>CM073428.1:10026888-20026888 GCA_037114965.1 Monochamus alternatus | reverse complement strand
TGCACATTCCTAACCATACCTGAGATTCTTTGACTTGCTCTTGTTGTTCTCGGGTGAGGCTCTGTGGGAGCGGGCCAGTTGTTAGTATCCGATCGAGCTGTCCTAGAAAACATATTACAACATTAAGCGACTACATTTTTAGACATTCTATGCATGTATCGATATATGACCGCCCTGTATATTGTGGTAATCGCCCGACGCTATCCAATTAATGCGCGTATCAGTTATCATATTTTAGTTAATCATCGGGTCGTAAAAATATCCCACCTTCTGAATGGGAAGTTAATACGTGTTGTATAGGTGACTGGCACGTAGCATTAATTAAAATTTTTATAACTACCTATGTACAACATTTGCCTGTACACTTGTTAGGCATCAAGGTTCCAGTTTTTTTTTCGAGATCATGCATCGTTACCACAATGTCGAAACCAGAGAACGAAAAAAAGCAATATGTTTTGTTGACGTTTAAAAAGAAAAAAGAATTAAAAAAATAAAAAAGAAAATCCTAAAATAATCAGAAGCGTGATTATAAAAGAAAAAGTCGAAATTTTATTAGTAACGAAAAAGTGAAGGTATAACAATTTTTTATAAACAGATTTTATTGGACAATTTTTCACAATGGTTAAGAAATAACATGGGTTACCTGCTCTTAATTGAAGATCAGTGAAGAATAATTGCTTTAGCCTTCTAGGTCTCCCGATTTTAATCCCTTGGAGTTAAATATGTACGGTTACTATAATAATCTATAAGTATTCTTAATTGTTGTGGTGATAATAGTATCAAAATTACCCAGATAAATTTATTCAGAAATAAATTTTAGGTAGTAGGACTAATATTTTAAGCCTTTAAGAAGTGGATTTCTTAATATAATCTATATTGAAGTTTAGGGACTATTTAACTAATAATTTAGTACCTGATGACCTGATTTAAGTTTCCAATCGAAAATTATAAAATGTCAGACTTTGATAAAGAATAACTAAACATAAACTTTAAATAACTAAAACCAATGTATTTAAGCTAATATAAATTTTCCTACAAATCCTATTAATGAGGTCACATGTATGTTCTTTGATGCCATATCTATATATGCTATCTATAATAAAAATTAAATCTAGCTAAGTGTAGTAACAGAAAAAACATACGGCTTAATGAAATCATTCAATGATTTGAAAACTGAAAATCACAATCATACACGTATTTTTAGACATAATAGATGACATGTGACCTATTTCTGCATTTCTAAGATTGCTTTTTCAGGTGGTCCATTTTATTTTAAATTGGGAATCAAATATTTAACTAAAAAATTATCGTATGTGTATTAAAATTATTTGAAAAAATAAATTCTGAAATGACAATATCAGAGTGTTGAAATCTGTCAAGATTAATATAAATTAAAGCATTCATCCAAACATTTGTCTTTTCTGCTATTTTTTCCCCTTTTTTATTAGGTATTGACTATTCTGTGGAGAACTAACTACTCTGCCCTGACCAGCATTAGTCCGCAGAGTAGTTAGTTTTACACAATATTATTAATACACAATAAAAAGTGTACAAAAGGCGACTCTCTAAATATAGCTTAAATTTTTACCACGCGGTAGCGTTGCTATTAGTTTGAAGATTCTTTTATCTGCTGTTGTTGTTCTCGGGCTAGACTTTGTGACGGGCGGAATCACATTCAGTACCCCTGGGCCAACTCATATATTGATTTCGGTTCCAACTCATATTGTTGTATTACCGCTGCCTTCATATTTTAATAATTTAAATATTTTAGAGAAAACTGTAGATACAGGTAAAAAATAAAATAAGTCATTTTACTATTAATATTTTTTATATGTATTCCCCATAAATATAAATTAATCAGAGGTTTTTAATGCAAAAATAAGCAGGATAATTTTTTATTTTGGAAAAAGAACTTTGTTATTTTATACCACTACTTTTTTGCTTAATTAATAATAAGTAAAATATAGGGTAATAATATGTTTAATTAATGGTAACTATATACAGGGTTAATTATGATTAAGTACAAATATTTTAAGAGGGGATAGAGAAAATTAAGAATTAACAGAATCATTCCTCAAACAATTTGACCTAATTTAACGCCGACTATGCGGTCCGTTCGCGCAAGTTTGACGTTTACAGAGTCAGAATAGACAACCAGCAACACAACCATAAAAAACGCTGTCATGTCATAATTTAATTTCTGTGTTTTCTTTGTAGTTGTGTGTTCTTCAGTTTTTAGTGCTTTTTTTAATTTTTATCGTTTCATATAGTTCGGCGGTTTGAGTTTCTAGGTTATGGGACAAGACTGCCAGGGGGTGCATTAAAAGTTTTCTATTATAGTTTTCTATTATCTATTAGTATCTATTCTTTTCGTTCGATTTTCTTATAATAAATAGGCATTATATCTAACTGTACCTACAGGAAGTGTGTTTTTTCGGCAGTGAATGGTTGTAATGAGTAAAAATGTAGTTTTGCCAGTTTGAAACGTAATCGTGAAAAACGAATGCAAAATACTGCAGCTAACTGGATTAACTGTTACCTACAGGTATCATTACTAATAAGAATTTAATTTTTGTCGTTTTTGCATTTAGAAACACTGCAAAAAAAACTACCGCATGGTAGTTGCCATTGTTGACAGATGTAAACTTTATCTAAGCCATCTCAGTCGATGCTTAGCATAGGCGCCGACGGAGAAGGTTTTGCCTCATTTTTTAAATATCGAGCTAAAATTCTGAAATAATTTTGTTGTAGTCTTTTAGGCCTTCTTGAGCACGTGGCTAAAATGTGATCTCCCAATCTAGAGTTACGTATTGTGACGTCACAAGCGGGCGCCCCGTTTTTGAGACTAGCAACCACAGAAGCAACAATACCTCTGAAACGTAATAAAATAATTATATGAAATTTTAAGGACTTAATAAGAATATCGAGTACTATACAAAATGTATAAAAACCATATAAAAAAAAATCACGGGACAAGCCTATTGCCACTTTTATTATTGGAAACTCTCCGTACGCCCATGGAATCCCTCTTAAGCTAATCAATTCGTAACGCGGAACATTTAGGCTCTCACGTGCCGATTCCTATCGAGGCCCGACCCTCGAAACCGGACCTTCCTTTATTAAAAACGGGCACCGAGACGCGTTCCCAGAAATGGTAAAATTTATCGGGCCCCTTACTGCCTGCGGTGGTCCGGATAGGATTCGCAGAATGACGATGGAGAAAAAGGTGGCGAGAAGAAAGGACTCTATTGTTGTCGGAAGGAGCGGGCTTTGCGGGCTGTTGCGGTTATCGGGCATCGGGTTGTTGGCCCCTTTATTTGGCAGCTGTGCGAGGGAGGCGGCGGTTTGTAGGAGCGAGAGATGCGTCCAAGAAGCGAGATTTATCCTGCAAGGACGATAGTTCGATCATGTAATTCGCACAAAACAAAGCGTGCCATAATCGTTTTATACGAGACGTTGAATTGGTGATTCCTACTAGGGTTAATAGTTTGTGGAAGCCAGGATCGTACTTAGGTTTCATTAAGGGTAAAGGAAATTGAATGAATGTGGAAAAAATTACTCAAACACATTTTCCTCAATAAATATTTATAACACTTTACAATTTTAAATGTCCTGAACAACAAAAAACAATAGTATTTTAAAATACGATCCAAGTACATAGCTAATTCAGCTCTATACGTATTTACTTGCAGCTCTTTTAATGATATCAAATATCACGCTAAATCAAATAAAAACTAAGATTTTAAGTTGTACGTTATTTATTACTTGTGTATAACTGGAAAACTCGTAGCAAAAAAGTTATATGAGGGACATAATATGTTGTTTCCACCCTACTCAATTCATTATCTTCATCATAGTCAACTTCAATATCATCGTCATTTTGATCTTCATCTGTCAGCAGCATCATCATATTAAGTCTTAACAATATTCAGCGTGACCCTCAACATCTGAAACATCATTAGCATCGTCATCATCATGTTATCGTCATCATTGGTCGGTCGGTGGTCGAGCGTTTTAAGGTGTTCGTACTTGAATCGATGTTCGATCCTGGCTCGGATTCGATTTCCGCTATCGGAAGATCAGCTATACTTCTAGAGAGCACTGACACCCTATCTGCGACTGGAAAAACGTTGACTTGGGTCAGTGTGAGAGATTGATACCGGTCGGCGTTTGACCATCTCCCTAATTAATGAGATTTTCCAGGTTTTCCTCATTCCTGGATGGAATGGTGATTAAGACCCACCAACATATAAGTCGTTCCTGGACGCAAATGTGGCCTACTTAATAATATGCTGTTGTCCCCTCTCCCGCACAAGTCTCTGATTTCTAGGCTAATCATCGACATTAGAAGGGGTATAGATATTATTATTATCATTAGCACGACCACCAGCGCAGCAAAAAAAAATGAAGTACGCACTCTCGATTATTTGTTTCTAATAGCCTACAATGGATACTAAATTATTGAACAGTGTTCAGTCGTAAATCGTACAAATTAATAAGATGTTGAGAGCTAATTTACTGCTAAACGTATTGCAGTTTCTAATAATGAATTCCAAGATTTTCATGCCGGTTTGATGATTTTCAGAATTTCCAGAAAATGTCGAGTCAAATTGCACAATAACTTTACACTTAGTTCCATTTAGAAAGAGATTCACCAGGTTCTTGAACTATACAAAAAATGCATAGGGCCAAGATTAGAGCATTGTGGTACCCTAGATGTAGCATAAAAAGTGTTTGAAACGTGCCCAGAGTATTCCACGTACTGCTTTATTTTGTGTATACAGAGTGTGTCATTTAATACTCCCGCTGCCAATATCGGAAATGAAGAAACTGAGGTTGTTAGGTCCCTCGAATAACAATTAGAACTGTTAGTTCAAATCTTTCTGTATAGATGGTGTGGCGATACTAAAAAATTTTTTGATTCCTTTAACGTCGAAATGTCTGAAAGATCGTTAAATTTTGAGTAATTTTTGTAATATAATGTTTTTCGCAATATTTACTTGTTTTCCAGACATATCGACTTCAATATGCAATGTATGATGTAACAGGAAAATCTATTATTTTATTTAAATCACACTTAGACAAAATATTCTTTTAAAATGTTATTATAATGGCTTTATTTGCACCACATACTAACAAATATTAAAAGAAACATGATCAACTGTAGAAAAAGTAACAGAAAGTATTTAAAATAATAACGAAGTTGTATAGATGTTGTCATTGAAGTTAAAACAAAAGTTATAATAAATGTTCAAAATTACGTCCTTTAGCATTAATGTTCGAGTTTGATTTTTTAAATAATATTTGATAAATTACGTTTTTTTTTCTGCCCTGTATTAAATTTTTCTGTAGTTGACCATTTGTTTTTTATAATTTATTGTTTGTTAATTAGTATGTGGTGTATGTCAAGTAAATATAGGGAAAAACTTTATATTACAAAAAATACTCCAAATTTAACTTCAGATGAACACAATTTTCACGTTCCAGGAATCAAACATTTTTTTTAGGATCGCTACTTGAGGGACCTAACAATCCCAGTTTCCAGGAGTGTTAAATGGCACATCCTGTATATGACTTAAAAAAAGAAATTACCTCAATGACTGAACGTAGACCTTGCAAAACAATTCTACGAATTATTTTTTTTAGTAATATCCTTGTAATGTATTCCCCTCCTGGCACTTTGTATGGTAAATAGTCTAATTCGCCCGCGCCGAAAACACGTAACAATCATGTTCCCGTTTCCCAGATACAAATCGGAAAAGCTCCGTAATTTCATACAGAAATTGGTGTCATTAATAAGCTCGAACGTCTGTCACGCCACGCTCTATAGGCGGATGTGTACCTACGTATATGAAAGCATTAAACATAAAATTTTAATCAGCCGGAATTACTTTGTTTAATCAAGGGGACGGGGACGGGTTGCCAACTTTTTAATTCGGTGAGGGTGCAGTCGCCGCCTACAGGCGCTGCCAATTGAAATTGGCAGGAACGTGGATATAATACTTTTAAAACTAAGCGGTCATGTAGTTTTTCAACAATAAATGAATGTTTTTTTGAATAGATTTTTAACGATCAAGACCCAACACGCTATTCGCGAATTCCTCACATATCACGAATCGCGCATAACATATCGCGAATTCACGTATAGTCTGTAGCGGGTAAGGTATGTTTAAGTAACTGTGTAAAAATGCACTTGATCCAATAAAACAATGTTGTAAATCGGTTTCGAATACAAAAAAATGTAGATGAACAAAAAGAGTGGTACAATGGTGCATATTTTATTTGTGCTATTACACAGGGTGATATATTTCTTTTGGCAAATAATGATCGATGATACCCACATCTCCGCCACTATACTAAATATGCAACCGAATTTGGTTAAATTATCTCCTGTAACAGGGTTCTCAGCGTCAGGGAAAACCTGAAAAACCTGGAAATGTCAGGGAATTTGAACTTTGTCAGGGAAACGTCAGGGAAAGTGCCAATAATTGTCAAAAATCAGGGAATTTTATTGTCGTCAGGGAAAATTTCTGAACGCTACTAATGCCGTGTCTAAATTATTTATATAATGAACGCACTCAGTTGCCTATGTCTGTTTGCTTTAATCACACGTACCCGCAGATTGATATAAAAAAACTGATATATCTGGAGAGTACAGCTGTTTTTTTTTGTGACGAACCATATTCATCGCCTGTTTCAAAACGTATTCAATGGTGACGTTACTTATGTAATGCACCAAGAAAATGTATAGTTTCAAAACGTAACGTCATCAAATATTTATTTCTCTTTAACATCATACTCACACTTTTTGATTATTGTTTATACAATTTATAACAAAGCTACACTAGATTTGGATTAAAATAGAACGATTATTAGTGGCAGAAATTATTAACAATATATTTACTGTTCATGTTTTTGTATATATATATATAGCTTATCGCTGTTTTTTGTATAGCTGTTTGCTCAGTAGTAAAATCTATTTTTATTGGTTTTTGTTGTGTTTGTTTATAAATATTTCTATTAGATCTCTTAAATATATATTATATACATATTTCTATTAGATTTCTTATTTATATTTGTTAATATTTAACATAGCACAATATGTGTTCAATGACTGAAATAAATATTTCTAATAAAATTGAATATCCATGTCACTTATTTGTCATCGAATGGGCTTATTTATGCCCTATCATTTGACTTGTTTCTACTTTGGTTTAAGTTTTAAAAAATATGATATTTTGTATGCTTTTCTTCAGGGAATTTTAAAAAGTATGTCAGGGAAAACCTGGAAATGTCAGGGAATTTGGTTTTGAAAAATTGCTGAGAACCCTGTGCAAGAGTTTTTCAAATTTTGCGGGATTGCATGTCTCTACGAACACTATTATTGGCTCACCCCGTATATTCTTTACTTGGAAAACACAAGGTGTTTCTTTTGTACTTCATAGGGTAGTTCATATAATTGTATGTATGTAACAAGTGTTACACTCTATTGCATTTACTGTTTTACTTTTGGGACTGTTGTGGAGGTTTCTTATAAATATACGCGAATTTTTTGTTTGCTTTGGAATTGCACAGTGAATTATAACGAGTTTCTTTTTGCAGGGACCGCCACCTCAAGGTGGCCAGATCAAGTTTACAATAGCCGACACGCTGGAGAGGATAAAGGAAGAATTCAATTTCCTTCAAGCGCAATATCACACGTAAGTGCACTGATAAATGTGTTTATTTGATATTAAAATATCTAAAGCGTCATGAAATCTCCCAATTTTGACATGATTACAAGGCGTTTTTGTATACAGGGTGTTTTAAAATGGGTCGTAACATGATAAAATTTTCATACATGTGATATAATTTTTGTTATATTTTACTGCTTTTTTCAGTGTGAGATTTTTTGTTTAGTTTCAAAAATAACCCTTGGCTGATCCGTGTAGCGCAAGGGCTTATTTAATTAATCCTTTTCTTATAGAAGTCGGTAGCTGCTACGATCTTTCTTTGTCCCTTACTTCAAAATTAGTAACGTAGACGTTTTCAGAGTAATTAAAAATTTGTTTACTTCAAATTTCAATATAACACGTAAGTGCACAGATAAAAGTATTTATTCGATATTAAAATACCTCAAACGTCATGAAATCTCCCATTTTTGACATGATCTATTAAGTGTTTTCATATACAGGGTGGTTAAAAAATGGTGGCGTAACACATACATTTTCTAAATAAAATTTTAGTCATAAATTTTACAAAATACAGTGTATGTATGTTCGTTCAAATTTATTGCAGATTTTTGAAAACTATTAAAACGCCAATATTTTCAGTTTTTCTTGTAAAGGACGCTAGCTGCTACGATCTTTCTTTATCACTTAGTTCAATATTAGTAACATAGACGTTTTTAGAGAAATTAAAAATTTATTTGCTTCAAATTTCAATATCACACGCAAGTGCACTGATAAAAGTATTTATTTGATATTAAAATACCTCAAACATCATGAAATCTCCCAATTTTGATATGGATATAAGGTGTTTTCATATACAGGGTGTTTTAAATAACACATTATACATTTTTTTAAATAAAATTTTGATCATTAATTTTACAGAATACAGTGTATGTATGTTCGTTAAAATTTAATACAGATAGATTTTTGAAAATTATAAAAACGCCAATAAGTATTTTCAGTTTTTCTTGTAGAGGTCGGTAGTTGCTAGGACCTTTCTCTATTACTTTGTTCAAAATTAGTAACATGGACGTTTTTAGAGTAACTAAAAATTTGCTTGTTCCAAATTGCAATACCAGTACATTATATTTTGCAAGGAAATATTAAAATTTAATTATTCCTTTCGTTCGAGTATCAATAAATGGGCATTTTTTTTAACTATACGCGAAGTGTGTTTTGATGTTAGTGGGTAATTCTCGCGGACTTGTAATTAGTGAAAATGCATTTTTGACCGTTTGGAATGAAAAACGAATGCAAAATACAGCAGCTAACGGAATATTTCAAATATTGTTATTATTAAAAATGTAAATTTTCATCGCAAAACGACCTATTGACAGATCTAAGTCATCTCGGACGATGGTTATCATAGGCGCCGACTTTCCGGACGAAAAGGGGATTTAATCCCATTTTTTAAATATCGAGCTAGAACTCCGAAATAATTTTATTATAGTCTTTTAGACCTCTCTCAGTACGTAGTTAAATTTTTTATACCTAGTGGTAGTTAACTTTATATATGTACTTAATACTAATAATACTTTTAAAAGTGAAACATCTTAATTAAAAAATAATAGGTTCAGTAAATCTCAAAATCAGTAAGCTACTAATGCATAACATTACAAATGTATATATCTCGTCAAAAATGAGAATCAATATATTTATTAGAAAAAAAAACAACTTCCAGATGCTCTAACCATTTCTGTACCTATCAGCAACTATAATTATACAGGGTGTTAAAAAGAGTGTAAAATATTTCAGAATAAGCAGAAAAATCTTAATAAACATGGGTCCGCAAAGTAACAGTTGCGGAGATATGGACCACTATTCGTTTTTCAAACATTTTATTTTATTAGGAATAAACCGACAAAGGAAGCTTTTAACAAACAGAAAACAAAGTTACAGATGATGTTCAAAGTGCCCTCCGTCCATTTTCAAGCAGGCACGACATCTTCATCTCAACAAACTCAACTCAACTCTTTCGAAAACACCCTCCTTGGTTTGGATTTCTTGACACTTGATTAATCCGTAGCTGCAGCTCTTCCAGGCTATTTACAGGAGTAACATACACTAATCCCCAAACAAAGAAATCTAGAGGATTCAGATCAGGCGATCTTAGAGGCCATAAAACAGGTCCGGCCCTTCCTACCCGTCTATGTGGATAAGTTTAGTGTAAATACTCTCTAACGACCATGAAAAAATGAGCTGGAGCACCATCATGCTGGAACCACATTTGTTGCCTCTGATTCAAAGGAATGTTTTCCAAAAACTCATACAGTGTGTTCTGCAAAAAGTTGAGGTAAGCAGCGCCTGTTAATCGGTTTGGTAAAACAACAGGACCTAGAAACGTGTCACCTACAATACCCACCAAATGTTTAATGAAAAACGTGCCTGGTGTCCAGGTTCTATTAGAGCATGAGGATTTTCGTCGGCCCAAAAATGCGTAATGTGAAAATTAAACACTCCATTTCTTGTGAACCCGGCCTCATCAGTAAAAAGAATGTTTGCAAGAAAACGAGGGTCTTCAGCATCATGACGTAGAAACCAGCGGCAAAAAATATAAAACATTCCATATCTCCGCAACCGTTACTTTGCGGACCCATGTTTACTGAGACTTTTCTGCTTATTTTGGTTCATACTACTTAAATATTTTACATTCTTTTTTTAACACCCGTATAATTAATTGTGGTTTAAACTGCGAATTTTGTGTGGATAATGGAGATCATCAAGTATCAAAACACTGTTAGTATTAGTTAGATAAGTTATAACTTTTTTACTGTACTGTAAAGGTATTTAATATAAGTTAATTCTCCTACAATTCATATCAATGAAGTCATATGTAGGCTCTCTGATACCAAACATCTAGGTATGCTAACTAACAATTCCATAGACATAGCTATATTTAATAATTATCTAAAATAAAAGATTAATCTAGCGAAATTTACTAACCTGATGTAATGAAAACATTCTATAAATACTTAAGTTAACAATATTGTTAATTCCTAAAAATATATTTTCAGAAAAGAGTTAACCTTTAATGTAAAAGGCACAATTAGGTTAGGAAATTCAATTCTTAAAGGCTTTTTAAAATTGCTGATCCTACTATTGCCACCACATAGAAGGCTTACACCCATTTTATTTAAAAACTGGTACAGGTCCCAATGTAATTTCAGTTTTAGAAAACAATAACTAAGGACAAAGAAAAACGCATGTAATAGTAATACCTACGAACACGGTTTTTTTCCTTTTTCTGGTATTTGAGATCTGTCCATCCCGACGACCCGCCGCTGCCTGTAAGCAATTACAGGACCGGAGGGTCGGTTGCGTGCCCCCAGAATCGTAAATCATTGCGGTGGTATTTATTAAATATTACTTTCTGCGGGCTAAATTGCATTTAAAGTGACGATTTATATTCTCGCGATAAAAGTGGAACTCGTTCGTCCTTTTTGCCGCCATTACGATAATTATAAAATCGCGATTTGCGCGGGCCGGGGCATGAAATATTCAGTGAGCCGCATTTTTCCACCGGTACATGGGTAATTGTTTTCCGGCTAATCGAAAAACTCTCGGTATATACCCATATGGGTTTCGAAATTCTATGTGTTTCAAAAAGACACGGCAATGTTACTAGGACTGATGGAATATTAAAAAATAAGTTGGGTTTGCTTAATAATAATAATAAATATATTTATTTAATAATAATGCAAAATTATAAGTATACAGGGTGTTCCAGAGTTGAAGTGACAAAAGCTTAGGGGAAATTCCGCTCAGCGAATAAATGAAATTTACGCGGCTGGCGCTCTACACTGTCACCAATTTCTTTGAATATCTCGGAAACAAAACCAAACGTCGAAAAAAGCAGGAGACGAAAAAGTTTCGAAATTAATCAGGTCAAAGTGGTGTGTAGATGTTTTATTGAAATTATTTTTTTTTGTAGTTTTGAAATAAGGTAAGAGGGGGGTAGCATACAAAATACACTTCTAAGAGGGGTAGGTAGTTCAAACTTAAGAAGCTTATGTAAGATCATAAGGAGTGTTTTTGTTCCGAATTTCACTTAAATCGGATAAGTGGTTCAAAAGTTATGAGAGAAATACGAGAAAAAAATTCCTACTTCAACGCCCTCTATCTCGGAAACGATGCGTTTTAGGCAATAAGTTTATATCACAAATGAACATTATTTTAATCTGTTCTTTCGATTCCTGAAGTTATCAAGATTAAACCTGAATCACCCTGTATAATTACAAACACAATTCAGAATAGAATCAGCAATATTTGCCAAAAAAACAAATTGCTGTTCAAACTAGAAAATAAACAACATGCTGAAATTTCTCTTATACAAAATATGACACATCAATGGAAGAGTTCGAGATTTGACATCTACACTTGATATAAATAAGTACTATAAGGCCCGCTACAAGACTATGCGTGAATTTGCGATTCGTTATGCGCGATATGCGAGCAATTCGCGAATAGTGTGTAGGGTCTTGTTCGTTAAAAATCCATTCATAAAAACCCTACATACGATGCACGAATTCCTTACAAACCACGCATCGCGAATTCACGCATAGTCTGTAGCGGGCCTTACAGGAATCGCCTAGTGACTTTATCACAGTTTTTTGCATTTTTCTAGAAAACGGTGCGTTATTAAATTTTCTAAGAACACCTTTTTGTGTAAAATGAAATTGTATGATTTATTTTCGAATATATCCGTAAACTTTTGAAGTAAATGTTATAGTGTCAAACATAATAGGCAGTTTAATATATGCAGAATATCTACATATTATATTTAAGTACAGATAATTTGTTTTCTCAAAATCCATCTGTTCAAATTGACTAGTCAGTAAAAATTTGAAACTTTAAACAACAAAACAGGGATGTGTCAGGAAAAAAAATATTCCTAAAGCAATTTTGGAAACAAAATTCATTGTTCCAGCGGTTCTCAAACATTTTTGTTAGTCTACATAAAAAGTGTACCTTTGCACATTTTGCCGCGCCTCTTTTTCGAGTTCCCTTCCAGTGTCAGTGAAGTATTAAAATAAAAGCCCATTTTCAATAATTAGTATTGACTCAATATCTTACGACACATTAAAACCTATTATTACCCGCGAAACTTTTAATTGCCTTTTCTATCGTAAACCGTCGAATGACACAACTGTGCAATCCATAAAATGTACAAAAGCATTTAGCTGCACGTTCCCATATTTATTATTAATGATCTGCCTGCCGTGCATAATAATTTCCGATAAAAAAAGATACGCGTTGTTATGAAACGGACCCGAAGTAAAATTCCCACGACGTACCGGTAAATGATACAGTAGCATTTAGTAGTATGTAAAGCTTGTCGCTGAAAATCTCATTATATTGCCTTTTTCCAAAATAGAATGACTATAAAAATTATTTTTGTAGTTGCACCTTTTGAGGTCTACAGGGTATTTCTTAAGTAGTCATAAATCCAGGGGCGTAATCTGCGTCCAAAAATAAGGGTTTTTTGTTAAATAAATGTATTCAACAAACTATACGATTGCAATAAAGCTTGTCATGATAATGTCTTATAAAAACGGTATACAATTACTCTGCTTTATTTACAAGCCAGTCACAACTATAAAGCTAATATTCGACTTTCTTTATATTAGGTATACGATGTTATACCTATAATCTCAAAAATGTCTAATTCAAAGTTGAATTTCAGGTGCGAATAAAATTTTACTGTGATAAACGAATAAAGTACGTCGAAAAGATACTATTTTCGTTCATAAAAAATCACAGCGGAAGTTATTTTCATGAAAAATTTCACGTAAAAGTTGTTGTTTGAATTTTTTGATGGACGCTGAAAAGCAAATGGAATTAAGGGCACCGTACTCATGAAATAGAGTTTTCTACAAATGTAAGTAATTTTAGACATGTAAGAACTGAAGTTTAGCAAATAACAAGAATGTTATCTCATGACATTGGCGAATATTCAAAAGTACCGAAGTAAAATCAATATATAACATCAGAAAGCGATCTATCCAGCAAATGTTTAGGTACTGAAATCTTTCAAAATACGTATTTTTTAAATTCTACTGCAACTATAGATGTAAACATTCTTATAACATAATTTTACATAGTTCTGCATATAAAGCTTTATTCACATAAGATTAGTGCGGTTGCGTTGGTACTGCAGAAAAGTTATTAAAAAGGGCGCCGAATTCTTGAAATAGTGTTTTCTACAAAATGCAAATAATTTAATAACTTAATAATCTAGGGTTTAGCAAATAATAGGAATGAAGTAAAACGGCGAGAAATACTAGTGACTTTTGTAACGTTCAGATACTCTTAACAGTAACGCCTTTGTACTGCAGTTGTATGGCAGAAGCTAAAAGCATTTTAGCTTTTACCAATCCTTTTCCAACAATCATACAAGGACCAATCAGAAAACTGCTTTTTTGACAGTAAACAGAAGATTCACATTTTTACAGGTTAAGTTTTTAAATTAGATTCTAATTTAGATATTTAATTTAGAATTGATTTGTTTCTAAAAAAAATGGATGAAGAGGACTGTTTGGATTAGAAACAGTTACTTTTGCTGCTCTTATTCGCAGCGACGTCAATATGTATAAAAACTATACATGCAAAAAAAAATGAAAAGAAGAACTCGGAGATGGTGGGTGCGACCTATTAACCGCAGATAGCACCTGCAAGGTGATTTCTATAATTTATATAAAGAAATGCGAAATGAGAATGCCGATTATTTTTTCATTTCACCCGAATGACAGTGGCAGTGTTTGATGACTTGCTGAAATTAGTGGGGCCTCATTTAACCCACAGTATACTAGTATACTGTGATTTAACCAAACATTCAAATATACCATCTATTCCTGCAGATTGTAGGCTTATATTTTATCTAGGGTAGGTTTTTAATTACTATTCGGCAAATGATAAAAACCAACAATTTCCGTAGATAGGGAAGTAGTTGACAAAATGTAAACATAACCTCTCTGAATGTCAAGAATCTTGAGTTTTTGCATGTCGTCAACTTACAGCGGAAAAATTCCCCAACTTCTTAAGTCTACAGTAATTTTATGTAAACAGAGTAAATAATATTTAACACCATACAATTACAATACAACAGTACAACTGCAGTGCCATTGCACTAACGTTTATCTGAATGTTACTTAAGATTGTTCGCTTTTGTTTATAAGTATGTGAAAATAATTGTTAAAATGTGGGGGTTAGAATAGCGAAATAATGTGCGTCATACAAATGCATTTTAAAAGTTATTATATTATTTAAGGAGGGTTTAACTAGTAAAAGTGAATAAACAAAACATCAGTAATTTTATTTTTGATATTACTTTTGCTGTACGTGTTTTATTTTCCGAGATTTCAGTACCTAAAAAACACCACAAATTTGATCATTTTACGGCGAGAAATACGGCGACCGTGAATAAACATGGCGCTAAAATAATAAAACAGTTTCGTCACTTCAGAAGCCTTTATAAAACAAATGCTGTAATTATACAGTTAAACAGCGTTCTGAAACTAAAGTGCTACATAATTGGCGTAAGGACTTTCTTAAAGTAATTGAAGTAACTTCTATAAAATACTTTTGTTTTCTCTTGCGGCCACTACAAAATTGATTTATAACGCTTTATAGTCAGACGTGTATATTGCTACTATGGACATTATACAGTAAAATGACCCCCTGAAGCAAAAATACTGTATAAGTGCAGACACAAGAACGTTCTGAAAATAGTTTAAATAATTTCTATAAAACGTTTTTCTTGTTGGCCCTGAAAACTGAATCACCCTGTATAACTTAGGAATCATGAAATTGCCTTGAAGAATCCAAACTCGTTTATGGGCATAAAATATTAGAATTTCCGCCAAAATAAACGTACCTGTATCAAAAGACCACATTTGTCATTACCATAGAATTTATAAACGTCCGTTTCTCTGTACCACTTAAGACCGACGGCTGCAACCCTTTTTACCGTGGTCTTAATGGAAAATACAAATTCGTTTAACCTCTTTTCGAAGCGCCCGCCCCATCCCGGTTAGTTATTCATTTCCGGGGGTGTTTCTGGATTTCTTTTCAGACTCACGCCTCGACCTGATGAATGCGCGCTCTCGGCTTAGGCCTGGTCAGCCGGGTGTAATGGCAGGAGCCCTACAAGAATGTAGGCAATCAATCTTGGGCCCTCGCAGGACGAGATGCGGGATTTGCCCAACTCGCCGACAAGTTGGGGTTACTCGGCGAACGGAAAACATTCGTTCGACCGGGAAAATAAAAGCAGGATGTATAAATTGTAGTATTTTAAAGCTGAGGACGTAGTGGTATGTTCGAAACGTTCTGAATGTGACGGAACCATTGTCGGTGGTGGTTTACGAATAGGGGACGTCGGTTTGTATAAAAAAGTAGTCTTCAAAAACTAGAAATTAAAAAAAGGAAAAAGAAAATTACCTACATCTTTTTTTGGAAAAATAAATATTGGCATATGTTTTGCATACTTAACAATGTTTGCTGTTCCGGTGAAGTTAAAAAAATCGCATATTAAATTGAAATATGCTGAGAAAAACACTATATACACGGTTAAGTATGACTAAGTACAAATATTTTAAAAGGGAAAAGAGAAAATTAAGAATTAACGGAATCATCCTTCAAAAATATTCCAAGCTTATTTATAAAGCGAAAACAATTCAAACAGAATAGACAACCAGCAACACAATGGTAAAATTCGCTGTTGTAGTTTTGCGTTCTTGTTCAGTTTTTAGTGCCTCTTTAATTTTAAACGTTTTATAGTTATTAAATAAAGGAATTTGTGTCGGGTACAGATATTTTCCCACAATAGTTCGCCGGTTATGGGACAATACTGCCACGGGTGCATTAAAAGTTTTCTATTACCTATTAGTACCTACTTATTCATTTCGTTCGATTTTCTTATAATAAATAGGCATTTTATCTAACTGTACCTACGGGAATGTGTTTTATCGGTAGTGAGTAGTTGTAATGAGTAAAAATGTAATTTTGCTAGTTTGTAACTAAATAGTGAAAACCGAATGCGAAATACTGCAGCTAACTGGATTAGTTGTTACCTATCTACAAGGTTACTTATAAGAATGATAATTTTTGTCGTTTCTGCATGGTAGTTGTCATTGTTGGCAGATGTAAGCTTTATATATGGATCTAAGCCATCTCAGTCGATGCTTATCATAGGCGCCGACTTTCCGCAGAAAAAGAGAGTTTTGCCTCTTATTTAAATATCGAGCTAAAATTTTGGAATAATTCTGTGTATCTTTAAGACCTCTCTGAGCACTTGGTTAAAATTTTTGCATTTAGTCATAGTTAACCCTGTATACAGGGTTAGTCACAAATAGTGAGCAAATATGAAACCTCGAATTCTTTGGTGAATTTTAATTGCATTTATATTGAAATGAGCATTTGTTCAAAATCATTAAAATAATCGTTTATTACTTATTATGTTTTCATAATGGTTGTTTTTTTTTTAGTATAGCGGCTACCAATCGACCATTGTCGACGATCTTGTTTTGCAAGACAATACTTTTTCAAATTTTGCAAGATATCTTGTCTCAGCCAGTACTATTCGTAATGTCATTTAAATAAAAGTATTTTTCAGTTAGTTTTTTAAGTTTTTTAAGTTTTTGCATTTAGTCATAGTTAACCCTGTATACAGGGTTAGTCACAAATAGTGAGCAAAAATGAAACCTCGAATTCTTTGGTGAATTTTAATTGCATTTATATTGAAATGAGCATTTGTTCAAAATCATTAAAATAATCGTTTATTACTTATTATGTTTTCATAATGGTTGTTTTTTTTTTAGTATAGCGGCTACCAATCGACCATTGTCGACGATCGACTAGATCTTGTTTTGCAAGACAATACTTTTTCAAATTTTGCAAGATATCTTATCTCAGCCAGTACTATTCGTAATGTCATTTAAATAAAAGTATTTTTCAGTTAGTTTTTTAAGTTTTACTCGAAAATTAAGTTTTTTACGAAAAATATAAAGGAGTAGTAATTTTGTAAAAAAAGTGAAAGACGAATCGAAAAATATCATGATTTTTGCAATAAAACAATGGTGTAGTATCTTAGTTAGAAAAATATGCCACCAATACCTTGTATCTCCGCTACTATATTTAAATTTTAGGAAAAGACTTCATATTTTGAATCCATTCTTGTGCCGTTTTGAAATTATTCCACTCACTAATTTTTAAAATATTTAATAATATCAAACATAATGTTGGAAGTTTAACACCCTGTATTTTTATTATTAGCTTTGGTAGATTTTTCACTGTATTGTAAAGATATGTAAAACAATTGTTCTACAATTCTTATTATGTTCCTTGGTACCAAATTGTTCCTTAGCAGACCTACATGTTTGGTACCAAAGGGCATACGTATAACTTCATTGATGGAAATTGATTTATATTAGGTTTGTTCCAAGAGTCAGTTTGATACTGTTTCAAACTATCACAGATATGCGACAAATTATGTTGCCACTATACTTTCAGCGATATCAAAGCAATATTCGCCTGGTCAAATAATCCCTGACAGTTTGAAACCATTTTTTGCGCTCTAGGAACAAAGCTATTAGCTTCAATACATTTACAATACAGTAAAAAAACAAGCATTCGGAATGTTAAATATGTTGCAATGGCCTGTTTTAAATAGTATCTTTGTATGCAAAATCAGTGTTTTTTTAATGGCTCGTGAAAATGTGAATTTTTGGTCGAGACCGTAGATCAAGTCAAAAAATCATTCAAAAGCTCCTTAAAACACTGATTTCTCTCATGAAATATAAATAATCTTTATGTCCAATTCTCTAAAGTATTTTTCACTGTAGGTTTATTATTTTTCAATACGTTTTTATCTGAAGTTAGTGTCAATGTTAAAAGCAAAAAAAGTACACGAACACGAAAAAAACTTTTTTTCGATCGCGTTTTTAGTCATCGCCGTTAAAATGTTGCTAATTTTAATGTATTTGCTACAGTCAACAATTTTAATTGTTTTTGATATAGGTACAATCATTTGCAATAATAATGGCTCTCTAATCTATAACATATTCGTAATGAAATTTATTTTCATTTTTTAACAATAGTCCTTAGTTCTTTCACACGCCAATAGAGATTTAATGAAATTCTACTCAGAGGTTCAAAAGCTGGTTTGAGGGAGTGTCATTATTAATGCAAAAGAATGTACATGAGGAACGATCTCATTTCACTATTAGGAACTATATGACTATGGTACCCTTCATTTTTTTCAAATAATTGTTTACCACACTGTGTTTTAATGGCATTGTATTTAAACCAAACGAATAAATACATCAATCTGGTGTCTTTTTCGTGATTTCGAGACCGTTATTTGAGTAAAAATCCACGCGGTACATTTAAAATTAGTCCGCACGACAAAAAATCGCACACCTAATTAGCCCCTCACTAATTGCACACTAATTTTCGTTTCAGGTTAAAATTAGAATGTGAAAAATTAGCTAGCGAAAAGACTGAAATGCAACGGCACTACGTCATGGTAAGTCAACACACAAATTATATTTAATTTGCATGGTATAATTAGCCGGAACAATGGTGCTATGTAAATGCTGTGTTTTAATTCCTTTGTCACTTTTTAATGTTGCCGGTAATTTAGAGTTTGCGGCAGAGAGAGGAGATATGAGAGGTGGTTAAGAGGCTCGGCGTTTTGTACAGGGCGTTTTTTTTTAGGTTGACATAGCACCCATTGTTGTAATATTTTTCATATAACCGTTAATTGATTGAATAATTAATTATAAGAGATGTGATTAAGTCAGCTGCCCCTTGATGTTGGACTTAAGGGTCTTGAGTTTTTATACAGGGCGGTTCTTTCATCTTTTAGAAAACCTAGAAATTATGAAATAATTAGGGAATTACAAATGTCAGGAAATGATGAAGTTGCACGGTGAACTGCGTTTTGATTTAAAAAGTAAATGAGTGAAAGAGCATGATTAATTCTACAAAATAAAGTCGATGTTTATTTTTAAATACTACTTATTGCAATTTTTCCTGACATTCATTTCTGAATAGAAGACGTGAAATTAAACAATTCTCATTCAGGAGTTTGTGGCCTTAAATGGCATTTATATATACTATTTATCATACATTAATTTACGTACGGCGTACATTAATTCTAATTAATGTTTCCTTTGAATAAGGCATTTTGAATTAAAACATTGCAAAACACGTCTTCATCGTGCCTCACACTACTGAGCCTAAGTCCGGGTTCCAAATAGTAGGCGTATCACTTGAGAAGGGTTCAAAGAACACAAAATTCCCAAAAATAAGTTGAATGAACCTAGCACTTTAATAGTTAATTTTAAAAAGTTTATAAGCTCACCATGCTCTCCACAATTGTAGAATGTAGAAAATATATAATTGCATAGTTTTTGTTATAGTTATGGCAAGAATTCAGACGACTTACGTCATACGGCAAATTAATAATTCATTATTATTATTATTATTTCCATCAAAATATTTTAGAAACTGCAATTGAGAATAATAAAACTATATACTACACTAAATGTTCGTACTAATATATTGCATTAAATTGCAAAATATAATTGTTTTTAATGCGACCAAATATTGAAAATTATTTTTTACTGTATTAGAAAGGTATTTTAAGCTAATATAAATCAAATCTCATACAATTCCTATCAATGAAGTCATATGTATGCTCTCTGATACGAACCGTCTAGGTATGCTAATGAACAATGCCACAGACAAAGCTTTATTCAATAATTATCTAAAGATATTAATCTATCTAAATTTACTAACCTGGTTTAATGAAAATACTCTATAAATATCTAACTTCACTTTTGAAACAGTGGGAACTCGAAAATTCAACCACAATAGATGAGATCTGACCTATTTCTGCATTTTTAGGATTGCTTCTTCAGGTGGCCTCTTTTAAGTTGAGTCAAATATCTAGCTATAATTAATTTCTTTAGATAATTATTGAATAGAGCTTTGTCTGTGGAATTGTTCATTGGCATATCTAGATGTTTGGTATCAAAGATCATACATATGACTTCATTGATAGGAATTGTAGGAGATTTGATTTATATTAGCTTAAAATACCTTTCTAATACAGTAAAACATGTTACAAAAACTAATAATAAAGAATATATGGGTAAATATTGTGAGTCTAATTCAACGCTGGTTGGGGCTTTAGTCCACAGAGTAGTTAGTTTCACACAGTATTATTTAATACATAAAAATATATAAAAAAATTAAAAATTATGTTGACAATAAAAACAATTACGTCAGCTGTGACGTAAATCGTCTGAATTCTTGCCGCATCTATAACACTTTTTTTCTTGTGTAAGCTTGTGTGAATAGTTTCTTTAAAAATTTTATAACTCACCCGTGCCAACCTCTTTACAATTGTAGAATGCCGTCCTTTTAGACGAAGATGGTCCACCACCATTCATTTACACCTACCTGATGCGCACTCCGCGGATATCGCACTCATAATATACTGCACTATACATACACACTGTTCACTAATGGTTATTAGCATTGGCACTATAGTGGTCACACATTATTAACAATGATTATACACTATACTGTATACATATGTATTGCTGGTCATTCTCTCGCGTATTTTGTGTCGTCATCAACCTCTATCTTCTTCCTTTCTGGAATTCCTACATTTTCCGTTTCGCTGCCTTAAATTCTTTATGCCGTATGTATGTTCTTTATCGCACGATATACACTACTCACGTATAAAATTCGTATTTTTTTTTTGTTGGCTGCTAATGAGTCACTTTCTACTAATTTGAAACCCGACTATAGTTACAAATGTGAGGTGGCAGTGCCTAAATTTCGCATAATTATTTTCATTAATTTTGTGAAATACATGAAACTTTGCGTAATGAAAAGTGTTTCATTTCACATTCTCTATAATCCCTTTCAAGGAACGAAGTTATTTCAGAGACACCCTGTATAAAGAAAAGTTTAATTCAAAGGTGGATTAACTAAAACAAAACTAAGCATTTTACTTCTTCCTTGCCCTTATAGCTTAACTGCTGGCGGAATGAAGGTGAAAAAACATTGAAAAACATATTATGTATTTAAAACGCCAACCCTATCGGGCGACCTTTGGTTCTATTAACGTATCTTGGCAGGCCGCCAGAAGATGGATTAACACCGTTTTTATTTCGGAGCCATTAGGCAGCGCACAATTTTCCACTTTTATAAAAATGAGACCCGTTAAAAATAGGTTGTTTGGCGATAACGTCAGTTATTACCCATTATCCTTTAAAATTAACACTTCACTTTATGTATTTTCTTTTTGCATACGTCGTGTTCATATTAAAAATAATGCATTTTTTTCAGATGTTTAACATTGCGCGACCCTCTTGACGGCTTCATGTTTACGGAAAACAGATGAACTTCTAGATGTAGATGTGTTAATGAAGCGTCCCGTATTTTTTAAGTTTTGAATTTGAAACATATAAAAACGCCATGACAATTTACCTTAAATGTTTTTTCTGGGAATGATTTTTTAATTAGGTATCTTTATTCCAAATGTATGTTTTAATATTTTGAAAAATAAAACGTAGTAAAAAATCGATTGTTCCTGAATAGGTGAAATTACTCTTGCAAGAGACAAGATTTTGGTGTTAAATAATGGCCTTCTGATATGCAGCTGTCCTTGTTTAAGAAACAAAATCTGCTTTGATTTCAAATCCATAAAATCCACCAAGACTTGAAAAAAACAATTTTTTTACCAGTAAAGTATCGTTCTATACGATATACGACAAAATGTTATTAAGAAAAGTTTTTAGGAATGAAAAACAGTATATATATGTGCAAAATTTCAATGTTCTAGGCCTACTTCGATTTTTTGCTTGATTTAAGATTATTCTGTCAAGCCACAATTTTGCACACGTTCTTCTTCGTTCTAAGAAATTTGTCTTAATAACATTTGGTTATATCTCATACACTTTACTAGAGAAAATCGAGCAAAAAATCGGAGTAGGTCTAGGACTTTGAAATTTCACACACATCAGGTTTTCGTCTCGAAACACTTTTCTTTATAACATTTTGTCGCATTTCATACAGAAACAGCACTTTACTGGTGAAATAAAATCAGTTTTCCCAAATTTTTGAAGCTGACTGGATTTTATGGATTTGAAATCATGACAGATTTTGTTTATTAAACAAGTAGAACTGAATTCCAGAAGTCTATTTTTCAACACCAAAATTTTTTGTCTGTTACAAGAGTCATTCCACCTATCCGAGAACATCCCGTATATTGCCCGAAATTCAAAGTACCTAAAAATTTCATGAATGGCTTTATTATTTGAAGAATAGTTCAAAGAAAATCAAAAGGCGATATAGAGTCGTCAATAGCATTAGCTCCAAAAATGTACCAAAATGTAATAAAAGTTTAGAACTGATATTTTATGCGTATCTGAAATCGTAATAAATAAGATGTTTCCAAATGCTACCGACGTCGTTTTTAAAAGTAATTTTCAATGAATAGACTGCCAAGTCATGTAGAATAAATACATATTTTTACCTGTTATGTGTCATCATGCTGCATATAATTACACCCAACAGAATTCTTTTAAAAAAACTATTAATACTTGAAGTGATATAAACTATATTTTTTCCGAAATGGGAACAAAACGAAAAGGTATAATTCACTGTTTTTAAATGAGAAGTCTTCTAACGTGTTTTTCTCCAAAAGTTATAGTTTGGCTGAAACTAAATTTGATCAAGTACAAATATTTTAAGAGGGGATAGAGAAAAATAGAAATTAACGGAATCACCCTTCAAAAAATTTGGACGCCCTTCCACTACCAGGTTATTACTTCGCGCGTTTATAGCCGGAGAATACAGCAACCAGCAACACAACTGTGGGGGACGAAACCCTGTGTATTTATGTTGTGTTTTCCTTCAGTTTTTATTGATTATTTTTTCAGTTTTAAACGCTTTATAGTAACTAAATAAAGCAAATTGTGTAGGGTACAAATATTTTCCTATAATATGGCTCACTCTATGCTATATGCGGTTTGTTTTTCTAGAGTTGAAGGCAAATCCAGCGGAGCGATGGTTATAGAACAAGATTTTATAATTTAAGACTGTCGCGGGTGCATTCGAGTTTATATTATCTATTAGTATTACATCCATTCGATTTTCTTAGAATAAATGGGCATTTTATTTAACTGTACACGGACTGTGTGTTTTTTTATTAGTAAAAACGCTGTAAAAAACGACTGGATGGTAGTTGCCCCATTGTTAAAACATCGAGCTAGAATTCGAAATATTTTTTTTTATTGTGTTTTACACCTCATTCAGCAGGCGGTTAAAATGTTTGTTCTTAGTGATAGTTATCAATTTAAGATCTTGTATTAAAAGGTACCACAAACTTAAAAATTCTGGACAATTTCTTGAACAGCTTATGTGATCTGAAATGGGCGAATATAAAACACGTTTTAAGAACGTCACGCCCCCCCTCCACTTTCGAACCCGGCAGTTAATAAATTTCCACGTAACGATAAGATTTTTCCGAGAAACCGTATTGCGACCTAATGGGATTTGCCGGCGGGTCGCTTTTATATTTTCCACTGTTAATAAAGGATGGATTCGGAATTAACGCCCGCTATTGTTGCGTTTTGTTGTCGGTCGCGGATTACACTCCCGTCTGTTTCTAAGGGCGGAACGAATTGGATGGGGCGGCGGGGGGCGGCTCAGGGTCGCCGGCGGACGGACGGATCGCTGATGAGAGTGGTGGCGAAGGCTTTTATTAATATTCTCAGTTTTAATGCGGAAACTACCACCCTCGGATACACACAAAGGTTGGAATTGGAACTGGGCGAAATGCTGATTGCCTTAAAATAAAAATATCACTTGTGTAGGTATTCAAATATAGGCTCAAGTATCATTATTATAACGAAAACTGGTACAGCAACTTTAATTAAGTGGTAGTAATCACTAAATCTACCATCATATAGCAAAAATAATTCCAATGTTTGAGGTTATGATGAATTAAGGTAATGTGACGAAACAACGTTATTGTAGCGTTGCGAGCACCTTTAAGTGACCGGTACAAGTTATTGCAACAATAATGACTCTCAATACAATTTTTGATGAACTTTTCGGTAAATCTCTATTGGTGAATGAAACAATTGAACTTATGCCAAATGTTGAAAGTCGATGTTATTACAAGTACGTTAGCAGCCATTAAATTCGTTTTAAAGAGTGTCATTATTATGTCAATAGATAGCATCGTCAAACTTATTTATGACGTCTAATATTAGTGAAAATTTTTAAATTTGGCAACGTTGGACCCAATCGGTAAACGAGTTGGTTTCGGAGCTGTATGAATCAACCATTTTTACAGCGAAAATATGCTTCCAAAATTTTTTTAATCGTTTCATTGCGTTATAGTCATTTTCTATATTTTCCCGTAAAATTAATGACATTATGATTAAATCACCCTGTATATTACAGTTAAGGTGAATCTCCCGAGGCTATTTTCCATCATCAACAATTTGTGTTTTATTTCGGGTTAGAGGACAAGCTGTAGGTATATAACAAAATGGGAAAGTACCTTATTGTAAACCCCTGTTTGTATGTTTTAATAAAGTAATGGATTTATCGAGTGAGGGCCCAAAGTAATCAGTTGTTTTGACAACACAGAGTCGTGTAAAAGCATTAAATTTACACAACTATAAATTGTAGATACATTTTTTGAAAAGATCATTTAGTCTCCAGTCTGTTGGCAAACGATTCGAGTTTATTTCAATTATAATACAAATTATCGCGGTCTGGAACATCTGCCAAGTTCAAATTGCAGTTAAAATACTTGGCACCTCTCTGTCGTTCGCTTTCATAATAATGGATAACTTTAAATCTCAGCACGGAAGAAAATTATGTTGTACAGACGAATAAATTGGTCGTGAAAACGTCTTTGAATAAATGTACAGATATAGATACAGGGTGAATCATAAATAAGTACAAATATTTTAACCAGCAGTATAGTTTTGTGTGTAGAACACATAATTAATAGTTTTTTTACAAAAAAATCAGAAATAAAAAAGTGAAATTTTAAATAAATTTCGTAATTTTTCAGTAGAAAACTTGTTGAGGACCGCTGGCCTAGACCGACCCTTCATACTTTTATGAGTCATAGTGCTGCAGACTGAACATGTGGTTCACAGTGTTGCCAGTATTACACAAATGTCTTTGCTTCAAGGAAGAAAAAATCTCAACTTTTAGCGAATTTTGTCAAGTGTAACATTTTATATTATTTTTTATTATCAAACTGTCATGACAGATTATCGGAAGCCCAAGACAAACTTGTTAACCCCACATAATGCATGAAAATAGCAATAAAATTTGCTAAAAGTTGACATTTTTTCCATTTTAAATAAAAAACGCGTGCATAGTTTTTCGTTATTCTTCATAAAATAACTTAAGGAAATTGTGTTTTGTGTCCCTTTCTAACAGTGTACAATGACATTTAACTTGTGAAATGTGGATTACTGATTAAATAGTTAATTTTTTAACAAACAGGTAAGCTTGTGTGCACGTTTATGTATAATTTTTGAACATTGGACATAGTAATATCACGTAATATCTTCCTAAATATTTTACGGTAGTATTGAACTTGCGGAAATTCATTTTTAATCGTTGAAGTATAGTAAGGTTAGTTCAGATGTTAAAATTTATGTTAATATTGCTGCGTATCATACTACATACCCAATTTTACTGTACTTATGCTTAAAACAAGTATTTTTAAAATAGAACTATTACGTTAAAGGAAACGTAATATTTATATTGGAGGAGATATGGCAACCTCGCAACAAATCATATGTTTCATTACGTTGTTGGATGAAAAATCAGCCAGCGGTCCTCAAAATGTGGGTATTTTTTAAAAAAATTAATATCTCCGTAAATATTAGAAATTTTTAAAAATGGCTTTCACTAGACTGATTTAAATGACGAACTACACCAGCAGTTAAAAATTTTGTACTTATTTAAGATTCACCCTGTATATATACAGTGTGTCCCATTTTTTGATTTCACGAAAGTGTGTTACTTTTTCGGAAAGCAATTATGTGCATTTTTTAACCACTCTGGCAATATCTAATACAATTTTCATTTTAGAAATTCTAACCACTGAATCCAGCAACTTACTCATTTTTTTTTTTTGGTAACATTTTCCAACTTATAGACCATATTGTGTGATTATTTCTTACAAATTTAAACACTATCTGAAATGAATTATGAAGAAAATTGTATTATTGCAGAAAAATATATATTTTTTACAATATTTGTTGAAATATATATAAAATCCACTAAAACAAGCAGTGTTATATCATTAAATAATAATTTTTGTTTATACAGAGTGATTTTGAAAGTAGGGTAGTAATTTTAGTATACGCCTACTTACTCAAAGAACAAGTGATATCGTCAGTGGTGTCTCCATCTAGTGGTCACTGGCTGCTCAATGCAATGCAGTACCTCTCCGTGTCTAGATCCTTCTACAATTCATGTAAATTATATAAAGTTGTTAAAACTGAGTAGAAATAAAATGGTATATGTATTTTTTACCATTATGAAGATAATAATCATACACTTGACCAAATTAATAAATTATGGAAAAATATATAGTGATTCTGAACTTATCTAAAAATAATTTTTGAATGTACAGAGGAAAAAAATAAAAAATGATTTGAAAATACACTTCTGCACGGGACTGGAAAACCTGACAAGGTAAAGCATGCAATCGGCGACCTGACAAAACATTAAAACACATTCCCAAGGAAACAAATAAATAACATTTTGTAACACCTATTATACAGCAAATTCAACTGCTTTTACCGATATTGATATTAATTGTTAATAGAATTAATTTGTGATTTTAATTAATAAAATAGTTTGACAAACCTGTTGTTACAACAACAAAATTTTAGGCCCGTATTACCCAGTTTCTACAAACTAACACCAATGTCTCTACTTCTTGTCCGTTTGCGTAGATCATCAATAGTGTCCACTTCGGTGCGATACATTTCATTTTTTAATCCGGCAAAAAGAAGTTCAAAGGATTTAATGTTAGGAGATCGTGACGACCATGGTACCCATTCTCCTCATCCAATCTCTTGTTGTTAATGCTTGGATACGCTGGTCATAGTAAGGATATAATAATTGAGTCTCGTGTATGATACGCCGCACTGCTGCAATACGCTGTGGATGTCCTGGACCTATCTCTTCCACGATTCGGTTGCAAATTGTCCGTGTCACGCCCGTTGCACTACACTTACACTCACTGCACACCGCGGTAAAAGTAGCTGCATTTGGCACATGTTTATCGGGAAATCGCTCTGTTAAAGTATTTTCAAGCACCATAAATTAAAATGGTATCCATCAACTCCAAGTTGCTATACACGTAAGCCATTTTCGACACTTGTAAAACTAATGTAAACACTCGCATCACAAAAACGTTAATACTATAAGTAATTGAATTTCAATATTAGGAATCGTCTGCCTAGAAACTACAGTAGCCCAACGATGTAAAGGTTGGAAATATTATAATTTCATTAATTTTTTTCTTGGAAACTATAAAGATTCTACAAAAAATGTTTCAAGACGCATATATTCCTAATTTTTGCACAACTTTGCAAAACTTTTAAAAACTGTGATAAAACTATTGAAATGAAATGTTCAAATAATTATACTATTAAAATCTATAAGTAATTTGCTACAACATTGTGTGAATATTAACTAAAGGGTTTCTACGATAACTACAATTCTGTATTCGTGTTGTGATTTCAAACTGCGACTGGAAATTTCCACTTCTCATTCATTTATTAGCCTGTGGCAAAAGTGAATATTAGAAATAAGTGCCCTATACGTTTTTTTTTCCACCCTCCGAAAGCGTAGGTACCCACCCGGGGATCTCCTCGAGGCGTTCGGCGTTCAAAAATGGCCGCCGTAAATCTCCCGAATTGTCGCCGAACGAACCGAGTTATCATATGAAGAAATAAGGGACCGCCGCCGGCGGCGGCAGCGGCGGTGTCCGGGGGCGGCGTAATAGACGAGCCGAGGAGAGAAGATAACCGGGGATCTGATAAGATTTGTGTCGAGTTATAATTCCGCAGGGAGGGGACGAAACTCGGTTAAGTGCGCGGAGGGGGGCGGCGGGCGGTGGGCCCGGTTCTCCTTCGGAACGTGACGCGATTTACAATCCCCTTAAATAAGGTTATTACATGAAAACAGTATTACTCATCTTGAATTATGAAGCTGTTCTTAACCCCTAGTCGGTGTCTCCGTTTTTTCTCGCTTTTTTTGCGATATCGTTTCTACACTGAGAAAACAGGTCGTCGATTTCGACACAAAAACTTCTAATGGCACCAGTTGATACAAAGTCGCCGCAATTATCACAAGAACACGTAATTTTGGAAATTATTTTACTTAATAACTACATGTTGGTTTTTAAACCTGTTATAGTACAGAACTGTAGCTAAAAAATATAGAGAACTATTGAAACACATACCAATACGAGCAAAAAATATGACAAATTTCATAAATTGGAGGCTGTATGAATAGAACTATTGTTTAAATTTATAGAGCACTTCAGGACTATTCGTATATAACCTAGCACTACAAAAATTTTAACAAAAATGGAACATTCACACACACATTTTATACGTCTTCTGCACTCTATGAAAATGAGATACAGCATGGCAAATATTATTACACCCCGCAGAATTCTTACTTTTGGGTGCGTTACAGTTTTAACGATTTTCTCCAAATCTTCAGTTGTTTACTTCATTAATACTAATGCAAAAAACAAGTTACAAGAGCTTTTACTTAACCTTAATTCTACCTTAGTTTGCAATTTCGAAACAATAGTTTTGCATTTTGTTGCAGTTGTATTTGTAGAAAAACTATTCGTGTTAGACATTTATTATGAGTTTTTTTGTTGGTTTTTGTCAGATGTATAAACTCTTAAAATAAAGCGCACATATTCTGACACTCTGTGGGTAAAATCAATAACCTTAATTATATAGAAAAACTAGTTCGGCTCTGGATAATATAATAGAAACAACCTGCATTTTCTGATAAAACATTCAATTAGGACAGACGATGTCTACTTTTTAAAAGCATTTTTTTCATCTCAAATGCCTCGTTGAATCTTGTATTTATAAAGAATATTGTCATAAGTGCCAATTTTCACGAAAGTTAAAGAAATAATGATATAAAGTTACAAGCATGTACTGTCGTATAAACTAGTTCCTGATATTCGGTCTGAACTTAGACTGGTCACAGCTGTATGTACAACACTCTTACATGTTTTTCGTGACATAATAGGTACAGCTGATAAATGTTTCGTTCTATTTTAGTTTTTTTTATGCTTCAGTAAGGTCTTTGACATAATAAATTACGATGTTCTACAAATGAGCGTTCAATATACAGGTTATTGCGTTTATAATGTATAAAAATTAAATTTCAGCTTGATGATATTTGTAATAGAAAAATCTTATACGAAAATGTTATATCTTTGCTTTCTTCCATGTAAATTGAATTTCTATTATATATAGAAAAAATGTCTCTTGGACGGCCCTGAATCCAGCGGTTTAATAGTAATTGAATACTGATCTAATAATGAAATACAAAATCAGCTGATTGGGCAGGTTTTTTGCGACCGAGTTTGCGACAATGTAGATGACTTTCTTTTGGTATTATATTATACTGACCTAAATAACACAGGTCGGCCGTGATTTTTATTGATTAAATGAACTTTAATTTACAGATAGATAGATGCTACAGACTTTCCTTGTATAGATAACACTTTTCTATTACGTCAGGACTGTAGTTTTTTTCTATACAAATTGTGTTCGAAAATTATCCAAATAAAATTTTTACTTCTTTTTCATGTCCCATTCTGTAAAATGGTTTGTATTAAATTTATATACAATTAAACCATCGCGATGTTTGTGTAAATTGTCCAAATAGGATATGCATAAATCCTTCCAAACCATTCCTTACGGTTCAGTAAAAGTGCTGTATACCGCAAGGATCAGATTTGGGTCTTCTTCAATTACCATTTATGCATGCAACCTAATTAACTCGTGCAGGAGTAAATCTAAGGACATTACATTTGTTTCTAAGTTTTGGCTTTTCACATTTATGCAAATGTATTCTCCACGGAGGAGTTTCTGTCGCAAAACTACACTGTCCAATCGCACGCCGCATCAAATCAAAACCCAAGCGGTCGTGCATCTGTTCGTCAGTCAGTTCGTCCCCCGGCGCATCAATCATAATTACCGGTCGTGATTACCGGCATTCCCACGATTACATTACCGACAATGATATTACTTACGGCTGCCACAGATCGATTGCGGTCCAAAGTGCGTGTATATGCAGCTCGGACCGCAGGCGAGGTGCATTTGCCTGCCCTCTGGCCGCTCATCTGTTGACTGGGGGGTTCTGTCGGAAATCAGTGCGGCGATAATGACGCGAGAATGTCGGTAGACCAACTCGTGGAGCTGATTTTGCAGAGATAGATCTTAAAGGTTCGTTCCAATTAGCTTTAGTGCAAATTCTTGGAAGTCAGGACCGTAGTTTGGTTTCATTATCACGGAGAGAATTATGTAAAATTTTACTTTAATTGTGCATAACAGCATTTTAAATGTCCTAAAATCGTGCCAGGAACAACTTGCGTAAATGTTTATGAATATTTGAAATAGTATCAATAAAATAGTTTATCAGGTTTCTGGTTCTCTATTGGGACTAATGGCGCTCCGCAAAGTTTAATACTTGGCCTCTTCTTTTTTTATTATATATAAGTGAATTTCCAAGAGCCGTTAAATATTAGAATATTCATTTATATGCAGATGATACCCAAATTTATCAATTTCTCTTACAACAAGTAACACTTGTTTTGAATAACACCTTTCAGGGCCTGCTTCATATTTTATGCATGTTCTATATATTAATTGTGATATTGATCCTAACAAACAATACACAAATGTATATATTAAGTTTTGAATTTTATCTGAAGACAGTTGAAAATAAAATACGATAGTACAAAACCGTGATGTGGAAAATTCTCTTATTTTCATGTTCTGGTAAACCCTAGCCTCAATGTATTATATTTATTTCCTGAATTCATATTCTTGGCTTAGTTTTGAACTATAACTGATTTCTGTTAATTTTTGTTGGTTCAAGTCTGCATTGGACATAGAAAAGACTTTTCAAAGAGGTGGATCAAAAAGTCGTGCCCTAAAATCTGTTGTATATAAACCTTAAGATTTTCGCATGTTATAATCCATTCGTTACAACATAAGAAACAGCAAGGCAACTTCATATTGAAAAACTGATATATGTATATAATATAGCTCTACGAACCTAAAAGGTCCATGGTTTTTTCTTTCCATCTGACAATTTGTAGTTGTAGGTATTTTCTCACTTCTTTTCAATCTTGATTTCGGTCGCCTTCTCTTCTTACTCCCAGTTGTTCATATCATTACCATTTTTGGTGTCCTGATTTCTAGTATATCTTCTTAATATGCCCTAGTTAGCATAATTTTTGTGCTTTTACCACGCTTACTATAATCGTTTCTTTGTATGCATTTTTTATTTCCTCATTCGTTCTCCCTACCCACCTTTTTTCTGATCTTTTTCCTTCAAAAATTTTCCTCAATATTTTCCTTTCCCACACTGGTGTATGCCACTACTGGTCTTACCACTATCGTGTATAGCCTTAGTAGCTTTGTATGCCTAGAAATATTTTTATTTCTCAGTATTCTCTGCAGTCCACCTACACATTTATTTCCTGATGTTCTGACTTTAATTTCTTCTCCTATTTTCGGTTGCCTGGCAAATATAGATCCTAAATATGTAAACTGTTTTATGTCTTCAAACCTGTATATTTTCCCCGACTTACCTCCGTCAGTTCTTTTCTATTTCTTTCTAACACTACAACATCATCCTTTTATAGTATATTGTTCCTGATCCATTGATCTCTTGCTTCATTCTATTTTTTTCTTGAAACGCTTCTGTGGTTCTATTATTTACTTCTACTCTTTCCTCGGCCTTTTTCAATGTTAGGCGTATCATGTGAAAAACCCGATAGTTTTTTTTGTAATTTCATCATTTTTTATATGATCTACCGTTTGACTGTCATATTTTAGTCACTTGGTTCAAGATGTCGCCAGAAAAATGTTTCCTAAAGAGATACATTTAATTTAAAGTGTAATAGAGTGGCCAGCAAGATCTCCAGATTTAAGCTTGTTAGATTTTTTTTTTTGAAAATATATTTTGCATGCGTCAGGACGTTTCTCGCACGAGCATTTCACCTTTTTCTGTCATCTTAATGTGTGTAAACCCCGTTTCTAAACTTAATCAGCCATTCGAAGGAACCGCCGCCGTCTCATTTTCTCGAGGAGCACGGCGAACTCGCAGGATCCATAAATCAACGAGTTCGTCGCCGCCATTGAGCTGACGATACGCGATCTAGAAAGCATAATACCAGCCAGCATTGGCTGCATTGTTTTGCACTGCATATAAACTAAGTTATTTGGGTGTAACATGGAAGGCGGTAGGTGTTGCGGTTTAGCTTGCCGCTTGTCTTCCCCGACCCCCCCTCGCAGCCACCGAAAGGGCAAAGGCATCGTCTTCAGACGGTGCCGGCTCAGTTTTTGCGACGCGTCTCAGAGACATCGGATAGACGGAGTGGCCTCCGGGAGATGTGGTCTTGGAATAAAGGTGTCTACTTAGAGGAAGAAGTAACTGACAACTTAAATGGAAGAAATTGTACTAGAATCAATTAAACTTAATAATTGATAAAGAAAGACACTACGTAGAATAGTTTTGATATCCACTACGTTAGTTATATGAAAAAAAAAATCAAGTAAATGTAATTTATGGTCAAGATATTATATTCGCCTTAATTTTAAACATTTTTTTATATACTTTTAGGTATTAGCAATATTGTGTGAAACTAACTACTCTGTGGACTAAAGCCCCAACCAGCGTTGAATTACACCCACAATATCTACCCATATATTCTTTATTAGCTTTTGTAACATTTTTTACTGTATTAGAAAGGTATTTTAAGCTAATATAAATCAAATCTCCTACAATTCATATCAATGAAGTCATATGTATGTTCTCTGATACCAAACATCTAGGTATGCTAATGAACAATTCCACAGACAAAGCTCTATTCAATAATTATCTAAAAAAATTTACTAACCTGGTTTAATGAAAACACTATAAATATCTATGTTCACTCTTGAAAATGTGGGAACTCGAAAATTCAACCACAATAGATGAGATCTGACCTATTTCTGCATTTTTAGGATTGCTTCTTCAGGTGGCCTCCTTTAAGTTGAGTCAAATATCTAACTATAAAAATTATTATACGAATATAAATTAAAATTATTTGAAATTATATTAAAACAGTAAAAAATGTTACAAAAGCTAATAATAAAGAATATATGGGTAGATATTGTGGGTGTAATTCAACGCTGGTTGGGGCTTAGTCCACAGAGTAGTTAGTTTTACACAATATTGTTAATACCTAAAAATATATATAAAAACGGTTACATAAAGAGTAAAGGGTTGTTATTAATTTAGTAGGTCGTTATGATGTTTAAATTTATTGGTATAATAATTTTTATAGTTAGATATTTGACTCAACTTAAAGGAGATCACCTGAAGAAGAAATTCTAAAAATGCAGAAATAGGTCAGATCTCATCTATTGTGGTTGAATTTTCGAGTTCCCACATTTTCAAGGGTGAACTTAGATATTTATAAAGTGTTTTCATTAAACCAGGTTAGTAAATTTAGCTAGATTAATTTTTTTAGATAATTATTGAATAGAGCTTTGTCTGTGGAATTGTTGATTAGCATACCTAGATGTTTGGTATCAGAGAACATACATACGACTTTATTGATAGGAATTGTAGGAGATTTCATATATATTAGCTTAAATACCTTTCTAATACAGTAAATAATGTTAAACATTTAAGAACTGAATAATATAGAGTTTAACAAATAACAGGAATGTCATCTCATCCCATCTGCGAATATCCAAAAATACCGTAGTAAAACGAATATATTATAACGGCTGAACGCAGTTTAACCAGCAAATTTCAGATAGATACAGAAGTCTTTCAAAATACTTATTTTTTTTAATTCAACTGTAGATGTAAATATTGTTATAACATAAACTTACATTGTTCTGCATAGAAGATTGTCCACTTTTGTTTATTAGTATGTGAAAACAATTCTTAAAACGTGGTTAGAATAGCAAAATAATATGCGTCATATAAATGCGTTTTAAGTTATTATATTATTTGAGGAGAATTTATATAGTAAAAGTAGTTTCTTCTCATTTCATTGTGTCGTGTGAGGATACTTATTTTGATCATTTGTACCTGGTACTTCTATCAATAGTTCCAAGTTATGTGTTTTTTACAGAATTGGTCTCAGTTTATACAGGATGATTTAGAACTTATCTAAAAAAAATAAACAGAGGACTTTTACAAATACAACATTATAAAGAAAAAATCAAAAAGAGCAGTTTAAAAATGATTTCAAAATACATTTCTGCACGACACTGGAAACTGGTCCGCTGTAAAATTTGACAGGGCATGCAGTCGGCGACTGCACGAATTGAAGAGGAAATAAATAACATTTTATAACACCTATATTATACAGCAAATTCAACTGCTTTTGCCGCTATTGTTATTAATTATTAATAGAATTAATTTGAGGTTTTATTTAATAAAATAGTTTGGCATACCTGATATTACAACAACAAAATTTTGGGCCAGTCTTACCCAGTTTCTACAAACTAACACAAATGTTTCTGCTTCTTATTCGTTTTGAACTAGTAAGTTGTTAGCAGCAGCTATGATATGTTTTCGTTAACCATCAATAGTATCCACTTCAGTGCGATACACAAAAAAAATGGTACGGATATAATTGAGCTTCGTGTATGATACCCCACACTGCTGCAATACGCCGTGGACGCCCTGGACCTCCATCTCTTCCGCGATTCGATTTCAAATTTCCCGTCACACTCGCATTGTACATTGCACTCACTGCTCACCGCAGTAAAAGTAAGCTGCATTTGGCACATGATTACCGGAAAATCGTTCTGTTAAAGCATTTCACATCACTATAAATTAAAACGATATCCATCAACTGCGAGTTGCTATACACGTAAGTCATTTTTGACACTTGAGAAACTAATGTAAATACTGGCATCACAATAACTTTAATACCTGCTATATGTAATCGGATTTTCACATTCGGAATCCCCTGGCTATAGACTGTAGTAACCCAGCAATGTAAAGGTTGAAAATACTTCATTTCAATAATCTTTTACTTGCAAACTATTTTACAATTTTTTTTTACGATATTGACTTCCGTTTTATGTTTATCTGAAATTGTTATCAAAATTCTAACGCGAGGAAGTCATAGATATTTATTAAATAAAGGTACAGTTAAAAAATGAAGTCAGTCTGTCTAAGAATAAAGGAGAAAAATGGTTCATATCAAACAGTTTTGAGAAAAAATATGTTAAATTGTCGTGAGTGTGTACAATATTTGCACATTGTCTCTGACGATGACTGATTAGGAGATTCCAGTTGAATAAACTTCTTTTAGGAATTGGATAATCTGCAAACGAAAACCACCAAAAAATATATAAGATGGTCCTATCGGTTGACCTCCGTTTCCCCGCCTCTGGTAGGACCCGAGCATCCGGCGAAATGGCGTGGGGGTGTAGCCAGTTAGGGGGTCGTGTATCGATTACCGGCGAGCTCGACAAGGTGCTTGTCACGTCTGATACACACACAAGTGAAATAGCTGTTTATGGTCGCTGCTTCACGGGCGCGGTCCGGATGTCACTCTTGCGGCGGCGGCGGCAACGGAGGCGGGGGCGTCGTGCTTTCTACGGGGGACGTAAAGTGTCTTCTCTTCGCTCCTCTATGTAGTTACTAGTTTCAAGGTATCCTTTTATAGTGATAAAATTGTTTTTTTTTTAATATTTTGTATGTTACGCCACTGTCTAAAATAGAGTAGTTATTTTTATAGGAATTAAATTAGATTCGGTTTTCCTGAAAAATATATTTTTTGATAATATATTTTGTTAACAGAAAACAGCAGCTGTAGACAATAAAGTTTCTTACATACTCTTCTCCTTATACAGTGGTAAACATTGAGGAAAGAATAGCAGAAACAAAATAATAACATACCAGATGATATAAGAACATCTCAAAATATTCCACAACAGTATCATCATTTTATAAATAACTGATACGAGCCCTAACAACTAAATGTTCGGACGACAGTTTATTTTTTCCAAATATATTCAGCTTCCATTTTGAATTCAATTAGAATTTTTTCTGCTGAAACTATACCAATTATTGTCATAAAACAAAAGTTATAATCTTTTCAGAACAATGTTTACTCCAAACATAAATTATTTCTTTAAATATCTAACAACAAACTACAAAATAAAGTGACAAGTAAATGTTCGGACAATCTTAATTAAAGAACGTTCTTAGGGAAATTAATAGGATGTAACGTCCCCTTTGGCATCTATTACCGCCTTGATCCTCTTTGGCATAGTATCCACCAAAGATTTACAATATTGTGGGGTAAATGCATTCCAAATTTCTTGGATTTTGGCCTTAAGTGCTGGAATTGATCGCTGGGGGTATTTCTTAAGGATCTTTTCATGTGATGCCATAGTGTTTCGATGACATTTAAGTCGGGACTACTCGAGGGCCAGGACAAGACACTAATTTGATTGTCCCCAAACCATTTTTTGGTACTCTTAGCTGTATGGCAGGATGCCCCATCCTGCTGAAATATGAAATTCCCATGTTCATAAAGCTCCATCGTACTTGGCAACAAGTTTTTTTCCAAAATGCCTTGATATTTTTGGGCATTTATGGTGCCATCTACAAACTCAAGCCTGCCTACACCATTAGTGGACATGCAGCCCCAAATCATAACACCCTGTGGGAACTTTACTGTACGCTTAATACAATCTTTATGAAATGCTTCAGATTTCGTTCTTATCACCCGTTTCCGAAAATCGCCAACGCAAACATCAAATTTGGATTCATCACTAAAAATAATTTTAGCCCAGTCTTCTTTGGTCCATTGTACTTTAGATTTTGCCCAAATAAGACGTTTTCTCTTTTGTATGTCAGTGAGCAGTGGCTTTTCTTTGGCCTAAAAATGTGAATTGCTTTAAAGTGCGCTGAGCTAATTATTACAATTTTTTGTATTTCAATCACAAATAATATTTACTTTATAAAATCCATATCCAGCTTTGTGTATCCACTGTCTGCAACATTCCCTTGAAACATTTAAATCTGCTTCTTCATTCCATCGTGTTTGAATATCCCGTACCGTACCCCTTCTTTGTTGCTTGCAAATTTTAACAAGAACCCTTTTTTTCCTTTCTGTTACAATCCTTGGTCGCCCAGAACTTTTGCCGCGGACATCAAAGGATCCCGTTTCCCCATACGCTTTTATTACCTCTCCCACGGTCGATTTGGCAATATTGAGGTCTTTTGCTATTTTTCCCATAGTTTTTCCGTTGGCATATTGTCTTATTATGATTTCACGCACTTTTTTAGTAGCAACTCCGCGAGCCATTTTGTTCGCGAATGCACTATTGCTAATGTCATAAAAATATATTAATTTTGCCATGGTGACAGATGGCATTTTTTTTTCAGAGCTTACTTGTATTTCATTGATGAAAAGAATCTTTGTCCGAACATTAAGTTGTCAGCAAATTTCGTTAAATAAACATTTAAACTATTTGCCAAAGCCAGCAAATCGATAATTATTAAAATAATGAATGATTTATTGGTCAAAACACTTGATTTAATAATTAAGTTTATGTAGATTTTTTAAATTCCAGATGTAGTACTCAAAAACAATTTTTGATTATAAATATAATAGTCCGTCCGAACATTTAGTTGTTAGGGCTCGTACACCATATTTAAACTAGTCTCTCTAGTAGCTCCAATATTAACTCTATTTGTAAGATAATAAAGTAACTGACAAGTCTGTGTTAATTTGGTTAAGATAAAATGACACTAATAGGAGAAGCATCCCTGAAAATGTGTTGAGGTATGCTGTGGAATATAAACTTATTGTTCCTTATATTGACACTGTGAACGTCAGACTTTTGAGATATAATATCATAAAGGTACAGTGGCTCCTTAGTATGTAACAATTTATACAAGAATATACTAAACAGATACTGAACTCTTAAGTTTAATATTTAATTCGTTTATCTTAATACAGATGATGTCTTGAAGAAATATTAAACACAAATCTCATACAGGCATTTTGAATTCGTTGTAATTTTTGTTGACAATTTTGTGTTAAGAATTATAGTATACAGCACAGCAGTATTCGATATGGGGATAGATGAAAGATTTTATTAACTTTAGTTTAGTTTATTGTCCCAAGATGATTTAAAGTTATACGAAACTTTCAATTAAAAAAAAAAACAAGTGAAGACAACACATAGTACATATTTCTCAAATTTTAAAGTCGAATCTATGTACAATCCCAAACTTTTTTCACAAGTTACCCATTGCACATCTGTGATATTTAATTTAAGAGTGATGTTAGATGTAATAAAATTAGTATGTCGCTCTGAACCAAAACAAATTGCTTTAGTTTTGTTAGGATTTCAACGAAGGCCGTGGTTACTGAAAAAATTATATAAAACATCAGGTTTGTCAAATTATGGCAAAGTTACACAATTTGGTACTCAAACTCCATTTGCAAATTAAACAAATCCCGAACTTTTGAAGATATTCGCAAAAAATAGATGGTTTCGTTTTTAATTTTTACTGACTTGAAAAGATTTCTTGAAATTATATTTTCAGATTATTATTTTTCTTTTCTACAAAATGGCATAATAATTAGTTTTTGACGTTTCGATTCTGCGGCTCCATCATCAACTTGATTTTTAAATACGGACTTGTGTGTTTTATGTCAGATTTCAAATTTGTTTTTCTAAAAATAGTCGTGCCATATTTAATAATAATACATTTATTTTCAACAGGTAAGAAACCCAATTACAGAAAATTTAGAAACAAGATAAACTACTAACAAATATTGTGTACATGCATAACATATTAACTAAATTGATGTGGATAAATAATAAAAAAGAAAATTAGGACACAGACAAGGTAACAAACTTTTTATATATTGACAAAATATGACCCACGCTGTCTTGATGAATATCGCATGAAAAACAGATCTTATTAAATAGACTGCACATATTAAAAAGCGGTGATCTAAGCAATACATTGCTCCTATATGGTCTATTGAAAAACACTTGTTGCTGACGAGTTTCTAATCTTGGTACAAAATATGAAATCTGCTCCACTAACAAAGGGCAGTCAGCTTCATCATGCAATAATTTGTATAAAAACTTTAAAGCAGCAGAGTTGCGTCTTACATGCAGTGAGTCTATGTTGAACACAGTGAGAAGAGTGTAATAATCAAAACCTCTCTCAGGGTAGTGGCCATTATATTCAAAAAACATATATTTCAAACACTTGCGTTGTACTGACTCAATACTACAAATAGCATTCTGATACAATGGCGACCATATGATAGCACAATACTCTAACTTACTTCTGATAAATGTGACATATAATAATTTTAACGTATTTATACTAGTAAAACAATTCCAATTTCTAACAAAAAAACCTAATGTTTTGGATGTAGAAGCGATAACTTGGGTAATGTGGTTAGAAAAAGTAAATTTTGAATCAAAGATCACTCCAAAATCCTTAAATTTCTCTGTTTTGTCCAAAATATTACCATTTAACGAATAATGAAACACTAGTGGGTTTTGTTTCCTATGAAATGAAAGCAGTTTACATTTAGATATATTGATATTTAAAAAATGTTCACTGCACCACTGATTAATTGTGTTTAAAACATTCTGTAGGCACATGCAGTCGTTTATGCTATTAATTTCTTTCAGCAAAGAGTAAGTGGTCGAGTTTAACGATAGAGATAAATCATTGATAAATATCAAGAATAAGAGTGGTCCAAGATTTGACTCTTGCGGAACACCAGATGTGCCTAAATATTCACCAGACCTGAATCCACCATATTCCACAAATTGCCGCCTACACATTAAATAAGACTTTATCAAAGATAACATATTAAATGAAAATCCCAAATGATCTAATTTCGTTAACAACAGGAAATGATCAACACGATCAAATGCTTTTTGTATATCTGTATATATGACATCAACCTGCCCCTGTTTGTCAAGAATGTTAGATATATACTGAGTGATACATGTTAAATTAGTAACAGTCGATCGACGGGGGTTATTACTCGTTTTATTGAATTGTAGACATTGTCGTAAATGATCATTTCCAACAATTTACCAAAATTACAAAGAATAGCAATTGGTCTATAATTAACAATTTGTGATGGATCGCCAGATTTCAATATGGGACAAATTTTAATATATTTTTTAATATTTTAATATTTCTTGTTATTGCAACATAAAATTGGAAATCGGTTAAAATTTAAATAATAAATTAAAAGTTTCTGTAAAACAAAAAATTTACATACGTTAAACCATTATGGCGCATGGTAGGTACATTATTTTATTCTTAATGTATTTTATGAAAATTATTGGATGATTAGTGTTAGATGAAGGGGATTGGTACTTTTTATAATGATTCACTTATAATGTACCCGTAATAATAACAGTTCGTTGCACATTAGTTTTTATGTCTGGTATACGCATAAAGTATGCCAAAAGCACATTTTTCAGATCACACCATTTCAAGAAACGAACATTCGTACTGTTGCTTTGACTTACTAGGCAATAACTCATAAGTGGCTTTATTACCAGTGTTTTCGATTTCCACCGGGAGAAATTCTTTTTCTTAATCACTTTGTATGTCAAATAAATGATCGAACTTTCATTACCTTAGAAACAATATGGACAATTGTATTTCAAAATGATATTTCATAAATTTGGTAACGTAAAAAATGCGTTGATTTTCTACTTTTAATGGTATTTGTAGAAAAATAGTATGTGACATACGTCCTAAAAAGTGGTTTTATTTTGTCCGAAGGAAACTTCCCTTCTCACAAATTTAAATGTAATTTTTACCACTATTTTGTTGAGTTTGGGCATATGTAGAAACCCTTTCAATATTGGCACGCATATTCCGCGCATCCTGTATATGAAACAACTAGCGATTTCAACGCATTGTCCATTATGCTTGAAAGGAACGGCGTGACAGTGCCGAAATGTAAAAACTGGTGCAAATAAAAGCCCCGGGTACAGTTGCATATTTTTCAGCGTCGGGTCCTGAAAAAAAAAGCATCGGACCTAAATCAAACATATCTTGTGTGCGCATTTCGCTCGCTGCTACATATCTATCTATCAAATTATTCCATACAAATTTGACGTCGAGGGAAATGGCGACACAGGACCGTACTAACACGAAATTGACACAAAGGAGCGTACAGATTGGGGCAGTTTAAAATATTCCGTCTTGTCTAGAATATAAAAGATAAAGATGAAGTCTTGTGTAAGGGCTGTTAGGCAGAGAAAATAACATTTCCAAATTGCGAAAGAAACAATCGAAGATTTTATTGGTTATTTAATTATTCCGATGCAAACTAATTTATTTACAGAATTTTTTTTTATGTAAATGTAATTGGTATACAATGGCCATTTAGTAAATATTTGGAGCATTTGTCTTAAGTAAGTTTTTTATGAATTGATATTACCAAAAAGTTCAGTCTCATTTATAAAAATCTGAGCAAGTTAGAATAAATAATTTAACTCGTTGTGCCAATTAGCCAAGTTTTTTCCAGGATGTATAACAGTTTAAAGGCTAACAAGTCATTTAGAATAAGAAGAAAACATATTTTCACCTGTTATGTTTCATCATAAAGTTTCCTAAGTTTTACACGTCAATTGCACACTGAGAAAATTATATACGAAAATATAAACCAGTGGCGGTTCGTGACATTTTAAACTGATGAAGCAAGCAGGCTGGGACTGAATATGAACTACAAAATTAATATGTCTTAGAATGTTTTTCTTATTCATTATTTATAGGTAAATTAGAAAATACAAGGTTATTTGAAATTGCTCTATTTTGTTAGGCGAATAAATTCATTTAAGTAAGAATATTTTAACTATTTGACGACTTTCCCGAACTTTGAAATTAATAAATTTTTGATTTATATTTTAAGCGCATTTTCCAATAGTAATATTTTATTTACTGGTTAACTCTTCAATGATAGTTTGCAGTTTGGCAAAATATAATGAGTAATTTTATTATGAAATATTAATAAATCTCCCGACTACTTTTTAAATCGGAATATGTTTTCCAGTGTTACTAAAAAGCGTGCTTATTTATTGAATATAATTAATAATATCGTTATAGTCTGTTTAGAAATGAAAGAGAGTAATTAAAGCTTATTATGTATGCAAATCCTAAATAAATGTAGTACTGGTGGTTATATTCAATATTTTTATATTATGTATTATCGGTATAGATGAGGTGTATTTTTAAAAAAACTTTGTGTGACCGAACCGTACTAAATTGTAGCAGGTAGCTAAAATTTAATCCACGACAATCCGTCTTTATCTATGCCTCTTCAATTTCTCGGTCCATTTTTCTTATAAGTAAACAATATAAAAACAGCATTTCAAAACTAGAGGCTACTTTAAGCATCATTACCGGGTTAAGAGGGTTTTTAGTAATTCAAATAAAATTATTCAATATTATTATCAAAATATTAATTTAAATTTAATGAATAGACTTTTATTCCACACAAAAATATATGTATTTTGAAAATTCAAATTATGGTGAGTAAATGTAGTGTTGTATAAATGTACAGTAAAGAAAATAAAAAAGTAGGAATATTAAAATTCATCCTCTGAATATTCTGATGAATTATCTTCGTCTCCTAGATTGATAACGATAGGTTTCACAGTAACGTCAATTAAATTATCGATTTCTCCTCTTCTTTTTGTACATGATGTATACAAATTTGCCAGTTATCTGCAGTTACTCGTTTTTTAACAAAATTTTCACGTCACTTAATTTTGTATTATTTCGCGCTACATCTCCTTTTACCTGCGCCCAGACTAAATCGATTGGGTTAAGTTTAGTGATAAAGTGGTAACCGTAGTACCGTTATTTGGCGATTTGTTGCCATTTCATCGATAACATATTTTTTCTGATCTTTATTAAGATTGACAAGTGTCAAAAATTCCTTTTTCACCATATTTGTACAAAAGAAATGTTTTTTCCGGATAACCATTGAATTATATCGGCTTTTCTCCTAGCAGTCGTAGGCGACCCCGGAGGAATAACATCCAACATCTGTGTAAAATACTATTCGAAAACATCTGCGTTCATGTCTTCGAGATAGTCACCTGTATTGTTAGATTCAAATAAAAGTAAACCGCCATCTACAAAACCACTGGCACTAGGTACCTATATGTGTCACTATTAATTTTCACCCTTTACCTGAAGGTGCCTTAAACCCTGTTGAAAGTCCATCCAAAAATGCTTGTCGAAAACTTTTTACATTTTTATGTTGCCATACTTTTGTTACAGTATATCCCTCGTTGACCCAAGTTTCGTCTAGATCATAAATATTCCTCCCTTCGTCACGGAATTTTCTAATTGATCTTAAGTAGGATCTTTGCCAACAGATAATATCATCTTTATCGATAAGAACTGACTTTCTGTTCTGCTTTTCCCAGCAAAAATTCAACTCTCGTAAGACGGCCCATAATTTGCTTCTACTGATTTTTGGCAAATCGTTGTTCTCTGAAAGTTCACTTAAAATTTTGTTTAGCGTTAGTATTTGTTTTTTAAAATAAAATGAGTGTACTTTTCTGCGAATGACATTTTTGAAGAAATCATCTCTTGTCTTGTCTTTTGACCTCCTTGTAGATGATTTTGGTGGATTTACAGTATCTTGTTCATTTTTTGTTTCCTTTAAAAGTCTGTAGATAGTCGATTTTCCAATCCCTGTCATTTTGGAACACTTTTCCACGATGTCGTCAACACTGTTGGTAGGATTTTGATGTTTCAATGCATTAAATACATTTAATATAATAATCTTCTCATTCTGAGACAGCGCACATCTTTTCACGCGTTTAGCAGGTACATAATCTGATAAGCTCGACATTTTACCCAAACAACATTATATCCACTGGCACAATAGTCACTAAACACAAGTCGAATTTTACTCTACTGCACTAGCACGTCTTCGTATATTCAGCTCTAAGACTGGATTGATCTGTCACAATACACTGGCTCCTGTCCTATGATGTATCCAGTAAAATATACTAATGTACACCCATTACCTGTTAGCATTAGTGTTATCCGATAATTACCTGAAACAAAATATATTACCACGCCCATGGCCAGTTCCTATCTCGGGGTTTTATTATTCTCTTTCATTTCCAAACAGACTATAGCATATTTCTCACATTTCACAGTTACAGTACACACATCTGAAACTTGACTAATATGAATCAGAAACGACAATAAAATTTGAATTGCAGTGTACCTACTAAATTTTTATATATAATATGTAAATATTACAAACCACGAAACGACCGTACAATATGGCAAAATATATTCTCTACCACAATTGACTACCAACGGATTCCATGTTCTCCATTTCTTTCTTACCTATATGTTATTTGTATGAGGAATGACTCAGATGTGTTTTTATTTGTCTTATTGTTCTTATGAACGTATTGAGTGACTCATCATCGTTGTTTACAAATCTCGCCACCGTTAATGCTGTTGGTGTAACATTTGTGTGTAATTGACAGATTCACATAGCCAATATATTCTAATGTTACTGGGTGTAATAAATTGATTAGATGATTTTAAAATAAGCAGTTAGCGATTCTTGTTACTTTCAATTTTTTACCGATTCTGCTTCATCCACTGTTATAAACATTATCAGACCCGCAGAAATCTTTTAAAAATTGGTGAAATTGAATTGATATAAATTATTAAGTGTTCTTTCACGGTGTAAGGTATCTACAATTCATGCTCCTTCAATGAGAAGTGATGTTCTTTAGCATCTTTTCTCCAAAAGTTAATTACAGCCTGACGCCAGTAACAGTTGCCACCTTCTGGGTGAATTTTCTTTGTGTAGATTTATGCTACCGAAAATGTGATATTCCGTTCGAAAGACAAGTTTAGTCATATCAAATTTGGTATGATCTCTTAAGTATACCTTGTATAATCTGTATTCTGGCTACAAGAAAATCTGGCATAGTTGTTAATTAAATTCAGTTTAAATTTTCTCTGATAAACTAATCGTTCCATTTTTCATCCTAGTCCAGTCCTGTGTGGAGCCGCATGGAGTAGATTTCCGATTCGGTAGCTCGAAGTGTGCATTGCTGCAGCAGGCTCTGACAGCCCGCCAGCGCTCCTCTTGTTTGCTTTAGACACATAAATGCTTTCATAATAACAAATGGTCGGATTTTTCGGATTTCCGATTCCCCATTTAAAAATCCTTATGACGGAAAATGCCGCATATATTGGATGATGCTTTCTGCGGCTTCCATCCTCCGACACTCAATAAAGGAGGACGCCACCGCCGTCTCTCCCGACTAAAAATGTCTGAAATTCTTCCGGCGGTGATTTATGACGTGACACGACGAGGTTTTCTTTGAGTCATTGTACGTTCGATTGGAAATATCAGAAGTAATCTATTGTTTTTTTTTTTCGTTTATCTCTTCGACCAATGCAGGCGCGAGGCAAAGAAATTATTGGTAACATTAAAACGTAGATAAAGAAGTAATACTTGAATTCTGTGATAATAATGTAATAAATAGGTGATATTTTCAATGGTATATTCAAAAACGTATAAATAATGTTTATTTCTTTGTTGCAGTACTACGAAATGTCCTATGGCCTTAATGTGGAAATGCACAAACAGGTGAGTGTCTTTTTATACAGGGTTAACTATGACTAAGTTAAAATATGTTAAGAGAGGATAGAGAAAAATATGAACCAACGGAATCGTGCTTCAAGAAATATCTAAAATAATAATAGACATTTTTTTGTAAATTATATTCAAACCCTAATTACCGACGCCTATGGCCTCTCCCAAGACGCGAATTTAAATTTCGCGAACACACACAAAAAATATCTACCCAAGTGTACCACAACTTTCTATTGTTCAAATTGTTTAATATTTTTAATTAATAATAATAATATCTCTACCCCTCATTATAATCACAGGGATTATCCCAGAAGTCGGAGACTTGTGCGGGAGAGGGGGCGGCATATTATTATTAAGCAGGCCGCATTTGCGCCCAGGAACGACTTACGTTGGTAGGCCCTAACCACTATTCAGTGCAGGAATGAGGGAAACCTGGAAAACCTCATTAATTAGGGGGGTAGTCAAATATCAACCGGTATCAATCTCTCACATTGACCCAAGCCAACATTCTTCCACCCTACCATACCCGCAGAGAGGGCGCCAAACCTCTCCACGAATATAGCTTATATACGGTCTACCGGCAGCTGGGCTCGAACCAACACCGATCTAGTCACCCCGATTCAAGTACTGACGCCTTAAACCGCGCGTCCACTGACCGACCCTGATTTCTTTGCCTAAAAACAAATTTATTTGAACAGCACTCAATTCTGGTGTTATGACAACCAAATGTCAGGCATTATCATGCTTCTTAGCTATGCAACCATCAGCCCAACAATTTCATATATTTTTTTACTGCTTTTTAAAGGTATTTTAAGCTAATTAATATAAATCAATTCTCCTACAATTCCTATCAGTGATGTCATATGTATGCTCTCTGATACAAACATCTAGATATGCTATAGAACAATTCTATAGACAAAGTTCTAATCAATAATTTTGCTGGTTAAGGTACCACGTTAAAAAACTTAAAATTGTCAGAATTGCTTTATACTGACCAAAATTATTAGCAGTATTGCACGGTAGATTCTTGATTATTTATTGCCTAGGTCGATAATGTCAAATAACACATCAGAATGTAATATTACAACTGTAATGAAAATTTACTGCTTATGAATATGCATATTTTCGCAGCAAAACCGTGTTTTTGTACACATGAAACGTAATTCCAACATTATTGTGTACTTTTTGAAAATGTCATGTAATTTTACTTAAAATATGTAAATGTACGATTCACATTGTAATACAGTATGAATTTGAGACTTTTACATTAATGTATAATGTGAAGAACGTGTAAATTTACAATTGTCTTTTGTGTGATAAAATACTTTTTTATTTTCACCTGGAACTAGTGGTCATAGAATTTTAATTTTTCTCATTCCAGTATACTTTTACAGTAAATAATGCACTTTCAACATAAATACAAACCCCATACGTGTGATTTGGTATATTTTCACGTGTGAATTTGCTCCAGCGGACTGTTGCTCAATATACAACCATCTAATTTAAACTTCACGGGTGCGAAAAGAAAACTCCGCCAACTCCAGGGTGCCGCCACACTTTTATATCATTAATTTGCATATGGAAGCGAGCGAATACATTAGCGGGAATAGAAGTGCACGTACGACGCTTATCCAGGGGCTTTTGAAATGCTCAGAAGAGAAAAATAAATAAAACACGGGACTTATGTCGCCATGGCGGTGAAACCAAATTGAAGAGGTGCGCTAAAAGTGTCATTAGATTTATAATAACTGTGTTGTGATGGTAGCAATGCTCTCTACTGTGTCGTTGATAATTTTGACACTGAGAATTTCCAAAATAACGAATTAAATATCAGGGTGTCCAAGGCTATAGAAAACTGTGAAAGTAGAAAAAATCAGCATTTTATAGCGGTCAAGGAAAAAGAATATATGTCAGGGAAATAACGAAATTTTCTGAATTTTTTTAACGCTTCACTGTAAACAACTTTTCCTCACAATTTAAATTTACCGCCTCGTCAGTGTGCAATGTGGGTAGTATATTATTTAATCAAAAATAAATTAAGTATGTGTGTAAATATTTAGGAAGAAATCATTGATTTAAGGGTTCTGTATAATGTTTTTTTACAAATACAAAAAATTTTATTTTGACATATATATTGAGATTTAACAATTGAATAATCTAGGACTTAACAAATAACAGGAATGTTATCTCACGCCTCTTGCGAATTTTCAAAGATACCTAAATAAAACAAATAAATAACGAAAAAAACCGGTTTAGAAGTCTGTGAAAATAAGTTTTTTTTTTTAATTTAAGTGTAAACTTACTTAGGTATAGTTGCGGTAAAAATTCAGACGACTTACGTCATACGAACAAATGAATAATTTGTATTTTCATTAAAATATTTAAGAAACTGCATACTACACCAAATGTTTGCACTATATATATATATATATATATATATATATATATATATATATATATATATATATATATATATATATATATATATATATATATGATTGTTTTTAACGTGACAAACTAACGGAAACACAATTGCGTAACGTAAGTCGTCTGAATTCTTGCCGCAGCTATAGCACTACTATAAGACTCTTCACTTTTGTTTATAAGTATGTGTAAATAATTGTTGAAGTGTGACAGCGTAACAGAATGTGTGTTATTCTTGTAGTAAAGCATGAATATGTGTTAGTAAAACAATATAAGATACAGGTAGAGAAAATGGCACTGATATCTTAAAAATAACACCTGAAGAGAATGTATGGGCCAAGTATAGTACCGTGCGGTACTCACAGAATCTGGCCACCCGGTAAACACATAATTTGACTGAATCAGCGGCAGACTGTGCGAATCTCGGCATTTGCCTAATATTGATTAGAAGAAATTACACAGACGAAGATGGGGGATAGGGAATTGAAAACCGCAACGCTAAAAACGTATCCAATTTATCAGGTCGAGGCATCAGTCACTCAAATACCTCTTTTGGTAACGCGTGACATCGATTTCATCAACCCCTGCTAGGAAATGTGTAGCAATTTACGTAATTACTTACTTGGGGACAGGACCGTACCGGAAAAATTTCGAATTCTTGTCGACATGAGATACAGCACGTATTTTTTACAATAAATGTTTTTAGAGAAAAAAAATTATATACAGGGGATGTTGAAGGTAGATCAACAAGCAACAAAATTTGCACTGGTGTAAAACGGCACGGATAGTATTTTTCAACATACAACGTTTTTAAAATTGAAGTCATACTGATTCTTGCAGCTTCAGATAGTTATCCTGAATTAGTTTGTGGATAATTCGCAATGTAAACAAATTTTTCGTCTTTTTATCTCTAAATTATTAAACAGATTTTTTAAATTGTTGGTTATCAGGTTTAGTCGCGTCAAATTAGCATGAAAAAAGTGAAAATGGACAACTTTTTGCGGAGAAGTCCTATTGAGATGCGGTTTTCTGCAAAATATTCAGGGAATTGTTTATAACAAAAGGTACATCTAACCTCTGTACGCTCGCAAATTTTTAATTGTTTATTTAACAAATGACCCATTTTTGTTGAACATATGGCAAATGTCACACACGATTCAACGAAAATGTCTGGAAAATGTCTCTTGGGGGTTTTCGAGGTCCCTCTTTATCACTTTGGTGTTAGCTTTATTATTTATTGCCAAATTGTTGTAACTTGGCTAATTAACAAATTAAAAACCACCCCCAAAATCACTAGAGAACCGGATTTTTTCCAGGATTTCTGGCTTATTAAGGCAAACCATCGGCATAAGATTTAATTGTTTATTGTTCGATTGTTGCAAACTCGCTAATTAACAAATTAATAACTCTACTCCCGCAATCGTTGGAAACCCAGTTTTTTTTTGCAATAACTCTGGGATCATGGGGAGAACCATCGGCACAATGTTGTTGCACGTAATTGTTTATTTTCCAATTGTTGCGACCTGGATAATTAACAAATTAATAAGTTAACGCCCGAAATCACTAGAAAAACAGATTTTTTTGCAATAACTCTAGGATGATGAGGATAAGCATTGCCACAAACTAATTGCAAATATAATTTTTTATTGTTCGATTGTTGCAACCTCGCTAATTAATAAATTAATAACTCTTCTCCCGGAATCGTTAGAAAATCGGATTTTTTTTGCAATAATTCTGGAATCAATTTGAACAATAGACAATTATATTTGTAAAAATCTTGTGCCGATGGTTCGCCTTAAAAAGACAGATATCTCGGAAAAAATTTCGGGTTTCTAGTGATTCCGGGAGTAGAGTTATTAATTTGTTAATTAGCCAGGTTGCAAAAATAGAAAAATAAACAATTTCGTGCAACAACCTTGTGTCGATAGTTCTCCCCATGATCCTAGAATTATTGCAAAAAAAAATCCGATTTTCTAACGATTCCGGGAGAAGAGTTATTAATTTGTTAATTAGCGAGGTTGCAACAATCGAACAATAAACAATTATATTTGCAAAAATCTTGTGCCGATGGTTTGCCTTAATAAGCCAGAAATCCTGGAAATAATTCCGGTGATTTCGGGGGTGGAGTTTTTAATTTGTTAATTAGCCCAGTTACAACAATTTAGCAATAAATAATAAAGCTAACACCAAAGTGATAAAGAGGGACTTCGAAAACCCCCGAAAGAACATTTTCCAGACATTTTCGTTGAATCGTGTGTGACATTTGCCATATGTTCAACAAAAATGGGTCATTTGTTAAATAAACTATTAAAAATTTGCGAGCGTACAGAGGTTAGATGTACCTTTTGTTATAAACCATTCCCTGGAACATTTTGCACAATACCGCATCTCAATCGGACCTCTCCGCAAAAAGTTGCAAGTGAAATGCTAATTTGACGCGACTAGTTGTAATCTATTTCAAAATCCTCCCAAATATTTTCGTTGTCCAGCACGTCCAAATAACAGTCACATCTATGTCAGATGTCTAAACAGATTTTTCAATATACAGAGTATTGTTTTTTTTGCCAATAAAAAAATAATAAAAAAATTATGCCACCAGACATGCATTTCTGTTTCGCTTATGACCTTGGGTTGAGTGAATTAAGTAGAATACCCCTACCAAATTTCTTTTGGTTATACAGAGTGGTTAGCCTTTTATGGCAAGAAATAGCCAAAATCAATAAAACGCCCTGTATCTCGGTAACGGCAATGGTTAGATCCGTCGACACCAGTTATTTATGAGACCCCTAGATGTCCGATATTCACTGTTAACGTATATGCATTTTCCAATAGAACACCCTGCTGTATAATAAATTATTAAATAATTTAGAAAGTGGAATTTTTCTTTAAATTCGAATACGTCCCGTGCTAAATTGTATTTGACTTGGCCCTGAGTGTAGGGAAATATTCCCGAAACCGGTCCTGTGGGGTCTGGCCCTTGTTAAGAGTTAGCCATGGGATAATTAACAAGCTCCTTGGATCGACATAAAAATTAAGTTGAGGGTCTGCAGTGTTCAGGTGTCTCCAGGGCCTAATTTCAGTTAATTTTACCTTAATAGGGTACTGAAATGACGCACGTATTAGCAGGATTAACGAAATTTAAGATTAACATCTCACGCTCGAATTGAGCTGATAAGCAACATGACATTCTATACTCGCGGCAAGAATTCAGACGATTTTACGTCATACGAAAAAGTGAATAATTCGTTATATTTTCATTAAAACATTTAAGAAACTGCAACTGAGAGTAATAAAACTATGTACTACACTAAAAGTTTGCATTATATATTGCAATAAATTGAAAAAAATGATTGTTTTTAACGCGACCATAAATCGAAAACTACGTTGACAATAAAAACAATTGCGTAACGTCAGACGTCTGAATTCTTGCCGTGAGTATACACAGGCTGATTCAAAAACAAAAAAATAATAATTGAATGTACAGGAATGTACAGCCTTTTACAAATACACTTTTGCACACAAACATAAACTTCCTCATAAGTTCGAATTCTATCTATCACCATACCCGATCATCATGAGGATTTCAATCCGTTCCGTTTCACTTAGATTCATGTTTTTACAAAACGAAAATAAGTTAATTATTTAAAAAATACTTAATACTTTAAGAAAGAACCGGTTAAAATGAATTCACTCGTACCATTTTAGCAAACTGTTTAAAATTGATTGCCTGTGAAAAATGTCTATCAGACAGATAAAAAAAGCATCAAAGAAATTGTAACAAAATCTTTGGTATTTGTAAATAATTTGGGTATTGTTGTCCACCCTATAACAATTAGGAGCAACTTGTGATACGTTTTTGGAAACAGCTGAGTTAGGGTAATAAGGAAATTGGAAAAAAATGTGTTCCATTAAAAAAAATGTGAAGACGTCATTACATTAGGTAGGTCACGTATATTAAATTATTATTTGAAAAAAGTAAATTAAAATCAAAAATCGTACGAAAGCACCTTGGTGTCAAACATACTTTTTATTTTTAGAAAACTCAATATATTGAGATTATTCTCAATAAATAAAGTCAGAACAATTGGATAACAAGCAAGTCGCCCTTGTAAGCAAGTTACAAGGATGAGTCTATGGAAAGTTAAACATTTGAGATTAGGTTGCCAACATTTTAGATAGAAGAGTTTCAAATGAAAGTGAATAAAAATACGACAAAAATAATTTCCTAAAGAAATCGCAAATATTTTTCTCGAATAACTAGTCCCCTTTTTCGATTTTACGTGCAACGCCTATGACTAAACACACTTTTACAACCTAAATCGCTAGTGGAATGTAATTATCACAGCACTAAGAGAAAAGTCAATATATTGAGAGTTTTCTCATTATATTGAGAAAAAAGTCAAGATATTGAGATTTTTCCCATTATATCGAGAAAAAAGTATTATATTGAGTATTATATTGAGAAAAAAAGTCAAGATCTCAATAATCTCAATATATTGAGTTTTCTAAAAATAAAAAGTATGTGTGCTTTCGTAAAAATCGACCTGTTTCGGGAATTTTCAATAATGTCTTTTATTTACCTAATAATGGGCGATCTATTGGGCGAAAGTTTGTTGGCAATCTCCTTGTTAAGGGATCTTGGGTCTATACGTTCCGTCTTTAATCGAAAAAAATCACCCTGTATGTATTTCACGGATGGCGAGCATCATCTCGACTCCTCAACCGGTCTCGCCTTCAACACGTACATTCTCCCGATCTGCCCTCCGCAGCGCGTGGGCGTCGCATTAATAATACTCTCCGACAGTAATTATTATGCAATTACGGCGTTCCCGCTGAACGCAATTACAATAAATAAGTTGCATGTAATGAGTACGCCGCGATCGTGTCGGCCGCGGAATTCAATAAACAAAGCGGGCGGCGTGTGTTTAGCGTTCGTGTATCGATTGTCTCCACGGCTGTGGCATTCGCACCTTGCCAAACCTCGGAGCCCTGTTAACCGACCAGGTACGACCTTAGCCTATTAGGAGGGTCGACTTCGGTCGAGAAAGTCAATTCTGATGCCGCTGGGGGTGAGACTGGAAAAACTGGGCTTCGTCGTCGAACAGTTTGATATTATTAGGGGAGAGAGGGGCAATCGAGCTCTCACAACGAACATTATAGTCGAGGCAATGAACTAAAAAAGTTCTAAAACTAGTTGTGGTGGACGGATCGGAATGCGGTTTTCTGCATTCTCTTCCAAAAATTATTTGTAAAAAATGTGGCGACATGGAATTTCTGACAAATCGGAAATTGAATTGCTGCAGCCAAAAATGCAATAAAAAATGCATTATTTCAAAGACGTCTTGGAAGATGTCAAAACTTGGTAAATAAGTGCCAGAACTGGCCCAGATTGGGTAATCGGGGGTTTCGAGGTCGCTGATCACGAATATGATGTTCAAATTGACCCTCCAAACACCTGGAGCTCAGGACCGCCGATGAACGTCATCTCCGTGGGACTCTCCCACAAATTACGCGGGAAAAAAGAGAAACTCGGGTCAGGTTCCGGTGCACCAGGGGCTCGGAGGGTCGTTATCGACGTGAAATTCGGATTCAGCACCCCAAAAAACCCCCCCATAACGATTTTCGGTTCGTCTTTTTTGATTGTGTCAGGAAAATCCACGGAGGTAATGTTTAGGGTCAGGTTCTGGTGTACTAGGTGTTCGGGGGGTCGTTTCCGACGTGAAATTCGGATTCAACACCCCACAAAACGCCCCTATTATGATTTTCGGATGGTTTTTGGCACTCTTCTCAGGAAAATTCTCGGAGATGACGTCCGCGTCCAGGTTCCGGCGCACCAGGTGCCCGTGGGGTGTTCGCCGATGCCAGATTTGGATTCAGCGACCCAAAAAAAAAACCGGGCGCCGGTTTCTCTTCTTTCCCGCGTGATTTGTGGGAGAGTCCCACGGAGATGACGTTCATCGGCGGTCCTGAGCTCCAGGTGTTCGGGGGATCAATTTGAACATCATATTCGTGATCAGCGACCTCGAAAACCCCCGAGTACCCGATCTGGACCAGTTCTGACACCACCAAGTTTTGACATCTTCCAAGAGGCCTCTCAAATAATGCATTTTTTGAATGCATTTTTGGCTGCAGCAATGCAATTTCCGATTTGTCAGAAATTCCATGTCACCACATTTTTTACAAATAATTTTTGGAAGAGAATGCAGAAAACCGCATTCCGATCCGTCCACCACAACTAGTTTTAGAACTTTTGGACTTTTTACTAGTTTATTGCCTCGACTATTACTAATTAGATCCATCTGATGTTCTGTTAAGTCACGTCAGTACAAAGCAAAAATTCAATGTCAATACTCCCAACCAGCAGAACAGTTTCATAACCAGTAACTGAAATATTTTATAAATTTATCACAAGAACGTTTATAAAGCAGCTTATACGGCAAATATATAACTATTTTATAAACATTTCTACGACAAGCTTATAAAACATTTTTGCTAATAAAACTAAAGTGTTTTATAATACCTGTATCATGCACTGTAATATAGTTGTTATGTAATAATATTATCAGTTGTAAAACAAAAATAGTAATGTAACTATTACAGCAGAAAAACGTTTATTTTCACTTAAAATTACATTGATAAGCTATAAATCAAATTTGAAACAGCGAAAAGGCGAAACCTTGTGTTGTTTGCTTTAGCTTTCATAGTCATTGTATAAGAATAAACATGTCAAGTTTAAGCCGGTGGAAGAAAATCGGAAGTAGCGCATGTAAAATTTACTATACAATTCATAATTTTTCCGCAATAAAAATTGATTTCCAAAGTGCAGTAAAACGCGTAAAATAATATTGATTGATACACCAAATAACATTCCAGTTGCAGACATTGTGATTAAATAGATATTTTTTATTATTGCTACTTATAAAATTGTTGTTCAGTTGATTTGTTACTATTGTATAACACATTTTTTCCAACACGCCTTAAAAAATCTCAACAATGACTAAAATGTTTTATAATATGGTGCCAATTTTGGTTGTATAGTTGCTACTTAACAATTCTTACAATGTTTTTGTGACTTATGATTTTAAGTAGTTTTTGGGCAGTGACCTTGACCAAATTTGAGCTATAAAATACGTAGGTGTTATATTAATTTGTTTTTTTTTTCATTATTTTATATAGTGTAGATATTAACATTTTAATGTGAATTCTTGTGTTTATTTTGTCTCTTTTAATGTAGTACTATTATTTATGTATTTGTATTTATGTTTTAATTTATTTTACGTTTTCCTTTTTTTTTTGACGTGTGTGAACACTTTTCTGTAATAACATGAATCCATAATTAAATAATGCTGTAGCATATTTTGATGTCATTAGAGGAGATAAAAATTAGTACTCGGGTTGCTCAAATTTGTATTATTTGCAGCACATATGGGCCTAGATTTGTTGTCTATAATTGACTCTTCTTTGCAGACTGAAATCGCTAAACGCCTAAACGCCATCATCGCCCAAGTGCTGCCCTTTTTGGCCCAAGAACACCAACAGCAAGTCGCGACAGCCGTAGAAAGGGCCAAGCAGGTCACCATGACCGAACTCAATGCAATCATAGGGGTAAGTGGGGTATATTTAGTCTCTAGTTCGTATTCTATAGTTTTTCGTACAGTAGTTACACAAATATTTGAAATATAACCGTAAAATATATTAAAATTGCACATATAGTATTTTTAAATTATTTTACGGCATTGGTATTATAATTATTTGGCAGTAATGTTCAGGTCTTAGGGTAGATTATTTGAAAATTTGATTGAAAAACTCACCTGTTAAACGTACATACCGGGGGATCCATTTTATGATGCAAGTGCTGGAATTGTGATAAGAGAAAAATACAGCAAATGCGGCAAGTGCTAGCGAATAATTTTCGAGAAATTTTATAAACAATAAGTGACATATTACATTTATGCTGAACAATTTTTACGAAAAATGCTAAATTTTAGACGGAAATATGTAGTCTAATTTTTGCTACTTCATTAAAAAATACCTTGTATAAGAAATAAACAAACTGATGATGGTTTTTCGGATTCAAAACGGAACAAAATCTATTGTGATTTGTTTTATAAAAAGTAGCTATAAATAAACTAGCAGATTTAAAAAATGGTAAAATAATTACAACAGATTTCCGAAAAATTGTTTCAAAATATGTTCTCGAAAACCAAAGCAGTTCAAGAATGTTGGAAAATTGAATTGTTTAAATTGGCAATTAAATGGAGAATAGTACAAAACATTCATTTAATCGTTTTTTGCATCACCAAGATGGCTCACCAGGTATTAAAAAAAGAAATTATATCCTAACTCATATATTCATGTTGCCTTGCTATTTCTGTAGGATTAATATTACATTTTTTTTATTAAACTTTATGCCTTATTCATAGTCGATTTATTTCTTTTTATTTGAAGTAAAAGAAATTCTATTTGTAACAAAATTTAATCAAATCGTCATTAAAATAATAATGGGTATTTACAATTTTCTACGACTAGTAGTTGGGAGAGTAGTAGTTTTTAGTGTTATTTATTAGTAATCGATTATATTCTGATACCTTTTCATGGTTGTGTATCTAGACATTAGATTAGTTGTTTTTTCCTCGACATAATGTGATTTGTTTGTCCAATTTCATGCACGAAGTAGTTTTACTAGATTTACTCAGTAATTTCGTATCGAACAATTCCTTAGCAAATAAACATCTAAGTAGTGTTATACGTAAATTATTTTTTGATACCGTATAATTATGTCGATGGAACTTTTTTAACGAATTGATTTTGTACCTACTTTGGTGTTGGTATCGATTGTTTTATATTTAATTGTGTTGTTGTTTCCAGCAACAGCAACAACAAGGTCTACAACAGTTGCTTGTAAGTAGTTCCTATTAGTCGTTTCTTTTTTTTTATTTTGTAGAATAATTACGAGGTGGCCAGCAAAAAGCATGATTTAGCATTAGCGGTACATTCTAAACTACACACAACGTCAAAAGTCTTAGGAACAAAAAAGATAATAAAAAATTGCAGACCATGACCATTGTTACCAATGTTGTTACAAATCAAGTCAGTTTGGCAGTGTATTCAACCAAGTGTTCCTTTGAATTTTTGTACATTATAATGCCAGGACGTGAAATTTCTGCGTTTACCCAAGCAAGAATGACTACTTTACATGATGCAGGACATTCTAATCATCAGATATCGAACATGTTGGGCATTCCTAGATCTGTTGTACGAATAGTACTCAAATATGAAGAACTTGATACAGTGGAAAACAGACCACGTGGTGGACGTCCTCGAATATCTAATGAAAGGGAGGATCGGTATTTGGTGCAATATGCCCGTAGACACCGCACATCTTCAGCTTCAGCTCAGAGCCCACTTTCAAGTCAAGGTACGTTTCACCATGTTATGTCGACATCTACTATTCGAAGACGACTCCACAACGCAAATTTACGTGTTAGAAGATCATTACCACCCGCTCTACTTCCAAGGCATCGTACTGCCCGTCTTCAGTGGACGCGAGAGCATAGGGGTTGGCCTTTACGCTAATGGCGGTGGGTCTTATTTTCAGACGAAACCAGAATTGGGCTGGTTACTGATGACAATCGACAAAGAATCTGGAGATAACCAGGTCATCAGCAGCGACTTCATTTTCCCCATGAAGTTGCTCCGTTTGAAGGGGGTACCGTAATGTTTTGGGGTGGAATAATGTTCAGTCAAATTTACATCGAACAAGTTATTACGCCCATTAACTACCCCCTACGTAATGAATTAGGTGAAAATTTTGTGTTTATGGACGACAACGCTCGACCACATCGCCAGAAGGATTCAAGAGACAATCGAGGCAGGACATATCACTAGATTAGATTGGCCAGCCAACTCTCCTGACTTGAATCATATTGAAAACATGTGGTATTTTGTTGCTAGAGCCATTCATAATCATATTCCTCCACCTCAGACTGCAGATGAGTTAGTCGTGGCGGCAGAAGAGGATTGGAATAATATTCCGCAAGAGATCGTCAACCGCTTGATTATCTCAATGCACAGACGTGTCAATATGCCAATAGCAATAACGTGGTGGAGGTCATACCGACTATTAGTCAAGTATAGAACTTGCTTTGTTACTTCTTTTTGATTTAATAACTTTTGTCAAAAATGTCACACATTTGCTGGTTTTTAATTTTGTACGTACTCAGTTTATCAAACATATTCTTTTCACAAAAAAAAAATCGGGAAACAATGTATTTTTATAAATGTATTTGGTTTTTCTGACAAAAAGATTTCTTTAACAAAAATGAGGGGGATTCCAAGACTTTTGACGTTGTATGTACATCCATACATCAGTAAAACATAATCATAAAATATTGGGTGTTTTCAAGCGATTCGTAATTGTGTTCTTCAGATGCTGCCTCGGTAAAAGTAACTGCATTTGGCACATATCTACCGGGAATGAAAAGGAAAAAAAAATGTATTAATTTTCGTTATCAGTAATGCTTATATAATTTTTAGTGATATTATTTATTTGTCGGTTGGAATTTCAAAGTGATTAGGGTTGAGGATGTTAACAGAGAAGTTGCGTGTGTGCCGTTCTAATTTATTGCTTATCCGCTCGTCGAGGCACTTACTCGCTCTTATTAAGAAATCGCATGGGCAATATCATTGCTTAGCGGGGTTTCGAAGAGGGTTTTAACTTGTCCTGCCTGCCTCTGGAAATTGCGTATGGATTATTACGGCCTTGGTATGGTTTCCTGACCCTTAAAAAATTGTTACAATCTGTAAACACATTCAGTACATTTGTAAAAATGATGAACGAGGGAGAGTATATGTTTATTGTAGTCACCGGTAGATGGCGTTGATGATAGCGCTTCGTTAACGATGAAATAGAACTATTCTATTTGATTTCTAGGTGTTAGATGGAAATATTTTGTTGTGTATACATAAAGAAAGATATGACAACCAAAATATTTGTTTGTTTTTTGTAGTTCTTTCATTTATGTCGCACGCCATCTGTCAGTTAACAGTGCTAAAAGTGACAATAATTCCCGCGAATTTCGCATTTTTTGATTTAAATTATTAACAGTGGGAAAGTGTCAACTTTTCGCGATTTTCGTAAAACATGAATATTATCGCTATTTTCATCATTATTAGGGGTTAATAGGTTTAACTGAGCTTCTGACATTCTACCATAACGGTCAGTGACAGTTTTATGATGTAAATGATAGAAAATATTGCAGATGGCAAAATTCGGTAAAAGTGAGACTTTTCTCGCCATTAAATAATTTGCGCTAATTTCCGCGTATTTCGCATCGATTGAGGACAAGATTTTATGTCATTTATATCATTTATGAACAAGAATATTTCGTCGTTCTGGTAACCATGTAAAGAAGTTTTCTTTTATTAATATTGTGTAAGATTAATGTATAAATGTTAGCTAATGCAGTTTTTCTTTGCTTCGAAATGATGTACAAAATGTTTAAAAGTACCATCTGGGAAAATAAATGGCATTGAACTATTTTGCTGGCCACTTAGTATATTTAGTGAGTTTTCCCTTTTCTCCATAGTTTTCGAGAATCTGGGACTTCTAGTTTATTATTATTTTTAATTATTAGTAATCATAACGTACTAGATATTAATAAAAATTTGCTTGGTTATTGTTATGTTATTAAATGTCTTGGAGAGTTTTTCTTTATACACGGTATGTTCAATTTTGACCTAGAATATCTATGATTGTCTGAACTGCAAATTCAGTGAGTTTTAGAACAAATTTAACGTTGTTTGAAGTACCTACCTAGAAGTTAAAAGAAAAATTCTTTTAGGAATATTTAAGAACAGGAAAATTTTCTAGTTATACAGTGTGTTTCAGGAGGAGATGTACATACTTCAATATGTTATTCTACGTTCAATTTTAAGCTTAAAATGAACGTAGAATAACATACTGAAGTATGTACATACTATACCTAGTGATTCAAGGTTGTTACCATGACTTTTGCTATATTTTTTAAACAAATAAAAATTAATTTAGTTATATTATAGTAGAGTAATAATTAAAAGCATGACCATCAGTAATACTCTTCAAAAATTTGGTACCTTAACATCGAATCACCACTATTTTGAATTGAAGGTAGTTCTAGAAACCTCTCTTGACCATCATTTTCTCTCCAGCAACAGATCCATGCCCAACAACTACCCCACGGCGCCCATGGGCCAGGTTTGCCCATGGGTCCTCATCCGGGGCTACCGGGAATGGGTCCAGCGGCGGCAGGCCTACTAGGTTTCGGCGCTGGATTGGCGGCGGGCGTACCCGGAGCTCCCGGAGGCCCCCATCCAGCAGTGGCGGGGGCGGCGCATCCCTTGCTGAAGCCCACCGATTTACATGCTAGGGACCCCCAGGATCTGAAAAGGCCGGGTAGTACCAACGCCGAAGAAAGACTGGTAAGTGAAGTTCTCCCGATGATGGAAATACGTTTGTCGAAGCGCGCGGTGAATTTGTCGTGGTGGAGCGGAGGCCAAAATTTTGCTTTCTAAAATTATTATAGTAATTAGAGGCCATTGGCGTGGGCAAGGCGTGGTCGAGAGTTACGATTCGTATAAAGCATATAACTTTCCGTGATATTCAGAGCAGCATAAGATCATAAATAATTATGTACAAACTTACCCATATGATTTTGTATTTCCCGTCAAATATTATGTCGTTTGGCATTAAAATATGTAATTCTACTGTATTTACCTGGAGTTTGTTGTAGTACAGTATGTATTTGATATTGTTTTACAGTAATACATGATTTGAACAAGGTATAAATTTACTATCATTTCTGTCAGTGTATTTCTCAGCAGCATAATGCTGAATCCATCTTTTAATGTGTATAAACTCGCATTTGTATAGGTTGATCTATAAGTAATGGCTCATGACGGCATACTAGATATTTCGCTTCAAAATATTACGATTTGAGCCAACTTGTCTTATTAAAATGTTGATAATAAAAAGATACAGGGTGTCAAAGTTGAATTTAAAATGTGATTTTCCATCGTATTCAGCTGTGAGTAGCACAGAAAGTTTGCTTTGAACCGGTTGTAATTGTGGCCTCGCTGCCAGGCCAATGGCTTTACCACCCAATGGTGCAGCTTAATAATAATATTTAGAATAGAATACATTTTTTGATACAAAAAAAACATGTTTGACTGTCAGGCAAAATTATTCTTTTTTTTTTTGTTCGAGGGTCGTGTAATGCCAGCGTCGGCCGACTTAATCCGAAATATAAGTTACCGTGTATTGTCAACTTTCTTTTTTGTGCACCTCCACTGCCTTTGAAAGGGACCTCGTCTCCGTTCGGAGCGAATTGAATCGAGAAACCCCATTACCCTATCGAATCTCTCTCTATTCCCGTTTGCCCGTAATAATCCGGTTTAGAAGTTAGTTTCGAGAAAAACGAACCGAATGCATTCTCCACTTTTTCAGAACTCCGTCTCGCCCGGGGACAGGGATAAGTACAGGTCGAGATCACCGGCGGAGGTGGATCAGGTCGTTAAGAGGAGGAAAGACGACAAACTGGGACACGTAAGTAGCAACTTTTACTACATATCAAAGATGTACTCGTTTAAAAAAAAAGCAATTTGCGTGATGTGATGTTGTGTCAATAGTAAGGAGTTACAAGATAATTTATACACGGTGTTGCAAAATGTTCAGAGAATTCTAGAGCAGATTCTACATCAAAAAATACAGATTGTAAAAACAATACATTGATTTACTGGTAATTTCAAAATTTTTCATTGAAAATCGTTTAAATTTGGGTCAATATTTAAATTTAAAAGATTTCCAATGAAAAATTTAGAAATTATCAATAAAAAAACATATTTTATATTTTTTATTGGCAATCTATATTTCGAAAACGAAACATTTGAGGATTCTGGGTCCATATGAACTCTTTTTCGTATTTTTGGATGTAGAATTTGCTCTTAAATTCTCTGAACAACATTTTGCAACACCTTGTATAAGTTATCTGTGTCTCTTGAGTTACACATTGTCATTGCAGTATGAAGTATTATACAGGGTGATACTGTCATATTTTCAGTAATTTTAACCACGTATTCGGAAGGTCTAATAAAGATAAAATCGAAAAAAATACTTGACCTTTCAAAACATAACCCTGAAGCAATCGGTAACACGACGCTCCTTGTAAGTTAAAAATTTTCTGATGACGCGTATAAGTATTGAAGCTATATAGAAGTCCAGCAGCGTTGCCACTCAGAGTCACATACATATAATAATAGCATGTTCGGCACTGAAGTAATAGATTTTTTTTTCTAATGACAATCTTGTTTGCAGTCTAAAATGTATCCATTTTGTATATTCTTTGAGGTACCTTTAAAAATTGTTACATTTTGAAGGTATTCATTAAGCGTTTTGTCAAGTTCTGACGTAAAATTAATTCATCATGCCGTCGTAATCGTAATTTGAGCTTGTGCGTTATTCCTAAATAATGCAAATCACATTTGATTATGAATATGAATCAGAATCAAATAGGTACCTAATAATACAGATGCAGACGGAAACATAGACGCACATGTCTATGAAAATGTTTTTTATACATTTTTCTACCGCTCACTACTTCACTTTACCCAAATTAAAATGCATTTTTATGTAGGCAAATAACAAGTTTTATTAATAATTATAAACTACACTAGCGACATAAATACACGAAATTCACTAACCTCTACCACGCGAAAATGATAATTAATGGATGAAGAAGGGAGAGAAGTCGAGCAACGTTCATCTGTTGCAGATGCAGTTCGACGGCGGATTCGCGTGCATAGGAAAACAGACCCGAACGATGTTCGACTCATTACGCCGGTAACCTATTAAACAGGAATTTGAACTGCCAACTTTTTAGCTGTGCCGAGGGTATCGATTACAGCATATTCGATGTCGGCGCTGATTATTGCGGTTGGGCATTTATTATAAAATTCTCATGATTTCATATGCAAATTTAATTATTGTTTGTTTTTGTTATTATTTAGCGGTTCTGCAACGCTTGTCATTAAGTAGACACGGTCATTGACGTAAATACGGTAGGTTAAGACTCAGATTGTCGGATTATTTATCATTGAATAGGTATGTCTTGTACTGTTCTTTGTTAGCACCACGAGAATTTTTTTATTACTGTCTGTATTTAAATACAAAAGACGTTGTAGCCTCTTTTAATAACTTAACCTAGTGAGTATTGCATTTTATTTGACTATTTATGGTAATGAAATGTGATTGGTTAATTTTGATCCGTTGGGGATTTGTAATTTTAATATTAAATATTTTATATGTTGAAACTTAATATATCAATTGCATACTTTTACAAATTAATTTATAGCATTAATTACATATTACAATAAGTAGGTAATATAGGAAAATATTTAGATTTGGCAACGTCGCATCAGGCCGACACCGAGTTGAACTGCCATCAGCGGTTAGTGACAGTTTGAAAAGGGGGTATAAATAATAGTTTAAAAATATTATTTGCGGCGTTATATGTATTTTAAAATTTGTACAAATCACATATTCGTATTATACTCATTTTTCCCTATCTTCTTTATCTATCTAACTTTAAATTGAGTCAAATATCTAACTATAAAAATTATACCAGAAATAATATATGAAGAAACAATCCTAAAAATGCAGGAATACGTCAGATCTCATCTGTTGTGGTTGAATTATCGAGTTCCCACAGTTTCAAAAGTGAACTTAGATATTTATAGAACGTTTTCATTAAACCAGCTTAGTAAATTTAGCTAGATTATTTTTTGTTAAATAAGTATTGAATAGAGCTTTGTCTGTGGAATTATTCATTAGATGTTTGGTATCAGAGAGCATACATATGACTTCATTAATAGGATTGTAAGAGATTTGATATATATTAACTTAAAATACCTTTCAAATACATTACAAATTAAGCAGTTAGTGATTCTTATTTGATACTTTTAAATGTGTACTGAGGCACTGCCCCATGGTACCGGCCACCACTGATAGAAGGTCGTATAATCGCGCTGCGCGAACCATGTAATTTTTCCGTTATCTGGCTCCCGAGAGCAAAGCGAAACGTTAAGTAGGAACACAAGTGAAAACCCACGCCGAATGTGATCCACTTACCGCGAACTACACATCCGAAACTCCCTCCCTTTATCGATCACCACCTACGATCTGTAAACATGGATCCAGTCCCTGCGAGGCGCTCCGCCAAATTGCTTTGTTCGAGTCGTATCACCTAAAAGGGGATTTTAATAACGCCTCAATTGGGGTGTCGCTCGTTACTTTACATTATCTTCTGATAAAATTGAAAGAGCAAGCCCGTTCCACAGCGGCGCTCCCTACCTCACGGATAATGAACACCGTAACCGGTAAAATTTTTATTTCAAATCGCGCTTTACAATATGTACTTTGTTAATATTGTAACGGGTACCGAAAATATGAAATTTACTAATATGAGGTCACTTGGAGATAATACATAAAAATTTTAGCTGGAGAACAAAATTGTTACATCCTATGTGGATAATTTTTCTCTCTGAACAAAAAGCTCAAAAAAAATCTAATCTAATACGAATAGTGTTTCTACAAATACATTTCAAATATAAAAATACAACTATAATAAAAAGTAAATTGCCTCGACAATGCTGTTGGGTAAATACCATTACTTGAGGTATAAAATTATGATTTCACATTAAATTACTTGATCTTGACAAAAATGTTGTTAATTATGCTTTCAGAATAAAACAGGTAATTTAATGTAGTGACGTCAGATAGCAAAATTTTATAATTGCCACAAATAACATTCTACATCACTTAAATGGTAGCAGCAGGTGCAGAATATTAATTTGGAGTCAGAAGCACTGAATATAATAAATGAGGAAACATGTTTGCTTTACCATTGATTTTCTAAACGCACTGTATGCATTCTGGTAGCTTAATAGAAATGTTTAATGGATTCTTTACCACTTTCGACTTTACCATTTTTTCGATGTACTTAAACCTACCTATATAAAACTGTAACGGACTGTAAAGTGCTACAGCATTGCATTTGTTAAACAAACTGCACTTATTTTTCAATGTTCTATCAGCCCGCTGAATATTACCATGTTTTTTTGAAACACTCTTAGATTGAAATAGTTGTACATGGTACATATCTCATCGTACTGTGGCTAGTTATGATGTGTATCAGGAAATTCAAAAATTAAATGCGAATATATCGGTGAATGATGAAGTGGAAAGGTAGCTATTTTTTAATCAAAACTACAAGAAGAGTTTATCATTGGTAATATCATTGGTCGGTAGACCTTTAATTGTCAGATTTGTTACGTATCAATATTTATAGAAAGCGGCACACGTTTCTAAATGCTTTTAATCCATTAAAAGGACATAGAAGATTGATTTTATAGTTACTTACTTTCGCTCGAACTCTAGTAAAGACGTAGCTCACAACTGAACCACAGTTTTCGAACGGAAACACTCAAAATCGATTCGGAACCTTGCGGGGACACAGCCCCAGGACAAAAAGCAGCGATGAGGTCACCAAGGGCGAGAATCTATCATTTATTTATGACCCTCGGGCTACTTTATCCGCATCTCCCGACGTGGAACATGGCCGACCACACTTTGTCATCATCCCGGGTTGACAAACAATCGCGCCACTCACGGCTATCGGGGATTCTTTCCTGCGGAATAACAATCCGAGTAATCCTTGAGAACGGCTGGGACCGAAATTAGATTACGCGTCCGAGAGGTTATTGTAAATTCCCCGATTCAGTCGGGCGTGTGAAGGTTTTGGGTGTCGGGGTAAGATAACAAATAATGAAATTTAATGGCGGGGCCCGGCGAATTTTATTTTGCGAGTTGTAGGCGTTTATCCCATTCAGACCAACTTTTGAAAGGCGTGTTCGTTCTAAAAAATACTCGTACGACCATTTTCGGCGTCGTGCACTGAAATAATTCTTCGTGAAACGAAGTGTGCTATGATTTCGAATGCGTAAAATCAAGATAATTAACAAAGATATCTTATATGTTTGTTTACCTGTAGTCAGGTCTCACAATAGAAAAAAGTGACTCATTTTATAAACCTGCTCACGTATCATAGTAATCAAACACTAGGAGAAATACGAGCTTTGTATAGGTATAGGGAGCAAGACCAAAATGTAACCGTAAGTGATGTGATTGAAATGTGTAGTTCGTTCATGAGTGTCTCTTCAGCAAAGAGTGACAAAAAAGGACATACAACAAAATATTGGCAACTTGTCAAGAAAGAAGATAGAGGTTGATGGCGGCAAAAAATACGCGATTCGTAGAACAATCCCAAGTAGTATTATAGAAACGAAAACTGGTATCGCAAATGGTGGCTATTACGTAATATTGACTAATTCTATTGTCACATAGCAAATATTTATGTTAGCATAGTTATAAATACGTAATTCTCACCATTGAAAGTCAGTTCATGGTTTTGTAACTTTTGGTGGTGTGGTTTGGTGGCAGAAGCACCTTAAAGTTACCTAAACTCTCTATCTAAGCTCTTGAACATTGTTCACTTTGTACTTCGCGCGAGTAACTCCGACGCTTAGAAGACCGAAAAACAAACACTTTACTTTCCATTTATCACCCCTTTGTCCCTCTCGACTGGCAAACAGAAATCGGCGATATTTCCCGGTTTCTACTAATACGCTAGATAGTGTCTCACGGGAAATTTATAGCTCTTTTTAAAAGTTGCGGTTTACGCGTGCGATACCCCAGAAAAGACGACAAAAGTTCCTCGACTGACTAATGTCCCTCGGACGGGTATCAGCTTGTGGAAGGAGTTTTCTTTGCTATTTGGTACACGGTGAGGTTGCAAACAAACCTGTTTTTGATGGTCGGGTCTGTGAACGGAAAAAATCTAGTAATTCACAAATTTAGTACCACCTTTTATAACTCTTAACATTTTTGTTTTGTAACCCGAGTGAATAACTGCAAGACAAATTAAACCCTACTCATATTAGTGCCTACTTACATTAAAATATTGTACAAAGAACTATGCAGCTGATTGTTGAAAAACTACTACTACTACTAGCTAATATACCTCTTTTCCTCAAAAACGATGTAAATTTATGATCTTTTAACGAAAAACATAGTAAAAAAAGTTACGCTCACATTTACGTCATATATATGACGGATGTATGCATATTGGTTTAATATTTTGAAGTGAAAAATCTATCCATAGGGGCCACCCCTGTATGAACACTTGTAACCCGAGTATAAAATTGTTTTGAGTTACAAACGTAGATAATTACTTCTTACTGTAGTATATATAGGATAAAACAAGGATGAGATTATTTTTTGTACGGTAAATTATATGATGAAATGTTGCTCTCGAATGTAAAGTGTGTTGAGCTAAAGGCTAAGAGATAAGAAAAATAGCAGTGCCACGTCGACTTCTGTCATTTCTAACTATGCTGATTAAACTTTTTAATTGTGACACCGCTAAATAATAGAGCATCAGATGTTAGACCTTCTTACTCCTTAGTAATGGTTTAATGAACATTTTCAGGTGTTGACCTCTTGGGTATCCAGACTTGTCCCCTATTGAGGAGCAGTGAACAAACAGTTTACTCGATATTAAAATGATTCCAGGCAATAAATAATCGTTCAGGCAGGCGGATTTATAGTAAAATCGATGAAAATTATCATTGTCGACGAAAACAAATTAACTACTAATTAAATTGGATGGCTGCAGACAATATAAATTCCGTCCGGTGTATGTTTTCTATTAAGCGCTACGGCAATTTGGCAATAATTACCTAACAATAAATGGTAATTGTACATGTTTTTAAACATATCGGATTTAGTGAAATAAATTAACGGTGATTTTAGTAATTAAATTATTGGCTTTCAGTTTGTTGCTTCGTTTAAATGAACTTGCAGAAAATTTTCTGTGGAATTCCATCAGTGAGGGAAAACCAAATGGCTATTTAACTGACTAATTGACCTTAAGGTAGAAAAATACATGAATACCTAGTCGAAGCGGTTGCTGACAACACTGTTATTAGATCAAAAAGAAATTTAAAAAGCATTTCATACTTTTTAATAATTCAGAATACGTTCAATCGTCATTATTGCCTTTTCTATGTGTATTTTAATGCATGCCGTTTATATAAATCGTTTTCCATAAATTACTGGTTGTCTTGCAGTAGAAAGAGAAGTACATTTGACAATTTTATGGAAATACAAACAAAAGTAATATCATTAACGTGACATCATGTGAATTGGTATAGTTAGACATGAATACTAATCACAAGTACGTTAATATACAAGACGATATCTAAGTTATTGTTTTAATAAAGAACTATTTGCTTAATATAGTAAAGAACAAAGCAATATTTTGGTGAGTAGCTTTCTTCAAAAAACTTATAAATGAGAAAGGAGTAGTTGATCAAAATCTAAAATAATCAGGTTCTGTGCACGAGTCCAAATAGCACTTATCATCATTATTACGAGCATGTACAGAAGCTTGGCTTCGACCTGTAAAATATATAACAAAAATGTGAATAACGAACAAACTTAATAAATGTTTTTTTCATGAATTCATTTTTCTCCGAGTATTTTCAGTTTTGTCAGATATAGGGATATGCTTTCAACGCCCCGAATTTATGTCCTCCCAAAATAAATGATACTTCCTTTCGATCCTCCATCTGCCTCGTTAATTATTTGTTCTCGGCTGTACGGACGCGGCCGGTTTGATTTTTATTTCCCCCTCTCGCCGCCCCGCGTCGCTGCTCTCGCCTGTTTGTTTTAATTCTGTTTTCATTGATGCCAAACCTGCGGACGTTTATTTTTTATCGTTTTTGTTTAACGGACGGACACGCTTTTCAATCCGCCCGCTTGTACGACACACATAGCTAAATGTTTAATTCGAATTCGAAACGCCGATAAAACTGCCCCCGGTCGTACGCCGCAGCGCGTCTGGTCCGCCAATTTTTTAACGACGTTGGCCGTAACAAAATGTAATGGTAGGTGGTAGAGTACAAAGAAGTTGTAGAGTGCAAAGAAATTTAAGTGAAGGAAGATTTTTTATTTTTATGTTTTAAACATTGTCACAAGTAAAGACCGGAAATCGCGGCTTATAACAGATCCTAACTTACTTTACTAATGCAAATATTAGAATGCCCACAAAAAATATGTCGCAACAAGATAGTATTACTTAGTAGTAAACTAGAAAAAATCTTTAAGTATTGTTTTTTCGACATCTCATCTGTTTATCCTGTTGAAAAGGCAAGAATAGAGCGCAAATATAAAAGTATCATGTTGGACATGCTGGAAGACTTGGACTACTTAAGATGGGATCAATCTGTCCCATGTTGGAAGAGATAGGGGTAATAAAGACTAAATCTTACTTGCGCAAAAGTTGCCTGTTTTCTCTAGACTGGATGATTTAAGTGGGGCAAACATCAGGGTTGTATTTAGTTATTAAATGACCAATGATTACCCATTTTCATAAATAATTAATCATTTAAAACAGGCATATGTACGTATTTAATAATAAAACTGTTTTTCGATCAATAACAAATTTTTGTATCTGTTATGTCACCTTTACAAAACTCCACAGTTTTTATTTAATATCGGTTATGAATATGTAAATTTTTATAATATATACAATAAAAGAAAAAATAGAAAATTGTAGCATGGACCTTAAATTTTTAGCAGTTAATAAAACAAATCAAAATATCACGATTATGATTACTGATTTGTGTTAATTTTTATTAAATTATTTTTAAATATAATTTATGTTTACTCAAGGTTAAGCGTTTTATCATCATGAGAAATGTGAAGTATATACATATCTCTTCATATACAGTATATTTTAAGTCTATAAAATTATAATTAAGCAAACACTAGGTACTGATTAAACATTTTTATTATAAATTTAAAACATAAAACATGTCAGTGACCCTTAGATACATTTTATTTGTACCAAAAGTAATACCAAACAACAGTCTATTAAATACGACCCTGGTACGGACACGTATGTTATGGAATCTCAAAAACAATTAAAGCAAGCGGTAATATGGCAATCATTCAAATTGATGTCTGTGATCGGCGGGTGAGAGGAGTAGGAAATTGGTAGGATGCGCAATAGTCTTTGGTTTATCTCCCTCTTCCTAAATCTATGGTTCCATCCTAGGCACTTGTTTTAGGACGGAATGCTTATAGGACCTTATTTTTCCCAGACAGAGTGGCTTAAACTGTCTCTATTTTTTTTTTTGGAACATAATATGCCGGAACTACTTGAAAATGTGCTCTTAAATAACCGATTTCCCAACGCTTGGGTAGGTCGCAATAGACCAAGAAGATAGTCTACGGAATCGCAGTAATATAATTTTTGACAAATTTTGTGTGTATATTACTATAATGAGAAAATTGTCTAGAAAAAAGAGGCGTTTTTTTTTAAATTATTTGAAATCTGCTAATTTTTATTTTTAGCATCAGATTTAATACGAAATAACTCAGGACAATAGAAGAGATCAGTAATATTTATCGAATGAAAGTACCAAATATCAAATTAATTAAAAAAAATGCCAGGTCTAGCGTGGAAACGCTACCGAAATAGGAATAAAACTAACAGAAGTGGGCTAGGACGGCTCTGTTAAAAACCAAGCGTCTCTGCCTTTAGCAATAACATATTTTATATGAATTTATTGAATAGCTGTTTTCTGTGAATATCGACGTAGGCAAATAAGGATGAATGAGAGAACAAAAAATCTCCTCGCTTTCGTCGCACCCATAAATCCCGGGGCCGGAGGCGTCCACCCCCGCGGGGCCCATCTCCGTAATTATTTGTCTCCAACTCGCATTATACGCATCACAATAAACATAAAAACACCACGATATATCATATTTTCCTCACTAAATTACATTTATTGCGTCTTTTATCGTCGCAAGACTCCATTCCCCGGCCCGTCCCATAAATCAAAATCTGAATAAAATCTGATGGCATTTTTGTGTGTAATATTTCCCCCGTATGACACCCCTTAACCGCCCCATCATCAATCCCAGTCGTTCCGGACGCAATCATTTATCCCCTCGCTTGCCGCCCCAGCCCTGTTGTTTGCCGTCCCACAAAAATAATCCCCCATTACAGCTATTGTAGGCTTCTCTTCGACCGCCCCCGCCCCTCAACTCCTCGCTCGAGTCGGCGCCATGGGCGTACCGCGCCGTTTTCCACAGTGACAAATAGGGTACGGGCATGTAGGAGATTTAGTATCAAATAAAATTTTACTGAATACATTATTTATTTATTTATTTACAACTGCTTTATAAAAGCCTCATTCCAGCATTTATTTGGCACTGTTTCAATTGAATAATGAAGGTATTACCCCACTAGTGAAATATTAAAAAAAGAGAACACTGCTTAATGGTTATTTTTATTAAGAACCAACAGGTTTATCAATTTGACAATTAATATATAATTTAAATTAAATTGAATTACTTTATATATAAATATTAACAACACAACTTTGGCAATTCGTAAGATTAATACCAGATGAATGCAGCTAGTCTGTATTTGTATTAACAATGCTTAAATTTTATTTGTAAGCACTTGAAGTAGCTTCAATGACGCCAGCTCTCCTCCAAGAACTTTTGTGGCGATTTTTTTTAGAGACGTATCAATATAGCCTTCACACACGGTGTTGGACTTCCAACCACCATGCCGTTTTTTTGTTAGAAGGTATGCTGCTGTGTTGGCTAGAACAGTGCCTTATATATTGTTGAGACTGTGATAAATTGAGAATAAAAGCAATCTTCTTTGGCCTTACATTAAAAGTATTTATACAAACAGGAAGTTTCATGCATTTACCACCTCTGTAACCAACAAAAAATCTTCCATGATCGGCATGACTAGGACGCAGGGCGAGGTGTTTTCGTATTACTTGGACCATATTTACATTTACGATTCTCCCGGCAATGATAAAGAATTCTCGGGAAATTTCAGTTTTCGTATCTGGTATGAAGATGTGAAAAATGTTTCCTTCATTATTTGTTACGTTTTCTAACAGCAAGCCTCCAAGTCCAATAACTCAATGTGAACCTTTTAAATTAATGTCTTGAGATGTCTCTAAAAAAATCAATAGGGTTCATATCAGGTGATATGGGTGGCCAAGATTGACCTGGTTCTTGACTGCTTTGTCCAATCCCGTTATTACCGAATCTTTCATTTAAAAATTCACGAGCAGTAAAATTAAAACGTTTTCAAGAAAATGTATCTAAGATGCACCGGTTAAAGTTCTTGGTAAAAAGTAAGGCCCTACAAGAAAAAAGAATTTCATATCAACAGGCTATTTTTCCTATTTGTTTTTATTCTATTTCTATTTACTGTGGCTTTGTAGAAAGCTTATGGATAAATATGAATTTTGTGATTCAGGTGATGTGAAACAAGAACCAATGCTGCATTCCTAGATTTCCGACAAAAAAAAAATAGCATTATTTCTGAAATTACGTCGAAAAAATCATAGCCTGTAATGGATATTTGATTTCGACATAGTAATATATTTGCTAGGTACATCTAAGAGGGTTCTACATGCAAAAAATAAATCAATTCAAATCCTCCGTGCACGTCTATGCTTACATAAATGCTAGATACATGTTTGAGGGTACCAACCGTTAAAAATCATGTCAATCGATATTCGTTACAATAAAAGGGCTGAATTATTTTTGACGGCTGTTTTTATGGGGAGGTTTTGTGTTTTATCCAAATAGCCCATGTAAACGATTCCAACAACATTATATATCTACATTTACTACTACATAGTATTGATTTATTTCTACCTTAATATAATACTTACAGGTGCTTCTACATTTTAACGTAAAAAAATTGTTAGGTACCATCTAATTTTCATAGTATAACGAGCACACAGCCTTAATTGACGTCATCCGGTGCAAAAAAGTAATAACTAACAATAATAGCAACTACATATTTTCATGGTCGATTCGATCTCTTTAACCAAACAACTGAAATTATAAAAATCGTCTTAAAATTCTCGTTTACGAACAGTCATCGGGGAAAAAATAGAAATTGATCACTGCCAGCGTTTAGGTTCGGCAGTTTTAATATTGATGAAAAAGCCAAACGCTAAATCACTCGAAAGGTCCTTAAATAGCAATCGAACATCATAGGCACCGCCTACTTAACAAGAACGCTGAAAACAAGAACCCGGACGCGTAGTGCCATTACCGCCTAGGTAGGTTTAATACTGGTTTCGCAGTTGAGTGACACTGCTATTTGCAAAGGGCGTGACACTTACTTTCTGCATGTAAAAAATATGAAAAATATATATTCTGCCTACACTGTCTATGAATTAAAAATATACGTACATGTTTTTTTTAAAGTTTTCAATTGTTGTTAGTGCAGAATGATTGTATAAGACCCAGTGGATGGGAAACACATCCAAAATATCCCGAGTACTCCATCATATTTTCTAAAAGATTGAATATCGTTTATTTGTAACTACCGTAATTGTATTATTTTGTTTAATTAGCAAACCTTATTTATTATTGGGTATAGGTTAGTAATATGTTACAATGTTAATATACAACTTAAAGCAGTATTTTTTTAAGAAACGATGGTTAATCAGTCATTATTAGCTTTAATTTTAATTTTTATTTAAATTAATCCTCTAAAATCGACTCTCCGATACATCACATAATTAGGATATGTTGTACTGAAACATGACATTAGGAAAAAATGTTTAAAATTACAAACAGCCTATACAGGGTTAACTAAACTAAATCCAAATATTTTGAGAGGAGATGGAGAAAAATAAGAATTAACGGAATCACTTTAAAAAATATATATTTTTTACATATTTATAAAGCGAAAATATTCTTTTTCCGAAACTACTTAAACCCGCCACGAGAATATTTATCTGTCACGGTTGACATTTAGATGAATAAATGGTAAAATTCGGTGTTATCGGACAAGATTTTATAATTAAAGACTGCCGCGGATGCAGTTTCGATTTCGATTTTCTTAGAATAAATTGGCATTTTATTTAACTGTACGCGGAGTCTGTTTTATTGTTAGTGGATCATCCTGACGCAACTGTAATGAGTAAAAATGAGGTTTTGACAGTATGAAATGAAGGAACGAATGCAAAAACTGCAGTTCAGGTATTATTATTATTAATACAAATGTTCGTATTCACTACCGCATGGTAATTGACAGATCTCTGACGACGGTTATTATAGGCGTCGATTTTCCGGGGGAAAAGAAAGTTTTGCCCCCTAGCTTTAGCACGGATTCTTTGACCTGCCCTGGTTGTTCTCGGACTAGGCTCTGTGGGGGACAGACCCGTTTTGCTCAGTCGCGACGAAGCTTTTGGGGAATCACCACTGAAGATGCCGACAATGAAGAACGGCGAAACGTTTAGAAGCATGAGATGCGGCCAGTTACTGAGGAAGAGGACCATCATTATCCGACGAACGGTTCAGATCAACAACAGGAGTCGAAATCAATACATGGGCGGGCCCAGAGGTACCGATAGCGGGTGTGCCCCAATAGGGTCTAACTCGAGAACAACCAGGGCAGGTCAAAGAATCCAAGCTAAAGTTAGTAGGTTGTACACATTAATTGTGTTACTGGTAGTGACCAGTTACCGAGGTCACGCCATAACAACCTGGAAAATCACGATATATCAAATAAAAAAATAATCCAAACGCGCGGTTCGATAAACTTTACAGGGATGTGTAACTGAGAACTGGGACACACTGTATGTATGGTCTGATTATTCGAGACAGTAACGGCATTACGCCTTCGGGAAGCCGCGGCTGTTTAATAATGACGGATGCAGAGAAGTAAGAAGGCGCGGGAGGAGGGCACCGACTTCGTCGACCGTGACGGGCCACTCTCGTGAATTAAACAAACGACTATCGCACGGGTCCATCTCGCCTCACTATTTTAAACTGGACGCCTGCAACGCCTCGCTGGGCATAGGAATTGCCGATCCGGAAAGGCGCATCGTTTAGTCAACCCCCCTCGTCTTCCCGACAATATACAAGCAGGAAGGGTTCTTCTAGTTGCCGTTTTCCAACTTTGATTCGATTTCAGAAAGTTATACTAAAAGTTTTCCCAGGAAAAAGCACTTGCGTACATATATTTAATGATTGTTTTGTGTTCCGTGATTTTAATGGAAATTTGTGCAGTCTATAATTCGCAGCGTAATTATTAATAAATATAAACTAAATAACACATTCGTAGCATTATTATTTCATTTTATTATGCTGGCGGTTTTTTGACCCGGCACAGAGCTGGTTTTCGATTATGATTTTTGCATTTATATTTGTAAAACCGGATAATGTGACGTCGCGTCAGTACGTTTTGTGTTGCGCTTTTGCAGATGAAATTTATTATTATTAAAAATAATATTAAATTAACTCGGATATCTTTCTATGATTTATTTTAACGTGGCGCATTTATATATTAAAAACGGTTTTGTGAAACCTTTGTTACATTGTTTCAAATGTTGTAAATTTGTAACATAATGTATATAAATAAAATTCATAAGTATTTATTCCTAGTAAAGATTAAAACTTTTCTGCAATATTTTCTATTTTTTGTACCATTACTGATTTTTTGTAATTAGAACGCTGCATACATTATATTAAGTATATAAAAAAAATATATCCAGACCATATCCCAAAAATTAGTCGAGTATCATTATAAGTATAATTAAAAAAGTATTCAAGATTTACCTGAACCAGGAAGGCGAAGAACGGTAAATAAAAATGACAGTCAAAATGTGAATATTACTGAAAGTTCTCATTCATTTGTTAGATCTTTTTTGTTGGATCAAGTGTCAAAAACTGCACAGACAGAAAATTACTATTTTGTATAGAAATTAGAAATTCATTTGAAGAACAACTCAACTTAAAAAATCACCTAATTCTCACTGACAAACTTTCTGCATTAAAGGAACTGAACAGGCAAAATACTAGGTTTTGGATCTCAGAAAATCCTATCTGCAAAATTTTCGCACTTTTCACATACTTTTCATATGCTCCAAAGAAAAAAACTCCGTGGGTGTCAGGTTGGGTGCATTACAGGAGATAGTTGCTTCAACGCCGCGATCTATCCAACAATTGTAAAATTCCATTTCTCATGTTATAGGTATTCCTCAAAATGGATAATTAATATTAAAGGATGAACTTTTATTACATTCACTTGGGTTAGTTTTGTTATATGTCATGTCTTATATAAGATAGCAGTGCCAAATCTGGCCAATAGTAGCAGATTGCCCACTCTCTTGTTAATTTGCATATTGGAAAAAAGGTGTATTTACACTTAGATCGAATCATAGTAGTTCTAATGTACAGTAGTTGCAGCATTAAGTTTCCAACCTAACAAGTATATTTCTTTGAAATAGATGAATCAGTAGACTATTACTCGTAAGAGAAATTTTGAGAGTATTGATGATAAGGTAGTATCAATACATGTCAATAATTGTTTAGATCTCATTACATTTGTCACAAAAAGAAACAATTTTTTACATAAAATAGTATGAAATTATAATAAAAAATTGTATGTGTCATACTTTTTGCACAAAACAATGTCACATTAAAAGCTAAATTTTATATTGAAAATCCAATTACATATTTTTTTTTTTCTAGGAAAGCGATGGTGAAAAAAGTGATCAAGATTTGGTTGTTGATGTAGCCAATGAGGTAAGTAGTAGCACTTTCTACTAGTCTACTTTAGTGGTTGATTAATTTTATATTTTTGTAGGAAGCCTCGTCACCACACACAAACGGTGAGCATGTTTCCCTGGGAAACCCCGTCGAAATACGAGAGAACGGCAGCACCAACGGCGACAAGATCAAGGTGGAGAGGCCCCCCAGCCGGAGCGGGTCGTCTTCCTCGAGAAGCACACCATCCCTGAAAAGTAAAGATGTAAGACTATTTACACATCTCATTCATTCCAGTTTGATAACGTTCTACGTGTTTGTTTTTCTCATCATTATTCGCCTTTCGGAAGTTTGTTTAGTCTCAAGTTCAAAATTCTTTCCTTTTGGCATATCGCTGCAGGTGCTCATATAAATTAGGTTAATGTCAGAGGTCATCGACTCTTGACACTTTGAAACATATTAAGTCGTAGAAAAGATTTGTTTTCCCATTGTAGTAACGCTATATGCCATGTTTTATGCCATATAGTTGGTTTAAAAAGGTAACAACAGGCAACACTAATCAAAGCACTTTGGCAACTGAGATCGGATACTGCTTCTTAACGACGCAGACAAAAGCTTATGTGTAGTTTGAAAAAGGAATTAATCTGATGTAAAAGTGTATTAGTATTGAGATTATTTTGCCCGGATGTTTAATCCTGTAAATTATATGTTCAAACCAAAACGTTCTATATAGGCAACTGTTTTTACTGGAATAAAAAAAATTACAGCATACATGTACTTTTTACGTTGACAAAACTTATGCAAGATAATCTTATATCTTTATTTTTTTTCCTCCAGGAAAAACCCCTGACCCCAGGTTCAAAGCCCCGATCGACAACGCCGAATCTAGGAGCTGGACCCGCTGGGAGTGGCCCTAAAGTGGGGCATGGTCAGTACCCACCGTATCCCTTAGGGGGAGCCCGCGGGCCTGACCACTTGAGTCCCTACAACAACGTCGCCCCTTCCCCTTACGGTCGCCCTCCCATGATGGGATATGACGGGCATCCACACTCCAGAGCGCCCGGCATTGCCACCAACGGAATGGGCGCCATACCTGGAGGAAAACCGTAAGTCTTTATAAAAATGTTCGTTACTGAAAATCCATTATTTCTTCATCACTCAATCGTTCATTTTAACAATACAGACCGAATTATTTATCATTTTTGATAAAACTTCTATTTCATTGTTAGCCACCGAACCTTTTCATGATCTTGGTGATTGATTCTCTTTAACCTTTTATTTTCCGTCTCTAAATCATTTTTGTTGTATCGAATAACACCCGCTTGTCACGTCACACTAACTACAGAACTGTACGCAGGGCTTACTCGTTTCATATGAACGGTGAAGGGCAGCTTCAACCTGTTCCATTCCCTACCGACGCCCTTATAGGACCCGGGATCCCCCGACACGCGCGCCAGATTAACACTTTAAGTCACGGAGAGGTTGTTTGTGCAGTCACCATCTCTAACCCCACCAAATATGTATATACCGGAGGCAAGGGCTGCGTCAAGGTGTGGGACATTAGCCAGCCCGGATCCAAGAGTCCCGTCTCGCAGCTGGACTGTCTGGTAAGATGTGTTCTGTTAATATTCAATTGTTTGGGGGGAAATTCACTCAGATGTGTCTCATAATAATTTTTGTTATATATTTCCGTTGTATTTCTTAAATATAGCTTATAATAGGAAAGAAATTTATTAGTAGTTTTTGGTTATTGAATATGTTCATGCATGGATCATGTAAAAGCATATGGAAACCCGAAACGTTAAAAATTTCTTAAAATTACTCTGAAAATTTTTGACTACTGAATAGATCAGTGTTTATAGTCGAAATTAACATTTAGATATTGGTTTTCAAGTCTCTTGAAATTTACTATTTTTTGCAGTTTTACTCTTCGACAATACATTATAGACTACTGGATCATCGTTTATAGCCAAAATCTTAAAAAATTCTTAAAATTTACAATTCTTCACAATTTTATTGATGCAAAACTACGAAAAAATATACTTTTTTTTGCATTTTAGAGATTGTTGATTGTTCAAATTTCTGGAACAGCGTTTATAGCTAAAACATTAAAAATTTTTAAACAAAATTTCAAAAATACCACGAGAAATCAATATTTTTCTGCATTTTAGAGATTGTTTTTTCAAATCTCTTAAAATTTACAATGGGGAATACCACTAAATTTGGTATTTTGCATTTTTAGAGAGTACTCTTAAAAACATTGGATACGTGTCATAGGATTTGGACTAATATGCAGTTTTATGAGAGATATTAATTATTTAAAACAACATGACGTCACGCGTACATTTTTACCAGCTGGCAACAATGCATGACAATCAGAGAAATAGAGGGGAGTCAAGATGCGCGAACTTAGTAATACAGGAGGCTGTCATTTTGAATTCATCTATACGAAGGGGATTGAAAATATTATTTTATCATGTCGTTTTAAAATTTGTATTTAGAAACACATTAAATTTTAAATGAAATATGAACAAATAATATGTACTTTTGAAATTTTCAGTTAGCTGGAAATACGAAACGTTCAGTCTCCCGTCCGACCGTTATCTGTAAATATCTTGACTTAAAAGTGTGACGTACATGATTTCAAAATGGCAGCGCCCGTAACGTCCTAGTGAAATGTGGATCCGCACTCGTCGAAGCTCGTTCTCCTCTCTATTTCTATGGACGGAAGTGACAAATGATGTTTACAGGCACTATATCTGTCTCTATTTATACAGTACTGCATTTCATTTATTTTATTCTAAGACAAGTTGCATGCTATTGCTCTGTTGCCGCATGTTAAAAATGTACATCTGACGTCACATGTACATTAATTTGCCAATAAATTGTTTAAATTTAATTTAATTTAAAAAACAACGAATATGGTCTTCATATATTTCCAAAACAATGTAATTTACTGAGTTTCCATAAACTTTTCCAACATAGTGGCATTCCCCATTTCATACAATTTTACTCTTCGACAAAACATTTTTGACTACAGAATCAGCCAAAATCTTAAAAATTTACTGAATAAAAAATTCAGCTGGGAAAAATTAATCAATATATTTCTGCATTTTAGAAATTGCCTTTCAATTTTCTGGAACAGCGTTTAAAGATAAATTTAAAAAATGACGCGAGAAAAATATTTTTCTGCATTTTAGATTGTTTTTTCAAATCTCGTAAAATTTACAATTCTTTTCAATTTTACTCTTTGACAATACATTTTTGACTACCGAATCACCATTTATAGTAAAAATCTTAAAAATTTCTTAAAATTTAGAATTTTACTGACTAAATAATTCAGCTGTGAAAAATAAATCAATATTTTTCTGCATTTTAGAGATAGTTTTTTTCAAATTTCTGGAACAGCGTTTATAGCTGAAATTTACAATTCTTTGCAATTGAATCAGCGTTAATAGCCAAAATTAAAAAAATGACGCAAGAAATCAATATTTTTCTGCACTTTAGAGATTGTTTTTTCAAATCTCTTAAAATTTACAATTTCTTGCAAATTTACTTTTCTACAAAACATTTTTGACTACTGAATCACCATTTATAGCCAAAACTCTGAAAAATTTCTTAAAATTTTATAATATTAAACAATATTTTGCAATTGGATCAGTGAAATTTTAGAGATGTGAGAAGTTAGCATTTTAGAGACTGTTTTTTCAAATCTTAAAATTTTTTGCAATTTTACTCCGACTAAAAATGTTTGTTTACCGAATTAGCATTCATAATCAGGATCTTACAATTTTTTTAAAATTTACAATTTTTCACAATTGGACAGCGAAATTTTAGAGATGCCGTGAGAAATAAATATTTTTCTGCATTTTAGAGATTGTTTTTTCGAAACTTCAAACTTTTTGCAATTTTACTTTCCGCAACCAATTTTTGACTACTGAATCAGCCTTCATAGCCAGAATCTTAAAAATTTATCAAAATTTACAATTTTTCACAACAGGATCAGGGAAGTTTTAGAGATGCCGTGAGAAATCAGTATTTTTCTGCATTTTAGGGATTGTTTTTCAAATCTCTTAAATTTTTTTGCAAATTTACTCTTCGACAAGAAATTTTTGACTACTGAATCAGTATTTATAGCCTGAATCATAAAAAAATTTTAAACTTAACAGTTTTTTGCAATTTTACTCATCCATTTGTTTTTCCAGCAAAGGGATAACTATATCAGGTCTGTCAAGCTCCTACCGGACGGCAGGACGCTGATCGTGGGGGGCGAAGCCAGCAATCTCTCTATATGGGACCTGGCGAGCCCCACGCCTCGGATCAAAGCCGAACTGACCTCCAGTGCACCCGCCTGCTACGCTCTAGCCATCAGCCCCGATTCCAAAGTGTGCTTCAGTTGTTGCTCGGACGGCAACATCGCGGTGTGGGATCTCCATAATCAGACTCTAGTGAGACAGTTCCAAGGACACACAGACGGTGCCTCATGTATAGACATTTCCTCGGACGGTACGAAACTGTGGACGGGCGGGTTGGACAATACAGTGCGCAGTTGGGACTTGCGGGAGGGTAAACAGTTGCAACAGCACGACTTCAGTTCGCAGATATTCTCGTTAGGGTACTGCCCGACCGGCGAGTGGCTGGCCGTCGGCATGGAGAATTCGCACGTGGAAGTGTTGCACGCGAACAAGCCGGACAAATATCAGTTGCATCTGCACGAGAGCTGTGTTCTTAGTTTAAGGTTCGCGACTTGTGGGAAGTGGTTCGTTTCCACCGGTAAGGATAATCTGCTTAATGCTTGGAGGACGCCGTACGGAGCCAGTATATTCCAGGTAATTCTTTAACCTCGTAATTATTATGCAGAATAACAAATAAATTTAAATAACTTTCTGAGACTTCCAAGAAAAGTTTTTTTTTTATAAAATTTGTCATTTTTATGTATGTTGTTAATTTTCAGGTAAAAAAATTAACTGTATTATAGTCAGTGGTTGAAAATCTAGAGAGTAACTAATTGCTAGCTTGTAGACAAGCACGACGGGCGAAGCGTGTGAGGAGCAACATTTCATAGACGTATTAAATTTGAAGATGATCAGATATGCCAATTTCGAGGTGTTACATAATAAAAATGATTGAAATTATTTCCAAATTTAAAGTTTTTATCTTGTATTATTAATTACCCAAGATCGAAAATAATAGAGAGTGATTAATTCATAACACAGGTATGAGTACGGAAGATACGAGTGGCATGATTATCTAAACGTGCCACTTGAGAAGCGGACAAAATTATTAAAAACAAATTGACATCGACTGAACCTAGCACATTAAAACAATTTACTTTAAATATGCCCCCTGTGCCATCCTTTCTACAAATTAGAATGCCGTCCTTTTGGACAGCGATTGCCCACTACCACCCACTTACCCACCTGATGCACACTCCGCAGATATCACACTTAAGACTTGTCCTCATGGACGAAATTTAATTATTTATGGCAGGAAAATCTCAACTTTTGAGAAATTTTGCAAAACAGTAAAACACTACAAATTGCTACTTTTATTATTATGGTGTTAAAAATTTGTTTTGAGCTTCTGACAATTTACCATGGCAGTTTTATGATAAAAATGATAGAAAATGTTATAGTTGACAAAATTTGTTACAAGTAGAGATTTTTCCACCATTAAATAAATCACGCAAATATTTGTGAATTGCGCATCACTATTTCGTCCGTTCTGTCAGTATACTCTTCGATTTCATTTATACGGAAATTTGCCTACTATAATTCATATGTCATGCATACTTCGCAAAAGAACCCTAGGCAAAGTTTCATCTTGTAATATTTTTTTTTTCACCCAAATTCATTTCATCATCATCATTTTAAAAATACCATCTTTCTTCTGCATGTTTTCATTATTCACTTACATTTTGACCTCGCGCCATAAACTCTTCATACATGTCATTATCTGATATTACTTTGAAATTTCCTTTGAATTATTCTCCATCCTTAACACTAATAAATTAATTACATCCATAATTAAATTAGTGGAAAAATATACTCAAAATTTTTCCCATCAAACACCTGTAATAGCGCTGGAGATGGAACGGGTGGATCCGTCAATTCGTCACAACCAATAGAAATTGAACATTTTGGTCTGGCGCATGCATATTAGAGGTGGGCAAGTGACTAGTTTCACATACCCGCTCACGGCCAACCTCGGTTCAGCCTCGTTCGCTGAGTATGTACGTTGAAAGCTTGGATCACGTGTGAATTACAAGTGGACGTCCACTTCGCGTGCGAGTTTGTGAATCATGACTTCCGTCAATCACGCGTGACCGTAGATCAAATGTGACCGTAACTTATGCATAATATACGCATCTCAATTTCTAAATTAGTAGGTGTTGCTAGCACGACTGTCACTATAACGGTCACACATTACCATCTTTCGATTCAGATTCCTACCTTTTAGTATTTATTTAATTCTTTTTTATTGTCGGAAGCTAATTTTTAATATACCATCTTCTTCCTTACGCGAGTTTCTACTATTTTCCATTTCAGAGTAGTTCTTGGTTCTTTGCACTATACTACTACTGCACTATATATGAGTACACTACTCACGAACATTCTTGTTAATGAACTATATACGAGTATTTCAATCATATATCACTTACACTCTTATTTGGTCAAGCGCTTAAATCTCTTCATACATCTTATAATCTGATTTTGCTCATTTGTTAGATTAGAGCGTTTACGATTGCATGAATACTCTGTAAAACTTGAATTATTCTCGTTTCTTAAGAATACAAACACGAAATCAATAATAAGAGAAAACAAAATTGCAATTGGGTATTACTGTGGCACATTCGAGAATCGTCGTAAGCAATGATTTGACGTTAAGTGCCCATCACTGACCTGCGCACGTCTATTCACATAGCGGTTACAAAACTAAAACGCAGAATTATGCACGTCACATGTAACCCATTGTGACCCACGCCAAGTGCCCACTTGTCTAGATTAGAAGCAGAATGAAGTACTCTGATCGATTCAAAATATAAACAGTTACGACTCCCTTTACTAAAAATCTGTCAAGTTGTTCTCATATGTTTGATAATTTTTTTGGTACATTATTATTAAAAAGTCATCTTGTGAGTTTACTAATAAGGTTTCTTTCTTGTTTCAGTCAAAGGAGTCGTCGAGCGTCCTGAGCTGCGACATCTCAACGGACGACAAGTACATAGTGACGGGCTCAGGCGACAAGAAAGCGACAGTGTACGAGGTGATTTATTAAAGACTGCAAGGGGAGTGCGTGTAAGGGGGCCAGCAACCAGTGAAGTGTCGACGGAACAGATAAACTTAAGTGAACTTAACAACCCACTTTTCTTATAGGACACGGACTTGTAAAGCACGCTAGGATCTTTTTTGACGTTTTTCGTGACACATGACAATTATTTTATTGAATTCCTATTTGTTGTAACATAAGAGAGGGTAGACGTGTGTATATCGGAGGCCGGGGAGCGGCGAAAAGGGTAAAAAACAGCAACAAGGACTACTAATTTATGTTTTAATTTTAGTATGGCAATGAATAATACTTGTTATTTGTTTACAACTCAGAATATTGTTACAATGTGTGTGAATTTAGATGTCCAGCAAACGGCACAAGTGATTCAATTCAAATACTTATTAGACTTTTCATTACTTTCTTGATGTTGTTACGAAGCAAAAGATTACGTAGCATATTTTTCGTAATTAAATAAAATTATATGACAAATTTAAATGGTCTTTTATTTAATAACATGCAATTTTAAATGCTATACTATTACCGTACATAACCAGACAGAATAATTTTAGTCTGTTTAAAATTATTTTCAGGTGTTGTATTCGGGACGACTGAAAAATTGTAGGTATTCACAAGTTTATCTTAAATTTCTGTAAAATTGATTTACTTACTATAGTTGACTTCCAAAATTGTAGAGAGTGACTAATCGCTAGCTTGTAGACAAGCACGATGGGCGAAGCGTGTGAGAAGCAACATGTCATAGGCGTACTAAATTTGAAGACGATCAGATAAAAAAAAAATACAAAAATGACAAAAATAATTGCATTACATAACATCCGTTATTTTTAGAGTAGATATAACAGTTTTTACCAATTTCGAGGCGTCAGATAATAAGAATATTTCAAAATTTAAAGTTTATCTTGTATGAGAGTGACTAATTCACAACACAGAGATGAGTACGGAAGATACGGGTGGCATGATTACCTAAGAGTGCCACTTGAGAAGAGTTAAAACACACAAAATTATCAAAAATAAGTTGACGTTGGCTGAACCTAGCACATTAACAAATGTGCCACCTGTGTCCTCCTCTACAAGTTAGAATGCCGTCCTTATGCACGACGATTGCCCACTACCACCCACTTATACCTACCTGATGCGCACTTTGCGGATATCACACTTAAATCTTGTCCTCATGGATGTAAAATTCACGGATTTTTGCACGAATTTTGCAACTTCTGTTTTAATTATTTATGGGGGGGGAAAATCTCAACTTTTGACAATTGCAATTTGCGAAACTGTCAAACACTACAAATTTGTTTTGAGCTTCTGATAATCGACTATGGCAGTTTCATGATGAAAATGATAGAAAATGTTATATTTAGTTGACAAAATTTGTTACAAATAGAGATTTTTCCACCGTTAAATAAATAGTGCAAATATTTGCGAATTCCGCATTCAAAAGGACGAGGCTACATACACACTATTTACTATTGGTTACTAGCACTGTCACTATAACGGTCACACATTAACGCTTATATCATTTCATACCGCTTTCCATATGACCTTCATACGTCCATGTTTCGTCAAAATTTAATATATTCTTTGATCCAGATTCTTATTTTTTAATATTTATTTTAAATAGTTTCATCGTCATATCACTATTTCGTCTTTTCTATCAATATACTCTTTTCGATTTCAGTTATACAGACTAAGTTTCATCGTGTAAGATATAGCAATAGGATCTTATTTTGACGAAAACATTTTAAAAATACAATCTTCCTTCCGCGAGTTTCTATCACTTTCCGTTTCACAATTGTACTCCTTTACCACTTTTTTATTTGCACATATATGCTATTCAAGTACTATTTGATAATGAAATATATATTTCAACATCACTTACATTCATATTTTGACCTCTTGCTCTAAATCTTTCATAAACGTCATCATCCGATATTCCTCACTTGTTAAATTAGGACGATTTTGAGAATACGTTGTAGACCTTGAATTATTCTCCATTCTTAAGAACACAGAATCACTAATAAAATGAATTACATTTATAATTAAATTATCGAAAAGATATACCTGAAATTTTGCCTGCCCATGATAGCGCTGGAAATGGAACAGTTGGATACGATAATTCGTCGCAGCCAATCAAATGCAGCAGCGCATGCGTAGCAGAGGCTGTATAATCGGGTGTGCTCTCAGAGATATGAGGCACATGATTTTGTAGGAAAAATATACAGTCTGCATGTATATTCTTTTGTGTTGACTGCTATAAATTGTGAGTGGGTTTATAACATGAGTCACTTTCTACAATTTTGGAAGTCAAGTATAGTTACATTGGTTTTATAAGTATCGATATCAGGTAAGTTAAAGTAGGGTTCCAGTTTTGACGTAAAAATTTAGACCATGAGTAACGCGCAGTAACAGAGCTACCTCTAGCGGCTAGTTGCTGCTCTATGCCGGACTAAAAAACCACAGACAAGAAACGTTATATCGTATATATTATATATATATATATATATATATATATATATATATATGTATATATATGTATATATATATATCATATATATTATAACGTATATCGCCGAGAAACCATTGAAAGCTAGCGAACTCTATTGCAAAAAACGGCAATAACAATAGAACGCTTTTTCTTTGTGGCTTCTTAGTTTGGCCTGGTTTGGCATGAAGTAGCATCGCCATTAGAGGTTGCTGTACTACTGCGTGTTGCTCATGGTCCCTACCACAAAATATTCCCTACTGTCGGATTAGACAGACTTTAAAACAGCTAAAATTGTTCATCAGTCACCTCACGTATGACATGCTGATGAGGGCTAATAAGCTTAAAACTGGTACATGTCTTGTAGGTCGCCAGTGAATAACTAGCTGTTCCTAAAGGTTTTTCAGGTGTAATTCAATTCTGGTCGTGGTATTATCCAACACAGTAGTAGTTCAAGCCGACTGATTAAGCATCTATTATTATGTATTATATTTATTACCTTTAGTACTCTATTAAAATACACAGTCAAAAGTCTTGGACTCTCATTCTTCTTACAGAAATCTTTTTGTCAGAAAAACCAAATACATTGATAAAAGTATATTGTTTTCTAAATCTTTTTTTTGTGAAAAGAATATGTTTGATACTGAGTACTTAGAAAACCAGCAAATGTGTGAAATTTTTGACAAAATTTATTAAATCAAAAAGAAACAACAAAGCAAGTTCTCTACTTGACTAATAGTCATATGACCTCCACCACGTTCCAATAGCATATTGACGCCTCTGCATACGTAAAATGATCCGCTAATTCCAAAAATGTCAAAAAATGCAGGGTGTCCCATTTAAAAATATAAATTTACGGTCATTTCTAGTCAAACCGGAATGTCATGAAAACCGAAATGACCTCAAAGAATTCATGTCACCATTTAGTACAAACCCACCCAATTTCAAATTTTTATCAGCAGTCATAAAAAGTTACAGAGCATGTTCCCACTTACCGTTGTCACCCGGTATAGGTGTGTTTCAGTCGAGTCACAATAGTATTCTATCACCTAAAATTATTGTGACTTGAAAGACACCCTGTATATTCTGTGATAATATCACAGAAAATATAGCTACGCTTGCGTTAGCTATATATTCTGTGATAATATGTACAAATAGATTATTCAAAGTTTCCGCGGTAATTTGTAGTTCAATACTCCGTCTATTCAGATAGATGGCGCTGAAGTTTATAGTTGTTATCCAACTGTCAGAGATCTTGAATCGCTTTTTATATGTATTTTTTTGGTTTGTGATAGTTTATGATGTGTAAAAAAACGCAGTAAACGCACACAAAACTTATAATGCGGTCGCGGTATAGGCGATAGTCTTGAATTGTGTATGTCCGTTATCGATATTTGATAGTTATGTGGGTAAGTTTGTTGATTATTTTATAAAAATTTGTAATCAAATTGAAGTCTCATAGCGAAAATTCGTTAACTGTAAAAAATTTAATACAACAACTGGAAATTGTATTATGTCTTCTATGAAATACCTAAATGTTTTAATTACTAAACCATAATTTTTTCCATTTATGTATTGGTTTTCAATATATGTCTACATTTCTGTATCATTCTCAAAGGCAACTCTTTCTAAACGTTAGTTTTTACTGCAAATGCGGACTATTTCTGCTCTGAAGGTGTAAGAAGCAGGTATTTCTAGTAAGCACAGCAGAGTAGTTTTTAGTTTTTAACTGAGTGTTTCCCTCTCAAAAATTAATTAATTTGATACCTTCTCTTCAAAATTTAAAAACTATTGGAAAATTCAACTTAGATAAGGTATATTCTGTGGCATAAATACGTATACTCGTTTCAAACTTTGCATTTGCTATGTATTATTATTACATCTAGGTAAGTAGGTACTATATTTTCAAAAATTATATATTAATTTTTCATACTTAATTCGCCTATGAAATTATCCCATTAGCCTTGACGGAGCAACGAGCGTCATGGCATGGGTCAGGTGATCGTGATTCGTAATGGAGATGGCGCTGGATGTTAACAGACGCCGCAGTTGAAAAGTTATTATTTAATTATTTATATTTAAAAAACTCCTTACTTTATAGTAAATTAGTGCGGTTTGTCACATTTTTCGTCAAATTATGTGCTTATTCAGAGTCGTTGGTGTTCTCCACAGCTGGTTCTACAATTTAAATAAGATCATAGAGCAACCAAACCTATAGCTTAACGCCGTAACAGGTAGGTATTTTTGCAAAATGATTCCAGTTTATTTTATTAGCCATTGCATCTATTAAGATGTGTATGTATACGAGCAGGAGGAAAATTAAATTTCATTATTAACGGGCTATAGTTTACGTGGTGCGTTTTATTTATTTGGCGATATAACCGATTAAATTGAATCCTGAAATCAAATACCTACTTCAGCTTTCTGATTTAAAAGATATTTTACGAAAATTAAATGCATTGGTCATTGATTTTAAATTCTGACTTGTTTTATTTGAAAAAAACCGCATGTGGTCGGGTTTTCTTACGCCACATGTAGAAGTCTGTGGAAAAAAGCGCTAGTAGCGGGACGTGCCTAACTTTGGTGGCTTCGTTTCGAAAATGGAGTCGTGTGCTGTTTTTGCAGATTTTTAGTGATTTTTAGTTGCCTACATATTTTCTATCTTATTCACTGAAGAGTTTTTCGAAGCATAAGTTTGTACAAAAATTCAAAGGTAGTTGAGCCATACAGGTATTATATTATAGTTCAGTTCTTCTGCGTGGTGCAAATATTATACTTGTGCTTCTTTATTTTGATTTTGGCTAATGTAGGTATAAATAATTTAGGTGGGTACCCAGAAATTTTTTTCAAATCGTTTTTACGTACCTATATATTTAAAGAAAATATGAAATCACCAAAGGTGATTATTGAGCTGCATATGTGAACTAGTGCATGTTTTACTGTACAGGGGTAGGAAGGAATTCTACAGTAGGATATTATTCACGTAAAATACAAGGTAAAATACCTTTAAAAATTTGAAATCTATATTGAAAAATTCAACACGTCTAATAATTCTATCTAGTAGTTGTGTAAATATATTGTACTTTTTATAGGAATAAAATGATTTAAATTTGGAATAATTGTTTTTAAGAAATAATTTTTTTTACAGGTAGAATGGGATGCAGTTATAGCCGTTGTAGCAGCTAAACCAACAGGAGACTGCAACAATGGCTGATGGGAAACTGGTAAGTTGCATGTTGTGTATTTTTTTATTTGAACGGGCTTGAAGCAAAAAGAGGTAATGAAGTCCTTATTATAATCTATGAAATGATCTCAAAAATTAGTGCATATAAACTGTCATCAATTTTTCGTAATATTTTTCTTACAGACACATGTACTTTATTTTCATTTAAGGCATATTGGTTTTAATATCAAATAAAATTAGGGATATTACCTACATAGAAATTGCCAATTTTCTGCAATATTTTCTATTTTTGTTGAGCTACTTTGACAGAACTATATCATTACCAATTTTTTCTCTATATTTTTCATAGTATAAATTGAAAATCGATAGCTCTTCTAAAGACGAATTCATAGTTACGGTTACACAAGGTGTTACAAATTAGTAGGTCAGGTCATTAACCAAATATTATTTGGACTTAAATAATGTGATTTTTCTTATGCCACTTCGTTTCTGAGTTTCATTTTCAAAACACAGGGCGTCAAAATAAAGATTTTGAAAATGATTTTTATTGATAGCTCCTGTAATTTTAGAGGTAGGTATTTGTTTGAAATTTGGTACATGTTTTTATCTTAAATCGGCACACTTTCTGTGTAATTTTGGTTTAAAACATCACAGCATGAACTCAGGTTATAGGTTATAGTACTCACTGACCATCCATTTTTTTATTACGTCTATGGTTTTAGAATATTATTTTAGATAGTATGTTTTTATTCTATTTTTTCACTCTAAGATTTTGATTTGAGGCTCGATTTATGAGATATTGCAACATTTGGATGTTCCAAATTTTGTCACAAATTAAGTATTAAAACGTGGTCATTTCCATTTTATTCGGTAAACTGAGATAAACCAATGGCGCAATTATTAACTCAAACTCAATTCAATATCGGGTGCGTGTAAAGTTGGTCCCATAATGTTCAGTTTTTGTAGTGCTGGCTTGTATATGAATAATAATAATTGTTCTGGAGTGCTCTATAAATTTAAACAACAGTTTGGTGATTTTTTTTTAATATGGGGGAGGGTTGCCTCTTCATGCAGCTACTCATTTATGAATTTTGACATATTTTTTACTCATTTGGATATTTCAGTAGTTTTTGTAGTAGTAGTAGTAGTTTTCTGTAATTTTAGGCAATATCAATGTTTATAAAAGTATAGTTAGTCAACGTAGGATTTAAAGAGTTGTCAAGAGATACTTTGGACATTTAAACAAAGTTTCACACGTTCATAAATAACTAATTAGATTAGAAGCGGTGTATTGCAAGTTACAACTTCTTTATTTAATAAGTTATATTGGAAGCAAATTTTTAATAATATTCACTAATTTTCGCAATGTGTTTGGATATAGAATTCACTTGATTTGAAATAGGTGTCGCACCAATAAAATTTAAACTGTCATTTAATTCAGAGTTTAATTTATGAGTAAATGTTAAACTATTTTTTGCTAACAATCACATATGGTTAGTTTAACGAACTAATTTGGTTGCAAATCTTGTGACACATAACTTGAATATCAAACATACTTCTCATTGTAATTCTTATGACGATTTCGATTTATATGCACTGAGCACGTGTAGTGCGCACTGATATAACGCAAAGTTTGATGCGAGTGCTATTAAATTTTGCCCGGAATACTCCGAGCATGCAGCTAAAAAGAATACGCATCTACACACTACATAACCGCATTATTTGATAAAACGTTACCAAAATTAAAAAGTATATGGATCTATAAACGCTTAAAATTGATAAAATAGGCACTAAACGCAGAAGAAAAACAGAAGTATCAATTGATTATAATAAACTACTATAAAAATGCAAGAATGTATGCGTTTCAGCTGTTATAGTTTTTTTTCCAAATTTGTTTTTTGGATAAACACTGTTTTCTCAAAATCGTCAATTATAATAATGTACACCAGTTTTTCTGCTTAATCATTTTTTTTAACTAAAGACAAAACAAGTAGTATAAGCAGTAATTAAATAAGTCTAATTATTATTGATTTGCTACATCTTCCGATGCGCTACTAATTCCATAAAAATGTATTTCCTTTTATTTTGTTCTATATAACTATTATTAATAACATATTCCTCTTCAGATAAACTATCTGATGAAGAAAATAAGTTATTCAGAAGAATTATATTCAAAAAATCTTATACTACCGCCACATTAAACTTGCACTCCACGATTGAAATGACTATTTTCTCAGTGCAAGAATATTTGCATTTTCACCGAATTCAGTGCGAACTGACTTCTAAACCGAACACCACCAGCAGAGTGCGCACTCAAAATATAAATCGAACACAGAAGTTGGATACAGTGCGCACTCGGTGCAAAAGTGCATGTAAATCGAAATCGTCATTAGTATTAGACTAGAAGTCAAACATTTAAGTTGAAAGAAAAAAAAAATTAACCATTAATTATTATTTACCCGTAATTAATAGTTTATAATTACCTATGTATATAACAAGCAGATGATTCAGTTTAGGAGATAAAATGCAGTTCATATTAAAAAAAATGCTTTAATTAAAACTTTTGAATGCCTAGATTTCATCTAATTTTCAAGTTCACAAACAATGTAATATTATGAAAATTCATACTTACTTAAATATTACCTACATAAAGCCTGTAATTTATCAAATAAATTAACATGTTACATCGACTAGTGTGATAAATTGACGACTGTCAACTTTGTTAGCATGCCCTATTCAATTTTCACATTTTCTTATAGCTCTTTTATTTTTTAATTTAAATAACATACATATAGGCAACGCAAAAATTAGTTTACGGTAAAATCACAGCAAATTGTCGCACAAGTAGATTATCTAAATGTTTGTTTTACTCTCATCTCATTTTATTCATAAAGTTAGAGCCACTGTATACAGGGTGTCCCAAAATTGGCCTGCCAAAAATTTACTGCGGATTCTACAACTAAAAACAGGAACAAAAAGTTTTATAAAGATAGCTTGGTAAACGCCCCCTAATGGAGATATGGCCCCTTAAAAGGGGACCCCAAAAATTGTTTTTAAATGTTTCCAATATGAGGTACAGTAAATATCATGTTTCTCATTTCAATGTTTGAAAAAGTCTATGATCAGGTTGTCTGTTATCTCGATATAATTCCAAGTACCTCACTGCTGCACGGCAACCACAAAAATTTTCTTGGGCATATACACATATGTTTCTCATTTCAATGTTCCAAAAATTATTATTTAACGGGGCATTTTAAATATAAAAAATACTACTGCCTAATCTATGAATTGAGTAGTATTGGCAGGAACAATATGGTATTGTAGTGATAGCTGTCTACTTATTATTTCCACACTCACTACTTTGGAAAAAATAATTTGCTAATTTAATTCCCGCCAAATCTGAAAAACTTAAATTGAGTTGATTGAGTTTAGTCATGAGACATATGAAAATTGTAATTAGGCATACCTAAAAAGTGTTTAGCGTTTGCGTACTTACCTTTATTTGTATTTTTTAATTCTTTTTGCATAAATTGTACGATTTTTTTTAACGGAGATCCTTAAGCATATCGCCCTGTACATTAGATTAATTTGAATATTGTAATGAAGTATTTATACTTATACTTTTAATATGCAGCTACAAATAAATTTTAAAAAACTTAAAGCACCCTTGTTAATTACAAACTTGACCGAAACATCTCTACAACTCTTTGTATAATGTGTTGCAATTTGATCTGATTAATTTGTGTATTTTATCAGACAGCAAAAACTTGTAACCTATTTAAAGCTAGTTACAGACGGTGAGCTATAATATATATCTGATTTATTACAAAAATATCGCACGTGATTAAAATGCATAAAACGTTACGCACTGACGCTATAATATATATTTATATCTATGCGGTTTACTTGTCTGTAGGAATATATCTCATTACAAAGAAATAAATATATATTATATTATTGCTCACCGTCCGTAACTAGCCTAATATTTCTGTAATATCACTTTATTAAATTTATATTCGTCATTTCTATTTTGCATCATGCCTTCACAGTTCACATAAGTTTAGAGTTGGAATGATGTGTACACAACGAGATATCGTGCCTTGAGCTTTTTTTTACACGTGTCTCGTAATAAAATTTTTTTGTCGTGTATTTTATAATTTTGTACAGCGACACCTAGACAAAATGTGTAGTACTTTGTTAAAGGAATGAATATTAGATCAAGATTCCAACATAGATTTCATAAACAAAGCCAGTACAAAAATATCAAGCTGGTTCAGCTCATATAAGGGCTATCCAAATTATTTTGCACACGTGTTCCTCCTCATCTAACCAACATGGTTCACAACTAAAGGAGGTTGACTAACTATAGATTTATAAACACTGGCTATAGTTTTATACAGGGTGTCTCAAACTCGATAGTATGGGCCTACAGTGAAGATACAAAAAATGTAAATCAAATTTGGGGCGTGATGTTAAAAGGGATCAGCTAAGCTCTATTTTCAGTCGAAAGTATTATCTTTGGGATTTGACAGAAATGACTAATGACGTCAAATCCCCCCTTTTTAGCTCATCCCTTTTAATACCACGTGTTCCAACTTTTATTTAAATTTTTTGTATCCTCACGGTAGGCCGATTCTATCGAGTTTGAGACACCCTGTACTATAACAAGTTTAAAAATCAAAGTAACATAATTTCCAAAAATATTTGTTCTTATGAAAATAGCGGTAATTTTGTGTTGCATTGGAATAATTCTACTATTCCATGCAAATTGCATCGATCCAGATGCTTTAATTTCGGTGATATCAAATTTAATTAACATAAGTACTTTTCAAAGATTTTGAGAAAGGGTGTTCTGGCGAAAATAGCAACAGTTCTGCATTGTGCACCAATAATTAAAACTATTCGATACAAACCAGGTCGATGTAGATGCTCTAGTTCCGGAGGTATCGAATGTAATTAAAAATACGTATATAAATTAATAAACGAACAGTTCGTATTGCTGATCTGAACCTTCAATAATTGATTAAAATTTATACATGAATCATTAATAAAAGAACAGGTCATACTGCTGACCTACACATTCTATAATTGATAACGATACAAACAAACTTGAATCGTTAATAAAAGAACAGGTTATACTGCTGATCTGCACCTTCAGTAACTAAATAAGATAAGGTAAGATAAAACTAATGGGGTGCAAAATTAGCTCGCCTCCTCGTGGTGCACCCTGGATAATGCTAAAGAGCTAATACACACATTCCTTCGTGACTTATTCTCTACCCATTTCAACTTAATCGTTCTTCAAAACAACAATTTCATGTTTATCTTGGACCATTTCCCGACCATAACACACATTTCGTGTTGACCTAATTTCAACCCATCCCAACTTAATCGTGACGTAACTTCAAAACGCCAATTTCATATTTATCTTGGACCATTTCCCAACCACAACACACATTTCGTCTTGACCTAATCTCTACTCATATCAACTTAATCGTGACGTAGCTTCAAAACGCCAATTTCATATTTATCTTGGACAATTTCTCATCCAAAACACACACTTCATCTTTTAACTTTTTCCTACCGGCCCATATTACCTGAAAGTTATTCAAACACCAATTTCATCTTTACCTACTCTCAATACACAAATTTCATTTTGACAACCTCAATGCACACACACACACCAGTACCTTGACCTATCGTCACAGTACACATCTATTTGACCTTTACGTTCTCTCAACACACACAAACATCTATTTGACTTTAACCTACTCTCAACACAAACACACTTCTATACTTTAACACCTATCATCGTGTTCGCAGCTCGTCTAGGCTCGCATCGAGAAAGACACCCCTGGCGAACTCAGCTTCGTTAGGATGCTGCCGGTGATACGACTTTGACTCTTTTCTAACTACAACACACTATTTCACCTTATTCTCAACACACACACACACTTCTATACTTTGACACCTATCATCGTGTTCGCAGCTTGTCTAGGCTCGCATCGAGAAAGACACCCCTGGCGAACTCAACTTCGTTAGGATGCTGCCGGTGATATGACTTTCACTCTTTCCTAACTACAACACACTCTATTTAACTTTTACCTACTCTCAACACACACACACACACATACTTCTATACTTTGACACCTATCATCGTGTTCGCAGCTCGTCTAGGCTCGCATCGAGAAAGACACCCCTGACGAACTTGGCTTCGTTAGGATGCTGCCGGTGATATGACCTTGACTCATTTCTAACTACAACACACTATTTCACCTTACTTACTCTCAACACACACACACACAAACTTCTATACTTTGACACCTATCATCGTGATACGGCTTTGACTCTTTCCTAACTACAACACAATCTATTTGACCTTTACCTATTCTCAACACACACTTCTATACTTTGACACCTATCATCGTGATACGACTTTGACTATTTCCCAACTACAACACACTCTATTTGACCTTTACCTACTCTCAACACACACACTTCTATACTTTAACACCTATCATCGTGTTCGCAGCTCGTCTAGGCTCGCATCGAGAAAGACACCCCTGGCGAACTCAGGTTCGTTAGGATGCTGCCGGTGATACGACTTTGACTCTTTCCTAACTCTCAACACACACACACACACCTATCATCGTGTTCGCAGCTCGTCTAGGCTCGTATCGAGAAAGACACCCCTGGCGCTGCCAGCTCGTCAGGATGCTGCCGGTGATGCCACTGACTGACAACACAGACTTAGCTAATATTTAATCAACGATATCGTCGATGTCGAGCCGCTTGTCCAGGCTCGAACCAAGAAACCGGTCCTTGTTTAGTCGCAGCTAAACTTTTACGAAGTCACCACTGAAGATGCGGATCTGCCCCCATGGTCATGGCATAACAACCCATAAAATTACTATATTCCAAATATTCGCACCGGCTGTGAAAGCCTAAAAACCACTACAACATTATTTGATCTTTACTTACACCTTAGGTATCACCGTGTTCGTACCGCTTGTCTAGGCTCGACAGACATCGAGAAAGACAGTCCTGGCGAGACTGGCGTCGTCAGGATGCGGCCCGTGATACGACTGACTTTATACACATTCACTTTCACACTTACCATCGGTGATATGACTTTGACTTTTTCCTAACTACAACACACTCCTTCTGACGTTTACGTACTCTCTACACACAAACCCACACACACACATACTTCTATACATTGACACCTATTATCGTGTTCATTTGTCTAGTACACATCAATTTAACCTTTACCTATCTTCAACACACACACACACACTTACCTTGACCTATCATTGTTTTTGTAGCTTATCTACATCTCATCTGTCTCGTATCATCTCATCAATACAAACACACCTCTTCAGACCATTTTGTAACTACAGCACACATCAATTTGATTTTTACCTGCCCTCATCACGTACACATTTCACAGGTGGATTAGGCCTATTGGGGATACCACTATAAAAAAAACGCGCCATGTACTGTACCGCAAGGTGGTGTGGAAATAAGTACATAATACGATATTTTAGGGTGCAAAATTAGCTCGCCCCCTCGTGGTGCACCCAGGGTAACGCTAAAGAGCTAATATACTCGCGTCAAGAATTCAGACGTCTTACGTCACGGCTGACGTTAGACATTTGTTTTTATTGTCAACGTAATTTTCGATATTTGGTCGCGTTAAAAACAATCATTTTTTGCAATTTAGTGCAATATGTAATGCAAACTTATAGTGTAGTATATAGTTTTATTACTATCAGTTGCAGTTTCTTAAATATTTTGATGAAAATACAATGAATTATTCATTTGTTCGTATGACGTAAGTCGTCTGAATTCTTGTCGCGAGTATACACACATTCCTTTGTGACTTATTCTCTACCCATATCAACTTAATCGTTCTTCAAAACGACAATTTCATGTTTATCTTGGACCATTTCCCAACCACAACACACATTTCGTGTTGACCTAATTTCAACCCATCCCAACTTAATCGTGACGTAGCTTCAAAACGCCAATTTCATATTTATCTTGGACCATTTCCCAATCAAAACACACATTTCATCTTTTAACTTTTTCCTACCCTCTAAATATCATCGTGTTTGTGGCACCTCAGGCTCCCCAGTCCCCCCTGATGGGTGAGAAGAAACTCCTGATTCGTCAGGTGTCGCCGGTGATACAAGGAGGTCCATTTTCCAACTACAACACACATCATTTTAACTTTTACCTATCTTCAACACACACACTTACACTTTCAGCTATCATCGTATTCGTATATTTTCTTTTTGCACATATAATTTGTTCTTTACCTACCTTCAATACATCCATTTCACAAAGTAGATTAGGCCTACTGGGGACATCACTATAAAAAAACACGCTGTGTACTGTACTGCAAGGTGGTGTGGAAATAAGTACATACATGGTGTTTTAAATATATCAAGGTGTACAAATTTTATCAAGGAATGGATTGAATGATATTGCTGTAGTTGAATGTATAAAGAGAGGGATGAAAAAATGTATGATGCTACTAATCTTTAACTATCAATATTAATACGTTAAATAAGCAAACATTTTTAACAAAAGAACAGATCATACTGCTGATCTTCACCTTTGATAATTGATAAAAGTACTAACATAAATCGTAAATAAAAGAACAGGTCATACTGCTGATATGCACCTTTCATAATTGATAAAAGTACAAATATGCAGGAAGAAAAATGAGAGCTAAGGGACATACTCTGGAGAATTTTCTGATGACACTAACAAAAGCTAAATGTTAAAGGAGAAAAAAAAAAAAGAATTGTACGTCACCACCACTGTGTTTTTGCAAAAGGAAGAAACATATTACATGTACATGTAGGCATCGAAATTCTCATATTTGCAGAATTTATTATCAGATCTGCCACTGAATTGGGTAAGATGTTCCAACATACTTACAAACATTTACAAAGCCTTGGTATTGTAACAGTATTTTAAAAATAGAATGTTATTAAATGTAATTTAATTTATATGTACAGGATGTAACAGCGACACTGTACACTTTGACGACCGATTCTTATCGAAACAAAAAGAAAGTAACAATTTTTCCTAAAATGATCACTTCTAGTGGTTTTAATTAACAGTAGACTTCAAACTTGTTACAATCCTGCTTCATAGTAGTTACTTCTATTGAAAATTTAAAAACTAAGTACCACCCAAAAAAGAAAAGGGCACCGAGATTAATATAGAGCTTATTTGAATAATTTTAGGAAGAATCGTTACTCTGCTTTGTAAAATATTTTAAAAATCATTAACAATATTTCTAATTTCTACGTCATATCTACTTGAAAACAAATTGATGTACCTAAAGTTTTGTTTTCTTCTCAGATTATTTGAGTTACAAATTTTGGTTACAGTGGTCGATTTTCTCTACCCAAATAATTTCTCAAATAGCAATAAAGTAAAATAACTTTTCGATAAATTTGCAATTGAGGCAGGAAAAGCTACCCATACAGAATAATAATCATTATTGGAAGGCAGTTTAGATATGAATTAAATCCAAGCATTGATTCACAAATGTTATAAGGTCTATGGCATCAACTACTATGGAAAGGGATAATTGTGGAGACTTTTAAAAAAAGCATTTTTAAACGATTAGCGGATGGAGATGGCAGTGTTTACACAATATTTGTAAAGAGCAAACTTCTTTCAAGGGTTTACCACTGCTTAAGTGTCAGTTCTAGTTGTCAAGGATTTGTACTACCTTGTCGAAAAACAAGTTGCACCAATTAAACTTACGAACCTCCGTTCCCTCTCCCTAGAATAACGTTTAAAATTCTCCTGAGAAAAACGAAAGTGATTTCTAGTTCTTTCTATAAACTATAGACCTGTTATTATGTTTGCAAGGACACTATGTATATTGCAGGAAAAGAAAACTAGGGTGGTATATTGAATGTTTTTATTTACAAAGTATGTTTAATGTTTGTATATTGATATAAACAATTCTGTCATTATTGTTAACATTTGGTATAGTTATTAATTTAGATATAAATGTTTACTTAACCAACATTTATGAGAAAGAAATAACTCAGTCACTGAATGCCCCATACAACCATGGTTAAGATCAGTATTATTTAATTAAAAAGAACAATATTACAGGGTAGGACAAAAATAACTAAATATTATTTTCCTACTTAGTTATTTGTTATTTATTCTGGAAGTTTATTTTCACATTTCAGAGAAGGAATTTGGGTGATATAACCATGAAAAAATAATAAATAGTTACAAATTAAAAACTTTCATGTTATTTTTGGATGTAAAAATGTTTGTAGTATTACTATTTTTTCTATTGTTAAACCTCTCAAATTTTTGTCTGAACCAAAAAATTAAAATTTGAAAACAAAAATAACCAAGTCGGAATTGCTTAACGCGAGAACGTTATTTTTGGCTCACCCTATATTTAGGAATGCAGTCGTTTGAGCTTGTAAACACACACGTTACAAAAGAGAGAAGAGTAATTTCGGAATGGCAATAAATTATTACAACACACAGTCTGTGTTCCATCTTAAGTAAAATACACATAAAAAGAAATATAAAAATGTTAGTAAATTAAACATTATTCAACTTAAAATTAAAGCAGGGTTAAGTTAACTTGAAAAATCCGTGGGAATAACTGTGAACGACGGCATTTAACAACAAATGCAACGTTTCCAATAAAAAACATTTAAAAAAAAACGAGAACATACTGTTTCTCTTTATAATAGAAGGAACTGAACTTGGAAAACACTTAAAAATTTACAATTTTCAACACTTGGCAATAAATTATTAAAAGTTATCGTTAATATATAACAATTATTAAGGATGCATTAAAATGTTCAACACATATTTTATGCAATAAATATCTAAATTTCATCTCAAGGGGTGATCTCATTCCTTAAACGACCGAAAACTTAATCAAACTGCGAACGACTAAACAAAAACACAACAAATTCTCTTAATTTAAATATTGCTTTGGTCCAATTTCCGAAAACACTGACAGCAGATCGTTTAAGGAATAATCTGAGACGGATGAGTATTTTAAAATCTCTCAACAAATTTAAGCAGCAGTCGGAAAACTGTCAACAAATCCTCGAAACAATCATTTATAATATATAAGTTGCAACAAGTAATTATCAGCCTAGTTGGCACATTTAGTTTTTGTCCATCGGAAAATTATGTAAAGCTTAAGTGGGAGACGGAAACGGTGTTTGGAACCTTTAACCCAAATTTTTTTCAACAGGCAATATAATAAACGAAATATATACAGAATTTTTTGCGTATCACACAAAATTTAGAAACTTATTAAACGCAATTTAAAAAGTTTCGTTCCAAACCTCGCCCCGTTAAAACTATGGAAATTTCAACCGAAACGTTTCTCATTTTACTACAAGCACTATAAATATCCAAAAATAAAATTTTGTGTCTCTTGAATCGGTTAGATTGTGTGTTACATTTGGAAAACTTATAGTCCTTTGAGTAAAATCATTCTTACGATTACTACAGAGTTCTTTCTCGTAGACAATAGTCGTATAAGCGTTTTGAGTTACAGTGATAAATACTAGAACGTATAAAGGTTGTTACCACACTCCCTACAGCTGGTAAATGATTATTACCCTGCCTATTGTAATATTTTAACGTTTTAACATCACAATTGTACAAGCCGGCGGGCCAACCCGCATTCAGAAACGTACACTTCCCAAAGTTTTATTTACATTTAATATCTCGACACACCAGAAAAATATATTTCAGTATCGGGAAAATCCTTTGAGTGAAAAACGAGTTATGAAATAAAAAGATTTTGTATGCTGGTTGATTATCAGATTTCAACAATTCATGTTTTTGGATATAAAAAAATTAAAAGATATATTTTTTATCGAAACATTGAACTATTTTTATGGATTTACAAAGATAAGGGTACTTGAATTTAGATCTATCATTAAAATATCAAAATTTATATTGTAAATTACTTTCTTTAAACTATCTCGATTTAATTACAATATTCAGACAAAATTTATTTCTTAATGAAATTGTTACTTCTGATTTTTTTTAGAAATTATTCATTTTTTTTATAAATATTTTGATAACTTCAACAAAATCATTCCTGAATTGAAAAAATCCTACTAATTTTATTGAATTACAAAAATAATGGTTGCCAAATTTATGCTGTATTGACATAATCCACCATTACACAAAATACAATAAAAAAAATTTTAAACTGTCTAAAATTATCTCGATTTAATTACAAAATTTTAAAAAATATATATTTTCTTACTGAAATGGTCACTTCTGAATTTACTTAGAAACTATTTTTAATATTTTTTATTTAAAATGTTTTGAAAAATTTATGAAATTAGTTCAACAATCGAAAAAATTAAATTTTCCTATTTTTGAAGCAATAATATTCTAATAGTTCTAAATTAAAGAGAAATATGTAAAAAGTACTGTTATTCGTCAATAAAAAATATATACAGTATGGTCAAACCGTGTGTAACAGCAGAAATAGTGTAATTTTGGAAAAGCATCATCATATAGTGATTTTTTAAATATAATTTATCATTTTTTTAAATAGATATGTGACAGTGAATTTTGATTCATATTTATCTCAAATCCTTTTTTATATACAACTTGATACAGTTTGTGTACTACTATTTTTCTTCCAGCGGTATTGTACAAATTTCTTTATATATCAAAAGATGACAAATTTAATGTAAAAAGCAACATATTGCGACACTCAAAAGTACACCATGTACATATTTTTTTATTCACACTGTATATATTTTTATACGGTATTGCACAAATTACTTTTATTATACCAAAAGATGACAAATTTAGTTAAAAAATCTACATATCGAGACACTCTTCCAAAATTTTTTTTTAAATCATACTGTACATACATATTTTTTTTAAATTTGAACTCATAAAATGATGTTTAACGTTTAAAAATGTCAATTCCGTGAAATTTTGCTACTTCAACCGAGAAAAGTCAGTTTACATTTTGAATACCGTTTGATTTAAATGTAGTCATAAAATTCACACGCTTTTGTCAAAAATCTACTTATCACTAAAATTTGACTAAATAAAACGGATTGGGTGCGTCGAGACATCATCAAACGAGAATTGCTATTAGGCCCAAAGCGGGACGGTGCCGTACCGAGTGCGGGTTTGCCCTCGACAGCGCCCGTACAACCACTCGAAATATAACGTATAGACAGCTAGAAATTTGCACTCCAAGTTTACTGTCATGGTTACCTCACAGAAATCCTATCATACATATATATATATATATTATATCACTTGACCGTAAAATGATGTCAACGAAAGGGGGAAAATATAATACAAGAAACGATACTCTTAGGTGCGGCATCACACAATAATTTAAAAAATATAAATTTCATTTACCTACTACAGCACTAAAAGGACAAGTAGTCTCCAAGTATGTACACTATGTACACTTTACACCATTATGGGATCCTCGCAGTCGTCCACCGCCCGGCCCCCGCCGTCCGTCGACAGCTGTCTCTTGAGCTTGGGCAGCATGGGCCCCGTGGAGATGGAGCGCACCACCGGCCGCGGCCTCTTGTCCCCTATGCAGGACAGGTCGTCCAGGCTGCCGTCCCCGTCCGTGGACAGCATGTCGTCGTCGGAGGTGGCGTGCGTCAACGTGGGCAAGGTCGAGGTAAGGTGCTCCTTCTCCTTCTTGATCTCCTGGATGTGGTCCACCAGGAGGTGCTCCTCGTCGTCCGTCTGTTGCTGGGAGGGCTGGCTGGCGGGCAGCAGCTCGTCCGGCGTGAACACCTTGGAGCTGCGCAGCGACGACAGGCGGTTGGTGGCCGCCTGGCAGGCCGTGTCCAGCGTGTCGATGTCCTCCAGGGTGTTCCTTATCTTCCGCAACTGCACCTTGATGATGGTCTCGATGCACTGCGTCTGGCTGCTGATGTCGACGAGGCTCTCCTGGGCGGGAACCAATTTGTTAGTCCTTAACACGCACGGCGCAAACACGATGGCCAGGGAGGCGGCGCTCATCCTGTTGGTCTCTTCGTGCAGCGCTATCCTCGCCAAATGGAACATTAGTCTCTCCATGAGGTCATAATTAGGAGGGGGCAGCTTTTTGAGGATATCATAAAGTGTTGCAACACGATCTGTTTCCACTTCTAAGTTGGCTGCAGTAATAAAATTCTCGTAACACTCAAAAGTAAGTAAAGGTTCTGGCATCTCTCGCAAGAAGCTTTTGAGGACCGAAGCCAAAACGTGGACTTGGTACTTTTCGAATTCCACTTCATCCGGATTCTCGTCCATTCTGTGTTTGAGTTCTTTTATCTTCGAGCTGACGCCCGATTTCCTATAAATTCCCTCAGTGTACAATCCGTACAATTCTATTGTGCTGAGCAACCGTTCAATAACTAAAGGTATCTTGTTCTCTTCGGTGACTAGAGTGACTAGAGATACGCCGAATATCTTCCTCGTCTCTCCCTGTCCCGATTCCTTCTGGCAAGTGCTGGCTTTTGTGTAGCACTTCTTGTGGCAAGTCAGCTTGCAGCTCTGGCAGACGAGGCCCCTCTCCACGGGCCACATGAAGAACGAGCTGCAGATCTCGCAGGCTGTCGGGATGTTAATGATTGTCAGGAGGAAGGTGTGGCCGTTGAATTTGTACATCTCCAGCTTCCTCTTCTTCTCTTTTTTCCTCTTGGACTTGCTGGGTTTCTCCAACGCTTTCGACGTCATAAATTCGTTCATGAAGCCCCGGAAAGCGTTCACTCCCATCGTGACGGGGAAATCCTTCATCTCGGTGGCGGTTTGTTCACGTTGGCAGACCGTTTCCATGGCTTGGATGAAGACGACGATCAGATCCTTGTACTTGATGTTGTATGAGTCGAGGCTGTTGTGTTTAGCAGCGCTGCTGTACATTTGTATGAGATTGTCCTTGAATTCCCGCAGTGCTTGCTTGAACAGCTTGTCCACTTCGCTGCTCTTGCCCCCTTCAGCTTCCATCTTCAGTATCTTGTCGGTGATGAAAGTTTGCATTAAAGTCAGTTCTTCGGCGCCCGTTATGATCTGATCCGTCCTGTCGGTAAATTCTGAGGTTCTGGTAAGGTTAAATTTGCTTTCGTCCGGTTTCCGGAGGTCGTACGGTGTCCTGGAATGTTTTCGGTGCTTCCGTCTTCCTGACCTGACTTCGGCGTTTCCTCTGGGGGATTCGCAGGGCATCTCTAACACGCTCTTGTTCTGGATGCACTTCGTGTGGAATTGTTGCTTGCACGTGGTGCATTTGTAGCCGGGCGTTAGGAAGGCGTCGAGTTTCTCCTTGCAGAAGTTGCAGGAGTCGTCTTTCGTTATCCTCGGGATTTTTCGGAAGGTGTGGCCGGCCATAGAAACGGCGTTCAAGTCTCCCCACTTGTATTCGTTAGTTTTTACGGCGGGACTGGCGTCCAGGTTCCCGGGCTGGTCTGAAATTGTCGCTTTCGTGGCGGGATCGCTATTTCGTCTTCGCAGGTCCAAGCTGGGTAAATTAGGTCTCTGTCGTTTAGGCGTAAGCGATTGTTTCATTAAGGGAGAGCCGCCTTCGCCCTGTAGAAAAGCGTTCATGCTCTCCTTTTGGTTTCTGTTGAAGTCGGGTTGCGCTTTGGATTCGTCTATGGTACCGAGAAGAAGGCTTTTCTCGATACTGCTACCGTCCGTGACTTCCTCCCCAAGGCTTTTCACGTGGGTGCGTTTCGCTTTGCGTGTGTTTCGAATAGGGGCCTCGGGTCTTCCAAGGATTTGTTCGAGTTTGTTAGGGGTTTGATCGTAAGGATAAACGTCGGGTCTGTCGTCTGATCCAAGTTTGTCTCTCGATGGTCGGCGTACCGGCTGGTAGCTCCTCAAGTACTTTCCATCATTCGCATGTCTAAAGTCTCGCCTGACGGCAGTATTGATCGCTTGGGTCCTAGTGAGGGGCGGTTTGGTGTAGTCTTCCATAGAAAAACTCTCGTAAGTCTTTTCGCTCATGATAGGCGGCGCAGACTGAGTGATGCCGCTCTCTGAAAACGTTTCGCTGGTCGTGCTCGTCGAAGACCATTGCTTTCCCAAGGGTGGCGTCTCTTGTTTGTGTAATTCGCGGACTGTTACGCTAGAATGCGAATCCGAGCTTTGTTGGGACTCAAAACTGTGTTGGGAGGCTAGTGAGTCGCCGCTGCTTTTTCTTTGGGGCATATACTCGAGATCCGAGTAGTCGATAGTTTGGTGGGACTTTTGGATCTTTTTCCGTTGAATCTCGGGAGGTGGTTTTTCCTGTTTCAAATCCTCCAATCTGTAATAAAAGAATATGTAGCATTCAAAAGAAGCGTTGTTGGGACTGTTTCGTATATTTATGATGCAAAAAATGGCGAACTGCTGAAACTGCAGTGCCCTAATATGGAGGTGTCTTAAATGAAACCCATCCGTAACCCCCCAATTTGGAAATGGCGGACGTTCAAGAAACCACGGGATCATCCGGCCGTGCGGCAAGGCATCGGCGGAGTCCATTGGTTGCTGGATCGACCACGTGACTGCACTTACTGAGCAGATCTGCTAGAGAAACCGAGCGATCAATGTTCAGCTGTGCCATCACTGACACACACCTCCAAATATAAACAACTACGGACGCGGTATTAGTACTTATCGTCCCTGTTTCAATGTCGGCGAGATATAACTTTTAACCATTCTGATTTTTTGTACGAGTAACATTAGGAACATTATTTTTTCAATAAATGCATCCATTTGATCATAAAATATAAATATATGAGGCTAGTTTTAATTAAAGTGTAACAGTTTTTAAATTAATAGCATTTATATGATTAAGCGCGGGAAAATCAAGCGTGCGCATTAGCGCTCTGAGAGCGGCGGCCTTCAGTACAGGCCGGAGACTTATTTAATTTACTCGCTGCTATCACAATGGGCAATTTGCGATAAAAAAAAGGAATAAGCACAGTAAAATGTTATAAAAAAAAATACTAGTGTAAAACAAAATATTTTAGTAAAAATATTGCAGTAAGCAGATTTTTTATAATCACTGGACAATAAACATTTTTTATAACTTTTATAACAAAATGAGTAATTTTTAATATACTGACAATAATATGTTAATAAATGTTTCTAATTTTGCACAAACAATATTTCAATACACTCAATTTTATTACAATAAGAAAAAATTAAGACTAGATTTGATTTAAAAAAAAATGATCTATAAATGAAATTTATCTACATTCACTTCAATTTGAATGAAAATTTAAAGAAATATGAAAAATATTCATCAACGAACTTTCCGGCCTGGTTGAAGGACTCCCAACTACTCTAAAGGATTGCACACACTTGCAACATTTTAATAACTACAAATAAAGGAGATTGCAGACTAAATACCGTACTTTCAACTAAATCTTATCATGACTCTGTGACGATTACATGTGACAATGAACGAGAAGAATAAAATAAAGATACAATTAAATGATGTAATGCATAAAATTTGTACTTACTTGCTAGTGGTGTTGTTCAAGTAAGGATAATAAGCAGCCGAGTGAGTGGCCGATACGCTTGGGAGAGACACCGTCGACCTCAGCCTACTGTGGGAGGTTGTGTCGATGTCATCCTCGGGAACACCACTGCTCCTACAGATAAGTTTTTAAAAAAGATATATAAGTAATAAAAGATATAGATTAATGTTAAATTTCAAGAAATTTTTTAAATGAAATTTTTATAAATTTCTGAAAGATAATGGTAATTTTTCAAACAATTCCTAAAAATTCCTTAAATTTTATAAATATCTGAAATAATTATTGAAGCATTTCAATATGTAATTTTAAGTTTCCTCTAATTTTAAAAGAAGCTTAATAAAGGTTAAAAAATTGTCAACTTCTAAAATTTTAATGGCAGTTCTAAATTCCAGGGTGAAATTTTATCTTTTTAAAAAAATCAGAAATCCACACAAGTGAGGATACAAATTTGTGATCTTAGAAAGAGATGCGTCTTCGAACAAATAAAGTTTTTGTTGGAAATCACTGGAACTCCAAAACGATAAGGCACAGGTTCCAAAAAATCAAACACATTATATTTTATAGACACGCTTTTGTGGACTCCGAGACTTTTTTAAAATGTAATTTTGTGTATTTTATATATCTTCTACAATGTATGTTTTATGGTTTACGTTTGCACATCATGTACTTAGTTGCAAAATTTTTCCGATGAATAAATTATTATTATTGACTTTGACTTCCTCCGACACTGTATTTTCTTATGACCAATCTCTTGACAGTTATAATTCCCAAGGAAAAATATGACAATAAAATTACTTATACAAATTTCATGCGAATTTTGGCGTAAACTTATTATTTCAAAACTGTTACTTACTCGTCGGAATCTAACAGTCTCCTGTCGTGTTGGTCGGACTGAAGTTCTTCTTGGCTGGATTCCTTGCTGACAAACGCTTCGTCGGAGCTGACGTGCTTCACTTGAAGATGAGCTGGCACTGCACTAACAATCTAAAAAAAAAAACAATTATACAAAAAAATCAAAATCAAATGTTTTCCACAAACAGGATTTTAATACTTATATTTTTATTCAAAAAGTATTTCGGAGAACGGACAGAGGAAATGGAATGCCAATAAAAATGAAACATTTTATCTAAAATTTTATCTGATAACGGTTTTACGACCGTTTTTGCATTACGATGATTAAGTTCTTATAAATGAATTTATGGAAATGCAATAAAATGTTCAACAAAACAATATTGTTTTACTTAAAATATTCAATTTTATTATCGGACTAAAATATATTTAAAATATCTTTTTCTAATAAATGTACCAGTATACAGGGCTTCTCGATTTACAGGAATACAGGTGATTAAGATAAAAATAGAACACAAAAGTTTGGACACAATGAGTCAACTTTTAACGTCAATAAATACATATGGAGAATAACATATTTACAATGTATCTGTATGTAGATAATTTACAAAATCTTTGAAATGTCACTGTTTCAAAAAATATGACTCATTAAATGAGTACATAACTGCAAACTTATAGTTTTTTTATGACCATTTTAAATTGACCATTTTCGAGATAATAGCTTTTCAACAATCGGCTGCATAGTCTTTGTACAATATTTTAACATAGCAGGCACCAATAATAGTAAGTTAAATTTTAACAATTTTAGACAAAATTTATGTTAAAGCTAATAGGTATTTCTAAATGTAAGGTGTTTATCCAGTTTTTGTTAAAATCAATTACTTTACACAATCGAAAAATTCTGAGACAATAATTTTTCATATTCAGATATGAGAGATTTGTTGGCAATTAAATTTCAATGGACATGCTGGGCTATGAAAATATTTGGGAGGATTTCGAAATATGTTACAACTTGATAACAATTTAAAAAACCTGTTTAGGAATTTTGAGAAAAAAACGACGAAAAATTTGTTCACATTGCGGATTATCCATAAACTAATTCAGAACTCTATCTAGAACTGCAAGAATCAGTATGACTTCCATTTTAAAAAGTTGCATGTTGAAAAATACTATCCGTAGCATTTTGCACCAGTGCGAATTTTATTGCTTGTCGATCTACCTTCAACATATCCAATTAGCAAAGGAATTTTGGCGCCTACTACGTTAAAATATTGTACAATGAACTATGCAGCTGATTGTTGAAAAGCTATTTTCTGGAAAATGGCCAATTTCTGAGACTAAATGACAAGTATACCTATTTTCCTCAAAAACAATATCGATTTACAATTTTTTAATAAAAACGTGATAACGTTAGGATCAAAAACAACTCTCAGTGCATACATATATCATAGAATATAGGATGAGTAGTGTACGATTTTCTGACGCTCAGGACTTCCCTGACGTATATTTGAAACACACTGTATTTGTCGGAATTAATATTGAAGAAAAAAAATTGGACTTTTGTATAAACAATTTATATCTTTTATATCAGTTAATTATGATATTGACCAGTTTTTTTAATGTAAGGCAGTTATTTTGCCAAATATGTGCAATTTCTTAGGGTTTATATAATAAAAATGTTTCAACCTCTTTTTTGTTTATTGTTTTCAGTTACTGTAACATATAAATTTTACACTTATTATAAATCAGGACATTATAAAACGTATAAAAAAAAAGAAAAATTAATTAAAAAAGTTTTAACCCCATTTTTGTTTATTTTTTATTATTGTTATGTGTTATTTTAAATATACAAATTTTACTCCTATAAAATTTTCTATGCATTATAAAATGTATAGAAAAAATATTAAGCATAATGAAATAATTCCATATTTATTCAAGTTTTCATGTAATGGAATATCTTAAATTCCAGTGAATTATTCCATTCCTATGTGGGTTTTTATCAACAAAATTCATATAGGTTAAGTGCGGCCTTCCTCAGTATAAATTTAGACACTTCCTTTTCCCACTTATCTTTAATAATTAAGAATTGTAACCACAAAAATTCATATATTAAATACACTTAATTCACTTAAAAATAAAATGAAATACAAACAAATATTTCATCACTAATAAACCACATTATTAATAAAACACTCACCCTGATTTTAGGGAACTTATAGAACGAATCAAAATGAATTTTCATCGTGATATCGATAGATATACCTCCAAATATCTCTAACACCTTTACAAATTTTTCTTTAAAAAAAAAATAAATAACTAATAGGTTCTGTTGTTTCACCTGAAGGTTTTCCACTACATCTACACTGATCTAGCTGCTCTTTAACTACCCCTCGATCTGTTATCTAAGGTAAATATTTTCGATTGCCCGTGTCAACAACGAGTCAATCTCAAGCAGACTGTGTGAATCCGATCACATATACCAATCAATAACCTGCACCAGACGAAATAAATCTGCAATCAATGCCTCCCTGCCAAAAATCAAATAGGACCAGACTGTATTTAGATAAGATTCTATTGACTGGGTAGCAAGGTAGTAGTTATGTCCTTATTTATATTCATTCTACAGCAATAAAAGTATTATTATAAAGCAATTAACATTACTGCTTATTTTTATTTCCCTGGCCAAGTTATGGAAATGAACATGTACCATAAAAGCTTGGTTTTAAAGAAATTAGTGTTTGAATTTTTCATTTCAATTATAATATGTATTGTAAAAATTATATAATTTTGATTTTTTTCTGAAATAAACCACATTTCAGTACAAATAATGGAATCATTAGGTGGTGGCCTCAAGTAATCTTAATATTAAAACTGGTATTCTACTAGGAACTATATTGGAGCCAGTCTTATCATTTTTCACCATAAATGATTTACCTCCAGACTAGATCTGACATTTATCATGAATGAATTTAGAAGAATACAAAAAGCTTGATGTTTACTGAGTTATCTTCTTATCTGATGTCACAATTTATTAAAACAGACAGGATGTTCAAACAATATAACCAAAAAATGTAAGATATTTTTGTCATGTATGGCAAATAATGGAATGTAACTTCAAACTATTTTATTTCTTTGGCAAACTGCAAATAAAATATTTTTATCAATTTTTTACTTAATAAGAGTAATGTACAGTTTTATGAATGTATATTAAGTTTGAAAAAAATGTAAATTAGACTGTATATTATATTTGCTTCATAGTTTTTTAACATCCTGTATATTTGGTTAGATTAATATTGAAAATTTTTAAAAATTTTGCTTTTTTAATTTTGCAGAAATATATCGCTCAATTTTGAATTGTTCCCAAGAAAACTGCATTTTATTAAAAAAAGGGTGACCCTAGTAATATTTACTCTAATAAATATTATCATTAAATACGTAATTGAACAAATTAGAAACATTTATGGCATTCTAGATATTAATTTATTTTCTCATCTTTCTGAAAAATTTCAAATAAAAAAAAAATATTTTTTTAGCCAGAAATTGTAAAAATATTGTTGCACTGAAAAAAAGTTGTAGGCATCTAGTCGAAAATTTTTTATGTTATGTAACATCCTTAATATGGTATATTTTACGTATTTTTTTCTCACGGTTGGTTTTCTTCAAATAAGCATATTTGAGCCCCTGTTATTAATTACGTAAAGTTTCAGAGAATTTATCAAGAATTATTACTGCATTACCCCACTTATTTAAATGTTTACAATGTACCAATTAGGTACTGTGGCAGGCGTCTATATATCTCAAGTGCCCTGACACCTGTAGATTAATTTACCTTGTTTTATTTGAAAATGTTTTATTCAAATCAAGAATTAGCAGACATAGTGTGGATGTGTGTAATGAACAGCTATTTTCAATGTTGCCAAAATTCAACAATACAGTATAAAACATATACATATATAAATGATAAGACACTCACCTGAGGTTTCTTCGCAGGTAGACCCCCTCTCGCCTTAAGCTCCGCCACCATCTGCCTCACCTTGAATCCCCGACAATGCGCCTGGAACACCACCAGGCCCGCCTTCATCTTCTGCAACCAACTCCTGCACTTGTACCCCCTCCAGCACTTCTGGATCCTCAGCGTTGCCTGCAGCCTCTTCACGTACCGTTGCACCAGGTACATCCTACAGTACGACTGTAACGTCACCACCGCCCATCTGATCCTCAGGAAGCGCCTCCGCTCTAAGCAAGCTCGGAACCAGCGTTGCAACGTCACAATGCTCGAGATGATCTGCTGGTGGAGCTTGCAGTCCAGTTTGTATTTCTCGGATTCGCGCATGAAGACTTTCGTCGCTCCCAGCTGGTAATTGTCCCGGTTTAAGTTCAAGGTGGCTAAGAAGTCCCGTACGTCGTTCTGAGAGCTTAACAGTGCCTTTGGGAGGAGAATTCGGTACAACTGTATGAATTCGTCGTACGTGAGACGCACGTTGAAACCGGCCTGTCGTATCCTAACGGTTTCTAGCATCCCCGTGTACCGTAACTGTCTTTGTACCGTCTCTTCGTTGAAGGTGTTGGGGATCTTATTGCTGTTCGATTTGATGCAACGGATGAAGAACGGGTTGGCTTGGTTCAAGGTGTCCATTAGAGAGTGCAGCGACTGTTGAAATTGAGCAATTACTGTCATGGGTTGTTTGCGGGCCTTTCCTAGCTGGCCCTGCGTTTGAGCAGTGATTCCGGTGCGTCCGGCCAGCGTCTTCACTGACTGGAGATTCTTGAGGCCCTTTTTGCCTCTTTCGCGGGGCCTGAAGGACTTGTTCTTCCTACAGGGACAGAGAATCGGGTTTACTGCTAGTTCAGGCTTTGTTTTTGCCGTGTGGATGAAATCGATGAGGACATGCAAATAGGTCATGCAGTTGGAAAAAATGAGGTTATAAATAGCTTTATCAATGCAGTTAATGGCTTTTTAAGTAATTAATCTTATGTTAGTCGACAGTTGTGTTTCGCCGATGAAGCATTCATATTAGGAAAAGCTCTCGATATTAATTAGATTTTGTAGTCTATTCCAAACTGTTGAAATTGATGTCGTTTATTTAGTTTATAGGTTGTAAATTAAAGTTCCAATTATTATTCTTTTTTGCATTTAATGCAGCCACTTTATATAGGATACTTTTGGGACTGTTTCGTGTTTCCTAAGGAGATAGTCAAAAAGTAGTTCAAATGCCTCGAATGCAAATTTCAAGACAAACTTGGTGAGTGTGATAACTTAATTCGTTTAAGATATTTAGATAATTATTAAATTTTTGCTTGTTTTTTAAAACACAGAACAACCTTTTTATTTATGCAGGGTTCTCTATTCAATTCTTTACATGAAACGAACACTATGTTCATGTTATATCTTAAAGTTTTTCACTTTTAATTCAAAATATATGTTTTCAACATATATTTTTCATTTTCTGAAGGCAAGACATTTGAACTACTTTTTGTCAATCTCCACAAAGAAATAACCGAAACTTCCCAATCGTATTAAAACTGGAACTTAAATGTCAATTTAAGTTATTTTTAAACTGCTGTAAACTTGAAAATAACTGTTAATTATTAAATTTAAGAAAAATGCACACAAATTTAAACACAAAACTTAGAAAAATGACTAAGTGGTTAATACTACTTATAAAGCAAAGCTAAATCTAAACTGTGAGATATATTTTTTGACATTTCTTTAAAAGTAAATATAATTTCGAAATCTTTGACGCCGACTATTATCATACGGCATAATTTGGAATTTCAAAAACTAGCTCAGAAGTAGACCGCCACCATTCCTGAAACTACAAGATCCCGACCCGTCAGAAACTCAAGCCAACACATACATTACGATCTGATTCGCCCTCTGTATGGCCCTGGCCTCGTCGGGGGCCAGCCTCTCTAAGGCAGCCGAATTGCTCGGGCTGCCTCCCGTCAAGTCCTTCCTCCTACGGTCCTCTTCGATGTTTTTGCTGCTGCTAGTGCCGCTTCGGTTTCGTTGGTAGAACTGAGGCCAAGATAGCCGGTTATTGCTCGGAGGCTCGTTGTCGTTGGTTCTGCCCGCCCTATTAAACGCGGTGTTTCGTTGTTTGCTGCGTCACAAATTAAAGGATAGTAACGAAAAACAAAAAACCCAACCAAAAAAAATAAAGTAAATAATATTCAAACGAACAGGTTTTCTCTGATTTTTTCTCCGATCGTGTTATGCTGTTAGTTTTTAAGGTCAAAGTTTACAGCATGCAAAGAAACAGCACAAAAATTCCATGCTTATAAACGATGAGGTATGATGGAGTAGGGGACAGCTAATAAAGTACGAATCTACCAGAGCACTTAAATTTGGTAATACAAAAAGTTACTGTGCTACAAAAAAATTTTGGATTAAAAAAAATGTACAATTCGTAGAAACTTTTTGTAGAGCAGTAAATTTCCAATGTGCCTGATACAGATTGGTAGATAATGAGCTAAAAAATCCAAAACCTGGACATTTTAAGAAATTAGTAATAAAGAAATATTTTTATACTGGTCGAATACCTCAAAGAAAATTTTCAAAAGCAATTATATTCCTTTACCGTCAAAATATATTGTTAATGCGTAGTCGACCATTCAAACTTAGAAGTGAAGATAATAGATGGCGACACTCTTTTAAAATCCAAGTGACCCTTGTCTACAGTATAAATAAGGGTGACTGGATTTTAAAAGAGTACCGCCATCTATTATCTTCACTTCTAAGTTTGACTGGTTGACTAACTATATTACATATGAAAGTTAATACTAAAAATCTAAATCGAAGCTTTAAGCTACCTCTAGGCAAAAGCACATCTACATCTAATAGAAAACTATTTTAAAATTGGCTCACTACCCACTGGCTCTATACCAAGCAACGTTTGGGACATTTCAGAAGGTACGGTCAAAAAAATAATTTTACGCTTCTGAAACGTCCCTGGAAGGGCAGCTGTCGTAGCCTGCAGAAGAAGGGGTAACAGATGGGCATGAGACTATGGGGCAAACGTCAACCGATGAGACTTACGCAATTCTGTTAATCGCGAGGTTCACAGCAGAAACCGTCACGAGATGGCTACAGAATTACAGATAAACGTATCAACATACACTTTCGGTTAGTCAGCTTTCGGAAATCGCTGCGGACCACATAATTGTGGAAACAATAAAATATCTGTGACAGCTCAGGTTATGTTTTTAAAATACAAATTACTCAATACAAATCAGTTGGCTGTGAAACATGCGAATAACATTACAAGGAACCTACTTGACATTTGTTTCGAGTGTAGTCATTTGTTTCACAGCCAACTATGTAGTATAATACCAGACATTTATTGAAAGGAAATACACCAAGCTCGGCATTAATTTTTATCTTAAAATCCATGATTTATGTTTTATATTGGCTAATTTCCAAAGCATATTTCTCAACTCCTGCAAATAAAGATTTATGGTATGTTTGAATGATCTAAGGCAAAATGAAAACAAATAATCATACACTATGACTAATTCTACACTTTAATTAATGCTGTCAATTTAGAACAGCAAGAACAAATAAGGAATAATGAACATATGGCGAATGGCTTATGTACACCATAAAATCGAGTATCTTTTATGTAAGATTACTGATAAATTTATTACAAATTAAAATTGTAATTCTATAATAACGAACCAACATAGAACTATAGCTTTAATAACAGATGTTCTATATGTAGACGTAAAATTCTAATAGCAATTACTGAGATATTACATGAGATTTATTAGTTTCCCTATTGTGAACTGAGAAATTTGTATTTGAATTTGCTTCATTTATCTTTTTATTGGTATATAAATGAATTATTAAATTTAGTTATATATTCAAGATCAGAAGTGGGATTTTCCGAATCAGGAGTGGGATTTTTTAAATAAATTCAAGTTTCTTCTACTTGTCACAGATATTTACCCGTTCCACATAAATAATTACAACAAAGGATTGTCAGACATTAAACTCACCTTATCAAATTCTCGTTGGGTACATGATTCCTCGAATACCTCTGCTGGATGTTGTTCTTGTTACCGTCCACCCTTCCCTGTCTGTGTTTCCTCCCCGCTTCTCTGAAGGCAAAGTACGACCGGAAGAAGGCCCTTACGATAGCCCATCGGAATACGGCGACAGGATCAGCGCCTACCAGTTCCCTCACAAACGCCATCGAGCTGTTCTTCAGCACGCCTACGATGTCCTGACGCATCAGATCGAGGTTCTTCTCCCGCATGTCCGTCACTTGGTACTTTACTTTGCCGGCATAGTGGACTACTATGAAGGCGGCTTCTTTCTTTTGGGGTTTTTGGTAGAACTTGTTGTCCTTATGGACGCTGTTGAATTTCTGGAGAAGGGTCTCATTGGTAGCCCCAGGAAAACTACGAAAAAAATAGTTAAAAACTTGACATTCATTTTTTTTTTAATTTAACATAAATATGTTATAAAATAAACCCATTTTTTATGCCGCCTTGTATAATAGACGTATTAGCTAAATTACCAGATGACTAATACAACTTATGTTTGTTTGAAAACTTAATAAGAATTTAAGTGGCCACTACAACAATCTGGAACACTAATCTAGAGGATATTACGAATTATGTCTCATAATTATTACATATTAGTTGCACTACTGTCGTTTACCTTTTCTAAATCAGATAAACACATAGGCAAGGATAACATTTAAAGTATTTCGCAAGTTAACACATAATAATATGTCACAGTGTGAGACAGTTACTTTCATTTTCTGAGAAAAAGTGATTAATAAATTTTTCGACAACGCTCTAATAAAAACTAGAATAAAATTTTTCAATTCCTTGCTATTATTTGAAACTAATATACATAAAATTTTGGTTATGCGATCTAATATGTTGCCAATATTATTGATTAAGAAATTATAGAAATAAATTTCTACTTATTTTTCTTTTTAAACACAACTTATCTATATTGAATTATCGATAAACATATGTAAATCATACATAAAAATAAATATAAATAATAAACTTATTTAAATATGCTGACTATTGTACGCATACTGTTTTTTTTTTTCTGAAGAATACAAAACACACCAAATTAGACATGGCAAATGAGGTTAAAATAATAGACAGTTAAGTCTCTTCTACCAACCAATAGATGGGACCAGTATTGTATGATACAGAGCCACCTACGCTTCAAAGAACGAATTCAAAAGGGTGTCCACTGCCACCTAGATTTTAAAAGTTGGAAAAGTGGTAGTAGAAAGTATTACGAATGGTTGCTGTTATTTTAATTTATTCTTCAGGTTCTTTTCAAAACTGCATGCTATCCTTTCCGTCAATTAAACAATCGGTTTAAATATAGCTTTAGTACTGCTCTTACAGAAACATTTATAATAATTACAACAATTATTAAACATTAATATGTTGTTTTTATTTGTAAGTTCCAGGCCGGCTGTAATTAGCTGCCAATTTTCTTGGAATCCACCGCTACTTTGTGCTATATTTCGCACTAGGCAAGATTTTTTCAATGCTTCTGTTACATATATTACGTAAAACATGACAACGCATGTTTATACAGCTTCTCGAAGCGCTTTTATATTTATTTTCGAATGAACATATTCGTATGTATGATAATGCATGCTTCCACAATAACCAAACTACATTTTTTTCTTGTTTCAATCATTTCAAGGCTTCATAGCACAGTTATACAGGGGGGTCGTAAATAATGGCCCATGGTGACATATTAGATTTTCCACTTCAGAATATTGTGATTTAATATATCTTAATAAAATGTTGATAATAAAAAAGATACAGAGTCTATTTGGGAATAGATGTTTTTGGATATTATAAATCATAATTTGTTGTCTATTTTGATGAATTCCTTATGGAGCACCATATTTGGAAAAAGCTACACTTGTCATTAGTCTTATGACTATAATTTTCATATTCAGATATGAGAAATGTGACTGTTATTTGTTGGCAATTAAATTTCAACGAGAAATAATCTATTTATTTTTTACAACCTGAATCAACAATTTAAAAAATTTGTTTAGGAATTTAGAGAAAAAAAGACAAAAAATTTGTTCACTGCGGATTATCTTGGAATTTGGTGTTTATATTTGGCCATCGTGATATGTTCCCTAAGAGGTCTTACACACAAAATGAAGTCTTACAAATGTTTCTCAAATCAAAATTGAACACACTGTATACAAAATCGAAAAATAATATTTGATGATTTATTATTGGACTATCTATTTGAAGTACAAATTTTAACAGCAAACAAAAAAATAATTATCCACTGTCCATTCCGAGATATCTCGACTATTTAAATTCAACGCCGCCTAGATTTACAAGCAGATTAGCACTTGACTACAGATAGCTTATCTTTAAATAATTCATATCATTTATTGAGATAATAAAAAAGCAAACACAAATACGACGCCAAGGAATTTATCAAGGACGCCTAACATGCAGTGAACTTTTCTACACTGAGAGACGTATTTAAGAAATAATTAAATCATTGGCCAATATTTTTTCGATTCCACTGCAGCCAAAACTAAAATCATTCGTTGCTTGGTATTTAGCGAGTTTTGTTTATCGAATTTCGCATCTTCCGCAAGCGTGGAAGACGTATTGTAAAACGGACACACCTTAGTTATTAATGAAGAAACAAAAAAAAACGTATTACTACATAATGATTATACGTAATGGTGAATTATACGGCCTCTAAGCTGCTCCATATCGCTGGGTGTGTTTTCCGCGAGATAGTTTGGCGTTATCGGAGAATAATCCGTCGATTACTATTTATTTATAAACGGAGAAATTGTTATCGATGATGTCATATTTATAGACACGCGCGAGGTGGTTTATGTACGAGTGCGACATCTGCGACGGCATACAGGGTGTAACGCAATAGGATCGGAAATAAAGAAACTGGAAATTTTTCGACAAAAAATAAAATAAAATAAAAAATTCGCTTTTAGATAAAATAATATATGAAGGACTATTATTGGTGCAATTTTTGAGATATGTAGATGTATAACTCTTTTTTGCATAAAATGACCAAAATTAAACCCACGAAATTTCATAATCAAAAATTAAAAAAAAAAGATCTTATTGTCGGTGCAGTATTCAGAATAACATAAAAAATTTAAAAATGATTCAATTTATTTAGTAAAAATGCGAAGAAATGTTTTTGTATTTTCTAAAAATTTCGTAAATTTTTAGAAAATACAAAAACATGGGAATTAAGAGCATTCAAATAGATTTTTTTCGTTCGTTTTTGCACAAACCGACTGAGAAAAAATAAATATAATTATGAAATAAAAAAAAAATAAATAAAAAATGGACGACTGGCGATTTTTTAGAATAACAAAAAATCAAAAGGACGTACAAAAAATATTTTATAGATCTCAACTTTTTGCACATTATAGCGCATTCTTCAGAATAACATAAAACAAGTACGTACATTCAAATTATTTTTTTAAACTTTTCTTTTCACAAAAAGACTAAAATTAAAAAGATATATAAATACCTACTGTTGAAAAAATAATGAGAAACTAACAACATTCCATGCCTCAGTATTTGTACAAAATAAATAAAAAATGGTAAACAAATCTGTTATGGCGCAGTATTCAACATACTAAAATATAGGCATTAAACATTTTATGTATTTTTTTTTCACAAAACGTCCGAGATTAAAAGAATTATAAAATCCATTGAAAAATGAAATACAAATTGAAATTGGCGCAGTCTTCAGAATAACATAAAAAATCTTTGAAACAATATTCTATAGATATTTTTATTTTTTTTGCACGATACAGAAAACTTAAAAAGTAAAAGAATAACATAAAATATGGACAATTAAGCAAACAATTTTTTAACTTTTTTTTCATAAAACGACCGAGATTAAAAAGACAAAATTTTGAACTGAAAAATTAAATAAAAATTGGGAACGACTATTATTGACAAAGTCTTCAGAATATCATAAATTAAAAACCATAAAAAATATTCTTATTCTTTTAAAAAAAAAAAAACGAAAGAATGTAAAAAAATATGAAATTTTCTACAATTTTGCATGAAACGGTCAATAAAAAATTCAAAATTAAATGAAAAAAGAAACAAACAATCGGATACGAATTTACTACTGCGCTTCAGAATTACATTAAAAAATTAAAGAACAATAACAATGTCTATACCTTTACGTAAAACAAGTAACAGAAAATCAAAAAATATTTTAAAATAAAAATAAAAGGACGTACAAACAATTTGCGTTTTTTTTGCATAAAAAGACTGAAAACAAAAAATCAAGAAATCGCATAAAGAAATATAAATGGAAAATTACTTTATTATTGCACAGTTTTTAAAGTAACGTAGATAATTAAAGAATTTTCAAACAATTTTTCTGCGACGAAAAAAAAAACAATTTCAACTCTTTTGAATAATGGTAAATGGCGCAGTCTTTAGAATAACACAATTAAATAAGCTGTATATTATTATATCTAATTAAGTTTTTTAATAATAAATTAGTTTGAAATCGCTCTGAATTGTTATTTTCGAGTTTCTCATCAATAAAAAAAAAAGGTAGAGAAAAATTGAACTTACTTGCACTGGTCGTCCAGGAGAAAGATAAGTCCGTTGGGCTTCCCCTCTATCAACTGCAAGCACCCCGTGTTATCCATAAACTCGATATTCGTCCACCTGATACCCTCCTTTCGGTATTCCTCCTGTTCGTACTTGAAGACGTGCTGGTTGAAATAATACTGCAGGTGCTCGTTGGCGTAATTGATGCACAACTGCTCGAAGCTGTTATTCAGCCCGAAGTCCTCGAAGCCGAAGATGTCCAGCACGCCTATAGAGTTGCCTTGGTGTTCCCTCAGGGTGTCCTTCTTGGATAGGAGCGCGTGGTTGACCTGGAGCACGATCCAGTCGAACAGGGCACCGTACAGGCATTTCGCCATGGCGTCCCTGCTCGCGATGGCCTCCGGGAGGCGGTAGTTGATCACCAGGGTTTCCCCCGAAGCTCTAGCTCTCTTGGCGGTCAGAGCTTGCATCAGCGTTTCTTGTTTCACCCTCAACAGTTCAGATATAAGGGAAACAACTTCGGGGTTCTTCACCCCCACGGATTCGTCGTGGTGGTACGCTGACTTCCTCGGCTGGAACTCCACGTTACCGAGCAGCAGCACCGCCGATAACACGGAGAAGAGCCTCCTCTGCTTCTCGGCCGTGAACCCCACCATCTCCATGGACTGTTTCAGTCGTGAGAACTCGTAGCTCTCGTCTACGTTCTCCAAAGCGTAGCAGGACTTGTTCAGGTAGTAGTACTGGTCGGGAGACTTGAGGTGAAGTTGTTGCTTCTCTTGTTCATTGGCTCCTTCCAGGAGGTAGTAGAACACGTGGTAGTTGCGCTCGTACCTGCCCTGGGAGCATATCCTGGACTTTTCCAGGAGGTATTTTTGAACCACGGCGCCGTGGACCATGCAGTTTTCCTTGTAGTTCACTTGGATGAACTTCCCGAAGCGGCTGCAACAGAAGACAGGGCGAGTTACAAACAAGCAATGATTTAATTTAAAAGAATAAATAACGAAAAGGTAAAAAGGTACTTGATGGTAGTAGTACCTATTGTAAGCGTCAATTATGATAAACTTATATCTAGTTGCACCTTAAATATATCAAAAAACAGCTAAAAGCACATTTATTTTGATGTAACAAACTCTATTGTGTATTAATTACAACAACAACAATGTAACAAAGTTTTTATGATTTTTCAGCTACTTCATTTATTTTAAGTTTTTTTTTGTTTATTTTGGCCTTATTCTGATGTTTTATAAAGATCGGCTTAAGGCATCGAAAAGAAAAAATAAAAAAACCCATTCCCGGATTCTCTATCATTCATTCTCCCGTCACTTTCCCCATATTCGTTTGGCAGTGTTCAGTATACTATTCCACTGGCAATACATAGTGACCCTCGCCTTTTAAGCTAAGGGGCACTACCCTATAGGACACTGTTTTGATATTTGTGAAACTGCCGCAATGACCTTGGACATTTAAAATGGATTAGCGACGTTGCCATATCTATCTACTATAAAATATGGCACAATTAAATGTTTTTAAAATTTCAATATACAATTTCATATGAATAAAAAGCTAAAAATAATTTAATGATTTTTGGAAAATGTAGGTTTTGTTCATATTTTCTAAAATTAATTTTATAATGTCTGCTGAATAATACATATATTGTAATTAACGATAATTTATAGAAGAAAAAATAGAATACAATAGAATTATTTTCACGAATACATGTTGTTTCTTTTTTATTTGAAATGCAGCCTCTTTATTTACAATAAATTCAACAGATTTTCTCAATATCTTTCTGAGTTGCATTGGTAATAATGCATTTTTGCATTGGTAATAATGCATTTTTCTTTCATATTTCATGTATTTACATTTTTAAATATGTCTAAATGTACTAAAATTTGTAACCAGCTTCCAAAAATATTTAAAAAAGCATTCAGTACATACATATTATGTTTAATGTGCTAAAATAACACAATAAAGTTAATCATTTTTTTTTCATATTGGTTATTCCCCGTAACGAGAACAGTGGAATCTCATTTTATCATTTGTGTGACGTCACACGCCGTTCAGCGCGGTTTGTTGCAGGTTACGCTGCTGGTGTGCGGTAAACAAGCGTTTGTTTCTTGTATTTTTGCGTTTTTGTGGCATTTGTGGGTCATAGTGTAGATACTGTGTAGGCAATGCTATAATTACTAGTGGTGATGTGGTAAACATATGGTATTTTTAAAGTTATTCCTTTGTTTACGATATTGTTTACCCTATTTTACAACTTTATTCAATACCAATGCCTATTTAGCACAATACCACTTAATAATATCACAAACAACCAATTAACGTAGGCTAAAACGGCTATCTGTGCTGTGCTGTAATTCTCGATATCAAGTTGCTCGACTACCTCAGCAATATCAGGGAAGAAAGAAATAATTTAATTTAGTTTCAGATGCCATTATGAATATGAATAGTGTAAAATTCTGTATTTATCAGTATATTATCAATCTGTTGGGCTCTTCTAGTTCACAAGATGAGGATGATTCGTATTGACAGTTTTCCAATACCTACCAATTATTAGCAAAACCTTAATTTTTCTCAAACATCAAAAATGTTAAATTAGTAACTATAAAAAAGAGGCAGCATCAAAATTCATATATTACTTGTCAGTTTCTATTTAAACTTAGTCATCCCCACCACTGCTACTGCATCCACACTACTTTTTGTAAAATAGCAATTTCAGCCGAATATAGCAAACTAATATTATGCACAAGTAAAGATTAGTAGGTATATTGAGATTTCTACAGCAGCTGTAGGTAAAATTGAAAAATTTGTTTTCGGGACGCAAAATTAGTGCTGACAGTGCCTTCAGCAGATTCCAGAACACACTATAAGGCACACTGTCGTATTTCGGTATAGACGTGCGAATGACGTCTGACGTTACAGGTCTACGGTGTGACGGCGATTGTTTTATGGGGGCGTGGCCAAATTTTCAAATACCATTTTTAGGGTTATTTTTCCACGAAACTGTCTAGAATAAACGTCATTTCGATTAAAATCATACATCCTTTCTTCTCCACATATCTGGAAAAATCATGTAACTTCCCCATTGCAATATTTGTAGGTGCTTCCTTCGATATCCCTAGATTTCTCGTAGGCCTGGCTGACGTTACTGTGTCACCACTATGGACGTTCAGTTAGATACGGGCCCGTTTTGTATATTAAGTGAATTGATAAGCTCCCGCCTTTGGACGTCTATTACGTGTCTGGCCGATCATTTCCAGCTGCATACTGAATGAGTCCTGGACGCCCACGCCGCCGCGATAGCGGCACAATTGACAATGGAAACCGAAGTTCGAAATGTGCCATGTGCCCTATATTTATACCCGGCACACAAAGCCTTGGTGTCGGCGCTTCGTACGTCATGTAGCGAGTCCAGATTACAGCAGGAGAGAACAACGACGATACCTGTTCGACGTGGGAGGACAAAAATAGATTCAAAACAGAAACAGATGTAGGTGCAAGGGCGCAATGTGAAGGGCAAATCATACTGGCGATTCAAGCTAAGGACTACGCCCCCGTACGGCAAAAATTGAAACTACGTCTAGAGAGGCGTTGAGTGGTATGGGACACATTCAGTAAAAGCGAAATACAAAGATACTTTGGAGGAAAAATCCGAGAACAGATGGATTTTATTTGGAAAAGAATTTGCATTTTACAAGAGATTTTGACGTCTATTACCCTGGCAAGCCAACATCAGCGGCCGCTACAACCAAGTAGTGGATATTTTGTTGTTAATTTGTATCACCAGTTTCAATTTTGTAGTTTGGGCCGTTTTCGACAAAAATGATGATTGCTAGAATAATATCACGCTAGCTGGCCATCGAATTATTCCGCAATTAAGAACGATAATGGAATTTTTTTTTTTTAACTATAGGTACACTATTAGAATGTTCCTAAAGATTCATTACAACATGAGATGTTAAAGTTATAAAAAGAGGCGTCAGTCGAGTTTGATAAAACATCGAGTGAAGTACTTAATATAAATTTACAAAAGAATATTAACTATTTTCATTTAATAATACGAAAAAATGGTATCAAACATATTTACTTATGAAGATTGCTATGGCTAGTGCTATGGTATCCGACATTTTTGGGGACTGTCGCGAAGAATTAAGTAAGCTAATGTTGAATCATATTCTATACAATGACCTCTGGACATAAATTGTGATTCCATGCTCGAAAACAAAAACTGTCCGAGAATTTGTTATAACAGATGTGGCAGGTATTAACTGTTTACATATTTTTCGAAAATATGCTGAACTTCGTCCTCCTAATTAACTCACAGGCGGTTTTTGTATTCTACAGATAAGGAAAATGTACCCCCCAGCCTGTCGGAATTAATACTTTTGGAAGCATTCCAAAGATGATTGCAACAAAGCTTGGATTGAAGGATTCCGAAAAATACACTGAACATTGTTTGGTTGATGGCGGTGCAGATATAGAAGATTATGAGGTCAAACACGGATTTAACGATTGGAAATTTGAACTCAATCTGGTAAGTATACAAATTTCTAATTATAAGAAATATACCTATTATTAATGCTGATAAAAAACCTTAGGCTTTACAACAATTTTTTTAATAATAAATAAATCATTCTTCTAAAAAGCGTGGTTTTATTTAACCGAAAAATGTTAATAAACATGTTTTTTTTTTCATTACAGTACTAGTGCTGTAGGCATCTATTTTAGGACTTACGAAGTTATAGAACTGCAAAATTTTTAAACGAAAGTGAAGAATAGTACATTATACTATAAGGGATAGAAATGCTCGGGCGAAGCCCGAGGGCTACAATGCACCGAGGACAAAATAGCATCTCTCCCGAATGGTATATACTATTTTTTCCACGGTCTCATTAACTTAAAAACACATATTTTGTCATTATGAAGTAAGTAGCACCAGAATTATTGTATTGGATTTGAGCATTTATTTAGTAGTCGTTGAGTTATTGTCATAACTACAAAATAAACAAACAAAAAGAATTGTCAAATTAAGGTGCTAGTTTGGTTTAGTTTAAAGTTTGTTTAGTGCACAATGAATAATTGTGAGTCGGAAGAGATTGTGGAGGCTGCAAATATTGCAATAAGCAATTTGCTGCCTACGAAGTCAAGATCTGTATACGATATAGCCTACAATCGGTTCAAAAAGTGATGCGCCGAGAAAAATGTTCAAGTATTCAGCGAGAATGTTTTGTTGGCATACTTCAGTGAAAATGCAAAGAATTACAAGTCTTCCACATTATGGGCGCAATATTCTATGGTTGTCATGCTTGATAATTTACGACAACATAGATATAAGCAAATTCCCCAAGCTGATCGCATTTTTGAAAAGAACCGGTGACGGATATCGAAACAAAGGGTGAAATCGACCGTTTTCTATCAAGTGCAGATGACAAAGAATTCTTAATGATTACTTTTGTTATTAAGTATTTTGATTTTTTATAGGTTGGATTAATTCTGGGGATTGCCGGAGCTTGTCGAACTGATGAACTAGTCAATTTAACTGTAGATGATATTGAGAATGTAGGCTCTTGATTGTAAAAATTCCAAACACTAAGACAAAGATTCCACAAACCTTTCTGGTTACCGATGTGGCAAATATGCTTGAATAGTTTCGAAAATACCTGTCCCTTCGTCCTCCCCACGTCAAGCATAAGCGCCTTTTTTTGTACTACAAAGTAGGAAAATGTAGTTCGCAGCCAGTTGGCAAGAATATCATGGAAAAAAGTAGTAGCTTCGTATTTAAAATTACCTGATGCTGCATGTTATACTGGTCACTGCTTACAAAGATCTTCAGCGACATTACTGGCAGATGCTGGTGTGGATATCACGACAATAAAGCGTCATGATGGTTGGAAATCAACGACAGTCGCTGAGGGTTATGTCGAATTGCTAATCAGGTTTTAGTAGGTACCACTACTAGCGCAATCACAAAAACTGTAAATGTAAGCGAAAGTAATATTCCTTCTAATATTAATTTTGAAAATTGTACAAATGTAACATTTAATTTAAATGTCAATAAATAATTTCAATGTTATCTTTTTTTTTGCATGAAAAACGTCCTCCATAATGTAAACTCCCTTGGGAGCATTATACTCCCTTGGGAATAACCGACTACTTCTGTTTTAATTTTGATGTCATAGAAACTGATTTCTACTCCCGACCGTGGAAAAAAATTATTTTCTGTCTCTGCATACAACAATTTCAGAAAAGATAAAGTATGTCTAAACACTTCCGGCAAATCTATTATTTCTGATCCATTGAACGCCCTGTATGTTTCAAGATCGCGACGTCTCCGTGAAATCTCGCGAAACGGTTTCACTTTCTGCCGGTCTGGTAACCGGCAACAAAAGCGCCATCAAATTCGGCCTGATAAAAAAAAACGTGAGCACCTCGTTAGGAGTTCAAACAACCCCGCCCACGTAGGTCGCGAGAGACCGGCTCTCGCGGTGATTCAGTGCTCGGGCTGGAGTGTAGTAAGTAAACCAGATACGTAACGTTCTAATCCGGTAATGGACCGTGCGAAATCAGCCAATTGATTACGATTACGCATCCATAATTATTGGTCCCGTAAAATTTGGACGTAGGCGTAAATACTACTGCCCAACACGGACAACTCGAGCGAAGTTAACGCGCGTTCACTGCCAAGTTACTTAAGATCGGTGCACGAGATGGTATTCTGCGTCGGATGACATCATATTTATATAAATAAATGTTAAATAACAACTTACAAGCTAACGTTGCAGGCAATCCCTAGTATTTCAGGTGTCCCTCAGGAACAATAGGTTGGGCCAGCATGTTTCATATAGTGCATTAATGCTAAAAACGAGGCTCAAAAAAGATTCGCAACTTGAATAATCGAAGTGTAACACCGGAACTTTTATTATCGATATTTTTTTATGTATTTGGCTTCTTCTTTGAGGAAATGGCATGATTTGACAGGATCATTGCTTGGGATGGGACCTCGGATGGAGCTTATAATAATGTAATAAGGAATCTTGAAGTAATACAAAAAATGGATTTTAAAAATTATATATCAAAAGGAAATTACCGAGTGAGGATCTCTATAAACTGTCAAGAGTTTTTGATATTCGGCAATTATTTACTTCAAGTTTAGTTATGGAACAAAAAAAGACGCCAACAAAATTAACATTGTTCATAAGTATCCAAGAGATGATTTTATAAATACCTTTTACTAATAAAACGGTTATACAAAGGTGTGCTTATTTCATTGGTCTAAAAATATATAATGAAGTTTCAAATAATATAAAACTAATAAATTTTTTTGCAATGTTCAAAACGCATTATTAAATAATGGCTATTAAATAAACTACGTATTTTTTGTTATAATCTAATTGCACTTAACTTAAACTGAAATATTGATCTGCATCTATTTTTGTTTTTATTTCTTGTCTCATATTTTGTATCTAATTATCAGGAAAGTTTTCATAATTTTTAATAACAACTCAATAACTGCTAAATAAAAAGAAAGTTAAGTATACTTCCATTGACAAGTTTTGCTTCTGGGGCTTTTGCAACGCTCTTATATTAGTTATTGCATACGTTATAATTATGTCACTACAGACAATCTTTTTGTTTTTGTGATATTTTTATTTGCAGATATTTATAAATGCGAAAATTAATTCCTACTATACATTTTAAGCAAATTTTGTTTCTTAATGGATTATTGTATTTAAAAAAATATTTCTTATTATTACTAGATTTATCATTCCGACTCCAAATAACTATGTTCTGTATTTGCGCGATGTAGAATGTTTTTTGAAACATGTATAACATTTTGCTATCTGACCACTACATTAAATTACCTGTTTTATTATGAAAACATAATAAACAAAGGCAATAAATACCGATTTGTTTTATTAAATGAAATGAAATTAGTAGCAAATAGCAATAAATACTAATATCATTATTCATTATTTTTATTTTTCAAATTAAAATAAATAGTTTAATGTGAAGTCAGCATAATTTTATAAATACCTCAACTAAAACCCTCTACTTGGACGTAACCAACAGCAATGTCGCCGTAATTTTAACGAGCGGATCTATATTGTAAACAAAGATAATTACGTAAGTTTACTACATCAGCACTAATAATTATGGTAATGTTAAATAAACGGCTTGCTTCGATTTTCCGTATCGGTATACTAATGAAATTGGGATTTCCACCAATGAAGTTCATACGTATAAAACTAATTAATCCACATTATTAAAATAATTAAAATATGACAATAATAACAGCAATTTCCAACCTGTAAGCTAGATATTTCTGAACTTCGATGCAGACTCGGTAGTCTCTCCTTTTGCACACAATAAATCATAATCATAATCTACAATCAGCAGACCAAACATATAACACACAAAATTGTCATATTAAGCTTATATTTCGACCTTGTGAAACGTATACACCGTAAAAACGGATTAAGCTCGATGTAAAGATAATAACTTAGTAAATTTAAACGTTGTTTCTTGATCTAAAAACAGATCAAAACCTCCCCCAAGCCGACCGTCAATTGAAACAACGCACACCCCCTTATTAGTAGCAAGATTCTCAATTTTAGAAACTTCCCACAAATTTTGGGACGTGACCAAAACATGTGGACCTCTTTTTAGAATCATGTAATCCATGTGGCCCGTAGATCAGCTGTTAAAATATAAATCTGTCTAAAATTAAGTGGATCCACGCTTTCCGAAAATACTTATTTTCTAAAAATACTGTAAACTGCTTAGAAATAAACAATATGCGACATGCATTTAATATTTTTAACAAATTCATTAAACCGTTGGTGACGAGACAATCTTCTGCAACATTTTTCTCTAATATTTCGTTTTCTTGAAAACTTGTATATTAAACAAAAAGTCGGATGCCAAGTTCACATATTATTGGTATTTTTGGCATTTGTTTTTGGTATTTTTTGGCACATTTTCTGATACTTTTCGATTTACTCTGGTTTTTACTAGTATTTTTTTTATCTTTTCGACATTTTTTCTAGTTGGACTAATCCAATCGGTTAAGGGAATGTAGGAAGAGATATTCTTGACCTGTAATCATCATATCGACTGTTCTAATCAATGTACAATCGTTGCAATAAAGTGCCTTTTCTGCTGAAAATATAGCAAAATGTTACTTAAAAAATTGTTCAGAATGGTAAATTATGGAGACGTGCAAAATTTTAAAAAGATCGGCCTGCTTTGATAAAATCTTTGCACCTACTTTGTTGAAAAATGGTTTCATCAAACTTCGCCGATCTTTTCGAAATTTTGCACGTTTCCATAATTCACCATTCTGAACAACTTTTCCAAGTAACATTTTGCTATATTTTCAGCAGAAAAGGCACATTACCTAAAACCAAAACAGTTTTTACTCGATGCATTGAACATTTCAAATAGGATTATTTCAAAAATGGTTACTCCTACCGACTTCAGCAAAGTATACCTTTTTCAAATAAAACAGGTAGGAGAATTGATTGTTTCGATAGCCAGATGGATACACTAAGCTGCAAAAAAGTTACACACGCAAAATACCAAGGGCCCCTCCGTACCTAACCCAATGGACCTTGTGGAAATAAATGGATTAGTCCATCAAATTGCTCATCAAAATTTAGCTGTCTATACCAAATTTCATTCATTTATCACAAAGCGATTAAGAGATATTGCAAAAAAATGATTTCCATTCGTCCCTCTTCAATGGGTCCCTGTGTCCTTAGAAAGCATTTCCGGACCCATATTCATATGAACTTTTTTACTTAGTTTTGATCATAGAATCGGCCTGTTCAGGGTTGGCAGCTAATTATGAGACACCCTGTATAGTATTTTTGGTATACTCGCGTCAAGAATTCAGACGTCTTACGTCACGGGTGACGATACACATTTGTTTTTATTGTCAACGTAATTTTCGATATTTGGTCGCGTTAAAAACAATTACTTTTTGCAATTTAGTGCAATATATAATGTAAACTTTTAGTGTAGTATATAGTTTTATTACTACCAGTTGTAGTTTCTTAAATATTTTGATGAAAATATTGTGAATTATTCATTTGTTCGTATGACGTAAGTCGTCTGAATTCTTGTCGCGAGTATACTATTTAAGCTCGCTTTAAAATGATGTATCACACAATGCTACTTTCCATATAAAAATTTAAACGAGGAAAACTGTATTATTACAATTGTATTAGTTTTGTTTATCGTAAATCGACTTTATTATCACTTTTTTTAAATACGAGGAACATAATTCCGAAGCTCGAATGGACTATAGACAACCGCAAGTGTAACCAGAACGGAATCACGTCCGTCCTGGTTTATTTTCCATTCAATTATAGCACTCGTAACAGCATACGTGCAGTGCATATACACTTTTGATAGCAATTAAAAAAATTAGACCGCTAATCAAGACCTCGCAGAAGAACAAACCTTCAATTTATTACGAAGTGTGTTACAATCCCGCATTTTTTTGTACCGCGCGTATAACTAGTCGAACTGGCATCCTGTTCCTGGGCAAATACATATTGCGCCTATTCAGCTACGGCTGTAGATAATGCTAATGCTAATATCTATTCATACTTATTATGCTACTAAGATTAATTATGTAGAGGATTGCACAAGCGATAGCGGTTTCCCATTCAATTCTGCGAATGCGCAAATTAATTTGTCTTAAATTCAACGGCGACTTCATCAAGGAACCCTTCCTTAAGGTGGCTTTTTCAAATATATAATAGTTATTAATTCTACAGGGTGTCCCAAAATAGAAAGCCATACTATTAACCACATATTCTTTGGACAAAAATAATGTGAATTTCCTTACGCTATTTTTTATTTGGGTGTCCCTGTTTCAATATACAGGATGTTAAAGTTACATTTGCACATACAGTACCCTTTAACACCTCCAATTATTTCTAAGTATGCCTATGCAGCTTTTTCTTGAAATATCAAACGTAGAATTTTCCTCTGATCATTTTATCTCTTTTGTAATTATTTGTTTAAATGCTCCGTTATGAATAAAAACGGCAATTTGTAGTGCCCATAAATCTATCATTCACTATCATTTTCAAGTAAAACTGAAATTTTGTGGATATACTTATTATTACAATACCTTGGCAACTTAGCAAATCGTAATACTTACTGAATGAATAATTGCTAATTAAAACAGAATGGATTATTTTAAATTTTATAAAATGAGGAATACTTATGAATTGAAAAAATAATATGGCATTAAAATCTTTAATACAGTTCTCTTATCAACCAAAAAATAATAGTCTTGTTTAGTAATAGTAATAATGAACGATTAACATAATAACTTTTTATCTAAATGACATTAAATAAAACTACTGCTACTAATTTAACAAACGTTCTACTTGCCCACCCTCCTCATTAACACATGTACGTGCTCTTTTAAGTAGCGAAAACCTTATCTTTTAAAAGATATTCTCTTTTTGTTTTAATTAGCAAATATTCATTCAGTAAGTATTACGATTTGCTAAGTTGCTAAGGTATTGTAATAAGGTATATCCACAAAATTTCAGTTTCACTTGAAAATGGTAGTGAATGATAGATTTATGGGCACTACAAATTTCCGTTTTTCTCCAAAACGAAGCATTTGAAAAAAAATTACAAAAGAGGTAAAATGATCAGAAGAAAATTCTACGTTTGATATTTCAAGAAAAAGCTACATAGGCGTACTTATAAATAATTGCAGGGGATAAAGGGTACTGCATCCCTCAGTTACCTCCATTCGCCCTTCGATTTTTTGATCAAAATTACATCATAAGTATGCCGCAATAAGATAAAAGTACGTGCAAAATTTCAAGTGTGTATCTTGCAAAACAACGGGATTATTAACAAAAACAGTTTTTTAAAATGTAACTTTAACACTCTGTATATTGAAACAGAGACGTCCAAATAAAAAATGGCATAAGGAAAGTCGCATTATTTTTATCCAAAGAATATGTGGTTAATGGTATGGCCTTCTATTTTGGGACACCCTGTATAAGGGAATTAGCAAGTTTTAATCCACGAGAAAAAATGGACACTAGAGGTGCAGCCGAGAGTAAAGGCTGGTTAATTTCCCGAATGTAATTCAACGTTTGTCCACGGCCAAAACCGATCAATAAGGGCAGGTGAAAAATTATGGTTTTGATAATATATTTGACAAATTTATTTTAATCAAGAATATCGATTGTCAGCATGTGTTTATTTCTTTGTCAACGAGAGTAAAAAATTTTGAAGAAAAGTTAAGGTAGAAAATACACGATTTTAATAATTCAATTTACACATTAGGGGTTTTATTTTGAATTCCTTACAGGTTGCAACTATCATGGGAGTCGCAAGTGGTTGTCGATGCAATGAATTAACTTTTTTGGATATCACCCATGTCCAAGACAAAGGCAGTTACCTATACATACTCATTTCGAATACAAAAATAAATATTTCAAGAAGTTGCACGATCATGGAAGAAGCTTTTTCAGTCATTGCTGTAGAAATGTGTCAAAAATATATCAATCTGCGACCTAAAAATGCCGGTGAGCGATTTTTCTTGCGATACGTGGCCGGAAAATGTACTACATATACAACATGTAGATATGAACACAATTTCGAAAACGTTTTCAAAAGTGACTGCATTTCTTGAGTTAGTGGATAACATCAAACAAATTTTTTAACTTTATGAAGAAATAACCTGAGGCTTACTTCAAGAAAGGTGCATCTTACACAATTAAATTAATTATTTTGCTTACTAGTATGTCATAAAATTAAAACTAGATACCTATTTCATTTTTATTTTTTTTTATTTAGTGAAAGCAAGGAATTGCAGGAAACTATGATCGATGTACACAAAATATTGGAACATCTTATACCTAAACGGGATATATTTTAAATCCATGCTTAAGAATTTTATTAGCTCGTTTATTAGATACCTACCGTAATTCTCTGTAACTGATTATATCATTTCCTCAAGTTTGGGAATCTTTGAAACCAATAACTTTAGATCCTAAAGAGCCTAAAATAACCCTTAATTTGTAACATGGACTTACAGAACGTATACCATGTGCACACTAATGTTAAAAAAATCGTGAAAGTATTATATCTATATACTATATCTATCAGTACTATCCTGAACGTCGCCCTTCCACCTAAAACATCTGAAAACCCGAATCTACCAACATCCGTCGAACAGCGATACGATTATATTTCAGTTGGCATTAATTAAAGGAAACCAATCTCGTAATCAAACGTTGACTCATCACGTTGATAAACTCACACCGAGTCCCATTGTTACCAGCCCGATCTTTTTGTATGCATCGTATAATGTCTCCCACAGTCTGCTCTAATGACTTATTAATTATTCTATTAGATGGATGTCGCAGATACGATCCGAGATACAATTCAATTATCAAAAATTACGGCAGGAGTGCTCGTCGAGCCATAACTCTATTTTAAATGACTGTTATAAAATTCATTGAGCAATTTTTTGCTGATTCACAAGTGTGAGGAATTAATTTATCAAAAAGTGTATTCATATTTTCCACAAAATTCAATATCAATGGAGAACCTACGTCAATAATAGTTTTTGATAACAAGAAATCGAGAAAATATTTTCTTTAGACCATTTTTACAATATGTTTCAATCGGATTTTAAAATATAGTAAGTAAATTTTTTTCGTTTACGGTAATTTCAAAAAAAAGTTATATGACCTTGAAAAAACTCATCCCCCGACTTTTACAGTACTAAATCTGAGGGTTGTTTCATATAGAGAATCGTTTGTAGTTTGTATTGAAAAAAATTTCGTTTGCAGTAGCAAAAAGAAAATAATTTTTTCCACGGTCGGGAGTAGAAATCAGTTTCTATGACATCAAAATTAAAACAGAAGTAGTCGATTATTCCCAAGGGAGTATAATCCTCCCAAGGGAGTTTACATTATGGAGGACGTTTTTCATGCAAAAAAAAAGATAACATTGAAATTATTTATTGACATTTAAATTAAATGTTACATTTGTACAATTTTCAAAATTAATATTAGAAGGAATATTACTTTCGCTTACATTTACAGTTTTTGTGATTGCGCTAGTAGTGGTACCTACTAAAACCTGATTAGCAATTTTGGTCTTATTTTCAATGGAGTTCTCGACATAACCCTCAGCGACTGTCGCTGATTTCCAACCAGCATGACGCTTTATTGTCGTGATATCCACACCAGCATCTGCCAGTAATGTCGCTGAAGATCTTCGTAAGCAGTGACCAGTATAACATGCAGCATCAGGTAATTTTAAATACGAAGCTACTACACTCGGAATTTTTCCCTTGGTATTCTTGCCAACTGGCTGCGAACCACATTTTCCTGCTTTGTGGTACAAAAAAAGGCGCTTATGCTTGACGTGGGGAGGACGAAGGGACAGGTATTTGCGAAACAATTCAAGCATATTTCCCACATCGGTAACCAGAAAGGTTCGTGGAATCTTTGTCTTAGTGTTTGGAATTTTTACAATCAAGGAAGAGCCTACATCCTCAATATCATCTACAGTTAAATTGACTAGTTCATCAGTTCGACAAGCTCCGGCAATCCCCAGAATTAATCCAACCTATAAAAAATCAAAATACTTAATAATTGAAATACCTAACAACAAAAGTAATCTTACCTTAATCATTAAGAATTCTTTGTCATCTGCACTTGATAGAAAACGGTCGATTTCACCCTTTGTCAATATTTTCGATTTTTTCCCTTGATATCCGTCATCGGTTCTTTTCAAAAATGCGATCAGCTTGGGGAATTTGCTTATATCTATGTTGTCGTAAATTATCAAGCATGACTTAACCATAGAATATTGCGCCCATAATGTGGAAGACTTGTAATTCTTTGCATTTTCACTGAAGTATGCCAACAAAACATTATCATTGTATACTTGAACATTTTTCTCGGCGCACCACTTTTTGAACAGATTGTAGACTATATCGTATAAAGATCTTGACTTCGTAGGTAGCAAATTGCTTATTGCAATATTTTCACAATCTCTTCCGACTCACAATTATTCATTGTGCACTAAACAAACTTTAAACTAAACCAAACTAGCACCTTAATTTGATAATTCTTTTTGTTTGTTTATTTTGTAGTTATAACAATAACTCAACGACTACTAAATAAATGCTCAAATCCGAATACAATAATTCTGGTGCTACTTACTTCATAATGACAAAATATGTGTTTTTAAGTTAATGAGACCGTGGAAAAAATAGTATATACCATTCAGGAGAGATGCTATTTTGTCCTCGGTGCATTGTAGCCCTCGGGTTTCAAATTGCACTTCTGCCAAAATAACGCATTTCTCTGCCGTATAGTATAATATACTATTGTAATAACATCGATTTCGTTTGTAGGTTTCCGAAATCTAATGTACATTCACTATAATATTTTAAGCGTAGGCGCAAAAATAGTTTTCATTTCGGATGTAATTCCTCTAAATCTAAAGTAGAGTTATTATAGGTCAAGTGGAGGCGGAAAAATTCATTGAGCAAATTCTTGCTCGACAAAGTTAAAATTTTATTATCGATATTTGTAGATAACTTCTTAAAAAATCCAAATATTTACATAAAATTTGTAGATCAGGGGTTTTTGCTGGCGAGAAATTCAAATTTTATCTAATTTTGACGTCACTAGTAGAGGGCGCCACTTGTGGCACATCATGTTTCTTTTAAATAGCAGAACTTTTTCAGCTTAGTGCTCGGCTTAGTGTATCTGACTATTGAAACAATCGATTGTCCTACCTGTTATATCTGAAAAAGGTATACCTTGTTGAAATCGTTAGGAGTAACAGTTTTCGAAATAATCCTATTTGAAATATACAGTGCACCGATTGAAAACTGTTATCGTTTCAGGTAAAGTGTCTTTTCTACTGAAAATACAGCGCAAAATGTTACTTGGAAAAGTTGTTCAGAACGGTGAATTATGCAAAATTTCAAAAATATTGGCTAGCTAATAAAATTGTGCTTTGTTGAAATACGGTTTCATCAAACCTCGCCGATCTTCTTGAAATTTTGCACGTCTCCATAATTTAACATTCTGAACAACTTTTTCAAGTAACATTTTGCTGTATTTTCAGCAGAAAAGGCACTTTACTTGAAACCAAAACGGATTTTACTCGGTGCACTGAGTATTTCAAAATTGGTTACTCCTACCGACTTCAGCAAGGTATATATTTTTCAAATAAAATAGGTCGATGTTTCGATATTGAGATGGATACACTAAACTGCAAAATAGTTCTGCCATTTAAAAGAAACATGGTGTGCCACAAGTGGCGCCCTCTACTAGTGACGTCAAAATTAGAAACAAATTAGAATTTCTCACCCGCAAAAACCCCTGCTTTACAAATTTTGAGAAAATATTTGGATTTCTTACTCGATTTCTTAAGAAGTTATTTAGGTACAAATATCGAAAATAAAATTTTAAATTTGACACCCTGTATATTTTTTATTATTCGACTGGGGATATACGTATGTTAGGTTAAATCGATTTATTTTCATCTAAGGAATCTGTGGTCTCATTTTTACTACTTACTTCATTTATAAACACCCTCTGTATATTGAAAACATTAAAAAAATTTTGCTATAGCTTTTTTCCCTTGCTACGACAAACGAAAATTGTTTCACTACAAACGATTCTCTATAAGAAACAACCTTCAAATTTTACTGCTGTAAACTCGTGGGATGATATTTTTCAAGGTCATACTTATATATATTTTTTTAAATGCTAGTCACGAAAAAAAAAATTTAAAAGTAGGGGGCTAGATACAGTCAGTTTTACAAATTACTAATCGGATTTACATGTATTTAAATGATGTACCTAAATAGTACGCCTTTTATCTGTCTCTGGAGTCATGTTGTAAACCGTTATCAAAATACTTAGGTTCTCATCGGTTCCTATAACTATTTATTTCTGATAAACACAATAAAAAATATATACCTTGAAATGTGCACTATCAAACATTTTTCCAAACAAACACAAATAATCTAATCTAATGTATAAAAAATAGTCATTAGGAAAATTGGCCAAAGTGACTCAGGACTCAGGGTAAAATTTTTTTCACGGATGCTTTAGACTAAAGTAAACTTAGTAAGCAAATATGACATTATAAGAGCAAAAATTAAACCCAAATTTATCAAAATATCACACAACATTGCATAATCCAACATGATATGATAAATTCGCGGCAAGAATTGATACGACTTAAGTCATACGAACAAATGAATGATTCATTATGTAAATACATCAAAATATTTAAGAAACAGCAACTGAGAATAATAAAACTATATACTACACTAAATTTTTGCAAAAAAATATTGTTTTTAACTCGACAAAATATCGAAAATGATGTTGACAATAAAAACAATTGCTTAACATCAGCCGTGACGTAAGACGTCTGAATTCTTGCCGCGAGTATAAAAAAAATTCTAATTCGCGAATAATTTTTGGATGCCCGTGGAAAACCACGGGAAAATTTTTATGCAGAACCAAGCAGAGGTAACCGATACGAGCCCCAGGCGGTCAGTGCATTTGAAGGGCGACATGAATCACTTACAACCTTGTTTTGAGCTTAAATGCAATCAACAAGGCAAATTATTCATATAATTTCTTGGTATATATTTTTTAAGGAAACCGTAATACTGTAATTACGTCTATTGTCTATTATTACTACGAAGTAGTATGGTGAGTGGCATTTCTAGCATTCCAAACTTCCCATAGGAAAGATTGTTATAATTCGGTACAAGACACAGGGCCGTATTAAGCCGGTTCGGAGGCCTACTGGCACAATTTAAGTCATAGAAGAATTTATATGGGAACATATTTCAAACTATAAACAGAAATTACTTAATTAAAAGTACACGTGTTATGACAACTACAATTTAAAGTGCATTTTTTTAAAATCATCAAATGTAAAGTCCTCTTTTCTCACGTGTTACTTCTTTGCAAGTTCTGTTCTCATAAATAACATTAAAATGAAAGGAAAAGGCGAGGGGTAAACCACTGAGGTATTTTACTGTACAAACTGTAGGTAATTAAAGATATTTTTTGAATTTTTTGGGTATTTATGTGTATTTATAGATATTTTTTCGGTATTTTTAGGTACTTTGTGTATTTTTGGGTACTATCAAGGTAATAATGGGTATTACGAAGATAATTAATGGGTATTTTAAGAGAAAACTAGTATTTCCCGCCAATTTTTAAATACAATGGCGATCGCGCATGTCTCATTACGATGGCACAGTTTAAATATAAGTAAACAACTGACCGACGCAATGGCAAATATAAAAATTATTAAAAATAGATATAAAAACATTTTCTGTAAAATTTTTCGGAGGCACTGTTTAACCACTATGTGGCCTTTTATTGTCTTCGTAAGTCTTTAGTTTAGAAAATAATATAGGGTGATTCGAATTAGATACATTCAATTGCAAACATAATGACACTTCCTCAAATAAGTTTTTTGACTACTCTGTGGGTGAGTGGAACAACTAAGAACTAATGTTTAAAATTGAAAGTAGATTTCATTACGAATATGTTAGTAGTTCGAAATAAATAGTCAGGACCATATAAACAAGTGTCATATGAATGTTTTATAAGGCATTTATGCAGAATATATCCACTCACATACAAGCACATTCCCCTCTTCTGTTAACAAATTTTAGTATGATATTATTTCTTAAACTTTATCTTTAAATCAATATATTACATATTATTGGATACGACATGTTAACGATAAGTTTGGTCAAACTTCTCCAACATATTCTATTGATCAAAAATATGTAATAAAAAGAGAATGAAAGTCTATACTAAAAATTAAAATATTGCTAAATTAGGTTTTCCTATCATATTCTATTTAATAGAAAAGGAGCCTTTTTATGTAAACAACTGCCAATTATCTAATTCTAATCATACATGACGGAAAACAAGCTAGGGCTAAAATTGAATTCTTCCTCGATACCCATGCATTTATATTTGCTAATGAAAGATTTTGGTTGTACTGGAGACGACGATGATACCCGATGAGTATTTGGGATCCGGACAATAATTTTAGGGACACCCCGTATAGACCGAATATTATGATTTCATAGACGAGGAAGAAGTTTTTAGTTAGTTTGAAGGGGGCATGATGTAGGTATTGGCACCCTTCTTGGATGCTCCAATGGGTTTATGATATATTTTATGTAATCCAAAATGTTCTTTCCAGACGATATATACAGATCGAGTCAAAGGAGCCCTTAAAAAATCTATATTATTTACGTAGATCTGTAAATGGAATATTTTCTACGGAAATGAAAAACAGTTTTAGAAAATTAAAGGTATATTAAGTAAAATCGTGGGTCATGTATTTTTCGTTTCTTAGATATCTGGGTATTTAAGGGTATTTTTGGATACTATTCGGTATTTCTGGGTACTTAACGAGATTTTTAGATACTTAAGGGTTCCTATTATTGAGTAATAGTCATAGGTATTCTTTGGGCACTTGAGGGTACTTAATTCGTGGTTTTTGGGTATTTTTGAGGTATTTGCTTGTTTGATGAGGTATTTTTTTGGGAAAATAAGGTATTTACGGGTAATATTTTTAATAAATGGTATTTCATTGTACAAATTTCAAGCAGTGGTTTACCCCTCGCTCGCAGCTGATGATTTTAATTTATGCTGAAGTAAAAATGCTTTAGCAGAACGATTTTCCGGTAAACATGTGCCAAATGCAGCTACTTTTACAACAGTGTGCAGTGAGTGCAAGTGTGATGCAAACGCAGCGCGTGACGTGGGAAATTTGCAACCGAATTGTGGAAGAGATGGAGGTTCAGGGCGTACACAGTGTATTGCAGCAGTGTGGCGTATAATACACGAAGCTCAAGTATATCCGTACCATATACAGCATGTCCAAGTATTAATACCAGGGGATTGGAAGAGGAAGATCTGTAGGTACCATGACTGCCACGATCTCCTGACTTTAAACCATTTGAATTAAGTATATTGCACCGAAGTGGATACTATTGATGATTTACGTAAAGGTATCATAGTTGCTGCCAATAACGTACAAGTTGACAACGGACAAGAAGCATAAACATTTGTGTTAGTTTACTAACAAAATTTTGTTGTAACATCAGGTATCTATGTCAAACTATTTTATTAATTAAAACCACAAATTAATTCTATTAATAATTATGTTTATTTTGTTATTGTTTTATTATTTTTTTAATTTTGTTTGGTGTACCCAACTAACTAGCAAGCGTTCTGTTAATAATTAATAACAAAAGTGACAAAAGCAGTTGAATTTGCTGCATCAAACATCAAAATAGGTGTTGTTGTAAAATGTACCTAATTTATTTTGTTCCTTGACAATTTCTTTCAATTTTTTGTCTCGTCGCCAATCATACACCCTGTCAAGCTTTACAGGGAACCAGTTTGCAGTGCCGTGTGGAAGTGTGATCATTTTTGAACAGCTCTTTTTGATTTTATTTTTACAAAACTGTATTTGTAAGTCTCCATATTCAAAAAAAAATTTTTCAGGTAATTTCTGCATCACCCTGTATATTCCATCATTCTTTTAAAGGTGATGGAAAATAGTATTATATTAAGCAGGTAGGTAACTGTTTTTCATGCACATATATATTTGATTTGTTTATACTTAAATGGGGTTTTAAAATAAAAACAAGTGCTTTCTAATTAAACATAAGTATTTTTCATAAAGTAATTTGTGTTATGTCCACACGAATTAAATAAAATAAAATTACATACAATAATGACTATATTGAGCAACACAACAATGCAAGTACACTGGAGATACAATCATATAATAATTAGACGAATTAAAAGTGACCTTTTGACAAAATTTGCATAGGTGACTGGAAAAAAAGGTCACGCTGATACTTTTTACGTGGAAAATGTGTTTTAAAATTTATACTCTACACAATTTCCTATGAATTGTTTTACTTAATGTTATTTTTTCTACAATATTCCGTAAAATTGTAAGAATGAACACAAGCGACCTTGAAAATGAGTATATTTGCTATTGTTCTTCATAATTACTTTACTTCAACATTTTTTATTATCCCGAGATTAAGCATAGAATAGATAAAATAAATGGACATCAATAGTTAACTATTAACATCATTAATTATTACACATCTAACTACTATTTGTTTTTTCAGATGCTATTATTTTTTATGTAGAATACCTCTATGTTTTGTAAGAAATATTCTATCTGACAAGACATAAAAGTATGACCAACAAAATAAGGCAATATTTACTATTGTTAATAATTACTTTATTTTAATTTCTTTTATTACCCTCTGGGATTTATAGAATAAGTAGATAAATGAGCATCAATAACTATTGAGAACGTTATTAATAAATATACCTATTATTTTGTTTTCAAAGCCTTCTTCTGATATACCTACCTACATACAGGGTTGGTTTTTTTATAATTTAAAGTGTACTTACGTTATAGAAGTACTTTCTTAGTTACCTTTAGGTGATATGTTCTTGATAATCATCACCATTTTAATTAGTTTTTTTTTAATATCTTAATAATTTGCTACAAAGCACAGTGTATGTTCTTTCAACAATGAAAAATTTATTATAAAATTAGTTTTCAATTTACAGTCTATTATTCTCTATTTTTGATAATTATTTACATTTTCTTAATCAGTCTGGGGTTAATATGTATAAAGTGGTTCAAACTGGTATGTTTTTGAAGGTTACGGGAGGTTCTTGGACGAGTTCTAGATTTTTTTCGAGAAAATAGCAATGGCAAAAACCGCAGTTCCCTACCTCTTACTGTTTTCGAGCTACTGGGCATTTTTAAGTGGCTATCGCTCGGTTTTAACCATTACTGTTTTCTCTAAAAAAGAGCCCAAGACTTGTCCATTAGATTGGTTCTATCCATGACAGAACCACCCTTAACTCCCCTCAAAAACATACTCTGTATATACAGGGTGGTTCAAAAGGGCGTTTAACATATTTGTTAAGTTTGGAAATCAAGACAAAGCCAAAGAAAAAAGAAATAAAAATAATATTTTCTCAGATTGTAATTCTTAAGGAAGGAATCAAATGTATATAGTTGCGGCAAGAATTCAAACGACTTACATCATAGGAACAAATGAATAATTCATTATATTTTCATAAAATATTTAAAAAACTGCAATGGAGAATAATAAAACTATATACTACACTAAATGTTTGGATTATATACTACACTAAATAAAAAAATAATAATGTTTTTAACACAACAAACTATCGAAAATTATGTTGACAATAAAACAAATGCGTAACGTTAGCTGTGGCGTAAGTCGTCTGAATTCTTGCCCCGACTATAGACAAATGAGCATCGATAATTATTAAAAAAATATATGATACAATTTACTTTAAACAGTGATGTAAGTAAATTCTTTAGATTAAGAAAAGTTGATAATATTTTTGGTTTCCAATTCATAGTGTCATAAAAGTACTTTTACATGACATTTTCTGTTACATTTGACTTTGGCAAGTATAGCCAGATCAAACGATCGCTTGCATTTTGCAATATAAATCTTAAGACATAAATTTCAGATTTAAGTGTACTATAAATGATGGCATGATTGTTGACTCACCTCGAGTTATTATTATGTGCAGTCTTTGCGTTTCCGAACGCCTCCAGCACCGGGCCCGCACTCAAAATTGTCTGTTCCACTCCGCTCCCGTGCGAACCCTTGTGACTGAGGGCCGTCAAGTGATGTAACAAAAAATTCGTGCTCTCAGTCTTGCCGGAACCACTCTCACCACTAATCACTATACACTGATTCTTCCTGTCTTTCAACATGCAATGGTACGCGGTATCGGCCACCGCGAAAATATGGGGAGGCAAGTTGGGCCCTAACCGTCTGTTCTGGTACAACTTTACGTACTTGGGGTTGTATATGGGGTAGAATTTGAAAGGGTTGAGCGCGATGAGTATCGATCCTACGTAGGTGTAGATGTGGCCTGCCACGAACCTCGCTCTCAGGTTCTCCAGGAGGGTTTGTTCGTTCAAGTCCGGTAACTGACACAAGTCGGGATACTCCCGGTCTTTGGGCTGGTAGAGGAACCGGTGGAAGTAGTCTTTGATCAACTGCGGGTCCATCACGAACTGGTCTCGCCAGACGCACTCGTTCACTTTTTCTCTCAGGTAGAACCGGTAGGATGTATGGTCGGGTCTGTTCTTGGGCCACAGCATCATCAGCTGGACCGGGCTTTCGTTGGGAGAGAGACTCCTTTCCTTGCATTCTTGCCCAAAGTCGTCCCCGATGACTTCGGCTAGCTCGTATGAAACGTTTTCGTTCAAAGTGAGCCGTTCTACGATACAAGAAACGATTTCCTCGGAAGTCGTCTGCTTGCTGGCTTCGACGGACAGGGCTTCGTAGAGCGCAGACAGTGCCCCTACGTACACCTGCACTATGTATCGGTTGTTCTCCGTAGAAGGCATCATGTTTGCGCATCCATTATATTATCCAAATTTTGAACTTGACAAATGTTCTGGGCACTAGCGGAAACACTTTGCACTGGATCATCTTACTGTTTCCAGCACTTTATTATTTTTAGTTTGATTGCTTTCCTCCCACCCATGGTTGTTATTGCTGTCCGAATCACCCTGAAAATGAAACATTACGTTAAGATACAAACTCTTCTTGGCAAGCTATGCGTTATTAAATCATGTGCATAAATAATCTGTGCTGCAGCTAGACTTACGATTCTCTCACGAGCGAGTAGCTAGATAATGGGTTAATTACAAGGAAAAGTGACGGTTTGCTGGTTTGAAAAATAATTTAGCGGCCGAACGGGTACGGCGCGGCCTCACGAGTGAACAACCCGTCGCGGAGGGGTTGATAAACGGGGGATAAATGTCAGATTGGGGTCACATGTTGCTTCTCTGGCTGTGGCACGAAACTGCAGGGACTCGGGCCCGTTTCCCGTGTGCAATTCAACGATTCCGTTACAAACATACAATAACGTCAACTGGTTAATTGAAATAATTAATTGTATGAGTTCATGCGGCTCGATGACTATTTCGCCGCTGCTAAAACAGTGTGCGACGTATCTGACAAACAGTAGAAGTTCACCCATAATAAACAACAGACAATCGAATTCGACATCATCTACTCCGAAACCGCCCATACGATAATGAAAAGTCCACTGGATCGTTTCTCACATACCTCACAGAACTGCACTAGGTCGGTAAAACGACAGAGAACTGGAAACCACGACCATATGGGCTTTATTCATTTTAACTGACATTTTATTCGACAAAAGGGCCAGTAACCACCATTTTTTATTTTGTATAAACTCGACTTCCACTGACATAGCAGGAGGGACTATCGCGTATCAAGGCCAGCCCACGTGACCTGCGCGCCAACTATGAATCACAATTTTCCGGCCGAAGAAACCGACCGCGTCTGCACTATAGAAAAAATAAACGCAGGGCTAATCGCCGTGCGTAATTATTTTCCTTGTAACGTGGATCAAATCATTTTATTTCTCAAATCGCCGAATTAGGTTAATCGATTTCTCCTGCCTGCTGCAACTTCTGTTTGTTTGCCTGCCTGGGGTTCCTAATTCGACTACCTTTATTACACAAAAACGAATTAGACACATTAACATCCGCAGTTAGTATACCTTATGATTAAATATTGCCGATTGCCCCCTCATTAGACTTACTTTACTTACCTACTTAACGCGCATCATAACACATATCGTATTCGAGGCAACAGTTATGTCTATTATTCCTCAGATCCGTGATTGAAGAGCAACATTTGCGACGAATACCTAATCGTTCGTCATTTTTTGGGACTGTCTGGCACCTCATATCGTCGAAATATGTCCTTAATTAAAAACACATGTATAATCCATTCACGGATTTTTTACATTGCTAGCCAGGTTACTAAAGCAATTGGTCTTATTCTCCTAAGATATACGTAATATTTAGATATTTTATGCATAGGTTCTCAAATGCTAAAGCAACACAAATTTAAAACTTATTCCTTGACAAATTTTTCAGACCAATTTTTTATAAAAAAAAAAAACAGTTTAGCATCGTACAACAGAGATATTAACTGTTTTTTCTTATAAAACATCCTGTGGTATTTTATAATTTGTAATAATAATAATATTTTTTCGTTTTTCCATTTTTTCCTGATTGCATGTAATGCTTTAGCTTTTAGTGTTAAAAAGAGATATTGCTGAATAAATAATTCCATAATTAGAACAGAATTTTTTTTATTATAAAAAATACAAAATTATAGACCATGACCAATTTTTTTCTTTTTTTGATAAATTGAAATTCTGTTTTCCAATATCTCCTAAAGTAATTATTTTCACATGATCATCCTGTACAAAAAGGATTTTATGCAAATGAAAGTGCATCTATAAGGTAGTTTTATTATTTTATTATAAAAAAAATACCTGCAAAGATTTTATTCATAATTTATTATCAGTATATTTACAAAATATTTTTTTTAATTTTTAATAATATTAATTATGTACACCAATCACAGACAATTAACATAATACAGTCTCTTTCACTCTATCTTTTGCTCTTCACCGACAAAATGTCTCTCCTTAAAACTTTCAACTCCTCTTTGCTGTCAACTTCCGTTTCTTCAGTTTTTTTTGGCAGAACGGGAGGAGATTCTGCCTTGCTCGAATTGTTCAGTACATTTCCGGACATTATAAGAGGTAGCGGAACCATTTTGCGAACATTATTTTCCTCTGCTATCGCATCAGACTTGCCTAGTTTCAAAAATAAGGGAGCGGTGTTGTTTACATTCACACTGCTGTTGTTTGCCGAAGACGATGCATCGCTGCGTTGAACGATTTCAGGAGGTTCTGATTTTTTTGGTGGCGGTACATTTTCTTTCTGCTCAGCACCTTTTTTTATATTTGGTTCTTGGTTCTTGTTCTTTATAAGAGGATCAGGTTGTTCCAATATTGGAGCTGCGTTTTGTTTATTTTTATTTACATCTTCAGTGTGTTGGGAAATTAACGTATCCCTTTGCAAATCGTTTTTGATGTTCTCTATATTGGGTTTTTCATTATTTTTATCGTATTGTACAGCATTATTCACTACACTGTTTTGTTCTTCGTTCTTTTCTTCGATTAATGAATCAGGCCCTACCGCTAATGGTTTCTGTTTTTCTTTAACTGCATTCTCTGAATGTGTTTTTTTCCCAAGTGAACCATCTAAATTGTTGCTTGCATCATTTTTTTCTTTCTCCTTGTTACTATTTACTTCTGGTTTAACGACAGTATCTAACTTAATATTTTCCTTCACACGTTGCTCCAAATCGGCTACTATTTTCTCATCTTCTTTCCCTCCACTTATTTTTTCTATAGCTTGACGTGCAATGCTTTCTATCTCTTTCATAGCCTTGACCCTTTCTTCATTAAGTTTCTTATGTTGCTCTACGATTTTCATTTGGACTTCGTTTTGTTGTTGAATCGTATCGATCAGCGCTTGGTTTGTGTCAACTTTTTTTATATTTTCTTCTTCCTGCTGTTGTACTTCTTTATCTTCCTTTTTGATGGCTTCGATGTCCACTTCATCATTTTTGGAATCATTCGAAGGTTTGTCCAATACCTGTAAAGGTGTTTCTGGGGGAATAATTTTTTCGACTTTGTCTTTCTCTGGTTCTGGTGGTGCCTCATTTTTTACTTCAAGCTCTTCTACTGGTTCAATAGGCTGTGGAGGTTCATGCCTAATCTCTTTAAGTTCTTCATTTTGTACGACTTTTGCTGTGGTTACTTTTTCAACAACGTTAACTTTATTCTCGATATTAAGAAACTTTACAGTCGTAGGTATTTTCTCTACAATATTATTCTTTTCTACTTCAATTTTATCCACTGCTCTGCCCACATTCACCTCCAATTGCTCCAAGTTTTTAAAGCTGCTGATTGTGACTGTATTAGGTTCCAGACTATCCATCGAATACAGATTTTTGTAGGTACCCAAGACCATTACGAAAACACCAATCATGAGCATGAGTTGTGCCAAAATCCTTTCGTTTGTGTTCTTTTGTGATATACATATAAAACATGTCACAGGGAACAAAACGCAGATCATAACACCTATAGTTGATCCAACTAAACCCAATACTAGTTCAATATTTGGTATCATTATACCTATTATGAGGGAAATGAAGACTATGAATAAGGTTAGTCCTTTAAATCTACCTTCTGGAATATACGTAGACATTCCTTCATGTATCGGGTAACCTTCTTTATACAGCAAAGAATACAGACTTGCTCGACAAGGAAAAATAACCAACGGAAAACTAAATGCCACTGACAGGATAAATCCTATCTTTATAACGTCAGTCATAAGCGATGGGGGAAAACTCAGCAAAATGTTACCGGTAAACGGCTTTTGAAAGAACGCAATATAACCAAAAACGCCCACAAAAATGTATACGCAGGTGCAGATATTGACGGCAATTCTAACTAGATTGTTCATCTCTTCTAAAGTAGCATTTTGCAGGGCTTGATATATCTCAAACAATTGCGTTTGGCAGAATAAAGCCATGGTAAAAATCGGCAGGCACTGTAAAATCCCGGCAGGTCTCCAAAAGTTGACGTTGTGATACCAGTCCCCGCTGAATATATGGGGGATTCCTTCAAAGACTATCTTTAGAACCAAGCAGAAATAAAATCCTATCGTAGCTCTAGACACTCCGCTTAGACTGTCCACGTTCCTCAACAATCCGAGGGGTAATACACAAAACAAAGAGAGAGCCATTAAAATACTTGTCCGCATAGTATTAGTAGTGTAAGATCCAGTAATTTCCGCTATAATTTCAGGTCCCAAGTCTCCCATAACGACAAAAAAAGCTATGCAAGTCCCGATGAGGAATCCTATAATGCCTATTTCGATCGCAAACTTTCCCATGGCTCCAAATATATAATAAGCCAAGAATTCAAAGGTCTTTCTTCTCGCAATTATAGCAGACTTTAATAAGAAGTGGCAGGCCAGTCTTGAAATAATACTGCTTACTAGTAGCATCAGTATGGATAATACAATTCCGCATTGTTTGAAGCAATACGGCATAGCCAGTACACTTACGCCTATAATACTGTTGGCTAGGGTCATTACGTGTCCAGTTTGATAATCCATTTTGATTTTTGTTTCAAGAGTTGCATATGGATAGCAATGTTTTTTAAAAATTGTTGACAGATTGTGACAGAACATAAAACATAACCTACATACATCATATTGTTTTGAAATGTAAAAATATAGCAGAAAGGTATATACAGTATGCAACTCTCAAGACAAGCGTGTAGTATATATGGTTACCTAAAATACAAACTTAAATGAGATTTAAATTTTTTTATTGAAAAAAAAAAATCTGTTCTATTTATTTAATAATTTTCACTTATTATTCTAAATCAATACATATGGATTCATACAGTTAGAGTTAAGTAGTTATTAATTTTGAAAAGTGTGTAGATATATGAAATTTATGTGGAATAATGGCATTATCATCAAAATTTTGTAATAAAAGCGATTTATATCAGTGGTAACTTCAAATAATTAATAATGCATTTTTCAATATTGACCGAAATTTGTTCCAGAAACCCACATTAAAGCTATTGTTAAATTTTAACGGGTTGGCGCTAGGTGGCGCTGTACGTATGGTGCCACCAAGGCGTCGCGACGTCCGAAACGCACCAGTTTTCCGCAGATGGCAATGGGGTTGATAGCTCCACGACGTTAAGCATTTCCAACCACCCTTTGACGTCCGTTCCTTCAAATCGACCAATAGCGCTCTATTACGCCATATTGACTCCTTTACTCGGTGTGTGTGCAAAAGATAATCCCGCTATTGAGAATCCGCCGCAAATCTCGTAATTCTATCCACCAAACCCGCTCAGCGGGCGCCGCAGTGTTGATTTTGTGCTCAGGTGTATTCCGAGGGTTCAGTGGAAAAACACAGTGTGCCAACGTCGAGATGCCCGTACGTAAGCAAGGTAATTATTTTTTCAGTAATTAGTCGCCTGAATAGGCCCACGGCTTATCCTGTAGGCGCTGAAACTAGCATTTGTCAATAGTCGAACGCACGTGTTGCGCGGTGGTGGGGGGCAGGGATCTGTCAATTTCTCCGCACCGCAGAAAATGTCTGCTCCGAAACAGGGGAAGCCGTGCCAAGAAAAAGGTTCATTTGTTCCGCATTACATCCAAGGCTGTAACGATTAAATTCGTAGCCTAGATCCGATTTTAAAATATACACCTACTCTGCCCCGTTACGTTTTGTCTACAAAAATGTCGTAATAATATACCTACGTGTGCTATAATTGAATTTATAAATAGGCGCCTTACTACGATTTTGACTAAATTTAAATCTCAGTTAATTTGGTAGAGTGCCAAAACAAAACAGATATATTATGTACCAAATATAATTTCCCAATTACTCATTTTTGTCTTTCAGCAACTTCGTTTTAGTGGTGTTGGTAGGCGGAAAGACCCTCGCATTGCACCATCGCTTTTTGCTAGGGTGTAGGGTGCGTTGACACGGGGGGTGGGAGAAGCGTTGTCTAGGTCAGGGTAGGCCGTGGAGGCCGTATAAGTTGTAATTGTCCGGATAAATATAGTCTCGATGTGTCATGTTTGTCGGTTTGTAGGACTAGGCGAAGAAAATCGATATACGATTGTGTGGGGGATTGAATTCCGTTATATTTAATAGTTGGCTTCCAGCATATACTCTAAAAAGTAACCGGCACTTGATTGTGTTTTATTTATATATAAGTACATTATTGCACTAGATCTGTAATAGTTGATAACGATACTAGTTCGATATGAATAGATTTAGTTACATTAACAAAGTTCTTATCGAACGAATATCATTCAAAATTTAATCTGCGACGGTCCAAATAGATTTTATAATAAAATAAAATTCGGTTTCTCTTAAAATAAGAGAAACATTTTCATAAATTGAAATTCAAAATTATAAGGTACTCTTATTTGACGATGTCATGGTAACCACAGAGTTACTGATTGTTTTAAATTTGATTTTGACAACTTCATTATTGGCGTCCAATTTTGTGTCATACGTTCAATTTTAGTGAAAACGAATATTAATATAGGTGAGGGTGATTCTAATTCCGAATGTATCTCTTCGGATATCGAAGATATTGGGAAAGCGTTGTCGATTCCCTACTTTCCGAAAAATCAAGATATACGTATGTACGAGCAATGTTATGCAAAACTTGAAGATTGGTGTAGAAGGAAATTAATCAAGAATAGCAGCAATGAAACGGTTCTTCTGGTATATTTCGAATATATTTCAAAACATAGCACATTCGTGGCTTTGGGTACATTATTCTATGCTACGTTCAGTTATATCAATGAAGAAAAATACGGATAAGATGAAGGACAATGCATTCATATTATTATTCAGTTTACGGAAACAGAGATATCAAGACTAAGAGATTTTTTTATCACAAACGGAAACATTGAAGGAATAAATTTGGTGGAAATGGAAAAAAATGCAAAATGAATCAAGCAGCCACTTGGCATTAACACATTTGGCAAAATGCTATGTAATACATCACTGTTCCTGGATCTTCCAAATCGTCAACAATATACTGGAGATCATCTGCGTCGTTGCTTGCAATTTCAGGAGTCGATTTATTACCTTGAGGTTGATGCTCTATCACAGTGGCAAAAGCTATATAGAAGATTCCAAAGAAAATAAGAAGAAAGTGGTCTCTAATATTTTGGGCAACGTTTCAGGCATTGATGGCCCTTCAACAAGTTCAATCTCTCAGGAAATAAACTTACTTTCGAAAAGTACATGCCAGGTATCATCTGTTGGAATTGATTTAACAAATTGTTCAGAAGTTGTAATTAATGTTTACAATAAATATATGTTGTTGAATTTTTTATAGTTAATAATAACAAGTAAAAGATGTGACTAACTTTGTTTAACACACACACTGAGGCCATAATGGCTTCCAAATGAGGATGCTAAATGTCTCATAATGACACCGTCGTGGCTTAACACAATTAACGATAGAAACCAATAAAAACTATATCTATACGTTTCCTACTTCCTGTCAAAATATGTTATGTGACAGATGTATTTTTATTAACTCTTTTATTTGACGCGACTGGCCGAAATTTTGTAACAAAGTTTTCGACTAGCCTGGTCCGCTGTGCGCCTGGACCGCGACCGTATAGTACATTTCCTTCTTTAAAATCATTAGAAGATTCTTCATTAAACGAGAAGGAAACTAGTACGTTCGCTATGCGTCTAGACCGCGACCTCATAGTGCGTTCTCTCCTTACGGAAGTCAACTTAGACATCCAAAAAATCTAATTCCATCACCCTGTATGTTAGAAAGGGGACACTGTAAAATATAGTTGTATTTATAGCTGTTATCTAACATTTTCTGTTATTTATATGAGGCCGAAATCGCCGAAAAAAATAATTTTTAAATTTTCTCAGAATATACCGGTTCTAAAACAGTATACATAAACATATGATGATATATGGAATATAACAGATCCCATTACTCTAAAATGAAACCTGTACTTTGTCAGGCTCCTTCCCTCCGGCATGATTTACGAGGTAAAAAATAATATTCCCGAATGAATCCCCAACACAGACAAATGTTCTTTTAATGTTCACATGCGGATGGACGAGAAAATATATTAAAACCCGTATTTATATTACAATATAATGCGAGATCTGATTTGGACGTCCGCCAAAATTATCTCCACGCCAATTTTCTTCCCTTGTTACTTCTACCAGCCCGTATGGAAGGGTAATTCCATTCTCGTCCGTATTAATAGTTCAGAAGAGAACCACTTGCCAGAACGATCGCTTCAAAATTTCAAATCCTGGAAGATGCATTTCTGTCAGTAAGTTATTCAGTAGCTCTTTCAGTTGAGTGTAATTTATGAGGTGTTAAAACTGGTATGTTCCTTTGTGGGTGGGAAAATTTACGACCTTTACAAAGTAATATCACTTTTAACACGAATTTCAACACTATTTTTCCCGAGTGCTGCTATTGTAAGTATTTCAATAATGAATACGTAATAGCTTTGTTTCAATTATAATATGGTTAGACAACAAGTCAAATTTAGGAGTAAAGATAATAGATGGCGATACAGTTTTAAAATTCTTCCTCCTTATCTATAAGGATGACATGAATTTTAAGAGAGTATAGCCATTAAGGTAATTTTAAGCATAGGCATCGTCTCTGATATATAGGAGGTCCAAAGCTGATACAAAAATTTATATCTTCTAAACTCCTTGAGATCATTTTGGCAAATTTGACATAATTTTTAAGTATGTTGGTATGTATAAAATATAAAATTTGCAGCTTACGTAAAGTACCAATGGTGGAGTTATGGTTATTAATATATAATTTTTTCACAAGAAAAAGTATGTCGCCCTGTATAATCATTCAAACAAGATTGATTTTCATATGCTCCATTGTATTTTCATAATTTTTTCTCTCTGCGATTTGTTTGTACTTTAGCCGTATAGAAAAATTTGGTTTTCTTAAAACCGTTACTTTACTTAAACTGTAAATTATACCACATATTTTATAGCTACTATACAGGATGATCTGTAAGTAATGGTCTCCTACAATTTATATCAGCTTAAAGTACCTTTCTAATACAGTAAAAAATGTTACAAATGCTAATAATAAAGAATATATGGGTAGATATTGTGGGTGTCATTCAACGCTGGTCGGGTCTTTAGTCTGCAGAGTAGTTAGTTTCATACAATATTGTTAATACTTAAAAATACATAAAAAACTATTACATAAAGGGTAAACATTATTTAAGTAGGTATTTGTCATGTTTAATTTAAAATTCATTGACAGATTAAAGTCACTTTTGACATTGTCGATATTTAATTTCAACTAATTTTAATTTATTGGTATAATAATTATTATAGTTAGATATTTGACTCAACTTAAAGGAGGCCACCTGAAGAAGCAATCCTAAAAATGCAGAAATAGGTCAGACCTCATCTGTTGTGGTTGAATTTTCGAGTTCCCACAGTTTCAAAAGTGAACTTAGATATTTATAGAGTGTTTTCATTAAAACAGGTTAGTAAATTTAGCTAGATTAATTTTTTATTAGATAATTATTGAGTAGAGCTTTGTCTGTGGAATTGTTCATGTTTGGTATCAGAGAGCATACATATGACTTCATGGATAGAAATTGTAGAAGATTTGATTTATATTAGCTTAAAATTCCTTTCTAATACAGTAAAAAATAACTGTTATTTGTTGGCAATTAAATGTCAATGGACTTGCTGAGCAACGAGAATATTTGGAAGATTTAAAAATAGATTACAACCTGATAATAAACAATTTAAAAAATCTATTTATGAATTTAAAGAAAAAAAAGACGAAGAATTTATTCACATTTGGATTATCCACAAACTAATTCAGGACGACTATCTAGAACTGCAACAATCAGTACGACTATCTAGAACTGCAAGAATCAGTACGACTATCATTTTAAAAACGCTGCATGTTGAAAATACTATCCATAGCATTTTACACCAGAGTAAATTTTATTGCTTGTTGATCTACCTTTAACATATCCAATTTGCAAGGAAATTTTGTCGTCTACTACCATAAAATATTGTACAATGGACTGTGCAGCTGATTGCTGAAAATCTATTTTCTCGAAAAGGGCCAATTTCTTTATTGTTCAGATTTTCACGATTATTTGCAGCGCCATCTACTGGTTCATGATTTTCGCCAATACAGTGCACCCAAACTTACTGTGTTTAGTGGCAGACGGGTATATCACTGAATACGTGCCTAGAAAACAACATTAACACAACAGTAAAGTAATCTATGATTACCACACTTTCCCTACATTTTGTTAGTATGGAATGACAACAAATTACCTTGATGTAAAGAGGCGTTTACTAACAAAATGGATAAAACTGATGTTTTATAACTCCAGACTTTACAACTTCGAATGGTCATCATAACAAAATAGTAACATTATTTTAAATCACAAACTCAGTGGGTTTAGTCGATTTTATTATGTTTCAATTAGCCCTTACGAAGAAGTCTGGAAACAAGGAGAAAATTTCAAAACCCGTATTTCGAGCGAGGCTTCCTGAACATCCGGTGAAAACTTTAGAGATGCCATTAAATGCTACCTACCTGCCTGCATACATCTATTCATAACCGCTTATCAGAGCTCCGACTGCAGCTCGAATAATAATTTCGCTTCTATCAAGTTCCGCAGGATATGTCACTGTGGAACTGAACGCTCACAGAACCAGCATAGAACGCGCCACTTTGCCAACACAAACATAATGCAGGCGCGATTGGGAACCCCACAAAGGTGTATAAATCGTCGTAATAAATTTCATTCGGTCGGCAGTCGGAGTTTTTCCTCTGATATATTTCCGTCGATCCGCGTAACTTTGTTTCAGTAGGCAAGAATTGTTCAACTGTTTCCTAAAATAATTAATCGATTGTGTCATGAACTATGTGATTATGGTATCAAATGAGGTATACTAGTTCTACATGAATGTATGGATCAGGGTCAATTGTGGAATAGGAAACATAATAAATCAAGCGGGCCTTTTGTGGGACTTTAGCGCCCTTAAAGGCCGTAGAAAAAAAGATGAATGAAAGTTAGGTATCGATTCCCGTATCATATTTCATCCTGTATGTTGAACCCCTGGGACATCTTTTCCAAACAAATGGCCCAAGTTTGTTCACTAGTTTACTAGGATGGAAAAGACGTGGGTGTGGGTTTTATACAGGCCTCCATTTTCTTCATCGGATGTATTTAAGTTTTACTTTGAAAGGAAGCCGCCAAGCTGTCACTTTGAGCTCTCCAGGCCTGTCCATTTTATGTCGGTGCGTCCCAGGACCAATTAAGGACGTCGGTGGAACGTTCAAGACTGTGTCTTTAACGGACGTCCTTAATATTATTCAGGGACGACCGATGAACGTTTCAATATTCAAAAAAGGTACCATTTGGGACATCATTGTATATATATATATATATATATATATATATATATATATATATATATATATATTTTTTTTTATGCACTTGAGACGTCCTTAGGATGTCGTTAAATGGTCCAAACTTCCATTTGTGATAAACTTCTATTTGAAACTACAAAAAAACCCAATGAAACGAATTTATTCAAATGTAATATTCATATATATGTATAGCTTAAGTGTTTATAAACTTTACTGCAGACTGTGCACTTTCTGTCACGTTTATGAGCTCTGCAGGTATATTTTTGTTCGTGTTGTATGCTGTACGTCTTCTGCTAGTTTCATGTGGTTTTAAATTAGGTCAAACATTTTAATGGTTGTTTGTAAAGTTATAAAAAATAATTAGTACGTTCTTCAGACACTTTTTTGAGTAGAGTCCATTAGCGTGCATAATTTTTTTGTAACTATTAATTTTTGAGTTATAACCTAAAGTTGTGTTTTTTTAAATACAAACCATGGCCATGGGCCAGTTGAAATCGTTATTTTTTTATCTTTTTATTAATATATCATATATGGGTCGGTCAGTGGTCGCGCGGTTTAAGGCGTCAGTACTTGAATCGAGGTGACTAGATCGGAGTTGGTTCGAGCCCAGCTGCCGGTAGACCGTATATAAGCTATATTCGTGGAGAGGATTGACACCCTATCTGCGGGTATGGTAGGGTGGAATAATGTTAGCTTGGGTCAATGTGAGAGATTGATACCGGTTGATATTTGACTACCCCCCTAATTAATGAGGTTTTCCAGGTTTCCCTCATTCCTGCACTGAACAGTGGTTAGGGTCTACCAACGTAAGTCGTTCCTGGGCGCAAATGCGGCCTGCTTAATAATAATATGCCGCCCCCTCTCCCGCACAAGTCTCCGACTTCTGGGCTAATCCCTGTGATAAGAATAAGGGGTAGAGATATTATTATTATTATATGTATTGTTAAATATGATTATTTGCCAAAGTTAGGCAGGCCTCTGTACTCAAAAAAGTGTCTGAAGGACGTGTTAATCATTTTTTCCTAACTTTGCAAATAACCAAGTTACAGACATATATCGAAAAGCGAAAAATTTTTTTTACTTTAAAACAACAGACGATGTCATTTTGGTTTTGACCATTAATTTTCTGTTAAAAAAAAGAGATTGAGAGTGAGGGGTCAGTTTTTTCTATCTCCTATAATTAACGAGATCTCGTATAAAAGCATCGGAATTTGACAACCCTGTACATAGTCAAGCATGTTTTCATTATTATAGAAGTTAATGAATACGTTTAATATTACCTTTTAATAAAAATTAATATAAGTACGTATCTACCTGGTCCTTATCACCAATCAAATTAAAAATGTCTAACCCAAATAAATAAGACAGAAACATTTGTAAAAACAGGTATCTTGTAATTATTATATGTAATAGACGCTTCTACTTGAAGTGGAACACAACTAATTAAATTTAATTAAATCTAAAATAACGTTCTAAATTACAGTTCTAATAAATTTATGAAGTTTTTTTAATGTTATGCTCTGCCCTAGCTGGTTTATTTTAATAAAACACTTGGCTGGCATCACATTACAATCCTTTATTTATTATCCCTAAAAATATTTGCTACTTTCAGCTACTTATTACTCAATTATTCAATTGTTAACCTCGACAAATATAATAGAAAACATACTTCCTTTTTGCTAAATTTGTAGTATCAACAATAGGACTTTTATGGAATGATGCCAACCATTATTCAATTAGTTTTATAACAGCATATTCAAGAAAGAATACCTCTGCACTACTTCACAAATTGTTGATTATAATGTAAATATTTATCTACAAATACGGTTAATTATTTATATTACACTCGTACAAACCATTCAAAGAAAAAGATGATTAAAAACTCCACAAAATGTATGACGACTGCACCAAGCAAATGTAAACATTGCACTGAGGACACGTTGTGACGTCACAGCGAGCGATACCGTCTAGATTACCGTTCTTGATGGACGCAGAAGTGCAGATAGTGTTTTGTTTTCCTTTGTACTTTGAAAGTCAAACATGATTTTATTTGATCATTTTTAACAAAACTACAATAAATAAGCTACCGTCCCGTACGTAGAATGTAAGTTATTGTTATAGAGCCTATTTTATACAGTGAGTTAAAGGAATATGCCCAGGAAAATAAGTATTTAAAGACGGTTATTTTGTAAAAATAATGTATTAAATGACTGACTTGGAAGACCGTGAATAGACCTATATATAAAATAATATCTTGATCGCTATGATATCTGAAAGAATAACGGAGACACAGACCTGAGGAGTTTAAAGTGGAAGACCTTATATATAATTTGTAAATAACCTTGTTGTATTATTGTTTTTACATGTGAAACAAATGTTAAACAATTTACTGTAGACATTATTTATATTATGTATTACTGGTTGCCTAATCAGTTCCCAGAAGCAAAAGCAGAAGGTTTTGTGTTATACCTTTTTTAACGAATTTGCTGAATTTTACAAATAAATAACAGCGATAAGGAAATAATTCATTCGATTATGCTGGAACAGGTTCGGGAAAATGGACTATTGTGTTGAAACGAATTGCGTACGGTTCGAGATGGATTTTCGCAGCTGTGTTTTTAGAGCGACGTTCCCATCACTTTAAACAATATTGTGCGTTCATTTCCGAGCGTGTTATTGAAATATGTTTATTTGACTTGCAAAATATGTCGCTCGAATTTCTTGCTGAAATTTAAAATTGTTCTAAGTAAATTGCTTTGTGATTGTATTATGTTTCTGATCGAATATGTTGTAACCAAATATTTTCTATACAAAAATAGTTTCTACTCCATTTATGACAATAACACATCCCTTATTTTCTGTATAGATACAAAATAGTGTCGATTACTGCCTTTAATCTTACATTATTCTGGTCAGATGTAGTGAGCTTTAATTCTCGTTCTCATTCGATAAGCAGAAATCCTATACGTAGGAACTCCTAGGCAAATATTTCAGATATCAATCTCTCTACGACCCTTTTAAATCGGGATCAAACCAAACTGGGGTGGAAGAGATCTTACAATTCGATATAAGAATGCCCCTTTTCCGTAGTAGCTACGGTAAATGTAGGCTTGGGGATTTAAGCGTTGGAAACGACGTGATTGAGCAAATTTCCAGCCGAATTTAAATTTCTCTGCCTACATTTAACTCGAAATCCTTAAAAGAATTCAGTAATTGTTAATTTTTTATTCAAATTGTGAGTTTATCGTCGATATTGGTTCAGCAATCTTTATATTACTGATTAACTTGGAGAATAAACAGAAGGTATTGCCTTGATAAATGTTGAAGTTTCCATTAGATGGCGCTCCTTCGAAGTTGCAGTATAATTGGTTGCATCTGTTAACATTTCAATTTTTGTAAAAAAAGATGAACTAAAGCGCAACAAACTGTAGGTATGTTATTATAACGCTTGCATTAAAAACAGCGTTAGGAAAAAAATACTGTTTTAAGCGGTAGATAGGTGCTAGTCCTGTTATTTAATGTTGTTTATGTGGGAAATATCGGTTATATAGGGTGATTGGGGGGAAACTCCCAATAATCGAAAAGGGTATATGGTCGATTATCAACGGTTACTGAGATAACAATGAAAATATTTTTACCTGAGTTAATTATTGTAATGCATCAGTAGAGAAGTATTTATTCTGTAGGTATTATAAATTATAACATTGATTCAATATCGAATAAACGAAATTAATGAATTAAATTTTCAAATATACCACCGTTCGTCTCGATGCATGCATCAGCTCGTTTGTGGATTGCACGGGTAGCTTGTTGAAGTGCACGATGATTTTCTCTTATGAGTGCTGCACAATTCACGATCCAATCGAATAGTGCCTCTCTAGTGTTCACTTTTGTTGCATATATTATTGATTTAAACCATTCAAATACAGTAATCAAGGGGATTCAAATATGGTGACCTTGGTGACCAATTTTGGAAACCACCTCGGCCAATCCAGCCTCGTGGAAAGCGGTTGTTAAGATGATTGATCACAACACGACTAAAATGCTGAAAGTATATGTCTTGCCTAATATCCAATGGAACGTCAAGTAGATCTGTCAAATTGTTTTCTAAAAATTCTAGTTCCAGTAAGACGACCATCTAGCACAACTGGGCCAAGTAATTAATTATTAATCATATCATACCACACGTTAATATTGAACCGATATTGAAAGTTAGTTTCCACCGTGGCGTGAGGATTTTCATCTGACCAACGATATTCATTATGATAGCCTCACCAATGACTGTATTTGTAAAGTGTATGGTTTACGTTTATCCAATTGCAAAAATGCAACCGCAAATCATTTTCACAGTCCTGAAGATTCTGGACGCGCCGAATATGGAAAGGTTTTAAACCATTTTTGTGAATGACTTCCCATGCCGTAGTTTGATTAATTTGGAGGCGGGTTGCAATGCACCTTGTACTTACACCCAGGGTACGTTCTACCAAATTTAGAATTTCTTCTTCCACTGCTAGCAGGACCAGCTTGCCTCTCAGATGTAATTTTCACACTGGGAAACATTCTAGTTTCACGTGCATTGTTAAAGACAGTCTGGAATACATTCCTATCTGGCATTCTTCTGTTCGGGAAGCGACGTCGATATTCAGCAACTGCACGATTAGCGCTATCGTTGCAATACCCATAAATAAAAATAATATCAGCATATTATCGATGACTAAATGTGGCAGTCATTACGAAATTGTATGTGTACAATACCAACTAAACGAACGCATATGTAAAAATAAACGCGACGGTTATAAAATAAGCGTTTAAGTCACAAACGTCAAAATAAATGAGACAATTAGTAATCACTAATGATGCGTGATCTTCTCAAAATAAAATATTAAGTAATAACAGCTTTCGCAAAAATAACAACGAAAATATCTTTTTTGCTATCTCAGTAACCGTTGATATTCGACCATATTTTATTAGGATATTTTGTTCACTTTTGCCCCCTAAACACCCCGTTTGAACAGTGGGGGTTCCCCCCAATCACCCTGTATAAGATATGTGTGGGACGTCGAGCCAATACATTTTCTAATGAAACATATTTTACCCAATATCGATGGGATATCTGGATGATATATAGCGATGATATTGCAAATGCGTTGTCGTTTATAATGTATTCTGCTCACGAGTCGAAACACAAAACCTCAGCTGTATAATGCTGAGGTAATGAAGTACTTAAAGAAACAAACATCTTTTAGTTTTATTAAAATTTCACGCACAACAGCCACATTTTCAATATTATATAAACCAACTTCATTTCACTAATTATTTACATATAAACTTTCCAAAGACGAGGGTTTTAACGTTAGTACGACTTAAAACTGTCACCTAGAACAGTTACAACTGAAAATAAATAAAATTTTCAGAGGATGATAATTTTAAGGAATAGGATCGCAGTGGCTCTGAATTTACTGGGATCTGCACAAATCTAGTCGTCCAGGACAGAATCAGTGTTAACGCCTTGACAAACGACGGAAGTTAAGCCATTTGCATTTAGGATTTCCTCGGATACAGTTTTGTGTCTCGGTAAAAGATACAGCGAACAAGTGTTTAATTGAATTTATAGTAAGCTCAGTTATCTTGATGGAAGAAAATATATGTTTATTTTTAGTTTCATCTTAATATAGAAACTTCCACTGTCGTCCAAACTCAGTTCTAAGATGTTTTAATTTAAACGATGTTTCCGCATTTCCTGTTGGCCAATGATCATCATAGAAAATAGATGTGAAGTTTTGAATTGCATGCATGGCTATATTTTTTTTCAATTTTCCTTGCAATCAAGTTTATGTTTCATTGAGTATTAAGAAATATCTTATATATTAAGGAATATATAAGTCGTGCAGATGTTCTTTTATTAAATTCCAATAATTCTGACTCCACAGACATGATTGTGATGTGGTTATGGATAAACTGTTATATTGCATTCGTGTTTTAATTGCCTTTTTTAATACTACTTAAAACACTCATACAATTTTTCAATGTCGTATATTTTTTAAGAAAACTTGTCCATATTATGAAAATGTTTTGAGGATCTAAACAAGTGGTTTGCTTACATTCCAACAATAATTGTTAAATAACATATTTCCTAAAGTTTAAGAAAGAGAAAGAGGCTCTACTGAATTCACAATTTTTTCCTTACTTCGTGTTCAAACTGTGTGGACAATACATTCGATATGTAAAGTAGAAAATTGTTTTGACATAATGTCATGAAAAAAATAAGTAGAATAATACTTTACAATGCTTTGCTGAAGGCACCTACTATGTAATATCCTTTTGTTGCACCTGGGTTTCACTTGTTTGCATTTAAAACTACTATCGGAATTGAATTTCACATCTGAGTGAAAAATATGAAAAAAGTCGCCATGTGGAAGCTGCGCAAGGATATTTTTGACACTGTTCCCAATACGTGGATAAACAATAAGGAGGCATTGATTTTCATAAATCTAAGAAGTTATGTAACGGTTTGCAGCGTTTGGCAAACTTGCGTATGTTTGTCGTCTATTACAGATTTATGTTCAGACAATTTGTAGAGACACATATATGTAAATATGTAAATTAATCTATTCCTTACCCTACAAAAACCTTATGGTTAAATTGGCTGTTAAATCGGCAACAGAATATTAAACTGTAATCGAGGTTAAGCAAATCCCATTTTCCTACAATACAATGTATCATTTACGTATTCAGAATGCCATTGTGATACTCAAACTTCATAGAATACTCTATTACATTTTATGTCTGACTTTGCTGCACATTTATTAAAACTTTTTGGCCAGCCTTCCGTACTTCTCGATGAAAATAGTTGTTTAGATAAAGTTTATGGCAGTAATAAAAATTGACTCGTATATCGCGCTGCTTATGGCTCCATAACGCTGCAACTTAATCTTTCGTATTTTACATGGCACACATAACGACTCCATATTTGCTGCCTTGTGAAAATATGCTTTGTTTTCTAGTATATAAAAAATATTTCATCATATGTATGATATGCTGCACAAATTACAAATATGATTTATATTTTTTATCAACACTCTGTGCATATGATTTTAGTGCTTTTTCTGCTGAAAATACAGCAAAATGTTACTAGAAAAAGTTGTTCAGAACGGTAAATTATGGAGATGTGCAAAATTTCAAGAAGATCGGCGAGGTTTGATGAAACCATTTTTCAACAAAGCACAAGATTTTATCAAAGCAGACCGATCTTTTTGGAATTTTGCACGTCTCCATAAGTTACCGTTCTGAACAACTCTTTCAAGTAACATATTGTTGTATTTTAAGTTTCAGTAGAAAAGGCATTTTACCTGAAACAATAACTGTTTTTAATCGGTGCACTGAATACTTCAAACAGTTACTCCTAACGACTTCAACAAGGTATACCTTTTACAGGTATAACAGGTAGGAGAATCGATTGTTTCAATAGTCAGATGGATACACTAAGCAGCAAAAAAGTTCTGCCATTTAAAAGAATCATGATGTGCCATACGTGGAGCCCTCTATTAGTGACGTCAAAATTAGAAACAAATTTGAATTTCTCGCCCGCAAAAACTCTTGATTTACAAATTTTATGTAAATATTTGGATTTTTTAAGCAGTTATCTACAAATATCGAAAATAAAATTTTAACTTTGACACTGTATCTTTTTTATTATGCGACTTGGGATATAGATATGTTAGGTTAAATCGATTTATTTTCACCTAAGTAATCTGTGATCTCATTTTTTTTAACTTAATTTAACACCCTGTATATTTCATATTACTCTATCACAGTTGTCTTTATAAAATCAGGCGGCTTAGACAGTGACGTCACTGCGGTTTCCAAACTCTGACGGTTGGTGGCGCGGCGTGCAACGCGTCGTTTTGTTGATTGTTGTGAGATTGTTATTTTCGGCGACAAGTTTAAGCTTCACAATAAAATTAAAAACGCGATTTGAAGTGATTTTATAACATATCGACGGGGGTGTACTTTTTTATTGTAAAACTTTGAGTGAGTTCGTTGTTTTCATTGTGATCGGTTACGAGAATTAGGTACAAAAATGTTGTGTGTGTTGTGTATTTAAATTTGAAGTTTTAACTTTGTCTCGCGTAGTGATTTTCGTGAATAGAAATTAGGAATTCTTCTGTGCAGTGTGCTGAAGTAGGTAAGTAATTAAAATATTCTGTATGTAACTACCTATATGTACCTACATTGCAGTTTTTATTTTTAAAATTACATTATCATTTGAAGCAATATCTGCCTTAGAAAAAGTTTATGGTTAAATTTGCTGTTAAATCATCAACAGAATATTAAACTTTAATCGAGGTTAAACAAAGCTCTCTTTCCTACAATACATTACAATGTATATTGTTTACGAATCCAGCATGCCATTGTGATACCCAAAGCAAAGTTCGCAGAATACTCTATTACATTCACATTATTACATTTTATGTCTGACTTTGTTGCACATTTATTAAAATTTTTTGACGAGCCTTTCGTACTTCTCGATGAGAATAGTTGTCTAGATAAAGTTTATGGGAGTAATAAAAATTGACTCAAATTTCGCGATGCTTATGACTCCATAACGCTAAAATGCAATCTTCTGTAGATTTTACATGGCACAAACAATGACCCGATATTTGCTGTCTGGTGTAAGTGTGCCTTGAAAAACTAGTTTTCTAGGGAATAAAAAATATTTCTATGATATGTACGATATGCTACACAAATTTCAGATATGATTTACATTTTTTCAAAACTATATGCGTTTTATAAAACTCTCACAGTTATCTTTATCAACTTCAACTAATAAGGAAAAGGGCTTAGCCAGAGTGACGTCATTGAAGTTTCCAAACTTTGACGAAGGGGGCGCGCAGCGTGTCTTTCTGTTGATTGTTGCGGAAAAATTGTTGTTTTCGGTAGTAAATTTCAGCTTCATAATAACATTACAAACGCGATTTGAAGTAATTTTATAATATATCGACGGGGGTGTATTTTTTTATTGTAAAACTTTGAGTGAGTTCGTTGTTTTCATTGTGATCGGTTACGAGAATTAGGTACAAAAATGTGTGTTGTGTATTTAAATTTGAAGTTTTAACTTTGTCTCGCGTAGTGATTTTCGTGAAAAGAAATTAGGAATTTTTCTGTGCAGTGTGCTGAAGTAGGCAAGTAATTAAAATATTCTGTATGTAACTACCTATATGTACCTACATTGCAGTTTTTATTTTTAAAATTACATTATCATTTGAAGCAATATCTGCCTTAGAAAAAGTTTATGGTTAAATTTGCTGGTAAATCGGCAACAGAATATTAAACTTTAATCGAGGTTAAACAAACCTCTCTTTCCTACAATACATTACAATGTATATTGTTTACGAATTCAGCATGCCATTGTGATACCCAAAGCAAAGTTCGCAGAATACTCTATTACATTCACATTATTACATTTTATGTCTCTTTGCTGCACATTTATTAAAACTTTTTGACGAGCCTTTCGTACTTCTCGATGAGAATAGTTGTCTAGATAAAGTTTATGGGAGTAATAAAAATTGACTCAAATTTCGCGATGCTTATGACTCCATAACGCTAAAATGCAATCTTCTGTAGATTTTACATGGCACAAACAATGACCCGATATTTGCTGTCTGGTGTAAGTGTGCCTTGAAAAACTAGTTTTCTAGGGAATAAAAAATATTTCTATGATATGTACGATATGCTACACAAATTTCAGATATGATTTACATTTTTTCAAAACTATATACGTTTTATAAAACTCTCACAGTTATCTTTATCAACTTCAACTAATAAGGAAAAGGGCTTAGCCAGAGTGACGTCATTGAAGTTTCCAAACTTTGACGAAGGGGGCGCGCAGCGTGTCTTTCTGTTATTTTGTTGCGGAGAAATTGTTGTTTTCGGTAGCAAATTTCAGCTTCATAATAACATTACAAACGCGATTTGAAGTAATTTTATTATATACCGACGAGAGTGTACGTTTTTATTTTAAAACTGTGACAGAATTCGTTGATATTATTTTATTCCGATCGGTTACTTTCGTTAAAGAATTGAGTAAGTACAAAATTGTTGACTGTGTTGTGTAACTTTGTTCGTGTAGTGATTTTGACTAACGGAAATTAAGATTTGTCTGTGCGTTTTTCTAAAATATGTAGGTAAGTAATTAATACATTCTGTACAATGTAGTTTTTCTCATTAAAATTAAATCATGATCATCATTTGAAGATTAGAGTATATATATATATATATATATATATATATATATATATATATATATATATATATATATATGCAGACACAGATACCTTATTAAATCAGGAATAAAATTAATAAACAAACCTTATAGTTAAATTTACTATTAAATCGGCAACGAAATATTAAACTTTTTCTCACAATATATTACAATGTATATCATTTATGAATTCAGCATGCCATTGTGATGCTCAAAGTAAAGTTCGTAGAATACTCTATTACATTTTATGTCTGACTTTGCTGCACATTTGTTGAAAGTTTTTGGCGAGCCTTTCGTACTCGATGAAAATAATTGTTTAGATAAAGTTTATGGCAGTAATAAAAATTGACTTGTATTTCGCGCTGCTTATGGCGCCATAACGCTAAAATTTAATCTTTCATATTTTACATGGCACAAATAACGACCCCATATATGCTGTCTGGTATAAATGTGACTTGAAACAGTGATTCTCTAGAGTACCTATAAAAAATATCGACACGCTACACAAATTAAACATGATTTACATTTTTTCAACACTATACATTTTATATTACTTCATCTACAGCTCGCACTTCGTTTGTAGATGACGTCATAATCAGGGGCGCACTTAGGTCGCTAAGTTAATGTTTGTAGAAGCCGAGGTGCAAACATATACCTACATAAAGTTAAAATAAACATCTTATCTTGTACAACATTATTCATATTAAGTTTATTAGTTTACAAAACACTCTACATGACTATTCACTTGTAGTACCTACTGGAAAAAAATTGAATAACCAGCAACTGCTGTAAATGTTTATTAGGCTGTGGTGCAGTGGCGGCTCGTGGTAGCTGCCAATAGCACTATTATAACCATAAATTAAAAAATTAAATGACATCAGAACTATTTAAAATAGAAAAAAAAATATTTATCTAATAATTAAAAAAAACGTCCCTAATTCATTTAAGAACACTAAAATATATGAAAAGGCCTAAAAACCAATTTTCAAGGTAGCCGGCCTACTTATCTATTCCCACATATAAAACAAAGCTGTCAAATTTTCGTTTTCGTTTGCCTCCACTTTTAACAAAATATTTTTAAACACTCGCTTTATATAAAACAGATCTACTCGACTGTCTTTTAAATTTGCAAATATATTTGTCTTTATAAAATTGAAACACTTGTTGCAGGACTTATTAAAACTAAGCACAACAATCTGTATGCTTCCGAAAATAACATTTCAAATTCTTTGTATATTTTTACAGTTTTTTGAACTTTTAAATTACGAAATTGTTCGTCTCTGTACAAAATATGAAGTTCGTTTTTCAGCTTTCTGTCAAAAACGTTCGGATGCAGTTGCAGTAAACATTTAAATAATTTTGCATATTTTTTGCATATTCGGAATTTTTGAGGAATCTACAAAAGCAAGGACATTTAAATTGTTTAAATTTACTTAGTACCTACTTAGTTAAAGGAATATGCAATCTATAATTTCGTAGTATAGCATTTTATAGCTCGAAATTATTTCTAATTTGTCGCAACTTTTACCTCGTTTTGCACCTATTTCAGTAATATTTTTCGCATTATCAAAAAATTTTTAAATTTTTCCTCGTCTCTTAATTCAGAAATTCTTTGACTAGCGATTTTAATTTGTTTAGAGCAGTAGTTTACATGTAAGTGTTTAATTTGCAAAATGTGTATATGTATTTACAATTCTTGAAGCTTTATATTCCTTGAGCAAAAACCTTGTGAAATAATTACCCAATTTTTTGATGAGACCTAACTACAATGAGAATTTACGTCACTTTCTACTAAACTTAAAAATCGCGTCCCTGCATGTAAATAAATGGGATATTTCTGTCGATTAGCTAGTAAGTAAGTAAGTAAGTAAGTAAGTAAGTAAGTAAGTAAGTAAGTTATTTATTGTGCATATATAATTACAACAAAAAAGAATATATTTATAATTATATCATAAATATAGTAAACATACACACAATAGGACGATGCCCAGAGTCATATCATTTGGCCCAGCGGCTATTTTAATTCTTCACTTTACTTTAGAAAACACTGGTAGACACAAATGGAAAATTTATTAATTCCAACTATTTTCATTGTAATTTCAGACATTTTGGAAACATTTTTTATTAAAATTAATTACTTAAATGCTAGAAATGTGCCCATAATAATAAAGTATATAATTTAACAACAAATCATTTCTTTTGGCCCAACAATCATATCCGCAAATTGGTGATTTCACCATTGTGTAACATCACCCTTTTGCTTTAGAACTGCTTGAATTCGCTTTGGCATAGTGTCTACTAACTTTTTACAATCTTCAGCAGTAAATGAGTTCCAAATGTGAGTTAGTTTCTCTTTTAATTCAGGAACTGTTCTAGCAGGTGAGGCACGCAACTTTTTCTTCATAATGTGCCAAAGTGTTTCTATTGGCGACAGATCGGGACTACTTGATACTCAGTTTAAGGTGGGAATATTATTCTGCAACATCCATTCCTTGACTATTTTGGCAGTGTGACACGCAGCGCCATCTTGTTCGAGCACGTACTCATTTCTATTGTTTTTAATGTTTCAATTGATGGCATTAAGCCCCTAAGGATGTCAATGTATCTAACAGCATTAACAGTCCCTTCTACGATGTGCAGTTTTCCAACACCCTGGGCTGACATACATCCCCAAATCATTACAGAAGCCGGAAATTTCACTTTTCGGCGCAAACAGTCTGGATGATATGGCTCATTTTTTGTCCTCAATACTCTACTTCGATAATCTCCGACACATACTTCAAACCTTGATTCGTCACTCCAAATGACACTATTCCATTGCATTTGTGACCAGTTCTGATGATTTTTTGCCCATACCAACCTATTTTTTTTTGCTTTCCTGTTAACAGAGGTTTTTTTTTAGCTTACGATTTAAAAATTGTCTGCTGTTAGTGCCTATAAAATGAAATAAAAAATTACTTACTTTGTAAAACTTATAACCCAGTCGTTTGATAGCTCTGAGACAGGTTGATCTTGAAAAATATTTACCCGTCGCCCTATTCCATTCTACACCTAATTCGGCACAATTGGCACGACGGTTCAAAATACGGCGTAAGCCTCTCAAATCGGTCGCGGTTATTTTTGAAGTTCTATCCAAATTTGGTTTTTCTTCCACTGCTCCTGTCGTTTTATATAATTTGACTATATTTCGCACAGTATAGCGTGAAAGTTGCAGTTGGTTAGCAATTTTACCACAAGAATGACCAGTACTGTATAAATTAACAATAACTTTACGCATATCGTTTGACAAAGTTTTACCACGCACCATTTTTGAGAGGAAAATACTGTCAACTAATTTCTGACATGTCACTAACAACAATCAACAAATAGGCAAATGTTATGTTTAACTCAAGGCCAATACGACGATAAAAACCTATGTTTATTATATGGGCCAAACGAAATGATTTGTTGTTAAATTATATACTTTGTTATTATGGGCACATTTCTAGCATTTAAGTAATTAGTTTTAATAAAAAATGTTTCCAAAATATCTCAAATTACAATGAAAATAGTTGGAATTAATAAATTTTCCATTTGTGTCTGCCAGTGTTTTCTAAAGTAAAGTGAAGAATTAAAATAGCCGCTGGGCCAAATGATATGACTCTGGGCTCGTATTATAGATAGACACAGAATGAAAATAAATAAGTAATAAAATCTTCCAAATACAAACACAATACATATACAATAACCAAAACTTGTTTTAGTAGTACATAGTATTTCACCCTATATATTAAAATAAAACAGTAACAATTTATCCCACGTATTGAAGTAAAACAATATCTTTTAGTTTATTCAGTAGTTCCAATTTTAATTTTGGTTTAAAACAAAAAATATCTTCAGATATATAATTTATCGTTTGGTTTATATAAATAGCTGGCATGAATAAGATTAATTTTTTTTCAATATAAATAAAGTAGGTATAATTAAATATTAAGGTAGTCGTCGAGTCCGGTCCTGAGATCTGCGAACGAACTGCGGGCTTATCCATCACAGTTTGTAAACTAAGACGGCTTAGTCAGCGTGACGGCACTACAGTTTCTAAATTCTGGCCGAAGGTGGAGCGTCCGTTTTGATTGTTGTTTGTTGCAGAGCAATTTTTATTTTCGGTAGCAATTAAGCTCTGTAATAACATTAAAAACGCGATTTGTAGTAATTTTGTAATATGTCGACCGGAGTGATACGGATTTTAAAAGTGTGCGTTTTTAATTTCGTTTACAAATTAGATATATAAAAGTGTTGTGTTTGAATTTGAAGCTTTAAAATTGTTTCGTGCAGTGACTTCCGTGAATAGTTATTAAGATTCGTGTGTGTTTATGTCTGTGCTGTAGTACCTAGGTAAGTCATTAAAATATTATGTACCTACTTCTGTAAAAAAACATTGCAATTTTTCACTTTAAAATTAATCATCATCGCCTCAGAGGAATACTTATTCCTCTAAGATCATCGCCATTTGAAGCTTACTGTGCACATAATATGCTGACTGGATTAGGTGCACAAATATTAATTAGATCTTTGTTTACAAATATTCAATAACCTGTATATAATTTTGTTGCTTTGCGAATGTGTGTTTTCTATAAGAAAATGGTTGGTAATAGTGCCAACCCCATTTAATTAAGACTTTTATCTTGTTTTCTTTTTGGTTAGACGTAGGTACTTTAACAATAGCAGATAATTTATCTAGATCTATCCTGGTGGCTGCTAGGATGTCACATCCAGGGTATGAATGTGTAGTATAATGTTCAGGGAGAGAAACAATTAAGCTGTAGATTATGTTCGTCGAGGAATAATGAGAGGTCGCTTGAACAAGCATTTGCCTAATGAAGGGAGTTGTTTAGAATAGGTTTTACATCATCTACAGTTCAATTCAGAGGTATAAGGTGTATACAGGGTGTATTTATTTAGCTGAAAAAGCGCAAATGCTATCAGATAACAATAGGGTCTATGATATAACATATACAGGGTGAGGGTGAACCTTAAATAAGTACAAATATTTTAACTACTGATGTATTTCGTCATATAGATCAGTCTAGTGAAAGCCATTTTTTAAAATTTCTAATATTTACGGAGATATTAATTTTTTTTTTAAAATACCCACATTTTGAGGACCGCTGTCATAACCAACCTATGTCATTGTACACTGTTAGAAAGAGACACAAGACACAATTTCCTTAAGTTATTTTATGAAGAATAACGAAAAACTTCACTTGACTGATTTTCACACAGCATATTAAATTTAATTTTCGCCACATAACCCTAAATGAGTCAGTATTAACCATTTATTTCGAATCAAGAACCATAAAGTGACTTCAAATTTTAAAAATAAAGGTATACAATATTAAATAACAAAATAGCAGCTTGACGTATGCGTTTAATATCAAGAAAAGCAAAGACATTTTTGTAACACTGGCAACACTGTGAACCACACGTTCAATCTGCAGTGCTATGACACATAAATGTATGATATTCAGTAGTCCTCAAGTTTTCTACAGAAAAATTACAAAATTTATTTAAAATTTCACTTTTTTATTTCTGATTTTTTTGTAGAAAAACTATTAATTATGTGTTATACACAGTGAACTATACTGCTGGTTAAAATATTTGTACCTATTTAAGGTTCACCCTGCATGTCTGAGTATGGAGATTTAACACAGGGTTTTACAAAGGACACTTTTATATTTAGAGGCTGTCTTACGTTGACGGTCTATTAGAATATTTCAGAGTCTAGGTGCTTCTATTTCTATTATGAAAATTTAGTTCTTGGGGTTTTGGGATATGTTCTCTTTAAATAAAATATGCCAAATCGCTTGAAATAATTTAACCAAATTCGGTGTGCGTATTTAGTATGACAGTTTTAAATTAGCAGTTAAGAAGCATTTGCTTGGATTTTGTTTTTATACAGTGAAAGATTTTCTGGCGACGCCATATTACGAATAACATCTATTGCAATAGATTAATGTTTGATTATCTATATTGTGTGTAAGTTCTTCTATTTTTTAATAACTTGTTTAATATATACATAACAGTTTTTATCCTTTTATTTTATTTTTTGTGTATTTTGACGTGCCAATACTGTATTATTTTATATCAAATGGTCAAATAAAGCTATCTATCTATCTATCAGTAGATATGAAACAAAAAATTACCAGCTTTAGAAACTTACCAGTGGCGGAGGTGTGGGTATCATCGATCACTATTTGCCAAAAAAAAAGAGAATATATCAACTTAAATAATATTATAAATAATTGTATTATCTTCACTTTTTGTTTCTTTACACTTTTTTGTACTCCAAATCGATTAACAACAAAATTGATTTATTCACAGTGCTTCTCTTTGAATGCATGGGTGAGTATTAAGCCGGTCCCAGACGATGTGGCGAATGCCTTCCGACGTTGGACACATCGCCATTTGCCACATCGTGTGGGCGGGCGCTGGTGAATTGCATGTGGCCAACGTTGGCTACATGCCACGTTCGTGCTTCTGTCGGTAAAGCCGGCCCCAGACCATGTGTCCAACGTTGGATCAAATGTTGCTTCCAATATTGGTTCCAATGTTGGACACAATTTTTGTCATAAAAGTATGGCAAGTGTGTCTGCTACACGATGGGGTAAACTTTTGTCGCAACATTGGAATCACATGTGGGGCCAACGTGCGTCAGTGTCGTACTTATGCTGCAGATTCACAGAACACAGTAAAAAATAAAATACGTGCGCTCCTGGAATGCGTCAAACACACGATCGCTCGTGTGGGTGTGTGCTGAACGATGCTTCCAACATGTTTCCCACGTTGGAAGCTCGTTTGATGCGGTTCAGATTTACCGACAGAAGCCCGAACGTGGCATGTAGCCAACGTTGGACACATGCAATTCACCAGCGTCCGCCCACACGATGTGGGAAATGGTGATGTGTCTAACGTTGGAAGGCATTCGCCGCATCGTCTGGGACCGGCTTAAATCTGAACCGCGTCAAAGGAGCTTCCAGCGTTGGAAACATGTTGGAAGCATCGTTCGGCACACACCCATACGAGCGATCGTGTGTTTGACGCATTCCATTAGCGCACGTATTTCATTTTTTTTTACTGTTCTGTGAATCTGCAGTATAAGTACGACATTGACGAACGTTCGCCCCACATGTGATTCCAATGTTGCGACAAAAGTTTACCCCATCGTGTAGCAGACACACTTGCCACACTTTTATGACGAAAATTGTGACCAACGTTGGAACCAACATTGGAAGCAACATTTGAACCAACGTTGGACACATTGTCAGGAACCGGCTTTATAGGAAATTTAATGTTTCTCTTAAAGCAAATCAAGTGGCTTAAAATAATAAATTTCGAAATCGATTTGTTTTCTGCTTGGTGAAATTTAAATTGAAATTTGATGCGCTGACCGGTCTACTTTGGGGGGGGGGTTAGGTCCTACGTTGGGAGGAGCTCAGCCCCTCCTAGCCCCCCCTTTCCGCCGCCAATGCTTAAGTATACTATAGTAATTGTATATAACTTGTCGATCCTATCTTTGTATTTTTCTCCTATTTCCACAATCAAGCGGCCCACACACGTTGTACAAAACGTGCCTTATCGGGCTACCTTTTAATTAAGCGGCGTTTTCAATATTTCAGCGGGCGCTTACAACTTGTGCCACGCCGAAGAGTCCTTTTCCAGATTTTCTCAGATTACATCACGTTCCGGCTTTGTATAAAAACTCCTCGGGGATATTCGCGTAACAAATTGTAGGGTACGTCGTCGACACGGGCGGCTGATTCTGTTACAAGGGATGATTTTTACGGGGTAACGCGCAAGGGTTGCGGGATACCTGGGCCGCCTCCAGGGCAGGCCAAGTGAAATTAGCACAGTCCGCAGGACAGAGTATTTTTACTTGGGTTTGGGTTGGATGCGGTTCACTTCATTTCAAACGTAAACGTACACTCAGCGCAACATAGGGGTTTCTAGCCCGAATCACTAGTACGTATTTTGTTTAAATAATGACGGCTCTAACTTCCGGCTCTCCGTCATACATATACCCAGAAAAAAAAAACAGTTACTGACACGTAAACTCATAACCTAATCATTGATGCTAAATTAGACTGTTAGTGACGCCACAAGGGGTAAAGCAGCTTTATCTGTCGCAAGAATATGGCGAGAGAAGTTTTCGTTGAGAATTTGTTGCTCTAAAAGCCATTCACCAAATTCGTGGCCAATGGGGAAGTTTGCATGAATTTTATACACCTCTGGCCAACTAGTTATTTGCAATACAAATAACAAAGTTACGCACATCTTCCCTATCAACTATATTATCCATGTTCCGCCTCAGACGACCGTGATTGGTTGAATAGGATAACGGTGTGGAAGCACATGTGTCCCGTTGAATTTTTTGTGATCTGACCGTCAATAAATAAAAAATGCGATTATTGTCCACTTGTCCAGTATTGTATCGTACGTATCTTAGAAGTACAATCGTTTTCAATATTAATGACACTTTAAAACGAATTTGGCAATTTATTTCGAATTGCTGGCGTATTAATAATGAAATCTACTTTCAAATTAGTACTTAGTTGTTCCATTTATCAAAGGAGATCCAATGATATTTTTAATCAGAACTTTCCGTTGTTTATTATTATTATTATTATTATTACAACTTTATGTTTTAATTTTTTCGGTGAACTTACATCTACCTGTATTTCCAATTAAACTTAGGTACATTAAAATGGTGTCCACAAACAAACAATGTTACAATGCTTCCTTTCGCCGCGCTTCATTGTCCTACACCACATTTCTAATAAGAAATATAATATTCTTACTAACAGTTGGCAACGACTGTGACAGTTCACAGTTTCCAAGTAAATTGTGTGATTTTAAGTATTGTTCAGTGCATTTAACGATAATATATGAAGTCACAAGAATGTGTTAAAAAATAAAATATACTTAGTTTCAGAAAGTACAAATAAAGTTTTACGTTAAGACAATTAGAGAAATAAACGCTTCCAACATTGTAAACTGCGGAAAAACATGTTTATGCCATTTTTTTTTTACTTAAACACTTAAACAGAAATAAACAAAATAGGATAGATAGAGCTGTGAAATACAAGTGAAAATGTCCAAGCCAACCGTCCAATGATAGATATTCTAATAAATCGGTCCTCTTTCCACTTCCGCCTGATGTTTCCTCTCTCCCGACGCTCTTCTTCCTGCCTACTCGCTCGATGGGTTTGGACTTAGTGATTGCGGAAGATTTGGTTTTGTAGAGGAAATATTTAAGATCCTCGTACGCAAACAGGCAGTATTATTTAGGTCGTGAAGACTTACTTTGTTCATTTTACACGAAAACAATGGGAAGACCTGAACTTTCCGAACCTGTATACTTATATTTTGGACAGTTAAATACATTCACACAAAATTTAAAAAACGTACAAATTACGATTCATTTTGCTTTTCATCTGACTAACACACGTATAGGTGGAAATAATCATTCACTTTGTCTTAAAAAATAATACATTCATTAACTTATCGAAAAATATTTTCGTTGCTTCCGTATAATATTGAAATTTTATAATCGATTACTACAAAGACCTTTTTTTTAGTCCTACCCGAGCTATAAATTTTCTCTCTTTAGTAACGAAATTTGAGGAATTACCATCTAATAAAAGAGCAAAGAAAAAGTTTTTTTATTTGTCTTGAATGTCTTCCTAAATCTTTCTTTCATATTATCCATACATTAGCAGCATAAAATATATATACTAAGTACTCTTGATTTTGGTTAGTTGTTAGCCCATCGTCTGCTAAATCGCAGTGGCCACGCTTTTTCTAGTCTGTTTGCCAGTTTGCAGTGACTCACCGCGCGTGGCAGCACTGTACAGCACATATGTCATAGTTGTCAACTGTTTCTATCAGTAATTTGACGTTTCTTAAAAATTATGACATTTCAAATATCTGTTGTGTGTACATTTCTGGTTACGTGTTATTTTTAAATTTATAAATTGATACAACTGGAAATAATGAGCTATTGTGTTTTTCATGGTGAAAGTGAAGTAGCAGTCCATGTTTGTGTATGTATTTTATAACAATCTACAGTATTGGAACAGAAGTACGTTGTGTGGAGTACATAAATGGTAGTAATGTTGCATATTTTAAAATTTTAAAGTAGCAGATATAAAATACATACATTTTTACAAACCAAATTAAATAAGTAGGTCCTATTAAAAAATAAGTTATTACACTCTCAATATAAAATGTCAAATTCTGACATTTATGGCTTGTATGTTTCCAAATACTAACATAGGTGTCGACACACTACAGCACATTGCAGAATTCTACAGGTTAAAAAAGAGTGTAAAATATTTAAGAAGGTAATAGTATGAACCAAAATAAGCAGAAAAGTCTCAATAAACATGGGTCCGCAAAGTAACGGTTGCAGAGATATGGAATGTTTTATGTTTTTTAGCCCCTTTTTTATTTTGCAAAAACGTTGTGTATTTTCTTATAATAGTTGGTTGATGTTTAGTGAAATGAACAGTACGTATTTGACAGTTGTTCTCAGTGCACAAGTTGTCTTTCGCTATGGCTGGTTACTCTAAGGCAGAATTAACAGACATGCATTTCATGTATGGTCGTGCTAATGAGAACACCACCGAAGCGCGACGTCTTTATGTTGACGCTTATCCAAATCGCCAGATTCCTTCACAACGCATGTTTGGAAGAATTCAGCAAAGATTGCGTGATACCGGTTCCTTGAGCAAACAGTGCCATTTATCCGAAAGACCAAGGTCGGTATCCACTCCTAGAGCAGAAGAAGAAATTCTAGCACTGGTAGAGCAGAATCCAGGTACTAGTGTGCGGAGAATATCAGCCGAGGTAAGAATTAGTGGTCCTCTTGTTTGGAGAATCCTTCACGAGCAACTGCTTTATCCATACCATCTGCAACGAGTACAGGCCTTGGTTTTTTGCTGCTGGTTTCTACGTCATAATGCTGAAGACCCTCGTTTTCTTCCAAACATTCTTTTTACTGATGAGGCCGGGTTTACAAGAAATGGAGTGTTTAATTTTCACAATACGCATATTTGGACCGACGAAAATCCTTATGCTTAAATAGAATCTGGACATCAGGCACGTTTTTCATTAAACATTTGGATGGGTATTGTAGGTGACAGGTTTCTAGGTCCTGTTGTTTTACCAAACCGATTAACAGGCGCTGCTTACCTCAACTTTCTGCAGAACACACTGTATGAGTTTTTGGAAGACATTCCTTTGAATCAGAGGCAACAAATGTGGTTACAGCATGATGGTACTCCAGCTCATTTTTCCGTGGTCCTTAGAGAGCATTTACACCAAACTTTTCCACATAGATGGGTAGGAAGGGCCGGTCCTGTTTTATGGCCTCCAAGATCGCCTGATCTGAACCCTCTAGATTTCTTTGTTTGGGGATACTTGAAGACATTAGTGTATGGTACTCCTGTAAATAGCCTGGAAGAGCTGCAGCTACGGATTAATCAAAAGTGTCAAGAAATCCAAACCAATGAGGGTGTTTTCGAAAGAGTTCGAATATCGTTGAGACGAAGATGTCGTGCCTGCTTGGAAATGGACGGAGGGCACTTTGAACATCTTCTGTAACTTTGTTTTTTTTATTAAAAGCTTCCTTTGTCGGCTTATTCCTAATAAAATAAAATGTTTGAAAAACGAATAGTCTCCACAACCATTACTTTGCGGACCCATGTTTATCTCCTGAAATATTTTACACTCTTTTTTTAACACCCTGTATATTGAAATTCAGGTGATTCGACAGATAAGTATTACAAAGGCGGCGCGATTTAGTAGACGATGGTTAGCCATAGTTGAATCTGAATCCAAAGTTAGGTTATGTAGCACGCTGATGAAAAGTGTTTCTCCGTGTACAATTTATTCCAACTAATAGCCCTATTTCACTCCCATTTCTGCAGGACACTTGATAACGACAATCGGGTTTTTTCCCATCAAGCGGACTACAAGGGAGATAAAGTTTTTGTCACAAAACTTCCTACTTTCCTACTTTTTGCCTCGGAATGATAAAAGCGGACGAATCCTCTGCCACCATAGGGGCGGCGACTACGTAAAATATGTCCAAATTAATTAATAACAGTCCCCTTCCTCTTTTTCTGACCCTTGAAACTTATTCATCTCGATTTACCGACTTAGACGACGGAGAATAAAAACGTTGGTGTTGCAGAAACAGTAGGTCCGTATACAAAATTTTAAAAACAGTCAATTTAGATGGAAGGACTAAAAATGTGCTCATTTTTATTTTGACAAAGTGACATTTTCAAAACTGCGTGTCTGGTTATGAAAGACGTTTCATTTCTACCTTTTGGATCAGGTATCTACTTGTTTATTTAGAAAAATAATAGCCTGAGGGTTTATGAGTTCATAATGTAGGTATTTTATTCAGAAGAAAATAACAATTAATCGTAATAACATATCACTTAATTATACAGTGTTTCTAAAATGAATATAGTTGCGGCAAGAATTGAGACAACTTTATTATCGATAGTTTGTCGCGTTATGAACTTCATTTTTATAACTTAGTGTAATATAATAGTGCAAACATTTAATGTAGTATATAGTTTTATTATTCTCAGTTGCAGTTTCCTAAATATTTTGATGAAAATTTCACACCTCTACTTTAAAACCAATAAGATGTCTTTATTTTGACTCGTTACCATGGCAACCAGAAAAATGTCCGGAAATTTTTTCGTGGCGAGGCGATAATTAAGTGGAATTTTTTTGACAGTTGAGAAGGTAAACATATATGATCTACACATTGGTATCTTATCTATATACGAAATATGGTGGCATATGAATTTCTTCGAAATTGCTAAAAAATACTTTTCTACCACCTTTAGTGACCTAAAACTGCCAAAGATCGATATCTTAACTACTACCTATCTGAGTTTTAGCATTTGATATACCTGTAAAATTCAACAAATTGTTTCCATACACTTGATTTTGATTTTATAGTGTTATCTGGTATTAGGTTTTAAATTTCCTGTCTAAAGGCTTGTTGATTTTCTTTATCAAATCGCGACATTTCACTATACACTTATTAAACTCAACGTACATACGCTTCGAACTAGTAATTGACATCTACTGTGACAGAACCGTTTTAAAAATAACAACAAATCAACATATATCAATAACAACAATACCTTGGCCGAATGTCAGGTTTGATTTATACTAGGGATGTGAAATTTTCTTACCGAGTATCACACGAGCGTAAATTATTCCTGGAAATTTTTTAAGTTCTTGTGATAATATAAGTGAAAATATAATGAATTATTCATTTGTTCGTATGACGTAAGTCGTCGGAATTTTTGCCACAGGCAAAGTTCAGTAATACTCTTATTCGGTCAGCGAAGTTTTGAATTTTTATATGCATTTTCATGTTTTCCACTGAATTTTTTCTTAACAGATACGAGTATTTCCTCCGAAGAAATGCATAGAAAAGCCCCATCCGATGCACGGTATTAACAACAAAATTTAAATAAACTAATACACCCCGATATTACTAAACACGCTTAACAAAAGGAACACAAGTAAATATAGGGCTGCAGCCGTTGTAAAAGCGCCGTTCTGCAAACATTTAATTAATACCGACGTTAATTCGCGGAGGGGGCGATCATGCACCAGATTATTAAAACATAAACATTGTAGTCCTGTACACCTAATTTTCGAACTATGCTGCATAAAATACGATTCATTCTTTACTTACACGTTTCAGGTTATCAAAAATTGCGATAAGTTCCTTTAAAAAATATATAATGTTGAAGGGGTAGGTGTATTATTATTCCGTTGTCTTTGTAGTTCCATTTGAAGGTGTTCTGGGAATCGTTTCTGGCAAATGGAAACGTCTATCAAACAGAATTCGACCGTTACTGTCGAGAAAACCAATTGCTTTCCATTTTTCCAAGTGCAGTTCGCTCAGATGGAGGTCAAAGCATGCTGTGGGGCGATCTCTGACAAACGACGAAAAATTACAGATCCGTTTAAGAGCGAATGGCTCGATGCCGTTTCAGAAATCTCTATCTGTGCATTTGCGAATTAAGAGTTTTCTTATCCGACGAAGGGTGTCTTAAGGCTTTCGAACTAAAGGGTGGTTATGGTGATTTTAAATAAAACCACTGTAAGTCTGATAACTTTTATTCAGTAATTTTATAAACTAAATAATATGCCGCCTGTGAGGCGAGATTTAATTTCAACTAGACTAAACAACTATTAGAAGTGAATACAATTTTGTCTTATGTTTATATACTTCAAGAAACCCAACACGAACGACAAAGAGTTACAACAGAAGTAATAGGAGGTAACACTGGGGGTAGTTTAATTTCCATATTCAGAATTGGGTACTTTTGAATTAGGATGAAGGATAGGCAACTAACATCGCAAGTATGATGTTTTGTTAAACTGCTGTTAAAATATCCGTAGTAACTCAAAAATCGGTAGAATCGAAAACATATATTTATATTTAAATATATGAACACAGTTAAATAAAATATGTGTATGTAACAATACTTAACAAAAAGTTTTATAAACATATACATATAGGTAATAATAACATCATCAACTAATCTATTTTTTTTGTGTTACTACTATTTTAGTAGACACACGATTTCGCACATATACTTAACAAAAAAAAAATAGATAATACTCTGGAAATTTATTTTACACTGTCCAAATCTTAAAGCTGATCATCAGAAACTTAGGAAATTTGAGGGCCAACGGAGCTGAATCATATCAGCCAGAATCAGCGAGACCACATTCAATATACAGGATGTCCTCCGAATAGATGAAACGACTCTTGTAAGGGACAAAAAATGTTGGTGTTGAAAAATGGCCTTCTGGGATTTAGCTCTGCGTGTGTAAGATCACCGTAATTCTCGAAAAGTAAATTTTATGGTGTTTTTAGGTACAGAAATCTCGAAAAATAAGAGTAATACCAAAAACAAAATTCTCAATGTTTTTGTTATCCAGTTTTACCTTTTAAATTTTCTTCAAATAAAAATACAACTTTTAAAAAGCGTTTGTAAAACACATATTATTTTGACATTCTAATCCCACATTTTAAGTATTATTAATAATAATATTTACATCAATAGTTACATTAAAAAATACGTATTTTGAAAGATTTCTGTAACTAAAAATTTACTAGTTAGACTGCTTTCCGTCATTAAATATTCGTTTTACTTTGGTACCGTTGAACATTCGCCAAGAAGGCATCAGATAACATTCCTGTTATATACTGATGTTTATATTATTCTTAAATGTCTAAAATTGTTTGTATTTGCAGAAAACTTTATTTCAAAGAAAATCTGCCATGATTTCAAACCCAGAAAACCTTGTAAATTTAGAAAAAACTGTTTTTCTTTCATCAGCAAAGTGCCATTTTTGTTTGAGCGACGACAAAGTGTTATTAAGAAAAGTTTCTGAAAATGAAAAAGTAAGTATTCAATGTTCTAGGCCTACTTTGATTTTCTGACCGATTTTCACATTTTCTCGTAAAGTGCTGTTTCTGTACGAAATACGACCAAATGTTATTAAGAAAGTTTTTTAGAATGAAAAAACTGAGTATGTAGAAAAATTTCAATTTTCTAGGCATACTCCGATTTTTTTTGATTCCAATTTTTTCTCAAAGTAGGTATAGGACAGTACAATTTTGCACACGTCCTCAATTCTTCATTCTGAGAAACTTTCCCTAATAACAGTTTGTTTAATCTCATACAGAAAAAATCTGAAAATCGGTTAAAAAATCAAAGTAGGCTTAGGACGTTGAAATTTTGCACATACTGAGTCCGGGAAACTTTTCTTTATAACAGTTTTTCATATCACATACTGAAACAGCACTGTACTGGTGAAAAGAATTAGTTTTTAATTTCCAAAGCTTACTATATTCTATGGAGAGCCGAATCTCAGAAGGCCATTTTTCAAGATCAAAATTTTTGTTTCTTACAAACCGTTTCATCTATCCGGGAACACTCTGTATATAATAAGTTTTCAAATAGGTATATAGTAGGACACATTGACTACTTCAAAATTTAATAGTTTGAAGTCATAAGACTTTAGAAGTTCATGAACTGAGAAAATTCATAAGTCCGTAGATCGTAACAGAAATACGTAAATCTACGGATTAAATCGTAGATCTGGCAACATTGACTACGGATTAGGTGTGTAATATACGTGTTGTGTCCAATAACAATAAATAACTTGTCGTCATAATTTATTTTATTGTAATATTTCCGTTCAAAGGTGAACGTTTAAATTATAGAACACGCCTAAATTATCAATTTTCCAAATTTACGGGGTGGAGCAGCCATTGCTGGAGATTACCGTGTGAATAATTTCTCTGGGGATTATTTATTTCGTGAGGGTCCCCTCTAGTCGGTCTTGGCGCAGAGTGTGGCATAAATCATATACGAGGATGACCGAATTCCTCGCGTGGTAATAGTCGCTCTTACCCGTACGATTCTCAGGAACCGTCACAAAAATGAAGCACATCAATCAGGATGCTAAAAGATAAATATGTACAAGGTCTTATCAAATAGTTCCAGGACTGTTTTTTACAATTTTGATGGGAGACATTACAGAGAAGATCCACAGATATTGTTTTTGAGCCTCTGACATAAACTGGGAATAAAACTTTGTTGGAACTTGATTCGCCCAATATGACTCTCGCCAGTTGATGATGCATCATTTGAAAAGTTTCTGTGGACGATATCGTCAACTTCACATATAATTTAATGCTAACACAATGTTATTCAATGAAACTGATTACAAAACCACAGAACATAAAACTGTATGATTATATTGCAAGAGTATTTAAGTTAATATAAATCAAATCTCCTAAAATTCCTATCAGTGAAGTGAAATGAATGCTCTTTGATATCAATATCTAGGTATACTAATGAACAATTCCATAGACAAAGCTGCATACCTAGATGTCTTGTCAAACAAATCGCTATTAGGTCTATAATTGACAGTTTTTGCAAATATTTCTAAACAAAGGTATTCCTATAACTGTTGCCAATCCTGCCGTATACATATTCCATCAATTTATTCGCTAATATTTGTACGGAAGAGTCGGTTATTTACAAATATTTGCAGAAACTGTCAAGACTGATTTGTTTCATAAGATAACAGAGAAACACCGGTGACGAAAAGATGTTTAGAGTAAGGAAAATTATTTTTATTTGGTTTCGCGCAAACTGTTCGTTGTATGAAAAAATTACAAGAGGGAAAAAAGTAGTAAAATTAGGTGAAGTATTAAAAAAAAAGTTTTGTTGAAATCGGCCATTGCAGGAAAAAGTTCTGAAAGAAATAAATCTAGGGGTTGCTTATTCCCGCCCTCCAGAAACATAAGGTAAGGAATACACACCACCACAAAATAACTTTTGACTAGCTGATAATGTGTACCAAAATTGAAATATCTAAGTTTTTAAGGAAAAATAAAAAAACTATTTTTTTCCGCCTTTTTGAGACTCGGAAAATCTCAACAGGGAGGACCCAAATTGAAAAATTTTATATGAAGATTCCCCCCTGAAATGGCTTGTGGAACATACTGGTAAAACATTTGACCATCATTCTGGAACACCCTGTATATAAAAATAAACAGAAATGCTTTTACAAAAATAGTTATAATAATATGTGCCAACGGCACAACACTGCAGTCATTATATGGCGCGGAATTCAAGTCCTGTAACTATTTGATCGACCTCGTATAAAATATTTGTTAACTGTTAAACATAAGGAGCTTTCCTTTCAGTGATCAGATCACTGTAATAGATCAGTTGGAAGGAAGGTTCCTACTTGCCTTAACCTCAATATGCTTATCACTTTCAAGTGAAGCTTCCTCGCTAATTCATATGACAAATCTATTATTTTTACAAAATAGTACTCGAATGGGTGATATTTCAAAATAAAACCGCTTCGATTCCATCCGCCCAACAAATGGGCGATAAAAGTGTCCCACAAAGAGAATTAACGATGGCTAGATTGATTTTAAACATTGTTTAAATACTGACGAACTGTTATTTTTGATTGCGGTCGTAGATTATTCAGCCGATAGATTTTATATTGTAGAAACAGTTAATCCTGTATTAAAAGCGTTCACTGAATGGGATTTATTTATATATTGGATTCCAATGGGTCATTTAAGTTCAAAGGAAATCGATTGGGTGCAAAATCTATTTTGAACGGTAGAATTATATGTGTACCTATCGTTAGGTAGATTTATTTATCCTGTAGTACTCTTTTCTACAGGGCATGGGGGTAAAATATGAAAATGTAGCTAAATTTGGAAAAAGATACAAAGTTGAAATTACTTTTTCATAATAACTCGAGTACCGCTCAACCGATTCTCACCAAATTTGGTAGGGAAGCATTTTTTAAGAAAAAGGATCATAATTTATGTATTAATTTACGTTCGGCCATAGAGAGCGTCACATTAGCAATGCCTGATAATGAATTTCTCTCTTAGTTTTTGTTGACGAAACGTTCTGATTCGGTCGAATACAAAATTTTATTCTACTGAATTTCAACTTAAAAAAATACACCGAAAAACAATTTGGTGCCTATAAAAAAATTTTCATGAAATTCATGGAAATAAATTATTTGTTTATATTGTGCTAAAAACATATTTCATAATTTTTTTGAAATAGCAAAAATACAGTTATTTTGTGTAAAAAAAGCATTAGTTTCCATTAAAAACATTGTCAAATTTTTATTGATACACTTCTGCCGATTTAATTATATTCTGCAATAAGACAATTTTTATATTTCAAATAATTTTTGTAATTAAACAACTGCATATTTAAGCCGGCAACTTATTGCTCAGGAATTCCGGGAAACAGCTGTGGATTAATGCCCCGACCAGCATTGAATTGCACCTGAAAAATCTATAGCAAATAGTCAACGTATAGTAAAATTTTCTTACCAAATAAAACAATTTATTTTTGACAAAGAACTGAGCATTACATCAAAAAAGATTTGTCCCGAGAATAAATTATGTTTAAATAATTGAATTGTTTGCGGAAAAATAAATTTTTTTCAGTGTACACTTTGTAGAACTTCATAATTACTAGTCTTATCTTTGTGTATAGTAAAGGGCAGAAAATATGTTTTTCAGACTCGAATAACTTTTCAGAATTCCGTCAGTGGCGTGCGTGATAGTAAAAATTGAATGTTTTGGAAAAAATCATACGCTACTGTTTACTTCACATTAGGCATATGTTTCTTAATCAACTATAAAATCTGAAGACAAATGAACTTGTGAGTTTTTTTAGGAGGATGGGTCGTTTCTCAGTAATTTTAGTAATAATTAAAATACATTTAATTTAATGATTAAATAATTTGGTCTTTTGAAATATATGAAAAATTCAGTCAAAACCAATTGTTATCTATATTTTTTAAATGTAGCATACTGTATTTATAAACTTGTGTATACTCATACTGAAGCACCCTGTACAAAAAAGAAATACGGAAATATATTGTCACGGAATTTGCCCCACTCACACCCAAACCGACGACTGTGGTATCGCGAAATGCTAAGATTGTCCCGATCGCCCCTACACGATTCTGTTAAGCAAACAAAAAGCCGTGGATCGAGACGGGACTAGAAAATTGGGGAATCGACGAGAAGCATTCGAGTCGTTCGGGAAGATGAATCTAGAGATACTAGAATATACCTGGAATATTCGTTGGGTCTATAAAAGAAAAATAAACGGCCGATTAAGTTAGTCTTGTATTAAGTCTTGTATTACAGTGTTGAATTGAAGTGTTTAGTTGAAGATATCAAAGTGATTTAGATAGCGATTAATTAAATAAGTGTTTAGTTGAGTTCTAATTAGTGTTCAGTAGTGTACTGAGTATAGTTAATAAAGAAGTAATTAATTAACGGATTGTTTTTCTGGAAGTAAGAAAAATTCGGATTAGGAAATCCGTGACAATATTATATTTCATGGCATCAAAATTTGATTTTTTTAGAAGGGCAACATTCAGTCAAAAATAAGCCCTCGCGCTTCATCATGAAAAACAAATAAAAGCCCGCCTACCAACACGAAAAAAGGACGCAACATACATTTGCCCAGCGGCAGAATCTCTAATAATCCGGCGAAATGAAATAATGTTCCGGCACTCGCTGGCTGGAAAAAATTGTTATAAAAAATGTTATAACACTAACCGCTTTAATATTTTTGACACATGCATCCGTTATTCTCCCCCAATCCAGACTTTCCAGGGCCTCCACAACGCCGTTGTAGACACCGTGTCGTCACAGGGCATAAAATAGGGAGATGAGAACGTGGAAAACAGGGTCAGGTCATAGTTATACCGCCAAATTGTAGATGTTGTAAACGGTTATCAAGCAAAAAGGATGTGTTAATAAACCCTCCCAGCTAACAATTTCTTGTTCTATAAAAATCGTAAGAACGTTTCCAGAGCAAATTTTATAGAGCAATGTTTGTTCTAAGAACATTTTCAAAACGTTCTTATAACACTTATACCATAAAAATGGGCACCGTTCTATAGAACTGTTTAGTTCTTTAAGCTATTCTGTAAGGTCTGCAGGAAATACTAGAATTGTTGAATAAACGTTCTCACAGGAATTTTTTAAACACAGTTACAAAGCAATCTCATAAAAATTCTATACCACTTCGTTATACAATTTTTATGTTGCATACTTAGAGAACTTTATAATCTTTTAATTGTATCTTTTAAAAATAAAATGTTTCTGCATCGCACATATTAGAAATAATATGGATGCGCCAATAAGAACCAAGATAGAAGATGACCTAATCAGCATAAGAGTACTCGCATCATTACGAATTGCTTTGTTGGTTTGTTCATCAGGGAGCAGTACCTTTTAATGTGGAAAAAGTTTTACCGTGAAATGTGTAGTACATAATAGTAATTTTTTGACGCCCCCTCAGTTAACCTTATATTTCCTATGATGCTGGAAATTTAATAAAAAAAATGTTTTCTAAATTGATGAATTTAACAATCAACTGTATATAAAATAGTGAAAAAGTAAGTATAAGTATCCATATTATTGATGTCATTTCACCTATTTATATTGTATATAATATGGCGACAGAAAGAAAGGCTTTATCTTGTACTTCCAAAGAAATCTCACTAATGTGACATTTTTGTGTCGCTTGCAATGATTATAGATTATAGATAATTATAGAGCAAATATGCTTCGTAACTACTATAACAGATCTATGCCACTTAATATCCACAGTGTTGTCATATTTTATTGTGGTAATATCAATTATTTCAATTTTATTTAATAAAGCTAATAAAATTCTTTAACTTCAACATCTAGAAGTGTAAATGAATAAGGTTTGGAATGGTCTAAATTAAATATGTTACTAAATTTCTATAAGGAAATCAGTTTCTATTAGTAATCAAATAAATCTTATCTATCGTAATGAAATTTTCCTTCTGCAAGCAGATAATAATTTCTACAAGTCACGACTATGCTATACAAATTTCCCCATTAAGTATACTTTGATCAAAATATTTCGCACTTTTATAGATGAGGATATGGAAGACCTACATATGTATATAAATGTTAGTTCTATAGCATTTTTTATGAAACAATGAGGCTTTTGTATTTACTCTCTAATGATTTTATGACAACTGTATTATTATTCTTATTCTTTTTCTCTTAAGTGCGATAGCAGCATCCATATTTGTAATTTGTTTTCCGCAGCAGAATTGTAACTTAACAACGCCTTACACAATAGTTCTATAATTAAACTATAAGCGATATTACAGAATAATTTTATAAGAGTGTCACAGGAGATGGTATAATTCTATAAAGCACTATTTTGCATCGGTTTTACAGCAATTTGATTCTATAAGCACCATTGCTGTAAAATTGTGTTATGATACACACTTATATGACTACATTAGCAGTTACGTTATAAATGTTCTATAAATTATGCTCTAAGAACGTTCTTGCAACACATTTAAAAAATAATTCAGTTTCTAAAGGCAAAATAGTCTCATGTGCCACATTAATGCAATAATTTAGTATTCTAGATACAACTATAAAATATTAACAGAATTAAAGCTCGTATTACTCTAAATTTATAGAACTACTTTGCTAGCTGGGCTGCGCATTACTATAGAGGTTATTCTTCACGTCTTTCACAATCAGACAAAGCAGAGAAACAACTGTCAATTGTTATTCTTACATTTTCGTCTTTTACTCAAACCTACACTGAGAAAATGTGCAGGGGAAAATACATACTTTGCTGACTATTTTGTAGCTAAAACTGTAACCGCTTCGTAGCCATTGCTTTAAATATCTTTTGTCAGGTCAAGTTAAAGACACAATGATTAAATACATTATACTACAACTATGTCTTTGTAGTTTATTCTACGACAAAATTGTAAGCGCAAATGTATAGTAAATTTTACAATGAGACATTTATTACAAAATATAGTAAAAAGTTTTACAATCATATTAAAATTTACAACGAACATATACGATTTACTACATTTGTAAGTTACGGCAAAATTGTAAGCCTCAGTATCTCTCTTTTAATAAATGATTAAGAAGTAAATGATGCAAGTCATTGCCTCGTTGGTTTTGGGGCTAATCAAGTCACTAAAAACATGCTACGGAGCGGTTTCGTAGCGTGACTCCACCGCCGTCGTAGCTTATAATATGTCAAAGTGGCAAATAGTGTCCATATAAAGAAGGCGGCGCTCACCGGCCAGCCCCGACTGTCTATTGTTTCGGCGCCCAGCCACCGCAAACTAATTTAATCCGACACTGATAATTTCCAGGACGGAGCGGACCTGTAAAAACGGCGGGAGGCAGCCGGAGTTCACGGTCCACGGCGTCGATAAGTTAATAAGTGTGATATTTAGTCACTGTGAATACGGCTTTAACGTGTGCCGCCTGGGCGAGGGGCGGTAAGGAGTCGCAGGGGCGGAAAGGTATAGCTATGCTATTTGCGTCGATTTCAGGGCTCATTAGCTCGTATTATAATAATTTCTTCACACGCGCACATAAAAATAAAATTTGATATTCATACAGAGTGGTTCGCATAAGAACCGACACAGAGCCGGTGCATGTAGAAGGTTGCAAAATATTGTAATTTATCCAAACATACCTATACAGGGTGAACCTTAAATAAGTACAAATATTTTAACCAGCAGTATAGTTCACTGTGTAGAACACATAATTAATAGTTTTTTACAAAAAAATCAGAAATAAAAAAGTGAAATTTTAAATAAATTTTGTAATTTTTCTGTAGAAAACTTGTTGAGGACCGCAGACTTTCATACATTTATGAGTCATAGTACTGCAGATTGAACGCGTGGTTTACAGTGTTGCCAGTGTTACACAAATGTCTTTGCTTTTCTTGATATTAAACGCATACGTCAAGCTGCTATTTTGTTATTTAATATTGTGTGTACCTTTATTTTTAAAATTTGTTTCACTGATTAAAGTGCGAAGTCACTTTATGGTTCTGAATTTGAAATAAATGGTTAATAAATACTGACTCATTTGGGGTTAAGTGGCGAAAATAAAATTTAATATGCTGTGTGAAAATAATAGTTTTCGTTATTATTCATAAAATAACTTAAGGAAATTGTGTCTTGTGTCTCTTTCTAACAGTGTACAATAACATTTAACTTGTGAAATGTGGATTACTGATTAAATAGTTATTTTTTTAAGAAACAGTGTGCAGGTTTATGTATAATTTTTGAACATTGAACATAGTAATATCAAGTAATACCTAAATACTTTATGGTAGTATGTATTTAACTTTCGGAAATTCATTTTTAATCGTTTATAGTAAGGTCAGTTAAGAAGTTAAAATTTATGTTAATAATATTGCGTACCATACTACATACCCAACTTTACTGTACTTATGCTTCAAACAAGTATTTTTAAAATAGAATTTAACCGTCTTACTTTACTATTACGTTCAAGGAAACTTAATATTTATATTAGAGGAGATATGGCAACCTCGCAACAAATCTATAGTTCATTAGGTTGGTTATGATAGCGGTCCTCAAAATGTGGGTATTTTTAAAAAAAAATAATATCTCCGTAAATATTAGAAATTTTTGAAAATGGCTTTCACTAGACTAATTTATATGACGAACTACACCAGCAGTTAAAATATTTGTACTTATTTAAGGTTCACCCTGTATACAAAATTGGAAAATAAACTCTAAAATTTTGAGGCAATAGCTTTTGCACTTTTTGAATGTGATATGGATGTAGCAGATTACGTTTAAGAACTCGATGTACAGAAGTTCTTGATAGTCTAGTTGCTCGGGATAAACGTTTTACACTGTTTGCAAAATATTTTCTTCATCTTGTACCCTTATAACACTAGAATGCTCTCGGATATTATTAAAAAACTTTTCTGTCCCTTAAGTCCGTCTTTCAACATTAGAAAATGTCCTACAATATTCTTCCACATTTCATCCACAGTTTCCTTCACAGAAACCTAGCACAAATAACATGTCATTTTCAACAACATACAGTAGCAGAAATAAAATAGTTTTATTATTTTATATATTCTGAATAATTATGTTCAACTAAAAACATTTATATTATTTGATTGTTTCTAATTCCACAGGGTGTATAACAATTTAGAGACTGGCAATTTATTTAAGGTAAGAAAAAGGCATATTTTCACCTGGTTTTATACGTAAATTACACGCCAGCTGCACACAGAAAATTGGTCAAGTAAACACATTTCAAATACAACTTTTGGGATACCATTGTAAGAATTTTTGTGTGGTCTCCTTTTCATCGTATTCTTTTAGTTTATTAAGGAAAGCGTTCAACAACTTAACAAATTGAATGAGTCTGGATCTTTTAATAAGACTGTTGTCAGCGACTTAGTTGCACAATTTACGCGGTTTGAGGTCGATCCCGTTGAACTTCCCATATTTATCTAGAAGGTCGCATAAGCTGGGGATAATCGTTTAAGTGTTTTCCTTGGTTTGCCTTAGTTGAGGGTTCTTTGAGCTGTGGCCTGTAATAGGTATTCAGACCTGTTATGAATGGATGGTTAGATCCCGGCTTCAGTCTTTTAACCCACTTTTTCCTTTACAAATCAGGGCAATAGCTGCAGGCATATATTTTACTACAAGTATGAAGCAAAAGCTAACGCAAATTTTTCTGAAATTCTGTAGTACTTAATATTAGAAAATATTTAATATTGGCGCATTCACCATGTTATCGAAATGTGTGCGATGCCTTCATGATCCTTATATGTTAATGTTTATAACATTTTAATTTTTATAAACATTATTCCATATACAGGCTGTATCACATAAGAGGGCCCCTCCCATGTATCTCGCTTAATATGTGAGACATCAAAAATCTTTAATTGTTTTTTGTTGCAATTTTGGAGGCCTTTATGCTCGTAAAAACAAATTTGAGATCCATGGCCAACTTTATGAGTAATAACAAAAAAACCTGTAAAGTGCCCAAACTTTAAGGCTGTTTAATTTTGTTATTTTAAGAGATAGAGAAAACTTATTGGTAATAAATTTTGATTGCAAATTTGATATCTTTCACCTGATATAAACAGATTTTTGAAATATCGTATGTGGTTCGCTGCGCCCTCTAGGCGGATAAAAAATTTTTTTATTGAAGCAGGCTATGGCCACAAAAAATTGCCTGTTTTTTCGTCTTTCATGCAATATACTACATGTTGCCCTTATTTTTCGTATTTATTACATTTTTTTCGTTTAGTTTAGTTAGTTAAAAAAAATGTACCTAAATATTTTCGTGTTGCTCAAGATAATGTAGAATGTACTTTTTTATGCAAAATACAGATTTTTTTATAACATTATTTTATTGGTTTTCACATTAGAAGCAATTGGGTGTTTAAAATTATTTTGACACAGACAATGTAATAAAATAATATTATAAGAAAATCTGTATTTTGCATAAAAAGTACATTCTGTTTATTATTTTTTTGCAATTGGCGTCTTTAAACAGGTTCTACATTATCTTGAGCAACACGAAAATATTTAGGTACATTTTTTTTAACTAAAATTGAAAAAAATGTAATAAATACGAAAGATAAGGGCAAGATGTAGTATATTGCATGAAAGACGAAAAAACAGGCAATTTTTTATGGCCATAGCCTGCTTCAATAAAAAATTTTTTTATCGGCTTAGAGGGCGCAGCGAGCCACATACGATATTTCAAAAATCTGTTTATATCAGGTGAAAGATATCAATTTTGCAATCAAAATTTATTACCAATAAGTTTTCTCTATCTCTTAAAATAACAAAGTTAGACAGCCTTAAAGTTTTGGCACTTTACAGGTTTTTTTGTTATTACTCATAAAGTTGGCCATGGATCTCAAATTTGTTTTTACGAGCATAAAGTCCTCCAAAATTGCAACAAAAACAATTAAAGATTTTTGACGTGTCTCGCATATTAAGCGTGATACATGGGAGGGGCCTTCTTATGTGATACAGACTGTATATTGAATATATCTTTTCACATATTTTGTAAGATTTTAACATAATATTTATATAAAATGACACCTCAACGTTACTTCCCATTTAAAACCTCATGAAACATGGAAAACATTCAATACTGGCGCATTCGCCATTTTATCGAAATTTGTGCGATGCCTTTCGAGATAAAGAATATCATAACTAGAGCCTATGATGATTTCTGTTACAATTCAGTGCACTTTCAATAGACTAAAAGCTTAAATGACAGCTGCTTTCCATAAATAATCATACTGGTGCCCAACATGTATAGAATAATGTTTACAGCTTTTTAAAAACACCTTGTATAAAAAATTGTTCAGATAAAAGTTTTTTTACATCGCTTAGAAATCTTGACTTTATTTCAAAGTCAATAGTTTTATTGCCATGGCGATCAATTTTGTTTTTATTAATGGCACCATACTTTCTGTTCTTGTTTAGAATCAACTCTTAAAACTTAACTAGAAAAACTTTTGTCTGAATAATATTTTTAAACAGAGAACTTATAAGAAATTTGTTCATGCATATTGGGCACCTTCTTGACATATTTTTAATATATTATGTAAAAGAGATATACTGGTACAGAAACTTAAAGTTTACCTTGTTGTAGCTTGTTGCATTATGGTTATATTTTTTTACAATTCGTATCAATGAGTCATATGTATGTTAAAATAAAAATTAATATAGCTACATTTACTATAAAAAACATTCTGTAAGATTCAATACTAAAATTCACTTTTGAAATTGTGGGAACTCGAAAATTCATTCACAATAGATGAGACCTGCCCTAAATAAGTACTGAATGTTTTCATTAAACCAGATGTGACTCTTTGTAGTAAATTTAGTAAGAATTAATTCTTATTTCAGGTAATTATTGAATGCAGCTTTGTTTATGAAATTGTTCATACATATGATTTTATTGATAGGAATTGTAGCAATATTGATTTATATTAGAAAATACATTTACACTACAGTAAAAAATCTACAAAAGTTAATAATAAAGAACATATGAGAAAGATACATACAAGACTTTATGTTTTCTTTCTAACTCGTTAGCTTCATACAAACAGTTTAAGTTACAGTAAAACGAGAAATTATAAACATAATTTTCCTGCAGTGCTTGTGAGTAATGTTTGTGCAATGCAGGTATATTTATGTTGATGTAGTTTTTATTACATCCATTTCTTCCCCGACTTTTCATTGCAGTGAAATTAGTTCATAAACATCCTCGCTTTCCTAAAGTACAGGCAAAACACGTAGTTAATTATAATTTTATTATGAAGGAAATCGTTTTAGCTTCTATAATAAAAATGTAATGGAAAGTCTGTGAGCAAATAAACGTTTAGGCTTTTATTTAGTTCTAAACACTAAACGGAAACGTTAGTAGTACCTTGTATTTCAAGACACTGCGCTGTAATACTAGGAACTATTGTAGAATTTAGTTCAAAAATGTTTTTCTACAACCTTGTTCAAATACAGGGTGTCCAGAAACTCCGCGCAAAAAATTTAAGGGGTTATATGACTTGAAAAAATATTGTGTCAAGTTTATTCTTTAGAAAAGTCAATGCTAACACTACGTACCCTCAGAGATTTATTTTAAATTGATTTCTTGGATAACATTTGTAATAATGGAACGATTTTTTTTCAAATTTAGTACACTTGTTACATTCATAAAGATGGAGTTTTAAGTAAAATATTTCTAAAGTTGCAGCGCTCTAAAGGGCAGAAAGGGCACGTGCTAGATGAAAAAATGATCATAACCTCTTTGTCTTTAATTTTATTGAAATTTTGATGGCATGAACTGCAACTTTTTATGAGAGAATAGAATTTTAACTAATTTACTTTTAACCTTGGTAGAACCATGACCGGTCTGGTCGCCATATCGTCTGTTTAACTTCCTGTATATGCAAGTTTCTTCTGCAGCAAAAGAAAAGCGCATTGATTTAGGATAGCAGTTTTCACGATTTTAGAAATCAAGTTGACGTTGATTTTTGAGACACCTTTTATATACAAATATAAAAGTAGTATATATAAAAAAGTTTCCTGGCATAAGCTTTTAGCGACTATTGACAGTGTTTTGGATCTAATAATGACATGCGTCCATATAAGAAAAGTATCTGGATGGTGATATTGATCGAAGTTTTCAATAATATTCACAGTATGCTGGGTGGCTTTCTGTTTGTGGCCGATCTAAGCCCAGTATTGAGTAGCCTATGCCAATATTTGAAAACATGACTAAATGCCAAATTGACTAATTGTATTCGTTTTATTAGTGAGTATTAATTTAAACAAATAAATGTCCTACACGGATTTCTGTATATCTACTTGCTGAAATATACAGGGTGTTCGGGAATATGTACGAAATCTGTCGGGTGCAGATACATGAAACAATAAGAGGGCGAGTTCCTATAAATGAAGAACGCCGCTGGAAATCAGTTTTTCTTGAATAATTTTTATAGTATTTACTTAATATCTATAATGTAATAAAAATTGTAATGTAATGGACATTAGTAAGGATCTCTTAAAGTAGTGTCCTGGAAACATATTTAGTTTTTTTATTTTACCAGGCATGATAAAGACGTTAAAATAAATGCTTGTTTATTGGCGATAAAATGAATCGGTTAAAAAGTTAGACCTATGTTTCCTCTTATGAAGATTTTACAATAATTTTGTTAAGGTCCCAGGAGGCCACCACTGCATTTTTTAAATTTTGCATTTTTTTGGATTAAACATCTTAAAATGAAGAAACTGCGCTGTTGTTTGAATGACTTTCGTATCGCACTTTGCTGTCGAAAAAAAAAATAGATCATGGCCCTTTTTATTAAAAATAAAACATGAATTCATTTATTATATTATTCTTTTCCTTGTAAACGTTGAAGCTACCCAGATTTATTATTTTAAAGGTATTAAATACAGGATGTTAAAAATTGAGGTATTAAGTTGTAAATCTTAGCCTGCCCCTGGTAAACTATAAGAGTTAAATATATTACATTAAGACACTATTTTAAGAGGTGTCCATCACATTACATTTTTATTAAATTATACTAAGTACTTTAAAAGTTATTCAAGAAAAACCGATTTCCAGCGGCGTCCTTCAGGGACGCATAGCTCCTTAGGGAGGGTATGTCGGAAAAACAGTTCTTTTTATTGAAGGAACAGCGAAATATTTTTATTTCTAAAATTTCAGGATAAAAGTTTGAGCATTGAACATCCTTGGGAAAGAGAAATATAAATAAAAAGGAAATAAATGTTGGCATTTTATTAGATTTTATTTGTTTCAAGTAAATGTAGTTACTGGTTTTTGTTGACTGCCTTTCTTTGATTAAATAAACGACTCCTGTTTGGGATTATTGCCTGTTGTTAGCGGACTTCACCCCTCCAGATCCAGCTCGTTCGAGGCCACCCTTGACCCAAACTGTAATGTAACTAAATGGCAATATTAATCCATCCCCTTAGACCCAAGCTGGTGCAGCTCAGATCGCCTTCTTGCACATTTCTGATCGCTAACCTGTTGCTCGGCGGCCGCAACGACGTCCGGCGTCCGCATCGCGCGAGCCCGCCCCCTCGGGCGCCTCCGTCGGCGGGGGCGCTGGAATCGATGCCGATCCCGCGGCCGCCGCCGCCGCAGTCACTCGGAGGCGGCGCGCCGCAATGTATCACGACTGCGAGTACTTCCGCGGGAGTCCGCACTTCCACACGCGGCTCTACAGGGTCACAGGTAGACATGCTGGTGGCTGGGGTGGACCTGGGGGTCTTCCCCGTGTGGTGTTGGTGTGCGAGGGTGTGGTGGCGGCTATTGGGAGGGGGGGGGTCAGAATGGACGTGGGTGCATGTGTGACGTGAGAGGGATGTCAGGTGTGGGATATGAAGTCTCAAGACGTGGTGGTTATACAGGATGTTTGCGGTGGTAGCTACTAGGATACATGGTTTTGAGAAAAAAATTATATGTGTTACTATAGAGACTGTCTCGTTTGCAATTCAAAGAAACTGAAAAAATAGTGGGGATAGTTCATATAACGTTGCGTATGCGAAATACCTACAGGGTGTTAAATTTGTTACTTCGGACAAGGGTTTTCTTAATTGTCTATAAATCGACTGAGAATAAAGATATTAAAATTTGTACACGCATTAATATCAACTGGGTCGTGAGAAACACGTGCAAATCGTTTATTCTTAGTAGTAGTGACGTAGATGCCGGTAATTTAACGGGTATAATTAATGAAATAATATATTAAACGCTAAAATTTCTTAAGGTCGCCGTAATTTTCGCTGTAAAATGATCAAATTTTTTGTGATTTTTAGGTACAGACATCTCGAAAAATTAAACACATAGAACAAAAGAAAATAAAATTATGTTTTGTTTATCCACTTTTACTATTTAAATTCTTCACAAATAATAATAATAACTTTTAAAATGCATTTGTATGACACACATTATTTTGCAATTCTAACCCCACCTTTAAAAAATTTGTTTGCACATACATATAAACAAAAGTGAACAATCTCATATGCGGAACTATGTAACTTTATGTTTTAACAATATTTACAGCTACAGTTGAATTTAGAAAAATACGTATTTTGAAAGATTTCTGTATCTAAAATTTTCTTGGGTAGACTTTAGCACCTTTGAATATTCGCAGACGACATGAAAGAACATTGCCGTTATTTGCTAAAATTTATATTATTCAGTTCTTAAATGTCTAAAATTACTTGTATTTATAAAAAAACACTGTTTGAAGACTGCGGCGCCGTTAAATATTCTAACGGCTTCTGAAAGATGTCTAAAATGTGGTAGTATGTGACGCTACATTATTGAATAAAATATATATGAACTGCCCTTACTATTTCTCTTACTCCCCAGTTGTTGAAGTTCGAATGCATAGCAATAGCTAAAATTTTAAAAAACATTGTTTCTATTACTACGATTAATATTTTATCTCAGGTCTAGACAGTGTTCAGTGACATTCTGATTATAACCTACTTGGTGCATATATGTATTAATCATATATCTTCCAGTTTTACGTATTTTTATTAGCTTACCTTTGAGTATTTTAAATTATTCCGAACGTTTAAGCGTTCCGAGAGTTCCTTTAAAATTTCTCTTATGTCCATTTCGTTAAAATGTATCAGTATATAATATTAATACTAGCTAGGTACATTTGTTTAAACATAACTTATTACATACGTACTGGATCTTGAATCAGTGTCAATTTTTAAATATAATTATTAACTTTAGACAGAAAGGTAAACAATCAAACATTTCTACATATTTTTTAAAATTATTTCGGAACTGGTAACACTGAAATTTCTATTTGCCCCATATTTATTGACGTGACAGTTTTTCATTTAGAAACACAGGAATTTGATAATTTGGACACGTTTATACTTTTTATATATAATTTTATGACCGTGTTTAGTTATTTAGACTAGTACTGTCACTGACTTTGGTTATACAATTTTTTAAACAGTCTATTATACTTTTTTGAAATTTAAACTATATTGTATATCAAAAATTGCGCAATATCCTTGCAGTTTTAATATATTTTCTAAAAGTTTTTTTTAGTATTATTGAATTGGCACATTTCTTAAATGTACCTACGTCTAAAAACTATAACACATACAACACCCCAACGAAAGGGACGCTATACGACATCGTCTTTAAATTTTGGCCCCTCCCCAAGATTGTTCCGATTAGGCAAGTGAATTAGTCCCTATTTGTTGATTTAATAGGCTGGTGAAGTCGCGACTGCTACGGAATAATTAGCAGGAATTAGGCCTCTAGCTCTCTCTTCGGGGTGTATTACAAAATATTTGTCTTTGAAACTGGGTGAGATCCAGAGCGGCGGTGCTTTTTATGCGACGTTGGCGAGTCGTATTTGTTGTAGTCAATGTGATCTGGTTAAATTTGTTTGCGCATTCAAAGTTGTTCTTAAATTTAACGAATTAATCTTTTATAGAGTAACAGATGCAGATGTTGAAATTTCGGAAATAACTCATTAAATCGCTATTGAAATGTTGGTACGCTACGGCTTATAACCATTAATATTGTTTGTAAGAAAGACGTCTGTAAGTTCATAGAAAAATACAGTTTTCAGCGCTGGACGAGGCATGACTCTTGAAATATCTTGTCACTTTAGTTTTGGAAGAATTATTTTAAGCGTTCCCACTCAGTACAAAACAGGTCATTTTCAGTAATATTATGTCCCTATAACCTTCGAGATCAGTGTCACATCTGAAATGATTCCCGTCTATGTCTTCTCTCCTTTGGCATGTTATTTCACTTTATTCACTTTTCCGTTCAACTAATTGTTATTAATGTAAGTTATGTTACTATTAACGTATCGACGCGACACCGACTATTGCAGCGTTTCGTAAATGACTGAAACTAAAAGCGCAGTTTGAAATGCGAGTCAGCTATGAATTAACTAATAATAGGTATATAATCCGTACCTATATTACTAATCTTTCTTCCAATTCTTATGTTTTTATGACTATTGTGCCACGCTTGAAAGTATCGACATGCAATCAAACAAACCATACAGGTCCATCTCAAATATTTTCTTACATTCTATGGTTCTTGTACTTTTGCTCTTTGACAAAACCCCTAATACCAACATTAGAAATTGGAAACGAGATCCCAACTGACAGCGCAAACCGCTACAAGCGATTTCATCCGCTGATACCGCCCTTCCAGACTTCCTCTGTCCCGTTTCATATCCCTTCCCAGCCCTCACAACCAATAACTTAAAAAGAAAGCCGTAATTGGGTATTCTCCAGCGTTGCCCGAGCGTTACTATCAAATTTAATTACTTCTAGCTTGCAGAGACTTCCTTGCCCTAGCTAGTTCGACGTTACCATCTCCTATTAGCGTTCGTTTATTCTACTTCTTGTTTGTTCCACGTGTATGTTTGCAGAAGTGGGATTTGGAGCGTCTGCGGTATCGACATATAAAATATCTATAAAATAAATTCAATAAGTATACTACGATGTCGAAATGATAGACAGTGACGTCATATCAACATGTGCGGGGTGAGTAAGGTGTGCACCGAATACTATTTCATGGGTGTATCATTTTAGAGGGGTCGAGAAATTATTAAAACTAAAAATGGATAAGTCAATTTTGGTATTAGGTATCATTTGCTGCATTTTCTATTTGAAAATCACTCATCATGAAACAGTAATTTAGAACCAACTAAATTACACCTTTTATGTTAGTACTGTTTGTAAACATCGTCTTAGTAACGACAAAATCAAAGCAGCCAATGTGACGACGAGTAATGTCAAATAAATTTCTTAGTAGGTACCTTGGTCAAAATAAATTTATCAATAAATATCAAAAAATAGAAGCACAAGATGTTGCATTACGTCTTCACAGGTTCCCTTCTGTCGGACAAGACAAGCTCAAGACTGGTATATGACTGGTGTGAAGCTAATGAACAACTGACAGTTTACTATAAGTCTTTCTTTTCTTATAGATATAAATAATTAAATACTGGACTGAGTAGTACTGAGTAAGTAATATTTATTATGAGGTAGGTGGTAGGTAGAATAGTAACTGCTCTAGAATCTCTAGTTTATTCAAAATTATTTAATAGTAGATATTTCAAAATATGCAGTAATTCTTGCAAGTTACTTAAAACTTCAAAATAAATAAGGAAAACATAACTTTATTTTGAGAATAACAACTAACTGAAAACAAAAAAAATAAGGATTTTTTAAATATGTTGAAGATGTTAAATATTCATTACGTTTACTTATTATTTTTCAAATTAAAACAAGTTGTTTAATGGGAAATCAAATGGCATAATTTTATAAATACCTCAAGAAAAATCATCTATCTTGTACTTACCCAACAGCATTGTCGCCGCAATTGCCACGAGCGGATTTATATTGTAAACAAAGGAATAAATTATGTTTAACAATACCGTTTGTCACATCACTACTAATAATTATCTCATTACCTACATATTATTTACACTATGTATCTGTAACGCAAAAATACAAGAAACAAATGCGTGTTTACATCACCAACACCGTAACGGCATGTAACGGTCACACCAATGATATTCGGTCACGTGGTTTTGTTTACATTCTATGGCAATTTATTGATGTTAATATTTTAATCATTATGAGATTATTGTTTCCAGGCACACACATGTAATTGCCGAAAGCGGTCTAACCAAAAAATTTTTAGGTACAGAAATCTTTCAAAATACGTATTCTATTAAATTCAAGTGTAGATGTAAATATTGCCGTAACATAAAGTTACATGGTTCTGCATATAAGATTGTTCACTTTTGTTTATAAGTATGTGTAAGTTATTGTTAAAATATGGGGTTAGAATAGCAAAATAATGTGCGTCAGACAAATACATTTTAAAAGTTATTATACAGTGTTTTCGAAAAGTAACGAATAAATTCAATATTTTTGAAATTGAAAAGTTTTCGAAACAATCTCCTGGCACGTCGATTTTATTTTTAAAAAAGGCCCTTTTTGACGTGCGACCCACATTTGTGACGTCATCGTTGTTCGAGATATGACGTCATCGACAATTTTTTTAAATAGCAACCCCCAATTTTGATCATGCCATTTGAAAGAGCGTGTCATTGTACATACATACATACATCATGAAAAATTATGGTGTTACATAACAAAAATTTTAAGAAAATAATGTTTGAAGATTTTAAAATTGTATTTTCACAATGAATTCGTTACTTTTCGAAAGCACTGTATTATAGAAGAATTTAAATAGCAACATTGGATAAATAAAATATCAATAATTTTATTTTCGATATTACTTTTACTCTATGTATTTAATTTTTCCAATTTATGTACCTAAAAAACACCACAAATTTGATCATTTTACGGCGAGAAATACGGCGACCTTAAGGGTAAATCGTAATGCGCAAATTTTTGTATACTTCTAAATAATTTAAACTTCCTTTTGAGAGCATTGAAATCGAACGTCCATGAATAATAATATAATTTATTTCAACCTTATTCGAAAAATCACTAATGGAGCAAGAGCGGCTGGCCTTTCCCTCGAATGCGCCCGCCCATAGAACGAAGGGAAAGCATCTATTTCGCCGGGGAAAATAAAAGAAAAGGTAACAAATCGCGTCGAGATTTACTGCGGTGCTATAATACGACAAATTACCATGTAAAACCGGGGAATTGTACATGCTAAGCCGTCCCGTATTTTTGCGGAGAGAGCCGCAATCCTTGGGAATCTGATCCCGGGGCGGCCCAAGCCTACTGAGAGGGTCAGAACCCTAAATGTAATTAAGATTGATACTGCGGAACTAGTCGTGCGTATTGTCGAATGAAATTTTACTGAATTTTGAGGGTTTGTTCGGTAAAAATGGAGATACTAAAATAGAAAAACGAAGATAATGTTGGATTACTAAAAAAATGTATAGTTTAACAAAGCAAAACAATTTTAAATGTAATTCTACGTTTCATAAGTCAACGGTTAAGTCTGTATCTGTTTTAAAGGTTTCTCAAAGTCTGGTTTCGCAGTTGAGTGAAATTATGATTTGGAATGGGTGTGACACTTATTTTCCTGAACACAGGGTATTCATGACGGTACTGGACAAACTTCCTGAGGTCATTCTGAGTAAAGAAGTTATAATATACGAGTACACGGGCTCACTGCTCCACTGTTACCAAGCTATGGACCTTAATTGTCAGAAATACCACCATAACCATAACAAATGGGAACAAAACCATGGAGAATTGATCCCATGTCTAATATAAATTTTTTATTTAGAATGACCTCAGGAAGTTGTTCCTTAAGTTTGTCCAGTACGTCATGCCTGTATATATAATTTTTTTTAAAAGAAGTAAACAATTTTTTGTATATATATACAGGCTGTATCACATAAGAGGGCCACTCCCATGTATCTCGCTTAATATGCGAGACACGCCAAAAATCTTTAATTGTTTTTTGTTGCATATTTGGAGGCCTTTATGCTCGTAAAAACAAATTTGAGATCCATGGCCAACTTTATAAGTAATAACAAAAAAACCTGTAAAGTGCCCAAATTTTAAGGCTGTATAACTTTTTTATTTTAAGAGATAGAGAAAACTTATTGGTAATAAATTTTTATTTCAAAATTAATACCTTCCACCTGATATAAACAGATTTTTGAAATATCTTATGTGGTTCGTTGCGCCCTCTAGGCGGATAAAAAAATTTTTTATGGAAGCAGGCTATGGCCACATAAAATTGCCTGTTTTTTCGTCTTTTATTACATTGTCTGTGTCAAAATAATTTTAAAGACCCAATTGCTTCTAATGTGAAAACCAATAAAATAATATTATAAGAAAATCTGTATTTTGCATAAAAAAGTACATTCTGTTTATTATTTTTTGCAGTTGGCGTCTTTAAAACAGCAACACGAAAATATTTAGGTGCATTTTTTTTAACTAAAATTGAAAAACTGTAATAAATACAAAAGATAAGGGCAACATGTAGTATATTGCATGAAAGACGTCTAGTACCTATATAGAATAACAAATGAAATCGAATTCACGTATAGTCTGTAGCGGGTTCACAGCAGTGAACAAGCTTGAGAATAGGCCCCGAAACACATTTTTAGATATGTCGGGCACAGCAATTGTCCATCCTTCCGATGACAATTGCAGCGTTTCTCTGGCAAGCATTCTTCTTAATGAGAGTCCTTATTGTCCCATTTGTCATCTCCTATCAAGGACTGGCCATATGTGGCCGCCCTTCAGGGGCATTACATGCCCAAACGATGACGACGACACGCGCGATCTAATGTCACAATCCCAAAACAATAAAATGCTAGGCGTCTCGGCGCGGCGCCTCTTTTGGCCTTGGGGGCGGGTTTTTGTTCTTAATATTTCTGCGATGAGACATGAATTTAGAAGATGCGTCGACGGAAAGTGCACGAACAATCCGGTAATGCATAATTTTCGAAAGCTGGTCCGTTTTTTTATTTTTTTTTCAATTATTGGTTTATTCCTCCATCTACAATACTGCACTGAAAAATAAAGAAAAGTAATCGCTTATACTCGTACATTTGTAGATCTAAGTACTATATAATTTGCCTCATCCAAAACTTATACAGGGCACTGCTTTAGGCGTTCTTCTACCGCTGTTAGCCGACGCCAGGGGCCGATATTACCACCGGCATGGGGGGTTCTAGTGCGGCAGCGGAAACATATGTAGAATATTCTATAGAAAATAAAATTTCAATCGCACATAAATTGTTACCATCTTCAGCAGAGCCTACGCAAATTGAACACTCTTAACTAAAAGCTATGATAATTGATAGCACTGGACCTGGCATAAATTTATTTCATTGCAATATCGGCACTTTCAATTTAAAAAATTAATTGTAATCGTTATATTTATAATAGTTACTGTTTTGAATTGAAATGTGATATTTCGAAAAAATGACAAATTATTTTGACATTTGTTTTATGTTCTACAACGAAAAAGAGTTTGGCGTTCTAGAACATAAAAATTATTCGCAGCTGGGTGACAAAAATTACTCACTTTGTCAACTGAAAATGTAACGAAAATGTCGCCTTTTGATGACAGTTTTCGAAAAACACAATTTGTACTATTTGTAGTATTAATCTTTAAACACTATTTTACTACAACATAAATATTACCAATTACATACATGTAAAGTTAATAACAGAAAACCTACTTCTAGTTGTGGCTTTTCATTTTTGCACACGACCACCTGCTAAACACTATTGATACAATTTATAGTAATGTTGCAATTGTTTGTCTGAAGTTATGTTAATTTGAACTATCTTGCATTTTACAAGAAGACATTTATTACTAAATATAGCAAAAAGTTTTATAATTATATTAAAACTTTTGCATTTACCACAACAACGAACTTATATGGTTTACTACATTTGTAGTTCATTGTACGACAAAATTGTAAGCAAAAATTTGTATTAACTGTTTCATTAGTATTTCTTTCAGTGGATGGCGCCTTTCTATACGTATACTATCACCTTTCTGATCAACGGAGAGTAAAATTCGCATTTCAAATTAAAATTTCAATTTACACTGTTCCATTCACTTGCGCGATATATTTTTCCGGTTTTCCGGTTAATGAGGCAGCCTGTGGTCGGCGTTTTCACGGCGACTTCTCCCTTTCGCCACGCCACTTGACTTTTCAATTAAAAATATTGAATAAGCCACTGGCTGCGCATAAAAATTGCATGAATGCCGCCGACTCCCGAGCTACAAGAGGACTTTGTAAAATTAATAACGCAGACGTGTTTTAGGCGTACCGCCAGTTCTAGGGAAAGTTGGGAAATTTCCTGGGAGACTTACTTAATTTGGTTTTCCAGTTTAGCAAAAAAAAGTTCAAAAAGCGCGCGGCTTTGTTTAATATGCACGAGGCTCGACGGGTAGGAATTTTATGCTTACTTTACATAATAAAATGTTGTGCATTGTAATAATGAGTGTTTTATCACAGACATAGACCAACAACATTCCGTTGTCGGCACTTTCATATAATTCAGACGGCTTCGATGACCTCGGTTTGACACCGAATGCATATGCAACAACCGCATTCGGAGGAATTTAGAAAATCGGAGACCGGGACCGTAATATACAGGGCGTTTCTTAAATAACGGTCAAAAATCCAGTGGTGTATTTTGTTCAGCTACAACGCGTCAAACATTAAAAGAGTTTGTAATTTTTAATTTTAAACCGCTTGAGATAATTTGATCAAATCGGTGTGCATATTTAGTATGACAGTAGTTATGAGAAAAATAAATACCAGCTTTAGAAACTTGCCAGTGGCGGTGGTATCATCGATCATAATTTGTCAAAAGAAAAATATATTATCCTGTATAATATTATAAATAAAATAAGTGGCGCATATGATGACCTGACCTATTTTATTTGTATTATTATACAGGATTTTTTGCGAATAATGATCACTGATACTAACACCTCCGCCACTGGAAAGTTTCTAAAGTTGATGTTTTTTTTTAACTTTTGACACGCTATGGCTACATTTGTGTAACAAAAAAACCTTTGTTTTTGCCCACAGAATAAGCCTCTGGATTTTGACTTCTACGTAAGAAACACCCTGTATAATAAAGTGACGTTTCAATATGATAAAGTGCGACTTTAGTAAATGATTTTGAATTTAGTAAGATACATAGCATATAACTAGTCAAAATGCGATAAAAAAATTTAAAAAATTATCTATAACTTTTGCACCTGTCATTGTTTTCCGCAATTTTTTCTCCTATATTTTTCCTGACCTCAGTTAAGCAGCGATTCTAAAAGGAGGAGAAAAACCCACGAATAATTAATAATAAAATTTTTAGCCCATCTTCTCGCAACTTAATTAATACCTCCCGTCCCCCCTCGCCTCCCTCCTCGGCGGGGTTTCGCCCTGGCGCTCTAATTAAAATGAAAATTATCCGCCGTAAACGGATCCTCAACACTTCTAATGCCCTTTTCATTTTTCATTCGGCGCGCTGCAGTCCGAACGCATTGTTGTAGGCTTTTGTAGTGGGGAATATAAAGGCGAGACATAATGCCCGCCGATATTATCCGCGCGCATATTTTTGTTGCCTTTTCTGCCCCTTTCGGACAGTTATTAATTATGCAAATGCGGCGTTTGGGCCCGATTTTATGAACGAAAGTCAGTGAAAGCTAATCTGGAGGTGGTTAAGTTCACATTCAGATTTTCGTACACGGAAACGTTTGAAAACATTTTCACAACCACTGATGTAAAATACGTTGTATGTATAATTATATGCAATAATAATGGCATTCTCTCAAATGAATTTTTGGGCTACTGGAAGTTCTGAGTAGAAATTTCAGATATTCCAGTCGCGCCTCGATACACGGCATTATTTTGTTTGTTTACCGGGGTGTGAACAGGGCAATCTATTGTTTTGCAATACCACAGTCGTCTAATTAGGTGCGAGCGTGGCAAATTCTGTGACAATATCTCTACCTCTCATTCTAATCACGAAGATTAACCCAGAAATCGCAGACGTGCGGGGGAGGGGGCGGCACATTATTATTAAGCAGACCGCATTTGCGCCCAGGAACGACTTACGTTGGTAGACCCTAACCACCATTCAGTGTAGGAATGAGGGAAACATAGAAAACCTTATTAATTAGGGGGGGTAGTCAAACGTCGACCAGTATCAATCTCTCGCATTGACCCAAGTTTTTCCACCCTACCGTACCCGCGATCGAAAAGTGGAAAATTTGTTTATTATACGAAAACAGAAGCCAATAGGTCATTTTGGTATTGACCATCAATTTTCTCTTAAAAAAAGAGATCGAGAGTGAAGGGGTCATTTTTTTCTAAAGAGCCTATAAAAACATCGAAATTTACACGTTAATAATGTGTATCTCCCACTTACATCGTAAATAAGTATTATTTTCTTTCACATTCATTTATAGAGTAGGTTTGCGTTGTAATAAGATATCTACTTATCGTGAGCAAAACACAGAAGCCTGTTGGTTCCTCAATCCTGCTTAGTTCGCCAATTCAAATCGCAGGTGCTTCAGAATGATTTCAATAAAAAGCCCCTCCGCGCTCTTCCTTAAATTTTTTGCCACTTTATAATCATTCACGCTCCCCCGTTCAAATAAGATTCAGCCTTAAGGTATATTTACATACATTTACCTCGAGGGCCAGGGCCTATATCAAACTCTTCCAAAGTGAGAGAAAATTAATCGTCCAATTTGTTTCCCTTCTCAGCGGGACGTCTTAATACCCCTCCGACGGCTCCTCCACCTCCGAATTCGACTGACAGAGTGAGAAAAATTCGTAATTAAACCGCTTAGTGCTAGTTAAAATTTATGCCGTCGAAAATATGCCTTAATAAGACCGTCTGAATGGGCCTCTGTCGTCTCCTCGCGGAGGAGAGATAAAAAGAAATTAACGGCCCAAAAGGACTTTTGGAAACGTGCCCATCCAATTAATTTATGATCGAGGATATGGTTTTAATTAACACAGAGTCTGCATGGCGCAGCTCGGCTTGTTCAAATACCACCCTCGAAATTCATCGTCTCAAATATTACAACATTTTTCAATTACCCATAAATGTACCAAGTCGTTAATATAGGGCTGGACTCTTGCGAAGCAAAGCATTGGCGTAGAGACGGTTCGGTCGCGACGATAACCTTGCGTGCTATTGACAGCTGCGGGTCACGATCAATACAAAGTAATAATAATTTCAATGGTTAATTTTAGAATTTGCGTACACAATTAATGACCTTAACTGTAAAGATATACAAATATTTTTTACTTTATGCTGCTTTTTTGGGAAAAATTTTGGAAAAAAATATATTTAAAACCGTATAATTGGTGGGATTCATAAAGTAAAAAATATTTTTATCCACGACCACTATTTTAAGAAAGTTTAATACGTCTGTTTTCCGTGAGTTAAAGAACTTTTAACATACTAGTGGATTAGAATTCATAATACCACGCTTCGATTTTATAGCATTTTATTTAGAATTATTATTATTAATATTAACATTAACATTTATCTCAAGAACGATCTTGTAGTCTTCTGTAATAATTGCTCCTTCTCCTATGCCCCTTTTTCGCCAGTTATCGAATTTCACCAAGTCATTCTCTTACATACTTTTGCTTTTCGCTAGTAACAGAAGTAATATTGGTTATTGTGCTTGTTGGATTTCAGCCGGAATGAAGAAATTCTCAGCATTCTCAATAATTTTTTTTTGTTGATTTTGCAAATTTGTTCACTCTTGTTGACAAATAAACAAACGCTTGTCATAGAAACGATTCCAAGACTTTCTAGCATTCGGCTGACAATCAATATTCTAAATTAAAATAAATTTGTCAAATATGACATTTTTAAAAACCATAATTTTTCACTTGCTCTCACACGGCTTACACTCTCCTAATGGACCGGTTTTCGCCGAGAATTTTTTCCTTTTATAATTAATAACTAATAATTAATATATTTACAGTTAAGGTCATTAACTAAAAAAAATCAAACTTTTTGTTACCCTATATATCGGAAACTAAACATTTTCCGACCCATATTTATTTGAACTAATTTTCTTTAAACTTTAAAAAGTTCTAGCACCTGTTAAGGATTATATCCAACAATTCGGGGCACCCTGTATGTATTTGCAGAAATTTATTCCAAAATAATTAAAAGTAATGCCTAAATGTCTTTGGAAATATCAATAAATTTAGACATCTCTACGTAGCCAAAAACTACAATTTTGTGTGATGTTCCAGCATTTATAATACTGCGTAATCCTAAGCAATAACCGGAAATCAAATACTTCGCACCTCTTTTTTGTCACAACGATAAATCATATAATCTGCCGGTAGACCGTATATAAGCTATATTCGTGGAGAGTATTGGCACCCTCTCTGCGGGTATGGTAGGGTGGAATAATGTTAGCTTGGGTCAATGTGAGAGATTGATACCGGTTGATATTTGACTACCCCCCTAATTATTGAGGTTTTCCAGGTTTCCCTCATTCCTGCACTGAATAGTGGTTAGGGCCTACCAACATAAGTCGTTCCTGGGCGCAAATGCGGCCTGCTTAATAATAATATGCCGCCCCCTCTCCCGCACAAGTCTCCGACTTCTGGGCTAATTCCTGTGATTAGAATTAGGGGTAGAGATATTATTATTATTATTATTATTATAATTCTCATAACTACCATTCCCGTAATCCACAGAAACAGATACAGTAGCAGACAAAGAAAGCGGGTAAAACCCATTTAAAATCAATCCCGGAGGTGATACAAAAAATCCCCGAGACCTTCCACCTGTTCTCTTCCAGCCATTTCCGCTCGGCGCCCTTAAAAACCAGAAAAGTTCAGCTCATTTACCAGCAGGAACTTATAAACTCCTTGGAAGTTAAGTAACTAACGGTGGGAACTCGTAGATTGCATTTAGTTCTCATAAAAGTCCGGGCCTAGGAGTGGCACATATTAATTTTGCAGGGCCCGACACGGATAGTCGAGAAAGCAACAAGGGTGTGGGGCGTAGGCAAAGTGCTGAGGGTGAATCCTAATTTCCAGTTCGGAGTACAAGATTAATTATAAAGTTCGCGATATCTCGTCTTGGTGCTCATTAATTGTGAATTCGGAACCTGTGCAGCAGACGCTACACTGTGTCTTCCCATTTTTCACGGAGATTACAACAAAATGTGTACTAAATCTTAGCCAAATAAGTCGCCGACAGAATATAATTCGGCAAACAATTCAAATAAGTTGTCAACAATAGTAAAATCTCGCCTTGTGTTTGAAATCAGAGGAGAGAAAACACATAAAACCAAACGAGTTTTGGTGAGGAATTGATACTATTGTTCCATGCAAATTCTATATAACCAGGCTGTCGTAATAATCATTCTACAGGGTGTCCGCGAAAATGTGGGAAATCTCTCAGGAAAAGATACTCTTTTGTTTATTGTCGATAAAACGAACAGTTTAGAAGAAAAATAATAATAAACGAATTCATGTTTTATTTTTAATACTTTTTTTTCTTAGCAACTAAGTTCGATCCGAAAGTCATTAAAATAACAGGAAAGTTTCATTTCGTGCCCACGAGGGTATCAGACTTGGAGTTTCTCAATAATTTCGTTAAGGCGTTTATTTTTTTTTCCGTAAACGGTTCATTTTATCTGGAAGATACAATAGTATCTTTTTTTAGTTTAAGGTTGAAGCTAACCAGATTTATTATTTTAAAGTCTTTATCATACAGGGTGTTAAAAATTTAGGCATTAGGATGTAATGCTTAATCCGCCCCTGGGAGACTAAAAAAAACTAAATATGTTTCAATGACACTAGTTTAAAAGGTGTCCATCACATAAAATTTTTATTAAATTATATTAAGTACTTTAAAAGTTATTCAAGAAAAAAACAATTTACACATATCTCCGTAGGGAGGGTCTGCAGAAAAAAAATTATAGGAACTTCTTCTTATTTTTTCATGTTTCTGCATTTAGAAACGCTGCAAAAAACGACCGCTAAGTAGTTGACATTATTGACTGATAAGCAGTTAGCTTTATTTATGGATCTAAGCCATCTCAGTCGATGCTTATCAAAGGCTTCTACTTTCCGCAGGAAAAGAGGGTTTTGCCCCAATTTTTAAATAGCGAGCTAAAATTCTGGAATATTTTTTTTAATGTCTTAGATTTTCCTGAGCACGTGGTTTTTGTACTTAGTCATCAGCGTAACAACTAGGTTACAGGCAGACTCAGTGTGGTTCACAGCACGAGTGTCTCATTGACTGTAGATTGACTGGCGCTGTTTTATTTGATTTACCCTATTGAAAATAATAAGAATATGGAGTACTATACAACAAACGCATAAAATCCATATAAAAGAAATTTCACGGAACAAGCCTATTCGAAATTTCTTCGGTCTGGTCCGGTCCGGTCCTGTTCCCATAGATGTACACAGCCGAATTGTGTTAATATTTTCCTTTTCGCCAACTTCCATTATATTTGGCGCTCCCACATAATTCGCAGGAAACAATTTTTATCCCTTTTTATTAAATTTCCTCGGTATAACGGAAAACATAAAATACATACCTATCAACAAACGCCCCAGTTGATGGATTCTTTTAACACAATAGAGACGGTTTTCTTTATGGTGTGGGTTCTCGTGTCTCTGCAACTGCGAAATCCCTTCACGATTTGTCGAAGGAGTTATTATAGGACCTGCCACTTGCCATTTTCTTGTAAACAGCGAGGAGAAAAGAAAAAATGGGGAATGGTCTCTCAGTTCTTCCCACTTTTTGGTATCGAGATTTAAACTGATTCGTAAAAATATGATTAAGTTGTGTAAGACATTAATAATATTAAATTTTTGTCTTCGACTATCCTTCTAAAATCCACGTTATCTACTAAGAATGATATTGACTTAAGCAAGTTCAAAAAGTTGACGGCATTTTTTAAGAAGCAAGGAATTGGATATTAGCCTAAGAAATCAACATTTTCGCAAACGGAAATATGCAGATTTTTGCACGAAGTCGATGATGAATCACGCTCAAAAAGAGTAAATTCTGTACATATTGATTATTGTAAAATCTGTAACTTAATAGAAATATCTTATTAAGTAGTTCTAATTATGGGAATTTCGGGTGTCTGCAGACGTGAGAAATTTGTAAAAATTAATGTTAAAGATGTTGAGGGCAAATAATCCATTTTGATAGTTACTATTCCCGATTCAAAGACAAAAAGAAGTCGAACTTTTACTGTCACAAATAACATTAAAGATAATTCTATCAACTTTTTGTCAATCTACAGGAAGTATGTAGCCTTGAGACCTAGAAACGAAAACATACTACACGATTATTCTCAGAATTTAATGAAGGCAAGTGTTTTAATCAAGTGGTATTAATGAATGTTCTTGCTAAAATACCAAAAACCTACCAGAGTGTCATTTACACACAGGGCATTGCTTTTGCCGAACATCGGCTACTTTATTGGTCCATGGTAGAGGTGGTATCATACAATTGAAGCGACACAGGGGAAGGAAGAGTTCTACAATTGCAGAAGGATACATAGATAACAATATCAATGATTAAATGAATCAAGTAAGAAAATCTTAACTAGACCATCAAATAATGTACTAGTAATTGAATGTAGCAATCGCAGTGATGAAAATTTTCAGAATACATTCCTAATATGTCTTCTAGATCAAGAGCTAATAATAAAGAATATACTGGTAGATATTTTGGGTGTAATTCAACGCTGGTCGGGGCTTTAGTCCACAAAGTAGTTAGTTTCACACAATATTCTCGACACCTAAAAATATATAAAAAACGATTGCATAAAGGGTAATTTTTTTTATTAATTAAGTAGGTAATTGTCATGTTTAATTTAAAATTTATTGACAGGTTAAAGTTACTTTTGACATTGTCGATATTTAATTTCAAATAATTTTAATTTATTGGTATAATAATTTTTATAGTTAGATATTTGACTTAAAGGACTCAAAAATGCAGAAATAGGTCACATCTCATCTATTGTGGTTGAATTTTTGAGTTCCCACAGTTTCAAAAGTGAACTTAGATATTTATAGAATGTTTTCATTAAACCAGGTTAGTAAATTTAGCTAGATTATTTTTTTTAGATAACTATTGAATAGAGCTTTGTTTATTGGCATACCTAGATGTTTGGTATCAGAGAGCATACATATGACTTCATTGATAGGAATTGTAGGAGATTTGATGTATATTAGCTTAAAATATTTTTGTAATATAGTAAAAAAAAATATCATGAAAGATTGTTCTTTCACCATCCAAATTACGAATGTTAACAAATAAATTATTTACTTACTTCTTTGTTCTATTTGTTATAATCAATGTTCTCGATGTAATAAAGTTAATAATTGAAACATTTTATTTTGTTGAGTGATTGTAGATAAAACTTTGTATGCTTTACGAGCAAAAATGTATCACTTTTCCCTCTTAACACATAAATAATTATTTTAATAGAACGCGTTGTGTATTGTAGATTTTTTTAAGTGTTCGTTTTTCTTTCTGATTTCTAAAATATGATTCATTCCTATCTTTAAGGTCCAATCTGGAAGTATTATTTGCCTATTTCCTACTATTATAATAAGCTGCTGTCCACAAAAAAATAAACACAGTAATGTCTCGGTAGATGTAATATTAAACTGTCATAGATAATTCGCATAATCAAAAATCTTTATATGTTAATTTTTATTTACATTATAATGGATATCCCCGCACATTGAAACCTACCACTGCTACCACAGCATCGATCCGTTTGCAACATTAAAATGCACATTCTCAGCATACAGGCTGCATCGGTATCTAGCTGAGCGGTTTGTTGAATATTCGCGTAACATCGAAACTAAATATTCTCATAACGATGCAAAGAAACGAATATTGCCAGCACATTCTGCATGCATGTGTGCAACATCAGGATTTATTCTACCTATTTATTAGATAATATTAATACTTTGTATGGGAAGAGAAGCGATGTGTTAATATTATGAAGGCGGAATAATTTATACTTCCGGTGGAATTAAACAGGGTGATTTTTTGAAAGTGGTTTTAGTAATTTTAGTATAACGTACTTAATCGAAGAGAAAGTTATATGCAAAATATAGCCCAATAAAATGTTAATATAAAAAATCATATATAACTTAACTACTTTCGCGTTTTTTACAAAATGTACACTCACGGTAAATGTTATAATGTTAAAATTATATCCACGTTTCGCAGTTTATTTGTAGTATCCCAGGTTAGTTGTGAAAATAAACAAATCGTCTTGCAGAGGGATGAAATCTATAAGGAAATTTTTGTGTATTTCGTCCTGAAACTGCCGATTTTGATTACACTCTCCGTTCACAAATAACATATCCACAGACCATTGTTATCAATACTGTTGGATAATTGTTATATTACTGTGTCAGCAAATTACGTTATAACAAAATAATACAACGCACACACCACAAGACACCAAAATTTTAACCATAACACGATTCTTTTCTAACACGTATAATACGTTGGACCGGTTGGAATGGAAGTTTAAGGTTAGTAAGGTTACCCAGAGGAGCGTGGCATTCACGAATCAATGACGTATCGGACAACATTCATGAAAAAGCCAGTCGGTTAGGGTTTTATTACAGAGACGGCTTCAAAATTTGCAATAACTTTAATCTCAGTTATATCGCTTATTAAAAAACACTTATTAGGGCAATATTTTGTAAAATGATTTATTTTATTGGCTAGTCATCAGTTAAAATTAGTACCCCATTTTCAAAATCACGTTGTATACAATTTTTACAAGTCTGATAAAATATTTTCTTAAAACTGTCATTAAAAGTTGGCTTATGCATGATATGTACTAAGTGTCAAAGCAACAATCTTTTACATCCAGGACGTAGAAGATTTTTACGTCTACAAAAATCAATGAAATTATAGAAGATGTGTTAGTTCACCAGATTATGTATTATTAACAAAAACATAAATTTTGTCAATCAATCATTAATTTAATTAACAATCAATCTAACAGTCGTAATTGTACAATTGTGGAAATCTAACTTCACTCAAAGACTGATGCACCAGAATTTAGAGCATAAAAGATACTGTTAGAAATATCAATTTTCTTCTCAATTGATATACATATATCTACCTTCTCAATCGTTCAAGAGACCAGCCTCCATGTCCTATATGACTGACGAAATCAGTTTCAGAATTAGCTAGCTATGTAGCACATTATCTTGGGCAGCACTGACCAGTGTAGCTCCCTGCTTTAGGCAATTTTGAGTGTTGTTGCAATTTGTTTTGCAGTTCTTTAAATTTTATTAATACCAATAACCTGATTTACACATTTTCATTGACATATCTAATAAAAAATCAGTTGGTAGTGTATTCTAATCGTAAAGTATAATAATCTTATTTCATTAAAGTTAAATTTGGGCCAACTTGGAAATGATGATTATCCTGTGCGTATGTTTTTGAATCTTGAACATTTACAATAATAATTGAATCTTTATCCTCAACATAATCTATTGTTAAATTCAATAGATCGGTTCTTCTACATAATCTGAAACAATATAAGTACTTTATCAATAAATCTATAAAAATACTAACGAATTAATTTGTCGCAACTTACTTTTTTGGACAATTTCCTACATATTTATTTTTCAAATACGCCACTAACTTGGAATATTTCTCACTCCTATAATTTTATATTCAAGATAAACCAATATCACGCTTTCAGTTATATTTTTTAATTCTTATAATCATACCATTCCATAAAATCTTTGTAAACAGATCCAAGAAAAGGAGAAATCATAATTTCTTAGCCTGTTAGTGTATTTTAAAAACGTATTTTCAATTTAACTGGTATCATATTAGCAAAAGGATTTTATATCATCTCTAATATTTAAGCAGTAAAAAGGAATATCATCTATTTTTTTTGTAAAACGTAGACATTTTCCAGAAATAAGTAGCTCTCTTTGTTCGATTAACGTTGTAAGGCTTATTATAATTTTCAAAGTAAATGGTATGCGACGTTATGATACGCTACAATGATGGACACTAATCCAATAGCAGCTACAGTATGAGCAGATTAGTGAAAGTTCCAAAGCTCTTTGTTGTAGTCGGGCGGAATTATTTTAAAACGTATTGTATTCGTTATTTATCATGAATAAGTATCGACAGGACAGGCAGAGCCTGGTTGGTTATCATATACAGGCTGTCCCTAAATTAATGGGACACAGAGCAAGAGTAGATTCCTTACATCAAAATAATGCGGTTAAGCTTGGTCCATTTGTGGCTAATAAAAAAGTTACAGGGCGTTAAGTTCAAATTTTGAATCCGAAATTCTAAATATTCTTAGAAAGTTTTCAAAGGATTTTTTTGAAAATGTGGGGAAGGGGATTTTCTGGGACAAGAAAAACGAATCCGTACTTAATTTTGCTGTAGAGGGTAGAGGGCGCTACAAAATGCACTCTTGGTTGATAAAAACTGGTTATAACTTTTTTATCAGTGTGTGTATGAAAGTTTTAATAAAAAAATATTGTTCTCCTATCTATTTTTCACAAAAAAGATATACTTGTTTTATGTCGATAAATTTAACCGTTTTCGATTTATTTCTTGTTCTTCTATTCGCTTCTCCAAACAGCAACTGTACCATCTCTGAATGAATGAACTTCCTGGATTGTTCTACGATTTCAGGATACCAAAGGAAGGGTCCATATTCGAACACGCCGACTATCCAAAAACCGTCCATATGTCGACTCATCTGTGAACAATACAGATCTCCATTGATCATTTCAAGTCTCGTGTTCGTTAGCCCATTGCAACGGAAGTAGCATATGATTTTGTCAGTGGAACTCTTCTCAAAAGTCGTCGTGAACATAGATTAACATCTCGCGGGCTTCTACGAACTGTTTCAATTGAAACCGCAACACCAGAAGCGTTTAAAAGTCGCTGTTGCATGATCCGATAAGTACTTAGAGGCTCTCAGCGGATGGATACTGTTAGAAACTGGTCTTGTGCAGGGGTAGTAGATCTTGGACGTCCACCTTCGGTCTTTCAATGACATGCACAAGTCTTGAAATTACGCTTTCACTGACGTGAAAGAAGTTAGCAACTTCTCTCTGAGGACGTTCCGCTTCGATTCCAATGGCCTTATTGGCTTCAGCTGCACTCAGTTTACGTCTAGGCATTATTGCAAAACAAAATGTTTAGGTTTTGAATATGAGTTGACTATATAAACTCGAATCAACGACTGATGAAAAATTCTTAAAATGACCAAAGATAAGAACTAGCCCAAAATTGAAAAAGTCACTCAATGATGAGCAAAAAAACGTCAATCTTTAAAAGGAATCTCGATATTTGTGAGCTTGAGAATTACTCTATAATCTCGGGTTTCATTAAAAAGTGGGGCATACCTTACGGTTAGCCTTCTAGAAGGTATTTAAAAAATACCTTATCAGACCCATAACTTCTTAAGGAAGACAATTTGTAGTAAGGTAAATTGACTTAGATCACGTTACTTTCGTCCAAGGAAGCTAGCCTTAAAGTATAGCCCACATTTTAATGAAATCCGAGATTGTAAAGTATTATATGGTCCATTAACACCCTGTATTAGTACATTTTTGTGCTGTTAGCAATTAGTTTTAAACGATTTAAATCCTCTGGCGAAAAACAACGGACCGCTTCGACCCCTGGGGACTTTCAAGACGATTTAATTGTTGAACGCGAGACTGCCTAATTCAATTTTAGGCTAAACAAAACCAATTTCCCCGGAGGACCCCGACGACACGGCAGCCTCTATAAATATGGATGAGAATTCGAGTATCTCCTACACTTATTACGTCTTTGGTTCCGCGGACAAATAATATTTGTACGACTCATGGATCTGGCATAAATGATGAGGAGGATACGATGAAAGGGAGGAAACGGGACAGTTACAATTAAGGACTGATGAGGGCGATAATCGCGAAACGAATGCATAATGCGCGGAATTTATAAATTATACATGAAATATTCGTTAAAAGGGGGCCCGGTTTAAAATTGTACACCGTAAAATAGGTGAAACAGAAAAGTGAAATGTATCTGGAGAGAATAAATAATTTAGGAGGAGACTCAAACTTCGTATTACACTACACGTTGATTTTAAATAAATCATACAGGGTGTCCCATTTAAAATAGCGTTTATGTCGACTTCCGGTATTACCAGAAGTGCTAAGGAGTTTTATTGCCATGTTGCCAAATACTCAAATTTCTAGAATAAATGTTTGTCCAAATAACAATCGACTCAATAAGAATGTTGAAACAACATGGTTTGCGCTTACAGGCTGGTCCTAACTCTTCAGGTTTTTGAGTTAATTTGAAAAAATGTTCGATATTTTCGAAAATCGTTTACAACTTTTTGAGGGTATTTGAGCTATTGTTTCGAAAACAGCTCACATAACTATAGTTATTATAATATTTAAGTGAAAATTGTGAATTTAAAAAATGTAAATCAAGAATCTTGTGGGAATGTTGATATAAAAACGAGTTTGCTTACTAGGCTTTTGTTTATATTATCGTGTCAGTGAAAATTATCAGAATTTTCTGCTTACAACGATAACAAAAAGATGATATAGAAGAATCATCAAAAATTGCGATTCAATCATTATTGCCGACAAAATCCAAAGAGACCAGATTTCTTACATGGACTGGAGGTTTAAACGTGTTGCGGTTTTTTATTTTGAATTCTTTTTCATGTTTACGGTCCATCTTAATGCGTATAACAACTGTACCGAATTTGAAGAAAATCGGTTTACTACAAAAAAAAAAAAATAAGTATGTCAGAAATAAAAATTAAAAACTTTTTTTTGACAGGGCATAACTTCGTTTTTATTGAGTTATACGACTATTTTTATCAGTAGATTAGGCTCCCGAAGTTTGTTCGCATATTTTCCGGACACCGTGTATACACAGATAGGTGGGTCTGGTCAAAAGTACAGACCACTTTTTTATTTTGTGTACCAGCGTAATCTAATATATAAAATTCTCATCACAGTTTTGGACGCCATCATCCTCGGAAACGGCTTGACCGATTTTTAAGAAATTTTATATGTATATTCGGTAGGTCTGAGAATCGGTCGTAATCTGTTTTTCATACCCCTAAGTGATAAGGGTGGTCCACCCCAAACAATTTTTTTTTATTTTTTGGACAAAATTTTTTATTTTTATTTTTTTATGATGTGACATTAAAAAATACATACAATCCTTAATTTTCACCCTTCTATCACAAACCCCTATTTTTTAATAGCCATTTCAGTAATTTAATCATCGATTATCACTAGATGAGTTATCCCCGCCAGGCGTCTACCGGTGTCACTTTTTACCACAAACCTAGAAAAAATATAGACAGCGTCGGTTCATGATATAGGTCACGTGACAGGTGCCGCGTTTTCTAGGGATCTAAGGTCCAGAAAATTGATATTTTATTTGCTTTATGTTGGCGGTTGTGCAAATATGATGGCTGCATTGCAATATGAAATTAACTAACTTGTTGTCATTTTAAATGTCATTAAAGAATGTGACATGAATGTGACCAATCACAGTAAACAAATGAAATTCATTCTACAATACAACCAACGTAAATTGACATAAAAACCAAGTTTTAGTGATTCTGAACGTTTTAGGGAGCCATGAATTAGCGGTCGCCGGCAATATGACACTGGCACAGTCTATATTTTTTCTAGGTTTGTGCTTCTCACCCAGTAAACAGCATGGAGTAGGGATGAGAACGAAGCCGACGATCAAAATATTCCTTAGAAATAATTCATATGGCAAAACAGCGTTTGCCGGGTTACCTAGTATTTTATAAGAAAGTTTTCAGAACAATAATTCAAATAAAAAAGGCGATCATTGTAAATACCACAGAAAAATCGAAAGAGGAGTACAATTAGCAATTGCCTATCATCCCGTACCCGCAGAATCATTTCGCCAGACGAGCTACGTGGTTTCCCACGCTTTGGGCAATTCCTCGATAATGAACATCCCCCAACCCCCACGGGGGGGACGCGAACGCCCTCCACTACCGAGAAATATCAAGATGCTCATCTCATTTCACGCTCTCTCGAGACGAGAACAAATAAATCTTCCCGCTCGAGATAACAGATTGCACAGAATAAATACGAGTACGTAAACTGTGTACCCTCTTCGGAGTCTCGGTTTGTCGAAGGGAATTATAAGTTTAAACAAAGTTATGGGGGCGGGGTGATCGATTCCTGTCGTTCTGTCCATTAGCTGATCGTTCCAAGTTGGAAAGTTCGGAGAAATATCGCCGTAGTGGTTACGTAAGACTTTTCGTTCAAGACTTTTCGTAAGGCACAACGGAATAGTTATTTATATAACTTGTATGGGTCCAAGTCATTTTTTTCACCAGTAAGCACTTCGCCGTAAAGAATGATTTTTATTGATACATATTTTTATCTTAAATACTTCTAAAATATCATAGCATGAACGTAGAAAAGGAGACTTGTAGTACCCACGGACCATCCACCCCCATTTTTTTTAGTAGACCTATGGTTGCTGAATATTTTTTTTATACAGAAGAGTTTTCTGAAGAAAATAAAATAAACATTCATTATAATCTGTGGGGAATTTCATTGACTGTGGGTTTTTTGTGGGGAATTGTTTATACTGATGATTTTGTGGGGAATATTTATTTTATTAGAGTCACTGTATTGCGTTGTAGATGGCTGGGATGGATACTCGGAGTATATATTGTTGAAGGTGCTACTTATATTAAACATATCTCAAACTACAGGGTGTTAAAAAAAGAGTGTAAAATATTTCAGGAAGTAATAGTATGAACCAAAATAAGCAGAAAAGTCTTAATAAACATGGGTCCGCAAAGTAACGGTTGCGGAGATATGGACCACTATTCGTTTTTCAAACATTTTATTTTATTAGGAATAAACCGACAAAGGAAGCTTTTAACAAACAAAAAATAAAGTTACAGAAGATGTTCAAAGTGCCCTCCGTCCATTTCCAAGCAGGCACGACATCTTCGCCTCAAGTATATTCGAACTCTTTCCTTGGTTTGGATTTCTTGACACTTTTGATTAATCCGTAGCTGCAGCTCTTCGAGACTATTTACAGGAGTACCATACACTAATGTCTTCAAATCCCCAAACAAAGAAATCTAGAGGGTCCAGATCAGGCGATCTTGGAGGCCATAAAACAGGTCCGGCCATTCCTACCCATCTATGTGGAAAAGTTTGGTGTCAATGCTCTCTAACGGTCATGGAAAAATGAGCTGGAGCACCATCATGCTGGAACCACATTTGTTGCCTCTGATTCAAAAGAATGTCTTCCAAAAACTCATACAGAAAGTTGAGGTAAGCAGCGCCTGTTAATCGGTTTGGTAAAACAACAGGACCTAGAAACCTGTCACCTACAATACCCATCCAAATGTTTAATGAAAAACGTGCCTGATGTCCAGATTGTATTAGAGCATGAGGATTTTCGTCTGTCCAAATATGCGTATTGTGAAAATTAAACACTCCATTTCTTGTGAACCAGGCCTCATCAGTAAAAAGGATGTTTGCAAGAAAACGAGGGTCTTCAGCATCATGACTTAGAAACCAGCGGAAAAAAACCAAACGTGCTTAATGATCATTTATTGGATTTATGGCCTGTACTCGTTGCACATGGTATGGATAAAGCAGTTGCTCGTGAAGGATTCTCCTAACAAGAGGACCACTAATTCCTACCTCGGCTGATATTCTCCGCACACTCGTACCTGAATTCTGCTCTATCAGTGCTAGAATTTCTTCTTCTGCTGTAGGAGTGGATACCGACCTTGGTCTTCCGGATAAATGGCGCTGTTTGCTCAAGGAATCGGTATCACGCAATCTTTGGTGAATTCTTTCAAACATGCGTTGTGAAGGCGATTTGGATAAGCGATAAGCGATAAACGTCGCCAGCCATAGCGAAAGAAAACTTGTGCACTGACAACAACTGTCAAATACGTACTGTTTATGTCACTAAACATCAACCAACTATTATAAGAAAATACACAACGTTCTTCCAAAATAAAAAAGGGGCTAAAAAACATAAAACATTCCATATCTTCGCAACCGTTACTTTGCGGACCCATGTTTATTGAGACTGTTCTGCTTATTTTGGTTCATACTATTACCTTCTTAAATATTTTACAGTCTCTTTTTAGCACCCTGTATAATTATGAAGATTAAAATAAATTCCAGATTATTCAGTTTCAATATAGGGTATAATCGATCGACTATTTATGTATTTTACGGCTCACTTGTCGTAAAATCGTTGTTCCAACTCGACAACTAACATGAAAACAAACAGTTTTGATTCATTTTTGTATAGAGCGTTTAAACAACGCACAATGTATCTAGTATCTGGGAAAACATCATTCAATAAGTGCCATCATCTCTGATGACAACTTTCACTCAATATCCATCTTCTTTGTTTCGATATCCCCGATATTTTATATTTGTAGCTGACACAAAGAGGCAGATTAGTATGCGGCTCACCGTTCCGCTCGGAATCCTAAGTTGGCCCTGAATAAAACATCGGCGAAGCGAGCAACATGGAAATACATAGCCGCCGTGTACCTGCGAAGTTTTACACTTCGATAGATAAACCTATTTAGCATACGTGACTTGGTTGAGGGCGGTCTTTATTGGGTTCGTAGAGTTGGCGGCCTGATTTGGCGCACCTGAAAATAGCCGTTTCTTCGATCCGGACCAACAACAAGTCTTCATTTGTTTCCAATTGTAACAAGTCTTTTGTTCACAAAGTTCTACGGTATACACTTTTGGCTATATCGATAGCTGCTTTTATATAATTTTGCTATAATCTGAGTAATTTTTTATGTTGCCACTTGATTCAAGAATAGTTCATTACCAAAAGTGCACTTTGTACACTTTCTGTCTATCCCCAAAAAAAATGTTTTGCTTCATATTTTCTAGGTAATTTTGAGACTATTTTAGATACTAATTTCCATATTTTTATTTTCTATTACATTATGTTGGGTACACAAAAAAATGGATAACATATAATAAATTTATTCTATGGTATATCAAAAGTGTACTGTTTCGTACTAAAAGTGTACCATAAAGTATGATACCAAAAGTGTTACAAAGAAAATATTAGTTTATGTCAGTTAAAGTGATATACAAACCCACCTTATGCAATAATCAATGACAACTAAAAGCTTACGTTAAATTTCCGATATACGTATATTGTTAATTAATATATTCATTGTAGAAGTCACAGCTTTCCCCATATTCCTTAAATTGTGTGCAGTAAAAGTGTACAAGATATTCCAAAAGTGTACTGTATAATTTCAAAATTGTACAATAAAATACTAAAAATGTATCATAAAATGATATGTTCGTTATTACCAAAATTAAGTTCACCACTAAAAGTGTGCAATATATCTCTTTCCTTCATTATTAAAATCATGTACATTAAAAGTGTGCAGTATATTCTAAAAGTGTACAATAAAGTCCTAAACATGTACAATAAAGTGATACTTCTTCCTTCATTATTAAAATTATATATACTAAAAGTGTGTAGTATATTCTAAAAGTATACTGTGCAATTTCAATGTTAATTAAAATATTAAAAGGCTACAGTAAAGTACTATAAGTGACAGTTTTGTTTCATTACCAAAGTCATATGCACTAAAAGTGTGATATTGCAAATGTGTGTAGTAAAGTACTAAAAGTGTACAGTAAAGTACTAAACATGTACTTCCTTCATTAATAAAATCATGTTCACTAAAAGCGTGCAGTATATTCTAAAAGTACACTGTGCAATTTCAATGTTCAGTAAAATACTAAAAGGTTACAGTAAAGTACCATAAGTGACAGTTTTTTCTCATTACCAAAATCATAACTAAAAGTGTGGAATTCCAAATGTTTACAGTAGTGTAACATAAAATGCAATATAAAAATTAAGATTAAACATGTATTGATTTATATATATCAAAATAAAATACTACTTCCTACAGATAAATTTTAAATTTACTGTATCCTTTAAATAATACCCTGTTGTGCCTTACCGTGTATTTGGGGCAAAATCGACCAGTTTCATGCCGGGCTTGCTCGATTCTTGTGTAGCTTATCGGGCTGGACGTTGTTCTCCTATTTCATGCTATCTGGCAATGGTGGAAGCTGCGATAAAGTTTTACGGTGTCGGACGGTGTCTATTAAGAAGCGGAACCTTCGGGTTTTCATAAAGCCTTGCCTTTATGTACCCCTGGAGGGCTGAATAGTCAATAACTCCCGCAATTTTTTTTCTGCGGAAACTCCATATGGGTAGAACGTGGTGAAAATTTCAAGTACGAATTTGCGACGATTATAGAGCAAGAGGAAAAAATGGGTAGTAGTGATGCGTGAGAAAAGATTCACTTTAAGGAAGAATGCTGGTCACACTGAGAAAAAGATTTGTTGGGTGATATTATGGTTTATTTCAATATCAACCAATCGAAATGTCATATTTGCACTGTTGGCAGCATAAATTCATTCACTCGCGTATCATGACACTCGTCAGTTGATGTTACCGGTCGTCCATAACGATTTTCATCTTACACAGAACCAGAAGCTTGCTAGAGCTACAAATATACAATTTTCAGGGTTAGGTGGTATAACGATAAACTTGTGAGGTTATTCACCTGGAACTTCTCAGTTAGTCTCTACTGTACCCAACCGCCAAAAATCTAGAGAGTGAGTCATGTTATAAACACGCTCATAATTTATAGTAGATTTTTTCTATAAAATCGTGTGCCTCGTCTCTGAGAACATATCTGATCGAAGAAGTTAGCCTTTTATTGGTTGTGACGAATTGACGGATCTACCTGTTTCGTTTCCAACGTTATCATGGGAGGGTATATCTTTCGGGCGGGCAAAATTTCGGATGTATATTTTCGCTAATTTAATTATGAATGTAATTAATTTATTAGTGATTTTGTGTTCTTAAGAATGGAGAATAATTCAAACGAAAAAAGTATACTGATAGAAAAAGACGAAATAGTGATATGGCGAAGAAACTATTTAAAATAAATATTAAAAGGTCGGAATCTGAATCGAAAAATATATTAACTTTTGACGAAACATGGATACATGAAGGTCATACGGAAGGTGGCACCATATGATGTGATAAGTGTTAATGTGAGACTGTTATAGTGACAGTGCTAGTAACCAATAGTGAATAGTGTGTATATATAGTGCAATGTATTCTAAAGCCTTTTGTCCTTATAAATGCGAAATTCTCGAATATTTGTGCTACTTATTTAATGTTAGGAAAATCTATACTTGTAATAAATTAGTCACCTAACATTTTCTATCATTTTGATCATGAAACTGTCATGGTAGAGTCAGAAGCTCAAAACAAAACTTATTAACACCACATAATAATTAAATTAGCAACAATATTTGTACTCATTTGCAAAATTTCTGCAAAAATCCGTGAATTTAGCGCCCATGAGGACAAGGATTAAATGTGATATCCGCGGAGTGCGCATCCGGTAGGTGTAATTGGATGGTGGTGGGCCATCGCCGTCCAAAAGCACGGCATTCTAATTTTTGGAGAGGGGGATATTTAAAGTGAACTGTTAATGTCCTAGTTCACTCGACGTCAACTTATTTTTGATAATTCAGTACTTTGGACCCTTCTCAAGTGGCACGCTTAGGTAATCATGCAACCTTCACTTTCTGTACTCACCTCTGTGCTGTGAATTAGTCACATTCTATTATTTTCGACCTTGGGTAATTGATAACACAAAAACTTTTGGAAATAACTATCATTTTTATTATCTAATGCCTTGAAATTGACAAAAATTGTTATATCACTGCTTCTATTAAAAATAATAGATATTATGTAATGCAATGATTATTATTGTATATTTTTTTTATATCTGATCAGCTTTAAGTTTTGTACTCTCTGCACGCTTCACCTGTCGCGCTTGTCAACAAGCTAGCAATGAGTCACTCTGTAGATTTTTAGGTTGGGTATACATAACCTCACATTTAGTTGCAATCAATAATTTATTTCAACATTAATCGACCAAATAAAGCATTTATTTGCAATAAACTTACATTTCCTTGTCCGTATTCTACTAAATGCGCGTTTATTAAATCGCAACGAACCTTTCTCTCAGTGTATCCTACGTAGTTTAAAAGAGATTGGTTCGCGAGTGACTGAAGGACTCTGTTGTGTTACCAAACGAGGTTCTAACAGCGTTCTTAATTTTCAGAAGCTCACCGAGCGCTGGAACTCCTGGAGGACTACCACTCCAAGCTCATCAAGCCGCAGGATAAGCAGCTGAGACTGGCCATCGAGCGCGTCATTCGCATCTTCAAGTCCCGTCTCTTCCAGGCCCTCTTAGGTAAGCGACATTTTAAACTTAATTACCTTCTCCCGGGAAATTACCCCGAAAAGTTTTCCGCGGTCGGAAGCCTAGCTTTAACTCCCTGCAATATCCGCGCAATAAATACAGGGTATACCGGTTTTGTCGATCAGGACTAGAGAGTGTTATTTTAATGCAATAAGTTTATGTAAAGGGGAAATTACATGATTTTTCCAAATACCTACAGAAGAAAGATTGTACTATTTTAATAGAAATTTCGTGATATTTAAATATTAGTCTGGCCACGCCTCCACAAAACGCTCGCCGCCACAGTGTAGACCTGTGACGTCAGATGCCGTTCGTATATGTATACGATTTCCATGCTTTCGGACAACGCAGTAAATACGTTTAGAACAGTTAATTTGTCATTTGTGATATTATTAGGTGTTATTGTGTTAGGCATTGATATTGAATAAAGTTGCAAAATATACGCGTAAAATGGGCACAGAAAGTGCATCTCTCCGGGCAAACGGAAACAGTATTACGTTATGCTATTATGTAATAAAAAATATTTAACCATGCCAAAAATTAAAAGAAAACATGTGGTGTAGCGCGATGAGCGCGACGAAAGGAAGCTTTGCAACATTGTTTGTTTGTGAAGACCATTTTAATGTAAGTTTAATTGGAAATACTGGTAGGTTTAAGTTCATCGAAAAATTTAAAATGTAAAGTTGTAAAAAATCAATTGTTTTTCTGTTAAGCAAAGTTACAATTTATTATTTTCATTTATTGTATTCAGCGCTTTATTATGATTCAAAATAACATGTTCTATGTTTGCTTCTACAATTTACGTGATGTAAAATGTAATTTGAGGCATTTATAAAATTTTGCTATCTGACTTTACTATATTAAATTACCTGTTTTGTTCTGAAAACATAATAAACAAAAGTAATAAATAATAATAATAATAATAATAATAATAATAATAATAATAATAATAATAATAATAATAATAATAATAATAATAATAATAATAATAATAATAATAATAATAATAATAATAATAATAATAATAATAATAATAATAATTTATTTAATCCAGTAAGACATTAAAATGTATAGGACAAGTCAAAACAAGACAAAAGCACACAAGAAAACATAAAATAAAAATGGACAAACAACAGAGCGCTCGTTAAATAAACATTTGTTACATTACGTCATTCATAAACTCGTTAACGCTATAATAACACTTGGCAAGCAAAAAGTCTTTGACAATTTTTTTAAATTTAATAGCATTTATTGATCTATATTCAGGGGGAAGCTTATTGTACAACTTAATACCTTGGTATATTACAGAGCTCTCAAATCTAGTGGTTTTATGTTCGGGAATACATAGGAGAGCACCATGACGAGTATGGTAGTTATGATATTGGGAATTTATATTTAGTCGGTTAATATTTTCCCTAACGTATATAAGTGACCTAAATATAAAGATACAGGGGAAAGTTAGTAATTTATTCCTAATGAATGTGTCCCTGCAAGTTTCCCTGGGACCAAGACCATATATTTTTCTGATAATCCGTTTTTGAGACACAAAAACTTTATTAGAACTCACGGCATTACCCCATAAAACAACATTGTATATGAGATGGCTGTATACCATACTGTAATATACATCCATCAAGGCACATAGTGGCATAGAATTCTTTATGCCAGAGATAGCATAGCATGCTCTGCTTAAGGTCTTGGTGAGTTGGTCTATATGCAGTGACCAATTCAGTCGATTATCTAGGCAGATGCCTAAAAATTTTGTACAATCTGAAGAATACAAAACAGTGTCACGAAATTGAACAGTTAAATCGGAATTATTCCTGAAGTAGATAATACAGGTTTTATCAATATTTATAATCAAGTTGTTCAACGTACACCAGTCAGCAAAGCACGAAATACTTTCCTCGCACCTTGCCGTAAGCTCCTCCCGGGTCCGCGCTGAGACCACCATAGATGTATCGTCCGCAAATAGAGTTAGGCAAGTCACGTCTAGATACTGTGGCAGGTCATTAATGAATAATAAAAAAATCAATGGTCCCAGCACAGACCCTCTAGGAACTCCACGATCAACATCATAAAAGTCAGAATTAGCATCTCCTACTAAATAAGTATTTTTTTAAAATGTAAGGAGAGACGAAATCAGTAATAAATAGCAATACAAATTTATTAAAGTAATTTAAAAAAATTAATAAATGTTAAATATCATCATTCATTACTTTTACTTACTATTAATTAAAAAAAGTAGTTTAATATGAAATCAGATGACACATTTTTTTAAATACCTCAAGTAAAACCATCTACCTGGTACTTACCCAAGAGCATTGTCACCGTCATTGTCACGAGCGGATCTATATTGTAAACAAAGGAATAAGCTACGTTTAGCAATACCGTAAATTCACCACATCACCACTAATAATTATCTCATTACCTACCGCAGTTACATTATATATCTATGACCCACAAATGCCACAAAAACTCAAAAATACAATAAACAAACGTCTGTTTACATCACCAACACGGTGTTGGTGATGCACCTACACCTGTCTCCATGGAAATAAACCGCGCTGAACGGCGTGTAACGTAACGCCAATGATATCGCGTTTTCGATCACGTGAAATTGTTACATTCTATGGCAATTTATTAATTTTAATATTTTAATTATTATGTGATTATTGCCGCAAAACACATGTTCTGATTGTTCAGTATGTGTAACATATTTGAAACCAAGATAAAATTCAAGCAACTTCCCCATTGAAAGTCCGTATTGTTGTAACGACCTTCGATACGCTACGCCCTACGTCCAGATTTTCAGAACCAACTTGACTTAACGTTTTTATTTGAACGCTCGTTATTTTGATATAGAGGCCGTTAAAACTTTCAAAAATATATTTTTATTTTTTAATTTTTGAACTGTCAAATATAACTAAACCAAAAAACCAAAATTTGATAATAAAATATATGAATAAAGGGTTATACGAGTGAATAATATCAAGTTTTTAAATTCATCAGAGGTGGAAGGCAATACCATCAATTAGATAAAAAAGGTGTACGCCCCTGGATATAATAAAAACACAAATTATTTTTCTGTAAAGTAATTTCTCCAATATTTTTAATATTTACCTTTGTTTCCTGAAATGTAGGTATGGAATAAACATTATTTTAAAAAATCTTTACTCCGTCTCTAAATCGAAGAATATCGGGTCCTAGGAGCAGCATTGAATGTCTCGTCTGAAAATACAGAGAATTTCCTATTAAAAATCGCGTCGACAGACCGAGAAAGGAAGGAAAATATTCCTGAGGCATTTAGCCGTCGCGAATCCAGAGGAAGTGCATCGCAGACATTTTCCAGTCCATTAGCCGTCTACCTACATCTCCCGGCCTGGCAGTAACTTTAAATATTCCTGGGGCAGGGCGGAAGCAGAAAGCACCGCCGCCGCCATACCTTATGCGAGCATTCAACAGTCGATATATCAAAGTTTGCTTTGGCCGAAGGGGCAATAACTTGCCTGGAAATGCACCCGATGATGCGAGGACTACCTCTGGAGGCGCATCTCTAAGAATTAATCAGTGATACGTAAAGTCCGTTACGTTTCCGGTGGAATAGCCCGGAGAAAAGAATATAAGGCGCAAGCTGCGCTTCTATATGTGCTGGTTTTTATTAGCTTTCATATTTTTAAGATCTGCATGTAATAAGTTGCATAATTCATATCAGAGATACAGATTTGCATATTAGCATGGGGAAAGCATTGGTAAAAAAGTTACATTCATTACATAATATTCAATGGCAACTAGATGTAGACATTTACATCTCGCGTACTTATGATCTCCTGTTAGTTATGGCAGAGAGCGAACAGACAGGTCAAGGTTATTTGTCGGTGGCCTCATCTAAGACATACTGATACGAGCTAACAAGCTTGAAACCGGTATATGTCTAATGGCACCGTTGAAGATTAGCCGTGGCTGCATGTTATAGGTTTTTCAGATATAAATGCTGGTTAAGCCCTTTGTTGGAAACAAGAAACGCCTAAATTTAAATTCTTAGGCAGACCTTTAAAACTAAATACCATACCTACGTATTAAATAGGGATCTTGTTAATGATCAGTTTATATATTGCTTAATTTTTAACTTTACAAGGTGGTTCAATAAAAGAAATCAATATACTAAGTTCTAATAAAGCTACTCAAATTAATATGTAATTTAATTTGAATAATATTTACAAACTAAAATTCTACTTAATTATATTTATAGTTATTGTGTGAAATCGGGCTTTTGTTTTAGTTAGAAGACACTTGTAAGTATCTCTTTAAATTTAAACATAAGCCGCACAGCATTGTCTCCGTAGCTTTCTTGTGAAGATCTTAAATATATAACATTTTAGGCATTTTGTATTTTCATTTAAAATGTTAAATATTTAAAGTGAAAAGGAACAAATTTAAAGGTTTATTTACAGACCCTGTTTGTAACCAAACATTAATTTAACTAAAATGTAAAGACTAGCTTCCTAAAACTCTTTTTTTAGAAACCAAAACATTCAATTCTATTATTAATATTGCAACACAATAAAGACATATTTTTTAGTTACTTAAGTACATATCTACATTATTCAGAAAACCTAGCTGTTATTAACAATTTCATTTTAGAACTTATCGTTGCATTTTTACTCCTCTCATTTCAGCACTAACAAATTGGTGATTTGTATTAAAATAATCCATCATCATAATTAAATCTACCTATACCATCGGTAGATTAGACGAATATGCTTTTAAATAACATGTGAATTTTAAAAGTAGTTAGCTTTTGCTAACTTATTTTAATTTAATACAGAAAAATTCTTGTCCGAATTCGAAGCGGACGAGCACCGAGAAGCTGTAGGAGGCCTCGCGAGCGTTTAATTCCGATTTGACATCGTTTATTTCGAAAACTAATTTAATCGACTTCAGTTGTCTGGGTTGATAAATAGTGTAATTTGACGTTTGACCAAATGATCCAATTTACAATAGTGTTAGTATTGGACTGGTTCAACACATAACTTCGCCCTAGAATGGCCACTCAAAGCCCCAGATTTATGTCCAATGGAGTTTTGTTTCGGAAATTTATAAAATCTAAAATTTATAAAAGTTGAACTACTAGATTAGATGTGTTACGCAATAGAATATCACAAGAATGTTTAGAAATTACGTTGCAGTAACTGCAAATTTTACAAAACAGAACAACATGTTACATACAGCAGCAGTCTGGAAACATATTTATACCACGAATTGAAAAATTATATTATTACATACTAACTTTATTGGAGGCTCTATACAGATATTACTATGTGTTTAGTTTTTCTTATATACGTGCTTGTATTTAACAAACCACCTACACTAAGATATTTATGTTTGTTTTTTTTTTAAATTATTTTTTGTTACAAAATTTTTGAACTATAATGATTTTATATAAGCTTGAATTTAGTAACGTGCTGCTTTGTTTCGTGCATATTTCCTTTCTAATAGCGTTAAGCACTGTGCATATCTGGTGTTGGCTGTCTTGGCGAATTATACTCCCTTAGGTGCTATAAAAGCTGTTCCTCCTATTCTTCGGTGTGCACGCTGTTTAAAACTGCGAAGTAGGACCAGGACGACTTTAAAATCTGAAAAATAAGGATAAAGTCACGTACCCACGCCGTAAAGTGTGTAAACTTGCCTTGACGAAAGTTTCCAACGACAGGGTGAAAAAGCCCCCCGCGTACAGTTTGAGGGCCATCTGGGATCTGGTCATGAAGAAGACCAAGTTGCGCTTAAATTCCAGAGAGCAATCCATCCAGTCGCTGCAGAAGGCGAACTTCGTCAGCTCGGTGCTCTGCGGATTTGAGAAATCGTAAATAACTTTCAAGACGAACTGAAATAATCTTTTGAATTTCTCGAATTGCCTTAACAACAGTTCTGCCAACGCAGTTCAACCGAAATAGCAAGAAAAGTTGTTACTTGTGTTGAAAATTACTGTCCTATTACTATTATTTGCAGTTTTGCCAAAGTTCTGAAGTCTGTTTATACGAGGGCATATATAATAATACTCTAGGACAGGTAGTTCAGTGTGGTCAACAAATTATTTACTGTACAGGATCCGTTCTTGAGGCAACTGATAATGGTGGTCAGATTAACATGATATACATCAATTTTTCCATAGCGTTTGACAATCTTGATGATGATATTTTCCTTTAAAAATTGAAAGCATTTCCCTTCTTGTATATTTCAATTTTTCTTTTGACTTCCTACCTGCTCGACAGAAGTAATATGTTGAATATTATTTTCTTAACTCTGATCAATTTCAGGCTTTATTTGGTGTGCCCCAGAGATCAATACTGGAACCATTATTTTGCATTTTATTTATGAATCATGTTAATGTACATTTTGATGAATTCTGTCAATATTTCAATGTTATGAAGTTTTCATCATTGTAATTTATGTGTGAATCATACATACATGTACACGACATGTATTTTTTACAATTGAAGATATTAGAACCATCTTTTTAGGTTACACTGTATTTTATATGTTCTTATATTCTTAGGATTTTTTTTATTCTATTGTACATTGGTAATATTAAAATTTTAATTATTTTAATTGTAATTTTGTCTTCACCTCGTAATTAATTAAATAACAAGCAATCAAATAAACAAAACAAATAATTTTGGGTGTGATAAAAATACCTACTTAATATTTGTTTAGATGTAGGTAGTGTATATCGCAAATGTATGAAATTTTATTATATCGTACGGAATTCAGCGACATACACGGAATCCCAAATCCCTGATCGCTGATTAGAGATTTGACATGTCAACAAGTCTGTACGCTCACCTCTCTAATAACTTCGTTGCCATAGTAACACAACAGGAATATTTCCAGCAGCATGCAGAACTGGTATAAAATCAGGGAGAAGAATTTTATACTCATAACGGGTAACTGTAAAAAAGAAAAAGTTACACAATTAATTGGTAGAAAAATATCGAGTAGTCTACAGAGAGTTCGATATAACGAAGAGTTTAGTTGGTGAGATATAAGTGGTCTACTTACTTCCTTCTCGGCCTAAGCGGCTCGACTTACAGGAAGCGACCTACATTGTGAACAGGTACTTAACGCAGACCTCTCGCCCTGAGCGACGAACCATTAAATCTGTAAATGATACTACAGGAACTGCAGGACTTGTTTCTTTATCACTTATCACTTATATCTCACCTGCACTCAGTTTATATGTGAACATACATATGAAGGAACAGCCAGTTCAATTGTCGGTCATCTCACCTATGGCATATTGATGAGGGCTAACAAGCCCGAAACCGATCTATGTCTATGTATGAGTAATTTAATGCCGGTCGGGGCATTAGTCCGCGGAGTAGTTGTTTCCTGCAGTATCATTTACAAAGAGTTTAGTTGATAATCATGTCGTTGGTTAATTAATGCCAAAGGGAAATTAAAAATTTACGTACTTACCAATGTGATCTCGAAAAGAGTAATACATATTATGACAACACTGACAATGAACTGACCCAGTATGCTGGTTGTAAACAGGAAAGTCAACTCTTTGGCAAACCTGCAAGAAATATTTAAAAAACAATATATCGTACGAACACCATGAAAGATAATTATGTCACGTACTCTATAATGCACCGATGATGAATCACGCATTCTAACAGCTTCTCGTTCATCTTTTCTTGCAGTTCTGTGGTCATGTGCTGTCCCACTTCAATCCCAACGTCCCTTAGTTCAATTTCTGCGAGTTCGCGCATGTTCTTTAAGGAATTGTTCAAAATATTCAGTTGGGCACATACAACCATTATCAGTCCTGGAAAGAAAACCTAATTTTATCTCAATCTTGTATATGAATAATTCTATTGTGTGGTATTTGTTGTCACACAGTGTCTCTCGTGGCTTGCAAAATTTATACCTTCATTGAAATCGCTTACCAGACATGAAGGTGTCTATGCTGATATTGACAAGCCCATTTATGGTAGAACCAAAGACTTGATACGCATAAGCAACCTCAAACCAAGGCGAGTAGCGTGTGTCAAAAGGATACCATCCAGCTAAGGGTAAGCGGAGGTCTCCATCGTCTACATAGGGATAGACTCCCCAAAAAGAACAAGTAACTAGGCAAGCAGTTAGAAAGACCTTTGAGATTATCTTTGAGTCCCGGATATATTTCCGAAGAGCTTTAGCTTGTGTCATATTTTTTGGCAAGAATTCATTTCTATCAATGTTCTCTAATAATTGTTTTAACCTGTACCTGTGCCTGATAATAGCGTAGACTTTACATAGTTCAACTAAATGAGTCAGGGTTAAAAAAGAGGCTTCGATCATTTTTTCCATGTTTTCAAATACGAGTACCATGTTGACTACCTCGCTTGTTAACATTCCCAAGTATATCAATCCTACAAATATTACTTTCTGTAAGTGTGTAAGTGAGAACTATCCAGACTGACCTATAAATATCACCGATTTGATACTGAACCATATGGTTTCTATTTTGTACTGGAATTTAGGTGTGAGGTACCCAAATCCATTCAAAACTTTCACGTTGAGGGTAACGATTTCTTTAAATTTTAATGTTTCTTTCATAATTTCTTTTTCATCCATCCCAGGAGACGTTACAAAATGACTGATGGGGTGTTCGGTTTAGAACATATGAGTTGAGTTTGTAATTTTAAATTAATGACTCAGACATATACATTTTATAACTAAATTGCTAGTTTGTGTGTGTTTATTGGTGTAGTCGTCAATAATTATAATTGATATGTACCTGTAATTGATAGGGTTCGTAATAGGTACCTTTTAGCAACTCAAATGGTGTTTTCCCACATTGTTTACTTTGCTATATAAGTTTACGTGTAATTTAACAATTATGAAACGTGTAGTTTTGTGATGTAACTTCTATTATTGTTAATTATTACCTTCTTCAGGACTTTTTTGAGATATACAAGGAAATTATTTTACCTGACATAAACGTGTCGAAGCTTATATTGGACAGTCCGTTCACAGTTGCTGCTATAATCTGGTAAGTATAAATGACTTGAAACATTGGAGATTGACTTGTATCGAAGGGAAACCACCCTGCTAAGGGTAGAGCTAGTTCTTCCATGGTGAACGGATATATTCCCCAAAAACTGCATGTTACGACACAGGCAGACAAAAAGATCTTGGTGATTGTCTTAGAGGTGCAAACGTAGGTCTTTAGCGAAGCATACTGAATTAAATTTTTAGGTTGGAATTCTTCTCTATTGATGGTTGCTATCAGAGCTTTGACTCTGTCTTGGTATTTGTATAAGTAGTAAAACTTGGCGACTTGGACAACGTGAGTCAGTGTGAGGAATGACGCTTCTGTCACTTTTTCTATGTCGCCCAAAACCATTACCATGTTCACTACTTCGCTGGTCAATTGTCCTACGTATATGAGTCCTACAAATAAAGTCTCATTCAGGCTTTAGAAAAGGTACTCAGTGGAAAATAATAATATCGTTTTCCATTGTATTTCTAGACACATTTGAGGAAATTAAATAGTTGAATATCTACGTACCTACGAAGATTACGGCGTACACCAGGTACAACCCCTTCTCAACACCCGTCCGGAACTCCGGCGTGAAATTTCCAAACCCTTGGAGGAACCCAATATTGAGACTAATAATTTCTTTAAAATCCAATCGGGACGTAACTGGGTTTTCATTAATTTTCTCTTCCATGTCCCCGGTTCCGCTTCCTAGCAAGGCGCGTCTTGAGAATCCAATTTTCAAGACGTGATTTCTATTAAATACCTCTTAGAGTTGCTAATAATTTATGTCCCAATAAACCACCGCCTGTAATTAGACGGATTTTGGATGGTACTGTTTACGGATAATTACAGTGATTGATATAAATGACCCACTAATTATCAGAGTGAATGTAATAAAAGAAGACAAGGGTTTATATAGTTTTTTAGGGGGAATGAATTCTATTAAGGAACATACAACTTGTTCTTAAAACGTTATTTCCCTAGAAATTTTTTGTCCTCAAAAATAAAAAGTCAGAAGGTGCTAAATCAGGCCAGTACGGAGGTTATTATAAATTGTAAACTCTCTGTGAAGTGTGACTTTTATATGAAACTTTCCATTTCATCTGTATTATTATCCTAGGTTTTACTAACTTTACTATGTAAGTTTTATGTAAGATTTATATTTATTTGTCCAGTTTCATTATATTATTACCCCTAACGGTTCCCAATCTTCTTTGTAATGTGGATATGAAACTAATATCAATAGAAGCTTTGTTGGTAATATAGTGAGTACATTATAAATTAGAAACACTATAAAATAGTAGCTTTGCATTAATATAAATATTTGTAGGCATTATTTTTGACATGAAACATAAGAAAACTACTTGGTATTTAATTTTGAACATTATTTGTTAATAAAAAAAAGTAACTAAATTAAATAAAGAAAACTATTAAATTATTTTAAAAATTCCTAGCTATATTTACAGAAAGCAAATATATATGTTCTTTATTTTGCCTAAACTGACATAACATAAGCTTCAACTATATGTTACTAATACAGTAATTTCCGGATAGATTTTAAATGGAAACGTTGTAGCGTTTCCAGCGTTACTGCTAGCTGATTTAGCAATTTCAAATTGAACGTAAAATAAACGCGAAGCAATATTTCTTCCTGTATGAGACGTTATGTCAGCAGGGTGAGTTTTTAATACATTGTTATAAATTGTACTAATTTATTGCTTATTTTCTACGTAATTTATTTCAATACGTTTAACATGATGCGGACGCCTATGTCCCGCGGTTGTCTGAAACAGCCTTAATCATAAATCAGAAAAGCCTGCGGTTCTAATTCTCCTTGTCTATTGGTTTATGTCTCGGCATTAGGAATTTGGGAATAACGTATTATCGTTTGCAATAATAATGACACTACCTCAATCAGTTTTTAAACAACTGAAAGTTTTGAGTAGAAATTTCTTTGAATTGATAAATGGAACAACTAAGTACTAATGTTGAATGTTGAAGGTAGATTTCATTATCAATACATCAGCAGTTCGAAATAAATAGCCATATTCGTTTTAAAGTGTGTCATTAATATTGAAAGCGATTGTACGTCTAAGATACGTACGATACAATACTGGAGAATAATTGCATTTTTGATTTATTGACGGTCAGTTCACAAAAAATTCAACGGGACATGTGCCACACCGTTATCCTATGCAACCAATCACGGTGGTTTGTGGCGGAGCGTGGATAATATAGTTGATAGTTGATAAGGGAGATGTGTATAACTTTGTTATTTGTATTAGAAATAACTACTATCGGAGTAAAAAGTGCAGACCACTGGATTTGAAAGCCGATATTGTCAAAGCGTAGGAGCAAAAAAATTGAAATTTGGATCATAGGTAGCCTCAATATTATTGTTATGCATAATCAAATCGGAATTTGTTTTTGAATATTCGTTTTTTAGTTATTAGAAATAATGTACCAGAAAACACGATTTTCGGGCGGCGAAACGTAATCCTGCCACTTCAACTCGTCATAACTTTTTTATTTATAAGCTTTAAAATGTGCAATTTTAACTGGTAGTATATTAATCTGTGCTGTTTCGAACTGTGTAAGTCTCTCTTAGAATTCCTTATTTTTTTTTATCTTGCGTAAAACAGAAGTTGATGGTATCTTCGTAAATACAGCGTCTTTTTTTTTAATACAAAAACAGTCATAGAACACATAAAAACTTATCAAAGAAATGTAACAGTTTTGTGAATTAATGCACCTGTAAACAGTGTATGGGTAAATATCGTTCTCAATTATTTCTTACGCGTTCCCTTCAAGCGGAGTAAAGTGCGGCGTAGCGGGGTTCGCGCTGTGACCAGTGTCGGAAGCTTTTTTATTCCAGCTTTGTCCAGATCTTAGAAAACATTTATTTGATACATACTTCTGTATAGCATAAATATTGTAATTGTTATTTTCTTAGCTTTCTTGACAATAATAATAATAATAATATTCTTGTGGAACTCTGCCTATTTGTGATTTTATTAACTATAACATATACAGTTTAATTTTATTATTTATTTATATCTCATATAGATTGTCAAAGTTGATCATAATATAAGATTCTTTCGCATTAGCTTGAATATAAAAACGGGAATGGTATATTTACATGCATATGTCTAAGTCGTCGTCTTCGGCGTTCAAATTTATCACTACTACTACTGCTCTACAGCAGTATCCACTAAATGTTATTTTTGCCTGTATTTCTGTTCCACTTTTTTGGCATGTTCAACCCAGTTGGGCCAAACAGAATTTGGTATATTTTCCATGGCCGATTGGCAGAAGTTCAAAACATATTTTATTTTAAATGTAGAATTTCGTTTAGAAACGTCATTTTTAACATAAACTCATATTAGTTCAATAGGGTTTAATTCACAATGAGCCGCGGGAAGCCATAACATTTTCACTATGTCTTGTGGCAAATCCTTTGTAATCCACTGAAAAATAACAATAACAATTTATATTTTATAGATAAATATGTATGAAATAAGTAAATATTTTCTAACATCTTATCAAAGCTGAACTAATAAAGTACCCGACACTGGTCACGGCGCGATAGACGGCCGAGTGCAATCCCACGCCCCACTTTACCCCGCTTGAACGGAACGCGTAAAAAATAATTGAGAACTATATTTACTCATACACTGTTTACAAGTGCATTAATTCACAAAACTATTATATTTCTTTATTAAGGGTTTTATATGTTCTATGACTTTTTTTGTATTTTAAAAAAAAGACGCTGTATTTACGAGGATACCATCAATTTCTGTATTACGCAAGATAAAAAAAAGGAATTCTAAGAGAAACTTACACAGTTCGAAACAACACAGTTTAATGTACTACTAGTTACAATTGCACATTTTAAAGCCTATAAATAAAAAAGTTATGACGAGTTGAAGTGACAGGATTACGTTTCGCCTCCCGAAAATCGTGTTTTTTGGTACATTATTTCTAATAACTAAAAAACGAATATTCAAAACCAAATTCCGAATTGATTGTGCATAACAATAATAGTGAGGCTACCTATGGTCCAAATTTCAATTTTTTTCGCTCCTACGTTTTGGCAATATCGGCTTTCAAACCCAGGGGTCTGGACTTTTTACTCCGATAGTAGTTGGCCAGAGGTGTATACCGTCATGCACTTGTGAATATGTATTTTTCGGAGTTTAACCGCATGCCATTCGGCGTAAAAGATGGAATTCTACTGTATTTACTTGGAGTTTCTTATAGTATAGTACGTATTTCGAATTGTTTTTACAGTATTACGTGGTTTGAATAACGTGTACTATTATCATTTTTATCAGTGTACTCTTTCTTATTCTGGAGAACTTATGATTCATCCACTTTAGGGAAATATGTATAAGGGCAATAAATCAGGAAGGAACACAAAATATCGCCTTTCACTTTCTGCCTTTCCAAAAACGGCGGTGCTTCATAAAGAACATTGTCTGAACACACGCGATAAATAACATGATAAAAATTCCTCGCCGCAACTTCATAAATTTCATCGAACCGAATGGAGGTCGAATTATGCATCTCGTTATGTAACTTTCCTTCGCCAGATGAAATTTAAAACAGCTCGCCGAAATACGAAGAAATTAAGTGCAAATAATGATTTCTAATTCTGGTCATCAGATGTTAATTTCTTAGTGGAATGGGCGTGTTAGGGGGAAGAGGCAATAAAACTAATTGTTCGAGATTGTCTGAAAGAGGATTTGCTTCGTTCTTTTTGTACCGCTTTTACAGACATTCCCCAGAATCTGTATGCAGTGCCGTGCTATCTCTAATCTTTGTAACGAGATTGCCTGGGAGAACCGCGCCGTTTTCCAGGACATTCCAGGGGATGTGGCTGACACTGCATGTGATTGGAAATAATGGGTATTTCCGGAATTCCAGTTCTACTACCTGACGATGCAGATTCAACATTTGCTTGTTTCGTCGATTACATATTTTAATTCGTCTTGTGTAACTTTTCCCACATTTTTTAAATATTTTCTTGAAGTATAAAATACAGGTACCTTGTAATCTCGCAAAGAAATAAAGGCACCTTTTATAGCAATTTCATCTTTCTCGTCGAGATATGGACAATTCAGGATGTGTCACCTTTAAATAAATAACGATTCGACAGGCGAGAAAATTTAAAAAACCAGATACGTCTTGTAGTTTTGCCGAAGGACGGGCCTGCCGATCGACCTGCAGAACGACTTTTACTCTTGTTCGAGACTCGATGGGAGATAACAGCTGAAAGGGAATCCCTGTAGGTCGTGGAACCCCGTGGGCGTGCGACATAAGCAGATACACGCGCCGAACAAAGCTAGTCTTCTGAGAAGTAAAAATAACTAACACTTGAAATAATCTTAAAATCAAATGGTACATATTTAACTACAAGTATGGAAAAGTAGTAATGTTAAATTCTGTACCATAATCTGAACGAATAAAACGTGGCAGACATTTGTAGGCTTTATTAAATAATAAAATACCATTTTATATACTAATAGTATGGAATAAATTCAATAAAAACGAAACAATTATTTTTTGGGAGAAATCCTCGAACAGGTCGATTTTTAATTTAAAAAATACATATTTTAGCGTAAAATGCGATTTTCAAATGTTTGTTTTCGAGTAATGACGTCATCGATTTTTTTTTAATGGCAACACCATATATTTTTCCTTGATTCTGAAAGATCGTTTAATTCTCTATCAGACAGTACTAAAATTTTGACCTCTTACATAGGAAAGTTTTCGAGTAAATGACGATTGAATGTTAGAAAACGTAAATTTTATCCATAAAAAAGTAACAATTCTGAGGTATGTTGCCATCCACCAACTTCTTGACAATGCGCAAGTCTGTGAAGAAATTCTTCTTGCACATTATGAATGATTTCTGGGGTAACTCTGCGTATTTCGTCCCGAATGCGATTTTGAAGTTCTTCTAAATTATGTGGTTTATTAATGTACACTTTTGACTTCCAGTATCCCCATAAAAAATAGTCAAGAGGTGTAAGATCTGGCGATCTTGCAGGCCATTCTATCGGTCCGCGTCTGCCGATCCACCTCCCAGGAAAACAGTTGTCCAAAAAATCTCGTACAGGGCGCGCATAGTGCGGAGGTGCACCGTCTTGCTGAAACCATATGGTATCGTCAGTAATGTCAGGGTCATTATCGTTAGAAAAAATTACTGCAAGGGCTGGAACAAGGTCATTTTCTAGAAACTCTAAATATCTTTGTCCTGTAAAGGTTCCTTCAAAGAAGAAAGGCCCTACTATTCTGTCGTCAACTATTCCAGCCCACACATTTAATTTCTGAGGGTGTTGGGTATGTGCCTCTGCCATCCAATGAGGATTTTCCCGACTCCAATATCTGCAAGTTTGACGGTTTACTGTACCATTCAGACAAAATGTGGCTTCATCTGAAAAAAGTATTTGCCGGTGTAAATTTCTATTTCCTTGACATAAATCCATTGGAATTTCGCAAAAGTGTAAGCGGCGATCGGGATCATCTTCATTGAGTTCCTGCACAAGTTGAATTTTGTAGGGATGATATTTTTCCTTCCTTAAGATACGTAGCACTGTGCTCTGACTAGTGTCATTGTTTAATGCAACCAATCGTAAAGAATTATGAGGATTATCCACCATACTTATCAAAATGTTCTATTTACAACATTGCCATTTCTCTAAATTTAGACTCTACCTTACTGACTGTTGATTGGCTGATAGGGCGATCTGGATATTTTTCATTAAATAAATCGCAAACTTTCTGCTGAGTTTTAGTCATATTCCCGCATCCGATAAGAATTAAAATTTCAATTCTTTGGGTAACAGTTAAATGTGCCATAATACTTTAAATTGAATAATAATTTCTATGTCGCTTACAATACTTATTAGAAAGTCGGTGTGACAATCGGGCCTATGATCGAACACATCCAGTTAGCATTAACAGGCCTGTTAACAGTAACTGGTAGGTTAATCAGAAATTCGTATGATTGACACACCTGTCAAGTTTATTTTTCCCAGTTACTTAACTTGAGAATGATCACGTGACCCAGTTATGAAACTGCTTGAAATAACCTGCCGTTAAATGTAACTGGAGCTTTTTATTGATCAGAAATTTTGATTTTATTTCTGGTAATTGACGTATGACATTTGGCATATTAATATAATGCATAATTTTATTATTTGTCTATAGCACAATTCAGTATCAATTTATTGCCATATCATAGTTTTACATAATTAGTAATATACGGCATTAATAGTTTGACAGTAAATACAACCTAAAAAAAAAACTAAAGTTTGTTCTAAGTGGGATTACAATTTTATACAATTAAGATTGCTATTCTGAGTATGATAGTGATACCTAAATGAATATCAACAAACAAAAAGAAATATATATTATTACCTAATATTATTAATAATTAGTTTATGAATAGGAGAAAGGCACAATGACAAAAGTTAGGTACCTAGTTTTTAATTTCACTTATAGCTACCACCACTGTTGAGGATTTGTTTGCGGTCTATGCACTAATTAATTTGTATGTATTTCAAAAATTTGCCAAAGTACCTACCTACTTATATTAACCTGCGTTGGGTTTATCTTGCTTCCCAACAATATTTTCTTACATTTAATGAAAATTTGCATTTCTACATATTGGCGTTGAGTCGTGTGCCCTAATCTTCTTGCCACTTGTACCCACTGTTAAGTACCTATGATTTAAATTTTAATTGCGTTAATTGACAATTTTTGACATATGAGTGATGACAGATGACGTATTTTAAATAATTAACTGCCATGACAAGGTTATCTGGCCATAATAACAGGCACAGATAACTGCTTGTTCGATCATAGGCCTGAATGACACTTTGCAAAGATTTTCACCTACGTGATCCATAAAAGAACTATGGAATTCGAAAAACTAAACTTGATAACGTTTTTGCTTTATTTTAATTGATTTACGTTTTCTAACATTCAATCGTCATTTACTCGAAAACTTTCCTATGTAAGAGGGCAAAATTTTAGTACCGTCTGATAGATAATTAAACGATCTTTCAGAATCAAGGAAAAAAATAGGGTGTTGCCATTTAAAAAAAATCGATGACGTCATTACTCGAAAACAAATGACATTTGAAAATCGCATTTTACGCTAAAATATGTATTTTTTAAATTAAAAATCGACCTATTCGAGGATTTTTCCCAAAAAATAATTGTTTCGTTTTTATTGAATTTATTCCATACTTTTGACGCATACTGTATGAGTTTTCATGTGATCTTACATTTTTTGTTTATTTAATAAATGTCATATTTAGGTCCAATTTAATTTACAATGTTATTGTAGCACTGAGTGCATTTATAAATTTAAAAAAGTATTTGTGAGATAATGTAAGTCCTTATGACATTCGAAATATTGTCAAATCACAGTCGATTTGTTACAGTTGTAGATAAACTAACTCAACTAACTAAGTTTGAGCAAAATCTTTTCAGACTCTACTTCTGGGTTACAGAGCTGTTCTCGAAAGCACTGGTACTATATTTTTTCGTAGAGTGTACACTCAGAAACCAAACAGTTATTACTTGTGCCGCAAATGAGCAGCAGTTCTGTAGAAAGTTTATCAGATATTAGACAACGGAGAAATTGTAACATGTTTCACTATGACTAATACATATACCCCGGGGAAGTTAGTCTTTAGACACTAATGTACGCCAAAACGCGGATCATATCTGTCCAACTTCCCACCGTCGATATTTCAAGAAGCCTCTAGAGATGCTGCAGCAATAATTCAGGTTCCGTATTATTTTAAGATCCTTTACAAATTTATTGGAGCGCGTGGAATCATTATTCCGTCAAGCAAATAAAATGGAACGGTAGGGGAAAGTAAAAATTCACCAACTCATAAATTGGGAGTTTGCTTAAGTATTCATTATATTTTTTAACTTCTTCGAGCACAACTTTGACATGGAAGATTACTTACAAAGTAAATCTAAAGTTTGTGGCGGGATATTTTCTCATATATTGCTCCTGAGAGGAGCGGCTTTGGATGTTATTAAAGGAAAATTTTTATCAAAACGGTTTCTAATTTATTCAAAGCTTACTTGTGGAATAACATTTGCGTTTAAGAATTGGACACGGGATCAAATTTATTAACCTCGTCTGGAATTTCTTTCATTTTTATACTCTCTTATATAATTTAAGCAATAAAAATATGAATTGCTTAGTTGTTTTTACAATTTGCATAGGAGAAACTTTTTCAATTTCACATTTCAAGATACGTTTTTATTTAAATTAGTAAGTATACACATTTTTATGGAAAAATATATTTATTTATTCACTACAAAAATATGAAATTATTAACAAAAAATTGAGACTAGAATAATATGATGTCTAAGTAAACCTAATCAGTATTTGTAACCTCCATTACTGGCGTACAAGCTTCCATGGCCATGGCCCTGTGTTTCGAAAGACCCACTACCGCTGTAGTTGAAGTCTGAATAACCAGAATAACCTACCCCATTGCCTTCGACGAAGGAACCACCTCCAACAACCCCGTGGCCCGCGCTGACTCCAATGTGAGCATCAGTGTGAACTGCGACTGGTACTGGTACGTTAACTTCAACTTTAGTCGGTACAGATACAGGGTAGGGCTTTGGTACCGCTACTGGGTAAGGTTTGGGTACTCTTACATGAACAGGGGTTGGTACGTTGACAAATTCCTTTACTTTCACTGGTACTGGATAGGGACGAGGTACTGGCACTGGATAAGGTTTGGAAACGACAACTTTGTATGGTTGGGGTACCTCTATACGGACAGGTCTTGGTACCTCTACGGGTCTGGGAACGGCAACTGGTACTGGTACTGGACGATTGACTGGGTATGGTTGTGGTACTGGTACTGGAACGTTCACGGTTTGGGTTTGTTGGGAGTAGGTGGTACCGCCGTGAACTGTGCCAGCATTTCCAATTCCTATGCCTATTCCACTTCCACTTCCAAATCCAGAACCTCCTCCAAATCCAAATCCAGAACCTCCTCCATATCCAAATCCAGAACTTCCTCCATATCCAAATCCAGCTCCATAACCGCCTCCTATACCACCGACGCCGAGACCAATACCGCTTCCAAGTCCAATACCGCTTCCAAGTCCAATACCGTGTCCAAATCCTCCTCCTGATAGAATGGGTGCAGAAGCATAGGCCCCTAAACCTGGAGTGACCGCTGTGCCAACTTCTAGGGCACCACCTGATAGAGCTCCATGTCCTAGGCTAGCTGTCAGACCTACACCTAGGCCACTGTGGCTGCCTTCAATGGCGACTTGTGATGCCCCAGAACCATATCCAACCCCATAGGAGCCTGAAGAGATGGGTGGGGTCAAGTCTGTGCTGATTCCTCCACCTAAGACTCCACATTTTGCTAGGTTAGCAAAGGCTAGTACTGCAGAGAGAACCTGAATTAAAAAAAAATTGATTAGCTCACATTTGACAGCATTAGCTATATTTAGTATCTAAAAAAATAGTATATATATTTCCAATAAAATGAATTAATTTCGAATATTATGATTCCTATGCACACTTGATAACTTCACTGTTTTTTAATATGACCCAATTTTAATCGATCGCACTGTTTCGTACTTACCAAAAACGATTTCATGACTGGTACCGAAAACATGAGATGAAATGATATGTTTCAAAAGAAATTTCTTTGTATATATAGGGAACCACACCTACCCGGACAAAAGTTTACTTTCACAATACGAATTATACCCACTCTATGGCACCACCGACTTGCATAATTGAAGAAGAATCTTTGTGAAAAATCGGGTTACAAACGTTTAATTCGACTACGAATTCCTTAACTCGTAGAAAAATATCCCGAGGAAGCGTAAAGTTGTTTTTTAAGTGTGTAGTTATGAATATTCATCGTGTAGCGTGATTTGCATTTCACTTCATGGTGTACTTTACTGTCACGTCTCAGTGCTCGTATATTTATCAATTAATAATAACAAACAAGATGAAGTGATTAAAACATCTTTTAAAATTTTTAATGTTGCTACATTTGTTGGTTTATATTCCACGTTTTATACCAAAATATTTTATTTACAATATAAAGTACATGTACCATTACAACTGAGTTCTTATATTACGTATTTGAAAATTTTGAAAACAAATGTAAACTTGAATATATAGTGTGCAACAAAAAAGCAGGTTATGCCGTCAACTGTGTTTTTTGGCGGCAAAATAATGTGACAATTTAACCCTACTTACATATATACAAATATGCGTCCCTTAAAAGATACAGGGTGTTAAGTTGAACTTTTGAAATTGTTTTTCGCTATAATTTCTTCAGTGTTTCACGTATTACTTCTTGTTATTAACAAAAACAAATGTAGGAATTGGTTATTTTTCATCTTCATTTTTGAGAGTCAATTTTTTTAGCATGCAACATTTATTTGTGTAAAAATGGCACATTTGGTTAGCCCTGCCTTCAGAGACACTCTAATCACTCTATATAAAATAAGTTAGCACACTTTAGAGCAAGTTAGAACATTTCAAATTGTATAATTTGATATTTAAAAATATTAGCTCATTTTGCTGTGACTGTCTCTAATGTTCAATGCATGTTCAAAAATTTCGAAAATGAAAAGTACTAAAATTATCAAGAGTAATAAAATATTCTAAACAAGATTTAACATTATAACATTCGTTCATAGGCGTACGTCAGAGAAAAGTGGAGAGGGGGATGAAATTACCCCTTCCCCCAGTTTCTACACTTGTTTTTCCGCAAAAACCTGAATATATTGTAATGAAAAAACAATTTTAAAAGTTCAACTTTAACACCCTGTATCTTTTAAGAGAGGCAGTTTTATATATAGGCAAGGTGGGTTAAATCGTCTTTCTTGTTACATCCTTGTATTATACAAAAAAATATTGCTTTCGTAGCTGATGCTTTGACGCTTTATCTATACTTAAGACATGTTCTTCTCACTTGCTTAGATTTTTTTAAGCTTACTAAAAGCGACGCTCTTAAAAAAAGTTTCTCAGAATTAAAAATTAAGTAAGTTGGCAAAACAATTATTACAATGTTTAAATCAGTGTAATGAATGTAATGAAAAATTTAAAGAATATTTTGTATGATTTAATGCAAGTATGATGGTACTTTATCTAGTTCATCATATATCCATATTTATTTTTACCAATATCATACACAGGTTTCTAAAAAATGCTAAACGAGAGAACAGTATGACCATAACAATTTTTTTGCAGCCTTCGTACCATGATTGAACTCTTTAACGATGATCAACATTGTTTCCTATTACATTTTTTCACGAAGACCTAAACCTCGCTTCGCCAACCTCGCGTTTGAGAATCGCTTGTGTTGACCAGGGCGAACCTCTTTCATCATCGTCAGATACGGGATCAATATCAGCTTGCAGCGCGACTTTCGCTTATGCGAATTACCGTCCACAATCTGCGATGATGGGAAAACGACTGAAGTAATTTTGCAACTGTGTTACATAACCGTAAAGCGTTGACATAAATGGTCTTCTGATATTTAACCAGGGGCTAATATTTTTCCACTACTCTTTTAAAAGTCTTCGTACCTAAATCGAGATAGCCAAAGTAGCTCTTAAACTTGACAAACTGAACAATGTCAATGTAATTCCATCAAAAGAATTATACAGTGCGTCCATAAAGCAACGCATAAATTCATTATCATCTAAATAAACAATATTCGGGCCTATGATCGAACACATTCAGATAGCATTAACAGGCCTGTTAACGATAACTGGTAGGTTAATCAGAAATTCGTTTGATTGACACACCTGTCAAGTTTATTTTTCCCAGTTACTTAATTTGAGAATGATCACGTGACCCAATTATGAAACTGCTTGAAATAACCTGCCGTTAAATGTAACTGGAGTTTTTTTATTGGTCAGAAATTTCAATTTTATTTCTGGAAATTGACGTATGACATTTGGCATATTAATATAATGTATAATTTTATTATTATTTGTCTATAGCACAATTCAGTATCAATTTATTGCCATATCATAGTTTTACATAATTAGTAATATACGGTATTAATAGTTTGACAGTAAATACAACCTAAAAAAAAAACCTAAAGTTTGTTCTAAGTGGGATTACAATTTTATACAATTAAGATTGCTATTTTGAGTATGATAGTGATACCTAAATGAATATTAACAAACAAAAAGAAATATATATTATTAATAATTAATTTATGAATAGGAGAAAGCCACAATGACAAAAGTTAGGTACCTAGTTTTTAATTATTGGTAATAATTTAGATTCTATAAAGAGTAAGTATAAATAATACATTTTATCTTTTTTAAATATTATTTTTATTAGATAGTTATGTGTTTTTGACAATAATTTCTAATGGATTACTATTAACACTGATATGCTGCATCCTATACTATCCTCCTATAATTATAATATATTGAAACATGGACCCCACGAAGGCGTAGTAAATAGTAATTAGCACAGTAGCACAGATCGCATGCCTAAAGGTACATTTTTGATTACCCACGTAAACTGTGTATAAATATTGAATAGGTGCATTCAGGTTTTACTAGTTTTTGATCCTGATGACGTTTTCTGTTCTTCCTTTTTACATTCTGCTTCCACTCTGCATGAATCTAAAATAATTTAAATAATTGTATCAATAAGTTAATATGAAATATTTCACTTACCTGCCACCACCGTTGGGGATTTGTTTGCGGTCCATACACTAAAGAATTTATATGTACTTCAAAAATTTGCCAAAGTACCTACTTATATTAACATGCGTTGAGTTTACTTTGCTTCCCAACAATATTTTCTTACAGTCTTACATGAAATTTAGCATTTCTTCATATTGGCATTGGTTCATGTGCCCTAAACTTCTTGCCACTTGTACCCACTGTTAAGTACCTATGATTTAAATTTTGGCACATGAGTGATGACAGATGACGTACGTTAAAGAATTAATAACTGTCATGACAGGGTTATCTGGCCATAACAACAGGCACAGATAACTGGTTGTTCGATCATAGCGATCTTTCCATTTCGGTTAAGAGCTCAGTTATGCCCACCCAGTTATCGTAACTTAACTGTCATCGGTTACGCTAACCTGAATGTTCAATCATAAGCCTGATTATTAAAAATTCCCGAAACAGGTCGACTGATTTTAATTTACTGTTTTTTCAAATAATAATTTAGTATGCAGGGTGATCTACCTTCGAGTAATGACGTCATCACCCGTTTTTTCCCATTTCCGGATTTCCGTTACTGAGTTGACTCCAAAACTGTATCACATGTTGCTTCAGATTGGTACAGGGTGTGCAAAATATCAAAATTACAAGTTATTTACAAATTAATAAATGTACTAAAAATTAAATGATATTATGTATTGTTATTACAACTACTTTGATAAACTATTAAAAAACACCCCAAACAGAATTTTGCGCGTATATGACGCACCAACATAATCGAAATAACAGTTTCATTGCTAACGTTTTATTTTCCGACGAAACAACATTTTATTTGAACGGGAATGTTAATCAGCAAAACACCTGTTATTGATCTCTGGCTAAATCCAGGTTGGATGCAAGAATACCATAATACGCAATCACCACGAAAGGTCAATGGGTGAGCTGGTATTGTGGGAAATACAATAATTGTTGGATCATTTTTTTTAATTAAAATTTGACAGGAGCATTGTATCTGAATGTAGTAACTTATATCTTTCTATTAAATTTTTATAAACACCTTTGGTATTGTTGCCCACCCTGTAGCAATTTGAAGCAAGTTGGCAACATTTTTGGAATCAGCTCAGCAAGGGAAAGAAAACCGGTGATGATGTCATTACTCGAAGGTAGATCACCTTGTATATTAAATTATTGTTTGAAAAAACAGTAAATTAAAATAAAAAATTGACCTGTTTTGGAAATTTTTAATAATATTGTTTATTTAGCTAATAATTAATGTATACATTATTGTCTGGACGCACTGTATTCAGTGTTTAATTTGTTATTAGCAGCCCCGAAATTCTGAACTGGAATATTAACTTACAGTTTATATGTCTACTGTCGTTCTTTTTGGATCACCCTATATTATTCAGGGCGACTGGATATCTCCGTATATCTTCTTGACCAATAATACTTCATCTTCATGTTACACAGTGGCTGTTCACATAAAATTAAACCTTACCCTTTACCCTCACTTTCGTTTTCCATATTTTGCTTTCAGGTGCTAGCAGTTCTTTCGAATTTTCGACGTAGGGGAATTCGGTCTGGAGGCGTACAAAACCGGGTAAACGCTGGCAAATGCGACTAGGAACGGGGGATGATTTGTTTGGAGTTCATAATAAGCTTTAGCTCTGGTTATTTGATGTATTTAACGCCAGGATGTAATGGAGAATGATTTTTTTAACGGAATTTAAAGTCGGTTTACAAATAGCAGTTTCTACCTGTTTGTTAAAACGTTACTATGCCTTTACTGAAACAATTTACAGGAATCGTAATGCGTTGAGAATAATACACTTTCAACAAATATCGAGGAGCATTCTTCATATAATATTAAATAAGTTAGTTTTTATTTGAAATTACACTATATTTCGAAGAGAAAGCACGCACGTCAACTATTACTAAAATTATGACAGTTTTATAAACTTGAATTATACTGTTTATGACGATTGTACTGAATCGACAAATTGTCTTATACAAAACTGTTTCCTAAGAGAGATAGGGCTCTTTTTTAGAGAAGTTTAGATTAGAACATTAAAGAAATGAATCACTTTATGCATTGAAAGTAATGGTCGCCATGCAGAGCATTTTTTATTAGATTAAAATTTATTTGTTTTTGTTATCGTCGTTTTGTATATTTTTTGCATTATCATCAATTTTCAAACCTATATCTCACTTTCTCTATATAAGTATCATTAGTTTAAGATCCTCGAGATGACCCTGTATATATGAGTGACATTTATGTTAGGAAATTGAATGAAAACAATGTTTTTGATATAAAATCAAACCTCAAAATCTTATCTTACTATAAAGTGCCACTGGAAAAAATCTGATTTCATGGTATTTTTCTCCAAAACACCTTGTATAAAATATCTGGTGCTGTACACGTTATAAAGCAATTAATTTGTATGTAAGGAGATCATTAATTTTTTTATATGTTTTCACCGGTATGTTGAAGAAATTCTATAGGTAACAATATTGACGCTGTTTTTTCGTTTGTATTTTTTATAAACATATTTATAATAAATAAATAAATTGCTTTCGTAGTTTTTCATTAAGCGATTTTACATTTATTTTTTGTACCGTTGTGGGCTTAGGTCCGTGTCTAAATTAGATTTATCAAATAATTAGGTAGGTATGTAACAAGTAATAAACACAGGTTAACATAAAAGTATTTAAGGACAAAAAGAAAGTCGAGAAACTTTTTTCAACTATCTCAATTTCGTCATATGGCTATTAATTTGGTAATCTCGTTTTTACAAGATGTTAAAAAAAGGTTATAAATTTTGGGACATTGTAAAGGAGGTTAAGACCTGGAAATATAAGATATGAGTTTCTTTTAAAAAATGTGCCGTTATAAAGGATCACTAAAAATTGTTTGTTCGCAATACCGGTTATGAATCTTTAATAGTTATTTGTTTAACTAGCCAGTAAAGTACAAGATTTAACGCAGCGGCTGGTATTTAACAGACGAGGTGCAGCCGAATCTATTAAAGCAGCCAAGGCATTAAATCCACTTTACTGCCAAGTTATAAAGACATAATTTTTTCGCTGATCAATTTTGCACAGTTTTACAGTTTTATTTAATCATCGTTTTAAAACAGTGTATCTCCAATAAAAACCGAGATAATGTCGTGATTAAAAAAACAAAATGTTCACAAAAGATGAGGCTACAGTGTGATCCCAGTTAGCAATAGCGACTGTAGCAGCTGCACCCCACAGGGTGTTGCAAATAAAAATGTACGACATAGCATCCGTTCCTGAGAATGTACAATGTACAATTTAAAAAAGTTCATAAAAATCAAATAAGCGGTTCACGAGGAAGCTAACTTTAAAATTAGAGCTAGATTTTAATGGCCGGTTTTTTTGCCGGTGAGTTTATTCATGTTAATATTCATGCAACTCCAATAAATGAAGTTTGTTCATTAAATTTTTATTATTGCTGTAAGGTTTAGCACAATATTTCCAAAATGAATTCTTACAGGCTGGATTATTCAACTCAATTTCAGTGAGGCATCGCTCTATTCTTTTTTGCGTTCCGTGCCGTCTAACAAATGCTAGTAATTCTGCTGAGCTCACAACGGATATTCTGGCAATACCTCCGATGAAATAATAGAACAATAAAAATTCGAGCCTCCGCCTCTAGGCAACCAGCTCGCTGTATGCATAGCGTAGGAGTAGTTGATGTAAGACGTCGAGTTTTTCCTGTAAAATCGTTCAGCGTCTGTTAAATTTTCGACGGGGGACGGCTGCACGTGGAAATCGATTTGCCATCGACGTCGTCCTGGAATTTCGCAGTATTAGGCACGTATGAATAATGCACGGGGTTCTACGATAAATATCGGCGATAGTTTTGGCGCAATTTGTTTTCCGTCTGCATTTCCATTGTCATATTTCTCATGTGTCGAGAAAGGCATGCGATCGACTATGCCTAGCGGCATTCAAATACAACTTTTTGGATAACTGATACATTCTGTGTAATATAGTGTTTTAACATTCTATGTACAGGGTCTCCCAATTTTATTGTTCCAAAAGAGCAGCATAGAGTAAAAAATATTTGTGCCAATCTTGAAAATTTTATCTTTAGACTGAACATTTGTAATTGTAATTTACATTTGCCGACCCATATTTATATATTATTAGGTATATTACATACCGAGGTGGAAAGTGTTTCATTCTTGTCGAGGGAAAAGGAACTATTTCTCGAAACAAGAATGAAACTTTTCACCAAGGTTTGTATACTATTTTATGTACAACCATACCTTTTAAATGCACGGTTTTTGTAACAGAAAAAGTGTTTTAGAAGACAATGAGTGATTCAGAGCAAATTATTTGTAGTCCTCCTCAACTGAGAGAAGCCGTTGAAAGTTTGGAAAAAGATTTGTTACCTAAGAAAAGTCGTGCAAGGTACGATAACGTTTATGATGGTTTCAATAGTTGGTGCTCGCAAAAAGGTGTTCCGAAAGCTGTTTCTGAACCTATTGTGCTGGTATATTTTAGTGAAATTGCCAAAATCAAAAAGCCGTCAACCCTAATTTAGTATAATAATTTGAATAATATAATATGAATAAAATTTGTTAAGGATATTTTAATGTACAATAAGATATTTTTTGAAACAAACTTTTCGGTTATTCAGTGAATTTCAATTAGATGAAAAACCAATGAATCTTGAGTTAAAAAGAAAATCCAAATATTGTGTATATTAAAAGTGTGTATTTATAAATAAACACTTTTAATATACACAATATTTGGATGTTCTTTTTATTTAGTGAATGTTGACATTTACCTGGGTTTAAAGTGGCATTTGTCTGGTAAATATCACTTTCCATCTGGATACACGAGTAAGTCAGAAATTTTCTTATTTTAAAGAGTTCTAGCTTCTGGTAAAGTTTGGCAATTCTGGACATCCTGTATAATAATACCAAAAACGCTTGTGCGCTAAGAACAATATTAATTAATATTGAAAAAATTGAAGCCCAAAATACATACTTCTGTTTATCCCTATTTTATAATTTGCCGACTATTTTCTTGATTATATTTAATATCTTCACCAGAGGGAAACTTATACGGTTTCTAAATTAATTTTCTTCTTATTAATTATTTTCTACGTTTGTTTTTGTTTATTGTTTGTTTGTTTTTAAATGTAATTTAATTATATATATTTTTATTATATATATTTATAAGTTACTCAATTGGCTAATATAATTATCTTCCTAAAATTATTTTTTGTATAATTAAAGTGAATTATATCATGAATGTATATAGTTCTATAAAAATGCATGGCCAACTATGCACTACGTAACATTACTATATTAATTTAAAGTAGCAACTGTTATATATCAATTGAATTACATCAAAATATATAGGGTGTTCTATTGAATATTTTGGACAAATTATCCATCAGTGTCACAACAGCGATCCAACCGTTTTGCGACAGTAAGCATAGAGACTAATTTTCTCCTCCCAATTCATTTTCTCATCAGTATTTATAATCGTAGCAATTTCTATCCAAACAATTGCATAGATTTTTTACGTCGGTTAACATATTAAATTAATGAATGCCATAGAATATTAATTTACTGCCTCTCCACACACACATACATAATAAATTATTTGTACATGGAATGAATCTAAATAGTTATTTATGTATTAAGAGCGAAAAGTGATACATTATCACTGGAGAGCAGTAATATCACGTTTTGCTTGTAATGCATACAAAGTTTTATCTACAATCACTCAACAAAATAAAACTGTTTCTAGCGTTTGCTTTTATCACCCGGCAAGTAATAAAATGACAGTCATGTGACACTCCTCAATAAACGTCAACTTTTCGTTGTCACTGTCAAGCAAAAAACACTATTTTAATTTGTGATTGTAGATAATATTAAATTACAGTTTCTTCATCCACATTGTAACGTATACAGATGTCTCCACAAACTTTTGTTTCAGGTAAGAGACACTTCTCCAAACATCTGTCTAATTAAGAAGCTATATGTTTGTCTGTGAGTTTTTAATTGCCTTTCCTCATTAGGTGACTGCGTAATTATAAGTAACTAGTACTTTAAAGATAATACGCTCTTTAATGGTACAGAGAACACGATTATTGTCTTTTAATGTTCTCTAGAAAATTGAGTGGGTGTAAGGGTTTAATATACTTTTGGGAGCTTGAAAATGACCGTAATAATAGTGTCAGAAACATTAAATACGTTTAAAACAACAACAGTGCCAAATTTTGAACAATTGTACACCAAATATTACGTTGATATCATTTTAGTAATTACTTATTTAATTTTTGTTAGTTAATTTGTAAAAACAATAATAAAAAAGGAATGTTTTATTTTCTACCCTTGCGTTCAATACATTTTAACAAGTAAACAAGAAATTGTGAGCGAAATATTTACATAATACTTAAAGGCTACCCCGTAGTATCCTTACAAGCCACTTGGGGAAGTAACTTCTACGTCTGGGAGAGTTTGGTCTTCGGCAGAGCTTGGTGCAGAAGTCACAGGCGAGAAGGATGCGGAAAGTCCTCCGTCGTAGGAGGCAGTGGAGACTTCGCCACTCCTTCCTTCCACAGATACGGAATCACTTTCAGCGGGCACAGCTTCGGGAGCGGGGGTGGTGGTGACGGATCCTTGGATGGCATCTCCTGAGGCTATTCCGAAGGAACCTCCCAGAGAGCCAAAGTCTCCTCCAAAGGAACTTCCAATACCGGAAACGCTGCTAATTCCACTGACGATTGGGCTGATGGTGCTACTGACACCACCTATGGGGATGGCGCCACCGCTTACTGACCCAAAGCCGCCGTCGAAGGAGGCGATGGGGCTGACAGTGCTGCTGACGATGCCTCCGACGGGAAAAGCGGCTCCGCTAACTCCATAGGAGCTATCGAAGGAACTGATGGGGCTGATGGTGCTGCTGACGCCTCCAATGGCTCCGTTGAAGCCGGTGAGGCCGTGGCTGACTACGTCGCTGCTGATGCCGCTCACTCCACTCACTCCGCCAAGACCGTAGTATTCACTGCCAAGACCGTAGATACCTGGAGAAAGTTATTGGATAGGTGTAGATAGTTTATACAGGCTGTCCCATAATGATGTACGCTCCTTTGGAGGGTGTACTTTCTATAAATTATTTCGATTTGAGCCCTCCCTTACGAGATACGGGCTTCTAAAAAATTGAAAAAATTTTGGTGTTCTTTTTTTTCTCAAAAACGGTTAAACTTATAAATCTGAAAATCGGTGAATACATTTAGTTAATTAAGTGGCACCAACCTCTGTTGTTTTTTTTAATTAGAACTTTTTATTCTAAACTACAACCCCCCTAAAATGACCCAAGGACCACACCCTCCAAAGGAACGCAAATCATTATGGGACACCCTGTATAAATCAAGTGAAACAACATAGTATAGTAAAAATCATGAGGAAATGAGAAGAAAATAGTTATTTGTGTAATACGTTGGAATATGACTTTATTTTCATCAGGCGTAGGTTTTTCGCCAGCCGAGATAAAAAATACGCCATATGAGGAAAATACACTTTTTCTACGAGTTGCACACGTGATTTTTTAATAGTGTTTTGAAAATAATCGTTGCTGAAATAACTATAGTTGTCATATTTTTTTATTGAAAAATATTCCTGTGTTGACAAACGGTTTCTCTTAACGACTTCTACAAGGTATACCTTTTTCAGATAAAGAAGGTAGGAAAATCGTGTTAATAGTTATATGGATACATTAAGCCGCAAAAAAAGTTCTGCCATTTAAATGAAGTATGATGTGCCATAAGTGGTGTCCTCTACTAATGTCAAAATTAGTAGCACATTTGAATTTCTATCCCCTAAAAAACCCTGAGCTCCAAAATGTATGCAAATATTTGGATTTTTTGAAAAGTTACTTATATCGAAAATAAGATTTTATGTCCGATTGACTTTGGGACACCTTGTATATATATATATTTTTCCTTTATTTTATTTTTATAATCGTTGAACCTTACTTTTGAAAGGCGCCTTGCATAAAAGATAAATTTTGTATTAAAAATGAATATAAATGATATAAAGAACTTAACATTAAGTTTTGAAACGTATTATGTGTTTCAATTCGATGTTATTTCTTGAAATTTTGATTGAAACGAACAACATATTTGTTAATAAAATAAATTTTCTCTTCCGCTTATCGTGAATTATGGAGTTTGTCCAAGATGATTTCACTTTTCTGAAACCAAATTTGAGTAACAAGATTCAGCGTTGCGTAAGCAGGAAGTATTGCTTCAAATTTAATAATTTGCATTGATTCACAATTAGTATTCCACATTCCCAACAGAAACTGTAATAAAATAATTTCATTTTCTATAAGTCGTCTTCATAAATATACAATTTTATTGACTGGATACTTCCATAATTTAGGCATTACTGTAAATGCCAGCCTAATGAAAAAATAACCTATATGTGATATCTATTAATTTATTAATATGCAATATTACGCGAATATATTTAATTTAGTAGTTTGGTATGTATTAGGAGCTATTTTTTTTTTAAAGGAAGTCAAACAACGTTTAACTGTAGGCAAATAATTCACTGGCAAAGTAATTTTAATGCTTAAATTTGCAATCACTAATTCTTAGTACCTCCATTGAAGCCAGATCCGTAAACAATTCCTGCGGATCCAGTTTGCTCCCTGCTGCTGGTGTGGTAAACTTGGGGTACTTTGACAACGACTGGTTGTGGTACTCTGACAGCGACTGGAACAGGTACATCTACATTGTAGGGCTGTGGTACTGGTACCTTTACATGGACTGGTACTTTGACTAGGACTGGTTTGTCAACGTTAACTTTGACTTGTTTTGTGTTGTAGACTGCATATGGTCTGGGTACTTCCACAGGGACTCTGAAAACAAGTTTATAGCTAATGATATATTTTGTGAAAACAAAAACAAATATTGTATAGATTCTATTTATTTTTAGAAGGTGTCTAAATCAAATGCCGTTGTATTTATCCGTCAATAGCTTGATTGTGTAAAGTTATTTAAATTATTCTTTTTTTAAAGAGACATTTGCAGGTGGGCAAGATTATATTAATTAGGTGAATGGAATCGGTTTTTTAGACATTTTTTAAAGGTTAAGGTCATGGTATTCCAGATTAAGTAAAGGAATCATTATGCGGTTGGGATTAGTGGACAGAGCAATTTGAGGTCTGATAATATTTAAACATTGGTCGATTTTTTATACAAAGTGTCCTCGTTTTTTCGTTCTTTCATTCAGCATGAAAATAATAGGGGTCTTTTCTCCAATAACACTTTGGTTTAATCTTGGTACACAGTGATCATAATAAAATGTTAATATTTTCATTCATTAATTTTTTTTTAGCTAAAACCAGCGGAAGAATTAAGGGGTTCTGTTCACACTTGAGTCCCCTAAATTTCTACGCCAATGGTGAGAGGTATTTTTTCAGAACAAATAAAAAAAATTAATATATTTTCTCCTTATCTTTCTAATAATGAAATTTTAAAATTACAATTAATAATTTACTAACACAAATAACAGTTTGCAAACATTTTCATTCAAATGATGCCCATGGATTAAATTGGAGAGTTTTCCTGCACAGAAAGATCGAGATTGGTTAGATAGGATTTACGGGGAAAGGTGGATTGATCGAGTTAGTTGGCTGGCCTGTTTGATCGCCTAACCTCAATCTACTATTATTTTTTGTTGGGGTTTTCGAAGAGGTTGTAAGGAAATAAATAATTTATACAAGACTCATTCACTAAGAGAGAGAAAATGGACATCAATTTGAGCATCTTTTAAATTAAATTGTTTCCAAACTGTTTTGTTATTTGTTTAATAAATTATTTATTGTAATTTTTAATTTAGCGAATTTTACCGAGAGTTTCTTTTTTTTCCAATAACGAGATACCCTGCAGATGTAAAATATTCTCTTCCAAGGTATCTTATAATTGAATTTGTGTGCTTATATCAATATGTAATAAAAATACCGAAATAAGCAAGTAAACGTATTTTAAGTAATCAAAATGAATTTTACCTGACGGTAACTGGTACTGAAACCTTGTACGGTACTTTGACTGCGTAGGGTTTGGGTACGTCGACTGGTACTTTCACTTGTACTGGGACTGGGTAGGGCTTGGGTACATCTACGTTGTAAGGTTGTGGTACGGGGACGGTTCTGGTAACGGTGTATGGTACCGGTGTTGGTACCGCTACGGGAACTTGTTGGCTCAAATGGCGGTACTCGTGGGTTTGGGAAACCACGACAGGGGCGATGGATGGTATCACGGCTGGCGCAACTGTACTCACAGCAGGGGCGACAGTACTCACAATAGGTGAGATGCTGCTGACACCTACAACATAAACATTACTTAAAACATGGATATATACTTAAACTATTTGTATAATATTGTGTTAAAGAGAATTCCAATAAACGTATGTTTATTGGGATTCTCTGGGTTTAAACAATAGTTTTATAGATATTTACAAATTGATAAATAAACACCAGGTATTGTTATTATAAAGCTGTTATAAATGAGATTCCTTCCGAGAACTAACATATTTTATAATAATTGTTATATAAATGTTTATACAACAAGGAAAAATAAATTCTTAGCAGTTATTTATGGTAAATTTTTCCATTAGGCAACACAAATGTCACATTGGCAATTTTAATAAAAAACGGTTTTTAATTTCGAAGAGGTTTCATTCATTGAGGTACGAGATATTGTCACGGGTTTAAAAAAGTAAGGACGGTAGGGATGTGTTTGGTTTGAGTGTAAAACGTATTAAAGGCATTAAGAAATGAGTGTATTTCAGAAGGCATAATATTCCCAAGTATATTAAAGGTGGCATTGATTACTCTTATTTCTAATACTGGTGGTGTCGATAATCCAGCAAATTATCGGTCAATGGCAATACTGCCAGTTTTTTCGAAAATTTTAAGAAAAATGTTTGTATAATAGATAAGTAAATTACTTTGAATCCGATAATCTTTTCACTGAATGCCATCATGGGTTTAGAAGAATCATAGTACTACTAGTACCATATTGACTTTTGTAAACAATGTCCTTGACGTATATGAATATTTTGAATATAACAGTACTACATTTTTGGATCTAAGCAAAGCCTTTGACTGTGTTTCACATGATATCTTCGTTGATAAAATGCATAAATATAATATTTGTGCACATAGTATAAAGGCACTGCGATCCTATTTACGTAATCGAAGCCAATTTGTTAGAGTTAATAACTCAATGTCTAACGGTGGAACTTCAGATGTAGGTGTGCTTTAGGGATCCGTATTGGGCCCTCTATTGTTTTTAATATTCATAAATGACATGAGGATCTCCTAACGTGTATTGTATATGCGGACGATACCACAATTTCAATAAATTACCACTGCATCTTAGAATCTTTTGGAAGAAGATGAAAAACTTTCTAATGGGAAGGACATTCTATTACTACAAGGAGTTTTTGGATTGTGATTGGTTCAGTTTATTGACCTGTCTGAATACTTTTGTCCATTGGCAGTAATAAATTATTATTATTATTGCTATTAAAACACAGTAGTTGTGTAAAATAAAAAAAGTACAACTTTAAAATTATGCAGCAACTTTGTTAATAGAATGTATAAATTAGTGGATATTGGCTGAAAAAAAAAGAAATACCTGATGCTCCTAAGGATGAAACGCTGACGTCGGAGACCAAACCGCTACCAACTCCGCTGACTATTCCGCTGCCGATTCCAGTACCCAGTCCGCTGCTGACGCCGCTGACTACCCCACTGCCAAATCCACTGCCCAAACCGCTGGTGACGCCGCTGACCAATCCGCTGCCAATTCCGCTACCGACTCCGGTGGATATTCCGCCGACTGAGCCAGAATCGAATACGGTGCTTACACCGGAGCTTAAGCTACCGGCTGAGCCGAGGGCGGCTCCGGCCAAAAGGGCGCTGCTGGAGTCGTAGGAAATGGCAGGAGTGAAGAGGCCAGAGCCTACGGTGGATCCTGATACCAAAGGAACTCCTAGTGACGCTCCGTAGAGCGAAGCTTCCAGTCCAAGGCTTCTTTTTTGGTTGGAGGCGTTCTTGGTCTCCTTGGCCGAGGCCAAGGATGCGAAGATCACGAAGGAGAACCACTGGAATCATAGAAATCAATAGAAAGAGGACGGAGAACAAGGGTGCCATGCTCTGACTACTTATTCCCAACGTTACAGTTTGATTTGCGTTTAATTTACTAGGCATATTTCAAACTAACGGGTCGATAAGTTACAAAAAAAAATAAAAATAAATAAATAAGGTGAAAAATGTATACATAGTCTACTAAGGCGTTCTAAAACCTTTAGATATCGGAAAACGTGCTTTTACAAACTCCTTGCTTAACAGTTCATCGCCTGGTACTATAACTAGGTGTACTGAAGATTTTTTTCCAGTTTCCTAGAATACTGAGGTAGTCGCTGGTTAAAACTATAGGCTATGGGGTGGATGATCATAAAGCTTCTATTTCTCTTCTATATTTAAATTCAAATTCAAACTTTATTGCCCATTTACAGGACAAAAATTATATAAATATTATAGAAATAAACAAACAAAATATGAGTAAATACATACAACAATAATAATACACGTACATAAATATACAGGATGTTCTTAAATGAAGTAGTAAAAATGAGAACACCGATTTCTTGGGTGAAAATAAATCGATTTAACCTGACATAACATATATCCCAAGTCAAGCATAATAAAAAAGATACAGGGTGTCAAAGTTAAAATTTTATTTTCGACATTTGTAAATAACATCTTAAGAATTCCAAATATTTACATAAAATTTGAAAATCGGGGTTTCTTGCTGGCGAGAAATTCAAATTTGTTTCTAATTTTGACGTCATTAGTAGAGGGCAGTTTTGCAGTGGCTTTAGTAAGATCACTGATAAATAACAAAAATATGAGAGCTCCAAAATTGGACACTTGGGGAACACCAAAAGTGGCCACAATTTATGAGATTCAAATCCATTGAAAGCAATGCAAATGTTAGTTATTGTAAAGTGCTGAAGAATTCCTGATCTCAGTTTAAAACCTAGCTGCAATTCTAGACGGTGAAGTTTCATGAGAAGACTTTGGAAAGATTAGTTTCATTATATCAAAGGTGTTCTGAACAACATGATAACTGTGTCAAGAAATAGTGTAATTATGTATATATACAGAACAATTTATACATTTTTACCTTGCCTTTGAACTTCTCGTATAAGTCGTAACATTTTATTTTGATACTGTAACCTAAAACCTTAAAAAAATAATTGTATGACTTCCTGATCTCTTTAGAACCATTTCTAAGGCATATAATATGAACGATAATGGGTATAATTAAAGTACATTGGGAACCGGAGGAAGTAAATTTACAAAAAATAAGCAAATCTAAGTATTAATACATATTAATGAGTATGTATTTGTCATATCTTCGATTTTTATTATCCTGTCCTTAATAATAGATTCACGTAGGAACAGATCCTTTCCAAATTTGTCGTTTGGTTTACGGTTCCATTAGAAAGGAAGATCAAGGCTGGCTATTTTTCAGTAAAACTATAATTCTGTCAAAATTAATGCGAGGGCTATTTACCAGTTTCTCCACATTTTAGAATCCCGCTGCTCAAGGTCAAGGCCATTTTGCCCAACAGATGTGATATTTACTTAACTGATTTACATTTAGAATCAAACTTTACAAAAAAACATGTTTTGATATATAGGGGTCGATTAGTACTATACAGGATGATGGTTGTTAATTTAATTGTAGTTTTTTTTGCATTTTTAGATGAAAGTGTCTAGATAGAAGACTCCTATTGAACCAATGTATGCAGTCAATAATGTAATGAGAATTTATTTTCGTAGTTACAGTAAAGAAAATCTAATATAATTTTAGAGGGTTCTTGCTTACTGATTTTTTAATTATAATTTTCATGGTTAGAAATATAAATTCTCATTATAGGAAAAACTTTCACTGAAAAACAATTATCACGTGTTTTTAATCATTCTCATGTATCCTGCAAATATTTAAAGGTACCAAAGTAAATCGAATATATAACAACTGAAACCAACTCATTTTTAGGTACAGAGATTTTTCAAAATACGTATTTTTTTAAAATTCAACTGTAGATGTAACAACATAAATTTACATGGTTCTGCATATATCTATCATCTATCTATAAGTATGTGAAAATAATTGTTAAAATGAGTAGTAAAATAACGTGTAATAAAAATGCAAAACAAAAACAAAACATCAATAATTTTATTTTCGATATTACTTTTGCTCTATTTGTTTAATTTTTCGAGATTTCTGTACTTAAACAACACCACAAATTTGATCATTTTATGGCAAGAAATACGGATCATGATTACGTATAAGACAAGACAAGGGGTGTTTTTTTACTCCTTACAACTGTAGGGAAAAATCAACAAATTATTTACTAAGTACCAGTTGGATAGTAGAAAATGTCACATAAAAATTAAAAACTACTTTTTTGACGACATTTTTAAGGGGTTGTATCTTCACAGGGGATGTTCAAATGAGATATTATCATATGAAAGGCCCCTCTTAATTTTTAATAGGGAACTACCCCCCGATTTTTTCTGCACTTATTTGTTTACACCCTGTATAAAATGTATGTACATTTCCACATAAAATAAAAACAGAATTTTGTACCTCTGCGTGATATTGATTGCACTGCATTTCCTTCCATCTTATCAAATACAAAAATCTTGGGAGCACATATCGATTTAGCAAATGATCGCACGAAAAAAGTAAATTCCAAATTTGAATAATTCGTATATGGATGATTATTAATAATGTCTTATTTTCGTCATTGTAAATTTATAAGCTTCTTGCATACTGATTTTACAACTAGTTATGAAGCAATGTAAATTAATTAAGGAAAAATGTCTGTTAGCGGTTATAATCATGTGTCCAAAGACTTACCAGGAAAGACTTCATTGTTTGTTTCGCGGTTCCCACAAGTGAATGATGATAAGGATAGAAAAAATCCGCTTTATATGAGCCATCTATAATCTGAAGGCCATTTATTTGGCTTTGGAGCAGGTTTTGGGCTTATTGCTGCTCTGCTCCATGTGTGTGGTGACATTTGTTCGGTATCGCACCGAAAATAGGGTCAAAGTCTCCCATAGATTTGGTCATTGGGTCAGCATTAGCCTAATTTTTGAAAATCGACAGTTTTCTGATATTGAAAGGCAACATACACTAGGTATATTTTTTGAATTAAAAAGTGTTTTATAACAATTTCTACTTCTTCACCAAAAAACTAATAATGTCGAAAAAACTCGTGGATTAAGTTGTAGAAGCTATGTAATTTAAACGAAGAAAATATATGTACAGGGTGTCGTGAAATGAATGGAGCAAGCAAGAGTATATTTCTGACGACAAAATAATGTTATGTTACTTGCCTTAGCCCAAAAATATACAGTATATCAAAGTTAAAAAAAATATTATACTAATAAAAATGTTCGATTTATTTTTTTTCTGTTGGATATAATTTGATTCTCGAGATACAAGTTTATGTACTCACGTAAAACCAAATAAGCTTTAGTTATTTTGAAACAAAACGCACTTTTGAAAATTACCGACCAACTTAGGCCAATAGAAATATTTTAAGGTATATTCTAGTAAATTTTTTAAATCTATATTGGTGAGTGAAATATCTATTACAATTTTATTATTTTCCACTTTAAAATTTTACTACTAAATGGCGTATTTTTAAATATAATTTGAAAGTAAGATATAAAATCAATAGTTAAGATATGTTACGTTAAATGGTTTTGGAATCTCCTATTGGCACTTTGTTGTATATTTGACATTTTGTTCTATCTCCTAAGTAGGGGTAGGGGGAGGATGGAGTCGTATTGTAGAAAAAGTTGGAAAATTCCCGACTATGTTAATCGATTTGAGCGAACTTGGTCTTGTTTTAAAGCTGTTTCACATACGAATCATAATGTAATAATACTTGTTTTTTTTTGCCGGTATGGCGTTATTTGATATTTTTAGAAGTTTACTCAATTTTTTATGAAAATTTAATTAATTTTATCTTTAATCTTATTACTGGTAAAATTTCAAAAAAGACACAAAGCGAAAGCAGCTAGGTACCATTTCCCAAATATAAGTTACAAACTATAAAAATATTTTAAAAATGTATAACCTTTGTTGTTTTTGTACTTGATATAAAAGCGGCAATGGAAATAATAATTGAATGCTTATAAAAATGTTTTATACTTATTTGTTATAAAAGTATAAGTATAACTATCGTTTATTACTTTTTTAAACGTTCATACAATTTTATTTATAACTCTTCTCACTGCCATAAAAATACAGTAAAGAGCTACGTCATTTTGTAATTTGTACCTGTTTCCTGTTTATAACCATTCTAGAAAACAATTTTATTTTATAAGATATGTTTTCTAAACATTCTTTCAGTTTCTACAAAACATTAAATTACTAGATGGAAAGTGGAAGCATCTATAATTTTTCAAATTAATTTAAATTACAATCTAAAAAATGTATAAATTTTGTTATTGTTTTTGTACATGATATAAAAGCGGCAATGAAAATAATAATACAATGCTTACAATAATGTTTTATCATTCTTTGCTCTAAAAGGGTTTTATAACTACCGTTTACTACTTTCTTAAACGTTCATACAATTTTCTTTATAACCCTTTTCACAGCTATAATAGAATACAGTAAACAGCTACGTCGTTTTATTGTCTATGCCTATTTTTTGTTTTCCGTGCTAGAAAACAATTTTAATTATAAGAAATGTTGTATAAATATTCTTTCAGTTTCTACAAAACATTAAATTACTAGAAGGGAAACGGAAGCAGCTATAATTTTTCAAACTTAAGTTACAATCTAAAACATTTTGTTATTGTTTTTGTACATGATATAAAAACGGCAATGGAGATAATATTACAATGGTTACAATAGAACACTTGCTAGTTAGTTGGGTATACAAGTCAAAATAAAAAAATAATAACAAAACAAACGACAAATTATCACATTCGATTACGTTTCGGCTTTTTATTTAAAACCATCTTCAGATCTAATTTATTGCAGCCTGTAATAAATATGTGAAAATTTCTAATTATACATATAAATTTCCATAATAATATGTAACTACAAAATTTTTGGCAGTAATGTATTGCTTAGTGGTCAATGATCAAAAAAATATATTTTTAACAGTCAATAAAGAAGAAACTTTATAATGCTTACAATAATGTTTTATAATTGTTTGCTATAAAAGTGTTTTATAACTATCCTTTACTACTTTTTTAAACATTCATACTGTGTTTATTTCATGTTTTCCATGCTAGAAAACAATTTTATTTATAAGAAATGTTTTACAAACATTCTTTCAGTATCTACAAAACATTAAATCGCTAGAAGGAATGGGAATTACTTAACAGATACGCTCTTATGAAAGTCCTCACACAGAAATAGAATAGACTTCCTTAAAAAGTGGTTTACATATATCACCACCAAGGACCACGCTGGTTTTTAATAAAACCATTATTTCATCACTATTTTTATGTGGAATTTAGGAGACCATTAAACGGTAGAGACAACTGGTACGATATCCGCAATGAACAATATCATTTTATTATTTTTTTTTGCCTGCCCACACTGTGGCATTTTATCAGAGTACCAGGCCATCTTCCTTAGCGTCACGTTTAAATTATTTTAATTTTATTGTTACCATTAATAATATTTATGGCTGTCATAAAGACGATATCGGCGTTACATAATCTGGGAAATCAAGTATTTTCGGCATAAATGACTTAAAAACTAATTAATATTAATCGAAAGACGGTCAGATGACAAAAAATGGATGACTTTGTTAATGATAGCGTAAACGTTAGATAAATGGGACGATCTAATAAGCGATTTTGAGATATAATTCTTTTCGTTTGACATGGTGTTTTGATGTTGCCACATTTGTTTTAGTTATAATTAAAAGTTAGAAAAACGCTGAAGACATATCCTGTTTGCTGTTACTAACTGACTATACAGGGTTTTCGCAATATGATTGGAATTGTACAGTCAAAATAAAACAGATTAATCTTAATACATGGTGTTAAAAACATAGTGTAAAATATTTCAGGAGGTAATAGTATGAACCCAAATATGCTGAAAAGTCTTAGCTTTTAACAAACAAAAAACAAAGTTACAGAAGATATTCAAAGTGCCCTCCGTCCATTTCCAAGCAGGCACGACATCTTCGTCTCAACGATATTCGAACTCTTTCGAAAATGCCCTCCTTGGTTTGGATTTCTTGACACTTTTGACACTTTCCAGGCTATTTACACGAGTACCATACACTAATGTCTTCAAATATCCCCAAACAAAGAAATCTAGAGGGTTCAGATCAGGCGATCTTGGAGGCCATAAAATAGGTCCGGCCCTTCCTACCCATCTATGTGGAAAAGTTTGGTGTAAATGCTCTCAAAAACGAATAGTGGTCCATATCTCCGCAACCGTTACTTTGCGGACCCATGTTTATTAAGACTTTTCTGCTTATTTTGGTTCATACTATTACCTCCTGACATATTTTACACTCTTTTTTTAACACCCAGGAGGACATTCTTTGCTGGTATTTTTGACTCTGCCACTTTTACTCCCAAGCAAGGGTAAGCACCACCCCAAAATATTTAAATGGCATTGGGGGTTGAGTCATATTTATTTTGAAATCTCTTACAATTCTCTTTACAACAGACTTTAAATTTTATAATTCCGCCCAATAGGTACTTAATAAGAATTTTGATTTTAAAGTAGAAACTTATGTACAAACAATTAGTAACGGTAAAAATGTCACTCATTGGAGTTAAGTACGCCAATGGTATAAATTTAGTATTTCTTGTGTTACATTGGTTTTTGGCGATTTGTTATCACTATCGTAAAAACACAATTGTAAAAAACGTAGTCAATAAAAAATGAGAAATTGAAAAACCTAATAGTTAATGAAGGTAGTGAAGTTGCAGTTGCTTTCAAAATAAATATTACTCAACCTCCAATGCCATTTAAATATTTTCGGGTGATGATTACTCTTGCTTGGGGGTGAAAGTGGCGGAGTCAAAAATACCAGCAAAGAATGTCTCTTTAAATCTAAAATCGACAGGTCTGAGCGTTTTTCCATAATCTTGACGCAGTTCCTGAAAATGGCTGTTTCGTTTTAATCTGGCCACCCTGTATAATGCATAGGATAAGTCACAACAAAGGACAAAATGTATATAAACATTTTAAAAGTCATTGATAAATTAATCAATACTATAATAACATTTGCTGAGTAGCCTAGCCATAATAGATTTTTTTAATGACACAGTGTCAAGAAATTTCAATTTAATTGGTAATACATTGAAAAGCTTGGATTCAAAATACTTGGGAGACATTTACATTTACTTAAATGATGTTTAGGAATACACAACAAAACACAATTGCGTGTTAATAGTTATGAAAATGAGAATTTTTAACTAAAGAAGGACTGTTTTATTTTATATATAACAGGATTTTTATAAATTTAAATACAGAGTAGTATCAATATTTTATTGTTAATGAATAATTTCTTACACGATTTCTGGGGATTAATTCCAAATATATTTCTAAATATCCGTTTTTGGGTTATGAAGATCTTCCCACTCATAACAATATTACCCAACAAGATTACATTCTAGGAGAGCTGGCTATAGACTAAGCTGTAATAAATGTTTAATAATGCACATAAGGGTATAGCTTTCCTTATTCGATATATAGCATACAGAGACTTGTTGAGTGTTTTATGGAGCATATCGATATATATAGATCAATTCAATAGGTAATCAAGATAGACACCCAAGAACTTGGTATTATCACTAGATTCAAGAACAGAATTGTTAATATTAATGTGTAATTTGACCTGCGGATTATACCAAGATCGAAAATAAACTATTACAGTTTTATCAACATTTAAAATAAGTGCTTCACACCAACTGAATATTATATAAAACCCTGACAAACCACTGCGAGTTCCTCAGGGGTCCGCGCCGACACCACAACTTACCCTGTATGTTACAATTTTTAAAAAATTTTGAAATAAAGAATTTTGTTTTCCTCCAGCAAAAATTGAGACAGAGAAACTTTTGTTAACCACCCTGTAGGTTCAGTAAATGAGTGCCTGTTTTTCATCGTTTTAGGAAAAATTCTATCCGCAAAAGCCTCTTATCTTAATAAGCCCGCCCACTTCTTTAACAAAAACAATCCAGTTTATTTTCTCATCAACCTAACGATCAGATAGCTTACTAATCTGCTCCTCTCCGTCTTCTTATTAATCAGGGCCTACTGGGATACCCTAATGTCGTTTTAAAAAACACGTTCGAGCTTAGATGCGCATCATCGTTATATCACTAAGTGATTGTTTTGAGGTGGAGTTTTGCGGATACATTTCCTTCTCTTCTAATTTCAGTTAACCATTTTAGAAATTTATTTTTAGACTGAATTTGAGAGTTTCTTCAGGTCTTTTTATAGAAAATAATATTTTGTAGCCAAATATTTGGCTTATAATTTCATTAAAATTCACGAATTCTTGAAGTATGGGTGGCCAAAATGGTGGTATGTGTTAAGCCAAGATACTCAGTGATAACTCACCTAATTATCCACAGAACACAGGTTAAAGTTCTACAAGGTGTTCAGTAAAAAATGGGCCATACTTTAAGGCAACCTGCCTTGGATAAAAATTAAGTCATTTAAATCAACTTACCTTAGTATAATTTTTTTCTTTAAGAAGTTATAGCCCTCAGAATGTACTTTTTTATTTCGATAATATTCTTATTCGTTGGGTAATTGTACTAAAATTTTGGAAAAGAAAGTTTTTTTGTGAAATAAACATGAATATATAATATACAGAATAAATCTACCAGGCGTTCTGAGCGCCTGTGCCACTATATTATTTATTATATTTTTATGGAAGTTTTTGGAAAATGATCAGTTATTTTGAAATAACCTTCGATTAGTTTTAAAAAGGTATACTTGTTGCATGCCACTAAATTGCATAATTTATTTTTGAACTTGGAAATCAATATATAAAGTGTCAACAAGTTATTAATTCAAAAAGTTATTACAGTTAGAAACGCTGTTTTTATAAAATATCGTGAAAAATAACACTGTGTAATATGACAACTTGAAAGAAAGATAACATTTAAAAAATAATAAATAAAAAAATAATCCCTTAAACCAAAATGCAATAGCAAAAACAAAGCCTTTATTTTATTATATTTTTAAAAAAATATACGTCACACAGCTACTTACTAGACATTATCTTCTTTTCCAAAATTTGAGTAAAATTGCCCAATAAATAAGTAAAGTAAAAAAAATAATTCTCAGGACCCATAAAAAATATAAAAATCTCGAAATTTTTGATATCCCGTGTCCTTGTAAGGCGAACTTTTAGTTATATTGGGATACATCTCATTTAATTTAATTGTACACCTCTTTCCAATTATACCAGTGATAGCTGAGACACCCTGTATATTATTCGATATTAACTTTTAAGTTTACGTTTAAAAAGAAAGAAAGATAACATTTAAAAAATAATAAATAAAAAAATAATCACTTAAACCAAAATGCAATAGCAAAAACAAAGCCTTTATTTTATTATATTTTTAAAAAAATATACGTCACACAGCTACTTACTAGACATTATCTTCTTTTCCAAAATTTGAGTAAAATTGCCCAACAAATAAGTAAAGTAAAAAAAATAATTCTCAGGACCCATAAAAAATATAAAAATCTCGAAATTTTTGATATCCCGTGTCCTTGTAAGGCGAACTTTTAGTTATATTGGGATACATCTCATTTACTTTAATTGTACACCTCTTTCCAATTATACCAGTGATAGCTGAGACACCCTGTATATTATTCGATATCAACTTTTAAGTTTACGTTTAAAAAAATAACAAATATAACATTACCGAATTATTTTTATAATTTTCGCACCCTGTATCTGTAAGTTATTACATTTGACTGCCAGTTATAAACAAAAAAAATCATATTTTTCTCTATAGAATCTGTTGGTAAAATATGGCTCAGTCCTTATAAATCACCCTGTATATCGTTTTTCATTTCTTTATTCGTCCACCGTCACGTCACGCCAGAGCAGAAATGAACTTTATGTTTTCGACTTAGCCCGCAAAGTTAATATGGCGCTGCGCTAGGATTCCCATTGACACCGTTTAAAACTTTACTCGGCTTTACGTTGCGAAAACTTGATCCGCTTACGACTAATCTCCCTATGTCTTCCGAAAACTCCTCGCTGCAAGATTTCGTTTTATAGAGGTTAGAGTGAAATGAACGGCAGATTTTGAAATTTAATACCCGCCAGGGATTATTATTTATCGTTGCCATTTACAAATCGCCTCCTTAACAGCTTTAAAGCCGAAACGAACGTAGTTTCGAATTTAGCAGCGTGGAAGTACCCCAAGGGACATTTTAGGGCCCCATCCTTGTTAACAATGCATTAACTTGCGTGCATTTTTCAAAAAATAGCGGACAGTCTTTTGAGGCAGTTTTCATAATGGGATTGATTACAGCACTTTATTTTTATTATTATTATTTTTAAATATGCGCTGAAGTAGTATGCCCCCAGATTAGTATAGCATCAGATAAAACTGAATGAATGAGGCCATGGTATACTATAATAAAAGTTGGTAGCGACACTTAATGAGTTAAGTACGCTCCCAAAAATCAAGCAGCTTCCGGATTTTTTAGATGACCACCATCCCGTAAGCTAAATATCATAGTTTCAGTCTTCTCCAGAGAAAATAACAACATATTAATGTCGTCTTGTCACTAAATTTACTCTTGAGCAACTATACACTTGAAATGCCAAGAAGTTTTAAATTTAATCAACCAAAAGTACCACAGGAAACCTATTTGAGCCCTATCTTATAAGTATATCAATATAAGATACTTGTCAGGATGTTCTTAACGTTAAGACTGACCTTTTCCTCGATCCTATTCCATATTGTCACTTTCACTTTTGCACTGCACTTTTAACACATTTTATTAAAAAACTGTCAAAATCTGTATTACTTTAATTATTAACTGTTAATACTTAAACTGTTTTTTTTTGCTTCACCAAATATCTTTCGTCTATTACTGGATAATGTGTATAAAAAAAACGAACATTTTTGTACCTATTTATTCAAAAAATATAATAATTTCAATAAATAACTTTGGAAAACTAGGTTTCACTCTCAGCCTTATTCTTTCGATCCTTATCAGGAACGTTAAGGGTACGAGCTGGTCTATTGTTGGTCTCGTATCGATAGTCATTTGATTCACCTTCCCCATAACTCTGGGGTAAATCTAACTTTATTTGCTGTGGACCATTATCGTTACGTTGTTGAACAAGTTGATTAAAATGTGGATGCCCGTACCCTATCCGTACTACTGCTTGGTTGTTTTCTGAGGTGAATAGATTTGGGTCTGCGTAAACGGTATGGGGTTGATCAGTACGAATACCACCTTGGCCACGTTGAACTATTTCTTCATCTTGGTTGAGATGGGGGTGTTCGTACCCTATTCGTACCACCTGCTCAGGACTATTAGAGGTTTGCAGATACGGGAAAACATTCTGTGGCTGACTGTTTACTTGTCCTTGGAAGTATGAAACGGAATTGTATGGATTGGTAGGGCTGTAAATTAAGTTAGGTGCCCTTGGAAGAGGATCCACTTGAGGTACGACTTGTGGTGCCTTTACATATACCGGAACATGCTTTGTTGCTGGGATTTTAGTCTGGCCTGGTGGTACCTCGTAAGGATACGGTTCGCTGCCAACCACCACTTGAGATCTAGGCGATTGAGGTTGGTAGTACTGATATTGTAAAGGAACATTTAAACCTCCCAATGGTAAAGGTGCTATTCGCTGTTGGACCAAAGGCGTACCTATGTTATTTTGGAAATATGGTATTACCGGTTGGGGTTGTATACTGTTTTGAATTTGTTGTGTTACCTTTGGCGGTAATTGCTGTTTTAGAAGTGGTTGTGGAATTACCTGTTGTGGTACTATTTGCGGTCTTATAATTCTTTGTGATATTACTTGTCCTACTAATTGTTGTGGTACTACCTGTTGTGGTAATGGTTGCTGTGCCACTGCTTGTTGTGGTATTATCTGTTGTGGCAGTATTTGTTGTCGTAATACCTGTGGTACGATCTGATGGGGTATTACTTGTTGACGTAGTACTTGTGGTACTATTTGTTGTGGTATTAATTGCTGTTTTACCGGTAGCACTTGTTGTCGTAATACCTGTGGTACTATTTGTTGTGGTACTGCTTGTTGTTTTAGCTGTATCACCTGTTGGCGCAATACCTGTGGAACTACCTGTTGTGGTATTACTTGCTGGTATGGTTTTTGTTTAGGTAAAATTTGTTGGGGTACTATCCTTTGTGATACTTGTGGTGCAGCAGGTAAAATGTTGTTCTGAATTAAATTTGGTGGAGTATAAGTTTGTATGAAGTTATTTTGTGGTAAGATGTAATAATTTGGGATGCCATATGGTGCTGCTCTAAGTTGTATACTGTTGATATAGTTGACCAGAGCTTGTGCATTTCCAAATATCAGTTGCTGCGTTGGTAGTACTTGGCTGTTTGTATATAAGAGTGAATTATATTGGGGTATTACAATATATCTTTTACTTATATTTTTTTCCTCTTTTGTGACGTTTAATTGTTTTATTGGGTCGTCTGCTGAGGCAAGTCCAATCAACAACAGCGTACCACACTGAAAGAAATTAAATAAACTTGTAAACACTTTAAAGAAATTGGTATCCATATGTTAATGGTGATTTCTTTTCAATTATTGCTACTTACCAAAAGTTCCCACATATCTTGTTTATCTAAGTAGATAATTTCAAATGATAATGTCTCATGCATATCTTCTTTTATATCATCATAAAATTTGAAAACTTTCTTTTCCCTTAACCACCTAGTACTTATATAATTTTTACGAATTCCTCTAATTGAGTACAGTGATATATCGTTATTCTACGAAACATCTTATTAAATTCTAGGGCGACGTTTTTAGAACAGAAAGTGAAAATATAGCATATCATTATCATTAGATAGGTGTGTATCATTGATCTGCATCAGTCGTGTTATGTAAGGTGTCGCAATACTGAATTCAAAATATTCAAATATGAAGAGTTATGTCGCATTTGATGTAATTTATATAAGCTGTTTGAAAATTCATAATTATACAGATACATATTTGTGGAATTTTAATCAAACTAAGCATATCATCATAGTACATTTTGTGTAATATTAATGTAATAAAACACATGCCACTTACAAATTTTATCGTTATAATCTCATTTCTGATAAAGTGTTAAACATTAATTATACTGACATATGCAAGAATTAATCAAGAAGATATTTTTTTATTAGAATTTGTATCACGTTTGTTTCAAAATTTATTTTGGATTTGATTTCCAAGGATTCTCATAAATATAATTGTGCAATTAAATGACAGAATTATAGTTTAATAAAATTTTATTTTTTCTAGGCTTTAACCTTACATTTGTAGTTTAAATTGGGTTAATATGATCTACTGTTAACATTCTATATTAAACATATTATACAGAACCGATACAGAGCAGCTGCATGTAGGGAGTCGCAAAATATTGCAATTTAACCAAATAGTTGCACACAGGCCTTTAAAGTGGAGCCAAATATTTCAAAAAAAAGAAAAAATAATATCTTTGAATTACTTTAACTTGGAATAATTAAATTTGGTACATGATTTAGGTTTATTATTGGTCTTTTTTGACTATGAGTTCAAGTAAATTGACACATTACAAGGTGTTCATTGAGGCCGAGTCACCCCTAAAATTATACCAAACTTTTTTCCATTGATCGAATTAATTTAAAAAACTTTTTCACTCTTGTTAAATTTTGAAAAATTTTCAAGAAAAAATGCATTAGTGAAAACAAAATTTTAATAGTGTTTATTAGAAGAAATCAAAAAGTCAGTAGTAAGGCTTTGTCTCTAAAATTTGACAGTTAGTGTCATTATTTTAAATGGAACATTCTATATATTATTGGGTTCTACGGAAAATGTTAAAATGGAACACCCTATATTTATTCACTTTGTGCGTCTTATGCACATTGAAATTGTCTTTCATCTAGTATAAGCATTGTTAAGGTTGCCATAACTACTTCTGGAGATACCTATTTGAAAATTTCTACTATTTTGACAGTTTTATTCATATCTGGAATGTTATCAAACTTGTCATGGATATAAACATTTGAAAAACAACAAAATTGGCTAGGTGTACGTGTCAAATATTGTTGGGTAGTGTACAGGGTGATTCATTAATAATTGGACAGAGTTTAAGAGCATGTTGCTGACCTCAAAATAGAGCGATTAAGCCAAATATACCTTATCCGAATGTTGCTCCTTTTCGATCTACAGGATGTCAAAGTGGAAAAAATGTCTTCCCTATCTTTTCTAATTAAGGTACACCTTGTTGATGTCGCTAGAAGCAATAGTTTCTGAGAAAAACGCAGCTAAATCTCATGATGCATGCAATTTATCTAAAAGTAAAGTCAAATTGTTGCGTAAGTAATGGGCCATACTGTAACAGCATAATATTGTGATCAAAATATGCGAAATTTTGTGAAATTTGCTTCAAGCGATGGAAAGATAAGAAAGAAAATGTGATTTATTTCTTCAATTTTGACACTCTATATCTTTGTTATTATTGATTTTGGTGGGTTTTTGGATTTTTTTTAGGATAAGCCACAGTAAATCGACTTATTTTGGTCGCAGTATTATGCTGTTACAATATGGCCCATTATTTACGCAACAATTTGACTTTACTTTTAGATAAATTGCATGCATCATGAGATTTAGATGCGTTTTTCTCAGAAACCATTGCTTCTAGCGACATCAATAAGGTGTACCTTTTTTAACTCGAAAAGATAGGGAAGAAATTTTTTCCAGTCCAAAATGAGATACAGTGTAGCACAAAAAAGTCGTAGCGATTTAAAGGGGTTCAAACCATCGTTGGTGGCACCCTCTTGCAGATACACCAAAATCATCGACATATTCGAATTTCTAGTACCAAGCAACCCCCCTATACCAAATTTCATAAAATACGGTCGATGCGATCGAAAAATAATAAAGAAAATGTGATTTATTTTTCAACTTTGACACCCTGTAGATCGAAAAGGAGTAACATTCGGATAAGGCATATTTGGCTTAATCGCTCTGTTTTGAGGTCAGCAACATGCCCTTAAGATCTGTCCCATTATTAATGAATCACCCTGTATACTTTTTGTGGAACATTTCATTTTCCCTTACATTGAATTTATGATAAGTTTTATACATTTATTATTTTGACTTTTTTACCGTTTATTCGTTGTCGTGAAAAAATTAAAAGCTATTTTCTAGGTCATTAAAAAATATATATTGTAAATTCCTCCCAAAATTTGTACAAGTCTTGGAACATTTCTTTAATTTGGGGTTAAAATGTTTAATGTTTTTTTTTGTAGGCTGGCATGGAGGGTTAAATAAAATACTGGAATTCATAATTTAAATTAGATTTGCATTACATTTACCTTATTTTTATAATCACCCCGTAGAAATGTAATTTACCTGGCAATTAATTGAATTAAAAATGAAGTTATTATGAAGCGTGTCGTAATAACGACAAGAAAATAACCATTTTACGCTCATTAAAAATATCACTAATTGAATAAACGAAAAAATAACGTTCTTCAGTTTCAAAATTATAATACTGCGGCATCAACACGGCGCTGGAGGCGGTCCAGGTTATTTACAGACCTATTTCGACCTGTTATCAAAGGAAATTCCGATAGTCAATTTATTAAATTTATGTTAAACAGAATTATATAACACGCCGGCGAAATGTCAACGAAATTTACCTGTCACGGGTGTCTGCACAGGTGCTCATCCCACCTGGGGGCATCTTCTGGTGCTGTTACATATCGTGGAGGTCAGAGGTCCGGCCAGCTAAGGCTGCGTGCACACTTCTTGTGTTCGTGGGTGTTAGTATTGCACGGCATAGATAGACCAGCATTTTCACTTCACTGTCGACGCTTTGAACTAAATTCAGGCGTCTGCAGTGACCTTGAAATACGTATGTAATCACGAGATCCGAGAGAAATAGAGAATCGACGATCAGGACCGGAATAAGAATTATTTATTTGTGAAGAAGAGCGTATTCAACCTGATAAAAATAATCTTTTCTAGTCCTTTTATCTTTTGTTTCAGATAACCGTTTTCATTTTACAAATTTTATACTATACGAGTACATGTCCTATATTTTTCTTTTGTAGATGAATATTAAGAGAAATTTTTACTTGTTTGACTAATTCATTTTGTTGTGTCAGGATTTATTTGAATGAAAAAAATAAGTAGTATCTTATCAAAATGTATTTTATTTGATTTATATATTATTTTGTTCTGAGAAAAAGATGAAATAGATATACTGTATATCTAGCAAACTGTTTACGCAACAGATGCGAAAAGTTCTGATCACAGTAAACTTGTAGGGCCAGTGTTTAAGACAAACTTACGGGCAGCGGAGGTCTCTGCAGCCTGAAATGGATGCACGAGCTGCTATGTGCTACTCATTATTTCGACTCAAGCGATTCTGCTGGGCTATCTACGTTGTGGCATACGCTCATAGTATTGCAGTTGTCAACAGAAATTGTTTCAGAGTTTCTTCTGAAGAAGAAAATAATTTTCTCTCAAAACGTCTAAAAATTTAATCCGACGACGTGGCAACTCAGAAATTGACAAACTATAAATAAATAGTATCCTTAGGTATATTCAAATGTGTGTTACTTTTATTGTCTATGAATTATTTTTTTAAGATTTTCCATGTTTCTAGCGTTTGCTATTTCATTTGCGAAAAACTACAACTACATCTGCTGGATTTTTTTAAATAACTATTTTAATTTGAAATTCGAGTGCTTTCTTAAGCAACAACCTTTTAAAGGTTACTAATTGGTCACTATAAATAAAGATTAGTGTTTTTAGTTACACAATCTTATATATTATTGGTTCAACTTTTGCAAGCATTAATTGAATTAAAATAAATATTTGGAACATAAAACGACACTGGATGTTGTTATTGCTGTATACTATTTATTTAAACATTTAAAAACAAAACAAAAACGTAACAATGACTTATCTGTATCACAGTCGATAACTTAACTATACTACCAAGTTTTTTTGTACTCATTGGTTTGATACTCTGTACCACGACGATAGATTCCTCCGTCCTTACTAGAGACATAAGAATTTAGCAATCCTTCAGATTTCGTTTTCGGGTCCAATTTTGATGGAGGGTGAGGAGGAAGAAGACCATTGCCTGTAATGGGAGGTAAACTGGGTTTGGGACTAGTTATGGCAGGAGATGACTCCGTTGTGGGTCCTAAGGGAGTAATTTGTTTATCTGGAGCAATTGGATTAAGTTCAGGTAACACAGGTGTACCTGTTAATCCACCAGGAATTGGTGCTGGAAATACTGCCCCCTCGAAATTTGATACCAAAGGCGTCGGAGATAAAATTCCAGTAGCCTGTCCTGGTACTTCTGGAAGTCGAACTACGAACGGTACTTGGACCTGTATAGGCTGTGGTACTGCTACAGGATAAGGCTGGGGTACAGGAACTTGAACAGGTTGTGGTACTTTAATATACACTGGTTTTTCCACCGGTACCGCTATGGTTTTGGTTATTTGTACTGGATAAGGTTTTTCTACTGTTACAGGTACTTTGATGTGTACCGGCACTGGTACTGGATGTGGTACTTTTACGGCGTAAGGCTTTGGTACTTCAACAGGTACTCTGACTTGTACTGGAACTTGCACAGTCCTTGTAATGTGCACGGGGTAGGGTTGAGGCACCTTTACTTCTCTTATGAGCTGTACAGGGTAAGTCTGCGGTACTACGACATTCTGAGGGATGTAACTTGGGAAAACGTTTCTATTATCTTGGATATCGTTCACATTCTGGACATTAGAAGTAGCAGTAACTAATGGAAGTCCAGGAGTTATAATATTTGCTAGTTGTATAGCAGAGCCTTGAGCTCGATCGCCTGTGAAGTAAATAACATTATTTTCTAAAGGCGCAGAGCTTACAGGAGGCAAGTTTTGAGCATATGAAGGAGCGTAAGCGAATTGCAACCCATTTGGTAAAGGGTTAGGGTTCCCAAGAGCTAAATTTTCAGTGTTGATCGTTACTGGTATGGTTCCATCGGTGGGGTTTTCGACGTTTACTATTCTTGGCGTTGGCGAGGGAATTGCACTGATGTTGGGCACTTCTTTGTGATCGAAATGCAAGTTGTTGAGCAAAGCCAAGTTGCTTCTATGATCTAGACCTCGTTTGGTTAGCAAATCCAGATTTTCTCCCGAACAAATCATTAGTGGAAGTAAAAGGAGACACTAAAAAAGAAACACAAGTTTAAATATGATATATATATATATATATATATATATATATAAGAATTTCTGTTTGCAACGTTAAAAGGTAGCACTTTTTAAAGTTATACTTTACTTGATATATAGTGCTTTGAGTTAAGTTTTGATTATTACTTACCAGAAAAACATCCATTTTGCTTGCGTCTACATGAAAAACTAAACTCTGAATGGCGTGCTTTCGCCAGAGATCTCTCTTTTATAGATTAAAATAGATAATGAGAAAAAGTGCGTTAGATACGAAAAAGTTTGATTGTATAACATCTCATATTTCCATTTCCTGAGAGAGTGGACCGTCGGATGTAATAAATAAATCTTCACTAAACTAATTCCCTCTGTTGAATAATATTAATATAAAACAGTTTTCTATATGTTAAATTATGTTTACTTAAACTTCACTGAAGGTTCTTGTTTAAATTAAATGTTTTCTCAGAAATAAAATAGTTTTCATGTTATAAAATTAGAATTTGTATAATTATGGTTATGTGAACTAATGACAGAATTAATTTACGCCATTTACAGCTTTTAGTATAATTGACGATGTTGTTTGTAAAGCGATATTTTATTCTCCTTCTAATTTGAATGATTTATCTTATGTATTACCTTGATGCCGCGACGGATTCAAATTGACTAGCGAGATATTCGTTTTTGTCTTCGAAAAAGCTGTACTCATTTATTAATATGAAAAAGATGGGAAGCTAGAGTCCCACGCGTGTGCAACAATCTCATTAATTTTGGTCACATACACGTGTAATAAAATTATGTTTAACTACTGTTAATTTAAAAAAAGATGTTCTTTAACCGGTAATAATTCTACTGTAATAGTTAGAGCATAGAAATCGGGACACAATAATAATAGAATTGAAAAATTAAGAAATCCTTAAATGCTGCAGAAATATTAGATCGATAAGATGGATAAAGAAGTTATAGAAGTTTTTTCTAGTAATCCGATTAATGTCATATTTTTTTAATAAGTTGTAGATTATACAGTCCACTGTATCGAATGTACTAAATACGGAGTGAATATTTTGAACATACTTTTACTTTAAGCAGTCAAAAATTATAAAAATATTATAATTTTTATTTTAAATTATAAAAACAGATTTTCTAAGAAAAAAAGTGAATATAACAAATTGATATATTTTTTTTTACCTATATACAAAATGCCTCCCTACATATACAGAGTGTTAAAATTGGACTTTTAAAATTGTTTTTTCACGTGTCACTGAAATTTTATAGAGATACTTCTTTTTTTCTGATGTACGTCTATGGACAATTTTTTATAACATCGTAAGGCAGAATTTTGCTTAGAATATTTTATTCTCTTAATAATTTTTCATAAAAGTCTTCGTTTTTGAGATAAATTCGATTTTTGGGATGCAAGAGATAGTCGCAACAAAATGGGATACTATTTTCAAATTTCAAAATACAAAGTAATAATTTGTAAAGTTCTAGCATGTTTGAAGTGTTCTAACTTATTTTATACAGAGGGACTTTGTTCGATAATTTACCACTTACTTTTTGCTAAAATATGTAGATGCAACTTGATGGTGCTCTGCCTCATCTTGGATTAAATGTTAGATAATATTGAAATTAAATTTTTCGAAATCAATGAATTGGAAGAGTCATAACTATTCAGTGGCTATCACGCTTCCCCGATTTTAGTCCATTGGACTTCAGTGTTTGGGGATTTATGAAAGACGACCTTTATTCCGAATCAATTGGGGATATTGATCAACTAAAAAGGTGTATTACAAACGACTGAAAAAATTAAGCAATAACCACAGTTATTTCAAAAAGTCATATATTGTTTATTGAATTAAAATTATAGTTTACAATTAAATTGTAGCCATTTTGAAGGTAAGATGACAATGTGGTCTGAAAGCCGTCTTGTGAGTTCGAAAGTAATAAAAACATAGTTTGAGGAACATCCTAAATAAAAGTTGTAATGAACCAACATGTGAATATAACAATAAGATGCAGGATGGTCCATTTAACAAAATTTAAGAAAATTAGGTTTGAACATTCTAAAATGATCGTATCTAACATTTGTCTATAGCTTTATCAAATATTTTTGCCCCAAGTGTTAACACACTTGAAAGTTAATACAACTTTTCCGTATTTTCTCCATAATTTCGCAATCCTGCATTAAAATGTTAAAGTGTTTATATTGCGATATACAAAATTTTGTGAGAAATCCATATGTACATTTCAAAAATGCATAATTGACGTGTCCCGTTTTTATCCATCAACCCGTATCTTTTAATTTAATTTTATATCTTAGGTTTCTTGGTTCTGTGCAACTATTATATTTGTTCCTTTCTGTATTATGAATAACAAGGGAGTTATTGAATTTTCTCGCATTAATGACCTCCTATGTACAAGGACTGATCAAAAAGTAGCAGCTGTCAACAGACTAAACTAAACATCTGGTACAGCTAACAATGTACATTTATATTTTTCAGATTTCAGTTTACCAACATACAAAACCAATTACCAAATTCTCGATACTTTTTGATCACACCTTGTATGTATAAGAAGAGTGTAGAATGTTGATTTTAGTTGATGATGGAACTGATTTTGGTTTGTAGATGCAACATCCGAAAATTGCTCGCTCCTTTTATTTCTAATACGACAATGATAATGCAGTATAGACGGAAACAGGGCACTAGGCATAGTTATTTCACCGGCATGATAAAGCTAATGGCAGAAGTTGTAAGAGCCCCCTTGCTCCAAGACCTGCCAGTAATCAATCTTGCGAATTCCGTCTGACCTAGACTGTTTTGCAGATTAGGATTAGAAGAGCTGCTCGAACCGCCGGGTGCGTGAAATCTAATTTTCTGCTACACGAATTATACATATACTCCTTTTTGTACCATATATATATTTTGCTTGTATTCTATTTCTTTGCTGTAACATATAGTTACAATGTTAGTCATTTTATCTTCTGCTTAGACTTGCATTTATTTCCATATATATAGAGTTCCAGATCCAGCTTAGTTTAGTGTGAACTATACCTCTGTACCGCTTACTTGAATAAACGTCGTTCGATTTTATAAATGTATTAAGTTATTTACAACGTTCTCGTTCGGTACATACTTAATTGGCGCAGTCGGTAGGATCTACAAACAAGTCTCTGAATTCTCGTGAGTGAGTAAGTGAGATCCTTGGTGTACTCCTGTACTTTGTTGAAGATCCAGAACCTGTCCAGCTCTCAGGTGAAATTTATTGGATACGGAACTTCAAGTGGTTGGTCAACTTGACGCCGAGATCCCTGGACCGTCAACGACGATTCAAAGTAAGTTCCTCAAGTATTTTTCCACTCCTTTCCTCGCTAAGTTGATATAAACTGATTTTTTATATACTTGTGCGGCGAAAAGACATTTTGATTTACACTTGCCTGTGTATAATCAAAATTAGTTAAGATTAAATTTTTAGAAGTGATTAAGTGAATTTAATTGTTCTGAATTCGTGAGTCAACTCTTCCACGATTTGAGTGACTGTTTTCAGACCCTGTTTTACATTTTTTCTCTGTCAAGTGCTTCTTTTGTTGAGTAACTATTAAAACAATTTGTTTATGAGTTAACTCGACTGAAAACGAAGTGTTTGTTCAGATGCCAAAGGATAGTAATTCTCAAGCTAGATTACGAGTAGAAAATCCATACCAGGTCCCTGTCGGTGTTGGACTCTCCGTAAATCAAAACGAGATAGATAGTTTAGTAAATCAGTTATCTAGTACCTTTAATAACGAAAATATGACTACTAATTCAAATATCAACGAAGCCAAAGCTTTCCTTGATGTGATACCAGTTTTTGATGGTTCACAAACCAAACTACAAACATTTTGCAAATTATGCGATGAACTAATTAGAATATTTAATATCCCTGAAAGAACTGACCGTATGGTATATTTACTTGCGGGAATTAGATCTAAAATTACAGGCCAAGCCGAAATCATTTTGAACCAACGTTTAGAAATTCAAACTTGGACGCAAATTAAAAATTTATTACAACAAAATTTCGGAGATTGTAGAGATCTCCCATGCCTTCAGCAAGATTTAATTCATATGCGATACAACCCTAAAAATGAAACCTTGCAGGAATTCTCAAATAGAATTCAACACCTGAGGTCAATTTTATCTCAGAAACTAGTGAACTTGAATATCACAGCTGTTGAAAAACAAGCTTATCAGGATATTTACGCTAGACTCGCACTCGACACGTACGTCGCGAACTTACCAGATAACTTACAGTCAATGATACGAACAGCTGACAAGACTACATTAGAAGACGCGATATCTTTTGTAAACCGAGAACTGCAATTTAATCAGTACAAAGAACAACTTAAGAAAAACATGTCTTATTCACAATCGCCGTCAGTCCCACCTAAAATTCCCCAAAGAAACCATAATCCTAATATGAATTTTAGAACTAACCAAAATTTTAAACCGAATTTCCAAAATCAAAATTTTGTAAGACCACCTCTTCCACCAAGAAATCCAAATTTTAATCAAAATTTCAACCAAAATTATAATCAAAACCGAAATCAACAAGCTTCGGGAACTTATCAAAATTACAGACCAAATCATCCCACTCCGATGTCAGGAGTTCAATCATTTGTGAATCAAACACATAATACCAGAAGTAATCATCAACATTTCAGGCAAAACCAACAAAATTTTAGACAAAAACCGAATAGGCAAAATTTCCCTAGAACTAATGAACATTTTAATATTGAAGAAGAAAACTTTGAACAAAATTTTGATCCAAATTTTGACCCTAGTCAAGAATATCAAACTGACAATTTACCTTTTGAACAAAATTATGATACAAATTATAATGACGAAGATTTTAATCAAAATTGTAATCAGAATTTTTATGACTGTGAAAATAACCAAAATTTTCCTTTAATCCCTCCTCAAGACAACCAAACGTAGTAGAAAGTAATATTCAATTAGCTGCCCAGTTACCATATATAAAAATTTCTCAACATCCTTATCCCCCTTTAAAACTTTTAATAGATACAGGTGCTTCATATTCTATGTTACGACCTGACATAATAGAAAAAATCTGTCCAAACCAAATTTTTAATTTTTCGACTCAAGTAAAAACTATTTTAGGAAAATGTACTATCAAACAAAAAGCTCATGTACCCGCATTTTCAGAATTTAATTCAAATCAAAATTTAGAAGTATTATCTTATGATTTTCATAACTATTTTGACGGACTTATTGGTTACCATGATATGAAAAAATTTAACATGATAATTGACTTACCTAATAACAGACTTATAGGACAAAATTTTAATATTCCCCTCTATTTACGTGATCCTTATGACATAACAAGACGAGTAACACTTGCCCCTAATGAGTATTTAAAAACGACCATCCCTGTAGAAGCAAACTTTGGCGATATTTTAATACCTTTTCAAAATTTAAACAATTTAATAATTAGAGAAACATTAACAACTAGCGAAGACGGATATGCCCCGGTAGAACTTTTCAACCCCTCTAGTGAAACAAAAACTTTTTATTTTCAAAATCCAATTCCTTGTCAAAATATAGAAAATTTTGAATTATACAATTTCCAAATTTCTTCAAATGCAAGCAAATGTAAAAAGGAACAAATTCCAAATTTATTAAGAACGGAACATTTATCTAAAGAAGAAAAACAACATTTAATACCCCTTTGCAAAAATTATCACGATGTTTTTTATTTTCCTGGCGATCCTTTGACTTTTACTAATCAAGTTAAACATCAAATAAAAACTGAAGACGAAATTCCTGTTCACACAAAAACATATAGATATCCAGAAATACATAAACAAGAAGTGAAATCACAAATTAAATCATTATTACAAAATAATATTATCAGACCTTCAGATTCACCATGGTCCAGTCCCATATGGATTGTACCCAAAAAATTAGACGCTTCCGGAAATAAAAAATGGCGACTCGTAGTAGACTATCGAAAAGTTAACGAAAAGACAGTTACTGACAGATATCCTATTCCGAACATTACAGACATATTAGACAAACTAGGACGATCCCAATATTTCACTACCCTTGACCTAGCATCCGGTTTCCATCAAATAGAAATGTCCCCAGAATCAATCCAAAAAACCGCTTTTAACACTAACAATGGACATTACGAATTTTTAAGGGTTCCTTTTGGCCTAAAAAATGCCCCCGCCACTTTTCAGAGAGTCATGGACAATGTTCTTAGAGATTTACAAAATAAAATTTGCCTCGTATATATGGACGACATTGTAATTTTTAGCACTTCCCTTCAGGAGCACATTCAAAATTTAAAGCTAGTATTTGAAGCTTTAAGAAAAGCAAATCTGAAAATTCAATTAGACAAATCCGAATTTTTAAAAAGGGAAACCACATTTTTAGGACATATTATTACCCCTTCAGGAATTAAACCAAATCCAGACAAGGTAAAAGCCATTCAAAAATTTCCTATTCCTAAAACACCTAAAGATATAAAATCATTTCTTGGACTTGTAGGATTTTATCGAAAATTTATAAATAATTTTGCAAAAATAACAAAACCGTTAACTCGATGTTTAAAAAAGGGAAATAAAATTGAACACTCCCCTGAATTTCTTGAATCAATAAATTTATGTAAAAATATTTTATCTAATGAACCCCTTTTAGCTTTCCCAGATTTTTCAAAAACTTTTGTATTAACCACCGACGCATCTAACTTTGCGATTGGAGCTGTCTTATCCCAAAATGGTCACCCAATTTCATACGCGAGTAGAACCTTAAATCCGGCAGAAATAAATTATTCAACAATTGAAAAAGAATTATTAGCAATCGTTTGGGCAACTAAATATTTTAGACCATATTTATATGGAAGAAAATTTATAATAAATACAGACCATAAACCCCTTCAGTGGCTTTTCTCCTTAAAAGACCCTCAGTCTAGATTAGTCCGTTGGAGACTAAAATTAGAAGAATTTGAATACGAAGTAAAATACATTAAAGGAAAAGAAAACAATGTCGCAGATGCATTATCCCGATTTCCCCCAGACATTAACATTCACCAACTTCAACCCTCTACTTCTCAAACCTTAGACTTACCTATTCTAGATGACGATACTCTCTCCATGTTAGTAAATGTGGATAGACCTAACACACCTATTGACGAAGAACTACTTAACGATATTTTGCGAGAACTTCCAGAACCTTCTCCACCAGTATTACACATTCCAGAACCCTCTCCTCCAGTATTACATATTCCAGAACCTGACGACAACGAAACAATACATACCTCGATAGAAAATCCAGTAGCAGAATTACCCATAACCGATCAACCAATAAACCAATTTAAATACCAAATATCTATCGCTCTAAATCCAAATCTTGTTCAACCTTATTGGCACAGACTAACCAGACCTTTTGATAAAAATTCAATTTTTATAGTATTTAATCCTCAACTTTCAGACCAAAATAAAGCTAAAATATTACGAAATTTCCTAAAACCAAAAGAAATAAACTGTTTATATTTTTATGATCAAAAAGCCAGACAATGTTTTGAACGTTTGATACCAAAATTCTTTAATAATACAATTAAATTTAGAATATCCACACTAAAAACTCAAGATGTAGAAAAACTAGAATCCCAAATAAGATTAATAATGAAACAACATGAAGTAAATACAGTACACAGAGGCATTGACACTGTTTATAATTCTTTAGCAAAAACCCACTATTGGCCTAATATGAAAGAAACTATAACAACCTATATAAATAATTGTGAAACATGTAATCGAGCGAAATATGATAGACACCCACAAAACCCACCAATCCAAAAAACGGAAACGCCCACTAAACCTTTCGACATTATACACATAGACATACTATTCTTTGATAAAAATCAATTCCTAACTGTTTTTGACACTTTTTCAAAATTAGGACAAGCCTATCCTATACCTAGCAGAAATGCTATAACGACGACTAATACTATTCTAAATTACATCTCCCATTACGGAAAACCAGTCAAAATAATCTGTGATCAAGGCAGTGAATTTAATAATAAAATATTTTCAGAATTTTGTCAACTACATAAAATAATTTTACATTTCACTAGCGTCAGTAATTCAAATTCTAATAGTCCAGTCGAACGCTTCCACTCAACAATTTTAGACTCCATCAGAGCTTTGAAATTAGATAACCCTACTTTAAATCAAGAAACTCTAATTAGATTAGCAACCATTGGATATAATAATTCCGTTCATTCTGTAACTCAAAAAACACCCTTAGAAATAATATTAGGTTCACCCCAGAACATAGAAATAGATGAAAGAATAATTACAACAAATTTTATAGAAAAACAAAAACAAATTTATTCAAAATTATACGAGGAAGTACAAAACAAAATTGAAGTGACAAAACAAAAAACTTTAGACCGGGTAAATAAAAATAAAACTGAACCACAAAAAGTCAAAATTCTTCAAGACATACTTATAAAAGACAATTTAGCAAACAGACACAAAACAAGACCAAAATTTAAGAAAGCTATAGTTATGGAAGATAACGGCCCTACTATTCAAACAAAACAAGGAAAAATTCATAAAAAACATGTTAAGAAATTAAAACCCCCTGACACTTCTCCTCTGTCAAAGGATGAAGATTTTACTGATAGTGACGACAATATTCCATTGGCACGTCTCTTCCGAAATACTTAAACTCATCAAACACTATTCGAAATCTGACTTGTAGAAGAATTCTAAATCTTATCAATACAAGATATAATAAAACTCTTTGGCCTCATGAACAATCAAAACAGAGAACAAATAGAAAATAAATTAGAAAATTTAGAAATCAATTTAACTAGTAAACTAAATTAAAGGAACAATTAAGTTACTTAACCTTTTTCATCAAAATTCATAATACATTTATCATTCAAAACATATGTTCAAAATTATAAACTTTATATCAACTTTTAAATTCCCATGTTTCAATTACCTACAAATTTTACCTGTACCCTTGAATCAATACCTACATATTCCTACCTCAACCCACTTACTTAAGAATCAACAAGATATCTTCAAAGGAGGAATTTACCCAAATACCAGGCCTGTACCCATGGAAGGACACGAACAGAGACAACTGCCCGAATTCACTGCAGTGACAGAATCCTATTGACTATACTACATTCAAAATTTAAAGAAATTCCATATAGCAAATTCAAAATTCGTTACTCATATAATTCACAACTCACCGTGATATATAGCTAGATGAACTGAGTAGTTTAGCGTAGAGTATATCCCAAATATAAGATCCAACCCCTGGAACTGTTTGACCGAGATCCATATCAACAACCACACTATTTCATCCATATTATCATACTCATAATTTTAATATTAATAATATATATTATTTTCAAGAAAAGAGATTCAATTACAAAAATAGCAATACCTAGAATTTTCCTACGAAGGTCAAACCCAAATGAGAGGACGACGCCCCAGGAAAACCCTGAAACACCAGGAATATTATAAATTCAACGACTGGAATCACGATTACTCCGATGATCTCCAGTCACCACACCAGGAACAGCGACTCCCTGCTGTTTCCTTATTACCCTCCGTGAAGATGAGCATCAGAATAGAGAAGCACCCCTGAGCCGTTCAGATGAGGACTTCGCCGCCCTAGATGTCTCAACCCCAGAAGAAGTGACTACCGCCCACCAGGACCCTGGTCGCTTCACCCCGTGAGCTCCCTCTACGACGGGAGGAATTATACATATACTCCTTTTTGTACCATATATATATTTTGCTTGTATTCTATTTCTTTGCTGTAACATATAGTTACAATGTTAGTCATTTTATCTTCTGCTTAGACTTGCATTTATTTCCATATATATAGAGTTCCAGATCCAGCTTAGTTTAGTGTGAACTATACCTCTGTACCGCTTACTTGAATAAACGTCGTTCGATTTTATAAATGTATTAAGTTATTTACAACGTTCTCGTTCGGTACATACTTAATTCACGTTCAGAGAAGCAAATATCCCGTGGAAACGTTCTTAAAATTATCTGAAATGATTTTATGTGTTACCGAAAACAATCACGGATTTATCTTTAGCTTTCCAATAAAGTGATGTGACTAAAGTGAAACACTTATACAGGGTGTTTCAAAGACGTGACAATATTGGCAGAGCTGATAAAACATTAAAAAATCAATGGGGATTGCTTAATAAACATATGCCATAAAACCATCCATTTTTAAGATACGCGTGCAAGATAATTTTAGAAAATTTTGGATGTAAATATTTTAAAGCACATACATATTTCATCCAAATTTATCACATGTGCGGTTCAGGTGATGGTGTTATCAGTTCCTCTGCACAAAGTAGAGGGCGTTAGTTGCCAGCAGTTCCACTAACATTTTGTTCTGTAACTTTTTAACTTTTTTAAAGTAGGGTTTTCCCTCTCTAGGTCACGTGATATTATGTAAAACTTCATTTTACAAACAAAGGTACTCTTGATAAATTTGTTAATACTGCACGGTTTTCGAGGAAAATGCAAAGAACTATGCAAAAGTCAACGAGGCGATGTCTGTAATAGTACCTACTAAATTATCAAATGTATGCAGGGTGATTCAGAACTTATCTATAATATAATTTTTCATTTCTTAAACCATTTTTATTACATACTAAATGGTTATCCTCTGTTTTGGCGAATGCGCTCCCTGCATACTTAAACGTGTTATGATTAATTTAACTAATTTTTAGAATTTTTATCAAGAAACTTTTCCTAAGAACTCTAAAAGCATTCCTTAGGTAAGTTTTTAATAATATCTGAATAAACCTACACAAAAAGGTTAAAAGAAAATCCACGTCTAAATTTGACTATTCGCTTTAAACAAAATAGGAAAACCATGTTTATGAAGTTCTAGGTAAGTAACGAAGCCACTTTGGATTTTATTGGTTAAATAATCCATTAATTCTTAATAAAAAAGTATAGAAATATTTGTTATAAAAAGCTTTGTTTTTCTTCTGCACTTCAATAATTGTAGAAAAGCACGGTTAAATTTAAATTTATCACAAATATTGTAACACCCCAACTAACATTTAAGGCTAATAGACTACTACACAAGAAAAATAATTTTAAATTGATCAAGATTTACTACTTTCCTCCATAAAAATAGTCTTCAAAGTTACAAAATCTTATAATACCAAAATTTTAGTCAAAAATTTGTTAATTAAGAGTAATATAATGACTTCTAAGTAAAATGAAACATATGTCAATTTATACAGTTCGAAATTACATATTGTCTACCTATTCTTTGTTTTCAAATGCTAACATTCCAATAACGTGTAAGACGAAGTTATAATTTACTTAATTTCGCCTTGAAATCTGTCTTCAATATCCAAGGATTTTTTAAATTATTACAATAGGTAAATATTTACATATTTATTACGAAATTGTAAAACTTATTTTGTCTTCAACTAGTAGTTAAAAATAAGGTAATAACTAGTTATTTTGCCCTATTAAATCCTTCAATTGGTTAAGTTTTATTTTTATTATAATATCAACCTATTTTCAATTTTGTTGATAATTTCTAAAAAATATTTAACCATTTCAATTAACCTAATAGAAATATTGTTCTATATTATGGTATAAATTTACTTGTTAGGAAACAAGCTTCTTATATGTATTCCGACAGATCTTCAAGTAATGGGGGGCAGAAATTGTTTTGGCGATCTGCAGTGAAAACCAAGCCCTACACAATATTACAGAGTTGTAAAAAACGAATTTAAGCCAACACTGCATATTATGTAAATCAATCTAATGATAATATATCGATAAACACTTCATATATAAGTATTCTTATAACTGTTATCGTGTCAGATGAATTCAGTAGTGCACGTGAATTGAAATTCGAATTGACTTCCGTTCGAAAATATTTATTTTATTTCTGTTATTACGCATACATAATATTATTGGCTTTAATTTGAATTTTCAATCACAAATAACTCCAAGAGTAGAATTTTATATGTAGGTACCTAGTAATAATTTAATTGGTAATAAATTACCATAAAATATCTTAATTTGGAGGAAATCTCAACCACAAAGTTAATATTTTCCTGTGATGTCAACATTGGCATAGGCAATTTGCCCTATAGGTTAAAATTTACAGACAAATTGACTTCAAAGTTGATTTTATTTGAGCGGCCATGTTGTAATAAGCACTAAATGTTTTTTTCATTATTTCTAATTGATTACTCATTAAAATTATGTTAATACAGATAATATTAGTTAATAAATTTATGACGAAAGATTATTAAACACATTTTATCACGAAGTACATTCAGTTTTTATTTTAGGTTATTTTTCTGTATAATAATATTATTAAAAAGCAATAGTAGAAATGTATATTTGTAAGGCGCGTTATTTTTATGAAAGTTTGGTCATAACATTATACGAAAAAATTTCCTTGGTTGTACAATTTGATGAATGGAAACCAAAAATACAGACTTTATTATATTAAAATATCTATAAATATACTAACTCCTATTATACTTGTAGTTTAATAGCCTGACTTATAGTCTTTCTTTTTCTTCCTATCCCTGTTCGCTATTAGAATGTATAAAATATAATGTTATCTCTCTCTGGCAAATGTATGTCATATAAAGGGCATAATTAGGGTATATTTTGGTAATAATGTCTTTTATATTTTGAAATTTTAACATAAAATTGGTTTGTATTTCTTTTAGGTCCAATTATCTTATTGGAATAAAATTCTTGCCGACCAATTATTAACTTCCATATTACTTTAGTTTTTTTCCCCATATAAGGAAAAAGACCAACGAATATAGGTAAACTTTCCTTATACGGAATTGGTCATGAACATTTTTTGACCAATTCAGAGGTCAAGTTAACGTAATTTTAACTTTAATTGTTTGTTGGGACTAGGTATATAGGTATGTTTGTTTCAATCGACTCAAATTCAAAACCTCCTAAAATTATTGTAACGACTTACAAGATACCCTGTATATATTCAAAATTTGATTTTCTAAAAATATGTTACACGCCCTGTATCTCGTTTATTTACTTTTACGTTCAAGCAAACCCAACTTATTTTCAATGTTTTACTAACTTTAGCAACATTGCCATGCCTTTTTTAAAGACCTTGTATAGGGTGCCTAATATGTATGAAATAATGTGTATAACTTCTTAAAAACACCTTGTGTAAAAAATTATTTAGACAGAAGTCTTTTGCATCCTTTGGTTAAGTTTGTCGCGTAGTCAGTTTTTTTCTTGCCATGATAATCAATTTTCGTTTTTTAATGGTTTAAATTTGTCTTTATTTAAAATCAACCTTTTTTTGTGCATGGGGTTGCGTTACATTTTTTTTTTTTAGTTTGTGATAGAATGAGTATACTTTAATATATATTAGTTTGTTTTCAGCATTGCCTTTTTATCTATAGAAAATCCTTATGAGTTTAGAACTGGCTAAAAAAGTCGACCAAATATTCAGGATTATATAACTGTTCCTTCCCACAAAATAAATTCAGTACAGCAACAACAGCAATATATTTTTTTAAATTTTTATTTGTTTGGTTTTCAGTATAATCAACTAATACAACAAAGCTGAGAGACATAAATATATCGTTTAATTTAATGACTTTGTACAGGCGTGATGGCTTTCTATTTACCACGCTGGAACACTCTTAGCGTATCCTCCGAGGGGTGAGAGGCTGCCGTAGGTCGAGAGACCGCTGCCGTAAGTCGAGAGACCGGTACCGTAGGCCGAGAGGCCGCTGCCGTAGCCTGCGAGACCGCTGCTGTAGCCTGAGATACCACCTACAGCCAAAGCACCGCTTCCTACAGTAGAAATGCCGCTACCCAAAGTTGAAATTGCTGGTGCGCCTATGGCAGAGGTGATAGCGGGAGCTGCTATCGCGGAACCTGCGATGGCAGAGCCAATGAGTGGAGCAGAATAAGTGGAAGAGATAGCAGGTCCTGAGACAATAGGAGCTGAGATCGCAGGAGCAGACAAAACTGTGGGTGTCACAGAGTGTGTAGTCTGGACAATTGGTTGTCTAACGACGACTGGCTGAGGTACCCTCACAGCTACGGGAGTGGGTACTTCTACACGAACGGGTTGTGGTACTGGCACTTGAACTGGCGTGGGAACTTTAACGGTGTAGGCCCTTGGTACATCTACTGGCACCTTTCTGATTACTTCAACTTGGTAGGGCCTTGGTACCACGTATGGGGTAGGTACGTTGACTCGTACGGGTACTGGGTGTGGTACGGGTACGGTGTAAGGTTTTGGTACGTCAACGGGTACCTTAACTGGCACTGGAACTTGGTATGGCTTGGGTACGTCAACAGGGTAGGGTTGAGGTACTGGTACGGTTTTCGTGACGGTCACTGGGTAGGGTTGGGGTACTGATACAGGTACTTGCTGAGATACGTGACGGACTTCGTGGGTGTCCTGGACGAGTCCTTGGGAAACGCCTCCTAGGGCGATTCCAGAGCCCAATGCGGCTCCGTATCCCAATGACGATCCATATCCCAAAGACGATCCATATCCGTACCCTAGGGATCCCAAAGAGCTTACACCTACTCCGGAGGAGTATAGGGATCCAGAACCTAGAGCTAAACCAGAGCTATACCCCAAACCATTTCCGTAGCCGTATCCTAGACCGGATCCTAGTACAGCAGAGCCTACTCCTAGTCCTGAACTAAGTCCGAGTGTTCCCGAACTGAGAGCTACCGATCCAGAGCTGAGTCCTAGGGAAGTTGCACCTAATCCTAAATGGCCTTCACCAATGGTGCTGCGTTTAGTTTGTTTGTCTGTCTTCTTTGAGATTTCTTTGGCAGAGCCAAGTACGCAGACAGCAAGTAATGCGAGACACTGTAAAAAAATAAAATTTAATATAAATTTTATTAAAAATAATACTTGTACGACTGTAACAGAATATTTATTATCATAATCTTTCACCAAGGCTGTATATGAAATTGTGATTTACATAAAAAATATTTTTCTATAAACCACTTGGCATAATGATTTATTACCAAATTAAAATCTTCACAATTTTTTATTCCTTCCTTTATAAGTTCTATTTGCGTCAAACAAACATGCAAATGTATATATAGAATAGTATTAAAATGTAAAATAAATATGTGAAGTACAGGCAAATACACTACTTTGTAATTTTTAATTAGTACAAAGTTGTGGTAGATTTAAACCTCAGTTTTGTAATGTTCTAAATGTTTGGTACTTTCCAAAGTAAAGAAATGTAAAAAATCATCAATGTTTACATATTACATCGTCAAATTCAGACCTGCTGCATAAAATCCTCATTAATCTGACTCTTAATTTGAATAAATTCGAAGATGGGGGTTTGAAATACCGGTGGAACCAGCCGAACTTACCACAAATGCCTTCATGTCGTGTGTTTAGGTGCACTAACGGATTATGAATGATAATCGTAGTTAAAAACTGCCTTTTATATGCAGAAAAATAGGGACCGAAGGACGTCGTTGCGAAGTAACACTTAATTTAATTCAGTCTAATTTATTATAATGAATTGGCTTCTGGGAGATTTCAAAAGATGCCACGGTTGATCTCAAAAGATTTTACGGTCGTGTTAGATAATGTGTGACATAAAAATGTATTAATTTAGTGGAAATGAAAGGGATGCTATTCAATGACATGACAGACGTGATCATGAGTGGGCTAGAACAAGAGTTCCTTTCTTTCGTTTTGGAATGATATGTTCTATATACGTATTAATGGTTCTGTAAGCAAAAAATTACATTTGGCAATCAAGTGACAAATTACTGTACATTTTTTTTATAAGAAAAACGATGGTACCAAGGGAAAATGAGCAATAGCGATTACTATTAACTGTTTGTTTCAGCTTCATATATTACACTTGAATTAAATATATACGAGAATTTTCAATCGAAACCGTATAAAGAAAACAACATTTTTATTTAAACGTAATATGTAACAAATTTTGTATTACATAGAAATTTAAATAGATAAACATATAAAAGTACATCTAGAAAATAATTTATTCAAATCTGCATTATATTTCCATTTTAGGTCACAAACATACCCAATTTCGCAACCGTAGATGTTATGCTATGAAATCTTCATTAAAAAATAACGAGATTGCCATTTATAAGTACAAATTGGGTGTTTTTTGCCATATTTCATACTCTCATTTGCATTTTTCTAGTTATGTAATACACTTATATTTGACGTTGCGATATTTTGGAAAGCAAAAACTACATCTTATATTTAGTTTTCTTGACCAAATTATTTAATATTTTGCTGTCCTAAAGGATCTTTCAAATAAAATTCACGGTTTCTCAACTATATACAGGATGTCCGGAATAAGAGTGTAGGTATGATAAACTACATTAAACAAGACATATTTGACTTACGGAATTATGACAGTAAGCAGATCTTAAATATGTGACAACGTCGCTCATTTGCCTTGTCAGAATTATCAGGTGTTTGTACATGATAATTACAAATACACCTAAACATACTTATTGTGAATGGTTTTCTTATAGGCCTTTTCACAACACGGAATAAAATGTGAAATGGTTACAAGCGTTCAAAATGACTTATGTTGCTTGTGAAATGCGTTTACCGTACAATCGTTACGTAGCCAGAGAGTTTTGCCCAGATTCGCCATAAATTAACATACAGTTGGTCATTGTTCCTATAAATTTTTGTCTATGTACACTCACAAATATCAAGCAAGCACTAGAGAAAACCAATTGCACTAGCTATAATACTATTATGACTGATAACACTTTCAGGTTAACAACAGCAACTGACAGATTGCAATGTTGTCGAACGTTACAGTGAGTTACAGTTCTAAGGATTGTCTGGGAAACTTCAATTGTTTACTTCATTAATACTGATAAAAAAACACATTGCGTTATAGGAGCTTTTACTTAAACTTAATTGCATCTCAGTTTGTAATTTCGTAACACAGTTTTGCATTTTATTACAGTTGTATTTTTATTTTTGAAATGTATTTGTAGGAACAGTATTTGTTCGACATTGTTTTCATGTTGTTGCTTTTGGTCGCATATACATGCCCCTTTAGTATCGGCACTTACATTCCTGCTCTCTGTATATATTTGTAGATTGTAATTCTTTAAAGAAAAATTAATTTGAAAGAATTAGAGTGTAATAGCTTTTTATTGTGAATAAAATTTTTCATACAATGTATGTAAGATTGTTCCAAATTCTTTCCAATACGCAACACACGAACTGATCTCTTTTATTTCTTACGTCATTGTTAAATAAATATGTATGGGAATATTTTCTCGTCCATTTTCAAAACATCCACAAGATGAATATTAATGTACGTGCCATATGTTTCCTAGTTAAATCATTTATTTTCTTCTTTTAAAATGTTAGCTTCATAATATTCATTACGTAAACTTTTATAGAAATGTAGACCGGTCTATAGTGGGTTAGGTGCGTTTTTATTACCCTACGACGGTGTCGTTGACGCATTTTGAATATTTTTGAATTTCATTATTTGAAAAATTACATAAGTTATTTAATACCACATTGTGAACACAATTTGCACCTGTTTAACCTGTTATTTAATTGTCGTTTTATGTTTTATCGATATATTTTTTTCAGAATAGATAACCTTAACTTTTTACTGTCATCACTGTCATCAGAGTCACATCTTTTTTATGGATTTGTGGTACAAAACGATGTAAACTCAGAATTGTAATCACAGTAAAATTAAGTGCAGAACCATAATTTTCAGTAAATTAAGTGAAATATAGGCATTTTTGGTACATAAATTTGATACAAATCTCATTTATACCTGTCTAATATATTAATTTATATATTGTGTTTTTATAATTTTTTTATTCAATTTATCATTGTGTGTGTATACTCTTCGGCTATTAACCTCGACCAGCGTTGTAGAATAATTGATTTCAAAGTGCCTGTACAATACAGTAAAACAGTTATATATTGCATTTTTAATTTTTTTAAATTTGTTCTTTGAAATATATACAGAATATTTACGTAATATACCTAATAGGTTATTGAATATCTTGTAAACAAATTAAATATGTTACATAGAATATTTGTAGGAAAAGTACGTATAATATGGTTTATATATATTTATTTTTCTTGTTTAGTCTGAGATATATCAATATTTTTTCGTACTAGCCCTGTGCTTTATTTAATTGGTTTTAATATATTTTTTATTATAATTATAATTGACGTATATCACCCTTAACTATAAATCCGATTATAAGACCGACTATTTTTATTTTTAACTGTGACTATAAAAATTAAAGGCAAATTACTATCTTTTAAAATCCACTCAAAAAGTATATTTATTTTGCATAGAATAGCAATAAATTTGAATTATTTATTAATTTTATTATCTATTCTGTGTATTTTTAACTTTCCTTTAAAGCTATAAATCACGCATTAGATTAAACATTTGCTTTTTCCTTTAAAATAATCAATAATTTATTTTTATGACATAACTTTTAAGTTTGTGTTTAATAAAATTGTACCAGGTTAAAGTTTTAATAATTTATTAACATAATGAAACAATATAAACGGCGTTTCAGTTCTCAATATCTATCTCTTTCTATTTCTGGGCTTTGCTTTTTTTGTCGTTGCTTCTTTTGTAAATGGATTTTCCGACCCAGTCACTGGAGATGAGTCCGGATCCGTAAACGCTTGGGACAAGTCCTCCAGAGATCACCCCAGAGCTGAGCCCTCCATCGACAATACCGGAACTGAGTCCGGAGCCGTAAACGCTTGGAACGATTCCTCCAGAGATCACACCAGAGCTAAGCCCACCCTGGACAATACCAGAACTGAGTCCGCTGGAGACAATGCCACCGGATACGACACCCGTGCTGATGGGAAGGTCTCCACTTACAATGCCAGTGCTGAGTCCGCCTGCTACGATGCCGGAGTTGGCGATGACTCCGGATTCAAGACCGCTGGAGACGATGCCACCAGAGACGATTCCAGAGGAGATACCACCGCTTACAATAGCTGGAGCAGAAGCTACTACAGCGGGTCCAGTGGTGATAGTCTTGTGCACGTTGATGAGTTCTGGTACTTTGACCACGACTGGTTCGGGGACTGAGACTGGTACTGGCCTTTGTACGGGGACTGGGTAGGGTTGGGCTACCGGTACAGCTACTGGTTCTGGTACTCTGACTGGTACTGGTCTTTCAACAGGAACTTGAACGGTTCTGGTGACTGGAACAGGGTAAGGCTTGTCTACGGGGTATGGTACGTTGACGCGGACTTGTACTGGTACTGGATGGGGTACGTTTACTGGATAGGGCCTTTCTACAGGTACTGGAACGCGTACTTGAACTGGTACTGGTACTGGTCTGGCAACTGGGACGGCGTAGGGTTGTGGTACTTGCACGGTCTTGGTGACTGGGACTGGATAAGGTTGGGGTACTCCAACTGCTACTCTGTTGGCAACGGTGTGGACGGTGTGTCTGCCTATTTCTTGGCTTTGGCTCACTCCGATGACTCCGGTGGAATAACCTAGACCTCCTCCGTAGGCTACTCCACTGGATAGACCGGATCCGACAACAGTTGCTCCTCCTAGGCCAGAGCCAATGACGGCGGGCGCAGCCAAACCAGAGCCAATGATGGCGGAGCTACCTAAGCCGGAACCAATGATGGCAGAGCCTCCTAAGCCGGAGCCAATGACGGCGGGCGCAGCCAAGCCTGAACCAATGACTGCGGAGCTGCCTAAACCTGAGCCAATTATGGCAGTGCTGCCAAGGTCAGCAGCACCAACTACTCCCACACCAGCTAACCCGCTACCATACGAGTAGGCGCCGAGTCCGCTTAAGCCTAGAGATCCTGATCCAAGGATAACCTCTCCAGGCACACTACGTTTCGATTTTTCGTCCTTGGTGGATTTTGCTGCGTCCTTAGCACTGACAGCGATGACGAGCAAAGCGAAGCACTGAAAGTGAAAATTGTTGATATATTTTTCCTCAACGAAAATAAAAGTACAATTTATTTTTGGAATTTTAAAAACGCTATTCGAAATTAATTTTGTCGTTAGATTTATACGAAAACCATTAACAAACAACAAATAACTTTTAAATAATTTTAACACATTTTCAAATAGATTCAGAAAATATATATACTTAGAAGTCTTAAGACAAGTACTAATTGAAATCGAGTATTATCAAATACTTTTTCATTATTTGCTTGATTTACTCATTCATAAAACTTAATATACATTTTAAAATTACAAGTGCTTATTATTTACTAGTATCACTGAAGTGATTGTAATAAGCTAATAAAGCTCTACACTTTCGAGATCTGTTTCCTACGAAAGGAAGAAAGCATCTGATTTTGGTCCCCGATTTCGGAATGCGTCTCACTTATATAATCTAATTAATTTCAATATCTGTCTGATGTAAGAGATGGACACACTTACCACGAAAGCCTTCATTTTCTGTGTGTGTGTTGATCCACTGAACTAACCGATTTTAATGATAACTAAGGCACCAAAGTCGAGCTTTTTATATGCAGAAATTTAGGGACGAAGGACGCTGTTACGAAGTTATTCGGTCTAATTTATTATAATTTATTATCAACGATACGTCTTTCTCTCTTTGGGTGGTAGGAGATGCAGCAGACTTGCAAAATTTAGATATATAATTCACTTGTTTACGTTTTTTGTATATAATCAGTTCGCTACTTGAAACTGTATGGGTATTTGGGAAATAGGATAATAAAAATTGCGTTTCTTTATTGGACCATTGGAAAAAATTAATTAAACGAATCTTTCTGCCAGGAATATCAGTTACAGGTTGTTTAAACCAAAAATACAATTAGTATTATTTTTTCAATTACCTATTTCAGTATTTTATCTTTTCTTATATTTTACTAAATAACGGTCGATTTTATCAATATTTTTCAAGAGATTTATTTGATAGATTATTGAGCATTCTACACGGAAGTGTCCACTTGACAAAATTAGAAATGACGTAGACAATATTTTTAAAATAGCGCCATTGAGTGGTACATGAAATAATTGACCTTTACGTGCCAAATTTGAAATAGAAATGTTAATGTGTTTTGGAATTATGGACGATAATGTATAATGGACCGAAATGGGACTGTAGCTTCATAATATGTATTACCTACGTTGTAGAATAGTAGACTATAGTGGCCGGTCTATTTTTCAGCTGTAGCTGACATATTTATCAAAATTGTAATTGGAAACATTTTTTAAAATATTCAATTTTGTATATCTACAACGTACCTATGTGATATGGTTTTGTTTTAAAATTAAATAATGAAATTTCAGTCCATCAAATATATATGCAATTCATTTGTTTCATTTTCTCTCTAAATACAGTACCGTTTTATTTACAAATTTAAACACATTTGTAAAATAAAACCATTGTGCGGTTTTTGCATACCTACGTACGCAAATATCCAATTACAGAGTTTTAAACTATTAGTTCCATATGTTATCATAGGTTTATAACAAGACAGTAGACAGTGGTGTTTACGAAAAAGTGATGTGATTAATTATTATGCATTAACTTCACAATTATTATAAACCTGTTGCTATAATAAAGATTTATTTAATAATTCGATTAGAGCGGATCATAATTTCATTAAGTTTATATTTGACTTCTTTTTAATAACATGAAAACGTAATTATATAATTAACCAAAACTATTAGTCTTATCTTCAGCTCATTTGTCTAAGATAATAAATTAAAAAATATATTGTATATTTCCAATAGATCACCTTATCTAGGTATAATAATATCTATTGGAAAAAATAATTTGTAGATTATATTTTTATTATTATAAACTAATCAACTTGTTAGTTTCGTTAATAAATAAGAATTCAGTTTCAAAAGCCAATCTACTCTGTGTTCACAAAACTTGAATATCTTGTATATTGTGTGAGATATTGCCCACTAATTAGTAATAGGTATACAATTTTTACAAGAATGACGATCACGATCTCCAAATTGTAATCAATTTATCAGCAACTTGCAAGTTATTTGTAAATTTTTATAAGCCAAAAATTAAAATGTTGAAGCTGCTTATTAAATACTTTTGAATTGAGTTTAGAGGCTTATCATTTTGCATTCAAAATATAAATAAAACATTTGCAAATATTTTAAGCAAATATTAAAGCAGAAAATTTGTAATTCGTGAAGTTGGTCCTGTATATTCGACCTATGTATGAATTTCAAGGATCCCTTCTTCAACTGCAGAAGTTGGCTAATAATAAAACATATATGTATATGGGTAAAATATTGTGGGTGTACTCAAGGTAGTTAAGAGCATTAGTCTGCAGAGTAGTTATAGTTTCATACAATATTGTTGATACCTTATTAGAGCTGGGTATGAAATTGAATCCTGAATATACATGGTGATTTAGAACTTATCTAAAAAAAATCTGTACGGCATTGGAAACTGGTCCACTGTAAAACCTGATAAGGCGGCAAAGCATGCAATCGGCGATCGAATAAAAAATGGAAAAACGTTCCCAAGGAAATAAATAAATAACATTTTATGATACATATTTTATACATCAAATTCAACTGCTTTTGCCGCTATTGTTATTAATTATGAAGAGAATTAATTTGTGACTTTAATTAATAACATAGTTTGACATAACCTGATGTTAAACAAACCAGTTTCTACAAACTAACACAAATATTTCGGTTTCTTGTCCGTTTTGAATACGTAAGTTATTGGCGGCAACTATGATAGTGTCACGGAATTTGCCCCACTCACAACCAAATCAACGACTGTGGTACCGCGAATTGCTAAGATTGCCCCGATCGCCCCTAGACGATTCTGTTAAATAAACAAAATGCCGCGGATCGAGACGGGACTGGAAAAATCGGGAATCGACCAGAAGCATTCGAGTCGTACGGGAAAATGAATCTAGAGATACTAGAATATACTTGGAATATTCGTTGTGTCTATAAAAGAAGAATAAACGACCGAGTTAGTTAGTCTTGTATAAGTCTTTTATTACAGTCTGAATTGAAGTGTTTAGTTGGAGACATCAAAGTGATTTAGATAGCGATTAATTAAATAAGTGTTTAGTTGAGTTGTAATTAGTGTTCAGTAGTGTACTGAGTATAGTTTATAAAAATAAGTAATTAATTAACGGATTGTTTTTCTGGAAGTAAGAAAAAGTCGGATTAGGAAATCCGTGGCAATACGTTTGCGTAAATTATCAGTAGTAGGTATCCACTTCGGTGCGGTACACTTCATTTTTTAAATATTCTCGCAAAAAGAAGTTCGAATGCTCGTCAAATCCCTTGGACACGCTGTACATGGTACGGATATAATTCAGTCTCGTATATGATATGCTACACTACTGCAATACGCCGTTGGCTTCCTAAATCCTCATCTCTTTCACTTCTTCATTTTTCATGACGCGTCTACTCCCAAAATTGTTTAGATAAATTCTGACTCACTCTAAACGTTTTAAACACGAATACTGAATACCATTAGATAAAAGTATTCAATACTTGAATAGATTTTAATTTGTATTAATCTAGTTATCACACTTGACAAAAATCCACCAAAGTCAATAATAACAAAGATACAGGAAATAAATCACATTTGGATTTCTTTAGGATAAGTTAAAGAAAATCGACTTATTTTGGTCGTAGTAGTATGCTGTTACAGTATGGCCCATTACTTACGCAACAATTTGACTTTACTTTTAGATAAATTGCATACATCATGAGATTTATATGCGTTTTTCTCAGAAACCATTGCTTCCAAAATAAGATACCTACAGTATAGCACAAAAAAGTCGTAGCGATTTAAAGGGGTCCAAACCATCGTTGGTGGCGCCCTCTAGCAGATACACCAAAATCGTCGACATATTCCAATTTCTAGTCCCAAGAAACCCCCTTATACCAAATTTCATAAAATATGGTCTATGCGATCGAAAAGTAATAAAGAAAATGTGATTTATTTTTTCAACTTTGACACCCTGTAGCTCCGTTAGTATCATCAACTCCTGGATTAAGGTAAGTTGAGTGAATTCAGCTTATTTTTATCCAGACTATCTACATCTGAAGTTTGGCCCATTCTTTACTGAACATCCTGTATATTAATATGTATTTATATGTAGATAATTGTATATACAAAGGAGGCTACTTCAAGAAATCTTTGAAATAGGTGAAATCTCATCTATTGTGACATGTCCAATTTGTACTTGGAAAATAATTTAATATATTCACTAGGTCATTCATTTCTATAAGCAATTTATCTAGATTATATTTAATTTCACAGACTTATCGAATTCAACTTTTTCTATGAAATTCTGTTTTTAACATACCTAGATATTTGGTGCCGAAGGGCATACGTATGACTTCATTACAAGATATAAGAAGAAAATGTAACTGTAGTATATTAGAATAGCTATTAAATTGCCAGCCACCTTAAGACTTTGTAAGTATACTTAAAATTAGATGCCTAAAAGTAACATGAAAAAAATTATAGAAATCCTTATAAACTTCTTCAACTTATTTTTTTAAAATGACAATTTCTAAACGAGTCATTGTCAAATCAGTAGAAATAAAGGTGTTATCCGAAAAAGAAAGAATTGAAATATTAATTATGATTTTTTGAGTTAAGTTGTTTATTGTTTACTGTATTCTTGTTAATATTTTTCTCGTATTGTTACTTGTTAATTGTTATTTTTAATGCAGCAGTATGGTATTTTTGTGTACTCGTAGAGTTGTCATCATTAAACTTTTACTCGTTTAAATCACTGTCTCTCAAAATTATAAAGTGTGCTATATTGCCGAACTCAGAAAGAGCTCATCTATTGTTACTTTTTTTAAAAATTATCGATGACGTCATATCTGGAGCCCCATTTTATTGTATATTATATCAAAATAATAATAACGTCACTCTCAAAAAATGTTGAATTTATGCGTTACTCTTCTAACTTACGTCTCACCGACTTCTGAACTAATCCTCGTGATTAGAATGAGGGGAGAGATGTCATTATTATTATTTTACAAGATATTTTTTAACACGGAAAAACGTGATATCTTACTTATTTGTTACAATTCAAATAGAAATATGTTTACGGTTTATTTTTCGTTTTTTAATCTCAGTAATTAATGACAATAAAAATAAAAATTTGACCCACTATTCCCTATATATGTTTTTTTTGCCTTCTGTTTATGTATGAGATGCCATTAAAACTAAATCATCATCTGCATATTGCTATTTCGTAACATCACCAAAAAAGTTTTACAGGTGCCGCTATTAGATAAGCGTGATGTTATTTAAATTTCGGATATATAAGAGTGAAATCCAAATTCTGTAGACGATTTGGTGGCGAATGCAAAAGTTGACAGAAGCAAAAATGTCATGAATCTACTCGACATTTAAGTATTACAATAAATGCCATTCGCCTACAACATTTTTGTACAGGACATTTTTACGAATGTATGTATTCACGTACCGAAAAGGTAGTAGTTTTTTTTAAGTAAAACTGTCTATAAGCTTTTCCTGTTTCTGTATTCAGTTATGAAAAAAATCTACCCATTCATTCATCGATGTAATATAATTAAATCAGTATCGGGGATGGCATCATGGCATCTTTAAAGTATATGTTTATCCATAGAGGATGCAATTGGATCGTATAAATGTTTTTTATCAAAAGTCTTTGGATTTTGGAGGTCGCTTCTAGCGATTTTTATTTTATTTTTTTTATTCTTTTATTTATTATACTAACCTTGCACAACAAAATGGCTGGTTTGTAGATAAAGACAATACATAAATCAACAAAAAAGTGGTGGTTGTTGATTTATGTATTGTTGTTTTGATTGTCAAAGTAACATTTTTTGGCAAAATTTTACTCCAATTTAAAAAATAACTAATTTGTTGCGGGTTTTAAAAAACTACAGGTTATTATTACATGCTATTGTTACAGAAGTAGTTTATTTCTTACATGAAATACAAGAGCTCTTTGCAAGTTTTTTATTAAAGTTCGTGAAAAGTAAATCACTTTTACTTGAACTTGAGAAATAATGCTTGGCAGACTCACCTTCAATTTTTCCGCAATTTCTATATTTTTATATAATGAAAGAGTGCACAAGAAAACATATTTAGAACCCCAACGTCCTAATTTGAAAAAGGTTGCAATTTAAAATATTCTTGGTTTGCAAAAACATTCCCTATCAATTTATTTAAAAACTAGTGAGGTCAGCTAAGTCCATCAAATTTAATACAATATGCCTGTTACTTTGCCAAATATTGGCAAAACTGATTAAATTTTGAAAATAAAAGATGGTAGATAAATATTTTATAAAATTCTTTTCTTATATAAATTATGGTATATTACTTTGCAACCTCTACATAATTTGCAATAATGTAAGCATCTGGTAGCATACATATACACTATATGATATCCTTTTGATAAAAAAATAAATAAAAAATCTCAGGTAGAAAATAATTTATTATGTTAAAAAAGGCTGACAATTTTCTTCATTAATTACAAAACAAGATGTTCAAGCGTTTCTATTTGTTTACATCTTCAGACATCACAGATGCGTTCATTTCTTATATCCTAAGGAGTTGTATCCATTGGAGTATCCCGATCCGAATCCGGATCCGAAGCTGCTGTAGCTGCCACTGGATCCGTATCCGCTGGAGACGACACCGGATCCCAATCCACTGGAGACGATACCGGATCCTAATCCGCTGGAGTAGATGCCAGATCCTAGTCCGCTGGAGACACCAGAGACAAGGCCGCTGGAAGCTAAGCCAGAGTCGTAGCTACCGGCAATTCCGGCTGAACCGACTGAAATAGCTGGAGTAATTACAGCCGAGCTAATTGCTGGGGCAGCTGTAGATACGAAGCCAGAGGTGTAGGGGGCTGGAGTGACTGAGGCGGCGTATCCAGAGGAGATGGGGGCAGCTGTGACTGCAGATACAGCTGGGGCAACTGTGCTGGAAACAATTCCAGAGCCGAACCCGTTAGCGAGGATACCGGAGGAACCTAATCCGGTGGCGACGACTCCACCTTGATATCCAGTCAGAGCGGATCCAGAAGTAACGACAGCTGGACCAGTATGGGTGGTGTAAGTGGTGTGGACTCTGGTGATTTCTGGTACTTTGACAAGGATTGGTTCAGGTACTGAGACTGGTACTGGCCTTTGGACAGGAACTGGGTAGGGTTGGGGTACTGGTACAGCTACAGGTTCTGGTACTTTGACTGGGACTGGTCTCTCGACTGGGACTGCGACAGTTCTGGTGATTGGAACTGGGTAAGGCTTGTCTACTGGGTATGGCACGTTGACGCGGACTTGTACTGGTACTGGATGGGGTACATTTACTGGATAGGGTCTTTCCACTGGTACTGGTACTCTGACTTGGACTTGGTATGGAACTGGTCTTTGTACTGGGACAGGGTAAGGCTGTGGTACTTGCACGGTCTTGACGACTGGGACTGGGTAAGGTTGAGGTACTCCAACTGCTACTTTATTGGCAACAGTGTGAACGGTATGCCTGCCAATCTCTTGACTCTGGGAGACTCCTACGACTCCGGAAGAGTAACCTCCCAAGCCGGAGTAACCAATGGAACCACCGTAGCCGCTACCGTAGCCGTAACCATAGCCGCTGCCCAATCCGCTGTATCCCGTGGAATAGAGACCGCTACCGCTGTAAAGGCCGCTGCCGCTTCCATAAAGGCCAGAACCAGATCCTATGACGACTCCACTTCCTAGACCAGAACCAGATCCTACGATGACTCCGTTTCCTAGACCAGACGATCCACTGTAGGAGCTTAATCCGGACAGTCCCAAACTGGAGCCGTAGCTGGATCCGAATCCGGAGCCGTAGCCGGATGTGTAACCAGATCCGTAACCGGCAGACCCGTAGCTGGATCCGTAGCCAAGCCCTCCGTAGCCGTAGCTACCTAGAGAACCGTAGCCCAGAGATTCGTAGCCCAAGCTGCGCTTGTTCTTGGCATCTTTAGCGTCTCTCTTGGCGTCTTTGGCTGCTGCAACTGCAGTAATGGCCAGAAGGGCAACACACTAAAAAAAAATATTTACAATTTATACGGAATCATATAAAAAATATTCTTCCAAAAATAATAAGACACTTGCTAAATAAATACATCCATAGCTATTACACAAAAAAATTGTATTTACTTTAACACTTTAGAAGGAAATTAGTCTTCTTACTGAATTGTAAAGGTAGCAAATATCTAGGTATGCTAATGACAGCATACCTAGATAGTTGCTATCAGACAACATACATATGATTTCATTGATAGGAACTGTAGGAGTGTTGATTTAAACTGACTTAAATACCTTTACAATACAGTAAAAAATCTACAAAAGCTAATAATAAAGAATATATGGGTAGATATTGTGCGTGTAATTTGATGTTGGTCGGGGCTTTAGTACGTAGAGTTAGTTTCGCACAATATTGTTAATACCTGATAAAAAATTAATATAAAAAATGATTAGTTTATTGGTCGCAATGATTTTTTCCCCCTATGTTACTAGGAATTGTTTTAAATTTATTTAATACATTATTTGAAAATTATTTTATGCCATAAGCTTCTATAGTTCCAAAAATTTAAAAACAAATTAAAAATAATATACAAAATAACCTACAAAAAAATATAAATTATATTACTACAATCATTGTCAATTAAATGCAGCCTAGGAGTTATTTAAAAAAAAATTAAATCTTTATCACCCTGTAAATCAAAAATAAAGCGGAAACGGACCTATGTTTATATGAAACATTTGTCTTAAAGTCATGCGTAGATTAATCCTTCAATTATGAAACACCCCATATAGTATTGTATGTAATGTATATTAACAGATGCAAAAAGTTGTAAAGAACGTTCTTTAAAGTATAAAATTACAAAAATTATGTTTTTTTAATAATCTTATACAGCCAACTCAATCTTGTACTTGTATCCTTGCATATAACATAATAAAAATAATATTAAATTATATTATTATTTTGTAAAAACAAGTTTTAATTTAATTTTGACAAAAATACGAGAAATGTTGTTCTCACGAAATTATTTTCCCATTTGGTTAGCATTCTAAAATGAAATAAGTGCATATTTTTCTACAATTTAATGATGAATGTTTAAAGGTTATTTTAAATAAATATATATTTATCAGAAGCGCTTGCCATTTTATAAAATTATTGCTATTTATTTTTGTAAGCGGACAAAAAATATGATAGATACTTAAGTGACGTACAGTTTGATATATCAGTGGCTAGATTTTGTTAATTTGTAAAGCAGATTACATCTATTAATTATAATTATAGCTCACCCTGATAGTGCCCTTGTCAAAGATTAAAAAACAGTTCTATTTAAATTTCAAATTAGTCCGATAAATTAAAAAATCCGCGACCTTAGAATTATTCAGATTTTAGGATTTTGTAGAGCAATTCTACCGGAGGATACACGATATTCGTAATGAGTTTGATTTTTTTGGAAATTTGTATTTTTCGACTTACCAAGAAGATTTTCATTTTTGTGTGTTAGTCTGCAAAGCACCAAACACAAATGATACTTAGACCAGCAGCATCTTGCTTTTTATATGCTAATATCAAACTGAAGGACGATTTTAACCTGTTCCAATACAACTAAATGTTGGACAATACGTCAAAATTGTAATAAACCGCGTGAGTTATTGTTCCCTAGGTAAGCGAAAATCGTTAATTCTAATTTTTATCCTAGCCATTAAGGTGTTGATGATTATTCCCTAATTTTTTTGAGAATGTGCATGAATTTTCACTCGTTATTGTTATCGCAATGGGTTTAAATGTATGTGTGCCCAACTCCACGCGTTCTTAATAAGCGGACGAGTATTCTTTTACAGTTTTTAAAAGGTAGAGTACAATTTTTAAAATTAAAATTTTTAAATGTTCATAATAATACATAGGTTATAACTTTTTTAGTAGCATTTTTTTTTAAATTAATTGTTGAAAAAAATATTGAAAAACATTTTTCCTTAGTACACAATCGTTTTTCTCCATTGTTAAAAATATATGTCAGTAAATTTCTTTAAAAAAAAATGATGACATTTTTATTCTTGAAGTTAAATAAATATTAATAACCCATATATAAATAAATATATTGATTTTAATAAAATTAAATATATTTATGAATTAATCAATAATTTCGTAGAACTATATCCCATTAGCAGTCAAATATTTTAAATTTTGTATAATTATCTTTTATATAGCAAATTAATGGTCGATAAAATAGAGTGAAATTAAAAACATTATTTTCTTACAAATCCTTATTTCTTATTCAAAATTCACAACTTCGTACGTCAATTCACACGTCAATATTTATTAGAAAAATCACACTTCCCTTAATAATATTTGTTCACGGACTTATTCGCAAAAGGAAGGCTTACTAGAACATAAAATCAAGCAAAAATATAATTTTAAAAATGCAGGAAGTTGTAAAATTTAAAATTATTTAGTATTACATAATACAGATGTTGATAAAATGTGTCTAAAATATACATGAACCCAAGTAGGTCAGTTTGGTCCAAGATCGCCGTATTTCTCGTATAAAATTATCAAATTTGTGGCGTTTTTAGGTACAGATATCTAAAAAATAGAACTCTTGATGTTTCTTGATGTTTTGTTTATCCACTTTTACTATTTAAATTCTCCTCGAATAAAATAACTTTGTAAGACACACATTATATTGCTATTCTAATCCCACATTTTAACGATTATTTGCACATACTTATAAGCAAAAGTGAACGATCTTACATGCAGAACTATGTAAGTTCATGTTATAACAATATTTACATCTATAGTTAAATTTTAATATTCGCCGGTGGCATGAAATAATAAAACTGTTATTTGCTAAGCTCTATATTATTTATTTCTTAAATGTTTTAAATTGTTTGTATTTGTTGAAAATACTATTTCAAGAATGCCACTTTAATTAGTATACTATATATGAAATACTGTTTAAAAATTGAAATTCCTAATGGTTTCCATTTTATTCTTGATTTTTTAAGATATTATTTAAAACTAACTGTACTTTCTCATTGTCATTTTTCTTTATTATAAGTATTTGGATCCGATGTTTTTATTCTTGTGACCCATCATCACACTTATTTTTTATTTTTTACTTATTCATTTATTTTTTAATATATTTTTTTAAATATGGTCCTGGATGTTTTGGTTCAGATTTCGATGAACTCGTATTCCTAGGAACAGGCATTATTTTACGGCGTTGTTGCTGAATGTTGAGATGGAAAATTGCAAATCAAACAAAAATTTAAATAATACAGGGTGTCCCCAATATGAGTGCCTTTATTTTGCTGCATGATAAATTACACCAAACATAATTGGCTTAATTTTTGAGCAACGGTATTAGAGTTATGATGACGGCAAACAGGTTTTGTATAAGTGACAACGTGGCATACCTATCATGTCAGGTGTCTAATAATCATAAATATCCCTGAACATACATGCCGTGAATGTTTTTTTACAGCTTTTCACAACGCAGGTTTTCAGGATTTTTAGGAAATATTTTATTGCGCTTACTTCATTAATACTGATATAAAAGCAAAATGCAAACAAATTACGTTAAAAGGATTTGTGGTTATAATTTTCCGATTTTTAGTTGTGTTAAAAATTGAACCAAACATGCAAAGATTTTAATAAATTTTTAAGCCATCCCGCATGATAAATTTCGCACTAAATTTAAAACAATATAGGTATTTTAGTGTTTAAATTGAAATTGCAGTCACAATAATCCATGTAGAATTGTTAAGTATGCACTTTAAAAGTTGCTTGTAGCTCAATCAGTATCATTTATCTAAGATACTGCTTTCTACTATTATCATCGTTCCTCGATGACAATAACAAGTGTGTTTACACTACACTCATGAATCGGGGTTAACATAAATATGTGATTTTATCTAGACGATTTTGTAGCTTATTACCAGTTTCTAATTATGCAGAATAGCAAATTTGTGACCGCGGAAAAGGTGACACGAATAGCTACTGCATAAATTTAAATCCAATGACAAGGTTTTACTTTATATTTGAAGAAAAAATATTGGTCTTAAGAGTTTTTTTTCTGCTTCCTAGAAGCGCTTTCAATATTGGTGCTCATGTTCGGAACGCTCTGTATGTTCAAGGTGTCTATGAACGGAATCACATACCTTAAGGGACCACGCTAAATACAACCGTACATACTATACAAATAGCCATCATTCTACTAAGTGCGCTATAACTGTATGATTTTTTTTACATTTTCCATCTTTGCCTGCGTCTTATCTCTCATCGCCTGATTCTATTTGAACGCAAGCGGTTACTCAGTACTTTCTTTGTTCCAAATTTACAAAATTATTATCAATTATTTTCAGAAACAGAGTGTTTATAAATTAGTAAAATATTTCGCCGTTTCTAGGATGACCATTTAGTTTGTTCTCTTTATGTTTTAAACCCTAGTATAATCGTATCAAAGGGCATCTTATAATCTAGATTTTGTTCTAAGAAAAATGTTGCAAGCCACATCGAAATCATGATCTATTTAGTGTTTCTTGTAAAATCTCATTATTTTTTTCTAAAAATACATAATAACGTTGTAAAATTACATTTCAGGTGAACAGAAACACGGTTTTACTATGAAAAATGGTTATTCATAAATAGTAATTTCCATTACAGTTGTAACATTACAGTTTGGTGTGTTACTTCACACTATTGACCTAGGCAATAACTCCACCGTGTAATATCGCTAATATTTTTTATCAGTGTAATTAAAAAAAACTAACCACTTATCAATTATGATAATTTTACCCCTATATTTACAAGAATAAAAGTTAAAAATTTATGAGAGGAGGGGACGGCCTGATATTATTACTCCCTTATACTGCTTCACAAGAACTTGAAGATAAGGTAAATTATCTGAATTAATTGAACACTTGAAATTAATTGAAATGCGCTGAAATCTGTTTAAATACTTTTAAAATGTAAACACGGCAGCAAATCATCTATCCTCGATTGGAGACACCTGGTACTAAAATAGGTACGCCTCTGGCAGTTGATATTACCCCATTGGTTAACCTTGGAACAGATGACTGTCTTGAATGGAAAGAAAGTAAATACTTATAAAAACTGAACTCCTCCAGATAAAAAAAAACTTGCAGTTGCGGATAAAGTTTGGTAACAAACCGACCTTTTTTTTACACACTGTCATCGGAAAGACCATCATATTTTTATAATACAATAAATCATCTTACATAAAATATACACGGTGGAGAGGAAAATTTGAAAAAGTATTACTTTATATGTAAAACTGAAGTGAGAAAATGTGTTATTTTGCTTCTCAGCAGAACAATGTTTATGTATAATTTTCAAACTAACGATAAAATGTTGAAACCACAGAAAGCCCAATTGAAGCGATAGAGGAAGGCGATATTTGACAAAAACTAATTTATTTTGTTACTGTAGGTAATTCTTTTTATTAATTAATTAGTAATATTTTCATTTTTTTTTCTTATTATTTGTCCTCTTCGACCTCTTCTAAGCGCCGCCTTTGGCCGCACCGCCCATTTCTCATTCAGACACGCTGTTACAAAAAGGTGTAGGAATCGGACAGAATAATTTATATCCCGATATTTATTATCGTTTTAATATAAAATTTCTACAAAAAAAAGAGTCCTAAAAAATAATAGACAAAAATAGCCAAGAATCTTAAGTAGGACGGGTATAATAATTAACTGACTGGTTTCCATAATAAATTTCAGTCTTAATGATTATTTATAATGATATTTTTATACAGACCTGAAATATCTCGGTGGGCGTTTTATTTATAACATTTAGCAGGATGTGTATGAGTAGTCCACTTTTTACAAGAAGATCCTGTAGATAATTGTTATCTTCGTATCACTGTCCTGTATTGCATATTTTGTCATAATACAAGCCAGTCGTCAGTCATTTATGTACAGTGTGAACCATTTAAACAATAAATTTATTTATTTAATTTTATGGTTCCAACTAAGTTAGTTAACAATGATCAGTGTTTATACAGGTAGTAGTTGCTCAACCTAGGATTGGGAGCATCTGTATTATTTCCATATATTGGTTTTAAGAGTAGTCAAAAAGCAGTTCCAAAATTAACAAGTAAGTTTCACAGTTGTTTGCTGCAGGTTGCGACTTCCTTAATTGTTCTATTTAAAAATTGTCAAGAATTCTTCTTAAGAAAACAATAATTTTGGTAAAATAATAGTTTATAACCATGTCTACAAGTAAGCAGCTGGTAATGAAGTAAAAACTTGGTTCAAATTAAGTGGAGCAATAATAAAAACTGGAATGAGGCATTTAGTTTTCTTCAAATTTTCAAAGGTCACTAAAAAATTTAATGTTGTGAAAAATCTATTACTTTCACTGTAAATATTAGAAGTTCTTAATACTTTAGTTATTCAAATTAGTTAACATATATACAGGGTGTAAATAATTAAGTGCGAAAAATTTCACTCACTAAACAATTTGTTGATTTTCCCGTACGCTTGTATGGGAGGTAAAAAAAGCCATCCCTACTTGTTTCATACGTAACTTTCTTTTTATTGCTATATTCGCACAAGAATTCAGACGACTTACGTCATACGAACAAATGAATAATTCATTATATTTTCATCAAAATATTTAAGAAACTGCAACTGACAGTAATAAAACTATGGACTACACTAAAAGTTTGCATTATATATTGCACTAAATTGCAAAAAATGATTGTTTTTAACACGACCAAATATCGAAAATTACGTTGACAGTAAAAACAAATGTGTAACATCAGCCGACGTAAGACGTCTGAATTCTTGACGCGAGTATACCTCAACATGTTAATTCACTAATTCCATATTTTCGTTGGCTAATTGCTCCACATCTCCACCTACCTAAAAATGCATTAACGAGCTTTTCTAATTACTAACAATCTAATATTTGGAAAACCTGCGATTTTTATCAAAACTCATTGAATCGCATTTATAAGACGCTCTTTTCAGTTGATTAATAGTCTTTATCAATTCAGAATAAACATCGTCTTACATAAACTCACAAACTAAACTGAAATCCAATGGACTAAAATTAGATAAGTTTTGTGGCCACTGAATAGTTGTATCTCTTATATCTATCGGTTTGAAAAATTATTTTTGAATTAAAAAGTGTTTAGAATAATGTAAAATAGTCGTTTAATTTTATAAGTGGAAATAGGTAGTACAAATAACTTTGAAAAAATTATAAAAGGCCGTTTGCATTGCTAAATCAGGCGGATATGCATAGCAATTAGTGTAAGTGCGTTTAACTAATCTGTTTCTTAAATACTGCTTTAAATCGTCTCAGTAAACGAAATTACATAGTTATAAAACATTTGTTTGCATAAATATAGTAAAGCTGGCTAGTCCTATGTTCAGAAACACCCTGTATAAAATTAGTTATCCGAATTTAAAACTTCGGTAAGTTGTCTACCAATCGTTTCTTGAAAGTTTCTGTGGAATTTGAAATTTAAAAATGTTATTAGATGCAACCCAATATTCCGCGGTTAATCTCATTGTTGCTTGACTTTCAAAAATCGAGGTTATCTTGAAGAAGAGTTTTACGGAAAATTATCAAGTTTCAAACTGCTAACGTAAAAATTGACAAAGTTATTGCGGAAAAACTATTTTTAAAGTACAATTTCATCACCCTGTATCTTTTAAGGTCCAAAATATACAGTTAATGGGAGGACCTACTTTTTTGTTATACCCTGTATAGCGACAGCGTGTTTTGCACAATTATTACACGTGTGTGATGGTCACAAAAATTCTTCAATTTTAAAATGAAATACATAGTACAATTTTTACCAGAAACATATTTTATGTAGCGTCACCTAGACAAAATTTGTGGTACTTTGTTAAAGTAAATGAATAATAATTTTTTTCAATATTTTATTAAACCCTGTATATACCAGTTGCAATAACTACGTGGCTTGTGTGGTGTGTGAATATCTTTATTAATTATAATTTTTCACATAAATTTGACTTACTCTTCAATAATTAACATCTTTTTTATTTTTCACATGGAAAAAAGTCGCCAAGGTCGCCCAAAATTAAACTGTTTCGGAATATTTCTGATTGGGCATTAACATATCAGGATCCATAAGCTAGAATTTCACCCACGGCTGTTTTTTTGTGCAATGTTCCGATTTTATGTAATAACATCACCTTAACTGTGAAATGTTAACGGCGTCATTTGTTTTACTACAAGAGATGTCCGAAGGCGACGCCTACTGGCTTCTAACAGAATTTATTGTTATTGGTGTTGTTGTTTTCGTCCTTATGATCTCATTATAGGTTTCTCTCGATCGCTTTAATAGAAGCAGCCTTGATAATGTGACATCTGGGCTCGCGTCCTTAAATATTCTCAGTATGGAAATTCTTTAGAATTTATTATCAGTCATATTCAATTTTAAAGTCAGCATTGAAAGTGTTGTAAGCTTCTAGTCTTTAGCTACAAATTTATTACTAATTTTTCTCAGATTAACATCTACTAAGCTATAAATTTTACAAATTGTGTTTCCGAGTGTTGCTCAAGTTTAAAAATTCAAAACATCATGTAATGAATTCAAATTGTGGAAGAACATTTGATTGAAATGAGATGTTCTTCTAATGTCACGACGTCAAATAAGATCCTAACCGTAAATTTTACAGAGAAAACTGCAGATAGCTTTGATATCAAAAAATGTTTTTTCAATAATAAAGTAAATTTCAATCATTTTACAGGTATAATATTTTGAAATACTTTAAATAAATGACAGTTTCAAATGGTAAGAGCTAAAGTGAAAACCAATAACTGTGATTTATACAGAGTGTAACTGAAATGCATGTACCAGCGAGCCACTCTAGTTCTTAAGGTCAAAATATGATGATTTATGGAATTATTTCTCTGTATGCAATAATGCATCGTTAATGTATCTATTTTAATATTGTACAAAATAATATTAAATCTATAGCACAGCAATTTTGGTCTTGCATCAACTCAAAAAAACTTTACCACGACCACTACATTAAGAATGTTTAATACGTATGTTTCCGTAGATTAGAGGCCTTTTAACACACTAGTGGATTAGAATTCATAATACCACACTTCGATTTTATATATAGCATTTAGAATTATTATTAACATTAACATTTATCTCAAGAACGATCTTGTCATTTTGACCGGGATTGTTTAAATTCACTAGAAGTTTCCGAAGGACTGACAGCTGACAATCAATATTCTTGATTAAAATAAATTTGTCAAGTATGATAATTTTTCACCTACTCTCACACAGCTTTCACTCTCTTAATTGGCCGGTTTTGGCCGTGGTCGTGGATAAAACGTAGAATTACATTCGTGAAATTAATCAGCCTTTAATCCTCTCTGTTAATTTCCTTATATAATTAATAACTATTTATATCAAAGTTGTTAATGTTTTTTTTTAATCTGTTTATACTCCCATTAGTATTGACAGCTCGACTCTAGCTTGCTATATCAACTTATTCGCCGTCATATCTGAACCAATTAATTGATAATGGTGGTCAAGTTTGACCTGATGCACTGATTTTTCTAAAGCGCTCGGTATGGTCGACTATGGTATTTTATCTTCTCAAATAACTGACCTGTCCGACTGAATATGTTGGTTGGTCTTAAGTCTAATCAAACTCTGGCTGGATCTGATGTACCTCCAGGTTCAATATTGGGGCTCTTGTTATTTATTTTATTTATACATTTACTTGTATTGGTGCTGTTAGCTCCTGCGGCTGTTAATCCTTCTCTAAACAAATTCCCTCTAAATATTAGTAGACGCAATGTTTTATCTTTCAGCAAAAAAAAATCAATTCACTTTGACTACACAGTTAATAATACAGGGTGTATGTTGTTTAGGTCAGTACCTAAATTTAAACGAATTCCAATGAAAGGTTTATAGGAACTTTTTTTCATATTTTTGGATGTAGAATCTGCTCTAGAATCATCTGAACATCATTTTGCAACATACTGTATATACCAAAACGAACAAACGTTTTGAAATTGTCAGTCTGTATATATCATTGGTTTTATAACAACAATATCAACAATTAAACGGACCCTTTTATTCTTATATATCTAAAGGTAATTTTTAAATATAAAAAATACAAAATTTTGGGAAATATCTATCAATTTATTGACAAAAGATTTTCGAATAAAATGTGATAGATGATCAATCGATGTTTGAATTATTTGGCATTGAATTTATAAAAAATTTCCTACATAACACTTTTATTTATAAATAAATATGTTCTAATCTATATATGAAGAAATGTTTCTCTTAATTTAGCTCATTAGCGGAAAAATTTTTTGCAGATAGGTCTTAAATTATTATTGATATTTGTGTGAAAACTATAAATATTTTATGGTGTTAATAATACGATAAATTGAATTATAATGTACTATTAAATTTATTACCATACATATATAGGATGTCCGAGAAAATGGAAATACAATTATTATTGGTCGTTATTGTTTACAACAGATATTTAGAATGATTGTTTTTGTTATTAATTAAATTATTAGATATTTAAGAATAAGAGGGTCCATTTCATTGATCACAATTTTTGAGGTTTGTAGGATGTCAAATTTTAAGATCTGTGCAGAGGCAATTTTTTTACTTAAACTGTTACCAGAGTAGTAAAAGTAATAAATAATGATGATAAATGCTTAATTTGTCAAATCTGAAGGTGTCGATTGTATTGCTCTCTGAATCGGGACGACGAAAATCTCATTCTTAAATCCATTAAATTTAGTCTTAAACTCTAAATTCGACTTCTTTCACAGGAAAGTGGAAATTTGTACAACCACGACCAATCTAGGGTTATGGCGTTGTTTATTTTCCAACTTTTGCAGATTCCAAGAGATAATTTTTAACTATTTGCTTCTAAAATTGCATATTAAGAATACTTATTACATATTGGTACTTTTTCAATTGTTATGCCATCTATAGGGGTCAAATCTTGTCACATATTTTCCTTTTGAAACACATTAAATAAAACCTTTACTAATTTATAAGATAATTTATTAGTTTCGTTCTATTTAAGTTAATAACTAGTTTCACAAATTGCTTCACCATGTTTGGACGGTGCCGTAGGTGGAAGGAAGGTAGCTTCCATAACCATAGCTTCCGTAGCCTCCATAACCTCCAATTCCATAACCACCAACTCCATAACTTCCTAGTCCGTAGCCATGAGAGTATGTTTTGACGACTTGAGGTACCTTAACTACTACTGGTTGAGGTACTCTTACAGCTACAGGAGTGGGTACATCCACAGGTACTGCTTGGGGTACTCCAACTGGTACTGGATGTGGTTCCTGAACAAGAATCAGTCATACATATTTGCAAAGAGATATTCCAGAGATACTCACCCTAATAGCTACTGGTCTTGGTACGTCTACGGCTACTTGTCTGGTCACTTCGACCTGGTAGGGCCTTGGTACCACGTATGGGGTAGGTACGTTGACTCGTACGGGTACTGGGTGCGGTACGGATACAGCGTAAGGTCTTGGTACGTCAACTGGTACTTGGACGTGCACAGGGACAGGTACTGGTTTGGGTACGTCTACTGGGACGGGCTGTGGTACTGACACTGTCTTGGTGACAGTTACGGGAACAGGATGTGGTACCGACACTGGTACCTGTTGGGACAGGTGACGGACCTCGTGGGTGTCCTGGAGAAGCCCCACGGAACCAACTGTCAAATAGAATTAAGTCTTAACATCTTGATGTGAACATTCATACATTGGTAACAGTGTTTTTCTAGAAGAACTTACTTCCGTAAGAACTAGCGTAACCTAAACCACTTCCGTAAGAACCAGCGTAGCCTAAACCGCTTCCGTAGGTAAGTCCTCCAAGTCCGGAGTAGGAAAGCAGGTTGGTACCTAGGCCAATGTGTTCTAAGCTACGTTTGGAGTTTTTGGCGGCAGGTTTCTTAGCTTCTTCGGCGGCGTTGACGGCTGCCAAGGCAAGCAGTGCCAAACACTGAAAGAAACGATAGATCACTATCAATTTTTCTTTTATAATTGTTAGCAGAATAGTTGCTTCACAAAATATTACCTATTACGAGTATCAAAACGATAGCATAAAGGACATGTTTTGATATTCATCTAGCAGATCATCAACACTTTTAAAATATTGTCGTTTCAAAATTAAATTTTTCAAATAAGTTTTAATAATTTAATATTCATTGATATTGAGGGCGCCGTATTCTTGAAATAGTGTTTTCTACAAATACAAACAATTTTAGACATTTAAGAACTGAATAATATAGAATTTAGTGAATAACAGCAATGTTATCTCATGCCACCTGCGAATATTCTAAGGTACCGAAGTGAAATTAATATTATAAAGACAGAAAGTGGTCTAACCAACAAATTTTTAGGTACAGAAATCTTTCAAAATACGTATATTTTTAAATTCAACTGTACATGTAAATATTGTTATAACACAAACTTACATAGTTCTGCATATTAGAATGTTCAATTTTGTTTGTATGTGAAAATAATTGTTAAAATGTGGGGTTAGAATAGCAAAATAATGTGAGTCTTACAAATGCATTTTAAAAGTTATTATATTATTTGAGGAGAATTTAAATAATAAACGAAACATCAATAATTTTATTTTTAATATTATTAACTAATAAACGCGAGAAATACGACGATATTAAGAAATTTTTTATTCTATTTAAAAAAGGGGGGCCACCTGAAGAAGCAGTTATTGAGGTGTAGAAACAGGTCAAACCTTATCATTGTGACTGACATATGCATATGTGCAAAAGTAAATATTTATTCAATAATTTCAGTATGCCAGATGTGTTTTTTTGATTTGAATTTAGATATTGAAATCAATCTTGTGAATTAAGTTGTTTCATTAGATATTTGATAAAAGTATAAATTGATAAGAATTATAGGGAAATTGATTTGGAGTAGCTTATTTTTTTACAATAATTTAAAAAAATTATTATGAACGTTATTTTTATCTAAAAATTATAAGTGTGATACATATTCGAAAAAAATAAATCCCAAAAGTAATATTGAAGTATAAATTTTCTATATATATGTATATTGTAAATTTACAGAGTATAACAAGTTATAATGGTATGGTTATGGCATGTAATATTCCGTATTATATTACGAAGTCATACTCTATAGGTAATCCTTCCCATTTGTAAAAATTATATTAAAATTATTTATTTTTAAATTGAATTATTATTCGTTTCTTCTTCAGAAATCCACGTTTCTATTTATCGTAGCGATTCGTTTGTTGCATAATCTCATTTGAGAAAAAGTGCCGGCAAAAATTGCAAATTTCACGGAATCCTCCTGTCAAACAAATTTATGCTTCACTGACGGGAACAGCCTATTTAAATATTATCATACATAATGAGGCAAAGTGACGCAATCTCATCCACATAATTTACGGCTCGCTCTAAGGTATTTCTGAATTCCTGCAAATGCGATAATTTATCAGATGGATATCCTCTTCGACGTGGCTCGCCTTGAGGACTACCAGTAAAAAATACACCTTTTAATGCGTTTTTCACCCAGACCGAGAATGATTTTGTCCAGCTGTCGTAAATATGTCATAGAAATTGTGTGTCGAGGGATGTCGTACTTTGATAATTAATTTTTGGCATACACAGGGTGATTGAAAGCTTATATAAAAAAATTGAAGGAGATGAAGTAACAAAAATTTTACAAACCTGTGTCTAAATTGTTTCAGCTTATAGTTTTTGTGCCAGTGAAGTTTTCAAACATTTTTAAAAGACGAGTTCTTTGTTTACCACTCTAACTGCTGATATTGTTGAAACTGACGACAATTAAGAAATCAGATCGAAGGGTGCACAAAGAAAATCCACCCATATGATGCCTGTTGTTATTAGCGTAAATTGTAAATTTAAGCTATAATACTGGAATTTGAATAATTTTCTTTAATTTTGGATGCTCTGGTAGTTTTTTTTAAATAATTCTGAAAATGTTTATAATGCCGTATACCTATAGTAAAACAACAAGTGAAAATATTCCTATTCTAAATTACTAGTCAGCTTGATAACTGTTGCACATCCTAACGAACAATGAGCGGAAGATATATTTTTCCAACTTTTTTAGATTTTTTTTACACTGCCTCTAAACTAGCTATGGAAAATTGCGTTCAAAATCGGCGTCACTAAAGGATCAATTAATCATTGGAAAGTGCCATAAAACACTTATTTCGCGCAGGAAATATAAACAATATTTTTTGTCCACCTGTTCAAAGTATTTGCCGCTGTCGGTTTATTATTTTTCAATACGTGTTTTTCTCTCATCGCCTGATTCTATTTGAACGTAAGCGGTTACTTTCTATTTTCTTAGATCCAAATTTACAAAGTTATTATCAATTATATTCAGAAACAGAATGGATATAAATTAAATATTTCGTCACTTCTAGGATGCCTCTTTACGTTTTAAACACTAGTTTATTCGTACCAAAAATATGATTTAGGGCATCCTAGAAACTAGATTTTTTTCTAAGAAATCTGGTGCCAGTAGCATCGACATTGGATCATTATTAAACACTAGTTTCAAGATACCTAAAGAGGCTCCTTTGTTTCGTGGATTGATACGGTTTATCTTAAGGGCGAAGTATTCTTGAAATAGTATTTTCTACAAATACAAATGATTTTAAACTTTTAGGAGCTGAATAATATAGAGCTTAGCAAATAACAAGAATGTTATCTCATGCCATCTGCGAGTATTTAAAGATATCGAAGTAAAACGAATATATAACGACAGAAAGCGGTCTAACCAGCAAATTTTTAAGTACAAAATTTTTTGCAAATACATATTTTTAAATTTAACTGTAAATGCATAACATAGTTCTGCATATAAGATTGTTTACTTTTGTTTATAAGAATGTGAAAATAATTATTAAAATGTGGGGTTAGAATAGCAAAATAATGTGTGTCTTACAGATGCTTTCTAAAAGTTATTATTTTACTTAAAAAAAATTAAATAACAAATAACACATCAAGGATTTTATTTTATATTACTTTTGTTCTACATGTTTTAGTATTCGAGATTTCTGGCTAAAAGCAATATAAATTTGATCATTTTACGGCGAGGAATACGGCGATCTTAAGAGGTAAAATCAAGACAGTCATGCTAGTTAGTCTAAATTTAATGATTATCAGCTAAGCATGCAATATTCTCGGCATATTCTGAAATTGCAGTCATATTATTATAAGTAAATTTGACAAAACAAGGTGACTTGAAAATTACTAGTTTCTGCATGCATAGACGAAACAAAAGTGCAATTCTAAAAACAATTTACAGCGAAAACTGTTGCGATACAGAATTTAGCCTCGTTTACAATGAACAAAGCTTTGGATGAGTTAATAAATTCTTATTTATGTACAGGGTATATACAGGGTGTTTCAATATTCCACGCCATAGCCTGTAGACCGAAAACCTAAGAACTTTTGTATTTTTAAATGAATTGGATGCTTTCATACATTTTTTTTAATTTCTAGTAAATAAAACTTTCCGTTGAAAGGATTAGTTAGTGGGTCTGTGTTTAAATAAAGTATTTATTTAATAAACAACTATACAATTTGTTTGTCAATTTTGGAGTAGTCGTCAATTTGAAAATTATTTTTTTATAAATGTTTTATTATTTTAGCATGCTTATATGTTTTTTGATAGAGATCATGCATGATTTTATTTAACAAATAATATTAAATGTATTTCAATTAACTTAATACATACACAAACAAAATAAAAAAGTTTAAAATAATTAAAATCATTCTAATTGTTTTACTACTACTACTTCTAGAATCAATGTGACATCCTGTATATACTTTGTATATCTTAAACAGTACAAACAGTGAAAACAAATATACAACCACATTTATTTATAATAATTATTATTGACATGACGCAGGACTGACCTGTCAATTTTAAAAAAATATGTTTCGAAATTCTCGAAAGTCGAAGAAAAATTTAGAAATGCATCCTTTCAAAAGCAATTTGTTATGCAATTGGCAAAATATTGTGACACGTCTATTTTATAATTTCGCGATACTATTTTTGGAATGTGAGTAACACGTCGGATTCATTAATATTTATGTAAAAAAACTCACCAAGAACGTTCTCATTTTAATGCTTTAAAACTACCAAAGCTCTGTGAACTGACAGAAATAGCAAGCCACTTGTCCTTTTATATATCAAAACTCAAAGATACAAAACTGATTTGAAGGACGCTCAGTGGTGGCCGGTTGAAGCCTGGGTCTTCCTTTTTCATCGGTTAACAGGGCGTTACCACCGATTATGCATAAATCTTGTTTGTTTTAATTAGTTTATACGGGTGCTTGATAGATTAGAGCGAATCATTTTACCTTCTCTACGGTTAAATAATTGAATATCGAAAATATGATGATTGCATGGCATACTATTCAAATTTTAACACTGGCGTTTGGGATTTGAACGTAAATATTATTGATTGTTTTTTACTTTTCTACTTATGCTAATTTGGCACCTTGGAAGATAGTGTGCTTACTGAAATATGTGTTTTGAAAATGATGAGTTATTTTATTACTTTTTAAACATATACTGATTATATTAACTTTTTAAAACGAAGGAATTTACTACAGGATGTACACGAATATAAGTGCTGATACTAAAGGCACTTGTATGTCTAATCAAAAGCATGAACAAAAATTCTAAAACGAATAGTTTTTCTACAAATACATTTCAAAAATGGAAATACAACTGCAATAAAATGCAAAACTGTGTTACGAAATACTACGACGGTATAATTAGAAAATCCTTGTTAATCATTTCTTGTTTATTATGTTTTCAGAATAGAACAGGTCATTTAGTGTTGTGAAGTCAGACAGCAACATTTTATAAATGCCCCAAATAATATTCTACAACTCCGTAAATGGTAGGAGCAAATACCTACATAACACATATACAATAAATGAAAACAAATGTAAGTTTGCTTTACCTTTGATTTTCTAAACGCCCTGTATACAGTCTGGTAGCTAATAGAAAAGTTACAACTGCTACAACTTTACATTTCAATTTTCTCGATGAATTCAACTTAAATTAAAATAATCTTCATAAACAAATAATGTTGCAATGCTTCCTTTCGTCGCGCTTCATTGCCCTACACCACATTTTTTGGCACGGATGAAATATTTTTTATTAGACACTTTAAGCTGTATTCGTACATGTGTAATGGCATAATGCAGTACTTCTTCCATTTGCCCTGTGAGATGCTCTTTCTGTGTTCATTTTAAGAGTCTATTTTGCAACTGTATTCAATACCAATGTCTATTTAACACAATAACGCTTAATAATATCACAAATGACAAATTAACTCTTCTACGTCATCTGACGTCATAGGTCTTCGCTGTGGTGGCCACTGTTTTCTAGGGGCGTGGCTGAACTAAAATTCTAGGACAAACGCCATTTCGATTAAATGAATACATTATTCCTTAATAACATTGCAATCTGTCAATTGATGCTGTTAACCTAAAAGTGTTAGTCATAGTAGTATTCTGGCTCGTGCGATTGGTTTTGTCTAATGCTTGCTTCATATTTGTGGGTGTACGTACATAAACAGAAATGGAACAATTTATGGTAACAATGACCAAATTCATATTAATATATATCTGGGCTAAAACTCTTTTGCTTTTGAGACGTTTGCACGGTAAACGTTTTTCATAAGCAACAGCTCAACCATTCACAGTAAGTATGTTTAGATGTATTATTACGTACAAACGTTGTCACATACTCAAGATCTGTTTGCTGTCATAATTCTGTTATCGTTAATCTGTTCGGTACAATCATACAGCAAAATAAAAGCACTGAAATTCCATACACCATGTTTAAATATTGTATAGGTACTCTTAGCTCCCCTGCTCATTATTGACAGCTGCAAAATTTTTATTTTGTACCTATCAAGACACTAGAAACATTTGTTAAAAATATTTCAAGCAATTGTTTTTTTAATACAGTGACTGTCTTAATTTGACAAGAGCTCGTAATCTATCGTGGCTACTGGAGTTTACTCTTTCTTCATTATTTACTTATTATAAAAGTTTTTAAGTTCAATAAATCAATTTTTCTACACCTACATTTAATTAATCACCGAACTATAAAAAAGTGACATAAATTAAGTAGGTATATTATTAATTAAAAAATTAAATTTTGGAACGACAATCTCAAAAGTGTTGATAATCTGTTTTTAATTTAAAAACATTTACCTATAACTGTTTCATATATTAATCATATTTATGCAGAGTAGTTATTTACACACAATGATGTTAATACCTAATAAAAAATGTATAAAAAAAATGTTCATTACTTTCCCCATAACAACAAACGATAGTTTATAGAGATTTGTAATTAAAAACTAGCAAATTGTTTATAAAAAAACCTGTTTATAACGACTTTATAGTAGTGTGAGCGAACTCACGGAAGTATTATGAATCACAATAATTATTATCAGTATCTATTTACAGTGTACAGGGTGTTATTTTGAGATCTAGGTAGATAGATGAAAATTGATTGCCGATAGTTTTTTTTTAATTAAATTGTTCTAATCTACGTTTATACTTATAATGTTTGAAAATAATTTTTAGACAAAATATATCGTCGTCTGACAACCACACTGTTCTATGTCCATTTTATTAAATTTTACAGGAGAAACATATTTAAAAGTTAGGAATGTGTACATTTCGAACCAACATATATTTTTGTACAAGATTCTGTAGTTTCAGTGGCCATTTTAGTATTAAAATAATGCATTTTTTTTCAGAAGACTCTTAAAGTAAAAAAAAAAAATTACATGAAACAGTCTTGGACATAGAATAAATGCGATGCGATGGCCTTCTTTTTATGTCTAAAATTTGATTGCAAGTTTTGAAAAAATAAATAGTTTCTTGCAAAAATCACTTTCTGATTATTGATATTCTAACCCTGAGTCCTCAAAGTGTTCAGAAATCAATTCCTCCTGATTCACTAAATATTATGTTTTAAATATAAAAAAAATAAAGTCTGTTTATTCGTTCTCTTCACAGATATTGATTCACATTAGTACCGTATTATAACTTGGGATAATTTATTTTTTATATTATCACATTCGCTTGGACTTTAACAAGGTTAGATGAACATAAAACAAAATAGTCCTTTCGATTATACAAAACTGTTAATCATATGCGTGTTTAGAATATATTGGCTCACTCAAATATATTTAACCTGTATGTAAGTAACCTTTATAAAATATACAGATTAGTAGATCACACATAATCTTGAAACATACTTAAAATAATTAGCTGTGTTTGCAAATGATCATTTTACTAGAAATTTTATGCCTGAAGGCGATTTAGAACACATACATAGACGAATGTTCACTTCTATGTGCGTTAGTTTTTAACGCTAGGGCTCTGTTGATTTAAAATGTACAAAGACATCAATTGATTCTCCAAAAAATTATCTGTAAAACTTATGTTCGTCGCCTTCATTTTTCTTTATTATGTCACATTAATTCTGGCTTGCGTTCAATGAATAATGTTTGTTTTCGGTGTCTGTTATTATGCCTATCCTCATAAAATAGCAGTATCAGTATCGACTCATCTCCAAACTGCGAAACGACCTCAAAACACCTTGCCACCAGCAAGGTTGCCGTATTTTTCTGGTATTTATGCAAATTTTTCATATTAATTGATTTAACTATATGACTGTAATTTGTTGAAAATTTCAACACCAAATTTTTCTTCTCTCGTACTAATGAAATTTATGGTTTCCTGGTGCCAAAGTTTACTTAAAAATTATGCGGTCGGTATACAGCGTGTTTCTGGATCCAGTCCAGAGTACAGGGTGGCCCAATTTTGTTGTAATTGTAGTATTTCTTAAACTACAAGAGATAGAAGCTCAGAGCAATAATAAAAATAATGTGAACAAACGTCATTTATTATACATAATTGTAGTGAACCAACATAATTAAAGTTTATTAAATAAAAACAAGTGATATGAGACAGTTTGCATGGAATGAAAACCAATAGCAGTGCTCTGTAACAGATTTTGTTAGTTAGTGTAGCAATTTTTAAAGAAATACCGTAAAGATTAATTGGAATAAAAAGAAATTTTATAAGCAACAAAAAGTAATTATAATGAAATGTAGTTGGAAAATAGCTATTGACAATTTTATTTTAAAACCTGCAGATTGGTCAATAAGTAGAAAGTAATAAAAGACAATGGGAAGTAAATGTTGATATATTTGTCTTAATGCAAGAAATATACTTTATATTACAAAAAAGTTATTGGTATCAAGCAGGCAGCAGGAAATAGCACTTAAAACTAAAAAAACTACAAATTCTAATAAAAAATAACTGCGATCACATTTTTATATCACAATTATTGGTATTAAAAAAACATTCTTCTGATCAACAATGACCTAACTCGTTTATTAGAACTATTAATTAAAAGTGTATTTATGACATTTGTGCTTGCCTCATTTAATAATTTTTTATATTCTGGAGGTGTATTCCTTTGAAATAAAGTAGATAGTAATGCTTATTTGATTACTTCTGATGTTAAAAGCGCGATTTGTGGTGTACAAAAGAATCTTAGGTATTTTTATTGTATGGTCTTAGATCAATCTACAACAATGACTGTCAAAACTGACCTACGAAGTTACCACAAACTATATACTTTTTGCGAACTATAATGTAACAAAATAAAATGCTGAAAAATGGCAAATTAGGTATCAAATTCACTTCGAAAAGAAGAAAACACTGTAAATAATGAACGATATTTGACAACAGGCGAGCTTCCAAATAAATATCGTTTGCAGAACCTTTACTTCGTTTATTAAGAAAATTGCAACACGATGATAAATTAATAAGTATAAATTAAATTTAGCTTTCGTAATGTTCAATATTTGTGTAATATATTTAATTATGCATTGCTTTATTATTAAATGATTTTTATTTTTACGGCATCTGTATTTTGTATATCTTAATAATTATAAACACATCTATTAACGTTGCAGGAAATGTTGGCTTTGTTTATTTTTGCATGTTTCCTCTATTTGTATTATTGTTCTGAGAGAGATAAGGACGCGGATTTCACAGCATTCGGCTTGCTTTTTTTTAAATACAACAGGTACTTTTATTGAACACGAGTAAGAATTCTCGAGTAATATCGATTTAAAAAAATTTCATAGCATGCTCTAAATTCTCGTTGGATATCAGCATAATGTTTTAAAAATGTGCCATGAGAAAAGCTTCAAATTTATGACAGATAATAGGAACGTCAATTATTATTAAGCTTTCTAAATATTTTTTTCGGGTGTCTATTTGCAATCGCGGAAAATAATACGTGTTTCAGAAGTTAATAATAATAATAATTATTATATTAAATTACAGTTAATGATAGCAAACACCTCGAGTCTGAAGCTTGTCGATCTAAAAGCAATTGACAAAATTTAATGCGCAAGGGCTAGTCTTGAGGTAAAATGTCCTGGGTCTATCTATAATGGAACGAATAAAATTATTGTTCTTTTGGGACCTTCCATATTACCGAATATGACATTGTTTTGTGCTGCTAGTTTTTTTGGTATTCTTGTGTGTAATAATATACCCATAAATTATCTAATAAGAAAGTTTTTTTTGCATTCATGACAAATTGCAACAAGATTTATACCATTAAAACCTTGCCGTTGGTCAGTTCCAAGAATTTTTTTTGTTTGGCGGAGATATTTGGAAAGTTCGAGCAAACACCGAATTAATCTATCCCTCACCTTTTGCCCACGTTTCGTATAATACCCTAATATAAATTATAGCTTTGACGTCAGTGTTTAAACAAATTAACACATTTATGTTTTTTTCAGTTAGATTGGATTTTAAATTAAATTGCATAATGAAAAATATTTATTGGCGATCTAGATACTATAATTTTGTAATCTAATTTCTAGAAATGGTGAAATACTTTCGAAGTTTTAAAAATATCGGCATTTATGATAAATATATATATATAGTAAAAATCCTTATTAATTCTGTATAGCCATTTTTTTTAATGAGTGCAGCCTTAAGAGACCAGGCTAGATGCAACCGTTCTCACTTGTACAGCTCGCGTTGTCTCTCATCGCCTGATTCTATCTAAACGTAAGCGGTTATTTTGCACTTTCCAAATTTACAAAATTATTATCAATTATTTTAAGAAACATACTGTATATACATTAATAAAACAGTTCGTCCCTTCTAAAATGTCCACGTATTTTATTTTCTTTACATTTTAAACCCTCGTTTATGTGTATCAAAAAATATGATTTGGGGCATCCCAGAAACTAGATTTCTTCCTAAGGTGGAAGGCGCATCGAAATTGGATGAATATTATGGAAGTTATTTTGATTTAGTAGTAGTAGTAGTTATAGTTATAATTGGTTTGGGCTCTTCTTTCCAATGAACTGAATTCTGTAATATTTCTCAAGGTTCAATTCTTGAGCCGTTTTTATTTTTTATATATAACATGATGATATTTCAATTATGTCTCGTGATTGAACCATGATTTTTGTATTTGAAAAGAAGGGATTGGAATCATTTTTAATTAATTCCTTGTCCAATTATTTATAATATATTATAATTTGTTTAATTATACGAAAATTGTTAGCGTATTTGAGAGAATGTGTGAAAAATAAAGTCAAGGTAGGAATATAAATACATTTTTTATCGTCTGTCTTTTCTATTTGATGAACATGGATTATAAATTGAAAAATACTACTCAATACCGAATAACTGAAGTTTCAATAACCAATTTTTTTTGTAATGCGCTAATTTATTGACTAGGTGATGTAAGAAATAAGATAATGCGCCGCGCAACTTTCCAGAGAAATTAAAATGAATTGATTTTTATTGTATTAAATAAATTCAACCAAACTGAAGCACAAGTAAATATAAACTTAGTGGTACTAGAAGCGAAATAAAATAATACAACTCTTTTCTTTTGATTTAATGATGTTCTAAGATATAACATCTTGATCCTACCCTTTTTACTACGCCAATGAATCATCATATATCTTATTTAAACCTATATGTCTGAAATGAACACGCAAAATATCCATTTAATATATTACAATTATAGAAAATCTCGATTAAGTACTGGGTGTTTCAAATTTCCTATCCAAAGGGTAAAATATCTGTGCTCTACGCCACTGGGTTTTGGGTAAGAAGAATTTTAACAACAACCGTCCCAGTGTGAATTAAAACTTTTATCGTTACGTGACCAGATAGATATTTTGAAATTTTGGGAAAATCCAACATTTTTGTTATTGTCATACAATGACATGACATGCCGTCCGAGACGGTTTATAAAACCGGATACAACTTAGTAAAATATTCAGATATGTTTATTTCGTCAACAATGCTATTGGCCCCATAAACAAATCTGGTATTCGTGATATATTGCTGAACAGAAAAATCGTTATTTTTATAAATTACCACTATCTGGGTAACATATCTTTTTATTGGTTCATTAGTGGAATTATGACGTTTATATTTTTAAAATACATACAGGGTGTCCGAAAATGATGCCCAGCGGATCATTCTAAACGAAAAATTAATGCTACAAAACTTTATAGCGTTTTTTGGAAAACTCAAAATTAGCGGGGTTACATACTGTTCATCAAAAAAAATTCTTTATGAATTTCTTCAATTAACTTTTTTGACTTTTCTTTGTACACGTGTTCTCTTGGATCCACATTCTTAATTTGACGCATATTCTCCTTGCTTGTGCCAAACTATCCTGGAGAATTACACAGCTAATATAAAATGTGAAAGTATATTAAGTATTAAAATGTTCCAACTGTTAGTAGCGTGAAATATAACTGACATTAATAGCGGGTTAGAAACAGAATATCACCATTTTTTTCAATAGTAGTTATATTTTTTATTTACTTAGGGATCCTTTGGGATAAAACAACAATAATTCTAGGTTGTATTTCTGGGCTAATCACCAGTGGTGTAAAAACCCTGTGGCACTATTTTTTATATTTACAATAAAAATAGTACGCCACCGTCTTAAAATGTAAGCTTTGATTATTTTGAAATAATTATTTTTTGAAATTTTCTTTAAAATGCATTGTATTTAAGTAATTTTAATTTTAAGAGATTTAACATACTCGTATTTTAAATGAATAATTACTTTATACGACACGTTGAAGAAAGGTTTACAAGTAAATAAAAAAATTAATAAAAATTTCGAAATATGTACACCCTTGGGTAAATCTAATTTTTACTGTACAATCACACCTTCCAAGGATGCCACTAATACCTGAGACATTATGACATTTATTACTTTACTATTCTAAAAAATAAACAATAATTAATGTTGGTGAGTGGTCTGCCACTTCCTGTTCGGCCTAAGCGGCTCGACTTGCAGGAAGCGACCTACATTATAGCAGGTACTTAATCGCAGACCTCTCACCCTGGGCGACGCGCCATTAAATTTATAAATTACAGTGCAGGAAACAACTACTCCGCGGACTAATGCCCCGACCGGCATTGAATTACACCTGCAGTATCTATGTGAACAGTCAAGAACTTATGGCATACTTATGAGGGCTAACAAGCCCCAAACCGCTCAATATCTGATGGGGTGGCCGGCACGGGTTCTTGGCTGTTCACACAGATACTGCAGGTGTAATTCAATGCCGGTCAGGGCATTAGTCCGCTGAGTAGCTGTTTCCTGCAGTAGTATTTATAAATAATGTTGATTACTTGTATCTTCTACGATTGTCAATAATTAGTTACATTCATGTTACTATCACCAACATACAATTCCAAACGTGCTTCAAAATAATAATTACTCGGAGGTATTATTTTTAATGAAATACAATATCAGTAAATAAAATTGGTTCCGGAATTTCTTTTTTTTTAATAAGATGATATTAATAGTATGATCTCTATCAAATTATGTTTGATTTATTGATTATATTATTGTGTGCATCTGTTGTTTAGAAATGAATTTGATTCTGAACTTTAGAGAAGAAAAACTAGTCCCGCATCATACGATTATCTTCCATATTAATTAGCTCAGGTGATTCGAAAAGTTTCTGTATAAGATTTTATTTAAATTTTGACATTTAACGAGCGACTCAAACCAGCACGAACGCTGTAAATATGCAATGTTTTATGTTAAATTAAATTATAAATAAATTTTAAATAGGTAAAGTTATAGTATAATGGCGTTGTAAATAATTATAGTATTGATTTGCCATGTAAATTGATTATGCTTTTATTTATTATTAATGCAAAGATATATGTCCATTATGAATTAATCAACCAGTTCAAATTCTGTTGTAGTAACATATAGTTTAAAGATGTTCTAGTCTATTTTTAAATAACATAATTTTTCGTGAATCATACTGTTTCGTTTCATAATAATATGGGTACATACCACAGAAACAATGCTATAGTCGTTAAACGAAAATAATATCTAAAACTGATATACGTTTATCACGAAACATAATAAATAAATAAAAAAACAAAAATATCTCATTACTACAACTGGCAAGACAGATAAGACGTTGTTGTGTTGATGGTTGCATATATAAGATAACGAAATTTATGTTCGTGGCTAGCGGCCATTGACGTAGATTAATTAATTTTGGAAATTTTTTGAAAGACGATTCCATTAATTTTAGTTTTTCTCTATTCTGTTTTAAAATATTAAAAATTGACCACCCTGTATACTTCGTCCATCAATAACTGATGTAGATCATCAGAAAGATATGCGCGGCACAGATGGTCGTTTCAAGGTTTACATCATCCATAAAAATTTTCTGTCACCATATTAAAGCTTCCTTAAAAATAGGTTGCTAGTTGAATAATAAATGAAATATTACAGTTATTTACCAAAACGGAATCGCAGCCTACACATGATCCTACTAAAGAACTGTATTTAAAAAAAACTGTGGTTCTCAATCAGTTTATTGTAGAAAATAAGTCAATGTATTGTTTACTTTGTGATTTGCCTTATGAAATAATTGGAAAACTTACAAATGGAAAACAGTACTGCAATATGTAGCAAATTTGAAAACGTGCTTTTAATTCGCAACGGAGGAAACCCATTCTTATACATTTTTATAATCCATTTCTTGTATCCAATATTTTGTGAAGATCCTTGAGATTAAATTAAAATTTAACCTAATACTGGATGACCAACAAACAAATTAAAAAAAAAACAAATTGATGATGTTGATTGGTAAGTTTGCATCTGTGGCTAGCAATTTTTTTCAGTACATATCTGATTCATTAACAGTTTCACTTTCTTGTGAGTTTATCGAAGAAGGTCATGTCTTTAGATCCGTTATTTACCAATTAAAACAAGGTGTGTACTTACCACAGATAATTTAAAGTAACAAATGCATATCACTACAATTTTTCCGATGAGTGTGACGTATTAAAACTTTTAAATGCAAATAACTCGAAAATGGTTACATTAAAATCTTATAAGACATAAAAAAGGTAGAATAAAAACATGCTTTTTCTAAAAAAATATCCTGAAACCATAGACGTACTAAAAATAAAATGGGGGGAGGTCTATGTTTTTGCTTTGATATTTTAGACCAAAATTATACAGAGTGCCGACTAGTGAAACATATAAATTTGTTTCAATTTCACAGAAAATTGTGTTTTTTATATTTACTAATTGCATTTTATTATCAATATTCAAATCTGGTTTTTCGTTACTACGTTTACCGTCGATGACGTTTGTTTAATGGTTTGTGCACAGTATACTAAGCAATCAGTAGGAAAACTCAGCTTTCCAAAAATCCACCATCTTGTTAGCGACTGACAGTTATTACTATAATTTCTGTGTGTTAGTTAGGTTTTTGAATTTTTGGCATTATTACATGGTTATCCACTCGTTATCGTTATTGTACTTATATTCCTGCTTTGTATGTCGTGTTAAGTGTTTAGTTATTTGTGTTTTTATATTAGCGATTATTTATTAGTGGAACTATACCCAGTAAATAATAAATAAACTATGGGAGGAAATAAATGTGTGGCAAAAAACTAACGCATAACGCAGCTCTGGGCGTAAAAGGCCTGTAAACAGTTTTATATATGAGAGACCAAGTTAGACGTGATAGCTTAATTGAGAAAATCCTAAAGAAGAATTAAAACATGAAACGGGGCAAAGGATTTAACTCCAAATGGGAAAGAGACTGCTTTCATACATGAATGAAAGAAACCACTCCATACACCTAATAGAGCAGGGGGTTTTTCATTATGTTACCTATATATATATATATATATATTATAAACCTCAAAATAAATTGTACCTAATATTCACGTTTTAATTTCATTTCGTACTTTCCTAAAAAAAATGAGTAAAAATATAAAAATTACACTGGGCTTAAATTTGATAATCTGCTAACAAAATAAGGCAAAAGTACTACAAAATATAAAATAAAACTACACTACTAGTTGACCTAGTTTCTATGTTTTCGCAAATTTTTTAAATAAATTTAAATTCATACTGGTTTTATAATCAAATTCAAATTATATCTGCTAGAAACCTAAATTAAGACAAAATGTGACCAAAACCTCAATTTACATGAAACTACACTGGATTACAACAGTTAATTAAGAATTAATGCAAAAGTATTAAAAGTACGATCAACTTTGGTTATGTTTACGCCAAATTATTAGCTATTTTTTCGTATGTTCTCTGGGATCCGCCATATTCTTGGCGACTTTTTCTAGAGTGGGGGTATTTAAAAACTGCCAGACGTATTTCATTCATAAATTGCCTAAGATTCCGTACTGATTGCTTAGTATACTGTGGTTTGTGTTTACTTTAATGTCATTGTCAATTTAAAAAAATTGTCAAGTAACTGTTCGAAATGGATATAATTTAGAACGAGTTATTATCATCAACACCACCTGAGATAAGAAACCTGGAGTGAGATGTAGAATTGTATCTATTACCGGATAAGTCAAGAACAGTATATGAACTCACATACAGCAACTTCATGGAATATAGACAGAAGAAAAATTTCTTTTTCTGAAAATGTGTTGATTACCTATTTTTCCGACATTTCAAAGAAAATGAAGTTTTTAACGTTATGGTCTATCTATTCGATGTTGAAAACTGCCCTGAATATAAAAAAATAACATTGGTTTGGCAAAATATCGAGCTTTTTTGAAACGGCAATTTCTATGCAAGCAAATTTCAAATTTTTCAAAGAGAAGAAATCGAGAAATTTTTATCAGAGGCCCCAGATGAAATGTATTTGAGCACGAAGGTAGGAATATACTGAAAATAATCTATTATGGATTAAAGAACTATTTTTCAATTTATATTTTAGGTTGTACTTATTGTTACAGTCGCTGGAGCTGGTAGATGTGATGAGCTTTTGCAAAGGAAAACGGATGATATAAATGATATGGGCGACGAATTGCTAATTATGCTACCGAATCCTATGACCAAAAAATCAAGATAAACTCACCGGCTAAAAAAACCGGTCACTAAAAACTAGCCCCAATTTTAAAGTTGATTTGATTTTGATGATCTTTTTTTTTAATTCTTCTTTCTCTTTAATCTTTTATTTCTCAGGAACGGATGCTGTGTCGGAAATGTTTGTTCGGAATTTAATTTGAGCAGATACGGGGCGCAACAAAAAGACGAAGTTTTTTTCTTGAAATTTGTAACAACCTGTGGAGTGCAGCAGCTCCAGTCACTGTTGTTAACTGCAGTCACACTATAACCTCATCTTTTGTGAATATTTCGTTTTTTTTAATAACCAGATTATCTCTGTTTTTATTGGAGATACATTGTTTTAAAATGAACGAATGGCTTGAAGTGTATTCCTAATATTCTGGCTTAAGTTTTTTCTGGTAGTGAAATAGTGAGCCACGTATTCATTTTATTTCCAAATATGTTTCAATTAAACTATATTATATATTCAAACTGAGAATATAGTATTCTCAATAAATTAATACAAGAAAACGTTTTTTCAATTTAATGATATTCTCTCCGTTTGAAATTACTGCTTATTTAAAAACCTGAGAAAATCTGTATTCCCTCAATTTCTAATTAGCGTTTGCGCGGCCTACTTCGCACTGCCTGAGAATTTGGCCCCCGTATAACGATATTACGAAAGAAACAATTGCCAATTTACCACTGGCTAAAACTGCCGAAAGAAATTAATAATTGCGCGCCGAACAAAAGAATGCAAATGCCATTCCCTTCAAGATTAATCTCTTGTAAGTCGGAATAACGGATAGGAACCCAACTTTGAGGCTGGGCAGCCCCGACAGCATCGAAAAACAGGACTCATTTCTCAGTCGAATGATAAAGCAAATGGAACAATGAAAAATGATCCGTTATTCCACAGGATACCTCGATCACTCTAATGGAAAAAGACTTGACTCTTGAAATATGAGGCCCCTAATAGACCCAAATCCCCTGGTCGTATGAACTCCACAGAAGCTAATTTAAATTGGGGTGGATTATTTAGTCATTCATTATTTAAAAACTAAAAGGATATTTTACTGTTTTTTTTTTGTATATAAAAAAACAACAATAAGAGTAATAATTCTAAAAAGTATTTTTTGTGAAAGCGTTTTTGAAATTCCAGCTTCTCTTCTCTAACAGCAATGCAAGTACTAGTAATCGGAATGAATAAATTGCTAGTAGTGGCAATACTGCTAGCTGCTGCTTCTGCGTGAACTTCTTTTAATTTCTTATTTGGTGTATATTTCTGATCTATTATTCTTTTTGCTATTTCGTTTTTCTTTTCAATGGAATTTTCTATATAACCCTCGGCAACTGAACTTGATCGCCAACCTCTACGTCGCTTTAAAAGTGTCATGTCCGCTCCAGGATCTGCCAACATTTTTGCAGAGCTGCGCAGGAAGCAATGGCCAGTGTATTGCGCTATCTTTTTGGCATACCTCCAATTGTATTGATTCCAACTGGCAGGGTACAGCGTTTATTACTTAGGTATGTCAAGAAAAATCGCAGATGTGTCGTATAGAGTGGACCAAGGTTTGCGTACGAAGTATTTCTAAAACATTGATACCATCTATTGATCCCTCAGTAATCGTAAATATTCTTGGAACATGAGTTCCAAGTTTTGTTAGGAATTTTGACGCTAATAAATGACTAACAATAGTTTATGGTATCTAGGTACTGATAAAAATGTGATTTTCCCTTCCTACATTCTCCAGATAGTCGAACGATTAAAATAAATTTGCTAACATCTATGTTTTTGTTCAGGTAAATCATTGTACTGTATTCGTTGATAGATTTATAGATTTCATAATTTAAATGCGTCGCAATAAGTTTAAACTTTAAAACAGGATGTGAAACAGCTTTTTACGATTATAAGTAATTAGTATGCAAGTTATAAATATTGTTTAGCAAGTAGTTTTCAGTGAAGGTAATTTAAGTTCATTATTCAAAATATGTAGTTGTCATGTAGACTTACTAGTAGAAGGTTGTTGTTTTACCTAGAATTAATACAACAAAATATTCACCCATTCACTGTAAAGTTGCTTTGATATATTTAGCTGTACTGTGGCTACAATAAAATCTCATATTTTGTATGCTTTTATTAATTTGATGTAACATATCTAGTATAGATATATTTAAGTATTAATTTAATTCTTACTACTTTTTTTGTGGTATGTACTTTGTTTACTATATATGTTATATTTTCTGTTAATTACAAACTGTACTTCCTATTCTGTAATTGATTGTGTACTGTAGGGTAGTGTATTTGTTAAAATAAAATAAAAATAAAAATTGTTCAATTATTGTCTATGTCTAAAATTATTTATTATTTGTAGAAAACACTATTTCAACAAAACGTCCCCTTATATTGCCAAGCATAAGCTTATACTAATGGAGATAGAAAAAAGTTATACATAAAAAGTTCTGACCAATTTGTATCCACGAATAGTGCATTTTATAGCGCCCTCTATCATCTAAAGCCTTAAAGTTAAGTAACAATTTATTGAAACTTTTTAAAACCAGAAGTCTACTCTTGCTCTATGACCTATTAATTTAGGAACACCCAGTATACGGTTAAGCTGCAACTAAGTAAAATATGTTAAAAAAATATGTTTTGATTAAAAGAAAAAATATTAAGATTTGGGTAAGAGATACATAAAATATCTCGAAAAAATTTATTTATAAATTTAATGAACTTAAAAGCATGTAATGTAAAGTAAACTATTATTATGACGTGTCTCACCTGTATTTAGAATAACATTCTAATCCATTTCCATTACTGTAATGTAATGCATAACACATATTACATTTCTAAGTTGTGCTATTTAGATAATATTGCGACTATTCTCCTACGAAGCTACGTGTTTCTGTTTACAATGAACGGTTTAGTAATTTCTGAGTACAGCTAGTAGTGAATAAGACCTACGTATGATCTGAAAACAAATTTTAATGAAATCAAGACGATATTTTCTTGTTCAATCGCTCACCGTAGCGAATGTGCCAAGAGAAAGGTCCAGAAGCTTTCCAGCGGTGATTTTGATAGGTCTTTTAGCCCTTTCCATCAAGGTAAGCAGAGCTTTCTTAGATATTTCATCGAATGAGTACCATTCGCTCATAAATATGGCACTTATTACTGAATTGCTCTGAAAATGTAGGTATGAAATTATATTTTACGAATTTTAAATATAAAATTGTCTATATTTTGGTGAATGCGCCAGTGTGTTGTGTAAATATCAACTGAAAAAATGTCTGTAAACTTCTTACCTCTTCATACAGAACTGTTCCTGAATAACAATATAAAAATATTTCCAAAAGGGCAGCAGCTGTGAAGGTCACAGTACCGATGAAAGGGACTGTAAATGGAACATCCTAAAACGAAGAATATAGGGTGTTCGAAAATGATGCGTCAATATTCCGGGGGTGGTTCTATACGAAAAATTAATGCCACACAGTAACATTTTTTTGAGAACTCAGAATTAACGGGGCTATAGGGTGTCAAAACATTTTTTATATAATTTCTACTAATAAATTTTTTTGAGAGTCTATTGATTTTTGTTCTAATTTTATACACGTATCACTAGTGTTCATTTGTATCTACGTTCTAGTCTTCAAGGCGTACCTTGTTAATTTCAAAAATGAATTCAAGTTACGGCTGTTCCTTTAACGCACGTAAATGTTTAAAATCGTTTTTCTCGAAAACGGCTAATTTTAACGTGACATTTTTTTGACGATATTTAAGTACGATCTATTTAAATTTATAAAACTGTTCAAACGTAAAAGTTCCAAGCCATTATTTGAAGGGCAAGGACAGCTTAGGCATTAGAGGATATGGATTAAATTAGGAATGTAGATACAGATTTAGAAAAAAATCGGTAGAGTCACAAAAATTGTTTTGCTGCCCTGTAACCCTGCTAATTTTGGGTTCTCGAAAAAATGTTGGAATATTGGCGCATCATTTCCGGACAACCTGTATAAAATTAGAAGTAGAACATGCCATGTTTACCAGTTTTTCTTTAAAAATGCCTAATTAATTATTTTTTTAATATGCCACCCTGTATATTTTGACATATTTTTTAGTTAGGGCGTTCTTTTACAAACACATTTATATAGAGTTTATTCCAAAGTTAAAATTTTGTCCTACAACTTCAGTGTAGTAGTTACAAACCTAGAAAAAATATAGACTGCGTGGGTTCATGATATAGGTCACGTGACAGGTGCCGCGTTTTCTAGGGACCTACGGTCCAGAAAATGGATATTTTATTTGCTTTATGTTGGCGGTTCTGCAAATATGATGGCTGCATTGCAAACTGAAATTAACTAACTTGCTGTCATTTTAAATGTCATTAAAGACATTGATGGCATGAATGTGACCAATCACAGTAAACAAATGAGCTTCGCGCTACAATACAACCAACGTAAATTGGCATAAAAACCAAGTTTTAGCGATTTGGACCTTTTAGGGTAGCCATGAATTTGCGGTCGCCGGCAATATGACACTGGCACAGTCTATATTTTTTCTAGGTTTGTGGTAGCAGTCTTTTTCCTTGTACGTATAAATATATTCTTAGAGATAGAAGGCACAATTATATGTGTGTTTTACAACTTTTCATTTATTTACATTTGTATTTGTATGATAATACAGATAATACGACAATACGATAATATTTTTTTACAAGTTTAACATTAAAACATTTATTTTTCTAATTGAACTAATGAAACTAACTTGAGCTTGTGATGCTTGTGTGCGTTACTGTTTTAGTCGCGTTTTATCTACTTAAGAAATTTAAACGCATTCTAATGCAACAAATATCTATTATTCCTTTATATCCATTATACAGAGTGGCCAAATGAAAACGAAACAGAACAATTTTCAAGAACTGCGTCAAGATTGTAGAAAAACGCGCTGACCCGTAGATTTTAGATTAAAGGGGGACATTGTTTGCTGGTATTTTTGACTCTGCCACTTTAAATGGCATTGGGGGTTGAGTAATATTTATTTTAAAAGCTTACAATTCTCTTTACAACAGACTCTGGTCACCCTGTGTATGTCTTTAGTTTTTTTTTCATTTAGCCTTCATAAATTTAAAAAATATATGCATACACACGCACGTATTCCAAAGGTTTTTGGATGCAATGCGTTTTTTACATCCCGAGTACTTACTTGTCTTTATTACAAGATGCTTACCATTAAAAGTCGAAGACAACAAATACATATGATTATGATAGTCGCTATCATTTGGCTGAAAACAACAAAAGAGTAGGTGTTCTCTAAGTCCTCGACAAATCTAAAAAAAGTATATGAATATTCCTCTTAAAAAGTCTTGAATCGACTGTTTTTTGTCTTATGCGACTTACACATAAATAGCTTCATAGTGGTCTACGCAGTGACATATTTTCTTGTAAATAATCTGAGCTTTCAATTCTTCCTTCTTTTCAGGATTCAGGGGTCCTTCCTCTTTCGAAAGTTGCTTTTCAGTTCTCTCCTCCAAGTACATAAGAGTATCTTTGAGGATTCTGATTTGACAAGCAGCATGGTATACTTGGAAAGCCACAAGAGTGTCGATTGTTATGTTGTTCACACCAGCATTCACTACAGCTGTAAACAAAGAATGATAGTTTCAACAAATCATTCAGCTCAATATAAATTAGTATGTCAATAGTTATCGAATACCTTGGTTTGACGTACAAAAGTTAAGTAAAATGTTATTGGTTGTAACCTTACTTAGAACGAGGAAGATGTACAAGGAGAAGTAAATTGCTGTGTTCTCAAAAGGATCGAAGGGCAGCCATATACCAATCGGAAATCTTCTCTCTTCATATATCAAAGGCACGCAGGACCAGGCTAGGACTGCGAACACGCAAGAGGTGGAATATATCTGAAAAACCAATCCGCAGCTACCCACAGCGTCTGAAAGAATCCTGTCTTGCTCCGGCAAGTGGCTGTTGAATATCTTTTGGTTCAAAGCGTAAATTGTCCTTTTGGTTCCACCCGGGTTGGTTCTGCATGGTAATAGCTTCGTTGTAAGAATAATCAACTCCACCATCATAAAACCGTCTTGTCTGATAATATCGATGCTGCGTTCTGACGTGATTAATAATATTATTATCATCACAGGAGCTACGAAGGCAAACATTATGTACAGGAGAAAACTGTACGGTTTGTAAATTTCCGGCCAAGAATCCAAAGGATACATTCCCAAGATTTTCATTATCACCAAGTGGTATTTGAAAGTCCTTTGGGCTAAGTCGTTTGAGGACATTTTGTGATACTGACGAAGTGGAGGAAAATGTGGCGAGTTATATTCTTAACGTTAGAATTATTTATGACCACGAAACAGCTATGAATTGTATGTTAAAATGTGTTTTTATTATTTTCAATTTTGTAATTAAAGCAATTAGTCTTTTGACAATGGTCTCTTGAAAGGGAATATTTGATATTGGTAGATAGTTAATTGTATCCAATTATTTGGTGTTGTAAAAATCCGTTGTAAATAATAAACTAGATCTTAATATACAGTTTATGGTTGTCTCAAAACAGAAAAAATTAGATAATAAATTGTTTTTGTTAGTTTCAAACATTAGCGCAACATTTGACTGGAAGGGAATACTACAAACATTTTTCATACATATTGTAACCTAATTTGTTCCTACCGCGACAAAAGGATGATTAATTTTCTATAAAAAGATGCAATTTTTTACATAAAAGAATTAATAATTCTTCAAAAAAAAACCTATGTATTATTTATTGAACGTTGGTAATATTATGATAGTATAATGGTTTCTACTACCGAATGAGGTCATTAGGTATTTTTATTGCATTTTCTGAACAATTGTGTAATTTTATTGCGAACTTAAAGAAATATATAATTTTCTGTCGCCATTGAAGATGTTATTAGAGACTAACTTTATCGGTTTCTGAGTTATTTGTATTTAAAAGTTTCAATCTATTTTCTGGTGATTTTGTTGCAGGCACTGGTAACTATTTCTTTTCTTAGTAGACTTGTGATTTTGCGTTCGTGTGATTTACTATTTGTGCAATTATTGAGTAATTTTCGAGTAAAATTTAAACCTTGAACACCCTGTATTTCTTAAACTAGCGACATGATAAGCTCAAACATAATATTTTGGTGTATAGAATCTCCAGCTTAGTGTTGATTCATTGTCTCTGACTCACCCTGCATATTAGTTACATCGGAATTCCAATACGCTAAATTTGTGGCAAAAAGCAATGAAGCGCGATATATGTCTTGGACCCGAAAAAAAATATGTAAAATTAGTATAATACTAATTTATAATGCTCGCATACTCACGTATAATTTCATTGTAATTAATTTTATCATTTCTTTTGAACTGCTGACGTATTCGTAACGAAATCTACTTTCAACTTTTAACATTAGTTCTTAGTGGTTTTACTCACCAATAGGGATTTAATGAAATTTTTACTCAGAACTTCCAGAAATTAAAAAATTGTCTCATTATTATTACAAAAGCCTGTACATATACCTACGTTTTTAAAAGCTAAACAACATACCTACGTATTAAGTATTTTATTAATATTTTTAATACCGAATCAAACTACTAAATTCTAATACAGCTACTAAAATTAATATATGTATAATTTAAATTTGAATAATACAATTTATAAACTAAATATCAGTTTACTTAATTATTTTTTTTTAGTTATTGTGTGAAATTGTAGTTTTCTTTTAGTTAGAAGACACATTTTTTTATATTTTCAGCATAAACGGTTCGTTGCCTGCGTAACTTTTTCATGAAGATCTTAAATAAAATAATTTTATATTTTCATGTATAAACTTTTAAATATTTAAAGTCAGAAATAAAATTTGAAGGTTTATTATATTTTACATCTCTCATTGCAGTACTTACAAATCGGTAATTTGTATTAAAATAGTACCACTGACAGATTTGATGAATATACTTTTAAATAGTATGTTGTGAATTTTAAAAGTAGTTAGCTTTTCCTAATCTGTTTTAGTTTAGCATAGAAAAATCCTTGCCCAAGTTCAAAGGGGACGAGTACATTATAAATGCTTCTTAAAAATTAGGCAAATAGCGTAATTTTAAGTTTGATCAAATGACCCTATTGTTGTATGTGCTATTGCTGCCGTATTGCCTTTACCGTGTCATTCTGTAATCTGTATATGAAGTGAAAGAATAACAGTATAATAATAATATTTAAGACTTGATTTCTAATTAAATTAAAACAAAACAAATACAATGAAAACGTACATACCTTATTCTTTAATTGCAATTCATCACATAATATATGGAGTAATGTGTGCTGTGCTGTGTGAAATTTCTATACCGTGTCAATTTGTCAAGGCGGATATAGTACTAGACTTAATATGACAAGCAACTCAAGATCGTGGGTTTGCTTTACTGACTGTTTCCAAGAGACGGAAAGAAAGCAAACACTGATCCACATTAAAGTTTTAGTGGATTTGCTGACGTGCAACAATTAAAACTATGGACATTATGCTCAAGTGGCCTGCAACAAATTTGAATAAAATATTTAATAACTGCACGTGATAATTGGTAGTTAAGTTGTGCTTCATTTAAATTTCCAATCAGCCTTGTAATACATACATAAATTATAACATATATAGGGTCAATTGAAACAGGAGATAATAAAGGAAACAAAAAATCTATTTTTGAAGTGATAGACAATAAGTTAGAACATTTTGCCCTATTGCATAAATATGAATCATCCTGATAAAACTATCAAATGAGCCCTTACAATACATAGACACCATTTGCTTTTTTTGTTTGAAATAAGAAAAAAGTTAGAAGAAAATTAGTGGTGGGGTTCTACACAATTGTGTAGAACCTCACGCATGCGAAAAATTTGTGTAGATATTTATTTAATGCGTTGTATACCATTTATATAAAATGTTTTTAATTTTGAAACGAGATGTACCAACATACCTAAAAAAATACAGGGTGAGCCAAGTTTAAATAGTCAAATTTCAGGAATAGATTCCTTACGAAATTTTAAGAAAGCATATAAATATAACATATTTTATCTCTCTCTCCCTCCAATAGAGATATAGGGGGGAAAGCCCAGGAGAAAAATTACCCTGTTACTAGAAAATGGCCATTTTCCTAAAACATTGTTGGTACTTATTACTTAGGGTGGATCGTCTCATAAACTGAAAACTGGGATCAAGTTATAACCAGTGGTGTACAGATGAGGGGTCTACAGCACCCTTTATGAAAACTATTTGGTACTCCACTGAAGCGGCTAAAAAATATGCGATGGAATGCCTAATCTCTTTACAGCACAAAAGGACTCTGGGTAAAATATTCATCAGACGAACCGTTTTCTCGTAGTAATACTTTTATGACAAATGTACATTAAATGTAAAATTACACAAAATATCCAGGCAGGCTGTCTTTAAAACAACTACTGTCTAATGTCAAAATAAAATCATTGTTAAATGTCACAGATACTGCTTACGGTAGCTGGTTGCCATTTTTTCCTTAAACTTGATCACCTTGTATTTATATTTTTTATATCAATTTTGTAAGAAATCTATCCCTGAAGTTTGACTGCTTAAACTTGACTCACCTTGTATATTAATATTTTTATAAGCTATCTTCACTGTCAAACATTACAAGTTAGCTGTCTGACAAAAAATAGATTTTGGCTTTGGCTATTTTACACACTAACGCCGCAGGGCGTTATTTAGTTATAATAAACGAGAAACCAAAATATTCTGACTATTACAGAATAACACAGCAATAAAACACTAAATAATTTTTATATGCGATTTAATATAATTTATGAAGTGTTTTTTCTATACGTGCTACAGTATTTTATAAGGTGTCATTGTGCAGAGTTTTTTAAGAAACACAGCTGTGTTTACTGTTGAAAATTTTTGTATAACATTGGTTAATAATTCTTCAGAACTGCCAGTAGTGAGTAAGACCTGCGTAAGATCTGAAATGGAACATCAATAACGTTCTAATTTTCTTAAAATAAATTACTTACCGTGGCGAATGTCTGAAGGGAGAGCTCCAGAAACTTTCCAGCAGTGACTTTCATAGGTTTTTTAGCCCTTTCCATTAAAATGAGCAAAGCTTTCTTGGATTGTTCGTCGTAGGTATACCATTCGCTCAAGTATATGGCATCTACTACTGAATTGCTCTAGGACAAGTAAAACATAATAATTTTAACATTTGTAAAACAAATATGTTATTATCAATTATTTAATTTGTGCAGATAAATGGCCCCAAAGCGGATCCTTGAGAAGTAATGTTATTGTGAACAGAAACTAGCCCTGTTGTTTGCAGCTTTCATGTCAGAAATATTTTTGGGATTGACACTAATAAAATAATTAAAACTACATATTGCAAATTAATATTGAATAATTGTTAACACCTATGTACTTCAAAAATCTATCTAATTTCATAGATATCTGCTAATTCTTAATTTGAACAAGGCATTTTTCTAGTAACCGGTAGTTAACACAACGTCTCTAAAACAACTTGAAGGAGTACATTCTGAAATGTTATTGAATTTATGACAGAATGTTGCCTGTATGGATGTTGCGGCCAAATTTCTTAAATTATTAATTTATACATATTCTTCTTACCTCTTCATATAGAAGTGTACCCGAATAACAGTATAAAAATACTTCTATGAAGATAGCCATTCCGAAGGTTATAGTACCGAAAAACGGCATAGTAAACGGTTCAACCTGGAATAAATAACTATCTACATCAAGTGGTTACTATCTGCTTAATGTTGGGCTTTAGGCCACAAGGAGAGAGCGACTTGTAGGCACTATGAAAGCCACTGATCTGTATCACCATCAACGATTGCGATCTTCGCAAAAGCGGAATTTCAGGACACAATTACTCCCTGGGCACTAATAACTCGACCAGCATTGAATTATAACTGAAAAAACAGCCACAGTTAGTCGTCAGCGGTATCATTAGACATATAGCGGTTTTGAGCTTGTTAGCTTTCATCATTATAGCATAAGAGAGGCCACTGACAAATAACCCTGGCTATTCGCTCTTTATCATAACCGAAGAACATAAGTACGCGAGATGTAAGTGTCCATATCGAATACCACCCACTGTACTGTTCGCTTTTACAAATATCGTAATCGCCGATCGCTTACTTACAACTGAAAGATGGAGGCAACAAATGCATATTACAACAATACTAGAAAACATCTGACTAAAAGCGACTAAAGAGTAGGTGCTTTCCAAATCCTTCACAAACCTAAAACCGATTGCAAATTTATTTAACAATTTCGTTATTTTCTCTTTTATAACATACTTATAAATAGCTTCGTAGTGGTCAATGCAGTGGCATATCTTTTTGTAAATAATTCGAGATTTCAATCCTTCCTTCTCCTCAGGACTCAGCAATCTGTTCTTCGAAATTTCTTCATCAGTTCTCTCTCCTAAATACCTCAGAGTATCTTTGAGGACCCTAATTTGACTGGCGGCGTGGTATATCTGGCAAGCTATTAAGGTGTCGACGGTTGTATTGTCCCCACCCGAGTTCAATACACCTATAGGTAAAAAGGAAATCAGACTTCAAATAAAAAAGAAGCAATGGGTACTATTAACAAAATGAAATAAAAAGAAACAAGGGTAATTAATATCTATTGGTGTTATCTTGTTTTGTCTTGCAAGATGATGGCTTGTTTTGCAAGACTCTTGCATGATTCTTTCGATTGTGCATACAAATGAGAAATATGTAACTTTATTACGAATTTGGTAAATAGTTGAAATTGAACCATCTACTGGTGCAGAGACTGCTGAAGTAGAAGGAAGCGACATAGCATCTAGTGGCGTCAAATTAGCATGACAAATGTGAAAATAGACAACTTTTTGCGGAGAAGTCCGATTGAGATGCGGTTTTCTGCAAAATGTTTAGGGAATTTTTTATAACAAAAGGTACATCTAACCTCTGTACGCTCGCAAATTTTTAATTGTTTATTTAACAAATGATCCATTTTTGTTGAACATATGGCAAATGTCACACATGATTCAACGAAAATGTCTAAAAAATGTTCTCTCGGGGGTTTTCGAGGTCCCTCTTTATCACTTTGGTGTTAGCTTTATTATTTATTGCTAAATTGTTGTAACTGGGCTAATGAAAAAATTTAAAACTCCACCCCCGAAATCACTAGAGAACCGGAATTTTTCCAGGATTTCTGGCTTATTAAGGCAAACCATCGGCACAAGATTTTTGCAAATATAATTGTTTATTGTTCGATTGTTGCAACCTCGCTAATTAACAAATTAATAACTCTTCTCCCGGAATCGTTGGAAAATCGTTTTTTTTTTGCAATAATTCTGGGATCATGGGGAGAACCATCGGCACAAGGTTGTTGCACAAAATTGTTTATGTCTGATTTTCTGATTTTCCTTGTTTTTTTATGAAGTTCATAGGGAGTTGAATATGTTATTGCCATATCTACATCTTCGAAGACCAAATAGGCACATAGGGAAGTGCTATGAACACTGATACTCTGTTGTTCATATAAAACTTATAAAACCTTTTTACATTTATTATCTCTAGTTACATACATTCTTTAAGTCGGGGTTTTTTAAATTATTTTATTGTTTTTCAATTACATTTTAACCGTCGTGGGTTTTTTTAAAAATTTTTAATTTTGCTTTTATTAGCATAGATCATTTTGCCTATAATGTATTCGGACTGAATCTATATAACAAATAGTTAATTTATATAAATTTGTTACTCCAATCACACCATTTTTTTCTGCCAGTTTTTGAAGTCCTATACTCATCTCGAACCTGGAAGATGATTTTTCTGATAATAAACTTGAAAGCACGCTGGTGGCTTTCTTAATAATTACTTCGGACACATGAATTTTCACCGAAATAAATCAACAGTGAAATAAACAACATACGTCGTCACTGTAGCACGTCCAAAACTTAGGATAAAATATTGAGAATTTTTTTTGTAATCGAAATTTGAATATCTAATATACATATTGGCAAATAACCAATAAAATATGTAACAATATACACATGAAGCTGTCCTCTGTCCGTCAGTAAAAACCCTGTAATTAGTAGTACTAGTATGGTAACTACTACCACTACTATATGATACCACTAGTATACTATTTTCAACTAATATTTATTTGAATATTGCTCTTTATATTTGCAAGACATTTTCTCGTAGCAATATGCCTTCTCTCGCAAGATTTTTTTTTGTCTTGCAATTTAAGTTGTCAAGTCTTGTCTTACATTGTCTTGTGAAGAAAAAGCAAGTCAATCTGTCAATACTAATATCTATGTGTATTCAAAAGCAAAATCAATTTAAAAACTCTTACACAGAACCTGGAATATGTACACCGCCAAGTAAACCGCTGTATTTTTGAAAGGATCAAATGGCAACCATACCCGAACAGGAAAGATTCTCTCTTCGTACAATAGAGGTACGTAAGCCCAGATGGCGATAGCGACCAGACAAGACGAAGAAAATAACTGATAGATATATCTGCAGTTTTCGACAACCTGGGAAATGATCCTCTCTTGCTCCGGCATATAGCTGTTAAATATATTCTGGTTCAGGGCGTGAATTGTCCTCTTGGTACCCTCGGGGTTGGTTACGCAGGGGATGATCTTCGTGGCAACGTTCGTCAACTGTACTATCATGAAACCGTCTTGACTCAAGGTTTCGATGCTGGGAACTCCGCTAATGATTAGATTCGTTATGGCCAACATCGGAATTAGAAAAGTAAATAATACGTAGGAGGTTATACTGTACAGCCGGTAAATTTTCGGCCAAGATTCGAAAGGGTACAAGCCGACGATTTTCATTATGATTATGTGGTATCTGAAGGTGTTTTGGACCAAGTCTTTAGGAGCCATTTTAAAGTACTGGTAAAGATGGAAAAAAGAAGCGCTTTTTATCCTACGAGCTTTGTTAGAATTATTCATAGTTCTAGCCAGGGTGGTATTAAGGGCGGTGTATTCTTGAAATATTATTTTCTATAAATACAAATATCTTTACATACTTAAGAACTGAATAATATAGAGCTTAACAAATAACAGGAATGTTATCTCATGCCACCTGCGAATAGTCAAAGGTAGGTACCGAAGTAAAATGACAGAAAGCGGTCTAACCAACGAATTTTTAAGTACAGAAATCTTTCAAAATACGTATTTTTAAACTTGACTGTAGATATAACTATTGTTATAACATAAACTTACATAGTTCTGCATATAAGGCTTGTTTATAAGTATGTGAAAATAAATGTTAAAATGTGGGGTTAAAATAGTAGAATAATGTATGTCTTATAAACGTTTTTTAATAGTTATTTATGCAACAAGTACAAAAAGTAAATGTAAGTAGGACAACACGTCGAGTGCAATAATAATAATAATAATAGTAATAAGATTTATTAGTCCAGCGTGAGCAATACAATTTTGCTATTGGATAGGTCAAGTCTAATAAATACAATGTAATTGAAAGTTAAGACCAAAAAAAAAGAAAGACTTACGACTATTCACATACATTAAGGTATAGATATTAAAATAATACAATATACGACAAAAAATAATCTACAATAATAAAATAGAACTAACAGCTATAGTCAAAATATTCCTGAACGGAGTATGCACAAATTTTTAGTGAAATCATTTTTAAATTCTTTTTAAATAGATGAAATTTGTTTATGTCTTTCAAATTCCGAGGTAACTGGTTAAACAGCCTCAGTCCCAAAACGTTGTGAGCTTTCAAGGACATGCCAAGGCGTCTAAAAGGGACACAAAAATTATGTTTGTTACGAGTATCATGACAATGGACAGATATATTAGTAATAAAACGTTCCTTATTTTTATAAACATATAGAAGTATTTCAAAGATGTATAAACTTTTCAACGGAAGAATTCCAAATTTTGCGAATAAAGGACGGCATGACTGGATAGAGGGTATGTTTCTGGGCAATGAAAACGTTATCTGTCCTACATGAACCTCCCCATATCATAATCCCATATGCTAACCTTGACTGGATTTGTGAAAAATAAAAAGATATTAATTGGGGTATGTCCAACACATCCCTCAAAATCCTAGTTTGATAACATTTTGAATTTATGGTACTGGTAAGTTCATGACAGTGACTCCCAAAAGTTAAAGTTTCATCCAAAATGATGCCTAAAAACGAAACACTATTACTTTTTTCAATGTTGATATTGTTAAACTTTATATTATAAGTTCTTTTTGTACGAGTTGCATACAATATTTTTTCTACGTTCACGCAAAACCAAAAAATGTTTTATTTAGGTGACACTAAGTGTAGGAAAATATGACGTCGATTTGAACGTTTATGTTTGTCATGATGACAAAACGCTGTAGTAGAATGACAGATGAATGAAATAAACATTTTTTCCACTAAATATAGTTGGAAAGTGGATAAACAAAACATTTTTGTTCTACGTTGTTTATTTTTTGAGATATCTGTAATTAAAAACACCACAATTTTGATCATTTTACAGCAACAAATACGACAACATTAAGGAGGAATGCTATTAGAAAAGTTCTGTTCTATCAAATAACAAAAAATGTCAATAAATTTGTAAATTATATGTGTAAATGTATTTGTAAATTTGGTTACACTTCAACGTGTATTATATATTATACAGTGTGTCCCACCACGAACGGCTGCAATCGGTATCTGGAAAAATATATACGTTGGTAGGGCCTACTTTTTAGAAGAAAAAACACATTTCTTTCTAGCATTATAACTGAAGTCGATGCCAACTTGCTTATGTTAAATGAAGCGGTGGTCAATTCTGCGTTAAATTTTAAATCAAATTTGTATACAATCGTCTATACCTAAATTCAATTGTTTTCGAGTTATTTATAGCTTTAAGGGGCAATTGGAGCACCATACTAGTAGTAGCTTGAACAGTTGAACCCGTCAAAAATTGGGAGCCAATTTGCCATTTAATAAGTCACCAAATTCGATTTTTTTCAAATGGAACACCCGGTATATTATTCTACAGTTGAATAAAGAATCGAATTTTGAACCGAATGATATATCATTTTATATGTCGTCTATTTCCTAAAGTTTACAAGATGTAACGTATTTTATACAAAAATGTTCAAAAACTGAAATATTTCATATTGTCAAGCAGTTTGTGACGGCGTTTTCTTTTCTAATAAAATAATTTTCAACAAAAAAACATAGTTTAATGCGTTAGGACTCTTTTATTTTTAGATGTGGGCAGCACTGACAAGTTCTTATACGGCAAGTTTCTATTAGAGTTATAGAATGAGGTGGTAAAAAATAGTATTTTTTACCGATTGAAAATAATTATTATGCTAGCTAGTTATTTTCACTATAAAAGTAAGTAAATAAATGTAGGTAATTCTAGTTAGTTAAAAGAAAAACAACTAATCACTTTTATTTCTCTCTAGCTGAACTATGGCGGAATACGGAGTTGATTTTGCGACGTTGCCACATAATCAATTTATTTATTTTTTATCGAATTTTTGTCCGTTTGTCTAAATCGACTCTTTTTAAAATTTTGTACGTAGATCATTGTATCTCCTCAAATAATTAATGACAAATCATCCAAAATGTGTCACATACCAAGTAAAGGGTGATGCTTTTAGATTCAATTATCTTTCCAGATGTACAATTTTTAATATAAAACTAGACTAATCCTATAACAAGCAGCCATATAGCATTATTTTACTTTAGTACATCACTGGCCGTTTCCAAGTGATGAAAAGAAAACAAACTCTGATCCGAATGAAATTTTAAGTGGAACAATTAAAACCATTACTGCTCAAGCGACCTGCATCAAATTAAAATAAAACGTTTAATTACTGCACGTGATAATTGTTGGTAATTAGGTTGTGCTTGATTTAAATTTCCAATAGGCCTTTTATTTAAAAAAGCAATATGCAAATGCTGCCAAATAATACATTAAGACAAAAAAAAATCACGAACATAAATTCTATAGATACTGTTATGGATATTGATGAAAAATGTAGAGGTCAGATTATGGGGTTATTATACGGGGTGCTTCTAAAATATGGTCAATTGAAACAGGAGATAATGAAGGGAATAAAAAAATCTATTTTTGATGTGACAGATTTAATAGATAATAAGGAATGGGCATTTTGCGCTGTTACATAAATATGAATTATATTGATAAAACTATGAAATGAGCCTTTATAATCATAAATACATTCAATTTGCATTGTTTTATTTATAAAAAGAAAGTTAGTAAGAAAATTAGCAAAATAATTTACATACAGGGTGGGCCAATAGTGTGTGGACGGAAGATTGTGGTTATACAGATATATATTTCTAAAATCTGCTGTTGGTGGGGGGTAGTAAGAGCTACAGACTGAAAATATTTTTACTGGAATTCCTAGACATATACAGGGTGATTCATATTAAAGTTATATTTTTTTAAATGGAACTCCCTGTATATCATTGCATATTTGGATTCCTCGGTCAATTTTAGTGTGACTTCATGTACCATTCTTGGTGCCTAAAACGTACCGTTTGGACCTTATTCGATATTTTGTCAAAAAGTTGATGTCTAAAAACAGTTGAATATCACAGGTGGGCGGCAACATAGGAGGCTGTGATTGGGGGAAATTATTGACCACCCTCCATACTACCAAGAGCTAGAAAATCAATTATGAACCCTGTTCGTTATGGCTGATATCGTCGCTCTAATTTTGAAAACTTCAATCATGGATAATTTGATTTTTTTAAATGGAACCCACATATTTTTTTCACGTCACCAGATAACACATTTGATTACCTTTCACCCGATATAAAGTTATCTGTATTTATCTCTAATACTGTTCTTCTAATCAACAATTACTTTTTACTGTGAAGGATTTATGCAAACCAATTAATTTGACTAAACTAAACTAAATTGAAAAATAAATAAATAATAATATTTATTTTAGCGCAGCTTTTATTCATACGAATTAATAATTAAAGTGATTTTTTATTAAAGATTACTTTGTTTATTTAGTTTATTTCAATTGGCCTCCATAATATCACATTTAGTTTTTTCAAACACTCGGGAGTAAAGTTGGTCATGGAAAACAAATAGTAAAGTTCTGTCACCTTAACTTCACTTTGACAATAATTATTTCTTCTCTATGATATTTTTTGATTCTTGCTGTTAAATTAAGTTAATAACAATGGCAAATTTTAGCAAAATGAAATGATCGATATGATTTTTATCCTTGGAGAATGAACCTACTGTTTGTTTTCCATGGTCAACTTTACTCCCGAGTGTTTGAAAAAACTAAATGTGAAATTATGGAGACCAATTGAATTAAACTAAATAAACAAAGTCATTTTTAATAAAAATCACTTTAATTATTAATTGGTATGAATAAATGCTGCCATAATATTTATTTATTTTTCAATTTAGTTTAAATTAATTGGTTTGCATAAATCCATCATAGTAAAAAGTAATTATGGATTACAAGAAAAGTACTAGAGATAAAAAAAATTAATAATAGGGATTTTATATGCGAGAAAATTATGGCCAAACATCGAAATCCTACTTTCAGCTCTTTTAAACAAGGTGCAGATATTAGTCTTAAAGATGAATTATTAAACCCAAGTTCATGGAATTGTGGTATTACTTAAAAAAATACTTAATATTTTGTTAAAATTTGATTAATTATAGAATAGGTTATTCTTCCTTAAATTATAAGTTTGTAGATTTGCGCGAATTAAAATTATTAATATTTTGTAACGCTTATGGTGATCATTATCAAAACTACAGAGACACAATTGTAGTATTATTTACTTACTACAATTTGTATTAAAGTTGTGTGAGCAGACTGCCAGATTCAGTCGGATAAGTCGTCGGTTTCCTCGCCTCTTATAGCATACTGAGGAGAGCTAACAAACTCAAAAGCGGTATATGTCTGGTGTGCCGCTAATGATTGACTTTGAAGTATTTCTTTCCTTGTGTAAATAATTAATTACTACTGAGAGTAGTATTTAATTATGTATATACAGTGGGTAGTAACTAGAAACGACCACAATATAGCAAGAATATTGAAATACTAATTTGTATGTACTTCAGTTATGTTTAATAATAATAATAATACATTTATTTGTTATTTAGAGATACAGACTAAACGAATATAATTAGTCCAATTGTTATAGAAGGAGATAGGAAAACCACTAGGCTGCGCTCAAGCAGATAGAGCAAGCTCCATCTCTATTTACTAACAAATAATACAACAGTAGTAGTCGACAAAAGAGAAAAATAAAAAAAAAACAAAAATTGCCAACAATTTATGAAATCTTAAACCTAGCAAAATATTGTTGGTCACTGATTACTAAATAAATATTTTGAAACTTTGGTTTTAAAATTTCTTAAAGACATTCTTTTAAAGTCATCTGGCAGGCATTGTTGTTTTGAAACATTGTAGGTTAAAGATCGTTTGTAGAAACGTGTAAAGGTGCTGTTATAAAATGCTTATTCAGTACGAAAACGAATTTTATTATACAGATACGAGGGAGTTTTTGTACAAATTACTTGATATGATATATGCACAAAGTTTGCAATCTCAGACGATTATTCATATTTAACCATTTCAGGTCTTGTAATTTATGAGAAATGTGATCTCTACGTCGAATGCCAAATATGTATCTCAAATATGAATTCTGACACATCTGTATTCTTCTTCTTCTGGTTAAAACATCAATACATGGATAATAAACAGGGGCACAGTATAAAAAGTTTGATAAGATAAGTGTTTCGTAAAGTAACGTTTTTATTTTTATGGATAAATAATTTCTATGTGGATAAAGCAGCTTCAAAGCCATATATGATCTTTGTATGTATTTACTAACTTCTTCTTCTTCTAGCTTCTGATTTTTTATAGATAATTTTAAGATCCGAGTTAATTTTATTTAATGCATCATAGTTAGTTTTATCAAAAGATAGGTGCAGTTGGGTATCATCAGCATACATGTGTGGACTACAGTATTTCAAATTTTTGCAGAGATTACTGGTATATACACAAAATAATAGTGGCCCCAGAATAGAACCTTGAGGAACACCTATTTTAAGCTTAGTGCAATATTATTATCTGCTTTCTTCGAAATTATTTAATATTATTTCAAATATTTGCAGTAATTTTTTCAAGTCACTTAAAACTTAAAAATAAATAAAACATGATTTTATTTTGAGAATAACGATTGTTAACACAAGTAATTCATATTATCTAAATAAAACAAATCAATTCTTTAAACAAATAGCAATTTTCCTGATTTCAAGTAATTTTTATTATTAAATGAAGAATATATAATCTTATCATAGAAGAATAAGTTAATCTTTCCATAAAGTATTTAGCTATACTTGAGCAATACTGAAACTAAGTTAACGTTGGAATAAGCTAATTTTGAAATAAGGTGTATCAACATACTTTTATACAGAGTGAGTCAAGTTTAAATAGTGAAACTACGATTTCTTTTTAAGTAATAAATTTAATCAAAATATGCTGATTTATTAAATCATTTGTGATTTTTTTCTATATACTGCAGTATAAAATGTTTTTGAAGGAACATGGCTGTGTTTACTAGTGCAAATGTTTGCATAACATTAGCTAATAATTGTTCAGAACTGCCAGTAGTGAGTAGGACCTGCGCAAGATCTGGAATGGAACATCGATACAGTTATGAGAATTTTCTTAGATTAAATTACTTACCGTAGCGAATGTCTCGAGAGAGAGCTCTAGAAACTTTCCAGCAATAACTGTCATAGGTCTTTTAGCCCTTTCCATTAAAATAAGCAAAGCTTTCTTGGATTTTTTGTCATATGTATACCATTGACTCAAGTATGCGGCATCTACTACTGAATTGCTCTAGAATAAGTGAGACTGACTGTAATTATAAGTTCTGTAAAACAAATACATTCTATTGTCAATTATTTATTTTGTGCAGATAAATGGCCCTGAAGCGGATACTTGAGGAATTATGTTATTGTGAACAGAAACAGAAATTTTTTTAACTAATCCTGTTGTGTGAAAAACAGTTTTCAGATTAGAAATATCTCTAGGATTGAAATTAATAAAATAATAGAGAAAAACTGGGTACCTACCATTCACCTACCTACCTATTGCAATATGTAGGTATTTACATATTGCAAAATAATATTAGGTAATTTTTGTTTGCATTTACTTCAGATACCTGTCTAATTTCATAACATCGAGCTAAAGTTCTGGAATATTTTTTTTATTGTCTCTAGGCCTCCCTGAGCATGCGGTTAAAATTTTTGTACTTCATAGTTAACCCTGTGTATTTAAAAGAGGATACTTAGTCTTAATTTTACTATACCTTAGGTTGTAATTTCGTGACATAGTTTTGCATATTATTGCAGTTGTATTTTTTTTTTTTGAAATGTATTTGTATTAAAACTATTCGTGATAGACATTTTTTTCGTAAGAGCTTGTTATTGCTTTTGATCAGATATGCTTTCAATATTTATTAAACACTTCAAAGGTATGTAAAACTAGCATTATTTTCTAAGTTCTAGTGAGCACTATTTATATTTAAAGAAGGTTAATAAAAACATATTTATATGCTATTTTCGAACGCCTAATTGAATGATTAATTTAAATTTTTTTATTACCTCCTCATATAGAAGTGTCCCTGGGTAACAGTACAAAAATAGTTCTATGAAAATAACCATTGCGAAGGTTAAAGTACTGAAAAACGGTAAAGTAAATGGTGTCACCTGGAATAAAATAAAGAGTATAATATAATATATATAGAACTGATTTAACAATGCTTAATGAACAAAATATCAATTTATATAACATACTTTATACGTTACTAAATAAATATTACGCAACTATTCACGATGACTTTGGACTAAAAGTGTATAAATAATAAATACTCATCAAATTCTTTATTTCAAATGAAACACCAATTATATACAGGGTGGCCAAATGAAAACGAAACAGAGCCATTTTCAGGAACTGCGTCAAGATTGTAGAAAATGGATTGGGCGAAGAGGCAGCATTGAGTGGCTTCCACGATCATCGGATTTATCGCCCCTTGTTTTTTTGTGGGGATACCTAAAAAATAAAATTTATAAAACACAGCCAGCGTCGTTGCGTCAAAGAATCGTCGACGAATACCGTCGAATCACTCCGGAAATGATTCAGAATGTGCCCGAACGTTTCGAACAAAATATTTAGTAGTAAACAACTAAACATAATTTAAATTTTAAAATGTAAATTTTCTTCAAAGTATTGGGCGGAATTATAAAGTCTGTTGTAAAGAGAATTGTCAAAGCTTGCAAAATAAATATTACTCAACCCCCAACGCCATTTAAATATTTTGGGGTGATGCTTACCCTTGCTTGGGAGTGAAAGTGGCGGAGTCAAAAATACCAGTATAGAATGTCCCACTTTAATCTAAAATCGACGGGTCTGAGCGTTTTCATCTGGCCACCCTATATATTATTGGAACATTGGAAAGAGTATTAAATTTTTAGACAAAAATATGTATATCATATGTCCAAACCCAACCACTTCTGTATCTGACATTTATAAAAATATATCAATTCATGAGGTTTGCAAGATTTTCTATAATTTGTTTCATGTTACATTTAGACATCTACAGGGTGAGTCAAGTTTAAATAGTCAAACTTCAGGAATAGTTTCCTTATGAAATTTTAAGAAAAAAATGTAAATACAACATACCTTTTATCTTGTTCTCCAACAGAGATACAGAGTGGCTTTCTATATACAGTACTTTCGAAAAGTAACGAATAAATTAATTATTTTTGAAATTGAGAAGTTTTCGAAAAAATCCCCTGGCACGTCGATTTTGTTTTTAAAAAAGGCACGGCAAGATTTTAAAATTTAATTTTCACAATACTGTGCACCTCCCCATTATGCAGCACATGTCTGTGTAAAATCTTGCAACATTATTTTCTTGAAATTTTTATTATGTAACGCCTTAATTTTTCATGATGTATGTATGTAGAATGACACGCTCTTTCAAATGGCATGGTCAAAATTGGGGGTTGTTATTTAAAAATATTGTCGCTGACGTCATATCTCGAACAACGATGACGTCACAAATATGGGTCGTATGTCAAAAAGTGCCTTTTTTAAAAACAAAATCGACGTGCCAGGGGATTTTTTCGAAAACTTCTCAATTTCAAAAATAATGAATTTATTCGTTACTTTTCGAAAGCACATATGTATATCTATTTTAGTCTAAAGTCGTCGTGAATGTATTATCTTGTCGACGATTAAAATGGATGTGAAAGATATATATTTTACTATTTTTCTACAGAATTAACTACACAAATTAATCTCAGTAACGATATATTACTGAAAGACTTACAGTTGAAAGATGGATGCAACAAATGCATATTACCATTATACTAGCTAGCATTTGACTAAAAACGACGTAAGAATAGGTAGTTTCCAAATCTTCTACAAACCTAAAACCAATTGTAAATTTATCGTCTTAAAGAACCCTCTGTTGAATATTTTTTTACAACGTACTCATAAATCGCTTCATAGTGATCGACGCAGTGGCATATATTTCTGTAAATAATCTCAGCTTTTAGTTCTTCCTTCTTCTCAGGACTCAGCGATGTTTTCTTTGAAATCTGGGCTTCGGATCTCTCTCCTAATTGCATCAGGGTATCTTTGAGAACTCTTATTTGACAGGCGGCGAGGTATATTTGAGAAGCTATCAAAGTGTCGATGGCTGTATTGTTCGACGCAGCATTCACTATACCTGTAAATAAAAAAACTGGACCTCAGGCCTCGAATAAATGAAGTAAACACTGTTAGCGAAATAGTATATTAAGTATCAAGAACAGTAAGAAGGTTTTACCGATCGACGACAATGTTTCGCCAATATTGGAGAAGATTGCTTATACTATTTTTTGTACGACCATTATATGAATACAAAGATATTAACTAACAAAATATTCGTATATCCACCAAACTAAGTAGGTTTTGTCGTTACCATACGCTTGTCAATTTATTTTCAAATGTCAATATATTTGTCAAACTAGTGAGTATGAGCATTAGTGAATCAGGAAACGATAATGAAGAGGCCTGGGGTATAGTATGTTCTTCAGTGACTCCTGAAATCTAAAGGACGTTACGAAAAGACAGAATAGTTTCAAAAAGTGGTTTAAAGGGAACTATGGAAAGAGCATAAATAAAAAAATTTTGTGCAAAGAAACCAAAAATTAATATTTCCTGGCATTTTATCGACTGAGTATCCTATGTTAAAAGCAACAATTTTTTTATACGATTCTATTGATATTTCTAAATTTTCTATGCTGATTGCATTTCTTAAGACAAAAAATATTGTACATAGGCCAAAAAAGCCAATGTTTTTACCATCTGATTCATATGGTACATTAATATTAATTTATAGTACTACAAACTTAAATTCGAGTTCCATTTTAATATAAATAAATAGATAACATCGTTGTTATTGTTTATTGGATATTTTTCCACAACAAATGATATAATTTACTTACCGTTCAATCCTGTCAAAATCAGAACAGTAAGTAATTAGTTTCCGACGCGTTTTTGCTTGGCAAATATAACATACTGTTCTGAAACGAAGTATGGTAAACAATCAGAAATAGAATGGTCGTACAAAAATAAATTAAAAGAAACAACCTAATGTTTGCGCCGATATACTCAAAGAATCAATTTTAATACTTACACAAAATTTGGAAGATGTAGATGGCAAAGTAAGTAGATGTGTTTTCGAAAGGATCAAATGGCAGCCATACTGGAATAGTTAGCGTCCTTTCTTCATACAACAGAGGCACGTAAACCGACGTGATACTAACAATCAAGCAAGACCAAAAGAATATGTGATAGATATACTTGCAGTTTCTGACAGCCTCTGAAATGATCTTCTCTTGCTCCGGCAGTTGCTTGTTAAATATCTCTTGGTTTAAAGCGTGGATTGTCCTCTTGATACCCTCGGGGTTGATTATACAAGGGATTATCTTTATCGCAAGGGTCGTCAACTGTAATATCATGAAACCATCTTGACTAATGGTTTCGATGCTGGGTACTCCGCTTAGGATTAGCTTTGTCACCGCTAACATCGGTGACAGAGAGGTAAGTAGCACGTAGAGAGCCATTCTGTACACTTTGTAAATTTTCGGCCAAGAATCGGAACTGTACAAGCCGACGATTTTCATTATGACTATGTGGTATTTTAAGGTTCTTTGGACCAAATCTTTCGAAGCCATTTTGTGATACTGATGAAAAAGAACAGGAAACCCCCTTTTATTCCCACCAGTTAGAATTATTCATGATTAACCAGGGTGGTACTAAGGAAAATTGTTTGATACTAAAAAAATACTATGCTGAAATTGTACATACGACTACATACTTTGAAACACATATACAGGGTGATTCATAAGGAATGCGTAATATTTATGGCGAAAAATATTAATTTTTTGCTTAATACTGGTGGTCAAATATTATATTTATTGCGTAAGTTATAAAAATAATTCTATAATGTTGTTATATTTCAGTTATTTTTTTAGGTAAACCTACAAGTCGATACAATTTGTTTTTTTTTCTACGTGATAAAATCGAATAAGCGATTTGCTGTACGCATAAAGGGCGCTATTTTGGTTTAACAGAATCCGTTATAACTTTTTTGTGCTTCGTCTCATTGCAATTTTTAAATTTATTTAATAATAGCTCTATCTCTACCCCTCATTTTAATCACGAGGATTAGCCCAGTCGGTAGGCGAATACAGCTTATATACGGTCTACCGGCTGCGGGGGTCGAACCAACTCCGATCTAGTCACCTCGATTCAAGTACTGACGCGCTACCACTGACCGATCCTACCGGATCCTATCCGATTTGGTAACTATTTAAAACAAAAAAGTGATACATGTTTTATTTACATGAAATGCACCCTTACCGAGATATTTACATTATTTTTATATTACTTTTTCACAGTGATTCTTTCTTAATACAAATATATCAACACGGGTGTATATTGTCACGGATTTCCCAATCCGAATTTTACTATTGCCAGAAAAACAATCTGTTAATTAACTACTTCTTTATTAACTATACTCAGTACACTACTGAACACTAATTAGAACTCAACTAAACACTTATTTAATTAATCGCTATCTAAATCACTTTGATATCTCCAACTAAACACTTCAATTCAACACTGTAATACAAGACTTATACAAGACTAACTTAATCGGCCGTTTATTTTTCTTTTATAGACCCAACGAATATTCCAGTTATATTCTAGCATCTCTAGATCTATTTTCTAGCATCTCTCGAACGCTTCTCGTCGTTTCTCAAATTTTCTAGTTCCGTCTCGATCCACAGCATTTTGTTTGTTTAACAGAATCGTGTAGGGGCGATCGGGGCAATCTTAGTAATTCGCGGTACCACAGTCGTCGATTTGGGTGTGAGTGGGGCAAATTCCGTGACACTGCCCCCTCGTTAGGACCTTTCGTCCCGATCGGATACACCTCTATATGGGGACAGACGCTCCAGATGGACAACCTTCATCTTACTCCTGGGAGTCCTCTGTATCCGGTAGACGACATCATTGATTCTTTTAAGGACGGTGTAGGGGCCCTCCCAACGGTTCTGTAGCTTAGGCGATTTTCCTTTCTTCCGCGTGGGGTTGTACAGCCACACCAGGTCACCTTGTTGGAATCCGACTGTATTGGCCCGGACGTCGTATCGAGTTTTCATGCGATCGCTCTCTAGTCGCATTCGAGATCTGACTTGGTCGTGTACGGCTGCTAGTCTTTGTTCTAGGTCATGGATATAAGTGTCTGGATCTGAGGGCTGTTCCGCAGGACGACCAAATACCAAATCTGCTGGAAGGCGAAGCTCTCTTCCAAAGATGATCCTTGCGGGAGTCTTCCCAGTAGTTTCATGGACAGCTGAGCGGTAAGCTAACAGGAAGAGTGGAATGAGCTTGTCCCAGTCTGTCTGGTTCTCGTTCACAAACATCCTCAGATTGGTTTCTAGTGTGGCGTTGAAGCGTTCCACCATACCATCTGACTGGGGATGCAGTGGGGTGGTCCTGGTTTTCCGGATTCCCATAAGCTCGCAGACCTTTCGGAACACACCTGATTCGAAATTTCTGCCCTGATCTGAATGTAATTCCATGGGCACACCAAATCTGCAGAACAGGTTATTGACTAGCGCTTCTGCTACGGTTGTGGTCTCTTGATTTGGAAGAGGATATACTTCCGGCCATTTGCTGAAGTAGTCCATGGCTACTAGCAGATAACGGTTTCCACTTTGGGTTTTCGGAAAGGGGCCAGCGATATCAATGGCAATTCTTTCGAACGGTGCTCCTACGATATACTGACGCATTTTGCCTCTGGAACGGGTCTTCGGTCCCTTGCTGGCTGCACATATGTCACATTTTCGGCACCAATCTTCTACATCCGTCCTACAGCTCAACCAGTAGAAACGCTCCCTAATCTTCTGTAGAGTTCTATTGATACCGAAATGTCCACCACCAGTACCTCCATGTACTTCCTGCAACACTTCTTTAACTCGGGACCTCGGGAGTAGTACTTGTTTCTTGACCTCCGTTCCGTCATTGTTCTCCCATGCTCTTTTTAGGACACCGTCTTCCAACACCAGGGAATTCCATTGAGCCCAATAGCTCTTTAATGCTGGGCTTTTACTACTGACTTCAGCCCAAGACGGTCGGTTGTTGGCTTCTTTCCAGTCTAGTAAAGGCTTGATGTCACAGTCAGCTTGCTGGTCTTCCCGAATCGCTGCTGAACTCCAACGGTCTTCAGGTTGGGCTGCTACCACCTTACAAGGAACTGATGAGATGTTTTCTTTCCTTTCAAGACTACTGCAATGTTTGCAGTGGACAGGACAGGGTCTCCTAGAAAGGGCATCTGCATTTCCATGTTTCCTGCCGGCTCGATGTTCAACAACAAAGTGATATTCTTGCAGCCGTTCCAGCCATCTTGCCATCTGTCCTTCAGGGTTTTTAAACTGTAGCAGCCATTTAAGGGAAGCGTGATCCGTTCTTAGGAGAAATTCTTGGCCATACAGATATTTATGAAAGTGTTCTAGGCTCTTGACGATGGCAAGTAATTCTTTCCGAGTCACACAATAGTTCTTTTCAGCTTTTGATAGGACTTTGCTGAAGTAGCCCACTACTCGCTCTTGGCCATCTTGTACTTGAGAAAGAACTCCGCCAATTCCAATGTTGCTTGCGTCCGTGTCCACTATAAATGGTTGTCCAGGTATTGGGTATGTCAAAATCGGGGTAGTGCAGAGAGCCTCTTTCAGCGTCTCAAAGGCTTGCTGGCATCTCGGAGTCCATTCGAACGGGATGCTGTCTTCTGTCAATTTATGAAGAGGCTTGGCAATGTCTGAGAATCCTTGGACAAATCGTCGATAGTATGTGCATAGGCCGAGAAAACTTCGAACTTGATGTTTGTCTTTAGGAACCGGCCAGTTCTTTATGCACTCTGTCTTCTCCGGGTCTGTTTTCACACCATTTGGAGTAATAATGTGGCCTAGGTATCTAACCTCCTTTTGAAACAGACTGCACTTCTTCGGGTTCAACTTCAGATTCGCTGCTTTCAACTTCTTGAACACTTCGGACACGTTCTTCAGGTGCTCCTGGAAAGAGCGTCCCAGCACCACCACGTCGTCCAAGTAAATCAAGCAGGTCTCCCAATGTAGGCCATGAAGTACAGTTTCCATCAGTCGTTCAAAAGTAGCAGGGGCATTACATAGGCCAAATGGCATTACATTGAACTGCCACAATCCATTTCCGGTAGTGAACGCTGTCTTTTCCTTGTCTTCTGGGCTGACCTCGACTTGCCAATATCCACTCTTTAAATCCAAAGTGGAAAACCATTGCGCACCAGCCAAGGTGTCCAGAGTATCGTCAATTCTTGGTAGTGGGTAACTGTCTTTCTTGGTGACGTCATTTAATTTTCTGTAGTCCACACAAAATCGGGTGGAGCCGTCTTTCTTCTTGACCAGGACTACAGGAGAAGCCCAAGGACTTTGAGATGGCTCTATGGTGCCCTGGTTTTGCATTTCAATTAACATCTTGTTAACTTCTTCTCGCTTGGCTAGTGGAAGTCCTCGTGGTGGCTGCTTTATAGGAGACGATGAACCAGTATCGATTCGATGCTTCACTACATTGGTTCTCCCAAAGTCGCCTGGTTTAAGTGCAAACACATTTTCATTTTCACTTAGCAGCTCTTCCAGTTGTTCCACCTCCACCTCTGTTAATCTTTCCTTAGCCCTATCCACGATGTCCCTTAAACATTCTGGTAGACTGGTCTTATTTGTTTTATTCTCCATTTCGTTGTTTTCTTTGAGTGTTCTGACCATGGTAACAGGTTCACAGACTCCTACTTCAGTTCCCTTTGTAATTTTCTGTGGAAAGGTTTTCAGGTTAACTACCCGTACTATTGTCGTCTTCTCCGGTTTAATCAGGGTGCGGCCGGTGACTATAGATTTATTAAACAAATCCGGATTACTGGGTTCCACCACTCCTACACTGCAAGGCATTTCCCCATCCATTACAGTGGCAATCAAGGTTTCGGTCTGAGCAGGTAGTACCACATCTTCTTTAACAACGAGTCTCCGTACAGTGTTATTCTCAGTGGTGTTCGTTAGCACTACTTCCTCACCCATTATCCGCAGCGTGCCAGCATTTAAATCTAAGTTCACCCCCTTTGCTCGTAATAAGTCTAGTCCGAGTATGACATTGTCCGATATATCTGCTACCAGGGCTCTGTGTTTGAACTTGACGTCTCCTAATTCTACTTCAAGCTCGCATTCCCCCTTGACTGGCAACTGTTGTCCATTGGCTGTTGTAAGGACATAACGTTTGGCAGGGTTCTTTATACGCCAATCACCAATAATATCCGGCCGTACAATAGTTCTTGTTGCTCCAGTATCGATTACCATAGGGAACATACGACCAAAAATAATGCCTTCTACTAGCAAGGAGCCAGAGTCCTGGAGACGTGATAACGTAACTTCTTCTCGTGGGGCATGGTAGGAGGACGCAGCCGGCTTTTGCCCCGCCAAGCCGGCTGACCCTAGTTTTCCTGTGCTGCCGCCTGGGAGTCGCGCTTTTGCTGATCCGTGACTGGGACCCTACACTGTCTTTTTAGATGTCCTGTCTGTCCACAGTTCCAGCATTTGAGAAGGCGATCCCTTCGACTATCAGATTGTTCGTTCTTTGTCCTAGTAGATGGACTGAATTTATCAATAATCTCCTTTAGCGTTTTTATTATGTCTCCATTTGCCATACTATCGCTGTTATCACTGATGGCCCGAACTTTAACATGCCTACCAGATGCCATCTTTGCTGCCTCGAATTCCAGTGCATGCGAAAGAGCGTCGTTCAACGTTTTAGGTCTGGCGAGTCGTAATGCCTGCTGGGTTTCGCAATCTCTTAGGCCATCGGTAAAAACTTGGATGGACAGCTGGTCTAAGAATTCGGACGGGGCTGTTGGATAAGCCAATCGAACCAGTCGGGCAACATCGGTCTCAAAATGCTGTAAATTCTCTCCATTCTGTTGGTGACGATTTTTCAATTGTGCCTGGTAAACTTGCTGCAGGTGCTTATCCCCATATCTCATTTCCATATGCTGTTTTAGAATGTCGTAGTTACTCTGCTGTCCAGCAGGAACTCCTTGTAAGACGTCAAGAGCTTCCCCTCGTAGAGCAACTATCAGAGCAGTAGCTTTCTCACAATCAGACCATTCGTTTGCGGCAGCTGCTGCTTCAAACTGGCGCAAATAGACATTCCAGGAGACCTTGCCGTCGAATTCAGGGGGTTTCGTTTTCTGAGTTCGGATAACAGGTCCTTCTGATTTGATTACGCCATCCTTTCTTATTTTGTCCAGCTTATGTCGAAGCTCTTCGCAGGTTTCTCTAACCAAGTTTATTTCTTCGTCTATCTCCTTTTTTTGTGCTAACAGTTTCTCTTCTACTTGTGTCTCAACTCTATGTGACTGCTCCTCTAGTTTTTCTTCTAGTGTATTCTCCAACTTTGCCTGCAGTTCTTTCGTCCGATCTCTCATTTCCTGTTGTATTGTTTGTATCTGTTCTTTCATTATATACCCTTGTTCTTCTAGTTTATTTTCTAATTTCTCCTGTATTTCTTTCGTCTGGTCTCTCATTTCCTGTTGTATTGTTTGTATCTGATCTTTCATTGTATGCCCTTGTTTCTCTAATTTCTCTTGCATTGTTTTCGCCTGGTCTTCCATTTTATGTCCCTGCTCTTCTAATTTCTCTTGCATCGTCTTCGCCTGGTCTTCCATTTTATGTCCCTGCTCTTCTAATTTCTCTTGCATCGTCTTTGCCTGGTCTTCCATTTTATGTCCCTGCTCTTCTAATTTCTCTTGCATCGTCTTTGCCTGGTCTTCCATTTTCTTTTGCATTGTTTGCATCATTTCTAGCAGTTTTGCCATTTGTACATCCATATTGACTTGGCTTCTAGTTACAGGCATTCACTCTATTTTCTTTAGAATGTTCTAGAATGTCCAGGAATCTGTTTGTAAATGTCACCGTTGACTTCCTTACAATGAAACGAGTGCAGTGATATGCCACACTTGGGTCTTTGTCTCACTTCGGTACAAAGTTCTAGAATGCTCGAGAATGTCCTTCGCAAATAGCACCGTTCACTTCCTTAAGTCACGACGAGTGCGGTGATATGTCACACTTGGGTCTTTGTCTCACTCGCGTACAAAGTTCTAGAATGTTCGAGAATGTCCTTCGCAAATAGCACCGTTCACTTCCTTGAGTCACGACGAGTGCGGTGATATGTCACACTTGGGTCTTCGTCTCACTTCCGTACAAAGTTCTAGAATGTTCGAGATTGTCCTTCGCGAATAGCACCGCTCACTTCCTTAAGTCACGACGAGTGCGGTGATATGTCACACTTGGGTCTTTGTCTCACTCGCGTACAAAGTTCTAGAATGTTCGAGATTGTCCTTCGCGAATAGCACCGTTCACTTCCTTAAGTCACGACGAGTGCGGTGATATGTCACACTTGGGTCTTTGTCTCACTCGCGTACAAAGTTCTAGAAAGTTCTTCAAACTTCCACTTAAATCCCACTTTGTGGACAGGGTTCCAGAAAGCTCTTTAAAACTTCCAGTTAAATCCCACTTCTGACACCAAATTGTCACGGATTTCCCAATCCGAATTTTACTATTGCCAGAAAAACAATCTGTTAATTAACTACTTCTTTATTAACTATACTCAGTACACTACTGAACACTAATTAGAACTCAACTAAACACTTATTTAATTAATCGCTATCTAAATCACTTTGATATCTCCAACTAAACACTTCAATTCAACACTGTAATACAAGACTTATACAAGACTAACTTAATCGGCCGTTTATTTTTCTTTTATAGACCCAACGAATATTCCAGTTATATTCTAGCATCTCTAGATCTATTTTCTAGCATCTCTCGAACGCTTCTCGTCGTTTCTCAAATTTTCTAGTTCCGTCTCGATCCACAGCATTTTGTTTGTTTAACAGAATCGTGTAGGGGCGATCGGGGCAATCTTAGTAATTCGCGGTACCACAGTCGTCGATTTGGGTGTGAGTGGGGCAAATTCCGTGACAATATTTTGAACATAAAACATGTATTTTTTTGTTAAAAAATAATGGTTAAATAAAATATTTGCAATGAGATTATAAATGCATGAAAAACAAAAAAAATATGATGAATTCTGTTAAACCGCTTAAACGTGTGAAAAAGTAAAGTGAAATTGTTGTATTATTTTTAACATTAACACCGTGTACCTGGGTAAGTTTTATTATTTGAATATCAGTTATTAAGCATATATCATATTTTCCGCTATATAATCTGCAGGTAAAATATTAAATACCCATTTCTTATGAATCGTCTGGTATATGAAAATATTATCGCGATGATTTAAGCTTTTTTTTTCTTCAGTACATTGCTGGTCGTTTCCTGGGAGACTAGAAAAAAAACAAATCCGACCTGAATTAAATTTTAAGTTATTTTACGTGAAGCAATTGACAGGTTTGAAGTCACCTCAAGAAATGAGAATAAAATATTTAATTACTGCTTTTACCATTTAACTTTCTTTGTTAAAATTTAAAATTATTAATAGTTCTATTAAAATATTAAAAACACGTTTAGAGTTAGAATTGTTCATAGTTTTAGCCGGAGAAACTAAAAATTTTGTGAGTATTTTCAGAAATTATTCTATGATTTTATGTATAATATCTATTATTTGAGAAAAATGTTCACTCAGAAATTTGCGTATAGTCGTTACTTTCCGAATATTGAAATTAAAAAAAAGAGTTATATTGTAAAAAGTACCTATCTTCTTTAATTGCAATATACAGAGTGGCCGTTCTTACGAAGTTCAATATAGGAAACGGTTCTATTCATTTATTTTTATTTTCTGAATATTAATATGAAATATTTTGGGTAGTTCCTGAAATAGCAGCTGAAAATTGAAAATGATGGTTTTCTATTCCTTTCATAACTTTTTTAGTTTTAAAGGAAATGTTTTGAAGTTTGATAGCTTTTTATTGTTCAGCATAAGCTTTCCAGTGCACGTGGAAAAAAAATCTACGGCAACTAGATGCCCAAATATTCATAGTCAACTTTTCATTTTCTTATGAACGTCATCTTTGATTTTGATACCACAGAAATGAGTAAAAAAGAGTGATTTAATTATGCATATCTACATGTGAATATTAAAATTTTTTTTTTGTCAAAAATCAAGAATTAATATTTCTTTAAACCATCAAGCTAATAATTAACCAGTACTGTTATTTTACTAGCCTTACTCTAAATATTACTGCAACAATAGTATATTATCAAGAACAGTAAGGAGAGTTTACCGATCGACGACAATGTTGTCGATCGGTAAAGCGAAAGCGAAGTTGCCAATATTGGAGAAGAATAATGATCCTGTTAAATTCTCAACGGAGTTAGGATGAGACAGAAAAAGTTATGTAGATTCTACAGTAATGTTTCAAAAGTTTATAAAGCTATTCTGAAGATGATTATAGTATCTACAATCATTTTAACAAGTGGTTCTGCAATTGTATTCTAAGTAAGTAAGATGAAATCTTGAAAATTTTGAACTAATAATTCTTCAGAACTGTCAGTAGTGAATAAGATCTGTACTGTGTTCTGGAAAGGAAGGCAGCCATATACCAATCGGAAATATTCTCCTTTCATATATCAAAGGCATGTAGGACCAAGCTAGGATTGCGAAGATGCAAGAGATGGAAAATATCTGAAAAACTAATCTGCAGCTGCCCACAGCGTCTGAACCAATCCTTTCTTACTTTGGCAATTGGCTGTTGAATAGCTTGAATAGATTGCCCTTCGACTACCATCTGGGTTGAATATTTAATATAAGCAGATAATAAATCGTTTCCAATTATTTGGTGTTATAAAAATCCATTGTAAATTATACAGCTCTTAATTTACGGTTTCAAATTGGAAGCTGATTAGGATCTTGGAACTCTAAAAGATATGAAAATAAGAATCAAATCCCGTTTAAAAGTATGAATACTTTTGAAAACGCCCAGAAAAAAGTTTTTATTTTGAAAATTAATTCTTATGTTTTGTTTATTTTAACGACATTATTTAACTGAACTTTCATGTTCCACTTTTTCTTTTCAGCAAAATAGCATTAGGTATCAGTTTTTAAAATCGACATTTGAACTCTTCAGGCTCTTTTAGGGCTAATTTATTCAAATTCAAGTAGAAAAAATATGCAAGATTTACAAAAAAATGAATTCAGGTTATGCATTTGTTAAAATCCAGTCTCTAGTAACGCTGTAGGTAATTTTGTGAACTTCTGCATAAGGCGTTAGTTCCTACTTGAATCAAAATAGAGGTAAGTTAAAGTTTGTAATAAAATTTAAAATGGTATTCACTACGGTGTATTTAAATCTGCTTTTTAATAATGAACTCGTCTTAAGGAATCGTTCTAATACTTACTGGTGTATAGCTTCGTAATGGTCAATGCCTGCCTTCCTTCTCAACTTGGTCTTCTGTCCTCTCCTCCACATTCCACATTAAAGTGTCCTTAAGAACTCTAATTTGACAGGCATGGTATATTTGCAAAGTTATCAAGGTGGCCAATTCTGCATTGTCTCCACCAGCATTCACTACCCCTAATAAATAATAATTTAGATTTCAAAAATCAGAGGAATGGACTTGACAACTGAAATAAATAATGAATACAGTGCAGACTTGATAATCTGTACTAATTAAAACCAGCCTGATTCGGATTACCGAAAAATCCGGATTACTGCAACTCACGACTGATATGTAATAAAATTCTATTTTAGAACTTATTTTTATTTATAGAACACAGCTTGTATAAAACGGAATATAAATTCATCTTAATTTCATGGTGTGTGGTCGTTTTTTCGGTACCATCGCGTGCCGAGCAGTCTGTCCGGTCTTCACCACTAGCGCTAACGAATGGCTAGACGCTGTGTAAGGGAGGAATGGAAAGAGAGGAGGTGATGCGCGAAGTCCCGTGCACCGGGTTTCTGGGTCCGGATTACCGAAACATCAAAAATCCGGATTACAAAATACACAGTGTTTGAAATAATGAGTCCGGATTACCGAAGAATCCGAATTATAGAGGATCCGGAATATCAAGTCTACACTGTATAACCGCGTACACAGAATTTGATGACTATATACGGTCAAGTAAATTGCTGTATTTTTGTAAGGATCAAATGGTAACCATACTCGCACAGGCAACGTTTTTTCCTGGTACAAAAAAGGCGTATATGCCCAAGTGAAGATAGCGAACACGCAAGACCAAAAAAATAGCTGAAAAAAACGTCTGTAGTTTTTGACAGCATCTGAAATAATTTCCTCTTGCTCTGGCAGTTGGCTATTAAATATGCTTTGGTTCAAAATGTGAATTGCCCTCTTGACACCTTCAAGGTTGGTTATGCAGAGAATCGTCTTCGTCGCCAGATTCGTCAACTGCACTATCATGAAACCGTCTTGATTCATGGTTTTGATGCTGGGAACTCCGCTGATAATGAGGTTTGTTATCGCCAATATCGGTGTCAAAAAAATAAACAGTTGGTACAGTGTGATACTTATTCATAGTAACGAAGTCAGAGTGGCATTAAGGAGTAATGTTAGATAGTAAATGCTTGTTTTGGTTTCGAATTTGAATTATCCTACAATAGTTCTAAATAGGTAATCATCTATTTGCATTTTTAGCTTGCCAACACTTAGTAGTTCATGATAACGAAATCTTAAGTTATTTAAAATCTTTCAGGAACAGTTCGCTATTGGAAGCGAAACAAAACTTAATAGAGCGATAAAAACTTAAAAGTTGTGTTCAATTCACTGTAGATTTAAAATAAGGCGGTTAACTGTAAGTCAAATAAAAGGTAAATATTAACCAAAGGTTTTTTGTATTATAAAATCCATGGTTTATAATTAAATATAATAAATAAACAAAAAATAAAAAAAATCGTAAACAAAAAAATGTTTTCATAACTTTCTTAATGACAGATGCTAGATAATTTTACCTACTCAAACATAACAGCCCACTAAAATTAAAGACGTACCGAGTAAACAAATTTGAAGAGAGTGAAACCTATCCATTGCTATAGATTTTAAAATTTTATTGTATGGTTTAATGATAAAGCCGGTCCTGATAAACAATGAAATTCTGAATCTGATCATGGACCATTGACCACAGATTTGTAAAGAGATATGATCAACGCTACAAGCGACATTAGTCATAACTAATAGTATTCTCTATTTCAAGTTTCCTATTTTTTTTTTATTTATATATATTTAATCTGTGGTTACAAGTAACTATAGCTTGTAATTTTGCTTTAACACATCAATGGTCGTTTCTTGGTGACGGAAGGAAAGCAAACACCGATCTACATTAAATTTTAAGTTGATTTGCTTACGTATAACAATTAAAACTGTGACTTTATGCTCAAGCGACCTGCAACAAATTAGAATACAACGTTTAGGTAATTACTGCACCTGATAATTTCTAAGTATTATGTTGTGCTTCATTGAAATTTCCAATAAGCCTTGTTATTTAAAAAGTAATATGCAAATGCTATCGAACAAATATATTAAGGAAAAAAATTGAACTTTTGTACACGCCTATAAATTTTATAGAAATTGTCCTAGAATATTAAAAAATGTATAGGCAAATACAAGGTGTTTCTCAAATTATAGGTGCAACTTAAAATTGTATAAACTTGAATCGTGTTTGCTACCGCCGCAGATTCGAATTCTGCGGCTGGTGGAGCGGAGATCAGCTACATTTGTGTAGCGGATTAGCATCCTCTCTGCGGATATGATATTTTTTGATGGATTGATACCAGTTGACGTTTGACCGACCATTCACTCAATTAACGAGGTTTCCCAGGTTTCCCTCATTCCTGCACTGAATGGTGGTTAGGGCCTACCAACGTTAATCGCTACTGGGCGCAAATGCGGCCTGCTTAATAATAATATGCAATACAAGTTTCCCGACTTTTGGGTGTTAATCCTCATTATTAGAATGAGGGATAGAGATATTATTATTTTATTATAAAGATAAGTATACCTATATATTCATGGCATTCTTCGAGTAAACAACAAATAGCTAACATGTCAGGATTTTTGTTTTAAATATGGGAAAGCAAAAAACAAAGCACTATCAATATTTATTTTTCTAAAGTCATTGTTATGCAGTTGAAAGCATTACTCTACAGGTACACTTTAATACTTTTAAACTAATTATAAGAAGTTAGTTAGAGAGAGATAGAATAAATTGTCATTACGTGTCAATTTTTTTGAGTTATTCTGAAGATGTCTATAGAAAGCGAAACATTGAAGTAAATATGGGAAAGTCTCTACAATCGTTTTGACAAGTTATTTTGCAATTCTATTCTAAATCACATTGGACTCATTATAATAAAATTATCTGCAAAGCTGTGTAAAATCTTGCAAAATCTGAACTAATAATTCTTCAGAACTGCCAGTAGTGAATAAGACCTGCGTATAACCTGAAACAAAATACCATTAATGTCGTGTTTGTTCTGTTTGTATTACCAACCGTAGTAAAGGTCTGTAGATTGAACTCCATGAGTTTTCCAGCTGTGACCGTCATGGGTCTTTTAGCCCTTTCCATTAAAGTTAGCAGAGCCTTCTTCGATTTTTCATCGTAGTTGTACCAGTCGCTCATGTATATGGCGGTTACCACTGTACTGCTCTGAAACAAAATAAAATAATAAGAAAACGACACAGGGAATAAAAATAGGTTTGACGAGTCTCGTTACAAAGAAATAAATATATTATATTATCGCTCACCGTCCAAAACAAGCTTAAGTATTGCCTTACCTCTTCAAACAGAAGGGTTCCCGAATAGCAATACAAGAATAGTTCGAATAGAATTGCAGTCAAGAAAGATAGGGCCCCAAAAAAAGGTATGGTAAACGGTACAGCCTGTAACAGAGATAAAGCATGTGTTTTTTCATTATTGTTTTTTTTTCATATGGAAGCTGAAATGATAGAAAATATACAGGAAGATCCAGTTGATATTTTGCTAAAATTTGATATGTGGACACAGCTTTGTGGGACAAACAATCCCATATCAAAACTATGGTACATGCCAATCTGTCATGAGAGCTATTTTAAAATATTTACCACTGACAACTGCAGGCAGCAAATGCATATTATTATAATGCTTGCTAACAGCTGGCTGAATACCATCAGTGAAACGGTATTTTCCAAGTCCTCCACAAACCTAAAATTATATTTCAGTTATATCTACGACGTACAAATTGCAATTTTATAACTGAATGACTGATTATTTTAGGGTAGTTTATGTTGTTTCACTAACACTTTTTTTGATTATAGCTTTCGAATCATAAAGCACGTTTACATAGGCAATAATTTGCTGGCGCCAGTATTTACGTCAGTTGAACTTTCATGTCACTAAAGGTTTACATATTCATTATGATTTATTGCACCAGTTTCATTTGTTGATTGCTAGCTAGTGATTTGTATACTGAATGCAAAAATCTATCAGTCACTGCAAACCAAGAAACCTTCTAAATTTTATTTAATTGTAAGGTATAAGCATATTCTCTTACACCCCACAAACAAGAGCATTGTCCGTAATATTCTAAAAATGCAACGATTTTCTCCGAATCTTCTTACTCATTTCGTATTATACAGTATGCGCCAAAAGTATGGAATAAATTCAATAAAAACGAAACAATTATTTTTTGGGAAAAATCTTCGAACAGGTCGATTTTTTATTTAAAAAATACATATTTTAGCGTAAAATGCAATTTTCAAATGTCATTTGTTTTCGAGTAATGACGTCATCGATTTTTTTTAAATGGCAACACCATATTTTTTTCTTTGATTCTGAAAGATCGTTTAATTCTCTATCAGACAGTACTAAACTTTTGCCCTCTTACATAGGAAAGTTTTCGAGTAAATGACGATTGAATGTTAGAAAACGTAAATTTTATCCATAAAAAAGTAACAATTCTGAGGTATGTATAATAAAATACAATTGATTAAATTTTATACTTAAATTAAATGTTCGAATTGCCATCCACCAATATGTTGACATGCGCAAGTCTGTGAAGAAATTCTTCTTGCACATTATGAATGATTTCTGGGGTAACTCTACGTATTTCGTCCCGAATGCGATTTTGAAGTTCTTCTAAATTACGTGGTTTATTAATGTACACCTTTTACTTCTAGTATCCCTATAAAAAATAGTCAAGAGGTGTAAGATCTGGCGATCTTGCAGGCCATTCTATCGATCTGCGTCTGCCGATCCACCTCTCAGGAAAACAGTTGTCCAAAAAATCTCGTACAGGGCGCGCATAGTGCGGAGGTGCACCGTCTTGCTGAAACCATATGGTATCGTCAGGAATGTCAGGGTCATTATCGTTAGGAAAAATTACTGTAAGGGCTGGAACAAGGTCATTTTCTAGAAACTCTAAATATCTTTGTTCTGTAAGGGTTCCTTCAAAGAAGAAAGGCCCTACTATTCTGTCGTCAACTATTCCAGCCCACACATTTAATTTCTGAGGGTGTTGGGTATGTGCTTCTGCCATCCAATGAGGATTTTCCCGACTCCCTGACGGTTTACTGTACCATTCAGACAAAATGTGGCCTCATCTGAAAAAAGTATTTGCCGGTGTAAATTTCTATTTCCTTGACATAAATCCATTAGAATTTCGCAAAAGTATAAGCGGCGATCGGGATCATCTTCATTGAGTTCCTGCACAAGTTGAATTTAGTAGGGATGATATTTTTCCTTCCTCAAGATACGTAGCACTGTGCTCTGACTAGTGTCATTGTTTAATGCAACCAATCGTGAAGAATTATGAGGATTATCCACCATACTTATCAAAATGTTCTGTTTCTGATTTTCATGAATGCTTGGACGTTCAGGTTTTGGAATATTTACAACATTGCCAGTTTCTTGAAATTTAGACTCTACCTTACTGACTGTTGATTGTCTGATAGGGCGATCTGGATATTTTTTATTAAATAAGTCGCAAACTTCCTGCTGAGTTCTAGTCATATTCCCGCATCCGATAAGAATTATAATTTAAATTCTTTGAGTAACAGTTAAATGTGCCATAATACTTTAAATTGAATAATAATTTCTATGTCGCTTACAATACTTATTAGAAAGTCGGTGTGACAATGACACTTTGCAAATATTTTCACCTACGTGATCCATAAAAGAACTATGGAATTCGAAAGACTAAACTTTAATAACATTTTTGCTTTATTTTAATTGATTTACGTTTTCTAACATTCAATCGTCATTTACTCGAAAACTTTCCTATGTAAGAGGGCAAAATTTTAGTACTGTCTGATAGAGAATTAAACGATCTTTCAGAATCAAGGAAAAAAATATGGTGTTGCCATTAAAAAAAAAATCGATGACGTCATTACTCGAAAACAAATGACATTTGAAAATCGTATTTTACGCTAAAATATGTATTTTTTAAATTAAAAATCGACCTGTTCGAGGATTTTTCCCAAAAAATAATTGTTTCGTTTTTATTGAATTTATTCCATACTTTTGGGGCATACTGTATTATAAACGAACGTAAAAGCAAATACTAAACAAAACCTGGTTTGGTAAACTAGTTCGTAAATACTGGCGTGCATAAATAAGTTTACATTTGCAAATTGTCTTTGGACAAACTGATGAGTCATTACTAACGCAAGGAAAAGTTGGAATGCTGTAACTTTTTTGATCCGTGCGAGCACTGATAAAAATGGCAGGCCAGTAGAGGTTTACATATTCAATTTTATTTTACTGGCGCCACTAAATCCATGCATCTATAAACCCACTACATGTATTTGGGTTTTTTGTTACACTTTCTTTAACTTTGATTTAGTAATAAAAAATCAGGTGCATCCCTTTTGTTGCTGTTTCATGTCATCATTTGTTTAATAGCCATATAAGAATAAAACTTGTCTCAATACTGTCCTAGAATTTTGGAATGCCAAGTTCAAAAGTATGTTGGCCTTCAGTGGTATATGGTGAATACCAGTAATAAATTCATTATCTGAAATTATTAAAAAATGTCTCTACAGTCAGTACAGTTTGCCGTGGAACACTCTGTATAATATACTCACTCATAAATGGCATTATAATGATCGACGCAATGACATATCTTCTTATAGATAATGTTGGCCTTCACGTGTTTTTTTTCTTCAGGACTTAACGACTTATTCCCCTTGGATATTTGGTCTTCCGTTCTCTTACCAAGGTGTGTGAGAGTATCCTTAAGGACTTTAATTTGGGTGGATGCGTGGTATATTAGTAAAGCTACCATAGTGTCCACGGATGCATTGTCAAAAGTACCATTTACGACACCTGTGCACAGAAATCAGGATTAATCCTTGCCGGGGGCAACACACACACATATACAGATGAAAAAAATCGAAGGGTGAATGGAGGTAACTGAAGGAGGCAGTACGCTTTATCCCCTCCAATTATTTATAAGTACGCCTATGCAGCTTTTTTTTGAAATATCAAACGTAGAATTTTCTTCCGATCATTTTACCTCTTTTGTAATTTTTTGTTTAAATGCTTCCTTTTGGAGAAAAAGGGCAATTTGTAGTGCCCATAAATCTATCATTCACTACCATTTTCAAGTGAAACTGAAATTTTGTGAATATACCTGTTGTTACAGTACCTTGACAACTTAGCAAATCGTAATACTTACTGAATGAATAATTGCTGATTAAAACAAAAAGAGAATATATTTCAAAAGATTCAAGACTATTATTTTTTGGTCGATAAGAGAACTGTATTACAGATTTTAATGCCATATTATTTTAATGTCATATTATTAATTCATAAATATTCCTCATTTTATAAAATTTAAAATTATCCATTCTGTTTTAATTAGCAATTATTCATTCAGTAAGTATTACGATTTGCTAAGTTGCCAAGGTATTGTAATAATAGGTATATCCACAAAATTTCAGTTTCACTTGAATATGATAGTGAATGATTTATGGGCACTACAAATTGCCGTTTTTCTTCAAAACGGAGCATTTAAACAAAAAATTACAAAAGAGATAAAATGATCAGAAGAAAATTTTACGTTTGATATTTCAAGAAAAAGCTTCAAAGGCGTACTTATAAATAATTGGAGGGGATAAAGGGTACTGCATCCGTCAGTTACCTCCATTCACTCTTCGATTTTTTTCACCAAAATTACAAGAAAAGTATGTCTGAATAAGATAAAAGTACGTGCAAAATTTCAAGTGTGTATCTTACAAAACAATGAGATTATTAACAAAACTAGTTTTTTTAAATGTAACTTTAACACCCCGTATATTGAAACAGGGACGCCCAAATAAAAAATGGCATAAGGAAAGTCGCATTATTTTTGTCCAAAGAATACCTATGTGGTTAATGGTATGGCCTTCTATTTTGGGACACCCTGTATATCCTTTGCGACAGGTGACAACAAACTAACTTTCAGATATGCTTACCAACACAACAACGAAAATATCGGGGAACCGGATTAATACAACCCGAGATATTATAAAATTCTCCTTACTTTTCGATCATACCTCGTACTTACTCTGCTAAGCCCTTTAATATTTATTATTAACATTTACAACAGAAACTGTCTAGCTAGCAGCGTTGAAACGAATTTTCTGGGTTGATTTCTGGATCAATCAATTATAATTCTAGCTTCTTTTTAAAAAGTTCAAAACCATGATAATGTTAGATGAAATTTGAATAGCGTTTAAATAAGAATAAGGTTTTACGCATTCATTTGTTTTTGTGTTTTTAATTGTTAGCAAGTTATAATAGCAAAGTACTTTTAACTATAACTTAATACAATCCTAAAATACACAAAAATTACTTAATTAAATGCTGTTTATGATTTCTGATCTTTGATATGGGTTTTAGAAAGTGTTTTAGAACAAAAATATATGCTTCCTTTAATTGGTCGAAACCAGGCGATTCCGAAAGTTCATCTCAACTTTGCCAATACCATGCACTCTTTGTTTTTCTTCTTACATAGACACACGAATAAGTACACAGAAAAGTAAACCACTGTATCTTCCAAAGGATCGAAAGGCAGCCACACTTCAATAGGAAATTTTCTGCCCTCATACATCAAAGGTAAACAGGCCCAGGTCAAGCTGGCCAGGCCGCAAGACGTACAAAATATCCGGAAGACAAACCTACAGTACCACACAGTCTCTTCAAGGATGTAGTCTTGCTCCGGCAGTTGGCTGTTGAATATTTGTTTGTTCAAAGAAGAAAACGCGTTCTTCGTACGTTCAGGATAGAGTTTCAAATTGAGAAATTTGGGTATAAGCGCGAATAACTCCACTATCATAAATCCGTTTTCAGTAACAACGTCGATTGCACGCTTTTTACCAAAAATCAAGTTTATTACCGCCAGAACAGGAGTTGGAATTGTACATATCGTGTACAGAGAGAGAGCGTACGGCGTGAAAAATTTCGGCCGAGAATCGAAAGGGAACAGGCCGAAGATTTTCATAATGATTATGTTGTATTTGAAGGACTCTTGCATTAAGTCGACCGAAGGCATTTTGCCACACTGACAGTGCACAGGAAAAGCTGGTGCTTTTTATCAGTAGCGCCATTGCGAATTATTTATTTTCCAAGCAGGGTAGTACTTAGGAGGAATATTTTGAGATCGGTGAGACTTGATATGTGTAGATCTTGCGAAGTGCCAAGTCTCTGGAAAGAATTTTTGGTCATGACGTACTTCCCAACGCTTGTGAATTGGCTCCCGTATAACCATTTTTCGAAAAGAAACAATTACTAATTTCCCCTGAAGAAAACTGTAAAAGAAAATTAATGCCATTCTCTCAAGTTTGAGGTTGAAAACCTTGGCAAGGTCGAAAAACTGGAATAATGTCTTAGTGGAAAAAACTTTTACATTCACAGTAAGCCTTGTCCTCATGGACGCGAAATTCGCAAAAATTCTCGCGAATTTTGCAGTTTTAAATAATTATCAATGGCGGGAAAGTGTCAACTTTCCGCGAATTTTGCAAAACTGGAATATTATCGCTAATTTCATCATTTTGTGGGGTTACTAAGTTTAGATTTAGCTTCAGCTTCTGTCAGTCTACCATGACAGTCAAAAGCAGTTATGATGAAAATGATAGAAAATGTTACAGGTGCCAAAATTCGTTAAATGTGGAGACTTTTCCAGCCATTAAATAATTCGCGCAAATTTTTGCGAATTTCACGTCCATAAGAACAAGGCTTAACAGGTCGCTTCCTCTATCTACTCTTGAAAAATAAAATCTCCGGTTATTTTACGAAGTCCACATAATCTGATTTAAATTAACGCGATTTATTTAATTTTTCGTAATATTTTTAAAAAATATAAGGATATTTTTACATTCAAATCAGTTCACTGTTGAATTTTTCGTTAATACATCACTGCCTGTTGCCTAGTGAATAAAAGCATAATACAAACAGTGGGATATTAAATTGCAAAATCTAACTCACTTAATTTTTCTGCAAGTAATTAAAATAATTCCCCTATTCGCAAACAGTCTACTAAAAGAGCATATTTAATCACAAAACAATAATATTCATGCAAATTTTATTACAAACGTAGAAAAGTCTTCAGTTAATTATAACAGATTAAAAAAACGACTGACACTGCCTGCACCACAATACACGACACTGTTTATATATACCGGGTGTCCCTAAATAAATTCAACAAAATTTGGTCAGAAATTCTTAAGAGAAATTTAAGGCGTATTTTTTACTTTTGATAAGTGCGGCCCCCTTTCGGAGATATAGGCCCCTGAAACAAGCCCCTAAAAATTTAATATTTTTTATATCTCAGAGCTATATCGCACAAGAACCACCAAATTTGGTACACAGGGATTTTATGACATGTAGAATGCGATGCTGATAAGCTTTTTGGCAAGGGGCCCCCACAAGACACTTTTTCGGAGGCCCCCTTGCCTTTGGGGCCACCGAACTTTAGTTGCATATTTAATTTTTAAAAAAATTAGTAGCCTCTTAGAAACTCCAGGGGATTTAAAAACTTTTTTGTCTCTTAAAATGGCAAAATGTGATTGGATGCATATCGAGGTTCATATGAAATTTTAAAGTGTTAATCGTAGGTGGCTGGCATTCGCAATAAACAATCAATTTTATTCTGTGACAGTTGTCATTAACCATCATCGGGAGCTCATAGAGACAGGATCAGTAGTTGTAAAAAAATCACAATTTAAAGAAATTTAATTTTAATTTAAAGAAATCACAAGTTAAACATTAACAATTAATAAGAAAATGTGAATATCAAAATAAGGTACAATAAACTTGGAAATTAATAACAAAATTAATGGTACTTCATGATTAAATAATTTAATTCTAAAAAGTTTGTTAAAATCACACTGGTCAGTTCCCTAAAACGTGTTCAAAGTGAGAACCGTTTTGTTCAACACAAGCCTGCAAACGTGACACGAAATTTTGACGTATTTTCGTGTGAATGTTGGGAATCTGTCTAATTTCTTCAGCCGCAGCAAGAATTCGTTCATGTAATTGTTCCCGGGTTCTAATTGGTACGGCATAGACGCGATCCTTCATGGCCCCCCAGAAAAAAAAGTCCATGGCATTTAGATCGGGAGAACGGGGGGGCCATGTTACATGAGGAGAATTGTTACCTATCCATCGCCCTTGGAAATTTTCATTCAGCCACTCAGTTACGAAGTGCCCCCGATGTGATGGGGCACCATCGTGCATAAAGAACAAATTGCGTCTAATACCGAGAGGAACATCTTCCATAAGAGGCGGTAGTTCATGCTCCAAAAAATTAAGGTAACTTTCAGCATTTAATCGTGGAGGCAATAAATATGGACCGATGATGCAATCTCCGACAATTCCAGCCCAGCAATTAATTGAAAATTTTTCTTGCGAATGAGTCTGCCTTAAGACAAATGGATTTGCCATAGCCCAATAATGAAGATTGTGCAAATTTATTAGGCCATCTTTTGTAAAGCACGCCTCATCGGTAAAGAAAAAATTTCGTATAAATCCCGGATTTAAGTTGTAACGTTGAAGAGCCCATAAGCTAAAATCTCTTCTTCGTGGCAAATCTTCTACTTTAAGTTCCTGGGCCTTTTGAAAGTGAAAAGGTTTCAACAGTTGTCGTTTGATAAAGCGGTGTATTCTTGTTCTGGGAATCTCAAGTTGAGATGACGCGCGTCTTATGCTTATTTCGGGATTTTGCGTTTTTCGAAAAAATTTTAAGAGACAAAAAAGTTTTTAAATTCCCTGGAGTTTCTAAGAGGCTACTTATTTTTTTAAAAATTAAATATGCAACTAACGTTCGGTGGCCCCAAAGGTAAGGGGGCCCCCGAAGAAGTGTCTTGTGGGGGCTCCTGGCCAAAAAGCTTATCAGCATCGCATTCTACATGTCATAAAATCCCTGTGTACCAAATTTGGTGGTTCTTGTGCGATATAGCTCTGAGATATAAAAAAAATTAAATTTTTAAGGGCTTGTTTCAGGGAGCTATATCTCCGAAAGGGGGCCGTACTTATCAAAAGTAAAAAATACGGATCCCTTAAATTTCTCTTAAGAATTTCTGACCAAATTTTGTTGCATTTATTTCGGGACACCCTGTATATATAGAAAAATATGGTGTGGTGATAAAGTTTTGTCCCTCTTATTTTAACTCTTTGAGGGTCAGACTTTTGCAAATGAAATAACCCTAGGTGGGCACAAATATTTGTTGAACGTTTATGTGGTTAATGTTATATTAGTTAGAAGAAAGAAACAAATTTTTTGGAAAAAATCGCATATTTTAAAAAAAAAACAACAGGTGGTCGTTCAAATTTTAAACCGTTCAAAAATATGACGAAAATACCTCTCGAAGTTAACTTTAATATGTAATAACATAGTATACATGCTCTTTTAGAAACAATTACTCCAAACAACTTACCTTTACAGCAAAAATTTTACGAATTCTCTAATTACTCACTTCACTACAAACCTAATCTTAAAACTTGTCACCACATATTTAAGTTAGACTTTATCTCCTCACTGTATAATACATGATATAATGCAAGCTGTCAGAAGAATTGAATTACTGTGACTACTATGCATTGTAAGTTATAAAACGTTTCTGTTAGTTGACTTAATTTTTATTACAGGGAAAAGGGAAAAGAAATGTAACAGAAAAAAATTCTTACCTGCAACTACAAAATATATATCTCTATGAAGCTATCCTAGAATGTTTAGCCTAATTTTTCTACTGTTGAGATAAGCGACTATTTGTTTACAAAATGGTGCATATTTTTGACTGAAAATCTAATAATTCCTTAGAACTGCAACTAGTGAGTAGGACCTGCGTATGATCTGAAATTCAATTAATAAGTCATGATACTTTTCCTGAAATGAATTTCACACCGTAGTAAACGTTTCCACTGTCAGATCCATAAGTTTTCCAGCTGTTACCTTCATGGGTCTCTTAGCTCTCTCCATCAATATGAGAAGTGCTTTCTTGCATTTCTGGTTGTAATTATACCAGTCACCCATATATATGGCAGTTATCACCGTATCACTCTAAAACAATATACAGGGTGTCCAGAAAATGAGAGCCATTAATAAATAAAGATTTCGAGGTGATGATTGTTATAACAAAAAGCAGTAGATATGTTTGCAATGCATGTGAGGTGAGAGTTCTTATAATGTTCATTTAAATATATGTCGACTATATCACAAATTACCTCGTCACGCAGAAGGGTTCCCGGAAAACAATACATAAATTGTTCCATCAGGAGAGACAGTATAAAAGCTGATGTTGCAATAAAAGGTACACTGAACGGCACAGACTGAAATAAAAGGTGTTTTGATATATATAGTGTTACAGTTGCCAACATCGCTACGGAATTTAAAAATATAAAAAAAATTTCTTTCGCAAATTGGAAAATAATGCAAATTTCAATAGATAGATTTGACTTTTGACAAGTGACAAAATTGCTGTTAAGTTAATGAAAATGACAATTAATAATTATTTTAAGAGTATAGTGTATAAGTATTATATGTACATTTTTTAAAAATTAATAAAAATAATGAAGCTTATTTTTGGCAGAAGGAGGGCAAAGGATTTTGTAAAATTGCAAATACTATGCTTTTGTAAAAACAAATACCTCTTATAAAAATAAATAGGTATTAATGTACATTTTTTTTATTGTAAACCTACAACGTGTTTTTGATCAATTTCAGTAAATTTGTACATTTTTAAATTTGACAGCGATTCTGGAAGCAGAAAAATAAAATTGTGCGAATGTTTATATATTTATAACTGATTTTATTTGAGAAAAATATATATACATGTTTAAGTAAAAATTCAATTTTAGAAAAAAAAATTATAAAAATGTTATATGCGATTTGATTTATAAATATGGCTATGCATCTTAGGTATAATAAGAAATAGGTAGTTATATTTACCACAGACAGATGAAGGCAACCAATCCCTATTGACATGCTACTTGTTAAGAATTGACTAAATATGGCTACGGAGTAGGTACTTTCCAAATCCTCTACGTACCTAAACACAAAAAAGCTATTTAAATCTTCTGATGAGCATCCATTTATCTGCCTTTCTTATGATTTTATTTTAATAGAACTCTACAATCCAGCTGCATGGTATTTCTTTTAAAATGTTACACGAAATAAACGAAAAAAAATCAAAAAAGGGGTCGCACTGTCTCTATGGAGTAAATTTCAAATAGAAATGTTAAGGCATTTTGAAATTATCGAAGTTAAAGTATAATTATAATTGTAAAGGAACTTTAACGCCATGTATTTCGTTAAAGAGGCATCTGCGACCCCATGTATATCACGACTTCTCCCATCATCCAATATAAACGAATACTTACTCATAAATAGCATCATAGTGCTCGATGCAACGGCATATGTTCTTATAAATAATGCTATTCTTCAACTGTTCTTTCTCCTCAGGGCTAAGCGTTCTGGCCTCCTTTGATACCTGCTTCTCTGCACGCTGTCCCAAGTGCGTAAGGCTGTCTTTAAGCACCCTGAGCTGGCAGGCGGCGTGGTATAACAGGGAGGATATCATGGTGTCCAGGACTGCGTTGACGGTACCACCGGTGAACACGCCTAAAAAACAATACCTGCTTACATGTGGTTATTTTAAATACGAGGTTTGGTCAAAAATTTCATTACTGGCAGCCAGTTGTTTGGTTGGCAGCATTGTGCTCATCATACCCTCATATGTAACGAGCTAGGTATAATGTTGATTACTGTTACGCTGATTCATAGTGGATATAGATACACTGTATCTCAAAATGATGGAACAAAATTAATAGTTTTTTATATTTAAGATTAAAAAAAATGTAATAGATAAATTAGTACATAAAAATTGAAACTTTTTTGAATACTTTCTGTAATTTTGAGCCATGCTCACATCCATTTTTTAAGTCGTCCTGTATGTTTTTCTGTTCTCCAAAACCTAGTATTTTATGATTACAATTAACCAAAACGTTCGTCAGTGAAAATTATGTGATTTTTAAGTCAGGTCGTTTTTCCATTAAATTTCTAATTTTCGGTAAGTACACCGAATAATAAATTTTTGGTGTTTGTAAAAAATGTTGTTTCATGGAAATAAATTTTTTGTTTGTATAGTTAAACAAATATTTATTACCTACTACCAAATAATTTTTTTGAAAAAGCAAAAATACAGTTGTTTGGTCTAAAGAAAGCATTTGTTTTAATTGAAAAACATTATTTTCTTTTCAATGATACTCTTATGGTATTGATTTAATTATATTCTGTGATAAAAGAATATTTGTATATTTTTTTCCAATTAAACATCTGCTTATTTAAATCAACAATTTATTGCTTAGCAATCGTAAGAAACAACTGCGGGCTAATCCCCGACCAGCATTAAATTAGACCTGAAAAATCTATAGTAAATAATCAACATATACCGGTTTCGAGCTTATTAGCTCTTATCTGTACCTATGCCAAAAAATTACATATTTTTTCCACATGTGAGCATTACACCAAAGGAGATCAATTGTTTGTTTTCGGTGTACGGTATAAAAAAGACTAATACGTAAGAATATGTACACAAGAACCTCTGAAATAATTTGAAAAATATGTTAATTTGATACATCACTGCATATGATAATACTGAATAATACTTTTCAATCAAACCTCGTTTGAAACAAAGAAAATGGCAATTCAAAAATGTGCCTAGATATGCTTGACTAAAAAATGTCTATAATCAATTAAAACTTACATAGAAATACAAATATGTACATAAATACATAAACTGCTGTATTTTCAAAGGGATTGAAGGGTAGCCAAACGTCAAATGGAAATCTTCTGTCGCTGTAAACCAACGGCGGGCTGGCCCATGTCAAGACAGCGAAACAACAAACCGTGGAAAACGTCAAAAAAATATATTTACAATTTTTCACAGCATTGGAAAGAATGTGGTCCTGTTCGGGTAACTGGCTGTTAAAAATTTTTTTGTTCATAGCATACACAGTTCTTCTGGTACCTTCCGGATTGAGCTTGTAAGGCAGCAGCTTCACTATCATGGAATTTAACTCGACTATCATGGAACACCTCTGACTGAGGGCTTCCACGTCGTGTTCTTCGCTTGTGATTACGGCCACAAGCGCCAAAATCGGTGTTATAACCGTGAATATCATGTATAAAATGAATCCGTATGGCTTGAAGAGTTTTGGACAAGAGTCGTAGGGATATAACCCGAATATTTTTAATATCAGTAGGTGATATTTGAAGGAACTCTGTACTAGTTCCACCATCTTCACTATACTGGGATTGATACGAAAAACATCCTCTTATATAAGTATAGCTTTACTGAGGACTTTTATCCAGGGCAGTATCAAGGAAATGTTCTGGTGATATAATTTTTCAAAGCTTTCATCTGCTTTATCATGTCGAAAATTCTATACAGCAATGTTTGTTAAGGTATTTTCGAGTGGTAGGTATAAAATAGAATAATTAGTAAACTCTCCACAACTTTATTAATCACTTGATTATAATATCGCATTCGAAACAGAACAGTACAGTTCTTGCTTCCGTTCCCATTCTTATAAGAAATGGTATCTGATAAAAACTTAGACAAAAAAGATAATAAGTTCTTTTCATTCTTTCAGTGGAAAGTAGGTACATTATTCAAAATAAACACATATATGACATTCTCCGCCACTAAAAAAAATGAATAGAGTAAAAAATATGTTACTACAATTAACTAACAATACATATAGATACATAAGTAATTATTTACATATATACAATACTATTCAGTGAGTCCATAACATAAACGATCAGGCGGTTTAGTATTTCTTTTAGGCCTAGTAATCGTTTCTGTTGACGTCCCACTAGTTGAAGGTATTTGAATATCGTTGGTATTTACACGGTGGTCCATGTTTCGCGCAAGATCTAACGAATCACCCTCATTCGAAATTTTCGGTTCTTTCAAACCACTTTGTACATTTGTTTTTAACATCTGATTAGTATGTCGTTTCCAGGTAACATTTAATTCTGGTATTCTTACTATATACGTACACTTTCCAATGCATTTTTCTACTAATTTATTTAATTCTTCCTCCACTTTGTCCCTAATACCAAATGGTAATGGTCTTGCTCTAACAAATTTGGGAGTAACCGTATTATCTTTTAATCTTAAAGAAATTGTACCCTTATTAAATGTACCGAGACCTGGAGAAAACACTGTCTTATATTTTCGAATGAAGTAATCAAATTCATCAGATTCTGCTGAAAAATTAATTTGGTTTATTGTAAAATTAAATAATTTCATGAAATCTCTGCCTAGAATTGGAGGACCTCCGTTTTTTATAACAAAGATATTCAAATATTTTGAAACATTGTTATAACTAATTTTAATTCTAAACATTCCTATAGTTGACATAATTTCACCATTGTATACATTTAAAGTTTTGTTAGGACAAACTAGTTTATACTTGGAAAAATGTTGTTTGAAAAAATTTTCGGATATGGCCGATATACCTGCCCCCGTATCTAACTGAAACTTATAATTAACATTGTCAATTTTAATTTGAATTAAAAATGGATTATCAACTAAAACATTAATTTGTTTTGTTTCCAATACAGTAAAAATATCTTGACTTTCAATAAAATTTTGAACATTTCTTTGTTTAGAACTGTTACCTATTTTTAGCTCCTTCTTCTTTGGACACACAGGTGCTAGATGCCCTTTTATTTTGCATAGATTGCACACATAGTCACGAAAACGACACTTTTTGGTTGAATGATTATTTCGACCACAACAAGCACATTTTTCCCGCGACTTCTGCGCCGATGAAGTAGATGCCAGATGTTGACTTCGGGATGTGACGTTGGAGGAAGTGGAAGTGACGTGATGCACTGCTGGCTCCCTCTTCACGACGACCTCGTTGACACCGGAAATCTCACTTGCCGCCATTTCTGCAACTGCTACTTCTATGACGTCAGCAAACTTACACGTGATTTTTTCTTTAAACAATTTGGCCTGGATTTGGCCCTTGCTGAAGCCGATCACAAAACGGTCACGTAACATCATGTCTAATACTTCTTCCCTGAATTCACAATTAACACCTAAACCTCTGAGTCTCGCGGCCCACTCATTTGCACTTTCGTGAGAGTTTTTCTGTGCACTGAAAAACTTTGCACGTGCCACAAACGGAGATTCGGCAACTTTAAAATGCTTATCAAACAAGCCCGTGAGCTCCTTGTAGGATTTATCTTCAGGAATTTTGGGAAGACACAAGTTGTACATTAATTTGTATGCTTCTTCATCTAAGAAGTTGAGCAATATAGCCCTCTTTTTGCCATCATCTTGGATAGCATTCACCAAGAAGTAATTGTCCAGCCTACGCCTATAAATAACCCAGTCACTATTTTGGGCGTTAAACTCTCGCACTTGTCCATAATATGATAGACCTTCAGCCATTTTAATCGTCCGCAAAAATACTGACTTTTGACTTTCCACTTAATTTTCCTCGTCGCCACTGCAAGGTATTTTCGAGTGGTAGGTATAAAATAGAATAATTAGTAAACTCTCCACAACTTTATTAATCACTTGATTATAATATCGCATTCGAAACAGAACAGTACAGTTCTTGCTTCCGTTCCCATTCTTATAAGAAATGGTATCTGATAAAAACTTAGACAAAAAAGATAATAAGTTCTTTTCATTCTTTCAGTGGAAAGTAGGTACATTATTCAAAATAAACACATATATGACAATAGGTAATTTTTTTTATAATACTAGATCAGAAATATTATAAGCAGCTTTAGATTTACTACTTTTCATCAATACAACACAGGTAGTTTCCACGGAGAACCAAGCATAACAAAAAGAGATTAAATTTTTAAGTAGTTCGCTTACGCAAACAATTAAAACAATGACTTTGCTCCCAAGTTTCAAAGTGACCTGTAACTAATTAGAATAAAATATTAAATTGCTGCACCCGATCATTAATAGTTTTTTTGTTCATTTAAATTTCCAAACTGTTCTCTATAGAATTACTAATTACAAAGTTAGGAATATTTAAATTTAAAATTTAAATTAGTATCTTATGAGGAAGTTGCAGGAATTTTATATTGATCTTTCAAATTTCTGATTATTTACAACTATTTTAATTTTTCCGATGAACTTAAACCTAGCTGTATTTCCAATTAAATTTACATTAACATGGTCTTCACAAACACACAATGTAGCAATACTTCTTTTCGTCGCCCTACTCCACACCATATTTTTCTTTTCATTTTTTGGCCCTATTTTTTGTTAGGTGTTGTATGCTGTATTCGTGCCTAATGACATAATGCAATACTTTCTGTGCCCATTTTACGAGTTTATTTTGCAACTATTCAATACCAATGTCTCTTTAACACAATAATACCTAATAATATCATAAATGAACAAATTCACTCTTCTAAAATTATGTACTGTGTTGCTCTTATGCATGGAAATCGTGTACAGATATGTATTAAGTCACACTGCTGTATTTAGGTATACACGTGCGAACGGCATTGGACGTCACAGGTCTACGCTATGGCGGCGACCGTTTTGTGGGGGCGTGGTCAGACTAAATTTTTAAATTCCGGATTCCAGTTTTTAGGCTTATTTTTCCACCAAATTGTCTAGGACAACCGCCATTTGGATTAAAATTATACATTTCCTCTGTATGTATTTGGAAAAATCATGCAATTTCCCAATTGTCTTCATTTAAACAAACAATTTTTATAAGGTCCACATAGTGCTCAGTAGTAACTTTTTAACTAATCTAGTTATGTTAATATAAAGTTAGTAATAGCCTAAAAAAGTGTTCATAGGTGTACAATGTTGGAAAGAGAAAAAATAACGACACTACAAAAATGTAACACTAGAACACTTAGAGAGAAAAAAAAACTACATTATAATTGGAAGAAATAATGTACAAATTTGTAAGTGGTGATTTTTGAAAATACCTACAATAATATTAAATATATCCACATTAGAAAAATTCGTATTAAAAATCTTGAAAAAGGGTGAAGTACTCTAAAATTACAGGGAGGCACAGAAAAATGAATATTTGATAAAGGTTCTTTAAAGCAATGTTATTAAATTCTTTTTTGATGACTGCTATAGGATGAATGTTATATGCTCCATTGACTTTGTAATCCAAGAATTTAACAAACTTGTTTTGATCTGATTCAATTCTAGCAAATATTATACTGAGGGGGCCAAATTACAGAAGTTAAACTTAATTTACTTTGCACATAATATGCGAAATACAATGTGTTCAATGCCTCAGGTGGTTTAAACGATCTGCTATTTCTTATAATAAAACCCGACATCCTACTGCTTTTTGCAACGTCATAATCAATATGTGTGTTAAATAACATTTTACCACCAAACATTATACCTAAATCTTTCGTTACAGAAATTTATTTCAGATTAAATTATAGTCATATGAATATTTATTAATGTTCCTGGTAAAAGTAATAAACACACATATTTTTATATTAAGAAACAGTTTATTCACATTGCAATATACAAAAAATCTATTAAGATCAGTTTGGACAAATAAACAATCAGTTAAAAGGCACTCCAGAAATAATTACATAAGGAGCTGAATGCAATCCATTTAAGGATACAATTTGTAACCTGTTGAACATCTCATCTCAATATCTCGATTGATTTTCGATCTCGAAAACGAGGCAAATTTGGACCCACGATTTTATAAACTTATTTTCTTATTTTTAAACATTTTTTCAAATTTTCTGCAGAAGTCGGCAAGAATGTAATCTTTGAAGGTTATGTCTCAAAAATAATGTTTGTGGGAGTTATAGGTGTTTGAAAAATTTGAATAATTTATTTTTTAAGAAAAATTCTAATCATCCGTTGAGCCACTTGTCCGCAATATGTTAAGGCAAGACCTTATCTCCGCACTGTATAATACATAATAATAATAATAATAATAATAATAATAGAAAAAAACTCTTACCTGCAACTACAAAATGTATATCTCTATGAAGCCTAGAATTTTTTGCCTAATTTTTCTACTATTGAGATAAGCGACTATTTGTTTACAAAATGGTGCATATTTTTTATTGAAAATCTAATAATTCCTCATAACTGCAACTAGTGAGTAGGACCTGCGTATGATCTGAAATTCAATTAATAAGTCATGATACTTTTCCTGAAACGAATTTCATACCGTAGTAAACGTTTCCACTGTCAGATCCATAAGTTTTCCAGCTGTTACCTTCATGGGTCTCTTAGCTCTCTCCATCAATATGAGAAGTGCTTTCTTGCATTTCTGGTTGTAATTATACCAGTCACCCATATATATGGCAGTTATCACCGTATCACTCTAAAACAATATACAGGGTGTTCAGAAAAAAATAGCCAATAATAAATTAAGATTTCCAGGTGATGATTATTATAACAAAAAGCAGTAGATATGTTTGCAATGCATGTGAGGTGAGACTTCTTATAATTTTCATTTAAATATATGTCGACTATATCACAAATTACCTCGTCACGCAGAAGAGTTCCAGAAAAACAATACATAAATTGTTCCATCAGGAGAGACACCGTAAAAGCTGATGTTGCAATAAAAGGTACACTGAACGGCACAGACTGAAATGAAAGGTGTTTTCATATACAGAGTGTTACAGTTGCCAACATCGTTATGGAATTTAAAAATCTAAAAAAAATTTTCTTTCGCAAATTGGAAAATAATGTGAATTTCGATAAATAGGTTGATATTAAACTGAACATTTGACTTTTGACAGGTGATATCATTGCTGTTAAGTTAATGAAAAAGACATTTAATAATTAATTTAGGAATATAAAGTGTTATATGTATATTTTTTATTGGTTTTGTGGGCAATAACTAATTGTGCAAATTAAAGTATATATATTTCTATAAATATTTATTGTCTCTGATTAAAGACTTCCAAAAAATGTTGAGTTTGTTGGTAGCTGTCAAAATTCAAAATAAAAAATAAACAGTATAGGTAGTTGATATGAAAATTGTGAATTTTTCAGTTTCATAACTAATGTAGAATGGATTGAAAAATTCTTAAAATAATGAATCTTATTTTTGGCAGAAGGAAAGCGAAGGATTTTGTAAAGTTGCAAATACTATACTTTAGTAAAAACAAATACCTATTGAAAATATAAATAGGTATTAATGTATATTTTTTTATTGTAAACCTACAACGTGATTTTGATCAGTTTCAGTAAATTTGTACATTTTTAAGTTTGACAGAGATTTTGGAAACAGAAAACTAAAATTGTGCGAATGTTTATATATTTATAACTGATTTTATTTGAAAAAAATATATATACATGTTTAAGTAAAAATTCAATTTTAGAAAAAAAAATTATAAAAATGTTTTATGCGATTTGAATTATAAATATGGCTATGCATCTTAGGTATAATAAGAAATAGGTAGTTATATTTACCACAGACAGATGAAGGCAACAAATCCCTATTGATATGCTACTTGTTAAGAATTGACTAAAGACGGCTACGGAGTAGGTTCTTTCCAAATCCTCTACGTACCTAAACCCAAAAAAGCTATTTAAATCTTCTGATGAGCATCGATTTATCAGCCTTTTCTTTGATTTTATTTTAATAGTACTCTACAGTCCAGCTGCATGGTATTTTTTTAAAATGTTACAGGAAATAAACGAAAAAAAATCAAAAAAGGGGTCACACTGTCTCTATGGAGTAAATTTCAAATAGAAATGTTAAGGCATTTTGAATTTATCGAAGTTAAAGTATAATTATAATTGTAAAGGAACTTTAACGCCATGTATTTCGTTAAAGAGGCATCTGCGACCCCATGTATATCACGACTTCTCCCATCACCCAATATAAACGAATACTTACTCATAAATAGCATCATAGTGCTCGATGCAACGGCATATGTTCTTATAAATAATGCTATTCTTCAACTGTTCTTTATCCTCAGGACTAAGCGTTCTGGCCTCCTTTGATACCTGCTCCTCTGCACGCTGTCCCAAGTGCGTAAGGCTGTCTTTAAGGACCCTGAGCTGGCAGGCGGCGTGGTATAACAGGGAGGATATCATGGTGTCCAGGACTGCGTTGGCGGTACCACCGGTGAACACGCCTAAAAAACAATACCTGCATACATGTGGTTATTTTAAATACGAGGTTTGGTCAAAAATTTCATTACTGGTAGCCAGTTGTGTGGTTGGCAGCATTGCGTTCAACATAACCTCACATGTAACGAGCTAGGTATAATGTTGATTACTTTTACGCTGATTCATAGTGGATATACACTGTATCTCAAAACGATGGAGCAAAATTAATAGTTATTAACATAATTTATTTTTTACATTTAAGATTAAAAAAATGTAATAGGTCAACTAGTACATACAAATTGAAATTTTTCTGCAATATTTTCTGTAAATTTGAGCCATGGCCACATCCACTTTTTAGGTCGTTTTATATGATTTTCTGTTCTCCAAAACCTAGTATTTTATCTGTTTATGGTCACGATTAAGCAAAAAGTTCGTCAGTAAAAATGATGTGATTTTTAAGGCAGGTCGTATTTCCATTAAATTTCTAATTTTCGGTGAGAAATACACCGAAAAATAAATTTTTGGTGCCTGTAAAAAATTTTTTTTCATGGAAATAATTTTTTGTTTGTGTAGAGTCAAACAAATATTTATTACCTAATACCAAATCATTTTTTTTTGAAAAAGCAAAAATACAGTTATTTGGTGTATAGAAAGCATTTGTTTTAATTGAAACACGTTATTTTATTTTCATTGATGCACTTCTAGTGTTGATTTAATTATACTCTGTGATAAAACAATATTTGTATATTTCAAAGATTTTTTTCCAATTAAACATCTGCTTATTTAAGTCAACAACTTATTGCTTAGCAATCGTAGGAAACAACTGCTGGATAATCCCCGACCAGCATTGAATTACACTTGAAAAATCTATAGTAAATAGTCATAGTGATTTAGTCATAGTATCATTTAAATAAATACTCGATAAAAAAAATAAATTTTCTTACCAAACAAGTCAATTTATTTTTGACAAAAAAGTGAGCATTGCAACATAAAAGATGATTGTTTGCTGAAAAAAAGGTTTTTTTCAGTGTACGGTAAGAAAAAGACTAATACGTAAGAATATGTACGTTTTTTAAAGTACACAAGAACCTCTGAAATAATTTAAAAAATATATTCATTTGATACATCACTGCATATGATAATACTGAATAATACTTTTCAATCAAACCTCGTTTGAAATAAAGAAAATGTCAATTCAAACATGTGTCTAGATATGCTGACTAAAAAATGTCTATAATCAATTAAAACTTACATAGAAATACAAATATGTACATAAATACATAAACTGCTGTATTTTCAAAGGGATTGAAGGGTAGCCAAACGTCAAATGGAAATCTTCTGTCGCTGTAAACCAACGGCGGGCTGGCCCATGACATGACAGCGAAACAACAAGACGTGGAAAACGTTAAAAAAATATATTTACAATTTTTCACAGCATCGGAAAGAATGTGGTCCTGTTCGGGTAACTGGCTGTTAAAAATTTTATTATTCAGAGCATACACAGTCCTTCTGGTACCTTCCGGATTGAGCTTATAAGGCAGCAGCTTCACTATCATGGAATTTAACTCGACTATCATGGAACACCTCTGACTGAGGGCTTCCACGTCGTGTTCTTCGCTTGTGATTACGGCCACAAGCGCCAAAATCGGCGTTATAACCGTGAATATCATGTAGAAAATGAATCCGTATGGCTTGAAGAGTTTTGGACAAGAGTCGTAGGGATATAACCCGAATATTTTTAATATCAGTAGGTGATATTTGAAGGAACTCTGTACTAGTTCCACCATCTTCACTATACTGGGATTGACACGAAAAACATCCCCTTATATAAGTATAGCTTTACTGAGAACTTTTGAAGTTTTATCCAGGGCAGTATCAAGGAAATGTTCTGGTGATATAATTTTTCAAAGCTTTCATCTGCTTTATCCTATCGAAAATTCTATACAGCAATTTTCGTTTATTATAAGCAGCTTCAGATTTATTACTTTTCTTCAATACAACACAGGTAGTTTCCACGGAGAACCAAGCAAAATAAAATTTTTAAATTCCGTTTTTAGGCTTATTTTTCCACTAAAGTGTCTCGGACAGACGCCATTTCTATTAAAATAAAACATTCTGTTTTCTGCAGGTATTTCCAAAAATCATTTAATATCTCCATTTAAACAAATAATTTTTAATAGGTCCACGTAGTGCTCTTCGTGATCTTTTTAACTAATCCAGTGATGTTAATATAAAATTAATTAGTTTATTAATAATAATTTCTCTCAACTGAAAGAAGCAAGAGCAAGTAAGATCTGCACACGATCTGAAATTTTTGAATGAAAATTACGTTGTTAAAAATGATGTTTTTTAAAATATAATAAACATTTAAGTGAAAAATGGAGTCGTCAAAATAATATTTTTCTTTAATACCTCACTGATTGTTTCCATGGGAAAACAATCGAAACAAAACAGTGTTAAAATTTACTTTTCTTAAATATGTATTATATAATTAAAAATATTAGTCTATTGTTACATACTTTATTGAAAGAGAATATTTAATCATAATACATAGACAATTACTTTGGTACTTAGTTTTAGACTAGCTTTTCTTCATTTAAGTTTCTCGAAAAGCAACAGAATTGTTCGAAAGTAAGTTATTTTGTAATTGTTTCTAATTTCTAATTTACGAGAATATCATTCTATTGCAATATACCGGGTGACAACGGAAAGTGGGAACACGCTGTAACTTTTTTATGATTGCTGATAAAAATTTAAAATTGGGTGGGTTTATACTAGATGGTGCCATGAATTCTATGAGGTCATTTCGGATTTCATGACATTTCCGGTTTGACCGTAAATTTATATTTTAAAATGGGACACCCTGTATTTTTTGACATTTTCTGAATGTAAGTAATTATTAAAAATAAAACTAGAAGCCCACGACTGGAAGAAATTGTTTTCTTTTTTGACGGATTGTAAAAATTGTTGTACCACAAAATTCAGAAAAAAATCCTTTACTAAAAAATCAATAGAGACCACCCTCTTTACATTTGAAAAAAAATGAGTTTTTAAGGAAATACAATAAATCGAAATATTTAGTGGTAATAACTAAAAAAATATACAAAACTATTCAAATTTCGAACAAAAAAGAAAACAATTTCTGCCAGTCGCGACCTTCAAGTTTTATTTTTAAAAATTAAACAAAGTTACTTACATCCAGAAAATGTGTCAGACAATTGGTCCTACCATAGTTAAAATGATCCGCTGATTCTAAAAATGTCAAAAAATACAGGCTGTCCCTTTTAAAAAATATAAATATACGATCATTTCCGGTCAAACCGGAAATGTCATGAAATCCGAAATGGCCTCAAGGAATTCATGGCGCCATCTAGTATAAACCCACTCAATTTCAAATTTTTATCAGTAGTCATAAAAAAGTTACAGCGTGTTCCCACTTTCCGTTGTCACTCGGTACCTATACGAACTACTGAAAGTGAAGGGTGACCGGAATATAACTGCTAATGGAGCTGTATATCTGATCAAAAGCAACAATATGAGAAAAATATCTAAAACTAATAGTTTTTCTGCAAATACATTGCAATTGATACGTGCCAATTTGATTTTTTCTTACTAAACAGTTTGTATATTATTATATCTTTAAATTCTCTACTTTTTCCTGATTGCATTGATATAAACATAATAATGGGTTATCTTTTACTGTTCGAGAGATATTAATAAAATTTCATTATTTTATTAAAAAGAATGCAAAACTATATTTGAATTCATTTTGTGCAGCAATGTAAAGAATGAACTTTATAAAAATTGTTCAAATTCTTGTTCTTCCTTTTCTATGCAGAACCTATATCGTTTTACCAAATTATTTCTTGGGTGTTGGTCCCTATAAGCTATAGCTTCTAGTATTCTAACTTGAATTTCTGAAATAGTGGTTGGTCTATTCTTATTAATACTATTCTTTAAATATAGCCCTTCAAAATTGTATCGGGTGGTGTCAAGTCGGGACACTACAGTGGTATTCATAGTCCGTCTCCGGTCGCCGGAGAGCAGTCTCCTCCCCGAAATTATATGAATTACGTAATTAAATTCGCATAATTTCGGAATGGACATATAGGATATCACTGTTACAGTACACTGTATTCGTAGTCAGTCTGAAATTATCTAAATTTCATAACTAAATCAATATAATTTTGGAAAGGAGACCGTTCTCCGAAGACCGGAGGAGGACTATGAATTAGAGATGGGCAGTTCCCGAGTGAACTGGTTTAAAAGAACGGGTTTCGACACTGAACTGCGAGAATCAGTTCTCGAGAAGTTGACAAATCAGTTCTTTGCGAACTGATTTGTATCGATTGATGTAGAGTGCGAGAGACAAAAGGTACATCTAAACTCTGCACGCTCGCAAATTTTTAATTTTTTATTTAACAAATGACCCATTTTTGTTGAACATATGGCAAATGTCACACACGATTCAACGAAAATGTCTGGAAAATGTTCTCTCGGGAGTTTTCGAGGTCCCTCTTTATCACTTTGGTGTTAGCTTTATTATTTATTGCTAAATTGTTGTAACTGGGCTAATTAACAAATTAAAAACTCCACCCCCGAAATCACTAGAGAACCGGAATATTTTTCAGGATTTCTGGCTTATTAAGGCAAACCATCGGCACAAGATTTTTGCAAATATAATTGTTTATTGTTCGATTGTTGCAACCTCGCTAATTAAAAAATTAATAACTCTACTCGCTACACTCAGAGGTTAGATGTACCTTTTGTTATAAAAAATTCCCTGAACATTTTGCAGAAAACCGCATCTCAATCGGACTTCTCCGCAAAAAGTTGTCTATTTTCACATTTTTCTTGCTAATTTGACGCGACTAGATATTTTCAAGTTTAGATGTCAGAAGGAACTGTTCAGTGAATAGTGAACGAGTGTTCACAGCCTATGTGAGCTTAAAAATCATACGGGCGATCTGAATTCTGAATAACTGATTGGTGATCCGATTGCGGAACGTTAATATCATTCTTAGTTAAATATAATATCCAAGAACTGCATACCAGCACACATAGGCGTCCGTATCAAATTGTTACATTAATAAAAACGATATAGGTATGTGCCATTAATTATAATTATATGATGTATAAGAATTAAGCACTGAATTTTATTAACAAGTAAAATACAACTTTACAGAAATATAAATTAAATTCTGTAATAAAGAATAAATAAAAATCAGTATCTAAATGATTCGAGATATTTTGGAAAAAAGAGGCTTCAAATATTTTGATTAAGAATTCTTATTCTAAAGTCTAAACGCTAATAAACGTGTCGCAATCATAAAATGCGGAATAAACTGACCGTCTGCGATTGATGGAGATGCGGGATTCGGAGAGAAGCGTATATCTGTGCAGTGTTTGACGAAAAACCAGTTCTTAAAGAGCTGGTTTTAAGAATCAGTTCTTTTTAGTGATTCAGAACTGGATCATTAAAATGAACTGCTAAACCCATCTCTACTATGAATACCACATGTTATGTTTGGTATTTAAATTTGTCACACAGCAAAATAAAAGCACTCATATTCCGGAAACCCTGTATAAGATGTATCTAAATGGTACTACTAATTCTTTGGATAGAAATAAGTTAAGTAAGCTACAAACCTTGACCTTATTTTCTTTTTTTTTTCAGGTTAGTATTCAGCCCATCTACAGCTATTCGTAAGTATAAGTAAAAATTTCTAAAATCCCAGCAGATTCTTATGCATATTTTTGAAAATAAAGCATACGGGCTAATATACTCGACAATAAAAAATCTAATAATTCTAAATCGTAGATTTGGGGTCAGAATTACCATAATGCCATGCAGATGCATCCATATCGTGAAAGTACAAGATTATTAAAACATCAGTTTCTACACAGATCCGATTTTTATCATTACCTCAAGGTGTGTTATCACACATTTAGTGTGATTATGTATTCATCATTAAAATATGGAAAACATCACTGACATTTACATTTCGTAGTGTTTCTATGTAGGTATTTAATGAATATTTCAAATCGCCTGTCATATTTTATCAAATCTAATGACTCCAAAAATAGCCAAGAAAAAAAAAACAAGCAAAACAGGGGCGTACCATTCTTTAGAATTTAAAATATTAGGTAAAAAGAAACTATTACTACTATGTATATGTTTGTAATATTGAGAATCTTAGCTGACATCCTACATGATATAAATGAACTTATTAAGAAACACTAAAAACATATCCTGGAAATTATGATTATGATTGATAAAATGATAAATATTGATGAGCTTTTTAATATTTGCCTTCAGATGATCTATGTTTTTGTTTTTCTGGCACTTTAATTTTTATATCGTAAATTCATCAGTCGGTTGCAATGATTTATTTTACTTCTTTAATCAAATATTAAATATGGAATGACTTAAGGATTTTATAAATTCAAATATTAATAATGTGTCTACAGAGTGGGTAGAGAAAAACAATACATGACAAAATTGCTGCAAATATGTAATATTATAAATTCAGTTTCATTTATTACGAAAATATTAATTATGGTGTAATATTTCATTTAGTGTTGGTATCTTGTTCCTGTATTTGTCCCGTAAGAAAAATCAAGACCAAGACAAGACTTGACAGCTCGAATTTTTATTATAAATATATATTTTATTATTTAAAGGATCTCAAAATTATTTTTAGAATCAAAATCCAGGTCCAGTTATGCGGATCTAGAACTAATTATAAATTTACTGCCAATAAAGAGCTCCGATTCTGTTTCGCCTATTTGGTCCATTGTTTTATAACTTATTATGTAAAACTGACCGTTTCTATGCTTTATAAAGTCTACCAATCGACCACTGTCGACGATCGACCATATCGATAGTTACATGTGAGTTCCGAGCGGGAACCGAGAGTAACCACCACTGTTACCAAACTCGTGATAAAGTTCCATATTTTTCATTTATATGCAAGAGTCTCACAAAAATCATGCGAGGCTTGCAAAATTGTGAGACAAGAAATTTGCGAGACTCTCTTAAGATGCAAGATTGAGCAAGAACAAGACTTTAAAGCCCGCGTATAACTTCCCTTTGATATGGAGCGTATAATCGTCAGGACATATAAGCAAGCATTATACAGGGCGCTCAAATGAAAACGAAATAGAATCATTTTCAGGAACTGCGTCAAGATTGTAGAAAAACGCTCAGACCCGTCGATTTTAGATTAAAGGGAGACATTCTTTGCTGGTACTTTTGTCTCAGCCACATTCACCCCCAAGCAAGGGTAAGCATCACTCCAAAATATTTAAAAGGCATTGGGGGCTGAGTAATATTTATTTTGAAAGCTCTTGCAATTCTCTTTGCAACAGACTTTAAATTTTATAATTCAGTCCAATATTTAATAAGAATTTTGATTTTTAATGCTGAAGCTTGTGTACAAACAATTAGTAACAGTAATAATGTCACTCATTCGAGTCAAGTACGGCAATGGTATAAATTTAGTATTTCTTGCGTTACATTGGTTTTTGACGATTTGTTATCACTTTCGTTAAAGAAAACACAATTGTAAAACACAGAAATGAATACTATACACACATTATAAAATTGAAAGTCTGTGTAAGAGCTTTCAAAATAAATATTACTCAACCCCCAATTCAATTTAAATATTTTGGGGTGATGGAGGTGAAAGCGGCGGAGTCAAAAATACCAGCAAAAAATGTTCTCCTTTAATCTAAAATCGACGGGTCTGAACGTTTTTTCTACAATCTTGACGCAATTCCTGCCTCTGTTTAGTTTTCATCTGGCCACCCTGTATATTTAAATGAGGTACCTAATTGTATCTAATTCCACATGAAATGTGTAGGATCAGTCCGTATGATTTTCTGACGCTGGCGATCCGCCATGATAATACGCTTCATGTGAAACAGCGCTTACATATTTCTTTCATCTTTGCCTGCCTCGTATCTCTCATCGACTGATTCTATTTGAACGCATGCGGTTACTCAGCAATTTTTTAGTTCCAAAATTTCATTATCATTTATTTTCAGAAAAAGAGTATATATAAATTAATAAAATAATTCGCCGCTTTTAAAATGCCGATTTATTTTGTTACGTTGTATACCCTAGTTTATTAAAAATATGATTTATGGCTTCCCAGAAACTAGATTTTTTTTTCTAATAAAATTGATGCAAACCGCATCGATATCCGATCATTATTACGGAACTTATTTTGAAACTAGTTTCAAGATACCTAAACAGGTTTCTTAAACAGTACTTTGGCTTCGACCAATGACAGGACTTCGAGGTTCTGACGTGTAAGCTGATGATTGGTTGTTAATACATGACATCAGAATTGAACATGTTTGTCAGATTTATACTGTCTGTAAGTGGGTATTTAAAGCAAAAGACGAAAATTTACTTGAAACTGACAGTGAAATCGTTGAGTACAGTCTCATTTTTTGTTCTCCTTGTAAACCATTTAATTATTCAGAATTTTGTGAATTCTGGGAATCCTTGTATCTGGTCTATCGTGTGGTAGCTTCATCGACGGATGTTGGTCAAACTTTCACCTTCACAAATGTCAAGAGCATTTTGGAGGTATTTGGATCCATACCTACACCAGAACGTCGTGTTATTTAATCTAATTTGATATTATAATTAGGGCAAACACGTATACTATGCTGTCAGCGACAGGATCGTATTATATGCGGATGTCTAAATAATATACCCGACTTTACGTATTCGGTTAGATGTTTATATAAATATATTTTGTTGCATTTCAAATAATTAATACAATACAACATATTCATTGAAATATGTATAAATGGTTCGTTCAGGATCTTCATTTTAGTTATTATTTTTTATTTTTAAATTTACAGAAAGCTATTATGTTTCAATAATAATTTATGAGACTATTGTTGCTTTCTTGTAATTTACAAATTTTTATTACTGTCTAGACTTTAACAAAACAGGGTTTCAATCAAGTTTCACTTTCGGATTTTTTTATCTTTATCTAAATAAATAATTATAATTTGGCGGCCGTTATAAAAGGAGCTATTAATTTTGTTTTACAAGACAAATACAATAATTTCGATTTTGCCGTTTATTTCTTTTTTTTAAATCTATTTTGAGGTAAATATGTATTCCTTTTTATATTTTTCTACTGCAGTTCAGTAAATCCCACTCCGTTTTTTAATTCTTTTTTTAGCTGATTTACAGGATTTTTATATTATGCACGATATGAGATTTATGTTGTTTATTATTGTTGAATCAAAATAAAATTAATAAGTGACTGTTTTAATTTAAATCTAATAAAACAATTTAATTCCTTGTAAATTTTATTTCAGTCGTCTCGACTACACGTTCTTATTTATTTATTTAATTCTTATTTTGTATCTACAGGATTAACCTAAATGATACAATCGAAAATAAAGATAACAGTTGTGCTAAAATATAAATTCAACATTTACAATAAATTAAATAATATTATAATGAATATAAATAATTTAAACATAAATTGCACATCGCAAGTATTAATTAATTTGCTTCATAAATTTTAGTAAGTTGACTCCACGATGCCTCAAGAATATCAAAATTTTGAGGCAACGCATTAACTGCCTTACTAACTTCATTTATAGGAGAATATAATCCAACATTTGTACGAGATTGACGTAGATAGAAAAAATCATCTATTCTGGTGGTATAGTTCGGAACTCTTGCTTTTGCACATGTATCTCTCTATTCTCTTATCACTTCCATGCTTATCTTCCTAAAATGTATAACGTATAAGTATCAGACTATTCTTTTATCTAATATTTTTTCATGCTAGGCTTAAAAAATCTGCTAAAACTTATTTTAGAATTAATAAAGATTACATAATTTCAATAATTTTTGTTCGACCCTGTATGATATATAAATCATTAACGAATATGGCTCCCTCTACCAGCAAGGGAACCAACTTTTCCACAACTTTGAGTAAACAGAGATCTAAATTTCCGCTTTTGACAAGGACAACAATTTAACACAGTTATTTTAACATATTCTCTATTTATTTCACTGTTTTGGCCATATATTTGTTTGAAATATACATTACTTAATAATAATTGTTTAATAGTATCACAGACAGTTATATTTGGGCTTTATTGATTTATTTTAGTGCTGCCATCTAACGACGAAGAAATGTATCCACGAATTATTGACGTTACGGTTATTTTGTTGTTTACTTGATTCTTCCTAGATGGCACTAGTAGCAAGTAAACTACTATTTATATTTATTTTTGTTAAGTGAATCAATATTGTATCTCAATAAGTAAAATAAGTTAAAAATGTATTTATTTAAAGATTTGTATAATATCAAGTTTTAATTTAAATTAAACTGTCTGATACATAGGTAAGTAAGTAATTTTTTCACTCGGTGTCGGAAAGCTAACCCAACTTTTCATTCTAGATCTCGGGAAAAATGACTTTTATGACATTAGCCCACTATTTACAAATAATAGACCGAAGTTGGAGGGCACAGGATGGCATAAAAATTGCAACTTTTATATCTCTTCGTCATGAGCATGCCAAGTACGGCAACTACCAGCTGGAGATGCCCGAAAGTCTTGTCGACAAGTTCCTGATAGCACCAGTGGACGAACTGATAATTTTACACTTAAAATGCCTGTATCACATCGGAAAGGAAGACTTTCTAGGCGCTTACCAACAACAGAGCGCACTGGTACAAAGTTTCGCTAAAATTCTACAAGCGCAGAAAGAAGAGAACTGGTCTTTACCTATAATGTACACAATATGCTCGGATCTGAGGCTTATCGCTCAACAAGCGGAGAAGCAAAAGGTAGGAGTTAACGAGAAGCCCGGAGAGATCTTAGAGAAGGCTGCTGAGTGTCTGATGGGTTGTTTCCGAGTGTGTGCTGCTGACAATCGTTCTGGCGAGGAAGACACTAAGAGAATAGGCATGTTAGCGTTGGTGAATCAGTTATTCAAAGTGTATTTCAGAATTAACAAGCTACATCTGTGCAAACCATTGATAAGAGCGATAGAATCTTCACCATTCAAAGAGAGTTTCTCACTTAGCCAACAAGTCACATACAGGTACTTCGTAGGGCGAAAAGCCATGTACGATAGCAATTACAAAGCCGCCGACGAGTATTTAACGTACGCATTTGAAAACTGCCACAAATCGAGCAGGAAGAATAAACGTTTGATCTTAATATACCTAGTTCCAGTCAAGATGCTTTTAGGTTACATTCCGAGCAAAAAAGTGCTAGAGAAATACGACGTTACGCAATTCTGGGACTTGGTGCAAGCAGTGTGTCAAGGCAATTTGAAGTTATTCGACGAATTGATGGAAATGCACGAGAGTTTCTTCATAAAGTGCGGCATTTACTTAATCGTGGACAAGTTGAAGATCATAGCGTACAGGAATCTGTTCCGAAAAGTGTATCTGATACTGAACACCCACCAGATCCCTGTTGAAGCGCTACAGTATGCGTTGGAGTACTTGGGGCAGGACGTGGATTTAGACGAGACTCAGTGTATAGTTGCGAATCTTATTTACGAGGGGAAAATCAAGGGTTACATATCGCATCAGCATAGGAAAGTCGTCGTAAGCAAGCAGAATCCGTTTCCTGCCCTGACCAGTTTGACGTGAACGTTGAGTTTTTTATGGACTTTCAAAATTTTATATACAAGGTGTAACAGTAGTAAGTATTCAAAACTTGTGAGCTTGTAAAACAAGTCGAAAAATTACGAAAACCTTAGTACAACTTTTGTCAGTGGCGGCTCCTAAGGGAGATACGCTCACTTAACGGGGTAACTTCAGAAACAGTTTTTAATGTGTAACATCAAAACGGTTCTACATTAAGTCAAGAAATTTTGGTGAGATATTAACCTTGACGTGCTTAAAAAGTCTCATAAAATACATTTCAAAATTTTCTATAGGGGCGTGAGAAAATACAAGGCTCTGGTACAAATTTAATCGTATATTTTTTATAGTTAATTTTTTCTAATTTGTGACTCCCAAATATTAAAATATCAAGTATTTAACATAAAAAATGTAGTTTTGTCAAATTTCAATAGGAGGTACTGTTTTTCAATAAAATCGATTTCAACCATTCTTAATGTGATCAACATTTAACAAGTATGATTGAAATCGATTTTACTGAAAAATGGTACATCCTATTAAAATTTAACAGGAGTACCTTTTTTATGTTAAATACTTCAAATTTCAATATATTTGAGTCAGAAACTAGACAAAATTAACTACAAAAAAGATATCATTAAATTTGTCCCCGAGTCTTGCATTTTCTCACGCACCTGTAGAAAATTTTTAAATGTATGTTATGAGACTTATTGAACACGTCAAGGTTAATATCCCACCAAAATTTCGAGACTTACTGTTGAACCGTTTTGATGTTACGCATTAAAAATTGCTTCTGAGGTTACCCCTTTAAGTGAGCGTATCTCCCTTAGGAGCCGCCACTGACAAAAGTTGTACTAAGGTTATCGTAATTTTTCGACTTGTTTTACAAGCTCACAAGTTTTGAATACTACTACTGGTACACCTTGTATATGGAAATGTAATATATTTAAGTGTAATACATGGATACAGAGAGTAAAGAGTAGTAAAATGTTTATTTTAAGTAACTAACTTTGTTGTTTAATCTGGATTTTTTGTAATAAATTTGTAAAGTAAGGTATTTGTAGTTTAACGTATGGAGCTTGAACAAAAAAGATAACATTTTTAAAACTAATCATTTTCCACAAATCTCTAACCCTAAAAAAATCTGAAAAGAAAAATACATTGGCATAGGCATTCAGAATGCCCTGTACATTTAACGTAAAAATTAATCAGATATTCTTGTTTGTCTCACAAAAAATCCCTTTCCAAAATTTGAGTGAAATTACCCAACAAATAAGAATGTTATCGTAAAAAACTGAAATAAATGATGGGACTTTATCCGGTCTAGTAAATTAGCCTGGGAAGTAGGGCAAATTTTTTACAGAAAACCCTATATACACAAATACTTTTTTTTCGATAGTTTTGATATTATTTGTATGTGAAAACAAAATATTTAAATTCTGGTGTTCATTTTTGTAACTCCTCCCTAATTTTGTACTAAATGTTTTTCCATTTACCAAATTTAAAAATAATTATATTATCTCTGCAGAATTTAATTTTTTTGTTTACTTTTGTTAAATTTTAAAAATACTTGATAATTTTAGCAGTGTTTATCAGAAAATAATCAAAAAGTTACTACATATTTTATTCATACCGCAGCATTGCAACATTCTTTAAAAAAAATATGTTTTTCTTGATGTTGTCCATTATTACTATTATTATTTATTTGAGTTTTTTTATGTAACACAATTATTCACATATTTAAAAATTACCTATGTACTTTTTTCAGAATTTTAAAAAAATATAACGAGTAAAAAACAAACTAAAAATAAATCTTATGGGGGTAATATCATTATTTTTAAATTTGGTCAATGGAAGAAGAGTTTGGTACAATTTCAGGGGTGAGCTGCCCCCAATAAACACCTAATAGTACTTCGATGAACTTTAACTCATAGTCAAAGACCAGTAATAATCCTAAATCGTTGCTAAATTTGGGTCTTCTATAATAAAGTGCCCCTGTTTAAACTGAAGTCTGCATTTTGGAGACTAATAACACTTCAGGGGTGCAACTTGTAGATTAAGAAAGTTTGGTTAATTTTCAATATTTTGGACATGACTATCTCCTCTGTATCGGTTCTTATGAGGGACATCCTGTATATTAAATGTTATAATGTAAATTTTAAATGAGACTGTTGTATTAATACTACGTGGATATAACTTCTACATTGTAAAATACAAAACTTATGACAGGCGACATCTAATATTTGCTTGTGATGTGTGGAAAACTGCGGCTAGATTCAATATATTTGATTTGTTTATGACAATATTAGTAGACTGACGCAAAATCAGTTTATAATGAAATAACTGCATTTATTATTCTTGCAACTTGTTATTTTTTAGGCACTCAATCAAATATGACGTGTTTGAATCCGGTATAAATTTGATAAATTTTAGTTGCTGCAATAACAGTCTATTAGCTTCAGTTCTATTTGCTCGTGGCATGTCGAATTATTGGTTCTGACTTTTTGCAATAAAACGAAAATTCATTTTTCACTCGCTCCTGCGATATTCTGTTTGTGGCTTTCACGGAGTTTATATTGCTGTAGCTTGCAGTACTGCTTTATTATTTTATAACTTCTCTCTGAAATAAAACCGAACCGGGCTGGTTTTACCAAGCAAAATGTTAGTGTGAAAGAGGGTAGCTTTTTGTAGAAAAAAGATTTGTTTTGAACAATGTGAATATTTTAAACTGAAAAGTGGGGTGTTATAATATTATGCAACCAGAATTACAAGTCTCGCAATAATTGGTCAAAATAAAATATGCCACCAAAAATCATTAGTACATAGATTGTGGTCAAATTTAATGCTAGCAATATTTGCGTTAAGGTCGCCGTATTTCTGGCAAAATATGACCAGTATTTGTAGTGTTATTAGGTACTGAAATATCAAAAAATAAAGCTCGAAGAACAAAAATAACCACACAAATAGAATCTTTAAAGTTCTGTCTATTGATTATTACTATTTAAATATAGTTTAAATAAAGTTTTAACTTTTAAAAAACGTATTTTCATATTGGTCTTTGCTGCTAACCTAATGTCACATTTTTATCAATTAATTTATCGTTCGTATACATAAACCTAAACAATTTTATATGTAACACTAAGTAAGTTTATGTTATAGGAATATTTAGACCTATAAATCAATTTTAAAAAGTAGTTAGTTTGATAAATTTCAGTAGCTAAAAATTTTTAGTATTTTTCCATGAGTTATTTTCTCAGCAAGTTCGGCCGTTCGGCAAACTTCATTATCTAGAAGAGGCTAGAAGTCTGTTACAAACTATAAAAATCTGACTCAATTTAACAATAAATAGTTCAGCCTTTGACTAAGAGGTGGCGGTAAAGTAAATTCTGTTTACAGGGCGAACCAAATTTGGAATTAAGTATTATATTAGAAATTAAGACGAATTAAACATACCACATGCATTTGATTGCATTGTTATTGATATAAATTTTCGATTTTTCCACTTCAGATCGGTTATTGAACGTGCAAAAGACGTTCTGTATGCTGTTATAAAAAAATTGTGACCTTTAAAAAAACATTAAAATTAAGGGAACTTGAAAAATCTCTTTAATATTAACTAAGGGTTATTGGAACACTGTTAATGAAAAAATACAGGTATTTAAAACACCAAACCCAACTCCTGCAAAATTCAGAGAATTGAATCGATCTGATTCAACTTTTAAAATACAGGGTCTTGGAAAAAATGTCAAACTTGAAAAAAATCTCAAAATTGACAGAATTTGAAAATTTTTAAAGTGAAATGACAACCATTTCAAAATTATAGAGTGCTGGACTTTCGCGACCTAAATACAATGTGATAAAATGTTCTCTAATTTCCTCGTTTAATATTGATGGTAATAATAAATTTCAAAAGGAAAATTTTGCAATTAAATTATTTGGCCACTGATACTGCTGGCTATCGTAATATGAAGTATACAGGTATGCAGGAAACAAATAACGCTTACCCGTATATTAGTGTATATTGTCCCCATGCCGCCAGTGGATTTTTAATCATTTACTTTAAAACATTTATTAGCACATTAGCAACATTAGATCTCAGCAATATATTTTGACATCTAATTTTCGCCGTATAAGTTTGCTTACATATTTTAAAACGACCACACAAATAATGATGTAATAGATATAGGGTCAGGTTGAAACATAACATGTTTTTACTATTATCTTTTATTTTGCAGGTACACAAATTTTTCAAAAAGTATATTGCTATTTGTCTTCTGTGAATTGTCTTACTATTTATTATTAAATACCTATTACAGAAGGGATAAATAATGTAATAAAAAATATATTTACATTATATAGGGTTGTTCGAATATGATTTCGAGAGTTCAGTTTACATGAAAAATTAATATCACACTGTTCTATAAAATTTTCCTTCCAGCTCCAAGAGTTCCATATAATATATAACATTAACGATTACATCCATATGTTTATGTTTAACAATATTACAAAACATATAAAAATGGGGACAAACTTACTGATAAAAGATTTGGTACTAGCAAAAAATCAATAAGGTATACAAATTTGTAAGTTATAGTTCTCTGATATATAAATAGATGAATTGCAAAGAATTATGTAAAATTAACGCACATAAAATAAACTTTGGTAACAAAATTGATAAATATGTGAAAATTAATATTATTATACAGGGTAGTCTCCATAAAATAGGAATATTGCGATTTAGTCCAAAAGTTTATAGTTAAAGTATTCTCTGAAGCTATTTATTTGTGATTTTTATTTTTTTTACTTATCTGCTTTTTCAGTGTGAGATTTTTTGATTAGTCAAGTTTATATAACCCTTACCTGATCCTTTTGGCGCAAGGATTTATTCAATTAATTTTTATTTTTTCAAAAGTGTGGCAAAATACCCAATTAAACTAAATTAAGGGGATACAGTGTTAAAATGTAAATATTATTTTTGTTTTGTCATCATTTATTTCTTAATAAATGTTAATATCCATACAAAATTTTGGTGTTTGGGTTTTCTTAGGTCGATAAATTGAAATATTTTTACAGTTTGGTTGTAGTTTATAGAGGGCGCCAGCTGCGGTAGATTGAATGTGTTAAATGACAGAACTTTGTTATACTTTAAGGTATATCTTCTTTAGTATTAAATTCTTGTTTTCTAACTTTTCTTACACAAAAGACGTTGTCTCGCATCGTTTCCGAAATATTTCATGAAATAATTTCGAAATGTCAAAAACAAAGGGTTTATTTATAGTTACGAATTGTCTGAACAGTAAAATTGTAAACATTAGTAAAATAATACACCTTTTCGACAATAATAATAATTGCTCAAAATGTCTGCCTCTAACTTCGATGTATTTATCAATGCATTTATTAAAAAATTGTCTTATTTGATTTATGAACAAACAAAAAGGTATAATTTTTAGTAAGTTTACTATTTTACTAGTACTTCACTGAAATTTTTGTTTCTATAAATAAACCCTTACTTTGACATTTGTTGACAAGTTGTTTTAATTATTTCAACTATCAGCATTGGAAGCTTCAATGTCAAATATTTTGAAAATGGTGCGAATCTGCGACATTCATAAAGTATACCTTTTTGTAAAGAAAGAACATAAGAATTTGATACCAAAGATGAAATAGGTACCTTAAAGTACAAAAAAGTTCTGTCAGATTCAATCTATCATAACCAAACTATGACTGTCTATTCCCCGACCGAAAAAAACCCAAAACCCAAAACCCAAAATTCTGTATAGATATTACATTACATCTAATAAGAAATGAAAAAAGAGCTATAAGCTGTATCTCTTTAATTATCAACTATTAGAGTAAACTAAAGCTAAATCGCGATATTTTTACTTTAGAAATCTATGTATCCATGAATATTGGCCTATTATCTCGACCCCATATAGCTGCTGAATCCAAGCTCAATTATATTTTGCTCTGGTAGAGTAAGAATATTTAAAGTTTATTGTAAACGTTTAACTGAGAGAGAATAGTTTATCTAAAGCTAGCAAATGATATTCTAGTGGAGAAATCAAAGAGATAATCCAATGTTCTCTTTTTAATCGAATAATTTGGCTTTGAAGTGTAGGTTTGATTACGATCACTGTTACGGACGCTTGATAAAAATGTAGTTCATATGACATAAAATCCCGCGGGTTGCATATCTGACGTCGTACTAATCGATCCATTTTGTGATGCGATGATATTTCGTTTGAAGATTCGTTCTGTAACAATGCGAAAGATGGCGCTAGGCTGCAAACTCTTCCCGTACCTTGTTCTGAAGGCCAATTTCCCAGATAATTAATTTGTAATCGTTGATAAAAATATGCTGGGAGGGCGATGTCGAGACTAATGACTTCTGAGTGGGGGGTTGGAGGGGGACGGTTGCCGGTAAAGTCTCGCTTTCTCCCAAGTTTTAAATGCAGCCTCCTTGCCGGGGTAATAAATGTAAAAGGATTTTTTCCCACAAACTTTTCATTAGATTTATTTCCCTTCCTTCGGCGTGAAAAAGGCGTCTTGTTGCCTTCAGCTGGAAGTGGATTTTCTCTCCGTGTTCATTTCCCTTGGTAAGCCAGACGGGGCTTCCCAAATTTAAATTCAATTTATTTTTAGGTAGATAATATCCTTTGTCGAGGGGTACCGGTGGATTCGACGATATAATTAACTGTGAGGATCGAAGACAGACAGGCAGAGAAGTTAGGTATCCTATATTACAGATGTAATCAATATGTTAATGATCATTTAGTCACTTTAAGTAGTTTTGGAGATAAAAGTTAGTATTGTAAGAGGTTAGGTAGGGAATTCAATACAGGATGTCTTCTACATCCATTTCAGGTTCGGTTCAATATATTAAAAAGAAACGTTAAATTTGTAAAATGCAGTTAATTTAACTAACAAATCTCATGTGAAAAAATCATACATATTTACTACGCTGTTTGGGTTCTGTTTAGTTTGCCCGTAGTAAAAGCGTAGAATATGGCTGTGTACAGAGTGTCCAGCGTAGCACTCTCACTCGATGGTTTTAATGTCATAGTTACAAAAAAATATCAAATACAAAAATTGTGTCATTTTTATAGATGATTCGACGTGCCATAAAAAAAAAACAATAGAACTTCGAATTAAAACAATTATTTACCGAAGTTCAATTTTTTTAAATGCAACACCCTTGAATGTTTTTAAATTCTGAAAAAGCATAATATATAAGTATATCATATGGATGTAATCAGAATTGTATGCTTTTTCAGAATATAAAAAATACATTGCATGTAAAAAAAATTGAACTTCGGTAAACAATTGTTTTAATTCGATGTTCTATTGTTTTGTTTTTCTGAGACACGTCGAATCATTTATAAAACTGACACAATTTCTGTATTTGACATTTTTTTGTAACTATTTAAGTTGGATAACTATGAAAGGGAGTGAAATTAATAACCTGATATTTAATAATTTGAGTTAAATATAGTGCAAGAAAAACGACAATCCTCGGGAACTATTTTACGCCGATATCATCGAAAGATCGAAGAACAGACCTTATATTTGAAAAGTAAATGGGTTTTAGATATTTTGTAAAATATAATAGTTATTGCGTATCGTGGAATTTCACGAATGTAATAAAAAAATGCCGTTATCCCACGTGTACTATATAAAATTGTATCTAGAACTCCAAAAAACTTTATTTACAACCACCTTAAATTGAGAAAAATCCAAAATCAAATCCAATTTGTAAGTTTTGATTCAAAATCAAGAAGCAAAGGCATTGTTATGGTAACTTGTCAAACTTGTTATAAACAAAATTTAGTTTTCGTTCTTACATTTTCTTGTGAAAATAATGGTGTTGATTTAAATAATGAGTGATTCTGAAACGAAAACTTGCCTCTTGAAATTGAAAACGCTGCTGCAACTGCAGTTTACAATCTGTATGCGGCAATATGCTGGAATCAGTAAATTCAACAATTTAATTGCTTTTCTAAAAAAGCAATCAGTGGGATATCAACCAAAAAAATCAAATATATTAACAAAAGACGATGTCAAAAATTTTTTACAAGATGCCGATGACACAAAATTCTTGCTAACAAAGGTAAGAACAAGAAGACAACCCCAACGGCCGCCCTGGAAGTTTTGTTGGGATTGTCACCCCTCCCAACATGGATTGTAAAGGAGGCGATGGCAACCTACCTGAGAACAAGGGATGCATGCTGTTGGAAGGCAGAAGGTCGTGTGGAGGGTCACGCTGCTATAGCCTTAAGGGCGGAGAATGAGATTCCAGTATCCGCTCTGAGGGTTATTGAAGCAAAGGATAAACTAAGGTTGGGAAGGAGGTATACCACTGTTGTCCCCTCGAGAGAGCAGTGGGAGAGGGCAGAAAACATGTTGCCCCCGGGATCTCTGATATGCTATACAGATGGATCTCGGGTAGGGGATGAGTTTTCTGGGGCAGGAATATATCTGGAAAACCTGGACATCCGGCAGAGCTTTTCGCTGGGCTCACACTCCACGGTTTTCCAGGCGGAGGTTTTTGCTATTTTGATGGTAGCAGGCAAGGAAGAAGTAAGGAATTGCGTGGAGGAGAAAATCTTCATCTGCTCTGATAGTCAGGCTGCACTCAGGGCACTTAGCTCTCCGGTGACGAGATCTAGTCTTGTTCAAGAGTGTGGAGATGCCCTGGAGTCCCTGGCCAGACAACGGGAGGTGGAGTTGGTCTGGGTTCCTGGCCATAAGGGAATCCCCGGTAATGAGACGGCTGACTTGCTAGCTCGTCTCGGATCTGGGGCACCTTGCCAGGGACCCGAACCCTTTTTGGGAGTTACGCGAGGTAGTATGAATAGTGCCCTGAATAAGCCTATCAAACACTAGGAGGGAATTGGAGAAGGAACGGGGGATGTAGACAGGCCCACGACTTCTTCAATGAGCCTAATAAATCTAGGACGAAGTGGCTGCTGAGCCTTAGTCGAGGATCCCTGAACCAAATGGTGGGGGTCCTGACAGGCCACATCAGACTCAGAAGGCATTTGAATTTGATAGACATAGAGGAAAGTCCCTTATGTCCGGAATGCGGAGAGGGGGAGAATACCCCTATCCATTTCCTAGGATATTGTGCGGCTCTTGGAAGACTAAGATATAGGATCTTTGGCACCGAGGAGCTGCAAAGGGAAGAGATGAGGGGCTTACCATGGGCCAGGATCCTGGCGTTCATTAGGGCGTCGGGTAGATTCAATGAAGGCCGAGGAAGAATAGTGGAGGGCTGATGGGATGTCAGGGTAGGCAAAAAGGGCCCATGTGTGGCCTACTTGCCAGGCTGAGGCCGCCCACACTTACTACTAAGAACAAGAAAATGTTTGCTATTTGAAATTCATAAATTCATAATTTAAGGTTGCCTTAATTATTGGACTTGGAGGTGTATGCAGAGTGGACGAGTTAACTAATTTGCTGTTAGAAAACGTAAAAAATAAAGGAAACATTTTTCATATCTTCATACCGGATACGAAAATTAAAGTTTGCCGAGAATTCTTTATCACTGCCGGGTGATTCGAAAATGTGAATATGGTCTAAATTATACGAAAATACTCTGCCCTGCGTCCAAGTCATGCCCATCGTGGAAGATTTTTTGTTGGTTACAGAGGTGGTAAATGCATGAAACTTCCTGTTGGTATAAATACTTTCAGTGTAATGTCAAAGAATATTGCTTTTTCTCTCAATTTATCGCAGCCTCAATAATATACCGTGTTTTCGACGATCATCTACTTCACTTCTAGCCAACACAGGAGCAGATCTAACTATAAAATGGCATGGTGGTTGGAAGTCCAACAGCGTGTGTGAAGGCTATATTGATACGTATCTTGAAAACAAGAAAATAATCGCCACAAAATTTCTTGAAGAGATTGCCGTCATTAAAGCTACTTCAAGTGCTTACAAAAAAAAATTTAAGCATTGTTAATACAGCTGCACTCATCTGGTATTAATCTTGCCAACGTTGTGTTATTAATATTTATAACAAGTAATTCAATTTAAGTTAAATTATATATTAATTGTCAAATTGATAAACCTGTTGCTTCTTAATAAACATAACCATTAAGCAATGATCTTTTTTTAATATCTCACATTATTCCACTAGAGGTATAATGGCTTTCATTATTCAACTGAAACAGTGCCAAATAAATGCTGTAACGAGGCTCTTTTAAAGCAGTTGTAGATAAAATAACAAATTCGCCGCAAAGTGTTAATTATTTATTTCCCAATGATCCAGATCCTTTCAATTATGCAGATAAATAGGGTATTCCATTATAAGAAACATAAGTTATATCTGTATCCCGTATTTTATTTCTAGTATGATCAATAAAAGGACTGCGACTTATAAATTTGAATGAGGAAAAACTAAACGAATTTGACAGTCAGTTATCATTTTATTTCTATTATCATAAATAAATGGACTATACATTTCTGAATTCACTATCATCAAGACCAGCATAGTGTGGGGGCAATCCCAATATCCTTTACCACAAATTGAGCATCTCGGTTCACTAGTTCGAGCCTAGTCTTCCCCTTATCGTGATTTTAGAACCTATTTGGATGGCTTTGGGGGTACGTCAGGCCGTGCGTCTATGTCAAGGGTAAAATCGTACCGAATCTACTTAAATTAATTAATAGGGCTCAGGGAACTATTAATAAGTCCTTGGGGGAAACTGGCGTAAACGCCGACGCGATTGGATTGGTTTCCGAAACGTATGGCTTAGCGCGGTGATTAGGAATATTGGGGGTCAGGGGGGCGGGTAGGGGGATTTAACTTTCTCGGGAATACAGGGTGTCCGGAAAGTTAGCCCGGCTTAAGCATAGCTACTTGTGATCAAATACAGCGGATTTAGACAAACTTAGCTTGGTCTAAAAGTGTCTCGTTTAGAAGTTACAGGACTTCAAAGAAAAAAAATTGTTTTCTTGTTATGAGCATAATTAAGAAACAAAACGTCGAATTATGTTGATATTTGGTAGTTATGTTTTATATAACTACAAGCATTGGGAAGGAGTAAGCCGCATATCGTAGAGGGCGCTCTTTTTTGTTGGTCCTACTCTGATACGTTGACTGAAAATTATGATGGAGAAACTAATTTTGCGTAGAAAAGCTATATACCTGTTCCTTCTTGAAACAATGCATCGTTTTCGGCTTGTACTTGTCTAAAACATAACGGTAGCAAATTTCAAGATCATTGGAAGTTTAATTTCCTAATTATGCCCATAATAAGAAAATATTTTTTTTCTATGAAGCCCTGTAACTTTTAAACGAGGCTAAGTTTGTATAAATCGGTTTTATTCGATCACAAGAAGCTATGTTTAAGCTGGATACCATTACTTTCTGGACACCCTGTATATAATAATTTGTTGGAGAGTAAGAGATATTGAAAGATGTGACAATTTAATAATAAACATATGTGTAAAGTATAAACATCAAATCGGTATGAAGTTTTACAATTTTAATTAGATATACAGGGTGATCCGGAAATGATGCGTCAATATTCCGGGGGCTACACAAAGCATTGTAACATTGTAACATTTTTTCTAAAACTAACTGAAAAAGTTAACGAGTTACAGGGCGTCATTTTTTTATTTCTTTGAATAACTTTTTTAGAAGTTTTCCGATTTTGTTTTCTTTCTTTAATTACGTTCTAACCAAATTTAAAGAAATGTTCAAACAAAAAAGTTGTACGTCATTATTTGAAGCCCAAGGACAGTTTAGGCCCTTTGGGTTAGAGGGTCAAATTAAGAACATGGATACAAAGGATTACTAGTGATACATGTATAAAATTAGAAAAAAATCTGTAATCTATAGATTCAGATGTTATTAGAAGAAATTCATAAAAAAATTGACCTCACTAATTTTGAGTTTTCGCAAAACTGTAGGTCTTTGTGGCATTCATTTTTGGCAAATGTTGTACGAACTTGACACATTATTTTTTTGGGTAGTATCACCCCCAAAATCTTCAGCGCAGAATTTCTGGACGCCCTGTGTAGGGCGCTAATTTCGTGCTGTCGCATAAGTATTTTTCATCGTAACATTTTTATGCCTTATTTTAAGTCCTTATCTGGATTTTGAATAAATATTTACTTTGTGATTCATTCCGACCGACCGCCAGAAATCAAATTTTCCATAAATAGCATTGCTCTGGAAATTGGATGGGCCAAAGCTGCATGAAATTTTATCCCTTCGCATACATATAAACATAAACTGGAAAATGCATTTTTACGGATTGGCTGATGCTTTACTTTTATTTTGAAAGATGCACCTCGCATATATTTGCTTGAATTTGAAATAGATGCAACTTAAAAACTGACATCCAAAGCAGCGCAGGCCATGAAACATGAAATTTTAAAGTCTGAGGTTTGATCCGCGTTACATTTTAAAAGAGCGGAAGTATACATACAGGTATAGCTTGAGTTATATTCTCAAGCTTTATTTATTGATAGTAATACAATTCAAGGATTTTTAATGGAAGAACTAATTATTTTGTTAAAAACGCTTTTTTAGTAAATATTTTACTCAAAGGCACAACTAATTTTTTAGGAAGGGGGGTTGGTGTGAAGTTAAGCTTAATATTTTGCAATAATGGCTACCTAAGTCTTGCACTGCGGAGTCATTTTATGGTCTGCTAGCATAATATTACGCTAACAGCACTATTTGAAAATGGTGGTACTATAAAATAGCAACAAAATATCTAGGACTTGCCAAGGCAATAGACATTAGATACACTTTTCTTACAGAAAGTGATATGTTTTTGCACTAGACATTATACATACAGTATGCGCCTAAAGTATGGAATAAATTCAATAAAAACGAAATACTTATTTTTTGGGAAAAGTCCCCGAATTGGTCGATTTTTAATTTAAAAAATACATATTTTAGTGTAAAATGCGATTTTCAAATGTCATTTGTTTTCGAGTAATGACGTCATCGATTTTTTTTAAATGGCAACACCATATTTTTTTCCTTGATTCTGAAAGATCGTTTAATTCTCTATCAGACAGTACTAAAATTTTGCCCTCTTACATGGGAAAGTTTTCGAGTAAATGACGATTGAATGTTAGAAAACGTAAATTTTATCCATAAAAAAAGTAACAATTCTGAGGTATGTAAAATAAAATACAATTGATTAAATTTTATACTTAAATTAAATGTTCGAATTGCCATCCACCAACTTCTTGACAATGCGCAAGTCTGTGAAGAAATTCTTCTTGCACATTATGAATGATTTCTGGGGTAACTCTGTGTATTTCGTCCCGAATGCGATTTTGAAGTTCTTCTAAATTACGTGGCTTATTAATGTACACTTTTGACTTCAAGTATCTCCATAAAAAATAGTCAAGAGGTGTAAAATCTGGCGATCTTGCAGGCCATTCTATCGGTCCGCGTCTGCCGATCCACCTTCCAGGAAAACAGTTGTCCAAAAAATCTCGTACAGGGCGCGCATAGTGCGGAGGTGCACCGTCTTGCTGAAACCATATGGTATCGTCAGGAATGTCAGGGTTATTATCGTTAGGAAAAATTACTGTAAGGGCTGGAACAAGGTCATTTTCTAGAAACTCTAAATATCTTTGTCCTGTAAGGGTTCCTTCAAAGAAGAAAGGCTCTAGTATTCTGTCGTCAACTATTCCAACCCACACATTTAATTTCTGAGGGTGTTGGGTATGTGCCTCTGCCATCCAATGAGGAATTTCCCGACTCCAATATCTGCAAGTTTGACGGTTTACTGTACCATTCAGACAAAATGTGGCCTTATCTGAAAAAAGTATTTGCCGGTGTAAATTTCTATTTCCTTGACATAAATCCATTAGAATTTCGCAAAAGTGTAAGCGGCGATCGGGATCATCTTCATTGACTTCCTGCATAAGTTGAATTTTGTAGGGATGATATTTTTCCTTCCTCAAGATATGTAGCACTGTGCTCTGACTAGTGTCATTGTTTAATCCAACCAATCGTGAAGAATTATGAGGATTACCCACCATACTTATCAAAATGTTCTGTTCCTGATTTTCATTAATGCTTGGACGTCCAGGTTTTGGAATATTTACAACATTGCCAGTTTCTCTAAATTTAGACTCTACCTTACTGACTGTTGATTGGCTGATAGGGCGATCTGGATATTTTTCATTAAATAAATCGCAAACTTCCTGCTGAGTTCTAGTCATATTCCCGCATCCGATAAGAATTAAAATTTCAATTCTTTGAGTAACAGTTAAATGTGTCATAATACTTTAAATTGAATAATAATTTCTATGTCGCTTACAATACTTATTAGAAAGTCGGTGTGACAATGACACTTTGCAAAGATTAGGTGAAAATCTGATCCATAAAAGAACTATGGAATTCGAAAAACTGAACTTGATAACGTTTTTGCTTTATTTTAATTGATTTTCTAACATTCAATCGTCATTTACTCGAAAACTTTCCTATGTGAGAGGGCAAAATTTTAGTACTGTCTGATAGAGAATTAAACGATCTTTCAGAATCAAGGGAAAAAATATGGTGTTGCCATTTAAAAAAAATCGATGACGTCATTACTCGAAAACAAATGACATTTGAAAATCGCATTTTACGCTAAAATATGTATTTTTTAAATTAAAAATCGACCTGTTCGAGGATTTTTCCCAAAAAATAATTGTTTCGTTTTCATTGAATTTATTCCATACTTTTGGCGCATACTGTATATAGAAACTATGAAATAGGGTTCAGATTGCAAGAACTGTTAACATTTTTCTGAAATAAACGATGTAATTATACAATTAACGTAGGAAAACAATATACATTAACACGCATTTAATTGAGTTTATTCCAGTATCTAAGCAAGCCGTCAACCAATATGCCGTATATCTTAATACTTAATTACTTGGAGACAACATAAATACCCCCATTTGGTATATCTAAATGCAACCGACGATAGTTATTCGCCCGATAGTTCGCTCATAATTAACAAACAAAATAAATCGAGTTCCGGCTTGATTATGGCCATTAATTTAGCTGTGAAATTAGAAGGCATCGCAGAACAAGGGAAACACGTTGTTTTGCGGTCAATAAATTGTTCCCGGAGTTCATCCCATTCCGTTCACGTTCGACGAAAAAGTGTTCGGGTTTCCACTACAAAAGGTAATGAATATATATTGTGGGAGTTTATAAAAAGCACGGACATGGGGTTGCTTGTCGTATTGGAAAAATGGGCCGGCATCGATCAAAATGAAGTGCTTCTGCGAAGATTTCGACCGAACCTGGCCGGTGTTTTTGTTAGCAGCAAGGGTTGGAGTTGCTTCCAAAGCGTGGTTTAAGGTGTATCAACATAGATTTGTAATTTTTTAAATTTATATTTATGTAAGATATAAGTGCCAAAAGTGACATTTTATTTTAAGAGAAGAGAAGTCTTCCCATCCTTTCGAACAAAATTAAATCACTTTTAGTGCATATATCATACACTATTTTTTGTACAAACACAAATAAAAGAACAAATTAATGCATTTATTCGTTATTAAATCCATAAAATATCATTTTGAAATCTGATTGACCATGAAGTTTTATTGTTGCTAAGGTAAGGTAAGGTCATTTTTTGCTCCCGACCATCGTCGGCTAGTTTGTTGGCAGGCTCTGGTGCTAATCTTACTATATTAACACGGTGGATGGAAGACTAGTACAGTAGCGTAGAGTTATATAGAAAACTCGTTACAAAACAAGAGCACTAGTGAAAAAAAAATTCTATTTGAAATTTTTCAACCTACTGAAAATAGTTTCATGCAACCAACACTACAGGTAATAGAGTAAAATTATTTTTGAGTGTAGTCTGTGTTAAAATGTTAAAGTGTTGAATTGCATAATAAAACATTATTTTAATACGATTTTCAATATATTTATAAACAGTTATAAGATTTGTATGGTGTACATTCAATTTACAACATAATTTGCTTACTGCTAGTGTATAGATAATTACAATATACAATATAGTACAAATTCTAAATGATTTTATTAATTACTCCATTGTTACTTCGTGTAACTGAGATTCAGATCTTCTGAAGAAGAGAGCGACATGTCTCTCCAAACGTCAAGAGTCTTAAACCGACGACGTGGCCAACAGCCCGGAAGCAGCCAAACCAAAACTTATTTGACTTAACAATTTTTTTTCTCTGACCAACGGTAACACAATTATGACAGCAAACAGTTCAGTGTCCTGAATATTATGACAACGTCGCTCACATACTATCTTAGGATTGTGATGTATTTATACAAAATAGTTAAGTACAAATAGGTACCCTAAACATAGGTACTTACTGCTCTTTTCACAACACAGAATAATAGTTACAAGTGTTTAAAATTACTTCTGTTTCTTACAAGAAGTGTTTACCATACAATCGTCTCGTAGCTAGAGAGCCTAGATTCGGCGTAAATGCCATGTCATGTAGCTGGTTATGGTTACCATAAATTGTTCCATTTTTGTTTATGGACACTCACAAACATCAAAGAAAAACTAAACAAAAATCAAGCGCACTAGCTGTACGCACTATTATGACTAATATTACTTTTAGGTTATCACCAGCAGCGTGGCACTGCAGCGTTGTCGAACGTTGCAGTGCGTTACAGTTAATGTTTACTTCATTAATACTGATGCAAAAATCAAATTATCAAGAAATTACGTTGCAGGCGGTTTTACTTAACCTTAATTGTATCTTAGTGTGTAATTTCGTAATATGGTTTTGCATATTATTGCAGTTGTATTTTTATTTATGAAATGTATTTGTAGAAAAACTATTCGTTTTAAACATTTTTTTCGTAAGAGTTTTTTTATTGCTTTTAGTCAGATATACTATAAGCTCTTAAAATTACGGCACTTATATTCCGGACACTCTGTATAGTTTTATTACTCTCAGTTGCAATTTCTTAAGTATGTAGATGAAAATATAATGAATTATTCATTTGTTCGTATGACCCTTGACTATATACACTAAGACTAGTCAATCTAATGGGAGACCTTGTTGGCCTGAATGGGAAACCAACTCTCGCGTAATGGGAAACGATCTCAAAAAGAATGTTTACGCTTGGGCTATTTGCTAATAGATGGCGCAATATTAGGTACTAAAATGACATGAATTTGAATATATAATTTTGAAAGCTCCTCCCATCGAAGATGATTGGTTCATACATATTATGTTACAATCGTTTGCAATAATATTGACACTCTTTAAATTCAATTTTGCTATTTCTTTTGAACTGCTGACGTATTTGTAATGAAATCTGCTTTCAACTTTTAACATTAGTAATTAGTTGTTTCACTTACCAATATAAATTTAATGAGTTCTACTCAGAACTTCGAGAAGTTCAAAAACTGTTTGGAGAGAGTGTCATTGTTATTTCAAAAGCTTGTATGTACTTAAAATTCATAACTTTAATGACATTCGATAGGATTACTGTTTATTTTATTATTAAGTGAATGTGTTAGTCATGAGGAAGCAGGCAGGAAATAAATGTTAATTTTTAAAATGTAATAAAACTAGATGAAACATTCCAGGAATAAAACTTTTCCGCGCAAGGCGAAAATCGACTATAATGATAGATTTTGAATTCTGATAAGTAATTATAGTAATTTCATCACGATTTTTAATAAAAAGAAATACAGAAGTGCAGTTATCCAGTTCATATTCACTTTCGCGTATCAATGAAAGTCAAAGCTTAAAATATATTAACCGCCAGATAACACTTTTATCATACTCCTCCGGCTTTGGTAAATTCAAGTGAAGAAGTCATGCAATACGTGTCGATAAAAATATACAGGGTGGGCCATTAATAAGGGGGCATAGAAGAGGAGTAACATCATTGGGACGAAATATGAAGATATAGCTAAATATATCTTCGTAAAATATTTCTGTGGAAAAAGATACAAGGTGTCAAAGTTGAAATATTTTTATTTGTGTTTTCTTCTTTTGTATTAACGCAAGTATCTCTCAACTGATTGAAAATTAATTCAAAAAAATTAGTAGGTATCAATGAGTCGTTTACTTTTTTTAAATGTCCAGAGTAACTTTGAAAAAAAACTCATATTTGAAAAAAAAATTATCTACATATTTACTTTTATGGACAAAAATAACAACAGAACAGTAAAAACAACTTAGCCCTTGAGCAAACTCTCCCTACTTCTACATGTCTTAATTAATTAAACTAATTATTACAGCTAATTACAGACAATTTTCAATATGGCAATTTTCTAATGCTCCTAAGAGATTTCCTCACGTCGAAAAATACATTTGGTTGTTTTAGATCAGTTTTCTGGAAAACGGTAGAAATTTCGTTAACAAAAAATAAGATAGAAATTGTCATCATCTGGCAATATCTGTTTTAATAGGTACCTACTACATAAATTATGATTGCTTTTCTTAAAATATGTTTCCCTACCAAATTTGATGACAATCGGTTGAGCGATCCTAGTTATTAAAAAAAAAAAAACGAAAAAAAATATGTAAACCTGTATCTTTTTCCACAGCAACATTATAGTAAGGCATATTTAGCTATATCTCCATATTTTGCTCCAAAACTGTCATTCCTACTCTGACGCATCATTAATGGTTCACCTTATATAATACTTAAAATAATAAACTACACATGAAACACATTCTTTTCTGATGAGGCCTGTAAAGTTCACAAATTATTTTTACTAAAAACATTAGCGCATGTAAATTTATTTAAATTTGCATGCGCAAATGTTAAATTATTTGAATTTTTAAATTAATTTAAATTTAATTTTAATTTAAAAATTACTCTTCAAAAAGACTACAAAATAATATTTATTTCACACCATCACAAAATTATACTTAGATCAAACATTGAAAAAAGATACTTGGAGTTTTCGAATTTTTACTAATGAATTTTTCGCAAAATAATAATGCATCTTATGCAGTAAGAGAAACCCACACGATAATCTGCAGTTCTATATGTCTCTTTATAGAAGTAGGTATGTCGAATTCATTTGAATTATCTTAATATGTTTAAAGGAAATAAAACAGAAAATGTAAATTTTGGCATTTCGCTGAAAACTCTTTTAACAATCTTATTTTTCTGCTTTTTTTTTAAATTAATTTATAGTTCATATTCTTACTTCTCTAACGCAATAAAATAAACTGCTTATGTTTCAAACTTTATGATCTGTGGTTTGAATATAAATATATTGCCACAATCTTATTATTTAGGCAGGTATATGAAAAAGGGTCACGCGGCCACGCCCTCGAAACGCCTTCACAGTTTTTTGCAGATTAAAATAGTAGCGATTTATTTCCTTCGTTTGAATAAATGTGTATTGTTACACAGTACGACATCTAACAGGAATTATGATAACTATTTAGGTCTTTATTAAGGATGGACTCTCTTGGTGTAAATACTCAAGGGTATGACGTAAGTCGTCTGAATTCTTGCCGCGAGTATAGAACAAAGTGCACATGTTCAAAGCATATTTTAACATATTATTTTGTAATGTTTAAACTAGGTAGTTATAGTCTCTCCGTAGACGAGTCAATTTTTTTTCATGTTGATCAAGTTAACTCCTAACTAACTACCTAACACTTTCCGATGTAGCTTCATTAAAACATCCCGCCCGCTTTTAAACTTGTGTCGGTCGCGGATACGCTGTCTGAATAAAGTCGTTGGTTAAAAATCCATTATTTATTTCGGATTCTTCGCACACTACATCTCGCATTAATTCCAGGGAGGGCCTTATCTATTCCAACGCCGCCTTCGTAATTAATGCACTTTATAAATTCGTTTGGAAGGTCGGGGGTCGCCATGAATCCTTAAATTTTAGTTTTATCCGCGGCTATAGTTCGATTCGGAAGATAAGAGATGCAAATGAAGAGGTGTGTTTGTAACCAGCTTTGTTTTCAATCCTTCTCAAATGGTACGCCTATGGAATATTATTCTCTGCAGCCTTCACCTCCCTTACTCATTTAATTACTGTAAAAACTAACTAACTCCGTATTATCCTCCCCGATGGTAGGGAAGAGGTTATTATCCCCCCACTTTTTTCTGACGTACGCCTATGGACGATTCCTTATAACGTCGTCATGTGAATTTTATTTAGAATATTTAATTACTCTTTATAATTTTCATAACTTATCATTTTCGAGATTAATTCGATTTTTGAGTAATCAACGTTATAGTGGCAGAAAATGAGTTTTATAAATGCTGTATTAAAATATTTTTGCGCGACAATAAAGCAAAACTGATTGTTAGAGGTAGTTAACACTAGCAAACGATTTTCTACAAAACATAATGCTCTAATGTTTCGCTTTTACATAACATTAAAGTATTTTTAATGCTTCAGAAGTGACCAAACTGTTTTATTATTTTAGCGTCATCTTTATTCACTTAATTCCAATTGCCTTTCAGCGTCCACCTTGAAAAAATTTAAATAACAGCTTTTACGTACATTTTTTCTTGAAAATAACTTCCGTTGCTCATTAAAAATAAGAGTTTTTAATATATGGAATTTAGAAATCGAACTTGGGATATTTTTTAGCAACAAATGTGCATGTATTTAAATTTTTAGTTTTTTTTTTTGTGAACGAATATAGTATCTTTATTTTTTAGTACTATGCAGGCGCATTATGACGTTTCGACCTTCTTTATTCGTTTATCACAGTAAAATTTAAGTCGTAATTCAACTTTGAATTAGATATTTTTGTGTTTATAAGTATAACATCGTATACCTAATATAAATATACTTATAATAGTTTAAAGAAAGTCTAATATTAGCTTTATAGTTGTGATGGGCTTGTAAAACAGAATAATTGTATAACGTTTTTATAAAACATTATCATGACATGCTTTATTGGAATTGTATAGTTTGTTGTATTAATGCTGTAAGATCATTGCTAAAACATAGCTTGTTTTTATATAAAACTCTTAAAACACAATTATATAATTTTTATACCGCAACTGTTTTATAAAAATGTGCTTATGTCACGCTATTAGCTGTGTGATGATGCCAATAAGATGTTGCGTCTAAATCTTGCAACTTTAACTCTCCAAAAATTAGGTATAGGAACATTCTTAACCACTGCTATAATGCGTAAGGTAATAGTGTCTATATCCCACTTATAACGTAACTAACTATTATTTCTATTAATAGAAATGCCTTACACACTCTGTATCTGGATCTCACTTCCCCGTTTAAAAATTAACACGATTTAATAAATCCTGACAGCAATTAGTACGCCATCCTTCACTCTTGCCTCGTCGTTCCTCTAGATTTGACATGCATATTCATGGCCAGACCCTCGACGCAGTCGGCATCTCAAGAATAACTAACTAACTTGGCTTCCTTCTTTCAGGTGAGTTCGACTGCCGCCTCCCCCAGCCCATTATCTCCCGCTGGAAAGTAAGTACACACCCCCTCTCAATTAATTAGACGCGGGACGGCCGGCCTCGCTGGAAAATCTCAAAGAAAACTTTCATTAAGCCCCGAATTTTACGCAGTTCACCTTTCGCATTGAATTTTTTAATGCCTGACAGCGGGGCGCCGTTATTTATGTATGGCGGGCGCCAGTGGCGTCCCCAGAATGAAAATCAGGGGTTGTTCAGTTGATGATATTTATTCTCTGAAGCTATTTACTTGTGGCATTATTCTAGTTTTCCTTTAGTTTAATTGGGTATTTGCCACTCTTCTGAAAAAATAAAGATTTATTAAATAAGGCCTTGCGCCAAACATATCAGTCTAGGTTTATTTTTGAAAAAGCAGATAAGTTAAAAATAACAAAAATCACATCACTATAGCGTACTTCTTTAATTTTTGACGTTTCAAAAAACCCTCTGTTTTCTTTCTCAAAATATAATAGTAAATGTATTAAAAATCAAGTTTGTCAGTTTAAAATTTGTTTATCTGCTTCCATAGAGATTTTTGTTTTATTATTACTTACTTCTTCTTGATACAACTGTAGCCAACAATGATCAATGTTTACTGAACAGTTTGCCACACACTTTTATCTCCGTGCAATAAAATAATCGCGGCTTCTTTTAATTTTTGTTGCATTATCCTTCTCTAAAATTTTTACTGAATCCCATTGAATGAAATGACCGTTTTCCCAAGCGTGTTCACAAACTTTTGATTTTTCAAATTCCCGTCTTTGTATATAACTTTTATATTCCTGGACTCTAATATTCATAGGCCGAGACGTTTCTCCAACATAATGTCTATTGCATCCGCAAGGTATGCTGTAGATGCAAATTTTTGAATTTTGTATATCATTTTTTGGACGTGTTTTTGACAAAAAAGATTTAGTTGTCTGGAAAACTGTTCGGATATCAAATTTATTACCGATTCTTCTTAATCTTTCCGATAATATAGGAATGTATAGAATTTTTATTGTATGATTAGTTTCTCTTAGTTGTCTTAAATTGTTCGTCTTACCTGTAATATTTTTTAATGTTTTATCAACAAAATTTGGGGTATTCATTATTTATTAAAATATTTTTAATAAATTTTAGTTGTTAAAAATTTTGTTGTTTGATGAAATTAATTTTGCTCTATAAACTTTTAACAACACCTTTCTTAATATCAATGTGATGGTTAGATCTAAAAAACTTGCATCAATAGATATTTAAATTTTAGATTTAAATTTTATTTTTTCAGAAATGTGTTTATTTCAGCCGTATTACAGGTAAAAATACAATATAATATTTTGTTATTAAAACAACAACTTTGTTAAATTAAAGTATACAGGATGACCGGAAACTCCGCGCAGAAAATTTAGGGTGTTATACTACTCGAAAAGATAATGTGTTAAGTAACAGCTAAATAATTAGCGTTATGTATGTGCAATTTAATACTTTATGCCATTAATATTTGACAATTCATAGTTTTGACGTTTACCAATGTTAGTTAGTCTGTGTAAATCTGGCTGAAGGTTATACACATATTACATGACAAAACAATGAAATTTTGGTATTTTTTGGAAGCGTTATTTTATGTTAAATTTTAAAATTCTTAAATGTTTATTTTTCACATTGTGTTCATAATTAAGTACATTTCAATTTAAACATAAGTTTTAGCGGGGCTGACTACCAAAAAATCAAAATTAAATCGATTTCCTGAAAAATGTAACGCCCTGTATAAGAATGGATGTTATCATCAGATTCTACGCGCCATCTAGTGTCTGTATACTAAATTTCGTCGCACTGGCCATGATGGTTTCTGGGATATAAGCACTGAAAGTTTTAGAGGGGACACCCAGTATACTTACTTACATTAACATAATTTATTTCGTTATTAAATATTCTTGATATTACAATATCTTTAATCTAAAAAGAAATATCGTAATTGTTTCAAAACAATCCCATTTTCCGGAGATGAAAGATGTTATCCATCCAACAGAAACGTTCATTCGGATCAAGCGAGCGCCTCATAAACAAAACACCATCGATCAAGAGCGCACTTTACTCGCGAAACAACCGAACCGAAGCCAGACTACTTATATTACTTCCCTCCGCGATTTCGATATATCCATAACGCTTCCAGAGGCGACCCAACGTTTTAGATCAGATTTAATGCGGAGTATCAGACGTCATATTTCATTTTCTCCTCGGAATACCTGCCGGCAGAGAGGCGGCCGTGTTGACAAACGGCACGGATTAATCCGGGTTTTCTGCGCTTTTCCATTGTCTGTTTCAGTTTCGATATCGGCTGGTGCTTTCAGCCGGATTGGATCACGCGGACTCGAACTTATAGGTGTTTAACTCATTTCGTGGATTATAAAGTAAATAAATGTTTCAGTTGGTTAATAATATTGTAAAAATAGAATTGTTTTACGATTATAATTTAATAATAATAAGTTAGATTTGGAACTTATAATAAATTATATAAAATAAATATTTATACCTATCTACATAACTAATTAAGAGAACACAATTTGGGAAGAAAAAATTTGATTGTTTAATAAAGGTATACACTTGTGTACTAATTTATTTTCAGAAGCACTTAAAACTGGTTTTGCAGTACTCGAATAAGCTGCATACCAATTTAACAAAAAAAGTAAGATGCTTTAAATTTTGATTATTATAATAACAACAAATAATTATTCTTTGCATTTTTTTAAATTCATTGTATTCTAGTTATTATTTTTTAAAAATACCTTTGCCTTTCGTAGTTTGACCTTTTTCACATAAAGAAGGTAGAAAAATCGATTGTTTTAAGAGTCGGATGTATACAGTAAGCCGCAAAAAACTTCTGCCATTTCAAAGAAGCATGGTGTGTCATATGTGGCGCTCGCTACTAATAGTGTCAAAATTAGAATAAAATTTGAGTTTCTCGCCCCCCGAAAACCCTAGATCTCCAAAGCGTATCCAAACATTTGGATTTTTTTAAAAATATTTTTCCACGGTCGGGAGTAGAAATCAGTTTCTATGACATCAAAATGAAAACAGAAGTAGTCGATTATTCCCAAGGGAGTATAATGCTCCCAAGGAAGTTTAACATTATGGAGAACGTTTTTCATGCAAAAAAAAGATAACATTGAAATTATTTATTGACATTTAAATTAAATGTTACATTTGTACAATTTTCAGAATTAATATTAGAAGGAATATTAATTTCGCTTACATTTACAGTTTTTGTGATTGCGCTAGTAGTGGTACCTACTAAAACCTGATTAGCAATTTTGGTCTTATTTTCAATGGAGTTCTAACCCTCAACGACTGTCGTTGATTTCCAACCAGCATGACGCTTTATTATCGTGATATCCACACCAGCATCTGCCAGTAATGTCGCTGAAGATCTTCGTAAGCAGTGACCAGTATAACATGCAGCATCAGGTAATTTTAAATACGAAGCTACTACACTCGGAATTTTTCCCATGGTATTCTTGCCAACTGACTGCCAACTACATTTTCCTGCTTTGTAGTACAAAAAAGGCGCTTATGCTTGACGTGGGGAGGACGAAGGGACAGGTATTTTCGAAACAATTCAAGCATATTTCCCACATCGGTAACCAGAAAGGTTCGTGGAATCTTTGTCTTAGTGTTTGGAATTTCCTCAATACATCTACAGTTAAATTAACTAGTTCATCAGTTCGACAAGCTCCGGCAATCCCCAGAATTAATCCAACCTATAAAAAATCAAAATACTTAATAATTGAAATACCTAACAACAAAAGTAATCTTACCTTAATCATTAAGAATTCTTTGTCATCTGCACTTGATAGAAAACGGTCAATTTCACCCTTTGTCAATATTTTCGATTTTTTCCCGTGATATCCGTCACCGGTTCTTTTCAAAAATGCGATCAGCTTGGGGAATTTGCTTGTATCTATGTTGTTGTAAATTATCAAGCATAGAATATTGCGCCCATAATGTGGAAGACTTGTAATTCTTTGCATTTTCACTGAAGTATGCCAACAAAACATTCTCGCTGTATACTTGACCATTTTTCTCGGCGCACCACTTTTTGAACCGATTGTAGGCTATATCGTATAAAGATCTTGACTTCGTAGGCAGCAAATTGCTTATTGCAATATTTGCAGCCTTCACAATCTCTTCCGACTCACAATTATTCATTCTGCACTAAATAAACTTTAAACTAAACCAAACTAGCACCTTAATTTGACAATTCTTTTTGTTTGTTTATTTTGTAGTTATGACAATAGTTCAACGGCTACTAAATAAATGCTCAAATCCGAATACAATAATTCTGGTGCTACTTGCTTCATAATGACAAAATATGTGTTTTTAAGTTAATGAGGCCGTGGAAAAAATAGTATATACCATTCGGGAGAGATGCTATTTTGTCCTCGGTGTATTGTGCATTGTCAAATTGCACCTCTGTCAAAATAACGCATTTCTCTCCCTTATAGTATAATGTACTATTATACTCGCGGCAAGAATTCAGACGTCTTACATTGCCGTTGACATTAAGCAATCGTTCTTATTGTTAACATAATTTTCGATATTTGGACGCGTAAAAACAATCATTTTTTGCAATTTAGTGCAATATATGATGCAAACATTTAGTGTAGTATATAGTTTTATTATTATTGGTCGAAGTTTCTTAAATATTTTGACGAAAATATAACGAATTATTTATTTGTTCGTATGACGTAAGTTGTCTGAATTCTTGCCGCAACAATAATAATATTTATTTTCCAAAGATACATATATATATATATATATATATATATATATATATATATATATATATATATATATATATAGGAATAGTCGTGTAAAAAATAATAAACACGAAACAACAAAACAGTATCATAGTTTTGAGACTGGAAATGGCATCTACAGTGTGTATTCGAACTTTTAAGCCTCATAATAATATATTTAATGGTCTCACTTCCACAAAATATTTGTTCAAGTTTATACGATATAACACTGGCTTTGAAGTAAAACAAGAAGTTTAAGCTTTTCAACATTTATTGAACCTATGTTGGCGGATTAGTTTAAATAAACATTAAAATAAAATCGCCGATGCCAGCGGATAAGGTTTGCTAATTAAACAAAATTTCGGTAATCATAAATAAACTTGTGGGGTTTTACAAACTACTTTTAAATTTAGGGAGTTGTCTTTCAGTGAAGGGAGATCCATTTTAAATAATTTAAAAATCAAAAAAAGCAAAGACGCTTACGACATGTTTAAATTTTATTGACTCTTAAAAACATTACAATTTTTCCGCTATTTAAACTAATTAATCAATGTATTAGATTTAATACATTTCCTACAGCCTTCAAATTATCTAAGGTTATCCGTGTTTTTAAGAAAGGCGTGAAAGATGATATTTCCAACTATCGACCAATAGCTCTTGTTCCCGTTCGGGCTAAGGTTTTCGAAACTGCCTTAAAAATGTAAATTGTAGATTATTTTGAACATAATAATTTATTCCACTCTAGACAATACGGTTTTAGGAACAAAAGGTCAACAACTTTGGCTATTAATCAGTTGACTACTATTATTTAAACAATTTTGAGTCAAGCAATGTTTTCAGTGGAAGCTTTTATGATTTGACAAAGGCATTCGACTGTGTGTCGCACGGGATCCTCTTAAATAAGCTAAAATTTTACAATTTTGATGATAATAGTGTGTCCCTTATTGAGTTTTATCTATCCAACAGAACAGTATGTTTTTTATAATTCTTGTTCATCAAACCAAACGGATAGTTCATGGAGTTTCACAAGGTTCAGTATTGGGCCCTATTCTATTTCTTACCTAAATTAATGATTTCCCAAATTGCAACATAACTGCCGATTTTATTTTACTCGCTGATAATACCACGGCTTTAAAGTCTAATAGCGATTTAACAAAACTCACAGAGGGTTCTGTAAATGCGCAGTTGCTGATAGAGAACTGGTTTATTATTAACATATTAAATTTAAATGTTGACAAAACTCAATTTTTGCTCTTTACACTTCGCCATATCAATACTACAGATAACTCAAGCGATGTTAAATTTGTTGGAGTTAACCTCGACATTAAATTAAGCTGAGAAAATAATGTCAATGGTTTAAAATGTTGTTGTTGGTTAATGCCATTATTGTCATTTGGGTTAGCTTTCTAAAATATATGTTATTATAAACACAAAATTGATCTATTTCCTTATTTTTTCACAATAAGGATACAATTTAAATTAGTAATGAGTTACTTTATATAATTTTAGTGTTGTAACAAACTCAAAATAGTGATGATTTTCATTACTGTATTGGTTCTTATATAGTTTTTATGAAAATTAGACCTATTGTGTACCTCTTTCTAAATTTAACAAAATATGTACTTTACTGTCACAAAATACACAGTGGTGTTGTATGACTGATGAAGTTCAAACGACTCTTTATTGAGGTGGCAACCGGAGAAAAGTACCACCCAGTATATCGATTTCACTAAAGTTTCAAGAAACAATACGCCGTAATAGTTAAAAAAAAAAACGTTCCAAATTTCAACGTGATTGGTAAAACGGTTACGAAGTTAATTAAAATTAGTTTTATTTTTGAGAACTTTAAAGGCCTATAAGTCAAATGCCAAAAATTGTTTATTAAACTTTTTTCTTAAATTGTATTTATTACACACAGCCAAACGTTGTTGGTGAAATTTGCGTACGCCCCGTATAAATATTTAATTTTATTTGTTACTTTTATTACGTTTGTAACTCTTAGTATATTTTTTAATTGTTTCATTTTTTTTATCAAATTGTTTTTGTCTTATATTATAGGTACCTACATATTTTCTTTCTCTTTAAATTGTATTGTAAATAAATAAGTTAATATTAATGACATTACCTGTTTCTATAAAAATCCGTGTCATTTAAATCAATCGGTGTCTGACTTATACGCTTTGCCGGAATCGAATTGAAGCCGCCAGCTTCCACCTAGCCCGACTCCACATTATTAAAACATGCTCGGCTCCCTTTACGTTAGACAACTATACCGTGATTAGCTAAGTCCTTTAGAAATACAGAGCATTGTTCGCAAACACCTCAATGTTTGCCGCCTCTATTTGGTAGTACATTATTCAACAGCTAAAGCCGCCGGTATCGAAGCGTCTGACTAACGCTATCAAAAGTCGTATAGGTGTATCTGTCTGTATTTGAGTTTGGTAAATACTGGTGGTATTGGAATAACAGTTCATCTCTGAGATCAGACTTAAGTCTATACGCTCTTAAACTTTGTAAACAATTGCTGATTTTTCCTACGCAAAATGGTCTAAGTTAAATTTATATTCACATTCACATTCTATTTATTGCGTATAATTGTTTGTATTTAATTTTTATTACTTTAATGTAAAGTTTTGTATATATTTAACATTTTTGTGAGATTTTATCAACCAAAATATGTTTTTATGTAAAAAAATAATTGACTATGCTGTACAAAAAATGTGTATAATTCATATTTCTTTAGTGACCATAGAGTTTGTACTTTGAAGTATATTTTACAGACTAATGCATGTATTACTAAGGAACACCCGGTCCGCAAGCAGTTTAGGGATATTTCTAATTATAACCTTTTAAATTTGACATCTATGTTGTCCAGAACTGATTTTAATGAAATTTATATAGAAGATGTTGACCATAGTTTTAATAATTTTATGAACATCATTATTTATACATTAGATACCATGTGTCCTGTTAAATTTTATTATGACAATTACAATGCATGTAAAGCTCAAGTGAAATTGATAAACGCTGAAGTACGTCAATCTAGTGTAGCTTTAAAAAATTTATATTGGCTGTATAAGCAGGATCACCGCGGCAACGCTCATGTTTCTTACAAAGAAGCTAAAGCAAAACATAATGCTTTACTAAAAAGAACAAAATTAGAATTCCATAATAAAATTATTGTCAATTCAAACAATAAAGGCAAAACTATATGGAATCTTGTGAACAAAGAAATTGGCAGAAAAAAATGTATTAAAAATATAAGTTTGAACTTAGATGGCAATCACTGTTCAGACCTTGGACAGGTGCCAGATGCTTTTGCAGAGTATTTCGCTACTATCACGCAAAAAAAAATATCCGACCGTTTTGGAAATATTAAATCTAACAGCTGTACCTTTTCAAATATTTTGCACCATACATTTTTCTTTAATCCAGTGACTCAAGATGAAGTCTTACATATTATTAATAATTTAAAACACAAGAAAGCCGTTGGTCATGATTGTGTGTCAGTACAATTGTTAAAATCAATGTCAGCTTCTATAATTCACCATATTGCTTATTTAATAAATCTATCTGTGAGCACTGGCCGCTTTCCCGGGGCCCTGAAGGAAACATTGGTCATACCCATCTTAAAAATAAAGATCCTGAGGATATAGCCAGTTATAGACCTATATCACTGCTAAGCGTCTTTTCAAAAGTATTTGAAAGAGTTATCTTCAATAAAATGGTTGCTTTCTTGGATAAGTTTGGTATTATGACAAACAGCCAACATGGCTTTAGAAGGGGTAAATCTACGCAGTCAGGTGTCTGTAGTTTCACTGAGTGCTTTTATACGCTGCTGGATGACAGAAAATGTGTGGCTGGTCTTTTTAACGACTTAACTCGAGCTTTTGACTGCCTTAACATTTGTTTTATTGAAGATAAATTATATAGAATTGGATTCAGAGGAGTATTTTTAAATTGGATAGTCAATTATCTCTCTGACAGGACTATGGTTGTAAGTGTTGATAATGCTATTTCTGAAAGTCACAATGTTAATATGGGGGTACCTCAGGGATCGGTACTGGGGCCACTAATTTTTTGTTGTATGTCAACGACTTGCCAAATTTTATTGAGGCATCTAATTTAACATTATTCGCGGATGACACATCCCTTGTGGTCTCAGCGCGGTCACCTGAGGAGCTTACAGAATTGTGTCAGCATTTTGTAATCTCTTTTGTCAACTGGTGTAAGTCTAACACACTTATTGTCAACCTTGATAAAACAGAAGTAATTTATTTTCGATCTCACAGTGGGTTAGACAGGAAATTATATCTCAATGTTCATAACACCATCTTGAAATCCATTGATAATACAAAATTTTTGGGGATTCATATTGACTGTCAACTGAAATGGTCCATGCATATAGATAGGCTAAGCACAACACTGAACAAATCATTCTATGCAATATCACGCATAAAGAAGTCCATGCCCTTATGCGCATTATTAAATGTGTACTATAGCTTGATTTATAGTCATCTTTCATATAATGCTTTCATAATTTCATATATTCTCTGGGGCAACGCAGTCAATAGTACCAGAATTTTCATAATACAAAAACGAATTATTAGAAATATATTTAATATAAAACCTCGTGAAACATGCAGAAACGCATTCATCAATAATAAACTATTAACTTTACCGTGCATCTACATATATAAATCACTAATTTATATTAAGGAAAACATTTATCGTTTTATAAAAAATGCTAATATTCATGATTATTCAACTCGTCACTGTGATTTGTTCAGTGTACCAAAACACAAAACAAAAAGATATGAAATGTCTCCTAATTATTGTGGATTGAAACTCTATAATAAGCTTCCCAGGAATTATAAATCTTTAAGTAATGTTTTATTTAAAAAGATCATCAAAGAAGTTTTGATTGCCAAATGTTATTATAGCATTGACGAATTTATTTTAGACAATAATATTTGTTTTGTTAGTATTTGTTTGTTGTGTTATATCTGTTTTATGACTTGTCCTATACATTGTAAATATCTCAAAGGATGAATATATTATTATTATTATTATTATTATTATTATTATTATTATTATTATTATTATTATTATTATTATTATTAGTATTAATTATGTAGTTTTCTAAAAAAAAGTCATTCAGTTTGTATTTTCGTTTCTCTATAAGATTTTATTCTTTATAAAATTATTTAAGAGTGAAGAAACATGTATTTATCTATATACAGGATTAATTACCACTAAGTTCTAACATTTTAACCGCGTGCTCAACGAATAAGCCTAGAACAAAAAGTTATTTCGGAATTCTGGCTCGATATTTAAAAAATGGAGCAATATCCTCTTTTCCTCCGGAAAATCAACGCCTATGTCTGTTAGGATTACTCACTCACAACAAAACACACTCTGCATGCAGTTAAATAAAATTCCCATTTATTCCAAGAAAATCGAAAGAAAGGTATACTGATAGAAAAATTTGAATGCAACCGCGATAGTCTTATTCGATAACCTAGAAAAACAAATCGGCGAACTATATTATAGGACAATCTCTGTACCTGACACAAATTGCTTTATTTAATAATTATAAAATGTATGAAATTTAAAAAAGGCACTAAACACTGAAGGAGAGTACAAAATCACAACGTAAACACAAGATTTCAATTATGACAACGAATTTTACCGTTAGTGTTACTCTCTAAACGCCACGTATGAAATACATAACCTTATGACGGACGGGCCGCATAATCCGCGATAAATAGGGGCTTAATATAGTTTTCTAAAAAAAATCGCTTATAAATAAGTTCGGAAATTTTTTGAAGGGTCATTCCGTTAATTTTTTTTTCTGTCCCGTCTTAAAATATTTGTACTTAGTAACAGTTAACCCTGCATACAGGAGCTAATTTTTTATGAATTTACACAAATCAGTACGACATAATTTGATGGTATGTCATTTTAGGAAAAAATCTAATTGCTGAAAATTTCCAATGTGAGTCTTGTGTTAGCATCGGCGCCTTCGCCATTTTTGACAAATATGTAATAAGTCATATTCTCTTCATAAATAATTTCGCGGCAAATATTTTTTAATTACTCACATGGGTGGTATTATACTGTAACACTAAATTTAATAAAATCAATTATTGTTCTCTGATTTAAATTTTGCATAATTTGCCTGCTTTGATAAAATCTTTGTGCTTTGTTGAAAAATGGTTTCAAAATCAAACCTCGCCGATCTTCTTGAAATTTTGCGCATCCCCATAATTTACCGTTCTAAACAACTTTTTCAAGTAAAATTTTGCTGTATTTTCAGTAGAAAAGGCACTTTACGTGAAACGATAACAGTTTTCAATCGGTGCACTGAATATTTCAAATAGGATTATTTCGAAAACTGTTACTCCTAACGACTTCAACAAGGTATACCTTTTTTAGATACAACAGGTAGGAAAATCGATTGTTTCAATAGATAGATGGATACACTAAACAGTAAAAAAGTTCTGCCATTTAAAAGAAACATGCTGTGCCATAAGTGGCGCCCTCTACTAGTGACGTCAAAATTAGTTAAAAATTCTTATTTGCCGTGCCAAAAAACATAATTGTGCCAATTTTTTTTTAATACTCCGACAGGTTTCAAAGTTATCGAGATATTTCAAAATAAAATTCTACCATTGAACACCCTATATTTTTTAAACCAGCAATATTCGGATAAGGCATGTTTGGATCAATCGCCATATTTTGGTGTGTAGTATCTCCAATTCAGAGATTGCCCATTCTTAATGAATCACCCTATATTTAACCTTTTAAATTATTAACAGCAGCATATTTTATTGAGACCCAATTTAATTATACAGGGTGAAATATAGGAGTATGATTTACTAAGTGTTATATTCCTATTTGGTTAATGGCTTTGTTCACAATTTTTTCATGTTAGTAGTTTTTCTCTTGCACTGAGTACTACACTCTTTTTGATATGATTGTGCTTAAAGAAAGCATAGAATTATTTTTATATAAAACCCTAACTGGTTTCCTGGTTCTCCATACATCTAATTAATAAGTAATGTTTGTGAAGATAAAATTAAATTATTGAAAATTTCTAGCACGCTACTTGTTCCAACATTAACGCATTTTCAGTAATAATGGAAAAGAAAATATTCTATAAATAATTTTACGGCAAGTTTTTTTATGACTGACACGGATTTACTGTATAATTAAATAATCTACTTCCTTTGACAGACGTTGTTTGGCATAAAATTGCTGTTATATAAAGTCCTAATTAATTTCCAGATTTTTCATACATCTAAATTTGTATGAATTAACATTAATTTTTAGACAAATGATGATGATGAAAACTGATTAACACGAGACTTGTTTCAACATCAGCACATTCGCAACAATTTAGAGAAGTTTCCTATATAAATAATTTGACGGCAACCTCATTTTCATTATTACGTAGACGGATTATAGCATAATAAATAATGAATAATAAATAATCTACTTTCTTTGATAGGTGTTCTTTAGCTTACGAGACATAAAATTGCTGTTAAAGAAAGTCCCCATTAGTTTCCTGATTCTTCATACATCTAAATTTTTATGAATTCACACTTATTTTTAGGCAAATTTTACTGACTCAGTTTCAGATCTTCTGAAGAAGAGAGCGACATGTCTCTCGAAACGTCAAGAGTCTTAAACCGACGACGTGGCCAACAATCCGGAAGCAGCCAAACCATTTCCTATAAATAATTTGTACAGGCAACCTATATTTTATTACGCACACGGATTGCTGCCTAATGAATAATACATAATTAAATCCACTCTCTTTGATGTGTTCTTTATCTTAAGAGAGCATAAAATCGCTGTTAGATAAAGTCCAAAATAGTTTTCTGATTCTCAATAAATCTAAATTTGTACGAATTAACACTCATTTTTAGTCAAATTGAAATGATAGAAAACTGTTAAGATGAGACTTGTTTCAATACCGGCGCATTCGCCATTTTTAACAATTACGTAATAGAAACAATTTTAAGAAGTTTCCTTTAAATAATTTCACGGCAACCTCTTTTTTATTACGCACACAGATTGCCGCATAATGAATAATAAATAATTAAATAATCTACTTTCTTGATAGGCGTTCTTTATCTTCAGAGAGCATAAAATCGCTGTTAGATAAAGTCCAAAATAGTTTCCTGATTCTCGATAAATCTAAATTTGTACGAATTAACACTCATTTTTAGACAAATTGAAATTATTGAAAACTGTTAACACGAGACTTGTTTCAACACCGGCGCATTCGCCATTTTTAACAATTACGTAATAGAAATAATTTCAAGAAATTTCCTATAAATAATTTGACGGAAAACTCTTTTTTTTATTACGCACACTGATTACTGCACAATTAATAATACATAATTAAATCCACTTTCTTTGACAGGCATTCTTCAGCTTAAGAGAGCATAAAATTGCTATTAGATAAAGTCCTAATTAGTTTCCTGGTTCTCCATACATAAAACGCTATCCCATCACGGCCCTCCACCAGGGGGCCCATCGAGATAACAAGTTTTAGAGAGATCGCGATTTATTCGTTCCCGATATTCTTTTTTAATGAGGAAAAGTTTGCAAGGGGCGGACTCGGCGTCTTCGCGCCCCGAACTTCTGCTGGGTATCGCGTTCCGGAGAGGGGCAAAAGTAAGACGGCCAAAGTAAGATTAATTTACTATCTTATCCCTTCTCAACACTTTCGGGGTTTTTATTGAAAAAAAGCGTTTGCGAGATTAATCTCTTTCGGAATTGTGCCGGGACCCGAGGTCGGCCGATATGAGATGAAAAAATCAGTTTGTTAAGGCCTCCTGTATTGATTTATGAACTCGGATGGCAGACAGCAAATTACCTACCGGTCAGCTGAAATATTTGGCCACTTTTTTTCAAGGGTTTTTTCGACGTGTTGCCGCTGATTTTGAAAACACGCGATGCTCTGTGATGAAAATACATGTACTGATTTAAATTATTGTGTTACCCAACAAACATTTAAAGTTACGTTAATTGGACCTATGAATTGGTCCTAAAATGTTCATGACCTATTCCGTATAGGGAAATTTTACCTCCTATATTCGTCTTTTTCCTTATGAAAAAACTAAAGTAATATAGAAGTTAATAATTGATCGCCAAGAATTTTATTCTAAAGAGATAATTGGAGCTAAAAGATATACAGATCAATTATTGTATGTTAAAATATCAAAATTTATGACATTATTGCCGAAATATACCCTAATTATGCCCTTTACATAACTTACTTGTGCTTAAGAGAGACAACATTATATGTTTGATAAATACATTCTATATAATAACAAACAGGAATAGGAAGAGAGGGACAGAGACTATAAGTCAGGCAGCTACAATTAGAGTAGGAGTAGGTAAACAGAAATTTATAGATACTTAGATTTTAATATAATACTATTATAAAGTCTGTATTTTTGGTTTCCATTTAAGAAATTGTACAACCCAGGAAATTTTTTCATATAATGTGATGACCAAACTTTCATAAAAATAACGCGCCTTATAAATATACATTTTTCTTATTGCTTCTTATAAATATTACTATACTGAAAAATAACATGAAATAAATACAATGTGTTTCGTGATAAAATGTGTTTAAATAGTCTTTTATTATAAATGTATTAACTGATATTATCTATATTAACGTAGTTTTAATGAGTAATCAATTAAAAATAACAAACAAAAAATCTAGTGTTTGAGTGTGAATAATATGTGAATGTGAATAATATTGTAAATTCTACGCTGATTTATCCTTGAAATAGGTCAAGTAGAAAAATAAACTTTATTATCACTACTTGATTACACATCAAATGTACTTCAAACAAATTCACAATTGTAAAATTTTTTCTTTGGCATTCGCGATGAACTGTTTAAGATAAGCTGAACTTTTTTTATTTAGAGTTCTCGAAGTTTCCGTGGTCTCGAGAACGCATCTGGAATCAAACCGAATATAGCCTGAAATGTTCTAGAAAACGTCAAAATAAAAAAATTATAAATTAACATAATTACCAAATTTAAAAGATAGGTGAGCTTCTGTATCAATATTACAAACGTTTTCAATATAAGCACCTCGAGTTTCTAAAATTTGTCTAAACACCTCCGTTGCTCTCAAAACAATATGTTAGCGGTTGTCATTTTTATTATTTTATAATAGTATATTATGCAACGATCATGTAATGATGGTTATTAATACACAAGCATTAACCGCCTTCGGCTCGTTTCGTATGGTTTATGCGAGTGTATTAATAACCATTACATGAGAGTTGCATACGCTATTTTTTCTACACCCGATAAATAATCAAAAACCATAAATTTTATATTTTTATTGAACACAATAGGTAACAGTAATTATTCGTATTAACTGCATTTTCTGCTTTCTCCGATATGTGTGGAGGAGTCGATGGTAATTCTTCTATATCGCTGATATCAGACATTTTGATAAATTATCGAAGTTTAGCTAGGTATCTACGAAAATTTAATACGTACTGATTTTGACATCGAAAATAATTACATATAACCTAGGAGAAACGTCAAATGCACAGCATGCTTGATTGAAAAATTATGGTTTTCTATTGATTAAAAATCTGTATCGTAATGGGTATTATTATGAAACGGATTATAAAATCTGTATCGTAATGAAAAATTTGTATCATAATGGGTATCATTATGAAACGGATTATGGGCATATAAGTGCATTGTTATAATACGGGTGTAGAAAAATATAATTATTTGACCCCCCTGTATATTCTAGAGCAAGTAGCACCATAAATTCATAGAAATGTTATATAAGAAACAAGCAAACCGAAGCGTCTCGTTTCTCTTTTCTCGCCCTTTCTCTAATATTTGAATTCGACTGAAAGAAAGTACATCGCCGTTTTTTTACGGGATTTAATTAAAGCGACTTCGTTAGTGAAAGATTGAATCTCTTAAAGTACGACATCCGGCATTATTAGTTGCTTCTTTCAGATGTAATATACTCGGATATTGTGTTTTTCTTACATAAAATTCCAATTAGTGAGACAGCTTCAGAAATATCTTATATATAAATTACGTTCTAGATCTCCATTGAACACATAAAAGCCTCGGGCAATGTCTGGCTTCAAAGTATTCCAATATGTAAGCTCAAAAATAATAAAATGCAGTTGTTATTGAAACCGTCTCGTTCTAGGTTGATTTTTGATCAAAATACGTTAACTATGACTAAGCATAAATATTTTAAGAGGTTATAGAGAAAAATAAAAATTAACGAAAATTTTGTGTGAGGGGTAAACATCCAAACTTATATAAAATACACTTTTGCTCGGCACTGGAAACTGATCCACTGTAAAACCTTACAAGGCAAAGCATGCCATCAACGACTGGACAAAAATATTAAAGAAGGTTCCAAGAAAAAAGATAAATAACACCTATTTTATACAGCAAATTCAACTGCTTTTGCCGTTATTGTTATTAATTGTTAATAGAATTAATTTGTGGTTTTAATTAATAAAACAGTTTGACATACCTTATGTTACAACTACAAAATTTTGGGTCCGTGTTACTCAGTTTCTACAAACTAACACAAATGTTTTTGCTTCTTGTCCGTTTTGAACTTGTAAGTTATTGGCAGCAGCTATGATACGTTTGCGTAAATCATCAACAGTGTCCACTTCGGTGCGATATACTTCATTTTTTTAATATTTCTACAAAAAGAAGTCTAAATGGTTTAATGTCAAGGGATGATGGCGACCATGGTACCGATTCTCCTTGTCCAATCCCTTGGTATTAATGCTTGGACACGCTGTACATAGTACGTATATAATTGAGCCTCGTGTATGATACGCCACACTATTCGGTTGCAAATTTCCCGTATCACACTCGCGTTGCACTACACTTGCACTTACTGCACACCGCGGTAAAAGTATCTGCATTTGGCACGTGTTTACCGGGAAATCGTTCCGCTGAAACGTTTTTACTTCTGTAACGGGACAAATTACGTAACAGGTTCTGGTGGATTGAGAAATACCCAGGACTTCAAAATAACTATATTTGTTCCAACTGAAAGACACAATAATATCATAAATATGCACACTAATATAATTACAATCAAATATGCTCAACACACACACACATTACATACAATTTCAAGAATTGCAGAGAAAGTAACAATACATTAAACTAACATAGTAACGAGATTCCACCTACCTGGCACAGGTTAGACAAATATCACCAAGATATAATATCATCGGCCAAAGTGACACAGTTAGCCACAAATATATTATTAATAAATAAATACTTCAACCACACCAATACCGCAGGTACCAACGATAACTCTCTCTACCTTATCTGTATAAAACGCGCTTTTTCGCCGACAACAAAAACTGTACCGAAATAAATATCGGTACAACACAAACCATACAGGATGTTATTTACTTAATGTATGTATCATTACACTTCACCATAAATTAAAATAATATCCATCAATTTCGAGTTGCTATACACGTAAGCTATTTTTGATACTTGAGAAGCTAATGTAAGCACTCGCCTCACAAAAACGTTAATATTATAAGTAATCGGACTTCAATATTCCGAATCGCCTGACTAAATAATATAATAGCCCAGCGATGTAAAGGTTGAAAATTCTACACACTGTAAAAAATAATTACAGTAAAAATAGATGGCAATTTATTTACCACTCATTATTGCTGTAATTTTCTTATCGATTGTGACTATACCGAAGTGCCCAAACTGGACCATCCTGTACAATAAATAAAAAAAATTACATTGTAGTCATAATATAAAATGTATTATTACAATGTAACTCTACAACTGCCTGTAAAGTTACTCTGCAATTTTACAAGTAATTGTGCAAGTTACATTGTAAAAATAGTTTTTATATTATAAAATTATGTTGTAAATTTATTTTGCGGTGTAATTTTAGGTTTTACAATTGTAATATTACTTTGTGAATACTAATTTTACGGCAATTTTTTATTAAAATTTGATACCTGCACATTTAGGTTATTTGTACAAAGCAGAACACTTAACGTTATACAAAGCATATATAACAATGTAAAAATATATTCATAGAGCAAAAGTTAACATTTTATAATATTCAAACGAGATCTAGGATGGTCTTAGACTAACTATTACAAAGTAATATTAATTATATAAATGTGCATAGATAAGTAGGTACCCAGAATTTAAATCATGCTAATTCTTCAGAAGCCCCTATTCTTCAAATATGTATAATATATAATTCTAATAGAAAATAATATATTTTTTATATGTTAAGAGATGAACAAATCAACAGTGGGGTATACAATTTTTGTAGATGTAAGAATACCAATGTTTCTTTGCTTCAATAATTATGTATAACTTACATACCTATTACTCTTTAATCTCATTTAGGTTATGTTAAAACCAGCACTAGACAAAACTATTGCTAGTCACTACTCACTAAATTAATTATATAAGTACCTAGGTCCTAGGTACACGCTGCATTCATCGAAATGAAGCAAGAAATAATGAAGGCGTCACCATCCAACGCTCTCAACGGTTAGGTTAGGTTAGGTTAGCGCGTTTTAAACCTTCACATACACATTAGGCATATTTTTACAGTCAATTATATAGTAAATTTGATATTTTCAGTAATTTTACAATGTAAAAATGGATTTCACATTGTTAATTGTAAATGTATTACAATATATTCTATAAATGTACACATTATATTATAATTACATAGGAAGTTTACGGTTTTGTTGTATATTGCCAGTAGGGCAATCCAACGAACTGTCAAATCACTTTAAAAATGGCGGCTGTAGGACAAACAAGTCGACATATGACAAGCAGAAATTTGTGCTTTTGTGTAGAACTTTTAGTTATTGGTCTGTGTGTAGAACTGTGTGTTTTGCTCATTATATTTTATACCTATTTCGGAATACCAAGTATAATTCAGACTATCATAATGGTTTTGTTTTGTTGTGTTATGAATTGTTGGAGTAGAGGACAGCGAGAAGATCAAGTTAGATTTTTTAGGATTCCTGCTGCATTGAATTATAGACAGAACTGATCTCAATGAACTCTCATATAAGACTGCAAAAGTAGCTTAGTGCAATAAAACAGAAAGACCTCACTCAAGAAAAAATTAAATACAGTGTACAAGTTTTAAATATATTATTTATAAATAGGTACCTAAGTTCTTTTTTCTCTCTAACTAGTAGCATAATTACACCCCCGCCAGCCCTAGCAATTCAGGGTCCTGGAGAATACTATATATAATATTAATAAAAAAATATGTTGATAACAATATTGGAAGTTATATATAATTAATTAGTAAACTATTACAGAGGTACCTAATTTGATTTTAACAATTATTTATGCATAGATACATGGCAGAATTTATTTTCAGTTAAAGAAAAATTCTGCGGGGGCTTGAAATTCTTAATAATGCCACTGTTTCCAATTCACATATATTTGACAAAAATTATAAATAATAAATAAAAATCCATTTGATAGAAAAAATCTAAAATATATTTAATAAAAAATATTAAAAATAAGTTATATATACAATTCTAAAAAAATTGGGTATATAGATAAATAGTACAAAATGTTTAATAATCAATTGGTTTTTTGATATTTTAAATAATTGCGGCATTGCAATAATAATTTAAATCAAAATTTAATGCACCAAGTTCATTTTTGATTAGTCAACTATTTCTTGCCTCGGCCCATTTGAAAGAAAAAATTTGTAGATATACCGAAGTGCAGTGAATACTGAGAATAATAATAATTTTACGAATATTCAGCAACTAGAACGTTTTACCTAAAATATAAACCCACTTTTTCTTATTATAATGAAATTATATGAGAAATAGGCTCATATTACACTTCCTAATATGAGATATGAAAGACTTGCTGATCTGGCAGGAACTAGGGGGGCCCACTAATCGCAGGGTCTTGCCCAGTGCCCAATGGAAAATAGGGGCCTGCATAGGTAGGTATATATTACTTTTACATATAAATGTTGCAGATATTTAAAAGAAAACATTAGCACAACACTACATTTTCGTTTATATCTACCCATCTTGGTCTTTGAAAACGTTGCAGTGGTAATTTGATAACCCAAATGCAATGTAGGAATCCAATCAAGATGTAAGTTATCTGTTAAAGCAGCCGGTTTACCTGAAATATATGCTTTTAAATTGTTGTATATAACTTTTTATTAACTAACCCGATACAAAATGTTTTGAACAAACGACACTGTATTTAATTTTTTCTTGAGTTAGGTCTTGTCGTTATATTGCACAAAGCCATTTTATATGAGAGAATTCATTGAAATCAGTTATATGTCTATAATTCAATGCAGCAGGAATCCTAAAAAATCTAACTTGATCTTCTCGCTGTCCTCTACTCCACACAACAAAACAAAACCATTATGATAGTCTGAATTATCCTTGGTATTCCGAAATAGGTATAAAATATAATGAGCCAAACTCACAGTTCTACACAAAATCACAAATTTCTGCTTGTCATATGTCGAGTTGTTTGTCCTACAGCCGCCATTTTTAAAGTGATTTGACAGTTCGTTGGATTGCCCTGTTTTCTTGTAAAATTACAAACGTCAGTGTAATATCATCATTATTTTTAGAACTATTTTAAGACAATTATAAGGATATTCTTACAAAGTATGTTTGTAAAGTTACTGGCCTTTTTTTCAGTGCAATTTCAATAATTTTTTACTCGTAAACTATAAGGATTATACAAAAAATTTACGGTATTGACATATTTCCAATTTTGTTTGGATAAGATGTCAATCACTGTATATTATATCTTGTTGGAAGGTTTATTTATTTAAAACGTATTTTAAACAAGTATAAGGTACCATTAATACAAATTTATTCATTAATAGTCGTAAAGTATAGGTAAAATTATTATAAAATGGTACATTATCTACGAGTACCTACGTATAATTTTTATACTAAAACCATTTTTAAACTATTGCAACATATATTGTACGTATAAAACTATATGGTATTTGCTGGGTGGCTTTAAAAAAAAAACAATCTACATTCGACGAGACATGACTAGCTTTGAACACACCCCTGTATTACGTCTTTCCTGAGAATGAGGTTGACGAAACACACTCTTGAAATATTTTCCAAGGGACCTTTTACGAAAGTAACGTACTTTTAATATGTTCCGTGTCTTGTCTCGTCATGACACACCTATATATCAAAACGAACTCGCACTGTCAAATTACGAAACTGCGTATAGGACCGAATAGAAGAACTACTAATAACAAAATAAACAAGGACCGAGTTTTGTCCGCTGTCATTAAACAAAAATAAATCCTTCCGGATTAAATAAAAATAACAAGCCGCTGATACATTATGGAAACGGGTTTGTTTTAGTATAAAGTTTATATTTTGTTACAAAACAAATGTTAAATTTATGGGGTGCTGTTATTTTTACAATGTTTCATGCAATATTTGCACAATAAATACTATTTATACAAAAGGGACCTAGAAACAAATGATCCAGGTATTGAATTATTTAATACGTGAATATATTTAGAGAAGTTAGAAATACGAGTACTAGGTTTACAGGGCTAGTCAAGTTTAAATAGTCAAACTTTAGGAATTTATTCCTTACAAGATTTTAGGAAAAACATGTAAATACAATATATCAATTTTTGACATACATTTTCTTCTCTTTCTTCTTCAAACGGACTAGTTAATATTTTGACAAAATTTGATCTTTTATAATTTTTTTATTTTTTGCCAGGTTTTGATGATTTTTTCGACAGGTAGAAGAAAAATTATTCCATATTAATAAACCGCATTCGGTTTCTTCAATAAAACTGTTAAAGTTATATGCATTATACCGGGATACACAAAATGTTTTCTTTGCCTAATTTCAAAACACCCTGTGGTGAAATTCAGCTTCTTAATGTTGTTCAAAATTGCCCATCCGCAAGATTGATTTATTTCCTACCCATTATTTTTTTGAATATTTGGATATCTTCTGGTTCCAAATCAAAAACATATCAAGATCAAATTTTATAAAAATTTTAACTTGTCCTGATAAGTAATCAGTTTAGCTGCAGTATTTTGCATTTGTTTTTCGTTCTTTCGTTCCAGACTGTCAAAACGACATTTTCACTCATTACAGGTCTGTCAATATTACCCACTAATAAAACATACTCCGCGTACAGTTAAATAAAATGCCAATTTATTCTAAGAAAATCGAACGATACCAATGATATTAGACAATAGAAAATTTCAAATGCAAACGCTGCAGTCTTTTATTTCAAAGCGTCTGGAAGAAACTAAATAAAACTTAAATTCATCATTTCGTGTTAAGAGATCGTAATTCCTCCAGATGGGCTTAAATAAAAGAAGACCATATTAAAATCGGTCACACAATCTACCCTCAAGTGTGCAATAACACTATTCGAGATCACCCTGTATATACCGACCTCTCAAAAGCCTTTGATCGTATAGATCATAACACTATTTTGGAATGTTCTGGTCTTCTGACAATTTGTTTAAGCTTTTTAATTCATATTCGTCGATTCGTTTGATTTCAGTCAATTCAGTATCTTATTCCCGGAGTACCTCAGGGCTCTACTATTTTCTATTTTTATTAACGATATGATGAGTAATATGTTTTGAGGATAAAAAACAGTTTTTGGTTTTCCGGATTGTTATGCCATGTAGGTAACTGGTCGCTGCTAGTAACATAATTAATGTAATAACAGAATCAATATGCCATATTACTTAAAAAACTATTGTAAATCAAATAACAACAACAGCTCTGTAAGCGTCAAAACAGTTATAATCGCATTTTTATTAGAATAGTGTATATAGTGAAAAATGCAACCCGAAATCATTTAAACATTTTAGAAATATAATATCAATGTTTTTTACTAGATGGTTAGTTTTGTTTCCCGGTTTTGGCGTTTTTGACACTTTTATACTATACGATTTGTGAGACTAAAAAGAGACAACAATTATATATTTCTGTAAGCACTGCCTGTTTTGTGATGTATTTTTATAATATTGTACCTATTCTTTTGTTTTTATAACTTATTTCTCACAGTTGCGCACCTTGTCCTGTAATAATTGTAATTGTTTTTCGTTATTGGACACATAATGTGTAAATATATAAATATATATAAATAAAAGTTTCAGTTATTGCGAATGAATAACAATAGGCCGCCCCCGCCTTGATATTTCCCAGTTAATTTTTCTAATTAACGACGTAATTAAGGGAAAATGTACCTATTATCGTTATCGCAAGGCAAGAAATTACGCAACAAAGCGTTTATATTTCCCGCTAACAGAGAACTCGCACGGAAAACCCGGCTCAAATTTCGACCTACGCAGCGCTGCGCCCCGACGGTGGGTTTACGGGGGTACCCTTTACTAAGTGGCTCACTTAATTAAATTCCATGGAAATAAATTATTGAGGGCGTAATATAGCGCAGTGATACAACCATTACCGCCTAGGGGGTGGCCCTGCCTCGGCCCGCTACGACTGAATGGTCTTTTGAAGATGGGATAATCACAGGTGCTCCGGGGTTTAGTACCTACGGGGTTGGGAGGGGGTGGGGGGTCGTGAAACAATCTGCGTCGGTCGTAAAACGAACGTGTTCCTCTTGAAACGCTGCTTTTTAAGAGAATGTTTACTGACGAGTGTTAATAACTCCGAAACGATACTATAGTTAACCGGTTTGGAGATAAAAGTTATGTACACGGTGGGCGATCAATAATGGGTCATAGAGCAGGGGCGACATTTTTGTATAGAGAATTGTAAGATAGTAAATAAATACTCAACCCCCAATGTCATTTAAATATTTTGGGGTGATGCTTACTCTTGCTTGGGAGTGAAAGTAGCGGAGTCAAAAATACCAGCAAAGAATGTGTCTAAAATCGACGGGTCTGAGCGTTTTTCTACAATCTTGGCGCATTTCCTGAAAATGGCTCTGTTTCGTTTTCAACTGACCGCCCTGTGTAATAACAATAGTCAATTACAAAATTTACGATAGTTTCATAATTTGTTTTGTCCAACACCTAAGAAGCCAGTAGGTGGCTGTCACTAACAGTGTCACTTTTTAATGGATCAATTAAAAAATTGGCTACTGAACTGCATCAGTAGCTTCGTCTGTAATAAAATAAATTAAGTAGCCATATAACTGTTGTGTACCGCATTGTTTATCTGTTGCTAATAAAAATAAAGATTTCATGTTCCGTAAGTTCCCTAATAATGCTGAAAAAAATGACTAATAGGATCCAGCAAGAAACCAACCCAGTACACAAAGATCTGCTCAAAACATTTTACAGAACATTGTTATACTATTACTAGTATGGGTAAGTACAAGCATACATGATCTATTTTCGGTGTATATTTTTCATTATTTGATAAAGTTTCATTCTTATTTTTAGGACAATGGAAAATTCTCAAAAAATAGCTGTTTCAACGAGTAAGTATAATACTCGTACACAAAAATACGATACTAATATTGTAAAAAATAATGAACGCATGAAAAGGTACTTGAAAAGGCGAAAACAGGATGAAAATGTAGACAAACTTGCAAATGAAAAAAAGTAGAAATGTGACACAAGTTCATAGATATCTAAACTAGCACGAGTTAAATGTGATAATACGATTCCTCAAATTGAAAATTACTTGAATGATAATAACGTCGGTAATCCTGAGAGTAGGTATAGCAAGTGCATCTAGTAGTAGCAAGTTATTTTACGATATGGCGATTTAAAATGTTATTAGTTACAAAAGGGCACAACTAATATCACTCAAATTTTTAAATGAAAACCATTTAAAGCACCTATCAGGGTTTTGAACTTTTTCTGTATTGTACTTGTAATAAAAATAGCAAATAAAAACTGCATATGTTTATTATTTATTTATGTCACATGTACATTATTTAAAACACTGATTTTTTTATATATTCGTTTTTTTTCTCAGAAACTGGGTATTTAATGTACTTTTCTATTTACTAGGCATATTACATGCAACATTTTTGCAATCTGAGCGACAACTAACCATTTTTCTATCGATTCGTAATATATAAAATTTCAATTCTTTCAAAACAAAGAAGTTTAAATTAAGAATTACCAGGAAATTCTTTAGGCACTCCAACGTTAACAATTTCTGTGTTAAATAACGTTTTATTATTTCTCTTTCCAAACTGCTAATGTAAAATGCAACTAAACAAGGTTATGTGAGGTTAATATATCTTTTCAAGTGACTTTTTTCCTGTTGTCTGTGTGTTTACAAATATTTTATTGATTTATTATAAGTTTTATTTTGATAATACGCATGCAAATTAGATTTACAATCACTATTTGACTTACACAAATTCAAATAAAAAATTGTCAAATCATAAAGTAGACCATAGAACATTAATATTAATACCTAACTTTGACGCTAGCGTCCCTAGCGGAATTTAATGACACTGAGTTAATGTAAATGCTCTATTGTCCGCAATGTCTTCGCGTATTGAAGTCAGTGCATTGTTATAAACCCTATCAACATATCTTAATTTTAACGTACTTTCATAAGAGATTTTTCAGTTCATATATTCTTCTAAAAACGTACGTAACTTGACTCTAGTTTGTGTAATGGAATATTGTTTGTAAGAAAGGCGTCTGTGTCTATTGTCACTTTAGTTTTGTCAGAAGAATTTATAATGCGTTCACACACAGTGCGAAACAGTTCATTTCCTTCAATACGTATGTCCCTATAGCCTTCGGCAACACTCAATAATTCCCATCTATTTCGTCTCTCCTTTAGCATGTTATTTCACTTTATTCACTTCTCCCCTTAACTAATAGTTGTTAATGTGTCGCACTCATCGGGAAGCTTTAACATTTTTTTGTCTACTATAAGCCTGAAAAGAACTATATTTCCGCACGTATCATATACCACATAAACGGCACGGCAAATATTTTTTTAGGGCGCGTTTGAAGAAGGCAACATTTAGACAATGCCTCCGGAATACCGAACGACTGCTGTAGATAAATACAAATCAAAACGAAAGCATCGGATATCGGCGTCTCCTCGCCCGCCGCCGAAGAGCACACGCAGCCGCGTCGGCAGCACGAGGCGTCGGAAGCGTCGCGATGCCAAACCCCAGTTTGCGAATCCGTGGACCGCGGATCGACGCGTCGCGACGCCGTCCTCCCGGACCTGTTGAGAGGCGTCATCGAGGGACTTCCTTCCGGAACCTTATCTTTGCGTCTCTGGGTGTCACTCGTTCTAGTGCGGAAAAATAATTTTTTTTTTAATACCACACAAACGTTCGAACTATAGCCGGTCTTACGCCAGAAAGTGTTTTCTTCTTGCTGTAGCGACAAAGCTACATTCGTAAGCGGAAGTGTTAAACGTGTAAAAGATTTTCATTGTGTCAAATAGTGCTAAGAACATTTTTAGGTGACAGCATCGTATATTGTAGGTTTATATTAATATGTGCCATTTTTAAAAAACATTTACGCAATAGCTTCCAGCGATAGGAAATGTAAGTACTCAGTACTGTCACTTTTATCTTCAGTGGGATTAAGTTAAAAATATTTAGTAGTTATCTTAGTATCAAATAGTCACCACGAAAAACCACATTCGACCTAATAAAAAAGTCAAATCTGTTTAAATCTTCCATAAAAAAATAATATTATTGACATATTCATATTGTAATCTCTACGTTGACTTAGCCGTGGAAAACGTCACGTAGAAAAACAAACTTACTGCCACTTCTTAATTACACAAGAAATATCCTTCAAGAAAATTTCACAACTGTCAAATTCTTTACTTTGAAGTTTGAGTCATTCGCGTTTGATTGCTCAATAGAAACTGAACTGTGGCTGAGAAACCGATCTGCTTATATAGGTTTTTAGGGTTCTAGAAGTTTCCGTGGTTTCGAAAATCAAATAGAATGTGGCAAAAATTATAAATTCTAACGTAAACAGGAACAAAATTAAAAAGATAGGTATAAATATCCCAACAATAATGGGTCTAAATATGTACCTTGAGGGACACTTTTATTACTGCATTACTCTTTGAGTAGTATTACTATAAGTAGTATGTATGCAAACTGTAAAATATGTATGAAACTGTTACTTATAGTAACCCATATTAAATATTTCATCGATTTTTTTGACACATCTGTTACAAATATATGACTTGCATACAAAATTTAAACAACTTGTAATTTTTGAACAGTTTTATATTTATTCCTAACAAGTATTTTAATACATCATCACTTCTTGGTCTCGGGTAGTTTCCAAAGCTTGTCTTCTGTAACATCTAATCTTGTTAGCATCTTAACTTCACAGAGAAAAACTACGTCAGTAGATCCATCATCAACCCGCGTGATGCAGTCGTTTTATTGCTTCGGCGGCAACTTCATCTAACATAGTCCGTTAGCAAATGAGAATCCACCATATTCATTACCCTGGAGAGATAAACACAGCCCAGGTGAATTTCCTTATCCCCGAGTAAATTGTAGGTCATACGTCTTGTGCATCTCTCTGCCCTTTGCCTGTTAGACCAAGCCAGAATGTGGCAAAGTAGGCAAGTAGTTTCCGCATCCTGAGTTGGTTAAGCAAGAAGTTCTGTAAACTCGAAACGTATTGTAACTTTATGACTATTAAATGTTCAAAGCAAATATTAGTTATAAATCCGCAGTGTTTAATATTGAAATTTGTTTTTTTTAATTTTGACATATAAGTAGATATCTTTTGTTATCGAAAAAGTGTCAAAACGTTTTATTTTATGTAATTAGTTACATAATGAAAACCATTATTAAAACCATTATGCAACTGGTTACGAAAAGTTCGTTATGTCACTAAATGCGAAAAATAATTAAACAAAATACAACAGAAAAATAATAAAGTAACTTTTATATAAGTCAGTAATTTTATAAATTACACTTTATTACTTATTATTATTTAATTATAAATATTCACAACGCAGTTGGTACAGTTAGTGAAACTAATTCCAGAAAAAATGTTATTTGATCAACTTGCAGTAATATTCCGTGATATGTTATTGGTATTACTCGGTTCTCCAAGAATATCACCGGAAATTGGTTTTTTATTTTCTATAGAATTTTCAACAATCCTTCTGCAACAGAATTTGACTTCCAGCCGCCGTGTTGTTTTATTTTTAAAATATTGGCCCCTGAATCTGCAAGTAAAGTGGCCGAAGATCTTCTGGAACAGTGCCCTGTGAATAATGCACAATTTGGCAAACCAATCATTTGACCAATCATCTTTGTAACTGACCAATATAGTACTCATTCCTATATTCCTACACACCTACACACCACATTTACAATTTCCACATCTAACAAATAATCTATTGGCTTTAATATTTTCTATACTTCCTGATAATGTCAACGAAGTTTAGTCCTTCTATATCTCTCGGGGTGATTACAAATTCTCGAATTCTGGAACTATAGTTTTTATATTTGGAATATTTACTCGAAAATACGTCTCCCCATCTGTAACATCTTCAGCACGTAAATGTTAATTCTGACTTCCGACATGCACCGGCTATTTTCACAACCAACACAACCTAACGCAAAAAATGCGAATTAGTAAACTGACAACTAAATGAAGCAATTTATTATTATTACTTACCTTAGCCATTAACCATTATTGTCATCCATCTCCTTCAAAACCTTCGCAATATTTACTTTAAAAAAAACGTTTGATTTCTTAGCATGGTATCCATCGGACTACCTTTTCAAAAATGCTATCAAACTATTGTATGTTTTAATGTCAATACCTTTTTTTAAAGACAGCTCAGTTCTCAACATAGACTACGGTGTCCATAGCGTAGTAGCCTTCAAATTCTTCTTACCTTCAAAATATGCCAATAGTACTTTCTCATTGGCGTGTTTTACTTTCTTCTGTTCACACCATTTCTCAAATTTTTCATATGCCAAGTCATATACCGCTTGGAGGAACCAGTGAACATACGACATTTCTTACCGCTTCTTCGATATCGCTCGGTATATCGTCAGAATCTGAATGTAAATCACACATTTTTCCTAATAAATGGTAATAGCAACGATCAGTGTCACAGAATAGATCAACGTCTATTAAATTTCAAGCCAAATGACAAGAACATTTAAACTGACACTGACCTACTAGATAATTGTTATTTAAATTATACTTGTAAATGATAAATGATGTAAAAACTTGTATTTCCCATTTTTCGTCAAAATTATAAAAAATATTGTATGTAATACGTTATGAAACATGATTTTATGTAACTCGTGCGATATTGCCTGCATACTTTTCATAACTGATTATATAAATAGCTATTTTATGTTTGTTTCTTAATACTGTCAAACAGGCGAATTCTGTAATTGTACTTATGTATCAAGTGTGCATGTGTCAAACCTGAAACTCTTCCATTGATATGTTATATTTTTTATAACAGAAATTACGGTATATTCTTTATTTTCTGATTTGTACACTATTGTTACAAAATTTGCACCTTTCCACTGCATCATTCACTAACATATTCGCGTTTGATCCACGAATTCAATTTATCTGTTAAATCCGGACGTTTAGGCCACGCTGATTGGCCACTACATATTAATATGCTATTAGAACAACTGAAATATGAAAAATGACAACACTTTCCCAGACTGTGGTTTAATTTATAAAGTCACTTTCGGCACAGGAGTATAAACATTCACAAAGTGGTAATCTCATAATCCGGCGTTAAATTCTTTTATTCCTGCAAAAGTTTTAGCGCACCAGACTGTCTTAACATCTTCCGGTACATTGCAGACCTCACACTCGCTTTCGAAATTTGTTATTTCAGGGTTTCAAGTGTGTGGGAGAACAATAGAATAGCCTTTCAATCGCATCCTTTGTATCGCACAGCGTTTAGTTTCTGCCTCCGTTTCACGCTTTATTTACTCCTACGTATCTGTCAATTGATGGCTGGCAATACAAATATTTTTTTTTGGTATCAGGGTTGACCCAAATAATACAGTCAATAATGCCTCCCCTTTCTGAAAATCGTACAAGTATGCGACATTAAAGCTATACAGGAATGTTAACATTGAAGTGGATTCAGATCAGGAATATTCAGTGGCTCACGGATGTAGTTGGACTTATTACCAATACATGTACGAGTAGTTTTGATTCTTTAATTTTTTCAGTTCAAAAACTGTCAGTTTACAAAGTGTCCGAATGTTTTGTATGATGGTATAAATTTGACCAAATAATTAAAATTCTAGATGTTACTCTAAGATTTTGTAAATATTTTACACTTTCAACATTTTTACAAATAAAACGTATTTACTTTTACAGCACATTATTTGACTTTTTCCAATGTAATAGCGTGCAAAGTAGATTTCGTGTCGCGTGTTATAATACATTCCAGTTTGAAGGATTTTTAGGTAAACTTTTACTTTTTACTTTTTACTTCATTAATACAAAAAAAAACAAACAACTTAAAACAAATTACGTTAAAAGTGCTTAAGAGTTTTTTTATTGCTTTTGGTCAGATTTATAAAACCTTCCAGTGGCCCATATATTCTGAGAATCCGGTGTAACTGTTATTTATTTAAAAATGTATCTATTAACATTTAGAATTTGTCGCATCAAAAATTCCGCGTTACAGTAAATTGAAATTAAACGAATGACTGCACTTAAAAATATGATATTGCAAATAATATTGGATTTTATATGAAACCTGGGAAATATATGGAACACTAACGAAATAATATTATTTTATATATTATGTAGACATTTAATTAGTAACGTACAAATTACATTAAATTAATATATTTTTTTGGCGCTATATTACGTAATTTTATTCACAGTGTTCATTTCCCAGTTTTTATTAATTGACATAATTAGTTATTCGGCAGGGCTTCAGGATGGTTAAATTATCACGCTAATATAATTTCGATATGGATAATTTTTTGCCATACAAATAATTATTAATAGTTACAATACCTGTTACATGTATCGTAGGTAAATAGTATATTATTTAACGAGCGGTAATGCAGGTCATAACTCACGTAGATGAAGTTGGCAGCACGAGCCGCAGGCGAGTGCTGTAATTCATCAAGTGAGTTATGACCATTACCGCAAGTTGAATACTATACTATACAAGTATCGAGAAAGAAAATTGATTTGAAAACATCAAAATTATTTTGTTAAAATATCAAACGACATTAGTCCCCTCAATGATAATAATTGACAGTTCCGCCTACTGACAGGCGTTGGCAATTTAATAATTTTAAAATCCTTTAATTATTAATTTCTTTCCACTTGTTAAAAATTCTTTCCATTTTACACCAATGGAACGTATTTATCGGCTTAAAAATTTCCAAGAATTTACTGCGTACACTATTTTCATACCGAATTATCATTGTAGAAGCCCAGTGTGAGTTATAATAACTACTTTAAAAACTCACACTATTTGTTTATTGATACTATTAATTGCTCAAAAGCAGTTGAATAATTAATATATAAATTAATAGGAGTAGATAAAAGTAGTAGTCTGTTAATATTTGAGGGACGTAGTATTACTATTTTTGGAAAAGTCAATGCTTTGTTTAATCAATTTGTGAACATTTTATAGAACATATAGAGATGTTCACAAAAAAAATTATCTTTAAACGTTATAAAATGGTAAAAAATAGCCTTACAATCGCATCTGAAAATTTTTACAAAAATCAAACAATTAGTTGTAAGCAAATTTTAGTAGCATGTCATTTACTATTTTATTATCATTTTCATACTTGCATTTTATGTATATGTAACAATACTATTTTGTAGAAATAGACGGTTATTCTGCAAAAGATAAAAAAATATAATTGTGGCAAAAATTCAGACGCCTTACTTCACGGCTGACGTTATGCAATTGTTTTTATTATCAACATAATTCTCGATCCAATTTTGTCTTGTGGCCTCAGAATATTATGTAGTGGGGGTATAGTCGGTTTCAGGTCAAAATGTTATAGAAAACACAATCTTCAAAATTGCCAACGTCAATTGTGAATTTATTGTTGTATTTCGGTTAGAAAAGACATGTTAGATATAAATTTTATTTATCTATATATCTTCTTATTTAATATATTTTTGACAATATAAATCAAAAACCAACTTGTCCTGAGGAGGGCTTAATAAATGGCCGAAACGTTGGCAATTTTGAAAATTGTGTTTTCTATAACATTTTGACCTGAAACCAACTATACCCCCACTACATTAATTTCCATAACAATACGTATGATTTAATAACAGGCGTAAAACATATTTTATTATTGTTAGCAGGTTCAGGGAGCATTTCGAACATTTACTTCATTAAATTAGTGTATTATTGTTACTAAAGAAAAATTAAATCATACCGGGAAAACCGGAAGTCCCACATAAATATTGATAACGTTAAAGGAGGTTATAATAAAACTCGACCTGTTTTTTTTTCCAAACCGATCCTACCAACCGTTTACCAATTTCAAGGGAGTGGGGTGGGGTGGTAGAGAAAGGGCAAAACTTTATCGCCGCACTGTATAGTTTTATTATTCTCAGTTGCAGTTTCTTAATTATGTTGATGAAAATATATTGTTGACGTAAGTCATCTGAATTCTTGTCGCAACTATAGTGCCAAACGATTTACATTCAAAATTGTAAAGCAGATTCAAGGAAAACGTTTAAGTGCCCACCGAGCTTTGTTGTGAACGCACCCACATCACTAGTATATTTTGATTATTCATTTAGAAGTTTATTTGAAACTCATTTTTGTAGTTTTATTTATTTGAATTCATATACCTGTTCAATTTTGGACGAAATGTACTTACGATTAGCTATATAGGTATATAATATTTTTACGTAAACGTGTAACACTTGCAGGGACAATATAATCTCTTTCCATGTAGGTTCACTTTTCATAAAACTCTTGGAAAAGTTATTATATTTTATGTACTTTTCTTCATAAATTTTATAGTCTGTTTAGAAATGAAAGAGAGTAATAAAAGCTTATTATGTATGCAAATCGTAAATAACTGTAGTACTGGTGCTTATATTCAATATTTTTATATTATGTATTATCGGTATAGATGAGGTGTACTTTTAAAAAAACTTTGTGTGACCGGGTTGTACTAAATTGTAGCAGGTAGCTAAAATTTAATCCCCGACAATCCGTCTTTGTCTATGCCGCTTCAATTTCTCTTATAAGTAAACAATATAAAAACAGCATTTCAAAACATGCGGCTACTTTAAGCATCATAACCGGGTTAAGATGGTTTTTAGTAATTCAAATAAAATTATCCGATATTATTATCAAAATATTTATTTAAATTTAATGAATAGACTTATTCCACACAAAAATATATGTATTTTGAAAATTCAAATTATGGTGAGTAAATGTAGTGTTGTATAAATGCACAATAAAGAAAATAAAAAAGTAGGTATATTAAAATTCATTCTCTGAATATTCTGATGAATTATCTTCGTCTCCTAGATTGATAACGATAGGTTCCACAGTAACGTCAATTAAATTATCGAGTTCCCACATTTTCTCCACTTCTTTTTGTACATGATGTATACATCTTTGCCAGTTATCTGCAGTTACTCGTTCCAAGGAATTTTTTAACAAAATTTTAACGTCACTTAATTTAAACGTCGTATTATTTCGCGCTACATCTCCTTTTACCTGCGCCCAGACTAATTCGATTGGGTTAAGTTCACAGTGATAAGATGGTAACAATAGTACCGTTATTTGGCAATTTGTTGCCATTTCATCGATAACACATTTTTTTCTGATCTTTATTAAGATCAACAAGTGTCAAAAGTTCCTTTTTCACCATATTTGTTTCAAAAGAAATGTTTTTTTCCGGATAACTATTGAATTTTATCGGCTTTCCTCCAAGCAGTCGTAGGCGTCCGCTCGGTCTGCCGTGGATGGTAACTGGCATTATCCATGACAATTACAGACCCCGGAGGAATAAGATCCAACATCTGTGTAAAATACTTTTCGAAAACATCTGCGTTCATGTCTTCGTGATAGTCACCTGTATTTTTAGATTCAAATAAGTTTCGTCTAGATAATAAATATTCCCCCTTTCGTCACGCAATTTTCTAATTGATCTTAAGTAGGATCTTCACCAACAAATAATTTCATCTTTATCGATAAGAACTGACTTCCTGTTCTGCTTTTCCCAGCAAAAATTCAACTCTCGTAAGACGGCCTATAATTTGCTTCTACTGATTTTTGGCAAATTGTTGTCCTCTGAAAGTTCACTTAAAAGGCTGGTTCTTATCTCGGGGTTTTATTACTCTCTTTCTTTTCCAAACAGACTATAGTGATATATACGCTGAACTTGGAAGTTTTTTTATGCACATTGAAAATTTCACCTGACTGAATTGTATAAAAACAAGGGTGGCGTCAGATTTCAAAGATTATTTTTAACTAGCTGGAAGGAACGATCTGTCGGCTAAAGTATGGCGTGCTTATGGCAGATAAACACATAAAGCTCCCCTCTAAGTGATTGGAAGGAATCGAACAGAAGCCAGTCAGCGTTTTTCAGAAAGCATTCGTCTTCGAAAGGCTGTACGGTCTGAGGGAAGGCCAGCGGCAGCTTTTCTGCGGCGCGCGGCTGTTATTTATGCGTGTTACATTTCCATTCAGTTTATGGCTATTCGATACGCTAACCGTATGCAAATTTGGACGTAATCGCGGGGTTTACTGGCTTTTTTTCAGCGTTATCAAACCGAAAGTCTCGGTGGTCATAATATATCAAAACAAGAACGTGCAGAGAGGAAAACGGAAAATTGTTCGGCAGATTTTTTCATGCGAATGGGAAGGATTTGGTGAAAAAAAAAACAAATTCGATTAAAAAACATATATCATAATACATTGTGAAAGGTGTTTGCAAACTAAAGCTTAAATGAGAAAAGTAAATAGTACTTTTGTAGGCACAGTGAAAATGGTATTACGCATTATTAGTGCTCTCTGTTTGAGCGGTTTTGGAGATTTTTACAAACAACCAAATTTTAAGCCCAAATCTCCTAAAAATTTGAATTTGAGGTAACAAAGAGGAAAACGGAAAACGAAACATTATTTGATTTCCCTCGGCAGATTTTTTCATACGAATTCGGGAATTTTTGAAGGATTTGATGGGAAAAACAAGAAAAATTCTATTAAAAAAAGTAGATCAGACATTGTGAAAGGTGTTTATAAACTAAGGCTTAAATGAAAAAAAGTAAATAGTACTTTTTTAGGTATAATGAAACTGTGTTTCTAATACGCTGGAATAAATTCAGAAAAAAATTGAATATAAAGAAACCTAAATGGTATTACCACAGCATAGCGAGACCAGTAGAATCACTCGGGCCGAAATAATAAGTCGCACATAGCTCGCGCATCCATTTCAGGCTGCAGAGACCTCAGTTTACATCCAACTATCGGAGTGCGAACATCGGTGTTACAGAGCCGTATTAAAGCAATATTTTGAGTCTGTATCGAAAAACGAGTAGCTGCGTAGCAGTTAGATGTTTAAACACATCATCTAATAGTAATTGAAGTTTCTTTAAATTTCCTAAAGACAAATCAAGCAAAGTAAGCAATCTATAATATACTGTAAAAATCATGAATGGTATTTTACCGCTATTGCCTTACCTATTAACATATTTCTTAAGTATAACATTGGAATATAAATAAAGTTTAAAATATACATATAGACATATTTATATTTTTGACAAGTACAAATTTTTATTTTAGAAAAAAGTTCGTTTAAAGTTCTGTGCAGTGGCTTCTAATAGAGCAGATTTATTAGAAAAGCTGCTCAAGATTAGTAATAGTTCATATAAACTATGTCAAATACATTTTGAAAATAATATGTTTTCTAACGATTCGCGCAATAGATTACGCAAAGAGACCGTTCCAACGTTTACTGCACAAGACGGCTCATCTTCAAATTATGTAGATGATTATATTTCATGAATATAAATATTTAGGTACTAATTTTTTTCCAAATTTACATTTTACTGCACTTTCATCTCCAATTTAATATTTTTCAAAGTTAAGTAAACATAATTTTTCCACTAAACTTCAAACATCAAATTTTAAATTAAAAAAAATCCCAAAAAAAATGTAATTATCACTAATAACAAGAAAAGTAAATAAATAAATAAAAATGTTTTGTGGTGCAATATATATTTTAAACTTTATTTTTAAAGAGTCCAAAGAAGTAAATCGAATTTTGACACTGTATGTTAGTAGCAGTAAATGATAGTATATAATACATGTTGAATTACCTATTCATAACTGTATAATGAATTATTACATAATGTGAATAGATATAACTTTCATGTGGCATAAATGACTACACTTACGCGCAAATAAAAAATTCTTATTCCGGTCCTGATCACCGATTCTGTAAATTCCATCGGATGCGCTATCGCACTCACATTTCGAGGTCACCGCAGAAAACTGAAGGCAGTTCAAAGTGCCGACAACGGAATGAAATTGCTGGTTTACCTATGCTGTGGTATTACGTATTATTACTGCCCTCTGTTTGAGCAGTTCTGGAGATCTTTCCAAACAATCAAATTTTAAGCCCAAAACTCCTAAAAATTTGAATTTGAGGTAACAAAGAAATTCGAGTTAAACATTTTCTCAAGTTGATTTATTCACAATATTTTTTAGTCAACATGTATATACTATATGGCTAAATTCGGTTTATACAGGGTGTCCATAATACGAATGCCAGTACTAAAAGGGCTTGCATATCTGACCAAAAGCTTAAAACAAAATCTGATGAAATAATTTCTAAAGCGCACGAATAGTATTTCTGTAAAAACATTTGAAAAATAAAAATGCAGCTACAATAAAATTCAAAACTGTACAAAATTGCACACTAAACCTTTAAAATTAAACTGTAATGTGCGACTAAATTGCAATCCTTATCTGTAGCTGCTAACATCAAACTGTAGATCAGAATAGCTGTGTATCGTACATATTTCCTTCGTATCGTTACTAGTTGGATTCGTTTATTTGTATCTAGTGTTTACTTGATGTTTGTAAGTGCATAGATATAAATGGTGCATTTTAGTAATCATGAGATGAATGCCATTGGAATACTTGTTATTATTATGTAGAAAACCCGACATTTTAATTTGTTTACGTAGTTATAACTAACTTACACGTAACACTCTGTATATATTACCTGTTTCCAAAACAATACAGGGTGATTCATACCTTATCTTAAAATAAAATTTAGAATGTACAGGGGACTCGTACAAATACAATTTTGTAAAGAAAAAATTAAAAAGAACAGTATGAATGATTTAAAAAGGCAAAGCGTGCAATCGGCGACCGGGTAAAAAAGTGAAAGAAATTCCTAAGGAAAGAAATAAATAATATTTTATATTACCTATTTTATACAGCAAATTCAACTGTCTTTGCCGCTATTATTAATTATTAATATAATTAATTTGAAGCTTTAATTAATAAAATAATTTGACATACCTGACGTCACAACAACAAAATTTTGGGCCCGTCTTATTCAATTTCTACAAACTAACACAAATGTTTCTGCTTTTTGTCCGTTTTGAACTAGTAAATTATTAGCAGCAGCTATGATATGTTTGCATAAATCATCAATAGTGTCCACTTCGGTGTGATACACTTTATTTTTCAAATATCCCCACAAAAGGTAGTTCAAATGATTTAAAGTCAGAGGATCGTGGCGGCCATGGTACCGTTCAATCCCTTGGTATTAACGCTTGCACACGCTGTACATGGTACGGATATAATTGAGTTGCGTGTATGATACGTCAGACTGCTGCAATACGCCGTTAACGCCTTGGACCTCCATCTCTTCCACAATTTGGTTTCAAATTTCCCGTGTCGCGCTCGCGTTGCACTACACTTGCACTCACTGCACACCGCGATAAAAGTAGCTGCATTTGGCAAATGTTTATCGGGAAATCGTTCCGCTAAAGTATTTTCACATCATCACAAATTAAAACGATATCCATAAACTGAAACGAGTCGCTATACACGTAAGCCATTTTTTACACTTTGAATCAACATAAATAGTCACAAAAACGTTAATACCTACTATGCGAATACACCCTGTATACCACACGGGTTATAAAATATCAGCAGGCCGTGATGACTGCCTCAGACCAAGGCTCAGACAAACGAACGTCTTCTCGCCTACTAGACGCGCATATCCAAAATTGGTTTTTAATTAACTCGCGGTAATTTCGCGCGAACGGCTTAAACTAATTGGTTCATTGTTTGTGCCTGTGTGCCCATTTCATGAAATTTGCACTAGATTGCGGTCTGGATATTTACATTTCATTCTCTGCAATATAACAGTGTTTACTAAAAATACCCCAAAACTTCAATCAGGCCCGTTGAATAATTATCGGCCCGGATTATTTGCCGAATGGAAACACTTTTTATGCCATATAAGCATTATCGTTACATGGAATGGTATATACGAGGGTCGTCTGAAAAATAATTTAGTATAGTATCGACGGATTTTGTTATTTATTGAGTTGATGTGGTTCGTAGCTTTCTTACTGGAAATAAACAAAGCATATTAATCAATCAAGGCTATCTATGTTCGTCTTAACGTTTTTTTTTTTTTTGTGAAAATTAGGTACAAATTTAGAAGGGAAGATGATTATGCCTACTGTATTGTGTTGAATTTAGATACGACACTCAAGAAGTGGATGACAATTAGGAAAAATGCAATTTAAAAGTGATTTCATCTCGTAAACGTTGACGAACAAAGTAAAATAATAATAAAAGATAACGACTTACGTGTACGTAACAGTCGACCGGCGTATTATGATAAATTGGACGATGTGGATTATGAAGAATTCGCCGTTGGTGGCCTGGCTATTCATCATCCCCCTCTGCCTATGTCCACCGTTTAATGGGGGTATAATAATACATATTTAGAAAGAGAAATGTGCCCGGAGTAAGCCAGCTCGGGGCGGCGAGCTGATCCTTTTTTAATTTACTTTTAATCCAGGCTAAAAGCGGTACCGCCGTTGCAGATTTAATTGTTTCGTTCTTGTTAATAATCCACCTTAATTTGGTCCTTGTTGAGCCGTATTTACAGCTATTTCAATTAGGGTTCCATTCCGTTGCAGCTTTCTTAGGGGACCGGATGCTTTTTCCATAAGTTAGGAGAAACATTTATTTTATTCTACACTTGTTTAATTTATTATTTACTTTTACCATTTTTACGTACTATAAACTTGTAATAGACACTTTTGTTAAAAAGTTGCACCTCTCCACAGCATCATTCACCAACATATTCGCGTTTAATTCTGGAATTCCCTCATACACATTGATTATTATAATACAAAGTTCTAGTTAGGTGTTCCTAAAATGGGGATTCAAAATGTCAGTGCATGTCGAAAACTTTAGTTTAACTTTTCCTTCAAACACCTTTTAAGGAAGCTACAGCCCCTGAAATTTATACCAGGGGTGTCAGAAAATAACTCCATCGAAGGTAAAGTTCACTTTAATCTTTTTATATGGTTTTTCTAATTTCTGAATAAAAATGTGATAACTTGAAGACTATATCTTTAACGTATGCTGTCGGTATCTAAAATATCATTTTAAGGCACTGGTGTTAAAAGTAATTTTCTTTTAGCATGGGTGCTTTTGTGTGTAGTAAGATTAGCACCAGAGTCTGCCAACAAACTAGCCGAATATCGTTAGAAGGAATGTCTAGTATAGAGGTGAGAATCAGGCAAATTTAGAAATTCAGCAATATTAACACGCATCTTACCAACTATGTTAATTCTAACTGGAGTCATGGCACATTTATTCTTAATGTATTTTATGAAAATTTTTGAATGATTAGTGTCCGCTGACGAAGAGCTATGTACTTTTTTATAATAGTTTAAATATAATGTTCTAGTAATACCGACACTTCTGCAATAAACTTGTCAATTTGTTCCCTGGTCAATATTTTCAACTTTTTCGAAGATATCCTTCATTCTTTCTCCTCACAAAGCATTAAGCGTGTAATATTTGCTTATATCCCGATTCTTTATGTTCATCATCGTCTTCAACATGGATTAATTTGCCAAAACGTTGACGATTTCCATATTTTGCACTTTTCTTCAAAGTATGCCAAAAGCACTTTTTCACTGAACTTGGCCCTAATATTTTTCAGATCACGCCATCTCAAGAAACGATTGTATGAAAACTCGTACTGTTGCTTTGACTTACTAGGCAATAACTCAAAACTTGTTTTATTAACAGCTTCAATCGAACTTTCAGTACCTTAGCAATAATAAACTTCATGATATTTCATAAAGCAGCTTATAAAGCAACATCCCACTTTAATTTATTTTATTATAGATGTTATAGAAGTTGCAAAGCAAACATTTACAAAGAATTTAAACGCATTTACAAAATATTTTGTTTTTTAAATTCGTTATATTACAATAATTTATATTTTTTAACTATTTTTATTATAAATTCCAAAATATCTGCTGCATGAAAATAATTTATAGAACAAATATGTTTTTTGAAGAATTATTATAAGATATGCAATTTTGCAACATATCACCTTCCTTTCCCATGTTTTATAACAGTGGTAGTGCACATATTATAATGTTTAACATTTTTAAAAATAGTCCTAATAACACTGTTTTATTGAAGTCCAACTAAACACTTACGAGAATAGTTTTATAAATATTCGCAAATTGATAAATAAACATCGTTTATCTTATTACAAAAATTTTTTTAAATGAAGGATCAAAAATGAGGCTACAGATTCCTTAGGTGAAAATAAATCGATTCCTACTTATTATGTTGTTGTTGTTGAAGTCGTTAGGAGTTTTCGAAATAATCCTATTTCAAATATTCAGTGTACCGATTGTTATTGTACCGAACTGTTATCATTTCAAGTAAAGTGCCTTTTCTACTGAAAATACAGCAAAATATTACTTGAAAAAGTTGTTCAGAACGGAATTAAATTATGGAGACATGCAAAATTTCAAAAAGATCGGCCTGCTTTGATAAAATCACTGTGTTTTATTGAAAAATGGTTTTATCAAACCTCGACGATCTTCTTGAAATTGCACATCTCCATAATTTATCATTCTGAACAATTTTTTCAAGTAACATTTTGCTGTATTTTCAACAGAAAAGGCGCTTTATCTGAAACAAAAACAGTTTTTACTCAGTGCACTGAGCATTTCAAATGGGATTATTTCAAAAATTGCTACTTCTACCGACTTCAGCAAGGTATACCTTTTTCAAATAAAACAGGTAGGAGAATCGATTGTTTCTATAGTCAGATGGATACACTAAGCTGCAACAAAGTTTTGTTTAAAAGAAACATGCGACAAACAAATTTGAATTTCTCGCCCCTAAAAACACCCGATTTACAAATTTTATATAAATATTTGGATTTCTTAAGAAGTTATTTACAAATGTCGAAAATAAAGTTTTAACTTTGACACCCTGTACCTTTTTTATTATGCGACTTGGAATACCTATAACCTTGTTAGGTTAAATCGATTTATTTTCACGTAATTTGTGGTCTCATTTTTGCTACTTCATTTAAAAGTACCCTGTAAATCAGTCTTGCGCTGTATTTTGCGTAGAAGCTTCAGTTTATAGTAATTGACGAAGTAATTTCTCACAAAATTAAAAAAAAATAGCTAATGTTATGCACTTACGAATAATTACATCAACGTCGTAAAAGTACGCTCTACTAAAACGAGAATTTTCTCTTGAAAAACGTTTCGCTAATTAAGTTGTAATCATTATTCAAACGCAATTCTCCCAATATAAAAAAATCCTTTGAAGTGGCCTGGGGCCGTTCAAAGTGCGAGCCCGAACGATGTTTCGGCGTTTAGCATTTCGAAAACATCCCCCGCGGGCAGGGGTAACATCCGAAATTGACGTGGCGGGGGTATCGTTACAAGAGGGTCCGGTAAATATTAAACCCCACCTTTCCGAACTCCTTTATTAAATTGCCGCTCCGATTATTCCAATTTAAATTTTAATTAAGGGAAAAATTGTATCACTTTTAGCACAGTTTTTTCTCGGTGGGCTCAAAGGTCGTCCTAATTAAAATCTTTTGGTCGAACGGGCCGGCCGAATCCCGCTGACGATGTTCGTAAATTTGGATTAATTACTTTGTATTTATTACCTCGAGTTACGATCCACGGAAAAATATCGAATTAAATTTTATTGAGATAAAATAATAAGTATGTTAATAGTGTGCCCTCAGGAAGATCAAATCTATGAAGAAACGCTTTGTCTACATATCTGATATATCTCTATGTTGTTTAATCATAATCATAATCATAAATTTATTAATCCGTTTGATCATATATAATGATATAGGACAGGTCATAAAACATATAAATAAATATATATCCTAACCTAAAACCTAGTCTACAGTATCTAATAAAACTGCCTAACAAATGTACACAGCTATGCAATAACTATAAGTATCTCTTGTAAACACACACATATGAAGAAACGACTAAAATAAAAATAATAATATAAATTTATGTCATTGTTAAAAACTTTTTTAACTTAGTCAAGAACAATTTTACACTCTCAACATTTTTTAGAGCTGGATCTAACTTATTGTACAATACCGTTCCCATATAATACGGATCAGATTTATTTAGTTCAAGCCTGTGAACTTCATGTTGCAAATCCCCACCATGCCGTGTTTCATAGTTATGACTTTGGTTTAACAGGTTAAAAGCATTGAAGCGTATTTTAACCAATTCTAATATTTCCAGAATATAAAGTGACGATAACGTCAATATTTTTTGTTTAATAAATTTTTGTTTGCAGGATTGTCTAATTTTTAATGCAAACATACAATGAATTGCCCTCTTTTGCAATCTGAATACCCTTTGGGACCATACAGAGTTTCCCCAAAAAATAATGCCATATCTAATGCGTGATTCAAAATTTGAAAAATAATACATTCTTAAAGTAGAACTATCAGCAATATGACGTAATCGTTTCAGAGCGTAACAGGTACTTGCACATTTGTTACATATATAGGATACATGACTCTCCAATTTAATGACATATCCAAATAAATACCTAATAATTTGTGTGTAATAACCTGTTCAATAGACTTACCTTTATGTTTTATAAGTATACTGGCGTTATAATGTGCTCCAATGGGATGGAAGTGTAACGAGAAAATACATACATCAGGTGTAAACCTGGTAAATAATATTAAAACCTTAAATTCCTTATATAGCCAAGATACTATTTTACATATTTAGTTATTTTGGGATTACGATAGTAAAGATTCAATAAACTCTTTCAAAAAGCTGTTCATTATTTATTTATTTATTCTAACATCCCACGGGATTAACAAAATTACAATAAGGTTTACAATTTAAAAAATATAAAATAAAAAAACATTAGAAACAAAATATTTACGTCTATATAGAGATATAACTGTAATAGGAAAAAAACAAAAATTACATACGTACCAGTAAAATAATTATGCATAAAAAAGACACAACTGCACAACAAACATTCCTATAAAAACCCATTAAAAACACACCTAAGAATAAATTTTTTCGATTTGATATGATATGATATATTTGTTTGTTAAATAAGTTTAATAGTTTAATTTTTATATCACCTTCAGAGAGCCTCTCATGCACTTTTACAGTATAATTAAACCATACACGCTCTTGAAATGTCTCGCACCACTTAAATTTGAACTGCACTACAATATTTATAACGCACATGATTGTATAGACAAGCCGACCATTACTGGATCGAGACGCCATAGGCGCATACATTAGACTGTGTTTGCCATAACTGTCTCTGTTTGGAATTTCACAGACATGTTTTAGAGTGTAATGCATGACACACTTTTTTTCATTTTATCTATTCCAAAGACCACTTACAGCTCTTATAAATCGTTGTACGACACGCCCTGTATATAATCTTTTAATAACAATAACGCGCTCTGTAAACTGCTGGCATATATTCTTTTTGAGAGCGTATGTGTAATTAAGTCTCTCCAGTTGTTTTAAAAATCCATATTAATTAAAAACGCTGCCGTGCCCGCTCCGCTTCAAAGAGACAAACCCCAAAAAAAGGTATATGAATTAACTTGAAGTCGCGCGTTTGTAAAACATTCTCTATATTTACGTTTACTGCACTTTTCTAGTGCAGCGTCTGCAACATACTGGAACGTACGTATTACAATAGTTTCTACAAAACGGGGGCTTTGTTTCAGTTGAAGTTGTGTGTAACGTGTTAATTAGATAGTTTTTAACTGCAACTGTATGTAATTTTAAGTGTGTTTTATCGTTGTTTATGTTCGCTGTGTGAGTACTACAGTTCGGCGGACGCGGTTGTTGACAGAGCCGTACTTAGTTTCACTTTCGCAGTAGACGTTGTTCATGGTGGTCGGTTGGATTTTCCAACATTTATTTCAAATTAAATCTACAATATGTATTTTACGGTACATATTTTTATAGATATTACATTTAATACTATTCCTAGTCACGTTAGCCTTGAAAAAAAACCTGTTGGGAAAATCAAATTTGTCTCTAAACGGCTGTAAATACAAAAAAAAAATGTGTAGAAGGAAAAAATGATGAGAATGCAACGGACCATATGACGATTTTGTGTACATAATTATAGAGGATGATATACTTTTTCTTGTGAAAAATGTCATGTAAGCTGCAAGTTTTATGTTTTAGACCTACCAACATTCATAAATTATGCCAATTTGGTTTTATAACAATGATCGTCGACATTTATTTACGAATTTGCGAATAATTATAAAATTTCGTTAAATGATTAACTGCCCATTAATAAACCAATATTATTGCGGGAAGCATATTTTATCGATCACAGCCAACAATTGATATATAATCAGGGCAAACATTGCCCGCAATTATTAAAGGATAACTAAAAAGTGGCTTTTATGATTATATTATGTCTGTATTATAATATATTAGCTTTAGAAACTTACCAGTGGCGGAGGTGTGGGTATCATCGATAATTATTTACCAAAAGAAAATATCACCCTGTACAATATTACAAATAAAACAGGTCATCATATGTGTCATTGTATTATATTCACTTTTTGTTTCTTTACACATTTTTGTATTCCAAACCGATTGTACATAAACCACATTCTTTGTCTACTGCGAAAATTAAATTTTAAAATTTTCAAACATTATTTTCTTTAAATTTTTGTTCTTTTAAATGGCATGGTCAAAATTGTCGATGACGTCATATCTCGAACAACGATGACGTCACAAATATGGGTCGTATGCCAAATAGTGCCTTCTTTAAAAACAAAATCGACGTGCCAGGGGATTTTTTCGAAAACTTTTCAATTTCAAAAATAATGAATTTATTCGTTACTTTTCGAAAGCACTGTATAACGAATTTGGATAAATTATCTCAAACGGTTTAGAAATTAAAAACAGATTTATATAATAAAAAACACTTATTTTTAGTAATATGCCCCTGGATTTTTGATCTCTACTTAAGAAACACCCTGTAGAGCGATAAATTATATTATAGTACTGTGCTCATTTGGGTTTCTACAAATCCAAGTGTTACATAAACCTCCTAGAAACGTTGAGACCAACAATCTTGTTTTATAAAAATATATTGTAAACAATCTTTCAACTCCTACAAAACATCGAGTTGCTAGTTAGAAGCAGTTGGTTCTGAGTAGGGGCTTAGAAATCAGCAGCAACCTCTTTGCTTATAGCAGTAGAATATCAGCATTAAAGTTAATAAATCTTCTCTTCATTAATCGAAAGATATTGAAAGAAATTCAACATTATCGAAAAATATCGTAAGCTTTAAAACTCAAATTGCTCTTTCTAATTGAAAGTTATGCACAGCAGGTCTTTTTGCCGCACCCAGAGGGCGCCCTGCACTGCGATTACCTCATGAAGTACAGCGCTGCTCTCATCCCCAGTAATATATTAGACTTAAATGGAAACTGAGCCTGCGAGGCGGTTTTTATCTGATGGAGGCAAAGTTTCCAGCCCTTGGATAGCGGAGATAATGTCGATGGGGCGAGTTGATGAGTTGCTTTATGAGTGTTCCAGAATCGGTAAGAGAGCACAACGCGTTGTCGAACGCCGTTAACGGGAACACGTATTCGGTTTCAGAGTCGTATATCATCCGGATAATTAGAAATAATGTTGACAATGCTATAATTCTTCCGGGCAGAGTTCTCAAATATAAATATAGGAATTCACTTTTCGGAGATATTGAATTATGTCGTGTAATTTATATTTATGAGCTGTTTTGTTCCGCGTCGTTTAATTAGGTCGAGAAGGGGCTATCTTCCGGGGACGTTATTTATGGAATGTGATTAAATTTCGTATAAATGGCGACCTTACATCAACTGATGTGCGAATCGATAGCCACGGCGGTCAAATAACTCACGGTCTCGTTCTAGTATTCGTACGAGGAACGCAAAATGCGAAATATTTGCGGCTAACATCGCAAAACAGCTTCCAACCTTAAGCTCCATATCGACAATAACGACCCAAATATAAATTTATTTATTCACTTCTTCGAAACAAAAAATTGAACAAATAGAAGTACAATTTTGTAAAAAAAATCGCTATATATCAAACAGCACATGCCGTGAAAGCCTAAAAATTAGTACAAAGTATATGTCTACAATATAATTGCAATATTTATTTTCTAATGTTCACTTAAATATTACCCCTTCTTATCTTTGCAGAAAGACTTCTTGCTGTAGCAATATTTCATATCTTGTCTCGCAGGACTTCTTAAAATCAAGCTGTCAAGTCTTGTTTTGGTCTTGTCTCCAAAAATGACATTTATAAATAATACAAAAAGTAAAGGCAAAAAAACAAATTGTATATAATAATAATAATAATAATAATAATAATAATAATAATAATAATAATAATAATAATAATAATAATAATAATAATAATAATAAAATGACTTTATTACAAAAGAAGAAAAGATACAACAAAAATAATATTATGGATGGCGAGGTTCAACGAAGTTGCTCTTCCACCTAACCACCCAAAGGATTGCATCAAATTAACAAAGTATATAATATTTATATTAAATACTCGGGCACGGACAGACATTAGTGAGGGCGTTTTGCAAATAGACTGGCTTTGACCTGCGCTCTAAAGGCATGTACAGTTTTGGATGATTTAAAACTGGAAGGTATTTCATTATAAAGTACAGCAGCATTATAAGAGAAAGATCTTTGAAATAAAGCGGTGCGGTGTTTAGGAACTACGTATAAATCTTTGTGACGAGTAGAACAACTGTGTACATCGCTATTTTTTAAAAGCTTGTTAAAAAGATATTTGGGGGTCTAGACATATGCAAATAATAACGCTCATTGAGATTTAACCATTTGGATTCATTGAGCTTAGAACTAATGTGATCATATTTTCTAAGACCGTAAGAAAATCTAATGCAAGCATTTTGGATCTTTTGAAGGCTTTCTTTGTCCCTATTAATGATAGCCGGCCAGTAAACTGAATCACAATAAGCGATACTACTAAGAATAAGTGAGTCACATAATTTTAATTTAATGTTGGTACTTAGTGAATCTCGGTGAAAGTAAAGAGTACGGAGCTTCATAAACGATTTTTGAATTAACGAGCTAACATGTTCGGAAAATCGGAGATCCCTATCGAAAAGAACTCCAAGGTTTTTACAAGAATTAGTAGGAACAAGTACAACTCCATTTAATAAAATAGAGAACGCGGGATTTTGAGTGATGACGTTTTTATGATGACCAAGAACAAGTAGTTGTGTTTTAGATGTATTCAAAATCAGTCCATGCGCTTGAGAAATCTCTGAAATGGATTTTAAATCAGTGTTTATGCTTTCCACGGAAGTTGCCAAATTATCAATCGAAAATTTAAAAAATACCTGAAAATCATCAGCATATTGGTGAGACCCTGCAAATTTAATGAAATTGGAGAAGTCAGCAGTGTAAACAGAAAACAATAGGGGACCCAAAATACTACCCTGAGGCACCCCCTTATCAACATCAGAAAAATCAGAGAATACCCCATCAACGGCCACTTTTTGTCGCCTCCCAGATAGATATGAATTGATGAGAGTAAGGACACTATGATGAAGGCCAAAATATTTGAGTTTAGTAACCAAGGTAGCATGATGGATAGTGTCGAAGGCCTTACTATAATCCAATAAGACAAGACAAGCAGCTTCATTAACATCACAAGCTCTGTAAAGCTCATCAGTCACGTGTAAAAGGGCTGTAGAAGTACTGTGATGTTCCCGGAAGCCTGATTGAGTGGAAGGTAATACATTGAACTTTTCTAGATAGCTGGTAAGTTGCTCATGTATAATTTTTTCAAGGACTTTGGAAAAAGTACAGAGAATACTAATGGGGCGAAAGTGGGAGATGATAGAAGGATTAGAATTCTTAGGAACGGGAAAAACAATAGCATCTTTCCAGCATTTAGGAAACACTGAAGAAGATATACATTTATTAATAATAAAAGTAATATGTTCAATCAAGTAAACAGAAATTAAATCAAACATTTTCAAGTTAATATCATCAGCACCTTTGGCATTAGATTTTAACGAATTAATAGCATTGCTTACCCTTGCAGAGGAGACTGGACGAAGGTAAAAGAATTGTGAGAACTTAGGTTGAAATTTGTTTAGATACAAATTTTCGACAACTTTGTCATTTACAGTTACTTTAGAGAGGGCATTGATAAAAAAATTATTAAATTCATGAGCATTGGCAATTGTTGAGGCGTAATGTGTAGGATGATTGTCATGAATATTTAAATATTTCAAGGTCTTCCAAAACGTTTTAGGATCAGTAGAAAATTTGTGGTGTAAGTATCCTCTCTTTTCTGCCTTAATTGCGGAGTTGACAAAATTTCTGAGGTCTCTATATGCATCCCAATTAGCGTCAGTTCTGTTTCTTTTATATTTCAAGTAAGCTTTGTCCCTAAAGCGCATCATACTTCTGAGGTTGTCAGTTAACCAAGGGGCCGGGGCTTTGGAAATTCTCGCAGTTTTATATGGCGCATGCTTATCAAACAAAGACAGAAGTTTTGCATTGAAGTAGTCCACCATTTGATCAACACTTTGTAATTCGAAAATATAATCAAAATTAATCAAATGTAGATCCCGAACAAAATCATCACCGCAGAAATGAGAGAAATCACGATAGGTTTTATAAGTCGGTAAAGGTCTAGGGCAATTAATATTTAAGCAGCAAGTAACCAATCGATGATCCGAAATGCCATCCATATTTAAAACTTCAGATTTTATATGTAAATTTAAATTAGATGTAACTAAAAGATCAATTAGTGATTGAGTTAAAGCAGTAACACGTGTTGGTGACTTAACCAATTGATGTAATCCATATTTATTAAGCAAGTTGCATAGTTTGGTTTTTTCATAACTGTTAAGTAAAAAGTCAACATTTAGATCACCACCAAAGAGAATCAAGTCAAAGTCTGGTAGCAAATAAGTTATCACATTCTCTAATGAATCAAGGCTATCTGACAGTTTCCCCTGGGGCGACCTATATAAAGTACCTAGGCAAATATTTTTTCCACCAATATAAATATGATTGATAAAATTGCAAAAGAGAGTTATCCCAAATACTTCAAGTTTGCTGCTCAATAACATCTCGTATTCAAGTTTTTCAAAAGCCTTAGTAAACTCGGTGTAGATAACATCCACCTAACTCATCTTGTCAAATTTTCACTAATAGGTTAGTGATGGTAGACTTACCTTTAAAGAAGCTATGTTATATCAAGCAAGATACAGATGCAAGTTTCAAATAATAATAACTTGTCTATAGTTATATAATTTATTATTACAGCCCTTCTTGTGTATAAGAACTACTTATTCTATGATTTATTTGAGATCGTAAATGTATGAAACTTTCTAAAAAGATAGTATCATCGGACTGTTAAAATTATTCCAGTGCAGTATTGTTTTATAATTTTTCTTATAATTTGTCCATTAAATGGTAGATTTGTCTTTGAACATTTATTTATTTTTTGAAACGCAGCCTTCAAAGATGTTATCAACATATAAAAACACATATAAAATTAAAAAGCCGATCAAATAGTTAATATCATTTCATCAACATTGATATACACTCTGCAACTGGCGGCTTTATCTGGCAGTGAAATAATTATAATCAAAAGTAATTAGTATAATTTATTCTCGTATCGTTTAATTAAAATTTCCGTGTTCCAGTCTACCGCCAAAACCAAAACCGAAACCGGAATAATTATACGAAACTATAACAAACAGTCACAGCCATAATAACAGGCTTACCAACTATGCTATCTGTAATTGTGTTTTTGATACCTTTGTAAATTGTTATTTGAACTTAGCGGGTAGGATGGTACAGGGTGCACAACGACAGCTCGTTAAACATAATATACATCATTCCATATTAAAATATGAAAATGTGTATATACAGAGATTTCTAGCATTATACCAGATATGTTTTTTTTAACATTGCACAAAATTTTACTTAATCCTGTATATACGTGATGTCCTAAATTATATTGGAACAAACTTATTATAACCTACAAGGAGTATCTTCATTGTAGCTTGGACGACTTTTGTCAAGTGGACATTATTTGTACCGATTTCAGTAAGGCATTTGATAAGATAGATCACGATATTCTCTTACTTAGGCTTGCTGCTGTCGGTGTGAATGGAACACTTCTGCGATGGATTGAATCCTATATAAAAAATAGATCTGTTTGTGGTAGTAAATAATTGCAGGTCTACATTATTTAGTACGCCCTCATGTGTCCCGCAGGGATCCCATCTGGGGCCATTACTATTTATTATTTACATAAATAATATTAAAAATTGTTTTAGACACTGCAAATTTCTGCTGTATGCTGATGATATTAAGGTTTACTCAAGAATCGAATCGATACATACAAATATATTTTGCCTGCTTGTACAATGTTTCTGGTTCAATTTTGAATAGAGTCAATACGATAAGCGATCTCGGTGTTCTGTTTGATTCTAAGTTAATTTTATGTGATCATATTAATTCAATTAATTCTATCGCATCAAAAATGTTAGTCTTCATGCTTTGTAAATGTAAAGATCCAATGTCCAATTATTCAGCTATATTATGCATATGTATTTAGTAAATTAAAGTTTGCTTTATCAGTTTGGAATCCCCAGTACAATTTTTAATTAACCGTTTGGAGAGTTTACAGAATAAATATATCAGATTTGTATCTTTTACTAACTATTTTTAAATAGTAATTATAATGATGCTAGCATACATTTTAATCATACGTCGAGTTGTAAAGGACATATTAATTTTACATAAAATAGTAAATAATAATATTAACTGCCCGGGTATCTTATCCATAATAATCTTTAATGTACCAAATCATTTGCTAAGACATCATGAACTGTTTAATTTACCCTTTAGAAGAACCAATTATACGGGTAATTCACCCAATTCACAATTGTTAAATAGGTAATTACATTTCTGCATTTTTAGGATTGCTTCTTCAGGTGGCCTCCTTTAAATTGAGTCAAATATCTAACTATAAAAATTATTATAAAAATTAAAATTATTTGAAGTTAAATATCGACAATGACAAAAAGTGACAGCCTGTCAATGAATTAAATATGACAATATCTACTTGAATAATGTTCACCTTTTATGTAAAAGTTTTTATATATTTTTAGGTATCAATAATATTGTGTGAAACTAACTACTCAGTGGACAAAAGCCCCAACCTGCGTTGAATTACACCCACAATATCTACCCATATATTCCTTATTATTAGCTTTTGTAACATTTTTTACTGAATTAGAAAGGTATTTTAAGCTAATATAAATCAAATGTCCTACAATTCCTATCAATGAAGTCATATGTATGTTCTCTGATACCAAACATCTAGGTATGCTAATGAACAATTCCACAGACAAAGCTCTATTCAATAATTATCTAAAGAAATTAATCTAATTTACTAACTTGCTTTAATGAAACACTCTATAAATATCTAACTTCACTTTTTGGCAGTGGGAATACGACAATTCAACCACAATAGATGAGATCTGACCTATTTCTGCATTTTTAGGATTGCTTCTTCAGGTGGCCTCCTTAAATTGAATCAAATATCTAACTTTGTCTGTGGAATTGTTCATTAGCATACCTAGATGTTTGGTATCAGAGAACATACATATGACTTCATTGATAGGAATTGTAGGATATTTGATTTATATTAGCTTAAAATACCTTTCTAATTCAGTAAAAAATGTTACAAAAGCTAATAATAAGGAATATATGGGTAGATATTGTGGGTGTAATTCAACGCAGGTTGGGGCTTTTGTCCACTGAGTAGTTAGTTTCACACAATATTATTAATACCTAAAAATACATAAAAACTTTTACATAAAAGGTGAACATTATTCAAGTAGGTATTGTCATATTTAATTCATTGACAGGCTGTCACTTTTTGTCATTGTCGATATTTAATTTCAAATAATTTTAATTTTTATAATAATTTTTATAGTTAGATATTTGATTCAATTTAAAGGAGGTCACCTGAAGAAGCAATCCTAAAAATGCAGAAATAGGTCACATCTCATCTATTGTGGTTGAATTGTATTCCCACTGCCAAAAAGGTAATTACATGATGCGATGTTATATTATGTTAACCTGTGGATGCTGTTTATGACTTTATCCCGTTTGTTTTTATATATTTTTAGGTATTAATAATATTGTGTGAAACTAACTACTCTGAGGACAAAAGATAATTATTGAATAGAACTTTGTCTGTGGAATTGTTCATTAGCATACCTAGATGTTTGGTATCAGAGAACATACATATGACTTCATTGATAGGAATTGTAGGAGATTTGATTTATATTAGCTTAAAATACATTTCTATTACTGTAAAAAATATTCCGTTTGTGTCCCTAAATGTTTAAATAAATAAATAAATATTAAACATTCTTGTTGATTTTGTAGCACAAATATTAATTACTGCTGTCTCTATATCCTACATTCACGATTTCTTCGGCAGTAAAAAAGTTCAACCAGATTTCCTTCCAGTTTGACCCTGTTCCATCCTAAACTAATAAATATCCGAGAATAGGGGAGGCGGCTAAAATGATACACATTAAATAAATTGTTTCAGGGCCCATAAATATCCGGCAACGGTATCATTATTTCTCCAGATCTTTAAATGTTAAAATCAGGGGCATGTAGTTTATTGTTAATTTATTTTTTATGTGATCGCGCCGGAGACAGATATATTTCGAACCCTTAACGCGACCAGAATGTTTTATTGATGAGGAACATGTATGGCATACCCGCCTACGGCCGTAGAACAAATATATTTCGCAGAGGCTGGTGGGCATCGGGAAGGGTATAGTTGAGCAAATATTTTGAGTCGAAATCGTTTTGTTTGTCTTTAAAATATGTACTTGCTTAGCAAATACGACCCGAGTGAATTGTGAGGAGATTCATTATCAGCCTAATAGTTTGCATTATAACCACCTATGTACACAGCTATAGTACAATCGTTTTCGGAAGGCGAAGCGGGCAATAAAACGTTAGAGACGAAATGTGTACGTGCTTATGGTATAACTGGGTGGTAGTTGGCGGGCCAGTCCAAATTATGCTAGTAGTATAGGATCGCACTATAAAACGACCTTCACCGAGCTGGTTAATGGATGAAAAGTATTTTATATCCAATTAAATATGTCAATAAATACATTGCAAATGAGTTGTCTAAAAAAATTCAGTCCAGAATATGATTAATTAACAACTAAAAATTATTATTTTTTTAAACATTTCACTGGTTTGGTTAATAGACAAATTCCATACCAATCGAAAGTATGAAGCCCATAGAATATGCAAACGTTAGGTTGACTATTTTTTTCCCGTCGCAACTCTTGGGTAGGCAGGTATAAACAGGTAAATCGATACTAGTAACTTGCACCGGTGTGGTTAATAAATTAAAGTTAAATTAAAATAAAGATTATTTCATTACCAACACGGTGGTATAGGGTTGTCTGCGAAAAATCAGTCCTGAATTCCGGTTGTCGAGTTTTAAAACGAGTACACAGCATTGCAGCTGTGCGTAGTTCGTCCATACCGAAAACGAAGACGATCCGAATATCCGTTTCTCCAAAAAATCGAATAAAGTCCGGGGGCGGCGGTACCTATCATTATTAATCTACCCCTAGGAACCCCTAACTCCCTTCAATGTCTATAAAACAACATTTTCGACCCTACTAATGACATGTCGAGATCAAAAACTGTAAAAAATAAAATTTTCTAATAATCCATTTGCCGCCCCGAATTACGTTTAATTTTTTTTTAAGGAAACGATGCATATAGTCAAAAAAATTTATTAGACTTTTCGATAGGTAAGGTGGAGAAGAAGCCAAAAAAAATTTCAATGATTTTAGACAAATTTCGTGTTTTCAAGAGCCGCCCCCGGAGGGGCGGCAGGAACGTCATAATATCATTTCAAGTCACTACCAGGAAATAATAGTCTATACCGAAAATAAAGACAATCCGTTCATCCGTTTCTCCAAAAAACCTAATAAAGTCCGGGGGCGGTGGTATTTTGCTGCCCAACTCGTAAACTGTTGTTTGTACAAAAAATTCTATAGAAGCATTTTTTCATATTTTCATAAAAAACATGCGAATATGTATTCGAAATGAAACAGAAAAGGTCGATTTCTCGAACTCGTGACTTCGAAACTCCATCTCTCAGTTATGAATTCGGGAAACCTCCGATCCCGTCCCACAGCCGCCGTTTACCTAACCTCATGTTCGTCGTTAGAAGTAAAAAAAATTTTCCGCACATCTCACGGCCACAAATCGAATCCGATCGACCTCAAATTTTATGTACGTATACTTCGCGATAAGGCGGGGGCGCTTCCGATAATGTACCGAAAAAATTTAAAAAAACGAGATGTCGCCCCCGGAGCTGCCCCCCAACCGATCGAATCGAAATTTTAAAGACATGTACTCTTTGAGACGCGGAATCGAAAAAATTAGTCCGTCTTCGAGTTAGGGGTTCCTAGAGGCAGATTAATAATAATACCGCCGCCCCCGGACTTTATTCGATTTTTTGGAGAAACGGATAAACGGACCGTGTACTCTTCTATCGCATGGAATGGTTCGCTGGGCAATATTTCACATTTTAAAATTCGACAACCGGAATTCAGGACTGATTTTTCGCAGACAACCCTATACCACCGTGTTGGTAATGAAATAATCTTTATTTTAATTTAACTTTAATTTATTAACCACACCGGTGCAAGTTACCCACTGCTTGTGTAGTACATTTTGAATTCCTGTACGTTATAAAAATTTGGTTACGATCAATGGCGGATGAACATAGATTTGCATATTTGCGGAAAATTAAGTTTAAGTTAATTCTTCTCTCCTGCAGGCTACAAATATACCAACAATCAAGACACCTTTTTGGACCCGTTCCTTGGAAAATATTCTAGATTTTCTGGGTCTATAATCACTTGATTTCCTTTTGAGGAAAGCAATAAAGCTGTGTAAATATAGCAAAAAACCTATTAGTATAAATACTCTTGGCGATGTGCAAAAAATGATTGCACGAATTTTTAGACTGCCTAATCCAAATACGCATACTCAGCCTTGTCTTCGGCGATCTTCAATATTCCTGTTAGTTGACTGTAGGGAGATCTTTTGAGTATAAAAAGACAATTGTATAAATATTTATAAAGATTAAAAAAAATAGTTTACAATAGTTATAAAATTATTCAAGCTAGGTAAGTTTGTCAGCTTCAGAAATAAAACAGTACAATAACTCGGTAAAGGAACAAACCATTACATTCGCAAAGTATTTTCTTTTCTACAGAAAACAGGAGGGAAAGCTCCATTGCGACAGCCATCAGTTATTCACCTAATCCGATAAAGAAGCGACCATATTAAAGAAAAATAGGTGAGGAACGCATCATATCTCTTAAGGCCATTACGCGTGGGGTTTCACAAAAAAAAAAACAAATCGACGTAGGCCTTGGGATATGAAAATTTGAAGATTTCCCAAGGGATATAAGGAAAAATGCCTGCACTTTTGTTTCTGTGAATTTGATATATTGAAAATCGTATTACTGTACATCTTTCGGATGGGAATTGTGTCAATATCTGTAACATGCTTACCTATTTTACAAGTAATATAATTTATTTTCTCGATAAATAGACATATAATCTATATTATCTTTAGTGTCGGCAAACTTGACTTGCTTTTCCTTGGTCTTATAAGACATGACTTAACAGCTCAAATTGCAAGTTAAAACAATATTTAAAAAGAAAAGTTTTGCGAGATATTTTGCAAATATAAGAAAATAAGGGGTAATATCTAAGGGAAGGTCGGTATATAGTTTGTGTATAGTTTATTGAGCCTAGGTACAGTTCTGCTGGACTGAACTAATAATAAATTCACTGCTACTTGACTGACAGAGTTCCAATTCTGTTTCGTCCATTTCGTCTATTACTTATTATACAGGGTGTTTTCAAATTTAAAATTTTATTTTCGGTATTTGTAGATAACTTCTCAAAAAATCCAAATATTTACATACAATTTCTAAATTAGGGATTTTTGCAGGCGAGAAATTTAAATTTGTTTCCAATTTTGACGTCACTACTAGAGGGCGCCACTTATGGCACATCATGTTTCTTTCAAATGGCAGAACTTTTTTGCTGCATGATGTAACTATCTGACTATGGAAACAATCGATTCTTCTACCTGTTATATCTGAAAAAGATATACCTTGTTGAAGTCGTTAGGAATAACAGTTTTCGAAATAATCCTATTTGAAATATTCAGTGCAGTGATTGAAAACTGTTATCGTTTCAGGTAAAGTGCCTTTTCTATTGAAAATACAGCAAAATGTTACTTGAAAAAGTTGCTCAGAAATTATGGAGACATTTAAAATTTCAAAAAGATCAACCTAAAATCTTTGTGCTTTGTTGAAAAATGGCTTCATCAAACTTCGCTGATCTTCTTGAAATTTTGCACGTCTCCATAATTTACCATTCTGAACAACTTTATCTACAATTTATCATTTTGAGTAACTTTTTCAAGTAACATTTTGCTGTATTTTCAGCAGAAAAGACACTTTCCTCGAAACTAAAACGGTTTTTACTCGCATTGAGAGCATTTCAAATCGGATTATTTAAAAAATGGTTACTCCTACCGACTTCAGCAAGGTATAATTTTTCAAATAAAACAGGTAGGAGAATCGAGTGTTTCGATAGTCAGATGGATACACTAAGTTGCAAAAAAATTCTGTCATTTAAAAGAAACATGATGTGCCACAAGTGGCGCCCTCTACTAGTGACGTCAAAATTAGAAACAAATTTGAATTTCGCGCCCGCAAAAATCCCTGATTTACAAATTTTATGTAAATATTTGGATTTCTTAAGAAGTTATTTACAAATATCGAAATTAAAATTGTATCTTTTTTGTTATGCGATTTGGGATATTGGTATGTTAGTTTAAATCGATTTATTTTCACCTAAAGAATCTATGGTCTCATTTTGCTACTTCATTTACAGACGTTATAAAACTTCTATACTTTTATAACGTCTACCAAATCAGGACCGTAGCCGACCGAGAGTAACCACCATTGCTACCAAATTCGTAATAAAGTTCTAAATAGGAAGAGTGTCGCAAGAATCATTCAAGACCCTTGTAAGTTTGTAAGAACAAAACTTTAAAGTAACTCTTGTCTTGACAAGACTTTTTCAAATTTTGCAAGATTTCTTATCACACCCAACACTAATTATCTTGTATTATTTGAAGGTGTAAAACATAAAACGCACTACTGGGAAAGATACTTGCAGAAATGTAATAACGTCGTAGATATCCTCCTTCTGAAACCATGAAATTTTTGAAATTAAATCACACAAAGTGTTTCAAAACAAACAGTCAATATGTGGCAGGACAATTTAATGTCTCATGGAAATATGTTGAAAAACTTCGACTCCCAGTCACGCCTACCTCCTTTCTTTGAAAAATTTTGCGCGGGGGTGTGTATCTATACACACTTGAAAGCGCCGAACAAATTTAGTAAATCTTCCCCTTGATATTTGCACGTCTTTAAATAATACTATACCTTCTCTGCCATATATGAAATATACTAACAGGTGTAACCTATCAAACTGAACGACGTTATTCTTACTTTTGTTGTTTCCTCTATTCCGCTCGGCTGGCAGCGTGATAGAAACTACGCAAAGAATGATTTAATAAAATTGTAAATGCAAAAATTCCTTCGCTCAAATTTTAAGGCAAACAAACACTAACAACTGAAGGATGGACTAGGGTAATCATGAAATCAAACGAACACTGATCTTAATCAACAGAATAATAGCATGCCGCCCCTTCCTTAGTGTTCATAGTAACACTACAGGGTTGTTCATTTTCCATCTCTCACCATTTAATGGTAATAATAACAAATGTCTTTTTATTACAATAAATTGAATACATATAAAAAAAAATAGTAAAGAGGCGAAGTGTCAGTTTAACACTGCTTTTCAACTTAACCCCAAGCGCAGTATGAAATGAGTAGAATATCCGTAAATATAGTCAATCCTTATATACTTAAATTACAAAATGGATAATATAATATACACCATATACATATGATTCTAAAATCCATCCTAGATTTGCATCTAGCAAACAAAAAATACAACGTGGTTCACAACTTTCTTCTTATTTGAGCCACCCTATATATTTTATGGTCTTTTACCACAGCATAGGTAGACCAGCAGTTTCACTCCGTTGTCGGCACTTTGAACTGCTTTCAGTTTTCTTTAAAAAAGGGCGGGGTTGGCATTTGGGCTAAAAGCAATTTAACTGTCATAGGATTAAATCTTGATCATTTTTGTATAGAGAAGCACATTGAAGTATGTGGTATTGTATGGAACAATAATACTAACAAGTGCATAATTATAAATTGTTACAGATCCCCTTCTGCAGATTTAAATATTTTTTGTGAGAAACTGAATGATGTCTTAAGTAGTGTATGTAAAAATAAATTAAAACTCATAGTGTGTGGGGACACTTAAGTGTGATGCATACAACAACAGTAGAGAGTTTAATATTTTGGTTAAACTGTTTTCTGGTTTTAACATGAGTCACGTTGAATTTCTGACCACAGATCGGTCTTTTTCGAATTTCAATGGCTGAACAACTCAGAACAAAATAATATTACTGTTTATAATCGTAAATTCAATGAAACTGCAAATATCAACTTTGTAAAAGCATTATGTAATATGAAATGGTATAACCTCTACCTGATTGGAGATCTTAACGAGGCTTTTAAATACTTTATTGAGCGATTCATAATGCATTTTGAAAATTGTTTTCCTGTCAAACGATCTAAAATTAATAAACTTAAAAAAGACTGGGTTGATGATGATGTATTAATATCTAGTAGAAACTTAAAAGATCTGCATATCTTAAAAAACGCATACCCGTCGCTATCTCCTGCATATAAAGTGGCTAAGAAAAAACATTTTTGTTTGATTAACATGAAAAGAAGACAGTTTTACAATAAAAAAATTGATTATTCTGATAATCCTAACAAAACATCCTGGAATATTTTAAATGAGTTATCCAACCGACGCAAACTATGCAAAAATCTTACCATTTTACATGACGAGGACGAAGTTGATGATCCTGGCACGGTAGCCTCGTTGTTTAATTTTCATTTTAAAAATGCCCCCTTAAAGGTAAAATTACAAGTGCCTATAACAAATCAGGGCTGTACTCAACAGAATGTCAAATTTAACTGTAATACAATGTTTTTAAAATCTGATCCCCATCTATTAAATAATTACAGACCTATAACAATTTCTAGTTCTAAAATTTTTGAATATGCTTTCTTAGACAGACTATTGAATTTTATTGATAAGTTTAAAATCTTAACAGAAAATCAGCACGGCTTTCGCCGTAATAAGTCTACTACCACATCAATTCATAGTTTCATTGGTCAGCTAATTCAATTCATTGATGCTGGTGAGTGCCCTGTTGGGATTTTCTGTGATCTCAGCAGGGCATTCGACTGTGTCGATCATAACAATTTAATTCACATTTTAAGTAATAACGGGGTAAGGTGTAAGTCTCTGAACTGGGTAACATCGTTTCTTGAAGATCGGAGCCAGTATGTAAGTATGAGCCATCAGAGTAAGAACACCATACATACGTACAAGTCAGATGCTGTCGACATAAATATAGGAGTACCCCAGGCTTCCGTTCTGAGCCCTGTACTTTTTCTCTTATACATTAATAATATTACTAATCTCAATGATGAAGCACACTTTGTTCTTTACGCAGATGATACGTCTCTGTTAGTATCAGAAAAATCGTGCATTAATTTAAAACGTAGTTGTGAGCTTGTTATTTCGAATTTAATTAATTGGTTTAACAATTTATCGTTATATTTTAACTCTGACAAAACACAACTCGTCAGATTTCACACAGCACAAAAACACATTGATAGTATCATATTGAATGTTGATGACAGCACTGAATTTGTTGTACAAAATAATACATCTTGTAAATTTTTAGGCATTTACTTGGACTCATGTTTGAACTGGAAGGGACATCGTGAATTTTTATCATCTAAATTAGCTTCACTCAGTTATCTATTTTATTCCATTAAACGCGTTCTTGACCAGAATCATTTACTTAAATTATATTATGCCCAGGTGGAAGGTCGTCTGAGATATGGCGTTGTTTTTTGGGCGATTCTACTCGTTCTCGTGACATCTTTGTAGCTCAAAAAAGAATACTGCGTTGCATTACTGGAGTCCCTAGCACACATTCATGTGCAAATATTTTAAAAAAATTTAAACTTCTTACCTTATATGGTTTGTATATTTATGAAATATGCCTGTTTGTTTTTAATAATAGATCACAATTTTTTTCAAATTCTAATATTCACAATAAAAATACTAGGACTAAAGAGGACTTACATCTTCCTTTCTCCAGAGTAAATATTACTTACAATGCGCCAAGTCATATTGGAGCCAAAATTTTTAATCAGCTCCCAGTTTGCATAAAAACAATTCATTCCTTAAAAAAGTTTAAACATGAATTTAAATTATATTTGACGGAACAATGTCTTTACAGTACCACAGATTTCTTTAAATGAATTTGTGCTATATTATTTTTTTTTGTGTGTGTGTGTTTGTTATATTGATTTATTGTACACTTTTTGTATATTATATATGTATACCTATGTATGTCTGTATACTCATGTTTGTGTATAAATGTGCGGTTTGTATTTAGCTGTAATGTTTGCAATTTTGTTTGACTTTTCTTATACATTGTACTTATAATGTCTTATAAGAATAAAATATTTTTGACTTTTGACTTTGACTTTCTGCGGTGACCTCGAAATGTGAGTGCGATAGCGCATCCGATGGAATTTACAGAATCGGTGATCTGGATCGGAATAAGAATTTTTTATTTGCGCGTGAAAGCGTAGTTATTCCACATAAAAGTTTACGTTATATCTATCCACATTATGTAATAATTCATTATACAGTTATAAATGGGTAATTCAACATGTATTATATACTATCATTTACTGCTACTAACATACAGTGTGAAAATTCGATTTACTTCTTTGGACTCTTAAAAAAAAAGTTTAAAATATATATTATTGCACTACATAACATTTTTATTTATTTATTATTTTTTTGTTCTTAGTGATAATTACATTTTTTTGGGATTTTTTTAAATTTAAAATTTGACGTTTGAAGTTTATTGGACAAATAATTTATTATGATTTTTTTTTGTCTTAAATTATCTATATAAACCAGAAGACAAGTATTTTTCAGAATAGAAAAATTATGTTTACTTAACTTTAAAAATTGTTAAATTGGAGATAAAAGTGCAGTAAAATGTAAATTTAGAAAAAAATTATTTTTTATTATTTTGTTTTGAGACTTACTCTCATCATAGTGACTACAACAAATATGATCATCTACATGATTTGAAGATGAGCCGTCTTGTGCAGGAAACGTTGGAACGGCCTCTTTGCGTAATCTATTGCGCGAATCGTTAGAAAACATATTATTTTAAAAATGTATTTGACATAGTTTGTATGAATTATTATTAACCCTGAGCAGCTTGTCTAATAAATATTCTCTATTAGAAGCCTCCACAGAACTTTGCTCTAAAATAAAAATTTGTATTTGTGAAAAATATAAATATGTATATTTTAAACTTAACTTTCATGAGAAGTATTTATATTCCAATGTTATACTTAAGAAATATGTTAGTAGGTAAGGCAATAGCAGCAAAATATCATTTATGGTTTGTACAGTATATTATAGATTACTTATTTATGTCTTTAGGAAATTTAAAGAAACTTAAATTACTATTTATAGATGATATATTTAAACATCTAACTGCTGCGCAGCGACTCGTTTCTCGATCAGACTCAAAATATTACTTTAATACGGCTCTGTATAACCGATGTTCGCACTCCCAGAGTTGGATGTAAACTGAGGTCTCTGCAGCTTGAAATGGATACGCGAGCTGCTATGTGCGACTTATTATTTCGGCCCGAATGTTTCTACTGATCTCCCTATATTGTGCTTTTACCATCGAAATAAAATAGACCCCTGATTTTGGAAATCGATATTAAGAAAATGTAGAAAACAAATAAATGCAAGGTATATAAAAGAGTACAGCCTTTGTGACTGTATTTTAACAATTTTATTTCAGATTGTTGTTTACAGTTATTTACGATCTGTGTCAGTTTTTTTAAGAATCCAATATTTACGGAAATAGCACTCCCTTCTGTTTTGCTTAAAAATAAAAAAAGGAAGAGCTTTTGAGATAAATGTTATAGTTAAAGTGAGATGTATCAATTTTGTAGGCAGAAAACCGTGATTTTTTCAAAATTTTCATAAATAACTTAAAAATGGGATAACGGAACTAACTGCATATAGTAGAGTACTTAATAGTGAGGCTGTATATGGTCAAAGTTTCAAAATTTTTCGCCCCTACGTGTTCTTAATATCGGTTTCCAAACTCAAAGATATATTTCGTTTATTCCGTTAGTAGATGTCAATACAATGCTGAACCATGAAAAATGGACCACACTTAACATAAAATATTATAAATATTATTACGTATTTCACTGTTGATCGATAGATTTCGCATATGTCGGCAATTTCGTAACATTTTTAACAAACTAAACTAACTTTTTCTAAACATCTTTGTTCTTATAACAGTCGAGCATTACCTCAATCTCGATACCGTACCCGAGCGTCGCACTACCCGGAAAAATCCGGTCCGGAGCTCATAAAGGATTTCCACTTTGAACTTTCCAAACTAATTCTTACTCGACGGGAGTAATTGGTTTCCAAGTTTCTAATATATTTTTAATTTCCTTCTGTATGTCTTTTTCCGATAATGTGGCCGACTTTTTATCAGAATAGGTGGCGCTTTCGGAATTGCTTTCCGGAAATTTTTAATGAATGTTTGCCCAGTTCTCGTTTTAATATCGAAAAAAGGCTTCAGGGCCGAAAGTACAAAGCATGGAATGATAATGATGAAGAACTATTCTATTTTATATATTTTGGCGAACTGGAATTCATTTCCTTATGGAGTTACATAATAATTGTAGAAAGGTTATAGAGCCTACTTGGATTTTATAAGATTTTAAAAACTATTTATTATTTGCCTCATTATTACACCAAAATCAGTTTACAGCTCGTAAACTTTTTTAATGTTGAAATTTTTTGTCAATCTGTCGAGCCAGATTTTTTATTTTCAGATACTTTTTTTATAATTTTTAACTAAAATTGAATATTTACTAAAATATGTTTTTTATTCAAATTTCTACCCTATTCCAATCATGCCACTTAATTGATTTTAAATAAAAATTATTTATTCAGAAACTGATTTAATGAAAACACTCTTTAGAATCTAACTTCTGACAGTGGGAACTCGAAAATTCAACCACAATAGATGAGATCTGACCTATTTCTGCATTTTTAGGATTGCCTCATCAGGTGGCCTCCTTTAAGTTGAGTCAAATATAGAGTGTTTTCATTAAACCAGGTTAGTAAATTTAGATAGATTAATTTCTTTAGATAATTATTGAATAGAGCTTTGTCTGTGGAATTGTTCATTAGCATACCTTGATGTTTGGTATCAGAGAACATACATATGACTTCATTGATAGGAAGTGGCGCCCTCTAGTGTCGTCAAAATTAGAAACAAATTTGAATTTCTCATCCGCAAAAACCCCCGATTTACAAATTTTATGTAAATATTTGTAATATTTCAATTTTTATTTAAGTAAGATTTCTTAAGAAGTTATTTCCAAACATCGAAAATAAAATTTTAACTTTAATACCCTGCAACTCCGTTAATAATCAGTTTTGGAAAAAATGTTATAGAAAGAGGTAGCATTGATTTTCGGTCTAGAATTATCCTCTGAATTTTTTGCTCGTCATATCCGGACACCCTGTATACTTGCAGAACAAATATTTAAAACTAACCGCAGTGCCTCTATTATATACATTTAAAAAAAGAGACGAAAAGCAACACCGCAGTCTGAAGTGCATTTTGTTCAGCGATAACGCCATATCCTGGGAAAATATTTTTCCCGAACCCAACAGCTGCACGCGAAGCCGTTCGATCGAGACATACAATGGGCTGCACCTGATTTGCATAACAGTTTTTTTTAAGGAACTGCCAGTGCGAAAATACACGTCGAGATTTTGAATGGGTCCCGACGTCACGGAATGATGACGAATATCCGCACCGCTCTTAATACATTTTAATAAAACGTCGAAAATGTCTGCCGGCCTAACTTTTTAATTTCTCTGGAAATTTGGAACGGCGCGAGTGGCGCGAGTTGTTAACCGTCACGAAATTATTTAGGCGTCTGCCTCGCGTCTGTAGTAAGCGCCCCTAATCCGCAAACGGAAAATTCGGGTTCAGGAGATTCATTAATTTTAACCATTAGCGGTAATTAATGAGGCGAAATTATGTCGTGCATTTAATATAAGGCATTAGGCCCCGGCGCCACGTGGGAATGCTCAACATTGCGATGATTTAGAGGCTGGGAAAGGGCCGTTACTCGAGAAATATCTATTCAAAATCCGAGGACAGACTAAGAGTAAAGGTAAAAAATCTTTTATAATGAAATGTTGTATGTTACATATAGGATACAGAGTGTATCTAAGTGCGAAAAAATATAAGGGGTGATTTTTTTTGTGAAAATTAAGATGGGTCTTTTATACATGGTTAACCTTAAACAAGTACAAATATTTTAACCAGACACATAATATTTTTTTTTACAAAAAAGTTAAATTTTAAATAAATGTCGTGAATTTTCAATAGAAAACTTGTTGAGGATCACTGATCCGACTCGTATATTAAGATTTTTAAGAGTCCTAGTGGATGTGTATTTCACAACGTTGACAGTGATACACTAATGTATTGGAATAGTCTTTAAGAAAATTATAACAAGAATTTTTAAACATGTCAAAGAATAATTGATTATTTGTTATTGACTTTTTCCCCTTTGCCATTCATATACCTCACCAATAAAGTATGTCCATGTATCTAAGTACATGAAATAAAAAATATTAACCAGATTCTCTACTCACAGTTATCCAGATTTTAGCCATTATCCATTTTTATTACACTTCATCTGATTTATCACAATACATAGTCGTTATCACTATCACTGATTATCACTGTTTAACAAATAAGTATCCTTTTAGCATGTCAACCTTTTCACTATTCGAATAATGCGCCAAATTTTACTTAATTACTGTACTTCACCAAAAATATTAATTAAATACACAAGACACTTAAGAGAAAAACACTGCCCGTGAAAATAATAAAACGATTTAAATACATTAGTGCCACAACAGATGCGTCGCAGTTCATTACTTGAAGAAACCTTTAGTTCGGTTTCAAAATATGCAAAAGTATCTCATATTAACTTTCCATAAATATTATTATTATATTGTTTTGTTTCCACTTGTATCTTACCTTTGCCACAAGTTATTCCTTTGCCCTGAACTATACCAGTACATCGGTATCAACATAACCTCTTTGTCGACAATCAATTCTAGAGGATGGGACTGGTGCGGGACATTTCGCCTACTGCCCGTGACACCTACCTTTGCCTACGACGCCAGCTTCTTTTTTGCATGCGATTGACACTGCATTTAAATACTTTACATTAACTTCTCTTGATATTGAACGCATCCAGCTAGTTATTTTGTTATTCCATGTTTATGTTTTGTATTTATTTTTAAAATCTGTTTTACCCACTACGAAACTACGAAGCACGAAATAGTTAGCACCGACACGTTGGTTGAGGTTATGTGGCAAAAATTAACTCTAAGGTGTTGTGTAAAAATCATAGCTTTTTATTATTCTTCACAAAATAATTTAAGGGGATAATCTGTGATAACCTTTCTAACAGTGTATAATGGTATTAACTTGGACAATGTGGATAACTGTTTACATAGTTGGTTTTTCTGCAAGTAGGTGAGGTTTTATGCACATTTATGGATAACTTTTGGAATCATTGAATAATGTAACTTCCTAAGCACTTTAATTGATAGTATGGAACTTGCGGAAATTCATATTTTAATTGTTTATGATAATTTTACTTTACTTATTGAATGTACGTTACAAAATTATTTATCTTACAGACGATATGGCTACCTGGAATCAGTAAATCATATGGTTTATTTTATTAGGTTACGTCAGTGGTCTATCTGGTCAGAGGGCCTCAAAATATGGGTATTGTTTAAATTAATGTCTCCGTAAATATTTGAAATAACTTTCACTAGACTCGATATAACGATCTACACCTGCATTTAAAATATTTGTACTTATTATATGTATATTTTTTGAAAAAAATTCTCTCCCTCCAAAGGAGGGAAAAAATTCGATTAAATTTGTTTTTTCCCGCCAAAACTGTCGGATTTTCGGCATTTTCCGGATAATGGAGGCAGTTATCAAACTTCTTAAAACGGCAAGTAAGTTCACATTGAAATTTTCAGTTTTTCTGCATTTTCTGGAGTGACATCAAACATTTTGAAACAGTACAATGTTCGGAACAACTAGTACAATAGAGGAGATTGAAGAAAAATACAATTTTCACGAAGTGGGGAGCGGTGTAGAAAACACGATTTTTCCGTTTTCTAGAAAAATATTATATAGCGCAACCTTAATTTTTTATTTTATAAAAAAATGGAAGGGGCTACGTTAATGTGATGAAAAAAATTCTTACTTTATATGTTATAGTCTATTCGTTTTTGACATCTGTGTATTCGTTTTTAATAATAAACCGAAATTTGTTACTAATTTTAATATACATAATAGAAATACTAGAGAAAAAAATGATTTACATCTCCCTTATTCCAGAGTTAATTTGTCGTTTAAGGCCCCTAGCCGCTTTGGGGCTAAGATGTTCAATAATCTCGCCGAACATTAAAGCTATTCAGAGTAAGAAGAGCCTTAAATATAATCTTAAACGTGTTGTTGTCGGTAAGTGTCTGTATAATACAGCTGATTTCTATAGCTAAATGATCCTGTGATTTTATTAGTATACTTGCGTTTATTTGCAATATTATATGTTGTTGCTTTATGTTTAATTTTTAAATTATATTGTGACTCACTTGTAAACTTGTAGCAAGTGTTGCCTTTGTGTATTTATGTCTTTGTTTTTATCTATAAGTATACTGACTTTTCTTATACAGTGCTTTCGAAAAGTAACGATTAAATTCATTATTTTTGAAATTGAGAAGTTTTCGAAAAAATTTCCTGGCACGTCTGTTTTGTTTTTAAAAAAGACACTTTGACATCGACCCATATTTGTGACGTCATCGTTGTTCGAGATATGAGGTCATCGACAATATTTTTAAATAGCAACCCCCAATTTTGACCATACTATTTGAAAGAGCGTGTCATTCTACATACATACATCATGAAAAATTATGGTGTTACATAACAAAAATTTCAAGAAAATATTGTTTGAAGATTTTAAAATTTACTTTTTACAATACTGTGCACCTCCTCATTATGTAACACCTGTCCGTGCTTATTTAGATGAGCTGTTCCCGAATCGTTGGATAGGGAGAAGGGGGCCGATTGAGTGGCCAGCCAGATCGCCTGATTTGACACACCTAAATTATTTCTCTTAGGGATATTTAAAAAGCAAAGTACACGTTACTAGATCGGTTAATTTAGAAGATTTAAAAGCAAGAATTCGTCACCAGATACATCGTATACCTGCCGAAGTTATTGATAATGTCAAAAAAGAATTTATTAATCGTCTTGGCTACTGTCAGGCAGCCAACGGTGCACAATTTGAACATTTAATTTAGTCAATTTTTTTACAAATCATTATCATTTTCAGTATTGTGAATATTAAATTTTCTTGAAATTTTTGTTATGTAACACCATAATTTTTCATGATGTATGTATGTAGAATGACACGCTCTTTCAAATGGCGCGGTCAAAATTGGTTGCTATTTAAAAAAATTATCAACGACGTCATATCTCTAACAACGATGACGTCACAAATATGGGTCGTATGTCAAAAACTGCTTTTTATAAAACAAAATCGACGTGCCCGGGGATTACTTTTCGAAAGCACTGTACATCTTGTATGTCTTTCAATAAAAGCTTTTTGAATTTTTGAATTTTGAATTCACATTGCCATTCTTGGCATGACGTAAAATCGCCACTTTTCCTTACCATCCCTTTGATATACCGCTGACAGCTGAATACCAAAATAGTTTTCCCTTTCCCGAATTTCACTTCATCAATTAGCTCCATCCGTGTGCCAGTGTAGTTCGCCTCGAATTTTCACATAAATTTAATCCAAACACATCAGCGTGAACAGCATTTGTCAGCGGTAGAAAATAATTGGCTGACATAGGCTCATTACTGTGGAAACCGTGTGACGTAAGTATGTATCGCGTTTGCAAACTTTCCAAAGGAGGAATTCCAGCTGGAAGAACGGCGGCGCTTTCTACGAATTAGCAGTTAGGCGTTAATTTGACTGTCTAAAGCAATTGTTTGTTCTTGGCTCCGTGTGTGAAAGCGAAACCCTTTACGGATATGATTTGGCAATTAAGTGGAATGCGCGCCCCTCCCCATGTTACCGGATGAGGGGATGCTTCAGATAAAGGTTCTTTCAGCTTACATTTTAATCTGTAAATTAAAAGGGCATTCATTTTTTAATACGGTTTCGTAAACTGAGGGAAATTATGAATGTATGAAACACACGCAAAAAAATCTAATCTGTGTTTAAATATAATAATATTCACACAAAGTCAAAAGTTTTGGACCCCCTATATATAAAATTATTCGATTAAACCTAGTGCTTTTTCTTAATGTGGGAAAAAAGTGCATGTACTTGGGGAACAAAAAAGACAATAAAAAATTGCAGACCATGAACCTTTATTTTATTGCCAATGTTTTTACAAATCTGATCAGTTTGGCAGTGTATTCCGCCAAGTGTTCCTTTGAACTTTTTCACATTATAATGCCAGGATGTGAAATTTCTGTGTTTATCCGAGCAAGAATGACTGCTTTACATGATGCAGGACATTCTAGTCATCAAATATCGAACATGTTGGGCATTCCTAGATCATCTGCTGTACGAATAGTACACAGATAAAAATTTGATACAGTGAAACAGACCACGTAGTGGACGTCCTCGAGTATCTAATGAATGGGAAGATAGGTATTTTGAGCAATACGCCCGTAGACACCGCACAACTTCAGCTTCAGCTCGCACAGCCCACAACGCAAATTTACGTGCTAGAAGACCATTACGGATCCCCACTCTACTTCCAAGGTATCGTACTGCCCGTCTTTAGTGGGCGCGAGAGCATAGGTGTTGGCTTTTACGCCAGTGGCGGTGGGTCTTATTTACAGACGAAACCAGAATTGGACTGGTTTCTGATGACAATCGGCAAATAGTCTGGAGAGAACCAGGTCGTCAACAGCGACTTCATTTTCCCCGTGAAGTTGCTCCGTATGAAGGGGCTATCGTAATGTTTTGGGGTGGAATAATGTTAAACCACCACACCCCATTAATTCGCATACCACATAATATGAGCAGTCAAATTTACATCGAAAAAGTTATTACGCCCATTAGCTATCCCTTATGTAATGAATTAGGTGAAAATTTTGTGTTTATGTACGACAACGCTCGACCACATCGCGCAAGAAGGGTTCAAGAGACACTCGAAGGAGGACATATCAATAGATTAAATTGGCCAGCCAACTCTCCAGACATGAATCTTATTGAAAACATGTGGGATTTCGTTGCTAGAGCCATTCATAATCATATTCCGCAAGAGATCGTTAACCGTTTGATTATTACAATGCACAGACGTGTCAATATGCTATTGCAACATGGTGGAGGTCATACCGACTATTAGTCAAGTAGAGAACTTGCTTTGTTACTTCATTTTGATTAAATAATTTTTTTCAAAAATGTCACAAATTCGCTGGTTTTTAATTTTCTAAATACTCAGTTTATCGAATATAATATCATACAAATATACAAAAAAAAGATTCAGAAAACAATATACTGTTTTCTGACAAAAAGATTTATTAACAAGAATGAGGAGGAGTCCAAAGACTTTTGACATTGTGTGTACTTAAAATTTTAAACTCAGTAATAAAGTATATTTGATATAAATATTTACATATTCTTGACATCCAAGCATTTTTATACTTAATTCAACATTTTTCTTTCTTAAAATGACAGTGTATTTAAGATTTACGTGGAATAATATTTTATTAAAATATAAATAAAATATTATTAATTATAGAATAGGTTATTATTGCTTATTGTATAAGGAACAATAACAGGATTTACCCCAATGCGTATTTCCCTATATGACAAATAATAATACATAAAGTAGTGAATATGAAATTAAAATGAATATAAAAAAAAACAAAAAATGAATGACAACTAGATAAACACCTATTTAGGGATCAATTCAAATAATAATTAGTGTTACCATGTTCACAGTGGAATATATTTTTATTTCTAATTGCATGCGATGGAATTATAAACCACAAATAAATTACGAAAAGTATCTAAATTTTGAAAATCAACACAATTACAGCATAAGAAGCTGAATATTCTATTAACTTATTACTACTAACAGATCTGAGATTTGTGTAACTTTATGCTATTTATAATTTGACAACAAAATGTGATTTTTGTTTCTACTGAATGTAATATGATGACTTTTTTTAAAGTTTTATATATATAAACTTAAGCTATAGCTTAAAACACTTGGCTACATCATTAATATTATATGTTAAATAACCGACCCTTGGGGGACGCTCAAAGATACTAAGGAAAAATCAGAAATATATTATTCTTCCTTAAATTGCAGGTTTATATATTTGTACGAATTAAAATTATTAATATTTTGTAATAAATCTCATAGTGTAAAATTTAAAATGCGGCTATAGTACAAAATAATAATATTTATATATGATATAATAATATTGTGGTGTTCATCAAAATAATAGAGACACAATTGTAGTATTATTTGCTACAAATTGTATTAAATTTGTGTGAACAGGTCTAGTTCCACGTTGTATCACGTCTACTCAAGTTCTCTTCTGTCGGATAGGTCGTTGGTTGCCTCGCGTCCTTTGGCATACTGAAGAGAGCTGACTAACTCAAAAGCGGTATGTGTCTGGTGTGCCGCTAATGGATGATTTTGACAGATTACTATGTCTTTCATTCCTTATACAAATAATTAAATACTATATAATACATACAACCATACACAACATACAAGCCAATATATTACAAAATTTCCGTTATATCATAAAAGTATTATTAGTTGGGATGTATAAATGTTTTGCATATCTTGACCGCAAACTGAAAATAGGGAGCTAAGAGATATTGTTCTCTATACAGATGGTAATGTGCTGCATTGTATTCTTTTTTTTGTTAAATCGTAACACTATTAATGAGTTGGAAGAAGTGTTGCTTTGTACCTTTTTAGCTTACAGACCATGTCGCTCTGGCAGCGATCGGCCAACAACGATAACAATAAATGAGAAAATTGATGCTTGGTCATAAACCTCGAGCAGATTGCTCCCTGTTTTTTAATGGTTAATGGTTTTTTAATGGGTAATTCCAATATTACTGAGTACACAACTGGATTTAGAAGCGCCGCTTTCGTGAAACTTTTAATTGAAAAAAAAAACTCTTAAGTAATTCGGTTGCCGGGCAACATTTGAACTTTTTTAATTTGCCCGATGTACTTCATTCGGACGCGATATCGATGAATAAAATCGGGTGAAATCCATTTAATCTTTAATTAGAGCACGCCGTTTTATGCTCCATTCGGCTCTTTATATGGCGATCTAATATGTAGTGTAGTGTAGGTTAGTAGCTGAGTGATAGTTTGTACTGATATTTTGATAATGTTTATTTTACGTGCTCCAACTTTTACTTGTTATACATAATCTCCAAGGATTTTAAAGCTGGATGTTAAACTTTATCGCTGTGACACGGTTATTTTAAAGACGATGTTCTAGAATATGGCAAGCATCCCAATAAACAGATAAGTAAGCGTGGTCACGTGTAAGCGTTAGATTAGATTGCAAGTTTGTTATGTTAAAAGATGTCGAAAAATTGGAACGTGCAATCATTGATTAAGTTTTCACAAGGATTTCAATCTTCTTATCAAACAAACAATCGAAAATCGCACTACGAATATATTTATATAACCTGGTTGTTTCTTATGAAACACTCTGTATATATTATTATATTACTGGATTTTCAACTTTTTCTTGATTGCATTGATATAAACATATAATAAGTTTGACTGTTCCCCAGATATTCATGATTAAATAATTCCATAATTAAAATTTAATTTTTGTATTACAAAGAAGGCAAAACTATATTTAAATTCATTTTATGGAACAATTAAAAAATTGTTCGAACACAGTTCCTTGTTTTTCTATGCAAAACTTATATCGTTTTTCCAAATTAATTAAACAGTTATGCATCATTCTTGGGTGTGGGTTTATGTAATCTATAACTTTTTGAATTTCTAAAATAGTGGTTGGTCTATTTTTATAAACAGTATTCTTTAAATAACCACACAAAATTGTATCAGGTGGTGTCAAGTCTGGACTATTCGCTAGCCATTGTATGGTGCCACCAGAAATATTTAAATTGCCAATGTTATTTAGATCTTTTGGGTCACGAAATACATGATTTTATTATCTAATTTGATAGGTGGACGAGATTATATGGCAACCAGATGGATCTTCACTACATAATGTAAGATAAGTCATGGAACATTTGAATAATAGTTATTAGAGTGGATAGGAAAATATGGCACCACCTGATACAATTTTGTGTGGTTATTTAAAGAATAGTGTTTATAAAAATAGACCAACCACTATTCTAGAAATTCAAGACAGAAAACAAGAAACTATAGACTACATAAACCAACACCCAGAAATGATGCATAGTGATTAAATAATTTAGAAAAACGATATAAATTTTGGACAGAAGAGCAAGGAAATTAATATATTTTTTTTTTATGTTTTCAATTGCTCCATAAAATGAATCCAAATATAATTTTGCGTTATGAAATTACTTATATCATCAATATCTCGCGAACAGTAAAAGATAACTCATTACGTGTTGATATCAGGGCAATCAGAAAAACGTGAAGAATCCAAAAATATAATAACATATAGAGTGTTTTATAAGAAAAAAACCAAATCACCTTGTGCATATTTTAAACGAATTTTCAACGAATGCAAAACTAAAGTAACATCTTTAATTATCAAACTCATTTTTTGGGAATTTGATATAATTTTCACTACCATCAAATTTTAAAATAATTTCCCTGGACTATATCGAACTATATTGGACCTGGTGATTCTAAATCTAAATTCAGTTCCTTTCTAACTCTTTTGGTGTTTTGTCTGTTATTTTCTACACCTTGGAAAGAAACGGACTACCCCTATCTGAAATACTTACAAAGCCCTTAAGTCATGTATTCATTTTTTGGAAATTCTGAAATAATTCTGCAGTTAAGTTATAATAAACGTTTTGTTTAAGTATAGGTATATGTTCATTCAGAAATTATTAAATAATTATTTCTTTATTTTTTTGCACATCTTGTTTTTTTATTTACTTATTTATACATTTTTATTTGTTAATCTCAAATGGCCAACAATAAAGTGATTGAACATTAATTTTGAAGTATGATGGATCTCTCATTGAATAATTAAGAATCTGATTGATTTGTCCATTTGCTGATGAAACCCTCGGCTTCTATACCATATCGCCTTTCCCTACTATTTCGCCACTACTTCCAATAACATCAATCAAACCAAATTACTTAATAGATTAATAATCGTTCCGAATAATAATGTCCACATTCATTCGACTGTGTCAGTCAACAAATAAACGTTCGGACTCCAGAAAAGTTTTCATGCGAATCAGCGACTTCCGTTAAAACCAATTTACTAGTTCACCTTTTATTTGCATCGCCGTTGCAAAACGAATTTCGAGTACAAAGGGATCCAATTTGTAGTTAGTTAAACATTGTCTCCGCCCGAATTTGAATAACAAAAAAAGGGCAGGACGGCAGGCAGCGATATGCGACCTTTTTAATTTTCGAATCAGAAGTCGCGCCAAGTATTTTTAAAAGCAATTTATATGTAAAATTTAGATTGGAAAGGCTAGGTCGTCCGTGCGATGCAGGAGCAGTATCGGTGCGTTAGTGCGAATCAATTTACGGCACTGGCAGTCGATGAAAATTAGTAATTTTTGTGTTTTATGCAAATCCAGAATTAGCAGAAGTGGTATGAGTGCTTGCGCGAATCGAACGCTTAGTATGAAGAAATTCGTATAAATTTTTCCGTTTAAAGTGGTTTGGTCACTTACTGGGATTTAATGGACCCAGAAGGTATTAAACGAAGAAATGTATTTGAATTTTTTTAAATTTTACCCGCTGAACTAGAAAATGTACCCCTACTTAATGTGGTTCATGCATGATGGTGCTCTTCTTCATTTAAAAGTAAATGTTAGGGTCCATCTCTAAGAAAGAATTTTGTGCTACTAAAAGGTATAAGTTATTAAAATTGTTTTTTTTATACATTTTTTATTAGGTATTAATAATACATATTGTGTGAAACTAATAGCTACTCTGCGGACCAATGGCCCGATTGTTTTTTTTTTACTTATACTGTGAATAAAGCCAATACGTGTTTATAATTTCAGGGGGTTAATACAGGGGTTTTCGTGGCGAATGTGGCACTTTTCCACACTAGTACAGTAAAGTGTACCTTTCCGCACGATTTTTGTCACATTATACAGTAGGCCTGTTGTATTGTTGCGACAATGCTTCTGTCACATTATTAACGCGTCAACTCCGGATCTAACATTACAAACATAAAACGGCATACTGGAAGGAAGTCCACAACGGTAGCTGAGTCATACGTTGAGGATTGTTGGATAACAAAAATTTTTTTTACTGTATTAGAAAGGTATTTTAAGCTAATATAAATCAAATCTCCTACAATTCCTATCAATGAAGGCATATGTATGTTCTCTGATACCAAACATCTAGGTATGCTAATGAACAATTCCACAGACAAAGCTCTATTCAATAATTATCTAAAATTAGATGTTTGGTATCAGAGAACATACATATGACTTCATTGATAGGAATTGTAGGAGATTTGATTTATATTAGCTTAAAATACCTTCCTAATACAGTAAAAAATGTTACAAAAGCTAATAATAAGGAATATATGGGTAGATATTGTGGGTGTAATTCAACGCTGGTTGGGGCTTTTGTCCACAGAGTAGTTAGTTTCACACAATATTATTAATATCTAAAAATATATAAAAACTTTTACATAAAGGGTATCTAAACATTATTCAAGTAGGTAATGTCATATTTAATTCATTGACAGGTTGTCACTTTTGTCATTGTCGATATTTAACTTTTAATTTTTATAACAATTTTTATAGTTAGATGTTTAACTCAACTTAAAGGAGTCCCCCTGAAGAAGCAATCCTAAAAATGCAGAAATAGGTCAGATCTCATCTATTGTGGCTGAATTGTCGTGTTCCAACTGCCAAAAGTGAAGTTAGATATTTATAGATTGTTTTCATTAAAGCAAGGTTAGTAAATTTAGATAGATTAATTTCTTTAGATAATTATTGAATAGAGCTTTGTCTGTGGAATTTTTCATTAGCATACCTAGATGTTTGGTATCAGAGAACATACATATGACTTCATTGATAGGAATTGTAGGAGATTTGATTTATATTAGCTTAAAATACCTTTCTAATACGGTAAAAAATGTTACAAAAGCTAATAATAAGGAATATATGGTAGATATTGTGGGTGTAATTCAACGCTGGTTGGGGCTTTTATCCACGGAGTAGTTAGATTCACACAATATTATTAATACCTAAAAATATATTAAAAAATACTTAATAATGACTTGTTAAAATTATAAATTGATAATTAAAATAAACTGTTGCACCGGATTAGAATTATCATGGTCGTAGGAAAAATATTATACCTAATACGTGCGGGAAGTGTCTTTTCCGCATTCGATTGCTGCAGTCAACGTGCGGAAAAGTATCACTTTCCAAACATGTTAGGTAAATAACTATTACAATATAATGTATGTGTACGTGTACAGGCACAGTAGTGCCCTCTAGACTAGAACTCTAATAATTTCAACATTTTAACTATTTTACTGTAAATATTATTTTTAACTTTAATTTTGTATTTAAAAATCTGAAGTTCGCTCTGCGAACCCTTACTTCAATATCTGTTCCGAGCATTCCTTCATCTCCACGTCTTTCAGGAGCGAAACTTCCAAAAAGCGTAGAAATAATCCGCGGGGCAATAATCTCCACCAGTTACTTTTTTTCTCGCACAAACTCATCCCAATAGAAACACGTCGATCTATCACATCGGCCCTAACTTTTTTATAGCTACCCCAACTGCGACGCCATTGATCCGATACGCGTTTCGACATCAAAAGTTCTGTCATGTAATATGACACCTACAAAAAGTGAACGTGTATCATGTCGCACGTCCCGGCTGATATTTCGCAGCAATATTGTTTTTGGCCATGTTATAGGTCGATGTGTTCCGAGGCGATAAGCCTCCCGGATCGACGTAAAAATCATTGCCTACATGTGTCGCTTAAAGGGACGCGATTTTGCGAATTTTTGCTATACCGCAGGAGGTCGTTTGCTGGTATAGAAATTCGCTATCGCCTAGATATTCGAAGCAGTTGGGTTTCTTTTTTTCACGAGCAAGAAAGTCATTTCTCATGTTTTTTTATATTCTTCAAATAATACAGGGTGTTTCAGGAGGAGATGTAAATATTTCAGTATGTTTTTCTACGGTCAATTTTAAGCAAAAAATTTCCTATGACCTGAGGTCTGGAAACGCTTCGTTTAGAATATACAGGATATCAAATTTTAAAAAAATAATTACATTCTCTTTAATAACTCTCGACTAAATTCATGAAATTTTGTATGCGAAGGTTTCTTGGGACGGAAAATTCAAATTTTATGCACAATTTGCTGTATCTCCAAGAGGGCGCCACAAGCGGCCATTAGGACCGTTTCAAATCGCTTCAACTTTTTGTGCCACGGTGTATGTCATTTCGGAATAGAAAAACATTAACAATTAACTTACATAACGCGTCTAACTCTACGTTTACAATAATTAATATCACTATTAAGAAGAACTCTCGTATTGCAATGTATTTACTCTTGTTGTGTTACTTTTGTTTCTGTTTGCATTAATACAGATTTAAGAACATTAAAATTTCTATTTATTTTCATGAGCTTGTAAAACAAAATTTGTTCCTAACTCATGCGGAAAGTGTCTTTCCCGCACTTGTTAGGAAAATAACTATTTTTTATGCAATCTTAACAATAATTGAAAGATCCGCTTACCGTGTTTAGGAAATGTGAGGTTTTACTCTATATAAAATGTTCTTATTAATTTATTGCAATAGTACGTACACGCCGCACAAAACAAACACCGCACTCACAAAATATCTCGTATCGATTCTCCTGATTTTTCTTTTTTCCCTTTATTAATTCCAGCCCCTGTATCGATATTTTCCAGGCTAATAAAACCGTTATTGCAGCCTCCACCTGTTTTTCGGTAATGAACACCGGTGATTGATTATTTCTTCCTAATATTGCCCGCAATCAATCATCAGATTATGACAAACCCGATATGAAAAACCGATTTCACCGCCTTTGCTTTCTCTTAGATAAGCCATTGTTTCCTTATAATCTTATAATGGCGGATGGTTTTATTAAACCTATATACGTCTATCCGTTTTTGCCGTCTCGAGTGGAGAACGATAGAGAGAAGTTTTACCGAGTAAACATACACGTATTTTAAAGGGTTATCAACGTGTTGGTAGAGAAATCGGCTTACGTTAGAAAAGCGACGGTTCGGTTTTTAGTGAAGAAGATACTATTATGTAGGGTGTTTTAAAAACATGGGAATATTGGGAATGATATATGTGGGGTTTATTTAAGAGCGTCGCATTCTTAAAATAGTGTTTTCTACAAATATAAACTTTAGCAAATAACAAGAATGTTATCTCATGCCACCTGCGAATATTCAAAGATATCGAACTGAAATGAATATATAACTATAAAAAGTGGTCTAACCAACAAATTTGTAGGTACAGAAATCTTTCAGAATACGTTTTTTTTTTAAATTCAACTGATTACGTAAATATTGTTGTAACATAAACTTACATAGTTCATATATAAGATTGTTCACTTTTGTTTATAAATATCTGAAAATAATTGTTAAAATGTGAGGTTAGAATAGCAAAATAATGTTTGTCACACAAATACATTTTAAAAGTTGTTATAACAGGGTGAGTCAGTCATAATGTCATTAATTTTAAGAGGCGATAGGGAATAATGAGTATAATGCGAATACGCGATTAAAAAATATCTAAATGCATATTTACGCCGAAAAAAAATATTTTCAAACCTTTCAGACTGTCACTGACCGCTCACAGCCTTGGTCTGATGCAATGTTGTCAAGTTGAAATATTTTTTTCGTACCTACCTATCTAGGTTTTAAACATCACAAATAAACGGTTGTACTGACTATTTTAGAATATAATTTTTTCTTGCTTAGTTCAACTTCGGCCAATAATAATCAAATAATTCTATTAAAAATTGCAAGTAACGCGGTCCACTCAGGTTTTCCCGTAGAAAATACGGCCCAATCAAACGATACCCGTACACTCCTGCCCATACGTTGACACCAAATCGCCTCTGAAAGCTAAACCGACAAGTAGCGTGTGGATTTTTCTCTGAGCAAATGTAGCTCTTATGACTGCAACAAAACTCCAACGTGTCTAATAATAAACCAAGTAATAAACTATTTACGTGCATTACATAAAAAACCTATACCTAATGGGTAAATTATTAAGAGAAGCTGAAAAGTGTTTCGTGTTTAAATACTAAATAATAAAAAACCATCGTATTGTCGCCAGAAAACTGTCCAAGACCGAAATGGCACACCACTAATCTAAGTTATCAAGAGTTAACCTTGACCTACCGTATTATTAGGTCAATAACCTAGTTACCTAGTTTTTTTACTGTTATTTGACGACAAGGAGTAAAACTATATTTTTTTAAATCTAGATACATGAATGAATTTTCCTTAAATATTCATTTATTTGTTAATAAAAACAAATGTAGATAATAAATAAATGTTTTCGAATGTTAGGTTATTACAGTTTAATAATTTTGATATTACGTTTTCACTACGCTTTACAAATAAATATGAATTTTTAGTATTACTCGTAAGTACAATTAATTATTCTGTTTGTAGTTACGTACATCTAGCCTAGAAATTTATTGTTTTTAAGTAGTATGGTACTAACCTGTTAACTGCACTCATCCCTCCATAGCACTTTATTAATAAAATTAGGGTCAGTTGCATTTCGTAAACATTCTCCTTATAACACTACCATTTCCGCATATTCGGAATTTGTAAAATTATGCATTTACGCCGAATACGCGAGATCGAAATAAACAAACTACTGCTTCCTAGTTGTATTCTCACTATTCTCTCCATTCCCCCTCCAAATGTGTGGCGTGATCTACAAATTTGGGGGGAAAGAAATGCGAAAAATGCGGGTAAATTTGAATAACACGCTGATGTGTTAGACGATATTATGTTTATAAACATGATGTGGCAACGATGTTTAATCCGGTATTAGATTGTCGCATGGGTGCGTCCTCAGAAAGTTCGTAGCGCACCAGGAGTGTTGTGTTACTGATTTTTATAGGGTGCTTTGTTTATTTTTTTAAAGGTCTAGTAAAAAAATGTTTTCGATTTTCTGCCTTTATTAGGCCTCCCGAATACGTGGTTAAAATTAATGACATTATGACTAACTCACCCTGTATAGTAAAAGTGGACAAACGAAACACCAATAAGTTTATTTTTGATATTACTTTTGCTCTGTGTTTAATTTTCGAGATTTCTGTATCTAAACAACACCGCCAATTTTATCATTTTACGGCGAGCCTAAAAGACACTCATTTTTGAGATACAGAGTTTTTTGCGCTCACTAACGTAATTCTTTGCTTTTTTGCTAACTTTTGAGATTTACCCAAAATTTTGAGGGTGTTTGCAGCGGCAAATGTTTGATGGTTTGGCAAAGTCGTATTTGGAAGTCTTTCTTTGTATAAGTTGGTATTTTTATTGACTCCCGATCATTTTCTTGCCAGTAACTGTAAACTAATTTCGTATCGGATATTTCTGCATTAGTGTAAGCTACAGCGAAAAATATAAGAATAAAATAAATAAATAAAATTATATTACTTTAGTACAAATTGGAATAACAAAATTTGGTACATGATTAATATTTATTATTGGTCTCCTTTGGCTATGAGTTCAAGCAAATTGAAATACTGCAAGATGTTCACTGAAGATGTCATCCCTAAAATTATACCAATCTTTTTTTATTGATCGAATTTAAAAATATAATATGATAATATCCCTTAATTAACTAACACTTTTTTTACTCTTGTTAAATTTTAAAAAACTGTTTTCAACAAAATATAAAAAGTCAATAGTAGGCTTTGTCTTTAAAATTTGATTGCCATCATGCATACATCAAAACTCTAGTCTAAGTTGCAATGGTAAATCTTCGATTAAATCAAGGAGAGTATTTTGCAGGAATTCTAAATGACTTTCGCCATTTAATCGTTTTGGCAAAATAACTGATTCAATCTAATAACGATCAATGATACCGGCCGAAACATTTATCTTAAACTCGCGTTGAAAATGTTTAGTAGTTATCGCATAGGGGTTTACAGCTAAATATTCATGAACGTTGTGACCATTTGCAATTCCTCTATGAATGAAACAAGCGAGTAGTTTCACGAGTAAAACGAATTTTCTTGTGAAAAAGGTAATTCGTCGATTCAAATCTTAAGGCAATAGCTCTTGCACCACAAAACATCTTTGTTTTGTGTCTTGCACTTTTTGAATATGATATGGATGTAGTAGATTACGTTTAAGAATTCGGTGTACAGAAGTTCTTGATAATCCAGTTTCTCGAGATAAACGTTTGGTACTTATTTGCGGTTCATCTTCAACTGTTTGTAAAATATCATCTTATACCCTGATTACACCAGGACGTTCTCTAATATTCTTATATTCTTCCACACTTATTTTGCAGTTTACTTTACAGAAACTTTGCACAAGTAACATGTCAACTTGTTTGTAAATGTAAATTTTCTAACCATTTTCAACAACAAACAGTAGCAGAAATAAAATAGTGTTAAATTATGAAGTCAAAGCCTACTATTCACTTTTAGATTTCGTCTAATAAACACTATTAAAATCTTGTTTTAATTAATGCACTTTTCTTGAAAACCTTATAAAGTTTTTAAAAGTTTAAAAAGAGTAGAAACGTGTTTTAAATTAAATTTTGCGGAGTATATTATTCTTTTTAAATTCGATCAGTGGAAAAAGGTTTGGTATAATTTTAAGGGTGACTCACCCTCAATGAACACCTTGCAGTATTTCAATTTGCTTGAACTCATAGTGGCAAAAGACCAATAATAAATATAAATCATGTACTAAATTTGATTATTCTAAGTTAAAGTAATTCTGAGATATTATTTTTTTTAAATATATTTGGTCCCACTTTGGGCCTGTAACTCCGCCTGTGTGCAACTTTGTATATTATTTTGGAATCCCCTACATGCATCTGCTCTGTGTTGGTTCTTGTGCGGAACACCCTGTATAAAAGTTGATTCTACGTTACGACAGTATAAATTTTTGAAACGGTGTTAGTTTATTATAAACGTTTTACTTACGTCTGTGTGTTCATTGGGTAGGAATCTGCTTGTTTCCTATTTAAAAATAGAGTATATTCGATGTCTGCCCACTTGGACTGCCAATTCCATTTGTAAAAATCAAGTTGTGGACGTTCCAAACCGAAGAGCGGGCAGATGTTTTGGACTTGGGACTAATTGAATGATAGATTGCCTTTAAATTTTTCCTGCAGTTGCTCTGCAGAATTAGATTTGCGCTTTACAGACTGCGCGTCATCCGATTTGCCAACTAAGTAGAGAAATGCAATTTGCAGGCGTTGTTAGTCTGCGAAATGGTTCCGGGTTCTAATTACAGACCGAGTGCTGTTTTAAATCACTCTCTAACAACATAGGGATGTCACCCCTCTAACGAGTTTTACAAAAAATAAGCTTAAAAACGTCCCAACTTCATAAATCTTTGCTATATATGTCTAAAAAATGTTTCCAGCGCCTTCGTTTCGGATTTATCGGCTCTCACCAGCGGCGAATGAAAGCGATAACCTCACCAAATCGACTTTTTTTACAGGATTGAACAATCTTAATTTAAAAAAAACGATTTTTTTTGCAAAAATATATCAAAACACATAATATATTCATACACTGATAGAAATTTGTCTGGAATTTCACATAACTTCACGTTGGTAATTTTTTACCAGCAGTTAGGTAAAATTGCATAACATTTTTAAATGAAACAAGTACACTGCAATATTACAGAAATAAACATGGATACAATTCCATATGTTGAAACTATTACTATTTTTACTGTCACAACGATAAATATGATGTTTGAAATAAATGTTGTTGTAGGGTTTACAGATAATGGGGCAGTTTTGTTGCAAGAATCTAAACAACGTACCGTTTCAGTCATTTTCTATTATGTTTCTAAATTGTATAACTTTAAATTAGCATAAGCTGCAAGTGCACACGTCACAAAATATAATCTTTTCGAATTTCTCACAAAAACTCCTTATTAATGAACCATACTTGTTTGTCTGCCACACCTTAACACAACCAAAACACATTAGGTTAGAGGTTAGATTGATGTGCCTCTGCGCATGTGCAACAGTTCGGGTAAAAGAAACCACATGTAAAATTCTGTAAAATTTCCATATAACTTGATTAAACTTACTACAAAGAAATATTTTCGAATTGAAAATATTCCGATCGCGACATAGTAGATTTGTTCCTGCAACAGTTGCAAACGGTTTGAAACTATCAGAAATGTCCGTCCAACCACTTCTTGCATTAAAAACACTGGTAACTCATTCTCAACTTGACTCGTCGAATATTTCTGATGGTTTCAAACCGTTTCCAACTTGTACGGGAACAAATCTAATAATAGTTTTGATTCGGTAAGAGAAAAGTAGCGTGACACAAAATTTTAATCAAGACAAGTAGAGCAAAACTATGTTTTCGGACAAAATAAAAAAGTGTAACAGCTATTTAGTGGTGGAAATCCTAAGAAGATTTTGTATGCCTCCTTCATTCGGATATTAGAAACAGGTTAGGATATGAAAAAGCAGCTAAACTCGTATTCCTTTTCAGTCATTATAACACACAGTTAACCTTTTTGTTTTTTATTTTCATGACTTCTATTTTTATTACTAGTTTTTTTTTAGTTTTATATTTTATGAATAAATTTGTTTTAATTTTAAATTATAATTATATTTTTTTATATCAAATGCCACTTGATTGAAATCATAATTTTAGCCATTGATTTAAATCAACCGGTTTATTTCTCCTTCTGCTTTTGTGTTAAAATTATCTGGTTATTGAAACGGGTTAAAATTTTGTATGAATTGAACATAACCACTCGATTAATTAATAATAATGAGTATTATAATGCGGACGGGGATCCCAATCAGTTTTAATTTGGAGGCTTTGTCGTGGCATTTATCAATTTCGCGCGAATAAAAACAATACAAAATGAACGTGTATTGGCAAAAATAAATCAGCTTAACCGGACCCTTTTATGCAAATGGTACGGGGGTAAATGTAAGCGCTTTGTTAATGCTTTCACTCAATGCCGATATAGGATGTTAACCGAATTGCCTGCCGGATCAAAACTTGTGTAATTTGTACGCCGCCGCTTAGTTAAATGATTCATTTACATACAAAAAAGGTTTAATCATTTGGCTTTCCAATGACCAAATGTAAATGGAACTATCAATATTTCATCCGAAGGTTTAGTCGATCATTCGTGTTGTACGGTACCGAACTAGAGTTACCGTATGCTCGTAAATAATAATAATATTAATATCTCTACCCCTCATTCTAATCACGAGGATTAGCCCAGAAGTCGAAGACTTGTGCAGGAGAGGGGGCGGCATATTATTATTAAATAGGAACGACTTACGTTGGTAGGCCTTAACTACCATTCACATTGACATAAGCTAACATTCTGCCACCCTACCATACCCGCAGAGAGAGTGCCAATCCTCGTCACGAATATAACTGATATACGGTTTACCGCCTGCGGGGCTCGAACCCACACACAGTTATAATTATCTACCACATACACCACGTTTATTTTATTATGGACTGATGGCTTATCAGATTGATCACATGATGAACTTAAAAACACCTATAACTTCCATCACATATACTTTTGGTGGATTTACATGCAGACTTCATTTACCAATTGGGAGTTGTGCATCATCTTGATGACTTTACGGACACACGGATAGTGGAGCGCGGAGTTTAACAGGACCATAGTCAGTTTACGAATGAACATATTGATATGTTCACAGAAAATATGTCGCAATATAGTACTATTACCCTATAGTAAGGTTAAGTCGAAGATGAAATACTTATGTAAATTAACACAACACGTAAAAATGACAACACTTACCCGAAAAGTGGTTGAAACATATTATTACGTGCTTTCTTAAGTTTGCTTTAGTGATATGGCTACGTTTATCACTTAAGGCTTACGGTGAGCGCTCTATCAAACGATATATAAAGTCTGTTCCAACAACCGTCGAGAACTGGTTCAGAACCGTGAGAAATGTTTGACCAACACCGTCTTACGTCGCATTCGTCGAGAGTACATTAACAACTGAACTGACTGACTAATTCTGAACGGTTCGGAATAGGTTCTTGCTGTGTTGGAACAAACCCATAGTTTTCGCTCAGTAACTCCTAAACGGATAATGATAAAAATATGCGGTTTTTTTAATAGACTATAAATATTATTTTACGTCGACACTGTGTTTTGAAATTTTGAAAAAGTGTAAAATTAATTTTTTTTAAAATGAATTTAGCATATTTTCAAAATTTCAAAACACAGCGTCGATGTAAAATAATATTTGTAGTCTATTAAAAAACCACATATTTTTATCATTTTTCATTGAGGAGTTACTGAGCGAAAAATATATCCATTTGGATCGAGCGCTCACCGTAAGCCTTAATATTAACTGGTGTAAGGAAAATAACCGTTCAACGTATACTGTTGACCGACAATGAACAGTATGAGAAATTGTTGAGATATAAACTACATAATATTAAGACATTTGCTCGTAATTTCTGTTATGTGTCAGCTAAAACTTTACATTTTTTTCAAAATGGTGTATCCTGAATTTTTTTCCAACACGCTTTGCATTCCTTCTTTTATCGTACTACGGATTGGGCGTGTATTATTGGCATCGTATATATTTTTTTGTACATCGTCCATTATGTCAATTTATTCATTTAGGGATAGTCCATGTTCCATATTGTACTAAGAAACCGTAGTATCTATTAACATAACGCATGTTTGGTCCTTCAGTAAGCCCTGCAGTGTGTATGGCGCTGTTGTCATTAGGATTAAATTTACAAATAACATATTTTCTACCATCGAAATGTTTATCATAGTACGCTACGGCTTCTTACCAAGTACCCCATCTATATAACTGCTTCGGGAGGCAGAGGTATACCTGGTAAAGCCTCTTTCAGAACGCCTCTTCTTGTAGGCACCTTAATGAAAACTTCTTTGACAGTTGATATAAAAGTGTTTACTAAAAAGAAACTTTCCCTTTTCTCAGCTACCCGATAAAGGGCGTGAGCAGCACATATGCAATGTATCATTTTTGTATATTTTTGCTATAAAATCTGTCCTGCTTTTAACATGTACGCGGCTGTATCACATAACATTACAAGAACCTTATCTGAAGCATTTTGCCATATATAATAAAAGCAATCAATAACAAAATTATATAGAATCGATATATTTGGGAAGTTCATTGACAAAGACTAGGAAAAGAAGAGGCCCAAGATTGGATCCCTGCAATACTCCAGACTTTACTAAGAATATATTGGACTTCAGACTGATAAGATCACAGAAGTACTATTAGATGATCACTAAGACCATAATGTATTAATTTAGCCAGGATTGAATCTGCCAAAAGCCTTAGCAAAGTCTGTGTAATCTGTGTCCACTTGCCCACTTACATTCAGAACCTGACTGACTTCATTAACAAACATGACAACATTGGTTTCCATGGACTTCTTTTTACAAAACCCATGTTGATTATAAGAAATATAGTGCTTAAGATGGGCATAAAACTTATATAAAATATATAAAATTTGGCTACAGCATTGAAAACAGGAATTGGACGATAATACTTAATAAACTTTTGTCATCTTTTTTATGAATTGGTATCAGTTTAGTTTACTTAAATTTAGTAGGGAATATACCGCTATTTATGAATAAGTTAGATAATCTTTGCAAACTTTAATTACATAACATGGGATATTATCAGGCCTAGCAGCTCTTTTAGGCTTTAGTTTTTTAAATTTAAAAACGTTCTCAACATCCTCAACCTTGCATGTAATATGAACTTGTCAGCGTGATATAAATCGTACCAGAAAAAAGCAATAACTATTGAGTGCTCTTAGTGTGAAAAATTGTAGATTTCAGTGAATTCAATATAATTTCTACCTAAAATTCGTATCTGTGAAACGCATTAAAGTAGTACAGCTGTCACCCTTCGTCTTGCTCTATATGTCGCTATTAGTTTTTAACAAATCAAGGCATGTCCTGTAATCTCTATTGTTTGTAGCGAATTCCCATCTCGCAGACAATTTATTGCCGGCAATATACAGCAGCAGACAACTCCAAAACAGACGCAGTACAAGAATTTCATTAGTTTTGATCTATAGTTGGAACACACAATACCTGGAACTCCTGAGTTGGTGCTATATAAATTACAAAAGTCATAGCTTGTTGGGCATGTGAGGATTTATTTCATTTTTCCGTATGATTACAACAAGGGGAGTTTCTGTAAGAGTAAGGAACGATAACTAGAGGTAGATAAAATAGTAAAGACGGGATAGAATTTGAATATAGGGTGATTCTTTGTTAGTTTTCCTTTTGACACGAAACATACCTCAGAAGGAACTAAGCAAATTCTTCAAGTAACGGTTTTTCGAAATATAAGTGCACGAATTTATTAATAAAAAAGAGTCAAATTATAATTACAACGTAGAGGAAATAATGAGTCTCACAAAAAATTATCAGCAGTGGCAAAACAGTTGCAAAATTGAAAGAATTTCGCAAGGAACAACTTTTTATAATACTTATTTTATATCAAATTAAACTACTTTTGCCGCTATTGTTATTATTAATTAATTAAATTAATTTGTGGTTTTAATTAATAAAAAACCGTTCTGTGTGTTTTGATCCCTCTAGCGCTTAGTAAAGTACGGCCTATTCAGCTACAGACTCGGCTGTCGAGGCGGCACAAACAGCTTTGTCTGTCGTCGCCTTTATGCACGATATTTTGAAGTAGTCTGATCTAGTTTCTTGCGAAGATGGCTGTGAAATTGCTAGCAAGTTTAAAACAAAACAATCAAGCGAATGATTACTTATGCTATACTGGTTATTTTGTTTTTAAGTTAGGAATTTCACAGCCATTCTTGCAAAAAATTGGACAATTTTAATTACTTATCACAAAAACCGGCAATAATAAAAAACTTAAAAGAGATAGAGGATAAAATTCTACAAAAGTTTTTGAATTAATAAATAGGGTGTTCCATTTCGAAAAACCAAGTTTTGGAGGTAAGAAATTTAGAAAATTCGACAATAAATCTTTACCACTCTGTGTAAAATTAAACAATTCTTAAAATATATGTAATAAATGTAAGACATCTTCCTATCTCTCTTTTAAATGTCAATAATTCAGCTTAATAGGAGGCTTAATAAAAGTCCCGATAAAATTACTCGTAGAATCAAAATATGTAAATATATACAGGGTGTTCCATTTAAAATAAGCAAGTAGATGCCTACATGAATGGAATTATTTTATTTAAGGAGACCACCCCCAAATTTTAAAAATTGAAATTAGTAGTATCTAAAATATTCTAATTATTGGTCTTCGGTATTTCGGTTTTGAGTTCTTTATCGTGATAAAAAGAAAAACTCTTATATGTAAGATTCACCTTGTATTCTGATCTCTAAATTGGTTTTTGAATTTGATCTCTAAAAAGATTATTTTTGAAATTTTGAAAGAATGTCGCTTGAAGAATTTGCTTTTTGAGTTCCTTATCGTGTTAATAGAAAAACTCTTATACATAATATTCACCTTGTATTCTGATTCTTTCAAATTGATTTTTTAATTTGATCTCTAAAAAGATTGATTTTGAAATTTCGAAAGAATGTCGCTTGAAGAATTTGCTTTTTGAGTTCCTCATCGTGTTAAAAGAAAAACTCTTATACGTAAGATTCACCTTGTATCATGATCTCTAAATTGATTTTTGAATTTGATATATAAATGCAGAAATAGTCAGATCTCATCAATTGTGGTTGAATTTTCGAGTTCCCACAGTTTCAAAAGTGAACTTAGATAGAATGTTTTCATTAAACCAGGTTAGTAAATTTAGCTAGATTAATTTTTTTAGATAGTTATTGAATAGAGCTTTGTCTGTGCAATTGTTCATTAGCATATCTAGATGTTTGGTATGAGAGAACATACATATGACTTAATTGATAGGAATTGTAGGAGATTTGATTTATATTAGCTTAAAATACCTTTCTAATACAGTAAAAAATGTTACAAAAGCTAATAATAAGGAATATATGGGTAGATATTGTGGGTGTAATTCAACGCTGGTCGGGGCTTTAGTCCGCAGAATAGTTAGTTTCACACATTATTGTTAATACCTAAAAATATATAAAAAAACATTTATTATTTTTGTTTTAGATACCGGTGTATTTTTCCGATGGAGAATAAGTAAACAGCCGCAGGGTCTCAGCTACTTACTTTTTACCGCCATTTCTAATTAATTCTCAGATTTCGCCGAATCAATTCGCGCGGTATCCCCCCAGGGGATGCCAGGTTACCAAACAAGGGCCCATATTGGATCGATCCTGAGTAAACCGAGACGAAGATCTTGTGTTTACCTTCGGATAAACAGGCTGGAATCTTCGCCCACGGTTCGGATCCCAATTTTCTCCGGCCGTTTGTTATATGTCTTGCTGGTGTCTGCTTAATGTCAATAGGCCTTTTCCGCTCCACCGATTTTTATTATTTCGTCGGAATTAAACAGCCGTTAATTCGGGAAATGTATTCGACGCATCCTCAAGGAGGGATATGTTAACCTAAATAAAATTGAATAATTAAAGAATTTCGAAATCCAAGCAAGAGCGTTAACCTAATTTTATTCGACATAATTTTTTTGATATACAGTGTAGTCCATAAGTAAACACTGTTCAGTAACATTATGTGATTTGACTAAGGCATTCGACTGTGTTTCACATTCTATTCTTATAAAAAATGGTGGGTCTGCAAGAGTACTGTGTGTTCCTTGATGACTCTCTTACGTGGAATGTCCGTATTGATAACTCAGGAGGTAGACTATCCAGTGCCATTTTTTTAATTCGTAGACTGAAGCACTTTTTGAACAGGGATTGTTTGAGAATGTGTTATTATTCACTTTTCCATTCTCATTTAAATTATGCCTTAATGCGTTGGGGAAACAGTACAACGTCCCATAAGATATTCAAGCTACAAAAGAAAGCTGTATGTTTAAGCTCCTCTTATACTGAACACTGTCTCCCGCTTTTTAAAGAACTTAAGATTTTGCCGTTAGCCTGTCTTTACATATATGCCACTCTGCTTGAGATTCATTCTCAGACACATCTTTATGTTAAACATTCCCACTGTTATAGTTATGAAACTAGATATTCAGATCACCTTATAGTTCCACGATATAGGCTTACTAAATCAAAGAAAAACTCCTTAAATCCTAGTTTGTATAAAATGCCAATTAATTTAAAATCTTCGGATGTTTCTAGTTTTAAAAACAAATTAAAATCTTTTTTACTATCACGCTGTTTTTACTCAATTGATGGTTTTTTAAATAGTTCTGATATGCATCTGTTGTGGTAATGATCTTATTGCACCTATTAGGTTTTTAATATGTTTAAATGGTCTCTTGTTTACTTTGTTTTATTGAACTGTATTCAAAATGTTATTTTTGATGTTAATTATTGTGTTTGGTTTTTGTGTGTTTTCTGGTGTTTTCTGTGTCTACAGAAAGTTATTCTTTGACTTACTATACAGATTTTATGTAATTTGACATGGTCAATAAATACTACTACTGCTACTAAGTAATGGCCCATGGGCGTACTAGATTTTTAGACTTCAGAATATTACGATTTAAGCCAACTTGCCTTAATAAAATGTTGATAAGATGCAGGGTGTCAAAGTTGGAGTTTAAAAAGTGATTTTATTGTCATAATTATTTTCCTTGAATGTATCAACTTAAAACTTTGGGAATAGATGTTTTTGGATATGAGAAATCATAATTTCAAATCAATAACTTTACAAAATCGAAATATTCTAAGAATAATTTTTCATATCCAGATATGAGAGATGACTGTTATTTGTTGGTAAATTTCAATGGACATGCTGGGCAACGAGAATATTTGGGAGGATCGATAAGCTGATAATTTAAAAAAAATATTTAGGAATTTAGATAAAAAAAGACGAAAAAATTGTTCACCTTGCGGATTATCCACAAACTAATTCAGAACTATCTTGAGCTGAAATAATCAGTATAAGTTCCATTTTAAAAACGTTACTTATACTAGTGCAGATTTTATTGCTTGTCGATATATCTTCAACATATCCAATTTGCAAGGGAATTTTGGCGCCTACTGACGTTAATATATTAATGAACTATGCAGCTAAAAATCTGAAAATTGAAAAGCTATTTTCTCGAAAATGGCCAATTTCTGAGACTAATGACAAGTATACCTTTTTTCCTCAAAAATAATCTAGGTTTAAGATTGTTTAATAAAAAAACGTGCTAACGTTAGGGCGAAAAAAGTTACACTCACATTTGCGTCCCAAATATGGCGGATGTGGCGCCCTCTAGAGAATACGTCGTAATATAAAATTCTTATTTCTGACATTCAATAACATCTTTTCCTAAATTTTTATGTTGATACAGTCAAAAAATCATTTTTAAAATTCCAACTTTGATGCCCTGTATCTTTTTTATAATCGACATTTTATTAAGGCAAGTTAGCTTCACTCGTAATATTTTGAAGTGAAAAATCTAGTAAATCTCCATTGTCCACTACGTATGGATCACTCTGTATAAAACGATAGATTTTGTTACCGCAGTTTAGTTAAGAATTATCAAATCGTGTCTTCCTTTAAAAGTACCATGGTGTGAAAACAAAAACAACAAAATATTGCATACATTGCTGTTATTTGCAAAACTTTATACAGTATGCGCCAAAAGTATGGAATAAATTCAATAAAAACGAAACAATTATTTTTTGGGAAAAATCCTCGAACAGATCGATTTTTAATTTAAAAAATACATATTTTAGCGTAAAATGCGATTTTCAAATGTCATTTGTTTTCGAATAATGACGTCATAGGTTTTTTTTAACTGGCAACACCATATTTTTTCCTTGATTCTGAAAGATCGTTTAATTCTCTATCAGACAGTACTAAAATTTTGTCCTCTTACATAGGAAAGTTTTCGAGTAAATGACGATTGAATGTTAGAAAACGTAAATCAATAAAAATAAAGCAAAAACGTTCTCAAGTTTAGTTTTTCGAATTCCATAGTTCTTTTATGGATCACGTAGGTGAAAATCTTTGCAAAGTGTCATTGTCACACCGACTTTCTAATAAGTATTGTAAGCGACATAGAAATTATTATTCAATTTAAAGTATTATGGCACATTTAACTGTTACTCAAAGAATTGAAATTTTAATTCTTATCGGATGCGGGAATATGACTAGAACTCAGCAGGAAGTTTGCGATTAATTTAATGAAAAATATCCAGATCGCCCTATCAGCCAATCAACAGTCAGTAAGGTAGAGTCTAAATTTAGAGAAACTGGCAATGTTGTAAATATTTCAAAACCTGGACGTCCAAGCATTAATGAAAATCAGAAACAGAACATTTTGATAAGTATGGTGGATAATCCTCATAATTCTTCACGATTGGTTGCATTAAACAACGACACTAGTCAGAGCACAGTGCTACGTATCTTGAGGAAGGAAAAATATCATTCGTACAAAATTCAACTTGTGCAGGAACTCAATGAAGATGATCCCGATCGCCGCTTACACTTTTGTGAAATTCTAATGGATTTATGTCAAGGAAATAGAAATTTACACCGGCAAATACTTTTTTTCAGATGAGGCCACATTTTGTCTGAATAGTACAGTAAACCGTCAAACTTGCAGATATTGGAGTCGGGAAAATCCTCATTGGATGGCAGAGGCACATACCCAACACCCTCAGAAATTAAATGTGTGGGCTGGAATAGTTGACGACAGAATAGTAGGGCCTTTCTTCTTTGAAGGAACCCTTACAGGACAAAGATATTTAGAGTTTCTAGAAAATGACCTTGTTCCAGCCCTTGCAGTAATTTTTCCTAACGATAATGACCCTGACATTCCTGACGACACCATATGGTTTCAGCAAGACGGTGCACCTCCGCACTATGCGCGCCCTGTACGAGATTTTTTGGACAACTGTTTTTCTGGGAGGTGGATCGGCAGACGCGGACCGATGGAATGGTCTGCATGATCGCCAGATCTTACACCTCTTGACTATTTTTTATGGGGATAATTGAAGTCAAAAGTGTACATTAATAAACCACGTAATTTAGAAGAACTTCAAAATCGCATTCGGGACGAAATACGCAAAGTTACCCCAGAAATCATTCATAATGTGCAAGAAGAGTTTCTTCACAAACTTGCCCATTGTCAAGAAGTTGGTGGATGGCAATTCGGACATTTAATTAATATAAAATTTAATCAATTGTATTTTATTTTACATACCTCAGAATTGTTACTTTTTTATGGATAAAATTTACGTTTTCTAACATTCAATCGTCATTTACTCGAAAACTTTCCTATGTAAGAGGGCAACATTTTAGTACTGTCTGATAGAGAATTAAACGATCTTTCAGAATCAAGGAAAAAAATATGGTGTTGCCATTTAAAAAAAATCGATGACGTCATTACTCGAAAACAAATGACATTTGAAAATCGCATTTTACGCTAAAATATGTATTTTTTAAATTAAAAATCGACCTATTCAAGGATTTTTCCCAAAAAATAATTGTTTCGTTTTTATTGAATTTATTCCATACTTTTGGCGCATACTGTATTATTCAGTTCTTAAATATCTAAAATTATTTGTATTTGTAAAAAACACTATTTCAAGACGGCGTCCGAACTGTAACAGAAACACCCGCTAATAGAATATGGTAGACATTTAAAAATGGTTCGTGAACTAACGTGTTTTCCGGTCGGGAAGTGCAAGTTCGCCTTTGGCAAACTACCGGGTACTCATCTCATGAAATTCTCGGTGAAGTATCCGTAGTGTCAGATATACTTATTTGATTTGTCACCTCGTCGTGGGTAACGTAATCAGCGCTATCTAATTTGGGGCGGTAACAAAATTAGGAGTCGTGTTGGCGCCTGAGGCGTCGTCGACGTCGACGACTACAGTCGTAGCTCTTTGGAATCGGTCGAGTGGCTGGCAAGTCTGTGGAGTTTATATGCCAAAGATATTCACAGATTCGGTGCGAATGTAAGGCAATAAGGTACCCACGTCATAGTTGTATGGAAATTTTCGGATATTTACGATTGCTCTCTCTCTCTTTTACTAGAGCTCGATTCTTGTAATCGGCATAATAACTTCTATATAAACAAAAATAAAACATACAGTAATATTATTAACTGTATTAGAAAGGTATTTTAAGCTAATATAAATCAAATATCCTACAATTCCTATCAATGAAGTCATATGTATGTTCTCTGATACCAAACGTCTAGGTATGCTAATGAACAATTCCACAGACAAAGCTATATTCAATAACTATCTAAAGAAATTAATCTAATTTACTAACCTGCTTTAATGAAACACTCTATAAATATCTAACTTCACTTTTTGGCAGTGGGAACACGACAATTCAACCCACAATAGATAAAATCTGACCTATTTCTGCATTTTTAGGATTGCTTCTTCAGGTGGCCTCCTTTAAATTGAATCAAATGTCTAACTATAAAAATTATTATAAAAATTAAAATTATTTGAAATTAAATATCGACAATGATAAAAAGTGACAGCCTGTCAATTAATTAAATATGACAATACCTACTTAAATAATGTTCACCTTTTATGTAAAAGTTTTTATATCTTTTTAGGTATTAATAATATTGTGTGAAACTAACTACTAATTTTTATAGTTAGATATTTGATTCAATTAAAGGAGGTCACCTGAAGAAGCAATCCTAAAAATGCAGAAATAGGTCAGATCTCATCTATTGTGGTTGAATTGTCGTGTTCCCACTGCCAAAACGTGAAGTTAGATATTTATAGAGTGTTTCATTAAAGCAGGTTAGTAAATTAGATTTTTTTTTCTTTAGATAGTTATTGAATAGAGCTTTGTCTGTGGAATTGTTCATTAGCATACCTAGACGTTTGGTACATACATATGACTTCATTGATAGGAATTGTAGGATATTTGATTTATATTAGCTTAAAATACCTTTCTAATACAGTTAAAAATGTTACAAAAACTAATAATAAGGAATATATGGGTAGATATTGTGGGTGTAATTCAACGCAGGTTGGGGCTTTTGTCCACTGAGTTGTTAGTTTCACACAATATTATTAATACCTAAAAATATATAAAAACAGTAATATTAGTTGTCAAGTTTTTAAAAATACTTAACAAATTAAACAACTTGTACAGTTTTTACATGGTTGTACAATTTTTTTTTGTTTGGATAAGATTCATTTATAAAACTGTTGTGTGTTTCTATGAATAAAGCGAAATGTGTTTTTATAAAATTAAAATATTTAAATCCGTTATGCACAATAACATCATCGGTTGTGAGTGATATGATAATAAAACAACACATATTACGATATCCACAAACGTTTTAAAATAACAGTTACTTAATAAATGTTTTGTATAATATCAATTTAGTACTTCTTCAGATAGCTAATAAATGACTTTCACATAGAACTTGTAAACTTTAGACTCTAGCAGAGGATTATAAATCGCCTATACAACGTTACATTGACTTTAATAAAACTATAAGAAAGGACTATATGACAACTCGACTAGATAATGTTATATTACCTTTAATAAAACTTAAAATTCTTACAAAAACATCAATAAACGACATTTAAAATTCATGCGAAAACTTCAGATAGTACAGTCGTCGTTAACGTTTTTAATATTTCGAAAAGCATTGGTTGTACCATCGTCTGCTAAATCGCGTCGCCTTTGTAATACTTGTCTGTCGAATCACTTGAATTTCAATCTAGAATTCTGCAATGTGCTGTAATATGACGACAATAGCGTTAGTATGTGGAAACATACACATCAGGCCATAAATGTCAGAATTTGACATTTGGTATTGAAACTGTAATAACTTATCTTTTAATAGAACCTACTTATTTAACTTGGTTTGCTAAAATGTACGTATTTTTGATCTACTATTTTGAAACATTAAAATATGCGGCACTGATACTTCACACAAAACTTTTGTGTCTAAATATTTTACATTTTTACCAAAACTTGATACATACGTGTTAATAATGCTCCTAATACTCCTATCCTAATTTATGAATTTAAAAATACATACATAAATAGAAACGTACACCTTAACAGATATTTGACATTTGTCATAATTTCTATGAATATATAAAAGTTTATCGAAAAAATATGTTTTTTTAAATATGGAAAAATGCAGGTATATTCCTGGAAAAAAAATATTTCATTACGTCATAAACACAATTTTCGAAATATCTAAAATTTTAATTTTTGGTACAAAATGCACCTCAATCCATGCCGTTTGTACTCCATTCTTCAAATTTTCAGTAACTTCTGAAATTCCTCATTTAATTGTTAGTGACGTTATTTTGTGCAATGACGTAGGCGACAAACGACAAAACTCACCTTTTTCCGCATCAGAAGAACAATCGAGTAACGGCACGGCGATGAATAGCATAATTAGCGGATTGAAGCGGTCCCCGTGTCCTGGACGCAGCGCCACTTTGTATCCCTTAATTGGTAGACTTCAACTGCAATTAGCGAGGAGAGATGCAAGAGAAGACGCGACTCATGCGAACGGGCAAAGTAAATATTAATTAGGGTTGTATTTCTCTACCTAAAGGACTCAGGACTTCATTAGGGGACTCAGACGCAGCTAAGTGGTTAATAATAATTATTGTCAGGTATATATTGCCCAGATTGAATGAATCCGCGGTCTACAACGAGTTTGTTTCACTATTTTTTTTTAATTAGAATACAACATTATAGTTCCAAAAAATGTTTTTTTTTCAAAATAAACTAAAAATAAAAACATAGAAACTAACGAAGCTTGCAAACGGTACCTGCAGCGAGATTAGCGCTTGTGACGTCGCATAGCGGAATGGACCACCAGCTGATGATCTGTACATTTACCTTCTACTCTTTCAACTTGAAAATAATCTATGGGTCCCCATAATTTGCTACAGAACTAAAATGTAGTTTTTGAGGTAAATATAAGTTGCAAATAAAGCAGTAAATAAAAAAATTAAATTACAGAAATGCGGGAGCGTTCGCAATAAAACTCAGTGGTCACTTACACGTTTTCCTTGAATCTGCTTACATTACTTTGGTTTTACACCACTGCCTGATTCAAGTTTTTACTAAAAATTATGATATCATACCTAGTACGATCCATGGTTGGCAGCTTATGTGAGTCTATCTTTTGGAAAGAGGGAAACAATAATAAATATGAAAAATAAGACACGTAGAACAAAAGTAATATCTAAAATAAAATTCATGATGTTTTGCTTATCTACTTTTACTATTTAAGTTATCCTCAAACAATAAATTTTAAAAAGTGTTTGTAAGACACATTATTGTGCTATTCTAACTCAACTATTTTTACATACTTATAAACAAAAGTGAACAATCTTATACCCAGAACTATGTAAGTTTATTTTATAGCAATATTTACATATACAGTTAAATTTAAAAAAATACGTATTTTGAAAGATTTCTGTATCTAAAAATTCAACTTTCAATAATTTTTTACTCGAAAACTATAAGGATTTTACAAACAATTTTTTACGATATTGCCATTTTTCATGAGGTATCTATTCCCAAATTCTTTTATGACATAAGATAATATTCTTATTATTTGCTAATCTCTTCAATTCTTAAATGTCTAATATTATTTGTATCTGTAGAAAATACTATTTGAATAATACAGCAGTCTTAAGTGCGCTTTTCAAAAGTTTTAGAAAATTTAATAGAAACAAATTTAGATTATTACATCATTTGACATAGGTACACATTCTTTTGATTATATCTGCATATTTGCTACTTCTACGCACAAATTTACCCCCTACTTAAAAAATATTTGTATTCCATGCAGAAACGTCCAACCTATTTAACAACAGCAAAAATCTTCTCTACGACCAGCGGTCGCCATCGAACATTTATTACCTTTCGAAAATTTCCACCCCCTATACATCTAGTAACAATGTTAAAAATGTATTACATTCCATTCTCCGGGTTATGAAAATTCCTCTTCCGGGGAGGTTCTTTGATATCTCGGGGCCGCCGCTTCCCCTCCCCCCCCTGTCGAAACGCGATACACGTGCGTTTTACTGCCTCTCGCGGGCGGGCGCAATAAAGTAATTATTTATATAGAACGTAACGTTCATTTGTCACACGCTAGTACTCCCCCGACTCTCTTGAAGAAGGCGGTGGGTAACAAGTGGATCGTAAAATATTTAATAGTTATGTCCCATCTCCTACGAACTGGAGGGTGCCCCGGGTCACCGGCGAAGGGCTGGAAGGTAATGCCCGGGGATGTACTTTTCTACTTGGGTGGGCTGACGCGATGAAATTTCATGGGTGTGAACGACGAAGGGCGCGAGTAATATGCCCAGAAAACGGCGATGCGTCAGGTTTCAGTGTTCTACCCAAATTTTAATAAAAAAGGGATTGCTTCGCACTGTACATGGGTTTTACTTCAAGGTTGCCAAAGAAAATTATCAGATTCTGGTGTTTTTAAGTATTGGAATTCCAAATAATAAAATAATAACATAACTGCAAGCACAAAAATGAAATTCAATTTTTGTTCATTTTTGTCTACGGAGGTGTTTAGCAACAGGCGTGTATTAGCTGTATTTAGGAAACCGAAAATTATAGAAATCTGAACTTTCCTTTCTAGGAGTTTTCAACACTGCTGGAAGAGAAAATTGCATAATATTTTTAAATATTGCACATATTTTGACTTGATTTGAAGAAATAATGTATTATTTTAATCGAAATGGCGATTGCCCTAGACAATTTAGTGCAGAAATAAGGCTAAAAGCGGTATTTAAAATTTTACTCTGGCCACGCCCCCAGAAAACGGTGGCCGCCACAGCTAAGATCTGTGACGTCACACGACGTTCGCACGTGCATTGTGCTTTATAGGCTCGTAAAACAAGCGAAGAAAGTTCATCTCACTCGGCAAATGGCAGCTCCCAAAGAAAAATATTTCACCGTCCCAAAAAATCAAGCAAAAAATATGATGCAGAGCGATGAAGCGCGATGAAAGGAAAACGTTAAATGTCGTTAAATTTGCTCCACTATCCGCTAGTAAGCTTGCCGAAAACAGTGTCCAGTATAGAGGTTAGAATTTGGAAGCTGCAGAAATTTAGCAGTAGCAGCAGGAAATTTTCCAAACGTATTTATTCCTACAGGGTTTTTGTCATACTTTAGGAAAAGCCTCCGATGTCCCACATTTGCTCCATGTGTCTCCGGTAAAAATCCAAGTAAAATTCTTCAACGATAGTGAAATTTCGTGGAACCTTGATTTTGGTTTCTGATATCTTAACCAATATTGAACTGGAAGTGCTCACAATTTCCAAGTTGTCGAGAGTCAACTGGAAAAGCTCCTCTATACGGCAGGCACCAAATATTCCCAAAATAGTAGCTACTTTCATCATAAGATACTTGTCATTCGGTGCGCAATTCAAAGACTGTTCAGTTTGGTCTCTGGTCAAGATCTTTGATTTTTTGGGTTGATATCCTTCTCCTTGACGCTTCAGAAATGCAATGAGCTTAAAATGCTTGCTGATATCTACATCGCTATTTATAGCTTTAAATAGAATAGACCATAGAGCTGAAGATTTCCAAACCTTCGATTTCTCCTCAAAATAGGCCAAGTATACATTTTCAGTGTATTTTACAGAAACGCCTTTTTCTTCACACCACTTCACAAACTTATGCAATTTATGAGATTTTCTTGGTAATAAGTCCAAAGAACCTCGGTTGGCCGCTTCATAGATTTCTTTAAATGGATTGTTCTTTTCTATATTTTCTTTAAACTTTTTAAGAGCAAAAAGACAACGTTTAAAAGTGACAAATCCAAAGCTTTCAAACTTTTCGTAAATGATGAATACAGCAATGGTTGCCACCATGGTTACTATATATCATTGGCAAGTGCCCACTTTAAAAATTTGATACAGCGCCTACGATGCTATTTAAAACTTAACTTATTTCTACCCGGGTTAATTCTTTTTAATGCTGTTTGTAGAAAAAATGTAGTATGATATTTGTGTTAAAAGTATTTTTAAGGCACTGATGTAAATCTTTGAAGTCTATTTACACACATCAGTGCCATGTCAGTTCCGTAACAGTATAACTGAAAAATAAAAAATCGTGCTTAGGTTTTAAATTGGCGTGTTTATACACGTCCGTCGCAGTGCCGTATCAGTGCTGTCACTGCAGCTTCAGTGTCCGTTCAGTGGCTTTTAAATACGCCGGCAACGATATTTTTGTAATTCTACTGACGAACTGACCAGATTTTTTTACTGCATGATAAATATATTCAGATCACTTTGTATGATCGCCTACTAACTCCTTTTTACGGACTACAGACGGATATGTATAAACTGGCACCAGTGATCTACCACAAATAACACTACTGACTTGACATTGAACTGATAGGTGACTGATGTGTGTAAATGGACCTTTAAGGTGTGTACGATCATGGCCATTTAGAAACAATAAGAGGGTGGATGTTTTGGATAATAATTCCATCACTGCCAGTGTACGATTTATATACTCCCCGTTGCCCAAACCACCTCGATCACGAGAGCAACTTCCTCACGCCCCCTTCCTCGGAGGATATACTTAATCTGGCGTGTTGCCGGTATGACGTGTAATAATTTATAAACGCCCTGGAGTCGGTACGGTTAATATTTTGCGGGGACGCGCGGAATACCCCGTAAGGATAATCTTGGCGAATGCTTTCGCTACGGCGATTAAGGATTAAGGGAACAGGAGTGCAGTATTGTAAGGCCTCCCAGGCCATTAGCCAGCGCTGGAATACGGCTAATGGCCGGGATAGTGTGACAGCGTACGCGACAAAGCGATTAAATTTTTTATTTAAATGAAATTAACGGTTTCCGGGAGGTGTCGAGTGTTCGTTTTCGCGCCGCGCCGCTCGATATGGACTCGCGTTCCTGCGGGGTTTCATTAAATTGAACGGATATTTTTTGAAGCCCTTTTTCTGATCAATAGGGAAGTTGCATGCATTTTATATAGGGCATCTGCACGTGACGTCACGATTTTCAAGGTCGTTGTTTGGAGGATAAACAAAAGTATAACCTTATATTTATTCCAATTTATTATTAAATATTTGAGTGTTATTTGTATTATAAAATGCCTAATTATTGTATGGTAGTAAACTGTGGCAGTAATTCTGCAAGGGACAATGTTAGTTTCTTCAGAATTCGTTCTAAATTCGACAGACATAAACAATTTAACCAGTTAGCATCTGAGAGGCGAAAGGCTTAGATGAATAGTTTAAAAAGAACTGACCTTACAGAGTCCAAAATTAAATTTGGAAGAATATGTTCAAAACATAAAAGAGCAAAAATTATACATTTATTATACTATAGGGAAACCTGCAAATTTGCACGAGCAAAATAATCAGGATTGGATCCCCACTGTGAATATGAGTTATACATCTGGTACTTCATCAAAAGAATCAAGAAAAGATAGATATGAGGCGAAAATTATTAAATGGAGAAAAAGAGGTTTGAAAAAATAAATCATATCAATTTTCCGTGGCTGTGCAAACGCCACAGCAGCATATGTATTAATTGTATTTAGTGGCAACCTATTTCAGGACTAAATGTTTATTTATTCTTATTCTGTGGATACGTACTTTTGGAAAACTTTGTTTAAAACTGGCACATATTTCTGCTATTTACGAATTCAAATGTTTTCAGTAATATTTTTTTTGTGAAAAGTTAATATTTTATATAAAATCTTGTAGAATGAATACCATATCGGAGTACCATTTTTTAGTTATAAATAAATATTTCTTTTGTAGGTAATTTAAATTATTTGAAATGAAACTGTTTTAGCATGTTGTATATGCATACCTATATACATAATATGCGTACATTTTCGGTGAGAAAAATTACTTTCTAATCCTTTAATATGCTTTAAGGGCGCCGTATTCATGAAATTGGGGTTTGTACAAATACAAGTAATTTAAGAACTGAATAATATAGAATTTAGCAAATAACAAGAATGTTATCTCATGCCACCTGTGAATATTTAAATATACCGAAGTAAAATCAATACATAACGTCAGAAAACGATCTATCCAGCAAATTTTTAAGTACCTACTGAAATCTTTCAAAATACGTATTTTTAAAAATAGATGTAAGTACTGTTATAACATAAACTTACATAGTTCTGCATATAAGATTGTTCTCGTTTGTTGATAAGTATCTGAAAATAATTGTTAAAATGTGGGGTTAGAATAGCGAAATAATGTGTATCATACAAATGCTTTTTAATAGTTATTATATTATTTGAGGAGAGTTTAAACAGTAAAAGTGGATAAACAAAACGTCAGTAATTTTATTTTTGATATTACTTTTGCTCTACTTGTTTTATGTTTCGAGACTTCAGTACCTAAAAAACCACAAAGTTGATGTATGTGTATAAGCACTTTTATTATATAACAAATAATTTACAGTATTTGGATATAATGTTTTAGGAAAATGTTCTTCATTATCAGAATGAATGTGTATGGATCTATTCCAATTTCACTTATTTTATGTCTATATCTATCAGCACATTCAGCATCTATGACTTTCAGTGTATAATAATATATTCACTATACATGATTATATAAATGAAGGAATATTGTAGCCACAAAAAAACGAAAAATAATAACAACAATAAACTAACCAGAACACAACCACTTAAGATAACGTGAAAACATATGACAAATAAATAGTAATAAATATATTTGAGGTTATGATCCCTGTTTGTTTATCCTCCAAGCCAGTAGCCACGCCTACTTTGATCACGTGCCGCAGATGCTCTATTGGTTTGAAATGTATTTCAGGGTAATCTTTCAAACATATTGAAAGGTCAGGAACGCGATATCATTGGTGTGACGTTAAAGGCTGTTTAGAGCGCCTATATTCCATGGATACAGGTGCAGGTTACGATGTTGGTGATGTAAGCAGGCGTTTATTTCTTGTATTTTTGAATTCTTGTGGCATATAAGTAATGCCATAATTATTAGTGGCGATGTGGTGAACTTACGGTATTGTTAATCAACTTTTTCCTTTGTTTACAATATAGATCCGCTCGTGACAATTACAGCTATAATGCTGTTAGCTACGTTCAGATAGATGGGTTTACTTGAGGTGTTTATAAAATTATACCATTTAATTTCACATTGAACTACTTGTTTTAATTTTAATGATAATAAATAAAAGTAAATAATGATATTTAGCATTTATTAATTTATTAAAATTAATTTAATCAATTTTTATTGCTATTTACTACCGATTTCATTTCTCCTTATATATTTTTAACAATCCTTATTATTACTTTTAATATATTATATTTTCAGAATGTTATGTAAGTCTGCTTTACCATTGATTTTCCAAACGCCCTCTATACATTCTGGTAGCTTAATAGAAAAGTATCGATTAAACTTTTACAACTTTATATTTTAGTTTTTTCGATGAACTTAAATCTGCATTATATTTCCAATTAAACTTACATTAAAATGCTTTCTTTCGTCGCGCGTCATTGGCCTGCACCACATTTTTTTTTCAATTTTTGGCAAGGTAAAATGCACTTTCTGTACCCATTTTACGAGTCTTTTTTGGAACTTTATTCAATACTAATAATATCTTAAATGAACAAATTTAGTCTTCTAAAATGATGTACTAGTTGGACAACCTTTTGTGTTCTCGAATGGATAACTTCCATTATCGAAGACAAAAGTACCATTTCGCGTTCTAGATACAAAAATAACTATTAGAATATCTCTAGACAGGAACATTACTAGATATTTGTTAGTTAGTGATTAAAGCAAATATTTGTTGTTTGTGGGGCCTGAACCAGTTTTCACAATGCCATCTCGCAAGGTCCATTGATAACTGAATCAAATAGCAATCAATTGAAGATTGGTCGGTTGGATCCGATCTGGGTCAGGCCAGGCTACTTGGCTGACGCAAACCGAAACTTCATTATGCTTAACAGAAGCAACATTAGGATTGTCATGATTCTCCTAGCAGGCCACGGACATCTGAACAAGCACCTACATTGGCTTAAGCAATGTCGCGAGGTACAGACTTTGCGACAATGCAGATGAGGATTCGATTCACATCCTTTGTCAATGTGTTAGATACGAGAAAATGGATTCGACTCGGGTGTTTCCAGATTCTAAATTATAAACGGAGACCGCACAGTACGCCAACGAGGGTTTTGAGCCGAATACTTTCGCGTCAAGTGTCACGAGCAATCCGGTCGTGCGGCCGGCTTCATAAATAAAGTTATTGTTTGTAGGGCAACGGCGGCGGAGGGTCCCGGCCTCGTGAAAATGGAATGCGACACCTCCAAGGAATGGGAAACTTTTGACCAGAACGGAATAATTTGTACTGGCTTTGGCTGCGGACATGAGCCCGGCAAATATTTACCGACAGTCCGCTGAAAGTTTCGCCAACATTAATTACAACAACAGGCAAATTCCAGTACGTGGGCGGGAACCGCAGTGGATTCGGCGCAGGGTAGCGACGGTTTCGGGCGGAGACATTCGTGAAGTCTACCAGCAGCAGCCGATCGATGCGCCTACGTTTGATTGTTTAATGAAAAGTTTCGGATCAAGGCGAGTGGCAAGCTTTCTAGAAATCGAACCTGTCTTCAGTCAGGAGTGGTTTAAGAAAAATATCTGTATAAACTTGTTTTGCTTGCTTTGTATAAATCAATCAAAATTTAAATACAAACTGTAAGGTACTGAAATATTTCACTAATAATTATAATAATAATAAGTGAAGCTCGCACTTCGTTCACAGATGAGGTCATTATTAGGGACGCACTGAGTTAACACCTACACAAAGTTAAAATCTACATCGTACCTTCCACTGATAATTTATAATATCCACCATTATTCAGATTAAGTGAATTTGTTCACAATACACTCTACATAACTATTCACTTGTAGTACTGGAATAAAATTGAATAACCAGCAAGTGCTGTAAATGTTTAGGTGTTAGGCTGTGACGATTGTGGCTAATAATCCATTTCGGCTTCGAAAACGTGTGTTCAACATCCGCATAGGTCACGGGGCCTATTTAAATTATTTATTTAGTAATTTTTCATGGATTGCACATTTAGGGTGGGCTTAGAAAAAGCTGTTTCTTTGTCATCAAAAAGATCTACTATACGGCATAAAGTCAAGAAATCCCGGATTGTTCTTCAAAACAGTATCAATTTTTACGTATCCCAACGTACGCTTCCATTGCAACTGTTTTGTTTTACAAATAATAACCTGCTGTAAGTCCACTTCCTGCGTATACAGGGTTAACTATGACTAAGTACAAAAATTTTAACCACGAGCTCATGGAGCCCTAAAAGACAATAAAAAAGTTATTCCAGAATTTTACCTCGATATTTAAAAAATGGGGCAAAACCCTTTTTTCCTACGGAAAGTCGGCGCCTATGATGAGTATAGACTGAGATGACTTATGGCTTAGATACATAGTTGGCATTACATCTGTTAACAACTACCATGCGGTCTTTTGCAGTATTTCTAAATGCAGAAACGACAAAAATTAACATTCTTATTAGTAATAATACCTGATAGGTAGGTAACAGTTAATCCAGTTAGCTCCAGTATTTTGCATTCGTTTTTCATTATTTGGTTACAAACTGTTAAAACTACATTTTCACTCACTACCGATAAACACACTTCCCGTAGGTACAGTTGTTAGATACAATGCCTATGTATTATAACAAAATCGAAGAAAGAGGTGGTAGGTAGGTTCTAATAGATAACAGAAAACGTTTAACACTCGCGGCAGTCTTGTCCCATAACCTAGAAAAACAAACCGGCGAACTATATTGTGGGAAAATATCTGTACCTGACACATATTCCTTTATTTATTATCTATAAAACGTTTTAAATTAAAATAAGGCACTAAAACTGAAGAAGAACACAAAACTGCAACGTAAACACAGGAATTAAATTATAACATGACAGCGAACCGACTCGACTGGACCGACTGCCGACTGTGGCCGACTGTTGCATGACGGTAGCTTGCTGGTTGCATACTCTGATTCTCGCATTGACGGCGTTAAATAAGGATTTAATATAATATCGAAAAAAAATTTTTTTCGCTTTATAAATAAGTTTGGAAATTTTTTGAAAGGAAATTCTGTTAATTCTTATTTTTTTCTATCCCCTCTTAAAATATTTGTACTTAGTCATAGTTAACCCTGTATTATCAACTATGTGTATATTTACAATTCTTGAAGCTTTATATTTCTTTAGCAAAAACCATGAGAAATAATTTCACATTTTTTTTATGGGAAAAAACTACAATTAGAATGTTCAAGGATACAGACTTGCATTTAATTATGAGAATTTTCGTCACTTTCTAAGGGAATGTCCCACTAAACTCTGTAGGTAAATAATGGGATGTTTCTGTCGATTAGCTGGCATGAATAAGATTAAATTTACTTTAATATAAACTGTATTTAAACAATAAGGTCATAAGACAACAGATTATAAATCCAGTTATAAGACGAATATAAAAATGAAATAGGTAGTAATAGAAATGTACAAGGAAAAGGCATATAACAAATACATATTATGTATACGAAGTGTGATTGGTTGAAATTTTGTTATATCTTGGGTTGTATAAGTCCCATTTGTCCGATATTTTTGTTGTTGTGATGGCAAACATGTCTGAAAAGTGTCTATACATTATTAGTCTGTATGTAAGTTACTATTTTTGCATTCAAATTAAGGTAATAATTATTATTATAATACTCTTAGAATATATCTTTAAATCATCTGCGAATAATAGTTTTTCACGTATTTATTACATTAATAATGTCATAAATAATACTAAAAGCAATAACTGCAAATTCAAACCCTATGGTATATTGCAGAAGTAGCTAATAAAACGGTTACATGACCAAAGTACATAATATTACCTTCTATCATAAAGCTTGGTAATTTTCGCGCCTTTGATTTTTCAGTAGATCAGTTCAGGGTAAGTTTTTTTACTATATTCCATTCATTTGCTGTTGCCGTGAAAATTTACAAAGAGAGCGGCATCCTAGAAACCCCCCTCCCTCCCATAAGTCGTCACTGATCTGAATCAAATGAATTATGAAAAAGAACAGACGCGTAATATTTTGGGACCTTTTGAGTTGGATGCGAATCTAATATCTTTAATATAAGCGGATGCATATGGCATTAATGCTGGTCCTTTCGTAGTAAAAACATTTTAGAGGAGGTAATCCTTCCTTTTACAAAACCACCCTATGTAAATACAGAAAGATCAACCCCCAGTAGATCAAAGGCTGTCGGATGACACGTTTACTTTTATTTACGGTTATACGGCACCCTCGACATCGCCACCTGAAACTTTCCTGAAATACCCCAGCTGAAAATAATTCTAGGCCCATGAACTTTTCCAATACACGTTGATATAGGGTTGCTCAGTTAACATCTTTAAAGGAAATTAAAATTGCGTAGTGATTTTCGTACAGAACAGAACAAATATTTAAATTGTATTTTTTTTTTGTACACGTTTTCCGAAATGGTAAATTTAGATAGTAAAAACAGTCTGAAATTTTTTATTTTAACGGGTTAGTATTTATAAGTAACTTCTTAAGAAATCCAAATATTTACATACAATTTTTAAATCGGAGGTTTTTGCGGGCGAGAAATTCAATTTGGTTTCTAATTCTGACGTCACTACTAGAGGACACCATGTTTCTTTTAAATGGCAGAACTTTTTTTTGCAGTTTAATATATCCATCTGACTATCGAAACAATCGATTCTCCTACTTGTTTTATTTGAAAAAATATACCTTCCTAAAGTCGGTAGGAGTAACCATTTTTGAAATAATCCTATTTGAAATGCTCAGTGCACGGAGTAAAATCTGTTTTGGTTTCAGGTAAACATACAGCAAAATGTTACTTGAAAAAATTGTTCAGAATGGTAAATTATGGAGACGTGCAAAATGAAACCATTTTTCAACAAAGCACAAAGATTTTACCAAAGCAGGCCAATCTCTTTGAGATTTTGCACGTCTCTATAATTTACCGTTCTGAACGGCACTTTTTCAAGTAACATTTTGCTGTATTTTGAGTGGAAAAGACACTTTACCAGAAACGATAACAGTTTTCAATCGGTGCACTGAATATTTAGGAGAATCGATTGTTTCAATAGTCAGATGGATACATTAAGCAGCAAAAGAGTTCTGCCATTTAAAAGAAACATGATGTGCCATAAGTGGCGCCCTCTACTAGTGACGTCAAGATTAGAAAAAAAATTGCATTTCTCGCCAGCAAAAATCCCTGATTTACAAATTTTATGTAAATATTTGGATTTTTTAAGAAGTTATCTACAAATATCGAAAATAAAATTTTAACTTTGACACCCTGTATTTTTTTATTATGCGACTTAGGATATAGGTATGTTAGGTTAAATTGATTTATTTTCACCTAAGGAATATGTGGTCCCATTTTTGCTACTTCATTTAAAAACACCCTGTATATAGAACTCGTCCTTAAATAGACCTTCATCGGATTCACCTTACATCAGACTCGTCCGCTAAAGTTCTAGTTCAAGGTAGTTACGTAAATAGCTATTTTGACTTCTCTTAAATAATATTCCGGTATTTGTTTTTCGAGATCGCGAATTCCTGCAAGAATAAGTGACGCCAAGTTTTACTGGAGCCACCAAACAACTTCACGTGTGAATAACAGTACTTTACGAAATGTTGTTTCTTATATTCTAGGTAAACCATCTCATAGGCTATAATGTCAAGCCGATGATGTGTTTCGTGAACTTTTTGAATTATGTGACGACATCACACGAGAAGCCGCTATAAAACTTATACTGAAAGCATCCCAATTGCGCGCGAATGGGGTTGGGAATTTACTTTTTTTATGGTGACGACATTCGGGGGTCGTATATCAACGTCAGAAACTTCTTTCGGTCGCTTAAGTTCTAAACATTTTATTTGGCTGAAGAACACCTCCGCACAACGATACTGTGGCTAAATATAGATTGTGAGAAAATCCCAAAAGTATATGTCATATAATATAAAATATATGGATTAATGTACTTTAAAGTTATTATATTTATTTTTTGTAAGCGAACAATCCTGAAACATTTATGATCGGCACTTTTCAAGACATTTGTTGGACAAAATCATATATCAGCGCTGTGCAAATAAAATACACATTATTTTTATTATCTGACGTGGCTATAATAATATATTTTTTAAATTGTTTGTAACTTCTAAACGAAGACGAATCTAACCTATGTTCATACAAGAAAAAATGTTTGACATTTGCCCAGCTACTGGCAAAGTTTGTCATAAAGCTTGTAAAACATCCTGTATTTACATTTCCAATAGTAAATTGTTAGTACGTTTACTCAAACCGGCACTTACGCCCTCTGTACATTCGAGGAGACACTACAGATTTCATTGAGACTGAAGTTGCTACTACTCGGAATACTTTAAGGGCCGCGTTTTAGTCGTCGAAAATCGCCCAAAGACAATCCACTCAGGATGTGGCGGTTCCAATTAGCGTAAAGCCGAACTAGAGCTAGATACATTTTCGCGTAGAAGATCGGTGTTGCAGATTTCTTTACTCGGTAGATTCGCCTAACGTTTTATCCGTAGGATCAGAGACGTATTAAGGAAAATCGGCCTAAAGTACAGAAACAACAAAACAATATCAGTATCTGCACAGAATATAGTCATAACATACCAGGATGTTTCTATAAGGTTTGTTGGGATAAATAATATACAATAAATTTTTGTTCCAGGAAAAAGTAATACATTATTGAAACAAATTTTTAGATATATTATTTTTCCGATAATTATCTATACTATTACTAAGAATGTCGATTTATTTAATAACTGAGAGGTAGATCCTGTATGTCGAAAAGCGGTTAGATAAAATACTTGCAATAGTTTTGTTGGTTTTCATCTTTTAATATATAGGTATATATTTAACTTTATTTGTAGTAAAATATTTAGCCAAAAGAAATGTATAAAGTACGGCTACAGTAAAGACATGGAAAATCGTTTAATACAATAATGATACCTGAAGTAAATTAAAAATTTTCCCAATATTACGTATATACGAGTATTTGTATATCTATCAAATACAACTGAAAAAGTTATACGATAGGTAGTGAAGCACTGAGTCGTACACCGTACGGAAATTTACAGAATTATTTCAGCGCGACGTCTTTGAAAAAGCCAGGTCAAAGCGCAACCGCCAAACAGTCCAAGGACTGGTTTATACGAGGTGACCCAGTCTGAATTCTGTTTCTGGCGTTGACAAGGATCGATATTAATATCAATGAAACTAAAAAACAAATGACTTTTTGTAACTATTTTCCGTAATATGACTTTATTAAAGAAACTGGATACCTACCCATTAAAATTGGTTAAATAATTTTATTTCGTTGGAATAATTACATATGTGTATCAAGTTTGTAAAAATTTGTTGGCGTAATTTTTCCAAAAAATAACAGAACTTCTTAAACATATATTAATACAGTAAGACATAGTAACCTAACTACCAGCAACTTTGTAATATATTTTCTTTTTATAAATTTTTAAGATTAAGTTTTGCAACAGCGTTTCATGTTTTATTACATATTATGTATATATTTATGATTTTAAAGTAAAATAAATACATACTCTTGTATATAGTGAAATGAAATAGTCGAAAGGAAAGTTAGTACATGGGTGGTGATATAATATTTTTAAAAATTCACTTTTTAATTGTTAGCCAAATGACTTTTCACAAATTGTTAAACATGTTAAGAAAAGCATCCTCCATTGCTATTATGTAATCCAGAATATTTCTAGAGCTACCAAATGATTTTTTTTGTCTTAATACATACACGTTTTATTCAAAGGTTATTTGTTTTCATTTTAATTCTCATGCGTAATAATATATATACAGTTTCTTATAAAGAAATGATACGGATTTCTATTTTGCTAACTCACCTATAATTTTTATAGTTAGAGAAGGAACGACAGATTTGTATTTGTATTATTAGTTTATAACTCTGATCTGCAGAAATATCACCATATTTATGTGTTTCTCTAAAGCATAAAGCATTATTTCTGTAAGAAAGTTCTTATACAAATATTTGCTGAAAATTTACCTTTTTACAGGAGAAAAATCTGAGTCGTAAACTATGTTTTGGAATTTATTATTATATTGTGTTTACCTCTTTTCATTGGAAAATGGTCCCCATGGAACCTATCGTATGCAGTAAAAAACCCATCCGCAGACTAACGATGTCTGGACATTATTAAATAAAATAAGTTCACTACGAATTGTTTGAGATACTCTATAAATCACAAGAATTTGCGGCGCGTAACAACCTATTCAGTATCGTGATTTAGGTAATCCGGTCCCGAACACAGCATAGGTAGACTCCATATACTGTGGTCCCGAAGGTCAATAGTCAATACAGATATAAATGTGTCGTGTATCAAATGTACACGCACTAGATGGTCAAAGCAGTCGCAAGATTGCTAATAAGTGTGCGCCTGAAAAAAGAAATTATTTTAATAGATTTTCATATAGATAGTTATTCGATTACCATCACATTATTTGACATTTATTTATGTACGAAACATTCTTCATTGTCATAAAGTAACATTGAAATAAAACAGTAAAAAAAAAAACGTTTGGGACTTTTAAATTAGATAAATATTTATAAGGTTGCACTGACTTTTACAGTATTTGCCTATTTCTTCAAGATTTTCATGGACAGAATAGGAAAAAATGATAAAACATAATAATAACGTAATCTATTAATTTATAATTGTTCCAAGTCGTTCTATAACTAGAGCTAAATTGTTACTATTATAAGAAGGTAATGTGACAAATAACAACAATACGTGATGATAAAATTTCTGATTTAGCTGCCTGAATGTTCAGTTGCTAATCGATTTAATGTTACCACTAAAATGTAAGGTGAAAATTACTTAGTGTTCATACACAATTTTATTGAAAATTCTTTGTTTCCTTATTAAATATCATATGATTTCTGCTTCATACAAAGCGCAATATTTTTTTTATAAAAGAATGAAGTGTGTACGCTACTGGTCTTTTTCATTTCATTTACATGAAGGTTTGTAAAAAAAATATGGTATGCATACGTATAAAAAATATCCAATACATATAGGTAAACTCGTACCGTTACAATTAGCGCAAATTTAATATTCAATTACTTTTTTAAAATTCTGATATTATAGTAAACAAACCGCCAGAAATTAGTTTGCTTTAAAATTGCCAACATAAAAATAAAATGCCATTATTACTATTGAATAAATTTAACTTAATTTTAAAATCCATCGGGCGCACCTAATTATAACATTGACGCGATCCACTGCGTATCGAGCCATAAATATGAATCGCTCCCTAAACCGAAGATCTCTATTCAGTTTCTGGAGCCAACAACTCATCGAGACGGCAACAGTGATGGAAATAATGTACTTCATGCTTTAGCTTAGAGCTTTATTATACTGTGTAATTTAAAATATGAAATAAATGATTAATTTTTAGTCCTAATAGTAACGTACATTCCTATATTACATTAAGCTCAGTTACGTCAATTTTTCATCAAATAATATTAACTAGAAAGGTACAGCAAGGTTGCTGCCCGACCTTGGCTGACTTTTATTGACAATAATTTTTAAAAGTAGCTGGCATTTCATTTTAAAAAGATGTAAAATTCTGTCAATTTTGTGGTTTTTTCATGTTTGGTTACTTTAACACCCTGTATTGCAAATGTTGAATCGGGTTATCTTCATTTGATGCTGAAATTTGACAAACATTTTTTTTAATTCCTGACATTTAAGAATTTTTAGAAATTCGTTTGATTTTTCAAACAATCTGTACTTTTTTCGTTAGTGTTCTACTAGATCTTTGTTAAGTTTTAAAAAAAATTGTTTAAATTCCATAAACTGAGGAATTTTAGATATTGGTTCGGTTTTCTCTAAACACCCTGTATTTTTTCGTTAATTAGTGTTCTAACAGACCCTTGTCAAAAATTTCATCAAAAATTTCGGTTAAATTTCATAATTTTTGTGGGATTTTAGAGAGTGGTTCGGTTTCTTCTAAACACCCTGTATTTTTTCGTTAATTAGTGTTCTAAAAGACCCTTCTCAAAAATTTCATCAATAATTTTGGTTAATTCCCATAAATTTTGAGGGTTTTTAGAAATTGATTTGGGTTTTTAAACACTCTGTATTTTTTCGTAAATTAATGTTCTAACAGATCCTTGTTATAAGTTTCATCAAAAAGTTTAATTAAATTTCATAATTGAGGGATTTTAAATATTGGTTCGGTTATTTCTAAACACCCTGTATTTTTTCGTTAATTAGTGTTCTAACAGACCCTTGTTAAAAGTTTAATAAAAAATGTTGGTCAAATTTTGTAATTTTTAGGGGTTTTAGAGTTTGGTTCGGTTTTTCTAAACACTCTGTATTTTTTCGTTAATTAGTGTTCTAATAGATCCTTGTTAAAAGTTTACTCAAAAATGTTGCTCAAATTTCGTATTTTTTAGGAATTTTAGAGATTGGTTCGGTTCTTTCTAAACACCCTGTATTTATTCGTTAATTAGTGGTCTAACAGACCCTTGTTAAAAGTTTAATCAAAAATATCGGTTAAATTTCATAATTTTTGTGGGATTTTAGAGATTGGTTCGGTTTCTTCTAAACACCCTGTATTTTTTCGTTAATTAGTGTTCTAACAGACACTTGTTAAAAGTTTAATAAAAAATGTTGGTCAAATTTTGTAATTTTTAGGGATTTTAGAGTTTGGTTCGGTTTTTCTAAACACTCTGTATTTTTTCGTTAATTAGTGTTCTAATAGATCCTTGTTAAATGTTTACTCAAAAATGTTGCTCAAATTTCGTATTTTTTAGGAATTTTAGAGATTGGTTCGGTTCTTTCTAAACACCCTGTATTTTTTCGTTAATTAGTGGTCTAACAGACCCTTGTTAAAAGTTTAATCAAAAATGTTGGTCAAATTCCGTAATTTTCAGGGATTTTAGAGATTGGTTCGGTTTTTCTAAACACCCTGTATTTTTTCGTTAATTAGTGTTCTAACAGACCCTTGTTAAAAGTTTAATAAAAAATGTTGGTCAAATTTTGTAATTTTTAGGGATTTTAGAGTTTGGTTCGGTTTTTCTAAACACTCTGTATTTTTTCGTTAATTAGTGTTCTAATAGATCCTTGTTAAAAGTTTACTCAAAAATGTTGCTCAAATTTCGCATTTTTTAGGAATTTTGGAGATTGGTTCGGTTCTTTCTAAACACCCTGTATTTTTTCGTTAATTAGTGGTCTAACAGACCCTTGTTACAAGTTTAATCAAAAATGTTGGTCAAATTTCGTAATTTTCAGGGATTTTAGAGATTGGTTCGGTTTTTCTAAACACCCTGTATTTTTTCGTTAATTAGTATTCTAACAGATCCTTGTTAAAAGTTTAATCAAAAACCTTGGTCAAATTTCGTAATTTTTAGGGATTTTAGAGATTCGTTCGGTTCTTTCTAAACACCCTGTATTTTTTCGTTAATTAGTGTTCTAACAGACACTTGTTAAAAGTTTAATAAAAAATGTTGGTCAAATTTCTTAATTTTTAGGGATTTTAGAGATTGGTTCGGTTTTTCGAAACACCCTGTATTTTTTCGTTAATTAGTGTTCTAACAGATCCTTGTTAAAAGTTTAATCAAAAACCTTGGTCTAATTTCCCAATTTTTAGGGATTTTTGAGATTGGTTCGGTTATTTCTAAACACCCTGTATTTTTTAGTTAATTAGTGTACCAACAGACCCTTGTTAAAAGTTCCATAAAAAAATTTGTTTAAATTCCATAAATTTTTAAGGTAGTTTTTTCGCTAATTTGTCTTGTACTAGACCCCTGTTAGAGGTTTTATCAAAAAATTTCTTTTAATATACTAATTGAAAAAACATTACTATTTCGTTGTGATTTGCATGACGCTGTACTTGCTGTTATCTCCTCCATAATGTTCAACATCAATAATGATACTTTCTGAATTTTGTATAACAATTTGTGTGTGATTTGCTAGGTACTACTACTACTGATAATAAGCATTAAAAAGCTAGTCCGACCCTGACGGATAAAAAAAATACTCAAGTGCCAATACCCTACAGACCGTAACTAACGGCATCTTTTCGATAGTGTCCCAACTAAAACATGCTGAAATTAATTCACGTCCTTTAATTTTTGGTGAAGAAACGTGCTAGAAAACAGATTTACCTATGCAAAGACCGTGAATTGCACCTTTTAGCCTTGTTGTAATTACTGTGATAAATACTCAATAATTTATATCAGTTCAAGTGTTAATGTTTTTTAAAAAGTATCCTGCCGGTTGTGACAGTGATTATAATACCGCATACGATTTTTTCAGTGCATAATTGCCCTATAAAGTTCTGAAACGTAACAATGAAACATAGGAGGCGAAAACATGGTTTTCTTCCCATTTCCTAATGACTTACCAGCCTATAAAATATGTCACACCCTGGAGAAAACTTGTATGATTGGCACAGTGAAGAGATATTTTTTCTAACTTGCTTAGATTTTTCTTTAACTGCGACAAGAAACACCTATAAATTCGTTGAAAAATGCACATAAAAACGCCCCCCTTAACGCCTCGAGTGTTGGCAGTAGAACTCGGTAATTGTTAATTTTTCGTCTGGAATAAGATTTCAACCGGTTCCTTTGTGTAAGTACTCATTTAATAATTGTTATTATAAACGAAGCGGTGTTCTTCCTCGACTCCAATTAAGTTGGAACGTTCCCATGAAAAGAAAGCAAGATAAAGTCCCCAAGAGAACGACTTAAAAATGTTAATGCGAGCAAACTTAGTTCGTTTAAGCGCCGACGTTTGTAGATTCACTCGTTATCTCTAAGTTGGACTTTAGTTTGAGGACCGAAGAGCCTCATCAATTCGACAGCGCACTCGGATTTATTCTTGCATTTCTCTCGTCAAGGCTATGTACACAGTCTCTTGTTTTTAACTCGTTGTGATATTTTATTTAAATATTAGTAGGTGGAAGTACAAGTATGTAATATTTGTTCTCGTTTTTTTTTTAGATCGGAAAAATTGCGATGTTGCGTAATTGTGTCCCTTATCACTACATCTTATCGCAACTCAACAACCTAAGAACAATTCGAACGAACATCTATGCAAATTTTTTTAATGCCGTAACTTTGATTCTGGAACTCCATAGAGCATGAAATATGGAATTTATCCAGGCATAACCGCCTCATTGTGTGTATATAACATTACCCAACAATACAACGCGCTGAATACAAACGCCAGATCGCGTTTTATGGTTTAGAGAATGCCGAATAACATTGCCAAATTGCATGCGGAGTTTAACTGCCAAATCAGAAAACAATGACGTAGTACGCTGCCATGTTCTGTTATTTACGATTAAGTCTGATTTTTAATTTGTGTAAACCGTTCCAGGACAAAGAGCTTCCATACTGACGATTTCAAGCTAATTGTTTACTGTATCAACAAATATATTTCGTATTCAGAAGTTTGTACTGATAGAATAATTAATTAATTTTTCAGTGTATTTAGTTTTCAATTTTAACAATTGTTTAAAAATGTTGTCAAGCTTTTGAACTTCCTTGAGTCAATATTATTCTTGGTAAATAATGTGGATTTTAATACAGCATGCGCCAAAATTATGGAATAAATTCAATAAAAACGAAACAATTATTTTTTGGGAAAAATCATCGAACAGGTCGATTTTTAATTTAAAAAATACATATTTTAGTATAAAAATGCGATTTTCAAATGTCATTTGTTTTCGAGTAATGACGTCATCGATTTTTTTTTAAATGGCAACACCATATTTTTTTCCTTGATTCTGAAAGATCGTTTAATTCTCTATCAGACAGTACTAAAATTTTGCTCTCTTACATAGGAAAGTTTTCGAGTAAATGACGATTGAATGTTAGAAAACGTAAATCAATTAAAATAAAGCAAAAACGTTATCAAGTTTAGTTTTTCGAATTCCATAGTTCTTTTATGGATCACGTAGGTGAAAATCTTTGCAAAGTGTCATTGTCACACCGACTTTCTAATAAGTATTGTAAGCGACATAGAAATTATTATTCAGTTTCAAGTATTATGGCACATTTAACTGTTACTCAAAGAATTAAAATTTTAATTCTTATGGGATGCGGGAATATGACTAGAACTCAGCAGGAAGTTTGCGATATATTTAATGAAAAATATCCAGATCGCCCTATCAGCCAATCAACAGTCAGTAAGGTAGAGTCTAAATTTAGAGAAACTGGCAATGTTGTAAATATTCCAAAACCTGGACGTCCAAGCATTAATGAAAATCAGAAACAGAACATTTTGATAAGTATCGTGGATAATCCTCATAATTCTTCACGATTGGTTGCATTAAACAATGACACTAGTCAGAGCACAGTGCTACGTATCTTGAGGAAGGAAAAATATCATCCCTACAAAATTTAACTTGTGCAGGAACTCAATGAAGATGATCCCGATCGCCGCTTACACTTTTGCGAAATTCTAATGGATTTATGTCAAGGAAATAGAAATTTACACCGGCAAATCCTTTTTTCAGATGAGGACACATTTTGTCTGAATGGTACAGTAAACCGTCAAACTTGCAGATATTGGAGTCGGGAAAATCCTCATTGGATGGCAGAGGCATATACCCAACACCCTTAGAAATTAAATGACCCTCAGAAATTAAATGTGTGGGCTGGAATAATTGACGACAGAATAGTAGGGCCTTTCTTTCTTCTTTGAAGGAACCCTTACAGGACAAAGATATTTAGAGTTTCTAGAAAATGACCTTGTTCCAGCCCTTGCAGTAATTTTTCCTAACGATAATGACCCTGACATTCCTGACGATACCATATGGTTTCAGCAAGACGGTGCACCTCCGCACTATGCGCGCCCTGTACGAGATTTTTTGGACAACTGTTTTCCTGGGAGGTGGATCGGCAGACGCGGACCGATAGAATGGCCTGCAAAATCGCCAGATCTTACACCTCTTGACTATTTTTTATGGGGATACATGAAGTCAAAAGAGTACATTAATAAACCACGTAATTTAGAAGAACTTCAAAATCGCATTCGGGACGAAATACGCATAGTTACCCCAGAAATCATTCATAATGTGCAAGAAGAATTTCTTCACAGATTTGCGCATTGTCAAGAAGTTGGTGGATGGTAATTCGAACATTTAATTTAAGTATAAAATTTAATCAATTGTATTTTATTTTACATACCTCAGAATTGTTACTTTTTTATGGATAAAATTTACGTTTTCTAACATTCAATATGTATTATTCAAATATGTATTTTTTAAATTAAAAATCGACCTGTTCGAGGATTTATCCCAAAAAATAATTGTTTCGTTTTTATTGAATTTATTCCATACTTTTGGTGCATACTGTATAATGGAGTGGATCGTAAAAATCGATCCTAATGATTTTAGTGTAGTGTATTTGCTTTCTTACAAAAATAGACTTCACGAATGTAACAAAAAATGGCGTTATTCCGCGTGTAGTATATAAAATTTTATGTAGAATTGCAAAAAATATTTTATCTCCAACTACCTTAAATTGAGAAAAATCCAAAACCAGATCTAGTTTGTAAGTTTTGATTCAAAATCAATAAGCAAAGACATTGTTATGGTAACCTGTCAAACTTATTATAAACAAAACTGAGTTTTCGTTTTTACATTTCCTTGTGAAAATAGTGGTGTTGATGGAAATAATGAGTGATTCAGAAACTTGCCACTTGAAATTGAAAAAGCTGCTGCAGCTGCAGTAGCTTCACTTTTACCAAATAAATCAAGAACCAAGTTCGAACAATTTTATAAACGATTCACTGATAGGTGTGCATCAAAGAATATAAAATATGAAGCATAAGAAAAGGTATTATTAGCATTTTTTGAAGAATTATTCAAGAATTATTCAACTAGTCTTTGGGCGTTCTATTCTATGTTGACATCAGTAAATTCAACAATTTAATTGCCTTTCTGAAAAAGCAATCAGTGGGATACAAACTAAAAAAGTCAAGAATATTAACGAAAGAGGATGTTTCAAAATTTTTACAAGGTGCCGATGACACAAAAATCTTGCTACTATTTGAAATTCATAAATGCATAATTTAAGGTTGCCTTAATTATTGGACTTGGAGGTGCATGCAGAGTGAACGACTAATTTGATGATAGGAAACGTAAAAAATGTAGGAAACATTTTTCATATCTTCATACCGAATACGGAAACCAAAGTTTCCCGAGAATTCTTTATCACTGCCGGAGGAATCTAAACTGTGAATATCGTCCAAGTAATACGAAAATACCTCGCCCTGCGTCCTAGTCATACTGATCATGGAAGATCTTTTGTTGGTTACAGATGTGGTACATGCATGAAACTTCTTGTTGGTATAAATACTTTTAATGTAATGATAAAGAAGATTGCTTTTTTTCTCAATTTATCACAGCCTCAACAATATACAGGGCACTGTTTTCGACGATCGTCTACTTCACTTCTAGCCAACACAGGGGCAGACCTTCTAACTATAAAACGGCATGGTGGTTGGAAATCCAACACCGTGTGTGAAGGCTATATTGATACGTATCTTGAAAACAAGAAAACAATCGCCACAAAAGTTCTTGGAGGAGAAATTGCGTCATTGAAGCTACTTCAAGTGCTTACAAATAAAATTTTAGCATTGTTAATACAAATACAGTCCAGCTGCATTCATCTGGTATTAATCTTACGAATTGCCAAAGTTGTGTTTTTAATATTTATAACAAGTAATTCAATTTAATTTAAGTTAAATTATCTATTAATTGTCAAATTGATAAACCTGTTGGTTCTTAATAAAAATAGCCAGTAAACAGTGTTTTTTTTAATATTTCACTAGTCGGGTAATGACCTTCATTATTCAACTGAAACAGTGTCAAGGCTCTTATAAAGCAGTTGTAGATAAAAGTATTTATATTACAAAATAATATTTTATATTTAAAATATGATTTACTGTTTTTTTTGTCAAAATACTGACAGCTCTCTTGTACATTTAATATATTTCTGTGTAGTTCGATGTTATTGTATTATCCGTAAAATCAGTTCGCAAAGATCTGTTGAATAAAGTTTTATGGGAGGAACGTCCGAAGACTGCCTCGGTCCTTTTGAACCCCAATCGGGCGAAGATTAAGACCCCGAGCTGTTCCCGTTGCCCAAAGAAAACTTAAATCTCAGCTAATTAAACGTTTTGGAGTGCCGGGCAGTGTATTTAATAATAAAACATAATTAATGGAGGAAATGGGTCCGCATTAGCGCCCGGCACAGCCGGTCGTGAAATTGATTTTCATTATTGTGGGGTCAACCCCGCTGCTTCGGCTGATGTCACGTCGGCACGGCCTTTAACCGACTCATCATCGCCGTTTATGCCCGATTTAAGCGTTAATTTATCAGAACCGCGTCCGCGATTTGAATATTTCACCCGGAGATGCGGACCGGCATGCACTGAAAGAAAAGTTTCTTAAGAATTGCTTAGGAATTGTTTTTTATATTAGCAGATTTTCTCTATTTCGTTTTATGTAATGCATAGTAGCAGTAACACTTTTCGGGACAATTTGTGCAAATAAAAGACGAAGGTTTTTAGTGTTGAAAAACAAAATATGAAAGGAACAATTCTGAACATTTAAACCGCTTCCCGCAGCTTTATGGTCTAGGTCTAAGAAGTTATTTCTAGCATTCGTTTGTATTACTGCCACTTACACGTCTCCCCTCATTTCATTTTTGTTAGTGACTTTCAGAATTTTCATTACAGTTTCATTATTGTTGGGAAAAGTGATTGGGGGGAACCCCCAATATTCGAAAGGGGTGTTCAGGGGGCATAAGTGAATAAAAAAGCCTAATAAATATATGGTCGAATAGCACTGAAACAATTTTTACCTGAGTTAATTATTGCAATGCATCAGTAAAGAAAAGTGTTTATTCTGTAGGTATTACAAATTATAACATTGATTAAAGCTCTAACAAACGGAAATAAAGAATTAAATGTTCAAATATACCATCGTCCGCCTCGATGCATGCATCAGCTCGTTTGTGATTGCGCAGGTAGCTTATTGAAGTGCACGATGATTTTTTCTTATAAGTGCTGTACATTTGATAATCCGATCGAATAGCGCCTCTCTTGTGTTCACTTTTGCTGCATATACTAATGATTTAAACCATCTCCAAAGGCAGTAACCGAGGGGGTTCAAAACTGGTAACCTTGGTCGCCAATTTTGAAAACTCCGTCGGCCAATCCAGCATTATGGAAAGCGCCATCATGCTGAACGTTGTTTTGCCTAATATCCAATGGAACATCGTCCAGTAGATCTGTCAAATTATTTTCTAAAAATTCTACGTATATAGCTCCAGTAAGATGATCATCTAGCATAACAGGGTCAAGTAATTGATTATTAATTATACCATACCACACGTTAATGCTGAACCGACGCTGAAAGTTACTTTCCACCGTAGCCTGCGGATTTTCATCTGACCAACGATGTTCATTGTGACAGTTATTTACTCCATCACGAGTGAATTGAGCCTCAACAACAACAAAATGCATTTGTAAAGCGTATGGTTTGCGTTTATCCAATTGCAACCGCGATTCATTATCACCGTCCTGAAGATTCTGGACGGGAACATGAAAAGGTTTTAAACAATTTTTGTGAATGACTTCCCATGTCGCAGTTTCATTAATTTCGAGACGGATTGCAATGCGTCTTGTACTTACACCCGGACTACGTTTTACCATATTTAGAATTTATTTTTCCACTCCTAGACCAGGACCAGCTTGCCTATCAGATGTAATTTTCACACTGGGAAATATTTCAGTTTTACGTGCATTGTTGGAGACTGCCTGGAATACATTTCTATCTGGCACTCTTCTGTTGGGGAAGCGACGTCGATATTCAGCAACTGCACGATTAGCGCTACCGTTGCAATACTCATATATAAAAATAATATCAGCATATTCTCGATAACTAAATGTGGCAGGCATTACGCAATTATGTGTGTACAATACCGACTAAACGAACGCACATGTAAAAATAAATGCGACAGTTATAAAATAAGCGTTTATATCACAAACGTCAAAATAAATGTAACAATTAGCAATCAGTAATGTGCGTTTGGTTTAGAATGCATGACGTACTCAAAATAAAATGTCAAATAATAACAGCTTTCGCAAAAATAGCTATAAAAATATTTTCATTACTCTCAGCAACACCCTTTTCGAATATTTAGGGTTGCCCCCAAATACCCTAATATACTCTCCGTAACTGTGTTAGATTTCTAATCACCCTGTTGTTTTACCATACCGACTAGAAGAGCCGCGGATGTTCTACGAAGGTACTGTTCAGTATACTCCTCTAAATATATTAGATAGTTTCAGAAATGAAGCAACTTCTTTTGGTACGCTTGATGCCATTTCTGCTCATTACTACTTGATGCCATTTCCATGTTATTTAATGACAAAGTATTGTGCTGTGTTAGAATGTTTATAATCCTTATAAGTTTAATAATACGTATACATTTTGAATGGAAATATAGTTTAGACTTTGTCGGAGTGTATAAATTTGCCAAACTAACACCTGCAGAGGCCCATAGGCGTATATGAATATGTGTTGAATGGTAAGATATTATTACACTAATGATATGTAATATATAAGGTACAGATGTCATACCATACCATATCAAAATTTAGAAGAGGTTGCGCGAGTATACGTAAGTGAATATTTTTTGCGTAAATTCCTTCATGATATACTTGTTTAGAGTACTGTAATGCACCTAATTCGAATCTACATTATTGTCTAAACTATAAGCCTATAAAAGAAGGCTATTTAACGGTTTAACAGTGCTTCCGAAAAGTTTTACGCACTATTTAGTATCTGTAGAAAATATTTTAGTATCTATTTTTAATAATTTTTGTATTTGCTCTCGACAATCGATACGGCAACTAGGTAACTAATTATTTTACTAGTAAAATAATGATTTAACAATAGTGAAGTAAAGCTATAGAATTACACTCTGTATGTTTCTTAAATAAATCGTGCTAGGTGCTTCTAGTTTCGTATTCAGAAGCAAGTAAACGCGACAAGACAACTAAATAAAATTTTTACGGCAACCGCCCTTGAAGACGTCCCATTTTAACGAGGTAACTTCGTCAGCCGTAAAATGGATTTCGTAAACTTTTTTACTCCCAGGGCAAACTTTAATGCACAAGTTCTTTCGGGACGCAGGTTTATTTACTATTGTGTCTAGTTCTCGCTAATAGAAGGAAACTAGAAACGGTAACAATCCTTTTAGAGTGAAAGCCCCGCTGAAAAGTTATTGACTGTCCTAAGTGATTTGATTTTGCGAGTCTTTATCAAAATATTTCTCGAACAAATATCTGTCTGGCTGGGGGCCATGGGAACGGGTTTAATTTGGAGTGGAACGTCGACGTTGGATTTGTTTGATTTGCAATCGGTTCGAATGGGGGCCATTTAAATTAGTATTTGTTCTCGTAAAAACAGACTAGGGGTCGAGTAAAAGTTTTTTTTATACGGTATGTAACTTGAATTGGTAATTTTTGTACGACGTTGCTGAAGAGTCTAGTCGGAGTCAAACAAATACGCATACATTGTTGTCAAATCTCTAAATTTAAAAAATATTAATTTTTAAGTAAATCAACCATATCATATTATTTTCTATCTTACACACCGAGAAATTTTTGGATACAACAAAAAAATTATTTATTTTTATATTATTCCTTTAAAATTTTAAGAAAAACGAGTTATTTTTTGAAAATCAACTTTGATTGACAGCATTTATAAAAATTTTTACACTGAATTTGTAACAGCCTGTATAATAAGCTACTACTAAAGGTTTTGTACTATATAGTACTTTTTTCTACACCCGTATTATAACAATGCACTTATATGCCCATAATCCGTTTCATAATGATACCCATTACGATGCAGATTGTTAATCAATAGAAACCCATAATTTTTAATCAAGCATGCCGTGCATTTGACGTTTATCCTAGGTTCATATGTAATTATTTTAGATTTTCTTTAGTTTTATTGGGTTTTTGCTTCTGAAAAATAATAAAAATTAATTAAATAAGCCCTTGCGCCAAACGGAACAGTCAAGGGTTATTTTTGAAACTAAGTTTGCCTAACCAAAAATCTCACACTGAAAAAAGCAGATAAGTAAAAAATAACAAAAATCACATCACTATCGCGCACTTCCGTAATATTGGCGTTTCGAAAAACTCTCTGTTTTCGTTTTCAAAATAGTAGTAAAAATATTAAACGTATGTCAAGTTTGACAGTTTAAAATTTGTTTATCTGCTTCCATAGAGATGTTAAATGATTTTTATTTTATTTTTACTTACTTCTTCTTGATACAACTGTAGCCAACAATGATCGATGTTTACTGAACAGTTTGACACACACTTATCTCCGTTCAACAAAATAATTGCGGTCTCTTTTTGTCGCGTTATCTTCTTTCTCTAAAATTTTTGTCGAACCCCATTGAATCACATGACCGTTTTCCCAAGCATTGTTGGCATTGTTACATGAAAATCTAACCTAACCATTAATTTTCACGTGCTAACCTTCCGCTATCTGACGTCACAGATGTGATTATACAGTTATATTTAATCATTTTATGACGTTTATACAATTTTTTTTTTTGTGAACGTAGGATAGGGATTCTACTACAACAATATCAGTTTTTAAATTAAGTAATCTAGCTTTTGTAAGGATACATCTAAAACAGCTCCAATTTTATCCGAAAAGCCGTTTTAGACACAGATCCTGACCACTACCGCCATTACGGTCGGTAATGTTCGAAAAGAAGTGCACGCCGACCAATTCATCAAGCTTAAGTGGCGATCAGAATCACCGGAGCATTCCCCGGATTAGGGCAGATTTACAAGGCGCAGTTTAATCTTTTTACTTTACACTACATCGACACTTAAACCGCCGTAACGTCTTATTTAAGTTGGGGGGAGTGGCCGATGGCATCGGATAATGTCTGCTGCCTCCGAACCCCCGGGAAGCACGGCTGGCTGAGAAAATGGCGCAGTTTTCTGAATGATAAATTGGTGCTCGCTTTGTGCCGTTTTTGCTTTGAAGTCTCAATTCCGCGTTGAGAAGTGGGTTGAAACTTTGCGCTTGTAGTTTTTCCCTTAAATTTCCTGCTTGTTATTTCTCCCTCCCAACTGGAATACTGTGCGCACCGTATACAAGGTGTTTATATCTATTAAACTGGTAAAATGTAATCTTTATATCCTTTTGAAGTTATCGATGTACATAATTTTTGACATGGCAAACCCGAGCTACTGCGTTAAATAATTATGCTATTTCCCTATAGTAGAAAAAAGTCCTATTAACAATTTTCTTAGACATGTGCTTACTAATTGGCTTAAATGTGGCTTTCTTTATATGACGAACATTTTTATTTGTACTAATGTATTTGAAAATGTTCCTAGTTTTCAGGAAATTCTCGACATTGTTTTAATAGATGGATTTCAATTTTTTTATTACAAAGTGGTGCCAAACAATCACTTTTACTCATTACTCATTATTTACTCAGGTCATTAGGTATCACGTTTAGCAATTCAAATTTTGTGATAATCTTAATGTCACTAATTTAACACAACAGTCCTAGTACATACAGTATGCGCCAAAAGTATGGAATAAATTCAATAAAAACGAAACAATTATTTTTTGGGAAAAATCCTCGAACAGGTCGATTTTTAATTTAAAAAATACATATTTTAACGTAAAATGCGGTTTTCAAATGTCATTTGTTTTCGAGTAATGACGTCATCGATTTTTTTTTAAATGGCAATACCATATTTTTTTTCTTGATTCTGAAAGATCGTTTAATTCTCTATCAGACAGTACTAAAATTTTGCCCTCTTACATAGGAAAGTTTTCGAGTAAATGACGATTGAATGTTAGAAAACGTAAATCAATTAAAATAAAACAAAAACGTTATCAAGTATAGTTTTTCGAATTCCATAGTTCTTTTATGGATCACGTAGGTGAAAATCTTTGCAAAGTGTAATTGTCACACCGACTTTCTAATAAGTTTTGTAAGCGACATAGAAATTATTATTCAATTTAAAGTATTATGGTATGAAATTTTAATTCTTATCGGATGCGGGAATATGACTAGAACTCAACAGGAAATTTTTTTATGGATAAAATTTACGTTTTCTAATATTCAATCGTCATTTACTCGAAAACTTTCCTATGTAAGAGGGCAAAATTTTAGTACTGTATAATTAAACAATCTTTCAAAATCAAGGAAAAAAATATGGGGTTGCCATTTAAAAAAAAATCGATGACGTCGTTACTCGAAAACAAATGACATTTGAATATCGCATTTTACGCTAAAATATGTATTTTTTAAATTAAAAATCAACCTGTTCGAGGATTTTTCCTAAAAAATAATTATTTCGTTTTTATTGAATTTATTCCATACTTTTGGCGCATACTGTGTATAAAAAGCCTTATGAACTTGTACAGCATATGTTAATTCAATAGGATGGTAGGTATATAGTTCCCAAACATACTTAACACCAGACGGTGTTTAGGCTTATAGTTTAAAAATCTACATCATATATTATGGTAATTGATTTAGACCAGATTTTCACATATTTACACTGAGATTTATATTGCAAATAAATTCTATCAAATATTTGTTAAATACATTACTCAAGCGTCTTTGTAAAGTTTTCGAAATCGCGATGGGATAAATTTTACTCTTTTTCTGTGTGGACTTGCAAGGTTTATGTAAAATTTTATCGGTCTTTTTCTGATGTGCACTTTCTTACGAATAGATAGATATTTGCTATAACTGCTACTTGTACCTTTTACTTGTAACTTTTTTTAATGTAAAATGAAAGTTTAAAGACAAAGTTGATAATTGAATCTAAGACAAGCAAATCATTTAATAATGAATATAGAGTTATTTGAAATAAAAAGAAATATTTGCTAGGCAGCTAATTGTCCTAGATTGGAAATCTAGCAGTTTCAGTATAAATTTTTGCTAGGTTGAAAGAATTACAAAAGCTATTGTAATTAAGAAGGTGGTATTGCAACAATACTTCCATTAGTAGGTTGCTTTAGCAAAATTGTTTTTATGGCAGCAATTTGACCTTTCTGGGGCGTATTTAATGCATATATTTTACTGGTCATAATCTATATATATATAAATAACTAAAATATATTTGTCTAGAGAGCTTTTACTGTAATCTGTGCTGAATTTAACACCTCTTATATTATTGCAAGAAACAAACAATAAATTTAAATTTCAAATCGGTTTCCTCCTATAAAATAGTCAATAAGCAGCACGAATACATATCTGACTGCCTGCATGCATTTACATAAACAGCTTTGGTTTGTTCTTCGGTAAAATGTATTTAGTTGTGTCTAAGAAGTTATTTTACAGAAAAAATATGTATACGGCATGTACCGTGTGCGTTTCTTCAAATGGGTAACAGCGAACAATTCTTTTATGCTGTTGTTTTTATTATAACATCTTCAGGATCCTATAAATACAGTTCTAATTTTGATTACAATTTTGTTAACTGAGTTTTTCAGTAATATAAAAAGACGATCTGAGGATTACCAAATATACTTTAAAATTAAATATAAAACAATACAGCACAACGTTGCAATTAACAATAATAATATAGAAAAATTGATATTAATATTGATGAAAATGTTATAGTAACAATATTGAAATATCGAGTAATTATAAAAAATTTTGTTCTGTCAATGTACATATTGCAATGCTTGCTATACATAAAACAAAATTTAAATAGTCTTCAGACTAGAAGTGGAGTTTACGCAACATTAGATCTAAGGATAACCTATCTGTACATTATTTAAGATTAAGTAAAACTAGAACCGGAAGAGGTTATATTGGTATACATCTTTTTAATGTTATTCCGGTGCACATAAAAAATCTGAATTATAGATAATTTAAAAACAACATTACTTAATATTTGTTTATTGTATAACTTTTTATATTACCTTTATATCTTATTTATGTTAATTTATTTTGTCATTGACTTTGTATTTATTCCTTGTTTTTTGACATGTGTATAAACACTTTGTGTAATAACACCAACAGTTATAAATAAATAAATCAATAAATTAGATGTTTTTTGAATTTATGCCGATTTGGACAATTATATTAATTATTTTCGCTTTCACTTCGTAGAAAGCACTACCTGGTACATTAACGGTTTATCAGCCTCATCTTATTGTTCCGCTGAGTTATTCCCATTTTACAAGCGTCGTTGAATCGTAAATTTAACCTCATTGTATGCATGCATCCATATCTTGAACAATAAATCTGTCGTAACAATCAATCTGCCGCAGCACAGTAAAATCACGTAACGACCTTTATAAATTTTACGAACTCTCCGTTTTGTCGTCTACTAAATGCACTTGTAACCTCTCACGTACCTCCTAAATGGAAACAAAACTAGGGTGGTAGTTACGAAAATATGCCTCCCTATCCGCCGGACGATCCTTCATGTCAAAAGCGACGCTTGCTAGATGAAGAAATTACTCGTAGAGCAGGAAACGGGAAGCGCCATCTTATTCGGTTTTATTGTACTTATATGTCACGTCCTCGGCGTAGTTCGAAAATTGCTGGTTTGCAGCTGGTTTCGTTTAATTTGAGTGCGGAATGAGAAAGCACTGCCTATTCTCTAAGAGAATGGAACTTTACAAGGCAGTTATTTGTTCGTACGGCAGCAATACAAGGCGAGATGGTTGGAATTGTCTAAGAAACGAGCAGTAAAGGTACGATATACAGAGAATTCAACAATGTCCAAATATTTTCATTCGAGAAAATACAAAATAAAAATCATTAACTACTACTATGAAATATCAATACAGACTCGTTCGTTATTTTTATCGTCTGTTTATGCTTGTTATTTATGCGATTTAGAAATATTTGCCAGCATTGATCTGAAAAAAATAGTTCCATCAAGAATTACAACATTTTTAAACCAAATACTTTTCCAGTTTAAATTAAAAATATCTTATTGTAATATGATTATTTTGATTGTAACGGACTGTCAATCATGGAAAAAATTTCGATCCCGGGATTGATTGTTATCGACAATGTCGATATATTTTGAAAAATTAATATTATTTTAAGTTTGATTTATTTAAAAAGAACAGAATGGTAAATGAAAAAAATCATTATATTATAATTAACCTGAATAATCATATATATGAAATTTATTTTTTATTCATATTTTGGAAAAGATATAAAAGAAAAACTAATTCATTCAGCACATTCAGATTAAAACTCAAACGAATTTTGGTGGACTACATTCCAACCGTCGAGAAGGCCCTCTCCAATTTTACACTTATAAGTGAAATTGGTAATAAAAAATCGTGGGACACACCATTTTTATATAATTCCGTTTTTTGATTTAAGTAGGAAAAAACGAAACTGTTTTATTTGTACTTGAACCTAGCCTAGACTCTTTCAGACCTTGCTTTTATGTACTGAACAAAGCCGTATTAAATATATGTAATAGACTGTAAAGCAGTTATTACTTTGTAAAAATGTGATCAATATTCAATTTTTTACATCTGGTCAGTAAATTAAATATGATATCTGTGTATTAATTAATTATTCTGTGGCCTCATATTTCACATTCGACAGCAACGTATCTTAAAATTGATCCGTCAATCCCGGCAATCAAGCTGGCGGCATTTCGGAATTTTTGGGACTGAAAATTAGCAGAATCCCGGGATCCCGAAAATTGACAGCCCTAAATATAACTTCTACGTTGAATTTGTCTTTAAATATATTCAACAAATAGACTTCAAATAAATTAATAACTGTCAAATGAATCTTTACGATGTCCAACTCTTTCGCATTCGACTTCTCAAAATAAACTGACATGGAGGCGATCTGCTTATATATTCTTCGGGTTTCGAAGTTCCCCAGTTTTTGAAAACGCCTCTCGAACCAAATCGAATATAGCTTGGAATGTCATAGAAAACGTCAAAATAAAGACATCAATTATAAATTTCAATGCAATCAAGAATATAATTAAAAAATTAAAAATGTAGGTGAGTTTCAGTATTCTCTTTCTAGGAGAATTTTAATTCAGAATTTCCAACTTAGTGTAAGTAATTGAAGACACTGTATTAATACAGTTAAATAATTCTAATTCAATATAAACGCTTACTACCCTCTTATACAACTTTAAATTATATCAACTACAACATTTCTAAACGAAATATTTTTCTAGGTCAAATTCGAAGAAAAGTTAAAAATGTCTTATTGTAATATGATTATTTTGCATTGTAACCTCTACATTGAATTAACCTTCAAATATGTTGAACAGACAGATTAAGACTTTCGCATTCGACTTCTTTCAAAATAAATTGACTGTCAAGGCGGAGCCCATCTGCTTATAATATATTTTTTAGATTCTTGAAGTTTCCTCGGTCTTCGAGAATGCATCTCGAACCAAATCGAATATAGTCTGGAATGTCATAAAAACGTCAATAATTATAAATTTCAATGCAATGAAGAACATAATTAAAAAACTAAAAAGATAATTGAGTTTCAGTATTCAGTTTTGGTAAAAAAATTGAACTGGATATTCTTGTATTGTCTCTTGGTTAGGAGATTTTTAATTGAGAAGTAAGTAATTGAAGAAACTGTACTAATACAGTTAAATATTTCGATACAAAACGCTTACTACCCTCAATGCAACTTTCAAATTTTTCCTGGAAAAGATAAATATTTGTGGTAGTATTACAACACTCGGTATAAAGAAATTCCAAAAGCCGCAGGATTAACAGAACAGATTAAGCTTTATTAACTTCGGCAAGAAATCAGCGCTTTCAGTGTAGACGCGCAACCCCGCCGGCCAACCCTAAATTTATTCACTTATTTTCCATTAACGAGCTCCAACTTTTTTAAAGAACCCATTTCCATCTCGGAATTCTCTCAAGATGTACGGCTTAGTAAATTAGTAAGCCGCATTAAGCAGAGGGAACCCTTACAGACCAGGGGAGTCGACTCCCCAATGATTTTGCTACTCCCCATTTAGGGAGACGTATGCGGAGAAATATTAATATTTAATGGACGTTCCTCGGAGTTTAAAACGACCGAAAACTGGAAACTACTCCCTGAGCCGGTGTCTTTTACTGTGCCTGTGATTTGCAAGTATTTGATTATGATTCAGGAACAGATGAGCTTAAGTATGAATTATATATTACTGAGTTGACTGTATGTAAACGAAAGTATAAAAAACGGCAAAAATATTGCGTAGAAAGATTAATATGATTGCATTAGGATAAGAAGTTGTCGTCTATTGTATTGCTTCTAAGGAAACTGGAAACTACTCCTTGGGCCAGTCTTTGATTATTGGTGATATCGATTTTGGTAAACCTTGATTCATTCGTGAAAAGAACAGTGCTAATGAAGTTAACATTATTTCGTTGCTGATCCAATAGTCAGTTTGCAAAATGTATTCTACGAGGAAAATCTTCAGGAATCAGTTCATGTATTTTTTGCAAATGGTATGGATATAACAGCTGTTCTTGAAAAACTTCATGTACTATGGTTTTCGAACTGTGCTTGTTGATGGAGTATTTTCTACAGCAATTACAATATTTTCCTCTAATTGCGGTCTACGTACGGTTCTTCTCAGACCAGCATCAGTACTATTTTTTCCAGATTTGCTTACAAATATGAAGAAAGTTAATACCTAATATGTTTTACCTTATTAACCTTAATTCGCCCGCCATTCTCCGTTAGACGTTGGTCAACTCGTTGAAATGTTTTCTAATTTGGCAAAGCACGATTAGGATATAACCTTGTGGCTTGTAAAGCATTGAAAGACGCAAGACCGTACATCAAATGCATATCAGCATACTCAATAAACGTGTATTCCATATTACAAGTTAATTCACAATTAAATTCATCACGAAATCCAAAAATCGGTAAATTAATAACGAAATAACGGATCAATGTGTCAGCAATGTGAAAGATGACAGGTTCTAAAATGCAGGATATTTCGTTTATTTCGTACCATAGTAACGTTAGCAAAAACAATACGTTTTCTTATATGCCAAATATTAAATGTGGGTCTCTAAAAATGTCATTCGATTGTATTGGGACAATACAAAAATTCTCTTGGGATGAAGAAGTCGTCTATTATGAATTGCTTCGAAGGAATTGTTGAAGGTTATTTCCAATAAGACCACGTCTCATACTTATAAAAACACAACACTAAAAAATTGTTAAGTTAAAATTGCCAAATCATTGAATGGCAATTCATGGAGGCGAAAATATACAGTGTGTCCACGGATGGAGTTGACAGGAGGAGACAGTTTTTTGTTTTTGACTTTATCGAAAAATCTCACTCTTGATAAAAAAGTTCTGCTTTTCGAAAAAATGAGACTATCATAGAAACGTTTTAGATCAGATATACAGGGTGTTCATATATTAAAAAAAAAAATATGAAAATACTCAAGAGAGAAATACCATTATTTATTATTTTACACAACATTTTTATAAAACAAATCTGTTTATAACCTGAAATAGAGTCATAATACAAATTTTAAAATCAAAATTTCAATTTTGACTTTTACTCTACACACTACGAATAGTTTGTTATTTCTTATCGGTTGCGCTCTTTTAATATCATGTGGCAGATCATTTGACTGATGATTTGTCTTAGGAAAAAAGTCAAGGGGCGTCAAGTCAGCTAGTCTAGCAGGATAATGGGCCAAATATTCCTATCCATCTTTCACCATTGTCTGAGCAAGGATGTAAAATGAGCAGGACAGCAGTCTTGTTGCCAAAACAGGTTATAGCGTACTTCTGGCTCTCAAGTATTTAAAAATGGTAAACCAAATGTTTCCAAAATATTTTGGCAACAAGATGGCTGTCCTGCTCAGAGGAATATTTGGCCCAATCCTATCCTTACACCCCTTGCCTTTTTTCGAGGTGCCCTAAAACAAAACATTTATTCAAATGGTTTGCCACAAGATAGGGAAGTATTCAAAGAGCTCATACGCCAAGGAATACATGAACTGAATGAACCATGAAAAATTTATTAAGAGAAAAAATGTGTTGAGGTGGGAGGTAGAGGAAGAGTAAATGTTAAAATTTAAATTTTGATTTTAAAATTTGTATTAGGACTCTATTTCAAGTTATAAACAGATTTGTTTCATAAAAATGTTGTATACAAAAATAAATAATGGTACTTTTCTCTGAGTATTTTCGTGTTTTCGTAATTTATCAGCACCCAGTATATCTGATCTAAGACGTTTATATGGCAGAACTTTGTATAAAAAGTGACATTTTTCGATAAAGTCAAAAATAAAAGGGTTTCTGCTTCTGTCAACTCCATCCGTGGACACACTGTATACTTGATTCTGCGAACTTAAGCATCAACAGAATATTACGTTTTTGCGTTTCCGGGTCGTCACCCCGCCTTACCAATTTAAAAAGATTTCTCTCGACTAAATCTCACTTTGTGCAAGCGAAAGACAAGCAAGAAGTGATGTAAAAAATAAAGTTAGCAATAAAGCCTTATAAGTGTCTATATTTTTGAAAATCTCATTATATCCCCGGGGCTTTGCTCGTAACGAGACGCTTCAGAATATGTTTTTAAACAGAGTTGCGCTTTAAAGCATGTTTGCGTGTAAGTTCCCGATATTTAAGGACTGGAGAGAATTTTTCCCCAACTTCAAAGTTGTTAATGCTTGAAATCGTACGGAAAGGTTTGCTTTGTTTCTTTGTAAAATTTAGTTAGATTGGATCGTTAGATTGTTTCTTTTCGTAACTCGATTTTATAAATTCGAATCTCGAAACGATCTTTTCCAGTTGATTTGAATGCTTTCTAACCACCTCATAGAGGTGATCTTACTATACATATACATATTTCCTTAAAATGTTGCGAAAGCTGCATTAGATTCAATACAGCTAATGAATAATCATACAATTAAAACCCACTCAGAACATTCATAGCTTGCAACCTTTCCGTTAATAAGAAAATTTAATAATATTTATACCGCCCCGTTTAGCTTCGTCTCGTAATCTCCAATTCAACCGAATCAGCAAAAGCCCGGCTGCAATAGGTAATCCAATTGAAGACCTGGCGTGCCTTAATACGGGATCGATCGGTTAATCTTTTATTATTTGCTGGCGCTCATATTGTCGTCTACTCACGAACCTTGTAGCCTGCATAATTAAATTTGTCCCTCTGATATTCGTCGAAGCTTCGCTCGACAAGTCAAAGGTAACAGAATCACGTCTTAATAACGTCACTGCAGCGGTCTACACTACGTGAATGGTTATTATAACCAGTGACCAAAAGCTAGTGTTGAACTAAATTTCGATGACGTTCATTCGGTAGAAGGAAATTGCTTTGACGCGTGTCCACTAGGTATTTCCTCCACTCCCTTTCGTCTCACTGCCCTGATCGATGCCTAGCCCACGCGGAGGTTCCGCCGCGATCACAGATGAAACACGGCGTCGCAGAGTGAGCCCTTACGGGTCGTAAAAATGGGGCGCGCAGGCACTCGGGCCCATCAAGTGACCCGGTTGCAGGTTTATGGAGGAGACAAAAGACGAATGACCGGTAGCCTGACTCCTGTAACGTAGTTAGCACGGCAGAGATGGACTGGCTCTGTCGGACATGGCAAAAGCCATAATAAAGAGCTTGTTAGCGCATTTCGATGTTTATAAATGTTTCTATTTTATCCTAAACTTTCTAAACGTTGTCATTGGATAATGCGCATAACGTGGCTATATTGAAAATTTGAAGGAGGGATGAACACTGCCAGTGTCAATGGTGAATATGCCGTGCGAATTGCGACAGGTTTTCCAGTAAATTATTAGGTCTGTTGCAACAAACATCGAGAACTAGTCCAGAACTGTCACAAATGGCAAAAGTACATTAACAACTGACCTCTTGTAAATTCGTCTTCATGGATCTCGAAAACCCCTATGGTGGAATTCATACATCGCAGTTAAGGTTAAGTGTGCATTTAGCTTTATAATTTACAAGACAAAAATGCAGGGTAACAACTTACTAATAGTTTCATGCCATACTTTAATATGTTTCCATTGAGTTTAGATATGAAACAAAATATTGAAGGGCATCTAAGTATACCTTAAATGAAAAGTCACACTTAAGTGAAGTGCTGACTATGAATTTCACCCATAGTAACTCTTTTCAATCCCAAATATCATTTTGGCATTTTGAGGTAAGAATATCTCAAAATATTGACGAGCGGATTTAGATTCAGTGTCAAAAAAATCTACAATAAGTTATATATTTCATTTATGTGGCAGAATTGCTCTAGCATTACAACATTTCGAGACATTCTAACCTCAAAGTTTTGACAGTACGGTTATTGGTAAAATTTTAGTTTTTGTTAACTATCGAAATTGTTTCTCCTTATGTTCTCATTGGATACTCTTCCTCTTCCATTTAAAAAAATAGGAAAGCAGTTTGGAGAAAATGACTTCGAATAAAATTGGCTAAAATGCCTTCTTAAAGATAAACTCTTCTAAATTCGTGTTCAGAGATCTTGAAAACTCTCAAGTATCTATTTTCAATCTCAAATATCACTAAAAATTGTGTTTTTGGCCTTTTTAAGGTTAGAATATTTCGAAATGTTAACGTGATAGAGCAATCGTGCGAGTGGATTTAGAATCTATGCCTACAATAAATGATATATTTATTCAGGTAGCAATAAAGTTAAATGTAATTATTAAAAAACGTGGATAGTAATTTGCGCTGTTAAAATAATGCTAATGAATCACACTATGTATAAACATAAATAAATCTCATGAGTCAGGTCCTGTATCCTTTCCAGGAGGGGATACGTTAAAATTTTCAGTTGCGAGGTCCTGTCTTTTGTTGTATCACGTTTTATATCTTGTTAGGTGCCTGATATGGAACTTTCTGGGGGTGAGGGGGTGATAAAAGACATATACTTTCCCTTGTTTTGTAAAGATAGGCACAGTAAATATTTTAGAGAATTTTATCACAAAATTTATACGGTCAAAGCTTTCGAGAAACAAAGTCAGGATATTAAATTACAAAGAAACGCACTATTTATACTAGACAAAGAACCATTAATTTAAACAAATTTTTCATATTTATAACTTGCTATCAAATACACACAACGTCAAAAATCTTGGACCCCCCCCCCTCATTATATAAAAAAAGTATATTGTTTTCTGAATCTTTTTATGTTCCATAAACTGAGTACTTAGAAAATTAAAAACCAGCAAATGTGTGACATTTTTGACAAAATTTATTAAATCAAAAAGAAGTAACAAAGCAAGTTCTCTACTTGACTAATAGTCGGTATGACCTCCACCACGTTCCAATAACATATTGACACGTCTGCGCATTGAGATAATCAAGCGGTTAACGATCTCTTGGGGAATATTGTTCCATTTCTCTTCTGCCGCCACGATTAACTCATCTGCAGTCTGAGGTGGAGGAATATGATTATGAATGGCTCTAGCAACGAAATCCCACATGTTTTCAATAGGATTGATGTCAGGAGAGTTGGCTGGCTAATCTAATCTATTGATATGTCCTGCTTCGAGTGTCTCTTGAACCCTTCTTATGCGATGTGGTCGAGCGTTGTCGTCCATAAACACAAAATTTTCACCTAATTCATTACGTAAGGTGAGATAATTGGTGTAATAACATGTTCGATGTAAATTTGACTGGTCATATTCTGTGGTATGTGAATTAATGAGGTGCGGTGGTTGACATTATTCCACCCCAAAACATTACGGTACCTCTTTCATACGGACCAACTTCATGGGGAAAATGAAGTCGCTGTTGACGACCAGGTTCTCTCCAGACTCTTTGTCGATTATCATCAGTAACCAGCCCAATTTTGGTTTTGTCTGTAAATAGACCCACCGCTACTGGCGTAAAAGCCAACCCCTATGCTGTCGCGCCCACTGGAGACGGGCAGCACGATGTCTTGGAGGCAAGGACTGAAGTGGGGACCTGTAATAGTTTTCTAGTGCGTAAATTTGCGTCGTGGAGTCGCTTTCGAATAGTAGGTGTCGATATAACACGGCGAAACGTACATTGAAAGTGGGCCCTGAGAACTGAAGCTGAAGCTGTGCGGTGTCTACGGGCATATTGCACCAAATACCGATCCTCCCTTTCGTTAGATACTCGAGGCCGTCCACTACGTGGCCGGTTTTCCACTGTATGAAATTCTTCAGATCTGTGTACTATTCGTACAACAGATGATCTAGGAATATCTGATGATTAGAATGTCTAGCATCATGTAAAACAGTCATTTTTGCTCGGGTAAACGCAGAAATTTCACGTCCTGACATTGTAATGTACAAAAATTCAAAGGAACACTTGGCTGAATACACTGCCAAACTGACCAAATTTGTAAAAACGTTGCTAATAAAATAAAGGTTCATGGTCTGCAATTTTTTATTATCTTTTTTGTTCCCTAAGTACATGTACTTTTTTACCACATTAAGGAAAACCACTAGGTTTAATCGAATCATTTTATATAAAGGGGTCGAATACTTTTGACGTTGTGTGAATTTGTTTTTTAATTATTTTTTTCTCATGTGTTAAACTGCAAGCTGATGTAAATGCATGGAGCGTGTATATTTTTTTAACTCTAGCCCATTATTCATGTATTTAAAGGAAGTAACTGAATTATTACTCTGTGACGTTCGCTTTTGTCCGTAAATTTTCCATCATGAGATAATTGAAAAACTAAAACGCAAAAAACTAGGAAATTCGCCAGAAATAGGACGGTTAAATATTATTTCTGTATAAAGCGCGGTATCGTAAAACCAGGCACCAGGGCGATGTATGATCGCATGCTTATTAAACCGAGCGAAATCCATTTCTCTACAGGAAATGACAAAATATTCATTTTAATTCGTATGCGAATTTGCTGGATGCGGCGGGCTGATGAATATTCTGGATAAACCCGACGTAAATCTGGAAATTTAATATATATATAAAACGCAACATAGCGAATGCAAGTTGTTTTATTTCCACAGCATGAAAATTATGTCGGTCGACATCTCAGGTAACGATTTAAAAAAAAAAATAAACAAATAAAAATATACTTAGTCAATTTGGTTCATTTGCAGACGACATTACGCAAAAATGTATATTAATTTATTATTGTAATAAGCATCCAGTGGGGGTATGGAGTATACAGGACGATAGAAAGATCTGTTGAGCTTGAAATTGTACTAAATTATTAATTAATACATCTATAGTAATCGCAAAATTATTACCCACAATTAGTACTAATTACTCCACCATTCTTTGAACTTTCGCGGGCAACATTTTCCATCTGAAAATCATTCATTTTGAATTAATAATTCAAAACCAGCAAATTACACTTTTAAAGCTGATGTCGTTTTAAAACATTTAGAATGTGAATGTGTCTTCTCTTATTTTCAAGTTTATTGAAGTACCATATTCAAACTGTTTCTGTTTCATTTTTTTTGAGTTGCAAAAAATGCCTCATCTTTGAGTTACTATGTACACAAGAATCAGTGAAATGGCAATAAATGCATGGTCCCTATTTAAATATGACGATATAACTTGTCTAGGCGTTCCTGCAGTTTTTACAGCAGTACGAGACGTTCTGGGGTCACGATGTATGTTGATAGCGCCTTAGTACTGTAGCGCATCCTTACTCTCTAGTAAAACGTTGGAAGTATGTCCCCTTCGGGACGACATAAGTCTGCCCTCTGGGGGTCGAAATGGATTTAAAATTTAAAAAGGAAGTTTTACGTATGGCCATAAAACCGTGAAGGGACCTAACAAATATACCAGCCGTAGAGCTGGCGCGGAGTTGTTGTAGCAGGAAATATCTGGCACTCGGGAGCATATTACCCTATTCGGAGTGCATCTCGCCTGAAAAATGCATTAAATGCATTAAGTTTTCAAGTCACTGAAAAAAGTACCGGCTAGAATAAGTCCCTGATATGCATATTGCCGCTCTAAACTCAAAACTCCTAACTGATTTATAGATTACGGAATAAAGTTTTAAATTATGGACGAGTTTTAAATTTAATTAAATATTTTCGATATATATGTAAACAGGTAGAAAGTTTTTATTTAGTAAAGTAGTTAGAGAAACACTGCTAGCACACAAAATATTTTTAGCTTAGCACAGCAGAATATTTTGTTTAACATCGTTTGAAAATGGAAAAGGAATTCTCAGAGCAAGAATACTGGTGTGGGGATATTTCATTGAGAAATTAGCAACATTAAAGTCACCGGCGAGGTTATGACATGAGTCCTCAATCATATTTTCATAGATAAGGACACGGATTTATTTATTTTATCACATTTCTGAAACGTGACAGTTGTAAACTTAAAAAGCCAAGCGTTTTCACATGAAAACAATGAAGAATATGAAGGTAGTAACAATCTTAGACATTGAGGCAGAAGAATCATGTCGCTCTGATAAATTATGCAAAATTACTTTGGAGAATGTCAAACACAAAAGCGTTAATAACATTATTGTTACTATTGCACGTTCTAATTTGATATGTTACTTACGTTTACAATTACTTCTCGTCCAGGTTGTGTTTCTCATCTAGAAATTGTCAAGAAATGTATTATTATCATTAGGTTCTAGATTGAAGCTGATAATTCACGCTGCTTTATGTGTTATTAAGAAGGTAGATGCTATAACCATTGACTTTATAGATAAATCTAATTCTATAACCAACTAGTCATCAATAACAACCTTTCTAGGCTTTCTAACAAGATAACGCAGTTTTTGAATCAAGAAAATTCCATAATACAGGGTTAACTATGACTGGAAATTTTACAGTCGTGTTGCTAATTGCTTACGTTACCTACTCTGATTCTGTAAACTTGTGGCGGACAAGTCGCATAGGCGGCGTTAAATAAGGATTTAGTATAATTTCGAAAAAAAAATTTTCTTTATAAATAAGTTTGGAATTTTTTTGAATGGTGATTCCGTTAATTCTTAATTTTCTCTATCCCCTCTTAAAATATTTATACTTTGTCATAGTTAACCCTGTATATACGGCTCATTCATTGAAAAGAACATCGACAGCTGGCTAATACAGGAGCTGATGTATTAGCGATCAAGAGAGACGGAGTGAAAATTTACCACGATTGCAAAAGGTTAGTTGCTGAAAATTTGTGTAACAAAAATGAAGTAGCTAACAGGATTATTTACAATGAAACTTCATCTACAGTTCCACTAGTCCGTTCAGGTTATTACAATGAATCAGTCAGAATAACACAAAAAAGAGAAGAAAAAGAAGAATAAAAAAATTATTGCGTGAAATTTCGGCAACTGTTTTTATTTGATTTATAGTGATCCGAGTTTCAGGGTTATTAATCTGTGACTTAGATAACTGGTCGCTGCCAGTAACAGAATTAACTTTCACATCTCTAGTCTTAATATAGATTCTTTGATCTGCCCTTGTTATTCTCGGACTAGGCTTTATGGCGGACGGAACCATTTTCAGCACCCCCGAGCTCGCTTATACAGGGTGCGCCAACTAAAACGAAGCAGAGCTGTTTTCTCGGTCGATAAAAAAGTTATTATAAATATGCTCGAACACGTCAACTTTAATGCGGAGGGGGAAGGTTTTTTATTAGAAATTGATGATGGTATTCTTAACCCCCTAATTTGATTTCTAATATTATATCTATTCCCCATACGTACAAATTTATCAAAAATCGAAGTTATTATTATGGCAAAAATAGCAGTGTATTTTTTTTATTTTGGGAAAAGACCAATTTTAACTTTGCCAATTTATACCATTACTTTTTTGCTTAATTAATAATAAGTAAAATATAGAGTAATAACATATTTAAATAATAGCAACTAAATAAAAAATAATTCGCTTATAGTTTCATTTAATAAATCAAAATGCAAAGATATAGATATTTCTATCTGCATTTATTATTCGAAATCACTTTTTTAACTTAAATACTACCCTGAGGTACCTCTGCTCTCAAACAACTATAATTGCGTGAAAATGTTATCTTAAACAATTATTTGATGCCTGTTATATGTATAACGATAAAGTATTTAAGTTTAGTTGCAAGGGATGGCCTGGTCTAAAGTATCAAATGATTTACTATAATCCAAACTAAACATGTATCTGTGTCTACCATTACGTCAACCATAAATAATATCACAAGTAAAACCATGAAATGTAATAAATTTACAACCGGAATGACTAGAAGAAATAATGTTATTCCCTGTTAAGTATCCATATACAGACAGAATTAAAACATTTGAATATACGATTAAGAAGTTTTTTTATAAAGAAAATATAACTTTATAACGTGACCATAGAATCTGTTTTTAATATTCATCGTACGAGTAAGCGGCATTTTAAAATTTTTAATCCGGAAACCGTCCCAGCAAACGTCCTTTCATGTAATCCTAACTCCGCTTTCGACAGTCCGCATCCGCATAATGGAACGACTATGTACAGGCAACAAAGGACAGCAAACAAAAATCATTTTTCATTCGGACTAATCTACGTAACTCGCGATCGAATCCACGATTGAATATCCCGCTTTTTGAAACTCCATTTGAGATGGAAATAGTACCATTTAACGTATCTCGCATATGGATACCCCAGTAGCTTTTGAAAGCGGACTGAATATCGAACAAAAAAAATTATTTAAATTAACTTACTCATATCAGCAGCAGCAGCAGCGATATAAAGGTATCGGAGATTTTTTGCATTTCACAATCTGATTAATGTTTTGTTTTTGTTGGCATAGTATCTACATACACTGAGAAAAAAATCACTAGTGGCAGGTAAAAATACACTTGCCCCAGCAAAATACTTAAAATAGAGGACATATACACAATTCAATTTTAACAACTAAAGTTTTTTTTGTTAAAATACAAATATGGTTTAATTGCTAATGTGAAAACAAACCAGGCAAATAAAATCATGCAAATTATGCTGGAACAAAGAGAGAATGTATAAATAATTCATGGACAACAAATAAACTCACATACACTAGCATGGAGCATGAAAACGATCATAATCATTCTTGAATGAATGAAATTAAAACGAACAGTCTTCATTTCAATATAAGCAAAACATTTACAATGAGGTTTCACAATAAACAAAAATCATGTAGTGATATACAGGGTTAACTATGACTAAGTACAAAAATTTTAACCACGTGCTCATGGAGCCCTAAAAGACAATAAAAAAGTTATTCCAGAATTTTAGCTCGATATTTAAAAAATGGAGCAAAACCCTTTTTTCCTACGGAAAGTCGGCGCCTATGATGAGTATAGACTGATATGGCTTATGGCTTACATACATAGTTGGCATTACATCTGTCAACAACTACCATGCGGTCGTTTGCAGTATTTCTAAATGCAGAAACGACAAAAATTAACATTCTTATTAGTAATAATACCTGATAGGTAGGTAACAGTTAATCCAGTTAGCTCCAGTATTTTGCATTAGTTTTTCATTATTTGGTTAGAAACTGGTAAAACTACATTTTCACTCACTACTGATAAACACACTTCCCGTAGGTACAGTTGTTAGATACAATGCCTATGTATTATAACAAAATCGAAGAAAGGGGTGGTAGGTAGGTTCTAATAGAAAACAGAAAACGTTTAACACCCGCGGCAGTCTTGTCCCATAACCTAGAAAACAAACCGGCGAACTATATTGTGGGAAAATATCTGTACTCGACACATATTCCTTTATTTATTAACTATAAAACGTTTTAAATTAAAATAAGGCACTAAAAACTAAAGAAGAACACAAAACTACAACGTAAACACATGAATTAAATTATAACATGACAGCGAACCGACTCGACTGGACCGACTGCCGACTGTGGCCGACTATTGCATGACGGTAGCTTGCTGGTTGCATACTGTGATTCTCGCATTGGCGGCGTTAAATAAGGATTTAATATAATATCGGAAAAATTTTTTTTTCGCTTTATAAATAAGTTTGGAAATTTTTTGAAAGAAAATTCTGTTAATTCTTATTTTTTTCTATCTCCTCTTAAAATATTTGTACTTAGTCATAGTTAACCCTGTAGATATTAATTTTAATGAAAATAAAAAAAAATCAACTGATATTAACCATGTTATGTTTTGGGTTTAGATATGGATAAATATCTGAGTTCGAAAACTTATTGTGAAAATGTAATAACTAAATTAAATTCTATTATATTTCAATTTAAAAATATCTGAAAAGTTTTGAATCGTGACCAATTGCTCAGCTTGTATTACATAGAGGTTGAATCTCGGATCCGATAAGGATTATGTTTTTGGGGTAATGCAGTGTTCGTATCATAAAAAAAGTCACTAGGACAATGGTTGGAGTACCATATACTATAAGTTGTAAAGATATTTTAAATCATACAAGGGTTTAACATTGGCATTCTTTTTTATTTCTGAACTTTGTATTCAACAATAAAAATGATTTTCTTTTAAATAAAAATCTTCGCGCACGTTATCGAGACAGAACAATTACTTCTACTTGCCTTATAGTAAATTAACAGTTACATCTAACCCTTATCTAACTCACCTAGAGTATTAGGACTTAAGAGTTTACAATATTTTACTTGTGTGTATTAGAGAACTTGGACCTATATTTCCTTTCAAGAACAACTTGAAAGATTATCTAAATAGATAAATGTTTTTACAGGTTAGATGAATACGTATATAAAAATAAAATAACTTAGGAATCCTTTTAAATTGTAAACTGTGTTGTTTAAAGAGTTATTATTAAGAGTTATTCGCATGTTTCTTTTTGTTTTTTATCTTTTGACTTTGTTTATTTTTATGTTTACACTTTCATATTGTTGTTTGTCCCTTGACTAGTCTTATACAATATATATGCATCGTCCAAAAGATAATAAAGGTTATTATTGTTATTATTATTATTGATGGATTATGCTGCAATAATAGAGTGAGGAATTTTCACTAGTGAAATAAAGTCAGTTTTATTTCTCTAGAGTTTCTTTGGGTTTTTACTGCTCTAAAGAGTGAATAAAACGTCAGTTATATGATGATTGTGGATGAACCCATTACTTGTTCTGTGTCTTCAAAATTTCTCATTTACCCCTGTTAACAGTATCTGCCTTTCATCAGACCAAAGTAAACACTAATTAGTATTTGCCCTCCCCCAAAACATATTTCCTTATTCTATACATTAACCGCAACATGACGCCGTACCCACCCCACGCGCACGCCATCTCATCATCAATTCGGGCTTATTTAAGTGACATACTTCGTTTGCATAAGTACGTAACAAAGGGTGAACTCGTCTTATCCTGCCTTGTCGTCGGCGTGGGTCCATTAACCTTCCGAAGAAAATGTTTTGTAGTAAACCAATTTCCGACCTCCCTCATGGATTATGCATGGTTAGTTTGGCTTCCCTGTCAATACGGCTCCGTCAGCGGTGCGTTGACGCGACTCCTTCGATATGCCCACAGTTTTTATAAGGATCTGTCTCCTAGCAACCTCGTTTCGACGTCTTCAGGAATAATCTGATGAGGCCCCAATTTTTTTACGCCGCGAAAAAAATTCGCAGTTGCTTTTTTATGCAATGTATCACTATATCATTCGACTACGTCGAGGAGAGAGTTTTCCTGGAAAATTGGATGTGCCGCATTTAATTTGTGAATAGTTATAAATATATATATATATATATATAATATTCACTTATATCTCTATACAAATTAATAGACTAGGGTAAAAACACTTTATTCTGACGTCACGCGATAGACGTAAACTGACATGGCGTAATATTTACTTTTAAATGAGCAAACATTGAAGATCAGTAGAACTTATTGTCTACAACAATTTTTTTTTCGGAATTCCAGCTCGATGTTAAAAATGTGGGGCATAACCCTCTTTTCCTCCTGAAAATCTGCGCCTATGATCGGTCATTGGTCGAGCGGTTTAAGGCTACTGACTTGAATCGACATGACCCGGGTGGTTCGAATTCCGCGGCCGGTAGACCGTAGCTAGTATGGTGGGATGGAAGAATATTGGTTATGGTCATTGTGAGAGATTGATACCGGTTGGCGTTTAACCATCACCCTAATTAAAGATTTTTTCCAGGTTTCCCTCATTCCTGCACTGAATGGTGGTTATGGCCTACCAACGTAAGTCGTTCCTGGGCGCAAATGCAGCCTGCTTAATAACAATATGCCGCCCCCCTCCCCTCGCACATGTGTCCGATTTCTGGGTTAATCCTTGTGGTTAGAATGAGAGGTAGAGGTATTATTATTATGGTTCGAGATGGCTTAGATATGTCAACTACCATACGGTCGTCTTTTACAGCGTTTTCAAATGTAGAAATGATGAAAGTTAACAATTTTATTAACAATAATACCTGATAGATAATAGTTAATCCGGTCAGCTGCAGTATTTTGTATTCGTTTTTCGTTCTTTCGTTTCATGCTGTCGATACAAGTTCGTCAGGATTACCCACTAATAACAAAACATCCTTCGCGTACAGTTAAATAAAGTGCTCATTTATTCTAATAAAGTTGAACAAAAGCAATACTAATAAATTTTGAATGCATCCCCGGCGAACTACTATCTATATTATAGGAAAATATTCACACATTCCTTTATTTAATTACTATAAAATGTTTAAAATTGAAAAATTTACTAAAAATGAACGAATACACAATATCATAGCATAAACACACAAGATTTCAATTATGAGAAAGAATTTTATCGTTTCGTGGTGCTGGCTGCCTCTCTAAGCGTCAAACGTGCGCAATAAATAACCTCAAGTGTGAAAATTTTTTGAAAAATGATTCCGTTAATTCTTATTTTTCTCTATTCTTAAGTTAGAAAAAAATCTGTCATTCTGTATATTATTAAAATCGATGAGATTTTTAAAAGTACAGTTTAGTTTTAGACTCGAATCTGGCTTTTTTTTGCTTCACTGTTTCTTTTTACATTTTTCAAAATTTTGGGCCCTACCTAAAATAAGCTAAAGTTTTTTTTTTATCAAGAATAGCTTTTGAAAAATTAACAGAAAATGTTCATAGGAGTGAGGTACCCATTCGAGAACGTACTACGCAACATACTAATTTGTTGCATCTCTTTACAATTTGTTATAAAGACATGAAGATTTTTATTATTTGTTAATATTTATTAGATTTCTAACACTTTTTCACGTTAATTTTTTCCGCTACTCGCATCCCCATCAGGCGTAATAGCGCTTTTCTGTTATTAGTTGGGAGGAGTTTTACAAATTGCTCCATTAATTTTTTTTTATTAAAATGAATGGTTCCCTTCCGCCCCATTTTCTCCGCTAATTCTTCTAATGGAATAGACAGCATTCATCACACTTAACATATGTTTCATATTTTTCGCGCTGTGTTTAGAGAGGCTTTTCTCATCTTTCGCATGAAGCTATTGTTCGTTTACCCTCCAATATTTCACACAAAGGCTGATCAAACTTCTTTCTTCGAAAATACATACGTGGAATTTTTATGAAAACACAAATCAACTTAATGAAAGTATGGGGATAGAGCGTAAGTTTGTAGAGATGCAAAGTAGGAAGTTTTATTGAAAAATTAAAGTATTGGATACTGCTGTAAATGTAAGTAGTACCTTTAATTTCACTGTAATAGTTTTGTCATAAAAGGTTTTTAATAATTGTATGATTCTACATATTCATAAAGATACATATGCTATTTTGTTTCTAATCAATTCCGTTTAAATGACTAGATGATATAGATAGCGTTGGCATCTTGCTGTTTCGAAATTAAGGGTATTACAGGCCTTCGGTTGAAGTATATTTTCTCTACGTTAAATCTAGTCAGAGCCCGGCAAAATTATATTATTTTACTTATTTAAAATAGAAATGGTTTTATATATCTTACTGTATGTATATATATTGAAAAACTTTTTCCCTTGCTATTTATTTAGTGCTGTAAAGTGGGAGGATTTTTTCAAGGTCATATATATATTTTAAATTATTACAATCGATAATCTATAAGAATCACAAAGAAAAAATGAATATTTAAAAGTCGGAAGCCAGCCTTACATTGTCCCAATTATCAATAAATGTTTTATAACATTTAATACAATATAAACACCTATCTGTATTTTTATAGATTCCTACTCATATATTTCTTCCTCTTGTCTGGATGTATAACTTCAGTATCTATTAACTAATGGATTACAGAGTCCTTCGCTGCCGCATACATTGCTGATTCATTTCAATTATATATCCCCTTCGGAGCCGTTCGTAAAAAAATTGCTAATGAATCAACTCAAAAGCCTTTCGCTCGCCTCCTGAAAGAATGCCAACCCTCCACCGTCCTCTAAATAATGAATCAACATTAATGTGTCTCTTTAGCCTTGATCCCCGCAAGCGTGTAATCGCCTAACAAACCCAATTTCCGCCGAAAACTGCGCGCAGTCCACATTTCCTTCCAATTACCTCACACCTTGTGGAGCCGAGCACGTAAAATTCCGCCGAAAACATATTTCAGCGGCGGCTGTCAACGAGGGCGCCCGGCAAAAAAACGTCGGGCTAACAGGCGTCGACAGAACACATTTGCGTAACTCGTTCAAGTTAATTTTTATTCACTTTATGCGGACTTGGCGGAATAACAAGTCGGTTAACTGGATTCTAGATGAGAGCGCCGTCACGCGAATGGACCGGAAGGGAATGAACTGGGAGCGCAGCGGTTTTGAGAGAATTGGAACTACGAAGAGCTCATTAACATATGAATCGGGGATGGGTACGTACAACTATTGCTTGATATTGCAACTGACACAATGGGAACTGCCGCTGAGTGTTTGCTCTCAACGGTAATTTACACAAGTACGCGCGAAGGAATGCCTCTAAAGGACTTCCAAATGTATTAACAGTAATTTGCCTGAATGGCGTACACTGTCTGAATTTATTCGTACTGTGGAATATCAGAGAAAGGATATGTTTCAATACAGCTTGCTCCTTCATATTAACAGTGGCTTCTGCAGAGCAGTATTAACATTGGAAATGTTTAAGAAATTTAGCAATATGAATTCATAAACTTTCAAAAGGTAAATGTTGACATCTTGCCTGAATTTTTGGAAATTACAATGTCTGATATATTTGTTTGTTTGTGATTAGAACATTTCTATTGATTTTTCTTGCTATATCCAACTTGTTTGATGCAATGTAATTTTCTGCTGTTGTTGAAGACCGCCACCCATCCGTTTGATTATTATACCAGTGTCCTTATTCGCTAACAAAATGGTTGAAGTACGTCTCATGTAGTAGTTCATGCAAGTTTCCGCATTAGAAAGCTTAAAAAACAAAGCATCTCTTGACGCTACTTTTCCTATTGTATTAATTGCGACAGTTATATTATATTATGTTGTTCAAAATGAGTGGGCCAAAAACTATCCCTTCACTGCGACGCTATGGTCTGTTGTGGCTCACAACCATATTATACTTTTCCCAACAGGTTTAGCTCTTTTATGAAGTCAGTAACCTTATTTGGTGAGATTATGTCCACATCTTTTGGCAAGAGATGCATCTTGCCAAACCTGGGTTACTCTGTTGCTTATGCCCAACCGCTTCAAAGCCCCTTGACAGTTCCGTACTGTTCTTGAATCCAAGTGCTTTTAAAGCTGCTTGGTGATCTGAAAAATTTTTTCTCGACCTGCGTGTAAATTAAAGCTTTTCACGCCTCCATACACACGGCTGAAGGGCGTAAATTTCTTAGCCGTCTACATGCTAATAGCTGTTTGCTTCAATCTGTATACTGCCCACCTGCCTTTTCTCTTCAAAAGTATATGGAGAGGTGGTAGATCCAGGAAGACTTCCAGATCAACTAACTATGTGCAGCTGATCACCAGACTAGTTTACCTCTATAAACCAGGGAGTTTTGCTTTGGCTGTCCCTTGAAGACCTTGACCACTAAACTATGGAGCCGTATATGATCATGTGTCCGATAACCATCATAGCCGGTATAGTTGTTTATGACCTACGCCCCAAAACTTTCCACAAATGCGTTGGCTATAAGGACATTTTGGCCTTGTGGATTGACTTTTAGCAACAGGTTACATGGCACATTTAGCCATAGCCTGGAATGCTCGGATTTCCCTAGAGACCCCATAAGGGCATATCCAATTCTCAAATAAAGCTTCAGCTACGGTAACTTCTTCTTGTTTGGGCAAAGGATATAATTCTGGCTACTTACTGATGTAGTCCTGCTACTACAAGGAAAAGGTCCCACTAGTCAATAGCTATTCTATCGAATGAAGCGCTAACGTTGTACTGTCCTCGACGTCGAATCCTGGGTCCCTTACTAGAAGCGCAGATGTCACAACGTCAGCATCATTTCCACATCGAACCGACTGCCCAGCCATTACAATCGCTTTCTAACCTTATTTAAAGTTTTATTTATTCCAAAGTGTTCACCACCGACCCCACTATGCAGTGCTTGAAAAACTCCAGGAATTCTTTTCTGGGGCATTACTGTTTGATGTATCTCAACTGCTCAATATAAACTGAACGGGTTCTAGAAGTTTCCGCGGCCTTAAGAACGCGTCGAGAATCTAATCGAATATAGTCTGGAATGTTCTAGAAAACGTCAAAATAAAGGTATTAGAAAAGTTATCAGTTCTACAGCAAACAGGAACATAATTAACAAACTAAAAAGGTAGGTGAGCTTACTAACAATAGAATACTTTTGAAGATACAGTAGCTCGGTCTCAATTTAAACTGGGTATGTTTCATAAATATAGCTGGAGGCAAGATTCATAAACACCGCATGGCGACGCTTCCAGCTCGACGGCCAGCAATCAATCAGCGCCTCCTGATGACCATCAGGCTCGTTCATCGTCAGATCTGCCCTGCGACCGTTATTGTTGGAAAGGAACGTAATTAATCATATCGTTTTTCTATCTTTTAGTTTGTATCGCTCTTTATTAGAGTTGAATGGATGGAGTCGATGCCTTAGAAATTGATGGGAGATGCTGGTAAAAATCGACACGGGGTTGTGTCGATGTTTGTTTTTAATCTCTTTTTAATTTCACAGGAGAAGGCATCCGCGGTTTGCCAGAAGGATTAAAAATCGATGGAATGTCATTTGCGACATGTCTTTTGAACGGATAATCAATCAAAGGGGCCAAAGTGAGTTGTAAGTCTCGGAGCTACGGAAAATGTAAATAGGATAGAGGAGTTTCTGACGATTGTAATCATTTCTTTATTAAAGTAAATTCTCAGCTTCCAACGTCAGAAAATTTAGCAGAAAGATCACATTAAAAATTGACAGCTTCTCTCTTTGTTTTTACTTCTTAGTTGTTCGTTAAATATTAAATACATAATCTAAATACCTAATGTTCCTTTGTATACTTTTGTACTGCTTTGCTGGGTATATGTAAGGAGAAAAATCAATAAAGCGATGTGGTTAGTACAAAAACACTCTCCCGAAGTCGGTCTACTGCCGCCCACACACTTCTTAAATACAGCCCCATTTTGCCGAAGGATAATAATGTTTAATTTGAAGTAGTTGGAGTGGGGCGATAGATACCGTTTACTCGATAAACAATGGAAAGAACTTTCTCGTTAGTCGTTAGTTGGGTTGAACATTAAAAGGAAATATAAGCAGAAAAAAATAAACTTTCGTTCATTCTCGTGTCTGATTAAAATTTTTAAACACTCTAAGAGTTCTCTAAAGAACCTGACAAGAAAAGCGCTATTTTATTGTATAGATACATTTCCAATGACAATGACAACTATTTACGGGTAAGTTATGAGTATATCCTAGTGCTTTACTGGGTTTAAAATGCTCACTAAATTAATCAGTGATAGGTGGAAATCGTTTTGGATGATCGTCTACATCAACTGACGAGGTCATGTTGCGCGAGTGGATGAAGTTGTCAACTAAAGATATATAAAGAAAACAAACTGAAAGTGAGGCATATTTCAGCAAAGTTTGTTTTCCGACTCATGTCTGGGGATCAAAAATAGCAGCAGGTTGCAGTGGAAGGATCTTCTTAGAAAGACAAATGGCAACACATTCCTTGAAGGCATCGCGCAAGGTCATCACAATGAAAAAGCAGAGATCGAAGATAGCACGTTAGTCAAGATTGAATGTCCAGGACATGTTGACTGATACGATTTGATGCAATTAATGAGATATGACAAAAATCACTTAAGGAACTATACAGGATTTCAAACGGCTCAGTTCTTACCTGAATTCAGTAGCGAAAGAAGTTTGCAACTAGACAGAAAGAGTAGTTTGAGACGTGATAAGTTTCTAAATTTTATAAAAAAAATCAGTCTTTGATCAAATCTCGTATACCTGAACGAATACATAAACTTTTGTTGTTTGCCAGTCGGTCAATACAGAATCATGCAATATTTATGAATCCCGTCCTGGATATTTATTGCCGGAGTGGCAACGGGAGGGACATCTGTCTCGGAAAGATAACAGAAAGAATACATTGTCTTCTTTCGGTTATTTGTAAGCGAATGCGGAGGTAGTTGCTTTCGCATTATCCTTTTTTGATGGAGCTCATCGCGAAAACAGTGAGAACAGGCATTACGACACAATATTTTTATATGAATTTAACGCCGCACGACATCTGAAGGAAGTCATCTTAAAGACTAATTCATATTTATAAGATATCCTGCTGCAAGCAAGCGATCATGAAAAATTTATTACAAGTATATATATTTTTTGGTTTCCTGTTATTGTAGTTTTAAAATTCTTCGGTTGTAGTTTAAATTTTTTAGGTCGATTGTGACAGCACCGAACATTAACAAGTTCACTCCTGACGTTTTCGCGAGATAACAGCCAATTTGGAAACCTGGCAGCATATCCAAAACTATTCCCCAGGAGTCCGACAGACATCGACGAAATCACTGCACTCGATTGATTTCACGCTGAATTTGCCCAGAACTCAGCTACGGAACGATTGAACTGCGCGCATTTCCAAATATCAAGAGCAAACCTCGCAAATCGCCTGGCTGAAGCATGTTAAGTATTATTCTGTCGGGGTCCTGCGAAAAAGCTGACGCAACTAAGCGGAGGCAGGATAATTGGGAACCTTCGTCCCAAATTGCAACGCTAGATGCTGTATAAAATCCGATAATCCGGGGAAATAAGCTTTTTGTTTGTCAGTGTCAATGGCTAAAGGGTCAAGAGGGTTAAGTTGGAATAATTGCCCTCCTAACTATCCAACTCGTCCACGATTAGTATTCCTAATTAAAATGTTGATTTTTTTCTGAAACAATTCATAATTAAAAGAAACTTAAATAAATTGAGCATATTATCGAATGTGTTTAAAGTTTATTAGAATTAATAAACTGTTTTTTTTTGCATAATAATATCGATTTATTTAGCAATAATAAATGTTTGATTGTGAAGAAAATACTAAATACTTCTCTACATATTAACTAATAATAGTTAATCCTCTTAGAATTTATTACTACTAATAACTATTTTGTTGGTACAGCAAAATTTAGCAGCAATATAAAGTTTTGTTGCTGTAAAAAAACTGCCAATCAATATTCACAGTTTCTGCTTTGATATCAGTCCTGTTAGCTTCAATGCAGAGATGATTTGTGTATACAGTAAGGAATAATAGTTAAGCAGTATTTATTAGAATTAATAACTTATTTTGTTGGTACAGCAAAGTTTATTATTTAGCATTAATAAGAAGTTTTGTTACTAGTGAAATACTGATTGTAGTATATTATATATAGTAAAATACTATCATAATAACCTTCTCAACGTTTATTAAAATTAATAAACCGTTTTGTGGGTATAATACACACAACGTCAAAAGTCTTGGATACCCTGTATATAAAATTTTTCGATTAAACTTAGTGATTTTTCTTAATATGGTAAAAGAGTACATGTATATTGCAGACCATGAACCTTTACTTTATTACCAATGTTTTTACAATCTCGTCAATTTGGCAGTGTATTCAGCCAAGTGTTCCATTGAATTTTTGTACATTATAACGCCAGGACGTAAAATTTCTGCGTTTACCCAAGCAAGACATGATGCAGGACATTCTAACCATCAGATATCGAACATGTTGCGCATTCCTAGATCATCTGTTGTACGAATAGTACACAGATATGAAGAATTTGATACAGTGGAAAACAGACCACGTAGCGGACGTCCTCGAGTATCTAATGAAAGGGGGGATCGGTATTTCATGTAATATGTCCCTAGATACCGCACATCTTCAGCTGTCAGGGCCCACTTTCAAGGTACGTTTCGCCATGTTATATCGACACCTACTATTCGAAGACGACTTCACAACGCAAATTCACGTACTTTCACGAGCGCGAGAGCATAGGGGTTGGCTTTTACGCCAGTGGCGATGGGTCCTACTTCCAGACGAAAATAGAAATGGGCTGGTTACTGATGACAATCGACAAAGAGTCTGGAGAGAACCAGGTCGTCAACAGCGACTTCGAGATGTCGTAATGTTTTGGGGAGACATAATGTACACCCGCCACACTCCATTAATTCGCATACCACAGAATATGACCAGCCAAATTTACATCGAACAAGTTATTACGCCCATTATCTACCTTCTACGTAATGAATTAGGTGAAAATTTTGTGTTTATGGACGACAATGCTCGACCACATCGCGCAAGAAGGTTCAAGAGACACTCGAAGCAGAACATATCGATAAATTAGATTGGCCAGCCAACTCTCCTGACATGAATCCTATTGAAAACATGTGGAACTTCGTTGCTAGAGCCATTCATAATTATACTTCTCCACCTCAGACTGCAGATGAATTAGTCGTAGCGGCAGAAGAGAAATGGAACAATATTCCGCAAGAGATTGTTAACCGCTTGATTATCTCAATGTACAGACGTCAAAAATGTCAAACATTTGCTAGTGTTCAATTTTCTAAGTACTCAGTTTTTCGAATATATTCTTTTCACAAAAAAAGATTCAGAAAATAATACACTGTTATAAATGTATTTGGTTTTTCTGACAAAAAGTTGTATTTAACAAGAATGAGGGGGGTCCAATACTTTTGACGTTGTGTGTAATATCGATGTGAATTTCGGAATAATAATCGTTTTATTATTATGAAAATAATGGATTTTTCGATATAGTATAATAAATTATAATAGTGGATTTTCTTAACGTTTGTTGGAATTAATAAACTGTTTTGTTAGTACAACAATATCATATTATTTAGCAGTAATAAACGTTTCGTTGTTGTGCAAATACAAAATATTTCTATATATAGTGAAGGATAATAGTTTTGAGTTGGTAGTGACTAATAAACATTTTAGCAACAAATCTAGTTTATTAACCATTACTAAATCTACACCGACTGCGAATCAATATTCACAGTTTCGCCTTCGATATTAGTCCCGTTAGGTACGATGCAGAGAGGATGGTTTGATGGGATCAACGTCAACTAAATTAACCGTTCCATGGCGTAATTCAGAGCACGCAGGCCCTTGGAATGGCCCCGTGTGTAGTTTAATTTTGCTATTCACAAAGGATAACGTTTGCACGAACCTATTCATTACCCATGCATGTTGATTACACCCCAAAGTTACGCGCGGCATTACTTATTGAACGAATTTCATATTTTGTCTTAATGTATTCTAGGCCGAATTTGCAATTCGGTTATCTAGGGCATCCAACCGTAACACGAGGGATGATACAGCCTTCAAGGTAATCTTAGTGGTATACTAAAATAAATCTGTTTCAATCTTTTGGTATACTGGAACGGCTTTTCTTTCGGTTTTTATAAATATCGTCATTATTACCAACGTCATTTATTTTGTTATTATTCACCACGTTTGAGTATTGAGTCAGCAAAATAGAAGTAATTTCTGTGTGGTGGGATTGCTTTTGGATAAATATTCTTTTCAAATCTACCTTCATGTTTCCTTTTAGTGGACATCTTACCCTCTTAAATCTCCATGCAGGAAAAGTACTCATTTGTTGATTTTCTCTACACAAATTGTGTACCACTTACTTTAATTTTTTCTAATACTTCAAGTTCTCACTCTTGCAAAAGAAAAAAAAAATGTTTCTACTTCATATTCCATTTCAAACAAATATATAGCTTTGTGCCATACCTATCTTAAAAACACAATATTTTATTAACCGAAGTCGAGGCCATAATAGCAGTTTAAGAAAATTAACTAATATATAAGTATCAGTAATAACGCAGTGGAAAATGTCAGTTGCATAAAACATACATATGACTTATTAATTACCATGATGTGAGATAAGACATATTAGCTACATCAGGGGTTCCACAGGGATCGGTACTTGACCCTCTTTTATTTATAATATTTATGAATCACATATTCAGACACTTGTCCTCTTATATGCCCATGATCTCAAATTATTTACATCTGTTGATTCTATTCAGGGCTTTTACTATTTACAAATTACCGTTAAATTTATTCAAGGGTAACGTCACGAGTTTTACTAAGAAAATGGCTCCTATTCAATATAACTATATAGTGGATAATGCTTCATTAAACAATTGTACTCAACTTAAGGATCTATACGTCATTTTTGAGGCAAAATTGGCTTTTGTTTCGCATATCGAGCAGGGACATTCAAGGGAAATATGTTAAATATCTTAGGTTTAGACTTGATGGTACTTATCCACCTCGCGAGATTTCTCAATCAGAGCTATTAAGTAGATTTAACTTAAAGGAATTAGCCACACGTCGCACTTACTTTTTAATATTATTTTCATATAAGCTATTGTCTACTGTCATTGATTCTCCAGATATTTTGAGTAATTTTAATTTCAATATCCCTTTTATTTATATTCCCATACACTTTTTTATTGCCTACTGCAAGAACTAACGCGCTTAAATATTCTCCCATTTATAGAATGTGCACTGAGTATTCGAATTATCAAGCACACTTAATAACAACATTTTTAGCTGTTCCACTGCTACTTTAAAGCAATGCATACTAAAGTAAGTTTATATTGTATTGTCATTGTGTTTTCTTTGTTTATTTTTTAACTTAATTTTCTTTGCTTATTTTTATTATTTTTTAAAATTTGTATCCAAATTTAAGTACTTATTTATTGTTATCTTTATACCAATTTTTATTTTATTTGGTTATATGTATGTAGTTTTTTAATTGTTTGTCTTATTTCTCTTAAATGTACGTATGTAAATTGTAATGTTACGTTTGTTCATGCCCTTTAATTGTATTTTTGTTTCGGCAGCAGTAAATAATTACTTTTTTTTTGTAGTGTATTGATTGTAATTTTTTTATTTGCATAATTAAGAATGACTATGAATATTTCTCTGAGGTTCATGCTTTATTGTAAAACAAAAAATGTATGTGACGAACAATTTTAATGGAGGAAACGCACTATGCGGTCGCGGGTAGGCGACCATGCTAGTCTCGTTGTCGTCTAGTGAAGTTCTATGCGTTCCCCCCTTAAGTGCTGTTGAAAAGCATGTCGTCCTTACAGTTAAATCAAGTAACTTCTTAGACATTAATCATAAAAAAATGATTTATAAATCGTTGTCCGTGTGTCAGCCAAATACAGCTCGCGACGTTCCAAACGCTTTGACCTTACTTGTCGAATTTTTTTTTTAATTATAACGTGTTTTGTGCCATACAAATTAATAACACGACTACGACGTGATTTATAACTTCACAACGTGAAGTTGATTCAAATGTTACTGTTGCTTTGAGTTAAATGATTAATGTTCCTCCTTTAAATGAAACAGCAGTTCGATTTGAGGCCAATGGTTCACCCCGCAGAGGCGGCTCGTGGGCTTAATAATAGGTGAAGCGGAAGGATAAATAATACTTCGAGGCAAATTTGTCGTTTTATAGTAAAAAGCACCTATCTAATTCACCCATCTTCTTTTTAAATATAGTATCAATTCTAAGATTTTTAAAAGTTGCAAACTTATTGATGAAGTGATGTCATTAAAATATCGAAACAATCTTAAATAAACATACATTTAGCATAAAAATTGAATAAATGATAATATGATAATTAGTATTTGACTTACAAATATTGTTGACATAGCAATTTTGGTGAGGTTATTCTCACTATTTTTAAAACATTTAATTCAAAGTGGTATTCGCAAAAGTAACAATTTTTGTTCCTGAGGTTAAGATCTGGTTTACATAATTTGCGAATTGATTCTAACCCGAACATTTCCCTGTCAACTCCGAAAAAGCTTTTATTTCTGTCAGAAGTATCTGTAATATTTATGAATAATATATATTTTTGTTGTTTGGTACACAGCAGTGTAATCAGCAGTATTCTTCCCAGGCATTTTAGATAATTAATTCACTAGTTATAATTAACTGTTCGTATTACATTAAATTTTAGTCAAACACAGAAAACAATTATCAGAATGCACTAGAGCGATAACTTACTTTCATCACGTTGCAAAAAAATATTAATTTTTAATTCCATGTTACATGATTTAACCTCATATTTTTAAATTATTATTGTTTCTTTTCGCTACAGCGAACTCTAAAAAATATACTCTGTATATATACTCAACTTTGTTTTTCCTCTTTAAATTGTGACACAGTTTCCTGTACGGTAATTTTTCTCAAGTAGCAGTGTTTTTCCAAATGACTATAAGATGGCTCTCATGCACGCCATGTTTCTCAACCTATCCCTTTTAAGCGTCTTATTTATTAGGCATATGGTGTAACCAACTCATGAAAGCTAAGTTACTGCAATATTACCAGACTCACATGTTCTCCATAGGTTGACTATTTTGGTGAGAAATTATTATTACCGATTTTGATAAATTATACAATAAATATAAACCACGCAATTTAATCTAAAGACACAAATTACAAAATGTATATTAGATGAAAACTAATTTTAAGTGGTACGCACAACCAATTGTTATTGGTACAGTGGTGTCACTTGCGTCACCTGACGAGCCGCCACTGAATGTATTAAAAACTTTATCTACTTCGTATAGGAATAGTTATAAATGAGTATATCAATACTGTTGTCTCCGTACATCATTCTCAGTTCTCCTCGGATGCACCGCGGGGTAGTTTATCATTTTTAAAACACTACCCCATTATCATAAACATAACTCACACGGAGTTCTTATCACTTTTCCATTCCGCTACTTTCGACGTTTATTTTTCCAAGAGTTTCCCAACCTAAATTCGCATTGTGTTCGTTGATTTCATTGGCGATGTTTCTGTAAAATGAGAATATGTTTACTACGGGCAGAAGTTGAAAAGTTTAGCTATAAAATTTGATATAGGGATAGAATTCCAACTTCAGAAGGAGTTCGCGGAGTTGATATAATATTACAACAGTTAACGTCAAAGTTGTTTCTCGTTTCGATCCTCATCGAACTCCGGTGAATGTTGCACGTCCTTTGTCTGGAATTTTATGCGCCACGCACCGTTGATGATAAATGTTATTAGAAATCGTGCACTGTAAACAAATAATTTCACATCACAAGGGAGAACAATATCTACTGTGGTAATGGAGGCACACACGAGATTGTGCAATTTTGATAATATAAATAATAAAAATTAACTCGGAGCGTCAATAATAATAGCTATTTGCGATACAAGTTACAAAATAATGATGTCTGAAGTCTGCCAACACATTAAGTGCCTGAAACACCTATTTCGCAACATGTATCGAACAAGATTTTTCGTAAAATCGTTAAATAAATGTTCAAAATAGTTCTGATATATATATATATATTAATCGAAGATTATATATATATATATATATATATATATATATATATATATATATTAATCGAAGATTAGATCTGATATATATATATATTAATCGAAGATTATATCAGAACTATTTTGAACATTTATTTAACGATTTTACGAAAAATCTTGTTCGATACATGTTGCGAAATAGGTGTTTTAGGCACTTAATGTGTTGCCAGAAATCAGACATCATTATTTTGTAACTTGTATCGCAAATAGCTATTATTATTGACGCTCCGAGCAACGTTATTGCTTCCTTCAAAAGGAAATCAAGTAGTTGTAGACTCAGAATATTTTCCAAGGAACAAGTTGAAAAATTTATCAAAGAGGCATGATGAAAAGTACTTATTCCAAAAAGTTGTCATGATCGTTGGTATATTTGGAGCCTATAGGAGAGAAGAATTAACTTACGTACAGAGAACATTGAAGATGGTAAGTCGTTTATTAAAGGGACTACATATTCCCAATTCCAAAACTAATATTCCTAGATTATTTACAATACCAGAGGGAGACACAGAAGGTGTCAATTTTTTGGAAATATTATATGGCTATCCACATTTGAGCACAACCGATTTTTTGTCACCTACAAGATTTCAAAATGTACTACACAAGCAGTGGGTATAAATAACATAGGTTCAATTCCTGAAAAGATTGCCGAATTTCTTAGATTGCACAATATTACTGAGTATACTGCAACAGCAAGTCTTCCTATAACTATATTTGGAATAGCAATACTGGGCATTTTCTTGTAAGAAAATGTTCACTTTATAAAAACATCAGAAAGGTTTCAAAGCGTCTCGAGCTGTATTCAAAACTCCCATTTAAAGTTTTTAACATTTGCGGTAAAGTAGGCGATGGTAGTTTTATTTGTTAAATCCGTGTAAAATGAAACAAAGAAAACTACAAAGGCCTTCAACTCGGTGCGAGAATTGAGATACATCCAGTTTTATTATAAAGAGTTACGCGAGCAGGTAAAATTCACAATGCTAGAATGGAAAATCCACTGTCATTTTGTATTTGTTTAAATTTCTGTGTATAGTGTAGTCCGTTCAAAGATATGTTACTAAGTTGTATATCAATTTAGCGATTGCAGAGCATATACGAGGGTTATTTATTATTGTTGTACCAACTGCTGTTGCTGTTTTAAATTAAATTCTGCGCGGAATATTATCATTCTTTTTAAATTCGATCAATGAAACAAAAAGTTGGTATAATTTTATAGGTGTTTTACCCTCAATGAACACCTTGTAGTGTTTCAATTTATTTGAACTCATAGTCAAAGAAGACCAATAATAAACCTAAATCGTGTACCAATTTTGTTATTCCGAGTTAAAGTAATTCGGATACATTAATTATTTTCGAAATATTTGGCCCCACTTTGAAGACGTGTTCGCCTGTGTGCAATTTTGTCTATAGGTATAGAACTTGGTTAAATTTCAATATTTTGGGAAAATCTCCTTTATGATAGTTCGCAGACAATAATCTCCTCTTCGCCATAAAATAAAAAATTTGCAGGCCAAGCAGTATTCCGTAGTATGAAAATTTACAAGATTCAACTTTTAGTGCAGCACATTGTGAATTATGGCTGGGCGGAGTTCCTCTGTGGCAAGCTAGTTCGACAGAGCCGACCGTCGTAGCATGCAATATCAATGAGATGTCCTGGTTACTTCCTTTACCAGTGGCGGTCTTTGAAACTGTAACGGAGTTTGGATAATGTAGTGTCCTGCTCTTTTGAATACAACTTTAGAGTTATGCTACTAGAAGGAAAAATATGTCGTTATTAAGCGTGAATAGAGTGTGACATAATGCATGCATAAGTTCGAATACACAGCAAGAAAGCAGCTACTATTTTGGAAGTAGTATAATAATGTGGTGTAAAATTTTATACGTTTTATTTGTAAAAATATTGAAAGTGTAGACAATCTTAAACGATAAAATCTAGAATTTTAATTATTTGATTAAATTTACTCCAACATAAGAAATATACCAAATCCCTTACCTTATTCTCTTCCCAACTATAACTGCCGTTTGCTATCTAATACGCATGCGAGTTAGGATCATGGGACTAGTGAACACTTCACGTTAATAATCTTAAAGATTAAAACATATTGTATAATTTATTGTGTACTAGTAAATGTTTGTGCCTGTTGTGTAGGAAAATATCCCATTAAAACATTTTCTTATCCTTTTAAATATAATCTATACAGTTGTCTTTGATAAAGTAGCCTGAAGATGTAGTTCTGGAAAATAGTCCAAATAGTCCAAATGTACCCTGAGAACTTAACTGTTTTTGAAGGATTGAAATTTAGGCGAACGGAAGGAATTCAGTCTTGTAGTATTGTTTCGGTTTGATTGGTTTTATCAAGCAAGTCGCCAGTTTCATGGCAGCAGTTTGTAACATTCCTATCATCGGCATGTCGAGTAATCTAAATCATTAACGTAAATCAAAAAGAGAAACGGACCAAGAATTGACCCTTGCGGTGTTCCTATATATACACGTCTTTATTCTCATCGGTATAAAATATAATGATGACCAGGACATAGATAAATACTACCCGTTTGACTCTCAAATTGTGCATGCGTAATTTAACTCGATCTGTATTATGTTTATCAAGAAAGTTTGTATAAATTTCGTATTTTTTTTTGTGTGTCTGGTAAGGTTTTCTGTATATCTGCTTGTATTTCATTTTATTCTGGAATAATATTCGGGAGGTTAGACATACACAGGGTTCCACTGAATATTTATGTTTCAAATTTTGTACGAAAGTGTATAAACACAGCCCTCTTCAAATCGCCACTGGCCGTTCACTTTTCCAGTCCCCACTAACATCCCCTTCGTTTCTCCAGATCATGGCGTCATCCGTAGCCACCCAGTTCTGTCATTTATTATTTATAAACGTCCCATCTGTGTTTAGTAAACCCAAATACATTTCACGTCTATGTTTTCGTTTTTAACCAAGCTTTCGTTTTTTAAATATTAACCAAGATTCAATAACACTAATTTCAAGGCAATATTATTTCTGCTCACCAGACCGTTCAGGATGTATCGTCTTCGAAAGATACCATGTGAATGTGTCTTATATTAGGAGGGGAAAACATAACAGCAAATTTATTATGTCTGGTGGCTGCGAACCCACTGCTTACCTGATAAATGATGTTCCTATATTATATAGCCTCTTCGGGACACTTTTTCAGGCAACACATTTTATCATCGTAATCATTATACCCCTGGGAAATCTAGCAAGCTAGGGGTGTTAATTTCGGATGGGGATGAAGATATATTCACAATTTTATGCAGGTGGATTAAGCGATTTGTACCCCAAATTTGAGGAAACCTTTGCGGTGTTTCTTTCCTGGCTGTTACACATGTTATTTTATCCAGTAATTATCTAGTTTGCTGCTTTACATTCTACCATGAAAACAGTATATCCCAAAAATCCGGTATATCTCAAAAATGTAATCGAACTACAGCCTATCTAAAAATTATAAAGAGTCACATGATCGTAAAAATTACGTATATCAGAAATATTTGCCGGGTTCCAATAATGTGAAAATTTTTCAGGATGTTCAAGACCACTGTGTTTTTCGTTTACATTTATGTAAAGCTACATAACGACATTACGTTACTGTAATTCGTGGGACTTGTTGGGCTTGAAGGGACATGACGGCAACAAACTATTACAACTGTTAAACAAATATTTTTATATCTCTACATCTGTTTTCCGTGTATTAAAGGCCTTTTAACTTACTAGTGGATTAGAATTCATAAACCACGCTTCGATTTTACAGCATTTTATTTAGAATTATTGTTATATAAATTCACTCGACAAGGAGTTTGTAAAGGACTGGAGGGGACCACAACTTTGCCAGGTACGATCTGGATTTTTTCAGCAATTGCCATCTTGCTGGACAGAGACTCTTCAATGTAACTTTCCGCTACCGTAGTCGATTTCCAACCACCATGACGCATCACAGTGGTAGTATCACCTCCAACATTGGCCAGTAATGTTGCCGAAGAACGCCTCATTCCATGTTCGATAACTTTCTGATCACCCCAAGAAATGCAGCCATCTTGGAAAACGTTTTTGTGTTGATGTCTACATGTTATATACCTTTTCAGACACATATCGCAGGAACAATCTCCCACCGGCATTTTTATGTAGCAAATTGATGTATTTTTGACACATTCCTACGGCATTGACTGAAAAAGCTTCTTCCATGATCGTGAAACTTCTTGAAATATTAGTTTTCGTATCCTGAATGAACACGTATAGGTAATTGCTTTTGTCTTGGATATGGGTGATATTCAAAAAGGTAAAGAGTTAAAAATAAAACGCTCAGTGTATAAATTGAAATGTTAAAATCGTGCATTTTCTACCTTAACTTGTAAATATTCCTCATCCGGTGCTTTTTTAAAATTCTTCGATTTGGTTTCCCTCCAGTATCTTTGCCTTCTTCGGTTTATAATTTCTTGATTCTACTTTCAAATACGAAGTAAGTTTACCATACTTCAAATATCGATACCTTTGTACACTTTCAACATTGATTTTAGCATGGAATATTTTGTCCACATCGAAGAGGCAGCAAACCGCTTCTCCACATTGAAAAAGTAGGATAGTAGCACCTCTTCTGTAATTGCTCCTGCTCCTATGCCCCTTTTTTGCTTTATACTGGAAGAAATTCTCAGCATTGTCACTCATTTTTTTTCGACTTTGCAAATTTTTTCACTCTTGTTGACAAATAAACAAACGCATGTCATAGAAACGATTCCAAGATTTTCTAGTATTCAGGTGATAATCAATATTCTTGATTAAAATAAATTTGTAAAATATGACGTTTTTGAAAACCATAAATTTTCACCTGCTCTCACACGCCTTCCACTCTCCTAATTGGCCAGTTTTGGCCGTGGTCGTGGATAAAACGTCGAATTACATTTGGTAAAGTAATCATACTTTAATACTCTCGAAAAAAGTTACTCTCGGCTGCGCTCGAGTCTCCATTTTTTCTCTTAGATTAAAGACTTGTTAACTCCCTTATATAATTAATAAATGGCTTTGGATGTATTTATACAGCGATATACAATAAGTATGTTTAATTAATAACACATTCATGTTTTAAGAAATAAACATATAACACATAAAAAAAATCTGTTCAAAGTACTGTTATATTTAAAGCATGAAATAAAATAATACTAATCAAAAATGCACCTAAACAGTTTTTTTGGCGATGTACGTACTTGCTTAATATAATGTAGGTAAATAGGATATATCGATAGAGTCATGGATACTTTGTCAAACACTAATCATAGTTCATTTGTGATTGGTTTTGGTTCAATTTCCTAAAACACTTAATCTGAGGTTTAAACGTGCCAACTTTAACAATATACCATTTTTTTCCTCAATAAGGAAAATGTCAACTGTGATTGGGGCATATGTAGAGTATATATAATTTTTCATGGATAGCACGTTTAGGGTGGGTTCAGCAAAAAATCTACTTCTTTGCCTTTAAAAAGATCTACTATACGGCATAAAGTCAAGACATCCTGGATTAGTCTGCAAGACGGTATCAATTTTTCTCTTCACACATTCATCACTAGGTCCTTATAACTGGAAAATAAAGTGTCGCAAATGAAAAACATTATTTACTGCATTATTTATTGAATATCCTGATGCTGTTGCTTCAAAACGAATAACTGAGGATATTCGTGAATAATTACAATATATGTATGCTAAAACCTTCGCGTATTCTAGGATCGTGAAATATCCGTTGAACATATAAAATAAAAGTAGAATTACTTGAATATAATATCTGTAAAATACTTTTTATGCCATCAAAATGAACGTAGTAATATAACATTGCTTCTAACTACGTATCCCAACGTACTGTTTCATCTCAACTGTTTTGTTTTACGAGTAGTAACTTGCTGTAAGTGTAAACATGTCTGAATAAAAACAACACTCCTGGGCCTCGAATCTCGAATGTAGTGAAATAAATTCAAATGGGAATTCATTTCACTTAATAGTATATTATTTAACGAGCGGTAATGCAGGTCATAGCTCACGCAGATGAAGTTGGCAGCACGAGCCGCAGGCGAGTGCTGTAATTCATCAAGTGAGTTATGACCATTACCGCAAGTTGAATACTATACTTTATCTACGACTATAACAATAAATACTAAGATACAGGTATCGAGAAAAAAAACTGATTTGAAAACGTCAACATTATTTTGTTAAAATATCAAATGACATTAGTCCCCTCAATGATAATAATTGACAGTTTCGCCTTCTGAGAGGCGTTGGCAATTTAATAATTTTAAAATCTTTTAATTATTCATTCCTTTCCACTTTACACAAATGGAATGTATTTATCGGCTTAAAAATTTCCAAGAATTTACTGCGTACACTATTTACATACCGAATTATCATTGTAGAAGCCCAGCGTGAGTTATAATAACGCACTATAAAAACTCACGCTATTTGTTTATTGATACTATTAATTGCTCAAAAGCAGTTGAATAATTAATATATAAATTAATAGGAGTAGATAATAGTATATTATGCAACGATCATGTAATGATGGTTATTAATACACGAGCATTAACCGGGATACGAAACGAGCCGAAGGTGAGTTTCGTATGGTTTATGCGAGTGTATTAATAACCATTACATGAGAGTTGCATACGCTATTTTTTCTACACCCGATAAATAATCAAAAACCATAAATTTTAAATTTTTATTGAACACAATAGGTAACAGTAATTATTCGTATGAACTGCATTTTCTGCTTTCTCCGATATGTGTGGAGGAGTCGATGGTAATTCTTCTATATCGCTGATATCAGACATTTTGATAAAGTTTAGCTAGGTATCTACGATAATTTAATACGTACTGATTTTGACATCTAAAATAATTACATAGGAACCTAGGATAAACGTCAAATGAACAGCATGCTTGATTGAAAAATTATGGGTTTCTATTGATTAAAAATCTGTATCGTAATGAAAAATCTGTATCGTAATGGGTATCATTATGAAACGGATTATAAAATCTGTATCGTAATGAAAAATTTGTATCGTAATGGGTATCATTATGAAACGGATTATGGGCATATAAGAGCATTGTTATAATACGGGTGTAGAAAAAATATTTTACTTATTTAAAATTTGTAGAGCTTGTATAAAACAATGTATGCAACTCGTCCTTAAATAGAGCGTCATCAGACCTGATATTGCTGACTAAAGGTATATTAATTTTTGGATCTCGTAACCAATCGATTTGACCATGGATTATTTCGGCTTCTAGACGAATTATCCTTTACCCTGTTTCGCCCTCCGATTCAGTGAGCATCATCAATCCGTTTTACTCACTGCGAAGTCTTGATTAGCGTTATTAATCGTTACATAACCGTCTTATAAATTATCCAGAATTGGACACTTCGCCTCGACTAAAAGGCCGCGTTTCACGATTAATTGAAATAGCCTTCCCGACTATCAGGGAAAATCACTGGGAAACCAAAACAATCCGCTGAACTGCCTTCCTGCATGGGCTGCTCCTTGGAAGGACTGATTTACGTTCTGCAGGATTAAAGGTTGGGACTTGAAAAGGGTTGAGTCAAAGTGACATGTGTCGCAGTTTATCCCATCAGTCATCGGGAGATAATGCCGCGATACATTGTAGTGCCGAGAGGGTCGGGAAAAAGATAAGCGAGTGCACTTTTTGAAGGAGCTGTTATAATTCTTCCAAATGGGCCGGATAATACGTTGCTTGCAAGGCGTGTGGGTGGAGATCTATTTAAATAATTCTCAAATCAGTCACTGAAATAGTTCTGTATTTGTAATCTGTATGAAATGATGAAGGTAGCATAAATACTGATGGAAATAAATGAGATGTCAACATAAAATCACGTCTCGTCTATTGTGACTGATAGTGTGCTCGTATATGTTCAAAAGTGATTTTTTCTATGAAATTATTTATTTAGATAGAAATGGTTGAAAATATGATTTATATAAGCTGAAATACCTTTACAATATACAGTGATAACAATTATTTGTAATATTACACGGTAGATTAACGCACCATATTGTAATGTTACAACTCTAATGGAAAATTACTATTTGAAATATAAAGTACTGTTACAGTTCTGTGGAAAATTCATATGTTACTTTCCATTTCTTTTGTATCCTGGTTTTTACTAAATTTACTATGTAAGACTAAAAATGTAGAACGCTTCAAGCTCCAAAGGTAAAATGAAACATTATCACGCGCTAGGTTGTTATATTTTAGTATCAGAAGCAAGAAAGATAAATATGATTAGAAAGTATAAAAAAATATCAAACACACGTCATTTGCTCTTGCTTATCTCATGAGATTTGTAATACGAAACTGAAATACAAGTATTTAATCAATTAGTTAAAGGTTTCCCAACGAATATTCTTTCCACGTGCATTACTTACTCTATTTAACGAAAATTATCATTATAGGAAAAAAAAATTACTGTATTAGAAAGGTATTTTAAGCTAATATAAATCAAATCTCCTACAATTCGTATCAATGAAGTCATATCTATGCTCTCTGATACCAAACCTAGGTATGCTAATGAACAATTCCACAGACAAAGCTCTATTCAATAATTATCTAAAGAAATTAATCTATCTAAATTTACTAACATGCTTTAATGAAAACACTCTATAAATATCTAACTTCACTTTTGACAGTGAGAACTCGAAAATTCAACCACAATAGAAGAGATCTGACCTTTTTCTGCATTTTTAGGATTGCTCAGTAGGCGGAACTATCAATTATTATCATTGAGGGGACTAATGTCATTTGATATTTTAACAAAATAATTTTGACGTTTTCAAATCAATTTTCTTTCTCGATACTTGTATCTTAGTATCTATTGTTATAGTCGTAGATAAAGTATAGTATTCAACTTGCGGTAATGGTTATAACTCACTTGATGAATTACAGCACTCGCCTGCGGCTCGTGCTGCAAACTTCATCTGCGTAAGTTATGACCTGCATTACCGCTCGTTAAATAATATATTATTAAGTGAAATGAATTCCCATTTGAATTTATTTCACTACATTCGAGATTCGAGGCCCAGGAGTGTTGTTTTTATTCAGACTTACAGCAAGTTACTACTCGTAAAACAAAACAGTTGAGATTAAACAGTACGTTGGGATACGTAGTTAGAAGCAACGTTATATTACTACGTTCATTTTGATGGCATAAAAAGTATTTCACAGAGATTATATTCAAGTAATTCTAGTTTTATTTTATATACTCAACGGATATTTCACGATCCTAGAATACGCGAAGGTATTAGCATACATACATTGTAATTATTCACGAATATCCTCAGTTATTTGTTTTGAAACAACTGTAACAGCATCAGGATATTCAATAAATAATGCAGTAAATAATGTTTTTCATTTGCGACACTTTATTTTCCACGACCTAGTGATGACCGTGTGAAGAGAAAAATTGATACCGTCTTGCAGACTAATCCGGGATTTCTTGACTTTACGCCGTATAGTAGATCTTTTTAAAGGCAAAGAAGTAGATTTTTTACTGAACCCACCCTAAACGTGCTATCCATGAAAAATTATATATATTCTAAATATGCCCCAGTCACCTCTGTGGACGTTGAACACACATTTTCGAAATCGAAATGGATTACTAGCAAAAAAAACGCCACAGCCTAACACCTGAACAATTACAGCAGTTACTGGTTATTCAATTTTTTTCCATAGTCTAAGATTCCACTATAAAATGAGCTTCACCGAGCTGGTTAATGGATGAAAAGTATTTTATGTCCAATTAAATATGTCAATAAATATATTACAAATGGGTTGTCTAAAAAAATTCAGTCCAGAGTATGATTAATTAACAATTAAAAATTATTATTTTTTGAAACATTTCACTAGTTTGTTTAAGAGACAAATTCCATACCAATCGAAAGTATGAAGTCCATAGAATATGCAAATATTAGGTTGACTATTTTTTTCCCGTCACAACTCTTGGGTAGGCAGGTATAAACAGGTAAATCGATAACTTGCATCGGTGTGGTTAATAAATTAAAGTTAAATTAAAATAAAGATTATTTCATTACTAACACGGTGGTATAGGGTTGTCTGCAAAAAATCAGTCCTGAATTCCGGCTGTCGAGTTTTAAAAAGAGAAATATTCCCCAGCAAACCATTCCATGCGATAGAAGAGTACACAGCATTGCATCTGTGTGTAGTTCGTCCATACCGAAAATGAAGACGATCCGTTTATCCGTTTCTCCAAAAAATCGAAGAAAGTCAGGGGGCAGCGGTATTATTATTAATCTGCCCCTAGCAACTCTTAACGCGAAGAGGGACTAATTTTTTCGATTCCGCATCTCAAAGAGTACGTGTCTTTCTATTCGATCGGTTAGGGGGCGGCTCCGGGACGTTTTTTAAAATTTTTTCGGTACATTACCGGATGCGCCCCCGCGATATCGCCTTATATACGTACATAAAATTTGAGGTCGATCGGATTCGATTTGTGGCCGTGAGATGTGCGGAAATTTTTTTTTACTCTTAAAGACGAACATGAGGCTAAGTAAACGGCGACTGTGGGACGGGATGGGAGGTTTCCCGAATTCATAACTGAGGGGTGGAGTCTCGAAGTCACGAGTTCCAGAAATCGACCTTTTCTGTTTCATTTCGAATACATATTCGAATGTTTTTTATGAAAATATCAAAAAATGCTTCTATAGAATTTTTTGTATAAACAATAGTTTACGAGCTGGGCGGCAAAATACCACCGCCCCCGGACTTTATTAAATTTTTTGGAGAAACGGATAAACGGATTGTCTTCATTTTCGGTATAGACTATTATTTCCTGGTAGTGATTTGAAATTATATTATGACGTTCCTGTCGCCCCTTCGGGGGCGGCCCTTGACAACACGAAATTTGTCTAAAATCATTGAAATTGTTTTGCGGCTTCTTCTCCACCTTACCTATCGAAAAGTCTAATAAAATTTTATGATTATATGTATCGTTTTCTTAAAAAAAAATTAAACGTAATTGGGGGCGGCAAATGGATTATTAGAAAATTTTATTTTTTACGGGTTTTCGATCTCGAGATATCATTAGTAGGGTCGAAAATGTTGTTTTATTGTCATTGAAGGGCGTTAGGGGTTCCTAGGTGCAGATTAATAATAATAGGTACCGCCGCCCCCGGATTTTATTCGATTTTTTGGAGAAACGGATAAACGAATCGTCTTCGTTTTCAGTATGGACGAACTACACACAGCTGAAATATTGTGTACTCTTCTATCGCACGGAATGGTTCGCTGGGGAATATTTCACTTTTTAAAACTCGACAACGGGAATTCAGGACTGATTTTTCTCAGACAACCCTATACCACCGTGTTGGTAATGAAATAATCTTTATTTTAATTTAACTTTAATTTATTAACCACACCGGTGCAAGTTACTAGTATCGATTTACCTGTTATACCTGCCTACCCAAGAGTTGCGACGGGAAAAAAGTAGTCAACCTATCGTTTGCATATTCTATGGGCTTCATACTTTCGATTGGTATGGAATTTGTCTATTAACCAAACCAATGAAATGTTTAAAGAAAAAATAATTTTTAATTGTTAATTAATTATATTCTGATCTGAAATTTTTTAGACAACCCATTTGCAATGTATTTATTGACATATTTAATTGGATATAAAATACTTTTCATCCATTAACCAGCTCGGTGAAGGTCGTTTTATAGTGGGATCCTATACTACCAGTATTACAAGTGAGTCTTTTGTAAACTAATAAGCTTAATATGAATAATGTTGGATATTATAAATTACCAGTACAAGGTAAGATCTTGATTTCCACTTTTTGTAGGTATATGTTTGCACCTAGTTTTCTACAAACATTAACTTCATCCTGATAATGACGTCATCTGCAAATGAAGTGCGAACTTTAGTTATAATTATGATTGAATCCTTTGTTTTAATAGAGAATACAAGGTAGTGATTTTGGCAATGCGCGTTGTTAAACTTTTACTTTCCGTCGATTCCACGTATACCTAACTCTTCACCTCTCCGCAGCCAGGGGCAGCAGCTAATTAAATGGAAGCCATAGCAGGAGCAGGAGTTGCAAATACATGCCGAGGTGTCTGTTTACATTTCAGACGCATTAATTAGCCAGCACCAGCTGCGGCCGTGGCGCGACGCAATTTCTTAAAGCGACTTCTTCGCTAATGCCCTCTATGTGCTCTCAATGTCGGCGGTTGGCGACTTCTCCTCTCATATAACGTATTTACCGATAAAGAGCCAGACGTTGAGTTTGAAGACAGCGCAGATTGAATTAAAACACTAGGTTGGCCTTACATTTTACAGCACTCAAAGATATTGAAAATTATGTTCTATCCGTTCTATCACTACTTGTCTATCCGAGTAAATTCCTCTACATGAAAAAGTAAATGGATTGGATTCTGTATTGACTAACTCTTCGGTTTGTTCGAAAAACTAGTAAAAACTACACATTCATCTCATAATTAATTACTGTATACAAATTTCATTATCAGTGTTGCTGTAGACATTTGAAGTAGCTCTGAGCATATATTGGCCATAATGGCGAAGAGTTCATACCTTTGCTTAATTCAGAAAAATATACCAATTGTACATTTACTGAAAAAAACATAATATTATTCTCGCCCGCGTAGTCAATAAATTTTTTATATTGTTAAGTCTCAAATATTTGTGATAGTGTTTGTTATGTGCTCTACGTTTAGTTTACAAATATTGTTAAATATGATGTTTCGGATAGCTTAGAATCAACCAAATATACAATTACTTACCTTATTTTCTAGCACCAGTCCAAAACATAACACGATATACTATTTAAAAAAATATAAAACAAGATAAGCACTGTATAAAAATATTATATTAATGCATGATAAACCTTTTGCTCAGGGGCGGTTCAGTGAAAAAGTTCTGATTTCAAGGTAAGAAAAAACTTTTCTTTCTTTAACAATGATACTCAATTTTGAATTTTACTATATAAATGACTAATAAACAGACAGATTTCAATTTTCCATTATTAACTTAACATTAACCTACGCAACCTGCGCTAACTTAAATTAATAATTAAGGAAATCGATGTTCTTATTATTATCATTACCAGCATTAAGTTTTAGGTCCTATAAACCAACCTTTGATATTCTAATTAGTCAAATTCTTTGTATTCTTTACCTTCCCAATTTTCTCGGTTTTGCGCCTCCACATCAGCTGAACTGGCAGGTTTCCTCTCAATCAACTCTCGTAATTGTCAAACAAACAGTTTCCATCTGATTTTGGGAGATTAGATTTTACAGGAACAATGTTGATTTAGCTTGGATGTTATATTTCTAGACTCAGGTACAGGTTGTTCTTGATATTTCTTTTAAAAATTTTTCAACTCCAAACCAAATTCTGGGTAGGTAGGTACCCCCTTATTTTATAAAATCAACAAACTTTTTCGTTTTTGTCCTCGTTACTACGCAATGTCCACGGTATATCCATGAGAGTTTTAATTCACTTTACACTTAAATTCACTTTACTTACACACTAGATTTTACAATATTTTTTATTTTTATTTTGATATCTATCTATTTATTAACTTAAATTTTACAATTAAATGCTTATCATTTTGTCCACATAATTTATTATTCTACAATATTATTTTAATGCTAGATCTGTTTATTCAGCTTCCTCAATTTTATATTTAGGTATTTAGGTCCAAATTAAGGTTTTTTTGTTCACCGTGCATACTCTCCTGTTATTTTCTCTATTTCAGAGTTATGTAGACAGACATTTAAAACAAATTGCCGTCCCGCAGAATCTGCATTTCGTTCTCCTCTTAATTACAAGCTTTACCAGAATATACACCTCCATAAAATTGAGGACTCGTTATTATGTAGTTTATGGATTTGCTTACAGTCGTTCCAACTTACACAGTCGTAAAATCAGATGCAATTCAAACACTGTCTCAGAATATTCATCAGAACAGGATTCGGAACTGAATGCAAATAAAACTTTGACACTAAAGTCTGCTCTTAAACGTGTCCATTGTTCCCGTGAACAAATTTATAGTTCTCGAATGTACGAGTGGTTCCTCTATCAGTTTTAATTAAATCGTATTTTAGTAGTTTTATCTGTGTTAGAAGTTAGAAATAGCTTGTTGAGTATGTCCTCAAATTATAGGATGGATTAAATATAAACTGAATTTTTATTTTAACGCGCGCTCGGGAAAGCGATTGGTGCGATCTCTTGATATACATTAAATAGAGAGAAAGAGAGCACCTTGTCTAAGCAAGAAGTACATACGTACGTTAATCAATAAATTATTATCAAATTTTTGTCACAGAACCTAATTGTTGTTATTCAATAGAACTACAATTTTATAGTGGAAAAATAAATCTTAGTACGGTCTAACCAAAATGTTACCGTTTGACAGCTCCTAGCCTCCTAGCGGTGTTGCCAGATGGTATCATTTTACGGAAATTTGTAAAACAAACAAAGACGAAAAGGGTTTTTATACGCTAAGAAATTTCGAAGTGGATTTTTTTTTTACGGAAACTTTGGGCAGTTTAACACAACCATCGTTTTAATAAAGATAAATAAACTGTAAAAGTGAATCGGTTACTTGTTTGTAAAAAGTAATGTGTGATCCGATAAGATGTTTGCAAAAACAAAATCCAAGGTATTACAAAGAAGACTGCTATTATTTTGACAGGCGAGAAGTTGGATTTTTGCAAACAAAATTGGGTGCAAACTTACCGCTTTTATTAAAAATGTTGAAAATGATATCCATTAGCGCGGATGCAGACTTGGCAGCCACAAATCCAATTTAAGCGAACAAATAGCACCTGAAGTTTATTTTTTACTTAATTTAACTTACAATAACACTATATTATAGACTCTTCTGTTACTCAAATCAAAACAACAAAACAAGCGCAACACAATGCAAATCCATAAATACAATAACGTAATCCACCTATCTTTTTAACAGACTTGAATTGACAATTTGAACATTTCCTTCACATAACAAAAACCTCAATGGAAAAGCAGTTGGAATGCTTATTAACAAGTAGCGTTAATATGAATGCTCATAAATTGACTAGATATTATAGTTTACAAATTCCTTTTGTTCAAAATGACGTCAAATGTCATAAATCGAATAAAAAAATGTATATAAAACTAAGTCAATTAGAAAATTCTTCATATTATAGTGATTTGAAAATAATATTTCCTTCACAGTACTCAGATTTTAGGTCAAAATTCTTCAGGTGTGAAAAAAATATTCACATCTGACAACACTGACCTTGTAGTTTTCACTACACTCCACTTCACTCCACTCCACTTCATATGTACACCTATCGTAGTATGTTTTTGTCACTTATTGCAATTTTTGTTAAATATATTCAATATTCAAATCTCATATCAACTTATGACCTATATAATTTTACTTAATTTGCCATTTACTGTCAGGAGTTTTGATTTTTATTATTCTGCATTAGAGACACCACACCCTGTATAGAAAAATAAAGTGCATTAAAGTTTTCTTTTACTGTGACAATAACAGTAATATAAACAAATTCCAGTTTATATTTGATCCATGCAAGAGATTGTTGCATCTTGACTTAAATCCGTACTCCAAATGTATATAAATTGCATGTTATTACGAAAGCAAGAGATTCTGACCCTGCGGCTTGTAATGGCGCACCGTCGACATAAATCCAAGAAATTTTGGTAACAATGGGGCTCATCCGCTGAAATCCGTAATTTGTTTCCAGCGCTGTCTAACGAATTTCATGGAATTTGGCGAAATAAATTGATGTGCGATTAAAGGGATTATGCGCATTACTGAGGCGAATGAACATTTCCAACATTTTTTTCGGATGTATGAGTTCGATCGCGTCCAGTTTAACATGCCAATAGTAATCTGACAACAAAGGACTTTCATACAGAAAAATGTTGCGCAATTTATGTGATCCAGTCGTGTGCACTTTAATGGTTGTATGTATCATGAGGTACATATGGAACGGGGAAATGTTGTTTTGAATGGAAAATTTGATATTTCAATTTTTGTAGCAGTAAGGAGCGTTTTTGTTTAGAGGTTTGATGAATATACGGTGGGGTCTTATGATTTTTATACATTATAAATGCCATATTCTCTATATATTATAAGTTTTGGACAAAATTTGGCTTGCGATACTCTTCTTGATTTGTAATGAGTCTTCTATATAACTGCCTGCTCCTGTACTGAACTTCCACCCACCGTATCTATTAATTGCAATAAGATTGCATCAGAGTCTGCCAATAAACTAGCCGAAGATCGTCGAAAGCAATGTCCATTATAAAAGTATAAAGGTTAGAATCAGGCAAATCAGCAGAAATTCAGCAATATTGGCAGACATCTTACCAAATGTGTTGATTCCAACTGGAGTCGTGGCACATTTATTCGTAAATGTGTCGTGTTCGCTAGACGAAGGGCTATGCCCTTTTTATAATAGTTCAAATATAATGTACGTTCACAACTGGTGAAGTTCCCAATCGACATTACTGGATGCCAAGTTGCACAGCTCTCGCTTTTCTGCGAGAAATTTGTCGATTTCTTCCCTAGGTAATACTTTTTCGGTATCCTTCACCGTCTCTCTTCAAGAAAAACAATCTGAATTCAAACTGTAATCTCTGAACTCACACCGCTATAGTCTGTTTAGAAATGAAAGAGAGTAATAAAAGCTTATTATGTATGCAAATCGTAAATAAATATAGTACTGGTGCTTATATTCAATATTTTTATATTATGTATTATCGGTATAGATGATGTGTACTTTTAAAAAAACTTTGTGTGATCGAACCGTACTAAATTGTAGCAGGTAACTAAAATTTAATCCCCGACAATCCGTCTTTATCTATGCCGCTTCAATTTCTCGGTCCATTTCTCTAATAAGTATTCAATATAAAAACAGCATTTCAAAACATGAGGCAACTTTAAACATCATAACCGGGTTAAGAGGGTTTTTAGTAATTCAAATAAAATTATTCAATATTATTATCAAAATATTTATTTAAATTTAATGAATAGACTTTTATTCCACACAAAAATATATGTATTTTGAAAATTCAAATTATGGTGAGTAAATGTAGTGTTGTATAAATGTACAATAAAGAAAATAAAAAAGTAGGTATATTAAAATTCATCATCTGAATATTCTGATGAATTATCTTAGTAACGTCAATTAAATTATCGAGTTCCCACATTTTCTCCTCTTCTTTTTGTACATGATGTATACATCTTTGCCAGTTATCTGCAGTTACTCGATCCAAGGAATTTTTTAACAAAATTTTCACGTCACTTAATTTAAACGTCGTATTATTTCGCGCTACATCTCCTTTTACCTGCGCCCATACTAATTCGATTGGGTTAAGTTTACAGTGATAAGGTGGTAACCGTAGTACCGTTATTTGGCGATTTGTTGCCATTTCATCGATAACATATTTTATCTGATCTTTATTAAGATTGACAAGTGTCAAAAGTTCCTTTTTCACCATATTTGTTTCAAAAGAAATGTTTTTTCCGGATAACCATTGAATTATATCGGCTTTCCTCCAAGCAGTTGTAGGCGTCCACTCGGTCTACCGTGAATGGTAACTGGCATTATCCATGACAATTACAGACCCCGGAGGAATAAGATCCAACATCTGTGTAAAATACTCTTCAAAAACATCTGCGTTCATGTCTTCGTGATAGTCACCTGTATTTTTAGATTCAAATAACAGTAAACCGCCATCTACAAAACCACTGGCACTACCTATATGTGTATGTATATTAATCTTTGCCCTTTACCTGAAGGTGCCTTGAACCCTGTTGAAAGTCCATCCAAAAATGGTTGTCGAAAACTTTTTACATTTTCATCTTGCCATACTTTTGTTACAGTATATCCCTCGTAAGCTTATAATATCTGCTTACTTGTAAATAAACGATGGAACTTTGATTATCTTAGCAACAATACACTTCAACGGACAATTGGATTCCAAAATAATATTTTATAAATTTAATAACGCAAGAAATGTTTTATACTTTTATCCACAATCGCCTTATAATCAGATACTTTTTTCACTAATAGAATGCTGCTTAAAACACTTATACAATAAATATTAATGGTGCTTGCAGAAAAAATAGTGTACCACATAAATATATGCTAAACTTTCTCACAAAATAAAATTTCACTTTTTGCACTTAATCATAAATAACTAGATATTTTATTTAATCTTTATTTAAAATATCCAGTAAATTATTATTAAATTTTCCTTGCTTATGTTATCGATTTTGAGTGCGTAACTGGACTAACTCTTTCTGTGTCCCTTCGTACGTGACAAAATAACTTATTTACGACAAAAAGAAAATCCCCAGCATCTGTCTGCGCCCCCTTGTCGTCCACCCTCGGCTCGGCGTTTAATCCGGACCGTTCATGGCATTCCTTTTGGGCGAGCCGGGCCCTTAGTAGCTCTAACCGATGAACGCTGTTCCAGATTTGCGGCCCTAAATGGTCGTAATGTGGATTCGAAGCGAAACAACTCATAATTCCCGGACCGTATCGCTCAAAGGGATGTTCCCGCTTTGTAATTTACAATGGCAAGTTCGAGAGGATATCAAATCTGCGGCGAAATACTTCCACGAATCGGAAATAAAACTTTGCCTGCTTCAGTTTCGGAATGAGAATAGATGTTTTTCTTATTACTCTTATTACACCACCGTCTTTCTGTGAAATTCTTTCAATACTTTACTATTTGTATTAGTCACAGTTTACAGGCTGCGTCAAAAAATCAGATAATTTCATAAACTGCACATTTTCTACTTATACAGGTATGACTAAGTACAAATATTTTAAGAGGGGATAGAGAAAATTAAGAATTAACGGAATCACCCTTCAAAAAATTTCCAAACTTGTTTATAAAGCGAAAACATTTTTTTTCGAAATTATGTTAAATCCTTATTTAACGTCGTCTATGCGACTTGTCTGCCACACGTTTACAGAATCAGAGTAGGTAACGTAGGTAACTAGCAACACGGCTGTAAAATTTCCAGTCAAGTCATAACTTAATTCCTGTGTTCACCATGTGTTTACGTTGTAGTTTTGTGTCTTCTTCAGTTTTTAGTGCCTTTTTTAATTTTTAAACGTTTTATAGTTATTAAATAAAGAAATTTGTGTCTGGTACAGATATTTCTCTACAATATAGTTCGCTGGTTTGTTTTTTTAGGTTATTGGACAAGACTGCATTAAAACTTTTCTATTTATCTATTAGTACCTATCCATTCCTTTCGTTCGATTTTCTTATAATAAATAGGCATTTTATCCAACTGTACCTACGGGAAGTGTGTTTTATCGGTAGTGAGTGAAAATTTACCTTTACCTTCCTATCAGGTATTATTACTAATAAGATTGTTAATTTTTGTCGTTTTTGTATTTTTGCATTTAGAAACGCTGCAAAAAAATGACCGCATGGTAGTTGACATTGTTGACAGATGTAAGCTTTATCTATTAATCTTAAGCCATCTCAGTCGATGCTTATCATATGCGCCGATTTTCCGCAAGAAAAAGAGGGTATTGCCCTGTTTTTTAATATAGCTAAAATTCTGGAATATTTTTTTATTGTCTTTTAGGTCTCCCTAATCACGTGGTTGAAATTTTTTGTACTTACTTCATAGTTAACCGTGTATATTAAATTATACAGGGTGTCCGGTATATGAGTGCTTTAATTTTGCCATATAATAAGTTGTACTAAACAAAACATATTTGACTTAAGACTTTTCTGACCAACGGTAACAGAATTATGACAGCAAACAGGTCTTGAATATGTGACAACGTCTTAGGATTGTTATGTTTTATACATAATAATTACAAATAGGTACACCTAAACATATATACTTACTGTGAATGATTTTCTTAAAGCTCTTTTCACACCACAGAATAAGAGTTACAACGGTTTAAAATACTGTTTCTTGCAAAAAGCGTTTACCGTACAAACGTCTCGTAGCCAGAGAGTTTTGCCTAGATTTGCCGTAAATTAACATGCGATGCTGTTGGTTATGGTTACTATAAATTGTTCCAATTTTGTTTATGTGCACTTACAAACATCAAAGTAAAACTAAACAAAAATGAATCGCATTAGCTGACGCACCATTATGGCTAATATTACTTTTAGTTTATCACCAGCAGCCTGACACTGCAACGTTGTCGAACGTTACAGTTTTAACGAGTTTTTCAGAAACTTCAATTGTTTACTTCATTAATACTAACCCAAAAATCAAATTATGGACAAATTACGTTAGTTACAAATTATTAGTTCGTAATTTCGTGGCATAGACATTTTTTTCATAAGAGTTTTTTATTGCTTTTAGTCAGATATACAATTCCATAAAATTACGGAACTCGTATTCCGGAGACCCTGTATATCGAATCAAACTTTAGCACCAAATTTTACACTTTTGATTCTGTTTGTTTTAAGTTTAACTCTGTCTAACAACTTGATACCAAAACATAAGATGTACAGTAGACGTGGACGCCCTGTAGACAGGTAGCGCCTAATACGTATATAAATATAAACACCAGATAATCTCTCGCGAGCGTACGACAAGCGTTATTAATCAACTCCACAGATACTAATCCTTATCGTCATTTTATGCGACCAAGTAAGTTTGTGTTGGGTGCAGATACTTTCCCACAATATAGTTCGCCTCTTTGGTTTTCTAGGTTATGGGACAAGACTGCCGAGGGTACATTAAAAGTTTTCTGTTATCTATTCCTTTCGTTCCATTTTGTTATAATAAATAGGTATTTTATCTAACTGTACCTACAGGAAGTGTGTGTGTAGTGAGTAGTTATAATGAATGAAAATGTTGTAGTTTTGCCAGTTTGCAACGAAATAATGAAAAACGAATGCAAAATAGTTGAGCTAACTGGATTAACTGTTGCCTACCTGTCTATCAGGTATTATTACTTATTATAAAAATGTTAATTAAATTATGCATTTAGAAATGCTACAAAATAAAAACGACCGCATGGTAGTAGATACTGTTGACAGATATAAGTTTTATTTATCATAGCCGCCGACTTTCCATAGAAAAAGAGCCCCATTTTTTAAATATCGAGCTAAAATTCTGGAATAATTTTTTTATTGTCTTTTCGGCCTTCCTGAGCACGTGGTTAAATTGTTTGTACTTAGTCATAGTTCACCCTGTATACAAAAATGTGTTAGAATTGTGGGTAACCAAATCCTCAAGCGCATTATTGTAAACAACACAAACGTAGAAACTGAAGGAAAAAGATCTTCTCTATTTGTGTTGAACATTGTCTATGGGCTTACATTAGAAAAAGCAGTATGAATTTTTTGTTTTAGTTGTGACGAAGGATGATAATAAAAATGCAGCCTGTTTAACATACTTCTTATTTACGCACTTGTTTCATTAGATACTTTTTATCGGTTGTGGATAAGGTTTTGTGTTGCATTCCTGTGTTTATATTATATAATTATAACGTTGACGTGGATATTATGATAACCTGAACGCCCATAGAAGCCAGAGAGCCAGAGCAGGTGCTACTAGGAAATTTGATTTTTTCTATTGTGTGCACCCTATACGATCAAACTGATGCGTGAAAAATTCCCAATTGTGAAAAATAATTTTGTATTGTAAGAGGGTAAGGTTGAATCTTCATATTTTATCACAAAGAAACATACAGCTAATAGGCTGCTTTTTTGTTATACCCTGTATATACTGTCTTTAAGGGAACCTTTGTTTGCCTCAATGACTAATATCAAGCAAAACGAGTCAATAAAAGGGGCGTCGGATCGTTTCCTTTAGGTCCGATTTCCCGGAAAAACTGCTTTTAAAATTACATATCCACTTTATGGCATTTTTTTATTTTCCGGCTCCTCTTCCCGGAATCATAAGCAGACTTCGGGTATGGGGGTGGGGCGAGAAATGGAAAGGAATGGAACGGCGGAAAAACCCGCGTCGATGAAGGACGTGAGCAGTTACAGATGGCGACAAAGTAGCGGCTAAAAATGGGACAATACAGGGGATCGGGTGCGAGGTACAGATAAGGAGTCAGGATTTATTGGGGATCGCGGAAAAAGTGCGGAACGGATTCAGCAGCCCAGACGGGGTAAAATCTTTGCTTGTCATATGGGGATATACGCAGTCTGTAATGTCTGTTTTTAACTTTCCGGTAACTGAGAAAAAAATAACAGAATCTGAAATTCGCATCATTGCTATGTAGAAATTGAATAACTTTGGAATTTATTGGTATATTTACAATATATTTAATTCTTAATTTGTTGGCCTTATAAATAGTTACTTTCAGTAGTTGGCAAAATAATTTTGGAAATATAGTTAAGGTATTAAAAAAAATAATTAGTCATATACAGGGTTAACTATGACTAAGTACAAATATTTTAAGAGGGGATAGAAAAAAATTAGAATTAACAGAATTTCCTTTCAAAAAATTTCCAAACTTATTTATAAAGAGAAAAAAATTATTTCGATATTATATTAAATCCTTATTTAACGCCGCCAATGCGAGAATCAGAGTATGCAACCAGCAAGCTACCGTCATGCAATAGTCGGCCACAGTCGGCAGTCGGTCAGGTCGAGTCGGTTCGCTGTCATGTTATAATTTAATTCCTGTGTTTACGTTATAGTTTTGCGTTCTTCTTCAGTTTTTAGAGCCTTATTTTAATTTAAAACGTTTTATAGTTAATAAATAAAGGAATATGTGTCGGGTACAGATATTTTCCCATAATATAGTTCGCCGGTTTGTTTTTATAGGTTATGAGACAAGACTGCCGCGGGTGTTAAACGTTTTCTGTTATCTATTAGAACCTACCTACCACCCCTTTCTTCGATTTTGTTATAATACATAGGCATTGTATCTAACAACTGTACCCACGGGAAGTGTGTTTATCGGTAGTGAGTGAAAATGTAGTTTTACCAGTTTGTAACCAAATAATGAAAAACTAATGCAAAATACTGGAGCTAACTGGATTAACTGTTACCTACCTATCAGGTATTATTATTAATAAGAATCTTAATTTTTGTCGTTTCTGCATTTAGAAATACTGCAAACGACCGCATGGTAGTTGTTGACAGATGTAATGCCAACTATGTATGTAAGCCATAAGCCATCTCAGTCTATACTCATCATAGGCGCCGACTTTCCGTAGGAAAAAAGGGTTTGCCCCATTTTTTAAATATCGAGCTAAAATTCTGGAATAACTTTTTTATTGTCTTTTAGGGCTCCATGAGCACGTGGTTAAAATTTGTGTGCTTAGTCATAGTTAACCCTGTATAGTTTTTCAAGAAATTTATTAAAATTAGTAATATATTAAACAATATCCTGTTACAAAATATTATTCCTTCTAACATCTTCCTAGCAAGTGCTATAGCAAACGAACATTAATTCTGTAAATGTTTACAAAATCTTAACATAATTTGAATTATAGTAAACATAACTGAGAAAAATTATTCCTGGTTTTCTCAATATGTAAGACTTGAAAGTTTCTTAATCAACTTATTGAATCAAACATCCATCAATGGAAGAGTTATTTGTTGGATTTTTTCTCTTTCAATGTCCTTATCGATATTTCCTGTTTTTATTTCACTAAGTATACTACTAAAACCGTTATAATAAAAAGCACCCAATTATTCTTTACTGGCAAATTAAAGAAAGTTGTCATGTGTTTCAAAACCCAGTGTTTCTCCTATAAAATCGTCTTCGCCGTTTACAGTTCCAATATTTCAAGCTCGAGGTATTCCAAACAACGTCGTCGCCACACGACGGTAGTAATATCCCCGAGGGTACGGTCTATATTGCGGCACGCACTTTCAGTAGGTTGTAAAGACCCCAGGCTTCCCAGCGCATGTGCTAAATTCATGTGAATAAAAACAAATTGAGCGTAAAATTAAAAAGGGTGCGCGTACCTGCCTCATATTTTCTAAAACATTTTGTGGCTCCAGGCGAACTTCTGTCACACACGAGCCCTCCGACGGAGCAATCGCAGAGCTAGTATTTATAACTTATGTAGCATATTGCCGCCCATTGGAAGCAATTTGGCTACGAAAACGTGTCTCGGGTGCAAATATTTTTAGGTTTATGTTAGATCTGCATCGTGGCGGTGTATTTTAGAAGTTGTATTACCTAGTAATGCACATCTTATTGTACAGACTACAAACTGATTGGAGTTTTGTAGAGGAAAAATAATTTGTATCTGTATTCTCTATTATAATTTTTCGTTTTAGCCTTGACTATATACACTAAGACTAGTCAATCTAATGGGAGACCTTGTTGGCCTGAATGGGAAACCAACTCTCGCGTAATGGGAAACGATCTCAAAAAGAACGTTTACGCTTGGACTATTTGCTAATAGATGGCGCAATATTAGGTACTAAAATGACATGAATTTGGATATATAATTTTGAAAGCTCCTCCCATCGAAGATGATTGGTTCATACATATTATGTTATGTACAATCGTTTGCAATAATATTGACACTCTTTAAATTCAATGTTGCTATTTCTTTTGAACTGCTGACGTATTTGTAATGAAATCTGCTTTCAACTTTTAACATTAGTAATTAGTTGTTTCACTTACCAATATAAATTTAATGAGTTTCTACTCAGAACTTCGAGAAGTTCAAAAACTGTTTTGAGAGAGTGTCGTTGTTATTTCAAAAGCTTGCATGTACTTAAAATTCATAACTTCAATGACATTCGATAGGATTACTGTTTATTTTATTATTAAGTGAATGTGTTAGTCATGAGGAAGCAGGCAGGAAATAAATGTTAATTTTTAAAATGTAATAAAACTAGATGAAACATTCCAGGAATAAAACTTTTCCGCGCAAGGCGAAAATCGACTATAATGATAGATTTTGAATTCTGATAAGTAATTATAGTAATTTTATCACGATTCTTAATAAAAAGAAATACAGAAGTGCAGTTATCCAGTTCATATTCACTTTCGCGTATCAATGAAAGTCAAAGCTTAAAATATATTAACCGCCAGATAACACTTTTATCATACTCCTCCAGCTTTGGTAAATTCAAGTGAAGAAGTCATTTAATACGTGTCGATAAAAATATACAGGGTGGGCCATTAATAAGGGGGCATAGAAGAGGAGTAACATCATTGGGACGAAATATGAAGATATAGCTAAATATATCTTCGTAAAATATTTCTGTGGAAAAAGATACAAGGTGTCAAAGTTGAAATATTTTTATTTGTGTTTTCTTCTTTTGTATTAACGCAAGTATCTCTCAACTGATTGAAATTTAATTCAAAAAAATTAGTAGGTATCAATGAGTCGTTTACTTTTTTAAATGTCCAGAGCAATTTTGGAAAAAAACTCATATTTGAAAAAAAAATGATCTACATATTTACTTTTATGGACAAAAATAACAACAGAGCAGTAAAAACAACTTAGCCCTTGAGCAAACTCTCCCTACTTCTACATGTCTTAATTAATTAAACTAATTATTACAGCTAATTACAGAAAATTTTCAATATGGCAATTTTCTAATGCTCCTAAGAGATTTCCTCACGTCGAAAAATACATTTGGTTGTTTTAGATCAGTTTTCTGGAAAACGGTAGAAATTTCGTTAACAAAAAATAAGATAGAAATTGTCATCATCTGGCAATATATCTTTTAATAGGTACCTACTACGTAAATTATGATTGCTTTTCTTAAAATATGTTTCCCTACCAAATTTGATGAAAATCGGTTGAACGATCCTAGTTATTAAAAAAAAACGAAAAAAATATATAAACCTGTATCTTTTTCCACAGCAACATTTTAGTAAGGCATATTTAGCTATATCTTCACATTTTGCTCCAAAACCGTCATTCCTACTCTGGCACATCATTAATGGTTCACCTTATATAATACTTGAAATAATAAACTACACATGAAACACATTCTTTTCTGATGAGGCCTGTAAAGTTCACAAATTATTTTTACTAAAAACATTAGCGCATGTAAATTTATTTAAATTTGCATGCGCAAATGTTAAATTATTTGAATTTTTAAATTAATTTAAATTTAATTTTAATTTAAAAATTACTCTTCAAAAAGACTGCAAAATAATATTTATTTCACACCATCACAAAATTATACTTAGATCAAACATTGAAAAAAGATACTTGGTGTTTTAGAATTTTTACTAATGAATTTTTCGCAAAATAATAATGCATCTTATGCAGTAAGAGAAACCCACACGATAATCTGCAGTTCTATATGTCTCTTTATAGAAGTAGGTATGTCGAATTCATTTGAATTATCTTAATATGTTTAAAGGAAATAAAATAGAAAATGTAAATTTTGGCATATCGCTGAAAACTCTTTTAACAATCTTATTTTTCTGTTTTTTTTTAAATTAATTTACAGTTCATATTACTTCTCTAACGCATTAAAATAAACTGCTTATGTTTCAAACTTTATGATCTGTGGTTTGAATATAAATATATTGCCACAATCTTATTATTTAGGAAAGTATATGAAAAAGGGTCACGCGGCCACGCCCTCGAAACGCCTTCACAGTTTTTTGCAGATTAAAATAGTAGCGCTTTATTTCCTTCGTTTGAATAAATGTGTATTGTTACACAGTACGACATCTAACAGGAATTATGATAACTATTTAGGTCTTTATTAAGGATTGACTCTCTTGGTGTAAATACTCAAGGGTTTTAGGTATTACGAAGGATGAAATATAATGAACGAAATGAAATATGTTGAAGTTTTATAATAGAAGCAATTGAGACAGCTGTCATAAGTGATTTTTAAGTACTTTTTTCATTACATTTTTCAGTTGTGCGTGAAGTTTTGTGCTGCATTCCTATTTTAATAACATAAAAGACATTATGCAATAAATAATTATAAGGTTAACGTGGGTTTCGTGGAACCTGAGCGCCCATTTGGGTCAGATTTCGAGGACTTGCTACATCTTAATCTGTCTTATTCAGAGCCAGATACAAAGAAAGCTGGATTTTTTCTATTGTGTGCGCCCCAGACGAATAACGTCCATTCTTCCGAATGACAGGCTATTAAGCTAAAAGAAAATATCTGTTATGGTCTTGAATATAAGTTGTCTCTCCATTCGGCATCGAGTTCGACTCACAGAGAGAATCGAGAATAGCTTACTATTATTCTGATATTCTATATCCTCGGTATTTAATCTGGTATTTCCATTATGTGGAGGATGGGATAACAAAAAAAGTAAGCCGCTCTCAGAGAGTCGAGATGCTTTAAATACGGCACGTGCGCACATTTCACGTCGGCTTAAAAAAATGCAAGTCATGGATTTTTGAAAAGCCTACGAGTATGGAATAACGAGGTATAATGATGATAGCTGCTGCTGTTGTGGCGCCTTGCTTTCTCCATACTTCAGTTTTTTCTCGACCTGTCCGAGATTTCTTGTATAATCTTCCTGAGAGGGTAGTTTCTATATACAGTGTGTTTTACTAACAACGAAAACATCATTAACTTTATTTATTTTATTATTTTATATGAGTGTTGGCATGTAGGAAACTCTTCTAAATTTATTTTCACTTATAATTGCATAAGGGGTTTGAATTTTACCGAGTAAATTTGGCACGATAAAAATATCAATTTTTAAAAATGTGACCCCGAAGCTGGAGCGTTTTTAAGTTGACAGTTTTTCGAATCAGATTGCTAAAAGAAACAGTTTGGAATTTAACCAACACAAATTAATCCGGTATCAATACAAACATCGACTGTAATTCGGCATAACAATTTAATGAATAATAAATTTAGAAACATATCAATGCAAACTTTATTTAAGAAACACTAATAGTATATTACATACCGATGAGGGAAGTGTTTCATTACTGTCGAGAGATTAACTATAATCTCGAGATATTAATGAAAACTTCCCTCCGAGGTATGTATACTATTTTATTTACAACCACATCGTTAGTTGAAAATTCTATTTCATATTTTTAAATGTAGTAAAAATGCCAAAATATGCGTCATTTTATTGTTTTGACACCATTCAAAATTGTGCAGGTTGCGTTGAACAAACATGTACAGGTGGCAGGGACATGCCTAGCAACGACGCATGACAGATACAAACAATTTTGAATTCTCGTTCGATCCTTCAAATTTGCGACTGAAAAAATGTTGTCAGATAGCGAGAGAGAAGATTATTTGCCAGACGGAACTCCACCAGAACTAAAACAAGCTGCTGAAAAAGCAGAGCAAAGTTTACTTCCTGAAAAAAGCAGGGGGCGTTACGAAAAAGCCTTCAAGGTTTACGAAAATTGGTGTTTGGAAAAAAATACTAAGAATATTGCTTCAGAAACAGTCTTGATGGCATATTTTAGTGACATGGCAAAGCAAAAAAAGCCCTCTACTCTTTGGGCTATCTACAGCATGTTACGGGCCATGCTAGATTTACGAGAGAAGATTGATATATCTAAATATAACAAGCTCCTTGCTTTTTTGAAACACCAGAATATAGGCTTTAGGCCCAAGAAATCTACTACCTTTACCAGACAAAATATAGAGGATTTTCTAAGCAAAGCACCCCAAGAATTCCTTCCTATCAAGGTGAAATTTTCTTTTTAATTTTTTCTATTTGGTTTTAATTATTTTTTACAATTATTTTAGGTTGCGCTTATAATAGGTGTATCTGGAGCATGCCGCACTGATGAATTATTAAAAATGAAAACTACGCATATTGATATATTAGAAAAGAAAATTTCTATTGAAATTCCGGATACAAAAACTAAAAGTAGATCATTCATGATCACTGAAAATAAACTGGATAAAAATTGTGAAAGAATTTATCCAGGTATGGAAAGATATAAAAAATGAGATATTTTTTGTTCAATATCGATCGGGAAGAGCTCGAAATCAGCCTTTTGGATACAATTCTATCTCTAAATTTCCTTATAAAATAGTCTGCTTTTTAAAACTTCCTAAGGCAGAAACGTACACAGGTCATGCTTTTAGAAGAACGGCAGCTACGTTACTGGTTAATAGCGGAGCAGATATTCTTCAGTTGAAGCGCTTAGGGGGCTGGCGGTCTAGTACAGTTGCAGAAAGTTATGTGGATGAATCTGTAGCTAACCAAACTAAAACCGTAAATATGATATCCCTAACAACTTTGCCATCGTCCTCCTGTACCAGTTCAAACGCTCTACCTCCTGCTGTTAACTTCACGGGATCTGACAGTGGACATGAAATAACATTTTCTAGTAATGAAATTTCAAATCATCAGGGAGGTCTCTTAAATATTTCGGTTAAATCCTATAATAAGTCAAATATTACCATTAATTTTAATAAATAATATATGATAAATTATTTAAATGTTATTGTTGTTAATTAATTGCCCTGTTGTTTCTATATAAGAATTTGTTCAATAAATATATTACTTAAATAAATATTTTGCTTTATTGAACGAGTGAGGGAAATGAGTGAGGGAAATGGGTGAGGGAAATGGAAGAGGGAAGTAGACGTAGGTAATGTGAGACTTTCAAACCTTCAATGACATTAGTAATGTCAAAATTACAGGTATGGTTGTAAATAAAAATAAATACATTTTTATTTGAACATGCAGTTATTGAACTAACTCGCCAACTGCTGCCGCTCGATTTGACTGATTTGTAATTTTGACACGTTTGACATATCAATGGGTTGTGCTGAGCATTTAGTCCATTTGGAAATTTCATTAATTCCAATCGGCACATTTTTATACCAACCTTTAGAATTGTTTTCTCCCAAAAGGGATTTGCTGTAAGAAATACTCTGTCTAATGTTATAGAAGTCATTTTTCCATCAACTTTTTAAATAAGCGTACTGGGCAAATATCTTCCTCTAAAATATTAGGTGTAATCCATTTCGTCACATAATTTATTGTCTTTTTTTTTACTGTTTTAGAAAGGTATTTTAAGCTAATATAAATCAAATCTCCTACAATTTCTATCAATTATTATAATAATTTTTATAGTTAGATATTTGATTCAACTTAAAGGAGACCACCTGAAGAAGCAATCCTAAAAATGCAGAAATAGGTCAGATCTCATCTATTGTGGTTGAATTTGTCGTGTTCTCACTGCCAAAAAGTGAAGTTAGATATTTATAGAGTGTTTCATTATCAGGTTAGTAAATTAGATAATTTTCTTTAGATAATTATTGAATAGAGCTTTGTCTGTGGAATTGTTCATTAGCATACCTAGATGTTTGGTATCAGAGAACATACATATGACATCATTGATAAGAATTGTAGGAGATTTGATTTATATTAGCTTAAAATACCTTTCTAAAACAGTAAAAAAATGTTACAAAAGCTAATAATAAGGAATATATGAGTAGATATTGTGGATGTAATTCAACGCAGGTTGGGGCTTTTGTCCACTGAGTAGTTAGTTTCACACAATATTATTAATACTTAAAAATATATAATAATTTATTGTCACCGCATTGTCTCGTTTTCGACAATAGAGAATTATACGCAATACGTCTAGTTTCTTTTCCATTATTTTCAATTGCAGTAAGTTGATTCTTCTCCGTATCAAGCTAATTCAAACGCCAAAATGTGATATGACTTATATTTTCCGGTTCATTTTAGTCATATAATCTGACCATTACAAATATTTCACATTTATTAAAAGCTAATGCACTGGATTTGCACTTTTCGAGATCTGCTTGTAGGATATTACGTCTAGCTTTACGTGGAGCTTGTGATGATTTAAACTGTACGGCGCTGAAAGAGTTAAATACAATATTGAATTCATTTTAATATTAACTTTTTAATGATCCAAATTGTCTTAACTACCACTTCTTTTAGTCTTTTCCGTTACATTTTCGCATATTAAATGCCTAATCTTGCAATATTACATTAAGTTTCTCGATATAAATATCTGGTTCAAATTTATATCCTTTACCATCGCAAATTAGTATTAGCAGGCACACAGGTATTAACCATTTGACTAATTTCGTTGTTCATAGACTCACCGAATCGACTCATTGTTAGTGTTTAATAATTCAATCAGTTGCTGACAAAAATGTGAAACTATTTGTTTTGGCGATGGACAGACACCGTGATGATTGATTAAAAAATGAATAAATGATAAAACCACTAGTGCATCGGTCGTTGTAAAAATTGCAGGTAGCCTGTGCCGCTGTCAAAGTGACAATTACTCTGTGGCATGTGAGCTTTTTTTATATGTAAATTAAATTGGCACTTGTAAAATCTTTTTTTAAGCTAAATTGTAGTAAATATTGGGCGGAACCTACCACCAATACTCCGCTTTATAGCAATTTTGCGCAGCGGGTTAAAACCGGGAGCACATTGCTCTGATGCCACGCCATGCTACGTGGCGTGGTGTGGCATGTACTCTGTGTGCACACTATTACCATGCCATGCGATGCCACGTTACGTTACATTCGACAATTCCATCAATTTAAGGAATATTTCATATCAGAAGAAGATCAAACTTAAATTGTGAGTCGAGGATGAATACATTTAAGTACCCTAATCCATTTAATCGTTAAAATTTATGTTGTTTCATTAACAATGAAGAGAAACATTTCCTGTGTAATTTGTTCTTAAGCTTCGCTTCTCAGAATTTTTGTTTTCTATAATGCTTGCGTTTTATCCTATAAAGACATTCATGCTCGGAACTTTTTAAAATAACAAAATTTTGTCAATATTTTCTATCATTTTATGCATGTGACATCATATTCACGTGCTACCACGCGAGACCACGTTACACCATCCGACGTGATGAAAATCTAACAAGAGGGGATTTGCGGTATGTATGGCATGGCGTGGCGTGACGTGGTGTAGCGCCAGAGCAGTATGCACACAATATATAAAAATACATAAGAATACACGGTATCAGATCCTTCTGACGTTGTATCACATGGCGTGGCATCAGAGCAATGTACCCCTGGATTAAATCGTCGGTGATAAACGATGGTGTATGGGGTCCTTAAGCCTGTAATCATCAATATCAATACATTCACGCCCTGTACGCCACACCGGGACCATTAGGCGGCAGACTAAAAAGCGACACACCGCAGCAAACGACAATCATCGACGCCATACAACGGGAATGAAACGAAATTAATTGAATCGATACATCAGGAACATATGTCGGTTTCGGACATGGGGTTGTAAATAGCGGCGGTTTCGCTATGGCTGGGTAATAATAACCATCGTCAGACGGATGCCAGCCTGGCTTAAAAAACCCTACAGCCAGGACCGGATTAAGGAGTAATGGTCATACTGTAAAAGTTGGTTTTGGTGCTAGGGAAAGAGTACGCAGCCTAACTGTGTTGCTTATTTTCCAGACCATTTAACAGTTGTAAGCAATCCCAAACAAATTTTATTCTACATGGCATCAAAAACGTACACATGGCTTCATTGGATCGGTCAGTGGTCGCGCGGTTTAAGGCGTCAGTACTTGAATCGAGGTGACTAGATCGGAGTTGGTTCGCGCCCAGCTGCCGGTAGACCGTATATAAGCTATATTCGTGGAGAGGATTGGCACCCTCTCTGCGGGTATGGTAGAGTGGAATAATGTTAGCTTGGGTCAATGTGAGAGATTGATACCGGTTGATATTTGACTACCCCGCTAATTAATGAAGTTTTCCAGGTTTTCCTCATTCCTGCACTGAATAGTGGTTAGGGTCTACCAACGTAAGTCGTTCCTGGGCTCAAATGCGGCCTGCTTAATAGTAATATGCCGCCCCCTCTCCCGCACAAGTCTCCGACTTCTGGGCTAATCCCTGTGATTAGAATGAGGGGTAGAGATATTATTATTATTATTAATAGGAAGATAGATTTATAATAGCTTAAATATCTTTACAATACAGTAAATAATAATGATGAATCAGAATTTTTGTTAGAGTATTATATTATGGATATAAGGATATTCACTGACGGAGAAATCAGTGGTCAGCGCCCTAGAAGTCTTGAAAATGTCTTTGGATTACTTAAAAATGTTTTAGAATCAATTCAACTGAAATTCAATTGGAATCGAATAATCATAGTTGTCACTTTTATTGTTGAAATTCAACAAAAACTCTTTTTGCGTTATGGATCCAATTAGAATCTACTTAACTTGAATTCAATGTGAATCCTAAGATATTATTAAAATCCCTTACCAAAAAGGTGTGCACTATAATTTTGCGGGCTTGTACTTTTTCCCATTAGGAGATTAATCCATCTGAACTGCTACCCAACGTAATAAAGAGAAAAAGGTGGTGACGTTGCTCAGGGGATCCCTCTAATGTAGACCGTAGATGGCCATTGTTCTCCTAACACGGATTCTCTTATTGATAAGATGGCAGTACACTCACGGAGTGCATGGAGTACTGTCTCGTGTTCCTGCTCGCAACCCCTACAAAGAGGTGTTTTATACTTTCTCATATTATAGAGAACCAACAGTTTCCATTTTGAATACCTGTCACCAGGCGAAGATTTTTTCTAGACATAGCCAGGTACTTTTTGGTTGTATCCTATCAGGGATACTCTAGGAGCTCTTCAGCAAATTGACAGCCATTTGTTTCATCCCAACGTTTCCTAACCTCTTTATGGGTGTCCTCTTTGATAATTTCAACAAATGCCTTTTAGGTGCTTTTTAGACTTTTGCCGTTGTATGTATTTATTTACGCATCTTTAACTTGCGAATTGACGTGTCCGCGATAGTTTGGCGCCCTACAGCTATAAAACTGTTAGCCCTATGGCCAGTCCGGCTCTACTCACCGTCGGGTAAATAACTATTTCAGCGCCTTTGTTTCCGAATTCAAATCGTAGGCGGCTAGGTAATGCGTCACTGTCACCTTCTCTAATAGGAAAAATAGAACCGCTTGTCCGCAGCACGAGTGAAAAATACGACACCGGAGGGAGTGAGTTTTCAGTTGGCTCCGCTGGATCTTGAAGTGACGCAAAGACGCGACAGTTTGGGTGTAGGTCTGCTTTTTACCCTCGCACTTTCGAAGGATAATCAATTCTCTGCTGTAAATACAGCGTCTCTAGTAATAATATCGTACGAAGTGTGAAATTTAAAACCCATCTTTGCACAACTAGATTTTTTATTTCTATTATTAATTTTTCAAGTCTGTCAAGATTCAGTATGGCGTCCACAAGAAAAAAAAAACAAATAATTGTACAGTCTGTACCAAATTGCAGCTTTCTGTTGCAAAAATAATGACGCTAGATGGCATTTTCTAAAATTGCTATTTTCAGTTTTTTAACAATATTTCAGCAACGATAGCAAATATCTTGGATCTGTTTGGTTTATCTCAATGTTCATGAAAGCGTGCAACTTTTTCCTAATTTGAGCTGATTCTATTTTTAAACTGACTAAACCCTATTTTCCTGCGGAAAGTCGGCGCCTATGATAAACATCGACTGAGATGGCTTAGATCCATAGATAAAGCTTACATCTGTCAACAATGTCAACTACCATACGGTCGTTTTTTTGCAGCGTTTCTTAATGCAGAAACGACAAAAATTAACATTCTTATTAGTAATAATACCTGATAGATAGGTAAAAGTTAATCCAGTTAGATGCAGTATTTTGCATTTGTTTTTCATTATTTCGTTACAAACGCGTACAACTACATTTTCACTCATTACAACCACTCACTACCGATAAAACACACTCGAACGAAAGGAATAGATAGGTACAAATAGATAATAGAAAACTTTTAATGCACCCGCGGCAGTTTTGTCCCATAACCTAGAAAAACAAACCAGCGAACTATATTGTGGGAAAATATCTGTAGCCGACACAAATTCTTTTATTTAATAACTATAAAACGTTTAAAATTAAAAAAGGCACTAACAACTGAAGAACACAAAATTACAACGTAAACACAGGAATTAAATTATAGCATGACAGCGAATTTTATCGTTGTGTTGCTGGTTGTCTACTCTGACTTTGTAAACGTTACCCGTGCGACGGGCAGGTCGCATAGGCGACGTTACATATGGATTTAATACAATTTCGAAAAAAAATTGTTTTCGCTTTATAAATAAGTTCCTTGAAGGGTTCTTGAAGATCCGTTAATTTTTAATTCTCTATCCCCTCTTAAAATATTTGTACTTCATCATGGGTAACTCTAAATGTATGTAATAATTTTTTCCATTGTCTCATTTCAAAACAATTACAGTTAACAGTTAAATTTGGCCTATGCTGTCAGGAACGGAAGAAAGATGTGCCTCCAAGGAAGTGATACGTCACGATTTGACAGTTCACGTTGGGGAAAACAAATGGCTTTATCTGGAGAAGTGAAAACCGTCACATCTAGATATATTCCCCTGGAATAGTTTCAATAAATATTTTCACCGATCTATTAGCGTTTAAATTGGAAAGTTGTTATATTTGTCCGCAAAATTGAAAATTTAAAATACGTGTATCGCACAAAAATAGTTTTATCGAAACGCTTTCTGTTTATTTAACCACCATGGCGTATATAAATTGGAAAATTAACATATGATTTATGATTTATTACCTCATTAGCCCGTGCACACAGAATGCTATCGCGCTTCGTAATATATGGATTAAAAATACACTAGGTTAGACAAATATTTAAACGCTTTCATGTAAACTTCATCAGGAATTTAACGAAAGCCAAACTTAATTTGCAAGGAACTTTTTACACTGAGAGAAATGTCAACAGATGTCGAATGAAGAAAGTATAAATGTTTTATTCCCACTTCGTGCAGAATGATAATTGTAAAAATAAGTATGATTATATTCGATATTTGTTTTGTGATTACTTATATAAACACTCTGTATTACTTTACACTTACAGAAATTTTGCATTTACCAAAATATAAATTTTCGTTATGGAAAATAGTGGGGGTAATTCATTTAACTTTGTATTAATTATCTTAAATCGGTTAAAGATGTGGCACTTTACTATATAGTATTCTCATTGTTACTAAAAAACAGTTTGACAGGAAATTGTTTATTTAAAAATTAGAAACATTGTTATATACAGGGTGTCTTGCAAGTCGTTACAATAATTTTAGGAGGAGAATTTGAGTCGATTGAAACAAATATACCTATATACCAAGTGTTACAATAGTTAGTTAGTGATAATTAATTGTTTAATATTTTTTAATTTAACGTTTTTAGTAAAACTCTAAGAGAATATAAAAACAATGATTAGAACTGAGTAAATACAGGGTGTCTCGCTTAAAAGTGGAACAAGCCTGTAACATGTCTACCGTGTGATCGATTTCAATAAACTTTTTTTTGTTGGATACACCTTCAAAAAGTCTATCTTCGACATACTTGGTGTTCTCTAAAATTCGAAACCGTGGCCGACTACGATACAATTTATGTGGCCTAAAAACGGAAAATCATATTAGGGATTTTTTTATTCCAAAAATTTTTACGAATTCTTGATCAGCACCCCAGAAAACCTTAGCAACCATATTTTCATAGCCACATTATACAGGGTGCTCAGGATAACTTGGGTGTCTCGCTTAAAAGTGGAACAAGCCTGTAACATGCCTACCGTGCGACCGATTTCAATAAACTTTTTTTGTTGGATACATCTTCAAAAAGTCTACCTTGGACATACCTGGTGTTCTCTAAAATTCGAAACCGTGGCCGACTACGACACAATTTATGTGACTTAAAATCGTAAAATCATATTAGAAATTATTTGATTCAAATAATTCTCATGAATTCTTGATCAGCACCCCAGAAAACCCTTCCTACCAAATTTTCGTTGCCACATTATACAGGGTGCTCAGGATAACTTGGGTGTCTCGCTTAAAAGTGGAACAAGCCTATAACATGTCTACCGTGACTCTGATTTCAATAAACTTTTTTTTGTTGGATACACCTTCAAAAAGTCTATCTTCGACATACTTGGTGTTCTCTAAAATTCGAAACCGTGGCCGACTACGATACAATTTATGTGGCCTAAAAACGGAAAATCATATTAGGGATTTTCTTATTCGAAAATTTTTTACGAATTCTTGATCAGCACCCCAGAAAACCTTAGCAACCATATTTTCATAGCCACATTTTACAGGGTGCTCAGGATAACTTGGGTGTCTCGCTTAAAAGTGGAACAAACCTGTAACATGCCTACCGTTCGACCGATTTTAATAAACTTTTTTCGTTGGATACACCTTGAAAAAGTCTATCTTCGACATTCCTGGTGTTCTCTAAAATTCGAAACCGTGGCCGACTACGACACAATTTATGTGGCCTAAAAACGGAAAATAATATTAGAAATTTTTTTATTAGAAAATTTTTTACGAATTCTTGATCAGCACCCCAGAAAACTTTAGCAACCAAATTTTCATAGCCACATTATACAGGGTGCTCAGGATAACTTGGGTGTCTCGCTTAATAGTGGAACAAGCCTGTAACATGCCTACCGTTCGACCGATTTTAATAAACTTTTTTCGTTGGATACACCTTCAAAAAGTCTATCTTCGGCATTCCTGGTGTTCTCTAAAATTCGAAACCGTGGCCGACTACGACACAATTTATGTGACTTAAAATCGTAAAATCATATTAGAAATTATTTGATTCAAATAATTCTCATGAATTCTTGATCAGCACCCCAGAAAACCCTTCCTACCAAATTTTCGTTGCCACATTATACAGGGTGCTCAGGATAACTTGGGTGTCTTGCTTAAAAGTGGAACAAGCCTGTAACATGTCTACCGTGAGACTGATTTCAATAAACTTTTTTTTGTTGGATACACCTTCAAAAAGTCTATCTTCGACATACTTGGTGTTCTCTAAAATTCGAAACCGTGGCCGACTACGATACAATTTATGTGACTTAAAATCGGAAAATCATATTAGGGATTTTTTTATTCGAAAATTTTTTACGAATTCTTGATCAGCACCCCAGAAAACCTTACCAACCAAATTTTCGTTGCCATAGTATACAGGGTGCTCAGAATAGCTAGGGTGTCTCGCTTAAAAGTGGAACAAGCCTGTAACATGCCTACCGTTCTACCGATTTCAATAAACTTTTTTTTGTTGGATACATCTTCAAAAAGTCTACCTTGGACATACCTGGTGTTCTCTAAAATTCGAAACGGTGGCCGACTACGACACAATTTATGTGACTTAAAATTGGAAAATCATATTAGGAATTATTTGATTCAAATAATTCTCACGAATTCTTGATCAGCACCTCAGAAAACCCTTTCTACCAAATTTTCGTTGCCACATTATACAGGGTGCTCAGGATAACTTGGGTGTCTCGCTTAAAAGTGGAACAAGCCTGTAACATGCCTACCGTTTCAATAAATTTTATTTTATTGGATACATCTTCAAAAAGTCTGCCTTGGACATACCTGGTGTTCTCTAAAATTCGAAACCGTGGCCGACTACGATACAATTTATGTGGCCTAAAAACGGAAAATCATATTAGGGATTTTTTTGTTCGAAAAATTTCCACGAATTCTTAATCAGAACCCCATCAAACCCTACCAACCAAATTTTCGTTGCCATAGTATACAGGATAGGTAGTTGTTCTTGGTATTGAAATAAAAACTACATTTTGAAATTAAGAAATTGTCGCTTTTGAATATAATTCGTTTATTTTTTCAAAATGATTTGGGTAATTGATCTATTTCCTATTTATCAAAGTTTAGGTTTTTGTATGGAGCATGTGACTCAATTCCTAAGTACAATATTAATTATTATTTTCAGAAGGCGAACACTGTATAGATAGGGATGTAGATGGTCATAATTAATTTTGACTTTTCTATTTTAATGTATTAGTAAACCATTATAAGGTTACAGTTACAGTTACAGTATTATATTGAATAGACCCGAAATAAAAGACAATAAATACTATTTTTAATTTTTTATAAACTCATAAATAAATTATACATAAAACTATAACAAAAGAAGTGGTGGAAGCAAAATAAGGTAGGTACTTAGCTTTCAACCAGTATTAATAAACTGCAGCTAGTAAAAACTAGTTTATCTTATGTCTACAGTATAATTCATAAATAAGGCAAAAAATGAAAAGCCGATGGGGTATCGAAATTTTAATAGTTTTTTCTAACTGCATTATTTTGGAAATACAAGAAATTTAAGTTGTTAGAGTTTCAGATATTGCAGTATATTACAGTGCCTCTCAAATTTGTAGTAATGTAATAATAATTTTTCTTATTGAGAAAAATATATCTGTAAATTAACAGCTTCACCATTATGTATCTTAAAAATGATGCATTTTATGAAAAATGTTGATATGGCAATTATTTTTCTATTTTAAATCAAAGACAAAATATGTATTTCAGTTAAGTAGACAGCGTACTAAGAGGTCGTGATCTAGGCGCATCGCGGACCGTTCAGTGCCTAGCTGATTTTTTATGTCAAAATATGTTCTGTAGAAATTTGTTTTCTGTTAGCTCTTTTATTTAATGCGACTGGCCGAAATTCTTTAAAAAGTTTTCAGGAAGACCGCGACGCGAGCGAGTCCAGTCCTCCACTTATTAGCGCAAACTTGTAGATTTAAAATCATTAAAAGATACTTCACTAAACGAGAACAAGACCTAGCATGGTCCGCAATGCGTACACAACAATACATTTGCTGTGAGAATTTGACACTCATAAGCGGATAGTTGGTCGGTCACCCGACAGCCTTTATGTTGCTTTCTGTATGGAGCATTAAAAAAAAAGTTGAAAAAAATCGCCACTACTGTGAATTACACAATTTCAGAGGTTTTTTAATAGCAACTGAGAAATGTTAATAATAATATTGACAAGAAAATGAGGCTTCTTCGTACCAACTTTTGGTTACCTTTAAAATGGCGTACGTACTCAGCTTTACCCATACAACGTTCCATTTTCTTTTTTTATTCTTGGTTTATTCCACATAATATTCTAAACTCATGTTACCTACCCACCTAAAGAGTTGATGTACTTAATACATTATATTAAAAAAACATTATTTTTACGTTACTATAAATTTGCCCTTGTCTATTTGCATAAAACAATAATTAATATTGTATCTAAGAATGAAGCCCCTAGTGCTCTAAACATAAACGTAAATATTCATAAATGGAAGTTTGGAATATATCGAAATAGACAATTTAATTTTAATTCTTTTTTAATATCATATGGCAGTTTTTAATTCTTAAGCACCCTGTATAATGTGGCAAAGAAAATTTGGTTGGTAGGGTTTTCTGGGGTGCTGATCAAGAATTCGTAAGAATTATTTGAATCAAATAATTCCTAATATGATTTTCCGATTTTAAGTCACATAAATTGTATCGTAGTCGGCCACGGTTTCGAATTTTAGAGAACACCAGGTATGTCAAGGGTAGACTTTTTGAAGATGTATCCAACAAAAAAAAGTTTATTGAAATCGGTCGCACGGTAGGCATGTTACAGGCTTGTTCCACTTTTAAGCGAGACACCCAAGTTATCCTGAGCACCCTGTATAATGTGGCTATGAAAATTTGGTTGCTAAGGTTTTCTGGGGTGTTGATCAAGAATTCGTAAAAATTTTTCGAATAAAAAAGTCCCTAATATTATTTTCCGTTTTTAGGCCACATAAATTGTATCGTAGTCGGCCACGGTTTCGAATTTTAGAGAACACCAGGTATGTCGAAGATAGACTTTTTGAAGGTGTATCCAACAAAAAAAAGTTTATTGAAATCGGTCGAACGGTAGACATGTTACAGGCTTGTTCCACTTTTAAGCGAGACACCCAAGTTATCCTGAGCACCCTGTATAATGTGGCTATGAAAATTTGGTTGCTAAGGTTTTCTGGGGTGCTGATCAAGAATTCGTGAAAATTTTTCGAATAAAAAAATCCCTAATATTATTTTCCGTTTTTAGGCCACATAAATTGTATCGTAGTCGGCTACGGTTTAGAATTTTAGAGAACACCAGGTATGTCGAAGATAGACTTTTTGAATGTGTATCCAACAAAAAAAAGTTTATTGAAATCGGTCGAACGGTAGACATGTTACAGGCTTGTTCCACTTTTAAGCGAGACACCCAAGTTATCTTGAGCACCCTGTATAATGTGGCAACGAAAATTTGGGTGGTAGGGTTTTCTGGGGTGCTGATCAAGAATTCGTAAGAATTATTTGAATCAAATAATCCCTAATATGATTTTCCGTTTTTAGGTCACATAAATTGTATCGTAGTCGGCCACGGTTTCGAATTTTAGAGAACACCAGGTATGTCCAGGGTAGACTTTTTGAAGATGTATCCAACAAAAAAAAGTTTATTGAAATCGGTCGCACGGTAGGCATGTTACAGGCTTGTTCCACTTTTAAGCGAGACACCCAAGTTATCCTGAGCACCCTGTATAATGTGGCTATGAAAATTTGGTTGCTAAGGTTTTCTGGGGTGTTGATCAAGAATTCGTAAAAATTTTTCGAATAAAAAAGTCCCTAATATTATTTTCCGTTTTTAGGCCACATAAATTGTATCGTAGTCGGCCACGGTTTCGAATTTTAGAGAACACCAAGTATGTCGAAGATAGACTTTTTGAAGGTGTATCCAACAAAAAAAAAATTATTGGAATCGGTCGCACGGTAGACATGTTACAGGCTTGTTCCACTTTTAACCGAGACACCCAAGTTATCCTGAGCACCCTGTATAATGTGGCAACGAAAATTTGGGTGGTAGGGTTTTCTGGGGTGCTGATCAAGAATTCGTAAGAATTATTGGAATCAAATAATTCCTAATATGATTTTCCGATTTTAAGTCACATAAATTGTGTCGTAGTCGGCCACGGTTTCGAATTTTAGAGAACACCAGGTATGTCCAAGGTAGACTTTTTGAAGATGTATCCAACAAAAAAAAGTTTATTGAAATCCGTTGCACGGTAGGCATGTTACAGGCTTGTTCCACTTTTAAGCGAGACACCCAAGTTATCCTAAGCACCCTGTATAATGTGGCTATGAAAATTTGGTTGCTAAGGTTTTCTGGGGTGCTGATCAAGAATTCGTGAAAATTTTTCGAATAAAAAAATCCCTAATATTATTTTCCGTTTTTAGGCTACATAAATTGTATCGTAGTCGGCTACGAGTTAGAATTTTAGAGAACACCAGGTATGTCGAAGATAGACTTTTTGAAGGTGTATCCAACAAAAAAAAGTTTATTGAAATCGGTCGAACGGTAGACATGTTACAGGCTTGTTCCACTTTTAAGCGAGACACCCAAGTTATCCTGAGCACCCTGTATAATGTGGCTATGAAAATTTGGTTGCTAAGGTTTTCTGGGGTGCTGATCAAGAATTCGTGAAAATTTTTCGAATAAAAAAATCCCTAATATTATTTTCCGTTTTTAGGCCACATAAATTGTATCGTAGTCGGCTACGGTTTAGAATTTTAGAGAACACCAGGTATGTCGAAGATAGACTTTTTGAATGTGTATCCAACAAAAAAAAGTTTATTGAAATCGGTCGAACGGTAGACATGTTACAGGCTTGTTCCACTTTTAAGCGAGACACCCAAGTTATCTTGAGCACCCTGTATAATGTGGCAACGAAAATTTGGGTGGAAGGGTTTTCTGGGGTGCTGATCAAGAATTCGTAAGAATTATTTGAATCAAATAATCCCTAATATGATTTTCCGTTTTTAGGTCACATAAATTGTATCGTAGTCGGCCACGGTTTCGAATTTTAGAGAACACCAGGTATGTCGAAGATAGACTTTTTGAAGGTGTATCCAACAAAAAAAAGTTTATTGAAATCGGTCGCACGGTAGACATGTTACAGGCTTGTTCCACTTTTAAGCGAGACACCCAAGTTATCTTGAGCACGCTGTATAATGTGGCAACGAAAATTTGGTTGGTAGGGTTTTCTGGGGTGCTGATCAAGAATTCGTAAGAATTATTTGAATCAAATAATCCCTAATATGATTTTCCGTTTTTAGGTCACATAAATTGTATCGTAGTCGGCCACGGTTTCGAATTTTAGAGAACACCAGGTATGTCCAACGTAGACTTTTTGAAGATGTATCCAACAAAAAAAAGTTTATTGAAATCGGTCGAACGGTAGACATGTTACAGGCTTGTTCCACTTTTAAGCGAGACACCCAAGTTATCTTGAGCACCCTGTATAATGTGGCAACGAAAATTTGGGTGGAAGGGTTTTCTGGGGTGCTGATCAAGAATTCGTAAGAATTATTTGAATCAAATAATCCCTAATATGATTTTCCGTTTTTAGGTCATATAAATTGTATCGTAGTCGGCCACGGTTTCGAATTTTAGAGAACACCAGGTATGTCGAAGATAGACTTTTTGAAGGTGTATCCAACAAAAAAAAGTTTATTGAAATCGGTCGCACGGTAGACATGTTACAGGCTTGTTCCACTTTTAAGCGAGACACCCAAGTTATCTTGAGCACGCTGTATAATGTGGCAACGAAAATTTGGTTGGTAGGGTTTTCTGGGGTGCTGATCAAGAATTCGTAAGAATTATTTGAATCAAATAATCCCTAATATGATTTTCCGTTTTTAGGTCACATAAATTGTATCGTAGTCGGCCACGGTTTCGAATTTTAGAGAACACCAGGTATGTCCAACGTAGACTTTTTGAAGATGTATCCAACAAAAAAAAGTTTATTGAAATCGGTCGAACGGTAGACATGTTACAGGCTTGTTCCACTTTTAAGCGAGACACCCAAGTTATCCTGAGCACCCTGTATAATGTGGCAACGAAAATTTGGGTGATAGGGTTTTCTGGGGTGCTGATCAAGAATTCGTAAGAATTATTTGAATCAAATAATCCCTAATATGATTTTCCGTTTTTAGGTCACATAAATTGTATCGTAGTCGGCCACGGTTTCGAATTTTAGAGAACACCAGGTATGTCCAACGTAGACTTTTTGAAGATGTATCCAACAAAGAAAAGTTTATTGAAATCGGTCGAACGGTAGGCATGTTACAGGCTTGTTCCACTTTTAAGCGAGACACCCTAGCTATCCTGAGCACCCTGTATACTATGGCAACGAAAATTTGGTTGGGAAGGTTTTCTCGGGTGCTGATCAAGAATTCGTAAAAATTATTCGAATAAAAAAATCCCTAATATGATTTTCCGTTTTTAGGCCACATAAATTGTATCGTAGTCGGCCACGGTTTCGAATTTTAGAGAACACCAAGTATGTCGAAGATAGATTTTTTGAAGGTGTATCCAACAAAAAAAAGTTTATTGAAATCGGTCACACGGTAGACATGTTACAGGCTTGTTCCACTTTTAAGCGAGACACCCTGTAGATAAAAATAATAAAAAAACACATAATTAATCAAAAAGTAAAAAAATACTAATAGTAATAAAAATATTAATATAAAAATGCCAAATGAGGAGTAGGTCATTTATATTTTAAAATTATAATACCATATTCATTCAAAGTTTTTGAAGACCATCAATATTTGTGGTGTGTAACAAATCAGAGTGGAATATATTTTTGTTGGGGTAGTATCCAAACTGTTTAAAAATTAAAAACCTGCAAAATTTGCGTTGAATTGTCTCAAAAGACTGAACATGTACGTTATAAAATGGTACCCACACCATGCAAGCATACTCCATCTTACTACGAATATAAGCATTATATAAAGTTCTTATCGCTGCGATATCATGGAAATCTCTGAAATTTGTGATTTTAAATCTAACATTTTCAAGGCATTTTTGCATACCACACCAAGATGTTCCCGAAACGATAATTTAGGATCAAACGTCACTCCAAGGTCTTTAATGAAACTAATTCTTGGAATTTCAATACTGTTTATACTATAATCGAAAGAAGCTTTTCTAAACTTGTTGTTCAATATACTATTACTTATTACATGTAATAACGATAATGTTGTTCATATTGTGCCTGTCTTCCGAAGATACCCAAATACAAAACGTGTTTATCGCGCAACTGGATTTTCATTTTTCATATTACCTATTTAATTTTCCGTGCGTCTCTCCTAGGGCAAACAAGATCTGCTCGAACGGGGCGCAATCTACAGGTCCAGCCACCTTATCGGGGTAAGAACGAGGTCACAGAAACACGGTTGTTTGCCTTAGAACGAGAAATCTTATCGAACAAACAACAGTTCTAGCCCCGTGGGCCGGCTATATCGACCCACCACCGCGTATCCCCTTTTTACTTCCAGGCGCACGGCGAGAAGTGGATTATATTTCATAGGATATGGTAATTTTCCCCGGATAACTCCAAATCGCGTGAGATGCGGGCCGTTCTCTTGACCTCCCGCATCATGGTGGACCAGAAAGTATTAGGCTCTCTGAAGGGTTTATGGCTTCGGCCAAATTTGTTTACAATAGGCTCCGGGATCTATAAAGAGCTTTGTTTATTCGGCAGTGTTTCAAGAAAAGGCGGAAAGTATATAAAAATACAAAGTGTCAGTTTCAGTCAATAACTAAGTGACCAGGGGTTCTCGCATCATTTGAATAATGACGTCATCAATTAATTTTTTTTCAGAAACATACCCAAATTTGTTTCTTGTTGAAAAGCTATCTTTTCCTAATAAACTTTTATTGAAGAATTTTTTAAAAGTTATACGCAATCGCCTAAAGACTCTCAAAAGAAATACTACCTAAAAATCACAGCGGTAGAAGGATCAAGTAGTCAAGGATTAAACTCGATAATTGTTTAATACAATTAAAACAAAAGGTGGTGATAACAATAATTAAACTTAAAAAATGAGGCAAACGCTCTCATGCAACATACATATTACAATCTATTCTCTATATGATCTCTCATTTCAAGGCACATATCCAATCTTTACTTGACTTCTTGGTGTTCTGCGTTTATTTACATTTCGCCGTTTAACTCATTACAAACGTTTGTTGTTTTTTCTTTCAAATGATTGATATCTCGAGAAGGTGTTTTGTAAACCTTATTTTGGAATATCATAAAAATATCGAAGGGTGTTAGATCTGGAGAGTTTCCGGGCCACCGAATAGGTCCATTAATCCCAATCCATTTTTCTGGAAAAGTGTTATCTAAATATTGCTGCACAATTCTGACCTTGTGGGCTAAAACTCTGTCGTACTGAAACTATAGGTTTGTAGAAATTTAGGTAACTCACGCTGTTCAATGTATGTTCATAAAAATAAGGCATAATTAAATATTAATATTTTTACTCCAAAATGACCTTGGTTTTGGACTGGATTTACAATGTGGGGATTTTCATTGGACCAATAGTGTTGCGCTTGTTTGGCAAACCATTACTGACAAATCGACTTTCGTCCGTCTAAAGAACGTGCCGGAAAAAGTTCTAATCAACAGTTTCTACATTTACTACAGTTTGAGCTATAAAATTAAGTCTGTTTTCAATGTGACCCCCAGGCAAATACTCCATCGGTCTTTAAAATTCGTTGAACAGTTGATTCATTTAAATTTAATTCCGGACTAGTCTGCCGTATACAATTTCATGGATTTTGTTAGAAATACTGTAGCAGTATAGCTGTATTAACATTGTTTCTTACACTTCGGTCAATTATTTGATTCTTTCGAACAGAAAATCCATCTTCATTTCATCGCAAGGTCGCCAATATTATAAAGGTTCTATGATCAGGAATGAAGCGCTCTGGGTACCTTTTTCGCTCTTCTACAGATCTTCTTGAATTTTTTTGTAACTCGCCATAAATTAGCAATATATCAACTTTTTATAAATGAGCCAACATTTTGGTAAGCACAAAAGTTTTACGTTTGACGAAATTTGTCAATACCATCATAGTTGAAACTGGTTCATCATTGTTATATTTCTTTGCTTCTTCTCCATTCTTCAAAATGTGTTAATTATTACACTTGCACATGTACTTACTTTCTATGTACTTACAATTTGATAAAACAATGCTTTGCCTCGAAGAACAATATTCAGCTGCTCTATCATAAACAGAAATTTAGGAAAAACATTACCCAGTGGTTTTTTCGATTTAACCTTGAAACAATTTGAAAAAGGTCAAATATTTTTGAACTGGGATCATTGACCTTGGATTTAGTGATATTTGAACTCTAGTCAACAACCTTTTAATTTTTTATATATTTTTAGGTATTAATAATATTGTGTGAAACTAACTACTCAGTAAAAAAAAAGCTTTTAATTTAGCTCAATGACCTTCCAACTCGAGTAATTGACCTTTAAACTCAAGTCAATTATCTTTGAGTTCAAGTTCAGTTGAACAACGTTTTAGATGAGGTAAATGACCTTTAAATTAAAGTCAGTGGCCTTTAAATTAGACACATTAACCTTTGAGCTTACGTCAACAACCTTTTAGGCCAGGTCAGTGATCTTTGAGTTCGGGTTAATGACCTTCAAACGCGTTGTTGACCTTTGTGCGAATACCGTATAAGCATATCCTTACACCAACACTGATTTTAATCCATACATAGGTGTATAAGTTCCTTTCTCTATCTTCTAACATAACGAAATTATTCTCGAATATTCATAAATCCTCGGTATTTGGATATCCATAAAATATTTTCACTACTCATGAATACTTTCATATGAATAAATTCTGTATAATATCCATTGCTGCAATTAAAGCGGTAATGCCATTTATATTACTTTATTTTTCCATTTTAACAAATTTCCCTAATTTTAGGACCAGTTTAACAAGATAAACTTGCAAAAGTTATTAATCATTGTTATGGGCAATAAACATATTAAAAAGGAACAGTCATTAACAACGCCAGTGCAATATCTCCTACAATTTGTAATTTTAATAACACCTGATGGTAGAAGTAATGAAACAACTTTGAAAAGTTTGCTAAACTTGATGAAAATTAGTCTCCAAACTATATGCAGCTTCGGCATAAGTACCAAATATTGTTTATTTTCTATAAACTTCCTAAGCTAAATGAAACTGAAGTAGTAACCCTTCTGAATTTTTTCTAGAGTAGTTAAATATTTCTGGAAAATATAAAAATTGTTTTACTCATTTGAAATTCACGGCTTTTAGTACCCACATCAGTTGTGGATATTTAAGCATGCAGTTGGTAAGGAATGTGGGCGAAAAAATAAAGTAACAGGAATATTTCCGAAGTTGGCAACTTTTTTCCTGACAAAATAACTTCCACGATTCTTAAGAATTTTCCAATTATTCCAACTTCGGTATCACGGGAACCGAGATCTTGTTCTTGCCGTTAAGAATTCTAATTTAAAGTTTAAGAAATACCTTGATGAGCTCCGGTGTTATCCGCTTATTTTTCTTAATGAGCTGCCACCTCAAAGAAAATGCAGTCTGAAACTATTGCAAAAAGTAAATGTCTACTCTGGTGAACTTTGCGATATTCTAAAACCAATTTGTACTGCATTTTGCTAAAGAATAAATCCAGTCGAATGGACTCGGTTTTCACAAATAAACCTTTCCGTTTCAGCGAATATATCGACAGACGTTTTTATGGTATTTTAACAGTCATTTATGGACTCTTTGGAAATTGACATTGTGCGTTAGTGGATTTATTGGAAGCCTTTGAGGATAATTGCTTTATAAGTACAATAATTCAAGGTATTACTTCTGAATGGGCCATTCTGGGCGTTTTTAATGGGTGGCAGGATTGCTCTTGGTGGAATTAAAGGGAAAGTTGAACTTTAACCGTAAATCTTTTTAAATGTTCTTTATTTATTTGTAATACAGACATCAGTATCATCTAAATTAGACGTTATAATCATTTTTTATTATAATACTTGTCATAATCATCAGTTGGATTTCAGTGAGTTTCTGCTTTTCTCATTTAAATGTTATTGTTTTATATATGGTTTTGTAATACATTAATATTCGAATACTAACACATTATGTTTGGCAACGGTGAATATTTTCATGTATTGCATCATAATTTTGGCAATGAAATAAATACATTGTAATATTAAAGAAATAAACATGGATACAAACATATGTGGTTTTACAACAATTAAATTCCATCGTAAATTTCATACATTACAATTTGTATTTGATAGATTCTAATTTTTAGATTAAAATTGTAAAATATAAATATGTAATTTTACTGAGTAGATAATTTAAATTTTATTATATTTTATATACTTACTTTTATAACTACAATTGAAAAATATGCATAGAGAAAACTTTTTTTATAACTTAAATTCTTTCACATATCAGCGTATAAAAAAATTTCTTTAGTGAACAATATGCACACATTAAAATATGTATAATATACCAAAGAGTTTACCAATCAGTTGAAATATTTATTATTAGTATTAATTTTGTTTCCATGTAAAAAGTGTGTTGACAAATGAAGTTGGAAAGAGGGATAACTTTTTACTTTTATTGTCATGGAAAAAAGTTGCTTCTGATTGGTAAAATGTACAAAAATACATGTGCAAGACGTCTCTTACTAACAAATTATTAGAAATACAGTAAATTTTATTATTAGAATTCAATAATAAATATACTATGCGAATATATTTTTATTTCTAAATAGTTCAGGAGCAGGAAGATTTTTTTTAGTGGAATTTGTCAATTCATCCTCTAAAAGTAAATTATAATAATAATAATAATAATAATAATAATAATAATAATAATAATAATAATAATATGCTTTTTTTCCTGAGACATAATACAATGCATGGAAAACGTCAAGTAAATATAATAAAATTCACAAATATATAACAAAATAAATAACAATGGCACACAATAATTGACTTCAAATTCAATTTGTACAATACAAGATAACAAACAACAATCAAAGAAAACTACACTCAAAAAATTCACGCACCGTATAGAACGATTTTGTCAAAAGTAAATCTCTACATGACTTTTTGAAGGACGGGATGCTCTGAATATTTTTTATATTAACAGGAAGATGGTTATATATTTTAGGTGCCATAACAAATGGACCATTAGCCGACTTTGCCAATCGGTGTCTAGGTATCCATCCTTTTTTCTAAAAGAGTATTGTTCATCCATCATCTAAATATGTATTACCATGTATTGCATTTGCATTATAAAATGTGTGAAAATTATTATTATTATTCCTTGATTTTTGCAAATATTTGTAGATATACGTATATCTGTGTGAAAATAAATATTTTCTCCACGACCATTAGTGAATGTAATAATTCCAAATTCATTTTTAATAATATAATGTAAAAATTCTCACTTTTGAGTTAGGATATTTATTCTGAAACACTTGCTTTTTATGTGTTTTGCATATATTCTTATTCTATAACAAGGTACAGAATGAATATTCCGTAATCGAATTTCTTACAGAATATACTATTATAATACTTACCATAATATCATACCTACCATTTCTAGTGGGAGGATCTCACATTTTTGCTCCATAAAATCAAATTTTCCACTCATTACGCTACACTCAAAGTGAACTGAAATCGCCAGCAATCCGGCAGTAGGCAGGAAGAAGAGTGTCGGACGAAAGACAATTAGACGAGAGGTAGAGAGTGAATCAGAGCTATATTTATCTTATTTTGTTTCATTTATCTTTATCAGAATAACAATAAATAAAATCAAAACAAATAGACAATTTCGCAGCCTGATAACATTGTTTTGTTTCTTTCTGTCTGACTGTCTCAGTATTTATTTAGACTATTTATTTCTTTTCTATTGTAGACTAGAGAAAACGTTTAAGCTTTCCATATCTATCTTAGTACAGTAAAGGGTATAGAAAATAATATTAAAAGATGAAAGAAAAAAAAAACAATGGGAACCTGAAACTGTGCTATTCTAATTTTTCAACAATGGAACGTCCTCCTTCAGATGTGATTTGTGTTGCATAATTTTCAACTTAGAGCCCCGTAACGCTTTCCAATTTTTTTCCTCGAGTGTCATGCAGTTCTCCCTACTAAACTTTGTAATAAATGCGACTGGCACACTTAATAGAGTTAAGACACTTTTCGGAGACGCGGATTCGACTGGAAACTTTAGGTAGTTTGTAAGTTTGGCTTGCTACCAAGTTAATTTTAATAATTCTGTTGGAGAAAATAGAAGTTGGGGCGAATTTAATACGCACGGTCCGGGCGAAAATTTGCTTTTAATTAAAAGTTGTTCTGTTACGGTGCTATTAAGATCATATATTCCGTAAACGTTGAAGGTTATGTTTAATTCTCAGTTCATTTTAAAGTTTTAAGAGTACTTTACTAGAAAATTACCCTAATATCTACGCTAGGTGAACTAAAAGTGACAATTTCAACAGTGAATATTACCTGCACTTTAATTTTTTTTACGATTTGGTTGATTTTATATTAGTACTTGTTATGTAGCACTAGTTATGGGTGTTTCTTCAGTAGAGGTCAAACTGCAAGGGCGGATTTTGTAGCCAAAAATAAGGGTTTTTTTGTTCTATAACATGTGGCTACAGCATGTCAAAAATGAAATGAGATTTTTATCTTCAATTGTAGATATATATAATTTGAATGTAGTTGATTTGTGTTTTACATGCACTGCCATTTTTAATACTCACTGTACTTGAGTACACGTACAGGGTGGGAAAAGTAACGTAAAACGCGTTATACTTGGTACAAAATCAGTCAAATTGTGACACTTATGGCCGGTTTCTCAACATTTGGTGCAATCGATTCGATAACTATCGAGTACATAAATTTATCAGACCGATAACTTTATATTGGTTTCTGAACGCATGCCTTCCAAATTTTGTTGAATTCATAACAGTGGAATGGATATCTTAATATCTGCAATAATCATAGAGGGAGCTAGCAAATGCACAAGTGTTTGCAGATGCCATTTAAGGAAGTAAGACACTTTCAAGAAATAATTGTAGATGGCGCCACTATCGGCTACCTAATGATATCACATCACATTAACTAAATAAAAATATATACAAACCTGTTGCATAAAAACGAAGTTATTAAAACCTTTTCTAATACTGATAGTAAATTTGTTCTAGTACTAGAGACTTGAATACTATCTCCTATTAAATCTATCAGCAAATTTACAGTTTCTTTCGTTAAGGTCGCCGTATTTCTCGCCGTAAAATGATCAAATTTGTGGTTTTTTAGGTACTGAAATTTTGAAAAATAAAACGCGTAGAACAAAAGTAATATCAAAAATAAAATTACTGATGTTTTGTTTATCCACTTTTAATAATATAATAACTTTTAAAATGCATTTGTATGACACACATTATTCCGCTATTCTAACCCCACATTTTAACAATTATTTTCACATACTTATAAACAAAAGTGAACAATGCCATATGCTGAAATATGTAAGTTTATGTTATAACAATGTTTACATCTATAGCTGAAAATACGCATTTTGAAAGTTTTCAGTACCTAAAAATTTGCTGGATAAATCGCTTTCTGACATTATACATTGATTTTATTTCGGTACCTTTGAATATTCGCTGGTGGCATGAGATAACATTGTTGTTATTTGCTAAACTCTATATTATTCAGTTCTTAAATGTCGAAAATTACTTGTATTTGTAGAAAACACTATTTCAAGAATACGACGCCCGTAAACCTCTCTCGCAATTCTGTCGCTTTATTTTTCATACTGGTTTTCTCTTTCACGATAACGTCTTGGCGGTTCAAGATATCTGACTATATTTAAATATTCTTCATCTGAAGAGGCAGACGAATCAGAATTTTGCATTGCACAAAGTAATCGTCACACAAATATCAAAAAAGTTGGGTTAAGCCTTACAATAAAGATGTAAACAAGCAACAGCTAAATCGCTGCGCGCATGCGTTAATGTTTATTGGACAGATATCTTGCCATTTTTCTTTGGATATCTGTTCGATAACTTATGCAATAGATAAGCATTATCGAATGGTTCAGAAACCGAATTCATGGGATATCTCCAGTTTATGGAATCGATAAGTTTATTTAATAGATATCTACTAGTTGAGAAACCGGCCATAAGTGCGTCTTATGACCTTCCTATCTGCTACAAGCAAAATGGTCTCAAAAGATATGGAATGGAAATGAAACTACCTACTAGCAGGTCTTTATGTAAAATTCTAATTATCTCCATCTCCTATAATGACCATTGTCCGCATCGGAAGTGTCGGTTGTAAATTTATCTACAACAAATACCACACTAGGGGACGATAATCCCATCTAACAAAGGCCCTTTTGTTCCGGTTTAATTATTTTTAACAGCTAGGGCAAAACCTGACAGAAATATAATTAAATTCGGGCAAATCGTGCAAAATCGGAATTTATACCTCCCGGAAAATGAATAAATTCCTTAGCGGGGGTACAGCAGACGCCTTGTAGGTGTCTGCTCTTATTTGCCTGTCGGTGATAAATTAAAGTGCGCGATAAATCTCAATTATCTCGGATAAGATCCTTCTTAATTTCGATTGTCGTCGGATATTATTTATTTCGCACCGTTCCATCCGAGTTTGACAGGACTAATTTCACGGGAAAGGCTTAGACTTAGATATGATTAGATTTCAGTTTCCAATGTATTACTAAATTCCACAAAAAAGTACACAACTACAAGACAGAAGTAAACAAAAAAAAATTCATATTCATATTATATTATATGATTTTACAGCTGTTATGCTAAATTCCATCGTATATTTCCGATACTCTAACTTGTACTGATTTATACATTGTAATTTTTAGATTTGGATTGTAAAATGTATGTTTAATTTTCTAATATTTTATATACAGGTCGGCCAAATAAAAATGAAACAGTGCCATTTTCAGGGAAGGGGGACATTCTTTGCTGGTATTTTTGACTCTTACAATTCTCTTTACAACAGAAAAAAAAACAAATATATTTCTTTTACATGATAGGTTTGTTTTGCAGCATTTGGAAACGGTTTGAAACCATCAGACATGTCTGTGCATTTATTCCGTTAAATTCAATGGTAACGCGTTCACAACTTAACTGGTCGAATATTACTGACAGTTTCAAACCGTTTCCAACTGCTTCAAAACAAACCTACTAAATAGTCCAATATTTACGCGAAACAAGGTCGGAGTTCTTTCAATCAAGTAGCAGTGAATTTATAATTAGATCTATAGTTGACGTCCAAAATTGTAGAAAAACTAAACGCTAGCTTGTAGACAAGCGCAACGGACGAAGCGTGCGAGGAGCAACATTTCATAGGCCTACTAAATTTGAATGCGATCAGATATATAAAATATACAAAAATGACAAAAATAATTGCATTACATAACATCCATTATTTTTAGAGTAGAAACAGTGATATAACAGTTTTTACCAATTTTGAGATGTTAGATAATAAAAGTAATAAGAATATTTCTAAATTTAAAGTTTTTATCTTGTATTATCAATTACCCAAGGTCGAAAATAATAGAGAGTGACTAATTTACAACACAGAGATGAGTACGGAAGATACAGGTGGTATGAGTTAAAGCACACAAAATTATCAAAAATTAGTTAACGTCGGCTGAACCTAGCACATTAGCAATTTTCTTTAAATGTACCACCTGTGTCATCCTCTCTGCAAATTAGAATGCCGTCCTTTGCGACGGTGATTGCCTACCAGCACCCACTTACACCTACCCGATGCGCACTCCGTGTATATCACACTTAAGCCTTGTCGTCATGGACGCGAAATTTACGAATTTTTGCACGAATTTTGCAACTTCTGCTTTAATTATTTATGGCGGGAAAATCTCAACTTTTGACAATTGCAATTTGCGAAACAGTCAAACACTACAAATATTATTGCCCCTTTAATTAACGGTGTTAATAATTGTTTTGAGCTTCTGATAATCTACCATGGCAGTTTCATGATGAAACTGATAGAAAATGTTATAGGTAGTTGACAAAATTTGTTACAAATAGAGATTTTTCCACCATTAAATAAATCGTGCAAATATTTGCAAATTCCGCATTCAAAAGGACAAAAGGCTTTGGAATACATACACACTATTTGCTATTGGTTACTAGCACTGTCACTATAACGGTCACACATTAACACTTATTATCATATCGTACCGTTTTCCTTCAAATTTAATATATTCTTCGATTCAGATTATTTATTTATTTTAAATAGTTTCTTCGCTATATCACTATTTCGTCCTTTCTATCAGTATACTCTTTTCGATTTTATTTATATAGTTTCATTTTGTAAGATATAGCAATCAAATTTTTTTGTCGAAAACTCAGTTTAAAAATACAATCTTCCTTCCGCGAGTTTCCATCACTTTCCGTTCCACAGTTGTACTTCTTTACTACTTTTTTATTTGCACACATATGCTATTCACGTACAATTTTCTTAATGAAATACATATTTCAATACCACTTACACTCATATTTTGACCTCGCGCTCTAAACTCTTCATACATGTCATCATCCGTAATTCCCCACTTGTTAAATTAGGACGATTTTGAGAATACGTTGTAGAACTTGAATTATTCTCCATTCTAAAGAACACAAAATCACTAATAAAATTAATTACGTTTCACGATTTTGTAGGAAAAATATATGGGCTGAATGTATTTTTCCTTGTGTTAACTGCTATAAATTGTGAGCAGGTTTATGACATGAGTTACTCTCTACAATTTTGGCCGTCGACTATAGTTCAGCTGAACTGGATTTACACTTGATAAACTTTGATTTTAAAAATAAGTTTATGCTGGATGTCCTTTAAATAAAGTATATATCTACAATATAAATGCAACATTTATTTTTTCAGATAGCGTTCATTGAAATATTACTCATTCTTATACTTACAAAACTTCTTGCCATAGCAATACATTTTGTCATATCTTGCAAGACTTTTTTTAATATTGTCTTGCAATTCCAACTGTCAAGACTTGATAGGTAGTTGCGAAATCAAGACAAGATCAAGAAAAAGCAAGTCAAGGCGCCAACACTAAAAGGGAAGCATTTATTATCATTGATACTTTACAAAAAGCATTATTAACTACTAGTAGATTTCATGGAGCTAACATGAGGATGAGGATCTCCAGACCGTTTTAGTTAGAAATTTCATCTGCCTGATAATTTGTTTTCAAATATCGAAATAAGAAGGAATCCAGTCCAGTTTCCAGCACAACCCCAAGAATATTATTCGAAATATAGAGACAGTCCCCTGACCCGCAGGCCCGCTCCAACTCCGTATCGCGTTCCGTTAATATCGCTGAATGGGAGAAAATCGATACGGGGGGATTAGCGAGAGAGAACGGCGCGCAATGGAGGGTGCATAGGACGAATGGGGCGGAATAATGGGCTCGTGAAATTCGCGCGACAGCTATTAATTGGCTCATCTAATTTTAATGGGCCTGAATAGTTGCCGGAAAAATTGATGGCTCTTAACAGATCAACAATCTGCAGCCGCGCTGATCCGTTCGAGTGGTGGAGCGGTGAGTGACGGCCACGCAAACACGGCGGTTGGTGAATGCAGTCCCCCTATTAATCACGCCGTGTTTTTATTTTAATTCATAACAGTGCGCTGAGGTGCGTTCAATGAATACATCTAGAAGATGCGCATTTGCCGGGTAATATCGAAAACTGTGTCAAATACTTCTCCTCAGCAGAAATATGTTGTATGCATCAGAGAATCATTCTTATACAGGGTGTAACTAAATAAGTGTAAAACATTTAAGGGGGTGATTCCTCATCGAAAAAAAGATAGGATCTTTCATATAAAGAAACTTCATTGGAGCACCCCTTGTTAAGATACAGCCCCTTAAAGGGGGCACATAAAATTTGTTTAACAATTTTTTTCACAAGCACTAAACAAGTTACAATATTGAAATTAACCTGACATTTTCTACTACCAAAGAGACACTTAGCCAGTAATTTATTTGGTTTACCCCATGGTTGTAAGGGGTGGAAAACGCAACCCCTAAAATTTATTTCCAACGTAACTTTTTGTCTTATTATTTGTTTATCATTTAAAAATTTATTTCCGATAGCCTGTTTCATTCTAAAAAAAAATGTTTCTTGAATTTTTTGCCCAAAATAAACCAGTTCGTAGCAAAAAATTATTTTACGAACAAGATACATATCGCCATAACACGAAAATACGAAAGTAATTTATCTAGTAGGTCGCTATTAGGGATACTGACAATTAAATTGGAATCAAGCTGTCAGTTTGTAAATTTTTGAAATTGAAGTAATACTAATTGTGTATTGTTGTTCTGTTCTTAATTTGTTACTTTAATAATTCACTTGTTATTAAAATGGCATACACAAATGAGGAATGGCTGGATATGCATTACGTTTACGGTCTGTCGCAGGGGAATGGGTTAGAAGCTTGTAGAAGATATGCTGAAATGTATCGTCAACGGCAGCATCCTTCACATAGAATATTTGCCCGACTTCATCAACGATTACGAGAATATGGTTCATTCAACAAAAGAACGCAGGATTGTGGTCGCCATCGAGAAGTAAGAACACCACAGCTTGAGGAAGCAGTACTTAATTTGATAGAAGAGCAACCTACTACCAGTACTAGAAAGATTGCTTTCCAGCTAAATGTTGATCATATGACGGTATTTCGAATTTTAAAGGAACATCTCTTATACCCTTACCATCTGCAACGAGTACAGGCACTGTTACCGCCAGACTTTCCGAACCGTCTTGAATTTTGCAATTGGATGCTGGAAATGATTAGAAGAAATCGTGACTTGCTGAAGACGATCGAATTCACAGACGAATGTAGTTTTTCTCGGGACAAGATTATTAATTTTCATAATTACCACATATGGGCTGATGAAAACCCTCACGCTATTGTCGAAACTAACCATCAAGAACAGTTTTCTCTTAACGTGTGGGTCGGAGTTATTGGGGATTATTTAATTGGGCCTCATTTTCTACCTTCTCGATTAAATGGTGATGCATACGTTCAATTTTTAAGAGAAGTGCATCCCGTACTGCTGGAGGAAGTTTCTTTGGGCGTCAGAAGGGATATGGTTTTTATGCATGATGGGGCTCCCGCCCATTTTAGTCAAGTAGCACGTCAGCATTTAACTGAAACATATGCAAATCAGTGGATAGGTCGAGGAGGACCACAGAATTGGCCCGCTCGATCTCCGGATCTCAATCCTCTCGATTTCTCTACTTGGGGCCATTTGCAGCATTTGGTTTATCGTACTTTTGTTCGCGATGTAGAGGACTTAAGAAACCGCATTATCGATGCGTGCAGGGTAATTAGAGAGACTTCAGGAATATTTGAGCGAATACGTGGCTCAATGCGCCGACGTCTAGACGTATGCGTAATGTCTGAAGGTAGACATATTGAACATTTACTATGATTTCTACATGTTGTATGTTTTGTTATTAATAAATTAGTTTTGATTATTCCCCTTTAATCATTTAATGCAGGTAGTAACTACAAAATAACAGTTAATCCAGTTCGCACAAATTTTATGTACCCCCTTTAAGGGGCTGTATCTTAACAAGGGATGCTCCAATGTTTCCAAGTTTCTTTATATGAAAGATCCTATCTTTTTTTCGATGAGGAATCACCCCCTTAAATGATTTACACTTATTTAGTTACACCTGTATAATAAAAGCTGTAGGTAACTCGCTCGCACACTTGACTCGAAAATTGCCCATGGCAATACATAATACATCGAAAACAATAGCGCATGAAGTTTTTCATTGGGAACGCCAGGCACGCAGCCCGAGAATACCGGCGAAGATGCCTAGATAGACATACACTTCGAAAAGAAGGTAACCCCGCTCCAATAAAATCAATTCGTTCTACTGAAGTGAATGTATAAAATGAAGAAAGCATAAGGTATTCTGATGAAGCATATTTTACTAAGGACAGCATAAATAACAAATATAATGAACACATCTGAGCGTTACAAAATCCGCATGCAATTAAATCAAGACGATTTCAGTAAAGTTTCAGCCAACATTTGGGATAGCATTTTCAACAATAATTTACTGAAGAAACAATTGAATATCGGATTACACAATTATATTAAACCTTAACTTTTTAAAAATAGAATCATGTCATATACATTTGGATTGAAATGAACAAATTTAAATTCGCGACTACAGCCACGTGTCTTCTGTAATAAAATCTGCTAAAATAAAATCTCAGAAGCGTTAGCCTAGCACGAAACTGCATTATATCTGCAACAATGACTAAATTTATTTGCTAATTCTGTCTGTAAAGCGACTCCATATTGAACGCCGCGCGCCGGAAGAATACAGAATGCATATAAATGCAGACCCAGAATGGAAATTAACGGGAGATAGTTCGGATTCTTGTTTTAACCTGTTTTGTAGGCATGGACGTGGGTAATCCAATTTGTATCTAGCTGAATGATATTTCCATAACTCCCCCATTGCGCTTTGTGCAACGAAGGTAATAATAAAAATTGTGCAATAGCCTAAACAAAGCAAAAGTATATTATATTTGCCTGCATTTTTATACTGTACCTGGTACAGTTCCAGCTGACGTGTATCGTGGTAATATATTAAAACTGTTTGTTGTCGGGAATTACATCACAGGAGGGATTTTGGATATAAATAACAATGTTCCCTTCTCTTCCTATATTTTGAGAAAATATGAAGCTGTTTTAGTGAACATCGTGTTTGTTTACACACTCATATACACCTGTGTGTTTGTGACTATTTCCATCGAAATTTGCATACTTATATGAAGTATATGCGCCACTATGCATTGACTCAATTTGCTAGCTTTTCTCACATCGTTTGATCCCTTCCAGATCGTATATTTCACTGTATAAATCAGAACAGACAAACATATTTTAATTAATATTTTAGCCACGTGTGTGTATTATTTCCTTAATCCTTTAAAAATAATACAATGATACACCTGGCAATAATATCAATACATATAGTAAATAAGCTGCATGAATTGTTTGGTGTAGGTTTTAAAAATCAGTAGAAGAATATACGCACAAATTCCTAGACTAGATCAAATTTTATCATCTTAAAAAAGTACCAAATTCGTGTTATTATTAGGATAAATATTTACAAAAAGTTTAGGAAATAATTCCTTTGGAACCTTATATTTCGTGAACTATCAATTTTTGGACTAAGGTCCATTGGTAGGTTAGTTCTATTATCGGCAGCGCAGTGGCGTAACTTTTCACACAAAAGAGGTAATAAACATAAATAAAATCGACAAAAAAGTATGTAGTGTGGTTGGTGATGGAGAATCTGAAACTCCCGCAGAACCGAACGAGCGGCGCGACAAAAGTCACATCTCATAACGTTTTGGTGGATTTGAATAATAACAGCCATATATGCGAGGTAACACGGTAAACGGAAAATTGAATTTTCTACTTGTCCTAATGCCTAATACGGGCGTCGAGGTAAAAGCCTTTCTCTCGAAAGAAAACTAAGCTCTCACTTTTCGTATCAACATACATCGAATATGTATGAGTTATTTTGTGGAATGCAGTGCGGTGTTGCGTGGGAGGGGGTAGGAGAGGCCCCCCAGGCGTTATTTCCTGTTCCGGATTGCAGCTGTGCAACAAAGTGCATTTTATTATTCTATACGTTTGTTCAGGAAAAAAAATCTAAAGAATAAAAATTTATATATATATATACTCAGCTTTATAAGGAAAAAATAATTTGTTTTAAATGTGTTTAAAAGTGATATTAACTTTATTCAAGGATTTTATTTATTCAATGCAATGTACTGCCTTATATCAAATATAAATTACATCAACTTTTACAAGTTTTAGATACGGTGCCAGAGAATAGACCCAACATCCATAGATTTTCTCTTAGGGTCAAAATATCTCCAGAAAATACCTGCAATATGTCTAAATCGGACTGGGGCATTTTTTTTGGGAATCTTTAACAGAATAACATCCATAGATTTTTTTAGGAATAAAATATCTTTTTTACTGTATTAGAAAGGTATTTTAAGCTAATATAATTAATCAAATATCCTACATTTCCTATCAATGAAGTCATATGTATGCTCTCTGATACCAAACATCTAGGTATGCTAATGAACAATTCCACAGACAAAGCTCTATTCAATAATTTTCTAAAGAAATCAATCTAGCTAAATTTACTAACCTGTTTTAATGAAAACACTCTATAAATATCTAAGTTCACTTTTGAAACAGTAGGAACTCGAGTTCAATATTCGAATATTGAACCACAATAGACGAGGTCTGACCTATTTCTGCATTTTTAGGATTGCTTCTTCAGGTGGCCTCCTTTAAGTTGGGTCAAATATCTAGCTATAAAAATTATTATATAAATTAAAATTATTCGAAATTATTTAAAATTGATTGTCGATATTCAACACAGATAAAATGTGGTACATAAAATAATAATTTCACACCATTAGTTAAAGGAGAGTGCATTATAATGCCCGAGGGCGTTAATAAGATTCTCAGTTATCGCCCGAAAATTTAACTATAAAATGCAGTTTAACGCTCGGTCATGTATAATAGTACATTATACTATAAGGGAGAGAAATGCGTTATTTTGGCAGAGGTGCTACAATGCACCGAGGACAAAATAGCATCTCTTCCGAATGGTATATACAATTTTTTCCACGGTCTCATTAACTTAAAAACACATATTTTGTCATTATGAAGTAAGTAGCACCAGAATTATTGTATTCGGATTTGAGCATTTATTTAGTAGTCGTTGAGTTATTGTCATAACAAACAAAAAGAATTGTCAAATTAAGGTGCTAGTTTGGTTTAGTTTAAAGTTTGTTTAGTGCACAATGAATAATTATTGTGAGTCGGAAGAGATTGTGGAGGCTGCAAATATTGCAATAAGCAATTTGCTGCCTACGAAGTCAAGATAAAGATCTTGACGATATAGCCTACAATCGGTTCAAAAAGTGGTGCGCCGAGAAAAATGTTCAAGTATACAGCGAGAATGTTTTGTTGGCATACTTCAGTGAAAATGCAAAGAATTACAAGTCTTCCACATTATGGGCGCAATATTCTATGGTTAAGTCATGCTTGATAATTTACGACAACATAGATATAAGCAAATTCCTCAAGTTGATCGCATTTTTGAAAAGAACCGGTGACGGATATCAAGCGAAAAAATCGAAAATATTGACAAAGGGTGAAATCGACCATTTTCTATCAAGTGCAGATGACAAAGAATTCTTAATGATTAAGGTAAGATTACTTTTGTTGTTAGGTATTTCAATTATTAAGTATTTTGATTTTTTATAGGTTGGATTAATCCTGGGGATTGCCGGAGCTTGTCGAACTGATGAACTAGTCAATTTAACTGTAGATGATACTGAGGGTGTAGGCTCTTCCTTGATTGTAAAAATTACAAACAGTAAGACAAAGATTCCACGAACCTTTCTGGTTACCGATGTGAGAAATATGCTTGAATTGTTTCGAAAATACCTGTCCCTTCGTCCTCCCCACGTCAAGCATAAGCGCCTTTTTTTGTACTACAAAGCAGGAAAATGTAGTTCGCAGTCAGTTGGCAAGAATACCATGAGAAAAATTCCGAGTGTAGTAGCTTCGTATTTAAAATTACCTAATGCTGCATGTTATACTGTCACTGCTTACGAAGATCTTCGCGACATTACTGGCAGATGCTGGTGTGGATATCACGACAATAAAGCGTCATGCTGGTTGGAAATCAACGACAGTCGCTGAGGGTTATGTCGAGAACTCCATTGAAAATAAGACCAAAATGGCTAATCAGGTTTTAGTAGGTACCACTACTAGCGCAATCACAAAAACTGTAAATGCAAGCGAAAGTAATATTCCTTCTAATATTAATTTTGAAAATTGTACAAATGTAATATTTAATTTAAATGTCAATAAATAATTTCAATGTTATTTTTTTTTGCATAAAAAACGTTCTCCATAATGTAAACTTCCTTGGGAGCATTATACTCCCTTGGGAATAATCGACTACTTCTGTTTTAATTTTGATGTCATAGAAACTGATTTCTACTCCCGACCGTGGAAAAAAGTTATTTTTATCTGTTATAGAGAAACTTTTTATACACTACCAGCTACAAACAAACAAATCATGCTGTTATTTTCAGTCGCAACTGCTTCGAAGTAAAATACGTAATGTAATGCCTTCTTCTAGGTTGTTGTCTGTTGTCTTTAATCTCATCTCAAACATAATCATATTCCACATCGTCGCTAACAAATTAAATTAGAAGTTACAGTTTTCGTTAATAATTTGCTCAAATATTCATTGTTATTATAAGATCTTTGTACAATTTAACGTCAACACTTTAATTACTCGGTTTTCAAAAGAGTGAAGAAACATAAAGTTTAATAACATTTTTATTGTGACATACAGGAAAAAAGCGGATACGTTTTGATTTCCAGATATATCGCGTATTTTTTCGCTGCCCGCTACAGATTTCGGCGATCGTACATCAAAGCGATATTCAGCCCAAAATATCCTTCTTTTCCACTCCCATAATTCCGAAGTCACGTATCCCGAAACCCTAACTTTCGACACTTCCTGGTCTGTCCTTTATTTAAAACGAGATATAAGTTACATATCGATGTATCCTGAAATACATAAAATATATATTTTCCCTGACACTGATATCCCGTAATGCGATACCACGAAATATATAGGCGTCAGACGGGAAGAATTGCTTCTCTGTATGTATGGGATGGCTGGGTAAATATTGAAATTCTCAACGATAAAGATCTCGGTGTCAGAGTGGGGAAAAATAACATCGCTACCGCCACAAACCGGCCCAATACAAGTAAACTTTGCCAAAATCAACATTAAAGCAGAGAACACTATTTTATTATAGTATTTTTATTACTTAGTTGGCAACTATAAAATAGTTATCCTATGCTTCCATACAGACACAAAATAACAGTTTTGGGTTACCTGTATTAATAAAATTACAAAATATGAAACTAAATTATTATGTAAATATTTATATAAAACTATCTGGCCCTTTAAGCCCAGAGCTGCCACTTCGCTCTGCTTCACGTCTTTCTTTTCCAACCCGTTACCTTTTTCTTCTAATAGTTATGCATTCGTTCTAGATGTCCTAGCCACTACACTTTTCATTATTTCTCTTTACATAGCCTTCCTCCGTCTTCCCCCCCCCCCCTAGGAATCTTCTTAAGATCTGCCTTTCCCACCTCAACAGGTTTTCTCTTCTTATTGAAGATCCAGGTTTCATTGCTATATAGCACTGTCGACCTCAAAATTGATTCTAAATTTTACAGTTTTGATTTCATTGTTTGATTGCTGCCGAACTTCTGTGTGCTTTTATTATTCTCATATTAATTTCCTGCCCCTTGTCACACTTAGGTGTTATCAGCAGCCCCAAATATAGTTTATTCCTTATGACAGAATCGTATGCTTTTCTACAGCAACTGACGTATTCTTCCATCCACCATGGCATTTCAACTTAGTCATACTCAAGCTCTAGACTCTGCTGGAAGAGTCAACCTAAACCTTACTTAAGATTATTAAACTAACTTTGATCTAAATCCATATATTTTGGAATGATAAATGGGATTTTTCCAAATGTGTTTTTATTCCAATTGGGTGTACAGTACAGTCCTGTCTTGTATGGGTAAAAACTCGTTTTTCTGAATAACCATGTAGCAGTAAAGACATGTACCCTCTTATCAGTTTTAAATTGTTCATTTAATCTTCATCAACAATGGTAAAATCGCTCTTCTATCGGTTTTCAACTTTGGTATATTTACCACAATTGAATGTGACTAACTAGCATAATCACAAATTCTTGTCGTTGACATCCGTCAAATACACCAAATATTAATGCAACTCTGTTAATTTACATTTCATTCGGTATCCTATCAATATATTTTTAAGTACTTCTCTGGATAGAACTTTATAGACTTTTTTAGTTGATATCTTTTTAACCCTTCCTGCAAATATTCACTTATGGTAATTTATCAATGTTAATATACTTATTTCCTTTTAAAGTATTCTTTACTATTGAATATCTGGACCATAGGGAACTTGAAGATAGATTTCAGATAGATCTCTGAAGTATCCAAGTAGCAATTTCTATCTTCCAATTTAGTAATTTGTCACATTTTTTGTAGTAGGTGTCTCTCCATTTCTTCGGTAGCAAGTTTTATGTTACTTTTTTACAATTTCGTTAGAACTTTCCGGCATTTTGACTTTTAAGTTTGACAGCTAGCAAAATTTTTTATCCCAACAAGTACAGCATTTACCTAGCAATGATTGCATCTACTATGATCAAATAAAAATGTTATTAAACCAAATTATTAATTAATTATTTATCGGTCAGTGGCCGCGCGGTTTAAGGCGTCAGTATTTGACTCGAGGTGAGTAGATCGCCGTGGGTCCCCGCAGCCGGTAGACCCTATATAAGCTATATACGTAGAGACGATTGGCACTCTCTCTGCGGGTATGGTAGGGTGGAAGAATGTTGGCTTGGCTAATTAATGAGATTTTCTAGGTTTTCCTCATTCCTGCACTTATGTTAGGGCCTACCAACGTAAGGCGTTCCTGGGCGCAAATGCGGCCTGCTTAATAATAATATGCCGCCCCCGCTCCCGCACAAGTTTTCGACTTCTGGGCTAATCTTCGTGATTAGAGTGAGAGGTAGAGATATTATTATTATTATTTTTATTAGAATTAAATTTTACGATGTTTTCTCAGTACTTATACTGGAGATGCAATAAGGATGCATAGTATGACATACAAGTTTGTATGCACCGATGTCTGTAAACATATTATGTAATAACTTTGGTACATAAATAACTATTATGCTACAAATACAAGTTTTTGTTGGAGGGATAAGATCAAAAAGAAATTTATACATCTCTCTCTGGAGGCTGGATATCGCTTAGATCTACAGCATGGCTGAAACCACTTTTGAACATAATTCAAATACGTTTTAAAACTTCAGTAACTTTTACACCATTTCTCTATTTGACGCTTGCATCTCAAGAAAAAGGAAGTGTGCAGATTTATCTTCAGAATCTAGTAATATAATAATAATAATAATAATGCCTTTATTTCATACCAACAGAATATGATAACTACAAAATATAATCAAAATAGAATATATAATATGTGGAAATGAAAATCACGGAGCGAAATTCAGATTACAGCCAGAAGCTGTATCTGTTCTTCCATTTAACTCCGGTATTCTAATACAAAACAACAGTGCAAGAGAGCTGACACAGTATTTCAAATTCAATCAACATGATTTAATTTTGCTGATTTTGTATGTCTTGAAGAAAGTTCCGATAACAAGTTTTAAATTTATGTAAACTGTACGACTTAAAATTTTCTGGGACTCTGTTATATACTGTAGAAGAAACGTAGGTAAAAGACCTCTCATAGCGGGCGGATACATGGGAAGGGATAACAAAATTTGCTTTATACCGGGTATTTATTTTGTGGATATTTTCGTGAGTGACCAAATTATCATGTAAGTAATCAGGCTTTTTATTTATTTTAATAGAGTGTATTAGTGAAGCTGTTTGCAGAATAAATCGATTCTCCATGTTAAGCCAGTTCACCTCTCGTAACTTATGCGATATATGGTCAAACTTCCTGATGCCAAAGATAAACCGTAAACAGGAATTTTGAACCTTTTGAATTTTATATTTATCTGCAGCATCCATACATGAACCATAAACAGGAAGACAATAATTAAATTTAGATAGGACTAATGCCTGGCAGAACATAGCTTTAACATCAATGCTCAAATCGTGTCGATGTGGGTACAGCATTCTTAACGATCCGTATGCAGATTTAACACATTTAGACACATGAGTGTGAAACCTGAGAGAATTATCAAATACTAATCCTAAATTCCTAGCTTCATTTACTAGAGTAAGCTGGGTGTTATCCATTATTAAAGGAACATTACTATCACCAATAATGGAACACTGATTTCGGTTACCAAATAGCATAATGTTTGTTTTTCCAGCATTTAAACTTAAACCATGATCTTTGGCCGCACATAGAATAGCTTCTAAATCTGAATTTATTTTATTCACAGACTCATCCAACTCCTTGAATGGAAAAGAAAAATACAACTGCGTATCATCCGCATACATGCACATATTACAACATGTAACATAGCTAAAAAAGTGTGACGTGTAGAGAGAGAATAAAAGTGGACCTAATATGGAGCCTTGTGGGACTCCTTTACCTGATAATTTGAAATCAGATCTGTTATTATCAACTTTCACACACTGTGTACGATTAGATAAATAACTGCATAACATACCTACTGACGTTTTATCAAATCCTAAATATTTTAAGACAGCAAGCAGCACATTGTGATGTATGGAATCAAAAGCTTTGCTGAAGTCCAGCAAGATTAAATATGTTAGCTTAGAATCGTCAATTGCTTTGAGTATGTCATTAGTCACATTAAGTAATGTCGTAGTACAGCTATAATGAGGGCGAAAACCCGATTGATATCTGGGTAAAATATTATATGTACCTAAGTATTCACGAATTTGTATGTTCATTATAGATTCTAAAATCTTTGATAAGGTAGGAAGTAAACTTATTGGTCTCAAGTCTTTATATTCTTCAACTACAGGTTTTTTCGGTATTGGTATTACAATAGCACTTTTCCATTGGGAGGGAAAATAGTTGTCCAAGATGCAGCTGTTCATGATGTTTAATAAATGTAGTTTTATTTTAGGATAACACATTTGCAACATTGTTAAATTTACACAATCAATCCCAAAAGCATTTGATTTAATTTTATTTAAAGCTATATATATGGATTCGCAATCTACCAATTGAAATTTAAATACTTCTGATTCTACACCATCTTTTACAGTATTATTGTAAAAATTTAACAAGTCTAAATTTACGTTAATATCAGGAACGCTATTTAAAAAATAGTTGTTAATTTCATTTGCGTTACTTAAAGCTGACGGAATTGTGTTGATATTTTTTGTAACACATAAGTTTCTTAGACTTTTCCATATTAGTGAAGAATCTTTGCTCTCAGCCACCTGCCTAAAATATGTTTTTTTTGCAGCTCTAATAGAAGAAGTAACCTGATTCCTTAATCTTCTATAGACATTACCATCTGTCAAGGATTTTGATGTTTTAAATTTAAGCCTGGCTTTGTTACGCCGCGACATTAAGGCTTTAATTTCCATATTCAGCCAAGGAGCCGGAGGTTTTGTAAATCTCATAGTCTTTTCAGGTGCATGCTTATTAAAAATGCAAAGGATAGTGTCGTTTAAAATTTTAACCTTATCGTCAATATTTCTGCATTGATATATGGAGTCTAAGCTTGACCACTTTTCATCACTATAAAATGTAACAGGATTAATTTTTTTAAAGGATCTACACCTTCTATAAACATGCCCATACCTATGTGCTTCAACAGAAACAACACAAAACACCGCATCATGATCAGAAAATTCATAATGTTTAACACCCGCATCAAGGACAACACCATTATTAGTGGTCAGAATTAAATCAACGCAACTTGAAGTATTTATGGTAACCCTAGTGGGAGATGTTATTAACTGAATAATATCTCGTTCCTCAAGAAAACACTCAAATTTCTTCACGCTATTTAACGTCTTTTTAGAACTATCAATATTAAAATCTCCCAAACACAAAATATTGTCACTGTGAAGTAAGCATCGCGCGTATGTCTCATCCAAACCATCAAGAAATAAGTCCACATCAAATGTAGGAGGTTTATAAACAACACCCAAAATTAACTTATTTGACTTAAAACATAACGTAACCCAAAGTTGCTCGATATCAAAACTAGTCTCTAAAATATTAAAATTCAAGTAGCTTGCTATATAAAAACCCACGCCTCCGCCTCTGCCCAACCTGTCATTGTGAACGAATGTGTAACCTGGTATGTTCAAAGAACTATAATCTGTATTTACTTGAAGCCAGGTCTCCGATACAGCTACAACGTCCCAGTGACTGTTAGATAAAAAAGAATTTAAATCAGCAAAATGAGCAGTTAAAGATATCCTAAAGTCATTTGATTTTTAGAAGATAAATTTATTATTTGGACAGTATACTGTTAAAATCAAGTAGCAGCAAGTTTTTTTTGCTTTATTGTATCTTTTTATTATTAATTTTCCTTTCAACGCCTTGTTCCCGACACATACCTTAATTTCTCTATCTTTACTCGACACTTGACGTATGTATTAAAAGTCGACGTGTTTTCAGATCCAGCTATCACAGCATAACTGACGTCGAGACGTTGTAATATATCTCGTTGATGTGTGTCAAAGGTCCGTAATAAATGTCAGTTAACGAACGTTTATATGACGGCATTAAACAAGTTATGAAGATCTTCAAATACGCAGCTGAGCTTGCTAAGAAAAATATGTGTAGTTATTAATGTTTTAGTGTGGAATACGCTACAAAATTGGATGGCTCGTAAATCATAGAAAGAGGAATGTTATCAAGTGCCTTTATAGCAAGAGGATTAACATGAAACTGATTTTAGTGTCAGAAACAAAGATATTGTATATACTCGTAATACAGCTCTGGGCACATTTAAATTCTTACTTTTGGTATTTCAGTTAAATTCTCGCATGAGAAAAATTAAAAGTAGACTCCATCTAACGCCATAGCTGTTAATTCTTGAATTGAATAAGGTATTTTTTAATAAAATAATTCAAATCAATCTGCAGACAGAGTAAATTGTATGGCTTTAAAGCGACGAAATGGGAAAGAAGATGTAGTGTAACTGAAAAAGATATAGGAAGATATGAAGAAAATTTTATTTATAACTTTACATGATACCAAAAACAAACGTGTATTTACTGTAGGATCAGAGGGGCAACGGATATGAAAGTATTTACGATGGAGGCCCAAACAAGCAAAAATTCCCCAAAGAGATGCAGAATACTTAAAACTCCCAGATGCATCCAGTTACACTGGTCATTGGTTGAGGAGGATGTTTGCCACCTCGCTGACAGTGGAGTGGATATTCACTCACTTAAAAGACATGGAGGATCGCCGTCAACTAGTCTGGTTGAAGGTTATATTGAAGCATAGTCAATAAATGAAAATCCAAAAAGTATATTTTATCAGCAAGAACTAGTGGCACCTCAAGAGCATTCAAGAATGCAGATAATAAATCATAATAGTTTTCAGGAAGAACAAGAAGAATTGAAAAAATTTCGTGTCGTTAATTTTTCAAATTTGAATAGTTATACCTTTTAATATATATAACACCTATTCCAATATTTAAATAAACAATTTTTTGTCAAACTGTTTTTTTTTATTATTGATATTACTAGTAAAGTGTCGTTTCAATGTGGGAAAGAAGCGCTTTAGTAAATTATTTTGAATTTAGCAAAATAGTTATACAAATATATAAATTAAATAAAGTATAATTTTAATATTTTTTAAATTTATTTTTTATAATTTTAAGGGAAATAATATTTTTTTTGTCACAAATGATTGCCAATGAGTTTAGGCTACCCCTTTTTTAAATATAAGCACAAATAATTATGAATCTGCCTTATACACCATTCTTAAAATGATTTGGTTTTAATATTCTTCACTAAAAATATAATGTTTCTTTAAATAATACCAAAATACAGACTACAAAACGTTTTTATAGTTGCTATATAAAATTGTTTTAAAAGTGTTGTATACATTTTTTATAGGACTGTTAAATTACCAAAGTGTTTTATAAAATTGGACCCTTTTCGATTCTATAAGTATCGTATAAAGGGATTTAACCACGTTATTTGAAGCTCCTATAAAATTTATTTAATACAATTTTTATAAAATTTATTTTGCTACTTGGATTCAAGGTCGTCCAACCATTGAATGAAAAAAAAAAAATTTATATAAAATCGAATTTTTATAATTCAGTATTTTTACATAGCATCACTTTCGTGGTACAAGGAAATATAGTGGAAAAATAATTTTGATGGAGCATTGAGCCATGGACAAACAGATGAAGTGCGCCAAATCCTGTGGACTTAACGCAGTAAAGTGGTTTTCTGCAGTTGCACACAGTAACTGTCAGGGATTATTAGCTGTTCCACCGACCGAACTGAGCCACCTTCCATCAACATGAATTTGGCATAGCAGCGCACCTGCATCCACTAGGATTTGCTGCATATTGTCGCATCAATACTAATTAATTAATATCGGGACCCGTCCGGAGCCAATTTATTTGTATTATGTTAATTCCATCGATTCGTCGGGACACGACTATTGTTGACTGTAACAATTAATTCTCTCGGAACGTTATAACTGAATGTACAAGCGTTTTCTAAAGCATTTCCATCAATTTTTTTTATTGATAAACATCGCTTCAATGAACACCGAAAGAGACCGAATGGCGACAAGTTGCCAGGCTTCCACAGGTTAAAATTGGGTCGCGATAAAAAATAAAGCCCATCGCCGCCCCACAACCTCAACTGATCAATCTTGCTCCCTCTTAAGTACGCAGCTTTAAAGGCAGGAGCTTTCGTAAGGCCTCTTTTATCTGCAAAAAGAGATGTTTCGCGGTCGAGCTGAAAGTTCGGCGAGGATATTTTTTAGAGGAAAATATAAAACGGGTCTACCCACTCGTTGAAAACGGTATTATGTTTAAGAAATAATATTGTATTATAGTTATTAATTATATAAGAGAATTGACAAGCCTTTAATCCATCAGAAAAAGTGGACACTCGAGGCTCAGGCAACAGTTACATTTGTTAGAGAGTATTCGGGGCTGATTCATTTCCCGAATGTAATTCAACGTTTTATCTACGACCACAGCCAGTGTGGGATAAGATCCTGGAGAGAAACCAAATCAAAGAATTTTCGAAAAAAGTACCGAATGATGAATATTTACAAGTTAAGATAGAAAACACACGATTTTAATATTTCAATTTATACATTGAGCGTTTTTTTTTAACTCTTTGCAGGTTGCAGGTGCTTGTCGATGCAATGAATTAACCTTTTTGAATATCATCCAAGTCCAAGACAAAGACAGTTACCTATACGTACTCATTCCAAAAGCAAATATTTCAAGAAGTTTCACGATCATGGAAAGAAGCTTTTTCAGTTAATGCTATAGAAATGTGTCGAATACATCAATCGGCGATCTGTCATATTTGACAAATTTTATTTAATGAGATGGCAATTGCTGAAAAAATCCAGGTCGTCTTACTTGACGAAGTTGTAGGCCCCTTCAGTCCTTCAGAAACTCCTTATCCAGTGAATTTAAATAATCTCGGTCAAAATGACAGGATTAATAACAATACTTATAAATAAAATGCTATAAAATCGAAGCGTGGCATTATGAATCCACTAGTGTGTTAAAAGGCCTTTAACCCACGAAAAACAAACGTATAATTTGTCGTGGATAAACATCATTTATACCCTGGGATTGTAGGTCAAATGAATAAAACAATATTACATCTAGTTTTACGTACGTTTCGGGTTTATTTTTATAAAATATCCATCTTCACAAACTCTTTTTATACTAGAAAAATTAAACATTTATATTATAGATAATTAAGAAATTAGTATAGACGAAATATACAAAGAATAGTAAGTTGATTGTTGAAGAAAGAATTTAGATAGCAACGAAGATTACATGCTTAGAAATATTGATAAAAATAATTTATAAAAAATGTCAGATAAAGGAAACAAGTAAGGTTAAGAAATTTAAATAACAGATAGTGTAAAAATTTATAAACATTTCTAAGCATGTACTCGTCATTGATATTTAAATCCTTTCTACAAATAATCAATTTATTCTGTTTAGAACCAGAAAACTATTTAAAACAAAATATAGTATTTATATTAGTGGATTGATAAATGTTGTTTGTTAATTAACTGCTTGTTGTAGGTATAGGGTTTCATTCACTGTAAAACAGTTATAAAATGGCAAATTGCAGAAACAGCAGAGAAAACTATGTCAATCAGATATTTGTGTTTATCTAAAATCTAAAAAACCTTATTTTCCAGACTTTGTAAACAATTACCCAACAAATAAGAATATGGTAAAAAAAGAATATGGTAAAAAAAGAAATAAATAAAGAACTTTTTATAACTAATTATGGCCCATTTTTTACTGAACACCCTGTATACAAACTCATCGGCATATAATTCCAGACCCTAAAATTATGTGCAGGAGTTTTGTACCAATTTATTGACAAATGCGTTGAAATTATTTTCATATTATTATTTTTATTAACTAATTATCATTTAGGTGTAAAAGTTTGAACCGATCCTATTCTGAACTGTGTTTTAGTAAATCAAAAATCTATCTACGTATGTGGTTTGCCGTTAATTTTGCGAACCATAAAACAGCAGTAATAAAATGGCAAATTGCAGAAACAGCATCAACTCCGTTCCATTTTAAATTACGCGAATTTGTTATATCAAAGCAACCCCATTATATTGAATAATATAGTAATACCACGCTCGCTTTGTGTCTGTCTATAAATATCAGCCCAATTTAATTTGTTTTTTAGCAATAAATAATTGACGGAGAATTGGATATTGTTGTGTCTATTAATAAAAATGACGTATCGGGCGCCTGATATCTTCCAATGAATGTTCCATTCCATTCCATTTTAACTGGACCCAAATTCTCGTCATAATCTGTTTTCTGGTTCTTTGCCGTTCTTTTCATCTTCAGAAAACATACAAAGACTATTTTCAAGTAGCTCATTATACTGAAGCGAATAATACAACGTCAAAAGGTTTGGACCCCTCCCCCCTCCCCATTCTTATTCAGAAATCTTTTTGTCAGAAAAAAAAATATATTTATTAAAGTATATTATTTTATGAATATTTTTTTAATATGTTCGATAAACTGAGTACTTAGAAAATTAAAAACCAGCAAATATGTGACATTTTTGACAAAATTTATTAAATAAAAAAGAAGTAACAAAGCAAGTTCTCTACTTGACTAATAGTCGGTATGACCTCCACCATTTTCCAATAGAATATTGACAAGTATGTGCCTTGAGATAATCAAGCGGTTAACGATCTCTTGCGGAATATTCTTCTATTCCTCTTCTGCCGCCACGCTAACTCATCTGCAATCTGAGGTGGAGGAATATGATTATGAATGGCTCTAGCAACGAAATCCCACATGTTTTCAATAGGATTCATGTCAGGATAGTTGGCTGGCCAATCTAATCTATTCATATGTTCTGCTTCGAGTGTCTTTTGAATCCTTCTTGAGCGTTGTGCCCACTGGAGATGGGCAGCACGATGCCTTGGAATTGGGTACTATTCGTACAACAGATGATCTAGAAATGCCCAACACTGCCAAACTGATCAGATTTGTAAAGGTTTAATCGAATCATTTTATATACAGGGAGTTCAAGACTTTTGACGTTGTGTGTAGTTTCCAGTATAACCTCATTGGTAGTGGTACTTCGATGCATTTTACTTTGTTGATAAACCTTAAAATGTACACATTTTAAAAATAAATAATAACTAATCTTGTGAACCTTATTTACATCTCGCAAGTGTAGCTTTGAGCGATCATCGAGATCAAAAGCTTCTGAGAAATCGACAAACAAGTCACGTATGTTTCATCTTAATGCCTTAATAATATTTCTGTGAAGTTTACACAAAGCGGATTTAGAGTAGAGAAATGTACTTTTTTAAAAGGACTTTGCAGTTCACTCTTGAAAGTTAAAATTAAACTTCTTAAAAGGTTGTTATGCTGATATATTTATTATTATTACCTTTTTGATTCCATGTTTTATATTTGTACCAAACAATGTAGTTATTTTATTTATTAATTTTTTATCATTTTTCTAAAATAATCAGTTGATGCATGCCAAGACTTAACAAGGACTGAAAATATGATTAACTATTTTTTTAGACTTTTTTCTTACCAGGTTTTAGACAGAAAATATAAAACATAAGTTTGTGTGACGTCACATTGTTTAATTTGTCATATGGCAACGTTGTAAATTAATTCAAATGTTCTTAGGAATATTTATCTTTGGCGGGATCACCATTGTATTTATTTACATTGAAGTAGAAAAAAAAAACAAAAAATGGTTGTCAAAAAATGTTTTGTACCATGCTGTTCCAACACCACTGAAACTTTGTTATTGTATTAGAAAGGTATTTTAAGCTAATATAAATCAAATCTCTGCTTTAGTCCGCAGAGTAATTAGTTTCATACAATATTGTTAATATCTAAAAATATATAAAAAAAAACTGAAAATACTGGTAAACTTTTTATCTGTACTTTATGGATGCCGTCGAAATACTGTTTTCTACAAATACAAATAATTTTAGACATTTACGAACTGAATAATATAGAGCTTAGCAAATAACAGGATTGCTATCTTACGCCACCTGCGAATATTCAAAGGTACCGAAGTAACACGTATATACAACGACATAAAGCGGTCTACCCAACGAATTTTTAGGTACAGAAATCTTTCAAAATATGTATTTTTTTAAATTCAACTATAGATGTAAACATTGTTATAACATAAACTTCCATAGTTCTGCATATGAGATTGTTCACTTTTGTTTATAAGCCTGTGAATAATTGTTGAAATGTGGGGTTAAAATAATGTGTGTCTTATAAAAGTTATTATTTTATTTGAGGAGAATTTAAATAGCAAAAGTAGATAAGCAAAATATCAAAAAGGTCGCGTATGTAAAAAGACAAACAAATTTTATTGCCGAACTGATAAATTAGGAAAACTTGGAAGTATGATTTATTTACAATTATGTCACACATGCACAATGTGCAAAGTTTATTGAGTTGAGTTATTGGGAGAAATCAATATTTTCAATAATTTGACCTCAACCAATTTTTTAATATCCTTTAAAACTTTTAACTGATTATTGATTATTAAGGGGATATACAAACTTTTGTATATTAATATATCTATTATTCACATCGGTAGAGAAGAAGTAGCCACGAATTTATTTCTTGAGGAACACCAAAAATATGGCTAACATTATGTGATTCAATATTTTCATAAATAAATGTTTTTATTCATACACTCGCATTGGGTAACTTCCCTTGTAAAAAATGTAATTATATTTTTATGTTTTTATATCAGTGTTAAGTATTTTATACACCCTCGTTCATAAATATTAATATTTAAAATGGAAGTTCCGGTCGAATGCGTTTTATTACACTTTCAGTTCCTTAGGGAAAAAAATCCTAACAAAATATAAAGAGTAACATAACAAACATCAAAAATCTGGTTTGAGATTATTACTTATGGCAAAAATTAGAGTTGTAAAAAATTTGCAAAAAATCATTTTATTGAATACAGGGCGAATCAACGAGCATATCAGAAAATATTTTTTGCTGAAAAATCCAAAAATGTAATAGCATATTGGGCGATCAACATTAAATATCGATATGTAATTTTACTGAGAAAATAATTTAAATTTTCTTATATTTTATATATACTTACCTTTATAACTAACATTGGAAAATATGTATAGGGAAGAAAACTTTTTCCTTAACTAATATTATTTCACATATATGACTAAATATCAATGAGTAAAAATGGAATAATATGCACAAGTTAAAAAAATTTATATATCAGTTCATCAATCAGTTCAAATATTTACATTTTGTTTAACCTGAACAATGTAACAGAAGCCAATTTAAAAATGTATTATATTATTTTTGTAAGGTTATGGAGAGTGTATTGACAAATGAAGTTGAAAAGAGGGAAAAGTTTTTACTTTTAATGTCATGGAGGAAAGCCTCTCGTTAAAATGTACAAAAGTACAGGTTTAAGCTAGTCAATATCATATGTAATCTCTCATGAACACATTATAAATACAGTAGGTTTTATTATTAGATAACAATAGTAAATCCACTATGCGAGTCACATTTTTATTTCTAAATAGTTAACAAGGCCTTGTCAGGAGTAGAAATAATTTCTGTGTAAGAAAATTTTGTTAGTGGAATTTTTCCATCCATCCTCTAAATGTGATTATCTATCCTTCTCTGTAAAAGTATTGTTCATCCATCATCTAAAAATGTAATGCAATATAGGTTTCATTCGCATTTGGAAATATGAATATTTTTACACTTGATTATTCCTTAATATTTGTACAATATAAATTAAAATTTTACACTAAATATTACGTAAAACTAGCATAAGAAAACATGGAAATTTCTACTTATTTTTATCAGTGTAAAACTACTGTAATCCCCACCCTGAGTATCTCAGAACAAACCGCCTAATAATAATCCGGCTTACCTTGCCGAAATTATTAATGCAGGGAACTCCTTAGAGCATCCCTAGAAATTAATAACTTCCTCGAAATAAGTGTCTGGAAACTTTTAACAATCTACGACATCAGCTCACACACTTAGAGTTGTTCTTGCTTTGCCTTTATAGGCCCAAGATTTTCATTAACAACCCCAATACCCCTCACGGCTGTGAATTCGGCCGTGGCCGCAATGTGGCGCTGTGGGGCTGAGATTTATATTCTAATTATTTCAGAATTAAGTTTAGGCAGTGCGCCTAAAAGTTTAACGCGCTGTAATCTAATTGATGTTTTAGCTGTAATAACGACGCCGTTAGCCGTTTTATTGCGGCTCCGATTTTAATAACAATGTAGTCGCAGCTTACAAATAGTTTACGACATATTTTATGAATAAACAGGATGTATCGGGGGAGTGCATACCGAATTTGTACGACTTTTGGGCCACCAACATTAAGTTGTTAAAAAAATCACTTTAAAACAACTGCAGCAATAATTTATTTGGGATTTTAAAAGGTGTATGTATCTCTACCTTTAGTTCATAAAAAATGTATAGAAATAATGTTACATTAGCTTTTTGTTTGTTTTACAGAGTTTACACATTCCTTCTTGAGGTTCAGGTATTGCAAGTAAAACAATCTACTACAACAAAATAATAATAACAGAACATTTTTTTCATGCGTTTTATTGAGAAACGTAACCAATTCTGTTCCAAAATACACTAGTGTGTACTGAGTCTGTATAAAGACTAAAACATACGAAATCGAGTTTAATACTCGAAATTTTAATAGTAGAACGCATTTATATGTTTGCTTATACTATAAAATATTTAAACATAGTCACTAAAACTGAAGAAAACACAATCACAATGTAAACACACAGTTTCAATGGTAGGAGAATCGCTTGTTTCGATAGTCAGATGGATACACTAAGCTGCAAAAAAGTTCTGCCATTTAAAAGAAAAAAGTGACGCCCTCTACTAGTGACGTCAAAATTAGAAACAAAGGAGAATGTTAAAAATAGCCGATTTTTGGCTTATCCGGGGGAACGCATAAATCATAAAAAAATCAATTGATTATTGTTAATTAACATTAGAAATGGCCCAGAAATACGTCAGATAGCTGGGGAAATGTCGCTACTACCCCTAAACCTATATAAACTACCCTTAAATAGCTTTAAATGGATAATCATTGATTATTGTTAAAAAATTCGTGTAAATGCTTGAAAATGATTTGAACAGACAGTATGTCAATATAAAAAGTGATAAATGACTGTAAAAGTGCCCATTCAATGGCGAAATAGCGCCAATTGTTCTCACTTTGCGAGCGCGTACTGAAAAAATGGCAATTTATCCTTGCGCCCATTTTTCAGGTCGCAATAGTATAAATGAACTTTAAAAGTGATTTAAGCATTTTTTTCATTCTAAACGAATTTTACAACAATAAATAATGATTATCTATTTTAAGCTATTTAAAGGCAGTTTATATAGATTTAGGGGTGCAATTAATATTTCCCCACTTACTTAATTTACTCTAGTATCAGTTTTTGCATTTTTTGACAGTAACCTATAATTTTTTTCTATCAATAGGCATTCCCTTGAATATTTAAGCATTATCTATTTTTGATGTCGAAGTAAGCTCACTATTAGCTTTTGAAAGTCGTTTTTTTAATATTTAGGGGTGGAATGGACATTTTTACAGTTATTTATCACTTTTTATATTGACATATTGTCTGTTCAAATAATTTTCAAGCATTTTTTTCATTTTACACGAATTTTATAACAATAATTAATGATTATCCATTTAAAGCTATTTAAGGGTACTTTATATAGGTTTAGGGGTAGTAGCGACATTTCCCCAGCTGTCTGACGTATTTCTGGACCATTTCTAATGTTAATTAACAATAATCAATTGATTTTTTTATGATTTATGCGTTCCCCGGATAAGCCAAAAATCGGCTATTTTTAACATTGTCCTTTGAATTTCTCGCTCGCAAAAAAACCTGATTGGCAAATTTTATGTAAATATTTCGATTTCTTAAGAAGTTATCTACAAATATCGAAAACAAAATTTTAATTTTGACACCCTCTATTTTTTTTACTATGCGACTTATATAGGTATGTTAGGTTAAATCGATTTACTTTCACGTAAGAACTCTGTGGTCTCATTTTTGCTACTTCATTTAAAAACATCCTGTATATTGAAACTCAGGTAATTCGACAAAGTATTACAAAGCCGACGCGATTTAGCAAACGATGGTTATACCTAAAACAGTTTAGATGAAGCGGTATCCGTCAGTTACATCATCTGGCGAGCCGCCACTGAATCAGCAAAAAACTAAATCTTTCGAAAAGCATCACGCCTTTACCAACAAAAATATTTTCTACCGATATCACTGAAGGGACTGCTTAATTTCGGATAGTTTTTTTTGTCTAAATTAAGTTTTTCCTCCGGCTACAACACTTACATTCCGTGCCAAAAACAACAGGATCCTAACCCCAATTTAAATGGCGGCCTCGGGGCTCCTCTTTAAAAATGTTTATCCTAGTCGCCTCTGCAAAAACATTTGTGAAGTTCTCAGTTGGCAGCGTCTTCGGTGCCACCCAACATTCTTTTTTTAAAGAAGATTTATCGTTGGACTTTCTCGGCAGAGAGACAGCCAGTTTCGTGGAGGATATTAATCAAAGGGACATGTTTTGTCCTTTAGGACGAATAAAGGATGTCCCCGGGAATGTCGATATAATGAATATCGTATACGGAATGATATTTTGAGTCATGATTATATATTTTTTTTATATAGGAAAAACTTATGATTTAAACAAGTAGATTCTGTTTTATGTTGGTTATATCAATTTTTAAAGTAAAACTGATAGCGTACATATAACAGTCATCCTCCTCAAGCAATGGTCAGTGTAACTGGATGCACGTGGGAGTTTTAAGTATTCTGCAACTCTTGCTTGAAGTTTTGCAAAACTGTTGATGCCAACTGGTTGTATTGTGCACTTACAATGACTATAGTAAATGAAAAATCTATTGTGTTTTACTTGTTTGGGTCTCAATCGTAAATACTTATGTAAATATACGTTACTTTTTGGTTTTGGTTTCATGTAAAGTTATAACCAAAATTTTCCCCATGTCTTCTATATCTTGTACTGTTAAACTGCACAATTCTGCACGCTGACATGCCCCATTTAAACCATTACTTTAATTAATAAGAACTTCTATTCTGGAGCGTTTGGTAACGTTTTACATAGTCAATTTTTTTTATTTCTTTGCTTCGTACCTATGTGTCATTTTGACGTTTTAAAAAAACAAGTAGCTTTTTATGTTGTGACATATCCATATTTTCGTTCGCAATACTATAGTTTTAGCAACTTTTTCTATAAAATTAAGTCACATGTAACATTTTTTTATGTAAAATGCATATTTGAATAAAATTTGGAAGTAGTGCCCTCTATGTCACTTGATAAAACTACCATATTAATCACGATCAAATACACTTTACAACTACATATGAACTTCTATTAAAATCGGTTTGGAGATTAAGGAAAGATTTGCAAAAAGTTAAATTTTGGGCCCAATCTAAGGGGCTATTTCTAGGGACCCTAGAGCCCCTGATAATTAGAACTTCTTGAAAACAAATGAAAAGCGGTCAAATAATTTCTTAAGTTGACTATACACGGTGTTAACAACATAACAATTCTGTATTTAAAGCTTAATAGGAAAGTTACAATTTTATATATTTTTTCTTTCCTTTTATCCACATAATACAGGAAAAGATTTTTTGACATTTGGGCGGTGATATTTTTTCAATATGAGCTATTTATCCATGCACTCATGAGTTTAAATTATTCTCCCGTGGCGTAGTTACTGGGTGGGCAGTGTATATTTTTCAAAATAAGATATGCTACTGACATTCCTAAAATTTCAACTATTTATCGTCAAGAACAATTATTACAGTTCTCTAGCAACGAGTAAGTTGTCAAAAGAAAAAATTGTACCTCCCTTATTAAGCTTTGAATCAATAATTGTTATTATAACAAACCCCAATAATTATTTTCTTCTATATAATATGTGGGTGAAGTTTGGGTTGGCAATCTTATCATTAACACCCTTTATATGTACTCATTTTCCTAGTATTTCTAAATCACTGATAAGAAGGAAACATTTTCCGTTTTTATTGTTTTAGAGCCGAGCAAGATCTCGTTTAGACCCCCCCCCCCCTAAAAAACTTGTTTGGCTACGGCTCTGAGCCAACCCTGTGTACTCTTTAGGCTTTTAATCAGCATTATTCTTAAATTCATACATATTTAAGCCTGCTTTTTCGAATACAGAAATGTATTGATTTGAAATACCTCACGCGAGATAAAAAAGGTACGTTGCCGGCAAAAAATTTGCAAGATTATAACGCTTTTCATATCGCTCGCCGCCTACTATGTGACCAAATTGACTTTTCGGCTCCGTTATGCCTCCTGGCGCATAATTGGCTATGTTTTGATACGGACGCCTTTCCAAATATATTCCAGATCCCTCCCTAAAATTTATTCAGCAAGGGACTACGCGCCTTCCCGAAAAAAAGAATAAATAACTATAAAGCGGTCTCTCTTTCACGCGAGAGCGTTAAAGTTCCATTCGATAACGATATTTAGGCAGAAAAATTGAGAATGATGTGTAATTGAGGGGCTGCTTAGAGTCGGCTCGTAGTTGATCAGGGCGGTTCGTCATTTTCATGTAAACGGGAAATCGATGATGATGGATGGCAGGTAGTGTAAGTGAACATGTAGGTGTATCTGTGCGTGCGTACAAGTTTCAGACCGTCAGAAATGTTAACAAGCTTGATTGTTAATGCATATACAGGGTGATTCTGACACACTGTCATCAAGTTTAACCACGTATTCAGAAAAGTAAAGTTTTACTAAATGAATATAGCTCTTGAGTATGAGCAAGCGAGTAACTATATTATTTTAGTAAAACTGTTTTTCTTATGAGATTTGTTTATACTATTTTTTCACATTTCGTGTTAGTAGGTAATCAAAAGCAAATAATGTTAGAAATTTAAAAAATCTTCTTGTATACATAGTGCTCAGTATGTATGGAATAAAATTTAGGTATAACTTTATATACCCACTCTACATAAAATAATTATTGAGACAACATTTTTTTAGATCAGTTGTTTGCACCCTTTGGCAACTTTGAACTTGTTCCAGAGCGAGCAATTTCGTTTCTATGGCAACCAATTTTGTTTTTTTTTTATATGGCATTTTCTGCCCTTACTTGGAATTACTCCTTTTTACGCACGGGGCACGGGTGCGTAAAATGTTTATGGGGTTTTATTGCAAAATTTTTTAGAAAACTTGATATTTCAGTAAAATGCAGATATCCTAATTTGAGTTTTACGAAAAGAAGGCGGTGCGTAGTGAAAAATTTGACACTTTTGTATGTAGCTTCAACTTTTCAATGTTACATAAGTCATACCATAAGAAAGCAACGATGATTTAGTGGGGGAGGAGTAATATTTCTGACAGTTTCAAACTAGTTTAAACTTTTATTCTATTTGAGTATTTTCTCTCTCTCTCTTAGTTTTAATGCAAATGGACGATCGTTATAAAATATTACCGAAATGTGCCGCTTTTAGGAAATTGTGGTCGTCCTGCATTGCCCTTTGACCCAAGTCGTCCCGCAGCGTCCAGCGTTGTTGCCATCTTCTTACTCCCTATTCTCTTTTCTATTTGATGTATTTATAAACGATACAATAACAAGGGGCATGCCAAGAATGTGGAAGGGCCGAAAGTTGCTATTTTTATATAATATCTTATGAAACCATTATGTATTCAATATTAGCAGGATACTAAAAGAAGATATCATTTGATATCTTTGATAGTTGTGCTCCAAAAACTATGTAATATTGTTAAAATTTTTACTAGTATTGTACAATAATTGTACAATGTGTCAACCTCGATATTTCTTTTGTTAGCAGGAGCAGTTTAGTTTTCAGGCAATAGAAATCAGTTCTGTAAATAGAAATATTGTATCTGTGAATGTTCTGAACGCTTTCAAATCGAGAGGCCAAAATTTTTGACTGCGTTTAGGAGAACAATTCACTAATTGCTGATTACCGACTCCAAAGTCCTGGATTCAATGGCGCCAGAATAACTTCCCAAAGTGCCAGGTTTTCATCGAGGCCGTTTTGCGAAAATATTTGAAATTCAAACTCGGCTTCCGTGTCGTTTATAAACGAATTATCTGCCGAAATGAATAGCAATTATAGCGGAATTTCTGATTAAATTAATGTATTTTCGACGAGAAGTCCGGGGATCCGCGTTAAATTTAAAATTTAGATTTAATCTACGCTCGAATTGTTGCCGTATGAATTTTATAAGCATGATAATGGAACTGATGGTTTCAAGCAGTCTTTGTTCAATATTTGAGTCAACTGAAGTTGGAATCCATCGATATTATTGTATATAATGCGTGTAGGTACGTCCGGAGGCGGATTAGTATTTATGATAAAATTTTATTGTACAGGGTGTCTCGACAGTATGGGTCTATTGTGAATATACAAAAATATATATTAATATTTTTTCTAGTTAAAAAGCTCTCTTTTTATGCGCTTTAGTTTAGACCACATTTCCTTTAAAATTATAAAATTTAAAAATTATTAAAATTATGCTTTCTTTAATTTATACATAATTATATTGAATGATCTTGTAAATAATATTTTTTTATGTTTTACATATAATTTTAAGGCTCTCAAATAATTTTGCATAATGGCGCCAGTCGCTGATCCAACAAATATTCATTTAAACATGGTCACTTATAATAAAACGATTTTATTCCACACATTATACCAAAATTAAGGTTAAACTTAGAATTTTATTACGTGGAATATACAATAGTATTGTTTTTATAAATAAACCCATTTCGAGGCTAAAAAATAATTTTATTAATTTCCTCATATAGCCTTAATAAAACACGTTAATACAAATATTTTATAAGGTTAGGTTATAATTAAAAGTTCTTTGCTGAAGTATATGACTCTTACACAATATGTTTACAATCCTTATTGTATTATATGTATTTTTAAATGTTGTATAACGCATTATAATACTTTTATAACATTTTATAGAACTGAAACTTATTTATTCTATAAAATACTGTAAAAACTATTATAAAATAATTTTACACAATTACTTTCTTCAGGAACAAAATTATCACAATTATAAATAAATATATATAAAATCAAATTGTTCCTTAAACAATGCTATTCGATAGTTTTAAAATAATTCGCTTCTTTTAATGTTCTATTTTGCTAATTGGATAGAACTTTTGCAAGATTGGAGGCGACCTTGCGACAAAATGAAGATGCATTTTATGTTCGGAAGAATTAAATAATTGACCGAACGGTAAGAAACAATGGTAATACACCTAGACTGTTACATTATTTCGAACAAAATCCACGAAATTCAATACTTCAGGTTAGCCGGGAATTGAATTTGAATAAATCAACCGTTAAACGAATTTTAAGGACCAGTGGGTATAATGACTACTAAATTCACAATTTGCCTGTATTTGCCTGAGCGTCACATTGAAAGCATTTAACTTACTTTTATAACTCAAATTATAATAAATAGTGTGGCATCATCGGTAGGCACTTAATTGGACCTTATTTTTATGAACATACATTGAACAGCGTGAATTACCTAAATTTCCTATAAGCAGAACTTCCTGCACTTCTGGAGAATGTGCATTTGCAGCTAAGGAGGGTTCCAGCATAACGGAGCTCCACCCCCTCAAGGCCAGGATTGTACAGTAATATTTAGATATCACTTTTCAGAAAAATGGATTGGGATTAATGGACCTATTCAGTGGTCCCGAAAGTCAGCAGATCTATCACCCCTCGATTTTTTATGGAGGAGTTTTAAAAAATAAGGTTTACAAATCACCTTCGTGAGATATTAATCATTTGGTAATGTTAAATTTTGATCACAACATATGTCTAATGTCAGGTTATGTTTGACACTTGTTAATATTCAATATTGTAACTAGAGCAATAAGGACCTACACAATAAAATACAACTTAACTAATATGTACAGATTAGTTGAGGTTACTTATCAATGATAAATCACAAAAGCATACAGAACTGATAAAAGTGTACAATTTCCTGGCTGTGAGCCTGGAATATTTGATTTTACTAATATCGAAGGTTATACCTTTCTCCAAAATTCTGCGTATTCGAAATTTAACCAAACTGGCCAGTGGACACATTCCGCCGACTCAAATTTCAGTGGAATTAATTTCCGATAACGACCGCATCCTTACAAAACCCACTAATTGCCGCTCCGAACCCGTCCCACGCCCCTGGCGTTATGTAAATGGCACTTTCACCTGCTCCAGATTTGCAAATGAAATTCGCTGATTGATATTCAACACAGCGCTCGTGTCAAAAGACCAACCACACCAAATCCGATGGCATAATAATGTATTATACTTGCAAAATTAACCGAATGTGTTTCAATTCAAAACGTTCACGCATGTCGGGGGCCTGTTGCGATGCAGTCTATGTAAATTCCGGTAAATCGCGTTACAACAGAATTTGTGCTCTGCCCGAGATTGATGACACAATTATATTTTTGGAGGTGGCGATTCGCTCTGTTTCGCGAAAATAGCCCACAAAATGCGTAAAGGGTATTGTGCCCGCCATTAACTTATGGTTTTAGATTATTATATACTTTTATTTCTTACAAAATAATAATTATACAGGATGATTTAGAACTTCTATCTAAAAAAATCTAAATATCTAAAAAAAATTAAAATAATGTACAGCGTGGACAAATTTCGATTTTATAGACTCTCATTAACTATAAGAGAGAAAAAATCGTCTTTTATTTTCGAGTAATAAACAAAATTTCAAAGTTTCCAATTTTTTTTAACTATTCATTTTTGAGTTATAACCTAAAGTTGTGTTTTTTTGAAATCGTTATTTTGTTCTCTTCCATTATTACATAAATATGAGGAGTTAAACATGATTATTCACCATTTTACTGAGGAAACAGTTTATTCCAGAGTAACAATTTAATTTTTTAAATATTTTTGACAAGACATTTTGAAAGAAATCTTGACAGAATGAGTTACTAAACACATAATAGTATTATTAAAATGATATATTCGCTGTAACAATCACTATGAGCATGTATCCAAGACGTAATTAAATCAATATACGGAGAAAGCTAAATAACATTGGTGCAATTATTCCACACGCCTACTTCAAAAAAATTAAAGAAGCAAAATATGCTATAATAAATTGTTGTCTCAATAAAATGGACAATAATCCCCACATATAATATATTAATTTAAAGAGAAAAATATAACGATTTCGACTAACCCATGGTCACCTGTGGTTTGTATTTAAAAAATGCAACTTTAGGTTATAACTCAAAAATTACAAAAAAAAAAAACTAGGCACGCCACTGGACTCTTTACAAGCAACCAAGTTGCAGACATGTATCGAAAAGACTTGTTTATTACTTTGACCATTAATTTTCTCTTAAAAAAAGAGATCGAGAGTGGCGGGGTCATTTTTTTCTGTCTTCTATAGTTAATGAGCCTATAAAAACATCGAAATTTGCCAACCCTGTACAGGCCACTCTTACAAATACAATTTTAATAAAAAAAAAATCAAAAAAGGTAGTTTGAGAATGAGGCAAAACATGCAATCGGCTACCGGACAAAAAGTTAAAGAAATTCCCAAGAAGAGAAATAACATTTCATGACACCTATTTTAGACAGTAAATTCAACTGCTTTTACCGTTATTATTATTAGAATTAATTTGTAGTATTCATTCATAAAATAGTTTGACAAACCTAATGCTGAAACAACAAAATTTTGGGGCCGTCTTACTCAATTTCTTCAAACTAACACAAAGGTTTTCTGTCACTTCGATGCGATACACTTCATTCATCGTGACGACCATGACCCTTCTCGTCCAAGGCCTTGATATTAATGCGCTGTAGATGGATATAATTGAGGCTCGTGTATGATACGCCACACTGCTGCATTACGCTGTAGACTCCCTGGACCTCCATTTCTTCCACGATTTGGCTGCAAATTTCCGGTGTCACGCCCAAAAAGTAAATATGCAGATTTAATAATTTGACGAATTGAAATTCCATGTATGATAACGTTTTATTTACGAAATTTCTCGTATTTGTCCGAATATAAAATTTAATAAGTCTAATAAATTATACAGCTCACGTGGATGGCTTGTCTCGCAATAAAAATTACGTATTAAATCGAGGACAGCCATCAGGCTAAAACTGCTCGTGTTCTTTTTTCGTGATACTTCAGAAAGGCGCCCCCGGAAGAATCCGAACCGATAAAAAGCTCAGAATTAAACGTCAAACCCTTAGATACCGTCGCCAGATAGCGCTAATGCTGCGAGAAGTTATATCGGCACGCGCGCTGCCTGGTTAATTCTGGTAAACGCTTATCTAATTTATCTCTACTGGAGCTCTGAATGGGGAGGTAATAACGAGGCTTTGTCGAGCAGAAGGAGCAACTCGAGCAAATCGACAAAGTTGCACAAAAGGCACTCTTTTATGAGAAAAAACCGGATGGATGGGGGTATGCATGGTCGGATCGAATGGGTTTCAATTTGTGACTCGGTCGACGACATAGAATGCAACCGCTGCATTGGGACTTTTTGTCAAATTATTCACATATCAGTGGTACTTCATTTAATGCATGTACGGTAATAGAGGCACAGTGTACCTTCGTGCTGTTAGCTGCCATTTTTTAAGCTGTACAGTAACATATACATAACTGATTAGTAGGGTGATTGGGGGGAAATATTATTTGATATTTTATTTTGAGTAGATCAAGCACTCTAAACCAAACGCACATTAGTGATTACTAATTGTCACATTTATTTTGACGTTTGTGATTTAAACGCTTATTTTAGAACTGTTGGATTTATTTTTACATGTGCGTTCAATTAGTCGGTATTGTACACACGTAATTTCGTAATGCCTGCCACATTTAGTCACCGAGAATATGCTGATATTATTTTTATTTATGGATATTGCAACGGTAGCGCTAATCGTACAGTTGCCGAATATCGACTCGCTTCCCGAACAAAAGAGTGCCAGATAGAAATGTATTCCAGGCAGTCTTCAACAATGCACGTGAAACTGGGATGTTTCCGAGTGTGAATATTATTGCAACCCGTCTCCAAATTAATCAAACTACCTACGGCATGGAAAGTCATTCACAAAAACGGTTTAAAACCGTTTGATATTCAACACGTTCAGAATGTTCAGGACGGTGATAATGATTTGCGGGTGTATTTTTGCAGTCGGATAAACTTAAACCATCCACTTTACAAATACATTTCGTTTACTGATGAGGCTCAATTTACTCCTGATGGAGTAAATAACTGTCACAATGAACATCGTTGGTCAGATGAAAATCCCCACGCAACGGTGGGATCTAACTTTCAGTATTGGTTCAGCATTAACGTGTGGTATGATTAATAATCAATTACTTGGCCCAGTTGTAATAGATGGTCGTCTTACTGGACCTAGATGTGTAGAACTTTTAGAAAATAATTCCATCGCAAGACATATGCTGTCAGCATGGTGGTGCCCCTGCCCATTTTAGTCGTGTTGTGATCTCCACGACACTGGATTGGCCGAGGTGGTTTCCAGAATTGGCCACTAAAGTCACCAAATTTGAATCCCCTTGATTACTACCTTTGGGGATGATTTATATCATTACGGATTGTCAATTGTGCAACACTCATAAGAGAAAATCGAGCTGATGCATGCATCGAGGCGGACGGTGGTATATTTAAAAATTGAATTAATTAATTTCGGTTTATTAGGTCTTTAATCAATGTTATAATTTATAATACATACAGAATAAACACTTGTCTCTACTGATGAATTACAATAATAAACTCGGGAGAAAATATTTTCATTGCTGTCTCAGTAACGGCTGATATTTGACCATATTGTTTATTAGGCTTTCTTGTTCACTTTTACCCCCTGAACACCCGTTTCGTATATTGGGGTCCCCACCCAATCACCCTGCATTTTAATAATGCATTAGTTTTGTCGGTGTAAATAACTACGGCAAATATCCGGTTCTACGTTGGTAAATTGAATGTTTGTGCATATAATATTAGGGCAACCAGGTAATTATACAGAATTTGAACGCAAATATACATGGCAGAGGATTTCCATAATTCCTGCCTGTATGTTTTCGGAAATGCATGCCTCTAGGTTACCATTGAATTGTACCAGATAACTGTGCTACAATGTGATTTTCAAGCTGAACCATTTCTTGTAATAGCGAATTGAAAATATACTTTTTCAAATGACTATTGTCAAGAAATTCAATAATAAGGAAAAATCAGCCCCAATGACTGAAAAGTCAACAGGATTATTGGTTGCTATGGTGGATTGTTTATTTAGTTTTGTTGGAAAGGCAGGTGAGGGAGCATATTGAAATTATAAGTTAATTAAATATGATCTACGGGAAAAGGTGGATTTATCGAGGTGGTCCAGTTGCTTGGCCGGCTCGATCACTGGATCTCAATACACTAGATTTAGTTCTCTGGAACTTTTTAAAAGAAAAAGTGTGTGCAGGTTTGGTGTATAATAGAAAAAATCTGTTACCTACATCGTATTCGAAGAGATGAAATAAATAATAGCATGCTAATTAGGACAAGTGGTGTCTAAGAAAAAGATGCCATCGTTGCTATTTAAATTAAATTATTTAAAAACCGTTGCTTTTATTTGTTTAATAAATGATCGACTACAATGTTTACAATTTCATAGAATAACTTTCATTTAAAAAAAAATCTGAAAAACAAGGCATCAAAAATTTGTTTATCTGCTTCCATAGAGATGTTAAATGAGATAAACAAATTTTAAACTGTCAAACTTGACATACGTTTTATATTTTTATTACTATTTTGAAAACGAAAACAGAGAGATTTTCGAAACGTCAAAAATACGGAAGTGCGCGATAGTAATGTGATTTTTGTTATTTTTTTACTTATCTGCTTTTTTCCATGTGAGATTTTTTGGTTAGGCAAACTTAGTTTCAAAAATAACCCTTGACTGATCCGTTTGGCGGATTAATCTTTATTTTTTTTCAGAAGTGTGGCAAAAACCCAATAAAACTAAAGAAAAAAAATTACATGAACTTTGTACAACTGGAATGTTTGTATCATTCACTTTAATTTGAAGGTCATTAGAGATTATTGGAATAATTTTTTTGGTACTGAATAATATTAATTTAGATTTATTCGGATTAATAAATAAAGAAAATTCTTCAGAAACGTTTTCTATAAGTTCGAGGTCTGAACTGATATATGCTACAGTTTCGTCAAGATTATTTTTATCAAATGTTAAGTAGAGTTGTGTATCGTCGGCATACATATGTGAACTGCAATATTTCAGATCATTATAAAGATTCATAGTATAAAAACAAAAGAATAACGGTCCTAAAATTGATTCTTGAGGTACCCCAACATCCAGAATATGAGAATATATTTTCAATTTTTACTTTTTAAGAATGATTTTCCATATAATTTGATAACAACTTGACTGCATTTGTACCCATCAGTCCAATAAAATGAAAAATAGCTTTAAGAATAGGATGTTGCAGTGTGTTAAAAGCCTTGGTAAAATCTAACAATATCAACGCACTAATTTTCTTTTCACCTGATGCCTTTAAAATATCATTTGTTACTTTTAATAAAGCTGTAGTACAACTATGATGATAATACTATATTTTCCTAAATGTTCAATCTTTAGCAGATTTTGAATTCGAAATTTTAGGAATAGGTTTTTGTAAATTATTTTAAGAAGGTCCTAGTTTCCTTAAGATGTTATAGACTATTGTGTTTTGTTAAGAAGCGGCCTTCTGTGTTATCAATATAGGATAAAGAAGGGATTTGCACTCAATTCCACGGCTATGCCACTATTCTTAAAAATACATCCTGCAACATTCGTAGCTCTTTCAATTCCTGAAAATCCAAAACTTTACTGCACTTGCCGTAAAAGCGAAGCGCGTCATATATAGTTGGTACTTACCCGCCAGTGAAACAACTCAAATAAAATCGAATTATAAATAAATTTTACGTGCCTTCGTTCGTAATGGCACCGGCAGTAATATAATCCCTCCAAATGGAAACAATCGTAGTAAAACCCGACGTCTTTTCGAGAAACCCCATCATAGTGCTGAAGTTTGTCCTACAAGGCGCACGATACAAACTGCAGTAAAACGTTTTAGAACCGAGTGGCGTTACTTTTTAAAAATAAAGTCCAAACGACAATACCCCATTATATTTCTGGCTTAAGTAAAAATTTACAGTCGTTGGAAAGTCCGTAAATTTTTCGCATATCGCAAAGAGAATTGACAAGCAGTAAACCGTAGATAAAAATGACATTATTTTGTCAAAACATTTACAAAACTTGCCGCTAAGTTAACTTCATATTGAAAATAAACATGGACAAAATAAAAAGCATAACTTCGAGAGGTTTTTGATTTATTGGGAACAAGGTTCGTTTCTTTTATACCACAAAAATTAAAATCTTCGATTACTAAGAATAACGTTACGTTTCGTTCCAGATCAGGAACTTCATCAAACTTTTTATTCAAACAAAAATTACAACATATTCATATCCTGCAAGAGAACAACTATATTAATTTAATCTATTTGATATCAATATTAATTAATTAGATAACACACCTGAAAATTTTATAATTTAATATGAAGTTTTATAAAAATATTTGGCCTTTAAAAACTCCATTTCGTCGCTATGTTCACAAGACCAGCGTTTCCTAAAAGAAAAGTTTCTCTGCTAATAATATTATTAAAAAAAGTCCTAATAATGATGAAAAGAAAGAAATTAAACATAAACGCGATTATTTTGATTAATATTTATTGCAGTTTTAAGTAGGAAAATATTTTTTTGTCATGTACGATTTCTGCGCTGTTTGGTTGTTTAACGTGTACTTTCTAAAATCGTGTTGGAGAAACATTTTTATAAACAATAATATCTAAGTAACTGATAGATAACAGGTAATCCGGTTAACTGTAGTATTTTGCATTCGTTTTTCGTTCCTTCGTTCCACACTGCCAAATTATTATAATTATCTACTAACATACTCAACATAAATTACGTTATTTAATTACCATAAAACGTTTAAAATTTAAAATTTGTCACTAACCGTTCTAAAATGACATAACTTAGAATATTGCATTGCTAGTTGCATACTCTCCAAACATCAAAGAACATGGCAAAGTTTAGATTATATTATATTCTAAGGGTCCAAGAAACATTTTTACAGAACACTGTAAATACCTTGGGATGTTATGATTAAAATAATATGAATTATTTTAGGTAAACATTGGAATTCGCAACATGATGTGGCGTGGTATAGTGTCAGAACAATGTGCATACACTATATAAAAATACAGAAGAATACACGGTGCCAGATCCTTCTGTCGTTGCATCACATGGCGTGGCGTGGCGTGGCATCAGAGTATTGTGTCCCCGGCTTAACCCTGTATAGGTACCTGTAATAGAAACGCAATATTTAAATGTAAGACTTCTTACCGTAGCAATATTTCTGGTCTTGTCTCGCAAGGCCTTTTTTAAATCGTGTCTTGTGTTGAAATGTGTACGTATTACGCATCTATGGTTACACTGTAGATTCCATAAATAGACATAAATCATAGATTGTATGGAACAAAGTGTTTACGATAAAAACAAACCAGCAAGTCTTCGATAGAGCAATGTTCTATAATCCAATTACAGTAGGGTATTATCTAGAAGCATAAACACGAGCGTTCGTGTTAAAGTACGATCTTAACGGTCACTCCGGCAGGGCGCTACGAAACATAATGAAATCCGATACCCAGAACCTCTTCATTGTGTGTACTAAGCTTCAGCTAAGATTATTGCAGACAATAGCTCTCAATTTCCCTGCTTCATCGGGCCCAAATTTACTCGCCAGTTCAACATTAGCGCATTGATTAAATGCGTTTTGGGGCGACGTAATATAAATCCAAATATCCATTTCACATCGAGAAAGTCATCCGCTTGATGGTCACTGGCCTTTACCTAATTAGATTTAATACAGACGTTTGCACTGATGGAAGTGTTTATATAGAAATAATAAAATTTTCGGGTGATGCGTTTTTATTGGATTCAAAATTTCTTCTTCTTCTTCTTCTTCTTCTTAATTGACGTTTAATTCAGTTATTAGAGCCGCAAGAACCTACACTTTATTCACTTATCAAGATATAAAACTGGCTTTATTTTACTCCCAAGTAACACAAGATATTTTATAGCGCTGGTTAAGAATGCTCCTGTAACTAATTTTTGGAGAGTTAAAGTTGCAAGATTTAGTAGCATAAACATCTTATTGGCATCAACGCAGCTGCTAATAGCGTGAAATAGGCACATTTTTAATAAAACATAGTTGCTGTATAAAAATTATATAATTGTGTTTAAAGAGTTCTATATAAAAACAAGTTATGTTTTAGCAATGCGCTTAGAGCATTGATACAACAAACTATACTATTCCAATAAAGCATGTCATGATAATGTCTTATAAAAACGTTATACAATTTTATTTACAAGCACAACTATAAAGACTTTCTTTAAATTTTATGACATATGCCTATTATAAGTATCTTTATATTAGGTATACGATGTTATACTTATAAACTCAAAAATATCTAATTCAAAGTTGAATTTCAGGTACGAATAAAATTTAACTGTGATAAACGAATAAAGTAGGTCAAAAAGTCATAACGCGCCTGCATAATACTAAAAAATAAAGATGCTATTTTCGTTGACAAAAAAATAAAACTGAAAATTTAAATACATACACATTTGTTGTTAAAAAGTATTCCCAGTTCAAATTCTAAATTCCATATAATGTTTAATGTGCAGCGGAAGCATAGACCTTATAAATCATGGACGCGCCCGAAACCGTTTTCTGCCTATACAAATTGTTGATGCTCAGATGTGTGCGACAGAGATAGAGCTAGTCCGGGCAAAAACCCACAGATCAAAACGAAAAAAAACAAAAACCGTAAATGACAGACGTATGACATTTACGGTGACAGACTGACTCCACCATAGTTTATGAGTCTTTAAAAACTATTACTAATAAACACACTAAACACAACTAAATCACAAAAGGCACACAAATCATTAACAATGTTAACAGGAAAGGTTGTGTCAGGTTATGTTTATATATTTTTCTGTCATAGAACATCTGTTTTTGCCCGGACTAGCTTCATCCCTCTTGTACACATCATGAAAGCGGACCTCTCTTTCTAGGGCCGGTCCATGATTTATAAGGTCTATGAGCGGAAGTTATTTTCATGAGTTGCTGTTTGAATTTTTTTCAAGATGGACGCTGAAAAGCAATTGGAATTAAGTGAATAAACATGGCGCTAAAATAATAAAACAGTTTGGTCACTTCAGCAACATTTAAAAAATTTTAATGTCATGTAAAAGCAAAACATATAAGAGCATTATGTTTTGTAGAAAATCGTTTGCTGGTTTTAACTACGTTTAAGAAGCAGTTTTGATTTATTGTCGCTCAAAAATATTTTAATTCAGCATGTATAAAACAAATGCTGTAATTATACAGCTAAACACCTCTCTGAAACTAAAGTGCTACATAAATGGTGTAAGAACTTTCTTAAAGTAATTTAAATAACTTGTATAAAATACTTTTATTTTTGCTGTAAGAATCTTCTCAAATATTTCTTTTGCGTCAACTACAAAATTGATTTATAACGCTTTATAGTCAGTCGTGTAGATTGCTGCTATAGACATTATACTGTTAAATGACCTGAAGCAAAAATACTGTACACGTGCAGACGCAAGAACGTTCTGAAAATAGTTTAAATAATTTCTATAAAATGTTTTTCTTGTTGGGATTACATTATTCTCACAGGTACTTTAAACAGCAACATAGCGGTTGTTAACAAAAAAGTCTCAAATGGAACAATAAATAATACGATAAAATTGCTGTCACCTAACCGCTACATATCTTTTATATAAATTTCTGGTTATATAGGTAATTCTGAATTATAAGGCTAGTGTGCTACTTAGGACTATTACAAAAGTTGAAAAATAATGAATATAAATCATTTGAATTAATTGAAGAATTACTTATTACTAGTTTTCTTTCATTCTGATTGAATTCCTGAAACTTATAAGATTATACGGTAAAAAATTTTGACTTATAATACCACCAGAGCTTCAATTATGAAAATTTCACAATGAAGTGTTAAGAAATATCGACAAAAATATAAAGATATTAAAATTTTTTGATTGTTTTGAAGAGACAGAAATAATAAAAAATAAGTTGATAGTAGTTCAATCTTTCAGTTTTCTAAAAATTTAGTGTACTAAACTTGGTAAAAATATATTTTATTGCAAAAAAACTTGAAGCAGTATATATAATCATACATATAACATTAGGTTAAATAAAATACAACTAACCGACTTTAGTTAAGCAAAATAATAAAAAATAAGTCAATAGTAGATCAATCTCTCAGCTTTCCACATATTCATTTTACTAAAGTTGGTAGAAATATATTTTCTTACAAAGAACCTTAAGCACTATGTAATATCAATAAAATTCATATGTATATATTATTAAGAAGGCCATGCAATCCATGTCAAACAAGGTAATCGTGACTTTTGACGTTATTTGACCATTTTCTTTAAAATCGTTGTGTTGTACAATTGAAAAATGGAGCGGTTTGAGAAATACGTTTTATGTAAGTTTTGCAAAAAAGTTAGTGAAATTAAAATGTATCATCGGAACCTAAAATTTTTAATGTATTTATTACAAGAATGCGGGCCAGAAATTTATTCGCCAAACTTGTTTGGGATTATTAAAAATCATTTGCTTCTGGTGTGTAAGAAATATGGAGCTCTTCGTGGATCACAGCAGAATAAGATTGTTTCAAAGTACTACATTTATTTTTTGAAACATAGACATTTTATAAATTTTAGTGAATGTGTGCTTGTTTATTCCCCATTAAGAAAAGAAGACGCGGCTGAGGAATTTTAGCAACATTTGGACGCTTTAATTAAAACTACTAAAAGTACATACTTGGTAAATAATTATTTATAAATGATTTGTACTTATCAAATTATGATAGAATAAATTTGAAGTTAAATATAAATGTCATTTTATTTATAAATGTCAAAAAATTTCCAGTGTAATTTCATGCTCCTTACCCCAAGGAAGAGAAAAATTTCCGGAAATTTTCTTTGTTGCTATAGTAACGGTACAAAATACAGGCCTTTAATTGGCTGAAAAATACTGTTGTGAAATTTTCAGTCATGCTCATTAAGTTATTTGTTAGCTAAATAAATCTTTTATGAGTAATATTGAATATTTCGCTGTTTTTTTCACAAAGGGTGCGGGTAATGCACATTACTTTTTGAGTAGAAGTGGGGCAACTGATTTCAAATGGAAAAAGCAACAAACTGCCACTTTATATTACTAAAATCATTTTAATCAGAACGAAAGGAAACTAGTGTTAAAATTAACATTGACATTTACAGTAATTTTTCTCCTTTTTGTTAGATATCTAGGTTGCATCTTGATGATTTGGAAAAAGAAGATTCGTAATGAGTTTTTCTTGCTATATCCAGTTTATTTACAGATTATTCAATGTAATTCTCTGCTGTTGCTGAATACCCTCCATCCACCGTTCCGTTTAGTCGTTATAATGTTAGCACCCTTATTTGTTAACAAAGTTGTTGAAGTACGTCTCATACAATGGACCGTATAGGTTAGGTTTCCGCGTTAGACTTTACTTCAAAGACAAAGCAACTTGTGACAGTTTTTTTGTTGTTGTATTAATTTATTTATGTATTGAAATCTGCGGTGTAGCAACTTCTTTAAACGTAGCTAAAAATACTTTTTGCAGAGGCCCAGAGCATTAATAGAAAATTCCTCCTTCGCAATGGTGAACCTAGGTGAAACATTCGTCTTGGTGTCAAGTATGCAAACCAATAAATATGAATCAGTGTCTTGTATGTAATCGGTCTCCAATTAGTAACAACCGTTACTCCCATTATTGATGGAACCTGGAATAATTCAAAATTTATACCTAATATGGTCCAGAGATTTAAAAACTCTTCGATGTGTTCCATCGAACACGTTTGCTTTCTTTGCTTTATATCCTGTAGAGACAATTTTCTGGAAAACCGTCAATTCTATCGTATTTTGACAGATGTTTCTTCATGTGAATTTTCAAAGCAGTCTTTTGTCGTAGAATACTTTGTCCCCTTTGATTGAGTTTTTGAAGGGATATTCTTGTCGGCGTTTTGAAAATGTAGTTTTCTTTTAATTAAAACCCCGATTAAATTGAGCTTGTTAATCTATTGCATTCATATATTTTAGTCGCGTTTTATCCACTTGAGGAAATTAGACACTAGAACTACATTCTAATACAAAAAATCACTATTATTTTGTATCAGTTCTCAGGTTGAGAGACATATCAGCCTTTTCTTCTGAAAAAACTTCCGGACTTCATAATTTTTGCTGTGTGTGCTAGTCTCCATCATTCCAATGTAGAATTAAGTCACTGGTTTGACGGTCCTCCCTTGATTTTTACATATGAGTGCTTAGTTTCAAGCCGTCAATTTGGTTGAAATTACTGCAATTTTTGGTTGGACCTTTGTAAGCATTTGATAGCTCTTTACTCGATTTTGCGTCCGACATGCAGGAAATTAAGTCATTCGTAAAGCACCGGATTCCAACCGCACATTGAAATTTAACTCCTAATAACAATAGCATAGCGCCAGCAGCTAGAGTTACGTCTGCAATCTACGGTATTATTTCGTTGTTAATGATCGCATACATTGGAGCACAGGATCGTAAAACTCAGGTACAGGCAGGTACAAAAGCCCTTATAACGTATATTGAGGTGAAATGATTGAAATAGGACACTTTCGTGCTTGTTGATTGATATTCCGGCTCTAGCTAAGTACTTAGCTGCAAATTGAGCCATAATTCGTAAAGCATTGACGTACTGTCGATTTTAGTTAAGGGTAGATATAAAGCCTTTAATATCGCGTGATCCGATTGTTTTTGGTGCCAAATTTAAGTTTTATATGTTGGTGTTCGAGAAAAGTTACCAAAGAGAAATCACTACATTGCAAAAAAAATTGATATGTAATTCACGATGTGTAAAATGTTTAGAACACTCAGAATTGTTATACGTTTTACACAAAATGGGTTAAAATTACTATTAATATAGTCAAATATAAATAATCTGCGTAAAATTTGTCAATAATGTGTTAACACACTTCTGTGTTTTATAACCCTATTCCTGACTGGGTTGCGTTACGTGCCAACACATAAGTAATACACCATCGTGCTTGCCTTGTTTTGTTGTGTCCAGTTAATTCTCGTTCATAGTGTTCAAATTGAGAATATTCAAATTTAACGGAACGACTTACTTTGGTAGGCCCCAACCACCATTAAGTGCAGGAATCACAGAAAAACTCATTAATTTGTGAATGGTCAAATGACGACCGGTATTAATCTCTCACATTGACCCAAGCTAACGTTATTCCAAGATATTTTGCGTAAAACGTGTAAAAAGTTAGTATGTTACAGCTAGCTAAAATGACTACTTGTTATAAGAAAATCGAACGAATAGGTAGGTACTAATTGATAATAGAAAACGTTTAATGCATCCGCGGCAGTCTTGTCCCATAACCTAGAAAAACAAACCGGCGAACTATATCGTGGAAAAATATCTGCACCCGACATAAATTCCTTTATTTAATAACAATAAACCGTTCAAAATTAGAAAGCAGAAAAAACAACTACAACGTAATCACAGGAATTAAATTATGACATGACAACGAATTTTACCGTTGCGTTGCTTGTTGTCTACTCTGACTATAAACGTTAAACGTCAGGATTTAAGGGTGATTCCATTAATTCTTAACTTTCTCTATCCCTTCATAACATCTTTGTACTTAGTCATAGCTAACCCCGTATAGATAGGTATAATAAAAAAAACTAAGTAATATCTTGACTGAATAGAGAAACAAAACCCTTATAATTTTGTGAAACCTTATAAAGCACATATTTATAAATGATTTTTTTATACGGACCCTTTCTGTATTTCATTTTGGCAATTCCAAGATCGCGTAACCCTCGGACCTTTACTGCTTTCGCCCTGGTATATAAAAAACATCCCTCTCTTTTATTATCCTTTATTTCGTATTCCGTTTTTTTATAGGGGCGGAGGAACGGAGTAAAAAAATACGTCGTGTCACAAAACAATCCCATCCCCTTGTTGTTTACCCCGAGACAGCGGAGAGCTGGCACGTTTCACGAAAAGATATTAATTATGACGAGGAAATTTGTTAATAAAAGTTTAGAGTACCATTCCGTGTTTTAGCACGGCGAGGCTTTACGGTTATGCCAGCTGCTGACATATTTTGGCTTTCCCAGGCATTTGTTATTCACTAGCTTCTGTTGTTTCTAATGGTGATGAGGTAATAGTAAGGATGAAACTATGAATCTTACACTTATTTATACAGGGTGTTTTTAAATGAAGTAGTAAAAATGAGACGACAGATTCCTTAGGTGAAAATAAATCGATTTAACCTAACATATCCCAACTCGCATTATAAAAAATATACAGTTTCTCAAAGTTAAAATTTTATTTTTAATATTTGTAAATAACTTCTTAAGAAATCCAAATATTTACATAAAATTTGTAAATCGGGGGTTTTTGCGGGCGAGACATTCAAATTTGTTTCAATCATGTTTCTTTTAAATGGCAGAACTTTTTTGCAGCTTAGTATATCCATCTGACTATCGAAACAATCGATACTCCGAAATTTAAGAGGACGATTGAAAAAATATGTTCAACTAGAAGGAGGTTTGGTGGAGAAAACTAAAATTTAATTTAGATTGTTTTGTAATTTTTTGTTGAACAACTTAGTATCCATAATTTGTTACATGTTTTGTAGCTTAATTATTTTTACCATGGCCGCATTTTTTTTTTTTTTTCATTCTGGAAAACGATGTATATGAGTTCTTAGTGTGCAGTTGACGTATAAAATACTAGAAAATTAATAATTAATAAGGGAAAATTATTCTTTCTTTCTTATTTTAAATGATTTATCAGCTATAAACTGTTGTACACCATAAAGAGAATTGAATAATCATCATGGCGAAAATATATTTTTTATAACTTGCTTAGATTTTTTTCAGATTGCCTTTAAAAACAGCTATGTGTTGAAAATTACATTTAAAAATGGCTTCCTTAAGGGCGTCGTATTCTTGAAATAGTGTTTTCTACAAATACAAGTCATTTTAAACATTTAAGAACTGAATACTTAATAATAAATAGCTTGGCAAATCACAGGAATGTTGCCTACTGCCACCTGCGAATATTCAAAGGTGTCGAAGTATAATGAATATATAACGACCAAAAGCGGTCCAATACATTTTTAGGTACAGAAATCATTCAAAATATCTATTTTTAATATTTAACGGTAGATGTAAATATTGTTGTAACATAAACTTACATATTATTTGTTACTAGTAACATTTAGTTTACTGTAGAGGAAATTATTGCCTTGTCAATAGATTTATAAAGAAAATTTTTTTGCATAGTGCCAATGTTTTAGCCTATATTGGGCTTTCTTCAGGACTGTATAAGTTACAGATATATATTATACAACTTTTCTAAAATTTCTGTAAGATAACTGATATAAAAAACATAAAAAACACGTTGCACATATTACAATTACAGTTATTACTTTGGTTATTAAATGAAATTGGTTAAAAGAGTAAAGGTGGGCAAAATTTTATTAATAACAAACCTAGGAACAAAAAATTACAATGATCAGACAATCTAACTATTACCTGTAGTGTAATGTCTTTCTTTGTCAAAAAAGAATACAAAGGTTTTTATAAACTTAGGTACATATTTGTGTAGTTGTGGAGAAACTGTGGAGTTAAAAATAGCAAAATAATATAGGAAAATAATGTGTGTTTTAAAAAGGCTTTTTAAAAGTTATTATTTTATTTGAGGAGCATTTATATAGTAAAAGTGTATAAAAAAATATCAGTAATCTTATTTTTGATATTACTTTTGTTCTACGTGTTTTATTTGTCGAGATTTCAGTACCTAAAATACCACAAATTTAATCATTTTAAGGTGAGAAATGCGGTGACCTTAACATTACCAGCATTCGACCTTGGGAATCTCCCGTTCTTAATGAAAGTTATGCTATAAAAGTAAAGAAAGAGATCATCTGTAATTCAGAGCGCATCTCCGAAAACCCACAAATATATCATGGCTCCAAAGCAGTCATAACTTCACTTATTTCGTCTTTGACATCTCCCGCAGGATCGCCCCGCTCCCCCTTAATCCCTTTCCAGGAACCCTCAAAAATCCCACGGTGGCATTCCGACTGCCAGCAATCAATCTACAATTTGCGAGAGAAGCCTCCACGTAAGCATTATCGTGCATAATAAGACGACGCAGCGTCGGAATACCAAGTACGACATCTTCGTCGACGTACGTGACTTGACGGCGGTCTACTCTTAGTATTCATAAGGCCGGATAGCGCCCTTGGATTTAATTGTTAGCTTCGGCAACGGTGCCACCCGTTGGTTGCGATATTCTCGACTTAACAGTAAATATCTGGTTCACACTGAGAAAAAGTGTAGACTGAAATTGTTTGAAAGTATGTGTTACCTCATCGATAGAAGGGAATAAACAATCGGCATAAGTATCTGCCATAAAAACATCAAAGTATGTCAAAAATACTTCAATTAGATACCAGTATTCGCTTAATTTCGCCGAGAATAATTTAAAGTAAAATTATGTATACAATAATGAATGTAAATGTGACTGTTTAGAAAAAACAACATATTTTGATTTAAAAATCCAAAGAAAAATACGGGAAGGTATATAAAATATGCGCATATCACAATATAAAGAGCTATGCTATGTTTTTAAAAGAAGCTCCAGGCGATAAGTTTTTATTAATGAAAGTGGCACTAATATTTGGTTGAAATGGGGCATGTTGGTGTGCAGAATTGTGCAGTTTAACTGTATAAGATATAGAAGATACGGGGAAAATTTTGGTTATAAATTTATCACAAATATTTACGATTGAGATCCAAACGAGTAAAACGCAATAGATTTCTCATTACGCATAATAATGATAAGTTCACAATGCAACCAGTTGGCATCAACAGTTTTGCAAAAATCCACCAAAAAATTGCAGAATACTTAAAACTTCACATTCATCTAGTTACACTGGCTATTGCTTGAGAGGACGTCTGCCATCTTCCTCGCTGGCAGTGGAGCCAGCCAGTGAAAATTTCAAAAAGTATATTACATCAGTAAGAACTAGTATCATCTATAGATCATTCAGGAATGCATATAGAGAATCATAATAGTTTTCAGGAAGAACAAGTAGAACTGAATAAATTTCGCGTTGTTAACTTCAAATTTGAATAATTGTACTTTTAATATATATAACAATGTTTTCAATATTTAAATAAATAATTTTCTGTCAAACTGTTTTTTATTAACATTGACTTACTATATAATAAAGGGACATTTCAATGTGGTTTGTAAATGATTTCGAATTTAGTTAAATAGCATATCAGTCAAATTGCGAAAAAATAATTTTATTTGACGTTTTCATAAAATATTTCTTCCAAAATTTAATTAGATTTATCCGAAATTGAATATTCTTTCTCTGAAACATATTTGACGCTTTCTGAAATAGAGTTTACTTTATATGAAAGGAGTTGAACAGGAGTATGACATTAAAAATAAAACATCTTTTGTACATTTGAATTTAGAGGCCACCAATCAATTTTATACAGAGTGTTTAAATTTTAATTTTTTATTTATTTTTATTAACTATTTCAAAGAGTTTTAAAGATATTGATTCGATATTTGAAACATGCATTGGATGGATAAATGTGCATATTTTAGGGTGATCCGAATATTTCTACTTGCACCAGTGACGTCCGTGCGAGAATGCCACAACCTTTTTCAATAAAAAAGTGGTACGCTACTGACTTTTTCCCGTTTTGATACTATTTTAGAAATCCGTCATCAATTCTAAATGAAACTGGTCTCTTAATTTTTTTTTTTTTTGTAGGATTCACCTTTTTTGAGGAAAAAATAAAACATATTTTATTGCAAGTTCTGTATTTTTGATACATTATCTAGTAGGTTGCTGTCAATATTTCTAAATAAAATACAACCATCTCATCAAAATGTCAAATCAGCATTTTTTCATTATTTGTTTGCTATAAAATTAATGTCAATAAGTGAATAATTTTTGTCTTCAAAAAAAATGGAAAATTTTACGCTCTGTATCTCGAAAACAAAGCATATTTCGACCTACGTTTATATGAATTTTTTTTCACCAACTTTGGCAACCACCTCCTAAAACAATTCGCACTTATTTACAAACACCTTGTATATTGGACTGATCCCAACTGTCAGGCCAAACAAATTATTGTTTTAGCACTTACCTGTATTACCCCAATTCTCGATTCCCGTTTTCCTTTCTTTTTGCCAAACAACGACGACATTTAAGTTTCTTTATGCCTTTTGTGTATCTCCGCGAAATAAAAGGCCATAATTATGATGTTTTCGGTGCGAAAGAAATTTCACCCTGCTCTTATTCCGCCTAACGCTCCCATACAGTAGATCCGTTTCTTTTCCACATACTCCCGTTAAGGATATTAATGGTTATGGTCTCGGAGCGCTCTTTGAAATTTTATGCCACCCTCAAGACGTTTATTGAGGCAAAAACCAATGGCAGAGGTAGAAAAGGTTCCATTATTGGTCGGCGTAGGTGTTGGTGCGTCCCAGAACAAATGAATGCGTGGCAACGCGACGTGCAGGCCTTGAATACGTATTAGTAGGCTCTCGGGTTAGGATAAATTATATAGTATTGATTCAAAGCTATTTTTGTTTATGTTTGTGCAAACTGTTGAAGTATCCTCTGTAACTTAGTACACGTATATTTGACTCATTAGAATTATAGTATCACAAAAGTGTTACATACTATGATTTGTCACTGTTTCGAATGTCATAATGACTTACATTGTCCTACATGTGCTTTTTTAAATTAATTAACGCACTCAGTGTGATAACGACATTGTAAATTAAATTAGATATTTATTAAATAAACAAATTATGTAAGATTATAGGAAAACTCATTTATGCTATACATTTATCTAGAACTACTTTATAAGAGCCTCATTACAGCATTTATTTGGCATTGTTTCAGTTGAAAAATGGTCATTACATTACTAATGTAGTAATGTGACATATTACCTCACTAGTAAAATATTAAATAAAAGAGATCACTGCTTAATGGTTATTTTTATCGATTTCACAATTAATACATAATTTAACTTAAGGTAAATTGAATTACTTGTTATAAATATTAACAACACAACTTTGGCAATTCATAAGATTAATACCAGATGAATGCAGCTGGTCTGTATTTGTATTAACAGTGCTTAAATTTTCTTTGTAAGCACTTGAAGTAGCTTCAATGACGGCAATCTCTCCTCCAAGAACTTTTGTGGCGATTTTTTTCTTGTTTTTAATAGACGTATTAATATACTTTCTTCTTTGTACAAACTTCACATGCGTATGTATGTCTATATTCCACCTATTACTAAATAACTATTATGAAATACTCTTTCGCTATAAAAAGATTTCCAATATCAGTTACTGGCTGAAAGCAATTTCGCTGCGAAATCTTCATACAGACGAGATATCCGATAAGCGATATGAATTTTTCCATTATCTTGGTTATAATATACTCCCGATCCGATATGGGAATCCCCGCTACGGAGTTTTAACTTCTTAGCGGCGAGTTGTAACTTTATAAATGGAGAATTTATTGATTCAAGGTTTGACGTGTATCACGATTGGCGGCGGATACCTCAGTTGCATGCTGTTTGCGGAAAACGCCGGCAGAGTAGGTCCCAGAAGCGTATGGGAGAGCTCAAGAGAGCTTTGAACGTCGGAAACTGAATTTGATCGATCTCACACCTAACCTAAAACAAACTTTATCAAAACGTTATTTCGGAGAAGTTTAACTTCGACTCAAAAATAGTTTATTTACAACCATATATGTACTGTTGATATTTCAAACTTGCAGTAAGTTTGAAAGAAACATATTTCTGACTTTGACATATATCCAGATGGAAAGTGACATTTACCAGAGTTGAAAGTGATTATTTTCCACCCGAACAAATGTCACTTTTAATCCAGATAATTTTCAACATCGCTGAAGGGATCTTACTTTGTTAATTTCATTTAAAAGGTATGGTTGTAAATAAAATAGTATACAAGCCTCAGTAAAAAGTTTCATTCTTGTCTCGCGTTCACTTTTTTCTTCTCTCTACACCCTTTCCACCTTAGTATGTACCTAATATACTATTTCAAGGGTAGAAATAATATTAATTTCACATGTTTACATAATTTTATCACACACATCTAGTATGCTAATGAACAATTTCACAGACAAAGCTCTATTCAATGATTATCTATAAAAATAATCTAGCTAAATTTACTAACCTGGTTTAATGAAAACACTCTATAAATATATTAGCATACCTAGATGTTTGGTATCAGAGAGCATACATATGACTTCATTCAATTGTAGGAGATTTGATATATATATATATATATATATATATATATATATATTAGCTTAAAATGCCTTTCTAATACAGTAAAAAATATTACAAAAGCTAATAATAACGAATATATGGATAGATATTGTGGGTGTAATTCAACGCTGGTTGGGGCTTTAGTCCACAGAGTAGTTAGTTTCATACAATATTGTTAATACCTAAAAATATATAAAAAATATTACTTTTGTTCTTCATGTTTTATTTTTCAAGATTTCTGTATCTAAAAACAGCACAAACACACAGAAAAAATTGGTTGGTCTCACACTTTTTAGAGAAGGAAGAATTAACTTTATAAGTTAAATCAGTATAGAATGTGGTTTTATATGATTTTTTTTAACTTAATCCCCTTTTGGTAAAACTTCTGCAAGATAATAGTCGTACTTCAAACAAAAACTTACACAATTATAAAGTATTTGTTTGGAACGCGCTGTTATTTTGTTTAAATAAAGGTTGACCTGCTCTAATTCTTTCACAGCTGAAGCCAAGTGAAACGAAGAAACCTAGCGAACTACAGTGCATTTTTTTATGGAAAATCGAAACATCGTCGAATTTATAATAGAGATAAGTCACCAAATCGAAACTACAGTGAATTCACGATACCGCATACTCGCATTAAGGCCGTCCCCGACGAGTTTGCGGTATCAGAGGAACCGCCGCCGCCCTCATTAAGTCAGAGATGCAACGCCTGAACCTTTGAGGACGTTCTGCGGGTACACGCCAACGATCCGGAGTGCGGTGCTCGCCGGTGGCTGCGGTGATGAGGGTGGCAGTGCCTGAAGTCTAGCCGGGCCTCTAGTAGTGGGCATGTGTGTCAGGGACAGGTACGACCCTATACCTTCGGCCGGGGGTGACGTGACCCGCAAGGGATACGCCATTTTGTCCTATAGGGGCTAATTGTAATGGAGACATCAGTAATTAAGCTGATGCTGCTAAAAATAAACAGCTAGGTAATAGTGCAAGAAAGTGTCTGCAAAAGATTATCTTACATTACCTATACACAGGGTGTTACAGAATGATGTTAAGAAAATATGAGGGCAGATTGTATGTTTCAAAATAAGGAAAAAAGTTTATATAAACATGGGTTCAGATGTTTTTTTTAAATTAACATTTCAAAGTTTGGTCTATTGTAATGATAAATAAATTAATTTTTATCTTCAACATTTCTGGACCCATGTTTATATAAACTTTTCTTCTTATTGTTAAACATAGAACCTGCCCGTACATCTTTTTAACATCATTCTGTAACACCCTGCATAATTTAAATTTAAAAATCAATTCATAAGAACAAATTCATATCTAGTTTCTAAAATATAGTAAATTTCATAAAATCTGTTCTCTTAGTGTAGATAAAGTTATAATTTTTACATAGTATTTCCTAGTACTGCCAAACTGAAGTAATTACAAATAAATTATTAATAAAATAACAGCGCTTAAAATCTGTAGATCAAAAAGGCGTTTCCTTTGATTTTATGTTCGAGCTGGGGTAACTTTGGCCTTTTATTTTCCGTGTGAATAATCTTCCAGAGAAGTTAAATTAAGGTTAAATAATTAAGTACTTAACAAGAACAGGACGTATTTTACTATTTTTAGACGTCAGTATACAGGGTGACAAAGGAAAGTGAGAACACGCTGTAACTTTTTATGACTGCTGATAAAAATTTGAAATTGGGTGGGTTTATACTAGATGGTGCTATGAACTCTTTGAGGTCATGAAATTTCCGGTTTGACCGGATATGACCGTAAATTTATATTTTTAAATGGGACATCCTGTATTTTTTGACATTTTTGGAATCAGCGAATCATTTTACGTATGATAGGACCAATTTTCTGACACATTTTCTGGATGTAAGTAATTTTTTTTAATTTTTAAAAATAATACTAGAAGGCCGAGACTGGCAGAAATTGTTTTGAACTTATTAGGCATTAAAATAAATGTATATACATATTTAGGAAAATATATACTGTACATGTTAAAAATTCCTCCTGTATCCCAAAAACTTGCTGTATTTATTTGTAAATTAATATTTTCAACAATAAAAGGTCAAAATACCCATTTGTACACATATTGGAAATGGTCTATTGGTTTCTTCACTAATGTAGAAATTTCCAACAACCGGTAGATTTTCACAGCCCCCAAAGGCTGGTTAAAAAATAAATCAGCGCCCAACAAAAAACTAAATATCACATTCCAGCTATTAGTTTAGTTTTTTGTTGGAATCTTTTCACGCGAATCCAACTAAATGTTGAACTCTTCAACTGTTTTTCGGATAGTTAATCGATGATGAACCGAAGCTCATTCACTCGCGCTACATGACACTCGTCGATCGATGTTGACAATCGACCAAAACAATTGCCATCTCTGGTGTCCTTTGAATCTTTTAAACCATTCATAACCCCTTAACTGACTCAAAAGCGAGAAGCCTTAGAGAGATAAGTTTGATATTTGATGCAATCGGATATTTAAAATTGGAAATGCCTGCACTAGTGTAAACGCCAATAGTTTCGTAAAATAACACAGTTGCACCCAGCTCAAACCCGGCCGAATCCCTGACACCCCCGTCGATATACAGGACGTCCTGCTATGAGCGAGCGTCCAAGACCATGAGGCGGCCGCTTGGCATGGCTCTCTTCGGCATGGTGTGGCTCCTACGCGTGCGCTCCGAGATGAAACGCTGCGCCAAGTGTCGTCGCGACGGCTTGTCGGCGCAACAGCGCTCCGAGCGAGACGGCCAGCGCGCCGAGCTGCAGAGGACGCCTGCGTCCTGCTCCACCTTCTTCACGATCGACGCGCCCGGCGCGATGCCCTCCACGGAGACTCTCATCAGCCCCGAGAGGTTGGGGCCCACCACGTACTGCGAGGTGCACGGCTACAACCCCCCCAAAGAAGGTAATTTATGTTTTAATGGTCGATGAGGTGTGTAAGTTCAATTCTGATTAGTGTATGTGTCAGAAAATGGTCAATAATTTGTAAAATTTGATTTAGATATGTATACGACTGAAAGGTGTTAACAAATAAGCTATCACATTGGACGCCTTGAGGAAATTGGTATATTTATATAATCGTGGACAATAGAAAGTGTCTAGCTTAACACGTTTTGTTGTCTATGATTATAATCTGCACAGAAATATTATGCAGTCTGTTTGGTACAGACTTCTGTGTCAATGGCTGAACAATTTTCGGGTTGATTGCCACATCGTCACTTCTTAATATTTCGAGATATTCATCTCATCCAATTTTCAGAAGTAACTTGATTTAATATACGCTCTAGTGTTCATGATGTTCCAGTTCTTGGTTTGAAACTTGCCGTTGCTTTTTTGTAGAATCTTGGCTAAAATTTTCTTTTTCTCACTAGATGCTTGGTTTCATCAAGATGTATCCAGAACTGCTGAATTTTTCAGTGTTGTTTGTGTAGTGTCATTTGCTCTAAGATTTCTGTTGCCTCTTTGTACAGTCTTGGTCAAAATCTTCTTTCTCACACTTGAAGCTTGGTTTATCTAGATGTAAGCTCTGTATCCATAACTGCTGCCTTCTCAGTCTTGTTACTCATTGTGTTATTTGAAGTCACTTGCCTAAGGATTTCTGTTGCAACTTTGTAGAATATTGGTCACAATCTTCTTTCTCTCACTAGAAGCTTGGTTTTATCAAGATGTATGCCCTGTATCCGTAACGGCTCACTTCCGTGTTGTCATACTTGTATTTATTCAACATCTTTCTAACATGTATCCCTGTTGTCCAATGTATTTCTATACGCTCTTTGAGTGCATTGTTGTTGAAGTTGGTCTTAAGAAAGGCTGTCATTATCTTTGATGAGGTATTGCAAATGATATTAACATTATGTTTCGTTAAGAGACTACCTTGCAGCCTTGTATATAAGGCAGATAGATTATTGTCCGCTGTTCCTCCTTTTTATTGATCTTCGCTGTTTTCCAGGTGGTCTGATCAATATGTTTTTCTTCCAAATGTTCTAGTTCACACATAGTTCACAGTCGAAGCACTAAGGTGATCGATAGTGATGAGATTGCATTAAAATATCTGTCAATGTAAGTAGGTTTTCTATAAATGTGTCACTTCTTTTAAAAAAACTGGTCTTCGAATGTTTCTATGAAAGTGTTTGCCAGAGCTAGTGATCAAACATTTGCTTAGAACTATTAGGAATTTGCGACTCATACTTCAAAAGTCAAGTGACTTCAAACAATACACGATTAAATCTCGAATTTCAGAAGTAAGTAGAAGAGAGTGACGTATCTCGATCAATAAACGCACATCGACAACTTGGCAACCAACCCAGAAATAATTAAACATCCTGCAGTACTCACGGATAAAAATCATGAACTGCAGCGGCTAATTACTGCTTGTAGTGGCGTGTTATTTGCAATATGCTCCAATTAATTCCACTATTTGTACTGGATTCTATTGCAGGAATTTCAGTTAGTGGTTTTCAGAAGGATCAAAACGAATTTCCATTGTTTGGGACATGTTTATTAATATTTCAAAAACCCATCTATAAAGCTTTGATATTCATAGATTTCATATATGACATATCAATAAATCATCAAGCCACAAAATGTGCACAGCAGGAATATATTTAACAATCGTTTACCTATATACCAGTTTTTTTTATTAAAAAAGCTTTTAGCAAATCATGTACTTCTATCAAAGCTTGCCTACTGTAGATGTAAGAACCCGGTATATAAAGATTTAAGCCTGTCTGTTCGGAATTCCTGGGACGAAGTCCCCCAGGAAGCGTCAGCTTATTGTTGTTCATTTCTGCAGAGTGTGCATAGGAATATGACATGCCTTGGGGTGACACGAAATCGATGGTTTTTAACAAGCTAGGGGCGGTTCTACAAGGGGTTGGTTTACAGAGTCGATCTCTTGAGACGCTCGGCTCAAGGTATTTGTCACGTCAATTACTTTAAGTATAGTACGAGACCGGAGATTATTTCTTTATTATCAATGTTTGCGCCTGCCTCGAGCATCGTAAACATTATGGAGAGAGTTTTCAATGTGCTTTTATTCCAACACGATATGGTACGAAAAGGTCAAAATAAATTTTTCGTAAAATCGTTGCATAATGATGATATTCCGATTGTTGTTTCAGTATCGAAATGACAGTCTTAATGACAGTGCGTAAAAGTAAAAAAATAACTGAATTTTATTTATTTACTATAAATATTAATAACACAATTTTTCAAATCGGATAATTGAATATTAGGTAAATATATATATGTTTTTCTTCACTTCGTATAACTTCAATATTATAGTCTGTTTGGAAATTAAAGAGAGCAAAAAAAACCGAGATAAGAACCGGCCATGGGCATGGTAATATTTCGTTTCATAATTATCGGGTAACAGTAATGTTAACAGGTAATGGGTGTACATTAGTATATTTTACTGGATACATCATAGGGCAGGAGCCAGTGTATTGTAACAGATCAATCCAGTCTTAGAGCTGAATATACGAAGACGTGCTAGTGCAGTAGAGTAAAATTCGACTTGTGTTTAGTGACTATTGTGCCAGTGGATATAATATTGTTTGGGTAAAATGCCGAGCTTATCAGATTACGTACCTGCTAAACGCTTGAAAAGATGTGCGCTGTCTCAGAATGAGAAGATTATTATATTAAATGTATTTAATGCATTGAAACACCAAAATCCTACCAACAGTGTTGACGACATCGTGGAAAAGTGTTCCAAAATGACAAGGATTGGAAAATCGACTATCTACAGACTTTTAAAGGAAACAAAAAATGAACAAGATACTGTAAATCCCCCAAAATTATCTACAGAGAGGTCAAAAGTCGTTATAGATGATTTCTTCAAAAATGTAATTCGCAGAAAAGTACACTCATTTTATTTTAAAAAAGAAATACCAACGCTAAACAAAATTTTAAAAATCAGTAGAAGCAAATTATGGGCCGTCATACTAGAGTTGAATTTTTGCTGGGAAAAGCAGAACAGGAAGTCAGTTCTTATCGATAAAGATGAAATTATTTGTTGGCGAAGATCCTACTTAAGATCAATTAGAAAATTCCGTGACGAAGAGAGGAATATTTATTATCTAGACGAAACTTGGGTCAACGAGGGATATACTGTAACAAAAGTATGGCGAGATAAAAATGTAAAAAGTTTTCGACAAGCATTTTTGGATGGACACATATAGGTAGTGCCAGTGGTTTTGTAGATGGCGGTACTACGGTTACCACCTTATCACTGTGAAAACTTAACGCAATCGAATTAGTCTGGGTGCAAGTAAAAGTAGATGCAGTGCGAAATAATACGACGTTTAAATTAAGTGACGTGAAAATTTTGGAACGAGTAACTGCAGATAACTGACAAAAATGTATATATACATCATGTACAAAAAGAAGAGAAGAAAATGTGGGAACTCGATAATTTAATTGACGTTAATATGGAACCTATCGTTATCAATCTAGGAGACGAAGATAATCAATCAGACTATTCAGAGGATGAATTTTAATATACATACTTTTTTATTTTCTTTATTGTACATTTATAGAACACTACATTTACTCACCATAATTTGAATTTTCAAAATACATATATTTTTGTGTGGAATAAAAGTCTATTCATTAAATTTAAATAAATATTTTGATAATAATATTGAATAATTTTATTTGAATTACTAAAAACCCTCTTAACCTGGCTATGATGCTTAAAGTAGCCTCATGTTTTGAATATGTTTTTTATATTGTTTACTTATAAGAGAAATGGACCGAGAAATTGAAGCGGCATAGACATAGACGGATTGTCGGGGATTAAATTTTAGCTTCCTGCTACAATTTAGTACAACCCGGTCACACAAAGTTTTTTTAAAAGTACACCTCATCTATACCGATAATACATAATATAAAAATATTGACGATTTGCATACATAATAAGCTTTTATTACTCTCTTTCATTTCTAAACAGTAGTTTTGGTATTGCAAATAGTCACTTTAATGGACAACATGTTCTCTGTACGTAAAGAAGTTAATTATTCACTCCTACAGGCTTCAAATATACCAACAATTAAGACAACTTTTTGGAATAAGTACTTTTCATCATATGTCTCTTTGACAAACCTTTCAACCTGTTCCATGGAAAATATTCTGGATTTTCTGGGTCCATAACCACCTGACTTCCTTTCAAGGAAAGCAAAAACATTGGTATATTTACTAATATCCATATTTTTATTCAAATAAATTGTAGTTCGCAACATGGAATAATTACTCCATAATGTAGACACATTTTAAAGATAATTGGGCAAATGCGCTAGAATAACTTTCTCCGAAATATTACATACTTTTTTTCGGCACATCTAATATCAAATTTTGCATTAGTTTTTTGGTACAATTTTTGTTAAATCAGTCGCGCCGTTTAACCGAAACTAAGGCGGAATAACGACTGGAAAAAACAATCAATGACTTTTATCACAGTCATCATGAGGCTCAGCTTACACAAACGGCCTTAGAACGGTCGGATAAGCTTCCTCGTATTCAAGACTGTAATGAGGACATTATTAGGGCCATTTAGGCCGTTACGTCTACCCATAACTTCGCAGCTCGGGTCAAAAGTCGGCTTTGTTTTATTATTGACCGAAATGCGATGTTATGGCGTGTTTCACTTTATGATCCTTTGGCTCCTCATCGAAGAGGGCCAGTTTCAAAGCCTGAGCCCCGCTAGTTTTTATTATGCTTTGATTCTTGTCTCTCGGGTTTTAATCTTGTCTGTTTTATGGGGCGCATCGAGTTTTATGCGTGTTTTGTTGAAAAAAACGGAGAGAGAGAGAACATTTTCTGATGGGAGCCAGTTAATCCAGTGGGTTTAAAACACTTTGTAATAAACGTGTAATCATGCTTACATTGTTTGGCGCCTCGCTAGAGTGATAGCCTGTGATGTTGTGTAACTTGTTAAATTTATTAAAGGTGTCTACACACATACACACACACACATGTATGTCAGTCATCTTTACCATTAATAGTGTATTATGTTAAAAGGAGTAGAATGTGAATATTATGTGTTGAGCGTAAAAATAATCTACGACTACTTGATTCTTTTACCGTTAATATGATTTTTAGGTGGTATTTCTCTTTAGGACGATATTGCTTATAACTTTTAAACGGGAAGTAATACAGAAAAAAATCTCTAATAAAAGTTTATTAGAAAAATGAGAGCTTTCTAGTAGGAAAAAGAATTGGGTATGTTTCTGGAAAAAATATAATTGATGACGTTAGTAGTTTCTGTCAAATAGCAAAGATAATATTTTCGGTTGAAAAGAAAACTTACCTTCCCATTTAACGCCACCTGCCTCAAATTTTATTTAAATTTTTTGTTATATTCATAGTAGGCCCATATTATCTAGTTTGGGACACCCTGTACATAAATTTTATAAAAATAACTGGTTCAATACATACTTTTAAATTTAAGTATACACCTTCGTTGCTAATTATTTATCATCAGGTGCCTTACTGAGGAATTTGTCCAAATTTTTAAATTTTTGACGTCGACTCATTTTCAAGTGATCAAAGAGTAAACAGAAAATAAACTGATATATCCCTAAATCTATTTTTCTTCTCTGTATAGCTGACACATTATTTAATTGCGAAAATACTATGTAAAGGTAACAAATAATGTAACATTATAACCTATAGTCATTTTGTCAAACTTTGCTAATGTCAGTACCAGTATTTCTTCTAATGAACAAGCACGTCTTTCTACTGTAACTAACTTAGTTGAATCTACTAAGTTTGTCTCAAATCATATTGAGAATAAAGGCCAAGTAGATGTAATATATACAGATTTTGGGAAGGCTTTTGACGAGGTAAATATACACTATATTATTACAGAAATTGAAATCATTTCAATTTGATAATTCTTTTCTACTTACAAAATCTTATCGTAGCGTCGTGAATTGCATGTGTCACATAATATTTTTATAGCTCCTTCAGGGGTACCACAAGGATTTAACTTGGGACCACTCCGGTTTATTCTTTATATAAATGATTTATTGTTAACTATGTAATATTTTTTCGCAGATGATCTAAAGCTAGCATTAACCGTTATTATGATTGTCAAACATTGCAAGAACTTTTGAATACAATGCAGGTGTGGTGTAAAGAAAACATGGTTTCTATAAATATTAATAAATATATAGTTTGCTCTTTCAGTTAAAAAAATATATAATTAGCAGTATTATTAAAGACAGGGGTAATATTTGATACTAAACTCTCATTTGAACGGAATATCCAGTACCGCCTTTAAAACTTTGGGCTTTATTGTCCGTAACTCTACATCGGTTAACAATATTAGTGCAATGAAATGTTTATACTTTTCCTTAGTTCGTACCAGATTAGAATATGCTAGTCTTATATGGTACCCGTGCTGTCAAGTTAATATTAATCATCTTGAAGATGTTCAACGTCGCTTTTTAAAATTTATGACATATCGTATTGATAATATTTATCCCGCTAGAGGATTTGATCACAACCTCCTGTTACAGAGATTCGATATCAAATCGTTGCAGTTGAGGAGAGTTCTCATTTTTGTTTAAAATATTTCACAACCTCATTGACTCGAAAAATGTTCTACTTACGTATACCTAGACCAGAATATCGTGATGGTTGCATTATTTTACTGTCGTAATGCTAGAACAAATGAGGATCTTGCTGCAATAATGACGCAGCTCCAAAATTGTTTAATTTAAGTAAAACGAAAAAAACGTTGTAGACAGTAATTTTATATCAGATATCAGTTTTTTGTTTTCGAGTTACAAAAGGACATTAGTAAAATGTAATAAATACCATAAAACTTATACTAATTAATAAATATGATATATCTTTTTCCAGTTGCTAAAAGTTTCTTCCGTTTATTTCTAGCCCATTGTGATTTAACAGTCGACTTTCTAGTTTTTATTTTAACCTCCAAATCATCACGTTCACTACTTGACGTATTATCGGATGTATCTGCTACGTATTCATCACTAGAACCACCACTATAAGGTTCGGATTCACTACTCAACACTGCCATATTGAATAATATATTAAAACACAATCAAAATCACTGCAAATATTATTAGGAAGACGATAGTCCAATACGTGATGCAAACAAACAATCGACTAACCTAGTAACAGTAGTAACCCTAGTAACCTAGAAGGAATAGCTGATAAATATCAAAACAAATATCGTTGCGCGTTGGGAGCAAGAGTGACGCAGCTTCTTGGAGCTACATCTCTGTTGCATCAAATGATGTGTCGCGCATCTCCATTATTTGCTATTAAAGTATATAAAATCATCGAATCTGTGTCGATCTTGCACCAAAGAATGTTAAATGTCTCTTACTATCTATCTGGCACATAACCCTATATCTGTCATAAAATGGAGCTGCATCGTTCTTGCTGCAAAGTCCTCAAATGTCCTTACAAAATCCTCTGTATACACCATGTCAATTAATTTTGATCAAATTTCTCGCTTATGTGACCTAAATTTCGATACTCTCAAACAATTATTATCAGTTGGTTCCCAATTTTTTTGTAAACGTTTAATTGATCTCATTATGCTATAGCTTTCAATCTAATTTAATTTAGTAAATATAAAATATTATTAGCAATTTAAATTAAGTACACTGTTAACTCATTAATTACTTGTAATCTAGTTTGTCCTGTAATTGAAATATCTATTCTGTTGGGCAATAAATGCAATATTATTATTATTATTATTTACAACTGTAACAATATTTTCTAATATCTGGCTTATACATAGATATTCTTGCATTTAAAAGTGCCTTACAGCTTCATTATGGACGTGTTTTCATACATTTTGCTGCCGTTTACTCCTCAACAGCCGGTAAGCGATGCCTGAAAACATTTTTATTTTTCTTCGTGGAGAAAAGTCTTTGCAACTCCTCTGATTCGGCACAGGATATTAATCAGGCGTCACAGAAACCCGATCCTCTCGGCAGCCAACCGCCCGGAGATATGAAAAGCGGCATTCACGTCATCGGATCGTTTTCGTAAAAAATGACTCTTCGATACCGCGTAAATAGAGCCGTCTTGGCACTCAATATTTAAGCACAAAGCTCGGATTCGGAGGTTGAGCTCTATCAAACGGTTCCTTCTCTTAAACCGCCGCCGTTTGGCTTCGACTTCCGAACTTCCACTAACGTGGGAAATTTCTGCGAGGAAATTCGCACTTAATATCTGCCGACTCGGAAGATGTACGAATACTTGTATGTTGGCGATTCGAAAGGATAGCGAAATATGTTTTTTAACTTTTGTTTCTTAATCCAATTGACACTAAAACCTAAAATTAACCGTTTTTAAAAGAGAAACATATAGAATTTGAAACTTAAATCTCATCAATAAACAGAATTACAATACAAAAATACAGTCAAAATTGTCTATTTTTAAATTCAATAATTTAGTTGCTTCCATCACCCTATTTCATAAAAGCCAATGATAAGTCTAACAATTTGGCAACGTAGCTCAATCTGTCGTTATCATTGTGAACAGTAATTAATTAGGATTCAGCTTTTGTTGGTTTTATTGTTTTCTGAATGCAATCTATCTGAAAATTGTGGATCGGCAGTAGTTACAGTGTTAGATCCTACTCGAAAAAATAATGTGTCACGTTCATGTAACATTTTTCCGAAAAATCAATATTAACATTATCCCCTAAATCTTTGCGTGGAGTTTTTGAACACCCAATCAATCATAAAGTGATAAATATACAGCAACTTGCCTTGAGGGCGTCGTATTCTTGAATAATGTTTTCAACAAATACAAATAATTTTAAGAACTGAATAATATACCTAGAGCTTAGCAAATAACAGGAATGTTATCTCATGCCACCTGCGAATATTCAAAGGTACCAAAGTAAAACAAATATGTAACGACAGAAAGCGGTCAAACCAACAAATCTTTAGGTACATAAATCTTTCAAAATACTTATTTTTTTATATTTAACTGTAGATGTAAATATTGTTATAGCATAAACTTACGTAGTTCTGCATATAAGACTGTTCACTTTTGTTTATAAGCATATGAAAATAATTGTTAAAATGTGGGGTTAGCCACTGATGTAAATTGCAGAATTCGCTGCACTCATTCTGCAAACTTTTACATGCGTGCATTAAAAATGCACTTTTAACACTCACATCATAAATAACTACTGCAGCACGTAATGTATTAAACTTTTCATTCTCCCCTCGATTTTATATAAAACACAAATTTAAAAATTCTGAAAATTCTCTGTGATAAAATAGGTATATAGACCAGTGCTGAAGCCTTTGAAAATGGTAAAAAATAAAAAAAAATAATAGTAGGATGAAACCCATTGAAAAAGGAAGAGAATACAACAAAAATGAGAGAAAAAATAATTTACGGGCGATCTGAGGTCAGGAAGTGGAAGGGGGTGAGTTTTTAAGGGTAAAAAATGGTTTATCTTGATCTCCGGCAAAACTACAAGTCCTATGGAAAAAAGTTAAATAGCAAAGTTGTAGGTAATAAAAAGATCTACAACTTTTATATTAACACATTTTTCACATAACCTCAAAATTTATGTGAAAAATTCAAATAACTAAGTTTTTGTTTTTTTATTTTTATCTTTTATAAAAAATAATTCTTTTTTACGATATTTGGTGAAAACTTTCCTTTTTATGTCCCAAATACACTGTAATTTTTTTGATTTAAAATATAAATTTTTTCACCTTATTTTGACTTAATATCGAAAAAGCACCCTAATATTGAATCGAAAATTCTCACGTCAAAATATCTGCTTATTTGAAAAACTCGGTTGGCTTTTTGTTCGTTGGAATCTCTACTATCTTATGGTGTAATAAATATACATTACTATGGTAAATGTTCTCAGAAAAAACAAAGAAATGATGCTACAAACTCGAATCCGAATTTTTTTTTTTAATCAATATGTACAATTTTGAGCTATTTATTAAAATTTATACTTTAATTACTCGAAGAACGTAAGATTCCATATTGCACTGATAAACAAAAAAATTGCAAGTCGAAATATACTACTATAATTAACAACTAAATAAGTTAATAAAGTTAATTTAATAAAACATCTACAATATTTTTTCGTTTCTTTGCATTTTCTGAGAACGTTTACCAAAATAATGTATATTTTTTTACACCATCAGAAAGTAGAGATTTCAACAAACAAAAAGCCCACCGACTTTTTTAAAAAAGCAGATATTTTGACGTGAGAATTTTCGATTGAAAATTAGGGTGCTTTTTCGATATTAAGTCAAAATAAGGTGAAAATATAAATATTTTAAATCAAAAAAATTACAGTGTATTTAGGACATAAAAAGTTAAGTTTTCACCAAATATCGTGAAAAAAAATTATTTTTTATAGAAGATAAAAATAAAAAACCAAAAACTTGGTTATTTGAATTTTTCACATAAATTTTGAGGTTATGTGAAAAAAGTGTAAATATAAAAGTTGTAGATCTTTTTATTTTTATTACCTACAACTTTGCTAACTTTTTTCCATAGGACTTGTAGTTTTGCCAGAAATCGAGGTAAACCGTTTTTTACCCTTAAAAACTCACCCCCTTCCACTTCCCGACCTCAGATCGCCCGTAAATTATTTTTCCTTTCATTTTTGTTGTATTCTCTTCCTTTTCGAATGGGTTTCATCCTACTATTATTTTTTTTGGTTTCAAAAATTATCGACCCTGGTCTAATAAGGCGGTTTATTGCCCTAAAAATAATAATATCACAGTCTGTTGTTGACATTACTTTGGTAACATTCATGTCAACAAAAAATATTATTTTGACAGTTATGAAATAATTATTGTTCAATATAAAGTTGATAAGTATCAACGTCGTTTAAGTTTAATATTTTTCATTGAAGAAGCAGCTATTGCGTGTAGAAGTTTGTTACCGGAAAAATTTAAATACCGTTACAATCAAGCCTATGAAAATTTCATCCAATGGCGTACAACGAAAGATGTGTCCATAATAACGGAAGATGTATTATTGGTATTTTTCTTAGAAAAATCAAAGACATTGTCCCCTGCTACATTATGGTCAGACTACTCAATGTTGAAATTGACTATTTAATTAAATAAGAACCAAGATATTTCGAAATTTGGCCGCTTGAAGGCATTCATAAAAAGAAAATATGACGGATATCAACCTCGAAAATCTCAAGTATTTACAAAGGATAATATAAGTTTTTGTTAGAAGCTCCTGATGAAATATTATTAATGAAAAAAGTGGTAGCGATTTTTGGAGTAGCTGGGGCATGCCGAACTGTATAAAAATTGTGTCATGTTAGTGCAGAATCTTACTTCAAAAAATAATGTGCAAAGAATATTTGTCGTAACAGACGATAAACAATAAACTGACCTAATGTTATCATATATAATAGATATTTATGCTAGTGGCACTGACCATAGTAGGAGCAGATAAAAATAATATTTCCCTCATTTTAAACAAAAAATCCGTCGATTACGTATATGGCTCCCCTCTGGCAGTAACGTCCGTTTCAGATAAGGCACGCACGGACAATTGGAATAATTTCGTTTGGTATAATTGAAATTTAACTCGCGCATTCCGAATTCAAATCGCCGAAGATTCACGCAACTGAATTCCCCTATTAATCGGAATTACTTAAAGCGAAACGCGCCCTAATCGCTGTTTGCAGAACTCTTATATGGTCCGTGTAATTGCATCCCCCTCGATAACATTTACATGCATTTTAATTAAAATCGCCGAGTTCGCTACATTGTGACTTTCCGTCGAATAGGAAACCGCTTCCTATGGGATACCAGCGAATCGCTAGACCCATTGTCTCGACTGTTAAACGGTTAAGCTGTGGAAATTAAGTGGAACATCCAGAGTTTTAATTGGTCGAGTTATTCGAGGAGATTTGGTAGTTGCGATTCACTTTGCGTCTTCGAAATTCGCTCTAAAAGTTTCAAATGCAATTTGCAAGGATACTGGCTTGCTAATAGGATCATTAGATTTTTTTAACACGTTTAAATCTTTTCTATTTTCAATGGTTTTAAGTAGAAAAGAAGTGCGAAGTGTAAGAATTAAAGGCAGTAGGTAGGATGACGGAAATTTCTGAAATCATTGACCACTAGATGTAGACAGTATACTCATATCCCTCGGTCAGTTATGACAGAAGGCGGACAGCCAAGGTTATTCGTAAGTGGACTCATCTGATACTGATATTGGTGAGAGCTAACAAGTTTGTAACCGGTATATGTCTGATTGCACCGCTGACGACTAACCTGAATTTTTTCAGGTGTAATTCAATGATGGTCATAGCGGTACAAGTCTGGGGCTTCCAGAGTACTAATAGTTTCTATAGTGGTTTACTCTCTGTACAAAAATTTTATATCATTTTTTACAACGTTTTCAAATGTAGAAACGACGAAAATGAACATTTTTATTAATAATAATAGATACCTTATAGGTAACAGTTAATCTGGTTAACTAAATATTTTCGTTCTTTCCTTCTAAACTGTAAAACTACATTTGCACTTATTAGTCCATCAGAATTACCCACTAACACCTAAACACACTTTCCATACAGTTAAATTAAATTCCCATTCACTTGGAAAATCGAACTAAAGGAATACTAACAGATAATAGACTTTTAATGAACCTGCGGCAGTCTTGTCCGACAGCCTAGACCTAGAAACAAACTGGAGATCTATATTATAGGAAAACATTTGTACCCCACACAAATTTCATTATTTAAGTACTGCGAAAAAAATAGGCACTGAAAAAGGATTTGAATTGACAATGAATTTTACCGTTTAGTGTTGCTGGTTGCCATACTTTTTAAATGTCAAATATGTGTGAATAACCTCGCGACGGAAGGACCGCCATAGTTGACGATAAATAAGGGTGTAATATAGTTTAAAAAAACATTGTGTCCAAATTTTTTTAAGTGTGACTCCGTTAATTTTTATTTTTTTCCATCCTCTCTTAAAATATTTGTATTTGTCATAGTTAACCCTGTACAAACAGAGATTATTAAATGATTTAACAAATTGTAGATATTATTTTAGTGAATTTTGTATATCATTCAACAACGATGTAGAAGAAATTATATATTTTTGTACAATAATAACAAATATCTTAAATTTGTAAAATAAACAATCGCATTATATTTACTTACAAAATACACAATGATACCGCTCCAAATAAATATATATTTATTTACACAAATTATTCGTGTCACGGTTTTTGAACCAATTTGGAGGACTGTTTTATACAAATATTGCAGTAAAATTTTCAATATATTTTTCTCTGAGCATCTGGAGCAGAATCGGCATGGCTTATCTACTGTTACTACATATGCAATCTCTGAAACTTCTAAGGGAGTATTTTAACACTCACCTACATCACGATAGTTACTATTAAATATTTTTAATTAAATGTTCTAGTTCGATCTTTTACCTAATCGGAACGCTGCTTAAAACAGTAATAAGATTCTTTTATATTCTATTTTTCTGAACTAGTTACAGCAATGCAACATATTTTTAAAATAGCCAAGGTAACGGCTATATTTCCAAGAAAATACTGCGTAATAAAGGCACTAAGTTTACTCTGTTGGAAAGAACTAAAGCTATCGAAACCGAGGAAAATTGTTACTGCAGCCGTTCTTCTAACTTATTGACCTTTTACTTGTTTGCTCTTATTTTCCTCGATTTTCTTTTGAGATTGTATTAGAAGATATCGCTTGAACTATATAGGTATGTTGGTACGGATTCCGTTAAGCTACGGTCTTATTACATAGATTTATATTTATTACCGCTACTGATGCATTACTATACAGGGTGGACTATTGATAATGGGCCACAAAGCAGAGGGGACATCTTTGGAGAAAATATGAAGGTATAGCTAAATATGTTTTAATAAAATGTTGCTGTGGAAAAAGGTAGGTCCAGGGTGTCAAGTTGAAGTAGTTTTTCGTTTTTTTTTTGTAATATCTCGAGTCCCCTCAACCGATTGTGTACTTTTGTGTTTAAGAATGGTATTAGAAGTGAACATATTCATTCAAGAACGGAAAATAGTTACTAATTATATTTTTTCGAAAATTGCAATAAAATAAGACAATTGTTTTATGTGAAACAATTTATTTATATTTAAAATCGTCTGAATCGTGAAAATGTCGACTTTTAATGATAGTTTTCGAAAAAATACCTTCAGTTGTTACTTAATAAATATTTAACACTCAAGTTTGTAATTGTTACTATTTAGATGTGTCATTTACAAACCTTGTTGTTGGTTTTTGTTGAGGGTGTTATAAACAAGATTTTCTGTAAATAAATTTAAACAGTACTTTTAAAATTGCGCGTAAGCACAAATCTTTTAGGGCAGTTTTCCCCAGGAACTGTGGTAATAAGTTCTATCAAGTATACTCAAACCAAAAAAAATTCAAATTTCACGTCCTTCTTTTTCCACGGCACAATTTTACTAAGACATTGCTAGAAACGCCTGAAAGTAAGTAGTAATAGTAATTTAATAATTATATTACTGCTGCGAATAACTCTCTACTCTCTACTCTCTACTAGATATTTGACCCAGTATGAAGTTACTACTTGTTTTCTCTTGATGATTTTTATACTATAATTTTATGTACCTATTTACATTTTCATAACATCTGATTCTTTTTAACCTCCTACAACAGATACCATTATGAGGCTATTAAACAAAAAATTATTCAGCTGACTATTTACTTATTACAAACATATAGTTTTAAATATGTATATCTGGTTGCATACCATCACCCTTTTCCAGAATATTTAATTTTCAAAATATGTAACTTGTTATCTAAAAAAAATGAATCTAGCTAAATTTACTAACCTGGTTTAATGAAAACACTCTTTAAATATCTAAGTTCATTCTTGAAAATGTGGGAACTCGAATATTCAACCACAATAGATGAGATCTGACCTATTTCTGTATTTTTAGGATTGCTGTTGAATATTCCAGTTCCCACATTTTCAAGAGTGAACTTAGATATTTATAAAGTGTTTTCATTAAACCAGGTTAGTAAATTTAGCTAGATAATTTTTTTTTAGACAATTATTGAAAAGAGCTTTGTCTGTGGAATTGTTCATTAGCATACCTAGATGTTTGGTATCAGAGAACATACATATGACTTCATTGATAGGAATTGTAGGAGATTTGATATACAGTATGCGCCAAAAGTATGGAATAAATTCAATAAAAACGAAACAATTATTTTTTGGGAAAAATCCTCGAATAGGTCGATTTTTAATTTAAAAAATACATATTTTAGCGTAAAATGCGATTTTCAAATGTCATTTGTTTTCGAGTAATGACGTCATCGATTTTTTTTTAAATGGCAACACCATATTTTTTTCCTTGATTCTGAAAGATTGTTTAATTCTCTATCAGACAGTACTAAAAATTTGCCCTCTTACATAGGAAAGTTTTCGAGTAAATGACGATTGAATGTTAGAAAACGTAAATTTTATCCATAAAAAAGTAACAGTTCTGAGGTATGTAAAATAAAATACAATTGATTAAATTTTATACTTAAATTAAATGTTCGAATTGTCATCCACCACAATGTGCAAGTCTGTGAAGAAATTCTTCTTGCACATTATGAATGATTTCTGGGGTAACTCTGCGTATTTTGTCCCAAATGCGATTTTGAAGTTCTTCTAAATTACGTGGTTTATTAATGTACACTTTTGACTTCAAGTATCCCCATAAAAAATAGTCAAGAGGTGTAAGATCTGGCGAAAAACTAAACTTGATAACGTTCTTGCTTTATTTTAATTAATTTACGTTTTCTATTCGTCAATCGTCATTTAGACTCTACCTTACTCACTGTTGATTGGCTGATAGGGCGATGTGGATATTTTTCATTAAATAAATCGCAAACTTCCTGCTGAGTTCTAGTCATATTCCCGCATCCGATAAGAATTAAAATTTCAATTCTTTGAGTAACAGATAAATGTGCCATAATACTTTAAATTCAATAATAATTTCTATGTCGCTTACAATACTTATTAGAAAGTCGGTGTGACAATGACACTTTGCAAAGATTTTCACCTACGTGATCCATAAAAGAACTATGGAATTCGAAAAACTAAACTTGATAACGTTTTTGCTTTATTTTAATTGATTTACGTTTTCTAACATTCAATCGTCATTTACTCGAAAACTTTCCTATGTAAGAGGGCAAAATTTTAGTACTGTCTGATAGAGAATTAAACGATCTTTCAGAATCAAGGAAAAAAATATGGTGTTGCCATTTAAAAAAAATCGATGACGTCATTAATCGAAGACAAATGACATTTGAAAATCGCATTTTACGCTAAAATATATATTTTTTAAATTAAAAATCGACCTGTTCGAGGATTTTTCCCAAAAAATAATTGTTTCGTTTTTATTGAATTTATTCTATACTTTTGGCGCATACTGTATATTAGCTTAGAATACCTTTCTAATACAGTAAAAACGATTACATAAAAGGTACAATTTTGTTATTAATTTAGTAGGTCGTTATGATGTTTAAATTCATTGACAGATTATTCAATTTTGACATTGTCGACATTTAATATCATATAATTTTAATTTATTGGTATAATAATTTTTATAGTTAGATATTTGACTCAACTTAAAGGAGGCCACCTGATGAAGCAATCCTAAAAATGCAGAAATAAGTCAGATCTCATCTATTGTGGTTGAATATTCGAGTTCCCACATTTTCAAGAGTGAACTTAGATATTTATAGAGTGTTTTTATTATGCAACTTGTTATTGCGGAACAATTACTTTGATTAACATTTTGTAATTAGTTCTCCTAGGAAAAAGTTCATTTTACTGACCTAAATCACGACAGAATGTAACCGAATCAAATCCGGTTCCCTTCCAGGCCCTTTCGGTCCATTTACGACGCCGTCACGAGGGTGTACGTCTTAACGAAACATCGAGCAATGGCTAAACTTGTGTATTAAACTAAATATAACAGTACGTGTTCCGCCAAGTAAAGCCGTACTCTATTTCACGTACGTATGCCCTAAGTGTCTCGAAGGGATTAATTTCTAACCCCATTATCATAATTTAGGGCCCGTAGACCTGGCTCGTCTAGGGTCCTTAGTATATATTATACGTGAAATGTACTTGGGACGGCGTAACGAGTGTTTAAGGGATGATGTGTAGGGGTTGTAATGACTGCGATGTTACAGAGGTTGTCTTAGATTTCAGGTAATTTAGGGGAGATTATTACACAATTTAGTTCACGGGTAGAATTGTTTCAGGTGAGGTGTGGTTTCCAAAAGTTTAAACATTCGCACGTTAGTCATCCTGTCATAAGAGAAAATAAGAGTATAAAAAGTAATTAAGTAAAGTAAATTAATGATTGTGAACGGATTTTAAGACTCTTTAAACAGTAACCGATAGTTGTAGCTCCTATCTTCTATAATGTGTCCTACAATATTCCATTCCGACATCATATTACACCGCATCTAAATGAACATTCCATTTTAAATATGAAAAATAGCCGCTTACTTCATATATACAGGGTTAACTATGACTAAGTACAAACATTTTAACCACGGGCTCAGGAAGTTCTAAAAGACAATAAAAAATTTATTTCGGAATTCTAGCTCGATGTTTAAAAAATGGGGCAAAACCCTCTTTTCCCACGGAAAGTCGGCGTCTATGACAATCTATCATCATCCGTCATGGCTAGATATGTCAACTACTGGTCGTTTTTCCAACATTGCTAAGTGTAGAAACTACGAAACGAAACATTTGTATTAATAATAATAATGTCAAAGTACCTGGTAGATAACAGCTAATCCGGTTAGCTGCAGTATTTTGTATTCGTTCTTTCGTTGCACACTGCCAAACTACATTCTCACTCCTTGCAGATTCATCATAATTCTCCACTAACATATCCGACATAAAATACTTTATTTAATTACTTAACACGTTTAAAATTAAAAATTAGTCACTTAGCTGCTTTAAAGTAAAAGTAAGTTCTAGGTTATGCCATACTGCATTGCTAATTGCATACCCTCCATGCTGCAAACCATCCAGAATGCAAAGTTAGTTATAATCTAATCATCAGTCATTTTTACAGGACACTGTAAACATCTTGGGATGTTATAGTTAAAAATATTACTAATTATTTTATGCAAACATCGTCGATTACTGTTAATATTGTTGCATTATTAGTATTAACAGAATTTAATTACACAACAACACATGAAGTTTAAATATTTATCGGCGTGAGTGCACCTTGCATTAGTGACAGATGTCGTCTGTAGATGTCAAATAACGTAAATTTACGGTTACGGTACTCTGATTAGTTTGAAATAATTTTTCAGTACTTGATTTTCGCAAATTTAATTTTTCGCGTATTTTATGTGTATTTACAAACATGTCGTATTCAAATGCCTAGATGACGCATAAGATGCTGATTTATGGGAGGGTGAGTATACAAAATATTTTGCTGAATACTTTTTGAACCACATCGAACAGCTGTTTTATGCCGTGGCGGTAAACGTGTGGTAGTGTTTTTATGTATTTCTGTACATTTACGTGTATTTTGTTGTTAACCTTTGTGCTTTTCCCCGACGTAAGTAATCGATCTAGTCAAAACCGCCAAACCAAGTAGGTACCCCGCTTTACACAAAAAGAACGATCGAGGGAAGGAGAGGTCCACAGGAAGTACAAAAATCTTTAATTTAAACAAGTAAGAACACAAAAGATGATTCAACATTCTTAAGATCTCTCCAAGTATCAATCCTGGAAATAAATATTAGTAAAGTAGGTGCTGCCTCCCTGTGCTACCATACCGTATTTCTCATTAAATCATTAAATAATAATCTACATTTTGTAAAGATTTTTTTTTCTTTCAAAGCGGCTTAAAATGATACACGTGTCAATGGACCTGTCACAATATTTGACACCTTTGACTGGCAGAATATACCTAACCTCGCGGCTAACAGAAGGTCAGTGACGGCGATAAATAGGGATTTAATATAGTTTTGAAAATAATTTTTTTAGCTTTATAAATAAGTTTGGATTTTTTTAAAGGGTGATTCCATTAATTCTTATTTTTCCCTATCCCCTCTTAAAATATTTGTACTAAGTCATAGTTAACCCTGTATAATCTATTATACAAAGTTTTTGAAACCGGTGAACCTCATTACATTAAACAATATTTTTTATTAGCTCCTCCACTCGGCATCTTTATACTTTTAGGGTTCCACAGCACAGAACTGCAGCCTCTCAAAATTCTTTTTCATTCAATGCAATAATTTATGAAATAAATGTAATGGTAATTTTAAACAAAATTAGCAAACAGACGTTTAGTTTCATGTAAAAAAATGCTTTTAGAGAATCAGATTTCGCTTGCTTGTTTTGATGTGTGATTTTCCGCCTGCCTGTCACATAATTTTTTTCTTTTTTCATTCCTATACAGGGTCAACTATGACTAAGTATAAAAATTTGAACCAGCTCATGGAGGTCTAAAAGACAATAAAAGAATTTATTTCGGAATTCTAGCTCAATGTTTAAAAAAGGGGCATAACCCTCGTTTCCTACGGAAAGCAGGCGCCTATGATAATCAATCATCGTCCGAGATGAGTAGATATGTCAACTACCATGCGGTCGTTTTTTGTAGCGTTGCCAAGTGTAGAACCGATGAAAATAAACATTTTTATTATTAATAACAATGCCCGAGTACCTGATAGATAACAGTTAATCCGGTTAGCTGCAGTATTTTGTATTCGATCTTCGCTCCTTCGTTGCACCCTGTCAAGACTACATTTTCACTCATTACAGATCTGTCAGAATTATCCACTAACATATCCGACATAAAATAAAACTTTAAAATTAGTCACTTAACTGTTATAAAATAACATAACCTAGAATACTGCATTGCTAGATGCATACTCTCCAAACCTCAAAGTTAGTTATATTCTAAGGGTCTAAGAAACATTTTTACAAAACACTGTAAACATCTTGGGATGTTATGGTTTAAAATATTACTAATTATTTTATGCAAACATCGTCGATTATTGTTACTATTATTAGTATTAACAGAATTTAATTCCCTAACAACACAAGAAGTTTAAAAATTTATCGCCGTGAAGTGCACCTTGCATTAGTGGCCTACAGATGTTGCCTGCAAATGTCAAAAAATATTGTATACAGTTACGGTACTCTGCTTAGTTTGATATAATTTTTCAGTATTTGCTCTTCGCAAATTTAATTTTTCGCGTATTTTTTGTGTACTTATTTACAAACATGTCGTATTCGAATGCCTAGATGACGGATAAGGTGCTGATTTATGGGAGTGTGACAAGTGCATATTATCGTGTGGCAGCGTAATACCAAAGACGTTTTCCGAGTACACAAAATATTATGCTGAATACTTTTTGAACCACATTGAACAACTGTTATAATGCCTTGACGATAAACGTGTGACAGTGTTTTTATGTATTTGTTATCCTTTGTGTTTTTCCCGACGTAAGTAATCGACCTGGTCATGACCGCTGAACCAAGTAAGTACCTTGCTATAAACAAAAATATATAGGGAAGGAGAGGCCCACAGCAAGTACAAAAATCTTTGCAGGCTTTAATTTAAATAAGTAATAAAACAGAAAATAATACAACATTCTTAAAATCTCTCCAAATATCAATTCTGGAAATACATATTAGTAAGGTTGTGCTGCCTCCTTGTGCTACCATACTCATTAAATCATTAAGTAATAATCTAAATTTGTAAATAATTTTGTTTTTATTCAAAAAAGCGTAAACTGATACACGTTTCAACGCGATGACCTGTCACTACGTTTGACACCTTTGACTTTGGCAGAATATACCTACCCTCGCATTAGTCGTTGATCGCGGACTTTTAAAAAGTTTTAATATCAATTTCAGTCTTTCTTTTCTTTTCTCGTTACATATTACCTATCTTTGACCAAAAATGTTTTCTTTTTTTGTTTTGTTTTACTTAGTTTAGTTAAGGGTCCATAGAAAGAGCACCATTAGGTAAATTTATGGTTTTATTTTACCAGTTATTGTAAATACTCTCGTTATTATATGTATGTACTGCATGACTTCACTATCTTTGGTAAACAAATGTATTAATATTATTATTATAAGGGGTGTGAGATTTGAACATCGATGATTTGATGTATGCTGCTTATAGTTTACAGTATGTTTTAAACATTAGAAGATATTTGCTAGCCTCACTTCCAAAAAATACTTTTTAAAGTATGTACTTTAACTTTGAAATAAATCAGGAAGTTTACAATTTCCATCAACAGCTCTACCAATCTTGGCAGATTAGTTGAGGTAAAAGCTAAAATGAAAAAAATTTCGTACATATTAAATTTGATACATAAACAATTGATTTAAACGTCGCTTTTTAAAAATATTAGCCACAGTAGTACTGCCACGCTAAGCTGAGAAATCCTAATTCATTTATAGATTATAAAATAAAGTTTTGTAATGTTAACGAATGACTATTTTTCAACACATCATCTCTTAATTTCTTAGCTTCAATTTTGCACTTGAGTCATACTAATTGCTGAATTCTTTTTTGCTTTCTGTTTAGAAGTTTATGCATTTTGTTTGTATCATTTATCTTTTTACTTTTTAACGTACATATCTGATATTTTCTTTTGTTATGTGTATTTTCAATTTTTCCTTTTTTAAATACTATAACTAGTTATTTCTATCATATAATTGATTCGTACTATTGGATGGCGTGGAATCAAATAAAATATACAGGGTGTTCGGAATATGACTACCTATACTTAAAAAACTTGTATATATGTTTACTAAAATATATTTTTCTTTTTTTCAGGTATGTCACTTATTTTGTAAACGGCAACTGTAAGTATGCATTAATTTTCATATTTCTGAAACCGGTCGAAGTTTTTATAAATAGTAAGTAATTGCATAAACTGAGAACGAAATATCGATAAGTTTTAATGGATTGAATTAGTTTTACTTCACAAGATATACGACCTGCAGTATTTCATGCCATAAGAAATATCATTTAAATCAAGTGTTGTTATGGTGATCTTTTTGGAATCTATATTTAAGAGCCAAATTTTGATGGAAAAGGAGTATTGAAATTTTGTTTATTTTTCTTTTAAGACATGTTTAAGAAATTTATTCACTTGCATTCAATAGAAGTATATTGATCGTTATCATCACTGATACAGTGTCTTCTAAGCTATTGTTTGATTATTAACCGCGACTAGGTAAATAATCTACTAAACACAAAATGACATTTGCTGTGCATGCTTTTTCTATATCAATTCAACTTTATAGTTGAACCAATAGACGTTTAATACAGCCTCAATTCGGCATCGATCTGATACGACCTGCGACCTCGGGGTGCTGTCCTGGTCGAACTGCTATATATTAACCCTCTGCCCCAAACTCCAGCTGCATTACATGCATCGATTAACTCGGTTCTAATTGAAATCTTCGGAAACGTGCCGGTTAGGGAGTTCTACTGACGGAATTTAGTGCTAGGCAACATTATTTTAAAGCAAAACAAGAACTTGTATCTTGACAAGTCGTAGTTGGAAACAGTTACAAGTTTTAAACAAGTTCCGTGGCCCTGTTTTGTGTAAACGGTTCTAAACTTTAGAAAAAAAATCGTTACTGCAATCGACACGTCGTTTATTATTGACCTGGTACTTGGGACGTCACATAATCAGCAGTCAGGCATTGTTTAGATAAGGGTTTTGTTTTGGTTTCTGAAATCGAGAACTAGTTGGGATTATTTGTGTATGTACATTATACTGCGAACAGTATTTCTTCCAAGTTTGTGTTTGGCATAATACTCATTAGAAATGAGGAGGAGGGCACTAGTGTGAATGTAATAAACATTTTCACAGACAGATAAAAAAAGGAATTACAGTGGAGGATGTAGGATCTTTTCCAGATCCCTACATACCCAATATCATTGGACAATGAATAGCATGCCTATTCCTATTCCATGATATAAACGGAGTTAGCAGGTATAACCATAGCGCCAAAGAAATTGCTCGTAGACATACAATAGCCAAAATTATCAGAATCTACACAGTATACAAGCACTACTGATTTTACGTAATCATAAGATATTAATTAGATCAGGATGGGAATACCATCAGGCATTGGTAATGGTTTCAGATCGAACACAAGCGGTGCAATGGCATTCTGGTCCCACCAGTATGCTTCCGTTGTCAGTACTTGTTGAAACTGTTAAGGAGAACACCCACAAAGAGTTTAGGAATGGGTGAGATGAAATAAATAGCCGTCAATTTGCCTTCCTAGTCCATCCCTGCAAAGATACAGTCGAAAGGTACTTGGCAATGTCTAAGATAAATCTTCTCCTTTAGGAAATACCTTTACTGAATGAAGAAGTGTGAAACACCTCTTTATAGGGGATGGGAACAGAAGGACACAAGAGAATCCGTCCTGGAAGGTCGATGGTCTTATATATGTTACACACAATACTCGAATTCGGGCAATGTCCGAAAAAAGTATGCAAAACTAGTTCCGAGCCCAGAAAAATTCCCATACCTTATTCCATCCTGCTTTTAAGCTGCACTGCGCTGATGAAGGGCAAACACCCAAAAACAACGTTGTCCGCAGTTGCTTCGTTGTTCCCCCCATCTTTTTTCTCTGGATCCATCAAGCCGTTAAAATTCACCTGTCTCTTATAAGATTATGATCCATTAAGCTCCTTTCCTTCATGAATAGAACTAATTCTGGTCATTTCAAAATGCACAAAACTAGTTTTGAACAATTAATAATGCTCAAAACTATTTCTTTGTATTTTGTAATATGCAGTAACCATTTAAATGTATAACTTGGGTATGGGAATTTTTCTGGGCTCAGAACTAGTTTTACATACTTTTTTCGGACATTGTCCGAATTCGAGTATTGTGTGTAACATATACACATTAAAGAGATGAGCAACGTCACCACTTCTTTCTCTTTAATAAGTTGGTTAGCGACTCAGATGGATTGATCTCCTGGGAGGAAGCACAAGGAAGTACAAGGAGCCCATAAAATCCATCAATAAAAGTAAATTATTTATTAACAGTATCGTAAATGTGTCAGAAGGTATAAACTAACGAGTATCTCTGCTTAATCACAATGTCTGCAACTGGAATGTTATGTGGCATTATTTTACGTGTTTTTGTGCACTTTGTAAAAGCAATTTTTATTGCAGAGAAAATTTTATTGTGATTTGTACGGCCCATATCTAGTGAATTTTACATGCGTCTCGTGTGATTATCATAATTAAAATGGAAAAGGTTTTTTGAAATTGTTTATTCTTATACAATGACTATGAAAGCTAAAGCAAGATAAAACTAGACTTCTACCGTTCGCTATGACACAAACAAAACAAGGTCCATTTTGTTGTTTCAAATTTGTTTTATAGAATAGTTTGTCAATGTAATTTTGAGTCAAAATAAATGTTTTATGTTGTTACTATTTTTATTTTACAACTGATAATATCATTACATAGTAACTATATTACAGTGTTCAACACAACTATTTGCTCTCAGAAGTAAAATTGTCTCCAAGTATCTTCTAATTTAATAGTTTTATAGGTTGATAACCCACATCCAAGAAACGATTATACATTTTTTTGTAGCGCTGTTAGAAATACTACCTACCGAACATTACTAAAAATTATTATAAAACTTTAGTTTTATTAGCTAAAATATTTTATAGGCTTGTCACAGAAATGTTTATAAAATAGTTATACAGGGTATCCGGAATGTTAGTACTTTAATTAATTTTGCCATATGATAAATTGTGCTAAACTAAACATATTTAACTTAACATTTTTTTTTTCTGGCCAGCGGTAACAGAATTATGACAGTAAACAGGCCTTGAATATGCGACAACGTTGCTCATATACTATCTTAGGATTGTTGTGTATTTATACATAATACTTACAAATGTGTACACCTAGACGTAGGTACTTACTGTGACTGATTTTTCTTAGAGCTATTTTCACGACACAAAACAATAGTTACAAGTGTTTAAAATGATCTTTCTAGCAAGAAGCGTTTACCGTACAAAAGTCTCATAGCTAGAGAGTTTTGCCTAGATTCGGCGTAAATTAACATGCCATGCAGCTGATTATGGTTACTATAAATTGTTTAATTTTTGTTTATGTACACTCACAAACATCAAAGAAAAATTGGACTAAAATGAATCCCATTAGCTGTACGCACCATTATGACTAATGGTAATATTACTTTTAAGTTATCACCTGCAGCCTGACACTGCAAAGTTGTCGTACGGTACAATTTTAACGAATTTGTTAACAAATTCATTAATACTGATCAAATAAAAAATTAAATTATGAACAAATTACGTTACAGGTGCTTTTACTTAACCTAAATTTTACCTTACTTTGTAATTTCGTAACAGTTGCATTTTTAATTTTGAAATGTATTTGTAGACAAACTATTCATTTTAGACATTTTTTTCATAAGAGTTTCTTATTGCTTTTAGTCAGATATATAAGCCCTTAAAATTACGGCTCTCATATTGCGGACACTCTGTAGATTTGCCGTATATGCTGTTTTATTATTTAGTTGGCAAAACGTTCTTGTGATAAATTTATAAAATAATTCAGATACTGACAACAAAATATTGGTGTTTGCTGCTGTAATAAAACAAATATATATGTATGTCCAATTGTCGTATAATCTGAAAATTATAGAACTGTTTTGTTGTGACATCACGTAAATAGCAGTTAGATACTGTTTAGACAAACTATTTTGATCCTGAAGATTTTCTTCGTTATAAATATTTAAAATTTTTGTTGCCGAAGACGTCTCATTGAGTATTCTGTATAATTACCATCCGTATTCATTCCATTCGCTTATAAATTAAAAAATTGCAGTGCATCACTTATTCTAATAAAATTACTGGCAGCCCTTATAGTTATACGAAGCGATGAATTAATTTTAATAACTTAAAGTGAAACTCTTTCCGACGGAAGTTAAAGAAGTTATGTAAATGCAATTTACCCCTACCGAACAAAAAATTCTCTTACAACTCTCGACTGCCGCCGTAGAGCGACGTTGCAAGAATATGGCATTATTAACGTATTCCTGAACTTGCTGCAGCTATGCGATATTAGTTTTGCAAATTTAATCATTTACAGTATCTGTAGCGCTTAAGAACATGCCCGGGTTGCAATTAGAAGCTTTGAGATGGAACGACACGAATGCAGACGGAGAGAACTTGTTTGCACGGGCTTTGCAGCTACCTATGTGTTCCTCAACAATTCCAATACAAGCGAAGTTATTAACGGTACCTCTTCATTCAAGATGGGGTTGTCCTGCGCGAGCAGTATTTAGAACAATGTGTGTAAATACCAGATTCTATCCAAATTGTATGCATATTTTGCAAATTCAAGGTGTTTCAGGTTTAAATTGCCAACGATAGATTGTAATGATACTCTAATATATCTCAGGTTTTTCTTTATTTTCGTCGTGGGTTCGGAATACAAACAAGCAGTAACATAAAAATATTTTTACAATAATGAAATAAGCCTGGAAATCGTGGAACAGTATCAAGCAGAGCAACGCTCTCACTTGCTGCCCAGTCCCGACTGCCTCTTTTCTCTGCGCCTCGTCAGTCTCTGTCCTGCGCACCCCACTCACTTCACTAACACGCAACACTTGGCGCACTTATTTAAAACTAATATACATATATAATAATAACTAATAAATTAGGGGATCGCTACAAGATCTTTAAAAAAAAATGGTCAGCCGAATTATGGTGTTATGATAATCAAAATGTCAGACGTTATCCTGCATATTAGCTATGCAACCATCAACACAATAATTTATTGCCAACTGTATTAAATGAACTATTTTTGTGTTTTTGTGCCATAAAATCATTAGAACTCATAATACCACGCTTCGATTTTGCAGCATTTTATTTAGAATTATTATTAACATTAACATTTATCTCAAGAACGATCTTGTCATTTGACCGGGATTATTTATATTCACTCGATAAGGAGTTTCTGAAGGAAAAGTTCTTCTTCTGCAAAAAAGTTCTGTCATTTAAAAGAAGCATGGTGTGTCATCAGTGGCGCTCTCTACTGATGACGTCAAAATTTAAAACAAATTTGAATTTATCGCTCCCAAAAACCCCGATCATCAAAATGTATCCAAATATTTGGATTTTTTTTAAAAAATATCTACAAATATCTAAAATAAAATTTTAACTTTGACAGCAGTATCTTTGTAACCATCAACTTTTGACTAAAGTAATTTTGGCAACATCGCATTATTTTATCGTCAGGGCTCTATGTTGCATTTATTTCCGGACTCCCTGTATATTCACCTAAATTTGTTATTGTGCCACGCTTTGAGAAAGAGCACCCTGTAAAAAAATCTATATAATTATAAACAATTTCTAGTTGTTAGTTACAATTTTCTTTTTGCTTTTTTAAAAACACAAAATATATTTCTCACATGAGATTCTTAATTTTTGACCCACCAACCGTTTTATTATTAAATACCACTATGTTTCTGATTTAATCTTGTACGTTTTATATTAATTTGCGGTCGGACATGACAATCGCCCTGTACGTCAGCTCCAAATTCGCATTTCCATCAGAAATGCACAACAGCGCTGAAGCGTGGTCGACCCCAAGCTCACAATAAATTAACATGGGCCGTCGCACCAAAGCCAATATCCCACATAGTCTATTGCGAAATGGTTTTAGACGATGGTTTGTAATTTCAATACAAGCGTTTTAAGGCAATTGAGTAAGCTGGCGTATTCGAGATAATGTACAGGGCTTTGATGATACCAGACGATAACAGTGTATTAATTAACATAGCTACACCTAGCTTTGTGTGGCGGATATTGGTTTGTGAGGTGAAATGTGCTTGCTTCTTCTAGGGGCGATATTTAATGGTGCAACACGTTTGTAACTGTAATACAAAAGTTATTACATTGAACTTTGAATTTTGTAATGGAAAAATAAATCCTGGTACAGTCCTGGTCAAAATGTCACGTTTGGCAGCTATGGACTTAACGGTTGCCTATGCAAAGGCCGAGGTTAGTGTTGCCAGATGGTATAATTTTACGGAAATTTGTAAAATGAACAAAGAGATAAAAAACCTGGTATAACTTTACAGACATTCTACAGTTATTTTTATTGTTTCTTCAAGGCTCTAGATAAAAAATGGTTGCGAAAGTCAGCAAGGTTTAAAACAAGTGTTTTTTAATAACAAGAATAAATTCCCTATTTGCATTTATATAAATTGTAGTATGTGATCCGATATAAGATGTTTTTACAACAAATATACCGGGTGACAGCTGAAAGTGGGCACACGCTGTAACTTTTTTATAACTGCTGATAAAAATTTGAAATAGAGTGAGTTTATATTAGATGGTGCCATGAATTCTTTGAGGTTATTTCGGATTTCATGACAATTCCGGTTTGACCGGAAATGACTGTAAATTTATATTTTTAAATGGGATACCCTGTATTTTTTGATATTTTTGGAATCAGCGGATCATTTTACGTATGGCAGGACTAATTTTCTGACACATTTTCTGGATGTAAGTAATTTTTTTTAATTTTTAAAAATAAAACTAGAAGACCGCGACTGGCAGAAATTGTTTTCTTTTTTTACGGATTTTAAAAATTGTTGTACCAAAAAATTCAGAAAAACATCCTTTATTAAGAAATCAATAGGGCCCACCCTCTTTACATTTGAAAAAAATGAGTTGTTAAGGAAATACAATAAATCGAAATTTTTAGTGGTAATAACTAAAAAAATGTATAAAATATTCAAATTTGGAATTTTTCCCATAATTACAAACAAAAAAGGAAAACAATTTCTGCCAGTCACGGTCTTCTATCGGTTCGGTTTTATTTTTAAAAATACTTACATCCAGAAAATGGCATATGGTGTCCCATATAAAAATATTAATTTACGGTCATTTCCGGTCAAACCGGAAATTTTATGAAGTCCGAAATTTAATTCAATTTCAAATTTTTATCAGCAGTCATAAAAAAGTTACAGCGTATTCCCACTTTCCGTTGTCATCCTGACATGGTATATTTTTGTGTAAACAGTCTCTAGTTGTCCCTCTGCACCCAAATTATAACATATAATCTGAATAGCACGTACTAAATTTGTAACTCGACATTATCGACATGTTAATTTGATAATATTCACTCCGCACTACGAGACCAAATAATTCGAGATGCAGCAGGATAGATTGAGCTCCTACGCTAGGACTGTGTAGAAAATTCGAGATGTTTCCGACGTTTTAAAACGATATGATTTACATTATTTGTTTTATTCAAAAGCCCTTGAATTATGGATAACAATATTATACAGTGCGTTCATAAAGTAACGCATAAATTCATTATTAGTTAAATAAACAATATTAATAAAAATTCCCGAAACAGGTCGATTTTTGATTTTAATTTACTGTTGTTTTAAATAATAATTTAATATACAGGGTGACGTACCTTCGGATAATGGCGTCATCAAATATGGACCAAAAATTGTATTTCGCAGAATACCAGCCCACATATTGACCTTTTGTGGGCGTTGCGTATGGTATTCTTGCATTCAATGTGGATTTTCCTGAGACCAATAACGGGTGTTTTGAGGATTAACATGTCTGTTCAAATAAAACGTTGGCTCCTCGGAAAATCAAATGTTAGCAATGAAATTGTTATTTCGATTATTTTGGTGCAATCTATATGCGCAGAATTCTGTTCTTCGGTCAAGGTCGTCTTTAGTCATTTCATGGATGAGATTGTTGGGCACGCAAAGATAACTAATAAACATGTTTGGGGTGTCTTTTAATAATAGTTTATGAAAGTGGTTTTAATAACAATACATGATTTCATTTAATTTTTAGTACATAGTGATTCATTTGTAATTCTGGTATTGTAGCCCACTCTGTACCAATTTGAAACAACTTGTGATACATTTTTGGAAACAGCTTGGTAAGGGAAATCCGGAAATGCTAAAAAATGGGATGTTTATCATTACGCGAAGATAGGTCAGCCTGTATATTAAATTATTACTTGAAAAAACGGTAAATTAAATTCAAAAATCGACCTGTTTCGGGAATTTTTAATAATAGTGTTTATTTAGCTAATAACGAATTTATGGGTTACTTTATAGACGCAATGTATTTCAAATACTTTAGCCAAAGTTACAGAGAAAGCCACAGTTTTTAAACTTCCAGCTACAGTTTGAAGAGGAAATACAGCAATAGAATCAAATATTATATAAAAAAATGATGACATCTAAAAACATATCGTCGTAGATACATACTAAAGTATTTACTGATCCCCACTATCATCCAAGCACGGCTTGGCACGTTTCGTATTATGTGTTTAACGGAATCTAATAAAACTAAACCAGGCAATATCATGTATAGGTAACGGGGGTATAACAGCGAATAAATCCAGAAATAACCGAAACCATTCCGTACCTTCCCTGAATAGATGCTAAAGGCTTCACATTAAACATTTATGAGGTAATAAAGGTGCGCATGTAGGTAAGGGTGGGATTTGAAATATGTTTGCTCAATTGGACATGCAACATTATTGTCACGGATTTCCCAATCCGAATTTTTACTATTGCCAGAAAAACAATCTGTTAATTAACTACTTCTTTATTAACTATACTCAGTACACTACTGAACACTAATTAGAACTCAACTAAACACTTATTTAATTAATCGCTATCTAAATCACTTTGATATCTCCAACTAAACACTTCAATACAAGACTTATACAAGACTAACTTAATCGGCCGTTTATTTTTCTTTTATAGACCAACGAATATTCCAGGTATATTCTAGCATCTCTAGATCTATTTTCTAGCATCTCTCGAACGCTTCTCGTCGTTTCTCAAATTTTCTAGTCCCGTCTCGATCCACGGCATTTTGTTTGTTTAACAGAATCGTGTAGGGGCGATCGGGGCAATCTTAGTAATTCGCGGTACCACAGTCGTCGATTTGGGTGTGAGTGGGGCAAATTCCGTGACATTATGATACGTAAGAAAGGTACAATCATATACGCGGTGTTTTCTTAAGATCGTCCTATATTTATTTAATAATTCCTATAGAAACAATTTATTTTCATAAATGTTACTTCATTATTTTTATGCTGCAATAAAAATTTTAATTGTTAATTAATAAAATATGATTTTTTGGTATCGAACTGTGAAAGAAAAATGCCAAATTTGACAACGCTGTCAAAGATGTATAACTTACCTAAATGGATAATATCGTCTATTCCTGTATAATGCCGGCATATTGAGTGTCAGTTTAAACTTGGAAATAAGTTGTGAGTTACTTTTATTTTGCACTATAGCCGCATTTTAAATTTTACAATATGGCATTTACTACAAAATATTAATCATTTTAATTCGTGTAAATCTATATTACAGTATGCGCCAAAAGTATGGAATAAATTCAATAAAAACGAAACAATTATTTTTTGGGAAAAATCCTCGAACAGGTCGATTTTTAATTTAAAAAATACATATTTGAGCGTAAAATGCGATTTTCAAATGTCATTTGTTTTCGAGTAATGACGTCATCGATTTTTTTTAAATGGCAACACCATATTTTTTTCCTTGATTCTGAAAGATCGTTTAATTCTCTATCAGACAGTACTAAAATTTTGCCCTCTTACATAGGAAAGTTTTCGAGTAAATGACGATTAAATGTTAGAAAACGTAAATTTTATCCATAAAAAGGTAACAATTCTGAGGTATGTAAAATAATAAAAAATAATTTTTAAATTAAAAATCGACCTATTCGAGGATTTTTCCCAAAAAATAATTGTTTCGTTTTTATTGAATTTATTCCATACTTTTGGCGCATACTGTATATAGAATAATAACCTATTCTATATTTAATAGTATTTTATTTATATTTTAACAAAATATTATTTATTATTAAGTAAATCTTAAATTTAGTGGCATTCTAAGAAAAAAAAATGCTGAATTAAGTATAAGAATTCCTGGATGTCAAGAATATGTAAATATTTAAATCAAAGGTACTTTATCACTTACTTACATATAGACTAAATTTTTTCCGTGCAGAAATTTGTAGACTGTACCAGTAATATTTCATTAATGATGATAATAGCCTTAAGGGCGGCGTATTCTTGAAATAGTGTTTTTTACAAATACAAGTTATTTTAGACATTTAAGAAATAACAAGAATGTTATCATCTCATCCCACCTGCGAATATTCAAAGGTACCGAAGTAAAATCAATATATAACGTCAGAAAGCGATATATCCAGCAAACTTTTAGGTAATAAAATATTTCAGAATACGTATTTTTTAAAATTCAACTATAGACGTAAACATTGTTATAACATAAACTTACATGGTTCTGCATATAAGATTGTTCCCCTTTGTTTATAAGTATGTGAAAATAATTGTTAAAATGTGGGGTTAGAATAGCGAAATAATGTGTCATACAGATATATTAATAGTATTAATATTTTGGAAAAATTGAAAGAGCAAGAAAAGTTTCTAAATTCATAGGTCCATAAAACCGTAATTTTAATTTTGATCCATAGCCTCCTAGAAAAAAATTCTGGCTAAAACATCAGGAAGGGTTGCTTGTTTCAATCACTTCGAAGTGAAGGGTGAAAATAAAAATTTATTGCTTAAACGTAGTTGCGTCAGTAGAACATGCGTACCAAATTTCAAAATTTTAGGTTGAGCCGTTTTTGAAAAAAAAAAAAATTAAAACCGAGTTTTAGGTTCACCCCACCAACGCGAATATCTGCAGAGAGGGCTCAAATCGAACCCCCCCTCCACCTCCTAAATTAGTCCATATCCCCCTTCAATATTTACGTGGAATTGCGGAACACCCTGTATATTTTTTTAAATTTGATTGTGTCGTTAATCTTTCAATATAGAATTCGCATACAACGACAAAGGATTGCACAAAAAGAAGCATCGCAGGATTTCACACTTCTCATCTTACAGCTTCGCGCTTACAAAATTCGTCCGGAACATTTTCCCAAGCTTAATCGCTTAATCTCTAAATACAAAATCTGAATTTAAAATGCAAACTATCCGGATTTAAGCTCCGCGCCGGAGCTAGCCAGTGTGTCTAGCCGTATAATGGACAATGTAAATTAGACTGTCGGATATACGACGGTTTAATTCTGGAGGGCACTTAAAATATTACAGCTAAAACTTTTCAATAATATGTTAATGTTTTTAAAAGCCGTCCTAAGATCTATATCCGACGGTGTGGCTGTAGCTAGGGCGTAACGGATGAGAAAATTATTATTAAACATAAGCAGCAAGTGGAAATTTAAAACTGCGAGAGAATTTATCACTAGTCCCTTTTCCACAATTTCTGCCTGCAGCAGGAATTAAAATTTATAGAAACACTGAATATTTAATAATGCTTCTGCCTCATGTTTATTTTATAACACATTTCCACAGTGGATAAAGAAACGTAAAAAGCATGTAAAGAATAACACCCACAAAAAAAACAGAATAAAGGACTCTTTATGAATAGATGTTTGTTTGTTATTTGGGTCAGTTTCGGTTTACAGATAATATCTAGCTGTATTATACAAAAGAAGGACAAAATAATGCAGACTATGCAAACGAAAATTTATTTCAAACTGTTGGAAACGGACCAATACCCGTAAGTATATTTTCTTTTATGCTATTGTGTTGACGAAATCTGGAAATTTTAACAAAATATTTTTTGACCAACATCATATGATTTTTCAGAGTCACTAAACAATCTATTCGTTAATTAACTGCTATATGCAGATTATCGAAATAATATAATACCTAATTGAAATAACTCATTTCAAGACACTAAATGTATTACCATGTCTTATACTAAAAAATCAAACAAGATACTATTTAACTTTTTTATACAACTTAATAATGAAATAGAATATCAGCTGATTGCATAGTTTTTTTAACCCAGAAGTCGAAGACCTGTGCGGGAGAGGGGGCAGCATATTATTATTAAATGGGAATAAATGAAATGTTCAAAAAATGACACAGAGTTGACCTTCATTTTAGTTGAATAAATGAACTTTAATTTACAAAAAAAAGGAAATCGTAAAGGTAGAAGTTTTCCTATAAGACTTTTCTATTTTACAAATACCGTGAGGAAGCTGTGTTCTAATATTTATACATTATGCACGCCGCATACTTGTATATTCTTTATTATTAGCTATTGCACATTTTTAACTGTACTGGAAAGATACAGGGTGGCCCAAATTATAAAAAAGTTGAGCTTTGTCAACGCCATTAAGGTAAACAAATAGATTCAAGATATCTGCTGTCGTTGCTGAAATAATGTCATAAATCTCAAAATAGCGATTTTAGAAAATGCCATGGGATAAAAATATGCGAGAAACCAATTTTTGTCGAAGGAAAATTCCTACAGATTTCGGTTATACAACATTCAATTATTTTTTTTCTTTTGAGTGCCATATTGGATCTTGACAGTATCCTGTAGAATAAAATTTCGAACACATATGTAACACTACTATTTTATTTGATGAATAACCCATAAGTTTTAATTTTTCATTCATTAACGGCAGTAGATAATAAACAAATACCTAAAAAATGTCTTCAATTTTTGTCAAAGAATAAAATGTACTTTTTCTGTTGTCACTCGTTCCAGCATTTTATTCGATCCGATAGTCCCTTTTAGTTCCTTTTTCTCTTCTGCCGTATAAAACAAATATCGAGAAATAATAAAATTGAAGATGCAGGCAGAGGGAAAAATGGGACAACTTATTTATCTGTCCTCCACTGATAACCGGCGAAACCTGAGCGAAATATATTGAAAAATTAAATTTGCCAACTCCAGGGTAAACGAGCGTCGAAACGGGCGATTTAAATTGCCCAAAACATAGCAGAGAATAAAACTTTCCGATGAGATAATGCTGGTTCCTTTAAACTTCCAAAGGTGTAGAATGGAAAAACTTTTCCCAGGAACAAAATTTAATAATCCCTCTGAGCTTTCTGCCTGAAAACTGAAGTGTGCCGTGAAGTCTTGACCTCCAGACGGGAGTTAAATAGTTGGGAGGATGCTCTTGCTTTAAAATCCCCTAAATAAACTTGTTCTATTGTTAGAACGAACCCCCTTTGAATTAATTGTTATATGCAGATGATTTAAAAATATTTTCCTCCATGTCAAGTCAATGATTGCATACAACTTCAGGATCAGTTGAATACAGTCAGTGGTGGCATGGTGTAATTTCAATCATTTAAATCTAAATACAGCTAAATGTAATGTAGTCTCCTTTACCCTTAAAATGAATCCAACTCTTTTTAACTATGAAATTGATTCGGAGATGTTGACACATACGGACACTTTAAAGGATTTGAGGGTTTGTTTTGACAACAAATTAACTTTTAGTAGTCATATTCAGCATTTGGTTTCTTTAAGTCTCAGAGCATTAGGATTTGTGTTAAGACAAGGTCGTAATTTTCGTGATAATGCTGTGCTATTTGGCATATATGTTCGCCCTAAACTTGAGTATTGTTCATTGATTTGGGTTGTTTTTTGTACCATGATCATATAAATGCAATCGACTCTGTATAAGAAAGGTTTCTAAAGTTTTTAGCCTTTCGAATAGATGGTAGATACCTTGAATGCGGAAGCCATTACAAAGTTTTGTTGGCGCAATTTCATGTTGATTGTCTTCATAAGATACTTGACTGTCCAGAAATTTTATATCAATTAAATTTTTTGTCAGTAAGACGTGCTCCTTATTTTCTTTCTGCATTTCTTCTCCCGCGCTGTAGATAACTGATAAGAGTGTACACATTAAAGATTAAGTAAATTTGTAGAATAATTCACAAACGGTGACCGAAATTGAAACCTCGTATTATCTGGTGAATTTTGAAGGGGTCTCTCCAAGGGTTTTTCATATAGGTACAAATTTTTCTAAGGCGCTTTTTTAAAAGCAGTGTGTTAATTTTACAGAATAATGTTTTATTTGCTTCTTAATATGTTAAGGGCACATCGATAACATTGTTCAAAATCTGAAATCAGATTTTTCTACATAAAATGATAGCCACTACTTTCGTTCTTCAATTTTCTACAAATTGCTACATAAATAAATATTAAAAGCGTAATATTTTAAATGATTTCACAATTAATACACAAAAATGTCTACATAATAATATGCACAAATTCTACCAAGCTATTTCTTAGAGTGTACGCTCTTCCCCCGCTACCGTTTCTTCTCTGTTTTAGCAGAATTTGCAATTCAAATTGCACTTTCAGTGCTTTTGATAACTACCTAAATATTTATGTTCGCCACCTTTCTCTGTTACAATACATACCTATATTTTATTCTAGTCAAATAGCTAATCGTAAATAAGTTATGATAAAACTAGAACAACGCTTATCGTTTTCACATATCTATTTAGCGCGCTCTTATTTACCGATCGATTCTAATAGAGAGGAAAATTAACGAAGATCTGCTCCCTGAAAGAATAAAAACTGATAGTACCTATTAGTTTTTCTCCGGGCTTTGTAAAAGGTTTCTGATGTAAGTGACTCTTTATAGAGGAAGGTTTATTTGATGTAAAAGTAGAAATCTCGCACTAGGGATACCTGTCCTTGCAAACTGAAACAAAAGGTTTCTATTACGAAAGAGTCTTTATGAAAGCAGAAGGGGTCGATTAAGCCTAACGTGAAATCAACTTTAAATTTTTAATTCCACAATTCGCTAAGAAAAATTGATCGCACTTTACAGTAAATGCGTAGAAAAATAATAGCCACAATAAATCTTGTAGTGAGTTAATAGCTGTTTATATTAGGTATATACGTGTTATTTATAGCGCGCGTCTTATTTACAAATGAGTGCTATAAAATAAGATATGGCGCTTATAATATACAACATTTTATTTACGCTCAACTTATTAATTTTTTTATACACAAAAAAATTACTAATTAATCTAAATTATTTCTTATGAATATTAATTACACAATTTTGACAGTTTGTGAGGGATGATTGTCTTTGTATTAACAGTATTAACAGTACAAACATCCAATTTGTTTTGTGATCCTGATAAAGTATTCTCACCTGATATTTTAATTGCAGTTTTCTTTTTATTTTCTTCTGAAGTTTCAATGTACCCCTCCGCAACTGTATTACTCTTCCATCCACAATGCCTTTTTCTCTTTAAAAGGTTTGCTTTAGCATGCACTAATATTGACGTTGAGGAAAGTCGGAAACACTGTCCAGTAGATTATCTAGTGTATAGTTTAAAAAAATTGGTAATTTTATAGCGTACTGCCGCAATATAAAACAAAATATAAATAGTCTCCAGACTAGGAGTGAAGTTCATACTTATAACGTTAGATCTAAGGATAACCTATCTATACATTATTAAAGGTTAAGTAAAACTAGAACCGGAACAGGTTATATTGGTATTCGTCTTTTTAACGTTATTCCAGTGCACATAAGAAATCTAAATTATAGACAATTTAAAAACAAAATAAAAAGTTTCTATTACTAAATGTCTTTTATAATATTGATCAGTTTTTAACATGTGATTTTAGCCATATTTAATTTATTGTTCTTTTATTTATTTTATTATACATATTTATATTGTCACGGATTTCCCAATCCGACTTTTACTACTTCCAGAAAAACAATCCGTTAATTAATTACTTCTTTATTAACTATACTCAGTACACTACTGAACACTAATTAGAACTCAACTAAACACTTATTTAATTAATCGCTATCTAAATCACTTTGATATCTCCAACTAAACACTTCAATTCAGACTGTAATACAAGACCCAACGAATATTCCAGGTATATTCTAGCATCTCTAGATCTATTTTCTAGCATCTCTCGAACGCTTCTCGTCGTTTCTCAAATTTTCTAGTCCCGTCTCGATCCACGGCATTTTGTTTGTTTAACAGAATCGTGTAGGGGCGATCGGGGCAATCTTAGTAATTCGCGGTACCACAGTCGTCGATTTGGGTGTGAGTGGGGCAAATTCCGTGACAATATCTTATTTATTTTATTTTGCTTAATATTTATTTATTGTACTTTTATATATTTTATATCTTATTTATGTTAATTTATTTTGTCACTGATTTTGTATTTATTTTATTGTCCATATATACATTTTTAGAGTAGGTACTTAGTGGAATATAACTTCCTTGTCTTTTGACGTGTGTAAGCACTTTGTGTAATAACACTAACATTTATAAATTGTGTTTATACCACTTCTTATTTCTATATGCGTAAACAAAAAAACAATTATATGGTCCCATTTCAGCATATTTTTGAATAGTATCCATTAAATCGACACCTTTTATGTCTCCTTGTAAAAAATTTCTATCAATTTTTGTATCCATAACCCAGACTTTGATGCAATTTCCTTCATTTATAACATATTCGCTAATTCCGCTTTTCTACAGGCATCCGCCATTCCAAAAATTAGTAAAATCTTAAAAACAAATATTTTGATGAATAAGTAAAAAAGAATATTGAAAATCACCTTTTATTTCAAATATATTTCTTTTTCGGCTGTTTGTAGAAATGTTGTTATATGTTTCTTGGTAAAAATTTTAAATTTTAAATTTTTACCAAGGTAAAAATTTTCCTTGGCAAAAATTTAAAATTTTTACCAAGGAACTCTTATAGCCCTCCGATTTTCTTTTAAGCATGGTAAATAAAGTACTTAGCACATTCTACGTTTTTTCTTATTGATGGTTCTGCTTTCAACATGGAATAATAACTACATAATGAAGTAAGTTTACGATCCTTACTTTGTTAAAATATGCTATTCAAATTTTTTCATCAGTTATGTCCTTAATATTATTTTCATGGCACCATTTCTCATATCTCTCAAATACTGAGGCATACTGTACACGATATTTCTGTGGGACAAAGACTAAAATTGCTTCAGATGCACCTTCTTCGATATTTGCAGGTGAATCTTTCTGGATTCAATGTTCCTAAAAATAAAACACGTGGGAAGAGACCTTACTGGAGAGTCACTCCCTAGGGTAAAACGTATTCATAATAAATTGATTGTGAGCAAAATGCTTTCACATAATAAAGCGAATATTACAAACGAATTGTACCAGACGTCAGTAAATATTAACTTTTTTTGTATCGTATTATCCCCAGGCTGAGGTATTTTATAATTCACGAGTGAGGTTAAAGAAAATTTAAGCCGAAGGCGTCCTATTCGCTCGTGTCTAGACAGTATACAGATATTAATTTGAAAGGTCAGACAAGCAACAAATTAGATTACTTGTCGGTGCGTGCGATTTGCTCCTTTGTTACTGAATTTGCCAAGAAAAAAACTCACCAATATCTCGCGACGTGAACGTAAATAGCGCTCTTTTTTTGTTTGGTTTTGAACGCACTTAAATGGAAAATTTATCTGAATTTGTCTTTTTCCTTTTTCTTATAAAGATGTAAAAAATACAATTTGCTCTTTTTTGTCTCACGACATTATTTACCCAGATATATCGAAACGAAATCTTCGTCGTGACTGAGCCCCCTCCTTGCAAATTGAAGTAAGTAAAAGCAAAAATAATTACAAATAATTCAAAACGTCAATCCGTAAAATCAATCAATCAAAATTTGTATGTATATGTATAAAAGACAGTGACGTAGCACAGATTAACTGCAACTATAAAAATAGCAGGAATAGCAAGAATGGAACATAACAACTGAAAACAGATTAAAACAAAGATTAAAAAGAAAACCCAGTTCTAACAGCAGAGTACTCTTTTAATATCCATAAGAGAATTATTAAATAAGCTCAGACTATTCTCCAAATTATCGTAAACTAGCATTTGGTGTATGGGAGACCACAGAAGACTAAACAAGTTATTTGATCTGCTATTTTGATTGTGCTACAATCAAGACGGTTGTTAACTAATTTATGTAGAAACAGTATTGAGTACATAATCTTTCTCCTAATTAGGCTGTTTATCTCAAATCTATCTAGTAATACACTTTGAAGAAATCCCTGAGCTGGATAGACCCCATCCAAGAAAAGAAACCGTATCTGCCTTTTTCTAAAAATGTAATATAACAATTGTAATAAGGAGATAAAGCTACAGAGGCGTACTCCACCTTGGGCCTAGCAAAGCTTATGTATAACGTACGCAATGTGGACTTAAAGTCTTTACTGTTACGCAAAATGAAACCCAATATTCTGTACGCCTCCATGATACACTGAGCAATATGCGCAGAGAAGGTTAATTTTGAGTCAAAGATAACCCCTAAATCCTTAACATGTTCAGGTCTATCCAGCACCTGACCACGTAAACTGTAATCAAATTGAATAGGGTTCATTCTACGGGGGAATGATATAGCATTAAATTTTGAGACGTTTAAGGGAAACCGATTATTATCACACCAATTGTGATACAGAGGTGTCATCAGCATAGATCTTCAAATCATCAGCATACAACAGAAAGTTAGTGTTAAAGTTTTGCGCTATATCATTTATAAAAATAATATAAAACAGTAGTCCCAAAACTGAACCCTGAGGTGCGCCTGATATTAGATTTGATAAATAAGATTTAAACACTAGCAAAAGAGCATTATTGATACCAAAACTGTGAAGCCTGTTGAGCAATATACCATGATCCAATTTATTAAATGCTTCAGTGAAGTCCGTATATTTAATATCAACCTGACCTCTACTACTATCTTAATTTATATTGACAGACTTTCTTATTATAAAAAGTATCAAATAACAAATTAAATTCAAATGGAATAAGTATGTTTTGCAATAGTATAGTATTCTACTGACAGCTATAAGCTTTTTTATAGTTACTAGACAGTTGTTTCCTATGACAACCAAGATAGAGAGATATGATAGTAATGAGGCTTTTATAAAGTGATTCTACTATGACAAGTAAGCTAGAGTAGTAAAGTCAGCTCTTCTATCATAATATGTAAATTGATTGGCGCTTATTTTGGGTGTAATACTTAAAAACTGTTGTCGCTGTGAATATAAATTCTCATTGTGATTTGCTGGAACAATGAGAAACGAATAAATTTAATTACCACTATAGTTGCCCATTTTTCTACAAATGCATAACATCTATATCATTTTTCTATCCGTTTATAGAAAACTCTTTTATATATTCTTTATAATTCTGTAAACTATCTCCCAGTGGCACTAATATTATTAACTTCTCTTTGACGTTGTTTTCAAATTCGCATTTAATCCAGCTTCGAAAGTGAGGTATTTGAACATCCATCGGCATAGCTAATAATAGAGCCGAACGACAGTTCAATAAACTTTCCCCAACTCGCGCCATATCTGTTGGAGACGATTTAATTATGCCGTGTCATATCTGACAGGCGATAATGAAGCTTCCTCTTTAGTGTGCCAATAAACTCGCTCGCAAACTTTGTCAACAGTTTTGAGAATGCCAGCCTGCACATAAACAAACGTGCATAGCTGTAAGACAACTCCTTAATCCTCGTGGGATATGAGACAGTCTACAAATGATGTGGATTATACACAGATGGCGTACGAAGTGATGAAGCCTAGTAGTCTTTACAGTGTTACTAAAATTTTGTAACGGTGCCTTGCTCCTTCCGACAGTCATGTAATATTTGGGAAATAGTAATAAGCAAATCCATTTTGAATTTAGAGCGCTAACCAATTGAAACTGCTATTAATATTCAAATAGACAGTGAATCAATCTAGAGCGCTATGATTGTAAACGCATTGGCTTTGTAGGGGAATTGCTTCATGTTTATAGGCAGTGGGGCTTTTATTGAATATTATGTAAATGGGAATTTTTATTATCGTACGCTTCGATAACAGCATTTCGAGTAAATTCGCCATGCAGATATCCACTGACGGGAATACTGGTATAGAACTAGTAATTCGCGTGTTGGTTTAGTAGTAATTTGAATAGAGGATATAACATTGGAAACTGGTGGAATTCGATGCGCTTGGAGTTGACAGCTTCATTTGCTAAATAACTTTTTGATTAAAGTCACTGATTAATGGAATAAAAGCGTGTTCTTTTAGTCATGTAATTTACCAACTTTAGCTCTAACTAAAAATGTGTGAAAATTTAAAACTTCAAGGTGTGTAATTTTTTATTTGATGATTTTGACCTTACACAAGTTTATTTTCTCTTATTCTGTCGTGACAAATAATTTTCATTACTTTTAGTTATCATTAGAAATTGTCGCAGTTCGTATAGAACCATAAAACTCAAAGCGTTAGAGGAGATAGCTACTTTATTTAACAGTCAATACTCAACAATCTCTAAGTGACCCTGTCAGTTAGTACAAAGGTGTTGAATTTTGCGGTGTTCCTCACTTTTTATTTTCAGATAAAGAACCAACATTCCAACATTACGCCTCTAAAATATTAGCAATCATTTATTTTGTTTTGAGAACTTGTACAGTAAACATATTTTATCAGCTGCAATAATAAAATATACTATGTAAACAATTGTTAGCATTTTAGAAGCGTGTGTAGGAATTTTGATCCTTTATCTGTAAGTAAAAAGAGAGGTATACCTCGAATTCCCTTGCATCTCAAGTTAATTGTTTTGAACTATTTTTTTTGTAAGATAATTGCTTAAATACCACAGTTTATCAGGCCCTACAAAACGTAACCAAATTATTTAAAGTGTAATTTTTATATTAAAAAAAAAAAAGAAAAATATTTGTTTCACGGTTTTTCGTCATATTAGAAACACCTCTCGTAAACCGATAAACTCAAAACTAAAATAAATGTAATAAAGTGGTGACATATTCGGCAAGTCTTATTTCGTCGAATTAATGTTGGCTGTTTGTTTTTTGTCCGTCTACTCCTCTCTTGGCATATCAAAGCGCGTGTTCATCTAAATTGTTAATTATAACTGAATAATTATTTAATAAAAAAAAAAATTTTAGGTTAGTATTTTGGAGAGCACGTAGTTATTACCCCTAAAGAAGAAACGTTTTATTTAAAATTACACCCTGTACAGTTTCTACCGAATACGATCGGATTGGGGGCAAGCAGATACCATTATTGGAAGCCGCATTCACGTGGTAAACACGCGTGAACGTACAAAAAGTCGATAAAAGGACACTTAAAGCCTCGGAAGGACGCTAAACCCGTAGAAACCAATGGCGAATAAAAACCCCTCTTGAATTTTTAACGCGGAAACTTCCAGGGATTTCTACTGAATGATTCCGACATGATTGTTGCGGGCAACGGACTAATTTAATTAATAGCGAATCCCGCTAATTGTCTTAACAGAAAATTACTGCGATTTGAAAGTTAGGCCGTAGGATTTTAAGCGCTTTACTCTGGGTCTGATGTAATCCGCAGTGATTATATAAAACTTGGAATCATTTAATTCGCCTTGATCTTCCAGAACGTTGGATGTATCCTGGAGATGAGAAATTGAACATGAAGCAACATAAATAAAAATCCCTAAACAATATATATTTATCTTTCTACTCTGCTAAGTACCGCCGGTTCTCATTCTTACGTATACTCTAATCTTTGCAATTATCTACACATTTATATTCTATTTGTTATGAGATAAGGGTTAACTGCTATTATTTTGCTTTTGTGTAAGAACAATGCGTCTCGTTATCATTAGAGATCGTCTCAGTTCATATAGAATCATTAAATTCAAGTCGTTAGAGGAGATAACCCCCTTTTAAACGAGAATTCGCTGAAGAGTCAATAATCAACGCCCTCTAAGTGTCCTCTAGTTTAATATAGATGTGTTTAGGATTTTAAGGTATTCCTCATTATTTACTTTCTGATAATGAACAAAAATTCCAACATAATGCTTCTAAACTATTACAATTCGCTTATTTTGTGTTGAGAGCATGTAAAATAAACATATTTTATTAGTTTGCAATAATAAAATGTACTAAGTAAATAATTGTTAGCAGTTTAGAAGCGAGTGTAGGAATTCCGGTTCTTTATCTGTAAGTAAAAAGTGCGGTATACCTCAAATTCCCTTGCGCCTGATGTTAATTGCTTCCAACCCTTTTTCTGTAAGATAATTGCTTAAATGCCACAGTTTCCCAGGCCCTACAAACTGTAACCAGACAAACTTTTGCACCAAAGTCCCACGTTGTCGGTGTCCCTGGGATTCGACCGGTCGATGTGTGCATTCCGGAATGGCCGTACTCCGAACTCAAACTCGAGCTATCTCCCAGGCGTTGCGGGTTTCTCAGAGGTCCCGAAGTCCTCTAATCGACCACTCTTCCTTCTGGGATTACTCGAGATGCCTCAGCTGGGCTAGGAAGTGGCCTGTCTTCTAATTGCAACTTTATTGTAGCGCCATAACGTCGGTCTTGGGGTAACGGCTTTAAATGAGGGCCTTAATTTATCACGGGTTTGACTGAGAGTGGGATGGGATTTAGTTACCCCTAGTACAGGGTGTCGAAACGTTAAGAGGTCATGATTGAATACTGGTATGAAATGATTTCACAGCATCGACATCATTCAGTGCAACTGCTTGCCTATATAACAAGATAAAGTTGCTCGGCCAATAGGAATATTCTCCCACGGATAGCTCTTAGCACTAATCAGTGCAAGTGGGACTGCAGGGAACTATTCCGGAACTCCCGGAAGAAAAAGTAGTTGGTGAGCTCTCTGCTTTCAAATGCTTGTCAGTTCCTCTACGGGTAATGCAATTAGTTCTAATGGAATGCCTCTTGCTGCCGTTTAATTTAGTACCTGATACAAAAATGCAACAAGAGGCGAGGGTGAAGGCAACCCTTCTCTAATGAAGGGTGGAGTCGAGGTAATTGAGAGCTTGTTACCCTAGGCAAGAAACGTTAAACATAACGAGATTGCCAATTAGTTGATTGGATTATCAAATCCTTTTTATGTTTTACTTCTTAGTGCTATATTTCCTCCAGAGTTATGTTAGATTAGAAGACATGTGAATGATAGAACCTAAATGGATAAGATAATATAATCAATAAAAGAATCCTTTAAAGTATATATGAATTACTCAATTGAGGTAACATAAAACGTCTTCAATTTGATACATATTGATTCTGAATGGTTATATTCGAGAGTGTCGCATCTAATTTCGTTTCGTTTCGTTTCGTTGACTGACATAACAAAGCATATTTAACTTTAATAATATTGTATTTCTTCCCTTGTCACGTCGCATTATTAAGGCCGCCCCCAGAAACAAACCCAAAGTGTTTGTTTCCAATTCGACAAAGTAATTTAAGACATCAAACACGAGAATGTCTTTTGAGTACTTATGAAAGCATTTATATATAATTCCAATGCTTTAATTCGAGTTAATATCAACAAGGTCGTTAATATTCTAAATATGACACTCCTCTTTCACTAAAAACTCGTCGGAAGTATTTTCCTTCTATTGAGGCCTTTGATGGTAATAACTTTTTATTAAAGTCAATTCAATTATCAGCCCTTTTAGAAGCTTTTACATGTATTTACAAAGAGAGCACTCCGCAGGTACTAAGCCATTTAACAGCGGTCGATACTGATACGGCTTTTACTTAGTTTTGATGTTACAATTAGTAACTTGTCTAAAATTTATCTTCATCTGGAAATATATTCATGAAAGGATTAACGAAGCCGCTTTTTAATCTCCTTCATAAAAACAGATGAAGTTAAAAGCTAAAATGTTAAGTATAGGGAGAAAGCTTTTAACGCATAGTTTTGTATAAGAAAGTTTTGTAGATGTAATTATTTTATAGCTTCTAGTAAAGGTTTAATGTCTGCTATTTGATGTTTTTAAACATAAATAATATATGATCTAGTGCTTCAGCTTCACCTACTGTTGTCTAGTTTTGAATATTTTGGTAGTGGCTTATTTAGCCATGGCCGAGATGCCTTTAACTTTGTAAATATATTGGAAAAGTATACAGTCCTGATATTGATACCATCATATCAGCAAATCTTTTTTTTTTGTGGCAATAGCTGATGAAACGTTTGCAAACGAATTTGATTGAGAATTTTTGTAGCTGCTTCTAACCTGGACATCATCACCACCGTCCATTTTAAATATAGCTTGCGAAGCAAAATCTGACTGTGATTGGAGCAGTAAATGAACAGAGATTTTGTAAGCAAAAAGATTATAATAAAAAAAAGGTATGCATTACTGAACATTAAATATTATAATAATATTGATTTCAATTTCGGAAAAATAGATGTGCAGAAAAAGCAAACAATTGTAGATTTTTTCTATACTATGCTATTCTAAGGGGAGGTCAACAACGGACCAAGTCTTCATGGTGAATGAAATCCTGACTAAAATAATGGTCTTATTCGCGGACTTCAGAAAAGCATATGGTTCGGTCAAAAGAAGTAAACTAAGTAAAATATTGAAACAATTTAGAATACCAACTAAACTGATTAGGCTATTGAAAATAACCTTAGAAAATGCTAAAAGCAAAGTACGAATAATAGGTGAATGTTCGGAAGGTTTTACAATTGACACAGGACTGAGACAACGAGACCCACTCTCAACGGTTCTTTTTAATTTAGTACTAGAAAAGGTCATAAGAGAGAGTCAATTGAACAGATGAGGACACATATTGTTTAAAAATCCCCAAATAGTAAGTTATGCAGATGACGTGGGAAATTATTGCTAGATATAGTAGAGAAGAGAACTTGTGGCGGAAGCACGTAAAGTGGGACAAATCAAGAGAAAAGTAGGCTTTTGAGAATAGGAGAATAAAAAAAGGTACCAATTTCAAACTGAAAACGCAGCATGGAGAGATGGAGTTTGACGAAGTTCAAGAATATGTGTATTTGGGGGCGCTGATAACAGCCAATTGTGATGAGGAGCAATAAAATAATAGGAGAATAATAAAAACAAACAGAAGTTCGGCTGCAGTCAATCACTTAATGTAATCAAAAAAATTGTCCAGAGGAGTAAAAGTTAGAATGTATAAAACAATTTTGAGACCTGTATGGCAGTGAAACCTGGATCTACAATAAGAAGTCAAGAGAAAACCTTTTAAGGTGGAAAGGAAGATCTTGAGAAGAGTTCTAAGGGGAAATATATGCAATGTACCAGGCACCTTCAATAGACGAAGTGCTAGGGCATCTAGAACGTATGGAAGATGAAAGGACAGTTAAAAAAAATTGTAGGTAGTAAACCAACTACAAGAAAAAAAAAGAGGGAGACCGAGGAAGCGATGGAGAGAGGCAGTGTTGTCAATAGATCTAAGAGAGAAAAATAATTATAAATTAAGATATTTGATTGATTTTCTCTTCGAGTTTCTTTATAGTAAATTCGTTGATCTTTTAGATTGTATATCAACTTCACTTCAAAATATCGCTTTCTTTCCTTACAACGTCTAGATCGACTGACTCTTGTGATATTCCACAGATACCCTTTTACAAACATAACTCTGTTTTTTAGGAAAACAAAATTATTTTCGCCGCTCTTTCGAGTATTCACTGACGGAGTGATATATAATCCAGTTGTCACTAATTCATTGGCCATCCGCCGCATAAACCAAGACAAATATTTTCTCAAAGCTTTTCCCTAACAAAAACAAAACTATCGTTAGCCGATTTTCTCGTTTTTCCACTTGCGCCCGCCTTTCCGAGTTAGTCCCCGGCCATTCTGGGAACTCCGCTGGATTTGTTTAACCAACTCCGAGTTTAATATCGGGTGGGAGACATTATTCAGAAATAAATGTTTGTTCAGGGGAATTAAAAACAAATTAAACCGAGGCTTAGAGTAAGATATTTCGATGCGGTTCGGGAGGGAGCCGTATTGGCGCGGCAGTCTGAAGGACCTTTTTACATATTTTATAATGGAGGTGTGGGTGGACATTAATTTCTTTAAGAGCGACGGGAATAATGAAGACCTTGTTTGAATTAATTTTTTACATTGTCTAGAAAAACGCTTTAAGGGCCTTGCTGAAGTGTATTTTATAAAAGGAATTTTAATTAAGGTAGGAAGGGCTAAAAAAATGAGATTCTCCAGTCCATAATAAATTTCTGAATGAGTGAACATTATCTATGTTTGTGTAGTTACACTGAATAAAATTTGGTTCCTAATATTTATGAATGCCGTTCATTGGACAAAAGTTTATTAGATAAATAAATATATTTTTATTTATAACAGTGTTCGTTGAATCAGTCTATCGTATTAATAAATATTTTTGTATACGTAGCATAAGCAAGAAGTGGCATAGATACGGCATCAGTCAAAATCCGTTGCAGTTTATCAGAGCCTTATTTATGGCGGCTTCTGTGACAACGGGGACGGGTATCGATGACAAGAATTAGTTCTGTGTCGGTGTTCGGTTCGATATATATACATCACCATTTCATTATTCTCTTTGTAAAAAAATATCCCTAGAAACATACTGGGGAAATTATTTTAATCGAAATGGCGTTTGTCCTAGACAATTATGTGGAAAAATAAGTCTAAATACGGTATTTAATAATTTAGTTTAGCCACACCCCCACAAAATGATCGGCGCCATAGCGTAGATCTGTGACGTCAGACGCCATAATTGTCACGAGCGGATCTATAGTGTAAATAAAGGAATAAGTTACGTTTAATAATACCGTTAGTTTACTACATCGCCACTAATAATTATGGCATTACCTACACAGTATTTACACTATGTATCTATCACTCACAAATGTCGCAAACGCAAAAATACAAGAAACAAAAGCTTGTTTACATCACCAACACCGTAACCTGCATCTGTATCCATGGATACAAACCGCGCTGAACGGCGTGTAACGCCACACCAATAATATCACATTTTTGGCCACGTGGCTTTGTTTTTATTCTATGGCAATTTATTAATATTAATATTTTAATTATTATGTGATTATTGCCGCCTGACACATGTTCTGACCTTTCAATATATTTGAAAGATTATCCTGTAATACATTTAAAACCAATATAAAATTCATGCAATGTTCCCATTGGTCGTATCAGCTACGGATTATTTTTAAAAAGTAGTCATTTGGGTTTCTAGCAGTGTTTAAATCTCGAGACGGAATCCTATTGTCTTCCTAACGAGACGCCTTATTGACTGTTTAGATGAGTTAATTTCATTGAGTCGCGACCCAATCTAACAGAAAAATCAATTTGCGACCTACGACCCTTCATCATCGCCGATTTCCCAATTAAAGTGCAGTGGCATGGAAATGCCCCGGGGGCAGCCTCCTATGATGGATGCCGAGATTGGCGTCGAGGCTTTTGTGAAAATTGAAGATTATATCGCCCGGATTTAAAGGACTCACCTTCTCTCTCTGGAATGGATTTATTAGGGCGATTGCCGGGAACGATGCAAAAAATTTTAGATTTTATGGTGCTAAATCCGGATTTATGATAGTTGGACGGCCGGTTCTGAATGTAAAGATGGGTAATTCTAGCTTTAAGGCGATATTTATGTCGTATGGATATCATAAAGACGTAATTATACGGTTACATAAAAGGGGATGATCTCGATACCCAAGTATTTTCAAAGGATTTTCAAACGAGGATACGTGATGGATGTAAAACTCGACTGTATGTCTCCAGAATTCTATTGAATAGTGAGAAAATGCATCTTCATTTCGTCGTAAGATCGTCTCCAATCTTGTAAACGTTATATGACCAGGACTGAGGCGCTCTGGATACATTTCTCAATATAACTCTATAATAACTCTTCTTAAATTTTTTTAAGTCTCATCGTAAATTAACAACACATCAACTTTTTCTGAATGAAAAGACATTTTGTAATCACAAAATTTATACAATTGACGTTTATACTGAGTAATGACAAGTATTTTGTGACATTTATGCATTTTAAACAACGAACATTAAATTATTTTCCAACGAATACTTGATTTTTTCACTGCTAATGTGATGTTTAAGTGATTTTTCTTTGAGAGTATTTAGGACGATGCTGCTTATAACTTTTAAACCGGAAGCAATACACAAAAAATTCTCTAATAAACGTTTATTAGAAATAAGAGGGCTTTTTACAGGAAAAGAAATTGGGTATGTTTCTGGAAAAGTTATAATAGATGACGTTTTTAGTCATTTCTGATAAATTGTCCCAGTAGCCTCATACTATCGAGTTAGATACAACATGTACATTTGCATAGATAACATACGATGCAGAAAATCTGCCAAGCCATTTCTCATAGTATAACCATAACAGAAAAAATTACTCTAATGGAAAGATATTTTGTGAGCCTCCTTCAATAATTCAAGAACGATAAAGTCATCGAATTCCAAGCACATAAGACCAAAGCTAAATCACCGTTATATCTTTATCTTTTTCCCCTTTTAATGTTGGGAAGGCAGTAAAAATGAACCGCCCTCACTAATGACACCGCAGCAATAGAAACCTATAACAGTTAATAACATTCCGTCTTAATAAAAAAATACGCGCGACTTGGCTCTGCGTGAGACCGTAGATAGAGACTAATCTAAGTGGGAACGTTATCATGGGGGAACGAGAACGAAATTTTTAATTTCCTGCGTCCTAACGATGGTTGGATGACGTTTCTTTAGTGTTACGGGGTCTCGTGCCCGCTTCCTTTTGATCTCTGATGTTTAAGGCAGATCTTGACGTTTTTCAATCAACAGGGCTGATGGAACTGAGGTGTTATACGTAATGAAGATTGCTCAATTTTATTCTCTGATAATATTCAAAGCGTCTTCCACCAAAAATCAGTTTATTTTGTGGCAGAAGAATATTTAAAGTGGTGGCGCAAATCGAATCATATTTTATCTTAATATTTTTGTAATGTCTTTCATTTCTTCTTTTGCCTTTGGAACTAAAATACACTTATTTTTAATGAGATTGTAGTTACATTTTTTATGGTATGGAAAATAAAAAAGGGGAAGATCCAGTGAGAAGAATTATCGGCCTATCACTATAACTAGTAACTTTACTCAAGTAGTCAAATAGGTTAATACACATTGAAAGATTAGATTTACAGTAACTATTTATATGCTAGTTACATTTTTCAGTGTCATGAAAAACAAAAAATTAAAACAATTCAGTGAGAAGAATCATCGACAAGTATTGAAACAGACCAATACACATGAAAAATTAATATTATTCATGCTAGTTAGATATTTTAATGTCATGGAAAACAAAAAATAGGGAAAGATCCAGTGAAATGAATTATTGGTTTATCACTATAACTAGTAACTTTGATTCAGTATTCGAATAGGCCAAAACACGCCGAAAGATTAGATTTACTTTAATCAGAATATTTTATATAATTAGGTTTTTTTAGGTCATGGAAAACAAAAGTGAGAAAAGATACAGTGAGAAGAATTATCATTGTAACTAGCAACTTTGCTCAAGTATTCGAATAGGCCAATACACACTCAAATATTAAATTTACAGTAATCAGAAGGCTTATATGCGCGTGCTGATGTTTACACTGATTGTTCGAAAGGCTGGATCATAGAATTTTACTCACAGAACTCTGTCCAAAATCTCTTTTTATTTTCTTTATTACATGCTTATTTAGCATATATCTTAAAATCGCATCTTGCATATTGTTCTACTTTAGAAGTTGCAATTATTAAGAAACGTCATCTGAAAAAATTGAAACTAATCTCGAAGCCATACAGAATTTATTGTTCTAGACTTGCATACGAGGATTTCGGGGTTCTAATAGTAATTTTTAATAGTTCATTGTTCAAATCAAATGAACCGCCTTGCGCTGCGCCTTAATTTTACTAAAGTCGAAGTTCGAATCGCATCGACTTCCGGACCGGTTGAAGACAAAATCTCCACCGAGGAAATTCAAGTGAGATAATTTAGATAAGCGCGCGACGAGTAGAAAAATAGTTCTATTATAAATCTCTGGGTGTAATTTCCTGTTAGTTCTAGCGCCGCTCGAGGACGATAAGGGCGGGTAAGTGTTTTATAATTGGAGTTTTTTCTGTCTAGGAAATAAGGTTGAAAAATCGGGGGGGAATTTATTTCCTCTAAGCCGAGGCCGAGGAGCTGACACAAATAAGGAAAAACTTGTTTAGTTTAACAAAATAATGTGTAAAACTCAAACAAAGGGAGTGTCATTTACCCACAATTAAATTTGTAGTTAAGCGAAATAAATATTTTCCTTGACTATTAAGTTATTTTGTATCAAGGGAGTTATGAGGATGTTAATTATCGAGGGCAACATAATGCAAATGATATTTAGCCCGAGATTATTATTATATGAAAATCTAATTTCGTTTTATATCATATTATTGAAATATGAAAACCAAATTTTGTTGGAAGTATAAAAAAAGAATATGACAAATTCCTGCAGTGACTGAAAGTTAACTGTATTGAAATCAAAAATATAACTATTTTCAAGACATATTGAAGATAGGGGCTCGGTTATAGTGGTTGACGTTCCAGAGTGTAAAACAGATATCCAGAAATTTACAATTGTGGAAGAAAACTAATTCTCTGCATTGGGTCTAGTGAGGAAGTATATGCCTACGTGTCCGTCGGGTTCAGAACATTTTTTTCTAACGTATCGCGGAAAGCGTTGCACAGTTCAGCCCGTTGAGAAAAATACATTTGGAAAAATGCCAGGAAAAATTGCTAGTTTTTTGGGTTTGCCAGATCCAGAAGCTTTTATGGGACATTATCTGCGGAGGACTTCCGCGATTGCTTTGGTCAATGCAGAAGCAAATATGACGACATTGAAGAGACATGATGGATGGTAAAGTTCAACGATAGCACAAGGGTATTTGGCCAACATTATGGAATTTAAAATACATTAGAGGAAGTTAGGGATTTATAGCTACTTAGTGTAACTTAAGGGAGTTATGAACATGTTTATAGTTACGGTAACTAAGGGTTTATTTGTTTATAATGCAAAATATAACAGTTATTTATGCAACAAGTACAAAAAGTGTTTATCCAACGAGGCCGTCAGGCCGAGTAGGACAACACGTCGAGTGTAAGAAGCACTTTTTGTACGAGTTGAATACAATATATTTTCTACGTTCATGCAAAAACCAATAAATGTTTTATTTAGGTGACACTAAGTGTAGGAAAATGACGTCGAATTGAACGTTTATGTTTGTCATGATGACAAAACGCTGTAGTAGAATGACAGATGAATGCAATAAACATTTTATTGCACTAGTCCAATAAAGAACCACTTTTTCCACTAAATCTAGTTCAATAAAGTTTTGTTTTTTGCATGAACGTAGAAAAAATATATTTTTTGCTTGTTTTTTTTTAGTAAAATTATTGTTTTACATGACAAAATATTTCGTTATATTGCTACTTGTAATGCGATAAATATTTTAACAGTACTATTAGGTTTGAGATGAAAATACAAAATTTGTTGCTAAATTAATATAAATGTGATAATCTCATATTATATATCTATATTACAATAAAGTATAGAGCTGCAATTAATTATATTGTGATAGCATCAATTTAATGTGAGAAAAGGAAATGTAGCAGATATTTCTCTGAGCTGATCCTATATTTATCAATAACACTACAAGAAACACTCACAGTAACAAGTTATTTGTGTTCCCAGGTACTTTAAAATAAATAATACCTCACTTGCAAGTTCTACTAATAGGTACCCAGTAAACAAAAAATTGTCTCCGAAACATTTCTGAAACAAGCTCACTTACAGCTGAAACATTTCTTCTTTTGATGCAAACATGTTTTAGAAACATTGCAGAAACTGCAAATGTCCTACCTATAATATGTTTCAATGATATGTTTCTTCTGAAACATTGGGGAAACATTATGTACAACTTTGTTTCAGATATGAATATACTGTACTGTTTCGAATAGACTTTTTGTAATGTTTCTGAAACAATACTACAAAATTGTCCTTGAAAGGTTTCTTCTTTAGGTAGCTCCATTTTTGGGCACAGGTGCTAGGACATGACCTCAGATACATTATGCAAAATAAAAATCAATAACATCAATAATATAAGTACTTATATATGAGTAGACAAATAGGTATGTAAGTATGTACTTCTATTATTGCTGTTAAGTTTGCAAAATACACAATTTCGTTTCAAGTGTCATGTCACAGCACCGATCACCAAATATTTGTGAAGATATACTGCAAATGGTTTGAAATAAAATACAGATCAGATATGAAATAAGTCTATATTTTCACATAGAAGTGAAAGTTTACAACAAAAATACTTTAACAAAAAGTAAATACAATTCACATTAAGGATTAACAGCAATATATAGTTTATATCTAATATATTAACAACTTTTATATATTATTTTTGATTAAGATTTCTGCTTCTCTCTGATATCTTAATTCGGTTTGCCGAAACCAGGATCCCACGATGATTTCAACAGTTTTGTCACTTAAGGAGTAGAACTTCTTTCTTATTTTATCTAAAACAATGTATATGACATGTATGCACAGTAGAATAACATATAATAACAATGAATAAATATTTGTACCAAATTATAAAACTAATAAAACAAATTGATTTAAAAAATGAACATGAATTTAAAATGATTAGATTTAGATCTCGATATATTAGCATGTGTTTGTTGTACCTCTGAAGACGCACAAACTCTTATCAGATGCCTCTTCGATTTAAATAAGTTTTTACTTACGGTTTTCATGTTTACACAAAACAAACTTCTACAGCACTTTAATCATAAATTACCAATACGCTAGTAGCTAACACAATCACAAAACATCAAAAGATGCCAAAGAACTTCCAGGATTCCAACCGCCAACACCAACCGCCTAAAAATATAACCTAACCACAGATTTTACGTTATTAATCAACAGAAACGGAAACTATGACACAGTGCGTGGCAATCCACCAACGCCCTGCCATGGCAATACTCTACACTTAGCACACATTCCTTGTGCGCATGCGTGTAAAAAATAATATTAAGTAAATCACTTTCAAAACGTATTTGACATGTTTACTGGATATAAGTACATGTACTGGGTTTCTGAAACGTTTAATATTTATTTCATATGTGATGGTATGAAAAATATATATTTCTGAAATATATCGTGAAATGTTTCAAATTTTCATTAAAATATACTAATTGAAACGTTTCATGAATGTTACATGTTTACTGGGTAATAGTAAGAAATGTGAAGTATGTTATGAATAAAGAAATACTTGCATTATTTATTTGAATTAACAAATTCCATTTTATGGTTTTATGAAATTATTTCTGTTAAATTTAAAAAAATACAAATATATTATTTGATTGTTTCTAACCTCACTGCTTCTTAAAACAATGAAAATATTTTTAGAGATAAATACTCATCTTTACATCTACATCTTAAATTCGCGAATCTGTTTTTACCATGTACTCGTAAACAGGAATGATTATTTAAACAAAGCACACTGTAGTGGAACCATCTGCTTTCTTTTTTCATTAAAATAGGATGGGGAATCTTTAGACCAGAAAATTAGGTCGGCTGTAATGACCCTATTTAGCGAAACTTTAGGCTAGAATGTTTTTCGTTGTTTTAAGCCATTATTTTAAAAGTCATGGAAGGGTTAACAGAAAGACTTACACTTAAGAAAACACGATTGTTATAAATCAGGTTGGTATAAAAATAAATATATATTCATATTTGGCTCCAAAAACTCTACACTCTTAAAACTGCAGATTAAATAAACAATTGCTGATTTTTTTATATTCTCTTATGTAGAGAATTGCTTGTATTCAATTCATATCCAATTAGTGTTATATACAGGCTGTATCACATAAGAGGGCCACTCCCATGTATCTCGCTTAATATGCGAGATACGTCAAAAATCTTTAATTGTTTTTTGTTGCATTTTTGGAGGCCTTTATGCTCGTAAAAACAAATTTGAGATCCATGGCCAACTTTATGAGTAATAACAAAAAAACCTATAAAGTGCCCAAACTTTAAGGCTGTCTAACTTTTTTATTTTAAGAGATAGAGAAAACTTATTGGTAATAAATTGTTATTGCAAAATTGACTGATGGGAGAAGGGAAAGAAGTCGGGACGCGCGAACGAGCTTCGACTTACTTTTTACCTGTGCCGATTACAGCCATTCCGTTGATGTCGGCACGTGATTACTGCAGTTGAGCATTTATTATGGGACTAATCTGTTAAATTCTCATGATTTAATTACATCGGATGTTTATAAAAATGCGAATTTAAATTGTTTCCGTTATTATTTGGCGATTGTACAACTCTGCAGCGTTTGTCATTCAGTAGTTATTGAAAACAAGGTTATTGACTTAAATACGGTAGGTCAAGATTCACTGTTGTCGAATTATTACAAATTTAGTCTTTCTTAATAATTTACCTAGAGTATATCTCTTTTTATCCCACTATCTATGTAACGAAATGTAAATGGTTTATTATTTGATCCGCGAGAGTTTTGTAATATTAAATATTTTTTTAAAACTAAAATTTAATATATTGATTGCATACTTTTAAAAATTCATTACGTATTTTAACATTACCGTAAGTACTAGGAAAATATTTAAATTTGACAACGTCGCGTCAGGCCGACACCAAGTTTAACTGCCGCCAGCTGTCATTACCGGTCTGAAAAGAAGGAATAGTAGTTTGAATATTTTTCAGCGTAAATATGCATTTCTTTCTTTTATAATCATCATTCATATTTACATATATGTTTTTTAATTAATGATAATGGCTTCACCTGTGTAGCGTATCCCACAGTGTTTTCGACTCAAAATAAAAATAATTTAAAAATATTGAATAATATTCTGCATTGAATCTCAGCAAAAGGTTAAAAATCAACACAAAATAGCCTCATTTATATTGCCTAACAACAGTAATAAAATAAAACTTTTACCAAAAGCAATTTATTTTCTACTATATGCACAAATCCATCCTGGGTACTATATGTGCTCAAAGACTCTTTGCCTTATGAGTAAATCCTCTGTCTAGATTATATAAAAGTAAGTCGCTTTGAGAGCGATACATATTGACATAGAGGAATATTTCAATACCGTCCCCTTTTCAAAGACATTCACAAAAGCCTTATCCACTCTTCCATCGAATAACAAATTGTCCCGAAAGCTATATGGAGCGGAAAATAGATATTAAGACACAGCACTAAATGTTTGTGAATTGAGACGTGAGTTTATCTTGTTAGGAAAACTTAACATGTGGTCCAGAAGTTTGATACCGACAAAGTTAAAGCTTGTTCCCAGGACATGACGCGATAACCTCCTAGTTAGCACTTGGGACTCGAGAACAACATTGGGTTATGGTAGTAGCATCTTTCCCAACTAACTCTCTCTCCGAAGAACAAGTTGTGGATTACAATTAACACAAGATAAACTTCAGCAAGACTAGGACTTGCTTGTACAGGACTGGGATTTAGACCACGAGGCGAAAAGGAGCGGATTCCGCCTCTAGCAGAGATTATCACCGTTTACAACAAATAAAAATAATGTCCTCATTACCTTATTAACTAGATTGCTCAAATGAGTGTTTTCAGAGTTTAGTGATCTTTGTTTGCTCGATATTATTAACACCTAATAACTCATGTGTAGATAAAGATTTTTATTTCATACTAATGAAATATGAAAACCTTTGGTTTTCAAAATTAAACGACACGTTTGTATATAAAAGTTTATCAAATTTATTAATTTGTGGAAATGAATGAAAACCTAGAGAGACAATTTGTTACAAAAGTCTGAGAAACCTTGTACCGCACTACTACCAGCAAAGTCGGAACCAAAGTATAAAAAAGAATATGACAAATTCCTGCAGTGGCTGAAAGTCTTTGCCTTTGCTTTCTCACTAAAATAGACGAGGGGTATGTTTTCGGAATATTTATAAATTTCCTTCGAATGGGTTATATTACCTTTCGTGTAACTTGTTTAATTTTTCTGCCGACAAACCTAAAGTTACAGTTTTTGCAACATTTGTCATCTCCGGAGGTGTATTCGGGATATCACTGTGATTATTTTCAATTTCATTAAATATTTCAACTAAAATGATATAAAATATATTGCTCAAATTTTACCAAATTTGACAATTGTTAAATTTGCTACTTAAAAAGGATGCTGTTTACTTGGTTGCTATTGTCGAAGGGCGTTTGCTAGATTTTATGACACTCATATGCCACTCCTCAATAAATTCATTCTCGCTGTCACTGTCAAGCAAAAAACCTTAGTTTAATTATGAATAATTAAATACTAAATGAAATTGAATTCTGGATATGAAGAATTATTTGGTGCTATATACTGATTAATTTTAGAGTCCCCTATAAAACATGACATGTTCCAACAATAACACCCACAGAAATACACAAAGAATAACACTAACAAGATACAAGATAAAAGAATGTACTGGTTACCAACACTGTACGCCAATGACGTGTTTACAAACAACAAATAATGGTAAATTAAAAACACAATTCGTATGGTACGTGGAGATGATTGTCTCTCTCGCACTCACATACATAACCAATGAAGTATTTCTCCTCTTGCCTCCTTTTGTCTGCTCCTAGGTTTGTCACTTTATATGGATGCGCAGTGGAACTAAGAGCATTCCACATCGTACATTTCAGTGATTGGAACACAGATGTACATTTGATATTTTTATATTTAACAGAATAATAGGCAGCCTCTGTAACACTCAGTTATTCTGAACATTTACAAGTTTAAGCGCAACCTATTGATAACCCACAACACCGCTCCGCAATTGCTGGTTGCCTATCGATGAAAACCAATCCGTTACGTCAAGACCTGCGACGCGAGATTTAACAAGTTTACGAAGTATGTATGTTGCGCCATTTATATCCCTTAAGATAGTGACAAATCAGAAAGTCACCAACGACCAGCTAATGCATCGGAGGCAATAAATATGACGAAAAGTTTTCGAAGGCCATAAAGCCAGTCATCGCTCGACGATTTACAACAATGGCGAAACATTAAATTGAAATTCTGCGGAACGCGGGAAGTAAATAAAGCTTTATCGAACGTAAAATCGGGTTGGCCTGGAAACAAAGGCCGGAAAATTCTATATTAATTATTTATTGGCGGTGGAGATTTCCCAGGCATCCTTCTAGTTCATCGCGTCACGTTAAGTTTCCGAGTTATATTTGACGTTTAATACGATGGTTTACCTTTTACCTTGAAGCCAAAGAAAGTTCTCTTAAGAACAAGAGAGGTTGATACAGAGTATATTTGATATAAATACTTACATATTCTTTACATACAAGCATTCTTTATACTTCATTCAACACTTTTTTTTTAAGATGACACTAAATTTAAGTATTACTTAATGGAATAATATTTTGTTAAAATATAGGATGTTAATTAAGTATGTGCACAAACTTTAAGGGGTTAATCTATGATTGATTTTGAGACAAAAAGTTCGTATAAACATGGGTCCGCAACGGCTTTGTTTTCCATATACAGGGTGTTTTGTCTTTCAGATACAGGGTGTTAAAATTTGAAAGCTACTTAGTTGAAACTTGGCACACCCTAATAGGTATTTAGAAACTATATTTTGCGGGTCACTTAAAATAAAGGAAAAATAATTTTATTTTGAGAATAACAATTCTTGATTCAAAGGGAGGATCAGTATTTGGTGCAATATGCCCCTAGACACCGCACATCTTCAGCTTCAGCTCTCAGGGCCCACTTTCAAGGTACGTTTGGCTGAGTTATATCAACACCTACTATTCGAAGACGACTCCACAACACAAATTTACGTATTAAAATACTATTACGGGTCTCCACTCTACTTCCAAGGCATCGTGCTGCCTGTCTCCAGTGGGTGCGAAAGTATAGGGGTTGGATTTTACGCCAGTGGCGGTGGGTCTTATTTACAGACGAAACCAGAATTGGGCTGGTTACTGATGACAATCGACAAAGAGTCTGGAGAGAGTCGTCAACAGCGGCTTTATGATTGATTGATTGCCCGTGAAGTTGCTCCGTATGAAGGCGGTACCGTAATATTTTGGGGTGGAATAATGTTCAACAGCCGCATCCCATTAACTCGCATACCACAGAATATGACCAGTCAAATTTACATTATTTACGTCCATGATCTACACCCTATGTGATGAATTACGTGAAAATTTTGTGTTTATGGACGACAACGCTCGATTGCGCCACATCGCGCAAGAAGGGTTCAAGAGACACTCGAAGCAGGACATATCAATAGATTAGATTGGCCAGCCAACCCTCCTGACATGAATCCTATTGAAATCATTCATAATGATATTCCTCCACCTCAGACTGCAGATGAGTTGGTCGTGGCAGCAGAAGAGGAATGGAATAGTATTCCGCAAAAGATCGTTAACCGCTTGATTATCTCAATGCACACACGTGTCAATATGCTATTGGAGCGTGGTGGTCATACCGACTTTTAGTCAAGTAGAGAACTTGCTTTGTTACTCCTTTTTGATTTAATAAATTTTGTCAAAAATGTCACACAGTACTCAGTTTATCGAACATATTCTTTTCACAAAAAAAGATTCAGTAAACAATATACTTTTATAAATGTATTTGGTTTTTTTGACAAAAAGATTTCTTTAACAAGAATGAGAGGGGTCCAAGACTTTTGACGTTATGTGTATAATCTTATTATTCAAGAATAACTTAATCTTTCAATAAAGTATTTGAGGAGTACTTCTAAGCTAGCGTTGGATTAATATTTTGATGTTAATATAGCTTTCTTTCATTATTTACTTTCTTCATTGTTAGGTTATGTTAGTTTGAGATTGTTGAATTTTTTATTACTAAATTTTTACCCAATAATAATTACAATAAAATTAATTTGTTGTGTTTACTGAATCTATATGACTGTCAACAATTAAAAGGACAGTTATTTTGTGTGTTTTTTATGTCTAATAAATGTAATTTGCAAATGCAAAACTATTGATTTCACGACCAAACATAATAAAAACATCATAGTATTATATGTCACTTGAAAGAGAATGTTAAACAGAATTAGATTATGGAAAAATATACACGGTGGTCAATTAAAAAAACATAACTTTGGGTTAAAACTCAAAATATATCACTTTCAGAAAAAAAAAACTGAGTACGCCTCTGCATTCTACGAAAAATATATGTATATATAGGAGTCAGTATTAAATATTCCAAAATCTTAACTATAAATATATTACAAGAGAAGTTCAAGAATACACATTTTTCAGTATCCTCTTTAAGTCAGAAATAAAGAAGGCTATGAAGTTCTATCAACACATTCAATTGTTTCTCGAAAAAGTAGAACATATTGCGAAAATCGTTCTGAGCTATATTCAAAGTTGAACTCTCAAAACGTTTAAAGATGTATTAAAACTCCTCATGTTTTGTGTTACCACAACTTACTTTCTTAAATAATAAACTTCATTAATTAAATTATTTAATTTATTATGTACCTTTATAACAACATATTAAACATTATCAACAACATTTTAGTCAAGAAACAAATCTAAGTCATTCTCACTTCATTGTCCAACTAACCTTATTAACAGTCAATTATAACCTAGTGGTAGTAAGCGGGGGCAGCATACGCCAGGGGGGCGGCGAATTTTGCCACGGGGGCGGCATACGCTACAGGAGCAGCCACTTTAGCGACAGCTGGAACTCCTAGGGGTTGCTTGGACACCACCGCGTTGAAGCCGTTGATAGGATCAGCTGTGTAGTCCACTGTACGAATGGTACCGTCGGAATCCACCAAGGAGTAGCTTCCTTGGACAGAGTCTCCGTTCCTGGTTTCGCTGTGTTGCTTGTTGTCACCGGTTAGACTGTCTTGCACTTGATATCCGTAAGAGTACTGTGGATTGGGGTCGTAGTCATCAGCTACCACGGTCTTGGATACCGCCAAGGGAGCAGAGTAAGCCAGTGGGGCTTGCAGGACGCCAGCGTTGGCGACGGCGACGACGGCGGCGATTACCAGGATTGTGTAAGACATTTTGTCGCTTGGAAGGTGGAACTGTTGACTGATGCTGTTTGGGTGATTCCATGGGGTTTTTATATTGGTTAAAATAACCGGATTCCTATCTAGAAATGTTTATGTGCGTGTGAGCTTAACTGGAGCAAGTTGTGAAACCAACGCGTATGTGTGCTTGCTGCTTTAACAGGTTTGGGTGGTTTGGAATGTTTCGATGGATTTGCATTTTTAAAGATTTCAGTTTGATTCGATAATAAATACTGCCAGTAATTTTAATGTACTTAAGCAACAAAACATGACCGTACCTAATTAATAGTCTTGTTATTTTTTTAAATAAATTCTTAATATAAAAGATTCTCTTCAGTTCAGATTATATAACATTCAGGACAATTTTTTTCTACAACAGTTCGGGCTTTATAATCCTTCAAAGATTGTGATAACAGCTTTTAAATACTCAAAAATTATAAAGGTATAAGCTTAAAGTTTTGTACAATCCAATTATTTCGTTCTGTGCAATTCATTTAGTGTTTAGTTTAGTTTCGTTTAGTTTATTAGTTTGTACCCAAGTGTACAAAGTATTTGCACAAGTTAAAAAATGATAAAAACGGACAACAGAAAAAAGACATCATTGATAAATTGCTGTTTAAAAATTCCAGAAGACTGTAAAATGCATTGTGTAAAAGATACTCCTTTAACTTGTACTTAAAGCTTGTACAATTGAAATCTTTAATTATATATTTGGTACGGCGTTATAAAACTTTTTTCCCAATAACAAGATGGAGCTTGTAAGTTGGTACTATTTCTGGTATGATGAACATGAATTTCACTCCTCACAGTATAACTTCCAATACTGTTTTATATATTTTATAGAAAATGCAGAATATATACACAAAGCGGTGTTGGTAATTCAATAGATTTTTGCCTGCAGTCGTCTCAATATTTAAATCTAGTTATAATTTGTATCGCTTTTCTCTATAAGGCACCACCATTCGATGACACTTTTCACTAACATATCTGAGAAATAATCGACGTTCTACTAATCCGGTTGGTGTGAAGCTACATATTTTCGATAAAAACTTAAAACATTGTCTCCCAGCACAGTAAAAGAACATGATCTCTTGGTATTGGTATTGGGAATTTTTATAATTATGGCGGATGGAAGTGTTTACCTTTATCATCAAATATAAATTATCAAGTGCACTATTCAAATAGCAATCAACTTGCTCCTTTGTAAATACTCGCGATTTTTTCGGTACATATCCCTCCATATTTTGTCTGTTGAGAAAAGCACGTAACTTTGAATATTTGCATATTAACCATTCCCTTTTTATATCCAACGTTGACCGCAACAATCATCCATAAAACGTTGGTAGACACATTCACAAATTTTCTCGAGATTTCTTTGGCAGAAAATTCAAAGGAATCCCTTTCACACATTCCAGTATCTTCTCAGGTACACCTAAATCTTCATTTCATTTTGACAGATTTTTCAGCAATTTGAACCACAAACAATCACAAATCAACTCAATTAGCAATATAGCGAATAATGTTTGACAAAGTATCCATGACTTGATCGATATATCCTTTATTATCCAAATTTGGTTTGAATAATTTTAGAGCACAAGTTAATAATTAAGAGGCCTCTTTAGGTATCTTAAAACTAGTTTCAAAATAATTTCCGTAATAATGATCCGATTTTGATGCGGCTTGCAGATTTCTAGAAAAAAATTAGTTTCTTGGATGCCCTAAGTTATATTTTTTGACACGAATAAACTAGGGTTTAAAACGTAAAGAGAACAATATAAATGAGCATCCGAGAAGCGAATTATGTTTTTAATTTATATACACTTTGTTGCTGAAAATAATTGATAATACCTTTGTAAATTTGAAACTAAGAAAGTGCATTTTAAGTTAAAGACTGCTAAAGAAGCCGCTTTCGTTCAAATAGTATCAGGAAATGAGATACGAGACAGGCAAAGAGAGAAGATGTAAGGGAAGTCGGATGGTTGCAATGCGCTTAGCGGAACAGTTGAGTTGACTTGCATGTAGCGTTGCTCCTTAAAGGGAGGATTTTGGTTGGAGAAAAAATAGCATATTTTATTCGGATTAAAGTGTCTTTTTTTTCTCGCACACAAAAGTGACATTTTTAATTTTAATGTAACAATATACTTGTAGGTGCTTTCTGTTTTGTTTTAATATGTACTTTATTTGAATACAGAACATCGAATCCTACAGAGAGAGCCCCGTCAGTTAATTTATCAAGACGTATACCTCTCCTTAACGGGCCGAATTCCACTGGAATTGCCTCTCGGGGGGCGCCTGCTCCATTCATACCCATCTGACACCTGCTCCGCTTGATGGGCGCCCCCGTCAGGTCGATCTGTTTAAGTTTCTCTGCCAGGAGATATATACACACCGACGTCGGCATCCAAAATATTTCACTGTCTCGCAACGGACGGACCCGACATATGCTAAAACTTTTATCAGCCGCATCTAACTTTGCGCTGTTAGACTTGCTTGTTTTACTTGCGGACTTTAATAGAATTGTCAAAAATGATTTGTCTGGCTACCGGTGTCACTGGCAAGGGCAGAATCTACAGGAATACTGTGTCTATAGGGTACAAAAATTTATGAGCTGTGATAGAGTATTAAAGCAAACTCTAGAACGGAAGAACAGAACAGAAGGCTGTAGTAGTGCTCGGACAAAAATGCTATAACGTGAGGATGTTATTTAACCTTAATTCGATTGAAAGGGAGCACAATATTTATAATTAATTTGAATGTATTACCTGTGAGATTTTTGAAATGTTGTAGAGATTTATCTATTATTACTTCATGTTGGGCTTCATAGTAGTCACTCCTTTAAGATACTTCTCAGACTTATAAAAAGAAAAACGTCACATAAAGGTTTTTAATAACAATAAAAAAAGATAAATAAAGTGTTAATAAAAAAATGAGGAAAACAACTGTTACAACAAATTTTAAATGAGACACTTTATGAACCGTCAATTAACACACGACACGCTAAAATACTGGTCTTAAGAACCGAATTGAATTCTCAACAATTACAATTTGTTTCTGTACTACCTACCCTGAGGTACCCACAAACTTAGTTTGATTCCAGCCTTGAGAAAAGGAGTGGTTATTGGCTAATGCCTATATTTTAGGGTCTCGTCTGACTATATACAAATCTAAGACCTTTTACACTATCTAACCCTGTTTTCTAGAATTCCTACGTCTCTTATCGAATATAGTCTTTCTGTGATGGTACCAAAAGGGCACCACATGGTCGGAGAAGCTTTTAGTTCTATTTCTCTGTAAACCGAAATTATTTGAACGGATACAATAAATTATACATTTGAGTGACCCTTTGGCGACAAACTGGCCTCTTAAATTGGCAACCTTTACTTACATCTTTAAACTCATTATAAATTATGGCTACAAAAGTCTGGTCCCCGTGTTAAACCGACATACCGCTTTGGAAATAATCATGTAATAATAACGTACACTTTCTGGGTTGTTTTGTCGTGGTCGATGCTTAATTGTCATCTTCAGTGTTTCTCGTATCTTGAGCGGCAGCTGAATGGTGTCTAAGCCGAGCTTTTATACTAGTCGGTGCGTCTAGATTGGTTAGTTCATTGTTTAAGTTGACTGGTTCAAACGTGTTATGAATGGCTGGTTCAGGTACGTTCCGGTTCACCTGTTTGTTCTTAAGCAACGGCAAAGTATAACTAATCTTCAATCTTTCATCCCTGTTCCGTTGCTCCGGTATTGAATTGAATAATTTCCAAAGCCTTCCTTCGAGCTAGATTGTAATACAAGTTACACTCTCGGTGTTTGTTACGGACTCAATTGATCTTGATTGATTATTGGCATCATTGGCATCAAATTGTTTATTTAGGGATAGTCCATGTGATTCCATTTTCCTTATTGCACTAAGAAACCATACCATCTATTAATGTAACGTATGTCATCGCGAATATATTGGATCTTCAGTAAGTCCTGCAGTGTGTGTGTAAGGCGCTACTGTTATTAGGATTACATCTACAAATAACATCTTTTACGCCATCGAAATATTTATCATAATAGGCTACGGCATCGAACCAAGTATCCCATCTAGTTGTAACTGATTTGGGAGGCAAAGGTATGTCCGGTAAAGCCTCCCTAAAAACGTCCTTTCTTGTAGGTGCCTTAATGACAACTTTGTTGACAGTTGATATAAAACTGTTTACTAAAGGGAGACTTTTCCTTATTTTCTCAGCTACCCGATTAAGTGCGTGGGCAGCACATGTGAAATGAAACGTAAAGGGTATCTAGTTTGTCTAATGGAATATTGCTTGTAAGAAAGGCGTCTGTAAGTTCATAGAAAAATATAGATTCTTCAGGGCTAGACAACAGTACAAAACAGATAATTTCCTTTAATATGTAAGTCCCTACAACCTTCAGAATCACTGTCAAATCAAATTTGTAATAATTCATTCACTTCTCCCCTCAACTAATAGTTGTCAATGTAAATTGTGTTACTTTTTATAAACAGTTATTTAAATACACACGGCGAATACAACTTACAGCAGACGTAAAAAAGAAACATATCGACGCGACACCGACTATTGCAGCGTTCCGTAAATAACTAAAACTATCGGTAGTGTTTACACAATTATATTATGCACAAATATTTTTCCTTTCATTTCGGATACGGCCACCCTGTACGTACGTACGCCGGAGTACTCCAGGCTCCGTCTACGTCTGTGTCCTCGAAGCGGTAATTGAATGGCAGCCTCCCCCGTTAATTACCGGAAACGAAGAAATACGGGCAGGGTAACACAGTCGTTATGCAAATTTCGGCGGGGATAATAGCGGAGTGCGGCGCGACCGTACATTATCGTTAAATGGCTCGGCGCGGCTCTCGCACACACGCCTCGATGAGCCAAAAATTATTCCATTGCGTCCCCGGGTTTTATTTGATGTACTCCCGGGAGGGGCGGCAGGGAATGGGAGGACGTGATATGTCGACGACATAATCGTTTCGGAAGAGATTACTCCACTGCGCCAGGGGGATCATTTTTGATATTTGCTTTCGGAATTTTAGGGGCAATCTATACCACATTACGTTCTCTTACAAGGCTGGAACAGATCTGTATAGTGACGACTAGTATGATGAGGAAGTGCCTCGTTATAATAATAATTTTAATAATAACAAACTCAAAAAGATTAAAAAAATACATAAAAATGAGGAAAAAAGCAAAAATAAGCAGCAAAGATGATTATACCCACATTACTCGTTATTGTAAACAATGTTTCTTATTGTGTTCAATGACGCAAAATTGATGTCACAGTAGTTACAAATATTATTAAAACTTGCACATGGGTTATATACAGTATACGCCAAAAGTATAAATTCAATAAAAACGAAACAATTATTTTTTGGGAAAAATCCTGGAACAGGTCGATTTTTAATTTAAAAAATACATATTTTAGCGTAAAATGCGATTTTGAAATGTCATTTGTTTTCGAGTAATGACGTCATCGATTTTTTTTTTAAATGGCAACACCATATTTTTTTCCCTTGATTCTGAAAGATCGTTTAATTCTCTATCAGACAGTACTAAAATTTTGCCCTCTTACATAGGAAAGTTTTCGAGTAAATGACGATTGAATGTTAGAAAACGTAAATTTTATCCATAAAAAAGTAACAACTCTGAGGTATGTAAAATAAAATACAATTGATTAAATTTTATTCTTAAATTAAATGTTCGAATTGCCATCCACCAACTTCTTGACAATGCGCAAGTCTGTGAAGAAATTCTTCTTGCACATTATGAATGATTTCTGGGGTAACTCTGCGTATTTCGCCCCGAATGCGATTTTGAAGTTCTTCTAAATTACGTGGTTTATTAATGTACACTTTTGACTTCAAGTATCCCCATAAAAAATAGTCAAGAGGTGTAAGATCTGGCGATCTTGCAGACCATTCTATCGGTCCTCGTCTTCCGATCCACCTCCCAGGAAAACAGTTGTCCAAAAAAATCTCGTACAGGGCGCGCATAGTGCGGAGGTGCACCGTCTTGCTGAAACCATATGGTATCGTCAGGAATGTCAGGGTCATTATAGTTAGGAAAAATTACTGCAAGGGCTGGAACAAGGTCATTTTCTAGAAACTCTAAATATCTTTATCCTGTAAGGGTTCCTTCAAAGAAGAAAGGCCCTACTATTCTGTCGTCAACTATTCCAGCACACACATTTAATTTCTGAGGGTGTTGGGTATGTGCCTCTGCCATCCAATGAGGATTTTCCCGACTCCAATATCTGCAAGTTTGACGGTTTACTGTACCATTCAGACAAAATGTGGCCTCATCTGAAAAAAGTATTTGCCGGTGTAAATTTCTATTTCCTTGACATAAATCCATTAGAATTTCGCAAAAGTGTAAGCGGCGATCGGGATCATCTTCATTGAGTTCCTGAACAAGTTGAATTTTGTAGGGATGATATTTTTCCTTCCTCAAGATACGTAGCACTGTGCTCTGACTAGTGTCATTGTTTAATGCAACCAATCGTGAAGAATTATGAGGATTATCCACCATACTTATCAAAATGTTCTGTTTCTGATTTTCATTAATACTTGGACGTCCAGGTTTTGGAATATTTACAACATTGCCAGTTTCTCTAAATTTAGACTCTACTTTACTGACTGTTGATTGGCTGATAGGGCGATCTGGATATTTTTCATTAAATAAATCGCAAACTTCCTGCTGAGTTCTAGTCATATTCCCGCATCCGATAAGAATTAAAATTTCAATTCTTTGAGTAACAGTTAAATGTGCCATAATACTTTAAATTGAATAATAATTTCTATGTCGCTTACAATACTTATTAGAAAGTCGGTGTGACAATGACACTTTGCAAAGATTTTCACCTACGTGATCCATAAAAGAACTATATGGAATTCGAAAAACTAAACTTGATAACGTTTTTGCTTTAATTTAATTGATTTACGTTTTCTAATATTCAATCGTCATTTACTCGAAAACTTTCCTGTGTAAGAGGACAAAATTTTAGTACTGTCTGATAGAGAATTAAACGATCTTTCAGAATCAAGGAAAAAAATATGGTGTTGCCATTTAAAAAAAATCGATGACGTCATTACTCGAAAACAAATGACATTTGAAAATCGCATTTTACACTAAAATATGTATTTTTTAAATTAAAAATCCACCTGTTCGAGGATTTTTCCCAAAAAATAATTGTTTCGTTTTTATTGAATTTATTCCATACTTTTGGCGCATACTGGATAGGCACTTTAAATAAAATATTAGTTCTACGCCTATCACTATAAAAAGTTTGATTATATCTTAAACCAGCACGCGGCACAAAAAATTTTATCTTACTGAGAAAACTATCACAATCTATATTATGGTGTAACAAATTATATAAAAATAATGTAACTCACCATATTCGTCGTACATGAAGAGAAGTAATATCAAATATGTGTAATAATATTTGATTATTAATTCCCCTGGCAGGATAGTAATCTTCGTTAAAAGAAAGGTATTTCAAAAAATGCATGAACAGATTCTATATCCGTACTCAAGCTTACACCTAACTAATGTATAATATAATATTTTAAAAGTATTGATATTTTTAAAATCTTTACAGTTTCTTAATATAAAACCTAAACCCTTATTGGCATTACTAACTATATTGTTAACATGCTCAACTTTAGATTGCAATCAAAGAAGATGCTTAAATCTTTTACACAATCACTTCTTGAAATTGTAATATGATTAAGTGTATAGTCATAAATACATATATCTCTTTTCCTACTAAATGATACTACATAACATTTGCTGATGTTTAAAGTTAAACGATTCGTTTGACATCATTTTTTAACCTTGTTAGCCTGAGTTTATAAATATGCAGAATATTACACACTCTCAATACTTGTATAAATTTTTAAATCATTTGCAAAAATAAGATTAAAGCAAGATAATAAACAAAAAGAACAACAAGGATCCTAAATTCGAACCCTGCGGAACGCCAAATACAACTCTAAATTTTGATTAACAAAATCCCTCGCACTTTACAAACTGCTGTCTCTCAGTTAAATATGATTTTAGATAACAAAAAAAATTATTTGATAGGTCAATACTGTCAAGTTTAGTAAGTAATGTATTATGATCAACCTGATCAAATGCTTTGCTAAAATCCATATATAGTACATCTATCTGTCCCTGATGATCAATATTCTCACAAATGTATTGAAAAATGCAGGCTATGCATAAATTAGGAGGTAAGAACCTAATCAGGCCAAAATGTCTTATGGAAGCTATAAGAACGTTTAGAAAGCAAATTTTAGAATAAATTAAGCATACTTTTTTCTGCACCATATTCTTACAGCCTTAACAAGTGTCATAAGTGTAAAAGGGGACTCGATTATAAAACAAAAATGTGTTGTTATTGCCGTATACACTGAAAAAAAATTTGGTGTCTAAAAAAATTGTGTTTTATAGTAATAAATTATTAACTTTGTATAGGGCCAAACAAATATTTATTTTCTGATACCAAATCAAAAAGCAAAACACAGTGATTTTATGAAAAGATAGCATTTGTTTATATTAAAAAACATTATTTCCTTTTGAATGATACACTTCTGGTGTGGATTTAATTATATTCTATGATAAAACAATATTTGTAAATTTCAAATAATTATTTTCCAATTAAATAACTGTTTATTAAGGCCAACAACTTATTGTTGAGGAAATTGCTTGCTAATGCTCCGACCCGCATAGAATTACACCTGAATATATAGCACAGCTACACCGAAAAAAGAAATTTGGTGCCTGCAAAAAAAATTTGTTTCATGGAAATAAATTATTTGTTTGTATAGAACCAAAAAAATATTTTTATTTTTTGATACCAAATCATTTTTTTGAAAAAACCAAAATATAGTTATTTTGTGTAAAGAAAGTATTTATTTTCATTAAAAAACATTATTTGATACACTTCTGGTGTTGATTTAATTATTTTCTATGATAAAACAATATTTCAAAGATCTTTTTTACAATTAAACAACTGCTTATGTAGGTCAACAACTTATTGCTAAGGAATTTGAAGAAACAACTGCTATCTGATACCCCGACCAGCACTGAATTACGGCTGAAAAATCTACGGCAACTTATATCGATTTCGAGCTTATTAACTCTCATCAGTACGCCACAGGTGAGTGAGTTAACTGACGACGAACCTTGCCTGTTCATATCCCTCAAAACTCGGCATACCAGAGTACGCGAAATATAGCACAACTACAATATTAAGCGGCCACCTCTTGACAATTATTTTTTGTTTATAGAAAACAATTCGAATTTTTCTTTCAAATAAATACTTTTTTCGACGATACGGCTAACCATATATTAGGAAATTGAGTTTTTTTAATTGATGGTTTTTTCATTAGACAAATAATCGTGAAAAAAATGAAGTTTTCTTACCAAATAAATCAATTTGTTTTTGACAAAAATATGTTTAAATAAATTGTTTCCTAAAAAAAATTTTTTTTTCAGTGTAACAACATATAATGTATGTAGTTCATCTAACCTTTTCTCCTACATTTTTTTTATTGAATTAAAGTTACTGACTTGGAAAGTTAAAAATTTAAATCTTATTTTTGTCTACATTGTAAAGATCGATGTTCAAAACTAACGCTTACTTACACTCTATAAGCCCAATCTGTGGTTTAATTATAGCATGTGATGGCAACATCCATCAGAAATGTATTTTCCGCTATTTATACCAGATTGCTCTCGAAGCGAAAGTGAAATATATGGCGAAGTGATTTACTTACGCGGCTGTTGAATTCCCAAACGATCTTATACTAAGTGAAGCAGAAAATGCTATAGAAATAACTTTCTTCAAAGTTGGATTTATCCTCGCCTTTTGTGATATTTATTATTTTATGCGTTTGTGTGTATAAAAAATCTATTGTGATCAAAAGTCATTAAGGTCCGCGAGTCAATCGTACATTGCAGGGGCGTACTTTGTCTTCATACATTTCAAGAAACACGGATTTGTCTAAGACATGCTTATTAGACATACAAAACTATCGAAAATCATCTATAAAAGAATTAAATTATTTTTTGAACATCTGATATGTATCCGTTATAGAAATAAATCTAATAACACAGGTCCACAAAAAAAAAAAAAAGTAGTGTGTGCTGAGGATGCCATTACATTTTTTCCATGTATTTTTTTCCGCTGAACACGAATCTGAAGTCAAAATGGGGGGTCGCACATCAAATTTTAGAGAAAACATAAAAACGATAAAAATCACATCAAAAGTTTAAACAGGTCCAAAAAAAAAAGTCATGTGTGGTGGGAGTTAGACTATATTTTCCTTTTGTATTTTTTCCCGCTGAACACAAATCTGAAGTTAAAATTGGGGGTTAACAACAAATATTTGAGAAAACCTAAAAAAATGGATAAAAATCACTTTCTCGTAATTTATTCTATATGATACTCTCTAAAACTGAAACAATGAGAAATGCTGTGAATTAGTTATTATTTTACAGCTATAACTATACCAATATGGGTTTTCTCTAAAATTTGCTGTGCGACCTCCCATTTTGACTTCAGATTCGTGTTCAGCAAGAAAAAATACGAATATAATGGGACCTTCAGCACACACCACTTTTTTTGTGGACCTGTGTAATTATTTAAACTAACCAATCATAGTTTAAAATTTAACATCGTTTGAAAAATGCTTAAAAAATCCACGAAATTCCCATTCATTACTGAATAATTTATAAATAATGTTTTATCTACGTCATAATACAGTAGAATATTATGAGTGAAAATATGAGTATTGTATAGATCTTGCATTAAAATTTAAATATTAGCCATACTGTTTTATTACAAAAGAAAAAGAATTCTCCCCACCATGGTCCATGATTGCATTGAACTAATATGATGTTTTATAAATTTAATAACATAAGATATGCATTGATTTCTACTTCTTCTAATTGTGTTTGTAGAGAAAATAATGTATGAAAAGAAACTGGATTATCAAAAACTTCTGTACACCGAATTCTTAAACGTAGTCTACTACATCCATATCATATTTAAAAAGTGAGAGAGATTTTGCCTCAAGGTTTGCATCGATGAGTAACTTTTTGCGAGTTTATTTTGCTTTAGGATATTAATTTCTATAAGAAAATGATGTTCACTGATGAGGCTTGTTTCACTTGTAGGGGGATTATAAATTTTCACAGCTTTCATGAATATTCCGATGTAAACACCTAGGCAATAACTCCTAGATATTTTTAACTCAAGTTTAAGATGAATGTTTGGGCCGCTGTTATTAATCATTGATTGGACTAGTTATTTTACCCAATCGATTAAATGGCGAAAGTTGTTTGGAATTTCTGCAAAATATTCTCCCTGATTTAATGGAAGATTTACCATTGCAACTTAGACTAGAGTTTTGGGTTGAATTGGAAGTTTCCATATGATTGGGACTTGGCTACCACAATGGCCATACCTCAACAAATGTGGGAATATTGAAAGATTTTGTTTATTCCTCGCCAATTGAATTTCGATAAGATTTGTGGAATCGTATTACGAAAGATGTAACGTTATAAAGGAGGATCATCATTTAGACGGAGTAAATTTCAATTTTCGGCAAAGAGTAAGTTTATGTTTCAGAGAAAATGGTGCTCATTTTGAACAATTTCTTTAGTTTAAATTTTATTTTATTTTATAATTTTATTACTTATTTCCCATAAAATAAAAAATCACCTTTAGCACTTATGTAATAAATAACTATTTCCGTTTATACACTTAAAGTGTATGGATGTACTAAATAAGCAGAGGCCGAACTTATAAATTATCGTATGCAGTTATCTGATCAGTTGGGACCACCGCATGAACCCATAAATTCCAAGGGTGCAAGTTCCGGCAGCGAATTTCCATGAGCAGCTTCGCCGTGGATAAATGGCGATTGATCGGGGCTGTCGGCAAAAACAGTGACGAAGTAGGTGGGTAGAAAGTAGACCGAACACCCCTTGATCTAGTGTTACAGATTGCTCAACGGGCGATCGAAGGAGGGAGGAAATTTATTCATCTACACCGAACAAACTGTTTTTTTGTTCTGCAGACATCACCGCATCTTTACGACTACCAAAATATAATAGTATGTTAAGAGATACACTCTTGTTGTTTGCTCATGAAAATTGCTGCTTGAGTCATATCCAAATGCAGCAATCGTGCCAATTATTAATCCTACTATTTTTTTTAATGTAACTTTAACACTCTGTATATTGAAGCAGGGACGCCCAAATAAAAAATTGCGTAAGGAAAGTTGCATTATTTTTGTCTAAAGAATATGTGGTTAATCGTGTGGCCTTCTATTTTTGGGCACCCTGTATAATTCTAACGCTACTTTTTCAAACAACTATTTTTTATAGTTTATTAGGTTGCTATCGTTATAATAGTCTTAATTCAAATACGGTTCAAACGATTTCAAATATAAATTAAATTGTTGTACATAACACAATTGTCTTAATTTATTGCAGTTTCGAAAAAATATTGTTACTTTCATTCTTGAACGCAAAAATGCTATTTTGTGTTCTATATACAAACATATCTATTTTCGACGACTGAGCATATGTTGGGACAATATTTAAATATTGCAAAAATGCTAATATCTACGTTATGCTTACGTTCTTGCTCTTGGCTATATTAGCAAAATATACTAATAAAATATTTTCCAGGAGTACCAGCCATGAGCTTTATTTGTTTCGCACCAATTCGCAGAATATTCCACTTTATATCTTATTTTGGATATTTAGGAAGTAAATCTAAACGTACGGCCATTACACTCTATTAAATTTGAGGTGGAGTGCAACTAATAATATTGTTTGTCGGAATGAATAGAATTATTCGTAAATCTGACAAATGCAGTGTTTATGGCTAATTAGTTTTTCCACACGAAAACAAAACGCTCGCTCAACGGCTGTCGACTTTCTGTTGTTAAAATCTACTTTCAATCTCAGTCGTCGAAAAATATTTTATTCTTTTTCGTAGAAATTTTTGTAGAAATCAAGAGGACAGAATAGTTATAATACAATTTCTAGTTTGGTCAAATTTGGTTTCCTACACTGAAAAAAGTGACTTTTTACAAACGCTATTTCATTTACTTCTTTGTGCGGATATATATTTGACAAAATATCTTCTTAAGAACACGGTAACGTGAAATTTGATAAACTTCCACCTAATGATGCAAACAATGCAGTATTCTGGTTCGTATAATGTTGATAACGTTTCTTGTTTGTTCCAGATATCCAAGAATTTTACGAATTGACGTTGCTAGATGAAAACAAGTCAGTGCAAGAGAAAACAGCGGAGACTATACGCATCGCCAATAAATGGGAAGCTAATGATGGACCAATCACACCCTCCTATACTAATAATGACGTAAGTAGAATCACCAATAATATTCTTATAATGGAAAATAGGCAAAGCTTTTGATACTCTGGATCAGACTTTACTTTGTGAAAAATTGTCGATACAACATCCTGGAATTTGTTTAAAACATACCTTCAGAGTTCAGAGTTTAAAGTCTGAATTCAGAGATTAAAGTCAAAATTTTAAAAAAAATGTAGCTATGACCCTTCTATGGCTTCGTAGAAATGTACCTGGTGGCGAATTCTGTAATGTTTTCATTTAGCACTCTATCCAAATAAAATACGCCAGTTCCTCCGACCACAGCCTTCGTGACTCATAAGCAACTTTCGTAGGCACAGCGCCGCCAACATTAAATCTAATCTAATGCCACATTTACCAAAATTCCGACAATATTCGGAATGTTTCCCTAAATCTTAACGGCGTATAGACAGGCTTCCGGCTTTGGCGACGAAGAAACGGGACCGTAATAGGGAACTATGTGACGGAAAGGATCCTGGGGCGTAACAAAATTAAAGATTAACCCGATCCCCGTCATATTTTAACCGAGGGAAATCGGTATAGGAAACATTAAGACGCTTAGGGTCCTGATAGGATGCCAATATGGTTTGCTTGTAGATATGATCTTGAGGACGTGTGTCTTTATAGGGAGCTATTTCTTCATTGGACCAAAAATGTTCAGAAATATTATTAAAAAATACGCTTCTGTGATAAATATCTTTGCTAGAATTGCGCCGATGAAGCCTTTAATTGAATTAATGTGCATATGTACAGAATGATTCAGATTGGTCGATTTTTGGCTAAACAGACTGGTACCCTTTTCTCGTTTTTCTTCCAAGATATCTTAAAATGGTTTGAATATTCTACAGACACTTTTTTGAGATACATTCGATGACATAAAAATAAATCTAATAATATTTTTAGGTTTTGTGATATGACCACAACTTGTGTTTTTATATATATAAGGAATGAGCTGTATTTTATTTCAGAAACGGATTACTTGCCTCATAGAACATTGCAAGTTGAGTGTTATAGTTTCAAGTCTGTCAACGTGCATTCAACGTCTGGTGTTCCCCAGGGTTCAGTCTTGGGGCCTCTCTATTTCAATTTATTTATAAATGACATAACTCTGGACATTACCAGTAATGCGTTGATGTATGCCGATGACTTGACATTGTTCAGATACATTGACAATATTGAAGATTGCCGGGAATTGTATTCTGATCTAGCGACAATTAACCGATGGTGTGAACTTAATTTCTTACCACTGGACATTAGTAAATGTTTTACTCTCTCATGTACTAAAAGAACTGATAATAACTGCATTAATTACCCATATAAATTAAATAGAGTATTTCTAGCAAAATGTGATAGTTTTGGAGATCTAGGAGTTGTGTTTGATTCCAAATTAACTTTTGTTGGTCATATTAATACCATTACTGAAAGTGCTTATACAAATCTCTAGGTTACCATTACCTATTCGTAATTCAAGACACGCTTATATTATGAAATTGCTCTATTTCTCACTCGCTCTAAACTAAAATATGCTGGTACAGTGTGGAGTCCAAGTTATGATGTTCATATAAACAGCATTGAAAAATTCAAAGGCATTTATTTAAATACCTTTCTTTCAAATCTGATAACATTTATCTACCTCACGGTTACCCTCAGTGTGAACTATTGGTCACATTTGACGTCAACTCTTTAGTCCAGAGAAGCCTATATTTTTCTGTTTTGTTTCTTTTCAAACTTGTTAATTGCATAATTGTTTGCGAAGAGATATTGCATTATGCAAGGCTCAGTATTTTGGAATAGAGAACCCGATATAAATGTTTATTCTATTTAAAAACACCCGGGATAAATATTTTTCGATTTGCATCGATTACTGTAAGGCTTGCTACAGAGCATGCGTGTGTTCACGATTCGTTATGCGCAATTCGTGATATGTGAGGAATTCGCGCATAGTGTGTAGGGTCTTGGTCGTTATAAATCCATTCATAAAAACCCTACACACTATGCACGAGTTTCTTACAAATAACGCATCACGATTAGCGAATTTATGCATACTTTGTAGCAAGCAACGTGTTCGAATTATCATCGTTATCAGAGTCCTTTTTACAATGTTTGTTCTAATAAATGTACGTAATATTAAAAGATGCGTTATTGATGTGGATTGAATCATTTGTATCTGGGTAGATGTTAGTGTGTATACTTATAATGTATAAAATACTACTTTCTCTTGTTTCTTTAGTATTTTTTCTGTTTATTTGTATAGTTTTGTACCTACATGTAATTCTTTTAATTGCCAGCCTTTACTTTTTTGTTTTGTATTGTCCCTAATTGGACATCCGCCCCTCTTGATAGTTGTATCAAATTAGATAAATAAATCAATAAAAAATAAATAAATAGATAAATAAATAAATAAATAAATAGTAAATTTTAATGTCGAAATAGATGCTCTTTACTTTCAATAACAATACGTATGTATCTACAACCTAAGTGTATTGCAGACAGTCAACTTTCGATAACAGTTTCGTTTTCATTGATACGCCTACACGATGGAGGCCACGGTGACGTAAAGTCGATGTAAAAAGCGACCCACTACGCCCCTATTAACATACCGGGCCATTGTGGCGATCAGAGTGATATTATTTTTAAGCGAATGTTAACAGGACGACTTTTTAAGACATCTAGGTCAGGTTTCAGCGGACTGTGTGTCGAAGAACATGTTTTTCTTTGGGCATCGTGGTCGCTGGTTCGGTACGCAATGCTCTTGAGAATAATTAGTGTTTTTTAAATGTTTCTGAATTGTATGTAGTTAAGATATTTAGGAAAAGGAAATTGGCGCAATGCCTATAGTAAAGCTGAAGATTTGAAAAAAAAAACAACAAAAATAACAGTATTTTGTATTTCTTTTAAACAATGTTAGAAATTATTTCATTGCTTTAATTTAATGTACAAAGTAACACCATCATTAAAAAAAAGAGAAGAATATATTTTATTATAACACCTATTTTATATCAGCAAATTCAACTGCTTTTACCGCTATTGTAATTATTAATTAATAAAATTAATTTGTGGTTTTAATTAATAAACTGAATTGATATACGTGAACAACTGTTCAAAATTTTGTCCATAGACGTGTAAACACATTTGGGCCTGTCTTACCCAGTTTTTACCAATTATCACAAATGTTTCTAGTTCTTGTCCGTTTTGAATTCGTAAGTAATTTAAAGCAGCTATGATACGTTTGCGTAAATCAGCACTAGTATCCACTTCGGTGGGATATTGTTCACTTTTTAAATATCCCCACAAAAAGAAATCCAGAAGATTTAAGTCGGGATATCATGGCGGTCATGGTAACGGTCGTCCTCGTCCAATCCATCGTTCATTTAACGCCACACTCTGTTGGTTGGGACATTTCTTGTACTTGTTGAACGATTTGCCTCATACTTATTCGTGGATTCTCTTCAACAACCTCTAAAATGTGTTCCTCACCTACTGCAATACGCCGTAGACACCCTGGACATCCATCTCTTCCGCGAATCGGTTGCAAATTTTCCGTGTCACGCCCGCGTTACACTACCGCGGTAAAAGTAGCTGCACTTGGCACATGTGCACCAGGAAATCGTTTTGCGTACAGACGAGAAGCTGCTAAAGCATTTTATTTTACTTCATCATAAAAAAACGATATCCATCAGTTCCGAGTTGCTATACACGTAAGCCATTTTTGATACTTGAAAATACTACTTCAATAATTTTTTTCTCGGGAACTATAAGGATTTTACATTTCTTTTTTAATATATTGACTCCATTTTTCATGAGGCATCTATTCCCAAATTTTTTAAGATTAGTTGTGACTCACCCTGTATAGTGACACAAGCACTTAGAACGCCCTGTACATTTAACCCAAAAATCAATTAGAAATTAGAAAATTGAGTACAATTGTCCAAGTAATAAGAGAATTATTTAAAAAAATTAAATAATAAGGGAAGTTTCTCATAACTTCTTAAGGATGCAAGGTTGTACTAATTTGATTTAATTCACTTTATTTTTGTCCATTGAAGCTGGTATGGCCCATTCTTTGCTGAACACACTGTATAAAGATCAAATTTTACCTTACACTTTTATATCATTTGAAAGGAGTCAATTTATATTTTTCGGAGATACAAAATTTACTTCGCATAATACCCCAGGGGTATCCTTCCTGCAACTAGCGGAAAAAGGCAGCACTCGACAATACAAAACATCCTCAGCGATGTGTCGCTCAGAGAACATTTTAAAAATTCATCAATCCCTTTTACAAGCGCGCCGAGCATGAACTTTGGCCGGCTACGAACAAAAAATCATGTTTCCCAACGCTAAACCACTTCGGCAACTTGTTCGGCACGTTCCAGTTTATCCTGGAACGGTTTATCCTGGATGCCGATGTCCTGTCGCCTATTGTTAAATGTGTCCCGCACATAAAGTAACCAGCGCGACGGCTGAAGCGTCAATTTAAATTTTGATAGATGTATCTCTGAGGCCGTCTCTATTTAAAATGGAAATTGGATATCGCAGGTATTCCCCCCACGGAAAAAAAAACATTTTATAATATATGAATAACTGGGCGTCGTATAATACGCTGGAAGCCAGCGAAATATCCCTGCAAAAGTTCCTGCAAATCTAAAACTTTATGAATAAAATGGAGGTGCTTTTATGACTTCTGAAAAAAACAACACCACGCTTCCATTATCGGCAAGACACGAAAACGTCTAGAGGCATATTCAGAGAATATATCCAATGTGTCTGTGTTTGATGCTTTTATTCTAATACCATATGTACAGAATCTCCCAAGAAGGATATGGTTTTCGCTCTGTTAAAGCCAAGTTAATTTCAAATAAGTTTATTATTCATTACAATACAGAAATGATCTTCAGAAACTTGCATAAATATAGTTGGTGTCTGTAAATATTAGTCTTAAATTTCGTGTCAAAATTCAGCATGAAAAAATTAGAGTGAAGAACACTTTTAGTAACATTCGTTTTGGACATACATGATACAATTAAACGTATAGCAAATTATTTATTTTTATTTTATTTCGGAATATCCCAGGTGTTTGGCATATTGTTTCACAGGCATTGGTGATACGTCCCACTAATGCAGCTTTATTCGCCATGGGGGTAGAATACACCAGTTGCTTTAGATGCCCCGAAAGGTAGATATTGCACGGATTTAATTCGGGTGATCGGGGTGGACAAGGGGTAGACCTGCCCCGACTAATCAAATTTCCTTGGAACGTAAGATTTATATAATCTCTTACATTGTGACTAAATTGAGCAGGTGCCCTATCGTGCATAAAAACAGCGAACATTAAGAGGGGCAGCTTCTAGAAGTATAGGTAGATTTTCCCATAAAATATCCAGGTATGTTCGTCCATCTAATCTTCTCGGTAAAACAAAAGGTCCAACCAAATAATTTTCAATAATTCCTGCTCACACGTTGGCTGAAAACTGCTGCTGGTGTCGAGATTCTTGAATAATGGGTGAATTTTCATCCATCCAAAAATGTTCATTGTGACAATTAAAACACCGTTTCTGGTAAATGAAGCTTCATCCGTGAACAAAATGAAAGAAATAAATTGCTGATCTTCTGCATTTTTTTTTGGCTTAGCCATTAACAATACTGCAGTCTGACTGGAAAATCAGCTTCAGAGAGGACTTGAACTCCTTGCCGTTGATAAGGATACAGGTGTTGCTATTGGATGATTCGCCATACATTAACATGGTTCATATTTACTAATTCATTTGCCAGGCGCCTTGTACTTATTGCAGGATTTTGTTCAGCCGCTTGTAAAACATTTTCCACTGTTACTTTTCCCGTTGCCCTCAAACGTCTATGAACATTCGAAAAAGTGTTTGCACAAGGTAATTGGCGGTCTGGGAATGCATCTTCGCCTTGCTTCATTCGAAATTCCGTTTGCTTTTCCATACATAAAATGTATGTCGGCCAATTCTTCAAAGGAGTAATTCACCATATTTATTTATTTTATAAAAAAAAATATATTAAAAACTAACTTAAACACTTAAAATAAGTCACTCGGCACTTTGTGTTATCTACTTTTTGTCTTTATGACAAACTGACACATTCCATCTAGATTATTGTTTTTTTTAATTAGCATTCCAATGTTGATCTATTGTAAGGATTAATAAATTATTTTTTATCTCGAAAACTGTGCGTCAGGAGGAAAAAGTCCAAGAGATGATTTATAAGCAGGATTAATTTGGCTTTAAGAGAATGATCGACCAATTTGTCAAAAAATCAGTGGTGTACAATTTTTCTTTGCCAAAAATTATTATTACAAGAGAAATTTATACACATAAAAATAGCCCTTCACTGATATGTACCAAATCTCATATCAATATCTCAATGGGTTTTCGGAAATGAAGATTATAGTATTTAAGGCAGAAAATTTTAAACAACATGAATCTCGATAACGAGGCATTTCCGGACCCATGTTTATATAAACTTTTATTCTTATTTTTAAACATAGAACCTAGATTTTTTTAACATCATCTACACTCTGTATATAATTATATTAAAATCTAAAGCTTATAATATCACAAGAGCTTAAATTATTTCCAGGAATAATTTACGCTCGTGTGGTACTCGGTAAGAAAATTTCACACCCCAAAGTATAAATCAAAAATGACATTTTAAATTAATTTGACTCGGCCAAGGTATTGTTGTTGTTGACATATGTTGATTTGCCATTCACAGTAGATGTCAATTACTAGTTCGAAGCGTATGTACGTTGAGTTTAATAAGTATACTGAAATGTCGCGATTTGATAAAGAAACTCAACAAGTTATTAGACAAGAAATTCAAAACCTAATACCAGATAACGCTAGAAAATCAAAAGCAAGTGTATGGAACAATTTGTTGAAATTTGCAGATATATCCACCATATTTAATTACCAACTTTAGTTACATCAAATGCCAAAACTTAGGTGGGTAGTATTTCAGTCTATCGTTCTTTAGAATTTTAGGTCATTAAAGGTGGTAGAAGTATATTGTTTACAAGTACAACTGTCAAAAAATTTTCACTTCATTATCGCCTCGCCACGAAAAAAATTCCGAAAATTTTTCTAATTGTCATGGTAACGACTGAAAATAAAGGCATCTTATTGGTTTTAAAGTAGAGGTGTGAAATTTTTGATCAAATTTTTCATTTCGAAAAAAGTTTCAATTAATACATAAATAAGACACATTGGTTTTCTTGCAGAGAACTATATTACAAATAAATAAAAATGTACAATAAAACGGTTTTCGCCACTTTTAGTAAAATATCAGTCGTTGGCTTTGAGACAAAAATGAGTAGCATTGAAGATAACAGAAAACATTTTGAAGCGACAATTTAAACTTGAATACTTGCTCACTTTCATGTCAAAGCATAACCGTATTTTTTCGAAACGATCGTAAGATATCGTTTTCGAAAAATACGCCATTTTTATTCATTCGCTTAGTGTAGAACGGAGGTAGAGTAGGCCAAGGGAGAGGCAATTTTGGCTACTGGGGCGGCGTAGGAAAGAGGGGCGGCAAACTTGGCGTAGGCGGGGGCGGAGTAGGCTAGAGGGGCGGCCACTTTAGCGAAGGCTGGGGCGGCATAAGCTACAGGAGCGGCTACCTTGGCTACAGCTGGGGCAGCAACGACGGCAGCCTTAGCTACGAGGGGTTCTCTGTGGACGACAGCGTTGAATCCGTTGACGGGGTCAGCGGTGTATTCTACGGTACGACGGGTGCCATCGGGGTCAGTCAAAGAGTAGGAACCTGGAAGAAGAAGTCATGGTTTATATGTATTAACGAAAAAATACCTACATATAATACTATTTGATGTTTTACTTTAGGAAACTAATTTACTTTAGTTTAATTGGATTTTTGTTACAGTTCTGAAAAAATAAAGATTAATTGAATAAGCCCTTGCGCCAAACGGATCGGTCAAGGGTTATTTTTGAAACTAAGTTTCCCCAACCAGGCAGAGAGATTTTTTGGTTAGGCAAACTTAGTTAAAAATAACCCTTGCCTGATCTTTTGGCGCAAGGGCTTAATTCATTAATCTTTATTTTTCCAGAACTGTAGCAAGCACGCAATTAAACTAAAGAAAAAGTATAATTATGCCACAAACAAATAGCTTCAGAGAATATTTTAACTTATTTACCTTGGACAACATCTCCATTCCTGGTTTCGAACTGGTTCTTGCTGTCGCCGGTAATACCGTCCTGGACGTCGTATCCATAGGAGTACTGTGGGTTGGGGTCGTAATCTTCAGCAACTACGGTTTTGGCTACTGGGGCGGCTACTTTTGCAACGGCGGGAGCAGCATAAGCAAATTTAGCGAAGGCGGGGGCGGCATAGGAGATGGGTGCTTGGTGCAAAACGGGGGAAGCCGCGTAGGAGATGGGAGCGTGGTGAACCACGGGGGCGGCAGCGTAGGTGGCGATGGGGGCGGCTACTGGTGCTCCGATGACTCCAGCCCTGGCGACGGAGATGACGGCGGCCAAAAGGACGATCTAGAACAAAAATTGTAGTCAAGCCACGTCTTACAAATTAAATATTTTTCTATTTTTATACTAGAACTCATAAATATTGTTTATAAGTAAAAAAAATATATGAATATCTTTTCGTTCGATGTCTAATTGAATCCAAATGAATTTTATGAATCGTCTTACCTTGAAAGCCATTGTTGTCGAAGACTGTACTGGATCGAGTGTGCTTTGGAAGAACCCTATCGCGCTTTTTATATTGAATCGTCGCTGGTCTGGTCCAGCGACTTCTTGCAAATCGGGCAAAACCACCCGACAGAGCGGGAAAATTGCTCAATGCGACCACGCCTAAGCAGAGGTCACGCGTCACTTGAAACAAGTAGTCTCCGCCGGATTTAGATGATTTCAGATAGGTGTCGAGAATTTGCCATTCAGATTTGAAGATAGAAATCTGCTACTGATTTAATGTGTTTGGCTGCTAAGTGCCGGTTTTTGTTGTTATAATCGCACCTTGGCAATTGAGTTTTCTGCTTCTTATATACAGGGGGTTATTTACGGCACAAGTATATAGAGAATCAAGTGAAATATATCCTTAGATTTGAAAATTGCTATACAGGGTATGTTAGATACGGGTGTCGAAAATAAGTTTCGGCTAACTTCTATAAATACCAAAAAGAAATTATTTTCTCCTAATATACAGGGCGATCCGTAAGTAACGGCCTATGGAGACATACAACATTTTTCACTTCGCAATATTACGATAAGTCAATATGCCTTAATAAATGTAAAAACTTAGATATTGTCTAAAACTTTTTTTTTAAACTTAATATTTAAATTTTTTAGAGCAGCCCATGTTCTTCGAGAATTATTTAATGAACATAAATGATCTAAATATGACTACTTTCCTCTTCTAATAAAGGAAACAACAAAATTACGTAACTCTTTATATCTAACCAAGTCATTTTCATTCCTGGTACGTTGAAATTGCCTGAGTGGCTCTCTTTAATCATAATTTTAATGTTAGGAGTAACCCAAGGAGATTTATGTTTAGTAACTTTAACTTCTTTGATAGGCACGTGAATATCAAAAAGAGACAATAAAATTGTTAAACAGAATCAATTTATTATTAATATCGTATTCTCACAAATTCTGTATTACTATCTGGAGCTGCAAGAATCAGTGTGTGTAAACATTTTATTAAGACAAGTTGGCTTAAATTAATACTTTGAAGTGATCTAGTATGTCTCCAAGAGTCATTACTTATGGACTTTGTAAAGGTTAATTTTTTGCAGTTTTTTTAAATTTCTACAATACCATACCATGAAGATAAATAAACAATATAATTAACGCTAATTAAACTGTATTACCTTAAGTGTATTTGTTTTTTTTAATTGACCAAGTATTTACGTTTACGACTAATACGATCCTTCATTGAGAACCCGTAACCAAACAAATGTTTCTATATATTTTTTTACTTTTATTCTATTTCCTGACCTAACTGGGGCTCTAACTTTCATGGATTTAGAACCGTTAATCTTGTAATGCAGTTTCTCAGTATTGAAAAATTATTTCCCATCAGGCCGATAACGTGTTGCAATGGGTGTGGTCAGTGCTAAGGAGCAGACACATGTTTTTCGTGTTGTAAGGAGCAACTAAGTGGTCCACAGACTTCAAATTGGGTCAAGTTCGGCACTTATTACTTGAAATGTCAACAGGTTCGATTCCGCTGAATATAAAATAAATGATACTCACTCGTTGGCCAATCTTATCGACAATTTTAATCAGAAACTGGAGTTTGGTATGTGTCGAATGAATTATGTTGAAGGATGACTTGATTGAAAACAAGAAATCGTTATAAAGAACTAGTGATAATTTTGAAAATATACATCTGGCGATACACTCACTTATTATAAATAAGTATAGTAAGATTTATCAAGTACCGCTATCAATGTTCTCGTGTTCTCCAAAATGGTGATTTGAAAGATGTCATTTTCTCTTCTAAACGCAACTTTCAATGAAACAATAAAAGCTAGAATAATATATAAGCAGTTTTTTAAACATTTTTGGAAGAAATTCAATCTTATATTTCAATGTTGACAATAGGAATTATGCCTAAAAATTATGATTGAGTGCGATCGTCATATTTCAACAGAACCATCATGTTGTATAAGTAGTAACCATATATAATAACCACAAGCTAGTCCAGCCCTTACCAGCTTGTCTTAAAGTTCAAATTCCTTTACACACATTATAGTTCTCGCCATTTAGTCCATATGGTTCAAAACTAAAGGTGGTTGTCTGACTATATCTATAAGGGCGATAGTAGTCAGTGATTTTATTTAGTTTACAAACAACAACACCAATATAATATGGATCGGCTCTATACAAGTCCAAACGATGGTCATTATATTGCAAATCAAGTCCAAGTTCGTCTATATGCACTTTCCAATTTAATTACATATTGTAATTGTTCTAGGGCTAGGCTCTGTGGGGACAGACCCGCTATCGGTGTCTCTGGGTCTGTCCATATATTGATTTCGGTTCCTATTGTTGGTATTACGACTGCTACGGTGTGGAACTGTTCCTCGGATAATTGTGGTCCTCCGAGGCGAGACTGAGCTCAGTCGCGACGAAGCTTTTGCGGAGTCACCACTGAAGATGCCGACAGTGAAGAGCGGCGAAACGTTTGGAAGCATAGGATGCGACCAGTTACAGCGGCGGTTCCGACCGTAGCAGTCGTAATGCCAACAATAGGAACCGAAATCAATATATGGACGGGACCAGAGACACCGATAGCGGGTGTTTCTGGTAGCTACCAGTTATCGAGGTCACGGCACAATAACCCGGAAAGTCACTATGTATCAAATGCTAACCTAGAATCTGTAAATCACTGGCTTAAACACAAGTTTGAATTCAAGTCACAAATTACTTGTTCGATAGGACTTGATGAAATTGTAATATCGTCAGCCAATACGCTGAAATAAGTAGATATATAACTATTGACATTATTAATACATAGCAAAAACAACAAGGGTCCAAGAACGCTACCCTGAGGCATGCCCATATCAACATTTAAGTCCAAAGATCTTGTGCCATATGTATATAGTCGTAACGTGCCAACGCTGCTTCTCTTCAACGCTCGAACGCTATAGTTGTAGTTGTAGTTGTTAAACTGTATGGCAAATCGTATGGCTTCGTCATCAGAAAATTGTTGCGTACTAACAGGGCTGTATTACCGGGAGTTATGAGTTGATTTGCTTCTTTTTAAAAAAGTAATGTCATCAGTATAATACGCAAAATATCGAATATAAGCCCCTAGAGAAAAATTCCAACTAAAAAGTTATTTCTCATTCTCATCTACTCAAATCCCAGGACAACCTGAGGATGTTATAAGAGACCCTCTTTTTGTGTAATAAAACTCAGTTGATACCATTATCATATATTAAGTTATAATATAAAATTTATTTAACATTCATTTTGTGGCGTACCTGATGCAATTACTAAAAATTAAATTACCTGTTCACGTCATAAAAACTAATTTCGAGGCATGAGGCAACCTCATTTCGCGAGAGCCACTGAACGTTTATATTACGTTACCTGAACGCCTTTTGATAAACTATTTTCGGGAGACCAAAAAGAAAATTTATCTGTTTTAGAGCTACTCTTAAATTAAACATCTCAAACGTCGTTGTCTGAGCGTCTGCCTTTGAAGACTCGAGGCCATTAAAGCGATCCAGATTTTTAACTGGAAATACCTGTTTGCCTCTAATCTCGTTCGGAGTTCGATAAAGTTTGCTGTCAAAGGAGGGATTTATTTCAGTAGTGCGATCTGATGCGAGAAACAATTTTTTCGGTTGTAGGTGAACTTAGCTAATCAGATTGTTCTCATTAAGGTAATTGCGTTGATGGAACTGGATGGATGAATTGTCAATTGTAATTTTGAAATTGATCGCTTATCTTCGGCTTGTATTCTTAAATATCAAGCACAATATCAAAGCGATATCAATATCAAGCGAATTGTGTTAAAGTCAAAATAAACTTTGTTGGCATAATTTTTATAAGTTGGAGACAACTTGTAGTTTTTTTGTTTTAAAAATAAAATCACGTTTTCCGCTTTAACTAAATCTCAACTATATTGATGAAGAAGGCAATAAACCGATTATCCATAGTTTTACTTTATGGCCTTATATCAGTTAAACACACTGTAGATAGCAAATGAAAGAGTACGTCCAAATGTCCAAATACATATGTTACTCATGGTTGAATTTACCTTTATTCGTTTTTCTTCAGTGGTAAAAAATTAAGTCTGGCGGCCATCAAAAGTTGACTGAAAACTTCGGCTTAGAATGGCTAATGTCAAACAATATAAACGTACAAAATTTGCTTTAAAAATAAAAGAGTTATAAAAGGAAACAGAAAACAGACATTTTCAGTTTTCAGTCGCTATTACAGGAACTATACAAAATATCTCATATTTCTTTTCAGCAAATTTAAAAATATCAAAATGCCATTTTTTTATCATTCATAAGTTAAAAATAAGCATTTTGACTTCTAAGTGGTCAGCATTTCATTACTTCGGATTATCATAGGGATTTTTAGTAATTTGGCTACTACATTATATTTAGGATACCTTGTGCAGTTAGCTGTCTACTGCCGTATGGTTCGCTTTGCCACTTCGCAGTATTTAAATCGTCAACAACAGATCACCAGCAGGAGACTTCCTTTCAAATTAAAAAGGTTTTCTTCTCTCTTGCCCTCCGTGTAGTTTCTTTCTAATGTCTACGGAAAAATTACCATGTAATTTGTTACTGAATATTCCGAAATAAACCTGCTGTAATAAGAGAACGGGATGGAAAGAAAGACGCTTTTGTTTCACCACTTTTCTCCTGCTACAACGTAACCTCAGCAGGCAAATGCGATAAAAATAAATTAGAGAGGAATTTTAAAACAACGGTTTCTGGTCCATTTGCAGGGAAAATGTGTACACATAGTTTCCTAGTTATAAATTTTTCCTGTTTAGCAGTTTCCTAAAAGCAACTATATTCAATGAATAATTCTGTACAGGGTGTCTCAAACTCGATATGCCCCTCTTTTTTGTTATTAACTTTTATTAGAGAAATATTGCTGTATTACTTTTAAAACCGTTTAAAAGTTATAATCAATGTCGTCCTAAAGAATCTCACAAACAATGTCACCTAAAAATTACATTAGCGGTGGAAAGATCAAGTAATCGTTGGAAAATAATTGAATGTTCATTGTTTAAAGTGCATAAATGTCATTAAGAATAATAAAAAGATTAAACTCGATAATTCTTTAATGCAGTTAAAACAAAAGGTGATGATAACAATAATTAAACTTAAAAAATGATGCAGACCTCTCATACATATTATAGTAAGCAGGCTAAATAGTGCCTAGCAGAATTGGTGCCAAAATATATAACCACCTCCCACTAGCGGTGAGAAGTGTTGAGGATGAGAGGGCATTTAAAAGATGCCTGAAACTGTACTTGGTTAACAAATGCTCATACAACCTAAATGAATACTTTTCTTAGAAAAACATTTAAAAAAGACTTTGTTACATAACTGTGTTCTTGTTGTGTCTCTTTCTTTTATATTTCATTTGTTATGTGGTGTAACTGTAGCAGAATTGTTCTGTATGCAAGTTCTGACATGATGTTTGCATGACGACTTCTTATACAATTGTTCTTGCCCAAGAGAAATAAATATATTTGATTTTGATTTAAATATTGCTGCATAATCCTGGCCTTATGGGGTGGAGTTCCGTCGTGCTGAAACCATAGGTTTCTCCTTAGCTGCAAAGGCACGTTCTCCAGAATTGCAGGACGTTCTTCTCATAGGAAATTTAGGTAACTCACGCTGTTCAATGTATGTTCATAAAAATAAGGCCCAATTGAATGCCTACCGACAATTCCGCACCGTACATTTACAGGATGGCTTTGGTTTTGAACTGAATTTACAATGTGGGAATTTTCAGTAGTGTTCGTTACATCTGTTTGGCAAACCATTACTGTCAAACCGACTTTCATCCGTCCAAATAACGTGCCGAAAAAGATTCCGATCAACAACTTCTACATGTGAGCTATAAAATTAAGTCTGTTTTCAATGTGACGCTCAGGCAAATATTCTAAATTGTGAATTTTGTAGTTATGATACTCGCTGGTCTTTAAAATTCGTTGAATTCCCGGCTAGCCTGCCGTATATAATTTCGTGGATTTTGTTCGAAATACTGCAGCAGTGTAGCTGTATTAACATTGTTTTTTACCTTTCGGTCAATTATTTGATTCTTCCGAACAGAAAATGCATCTTCATTTCGTCGCAAGGCCGCATTCAATCTTGTAAAGGTTCTATGATCAGGAATGAGGCGCTCTGGATACCTTTCTCGATACAACTCTACAGCTCTTCTTGAATTATGTAACTCGCCGTAAATCAACGACATATCAACTTTTTCTGAATAAGAAAACATTTTGTAAGCACAAAAGTTATACGTTTGACGTTCGTATTGAGTAATGACAAGTATTTTCTGACATTTATGCACTTTAAACAACGAACATTCAATTATTCTCCAACGACTACTTGATCCTTCCTTCGCTAATGTGATTTTTAGGTGGTACTAGAAAGGTGGCAAGTCGGCTATCGCCGACTTGACCTTTCTTCGGGCTAAAGTCCTCTGACCGCGCTGCGCGCGTCATGATAACCGCTTCGTAGTGCCTTTTACTTAATTTCCATTAATGCGCGCGGCTCTACGTGAATAATAACTCTATGGTGGGGAAAATCCGGCACTCTATAATTTAGAAGAGTGGTTGGCATATTTTGATAATTTTTAGTGTTTTCTTGATTTTTTTTCTCAACATCCTGTATTTTAAATATTGAATCGGGTCGTTTTTGTGATGCTAAAAGTTTCATCAATTTTTTTTTAATTCCATGAATTTAAAGGGTTTTAGAGAATGGTTCGATATTTTTAAACACGCTGTATTTGCTCCGTTAATTAGTATCATAATAAATCCTTGATGGAAGTTTCATCAAAAAAAATTTGTAATTCCCTTAATTTTGAGTTTTTTTGCGGTTTTTTTTCCACACTTTGTATACGGAACAGTATTTCGCACGTTCGACAACCGTTCCGAAGCGAAAAGACCGAAAATTTCCTCGAAATTGGAATTTTATTTTTTTGTCAATATTTATTCTGTCTATCAAGCTTTTTTAAATCACCCTATAAATTGAAGCGATACGGCAATGAAATGACTACCGCCATATTGTCTAGCTCATTTTTACCTCATTTTCCCTTGTATTTATGCAAAGTTCAATGTAAAAACGACCTCAAACCCCAGCGCTCCAGTACGGGAAACTTTCTAGAGACTTCAAATTTACAGTTTTTTGTATCTGCCGGCCTCCAGTTGGCCCATTTTTCCAAATTTCCTGCGTTTTATACCGAGATGTCATCGCCGGAGCATACGTTTGACGTTTCGGTGATTTTGGTCGGCAGTGCACCTCGTAGTTGACTGAAACTTTAAAGATACCAGTTCACATTTTGGGCTAAAAATCATCACCAAAGGACTCGGATATATATCAGACAACACAATAACAACTTCTCGTAGCTGGAAGGGCCCGAAAATTGTTCCAGAACACATAATCTGTTTGAATTCATTTTGACGTTTCGTTTGACGTTTGTTGAATTTCTACAAAAGAGCCTAAACAACAACAAATTAGTTTGACATTTCTGACGTTTATGCCGTGTAAAACGCATTTCGTCTGCCATTTGTCGAATGTCTAGAAAGAGGCGTTACCTACTCGCTCTATCCTCGTTCCACTCGAAAATATCGCCGTAGACAATCTAGAAAGTCGGCGAAAGGCGTAGCGTTTAGCCGTTTGGCGCTGCACGGCTCGCAAAAAAAGCCTTTGTGACGGTAAAATGGTCAATTTTCGAGTGAAGTGTGCAAGCGACAGTAACTTACACCTTTTAATATATAATAATTTATTTTAAGACTATTTAGGACGATATTGCTTATAATTTTTAAACGGAAAGTAATACAGAAAAAATTCTCTAATAAAAGAAAATACTTTCTATTGAAAATTGGGCTTACCTCAGTAGACCCGTACTATCGTCACGTTAAATTTCTGCGCTCTTCGCCTACGCCTTTGTCATTTAAATAAATTTTGTGGATCGTACTTTCTTCAGCCACCTCGTAAAAGTAACAAATGAGGTGCTGGGACACGCGCCCATTATTTTCGAGACCATATTATACAACAGCCGCCAGAGGCTAAACGAGAGAAATGAGACGGTTATAACGGTAAATAATTATTTACCTTGGAGTCATCTCTACACTATAGCAGCTGGATACCTGTGTTGGGTACGGTATGGTGATAAGCCGTCATTGTCGCGTATTTATATCAGGGTGTACCAGCTCTACGAATTGCATGCGCAGACTTTTGGCGTGGGTTTCGCAGGGCTCCGCCTAATGTCAAGTTTATTATGTGAATCAAGCGGGCGAGTGAGAAACGGTCGTTTCGGGTTGCTACAATGAATGCTACGTATCCGGTGACCAAAACAACCTCGTATTAATTGTTTTTAAACCCAAATATACGTGAAAAAAGTAATTTATTTCATACTAATACTATAAACAAATTAATTACCGTAACTATAAACATATAGCAGTTAAGTAGTTATAAATCCTTAACTCTCTCTAATGTATTTACAAAAATAAACCGACAATTGTCGAGTTTTTCACTTAAATTATTTCCCGAATTGCAAGAATTTTTCTATTCCATGCTGTCGGCCAAATATCCTTCTCCTACCGTTGAACTTCGCCATGATGGATGGCGTTTCTTCAAAGTCGTCATATTTGCTCCTACATTGACCAAGGCAGTTGCGGAAGTCATCCGCAGACAATGTTCCGTGGAAGCTTCTGGATCTGGCAAACCCAAAAAACTAGCAATTTTGCTTGGCATTTTTCCAAATATATTTTTCCCAACGAACTGAACTGTACAACGCTTTTCGCGGTACATTAGAAAAAATCTTTCTAAACCCGATGGATGTAAACTCATATACTTCCTCACTAGATCCAATGCAGAGAACTCATTTTCTTCCACAATTGTAAATTACTGATATCTTCTTTACCTTCCGGAATGTCAACCACCATAACCGAGTCAATATCTTCAGCATAATTAATCTTCATATTCAGAAGTTCTTCACCTCTACAGCTCCCTAAATAATTTATAATCAGAACCGCCAGTACAATAAACGTATAATTAATGCATTACCTTCTGTAGTAATGTTCCTCATCGGAAGTTTCCTTCAAAAATTTGACTAAACACTTTAGACTTTGTTGGTTCATAGTCTTTATTTTTTCATTTGAGAAACCCTTCCAGTTCATGAAACTTTTTCCCATCTGTATTATTATAAATTGTCATCATTGATTTTAACATTGACCACTTAGTTCACAGAGAATTAGGACTGCACGATTCAGACTGTAAGAAAAATAAATTAGTATCACTTATACTAGGACGTGGAAGAATAAATACATACCATATCTTGGAAGTAAACCAACATTATAGTTTCACTTACATTTTTGTTTTCAATGCAGTTAACTTTTAGCCACTGCAGGAATTTGTCATATTCTTTTTTATACTTTGGTTCCGACTCTGTTGGTAGTAACAAATCGCCAGAAATCTCAGTTCTCTTCAAGTTTTCATTAATTTTCACAAATTAATAAATCTAATAAACTTTTATTTACAAACTTGCCAGTTGCTATATCCATGGTAATCATACCTACTTAATTATTAAGCAACGTTCGTTTAATTTTGAAAACCAACAAAATTTGGTTTTCATATTTCATTAATATGAAATAAAAATCTTTATCTATCACGTGAGTTATTGGATGTTAATAATCTCGCGCAAATTGCAATCTGTTGCATTGGATAATATTTCATATATTTTTTGGGGGTCCATGTCGTCCATACTTTTTATTCTAGCCTATTCATTTTGATAAACCGTACGATAAAGCTTCTAAAATATTATCTGCAAAAAGTCGGTATCAAATTTAGGCCATAACTTTGAAAATTAATTGAAATAATACTGCCGCATGTACTTTGCAATAAGTTATATTTATTTACAATCACTTTGGAGAAGACTATATACAAATTCCTGATTGCATGTCATCATTTACCATAAAGCAGCTGATTTAACCAGTGGGGCTGCCTGCCAAGGAGCGGCAGGACCAGCAGAACGAAGAACTGGAAGACCCGCCCATGGAGCTGGGGCAATTGGAGCAGTGCGAAGAATTGGAACGGGAACTGGTGCTACTGGAGCCACTTTTGTTACTACTGGGGTTGGAAGACCCGTCCACGGAGCAGAGGCAATTGGAGCACTACGAAGAATTGGAACTGGTGCTACTGGAGCCACTTTTGCTACTACTGTTGGTAATCGCTTGGAAACGACAGCGTTAAATCCGTTGATGGGGTCAGCGGTGTAATCCACTACTCTCCTTGTACCATCAGCTTCCAGTAGGTTGTAAGAACCTCTGACGACGTCTCCACTGCGAGTTTCGACTTGACCGTGGCTCCTGTCAGGGGGTCCTGGACGTCGTAGCCGAAGGAGTACTGGGGATTGGGGTCGTAAGGCTCGGCAACTACGGTTTTGACTATGGGGGCGGTTACTACTGGGGCTGATTGGACTAGGGTGGGACCTACACCGACCACGCTAGCCTGAGCGGCTGCCGCCAAAGCCGCAAAGACAACAAACTGAAAATATGATGTCATAAAATACTATAACGAAAAGAAAACAGTTTTGTTGTAGCAGTAATTTGAAGTAAAAAAAAAAACAAAATTAGAAATTTATTTTTTAACTGCTTACCTGGTATGCCATGTCGATGCTGCGAAGAACTGATAAGTACGAGGAGTATAAAATTTGTCCACCTTTTATACCCAGTAGTGTTTAGATTTAAATGTTTTATTACAAAAATGGCTAGATGTGTAGCAAGGCCAATGGTTAGTCCTGCTTCCATTTTTTAAGTAAATCTGTGTTATTATGCAAATTTCAACGGACTAATAGGTTGCGATCAAATTAAAATTTCACGTTATCAAATGGAATGTAAATCAGAGAATGCAGTGGTATTTTTATAACTGGCGTTTGGTGATTTATTATTATTATTTATTTTAATGTGTATCGACTGTTTTATCAGTTTGTTCAATTACGCCTTTTAAAAAATAATCTATCTAAAATACTTAGTAAATTGCATTATAAATCTATATGTTGTTTACATATTATGATATCTCACAACGTCAATTTAAAAAAGACTAATGTTCCAAATGTGTAGGTTTTGGTATATTACAAACTAGGAAGTCAAGTAACTTAACTTGCAGTAAAGTAAAATCGCTTCGCTCTCTCGCTTATTTCTAGTAGATTTTTTTTATGGTATAACCAAATGAAGTATTTACCATCTTGCAGAGGGACAATTTGAATATTCGAAATGAACTTTTTTTAGTATGGACAACCTTTTTAAAATTGAATTTTCGATGCTTCAGACGTTATTTGACAATTATGTTTTTCGTAACATATATCGTGTTTGTAAATCAACGATTTTACCTATATTCATAATTTTTTCACAACTTATATAAAAAACTATAGCGCTTCTAATAGTAGTTATCAATTTTTGACAACGTTAAGGCATTTGAATAAAATTAGTTCAAAAGTCGGCACTAGCAAATTTGTGCATTAAAAATTCCGCTATGCGGAGAGCTACATTAATGATTTAAAATTGATCTATAGTTATACGAGGCAAATGTAGCCAAAAATATAAAAAAGTTTACTTCACTAGGTGTTACAGTTTATAAGAAATTGAATTTTGTATGTGCGCCGTGTGCATAGTGGAACTTATACTTGCGGTGCTTTTCGCAAATAGGACAATGCATTCATTCAACGGGTTAAAAAAAATTATATTTTCTATAAAGACAAAAAAAATGTTTTTGTATATATTATCATGGTGTTAGATATGCAGGTTGTCTCGAATTGTAACCAAACTTTAACAGATGTTAGAACTTTTTAAATTAAGGAAATAAGTTCATATCTATACGGGTTGGGAAATGCTTAGTTACCAAGTTACAGGATATGCACAATTTTGAGTATTATGAACATAGGTAAAATCATACGTGATATATGTTACGAAAAACATAATAATTGTCAAATAACGGCCAAAGCATCGAAAATTCGATTTCAAAAAGTTCGTCCCCACTGACAAAAATGTTATAAGTTATAGATATAATTCCATTTCGGATGAATTCGGAGAAATTCTTTCTCAAAATTAATAATAATTTTTATCTCTAACTGAAGTGGTACAGAAAAATAAAAACATAAATATTTATAAATATAGCTGAAAAAACCAATTAAGCTATTTTTAAAAACAATAAACTAATTATAAATTAATAACCGAAGCCCTTGAAAATATTCAAATACTTCCACACCAGTTCACGTATAGACCAAAACAATACGGCTCAAAAAAATTCTTCCGCATATATCTCACGGCCAACTTGATTCTACTACTATACTACATACGAATGTGTAATGAAGATATTAACGGTAAGTAAAGATATACAGGGTGTCCTACAAAGAGCACGCATGAGACGTATTAAGGCAGTCGCTTATTTAAATGGAATATGATATTCTTAATTCATTTTCAGATTCTACGTGTAATTTTAAGTCAACTTGGTATATTAAAATTCAACGGTTTTTGAGTTGCGTATTTTATTTTCTTCAATGTTTTTTGTTTCATAATGACTAAGAATTGTTCATTCTAATTCAGATAATTAGGGATTAGAAAAATAATAATTTTGTGGAAGTAATACTGAGACTGGATACAATATCCAGAATAGGTCCAGATTTCTCTAGATTCTCTAGTTTTCTCTAGATAGAGAAAACAATAATTTTTTGCAATTTATAGTAATATATAGTGCAAACATTTAGTGTAGAATATAGTTATTTCTTAATCTCAGTTTCTCTGTTACAGTTGCCTTTAAATATTTTGATGAAAACATAATGAATTATTCATTTCTTTATATGACATAAGTCGTCTGAAATTCAGACTTTGAATTATTGCCGCAACTATAACAAACAACGAAAAACCAACCAACAACGAATTTTTTTTTGTATAAATGCAGCATATATTGTTATATATCTAAGATTTGCATTGTTTATTTTAAATATATAAATTTACCCGTACGTATTTAAAATAAAACATTTTTATATAAACTACAGAAATAGTAATATGTACAGCTGCTGAGAATTCAAGTAACCACCACTCGCGTTATCAATCGGTTTTTCATATCACTTAAATACTCAGTATTCGGTTATTGAAATAACCTAGGGTAAAAACCTCTAAAACTAAAATTCAGATTTGATTTCCGGTTTCTAAAATACGTCTAATGCGCGTTCATTATAGGACACCCGGTATAGCCAGTACAATTTTTAAGCATAAAATCATAAAATTGCAAAATAGGTCCGACGCATCGCTCGTCCCACCGTGTCAAGCCGTCTTGTAATTTGGAATGCAGCGCGTAAACTCCATAGGGTTTGCATCAGCCTGATACAGTTTTCGTCATATGATTAAATTTCGATCAATGACAGTTTTAATGTATTCACCTGGCTTCCCCTAATGCTCCGAATGAATTTCCGTCTTAGCTGGGCGGGTCCGGTCCCATCTATAAAAAGCTTGCAAAATTTTTGTATCGGCACAATTACCACAAACGTTCCTTTAGCAAACATGGCCGCTAAGGTAAGCAAGATCCAGTTCATTTATGCTTATGTCGCAATAAGGCAACCTAATACTGCCTGTAGATTTGCAAGGAAATTTAAAAAAATGCGATTACCTAGTATACTTATTTTAGTTGCTCAATTCTTACGTGACTTTAATTTCTTTACTTAAATTAACTAAAATTTGTTTAACATTATATTTTGTTGTCATTTCGATATATTTTCTTTATTTTTGGCTAATGAATGTTCAATCAATGTCATTTGTTATAGAAATAATTATGCGCATTTCTTAAACGTACTAAAATACCTTCTTATTTTATGAATCGTATATCTGTTTATGATTTTTTTCATTTATACAGTAAACTAATTATTATGAACTATTGAAACTAAACTCAACTAAAAGTATTTCAGATTGTGATATAAAAAATGTACAATTTATTCAGAAACTATGATTTTTTTCGAAAAAATTACGCAAGTAGTTTTTTGTATTTAATTCACATCACATTTTGGATTTTTCTAAATTTAGTCCACTGGTGTACCACATAATTTTTAAAGAGATAATTGAAACTGTTGAAATTTTAAATTGACTTGTAATTTCATTGGATGATACAGGTTTTTATCCATATATATCACTTAACATTGGAAAACAATTAGTTTATTACTTTCCGACATAAAACAGAAAGTTATTTTTTTGTTAACTTGAACATCATGCTATGTGACAGAAGGTTCTTTGTGATCCCAATAGATTTATGTTTGTTTTACTAGTTTTGAGTAATAAAAATAAACGTTTCATTGGATTTAAGGCACTCTATCAAGAGTGGGTGGTATTTCATTTGAAAAAAGTGTCAACTTTGAAGTAATTTTCGAGTTTGGTTACATCAAGACTTAAAAATTGAATTTCTTTTAAACAATCCTACCTACTACAATTTTTTTGCAATACAAATACAAAAACTGTAGCTAGTAACGTCACAACTGATAAAAATAAAACTTATACACAAATTACATTAATATTTTATTATTTTAATTATTAATTACGAAACATTAACCTGACTTAAATAAAAAAATAATTAATTAAACTTTTAAGCTAAATTCAAATCTTGAAGATATCATGAAAACAACGAGATGTCGACTTTTATAATTTTATATTGTTAGTTTCCTTTTGATGGCAAAGCTAATTTTCCAGTTCGTCGTACTCGCTGCTTTCGCAGTCGCTGCCCGCGCAAGCGGTCTCGTCTCCGCCCCCTTGGCCGTGGCACCCGTGGCCAAAGCAGTGGTCGCCGAACCCTACGACCCCAACCCCCAATACTCCTACGGATACGAAGTTCAAGACCCCCTCACCGGTGACAGTCACGGACAAGTTGAAACTCGCAGCGGAGACGTAGTTCAAGGTTCGTACGCCCTTTTGGACTCCGACGGTACAAGGAGACAGGTCGACTACACCGCGGATCCAATCAACGGATTCAACGCCGTCGTCCACAAACAACCCCTCGCTGTCGCCGCGCCAGTAGTAGCTAAAGTAGCCGCTCCAGTGGTAGCACCAGTTCCAATTGCCCCAGTCGCCCCTGTACTTCGTTCCGCTCCCCTTGCAGCGGCCCCACTTGCCCCAGTCGCCCCCTTGCTTCGTTCTGCTCCTCTTGCAGCAGCTCCACTTGCCCCCTTACTTCGTTCTGCCCCTCTTGCAGCGACTCCACTCGCCCCCTTACTTCGCTCTGCCCCAATTGCCCCTCTCTCCCCCTTGCTTCGTTCCGCTCCACTTGCGGCTGCCCCATGGGCTGCTCCAGTCCTTAGATCGGCCCCATTATGGTGAAGAGGACAGCAATGGACATAAATTAATGTGTACAGTGTACATATGAATATTACAATGGAGATTAGGGATAAATAAATTTTATTTATTGCATTGTAACACGTTTTTTATTTTGCTACCATATTTTACACCTATACTGTTCAAAACATCACCCCATTTATAAAAAAGGAGCGTCGTTTTTATAAAACGGTGTTTTACATAAAATGCAAACGCTTTTAAAAAATTAAGAGTGCCAGATTGTTGAAATAGTGTTTTCTACAAATACAAATAGTTTTAGACATTTAAGAACTGAATAATACAGAGCTTGTCAATTGACAGTAAAGTTATCTCATGCCACCTGTGAATATTCAAAGGTACCGAAATAAAACGAATATATAACAGACAGCGGTCTAACCAACAAATTTTTAGGCATATAAATCTCTCAAATTACGTATTATTTTAAATTTAAGTATAGATGTAAATATTGTTGTAACATAAACTTACATAGTTCTACAAGTAAGACGGTTCATTTTTTTTGTTCATAAGTAAGTGAAAATAATTGTTAAAATGTGGGGTTAGAATAGCAAAATATTGCGTGTCTTACAAACGCTTTTTAAAAATTATTGTTTTAATTGAGGAGAATTTAAATAGTAAAAGTCAACAATTTTTTTTTAATATTACTTTTATTCTATTTTTAATTTTCAACATGTCAGTACCTAAAAACACAATAAATGTTATCATTATGTTTAAGACATAGTGATTATTTTCTTTTGTAACTGAGAACCAGAAACAAAAAAAAAAGAGTAAAAACAGGTGAACGCTTTTTTTTCCTATGCGTAATTGAAACTGAAATTTTTTACAGCTCAATAATATCAATGTAATTATTTACTGTCTTTTTCTTACGTCATCATCGCTTCTGCCTGGCATATCAATTTAAAATCGAGCACTAAACGATAAAAAAATAGAGCAATGGGGCAAATTTTGTAACACCAGAATGTACTTTGTTATTTTAATGGTTTTATATTGCAAATCGTTAGAAATTGGTACTTGAACATATAATATGTATTTCATGTACTGCAAGGTTAAGAAACTGACACTGAAGATGAATTATTTATTACTTTCAGAAACGCATATTAACAAGACAATATCGAATTTGATCCTATTCTTTAGATATCTCAACATATTTGTTCAAATGAGATTCTCTTTTCCGTTTCTTTTTATTTATTTATTTTTTTGATCTTCCATCTAGAAAAAAAAATATGAAAATTTTGTACAATTCCAAAACAAACTACAATTATAAATCAATGCAATGTTGTAAGGAAAACCAATTTGTTGGCGAACCGGCATTTCGGCCTTCTTGGAAGAAATTGGAACGGAATATTAATATTACAAGAATAAAGACTAAAATAAATTTGTAAAAACAAACTTATGATAATGATGATGTGTTTAAAAATAACAAACGATTACCTGCTTTATACTTATAAATTTGTAAAAACAAAGTTATGGTAATAATGATGTGTTTATAAGGGACAAGCGATTGATTGCTTTATATTCGGATATTATTAAAAAACGCTCCATATATATTAGTTTCAGGAACAGAGTGTGCCGTGACGTTGGCGTCGCGGTAATAAGATGAGTTTTTTGTCATCCACTACACTTCCAGGAAGCTTTCAGTGTCATACAAGAAATACATTACGTTTATTTAAAACGGGCCCCGAGAGAATAAAAATACATTAACCCTGTCCCACGCAAAAGACGGGTAAGATGAACGGAAACAAATATTTCGTCAGGAATATTCCTCAGGAGATTTGAACTTTTGTTATGGGGCAGGCTTCAACGAAGCCGAATCTTATTTTGTTCCAACGACGTTTACACGCGTTTCTTAATAGTTTCAAAACTGCACGGCGTAAATTTAGTTATTGTCTAGTAAATCAAAGCAACAGTACGAGTTTTCGTACAATTGTTCCTTGTGATGGTATGATCTGAAAAATGGTTCGGTGAAAAAGTGTTTTTGGCATACTTTGAAGTCCAAAATGCGGAAATCGTCAACGTTTTGGTCAAATTAGTGCATGTTGAAGGCGATAATAAACATAAAGATTCAGAATATATTACATGCTTGTTTCTTTTTTTGAAGTGAAAGGGTGAAGATATCGACCGAAACAGTTAAAGGTTGCAGGTCTATAGGGTCGAAATTCCTGCAGAATAGAAAATATTGCTAACAATGTCCAAGTTCGAACAAATTATCCAATTTGAAAACCTGTATTTAGGTAACTATTGGATTTACAGTTTGTAATAAAAAAAAAACTAGTGCTTCAGGATAAAAATTGACAAAAACTGAAAGCAGGTAGAAAAGTCTGTGCTTTTTTAACAATGGAAGTTGAAAACTTCATTGGACTAATTATAAACATCTCAGCAAAACATCAGAACTATCGAATCTGACGCAAAGTCTACCCCCTCTCCCTCCCCCTTTATATCAGGCGACAATGGTTACAAACTTTAGAACAGAGTCGAGGAGGTTTAGATATGAAAATATAAAATACGAACTGCCGTCCAAAGACGTGACGTTTTGACACCAACTGCTACCTTATTTCTGTGGCAAATGAAACATTTTCGCAAGAAGACTTTTTTCTCTGGAGTTACATGAAGCCAAAGGTCTATGATACAAATTCATTAAACCTTACATTACACCCAAAAAACCATACGCTGGTTAGTTGAGCTTAACAGGTGTACTTTCCAGTCCATTGATATCTTTCCCTTAATAAAATCTCCATTTAGCCCTTGAGATGTGGATATGAGGATTAGGTACATAGAACTGTGTTCCCTAACGTAATGTTTGAATTTCTCAGAGTGGATATACTCAAGGATAGTACTCAGTATTTGTAAATGCGGCTATTTGAGGGTAGACATGGAAATCGCTTTAGCTGCTAGGTAATTTCACATTCTGTAACTAGCCGGTGAAGTAATGGGGCTCATGACACTGTAGAATGAAACTACCACACACTGGAAAACGAATTCTGTAATATTATGTTCGTATACGCAAGCATTCGGTTGAAAGGGGATTATTGCCTTGTATATTTATATTTGATGACAGTATTAATAATAAATTTCTGTAAAACATTAAAGGAAAACTTAACAAGACATGTACATTAAAACATATAGGGCCTACGTGGATAAATATAGGATACTTACCCTCAAATTCCTCAACATATTCTGTAACGGTGTATTATCAATGGGTATTATCTATGAATTTTTTTATTCAATTAATTTGTTCCTGCGACAAACAGAAACGGTTTGAAAATGTTAATAAATTTTCAACTAGTGAATTTAACGCAAGTTGGGCGGATATTTCTGGCAGTTCAAACTGTTTCCAATTGCTGCAGAAACAGATATAACACATGTAGATACACTATTAACATATCAAAGTGGTTCAAAATCGATTATACAATGGTAGTAATATAAAAATCTACTTCTCACTACAGTATTGGAACTGTTTGACTAAATTCTGGCACACTTTTTTATTATAGCACACGTCCACTTGCACATACTATTTCACTAAAATTAGTAGTAAATAATAGTATATTGTTATTTTGTGCTATACCCTTTAAATTTTACTATATGATATTTATTATAAAATAGGTATAATTAAAATTTACAGCTACTTTATTACTACAATATTTGTCACTCTTTTACAATAATAGTTTTGCATTTCCTATAACAACGAACTTATATTGTTTACTATATTTGATTCCACGACAAAATTGTAAGCACAAATTTGTAGTAACTATTTCCGTAGTATTTCTTTCAGTGTACAGTGGCATAAAAACAAAATACCATCGTGACTTATTTACGGCTTTTGAGTCTTCTATTTAAAGTTGTATTTTTTCATTGTCTATTTTAAAAGTAATACAAAACATTTTATTTTCTTTCCTTTTTTCCGATTTTAACCTCTCCGTATTTTCTCCAAATTTATTTTAATAGCCCGCGGATCTGGTCGACCTTTCGTTTCGTTATGACATCGTAAACCCGCACTGGGTCAATGTCATTGTGATGCCTGCAGTTTGGGTGCGTCCAACGAAAGCAAAAGTAATTTCTTCTCTGGTGGAGACTCCGTCGCCCCGTAATTTCCTATTATGGAGGTCTTAATTGGGCCAGGTACTCAAAAGCCATTCAACAAGTTTCAATTAATTCTGATTCAATTTACCGACTTTAAGTTTTGGAATCGGTAGGAATGCTCTTCATCTTTTCAACAGAGGGAAAGGCGAAATGACGATTAGGGTAAATTAATAAGGGTTTTGCTAATGTACTGGAAATGTACAGGATGTTTTACGCGTTTCTTCAACATAACTTAGTAAATCCGCCTAATAAAATTGCAGCGATGTGCAGATATTATCGTACTGAAAACACATTAGAATATTTCAATTTTAAAAATTTGGGCTTGAGGTTTCAGGACTACTCTCCTTAAATAAAATAATACCATTCTTGTAGCACTTCCGGTTATACCGGAAGTCGCAGACGACTTGCTTGTCAAACTAACACGTTGTATATTTTTGCATATTTAAGTTCTTCTTCCTTATATCTGCCTCTAATGGTGTTCGAGATATATCTATTCTATCTTGCTTCTTGATAGTCTTGATTTTTGATAGTCTAATTCAAAATTTTTTCATCGTGCAAGCTATATTGATATTTAACAGAGAACAAGGAAAACGATTCCATCAAGATATGTCAAATGGAGGATCGATACCAAGAAGATAGGATGATATTGACATGATGGCAATTTTTTGTTGGATACTAAAGTGAGAAACGAATCAGAATAGAGAGAAGAGAAAGAGAAATCCCCTGCATAGGTTATACGAAGAGAAAAGTGTTCGTTACAAGTGAAAAAAAAGTTGAGGAGCAATGTCAAAGAAAGTCTGATCCATTACATTCCAAGATTTTTTGGTATTCACATTTTTCAGTTTTCTTTTGCGATATTTAACGATTTTTGCAAAATGTTTTGGATGATGAGGCTCAACAGATTTCAGATTGAAATCAACCAATTTCTAAAAACGACCATCACTGTATTCGCAATGAAAAGGGCTTTAAAATAGTTGGGGTTGCTAGCGATTAGGGGGATGCACATATCGAGTTGGCTTAACTGTCAAAAAAACTTTCCTCAAGAATAAAAATCGACGGGTCGGCGAATTTTGAAATATTTTTCGGTTTTCTAATTATAAAGTATGCCAAGTTTTCGTTGAGATACCCTATATAACGACAGAAAGCGGTCTAACCAACACATTTTTAGGTACAAAATACATATTTTATTAAATTTAACTGTAGATGTATAAGTATATTGTTATAACATTTTACATAGTTCCGCATACAAGATGGTTCACTTTTGTTTATAAGTGTGTGAAAATCATTGTTAAAATGTGGGGTTAGAATTGCAAAATAATGTGTGTCTTTACAAACACGTTTTAAATGTTATTATTTTATTTGAGAAGAATATAAATATTAAAGGTAAATAAACAAAACATCAAGAATTTTGTTCTTGTTGTTCTGTACCTAAAAACGCCACAAATTTGATAATTTTTTGGCAAGAAATACGGCGACCTTAAATGAATAGCCATGTTTTCATTTTCTATTAAACACCAGCCTTCTAATGGCGTTTCTAGAAGTATCTGAAAATTGAAGATATTTTCTTTTAAAACACCCATATCTGAAAGACCCTGTATAGCAATTTTAAGGTTGGGTAAAGTTGTGCTGAATGCCCCTGTGTCTGTTGCGTCTTTTCTATCAAATTTTTAGATTATTCATGAGAAAATCAGAATTTTTAACAAGCGGTGGTGTAAAAAAAGAATATAATATATACACAAATCAAGGCGATAAAACTATCAAAATTCATTGCCATCGAACAGCGGGTAACAGGGGCGGCGTGTATTTCTGTTATATCCTATTTTATTGCCATCGAATAAAACCCGTTGACGTTTTGTCGACCAGTCGTAATTAACAGATAACAAGTCCAGGCAAACATACGGATCCGCACATACAAGCAATAAAATAAAAACGGCCACTGTTACATGCGCAATTATTAGAGACATAAAGCTTGCATTAATCAGGATCAAACTGGTGTAATAAAATTAAAAACGGGGAGTAATAGACGGCGGACTCGTCTGTTTAGTGCATTATTAATTATTCCATCAAAATCTAAAATAGTTTTGGTACGAGAAGTTGGATATTTCAATGCTTGTTATATCGTTTTAATGTTTCATGACATTTTTACGTTGTTACGTTAAAAGTCGGTCCTGGAAATGAATACTTCAATCTGACTATATTTCATGATAATATACATGGTCCAAATAATGTCGATACTTTACAACAGGGTGTGCAAAAATTAGCTTGGTCAAAATTAACAATAGATTCTACCACCAAAAATAAGAAAAAAAAAATTATGTTGGAGCGAAGCTTCTAGTTTATAAATTTAAATTTTCTAACAGTTTGGTCACAGTTTTAAACTTAAAATCGTAGCGATATGTATATCATCGTCTGCATCAGATGAAGGGATTGTATTAAAATCGACGGCCAATTAATAGTGTTTTCTTAATAAAATACAAGAAAGAAAATGTTTTGTATAGAGTGGGCCAATTTCGACACTTTTAGAGGGTTTCTCCTATTCCCGAGGAGATAGAATAAAAGTATCAAAGGTCGCACGAGTTTGAATTTTAAGAAAAATTTAATGGCCAAAATTTAAGTAAAAATTCCGCACGAGCTACTGCTAAAAAATGCCAACTACACAAATTGAAATAGTTAATGTGGTTACTAAGATTCTCCATTGAACATAATTTTTTTAGCATATGATAGACTATAAATGTCAGTGTAAAATTTTCATATTTTGTTATACAATGTTGGGACAGCGTTTCACTACATAAAGTCGGAAACCGTTGCTCCAAGCGACTTCAATAAGGTAACCTTTCTTAACTATAAAAGACTGGGGAAGATATTTTTCTAGTCCAAAATAATATACAGGGTGGAACAAAAAAGTTGTAACGGTTTAAATGGTTTGAAATCATCACCGGTGGCGTCCTCTAGAAGATATACCAAAATAAAAAATAAAATTGAATTTACCATCCCAAGAAACCCCTGGATACAAAATTTCGTGAAATTAACGTGAAATAGTCGAAAGTTATTAAAGAAAACGCGATTTATTTTTTAACCTTTGACACCCTGTAGCTCCGTGATTATAACTTTTGGACTAAAGCAAGTTTAGTTAAATCGACTTATTTTCAGCTATACTTTATGTGGCGAAACGCTGTCCCAACCTTTTAGGGACATCCTGTATAATAATTAATGAAACATAAATACTACCGTTTTTTGCTGTGGATTTTCGTTGTCATCGTCACTATGGAAATTTTGAATTACTAACCATTGGACAAAAACTGTACCTGGATTTTTGGAAGCAATGTAGGTACTTATAACTTCGAAAAGAAGATATGCATCAACCCCTAAATTTATTTTTGTGTTCAAATACTTTGTTTAGAAATTGTAAACAAAAACGAGATTTTAATTTTTAACTTTAGTAATAATAGAGCAAAAAGTTATATGGGGAACAGGTATTATTTTAATTTCATATCTATTACTCTCCAGATTTTTAAGTGCTGGGAAACCTTGCATATTTATAAAAAAAAGTCATTGTATTATTTGTAATACATTTTAAAAATTGTTAATTCAAGCTTAGACATATTAAGAGAGTAAAAACTATCCATCAGATATTCTTTGCAGGGTCACTGCTAACACTCATGTTTATGTAACTTTCTAAAGTAGAACAATCATGTTCGGAGTGTAGATAAGCTTGGACGTAGACGTCGGATTGAATGCATTTTAGGTGTAATATTATATGATTGTCAATACAAAATATTAGTAAATCAGATCTAAAGTATCTTAAATCAAATTATTTTCATGATTGAGAATGAAGAATTTATTTAATTTTGTATTTTGTTGTTATAAGTATACACAGAGTATAAGCCACGTGCCCATAAAATTGTTAAATTTCTACGCCTATGGTCTAATAGTATGGTAAGCACGTATCATTCATAAAATTACTTGAATATCTATTGCTGTACTGTGCTTTCGATATGTGTTGAAACTACGAAAGTGTCAAAAGCTTATTTATATTTTTGCTTTTTACTCAAATACTTGGTTAAAAAATTTTTATAGTGCAGCCACATACATATCTCACATGTTCGTACAGAAAAATTAGAGTTGCTTCCAAATAAAGACAGAAAATAGTACGATGATATTATTGGTAAGAAGAACAATGACGTGAGATATTATTTGTAGTTCCTATACTAATGAAAATTATTTACGATATTATACGGTGCATTCTTGGTCATTTAATTTCTAGGTCAGTAGTGTGAAATAATACTAGAATGTAATTTAATGTTGTAATAGAAAATTACTACTTATGAATATGTATTTGCCATTTTGTCATATTTTCGCATTATCGTACACATGAAATGTAGTTTCACAATGGTATGATGTATTTTTAGAAAAAATAATTTAACTTTACATGGAAGATGGGTTTGATATTTTTTACTTTAATGTATTTGCAAATTTGTAATAATTTTTATAAATGCATTAATTAATAGTTGATGCAATTAGCAAATAATAATATATCATATAACTATATGTAAACAGTCGACTTGATTTTCACCATTTGAAACAAACAAATTCGTGCAATTGAATAAATAATTTATTAATAAATACCTAAATTATATACAGTCATTTAAAAAATCATCAGTGGTGGTACAGAGGGGCAGCATAAGCGGCGACTTTAGCTACGGGGGCGGCATAGGTAAGGGGGGCAGCAACTTTGGCCACTGGGGCGGCGTAGGCAACGGGGGCGGCCACTTTAGCCACTACAGCCTTCTGCACGAGAGGTTCCCTGTGTACGACAGCGTTGAATCCGTTGTGGGGATCGGCAGTGTATTCTACGGTACGCCTGAAACCGTCAGGGTCAACCAGAGAGTAACTTCCTTGGACGACGTCTCCGTCGCGGACTTCGTGCTGGTTCTTGCTGTCTCCGGTGAGACCGTCCTGGATGTCGTATGCGTAGTTGTACTGTGGATGGGGGTCGTATTCTTCGGCGACTACGGCTTTGGCCACGGGGGCGGCATAGGCAACTGGGGCGGCCACTTTGGCGTAGGCAGGAGCGGCGTAGGCAACTGGGGCGGCCACTTTGGCGTAGGCAGGGGCGGCGTATGTCAGAGGGGCGGCTGGGAGGACTCCGGCATTGGCTACTGCCAAAAGGGCGGCAAGAGCGACAAGCTTAAATAAGAAAAGTGCATATTTGAGAAAATATAAGCATTCATTTACACTAATCGAATCGTAATAGTTTGAAACTGTTAGAAATGTTCGTCAAACTACTTGTTGAGTTACGTGGACTGAAAACAAATCCACAGCTTTACTATTCAAATATTTGAAAGCAATCCTTGATTTTTGTGGGGACAGGCCTAATTAAAATCGGATATTTTCGTTTGAAGACGGTAGTAGAAAAGTTATGCAATAATAATATTAATGAAATTACTAAAATTTGTCTTAAATTATATACAGGGTGTCATTTAACACTCCCGCTGCCAATATCTCAGAAATGAAGAAATTTAGTTTCGAAAACTGGGGTTGTTAGCTTCCTCGAATAGCTTCAAATTGCAGTTAGAATTGCTAATTCAAACATTTTTGTATAGATGGAATGGCGGTGCAAAAAAAATGTTAGGGAGTGTTAAATGGCACATCCTGTGTAGGGTAATGTTCAAATATACTACCATCAATCTCATAAGATAAAAAATAAATAAATATTAGAATTCTGAAAAACAAAATAATACGGATAAAGAATTTTCTTGATTCTATATAATGTTAAATATCGGTTAGATTTATTGAAAACAAAATGTATTGTAAATATTTATGACAAACTAAAAAATATACTGCTTATAATATCATTTTTATATGAAAACACATTATTCAATGACAATAAAAGTGTATGTATCACCCATCTCTTTTTAACGCTACTTCACAATACAAACGATACTGTAACCACTATCACTGCAGCACGTACCTTAAAAGCCATGTTTGCACTGTATATATGTACAAATGTTCGAAATTGATTTGCAAGTTGAGAATGATTCGATGTCCCTACACGGCTCCTTATATATCTAACATTACTGCTCCGATTTCTTCACAATTACATAACGATACGAAGAAATGACCTTGCGGAGATCGCCAGATTTGATTTACGTCATACTTTCGTTTGTTAATTTCAGGGTGTTGGCCGTCTCAAGGGGGCATTGTTCGAGAAAAGTAGGCGCTGGTGCATAGGTGGCTAGATCTCTATCGGGTCGAAATTGTGTCAGATTTTCGATACACTATGTCTTTGTTGATCTAAAAATGTCGTTAGGTATCTAAAACGTGTTTACAGGCGGTGTAGATCATAATGCTAATATTTATTACTCGAATAGGAGTCGCAGCATTATTAGAAATAGTTCGTATAACTAAAAATCATAATATGAAGTTAAAATAGTCTAAACTAATCTCAAAGACCTAGTAGTACTTGTAGATGCATATATATAGTAAGTAAAAATACATAAATTGAAAAAGGTATACTGTTAAATAGTTATTTATGTAGGCAAGTCGCCTAAGAGCATAATCATCCTAGTATCTGTTGTGGTGCATACAACGTTTCCCATTTCACTTCATACGAAATAAAAGCTGTAAAAAGTCATAGTCAAACGTCATTATTTTTGGGTTGCCATGGCAGTGGTGCTATGCCAGCGGGCATTATGAATGTCTGGGGTGATATGGGTATGTATATACAAATATTTTAAAAAGGTATAGAGAAAATTAAGAATAAACGAAATCACCCTTCAGAAAAATGTGAAACTTATAAAGAGATATTAGACCCTTATTTAACGCCGTCTATGCGGCACGTCCGCCGCGCGTTTGTCGTTTACAGTCAGAGTAGACAACCAGCAACACAACGGTAAAATTCGCTATCATGTCATAATTTAATTTCTGTGTTTACGTTGTAATTTTGTGTTTTTCTTAGGTTTTTGGTGCCTCTTTTTAATTTTAAACATTTTATAGTTATTAAATAAAGGAAGACGTATCGGGTACAGATATTTTCCCACAATATAGTTCGCCGGTTTGTTTTTCTAGGTTATGGGACTAGGCTACCGCTGGTGAATTAAAAATTTTCTATTATTAGTAGGTATTTTCTTATAGTAAATAGGCATTTCATCTAACTGTATCTACGGGAAGTGTATTTTATCGGTAATGAGTGGTTGCAATAAGCGAAAATGTAGTTGCAGGTTGTAACGAAATTATGAGAAACAAATGCAAAATACTGCAGCTAATTGGATTAACGGTCACTTATCTATTAGGTATTATTACTAGTATAATTGTTAATTTTTGTCGTTTCTGCATTTAGAAACGTTGTAAAAAAAACGACCGCATGGTATAGTAGAAATTGTTGACAGATGTAAGCTTTACCTATCGATGCTAATCATAGGCGCCTACTTTCTCAGGTATAAAGGGTTTTACCCCATTTTTTAAACATCGAGTTAAAATTTTGGAATATTTTTTTAATTGTCTCTTGCCTTAACTGGAATTCTTTAACCTGCCCTTGTTGTTTTTGAGCCAGACTGTATTAGTACCTCTGGATTCGCCCACATATTGATTTTTTTATATCTCGTGTCTCGCTTTCATTATTACATTATACATACGTTGGAAAAACCTAAAAGTACTGTCAAATATGACGACCAAGTCATTGGAAGAATTGTGTCGAATACGTGTCTACGAATTAATGTTGTTTTACATTATTTTCAAGTTTGTTGTTAGAACTCCGAATATTAAAGAAATACAAGCACAAATGCTAACGTCAAGATACTGATAATTAATCCTCGTGGAACCTCCAATGCCGCCACTCATATATTAGGTTTGAAACCATTAAATTTATAATATTGTATTGTCACGTAGGAACAAAAAATATAATTTATTTAATGTTGACAATCTTGTCTTGGTCTCGCAAGACAAGAGAGGAAATGTTGTTACCGCAAGAAGGGGTAATATTTAAGCGAATATTAGCTGAAAAAATGAGTATTGCATTTTTATTGTTGATATATACCTACTTTATTTAAATCTAGCATATAAAATTATTTATAACTTATTATGTAAAATTGGTCGTTTCTATACTTTATAACGTCTGTGGACAACGTTCTTTCTGGGTTTCCGTCCTTCATCGGCGCAGTGCAGCTTAAAAACAAGATTCTTAATATGTTTCTATATGCAAGAGTCTCAAAAGAATTATGTAAGGTTTGCAAAATTGCGAAGCAAGATCTTGTGAGATCGAGCAAGAACAACGCTTTAAAGAAACTATTGCCTTGTATTACAACGCAAAATTTTTCACTAAAACCAAATGAGTTTAGTTTTTATAGTAAAATTGAATGGTATATATGAGAATGAGGAGTTCACTTCAATATAAATTAGAATTATAAAAATATAACGAGTAAATAAATAATAAAAGTAACAATTTAGATTAGATTAAATATGTAGGTTGTAGGTACATATGATACTCGTTTATTGAATTATAAAACTAAGCATTTTATTGACACAGCTTTGCCTAAGTCAATTTGAAAAATATTCATCGTCAAACAGTGGAAAACATTAAAAACACAATTCTTTGCAGTCAGTTATCAATCCAATAGTTGCCTGCGTTCCCAATTGGTTTTTTGTCCGCGAAAATTTGATGAACCAACTTTAACATCCAATAATGCGTTTGTGTTATGTTGCATTCGATTGAAGCCAGTGGCATACGGCCCCAGTAAAATGTCAAAAACTTGGACGTGCTCTATCGCTACAAATACCACAGTGAAAGTTTCACTAAGGTTGACCGAAGCGATTCGTCTAGATTTCCTCCGCCAACCCTCGGTCTAATTGTGACAAATATCCTCATCATCCGGCTAATAATTGATTCCGACCGCAGTCGTATCGCGTAGGAATATCAATTCGGCTCTAATTGCAAATCGTGATTCATCGACGCAACATTGTCTAACGTTACTAAGGCGTGCTAATTACCCTTTCGCTGATAAACTGCCTGTAATATACGAACTTGATTGACGGGAAATTGGATCGAGCGTCTCAGTCACTGTCAATATCAAAGGCAGCGCGTAGTCGCCCCAAGGTTCTTTGTCTGGAGTAGTATCGTTCTTTGACATCTTAGGAGGCTCTGGAACGGCTTCAGGGTTAGCTCTGTTCTGATGTTGAACGCAGACTTGAACAATTTGAAATGCTGGTAAACTTCGTTGATAAATAATTTGGCAATTGATCTGTTACGTGGTTCTAGCAGTTAGCTTCAGTAACCAACACGGAAAAAATCCAATCTGTGTTTTAATATAATAATATACTTAAAATTTTAAACTACATTCAAGTGTATAGGGTGTTTTTAACTTAACCAAAATCTATTTTATACTGAAATTAAAATGTATCATGTGTTTAAACAGAACTGCTTTATTCTAAGTGCATTTCATTCTGTGTCTACTGTTCATCTGGGTTTTATATTTATGCGGATACCTAAAACGATGTAACATTTAATTGATCTGGACGCCACTGTCCCCCAATTTTTTCGGCGCGAACTGCATAAAATAGTTTTGTATCACTCTTCCATCACTGTCATTGTAAATTAATATTTAGTATTCGACAAATCCCTAATGTCGGCGCATATCCATGAATACCGGACGTATTTAACAATAAAACTCGAAGCTTTGGTCGGTGTAATAAATACTTCCATTTCTATATTTTCGAACAAGAAATATCGACACATGAAAACCATGTAAATTATCATTGGTAAATGTTTACAATGTATGCTTTAAATTTGCACATTTATAGACAGTTTAGTAATGTTAATAATAAGAAATGACTTGATAAATCTTATCAGTGGTAATTTTTGTTTCAACCCCAGTTTCACAGATTACTCAAAAGACTGTCAAATATTCACAAAATCTATAATAAGTTTTTTTTATTGCCCAATAAGAAGAAGAACAGAATTGTATATACCTTCTTTGCCAATACCAAAAATGAAACATGTAAGTCTTTACTTCTTGTAAATTATAAGATGTGACCAAGAAAAATCAGAAAAATATTTAATTGAAGTGAACTTTTTTTAACACAAAGACAGTGGTGTGGGTATGGGGTTGTTCACCCTTGAATCCCATAAACTTCTACTCCAAAGGTAATTCCATAATATTTTTATTGCAAATATTAAAATTTTGTTCTATTTTCCAAAAAAATTGTTCAGGAAATTCACTAAGAAGCTCTGTTTTCAGATATTTTGACTTTTTCTAATCGGAATTATCTTATGAAATTATAAAAATTGGGTATAGTATTTAAATACGCATTGCATGTTTCTAAATTTGTAAGAATAGTATTGACAGATGCCACATCAAATCAGTTTATTTGGTGTGTAGTTAAAACATGTTGAAATTATAATAATAAAAATCGATTGGTCTTGATAGACCAGTTGCTTGACCAGCTCGATCACCGGATCTCAATTAACTAGATTTTTTTATTTGAGACTTTTTAAAGGAAAAAGTGTATACAGCTTCGGTGTATAATAGAGAAAACGTATTACCTACATCGTATTTAAAGAGTTTGTGACGGAATAAAAAAATCATGACATGATAATTCGGGCAATATATTCCTAAGAAATCAATGATATCGTTGCATTGGCTAAAATGGATATCGCTTTGAGCCTCATTTAAATTAAATTTTTTACAAACCGTTGTTTTCATTTGTTTAATAAATGATTAAAAGCAATTTTTAATATTTCACAGGGTAACCCTGATTAGAAAAAGTCGAAATATCTGAAAAACGAAGCCTTTTAGTGAATTTTCTCAAGGACACTTTTTTCATAAAATTTAAATGTTTATACTGAAAAAATGCATCACCATTGACGTAGAAGGTAAGGCTGCTCAAGATACGAGAAGCACTGAAGATGAATCTGTTAAGTATGTCCAAACGTCTACAGTTAAGCATCGAGCACGGCAAAACAGTCCAGAAGGTGTACATCATTCCCTATTATTTTATCATGCTCTATCGTTTCCCAAAGTTAACAACGAAAAATTAGGGACATTCTCTATGTAAGAGAATGTAAGCTAGTCTGCTCATATTTTGAGTGAATAAAAATGAAAGCAACAAGTCGAATTAACTTTGTATTCTTTATAGAGCTAGACCAGTTCACTGCCGCTCTAAAAGAAGCAAAAGTATGCACTTGTAGCGAGTCCGCAGCTCTATTTGCACAGCTTAAAACCACTAATTACAGGTGCCGCGCCGTTCTTCCTTTGTTATGATAAATGGAATCCAATTACCTGCCGGCTCGCGATATCCGTCTAATTGAGCAATTAATTTGCTACGGCGGATTACCACAATGCTAAACAAGAGAGGTAAAAAGTTCGCTTTGACGCAAATTTTATCCGTAGGAAGTGATTCTCTATATCCCAGGTGTGTTACTTAAATAAAGAGATTATTGATGAATACCAATGGGATAGTTGAAAAAACAACAATAATTATTTTACAGTTTCTGGTGAGTGAGCTTTGGGCCTCGGCAATTCCAAATTAATTCAAAAGCGTCAAATTTATAAAGGAATCTATTATCTATTTTTCAATCAGGATCAAGTCATCCAGAGAATTCTTGACATTTTCTAGTATTTTATGTTTCCTTAGTCCTGAGCTTTACAACGTCCTTTTGGTAAAGCATTGATTTACAAAATTTTTCACATAGCGTTGGTTTAAGCTACACATACCTGTAAAACATTTTACTTCTGTAGATGTATTTGGTCTGGGAAGTTTCAAAATGTGACTACGTTCAGGTTACAGACCTGAAGCCTTCTCGATCAAGTACAAATTCTAGATATTTCTGACTTTGTAAACAAAACATTTATCTGTGTTTATTGTTAGCTTAGCTTCTTTCAGCCTACTTGAACTAACTCAAAGGTTTTGGTGTTTTTCAAACGTAGGCGCTGCTATTCTGATGTCATATAAATGACAGATATATGGATCTAATTGTGACCTTAAAACACAATCCATTGTCAATCGCTGGGCGTTGCATTACATAAACCAAACGGCATACCAGAGAATTCAATTGGCTCGCCAGAAGACTAACTTCTCCACAATTAAAATAGGGCTTGATCAAGGACTGTCTGATGCATGATCTACTCGGTATTAAACATTTCAAATTTTTAATTTTATTATCTAAGGTCGTTTAATCAACTACTGAGGCTAAAAAAATAAATATGTTCTGTCTCGCTTTGTAAATATGTCATCCATTCCACAGCTGACATGAAGGCAATATTTTTTAGATAGGCAAATTACAAATTCGAAACGTAATTGAGAAGACGGGCCTATAATGCAAAATGAACGCTTCTTTTTGTTTATTTTTTCGCCGTTCTGCATTAAAGGTATAGTTTTAGTAACAACTATCAGCTGTCACATCTACTGTCTAGGCATTTCTACTACCACTAAAATAAAAATTAAAATTTGTTCTTTAATGAAAGTATTTTTATTTATTATAAACGTTTATAGTGAAATTAGAACAGCCTGTAAGTGATGTAGTGTTTTCACTAGTAGATAGTTTATAAACCATTAAATCCTCTAAAGGGGTAGAATTATTTAATAAATCGCTTACAGCACTTGATGTACTTGCACTAGAGACTTTTTTACTAATAACGGATTCACTAGTTATGAAGTCCTCAATGTAGTCATTTGATACATAGTCATTTTCCGGGTTGTTGTGCCGTGACCTCGGTAACTGGTAGCTGCCAGAAACAGTGTTAAAATGCACATCTCTAGCATTAGCCGGGATTCTTTTACCTGCTCTGATTGTTTTTGGGCTAGGCTCTGTGGGGACAGAGTCTCTGGGCCCGTCCATATATTGATTTTGGGTCCTATTGTTGATATTACGACTACTACGGTCGGAACCGTTCCTCGGATAATGGTGGTCCTCCGAAGCGTTCCGTAGCGGCCGCTGTAACTGGTCGCATCCCATGCTTCCAAACGTTTCGCCGCTCTTCACTGTCGGCATCTACAGTGGTGACTCCGCAAAAGCTTCGCCGCGACTGAGGTGACCTCCGCCCGATAATCAATTATTTTTTTATATGTTTGCTGATATATCTTTTTCTGGTAATAAATTACATTATATTTGCTTTGTTGATTTAATAATTTCTAAATTTTTTAAATAGCAACAATATGGCGATTACTGTGTACTGTGTAAGTTATTTACTTAATAACGCTTGTCTTATAGCAACCAGAGACGTCTGATATTATTATACATGAACGAATTATCATACAATTTTAATAATTTAAAATAAATGGCTTTTTTGCTATTATGATAAAATTAAAATTGATTAGCGAAAATTGTGTTTAACTTGGCAGTAAAGTAGATTTAACGCTTGGGATGCTTTAAAAGACTCGGCTGCGCCTCGTCTATTAAATAGCCGCGGCACTATTCCATGTACTTTGCTGCCTAGTTAAATAAAAAACTGTTGGTTAAGGCTTCAAATAATAATTATTATAATTTAAATAAGTTGTAATACCTCATTACTGGAGCTCATCACGGCTATAGTTTGCTTCAATTGATATAATAACCGTTTAATTACCACCCGAATTAGTGAAATTTTGACGTTCATATATTCAGCAACGAATAGTCTGAAATTAAGCTTGAAATATTATTATTTGGAACTGTACAGGTAAAGGTAAATGATGTGTTAATGATATTTTACTCAACCGTTAAATTATTTCACGTGTATCGTGTACGGTTTCATAAAGCGACTTTAGTTACAGATGCATGCGATTTGCAACACGTCACACACATTTCACAAACAGGCTTAATATACGACTACAATTTCCTTTTCGACGAGCTTACTACTAAATTATAATGAGTACAAAACGAATTGTATTTTACTGTATAAGGCTATACCAAAGAGAGATATATGTAATATATAACTAAATCGGACAAATCTCGTGGATATAAACTTGAATTGTCAGTGGAAAAACAATGTGAAGTGTTCTCTGAGCGCTTTATATTTTAATATTAATTTTTAATAAGTACATTTAGCACTTTTTGTTGATTTTAAAATTTATTAATCGAGGAAAATTCAAAAACTAAATCAAACAACCCGGTGCATTCATTAAATTTAAATTCATCAGATTTGGTAAATCGGTATGAATGTATTAATTCGGACAATGTTTAATTTACTAAAAATTTCTCATGCAAATATATACGAATTAATGTTAGTTGAGCTAATTAGTTTACGCATTTGAATATTTATTTTAATTAATAAATACAGAAGCAATATAGGCATAGTACTATAGAAATTTAGTATCTGAATAAACTGTAAATAATTTTTCGTCTTTATTCTTCGACATAATGACTTAGTTTAATAATGGAGAAATTGCATGATTTTTCTAAATACGTGCAGGAAAAATCATGTATTATTTTAATCGAAATGGTGTTTATTTTAGACAATATTGAAAATTAAATTATTTCCCCTAAAATGCAAAATTTCTAAAATAATATCTATTTTCAAAAGAGGTGATAAGTCTGACATGAATAACTATCGGCCTATCGTTATAATCAACAACTTCATGAAATGTTTTGAAATACTACTTTTTGATTTTCTTTTTTTCCACACCAAGCATATGATAACTGAACGACAACATGTTTTTTCCAAAGGGCGGTCTACTATTATGAATCTGTTTTGTGTAACTGAATTTATTGCTGATTCTATTCATAGTGGGTTTCATGCTGATACACTGACTTCACTAAAGCGTTCGGCAGAGTTGACCATGTTTTATTGCTATAGACTTGATATTCATGTTTCCAGGGCAGTTTCAAGACACGCTGGTACTTTTTATTTGCCGATGCCAAGAACTAATATTAGGAGTTTTTCCCCATTGAATTTTATCTGCAATACTGATAACAACTTAAAGTCATCGGTTGATATACCTACAGTATGCGCCAAAAATATGGAATAAATTCAATAAAAACGAAGCAATTATTTTTTGGGAAAAATCCTCGAACAGGTCGATTTTTAATTTAAAAAATACATATTTTAGCGTAAAATGCGATTTTCAAATGTCATTTGTTTTCGAGTAATGACGTCATCGATTTTTTTTTAATGGCAACACCATATTTTTTTCCTTGATTCTGAAAGATCGTTTAATTCTCTATCAGACAGTACTACAATTTTGCCCTCTTACATTGGAAAGTTTTCGAGTAAATGACGATTGAATGTTAGAAAACGTAAATTTTATCCATAAAAAAGTAACAATTCTGCGGTATGTAAAATAAAATACAATTGATTAAATTTTATACTTAAATTAAATGTTCGAATTGCCATCTACCAACTTCTTGACAATGCGCAGGTCTGTGAAGAAATTCTTTTTGCACATTATGAATGATTTCTGGGGTAACTCTGCGTATTTCGTCCCGAAGGCGATTTTGAAGTTCTTCTAAATTTCGTGGTTTATTAATGTACGCTTTTGACTTCAAGCATCCCCATAAAAAATAGTCAAGAGGTGTAAGATCTGGCGATCTTGCAGGCCATTCTATCGGTCCGCGCCTGCCGATCCACCTCCCAGGAAAACAGTTGTCCAAAAAATCTCGTACAGGGCGCGCATAGTGCGGAGGTGCACCGTCTTACTGAAACCATATGGTATCGTCAGGAATGTCAGGGTCATTATCGTTAGGAAAAATTACTGCAAGGGCTGGAACAAGGTCATTTTCTAGAAACTCTAAATATCTTTGTCCTGTAAGGGTTCCTTCAAAGAAGAAAGGCCCTACTATTCTATCGTCAACTATTCCAACCCACACGTTTAATTTCTGAGGGTGTTGGTATGTGCCTCTGCCATCCAATGAGGATTTTCCCGACTCCAATATCTGCAAGTTTGACGGTTTACTGTACCATTCAGACAAAATGTGGTCTCATCTGAAAAAAGTATTCATTAGAATTTCGCAAAAGTGTAAGCGGCGATCGGGATCATCTTAATTGAGTGCCTGCACAAGTTGAATTTTGTAGGGATGATATTTTTCCTTCCTCAAGATACGTAGCACTGTGTTCTGACTAGTATCATTGTTTAATGCAATCGTGAAGAATTATTAGAATTATCCACCATACTTATCAAAATGTTCTGTTTCTGATTTTCATTAATGCTTGGACGTCCAGGTTTTGGAATATTTACAACATTGCCAGTTTCTCTAAATTTAGAGTCTACCTTACTGACTGTTGATTGGCTGATAGGGCGATCTGTATATTTTTCATTAAATAAATCGCAAACTTCCTGCTGAGTTCTAGTCATATTCCCACATCCGATAAGAATTAAAATTTCAATTCTTTGAGTAACAGTTAAATGTGCTAATACTTTAAATTGAATAATAATTTCTATGTCGCTTACAATACTTATTAGAAAGTCGGTAAACCGTCATTTACTCGAAAACTTTCCTATGTAAGAGGGCAAAATTTTAGTACTGTCTGATAGAGAATTAAACGATCTTTCAGAATCAAGGAAAAAAATATGTTGTTGCCATTTAAAAAAAAATCGATGACGTCATTACTCGAAAACAAATGACATTGGAAAATCGCATTTTACTCTAAAATATGTATTTTTAAATTAAAAATCGACCTGTTCGAGGATTTTTCCCAAAAAATAATTGTTTCGTTTTTATTGAATTTATACCATACTTTTGGCGCATACTGTATTTTATTGTTCTCTTGCAAGCTTGAAACAGGCAGCACTATGGTGCTTTTTTTCAATCTGATGCTATTTTTAGTGTTAATGGAATGTATGCAATTCGATTATTAAAAATATCCGAGTTATTAAAAAGTAAACGGTATTGTTTTATTAGTGACATCCCTTCCTTGTCCCTTTGTTCATTCTCATTGTATTTTATGATTTTACCTTTTGAGGGTGAAACAGGTCTATTGTAAAATGCCTTTCTCAGCAAATAATCGAATAATAGGGATGAGAGGTTGAAATCCAGATATTAGTTTTCCAGAAATAATGGCCGCAATATTAAATCATAATACACTGAAAGAAGTATTTGCGAAATTTATTAAATGTGTACCAAAATCTAAACTTATATTTACTATAAATTAAAAATTAATTACAATTTTAAGAAATAGGAAAACAAAATTTGTGTTTATAATAAATTATTTAATATTATTGGTGACATAAATATACTTATATGTAAAAAGTACAAACTACTTCTATAAAAGATTAGCTAAACACGTCTACAAATAATGGGCAGCCTTGTAACGCTGTAGAATTGAATATACCGTTGGATTTCCATAACCATAGCCCCCTGATGAGTACGATAGATGACTTACAAGAGGTGCAGAGTACGTTGAAAGACCTAAAGAAAGTAACGTAGAAAAACATTTTTTTTTTTTTGCTAAATTATTGTACTTATAACTAATTTATTAATATATCTGTCCCAATAACACACATATGTATTTTAAATATATTTTGCTTGATTCGTTTAAATAACGTTGTTATTGCAGGTCATGGCTTTACTATTATTGATGTTGCTATAGATGTAAATATATTAAAAAGTACGCCAAAATTAACATTTTCTACACATTTCATTAAGTATCTATTGTATCTATACGAATAAATCTAAATCGATTCTCTATTATGAGAGTCACAATTTTTAAAATGGTATTAGGTTAGTAAACATTTTATGTACAGAGTGTCTCAAGGTTCGCGTCTCCGACTCATAACAAATAAACAAAAAACGACATTAAAGATCTGTTCATGAATAGGGACCCTATTAGGTCCATTTCTCACTTGAAAAACTTTTTGTTTCAAAACAAAGACTAAAATGAAGTAATCAATTATTTTTGCCATGGACATACCCCTATTTTATTATAACTAAAATTATGTTTTTTACGAAAATTTTTATATCTATAGATTTTTTTTCTATCTCTTCTCGTAAAATTACAATGACAAGAATTATACAAACATGTATTCGACCATGATTTAATTAATATTGCCGTGTAAAACACGCTGGAACTGCTGTCATAAGTTTGTTTTCATATTAGTTTTTGTATATTTCTTAAAAAGTTGTGAAACCATATGAAAAATTATTTAGAAATAATCGAATAAATAATGATTGAATACATTTTTGTATAATGTTTGTCATCGCAACTTTTTAAGGAAAAAGAAATAAAAAAAATTTCATAAATAAGATGATTTTATTTACCATAAAATATGGGTATGTTCATGGGGAAAAAAATTGAATTTGAGTTTTCAAGCAAAATATTTTTCAAGCGAGAAATCCCTGACTCATGCCATCTGAACAGATTTTTACTGTCGTTTTTCGCTTGTTTGTTATGGACCCGAAACGCGAACTTTTGGACAGTCTCTACATATATATGTCTTTATTGGGATATGAAAACAGATTTCAAAAATAGCAGTTCCGCAGGGTACCATAGCGGGCCTTTTTTGATTGTATATCTACATTAAGTACTTTTTCATTGCGGGAAGATATTGTTTTTCTACAAAGTTCACCACTTACCAATCGGAGCTATCAAGTGTGCAGTGACGGGAGCGGTACCGTGAACAACACTGCTAGAGGTGTGCACCAATGAAGAAATCGGGGCTACTTCAGCTGATGCAGGAGCAACAGGAGTTAGTTCTTCTGGTACAGCTTTGCTAATTTTGGTTGCCTCGGCAGGTATCCAATAGGCTGCAGGTGCTATATTGGCCACTAAGACGGCATGATTTGGTACCAGGGGAGTTTTTCGGACGACGGCGTTGAATCCGTTCACCGGATCGGCAGAGTAGTCAACGGTACGGCGAGTGCCATCTGGATCATTTAGGGAATAGGAACCTAGAAAATACCAGCGCAGATAGTTGTTTATTTAGAATCGTGCATTAGCATCGTCTTGAAGAAATGATAAGCCAGTTAACCAGCCAAATGATAAGCCCCACAAACTTCAAGTTTTTGACCCCCCACCTCACATCTAAACAATAAAATTGCTTCCTCTTAATGCAACCCCAAATGTAACTTTTCAATGGACTACCTGTATATACCGTCTTACCGTGAACTACGTCTCCGCTGCGGCTTTCAACTTGACTCTTGCTGTCTCCCGTTAAAGAGTCGTGGACGTCGTATCCGTAGGCGTACTGTGGGTTAGGATCGTAGTCGTTGTCCACGACGGTGGTTGTTAAAGGAGTTATTACAGAAGCCGATGGCAGAATTGCTGCTTGAGCAATGGCAACGAAAGCAGTCAATATGGTCACCTGCAAAAAGGAAATCAAAATATATAGAAAATACTGTTCTATCATGATAACAGGAAAAAAATTATAAATTAATTATACTTAATACATTTTCCAATCACTTACACATTTATTCATAATATACAGGGAAGAAAAAAAAATGAAATCTAATTTTTACCCCTTTTTTTGGAGAGGTGTAAATTTTGAGGGGAGGGTTTTAAAAAAAATGTTATATAAAAAAGCCACCTGTATAATGTCTACATGTGGTAAAAAGTGTGAAATAGATCTAAATGTGGTTAAGGTCGCCGTATTCTTGAAACAGTGTTTTCTACAAATACAAGAAGAAATTTTAGACATTTAAAAACTGAATAATATAGAGTTTAGCAAATAACAGAAATGTTATCTCATGCCACCTTCGAATATTCAAAAATTCCGAAGTAAAATGAATATATAACGACAGAAAGCGATTTAACCAACAAATGTTTAAGTACATATTTTTTTCAAAATACGTATTTTTTAAACTCAACTGTAACTGTAAGTATTGTTATAACAAAAACTTACATAGTTCTGCATAGAAGATTGTCCACATTTGATTACAATTGTGTGAAATTAATTGTTAAAATGTGGTTAAAATAGCACGATAAATGTCTTACAAAAGCTTTTTGAAAGTTATTATTTTATTTGAGAATGTAAATAGTAAAAGTCGATAAACAAAATATCAAGAATTTTATTTTTTATATTACTTTTATTGTACGTGTTTTAGTTTTCGCGACTTCTATATCTTTAACTAACTATGCTATTAATTATTTATTTTGACATTTTGTTCAATCTCTTAAAATGAGAGGTCCATTGCAAAAAAAATTACCAACTTTTACATGAATTCATAGGCGTAATTTCAGGTAGATTAATACAGGATGTGACGAAAAAAAATTATTTTAGTTATAGAAACATTCTCATTTTTCGATTTGAATTTAAAAATATGCGATAAAATTTAAGTGGAAAACAATTTTTTGCACTTCTCGATATCACATTTGCTACGAATATTTTTTTCCAAAAGTTCGCCGACCTTAGCGGAACACCCTGTATATTTACCTCTACCACGCACCTCAAAGTACACGAAAGATATTTTCAGATCAATGTGTTTTAATGAGTTTATTATTAAAACTAATATTATCTGTTAATCTTTAATTCAGCAACCTTTAGTTTCGATAACGTGAAACAAAGCACTAATCACAATTGATTCGAGAATAGCACTAACCTTGAAAAACATCTTACAGGATGCGAGGTCAGTAATATACCAACTACGTCGACTTAGGCAAATAGTGTGCTAAGAACCCGGTAGCTAGTTTATATAGGTCGGATCTAAGCCGTCTTTGACCAGTTCTCATGTAGGAGGGATACGGCCCTTATGGGCAAATCGAAAAAGTGCCAAGAGTAATGAGACTTGCAGCCTGTAATGTTTCAGGGGTTTGCTGTATCATATTCAAACTGGAAATGGTAAAATAATTTTGTGGTATTGCCATACAATAACAAATTTCACTAAAGCTAGATACACGTTATGATCACGTCACGTGATATATTAAAAAATTTGAGCGTATGATTTTGCGTGAATTTATAGGTTAATAAACTGCCACTTTGCTATGATATCGTCACTTCAGTATCGCGAGGCTGTAGTATTCACATTTTTTTTATTTCATGCTTTTAATACTACTATAGTCGAGGCTACTACTCTTCCAGAAGAAAAATAAATTATTTTAGATGCAATAGTGAATATTATGTTTTTAATTTCAGAAACTGTATTATCTTTTCAAAAAGTTATTAAAATATAAATTACATTAAATATAACGTCAAGTCAAATATAAATTCCTATATTCCAACTGTTTATTTTTTGCAAATTTTATATCGCACATAAATATCGATATAAACATTAATCATGACTCGCTTTTTGTTATATATCTACAATATCTCTCCCCAAAATTGCTGAAAACATGTAATTTTGAACCGCAAATGTAAAGTTATTTATTTAAAAGGCATATAAATCACGAAATTTTGCGGAGGTAGCAGGCAACTCTTTTATTTGGGAATGCGTTGTATGATATTTTGGTACAAAATATACCCCGTAAATTCATTCATTACTACTAATTTATATGCAAAATAGATTAAACTCCTATAGTATTGCATTGTATATTATTTAAACTATAATGCAAAGGCCGTAGTAAAAATACAGCTTATTTAATATTAAAATACATCACCTGACTGTGGGAATGAGCAGTGGTTATTTAGCATGGTACAATATCGGATAATACTGGAATATTTATTTTGTCGATGTATTGAAACGGGTTGTAGTTATAATTCGTTACAATTTTGTCAAATAATTTCTCCAAGTCAATTGTGTTTCCTAGTATTTCTAAATCGCCCTATACAGGGTAAGTCAAACGTCAGGATTAGATTGGACCCCTTCAAGTCAATTTTAAGGTTATTTCAAGGTCGAATCGAAATATGGATATGCAAATAGACCAGAATATCGTACATTTACGTTTCTGGGATCGTTTAATGTGAATTGGGGATTCATTTAACCCCATCAGCTTCAAGGTTATTTCAAGGTCAAATAGAAAGAGTAATGAAAAGTAGTCTGTCCAACGAACTAGATGTATATATTTTTATGTATTTTCACACGCTGAATCTAGGGTTTATTTAACTCCATCGCACTAGGTTCAAGGTCATACCAAGGTCAAAGTGACAGATATATATGCAAGTGGACCAGACTTTCGCACACTTATGTTTTTTAGATCGCATAATCTGAATCGAGGACTCATTTAATCCCACCAGATCAGCTTTAAGGTTATTTTAAGGTCAAATAGAGTATCTAATAAAAAGTGATCTGTGCAATGAACTAGACCTATATATATTTTTGTGTATTTTCATGTGCTATGCTGAATGCGAATCTGGAGTCCATTTAACCCCATCGCACTTAGTTCAAGGTCATACCAAGGTCAAAGAAGAAAATATATATGCAAGTGGACCAGATCATCGTATATTTATGTTTTTGGGATCGCTTAATCTGAATCAGGGACTTATTTAATACCATCAGATCAGCTTCAAGGTTATTTCAAGGTCAAATAGAAAAAGTAATAAACCAACGGACTAGACCTATATATTCCTATGTATTTTTACACGCTGAATCCGAATCTTTGGTCCATTTAATCCCATCATACTAGGTTTAAGCTCATCGCACGATCTAAGCGAAGATATAATATACAAATAGACCAGAGTATCGTACATTTATGTTTTTTTGGATCGCTTAATCTGAATCCGGACTCATTTAATGCCATCAGATCAACTTCAAGGTTATTTCAAGGTCAAATAGAAAGAGTATCTAATAAAAAGTGGTCTGCTCAATGGAGTAGACCTATATATTCTTATGTATTTTCACACACTGAATGCGAATTTGGGGTTCATTTAAGCCCAAAGCACTGAATTCAAGATCATATCAAGGTCAAAGCGAAAGATATATATGCAAGTGGACCAGACTATCGTCACTGAATCAGAATCCGGAATTCATTTAACCCAAGCAGGTTATTTTCAAGGTTAAACCGAAAGGTAAATATGCAAATGAACCGGAGCATCGTAGATCTATGTTATTGGGGTCGCTGGATATGAATAGGGGATTTTTTTATGTAGGAAGTAGATTGGCAATTCCCAAAATCGCATGTTTTTTAACCTGTTCAATGGCGTACAATACCACTTGATGATCCACCCTAAATAACAAGTACCTAAAACATTTTCGGAAAGTGGTTTTCGTCATTTTTGAGTAACCGGGTAAATTTGATTGTCTTCCATAACCTTGATCACCCTGTATCTCTGTTGAAGAGCGAGGTAAAAGGTATGTTGTATTTAATATTTTTCTTAAAAGAAATATATTCCTTACGTTTGACTATTTAAATTTGGTTCGCCCTATATAAAACAAGCAGATCATCGATTAAGGTCGCCGTATTTCTCACCGTAAAAGTATAAAATTTGTGGTGTTCTTTAGGTACAGAAATATCGAAAAATAAAAAAGATAGAGCAAAAGTAATTTCAAAAATATAATTATTGATGTTTTGTTTACCCTCTTTTACTATTTAAATTCTCCTCTAATAATATAATAACCATTAAAATGCATTTGTATGACACACATTATTTTGCTATTCTAACAATTTAGCATTTTAACAATTTTAACAATTATTTTCATATACTTATTAACAGAAGTCAACAACTGTATATGCAGAACTACGTAAGTTTATGTTATAACAATATTTACATCTACAGTTACATTTAAAAAAAAATACATATTTTGAAGATTTCTGTACCTAAAAATTTGTTGATTAGACCGCTTTCAGCCGTTATACAGTGCTTTCGAAAAGTAACGAATAAATTCATAATTTTTGAAATTGAAAAGTTTTCGAAAAAATCCCCTGGCACGTCGATTTTGTTTTTAAAAAAGGCACTTTTTGACATACGACCCATATTTGTGACGTCATCATTGTTCGAGATATGACGCCATCGGCAATGTTTTTAAATAGCAACCTCCAATTTTGGCCATGCCATTTGAAAGAGCGTGTCATTCTACATACATACATCATGAAAAATTATGGTGTTACATAACGAAAATTTCAAGAAAATAATGTTTGAAGATTTTGAAATTTAATTTTCACAATACTGTGCACCTCCCCATTATGCAAAACCTGTCCGTGCTTATTTAAATGAGCTGTTCCCGAATCATTGGATAGGGAGAAGGGGGTCGATTGAGTGGCCAGCCAGATCGCCTGATTCGACACCCCTAGATTATTTCTTGTGGGAATGCTTAAAAAGCAAAGTATACGTTACTAGACCGGTTAATTTAGATAAGATTTGAAAGCAAGAATTCGTCACGAGATACATCGTATACCTCCTGAAGTTATTAATAATATCCAAAAAGAATTTATTAATCGTCTGGGCTACTGTCAGACAGCCAACGGTGCAATTTCAATATTTAATTTAGTCGATTTTTTACATAATCATCATTATCAGTATTTTCTTGAAATTTTTGTTATGTATCACCATAATTGTTCATGATGTGTGTATGTAGAATGACAGGTTCTTTCAAATGGCATGGTCAAAATTGGGGGTTGCTATTTAAAAAAATTGTCGATGACATCATATCTTAAACAACGATGAGGTCACAAATATGGGTCGTATGTCAAAAAGTGCCTGTTTTAAAAACAAAATCGACGTGCCAGGGGATTTTTTCGAAAACTTCTCCATTTCAATAATAATGAATTTATTCGTTACTTTTTGAAGGCACTGTATATTCGTTTTACTTCGGTACCTTTGAATATGCGCAGGCGACATGAGAGAACATTGCTGTTATTTGCTAAACTCTATATTATTCAGTTCTTAAATGTCTGAAATCATTTGTATTTATAAAAACTACTATTTCAAGAATACGGCGCCCTTAAGTTTGCGTACTGGAAAACTATGCTATAAATAATGAAGCATTTTTAATGGAACCTAAAACTGCAGATAAAAAAATTGGTTTAGTTATAGGTTTCAGACACCCGTTATAGTTTCTACATTTTTATATATGATTTTGCTCAAAATATACGTTCTAATATCTTGATTTTGCGATGAAAAAATTCGACTACACTTTTGTCCCAACCTATTAGTATTGTTATCAACAGGTAGGTAGTGAAATTCGTAGGCATTACGACATGTCGGTCGTAAATAGCTTACATAAAGATGGCCAAAATGTTGCCGACATCCTTTTGGAAAAAAATGGTGCAATTACGAACGAGGCGATTGATATTCAAGCGCTGTCCCTATTGGAAAGTTAAGACCCTATAAAAGTCTAGGCGTAACCGGGTTCCACTATCAGTCGATCTACATTGACATCTTCTAACGTTCAGCCATGGCATTCAAGGTAGGTGTGAAAAAATGTGCCCAGATAGCGTAAATCTTCTTTATTACAACACAGTTAAAGTGTCAGAAGTAACGTTTGTAGCAGTGCTAGTGATAAAGATAAGAATTGCCGGTGTGTGTTGTATCAAGTGCGAGCCAAGGAACAGGATTAATTTTTTGCTGTAGCGGGAAGAAACGTCCAATGCGGTGGTTACTTGAAATGTTGCAGATATTTCCAACACTCACAAGTCGCTAGTTTGCAATATTTAAGTTCTGAAATGTTATTCGCTGAAGCTCTTTATCTGTGGCATAATTCTAGTTTTTCTTTAGTTTGATTGGGTTTTTGCTACACCAAAAAATTTCACACTGTAAAAGCAGATAATAATAAGTAATAAATATGAAATAAGTAACAAAAATCACATCACTATCGCGCACTTCCGTATTTTTTGACATTTCGAAAAACTCCGTTTTTGTTCTCAAAATAGCAAATGTATTAAAAGTATGTCAAGAAACAGTTTAAAATTTGTTTATCTGCTTCTATAAAGATGTTAAATGATGTTTATTTCATTGTTCCTTACTTCTTCTTGATACAACTGTAGCCAACAATGATCAATGTTTACTGAACAGTTTGACACACACTTATCTCCGTTCAACAAAATAACCGCGGTCTCTTTTAATTTTATTTTTGTTACATTATCCTCTTTCTCTAAAATTTTTATCGAACCCCGTTGAATCAAATGACCGTTTCCCCAAGCGTGTTCACAAATTTTTGATTTTTCAAATTCCCGTCTTTTTATATAATTTTTATGTTCCTCAACATTCATAGGCCGAGACGTTTCTCCAACATAATGTTTATTGCATTCACATGGTATGCAAGTTTTTGTAGTTTATATATCATTTTATGGGCGTGTTTTTGACAAAAAGGATCGTAAAGTATTAGTTGTATGAAAAACTATTTTAATATCAAGTTTATTACCATTAGACTTTTTATTACATGATTAGTTTCTCTTATTTGTCTTAAAGTGTTTGTTTTATTTGCAATGTTTTTGAATGTTCTATCAACAACATTTAGAGGGTATTCATGATTTATTAAAACATTTTTAATAAATTTTAGTTCGTTGTTAAAAATTTCGTCGTTTGATGAAATTAATTTTGCTCTATCGTATAAACATTTAACGACACCTTTCTTAATATCAATGTGACGGTTAGATTTAAAATTTAAATATATATTGCAGACTAATACAAACGTTACATTTGATTCTATTGTTATTATATTTTTGTGCTTGGAATATGTAATGGAAATATATTTTTTAAATACGTTTTTGACCTCCATCAAAAGAATTGGTCAAAGAATAAATGTGTACTTTTCAAGAACTTAGATAAAATTATATGTTGTCTGATTTCAGCTGGTGATATTAGCTGCGATCATAGCCTTATCCAGGGGCGGAGTAGTGGGGGCATCCGGAGTCGTAGCGGCGCCAGCGGTCTTAGCTAAAGTCTCCGACGCCACAATAGACCCAAATCCACAGTACTCATTCGCTTATGATGTCCAAGACGCTCTCACGGGCGACTCCAAGTCCCAAGTGGAAAGTCGCGCCAATGGCGTAGTTAGAGGACAGTACACCGTGGCGGATCCAGATGGCACCAGGAGAATAGTCGATTATTACGCCGATCCCATCCACGGATTCAACGCTGTTGTCAGAAAGGCTCCCCAGGCTGTGGTAGCGCCCGTGGTGGCCAAGGCAGCACCAGTTGCTGCGCCAGTGATAGCTAAGGCCGCCCCCGTGATCGCGCCAGCTCCAATTGCACCCGCGCCTTTACTGTCCAGAGCCGTCGCCGCGCCCCTTTTGGCCAGAGCTGTTGCCCCAGGATACGCTCCACTAGCCGCCCCGGCTCCGTTGGCTGTTGCACCAGGATACCCCTCACTAGCTGCTCCCGCTCCGTTTGCTGTTGCACCAGGATACGCCTCACTAGCCGCCCCGGCTCCGTTAGCGGTCGCACCAGGAATTGCCCGAGTTGCTGCTCCCTTCGTAGCGGCACCCCCTCTCGCTCGAGTGGCTTCGCCATATTCTGTATGGTAGACGCTCAATGACTGATACAACGTAGTTTAGCCATTTTTTGTATTGTAAATAACGACATTGTAAATAATAACCGATAGCTCAATATTTAATAAAATATGCAATCCCATCAAGGTTTGTTTCAATAAATTAACAGCTTCTACCAAGAGTTAAGTATGAAACTCCTCAAAAAAATGTATACAGCTGTGGACAATAAAAAAATTACTTAAGTGTTTTAGGGCTTAAAAGGTTTTTTGTCCACAGCTATAAATTTTACCAACAGTCGAAAATGTGAAAGTAAATGTTGATAGCAGAGCAGGTGCTTGCCCTTCTTGTTTTAGACACATGTACAAAATTAGAAAATTTGATTACTTTATATTGTTTTGAATTACTTTTTATGTTTTTTATTTACTCTTGCCTCCCCAGCAAATCTGCAATAAAAAATAATGCTTATTTGTTTTTGCCTCCTCAATAATTTTTTGTGAACGCCCATGATTGGTTTTACTGAATCACCTTTTGATTCTTAAATACGGCGATCGTCTACTAAATCGCGTCGCCTTTGTCTATCGAATCACCTGAATTTCAATATAAAATTCTGTAATGTGCTGTAGTGTGGCGACACCAATGTTAGTATTTGGAAACATACACATCAGATAATAATAATATCTCGACCTCTCATTCTAATCACGAAGATTAGCCCAGAAGTCGAAGACTTGTGCGGGAGAGGGGGCTGCATGTTATTATTAAACAAGCCGCATTTGCGCTCAGGAACGACTTACGTTGATAGGCCCTAAGCACCATTCAGTGCAGGAATTAGAAAAACCTCATTAATTAAGAGGGTAGTCAAATGCCAACCAGTATCAATCTCTCACATTGACTCAAGTCAACATTCTTCCACCCTACCATACTCGCAGATAGGATGCCAATCCTCTCCACGAATATAGCTGATATACGGTCTATCGACTGCGGGGCTCGAACCCACACCGGTCTAGCCACACTATAGATATAACAGATAGAACCTACTTATTTACATAACAAAAACGTACACCTTAACAGATATTTGATATTTGTCATAATTTCTATGAAACAATTGACGACTATGTCCCGAGCACTTGTTTATTTTTACTAATAATTAATAATACAACACGTCTATTGTTATCCGCAGGAACTGAGAAATATTTGTGTCAGACAGAGAAAATCTATTATTTGATACACATTCAGCGCTAAAACATTATCTTACTGTTTGACGTCATCGTGAGAACATTATCCTGTCAAATAACTATTAGCTAGGGGTATTTTTCTCTATAGGAGATAAAAAATAAACTGATAAGGAATGTAGGACAACGTAATAGTCAATTAACAGTAATAGAGCTTTGTTATAATATCGTTACTAAAGATAGCAATATTCTCTCCCCCGGCAAAAATTACGGTAAATATAATGCGGATAACATCTGACAAATGGTGGCAAAATTAGCTCTCAAAGAAATTTTACGACAGTCAAATGCGAAGGCTTCCTGAAATTGTAATGTAAATTGGTAGCAATAAAAGTTCACAAAAGAAGACGTAGTACCTACATTTTAATAATGTTCTTGTTCATTATTTGGATTTTTAAGTTTGACTCGTAACAACAGGATGCGCAGTGAACTTGGCCGTACCCCTACTCTTAGTGTACTTCTAATAAAGGTCATTTAAATGAACGTATCCTACTGTTCAACTAAGATATGAAAATATGTATATGATATTGTTATATTCTATTTGTGACTATCATTATGTATAAAAAAGTAGTTTCAGTTTTCAAGAACACTGTCATATAGAGCCGTTGAAATTTCATAAATAACTCTTCTAATATAGTTTTAGATCTGCAGTTATTTGAGGTGCATTGGCATAATTCTGAAATAACCCCAAAAGAAACCTCCAAATGTTTCTCTTAACAAATTGATGATTCCTAGTATGGGCACGCAGCTGTGTCTTTTTAAAACTAAGTCTCATACCATCAAGTCTGGGTCTCAAATAATCGATTATCATTGGTCAATAATTACACAGGTCCACAAAAAAAGGTGGTGTGTGCTGAGGGTCCCATTATATTTTTTCCATGTATTTTTTTTCCGCTAGGGGGAAAATGGGGGGCCGCACAGCAAATTTTAGAGAAACCCCATCATAAAAACGATAAAAATCAGATCAAAAGTTCCACAAAAAAAAAGTCCTGTGTGCTGGGAGTTAAACTATATTTTTCTTTTGTATTTTTTCCAGCTAAACACGAATCTGAAGTTAAAATTGGGGGGGAAACCTAAAAAAATCGATAAAAATCACTTTCTCGTAATTTATTCTGTATGATACTCTCTAAAACTGAAACGATGAGAAATGCTGTGAATTAGTGAATATTTACTATTTTAAGTGTATACTTATTTTGGTTAATTGTTTTAAAATTGCATAAAATTTTGTTTGTCCTTCTAGTTTTGAAGATACTGAACACGTTCAGTTTTTCAGAAAAAATATTCAAAATAACCTGTGCATTTCATGAATAGTGATTATTTTCAACACTCTGTAGTCTATATATTGACTAGTCGTCAAGACAAGTGAAGATAGGCGTTGCAACATGCTCTACAATAAGGTTACAAAGCACAACAAGTAAATACTACATCCTGTAAATATAAATATTTCACTTATTTCAGTGGTACTAAAATTAAACTGCCCAATTATATTGTGGAGTTTTTCAATATTTTGTAGTCTGTACTTAAATTTTTTCACCTGCTATGGAAATTATGTACTGCCACTGTTGTTAAGATGCACTTCAAAAAATGTTTACTGTTACACATTTTTCAATGAAGATCAACGCGAACTATTTTAGTTGTATTTATTATTAATAAATAAAAACTCATTCTAATATATTAGGACTCACATTTTTAAACTGACCAAAAAAAATTGAAAAATACTTCAATACATACAAAATGCATCAATTTCTTTTTTTTGCAAATATGACACTGAACTTGTTTTACTATTTTGTTACTACATTATAAAAGCAAAAACAATCAGATGTGCTATTAAAATACATCTGTAATGTCATAACTTCTATGAAGATGATAACAGAATACTAAGTAATGTTGCAGACATAAAATACTATTGTTTGGAAACAGACTATTAATGATGCATTTTAATGCACTGTTCTGTAAAAATCGAACTTCGTTTCACTAATAGCCGAGACGCTAACATTTTAAACGTGATAGCAGGAATGCTGCAAGATCCTTGAGCCTAAATTTACTCCTTCAGAAGAAAGAGTCGGCCACCTTATCATCTAATCAGTTTTCACGTACTCACCGCGGCACCCAATCGCAATACTAATGATCTCTTAACGCGCAGCGCTATTGCAGCAGTATTTTAAGAAAATGTTGGCAACAATTAAATGATATGATGTCAAGTACGAGGCTTAACCCAAAAAAATACGTTTTGAGGTGGCTAGGAGGGTTGCAAAATCGATTAGTATTCCATCGCGATCGAATATTAGTTATGAAACGGACGTCTGGTGTTTGTATATAAAGTGTTATCATCTCTGGAGAGTTATCAGTCGATCTCCAGTGATCAAAGAAGATAATCAAAATGGCTTACATGGTAGGTTGTGCAATAATCATTATTTCTCTCTTACATAATTTATAAACAGTGTTTTATGTAGTTTATTGTATTGCAGTTCTTCATTCTGTCCGCTGTGGCAATCGCCGTCAAAGGAGGAGTAGTTCCAGCTGCACCCGTTGCAGTTGCCGCTCCCCTAGCAGCTGCACCAGTCTTAGCTAAGGTCTCCGACGCCACCGTCGACCTCGCCCCTCAATATTCCTTCGGCTACGATGTCCAAGACGCTCTCACCGGCGATTCTAAGAGCCAGATTGAAACTCGTAACGGAGGCATCGTCAAAGGCCAATACAGCCTTAACGAGCCTGATGGTACACGCCGTATTGTCGATTACACTGCCGATCCTATCAACGGCTTCAACGCCGTAGTCAGAAAAGCTCCCTTACTTGCCGCACCAGCAGTACCAGTTGCACCAGCTCCAGCGGTACCAGCTGTTGAACCCCTTGCAGAACCTGTGGACGTGGAGGTAGTAGCAGCCGCTCCTGCTAAGGCCGTCGCTGCTCCCTTGGTAGCCAAGGCTATAGCTGCTCCTTTGGTAGCTAGACCTGCTCCTGCTGTGGCTGCTGCTCGGTTAGCTGCTCCTTTGGTGACTGCTCCTGCTGCTCGGTTAACTGCACCTTTGTTGACTGCTCCTGCCGCTCCTGTGTTAGCAGCTGGTCGTCTTGTTGCTGCTCCTGCTTTGTCTTATTCTTACACCAGTTTTGCCTCACCATTTGCTGCATACACTATTTTGTAAAATAACTTTTCTCCTGTATATATGTAAATAAAGATGATTGTCAAAACTGAAACTTGTTTTAAAAGTTTTACATTTTGAGGTACGAATAAGTAAGAAAACGAAACAAAGCATAAAATTATCCTATAAAATGTTAAAAAGAATTAAAGTATTATTGAAACACAAATATTTTCTCCAGTAGTACTTCTATGATTTTCTTTTCAATTTTTATAAGTATCATATGGGTAAACGATTCGCACTTTCTTCTTTATATGTCATATTGCATAATAGGAGTCTATTCTATTTGGAATTTGAACAATATACACACTTTTTTCTGATCTTAATACTTTCTTAACTTTTTTCTAAATCAACAAAAGAAAAAAATCCTTTTCACCACATACCACAAGATAAGAAGCTGCACTAGGAATTCTGCAATACTAAATCCTTATTTAGATCCAGTAAAAAACTTTATTTGTACTCGTATATCTACATAAATAAGACACTTGTTCAATTTTCTTTATTTATTGAAAAAACATATGCTCGTATCACAGTTTCACCATAAATTGTAGGCAACGGGGGCAAAAATTTCTCCATAATTCAAGGCTGGCGTGGCAGCGTACGCGGCTGGTGCTGGGGCGACCAAGGCGGCACTTTTAGCTAACGGGGCTGGTTCAGGTGCTTCAGATTTTGAAGTCACAGACCTAGACTCGACATGTTCGCTTAGCGTTGGAACTGGAGCTACTGATCTTGCAAGAGAGGCTGGTGCTGGTTGACCTAGTGGAGAAGGAGAAGAAGTTAGAGGAGCAGGAGATGCTGGCGCAGATCGAAGTTGTGGAAGAGACTGAGATGGGGCGGAAGAGGGCGATGATTCCGAAGAGGATGACGAGCTGGTACGTACTATACCGAAAAATAAAGGAGCAGGTGGAATAGATGAAGGTGATGGAGTTGAAGAAGCTAAAGGCGCAGGTGAAGGTTGAGCAGATCGGGCTAGTGGAGCTGAAGGCGATGTATTAGGAGCAGAAGATGATGGAGCAGATCGTAGCAGTGGACCAGGAGATGATAAAGGTGCAGGCGCAGCTTCAGTTATTCTCCCAGCTTCAGCTGGTGCCACCGATGACGATGTTCTAGCTGCAACCAAAGAAGCAGGCAATTCTGCAGGTGCTGGTAATGCTCTTGTCAACAAGGGAGCAGTAGGTAGTCCTCTAGTTGCGAACACAGGAGCAGGTAATGCTCTAGCTGCTAATAATGGAGCAGGTAAGGCTCTAGCTGCAAAAAATGAACTAGGTAAGGCTGCAAGAGGTGCAGGTGCTGGTAAAGCTCTAGCTACCAACGGTGCAGCTACTGCTCTAACTGCTACAGGTTCTACAACAGGTGCCACTGCAGCTGGGGCCACAACTGAGGTAGCAACAGCCAAAGGTGCTTTTCTGACAACAGCATTGAATCCATTGATAGAGTCTGATGTGTAGTCTACGATTCTACGTGTCCCGTCTGGATCGTTGAGGCTGTATTGACCCAAGACGACGTCTCCATTGCGGGTTTCAACTTGACTCTTTGAATCTCCTGTAAGCGCGTCTTGAACATCGTACCCGAAGTAGTACTGAGGAAGAGGATCGTAAGTGGAATCGGAGACGATACGACCTGCCACAGGTACGCTAGGTTCCCCCCTAACTATTAAGACCAGAGCGAAGAGAAAGAACAACTGAAAAAAAAATATTTTATTAGTTTCAAACGAGAAGATGGTAATATGGTATATAAAGTTTGACTAATTTCTAAACCAATATAATATATTCCAATACAAATTTTTAGTATATTTTAGCAAAGTTATAAAAATATTGCAAATATAGTTAAAATAATGTAATTATAATGAATTACAAATAAAACTTACTTTTTCAGTTGATGTCAGATAAACAGAATAATCTTGTTACTGATATTAATGATGAAGCTCAGATTTAGATTAATAGTTATGGTTTGTTCAATGATGAGTTGATACAAGTATAAAGTTCTCGACTTTACTACGTTCCTAAAGCAAGTAAACTTACCTTGAGTGCCATCTTGCTACAATTTGTCAATGTAGATCAACTGATACTGGACTACGAATGCACCTGCTATATATAGTTAAACCCTACATTTCACAATCAATATTAATCGTCCTCATAGAATACCAAACGCAGAAGTAGCACACCCAAAAAATCGCGAATAAAAATGTAATTCTGTTTTTCGTACTTGTTATACATATTCAATCAATCAATTGCACATTTCTTAAATAATACCCCGTAATATCGTTCAACTAATTCAAGTCATTTCTGCAATTTGAGGTTCCAGTTGCACATACCTGAATACATTCATGAGATTAGTCATTTGTTTTATTTTTTATGTAACAGGTTATGACACTTTGAAAGTGCAATTCGTTAGAATAGTTTTTTACAAAATTCTGTGGGAGTTAAGCTAGTAAGATAGTCAAAATAACAGCAACATCGACTATTTTCCGTAGGATATGAAATTATTAATTTCCTCATGCGAATAGAATTTCAACAGTGATCAATCAATGCAGAGCATGTCTTCATATGTACTTGAAAATAAAACTTTTAACCAGTCACAATCAAAGGAACAATTTAAAGTTGTCGAATTTTTTGCCGTAAAATGATCACATTCGTAGTGTTTTTGGATACAAAAATTTAAAAACATATATCATGTAGAACAAAAGTAATATAAATAAAATTATAAATGTTCTGTTTATTTATTATCAGTAGGTATATAAATGTTCTTCAAATAAATAAAAAATAACTAATAAAAAGTCTTTATAAGACACAATATTTTATTTGATATAAAGGGTGTTTCGAAATTATCCTGCCAAAAACTAACTCTGGATTCTACGATCAAAAATAAGAAAAAAAGTTATATAATCATAAGTCCGTAGACGCCCCCTAACGGAGCTATTGCTCTTTAAAGGGGGACCCCTAAATTTGATTTTCTCCAAATATTTTCAGAACGGGTCAAGATAAAGTAATCAAATTTAAAATTGAGAATCGCAATTAGATCGCGAATCCAGTTTTCTGAAAATAATTCCTCATAATTGGTCACAGGCGTGCCAAATTCATCGGGTAAATATTGCTCTAACTTTCTTGTATCTCAATACCCATAATATATCACTTGTTGTTCTCGGGCTAGGCTCTGTGGAGACAGATCCGGGTCCGCCTATATATTAATTTAGGCTCCTATTTTTGGTATTACGACTGCTACGGTCGGAACCGTTACCACAAGTTACAGAAGCGGCTACGCAACGTCTCGCAAGACCACCATTATCCAAGGAACGGTTTCCACCGTAGTAGTCGTAATACCAATAACAGGAACCGAAATCAATATACAAGTGGGTCCAGAGATACCGATAGCGGGTCTACTACAACAAAGCCTAGTCCGAGACCAACAAGGACAGGTTAATATATCAAATAATAGCACCGTCAAAGCCTAAAAGTCACTACACAATATTACCTTACTTATTTATTTAAATACAAATGAAAAATCTTATATGTATTAGTAGTATTAAGTAAATTTATATTATAACAATACATCTACAGTTAAATTTAAAAAAGTAATATTTTCAAAAATTTCTGTACTTGAAAATTTGTTGGTTAGACAGCTTTTCCTCGTTATTTAGGTATTCGTTTTACTTCGGTATATTTGAAGATTCGCAGGTGGCACTAGATAACATTCCTGTTATTTGTTAAGCCCTATATTGTTCGGTTGTTTTGAACAAACCAAGCATATTTTGAGTTCGTTATTATATCTTAAAAAATGAGCGCTGATAAAACAGTAAAAAAGCAATAAAACATTTAGCAGTATTGTATTACAAAACGTCTCAGTAGACCACCTTTTTCTGAGGAGCGATTCAAACCGTATAAATCTTAGGACCAACAATAATCAATATATGAGCGGGCCCAGCTGGGGCCTGGGGACTGGGGACTTCGTCCTTCTTGAAAATATAGTAAGGGTGCTGCTTCGAATGTTTTTGTCATCAATGTTGCGCATACAGGCTGTTAAGAGGGTTTTTCTTGATTATCTTTAAATCGACTAAAGTTTAAAAAAAATTGTACACTAATAGCAGTAACATGGATGAGGGTAGTTTGAGAGGTATAATTGAAAGAAAAATGTGTTAAAGGTCAACATTTCTGAAATATTTTATCAATTCAATGATATCTGTCTGATCTGTGACAATTTAAATTTCTGTCCAATTATACTGAAGGAAAGGTCATTCAAAGAACTCGTCATGTTTAAATAATATCCAATATTTTTATACCTCTAGTTGTACTAGTTTGAGAAATGTATATGAAAAAATATTTTTTTATGGTTTACTACATTTTTTAATTTTTTTTAGCTTCTTTTTCTCTTATATTTGTTTGACATAAATGTTCTCTTTTTGATAGCTTTCTTCACTCCTTATTTATTTTACTATTTAGTGAAAAATGTTTTACATATATCTTAACTATCTTGTAAAACCCTTTATCAATCTTTTTAATATATTTCCTATTTCTTCATACTGCATTTTTGGTAGAGATGGATTTTGTGAATATATTTTATGATGTTTTGTGTATTTACACACATTTATATAGAGATCTTTGAAAATATTTAGTATAGTTTCCACTTTTGTTTATTTAGGGAATAAAATAGAGGATGTTATAGATGACATTATAATTTATTAAAAAAAAGATAAATACACTTCATATCAATCACATGGCTATCTCCTAGTAGAAGGACACATACGGGGAAGCTGCCCGCAATGCTGGGGCCACCGCCAAGGGCGCGACTGGTGCTGGTAGCACTGTCTTAGCCACCACGGGGGCGGCGTACGCCAATGGAGCTTTCCTCACCACCGCGTTGAATCCGTTGATGGGATCGGCCACGTAGTCGACTATCCTTCTGGTACCGTCAGGTTCAGCCACATTGTATTGCCCTTGGACTATACCGTTGGCGCGGCTTTCCACCTGGCCTTTGGAATCACCGGTGAGGGCATCTTGGACATCGTAGGCAAAGGAGTAGGCTGGGTTGGGGTCGAAGGTGTCGTCAGAGATCCTGGCTAAAACTGGGGAGGCTACTAGGGCACCTGGGGCTCCTATTACTCCTCCCCTACAAAGGGCTACTAGAGCTGCTAGGATGAAGATCTGTAAAGGGTACAAATTTTAATGAGCCTTGCATCAGTTTTCTTAGAAAAAAATCTAATTTCTTGGATACCCTAAATCACATTTTTTGACACGAGTAAACTAGGGTTTCAAACGTAAAGAGAACAAAATAAATGGGCCTAGAAGCGGCGAATTATTGTATTAATTTCTATGCAGTTTGTTTCTGAAAAAAAATGATAATAACTTTGGAAATTTGGAACTAAAAAAGTGAACTAAGTTAAAGCCTGCTAAATGAGCCGCTTACATTCAAATAATATCAGGCGATGAGATACGAGGCAGGCAAACACAGAAGATATAAGGGAAGTCGGACGGTTGCAATGCACTACCTGAACTATCAAGATGACTTGCATCTCTCGTGGTCCCTTAAGTAATAATAATTCAAATTTAGGGAACTACTTTTTGCAAAATATACTCAAAATCAAGTTAAATACTAAAGAAGTTAGTCTTCTCAAGCCTTTTGGGAATACGAAATTATCCAAAAGTAAACCGAAACTTTCCCGCACACTAAAAAGTACTCCACTTTCGGATATCCAAATCTGGCGCACAATTTCACTACACCTACCTTGATAGCCATGGTAATTGTTGTCGATGAAGATGAACTGATATCGATAGCCGCAATCACCCGCTATATATACCAGCCTACTTAGATTTCATAAGTGTCTAAATTCGCTCCGCAGAATACTAAGCGCTTTGGCAACGCTCCATCTACGAATTAACATAAACCTTCTTATTACCATACATTCCGTTTCCAGCAACTTGTAATCCTGTTATCTGGGCTTTCGAGGATGTATGTGCAGTCTGGCGGGACGTTTTTCGGCCCTTCAATGTCGGCAAAAAGCTTCGAAGGGTCTAGGGACGTTACGTATTTATCAAGCTGACAATGGGACGGAAAACACAATGCTTCCTCACCGCAACAAAGATATACGTGTCATCTTTTTTAACATCGCGCGTGGATCTGAATCAATTGTTGTTTGCATATTCATTCATATTATTTTTCAATTCAGCACGAGATGATATACAGGATGTGATAGGGTAGAAACATTTTTTTCTATGAAACAGCCAATAAGAACAAACGCATAAAAAAAGAAAATTGATATAATTGTCCAATGTCACGAAAGATCGCAGAGTATTTGGACCTACCGAAACAGAAGAATTCGCAGCACACTGTCTTAGACGATCTTCTGCTACACTTTTAGCAAAATTTGACAAAAATATGATAAACATTTAAGCGCCATGGTGGATGGAAATCCACATCGGTTGCTGAAGGTTATATCGAAAGATCAGTTCAATCCAGGGAGAAAATTGCTCTGAAAATATTTGCAGATTCCAACAATGGTCAAGTAAACGAACGAACAAATAAATTCAGTGGTGCCATCGACGATATAATCAGCTTTCGACTGTTCTTGTAAACTTAATTTTTTAAATTGTATTTATTTATTTAATCTCAATGCCTAACAGATTAAAAATTCAATAACAGGACAAATATAAGTTGTAATCAAAAAGAGAGCAGCTAGCTAAGGGCTGTAAGCGTGACACAATTGTTTTTCATCTATCAAAAAAATTAAAAAAATAGTTAATTGTCCCTCTAGCACAATTGTGGGTAGTAATACCAGAATATATAGGCTTTTGGTAGGTATTTGAAATCCTAGCAGTATGGTGACTTATTTTTATGGATAAAGTTGATGGTGCATTGGAATTATCTAGATTAATTGGCAATTCATTTATTTGGTCCTAATTATTTAACACTTCAGTTGTATTTTTTTTGCGAGTATTAGGCTGCTGTTCTTGATTTGTCAGGATTTTTTGAAAAATGTTAATCTTATTCGATTAGCAGTTGTCGATATATTCTTCTGCAACTACAAAAGAACTCCCAGAGTTAGCTAGAAGTGTTGCAGAGTTTCGGCGGAAGCAATTTACTATGTATGTAGGTTCAGGTAGTTTAAAAAAGTGCTGAATGTGTTTTTTCTAATGGGTTTATTTATTATTCTTGTAATACATGAATAGGCAATCATAAGGAGTGTAAGTAGGTCTAAATATACTTGTATATTATAAGTAAATTCATTCCATCAGTTGTTTTGTTTGTGATTCTAAAGGTCCTTGTAATATTGTTCTTTGTTTCTGGTACTGTAATAATCAATACGTCTTCTCTATTACCTATGTGGTCAAGCTTCACATTTAACAATTCATTTCGGCGACAAGCTCCATATAGCCCCATTATAAGAGAAATCTACAATTTAACATAAATAAAAAACGAAATTAGTTTATCTTAATTTATTTGTTTATCTTTATCATAAGATATTCAGAATCATCTGCTTCCTAAAAAACTTAATGCTACGATATAATGCATTTTTACGTCAAAAATCTTGGAACCTAATTATAATAATAATAAATTATAATTTTCTTAATGTGGTAAAAAAGTACATGTACTTAGGGAACAAAAAAAAACAATAAAAAATTGCAGACCATGAACCTTTACTTTATTACCAATAGTTTTACAAATCTGGTCAGTTTGGCAGTGTATTCAGCCAAGTGTTCCTTTGAATTTTTGTACATTATAATGCCAGGACGTGAAATTTAGCGAGAATGACTGCTTTACATGATGCAGAACATTATAATCATCACATATCAAGAGGGCATTCCTAAATCATCTGTTGTACGAATACTACATAGATATGAAGAATTTAATACAGCAAACAGACCACGTAGTGGACATCCTCGAGTATCTAATGAAAGGGAGGATCGGTATTTGATGCAATATGCCTGTAGACACCGCACATCTTCAGCTTCAGCTCTCAGGGCCCACTTTCAATGTACGTTTCGCCGTGTTATATCGACACCTACTCCTACTACACAACGCAAATTTACGTGCTAGAAGACCATTACGGGTCCCCACTCTACTTCCAAGGCATCGTGCTGCCCGTCTCCAGTGGGCGCGATATAAGGGTTGGTTTTTACCCAGTGGCGGCGGGTCTTATTTACAGACGAAACCAGAATTGGGCTGGTTACTGATGACAATCGACAAAGAGTCTGGAGAGAACCAGGTCGTCAACAGCGACTTCATTTTCCCCGTGAAGTTGCTCCGTATGAAGGGGGTACCGTAATGTTTTGGGGTGGAATAATGTTCAGCCGCCGCACCCCATTAATTCACATACCACAGAATATACCCAGTCAAATTTATATCGAACAAGTTTTTACGCCCATTATCTACCCCCTACGTAATGAATTAGTTGAAAATTTTGTGTTTATAGACGACAACGCTCGACCACATCGCGCAAGAAGAAGAATCCTATTGAAAACATGTGGGATTTCGTTGCTAGAGCCATTCATAATCATATTCCTCCACCTCAGACTAGAGATGAGTTAGTCGTGGCGGCAGAAGAGGAATGGAACAATATTGCGCAAGAGATCGTTAACCGCTTGATTATCTCAATGCACACACGTGTGGTGGAAGTCATACTGACTATTAATCATGTAGAGAACTTGCTTTGTTACTTCTTTTTGATTTAATAAATTTTGTCAAAAATGTCACACATTTGCTGGTTTCTAAGTACTTAATGTATCGAACATTTTCTTTTTACAAAAAGAGATTCAGAAAACAATATACTTTTATAAATTTATATAGTTTTTCTGACAAAAATATTTCTTTAACAAGAATGAGGGAGGGACTTTTGACGTTGTGTGTAGTCTAACTTAAATTGCTATCGCTTATGATCCCATTTGCGTCTTTAGGTACACTACGGGTTGATATTATAGAGAATTTATAACTTAACAGCTTTGCTTGTTTCGTTTTGTTCGATTTAATCCATTGTCTTGAGTCAGCAGACGTCGAAAAGGCCCTTCTGTCTCCCGGCGTACCTTGTAGGTCGTAATCTGCAATTTATCTTGCCACGTTAATGTAGTTTTTATGGAAATCTGGCACACTAATTTATAGCATTTGCATAAATTACTGCAGATAGTTGGATCGCTTTGCTCAAAATGGGAAACTGAGGTATGAATGGAATAATTAATCATTTAGGTATTTTATAAAGCATTACGTAATCCCTAACACGTGTCGTTTGGTTCGGAAAAAGTACCATTCTAGATTTTTTATCCCACAACCTATAATAGGAAATTTAATATACAGGGTGACTTTACTACAGTCTAGAATTGCATGAATAAGTGCAATCACCAGTGTTCAATACCACGCTTCGATTTTATAGGATGTTATTATTATTTTATTTTTATTAGCATTAACATTTATTTCAAGAACGATCTTGTCATTTTGACCAGGATTATTTAAATTAATTCGATAAGGAGTTTCTGAAGGACTGGAGAGGTCCATAATTTCGCCAAGTAAGACCTGGAATTTTTCAGCAATTGCCATCTTGCTGCCATGACGCTTCACAGTGGTAATACCAGCATTGTCCAGTAATGTTGCCGAAGAATGCCTCATTCCATGTCCGGTAAAACTTTCTGAAACAGGGAGCCCAAAAAATGCAGCCACTTTTGAAAACATTTTCGAAATTGTGTTGACGCCTACATGTTGTGTAGTACATTTTCCAGCCACATATCGCAAGAACAATCTCCCACCGGCATGTTTAGGTCGCAGATTGATGTATTTTCGACACATTTCTACAGTATAAACTGAAAAAGCTTCTTCCATGATCGTGAAACTTCTTGAGATATTTGTTTTCGTATCCGCAATGAGTACGTATAGGCAACTACCTTTGTCTTGGACATGGGTGATATCTGAAAAGGTTTATTCATTGCATCGACAAGCACCTGCGACTTCCATGATCATTGCAACCTGCAAAAAGTTCAAAATAAAACGTGTAATGTATAAATTGAAATATTAAAATCGTGTGTCTACCTCAACTTGTAAATATTCCTCATCCGGTGCATTCTTAAAAAAATCTTCTAAGTGATTTCTCTTCAGTCTCTTTGCCTTCTTTGGTTTATAATTTCTTTAAATTTACTATACTTCGGAATATCAATACCTTTGTGCACTTTCAACATTGATTTTAGTATGGAATATTTTGTTCACGTGGAAAAGACGGTAAAACGTTTCTCCACATTGAAACAGTAGGATAGTAGCACCTCTTCTGTAATTGCTCCTTCTCTGACGCCTCTTTTTCGCCAGTCATAAAATTACTAATCCCTTGTCGTATACACTTATGATTTTTGGTTGGTAATAGACGTAATATTGCTTCTTAGGTTTCTTGCTCGATTTCAGCTGGAATGAAGAAATTCTCAGCATTCTCACTCATTTTTTGTGTCGATTTTGCAAATTTTTTCACTCTTGTTGACAAATAAACAAAAGCATGTCATAGAAATTTTTCCAAGACATTCTAGTATTCAGCTGACAATCGATATTCTTGATTAAAATAAATTTGTCAAGTATGACGTTTTTCAAAACTATAAATTTTCATATGCTCTCTTACGGCTTTCACTCTCCTATTTGACCGGTTTTGGCCGTGGTCGTGGATAAAACGTTGAATTACATTCGGGAAATTAACCAACCTTTAATCTTCTAGAATAAATGTACCTCTCGGCTGCGCCTCGAGTTCACGTGGATTAAAGGCTTGTTAATTCTCCTATATAATTAATAAGTATAGTAAGAAATGCGTTGATTTGTGCTTTTATGCTGTAATGTGCAGACAGTGATTTTATTTTGTTCGCATTTTTCGGCGTCGTAATTGGTTACTTATTTTGCTGAAAGTGTATACCATTTAACAATAACAGTACATTCTCGTCCAACTGATTGACTTACTTAGTGTCAACATCAAATTAGATGATGTTAAAATTAAATTCAAATTATGAAAATACGTGAAGATGAATTCCAAAGTACAATATCAGCCTTTGGCGGCAAATTAATACTCCGCTCGTCAGCCATTGTGGATTCTTACTCGGTCATTCCGCTGCGCCAAAAATTAATGCGTTATACATACCGCGGAAATTTTCCGAATGGAAACCGCCAAAACAGTACTTTGCAAGACAAATTACAATCATTATCAAATAATTGAATTCCCAGAACGCCCCAGAAGATATTCCCAGAGCAAAGTGGGGGCGCGAACTTTTTAATAACCTAATCCGAGAAATTAAAGAAGACTTTCAAGTCGCAGCGGGCTCCGTTTCGGCCATTGTTCCCCCTCCTTCAGGGGTGGGTAACAAAACAAAGTTAGTGTAACCGAGTAGAGAGTCTCGCAGTGGGCTTATTTAAGTCGAACAAAGCTTATTGTGAAGTTATAATTGGCAAAAAACCTCCGTTGGTCTTGAACTTGGCATGTTTGCGGTCGGGTTGAGTGATTCGAAGGTGCACAAGAAGTAAGAAACATACGGAGGGAGTGTCACCGAAGCTTGGAAAAAAATTTTGAATACTTTACACTGTATAAGGTTATTTATCTTGTCTTTGTATGGAGCTTCGAGATCAGCATTATAAGATACACTGTTAAAACTTTGTACGGAATAACTAAATGAATGTGATTTTTTTGCTTAAAATGATCTAAATCAAAATTGTACTTCTTTTGCACCCACTATTGTATATATGTTTGTATTAAATTTGTATATAATTCTTATATAGTTAAAAATAAAAGTTATGTAATTTTATTCAACGAAATATGTGTAGTTTTTTGTAATAATTACAAAATATAATTGAATGTACTGTAAAAATATATGTGAATGACTTCCCATGCCGCAGTTTGATTAATTTGGAGACGGGTTGCAATGCGCCTTGTACTCACACCTGGGCTACGTTCCACCATATTTAGAATTTATTCTTCCACTGCGAGACTAAGACCAACTTGCCTCTGAGATGTAATTCTCATACTTGGAAACATTCCAGTTTTACGTGCATTGTTGAAGACTGTCTGGAATACATTTCTGTCTAGCACTCTTCTGATCGGGAAGCGACGTCTACATTACCCATAAATAAAAATAATATCAGCATATTCTTGTTGACTAAATGTGGCAAGCAGTACGAAATTAAGTGTGTACAATACCTACTAAATAAACGCACATGTAAAAATAAATACGACAGTTATAAAATAAGCGTTTAAATCACAAACGTCAAAATAAATGTGACAATTAGTAATCGCTAATGTGAGTTTGGTTTAGAATGCATGACCTACTCAAAATACAATATCAGCAGCTTTCGCAAAAATAGCAATAATAGTACATTATACTATAAGAGAGAGAAATGCGTTATTTTAGCAGAGGTGCAATTTGAAGCCCGAGGGCTACAATGCCGAATGGTATATACTGTTTTTTCCACGGTCTCATTAACTTAAAAACATATTTTGTCATTATGAAGTAAGTAGCACCAGAATTATTGTATTCGGATTTGAGCATTTATTTAGTAGTCGTTGAGTTATTGTCATAACTACAAAATAAACAAACAAAAAGAATTGTAAAATTAAGGTGCTAGTTTGGTTTAGTTTAAAGTTTGTTTAGTGCACAATGAATAATTGTGAGTCGGAAGAGATTGTGGAGGCTGCAAATATTGCAATAAGCAATTTGCTGCCTACGAAGTCAAGATCTTTGTACGATATAGCCTACAATCGGTTCAAAAAGTGGTGCGCCGAGAAAACTATACAGCGAGAATGTTTTGTTGGCATACTTCAGTGAAAATGCAAAGAATTACAAGTCTTCCACATTATGGGCGCAATATTCTATGGTTAAGTCATGCTTGATAATTTACGACAACATAGATATAAGCAAATTCCCTAAGCTGATCGCATTTTTTAAATGAACCGATGACGGATATCAAGCGAAAAAATCGAATACATTGACAAAGGGTGAAATCGACCGTTTTCTATCAAGTGCAGATGACAAAGAATTCTTAATGATTAAGGTAAGATTACTTTTGTTGTTAGGTATTTCAATTATTACGTATTTTGATTTTTTTATAGGTTGGATTAATCCTGGGGATTGCCGGAGCTTATCGAACTGATGAACTAGTCAATTTAACTGTAGATGATATTGAGGATGTAGGCTCTTCCTTGATTGTAAAAATTCCAAACACTAAGACAAAGATTCCACGAACCTTTCTGGTTACCGATGTGGGAAATATGATTGAACTGTTTCGAAAATACCTGTCCCTTCGTCCTCCCCACGTCAAGCATAAGCGCTTTTTTTTGTACTACAAAGCAGGAAAATGTAGTTCGCAGCTAGTTGGCAAGAATACCATGGGAAAAAATCCGAGTGTAGTAGCTTCGTATTTAAAATACGAAAACTGCTTGCGAAGATCTTCAGCGACATTACTGGCAGATGCTGGTGTGGATATCTCGACAATAAAGCGTCATGCTGGTTGGAAATCAACGATAGTCGCTGAGGGTTATGTCGAGAACTCCATTGAAAATAAGACCAAAATTGCTGATCAGGTTTTAGTAGGTACCCCTACTAGCGCAATAACAAAAACTGTAAATGTAAGCGAAAGTAATATTCCTTCTAATATTAATTTTGAAAATTGTACAAATGTAGCATTTAATTTAAATGTCAATAAATAATTTCAATGTTATCTTTTTTTTTGCATGAAAAACGTCCTCCATAATGTAAACTCCCTTGGGAGCATTATACTCCCTTGGGAATAATCGACTACTTCTGTTTTAATTTTGATGTCATAGAAACTACTCCCGACCGTGGGAAAAAAATATTTTCATTGCTATCTCAGTAAGCGTTGATATTCGGCTATACGTTTATTAGGCTGTTTTGTTCATTTTTACCCACCCTCGCTCTGTATGATTTGTTGATGGATATACAAAATCCACTAAAGCAATTTCTACTTAATATAAAGCAGAAATTCTATTAAACTGTTTTCTTCCTTAGCGAAATAGTATTAAGACAAAACACATTTATTTATTACTGCATTGTTTTGATATTATAATAAAATTAATCGTGTTTTTATTTACCTCTCAAATGAGAAAAATAAAAAAAATTTGGACACATGAACATGCTTGAAGTGATAACCAAAATTAATTTCTGAAAATTTGCTTATTTCTCGTCTTCCTCCATTATTATTCAGGAGAAACATTAATCCTTCATACCGCAATCTGCAAAGCACAAAGCCTAAATTTAAATATTGACCCAAAACTGCTAAATACGCAGCTTCCCTTCGCAACTTCTTGTTTCACGCAATACTTTCATCACATCAGACCCTTTTATGACAACAGCCATTCCCTGATTAACATAAAACCGCTTCTTTACCTCGACGAACTCAATTTCCCTCTACTCCGCCTCGATTCATCACCCCATTGATCCCATAAAAGGCACACAACTCCCTGCGAAGTTTTTATAACGCAGGAAGTTAATCAGAGTAAGTGAAAAGCTACCACAATGGCGTCATTCGCGAGATGTTATGTATGCATACATATACAGTTGATAGTGCTGTTTAAAATTGCGAGATGAGTATCTACTCAAAACTGATATTTTTAATCAAGTAGGTCTAAACAATTTAATTAATAATTCAATTGTTATAAGCTTGAGAGCCGTTGAGATATATCAGCCATTTAAAATCTTCAAAAAGATCATATATCATGACTTATGTGAAGTCATATGATGTTGCATATTAACAATAAACATGTAATATCTTGAAAACCGTAAAAGGGTGCTCGTTGTGGTGTGTTCGAGTATACACGTTTTTCGTTAGCTCTCTAGATTTACCACTTATCTTGCCATTAGTAAGTTTTATTTAATGTTATTGCTAACTGTACTGATTGTTAAAGCCTTAAGTGCAACAAAATACAAGTGTTTCTTTACTCATTAAATTGTTACTAGATTAATTTGCTATCATTGATTGCTTCTGTCGGGAATGTATATGAATTCCGCTATTTGTCCTTATAGTTTTTGCTAGTAAGGTATTTAACTTATTTATGCTCCTCTGTATACACTTTTTGTATCCTTCCGTGGCCTACCTTGTTTGTTTGTTAGTCACCTTGATCGGCCCCTGAGTGCAGAAACTTGGTATCCCTGTACTATAGTTTAGCATTTTATTACATATTGATTTGGTATTACTTAAATCATTGTTTAAAATGTCTTCTTGTTTAAATTGTAACGCTGACATAAAATCTAATACTTCTTCTGTAATTCATTGCGATGCTTGCCAGGGACCATTACATTTAAAATGTGTTGGGTTGTCAGAGAGTGATGTAAAATTTACTAGATCCAAGTCAAAGGATGTTAAAGTTGTCTGTAACACATGTAGCATTAACCTTTCGCAATTTAAAGATATTAAAAACCTTATTACCACCCTGCAAAATGGGTTTACTGCGCGTTTAGGTAATTTAAAGGCTGATTTTGAGGCACAGTTTAAATACGTTAAGGAGTACCATGACTTCAAATCAAGAGGGATGTTCCTCATATGATTTTGAAGATGCTGTTAATGAGGTTATGGAGCGTCAGAAAAGAAAACATAATTTAATTATCTTTGGTGCGGTTGAGTCTCCTTTAGATGATAATCGTGAAGGTATTGAACATTAATCTTCACTTACTTTAAAAATATTACAAACTGTTGGATCTGGCCTGGATATGTGAATGATTCATTAAAAGCCCAACGTCTAGGCCGCCATACCCGTGATCACAATAGACCTATTAAAGTAACGCTTCGTGAGGAAAGGGAAGTAATTAATTTTATTAAGAATGCTAGAAATCTACGTAACTCCGAAAACTATAAAAGTATATTCATTTCATCTGATAGAACTCCTCGTCAATTGGAAGTCTACAAGAAACTCAAAAATGAATTAGAAATTCGTATAAATAATGGCGAAAGAAATATAAGGATTCGTTATTTTAATGGTACACCGAAAATCGTTACTCACAATTTAAATTGGTCTAAAGTTGCTAATTTTTACAATGGTGCAGCTGAGAGTAATTTTGACTTCATTGTCAAACTTACGGCATGGAAAGTCATTAAAAAAATGGTTTAAAACTTTTCCGTATTCAGCACGTCCAGAATCTTTAGGACGGACGGATGTAGAATTTTAGAACATAATTTGACAGATCTACTGGACGATGTTCCATTTTAGTCGTGTTGTGATCAATCATCTTAACAACTGCTTTCCACAACGCTGGATTGGTCGAGGTGGTTTCGAAAATTAACCACCTAGGTCACCAGATTTGAATCCCCTTGATTACTGATTTTGGTTTCAGTCTGTAGTATATGCAACAAAAGTGAACACAAGAGAGCCTCTATTCGATCAGATTGTCAATTGTGCAGCACTCGTAAGAAAAAATCACCATGCTCTTCAACGAGTTATCCGTGCAATCCACAAACGAGCTGATGCATGCATTGAGCCAGTCGGTGGTATATTTAATGGGTGTGTTAGATCTTTAATCAATTTTATAATTTATAATACCTACAGATTAAACGCTTTTCTCTACTGATGCATTACAACAATTAACTAGGGTAAAAATATTTTCATTGCTATCTCAGTAACCGTTGATATTCAACCTTATGTTTATTAGGCTTTTTTTGTTCGCTTTTACCCCCTGAACACCCCTTCCTAATATTGAGAGTTACCCTGTTTTTTGCAAAGCCCATCTGATAGTCTTTCCAATGACATCAATGATATAGGATATTTTATGTAAAAAAAGTTGTTCCTGCATCTCGGAAATCCCGTATTCAATTGTTTTTGTGATATACGCCCTAAAAAAATATTTGAAAGTTCCAACAACGTTTATTCTTATACATTTTTTTTTCTTATCAAAAATAATATTGAAGAAACGGGAGGGATCAATTGTCAAGTGACCACCTGTACATAACTAGTGTTTAAAATTAATATACAATTACTTTAATGCAAACAAATTTCTACAAACGTGGTTAAGTGCCTTCTTGACTGTCTTGAATAGTATCCATCCCCATTTTTATCTTCTAATTTGGCAATCTTCATTATTTCTCTGGTAATATGAGTTCCTGGCTGCCGTCAATGGAGCAGCCCGAGCTAACTGTCCCCTATTATTCTTCCCCTAGAAAAATAAAAGCCGCGCACTTGCCCCGTTTTTTTAATTAGAGAGATTGCCGTAATAATTAAGGAACTTTTCCGGAAGTCCGTCCCAAACTGCAAGCCTCAAAACTCGGGAAATATTTCACCAGCAGGCCCAGACGGCAGGCACTTCCCTGGGAATTTAATTAAAATTGAATCGCTATATTTGTCCGCGTATCGCTTTACCATTGGACAGCCTTGGAAGTTTACCCCTAAACAATTTCAGAGAGATTCGAAAGAAAACGGCGTCTAAAAATAAAACGCAAAAATGAGGCCGTGTCAACGTAAGAATTAACTTCAGAGGTTTCTTTTCGGACGCAGATTATATTCGTATTCTTTTTGCTACTTTATTTATTATTATTAGGTATAAAACATAAAAATCAATCTTGCTTTACAAGTAGGCGTTGAAATTGTCTGCATACGTTATTTGTATTAAGAAGCATTTTTAATAGAAACATCAACATTGAAGTAAAGTCAATGAATTTGTATGGTTGTTCTGACCTTAGAAAGGACACAAGATATTTTTGCCGCAGCGTTGTACAACCCAAAGGGCAACCCATTAAATTCAGTAATTATATTAGACGGCCGAAAATCTAGAGAGTTGCTCACAATTTATAGTAGTCGTCACAAAGAAACATACATGCAGCCCATATATTTTCTCCTATAAAATCGTGTGCTGCATGTCTCTGGGAGCATACCCGATTACACAGCTTCTGCTGCAGTAAGTACACATGCGCCGCAGCTTTCTATTGGCTGTGACAAATTTCGGGTATATTTTTTCGATAATTTAATTATGAATGTAATTAATTTTATTAGTAATTTTGTATTCTTAACTTAATTCTCAAAATCGTCCTAATATAACAAGTGAAGAATATCGAATGATGACATGTATGAAGAGTTTAGGGCGCGAGGTACAAAATATGAGTGTAAGTGATTTTGAAATATGTATTTCATTAACAAACATATACGTGACTAGCATAGGATGTGCAAATAAAAAAGTGGTAAGGTCCAACTGCGAAACGGCAAATAATGGAAACTCACGGAAGGAAGATGGTATTTTTAAAATGAGTTTTCGACAAAAGAAATTGGATTGCTATATCTTACAAGATGAAACTTTGCCTACATTTACAAGGGTGCTTTTGCGAATTATGCACATATGAATAATAATAAGTTAATTTCCGTATAAATGAAATCAAAAAGAGTATACTGATAGAAAGAGACAAAATAGTGATATGGCGAAGAAACTCTTTTAAATTAATTATTAAAAGATCAGAATCTGGATCGAAGAATATATAAAATTTTGTATCGTTATAGTGACAGTGCTAGTAGCCAATAATGAATGATGAAAGCTTTTTGTCCATTTGAAAACGAAATTCGCAAATATTTGCGCGATTTATTTAATGGTGGGAAAATCTCTACTTGTAACAAATTTTGTCAACTATAACATTTTCTATCATTTTCATCGTGAAACTGCCTGGTAGATTGTCAGAAGCTCAAAACAAATTTATGAATTCCGCATCCATGAGGACAAGGCTTAAGTGTGATATCCGCAGAGTGCGCATCGGGTAGGTGCAAGTGTGTGGTGGTGGGCAATCGCCGTCAAAAAGAATGGCATTCTAATTTGTAGGGAGGCTGACACAGGGGGCACATTTAAAGTAAATTGTTAATGTGCTAGGTTCAGTCGACGTCAACTTATTTTTGATAATTTTGTGTGCTTTAACTCTTCTCAAGTGGCACGCTTAGGTAATCATGCCACCCTCACCTTCCGTACTCATCTTTGTGTTGTGAACTAGTCACTCTCTATTATTTTCGACATTGGCTAATTGATAATACAAAATAAAAAAAAAATGGAAATTATTCTTATCATTTAGTCGGTCAGTGATCGCGCGGTTTAAGGCATCAGTACTTGAATCGATGTGGCTAGATCGGTGTGGGTTCGCGCCTCGCTGCCGGTAGACCGTATGTAAACTATATTCGTGGAGAGGATTGACACCCTCTCTGCGGGTATGGTAGGGTGGAAGAATGTTAGCTTGGGTCAATGTGAGAGATTAATACCGGTCGACATTTGACTACCCCCCCCCCCAAATTGCGTAAATGTGGCGTGCTTAATAATAATATGCCGCCCCCTCTCCTGCACAAGTCTTAGACTTCTGGGCTAATCCCCGTGATTAGAATGAGGGGTAGAGATATTATAACCAAGTATTTATATGGGAAATGAATTTAGTTATTTTATAAACTAATAATGTTGTGCCCTTTCATTTTTTATTGATCATATTCTCTAGAAAACTGTGTTCGTACCCTACCTACTTAGAAATTATAAACTTCCGAATCATTTTCGCGCAGTGTATGCAGTGTTAGTATCCATTTCGATTCCATTGACCTTCGTTCTTGCCGCAAAGCTCTCTATATTTGACTAGGTATTCAAAGTATCATTGCGACTGCGGTTATGTCTTACTTAACTGGCAGATAGTGGTCGTATAGATGGCTGTTACTTCCCTTGTTGTAAAGTTAATGCACCATCGTGGGCGCTTTAACGAGGCTTGTATATTTCTTCTTATATCATTACTCGAGTATAGTGTAAATCATTGGTCTGAACAGGAATGCCTCGTTATACACATACAGTGTGTCCTACCGCAAAAGGTACTTGAAAAAGTATATACAGGGTGAAACTTGTCAATGTGAGTAGGGCCTACTTTTTACATTTCTGTTACTTCCGGTTATACCGGAAGTTGATACCAACTTGTTTATTTTAAACATATCATCCTGTATATGATTGCAGTTTTGGATTCTACGTTATTATTAAATTGTCTATAACTAAACTCAATTGTTTTGAAGCTACTGAAAGTTTGAAATATTTAAGTTTTTGTACATTTTTATTATTATCGCAGAGCAATTATTTTATACTGCTGAACACTTTAATGCAGAAACTGAAATAATTATTATATTTATTAGACATTGTATTATATAAATTATTTATTAATAACAGTTGAAGTTAGTCATATATATATGCATATAAGTAACATCCTGTCTATGCTTATTATATATATAATAAAATGGGAAACATTACGATATAAGTGTACCTATACGGACGATATACTGGATGTTCTATTTGGAAAATGGACTTATTTAATTAGGAAATCGGCTCCAATTTTTTGAGTATCCTGCATGTTTGTCAGACATACAAGTACAAGAAGGCTTTACTGACGTTGGTAAGTAACCAAATTTTCAGAATCACCCTGTATGCAGGGCGTCCAGGAAAGTATGGAAAATCTCCCAGGTGCAGATAGAACATGAAAAAATAAGATGACAAGTTCCTATATTTTTTTTTCGTACAATCCCTCCCTACCGAGGTATGTGTCCCTGAAGGACGCCGCTGGAAATCGCTTTTTCTTGAATAATAATAAATATAATTTATTAAAAATTGAATATGATGGACACTAGTAAGGACCTCTTAGAGACCCTGAAACATATTTAGCTTTTTCAGTTTACCAGGGGCGGACTAAGCTTTACAACTTAATGCCTAAATTTTTAACACCCTGTATGATAAAGACTTTAAAATAATAAATCTGGGTAGCTTCAACCTTAAACTAACAAAAAGTAGTCTTGTAATCTTGTTTATTGTCGATAGAGTGAACCATTTACAAGAAAAATTTCGACCTATGTTCGCATGTTGAATCCTCTTATGAAGCTTCTCAATAATTTCGTTAAGGTGCCTAATGGAAGCAGTGGTTTTTTTCAATTTAGTATTTTTTTTTTTTTTTGATTAAACATCTTAAAATGAAACTTTCCTGTTGTTTGAATGACTTTCGCATTTTGTCTTTATCATACAGGTTGTTAAAAATTTAGACATTAAGTTGTAAAGCTTAGCCCGCCCCTGGCAAACTAAAAAAACTAAATATATTTCAAGGACACTATTTTAAGAGTATCTTATTAGTGTCGATTACATTAAATTTTTATTAAATTATATTGAGTACTTTAAAAGTTATCCAAGAAAACCCAATTTCCAGCGGGACACATCTCCGTAGGGGGGGACTACAGAAAAAAAATTATAGGGAGTTATCATCTTATTTTTTTATGTTCCATCTGTACCCGATTTCTCACATTTTCCCGGGCATCCTGTATACTTTCCCATATATCGACTGCGGTCGTTCATGGTGATGCACTGTATATGAAACAATATGGAAAATATATCGTCAGACAAGCTTTCAAATAGTTTTCGATGTTGCACTAATATCTTCTTCGTTGCTTTCTTTCACGGTCTTTCAAATTATCGCATGGCCGCATCCAGAATGCAACTGCTGCAGTTTTCTTCTGTCTGAAACCAGCTGGATATAAATCAAAGTCAAATTATATAACGATAATCCCAAACAAAGTAAGTAGAGCACACGACGTGTCGAAAATTGCAAGAAAGTGTGTCAATGTCGTACAGTGCACGATGGGCGTAGTCGAAATATTGGGCTTGAAAAACTCGCTGATTAACAATTCAAACCGCTGGCCACGATCTTGAGCAATTTTCACTCTTCGTGTAACGCGAGGCTTGTGGGAAGCTTCCTAAAATGAATTACAATATTACCCTATTTTCTAATTTCTACCAACCTGAATACAATATTAGAAATATGAAATAATTTGAGAAAATATGACAGGAATTTGAACTTGAATGTTTAAAATATGAAATCATTTGAGGTAAAGACAAAAATTTCAAAGTTATAAGCCGTAAATAGTTCCAAAAGAAACACCTAAAAATCGCATTAGCGGTGGAAGGTTCAAGTAGTCGTTGGAAAATAATTGAATGTTGTGTGTATAAATGTCATTATAAATAAATTAATAAAAGGATTAAATCTGATAATTCTTTGATACAGTTAACAGCAACGGTGATGATAAACTCGCGTCAAGAATTCAGACGTCTTACGTCCCGGCTGACGTTACACATTTGTTTTTATTGTCAACGTAATTTTCGATATTTAAAACGTTAAAAACAATCATTTTTTGCAATTTAGTGCAATATATAATGCATACTTTTAGTGTAGTATATAGTTTTATTACTATCAGTTGCAGTTTCTTAAATATTTTGATGAAAATATGATGATTTATTCATTTGTTCGTATGACGTAAGTCGTCTGAATTCTTGTCGAGTATAACAACAACTAAACTTAAAAAATGAGGCAAAAGCCCTCATAACGTAGTTCCCATTCACCGTGTCTCTTGATCGCTAATATATCATCTCCTGTATTAGCCAGTAACATTGCCGATGCTCTATATATAATTTGCGTTTTATCTTGTTAGGAATCATAGAAAGGGGTTTATCCAAACAAAATAAGATATTTTTCATAACTACCTATGAAATATCTTTAAAATGTGTCCTTATTGGCAAAACTATCCAAAATCTTTATTTGTTTTTTTTCATTTGTTCAACTGCAGTGTTCTGGAAGCAGAGAACCTAACCTCACTTTCCGTGTCGAAGTTGTCCGGGTCTCCGAAATAAAAATCAGCTTATTTCCTCAATTTTTTGTATCGACAGGGGCTTGATCTTGTTAGGCCTTTGACCTAACGCAGGACAGTCGGAAGACGGAAGCGAGAAGGGGAGCCGAACTATGTAAAATCATTGATTTACGAGGGCGCAATAGCTGCCTGAGCCGGAAATATATTTCTGTAATAAAAAAGATCGAGATCCGAGAGCGGACGTTTGTTTGGGAACGGTATGGATTGTCTGTTCTCCCCGGTTATTACTTATCAATGCCGGAATGCTAAATTGGTTATTTATTGGTAGGGCGAAGAGGGCCCTTCGCCCTTCTTTTGTCTCAAGGCGTAGTAGCTCAAGCGGGGCATCACTCATTCTTATTCGAACGGAGTAAGAAAAGTAAATAATGAATGAATGAATAAAACAAATAAATGTCGTTAGGAACACATGTTCCTTCGAGGAATCCGTAAATTTCACTCAAACCGTTCAGGGGGATTATGGGGATTATGGAATCACTTCGCAGTGTTTCTTTTGTTCCCTTGGTAAGATTGCCCTGGAAATGAATACATCGTTGCCTTAAAATTATAAGGTTCCGTGTTACAAAAGACGTCATATGAGAAAATAGGTTTGAAATTTAGGGTCTTATAAAAGTTATAATAATAAATAGATATTATTAGTTTAATGTAAGCAAACAGGATTTTCTTTTACTGTTTTAGAAAGGTATTTTAAGCTAATATAAATCAAATCTCCTACAATTCCTATCAATGAAGTCATATGTATGTTCTCTGATACCAAACATCTAGGTATGCTAATGAACCATTCCACAGTCAAAGCTCTATTCAATAATTATCTAAAGAAAATAATCTAATTTACTAACCTGCTAATGAAACACTCTATAAATATCTAACTTCACTTTTTGGCAGTGGGAACACGACAAATTCAACCACAATAGATGAGATTTGACCTATTTCTGCATTTTTAGGATTGCTTCTTCAGGTGGTCTCCTTTAAGTTGAATCAAATATCTAACTATAAAAATTATTGTAAAAATTAAAATTATTTGAAGTTAAATATCGACAATGACAAAAAGTGACATCCTGTCAATGAATTAAATATGACAATACCTTGAAAAATGTTCACCTTTTATGTAAAAGTTTTTATATATTTTTAGGTATTAACAATATTGTGTGAAACTAGCTACTCAGTGGACAAAATTGATAGGAATTGTAGGAGATTTGATTTATATTAGCTTAAAATACCTTTCTAAAACAGTAAAAAAATGTTACAAAAGCTAATAATAAGGAATATATATGTAGATATTGTGGATGTAATTCAACGCAGGTTGGGTCTTTTGTCCACTGAGTAGTTAGTTTCACACAATATTATTAATACCTAAAAATATATAAAAACTTTTACATAAAAGGTGAACATTTTTCAAGTAGGTATTGTCATATTTAATTCATTGACAGGATGTCACTTTTTGTCATTGTCGATATTTAACTTCAAATAATTTTAATTTTTATAATAATTTTTATAGTTAGATATTTGATTCAACTTAAAGGAGACCACCTGAAGAAGCAATCCTAAAAATGCAGAAATGGGTCAGATCTCATCTATTGTGGTTGAATTTGTCGTGTTCCCACTGCCAAAAAGTGAAGTTAGATATTTATAGAGTGTTTCATTAGCAGGTTAGTAAATTAGATTATTTTCTTTAGATAATTATTGAATAGAGCTTTGACTGTGGAATGGTTCATTAGCATACCTAGATGTTTGGTATCAGAGAACATACATATGACTTCATTGATAGGAATTGTAGGAGATTTGATTTATATTAGCTTAAAATACCTTTCTAAAACAGTAAAAAAATGTTACAAAAGCTAATAATAAGGAATATATGGGTAGATATTGTGGGTGTAATTCAACGCAGGTTGGGGCTTTTGTCCACTGAGTAGTTAGTTTCACACAATATTATCAATACCTAAAAATATATAAAAACAGATAGGGTTTCATTGAATGTACAGTTTGATATGTGATTCCATAAAGTACTGGAGTACCTCATGGGACCAAAATTATTTAATTTAGTACCCACTGAAATGAAAAATACAACAAATTTTAAACGAAATAAATGTGAGTTCAAAATCTGGCTGTTGAATATGCCACGACATGTTTTACATAATTTAATAAACCAAAGATAAACAATTTAAACAGACAATTATTTATTTAATATAGGTACATACCTGATTTCAGTTTTTTGATTTGTTAATTGAAAACACGTACAAGTGGATCTTTTCCACTTCAGTGTATTTTCTGTCTATTTTTGCGTTATGACACTATTTTTTCTGTATGCTATATATATATACAAAATTATAAAAATAAACATCATTATTATTATATACGTCGTTTGAGATAATTTAACCAAATTCAGTGTGCATATTTAGTAAGAAACAAAAAATTAACAGCTTTAGAAACTTACCAGTGGTGGAAGTGTGGGTTTCGTCGACTATTATTTGCAAAAAAATATATATCATCCTGTATAATATTATGTCATATGTCATCATATGCGCCATTGTATTATCTTACTTTTTGTATTTCAAACCGATTAACAACAAAATTGATTTATTTGATCAAGCGCATTAGTATTACTTTACTATGATTTATTATAACAAATATTGAAAATGGCCACCTTCTTAGATCCCTAGATAAAGCTTCCATCTATTAACAATGTCAACTACCATGCGGTCGTTTTTTGCAGTATTTCTAAATGCAGAAACGTCAAAAATTAACATTCTTATTAGTAATAGTAGATAGGTAACAGTTAATCCAGTTAATTGCAGTATTTTGCATTCATTTTTCATTATTTCGTTACAAACTGGCAAAACTACAATTTCACTCATTACAACCACTCACTACCGATAAAACACACTTCCCGTAGGTACCGTTAGATAAAATGTCTGTTTATTATAAGAACATCGAACGAGAGGAGTAGGTAGGTATAGATAAAAGAAAACTTTTAATGCATCTGTGGCAGTCTTGTCCTATAACCTAGAAAAACAAACCGGCTAACTATATTATGGGAAAATATCTGTACCCGGCACAAATTCCTTAATTTAATAACTATGAAACGTTTAAAATTTAAAGAAGGCACTAAAAACTGAAGAAAAACTATAACGTAAACACAGGACTTAAATTATGACATGACAGCGAATTTTACCGTTGTGCTGCTGGTTGTTTACCCTGACCATTGGCGACAGAAAAGGGGGCCAGGGAGGGGCTAGCTGTTTTTAAATTAAAAGCAACCGTAAAAAATTAATTTACGTTAAATAATTAATTATCTTGCAGACGATATGGCAATCTCGCCTTCAGTAAATCATCTGGTTTATTTTATTAAGTTACGTCAGTGGTCTATCTGGTCAGCGGTCCTCAGAATATGGATATTTTAAAAAATAATAATAAATATTTGAAATTTTTAAGAATGATTTTCACTAGACTTATCGATATGACGAACTGCACCAGCAGTTAAAATATTGTCATGTCATGCCATCCGACGTGTTTTGTAAAGAAAAAGAGAAAACTTGTACTCATTTGAATGTTATTTTTATCTGCCCAGTACATAAGTACATCTTGTTATATATTTTATATGAATTAAATTTTTTTCATATCTGAATAATTATGTTTTATTTTTAAAATATTATGCACAGATAAACAACCTGACAATGATCATCCAATATGTTTCACCAGTTTGCTAAAATTTATATTGGTTTTCAATTTTTGAAAGATTGCATTTTTCCCAATAAAAGATGATCCGCCGCCAATGACTCTGACTCGACAAATGTCAAACATGCGGCGGACGGGCCGCATAGTTGGCGTTAAATAAGGATTTAACATAATATCGAAAAATCAATTTTTTCGCTTTAGAAATAAGTAAGTGGAATGTTTTTGAAGGATGATTCCATTGATTAATTTTCTCTATCCCCTCTTAAAATATTTGTACTTAGTCATAGTTAACCCTGTATAATCTTATTAGGTATGAATAAGTTATCTGTCAATAAATCATTACTATACTTAAAGAATAGAGAAACTAAGCTAGCGTTGGAATGAACGTATTAATCATGATATTAGCACAGCTTTCTTTCCGTGCACGGCGCCACCTAGGGGTCCTATCAAGGGCCGTTTTCCGTCCCGTTTGCGGACAAAGCCCGTCTGCGGATTTATCCCCGAACCCCAATTGATGGCTTGGACTTTACCTTCCCGGCCTCTGGGCCGTAATAATTCCATTAGATAACGTAGAGATATGCGGGCATTAAAACTTCTAATCCTCCATCGCTAACGATGGGAAATAATGATTTATCTGGCGACCGGGCTCTGCGGGTTCATTAGCATGCATCGCCCGCCTAAGCCAGTCGTTACACGGCCGTTATTAACTCCATAAACAAAACACAGGTCTGCGTATTTGGTCTCCGGCTGAGAACTTGTCCGATTTTCCTACGGGTCGAGCCGTGAGGGCGAGGCTGGATTATGGCGTTGATACGGTGGTTCAAAGGTTAAGCTATGCGTACACGTAGAGGGTGGCCGTCTGAAAACACTCCGTTTTGTGCCTCGCATGAAACCGCAAAGAAATAGAAACTAGAGCGAATTTTACTATTCTCCTATTTTCCTATTTATTAAAAATAGTATACAGGGTGTTTTTAAATGAAATAGCAAAAATGATACCACATATTTCTTAGGTGAAAATAAATATATTTAACCTATCCATTCCTATATTCCAAATCGCATAATAAAAAAGATACGGGGTGTCAGAGTTGAAATTTTATTTTCGATATTTGTAGATAACTTCTTAAAAAATCCAAATTTTTACATAAAATTTTTAAATCAGGGATTTTTGCTGACAAGAAATTCAAGTTTGTTTATAATTTTGAAGTCATTAGTAGAGGGCACCACTTATGGCACATCATGTTTCTTTTAAATGGCAGATTTTTTTTTCAGCTTAGTGTATCCATCTGACTATTGAAACAATCGATTCTCCTACCTGTTATATCTGAGAAAGGTATACCTTGCTGAAGTCGTTGGGAGTAACAATTTTCGAAATAATCCTATTTGAAATGCTCAGTGCACCGATTGAAAACTGTTATCGTTTCAGGTAAAGTGCCCTTTTTACTGAAAATGCTGCAAAATGTTACTTCAAAAAGATCGGCTTTGATAAAATCTGCGCTTTGTTGAAAAATGGTTTCATCAAATCTCGCCGATCTTCTTGAAATATTGCACGTCTCTATAATTTATCATTCTGAACAACTTTTTCAAGTAACATTTTCCTGTATTTTCAGCAGAAAAGCCACTTTATCTGAAACAAAAACAGTTTTTACTCGGTTCACTGAGCATTTCAAATAGGATTATTTCAAAAATTGTTACTCCTACTGACTTTAGCAGAATATACCTTTTTCAAATAAAACAGGTAAGAGAATCGATTGTTTCGATAGTTAGATGGATATATTAAGCTCCAAAAAAGTTCTATCATTTAAAAGAAACACGGTGTGCCACAAGTGGCGCCCTCTACTAGTTACGTCAAAATTAGAAACAAATTTGAATTTATCGCCCGCAAAAACTCCCAATTTACAAATTTTATGTAAATGTTTAGATTTCTTAAGGAGTTATTTACAAATATCAAAAATAAAATTTTAACTTTGACACCTTGTATCTTTTATATTAAAGAATCTGTGGTATTATTTTTGCTACTTCATTTAAAAACACCCTGCATGTATATCAATATAACTGAACTATACAGGGTGTTTCTTAGGTAGAAGTAAAAAGTCCAAGAGCCTATTCTGTAGCTAAAAAATAAAGGTTTTTTGTTATATAAATGTGAGGTGTTAGGACAGCTATTGTTCGGCTACAGCGTGTCAAGAAAAAAAAATCAGTTTTTAATTTCTAAACCGCTTGAGCTAATTTAACCAAATTTGGTGTGCGTATTTAGTATGACACAAAGAATTACCAGCTTTAGAAACTTATCAGTGGCGGAGGTGCGGGTATCATCGATCATTAATAGCCAAAAAATATATTATATCATCCTGAATAATATTACAAATAAAATAAGTTATGATATGTACCATTGTATTACTTTCACTTTTTGTTTCTTGGCATTTTTTTGTATTCCAAATCGATGAACAACAGAATAGATTTATTTGATCAAATGCATGTTTACACAGTTACAACAATAATAATGAGAAGGCGTCGTCTTATTTAACTTAAAAACTTAACTTTAAATTAAACTTATTTTTTAAAATGCGGTTATAGTGCAAAAAATAGTATTTATAGATGACATTAATACAACACTTGATTATCATTACCAAAACTAGAGACACGATTGTATCCACTACAAATTGTATTTTAGTAGTGTGTGCAGGTGGTCAAAATAAAAAAAATGTATGTAGTTACGTGATGTATCACGTCTACTCAGGTTTTCTGTCTGATAAGTCATCGGTTACCTTACTTATGTCATATTGAAGCGAATTAACAAGCTCGAAAACGGTATATATCTGGCGTGTCGCTAATGATTGACTGGCAGTGTGCTATTAGTCTTCCAAGGGTTTACTTACACATTTTTATTTTCTGTGACCCACCTTATTTACATACATATTTAAACATATTTAAATACTACTCTAGAAAGGAATACAACAGAATACTAATTATGTAATCTAGTTTTAGTTTTTCTTAATGCAATGTTATTATTTATTCAAAATTATTTTTAATACTATCTCAATGAAACCCGTCCCTATATATCGGGACGGATGACAATCCTAAACGTGAGTGAAAATTAAATAATACGATACAAATTGTTTGACGAAATTTATAAAACTGAATTCAAATTACCATTTACTTTAAATTAATATTAGACAAAATCGATGTCTCACTTTATAAAATGAATTTTATTTATACAAACCTCTTCACCACGACGTCGGTCTACTACTACATAACTTATTAGAAATTTCACACTGGGAAAGTAGTTAGATTTGTAATTTCCTGCACACAGGCACAAATATCACACATTTACATCATTTTACATTTCTAAAACTCTCTCTGTTTTACAAATAGTGCATTTAAATGTTGACCACAAAATGAAATATTCAAAAATTAATAGTAATGATTATTAGACAGATTCTCATACAGATGAAATAGAAAATGATTTTTTTATTTAATAAGGCGTTATTTGTTAATATTTGATATATTGAAGTGGCAGGAATACTCAATAAACAAAAAAATGTCTACTACAACCAGTATAGAAAAGTGAATATCAGGTGCAAGAACTTTGCTGTGTAGGGTGTCCAGAACATGAGTGGCTATATTTTACTGTAGGATAACTCGTGTCAAACAAAGCATATTTTGCTAAACAATTTTTCTTCTGTGACCAACGGTTATGACAGCAAACAGGTCTTGAATATGTGACAAAGTCTCTCACATACAATGTCAGGATTGTCAGGTGTTTGTACAAGATAATTACAAATACATGCTACTGTGAATGGTTTTCTTTGAGTTCTTTGCATACCACAGAATAAAATAAAATGTGAAGTAGTTAATAGTGCTCAAAATGATATTTGTTGCTTGTGAAAAGGGTTTACCGTACAAACGTCTTGTAGTCAGAGAGTTTTGCCGATAGAACTTTTAGCACACGCCGAGCAGCTCGGCAACTCCATTTATCTCAATCAAAAGTACTGAGAGCACTCAAACAAGATCATCGAAGGCTTTTCCATCTCCAACCAGTTCAAGGTTTGTTGCCAGGAGATGCTGAAAAACGTTTAAATTTTTGTAAATGGGTTTTAGATTTAACAGAAATTAATCCACAATTTTATGGACCGACGAATCTAATTTCACAAAAGCTGGTATTGTTAATTACCACAACATTCACGTTTGGAGTGAAGTCAATCCTCGATGTGTCAGACAATCTTCATTTCAGTAACAGTTTAGTGTAAATGTGTGGATAGGTGTTTTAAGAAATAACCTCTGTGGGCCGCATATTTTGCCTCCTCGTTTAAATGGGGATTTATTTCATGAGTTTCTGCAAAACTCTCTCCCCGACCTGCTTGACGACGTCCCCTTAAATTTACGCAAAGGGAACTGGATGCAGTTGGATGGTGCCCCTGCACATTACAGAAGGCAAGTACGGCAGTGGTTGGATGAGAATTATCCTCGTCGATGGATTGGACGGCAACCCAACAACCACCCAAACATGTGGATTCCTTGTGAAGGACCAGTGGCTTGGCCTCCGCGCTCGCCAGATCTGAATCCTCCGAATTATTTCGTTTTGGGCCATCTGAAGTAATTTTTTTAGTAGCTGATAAGTTTGTTGTAAATCTTGTAATAAGTAGTTGTTACTAAATTTATGTTTGAGGTTATTGACATATTTTCTTAACACTAAGAACACTTTTTAAATAATATTTTTGACAATGATTTTCACAAACGTCAGTTTTTTTTTTGAGAGCCGTCCGACAGTGTCTCCGGAAACTTCGAACCCACACCGACATAGCCGATCTAGACTGGTTCCACGAGCAGCCACCTCGGCTATCGCGGCGCCCAAAACGTCAGTTTACACACATCACTGAGTTTTGTTTTCATGGGTTGCTATAACGTTAAATGAAATTTACGCGGCTGGTGTGCTGCACTGTCACCAATTTCTTTGAATATCTCAGAAACAAGACCAAACGTCGAAAAAAAAAACAGGAAACGAAAAAGTTTCGAAATTTATCAGGTCAAAGTGGTGTGTAGATGTTTTATTGAAATAATTTTTTTTTGTAGTTTTGAAATAAAGTAAGAGGGGGGTAGCATACAAAATACACTTCTAAGAGGGGTAGGTAGTTCAAACTTAAGAAGCTTATGTAAGATCATAAGGAGTGTTTGTGTTCCGAATTTCACTTAAATCGGATAAGTGGTTCAAAAGTTATGAGGGAAAAACAAGAAAATAAAACCTACTTCAACGCCCTTTATCTCGGAAACGATGCGTTTTAGGAAATAAGTTTATATCACAAATGAATATTATTTTAACCTGTTCTATCGATTCCTGAAGTTATCAAGATTAAACCTGAATCACCTTGTATACAAGCACGTCTAGTATCGGCATATTCCGGACACCCTGTACTTATTCAGTTAGTATTAACGTCACCGACCAAATTCTATTCATGTTCCCTATCATCTTACCGCCCTTCTTGCATTAGAGTCACGAAGACGCAAATATTGAAGGATGTGGTGTCAGATAGAATGCCGACCGGGTACATTTTTTCAAATTTTCGTAAGTACTTTATTTTTAGACGTTCCCGTTAAACTGGAGCATCGAAATTAACGTCGAGCATAACAATTGAGGTCCAATGAATATTAAAGGCACAACATTTATCGCCGTATTGATCCGAATACGAGTGGCGGGTCGCTTTCTAATTGCGCAACACCCCGATTTATATTTATTGCATCTCATTCGTAAAATAAAAGTAAGCTTTATGAGGTTTAAGTAACATTTCCAACGACACGTCTCAATTGCGAGACGATACGTTGAAAAAAACAGTCTTAAATAATTTTGTTGTAAATGTTTTCATGAGTTGCAGCTCGAGGACTTAATAATAAGGTGAAGCTAAGGATTAACAATATTTTGTGAAGAATTTGCTATTTTATACAGGATGATTCAAATTTATCCAAAAAAAAACGTAAAGGGCAGTTCGAAAATGATTTAAAATCACACTTCTGCACGACACTAGAAATGTGAAACCTGATTTTGCGCAAGGCAAAGCATGCAGTCGGTGACTGGTACGGCGGCAAAATGTAATACAAAATGAACGGACAAAAAATTTAAAAAATTCAACTGTTTTTGCCGCTGTTAATAGCTTTGTTCGCGGTAGCAATCCCGAACTAATTCAGACATTAGATTCATGCGCAGTTTGAAGTTGGGCGTTCGCAGTGCACCTAGTGCACGCTCAGAATTATAAATCCTTCGTTCGCAGAACCCAGATTTATAAATTTGAACGTGTTCTGAATCCGTCCCATGCATCCCCGGACCTGAGACAGAATTTTTAATCCCACGCATGCGTATTTTTATTTTATTATTTTAGTACCTAGTTGTTGAATGGACTGGATTTAGATGTCTTACATATTCGGACTTTCAAAAATATTTATATGTAGAAACATTATATTAATCTATTAAAATGATTTCATATAAATGACCCAATTTCATCAAATGCCTATACAGGGTGATCCCGAATAATATTGAAAGAAAATTGAGGGTAGATTGTACGACTGATTTTAACAGGGGTCCTGCATATAACATTTTTTAATATGAATCCCCTTTAAGCACTTACAACTCAGCAGTGGATTATAAATTTAGAGTTATATTAACAATCTTCAAACACTTTGAAATTAAGAAGTCAAATTTGGAAAGCTATTTAAGCTGATGAAACTTCTTCTGGCCGAGTATTTTTTATTCTCTTCATCCTGTCATCAGGCGTTGAAATAAAGTACCCCATGTATATTATTCATTACATTTTTTTGAGGTTAACTTTTCGATTGAAAAAAAAATCTTATTGAATGCCTGTTGAATTAAGAATGAAATGAAAAAATTAAGTTTATGACCCTACACGCACATTGTTTCCTTTCCAATATCTAATTTACATATCGATATCTAGTAGGTTTAAATTATTTTGCATTATCGTCTCTGAATCTCATTTGGTCAATGAGAAAAAAAAATTTAGCACAATTTTAGGGGAGAGTTGCCCCCAAATAAACACCTTGTAGTGCTTCAATTAACTTTAACTCATGTTCAAAAACGACCAGTAATAAACCTTTGGGGAGTAATCCCTCCTCAGGGGTGTAACTTTGTATTGGGTAAGTTCAGTTAAATTACAATATTTTGGGCACCTCTACATGCACCGCCTGCTCTGTGTCGGTTTTTATGAGAGACACACTGTATATAATTTATTAAATAATTTAACATCTTGTCATGGTAATAAGATATCGAATCTAATATCGAATAGTTATGACTACCTCACTATAACTTCCATTACAAAATATATTTTATTAAAAAAAGAAAACGACACAAAAAGAAAATGGCAGATAATATTGTTAATTTAAATTTGAAATTGTGATCACAGAACTCCAGACTGAACACAGAATACATTTGAGAAACGTTCGCGGATTAGTAGAAATTCAAAACATATTCAGAATATCGCATGCGCATTTGATATGTGCGGTATAAATTCAGTATTAATTCAGGATATATTCGGAATCACTACCGCGAGCAAAGCTAATATCTCAACTTCTCATTCTAATCACGAAGATTAGCCCACAAGTCGAACACTTGTGCGGGAGAGGGGGCGGCATATTATTATTAAGAAGCCGCATTCGCGCCCAGGAACGACTTACGTTGGTAGGCCCTATCCACCATTCAGTGCAGGTTCGAGGAATCGTTTCAACAAACCAACTTTAAAATGTGTTCCTCAGCTACTGCAATACGTCGTGAACGTCCTGGATCTCCATCTCTTCCACGATTCGGTTGCAAACTTATCGTACCACGCCCGTGTTGCACTACCGCGGTAAAAGTAGCTGCATTTAGCACATGCCTACCTGGAAGCCATTTTTTACACTTGAAAGACTAATGTAAACACTATCGCAAAATCATTAATCCTACGATGACGCTAGCGACTACAGTAGCCCAACGACGTAAAGGTTAAAAATACTACAATTTCAATATTTTTTCTCGAAATCGATAAAGATTTTACAAATTTTTTTTTACGATATTTACTTAAAATTTTTCATGACGCATCTATTCTGAAATTTTGTTGTTGTAAAGTTGTGAATTTCGCCATATCAAAAAAGTATCTAACTCATTTACTTTCGACATATAAAGTATATGCAGAAATGGAAGTTATCGTTGATGTAAAATTCAGACTCAAATTTTTAGGGAAAAAAATAATGACAACTTCTAAACGTTCATCGCCGTGAATCAGCCTGTATGTTATACGATAAACCCTTATTATTGTTTTATGATGGACCTTTTAACCAAAATTAAAACGAGCGGAAACACCCTGTAATAAAGTCCAATGAAAATTTCGTGACTGGACTATGATTTATAAAAGAGGAAAACTGTTATCGTGTCGACGAATATTGCCTGTTTGTCCGGTGTATTGTAAATTCAGGTGATGGTCGCGTCCAAGAAGAGTTACGCGTTCAATTTACAGGGCTGATACCGAGATAAATCCTAATTTAAAACTGCAGACTCCCATCACCAGACGAACTATCCATCACTGCTAAAACCTTGTTGCGGAGCAGTTTGTTACGGAACGGACTTGGCAGCGACCCGATATTTTCAAAGAGTCACCAATTACATTCAAACCTAGCCGATCTTCTTGAAATTTTGCACGTCCCCATAATTTACCGTTCTGAACAACTTTTTCAAGTAAAATTTTGCTGTATTTTCAGTAGAAAAGGCACTTTACCTGAAACGATAACAGTTTTCAATCGGTGCACTGAATATTTCAAATAGGATTATTTCGAAAACTGTTACTCCTAACGACTTCAACAAGGTATACCTTTTTTAGATACAACAGGTAGGAGAATCGATTGTTTCAATAGATAGATGGATACACTAAACAGCAAAATAGTTCTGCCATTTAAAAGAAACATGCTGTGCCATAAGTGGCGCCCTCTACTAGTGACGTCAAAATTAGTTAAAAATTCTTATTTTCCGTGTCAAAAAACATAATTGTGCCAATTTTTTTTAATACTCCGACAGGTTTCAAAGTTATTGAGATATTTCAAAAAAAAATTCTAGCATTGAACACCCTGTATTTTTTAAACCAGCAACATTCGGATAAGGCATATTTGGCTCAACCGCCATATTTTGCTGTGTAGTATCTCCAGTTCAGAGATTGCCCATTCTTAATGAATCACCCTGTATATTGAAACGTCACTTTAAATTTATTGGGCTCATGTAGTATTGGGCAATGGTATAACAATGTGGTCTTGTGCTTTTACCTCTTTGTAATTTTCTGCCGTCAATGTTTTGATCAATTTCTTTTTTTATAAAAAGCTTCTAATCAAATACTGATTTATTAACAAATTGGTTGTCTCATTAAATATTGTGTAAAATTAAACTAATCGGCGATTCTACATCCTTGCCTTATTGCAGTTACAAGTGGAATTAGAAAGAAAATGAATAGGAAAATAAAATATATTATATCTCATCCTTTTGATAAGGGCTGCTCCATATCAAGACAATTCACTAACCATCCTGTGTATCGAAAGCGTCAGGTCGGTGAAAAAAAAACCTTGAGGACCCCTTTCAGAACTTTCTTCTCGTCCATTTGTCATATTCCATGTCGTTTCCTCTATAACAAAGCATCTGGGATAATGGAATCCACAATGGACAAAGGTATTGTATCATAGAATCCCGAAATGACTTCATCCAAATCGATCGACCCTTCACCGTACCCTCCTCAGGGTTAAAGTTCGACATATTCGATGACGAGAACACTGATATTCCGAGGGATAATTGGGAAAATTCCATTACCCAGCATCGGAAGACGCAGAGTTAAATAAATACGTACCTACAGCGTGCACGATCCAAATCCGATACTAGAGACAGTATTTCTGCGTCATTTTGTCTCAAATTTTAACATTTGTTGAAGATTTTGTTCCATTTAAAGTGAAGTCCGTTAGTCCAAACCCAAACAACGAATACAAACAGTAAATATTTGGTTAAAATTAATGACATTATAACAAAGTCATGATAAATGTTTATGTATTTCTCCTAACAACGAACATTCTTACTGCGCACTGTACATCCTAATTTTTCTACTACAAAAGTTCTATCTTCATGTACCTATCAATAACTTGTTTGGCCGCCTGGTATGTGCAGCTATAGGCTGACTCGTACATTGTTAATAGACGGTCTGAGCCCCCGTCGCATTGAATACAAATGGTTTGGTTCTCGCAATACAATTTCCCATCAGCGCGAAAGCAGTTGACTAATGGATTAGCAAAGTGGCTGGATCAAGCAAACAATTTGATCATGCCGATGCGCTTAGGAATGCCTCACGATGCGTCATTCGAGCAGGACCGATAAACACGTCACTGTGCTATTGTGCTTCTGTGTTTCATCTCAATTGACACTTTGGGTGCAGTACCTAGACCCCTGGAAGTCGTTTAAAACTAGAAGGACAGGTATTAGCAGAATCGGGTAAACATTATGTGTGGAGGAAGTGGAGATTATGATGATTCGTTTCAAATACAGAAGGATATATATTGTAATAAAATTAAATTTTAATCATATAAAATAGAATGGAAATTTTCAGACCTTGTAAAACATGCAAAATAAGATTTAAAATAGTTATTGTTGGTAGGAAAAAAGGTATAGAATTGTAAATATTAGTATGAAGATGGTTTAATTATAGCATATTATAAGAAAAATTTAATAATTTAAGTTTTAAAAATTAATACCAGATCAAATTGTTAAAAATATCAGTACATAGACATTTAAAAACAACAAGTACATATTAAAAATCAAAAATTAACCCAGAGCTAGACATATCAACCGATAGCTTATGAAACAATGATGACATTAATGTACATATCGTTAGCATCCGAGTCAGATATAACAAGAAATCGATGAGATAAATAGAATCCAGACGTCAGATTTTAAAATTTTTCATAAATTAAATCTATTAATTGGCAGCTATTATACCTAAAAAGAGATAATTAATGAATATTTCACATTGAAGTGGAGAAATTTGTAAATAAAAAAACATGGACAATATTTAAATTTGTATTTAGCTATAAGAAGTGCAGTGTAGTGCGCGAATTAAAATTAAAAGCTATATGAAAAAAAATTGTGAAGGTGACTTAAAGCAAAAACTAAATATTCTAGATTCCATATAGACTGGGGAAACAAAAAAGTTGTTGATTAGTTACGGGGAAGGAAAAAAGATGGACAGCGTCGTTTTTTTCCAGCGTCCCCGAAAAATTTAAGAAAAGTAAAGAAATTTCCGGAAAAGAAAAACCAGTGACAGACAGATAAAGATTACATCATTTGAAATCCTAGGCAGGTCCAGTTAACGTTTTTCCAGCCCTCTCAAGATTGAACTTCTAATGGAATTCCAGCTAGTATTTCTACGCTTCCAAGAAGTTTAAACTGAATGAACCAGGTACTGTTTTTGATTTGTGTACACATAAAATTAGCTACCTAGCAAAGTCTAAACTAATGAACAATATATAAACTGAACCCAAGAATTTAATAAACATTGCAGGACTTACCTGTATCATTATATTTAAATAAAGGCCACTAAAATTCACCGAACTATTGAAAATTTTTCTACAGCAGTCACAACGAACGTATTTTCAGAGCCAATAAAAGGTTTTAATGTTGATACCGGTACACTAGTATGGTTAAAGGCAAAGGAATAAACTGTGGCAAGTGAAAATAAAACATGTAATATTTGTGGAAAGGGATTTGATAATTTCAATACACATAAATTGAAAGTTAATATTAGATGCTTTTGCATGTTCTAAAACCGAACTAAGCTAATGGTTTCTTTAAGTAATACACTTCTTGAGCAAGAGTTGGGGCACTAACGTATAAAACGTAATGGTCTTATTAATTTCACGGTGTTTTTCTCTTAAGTGTCTTGTGCATTTAATTAATATTTTTCGTGAAATACAGTGTGATTAAATAAAATATGGCGCATTATTCAAACAATGAAAATGTTGTCATGCTAAAAGCATATTTGTTACTCAGTGATAATGATAAAGTATTGTGATAAATCAGTTGAAATATAGTAAAAATGGATAATAACCAAATTCTATATCGAACTATGATTGTGAGTACAGAATCTGGTTTATATTTTCAGTTTATTGGTGATGTATAGGAATGGCAAAGGGAAGCAGATGGCATAAATTAACATATTTCAATGATTCTTTGACATGTGTAACAATTCTAGTTAACATTGTTGAATCCTATTCGAAGACATTAGTGTAACACTGGCAACGCTGTAGAATTCACATCCACCATGACTCTTAAAAATATTAGTTCGGAGGCGAATCAGCGGTCTTCAACAAGTTTTCGATTGAAAAAAGCACGAAATTTATTTAAAATTTTACTTTTTTATTCCCGATTTTTTTGTAAAAAATTTACTAACTATGTGTTCTACACAGTAAACTGTTCTGCTGGTTAAAGATTTGCCCGATTCTGTATATCCGCCGCAGGTTATTAAATTTCCAGCTCGGCCACAAATTAAATTATACAGTTAGACGTTCTCCTGCAACAATCGCGCGATCCATTCATTAAAAATCGGCTTCGGTTCAAAAACAGATTTTCCAGGAATAAATTCCAGTAAAAGGCGCGATAACTTTTATCGGTCGTTTTTGAACGGCGCAAAATGAACACGGCCGCATACTGCGGATACAAAGCTTAGATCCGGCTGATACAGCGCTGCAGGAAAATACCGCCGCCTTTCTGGCTGGATATTGGGACGACTGCGATACCAAATCGAGTTAAAACCTATGCGGAAATTGAGATTCATATCGCGAGCGGCGAATATGCGGCGCGCCAGCCTGCGTGTTACACGCCGGTGCATGTTAATTTTCCAGAATTAATTTCTGAATAGGTCTTTGGAAGTTCCGCATGAAAATTAACAATTTTCCTGCAGGTGCTGCACTTGTTAGAGGCGTTTAATGAGCCCCGAAGGAGGATTTTAGTACGACGAGTCCGTGTTATTCATTTGTTCGTGACTTGGGGTATATGTTCGCTCACTGCGATTACAGAGAGTTATAATACAAGATGTTCCTGAAATGATGGTAATACACATTCGTTTTCACGAGATATTTTTAAGTGAGCACGATATACTTTTTTAGTTTTAAGTGGCACAAAGAAACAGAAAAAAAGAATATATTTCCTTCCTATACAGGGTGTTCTGCAAACTGCATGACAAACTTTGGCAAAACAATTTTCCTTACATGAACATAGGGCCGATTCGTTTTTGTTTTGTTTTTTTAACAAATCTTACGACTAAAAATTGTTAAAAATGTCCATCTTTGATCCGAACGCAAGCCTCACTTCGCTGAGCTAAAGACTCACTCGACGGATGAGATTTGGATCATTTCTTATCTGGTTAGCTGCATCCTGGATAACTGCTGACAAGTAGTGATTTCAACATGGTAGACAAGCTGCTTCTTCATACGTCTCCATAAATAAAAAAGGTAGTCATGCAGTTGGACTTTGTTGATCTATCCATTTATTCAGGAAATGGTCATTTAAACAAGCAGTTACTTGTTTCCCTTCATGTCTTGTGTGCTGATATCACATATTTTAAACGGATTGTTTTTTAATTAAATAAGAAATAATTTTTCTTTGAATTTTTATTTAAATGGTTTGCAGACTTCTGCAACTTTCATATCAGTTATCAATAGCCAAATATGAAATTAATTTATAGTTTTTCCAAAATACTAGGTGCCGTCAAATTTTGATATAGTCTAGCCCCTCCCCTCTACCTCCAACTTATCCGCCCTTATTGTAAATCAACCCCCTGATATTATGACGTAGACTTAGAAAATACCCTGTAGATATACAAAAATTGTGACCATTTTTATTTTTCAGACCTGTCCCATTACCACAATGCTCTCCAATTTACGTGAAGCCCGAACTTCTAGTAGAGAAAATCTCTGTTACAATCAGGTATGATAATTCATTGTATTTGTTTCACTTTTCGTTGCTTTGTGATTTCACTTTAAATACATAAACTACAGGAATAGATTCATTACCAAAAAATAAGTAGAGTTTGCTTTAAAAACTTTTTTTTCTGGGGAAGCGGTATTCGAGAAACAGAATGTTGAACTTTACAAAAAAAATGTATACTCGTATTCTGTCATATCTTCATAATGGGCCGATGGAATTGAATTCCATTTTGTTCACTTAATTAAACCTTTTATTGTCTGAAGGTGCCGTCCCATTTTCCCAAGAAAAAATACGGCACTGACAGATTTTTGTAAAAAATAATGTTAAATTAAGGTATTGTTACGTCAAGTGAATGAAAAATGCTTCTTTGTGTTTTTAATAGTAGCAGTCGTTTACGCTTGTTTTTACGGTTTGTTGAACTTTTCTAATAAATTAAGCCTTTTATTTGATGAAATATTTCGCCACTACCGCAAGATGTACTTACGCCGTTCAATTTTTAAACTTCTTGTGTTGTTGGGGAATTAAATAGTGTTAAAACTAATAATAGTAACAGTATTACCAATAATCGACGATGCTTACATAAAATAATTTATTGTATTTAACATTAATGTTGTATTTGTTATATTAAACTGTAACTCTCCGAGACGAGAATGAGCATTTTATTTAACTGTATCCGGACTGTGTGTCATAATTCTAACAGACCTGATGAGTTGAAAATGTAGTTTTTACAATTGGGAACGAAATACCCAAATGCAGTAGCTGAAGTAATTCTTCCTATCAGGTTATATTATGAATAAATATGTTCATTTTCGTTGTCTCTACATTTGATAACGTTATAAAAAAAACAACCACATGGTAGTTAACAGATTTAAACCATCTAGGACGACGCTCATCATAGCATTCCAGAATATTTTTTTTATTCAATTTTGTTTTGTGACCTCAGAATATTATGTTGTGGGGGAATAGTTGGTTTCAGGGCAGTATAATGATAAAAAATTCAATAATAATGTTTTTATAATAAACATAGGATTATAAATTTTGGTAAAAGTTCCTATATTAAATTCAAATAAAAGACAAACAACAATTTTAACAACAATTGCAGTTGATTTTTGGTTTTCATTGTCAAAAATCTATTAAATAAAATGATATATAGATAAATAAAATTGATATCCAACATGCTTCTACTAATGGAAATGCAACAATAATTAAAATTTTTACAAATTTGACCTGAAACCAACTATACCCCCACTACATTTTTTTATTGTCTGTACACGTGGTTAAAATGTTTGTACATTTTTTTTTATTTAATTTTTATCTTGAATACCGCGTTTCCTAGAAAAAAAGTTTATTGAGCAAACTCTACTTATTTTTTGATAATGAATCTATTACAGTTTCTGCATCTAAACTCAAATCACCCTGTATTATCATTAATCTAATGTAATTGTTTTTTAAAGAGAATCAATATTAATATTGTAGTAAACGTTCAAAATGTTTTTCCACAATTTTACCACTTTGAGTACGAAGGGAATATCGAAGAAAACAATTCCTACTTCTAGCCGAGCTTTCACCTCACTTCCGAATCTCTTAATAATCATTAGCTATAAATTATCAATTCAAAGTCTCTCTTGACCCCGTAATCCTTTAACACTCGTTTACACCCTTCGCACACCATCGTCAACGACGGAGCCTTTGCGGAGTAGACGCCCCCCAGTGTCTCTTTTACCAATAAAAAGATATAAACTTGTTTGGCAACACAAAAACAGCCCTTCGGCAATTAATCTTGTTAGGGGTTAATTACTTGAACGCGACTCGGGTGGCCGGGATTGTAAAAAACAAGCCTGGGAACAGCCTAATTTGGTAATGAAAGGGAGGAGATGGTAGGAAGGAGCCTGGTCGAGTTTTTATAGTCCTGCTTCCGGAAATCGTTACAGTTGTCTCTGCGATAAAATGAAACAAATTTATCAGTCTGGGGGGATGAAAAAAATATATATGGTATTGCTTAGTTTGTATTAAACTGGAAACGATATGAGGAACTGGAACGGAAGTTTTCTCGTAAGTGTCATTTCCCAGTTTCAGAAGTTTTATAAAGCAAATTATTAATAAATTTCTTGTAATGTTGGTGGTAAAAAACTGGTAATTTCATATCGTAAAAACAACTTTACACGTTAATTATATATACAAGATGAGCAATACTTTAAACCTTGGACAAAAATAATGATTTAAATTAACTTACCTTAGTACAATTTTGCTTCCTTAAGAAGCCACAGGCCTGAAAATGTACTTTTTTATTTAATTTTTTTACGATAATATTCTTATTTGTTGGCTAACTGTACTCAAGTTAAAAAAAAAATGTAGAAGAAACAGTATTATGGAGTTTAAGAACGCCCTGTACATCTAACGCAAAAAGAGTCACAAAAAAATATCATTTTCCAAAATTTGTGTATAATTACCCAACAAATAAGAAAATGATCTTAAAAAAAATAAATAGCTGATCTTTAACTTGTTAAGGAAGCAAAATTGTACTAAAATAAATTGATTTAAATCACGTTATTATAAGTATGGCCCATTCATTATTTAACACCCTGTATATTTTCTTTAATGTACTAATGAATACACTGATGACTATGAGCTCTGGTATATTCAAATACAACTTTTAACATATTTGTCAACACATTTAAAAATATAATGTTACCTATGCCAATTTTTTGTTTCCAAATTTACTTTAAAAAATGTATATTTACGTTGATATTATATACAGTATGTCCAGGGTGGTAAAATATTGGGTAAATCGGTAAATATGAAATTCGTTCAAGAATATTATGCCTTTGTTTTTAGCAATATAAAAATATGTTATTAGAGAAAGTTGTTTAGAATTGAAACTTATGTTATAATTTCAATTTGTGTATGAATCGGCCTATATACTTTGATAGAAACGGAAAGTAATACATTTTTATTTCACTTTATGAAAAAAAAAACATGCTTGATATCACTTTTCATTAGGACGGTTGTTGTCAACCTTATTTATTCTTTATGCCGACCGCATTATAAAGACAAGAAAATATTTTAATCAAGAATGTGTTTTTTTCATAAAGTGTAATATAAAAATGTTTTACCGTCTCTTCTATTAAAGTAGGCCGATTCATACACAAATTGAAATTCTAACATAAATTTTGATTTTAAAGAACTTTCCCTAATAACATATTTTTGTATCGTTAAAACGAAAGGCAGAATATTCTTGAACGAATTTTATATTTACCGATTTTATGATCACCTTGTACATGTGAGATGAAAGTTCTCCATACCAACGACAATTTTTAAAAAAGCAAAATTTTTAATCAAGCCTTTTTCTCGTAAAATAAAAAATAAAAATATTTTTTCTCTTTTCCACTCTAACCGTGGCATACTGTATACAGGGTGTTTATTAAAGAATGGATCATACTATAAGGGTAGCTTTCTTGGGCGAAAATAACGTGATTTAAGTCAACTTACCTTAGTACAACTTTAAAGTTAATTGGCTTTAAAAAATTGCTTTCTCAGAAAACTTTTATTTGCATTTTTTTGAGAATACTATAATTCTTTACTCAAAATGTTAGGAATCCTGTACGTAAAAAATTCCTACTGAGAACTCCCAAATTCTAAAAGTACGATACAAAATTTTCATTATTTTTACAATAACATAGTAATAATATTAATAAGGTTATTTAGGATATTTCAAAACATAGTCTGCCTAATATTTATATTATGTGTGCCATTATCATGAAGAAAAAGAAAATTTCACACCCTGTGTGTTATATATATAACGAAAGGTTTTTTTAGTAATTATTTTAGGCCGAAAAGACCTTAATAAACTAATAATTTATAACCATTATTTTTTAATATACCAAATGTGGAATTTAAAAAAATATACATTATCTAAATATGACTAAAAATATTTGACTTATATTGATAAAAACTATTTTTCCTTTTGAATAAATATTGTTTAAACACCCTTATATCGTTAACACCCTTTATCGTTTCATATTCTTGATTCAATAAGACTATTTAGTGCATAATTTCCGAAGAGAAAACCTTTTTAAAGATATAACATGTAGTTAGAAAACACTCGTTTACAAATAAAATCAATGTTTCCTTCCGCGCCAGATTCCTGCTGTGAAGTTCCCAACACCGCCGTTAGGTGTCAGCCGGAGCGTTTTCCGATAAAGTTTCCTGCTCTCTCTACGCTTTAAAGCAACGCAGCGTTCTGCTTTACCGACACTCGGCAGGATTCCGCAGTAGAGACAGCCGCCTGGTAGGTGTCAGGATTTAGCACTGTTCCTGCAAAATTCCATCGCCGGTTTATTTCAATTCAAATTGATTCATTAGCGAGGGCAAGTGATTTACGGTTTGTTTATGGATCCGAGGTTTATAGCTGTTGTGTTTGTTTGTCCGTGGAAGATTTATCTCGTTGCGCGATTTAATGTAATTTCGAATTCGGCTACGGATTTGTTTTTGTTTCGGTGAAAAATACATCAGGTGGGCTTGTTTTGTGAAAGCTGGATTATAAATACGAAGTCGCACCTTCGAATGCGTTAGCGATGATTACATTTCGGTTTCGGGTGTTCAGAGAATACATATACTGCAAATTGTATTTCATTACCATTATAAATTCGTCTCTTCTTGACTTAAGGATATGAGTAATGATATAATTTCTAACATTCTTGGACATTCCCACTGTTTCCTGTAGATAGACATCTAAGTTTACAAGAAAAGTTTGCAATATGGAATAGGCTTCAGAAAAATGGTTAAATTACAAACTAATTTTTATTTAAATATAAAATACGAAATATAAAGAATATATCTACATTAAATGACGTCCATCTGCAATTTCAATCAATCATTATCATATTTTAAGACAATACAATACATGTTGCATAAAAGTAGTCAACATAAATCAACACATATTCACCAAAGAAACAGTCATAAACAATACAGGCTGTTTCGAATAAAGAGCAGATGCATTTAAGGGGTACTAAAATATTGCGATTTAACCAGACATACCTATATACTTACAAAGTTATACCAGACTTTCAAAGTGGATCCAAATATTTCGAAGGAATTAATTATTTTAACTTGGAATAATTAAATTTGGCACATGATTTATGTTTATTATTGGTCTTTAACTATGAGTTCAAGTGAATTGAAACACTACAACGTGTGTTCATTGAGGGTGAGTCACCTTTAAAATTATACCAAACTTTGTTTTCCATTGATCGAATTTAAAAAGAATGATAATATCCCGAGCAGAATTTAATTTAAAACATCTTTTTACTCTTGTTAAACTTTAAGGTGTTAAAAAATGCATTAATTAAAACAAGATTTTAATAGTAGGTATTTATTAAAAGAAATCAAAAAGCCAATAGTAGACTTTCAGTGGTATTCATAGTATGTCTCCAGTCGCCAGAGAGCGGTCTCCGTACCGAAATTATATGAATTTAATAATGAATAGTAGCAGATTATATCATACCCCAAAATTTAGCATTTATTACTCAATAAGCACTTTCCGAAGTATTCTCATCAACTTCGATGGCGGTAATTTAAAAAAAGCCAAATATCTCGAACATAAAAAAGTATTAAGCTTAGCTGACAGTAATGTCTTTCTAAGATGTTAAAGATTTATCATCTGAATTTTGAAATAGTTATATGAGTCATTTTAAAAAAATATATATTTAGTATTTCCGATTAAGTATCCCTTTTTTTAAGAATGATCCATAAACCAAAACTCTAGTCTATGTTGCACTGGTAAATCTTCGATTAAATCGATGAGAGCAGAAATTGCAAATAACTTTCACCATTTAATCGGTACGGCAAAATAACTGGTCCAATCAAATAACGATCAATACCGGTCCAAACAATTATTTTAAACTCGCGTTGAAAATGTCTAGGATTTATTGCACAGGGGTTTACATCGGAATATTCATGAAAGTTACATTTGTAATTCCTTTACGAGTGAAACAAGCCTCATCAGTGAAAAGAATTTTCTTGTGAAAATTAATATCCCGATGCAAGATAAACTCACAATTCGCACTCGTCGATTTGTTGTTTTTTTGTTTTAGTATATTTACCACCCTATTGATCATAGCGGGTATTCATAGAGGTGGTTAAAAAGGTAAGAGCGGGTAACATTAATAAGTGCGCTTATTCAACTGAGTTCAGTACTGATGAAACCTGAGGAGTTATTATTTAACTGTAGCTGCGAACAGTGCCGTAAAGATTTTATCTATTGAAAAGCAGTAAAATTTACTTTATATTTAATTTGAATTTACATGGGACCTTCCAAATGGTATAGATGTCATCCAGTTGTTTTAACTTAGTTGACTTAGAAGATGGTTTCTTGTTCCAATTTGCCTATTTTCTATTGGTTATCTCGTTGTATCTTGCCGGCGCTGTATTTGATTCCATAAAATTGGGAATAGATACATTATGACAAATGTAAATATCGTAAAACAAATTTTTGTAAAATCATTACAGTATCCGAGAATTAATTTATAGAGAAGTGGAAATGCATTAGCAGAACGATTTCCCGGTAAACATGTGCCAAATGCAGCTGCTTTTACAATGGTGTGCAGTGATGGAGGTCCAGGCCGTACAATTACGAGGTGTGTAAATTAAGTAATGATACTGAGATTTTTTATATTGTTTTTATTCAATGAAAACTAGAGTTCTACATTAACACCTTCAAAGTAAGTGCCTTGGGAAGCCACACAGCGCTGGAGACGATTTGTCCACTCTTCATAGCAGTGCTGGAATTCGGATACTGAAATTGCCTTCAGCTGGTCGGTTACGACAGTTTGGATGTCTTCGAGTGTTCCAAAGCGATGTCCTTTAAGGTGATTTTTCAATCGTGGAAAGAGAAAAAAGGGACTCAAGTCGGGTGAATACGGGGGCTGAGGAGTCACAGGGATGCCTAAATTTGTCAGGAACTCACAAACTGAAAATGCAGTGTGACAAGGCGCATTGTCATGATGCAGCACCCAGTTGTTCTTGATGTTTGGCCTCACACGCATGCCTCTTTTTCGGAGTCTTTCAAGAACTTCTCGGTAAAACTGTTGATTGACTGTTTAACCTTGCGGCACAAACTCTTTGTGGGCGACTCCTTGGCTATCGAAAAAGCAATTCAACATTGTTTTAATCTTTGATTTGCTCATTCTTGCCTTTTTCGGCCTTGGTGAGCTTGAAGTGTGCCATGCCTGGCTTTGACGCTTCGTTTCAGGGTCGTACTGAAAAATCCAAGACTCGTCACCAATAATAACTACACGTTGTAAAAAAATCGGTTCATTTGGCTCAAAAAATCAAGGCATGAGTCCCTTCTGGTGTTCTTTTGTTCCTGCGAAAGGATTTGTGGAACCATTTTTGCGCAGATTTTTCTCATTTCTAATTCATTGGTCACCATCTGATGAACGGTAGTGTGAGTTAAATTTAACCGTTCCCCGATCATTCTGACCGTTAAACGACGATCAGAAAGCACAAGATCCAGAATTCTGTATACGTTGAGGTTTGGCTTTTGTTACAGTGCAACTGTACTATTAGTTATACTCTGTTTAAGTCTAGACTTCTAAAATCGGCCGCAAAAATTTCGTAGATCGATTCTCAGCACCTCTCGTGCTCCACCCTGTATTTTTTTGGACCGCTTTGTAGCGTGTTACCGTTTCCCGGGCAACGCTAGGCCCCATCGTCTCCGAGTCGCCGCCGTCGGTTGCAGGACGCCCTAGTCCCGTGCAGGCACCGCGGACGAGTCACGCTAGTGGGCTAGGTTCATCGCGATTGTTCGCGCAAGAATTAATATTTACGTCTGTTTCAATATACAAACTTAGACAAAGTAACTATTCAACTGTTCAAATCTTTCTGCAGCAGGAATTTCGGAATTTCCTGATAGACGTGGTGTATCTTCATAAATAAGGAAGCTCCTGCTGCTAGCAGGAATGTAGAAATAAGGTTAATTGTTGACAGCTTATGTAGGACATGTTCATTATGTTTTATCGATGCCAATTTTTTTAATTCTAATATTATGTCGATAAGTTACAACTACAAATGTCCTGCAAGCAGCAGGAGTGTACGTATACCAGGTTTATATTTACATTATTTGTTTTTATTTATTCGAAAGAAAGTTATTCGGATTGTCCGCTTGAAGAAACAATTAATTGTGTGGTAGCAGGAAATTATTTCTGCTGGAATGAACAAAATTTAATTCATGTAAGATTAATTGCTACTACATATATTCATATACTTATGTATCCTTACCATTTTAACCTTTGCAGTGTTTTCCTGCTATCATAAAAATTAAAGAATTTAATCCACGGAAAATTAAAATATTTATATCTTAAAGATTAACATACGCAGGAAATTTATTATGATTTTTAATGCAACAGCTTAATTCATTTTGTTTTGTTTTATGTATATATGCATTTTTATTGGCGTGTAAATGTTTTAAAACATTTCCTGCTGGCCGCAGGAAATTTGCTATGAAGTTGTTTTCATAATTTATTACACGCCGTATGGAACCTATTTTTAGCTGCATAATGTTTATTTATCAATTAAGGAACATTTAAATGTTCCTGCAGGCAGCTGGAACGTATCGACAAGTAATGAATTAACACGAAATGTTGAATTCGTAAGTCTTTTCTGCTAATAACATACTTGGTGTTGTTTTAAATCTGTTTAAGTTTATTTGTTCATCCTTCCTGCTCGCAGCAGGAAGGGTGAGAGATAGGAAAGTCAGGTAAAAATCTCAGAAACGATAATAGGTCTAATTTGAGCAAAATTAGAAATAGTTGCATAATGATAAGCGATTTTAAATATAAAATAATAATATAGACGCATATGCCAAATATACAGGGTGATGCGAAAACGTTATATGTAATGTACGTGTTATTTTGCTACCTATGTATCAGAATATACTAAAACGTGTATTTCGTGACAAATTTTTCAACTTTTGATTTAAATTTTTTTATATATATTTTTTTTTCCAAAAAACAATCGAGCAATGCATTATAGTTTTGTATTCTTTATAATAAAAAATCCAGTTTTAATTGTTGGAATTATTTGGTTACCAACCCATGATATATTTATATCAATGCGATCAGGAAAAAGTACAGAATTCAAAAGTGTAATAATATACATGGTGTTTTATAAGAAGAAACAAATAATATCAATATCTCTGTAATGCAATGCTCGATTGTTTTCTTTATAAAAAAAATAATAAGTCTATGTAAAAAATTATTCAAGGAATGCCGTTTCAGTTTGCCAATAGCCTATAGAATAGGATTAAAAAAAACATTACAAATTTTAGAGAAACAAGCGGCGTAACTGCTATTTTATTCCAAAATATTCATTTATGTACCTTTACACGCGCCACTGGTAAGACCAAAAATCATTTTGTATTGCAAAGGATGCCCATTCTATAGCTATCAACACCTCAAAAATTTCATTATAATATTTCAAACGATTTTGAATAAATTTAAGTTTTTGTTTTTTTTTTAATTAAACTATAACATTTTGTATATCAGTACGAAACATTTTTGCACTATAGTTTATATAACAAACTAGGGTTATTTTTTGATGTAAAATTCTGGTTGATGATTTGGCGGTTTACTTTCGGGATACCCTGTATAAGATGCTCATAACATACTACAATATTTTGTCTGTAGTAGAACTATAACAGTCCATAACATTGATGTTTTAAATTTTCTTGAAAATTCCACAGATCATTAAAAAATGTAATAATAATAAACTTATATTTATTGTCTGTACAGGATGTCCGGGCAAATGTGGGAAATCTTTCGGATGCAGATAGAACATGAAAAAATAAGAGGAAAAATTTCTATAAAATTTTTTCCTACAGGCGATAGGCTACAGGCTTTACGGAGATATGTGTTGCTGAAGGACGCTTCTGGAAATCTGTTTTTCCTGAATAACTTTTAAAGTATTCAATATATTTAATTCAATAAATAAATAAATAGTTAGCTCTTTTAATTTACCAGGGGGGGATAAGCTTTAGAACTTAATGCTTAACTTTTTAACACTCTGTATGATAATGACTTTAATAATAAATCTAGGTAGCTTCAACCTCAGACAAAAAAATACTCTCGCGTATTGTCGATAAAATGAACTACCCAGATTTATTATTTTAAAGTCTTTATCATATAGGGTGCTAAAAATTTAGGCATTAAGTTGTAAAGCTTAGCCGCCCCTGGTAAACTAAAAAAGCTAAATATGTTTCAAGGACACTATTTTAAGAAGTCCTTACTAGTGTCCATCACAAATTTTTTTTATTAAATTATATGAGTACTTTAATAGTTATCCAAGCAAAAAATAATTTCCTGTGGCGTCCTTCAGAGACACATATCTCTGTAGGGAGGGCCTGTAAGAAAAATGTTTATAGGGACTTGGCATCTAATTTTTTCATGTTCTATCTCCACCCGAGAGATTTTCCACAATTTCTCTGACACCCTGTATATTTCGATGACGGGCATTTTTAAATGAATCATCCTGTATGTATTTAATTTCAGCTAATATTCGTTCTTATTACAAATAACAAAAATCGTGTATGTTAAAAATACAGGGTGAATCTTAAATAAGTACAAATATTTTAACCAGCAGTATAGTTTTGTGTGTAGAACACATAATTAATAGTTTTTTTACAAAAAAATCAGAAATAAAAAAGTGAAATTTTAAATAAATTTCGTAATTTTTCAGTAGAAAACTTGTTGAGGACCGCTGGCCTAGACCGACCTTTCATACTTTTATGAGTCATAGTGCTGCAGACTGAACGTGTGGTTCACAGTGTTGCCAGTATTACACAAATGTCTTTGCTTCAAGGAAGAAAAAATCTCAACTTTTAGCGAATTTTGTCAAGTGTAACATTTTATATTATTTTTTATTATCAAACTGTCATTGACTGTCATGACAGATTATCGGAAGCCCAAGTCAAACTTGTTAACCCCACATAATGCATGAAAATAGCAATAAAATTTGCTAAAAGTTGACATTTTTTCCATTTTAAATAAAAAACGCGTGCATAGTTTTTCGTTATTCTTCATAAAATAACTTAAGGAAATTGTGTTTTGTGTCCCTTTCTAACAGTGTACAATGACATTTAACTTGTGAAATGTGGATTACTGATTAAATAGATAATTTTTTAACAAACAGGTAAGCTTGTGTGCACGTTTATGTATAATTTTTGAACATTGGACATAGTAATATCACGTAATATCTTCCTAAATATTTTACGGTAGTATTGAACTTGCGGAAATTCATTTTTAATCGTTGAAGTATAGTAAGGTTAGTTCAGATGTTAAAATTTATGTTAATATTGCTGCGTATCATACTACATACCCAATTTTACTGTACTTATGCTTAAAACAAGTATTTTTAAAATAGAACTATTACGTTAAAGGAAACGTAATGTTTATATTGGAGGAGATATGGCAACCTCGCAACAAATCATATGTTTCATTACGTTGTTGGATGAAAAATCAGCCAGCGGTCCTCAAAATGTGGGTATTTTTAAAAAAAATGAATATCTCCGTAAATATTAGAAATTTTTAAAAATGGCTTTCACTAAACTGATTTAAATGACGAACTACACCAGCAGTTAAAATATTTGTACTTATTTAAGATTCACCCTGTATATGCTTAAAATGTCCTGTAAAGTATTTCCTGCTGTCAGTAGGAATACTCGTACCATTTCTATCGTCTTTGATCTATCACGCCAGATTTCGGTTTTATTAGTTCAAAATGTTAATAAAGCATATGGAAAAGTGCCCGAAACCCCTCGTAATTCAATATCCCTTAGACGAGCGACGTCTCATTCACATTTAAACGAATACCCAGTTCTAAAAATACCATCTGCCGCTTTATTATTTTCGGTAAGTGTTCACATTTATTGTTTGCGAAGGAAGATTTGTGCGTATGACGCAAGCGTTGTTTTCTATAGCCGCAAGAATGTACGGCATTGCGCCGAAACATTTGTTACACGTTGGCAATTCATTCATGGGAGATTCAGAGAGGCCAGGACTGTGGGCGCAGTTTCCGCCACGGTCATAATGCTTTTCCTGTGTTTTCCTGCACAATGGTGAGGTGTCTGGCGCAAACAAGTATCGGTCACCTCGGACGGCAGCCTTGTTTATTTTGCTCCATTTTGAAAGGGTAACACGAAAACTAATGTTAACGATAATAAAATTACACACATCGTCAAAAGTCTTGGACTCCTTATTCTTGTTAAAGAAATCTATTTGTCAGAAAAAACAAATACATTTAGAAAAGTATATTATTTTCTGAATCTCTTTTTCGTGAAAAGAATATGTTTGATAAACAGTACTAAGAAAATTAAAAAGCAGCAAATATCTGACATTAATAAAATTTATTAAATCAAAACGAAATTCAATTATGTATGACTAATGTTATTAGAACAAATATTTCTCTCGAAAATAGTCTCGGATTTAATTACCATGCCACCATTAAATACAAAATAAGTATTGACCAAATTTTCTAAAATTGTCGACGTTTCGCCACTTATCGTGACATCCTCAGGACACTATAAAATTTAATAAATTCAAAATTACATCACAATTTATAAAAACCAACTTAACATAAAATATTAAAAAAGTGTGTTTAAAACATTACAATAAAATAGCTACAACAATATCTATATAAACATGAAACAAGAAACCAAATTTACACACACACTAACAATTATTATATGTATTATATGTCACAAATTTAAAAGCAAAGTATTAAAATTATGTAAATAAAATGTCTTTATATAATGAATATTGAAATAATAAAATATGGCGAAAGAACGAAAAATCTAACAAACAACAACCTGTGTATAACATTAAAAAATATATATAAAAATATATAATTTTAATGTTATACACAGGACGCTGTTTGTTACATTTTTCGTTCTTTCGCCATATTTTATTATTTTAATATTCATTATATAAAGAAATTTTATTTATATAATTTTAATACTTTGCTTTTAAAATTGTGACATATAATACATATAATAATTGTTAGTGTGTGTGTAAATTTGGTTTCTTGTTTTATGTTTATATAGATATTGTTGTAGCCATTTTATTGTAATGTTTTAAACACACTTTTTTAATATTTTATGTTAAGTTGGTTTTTATAAATTGTGATGTAATTTTGAATTTATTAAATTTTTCTTTGAAATTTGACCTCTAATTTCTTACTATCGACAACAAATTGAACATAAAATAAGGCTGCTAATCATCATTAGTTAGAACTCACATTAAGGATTCAAATGAGTCCGTAAAATAGCTATTTTTGGGAACGTGTACGGCAAAAACATGTATCTGTCTAGCGCTCAAACTAAGCACATTATTTTGTATTAAAGTTTTTTAATTCGTCTTATTTTGATCCAAGAACATTACCCTCTATATAGAATTAACACATCACTGGTACCTACTAATTATAATACGTTAATTATTTTTTTGTAAAAAGCTCATTGACTCCTGCAATGTAAATGACCTATGAATCTAAATGGAAACGTTCTGGCATCTATCCCGCGGATGTTAGCGGATTTAATGTTTCCAAATGCCCGATATTATCGCTAGACAAGTGTAATGTCGGTGAAATATTGCCATTTATCATGTTTCGTTGTCAAAAGTTGTTGTTTATACCGACCGCAGACTATTAAAAACAAACATTGGGAATGCGATAATAATAACAAAGCTTTTCATTGGAAAATACAAATGTTTTCATTTATTTGTCTGCAGTTTTTATCAGAACAAAATTAGATTGCGTTTATATTACAAGAATTAGTCTTTTCTAAGATTAACGTGTTAGTTATACAGTATGCGTCAAAACTATGGAATAAATTCAATAAAAACGAAACAATTATTTTTTGGGAAAAATCCTCGAACAGGTCGATTTTTAATTTAAAAAATACATATTTTAGCGTAAAATGCGATTTTCAAATGTCATTTGTTTTCGAGTAATGCCATCATCGATTTTTTTTTAAATGGCAACACCATATTTTTCCCTTGATTCTGAAAGATCGTTTAATTCTCTATCAGACAGTACTAAAATTTTGCCCTCTTACATAGGAAAGTTCTCGAGTAAATGACGATTGAATGTTAGAAAACGTAAATCAATTAAAATAAAGCAAAAACGTTATTTAATGAAAAATATCCAGATCGCCCTATCAGCCAATCAACAGTCAGTAAGGTAGAGTCTAAATTTAGACAAACTGGCAATATTGTAAATATTCCAAAACCGGGACGTACAAGCTTTAATGAAAATCAGAAACAGATCATTTTGATAAGTACGGTGGATAATCCTCATAATTCTTCCCGATTGGTTGCATTAAACAATGACACTAGTCAGAGCACAGTGCTACGTATCTTGAGGAAGGGAAAATATCATCCCTACAAAATTCAACTTGTGCAGGAACTCAATGAAGATGATCCCGATCGCCGCTTACACTTTTGCGAAATTCTAATGGATTTATGTCAAGGAAATAGAAATTTACACCACCAAATACTTTTTTCAGATGAGGCTATATTTTGTCTGAATGGTATAGTAAACCGTCAAACTTGCAGATATTGAAGTCGGGAAAATCCTCATTGGATGACAGAGGCACATACCCAACTTCAGTAATTAAATGTATGGGCTGGAATAGTTTACGACAGAATAGTAGGGCCTTTCTTCTTTGAAGGAACCCTTACAGGACAAAGATATTTAGAGTTTCTAGAAAATGACCTTGTTCCAGCCCTTGCAGTAATTTTTCCTAACGATAATGACCCTGACATTCCTGACGATACCATATGGTTTCAGCAAGACGGTGCACCTCCGCACTATGCGCGCCCTGTACGAGATTTTTTGGACAACTGTTTTCCTGGCAGACGCGGACCGATAGAATGGCCTGTAAGATCGCCAGATCTTACACCTCTTGACTATTTTTTATGGGGATACTTGAAGTCAAAAGTGTACATTAATAAACCACGTAATTTAGAAGAACTTCAAAATCGCATTCGGGACGAAATGCGCAGAGTTACCCCAGAAATCATTCATAATTTGCAAGAAGAATTTCTTCACAGACTTGTGCATTGTCAAGAAGTTGGTGAATGACAATTCGAACATTTAATTAAGTATAAAATTTAATCAATTGTATTTTATTTTACATATCTCAGAATTGTTACTTTTTTATGGATAAAATTTACGTTTTCTAACATTCAATCGTCATTTACTCGAAAACTTTCCTATGTAAGAGGGCATAATTTTAGTACTGTCTGATAGAGAATTAAACGATCTTTCAGAATCAAGGAAAAAATATGGTGTTGCCATTTAAAAAAAAATCGATTAACGTCATTACTCGAAAACAAATGACATTTGAAAATCGCATTTTACGCTAAAATATGTATTTTTTAAATTAAAAATCGACTTGTTCGAGGATTTTTCCCAAAAAATTATTGTTTCGTTTTTATTGAATTTATTCCATATTTTTGGCGCATACTGTATTATAACAGACAGAGCACACAGAGCAGGTGCATGTAGGGGGTCCGAACGTATTACAATTTAACCAAACATACCTATATACGAATTTGAACACAGGCGGAATTACAGGCTTTCAAAGAGGAGCCAAATATTTAGAAAAAAAGAAATCAAAAGATACATAAGTAAGTCAGTGAACTTTGTCTTCAAAATTTGACAGTTAGTAGTAGAACTATAAAATAAAGTAAAATTAAATGTAAAGAAATTGTTCAAATCTGCATCATTTTTTCTGAAACATATATTTACTCTTCGCCGAAAATTGAAATTTAAAAGATTCAATTGACGAAGAATAAACAAAATCCTTCAATGTCCCCCAAGAAAATAATCACACCTGTTGAGGTCTGGCGATCGTGGTGGCCAATTTTGAGGACAATTATTTGATTTAATCGATATCGATTTAACAAAATAATTGCTCTAATCAAATATCAAAAATACGGATCCAAACATGTATTTTAAACTCGTGTTGAAGATATCTAGGAGTTATTGCATAGGGGTTTACATCGAAATATTCATGAAATTTGTGAACATTTGTAATTCCTCTACGAGTGAAATAAGCCTCACCAGTGAAAAGAATTTTCTTGTGAAAATTAATATCCTGATGCAAGATAAACTCACAAAGAGTAACAGAAATATAACAGTTTTATTACTAACTGTCAAATGTTAAAGACTACTACTGTCTTTTTGGTTTCTTCTAAACATTATTAAATCTTGTTTTAATTAATGCATTTTCTCTTGTAAACCTTGAAGTCTCTTTTAAATTTAATGAGAGTAAGAAACTGTGTTAAATTAAATTCTGCGCGGAATATTATTATTGTTTTTAAATTCGATCAATGGAAAGAATTTTTTCGGTGACTGACCCTCAATGAACACTTTGTAGTGTTTCAGTTTGCTTCAAATCATAGTTAAAGAAGACCCTAAATCATGTACCAAATTTGGTTATTCCAAGTTAAAGCAATTCAGAGATATTGTTTTTTTTTAATATTTGGCTCCACTTTGAAGGCCTGTAACTCCGCCTGTCTGCAAATTGAATAAATTTGAAATATTTTGGGACCCCCTACATACACCTGCCCTGTGTCAATTCTTATATCACACACACTGTATTAGTAGGTCCCTTTTACACCAAACTCACACGACAATATTATTTTTATTGCAGAATATTTTACTGTTTATACTATATAATTACATATATTACATTACTCTAGTAACCTTTACTGCATTTTGCTATAACCAGTGAAGCAGCATTAATAGGAATTTCATTATGACTTTTAATGGAACAACTTAATGTATTCAATTTGTTTTATGTATGCGCACATTTTATTATTGTTTAAAACATTTCCTGCAGACGGCAGGACTAAAACATTGAATACAAGAAGAACTACAATTTTTTTACTTTAAAAAATATCTGTACTATCACATAGTCGGTACCAAATTCGCTGTCCAAAGCAGTTTTCATAACTTGGGCGACTTCACTGAGTGAAGTATCAAGACTAATCTCACCCTCACTTCACTTTACACCCCTCTTAACCACACTCTCTCTTTACCACTTAAGGCCTCGTATTCTTTGACTCCGAATCCTTTGATTACGCGTCCTTTATATTATGCCTTGGCGAGGATTTGACAATTTAGTCTACGACCCCAACACGCGAGGACCTCTGAAGCTGTTCAGACGTGAAAAGGGCGTGAGTGTGTATTATTCTCGCCTGATGTTCTTTGCGAGGTATCGATTGGGGTGGCTTACCCCGGGATCTACAGTAATTAGATTCTTATTGATTACAATTAAGTTCTTGTTGATTCCTAGTTAGATTTCATTTGTGTCATAATGTTTTATAATGAATTATAATCCAAACTAGTTCCATTTGGTATTTGTTGGATGCGAATAAAATACTTGTTGAATTCAAATTGGAATTGTAGTTAAGAATTTTGAAATTCTAATTAAATTCCAGAATCGAAATATGAAATTAAATTCTAATTGAAATTCATTCTAATTGAAATTCATTAAAGATGAAGTATCAATATATCACTAGTTTGTCATGTTCATGGTCTAATCTTTTGACTAGAAACGTAAGCATAGTTCTCTTTCTGTACGAGTCACTATCATTTTTCTCTAGTCTTACCGAACATTCATCAATTGTGGTGCCGTGTCTGCCTGAACAGACGTCTCGAAAGGATTTTATAATAACCCATAACGGTCGCATGGCTCACACGCAACCACCTTCTCTTTCCATTCGTGTGGGCCGTTTCTTATTAGTCTGTCCTCTCAGAACTTCTGTAAGTAATTGATGGTGCCTCCCTCTCGCTACGCACTTCGAGCTTCCCCAGATTGAAAAATCAGGCGCCATTCGTCATCCGACCATGAACTGGGATTTTCTTAGCTACTGGGTAATGGAGAGGCTTTACTGGCAAGCGTATATACGAGTAGGATCAGTCGTGAGGTTTTTCCGTTTGGAAATAAAAAATGTCATACATAATCAGCAAGAGACTATACTAGAATTGTGTTGGTTGTTTACATCTAACAACGTAGGTATACGAAAAAAGAATTGTAGCAAATATCCATGCAATTGTAAACGACACAATTGTAATGTGTCGCAGTATAAAGGCCTACATGAAGTAGCAAAATTCCTTCCGTTTTTGTAGCAAATAATGCGCAGTACTATTTTATAATTTTGTAGCAGATTTTTATTTGGCGCAGAAAGTGATGTGAATCATAATTATATGTATGTAGCAAAATATACGATGCCGGAACCTATTTGTTTCGCGGGAAAATTCAATTCAAGAAAAATAAAAATGTTCTATCTAGAAATAGCGGGATCAAATTTGCTGCAAAATTATCCTATTTTCATGATTGTGTAGAATAATAAGGACTACAAGAATATAGGTATTCTTAATTGTAGCCTTAATGATTTTTAAATTATATATAAAACAATTTAAATAGTGTTTTGTACATGAATTTTGTTTGTTTTATTGCGTTTCTTTACTATACAGTGTGTAACAAAAAAGCAGGCACGGAGAAACGGGTGGGAAAGGAGTTATTTTACCGTCCCATTTTTTTCTGACGTACGCCTATGGACGATTCATTATGACGTCATAATGTAGAATTTTGTTTAGAATATTTATTACTCTCGATTTTTAATAAAACTTAATTTTCGGGAAACTTTGATTTTTAGGCATGCAGCGTTAGAAATAGTCGCAGCATGATCTACCTTCGAGTAATGACGTCATCACCTTTTTTTTAAATGTAACACCTCTTTTTTCCCATGAATGTAATAAAAAATGCCGTTATCCCACGTGTACTATATAAAATTTTATCTATAACTACCTTAAATTGAGAAAAATCCAAAATCCAGTTTGTAAGTTTTGATTCAATATCAAGAAGCAAAGGCATTGTTATGGTAACCTGTCAAACTTGTTATAAACAAAATTGAGTTTTCGTTTTTACATTTTCTTGTGAAAATAGTGGGGTTGATTGAAATAATGAGTGATTCAAGAACAGAAAACTTGCCTCTTGAAATCGAAAAAGCTGCTGCAACACTTTTACCAGATAAATCGAGAACCACTACGAACAATTTTATAAGCGATTCACTGATTGGTATGCATCTAAGAATATAAAATATAAAGCAAAAGAAAAGGTATTATTAGCATTTTTTGAAGAATTATCCAAGAAGTACAAATCATCTAGTCTTCGGGCGTTCTACTCTATGCTGCAATCTACAATCTGTAGATTATCTGACATTAGTAAATTCAATTTATAAGCAGTTGTAGATAAATAATTTAATGATTTGAGACACGCACCATCGATTTTGTTTGAATTATCGAAAGGACTGTAGGTGACCTGTGCACATATTAATATGTTTCAGTATTTCCTTCGATGTAGGTATTATTAAAGAATTACATTGATTGCCCGCGAACTGCAGGACAAGTCCAAGCGTAGCTCCGGCTTCAACTAGACGCGTTCTATATTTGCTAGACACGGGAGTCGGGCATTGCAACCCACCTGAGTTTCCCCACGGGCTTTCCGCCGTCAGTACCACTCCTGCGTCGAAAAAACAAGGATGAGGCGTCTCTTCTGCCGGCGCTAGAAACTATCTAATCGGCGCGTCTCTGCTATTAAGTTTCTCGATTCGATACTAACATCTTAGACAGAATATTAATGCATCAGGATGTGTAGTGGCTGTATCGCAGCGGAATGTGGACTATTTTCGTTTCTGGACTAGTGTGAAATCCGAGGGAGTGTGTTTACAAACAAGTATATTGAAATAATGGACTGTTTGTTTTGTGTTTTTGAAAATACGTGTATAATTTGAGGAGGAGGTGATGTGAGGATATTGTTTATGATCTTAGAACAGGAATTAGATGATTAATATTCAATTTTTTCATGTATCTGAAGATTATCTAGCAATAGGGGAAATAGGGGCTATACTTGACACAGAAAAAAATGTAAAGAAGGCAGGAAAATATTATCATGCAATTTTACATTTCTTTAACGAGCTGAAATAAAATAAGGCGTATTTGGAACTAATAATTTTTACAAATTGTTGGATTATGTTCTTGCCATGGTGATAGTAGCATCGCTCACTAGATGGGGTATAACCACATCAGCAATAAGCTGAAAAATTATCAAAATGTTTTAGTGCAGAGCATTCCATTCTTAATGAATTACCCTGTATAGTTCTTAAATTGAAAACATACATTAATTTGAATATAAAATGTTAGTTTATTATTCTAATAAATACATTTTTGTGCAACCCGCGAATAATGTTAATTTGAATAATGTTAATTTTGCACTATAGCACTGTGATCATTTTCATCGATTTGAATATTTCAAATAGGATTATTTCGAAAACTGTTACTCCTAACGACTTCAACAAGGTATACCTTTGTCAGATATAACAGGTAGGAGAATCGATTGTTTCAATAGACAGATGGATACACTAAACAGCAAAAAAGTTCTGTCATTTAAAAGAAACTTGCTGTGCCATAAGTGGCGCCCTCTACTAGTGACGTGAAAATTAGTTAAAAATTCTTATTTGCCGTGCCAAAAAACATAATTGTGCCAATTTTGTTTTTAATACTCCGATAGGTTTCAAAGTTATTGAGATATTTCAAAATAAAATTCTAGCATTGAACACCCTGTATGTTTTAAACTAGCAACATTCGGATAAGGCATATTTGGCTCAATCTCCATATTTTGGTGTGTAGTATCTGCAGTTCAGATATTGCCCGTTCTTAATGAATCACCCTGTATATATAGGATGTCTCAGGTATTACTGGATCTTAGGAAGGGGTTATTGTACAGTAAAATATATAATGGGATACCTTATCTAATTATTCAGTGTGTTTAACCATTCCCTTTATCACCAGTGGCGTAGAAACTCTGTCATTCTTCTTTTATTTACAATAAAAATAGTACGCCACCGTCTTAATTATAAAAAACGTAAGATACATACATTTTGATAAGTTTTGATTACTTTGAACAAATAATTCTTTAAAATGCTTTGTATTCAAGTAATTGTGATAAGTGGAGTTTTCTACTAGTAGCGTCAAAAAGCAAAGTAAATTTGAATTTCTCGCCCCCAAAAACGCACGATCTCCAAAATGTATCCAATATTTATATTTGGATTTTTTTTTAATTATTTACAAATATCGAAAGTAAAATTTTCATTTTAACACCCTGTATCAGTTTAACCATCAATTTTTGACTAAAATAAATTTAGCTATATCGCATTATTTCGTCGTCAGGAATCTACTCTTTCTTACCCTATGGTGCATTAATTTCGGAACACCCTGTATTACTGAAGTATAATAGATCACCACGCATAAACTACGACATGCAGAGTTATTTTTAAAGAACAATTACCTAAATACGATGTATTTGAAAGAAAATTTTAAAGAATTAAATTAGTCATTAATTAAAATTCAAATATCTTACCTTTTTTATAATTAAGACAGTGGCGTACCATTTTCATTTTAAATAAAAGAAGAGTGTCACGGTCAAATTTGAAAATCTTTGACACCCTGTATCTCGGAAACGGTGAATATTTAGATATAGTATATTTGGGTAAATATAATTTATCTGGACTATATAATTCGATATTTATCTCGGATGACGTACAATTTCTATACTATCCTCTTGTGTTTTTACCTATTTTTGCTAATATTAATGTTTACGCCACCTTTTGTAGTCTACCTTTCATAAACTGTGGCGTTTAAATTTTGTATTCATATACTATATTTGGAAGAAAAACAAACAGACCAAATAGAAATAATCTGTTCTATACTTGATATCTTCTCTCGAATCTTTGGCAAATAAGCCTGTGTTTAACAATTCAAAATTCTCTCACTAAAATGCCATACTTTATTTTATTTAGACTTCGATTTGTAGCTATGAAAGTTTTGGTTAATATGAGTGTATTAGTTCCTTGAAAGTTAATAAATTCCTTTCCTAAACGCCTTTCAAATTTATGTTCCGCAAACATTGCTTTTCTAACATCGTTTCAATAACGAATTTTTATTTATTTTCTCTATATATAACTCTACTTCCTTGTTCAATTCATTCAGACTATGGTAATCAATATAACAAACTGTGTAATAAACATAGAGTATACAGACATAAATACAGACATAAAGTTGTCTCTCAAGGATCAATACTTGAACTCAACCGAAACCCCATTATTCATCAACGATATTGACAGCATAACTGTAGCAATAACTTCCTTAATTTAATAATAAAACTAGTTCTACTTATCTGTGGTTGTAGTGGTCGAACCCGCAATAAAATTATTATTTATTTTCATTTTTAATAACGATACGGCTAATCTGCCGCATTGTAAAATCGTTCGCGCACTCGGTTCAGTCGGTTGCCAAAAATATGTGAATCAGTTCCGTTAGCCTGGATTCCGCTTAAAAATAGCGCTGCAAATTTTTCGCGTTTGATGCACAAATGGCCCCAAAATAAACTGGAAATAATTCAGTAATTAAATAAATAACACGTCTGCTCCGACCGTAAAACATTCCAGGCTCCGCTATGTCATAAAAGTCTAGTTTTAGATTTATACAGCGCAACAAATATTATTGATTACTTTCTGTTAGACGAAAATACAGAACTGGGTTTGGGACAAAATTGTTCATATGCAGGAAAAAAGCGTAGTAGTATTTTGCTGTTTAATAGAAAATTCATATACGAGTATAAAAATGCCCATACGTAGGGCTAGATTATTGAGAAGCAGGTCATTGGCGTTGACACGGTGGGGCCTCAATTTACTACCGGCTCAAATCATATAACTAAATGCAAACATTTTAACCACTTGCTCAGAGATATAAAATACAATAAAAAAAATATTTCGAAATTTTAGCTCGATGTTTAGAAACTATGGAAAAACTTTCTCTTCTCTCGGAAAATCAGCGACTATGAAAGATGGAATTATTGAAAATGAAAATAAACATTTTTATTAATAAAGGAAAGGAGCTTAATGGATCATAATCTTATAAGAGACAGGTGGATTTTAACGGCTTGATGGATCCAGAGAAAAAAAAGATAGAGGGAACAACGAAGCAACTGCGGACAACGTTGTTTCTGGGTTTTTGCCCTTCATCAGCGCAGTGCAGCTTAAAAACAGGATAAAATAAGAAGGAAGGGCAAAGGACACGAACACAAGAGAATGACAAGTAGCCTGCCTATCTCTATTTACGGCTTCGTGTCACACAGCCTCGGTATTGAGGCCAAGAGCAACAGTCGCCGCGGAAGAGAGTCCAGCAACCACTGTCAGAGTCTCAGCCAGGAAATATACAAAAAGGAAAGGAGCTTAATGGATCACAATCTTATAAGAGACAGGTGGATTTTAACGGCTTGATGGATCCAGAGAAAAAAGATGGAGGGAACAACGAAGCAACTGCGGACAACGTTGTTTCTGGGTTTTTGCCCTTCATCAGCGCAGTGCAGCTTAAAAACAGGATGAAATAAGAAGGAAGGGCAAAGGACACGAACACAAGAGAATGACAAGTAGCCTGCCTATCTCTGGATCCACCAAGCCGTTAAAATCCACCTGTCTCTTATAAGATTATGATCCATTAAGCTCCTTTCCTTTTTGTATATTTCCTGGCTGAGACCCTGACAGTGGTTGCTGGACTCTCTTCCGCGGCGACTGTTGCTCTTGGCCTCAATACCGAGGCTGTGTGACACGAAGCCGCAAATAGAGATAGGCAGGCTACTTGTCATTCTCTTATGTTCGTGTCCTTTGCCCTTCCTTCTTATTCCATCCTGTTCTTAAGCTGCACTGCGCTGATGAAGGGCAAAAACCCAGAAACAACGTTGTCCGCAGTTGCTTCGTTGTTCCCTCCATCTTATTTCTCTAGATCCATCAAGCCGTTAAAATCCACCTGTCTCTTATTTTTATTAATACTTGATAATAGATAACTGGGATTGCTACAGAATGTTATATTCATGGCGTCGTTGAAAACATCAAAAGCAACATTTTTACTCATCGCAGATACGTCAGTATCATTCACTAACAGCAAAAGATCATTGCACAGTTACAAAATCCAAACATTCATTCATTTTATTTTCTTACCATAATTCAAAATTATGAAGTTTTGTTAAATTCAATCTGCAGAACAGTATTTTGTCTTTGGATAATCGTGTGAAATTATGAATGACTCAAAAGCGGCGTTACAAACAATAACAGAAGACTAAGAAAATGATATTAGCTACGACCAGCCCGAAACGTTCTTAAGTCGATTGCAAATCGCGATCCCGCCATGCCCACTCCGATGGCTTACATTGCAACGACCCAACCTAGTCTATAAGTATTAAAATAAGATATGCAGTTTATTTTCTTTGTTTCCAAATTTAAACAAGATCTGTATTTACATCACGTTGTACCCCCACAAGTACTGCCAAACCTACTACCGACACTATATTTATTTACCTTACATCTATTAATATGGTTGTAACTGATTAACTAAAAATGTGTTTACTTAAAAAATTATATAACGACAGTCCAAATCTTGATTATGTGTTGTTTAAATAAATAATAAAATTTCTGATTCCTTACATCCCCTCCTTCAACAATAATGAAATTAAAGTGGATGCATAGTATTTTCCGTGGAACTTAAATGACTTGTTTAATTTCAAAAAGACGCTAAATATGTCTGCTAAAAATGAACGGGTATAGCAAACGGAATATCTGAACTTACTAAAAGTGTTTCTGAAGCCGCGATGATTGACTGGGTGTCGATAGTGCGTCATTCCCACAGGAGGTTCTCTAATTATATGTACGGGGTGCCGAGTAAAGTTCGAAAACGTCGCCAAAAGTTCATCAAGAGACAGCAGCAGATGCCTGGTAACGGTGCTGCAGCGGGTATGCCCCACGGATCCAAATGTTCGTGCTGTTGGGCAGGCGACAAAGTACAGGTTAGTAGTTGTGAAGGTATTGGTGGTATTGCCTTATGAAAGATTATGATGTACTGAACATGTAGACTTATCTAAAGTATCAGCTATATCATTAGGACATTGGTAATGTACGAGATAATTTTATGGCAATCGAAAGCACGTTACTCCACCTTTGACGTCGGACTGTTACCAAGCAACTTGCTTGAGAAATTTGACATAAAATTATGAGGCATTTGTGAATGTTAGAAGGATATTCAATTAGACAATTTTTTTAAACAAAAATTGCATAAGTCGCAACAGTTATTAAAATTTAAGGCCATTAGATTGGCTATTTTTTTCATACTATAGAAGATCTATTACCATGCATAATATTTATGATCTTATTGTGGTGGTCTTGGTCGATGTTTCAGTATGATTTTATAGAATTTGAATTGTTGTGGCCAGGAATTTTCAGCAATTGTTGTTCTTGCACACCATTTTTTACTAGGAACAGTTGACTTGTTCGAATGGTTTTTTATCTTTTCGTTCTTTACATTCAAGCCAATAGCCTCAGCAGACGATTTAGTCCATCCATTAATAGCATTTTCTCCAACAGGCACCAATTATCGGTTTCCTTTTTCCAATGTTGATTAGGCTCTATGAACAGCCCTCGTGAAGTAATATATTCGCCTAGTTCTGATATCAGTTTATGAAAAAGTCGTACAGGGCAACTTTGACTTTTATCATTGGCAATAAACCATTTACTATTGGTACAGCTTCTTAAACCGCCTTGGCACTGAACATCGGATTATATATTCAGTGTGTTTTGTTGCAGAGCTATCGTTATTTTTCTCGATTTGATGCTATCCTCATAGTCTTTATTGTTGCTTCTTTGAATTCTGTTCCATATTTTTGCTAGTTCTTCTACTATTCTATGCTCATTTAACTTTTTGAAAATTTTTCCTTAGTGCGTTAATACATTCAAAATTCGCGTTGCCAAAACGTAATATTTAGAAATTTGTTTGAAATATGACGCTGTCAAACTTAAACAATATTGGTGTCATAGTGATGGGAAGCATCCCTGGATGTTATTATCAGTTAAATGTTGATTGGGTGATTTGTGTCACATGACAGAAAATAACGAAATTTAACTTAATATTTTTCTCGCCAAATACATTTTTGTTCTAACATGCCTACCTACAAAGACACAAAGTGTTGAAATTTAGAAAAAAAATAGTTTTTTTCTCATATCTCCCAAATGAATGGAAGGAAATTTGATATAGTGAATATCACTAATAACTATTACCTAGTGTAGAGACTGTAAAATAGGAAATGCTAGTGGCATACATGCATATAAACTATATTGCGCCACTGACTAATATTAATAATAATAATTTTTTAGATTAAGCCATTTTCATGATCAACAAGTTCATTTATACCAAAAAGGGACTATTTACTCAAGTAAGAATACATTTTTGCAGCTCTTTTAAAAAGATTCACTATGGTGATTCCACGCCACTGGATTTTCTTATTTTGCTTGTGACCACTTCATTTTTGAAATACAAGGCTAAATTTAAAAAACTAGTTTTAAGTATTTCAGCTGGGATATCGGAATAGTGAAAATTGATTTTGATATACTTTATTACATAGAATTCAGTGTCGTACTTGTAATTTTCTACGCTGTTTTAAAAGATGAGCCAAATATACAATGTTTTTATTTATTTTTTTGTATAATAATTATATAAAAATGAATGGCATAATTCCACGCAACATCAGTTTTATTAATTTGACGTTTTTTTGACAATTTCCAAAATATAAATCATTATGAACGAAAATGTATAATGTAATTGAATTGCATACAAATATACAAAATATTCCATTTAAAAAATTGTATATTTGAGTAATACTTTAAATTATCAGAAGCAATTTTCATTATTCCAATATCTCAGTTTTTCTCTGAGATATAAAGAATCTCTTAAAAGCAGTTTTTTCAAATTTCCCCGTGTCCCAAAAAACCAATAGGGCTATGAGTTCAAACCTAAATTCATCAGCTGAACTTAATGAAAATTCTCTGCCAACATTTATGCCACTTTTAGAAATTTCAGCCACCACGTTGATATTAGAAAATGTATTACAAGGCGTTCATTACTTCACAAGCGCCCTAATGTACATAGCTCATGTACTTATGATCCGACCAAAGCCCTAATGCAACTTGAGTTGTAGCCTGCATCCAACTTATCTCTCTAGACGATAAATCATATGGGTTCCACCGAGAATTAGACCTAATACTACCGCGGAATTGCTGGAACGGGTGGAATTAGTACTAATGGTACAACGTTCTAAGCAAATTTCGATTCGTTTTCGTTTTTGACGTTGATAATTTGTTGCAGCATGCCCGCTACGCGGAGGAGGACATGCCGCCCCCACCGTCGCCGCCCCTCCAAGTCGTCCCGCACGATCCCATCTCCAGACAGGGGTCCCTGGATAGGGGCGGCCGCAGGAGGAGCTCGGTGGAGAGGGAGCCAACCGTGAAGGAGGTCCACGTACAGGTGAGTGTTCCAGACACTTTAATATGCCTTGCGGCCGAATCTAAAATTAGAAAAGTCGCCGATGTCACTGTCGACAACTGAATAATAGTAAATTGTTCTATTAGGATGAACAGTGCCACTCTTGTGGCGAGCAAAATTGCGAGACAAAAAAGACACTTTTAATCCGAATAAAACATGCTAGTTTTTCTCCAACCGAAATCCCTCATTTAATTATTATTAATTCAAGCTTTATTCAAACTAAATTTGGGTAATAAACCAAAGTAAAATATATCGATGTAGTCATGGATACTTTGCCAAATATTAATTGCCATATTGCTGATTGAATCCATTTGTGATTGTTTGTGGTTCAATTTGCTGAAAAATCTGTAGAAATGGAGTCTAATTAAGATTTAGGTGTACCTGGGGACATACTGGAGTGTGCGAAAGAAGCTTCTTTGAATCTTATCCCAAAGAAATCTCGAGAAATTTATGAATGTGTCTACCTATTTACTAAATGTGTTTTATGAATTGGGACAAAGAAAAAACTTTAATTTGTATTCAGGAGATGTATTGATGGTATTTCTCAAACTTAGGAAATAAAATGAAGCTGTCAACGCTGTGGTCACAATTTTCAATATAAGCAAATATTCAAAGTTAAGTACTTTTCTCAAGTGACATAATGAGGGATATGTACTAAAAAAATCGCGAGTATTTACAAAGGAGCTTTTGCTTTTAAATAGTGCACCTCATAATTTATATTTTATGATGAAGGTAAACGCTTTAAGGACAAAATAGCGTCTTTATAGGTCGTCATAATATTGGAATAATGAATTAGTCAATTTAATAGTTGATAATGTTGAAGATGTAAAATTCGCCTTATTTATAAAAAATTCCAATACCAAAACCAAGAGACCACATTCTTTTACTGTGCTGGGAGACAATTATTTAAGTTTTTATCGAAAATATGTTGCTTTACGTCCATCCGTCGATTATTTCTGAGATATGTTAGTGAAAAGTGTCATTAAATGGTAGTCGGTATTCATACAATCAGTGCCGTGTCGCAAGAAGTGGTAACATTTTTGAAACTGGACAACTGGAAAGAAGACAGTGGACACGCATTACGACGAACGTCTGCTACCCTTTCAGTTGACAGCGGTGATGACCTCACTTACAGGACACGGAGGATGGAAATCGGGCACTGTGGCGGAATACTACATTGAAGACATACTTTTGAATAAAGAAAGTACCAAGCACCGTTGTCATTTTTGATTTTACAACATGTGACAATAATAGAACTATTAATGAAAACGTGTTACTTTGAGAATTGCTGCAAGAATGAGGGTAGTGGCAGTTTAAATGATTTATTTAATTTTACTTGTTACTTGTTCAAACTGTGTGTTTAATATCAATGTGGATAAACAAAAATTACTGTAAATATTGTTGAATAAACTTTTATAAATTAAAATTTGATTAAAACTTTTAATCTACGGATAACAAGTGTCAACTTGAGCTCCGAATATTAAAAGTGAACACAAGCCAAATAAGCTCCTCTTGAGATTCCACTGGAGTCTTATAGACCATTGGTGTCAAATCAGGACTTTAGGCTGGCCGTCTAACGAATCTCCCTCTCTATCCATTTATCATTACGTCGTAAGCCTTTTAATGATTGGATGACAAGATTGAAACAAATAAGTAACATGTATACAATTGGAAAGACTAGTAGATTTATACAGAAAAATAAGTTTGGGTCATGTTTCCTTAATGCTGTGTGTATGTCGTGGCATTTGGAAAAATATTTACAACTTTTTATTTGTCATATAGTTAACAAAAATAATATATCACCCTGTGTTTGATCTACTAATATATTGTAAGATACTTTAATTCTGTCAACATAAATGAGATATCACTTTTAAAAATTCTTGCAAAGTGTTTATCCAGCTAGAAATCAAATGATTGTTCTCTGTTCACATAAAAGTGAAAAATGTTTTTCACGATTCACTACATTTTGTATTTAGAACCGATGACATGGAAAAACTCGGTCTAATTTATAGAAACCATGCATCAGAACGTAACTTCTTGAGCGGTTCGTTGTAGACTTTGACAATATTTCACAAAACCAGTCAGAAACATTTATCTACATTATGTCTTCGGTATGGTTACCTGGACTTGGCAAAATCGCAGAGAATATTTGAGTGTGGCGAAATTTTATCGCCCACAAGTCCTTGGGCCATGCCCAACTCAACGTCAGACTTATCCTTTCCCATTTAGCTTTTTAAAAGAGAGGTTTAACCTCTTTTTCCGATACATTTGTTCCTGTGGATAATCCTCTCTGCATATACGGTATGATAGCTGAAAGATAGAACAGGATTGCTATAAGTACAATCTATTGTAATAGTAATGGCACTTCCTCGAAGCAATCTTTGAACTACTGGAGGTTTTGAGTAGAAATTTCGTGTGATCTGTATTGGTGAATGAGAAAACCTACGAACTAATGTTGGATGTATATTTCATTACGAATACGTCAGTAGTTTGAAATCAATCGTTCAAAATCGTGTTAAAGAAGGTAATAATAAGGGATTTACAACAATTTTAATGTAGACTTCATTTATAATAATTTTCCAAAAAAAATGTTGGCTATGAAAAATGAATTTAAACAAATGAAATAGCTTTTTGTGCAATATATTATGAAAAGTGACTTTTTTAAATACGCATATACGGAAAAGACACTTTTCCTACTAGTTGGACATATGATTTTTTCGAGCAATATTTTTCCTAGGATATAGAAATGGAAAAAGTACAAGGTAATGCTTTGGTATAAATTCTACAGGGAGTTTTCCTAAAAATTGCAGAAATGCCACTGTTTCCGGAGAACGTCTATTACGATACTGGCTGATGCAGGAGCAGACATCGCCACTCTTAAAAGGCATGGTGGATGAAAAGCAACGAACGTGGCAAAAATATATATAGAGGATTTAACGAAAACTAAAAAATACTAAATATAAATTCGGCTTCTACATCCTCAAATACATCTATGACACTAGATGGTGTTTTCTAAAATCACTATTATCAGTTTTTTCACAATATTTCAGCAACGCCAGCAGATGTCTTGGCTCTGTTTGATTTACCTTAATGGCCATCAAAATATATTTTTAGAACTAACAAATGCATAATGACAATATAATAATATACCTTACCAACGTAACTCTGAATGCAATAAATTAAATCAGTATTTACACTATGTCTTCATGTTTGAAATCGTTTACGGTTGTTGTCTTTATTTTTGTACAGCAGTCGGCCTAACAATAAAACTTTTACTGGCAGAAGTAACGTCAAAGTTAAAAATAAAATCCCTGGAAAAAAACTTTCACACCACGCGAAAATTAAGCCGAGATTCATCTTTGCTTTGGATCGACGTGGAAAAACGTTTCAAATCTTCAATTAGCCTAAAATGTTCTAGAATGTAGGTGTTCGTCTCGTTGAGACAGCCTTGTCAGAATAATAGGCTCCAGCCGGCAGAAATAGAATGATTTTACGCTATCGTATGCATGTAGCTTTTGATAAGTAAAATGATAAATCTGGTAGGCTTACTACGAGTTTGTTTTGTAAATCGGCCAATGTTCTCTTGCCTGAAATATGTGAAAGCCGCAGTCTTCAAACACATCACACATCGCACATCAAAAAATAAAATAGAAGTAGTGGTTTTTATGTTTTTATTTTTGCATCACTTGGATGCCTTTTGAATATACAGTATGCGCCAAAGGTATGGAATAAATTCAATAAAAACGAAACAATTATTTTTGGGAAAAATCCTCGAACAGGTCGATTTTTAATTTAAAAAATACATATTTTAGCGTAAAATGCGATTTTCAAATTTCATTTGTTTTCGAGTAATGACGTCATCGATTTTTTTAAATGGCAACACCATATTTTTTTCCTTGATTCTGAAAGATCGTTTAATTCTCTATCAGACAGTACTAAAATTTTGCCCACTTACATAGGAAAGTTTTCGAGTAAATGACGATTGAATGTTAGAAAACGTAAATCAATTAAAATAAAGCAAAAACGTTATCAAGTTTAGTTTTTCGAATTCCATTGTTCTTTTATGGATCACGTAGGTGAAAATCTTTGCAAAGTGTCATTCTCACACCGACTTTCTAATAAGTATTGTAAGCGGCATAGAAATTATTATTCAATTTAAAGTATTATGGCACATTTAACTGTTACTCAAAGAATTGAATTTTAATTCTTATCGGATGCGGGAATATGACTAGAACTCAGCAGGAAGTTTGCGATTTATTTAATGAAAAATATCCAGATCGCCCTATCAGCCAATCAACAGTCAGTAAGGTAGAGTCTAAATTTAGAGAAACTGGCAAAATCAGAAACAGAACATTTTGATAAGTATGGTGGATAATCCTCATAATTCTTCACGATTAGTTGCATTAAACAATGACACTAGTCAGAGCACAGTGCTACGTATCTTGAGGAAGGAAAAATATCATCCTTACAAAATTCAACTTGTGCAGGAACTCAATGAAGATGATCCCGATCGCCGCTTACACTTTTGCGAAATAGATTTATGTCAAGGAAATAGAAATTTACACCGGCAAATACTTTTTTCAGATGAAGCCACATTTTGTCTGAATGGTACAGTAAACCGTCAAACTTGCAGATATTGGAGTCGGGAAAATCCTCATTGGATGGCAGAGGCACATACCCAACACCCTCAGAAATTAAATGTGTGGGCTGGAATAGTTGACGACAGAATAGTAGGGCCTTTCTTCTTTGAAGGAACCCTTACAGGACAAAGATATTTAGAGTTTCTAGAAAATGACCTTGTTCCAGTCCTTGCAGTAATTTTTCCTAACGATAATGACCCTGATATTCCTGACGATACCATATGGTTTCAGCAAGACGGTGCACCTCCGCCCTGTACGAGATTTTTTGGACAACTGTTTTCCTGGAAGGTGGATCGGCAGACGCGGACCGATAGAATGGCCTGCAAGATCGCCAGATCTTACACCTCTTGACTATTTTTTATGGGGATACTTGAAGTCAAAAGTGTACATTAATAAACCACGTAATTTAGAAGAACTTCAAAATCTCATTCGGGACGCAGAGTTACCCCAGAAATCATTCATAATGTCCAAGAAGAATTTCTTCACCGACTTGCGCATTGTCAAGAAGTTGGTGGATGGCAATTCGAACATTTAATTTAAGTATAAAATTTAATCAATTGTATTTTATTTTACATACCTCAGAATTGTTACTTTTTTCTGGATAAAATTTACGTTTTCTAACATTCAATCGTCATTTACTCGAAAACTTTCCCATGTAAGAGGGCAAAATTTTAGTACTGTCTGATAGAGAATTAAACTATCTTTCAGAATCAAGGAAAACATTACTCGAAAACAAATGACATTTGAAAATCGCATTTTACGCTAAAATATGTATTTTTTAAATTAAAAATCGACCTGTTCGAGGATTTTTCCCAAAAAATAATTGTTTCGTTTTTATTGAATTTATTCCATACTTTTGGTGATTCAGTTTTTAATGAACAAACTTCTTGGGTAAGTAGAACGTTGAATAAAAATGGCAGTTTACTATATAATAGTTATAATTTTGGGACTTTATAAGGAAGACACAGGGTGTTAAAGTTTCAAGAAAAAATTTAATTTTTTGGTATTTATTAAAGTAATGCAGATATTTTTAAGCCATACCTTTCTTAGAAAGCCCCAAAATTATAAATATTATATAATAAACTGCCATTATTTCTAAGTTCTACTTACCCTCGAAGTTTGTTCATTAGAAACTGAATCACTTTTTAAATTCCAACGTTGATCGGCCGGTATCTGTTTTCTTATCAACATTTTATTATGGCAAGTTGGCTTAAACCGTAATATTTTGAAGTGAAAAATCTCCATGGGCCATTACTTACGATGTTTGATAACAATCCTATACAGCTGCTATAATCGATAAAAACATTATAAATTAATAAACCCCATACAAATTTCACTAATCTTGGGTAATTATACTGAGCTCAAACTTCAAAACAAGTTGAGATATTTGATTTTACAAGCAAATCGTCAAAATTGTTTCTCTTTTATATGAATGCGTAGGAAATTGGAAAAAGAAAAGCAATAAGCTGGTTCATATTCCCTAAAACCCCGCCAGCGTTTGTCTACCAGTGATTTTATACATTTATTAAAATCACGTCGCACAACTCTACATCCAAATATAAAGCAGACGGTCGTTGGTCACATATATGTGCGCTCCAAGACCGTGCAGGTGTCAAACACCTGCGTCACGTAGAGGTAAATCAAAATATGCTTATGCCGAACGTAAGGTGTGGTTAATACGCGCCAAAAAATAACGGAAGTCCGGAAATGTAAATATCCAGGTTGTTTCAGATTATTGCAAATTCACTTGGCCAGTAACGTTTTTTCAATGATCTAACATGTATGTGAAGGATATTAAATAAAACAGAACCTATTTATTATTTCCAGTAACATAAGAATATATTGACTAAGTATGTATATTTATAATATTATTAAAAACAGTATTATACACACATTTTTATTGTTCAACTCATCCTGTAGTTAGTAAGTAAACTAATTTTTAAAAATACAATTAACATAAAATTTCAATTCAGTTATAGATTTTTTTACAAAAATATTCATAGATACATCTCTATAATTAATATGCAATAATTTTCAGTATCAAATTATCTGCTTCACAACATGACGTCTTTTTTATTAGCGGTTTTTTCATTAAAAAATAAAAAAATAATTAAAAAATAAAATTTAACGCTCTGTAGATATCCTAGAAACGAATTCTTATAAAAAAAAAACACTTAAGTTTCCTAAAGACTGTTCTGCTATTTAAAAGTGAGACATCCTGTACATATATAGAGGGTGTTTCTTAAGTAGAGGTCAAACATCCACGTGCGTATTCTGTGCCAAAAATAAAAGTTTTTTTATTATACAGGATGAACGTTAAATAAGTACAAATATTTTAACTGCAGTTGTAGTTTGTCATATAGATAAGTCTAGTAAGTCAATTTTAAAAATTTCCAATATTTACGGAAATATTAAATTTTCTAAAGAAAACACATTTTGAGCACCGCTAACCAGATAGACCACTGACGTAACTTAATAAAATAAACCATATGATTTACTGAAGGCGAGGTTGTCATATCGTCTGCAAGATAAATAATTTTTTTACGTAAATTCAATTTTTGCGGTTGATTCTAATTTAAAAACACTTGTTTTTAGCAATAAGTAAAGTGATTAAACGATTAAAATATGAATTTCCGCAAGTTCGATACTATCACTTAGTGTTTAGGAAGTTACTTTGTTTAATGATTCCAAAAACTGTCCATAAACGTGGATAAAAGCTCATATTTGCTGAAAAACCAACTATTTAAACAGTTCACAAGTTAATACCATTGTACACATTTACAAAGATATACAAATTATCCCCTTAAATTATTTTATGAACAATAACAAAAAACTATGATTTTACATACAACACCTTAAAGTTAATTTTCGCCACATAAACCTCAAACAACCATTTCATACTTCGTAGTGGGTGAAACAGATTTTAAAAATAAACGCGTTCAATATCAAGAGAAGACAAAGTAAAATATTTAAAAGCAGTGTCAATCCCATGCCAAAGAGAAGGTGGTGTCGTAGGTACAGGTAAGAGGTAGGTGTCACGGGCAGTAGGCGAAATGGCCCATCCTTTAGGATTGATAGTGAAGGTTGACGAAGAGGTTATGTTGATACCGGTGCACTGGTATGGTCCAGGGCAAAGAGATAAGCTGTGGGGAAGGCAAGGTACAAGTGGAAACAGAACATGTAATATTTTGGAAAGGCATTTGATAATTTCAGTACACTAAAATTGGAAGTTAATATTATGAGATACTTTTGCATATGAGATACTTTTTATAAATAAAAATATTTAAATTATTCTTTGCCATGTTTCAAAATTCTAATTATAACATTCACTCTGTGTAGGTAAGTTTGGTGCAGTTGCAATATTTTGAACACCCTTACATGCACCTGTCCTGTATCGATTCTTATGTGGGACAACCTGTATTTATAAGTAAAAATCTATTAATTTAATGGGCTCTGTTTTTTAACTTCATTTCGTGCAAACTGAATGAAAGAGTCTCAAAAGCAAGTACGTTTACCTTCCAGCAGGACCGCGTTTCTTTGTCCCGACGCCACCCCCTTCGCCTCCACCCTTGCACCGGCCGTATATGAAACGACCTACCGCGGCCGGACGAGGCGCGCGTTGCCTACCCCAAACACCCCGTGCTTGCACCGCGCCCGCAGCGCCATCTGCCGAGCGAACGGCGGAGGCCCGGCTCGGCCGTCGTGGCGGGTAGTCCGCCCAGCACCAGTGCAGATCGCCGGTGTGCACCGTACGCCGCCGGGGGCGAATCTCGGCGTCCCAGCCGACCTGACTTGTTCAATTTGACGTGCGAGGGGATGCCAGTGACGTCAACAGGTACGTTAGGGGGGCCCCAGTGGTACGGACGGGGGTGGATCGTGCCCGTTTTCTGACGGCCTGTGCGTAAATATGCATGCTGTACGAAATGTAAACGGTTCCGTCAGCTGTCAAAACGGTTGGGTAAATAACAGCGCACACTTTGTTTATAAGTGGTATTTCTCAGTGGGGAGCAATTCTTGTGTCTTTTATCGCGGTCACTAATGACATATGTATATTTTTGCCCTGTAAAATTAAAAAAAAGTCGAAAATTAAAGATTTATTTGCTAGAAATTGTAAGTGGGGAGCAATTTTTGTGTCTTTTATAACGATCGCTAATGAGATATGTATATTTTTTTGTATATTAAGAGAATCCTAAAATTAAAGATTTATTTGCTAGAAATTATGCCATATTACTATAAAACGTAATATGTATTTAAATTCTCAACCGTTCTCAGAAAAAAACTTAATATATATACATATACAGGATGTTAATTAAGTATATGCACATACTTAAGAAATTCATCTTTGGTTCATTTTAAAACAAACTAAAATATGGGTCTGTTTTTCAGATACAATGTTAAAATTTGAAAAAAAAATGTTTTTTAAATAGGAAGTTAACTAAAACTTGTCTAATACACTTTTAAAAACTACATGTTGCAAGTATTAAACAACATTAATTCAGTCATAAGCGTAGATATGTGTAAATTTCTAAAGATTTATTTATTTAAGAAAAAAATAGCACGCCACTGATTTGTTAAAAAATTAATGACTGACACGGATAAAGTCGCCGTAAAAATAATCAAATTTGTGTTGTATTTAGATACAGAAATCTAAAAAAAATAAAACATGTAGATCAAAAGTAATATCAAAAATAAAATTCTTGATGTTTTGTTCATCCACGTTTACTATTTAAATTTTCCTGAAATAAAATAATAACTTTCAATAAGCGTTTGTAAGATACATTATTTTGCTATTCTAACTCTACATTTTAATAATTATTTTCACATAAACAAAAATGAAAAATATTATGTGCAGAACTATGCAACTTTATGTTATAACAATATTTACATCTAGTTTAATTAAAAAAAAAAACGTATTTTGAAAGATTTCTGTACCTAAACATTTGTTGGCTAGACCGCTTTCTGTCTATATATAATCGTTTTACTTCGGTACCCTTGAATATTCACAGGTGGCATGGGATAACATTCCTGTTATTTGTTAAGGTCTTCATTATTCAGTTCTTAAACACTGTTAAGGCAAGTAAGAATATACAAAAATTGCTTCTTATTCACTTTTGACATGGTGATTTTTTAACAAAATTCCCTAATTCAGTCTTTATGCACGCTGCACAAGTATAAGTAAGTAAGACGTATAAAGAAAAATAACGTTTGTATTTTACTAGATGAAATTATACAAGACATTAGCAATTCATTGTAATGAAATCATGAATGTTATGATTTCAGAATTACCATTGTAAATGTAAAGCTAAACGGCAACATCAAAATGTGATGTAAGGACTTTTAATGAGTTATGAATATTAATATATGTCTTCAATGGACGAAAATTTATGTAATTATAAGCGATTGTGTTCTTGGAATCGCGTATTTATCTGAACCAGTACACAATTAATGTAGGTACTTCTTAAAGAGAGAGGGGGAACTGGAAGAACTCCATTTTTTTTCTCTTTCAAAAATAGTAGCAAAATTCGGATTATAAAATCACTTTATCGCCTGTGGGCGATTACAGGACTCCTGGGCGATAAAGTAAATCACACTTGCATTTCCGTAAAAATACACTTTAACGCTTCGCGTGGGTCATTCCCAAATTTAATTAATACACTTATTATTGCCTTTATTTAATACACTTTTGCAATACGCATCATGCATTGTAATGTCTAATTTTGAATAATAAAAATATATTTTACGACCGTGAGCGATAACAGGATTCTTGGACAATAAAGTGAATATCCACTTTAACGCTCAGTCGTGGACTTATTCTTAAATTACCTCTGATTTAATAAAATTTCAAGCATTGCGTTTATCATATAATTATACTACAGATCCTAAAGTATAATCCGTTTCATCGTGTTTATAGTTTTTGTAAAACTTCATTTTTAAGCATTCATATCTCGTCACTTTTACACAAAAATAATAGCAAAATTTAATTTATAAAATTGCTTAATCGCCCTTATGCGATTACAGGACTATTGGACGATAAAGTGCCACTTTAAATTTCCAGAAAATGCACTTTAACGCTAACTCGTGGATTTAATCCTAAATTACCTGTCATTTCATTAAATTTCAAGTATTACGTTTACCATATATTAATACTACACAAGCTGATATCTAAAAATGTCGTCGTGTCTATAGTTCAAACTGATTGTTTCTGTAAAACCTCAATTTTAAGACTGCATATCTTGTCACTTTCAAAAATAGTAGCAAAAATCGATTTATAAAATCACTTTATCGCCCTTAAGCGATAGATAACAGGATCATTGAGCGATAAAGTGTTAAATTTTGCGAATATGCACTTTAACGCTCAGTCGTGTATTTGTTCCTAAATCACGGGTCATTTAATAAAATTTCAAACATTACGTTTATTATACTATATTGATACTACACTATAGGTAATATCTAGAATCTCATCGAAATGATTGTTTCTATAATACTTCATTTTCAAGAGGGAATATCTTATCACTTTCAAAAATAGTAGCAAAATTTGATTGATAAAATCACTTTATCGCTCTTAAGCGATAACAGGACCATTGGGCGATAATGTCTGTTTACATTAACCTAATATGCACTTTAACGCTCAGTCGTGAATTTATTCCTAAATTACCAGCAATTTGATAAAATTTCTAGCATTGTGTTCATCATATAATGATACTACACACATTCTAATATCTAATAAATTTCATTGTGTCCATAGTTTGAACGAATTGTTTCTGAAATACGCGAACTGGTAGCCCTGGATCGTATCGATTGGGCCTCTTGTAATAAGATAAAAGAAATTACTGAACAGCAGGGGAAGCTGGAGGTAAACTAATAAAAGTTTGGTCCAAAATGTAGACAGAAATAAGCTCACACTGAGAAAGTTTGACGCGAATAATTCGAAACATCTGTTTTGTGAAAGAGCCTACTTTTGCGGGGGATATATCGCCTCGGATTTTAGATCGATATAGGTCTGGCATAGGGGTTGGTGTTGGTAAATATCAGCTGTTTATTTTTGGAATTTGATTCCTGAAAATATGCACAATGGTACGTAGGTTGTTGCTGATTTTTTTTCATAATCACGTAAACCGACGAAAACTTGAACACATTGCTTTATTTATTTCTTATCCAATAGAATAGATTTTAGCAATAATCAGAGTTAATATAATTTAGTTTGCATATTTTGTTTAATTTCCTTGATGCTGATTACTGTAGAAGCTCATTTAACTAATCTTTGCTCTATGCTGCTAATCTCTATACAGGGTGCCCCGAAATTATGAGTAAAGGGGATATTTCTAGACCGAAAATAAATGCTACTTCTGTCTATAACATGTTTCCAATTTTTGATATTTGTAAATAACTTCTTAAGAAATCCAAATATGTTTCTAATTTTGACGTCACTAGTAGAGGGCGCCTCTTATGGCACATCATGTTTCTTTTAAATGACAGAACTTTTTTGCTGCTTAGTGAATCCATCTGACTATTGAAACAATCGATTCTCCTACCTGTTATATCTGGTATACCTATCCATCAACTCCGAATTCCTATACACGTAGGCCATTTTTGACACCTAAAAAATTAATGTAAACACTACAACTTCACCACTATAGGTTGTTAGTATTTGGTTTACTGCTACTACTACTAATACTTTATCAGTGCAACATAAACTGCGTCGATATTATAAAAATTCCTGTTTGAATCTACTAATTGAGTTAGCAATTAACCAAGTGGTCGGCGCAACCAATAATTATGATCCCAACCAGGCTTCCAAGCAGGCGATATCGTATTCCAAATTGAATCGTACCGCGCGAAGTTAAATAGAGCTAGCGGAGCGTCAAATAATTTAGGTTATCGTCTGGCTGCAGAGCTCGACGAACAAAACACGTTGGCTGACTGAGTGCAATGGGGACACTCGACGTCGCTATATGAAATTTTAATGATGCAAGTTGCAACCCGTAAGGCTGTACGAATGCATATTTTAAACAAAAGCGTCGAGGAACATAGAACTATGTACCCCCTTTAATTTTCTAAAGCGTGTCAGGAAATCTATAACGAAGACAGAGACATATTTAGGCCCGTCTTACCCAGTTTCTACGAGTTTCTACAGTTTCTGCTTCTTGTCCGTTTTAGACTCGTAAGTCCAAAGGATTTAAGTCAGTCAGTACATATTCGGAATCGTTTGCATTCTATTGACGCCAGAAACCCTGCTATACAAATGTTGAAAACACCGCAACTACAATATTCTTTTTGGCGGAAACTATCAGGATATTACAAAATATGTAAGTAAAATATGGTAAGTTATGATTCATCTTGTATATCAGATAAAACAATATAATAGAAAATGTGAAAACGTTTCAGTAATCAATTTAACATCATTAGGAAATTATTAGGTCAACACGTGTACTTTAATCGAATACATCACAGTTAACCAGTGTCGGAAAATCTAAATCAAACCCAGAAAATGGGTCAACAAACATGCATTTCTGAACAATCCATGATTTACTCTCAGAGACAAAGGTAAACAAGTTATATAATTGGTTCTGAAAGTTGCTCTTTAGTCACAAACATAAAACTCATATTTCTCCTCGCGTCTTTTTACTTATATCTTACGAAAATATCCGGAATAAAATTGATGGAAATTAGTAGTAAACTACTTTGGGTGTACAAGATTAAACGGAGATGATTTCCTGGATCAAATTAAGAATAAAAGTTGCTATGAAATTATGCCCTAGTCGGGTTAGGTTTAGTTTTTTAAATATCATGTCGAGCCAAATATATCTGAAAATATTCGAACAAGTATAACATCTTTCCACAGTTTCTTAAAATAAAAAAGTTAGCTTAGGACTATGATATTCTCCTGTATTTTGATATGCTCAACACGAATTTTACGCCAAATTTGACGTATTAGTCTGTTATCAGTTATAATTTCCCAAGTTTATGCATAAGCATCACCCTGTATATCTGGTTCTCCGCATTTTAACTGTATGACTGAAAGTTGAGCGATTTTTCTCCAAATTTCTTGAATCTGCTGTCAAAATGAACAGAAAAAACGTAAACACTTGTTTAATTTGAGATAGTGCGAAGTCGAAGAGTACCCACTCTCATTTACTAACTTGTCATAAACAAATCTGAATTTAATTCCAGCTAGCCTTTGTTCTCGCGTAGAGAGCAGAGTTGAAAGAAAGTTCTAATTAAATGTTATCATAAATTTAATTAAATCCAAGCTAAATCTGGCGCGCAGCTTTTTCGCGGATGACAAATAGTTCCGCATAATTTGTGTAAGTCATTTTCTAATTCAACTGAAGTAGATGAGAACACAAAATAACAGTTTAAATAATTTGTAATTTTGTTAATAGCGACTATATTGTAGGACTTAAGATCTAAATGTCACACTCATATTTTCATTATTTTTTATGTTGTTTTGCAAAACAGAGTTTAATATCTGTCATAAAACCGTTTTTTTAAAGCCCATAAAAAGTTTACGTAGCGCTACATTTTACTGCCTCCAGAATTTACCTTAGGAAGGCGTGTTCCTTAGGGAAACATCCGTTTCTATTATTTTCTTTATCCTGAGATTACATCGACAGAAGTCTAATGAAAGTATCACTTTGTTATGTACGTAAGGAAATAAATCATTTTATACTCTCATTACTCAGACGTCACTTATTTATTATCATTATTTTTTTGTTTTCCGATAAAATATTCAGGGAGCTAAATTTTTACCTTCAGTATATCATATCTTAATAGTCGCTGTAACAACCGTTTACAAAAAGTATTTTTTGGAGTACACGTACTCAATAAAATCTTTGATCAATTTGCTCTATTAGACATACAGAGTGCGATGTTTAGTAGAGAAAAATTTGGGAGCAAAATAGTTACGATGATTGTATCACATGTAAAACAGACCCGTGTTTTAGCTTTGTCTTAAAATGAACCAAAGAAGAATTTTTTAAAGTTTGTGCATATACTTAATTAACACCCTGTATACGTATCTATATAAAGTTTCATTTTAAAATACGGCGACCTTAAGTCAAACAGTTATACTAATTATTCCTGCATCCTGGATCCTGTATGTAAAGAAATTTATCAACTAAATGAACTCACAGAGTGTTTATGCGACTAGTAGATTTATGTGACGCGGTAAATATAGATTTTATGAGCATAACCGTATAATAAAATTCCTCTCTCAAATATATGTATATGAAAATTGATTGTATATTGATTCTACACACCAGGCAGAAATTATTATTCCACATCTACTTTATAACATTTATTTTGAAAGAGAAGAAAATAAAACAGACTTTACGGGAGTGAATTACTGGAGCAGGTGTGGATTGGTTTATATTTACGAGTTTATCGTTAGGAAAGTCCTGCTCTCGGTTTTTGCGGCCTGACAGTTTAATTAAACCCCGTGGTTTTCTTCAATTAAAAGTTGGTGATAAAATTTTGTCTAAAATTCCATTTCAATTTTCCCCGATCAAAGTTGGGACTACAGTTGTATATTAGTTGATCTCAGTTGAAGGTTGTAGTTGGATTTGGATACACATAACGTCAAAAGTCTTGGACCCCCCCCCTCATTCTTTTTGTCAGAAAAATCAAATACATTTATAAAAGTATGTTGTTTTCTGATTTTTTTTTTTTGTGAAAAGAATATGTTTGACAAACTGAGTACTTAGAAAATTAAAAACCAGCAAAAGTGTGACAAAATTCTTTTGGCTTATTTTTCCGGAAAGTAGCGCTCCCAGATGCGATCTAGACTATGGGGAAAAATCAAGATATAATCAGATTTGCTCAACAAATAACATTTTTGAAAAGAAGTTTGGATGATTACAAGACCAAAAAGTCCAGAATTTTTACAAAGGAGGAAGTATATAAGTTTATAAGTACTGCATATGATGAAACATGTACTCATTGAAGGTTATTATGATAATCGGAATTTTTGGGGATTATCGTCGTGAATAATTATCTAAGCTAATGTTGGATCATATTACATACAATAATTTCCATATAAAAATTGTGATTACATGCACGAAAACAAAAATACCCGAGAATATGTTATATCAGAAGGAAATGTGGCAGATATCAACTGTTTAAATATTTTTCTAAAATATGCTGAACTTCGTTCTCCCAATGCTACTCACAGGCGGGTTTTTGTATTCTACAGACAAAATGTCCTTCCCAACTTGTCGGAGTTTATACCTTTGGGAGCATTCCAAAAATGGTTGCAACAAAGCTTGAATTGGAGAATCCTGAAGAATATACTGGACATTGTTTTAGAAAGTCCTCAACCACCATTCTGATTGATGACGGTGCATATATGCATAATGTTAACAGTCATGGGGGCTGGAAATCTTCTATGACAGAAGGCTATGTTGAAAGTGCTTTAGAGGGTAAGAAACAGATAACATTCCAGATCATGAGGTCAAACACGGAATTAACGATTAGAAATTCGATTTTAAATATCACGTCAAATAAAAGAGCTAATAAAAATATGTCCTCCACATATTTTGACACATAAATAGTACAGCCAGAATTACATAAAAAACGACATAAAAGACTGATTTTGTAAAAGACCATGATCAGCTCGCCACAGAACGGTCCGTGATGATGCAACCGCATAATGCGGTCTCACCTTAAAATTTCCACGATTCTCTGGTGTGTTGGTTTTTTACAGTGCTGTTAATTTTTTGTGGGATTCTTACATTGAATTTGTAACAAGTTTTACATAGGGATGTAATTTGACTTTTTTAATATCTAATAATTTCATACGCCTCTATTTCAGTTGCATTTGAGATTTCTAAAAACCGTTACATGAAGAATTTGCTATATTATAAAGGACTACTATAAACTATAAGGATTTTACAATTTTTTTTACGTTATTGATTCCATTTTTCATGACACATCTATTCCCCAAATTTTTTAGATAAGTCAATCGCCCTGTATATATATTTTTTTCATGAAATCTGAGTAAAATTACGATGATGTAAGCCTATCAATGCTATAATAGTATTTCAATTGAATTGTATATGCCATGAAAATTTGCATAAAAGAAAAAGGAAAATACCCCATTCTTGTTTCTGACAAATAATTGGTAGAATTTTTCAAGAACTTAGAACTTAGATATAGTATAACTGTGTCTATAAAAAATGCAGGCATATCTTATGCAGATATTGAGTTACTTGATTTTACTTGTCATTTATTTGTTTTTACTTTGTATCTTTTTATATATATTTGTTTGTTGTTATATAAAATGTATTAGTGTAACTATTCTGTCCTTTAAATGTTTTTTGTTGTTGAGCAGTTATATTAAAATGAAAATAGTAACACGAGTTGTGGAAAAATAAATTGATTTGAAATATCTTAACTGCCTTTACAATAAAACAAAAAAAAACAGTAAAAGCTAAAAAAAATATGTGCGTTAAACTTTAATAATACCAAATAAAACATGTAACAAGTACAGTTAGAAATATATAATGTTTGATATTCAAATAACAGCGTCTTAAAACAATAAAGATGTAATTTCGTCCTTTATTTCGTGCAAAGAAAATGTAAGAACCCCATTTCGCTCAAAATGACCCTACAATGACATATTCGTAGCCTAAAGTCCTATTTACCTCTCAACCAGATTACGCTCGCCTTCTCTAGCCCCGATCTAATCTTTTCAATGTCCAAAAAAATCCCGCAAGACCTCACCCAATCGATATCCTTGAAGAAAACATCCGCTAGGAGCTTGCAAGGAACTATACCTGCAGCGCCATCTCTCCAAATATGCCGCAGTTAATCACGACGATGGCTTCGAACGCACTATCCACTATTCCAGAATTAGTTACGGTGAGCTAAGAGTAGATGGCGGTACTGTGGGTAATTTTAATGATGGTTGTGTACTGGAAATATTGAACGCTTGCTCGTTGAAATAGCCATGAATAATCTGAAATTGCAGTATTATCGTAAAGTATTTTCTTTAAATGGTCAATAGCAGTGTAATTTAACTTATTCGCTTTCCATCATTTGTAGAATCATTTTATATCATATTTCACTTATAATTGCACAAGAGGTTTGTATTTTACCGGTATCAATACAAACATCGAGTGTTATTCGGCAGGACAATTTAATGAATAATAAATTTAAAAACATATCAATGCAAACTTCATATAACGTGGTTAAATGCCGTTATACGATACTTATAGAATCGAAAAGAGTCCACTTCTATAAAACAGTTCGGTAATGTAACAGTTCTATAAAAAATGTATACAACATTTTTAAAACAACTTTATACAGCAACTACAGCGAAAACGTTTTGTATTCTGTATTTTGGTATTATTTAAAGAAACATTATATTCTTTAGTGAAAAATATTAAAACCAAATGATTTTAAGATTGGTGTATAATGCATAATTATTTCTATTAAAACATGAATAAGTGAAAAAATCACTAGTCAATTTGTCGTTGTAAAGTATAGGATCATTGCTGCCACTTGGGATATTCAAAATTTGGGTTGTGAATGCAAACAAGTCCAAATAAATATAAACAATGACTGAATTATTTCAACCACGTCAGCCCATAACCACCCAGAAATAACATACATATATTTCAACGACCTAAGAACAGAGTGACAATAAACTTTTTCTTTCGGTTAAAACTAAAGTGATGCATTGGGTTAAGTGTGTGTAGAATAACTATAGATCAAAAAGTGACCAAATGTCAGTTAAAATATGCCCCCAACTACTGACTTTCCCAAAAAGATGTGCTCTCTGTGTCCCAGGAAGAAACCTCTTTCAAAAAAGGCAGTTCGTTTCGATTCTATCGTCGACACCTTCTCAATATCCGACACTACATCTCAGCATAGGGTAAGTAAGAAAACCAGTTCATTATTAGTTATTTATATTTAAATAAAAAAGAGGTAGAATCTAAAGCTTAATGTCTAGTTCATCTAATGTTTCATGTGCTAAAATTTATAAAAAAAAATTGACAATGGGCAATACTGTACAAAGAATACTATTGCTTTTGAACTAGTTTCTTCCACAGTTGTGTTTGAGTGATATAATACACTGGGTGTGTGGGGTTTGACTGACATTATTTTAACAGATATGTATTAAATTAGACCAGACAAATGACGAAGTGTTATTTAAAAGATGAAAAAGATTTATTCTTGTGTTATACAGAGTGTCCGGAAATTATAATTTGTTTTCTGGCTATAACTTTTTTAATACTCGACTGACTCTTCAAATTTGGCATACTTACTTGTTACTTTTATGGAGATGCACTAAAGGGTAGAAAGGGCACGTGCTAGGTGAAGAAATGATCATAACTTTTTTGTCTTTAATTTTATTAAAATTTTGCAAGTTAAATTTATTGGACATATTGATGAATCTCATTTCTTTTAGAATGTAAGCAAAGTGTACTTTGAAAACAACTGAGTGATAGCTGTCGTAGCATTGCTTTGACGGTTATATCAAACCTTATGCTTCATTCATACTAAGTCGGTCGGTCAGTGGTCGCGCGGTTTAAGGCGTCAGTACTTGAATCGAGGTGACTAGATCGGAGTTGGTTCGAGCCCAGCTGCCGGTAGACCGTATATAAGCTATATTCGTGGAGAGGTTTGGCGCCCTCTCTGCGGGTATGGTAGGGTGGAAGAATGTTGGCTTGGGTCAATGTGAGAGATTGATACTGGTTGATATTTGACTACCCCCCTAATTAATGAGGTTTTCCAGGTTTCCCTCATTCCTGCACTAAATAGTGGTTAGGGCCTACCAACGTAAGTCGTTCCTGGGCGCAAATGCGGCCTGCTTAATAATAATATGCCGCCCCCTCTCCCGCACAAGTCTCCGACTTCTGGGCTAATCCCTGTGATTAGAATGAGGGGTAGAGATATTATTATTATTATTATTATTATTCATACTAAGTAAATTCAGAAAGTCGACCTTTTTTCAGAAAATAGACATTTAACCATATATTAACTTTGGTACAACAATTTCCGGACTGGCAGTTGCTTTAACTTCCTTGACGTTTCCACATACATATGACAAAGTTAAAGTGTGGCAAATTTGAAAAAATATTGTTCCAGTATTAAAAAGTTATAGCGTATACATTATATTAAGCTCATATATATATATATATATATATATATATATATATATATATATATATATATATATATATATATATATATATATATATATATATATATATATATATATATATATATATATATATATATATATATATATATATGAGCAAGCTATAAAACAAATTAAAAAAAAATAAGTTTGAGGTTGCATAGCTTTGTTAATATTGACTTTTCGATAGAATGTTACATGAACTGGACTCATTATTTCTTTTTGTGTAGTGTAGTGCCCCTAAATTTTCTGCGCGGAGTTTCTGGGCACTCTGTATACATCATTAATTATACAATAATTGTAAAATAAAAATGATGATGATTAATTACTTTAAATTCGTAAAAGATTTGCTGCTTATAAATTGACTGACTTGTTCATAACAGGGTATATTTTTCAACAGTGTAATTGTCGTACAAATGACTTTTTTATTATCATTTCCTTGTTATTTTTCAAATTTATGTTTGGTTTAGTGCCACATTCGTATCCAAATAATTAACTAACATTTACCAACACGAAATATTTTGATATGTTAAATATTTTTTTTCAAAGATGTCTGGTAAACACAACAATATTTGCTCTTGATATAATAACAGGTGCCGGGAAATATTAGAACCTTTAACATATTTTTTAAATTGTTGATGACCAGGTTGTAATCTATTTCGAAATCCTCCCAAATATTCTCGTTGCTCTCCATTGAAATTGAATTGCCAACAAATAACATAAACATACATTTTATCTAATAATTGTTAAAATTTAACTTACTATTGGTGCTTACTACGTTAAAATACTGTACAAGCTGTAATGTACAATACAGCAGATTGTTGAAAAGCTATTATCTCGAAAATGGCAAATTTCTAAGACTAATAACAGTATCTGTACCCCTTATTCTAATCACGAAGATTAGTCCAGAAGTCGAAGACTTGTACGGGAAAGGGGGTGGCATATTATTATTAAGCAAGCCGCATTTGTGCCCAGGGAGGACTTACGTTGGTAGGCCCTAACCACCATTCAGTGCAGGAATGAGGGAAACCTGGAAAACCTCATTAATTAGGGAGTACTCAAATGTCGACCGGTATCAATAATCTCTCACATTAACCCAAGCTAACATTCTTCCACCCTACCATACTCGCAGAGAGAGTGCTAATCCTTTCCACAAATATGACTGATATACGGTCTACAGGCTGCGGGTATCGCACCCACAGCGGTCTAGTCACGTCGATTCAAATACTGACGACTAAACCGCGCGACCACTGACCCACCTTTCCTCAAAAACAATATAGGTTTAAGATTTTTTAATAAAAAAACGTTAGGTTTAAAATCACAAAAGTTTTTATTTTTATCGGAAATTTCTGTTTCTAACGATATAATTTGGCAATCAATAATTTTACGAGAAAAACTGGCGTGAAGAAAATCGCGAAATCGAAGTTCGAGCGATTTTGTCATATATCAAATTAACAATCACATATGTGAATTTAAATTGACGCCGTCTACTAAGTATAGTTTAGAGGAACAGGAGTTTTTATCGGTGATAAAAAGCTACATACTTTTTTATCTCTGTTAAAGTGACAAACACGTCACTATTGTATACACATCTTTATACAGTATGCGCCAAAAGTATGGAATAAATTCAATAAAAACGAAACAATTATTTTTTGCGAAAACTCCTCGAACAGGTCGATTTTTAATTTAAAAAATACATATTTTAGCGTAAAATGCGATTTTCAAATGTCATTTGTTTTCTAGTAATGACGTCATCGATTTTTTTTTAAATGGCAACACCATATTTTTTTCCTTGATTCTGAAAGATCGTTTAATTCTCTATCAGACAGTACTAAAATTTTGCCCTCTTACATAGGAAAGTTTTCGAGTAAATGACGATTGAATGTTAGAAAACGTAAATTTTATCCATAAAAAAGTAACAATTCTGAGGTATGTAAAATAAAATACAATTGATTAAATTTTATACTTAAATTAAATGTTCGAATTGCCATCCACCAACTTCTTGACAATGCGCAAGTCTGTGAAGAAATTCTTCTTGCACATTATGAATGATTTCTGGGGTAACTCTGCGTATTTCGTCCCGAATGCGATTTTGAAGTTCTTCTAAATTACGTGGGTTATTAATGTACACTTTTGACTTCAAGTATCCCCATAAAAAATAGTCAAGAGGTGTAAGATCTGGCGATCTTGCAGGCCATTCTATCGGTCCGCGTCTGCCGATCCACCTCCCAGGAAAACAGTTGTCCAAAAAATCTCGTACAGGGCGCGCATAGTGCGTAGATGCACCGTCTTGCTGAAACCATATGGTATCGTCAGGAATGTCAGGTCATTATCGTTAGGAAAAATTACTGCAAGAGCTGGAACAAGGTCATTTTCTAGAAACTCTAAATATATTTATTCTGTAAGGGTTCCTTCAAAGAAGAAAGGCCCTACTATTCTGTCGTCAACTATTCCAGCCCACACATTTAATTTCTGAGGGTGTTGGGTATGTGCCTCTGCCATCCAATGAGGATTTTCCCCGACTCCAATATCTGCAAGTTTGACGGTTTACTGTACCATTCAGACAAAATGTGGCCTTATCTGAAAAAAGTATTTGCCGGTGTAAATTTCTATTTCCTTGACATAAATTCATTAGAATTTCGCAAAAGTGTAAGCGGCGATCAGGATCATCTTCATTGACTTTTTGCATAAGTTGAATTTTGTAGGGATGATATTTTTCCTTCCTCAAGATATGTAGCACTGTGCTCTGACTAGTGTCATTGTTTAATCCAACCAATCGTGAAGAATTATGAGGATTATCCACCATACTTATCAAAATGTTCTGTTTCTGATTTTCATTAATGCTTGGACGTCCAGGTTTTGGAATATTTACAACATTACCAGTTTCTCTAAATTTAGACTCTACCTTACTGACTGTTGATTGGCTGATAGGGCGATCTGGATATTTTTCATTAAATAAATCGCAAACTTCCTGCTGAGTTCTAGTCATATTCCCGCATCCGATAAGAATTAAAATTTCAATTCTTTGAGTAACAGTTAAATGTGCCATAATACTTTAAATTGAATAATAATTTCTATGTCGCTTACAATACTTATTAGAAAGTCGGTGTGACAATGACACTTTGCAAAGATTTTCACCTACGTGATCCATAAAAGAACTATGGAATTCGAAAAACTAAACTTGATAACGTTTTTGCTTTATTTTAATTGATTTACGTTTTCTAACATTCAATCGTCATGTACTCGAAAACTTTCCTATGTAAGAGGGCAAAATTTTAGTACTGTCTGATAGAGAATTAAACGATCTTTCAGAATCAAGGAAGAAAATATGGTGTTGGCATTTAAAAAAAAATCGATGACGTCATTACTCGAAAACAAATGACATTTGAAAAGCGCATTTTACGCTAAAATATGTATTTTTTAAATTAAAAATCGACCTGTTCGAGGATTTTTCCCAAAAAATAATTGTTTCGTTTTTATTGAATTTATTCCATACTTTTGGCGCATACAGTATATGGCTAGTTGATTTATGAAGAATATAACCAATTACGAATGAGAGCAATTGGGTAGGTATGGTAACATCATGTTAGCAATATCTATTAGTAAGTTTAAATTCATATAATTGTTTTAGTAAAGCCTTTCATGTTTAATTATTAAATATTAATTTGGAAATTGAAAATTATTTAGGTTGGCGGTGTCAATTTTAATTTTGGAGGTGCTTAGCACCCCCCAACCCTCTTCCTCAAGTTGCGCCTATATCTGTACATCTATCACGATCCTTTCCTTACGGCGCTATACCTAATCGTCAGCCTGTGGCGTCCCACCGACCCGTAGGTAAGTTTCGGCGCGCGCGTGACAGACGTCGCGGCGCCCAGCATCCCTTCCGCGTTTCGGTTTCGGTTTCCAGTCATTCCGACGCGTCTCACGTGTCCGGAACTGAAATTTCGCCGGAAGTTGCGCGCCGAAACGCCGAAAGTTCGAAAAGATTGTCGTTGATTCCTTTTTAATATAAAAAAACAAAACTAACTAAAACTAAAATATTGCTACATACAATAGATTTCATTAATAGATTTAAAATGTTTCTGTGAGGAAGCTACAGTTTTTAAATTTGTCTTAAGAATTTTGAAATGTCATAAGTAGGTAAATAAAAAATTCACAAATTCGTTCTAAATTATTTAAAAACAGGTAAATTGTTAGTTCACAAGATTTGCTGTTTTCAAATTTCTATGAATATTTTTTATTCGTTTATTTAATAAATCAAGGAACTTATAATAATTGAGGTAAACTTTAGTAGTATCTAGCAATAAAACTTGCGTGCTCTGTGTGTTTTGATATACTTATGTATAAAGAAAACAAAGAGGAAATTCAGTTATAATTTTTTAAAACTCTCTCCAAGAAAATCTTTTTGTATACTATATAAATTAGCTACCTTAACCATGTTAAATTACTTTAAATGCAATGAATCTATTGTTTTAGTTTAAAAGAACAGTAAAATTTCTTTAAATAAAACTACTTAAATCCGAGGGGTGTGACACTTTGAAGAATTTTGTACACCTGATTTCACATTTCCTATTCCTTTGATGGAAATTTACGAAATCAGATTTCACATGAATTCCTGATATACTGGATTTTTTGAGATTTTATATGAATTCACTTTATTTTACTGATTTCACTTGATTTCCTTAGATTTCATTTGAATTTGATGAGATTTTAAAATATCGTATGTTGACTTTGATTAATAAATTGTTTTCTTATAATGACATTTTATAATATTTAAAGAGAAGTTCAAAACAAATTTTTAAAACAGAGAATAGTATATTACCTGAATAATTGAATATTTTTTCTGAATGTTTTATGATATGACTTTTTTTAAACAAGGGTGGAATTTGAGATAGAAGTTTAAATTTGCACTGCTGTAAGCAACCAGCGTTGCAAGTGTTTTAATAAAATTGATGCTAAAATTAACTAATATTCGACCTTATGGAAAGGTGACTTAGTCAAAAATAAAATCAATAAGGTAATACTAAATATCTTCTTTTTTAATTCAATTACCGTACTTATTTAAGAAATATTATTTAGTAGATCGTGTAAAGATATAATTATAGGAGGTTTAATAAAATTTTGGCCATTTTCGATTTAATGTAAGTAATTAAATCAAGCTAAACTTGAACTTATTTGCACTAAACATATAACATTGACAGTTACAACTAGGTATATTTTAATAGCATAGCACATAAAACAAATACAAACTTACTTAAACTTAGATTTAATTTAAGAAAAACCCTAAATCTAAATAATATTAAAAAAAATAAAAGTTTTCTGTTAGATGACAAATATACCAAATGAAATTGCTCAACTGATTTACGTAATTTTGCTGATTTTACAGACTTCGGCGATTTTACAAGATTTCGCATGATTTCATTTTGAAATTTGTCTGATTTTATTAATTTCTACAGATTTTTTTAATTTCACACAAAATACACAGAAGTGTCACATCCCTCCTATAAAAGTTTATGAGAATTATTTTTATAGTTTATGATTTTTTCATATTTAAATTATAAAGCAAATTAATTGAAACTTTAGAATATCCCAAAACATGTATTATCATTGCAAAAAAGCATCCATTTCTTTTTTGGTTTCAATAGCTCCTAGTATTTTCTAGATCATACCTCAGATTTGCTCAATGGGATTCAGGTCTAGACATGCCACTGAACTATTTTTGCATCCGTTTCCATTTTACCCCTACGTTTTTACTATGCTTGTGGATGAATTTTAAAATTTGTAGTTGAACCTTGAAATACTATACACTCTGTATACCATCATTTTTTCGTAACGTATAAATTATACCCTGAATTATACACAACATCGCCTAACGTAGGATGAGGCATTGCGCAAAAACCAAGTTTATTAATTTAGGGAAGGCCGTTGCGTGCTCTCGAAATTTCTGTACCAAGCACGGTGGAAATATAACTGCAGGGAAGTGACGTTAGGCCTAAATTGTTTTCGGAATATCGTGACATCAACATATTCTTCATGAGGAAGAGGGCTAAAAGTTTACCTGTCAAGAAAATACTGATATCAATAAACTACCTTAATTTATAACTAATAGTGAAAGAAAGAAGCCAGAATTGCTCGTATTAACTGATGTAAATATATCTAAATATCATAAGAATGTACTAGATTGCAATTTTAATTGTTATTTGTACTAAAATAGCTTCTACAATATTAATTGAGCATAGTTAAAGTTCTAATCACATTAATAGTACCTCAAGTACCAAATGCGGTACCTGTGTGTTTCTCCTTACGTGGAAAGTAGTTGCTTTTGAGCCCTACTGCCAAATTTTTGTTTAAAACAAAATATCACTGACAATGTCTCATTATTTAAAGTATCATATCTACTACACCAATAGTTTTCAAGTCCATAAATCTTCCCAATCACTACCCAATATTTAAATATCATAACGTATGCACTAGATTAGAATTTTATTTTTTATTTATACTGAAATATCCTTTTGAATATTACTAGAGGGAAATTAAACTTCTAATCACATAAAGAGTGCCTCAGGGACTCATTTTGGGGCCTGTGTGTTTCTCTTTACAGGGAAAGTTAGCTTTGTCCAATGAGTTAGAATTATTTTTAGCTCTTTTACCATTTTTTTGCTTGATGCAAATGTCATTGACTAATTTCTCATCATTGATAGTAAGCTGAAGACTGAGTTGGAAAGAATGGATCAACACTTAGTTGGACATACTAGACACCAAAATATTATGTTTGAGCTCATTATGCCTTATACGAATGTAACTAGTTTAAGAAATACAGGGTGCTCAAGGTTTAAGTTTTATTATGAAATTTAACAATAATTGAGAAAGTGTTAATAACATGACTCTGAAAATTGGTAGTGTTGGGTTTTTTAGTGTGAGAATTATGAATTTGAAACTTATTTTGACGTTGCTCCTAGAGTGCGCTAGTTTCCCGCTAGTATTATTTAGGAAAATCAAAATATATATATTTTTTATCTGTTGAGCCCTGTTTAAAAAAGTTAAAAATCTAATAGAACGTTCAATTCTACATAAAAAATATACTCTTGTTTAGGTCTCCTAACTTTATCGGTTTCTGAGTTATCTGCATTTAAGTTTCAATGTATTTTGTGGCGATTTTCTTTCAGTCCTTGATATTGCTATTTCTTTTCTAAGTAGACGTGTGCCAACAGATAAAAAAACTGTTTTGATTTACTTAAACAATACAGTGAAACTAGCGCCCTCTAGGAGCAACACTAACAATTTTCAGAGTCATGCTGTCAAAACTTTCTCTATTAATGAGAAATTTCAGAATAAAATTTAAACCTTGGACATCCTGTATTTCTTACACCAGAGGCATTTGTATAAGGCATGATGAGCTCAAACATAATATTTTGGTGTCTAGTATCTCCAACTTAGTGTTGACCCATTCTTTCTGACTCACCCTGTATAGTAAACTACAATTTTAATTGTTATTTGTACTGATGTATCTTCCGGAATATTAGTTAAGCAAAATTAAACTCATAGTTAGAGTAAACATTCCACAGGGTCCAATTTTGGGGCCTTTGTGTTTCACTTTACACGAAAAGTAAGCCAATCTGAATTATTTTCAACCCTTTTACCAAATCTTTGCTTGATACAAAATGTCATTGACTAATTTCACATAATTTATTGATAGTTCGCTGAATACACTATATACACACAATATACAAATATCATCATATATATAGTAAACTAAATTTAAATTGTTATTTGTACTGAAATATCTTCTAGAATATTAGTTAAGCAAAATTAAATTCATAGTTATAATAAAAGTTCCTCAGGGACCGGTTTTAAGGCTTGTGTGTGTGTCTCTCTTTTTTATATGTAAAGTAAACCTGTTAGAGTTTTTCTAACCCTACTGCCAAAGGTTTTCTTAAAACAAAACGTAAGTGACAAATTTCTTACCATTGATAGTAAGACATATACTAGAGTAATAGTTTCCAAGTCCATAAACCTCCCTTATCGCCTCCCGGTGCTATTTCAGACACGTCACATATGTGCCGTAAATCCAGGGGAGGTAAACAGCGGCTTGATTAGAAATTCCACATCGGTACGTTGCGAAGTACCTCCAACAATGCGAATTAATTAAAGTGTATGGAATGCGTCTCATATCTATCTCGACGGTTTACCCTATTAATCTACGGACGTAACTCAAGTGAGTTTCGTAAAGCGCCGTGATCGAGACGCGATGGGATTCAACGACAGGAAATTGAAGAGACTGCGGAGGTTCCGCTTCTTCGGACGGGCCAAGGTGTACCTCATGGTCCGGTGGCCCCTGCTGGTAGGTACAGATTTCACGTAGCTTTCGATTTTCTTACAACGTGACTGCGTATGCACAAGAACATATATTTGTATGTAGAATTTGTTGCATTTTCGTGTTATAAACTTATAACTAAAAACTCTAATAAATATACCCTCTTAATTGCACAGTTTTGTAGATATGGATCTTCAAAACTGCTACTACAAAAGCACACACAACATCAAAAGTCTTGAACCCCTCCTCACTCTTGCTAAAGAAATCTTTTTGTCAGAAAAACCAAATACATTTATAAAAATATGAAAGTATATTGTTTTCTGTATATCTTTTTTTGTGAAAGGGATATGTTCGATAAACTACCTACCTACCTAGAAAATTAAAAACCAGCAAATGTGTGACATTTTTGACAAAATTTATTAAATAAAAAAGTAACAAAGCAAGTTCTCTACTTGACTAATAGTCGGTATGACCTCCACCACGTTCCAATAGCATATTGACACGTCTGTGCATTGAGATAATCAAGCGGGTAACGATCTCTTGCGGAATATAGTTCCATTCCTCTTCCGCCGCCAAGACTAACTCATCTGCAGTCTGAGGTGGAGGATATGATTATGTTTTCAATAGCATTCATGTCAGGAGAGTTGGCTGGCCAATCTAATCTATTGATATGTCCTGCTCTGCAGGACTCCTGCTCTTACTGAGTGTCTCTTGAACTGTTCTTGCGATGTGGTCTAGCGTTGTCGTCCATAAACACAAAATTTTCACCTAATTCATTACGTAGGGGGTAGATAATGGGCGTAATAACTTGTTCGATGTAAATTTGACTGGTCATATTCTGTGGTATGCGAATTAATAGGGTGCGGCGGTTGAACATTATTCCACCCCAAAACATTACGGTACCCCCTTCATACGGAGGAACTTCACTGGGAAAATGAAGTCGCTGTTGACGACCTGGTTCTCTCTAGACTCTTTGTCGATTGTCATCAGTAACCAGCCCAATTCTGGTTTCGTCTGTAAATAAGACCCACCGCCACTGGCGTAAAAACCAATCCCTATGCTCTCGCGCCCATTGGATGCCTTGGAAGTATAGTGGGGACCCATAATGGTGTTCTAGCACGTAAACTTGTGGAGTCGTCTTCGAATAGTAGGTGTCGATATAACACGGCGAAACGTACTTTAAAAATAGGCCCTGAAGTTGAAGATGCGCAGTGTCTAAGGGCATATTGCACCAAATACCAATCCTCCCTTTCATTAGATACTCGAGGACGTCCACTACGTGATCTGTTTTCCACTGTATCAAATTCTTCATATTTTTGTACTATTCGTACAACAGATGATCTAGGAATGCCCAACATGTTCGATATTTGATTATTAGAATGTCCTGCATCATATACAACAGTCATTCTTGTTCGGGTAAACGCAGAAATTTCACATGCTGGCATTATAATGTACAAAAATTCAAAGGAACACAGGTAATGGCGCAGTTTTGATGCAAGTATCGAAACAACGTACCGTTTCAGTTTCTATTATATTTATGAATTATTGTATAAAATTTAAATTGGCATAAGCACATTATACAAAATATAATCTTATACTTGCTTTTTCCGAGTATCCCACAAAAAGTCCTTATTAAAGAACGTAAGTGCATGTTTGTCTACCACACCTTAAAACAACCAAAACGCCTTAGGTTAAATTGATGTTCCTCTACGCATGTACAACAATAATCAATTTTATAATAAATTAAATAAAAGTAAATAGTTCCAAAGTAGTACATTGTATTACCATATTTTCCGCTAACAAAAAAATTCTATAAAGATACAGTAAATATCACAAGATTTATAACAAACTTTACGCGACACCCTGTAGATACTGTAATCGTGTAGATTAAATGAAACTTGTAAAATGCAGGCAGTAATTAAGAAATACAGTCAGCTCAAAAACATATTAATTAAGCAATTTGTCTAATTTGTAACATACATTTTATCTCTTCGAGGAAATTACTTTAAAACTTTACCCAACGTTCGTAACAAATGAAAAAGCACGTAAATCCAACTTCTAGTAAACATCAGGCATTGTAATAAATCTACAATACCTGTAATAGCGATGTACTGTTAACTTGCTAATCAGATAATAGTTCACTGTAAAAAATAATTACCTACATATTTAAACACAATGCTATGTTTATAATTTGGTAATCAAACAGGAATATAATTAAAAAACTAAAAAAGTAAGTGAGTTTTCGTATTAATATATAGTTTTTTCAGAATTATGGTGTTAATTAATAATAAAAAAAATATGATTTTTTTTAAATATGAAATTCAGCTCAAATGAAGAAGAACCAATAAGAGACTTATAAACTAATAATGTTCTAGTAAATCACAAACAACAAACATTAAACAAATTTGTATTTAGGCATTACATAATAGAAGTTTATGAAAATTAACTTGTAGTGATCTGAACATATCATTTTCTTTCTATAAAGTTACAAAAAAATCAGAACACAGAGTAATCTAAAACGTCAAAGTAAACTAATATATTTAAGAGTTATAGTCCTAATTAGTTTCAACTTTATCAAAATTATCAATAATATTTGTTTTAGTTAGGTAAGTACTTACCAACGAGAGGTAACAGAACATAACAACGCTACACGACCAACATGGCGTAATGTCATGTGTTGGAAGAGCTAATATACTGTAACTGCGCAGTTGTACTCTCTCTTTCTCTCTAATTTCGTGCTCTTAATCACAGTTAGCTGTTATTAGCGCCCCCAAATACACATATTCTTGAACTTCTTCAAACTCCATCTCTCCATGCTATGTTCTCAATTTGAAATTGATAGGTATCTTTTTTTTGTCCTTCTATTCTCAAATGTTTACTTTTCTCTTGATTTATCTGCAATCCCACTTTACGTGCTTCCTCCACAAGTTTTCTCGTTACTTCTTCTAATTCCCAACTACCTCTAGCAATAATGGCTACGTCGTCTGCATTACTTACTATTTGTTGACGACTTTTAAACAATATGTGTCCTCTGTTCAACTGATTATCTCTTATGACCTTTTCCAGTACTAAATTAAAAAGAAGCGTTGAGAGTGGGTTTCCTTGTCTCAGTCCCGTGTCAATAGTAAAACCGAACATTCATCTTTTATTCGTACTTAGCTTTTAGTATTTTGTAAGGTAATTTTCAATAGCCTAATCAGTTTGGTCGGTATCCCAAATTGTTTCAATATTTTACTTAGTTTATTAATTTTGACTGAATCATAAGCTTTCCTGAAGTCTACAAATAAGACCATTGTTTTAATCCCATAAACATAACATGTAGTCAGGATTTCCTTCACCATGAAGATTTAGTCCGTTGTTGACGTCCCCTTTCCAAAACCTGCTTGATACTCCCCTATCTGTAGTTTATACCCTATTTATAGCAATGATATACCCCTATAGTTTCTGGAGTCTGTTGTATCCCCCTTTTCTAAAAATGATATAATCATAGCATCTCTCCAATCTTCACTCATACATTCTCTTCTCCAAATTTCAGAGCATTTCGTATATGCTTTGTCTTAAATCCTCTCCTGCGTACTTTATGTTCTCTGCCGTTATTCCGTTTTTCCCTGGGCTTTAAAACTTCTATAGTTATGTCTGTTTCCTTTTTTGTAGGTTCTTCTACTTCTACTTACCTATATCATCTCCTCCTGATTCTCTCCTTCTCACGGAAATTTTACACATCCTAAATTACATATTGGACAATCTCACTTACACAGCAACTTTTTTTACATTGTAGTAATTTAAAGGTAACGAAAAGACACTTTATTTCCGGTGGCACCAATGTTTAATTATCATAAAATCAGCTTCATCTGATGGACCGAAAGAACAATATTGAGGCAGTGGGAGCTCGAGTCGGTCCACAGCTCACTGGATAATCTATCATTACGTAAGCCTAGGAGACCGTATATCATCTGTAAAGCCGGCGCACCTGGGGATTGCCTATTGACGAGCAGGGTTTTAAATCACCCCGGAGATTAAGTAGTGACGGGTTTGTTTCCCTGTAATTGGTTTTGCCTGCCGTGAAAACTACCCTCTAAGCATAGAGAATCATTTGAAACGACTTCTATTCAGTGAAACTAAATACTTAAACAATATAGGAGTGAAACAAATGTATCAACAGCGAATTTGATGGACTATAGCATTTGTAGTTTTGCCATTCCGGCAAATTTAAATGATAGTAATCGAAATGCCTACATGGCGTGGACCATAATGAGCTATAAAGGAGGACTGACATATTTGGGACAAAATAAGAAAATATAGTCAAATATGTCTTAGTAAAATGTGGTTGCGGAAAAAAATACAGGTTACCAAATATGAAATTATTATTTTTTTTTTTTTGTAATAACTCGAGTACTGCCCACGGATTGCCACCGAGGAGGGAAACATTTTTTATGAAAAACAGTTATAATTTATGTGTATAATTTGAGCCACCCTGTATATTTTACTCTTTCCGATATGCCAATGGGGAGCCATGAAAAATGGACCACCGTCTACCTATACAGACTGAAAAGTTCAAAATAAGTTCTTTACAATACTGATTGCTCTTATTGACATCGGCGCCTTCGCCAAAAATGTAAACATATTCCATTATTCATGATTTTTCTTGTTAATAGTGTAATACAGTGTAATAATAATATATTATTAATGTAATAATCTACAGGGTGAACCATTAATAATTGAGTTTCGTTTATATATTTTCTTGTGAAATTATTGACTGAAATAATAAGTGATTCAGAAACAGAAAACTTGCCTCTTGAAATTGAAAAAGCTGCTGCAACTGCAGTAACTTTACTTTTACCAGACAAATCGAGAACAATTTTATAAACGATTCGAGTGGTGCGCATCTAAGAATATAAAATATGAAGCAAAAGAAAAGGTATTATTAGCATTTTTTGAAGAATTATCCAAGAAGTACAAATCATCTAGTTTTTGGCCGTTTTATTCTATGCTATGGTCTACAATCTGTATGCGGCAAAATGTTGACATTAATAAATTGAACAATTCAATTGCTTTTCTGGAAAAGCAATCAGTGGGATACAAACCAAAAAAGTCAAGAATATTAACGAAAGAAGATGTTTCAAAATTTTTATAAGATGCCGATGGCACAAAATTCTTGCTAACAAAGGTAAGAAAAAGAAAATGTTTGCTGTTTGAAACTCATATATGCATAATTTATGGATGCCTTAATTTACTGGACTTGGAGGTGTATGCAGAGTGGACGAGTTAACTATCTTCATACCGAATTCGAAAACCAAAGTTTCAAGAGGTATAGCTTTTAATGTAATACCAAAGAATATTGCTTTCTTTCTCAATTTATCACAACTCCAACAATACAGTATGCGCCAAAAGTATGGAATAAATTCAATAAAAACGAAACGATTATTTTTTGGAAAAAACAGGTCGATTTTTAATTTAAAAAATACATATTTTAGCGTAAAATGCGATTTTCAAATGTCATTTGTTTTCGAGTAATGACGTCATCGATTTTTTTTTAAATGGCAACACCATATTTTTTTCCTTGGTTCTGAAAGATCGTTTAATTCTCTATCAGACAGTACTAAAATTTTGCTCTCTTACATAGGAAAGTTTTCGAGTAAATGACGATTGAATGTTAGAAAACGTTAATTTTATCCATAAAAAAGTAACAATTCTGAGGTATGTAAAATAAAATACAATTGATTAAATTTTATCCTTAAATTAAATGTTCGAATTGCCATCCACCAACTTCTTGACAATGCGCAACTCTGTGAAGAAATTCTTCTTGCACATTATGAATGATTTCTGGGGTAACTCTGCATATTTCGTCCCGAATGCGATTTTGAAGTTCTTCTAAATTACGTGGTTTATTAATGTACACTTTTGACTTCAAGTATGTCCATAAAAAATAGTCAAGAGCTGTAAGATCTGGCGATCTTGCAGGTCATTCTATCGGTCCGTGTCTGCCGATCCACCACCCAGGAAAACAGTTGTCCAAAAAATCTCGTACAGGGCGCGCATAGTGCCTCCGCACTTGCACCGTCTTGCTGAAACCATATGGTATCGTCAGGAATGTCAGGGTCATTATCGTTCGGAAAAATTACTGCAAGGCCTGGAACAAGGTCATTTTCTAGACACTCTAAATATCTTTGTCCTGTAAGGGTTCCTTCAAAGAAGGAAGACCCTACTATTCTGTCGTCAACTATTCCAGCCCACACATATAATTACTGAGGGTGTTGGGTATGTGCCTCTGCCATCCAATGAGGATTTTCCCGACTCCAATATCTACAAGTTTGACGGTTTACTGTACCATTCAGACAAACTGTGGCCTCATCTGAAAAAAGTATTTGCCGGTGTAAATTTCTATTTCTTTGACATAAATCCATTAGAATTTCGCAAAAGTGTAAGCGGCGATCGGGATCATCTTCATTGAGTTCCTGCACAAGTTGAATTTTGTAGGGATGATATTTTTCCTTCCTCAAGATACGTAGCACTGTGCTCTGACTAGTGTCACTGTTTAATGCAACCAATCGTGAAGAATTATGAGGATTATCCACCATACTTATCAAAATGTTCTGTTTCTGATTTTCATTAATGCTTGGACGTCCAGGTTTTGGAATATTTACAACATTGCCAGTTTATCTAAATTTAGACTCTACCTTACTGACTGCTGATTGGCTGATAGGGCGATCTGGATATTTTTCATTAAATAAATCGCAAACTTCCTGCTGAGTTCTAGTCATATTCCCGCATCCGATAAGAATTAAAATTTCAATTCTTTGAGTAACAGTTAAATGTGCCATAATACTTTAAATTGAATAATAATTTCTATGTCGCTTACAATACTTATTAGAAAGTCGGTGTGACAATGACACAAAGATTTTCACCTACGTGATCCATAAAAGAACTATGGAATTCGAAAAACTAAACTTGATAACGTTTTTGCTTTATTTTCATTGATTTACGTTTTCTAACATTCAATCGTCATTTACTCGAAAACTTTCCTATGTAAGAGGGCAAAATTTTAGTACTGTCTGATAGAGAATTAAACGATCTTTCAGAATCAAGGAAAAAAATATGGTGTTGCCATTTAAAAAAAATCGATGACGTCATTACTCGAAAACAAATGACATTTGAAAATGGCATTTTACACTAAAATATGTATTTTTTAAATTAAAAATCGACCTGTTCGAGGATTTTTTCCAAAAAATAATTGTTTCGTTTTTATTGAATTTATTCCATACTTTTGGCGCATACTGTATACAAGGCACTGTTTTCGACGATCATCTAATTCACTTCTAGCCAATACAGGAGCAGACCTTCTAACCATATAAAACGGCATGGTGGTTAAGTCCAATACCGTGTGTGAAGGCTATATTGATACGTCTCTTGAAAACAAGAAAAAAAATCACCACAAAAGTTCTTGAGGAGAGATTGCCATCGTTGAAGCTACTTTAAGTGCTTACAAAGAAAATGTAAGCATTGTTAATACAAAATACAGACCAGCTGCATTGTTCTGGTATTAGTCTTACGAATTGCCAAAGTTGTGTTAATATTTATAACAAATAATTCAATTTAAGTTAAATTATCTATTAATTGTTAAATTGATACAGTGCCAAATAAATGCTGTAATGAGGCTCTTATAAGGCACTTGTAGATAAAATAGTGTTGCAGAACTCTAATTTCAGCGCATTTTTTGAGTATCATGCCTTTTGAAATCTTTTAAAGGACAAACATTGGTGATTTCCTCAAAAATCCCAATTATATATAAATTTATTTAGTAAACTCACGTTCCTGATACATTGTAAGAAACTTAAACCCCATTGAATTGTGTCAATCGAGGCAAACTCTGGATTTTCCACGACAAATTACGGCTATCCCTATCCCCAACTCTACGTCTCGAACCTGCGGGATTCCCTGCTGTTTGCAATCAATTACAGGTGGGGCTTAATCGAGAGCGCTCTTATACGGGCGCCCCCTAATGTATGGTGATGCCTATCCCGCCGGCCTTCCTGTGATGGGGTCATTTTAGTAATTACCCCCATAATTACTGCTGATGCGGTCGTATTACTTTTAATATGGAATGTACGCTTTGCCCTGTCCTTCAGTTCTGCGCGTATACCTCTGAGAATGTACTGAAAAGGGTTATTAGGAGAGAGGAATATGCTTGTAAATTTGGTGAAATGAGACGTACCTAAGTGGTTGTTGAGTAATATCAAAATGTGAAAGGAAATTTGAATAAAACTCCCTTTTTTGTCAATTTACATATTAAAATTTACTTTATCTTCTCTCTGTCCGCACTTTGGCCTCAAAATTGGAGTGGTGTTTGTAAAATAAACTCAGATATTCTGTATAGGATGTTTTGTTAAGAATTTTTAATAGAGGTCCTTGTGGGACCAAGCCAAACATGCTTTAATGAAATGTTATTGTTTTTTAGTAGGTATACTAGGTGAAAGTGAAAAAAATCCAACAGGTTACGAGATAAAAGCGTTTCTTTGTTTCAATGTATACCTATTACAAAATATTTGAAATAAAATGAAAACTACGTTAAATTTGAAATTGAAAGACGATTCTTAAAAAAAATAGTAGAGAGTGACTAATTTACAGCACTTAGGTGAGTACAGGAGGTGAAAGTTGAAAGGAACAAAATTCCATAGGCTTGCCGCTTGAGAAGGTTTCAAAGAACATAAAATCTTAAAAAAAGTAGACGTTGAGTGAACCTAGAAATAATAGATTACTTTAAAAAATCATAAGCTCACTCGTATCATGCTCTTTGGAATTGTAGAAAGATGTTCTTTTAGACGACGATAGCCCACTTATACCTGATGCGCACTATAGACGCCGTTCTTTTCCCGAAGATGATTTTAATCCAGTCGAAAATCCTTCAAGGAATACCTGCCAGTTGCTTTGGATATTGCAATTATGTCACGCTTTTATCATCGTATGATCTTTTATCCATGTTTTCAGTTCTTTTGCTATTCAGATTTCGATCGTCTAATATATGTCTTAAATAGTTTCTTCGCCATATCACTATTTAGCATTTTTCCATCAACATATTGTTTCAATTTCGCAACAGCACCCGTCTAGTTATTCTAGAAATTTTCATCCTGTGAGTTAGTAACCTGTTTTTTTGTTGTCAGAAGCTTATTTTTAAAATGACCGTCCATGAATTATTCTACCAATCGCTTATTTTGTGTTGCCATCAGCTTCTATCTTTTTTCATCTCTGTCATTTATCCTAAGAATATTGGCACGCACTATAACATGTAAAAACTGTTAAGACAAACACAAAATTTAACCTTTTATATTGTTACATTAACAATATAGAACAGTTTCGTAAATGTTGTTTGAAATCTTTAATTTTTAGGTTCCTCTAACCAATACATTTACAACGAACTAAAATAATAATGGAATATTGAATTAACAAATATTTGTTGACATTTTTAAAAGGTTAAGGGAAGTAGTCTTTGGGTTCGCCATAACGAAAGTGTTAATCTAATAGTTTTTGAGCAAATTTAACAGTTTTTTTTCTCGATGCTTGTTCAAATTCCTCGTTACGTATATGTATTTATCTTATAGAGTTTTTATTAAAATAAATTTTCAGTCATCAGTTTGCGTGAAAGAATATGCAACCAGGACCCTAAACTCGTGTTAAAATTCATGTCTCAATTCCCGGAGGAGTTCCGTCTCTCTGGCATTACCAGTTCAATTTTAATTCCCCCAGCTGTGCTTAATGTTTTTTTTTGCGTCGATCATGACTTTAACTCTCAGTGCTTACCGAGGCGTGCATTTTAGTATTTTATTTTCTTGCTAAGAAAACCGTTTTGTTTTTATAGCGAACTTTATTCAGTTATAATTAATTTTTGCTTCCAAAGAAGCCCTAGCATGCTTCAGGATACCACCAGAAAAAGTTATTGTTAAGTACACAGGATAAGTAGTGGCAACATTCTTAAGATTCTATCGTTCTCTGACACACACTATGTATTCTATTACCCTGTATATTGCATATCTACTTGAAGGAGATACACTGAAAAATATAATTTATGTAAATTTACCATAGTTAGTTATGGGTTTTGTTCTGCCCATACCTACCATGGTAATTTTACTTAAGATTTGTAAAGCTACTAATGCTCTGTAAAATTACAGATAAAATACAAAGTTTGCAAATAACAAATAATACAGTACAATGTAAATGTTATATGTGTTTTTACCATGGAATGAAATGGTTTCATCAAACCTCGCCGATCTTCTTGCAATTTTACACGTCTCCATAATTTAGCATTCTAAATAACTTTTCCAAGTAACATTTTACTGTATTTTCAGCAGAAAAGGCACTTTACCTAAAACCAAAACAGTTTTTACTCGGTGCAGTGAGCATTTCAAATAGAATTATTTCAAAAATGGTCCTATCGACTTCAGCAAGGTATACCTTTTTAAAATAAAACAGGTAGGAGAATCGATTGTTTCGGTGGTCAGATGGATACACTAAGCTGCAAAAAAGTTCTGCCATTTAAAAGAAACATGGTGTGCCACAAGTGGTACCCTCTACTAGTTATGTCAAAATTAGACAAATTTGAATTTCTCGCCCGCAAAACCCCCCGATTTGCAAATATTTGGATTTATTAAGAAGTTACTTATGTAAAAATTATACAGAGTATTCCAAAATGCACTATAATATCTACAGTATTCGCCAAAAGTATGGAATAAATTCAATAAAAACGAAACAATTATTTTTTGGGAAAAATCCTCGAACAAGTCGATTTTTAATTTAAAAAATACATATTTTAACGTTAAATGCGATTTTCAAATGTCATTTTTTTTTCGAGTAATAACGTCATCGATTTTTTTTAAATGGCAACACCATAATGACGATTGAATGTTAGAATCCATAAAAAAGTAACAATTCTGAGGTATGTAAAATAAAATACAATTGATTAAATTTTATACTTAAATTAAATGTTCGAATTGCCATCCACCAACTTCTTGACAATGCGCAAGTCTGTGAAGAAATTCTTCTTGCATATTATGAATGATTTCTGGGGAAACTCTGCGTATTTCGTCCCGAATGCGATTTTGAAGTTCTTCTAAATTACGTGGTTTATTAATGTACACTTTTGACTTCAAGTATCCCTATAAAAATAGTCAAGAGGTGTAAGATCTGACGATCTTGCAGGCCATTCTATCGGTCCGCGTCTGCCGATTCACCTCCCAGGACAACAGTTGTCCAAAAAATCTCGTACAGGGCGCACATAGTGCGGAGGTGCACCGTCTTGCTGAAACCATATGGTATCGTCAGGAATGTCAGGGTCATTATCGTTAGGAAAAATTACTGCAAGGGCTGGAACAAGGTCATTTTCTAGAAACTCTAAATATCTTTGTCCTGTAAGGGTTCCTTCAAAGAAGAAAGACCCTACTATTCTGTCGTCAACTATTCCAGCCCACACATTTAATTTCTGAGGGTGTTGGGTATGTGCCTCTGCCATCCAATGAGGATTTTCCCGACTCCAATATCTGCAAGTTTGACGGTTTACTGTACCATTCAGACAAAATGTGGCCTCATCTGAAAAAAGTATTTGCCGGTGTAAATTTCTATTTCCTTGACATAAATCCATTAGAATTTCGCAAAAGTGTAAGCGGCGATCGGGAACATCTTCATTGAGTTCCTGCACAAGTTGAATTTTGTAGGGATGATATTTTTCCTTTCTCAAGATACGTAACACTGTGCTCTGACTAGTGTCATTGTTTAATGCAACCAATCGTGAAGAATTATGAGGATTATCCACCATACTTATTAAAATGTTCTGGTTCTTGTTTTCATTAATGCTTGGACGTCCAAGTTTTGGAATATTTACAACATTGCCAGTTTCTCTAAATTTAGACTCTACCTTACTGACTGTTGATTGGCTGATAGGGCGATCTGGATATTTTTCATTAAATAAATCGCAAACTTCCTGCTGAGTTCTAGTCATGTTCCCGCATCCGATAAGAATTAAAATTTCAATTCTTTGAGTAACAGTTAAATGTGCCAGAATACTTTAAATTGAATAATAATTTCTATGTCGCTTACAATACTTATTAGAAAGTCGGTGTGACAATGGCACTTTTCAAAGATTTTCACCTACGTGATCCATAAAAGAACTATGGAATTCGAAAAACTAAACTTGATAACGTTTTTGCTTTATTTTAATTGATTTACGTTTTCTAACATTCAATCGTCATTTACTCGAAACCTTTCCTATGTAAGAGGGCAAAATTTGAGTACTGTCTGATAGAGAATTAAACGATCTTTCAGAATCAAGGAAAAAAATATTGTGTTGCCATTAAAAAAAATATCGATGACGTCATTACTCGAAAACAAATGACATTTGAAAATCGTATTTTACGCTAAAATATGTATTTTTTAAATTAAATTCGACCTGTTCGAGGATTTTTCCCAAAAAATAATTGTTTCGTTTTTATTGAATTTATTCCATACTTTTGGCGCATACTGTATAACGCACATGATGTATAGACAAGTTAACCATTACTGGATCAAGAAAAATACATTTTATTAGTAATTTTTATTAAATTTTAAATTAAATATTAAATTACAAGTGAAATAGAACTATTACAAAATATTCTGTGCACAACAGAACTATTACACGCTTTAGGTATTATTTCAATTAATATTGTTTCATTTCAATATTTCATCTAATATGGTAACTATTATGTAAATATAAATGATTATTTTGTAGTACCAGTAAAATTTGTCTTTGACGTCAATTATTCTCGAAATAGCAGCATAAAAAGCCGTAGGTATGCAGAATCCGTAACTAAACTATGTAAAAGGGAAGTATCTAGTGGAATCTTCGACAAGCAGCCGATTCATAACGGGAATGTCTGCTGCATGGCATCCTTATAAGATGATAACAATAACTCGTCGTCTATTCATATTCAAATTCCATTATCGTACAAGCAGCAGGGATGAATGTTTGTTACAATGCAAACTCCACGAGCAGGAGGGGTTTGGTAGAGGATCGTAAACGTTTCTCTTCTGTTTGCCTTAGGACAGCTTTGCGAATGTGGAGCAAGATATGACTTAATTAATATCGTAAAATTAGAAATATTTTACTAGAGTTGACACAAATTTTTCAGAATTACTCATCTGTATAATAACAAACTTACACTTTCGTGGAAAAATAACCCGAAGACGGTATTTAAAAATTTTGTCTGGCCACGTCTGGCCACCACCCCACAAAACGGTCGCCGCTACAACGTGACGTCAGACGCCGTTCGCACGTGTATACCTAAATACAGCAGTGTGCTTTAGTTCATATCTGTATACTATATCCATGCATTCGGATAACGCAGTACATACTTTTCGAGAAGAGTTAATTTGTCATTTGTAATATTATTAGGTGTTGTTTATTGTATTAAATAGACATTGGTATTGAATAAAGTTGCAAAACAGACTCATAAAATGGGTACAGAAAGTGCATCTCACCGGATAAATGGCATATTGCATTATGGTCTTATGTACTCATACAGTATGCATCGCCTAATAAAAAATATTTCACCGTGCCAAAAATTGAAAAGAAAAATGTAGTGTAGAGCGATGAAGTGCGACGAAATGTAGCATTGCAAGACTGTTTGTTAAAATTAGAATGTAAAGTTGTAAACAATCAATTATACTTTTATAAGCTATCAGAATGTATACAGAGCGTTTAAAACATCGATGGTAAAATAAACTAACAGTTTTCTTGTCATTAATTGTAATCAGCCCTTCATTCCGATTCCAAATAACATGTTTTGTATTTGCTCCTACGACGTGATATGGAATGTTATTTGACGCATTTATACAACTTTGCTATTTGACTTCACTACATTAAATTAAAGCAAATAGTTTAATGCGAAATTAAATGGCGTAATTCTATAAATACCTCAAGTAAAACCATCTACCCAGCTGCATTGGCGCCGTATTTATCACGAATGGGTTTATATTGTAAACGAAAGAATAAAGTTATGTTTAACAATGCCGTAAGTTCACTACATCATAACTAATAATTATCGCATTACCTACACAGTATTTACACTAGATATCTATAATAACTCACTAGTGCCACACAAATGCCAAATATAAAAGAACAAATTCCTGTTTACATTACCAACCTGCACCTATGTACAAGGAATCAAATCGCTCTGAACGGCGTGTAACGTTACACCAATAATATCACGTTTTCGGCTACTTGGTTTTGTTTACATTTTATGACAATTTATTAATGGTAATAATCATATTCTGACCTTTCAACATGTTTGAAAGATTACCATGCAATACACTTCAAAACAATATAAAGTTCATGCAACTCATTGGTAACGTTGCAAGAAGCAGTTTCAAGCCATCTCAAATGTCGGTTATCAGAGACGCCGATTTTCTTCGAGGAGATTTTGCCTCATTTGTTAAACATCGTGCTAAAATTTTGAAATAAAATGTTTATTGTCTTTTAAGCCTCCCTGAACATGGTCAAAATGTGTGTACTTAATGACTGTTAAATCTGTATAAAGCTAAACACAAACAATTCGTCGGCACAAAATTATCAACACATGTACATCAATTTCCCCTGGCTCGATTATGGAGAGACCGAGCCCCGATAAACAGCGATAAGCAGCTAATAAAAGGGTATAAATTACCCTAAAATGAACTCCGGTATCCTTATCGCTGGATACTCATTATTTACTTGTTTTTCCACGTCGCTTTTCAGTGGCATCGCGATCGAAAACAATAAGGAGATTAACTGGCGGACATATTTTACGCAAAATATGAACTGGTTTCCTGTCGTTAGCAAGCGCGTTCTAATTTATCGGCAGAGGGGAAAAAGTGTCTTGTAATAATTTAAATTAATGGGGGATCTTATCTTAATACGCGCTAGGTAATTTTTTGGAAGCTTTATTGAAGTAAGCGAAACAGCACAAAATTAATAATGAAATACGAAAAAAAAAACATTAAAAAAAAACATTGAAAAAACATAACACATGACTCTTTGAATAGTAAGAAAATGCTTATGTTGTCAAGTCGGGAAAAGCAACCAATTCCAATATGGTACACATGTTGTTCTTCAAAATCTGAAGATATTAGGTCTTTTCCTGTGACAACAAAGACACAGCACAGAAGAAAACGCAGTCAGAATGGTTCAGAATTAGATGTACATACTTCAGTATGTTATTATACGATCAATTTTAAGCAAAAAAATTCCTATGAACTTAGGTCTGGAAATGCTTCGTTTAGTACCTATATATAAGATGGATGCCAAATTTAAAAAAAAATAATTACATTTTCTTGAATAATTTTCGACTACTTTGAGTTAACTTCATAAAATTATATACGGAGGTTTCTTAGGATGGGAAATGCAAATTTTATGCACAATTGGCTGTATCTATATAAGAGGGCACCACAAGCGGCCATTAGGATCCTTTTAAATCACTTCAACTTTTTTGTGCCACGATGTATGTCATTTCGGAACAGAAAAACATTTTCCCCTACCTTTTCTACTTAAGAAATGTACACCTTATTGAAGTATCTAGGAGTAGCTGTTTCATTAAAAATATGGTGATGCATGAAAATGATGTATTAGAGTGAATCGAGAATTGTTAATAATTGTTAAAATGTGAGGTTAGAATTTAAATACTAAACGTGGATAAACAAAACATCAAGAATTTTATTTTATATATATGTTTTTTTTTAAGTGTCTTACTTTTCGAGATTTCTGTACCTAAAAAACGTCACAAATTCGATTTTACGGCGTGAAATACGACTTCTTCAATGCACTTTCTTGGCTTAGCTTTACAAGAGTGCGCATTTGCACTATTATTTAAAATACATTTTTTTATGTTTCGTCTAACTTTTGTAAACTTTATGGAAATTTCTAAAAATACGCATGTACCTTTTTAAGCAAAATGCAAGTCATAGTTTTACAAATTCTCCTATTTATTTTTTTAAATCTTAGATGCTGCACTTGTGTGAATTTATATTTCTTCTCCTCTTCTCTCTCAGTTCAAACAGATGCTTCTGAACTGTCTTCATCAATCTAAGTGAAATGTTCCCATTACTTTCGCCACATATGACTGTTTTCAAAGAAGTTACCTCCGATAGACATTTCCATTATCATTTTTAAATTAGATTTCAGGAAAAAATCGACTTTTATCCATCATTAATTAAGTGAAAGTTTTCAAGAATGGTGGTGGCAATTTTCCGCTGGACAGTTTTTCATCAATCTCCTCTCCAATATCGCGACAATATTTATTTTCACTTGATTTGGCTTGAAATGCCAACAGTGAAGTTTAATTGTTAGATTTAAATTAAATATTGTTTTTATTTTAAAGTTGAAAAGCTGGTGAAAATTCAGGAGAATTACCGTTATTTTATTTATTTATTTATTGAACTGGAGATTTTTTGACAATTCTATGGTCAATAAGATGTTTGTCTTTTTAATTATAAAAACTGCAAAACTGGTCTTTTAAGAAGACATTTATACGACAGAAAATGGATAAGCTTTTTTTTATTGTTTGTAAAACATTTTGACCAATTCTTTTGCTGTGCAACTAACTGCACATTGCTTTAACGACATATCGTTTCCTTATAATAGTTATTTATTGTATATTTTAAGTAGCAATTTATTCATGCAAGAATGTTTAAACATTTAATATTGTTAAGTTGATAAAAGGTAATTAAAACACGAATGCAATACTTACAACGTTTTATCCATAATCCCATCACTATCATATATTCGTCTGTTTTGTATTTGTTTGACTTTTGATCGCTAAACTTAATAAATTTCCTACGTTGCCGTATTGCAAATAGATAATTGTGAGGTCAGAGAAACTGTTTATTAATATTATTATAAAAATACGAAAAAAAATTAAATGAGCAAATTATTAATCTGTCTATTTTAATCAAAACAGAGAACAGTCTAATATGCCTACAGGTTAAGTGTTGTAAGACGAGTCAATCTAATGGGAGACCTTGTTGGCCTGAATGGGAAACCAACTCTCGCGTAATGGGAAACGAACTCAAAAAGAACGTTTACGCTTGGGCTATTTGCTAATAGATGGCGCAATATTAGGTACTAAAATGACATGAATTTGGATATATAAATTTTGAAAGCTCCTCCCATCGAAGATGATTGGTTCATGCATATTATGTTATGTACAATCGTTTGCAATAATAATGACACTCTTTAAATTGAATTTTGCTATTTCTTTTGAACTGCTGACGTATTTGTAATGAAATCTACTTTCAACTTTTAACATTAGTAATTAGTTGTTTCACTTACCAATATAGATTTAATGAAAATCTACTCAGAACTTGCAGAAGTTTAAAAACTATTTTGAGAGAGTGTCATTATTATTTCAAAAGCTTGTATGTACTTAAAATTCATAACTTTAATGACATTCAATAGGATTACTGTTTAATTTATTATTAAGTGAATGTGTTTCCGCAAGCCGAAAATCGACTATAATGATTTGAATTCTGATAAGTAATTATAGTAACTCCATCACGATTTAATAATAAAAATATTCTCATATTTACAGAAAACAAACAAATTACAGAAGTGCAGTTATCCAGTTCATATTCACTTTCACGTATCAATAAACGTCAAAGCAATACCTAGAAGACTGTTCTAATGCATATATACTAGATATCTGGCGAAAAACAAACTTAAAAACAGAAATATGCACGTAAAATTTAATGTCCCATGAACAATTATCAGTTCCTAAACAATTAACTATTTATTGTGTTTAAAATATATTAACCGCCAGATAACACTTTTATCGTACTTCTCCAGCTTTGGTAAATTCAAGTGAAGAAGTCAATCAATACGTGTCGATGAAAATATACAGGGTGGGCCATTAATAAGGGGATATAGAAGAGGAGTAACATCATTGGGAGGAAATATGAAGGTATAGCTAAATATATCTTCGTAAAATATTGCTGTGGAAAAAGATACAAGGTGTCAAAGTTGAAATATTGTTATTTGTGTTTTCTTTTTTTGTATTAACGCGAGTATCGCTCAACTGACTGTCACCAAATTTGGTAGGGAAACATTTTTTAAGAAAAATAAAAATAATTTAAGTATTAAATCAGTTTTGTCAATAAAGGGCGCCGCACTAACAATGTCTAATGATAAATTTTTCTTCTGAGTTGGAAAAAACTATATTTGAAAACATATTTACTTTTATTGACAAAAATAACAACAGAACAGTAAAAACAATTTAGCCCTTGAGCAAACCCTCTCTACCTCTACATATTTTAATTAATTAAACTAATTATTACAGCTAATTACAGTAAATTTTTAATATGGCCTTCCACTTCTATGCAATTTTCTAATGCTCCTAAGAGATTTGCTCATGTCGAAAAACACATTTGGTTGTTTTAGATCAGTTTTCTGGAAAACGGTAGGAATATTGTTAACAAAAAATAAGAGAGAAATTGTCATCGTCTGGCATTGTTAATGGTCTATCTGTTTTAATAGGTACCTACTACATAAATTACGATTACTTTTCTTAAAATATGTTTCTCTACCAAATTTTTACCAAATGACAATTGGTTGAGCGATCCTAGTTATTTCAAACAAAAAAGCGAAAAAAAAATGTAAACCTGTATCTTTTTCCACAGAAACATTTTCGTAGGGCATATTCCAAAGCTGTCATTCCTACTCTGACACATTATTAATGGTTCACCCTATATAATACTTAAAATAATAAATAAATTTGAAACACATTCTTTTCTGATGGGGCCTGCAAAGTTTACAAATTATTTTTATTAAAAACATTAGCGCATGTAAATTTATTTAAATTTGCATGCGCAAATGTTAAATTATTAGAATTTTTAAATAAATTTAAATTTAATTTTTATTTTAAAAATTACTCTTCAAAAAGACTACAAAATAATATTTATTTGACACCATCACAAAATTATACTTAGATCAAACATTGAAAAAAGATTTGTATACTTATTGTTTTAGAATTTTTACTAATGAATTTTTCTTAAAAATATTTGATTTTTCGCAAAATAATAATGCATCTTATGCAGTAAGAGAAACCCACACGATAATCTGTAGCTCTGTGTCTCTTTATAGAAGTAGGTATATCCAATTCATTTGAATTATCTTAATATGTTTAAAGGAAATAAAATAGAAACTGTAAATTTTGGCATATCATGAAAACTCTGTTTTACAATCTTATTGTTCTGTTTTTTTTTTAATTAATTAACAGTTCATATTCTTACTTCTCTAACGCAATAAAATAAACTGCTTATGTTTCAAACTTGATCTGTGGTTTGAATATAAATATATTGCCACAATCTTATTATTTAGGCAGGTATATGAAAAAGGGTCACATGGCCACGCCCTCGAAAAGCCTTCGCAGTTTTTTGCAGATTATAATAGTAGCGCTTTATTGCCTTCGTTTGAATAAATGCGTATTGTTACACAGTACGACATCTAACAGGAATTATGATAACTATTTAGGTCTTTATTAAGGACTGACCCTCTTGGTGTATATACTCAAGGTTATAGGTTAAGTGTTGTATCTAGCCCAACTTTCTGAAAATGCAGATTTCTATGCTAAAAGCAGGCGCGCTTCCTATCTCATTCGTTGTAGTTTCCGTCATCTTTCTCGTACATATCAATAAATTAGAGCAAACGTCTTCGGGTCCGGCATAAAAGTTATAAACTAGGGCCACTAAGCTGCATACGATATTAGATGGGACGTACAAGACTCGGTTTGAGAATTCAAGGAACGTAACATCTTACTGCAGTATCATTTGAAAGTGGGTCACGTTGTTTGAGATGTAAACCGACTTTTTGATATACATTTAGTGTGTGGGAAGCGATATTTTAAGGGATAAATATTACGTTTTGCAAATTTCGACATTACGGGTAAAGATATGTAGCAGTGTAACTTGTCCAATCATTTGATAATATATAAGTACAAAGAATGGTAAATGATGACGTAGATATGTTGAAAAAACTTAAATCGTATGGATTACATGCCATTGTACTTTCATGGTTTGAAAATTATTTAAATAATCGAAAACAAATAACAAAAATAAATGATACTCTTTCTGAACCTATTGTTAACAACTTTGGAATCCCACAGGGTAGTGTTCTAGGACCCATTTTATTCATAATATATTTAAATGAAATTATACTAAATCAGATTTTGTTCACCTTTTTGCTGATGATATCTTGATATTGTTAGGGTGGACACTGATCTGTATGCAGCTGTAGATAAAATGAATGCTGAGCTTGAAAATATTGAAATTTACTTAAATAGTAATAAATTAAAACTAAATATTCAAAAAACTAAAGTAATGATTTTTGCAACAAAATATAAATATTCTAAAATTAATTTAAACACTCTTAAAGTTACTTAGAACTTAGATAAAATACCTAGGACTTTACTTGGATAACACTTTAAACTTCAAAGAACACGTTTTATACATAAAAAATAAGATATTAAAAAGACTATACTTTTTCAAGAATAGCAAGATGCTTATCGATTATGCCGTATACAGATCAATTGTTCAATCACATTTTGAATATTGTTCCAGTATCATGGCCGTTTTAATTAAAAATAATACATGATTTCGTTTATTATTCTTTTCTTGTGAACGGTTCATTTTATCGACAATAAACAAGAGCATTTTTTTTAGTCTAAGGTTGAAGCTACCCATATTGATTATTTTAAAGTATTTATCATATAGAGTGTTAAAAATTTAGGCATTAAGTTGTAAAGCTTAGCCCGCCCCTGGTAAACTAAAAAAGCTAAATTTGTATCAAGGACACTATTTTAAGGGGTCCTTTAAAAGTTATTCAAGAAAAACCGGCGTCCAACGGCGTCCTTCAGGGACACATAGTTCCATAGGGAAGGTCTCTAGGAAAAATTTTTATAGACACTTGCCATCTTATTTTTTCATGTTCTAGCTGCAGCCGAGAGATTTCCTACATTTTCCCAGGCACTCTGTATATCACACAGCGCACAGGTTAGCGCACGAGAATTAGTGGTTAGGTTAGGTTTTTATGTAATAGTATGCCAGGTCAACCCATAAAAAACCAATGCTACAATTATAACAATTGCGAATAATAAAACAGTTTCATATCTAATTTTAATCTTTTTTTTTTTGCTTCAGGGTAACGATAACTGGCAAGGCAACGACAGTGATCAGGTGAGTTATTTGAAAATTTTATAATTTTTTTTGTGTACAAAAATTAAAATTAATTTATGTGACTTGTTTCGGATATCATTTTTCAATGTGTGAATTGAACTTTTCACCAAAAACAGCACCAAATTTGGGAAAAGTGTTAGGTAGAGTTAAAGAAATACCTACTGTTGAAATTATAATTGAACATTATCTTTGAAAGTTTTAAACTATAATATATTACAGCACACTTTTAAGGATTCATAGGAATTTTATTTAATTGGCACTAGTTATTCATTTGAGTTAAATTATTTTGAAAATAAGTCATCATAGAGAAGACACTGTACATCTAAACCGTTAGTTATGTCACTGGTAAATATTTTGACAAAATAGAGGCCCAGTGGTAGAAGTATAATAAATTTGTATTAGTTCTTGCTATATTGGTAGCATCTGCAAAGATACTCATTGTATAATGAGGTAAGCAATTAGGAAAATCATTAACATATATTAAAAATAGTAACGGACCCAATATGGAATCTTGAGGAACTCCATGTTCAGTTTTTCTTGTAGAAAATTTCATACTATTGTATACCACGTATGCTGTAGTATGATCCCAATAAATAATCGACAGACAATGATCGATATCTTAATCTGTAGCCTTACATAAATTTAAAGAAAAGACACAATGACGTTGACCTTCCTGAAATTTCCACGTTATTGGGGACCGGCAAACATTCTTGCCCCGCGGCCTGATTTGGCTCTCAACGGTCATGACGTATCTCGGCTTCACTTGATCTCTAAGGAACTCTATCTCCTGCTATTTCCACGTGTTTATCTTCCACTCCGCCCTGGAAATACCCATGAAAATATAATAAAACCCATATTGAATCCTCTCCGATGGGAGAACCGGAAGCATTTCAATTCCAGGACTAGGAAAGGGATTCTCACGCAGGTGGGTATAGTAATAAAACGCAATCTTGGTTCACCGTTTACGGCAGAAGATACAACACGGAGGGAGTTATTCTTCGATTAACTGGAGGGCAGATAGCTGGTTCCATACGTATATTTTTTTCGAAATGAAACAAGTCGGAGTTAGTTCACTGCGGTAACTGAATTGTTGGTTGCCTATATGTGGAAAACAGATACGAACGTTACGGCTGACTGATGTGGTTTACATTCGGGAAACTCGCGGAATGCAAACATTTTTTTTGCGGAATTGGTCTGTCCGATTTACTTTATGTGCTCCATTTCTCAAATAGCGTACAGCCATTATGTGAAGTCTATATTTGCATAAACAATTTCTAAGGTAGAAAACTCTGCGTATAAATTTTAATAGTTATTTATGCAACAAGTACAAAAAGTAAGTGTTTATTGCACGTGAAATTGTACAACGAAGCCGTCAGACCGAGTAGGACGACACTTCGAGTGCAATAAACACTTTTTTAACGAGTTGCATACAAAATTTTTTCTACGTTCATGCAAAAACCAAAAAATGTTTTATTTAGATGACACTAAGTCTAGAAAAATATGACGTCGATTTGAACGTTTATGTTTGTCATGATGACAAAACGCTGCAGTAGAATGACAGATGAATGCAATAAACAAAGAACCACTTTTTCCACTAAATATAGTTCAATAAAGTTTTGTTTTTTGCATAAACGTAGAAAAAAACGTTTTGATTCTAAATTTATATGAAAAATGTATACAAACTCATCGAATAGGTACTTGCAGATTTGTTTTTATATACAGGGTGTCCTGTTTATACGTCCAAACAACTTGAGAGTAGTTTAAATAATTATTTTTCATTAATTAATAGAGTTTTCAAGATATAGGGTGTTTAAGATGTAGAAATATCTAAATTTGTGCACTACTTTTTGTCAACAGTTTTGAGACGAACGCGTACAGCGTTGTATTCTCAAAAGCAGCGCTGTAGATGCGGGCATTTTAAGGGATATAATTAAAGAAAAAATATATTAAAAGTCATGATTTTATTGAATATGATAACAGCTTTGCAAATCTTAAAAAATAATACAAGAAAAGTATTTGATAGTTTCTATCATGTCTTAAAAATAAGTATCTACTACAAATCGAAAAACGTAAATGTTTTTACGAGAGGGTAGGGAGGAAGTTGTATATATAGTTGTATATCTTGCTCCAATTAATATTTGTGTTGTTAAAATATACTGAATCCATCGTAACAAACAATTATATGTTATTTTTTTTAAATTACTTCAACCGTTTTTACCTGAGCAAAGAGCTTTACCTTCACTTTTTCGAAAAATATACGTCCTATAACGGTATTCGACTGGTATATCTTAAATTTATCCATGACTACTATATTAAGAAAGTTTAATACCTCTGTTTTCCGTAGATTAAAGGCCTTTTAACACAAAATTTTTGTGTCAACTTCGCAAATTTTTTCACTCTCGTTGACAAACAAACACATAGAAACGACTTTATAATATTCAGTTGGCAATCGATATTCTTGATTAAAATAAATTTGTCAGATATGACGTTTTTCAAAGCCATAATTGTTCAACTGCTCGCACACAGCTTTCACTCTCCTAATTGACCGCTTTTGGCCGTGGTCGTGGATAAAACGTTGATTTACATTCGGGAAATTAACCAGGCTTGTTAATTCTCTTATATAAGTAATAATTATTATCCTAGTTTACAAAACCGTTCAGAAGTTCAGACTATTGATATATGTATCTTCAGCTTAAGAGATAATTAAGAAAAACCCTAACAAATTTATCACCACTGTATCTCGGAAACGATACGTCAAGGAAAGTTGTATGAACTTCCCCCACTATATATCTCCTCTCTTAAATTTTTTGAGTACAACCGAGACACCTTGTATATAGATTTTATAATTATCTAAAAAAAAAATTCGAACTAACACTGCGTTAAATCTATTTATGTTCTATATAAATTATATTCTTAAATCTGAATTAATGGGTAAAGACCTCACCGGCACGAAACATGAAATAATGTTTTTGAACGTATTAAAACAAATACCGCAAACGTGCCGTTTGTTTTAAAGTTTGTACAGTTAACCCCATTTATAACAGGCCACAATCCGGTTTAGTTAAATAATAGATACCACCGCAATGTTTTATTATAAATTATACATCGTTTTATGTATCGCATTTATTATTCAACGTGGCACGTACCCTTATCACATCGTATTATTCATGCGATTGTGTTTTGTTCCACAAATACAGCCGCCTTTATTGATATTTCGTATTGTTTTACCAAGCCTACTCGATCGGTCCTCCCACTCCTTTAATTATATCAATAATCGGAAAATGCGATGCAGATGTGTGCCGTTTGAGAAACACATCAGCTTCAGAAAAATGCAACTAGCCAAATTAACTGTTCAATTACAGTATTACAATTTTTTTTTATTTTAACAAATACACTACCCTACAGTCCACAGCCAATTACAGGATAGGAAGTACAATTAACAGAAAGCAGAATATATATGGTAAATAAAATACATACTGTCACAGAATTTGCCCCGCTCGCACCCAATTCGACGACTGTGGTATCACGAAACTCTAGATTACCCCGATCGCCCCTACGCGATTCTGGTAAACAAACAAATAATGCCGGGTATCTAGGCATGACGGGAAATATGGGGAATCGACGAGAAGCGTTCGAGTCGTTCGAGAAAATGGATCTAGAGATGCTAGAAAATACCTGGAATATTCGTTTGGGTTATAAAAGAAAAATAAACGGCCGAGTAAGTCAGTCTTGTATTAGAGAGTTGTTGGATATTTCGGAGAGATCAAAGCGATTTAGATAGGGACTAATTAAATAGTGTTTAGTTGAGTTGTAATTAGTATTCAGTAGTGTACAGAGTGTGTAATAAATATCAGTAATAATTAACGGATTGTTTTTCTGGTAAAAGAAAAAGTCGGATTGGGAAATCCGTGACAATACATATGAGTTAGACAGAAAAAAAGTAGTAAGAATTAAAGCATCAAAACCTTGCAATTTTATTGAAACGGGTCATCATATATTTAAATTGTTAAGAGAATTTTGCAAATCAATACAATCGTTAAAGCAGTAAATTCTGCATACAAAAGAAACTTAACATTTATATCAGTAACTATGTCATTTATAAATATATTAAAAAGCAATGGTCCAAGGACCGAACCCTGTGGTACCCCTGATGGTGCTATAAACTGAACTGTTGACCAGAAAATTCTACATGTCTACGATTTTCCAGGTAAGATTTGTAAAATGTTGACATATTGTGAGAAAAACCAATAATACCAATATAATAATATATATTAATATGTAATAATAATTTGACCAAATGACTATTATTATAGAAAATTTTACTGGTGTAAAAGACTAATTAAGAACTTCATTACGGTCACATTCGTCGTCATTATCCTTTATCTATTATGTAAGAGAGCCTAATGATCTAATAAAACAAACTGCTGCGAGCTCTGTAATTTGATGTGTCGATATCACCGCTTTATATAAATAAAAATCGATTAAGAGATTGTAGAGAGGATTAAAATAGAAATATTAGGATATTTTTATCGAGAGATATGGATAATCCTAAAAGTGTATCATCACGGAATTCCTATGGAGAATAAGTTGTCATCGTTTTGTTGATAAATCGAGATGTGAATTTCAAAATACATACGCCTTCGAAGTTTGTTCCAAAATGGTAGTTGTTGTGCAGGTATTTGCATTTACAATTTTTGTATTAAAAAAAAACTTTTTTTTCAAAAGCAATTAATTTTGAGTGCTAAGAATTTCATGAAACTTATCTTATACAATAGACGGACTTTCTGCATTTTCAGTTCTTTATGAAAATATGTTTGTTCTGAAGCTTTTAGTACTATTCCAAATTGTATATAATATATCTACGGTTAATCTGAATAAGAGGAAACACATTTTTAATATTCATTCCATTTATTTCAGATAGTATCCTCATTTTTTTTTTGCTTTTCTACACTTACATGCAAACATAAAATTCTGCATCAAAACTTTATCTTAAAGACAATTATTTATTTTTTTCGATAAATGAAACACTATTTTTTCTCTTGCTCGCTCTACCCATATACTTACGTACTATGCCTATGTGCTTATGGCAACTTTATGAAAAAGTGTTTATTTGATACTTTCTCGCTATTGTGTGAATATATTTAATTATTTTCTACATAAAATTTTACACATGTTCTCGACTCATTCTAAAAACTTCAACATAAAAAAAATTTATATGGATTATGTCTAGAACACCCGTTATCATGTCCCTTCTAACGAGGACGCCGTGTTATCCTAGTCCGCGGTGTCATAAAATACGAAATTAATTTCTCGGCATTAGCACGAACACCGCTCGAAAGTAATAAAAAAAATCTCCTAATTAAAAAAGTTAATTACATAGCATGCATGCCATACAATGAACTAATGGCTTTGCGACATCCCTGTGCCCCAGCGACAATCTAGCAATCTACCTTTTAAATATTACTTTCTGAGGTTCGTGCGAGTCCGTCCATTGTCGAATTCTGTCCGTAGACTCGGACAGGGCAGTACTTAGGTCTATTTGTTACATAATAATTTTTAGGGGAGTAATATTTTACGAATTCCATGTAAGAATTACAAAACACATTGAGGCGATTTAAATTAACAATCCTTAGGCGAAGTTGTTTTGGAATTTGATCATGTTGAATCGATCTAGAAATGATTTCTCCAGTTCTGTAAACTCTAATATTGCATTTATAGAAATAATATCCACTGATTGTAAAAGATAGTCATCAAATCATTTATTTCATGAATAACAAATAAGGAAATAAAAATAACGTTAAAGCAAAAATAAATATTTAGAGGAAAATATCTTTGTTTATAAAATAAACTTATTTTAAAATCGACACTGGGCAAAATATAATGTCAAATTAATAAAATAAAATAAGGAATAGCGTGTTATTTTAGTAACTGTACTGAAGTGATATATTATATTTCTAATGTTTCTTGTTTGCAATCTAAAATGTATGCATTTTGTACATTCATTAAGGTGCCCTTAAAAATTGTTGCACTTTTAAGATATTCATTAAACATTTTGTCAAGTTCTGACGTAAAAACCATTCATCATGGCCTCGTAATTTAAGTTCACAACCTCCGCGACTCAAGTTGAGCTCATGCGTTGATATTTCCAAATATCAAATTTGATTATGAATGTGAATCAGAATCAAATCAATTACTCATGATCAGTATGTACCAAATAATATAGACGCACACGGAAAACACAGACGTAAATGTCTAATAAAGTATCATTATAATTTTTTTCACGGCTCTGTTCGGTAGAAGACAACAGCGGTCTTTCACTACTTCATTTTGCCCAACTTGGAATTGCATTTTTATTTAGGCAAACAGCAAATTTTATTAATAATGATCGGTAGATCGGACTTTCCATAAATTATTTTTAATATCCACTTCTGTATAACGTTTAAATTTTTCAGATAACAATCTTGAAGTTCACCTCATCCTACAATTCCATAACAAAGGACAATGTTAAAAATAGCCGATTTTTGGCTTATCCGGGGAACGCATAAATCATAAAAAAAATCAATTGATTATTGTTAATTAACATTAGAAATGGTCCAGAAATACGTCAGACAGCTGGGGAAATGTCGCTACTACCCCTAAACCTATATAAACTACCCTTAAATAACTTTAAATGGATAATCATTAATTATTGTTATAAAATTCGTGTAAAATGAAACAAATGCTTGAAAATGATTTGAACAGACAGTATGTCAATATAAAAAGTGATAAATAACTGTAAAAATGTCCATTCCACCCCTAAAAATTAAAAAAACGACTTTCAAAAGCTAATGGTGAGCTTACTTCGACAACAAAAATAGATAATGCTTAAATGTTCAAGGGAACGCCTATTGCTAGAAAAAAATTAGAGATTACTGTCAAAAAATGCAAAAACTGATACTAGAGTACATTAAGTGGGGAAATATTAATTGCACCCCTAAATCTATATAAACTACCTTTAAATAGCTTAAAATAGATAATCATTATTTATTGTTGTAAAATTCGTTTAGAATGAAAAAAATGCTTAAATCACTTTTAAGGTTCATTTATACTATTGCGACCTGAAAAATGGGCGCAAGGATAAATTGCCATTTTTTCAGTACGCGCTCGCAAAGTGAGAACAATGGGCGCTATTTCGCCATTGAATGGACACTTTTACAGTCATTTATCACTTTTTATATTGACATACTGTCCGTTCAATTCATTTTCAAGCATTTTTTTCATTTTACACGAATTTTATAACAATAATTTATGATTATCCATTTAAAGCTATTTAAGGGTAGTTTATATAGGTTTAGGGGTAGTAGCGACATTTCCCCAGCTATGTGACGTATTTCTAATGTTAATTAACAATAATCAATTGATTTTTTTATGATTTATGCGTTCCCCGGGATAAGCCAAAAATCGGCTATTTTTAACATTGTCCTTTGCGACTGTCTTGCATGCATGTCTTAAATTATTGAATTGTCTCTCATTTCGAACTATGATTTTCAAAATAAAACTATAATTCCATTAACATTCCTTTAGTCGCCTTTGGGCTATGCCGGCCCTGCGGTTCCGCCGCCGTACCTTTGCGTGACGTAGCACGATATCAGGCCGCCATGCAGGCAAGCTGCCAGCGGTGACTTGACCAAGCCACAAGTGGTCGAAAATCGGTTTTTGACGTTTCCACCGGTGCGATGTTTTCGTTTCGCGTGATTTTCGTCGGACGTGGAGGAGTTTTCCGGCACGGGAAAATCGCGAGGACGGCCGCGACCTGCGAATATGGCGCGTGAGTGCGGGATCTAGTGCAGTTTAATTGAAAACTAGTTTTGTTATTGTTGCATTCAAGTGTTTGACATTTAGCGGCGTTTCGAAGGTAAATCTAATTCTTGTGCAACCATTCCAACCGTATAATGTGCATTCGTAGTGAACCGATAGAATTTATTGGGGTTTTGGAGCGGTTATGTGGCTGTTGTTGTGCAACCTAACCTCAAAATTGTCCCGAGCAGGTATTTGACAGGTTTTCACTACCTACGCCTACCTTTTCCTCTTTTTTTGCTTTTGATAAAACCCGTATTGCATCTACTTGACTTCAATGGCTAATCACGTATACATTTTTTTATCGGCTGATTAGAAATTTTACGACTTTCCATTAATTCTACATAAGATAACGAGCTTATATAACTTTTATCAGGTACGTAACTACAAATGCATATTTATACAGTTTTGGTGTAACTGTACCATCATGGTAAAAGGTTATTGCCCATGGAATGGCTAGAAAAACGGGTATACACGGTTAATATCAGCAAGTACCACTATGCTATGAGATAACAACGCGTTGATTTCTTGTTAAATTCTTCAGCTTCCTCTCACAAACACAGGTGATATTAATAAGTAGGTACCTACAGGTTATTTTGTATTTTCGCTTCATTTCCCCAGTGCATAGCATTAATTATTTATATATCGTGGGAAACTGGGGAGGTTAATAATTACATACCATACCACATATTTATTGATGTTAGGATTCCTTGATAAATTCATGAGTAATACTATCATTTTTGGATAAGATGAATTTGGATACCTATTCGATAAAAAATTTATCAGCCATGCCGTGACCTTTTGCGGCTCTGTAATTTCCGCTATATTTTCAAGGTTTCTAAAAGTAGATGTGATAGAAATGAATAGGTATATAGGTATTATATACAAGGTGTTACAGAATGATGTTAAGTAAAAGGAATAATTTACCATATTTATTTATTTTGTAAAAAAATGTGTTAAAAATTAACTTACACATCTTAAAAACTAGTCACTCGACACTTTGTGTTATCTTTTTTGTTTAAGTCTGACGTGGAATTTATGACAAATTGACACACATGCCACCTAGATTTTTTTTTAATTCCAAAGTTGGTCTATTGTAATGATTATTAAATGAATTTTTATCTTGAAAACGGTGCGTCAGGAGGAAAAAGTCCAAGAGACACGTTTGCAGAATTAACTGGGCATTAAGTCCAAAAATCAGCGGCGTACAATTTTATTTGCTAAAAATAAGTATTTAACGGCACGAACGTCACTGACGCTAAGTACTCTATTACAAGACACATTTATACATGTAAAAGTAGCCTTTCACTATACACTGTTGTGTGCCAAATCTCATTTCAATATCTTAATTGGTTTTCGAGAAATGTAGACTATAGTATTTAAGACAGAAAATTTTAAACAACCTGTAATCTCGGAAACGAGGCATTACCGGACCCATGTTTATATAAACTTTTTTTCCTATTTTTAAACATAGAACCTGCTCCTAGATTTTCTTAATTAATATTAATATCAGTCTGTAATATCCTGTCTATAAGGTACTTACCAGTGATTTAGATATATTGTCAATGTCATTAAACAAGGAAAATTTATATACCTATGTGCTAAAGTATTACAAATCAATGATTAATAATTAAAGTATAGTTTAATCTTATATTCCAATGCAGTTTTACAGTTAGGTACATCTTTTTTATTGAGTTTATAAATGTTGCTGGCATTACCAGGATACCCGTTTCCTTAACCTAAACTCTGCTAATTTAAAATTCTCATTTCCCAGGTGTTAAAACTAAGTGTAGTGATACCTTTGAATATATTATGATGATTTCGTAGAACATGTCTTCAAGTCGCGAGTGAATGTCCTTATAGACGACCTCGAATGGTTATTAGTGCTCTTGTAATGACTTGTGACGTAGATTTTAGTGTAGTGTAGTTGATAGTGTGAGAATAGCTTTAGAAAATGACTACGAGGAGGAAGAAGAGCAAGCAGGAGAAGGACGGTTTTATGAAGAAGGTGTCGTCGTTGTTCAACTTGGATACGGTGAGTTGCAAGTATATTGTCATTATTAGAAGTATAATGTTATACTTATATATTAAAAATAATAACATTGACCCACACAATTAGTTTAACCTACATAATTACATCATTTGGTACCTAATATATAGGATCGGATGTAAATAATATGATTTACACCTAAATTAAAATATGTAATATACCTACGTACTTTAGACTTACATATTTAGTAAGTTCCATCACATTAATTTAAGTACTTTTTAATTTACTTTTAACATCCGTAGACGTATTTATTTTATGGGTTTATTAGGTTGTTGAATTTTAAACGGAGTGTAAGTTTTTTGCAATTTTATTTTCCAAAACTTTGAATATGTCTTACCACAACGAAATTTGTTTCTCTTTGCCTTGCAAAAGGAAATGTTTATACTGGATGAAGCAATTATAGAACTTTGAACTTTTTTTAGGATATATAGATCGTTAGTTAGCCAGAAACAGAAACGATATAAGTAGGTAGGTACATACCACTATTTTTTTTGCTTTGATATCTATCCCATACCGATTTAGTGGAACTAGGCAGGCCCTTTTTGGAATCATAAGGCCTTTATGAGGGCCAAGCCAGGACAATTGACCTGTGCCAGTTCTGGAACTGAAATAAACAGGATAATAAATGTTTTTCAAGTAGTTTTTTACCTTCGAAGTGCAAAATCAATAAAATGAAACAAAAAACATTAAACTTCGAAGACAAACAGCCTTCCAGTAGTTAATGTGAACTGGGACCTGCGATATTCGCGAAATGAAAACGAGAATAAGTATAGTAACTTCGATAATGACGCAAGGTGGACAGTATTGTCAGTCTTTATGGGTAGATGTACCTCTAGATGACGCGATTTCTCGGGATTTTGCGGTATTTCGCAAGGATTTCACAAGATTTGTGACAAGATTTCCATGAGTGGTTAACCCCTACTTTATGACAGTTACTTTAATTTATATGTTCGATTAAAGTGAATACAAGGTTTTAAACTCGGTTTTAAAACTACTTTTATTTTTAATCTTTCTGAAAAGTGTCGAATGAAAAAAAGTTTGTCCTTTTATTCATTCTAACTGTGGACATAAGTACTCCCTTTTCAAGTTGCTATTTCAATGTCAGCGACTAACATTAACAGCAACCAAGGTACTAAATCCACAAATCCACGGCCCATTTTAAGTTATGTAACATTTAAAGAGCCGTGTCTCGCACTTTCTATTTTTTTATTCGCTCAAAATAGCACAATTGGATGCTAGACGAATGCCTAATACAATCGGAATCGCCCACGCCTCTAAAAAAGTAGGCTTGGTGTGTCGCCGTAGGTAAATAAAACAATATAAAGTGGAACACTCTGCGTGAATATAACTTTATTGGAAGTTGCGTAACGGAGAAGTGTTGCCAAACAAGACTTAATGTCAAGCAGATTTTAATCAAAACATAGTTTGATCAGCTTGACGTAAGTTTTGCGTAAACTGTAATAAAGCGTCAGAAAATTGTTGAATAGGTGAACCCGTAAACGACTGGTAACAATTTATATACTAAAATGCCAAGCAGTATATACCAGAAATACCAGATTTTCTAAGAAAAATACCAAAAAGTACTAAACACTCAAAAAAATAAAAATAAAAGAACGAAAATTCCAAAACATACCAATGAATGAAATAATCATTTGTAACACGATTTAATATCTCTACCCTTAAGAACCGATTGGCCTAATCCGATGAGAACAAAACACGAAAAATACCAATAAATATTTTAAAAAAATGCCAGCAAATTGCCAAAAATACCAAAATTAAATCCAACAAGTTTTTAAAATACTAAAGATGCCCGTAGGTACTGTGTACAATCGTTTGCAATAATAATGGCACTCATTAAAATGAATTTTGCGATTTCTTTTGCTGCCGAATTCCTAATGAAATATACTTTGGCATTACTTTAGTTCTTAGTTGTTCCACTCACCAATAGGAATTTAATGAAATTCCTACTCAAAACTTCTAAAAGTTCAAGAACTGTTTTGAGAGAGTGCCATTATTATTGCAAAAGCATGTACATTAAAATAACGACTTTTAAAAATTAAATTTCTTGTGATTCTTATAGATTTACCGAGAGATTTACCTATGTCGAGACCTATGTGGTTGTTTGCGGTAACATTTATTTCATTTGTAGTAAACTCAATAAAAGTTGTAGGACGTTTAAAAATACTCGTGCTCTAAATTTAACGGCAGTGAAATCCTTGGTAAAATCTGTATGTTGATTTTTATAGAAAATGGTTTGTAATTGATTGTAGTGGAAGAATTTTCTTTTAGCATTAGTCCAGAAGTCGGAGACTTGTGCGGGAGTAGGTGCGGCATATTATTATTATTATTATTAAGAAGGTTGTACACTAAAATGCCACAGTATGACAAAAATACATACTAGATTTTGTAAAGGAAATGTTAAAAAAATATAAAAAGTTACAAAAACATTCATAGAAAAGTATATCAGAAATTCCAGAAAATACCATTAAATGAAATAATCATTTGAAGAACGCTTTAAAAATAGATTCAGGGTGATCACGCGATATTAGATTCAGCTGTAACTTATAGGAAGATATCGGAATAATGATGAAATGTACATTTCTTGACTAATTTTTCATACGGATTTGATTTTTTTAGCAAAAAAAAAACAAAGGAAAACAATCAAACATCGCACCACAGATGCAGTATGCGCCAAAAGTATGGAAAAAATTCAATAAAACGAAACAATTATTTTTTGGGAAAAATCCTCGAACAGGTCGATTTTTAATTTAAAAAATACATATTTTTGCGTAAAATGCGATTTTCAAATGTCATTTGTTTTCGAGTAATGACGTCATCGATATTTTTTTAAATGGCAACACCATATTTTTTTTCTCGATTCTGAAAGATCGTTTAATTCTCTATCAGACAGTACTAAAATTTTGCCCTCTTACATAGGAAAGTTTTCGAGTAAATGACGATTGAATGTTAGAAAACGTAAATTTTATCCATAAAAAAGTAACAATTCTGAGGTATGTAAAATAAAATACAATTGATTAAATTTTATACTTAAATTAAATGTTCGAATTGCCATCCACCAACTTCTTGACAATGCGCAAGTCTGTGAAGAAATTCTTCTTGCGCATTATGAATGATTTCTGGGGTAACTCTGCGTATTTCGTCCCGAATGCGATTTTCAAGTTCTTCTAAATTACGTGGTTTATTAATGTACACTTTTGACTTCAAGAATCCCCATAAAAAATAGTCAAGAGGTGTAAGATCTGGCGATCTTGCAGGCCATTCTATCGGTCCGCGTCTGCCGATCCACCTCCCAGGAAAATAGTTGTCCAATAAATCTCGTACAGGGCGCGCATAGTGCGGAGGTGCACCGTCTTGCTGAAACCATATGGTATCGTCAGGAATGTCAGGGTCATTATCGTTAGGAAAAATTACTGCAAGGGCTGGAACAAGGTCATTTTCTAGAAACTCTAAAAATATCTTTGTCCTGTAAGGGTTCCTTCAAAGAAGAAAGGCCGTACTATTCTGTCGTCAACTATTCCAGCCCACACATTTAATTTCTGAGGGTGTTGGGTATGTGCCTCTGCCATCCAATGAGGATTTTCCCGATTCCAATATCTGCAAGTTTGACGGTTTACTGTACCATTCAGACAAAATGTGGCCTCATCTGAAAAAAGTATTTGCCGGTGTAAATTTCTATTTCCTTGACATAAATCCATTAGAATTTCGCAAAAGTGTAAGCGGCGATCGGGATCATCTTCATTGAGTTCCTGCACAAGTTGCATTTTGTAGGGATGATATTTTTCCTTCCTCAAGATACGTAGCACTGTGCTCTGACTAGTATCATTGTTTAATGCGACCAATCGTGAAGAATTATGAGGATTATCCACCATACTTATCAAAATGTTCTGTTTCTGATTTTCATTAATGCTTGGACGTCCAGGTTTTGGAATATTTACAACATTGTCAGTTTCTCTAAATTTAGACTCTACCTTACTGACTGTTAATTGGATGATAGGGCGATCTGGATATTTTTCATTGAATAACGTTTTTGCTTTATTTTAATTGATTTATGTTTTCTAACATTCAATCGTCATTTACTCGAAAACTTTCCTATGTAAGAGGGCAAAATTTTAGTACTGTCTGATAGAGAATTAAACGATCTTTCAGAATCAAGGAAAAAAATGTGTTGCCATTTAAAAAAAATCGATGACGTCATTACTCGAAAACAAATGACATTTGAAAACCGCATTTTACGCTAAAATATGTATTTTTTAAATTAAAAATCGACCTGTCCGAGGATTTTTTCCAAAAAATAATTGTTTCGTTTTTATTGAATTTATTCCATACTTTTGGCGTATACTGTATATTGATATTAACTTTATTGTTTCTTATGAAACACCCTACCTTATTTTAAGAACCGATTGGACTAAGTAATTAGACGAAAAAAAATTCCGAAAATACAAAAAAATAGGTACCAATAAATACCAAAAAATGCCATCAAGTTACCAAATATACCAAAATTAATTCCAAAAAGTTCCAACAATTCCAGTACTGTATAAGAATCATCCGTCTGATTTCAGTACTGTTAAATTTAAGAGATGAGTATTTTAAAGCTCCTATACCTTTTTTAATTTACTTAACTTACAAATAAATCAAAAATGTTTACTGTAAATTATGAGCTACAAAATTACAAAAAAATTGGATATTTAAAACTCAGGTTCACGTAACTAAAATTTTATAGAGTATCATTAAAACGAGCATTAAAAGTACCTAGTTCTCACTTTCTTACTATAAAAATTAAGTAGTTCATGCAACGTGACAGATTCCAATAATCAGGAAGTGGTCTAACTCAACCCGCAAGAAATTGAGAACCCATTCCGAAATCGATACGGACTCGCGCTCTGGATAGTTTTTACCAGGAAGTTGCGTACGATTACAACTGTCTAGTCAGTTTTTCTAACCTCATATCTTTTTTTTATTATTAAAGCATTGCTAAAGGAAATTCCAGACCCAGTTGCTAATCCTTCTCGATGAACGTATTTTAAAACAAACCGAAAATTATTTCATATATTTTGATATTGACGTGAAGAAAAATCGTCGGGACGAACGAAAGAGCTCTAAGCCACCATTTCCTAGTTTTTCCGACATCACTCTAATCCCAGCGCCTATCTAGATCTCTAGGCGCGAAATAAATGACATCTCCACGAGACTGAAGGCGTCCACTGACGCGTACTATCTAAACAGTGATCCATCACCGAGTTCATCACTAAATTGCCAGCGTGTATTCTCGATGTCGGGAGACCCACGACTAGGAAGCGAATTTAAATAAGGGTAGGTAAGTCGTGGCGGGAGGAGAACAACTTTTAAAATTGTGATCGATATATCTTAAATCGCTTGAAACATGACATGAGTTGGTCTTCATATGTTGTGTAGAAATACAGTATGCACCAAAAGTATGGAATAAATTCAATAAAAACGAAACAATTATTTTTTGGGAAAAATCCTCGAACAGGTCGATTTGTAATTTAAAAAATTCATATTTTAGCGATGCGATTTTCAAATGTCATTTGTTTTCGAGTAATGACGTCATCGATTTTTTTTTAAATGGCAACACCATATTTTTTCCTTGATTCTAGAAGATCGTTTAATTCTCTATCAGACAATACTAAAATTTTGCCCTCTTACATAGGAAAGTTTTCGAGTAAATGACGATTGAATGTTAGAAAACGTAAATCAATTAAAATAAAGCAAAAACGTTATCAAGTTTAGTTTTTCGAATTCCATAGTTCTTTTATGGATCACGTAGGTGAAAATCTTTGCAAAGTGTCATTGTCACACCGACTTTCTAATAAGTATTGCAAGCGACATAGAAATTATTATTCAATTTAAAGTATTATGGCACATTTAACTGTTTAACTCAAAGAATTGAAATTTTAATTCTTATCGGATGCGGGAATATGACTAGAACTCAGCAGGAAGTTTGCGATTTATTTAATGAAAAATATCCAGATCGCCCTATCAGCCAATCAACAGTCAGTAAGGTAGAGTCTAAATTTAGAGAAACTGGCAATGTTGTAAATATTCCAAAACCTGGACGTCCAAGCATTAATGAAAATCAGAAACAGAACATTTTGATAATTATGGTGGATAATCCTCATAATTCTTCACGATTGGTTGCATTAAACAATGACACTAGTCAGAGCACAGTGCTACGTATCTTGAGGAAGGAAAAATATCATCCCTACAAAATGCAACTTGTGCAGGAACTCAATGAAGATGATCCCGATCGCCGCTTACACTTTTGCGAAATTCTAATGGATTTATGTCAAGGAAATAGAAATTTACACCGGCAAATACTTTTTTCAGATGAGGCCACATTTTGTCTGAATGGTACAGTAAACCGTCAAACTTGCATCCCTATATTGGAGTCGGAAAAATCCTCATTGGATGGCAGAGACACATACCCAACACCCTCAGAAATTAAATGTGTGGGCTGGAATAGTTGACGACAGAATAGTAGGGCCTTTCTTCTTTGAAGGAACCCTTACAGGACAAATATATTTAGAGTTTCTAGAAATGACCTTGTTCCAGCCCTGGCAGTAATTTTTCTTAACGATAATGACCCTGACATTCCTGACGATCCCATATGGTTTCAGCAAGATGGTGCACCTCCGCACTATGCGCGCCCTGTACGAGATTTTTTGGACAACTGTTTTCCTGGGAGGTGGATCGGCAGACGCGGACTGATAGAATGGCCTGCAAGATCGCCAGATCTTACACCTCTTGACTATTTTTTATGGGGATACTTGAAGTCAAAAGTGTACATTAATAAACCACGTAGTTTAGAGGAACTTCAAAATCGCATTCGGGACGAAATACGCAGAGTTACCCCAGAAATCATTCATAATGTGCAAGAAGAATTTCTTCACAGACTTGCGCATTGTCAAGAAGTTGGTGGATGGCAATTCGAACATTTAATTTAAGTATAAAATTTAATAAATTGTATTTTATTTTACATACTTCAGAATTGTTACTTTTTTATGGATAAAATTTACGTTTTCTAACATTCAATCGTCATTTACTCGAAAACTTTTCTATGTAAGAGGGTAAAATTTTAGTACTGTCTGATAGAGAATTAAACGATCTTTCAGAATCAAGGAAAAAAATATGGTGTTGCCATTAAAAAAAATCGATGACGTCATTACTCGAAAACAAATGACATTTGAAAATCGCATTTTACGCTAAAATATGTATTTTTTAAATTAAAAATCGACCTGTTCGAGGATTTTTCCCAAAAAATAATTGTTTCGTTTTTATTGAATTTATTCCATACTTTTGGCGCATACTGTATACGAGGTGTGACAATTAAGTTCGTTCGTCGTCCTGGAACGACTGCGGGCCCGCGTTTTCCGTGTGCGACCCGAATTCACCGAGAGCGGCTGGATCTTGCACCACGACAACGCGCCAGATCATTCCTCGTTCATTGTGTAGAACTTTTTGGCAAAAAAAAGGCATTCCAACGTTGCTGCATCCACCTTATAGCCCCGATATTGCTCTCTGCAATTTTTCTTTATTCCCCAAGATGAAGTCGCCCCTCAAGGGAACTCACCATGGCGGCGTACAGGAGGTCTAAGGAACTGTAGCCGTGGTGCTGAACGAGTTAACTGCGGAGGATTACCAAGGGTGCTTCCAATCGTGGTAGCAATGTTGGAATCGTTGTGTAGAGTTAGAGGGAGACTATTGTGAAGGTCGATAAAAACATTTTGGCGAAATTTAATTTGCTTGTTTTTTTCATTGACAAATTCTCGGAACTTAATTGCCACACCTTGTAAACTAAGTCTAATCAAACAAAATGTCAGAAAACTGGAACAGGAATTCGCTAAAAAATGGTTGAGAGTTGAATAACCTTTGCGACTGGTATATTCATAATCGAGAACGTGCGTGATACTTTTTTGGAAAAGGTTTCAAATGTTCAATGCATGGTAACTCATTAATTCAGATTTGATAATAATTACAGAACGCAGAAATAAGTGTTTGTTTTATGAAAATTAAGACATTACCGAACGTCTGTTGTTAAGAAAAAAGCTTCCGCGAATAACCTGCACTGGCGCTAGTCTACTCAAAAATCAAACTTAAAAAACCATGTGATCTGCTGAAGACGACGTTGTCATGTCGCCTCTAAAATAAATATTTTTTTTTGCTTTAACGGATATAGCCTCGGGTATACATCACTAAAACGAGCAACGAAAATATAGATTTATAAGTAGGTATATATTTGTCGAGGGGTGTTGAACGTGACAGGTAGGTGTACGTTTTGTGTGAAATCAGAAAAATCTGTAAAATTATGCAAATCGCATGAAATGTGATCAGCAAAATCACGTAAATCAATTCAGCAACTATAATTTCATTTGGTATATTTGTCATCTGTCAGAAAACTTTTTTTTAATAATTTTAATGTTGATTTTGTATTTTTTCTTAAAGTAAATCTTGTTAAAGTAAGTTTGTATTTACTTTTATGTGCTTTATGGTATTCAAATATACCTAGTTGTAACTGTCAATGTTATATGTTTAGTGCCAATAAGTAACTGTTGTTTAAGTTTAACTTGATTTAATTACCTACATTGACATAAAAAATTTACAAAGTTTTAAAAATTTGTTATGAAATTTTCTTTAAATACTACAAAATGATAAACAAATTTTCCAGCTAGTTGCAAAGTTCGATACTTTAAAATCATCAAATTCAAATGAAATCTAAGGAAATCAAGTGTTATCAATAAAACCGAAGAAATCAGTATAGTCAGCGAAATCAGTGAATTCATATAAGATCTGGTCGAGGACCTGGTAGAACCACGAAAAATCAAATAGATCCGGAATTCATGTGAAATTTGATTTCGTTGATTTCCATTAAACGAATAGCGAGGGGTAAACCACTGCTTGAAATTTGTACAACAAAATACCCATTTTTTAAAATATTTCCCATAAATACCCAAAAAAAATACCTCAGCAAATAAGTAAATACCTAAAAAAATACCCAAAAACCACAAATGCTCAAAGAATACCTATGAGTATTACCCAATAATATCCTCAAGTACCTAAAAATATCGTTAAGTACCCAAAAATACCGAATAGTACCCAAAAATACCCTTAAATACCCAGATATCTAATAAACAAAAAATAAATTACACCCACGATTTTGCTTACTAACCTTTAATTTTTCAATACTCTCTCATAATATTTTCTTAGAAATTATTCCAATATACGTAAATGATATAGAACTATCAGTAATTTCATTAACAATAAGTAATTTTTTTGTGAGGAAGAGTTTATTGGTTGACATCACATTTATATAAGTATTAAACATAAAACAGAGAATTGTTATGTAAACTAAGGTCTAATCCTTACTCAAATAAATCAATAAATACATTCTAATATTTAATATACAAAATAACTAAATAATGTTGGTTCTTTGGAAATGTAAGTATATAGTTACATATAATAAGATACATATTGGACACAATTTTTATTTACTTTTTAAGGAGTTTCTGAGGCATTTGTATTATTTTTTATTTTATTTATGTCATATCTTATCATCAAATTATATACGCCAGTGCCGATTAGATCAAGCGGGCCATGAAATATATATTTTCTTTCAACATCTGCAATATCCTTTTTAAAACCTACCCTTTTTAAAAGTTTAATCAAAATCTTATTTGAAATTTTATTATTTTGAGGGTTTTAGGAGATTGGTTCAGTTTTTTTTAAATACCCTGTATTTTTTCGTTAATCAGTGATCTAATAGACTCTTGTTAAAAGTTTCATCTATATCTTTATTTAAATCCATTAAAGTTTAGATGTTTTAGATATTGTTTAGTTTTTTAAACACTCTGTATTTTTTCATTAATTAGTGTTGTAATAGATCCTTGTTAAAAGTTTCATCAAAATCGTATTTCAAATTTTATTATTTTGAGGGTTTTAAGAGATTGGTTCAGTTTTGTTTAATACCCTGTATTTTTTTAGTTAATTAGTGATGTAGTAGACCTTTGTTAAAAGTTTCATCTACAATTTTTTTTTAAATCCATTAATTTTCAGTTTTTGAAGATTGTTTAGTTTTTTTAAACACCCTGTATTTTTTCATTACTTAGTGTTCTAATAGACCCTTGTCTATAAAAATATCTGATAAAAATAATTTTTTATTCCATTAATTTTTAGGGTTTTTTTAGAAATTGGAAAGACCCCAGTCTTTTAAACACCCTGCATTTTTTTGGTTAATTATTCTAAAGAACCCTTGTTAGACGTTTTTACCAAAAACAAGTTTTTAGCTCTCTTAATTTTTTTAAGTTTATAAAGTTTTTTTAACGGTAACAAATTTTTCAACACTTTGTATACAGAACGGTCTTTCGCACGTTTAATAACCATTCCGAAGTTAAATCTTCAAAAATTAAATTTCCTCGAAATTGGAAATTTTATTTTCTCCTTATCAATTTTTATATTAACAACCTGTCTATCACGCTGTTAAATTATAGGAGTAACATCTTCGAATTTTATGAATGAATTGTGACGTGTTGAAGGCGGAGCTTTATTGCAAGTTCCACCCAAACGTCTCACGTACCAACTTAAAATTTCAGTAAATTTAAGAAATTATTGGAAAATTTGGACCCATTTTTCTCAGTCATTTTTGTATACAGGGTGAATCTTAAATAAGTACAAATATTTTAACCAGCAGTATAGTTTTGTGTGTAGAACATATAATTAATAGTTTTTTTTACAAAAAAATCAGAAATAAAAAAGTGAAATTTTAAATAAATTTCGTAATTTTTCAGTAGAAAACTTGTTGACGACCGCTGGCCTAGACCGACCCTTCATACTTTTATGAGTCATAGTGCTGCAGACTGAACGTGTGGTTCACAGTGTTGCCAGTATTACACAAATGTCTTTGCTTCAAGGAAGAAAAAATCTCAACTTTTAGCGAATTTTGTCAAGTGTAACATTTTATATTATTTTTTATTATCAAACTGTCATTGACTGTCATGACAGATTATCGGAAGCCCAAGTCAAACTTGTTAACCCCACATAATGCATGAAAATAGCAATAAAATTTGCTAAAAGTTGACATTTTTTCCATTTTAAATAAAAAACGCGTGCATAGTTTTTCGTTATTCTTCATAAAATAACTTAAGGAAATTGTGTTTTGTGTCCCTTTCTAACAGTGTACAATGACATTGAACTTGTGAAATGTGGATTACTGATTAAATAGTTAATTTTTTAACAAACAGGTAAGCTTGTGTGCACGTTTATGTATAATTTTTGAACATTGGACATAGTAATATCACGTAATATCTTCCTAAATATTTTACGGTAGTATTGAACTTGCGGAAATTCATTTTTAATCGTTGAAGTATAGTAAGGTTAGTTCAGATGTTAAAATTTATGTTAATATTGCTGCGTATCATACTACATACCCAATTTTACTGTACTTATGCTTAAAACAAGTATTTTTAAAATAGAACTATTACGTTAAAGGAAACGTAATATTTATATTGGAGGAGATATGGCAACCTCGCAACAAATCATATGTTTCATTACGTTGTTGGATGAAAAATCAGCCAGCGGTCCTCAAAATGTGGGTATTTTTTTAAAAAATTAATATCTCCGTAAATATTAGAAATTTTTAAAAATGGCTTTCACTAGACTGATTTAAATGACGAACTACACCAGCAGTTAAAATATTTGTACTTATTTAAGATTCACCCTGTATATTGGAATGGGACAAACGTGAAAAATCATTAAAAAATATATCTATAACTTGCTCGTGGCCGAATTTCCGCTTATAAAGGAAACAAAAATCGAAAATTATTTTTTTTGCTGTATTTCTGAATTTATTATCAAAATTCTAACGCGAGGAAGTAATAGATAATTGTTAAATAGAACTACAGTTAAAAAATTAAATTATTCTGTCGGAAAATAAAGGAGAAAAATGGGTTACGGCTTATTCAGGCACTGCGAAACCAGCCTTAAAAAATGCACATTGACTCGTCATTCAACAGCTGACAAACACGTCTTTCACGAGTTTACTCTTTACACTGACTTATATGCTATGCTAGCCTAAGATAGACTGTGGCCTAAACCTATGTATCCACGGGGTAACACCATCATCAAAACGCATGCGCCATCGCCATTGTGTTTAAGAATTGGCGGGAAAATACTAATTTTCTTCAAAAATACCCAATAAATACCTTCATAATACCCACTAAATACCCATTATTACCTTGATAGTACCCAAAAATACACAAAATACTCAAAAATTCCGAAAAAATACCCATAATTACGCACAAATACCCAAAAAAATACCTTTAATTACCTACAGCTTGTACAATGGTTTTCCCCTCGACGAATAGGGAATCTGAACCCATCAGGTGTACAAAATTCTTGAGTGTCACACCTCTCGTGTTAAATGAATGGTAACTCATTAATTAATATTTGACAACCACAGAATTCATATATTATATTATATTTCTTGTATGAAAATTAAGACATTACCGAACGTCTGTTGTTAAGAAAAAGCTCCCGTGAATAACCTGTTTGTAATGATGCCTCTTTTCTTTCAATGTCTTCATTATTTTTGTTGTAAACTGTGTGAAAATGCGATCCATAGGCGTATCATTTTAGTGTATTAAATGATTTGAGACTCTAAAACTGTCCAATTTTCTCAAAAGAAACGTGCCGGCAAACACGCATTGTATTGTGCTGAATCAATTTTAAATACGTAAACTTGGTACACTTGCTGCAGTTAAGGTTTATTTCTAAATCCACGTCCGTAACACAGAGGGATCTGATGATAACGACCCAACGCGCTTCCTGGAGGAAATTGGATTAATTCTGACAAGACCATTTAGTTCAGTTCTTCATCCCCGGTTTCTGACAGACCCCTGTAACATATTTTATTAGATAAGGAGGCGTTTACTGTTTTTGGGAGCGACACGAACCAGTAATTTACGACGTCCTTATGAATTAACGTGTCGGCAATTGTATTTAAAAATGTTTTTTAATCTGCCATGGGATAAATGTTAAAATAAAGAGTTAAAGAATCAAAATTTATTTGGACTGAATGGAAATGTGAGGAAATTAAATGAAATCAATAATATCAACGAAATCATTCGAAATCAGTAAAATCAAGTGAATTCATATAACACTGTGATTCCCTATTACTTTAATGGAAATCAGCGAAATCAGATTTCACAGATTTCACTAGCGTTTTGACGTTTGCTGTCAAAAATTCATTGGTTTGTCAGTGCATTCTATATTTAATGTCGATCTCTAGATGTAAATTATCAATGCTAATACAGAGAAGTGTGTGAAAATAACAAAATCTGTTTTTAATGGTAGGTGGACAATATTGGATATCTGACCGTAGTTGTCAATTAGGATCAACTTTTCTTAATAACGACTATATATTATAAAAATAAGGGTACTTTACTCTTGAGCAAAATTTACATTTTTCGACATATCTCGTACACAACTGCAAAAAATTGAAATCTAATTACTTCATTTTGGGTTTTAGGTTATGCAGAACTTTTTGTCAAGAATAACTTTTTTTCATAAAATAAATAATAAAAAAGTTCCCCATATGGTGCCGACTTAATTGGACACACTGTATAATTACCCGACACAAATTCCTTTATTCACTGACTATGGAAAAATTGAAAAAAAAAAAACGTAAACACGCAGGATTTCAATTATGACAATAAATTTTATCGTTTTGTGTTGCCGGTTGCAGTACTAATAAATAATCTCGCAGCGAACGGGCCGTCATAGTCGGCGATAAATAAGGGTTTAATATAGTTTCGACATTTTTTTTGCTTTATAAATAAGTTTGAAAATTTTTTGAAGGTGATTCCGTAATCTTAATCTTTAATTATTTGTACTTAGTCATAGTTAACTCCGTATATTTTTACTTGATTATAGGCGATCAATAAAAAAATTAAGTTTAATTCCGTGAGATATCTTAACAAGATTTTGTCAAGGTGCCAGTTCACTTTGTCGATTTAATTTGACAGTATTATGAATTAACTTGCAGTCTAGCTGTGATTTTTCCGCTATTAAATTTAGCTCGACCTGAACTTTTTAAAACTTTCCAAATAAAATTTCCACGAGGAAAGTTTCGACTTTAGTTTCGAGTTAATTCAGTTAGCAGTTCTTAAACTAGCAACGATCTAACTATCGTATAGTTTCTGTTCTAGAGGGTGTTTTTTTTTTAATTTGCGCCATTAGCAGTTGCAGTATTTCAGTAATTTTTTAAGAATAAGGGACTAAGGAAATTTAAACTTTTCTCGAGGTAATTTCGTTGCATAGAAATACACACTAGACACATCTACTGTTAGCTATAACATATATAACAATCGAAATCCTCCGCTACTTATGTTACCTTTGGGATTCAGGAATCTTACCCTTTAAAATAGATAAATGTTTCAGCTCCGAACCCTAGGTTTCCAGCTGGAATTTATCACTGAAACCATTAGTTTCGGTTGTAAGTCGCGACCTCGTTTCTACCGAGCAACATGTGGGATAACGTCTAGCTTAGCTCTGAAATTATTCATGCTTTGGTATAACATACTGAGTGCTGAATACATTTCGCTGATAAGCTAGAACTTTGTGAAAATCAAAAAGGATTTCATATCGTGATGGTTAAGTATTTTTTTCCAGAAATGTTTTATCGACAAAACGTATATCAGGTTATGAATTTGTAATATGCTGCATATCGACGCCCGATCATCGGCTATTTATTTGCTCTGTTTGTTACTCAGTGTCCCAGAAATGGTTGTACTGGCGCCCAATAAAACTGGAATGAGTTAATTTAATTGGTCAGTAATAATATCTTGTTATAGATCTTACCGTTTAGTCGTCGATGATTGTAGAGCTAATGTGCGGGATAATATTTAGTTTTTTCACTTCAAGAATTCAAATTTATGAATTAAGTACAGATACCAATGTCAATTGGCAATTATCGCGTGGCTGCCCTGTACTTGTTCGCAATGCTAATTGTTTTAAACATACAACCAGTTAATAGATTAGTGTTTGTTAGAACTGGAGCGGAACTGACTTAATTTTTCCTTGTTTCAGGCACACTCACCTTTGCTGGGTTCTGGCGACAAACCTGTAAGTATACAGATATCAAACAGAACATATTTGTAGCGTAGTATAAATCAGTGGCTACTCGTTAATAAAATCGCTTCAGAAACAGATGTGCTTTATGCTTTCGTTGTTGCTTGAGTAAACAATTGCCACGTCAATTATATTTGATAATAGGGCAGTCAGGCAGAGAAAATCACATCCAGCGTTGTCAGACTGTGGATGTGTCTGTTTATTTGATATTATAGGTATCCGATATTCACATAAACAGAAATCAAACTAAATAGGATTGATATAACTTTAGAATAAAAGCGGGAAGGTTCTAAAGTAGTCGATTCACTCTCTACTTTCGCTGCTGTTTGTTCTTGAGTCAGTTGGAATGACCGACAATGAGTGTGGAAGATTTAATTTTATTGAGGAAGAATTTGAGATCATCCCACCACAGATGGACAGTATTATCGTGCGCTTTGTCAATCTAACCATTATTGTATATCGCACTTAGATAATTTGTTCTGCTTTCACTGCTTGTATGGAAAGTTTTGACCAATTTTTTCTCACTTTAGAATTCAAGTATTATCGAAGTTAACCTAGGTCATAATTTTGTACACAGATTTCCTGCAGGTCGATGCGTTAGCCATAGTATAGTAAGTGGCACTCTGTTTGTGGTCGCATCTAGACCCAGCATTGAACAGCTGCTGATCACAAGATATAGACACTTTTCGTTGCCTTCTCTATGACTTTCTTATGAATAGCTTCCTTCTACCTTCCATAAGTGAGTTCCTCAAAATTCTGAGTTACTCTGGATCTCTCTTGACTTCTTGGATTTCTCCTGACTTGAATTTTTTCCAAGCAAGTAAAAATCCATGAAAAAAAATGTATACAGCTTTTTCTCTATTTATATTTATAGTTGCGCGAACTATCTTTACTAGCATACCAGCAATTATGTATGTTGACAATTGAAAAATAGTAATTATATTTTGATATTAGGATTTTCTATACCAAAACACCTAAATCTTGATGGTGAGATCATTATCTTTACTCACGGTAATGATTTCACATTTTATTTATGGCGCTCCCGCACCACACCGAAAACGCGTGTCTAATTTCGCCGTTATTTTCTCAGACACAAACCACACCAGCAGCACACATTTGATAAATTATCCAAATAGAACAGAAGGCGATGGCCAGATTTATGTTCGAATTAAAAATAACGAATCGCCTTGTTCCACGCCTGCTTGGATCCGCTGTTCGGGATTAAAACCTTGTCCGCCTGCCAAGACCGTTAATATAAAATTAGAAATAAATAATTTACAACCGCCATAATAATATAAGATCGGGCATGGGGCATAAATCCCGTTTGGTAGAGTATTCTTTTCATTAGGGCGGGGGAAGCAAGGAACGGCGTGGTCGGACATTGCGTAAACAAAATTTGAAATTCGGATTAATGGGATGAATTTAAAGGAACAGGGATAAATAATGTATTATTATTTAATGGAGTTGCGGGCCTGCCAAATGGAAAACTCTGAATGTGGCGGAACGAATGGGATAATCGTTTTAAGTATAAGGACACGGCAGTGCCGGCTCGTGACTTAATAATAGGTGAAGTGGAAGAATAAATAATACTTTGTGACGAATTTGTTACTTATCGCAAATACGGTGTGCTTAATAATAATATACCGCCCCCTCTCCCGCACAAGTCCCCGACTTCTGGGCTAATCCTCCTGATTAGAATTAGGGGTAGATGTATTATATTTAATATTTTATATTAAACAGTATCTTATAAACCCATTTATTTTTTAAATCTGTCTCTCAACTGTCTGAAACACGTGTCCCCTCTCACCCTCTTGATTCCATAGTGTCATTAATTTTAAGAGAAGATAGAGAAAAATGCAAGGAAAAATGAGTATAATACGAATACGCAATTTAAAAAATAATAAATGCATATCTACGCCGAAGAAAAATATTTTCAAATCATTATTCAAACTCCTTTTTTAAACTATCACTGACAATGTTGTCAAATTTAAATATTTTCCTACAGTACTTAAGTACTTATTGTAATCTGAAATTAATGCAAGAAATTATTTTTTAAAAGTATGCACTTAACATTTTAAATTTAAAAATAAAAAATATTTAATATTTAAAGTACAAAATTCCAACGGATCGAAATAAACCGTTCACATTTCATTACATAAATATTAATGTCTACTCAATGACAAACGCTGCAGAATCGCGAAATAATAAAAGAAACATACAATAATCAAATTTGCATTTTTATAAACATCCAGTGTAATTAATATGAAATCATGAGAATTTTATAATAAATACCGGATAACCGGAGTAATCAACGCCAACATCGAATAGGCTGAAAATCGGCCTACTCGGCAGAGCTATAAAATTGGCAGTTCAAATTCCTGTTTACTGGCGGAATAAGTCGGAACAACATTCGGGTCCGTTTTCCTATGCAGACGAGCCCGCCGTCGAACTGCATCTGGACATGGCCCGACTTCTCTCCCTTCTTCATCCATCAGTTATCATTTCCGCGTGGTAGAGGTTGGTGAATTTCGTGCGTCTGTGTTATTCGGTACCTGCTGATCATTAGTAATGAATTTGATTCTGATGTATAGGTATTCATAATCAAATGCGATTTGCATTATTTGGGAATATCAACGTACAAGCCCAACTTCATTCTGCTTTCAAGAATATAAGGGAAAGGTGACAAAAAATAGATATGTTTGTAGCGTACCAGGAGCGTCGTGTTACCGCCTGGGTGGCACGTTGCCAAATTCAAAAATTTGCACTAGTATCTATTGCCATAATAATGACACTCTTTATAACGAATTTGTTGACTTGTTTTAAATGCAGACGTACTTGTAATGAAATCTACTTTCAACATTTGGCATAAGATCTTAATTTGTTCATCAAAAATGGTTTTGAGGGAGTACTATTATTAGGTATTGTAATAACTTGTACGTCTGTATCTCAATCAACTTGAGAGAAGTGTAAATACACAATTAGCAGTACACTGCAAGAGTTAGCGCCTAGGTAGGACCAAATGTTTTTCGTGACATTAATTAAAAAATAGTTTTCGCGTAATGTCCAGACCTTGCTTAGAAGTATTTGTATTATGCAATCGCCTTAAAATTGTTCTTACCGAAGAAGTGGCTTTCTAATTTCGTGTGTGTGTGTGTGTGTGTGTGTGTGTATGTTTGAGGATATATTTTGTATATTCGGGCGTTATTTAGTATTCTGACCTTTTTATTTGATAAAATGCATTGTGTCGTTTTAAATATAAATTTTAGAATGCAAATTTAAACTGGTAAATACCTCTGCTTTATTTATTTTCTTTTAATGAAACTTGACTTCGGAAAAAGTTAAACTTGTACTTAACCAAAACATTTTGCATATTGTTAAAATCAATTATAATATACTTATACGTATCAACAGTTTATGAAAGAACACAAATATTTAGCCGTGATGTGGCAACGCAGGCGTGACGTTGTTCGTTTCACCGCTCGACTCGCCATATCTATTACCGGGGTTGTGGGTTGATTTTATCAATTTAAAAGGTCGAGGAAAAGTAATTTTTCCGATATTCTGTCATTCTGAGGCTAACCGAATACGATTACGGTTAAAATTAATGACATTATAACTGAATCACCTTGTATAGGACATATTTTTCCTATCGATAAAGTCTATTTGTTTTCACCGCAAGTAAATGGTTTCTATTCGACGACTGTTTTCTGACACACTCCGTAAAATGCATGCATTCGCCTCCATTGTTAGATTTTATATATTCATGCTCCCGCCGACTGATGAATTCCGGTACGATCTCCGCCGATTATTTTCCCCTAATTCTGTGGGAAATACGCGAACAATCCAGCCAGCGTATCAGCGCGTCCGCGAATGTAGCGACTCGAGAAAAGTAGGCTAAGATTTCGAGTTTAGTTGGCTGCGAATCTCGATTGCGCGTACACTCCGTCACTTCTCGCGGGGTCTATTTTTAAAAAACGCCGTGACCTTGTTCGCCGCCACCGGAGTTTTAAATAGTCGCGTCTTCTAAAAATGAGTTAACGGTTCGTCCGTTCGGCTATTGTTGTTGCCGCGACTGCTACGATCGGATTGGAGTGCGGGCGGGTTGTTTTGTGTCGCGCGTCTTTTTCTATGTGCTGTGACATAACCTAGTTAGATGGGTTGCGGAGTGAAAACGAGACGCTACGACGACGCCGGATCCAAGCAGGCGGTGGGTGTCGATTTAAAGTATTCGCACTTTAAATCCTTATGTCCTCTAGAGATAAATGGCATGGCAGTAACATTTTTTTCTTATAATATCCATCTCTAAGGGCTCTACGAGCCTTGTAAGAAACGAGGATTTAATATATTAAAAAACATTTGAATGTAGCACTCCTAACACCGACGCCACTGCATAATTTGGTAGACTTTAATTAGATTTTGCTTGTATTAACCATTGTGAAGAGCTTCACTATACAATATTTGAATTCTTTATTTTTAAGCGATAATGCATTGTCGTTTAAAAATTGTATTCCCCTGTGAAACCGGTTTTGGTACTCCACTGACTAGGTTTTGATACGAAACATACAGTAGGTACCCATCTAAGTCATCGAGGTGGAATAATAAACAATCAGTGGCGTAGTAAAATAATTTTGAAAGGGAAGTTTCATATTAGTCGTCAGTCAAAGAATCATTACGTTCCGCTGTTATCGCTAGTAATAGAGATTTTGTAGCTCTGTACCGAGCGGCAAAAATATGAAATAATTTTATTTAAAAATCAGGTTTTTGTTTTTTAGAAAATCCCTGAGTCTTCAATTTTTATTTTTAGTTGCACTTCTTTTAAAAAAAAAGTAACTTTATTAAATGGAAACTGGAGTCCGAGATTTATTTAAATAGTTTTATAATAGAATCGTTTTCGGAAGGCGAAGTAGGGAATAAAACGTTGGCGAAGCCCGACATATACCTTTGAGCCCTTTCCACTTGTTTGTACAATATGCGTCAAAAGTATGGAATAAATTCAATAAAAACGAAACAATTATTTTTTGGGAAAAATCCTCGAACAGGTCGATTTTTAATTTAAAAAATACATATTTTAGCGTAAAATGCGATTTTCAAATGTCATTTGTTTTCGAGTAATGACGTCATCTATTTTTTTTTAAATGGCAACACCATATTTTTTTCCTTGATTCTGAAAGATCGTTTAATTCTCTATCAGACAGTACTAAAATTTTGCCCTCTTACATAGGAAAGTTTTCGAGTAAATGACGATTGAATGTTAGAAAACGTAAATCAATTAAAATAAAGCAAAAACGTTATCAAGTTTAGTTTTTCGAATTCCATAGTTCTTTTATCGATCACGTAGGTGAAAACCTTTGCAAAGTGTCATTGTCACACCGACTTTCTAATAAGTATTGTAAGCGACATAGAAATTATTATTCAATTTAAAGTATTATGGCACATTTAACTGTTACTCAAAGAATTGAAATTTTAATTCTTATCGGATGCGGGAATATGACTAGAACTCAGCAGGAAGTTTGCGAGTTATTTAATGAAAAATATCCAGATCGCCCTATCAGCCAATCAACAGTCAGTAAGGTAGAGTCTAAATTTAGAGAAACTGGCAATGTTGTAAATATTCCAAAACCTGGACGTCCAAGCATTAATGAAAATCAGAAACAGAACATTGTGATAAGTATGGTGGATAATCCTCATAATTCTTCACGATTGGTTGCATTAAACAATGACACTAGTCAGAGCACAGTGCTACCTACGTATCTTGAGGAAGGAAAAATATCATCCCTACAAAATTCAACTTGTGCAGGAACTCAATGAAGATGATCCCGATCGCCGCTTACACTTTTGCGAAATTCTAATGGATTTATGTCAAGGAAATAGAAATTTACACCGGCAAATACTTTTTTCAGATGAAGCCACATTTTGTCTGAATGGTACAGTAAACCGTCAAACTTGCAGATATTGGAGTCGGGAAAATCCTCATTGGATGGCAGAGGCACATACCCAACACCCTCAGAAATTAAATGTGTGGGCTGGAATAGTTGACGACAGAATAGTAGGGCCTTTCTTCTTTGAAGGAACCCTTACAGGACAAAGATATTTAGAGTTTCTAGAAAATGACCTTGTTCCAGCCCTTGCAGTAATTTTTCCTAACGATCCTGACCCTGACATTCCTGACGATGCTATATGGTTTCAGCAAGACGGTGCACCTCCGCACTATGCGCGCTTTGTACGAGATTTTTTGGACAACTGTTTTCCTGGGAGGTGGATCGGCAGACGCGAACCGATAGAATGGCCTGCAAGATCGCCAGATCTTACACCTCTTGACTATTTTTTATGGGGATACTTGAAGTCAAAAGTGTACATTAATAAACCACGTAATTTAGAAGAACTTCAAAATCGCATTCGGGACGAAATACGCAGAGTTACTCCAGAAATCATTCATAATGTGCAAGAAGAATTTCTTCACAGACTTGCGCATTGTCAATAAGTTGGTGGATGGCAATTCGAACATTTAATTTAAGTATAAAATTTAATGAATTGTACTTTATTTTACATACCTCAGAATTGTTACTTTTTTATGGATAAAATTTACGTTTTCTAACATTCAATCATCATTTACTCGAAAACTTTCCTATGTATGAGGGCAAAATTTTAGTACTGTCTGATAGAGAATTAAACGATCTTTCAGAATCAAGGAATAAAATATGGTGTTGCCATTTAAAAAAAAATCGATGACATCATTACTCGAAAACAAATGACATTTGAATATCGCATTTTACGCTAAAATATGTGTTTTTTAAATTAAAAATCGACCTGTTCGAGGATTTTTCCCAAAAAATAATTGCTTCGTTTTTATTGAATTTATTCCATACTTTTGGCGCATACTGTAATATATCTAAGTAATGCTCAGGTACGCCCCTTAATAAGGTACGACTAACGTTACGGAGAAATTACCTGCACTAGAGAAGGATGGCCAATAAGATGTACTTCTTGTCAAAAACAGACGATTGAACAGAGCCGAACTAGAAATAGTTGGAATGTGTTGATCATTCCATTGCGTTGTGTTGATTCTTCTGTTGTGGTGTGTTTGTGATACAGTTTTAACGAAAGTTGAAAATGGCTCATCGTGGAGTTTTGAACGAGCAAAGTAGGAAACTTGTGTTAAATATTTTGGAGCTTTTGCTAACATTGATTATGAGAAAATTTCCCAGCCAACCCTGGCAATGTACATAATTATATTCATTAAATAATGTTCAAGATGATTTTGTGCACAGACTTGCCTATTGTCAAGAATTCAATGGATCGCATTTTTTGTTTTAAGTGGTTCGATTGATTGGACGATCTGGATACTTGCTGTTGAATTATTTATTCGAAAACGGTTAACGGATAGGCGTTGGGGGATATGTTATATAAAAAATACTTAGAATTTCAAGGTAACTTGAATAAAAACAAAAAGAAGGGTTTCCATTTAAAAAATTGACCATGATCATATTTTTTTCTTTACTCCGTCCATGAAGGCGGGTTTAAATGCGCAACTAAAAATAGAAATTGACGGGTTCCAGCGATTTTCCAAAAAACGAACACCTGATTTTTAAATAAATTTATTCCCTACTTTTGCTGCTCACTGTTTACGTACATATACACAAATTATACCCAAGTTCTAAAATGATAGAGATAGTAGAGATAGAGGTAGGTTGCAGAGGATAATATTCAATAGACGTACCACTTGAGAAAGGGTGAAAGAACATAATTTAATGTTTAATATTTATAATAGACTGCACAATACATACACTACTCCATAAAATATCATCTATGAATTGTTCTACCAATCGCGTATTTTGTGTCGTCATCAACTTCTATCCTCTTCTATTCCTCAAGCTTCCACCATTTTCCGTTTCGCAGTTATATGTTCTTTAGATATTCGGGTATGCTTGTGCGAGATTTCCTGAAAACACAACCTTTAATGCATATTTTTCACGCATTCGACGTAACTTCCACGATTAGGAGCATCCTAATTATTATTGTTTGTCTAAGACATTCTCGAAAACAAATAGTGTCGCTACAATTGTTACGAAATCTCGTATTACAAACAAATGTTAGCACTTGTAGAATGTGGTTTCTAAACCAAGGTGTTAATAATAGTGTACACCAACTCTGACATATTTATTATTCATTTCGGTTTACGTTTTATCGCCTAATTTTTTTCACGGTAACTTGTTTATTGACATTGAATCTCTTTGATGCATAATTTGAATAGTCTTCGCTTCGTTGTTTGATCACGTGTACGTCTTGTCCGAAAACAAACGATGATCCTCTTCGTCTTCTGGCATAGTTTAGGGTTTGTCGGCCGATATTATTAGCTCATGATCAAACGTCGAACCGTCTCGCATTCGATTTATTAATAGTTTCCATTTGAGTATGTTTCCAGTGTTTATGGAAAGATAAAATAGATTAAGACAAAACGAATAATATTTAGAGCTTGTGAAATATTTGGTGTGTCACATTTCATAATCTGAGGCCAGATATGATTGTTAAAGATAATAAAAATTCGGTTTGTTTGAGGATTTCCTTCATTATTTATTAGTTATTATAATGTGCTTTGTATGTATGTATTATTACAAGTATTACGTTTCTAAAGTCGTATTAGTAAACGATGGATGATAACTGCTATTACAGGCATAATATAGTTTGATGACAAGAGACATGTTCAAAAATGGGGTAGATGGAAAAGAATTCTGTAATAAAGGAGGAATCAATGAAAATTCGCGAACCGCTAGATGGCGCTGTAAAATTCAAGATGTGAGATGTAAGGGTGAACAATAATTTTAGATTATAAAGCTTTTAATTACCACGGAGGTTGTGTTTTGTGGTGTACTCCTTTGTATTTTATAGGAGAAAGTGTATTTTAGGAATTATCATTTAATGTGAGACAAATTGTGCATTATCGTGAATTCCTTGTATGTTCGTAACTTCAATCTTTCGATTCAGATATAACAGCAACAAAATATCCACTACTTGTTTTTGGGGGCCGCTAATGTTGGCCTGCCAGGGTAATAGACGTGTAAAATATGCAGGCTGGCTCAAATTAGATAAAAAGTCTTTTACCTTTTGATGCCTTGCTGAATATTGACGGTAATAGATATAGAATAATAATAAAAACTAGTTTCCGTTAGAATTTTTTTCCACCCTGTATATTTTACAGTTCCTGAGAAAATCGGATCACCCTGTATATGTACAGTTGAAGTTTAAAACAAATGTTGTTACAGATTGGCTTTTTATTGCTTATATAATTATATATCAATCAGTTTCGTGCTAAACCAACACTTTCAGACGTTCTTTCAGGAATATAATGTTGATATAATTTTTCCTTAGTTTTTATTAAATCTTATAGAGATGTGCAAATGCCAGCGTTTGCGAACATGATATGCCTTTCAATTTTTCGGGTTCGTTGCTGGATTTATGTGGAAATCCAGCTTGAGCCGCCTGTAAAACCCGTTCCATTTGCAGTTTATAAATTATGCGCTCCGCTTAGAAAAATTATGAATACTACCGTCGCGAAATTCCCAGCACCAGGTCGTCGCGAAGCGGTGTACTCTGGCCGAAATTTAAATATAGAGGATGATCGCATGCGGTGTACGTTCTGAAATAGACGGGAAGGATTTGTAAAATCTCCTGGTGCATATTAATCAACTCAGTTCATCAGGGAACATTTAGATTTATTAGATGTTGGGTGGATTTTTCAACAACAGACGCCTAAACTTGACCTTGTAAATGCTATCGTAAAGTCTTACATAAAGATGTGTGTATGAAACTCTTCAATTTCATTCACTATACGAAGTGTTCCAAAATAACAATTTCTACAAATTCAATGGGCAATCTTTAAATATTTTAAGCTATTCCGAACAACAGGGATTCTTTGAAATTTCTTCTACGTGCATTATATTAAAAAATGTACTGGTATATAATAACACTATCTAACGGCATTGATTTAAATATTACTTTTATTATATCTTGGATATCTAGTCCTGTAAAATTATACATTAAATTAATATTAAGGTACATGGTGAACTTAAATAAGTGCAAATATTTGAATCAGCATTACAGTTCACTGTGTAGAACACATAATTCGGAATAAAAAAGTCAAATTTTAAAGACATTTCATAAATTTGCAGTAGAAAACTTGTTGAGGACCGCTGGCCAGACTCCGATATTAAGGTTTTTACGAGTCATGGCATTTCAGATTGGGTGTGTATTCCACAGTGTTGCCAATGTTACAATAATGTCTTGAAATATGTTTATTTATAAAAATGTTAATGGCCACCTCCTCCCCTTCAGCTTTCCTATACCTCACCAATAAAAAATGTTGATATGTACGTAAATTGAAACCATGTAATAGATTATCTATTCACAAATATACAGAATTTGATCATTAACCATTTTTACCACACTGTAACTGATTTATCACAATACACATTATCACATTATCATTGAACTGTCATTAATTCACTGCGTAAAAACTTGCTTTTAATGAATAATACTTCATATTTTTCTTAAATACACTGTATTTTACCAAAAATATTAATTAAATACACTTCCTGTAAAAATAATAACACGTTTTAAATAAGTTTTTACGTTAGTGCTGTAACTCTCACAACAAATTTGTACCTTGCCTTTGCCCTGCACCAGTGCACCGGTATTAACATAACCTGTTCATAGACCTCGCTAGCTGTTAATCCTAGAATCTAGCAAGTGGCTCTGCTCCCTACTGGAAGTTGTACCTACCTCCCTGTGCCCACAACACCAGTTTTTTTTTTCATGCGATTGACACTTATTTTTCAAACTTTTGCGTTTCATCTTTCTACCTCGAATTGCGCCTTTTGGAAAGCCTATAAAAAATCGGTTTCTTAGTAATTCTTCAAGCACATTTCCTTTATATTTGCACTGGCAGTCCACAATCCATTTCAGATATAAGTCAACAAATATTTTACTTTGTTTTCTCTTGATATTGAAGCCACATGTCAAGTTAGTTATTTTTATTGTTCTGCTTTTTGTGTAAAAGTTTATTTTTTAAAATCTGTTTCAATAATTTGTGTATCAGTGTACAATGGCATTAATTTGTGAAATGTGGATAACTGTTTAAATACTTGGAATTTTTGGAAATATTTGAACAAAATAACTTTAATTTGGGTTAATATTACTGCATAGCGTTCTATCTACCCAATTTTACGTTACTTGTCGCTTAAAACAATAATATTTAAATTACTAGAATTATTTAATTTACGTTAAAGTAAAAAAAATATTTATTTTAGAGGCAATATGGCAACCTCGACTTTAGCAGATCACATTGTTTATTAGGTTAGTTCAGTGTCTGGTCAGTGGTCCACAAAATGTGGGTACATTTTTTAAAAATATCCCCGTTCTTAAATATTTGAAATTGTACAAATAGCGTTATTTTTTTCACATTTTTGTGTCTATAAAAATTTTATTGTTCGACTGTTACTCAGTCCGTCTCTCTGTCCATTCCAGGTGAACGGCGACGATGAGTGGGAGTACGAGGAGATCATCCTCGAGAGGGGAGGCGCCGGCCTTGGCTTCAGCATCGCCGGAGGCACGGACAACCCCCACATCGGCGACGACACCGCCATCTACATCACCAAACTGATACCCGGCGGAGCGGCGGCGATGGACGGCCGCCTCCGGGTCAACGACTCCATTCTTTCGGTGAATGACGTGCCCGTGGTGGACGTGCAGCATGCCATCGCCGTCGAGGCGCTTAAGAAGGCCGGCAACACTGTCAAATTGGTGAGTAAGAAGTGTATTTTTTTTTAGATTTTCAGCGTGTCTCACTTCTGAAATTTGGTGGATAGTTTCGAGCGGCATGTTTTACAAATTTTACTACTGATTTAACATATAATCATTGTTGCGAGGCAAACCATTGGCGTTGATACGACAGGACCGCAATACACGATCTACATAAAGCAAAAATTTACTTTTCGTGCTGTTCACAGCTGCATGCAGTGAAATAGTTTTGTGTAAAATTACCCTTATTATTCGTCAATGGTGATTTCTATACATTTACGTATTCTTATATCAATAATAAACTTTCAATCACATTAGCTAATGAACAAGTTCGGTTTGAAGTCAGATGTAGCGTAAATATACAGTGTGTCCCGTTTTTCAGGTTAACACCTCTAGAAATGTGAGAAGGCTGTGGAATTTTTGCAAGCCAATTTTGTTACAATTAATAGCCTGAAGATAGGTTATATTCTACTAACCATTTTATTGATGCCACAAAATCGTGGCCTGTTACGATTTATTAAAAGAATTGTTTTTCCAGAAATTGGTATTAGGCATATTGTCAACACCTTTCTTCTAAGCTATTGTGTGTTTTTTTATGGAGTGCCAAACTTTGAAAAATCAGACAACTATAAATTATAATAAGGTCAAAGATTGCTATGAAAGAGAAAACAAATATTAAACACTTAGAGCCGGTTGTATAAAGATTTTGAACTCAAGTTTAATGTTAAACTGTAAATCAAAGGCAAAATCAGGTTGTATAAACGTTAAACGTCGAGCAAATTGTAGTTTAAACTGACTGACCGATCTCGGCCGTTTAACCAAGTGAACTGCAGTTCAACGGTTTGACACTTGACAAGTGATTATAAACTCGAATATTGAATTATACATTTTTGAGTATTTTTCTGCGTTTTATTACGATGGACTAGACTAACCCATAACAGATGATGAAGGGTTTTAGTAAATGCTGTCTTACATCCTGGAAGTGTCAATTTAGAGAACAATAATCAAATCATTTTGTAAAGTGAAGGGAAATTGATTTTTTGCAGCAATTGCGTTTATTATAAAGAGTTATTACCTGTATCTGTAGTTTATTTATGGAAGCATCCTAAAAAATCTAAGAATTTTTAGTTGACTCCACTTGAAACAGAAACTGAGAATGTAAACTATTTTGTATTTAATTATTTATTATAACAGTTAATTATAAGATATTAAAGAAAAATATTATTAAAAAACTCCACACGTATCATTACTTTGTCTTTATTTGTTCTGCAATAGCAATGAATTAAAATAGATGGGAGAGAAATACCCACTACTACTATCACTGTAAGTAAGTTAGATGAAACATGGATAAAACACTATATAATTTATTATTTAAGTAACATATATCCTAAAGAGAATGTTAAAGATATCTACAGTAAAACAAAACTCAAAAGGTAGAATGTAACCTTACAAAATTGGACAAATTTCGCGCCAACTTAGGTTAAATTGTCAAATGTCACAGTTAAAAATCAAAATTCAGCAAGATTCACTTCTACCAACTTCGGTAATGCATAGTTCAGCTGAACTACACATTAGTTTCGTTTATACAATACACATGTAAATAAACCTGGTTCAAAATTTGAACTAAGTTCTATTGAACGGCAGTTCAGGTACTTTTTATACAACCGGCCTTAAATTGTTAAACAAAAAATTACAAAAGGTTAATCTATATAAAATTTTAGTTTTCTCCACCATACCTCCTCCATATCATTTGTCAAGTCGCATTTAAAATGTCCACATATTCTGTAGTCAATTATTGTATTGACTGGTTTCAAATTACAGATTAAATAATTTTGAAAATTTATGCATGTTTTTATGTTAAGGACTAGATTTTTTATTTAAATTATTTAACTTTAAGTATGGGTTCAAATAGGATAAGAGTGTTACATATTGACCTATTTGTAATTTTATTCTCCATCTATTACTGTCAAGATTCAATATCGCACCCACAAAAAAATAATTGAAGGTTGCAATACCGAAACAACTGATGGCTGTAGCAATTTTGTTTCAATGAAAATAGATTTATAGCACCTATACAGGGTGTCTCATAATTAGCTGCCAACCCTGAACAGGCCGATTCTATGATCAAAACTAAGTAAAAAAGTTCATATGAACATGGGTCCGGAAATGCTTCCTAAGGGCACAGGGACCCATTGAAGAGGGAGGAATGGAAATCACTTTTTTGCAATATCTCTCAATCGCGTTGTGATGAATGAAATTTGGTATACACAGCTAAATTTTGATGAGCAATTTGATGGACTAATCTATTTATTTCCACAAGGTCCATTGAGGTGGGTACGGGGGGGCCCTTGGTATTTAGCGTGTGTAACTTTTTTGCAGCTTAGTGTATCCATCTAACTATCGAAACAATTGATTTTTCTACCTGTTTTATTCGAAAAAGGTATACTTTGCTGAAGTCGGTAGGTGTAACCATTTTTGAAATAATCCTATTTGAAATGCTCAGTGCACCGAGTAAAAACTGTTTTGGTTTTAGGTAAAGTGCCTTTTCTGCTGAAAATATAGCAAAATGTTGCTTGAAAAAGTTGTTCAGAATGGTAAATTATGGAGGCAAAATTTCAAAAAGATCGGCCTGCAAAGTATACCTTTTTCAAACAAAACAGATAGGAGAATCGATTGTTTCGGTAGTCAGATGAATACACTAAGCTGCAAAAAAGTTATACACGCAAAATACCAACCCCCGTACCCACCCCAATGGACCTTGTGGAAATAAATGGATTAGTCCATCAAATTGCTCATCAAAATTTAGCTGTGTATACCAAATTTCATTCATTTATCACAACGCGATTGAGAGATATTGCAAAAAAATGATTTCCATTCCTCCCTCTTCAATGGGTCCCTGTGCCCTTAGGAAGCATTTCCGGACCCATGTTCATATGAACTTTTTTACTTAGTTTTGATCATACAATCGGCCTGTACAGGGTTGGTAGCTAATAATGAGACACCCTGTATTTATAACTGTACCAAATTTCAGTTATTTCTGTTGTGAAATAATGACGCTAGGTGGCATTTTGTAAAATCACCATTATTTTTATTACAGCAACAGCAGCAGATGTCTTTAATTTGTTTGATTAACACGACGAAAAGACGCAACTTTTTTCTAATTTGAGCCACCCTGTATATTTCACGGTTTCCTAGATGCCAATGGTGAGCCATGAACAACAGACCACCCTGTATATTAAAACAGGAATTTTGTTGAGCTTTGTCTGCGTAAAATTATTCTTTAAAAAAATAGCGGCGAATTCTTAGTAGGTAATTTATTTTGCATTTCATATTTGCCTATGTAAATAGTAAATGTCGTACTTTGCTTGATAAAAACCATTATCTATCAGCTTATTGTTTATTTACCTTGCACGAAGTCCACACAGTTGATATTTAGCGACAGGATACGTAAGTCTACAGGAAGTTAAAACGCTGGAAACATCGCGTGCTGGCGTTTGACTCACTTGTTACAGCTTTATGGAGGTAGATAACGTAGAATGCCGTGGAATGACATTGCTGCAAAGGGAGGGTGTCAACTGGACTGGGCTTCACCTCTAGCGATTGTTAACTTGACTTGTTAGTCGTTTAAAATTACACTGTATTTATAGTTACCTAACAGCCCTGTTATGTTTTTAAATTTCGAAAACGAGTATTTATAAAAAATATGTTACTTATTTTCTATACAGTGTGATTCAGTCATAATGTCATTGATTTTCTGTGTCGATTAGAACTTTTTCGATGTCGGCGCTGATTACTAGGGTTGGGCACTTATAAAATTCTCATAATTTCATATTGATTACATTACACTGGGTGTTGATATCTGAATAGGGAGTTTAAATAATGGTTTGAAAATAATTTTTTTCGGCATAAATATGCATTTAATTTTCGTTTAAGTAGTGTATTCCTATTATACTCATTTTTCCCTATATTCTCTTAAAATTAATGACTGAATCACTCTGTATACATGCTATTTTTAAATTTTAAGTTATCCTAGTTCCTTTAATTTATATTTTCCTTTGGCTGCACACCATGTGCAGCTAAATAACACTTTTTTCAACTCTGAAGCAACCATTGTACCAACCGCATTTCAAAAATAATGGCCAATGGGTTATAAAAAGAACAAATACGTAAAAACGTATGTAAAACCTATTTAGAATCATTTATTCATTTTCCATTTTCTCATTTGTTTTTCTTTTATAACCGATCGACTCTTACTTTTGAAATGTGATCATGCCCAGGGAGGTCTAAAAGATATAAAAAAATATTTCGGAATTCTAGCTCGATATTTCCTCCGGAAAATTGGCGCTTATGATGCTATCGTCCGAGATAACTCTGTCAACTACCATGCGGTCGTTTTTTTACAGCTTTTCTAATATTATCTGAGAGATAACTGTTAATCCGGTTAGTTGCAGTATTTTGCATTTGTTTTTCGTTCTTTCCAAACTGTCAAAACTACATTTTCAGTCATTACAAGTCGGTCATGATTACCCACTAACAACAAAATACACTTCGCGTACAGTTAAATAAAATGCCAATTTATTCTAATAAAATTCTAACAAATTCCAATAGATAATAGAAAATTTTGAATGTACCCGCGGTAGTCTTGTCCGATAACCTAGAAAAACAAACCGGCGCACTATATTATACGAAAATATCTGTGCCCGACACAAATTTTTTTATTTAATTACCATAAAACATTAAAATAGAAACAAAAAGATACTAAAAATAAAGGAATACACAAAATCGCAACATAAATACACAGGATTTCACTTGACGAGAATAACCTCGTGATGGACGGGTCGCCTTAGTCGGAAACTTTTTTTTTCACTTTATAAATATGTTTGGAAATTTTTAGAGGGTAATTCCGTTAAATCTTATTTTTTTCTATATCCTTTTAAAATATTTGTATGTACTCCGTTATTTATCGATTGCGCCTATATGAATGCCGTGACCAATTTGCGCTTACCCCTCCGATTTACATTCGGCGTTTGTCTCATTTACCCCGTTCAAATGCGTTCGAATTCTCCCTCATTGTCTAGTAGGCGAGGCACGAGCGCGAATTTGTTTTCCGAACGGTTCTATTACAACCTAAGCGTATCAATCAAGAGACTTGCCAGTTTCGGTATGCCAGTGTATTATCTGCCCCAAACGTCGAAGTTGGCGTTGACGGATCCGGAAAGTTGCGGCCCCTTGACGGGAATCGCGGTTTTCAAACAGGTCAGGAATAAGGAGGAGAGCCAGCGGGCTGTACGTAGCGATTTTTTTCCTAATCTTTAAAATTTTAGCTAGAATAATATTATGGGAGACTACTACGGAAGTTACTTTTTAATAATACAAAGTTCACATTTCTTTTATAGCAAAATGAAACGGTGAATGTCAAACTCTGGTTTTTATATTTTTTATTATTTCACCTGGTGTGGTTTTTTTTTCAGTGCGTGCGGCGTAGACGGCAGCCGCGCAACATGCGCCTCATGGAGATCGAGCTGGTGAAAGGGAACAAGGGTCTGGGCTTCAGTATCGCCGGCGGCATCGGCAACCAGCATATCCCCGGCGACAACGGCATCTACGTCACGAAGGTGATGGACGGCGGCGCTGCGCAAGTAGACGGTCGCCTCCTCGTCGGCGATAAGCTGGTGGCGGTCAGAGACGCCGTGGTGAGTACAAATTTTGAACAAAAACTGCAAGGATCTAATTATTTTTCCATCAGACGCATTTTATCGCCGGTACTTTTACAACGCGCGACAATTGTCGCGTAGTGTAAGAGGGGCCTTAATTAGTTAACTCCGCTAAGTACAAAAATTTTAACTACGTGCTCAGGGAGGTCTAAAAGACAAAAAAAATATTTCGAAGTTCTCTCGATGTTTAAAAAATAGGACAAAACCCTTGTTTCTTCCAGAAAATTGATAGCTATGATAAACATCGTCCGAGATGACTTAGAAACGACATTGTCATTAAGATTAGCTGCAGTATTTTGCAGTCGTTTTTCGTCTTTTAGTTCCAAACTGTCAAAACTACATTTTCACTTATAGTCCTTCAGGATTATCCACTAACAACAAAACACACCGCGTACAAAATAAAATGTCGAATAAAAAATCGAACCAAAGGAAAATAGAAAACTTTGAAAGGATCCAATAGTGTAATCTTCAGAAATATTATTGGGAATGAGATCTAAAGTTAAAGAAAACCAATTTGTTGGCAAGTTTTGCTTGTATTTAAATTTTCTTCAGGACAATCCAAGAAAACTTTTCCGTGTACAATACAAATATCTAAAATCGGGAATAGAATAAGTAATATTATAGAAAGGCACAATAGTACATAACTTAACAATGTTCAGAATAATAATCTAATTATTATTAGATAGATGGAGAGGAAAACTTTTCTCGATTTTTTTTTAAAAAGGCTTAAATACAGTCGAAACGTAGACTTATCATCAAATTGATTTTCTTTAGCTTTAGACCCCATTCCCAATAATATTTCTGAAGAAAACTTTGAATCTACCTGCAGTCTTGTTCAATAACCTAGAAAAACAAACCAGCGAACTATATTATAGGATAATCTGTAGCCGATACAAATTCCTTTATTTAATATCTATAAACGTTTAAAATTGAAAAAGACACTAATTGAAGGAAACCACGAAATTACAACGTAGACACATAGGATTTTAATTATGACAACAAATTTCACTGTTTAGTGTTGCTGGTTGCAAGAAATTTGGCTTATTCAGTAAAAACATTTTACGTCTGACAAACAAAACCGAAAGAGACAATGCGAATATTTCGACTCCGTGCGAGGCAGCGTATTTACAGTGTAGTTGACCAACTTACCTATGAAAAGACACTGACGCATCATTTTCTTGGCATCCGTTTGAGTATGTATTAAAAACACCGAGAAACCACAAAAAATACAAATTCCGACTAATAGCAACGCTGCACACGGAAATATAACTATGCGTAGTGGCGGGACTCCAGGACTGATATATCAATCAACACATGCGTAAAACAGTAAACAACATTGCCATACTTCCCCTACATTTTGTTAGTATGGTTTGGAAAAAAATAAATGTATTTAATAAATCATATATTTGCCTTGATGCAAGTGTCAGTATCATAAATTGCCATATGGTATGCATTAAGGGCCCATATTCATGATACAGTGCTTTCTTCAAATACAAATAATTTTAGACATTTAAGGACTGAATAATATAGAGCTTAGCAATTAACAGGAATGTTATCTCGTGCCACCTCCGAATATTCAAAGGTACGGAAGTAAAACGACAGAAAACGGTCTACCCAATTAAGTTTTGCGAGTGAAAAACTATGTTTTCGAAAACAATTTATTTCTCACAAGGAGTACAAAATATCAATCAAATAACTGAAACGATTACTATGTACTGAACTCTACAAAGCGTTATGGGCCTATTTATGTGCTCGTTATCCAATGTATATTTGTTTAGGGCTGCATATACCCTTGATAAGTAGTTTCTTTATTTGGTGCTAAAAGAGATGTTCCTTAATTAGCCAACAAATTTGTATGTACAGAAATGTTTCAAAATACATATTTTTTTTAAATGTAGCTGTAGATGTAAACATTTTTATGACATAAACATACATAGTTCTGCATATAAGATTGTTCACTTTTATTTATAAATATGTGAAAATACTTGGGGGGTTAGAATAGCAAAATAATGTGTACAAACGCTTTTTAAAACTTATTACTTTACTGAGAAGATTTTAAATAGTAAAAGTGGATAAACAAAACATCAAGAATTTTATTTTTAATATTACTGTTCTACGTGTTTAATTTTTCGAGATTTATCTATATTATATAAACTAGGTGACCCGGCAAACGTTGTTTTGCCATATGAATTATTTCTAGTGAATATTTTGGTAGTCGGCTTCGTTCTCATCCCTACTCCGTGCTGTTTACTGGGTGAGAAGCCCAAACCTAGAAAAAATATAGACTGTGCTAGTGTCATATTGCCGGCGACCGCTAATTCATGGCTGCCCTAAAAGGTCCAGAATCACTAAAACTTGGTTTTTATGCCAATTTACGTTGGTTGTATTGTAGCGTGCTTACTGTGGTTGGTCACATTCATGTCACATTCTTTAATGACATTTAAAATGACAGCAAGTTAGTTAATTTCAGTTTGCAATGCAGCCATCATATTTGCAGAACCGCCAACATAAAGCAAATAAAATATCCATTTTCTGGATCTTCGGTCCGTAGAAACCGCGGCACCTGTCACGTTACCTATATCATGAACCGACGCTCTCTATATTTCTTTCTAGGTTTGTGGTGAGAAGTGACACCGGTAGACGCCTGACGGCGATAACTGATCTAGTGATAATCGATCAATTATCTCCCATCTACCAGGATTAAAAATGATTAAATTACTAAAACGGCTATTAAAAAATAGGGGTTTATGATAGAAGGGTGAAAATTAAGGGTTATATGTATTTTTTAATGCCACATCATAAAAAAATAAAAATAAAAAATTTTGTAAAAAAAAATACAAAAAAAATTGTTTGGCTTGGACCACCCTTATCACTTAGGGGTATGAAAAATAGATTACGATCGATTCTCAGACCTACCGAATATACATATAAAATTTCATAAAAATCGGTCAAGCCGTTTCCGAGGAGTATGGCGTCTAAAACTGTGACACGAGAATTTTATATATTAGATATTAGATTACTATACAGGGTGAATCTTAAATAAGTACAAATATTTTAACTGCTGGTGTAGTTCGTCATTTAAATCAGTCTAGTGAAAGCCATTTTTAAAAATTTCTAATATTTACGGAGATATTAATTTTTTAAAAAAATACCCACATTTTGAGGACCGCTGGCTGATTTTTCATCCAACAACGTAATGAAACATATGATTTGTTGCGAGGTTGCCATATCTCCTCCAATATAAATATTACGTTTCCTTTAACGTAATAGTTCTATTTTAAAAATACTTATTTTAAGCATAAGTACAGTAAAATTGGGTATGTAGTATGATACGCAGCAATATTAACATAAATTTTAACATCTGAACTAACCTTACTATACTTCAACGATTAAAAATGAATTTCCGCAAGTTCAATACTACCGTAAAATATTTAGGAAGATATTACGTGACATTACTATGTCCAATGTTCAAAAATTATACATAAACGTGCACACAAGCTTACCTGTTTGTTAAAAAAATTAACTATTTAATCAGTAATCCACATTTCACAAGTTAAATGTCATTGTACACTGTTAGAAAGGGACACAAAACACAATTTCCTTAAGTTATTTTATGAAGAATAACGAAAAACTATGCACGCGTTTTTTATTTAAAATGGAAAAAATGTCAACTTTTAGCAAATTTTATTGCTATTTTCATGCATTATGTGGGGTTAACAAGTTTGACTTGGGCTTCCGATAATCTGTCATGACAGTCAATGACAGTTTGATAATAAAAAATAATATAAAATGTTACACTTGACAAAATTCGCTAAAAGTTGAGATTTTTTCTTCCTTGAAGCAAAGACATTTGTGTAATACTGGCAACACTGTGAACCACACGTTCAGTCTGCAGCACTATGACTCATAAAAGTATGAAGGGTCGGTCTAGGCCAGCGGTCCTCAACAAGTTTTCTACTGAAAAATTACGAAATTTATTTAAAATTTCACTTTTTTATTTCTGATTTTTTTGTAAAAAAACTATTAAATATGTGTTCTACACACAAAACTATACTGCTGGTTAAAATATTTGTACTTATTTAAGATTCACCCTGTATAAATGAAAATATGGCAACTGCGAAAACGCTGTCTCTATATAGTAGAATGACATTCTCAGATTATATGAAAATGTTAACAATTATATCTCCCTTTACTCTTAAATCTATAGTCTCCACTAAAACAGATACACTATGTAAATAAGCGCGGCATTGAAATATACGGACAGGACCGTACCCTTAAAATGATTTTTTGTACAAGAAATCCCCTGACAAACGCTTTCACTTTCAAGTGACTGTATCGATATTTCTCTTTGTGTCGCAGAGGGGGGAAGTAAATCTGGAGAACGTGACGCACGAGGACGCCGTCGCCACGCTGAAGACCACGCAGGACCGGGTCGTCCTCGTGGTGGCCAAACCAGACAGTGCCTTCAACGCTCCCGCCTCAGATACCTCCTACTCGCCGCAGTTATGTAAGTACAATCGTTTGCAATAATAATGACACTCCTTAAAATAAATTTTGCGATTTCTTCTGAATTTCTGACGTATTTGTTATGAAATATACTTTGAATTTTTAGAATTGGTTCTTAATTGTTTCACTCACCAATAGAGATTTAATGAAATTTCTACTCAGAACTTCCAGAAGTTCAAAAACTGTTTTGAGAGAGTGTCATTATTATTGCAGTAGCATGTACCTATTTTAAGACCGACAATTTAGATTTAAATCGATGGATTTTGTATTTCCGAATCTATTGTATTATTTGCATTGATATTTCCTCTCCAGTGTTGGAAAATTACTTACATAAGAAATGCTGAAGTTTGATTTATTTCCTTGTCTATATTCTTCAATATGTTTTGTGAATCGTCGAGTGCATTTCACAGGGTTTGCACTCAAAAACGAATCATCTTCATAATAATATACATAATGATTTGAGTTTCCTACCTAGAACGAAAATTTCTAGTAAGGTATGTGATTAACCCAGATTAAAACAGTTTAGTTTTGAATTGATTGGATTTCCGCTCCAAAAAGGCAGGATTTGATATTGCAAAATAGCTGTAAGCTATTTTCTTTCTCTGAAGATGATTTCAGCTCTTTTTTTGGAAAAAAATATTAAGCAATTTTTCACTTGTCCATCAAAATCACTGTGTTTGGTTCTTATTATTATTTTTTTTTAGCTACGAAGACGTCTCATGGTTACGCAGATTCCGTACACTCGGTACACTCCTCGAACATGGCTCTCCACGCCCCGTCTACTCCAAGAGCTGTTAGTGCAGAAGACGTCTCTAGGTAAGTCCGATTTTTCTTGTAAACATCGAAAAGCGTCGTCGACGACGATTTACGTTTGTGACGTCAGCGGTTCCCACACTGTTGACTTATGCTTAATAATCAAAAAGGATATAAATTTATTTAACAGTTTTAAATACACTATCATTTGAAATAGAATTGTTTTTGCCGAAAATATTCCGAATAAACGGAGAAGTGGATTGTATTTGAAAGGTCAGCGGTTCCCAAATTGTAAACATTCACGCTATAATCATCGTTTGAAATATAATCGTTTTACCAAAATGTGAATATTTTGAATAAATTGAACAGTGGTTTATAGTTGAGACGTCAGCGGTTCACAATATATTAACTATTGCATTATAATAACTATTGTAAAACATGATTTTATTTAACTTAAGTATATTATTGTTTGAAATATAATATTTTTTAACTAAAGCAATCTGTTAAATAAGCTCCGTAGTGGTTTGTGTTTGAGACGTCAGCGGTTCCTAAACTGTTCACTTTTATGCCATAATCGAAAAACAGTTTAAGTGTACTATCATTTGAAAAAGAATCGTTAGAATATTTTCCCGAATAAAGGGAGAAGTTGCTTGCATTTGAAAAAACGGTTCCCAAACTGTTGATTTTTGCGCTGTAATAAAATACATCATCTTCGTCTGAAATAGAATCCATTTTAACCTAAAAAATAATTTCAATAAACTAAGCAGTTGTTTGTACGAGACGCCAGCGGTTTCCAAAATATTGACTGTTGCGCTAATAAACGTATCATTTTATTCATTTACTTAAGTATATTATTGTTTGAAGTATAATCATTTTTGACTAAAACAATCTTTTGAAAAAACATCAGGAGTGGTTTATGTTTGAGACGTCAGCGGTTCCCAAACTGTTGACTTTCGCACTATAATCGCATCGTGACCGTTTGAAAGAGAAATCCGTTTTACCTATAATAATATCTTCGATAAACTGAAGCAGTTGTTTATATGTGAGGCGTCAGTGATTCCCAAACTATAATAATTATAAAACATTTTATAGTTATAAATATTTAAGTACATTATTATTTGAAATATAATTATTTTTACGTACATCAATAATCGTTTAAATAAACTCTTGAAACGTCAGCGATTCCCAAGCTGTTGACTTATGCACTATAATTAATGCATAATTTTTATTTAACAACTTAGCTAAGTGCATTATCGTGCAAAAAGAATTATTTTTACCCAAAACAATAATAAACTTAGAAGTGGTTTATATGTAAACGGTTACTGAGCTGTTCACATTAGCGACGTGACCATAAAATACATTATTTTATTTAACAACGGTAGTGCACCAACTGAGCCGTAATTTGTTTGGATATTTGAGATTGCAGCGGTTCTCAAACTATGGACAGTAGCACTTATATCATATAGATAATTTAATATTTACATTTAACTTTTATTATTTTTATACAGCAAAATAATTTTCTAAAAATAATCTGAACAGCATTTTATTTGGGAGACTTGCGGCGGCAAAAATGTTTCCGTTATAATCATGAAACACAATTTTATTTAATAACTTAAATGCAGAATTATTTGAGCTCTTTTTACCCAAAACAATATTCTGAAAAAACTTAGTATTTCATACTGCAGCGTCTCTCAAACTGTCGACATTATCCCTCTAATTGTTTCTATGCAGAATAATCATTTTCTGAAAATAATCTGAACAGCAGTTTATTTTGGAGATATTACGTCAACGGTTTCCAAACTGTTGACTGTTGCGCACTAATCATCGAATATTTAATTTTATTTAATAACTAATGTGGCATGTGACATTTGAAATAGAATCATTTTTATTTATATTGATATTTGGAAATATCGACACTTGCACTCTAATCATATACATTATTAACACTTAAATTTTATTTGATTTGATTTATCAGCCGTTCCCAAACGGTTGACTTTTGCGCTATAATCAGCAGCCGTAATTTTCTTCAACAACTTAAAGTGCAATATTATTTGAAATACAAGCTTTTTATGCAAAATATTGATATTTTGAATAAACTGAACAATGGTTTTTGTTTAAGACATCAGTGGTTCTCAAACTGTCCTCGTTTACATATTAATGTGTACATTTAATTTATTATTAAATCTGAAACTAATCTAAACGGCGGTTTGTTTTGAAGACATTTACAGCAGTTAGGGACTGGTTTGAAAGTAGTTTCCCAGTGCTGCAGAAAGAGACCTATTATATCAGCGGTTTCTAAACTTTTGTTCTGGTTGTAAGGAAGCATCGTACTGAGTTAAGCGGTACTAATCGATTACTATAGAGTAAAAAAAATATGTTTCTACCTCGGTTTCTACTAATACTGATTGTAAAACATCGTTTTGCATTTCTTTCCGTTTCTGTTTTCTCCCTTTCTGTTCGTAGCTTTTTGTTTGAATCTCGTAATTGAAAGTCGTGCTCGAGCTCGGTGTGCTTCCTACAATATAAAGAAATAAACGAATAAATCGAGAATTCAATGTAAATTCCGGTGGTTCTGAAACATTCTCTTTACGGGATGCGGTTCGATCTCGCGGGAAACTGCAAAGGCAAATATTAGCATCTGCATTGAACAAACGAGCGTCGGCGGATTTTTTAATTAACGGGAGCTTCGTCCTATTCAAGTTGACACAACGGTAGCGTAAGTGCACGTTTATGTTTGAGCGGCAGGCCAAGCCACACGCCGGACTGCTCATCAAGCTCCAAGACAAGAGCTAGGAGGAGTGCGACAGTGTTTATGTTGAAGCGAAACTCTTCTAGTTTATAAATTTCAATGTTCTAACAGTTTGGCCACAGTTTTAAACTTAAAATCGTAACAATATGTATACAGAATCGTCGTCTTCATCAGATGATGAAATTTTATTAGAATTAACGGCCAATTAATGGCAATTTCCACAATTTTAGAGAGTTTCTCCTATTTCCCGAGGAAACAGAATAAAAGTGTCCAAGGCCGCACGAGCTCGATTTTTAAGAAAAATTGAATGGCTAGAACCGCATTTCGATAGCTCGATTCGTGCTCAGTGCACCGAGTAAAATTGTTTTGGTTTCAGATAAAGTTTCTTTTCTGCTGAAAATACAGCAAAATGTTACTTGAAAAAGTGGTACACAACGATAAATTATGGAGACGTGCAAAATTTCAAAAAGATCGGCCTGCTTTGATAAAATCTTTGTGCTTTGTTGAAAAACGCTTCAAACCAAATCACTTTATCTGAAACCAAAACAGTTTTTACTCGGTGCACTGAGCATTTCAAATAGGATTATTTCAAAAATGGTTACTCCTACCGACTTCAGCAAGGTATACCTTTATTAGATACAACAGGTAGGAGAATCAATTGTTTCGATAGTCAGATGGATACACTAAGCTGCAAAAAAGTTCTGCTATTTAAAAGAAACATGATGTGCCACTAGTGAGGTCAAAATTAGAAACAAATTTAAATTTCTCATTCACAGAAACCCAATTTACAAATTTTATGTAAATATTTGGATTTCTTAAGAAGATATTTACAAATATCGAAAATAAAATTTTTACTGTGACACCCTGTATCTTTTTATTATGCAACTTGGAATATAAGGTATATTAGGTTAAATCGATTTATTTTCTCCCAAGGAATCTGTGGTCTCATTTTTGCTATTTCATTTAAAAACACTTCGCATAACATTGACATGGTCAAATTCCGAAAATCCCGGGAACCAAGCCGAGATTTTACGGACTGAAAATAAGCAAATGACAGCCCTAGCCTGGCGTGTCGCTTCAGCATAAACCTGCACTTACGTAGTTTTTGTGCGTCGATGCTAGATGGAGACCATTCAGCCGCGGCAAAACGGCAGCTTTGAATAGCAATGAGTTGTGCCCAGATGTCTTAATTTATTATAATTTTCACGTAGTCGAGAGTGTATAGGTGGCTACGGGCCGAGGGATCGGGCATCTTCGCCGTGGCGCTATTTATCAATTACTCCTTTTAGCATTCGATTACATGTGAAGAAAATATCCGCGGTATGTGTCACTCTCTCTGCTCATATTAAATGTGATGCAAATTAGGCCTGTTTCAGCCCAAGTGGCAGTGGGTGCGGGTGGTGTCTCGCTTTGAGAATGATCGTCGAAGGAATTTCAGAAGAATTCGTTTAAATATTGTCAGTTTTCGTGTGTCTATATTTACTGGGATTTAATATTTAATATAGGTGGATATCGGCCATGTACAGGTAATACCAATAATAGTTCTAATTATCTGCATGCGTAACTAATTAGTTAAAACTTACTGACTATTATCTAAATACATTCATATTACTGACTATTATCTAAATACGTTCATAGAGTTTCGGTTACAAAAAGAATAGTTGCTATTGGAATCTTCAAGAATATGCGGAAAAAAGTGTTTTCGTAAAATTGTTGCATAATAATGACATTCCGATTGTCATTTCAGTATCTAAATGACAGTGTTTTAGGCACACATGTGCCTAAAATTAAGCACATGCTTAAATAGCTATTTATGATATCGTGAATTTCGTGAAGTTAAAAAACTCGCTACGCTCGTTTTTTAATCATCTTCACTCACAAAATAAAATCTTACTTTTAACACGTATATCATACACTATTTTTTCTACAGAACAATCGGAAGAACTTTAAACTCAATAAAAATAAGAAATCAAAAAATACCACACAGATCGCAATGTTTATGAACCAAAATTTTCGTAGCAACCAGTGCTGTTGTTAGTTACGGAAAAAACGCAAAAATATTGACAGCATTTTCTAGTAATATTATAAGTATAATGAATAATCTCGATAATGAGCGTAACGAATTCATCCCTGCTGAAATCGAAGAAGCCGCCAGTCGAGCAACATTAGAATTATTGCCGGCGAAATCAAAGGAACAGTACGAAATCTCTTATAGACGCTTTTCGGAATGGTGCAACATTAAAAAGGTCCCTGGGAAATGTAACGAAAGTGTTTTACTGGCATATTTTGAGGAAAAAGCCAAGATATGGAAATTGTCAACGCTGTGGTCAAATTATTCCATGATCAAAACTATGTTAAAAATAAAGCAAGATCAAGATATAAGCAAACATTATAAACTTATTGCTTTTTTAAAACGGAAGGGTGAAGGATATCAAGCAAAAAAAGTCAAAAGTTTTGACGAAGACGCATATCGACAAATTTCTCACAGAAGCAGAAGACGAAAAGTATCTGATGATGAAAGTCGCAGCAATAGTGGGTGTCTTCGGGGCGTGTCGCCGGGAGGAATTGTGTCAGATGACCATCGACAATATCGAATATTTGGGCACTTCGGTTGTTGTGACCATACCAGATACTAAAACGAAAGTGCCTCGAACTTTCAGTGTTGTTGGTGAATTCTATTTAAACTTTTTTAGAAAGTATATGGCACTCCGGCCACCCAACGCTGACCATAGACGACTTTTTCTTAAATATATGAAGAATAAATGTGTGAAGAATCCAGTCGGAATTAACATGTTTGGTAAAATGCCTGCCGACATTGCAGAGTTCTTGAATCTACCAAATCCTCAACTCTACACCGGACACTGTTTTCATCGTTCATCGGCGACGTTGTTAGCAGATTCTGGTGCAAATCTTACTACCATCAAGAGACATGGAGGATGGAAATCTTCGACGGTAGCTGAAGGCTACATTGAAAATTCACTGGAACAGAAGAAGGAAATTGCGTGCCAAATACTTCCTACTGCTGCAACTACTAGCAAGACCACCAGTACTACCAGTAGTATTTCTACAGAAAATAGATGTGTCACACATGTTGACAGTATAACTAACTTAAGTATGATGACTCCGCAGGGAATTACAATTTCAAATTGTTCTAATTTTACTATAAATGTTAATAGTAATAACTAGTTAAAATGTTGGTTTGTACTTATTTAAAATAAAAAGTTGCTCATGTGTTTGTTAAAACGTTTTATTAAATTTCAAAACAAAATTAAATAAACTTTGATTTACTTTTAACACGCGTGTCAAAAAATGACATTTTTAACATCAAAAATGACGATTAAAAAGCCCACTTTTAACAGTTTTGTAGAAAAACATCTTAAAGCATCTTTTTCACGCACATGTACGTAAGAATGAAATAAAATAACTGGATTTTAAATTATTTATTTATAATAAATATTAATAACAATCCTTCAAATCGGATAATTGGACATTAGGTGAATATATATTTTTTTCTTCACTTCGTATAACAATATTGGAAGAACACACGGATCTTAGCTCGGAAAGTGTCATTTTTCCGCGAGAAACGCATATTTGGGTATAATTTTGAGAAAAATTTGGGTAGGCGGTGACAAAATATGAAAGTCTCAGGTTGTTTCTTCATAAAGTTAGAAAACTTGTTTAATATTATCCACTAATTTGCATTTTTTTTTTTAACAAAAAAAAATCAAATTGGAAATGTTTTATTATAAAGAACCCTAGTATACGTTAACAACTGTTACTGTAGCAATTAAAAATAGCATTTGCTTCTGATTGTTTATGTGACAGACGTTTTGCTTGACATATCAGTAAATTCCGATATGTGTTTTCAATTATATGAAATCAACAATGAATTCACCAGATGAAGAACTTCCTGAAGAAATTTTAGCAACAGCTAATGAAGCAAGTTTGAATTTGTTACCCATGAAGTCAGTAGAAATGTATGAGAAGCAATACTCCCATTTTATTGATTGGTGTAATACTAAAAAGGTAAAATCAACAAAAGAGGAAGTATTTTTGGCATATTTTTTGGAAATGTCTAAATCCTGGAAAGCAAACACGTTACGGTCCAGATATTCAATGATAAAAAGTATTTGTAAAGTTAAACAAGAGTTGGTATTGGCAAAATTCATAAAATAACTGCCTTTTTAAAAAGACAATGTTGGATTTCGTCCGAAAAAAGCAAACAATTTTCAATCAAGAATACGTAAAGAAATTTACCTGATGATTAATTTGGTAACGATTTTTGGATTGGCGTGCCTGCAGACGAGAGGAAATAACGAAGATCAGCTCATCAGAAACTCCTCACCGACGATTATTAATACAGTACAAACATGGAAAATGTATTGTCCAACCTGTAGGCATCAATTCAATAGGAAAAAAACCCTCCGAAGTCGTAGCTTATTTACACATTTAAAATCCGGAACTGTACACATTTTTAGGCAGTCCTCGGCCACTTTTCTTGCCGATTGTGGAGAAGGTATCATATATTGAATGTTTAGGACGATGGAAATCAACTTCTGTTACTGAGGAGTACTGAAGACTACAAATCGGAAAAAAAGAAATGTCCAACAAAATTCCTCATTTTAACACTCTTCACACTGCAATTTACAGGCATTTACGTCTTGCCCAGATGTACTATCAGTAATCAACAGCCACGATTTGACGCCTGTTTCTGAAGAAACTTCTTCCCAATATTTGTTCCCCGTATTAGAGCAATCTTCTTCCAAGAAGCAGCTAACTTCAGCCCACAAGCTGACTTCCACAATGAACTGTGCGTTTACAGTTAATATCACTAATAATAAGTATGAAGTATTACACTAATAATAAGTAGTAAGTATTTATATTCACTCTTGTTATGTTACTTTTGTTTCCGTTTCTATTAATACAGATTTAAGAACATTAGACTTTATTTTTATTATCATGAGCTTGTAGAAAAAATTTTGTTCATAACTCATGTCAATTTTAAGAACTCGTTACGAAAATAAATATTGTTATATTTAATTTAAGGTGCATATTTTTGACTTGTATTTACAGTGTGACAAGTAAAGTTTGTCAACGCGATGCATAAATAAAGCGAAGTTTGAGGAAGTCGGTGGGTGTTCCCTAGCGTCGTTCCGTTCGGTGACATTGTTGCGTGACGCGTTTCGTTACTGTATTTCACGCCTTGATGCTTGTACAGTTTCCTACATGCATTGTGTAAATAAATAAGCAGAGTAACATCTGCCTTACGAAAATTGTACAAACGAAACTAAAAGCAAAATTGGTGCATGTTTAAACGTTTCTAATGACACATACGAGTATATATATAAAAGGAGCAATAAATTGTAATTACTCAGTGGCGACTGGTGAAATTTCAGGTGTCATATCTTAATAACCAGACATGGGACCCAAACGAAACTTTAGTATATATATACTGTAGCTATATAGAGAACTTCAGTAGAAGAAGAACGTTTTTGCAGTTTGCGAAAAAAGTTTAAAAAAACGTGGGCCTCACCCAAGATTTCCAAGTTGGCTTGTTTAAATTTCGAAAAACATTATTTTTTTCATAAACTAGACATATTCTACCGATAGGTTTCAGATTTTATTTAAAAAATTTAATTTTTGTCAAAGTTACAGCAGTTTGAAAATTAATATTGTATTTGTGAGTACATTATTTCAAAATGCTATAAATTCTACAAATACAGTTATTTTTTAATAAAACTTGAAACCTATATTTATCAGTCCTGCAGTTTAAATATACAGGCTAATGAATCAAATTTATAAATGTTAATTAATTGTTTTTTTTTTCTAAAATTAATTTGAAAATGCAAATCAAAGTCAAAAATTATGGCCATTAGAAGCAGTTATGCTTTTTACAAAGAAAGTTTTCTTTTTTTTTTTTGCTTCATGAACCTTTTAAATTAAATAGGTAGGAAATTACAAACGGACTACTGATATTATCGTTTTATAGACAACCGCTACTGCTGTTGGCGTGTTTTACTGGTTGCCTACAACTTACATGACTTGTGTAAGTAATTATAATAATTAATATTAACACTAGGTCGCTTCGTAATTTAATTATGCTGCTTGCGTCTACTAAAGTGATTAAGTTATTCATAATTGCATATTGTAAGTAAATCGTAGGCTAAAACAATTTTAAAAGATATGTGGAATTAAATATAATTTCTTTTACATGGTGTTTTTAAGATTTCTTTGAATAAAAGTAGGTAGAAATTTTAATTTTGGTATTTTTAGATAATATATTTCTATTTTTTAATAGTTTTAAGGTCTCTCAATTTTTTTTTACTGACTAATTCAAATGTTTCCCTATACAGGGTGCGCCACTTTAAACACCCCATACCTATATCTCCGTTATTTTTCAAGATACCTTAGGGATCAAGGTCCTCTAAGCCAATTATTTAATTTTTAAAAACAAATTATTACATAATGGTAGCCTTTGCAAAAGTTATTTTCCATGAAAAGAGCTATAATTTGATATATGTGATGACAGCTTGTGTTACTGTAGTTTTGTTAAACATGGTCAAATCACGTTTGGCTTTCAAACTGCAATGACATGAAAACAAAACACTATCGGAACATATTTGTAGCTTCTCAATCTTTTAATTGAAGTTTAAAAATACATTGACATATGGGAACTATCAGTTTTATTTTAAAATGTATATAAACAACATGAAACTTCTTAGATCATAAGTTCTCTTCGAAATTTTCGACATTATGAGCAATGAGAAATTTATAACGTTTTTTTAATAATTCTGTGTTTACGCACTCTGTATATCTAGCGGTGACAGAAACTAATCACACTTTTAGTTGTTCATAGTTTTTTACGTCATCTATCAATGGCATTTTTATCAAAATATCGACCACTCGTCCATTTTGATTAGCACTGTACCGTCCTTGCATATTTTATCTTTGGAATTAATAAAACGAAGAATAAAAAAATATATATTTTGATACTTTCTAAACACCCGTTTAGTTTAACATTCCCAATTCGCTCGTGCCCGAAGTAAACCACGATTTGAGTACAGATCAGCTCGACTAGAAAAAAAAACTAAGCTGGATGTACCGTTGCTTTATACTTAACACACATTTTGCATAGAAAGAAAAAAATAGATACTTATTAGTTAAGTACGTTCTTATAGAAAAAGCAAACATAAATTTAATAGACTTTCTAGTCTAGGATCATGATACACGACATTGATTATAGTAGAGCGGATAGCTCTAAAAAATTAACATTGGGTCAGCGTTTTTACATAATGCTTACACTGTAAAAAAATGTATTTTTTTAAGGTTGCCGTATTTTTGTTGCGAAATGTTAAATTCCTGGTGTCTTCTAGTACCGAATTTCGAAAAATATAATATTGTTCTATACAAAATTAACCATAAACATTAATAGTTATTAACCTCGTATTTGGAAGGCCTAATAGAGACAGAAAAACGCAAAGAGAAGCAAATCCACACAACTCAAGGTAATACGGTGCTCCTGGTAGGTAATAAATTTTCTGATGACGAAGCTATTACAGCGTTCGAGCGTTAAAGCGAAACAACGTTGTTACGTACACACACATGATAATATTGCTTCAACACTTTAGCGTGTTTATTCAAATCTACCACCGTCAGTCGCATCTCTCGTCTTTATCTTCCTCAAATTTAAAGATCATACCACGCATATGGAGGAGAGATACCTGGATACCCCCAACAGCTATTACGAATTATTTTGCGTGTCGGTCTCTGGGACTAGCTTATTTCCTCAGTCGTTTTGAATCTTATAGTGGTTTCAAAATTAAAGTACAGCTGATCCCAACTTTATTAACAAAATGCTATAGATGGATGCGTGTTGTTTTACCTGTGCTGGCGTTTTAAACAGATAGATACCATACTAGTTTTTGAAAAGCAGTAAGTTCTTAGGTATACATTACTACAAACTAAATAATTAATGCAATATAATATTAAAAATTCATATTCAGTTGGAGAACGTTAATATTAATGATAATAAATTGTAATAACGTAATATTTGAAATCAATTATCCCTATATCTGCATTTGTTTTTATTGACAAATAAATAATACCTGTTAATAATAAGGTAAAATATCTTATTCATTCATGGTTTTTGGTATACACATTAAAAACGTATTAGAAACTAGGTTATTTACCTAACAATATGGTAGGTCAAGATTCACTCTCTATAAACCTGGGCATCGGATCAGAGACGTGCCGGATTGTTTATTACCGATTGTGTCTCGGACTGTTTTGTCGACAACACGAGGGCTTTTTGTATCAGTTACAGTCTCAGTATTTAATTATGAAAAACTTTTAAACCTCTCTTAATAATTTACCGTTTATTTATGTCTAGTACTAGGAAAATATTTAAATTCGGCGACAACGCATCATGTTGCCAACATCCCATCAGGCCGAAAGCGAATTGATTTGGGAGTTGTGATTGAATCGAGGCCAGTGACAGTCCGAAAAGGAGTTTAAATAAAGATTTTTTTTCGGCGGAAATATACATAAACTTTTTTAATCGTGCATTCGTGTTATCCCTTAAAATTAATGACATTAGGACTGAATCACAGTGTGTATACAATGCTTGTGGTTCCTCATATTTGATCGTTTCTTTTTGGATTTGCGACATTGTATGTGTATCCGGTCCACTAATGCCAGCACCGACATATATTTTTTACGGTCTACTAATGCTAATTACGGCTTTGTGCACCTAATTGCTGTACGTTTACGGCTTTTGTTTATAGTGAGACGAATATTACCGCCCGTAATTATGTCAAAGAGTCTCATCTTAACTTTATTACGGCCATAATTTTGACGTAGACGTTTATTTGGCATTGTGTATAAATTATTAAGACGATGCTTCTCCCCGTGCCATTAACCAGCATAATTAATAATTAATGTGGTAATTCGTAATTTTTTGGTAATATCAGATGAATAGAGGATACGGAACTTAACTTTAATGGGGATTACTAGACTAGTGTGGTTTATTTGAAAGGTAACATACCAATTATTGTTAAACATAATTACTTATTAACTTTTTTTTTATCGAAAATCTGGCTATAGAACTTTTTTTGCATCTAATAAAAGCTAGAAGTTTTAGGAAATTATATCATTATTAACAGGGTGTCCTTAGTTTTTCGTTCTTAACTTTGATAAATGATAGAACATGAAAAAATAATAATTATCTTTCCCATAACATTTTTCTTTTTGTTTTCCCGGTACAGGGCGTAAATTTCTTATATTTTTTATCTACTAATAAATAAATATTTTTCCTTCAAACTTGAGGAATCATAATGAAGGGTTAATATTTTGACATGAATAATTTTTTCTCCTCTTCACCTTTGAAGCCCTTAAATTTTTACGCCAATGTCGAAAAATATTTCTTGTGTGAATTAAGCCTCATAGGTGAACAAAATGTATTTGTAAGGTGGTTTTTATCTAAAAAATGCAGCCGGAAATCATTATCAACGTCCTGAAGTTTCTGGATGCGCTGAATATGGAAAGGTGTTAAACCATTTTCGTGAACGACTTCCCATGCCGTAATTTGATGAATTTCGAGACAGGTTGCAATGCACCTTGTACTTACACCCGGGCTACGTTCCACCATATCTAGAATTTCTTCTTCCACTGCTAGACCAAGACCAGCTTGCCTCTGAGATGTAATTCTCATACTGGGAATCATTCCAATTTCATGTGCATTGTTGAAGACTGTCTGGAATACATTTCTATCTGGCAACTGCATGATTAGCGCTACCGTTGCAATACCTATCAATTAAACTATTATCAGCATATTCTCGATGACTGTGATGTGGGAGGCATTACAAAATTGCATGACCTACTCAAAATAACATATCAAATAAAAATAGCAATCAAAATATTGTCATTGCTATCTCAGTAACCGCTGATATTCGTCTACATGTTTATACTCGCGTCAAGACGTCTTACGTCATGGTTGACATTAGGCAATTATCTTTATTGTCAATGTAATTTTCGATCGCGTTAAAAACAACAATTTTTTGCAGTTTCTTAAATATTTTGATAAAAATATGAATTATTCATTTGTTCGTATGACGTAAGTCGTCTGAATTCTTGACGCGAATTCTTTCGAATATTGGGGGTTCCTCTCCAATCACCCTGCACATTTGATTAGTTTTAGTATATACAAAATAAAATATATATTTTTTGAAAATTGAAGGCCCTATATTAGGGAAACGAAGTGTCATAGAGAAATATGCTATAGGAAAGATAACTATTAGTTTCTCATGTTCTATTTTTTTCCCAAAGTTAAGAGCGAAAAACTGGGAACACCTTGCATAATTTTTTATTTGAGCTTTTGATCTGTCTTTCAAGGTTATAACGTTATCCAACATTGTCGACCTTTTTGTTCATTAGTTTTAGAGGTATATTTGGTGATTTTGTACTGATTTTAAGATATATTTTGATCATTTTCATTGTTTTAGAACAACTTTGTACATTGGAATTTTAGATATAAAAATAAATATGCAAATTTTGTCTTGTATGATGGGTCCATACAGGTCCTGGAGTTATGTGTCATTAAAAATGTTCTAATTCTCATAATCATGCAAAACGATCGACTAATGTTTTTTCCTCAAATAAGGCCGTATATTATTGTTCCACTTTTTCTAGCCGCTTATTTAGATAAGGCTGTGGTTGCGTGCCCTCACATTGGAAAGTAGAGCGTAGTAGAGCTATCATTCCACTCTGTATTGACTACGGTGGAAGTGTGCGGTATCGCTGCGATTATAGAATGTCAACAGATTGCGTAAAACGTACCCGGATAGATAGGGATCGATAATGAAGATCGGTATCGGAAAGATTTTGAAACTACTTCGGTTTTTCTGTCAGTAGATTTTTATCTGCGAGACGTTATGTCGCCAATTTAGGTTTTAATTGGTCGAGGGAAAGTGATTGTCAACTTTTTCAGGCGATAATAGCAATGGTAGATTAACTAATTAGTACAAAGTCGATGAAATTTAATTAACAGTTGGAACTTTCGACATGAAAACAAAAAAATCATAATGTCTTAATTAGTGGCGTATAAAAAAAATATTTTTTCCATTTTCACACGCTTTAAGGCGTCGTATTCTTAAAATAGTGTTTTCTACATTTAATAACTGAATAATATAGGACTTAGTAAATAACAGGAATCTTATCTCATGCCACCCGCGAATTTTCAGATACTGAAGTAAAACGGTAATTAATGAGAAAAAGCGCTGACCACCAAATTTTTAGGTATAGACATAAAAAATTATTTCTGAATTCTAGCTCGATATTTAAAAAATAGGACAAAACCCCCTTTTCCTCCGGAAAGCATCGTCCAAGATGGCTTAGATCTATCAACTATCATGTAGTCGTTTTTAGCGGCATTTGCGGACGTTTAAAATTGGAAAAAAGGCACTAAAAACTAAGGAAAACATAAAATCACACGAATGAAAACGAATTTTACCTTTTAGTGTTGCTCTCTAAACGTCAATCGTGCGGAATGAATAACCTCGCGACAAAGGGCTGCGATAGGGGTTCAATATAGTTTCGAAAAAAAATCGCTTTATAAATAAGTTCGGAAATTTTTTGAAGAGTGATTCCGTTAATTCTTATTTTTTCTATTCCCTCTTAAAATATTTGTACTTAGCCATAGTTAACCCTGTAGATGCAAATATTCTCATAACTTGAAGACATGAAAAAATTAATGCGGAATTTTTTTAGACTATGAAAAAAATATCGTTGAATTCATCCTATTTATACGAAGAAATATAAGGAGACCTATTTTAAAAAATGTCGGGTAACAGCTCAAACATGGCTTAAAAAATATTATAGAAAAGTGTCAATTTCTTCATCTATACTAATTGGGGTTTTCAGCTACTTTCGTTTTAATCTCATTTAGAAAAACGTGTGTGAACTGTATTCTATCATGTTGGGACACACTGTATATTTAAAACTGTGCTGCGCTTATAATATTTTTAAATATGGTCCTTATTCCTAGTGACAATGAACTTTTCTACCTGCGATTTCAGGCGTAGGAGGTAAATAACACTCAAAGAAATTTTCATTTTCTCAGGTAGATCTGATACGTAATATTGAATAGTCGATTTGTGTCAAACAACAAAGGCGTAACAAAAAATAAGATAAGAGGTGCTTATATCAACCTCTCCCAGTGGACAGTAATTTTCGAAAAAATGGTTGAAAATACAGTTTATGTAAGACGTATTAATTTTATTTGTAGATTTATCGGTGAAATTTGTGTTATCTGTATATTCAATTCCCTTTTGATATTGCAATCTAGTTCTAGGAATATGTTTATATTCGTGGTTTGATTTCGAGTTCCTGAGAATTTCCTGCACTTCTGATTTACGAATTTTTATCACTTCGCCTCGAACAATAAACGTATTTCATTACAAAGAATGTCCCGCGTTTTACCCATTTTCTTCTGTAATTTATTAAATTTAATAGGGTATTCCTGCTACCGTATATTTTACATCGATTTGCTGATAAATCTAAATTCCATTAGCAATAATTTGAATTAAAGACTACTAATCCTTCTCGAGCGTTGTAGGTAGTAGAAATATTCATTACCATTACTAGCTTTGGACGAGCCGTTAAATAGGGGTGCAGCTCATACACCACCACAAGGGCGGTAGACGGACTGAAGGCCTTATGGTGTAGTTGAAAGAGTGCAAATGGCGTGGCAGGCCTTTAATACGGTTCTGCAAGGTTAACTCTGGCGCAGGGTCGTATTCAGGGCAATTATTGTTGCTCTACAATTCTCAAAAAAAATTTTTCTCTTGTTAAATGTGAATTCTTATATTACATTTTAATCTTCCAGATTCGTAAAATCTTCATAGATATCGCAGGAAATTTAATAAAAAATGAAAATGCTTTTATGTAACAGCAGTACGAGGTGTGGCGGCAATTAAGTTCCGGGAATTTGTCAATGAAAAAATAAGCAAATTAAATTTCGCCAAAATTTTATTATCGACCTTCACAATAGTCTCCCTCTATCTCTACACAACGATGCCAACGTTGATCCCACGATTGGGAGCACCCTTGAGGTGCGACTTCATCTTGGGGAATGAAAAAGAATCGCAGGGGGCAATATCCGGGCTGCGTGCGGCAACGTTGGAATGCCTTTTTTTGTCAAAAACTTGCACAATGAACGAGGAATGGGCTGGTGGGTTCTCGTGGTGCAAGGTCCAGCCGTTCTCGGCGAGTTCGGGACACACACGGAAAACACGGGCCTGTAACCGTTTCAGGACGCCAACATAGAACTGTCCAGTCATTGTCTGGCCGACAGGTGCATATTTACGATGAATAATGCCGCGGATATCTAAAAAACGATCAACATTGCCTTCAGTCGTGACTTGGACTCGCTTTCGTTGGCCGCTCTCCACCCTTTCCACCCATGACTTTGTTTACGGGTCTCGGGGTCATACTCAAATACCCTGGTCTCATCTCCAGTGACTACCCGACTCATCCAGTCTCTATCGTCGGAACAACAAATCCTCGCAAATCGATTTTCGCATGTCTTTCAGTTCACGGGTGAGACCTTTTGGTACCATCTTTGCGCAAATCTTTTGCTTATTCAAATTTTCGTGTAACATCTTGCGAACGGTTTCTTTATTGATGTTTAACTCGTCAGACAACGCACGCATGCTTAGGCGCCGGTCAGACGTGATGAGTGCACGCAAACGGTCAACATTCGCGTCAGTACGAGAGGTGACGGGAGCTCCTTCACGTGGATCGTCTTCTACTGATTCACGCCTCTCCTTGAACCGTTTTGCCCATTCAAACACGCGTGTTTTCGACATGCCCCCCCCCTCTCTACTAGTTATAACTAAATACCCGGAACTTAATTGCCACACCTCGTACGTACATGCTTTTGAAATAATAACACTTCTCTCAAAACAGTTTTTGAAATTCTGGAAGTTCTGAGTAGAAATTTCATTAAATCTCTATTGGTGTCTGAAACAACTAATAATTAATGTTAAAAACTTAAAGTAGATTTTATTACGAATACGCCAGTTGTTCAAAAGAAATCGCAAAATTCATTTTAATTGGTGTCATTATTATTGCAAACAATTGTACACATACACGGTGTCCCAAACTACAAGAGATAGAAGGTGCAGTTTTTGCAATATTGGGCTACTTTTTCTAGAAACTAAAGATGCCGCAATCAGAATTTTCATAGGCCTCTTGGTTACATAAGATACAGGGCGAAATTTAAAAAAAATCTGCTTTTAAGGAATTCTTCATATCTCAGAGAATAACTCAGAGGATAACATGGTGAAAGTTACTTCTGATAGACTATTTTAAGTAGATTCAGTAGCGCACTTATAAATTCTCTACAGGGTTTCTCTTTTAAAATGTGGATTATTGAATTGCCGTGAGTTTTTTTTTCTTTACAGCTCTAAGGTAAGTGTTAAAAATTGCCTCCATCTTATTTCAGCACACATTTATTTATCATCCTTCCATTTAGTGGTTATAGTCGTAATAAAAAACTAAAAGAATATATTTTATTTCGTTTGAAGGTAGTTGACGTAATTACGGAGGTTTAGTTTAATTAATTAAATATTAAAATTATTTTTCAAAATTTTAACACTGTATCTCAAAGATGTATCTAGTTGCAGAGAAAAATGTAACAGGAAAAACCCTATATTAAAATATTTACTTTGATACTAAAATGCGGTTATATGTATCTATCAATATCTTGAACTTAGGAAGCTTATCATTTAAAAAAATGGGTGTGCGCCAGTACAGTCCTGCCTTCTCGGTCCGAAAGTTGTGAATTCAAACAAACGCTGCAGGCCTGCCTACTATGTTTCATAGTAAGTTTGTAGTAAGCTGTAGATCGCGGTCGGCAATGGAATAGCGTTTATTCGACGTTCGACGCCGTCAGTTCGACTAAAAGCACCAAAGTGAATCATTTGGGGTGGAAACGGTAACATGCGAAGTTCCCTTTAAGCCAAGAAGCGTCTATTTTGATAAACTAGTTAATAGGGTGTCAGTGTTTGTGTCTGAAACTGTGAAATCTAGAAATAGTTCGTGGTCTGTGTGTAGTATGCGAAGTGGAATGGTAAATATACATGCCTAAGGGTTATTTTGAATTTTTGCGCTTAACTTGGAGAAAATACGAATATGAAACGATGGTTAAACAAACGCGACGTATCTGTTATGCTTCGGATGTAAAAAATCGTACTTATAAACTAAAATTTCTATTTCCGCGTGCTTGTTTATTGGTCCAAAAGAGCAAAAGCTTCTTTGACTCCTTTGATACGCGGATATTTTCAGAAAATAGCTGCCAGTATTGCTTTAAATTTTTATTTATTAATGCATCTTAACATGTATCGTTCAAATAATTGACTTTTTTCAGATACCTATCTAAAAATTATTATTAAAAGTATCTTAATTATGCAGTTCATAGTCCTTTTTGATTTCAATGACATTTCTGCAGTTATCTACTGAAATTTGGGTTTTGCTACGTGGTACGTCCAATATTTGCAAATTAATGTGTATCGTGCATATTTTAAGCAAAGTAAGGGTCAAATATTAGCAAATATTTAAGCGAACCAGTTGAAAATCCTGAATAAATTAAAATTCGCCAATGAGGTCGCGTGTGACTGCTTCGATAATGTCCTTTGTTCTAGTAAGAATAATAAGTGCTGCGTATGTATTTCATACACTTTTTTTTTTATTAAAAACTGGAGTACAAATTTTGCATTTCATTATTTTTATTAAAATAGTACGAGCATTATACCGTTGAACATTTTCAAGAAGGCTTATTATAAACAAACTAGAGTAGCAACTTAAGTTGTATTGGTCCCTGTGTATATTTATGATTTAACACATCAAATTTGTAATATCTTTTTCTATATACTACCAATCCATTTAATGGCGTTGCTTATAGTACCTACACATAAAGTAGCTCTTTCTATTAGCGAACATCTGTGTCTCGTTGGTTTCCTTCCCCTAATCCCTCATAAAACAGGGTGGGTCATTCATTCTAGGCTGGTCTAGGGGTGGTTGTGACATTCCTCAGACCTGACGGATATAGTAATCTACTTTGTCGCGATGCTTATCTCTTTCCAGCTGACAGACAGACCCACTAGGAAAGATTGACGGGCTCGCCTAGATATCACGATAAGTTTTACTTGCATAATGAATGATCTGCGTTAGGCCCGTCTCACAAGAAAACCAGTGCGACAGCGACAATATTCAAAAAGGTTTGTTTAATTATTCCTCGATCAGTTCTACGTACTATTGTTTCTTTTTAGAAAGCAGTAATTTAAATTTTCTCTTGCCATTTTCGATGATACAAATTCCAATTTCTGGCATTGGTATTTTCAAAATCTAAAAGTTATCCCTGTTTATATGTTTATAAAATCTTGAAGTCGTCTAGTCTCACTGTTGAAGCAGTTGCACTTGCAAACTACATTTTTTTTCACTCTGGCCACTATCAAGTGCACGCACTTGCCGTTTCCTATCAATCCATATCCGGAATTGCAAAACCTCGGCTCAAGGTGTTCAAATCGTTTAACTAGGTCATGTGTTTTAATTGACCCCCATATATCCACCTGTATTGTTGTGTGTGGCACCGTTACCACCGCCACCTTATTTAAGATAAAATCTAACAAGTGCAAAATGTATATTTCATTTTGATATAATTTTATATATGTAAAATCTATTACAATAATAATGGCAAGCAAGTGGCACTTTTTAAAATACAGGCGACTCGTAACTTAAGCTTGGAAAATGATAGAAAAACAATTTTACTAGTAATAAGACAGTAAAATAAAAAATATAGTATTCCATTTAACTCTTCGTAGAAAATTGAGTAAACATCTATAGATATCAAATAACGCCATCTGGTGGTAAAAGCTTAAACAGAAACCTAAGTATTATTCCATGTTCTGATTCGGCTATTAAACTGCTTTAAAACAAGACTAAGTTTGTTAAAAATCTGTTAAAGCAGTCGGGAGTTTTCCAATTTTTTCTGCAATACACGATTCTACTCTCCCCCTTACTTTAAGAGGTAGAGCAAAATATCAAATAAACTGTTTTTAATCAATAGGAGAGTCCAAAACCGTTCAACATAACATACCTTCACTATTGATTTTATGAAGATAATCTTACTTTTCGATTTGGATTTAAAAATTCGCCGTCTAGCGGTAAAATTTGATAGTGGAAAATAATTTTAATAGACGGGCACTTCTTTTATCAATATTTTTTTTCCGGAAACAGGAGTTTTCGAAATACAATTGTTGGCCAACTTTAACTGAACACTAGGTACATCGAACTATTGCTTATATTTGAATTTAGTAAATTCAGAATAGCACGTAGTCAGTTAGAAATAAATAATAACTTATCAAGTTTAGTCGCTGCGGTCAGTTGTTTTAAATAGCATCTAAGGAAGCATTGAAATTGCACAATTCTGACAGGATGTTGCAAAAGAAGTAATATAGGGCCAGTTCTGTAACAGTATATTTGTTAAAATTTTAAGATTTTTAATATATGTAATTGATTTTTATTCGGATTATTTTTCCATTTTTACCTCCTTAGAAAATTTCAATCGACACGTCTAGTTTTGAGAACTATAAATACTTATTTTGTTATTTAAATCATTGATTATTCATAACAATGGGTAATCGTTGGTCACTAGAATTTTTAAATACAACTATGCGGAAACCTTTGCACAAGTAAAATTAGTATTTGTTACCTCTATCCCATGCAACATCTTTGGTGGCGCCCAATTCGGAATGATATAAGCAGCCGGCAGCGTATACATTGAATAACTGTACAAATTATGATAACCGTCTTTTACATAAACTAGATTTTCGTAAAAGTGGGGCTATTAATTAACGGCTAGAGATTGCCGATTAAAATATCATCAGCAAATTCTAATTACCTAATTTGCCTAATGAATATGCTGATTCCAATGATGTAGAATGTTTTTCAAATTCAGCTAGAGAATAAGTACATATTGCATTTTTTAAATCATTTATAATTATCTCCAATCACACAAACTTTCTATTTTCCTTTGTTTTTTTTTTCTTTTTGATTTAGAAACACCTAATTTTTTTTCTTAGTATTTCTGAACTACCCTATAATAAAAACAATCCATTTATATATTCGTTGGTAAAAATGTTTGAATGTGAGTGATTTAATTTCGTTAAACTGCTCTGTAACGGTCGGGTAATATATATATTTTTTTTAATTCAGAGTTAAATTACTGTATTAATAAACTGCGTTAAGAATTTTGTATAAAACTTAAAACTTCCCATAAAACATTACTAGCTACGACGTGCATGTGAAGTTTGTTTATATTAAATAGATTTAAACCTAATACAAATTGACTGGGCTTACTGGGCAGACTGTTTATATTTTTTTCAAAACCAGCCGATCATGGACGTCGGACCAACTGAATGTGGAAAATTGAACGTTTGGTGATAAAAATATGGAAGCGGTGACCTTTAACAAATATGCGGCTATTAACGTCACTTCAGAGACCTGCCAGAGAGCAGCCGTAGGAAGGACAAAGTTCGATGTAACATCAGAATTTTAATTGATAGCAACAATCCGGCGATTTACGCAGACGAAAATGTGGTAACCATTACAAATTTTGAAAGATTTTTGTTTATTTGGAAGAATTATTCCGTGTGAGGTATTCAAGGTCACTGCCTATACACTGCAACGCAAAATTAAAGGATATACAGGATGTTCCACATAGGAACTAACACAGAGCATGTGGGGGGGGTCCCAAAATATTGCAATGACTTCATCCAGGTATTCATTGAGTGTAAGTCACCCCTAGAATTATACCAAACTTTTTTCTTTTCCATAGATCGAATTTAAATAGAATGATAATATCCCGCGCAGAATTTAATGTAAAATACTTTTTACTTTGTTAAATTTTAAAATACTTTAAGGTTTTCAAGAATAAATGCATTAATTAAAATAAGAAAGAAATTTTATCGGCCGGCCGATTATCAATTATTTTTTGTTTAGACTATAGCCTAAAGTATCCTTAGCCTTTTTAAAATTATTAATAACAGTGTCGCACTTTAACACAAAGTGGTGCATGTTTTATTAACAGTTTTTTATTTGTATTATGGCAAGTAGACCACAGCTACCTGACTGACATTTCAAATGAAAATTTACCTGCAAGGTAGTTTCAATTTTTTTTTCTATTTTGAATAGTTGCTGGATTATGATTTTTCCAAGTTGTATTTTTTAATAAAAAGAATAAATAATTAGTTGTACTAATTTTTAAGTAAACGATATTGTGCTATTGGGTTAAAGATGGAGTTACCCTTCAAAACTGATGGGCCAGTTTTTAAATAATTCGAGAGTCAAATTAGAAAATAAAAATTAATAGCCTTTTGTATTGCAGTGTATGTTACAAATAGCGAATATACATCACAGTTCGAGTCGTCGTTAAGTGTTCAACTTGAAACCGACATCAATTTAAAACTAGGGCCATTCCGACAAAGTTAGATTGGGTACTTTGGTTATTAAGGAAAGTTTGTAGCCGTATATCTTTGAGAACAAATTTGTCTTTTAGGAATTTTCTGGGAATTCCCCATCATTCCCAGTCTGGAATAGTAACATCGTTGTGATATATAACGATATCTTTGGTTGAATATACTATTTTAGGGACATTGCAAATAGGCCTTAGATATTATATATTAATATACAGAGCGTTCTTCCATTATATGCCACAAACACTTGATCTGAGAAGGAAAAATCCTTGAAATGTTTATCTTGTTTTCAAGGAAATTAAATTATGTTTTCTTAAAAAAAATGAAGGTCTTTAATACGTGAAAACGAATCAAACTACGACAAAAGTCTTAGATACTTTTTTCCTTACTTTTAATCCCAAAACATTTTTTGACATATAATACATAGGTGATTAAAATTGTTATTTTATAAAATCTACAGTCATTTTCAGAATGGAGTTCAGATGGGTTGAAGTAAAAAATAATAGGGATTAAACAAAGAAAAAACAATTTTTTTACTTGGTACACAATCATATTACGTTTTGGTAAAATACCCAAATAGTTTTTCTTTTAAATTATCAAAATTTTCCTTTCCTTTAACGATAATATCGAGCACAGTCGGAAACCAAGTGCACTACGGCCTTTGTTTATATTGCTCACGTACGTTTGCTATTTCGGAGCAAACCTGCACCAATCACGTGACGGGAACAACCAATAACGGATCCCTTTCACTTCCTAAAATATCTCTCCCCCTTCTATGTTAATCGTATCAGATTAGGGTAAGGCACTGAACTCCAACCGCTAACCGATGCAATACGCTGGCGGTACGTGATAAACAAAAAATAGAGGTCGTTTCTATGTGTACAGTGTATTAAAAAACACCTGGTTATATGCAATTAAAATAAAATTATGTACGTATACCACGTAATGAATATATTTATTAGAAATTTGTATAAAATCATACGAAAAGCAAGGTGTTACCACAGATAAATATAGTTAATTAATTTGTGGTGTTACGCATAATCGTTTATATATAGAAAGTTTAATTTTGAAAATGTGATTAATTTATGTAGAAAAAAGCAATGGGCCTAACACTGGGTTTTGCGGTACTCCTGAGAGCCGCTATAGAATTTATTGATGACAAGTCGAGATGTTGAAGTAAAACTCACGCTGTAGTGAATCTGATTGCTCCATAGCTATTGCACTATACAGAGTAATTTAGTCATAATGTCATAAATTTTATTTAACCCCGTATTGGGAAAGCCTAATAAAGATAGAAAATCGAAAAAAAATTACTCGACCTTAAAAACAAAGTTATTGAACTAAATACGGTAGGTCAAGATTGTCGAATCACCCTGTATATGTCGTTCGCTTCAAGTAGGCGATTTCAAAGAAAGACACCTGAGTTCTTGTTACATAACTTCGCGACTTCCTAGGTGATGACTAATTCCCCATAATAATAATTATTATACTTATAGGCGTCTAATGCAATACGATTTAATCAACCATTTCTATTGTGTTGCACTGCATGTATTAAATATCAAATGATTAATAAGGTGTGATGCTTATTTATAAAATGAATAGGTTAGGTAATTCATTCATTTTGATTTTAAGGTCTTATTTTTCCGACTTACATAACCTCAAAATCGAAATTCTTTGTAGGTTAAAAAAAATTCAAAACGTAAGCTTCAAAGTGGTTGGTAACTTCTAAAGCACCAACCTTAGAAAATTAAAGTTATTTGGCGCCAGAATGAATATTGTTACATGAGTGTCGATATTGTTGGAGGCAGCACGTAAACAGTAAGGTTTCTAATTAGCTATGTAGCCATCAAAATTCTCATAAAAAACAGTCAAAGCGTGCGGACGAGACGTAATGTGTTTTTGTAGGTCCGCAATGTCATTTAAAATAAGGCTGTTACTCGTTATATAATAAATAAATGAAGGTTATTTGGTTTCACAACGACGGTAATATAGAAATGATTGCAAGGTAAGGAGCGGATACGATATTCTGAGGTTATACAACCATTGTGCAAGAAAATGTGTCCTATATTTTTATTTTTATGAAATTTCCAAGCAATAGGATCGTGCATAAACGAATTGCCTTACTTTGTAATAAAATAATTTGTAACATACCTTTTTTTGTAGAAAATGTAAATATGTATCTTATTTATTAATCGCTAAATCATTTGATATAGTTTTTCCAAAATGTGGTGCCAAATTGAGATAGGAAGTCATTATAGTAATTAATTACATTGTAGAATTCCTTCTACAGAGTGACCCATTTTAAACGGAAACAGTCTTGTAAAATTGGTATTTGTCATCCCTTTTAAAAAAAATATAATGAAGGCTTTCTTTAATCAAATACATTTTTTATAATAATTTTGAAAAAAAATGTTGGCTATGAAAAATTAATTAAAAAAGTGAGGAATTAATTTTTGGCTTGCAATTAATGACATATATAAAAATGTATAATTAACGGTTAAAAATAATTAGGTATTTAAATAAAAAATTATTAATATTTATTTACCAAATTTGTAATTAAAGGTTTTAAGGGATGCTGAATCCAGTGCCGTAGTTATATTTGAAGAAAAGAAATCGCTACAGGTTTTGGCAAATATTGTAAATATTTTAAAGTTATGTTACGTCCAAGGTTAGTTGAAGACGTCTCGAGAAACTGCAAAATAAAGGACTAGGCTTTAGATTTAAACTTGCCACAGGTTTTTGGATGGACAGTTTCCTGTAGATATAACTCTTTTCATATACAATGGCGAAGATGTCTGAAGTAAATAACGTTTTATCTACAACTGCTTTATAAGAGCCTCATTACAACAATTATTTGGCATTGTTTCAGTTGAATAATGAAGTTGACCAATAGTGGGGTAATATGTCACATTACCCACTAGTGAAAAATTAAAAAGAGGTCACTGCTTAAAGGTTATTTTTATTAAGAACCAACAGGTTTATCAATTTGATAATTCATAGATAATTTAACTTAAATTAACTTATAAGTACGAGCCCCTTCCCATTTCAGTTGGCCCACCTACTGAAATATTAGTTTTTTGGCCAGCACCAAAACATAACAAATACTACAGGTTGTTTTCAGGCCCCAAAGTAATTAGCAGAGTATATTAAATAATGTCCAGTAAAAAATACCAAAGTCCTTGCTCTCTATTTAAATTTGCAAGGAAAAGCAAAAATTTTGTAAATACAGCAAATCAACCTATGTTTGTTCTGGTACAAAGGATGCCTATAATTCAAAGATTGCTGTGGAAAACTGACACCGTGACAGTTGCTAATATTCATATAGCTGTCAGTACGCATTTAGTATAGCTTCAAGTACTTAAGTAGTTGTGTTTTCTTAAAATGGGTAGAGGAAAGGTTATTGATGAGAAAATTCGTTCACTTATTATTAAATTTTTCAATTCCGGCAAATCAAATTCGGAAATTGCAAATTTATTAGAGTTATCGCGGTATAGTGTAAGAAACATAGTTAGACTGTATAAAAATACCGGCTCAGTTGCTGCAAGGCCCCAATATATTAAAAAAAGCAAAATTACAAATGTGGATAGACGTTCGTTGAAGAGGATTATCCAGAAAAATAGGCGAGCTAATTACTTAGAGCTAAATGCTCTATGGAGTGACGCTGTTGGGAGACGAATTTCGAGATCCACAACGCACAGGGAGGCTCATAAAATGGGTTTTGGCACTTATAAGGTACATTTTTTAATAAGCAAAATTGCGGTAGGAAAATAAGAAATGACAATATTTTGCTTTAGACCAAAGAAAAGCCGCTTTTAACACTGCAGCAGAAGAAAAATAGAGTAAGGTGGGCAAGACAACATAAGGATTGGACAACTCGGCAATGGCGTGCAATACAATGGAGTGATGAGGCCAGATTTGAAGTGTGTGTTGGAGACAGTCGCAGTCGAGTTATTCGAAAAAAAAATGAGGCGTTTCATCCGGACTGTCTCAAACGAAAGGTGAAATTTCCTGCATCAGTCATGATCTGGGGTAGCATGTCAGCTAAAGGAGTGGGAAAACTTCATTTTATTGACGGCATTGTGAATACGGACAAATATTTAGCCATTTTGGAAGAATCGCTCTTACCGATCATGGAAGAATGCTTGACATCCCGCCAAGAATTTGTGTTTTAGCAAGATGGTGCAGCATGTCACACCTCAAAGAAAGTATTAAAGTGGATAAAGGATAATGCTATTGCACTTTTAGAATGGGTTTCTAGCAGTCCGGATCTATCACCAATAGAAACTTTGTGGCATGAGATGAAAAAGGTGCTACGAAAACATCCTGCTAGAAATATCCCTGAGCTGAAGCAAAGACTTCAGGAAATATGGGATTCTTTTACACCGGAATTATGTCAAGGCTTGGTTAATACTATGTCCCAACGAATTGAGGCTGTAATAAAAAATAAAGGCGATGTTACCCAGTGGTGAATTTTAAAATTGTTTTGTTAGTTTTACGCTACTTGTTCTTATTTTCTCTATTTGTCTTTATTTTCTGTTAGATATTGGTTTTCGTTGCTTCATATTTATTTATTATGTTTAAAATACTGTTTAAGAGATAAATAAATTTACAGGTTAATGTTGTACTTTTATTTTTGCTTCATAAAAACAAAATTTCTGCCAAATCCTATGGTGGGCCAACTGAAATGGGAAGGGGCTCGTATTAGCAGCAAAGCTTTGGCAATTCGTAAGATTAATACCAGATGAATGCAGCTGGTTTGTATTTGTATTAACAATGCTTAAATTTTCTTTGTAAGCACTTGAAGTAGCTTCAATGATGGCAATCTCTCCTCCAAGAACTTTTGTGGCGATTTTTTTTTCTTATTTTCAAGAGACGTATCAATATAGCCTTCACACACGGTGTTGGCATTCCAACCACCATGTCGTTTTATAGTTAGAAGATCTGCTCCTGTGTAGGCTAGAAGGAAAGTAAATGATCGTCGAAAACAGTGCCCTGTATATTGTTGAGGCTGTGATAAATTGAGAATAAATAAATCTTCTTTGGCAATACACTAAAAGTATTTACACCAACAGGAAGTTTCATGCATTTACCATTTCTGTAACCAACAAAAAATCTTCCATGATCGGCATGACTAGGACGCAGGGCGTGGTTATTTTCGTATTACTTGGACCATATTCACATTGTCGATGAAAAACAGAAAAACTACAGAAAAGCAATTAAATTATTGAATTTAGCGATGTCAACATTTTACCGCATACAGATTGTAGACCGCAGCATAGACTAGATGATTTGTACTTCTTGGATAATTCTTCAAAAAATGCTAATAATACCTTTTCTTTTGCTTCATATTTTATATTCTTAGATGCACACCAATCAGTGAATGGTTTAAAGTTGTTCGTACTTGGTTCTGGATTTATCTGATAAATGTGAAGCTACTGCAGTTGCAGCAGCTTTTTCAATTTCAAGAGGCAAGTTTTCTGTTTCTGAATCATTATGTCAATCAACACCACGCAAGAAAATGTAAAAACGAAATAGCTATTTATGATATACGTGTTAAAAGTAAGATTTTATTTTGTGAGTGAAGATGATTAAAAAACGAGCGTAGCAAGTTTTTTAACTTCACGAACAAAATATAATCACTTTTAACACGTATATCATACACTATTTTTTCTACAAAACAATCCGAAGAACTTTAAACTCAATAAAAATAAGAAATCAAAAAGTACCACACAGATCGCAATATTTATGAACCAAAATTTTCGTAGCAACCAGTGCTGTTGTTAGTTACAGAAAAAACGCAAAAATATTGACAGCATTTTCTAGTAATATTATAAGTATAATGAATAATCTCGATAATGAGCGTAACGAATCCATCCCTGCTGAAATCAAAGGAACAGTACGAAATCGCTTATGACGCTTTTCGGAATGGTGCAACATTAAAAAGGTCCCTGGGAAATGTAACGAAAGTGTTTTACTGGCATATTTTTAGGAAAAAACCAAGATATGGAAATCGTCAACGCTGTGGTCAAATTATTCCATGATCAAAACTATGTTTAAAGTAAAGCAAGATCAAGATATAAGCAAACATTATAAACTTATTGCTTTTTTAAAACGGAAGGGTGAAGAATATCAAGCAAAAAAGTCAAAAATTTTGAAGAAGACGCATATCGACAAATTTCTCACAGAAGCAGAAGACGAAAAGTCTGATGATGAAAGTCGCAGCAATAGTGGGTGTCTTCGGGGCGTGTCGCCGGGAGGAATTGTGTCAGATGACCATCGACAATATCGAATATTTGGGCACTTCGGTTGTTGTGACCATACCAGATACTAAAACGAAAGTGCCTCGGACTTTCAGTGTTGTTGGTGAATTCTATTTAAACTTTTTTAGAAAGTATATGGCACTCCGGCCACCCAACGCTGACCATAACGACTTTTTCTTAAATATATGAAGAATAAATGTGTGAAGAATTCAGTCGGAATTAACATGTTTGGTAAAATGCCTGCCGACATTGCAGAGTTCTTGAATCTACCAAATCCTCAACTCTACACCGGACACTGTTTTCGTCGTTCATCGGCGACATTGTTAGCAGATTCTGGTGCAAATCTTACTACCATCAAGAGACATGGAGGATGGAAATCTTCGATGGTAGTTGAAGGCTACATTGAAAATTCACTGGAACAGAAGAAGGAAATTGCGTGCCAAATACTTCCTACTGCTTCAACTACTAGCAAGACCACCAGTACTACCAGTAGTATTTCTACAGAAAATAGATGTGTCACACATGTTGACAGTAAAACCAACTTAAGTATGATGACTCCGCAGGGAATTACAATTTCAAATTGTTCTAATTTTACTATAAATGTTAATAGTAATAACTAGTTAAAATGTTGGTTTGTACTTATTTAAAATAAAAAGTTGTTCATGTGTTTGTTAAAACGTTTTATTAATTTTCAAAACAAAATTTAAATAAACTTTGATTTACTTTTAACACTAGTGTTAAAAGTAACTTACTTTTAACACGCGTGTCAAAAAATGACATTTTTAACATCAAAAATGACAATTAAAAAGCCCACTTTTAACAGTTTTGTAGAAAAACTCAATTTTGTTTATAACAAGTTTGAAGGTTACCATAACAATGTCCTTACTTCTTGATTTTGAATCAAATCTAACAAACTGGATCTGATTTTGGATTTTTCTCAATTTAAGACAGTTGTTGATAAAATGTTATATAGTACACGTGGGATAACGGCATTTTTTATTACACTTGTGAAATGTCTCACTCATGTATAATAGTGCCTATATCCAACTTCCCCCTACTATAAATATTCATTTTATAAAAAAAATCGTCCATGACTATTTTGCTAAAACTCCTATACCTATGTTAACAGAAGCCTTTTAAATAAGCGAACCCTTCCATGTCGCTTTAACTGTTACGCGATCGAATTAAACTACGTAATCTAATACATGAGCGACCCCGCCCCCTTGCCCGTATCGAATTCCGCGAAAAACTGCTCGGCAATAGGAAATTAAATCCGGCTAATTAGATCGTTATAACAAGTACACATTATATTGCCGCCCGATTGTGTACCAACAGGCAATAATGTATCTAATCAAATCATCGTTTAAGGTCGATGGTGGATGGTTGGGTAATCAACACGCCGTTTCGTTAGCATTGGGAAACTCGGCTGACCGCGATATGCGATGAGTTTCACTTATGCCTGCCACTGAAAGACGATTTTTCATATTTGGACGGTAGAATATGGAGCGGTCATGTCTTCGCTCTACCCATTGCTTGAGGGTCACGTATTCTTGAAATACTTGTACCCGAGTTTCAGAATAGTAGAGATCAATGTGTGTAAGGCAGGTGAGGGTTGCAGAGGATAAGATTCCATAGTCGTACCACTTGAGAAGGGTTCAAAGAATACAAAATTACCATAAATAAGTTGACGTTGAGTCATAATAGTTTACTTTAAAAATTTATTCCTGTCATCCTCTTTACAATTGTAATATGCCGTCATTTTAGACGGTAGTGGCCTACCACCACCCACTTACATCTATCTGATGCGTACTCCGCGGATATCACACTTATAATACACTGTAGTGAACATATGCACTATATACTACTAGTTACCTAGCACTGTGATTAGAACTGTCACACATTAACAGTTCGTCGTGATTCAACATCAAGTAAACCATGTTCCAAATATATTGCTGTAGTTCAAGTATATGCGTTATTATTAGACGTCCTTCTTTTCCAAAAGATGACTTTAATCTAGTCGAAAATTCTCAAGATATGCTTTGGATATTGCGATCTTGCCACACTTTATCACCCTATGGCCTTCATTTATCCATATGAGATACTCTATGATTCAGATTTCTGTCTTTTAATATTTGTCTTTCAATATTTGTCTTTCGGTCATCAGTATTTCGACTTTCTCTATCAATATACTCTTTCAGTTTTGTTTCATAAAACGGAAATTTACGTCACGCATAATTCTCAAAAGCATCTACTCATACTGTACTCTGTTTTTATTGTTGGAAGCTCACTTTTAAAATATCATTGAATTGTTCTACAAATCGCGTATTTTATGTCGTCATCAACCTTTACCTTCTTCCTTCCCCGAATTTTCACTATTTTTCACCATTTACACTCATATTTTAGTCTCGCGCCCTAATCTCTTCATAGATTAGGGCGTTTCCGATGTTGAAAACACGTTGTAGACTTGTAGAGCTTGATTTATTCTCCATTCTTAAGGAGACGTCAAAATCAATAATAAATTAGTTCCAATCATAATTAAATTAGCGGAAAGATATACTCCGACTCGGACAGCGTCGTTACCAACAGAAATCGGGCATTGTGATATGCACATGCCTGTATGCATATCCGGTTCCGTAGAATGAAACAGAAGCTGTGTAATCGGGATACTGTGCGAGGTATGCGGAACACACAATTTTATACGAAGAATTTACGGACAGCTCGTATTTTTCTTGGTGTTGACTGCTATAAATTATGAAGGGGTTTATAAAATGAGTCACTCTTTACTATTATGAAGCCTGACTATAGTCGAAATATACAGGGTGATGCAGAACTCATCTAAAAAAAAATGAGAATGTACAGGGGTGTCTTACTAATACAATTTTGTAAAGAAAGAATCAAAAAGAATAGTTCAAAAATGCAAACAAGGCAAAGCGTGTAATTGGCGACCGAACAAAAAATTGGTAGATATTTCCAAGGAAAGAAATAAATAATATTTTGTAATATCTATTTCATACAGCAAATTGAACTGCTTTTGCTGCTATTGTTATTACTTAATTATTAATAGAATTAATTAGAGGTTTTAATTAATAAAATAGTTTGACATACGCGATATTACAAAAACAAAATTTTGTGCCCTTTGACCCAGTTTCTACAAACTAACACAAATGTTTCTGCGTTTCTGCTTTCTTCTGCGTCTTGTCTGTTTTTTTTTCCGGAAATTATTGGAAGCAGCTATGATATATCTACGTAAATTATCAATACTGTTCACTTCGGTGCGATCACTTCATTTTTTAAATATCCCTACAAAAAGAAGTCCAAATGATTTAAAGTCAGGAGATCGTGGCAGCCATGGTACCGGTCCTTCTCGTCCAATCCCTCAATCCCTTGATATTAATCCTTGGACACGCTGTACATGGTACGGGTGTAATTGAGCTTCACGTCCTGGACCTCCATCTCCCCACGATTTGGTTTTAAATTTCCCGCCTCACGCTCGCGTTACACTACATTTGCACTCACTGCGCTCCACGGTAATAGTAGTTGCATTTGGCACATATTTACCGGTAAATCGTTGTGCTACATCCTTAAGCCATTTTTGACACATGAACTACTGTAAATACTCGCATCAACAAAACGTTAATACCTACTATAAGTAACCGGGTATTCGAAATTGCCTGTCTAGAGACTACAGCGGCCCAGCGATGTAAAGGTTGAAAATACTACAACTTCAATTTTTTTTTGTCGGAAACTATAAGAATTTTACAAAAATTTTTTTTAGATAAGTTGTGAATTGCGCTGTATGTATACTTAGTAGGTGTAGTTTAAACCTAATCAGCCGCCCGTAGCCCAATACAATATATTTTTACACCCTGTACACTTAAGTAGTAGTTACAAGCATTAGAAAATCATTTATTGCCTGGTAAAAATCGTAAATTTCCAACGGTGTGGCCTCGTGTAGATCATAACTTTGATCTATGTCGTCGCTTAAGGAGAAAGGTTCAACGCACATATACAATATCTGCAGAAAACTCTCGTAAAAAAGACGATAACTGCTGTCGTGCCAAACGTAGAAAGTAACCATTGTCGTGTGAATTAGAAAATGGGAGACATATGAGACTCCGCACGCTGCATCACACTCGGTTTTAATTAATCGACAAGATTATTAGCGATAAGGAAGTTCGAAATTAATTGAGTCGATTCTCGTGTGAAATTCCCGATGTCTATCGGTGTCACTTCTAATGGATGCTTTATTGAATCGACTTCGACGTCTTCGATGACTTGGACAGATAAGAAAACATTTTTTACACGCTCCAAACTTGTAGAAGTCATTCGCATTGATGTTTTCTACAAAGACAACTGATTTTTATAGCTGAACTATACAGGGTGTCTCGCAATTTCTGACGATAAAATAATGCGATGTTGCCAAACTTGCCTTTGGTAAAGTTGATGGTTAAAAAGATATAGGGTGTCAAAAAAAAAGATATGATCTTGAAAAAAATCATCATAACGAAATGAAGGTTGCTACAAACTACTTAGAAACGATTTTGTAGCCTTCGGTTGAAGTATATTTTCTCTACGTTATACTATTTTCTTTTTTCAAAATTGTCACCTCTGTACTAGTAAGCAAAGAAAGTAATGGTTTTGTATACATATTTAAAATAGGAATGGTTTTATATATTTTACACGAGAATATATTGAAAATATAAGCTATAACTTTTTTCCTTTGCTACTATAAAGGAAAATTTCAGTACAAACAATTACAAACGATTTTCTATAAGAAACAGACGAAAAAAATTTTATTACAAACGATAATCTAGGTTCACATAACCCTGTCACTCTGTATCTTTTTAACTATCAACTTTTGGAATTTGGCTGCATCGCATTATATCGTCAGGAATCTACTTTTTTTGCTCGACGTTGCATTAATTTTGGGACACCCTGTATACGTCTTAATAAATCTCATGCCACCTGACCATTTTCAAGGATACCAAATAACACCTAAAATGGTATAACCAACATGTTTTAAGTGCAAAATGTATAAAATATATTTTTTTAAAATTTTACCACCGATGTAAATAATTTGAAATTATTTACTTTTATATATATGTATGTGAAAATAATTGTTAAATTGTGATATCAGCATAGGAACAAGTACGTGCCGTAGAACAGTTTTTTGAAAGTTATTGTTTAATTTGAAGGAATTTCAAATAGTAGCAATTAATATACAAAACATCAAGAATCATATTTTTTGCTTACTTTTATTCTACATGTTTTATATTTGTCGATATTTCAGTATCTAAACATATCAGAAATTTCGGCATTTCGTGTCAAGAAATAACAATATTAATAAATTACGTAAAATCGTTAAATGCGATAATTTTGATGTGTAATGTAATCTCGATATTACGCCAAGTTCTTGTTTATACTTATTTCTGAAATCCTACATAGATTGCGCCAGATTTCAAAATAGTTGATTAAAATTGTGTCTTATCCTTTCCTTGTTCCTGTTTCCTATAGATTTTAGACATAATCGTATGTACGAATACAATATAGAAAATAGGAAACGAAGAAAATAGTGTAGAGTGTATTGCCAAATGGAAGTCCACTGTACTAAACTTAGGGTGGAATTCAAAATCAGCACTTCACATAAGTGTGACTTTTCATTTAGGGTATACTTAATTAAAATGCCCTTCAGTATTTTATTTCATATTTAAACTTAATGGAAACTAGTTGTTACCCTGCATTTTTATCTTGTAAACTGCAAAGGTAGGTGCACTCTTACCCTTAAATGTGATCTATGAATTCAATCCTTATTTGTTGATTTTTTGAGAAAATGTTGTTCTTGACAAAAAAGTTTTTATTATCTTCGGACATGAGCTGTTATTAAATATATAGTCAAACACATAGGACGTTAAAAAAAATATACATTTCCATGACACGAAGTGCTTTTATTTTTTTATTAAACATTTTATTTATGAACTTGTATTTTAAATTTAATTAAAAGTTTTTTTTTGTTTCAAAACGCATCATACATTAAAAATTAAAATAGCAGGAATTTAGTTGAAACTAGGAATATTAAATAATTTTCAAGAATGTATTAGATGTTAAATTCACTTAAACATTACTATGGTTATTTCTTATCAATGTCAAAGTCAAAGTTTCTAGTTTTATACTTTGCAAAAAAATTGTGTATTAATAATGGACATTAAATCATAATTTTTTATTAACAAACGCTGTTAGTATTCTACTGGACTCTATTTTTTTCTACATCCATAGCACATAGCAAAAAAATCAATTCCACAGCTTGCGGTTATTAATATGCCAGATATGTGACGAGAAAATTGATATTTAATAAGTTTATTAACTTGACAAATTATTTTCTAATAGGCGTATGATAACTAAAACGATCTGGTCCGACTATCTAGGCCTTGCTCAACAGTGTTGTTCGGTTATTGATATTTTTGACACAGTTGCGATAAATTTAAAAGAAAAAGTTATTCGCATAAACAATTTATGTGTTACTTTCTATTCGTCTTTTTTATTTATTTTGCAATTTTCGATAATAACTCTAATGAGATTTGATTCTGAACGTGATGCTAATTGAATAGAATTGTTTACTTAGTCATCTAGGATTTGTACCCAATCATTAGAAACACCAAGGTCCTTCAATTGCCGGATTGTTGAATATCTGATAATGAGAGGTTAGTTTCACTGAAGCAAAAATGTCCATAAATATAATTAAAATATCTTTATATTTTTTCTTCTTCTGTTCCAACTTTTTCTCTTAAATATTCTGATAAATTGCTATGAATGGAAAAACAGTGATGATATTTTTCCCAGCATCATTTTTAGCTTGTGAAAACAAACATTTCCATTTTTATATTGCACCTTGAAATCCATACCGATATGTATAAAATCTAAAAGGTGAATATAAAAATACAGTCAGACATACGTACCTGCTAGTTTAAAACCATTTATTTCATAAATCATGTAACTACAAATAATAATAGAAATTAATTATTATACTGACACATAATACATATTCTTACCTTTCTCCTACAAAGTCGGAAACTATGCTCATTCACGCTGAGGAGTCAGCAGGGGGATAAAGCTTAAAGACAGAAATGGCCGAAACAGAGCCGATAATTGAGCTATCTCACATTTTTGCTCACAAGTTTCACGATTAATAGAGGTTTTCATGTACTTAATTAAAACATTCATTGAATATGTAAAATTCGTTGCTTTAATCAATATTTTTCATTAGCTAATGTAATAGTTAGTTACCTAACATGTGCGGGAAGTGATACTTTTCCTCGCGTTGTTTGCAGTTGACTGAACTCCGCTTCGCTTCGTTCGATCAGCAATCGAGTGCAGAAAAGACACTTATGTATAATAATATTTTTCCTAAAATCATGATAATTCTAATCAGGCGAAACAGTTTATTTTAATTACAAATTTATAACATTAACAAGTAATTATTAAGTAGTTATTTAAACTAATAGAAAATGTTAACGAAATACGTTGAAATTAAATGTACAATTTGTGGCATTTTGTAAATTCAGTGCTGAGGCAATAGCGGCTTGAGAATGTTCTTCTGTCACGGAATGGACCGCATTAGCGTGACGTCACAGTAGCATGCAACCCGCGGTACTTTGTGTCATAAGAAATTTAATTTCAATCAAGCGTTCTTATAATGACCCTTACGAGACTTATATTTAAGGGTCAAATTATCTGGCCGATAACGAGACATTGGAATTTGATTTATTTCTCTGTTAACAGAACTATTTAAGAAATTTCTTCACTTGAATTCGATAGAAGAATGTTATTTGCTAATTTTGGACCAACTATTCTAAAATATTTTTCTCTTTAAATGTTCTAAATAAATTTTTAAAATATGCTCTTGCTCCACGAATAGTAAAGCAGAATTAAGCTCAATTGAGCAACTACTTTCATTTGGTTTATCTGTCATCTGTCAGAAAACTTCACCTTGCAAATTTGAATACAGAAATTATGTTGATTTTGTGTTTTTAGTGTTAAATCTTGTATAAGTGAGTCTGTCTATGGTTTTAAATGCTTTGTAGCATTAAATACATGGTTGCAATCGGTTTATGTGTTTAGTGGAAATAAATTTAACGGTATATTCACATTCAAATTAGTACAACTCTTCTTGAAGTTTTATCTGGTTTAATTAAACTTATACTAAAATCCAGATTGGTCAAAATGTAACTTAATTTGAAGAAAAGGAAATAATAGGTGCTATTTTGTTGATTTTATTTTGACACTTAAGTCACCTTCCCTTAAGGTAGAATTTTACAGGTAAACCTTCGCGCCAATTTTGTTGTGACACTTGTAAATGCAACAGTACAATAGACCTACTGTATAATGCAACAAAAATCGTGCAGAAAAGTGCATTTTATCGCTTTATTGTAGAAAATTGCCACATTCGCCCCGAAAAATCGTGCGGAAAAGTACACTTTTCGCATGATCGTAGGAAAAAATATTTATTAATGCAGTAAATGCCAATACATTGATTCAACGAACACAGTTATAAGCTTTTATCCAAAAAACCATATTTTTCCAGTGTCGGTATTAATTTAGATGTCAAATATTAATCTTGTTTTCCAAATTGCAAGTTATAAAAATATTTGCTTGAAATTGAAAATATATATATATTCGTTCTCTAATAAAATCAGCATTAATTTTTAATTAATTATACAACCATAACCAGTTAGGTATAGTTGTTTCATCAACAAAATGTATTGCATCAAATGTTCAATCATATAAATATAAAATGTAATAAAACTGCTGTTATTGATAATATGATGTCTTATAAGTGTGTAATAACTGTAATAGTACGGTTGTGTATAATTTCACCTCTGTAGGTGTTCCTAAATGCTTAGCCACCATAACACATGTCCAGATTCAGATTCCGGATATAGTTTTCTACCTAATTCGTCGGCCTTATCCATTCTTCTATATACATGATTCCGTCTAGGCCTTCGGCTATGCGTTGACCAACATAATTACACGACATGGGTTCAGTCTTACCACTTCACTTCATTATTTTAAAATTTGCTGTAAATGATATCTTGTCGTTTTCAGATGTCGTCGTTATGGATTTAAATCGTTAGTATAATGTCATATAGTTTCACTGTATACAGCGTGTTTTTTTCCTAACTTTTATGTATTTTTATCCAGGGTAATAAAGTCGCCTTTAATTTATTGCACCACTGTATCTTTCCGCGACGTGTACAATTTGTCCGTAATATTTTACGGTTCTAATGAACGTCTGACATTTTTATGACCAACTACCACCAAGAACGTAAATAAAAGAAAGTTATAGAAAAGTACAAGATACGTTTAGTCGCCACAACCCTAACAAGTTTTACAATTAGCAATTATATTTCCATCTGGTTATAAATACTAAAATTAATTGATTTATGCAAAATTATATAGTACGGCCGTTTCGTGGTCCATTTTCCGCTATTATATTTAAAATTTTAATGTACTGTAATTAATTGTCGTTTCTGATTCGTTTTGGTTAAATTTCAAATGTGATATGGCAACGCCCAGGTCCTCAAATACAGGAAAACCTGAGGGTTATGCTAACAATATTATTAGTAATTATTCAATAAATAAGGTTTTTTAACATTGTCAAGAATGGATATTCCAGTTTAAAAAGTTGCCGGGGGATTTATTAATATTTCATAATAAAATTATATTTTTTCAAACTACAAATTAACAATGACAAGTAAATAAAATATTACAACGGCACTGGACGAAGCGCGTAAAATGAAAATCAAAAATGAATTAATTTGAAAGAAAGTTCAAGAAAATCGAAAAAAATAGCGAAAATTTAATTAAAATCCACTCGGATGAGCCTGATTTTTATAATAGAATTAAAAATATACCTGTTCTAGAATATTTAGTCACCAAAATGCCCTAGTTCATTCATTGTTGTTTGAAATTCATGCCAGTTGCATCAGAAACTGCAATGGAGTCTTCTTATATTTAGAAAGACACTAAAATTATTAAAATCAAAAATGTACTCTTGATTTCCGTCAGCTATGTGACACAGCAGGAGTGAATGTTCACCAAATTACAGTGTTCAAAGCTTAAGGGCCGCGTTTTAGTCGTCGAAAATCGCCCAAAGACAATCCACTCAGGATGTGGCGGTTCCAATTAGCGTAAAGCCGAACTAGAGCTAGATACATTTTCGCGTAGAAGATCGGTGTTGCAGATTTCTTTACTCGGTAGATTCGCCTAACGTTTTATCCGTAGGATCAGAGACGTATTAAGGAAAATCGGCCTAAAGTACAGAAACAACAAAACAATATCAGTATCTGCACAGAATATAGTCATAACATACCAGGATGTTTCTATAAGGTTTGTTGGGATAAATAATATACAATAAATTTTTGTTCCAGGAAAAAGTAACACATTATTGAAACAAATTTTTAGATATATTATTTTTCCGATAATTATTTATACTATTACTAAGAATGTCGATTTATTTAATAACTGAGAGGTAGATCCTGTATGTCGAAAAGCGGTTAGATAAAATACTTGCAATAGTTTTGTTGGTTTTCATCTTTTAATATATAGGTATATATTTAACTTTATTTGTAGTAAAATATTTAGCCAAAAGAAATTTATAAAGTACGGCTACAGTAAAGACATGGAAAATCGTTTAATACAATAATGATACCTGAAGTAAATTAAAAATTTTCCCAATATTACGTATATACGAGTATTTGTATATCTATCAAATACAACTGAAAAAGTTATACGGTAGGTAGTGAAGCACCGAGTCGTACACCGTACCGAAATTTACAGAATTATTTCAGCGCGACGTCTTTGAAAAAGCCAGGTCAAAGCGCAACCGCCAAACAGGCCTAGGACTGGTTTATACGAGGTGACCCAATAATGAATTCTGTTTCTGGCGTTGACAAGGATCGATATTAATATCAATAAAATTAAAAAACAAATGACTTTTTGTAACTATTTTCCGTAATATGACTTTATTAAAGAAACTGAATACCTACCCATTAAAATTGGTTAAATAATTTTATTTCGTTGGAATAATTACATATGTGTATCAAGTTTGTAAAAATTTGTTGGCGTAATTTTTCCAAAAAATAACATAGAACTTCTTAAACATATATTAATACAGTAAGACATAGTAACCTAACTACCAGCAACTTTGTAATATATTTTCTTTTTATAAATTTTTAAGATTAAGTTTTGCAACAGCGTTTCATGTTTTATTACATATTATGTATATATTTATGATTTTAAAGTAAAATAAATACATACTCTTGTATATAGTGAAATGAAATAGTCGAAAGGAAAGTTAGTACATGGGTGGTGATATAATATTTTTAAAAATTCACTTTTTAATTGTTAGCCAAATGACTTTTCACAAATTGTTAAACATGTCAAGAAAAGCATCCTCCATTGCTATTATGTAATCCAGAATATTTCTAGAGCTACCAAATGATTTTTTTTGTCTTAATACATACACGTTTTATTCAAAGGTTATTTGTTTTCGTTTTAATTCTCATGCGTAATAATATATATACAGTTTCTTATAAAGAAATGATACGGATTTCTATTTTGCTAACTCACCTATAATTTTTATAGTTAGAGAAGGAACGGCAGATTTGTATTTGTATTATTAGTTTATAACTCTGATCTGCAGAAATATCACCATATTTATGTGTTTCTCTAAAGCATAAAGCATTATTTCTGTAAGAAAGTTCTTATACACTCAAAAAAAGAAACATTAGGTTCAAGTGAGCTGATAGTTTTAAAATGAAATAGTTAGCACAAATACATATGTATTAGATGTAAGTGCATTTATTTTAATGAAACTAAATTCAAACTTTATCGTAATCTATAAATTTTCTTGAAATTTATATTATTTTTGAATATATATATTTAAAACAAGTTCTAAAATAGTTTTGACAACTAATATTTTTCTTTCAGTGAAGATAATCGTTTTATTTATGAAAAACCATTACAGTTTCTTATTTTTAAGTATGATACATTTGTTTTTAATACCATATCATTATAATATAAATGTATGAAATACTTAATTGTAACTACATGGATTATTAAGATTAAATATACATGTTTATTAATGTAAGGTACGTTTTCTTCAAGTAAAACTACTACATTTAATACAAATACATAAATGATTTGCTTATAATATCATTTACTTTTTGTTACGGCACAATCAACGATCACACAGAGCAAAACGGTGCGGCCGCGACGCGACGTTTGTACTCAACTTCGTTTCTGACAAGACTCAACAGGTTACGGCACAATCAACGATCACACAGAGCAAAACGGTTCGACCGCGACGCGACGTTTGTACTCAACTTCGTTTCTGACAAGACTCAACAGGTCAACAGCTCCGTTTACTGAATTTCATCTACTGCATCTTAAGACTAACCTGTGATTTCGCCGGTATTATTTATTAGAACTAGAAGAGTACATATACACTGTGTAGTGTTTCTGTTTGTTACTTCTTTTGGGTACATTCATGTGAATAGTGAATACTACGCAATGGAAGAATTATTAAATAACGAAGAATTTAAGGATGCTTTAGCCCGTAAGTATAATAGTTAACTACCCATATAATATACAAAGTAGACTTTGAAATACTATACATTAATAATATAGTAATATGTGGAAAAGTGCAGTCAATATCCTTTGCTTAATTGACTTAAGATCTAAAAAATTTGTGCTTAGGAATATTTAATAAATTCAGTAACAAAATGTTTCATTTCAAGTAAAATTTTTATAGGAATTTAAATTAGTATAATCGCAAAAAATATAATGTTATACCCAGTCATTTCATAAATTTAAATTTAAAATTTGCTGCCACAATTTTTTTCTCTCAATCTTTCTACATTTTTACTAATTATATGTCTTTTTTATATAGGCAATGATATAGATGTTAACAACATATCAGGCCTTAACGAGGAATTAATTAAGGAATTATTTCCTAGCATTGGAGTGAGATTACGATTTGTATCTGCATTTAACAGAATAAAAAATGTAAAGTACTTTTTGGCAATGATGATAAATGATTCCTTTAATGTTATTTCTTTGTAGGAAAATGAAGAAAATATTAGTCCAAACTTATTTATTCTGCCTGAAACAGAAAATAATACAGATTGTTCTGATAGTAATTCAACCGTAGTATCAACACCTTCTAACGTTATTCAGCTTGATGATCATCAAATTAGTGAACTTGTAAGATCTACCTACACTATATTTTATTTTTTTGCCTTGATAAATACGTCGGATATTTAATGAGATTCTGACTAAATAACGATTTTGGATATAGTTCCACATTTTTCTGATCTTTTATATCATTTTTCTTTATGTGCAGTGATATGAAAATATGTTACATCTTTTTAAACACAAAAGTCGTTTAATTAATAATTATTATCATTGGATGCAATAAAATTTAATCTTGTAATGTTTTACTGTCTTTTGAAATATTCAATTATTAAATTATCGTTTTGTTAAGTATAAATGTCACTATTTATTAAAAAAATATTATTCCATAAATAATAAGCTCTCCCAGAGTTTGGAAACTATATCAAAAATTGGAATTTCTATGGAATTTTGGAATTTTTCGATATCTACAAGCGATTTTTGGGAAAAACGTTCTAGCAGTATTATGCAAGTTATCTTTCGAATTGTAATGTGTATAATTTATTTCCAGAATGTAGACGAGTTCATCATCATACCTAAAGAACATAGAACAGTTTCGTCACATTCATTACAAGAACTACTGTTGCCCATCGAATTTCCCAACTTTGACCTTAACACTCTATTATCAACAACTCCAGTTGGTCTAAGTATACTAAATTATTATAAAATTCATGGAAAACTGGAAAATTCGCACAGGAATAAACTTACGGATATTATTGTTAAGCATATATTTAACTTTATAATAAAACAGTAAGTTCACATTTTTAGACACATTACAAGTATAATAATATACACAGTGACTCCTAATTTTAGCCGCCTTAGGCATGAAGAGTTTAACATAATTACCAGCAAAATTGTTTCTCTATTCCCAAGTGAATATCCAGGAACATATTACGTTCCGGCTGTGAAAAAGAGGGATTCGAAAATAGGAAGACCAATTCTAGCGAAAGGGAAACTTGTGGACAAGTGCAAAAACCTTCTGCATAGTTGTGCAGATGTCATTCCCAGAAGAAGAAAACGGAGTTTGGAAGAAGAACAAACTGTAGCACCTAAATTTAATTTAGATGAGCTTTGTGGTAAGCAATATACAGCCGACCACATTCAGTTCATATGAATAAGGTTATATATTTAATTCAAGGTTCACTTAAAGATGATATATTATGGTTACAATTTAGAAACGAGCCATGGGAGGAAGTAATAGATAAATGGCGAAATACATTTGAGTATAGACACAATACATTGAGTGGTGGCACTGTTGATGAGTTTTATAAACAGTGGCCTGTTTTAAAAGACTTACGTGCAGAAATACTTGTAAGATTTAGCATGGTTAAATATTTTCTCTTCTTTAATGTAATTTTTCATCTTTAATTTCAGATTAATTTGGATTTTGAGAAACTGTATCCAGAAAGTAGCTTCAAACTGTTATTAAATTGGACATCAGCGTTTAAAAGTATTGTACAATTTAAAAATAAATCTAAAGATGAATATGTACTTCAACTGTTTTCAATAATTGAAGATGAAGACACACGAGAAGGTTAGTATAATTTTTGTTTAGTTTGTTTCCATATTATCAAGTCAAACCGTTGGGTGATAAATGTACCTATCAAGAGAGGAAACTCAAATTCAAATTTTGGATCAGAGATATATATTAGTTTGGAAAATATTAGTGAGACCTATACGTTTCTTTTTTGTTGTGAATATCTTTCCATGACACCGATATATCTATTTATATCTTGGATTCAAAATTTGACAAGGCTTGGTTTCTTTATAGTATATAGTAGGTAGATATTGTAAAAGCATCAACTAATTATTGGGCGGCTATGGTTTTTCTACTTACCTAATTTACTTCTTATTAAATTTTATTCAATGTGTAATTAAATAAATAAATACAATCACTAAACGGTGATACGAATAATATTGATTTGAATTTTTATTGTATTCGTTTAGAAGACAAATTTGCTGCACAGCTGCTGATACTGCCGTATATCATTCCTCCCAAAGGAAGGCTACGACTAGACAAAGGAGCAGTGTGGAAATTTTCTTCAGCTGAAGCAGCCGAAGCTCTATTATGTCATGCGCGGGTAAGTGAAGCAGTTTAAGGGATAAAAAAATATCAATTGCAAATCAATAAAATTTACATGCCACAGTCATGCGTAATTTTATTTAAAAAAATTAGTTTTGCATATTACGTTAAAGAAAACAGAGTAAAATATGTAATAAGTTTACATTTTAAATGGAAAGCCATTCATTTTCAAAAAGAATCAATAATATTGGAAATTTTACGAATTACGTTCTCTTATTTTTAAATGTAACAATTTTTTATATAAAATTCACTTTACAACTTAAAGAAAACAGTTTAAAACATAGAGGTTTCCTCTGCTTCTTCTTTCAACTATTTAATTTATAATAATATCCTAAGAACCTAAATTGTGCATTAAATGATGTATTTTACTCGTAGGAACCTGGAGATATTGAAAAAATAATTGCAGAGCAAAAGAATAAGGCAGTAATACGCAAACAAAAAGTTCAACCATATATAATAGTAGAGGGTCCTGCATTGACTACAATTAACAAGGCATATATCATCGTGGATGATGTAAAATATCAATTTAACAGTTGCAAGACCGCCGTTGACGTATGCTTTAAACTTTTCCATGTCATTAGTGCTGAATATCCTCCACAAGCAGAACATATTTGGTTGTTAATTCAGCAGGGAATATATGGAATTCATACAAAACATGATAAAGTAATTCCATCCTTAATAGACATAATCGAATTTATTAAGAAACAACTATGAAATGTTCTGCGTGCGGAAGGTGTTTTGTAAAGGTAGAAAAATATTTGTTTCATATAGAATGTATTCATGGTGTACGTAACAACTTTGTGTGTCCTCTTTTAAACTGCCAAAGAGTGTTTCATAAAAGATATGTATTTAAACAACATTTGTATAAAAAACACAATATTCATCACAAAGAAAAGTCAGGAAACAGCTATATTCCAGAATCGAATAAAGTTAATTGTAATGATTCTAATACCACTTATAAATCCATAATTGAACCAAACAATTCTGAAGTACCGAATAAGTCCGAAATAAAAAAAAACATTAAGTCAAAAATGCAACTACATGTTTCCAGTTTTAACTGTGTTTTGAGTAATGCCATCAAAATATTTATTTCAAAATTATACGACAATTTTACAGTATGTAGATCAGCTATTCAAGATGTTATTGAGTTTACGTCAGATTTCTTATCTTCAGGTATGATTGATATTGTGGAAGAAAGTATAAATGAAATATTTTTTGAGACACAAAATTCTGTCGACACAACTTTGCATAACTGTATTAAAACTATGTTTACCTCATTAAAAAGTCCATTTAATTTAGTAAATACAGAATATAAACGCTTCAAATATTTCAAAAAGTGCGATTTTCTCATAGACCCAGTTCCTTACAAATTTGGTGTTTCAACAGACAGGCATTCTAAAAATTATAAAACATCGTTAGTCCTTAAAGAAAGATCTGGTTATATAGTTCCTGTAGCATCGACATTAAAAACATTTCTTGAAATACCAAATACTTTTAAGCCAATTTTGGACTATCATAATAAACTTTTGGAATGTAACGATAATTATGTTATGTATAATGTCCTACATGGGAAATTTTTATCGGAAAATATGGCCTTGTTTAGGAGTAAAATTTGTTTTCCAGTTATAATTTATTTTGATGATTTTGAAGCAGGGAATCCTTTAGGAAGCCACGCTGGCTGTTACAAATTAGGTGCTGCTTATTTATCATTGCTTTCGATTCCACCAGCTTTTTCTAGTAGATTAGAAAATATCTTTTTAGCTCTTTTGTTTCATACTACAGATAGAGCTGACTTCGGAAATGAGCGTGCTTTTAAAATCCTAATAGAAGAACTGAACATTTTGGAGAATAAGGGCATTGTAATTCAGGTAGAGAATATTTCATATAATGTTTATTTCAAATCAGTAGTCGTAACCGGTGACAATCTTGGCATACATTCAATAATGGGATTTGTGGAAAGTTTTTCTGCAGAATATTACTGTAGATTTTGTACATCCACAGCAACAGAAATGGCCAAGCAAACCCGAGAAGATGTTACTAAATTGCGAAAGAAATATAATTATGATAGTCACGTAAAATTTCGTAGTTATGGAGTTAAGGAAAATTGCGTATGGAATTGGTTGAACAGTTTTCATGTGTATGAGAATCATACCATTGATATAATGCACGATCTCTATGAAGGTGTTTACCGTTATGATATGGCACGCATTATAAACCGTCTCATTGGGGAAAGTGCATTTACTTTGGAGTATTTAAACGCCAGAATACAATATTTTTCTTATGATGATTCTGAAAATATACCACCACCCATTAAATTGGACAGTTTAAAAAAAGGAGTAATTATAATGTCTGCATCAGAAATGCACTGTTTAGTAAAGAACTTTCGTTTTCTCATTGGAGATTTGGTTCATACAAATAATGAATACTGGGCACTCTATTTACTGCTATTGGAAATTGATGAAATTGTCACTGCTACTACAATATCACAAACATCTCTAGAACTGTTGGCTACGTTAGTGGAAGAGCACCACTTGCTTTATATGAAATTGTTTAAAGAAAATCTTAAGCCGAAACACCATTTCCTGGTGCATTATCCCAGCGTTATTTCTAAAATTGGACCCCCCCATTTATTATCTTCTATGAGATTTGAAGCCAAGCATAAACAATTTAAATCTAGTGCTCATGCTATACAATCTAGAAAAAATTTACCATATACATTATCCAAAAGACATCAATTAAAGTTCTGTTATAGAGTAATGTCACGCAGAGGTCTTGAAAACATAATATCTTTAGGCGACATATGTGAAGTGGATACCTCAAAATATAAGTCACATGAAATTAATTTGGAAAACTACATTTCTACGTCATGGTATGAAATAAATGGTATAAAATATAAAACCAATAAAATTTTACTTTTCAAAGATTCACACTTTCCTCAATTTTGTCAGATAATAGAAATATTTCTTGATCATAGTGATAATACCTACTGTATTTTTTTTGTAAAGTATTTAACAACAAAATACTTTAATATCCACTATAGGGCATATTGTGTTCAATTCTCTGATAAATGTGGATTCGTGAGCATTTACGATTTGTTTTCAAAAGACCCTTGCTTGCTGATAAACAAAAATAATGAAATGCTAGTTTCAAAAAATTACTAAAGTTGTTACGTACACCAAAATAAAAACAAGTTTGCACATACGTATATTATGTTTAGTTTATTTTACTTACTTACGTTTACTTAAGTTTATTTAATATGTTTTCTTTGTAAAAATAACATAATAAATTATATTTTAGTTAATTATTCATTTTATTTACAATTAACCCAACCTATGTTTAACGAAACCTTATCAAATGATTGGATCAAATATTTATAATTATTAATTTAAAGGTTCCTTTTTTTCAAAGTTAATAATTGTTAAATACAAAACAAGTAGATATATTTATTTCATTTTAGCTATATTATTATTGACTTAAACCAACAAATTCATCATATTTATGTTGACACATTTGTCTACGTTTAATGGGAATAATTGACACTTAAATAGAGAAAAATATGTTTTTAAAATAAAACTAAAAAACATTTGCAGAAAAGCTTTTTATTTTGTGTCAAATATGTCATACATTTGAATAAAATGAACCAGTCTCATATTAAATAATACCAAAAGTTAAACACAAACTAATGTTGATTTACATTTAAGGTAAAAAGGTACTTAGTACAAGTAGTTTATATATTTAAACCGAAAAATGAATATTTATGAGAAGAAATAAAGTCCAATATATATTTTCCTTAAACAAAGAAAATATTTTCTTGCGTATATATAAACGTGTAATCTATTTAAAATAAATATTGTATTCTTGAAATAAGAACATTTTTTTTTCAGTGTACAAATATTTGCTGAAAATTTACCTTTTTACAGGAGAAAAATCTGAGTCGTAAACTATGTTTTGGAATTTATTATTATATTGTGTTTACCTCTTTTCATCGGAAAATGGTCCCCATGGAACCTATCGTATGCAGTAAAAAACCCATCCGCAGACTAACGATGTCTGGACGTTATTAAATAAAATAAGTTCACTACGAATTGTTTGAGATACTCTATAAATCACAAGAATTTGCGGCGCGTAACAACCTATTCAGTATCGTGATTTAGGTAATCCGGTCCCGAACACAGCATAGGTAGACTCTCTATACTGTGGTCCCGAAGGTCAATAGTCAATACAGATATAAATGTGTCGTGTGTCAATTGTACACGCACTAGATGGTCAAAGCAGTCGCAAGATTGCTAATAAGTGTGCGCCTGAAAAAAGAAATTATTTTAATAGATTTTCATATAGATAGTTATTCGATTACCATCACATTATTTGACATTTATTTATGTACGAAACATTCTTCATTGTCATAAAGTAACATTGAAATAAAACAGTAAAAAAAAAACGTTTGGGACTTTTAAATTAGATAAATATTTATAAGGTTGCACTGACTTTTACAGTATTTGCCTATTTCTTCAAGATTTTCATGGACAGAATAGGAAAAAATGATAAAACATAATAATAACGTAATCTATTAATTTATAATTGTTCCAAGTCGTTCTATAACTAGAGCTAAATTGTTACTATTATAAGAAGGTAATGTGACAAATAACAACGATACGTGATGATAAAATTTCTGATTTAGCTGCCAGAATGTTCAGTTGCTAATCGATTTAATGTTACCACTAAAATGTAAGGTGAAAATTACTTAGTGTTCATACACAATTTTATTGAAAATTATTTGTTTCCTTATTAAATATCATATGATTTCTGCTTCATACAAAGCGCAATATTTTTTTTATAAAAGAATGAAGTGTGTACGCTACTGGTCTTTTTCATTTCATTTACATGAAGGTTTGTAAAAAAATATGGTATGCATACGTATAAAAAATATCCAATACATATAGGTAAATTCGTACCGTTACAATTAGCGCAAATTTAATATTGATTTACTTTTTTAAAATTCTGATATTATAGTAAACAAACCGCCAGAAATTAGTTTGCTTTAAAATTGCCAACATAAAAATAAAATGCCATTATTACTATTGAATAAATTTAACTTAATTTTAAAATCCATCGGGCGCACCTAATTATAACATTGACGCGATCCACTGCGTATCGAGCCATAAATATGAATCGCTCCCTAAACCGAAGATCGCTATTCAGTTTCTGGAGCCAACAACTCATCGAGACGGCAACAGTGATGGAAATAATGTACTTCATGCTTTAGCTTAGAGCTTTATTATACTGTGTAATTTAAAATATGAAATAAATGATTAATTTTTAGTCCTAATAGTAACGTACATTCCTATATTACATTAAGCTGAGTTCCGTCAATTTTTCATCAAATAATATTAACTAGAAAGGTACAGCAAGGTTGCTGCCCGACCTTGGCTGACTTTTATTGACAATAATTTTTAAAAGTAGCTGGCATTTCATTTTAAAATGATGTAAAATTCTGTCAATTTTGTGGTTTTTTCATGTTTGGTTATCTTCATTTGATGCTGAAATTTGACAAACATTTTTTTTAATTCGTGACATTTAAGAATTTTTAGAAATTCGTTTGATTTTTCAAACAATCTGTACTTTTTTCGTTAGTGTTCTACTAGATCTTTGTTAAGTTTAAAAAAAAATTGTTTAAATTCCATAAACTGAGGAATTTTAGATATTGGTTTTGTTTTTCTAAACACCCTATATTTTTTCCTTAATTAGTGTTCTAACAGACCCTTGTTAAAAGTTTAATCAAAAATCCCCATCAAATTTCGTAATTTTTATGGATTTTAGAGATTGGTTCGGTTTTCTCTAAACACCCTGTATTTTTTCGTTAATTAGTGTTCTAACAGACCCTTCTCAAAAATTTCATCAATAATTTTGGTTAATTCCCATAAATTTTGAGGGTTTTTAGAAATTGATTTGGGTTTTTAAACACTCTGTATTTTTTCGTAAATTAATGTTCTAACAGATCCTTGTTATAAGTTTCATCAAAAAGTTTAATTAAATTTCATAATTGAGGGATTTTAAATATTGGTTCGGTTATTTCTAAACACCCTGTATTTTTTCGTTAATTAGTGTTCTAACAGACCCTTGTTAAAAGTTTAATAAAAAATGTTGCTCAAATTTTGTAATTTTTAGGGATTTTAGAGTTTGGTTCGGTTTTTCTAAACACTCTGTATTTTTTCGTTAATTAGTGTTCTAATAGATCCTTGTTAAAAGTTTACTCAAAAATGTTGCTCAAATTTCGTATTTTTTAGGAATTTTAGAGATTGGTTCGGTTCTTTCTAAACACCCTGTATTTTTTCGTTAATTAGTGGTCTAACAGACCCTTGTTAAAAGTTTAATCAAAAATGTTGGTCAAATTTCGTAATTTTCAGGGATTTTAGAGATTGGTTCGGTTTTTCTAAACACCCTGTATTTTTTCGTTAATTAGTATTCTAACAGATCCTTGTTAAAAGTTTAATCAAAAACCTTGGTCAAATTTCGTAATTTTCAGGGATTTTAGAGATTGGTTCGGTTTTTCTAAACACCCTGTATTTTTTCGTTAATTAGTATTCTAACAGATCCTTGTTAAAAGTTTAATCAAAAACCTTGGTCAAATTTCGTAATTTTTAGGAATTTTAGAGATTCGTTCGGTTCTTTCTAAACACCCTGTATTTTTTCGTTAATTAGTGTTCTAACAGACCCTTGTAAAAAGTTTAATAAAAAATGTTGGTCAAATTTCTTAATTTTTAGGGATTTTAGAGATTGGTTCGGTTTTTCGAAACACCCTGTATTTTTTCGTTAATTAGTGTTCTAACAGATCCTTGTTAAAAGTTTAATCAAAAACCTTGGTCAAATTTCGTAATTTTCAGGGATTTTAGAGATTGGTTCGGTTTTTCTAAACACCCTGTATTTTTTCGTTAATTAGTATTCTAACAGATCCTTGTTAAAAGTTTAATCAAAAACCTTGGTCAAATTTCGTAATTTTTAGGAATTTTAGAGATTCGTTCGGTTCTTTCTAAACACCCTGTATTTTTTCGTTAATTAGTGTTCTAACAGACCTTTGTAAAAAGTTTAATAAAAAATGTTGGTCAAATTTCTTAATTTTTAGGGATTTTAGAGATTGGTTCGGTTTTTCGAAACACCCTGTATTTTTTCGTTAATTAGTGTTCTAACAGACCCTTGTTAAAAGTTCCATAAAAAAAAATTGTTTAAATTCCATAAATTTTTAAGGTAGTTTTTTCGTTAATTTGTCTTGTACTAGACCCCTGTTAGAGGTTTTATCAAAAAATTTCTTTTAAAATAGTAATTGAAAAAACATTACTATTTCGTTGTGATTTGCATGACGCTGTACTTGCTGTTATCTCCTCCATAATGTTCAACATCAATAATGATACTTTCTGAATTTTGTATAACAATTTGTGTGTGATTTGCTAGGTACTACTACTACTGATAATACGCATTAAAAAGCTAGTCCGACCCTGACGGATAAAAAAAATACTCAAGTGCCAATACCTTACAGACCGTAACTAAGGGCATCTTTTCGATAGTGTCCCAACTAAAACATGCTGAAATTAATTCACGTCCTTTAATTTTTGGTGAAGAAACGTGCTAGAAAACAGATTTACCTATGCAAAGACCGTGAATTGCACCTTTTAGCCTTGTTGTAATTACTGTGATAACTACTCAATAATTTATATCAGTTCAAGTGTTAATGTCTTTTAAAAAGTATCCTGCCGGTTGTGACAGTGATTATAATACCGCATACGATTTTTTCAGTGCATAATTGCCCTATAAAGTTCTGAAACGTAACAATGAAACATAGGAGGCGAAAACATGGTTTTCTTCCCATTTCCTAATGACTTACCAGCCTATAAAATATGTCACACCCTGGAGAAAACTTGTATGATTGGCACAGTGAAGAGATATTTTTTCTAACTTGCTTAGATTTTTCTTTAACTGCGACAAGAAACACCTATAAATTCGTTGAAAAATGCACACAAAAACGCCGCCCTTAATATGAAAACGTGATGTGAAATTTTAGGCTGTGAACTGTTACCGTTTCTGTTTCAGAATTGTTGAGATTTGAAATAGATTATGTTTTGAAATGAACTGAACGTGCCATACTATACACGTTCTTTCAGAACAAACGTACTGTTATTGTTATTAGTCAGTTCTTAATCACCACTTGGTATGCACTGGGTGAATTTGTTTAGAAATGTTATGTTGAAGGTATTTCAGTATTTATACCAGTTTCGATTGTAATAAGTTACGTAAAATTATTCAAAAAATTTGTTTGGATTCAATAAATATCTAATATTAAAAATAATTTGGCTAAATTCGCTAATGAAAACGCATATCTGGCATATTGAAATTATTAAATGGTTTTCAAAATTTAGATTTATTTTTGAATGTATCAACCACAATAGATGATATATGATCTGTTTGCATATTAAATTTTTATGAAATTTTGAAAAGGTCTTGTCTTTTAACTTTTAAAAAATCCAAATATTTGCATACATTTTGGATACTCGCAGTTTTTGGGGGCGAGAAATTCAAATTTGTTTCTATTTTTGACGTCACTAGTTGAGGGCGCCACTTATGGCACATCATGTTCTTTTAAATGAAATAACTTTTTTTGCGGTTTAGTACATCCATCTGACTATTGAAACAGTCGATTCTCCCACCTTTTCTTATCTGAAAAAGGTTTACCTTGTTGAAGTCGTTAGGAGCTACCGTTTTTGAAATAGTCCAATTTGAAATATTGAGTTTTGCTTTCAAGTAAAGAGTCTTTTCTAAATATAAATACATATTAATATATGATTTAAGGTTTTCTTGGAAAATTAAATGATACCAAGGTATAAGTTATTGAGTAGAATTTGTTATTGTTTTATTTCTATAAAACGTGGTAATTTGGTTTTTCCTTTCTTCATAGCACGTTTTGCCTTTTGAACCTATCAGTGCAATAATTAAAACCAATGTTTTTAAAATAGCAGTAAACCCTCAACATTTCCACAGCAAATGCACACCCAGACGAATTCCCATTTTCTGGGAAATCATAAATAATAAATTCTGCTTATATCCCAGGTAGAGTCCGTACGGTGCGTCGGGCTGTGTGCATTCCAGAAATTCCGCAGGGTTTGGAATAATAAACAAAGGCCAGATTTGAGTCTCCATGTGCGCTGGGTCGTATGTATTTATAGAGTTATGAGAGTTTATTGACTTTGGACGTATCTACACTAATCATTTTTTATGGCGATAAAAAACTGGATAGATTTATGTCTGCCAGTGCGTAATGCTAAAAGAGTTTCGAGATGAAAAGGCATTTGTAATTTGAGACTCACTTGATCAAGGATTTTTAAAGTTGGTAACGGAAGCAAAAGTAGATCAATTTCATGACGAGTTTAATGAATCCAAATGGCTACTACTAGTTTAAATATCGTGGAAATATTAAGATAAACGAGTTGCTTAGTCCATACTATACAGAGCTTTGCATTCGTATGCACACGTAGGTTATGAACAAAAACATTTTTAAATTACAGGGGGTAAATAGTTCTTGGTTTTGTCTTGAGAGACGAAGAAAAATCAAAAGCACTATTTAATTTTAAAAAAGAAATATACGAAGTTTGTTTGTAATAGACAATTTAAAAAGTAAGTCTTGTCAAATACATTTTAAATTAGTTCTAGGTACAATCTTCTACAATAATAATGACACTTTTTAAAACGAATTTGACGATTGTTTTTAACTGCTGACGTATTCATAATGAAATCTTCTTTAAATTTTTAACATTAGTTCTTAGTTGTACTATAGAGACTTAACGCATTTCTACTTAGAACTTTCAGTTCTGGCAAAATTCATGAACCACTAGATATCGCTGTAAAATTCAAGATGTTGCATGTAAGGGTGAACAACAATTTGTTTACAATTGCCGCTAAAGATTATAAAGCTTTTAATTACCAGGGAGGTTATGTTTATGGTGTCTCCTTAACTTATCGTTATGAACAACTTTTTCAAGTAACATTTTACTGTATTTTCAGTAGAAAAGGCACTTTACCTGAAACCAAAACAGTTTTTACTCGGTGCACTAAGCATTTCAAATAGGATTATTTCAAAAATGGTTACTCCTACCGATGTCAGCAAGGTATACATTTTTCAAATAATATAATAATAGGAGAATCGATTGTTTCGATAGTCAGATAGATACACTAAGCTGCAAAAAGTTCCGCCATTTAAAAGAAACATAATGTGCCATAAGTGGCACCCTCTACTATTGACGTCAAAATTAGAAACAAATTTGAATTTCTCGCCCGCAAAAACCCGAGATTTACAAATTTTATGTAAATATTTGAATTTTTTAAGAAGTTATCTACAAATATCGAAAATAAAATTTTAACTTTGCTGCTTCATTTAAAAACACCATGTATATTGTACGCCTATGAAGTTTTCTACAAGTTAGTTGTCCCAGGTTTCTCTTTTACTATTGAAATAATAATGATAGCTATTAATACAAAGTGTTTTTGTTATCGGACGCTAATTAAAATTCATTTTCTGTCGCATATCATCAATTCTATAGCAATACCAAAAGTTATTCAGTTATATGATTCACTGATACCCAAATGAGTAATTAATTATTCGAAACAATTGTGTTCTTTTATTTTATAAAATGTGTTAATTAAATCGAGGAAAATCCAGCCACCTTTTCGTGACGAAATAACTCGCAGTTTTTTTTAGTAGGCGCTGATAGTATCCCGTTTCCCCGTCGCGCTTTTTCTTCCATTCAGTAGCAGGCCTTGAATCGCGATACACAGCCTGCTGTTGACATTGCGCTGTTTACAGTCGCCACTTTATTGTACGGTCATATATCTTGGTTTGTACAAATCGAGCCGGCTCGTAAACACCCAGTTAAACGATTATTCATATTTTCTCCAAGTTCGTCAGTGAGTCACCGCTTTTAGCCTCACTGTGCGTGCGGCCGCCAAGCAAGTAGCAAATTCAATCGACATGTGTAGGTGGTGCGTTGAGTGATCGCAACGAGGATTTCGATGGATGTCTGAGTTAAATGTCTGTCCTGGGGATGACGAAAAATAAGCAGCACAAGTTCCCCCTGAGGGCCAGCTTCGCTACGCTCAGCAGGAGGTTCAAGAAGAAGGATAAGCTTAAGAGGTATACTTGCCATCATTTTTTGATAACCTAGACCCAGTTCTTTCGGCGATTGTTGCGAAATCCAAAGCTTCGTTTTAAAAAGAACGTGCCGATTTAATCCGATGGTCACCGCAAGGATGTCTGAATTTTTGCATTTAGCATATTATTTTTGGGGCAGCTAAAGTTCAAATATGCCAAAGGTGTTTTGTTTTTCTTGTCTGACAGTCCGGGCATTGTTACTTTTTTACCCGGGTGTATCATAAATGACGATTTTAATAGGGCGATTCCTTGTCATATTTGATAAAAAAATATGTATAGGTATACCTAAACGTATTTAAATAAAAATCCAGTTCCGATCTTAAGGGCGCCGTATTCTTGAAATAGTGTTTTCTACAAATACAAGTAATTTTAGACATTTAAGAACTGAATAATATAGAGTTTAGCAAATAATAACAATGTTATTCGCCACCGGCGAATTTTCAAAGGTACCGAAGTAAAATCAATATATAACATCAGAAAGCGATCTATTCAACAAACTTTTAGGTACTGAAATCTTTCAAAATACGTATTTTTTTAAATTCAACTATAGATGTAAACATTGTTATAACATAAACTTACATAGTTCTGCATATAATATTGTTCATTTTTGTTTATAAGTATGTGAAAATAATTGTTAAAATGTGGGTTTAGAATAGTGAAATAATGTGTGTAATATAAATGCATTTTAAAAGTTATTACATTATTTGAAGAGAGTTTAAATAGTAAAAGTGAATAAACAAAACATCAGTAATTTTATTTTTGATATTACTTTTGTTCTACGTGTTTTATTTTTTAAGATTTCAGTACCTAAAAACATCACAAATTTGATCATTTTACGGCGAGAAATACGGCGACCTTAAAAAGAACATGAGGATTTAATTTCACGGTCACCGCAAAGTGTCTCAATTTTTGCAACTAGCATATTATTTTTGGGGGAGCTGAAGTTCAAATATGCCAAAGATGTTTTATATTTATATATTTCTTTTCGATTGGCAGTCTGTTTTTTTTACTTGGATGTATCATAAATGATGATTTTAATTTCATGGACGATTCCTTGTTATATTTTGTGAAAAAATAGTCCATATAAACGTATTTAAATAAAAATTCAGTTCCCATCTTAAAAAGAACGTGAGGATTTAATTCCATGGTCACCGCAAAGGTGTCTGAATTTTTGCAACTAGCATGTTATTTTATAATTTTATTTCTCTTTTCGACTGGATGTCTGCACATTGTTTTTTTTACCTGAGTGTATCATAAATGATGATATTAATATCATGCGCGACTTCTTGTCATATTGGTGTCCATATAAACGTATTTTAATAAAAAAATCAAATCCCAATTTGAGTATCTCATTAAATTATTATTTTTTGTTGCTATTTAAAGTTCTCGATTAAAATAAAATAAAAACGTACCATTTTTAACCAGCTGCTTGAAGAGTTTCCATTTACCAATTAAAAATATACAGAATGTTCCGCATAAGAACCGACACAGAGCAGGTGCATATGCAGACCTTCAAAATGGGGCCAAATATTTCGAAAAAAAATATCTCTGAATTACTTTCACTCGAAATAACCAAATTTGGTACATGATTTAGATTTATTATTGGTCTTTGACTATGAGGTCAAGTTAATTGAAACACTACAAGGTGTCCATTGAGAGGGAGTCACCAAGCCAAAAAAACACATTTGTTGAGGTCTGGGGATCGTGGTAGAGGACAATTATTTCCTCATCCTAACCATTTATTTGGAAACTTAAAATTCAAAGAGTCTCTAACAGTAGCTCTAATCATGCATAAACCAAAACACGAGGACGTTCTCGGATATTATTGAAAAACTAGAAATCTACGATAATTTTCCACAATTTCCTTCGCAGAAACCTAGCATGTCAACTTGTTCGCTGAAGGTAAATTTCCCAACCTTTTTCAACAAGTAGAATGCGCTGAATTTTATCATTCATTTTAAATTCAGTCAATGAAAAAAAAAATTAGTATAACTTTAAGGGTGACTCAATCTCCTGCATACACCTGCTGTGGCGGTTCTAATACGGAACATCCCAATTGAAGTAGTAACCAACCTTAAACTCAGACTTTCTTACCATTTTTTTTTATTTTTCTGTCTGTTGTTTTCACTAGATCTTTTTCAAATGGTAACGGTTAATTTAACTTTAAAAATGTCCATTTCATCTTACATTTCATTTCAAAAAGCGTTATTTGTATTTCAGATTGATTTGATTTAAAAACATGTTAATTGGTTCACTACCTTACCGCTAGGGAGCACTTTATCTAGAACTCAAAATTTTCTTTTTTTCCTCTTACAAATTTTAATACGTTTCTATATTTTTGTAACATCTTGTATAATGTATTGTATGAAAGTCATTATATTTTCATAGTTCAATGCATTAACTTAGTAATTCATTTTAAAACAAAAAATGCAGTGTGTATTAGAAATAATGTTAAGCTTTGTAAACCAGGTTCGCTAAACTCGCGTTGGGTGAAGACTGTGTGCCACGCAGATCCAGACGCAAATAGTCCACAATAAAAGCTGGGTGCATCCTGGAAAGAGACATTTTCTATTATAACACCCAACACGATGCAGATTGCGCTCGATGACTCATTTCTTAGGAATGATTTAATTGTCCCGTTTTCCTGCCGCAATGTTTCACTTTTTAAACGTTCAACACGCATGCGGACGTACTGCATAGTTATATTAAATATTTGAACTCAACAAGTTTGATTTTTTTATTTTAAATATACGTTGTTGATTTCGATCCCTGAGCAGGTCTTGGAACCATCTAATGAACCAGTTGGCGTTTTGTAATATTTGTAAGTTTGTAACTATCACACTGATCACTTTCTGGCGTTTACATTTGATAGTAATTGTAAATATTGTGACTGATTGGCAATTGTTTTCCAAAAACCGTTCACTACTTCCCTGATCCACTTTATTTATCCAAGCTACCACAATATTAGAATAACTAAAAGCGGAAAATAACATGTTTCCACTCCTAAGCCTAAGAACTCATTGCAGGTGTAAAGCTAGAAATAAGAAGTTTCGTAGCACTATTTGCGTTCAGCGAAACACATATTCACAAGCATAAATAAATAAAGTGAATTATCTGTACACGCTTTCCAAAATAGTAGTAACTTTAGATACTAAAAACAACCTCAAACTGTTTCTTTAGCGGACTAGAACTTAAAGTTGCCATGGAAACACTTTTATTAAGTATTTTTGTTTACTAAAAATATCACAAAACAAAAACAAAAAAAGAATAGTCTGCTGTGAAAGTCGAACAAAACTATCGGTTAAAAACAAAATTGATTTACTTATCAAGTGCATTTTTACACAGTTACATATCTTAGGGACGCCATGCAAAACAATAATAATAAGAAACCGTCATCTTATTGAATTGCGTATTGTGAAATTAAGCTTATTTTTTAAAGATATTAAGTTTTAAGAATGACTTATGCATATTCTAATGCTGAGATGGCCAAATGGTTTGCATTTATGACTTTGCAAATGGAAATGGTTCTTGGACTAGGCGAATTTATATGGAAATATTTCCAAATCATCCAACTCCAAATTCAAGAATGTTCATAAATGTTTTTCAAGGTCTTTCGGAGTCAGGCTCATTTCAGAAAGGTCCAATTCCTGGAAGACTTTTGTGTGTCAGAACGCCTGAGTTGGAACAAGCTATTCTACACGAAATTGGAGAAGACCCAAATACAAGTCATAAATTAGTTTGCTCCGTCCTAAAGCATCAGCAGTTAGTTATACCTGTATCACATATAAAGGATTCAAGCTTTACTGCCGCGAGGCTATCATGCTCACAGAGAAGGGCACATATTGTTTAAAAGTCGCCAAATAGTAAGTTATGCAGATGACGTGGCCATTATTGCTAGAGATAGTAGGGAGTTAGAAGAAGTAATGAGAAAACTTGTGGAGGAAGCACGTAAAGTGGAATTGCATATAAATCAAGAGAAAAGTAAGCTTTTGAAAGTATTAGAACAAAAAAAAGATAGAAATTTCAAATTGGGAACACAGAATGGAGAAATGGAGTTTGAAGAAGTTCAAGAATATGTGTATTTGGGGGCGCTAATAGCAGCTAACTGGGATGAGGAGCAAGAAATTAATAGGAGAATAATAAAAGCAAACAGAAGTTCGGCAGCAGTCAACCACTTAATGAAATCAAAAAATTTGTCCGGAGGAGTAAAATTTAGAATGTATAAAACAATTTTGAGACCGACAGCGCTGTATGGCAGTGAAACCTGGGTGCTCTATAAGAAGTCAAGAGAAAACATTTTAAGGTAGGAAAGGAAGATCTTAAGAAGAATCCTAGAGGGCGAGAAAACGGAGGAAGGCTATGTAAGGAGAAATAATGAGGAAACATATGCAATGTACCAGGCACCAACAATAGACGAAGTTATAAAAGCCAGAAGAGTGCAGTGGCTAGGTCATCTAGAACGTATGGAAGATAAAAGGACAGTTAAAAAAATTGTAGGGAGTAAACCAAACTACAAGAAAAAAGAGAGAAGCCGAAGATGCGATGGAGAGAGGCAGTGGCAATAGATCTAAGCCAGAAAAATGCAACGGGTTGGAAAATAAAGGCGAAGAACAGAATGGAGTGGAGAATTACGCAGCTCTGGGCCTAAAAGGCCTGTAAAAAGCTTTACATATGATGTGATAAGAGCTACTTCTGGAATTTTTGCAGGTGTTCGAGCTGCAATTTCAAGATCTGAAGCATGTATTTTAGCTGAAGGTGATCAATTTCAGCCTTTGTTAAAATAAATCCTAGTAAAGTAAATCCATTGTTAATTATTTATTTTGTTTTTATTTTGAGTAATGTAATGAGTATCGTAAAAATGCGCTTCAATTAAATCAATTTGTTAACCGGTTTGGAATACGAAAAATTGTAAAAAACAAAAAGAGAAAATATAATGGCGCATATGATAACCTATTTTAATTGTAATATTATACAGGGTGATGTATTTTTTTGGCAAATAATGATCGATGATAACCGCACCTCCGCCACTGGTAAGTTTCTAAAGCTAGTAAACTCGCGACAAGAATTCAGACGACTTACGTCATACGAACAAATGAATAATTCACAATATTTTCATCAAAATGTTTAAGAAACTGCAACTGATAGTAATAAAACTATATATTACACTAAAAGTTTGCATTATGTATTGCACTAAATTGCAAAAAATAATTGTTTTTAACGCGACCAAATATCGAAAATTACGTTGACAATAAAAACAAATGTGTAACGTCAGCCGTGACGTAAGACGTCTGAATTCTTGACGCGAGTATAGTTTTGTTTTGTTTCATACCTAGTGTCATATATGCATACCGATTTTAGTTATTAAAAATTAAAACTATTTTTTTTTAATTTCTGACACGCTGTAGCTGTCCTAAGACCTTACATTTATATAACAAAAAACCCTTATTTTTGGCCACAGAAACACTCTGTATATCTTCATGGGATTCACCTGATATTCAGACCCGTCCGCTAAAGTCTATTTTAAGAACTTGTTACAAAAAGCTGTTATCATATTAGAACGTAAAAATTGGGATTTCACTTATTTATGACGTTGTTTTTCAAACAAAATAATTACATTCGCTCTGCGTGTCAAAAAGGTCCGGCAGGTGGAACCGGACTTTTGTTTGTTGATCGACGCCCTCCCCGTCGAGGGTTGTCCGCCCCGTACGTGTCGAGGGGTGCAACAACGTGTGCAGGAAACGGGACATCAAACAATGGCGGGGGCGAGTATCGATTGAATTTCGGAATCGCCGACGACATGCAGAAGGCAAAGCCGGCGCGCGCAGTTTTTCCACGGGCATCGTGCACACGGGACTCCGGATTCGGATGCAAGTTGGTACAGGTCAGGATTGCATTTGCGAACTTCCCCTTGGACGTTGCCGTGACCCACCTCTGCGAAACAACGTACGTCCAGATGAACTCGGTGGTGCGGGCGTTATTTTCAGTTCGATTTTGGTATGCTTCCGAGGGAAATCCGTACGATTGAGTAAGTTTGGTGGTTAGAATAGGTGGTTTTAGATAGTAATAGTCTTACGGATAACACAATAATAGCTGTGAAAGCTTACTTTTACTTACCCCCGAGTACCTGAAAGGGCATATAACTTTTCATTCTCCCCTCGATTTTGTATAAAATACAAAATTTAAAGATGCCGAAAATCCTATGTAGACTGTAATAAAATGGGTATAAAGCCATTGCCCTAAAAATAGTAGTATCACAGCGTGTTGTTAACATTCATGTCAACAAAAAACATTTTGACAGTTATCAAATAATTTTTCTTTAGTTTTATTGGGTTTTTGCCACATTTCTGAAAAAAATAAAGATTAATTAAATAAGCCCTTGCGCCAAACGGATCAGTCAAGGGTTATTTTTGAAACTAAGTTTGCCTAACCAAAAAATCTCACATTGAAAATGTGTTTGTCAAACTTGACATACGTTTAATATTTTTATTACTATTTTGAAAACGAAAACAGAGAGGTTTTTTTGCCGTTTCGCAAAGTAATGGTTGTGGCGTCACAAAAACGATTTTTTAACGTTACAAATAGCCGAAAGAGTCAAGAAAAGAATATAGATATAGTTTGTCTAAATCGACCCTTTTTAGAATTTCGTTCGCGACTCGATTTTCAGGCTTAGCATATTCTATTTCTTTCTGTGATGAAAAATCAAGCGAGAGTGACAACGCTGGTCGAGTTTTACAGAATTCCCGCGTGGTCTCAATGAATTTTTACACTTTGATCTCTGATCGTGCAACCTATCGACATTTTTTACTATTTATTCAAGCCGAGTGCTAATTGCGTCAATTTTCTTGCAGAGAGGTCCGAACTGTCGTTCTCCAGAAAGGCCCCGGCGGTTTGGGTTTCAACATAGTCGGCGGTGAAGACGGAGAGGGCATCTTCATCTCCTTTATCCTAGCCGGGGGACCGGCCGATCTGTGCGGTGAGCTCAGGCGGGGGGACCAAATCCTCAGCGTGAACGGGGTGAACTTGAGAAATGCCACTCACGAAGAAGCGGCGCAAGCCCTCAAGGTAAGTCCAAACTGAAAATGTCTAATAACTCGGTTAATCTCCATTTCGCGCCTAAAAATTTCTTCCCACCGACGCACTTCTCCTTGCCTACCAACATAATATAAAGGTGCTCAAAATGTTCTCCATTAACACTCCGGCATAGGCCGGCAAATGTAAACACATCGTACTGAATCTTTACTGATTTTCTAGGTAATATTTTGTGTTTCAGTTCTAAATCGTAGGTGTAGTCGTTCTTAATTATTCTGTTTATTAACATAGACCCGCGGTTTTGAGTGTCCCTAAAAATAAAAATTCCAAGGGGTTTAAATCAGGTGACATTAATTTTTATTTAAAAAAATGTAAAGCTATGATGATGTCACAGATCGTAAAAGAAAATATATGATGTATTGCATAATTTTTTGAGAAAGTTATAAATATTTTGCGGAACTTTATTACGACTCTGTATAAAGTTATTAACGAAAATATGGCTCTCTATCTGTTATTATAATGATGTATTTTTATATATAAATTAATTTCTAGCTCTTCTAATGTATTTATTGCAACATAGTTAAAATTTTTATTTATATTGCCGATCAACAAGATTTACGACTGTAAAAAAACGCCGTCATGTCTGACCACATCAAAGGAGTGGTCCACACATTTAGTGATTTAACAAATTTTTTTTTACAAACAGGGCACAAACCAAACCGTCAGCGTAGTAGTCCAGTACCGACCAGAGGAATACAACAGATTCGAAGCCAAAATCCATGACCTTAAGCAGCAAATGGCCCATCCTGTCACGGGGGGCACCCTGCTCAGAACATCACAGAAGAGGTCTCTCTACGTCCGGTAAGATCCACGTCTACGAGCGGAAATTAAAATTTTATCAATCCTTTTGGGTTTTTCTTCAGGGCTCTGTTCGATTATGACCCGATGAAAGACGATGGCCTTCCGAGTCGCGGTCTGGCCTTCCACTATGGCGACATCCTTCATGTCACGAATGCCAGCGACGACGAGTGGTGGCAAGCGCGGAGAGTACTTAACACGGGAGATGAACAGGGTATGGGTATTGTACCCTCAAAGAGGCGCTGGGAGAGGAAGCAGCGCGCCAGAGATAGATCTGTTAAATTCCAAGGCCATATGCCTAACATACTCGAAAAGGTAGGTACTGCCAATTTTTTTTAGCCATTTAATAAGGTTTCAATCATTCCTTCACTAAATGGTGGTAAGGCCAAACTTAGTCCTTCCTCTGACCCTTTGAATAGTAATAAGGCACCCCTTCCCCACGCAAGAACATTTTCTTAAAATAATTAACTTTGTTCCAGCAATCAACTTTAGATAGGAAAAAGAAAAACTTTTCGTTTAGTAGGAAGTTCCCCTTCATGAAAAGCAAAGATGATAAGTCAGAAGATGGTTCAGACCAAGAACGTGAGTACCATTACTTTTATCATAAATATAAATCTCCACCGTTCCTCGTACTAGTTTCTACCTGTTTTTAAAATAATTTGGTTGGTTCCGTACACTCTGTTCCGTTAGATTTTAATTAATATTAATTTCATGTAGGGGTATGTTCCGTGATAAAACTGTTAGGTAAATCTTGTTGTGCTCAGGCCTACACTTTTCCATATGTATTGTATAAGTTTAATTTCAGAAAATGATATTCGCTTATTTAATTGTTTTCTGAAATGAAATTGATTTTTCTGATATACAAGTGACGTTTTCTGAAGTACGTGTGACCTTGTGAAATAAAATTGACACTTCCTGAGGTACAATTTACATTATACGACTTAAAACTGACTTTTCTGAAACATAGTGATTCTTTGTAATACAATTTATATTTCCATAATTAAAACCGACTGTTCTGAAATACAATTTATGCTTTCTAATATACAGTTTATATGCCATGAATTTAAATGTTAAATGTACTATTGTATGATACAATTGATGGCATCTGAAATATAACATTTACATTTTCCAAAATACAATTTATATTTTCAGATATACAATTCATATTTTAATGAATTAAATGTACTACCCTATAAGATAATTTAAGCTTTCTGGAATACATTGGATGCTTTCTGAAATACAATTTATATTTTCTAAAATACAGTTTATATGTGATTCATTGAATGTACTATTGTATGAAACAATTGATGGTATCTAAAATACCATTTAAATTTTCCAAAATACAATTTACATTTTCTGATATACAATTCATGTTTTAATGAATATGCTATTTTTTAAACATTACACAATTTATATTTTTTATAATACAATATGTATTTTTAATTTAATCATACAACTTTCTGACACAATTCATGCTTTCTAAAATGCAATTTATATTGCCTGAAACACAATTTACATTTTCTAATATACAATTTATATTTTAATTAATTAAGTGCATTATTCTATAAGACAATTCACATTTTTTGTAATACAGTTTACATTTTTTGAAATACAATTTTATTTTGTGTAATAAATGTACTATTCTATGGTACGATTGATACTTTCTAGAGTACTATTTTCATTTTCTGAAATATAATCTGTATTTACAGTTAAAACATTCACTGATACAATTGATGCTTTTTAAAGTATAACTTACATTTTCTTAATTAAAATATACGATGATGTACAATTAATTGTGAGATACAATTTATATTTTTTAAAATACAATATGTATTTTGAATTAAATGCTTTCTGAAATGCAGTTTATATTTCTAAATAAGCACAGACATTTCTGAGATACAATTAAACATATGTATGACATGTGAAAGACCAGTGATCTAATTGATATACTGTTTTTTTTTTGTGTTATTAAAAGTTGACATAATTGACAATTATTTGATTTTTGATAAACTGACTTTACTGAAGTACAATTGACACTCTGGAATACATCTGGATAAGGTGTAGATACTAATTTCTCGTAAATAAATATCTGAAACGAGTATTTTCAACTCGTAACACTTCAAAGAAAATTTTATGGGTCTTGGTTCAACGTTAAACACTAACTATGTTCTTAATTTGTACTAATAGCATCGGTTACGTGCATTAACTACTTATTAATTGTGTCTCGAGTTATTACAGAACATACCCAGGTTTTTTTTTTAGTTCTGACATTTTTATTTTTTTTTTTTTTACCCATAGAAACTCCCTCCGAACACCAATTATCTGCTAACGATAAAGAAAAAACTCCTCAATGTAAGTACTGACAGTCTTAAAAAAATAAGAACGAACACACTTCTCACACCCGTGATAATTAGACACTATGTATATAATTTGTTGCCGTAGATTTAGTCGTTCACTAACTTACTAACCGTTTGGCTTGGCCTCTACTAATCTTTTTAATGACTAGATTTTGTTTAGTGTTGAATAATCAGTGCGATGGTAAATTTTTTCATGCAAATTTTTACTTGAAGTTTTGCCTTGGTTTGAGCAAGTTACTAAATCGATTTGATTGGGTTACTTTTTCCGCGAGATTTGACGACTTTGCCCCCAGAGTGTTGTGCCGCACCGTCGTTTAATTTTTTTAATTATACCCTTTTGTATTGCAGCCTTCATGCTCTGCTACACTCAGGAGGATGCCAACGCAGAAGGTACAGTATCGATTTGATATCTTAAAATACTTTAATACTTATATACCGCATTGACATTTTGGTTTTACTACATAATTTTTTTCTTTTTTGGCTTCTTTCTGTGTTTCATAGTACAGGTGAAATATTATATCGGGTTGAGCTACCGTATATGGAAGAAATTACTCTAATTTATTTGGAAGATAATGACAATTTAGCCGACTTTAGTAAGTGTTAGTGTTGTGGATGCATGGCGGCAAAGCGATCGCGACCCTTATACTGCACTGATTTGAATCCAGCGTGTTTTTTTCGATGATCATGTTAATTCAGTATCTCATGCAGCCGTTGCCGTAACGGGGGCAGCCACCACAAGCCGTGCCGAGGAAAAGATAGACTGTTATTATTTTCATTGCGAAATTGTGGTCGCTGGCTCTGTTGCTAATATTTCATGATTTTATCGTTCATAACATTTTTTTCAGTGCCATAACCTCATTCATTTATAGAGCTTATCCAAAGAACACGGCCGAACGTAATGGGCATGTCCTACATATTTTTTTTAGGTAACGTTTAGTATACGGTGTGTTGAAAAATAGGTGTTAAAAATTGGAAAGAGGAAAAACAAATGATTTCAATGATTAGGTAGCGGTAGTTTTGAACTGTACGAAAACTACACGTTATTGAATATCAGGAGCATCAATAGGTTTTATACATACGTTCATACCTGTCTGCTAATTCTTCGTTTGAATAAGACATTTTAAAATAAAACAATGTACAGGGTGCCTAAATTTTGTTGTAATTGCAATGTATCTCGGAAACTACAAGAGATAGAAGGATGCTGTTTTCACAACCCTGGATAACTTTTTCAAGAAACTTAAGGTGCTGTAACCAGAACTTTCGTAGACCCCTTCGTTTTTGAGATACAGGACGAAATGTATATTTTGGAAATTGTCAAAAAAATGTTAAATTGATGAAACTGATGTGAGTTGGCCATGCATTTTTATATAATTATAGAAAATTAACCAATTAAGTAACGTATAAATACCTTTAATTGAAAATAAAGAAAAACACAAAAAATCTTGAAAGTAGATAAAAACAAAATAAAAATTAATAAGAAGGAAATGAATCGACAATCATTTAAAAAAATGTTGAAAATGATTTAATATTTAAAAACTGTTTAAATTTTTCCTGTGGTGAAGATTTTAAATATAATCATAAAAATAGTTCAGAGAAAAAAAATACAATTGATTGCCATAAAAATGTGCAAGGAATTCTATGTAAAAAATATGTATTTGAGTCATATCTTCAGAGACACCCTGTAGAGAAATTACAAGTACACCACCGAGTTCTGCGTGAAAAGTTCCATCAGAAGCAATTTTCATCTGTACCTAAGAAACAGAAAGTTCTGATTATATGGCATTTTAAGCTTTTCAAAAAAGCAGTCCTGTGAACTTTACCCTGGCGGTGCAGTGTAAACAGTTGAGTAAGTGGGACAACGCAGAATTCCTGATTATTTTCACATTCCTTGGAAGGAATGCACATATTTCAGGAACCCCCTGTATATTGCATAGTGGGAATAACTCTAGTTTAATTTTAAAACAGGACATTTCCATTGACGAGAACTCTGCCGAAAAGATTTGGATAGGCTCACTGCTTCGCATCACTCGCATTTAAACAAAGACTAAAACATTGGCGTTTCTTTTTTGTATTGATAAGTTCAGTCGGCTCACTAATACCTGATAATCTTAAAGAGCGTCACCGTTAACAAATTTCATCTTCAGGAATCAATCATCTCGTATACGAGCTTAAATAATGTGACTGTCACTTTAGAAATTGTATATTGCATAGAACAAAAGTGCCGTCAGCTTTAAGTGTTTTTTTGTATAAAGATGTTTTTTCTGTGTGAAAATTTCGTGAGTTAAGTTGGTATTTGTGTGTCAGTCACTAACAATCCATGGTTTCCAGACATTGTCTCGTTGCATCTTTTCCAGGTGTCAGTTTCTTGTAAAGAAAACATCGATCGTATTTGAGAAAGTTTCGAATGTATTTCAATCAATCTAACAGTTTTCCACTCTTTTGTATGACAACATAATAACAGACTCATTAAATTAATTTGGTTTTAATTTTTTATGAAGTGCATTGTACATGTTCAGAATTAAAAAACGCTTTTCTGATATACATTTTCTAAAATACATTTCATATTTTCTGAAATGCAACGATTTATTTTGAAATTATGTGAACTGATTGAAATACAATTGACCATTGTTCTGGACGAACATAGGCTTTTCTGTAATACAGTGATTTTTTCTAAAATACATTTAATATTTTCTGAAATACAATGATTTATTATGAAATTATGTGATTTGATTGAAATACAATTGACATTGTTCTGGACAAACATAGGCTTTTCTGTAATACAGTGATGTTTTCTAAAATACATTTCATAGTTTCTGAAATACAATGATTTTTTTTTAATTATATGACTTGATTTAAATACAATTGACATTATTCTGGATAAACATATGCTTTTCTTTAATACAGTGATATTTTCTAAAATACATTTAATAGTTTCTGAAATACAATTATTTATTTTAAAATTATGTGACTTGATTGAAATACAATGTATTATTTAGAAATTATGTGATTTGATTGAAATAAAATGAACCTTGTTGTGGATGAACATAGGCTTTCTGCAGTACAATGATATTTTCTGAAATACAATGTGATATTTTAAAATAAATGTACCCGAAATACATCTGCAGAAGATGGAAATAAAATTCTAGATCGAGTGAGACAGTCTGGATTCCTAAAATATTTTGTGTTTTATGTTTTTACACAGTTGAAACAAACGTGCATTGATATATTTTGTATATATAGCAAATAAATATTCAAATAATTTTTTATACTTAGCTGGTATACATAGCTTAGCAAATATATTTAATTCGAACTATCGTAGGGTATCGTCACATTATTTAATGTAGATTTAGTATCTGGCACACTGAATATGACAATTGACAGTTTTTTTGTGCATGTATCTATAAAATTAATATTGTCGGAAATACAGCTGCTTTTAAAACAAAATGGTATTTTCGCAGTACAGTCGGTTTGGTCAGTTGTCAGTTTGGCATGCCACGTATCACGTAGGACGAATGTGCATATAGTTCCTATAGGAGACTAGTGAATTCTGCATTAACAATAGACTTTAGACGTACTTTGACTGTACGTAAGTAGGTGGACTTTGTGGTATTCCGTTTAATTTGCGAATTTGCGATTTATTTATTTTTTACCTGCGATACTGTCTCGTTCTTTCAAATCTTTTATCTAATGAAAAGAAAGTATCTCTAGAACTTTAACATGTTTTTTAGCTTCTTCTTAGGGTGAGATTTCGGTCTACTTGTGAATGTTTGTCGAACAGTTTTTTAGTAGTAACTTCTTTGACTAGCTCCGATTACTTTAGCTTTTAGAGTAGTGAACTTCTTGACTAAAATTAATCACTAATTTTTTTTATAATTTTTTTTTTTTTTGGTTATGTTTGATAACCGATCTCTGTATTTTAAGGAGTCACTTGAACGTTTTATTTGCAGGCAACGAGGAGAGCGTATTGTCTTACGAGCCCGTTCAACAGATGCATATTACTTACACTAGACCAGTTATCATATTAGGGCCGTTGAAAGACCGTATTAACGACGATTTGATCTCGGAATTTCCCGAAAAGTTCGGCAGTTGCGTGCCACGTAAGTATTCAATTGTTTATGTTTAATGGTACGACTACAGTGTAAGACCTCATATTTTTTTTATTAAATTATTGTATCACTTGCGTTGTGTCGATAATTTAAATCAGATTTGAGGTTAGGTGTGTGATTAATTCTTAGTTAATAATGTAGATGGCACTGTAGTTTGTTGTAACTAAATTAAATCGGTTGTAGACACTACAAGACCAAAAAGAGAATACGAGGTGGACGGTAGAGATTACCACTTTGTAGCGTCAAGGGAACAAATGGAGAAAGACATCCAGAATCACTTATTTATCGAGGCGGGTCAATATAATGACAACTTATACGGCACGTCAGTTGCTTCCGTAAGGGAAGTAGCCGATAAGGTAATTCTTTGCTTTGTTGTAATTTGAATAAATTTCAAATGACGTTTTTTTTTTTTTTTCTAGGGGAAACATTGTATATTAGACGTTAGCGGGAATGCAATAAAACGATTGCAAGTAGCGCAATTGTACCCTATTGCTATCTTTATAAAGCCAAAATCTGTAGAATCTATAATGTGAGTATTTAGGAAGGAAAATGTACGGGGGGATGCTAAACGCAACGCTTTTTTACAGGGAGATGAACAAGAGGATGACAGAGGAACAAGCTAAGAAAACATACGAGAGAGCTTTGAAAATGGAGCAGGAGTTCGGAGAATATTTTACAGGTAAGAATTGTATCCAAATACAGTAGAACCCCGGCCGGAACCGAACTGTTGCTGGATAATCAAAAACACGGTTAATCGAAATAACGCTCAAACTCCCCAATTTTGATATATGAACTTTATTACACATACCTATTAAATGCATACATATGTACATTATATAAAACGAAAATTAACATATTTACATTTGCGGTTTCCATTGACGCCTTGCCTATTCATTTTGTCTGCACGTAACGGACCAAATGCTAGACTGCGTAAGTAAATACTGCGTATGCGATAAACAAGCGGACATTGTTATGGTTTCCGAGCATTTTTTTTGGCTCGCCACGGATAATCCGCACACGGATAGCGGTCAGTCATAAACATCGCATCGTATGAAGAATCCGCCGCACGGATAATCGAGGTTCTACTGTATATGGATTTTTTACGGGTTGTTAAAAAAACATTGAAAATCATAGCTACCTAAAATAATGTAACCAAATTGTCACTGCAATCAAACTGCTCTATTACCAACTGGTAATCCAGATTAAGGTTAACCGTAACAGGTAATAGATTGCAATGTTGCCATACGTTACAGTTTGTAAGATTTTTAGGAAAACTTCTGTTTACTTAATTGATATTGATAAATTAAGGAGACTTTTGTTTACCCTTAATTGTACCTTAGTTTGCAATGTTGAACAGATTATTGCTTTTATTGTAGTTGTATCTTTATTTTCAACATGTTGACTCCAGTCGTCTGGGTCTATATGCTGAGAAAAAAAAATTGCTTACAGTTCAACATGGTCTTGACATTGAACATTATTTTTTACGGTCACATAAACCAAGACAGATTTTCACATTCTATATGTCAGCTTCTCGGTCAGCCTTACATTTATAAACAGATTGACCGAGCAGCGGAACTAAAAGCTGCAACAGTGGAATTTTGTTGAAACAATCTAAGCACATGCAATCTGCCATCTGTGGGTTTGTTTTGCAGTTTTGTAGCAATTTTGACATGATTTTCCCACCCAACTGATTAAAACTGTGATCGTGTCAGCTCACTACAATGTGTAGAGAATTTTTTTCTGAAAATTTCACACATAAGGCTTTGTTATATACAAAACGCTGTCTTTATGCACTGTGCTCCGAAATTTTTATAGTTGACTTCCAAAATTGTAGAGAGTGACTAATCGCTAGCTTGCATAAAAGCGCGACGGGCGAAGCGTGCGAGGAGCCACGTTTTATAGGCGTACTAAATTTGAAGACGATCAGATAAAAAGAATATACAAAAATGACAAAAATAAATGCATTACATAACATCCATTATTTTTAGAGTAGAAATAGTGATATAACAATTTTGATCAATTTCGAGGCGTTAGATAATAAAAATAATAATAATTATTTCAAAATTTAAAGTTTTTGTCTTGTATTATCAATTACCTAAGGTCAAAAATAATAGAGAGTGACTAATTCACAACACAGAGATAAGTACAGAAGATACGGGTGGTATTGGCTGAACCTAGCACATTAACAATTTACTTCAAATGTGCCATCTGTGTCATCCTCTCTACAAATTAAAATGCTGTCCTTATGGACGGCGATTGCCCACTATCACCCACTTACACCTACCTGATGCGCACTCCACAGATATCACACTTAAGACGTCCTCATGGACACGAAATTCACGAATTTTTGCACAAATTTTGCAACTTCTGTTTTAATTATTTATGGCGGGAAAATATCAACTTTTGACAATTGCAATTTGTGAAACTGTCAAACCCTACAAATATTATTGGCAGTTTCATGATGGAAATGATAGAAAATGTTATAGGTAGTTGTCAAAATTTGTTAGAAATAGAGATTTTTCCACAATTAAATAATTCGCGCAAATATTTGCGAATTCCACATTCAAAAGGACAAAAGGCTTTATAATACATACACACTATTTACTAATGGTTACTAGCACTGTCACTATAACAGCCACACTTTAAGACTTATTATATCATATCGTACCGCTTTCCGTGTGACCTTTATATGTCCATTTTTCATCAAAATTTAATATATTCTTTGATCCAAATTCTTATTTTTAAATAGTTTCTTCGCCATATCACTATTTCATCTTATAAGATATGGCAATAAAAATTTTTTTGTGAAAAACTCATTTTAAAAATACAATCTTCGTTCCGCGAGTGTCGATCACTATCCGTTTCACTGTTGTACTTCTTTACCACTTTTTTATTTGCACACATATGCTATTCACATACAATTTTGTTAATGAAATACATATTTCAACATCACTTACACTCATATCTTGACCTCGCGCTCTAAACCCTTCATACATGTCATCATCCGATATTCGTCACTTGTTAAATTAAGACGATTTTGAGTTTACGTTGTAGAGCTTGAATTATTCTCCATTCTTAAGAACACAAAATCTCTAATAAAATTAATTACATTCTTAATTAAATTAGCGAAAAGATATACCCGAAATTTTGCCCGTCCGAACGATATATCCGCCCATGATAGTGCTGGAAATGAAACACTCGGATACGACAATTCGTCGCAGCCAATCAAAGCCAGCACCGCATGCATAGCAGAAGCTGTGTTATCGGGTATGCTCTCAGAGATATGCGGCACACGATTTTGTAGGAAAAATATATGGGTTGCATGGATATTTCTTTGTGTTGACTGCTATAAATTGTGAGCAGATTTATAACATGAGTCACTCTCTACAATTTTGGAAGTCAACTATAACATATATTAAAAATTATATCAGTGTGTGGAATTATGAATGCTATGGTAGTTAATTTCTTAAATGTATTTTGTTGTGTTTGCGCGTGCGTGAGTGCATGTATTTAGAATTAAATATTTTAGTAATGTCAGTACAAATTTGGGTTCCTAGTTGTGAGTCACATGTATATTTCTATTTTGTGAAAATACACATATTGCTAAGTAAAGTGAAACTAGTTATTTGTGAGTCCACAACTCCTAGTAGACAAGTGCAACGAAATACTACAATAAGTTTTTTGTTGCATTTGGTCAGATTCACAAGTATTGATATTCATATTATGAAGACACACTATACTTTTGTTCTGCTCCGATTGTTCCCTCAAGAAATATGCTTAATACCAGTTTTTTATGAAAAATGAAAATAGAGTTTCTTCTTCAACTTTTTTGGTAATAATTAAACATTTTTTCAGCCGTGGTGCAAGGCGATACGCCCGAGGACATCTACGGCCAGGTCAAGGAAGTGATCAAGGAGCAGTCGGGCCCCAACATCTGGGTGCCGGCCAAGGAGAAACTGTGACCTTTAGCCCCCCTGGTGTGGACGCTGCCCTCGAGGCCCCAAAGGCTGCACTGAAGGATGGCGGCTGGTCTCTGCCGGAGATCGCCGCGTTGTTGACTCGTGCAGTGCCTATTACCTGCGTGCTTGCGAAAACCAGCTCATTAATAATTTATTCATTTGTTATCTTGGGGTGTGTTACTGCCGACGGGAACGCGACTGCAAAGGGGTGCCGTTTGGTTGAGATTTTGTCGATAATACTCACTGGATACCTCTCTTTTTTTGAATATTGCAAAGTTTTTAAGGTTTTTGTAAATATTTCCTTGTGTATTTCAAATTTTTATTTGAGTTTTTTGGTAGAACGACGTAATGAAGTTAATAAATTTCTTTCCTATTTTATCCCGCTTCTGATGCATTGAGGGTTGTCCGTAGTCGTGTACCTCTTGGCCGTAAGGCGTTCCGAGTTTGTTACTGACAAATACACAAGTAGACTTAAGGAAAATAATCTTGTTAGCGTTGGATGGAGCGCGCTGCGTCTCACTCTACCGTATAAGCTTGTATAGATGTGGATAACCTCCGAGCCCCTTGTTTTGATTGCACTTGTGTTATTTAATAAATTAATATATTATAAATATAGTCAAATTTTGAAACCTTTATAATATTCAATTGTTATCTGACGTATAGGTAGTTTTATCAATGTTTTTTTGTAGTCTATGTATATTTACATTTGAGGATTTCCCTGCCAATAATTTAAATCGAAGGATTGTATATACACAGATTATCTATGTGTAGTATTATTATAACAGGAATCTGTTATTGTTATTTGAAAAAAGTTGTCACCTAACTTATTTGAGTTAATAAAACAAATTTTACTAAGCTTGCGTTTTATTCAAAACGAGTTCCATACCTGCCACCATTGAACGCAGGAGATAATGTGCTCTTGACTACCAGTATTAAAAACCAACTTACGAGATGTAATTTTTGATGTCAAAAAACTTGGTGCAAATTCGTGTCAACAGATGGCGCCACCACAATTTTTCGATATCTCACCCACACTATATACCCGGAAAGTTACTAATAGTAAGGTACCCACAAGGGTTGGGATCTACGACACGTCTAGCCTACCCAACGATCCTAACGAGACGTCAAAATTTCCAGTTTGATCAAGAATTGTAACATGTTTTAGAATGATTGACAAGATTTTATTGTGTTTATGGTTTGTAGTATTATCATACAATTAAGATTGTCTTATTTAATTAAAATAAAATAGACAACCCTACCCCCCCTTTTGCAAAGGAGTTACTGAGTGGAATTTTTATTGACATATACTTAACTTTTTCACAGTAAACTAGTGACGGTGAGATGTAAGTAACGCCATCTGTCGGTTGATTAAAAATTATGATTTTTGTGAACAAATAAGGACGAATCATTTAGTTTCATAATTTATAATTTTTTTAGATTCATCTCAAATGTATCCAGGGTACATTTGAACTACTGTCACAAAATGTGAAACTGAATTTGATTATTTCCTTGGTCTTCACAAATTTGTCAAGTGTACATTTGAACTACTGTATTTCCTGAGATATCACACACAATTTTGAAAATGATTTCCCAGTACATTTGATCTACTCATTAATAGTAAATTGTGAAACTCGATTCGGATGCTTACAGGGGCAAGCACAGTGTATTCGATCAACTTCCGGGACAGTAAAGGAAACTCAAGAAATGATCGTGATTCATTTTATTTGCAATAACAATTTATCTTGTGATTATCAACTTATTTTTACATTTTTATTCAAATAACATTAGAATAATATACAACTTGTATAAAATCAAATACATACAACAACCTACTAAATATTTTAGTACTTAAGTAGTTAAGTCAGTAATAACATATTCTTTTATTAAAATACTAACAAAGATAAAGTACTCACAATCCGTTTCGCGTTTTCGAGGACTGCTAGGAACCGTAGTAGTCATTGTGCGTATATAACAAGATTACGCAATAACAAAAGTGGAACTAGCCTGCCCAAAACATCTAAATATAATTTACCGCTAAAAATTAAATATACATAAAATATAAACTCTACAAACGCTTTAAAAATGTAAATTTGTAGAGTATATCAATTCCTGCATTTACATTTAGGCACTCGTAGGTCATAACAATCCTCGAATGCGACACGGACTCGTCTTTATTCCCTATAAAAACCGTTAATATCCATAGATCAAAACCAGTTCGTTCGTGGAGCTTACAAAACTACCCACTAAGCCGGGACTGCCCCACCAACGAATCGTTTTCGTTATATTATTAATTATTATGCAAAAAGGTGACTATCAATAGCACTCGAAAGGGAATGTTTCAATTACATTAATTAAAATTGTAGAAAATGCTTACAACTAGGTTGGGTAAAATTAATAAAAATGATATACAGGGCGTGTGGTAGAAACGACTCTCTCGCATCTAGTGTAAGATTTTTAGCTAAGAAAGATTGGATACATCTTCGATAAAGTGAGATATTCCGAACATCTCTTGGTCAAAGTTGAGTAAAAAGTCAGTGTGTAAAGTGGGTAATGAATTCCCTAGCGTTTATAATTAAAAAAAAAAAAAAAAAAATAGCTGATAGATTTATGGTCCTCAAAAATGACAGATTTGAAATCCTCGATCATAACTTCAATATCAATAAAACATTTTGAACTTCTTGGCCACAATTAAAACTTTTGCAAATACTGCTAGGAAATTTATTGCATCCACAATACCGGTCAACAATTAAACATAGTAAAAAGTGATTTGTTCGATCGCCACCCTGTATAGAAATGCGCAACGACATCGGCCTCAGGCTCCCCTCAAATCATCAAACTTAACGTTACCTTGCTTACACATTACGAAGCAATGAACTAGGTTCATTAGGTATACCTTAATATAACATTTTTTTTATAGAGGCTCTTGTTATCCCATGTAAAAATAAACAAAGGCTTTGCGGTCAGCGATTGTTCTAACATATATATATATATATTATATATTCAATTGGCACACACAACTTAGCACTAGTCAAAAATATATTGCAACTTATCACTTGGGGATATAATTAATACTAAGTCCGTTTGGAAGGGCACCCAACGAAAGCGTCCGGTCTTATGTTGGCGCCCCGGGTTGGAAGTACCTCAGGCCATTTATCTGGAAAAATCGTTAGCTACTAAGAAACAATCACAATGGTTTGTACAATGTAATATTAATAATCATAAATTCATGGGAAAAGTGTTTATTCCAATATGCACAGTAGTAGCCATTTGGTTCTCCACATTTACTGCAAAATTTAAAAACATACAGTACATTCAAGCATCGTCAGCTAAATCGCAGTTGTGCTTTTTCTAGTGTGTTCCATTGTCCGTTTGCAGCGTACGGCAGCACAAATGACGTAGTAGGACATAGTCGTCAAATGTTTTCGTAGAAATGTCAAATATGTAAAGTGTACGTTTCTGTTTACGTATCATTTTCAAATTTATAAATTGCTATACTTAATCTAAAATAATAAATATTGTGCTTGTATGGTAAAAGTGTAGAAGCATATTAATACGTATGTACCCAATTTTGTGAAAAATTTTAAAAAGGCTTTGATTAATAATTTTTCTAATATTGCATTGACCAGGCATCAAATAAACAAGAACCAAAATGGCGATTACCCAACTCCACTCTAAACTGACTATAACCTTGTTCTCAGGGACATAAAATATCACTATTTTGATTATGTGGGCTTTATAAATTTAACTTGATCTTCTGGCAATCTACCATGACAGTCGATGATAGTTTTATGATGAAAATGATACAGTTGGCAAAAAAAGTTGAGACTATTTCCACCAGTAAATAATTTGGGAAAATTTTCACGAATTTCGCATCCATGAAGACAAGGTTTAATGAGATATACTTCGGTGTTAAAAATTATAGAGAATGATGCCATTTCAACATGTGGGACCATTTGACCAGTAAGGTAATAAGATAGTGTCAATGTCTACTAATTTCTATTTTTGCAACACACTTTTGATAAAAAAAAACTGCTCCTTTCCACAGCACCATTTACCAACATATGCAACAACAATCTTGAATTTCCTGATACACAACGTTTAACATGCACTTCTAAGCCTATGACATGTTCACAAGAAAAATATAATTCTATCATATTAATTGTTGTTTTCTGACATCATTCTCTACAATTTCCACATTGGAGTTTATATCTGTCAGTATCAATAAATGATCATGTACAATCCACATCTTTTGAAAAAATAAATTTAGAAAATGGAAGACCACCCTGTCTGACGTATACGTAACAATTCACTACTACAACTACATACGTAACAATTCACTACTACAACTGATTAGTGCTACAATTAGGTTATAAACTAAATTTGCGCCACGCCATGTAACGATTATAACAATTACTACATAAACAAGGTTTTACAGCGAAAGCAGCTATAAACATCAAAGTGAGACTAATTTACGATTTCTTTTGAAGCATGCATTTGTTCCACTTGAGCAAAGAAATTATTAATGTGGGATAAAACATAAAACACATATAACCCATCAAGGACGCGGAAAAACCGTAAATTTTCGTAAGAAAGGCTTCAGGGGTGTAAAAAACTTACGGTCATGTCGTATTCCGTGATAAAAGCAGGTATTTCTAGTTGATCCGGCGACATCACGGAGTAGAGGTACTCGACGCCGGGTAAACTGTGGACCTTCTGTTTTATGGCCGGCGCCATGAAGGTAGTGAACCACCACGTCATCATCTAAAAAAAAAATAAGGTTTCAACAAACGTAGGTAATTGATTCAAATTTCAAAGCAAAAAATTTTCATCAGCAGACACTAAAAATAACATTATTATATGTTATAAATATTTTGCATTATAGGCCGATTTCCATTTATACGTTTTAACTTTTGAAATTAGAGCATGTTCAATTGTTTGCTGTGAGTGACGGGTTTTCCTTGAAAAATCACTGGACTGGTGTGTTGGTGACATTGTTTTTAACACATACACTACATGGTACTGTGTTCATAAATAAATAAAATTAGTTACTTCTCGAATTATTAAATGAACGTAATTAGGTTCAACCCAACTACAAAATTCCACAAATGGGTATGCATGTAGCATTTCGTCCTCGACCTTGGAAAAACTCATGCAAACAGTTGATTGGTTTTTATAAAACCTCAGAGTCAAAAGTATGTTAAAAACCCCTAAATGGGAATCGTCTATGTTATTTATGCAACATGTGCTGTAAAAAACCTAACCTCAAGACTTGTAAATTGTCAATGGAAGCTATTATAGCTAGCGACCCCTAGCAAATGGTCAAAAACTAACAATCCTGTATTTTGCACCTCTTCTGCCAAATTTAATTATTTTTTGCAAAATATATGATTCAACCTGATTTAAAAAAATCTTTGCAAATGTTTTTTTTTTTAAGATAAACCCTTTTCAGAACAACTGTAAAGCAATGTTAAAAAGAATCATCCTGTATGAAACGAAATTATGACGGCTGAGTTGGTTACAAAGATTTTTTCCACATTTTTCTAGAGAAAAACAATTTAGTGAAAAGAAATTTACTAATCATATGGTTTACCTTTGTCCAGAACGTAGGGTGAACTATGTAGAAGGCCTTAAGGTTCTTCTTGTACTTATAAGGCAGCACGTTGTAGACCTCCTTCAGCCACGAGAACGACGGGTAGTTGCTACTCGACGTCAGGGTGTGGAAGTACGCTATGACATAGTCGCCTTTGACGATGGGGTCCAGAAGGGTGATTAGGTACAGCAACGCCTACAAAAAATGCATTTTATTTGATTTAAATTACTTATTTATACACTACAAAAAGAGAATTTCAAGAAACAACTATTCTACGGGTTAATGCCTTGAGAAGTATCGGAATTACACTTGAAAAAATGATTGTGAACAGCCACGGTTAATCGTCAGCAGTGCCAATAAACATATACCGGTTAACAATTTCCCTGCGGATTAATGCTTTACTTTTCGCGTCATTTCTAAATATCAAATAACCGTATAGACCACGTGGCACAAATTCATCAAAATTACCAATAATTTATATTCAAATTTACACAAATTCACGCTGCCCTTGCTCGATCTCCTTTCTCAACTCGTAGAACATATTCGAGCAGGAAAGTGACGTAAATTATTTAACATAAAAGATAGGGGAATTATTTCACATGGTTTTTGCCAAAACATAAAGCTTCAAGAATTGTAAATATACACATATTGTAATATATCCACTCGAATTTATTCCACTGCATTCGGGAATCGAGGCCCAGAGCTAAAGGATTACGCTTAACGAAAATTCTAAACGCTAAATCAAACATTAAAACAATGCAATGAAATCATCACACCCCCTAGCTTTGCGTGTTAGTCACTCGTGAAGGTATCGATTGAGAAAATGTGGCGTCCTGACTTTAAACTGACATTTACATGATATTTTAACCCCTACAACAAACATTAAAGGTTAAAAATAGATAATTCGATCTAAATGCTATCCCTCGGGTATTTTGTCGGACGCTTTTTAACGATTTTTGAATAAAAGAATATCATTTTCACCCTTATCGACATTTCTTCACAATGACAATATTCCAATTCAGTCATTAGGATAGCTCATACTCTAATTAAGGTAATAATGACCTTTTTATTGTTATTTATATAGTTTCATATACCGACACCTGTCATTTCATTTTGAATAACACCTCTTTTTAAGCGCAAATTAAAACTCTTCAGAATTAATTCATCCATTCATACAAGAGAAGAGCTTTTTGACCGGATCCAAAATTCCTGCGATGAAATGAGAAACGGTAATTTTATTGCCGCAGCACAACAATCTAGCGAACAGTTGCTTTAAATTATTACGCTGAGTTGGTAAAAAAATACTAAAAATTAGATTTAGAAAATCTGTCCATTAAACTCAACGTCAGGAGATTCATCATTTGCGCAATTTGCTAAATTTCAATTTCTCTTCTTTTTTAGAATTCTTAAATTATCCATTTTTAGTTATTACCACCCTTTATGAATGAACTCAGCATTAGTCATAGTTAGTTTATTAGCTAAAATTATCTGTTGACGTATTTAACGCTTTTAGCCTGTAGCATTTTAGAATAGTCTCATTAAATTGACGTATTACAGATATTAGTTTTTTTCTTTAACAATGGGTGTACATACGAAAAAAATACAAGGAATTAAAAAGTTTCTAAACAGAACTGGGAACAGATTTCCTTTAACGGACACGATCAGTGGCGCACCACAAATAAAATTGGGGGTGGCAAAGGAGCCGCGACCTTGAAAAAATTATCACGCGGTAGACTTTCACAATGATTTGGCATACCTATCCAAATAAACCCCAATAAATAACTAAACCTCAAAATTTGAACAAAATATTTCAAAAACTGTAGGCGCTAGAAAGAAAAATTTTAAAAATTCTTCACTTTTGAACACCCTGTAGGTCCGTATCGAAGCTTTTGTGGACTTATATTGATATAAACTTTTCCTAAAATACGATTCTCTATCGCCTGTTAAAGTCCTACTACAAAAAAGTGGGCCACCCTGTCTATGAATCTTATAAATTAGTAGGTTTTTATACCGACATCTTGACAACATAACGTGTTTTATAAACACAGTGAATTTTCCAAAAATACCTGTCCAAAATGCGATAGGAAGAAATGAAAGAAACTCAAAAAATTATTGATGGAGCTGCTGCAGTTGTGCTAAATTTATTTAAGAGAATGACGTGCTAACAAAACAGCACAAACTTTTACTGAAAATGTTTTGCTGGCGTGTTTTAACGTGAAATTTAAAAATTACAGATCAACTCTGCTCACAATATTACATGGTAATGTTATGTCTAGTAGCAAAGAGAACATTGATATAACCAAATAATGAAAATTAGCGGCCATTCTGAAAAGAAATTCGGACGACTACCAAACCAAAAAATCTAAAGTATTAAGAGACCATATAAAAACCTTTTTGACGAATGCAAATAACAAAGAGTATTTAAATGTTTAAAAAAAAAACTAGATGAATATTTTGTTATTATTCGCCCTAGAGACAAAATTCTTTATTTCTGTCAAGATTTTTACAACAGAGAAATATAAGTTCCATAACCTTTATTGTAACCATTGAGTTTCAGCTTATATAACCAATATTGCTAATACTTGATTGATATGTAACTTATTAAGACATAAACCATCACAGCCGGATTCATGAAACGGGCGTAGCGTTAGTCGGACTAACCAACTTTGCGTCCGTGTAAAGCGTGTTAGTTGGTCTAACCAGCTTTGCGCCCATTCACGAAACATGCTAGGTAGCGAAACATGCTAGGTAGCGAAACATGCTAGGTAGCGAAACATGCGTTGCTAGGTAGGCTGTTTATTTACGTCCATATTTGCGCCAAAAGTTAGACCCAGTAGTTCAAGAAAACGAAACCTCCCTATCTTTCATAAACCTGGGTGTGGGTAAGCTCGGCTGTTGCCCCGAGCAAGAAAAGTTGATCCTGTGTCGTGTTGTCTACTAACCCCCTATATTCACGGCTCACGCTCGTACAACAATCTGAATATCACACAAGGGAATATGAGTATTTAATCTCAGACGCACTTCACGGTGCATTCCCTTGGGCAAACAATTATAAAATTAGAGGCTGGCTAAATGTCCCCTGGACGAAGACCATAAAAAGAAGAAGAAGAAGAATTGTACCTGTCTAAAAATCGCGTAACTTCGGCCTCTAGTTCCTTGCGTTTCCCATTGTATATTTAGTATTTATATTCAAGAACAGTACTTTTCAGTGCTACGGATTAGTTAACATATTACAAAGTAAGTATTATACATAGTAGTGAATAGGAGTATGCCTTTTATTTAAATTGGTGCAACAGATGCGTACATTTTTCGCGTAACCTCCGCTAGTCTGACTAACGTTACGCCTTGTTGATGAATCCGTATGTCAGACTTTGTGACATTCTACCATAGAAATCATAAAATATATAGAACGTCATAAGCCTTTCCGCCCATTAGTGTGGAACTACCCCGTTAGTGTATATTTTATTTTAGAATCACCCTGTATAAATCTTATGATCAAACCACAGTCAATAATGACAGAACACAGTATACATACAATCCTGATACAATCATAACATTTATAATTTTCTAAAATCCATTACAGCATAGATTAAAGATAAACCAAGTCGCATAACTCCACATGGTGGTTACAGTTACAATCACCGAATATTCTCACCGGCACAGAATTACCTAAGAAGAATTTGTGTTAAAATACTTAAAATATCCGTAATTACACACTTTTTGAGAGTGTTAGAATTTTACACACCTACTCTTGAAATTAGACGTATTTCGTGTAATTACACACTGATTGGCAGCACTGAAAAGAAGGCACATGAAACTCAGCAAGGAAATACTTCATTGGTTATGTATGTGGGTGCGAGAGAGACAATCATCTGCGCGTACGATATGAATTGTGTTCTTAATTTCCCATTATTTTGTTTGTAAACACGTCATTGGCGTACAGTGTGGTTAACCAGTACATTCTCTTATCTTGTATCTAGTTAGTGTTATTCTGTATTTTTGTGGGTGTTATTGATGGAACATGTCATGTTTTATAAGAGACTGTAAAATTAACCAGCATATAGCATCAAATAATTCTTCATATCCAGAATTCAATTTCATTTCAATTCACAGTAATCTAAATCTTTATTGCTCCGCCATTGCTAGGAGACACAAAACAAATATGGCGCTGATCATGAGTAAATCCATTCGCGCAGCTTTTCGAGCATTCCAGTCATAATATAAAATTACATTTCAGTAGCTTCTGCAAGCTTTCAGCGTCATTTAGAACAGTGGTATGATTAAGCGGGTAGCTGTAATGTTTAAAATGTTAAAACAATAGTCCTGGAACTTCTCCATCGGACCTAGTATGAAAATACGTTATTCTCCACCCCTATTTAAATCGCTGATCCCTATCTCGTAAAAATCCGCACTGGCTATCATACTGAAATGAATATTAAAACCCCCCATTGGTCCCCGAAACTTTTTATCGCGACCGACTGACCAGGAAACGACCGTATCTCCACATCAAAACCATCGCCTACACCTAAATGGACCGAGTACCAACATCGACTCCCCTCAGCCCCCCCCCCCCCGTTCGATTCCCGCGGATCTATTGTATCACTTCTCTCAATGCCCATTGTGATTCGCGACAATGTTAAGGATCCGACGTTTGTTCGATTCAATGGGACTCTATGCGCCGCATTACCTATTTATTCGCTCAGTTTTGTCGGAGTTTAACTAACCGGCTGAATCAGATATGGGGGGTATTGTACCCGTTAAAGAAAAAATGTCGCGGTGCGGATTCTATTCACACAGACGTTGGAATTCGTACGGCACGTTTTTTATGTTTGTTTGTATTCGACGGTTTTAACCTAGCTAGGGTGGAAAGTAGGACACATATTATTAGTATTATACAGGGTTAACTATGACGAAGTACAAAAATTTGAACTGCGTGCTCGGGGGGGGGGGGACTAAAAAAATATTACAGAATTTTAGCTCGACGTTAAGAAAATGGGGCAAAACCCTTTTATTCTGCGAAAAGTCGGCGCCTATGACAAGTATCGACTGAGCTTAGATCCATAGATAAAGCTTACCTCTGTCAACAATGTCAACTACCATGCGGTTGTTTTTTTTGCAGCGTTTCTGAATGCAGAAACGACAAAAATTAACATTCTTATAAGTAATAGTACCTGATAGATAGGAAACAATCCAATTAGCTGGTCATTAATTCGTTACAAGCTGACAGAACTACATGTTCACTCATTACAACCACTCACTACCGATAAAACACACTTCCCGTAGGTACAATTAGATAAAATGCCTATTTATTATAAGAAATTCGAACGTAAGGAATAGGCACCTACTAATAGATAATAGAAAACTTTTAATGGACACGCGGCAGTATTGTCCCATAACCTAAAAAAACAAACCGATGAACTATATTGTGGGAAAATATCTGTACCCGACACAAATTCCTTTAATTAATATCGACTATAAAACGCTTAAAATTAAAAAAAAAAACACAAAACTACAACGTAAACACAGGAATTAAATTATGACATGACAGCGAATTTTACCGTTGTGTTGCTGGTTGGCTACGCTGACTCTGATAAACGTGAAACATATGCGACGGACGGACCGTAGATTTGGAGATAAATAAGGCTCTAATATCAAAAATTCTTTTTTGCTCTAAAAATAAATTTGGAATTTTTTTGAAGGGTGATTTCGTTAATTCTTAATTTTCTATATCCCCTCTTAAATATTTTTATAGTCATAGTTAACCCTCAATATTAGATAAGATAAGAATAATGGGAAATTACGAAGAGTAGTCGAAATTTTAAATTAAATTAAAACTTTCGACCACCTGCCGAGCTGTTGCGGCCATTCCCGAAGTGCAAGATGACGTCACTTTATTTGTTGCACTACTTCTCACCTTGAAGGTTAACCTAATAGACTAAGACAGGCATTTTCGTTTTCTCAATGTTCCAATATTTCTATTGAGTGTTATTTATAAATAAGACATTTTTATTAGTTGTTAACCATTATTAACTGGTGGTAATTCAAAAAGAAAGACACAATAGTAACTTTGTTATATTATTTTACTTTGCGCCATGAAAAAAGTTAGGGGCATATCTTTTACGAAGTAAATTAATTCACAAATTTTGAGCAAAACTATAGGTTAGGTAATAAAATAATTTAGTTATATATAAGTACGTATTTTAATAATAACAGTGTATTAGAATCTATAAACAAATAAAACATCACAATATTATCAATATGGCCGCCATGACGACAAACGTGTTTTATGTTATGGTAACACATTCACGACTGTTCCCTATTAAACACGAAAATGTTCGTGGATGATGCCGTAGAAATGTGCTGTTTTTAATAAAAGAGTAAAATTTTTATTGCGTGATGAAAAACGGTGGAAGTGAAAAAAAGCGATCAAGTAAAACACATGGCGGAACAAAAATGAAGTTAACAACAGCGTGAAATAATGCAGTCCGTAGCAAAAACATGGTCCCAATCTTTTTCTACCCTGCATTAGAGATACCTAATTCCGCCGCCACTGATGAATTCTTATTAAAATTGCACACATAACCGACATCTATGAGAAAACTTCAAGGCAAGTTGGAAGTATTGAAATGGGAACGACTGAACAATTATTTTATAGTTAGATTTTAGTTTATCAACATCCTGCCGGGAAAATATTGGATCTTATCCAACCAGTTGCCTTCTTTACCTTGAAACTTCCACTCTCACTTACTCATGCGGAGCGACGCCTCAATTCATAAAATTCGACGGAGACCTCTCATCGAAGAATTATCAATATGATTGGCTTTATCTCTCGTTATCCCGTGACTCAACTAATTTACTCGTCGAGTACAAAAAAATTGTTAATAACGGCGATAATTATTACGGAAACTAAGGCAGACAGAACACAATACTGCTAATTAGTCGTGTGAAGTTACAGTAGCATGTGTACTTCCTGGATGTATTTCACCATTGATGTCCTTCGTCGGAAGCCTCTTTTTTGAGACACTTTACGTGTGTGTGTGTGTCCGAGAAGTAATATTTATATCCATCTGGCAATTTAAGCTATGGACTACGCCCCCGTGAGGCAAAAATTTAAACTATATCTAGGCAGGGCGGCAGGAGGTGGTTTATTATAATAATAAAGTTTGTTTAGTTCTCTTGTATGAAAGGATAATAATTTTGTTCGATAGAATTTGTTTGTTTGTTTTTATTTTTTTTTGAAGTAATATCGAATTATCTCAAACACAGCCGAACAGCGCGCGAAAATTAATTTGAATCGCGAATAGTTGTGAAGACTTCAAAAAATTCTTCACTCAGAACAAACATATGTAAAAATACATATCATATAAAAAAAATAATACATTGATTCTAGATCAAAGACGAACAATCAGAATGAACATGTGTTCAAACTTAGTAGATAGTCAACCAACCCAGCCTAAGAAGCTCGAATGTATGCACAGCGTTTTCCGGACAGGTTTCATCATCATAGAGAACATTCTGTTCGCTTGACACATAAAGCTTGGGATATAGGACAATCACAATCAATATGTCAAAGTGTTGATCGTAAAGTCGAAGAAAATATCATGCATAGAGAAAAATTCTTCGAATATTCGTTCTATAGGTCTGTTATCAGAAGACAGAAATGTTCGTCCAACTACTTCTTGAATTACATGCATCGGAACACATTCGTAACTTAATAATAATAATAATATTTCTATCAGTTTGATACCAATCCATGACCCTTGTAAAAACAGACCTTATAGCAAACCAAGAAAATATTTCCCATTATGCCGTCTGACGTACTTCTGTAATTGTTTACAAAATCTGTAATTAAGCGAATATATAAACAATCGCTAATATGTCGCGTGGACATTCTGCATTAAAACAAAGATATACGAGTATATCTAGCTAGATAGTGGTACTATACATATGCATATCGATGATACGTGACATGTTTGTCAGAAAAAATATCCATCTCTTCTTTGATGTATAAGTAATATCATCGATTCCGGTATTTCCCGGACTAATATATTTTTTTATAATTCTAGTCGCGTTGAAATACTGTGTCTTTTAACAAAGACACGTGTTGCCCTGATATGTGAAAACCTTAATCCGCTTTAGAGAAAAAATAAAATGTATGAATGAATCAGCCTGTTGTGATATAACGTAATAAATCTCTACAGTGCGGCGTGTTTTTAAAATCGTAAACGCCCTAATCTAACAAGTGGGAAACATTGCATGATAAAAAACGTGTATGAAGGGATTAGGGCGAGAGGCCTAAGTGTAAGTAATGCGGTTGAAATATCTAGTTCATTATTAAGAATGTCTGTGAGTAGTGTATATAGTGCAATAAAGAGTGAAAAAGAACGTACAATTCGTAGAAAAACTATCAAAAAAATAGGTTGCCTAGAACAAGACTTTGCCTAGAATATCTAAAAGGATGCTACTGTAAATTATGCCCGACAAGAATGTCCATTATATAAAACGAAATCGAGAGGATGCTGATGCAAATGAATTGTTGTGTCCTGTTTTTTTATTAGAACTTGTTCGTCAATTCCGCTTTTACTTATTTCCCTAAATGCTGCCGCTCGATTTGAGCGATTTGTAATTTTGACACGTGTAACATCTATACCAATGTGTTGTGCTGAGCAATAGTCTATTTGGAAATTTCATTAATTCCAATCGGTACATTTTTATACCAGACGTTATAATTTTCCTTCTTCCAAAAGGGATTTGGTATAAGAAATACTTTGTCCAATGTTGTCTCGTTTTTCCATCAACTTTTTAAATAAGCGTACCGGGTAAATATCTTCCTCTAAAATATTAGACGTAATCCATTTGCTGTCATATAATGTATTATCACCGCCTTGTCTCGTTTTCCAAAATAGAGGATTGCATTCGATACGTCCAGTTTCTTTTCCATAATGTTCAATTTCAGATATGAAATAAGTGGTCTTACAGTTGCTTCTCCTACGCGCCAAGCTAATTCAAACGCTAGAATGTGATAAAATTTCTTTTCAAGTCCTTCCAGTTCATTTTCATCATATAATCACATTTATTAAGAGCTGATGCACTGGATTTTCTCTTTTCAGATTGTGCTTGTAGAATTTTACGTTTAGCATTAAGTTCATGTCGTGATTAATTAAACTGTATGTCCGTGAAAGGGTTAAATACAACACTGAATTCTTATAATATTTACTTTATAGTATTTCAGCGGTGGTGTTCCAAATTGTTTTAACTATTACTTCTTTGTAGTCTTCCCTCACATTTTCGCATATTAAAAGCCCAATCGTGCAATATTACATTCAGTTTCTCGATGGAAGTATCTGGCTCAAATTCATATCCTTTCGCATAGCAAAAAATTGAAAATTGTCGCCAGATTAAATCGCAAGTGTATTAGCAGGCATCCAGATTTTAACAATTTGACTAATTTCATTGTTCTTAGACTCACCGAATCGACCCATTGTTAGTGTTTAATAAAGTTGTTGAGCAAAAAATGAATCTATTTACTTTGGCAACGGACACTACGGCAATACATTAAAAAATGAATAAGTGAAAAAACCACTAGTGCATTTTTCGTTGTAAAAGTTGCTGGTAACTTTTGCCGCTGTAGCTTATGAGCTTTTTTTATACACATATAAATTAAATTGACAAATAACTTCTACAGCGCAGAAAACAATTTCTCAGTGGTCTTTCGAACAATTTGTTAAAAAAAAAACCTAATTAAAGGGCCGTACGAAAGCGGACCAGCTTCCCTCAGAAACTATAAGTCTTTTTGTGCAGCTTTCCGCATCCGTATCTGCGGTTGAGCTCGTCGACTAAGTTTCAAATGCCAACAAAGCGACGAAGAGAACGGCACTCACCTTATCTAAATTGATTTTATTAAAGGGGAACCATTTTCCGATGAAGACGACGACGGGCCGTCCCAGCCTGTCAACCCCGCTCTGGTAGAGGCATCCGATGCCGGATACTTCCGTCAAATCCTCGGTCTTGGCGCGCCTCAGCAACCGCTCGTATCTGCAACAGAAAGACGATGTGAGACAATCGACATTTATAACAGATGACATAAGAAAAATATAGTAAAAAAACTGGATTAGTAATAATCCGTGCTAGACAGAACAGTATATAAGTTAAATTGTGGGTAAAATTTAACGCTTTATTAATTTGCTGTAATTCCATTGTGGCGTATAACATTTTGCTGCTGCCACAGTTCTCTACGGTCCATGAAATCAAAAGTAGGTTTTATTTTTTGATATTTCTTTGTAACTTTCTTTGACAAATATAGTAAGTGATTTCTTCTACAATCATGCGAAAACCTATACTTTTCCGCACGACTTTTGGTGACGAGTGGCACTTTTCCACACTAGTACGATATATACAGTAGGCCTATCGTATTGTTGTGACAATGCTTGTGTCCAACTTAATTCAGCAGATGCAGACAGCATTAAGCGAAAAAGTTTGCGCTACATTTTTTTTGAGATGTTTATGAGTACCGCTAGATGCAGATTACCGCTTAACAGTAAATAGCAGTACAGTTGCTGCGACGCAGAATTATACTGAACACAAGTAATCACCGAAATTTCTGTCGTTTCCATAACTACGTGCAGTTTTCATTGTTAATGTTTTTTTGACAAGCTTTCAAATTTTTTATCGGTTCAGTCTGAAGGTTGAGTTTGATTTATTTTTCATTTATCTTCATCGTAAACTATCTGTTCCGACAAAGATATTGGGGGACGCTAATGATACAAGTAGAAAGGAAGTGTCTTTTCTGCACTCGATTGCTCGAACTGCAATCAGCGTGCGGAAAAGTATCACTTCTCGCACTTACTGGGTAAATAACTATTTTGACATTTCGAGCTTGTTATTGATGGAATCACCAAAATGCAGTTAACAGTATAAAATTTTTCCACCTGCCTGTCATTTTCCTATACAATGCGAGTAAATAAAATCGACCCATTTAACCGTAAAATAGTCGCATAAAAAATGACTCGACAAAAGTTGTGGTGTAACGCTACGTCTGGGATGTATGGACTAACTTCATTTAAATTTAGTAATGCTGTGTATGTTACGGGTATAAAATTCAAGGATTCCAGACCCAAACTAATTTATTATAGCTAATTTTGAGAGGCGAACATAAAACATGATAAATTCAACGCAGTAACTTAATATACCAACGTAGATCGTCAACGAGGGAATAAAACAATTTTTGTTTAATACAGCCAGTACAATAAAAAACAGGAAAAGTTCTCTATTATAAAGTTTATTATACAACTGTATTTGTCATTGCCATTTGTTTACAACTACTTATGGATCTAACCTAACAACGTCAAATCTGGTAACTGCTTGCATACGTTGATAATGCACGTGTATGCGCATATTTTCACAAATTTTATTAAAAAAATTGCCGATGGATCTACCTGAACACCAAAGTTACTTACAAGGGCTCATCCAACTCCGAAAAGTCGTTCGGAATCACCAATTCCATGACAAAAATGCAGAAAACGAACAGTTGGCACCGATCAAAGCCTGCTTGAATTTACTGCTGCTGAAATGTGAACTCTGAAAGCTTCCTGAATATCTCGTGACATGATCCGAGGAAACACGTAAATACTAAGTCGGGAGGTTATAATCGACAACGCGAACTTATTTTCGGACCGCACGTTCTGCGGACGTCATTATTACTTTTTAAAATTAGACTGGGATAGTTTCATTATGAGCACCATGTGGGATATATACCGGCACGCACGGGATTCGATTTTTTACAAGTATTGATTATTCGTGATGGTTTAGACGTCGCATGGCCTTGGATTAACAACGTGGATCTTCGCGTCTACAACTCTATTAGCAAAGACCAAGTAAAAGATGATACAACTGTTTTAATTTTGAAACTATTACTGAAAAAGAGACACAAATGGCACTTTAGTTCCTCCTATGATTTTCGTGATGTAATAATAAATAAAAATGTAATGAAAAATTTGGAGAAAAAACGCATTTGCCTTGGAACTAAACGATTCACGGCGATGTCAAAATAAACAAGCTTCAATTGTTTCATATTTATTTTAAAACAATATTTTTCAAGGCAAAGATTTACGCTATTAATTTTTAATTTAAAATGATACTGTGCTCATCATTTAACAGAAGAAGGTTGCAACATCAGTAGAATTGGAAAACTTAAAATCAAAAACGTGTGTTAAAATTACTCGATGTAAATAAATATTATTTTGTTTGAAGAAAGAACAATCGATTTAGGGGAAAACACTATAGAAAGTATGACTAATTTAATTTATACATAGTTTATCGTACAATTAAAAATAATGTTTGTTTCAATGATACGATACATTCACTGGTTAAATACGTAGTGAACTAGGAAAATATAAATAGCAAAAATTGGTGACAGTTTATTAAAATGTCGGAAAATTACTTTGCAAGTCCTAAATTTGCTTCTTTCCCATCAAATAGGATAAAATTGTAACCGAAGTAGAGAAATCTGAATTTTTTCTCCATTCTTTACGATTGACGAACAATGTAAATGTTGAATTATTTAAAACATACAGCAGTGAGTAAGTATATAGGACAAACTTTCATTATTTCTGAATACGCCAAACATTACCATTTAGTGTTACTTTTTACATGATTTCAAATAAAAATATAATCACGTTAATTTTAAAAATAAAATTTGAAAAATATATTACGATTTTCATTTTTTCCTATACAAGATATACACAAATTTTAAAAATTAACAACAATATTGATTATTACATAAAAACTGTACATTTTCCATACTGAAAAAAATTACACATTAATTTCTAGATAATTAGAATATATTTGATTTTTCATCAGATTTATTTATAAATATTTATTATATAACAAGATGCTCAAAAAAATTCCACCGCCTATCTGATCGACAATAACTAATTTTATATTCAAATGCAAGAAAAGCCTAAACGAATCGAACTTTTAACCTGACATTTATTACCTGTCCTCGTCGTCCACCTCGACACTGGTCCACCCCAGCAAATTGGCGACACTGGAAAACAAACTCGGAGAATCCGCCACCGCCTCCACCATATTTCTAAAAATTTTTTCGAAACAAATGCGAAACGCGTCGCACGCCGCGCTAGATTCAAGTTGGCGCTTTCACCGCGGACCGAATCAGGCGTCCTCGAGCAGAAACAACTGCACATCAACTACCTAGCGAGCGCCCGACACACATGGCCTACCCCGATGCGAGGTGCGCTCCTGCTGGGAGTGCGCGTACACCGACAGAAGTGAATTTTTGAATAAGAAAAATAGCGGAATATGTACACCCAAGAGACAGAAACGTTCCATGTAAGATGTTACGGAAGCATTTCGATTATATTGTGATAATTCATTATAAACACAAACAATTTTCAATTGTTGATATTTCGCATGTTTGTTTTGTGGCTTTCACTCTTTGAAGATATAATGTCCTTTAAATATTTCCAGCAACTGACGTATTCTTCCATCCACCATGGCACTTCAATGTGGTGATACTAGCTCCAGCCTCTACTATAGTAATTGCCGACACAAACCGAGCCCTGTATACTTTTCTGGATCACTCAAACTCAGATATTTTGCAATAATGAATGGGATCTTTCCAAATGTGTTTTTTTCTATATGGTTGTCTGCAGAACAGAAAAACTCTTTTTTTTAATAATCATGTGGTCCTAGAGGTGGTGGTGAAGTCTTCCACGTTATGCGCAGTATATTATATGTTGAAATCAACACTTAATGTTAAAGAAAACGTGGATTTTAAGACATTTAGCAAGTAGGTTCCATATTTGAAAACATTGTCAGTTGGAAATTATCCTGAGAAATCTAAGGTATTAACTCGATAGGAAGTTAATCAATTCATAAGAGAAGCAGATGATGAAATCTATTTGATAGTTAAGGTACCCGATACAAAAACGAATATACAACGAATTTTTACAGTTTCAAATTTAGACTATATTGACATTTACCGAAAATATGCTGCACTTCGTCCAAGTTATGCTACCAGTCGCCGATTGTTTCTTAAGAATAAAGTTAAAAAATGTTTAACCAAGTCATCGAAATAAATTGTATTGGAAAGATGCTTAATAGCAAAATACTTAAAATTACCAAATTTTGATGCCTATACTGGTCACTGTTTTCGGAGAACTTCAGCTACACTTCTCGCTAATGCGGGGGGCGATATATGTAGTCTGAAGCGACACGGAGGATGGAAATCTTCGACCGTGGCCGAAGAATACGTCGAAGATTCTATCAATAATAAAATTCAAATGTCAAATAAAATTTTGAACTGTGAAATTTCAGGATCAAGTGCTGCCACCTCTACGGCAATTACCTCCGCGTCAAAAACGGATAGTTTTCCAACCCCCAAAACTGCAGTATCACGAGCTGAATGTGACTTATCTGGTTTAGGAATAAATATTGGGTCGCGTACTGGCTGTACCATTAATGTTAACATTGTAAATCATAAATAAAATAAGATAGTGTAAAATTTTGTCATACTTTGAAAAAACTGTTAATTATTGTTAAACATTTAGAAATAAATGATTTCTTGGTTTTTTACTTGATTGAGCATCACACAGGTTAAAATACAAATTACGCGCACGGTGCCATGGTAACGTAAAAAAATAAAAAAAAATGTAATTTCGCATATTGTTATCAATACTCGAACCTCTTCATTTTTTGACGTTTGTAGAAAAATAACTATTAATATTATTATCAAGTTATTACTGAATTCAAAACCTTTAAAAACAGAAAGCGTAAACGACCTAATTTATTTGACTTTTATTACATACATATATTTTAGACAAAAAAAGTTAGGATTAGCTTAAGACTTTCAGAAAATGTTTCTTCAATTTAAATCGACTGTTCTCTCAGTGTACCGCACAATTTCGTCCCTTCCCAAACTTTTAAACGCGTAAAACCCGTGACATTGACTGTTTGATGATTAAATTTTATTAAGGAATAATTTAAAAAATTGCTGTAATAGTTGTAAAAGGTCGGTTATCTTTATAACCAACCCATATGTAAATTGGCGATAAAGCGTATTAACATTAAAAGGATATACTTATTTTAATAACGTGTAATAATGTGAAAAATAGTATTCACATTGTTACGTTATGCTTAACCCTAGTTAAAAATTTAATAAACCAACCTTAAAATATGATACAGAGAGGAAACTTTTTTATTAGATGCGATATAAAAATAATAAGGCCGCTTTAGACCAAATCGTGTACCTGATTTAAGCCCCATGATTTTTTTTTCTTCAATACGTTGATAAGCAACAAATTTTACTCAGGCGATATTAAATTTCTCTTAATAAAAATGCTGCAAGTTTTCTCGTGTTTCTGTCACATTCTAATAATTATGAAAGCGATACCATACAGGAAATATGATTCCTATAGAAAAGAATTATTTTACATACAAAGCAACATACATATACGGTATTAAATTTTGTAAATCCTTTACCTAATACCAGTGGCGACTCGTGGATTTAATAATAGCTAAAGGGATTTGTTTTCAAATTATGTTCAGTTTCTGTCCTTGAGGTACACAGATAAGTTTTAATTCCTTTTAACCAAGAAAATTACTAGGGAAACAGTGTTTCCAACAAAACAACATTTCGATAAATTTGTATATTCATAACAAGCGAAGCAGTTCTGGATCTCCGCTACACCCGCTAATTCTGATTAGCTACAAGCGTCCCCGTTGTCATAGCAACAGTCGTAAATAAGACTAATGATCTGCAGCAAATTTTGAATGCATAACACAATTGAGTCGACAGAAAAATGAATCGACTTTAATGCATTTAAATACTACACTAAGACAAATTGGAATAATGTCAGTAAGTACGCCAGGATGAAGAATAAGGCAAGATCTGAGTCTACCCAACCGATCGACAAAGGGACAGGTGTGCGGAATTTTATAACTACACCCCTTTGAGACTTTTTAAGGTAATTGCCAAAGTGGGACAAAGGCAATGGCTTACTATCGTAAGCTGGGGTTGAACGTTCGATCATTTGTACCACGTGCAAAGGTCGAACTTGTTCCAATATCGAAGCAGCTGAAATCGACATTGGAACAAACGTCAGTCAATACATCGACACCGATTTAGAGAATTTCCAGACAGTTGAACTGTCAGAGGAGAAGAATGAAGAGACAGAAGGAACTGAACTGGAAAAATAGAGACTGCCATAATCTATTCTATGACATCTCTACTTTATTATATTCAAATCGTACAATCTATTCCTTCTTTCATCGAAAAAGAAGTCATTCGTCAGTGCTGAGATACGAAAAATAATCTATATGTATAAGTTTTTCACAATAAACATTGTCAGGTGATCATTTCCAAAATATCAAGGTATTCTCTTCTACTGGTGTGGCAGTTTATAGCTTGGAAAATATTAGCGCAATTGAATATACAGAATTTTGTGAGAAATATTTTTGTATTCTGTTTTTCTTTTCATAAAACTGATATTTTAAAAATATTTGCGGAAAAAACCTTTCTCACTGTGTTGCACATCGGATCTTGGTGCTCATCTTTAATTTTCTTTTTCTGAAGCATGAAAAAGGCGATAGAAAAAAATCTTCAATGGAAATTTTACGGTCAATAGAAACTCTGACGCCTGGACTATCAGGGAAGGCAATGATTGACCTTAGCACCTTTTATAAACTTATTATTCTTTTTCTCCTAATTAGTGACTTTGATAAATTATGCAATAAACATAACGCATGTATTTTTATCTAAAAAACAGACATATTTGATATCGAAATATAAATTACATTTTTATTAGATAAAATGTTCAACCGGTTATTTTTGGAGTAGCGGTGCGACACCCGGCGAGCCGCCACTGCCTTACGGAATGTACTGGATAAAATCGTACAAGGGTGACGTTAAAGATAAATGTAGAATCGATTATCTAATAATAAAAGCATATTAAAGCAACGTATTGATGGATGTCGTCTTCGTAAAGCTCTTAGAAATGCTCACTCAGCACACGGTACTTTATAACGAATTTTTACTCATATTTGTCAAAACTTTGGAATTTCATATATCAGCGCTGCAACAAAAGAAACAGGAACGGTGTTTTTTATCAAATTTTAAGACTTTCGATTAACACTGTAACGTTCAGGATGTTGGTAAACAAAAGAAACACATTACGCCATCAGCTTATCGGATTTACGTTGTTAATCCTAAAGTTATATTGTAAAAAATTAATTTGGGCAATTAACGGGATTACCCTCAACCTAAATATACCATTTAAATAAATAGAAATAAAAGAAACTGCGTGCATAAGCATAAATTTCGCCTTTAAAATAAATTGAATGCATGTAGGAATCACTTTTGTACTAGTTCATCATCATCATTTTATTTCAGTTCTAACAAGCAATGACTCATACGCCATACGGACCAGACCTGACCCCAAGCGACCTTCAACGGTTAGAACGGGAGCATAGAATGATGTCACAGTATGAAACAATGCATAACTCGATAAAGGAATCTGTTTTGGAAATTTTCTGTTCTCCGATTGGTTAAAAAATGTCCGCTGATGGCCCGTGCATAAACAGGGGTGGATTCAGGACTCTGTTGCTCGTTTTACCAGCATATGTACAAGCTAAAACTTTACATATGTTTTCCAAAATGGTGGATCCAGGATTTTTTTTCAACACGCCTTGCATTTTTTCTTATATCGTAGTACTCGTACATTATTTTCATCCTATATATTTTCTTGTACATCATCCATTATATCAAATTGTTCATTTAAGGATTGTCCACGTGATTTCAATTTCCTTATTGCACTTACTAAGGAACCATTCTATTAATGTAACGTATGTCATCGCGGACACGTTAGTCTTTCAGTAAGTCTTGCAGGGTATATATGGAGCTAACATCAATAGCAATAACATCTTTTATGCCATCGAAATATTCACGAATCTTCAGCGTTGAACAAGACACAGATGTTTAAAATGTCTTGTCACTTTAGTTTTGTCAGAAGAATTTATAATGCGTTCACACGCAGTACAAAACACGTCATTTCCTTTAGTACGTATGTCCCTTAACCTTCGGGATCACTGTCAAACTTCACTTCTTCCCTCAACTAATGTAAATTATGTTATTATTTATAAATAGTTACACGCAGCGAATACAACCTACAGCAGACGTATTGGCGCGACACCGACTATTATAGCGTTCCGTAAATAACTAAAAATAAAAGCGCAGTTCGAAATGTTAGCTGTGATTTTCTTCGAACATTTAACACTTCCATTATAATAATTTATGCTAACGTTAGCAATCACCGTAAATTATTTAAGTGGTGAGTTTAGTAACTGGTAGCGGTAGTAGCAGCTTCTATCCCATATGATGTATCGATCTACTCACCGTTAAATTTAATCTATAAATAACTGTGGTTATCTAAAAAAAATGCCTGTTCGTAGTCATACGTATATTAAGGATATGGCTTTGAAAGAAAGCAAAAAAAACTTATACATACTTTTGTTTTTCCCACTGTACCGTTTAAAATCGCCGTGAAATAAAAGTAATGAATCTCTGTTTTACTCATTCCTACTATTGATTTCTATCTATCCATAATTCTGTTTATTTTATTATATCCAAGTACGCCCCTGGAATGTACGGTTGATCCACGGACCTTACTCATTTCATAACGATGTCGACTCGATTTCCACCTTACTATATGGAAATACGGTTAGGTGTTATTAAAAACATGAACAAATGCAGCTCTGATCGAATTCCATCAAACAACCGACCACAAAACGTATCCAGTGGACTGTGTCTATTGGTCCTCGTCACTGTTTACCTTCGAACGACACGTATCAATTTTCGCATTGTGCAGATTAAATTTATATTTGCATTAAACAATAGGCATTATTTCATCTCACTGAACCCTGCCTGGATTAATTTTAAAACTGACGGGTAAACGAAACGTTCTTTTTGTAGGAATAACGCATGATTCAATAACATTCTTTTTATCATCGAGACAGAATATAAGTTTCTGTTAGAAAAATAATGTTTGAAAATGTCATATTTAATTTATCCCGACGAATTAATTGCATTTCCTGAATTATACCAGCATATTTCACCAAACGAATTGCATTAGACTGTAAAACGTTTACGTTTGACCAACGCTGGGCAGTAAATTGAATTGGGGCTGCAGGGTTTCAATCAAAGAATATTGAATTATCTATTACACGCGAAATTTTGCCTAATTCGATTATTAGTACAGTCAGACAAATAATCTGATTATTAAAGTCCGCACTGAGATGGCTTAGATCCATAGTCAACAATATCTACTACCATGCGGTCGTTGTTTCGCAGCATCTCTAAATGCATTTTGCATTCGTTTTTCATTATTTCGTTACAAATCGGCAAAACTGCAACATTTTCATTCATTATAACTACCGACAAAACACACTTCCTGTAGATACAGCTAGATAAAATACATATTTATTATAACAAAATCGAGCGAAAGGAATAGATAATAGAAAACTTTTAATGTACCCGAGGCAGTCTTGTGCCATAAGGTAGAAAACCAAACCGGCGAACTATATTGTGGGAGAGTATCTGCATCCAACACAAATTTCTGTATTTAATAACTATAAAACGTTTAAAAATCAAAAAATGCTCTAAAAACCGAAGAAGAACACAAAACTACAACGTAAACACATGGTAAACACAGGAATTAAATTATGACTTGACTGGACATTTTACGGTCGTGTTGCTAGTTGCCTACGTTATCTACTCTGATTCTATAAACGTGTGGCGGACATGTCGCATAGGAGGCGTTAAATAAGGATTTAATATAATTTCGAAACAAAATTTTTTTTCGCTTTATAAATAAGTTTGGAATTTTTTTGAAGGGTGATTCCGTTAACTCTTAATTATTTCTATTGCCTCTTAAAGTTAACCCTGTATTTGCAACTGGGTTTCTACAAACATTAACTTGGCGTCCCAAGTGCGTCTCTGATAAAGACGCCATCTGCGAATAAAATGCGGACTTTACTGATTATAGACCCAACAATACTGACATCGTACAGTATATGCCAGATGAAATTATAAATGAAAGGATTCAAACAAGATGTGTTGAAAACTTATTTAGGACTGCTTATAATCGCTAAATGAAGTGACAAGTAGGACTGTATTATGTGCCAAAACATGGAGGAATGGAAGGAAAAGAGAAAGTAGATGAACTTGGGAAAAAAAAGATCTAAAACTTCGTTCCTATGACCAGAACCAGTTTCCGATATTCCTTATGGTGCCGTAAAAAGGCAGTTCAAAAAGACGGGAAGAAGGGTTTGAGACCAGAGTCGAGCCAAAGAACGAGACAATATATGAAACACTAAAGACATAATTTACTAAATAAACGCACTAATTACAAAAATAATGTTTAAAAAATGATATAAAATCCTTTTTTCCTCAGAAGTCATGATAACAACCGTCCAAGATGGCTTAGATTTGTCAACCACCATGCGGTTATTTTTTCATAGCGTTTCCAAATGTAAAAACGACGAAAATGAACATGTTTGTTAATAATGATACCTGACAGGTAACTGTTAATTCGGTTTCACTCATTACAGATCGGTCACGGTTACCCACTAACAACGAAACACACAGTCCGTGTGCAGTTAAATAAAATGTCCATTTATTCGAATCAAAAGAATCCTAATACACAATAGAAAACTTCAAATGCAGCGGCAGCAGTCTTTAATTATAAAATCTTGTCCGATAACAACGAATTTGACCATTTGTCTTCCTTCTGCCGTAGATGTGCTAGTTGTCGCACTCTCCAAATATCAAACGTACCGAATAAATAACCTCGCGGCGGACGAGCACCCATAGTCGTCGATAAACAGAGGTTTAATAGTAAAAAAAATCGCTATAAATAATTATTTGAAAGGCAATTAAGTTAATTCTTATATCTTTCTCCTCTTAAAATATTTGTACTTGGTCACAGCTAACCCTGTATTGTGATAATTATTAGTGATAAAATAACTGCAGTGCTCAGGTTCAGATTTAAATAAAACGTTAGCTAACCTCGATTCTCGCGGTCAATCAAATCGCGCCTTTAAAGAACCTGGTACAATAAATATGAATCGATTACCCATAGAGCAAAACTAAATAAACTGTTTTACTGTCAATGTGTTTTATTTAAAAACATGAGCCATACAGTTCGGCGTACAAAAATAGCTCACCATATTTCCCCAAATTGTAAATCAACACTGATGGATAAAAATAAACAGAATACTGCAATTAGTAACTAAAAATTTGAATTAAAAAGTTTATGAAAATCGTCAAATAGGCAAGACCTTTTAAATGAATTAATTTGACTGACAGCATTTTTTTTTAAATGATATGATTCCATCACGGAATCGGATATATACTATTAGATCTGTCAAAGCAAGGAATCCAGACTGGTTCCAAACTGTCAAATACTTCTAACAGTTTGAAACCATTTCCGATTTCTGGCTTCAACAGACAATTAATGTGCAAAACCAACAAAAAAATACAAAAAATCATAAAAAAAATCACCAGGTACCATCGACGTCCTATCCTTACCTAGTTTTCGTCATCCAGAGGTAGAAAGCTGTCTTGAAAGACACCCCCGAAGGACTGGTGACCACTTTCTCCTCTTCCCCCATACCACGCGAGTTAGACGCGACGATTCTCAACCGGAAAGTGCGAGAGAATGCCCGGAGAAACTGGCCCCTACCACGAGCGAGACCGCTGAACGCCGCTACGCATCTGACGTCCCAGACAATAAGAAACATTATGTGAAATGAATAAAATATGACACACGGAGTTAACGGCAAAACATAATGTCAAATCGATACATGGAGACGTGGTTTTACGTATAGGGTGAGTCGCTATTGCTCCCTAAATTATATGATTCATTCATATCTAATTCCATTTTTTTGTTGTAACACGTAAGAGTTATATTTCAATAGTAGTAAAAATAACTTCGAAAGGGTTTGAGAAGGTATTTTTGGTAGAAACCCCAGTACCACCAGGTAATTGACGCAGCGACTAGCGACCTTAACAGAAATAGATACATCCACTCTGTACGAGGTGGTGTCAGTGGAAAATATCGTTCATTTGTTGTGCGATGACAACTGTTTCCAACACGCAACCTATGACAGCTTTAAGGGAAAAAAGAGCGTAATTATCAGGTTACTATTTTCAGCTAACTGAAAAATTCTCACCCAATAAATACATTGTAACGATATTTTCGTGCCAGCCAGATAGACATATAAATGTATCTATCGTTTCTACTAATTAACAAAATACCTATATACAGCCAATAATTCATCGATATAGTAGATATGTGGCGCTGACATTTCTTGATTATTACGTTAGCAACTCAATATACAGATAGAAAAAATATTTAACCGATCATGGGGAGATTCTATTACATACATTTCAAATGCATGGGGTATTGGTGGGAAGATGACGCACGATAGGGCGGGCTTAGTCGGTACTCCCCTACTCTCCTACGCCGACGGCCGAACGCCAAACGAATATACGAGAATATACGTGTGTTATACGAATACTGGTTTAGTCCGCCAAAATAGGGGAGGACGCGTCAAGCTTGGACGGCGAGCAGTGGAAGGGATTATTCTTAGCATTTCATATGATCGGTTAAATATGTTCTCTATCTGTATAACAAAACAACGTAGTCAATACTATTAAGTGACGTCAGCACCAAAGAAAACCAACAGAGGATTTCCTCACTACAAATAAGATTAATTGTTAGTATAACCAATTTGAAATTGTGCTTCATGGGGAAAGAAGATTTGGTCTAAAAAATCATCTGGTTGCTCTTTGATCGAAGTATTGAAATAAATATTTTATTTTCGCCGACGTGTAGTTATTGTTGCGTTATAGTTACAATGTTATTAATTTTAACCACGTATTAGAAAGACCTAATAAAGACAGAACATCGAAAAAAAATGTTTTACTCGACCTTTCAAAAGATAAACAAATAATCCTATAACAATCGGTAACACGACGCTCCTGGTACGCCACAAATTTTTTGATGACGTATACCAGTTTTGTCCAGCAGCATGTTCGGTGAATAGAGTGATAGATTTTTGACAAAAAACTTCTTGTTTGCAATATAAAATGTGCATTTTGTATATTCTTTCGGTACCTTTCAAAAATTGTTGCATTTTTAAGGTATTCATTAAGCGTTTTGTCAAATAATGCAAATCACATTTTATTATGAATATGAATCAGAATCAAATCCATTACTCATGATCGGTAGGTACCGAATAACACAGACGAACACGGAAAACAAAAACGCACATATCTATTAAAATGTCTTTTATACATTTTTCAACGCCTCTGTTCAGCAGAGAACAACCAAGGCCTTTCGCTACTTCACTTTACCCAACTAAATTGCATTTTTATTTAGGCAAATAGCAAATTTTATTAATAATTATAAACTACACTGGCGACATAAACACACGAATTTCAACAACCTCCACCACGCGAAAATAATAACTGACGGATCAAGAAGAGGGAGAAGTCGGGCCGCGTGCATCTGTTCCATATCGAAGGCGGATTCGCCTGTATAATAAACGGACCTGAACGATGTTCGACTTATTCCGCCGGTAACACATTAAGGCTCCTGTACACGTTGGCGTTGCTCATTCTGTCCCGGCCATTCAACGGGCATGGATGTAGCGGATGTAGAAACTATCGCGGCTGCGGCAATTTGTTTTTAATTTTATGTTGTTCATGTTTAGAATTCCATATTATTGGTCCATTTTGGTACAAATCTATAAACTTCAACTCACTTCCATACTGCCATCGTAGCTTGTAAATACAATTATTACGCCGCAACACTACCTGAAGAAGAGGCCAACGTGTGAACGCTGTTGGCGCATTGGGCCAAGATCTTTCGATGTGTGCACAAAATACCGACAACATTCGGCTGGCCAGCCAACGCTAACGCTGGCCGCCAACGACCAAGTACGTCAAATGGTCTTGTACAGGTTGGCCCAACTAGTTGGCCTAACGGGTACAGGAGCCTTTAAACGGGAATTTGAACTGCCAACTTTTTAGCTGTGCCGAGTGTACTGATTACAGCCTATCTGATGTCGGCGTTGTTTACTGCTGTTGGCATTTATTATAAAATTCTCATAATTTCCTATTGATTACACCGGGTTATAAAAATTCAAATTTAATATAGTATGTTTCTGTTATTATTTAGTGGTTCTGCAGCTCTGCAGCGTTTGTCATTGAGTTTCAAATCAAAGTTATTGACCAAAATACGGTAGGTCAAGACTCGGATTGCGGGATTGTTGATCACTGAATAGGTATGTTGATACTTAATATGTTAATTACATTATTTTAAAACATAATTTAAAGCATTAATTACAATAGGTAGGTACTATAGGAAAATAGTTAAATTTGGCAACGGTGAGTCAGGCCGACAACGAGTTGAATTGCGGTCATTAACAGTCTGAAAAGGGGGTTTAAATAATGATTTGAAAATATTTTTTTCCGGTGCAAATATGCATTTCATTTTTACGAAATAAACGAACTAAATCTAATGCTTACCTTTCCTGGTGCTGGATCTCTTTGACCATAATGTCGGCGAGGGGATCGTTAAAAGGCCTCTCCCCCAGCAGTCTTTGCTGATCCAGATCGCCCTGCATCTGGCTGAAAGCATGCTCTCCGACGGTGATGGAAGTATCCAGCTGGGAGGACAAGTCTACGGACTCCTCATCCGCTGCAAAACGGGAGATATCGATAGGTTCACGTTTCGTATGCAAAAGGTATTTTTAGGCCGATCGATAATGACGATTGCTTAGAAGCTACCTCGTAAATAACCAAATATATCCGTAATTATACCGAAGTAGTAATTCCAAAGAGGTAAAGGCGCGTCCAGACCGCCGCCAGGCGAGGGATCAGTCTGGACGCACCTTTATTTCTGTAATAAAAACACTCGACGCTTTTTTTTGCAGAGGTTTGCTTTGAAATTTACTCACATGACGAAAATTCGAAACTTTCATTGATCATGTTTTTGTCGGACTGTTATTAACTACAATTATGAATTTAGCGTGTTGCTTATCTTAATGCCAGTTGATTGCCTCTATTTGGTAACAACATACATAACTTATTCAAATAAAAGAGAATGCCAGCTTCTAAAATATTTAGGACAGCCACGTTTTATAAAAATAAGAAATACTAGATATGTCTAACAATAAAATTTATATACATGGTGTCCAGGAAAATGTGGGAAGTCTCTCGGGAGCAGATAGAACATGAAAAAATAAGATGACAAGTTACTATAATTTTATTTTCCTCTTTACGGAAATATGTGTCCCTGAAGAACGCCGCTGGAAATCGATTTTTCTTGAATAACTTTTAAAGTACTTAATATAATTTAATAAAAATTGTTTATTATTCCTTTTCTCGTAAACGGTTCATTTTATCGACAATAAACAAGACTTTAGTCTTATTTTTTCATGTTGTATCTGCACCCGAGAGATTTCCCACATTTTTCCGGACACCCAGTATAAAAAAGATTATTAGAAAATAAAGTCGTTACTCTTTATGTTTAAATTAATATTTCTTAGTTTATTTTTCTCGTCGTTTTGCAAAAAAAAAATCAAAAAATTCCTGCTTACGATTCTTTAATATAGTGAGGTTAAAATTCTACACAAAGAATAAGACTGTAGTAGCCATTTTGGTTATTAATACCAAACTTCAACTGTTGATTTTGTATACAGAAATTTTATACAACATTTAATAATTGGTCGAGCAACATATAAGCAAGAATAAACCATTATTTGTCAAAGGGGATATTAAATTAATTTTAGTTGTAACATTTGTGTATCCGATGTTTCGCCACTATACTGTGGCTATTATGAAAGCGCCAAACCTCTATCGTCATCGGCGATTACGACTTTTGTAAAAGCGGATCAAGAAACAACTACCCTGCGGAAAAAGTAAACGTGGAAATGTCCAAAAGAACTGTAGAAACCAGAGAAAACGAACACGAAAGGCACAGTCAGAAAAAAGTACAGAATTTCAAAGAGAAGATTTTTAAAATCATCTACATACTGTAGTGGTTATACCTTCTTCCCTCTTTACTTCGAAGATTTCAAAATAATAACAGCATATATTATATATACAGATATATTGCCATATAAAGTTGACGCAATATACACAACTAAAGAAACTATATGTAAAATGTTTAACATGTAACGGTTAGGGTCAGCTAGCACACACCAGTTGCTTCGAGCTCGTCCCAACTCCGTCTCTCGTCTCCACTTCGTCGCTGTCCTCTCGCACTCACCGCCTATCCCCTACACTCCCGATCTCTCTGCACTTTCGCGGCACATTCAAATCGAACCATCACAATACAGACATATTGTAAAATTGTCGTTGTCCGCCAATGTTTTTGACCTCAAAGATGAATCATTAAGTTCAAATTTCAATTACGACATAAAAAAGTGTCTTAAAATACCATTCAAATATAAATTATAGCCAAAGTTTACAGAATACATATACATTTAAGTTGGAACACACTTCAATTCTCTATATTTTTTCCATCAAGGCATATACCAGACAGCTATTCCACAGGCAATACTTCGTGGCTCGCGCTGCCGTTTTTACAACTGTATATATAAGCGTGTGATCTTTGATCCGTAAGAATCAAAGGTACAGATGCATTTTATACATATTCTGTAACCTTGACTATTGCAATCGCGAATAGGCGGGTTATAGTCGATTCGCGGCGTACTTACGGTGCAGGGTGTGCTGCGGATTGTCGATGATGCGGATCTGCCTGTCTGGCACGACGGGCTCCCCGTCGGCTCCCCCCACGTCCATGGGCAGCTGGTATCTGGCGGCGTCCTCCTCGAGCTTCGACCTGGGGAAGTACAGCGGCAGCAGAACCTCGTAGATGCCTAAGTCTACTTTGTCGACGGCGAATATCACAGTGTCTAGGGAACTGCCGTGATGCTCGAGGAACCTCCGGACGGTACCTGTGGAACACCGACGGTGAATGTGTGAGAATTTATTGTGCTATCTCGATTATCGATATTGACTGTTTAGCAATCGCCCCTTATCAGCGGGTGAGTGCTCACTCTTATAGCTCGTTGACGACATTTAATGTTAAAATCATTTTATCGATGCATCGATAATTGTTTGTTTACACACAGATTAATATGCGACGCCTTTTTTAACACACTGTACGGCCATTCATTATACGAAGTTATTACTTCTTTGAGAAACAAAGTCTAAATGTAAAAGTTGTTCATCTGTTTCTTAATTATTTCAAATTCCAAAAACGTACATAAAGTACTTTTTGTTATCAAATTCGTCAGTTTGTTAATCAAATCCCATTTTTGGCAAACCACTTTTCAGCCTATATACAAATCAATTTCAACTTTCTGAAATCAATTTCTCTTGTTTATGAATCAAATTCAACCTTATACAAATCAATTTCAATAACACACGCATATCAAATTTATTTATTTAATTTATTTAAATTCACCTATTTGTCAATTATATTCAGTTTTTTGTAAATCAAATTAATCCAATAATAAACCAAATTCCACTTACTACATTCACTTATTTATAAATCAAAATCAGATTTAAGCAAATCAAATTCATCTGTCTGTAAATCAATTTCAGCATTATGCAATTGAAATTCGCACATTTGCAAATCAAATACATGTGGCTGAAAAATTAATTAGTCCGTAAAACAATTTCAACTTTTTCGTTAATCAATCTTTTCGCCTTTTCGTCAATTCGTCTATTTGATAATCAACCAATTCAACTTACTTCATCAAGTTCACTACACTATTTATGGATCAAACTGTATTTTATGCAAACCAAATTGACCCAGCTGCAAATCAAATCCAACTTGTGGCAATCAAATTATTTTCATTTTGTAAATCAAACTCACTTGTTTGTAAATAAAATTCAAACTATTCGAGTCAAATTCATATGTATACAAATCACATTCATTCATTTGTGAATCTAATTCAACTCTATGCAAATCAAATTCAACTTGCTACAATCAAATTCACCTTTCTATTAATCAAATTCAAACCTACGCACATCAAACGTGATCAAATTCAGAATATCAAACTGAACTTCGATTCAATTTGTTGTGATTAAATTCATCATGTTGTAAATCGAATAAAATCTTACGTAAATTCAATCTACTCTTTAAAAATCACATTCAACTTGTTGCAATCAAATTCAATTTCTTGTAAATTGAATCATTTATAATTACTTACAAATGCCTTGATTAAACTACATATACCCCAACATCTAGTAAATGCTTAGCTAAAATCATATGGCAGTAGACCACACTCAAATTCAACAATTTGGAAATCAAATTCAACTTTTTGAAAATGAAGTTTATCATATCAAGTTGAATTTGAGGGAAATATCTGAAGACCGATTGATATTTATGGCATCACCTATGATATATATTAAGGTTTTTTAATCATGAAAAAATTCACTAAAGAATTAGGTACAACTTTATATTTACCATTTTCTCTGAAAGAAGTAATAATATATAAAATAATTGGGATGATAATAATAAATAATATAATAATAAACAAAATATAAATAATCTTGTACAGTTATGACACACTTCACAATATCATAGACTGTTAGAAATAATGTTTTATATCATCATTTAGAACTGTATTTTGCTTTCTAAATTATTAAACATATATTATGATTATTACATAAGATTGTAGTTAATAAAAATCAATACAAATTCATCAACTACCTTTTTTAATAGATTACCTATTACATACATTTACAGAAAAGTAGCCTCGTAACATACCTATTGTTCCTATTTCTACAGTATTATTTTTTTTTCATTTTAGGATTTATGATTTACGAGGCAGATAGTCTATCTTCATATTGATGTACCTACTCCATTATTCAAATGAACAGATAACAACCATATCAGTATCACTTACTAGTTATTTTTAGCATTAAATCAGTTCCACATATTGGAACTGATTACGAAGTTTGTTTAAACCATGTATGGCATTTCATAAATAATTTCAACAAAGTAAATACTGCTCACTCACCTTTTGAACATGAAACATAATCATCAAAACAATGAATTCAAATATAAACTAAAACATTAGTAATAAACACTTCACATCATAAGGGGTATGTTTTCAATTTCGTTAGTTGGGAGTCAATTAAAACAATGAATAGTAGAAAAAACAGTTTAGAATTGAACAAATGTGAGGATGTCTTTTGAACCAAAATAATAAAAAAAACATCTGTAACAGAAATTATGAAGGTGGTTATGGTTAATATTATCGCATCCTGTTTAAGAATGAGAGGCCACAGGAACTGCCATCTAGCAGGAAACAACTGAACCTTTATATGAATATAAAATGTAAGCATATAAATCATTTGCATCATGTTACAGTCCATTAATTTTAACATAGAACTAATCTTAAGTTAGCCAATTTGTTCGTTATACGTAATATTGTTAACGATTCAAGTTTAAAATATTGATTGAGGCAATACATTTTTATTTATCTACTGATTTTACTCTCAGGACAAACAATTACATGTAATTTGTTATAAATAATTATTGTAGTCAGAAGGGTTGCACATCCATTTTCATAGGTAATAATATCACTAATGGCTTGAATTTAAAATTATGACTTAGGGTAGAATTACTTATTTATTTATTGATTTTGTTCAGAATACTTCTTCTGAATGAATGAAACTAAGAGCATAACCTTTACATTTTTGTACTATATAGTACTTACTCGAGTAATTTAAATTTCAAATTTGAATTCGCAGTAATTATTTTTATTTAATTAATAGTTTTATCCTTTGGAAAAATATTACATTCTGCTTGGAATTATGTTTTTGAGCCCAGAAGTTTTAAAATTTTAGTTTTAGGTGTAATGTTTTATGTAAATAATGATTTTGTTCTTAGCAAAAATATTATCATGCATTTTGGTCTGAATTACGTTCTACAGAAAACTAGGCCCATTTTGGTTATTTATACTAATGTCTTTAGTTATTTAAACTTAAATTCTGATTTTAGGCAAAATTTTGTATTTAGTTCCCGAATTTGTTTGTGAAAGACAACAATATCATGCATAATGTTCTGAACTATGTTCTCAGAACAGAATTAAATTTGAATTTTAGTTCTTTTGATATTACTAGTGAATTAAGTTGTAAATTTTTGGTTTTGAATAAAATGTTTTATTTAATTACCGACTTCGTTCTGCCAAAAACTTCACAATGAGAACAAAATTAGTAAAATCACATTTCCATTTTGGCTCTTTATAGTAATTTTATTAGTTACTTAAACTCAAATTCTGATTTGAAGCAAAATTTTGTAGGGATTTAGATTCTGATTTTGTTCGTAAAAAGACATTAATATTCATAGTTCTGACGAAACTAGATTGATCAAGTTTATTTGTTCCTTAGATATCTTAGCGAACTAAGTTGTAAAATTTTGATTTTGGATAAAATGTTTTGTTTAATTACGGCTTCATTCTGCTGTGCATTTTGTTCTGAATAGAACGTAATTCAGAGCAAAATGCATGGCAATGAGAAAAAAATTATTAGAATCACGCTTCCATTTTGGCTCTTTATAGTAATGTTATTAGTTATTTAATCAAATTTTAATTTTAAACAAAAATTTTTAATTAGTTCCCAATTTTGTTTATGAAAGACAACATTATCATGCATTTTGTTCTGAATTACGTTCTTAGATCGATACTAGATTGATCAGGTTTAAATTTTCGTTCTTTAGATATCATTAGTGAATTAAGTAGTAAAATTTTGGTTTCGGACAATGTTTTTTTTATCGACTTCGTTCTGCCATACATTTTGTTCTGAATAGAACGTAATTCAGAACAAATTGCATGGCAATAAAAAGAAAACTAGTAGAATTACATTTCCATTTTGGCCCTTTATAGTAATGTTATTTAAAATTAAATTCTGATTTTGGGCAAAATTTTTAATTAGTTCCCAATTTTGTTCATAAAAGACAACATTACCATGCACATTGTTGTGAACTACGTTCTCAAAACAAAACTAGATTAATCAGAATTAAATTCTCATTCTTTAGATATCATTAGTGAATTTTAAGTTGTAAAATTTTGGTTTTGATCAAAACGTTTTATTTAATTATTGACTTTGTTCCGTCATACATTTTGTTCTGAATAAAACGTAATTCAGAACAAAATGCATGACAATGAGAAAAAAATTAGTATAATCATATTTCCATTTTGGCTCTCTATAGTAATAGTATTAGTTATTTAAACTTAATTTCTGATTTTAGGCGTAATTCAGAGCAAAATGCATGGCAATGAGAAAAAAATTAGCAGAATCACGCTTCCATTTTGGCTCTTTATAGTAATGTTATTAGTTATTTAATCAAATTCTGACTTTAGGCAAAATTTTTTAATTAGTTCCCAATTTCGTTTATGAAAGACAACATTATTATGCATTTTGTTCTGAATTACGTTCTCAGAACGATACTAGATTGATCAGGTTTAAATTTTCATTCTTTAGATATCATTAGTGAATTAAGTTGTAAAATTTTGGTTTTGGACAATGTTTTTTTTATCGACTTCAGTCTGCCACACATTTTGTTCTGAATAGAACGTAATTCAGAACAAATTGCATGGCAATAAAAAGAAAACTAGTAGAATTACATTTCCATTTGGGCCCTTTATAGTAACGTTATGCACATTGTTGTGAACTACGTTCTCAAAACAAAACTAGATTAATCAGAATTAAATTCTCATCCTTTAGATATCATTAGTGAATTTTAAGTTGTAAAATTTTGGTTTTGATCAAAACGTTTTATTTAATTATTGACTTTGTTCCGTCATACATTTTGTTCTGAATAAAACGTAATTCAGAACAAAATGCATGACAATGAGAATAAAATTAGTATAATCACATTTCCATTTTGGCTCTTTATAGTAATGGTATTAGTTATTTAAACTTAATTTCTGATTTTAGGCGTAATTCAGAGCAAAATGCATGGCAATGAGAAAAAAATTAGCAGAATCACGCTTTCATTTTGGCTCATTATAGTAATGTTATTAGTTATTTAATCAAATTCTGATTTTAGGCAAAATTTTTTAATTAGTTCCCAATTTTGTTTATGAAAGACAACATTATCATGCATTTTGTTCTGAATTACGTTCTCAGAACGATACTAGATTGATCAGGTTTAAATTTTCATTCTTTAGATATCATTAGTGAATTAAGTTGTAAAATTTTGGTTTTGGACAATGTTTTTTTTATCGACTTCAGTCTGCCATACATTTTGTTCTGAATAGAACGTAATTCAGAACAAATTGCATGGCAATAACAAGTTCCATTTTGGCCCTTTATAGTAATGTTATTTAAAATCAAATTCTGATTTTGAGCAAAATTTTGTATTCAGTTTCTGATTTTGTTCATAAAAGACAACATTACCATGCACATTGTTGTGAACTACGTTCTCAAAACAAAACTAGATTGATCAGTTTTAAATTTTCATTCTTTAGATATCACTAGTGAATTAAGTTGTAAAATTTTGGTTTTGATCAAAACGTTTTATTTAATTATTGTCTTTGTTCCGTCATACATTTTGTTCTGAATAGAACGTAATTCAGAACAAAATGCATGTCAATGAGAATAAAATTAGTAGAATCACATTTCCATTTTGGCTCTTTATAGTAATGGTATTAGTTATTTAAACTTAATTTCTGATTTTTGGCAAAATTTTGTAAATACTTCCAGATTTTGTTCCTGAAAGACATTATCATGCATATTGTTGTGAACTACGTTCTCAAAACACAACTAGATTGATCAGATTTAAATTTTCATTCTTTAGATATCATTAGTGAATTAAGTTGTAAAATTTTGGTTTTGATCAAAACGTTTTATTTAATTATTGACTTTGTTCCGTCATACATTTTGTTCTGAATAGAACGTAATTCAGAACAAAATGCATGACAATGAGAATAAAATTAGTAGAATCACATTTCCATTTTGGCTCTTTATGGTATTAGTTATTTAAACTTAATTTCTGATTTCAGGCAAAATTTTGTAAATAGTTCCAGATTTTGTTCCTGAAAGACATTATCCTGCATATTGTTGTGAACTACGTTCTCAAAACACCTAGATTGATCAGATTTAAATTTTCATTCTTTAGATATCATTAGTGAATTAAGCTGTAAAATTTTGGATAAAATGTTTTATTTAATTACTGATTTTGTTCTGAATAGAACATAATTCAGAACAAAATGCATGGCAATGGAACACAATTAGAAGAATCACATGACCAATTTGGTTCTTTAGAGTAATCAGTAAAATTTTGTATTTAATTGCCGATTTTGTTCATGAGTGCATTATCATGCATATTGTTCTGAATTACGTTCTCAGAACAAAACTAGATTAGTCAGGTTTAAATTTTCTTAGTGAATTAAGTTGTAAAATTTTGGTTTTGACAAAAATGTTTTATTTAATTACTGATTCTGTTCTTAAGAAAAGAAAAATATTACCTTGCATTTTGTTCTAAATTATGTTCTACAGAATAAAAATTAGAAGGATCAACATTTCATTTTGGTTCTTTACAGAAAAGTTGTTTCGTTCTTAGGAAAAACATTGTACTGCATTTTGTCACAATTATTCTGACAGAAACTAGAAGAATTACATTACCATGTTGGATTTTTCTAATGTTATCGGTGATTTAAGTTTCCTATTTTGATTTAAGGTATAAATTTTTATGTAAGTATTAAGTGCAAACCCTTATGGGTGTATATAATTCTGAATTCTATTTTTGCTGGGCCAACAGTTTCAATTGGAAGTGGATCTAATCAAAACATACAAAGAACTTCGTGGACAAAGCAGAACAAACTGAACAATTTGGGATTTCCTGCATACATTTCAAAATATGACAAATACCACATAAAAAAATAAAAATTTTTCCCATTTTTCATGCAACGCAACACTTCGCTCTTTAACGATAAATAAAAATGTACATACCCTTAAACTTTAACTCCACAAAACCACCTTCTGTCTAGACTCATTAACTGGCAATCAATCAAACGATAGAAATAATGCCTCAATTAATATTTCGAAACTAAAAATGACCCGACCAATCTACGTAGAACTAATTACACCCGAAACACACCAGTATTGTACCTCTCTGTGTTTACATAATCGAACGGACGTGCATACATAAGAACCTTCTCAAGTAGATACGATGACGTAAGATTACACTAACTGGATTATAGATGATCTCTGTTTCCTTCAATGGTTTCAATTACTTATGAATTTATCCATTGAACGAGACACTCCTTGACCTTACGCGGGATTAAAATGCATACGATTTAAATTCGACATGTTTGTTAACTTTAACCCATACGGTTTCTCTGCTAAGTACAATCTTTAATTATTATTTTTTTTTTTTCATTGTTTAAAGGGACGGTGTAGCATATTTTAAAAAATTGTCACATTTTTATTTTTGTACTAGTATAGTTTTAAATTTTTCACGTTTACTTTGTTTGGAGTAAGGGACAGTGCGCTACTATTTTTTAAAATTTTTCACATTTTTTCTTTGTTTGAAGGAAGGGACAGTGTGTTACTTTTTTATTAATTTGTCTTATTTTTATTTTAGAATTTTCACATTTTTTACTTTGTGTGAAGGAACAGACTGTGTACTAATTTTTTTTTAATTTTTACATTGTTACTTTAAATTTTTCATTTTTACTTTGAAAGAAAACGGTGTACTAGTATTTTTTAAAATTTTAAGATGTGCTATAATTTTTTAAAATTTTTCATATACCTATTTACGAGGAAACGATGGTGAACTAAAATTTTTAAAAATTGAGAAGGGATGATGCATTAGTTTTTAAAAATTTTTCATTTTTACTTTGAAGAAAGGGACTGCGTACTAGTATTTTTTTAAATTTTCAGATTTTTACTTTGTTGCAGGAAAAGATGGTGCACTAAAATTTGTAGAAATTTAGAGAAGGGACGGTACATTAGTTTTTTAAAATTTTTCATTTTTACTTTGCCTGACGGTGCGATATTTTTAAATTTTTTCATTTTTACTTTGAAGAAAGTTACGTTGTACTATAATTTTTTTAAATTTTTCATATTTTGACTTTGTAGGGGGAAGGATGTATTTTTTAAAATTTTCATATATTTACTTTGAAAGATGGGACGCTGTGCTTTAATTTTTATTAATTTTTCATATTTTTACTTAGTTGAAGTAAAAAATGCCGCACTAAAACTTTTAAAAATTTAGAGAGAAGACTGTGCATTAGTTTTTTAAAATTTTTACATTTTTACTTTGAAAGAAGAGATGGTGTGCTACAATTTTTTTAAATTTTTACTTTGTAGCAGGGAAAGACAGTGTGCTAGAATTTTTAAAAATTGTTCACATTTTCACAATGGAAGAGAACGATGTGCTATTTTTTAATTTTTTACATTTTTACTTTGAAAGAAGGGATGGTGGTATTTCATAAAATTTTTCATTTCTATTTTCAAAAAAAGAGATGGCATGTTACAACTTTTTAAATTTTTCACAGTTTTCTTTTGTTTGGTGGAAGGGATAGTGTGCCGATATTTTAAAAATTTGTTTATATTTTTAGTTTGTTTGGTGGATGGGACGGTTTACCAGTATTTTTTAAATTTTTACAAGGAAATTACTATAATACGACCACTGAAAGATTTCTCTCAGTGCAGGGCTTACGTAGTGCTATGTGAGCTCCCTCATCTGGGGGGTAGTTCCTTTTTACAGAGTTGACCACACATAATGCTATCGAGTGCAGTCCCATCTCTTTCGCCTTCTGGAGCACATTCCTGCAATGTAAGACGTTGAATTTAACCTAAATCGACAAATAAAGTGTGACGGGTTGAAGGTATTTCGACGAACCTACCTGTAACACGTGTGGAGGGTATTTTCCGATGCAGACTGGTACTTTATGTTGTATTTGGGGCCTACGGTGTGGATGATGTATCGTGCTGGCAGTGCGTGACCTTGGGTGAGCCTCACTTCTCCCGTTTTACATTCTGGAAGGCAAATAACAATTCAGTTAAAGTACAAAAATTAAAATATCTGAAAATAAGAATCTTCACATATGCTTCCTATGATACATGTTTGAATTGGATATATATACAAATTTGAAAAGCACTAATGTCCCCTCTGATCTACTATAAGAAAAATAGAAGGAAGTTCTGAGACTGAAAAAATAACAATTTTAAACCACTTCCTTCTTTTTACTTCCATTATTCACAAACAGAAATCAAACAAAATAGAACAGATGTAGCTTTGAAATGCAGTATGAATGTCCTGCAATGACTGGAAAATTGAATTTTATCGAGTAGGGATTTTAGATGCCCCCACTACAAATAAACTACAATCTTTTTATGCATGCATCACCAAAATGATCTACATAGTATAATGCTACGGCAATAGGAAATTTTAAGTTGTATGGGGAAGGGGTGGAGTATTAATATCCTGTAAACATGGAAAACATATCGACAAGGGTGTCAATTGACCTTACCTCTTATATCTAAGTTGATTTCTTCTTTTAGTTCGGATCCAGCCCTCTGGAAAATCCTGTCGCTGACCGGATTGCTATCACTCATGTACTCATTTGTTGAATTGACGATGGCATCGACTTGTAACGAAGTAATATCACCGGACCTGAAGTGTAAAAATTTCCTTTTAGAGCCAAATAATTTATTTGACATAAATTTTTTATTCTAGTGACCCTTTTTGAAAGACTCATTTTCCATTTTAAGTCTGATAAACCAGTTATTTTACCGATGGTTACATGAATTTCAAATAACAAAGGAACAATCACGGTTGATTAATTCTACTGATTGTCATTCAGAGAAACTACAAGTTTTACAAGGCTAGGTCTTCTAATAAACCGGAAAATTAGTGACACAATGAAAATTTAAACTATTTGTAATACCTAAGGAATTTTAATTAGTTCATTAGTTGGGTTATCACAGCACAAATGGTCTGGTAATGGATATGTTTGTAAATAAATTATACAGACAAATGGAGTATTCAATTTCATCTATTTTTAAATAACTTTCCATCAAATTCTTCTCCGTGACAAATTACAAGAATTATAAAAAAAAATGTGGAATACAAAGTGACACATTGAGAAAGATTCTTATGAAGGAATAGAGAGAGTCAATTTGATACAAATCCGGGAATATGACTGCTCATTTCTCATTTAACTGGTGAAGCAAATGTTGTAGAAGAGTTTTTACACTATGATAATATAAACCAGCAGAACATAGTATATTATTCAACGAGCATCATGATGCAAATACTATACCTTGTCCACAACTATTAACAATACTTAGTAAACTTTTTACTGAAAATATTATACAATATATCGACATTCATAACATGAACTACATACGCAATAAATTTAAAAAAGTAAATAAAACTTTAATTAGTAAACTTCTACCATCGTTGAGAAAAATGTTAATGTTGCTGTGACTGGTATAGTGGGTAGAGCGTCTGGCTTTCGTATAAGAGGTCACGTTCAATTGCTAACACTGAAGAAATTTTTTTGTTAGGCCATTCCCGATACTGTCATATTGAGAAATTTAAATTTGGTGACAGAAATATGATTAATCATTAATCACAAATGAATAATGATTAATCACTCCTATATTACACAGATGAATAATGTATATACGGGTTAACTACAACTAAGTTCAAAAATTTTAACAACATGCTCAGGGAGGTCTAAAAGACAACAAAAAAGTTCCTGATAGATAACAGTTAATCCTATTAGTTTCTTTTGTTACTCTTTGTGGAAGGTATCCACCTGGTCGCACACCATGCGCGTTTCGCTAACAAGTCTCGCACCATTGGGGAGGTTTAAAATTATTTAAAAAAAAACAACGGAAAAACTCACCATAAGATAATTTTGTGGTTGATCTCTGGATCGTAGGGGAAGGGCGAGATATTGTGCTTGGTTTCACCTATGGCACTGTAGTCAGTCAGGTAGTGGGCGGGATCCACGTCGCTCCATCTCATCAGGTCTTGTGGCAGAACGATATCGGGAGCCACCCCTAGGGGTTCCTGGTTCATTATGACCCGCATGAAGTACACCTGGAAGGAGAACATCATCAGTAGAGCCCAGACAAAAGTACACAACTAGTCAATCTCCAGGTAGCACATTGATTTCATAATTCAGTATAAATACTTTAAAAGGACTATACAGGACGGCCTAAAATCTAAAGAGTGACTAATTTCTAGCTTGTAAAGTGTTTATCTTGTATTATCAATTACCCAAGGTCGAAAATAATATAGTGACTAATTCGCAGCACAGAGATGAGTACGAGAGATGAAGGTTGCATGATTACCCAGACGTGCCAATCGAGAAGGGTTCAAAGCACACAAAATTATCAAAAATATACATACCATAATTCATATGTTATGCATAATTCGCAAAAACACCCTTCTATATATTCTAGGCAAAGTTTCATCTTGTAAGATATAGTAATCTAATTTTTTTGTCGAAAGCTCATTTCTAAAATACCATCTTCCTTCCGCGAATTTTCCGTTTTGCAGTTGTACTCCTTTGCCACTCTTTATTGCACTATACATATATTCTACTCATGTACATTCTTGTCAATGAACTACATATTTCAACATCACTTACATTCATATTTTGACCTCGCGCCCTAAACCCTTCATACATGTCATCATCCGATATTCCTCACTTGCTAGATTAGGACGTTTTCGATTTTTAGAATACTCTGTAGAGCTTGAATTATTCTCTATTCTTAAGGACACAAAATCCCTAATAAATTTATTACATTTTTAACGTTTCGATCGGGCGCATGCATATTCGCTGCAGTAGAAGCTGTGTAATCGGATAAGCTTTGCGAGGTATGCGGAACATTATAACTTATACGAAAAATTTCTATGTTTATCTTTGCGTTGACTGCTACAGCCATTACTATTTTCAAGCCCGACTTTAAGCATAAGATAAAAAAAAATTGAAACGAATACCTGCCTCTTTTTTATGTCATATTTGAAATAAAATTCGATTACATATAGTTTAATTATTATTCTTATGCACTATTTTACATTTCCTTTTTTTTTATATAAAATTTTTAATATCGGAAGAGATCAGTTCCGACCTTATTTATTTATTTTTGTCTTTTGAAACGCTGAACTAATTTCTGTTCATGCTTTTCGATAAAATATTTATTTATTTATTGTCGCGTTATATTCGATAAAGAAACGTTTTTTATGCGACCCAGAAGCCCAAATTTCGCGTTACAATTTGAATATGTATTATGTGTGTGCCGGAAAAACTTACAAAAGGAATCGATTTACCTATTTTTAGCGGGTCTTGCTATATACACTGTAAGGATGTGATGAAGGGGTATTTCTAATGAATAATTTCCTTCAAAAAGAACGTGGCGACGGTGTGGTTTTTGTCCTGGGAGTTCTTTGTGCCAGGGCCAAGCTCTTTGTAAGAAAAAAAAAAAGATAAATAGGTGAAAAAATGTGAATTCAAAAGACAGAATACAGAGTGGTATATCATACAGGGTGTAACAAAAAAGCAGGTTATCGCATTAACAAAATATGATGATTTTACATCATGTATCTTTAAACGTATTCCTTGATTATTTTTCATGAAAAATAAAAAAAATCATTTCATTAAACTAAGTATACGTAAGTATCTACAGGGTGTCGGGAATATAAGTACCAACTCTAAACAAGCAACAGCAGTTATTTTGAACACACTTATAACTATTTCACATTTTATTCCGTGTTGTGAAAAGAGCTCTAAGAAAACCATTAACAGTAAGTATGTTTAGGTGTATTTGTGATTATTATGTTCAAACACTTGATGTGGTAGGTATGAGACGTTGTCGCATATTCAAGACCTGTTTTCTTTGATAATTATATCAAAGAAAAAAAATGTTCTCAAATATGTTTAATTTATCATACGACAAAAGAAAGGCACTGATATTCCAGATACCTTGTATATAATACATATATCATTAAATTAGTAATCTCTCCATTATCTATTCACTAAACAAACACAAATGAGTTGATGTTTTAAGAGTTATAAACCACAGTTTTTAAAAACCTCTTGAAAAGAAAGATAATAATAGGATACGTATGTTATGTACACAAGCTTATTTACACGAAGAATCACCAAATCAAGGCTGAATCATTGTTAATACACCTTGGACGAGTGCGTACTTTGCTAGGTTATTATTATTCTGCACATCACGAAAACGTGCTGGTGAGGAAAAACGATAAGCTCTGTTTTCAATATAAGATTTTTCGGTTCCTTTAAAACTATAAACGATAATAAATTAATAAGACACATATAAAAATTATGATTGGTCAACAACAGTATACTTTGTTTATGCAAACTGAATTATTAATAAGAGTTGTGTCTATATTAAGACATTTCCAAGAGGTCGAGGGGACTATATTTAATGCAGCTCATTCCCCAAGGAAAGGCGCAATTATACAACGTAAGTGAACGCTTATATAATTCACTTATATCAATCGATAACCGCCTGTGCTATCTAACAAAGACAACTCATGTGAAACGAACTAAATAAATATATTAAAGGAGTCGTAATAATTATTATATTTTTATTATACCAACTTAAAAACAGAATATACAGTTGGACTGTATGTATTTGGATATGTTGGAAAACGTCACAATTCCAATTAGGTGACACACTTCAAGACAATGTTTACCATATCCAAAACTTAATAATAATAATTTCATTATCAGGTATATTCTTTCGATAGTAAATTTTGCTAGATTTTAGATAATTATGGAATCTAACCTTGCCCATGCAGTTTTTTCTTTAGCGTATTTGATACCAAAGGGTATACTTATAACTTCGTTGACAGAAATTGTAGGAAAATTGATTTGGATTGGTTTAAATACAAATAACCTTACAATAAATAAAAAAATATAACTAATTTTAATCATATCGCCATACAATTGCGGTTACTTTGCATTTCCATTGAAACGATCTTGCCGTAATACGTCAAGATAATATCTGCATGATCGTACCGCTAAATATAGTCGCAAATTAGTCAAAAGTCGACCACACAATTTTTTACCGTCAATTGTTTTCCGTAACAAAGCTCTGATGTGACGCCATAGCTTTCTTTTCTTCACAACAAAGAGGTAACTTTAATGACTGTTTTATCGAGTGGAAATCTAGGTATACGATTTTATGAAAACGTTGAAAAAAAATATTACACGGCACCCTCCAGTTAGTGGTTTAAACAATGGGTTTAAATTTACATACAACTTTATTCGATAAGTGCACAATAATGACCAACAAACGTAACTGAGGGATGTTATTAGAGATAGAAAATACGGGAAAGGATCTAACATACCTTTTATTTACAGTAAACTGAATAGCTTACGATATCAGTTTTAGTGTTTCATGACGTCAAAGTTATGGTTGGTTGAAAGCGATAATGATCCGGTTAACATTTATACGAAGTTTAATAAAAATTCATAACATTTTATTGGATATCTAGTTAGACGAGGTTTTCAATTTATATATTTTTATTATTATTCAAAACGGCTCATTGCCTGTTCTAACATCGTGCAACATAGTAAAGATTTTTCAACTCACTACCACAGTGCATAATGCTCCAAAAATCATAAAATATCTGCTGAAATTTTTTGATGATGGATTGAGCAGTTAGGGCCCGCACAAAGTCCTGATCTTACACCACTAGATTTTTATTTGCTTGGCTATATCAAACACAACACTTTCAAAAGTTATTATTTTAATAACAATTATTATTATTTTAGTAATAACTTTTAAAATGCATTTGTAAGACACACACTATTTTGCTATTCTGACCTCACATTTTAACAATTATTTTCACATACTTATAAACAAAAGTGATCAATCGTATATGCAGAACTATGTAAATTTATATTATAACAGTATTCACATCTACAGTTGAATATAAAAAATACGTCTTTTGATAGATTTCTGTACCTAAAAATTTGGTGGTTAAACCGCTTTCTGTCGTTATATATTCGTTTTATTTCGGTAATATTCGCAGGTGACGTGACTAAATTTACTAAACTCTATATTATTCAGTTTTTAAATATCTAAAATTACTTGTATTTGTAGAAAACATTATTTCAAGAATACGGCGGCCTTACAATGGCATGATCTGTCATATGGCAAAGTTTGTGTGAGACAGTAGATCACCCTGTCTGGTGGGGAGAGTTGCTTAAGAGGCTACAACACTTAGGTCTCTTTGGGTCCCTTGTACTTCCTCCTATTAAAAGATCACTCCACCTGAGCCTCTAACCAGCCTAATAAAGAGAAGACGTTGCTCAAGGGAATCTCTCTAAGGCAAGGCGCGCACTGAAGTGGCCAGCAAGTGACGTGGCAGTGGTGTCACTCACTCATACCACTTCGCCGCTATTCCATCGCCACGCCAAATATTCACCAGGCCCATACCAGTGATTTTAGTGAAGTCTGGCGAAAAACTCTCGGAAATCCTTTAAAAATTTCAGGTGATGTATGGAGACGAGTGCATGTCGAAAATACGCGTTTGAATGGGCAAAACGGTTCAAGGAGGGACGTCACGTCTGACCGGCGCCTAAGCATTCGTGCGTTGTCTGACGCAAGATGTTACACGAAAATTTCAATATGCGAAAGTTTTGTGTAAAAATGGTACCAAAAGTTCTCACCCGTGAACAGAAGCACATGCGAAAATCGATCTGCAAGGATTTGTTGTACCGCATTCGGAGCGACGGTAGAGACTGGATGAGTCGGGTAGTCACTGGATATTTGAGTATGACCCCGAGACCCGTAAACAAAGTCAGCAGTGGGTGGAAAAGGGTGGAGGGCGGCCAATGAAAGCGAGGATGTCCAAGTCACGATTGAAGGCGATGTTGATCGTTTTTTTCGATATCCACGGCATCATTCATCGTGAATATGTTCCTGCCGGCCTGACAGTTACTGGACAGTTCTATGTTGGCATCCTGGAACGGCTGTGGGCCCGCGTTTTCCGTGTGCGACTCGAACTCACCGAGAACGGCCAAGAGTTTTTGTTAAAAAAGGCATTCCAATGTTGCCGCACCCACCCTATACCCCGATGTGCCCGCCTGCGATTTTTTTTATTCCTCAAGATGAAGTCCCACCTCAAGGGAACTCATCATGGCTCTGCACAGCAGGTCAAAGAAGCTGTAACCGTATGCTTCCAATCGTTTTCGTCGAGGTTGAGGGAGACTATTGTGAAGGTCGATAATAAAATTTTGGCGAAATTTAATTGGCTTGTTTTTTCGTTGACAATTTCCGAGAACTTAATTGCCACACCTCGTATATCCACATGACCACTTTTCGTTTCATTCCCTAGATTTTACCAGCGTTCCTATCAAACTGCTCATAGGATATGTACGCTTTTAGTCTCCTCTCCAAACCACCCCGTATTTTTACATTATTTGATTCCAGAGACAATTTAATAATATGCGACTGCACTTGCTTGGGCAATGTTTTAGCCCACTTGATTTTCTTAAACCCTTCTTATTTCTAACAACGTGACCCTGTATAAAAACGCTTCCAAGTGGCCCCCCTTCAAACATTACGTTATCTTTGAACTGTAACATCGCGTTAAAAAGCGATTCCCGTGAAATTGCCCGCAGAGGCGTCTCCGCCACCGTGTAAATGCCAAAGAGGGCACCGGCGGCTTTAATGTCCTACCCAGCCCCCGTCCTCGTCCCACCGGAAACCGTCAGACAGGAGGCTTTGACATTTCGAGGGGGGCCGATCTAAATGTTACGCCGCGAAACACGGCGGCACTAATAGCCGTCGAATAGGCTGTATTTGCCTATCTGCAATTCAATTTACCACTTCTAGGAACTTATTATTATAATGAATGACATATTTTTACAAAGCTTTTAACAACGGTACCTACTAATAATTTAATGTACGAAGTTCTCGTCCGTAAATGTTATTTAATTGGAGGCAAAAATGGGTAGTTAAAATTATATATTGCTGTCGTGATGGCAAAGTAACGACTTGTAAATATATTACACGAATGTAAAAGTTACTTGTAGAAGTAGTTTACACTGAAAGCACTCTATTTTTTTTAAAAAACGAAAACACAGTATAAAGTACTAAAACGTAAGAAATCAGGATCGAAAGACTTATTTTATGAAGGTTCCACTCTACAGGATGTTCGATGTATACGATGTTCCTAAAGGTATGGTAAATAATGAAGAAGGTGATAGAACACGTAAAAATAAGGCTAGCTTATTATATAAAGTTTTTTCGAATACTTGATAGTTTTTGAAACACGGGGTGTTCAAGTTTAAAAAAAATATAACTTGTTTACGTATTATCTATTGCCATATAATAATGACACTCTTTAAAACGGATCTGACGCCTTGTAAACTGCTGACATATTTATAAAGACATCCACTTTCAACTTTTAGCATAAGTTGTTAATTGTTCCAGTCACCAACAGAGATCTAACGAAAAGTTCATCTAAAGTTATTTTGAGGGAGTGTCATTATTATTGCAATCAGCAGTACAATTACAATACCGAAGTTAGAAGAATAAATCTGTAAACATTGCCCCTTTGCTTTCATTAGCAGCTTAATTTAAATTAAATAGTTTTTATTATCGAATTCCTTTATTATTTTTTTTGTTATGATATTTAGATAAAAAGTAAAAACATACTATACCTATTCCGTTGGCATAATTAGGTAAATTTCTTTTTTCATTTTTTTCTAGCAACCAACCAAAGCCCCCCCCCCATAAAGTCAAGGTCACTAGACTATAACCCTGGTTAAAACGCTGGAAATATTCTGTTGAAGGGTTTAAGAAATGTCACAAAATAATTAATTAAAAGCAAATTCCGATTTATATTTGATCCACTCTTGTAGGAAAAGGTACGAGTGTTGTGTTGTGAATCCTCAAGATTGCAAAAAGTAAAAAACAAGCATAAAAATATTTGGATACGGAATCACTTAAATGTTTATGCGAGTTCCACCTAAGGGGTTTTTCATGTCTCAAGCTGAGTAATAGTTCGTTCACCTACATAGAATAAAAACTCGATAAATCTCAGTACAACGGCCTCCGGTCGAAAATAATCAAGTAATCGTGACGCCACGGAAACACTAAATCAGGGCATTTGTTTTTTACTAGAAATTTGCAGATTACTACTACTATTACAGTTACCTACTGCACCGATGGAAAAAAACGGGTTGAAGAGCAGTCTGAATACAAGAACAAAGCAAAGGAATCTTTGGTCTCAAAAAACCCTGGTATACAATGAAACACTGGGACACCTAAAAATAAACCCAAACTATTGATATTCCTTACACTGAAATGTCATTTTATATTATGATGACTGGAATGCGCTAAAAGCTACGCGAATGGATTATTCATGATCAGCGCCATATTTTGTTTAGTGCCTCTAGCAATGGCGGAGCAGTAAGGGGCTTAGCAGATTCTGAAATTGAAATGAAATTGAATTCTGGATATGAAGAATTATCTCGTGCTATATGCTGGTTAATTTTACAGCCTCTTATAAAACATGACATGTTCCAACAATAACACCCACAAAAATACACAAAGAATAAACACTAACGAGATACAAGATAAAAGAAGAAACCATACTGTACGCCAATGACGTGTTTACAAACAAAATAATGGGAAATTAAGAACACAATTCATATCATATGTGCAGATGGTTGTCTCTCTCGCACCCACATACATAACCAATGAAGTATGTTTTTGCTGAGTTTCATGTGCCTCCTTCTGTCTGCTCCTAGGTTTGGTACCTTTATTTGGATGCGCAATGGACTTTACGCATTCCATATCGCACATTTCAGAGATTCATTAAAAGAGTTTATCTATTTTAAATTACCCACGTAAACAGTCTTCTCAAAATGCTACTAGAGGCGCTAAGTACCACGTATGGTGGTATCGTAGCATATTATCAAAAACAAACCCATAATTTATCCGTTCCGTTAATTTTATTATTTTTAAATTTGGTATACATGATGTACTTTTCCACACGATTTTTCGTGACGAAAGTGGCGCTTTTCCGCACTAATGTGGTAAAGGGCACTTTTCCGCACGATTCTTGTTACATTATACAGCAGGCCTATCGTATTGTTGTGACAATGCTTGTGTCCAATCGTAATTCAGCGGATGCAGACAGCATTAAACGAAAAAGTTTGTGCTAGATTTTCTCTCAAGGTGCTTAGGTATACCGCTCGATGCAGCTTGTCTAACAGTAGCAGTAAAGCTGCTGCGACGTTGATAAAAATTCCTGTTCTTTCCATATCTACGTACAGTTTGGATTGTTAATATTTTTTTACATAATCTTTCAAATGTTCAATCAGTTCAGCTTGAGGGTTGAGTTTGATTTATTTTTCATTCTCTTTCGTCGTAAACTACCCAAAATGAGTGAGGAGTATCTCGATGATGTTCTGACAAGGATATTGGAGGCCGCTAATGATGAAAGTAATGCATTAATTCCTGGAAAATCAAGAATTCGCTATGAAAAAAACCTTGTTGCCTTCGACCAATGGCGCATGCAGAACAATACTTTATTTTTAAAAGAAGAACTATTTTTGACTATTTTCACGTAACGTAACTAACTTTCCGTCAACTCTATGGTCCATGTATTGGATTTCGAAAATATGGTTCAAAGTAAAGAAAGACATTGATATTGGACAATACCTTAAACTAACGGCATGTTTGAAGAAATCAAATGTTGGTTACAAGCCATAAAAAAAATCAAGGGAATTAAAAAGAAAGGAAATAGAAAATGTTCTCCTAAATGCCCCAGGCAACATATATCTTATGACCAAAGTAGCCACGATATACAGTATGCGCCAAAAGTATGGAATAAATTCAATAAAAACGAAACAATCATTTTTTGTGAAAAATCCTCGAACAGGTCGATTTTTAAATTAAAAAATACATATTTTAGCGTAAAATGCGATTTTCAAATGTTTTGTTTTCGAGTAATGACGTCATCGATTTTTTTTTTAATGGCAACATCATATTTTTTTCCTTGATTCTGAAAAATCGTTTAATTCTCTATCAGACAATACTAAAATTTTGCCCTCTTACATAGGAAAGTTTTCGAGTAAATGACGATTGAATGTTAGAGAACGTAAATCAATTAAAATAAAGCAAAAACGTTATCAAGTTTAGTTTTTCGAATTCCATAGTTCTTTTATGGATCACGTAGGTGAAAATCTTTGCAAAGTGTCATTGTCACACCGACTTTCTAATAAGTATTGTAAGCGACATAGAAATTATTATTCAATTTAAAGTATTATGGCACATTTAACTGTTACTCAAAGAATTGAAATTTGAATTCTTATCGGATGCGGGAATATGACTAGAACTCAGCAGGAAGTTTGCGATTTATTTAATGAAAAATATTCAGATCGCCCTATCAGCCAATCAACAGTCAGTAAGGTAGAGTCTAAATTTAGAGAAACTGGCAATGTTGTAAATATTCCAAAACCTGGACGTCCAAGCATTAATGAAAATCAGAAACAGAACATTTTGATAAGTATGGTGGATAATCTTCATAATTCTTCACGATTGGTTGCATTAAACAATGACACTAGTCAGAGCCCAGTGCTACGTATCTTGAGGAAGGAAAAATATCATCCCTACAAAATTCAACTTGTGCAGGAACTTAATGAAGATGATCCCGATCGCCGCTTACACGAAATTCTAATGGATTTATGGTCAAGGAAATAGAAATTTACACCGGCAAATACTTTTTTCAGATGAGGCCACATTTTGTCTCAATGGTACAGTAAACCGTCAAACTTACAGATATTGGAGTCGGGAAAATCCTCATTGGATGGCAGAGGCACATACCCAACACCCTCAGAAATTAAATATGTGGGCTGGAATAGTTGACGGCAGAATAGTAGGAGCCTTTCTTCTTTGAAGGAACCCTTACAGGACAAAGATATTTAGAGTTTCTAGAAAATGACCTTGCAGTAATTTTTCCTAAGGATAATGACCCTGACATTCCTGACGATACCATATGGTTTCAGCAAGACGGTGCATCTCCGCACTATGCGCGCCCTGTACGAGATTTTTTGGACAACTGTTTTCCTGGGAGGTGGATCGGCAGACGCGGACCGATAGAATGGCCTGCAAGATCGCCAGATCTTACACCTCTTGACTATTTTTTATGGGGATACTTGAAGTCAAAAGTATACATTAATAAACCACGTAATTTAGAAGAACTTCAAAATCGCATTCGGGACGAAATACGGACGAGTTACCCCAGAAATCATTCATAATGTGCAAGAGAATTTCTTCAGAGACTTGCGCATTGTCAAGAAGTTGGTGGATGGCAATTCGAACATTTAATTTAAGTATAAAATTTAATCAATTGTATTTTATTTTACATACCTCAGAATTGTTACTTTTTTATGGATAAAATTTACGTTTTCTAACATTCAATCGTCATTTACTCGAAAACTTTCCTACGTAAGAGGGCAAAATTTTAGTACTGTTTGATAGAGAATTAAACGATCTTTCAGAATCAAGGAAAAAAATATGGTGTTGCCATTTAAAAAAAAATCGATGACGTCATTACTCGAAAACAAATAACATTTGAAAATCGCATTTTACGCTAAAATATATATTTTTTAAATTAAAAATCGACCTGTTCGAGGATTTTTCCCAAAAAATAATTGTTTCGTTTCGTTTCGTTACTGTAGAATACAAAGGGGATGTGCTTATTATATTTATACCAAACACAAAAACCAATGTTTCAAGAAAATTTGTGGTGAACAACGAAGAAACCAATAAATATGTCGATATCTATCGAAGTTATGCTATTTTGCGTCCTAGGGAATTCCACTACTGAAGAACATACTCAAGCCGCTATTGTCTCAGCATTGAATTTACAAAATGTCACAACTTGTACATTTAATTTCTTCCTTAACATATTCTATTAGTTTAAATAACTACTTATAAATTACTTGTTAATGTTATAAATTGTATGTAAAATTTGTATACCAAGACCTCCCTTCCATTTCATCTTTATATCTTGAATTTCCAATGCAGGAATGCACATCTATTGACAAATAATCACTGGGATGATACGGATCGATATCACAAATTCAACTGGAATATGGTACATGCATGTATTAGAGACATAAATACGACTGTCGCAAGCGGGCTTTGTACTATTTCTGAACTCTAGGGAAATTGATTTCAGCTTATTAAACTTACAACTGGTGTGAATTAATGAACGTGGACGGCAAATTGGTGTCTTAAATTCGCTGTTTCTTTTGAGAAGAACAATTTAAATTGTCTATATGTAGATCTTGTGAATAGAAATGCATAGGTATAAAAACGTTTTCCACATCGCAAGATAATAAAAGTGGCATGCATTTCAAACTATTTTATTTATGCAAAAACATGGCCCCTTAGTGGCCCCAACGCTATGCTCTTTTAGGAGGTGCCAGACATGACGTGGCGTCCAATTTAGCATGTATAGCGAGGACACATGTTTAAATATTAATTTTTCTGGGCTGTGTACTGCAGGCTGCGTTCCACGTTGAAAAATTTTCAGGCACCGTACATAGAGTGCACCTAAAAATTGTAGAGAGCTGAATGGTCTGAGCGTGTAAACAGGGTGTTCTGTAAAGTAGGTTACAAACTTCGGGTGATAATAGAACATAAAAAGTAAACTAAAAATTCTAATAAACCTGTTGCATCGTTTTGCACATATAAACCTTAGAAAGTGCAACTACATTAGTTTTTATGGCGTAACTCTTTTTTGGAAAAAGAAAACAGAATGAAATTTTCAGGCACTAGTTAGCTATAGAAAGCCAATAAATAATGCGGATGTGAATAAAATCCAGAGAGTGAAAAGGTGTTTTTTTATCATCTTGTATTATATTTTCTGCTTAAAAAAATTTGTAAAGGTACAGCAAATATGACAAGAATTTAGAAATGTTTGTGTACTTCGTATTTTTATGTAATAGATGATGCGCAGCCGAGTCTATTAAAGCAGCCAATGCATTAAATCCCCTTTATTGCCAAGTTTTAACACATAATTTTTCGCTGAATAATAAAGAAAATTATTTATTTTATATTGTTAAAATTGTATGATACTTATGAATAATAATTATTTCCTCACGTCGCCTATGAGACGAACGTTATTAAGTAAATAATTTAGGTACCTATACAGTAATAGCCATATTGTTCGAATTTAAATCCATAAAAATAAGTATTTATTACTTGAGATGGAAGAATTCACTCCGCCGGAAATTATTGAATCAGCAAATCAAATAGAGTGTGATTAATTACCAGAAAATTCGAGATATATCTCGATGGCACTGATTTTTGCCATATCTGGAGCGTGTTGATGTGATGAATTACTTCAAATAAAATTTGGAGATATGCTAACTACAAAAACAAAGAAAAAAATCCTTTATTGTCAGTGAATATATATGGGAAATATAGTACCGCAAGACCAACACAAGTAGATAGTAACAGATTTTTTTTAAATATTCAAATGGTAAAGCATAACCAATTAATTGGAATTCATACATTTGAGAAAATGCCAAAATAAGTTACTGTGTTTCTCTAATAATTGAAATATGTTCAAGAATATACCGGACATTGTTTCTGCAAAACTTCAGCTACACTATTAATAAATTCAGGGGCTGATATCACAACTTTAAAAATGCATGGTGGATGGAAATCTACAATGGTAACTGAAGGCTACATTGAGGAATCCATAACTGGTAAATCAGTTGTTAGCAAAGCGCCCTACTGCACGTACATCCAGTACTGGAAGCGATTTTTTAAATAATTCTACTTTAGAGGATTCAACAGTTCATAAACCATCTACTAATAAAAACACCTCAACCTACATAGACGACGTAAATGTTTCAAAACAAATAGGACAAGGGATGTCCCTTACAGGCTGTTCTAATTTCGCTATAAATGTTTACAATAAATAAAATTACTTTCGTTAAAGAACACATTTTAATTTTTAATTTAGCAACATTAAAGGTGATTCCAATGCCTAGGCTGTAAATGTGACGTTTAGTATCTGACAGCTGTCACTAAAACTATGCCTTTAATGTCGATCAGCAAAAAAAATGTTTAATTTTCTGGTTAGAACAAAAAGTAAACCATAGACAAAAATGATGCTACTTATTTTACTTGGTCTTGGGTTCCCACCACATGCCGGAGCCTCTGCGTGTGGGGATGTACTTTACGCCATTGAAAAAACTTACAAAATCTGTATGAATAATTTATTATTTTAAATATAATATTAAAAGATTGCTGACGCTAGATACTGACTTGGCAAACGACATTCGCACATATTTATTTGTCTACAAACTAAACCGCAGTATACTTTAAATTTCTCTTGTGGTTAGAAGAGACTTGATATATTTGTCAAGTTTTATGAAATGATAAAATAGTATTAAATACGCCATTGAAAATAATCTGTTAAAGGTAAGGCATTCCTTACTTTTAAGGTCATTTTTATCAGTCAGTACAAGATAATTACCTAATGACAAATGGAAAAAATATGACCTCAAACTGTTTACAGTATGATTTACTGTTTGAACATGTTAATTAATTATAAATCAAGTGAGAAAAAATGAAATAAATTGCTTCAGGTACACCGGGATTGAAGAATTAGTTTTTACTTGGAATTTACCTCATGTAAAACATGCCACAAAATTTTAACAAATCGCGGAAAAACGAGCAAGGTTAACTACTATTTTTATACTAGCTGGTAGAATAGCCAAATCGCTACCTTAAAATTATAGGATTCTATGTAGAGGGTGTCCTAAAGTTCGTGTCTCGGGCCCATAACAAACAAACGAAAACAACAGTAAAAATCTGTTCAGATGGCATTAATCAGGAGACACTAAGGTCCATTTCTCACTTGAAAACACTATTTTGTTTCAAACCTCAAAAACCAAATAAAATGACGTCAAATTCTTCCACGAACATGCCCATATTTTATCATAACTAAAATCATATTTTTTACGAACATTTTTTATATATTTTTTTTCTCTTTTCCTTAAAAATATACACTGACAAATGTATTTGATAATATTTTATGTTAGGATAGATAGATTACTTTTACAAAATTCGATATCCAACCTTTTTCTAATTTGTATCTTTAAATAACATTCATCTTGAGAGATTTTTACAAGCAAGTCATATTTTATTTGATATATGTACCTATATATATTTAATGTTCTATTTAAACGTATGAATATGTGAAGGTTGAATTAAGCATTTTAATTAATCCTTCGGTCAGTGGTCGCGCGGTTTAAGGCGTCAGTACTTGAATCGAGGTGACTAGATCGGTGTGGGTTCGCGCTCAGCTGCCGGTAGACCGTATATAAGCTATATTCGTGGAGAGGTTTGGCGCCCTCTCTGCGGGTATGGTAGGGTGGAATAATGTTGGCTTGGGTCAATGTGAGAGATTGATACCGGTTGATATTTGACTACCCCCCTAATTAATGAGGTTTTCCAGGTTTCCCTCATTCCTGCACTGAATAGTGGTTAGGGCCTACCAACGTAAGTCGTTCCTGGGCGCAAATGCGGACTGCTTAATAATAATATGCAACCCCCTCTCCCGCACAAGTCTCTGACTTCTCTTAATCAAATTTTTTTGTGACAACCTATTTAAATAAAAACAGTACGAGTAAAAGTATCACCCTGTATGGTACCTAACAGCCACGACGCCATAAAATTCTTGACGTAAAGAGTAGTTAAACCATCTATCGTTCACATTTTACGACGAATCTATAAAACTAATCAGTGTTTCCTAATATTTATAGGCTATAAAAGTCTTATTTCCCCCTAAATACATAAACGTATGGATTGTTGCACGATATTTTCGGCATACTCAATCGCTTTGATTTCCCAACAAAAGCTACCTACGACATTTGTACAGATTTCTTATATTTTTCATCTATAATTAACTCGATCTACAATAATTACGAAACATATGTTTTATTAATTATTTATAAGCAATTACACGCAATTTCATTTCCTTACTGCATGTTTATCGCTTGTATTTTTTTGTTTGCTCATTAAAAATGTAAATAAATATCATAGCAAAGCACATATTTATACATTTATCTTGTTTTCAAAATGTTGCTAACACGTCACTGGTAGGATTTGTCAAACAAGCTGTTTTTAATAATTTTACTTAGATACGGGGTCATCCGAAGTTACAAAACACTTAGAAAATACATCCAAATAATTTATATGTAAATACTAACACACAAGAGTATATTGAAAATATTAAAAATACCTATAACTTTTTTCCCTTGCTACTACAAACGCCTCTCTAACAAACAACCCTCAGTTTTTATTGCTGTAAAAAACGGGGGATGAGGGGGGGAGGTTATATACTTTTTTAATATGTTACTACAAACGATAAGTTATAAGAATCGCAAAGAAAATATTTTCATTTTTAAAAGTAGCGGCATAGACACAAGGTATTTTAAACAAAAAATGAGATTTAAAAAACTACTTTTAAGGAATAGCGAATAGCTGAGATTTCGGACTGGTAAAAAATACTTTTGATAGTAATGTAATCTCTACTATGTACACTGTATATTATCGAGGGGCGATCCACTAACAAAAAAACGTAAGATTACACAATTTCTGAAATCTCTTGTAATGTATATGCAGATTTCAATATCAATTCAAAAAAAAATACTAATCATATATCATATAAGTGATCAAGATTACAATATCTTTCAACAGATTACAAAAACTTTCAGGAGATTTCAGACGTATTTTAGTAGATTTCAATGATTATATTTACGATTTCAAAATTTTCAGGTTTCTAGGAATAAAGGAAGATTACAATTTATCTTCGATTTTATCTTATTCTGATAAATTTCCTTTACCACCAGGACTGGGGTTACAGCTGAGAGGATGTCTTTTGTTTACTTGTACTTGTGGCTGAACAATTAACCATCTGTTTTCTGATTTGACACTTTTTGCAATATTTAAAATGGTTTTTCTATGACCTAAAAGCGGTTTAAACTTTTGGGGTTTAAACTGTCCAAATTAGTCTTCTATTTTCTGAAATTATATCAACAATATCATTTCCTCAATATAATTTAAGTCATTGTGAGAAACTGGCAATTTTTTTATAAAATAGCTGGTATTGTAACTGTAACATCATCTGTTGACTCATCCCCTTGACTTAAATTTTTAGTACTACCTTCAGCCATGGTTAAAAAAACATCAAGGCATGAATTCTGAAATTGGAATAAAAATTGTTTTTTCTACAAAACTGTTAAAAGTGGGCTTTTTAATTGTCATTTTTGATGTTAAAAATGTCATTTTTTGACACGCGTGTTAAAAGTAAGTTACTTTTAACACTAATGTTAAAAGTAAATCAAAGTTTATTTAAATTTTGTTTTGAAAATTAATAAAACGTTTTAACAAACACATGAACAACTTTTTATTTTAAATAAGTTCAAACCAACATTTTAGTTAGTTATTACTATTAACATTTATATACTCGCGACAAGAATTCAGACGACTTACGTCATACGAACAAATGAAGAATTCATTACATTTTCATCAAAATATTTAAGAAACTGATAGTAGTAAAACTATATACTACACTAAAAGTTTGCATTATGTATTGCACTAAATTACAAAAAATGATTGTTTTTAACGCGACCAAATATCGAAAATTACGTTGACAATAAAAACAAATGTGCAACGTCAGCCGTGACGTAAGACGTCTGAATTCTTGACTCGAGTATAGTAAAATTAGAACAATTTGAAATTGTAATTCCCTGCGGAGTCATCATACTTAAGTTGGTTTTACTGTCAACTTGTGTGACACATCTATTTTCTGTAGAAATACTACTGGTAGTACTGGTGGTCTTGCTAGAAGTTGCAGCAGTAGGAAGTATTTGGTACGCAATTTCCTTCTTCTGTTCCAGTAAATTTTAAATGTAGCCTTCAGCTACCGTCGAAGATTTCCATCCTCCATGTCTCTTGATGGTAGTAAGATTTGCACCAGAATCTGCTAACAATGTCGCCGATGAACGACGAAAACAGTGTCCGGTGTAGAGTTGAGGATTTGGTAGATTCAAGAACTCTGCAATGTCGGCAGGCATTTTACCAAACATGTTAATTCCCACTGGATTCTTCACACATTTATTCTTCATATATTTAAGAAAAAGTCGTCTATGGTCAGCTTTGGGTGGCCGGAGTGCTAAAAAAGTTTAAATAGAATTCACCAACAACACTGAAAGTCCGAGATACTATCGTTTTAGTATCTGGTATGGTCACAACAACCGAAGTGCCCAAATATTCGATATTGTCGATAGTCATCTGACACAATTCCTCCCGGCGACACGCCTCGAAGACACCCACTATTGCTGCGACTTTTATCATCAGATACTTTTCGTCTTCTGCTTCTGTGAGAAATTTGTCGATATGCGTCTTCGTCAAAACTTTTGACTTTTTTTGCTTGATATCCTTCACCCTTCCGTTTTAAAAAAGCAATAAGTTTATAATTTTTGCTTATATCTTGATCTTGCTTTATTTTTAACATAGTTTTGATCATGGAATAATTTGACCACAGCGTTGACGATTTCCATATCTTGGCTTTTTCCTCAAAATATGCCAGTAAAACACTTTCGTTACATTTCCCAGGGACCTTTTTAATGTTGCACCATTCCAAAAAGCGTCTATAAGCGATTTCGCACTGTTCCTTTGATTTCGCCGGCAATAATTCCAATGTTGCTCGACTGGCGGCTTCTTCGATTTCAGCAGGGATGGATTCGTTACGCTCATTATCGAGATTATTCATTATACTTATAATATTACTAGAAAATGCTGTCAATATTTTTGTGTTTTTTCCGTAACTAACAACAGCACTGGTTGCTACGAAAATTTTGGTTCATAAACATTGCGATCTGTGTGGTATTTTTTGATTTCTTATTTTTATTAAGTTTAAAGTTCTTCCGATTGTTTTGTAGAAAAAAATAGTGTATGATATACGTGTTAAAAGTGATTTTATTTTGTTCGTGAAGTTAAAAAACTCGCTATGCTCGTTTTTTAATCATCTTCACACAATAAAATCTTACTTTTAATACGTATATCATAAATAGCTATTTTAATACGCTCGAGGTGTGACTATACGTCAAACGTAACTGAAAAAATGTATTTTTCTAAAACTTTAGCGCCCTCTATCTTGGAAACGAGTAACTTTACTCTCCTTATTTACTAAGAGTTTTAGGCCTAAAATGATCCAAGAAACCACCCACTGAATTTATGACATGTACTTAAAATACACCCTGTTTAATACAGAATCGGTAAGTACAAGTACAAAAATATTCAAAAAATAAAGAGTGAGCTACAAAGCAACAATTTAGCCAGCGGCAAAGCCTAGGGCAATAAGGACACGCCAATGACACTACTGTTTTTCGTCCAATGATCTGTGCACACCATATAGGTTTCTGTGGCGTTCCTTTGACATCGAGGTAGGGGGACGTTGTATAACGACTACAATACGAAAATCTTTGAAATTCATTAGCTGATTATTGATAAGATTACATATATTACAGATAAAATTTCATAGATTTCAAGTTCAACGAGATTCTTAGATGATTACAAGATTTCAAAAAAATGTCTTAATTACACGGATACTGTAAAGATTTCAGAATCGATTACATAAAGATTCCAGGTCAAACGTACGAAGATTACATCACCAGATCGCCCCTTGGTATATTATAGGGAAACTGCACATTCCTAGAGCTCCCCCAAAACAATGAATTTAAGTATATTTATAAAAAGCTGCACCATAAAATGGTTATTATCATCAATTACTATTATTATGGCCTAAATATCTTTTACAAAGTTTGAATATCTGTTAGATGATTCTAAGACACGATATATTTTCATCACGCGAGTTCCTGGTATACCCTTGCCCCATCTGCATTTTACCTTAAGATTTATTAGGTCTGTTTATAATATTATAACATGTTTCATTGACTATAGTATGCGACACACAACTAAATCATGAAAATGTGTATAATAAAATGGAAAAGTCACATTCAATATTTGCCCATACTGTTAAAAGGTTAGGACTAATTTACATGGTGACCTCCTATCGTTATCCGAAAATCGAAATTTCAGAATACTTACATATCACTATTTCACGGTAAACGTTTATCGAAAGAGTTCTGACCCATGAAAACATGTGGTCGATACCAAAACGCCTGATTTCCGACGTTATCACGGACAGGTCAGCGAACCTAGTCGCAGAAAACCAGAAAGTAGAGTTTAACGCCTTAACAGTATTCATATACAGGGTTAACTATGACTTAGTACAAATGTTTGAAGAGGGGTTAGGGAAAAATAAGAATTCATGGAATCACCATTCAAAAATATTCCAAACTTATTTATAAAGCCAAAAAAAATTATTTTCAAAACTATATTAAATCCCTATTTATCGCCGTCACTGACCTTCTGTTAACCGCGAGGTTAGGTATATTCTGCCATACAAAGGTGTCAGATATAGTAACAGGTCCATTGACACGTGTATCAATTTAAGCCGCTTTGAAAGAAAAAAAAATCTTTACAAAATGTAGATTATTATTTAATGAGAAATACGGTATGGTAGCACAGAGAGGCAGCACCTACCTTACTAATATTTATTTCCAGGATTGATACTTGGAGAGATATTAAGAATGTTGAATCATCTTCTGTGTTCTTACTTGTTTAAATTAAAACTTTGTACTTCCTGTGGACCTCTCCTTCCCTCGATCGTTCTTTTTGTGTAAAGCGGGGTACCTACTTGGTTTGGCGGTTTTGACCAGGTCGATTACTTACGTCGGGAAAAAGCACAAAGGATAACAACAAAATACGCAAATGTACACAAATACATAAAAACACTGCCACATGTTTACCGCCACGGCATAAAACAGCTGTTCGATGTGGTTCAAAAAGTATTCAGCAAAATATTTTCTATACTCGGGAAACGTCTTTGAGGCTGCCGCACGATAATATGCACTTGTCACACTCCCATAAATCAGCACCTTATCCGTAATCTAAGCATTTGAATACGGCATGTTTGTAAATACACATAAAATACGCGAAAAATAAAATTTGCCAAAAACAAGTACAGAAAAATTATTTCAAACTAATCAGAGTACCGTAACCGCAAATTTACGTTATTTGACATCTACAGACGACATCTGACGACATCGTAGGCCACTAATACAAGGTGCACTCACGCCGATAAATTTTTAAACTTCATGTGTTGTTGTGTAATTAAATTCTGTTAATACTAATAATAGCAACAATATTAACAGTAATCGACGATGTTTGCATAAAATAATTAGTAATATTTTAAACTATAACATCCCAAGATGTTTACAGTGTTCTGTAAAAATGACCCTTAGATTATAACCAACTTCGCATTCTGGATGGTTTGGAGCATGGAGGGTATGCAATTAGCAATGCAGTATGGCATAACCTAGAACTTACTGTTACTTTAAATCAGCTAAATGACTAATTTTAAATGTGTTATAGTAATTAAATAAAGTATTTTATGTCGGATATGTTAGTAGATAATTATAATGAATCTGCAAGGAGTAAAAATGTAGTTTGGCAGTGTGCAACGAAAGAACGAATACAAAATACTGCAGCTAACCGGATTAGCTGTTATCTACCAGGTACTTAGACATTATTATTATTAACACAAATGTTTCGTTTCGTCGTTTCTACACTTGACAATGTCGAAAAAACGACCAGTAGTTGACATATCTAGCCATGACAGATGATGATTGATTGTCATAGGCGCCGACTTTCCGTGGGAAAAGAGGGTTCTGCCTCATTTTTTAAACATCGAGCTAGAATTCCGAAATAAAATTTCTATTGTCTTTTAGACCTTCCTGAGCACGTGGTTAAAATTTTTGTACTTAGTCATAGTTAACCCTGTATAGGGTGTTCGGTATGAACTGATTAAGGTTTATAATGTTCTAGAAACACCCTGTATAAAAAAATTGTGTTGTAACAACTAAAACTATAGTTGCGGGAAGAATGCAATAATTGTCGCGTTAAAAACAATAATTCTTTATAGGACCGGTACCATGACCGCTAACCCCTAAAAGGAGGCTTTTCAGGTTTTGTTTGCGAACGCGGATAAACAAAGCAATGCCAACAACGGACACAAATTTGCGGTAGGATTGTGCACCATCGATGAGATAGTGAGAAGAAGTAGAAAGTAGAAATTAGTTGGCGGTCATTAGCGCACGCGTTTTCGAGCCATATAATACTGGTATTTTTAAAGTTTGCATTAAAAGGAATAAATTCATTGGGTAATATTCTACAATATTTGTCATTACATTGAAAAAGGTGAGGCTTTCAATATAAAATTGTGACGTATGACAGTCTATCCCAGTCCATCTTTCGAGAAAGACTATATTTTGTCTATTTACGAGAATTTTGTAACGTTACTTGGCCTTGATGGCTCCGACCATATAGTTAATAGACCGTGTTGTGGCCACTCAGGTCCGGCATAGAATAGTCAGTGACCACTAGATGGAGTCAAGTGCTACATTTCGCCTACTGAGTTGTTATTTTTATTTGGTAAAGTGCTTTTGACGCTTCAGAATTCGGATTTTTGCAATTTTACTAAATGTAAGATGTTCCGAAAATTTGATTTTTAATAAAAACAAATTGCGATTTATATTCGACCCACCCTCGTATTCTTTAGGCGACAAATATGACAGTATTATCGGGCTGATGGCCACTTAGGTGGTATCGACCACATATATGTAGAACATAAAAATTAGGTCATATGAAAACGCCCAGTACGACAATTGTAACAATCAATTTGCTTTATGCATTTAATTTTCAATATGGCTTATACGCTGATAGAAATTCCAGTCACAAAATCGCTCTACAAACATGGCATTTAACATCTCTCAATTTCTGCGTAAAATGAGAAAAATTTACATATTTATTAATTTGATAGACAGCACAGAAGACAAAACTTAATATTTCTTTAGATGGAGCATCTCGGATGAAAGCGTGTGAAGGAGATACATTAAACAAACTAAGTGTGATATGCCACCAAACACGATCTATGTAGTATCTGTATAGTTCACATCTAAATAAGGTTAAGAGTTGGTTAACATTTAAAGAAGTATTCTCACTTGCTTGCTGCATGGGGTTTCACTGCATTCCACTTCATTGTGCTGCAAAATGCTGCTTTACTTACAGTAAACATGTTTCCTTACTGGGCCGTTCTCACCTATTCTGCGTTTGAGGCTACCGATGATGCCCCACCATACATTTACTCGTAAATGGCTTTGGTTTTGGAGTGAATTTACAATGTGGCAATTTTCAGTGGGCCAGTAATCTTTGCTGCGCCTGTTTGACAAATCGACTTTCGTCCGTCCAAAAAACGTGCCGAAAGAGGTTGTGATCAACAGTTTCTACATTTACTATAATTTGAGCTATTAAATTAAGTCTGTTTTCTATGTGATGCTCAGGCGAATACTCCAAATTGTGAATTTTGTACCTGTCATGATACCCATTGGTTTTTAAAATTCGTTGAACGGTTTTGGGATGGTGGGATGAGTTAACACTCCTATTATTTGCTAAACCCTAGATTATTCAGTTATTAAAAGTCTAAAATTATTTGTATTTTGTAGAAACCACTATTTCAAGAATACGGCACACTTTTTAATAACTTTTCTGCAGTACCAATGCAACCGCACTAATCTTATGTGAATGAAGCTTAACCCTTCGTTCCATTATTTGATTCTTCCGAACAGAAAATGCATCTTCATTTCGTCTCTTGCAAAGATTCTATGATCAAGACTGAGGCGCTTTGGATACCTTCCTCGATATAACTCTACAGCTCTTCTTGAATTTTTTGTGACTCGCCGTAAATTAGCAACATATCAACTTTTTCAGAATGAGAAAACATTTTGTAAGCACAAAAGTTATACGTTTGACGGCCGTATTGAGTAATGACAAGTATTTTGTGACATTTATGCACTTTAACCAACGAACATTCAATTGTTTTTTAACAATTACTTGATCCTTCCGCCGCTAATGTGATTTTTAGGTGGTATTTCTTCTGAAACTCTTTAGAACGATATTTCTTATAACTTTTGAACGGGAAGTAATACAGAAACATTTCTGTAATAAATATTTATTAGAAAAAAGAGAGCTTCTCAACAACAACAAAAATTGGGTGTTTCTGGAAACAATATAATTGATGACGTCATTAATCTCAAAGATAATACTTCCGATTGAAAATGGAGGTACAATTTCAAATATGACAATGTTTTGCGGGTTGCCTAAATATGTGACGTCACACTCAACGAGTCGATTTCGTGTATTTTAACTATTTTTCGTAAAATATTTCTTTTGTCGGATGTCGGATAAAATTATTTCTCCTGTTCATCCGGTACGTTTCTAACGGTATTTTCTTCCAGTTCGATAATCCCTCCGGCTTCCGTGTTACGGAGTAACCGATGCAGGTTTAATTCGAAATAGGTCACCCGACGACGTCGAACCGCCCGCGCCCACCCCCGCCCCCGTGTGACGTCACGGCGCGGGATGAATAGGGAATCTCATTCTAATCCGCAACGACCCCGTTTCAAGTTGATATTACGGGGACGTCGCCGAGGCCATTCACCACAACTGGAATTTTACGGACGCGATATGAGTGCCGCAAGGTGGGATTTTATGCCCCGGGGGCCCTTCAACGGGACCGATTTAAATTTCAACTCGCTTTCGAATTTAATAAAGGAAATGTTTCCCTCTGTTTTTTGTGATAGTTCCATCGCGAACAAATTTCTCAAAATTATTTATATTTGTTGAAAACATCTCGACTAACTTTAAAATACATCACTGCGAAGTTCCATTATATTTTAAATGTGAGCCAATCAATAGGAAATTGCATGATGCTTCCAAATACGTGGAGAAGGAAGAATGTACTATTTAATCGACATGAATTTCGTGGAAAAATAAGACATTTGAAAATTTAGTCCGGCCAGGCCTGTGACGTCAGACGCCGTTCGCACGTGTGTATCTAAATACAGCCGTGTGCTTTAGTCACACATATACAGTATGCACCAAAAGTATGTAATAAATTCAATAAAAACGAAACAATTATTTTTTGGGAAAAATCCTCGAACAGGTCGATTTTTAATTTAAAAAATATATATTTTAGCGTAAAATGCGATTTTCAATTGTCATTTGTTTTCGAGTAATGACGTCATCGATTTTTTTTAAATGGCAACACCATATTTTTTTCCTTGATTCTGAAAGATCGGGTAATTCTCTATCAGACAGTACCAAAATTTTGTCCTCTTACATAGGAAAGTTTTCGAGTAAATAACGATTGAATGTTAGAAAACGTAAATTTTATCCATAAAAAAATAACAATTCTGAGGTATGTAAAATAAAATAAAATTGATTAAATTTTATACTTAAATTAAATGTTCGAATTGACATCCACCAACTTCTTGACAATGCGCAAGTCTGTGAAGAAATTTTTCTTGCACATTATGAATAATTTCTGGGGTAACTCTGCGTATTTCGTCCCGAATGCGATTTTGAAGTTCTTCTAAATTACGTGGTTTATTAATGTACACTTTGACTTCAAGTATCCCCATAAAAAATAATCAAGAGGTGTAAGATCTGGCGATCCTGCAGGCCATTCTATCGGTCCGCGTCTGCCGATCCACCTCCCAGGAAAACAGTTGTCCAAAAAATCTCGTACAGGGCGCGCATAGTGCGGAGGTGCACCGTCTTGCTGAAACCATATGGTATCGTCAGGAATGTCAGGGTCATTATCGTTAGGAAAAATTACTGCAATGGTTGGAACAAGGTCATTTTCTAGAAACTGTAAGTATCTTTGTCCTGTAAGGGTTCCTTCAAAGAAGAAAGGCCCTACTATTCTGTCGTCAACTATTCCAGCCCACACATTTAATTTCTCAGGGTGTTGGGTATGTGCCTCTGCCATCCAATGAGGATTTTCCCGACTCCAATATCTGAAAGTTTGACGGTTTACTGTGCCATTCAGACAAAATGTGGCCTCAACTGACAAAAGTATTTGCCGGTGTAAATTTCTATTTCCTTGACATAAATCCATTAGAATTTCGCAAAAGTGTAAGCGGCGATCGGGATCATCTTCATTGAGTTCCTGCACAAGTTGAATTTTGTAGGGATGATATTTTTCCTTCCTCAAGATACGTAGCACTGTGCTCTGACTAGCGTCATTGTTTAATGCAACCAATCGTGAAGAATTATGAGGATTATCCACCATACTTATCAAAATGTTCTGTTTCTGATTTTCATTAATGCTTGGACGTCCAGGTTTTGGAATATTTACAACATTGCCAGTTTCTCTAAATTTAGACTCTACCTTACTGACTGTTGATTGGCTGATAGGGCGATCTGGATATTTTTCATTAAATAAATCGCAAACTTCCTGCTGAGTTCTAGTCATATTCCCGCATCCGATAAGAATTAAAATTTCAATTCTTTGAGTAACAGTTAAATGTGCCATAATACTTTAAATTGAATAATAATTTCTATGTCGCTTATAATACTTATTAGAAAGTCGGTGTGACAATGACACTTTGCAAAGATTTTCACCCACGTGATCCATAAAAGAACTATGGAATTCGAAAAACTAAACTTGATAACGTTTTTGCTTTATTTTAATTGATTTACGTTTTCTAACATTCAATCGTCATTTACTCGAAAACTTTCCTATGTAAGAGGGCAAAATTTTAGTACTGTCTGATAGAGAATTAAACGATCTTTCAGAATCAAGGAAAAAAATATGGTGTTGCCATTTAAATACAAAATCTATGACGTCATTACTCGAAAACAAACGACATTTGAAAATCGCATTTTACGCTAAAATATGTATTTTTTAAATTAAAAATCGACCTGTTCGAGGATTTTTCCCAAAAAATAATTGTTTCGTTTTTATTGAATTTGTTCCATACTTTTGGCGCATACTGTATACAATTTCCATAGTTTCGGACAACGCAGTACATACGTTTAGAAAAATTAATTTGTCATTTGTGATATTATTAGGTGTTATTGTGTTAAATAGGCATTGGTATTGAAAGTTGAAAAATAGAATCGTAAAATAAGCACAGAAAGTGCATCTCATCTTATGTACGAGAACAGCATACAGCGCCTAATAAAAAATATGGTATAGGGCGATGAAGCGTGACGAAAGGATGCATTGCAACATTGTTTGTTTGTGAAGACTATTTTAATGTAATGTAAGTAAAAGTAAAATGCCCTTTCATATTTTTCAAAAACATCTGCAACATTTCAATTCGACTATTCTTTTCTTACAAAAATATTCATAGATACCCCTCTATCTCCAACACTGAAACTGATTTTATGTTAGTGGTTTTTCCTCGAATTTTTCGTTAAAAATAAATAAATCAAAATATAAAATTCAACGCCCTGTATCTCAGAAACGAAACGTTTTAGGAACTATATTTATAGGAACTTTTAGCCTCAAAATGAGATCCTCTAAAGACTCTTGAAGTCCGTATTTAAAAGTGAGACACGTATATCAAAGCCCTAACCCTATTTTGATTTTTTGCTCAATTGACAAACTGTTCAAAGTATTTGCCACTCTAGGTTTATTATTTTTTAATACGTTTTTATCTGAAGTTAGTATCAATGTCAGAAGTGACATGATTGTGAAATAAAAAGTTTTGGCGAAACGATCAGCTGATTTTTTTCAAGTTCAAGAAACTTGTCAGTTCGTACAAAAAAGTTCAACAATTTTCTCGAACAAGTCTGGTGAATTTTGATATTACCAACCTAAACAATCTCTAGGTAGAATTGTTGATATTTTCCGTATTATATTGTGGTTTTTTTAATAGAAATTACGGAAAGGTGCGTGGAAAGCTTAAAAAGGTAAATATGGATGGATTGCCACAATACCTTTTACACCTACAATTTGTAAAACAAAGACCCATCTGTATCCCTAGAGTACTTCCGCTTTCAGACGTTGACTGCACTGCACTAAATTAAAAAAAAATGTGAACTGTAAGGCTATTTGTCAAGAAAATTGAGTCAAGAAACTTGAACAAGAAAATTGACTCCAGGAAAACTTTTGGACTGTCAACTGCCACTGCCTCTGAATGTATTTCATTCTAGTGACGTTTTTATATTTTTTTTTACTCGAACACGATATACTGAAACAAAGAACCTCCTGAAACAAGACTATAAAGCTGAAGTTGTTCCAAAACGACAAATTGGAAGTGAAATACCTACGAACAGATTTTTAAAATATGAAAAAAGTGAAAGTACGGCCAAAGTCATCTCGAGGGGAAGCCAAAAGAAGCCAACATCATAATTGATGGATGCCTCCAAATGTTATTCGCAGAAAAATTAAGTCCTCACTCATTTATTAAAACTTTTGACAGCAAATAATTGGAAAAGATGTATAATAATAGCAGGTCACCTTAACAAGAAAAGAAACAATCTTATCGATTTTATTATTGAATTTGTAATGTTAATATTTTCCAAAACCGAATTACTATTTGAGATAGATTTTGATTAAAATTTCAGTTAAAGAAGTTAAATATAGTGTTATAGAGAATCGTGTTTCTAAAACGTGTTACTATTGACATGGTGTACACAACAAATTGATAATTTTAAGCAGATATTTATACACAACCGGTTATGATAATTTATACAGATACAGTGACCACACCATTTTCATACAATTTTCTATAAATATCATATAGGAGGGCTGCATCTGAGAACAAAACAGCTTCGCGTACGGACTCTAATTCAGCAGGAATTGCCGGAAATACTTTGTCTCAATAGAACAATAACAATCCACAATTTAATGCATGGTAGGAATAACTAAGTAGATATACCTATAATTATTACAGTACCGTTAGAATACATCGTAGAAGTTTTTGTTGGCCATATATGTTTATTTCATTTCGAAAATCTATAGTAAACAATAAACAACGATACACTACACGATGTTCTTACAAAAGCACAGTACGATAACAATAACGCTAATTGTGAACCACTTACAAGTTACTTTGGTCTATAATAATGAGCTCTGTACAAGGATAAACCAAATATCAACTATAACAAACACTATTATTGTACTCGTAGTCTGACAAGCCTACGTAAACATTTACCTGTATTAAAAAAAAACTTGACACACTTACCTGACGCCGAAATTTACGGCGATGCAAAAGAATCACTACACCTAGGCCAATTTACAAGCATTTTAAAGACAATTTTTTCGCAGCCACGTCGAACCAAAGCCCTCTTCTTACATTTTTAATAAAAGGGAAAACTGAATCAGCAAGGGCAAGGTCAGTAGAAATTGAATTTAAACCCGACCCCAGGGCCAACCGCCGGCAGATCGATTTGGGCTGTGCGTAAAAGGTTATGTGACTCACCTAATTCGGAGGTCCTAGTTTTGATTGCCGTCGTTTTCCGCACAATTCATGACCACTTTCCCAACGCGAACAAATTGAAACAAACGCCTACACGGAACTGTCAAACGCGGTAGCGGAGAAGAGCGATTAGTTTCTGTTTCGCGCATCGGCGCGTCCGTCGCGGCCAACACGGATTGCTGAGACGCAGGGATCCACGGAATTTGGTTCGGAGGCGGGATAAACCGCATAGTGCTGCCACTACGAAACTGAAAGTAACTTTACGTTAAAGATAAGTGATGATAGGGGGCAGCACTTATCTTGTTATTGCTTCCAAATAGTTACCCATTATTATATTAATTATTTATACCAATTATTCATTATTTTAGGAACAAAATAGCGCTTGCTTTTTATAGCTTCATAAATAATTGCACGATTAAAGTTAATTTCTATTGTTTCCAAAGCAGTAAATACTATGTAAATGTTGCTAATATTGGAACTATTTCACAGATTAAAAAAAACTGTTTTTTTCTTCCTTCTTGTAAAAAATGGCTACCACTAGTTGTTTTTTCATAACCACAGCTGTATCTGTTAATAATTCTCGATAGGATATTAACACACCAGAAATTATAGGTACCTACATGACTAAGCATTTAATTTTTTTCATCCCCTATTTTGAAAATTTTATTTGTAAATAGATATTGGAAGACAGAATGGTATCTGACAAAAATATATTGTTTACCTTGTTCTAAACATTCAACTCTTCTGATTGGTAATTAAATACATCATACCAACAGTTGGTAATAAATATATAGGCTTTATAGATTTTTAGTTGTGAGAGTATTTGAAAGAAAAAGTTTATGAAGATAGATGTACTAATTTTGGAAATGAAATAATATTGAAATGCTTAAAAACTAAATAAAATACACTATGACATATATTACCTAAAAAAAATTGTAAAGAGGGCTGAAAATGTGTAAGAACACGTATCATAGGAAAAAGTTTGAAAAATTTCATGTTGTTACTTTGAAAATTGAACCGGTGTGAAGGCAGCAGCCAAAGATAGCAACCATCAGGAGTCACGGAAACACCCGAACGATCATAGACGTTGAGATAGAACACGGTTAACATATACAGTGCGTCCATAAAGTAACGCATAAAGTCATTAGCTAAATTAACAAAAAAATGGGGTGTTTCATTTAAAGAAACCAGTGATGACGTTATTACTCGAAGGTAGATCACTCTGTATATTAAATTATTAATTGAAAAAACAGTAAATTAATTATTTAGCTAATGATGAATGTATGCATTACTTAACGCACTGTATAGCATACATTTAAAATATCTTAAATAAAACATTTATTGTTATAATTTGCTTAATTTGAACATATTATGATAATGCATATTAACTAGGAAGAAAATAAAATAAAGAAAAGTTAAGGCATAAGAAATTTATATGTTACATTTTTGTTAAAACTAGAATTAAAAAAATACACATTAGAGATACACCTGCAGTTTGTAAACTAAATACCTACATGACAAAAAACACTTTTACAAAATCTTTGAACCCAGTGAGATCCACTCGCAGGCCGTCAGAGGGTGGAAAATTGGGAAAATTAAAATTTCGATATTTTTAAAATTGATAACCGCCATTTTAACATGTTTGACACCCAATTATTTAACTTGGGGATGTTAATTTTAATTTTGGAGTGCTTAGTATTCTCCAATATCCCCTCAGTAACACTTGTGCAAATATTCTTGTTAAATTAGATTAAACTGTGCGATTTTTATTCGGATAACTAGAAAAAAAAAATGTAAAAAAAATCCGCCCAACGTGGGGCTCGAACCCACGACCCTGAGATTAAGAGTCTCATGCTCTACCGACTGAGCTAGCCGGGCTTGGAAACTCGATTTGCTTATCTGGGATAAAAATATTAAGATATTATTTTAAGTTCCATTCATAAATATTTTTGAAATTATAATATCAAGAGTATACTTCATTACAATGTATTGATTGTTAAATAAAAATACCAATTGATAAAAAAAATAATTAATAACAATAAAAAAACTGTGATTTATAAATTTTGCTGTCCTGCATTGTTAAATAAAAATACCTATTGGTAACAAAATTGGAATGAAAACTACACCTTACAATATATAGCCCAAGGCCTCGGCAAACATTATAGGATGTTTGGGTATGTTTTCCTCGGTGACTGAATTGTTTACTATTCGCCCGAACCTTCTGCAAGTACCATGTAATAGACGGAGCTCTCTCACTGACGGAGGCCATAACAAACAGTAGCGTTGTGATCAAAACAAATCCTTTTGTCGAAATGGACCGGCTTCCTTTAGCAGAAGTCGACGACAACGAGCATGCATCTGATGAATAGCAAAGTTGACGAAGCAACGCCTGTGGTGGCGGCAATCCAGCAAAGACCGAGGTGCAGTTAACAGGTTGCCAGTGAGAGGAACTCTCGCCACTCATGGCCGCCTAGTAGCCGAGGTGAACCGCCTGCTGCTCTGCAGTAAAATACGGGGTGGGTCAGGATAACAGACATACGAAAGCTCCCTGGTGTCAAACATACTTTTTATTTTTAGAAAATTCAATATATTGAGATTACTGTCAATATAATGAGAAAAATCTCAGTATCTTGATTTTTTCTCAATATACTGAATTTTCTTTTAGTACTGTGATATTTTTATGTATCTATTATGTTATTATATATGTTATTTACATTCCACTAGTGATTTAGGTACATAAAAGCATGTTAATTTTGTCATAGGCGTCACACGTAGTATTGAAAAAAGGGACCAGTTTTTTGGGAAATAACATTTGCAATTTTTTAGATAATTATTTTTTATGGATCCTTATTGGGCTTCGTTAGAAACTTCTCCGTACCAAATTTTGGCAACCTGCAGTTAACCATTCTTTACTATTCAATAAATACCTTAAGCATGTATGTCGTCACTTTCAAGCCCCTAATATCGAATTTTAATTTTGAATGAAATATCTTTAAAAATATTCAAGACAAGAGCACACAAAAATTAAGTTTTATTACGATCGCATATCTGTTAATTTTAAAACTATTACTTAGACAAACAATTTAGCGTTACTGTTTGTTTTTCATTAAGCTAAGTATCACATTCTTGATAAATTTCTCTTTCACTATTTTTTTTTTTAAATAGGATCCTATCTGCCACAACAATCTTTACATTTATTAGTGTATTAGATATTTTTTTCTATAACGATATTATTACATAACTGTTTGTTTGTTATTATGGATCTTATCCTAAAACTTTCTAAATAACATGTTTCACACGAGACAGGGGTCTGAAACTGACGATATAAATGTTTGAGACATTTATTGAAAAGTAAAGAATTGTTGAAGATAGGTTGCCAAAATTTGGTATTGAGGGATTTCTAACAAAGCTGAATCATCACTAAAATTTAAATTACATACAATGTGTTTCCTGATGTTTCCCCACCTAAGTCACCCAGTCTCCGGAAAACAGGCAGCCTTTGCGCAAGTAAAATTTACTTTTTGTTGTCCTCTAACCCTTCCGACTTCTTGGGGTCGAATATAAATCTATTTTCAAAAGAGTCAGAGATTGGTTTCAAACTGTTACAAATATTCGACCAGATTAGTTGTAAATGTGTTTTCCGTGCATGTAACTGAAAAAGTAGTTGAACTAGTTCCTGACTCTTGTAAGAACAGACCCTATGTCGTCGTGTACAGGGTGTCAGGAACGCGGTTAGGCAAACTTAGTTTCAAAAATAACCCTTGACTGATCCTTTTGGCGCATTAAACTAGGATTATGCCACAAATAGATAGCTTCAAAGAACATCTTGTTTAGCAATGAAACCAGCACAGACAGCAAGAAATAAGAAAGTTCTTATAGTAAAATTCTGGGAAAATCGAGAATTTTTACAAAGTTTCATCTCAAAATTATTCGAGGCAGAAAATAATTCTTTCCATTTTTTATAGTTGTGTTTCTGGAAATTTAAAATAAAAATTGTAATTTGGGATTCTTATTCTACAAATGTTCTGTCTATATTTATACCTATACGATTTTTCAATTTTAGATTCTTTACTTTCACGAGGATTTTCAAAACATTCTATATATAAATAACTCTTTGTAGCATCATAAATCTTACTATTAGACTTTTACGATGTATTCATAATTAACTATCTAGTATGTAGATCCTTGATATTTCAGTAAAATAAATAAACAAATATGTTAAAATAAAAGACGAACAAAATTACTTTAAGTAAAGGATATTATTGATGCCTACTAGTGGCATGGTATTATCCAGTAACGTTCTATAACCTTGTTTTCCATTTTATAATTTTTTTTTCTTCAAAATATTTATTATTATTTATTTGGACATAATAATTTAGGAGCAGCCTTTCCTAAGACCAGGAGCAAAAGCGACGTACTTCAAGGTTCTCGTGGCACCTAGAACTTACTATTGGTTGTTATTGACACTGCCAACATAGTCGCATCATACGTAAGTTAAATTTCCAATGTCTCGAGTCGTATTCAACATTTTCCTGTCTAAGAGTCCCTATTCCACACTATTAACTATTAACTCTGCTCGTCCCGTTTGACTCAGCCCTCTTATATACACGCGCATGGCCACTCGAATGTTCGAGAGCGGTCCAGAGAGATCCAGTATTCCAATAACATCGTTGCGATAGTCTAACCAGCGCCATTGGCGTCACATGAATCTGTTCTGAGTTTATTTCATCGTTGATGTAGAAATGACTCGATTATATGTACATTTTCGGCACATTTTAAAATATCGTAGGCCTCATGTTGGTTTTGACCACTCCTGGTACGTATTCTAAATCACTACTATCCCCCGTACCGCATATTAATAGAGTTATTAACACTATTAAAAACCAATAACGCTTTAAATCTCTCCAAGTAAAAAAGTTTGGGAAGACTTACAACTTGACACTAACGAGATCTTTGTTCTAATAAAAGCACAAATCTGGGGGAAGTTTCTCGACAACTTTCAGGTCCGTCGTAACGATAAATCAGTCAGGTATTAATTATGTTCCTCAGTATAAACCATAAAAGTTGCTCTGTGCCTTACCGGATGAGAAGAAAAATAGATGAAAGGACAATAAAAAATCACCTTGAACGTCAAGTAGTTTGTTTTGTAGACCTTTAACGATAAACATGTTTCAAATGTTTACATGAATATTTGAACGCCGACCTATTTACCTTTTAGAGGCGATATACAGGGTGTTAAAAAAAGAGTGTAAAATATTTCAGGGGGTAATAGTATGAACCAAAATAAGCAGAAAAATCTTAATAAACATGGGTCCGCAAAGTAACGGTTGCGGAGATATGGATCACTATTCGTTTTTCATTTTATTTTATTAGGAATATACCGGCAAAGAAAGCTTTTAACAAACAAAAAACAAAGTTACAGAAAATATTCAAAGTGCCCTCCGTCCATTTCCAAGCAGGCACGACATCTTCGTCTCAACGATATTCGAACTCTTTCGAAAACACCCTCCTTGGTTTGGATTTCTTGACACTTTTGATTAATGCGTAGCTGCAGCTCTTCCAGGCTATTTACAGGAGTACCATACACTAATGCCTTCAAATATCTCCAAATAAAGAAATCTAGAGGGTTCAGATCAGGCGATCTTGGAGGCCATAAAACAGGTTCGGCCCTTCCTACCCATCAATGTGGAAAAGTTTGGTGTAAATGCTCTCTAACGGCCATGGAAAAATAAGCTGGAGCACCATCATGCTGGAACCACATTTGTTGCCTATGATTCAAAGGAATGTCTTCCAAAAACTCATACAGTGTGTTCTGCAGAAAGTTGAAGTAAACAGCGCCTGTTAATCGGTTTGGTAAAACAACAGGACCTAGAAACCTGTCACCTACAATACCCATCCAAATGTTTAATGAAAAATGTGCCTGATGTCCAGATTCTATTAGAGCATGAGGATTTTCGTCGGCCCAAATATTGTGAATATTAAACACTCCATTTCTAAAAGAATGTACGTGAACGTAAAAAGAATGTTTGCAAGAAAACGAGGGTATTCAGCATCATGACGTAGAAACCAGCGGCAAAAAACCAAACGTGCTTGATGATCATTTATTGGATTTAAGGCCTGTACTCGTTGCACATGGTATGGATAAAGCAGTTGGTCGTGAAGGAGTCTCCAAACAAGAGGACCACTAATTCCTACCTCGGCTAATATTCTCCACACACTCGTACCTGGATTCTGCTCTACCAGTGCTACAATTTCTTCTTCTGCTCTAGGAGTGGATACCGGCCTTGGTCTTCCGGATAAATGGCACTGTTTGCTCAAAGAACCGGTATCACGCAATCTTTGGTGAATTCTTCCAAACATGCGTTGTGAAGGAATCTGGCGATTTGGATAAGCGTCAACATAAAGACGTCGCGCTTCGGTGGCGTTCCTATTAGCACGACCATACATGAAATGCATGTCTGTTAATTCCGCGTTAGAGTAACTGCCATAGCGAAAAAAAACTTGTGCACTGAGAACAACTGTCAAATACGTACTGTTTATTTCACTAAACATCAACCAACTAATATAAGACTTATTGAGGCTTTTCTGCTTATTTTGGTTCATACTATTACCTCCTTAAATATTTTACACTCTTTTTTAACACCCTGTATTAATAAACAGTTCACTTCGTTTTTTTAAATGGAACAACCTGTATGTGAATGCTAGCTTATTGTTACAAAAAATACAATTAACTAAATTCAGTAATTTGATAAATATGTAAACTAATAATGTATATTACAAAAGAAATTTATACATGTAAAAGTATCTCTTCACTATACACTGTTGTGTACCAAATCTCATCTGAATATCTCCATCGGTTTTCTAAATATGAGGACTATAGTATTTAAGACAGAAAGTTTGAAACACCCTGTATATCGAAAACGAAGTGTCCTGTTCCTTCCTATACAGGATGTCCCAAAATTAACATGACAAAATTCAACAGCACATGCTACGATCTGGAAAAGTACTGATCCGAGATATTTGAAAATTAGCCGACATGACATAGTCCCTGGAGCGAATACAACTGAAATATCGAGAATTCTCGAGCACTTCCGGTTATAACGGAAGTCGGCACAAACATCGTTACTTTAAATGGAACATCCTGTCTATTACAGCATTTTTGGATTCTACGGAAAATTTTAGGGTGGTTTTGTATAGCTAAAAGTTATAGATTTTGCAATATTAGGACAACTTCTTCCTAGAAATAGATATCAAGTTGGTTTTTGGTACGCATAAAGGACTTGGATGACGGTAAACTATAGTACATGGTAAATTTAAATATATTATACCAAGCGTTTGTCGTTACATTTTGACTTCAAACAGCTGCAACTTTTTTATTTGAAAAAAGTAGAAAAATTTTGAAGTTGGAGTATTTTCAACCTTTACATCGCTGGCCTACTTTAGTCTCTAGCGTCATGGAAATTCAGGCGATTCCGAATATTGACATCTGATTAATTAGCTGTATAAAATCTCATTTATTTCTTTCCTGCATGCTTTGCCGCCTTATCAGGTTTTACAGTGGACCTGTTTCCAGTGCCGCGAGGAAGTGTAATTTTAAATCATTTTGCAACTACTCTTTTTGATTTTTTATTTACAAAATTGTGTTTGTAAGAGTACCCTATACATTTAATTTTTTCAGATAAGTTCTGAATCACCATAAATTGTTTACATACTAACATCTTCAGCTATGTAAAATTTATTATACAAATCTTTTCTTGGCAACAGAATCCAATGTAATACAATTGTGTTATAGCATAAATTTCTCCAATTTTCGTCTTACCGCCGATCAAAGGTATCATTGTTAGCTTAATCTGACGTAACTTTTTTTTCTGGGTTTCTTGAGGTCTGTGCGAAGGGACAGACCTCAGTTGGCAACACTGGGGCTATGCCGGTTATGTAAATCTTATTTAATAGCGGTAAACAAGGTATGCTATAAATATATATAAATAATATGCGAAACTACACACTGCACCTTTAGAAAGTTCAAGGCCTTACCGGTAACCTTGGCTAATTATTTATACCTGCAGCCGAGCTCTGGAAAAGGTTCTAGTGGGTAAAAAAGGAAACATTTTGACAAAGTAACGGAAGTTTAGATACATAAATTTCAAGTTTCGTCGCATTTGTAAAAACAAACATCCTTAGGGCGACAAGCTTGAAAACATCATTTATGTTCACGTATAGATGAATACTGTGTCGAGAAGCATTGTTTGTAAACAAATAGCACAAATAAATGTTTATTACTTTTACAATTTATTAGATGGTTGGATTATGGCTGAAGAATCTGACGTAGCTTGACATTTTATAGAGTTAAATATTCATGAAGAAATATTTTACATAGAGAAAACTCATCATAGATACTAATCGTTAGCTAATTTTGATCCTCGATGTAATTACCCGAGGCGTTATTTATACTTTGAGCGCTTATTAGAAATATAAAGTTATAGAGTTTAATTTAAAAGCATGCCAAAGGTACTAGAAATACCGAAAGATGGCAGCGGCATATATGAATGAAAATTCATACACGTTGCTGCTCTATACAGGGTGTTAAAAAAAGAGTGTAAAATATTTAAGGAGGTAATAGTATGAAGCAAAATAAGCAGAAAAGTCTCAATAAACATGGGTCCGCAAAGTAACGGTTCCGGAGATATAGAATGTTTTATGTTTTTTAGCCCCTTATTTTATTTTGCAAAAACGTTGTGTATTTTCTTATAATAGTTGGTTGATGTTTAGTGAAATAAACAGTACGTATTTGACAGTTGTTTTCAGTGCACAAGTTTTCTTTCGCTATGGCTGGCTGACTCTAACGCAGAATTAACAGACATGCATTTCATGTATGGTCGTGCTAATGGGAACGCCAACGAAGCGCGACGTCTTTATGTTGACGTTTATTTAAATCGCCAGATTCCTCCACAACGCATGTTTGGAAAAATTCACCAAAGATTGCCTGATACCGGTTCCTTGAGCAAACAGTGCCATTTATCCGGAAGACCAAGGTCGGTATCCACTCCTAGAGCAGAAGAAGAAATTGTAGCACTGATAGAGCAGAATCCAGGTACGAGTGTGTGGAGAATATCAGCCGAGGTAGGAATTAGTGGTCCTCTTGTTTGGAGAATCCTTCACGAGCAACTGCTTTATCCATACCATGTGCAATGAGTACAGGCTTTAAATCCAATAAAAAATCATCAAGCACGTTTGGTTTTTTGCCGCTGGTTTCTACGTCATGATGCTGAAGACCCTCGTTTCCTTGCAAACATTCTTTTTACTGATGAGGCCGGATTCACAAGAAATGGAGTGTTTAATTTTCACAATACGCATATTTGGGCCGACGAAAATCCTCATGCTCTTATAGAATCTGGACATCAGGCATGTTTGTCATTTAACATTTGGATGGGTATTGCAGGTGGCAGGTTTCTAGGTCCTGTTGTTTTACCAAACCGATTAACAGGCGCTGCTTACCTCAACTTTCTGCAGAACACACTGTATGAGTTTTTGGAAGACGTTCCTTTGAATCAGAGGCAACAAATGTGGTTCCAGCATGATGGTGCTCCAGCTAATTTTTCCATGGCCGCTAGAGAGAATTTACATCAAACCTTTCCACATAGATGGGTAGGAAGGGCCAGATCTGTGAAGGCATTAGTGTATCGTACTCCTGTAAATAGCCTGGAAGAGCTGCAGCTACGGATTAATCAAAAGTGTCAAGAAATCCAAACCAAGGAGGGTGTTTTCGAAAGAGTTCGAATATCGTTGAGACGAAGATGTCGTGCCTGCTTGGAAATGGACGGAGGGCACTTTGAACTTCTTCTGTAACTTTGTTTTTTGTTTGTTAAAAACTTCCTTTGTCGGTGTATTCCTAATAAAATAAAATGTTTGAAAAATGAATAGTGGTCCATATCTCCGCAACCGTTACTTTGCGGACCCATGTTTATTAAGACTTTTCTGCTTATTTTAGTTCATACTATTACCTCCTGAAATATTTTACACTCTTTTTTAATAGCCTGTATTACAATTGTGACACTATGTCAATTATTCGGATCGACTAGAACCTTCATATCTAAATCACGTAATATTCCGATGCTGAATAAAAGATCTATGACCAGAAACACAGAATTATCCTTGGCATATTTTACTAATAGAATGGGAAGTTGTATGAATTTTATATTGGTTTGAAATGTATTACAGGTTATAATCTTTCAAACATATTGAAAGGATAAAACATGTGTCTGGTGGCAATTATCACATAATGATTAAAATATTAACATTAAGAAACTGCCATACAATGTAAACAAAACCACGTGGCCGAAAACGCGATATCATTGGTGTGACGTTATACGCCGTTCAGCGTTCAGCGTTCAGCGTTCAGCGCGGTTTGTTTCCGTGGATACTGTGTTGGTGATGCAAACAGGTGTTTTTGTTGCATTTGCGGGTCATAGATGCATAGTGGAAATACTGTGAAGATAATGTGATAATTATTATTGGTGATGTTGTGAACTTACGGTATTGTTAAACGTAACTTACTCCTTTGTTTACGATATAGATCCGCTCGTGACAATTACGGCGACACTGCTGTTGAGCAAGTGTCAGATTGATAATTTTACTTGAGGTATTTATAAAATTATGCCATCACGTTAAACTACTTGTTTTAATTTGAAAAATTATAAGTAAAAGTAATGAATAATGATATTTTTCATTTGTTAAATTTATTAAATTAATTTTTATTGCTATTTACTACTGAGTTCATTTCTCCTGAAACAGTTTTCACAAAATAAAACAGGTAATTTAATATAGTGAAATCAGCAAAATTTTATAAATACGAAAAATAACATTCTACATTATGTAAATGGTAGGAGCAAATATAGAACAGGTTATTTCGAATCGCAATGGAGCGGTGAATACAATAAATGAGAAAAAAATGTAAGTTTTTTTTACCATTAATTTTCTATACATTTTGGTAGCTTAATAGAAAAGTTTAATTAATTCTTTACAACTTTTAATTATTTCGATGAAAGTAAATCTGCACTGTATTTCAAATTAAACATTAAAATGATCTTCAAAAATAAACAATGTTTCAATGCTTCTTTTCGTCGCATTTTATCATCCTACACTATATTTTTCTTTTCAATTTTTAGCACGGTGAAATATTTTTTTATTAGGCGCTGTATGCTGTATTCATACATAATGGCATAATGCAATACTTCTTCCATTTGCCAAGTGACGTGCACTTTCTTGTACACATTTTACGTCTATTTTGCAACTTTATTTAATGCCAATGTCTATTTAACACAATAACACCTAATAATATCACAAATGGCAAATTAACCCTTCTAACGTATGTACTGCGTTGTCCGAAGGCATGGAAATTGTATACAGATATGAACTAAACCATACTGCTGTATTTAGGTATACACGTGCGAACGGCATCTGACGTCACAGGTCTACGCTGTGGCGGTGACCGTTTTACGGAGGCGTGGTAGTACGTAAGTATTAAAATACATAATCACAATATAAATCCCGAGTGTTTTTCCATTATACCCCCTCCCCCCCCCGAGAAATTTTTGACCCTCTCTGAAAAATACGTTGCCCCCCCCTGAATAATTTTTCTGCGGGCGCCCATGATGGTTGCGAATTTTCACTAAAAGAGGGAGATCAGGTGAAAGGTATGAAATTTCATATACATTTTATGTTATTTGTCCACCTTAAGTGGACGTCACAGGTCTACGCTGTAGCGGTGACCGTTTTGCGGAGGTGTGGTAATATATAAGTTTTAAAATATTCACAATATAAATCACGAGTGTTTATATTGCTGCTAAATATTTTATCTATCAAAATATTATTCATAGCATATGCACGTTTTCCGTTTTGCCCCCTCGCTCCTTAAGAAATTTTTTGGTCCCCACTGAAATTTTTTTCTGCGGCGCCCATGGCGGTTGCGAATTTTCAGTAAAAGAGTCTGATCAGGTGAAAGGTATGAAATTTCATACACATTTTACGTTATTTGCCAATTTACAGGTACCCGCTTTACCTCACACCTATTATTAGTATTCCCTGCCGAAGCAACCTTTGATTTACTGTTAATATACATATAAAATGATTGCGATGTTACATCACACGTCTGCATAAGCCGTCGCTCACGAGAATACTAATCGTTGTTTACTTTTTAAGGATTAATTTCATATATTATAATCTATTACGGATTCTTTGCTAATAATGTGTTGTTTTCCTTCTTTTCTTGATCCCGCCAGATTTAGCTTGCAGGAATGTGGCCATTCTGAACTTCATCAGCATATTTACCGCTTCATTTTAATCATAGCGCTTATATATTGAAAGTAAGTATACTTATTTTTTCAAAACTATGTAAAACCTTTATTTATCTCCGACTCTGGATTTATGTCATCCACGAGGTTAAGTATATTCGGCAAGTCAAAGGTAGCGATAGGGCATCGCGTTCTCATGTGTATCGATTTAAGCCGCTTCGAAAGAAAAAAAATATATTTCCAAAATGTAGATGACTAAATGATTTAATGGGAAATACAATATATCATTTTCTGTTTTCTTACTTGTCTAAATTAAAACTTGCCACTGCAAAGATTTTTGTATTTGCTGTAGACCTCCCCTCTCCTCGAAAGTTTTTTTTTTTAAAGCGAGGTGTTCGGTCCGACGACCACGATCAGGTGGTCGGTAAAAACTACAAAGAGTAACAAAACACAAACGCAAAATGTATACATATACATCAAAATAATGCCACACGATTACCGCCAAGTCATTACAGCAGTTGTTCAAGGAGGATTTGCTCTTGTCACACTTTCCATACATCAGCACCTTATCTGTCAACTCGGCATTTGATTACATGTTTGTAAATACACAAAAAATACGCGAATTAAATTTGCGAAACACTGAACATTTTTTCAGGCTAACACCACAGAATACCTAACAGTATAACTCCATAGCGATATTATTTTTTATAGAGTCTGATGCAGTCGCCACCTGTAGGCCACTAGTGCAAGGTGTACCTCACGATGATAATTTTTTAAACTTCTTGTGTTGTTGGTGAATTAAATTTTGATAATACTAATAATAGCAACAATATTAACAATAAGATAATTCTAGTGACTAATTTTATAGTAATTAAATAAAGGAATTCATGCCTGATACAGATATTTCCCTATAACATGGTTCGCCCTATGCTATGTGCTGTTTGTTTTCCTAGTCGAGGGCCCAATGGAGGTACGGCAATCGTACAAGATTTTATAATTATATATAAAATATTTTATTTAACACGGGCTGTGTGCTATCTATTAGTGGATAGTTCTGACGGACCTGTAAGGAGTGAAACTGTAGTTTTGTAACGAAGGAACAAAGAACGAATGCAAAATACTGCAGCTAACTGGATTAACTGTTATATTTCAGGTACTTAGGTATTATTATTAATAAAAATGTTTATTTTCGTTGTTTCTACATTTGACACCGCTGTAAAAAAAACAACTGCATAGTCGTTGACATGTCTAAACCATCCCCGACGATGATTGTCATAGGCGCCGATTTTCCGAGGGAAAAAAGGGTCTTGTCCCATTTTTTAACATCGAGCTAGAATTCCGAAATAATGTTTTGTCTATATCTATATTTATATTAAAGTTTCGTTTTTTGCCCTTTCTTTTTGTTAATAAACTAATTCCCGGTCCTGTCAAGCACAAAACCCCGGTCGCTACTAATATGCATGCATACGAGAATATATTTTCTAAAACAATTGTTGATTTATATACATTTTATAATCAATAGCATTCCATGCTTCCTTTTAAACGATTGTTTGTTCGCGAAGTGACTGTCTTGTTGAAACATGCGTATTTCAGTAGAAGAAAAAACAGTCTAACTAACCAGAGAGAGAAAAAAAAACGAATGAAATTATGCAGTTATTTTGTAACCCTTCGAAAACAGTTGCCGGTTCCGGACGTAGACCGAAGGCCGTGCACTTTCATAAAATGCAGTTTTATTTGATATGCGCTTATATTAATAGAACACAGAGGCGTATCGTCCATTTGACAAGTACTGAGAAAAATAAGTGACAGTCCATTGACTGATATGATTTATAATATACGTATATGAATATTTGCTTTATTGTTATAGAAAAACGCGGCTAATTACATTTAATAATTTGATAATTATTATAGAAACAGTAAGGAACAAAAATATGATGTAGCACATTGTCATTTTGGGAGTAACATATATGTCGGCTAATTCTTCAAAGGAGCACGTCATCGTATTTACTTATTTTATAAAAAAATGTATTAAAAACTAATTTAAACACTTCAAAAACAAGTCACTCGACGTCGTTCTTTTTTTTTTTTTTTTTTGTTTAAGTCTGGCATGAAATTTATGACAAACTGACACATGCCACCTAGATTTATTGTTTATTAATTAGCATTCCAAGACCTTCACTGTACACTGTTGTGTACCAAATCTCATTTCAATATCTCAATTTTAAACAACCTGTTCTCTCGGAAATGAGGTATTTTCGGATCCAACTTTCTTTATTATTTTTAAACATATGACATGCCCCTAGCCCTAAATTTCGAAAGAGATAATGTTGCACGTAATACCATAACAATTGATATCCACTCATCAGGGCCCAAGATAGGAACCTTGAGGCACACAATGCAAAATTATGTTTGAATTTACTAACTATTGATTCAATAGAATACCAGTACCTCATAAGCTGTGACTTTACGTAAAAACTAATCTCTTAATTTTGAAATTGAAGGTTTTTGGTACGTCACTGCCAAATAACTCATAGACAATCGGCTGTGTCTCTGTGTATCACGTATCTATCGTATGTGGATACTACTGCGGTAGCGACGGACGTGGGAACGGATATAATATAGCGTATAAATATAGATCTAATGCATTTTGCACACTTGCTCCGGACGATTGGGTAACTGCCAGGACCGAATTTAGTTTTTTGGACCAATTGCGCAAGTCCATTTGGTAAATCATGACCTACAGCGATTATTATTGAGAATAATTTTAAAATGTTGATATAGGATGCATTGGAAATGGCGAAAACCTATACAGTTACCAACATTGCTGATTAGAATTAGGTAACAAATAATAGTTTACTTTTAATCTACTTATTGTATTATATATTGTAAAGTTGGAATAGTAATGAAAACGTTTAGCAAAGAAAGCATTTTACATATAATTAAAGTCCGCGATGTAATCGTACATTCCAGGACCGTATTTTACTTTCATCGAATATGACAAAAAGCAAGTAACAATGAAACAACACATTGCTGTCAAATAGTTGGCCATAGTAATGGCCTCCTGATTTCTAGCAAATTTTGGAAAATGTCAACTAAGAAAAATGCATATATTATTTATTTATTTATTTATTCAATGTACAGAGTATCCCAATTTCGTTGTACATGCAGGGTATCTCGAAAACTGTAAGTGATAGAAGGATGCGGTTTTTGCAACATTGGGCTACTTTTTGGAGAAACTTAAGATACCACAATTAAAATTTCATATACCTCTAGACCTCATTTCACAGGTTTTTTAAAAAACAAACTACATTTAAAAAAATTCTTTGTATCTCAGAGAATAGCTGATATATCGGAATGGTGAAAAGTGCTTCTGATAGACTTTTTACGTAAAATCCAGTGACGTAGTTGTAATTTCTTTAAAGGGTGTCACTGTTCAAATATTCAATTAAATAAAACATACTGTATATTAATAATTAATTATTAATTATTAATTTTTATGCAATTGCATGTTTTTTCCTTCATGTTAATATTATAACAGTCGTTACTTTATATTTCAGAAATTGTCAAAAAAAATTAAATTTATAGAATTGAAACAAATAATGCAATTAAATTACATAAAAGTATACAATTATTTTAAAAATATAGGAACTTTTGAATAAAGTTTAATTAACCTAACTGATATTTTCTTATCTCTAGACATGTCTAGCACAGTATAGGGAGACCAGTAAAAACACTCGGGCCGAAATAATAAGTCGCGCATAGCAGCTCGCGCATCCATTTCAAGCTGCAGAGACCTCAGTTTACATCCAACTCTGGGAGTGCGAACATCGGTTATACAGAGCCGTATTAAAGCAATATTTTGAGTCTGATCGAGGAACGAGTCGCTGCGCAGCAGTTAGATGTTTAAATATATCATCTATAAATAGTAATTTAAGTTTCTTTAAATTTGTTAAAGACATAAATAAGTAATAAGTAATCTATAATATACTGTACAAACCATAAATGATATTTTACTGCTATTGCCTTACCTATTAACTTATTTCTTAACTATAACATTGGAATATAAATACTTCTCATGAAAGCGAACTTTAAAATATGCATATTTATATTGTTCACAAATACAAATTTTTATTTTAGAATTATTATTTCTAACAATTCGCGCAATAGATTACGCAAAGAGGCCGTTCCAACGTTTCCTGCACAAGACGGCTCATCTTCAAATTATGTAGATGATCATATTTCTTGTAGTCACTATAATGAGAGTAAGTCTCAAAACAAAATAATAAAAAATATTTTTTTTCCATATTTACATTTTACTGCACTTTTATCTCCAATTTAACAATTTTCAAAGTTAAGTAAACATAATTTCTCTGTTCTGAAAAATACTTGTCTTCTGGTTTACGTAGATCATTTAAGACGAAAAAAAATCATAATAAATTATTTGTCCACTAAACTTCAAACGTCAAATTTTAAATTTAAAAAAATCCCAAAAAAAATTAATTATCACTAATAACAAAAAGAGTAAGTAAATAAATAAAAATGTTTTGTAGTGCAATAATATATATTTTAAACTCTTTTTTTTAAAGAGTCCAAAGAAGTAAATCAAATTTTCACACTGTATGTTAGTAGCAGTAAATGATGTATAGTACATGTTGAATTACCCATTTATAACTGTATAATGAATTATTACATAATGTGGATAGATATAACGTAAACTTTCATGTGGAATAACTACACTTTCACGCGCAAATAAAAATTTCTTATTCCGGTCCTGATCACCGATTCTGTCAATTCTATCGGATGTGCTATCGCACTCACATTTCGAGGTCACCGCAGAAACTGAAAGCAGTTCAAAGTACCGACAATGGAGTGAAACTGCTGGTCTACCTATGCTGTGTGTCTAGTGTACGCTATTATGTTTGTAATGCAATATTTAATTCTATAAAAACTATAAAAAATTTAAAATTAAAGATAATATATGAGTCATCGTTTCTTTAGACGTGATGACCTGAATCCGCCCCTGGTTTGTACGGTTCAGTCGCGTACCTTATGATATTTGTAGCCCTGGGTCTTAATATGTAATTTTATAGAATTAATTAAGTCAGATCATTAAGTACCTCATAATTTCCATTTCTCGGGATTTCTGGTTCGAAACAAAGAAGCCAGTCCGGCTCTGCGCCGTTAGGCGACATGCCGGCCGCACGAAAAACCGCCGTGCGAGTTAGGAAAGGGCATGATCCGACGGTAATCCTTGACCTGAATAGAGCAGCCAGTCAATAGATTTACCGCGTATGAGTCCAGTCGTTTTCGCACCACTGCAGATGCCCCGATCTGCTGCTAATTAGAGGTCTCTTGCGAGAAGGAGCTTTGGGGGATGCCGTTGGGAGATGCGGCTCGGGGGACCTGGCCCGCTCTGCTTTCTGCGACCTTAATTGCTCCGTTGCGAAGAATAGAATTCGATGAGTTTGGAATACCGTATTTTTTAATCTTCGATTCACGTACAAGTTTAAATCATAGTTCGTTATAAGAACTGAACACTGTACAGGGCGATCTATCGCGTGCGTCAAAACATATACACGAAGCCATTGGTGTGGATACGGCTAGGCTGCATTCCGGTCGACACAAAGCCAATAATGTATTTACTATAAACAACTGTGTACCTACAATCTTACCCATATTATTTATCAGCCACCAATGGTAGTGTGTTTATTTCTCAGAGTTATTATTAGTTTTTTTTTTACAAGCCAACAACTTCGGCTCTGATGATTTATCTGAACGCCCACTAAAACGTTTCACACATTATTCTGATTTGCGTTCTTAATTTCATCAACAATTACCCTTTATTTTGCAAAAAAAATTGTTATTGTCTTTTAGGTCTTCCTAGGCACGTGATTAAAATTTATGTACTTAGTGGTAGTTAACTATGTATACATTACACAAGTACTTAGCATAATAATTAAATAATAAACAAAAATTCAGTACGAAAATTGTAGTTTAGTTTTGTTTATAAAGTGCACTTTTAACATGTCATCTACAATTGTATCAATTCTATCAACCAAGTTACTTGTGCAAATGGGATAATATACCACTGCACTGGCATACATTAAATTCTAGAACAAATTCTCAAAGCAAAATCCGACTGAAATTTTTATTCGTTTTTATTGACCATGACTCGCAGTTACACTGGTATAGGTTATGTCACCGCTCCCTTGCTTTGCGAACGGTCTATCGTGTGCAGCTGTGAATGGTACGGAAAGTTATTCATGAATCGCTACCCCACCGTGCATACGCCAATGCCTTCGTCTAAAGTTTTGATATATGTTTTGAATCTCTCTGTATAATTGCAAAAATGTATAGTTTTATATAAAAAATAATTAATAACGTTTCCATGCTAGATAAACAAGTTAACGATTGAGTAGTTAATATTCCACATAGGAATTTATCGTCGAATCTATTATCTAAACGATCACTTGTGTCAGAAAGCATTAAAATCCTGTTTCATTTGAAAGTAAATAACAAGTAATATAATCCCGTAGTACTACGTTTATGCGGTTTATCTAAAATTTATGGACACGAAAGTCAAAAGCTTCAAGTAATATTAGGAGTAAGGCAGTCGTACGATTTAGTGAACCATTTTGTTGAAATTTTTGCAAAACAAGACAAGACTTTTTCAAATTTTGCATCCGACTTAATCAGTCGTAATACCAACAACAAGAGCCAAAATCTATATATGAGCAGGCCCAAAGATACTGAGAGCGAATCCGCCCCTCCAAAGAACCTAGCCCGAGAACAACAAGGGCAGGTCAAGTCCAGTTAAGGCTAGGAATGTACACATTAATTCAGATATTGACAGCGACCAGTTTACCTAGGTCAGGGCAAAACAACTTGGAGAACCTCTATAGATCAATGTGTATCTACATACATAGACGCCGTCTATTTTGTGTGAAAACAACAAAAACGAGCGTTCCCGCTGCTGGCAATTAAATTTAGCGTTCAATAAAAATTATGCAACATTATGCATCAACCCGATACGTAGAACTTTCTCCGGAAAACTAAACGCAAATTATTTTGCGAAATTCGAAACCTGAGTGAAATTTACCCTTAAAATAATAAAGAAATACGACCTGTCTGCCTGCAGCATTCGCTAGCTACCTTACTATATGTATGTATATATTATCCTTTGACCCCAGCATTTACGTCAGCATGGAACAGCGTCATAATGTCATAAATTAAGACAAATTGGTCACAACGGTTACGACACGCTGGTGTCAGATACAACAAATGACTGAATGAATAACTTCAAAATTGTGAAATATCGCTAAAATGGTAATAGATTATTCTGATCAGCTTTGTATCATATAAGAAGAGTAAATATTCACTTATGCTTAAATATGTCAGCAAGCAAATACAGAGTGTCCAAAAATACTTTGACAGACTGCAGAAGGTGAGTGCCATTAAGTAATGATCCTTGGCGGCGCGTTACGGAGATAATAGTATTGAACTATTATCAAAAAAAAACATTGAACTTGTTTTATAAAATTTCTTGAATGAAATAAACATCAACGGACACTTATATTGAATATACAACAATTCTTAAATTTAACCATTGATATCGGTATGGAATTTAGATCTCATATTTTATATGAAAAGAATGCTACGCTACTGACATTTTCAAACATTGTAAAAAAGCAGCGTAACGCAAACTGATACCGCAACTTCTATTAAGTGGGTATTATGTAATACTCACTAAATTTATTACTATACAGCAAAAATTACTTCAATTTAATGTTAACATAGTTGTAGCTACATAATCCTCACCATTCAAAATTACTTCATAGTTTTGTAATTTTTGATGGGTGGTGCAGTATTTGGAACCTTATGAAAACTAAGCAGAAGCACCTTAATGTTGCCCAGACTTTGACGTGGATATTAAAGAGAACTGTAGCCAAACCATACCACTTACATATTACTTAGAAGTGACAGCAGCTTTAAGGTCCATTTACACATATCAGTGACATATCAGTTCAGCGTCAGCTTAGTATCAGTGTTATTTGTGGTCCATCTGATGCCAGGTTACACGGATAAGTGTAGTCCGTAAAAAGGTGTTAATAGACGTTCAAACAAAGTGATCTGAATATATTTATCATGAAGTTGATCAAAATTTCGTACTAGCTCGATAAGCTTTTCATCCATTCTAAGTAGTAGAAAAATCTGGGCAGTTCGACAGTAGAATTACAAAAATATCGTCGCCGACGTATTAAAAAACCACTGAACGGACTTTACTCAATAATGACCTGTTTCCTACATGACCTTCTAACCCTAGAAAAAATACATTAGTTTATTACTAGCTTTATCCTGTGCATGTGTATAAGATAGGTAACAACAAAAAACCTCGCAGAAAGAAGACTTTTCGGTATTCGACTACGTTTTATAGAAAACCAAAACAGCAAAAAGAAAGTGCTACAATTTCTTAAACATTATTGCTTTTCGAGTTGAAGGCCATCTTTAAAATTTCCTAATTCTGAGAATTTTAAAATGCACCTACCTAAGCGAAAACCAAGTGTTTTCGGGAGGATTTGTTGGATTCCGTCTTAAAATTCTCTTTGAGAATAGTTTCTGTCACTTTAAGTATACATTTTAAGTGTATATCACTTCAAAGTTCTATTTTCAATAGCAGACGTGTTTATAGATGCATGTATAAGGTCGCCTTTTTATAATAGAAATTTAAAAATACTATTACTCATCAGCACTGCATGAAATTTCGTAGGTCTATACATAATTATTGGTTTCAGGTAAAAACAAAATTGAGCCATACATACATAATATTTTGGTTTGCGAAATTTACACAATTATTTGAACTGTTTTTTAATATCGAATTTTTCAGCAGTGCTTTATATTTCGGGCTGTAACAGTAAACTTTCAATCGTTCTAATTTTATATACGTTAGATTATTATAATTCTATATTACATGTTCATATGAGAAATGATATGTAGCAAAATATACCGAGCTAGACACGAATAATTAGCCAATAAAGACACATACCTAGCAAACTTTCCTCGTTTCCACGGATGAACTATTCATCTTAAAATAATATCAGCAATTATCTCCCGAAGTTTGTCAAAACACTTTTGATTCATCCTGTAAAATTCTCTGTACAAAGAAATGAGTGAAATTAACTCTACTGCATTTTTGCCCTATGAATAACTGCACTCATTTGTAATTTTAGTATCAGACGCAGACTAAAACTAGACACCAATCGTCTCACCTTGTATCAAATACGCATTCGTAACCCACTTGGAAACCCTCCAAAAAGAATTGCACTTGAAAAGTATGAAAATTTAATCCAGTAGTCCGGGGATTTCGCGCCACAATAATTCTTCCAGGATAGAGGTCGGCTTTGAAGTTCACTCAATTTACCACAGGTGCATCAGGTGTTCACCACTCACATGGACTTATCCTTGTTTGACCAGTTCTGTTTTTATTTTCGATGGTTTTTCCCATCACTTCAGCACATGTAGGGCAATTCGCGTGCACCTGCATTAAACAAAATACAAGGTGTTGCGACTACAGCTTATTTGAATAAAAATATTGATATTAGCAAATAGTTACTGCTTCTCTCAAAAGGAAATCAAGTAGTTATAGGCCCAGAAAATCCTGAATATTTTCGTTCATTAAAGTGACTATTCCCACTACCAAAACTAATGTTCCTAGATTATTTGCAATACCAGAGGGAGACAGAAGAAGTCAATTTTTGTGGAAATTTTCCACACGTACAGGACAAAATGTATTATACAAACAGTGGGTATAACTAACATAGGTTCAATTCCTAAAAAGATTGCCGTATTTCTTAGATTGTTGGCATTCGACTTCTGTGGCAGAGAGGTACATAGAAAATTCCATACAAAATAAGCAGGCGATAGCAAGGAAAATTCTCGTGGAGAACGGAAATACCATTTTCATTTCAAAAACTCAGTGCACCACCACCGGGATGCAGATGTTATCTTCTTCCCATATTCAAGTTATACGACGTGAAGAAAATAATATATGTTCACCTAATGTTCAATCATCCGATTTGAAAGATTGTGTTATTAATATTTATAATAAATAAGTAATTTAACATTCAGTTATTTTATTTTACTTTTACGCACATGTGCATAAAAAAGATTTTTTTAAGCACATGTGCCTAAAAGACTGTCATTTCGATACTGCAATGACAATCGAAATGCCATTATTATTATTATTATGCCATTAAATTAACAATTTTACGAAAAATATGATTAAAAATCGTAAGTTCTTAAACGCACGATTTTGCTGTTATAGACCTTAAAAGGTGGAACTATAAAAGTAGTTTTTATGACTCGAAATACACGTGGGGAATGAGCATAGAAGCGTAGAAAAACTGGCATGGATACTAGAACATTGGGCGGTAAACATGAGGAAGAAAGAATAGAATTTAAAGAAGCAACAGTAAAGGCAATGAATGACCCGGTTAACAGCATACTATTTAAATCTGCTCGAGATGTCCGCGATGTCATCAGAAAGAAACTGCAAACAGATATATGTAAACGTAAGACCAGTTCAGTTTCGTTAAGTTTGTTTTAAGTAAACTAGATAGGAGATGAGGCAGTTGCCTGTCTTTTGCTTTTTTTTCAAATCGAGAAAAGTAACAATGGTTCTCCAACAAATCACAGTGAATATAATCCGGTGTTCAGTAAAACTTGCCAAGGCAGTTCAAAAAGCTGTATAAATAGTAAATGGTTGATTGCCTATAGTGAAAGTCAAAGCTGCCCTGTACGCTTTTTCCATAAACTGTTATCACGAGGTGAACATATTAATTCACCACGGCTGTTCTTAAAGCCTAATCGACACTGGAAAACGGACACCGATAATTGGAACAACAATGTCCCTTTTGGAAAAAATACTATTATTGGATGGATTAAATCGTCTGCTGAGCCTATTGGCTTGAATGTAAAGGACAAAAAGATAACAAACTATTCGAACAGGTCAACTGCTGTTAGCGAATTGGCAAAAAATGGTGTGCAAGAACAACAATGGCTGAAAATTACTGGTCATAACAACGCAAAATCTATAAAACCATATTTAAACATCGACCAAGAACACCACAATAAGATCATAAATACTATGCGTGGTAATAGATATTCTATAGTAGTCAATCTAATGTTGCGTTAAATTTTAATAACTGTACCTTTACCAGCTGTACTTTTAATAAATAAATAGTTATTTTATTGTGTTACAACTTATTTGATTTTTGTGTCAAAAAGGTTTCTGACCGAATATCCCTCTGACATTGACAAATACCTCATAATTTTATGTCGAATTTCTGAAGCACGTTGCCATAAATTTATCTTGTACATTATCAATGTCCTTGAATTTCATTCTGTTCTCCTTTTCAACAAAAAGTTAATAACATAACTTTTCTATAGTCATATTTTTTATGAACCATCATCACCCAAAGTTTTAAATCTAATTTCTAACATTCACTTACCTTAGGTTAACATCTGCTGTGGTATAGGTAACAACAAGGTGTCATACGGTGTTTGCATATTTTCTAAAATTTACATTCTGTGTAGGAACTATAGAATGGCTGTTAGGAATTGGAACCAAAAATTTCTTTCTCTTCGTTTTAGACTAAAAATTAGAACAAACCTTAAAGATTATTTTTGATTTCTTTTGAGAATAATACAAAAAGTACAAAAACACTTCGCGACTGCGTGTCATAGATACTTTTTCAGACTTAGTTTGAGAGTTTGATCCTTTATTTCCTACCAAACTTAATAATCCAAGATTATCTAAATATTAGAAGGTTAAATACGTATTGTCACTAATATATTTTGAAGTATAGATAAGTCCCAGTCAAATGTTATTTTTCCAAAGCCAAGGTTAAGTCGTCAGAAAACTGATCTATCTGTTATCTATGTTAAAACTCCATGACGAACAGGTAATATATGTTAATTGTTCATGTCTGTAAATATGATGCAAATCTAAAGTAAATGCTTTCTTAATTTCGTTTTACCATTTTGATACTTTTAAATGATCAATTAATTTTTGATATAGAAAAATATGTAAAATAAGAAACATTCAATTTTCCTTAGCATCAGATTTTTTTTCATTTCAACTGAATATCACGAAGTTGTCAAGGTAGAAGAGATTTGGTCTATTACCTGTTATTTAAACTTTAGACTGCACTGAGAAAAAAACTGTTAAATTTACTTAAAAACTGTCAGATTTTTCACGGTTATATAGTGCTTTCGAAAAGTAACGAATAAATTAATAATTTTTGAAATTGAGAAGTTTTCGAAAAAATGCCCTGGCACGTCAATTTTGTTTTTAAAAAGGCGCTTTTTGACATACGACCCATATTTGTGACGTCATCGTTGTTCAATATATGACGTCATCGACAATTTTTTTAAATAGCAACCCCTAATTTTGACCATGCCATTTGAAAGAGCGTATCATTCTACATCATACATCATAAAAAATTCGGATTTCTCAACAAATATGTCCATGTCAGCATGGAAGCGGTGGAGAATGGAGTTCAGTTCGATGTTATATATGTTGACTTTGCCAAAGCATTTGACAGAATTAATCATAAGATCCTCTTGCAAAAACTTTACAGCTTTGGTTTTGATTCTGATTCAGTCTTACTATTAGTCATATTTATCTGAGAGACAACATTATGTTTCTTATAATGATTCTCTCAAATATTTGGTGAAGTCAGGAGTACCTCAAGGTTCGAATATTGGTCCACTGTTATTCCGCTTATTTGTTAATGACCTTACTGCCACTCTGTACTGCCCGAAACTTATGCATGTTAATGATTTAAAAAAAATTTCGAATATTTCCTCCTTAAAAGATTGTGTTACTCTTCAAGAAGAGATAGCTAAAACTGAAAACTGGTGTAATTTAAATGATTTACATCTAAATGCTAGAAAATGCGGTGTTATTAGCTTTACAAGGAAGAAATCTCTTTGTCGTTATAGTTGCTTAATTAATAACATCAAAATTAGTTGTTTGACTAAAATTAAAAACCAGTGATTTTCGATCAGGAATTACCTTTTTCCTGTCATATCGTGTCCAAGGTGGCGTACTTCGCAACGGCAAATCGTTTAATAATATCGAGTCACTTGCTATAGTCCAAGATCCCACTGCAAAATACCTTCACCCAAATGTTAATAAATCAAATTGCATTTAAACATATGTTTCATGTACATGCTAATAGGAATTGGCTAGGTTGGCTAATCAAAGCCAGGTCCTAAAGGTATTAATTATGTATTAAAAATATTAATTATGGAGGTGAACTACAAATTAGTTTTAATGAAATAAACAATGTACCATTTGGAAACTGACAAACTGATAAGTAAAAATGTATAGGGTTGTCACTCCTTAGGAGGTTCTCAACATAGGTTGTTTAAACGTTAATGTTTATATTGTTGGCGTACAACTTCACCAGCTGTTTAATGAAACAAAATATATACCAATCGAAAGCTCCTAGTCTGCGATTTAAGAATATATAGGGTTGTCTGTATATTTTCGGGTCTAAAGTGATACAACCCTCCGCGACAAGTTTAAATTTTGGGCGCACAAATAAAAAGAAATGCCGCTATGCGCTCAAGGACAAATTCAGATCGGTTTTATGTTTGTTTTTATATTTGGTTTTATATTGTCAGAGTATATATTATGTGATCCGTATAATGAAAATGAAAATAAAATTTCATGATATGATTGAAAATGTTTAATCGATGTGTACCTATTAATGTGTTAATTAAAAATTACACTTTTACAGATCACATTTCTATTAGAAAAAAATTAAAACAATTATTTACAAATTAACATTCATCCTCAAAACAGCCATATTTTTCATTGAAAAAAAAACAGCAATTTTTTATTACTCTAAATAAAGACATAGAGTACAGGTAAAGTGCGCAGAGAGACAGAAAGACAAGAGAAGGCGAGAGAACCCGCACATCTGTTCCATGTAAAAGAATAACCCGACCGTCAAAATATTTTCTTTGTTTGTGCTAGATAGTTCTGTTTTTGGATTACCGCCAGGAGACATATATGAGTGCACTCATGAAATACTATTCAAAAATATATAATGTTGTTACCAGAGTTGAACAAATCGAATTTTTTATTAAAAAAAAAATAATTGATTTAAATAAAAACATGTTTTTTTAATTCTTTTCTTGGTGCACGTTAGGTATAAATTTTTAATGTTGATGTTTACTTTTCTAAAATATTTTAATTTTGTGTATTTCGTACTAGTGAATTATTAGCACTCTTTTCTTTATACAACTGCTTCTTTGGCATCAGTTAAAATAGTTTTCAATACCTTTGGACTGGAACATTTTAAAATCTTCAACATTATTTTTTTTACAAAAAATGTAACACCATAAATTTTCATGATGTGTATGTAGAATGGCACGCTCTTTCAAATGGCATGGTCAAAATTGGGGGTTGCCGTTTAAAAAAATTGTCGATGACGTCATATCTCGAACAACGATGATATCGCAAATGTGGGTCGTATGTCTAAAAAGTGCCTTTTTTAAAAACAAAATCTATGTGCCAGGGGATTTTTTTCGAAAACTTCTCAGTTTCAAAAATAATGAATTTATTCTTTACTTTCCGAAAGCACTGTTTAGTAGATATTATTAATTATAGTGCTAGATGTAGTTATAGCATTAAAGACTATTTATTATACAAACATATTATTTAAACAACTGTTTATTATACATACACTTTTCCTTAAGTAACTAAGGCGCAGTTCATGAACCAATTTTATATAATTATTTAAAAATGCATGGCCAACTATGCACCACGCAACATCAGTTTTATCAATTTCGAAAATATAAAGTAGTTATTAAATATAATTATGAAAAAAAAAATAATGCAGTTGAGTGGAGTAAAAATATACAGGGTGTTCTATTTAAAAATATGTACGTTGGTGATATTTTAAGAGGCATCCTGTAGAGAAATTAGTACGCTACTGAACCCTACATGAAAAACTCTATTAGAAACAATTTTCACCATTCCGATATCTGAGCTGTTCCCTGAGATACGAACAATCCCTTATAAGTAGTGTTTTCTTAAAGAGGTCTATGAATATTCTGATTATAGTACGCAGTGTTGCCACCCTAAAAATTTTTTCGGTAATAGATCAAATTGTAATAGATTTGGCTTTAACAGTAATAGAACTAGTAACACAATAAACAAAAAATAACACTATTTTGTGAACCACCGTCAAGTTTTTACAGTCAAATTTGAAAATGTTTAGCATTATATCTGTAGATTAGCTTAAAGTAGACACATTATTTTTCTTTAAAAAATGCTTAGAGACTTTTTTTACAGAAACAGTATAAAACGTGCAAAATAAAATATGTAATCACAGATATTGTTTTGGAAATTTATCAAACAAATTCAAAACAATTTGTTTTTGTGTCGACTGCTACAGTAACAGTATTAATACATAACAGTAGTTTTGTTTTGATCACAAAATATAAAGGTTTTGACGACAATAATCCAAATTGGAATCGTAGTAATCAAAATCGAATCGTACCAACGTGGCGTACCACTGCAACCAAAACACGAAAAAGAAGAACATACAACACATAAATATAAGAGTGTCGACCACACAACATTGTATATACCATGACCATAGAACTGACAGATCATAGATAACTTATTTGTCAATGGAGAACAACAGAATCCAAATCTGTAAATGTAATTTCAATAATTACGATGGCATTCAAATTGTAATAGATATCATGGCCTGGGTAATAGAGTAATAAAAATTATCAAATTGTAATAGATCTAGTACAATTGTAATAGGGGTGGCAACACTGATAGTACGGCATCTGAAGTTTCTCAAAAAAATACTCCAGTCTCGGAAACTAGATAGGTATGTCTTTGACCGCACAGGCGCATAGCGGTACGTTTCGTTTTTGTCCAAAATTTAAACCTACCACTTTAGATCCGAAATATGCCGACAACTGTATATTTTCTAAAAACACAACAATTAAAAAAATATATTTACAGATAAACATTTGCCCTCATAACAAACCTATTTTTGGTAAAAAAAAATAGTAATTTATTATTATTCTAAATAACTATTAGTGAATTTTAAGGGTAAAATGTAGAAATTCAGAAAAAGCCAGAGAAATCGGAGGAATTTTGAGCGTCTATTTTATGCAAAATCACCCACCCAATCGTCAAAATAAAAATTATCTTGTCATATGCACCCATTGTTCTAGCATCCTAAGACACTAGATAATTGGGTGCAATTTTTCGCAAGCTAGATAATTCGGTTCTTTGCTTGACGACAGGGGACATCTACTGTGTTACTAATAAAACATCGGTGATTTAAATAAAAAATTATTTATTCCTTGGCGCACGGTTTTTGAGATTAAGATTAAGAAAGAGTGAGGTAGAAAGAGCAGAGAAAATAGCATTTTGATTCAAGTACTATAACAAATATTAACATTAACTGTTTCAATGTATACTATACATGTTTGTACAATTTTCCAGTTAAATATTTTTACCTTTCATTGCAGTATTAGATTAAAAATGTGTGTTTCCTGTTTTTTTATTTTTAAATTAAAAATTGGTTCATTATTTGTTTATTTTTTGTCAACATTATTTGCTGTGATTTGAATGGTCATTTTTTAAATATGTTTAACATTTAAATCATGATTTTTACTTCAAAGTATAAATTATATACTATAATATTCTGTTACAATTAATATATTAATCTTGAAATATGTATATTGGGAACAAAATAACTTTTTCATTCAAAGAAACACATTACATAATAATTATAAAAAACAACGGACAGTCTGGAACTGAATTTGTCCTTGACCGCATAGCGGCATTTCGTTTTATTTGTGCGCCGAAAATTTAAACTTTTCGCGGAGGGTTGTATCATTTTAGACCTGAAAATATACAGACAACCCTATATATTCTTAAAACGCAGACTAGGAACTTTCGATTGGTATATATTTTGTTTCATTAAACAGCCGGTGAAGTTGTACGCCAACAATATAAACATTAATGTTTAAACAACCTATGTTGAGAACCTGCTAAGGAGTGACAACCCTATACATTTTTACTTATCAGTTTGTCAGTTTCCAAATGGTACATTGTTTATTTCATTAAAACTAATTTGTAGTTCACCTCCATAATTAATATTTTTAATACATAATTAATGCCTTTAGGACCCGGCTTTGATTAGCCAACCTAGCCAATTCGTATTCGGATGTGCATGAAACACATGTTTAAATGCAATTTGATCTATTAACATTTTGGTGAAGGCATTTTGCAGTGGGATCTTGGACTACTATTTCATATTTTTCATATGTCAAAACTAAAACTAGAATACTGCTTTACTGATTGGAATCCATTCGATTTATGTCATAGAGTGTTACTTGAAAAACCACAAAGAAAATTCCTCAAATATTTATGTCTTAAGACAGATAATGCTTATCTTGTAAGAGGTACTCCTTATAGGCAACTTACTGATAGATTTGGCTTTCAGTTTAGATTTGAGGACAAAATTAAACTCAGTCACTTTCCTTTACAAGTTATTGCATGGTCAAATTGGTTGCCCTGAGCTTCTGAGTTAAATTGATTTTCTTATTCCTAGGCATAATTCTAGAAGTACTGATACTTTTTATTGCTTGCAGGAATTAACCTTTTATTTATGTCACCGGTATAAAATATGTGCAACCTATTTAATACAGTGTCGCATCTCTACCAGCTTAAAATCTACTTTGTTAGCCATTTCGCGTACTGTAGATGAAGATTTCTGTTCAGTAGTAATACATTTAAGTTACTCTCTTTATTTGTTTTTTTTTTCATTGATTAATCATTATTATATTTGTAGTATTATTTTACCTATTACGACTTATACATGACAATGTCTGCTACCACTTAGCGACCCTCCGGAGCCCACAGGCGCAGATCCGGTGGTTCCCTCAGATCGGTTGCGTAACCCAACCACCTGTTCTGTCGACACCGGGTACGGCTTTCGCCGATCACCGGTGCCTTACAATTTCATAAAAACGTATATAGTTAATCGGGTTACGACCGACAGTCACACAAAGAAATTTTCTAGGCACGTAATTCTATGTGTATCGCAGTTCTCTCGACTTTCGATAATTCAGTTCGATTTTAATGCTTATATAAATTACCGGTTACGTGAATTTTATTTTAAAGCGTTATATTTGCCGCAATTCGTCGGGCGTTGTGCAAGGCGACGAAGCGGCCAGCCTTGCGACACGGTCCTGGGGTTGCAACAAATCTATGTTACATATGTAGCTCGAGATCTTGCGAATTCTTATCACTGCCAAAATTATTTAAGGTTCTAGTAATACGATGTAGGCTGAATTGTTGTTAGTTAAAAATCATTGTATTTTCAATATTACAGTGTGTAAGAGCAACGCTAGTTCCTTTAGTCAAAACAAACAAAAAATAACGATTTAAATTCATAATAAAGTTTTAAATCCGTTTCTGAATACATTGGACAGTGCAATTTTAAGTCGTCCGCATAATGTAGACAAAAATATGTAATACGCTCAAATTTTCGACAAAATCATTTACATGTAACAAGAAAAGAAGGGGCCCCAAAACGGAACCTTTAGGCACTCTACACATTACAAATATTATAGATGTTGGAAACTTCCACATTCATTAAATTGCATTCTTTTACCAAATTACCTAATATTTAAGAGTGGTAAGCTAATTACAGTGTAGTGCTTCAATCATAGCTTTGTTTTGAGTTTGGTATGCAATGTGCATGTTTTGTTCATGTCAGATTTCAAATCCTCTACGGAAAGAATGGTAATAGAAAAACATGCCAAAATCGATCTGCGAGGATTTCTTGTCCCGCATTCAGAGCGACGGTAGAGACTGGATGAGTCGGATAGTCACTTATATTTCTTCAAGTTTTTCAGCATTAAATGTGCAAAAATAGTAGGTTAGAAAAACAAAGAAGAATGATCTAGAAAGAGAGCAAAAAAGTGCATTCTCTTAGATACAACTGGAGAATATTCTGTGGTGAAACTAACAACCGATTGCAATATCAATAATTAATATTTGTTTATCAATGACGCAGACGTTTTGTTCCCTAATACAAAATTTTCCTTCACATTGTATTTAACCTTGAGTAATCGTAAACCATATTCCGACAGAATAGAAAAACGTGTAGAGAATAGAGAACCCATTGACAGGAACATGCTTTAACAATACGCGAACAGGAAGAAAACTTTATTATTACATGTCTTTAATTAATTTTTCTAAAAGATTTGACTAACTTTCATTATTTCATCAAACAAAGGTTTGTCTCTAAACAAGGTCACGGCAAGTTTATACGCTATCTGTATATACCTCAACAACTTTTGTTAATTCTAATTCTTAAGGACGCCATTGCCTCATCATGCGGAATTGGACTAAAGCATCGAGGTTGTCAGCAGGAAGGGGTATTCTGCTTTACAAACGTTCGCACTGCTATGGCCCCAAAGTGAGCGGGCAAGGGGAGTAACGTGGGCGTTAGAATTGACGAATTTACATGAACTAGATTTAAAATTTCGTAAGTAATGGTTTCTATACGATTTATTTACGTAATGAATATATTTACTCATGCAAAACTACACGAAATAGGGATCACATGATGCCTTGTTTGCGGTGCTTAACAAGACCGTATTTAAAAATAGTAAACTAAGAAAAATGGGATCGGAAACAAATCAAAGATATACATACAGGGTATACAGGGAACCCCCAATATTCGAAAGGGATGTTTAGGGGTCAAAGTGAACAAAAAAGCATAATAAACATGTAGTCGAATATCAACGGTTACTGTTACTGAGATAGCAATGAAAATATCAATTATTTGATATTTTATTTTGAGTAGGTCATGCATTGTAAAGTGTAAACCAAACTCACATTAGTGATTACTAATTGTCACTTTTATTTTGACATGTGTGTTCGTTTAGTCGGTATTGTACACACATAATTTCGTAGTGCCTGCTACATTTAATCATCGAGAGTATTTTATTTATAGGTATTGGAACGGTAGCGCTAATCGTGCAGTTGCTGCATATCGACGTCGTTTTTGGAACAGAAGAGTGCCAGATAGAAATGTATTCCAGACAGTCTTCAACAATGCCCGTGCAACTGGAATGTTTCCCAATGTGAGAATTACATCTGAGTGGCAAGCCGGTCCTGGTCTACCAATGGAAGAAGAAATTCTAAATATGGTATGTAAGTACAAGGAGCATTGCAATCCGTTTCCAAATTAATCAAACGACAGTATGGGAAGTCATTCACAAAAATGGTTTAAAACCTTTCCATATTCAGCGCGTCCAAAATTTTCAGGACGGTGATAATGATTTGCGGTTGCATTTTTGCAATTGAATAAACGCAAACCATACACTTTACAAATACATTTTGTTCACTGATGAGGCTCAATTTACTCGTGATGGAGTAAATACGAGAGTAAATAATTGTCACAATGAACATCGTTGGTCAGATGAAAATTCGCATGCCACGGTAGAAAGTAACTTTCAGCATCGGTTCAGCATTAATGTGTGGTGTGGTATGATTAATAATCAATTACTTGACCCAGTTGTGCTAGATGGTCGTCTTACTGAAGCTAGATATGTAGAATTTTTAGAAAATAATTTGACAGATCTATTGGACGCTGTTCCATTGGATATTAGGCAAAATATGTACTTTCAACATGATTGTGCCCCTGCCCATTTTAGTCGTGTTGTGATCAATGAACAATCGCTTTCCACAACGCTGGATTGACCGGTAGTTTCCAAAACTGACCACCAAGGTAGCCAGATTTGAAACCCCTTGGTTATTGCCTTTAGGGATGGTTTAAATTATTAGTATATGAACAGAAATGATCACAAGAAAGGCGCTATTCGATCGAAATGTGAATTGTGCAACACTCACGGAGAAAATCACCGTGCACTTCAACAAGGTACTCAATCCACAATCCACAAACGAGCTGATACATGCATCGAGGCTGACGGTGGTATATTTGAAAATTTAATTAATTAATTTCTGTTTATTAGACCTTTAATTACTGTTATAATTTATAATACCTACAGAATAAACACTTTTCTCTACTGATGCATTACAATAATTAACCGTGTAAAAATATTTTCATTATTATCATTAGTTACCGTTGATATCCGACCATATGTTTATTAGGCTTTTTTTGTTCACTTTTGTCCCCTGAACACCGATTTCGATTATTGGAAGTTCCCTCCAATCACTCTGTATTAAACCCCCTTTTCAGTCTGTCACTGACTCAGCTTCCAATTCAACTGGGTGTCGGCTAGACGCGACGTTGCCAAATTTAAATATTTTCCTAATACCCACCTACCATGTAATGTATGCTATAAATTATTTTTTAAAAGTATGCAATCAATATATTAAGTTTCAATTTAAAAAATATTTAATATTCTAGTTACAATACTTCATCCAACGAATCAAATAATAAACCATTTTCATTACATAAATAGTGCTTTAGGATTGCTTTAGTCCGGAGAATAGTTGGTTTAACATAATATTGTTAATATCTAAAAATATTTTTAAAAAACCCATTACATAAAGGATACATTTTTTTAGATAAATAAGTAAGTAAAAAATTTTTTATGTATTTTTAGGTATTAATAATATTGTGTGAAACTAACTACTCAGTGGACAAAAGCCCCAACCTGCGTTGAATTACACCCACAATATCTACCCATATATTCCTTATTATTAGCTTTTGTAACATTTTTTTACTGTTTTAGAAAGGTATTTTAAGCTAATATAAATCAAATCTCCTACAATTCCTATCAATGAAGAGAACATACATATGACTTCATTGATAGGAATTGTAGGAGATTTGATTTATATTAGCTTAAAATACCTTTCTAAAACAGTAAAAAAATAAGTAAAAAATGTTGTCGATATTTCATTTTAATTTATAAGTATAATATTTTTTATTGTTAGATATTTGACTCAACTTAAAGGAACCAGAAGAAGCAATCCTAAAAATGCAGAAATAGACCAGGTTAGTAAGTTTACCTAGATTAATTTTTTATTTTAGATAATTATTAAATACAGCTTTGTCTATGGAATTGTTCATTAGCATACCAAGATGTTTAGTATGAGAGAGCATACATATGACTTCACTAATAGGAATTGTAGAGGAATTTTTTTTTTTTTACCTTTACAATACAGTAAAATATTTACAAAAACTAATAAGAAAGAGTATATGGGTAGACGTTGTGGGTGTAATTCAACGCTGGTCGGGGCTTTAGTCCGCAGAGTAGTTAACTTCACACAGTATTGTTAATACCTAAAAGTATTAAAAAAATCATTTGCTTATTTTTTGAAAGGACGAGTATTTTTTTCGATTTTCTGTCTTTGTTAGGCTTTCCGAATACGTGACATGACATTATGACTGAATCACCCTGTATATTTCTCCCCTTTCACATCAAAGATGTACGGCATTAAAAATAACAAAATATCTTGAATAGTCTGTTAAAAATGGATGCTATTAAAACAGAAGCAGATAAAGATGTATTATTTTTTAGAAACGTATGTTTTAGGTGTAGTCCAACCCTGGAATAAATCAAACAGGTACGATCTTATCACGGAGCAGTCGTGTGACAAGGCAATGTAATAGTAATACTACATGTAATAGCAGGCTATGGTAATTGCGTAAAAAACGAGTCTCATCTCTCGGTTATGCAAAAAGCGAATGCGGAAGATTCTGATTCGGCAGCAGCTGATGCCTACCTAAAAAGTGAAAGCCCGCGACGTTCTAAGCATTTACAGCGGGTCGCCAGGAGATATACGAGCATCGCGACAATTTGTTTTATAAAGGCTATTACGGCGCGCTATTTCGCTATTGCTATTCGACGGACAAGCCGGAATGTGAGAGTAGGTACTTTATATGATACATTACGCATTTATTACTACGTGGATATCTACGCAGGAGCCTTCCTCGGCACGACGTCGTTAACCATACAGGATGTTCCTTTCAAGAGAAGCCTATTCGAATGGTCTTACTCTAAAAATACAGCTTCGAATCCTGCGGCTGGTAGACCGTATATTATCGGCTTTATTTGTCGAGAGGATTGGTACCCTCTCTGCGGGTATGGTAGGGTGGAAGAACGTTGGCTTGGGTCAAGGTGAGAGATTGATACCGGTTGACATTTAACCGTCCCCCTAATTAATGAGGTTTCCCTCATTCCTGCACTGGTGGTTAGGGCCTACCAACGGAGGTCGTTCTTGGGCGCAATTACAATTAAATTTTCTGGACTGCTTTAAAAAAAATTCAAGGTGAGTCTGCCACAATGTCATTAATTTTAAGAGGTGACATGGGGTATTAAACAACGACGCCATTAAACATAAATTTAAATGCATAATTACGCTGGAAGAGAATATTTTCAAATCATTATTTAATTGAGAAACTATAACGACTTTTTCATAGATTTGTATACAAATGAAGATTAGGACTAAATCATATACGTATAATGCCTATTTTATAATGATTAAATCATATATTTTTCAGCAGAAATTAAAAACTTGAAATATACAGGGTATATGAGAGTTTTATTTTGTTGCATGAAAATTATACCAATCAAAATATAATTAGTTTAACAATTTTTTTCTGCGTAACGGTATTATATGGTGTTATGACAGCAAACATGTTTTGAATATGTAACAATGTTTTTATACATTTTTTTATTAGGTGTTAACAATATTGTGTGAAACTAACTAGCTTTTTTAGATTTTGTACTGTATTGTAAAAATATTTGAAATAACAAGTCACATGTATGTACATAGGAATAGAAATTGTAGTAAAATTTCTAGACTAGACTACAAAATTCTTCAATGTGAAGAAAATATTCACATCTGGCAACACTGATCTTGTAGTCTCTATTACATTCCACTCCAGAGGTCACAGTGGAGGGTACGACGGCAACACGTGCTCATAGGACCAGAACCGGCTTTAATTTTTTATTACTTTTTGTAAAATATTTTTAATATTCGATAATTCCAAATTCCATAATCGACCTATGATGACCTAAATTATTATGCTTCGCTATGCTATGAGGAATCTAGGTTTCCCATATTCTACACTAAAGACGCAACACCCTGTGTTAAGTTAAGGGTTCGATAATGTCTCTATTTTCGTTATTAGAAGTTGTGGTAATGTCAACAGAACTGTAATACAGACCAATATTTATACGAAATATACAGGGTGTCCGTCCAGAAACTCTCCTGACAAACGAAGACCGGAGATTCCTCAGATAATTTTAAGACAATTAAACCCAATTCACCTAGTCCAAAAATGCTTCCTAAGGGAACTAGAGCTCTTTGAAGATGGCGCCTTGTAAATAGTTTTGTTCAAATACCTCCAGAACGCTTCTACTTAGAAAAATAAAAACTGGTACGCTTGTTTAGCCTTCAGAGATGAATCAATTCCATCAATTGCGAATTTCTAGTACCGGTCATAGGCGTCCGTTTTGGGTACGTCAACGGTTATTTTAACGCATAACTTTTTTGTCTTTAACTTTTAAGCATTTGTGACACTAGATTATTAAATTTTCAGGTATTCTAGTACTAAAAGGTACTCTTACTTTAAGTCATTAGGATACACCGTTTTCTAGAAAAATGGATTTGAAAATTTTTCGTTTTTTCGTCATTAATGTTCAATTTATGTATATTTTTTGCACTAGTTGGCTCTGAACTGCCAACAAAAGTAAAACATACGTTTTTCATTGTCAAATTGTTGTCAGTTCGCGAAGTTTATCTTTTAATTTTTTACTTTGTGGAATTCAAACACAACGATTTCAATTTTTTTAAAAATGATTTTTACTAATGAGGAATACGCCGATATGAATTTAGTTTATGGCGAAATGAGGTGTAACGCTCGAGCAGCGCAACGTAGATACGCTGATAAATTTCCCAATCGTGAGCATCCCACTCACTCAACATTTACAGCTCTTCATCAACGAATAAGAGAAACAGGTTCAGTGGTCCCAAAAAATAATGAAACGGGGAGACATAATGATGTAACAGCAGAACATGAAGATGTTATTTTAATGGAAGTTGATGAAAATCCAGAAATGTATAAATCTGCAACTATTATTCAACAATGGCCATTGAAAATATTTTTGCTACCTAAATTCCTTTTTACTTTTACTTTATTTCCTTTTGTAGTTACACTTACTGACGCTAAAGTACGCCCTGACTGCGCACTAAATTAACGAATTAACTTTATTGTTAACATAAATTTTCAGGTCCGGCCCTGACCCCGTGAACGAACCGGCAATATTTACGGTCACCACAAAGAGAGAGAGAGAGTCGACATAAAAATATATGAACACAATTGCAGCAACAAAAATATGCGGATGTTATTCATCTGTTTTACTACTACGAACCAAGCAATCGCACTCGTTAATTGCTTGTCCAAAACAGAATGCTTAAATAGAACCTTCGTCGATTTTACTGGCCTATTGCCGGCACGTAAATGATACGTTTGAACGTTTGGTGTCCGGTATGTGAAGATATTTGTTCGATGAAAGTGCGATGTCAATCTCTCTACAATTGATATACAAAAAGATTGATGGATAGAGCAAAACTTGTGTAATCCCCGAAATTTACAAATAAACAAAAATTCTTGGAAACCGATTCTCTAAAACGCTTTATAAATAAATTTATAGTTAAAATCATTACCAAATGACGATTGATCAATGAAAAATTTTCATCAAATTCACCAGACAAAGATATTATAAAAATACCTCCATAGTCCACACTTTGCAAATGAGACAATCAGCTCAAGTATGCCCATTTTGGTTATAATAACATTTACGTTACTTTAAGGATAAATGTTATATTTCATCATCTTAAATGTTTGTAACCCTGTAACTATTAAGAAATAACGGCGATGTTATTTCCAACACGTCATGCAGAATTTTAACAGAATTTCTTAAAGACAAGGAATTAGGTGTTACTATAGTTTAACGTATGCATTACTTCAGCTTATTTATAATTTGAATACATTGTACAATAGTGATTCGGAAGCAGAAGTAATTGCTAGATCTAATAGTGCGTCTCCAACTCCTCGCCCACTCGATGTAAATTTTGATGAAAAGGATCCAGAAACCACACAACAAAATCAACAGGATAATTTAATACAAGAGGATACTCCAAAAAGCAATTCATTGAAAAATAGAAAGGAAAGAAGAGATATTAATGAAGGACGTATTCTACGTGCAAAGGGAATAAAGAATTTTCATGGCTGAGGAAAATTGCATATTGGAGAAAGAGGTTGTTAATGATATTAGGACTAAGCTATCATTGTAAACTTGTTAACAAAAATTAGTTTCATTATAAGGTACATGTACATCTTACAGGAGATTTACGTTATTATTTTTACTGTCATACTGTCTTTGTTAGTATATATAGCATCGTTGTTATCTGTAATGTGTAAACTAAACTAAATTAAATTTTTGGAATATGGATCCTTATATAAGAAATTTCAATATTGAACAAATTGATACATTCTGTCTAGCAGATGAAAATGAATGCAAGCAAGTTTTACAAATAAATAAAAAAAATGAAAATTTTATAATAGTCCACAACAACATTCGCAGTGTACACAAAAATCTTGATGAGTTTAAAATTTTAATAAGTGAGTTAGATCAGAATATCGATTGTATTGTATTAACAGAAACTAGACACGTGTTAGATGTAAATTTGTACCAAATTACCGGGTATAACTTATTGTACAATGAAGGTGACATCAATCAAAATGATGGAGTTATTGTTTATGTAAACAATAAGTATAATAATTGTGAACATACAATTGTTCAGATAAATGGTTTCAAATTAATTAAAATTAGGATAAAATGTGAAAATCAATACATAAATATTACAGCTTGTTATAGACCATGGAGTTCAGATATAGCTGAGTTTATAATCAGTCTAAACCAGTATCTTACTGATAATGAAACTGTTAACGACGATTTTAATATATTTGTAGGAGATATCAATGTTAATTTATTAGAAGATAGTATTGAAACCCAAAATTACATCAATGTTTTGTCAGAATTTGGCTATATTTCTGCCATTAATAAACCAACACGCGTACAAAATAATTCTAAAACGTGTCTAGACCATGTTTTTATTAAAAATAACCATGACCTGAAAAACTTGTTACCAATTATAATTCAAAATAATATAACAGACCATTTTACTATTTTGCTGCAGATTATATATGACAATGACAATAATGCAATAAGTTCTAGTGAAAATAAAAAATATATTAAATATGTGAATTTACAAAAAGTGAGTAAGGTTGCTCCTCGCATGTCCTTTGATGAAATTTATGCTGCTGCAGATCCAGACACTGCAACAAATAAATTTACAGAAATTCTAAAAAACATAATCAGTCAATGTACATCACACAAACAATTTAAGAGAAAAAATAATAAAATAGCACCTTGGCTTACTAATGCCTTATTGAAATCAATCAATCAAAAGAACAAAATGTTTAAATCCTTATTACGTGACCCTAATAATTTTGAACTCAAATTACACTATAAACGTTATAAAAATAAATTATATTGTTTAATACAAAAGGCTAAATATAATTACTATAAAAATGAAATAGAATGTAACATAGGTAATTCAAATAAATTGTGGAGTATAGTCCAAACAATTAGTGGTTCTAAAAAATCAAACATAAAAATTAAGACTATAAAAAGTGAGACTGATGAATTAATTACAGATGGTAAACGTATTTGCAATGAATTTAATAAACAGTATGTAAACATGGGGCAAAAATTAGCTAACAAAATTATTATTGATAAAACGTATAACGAATCATTCATTAATAAATTCTTTAATACTTACACCAACTGACAATAAAGAACTGGAAGAAATAATAAAGCAATTACAAAATAAAAAAACAGTAGGAGACGATAACATTAGTGCAGAGATACTAAAGACAATAACAAAAGAAATTGTTGAGCCATTAACATTTATTATAAATGAATGTATACATCAAGGAATATATCCGTCCGCTTTTAAAAATGCTATTATAAAACCAAAAATTAAAAATGTATACTTACTATTTTATTTTTCTTCTTTCATTGTTGTATTTTTATTTATATATGCACTTTTTTTCCTCTATTATATGTTAGTATTGTTAAGTGTGTTTTATCGAAACTTTCAAAAGCCAATATTTTTAAGCATTGTCTAGAAGAGAATGTGTATGTTTTGGCACGTTCTGTTTGTACTAATTCCATTTAGGTTAAAAGGTATCTCATTGATTATTAATGACTTGTTTGCTTTATATAGTTCTAAGCAGTAGTTATGTATCTTATTGTTGTTTCCGAAACAAGTGTTCAGTCACTTATTGGAAAAATTGTATTCACTCCTTGAAAATTTGTTATTAATTAGTTATATATTATTTCTATATTCACTGTACCTTTTGGGGTGAATAAATTATTATTATTATTATTATATTATATATTATATATTATATTATTAAATTTATATTTAATTCGCGGTTTTACACAGGTAAGTTGTAATATTTAAATCCAACTAACAAGGATAAAAGATTTAAGCAATCCATTTAATTTGCTTGATGAAAAACTAAAAAAAAATACTTAGATTTAGTAAAAGCAATACGGAAATTTATTAACGAATTAACACCTTTTTTGGCAGTTCCTCAGAGACAAAAAGTATTCCGGCTAAAAGAGCTAAAGGTAAAATTACTGCTTTCTAATTTTATTTTTTGATAGGTGGATTGGTTCTAGTATTTGCAACATTATTATTTTTAACATAAGGTAGTTACCAGACATGTAATGGTGATAATTTTAATTTAGAACTGTCAAAAAAACAATAACTGTATTACATACGTAACCAATGCTGTTACCGAACATTTGTTAGAGAGATAGATATATGATGTTTCTAGAAACTCAGCAAACAAAGGACCACAAAAAATGAGTAAGCTGTATCAAGAACAGTTTAGTTTAAGCATCTTTAGTTTTATCATAATTAAATTAATTATATTTATATCATATTAAAATTAAAAAACAATAGTTGAATTGTCAACAATCATGCCTGTTACCTGCATAATGTCATTTAAGGAACTTGCAGAAAACAGCTATGTGCCTAAATAAATTGCCGTATTTAACCTTTACTAAATCTAAATATATACAGGTTGTATCACATAAGAGGGCCACTCCCATGTATCTCGCTTAATATGCGAGATACGTCAAAAATCTTTAATTGTTTTTTGTTGCATTTTTGGAGGCCTTTATGCTCGTAAAAACAAATTTGCGATCCATGGCCAACTTTATGACTAATAACAAAAAAACCTATAAAGTGCCCAAACTTTAAGGCTGTCTAACTTTTTTATCTTAAGAGATAGTGAAAACTTATTGGTAATAAATTTTTATTGCAAAATTGATACCTTCCACCTAATATAAACAGATTTTTGAAATATCGTATGTGGTTCGCTGCGCCCTCTAGACGGATAATTTTTTTTTATTGAAGCAGGCTATGGCCACAAAACATTGCCTGTTTTTTCGTCTTTCATGCAATATACTACATGTTGCCCTTATCTTTTGTATTTATTAATTACATTTTTTTCAATTTTAGAAAAAAAAATGTACCTAAATATTTTCGTGTTGCTCAAGATAATGTAGAACCTGTTTTAAAGACGTCAACTGCAAAAAAATAATAAACAGAATGTAGTTTTATATGCAAAATACAGATTTTCTTCTAATATTATTTTATTTCTTTTCACATTAGAAGCAATTGGGTCTTTAAAATTATTTTGACACAGACAATGTTATAAGAAAACCTGTATTTTGCATAAAAAAGGTACATTCTGTTTATTTTTTTGCAATTGGCGTCTTTAAAACAGATTATACATTATCTTGAGCAACACGAAAATATTTAGGTTCATTTTTTTAACTAAAATTGAAAAAAATGTAATAAATATGAAAGATAAGGGCAACATGTAGTATATTGCGTGAAAGACGAAAAAACAGACAATTTTTTGTGGCCATAGTCTGCTTCAATAAAAAAATTTTTTATCCGCCTAGAGGGCGCAGCGAACCACATACGATATTTCAAATATCTGTTTATATCAGGTGGAAGGTATCAATTTTGCAATAAAAATATATTACCAATAAGTTTTCTCTATCTCTTAAAATAAAAAAGTTAGACAGCCTTAAAGTTTGGGCACTTAACAGGTTTTTTTGTTATTACTCATAAAGTTGGCCATGGATCTCAAATTTGTTTTTACGAGCATAAAGGCCTCCAAAAATGCAACAAAAAACAATCAAAGATTTGTGACGTGTCTCGCATATTAAGCGAGATACATGGGAGTGGCCCTCTTATGTGATACTTGCTGTATATATATATATATTTTAAAATAAGCGTCAAATAATTTCTCAAGTTGGGGTTATGTACCCATTTTCTTATTATTTCCAAATCACTCTGTATAAGAAGGTATAATTTTGTTTGCAGTCTCACCAAGAATTAATTTAGACCTCCCCCCGACCCAAAAAAAATGAGAAAGCGCTTGGCTACGGCTCTGAAGGGCCATTAATAAAATCTACATAAGGTTATTGATTTTTCAACAGTGGAAATCAAGTTACATTGTTTATTTTTGCTGTCATTAGCACCTGCTTCACGAGACAAGGCCTACTTAGGTTAGTGGTGGGAAAACACACTCCGATATAGAAATAAGACGTAAATCTCCCGATTCTAAAATTTTTAGTTAATTTTTGCAGTCTTTATGTAATGTCTATATTTGCGATAAATTTATACATCTGTTTTTGTCATAAATTATAGTTTAATTATGTATTTAGTGAATATTTATGATATGTTTTTATTAAATAATGTCAAATGAATCTTATTTTTATAAATATTCATCATAATAATCTGAATATATGTATAATTTATGATATGATATTTAATACAACAGGCATTGTTTTAACAGAATTAAAACAAAAACAAAAAAAGATAACTTGAACCAAATTAACTAATTTGTAGAGAAAAAAATAACAATTTCAATTGGCCCATGGACACCATATCCCTCGTATTTAAAAAACACAACTCAAATATTAATAAAGTTACAAACAAAATTAGGCACGTCACTGCAAAATTGTCTATGCAAAAAGTGTCTGAAGAACGTATTAATTATTTTTTTCTAACTTTACAACCAAATTACAGGTATGTATCGAAACGTGGAAAATTCGAAATTGTGTTTATTACTCGAAAACAAAAGACGATAGGTCATTTTGGTTTCTGGTTAATTTTCTCTTAAAAAAAAATCTAGAGTGTTTTCTACAAATATAAGTAATTTTTTATATATTTTTAGGTATTAACAATACTAAACTGTGTGAAACTAACTATTCTTCGGACTAAAGCCCCGACCAGCGTTGAATTACACCCACATATTCTTTATTATTAGCTTTTATAACATTTTTTACTGTATTAGAGAGGTTTTTAAGCTAATATAAATCAAATCTCCTACAATTCCTATCAATGAAATCATAATCATCATTTGGTATCAGAGAGCATACATACTCTCTGATGCCAAACATCTAGGTATGCTAATGAACAATTCCACAGACAAAGCTCTATTCAATAATTATCTAATGAAATTAATCTAGCTAAATTTACTGACCTGGTTTAATGAAAACACTATAAATGTTCACTCTTGAAAATGTGGAAACTCGAAAATTCAACCACAATAAATGAGATCTGACCTATTTCTGCATTTTTAGGATTGCTTCTTCAGGTGGCCTCCTTTAAGTTGAGTCAAATATCTAACTATAAAAATTATTATACCAATAAATTAAAATTATTTGAAATTAAATATTGACAATGTCAAAAGTGAACCTGTCAATGAATTTATTTATTATTTTCAAGAGTAAACTTATGATATTTATAGTGTTTTCATTAAACCAGGTTAATAAATTTAGCTAGATTAATTTTTTTTTAGAGAATTATTGAATAGAGCTTTGTCTGTGGAATTGTTCATTAGTATACCTAGATGTTTGGTATCAGAGAGCATACATATGACTTCATTGATAGGAATTGTAGATTTGATATACATGGTGTTTCAAAACAAAGGCGAAAAATTTCATGGGGTGATTCCTTGTTGAAAATAAAAGGTAGTTTGTTATATAAACGTTGGGTCACAAGTCAACCATTAGGGAGATATCGCGTTGCAAAGATGGCGGAAGAAAGAGTGTTTTTATTGTTTTTCTCGGAAAGAAAAAGAGTGGGAATGGTAAAATTTTGTGGAAGTGTTACCATTATCAAAAGACACTTGTGACATATTTTTTCACTTTTTGAAAATAATTGGAAAGGGTTGAAATTAACTACCCCTTTCAGTTTTTTTAACTATACTTTCAAAAAACTTCCTTAACGACGTAGAAAAAAATAAATTAAGCCGATTCATTTAGAAACTTTTTTCTCTCTTATATTTTTTTGATAAAATTAACTGTTTCGACGTTAAAAAATAAAATTTAAAGTATTGCACGTCGGGAAGAGGCAGTTTTACTACATCCATTATTAGGAAAAACTAGTTGGCTGCTGTCAACTTCAGGATGTTTCCATTGTTGCTTTGACAGATGGCAAATGGTTTGTACTATTTTAACATTTTGAGAGTGGTTTACGGGATAATTTGCCTTTCGTTGTGTGATGTGTTTGATTGCGGAGTACGTTGGGATTCAATACTAAGTTAATACAACAAAAATGGTTATTTTCACAAATGCAGAAATGACAGACATGCACTTTATGTACGGCCGGGCAAATGGAAATTCCTTACATGTTTGTCGCCTTTATGCAGAAGCGTATCCTAATCGTAGAATTCCTCATCACAGTATATTTGCTAAGCTTCATCGAAGGCTATGTGAATCCGGAAAATTCAAAAAAAGAAGTTTTGATACAGGCCGACATCGGGAAGTACAAACCATTTGCTATCTGTCAAAGCAACAATGAAAACATCTGGAAATTGACAGCAGCCAACTAGTTTTTCCTATTAATGGGTGTAGTAAAACTGCCTCTTCCCAACGTGCAATACTTTACATTTTATTTTTTAACGTCGAAACAGTTACTTTTATCAAAAAAATATAAGAGAGAAAAAAGTTTCTAAATGAATCGGTTTAACCTATAATTTTTTTCTACGTCGTTAAGGAAGTTTTTTGAAAGTATAGTTAAAAAAACTGAAAGGGGTAGTTTATTTTAACCCTTTCCAAGTATTTCCAAAAAGTGAAAAAATATGTCACAAGTGTTTTTTGATGATGGAAACACTCTCGATTCCGAGAAAAACAATAAAAACTCCCTTTCTTCCGCCATCTTTACAACGCGATATCTCCCTAATGGTTGACTTGTGACCCAATATTTATATAACAAACTACGTTTTATTTTCAACAAGGAATCACTTCCTGATTTTTCGCCTTTGTTTTGAAACACCCTGTATATTAGCTTAAAATACATTTCTAATACAGTAAAAAATGTTACAAAAGCTAATAATAAAGAATGTATGGGTAGATATGGTGGGTGTAATTCAACGCTGGTTGGAGCTTTAGTCCACAGAGTACTTAGTTTCACACAGTATTGTTAATACCTAGAAATAAGTAAAAATTATTACTTTAGTTTTTTGGATATTTAGTTTCAATGTATTACTACTTAAGTAAATTTCAATATTTGCAAGGTCAGCATTCATTTTATCTATGTACCTAAAATACAACACAAATTTAATCATTTTACGGCAAGAAGTACAGCCACCTTAAAAATTTAAAGTACATTTCATTGCGAATACTTCAGCAGGTCAAAAGAAATCGCAAAATTCATTTTAATAAGTATCATTATTGCAAACTATTCATAAAAACCAGTCTGTAAACACTGGTAAATAATAGAAAAAAGTGTAATTTTGTAAAAGTACCTAATTTTAATCTGTGGTATCGGCTTTCTAGTCTAGCATAAAAGCTCGTTTTATTATGAAACAGAGTACTACTATTATAATTACATAGCGCATAAATAACGCTTCACGGTATCTTAACGACGGATGCAGAACCCGCGCGAGGCGAGCTCGCTACCAGGCGCCACCCTGTATACCTGTAATTATGTACAATTTAATCGAATGGAAAAAAAATCAGTACGATATCCGCTTACATCAAACACTTCGCTGGTGTGTGACTTTAAGCTATTCAGGCCACAGCAAGGACGTCCTTGTAGATGTAAGAGTAAGTAAAAGTACTGTCGGTAAAGTAGGTTACTGTTGGCGGGCTGCCACGGCTCGGCCTGCGCCTGTGTCTAGACTAGACCGTGCAGCGGAACCGTATGGAGCGGAGATCCTACTACTAAAAGCCGCGGCGTCAGCGATGGACGATGAGTCTGCAATAGTTTTTTGCACAGACATCCCAAAATATGCATTTATTACAAAAATGGGTGCAATTCCTTGCTTATACAGGGTGAGTTATTAATAATGGTGCATAGCTTAAAGGCAGATTGTTAACGTCAAAATATAGCGATTGAGTCCAACATGCCGTATTCAATTGTTGCTCGATTTTTTGCTATATTTTCAGGACGTATAGACAGATTGTTTTGAAAATTTGTAGTCTTATGTTTTTTGAAGTGACAATTACGAATATGCAAACACAGTTGAGGTCACGACTAGGGGGCGCTAGTTATGCTGTACTGTCGATGTAAAAATATGTCCAACTTTTTGTAATTTACATTTTTGAATTTTTTAATAAGAAACTATTGAACTACTTCCAGTTATAAATAGAAAGGGTATACCTGTTACATATCGATAATCTCAACTGTCTTCGAGAAACAGACGATTTAGGTTTTTCAGATTCGGCGGAAATTAAATTAGAAAATTAGGGAGTCACGCACTTTCTTAGCCTCTTATTTAAATTTTGTCTGATGTTGGATAAAGTTCTATGTTGTTCTATGTACAAATTCTAGGAGTAGCTCTTATCCATCTCTTAATATTGTATTTGTGATACATCATAAAATTTCAAACTGCTGTAACTTTAACAAAAAATACAAATTTTTAATAAAATCTGAAATATATCGGTAGAATTACGTCTAGTTTATGAAAAAAAATATTTCTCAAAATTTAAACAAGCCAATTTGGAAATCTTGGGTGAGGCCCACGTTTTTTTAACTTTTTTCGCAAACTGCAAAATCGTTCTCCTTCTGCTGAAGTTCTTTATATAGCCACAGTATACATAATACTAAAGTTTGGTTTGGGTCCCATATATTCAAAGAAAACTGATGTTGAAATCGAGATTCCATTATGGCATTAGTGTTTTCATCAGACTTAATGTGTTTATTGTCGAAGTTCATTAAAGCATCTCTGAAAAAATTAACTTGGTCTATATAAAAAGTTAGCATGTTCATTTATTTACAAAATCCGGTGGCTAAATTGTAGTCGAGCAGAATAGTATTGCGACAGTAAGGCTCGAACTCTTTGTGACATGATTTACATTAAGATTTGCAGTGATCTTCCTAGTATTAGTATTTGGATCTTTTTCATGTAGAATAGCTTCTTTCAACTCGGGCGTTCTAACAGTCAAAGATCTTCCAGGAATTAGATCTTTCTGAAATAAACCTCTCTCCGTTAAAACACATCTAAACATCTTGGATTTGGAGCTGGATGGTTTGGAAATCGTTCCATATAAATTCGTCTAGCCTCAGTACCTCTTTATTACTATAAGTATTTCTCTCTGCAAGGTCATAATGTAAACCATATCGAACAATTAAGCATTTGAATATGCATAAGCCATTATTAAAACATAATCTTTTTTAAAAAACAAACTTAATTTAACAACACACAATATTAAATAAGATCACGATCTTATTAGTAATTTAAGTGTAAAAATGCTTTTGATCAAATAAATCAATTTTGTCGTTAATGGGTTTGGAATACAAAAAAGTGTAAAGAAACAAAAAGTGAAGATAATACAACGGCGCATATGATGACCTATTTTATGTTTAATATTGTACAGGGTAATATATTGTTTCAATCAAATAATGATCAATGATATGTTTCTAAAGCTGGTAATTTTTGTTTAGCGGTTTAGAAATTAAAAACTGATCTTCTTTTAATCTTTAATATGATGTAGCTGGACAATGGCTGTTCTAAGACCCCAGATTTGCATAACAAAAAACCCTAATGTTTTAAATTAAATTCCGCGCGGGATATGATAATTCTCTTTAAATTCGATCAATGGAAAAAAGTTTGGTATAATTTTAGAGGTGACTCGCCCTCAATGAACACCTTGTAGTATCTCAAATTTACTTGAACTCATAGTCAAAGAATACCAATAATAAACCTAAATCATGTACCAAATTTGATTATTCCAAGTTAAATTCAGAAATATGATTTTTTTTCGAAATATTTGACCCCACTGAAGGCCTCAACTTCGCAACTTTATACAGGGTGTCCCAAAATAGAAGGCCATACCATTAACCACATATTCTTTGGACAAAAATAATGCGACTTTCCTTATGCCATTTTTTATTTGGGCGTCCCTGTTTCAATATACAGAGTGTTAAAGTTAAATTTTAAAAAACTATTTTTGTTAATAATCCCATTCTTTTCTAAGATATACACTTGAAATTTTGCACGTTCTTTTATCTTATTCCGGCATACTTATCATGTAATTTTGGTGAAAAAAATCGAAGGGTAAATGGAGGTAACTGAGGAATGCAGTACCCTTTATTCCCTCCAATTATTTCTAAGTACGCCTATGCAGCTTTTTCTTGAAATATCCAACGTAGAATTTTCTTCTGATCATTTTATCTCTTTTGTAATTTTTTGTTTAAATGCTCCGTTTTGAAGAAAAACGGCAATTTGTAGTGCCCATGAATCTATCATTCACTATCATTTTCAAGTGAAACTGAAATTTTGTGGATATAGTTATTATTACAATACCTTGGCAGCTTAGCAAATCGTAACACTTATGAATTGAAAAAATACTATGGCATTAAAATATGTAATATAGTTCTCTTATCAACCAAAAACTGATAGTCTTGTTTAGTAATAGTAATAATGAATGATCAACATAATAACTTTTTACCTAAATAACATTAAATAAAATAATTTATTAATTACTACTAATTTAACAAACGTTCTACTTGCTCACCCTCCTCATTAACACATGCACGTGCCCTTTAAAGTAGCGAAAACCTTATATTTTGAAATATATTCTGTTTTTATTTTAATTAGCAAATATTCATTCAGTAAGTATTACGATTTGCTAAGTTACCAAGGTATTATAATAACAAGTATATCCACAAAATTTCAGTTTCACTTGGTAGTGAATGATAGATTTATAGGCACTACAAATTGTCGTTTTTCTCCAAAACGAGGCATTTAAACAAAAAATACAAAATAGGTAAAATGATCAGAAGAAAATTCTACGTTTGACATTTCATGAAAAAGCTGCATAGGCGTACTTATAAATAATTGGAGGGGATAAAGGGTACAGCATCCCTCAGTTACCTCCATTCGCCCTTCAATTTTTTCCACCAAAATTACATGATAAGTATGCCGCAAAACAATGGGATTATTAACAAAAATAGTTTTTTAAAATGTAACTTTAACACTCTGTATATAGAAACAGAGACGTCCAAATAAAAAATGGCATAAGGAAAGTCGCATTATTTTTATCCAAAGAATATGTGGTTAATGGTATGGCCTTCTATTTTAGGACACCCTGTATATAGGTATGTTTGGTAAAATTACAATATTTTGGAACCCCCTACTTGCACCTGCTGTCGGTTCTTATGCGGAACATCCTTTAGATGTTCTCGCATCTCACACAATTCAATGAACTCGAGCGTATACGAACAGAAATGGAGACAATAAGGAAGACAAATGTGATTTAAAACATAACTTTCCTTCAGAGTTCAGGAAGAGGAAGTTCTGATATACCCTAAGGACCTCACATCAGAATCAGGCCACTTTTTTGTTGCACATTTACGGGCTCTATTCTTTCACTGGCAATTTTTTTTATCTTAAAGTAGATATATTTCTACTTTACGTATACAACGTGTTACAAAAAAGGAGGCCGTTCTCTTTAAACACGGACAAGGTGTCCGGAATATACTACAATACTAAAGGAGTTTGTGTATCCGACCAAAAACAATAAAATTCTTATGAAAAAAATGTCTAAAACGAATAGCTTTTCTACAAATATATTTCAAAAATATCTTACAAAATTACAAAGATGCAATTAAGTTTAATTAAAGACTCCTGTAACGTAATTTGTCTTGTGAATTAGTATTAATGGAGTACAATAGCAATGCAAGTTTCCAGAAAATCCTTAAAATTGTAATTTAATGGTGTTATTCCCCCAATATTCGAAAGAGGTGTTCAGGGGATAAAAGTGAACAAAAAAAACCTATTAAACATATCGTTGAATATCAACGATTACTGAGATAGCAATGAAAATACTTTTATCCGAGTTAATTATTGTAATGCATCAGTAGAGAAAAGTGTTTATTTTGTAGGTATCATAAATTATAACATTGATTAAAGATCTATTAAACCAAAATTAATGAATTACATTTTCAAATATAACACCGTTCGCTTCGATGCGAACGAGAGCTCGTTGAAGTGCACGGTGAATTCCTCTTATTAGTGTTGCACAACTGACAATCTGATCGAATAGCGCCTCTCTTGTATTTACTTTTGTTGCATATTCTAATGATTTAAACCATCACCATAGGCAGTAATCAAGGAATTCAAATCAGGTGACCTTGGTGGCCAATTTTTGAAAGTGGAAAGCGATTCTTAAGATGAAGGGGCACCATCATGCTGAAAGTACATGTTTTGCCTAATGTCCAATGGAACATCGTCCAATAAATCTGTCAAATTATTTTCTAAAAATTCTATATACCTAGCGACCATCTAGCTCAAGTAATTGATTATTAATCATATCACATCACACGTTAATGCTGAAAGTTACTTTCCACCGTGACGTGCAGATTTTCATCTGACCAACGATATTCATTGGACAGTTATTTCCTCCATCACGAGTGAATTGAGTCTCATCATTGAACAAAATATATTTGTAAAGTGTATGGCTTGCGTTTATCCAATTGAAAAAATGCAACCGCAAATCATTATCACCGTCCTGAAGATTCTGGACGCGCTGAATATGGAAAGGTTTTAAACCAGTTTTGTGAATGATTTCCCATGCAGTAGTTTGATTAATTTGGAGATGGGCTGCAATGCGCCTTGTACTTACACCCGGGCTACGTTCTACCATATTTAGAATTTCTTCTTCCACTGCTAGACCAAAGTCAACATGCCTCTCAGATGCAATTCTCACACTGGGAAACATCCCAGTTTCACATGCATTGTTGAAGACTGTCTGGAATACATTTCTATCTGGCACTGTTCTGTTCGGGAAGCAACGTCGATATTGAGCAAATGCACGATTAGCACTACCGTTGCAATATCCATAAATATTCTCGATGACTAAATGTGGCAGGCATTACACAATTATGTGTGTACAAACCGACTAAACCAACGCACACGTAAAAATATATGCGACAGTTATAAAATAAGCGTTTATAACAAACGTCAAAATAAATGTGACAATTAGAAGTCACTAATGTGAGTTTGGTTTATAATGCATGACCTACTCAAAATAAAATGTCAAATAATAACAACTTTCGCAAAAATAGCAATAAAAATATTTTCATTGCTATCTCAGTAACCGTTGATATTCGACCATATGCTTATTAGGCTTTTTTGTTCACCCCTTTCGAATATTGGGGGTTCTTCCCCAATCACCCTGTATAATGCCTACCCCCTAGAGCCTGCTCTGGATACCATTTCATTTATTTAGAAGAAAGTTATATATTTTTTTATTATTTATTTGTATTATCATATTTCCGCTCTATCTGAACTATCTCAATTATTATTTCATAAACAAACATCTTTCATCCACTCTTATTTCCTATTATAAATTATCTCATAATGAATACATCCATGTCCCTCACTACATCATTTCTAGGTTTTCAGTTTCAGATGCGTTCTAGTCCTGGACATCCTTCAGCTTGAAAGCGCTCTTTAAGTAGGGTCCGAAAGGCATTTGCCAGGATAAGCGACGGCAGATTAGGCCATGGTATTAAACCGCCGGTGAAATATACCGGACAGACGACAATACTAACCCACTTGAGGATTTGCGAAGGGTAGAGGGTATAGGCGGTCTCGAAAATTGTGGAAGAGGACCGTCTCCTCTTCGCACTACTTAAAAACCACATATTCTTGTAATACGTTTGTTTTCTACTGTATTAGAAAGGTATTTTAAGCCAATATAAATGAAATCTCCTACAATTTCTATCAATGAAGTCATATGTATGTTCTCTGATACCAAACATCTAGGTATGCTAATGAACAATTCCACAGACAAAGCTCTATTCAATAATTATCTAAAGAAATTAATCCATCTAAATTTACTAACCTGCTTTAATGAAAACACTCTATAAATATCTAACTTCACTTTTGGCAGTGGGAACTCGATAATTCAACTGCAATAGATAAGATCTGACCTATTTCTGCATTTTTAGGATTACTTCTTCAGGTGGTCTCCTTTAAGTTGAGTCAAATATCTAATTATAAAAATTATTATATAAATTAAAATTATTTGAAATTAAATATCGACAATGATAAAAGTGACAGCCTGTCAATGAATTAAATATGACAATACCTACTTGAATAATGTTTACCCTTTATGTAAAAGTTTTTATATATTTTTAGGTATTAATAATATTGTGTGAAACTAACTACTCTGTGGACAAAAGCCCCAACCAGCGTTGAATTACACCCACAATATCTAGCCATATATTCCTTATTATTAGTTTTTGTAAAATTTTTTACTGCAGTAGAAAGGTATTTTAAGCTAATATAAGTCAAATCTCCTACAATTGCTATCAATGAAGTCATATGTATGTTCTCTGATACCAAACATCTAGGGATGCTAATGAACAATTCCACAGACAAAGCTCTATTCAATAATTATCTAAAGAAATTAATTTATCTAAATTTACTAACCTGCTTTAATGAAAACACTCTATAAATATCTAACTTCACTTTTGGCAGTAGGAACTCGACAATTCAACCACAATAGATGAGATCTGACCTATTTCTGCATTTTTAGGATTGCTTCTTCAAATGATAGTAAGTTTGGCTAAACTTCAATTTTTGACAAAATGTAAGTGTCAAAATGCCTGGAATGTCAAAAAGTTCAAATAAATTATAAACGAATAGAGTACACCGAGAAAAAAAACTGTTAGATTAACAGTTTTTCACGGTTTCATATACGAGGTATGGCAATTCAGTTCCAGGAATTTGTCATTGAAAAACAAGCAAGTTAAATTTCACCAAAATTTTATTATCGACCTTCACACTTCAGTAGTCTCCCTTTAACTCTACACAACGATTCCAATGTTGCTCCCACGATTGGAAGCATCCTTGGTAATCCTCCGCAGTTAACCCGTTCAGCACCACGGTTACAGCTTCTTTGACCTCCTGTACACCGCCATGATGAGTTCCTTCGAGGTGTGACTTCATCTTGGGGAATAAAAAAAAAATCACAGGGAGCAATATCGGGGCTATAGGGTGGGTGCGGCAACGTTGAAATGCCTTTTTTTTGCTAAAATCTCTTGCACAATGAACAAGAAATGGTCTGGCGAGTTGTCGTGGTGCAAGATCCAGCCGTTCTCGGCGAGTTCGGGTCGCACACGGAAAACGTGGGTCCGCAGCCGTTCCAAGATGCCAACATAGAACTGTCCAGTCACTATCTGGCCGGCAGGAACATATTCACGATGAATGATGCCGTGGATATCGAAAAAAAAACGGTCAACATTCGCGTCAGTACGAGAGGTGACGGGAGCTCCTTTACGTGCATCGTCTTCTACCGATTCACGCCCCTCCTGGAACCATTTTGTCCATTCAAACACGCGTGTTTTCGACATGCACTCGTCTCCATACACCACCTGCAATTTTCGAAGGATTTCCGAGGGTTTTTCGCCAGATTTCACTAAAAATTGAATCACAACACGTTGCTTGTAATTTGAGTCAATCGTTTTCACGACGTCACTAGAAAAGTTACTTCCAAAAAATACACATAAAACACAAACCAAACGTGCTATCGACTTCAACCTTGGACTGAAACTAAAAGGAAGGTCCCCCCTCTTTAGATAAACGTTGCTGAACGATGCAGTGTTGCCAGTTTCCGAGTTTTAACTGAATTTTCGGAACTTAATTGCCACACCTCGTATAGCGAACCTAAAAACTATTTCACTTAACCTTTATCTTGTATAGGGGGACCCCCGCGTCCCTTCTCCGCTCAGCCTCAGTCTCCTGTCCTGGCAAACCCCGTCGGTAATGGTTTAACTTCTGGCGCTCTACAGGGTACTCGAAATGTACAAACTACATCTAGCGGTCATTAGCTGCTCCATGTCGGAAGACGCATAAAGATATTTGAATCAACATTTCATAGTGTTAAATTAAAATAGTTCATACTTCGAAATTAAAGTTTTTTGGTTGGATAGAATTAATTAGAAATGTTTAATTTAATAACTTGACACCGTTAGTAATAGTTCATTTAATATTGGTGTAATTTTATGTTTAACAATAATGAAAATAAAAACAATAAAGAAAAATCATTGAATTAAATCATCAGAAATTGCGCACAAATATAAAAAAAACTTAATATAAATAACACCTAGATGGAACAAATTATGAAGCTGATTTAACATCTAACATGAGAAATCGAATCGAATTAAGCAGTAAGTCGCCAACAATTTGTTTTTGTTAGTTTAAATAGTCAGCGTAATATTATTTTAATCACCTTTGTTTCATTTTAAGAAAAATGTTCTTGCGACAGTACTCAAAAAGTTGACATCAAGAAAACTGTTGTTCCAAGAGTTAGCCTTTTCTCAGTGAAGGTGAAAACCAGTGAGATTACTATTTTTAACATATTGTACGTCTCACAGAAATACAATATCTTTGAAACGTTAAACAATAATTAAAGAAAACATAAAATTTACAACCTCAATTATCACAGGACCTGTCAATTTGATAGAGACTCTACCAGAATACTTCTATATCACAAATTGATATGAAATTCTATAAGCATCGAGCGTCCCATGTTAGAGTAATCAGAGGTGGGATAAATCCCAACTGTTCTTATAGCTATACATCGCTGAAGTTTGAGCCAAACCTATTGTTAACACCCTGTACACATATAACTAATCAGTCTCTGTGTGCCCCAATGTTGTAAATTGATGCCAGGCACTGGACTCTACCCTCCAATTCTGGAATATCGCATCGGAAAAAATTTCAGTGCTTTGAAGATACACCGGCCATTTCAGCCCACCACTAAAATTCCTGGTTCATAATTTGCTACTCATTTATTACAAATTTATACACCCAAAATCTATTTTATAAACTTTGATCGTAATTAGTAATAAGCGATCAATTTAGGTTCAATTTAAAGCTGCACCAGCCATCCGCAACTTTTGGAGTGAAGTGATTTTTGGAAGGGAATTTATTACAAATAAATTATATTTGACACCTCATGCACAGCTAAATCAACAACTAATTTGTAAAGACGGAAACCAATCCAAAATGTATGTATGTTGAGCCTATCAAAAGTTGGCATAGATGGCTGGTGCAGCTTTAAATTGAACCTAGATAGATCGCTTATTACTAACTGCAGGGCAAAGGTAATAAAATAAATGTTAGGGAAATAAATTTGTAACAAATCTGTAATAAATTATGAAGAAAGCACTAAAATTTTCAAGTGTTAACAGAAATTGCTTTAGAAATTTGTGGCCATATGGATTTGAAACAAACTATACACCGTATTGATTTTCCGCCTACTGTTGGAGTTTCAGGTACAACGATCTATTCAAAGGCATTCAGAACACCGGGACGTAGTGCGACATAATCAAACTGTATTATTATCTGCTAACTGTATCCAGCGTTTTCCAACGGTTCCTCTAATTTGTCAATTTGTGCCATTGCTCAAATTCTGGATGAAACAGTTTAATCCGCATTGACAAAGCTTAGTTCACCACAAAGTTGCATTTTAAATTAACAAACACAAATCAAAGGACTGAGATAATTCGTCTACCTCCGTAACTACATATTCGGGAGGTCTATTAAAGAAAGAGAAAATTGAAAAGAAATTTACTTTACTCGACTTTTTGAAAGAGACAAATCAACCCATAACTCCAGGTAATATATAGCGTTCGAGCGTTGTAGTGAAACAGCGTTGACCACATACAAAACAGTATTGTTCAACACATCAGGGTGTTTATTCAAACCTAGATCTACCATCGTCCGTCAGTCGTTAACTCACATGGAGGAGGGATATGTAAAAAAAATGCAATGCAACCCGCAACCACATGTTTGCATAAAAAATTAATTAACTTTAAAACACCCTGTATCTTATTAAATGAATTAGGGCATATTAATTAAGCTGCTACGTTAATTATTGTTCCATTACTGAGGTTGCGAAACCATTTCCTACAAACCCATTCGATGTATTATTGATCGGCGACTATTTTGAATATTTACATAAATAAACCCATCTGAAAGGTGTTGCCGTATGGTAATGATAATTCGCGGCGCAATTCAACACCTCGCAGTGGGTACATTTCCCAATCGAATCACCTTGAGCTCGGCTAGGAAATGCCTAAAATTTGTTGGGCAAACAACAACGCAGCAAGTAGCTACCAAAAGCCACTTTCACCCGCATTAACCAACCGTAAGCGCAGTGTAATAATAATTTTGATTTATAATTATCCACTTCTTAGACAAATTCCTCGACAGGTCAAATTGCGACACGACAGCGGTGTGTTTATATACCTATTTTTCAGTTAATTGCTAGTTATGTAACCGCAGTTTCAGAAAAAAAGGCGGCATGTGCCAAAAAACAACGCCATTGTGCTACGTTTTTGTCGATTTTCAATTTCTGCCAGTTACGTAGGTTTGTGTTTTATTCTGCACGCAATTTTACCGTAAAAAGACTGCTAACGGGGAAATTATTCTTTTGTTGGCAGGAATGTCTTGCCTCCGAGCCAGCAAGGCGCACACAGGGTGTTGGTTTCTCACAGAACTGAATGGTGAATGATTATTTCATAGGTCTACTTAAACGTTTAAATCATCGATTTAAGACGAGGAAGATAAGCCAAAGACTATTGCGTATCCTGCCAATTTCCCACTCCTCTCATCCACCAATCGCAGGGATCAATTTGAATAATGCATATTACTGCTTTTTTTGGTCGTTTACTAACGTTGGTTAGTGTAGTTGAGATTCCATAACAAGCCCAGGGCCCGTATTTAATATAATATTGTTTACTACTACTTTTGGTACAAATGAAAATGTATGTAATAATTATTAATTTCTGGGTAACAAAATAATGTTATTGGAAATAAAATAAAACGTGGTATTATTATTACCATAACTTGCTGCTTGCTTGCTGAAGTTTTATTTAGAATTATAATTTTGGATTTCCTAAAATTGAAAAAAGGGCTTTTAGACAACTGCACTAAATTTAAGGAAAAAGGATACTTATTTCTCAATATTCTAACGTGTGTCACTTTCATATAGACAAAATAAACATCAAAATATTAAGGATAATCGAGGGATAATCCTTTATCAAAATTTAAATATTCATTTTAAAAAACAAAATGTATTTACTTGTCGCTATTCAAATGTAATTAAGCTAATTTCATTTATATTTATTATAACTATCAGAAATCACTATATTACAATACAAATGTAATTCATAGACGTAGAAACTTAAGAACAGTACCTATATAAGAAACTACACTTACTTTTATTTAAGAGTCACTAACTTTCATGATTTATGCGTTATAAATTTCTAATAAAAATACTTCACATTTCTCATGATGATAAAACGCTTATCTTTAATGATATTCAACAAATAATTTAATATAAATTAACACAAATCAGTATCGTCGAGATTTTGATTTTTTTTATTAATTATATTTTTTCTTCAGTACAACTTTATAAAAATGTACATATTATAATAACCGATATTGAAAAAAATTTTTGGAGTTTTGTACCTATAGACACTAAATTTTTAAATACAACCCTAATGTTAAATTTAAATTTTCAAACTAGATTATCATAAAATAAAAATACTTACCATTTCTTGATAAATACCTACAGTACAAACAACACAGCTTAACAAAAATTTTGCCACCTGAGTCAGACATATCATTTCTTGTCCAATTTTTGATATTGAATACAAATCCGGCATCAGAATTGCTACACGGCAACATTTCAATATATCCTAACCTCAAAGTACCAAAAACATGGTTTGCAGTGCACCTATTTGAGGTTATGTTGTAGGACCAGCAAGTAATTATGTTAATTTCGGCTTGTGGTAACATTGAGAGCTACATTTGTATTTCTTTAAATCCGATTTTTTTCTTGAGTCGTGACAGGACATTTGTTGCTGTTAATTTGTACGTTGTCAGAAAAAATTAAGAGAAGATATTGGTTGTGCTGGTTTATATTTATCTTCGACAATCAAGTTGTTGTTAATAGTAGTTGTGCTCATAGAAAAAGTTTTGTGTTAACTCTGTTATATTTATCTCTCTGATAACTGTGTTATAATTATCTACGGTAGTTGTTAGAACTAGACATAAACTGGTTGAAAGAAAAATAATAAAAAATATCTAAATATATCCTGACAAATTTTAAATTTTACTTGTGCTAATGCTTAATGTTTACCAACTGTCAATAAATATCAGGGAATGTACCAATCAAATGTATGGCAGCGACACCACACAGCACAACGCGACCACTACATGGGGCCTTTTTTAATGTAAAAAGAAGGCGAAGTGTCGCCAGAAATGAGCAGCAAAATTTGCTGTTCATATAAATAATATATGTAATCTCAAATATCACCATAAGAACTGTTCTTTTGGAACTTTGAGGTTATAATATTTTGAAATTCTAACATGTTACATGTTACAGCAATTCTACAGTTGGATTCCGATTCAGTTTCAAAAGATTTACAAAATTATACACTTCATTCGGATAACAGAAAAAAAAGTAATCATTTTTTTAACTATATAATTGACAGTACATAAATTATTTTACCACAGATTATTAATAACAATATTCCTGACATTTTTATCAACAATAACTTTTTCTTTCATTTAGTTTAGATACTCATACAAATTGACAGCTTATATGCCAAGATTGGAGTAATTGAGGTTATGTGACACTTTTTCTACCAGTTTGAAGTTACAATTCTGATTAATAGATATCTTGTGATTTTAGGTTATATTATAATTAAAATACTACTACTACTACACATTCCCTTGATAGAATGATAGGTATATCTTTAACCGGACCTTGGTGAGTATTCAAAGTGTTATTCGACAATCAAACGATATACATAATTAAACATTACCACGCACAATAGACGATGGAAGGGCATAAACCTAGAAAAAATATAGACTGTGCCAGTGTCATATTGCCGGCGACCGCTAATTCATGGCTGCCCTAAAATGTCCAGAATCGCAAAACTTAGTTTTATGCCAATTTACGACGTTGGCTGTATAGCGTGAAGCTCATTTGTTTACTGTGATTGGTCACATTCTTTAATGACATTTGAAATGACAGCAAGTTAGTTCATTTCATATTGCAATGCAGCCATCATATTTGCACAACTGCCAATATAAAGCAAATAAAATATCAATTTTCGGGACCGTAAGACAAGGGTAACGCGATACCTGTCACGTGACCTATATCATGAACCAACGCTGTCTATATTCTTTCTAGGTTTGTGATGGAAGGCTTTGCTATTGCTAACTATTTCAACGATTAGATTGTGAAAAATGCGTAGGAAAGTTACTCACAGTCTAATCATGCAATTGTTTAACCGAGTCTTGACTAGTTCTGAATCAAAACACTGGTGCTTAGTTAATATTGACTTTCGTTTTAATTTTAACGTTGTTTTCTTTTATTCAGCTTTCTTTAGTTCCTTATTAGATGAAAATTAGGAAGTTTTGAACAGCTTACCCAATAATTTGTGGAAATAACTATGTGCACAATAATACGTTATAAAAAAAACTTGTTACAGGGTTTTAGAATTAAATGAAATAGAATTAACATACCTTCTGTACGTGAATATTCATTAAACACACAAATTTGTACATGAAAAATGTCTAAACTTCACATGACACCACAAACAAAAACAATCGCGGGTTAATACTTGAGCAGCTTTCTGCTTATGTCATTCGGGACAAGCTACATCACTTCCTCGTGTTTGACATTTTGCAACCAACACTGCGATCACGTTTTAGAACATATTTAACTTCGATAGTGCATTGCGATAATTTTAAAAGAAATTCAAGTAAGGTAATGTTTACAGTAAATTAAATTGTATGCTTTGAATTAATTTTGTGATTTTAAGTTATTCTTCGTAACTGAAATTTGTTTATAAATTAAAATAAAGTACGGCCTTCGGGCCTTGTCTTCTTTTTAAGTTATACAACACAATTGGCGATGGCGATTCAAGATAGGATCACGCCCTCATACGAGGAAAACTTAAACTAAATATAGAGAGTTATTAGTTTCAGTTATTGTAGTTCTTTTTTTATGAGACTGATTATTTTATAGTTCTCAGTTGCACACTTAAATAATTATTAAATAATTAACAGTAATTATCAAATTATTAGTTAGATAAGGTGCCGTATTTCTCTAATATGATCAAATTTATAGTGTTTACACAGTACAGAAACCCCGAAAAATAAAACAAGTACAAAAGTAATATCAAAAATAGAATTCCTGATGTTTGGTTTATTCAGTGTTACTATTTAATTTTGTTAAGACATTATTTTGCTATTGTAACCTCACATTTTAACAATTATTTTCTCATACTTGTGTATGTGTACAATTCTATGAGTAGTACTAAGTGTATGTTATAAAAATATTTACATCTTGAGTAGAATTTAAAAAATACGTATTTTAGAAGATTGCTGTACCTACAAACTTGTTAGGTTGATTTTTCCTTATTTAATCATTTTACTTCAGAAAATCGCTATTATAGGAATTATGAAATTAAATTCATATAGAAATGTCTTCTAATTTGGGTATTATCAACAATAATTAAACTTATACAGTGTGTTTTTAAAAGATTACTTACCTATTATTCACTACTTTTTGTACTTCCTCTTTGGAGTGTTTTTTGACTTGTAACTACTTCTCATCTTTATCATTTTCTAGTTTGCAAAAGGACTTTGGAGGGTCGGAAAAAGGGCAGTGGTATAAATAACGAGCCAAAGAGTATAGTTTCTGAAATGTTTGCAGGTTTTATTGATTTTTATTGGGTTTTTAACATTTTTTTATCTTATACTTTAAAATGGGCTCTAGAACAATAAAAATATACAGATCAAGCCCTCGATAACATATATATATTGAATCAAAATAGACATTTCTTTATTTATTATCTATGTTATAATATAACTTAAAGAGCAGAGCCCCCGCTAGAGGGGGGCCCAGGTAATTGTATATATACGAGGCCAACCAAAAGAATACGTCCCCATTTTTTTAAATCTTTTTTTTTTTTTGTTTTTTGGTTAGGCTTCATACCCCTCAGTCAGTCACCCTCGCTATAAGTACTTATAGGCGTAATTTGTGGAGGTCACTGTACAGCAGTCTCTAGACGGAGTTGAACCAAGAATTTTTTGTTGTGATTCGTGTTCCCTTTTTTGACATCTCAGTCCAACTGGTGTTCTAACTAAATACTGACTCTACGAATAAAAAAAATCCAACTACTCAGACCTACAGTTACTTTATGACTGGTTACGCTACTCGCGAATTATGGAAGTCACGACAATTTTTTTATGAATTTTCTAATACTTATTGCGATCGGGCGATGTAACTGAAATTTCCAATAAATAAGATCGTTTTCGCAGCCTGAAGTCCCGGAATCCAAGAACGGCGGACGCAAACATTTTTTTTTTAGTGTAGTATAAAAAGGCATTAAACATTTAGAACTTAAGTATTACTCCCGGCATGATTAAACAATATACTGATCGTAAGGGCAAGGTACTCACTATGCTAAAGTTATTGGAAGAAATATTCGTAGTGGTTAAAATGCGGTCTTAAATCTGTTCCTCTTTGATTACATCTAAGCTACTGTCTTTTTATACGAATATGATGTCTATGTTGTTTTTATTTTATAATTAATATTAATTATCTACGCACAAGTGCTATTTTATAATATGATATGTTTTTTGCTTTAATTTTTTTCTCTCGCTTATATCCACGTTAAAATTAATAATAGTGAATATTTAGTAATAAAATAAACTGATAGATATAAATACACGTCTAACACTAATCTAGGTTAAAACACAAAATCTGTTTAAAATATATTATTTTGTGTTTTTTATAATTGTTTTTTAAAGCAATTTATAAAATTTTTTTGCTAAATTATCTCAAAATGTTAAATATTAACAACTGGGTATATTTAAATCGATAAAATTTAAATAGTAAATGCCGCCACGTTTTGCCTTTCTGCATATAGAAAAAAAAACAACCTACTCCTGACGAAAGATAAATTTGTCACAACTATTGACCTGTCTGCAACTTGCTCCTCTATGCACAACTACATTTACATTCTACATAAACATATTTAAAAGATATCCTACTCTCTACGCGCGAACCAGACTTAAGAGGCATTCCGTGCGACGTTTCAGAAGAGCGCCCCGCGCTGCATCAACCTTCCTCAGACTCGGCGCTGGGACCGGCAAAACTGCGCGCCTATCTGGGCAAGGTCAAGGCCGAGCTGCTGAACGGGCGCCCCACGTTGAACCGCGTTGGTCGGATTCAGGCTGCGTATCGAAAAAATCGCTCCAAAATCGCTAAAAAACATCTCACGTACACAACCCAATAGAAATGTGTTTTTCTCACAGCCACACACACCAAATAATGCGTCATATTTTAAGAACTGTCAGCCTCATGGTACTAGAGAGAACCGGCGGGGACCGTCTTGATCGGTAGAATTAATGAGTCGGGCAACTTTAATGAGTCTCGTTTTAAATTTAACTAGTCTTGTGTTGTTCTTAATGAGTCACATCTGTATTATGAGTCGAATAAACAGAATCTGATCGAGTATGGACAGTGACGATACCGAGTCGGATAATTTTAAAGAACCATAGTACATCCTAGGCATATTTAATGAGTCACATCACGTCGTCAGTCAAACTAACTTTTCGCACATCGTGTTTCACAACAAATAGGGTGCTAAAACAGCAATAAGTCGCATTATTTAATTAGTCTAACGGTTTTTCTGTCATTATAAATCAGAATCATAATATTTAATGAGTCATTAACTTATGAAATGGTTTTTAACGAGTCATTTTACGAGTCACGTATACTTTGCATAAGTCTGGTAAGCATTTTAATGAGTCGTGACGAACAAGGCAACTTGCAAACCTAAAATTTGAACAAATATTTGTATATTGTTTACGAATTTAAACTTTTATGTTCTTGAAACTAATTATTTGACTCTTTGACCTCAAAAAAAAAGCGAAATTATGTCAACAGTGAAGTAGGATAACCATGACCGTGACAAATCGTAAGGTACCGACAAATTTCGTAACGGTTGTACGGACTCTTAAATTTTTGTAATAAAGAAAGCTATTGTTATTTTTAGACTCATTGTTTGAAAATACGCAAGACAACGATGTGCAAAAAATTACAATGGGGAGTTGAATATTCATGTTCTTTGTATTCAATATTGTAAATAATATATAAACGTGTCTCTCCTATTAAAAAAATAGACTCTGTTTCATGCGTTAATAAGGAAATTAGATTATATTTTTTAAGTATCGAAATTTAATTTACTTTTGGTGTGCAAACTTTTCTCAATTCATTGTCAAAAATGTTGTGAAACAGAAGCTAATATCTTAAAATTCGACTCGATTCATGACTGGACACAAATGTTTGGATTCGTTGATTCGACTCATTATAACGTACTCAGTAAATCACAAAGTCAAGGTTAAATAGATTTTGAACTGTTTGAAATGAGAGTTTAATTCTTGGACGACAAAAATCAGACTCACTCGTTCCACGGCCGACTCCTTAAAACTTGTAATCTAAAGAGACGTCGGATCCAAGACAACCCCTTGGTAACCCTTTACAATCTCGGAATGATTTGTTTACAGTGACGCGCGCAGCTTGCGTTACGTAAGGGGTTCTCGCGCGAACCTCAGTCAGCAGTCTGTACGAGGAGTGTCCCATGGTGGCGGCGCACGACAGCCGCCGCCTCTACCGCTAGAGGGCGCGCTGTCGCCCGCGCACCCGCACAGACTTGCGCACATCACGAGCAGCACTGCATCCACGATGGGTTGCACGTGCAGTAGCAGCTGGTCTGGATGATGGGCGCGTAGACGATGCCGTTGGCGTACATGAGAGGCGGAGGCTGCTGGGTCATCATGCGCTGCTGGTCCTGGTAGAGCACTTGCCAGGCGAGGCTCTTGATGAGCTGCAGCGTCTGGCGTCGCTCGTGGCCCATTAGGCAGACGGTGGACTCCTCTACCACGTCGTGGAGGAGCATCAGGTACTGGTGTCGCAGCGCCTCTTCGTCCGGCTCCACGAAGTGGTTCCACAGGTAGTTCTCCAGCTTGGCCTTTTGCTGGGTGATGTCGGGAAAGTCGATGAAGAAGCGCGAGCACATGTATCTGAAATAAAGGTAAGTCATTAGATATCTTCCTAGTAATTTCTAAAGAACTACTACAAAAATATTTTGTTCCACTCTGGATACAAGTTGGAAACTAGAAAGTAATGTGAAATAGATTTCATTTAAACAAAGTTTACAGAATAATATAACTTGGATCATTTTCTGTCAACACTTTTATCTTTACGTATCAAAAACTGTCCGCCAATTCGGATGCAGAAGCAGCGGCGCAAGCCGCGATCTATTCTCCGTTGAATAACCGACCGAAATTCACCTGCTGAAACATGCTAAGCGAAGAAGTGGGGAATTATTCTGTTAATTTTTCGTCCTTTTACGTCTGTACGATGGTTGCATTTTGCTACATTTATAAACCAACTGTATGAAATTAACTTAATGGTAGAGAACGTTACTGCAATGAAAAATTATGTTATTTTTAAGTCTAGTGTCCATGACCTCTGACATTGACCTTAGTTTAGGTAAACAACTTGCTATGCACTTTGTCAAGAGGATGATGGACGGGCAAAAAACAAACGGTTAGCGTTAATTAAGCGTAACTAGAATGGTGAAATATGTCACCACTTTTATTACATTTATATGATTATGAAGCAAATGTTATAGTTAATAATATAAGGAAATTAACAAGCCTTAAATCCACAGGAAAAAATGGACACTCAAGCGTAGCCGAGAGTTACATTTTTCCGAGAGGATTAAAGGCTGGCTAATTTCCTGAAGGTAATTCAACGTTTTATCCACGACCACGGCCAAAACCGGTCAATTAAAAGAGTGAAAACCGTGTGAGAGCAGGTTGAGTTGAAATAGAGAGCACGTTTTGATCGCTAATTATTTGACTGACTATATATACCGTCGAACGAAGAAGCTACATTCCGATCCGCTGTGAGGTTTTTGAGGGGGAAGCAATCATAACAATCGACTGTTTGTTCGTCGGGACGTGCCACCTGGACTTCCCTATTGCATTCTCTAAGTAAATATAGAAGACAATTCCGCCTCGTGGGAATACGACCAGGATTAAATAGAGCAAGCGGTAAGAGAATTAAATTATTGTAGCCGGTGAAACCGAAAAAAGTTTCTTTCGAACAATTTTAATTAACTTTACGAACAAATAATGTTTTTAATTACGTTCAAGTATATAAAAATTATGTTTTTATATTGGACACCTCTTTCTATGGCAAATTGTGGAACATAAAATTAAATCATGCACACACTGATGCCCAGCCAAACGTGAGTGACGTCTGAACGTTTCGCCGGCATTTTTTTTTCTCCGGTCAAGGCCGCCTGTTCCAACTCTTAATTAAATAACACATGTGGGCTTTCTTGAAAAGCGGAAAAGCTGGAAAACCAATTTTCCGATCGATCTGAATTATTATACGCGCTGAAACTCTTTTATCTGTTAATAACGTCGTCGTAGAAGCCAAGTTCCTTCCAACGGCGCCTTTTTGTATCTATTATTAAATTCCTGCAACGGTACGAGTTATCAACAGGAAATATCCGAGATTACGGCTAATAACTCCTGCCAAATTAAAGAGGCGTTGTTTTGTCGACACGCGCGTGTTAAATTTACTGTACAATATTCAGAAGCAGCTACAGTCGAGCAAAATAGAATTTTGTGACATATTCGAAAAATAAGAGAATAAAATACTATCCTCGATACTATCCAAATCGCTTTCTGCACACGATGATGATCATGGATGTGTGCGGTATGTGTTTCTCTTAGTACATCGATGAAATTGATGGCATATTTACTGATAGATTTCCAACAGTTTGACCGCAGTCGAATTTTTAGTGGTTATGACACAGAGATGTAAATTGATCAAAATGTTCAATGTTCGTAATGCCTGCCACATTTAGTCATCGAAAATATGCTGATATTATTTTTATTTATGGGTATTGCAACGGTAGCGTTAATCGTGCAGCTGCTGCATATTGACGTCGCTTCCCGAACAGAAGAGTGCCAGATATAAATGTATTCCAGACAGTCTTCAACAATGCAGGTGAAACTGGAATGCTTCCCAATGTGAGAATTACATCTGAGAAGAATTAACTCGGGTAAAAATATTGTCATTGCTATCTCAGTAACCGTTGATATTCAACCATATGTTTATTAGACTTTTTTGTTCACTTGTCCCTTGAACGCCCCTTTCTAATACTATTAGGGGTTCTCCCAATCAGCCGGTATATACATATATAAATTAATTTATACAGAATGAGATACCGCCAATACCGCGCTAAGACCCTTTCTACCTAATTTGGTTGTATTTTTTTATATCAGTAAAATAAATCGAAGTTTTCCTAAAAATCTTTCAAACTGTAACATTATTGTAACATGCGGCAACACTGCAATCCACTACTTGTTAATGTTAACCTCAGACTACAGATAAAAATAGTTCGTACATACTTCCTTCGTATTGTGCCTAGTGGGGGATTCTTTATTTGTATCTAGTGTTTGCTTGATGTTTTGAGTACATAAACGCCTTACATGGTAGGTGTGCGACGTTGTCACAAACTCAAAACTTGTTTCTTGCCATAATTTTATTACCGTTGGTCAGAGAAAAATATAAAGTCAATTATGTTCTATTGTCGATGTATTTTTATTTCATTATTTGTATTTTTTAAACATCCACGCCACCACCTTAGACATGTGCTCTACATACCAGCATAAGAACTAGGCAAAAAAGAATACCAAGGGACACCCACGGTTCTTGTCTGAAATAACTTTACAGACGTTTTTCCCCCCAAGGTGAAATGCATTACCTGCGCATTTTCCATTCTTACTTAAAATTTAATACTGTCTAGCTGACAAATTACACAGAAGAAGAAACGAACACTATCATTACCTCCGACGAAAGAAAAACTGCATGGTTTATGCATGGCTTCGTGATATTTCAACGGCTGGTGTAGCTCGGAAGGTCGGACAATACAGAAATAACCGTACTTGGAAAACTAAACAAAATAAATTATTAAGCTAATAACAGCACGACATAATAGATATATAAATAGTTTTTGGTTCATCGAGCTCGGCTAAATGGGTGTCAATTTATCACACACATGGATTCAATTCGATTAGTTATTATTTTTGTTATTTTATATTGTGTGCGTAGTATTACTTAGTGTTACACGTAATTTGCTGACACAGTGATGTAACATGGCCCAAGTGTATTGGTAATAAATAATCTGTGGATATGTTATTAGCGTACGAAGAGTGCAATCAAAATCGGCTGCCGCTGCTCTACGAAAAGCATAGAACATTTGCTTATTAACATAACGAACCCAAGATACAGGCAAACGCGGAAAGCGAATATAAATTCAAACATTTACTGTGAGTGTGCAGAACCTGCTTACATAATTTTAAAATGCGAAGTCACTTGTTTTTCTAATAAGTAGACTGTTAAGGGCGCGTTTCCCGGACTCTAGATGTCACAGTTAGCAAACAAAAACGCAGACAAGAGGCTTCACTCTCCACTAGAATACGATTCTCTATTTTCATTACCTACCTGGCAGGTTTAGGCAGGCTGTACTACAGTACCTTCATAAATGATTACAAGCCACGTGAGCCACGTGACCAGGACTGTGATTCTCGAAGAACAACTCGTATGCAAATAGATTTCTTGCCTCTCTAAATTGCCGTAGTGAGGAAAAGGATATTCGCATATGAATTGCTCTGCGATTGATTTGAGAATCTCGACCACCCTGATCACGTGGCTTGTAATCATTTATTAAGGCACTGTATATACCTAGAATATACATTCATTTTCCATAATAATGACACTCTAAATGAATTTTGAGATTTCTTTTGAACTGCTAACGTATTCGCAACGAAATTTACTTTCACCTATTAACGTTACTTCTTCGCCACTGTGACTTATTATTATATCAGTGTTAACGTGGATGAAAAGGTTGCTTTCTATTTTCGTTTTGAGTCAACAATTGTGTTTTTTACCTGCAAAAGTTTCGTCTTGTCTAGCAGTACATTAGTATCCAGTGTGGAATCTTAAAGGTAAATAAAAAATGTGTCAGTACTCACCGTTGCAGTCCCTTAATGAAGTCGGGGCGGGCCGGTTTATAGTTCTTGACTAGCAAGTTGCAATATTTGAGCAGCCCCCCGCCACGTATCTCCTCGGGATGCCTTGTTGAGATCAGCTTCTTCTGCAGGTGGTAGAGCGCCTCCTGGAAATCGCCGTACACGGATTCGCCCACGACGGTGGGGTAGAAGTTCTCACTGATGGGCAACTCACTGCATTTATAGAACAACAACAGCGAGTCCAGGATGATCTGGAACGAATCGACGGAAAACTCGAACTGTCTGCGCATGCAGTCCACGAACTTGAGTTCCACTCCGCGGCCGCGCGAGTTCCCCAGGGAGATGAGGGACCAGCGGTCGCCGCCGGTGTTGCTGTTGACCTTCACCATCTTGCTGACGTAAGCCTCCTTCAGGCTGCAGGTGGAGATACGTTTGCGGCTGACTCCATCCGGCAGCATCTCGTATAGGGAGCTGAGCACGGCGGACTTAACGCGGTCGAAATTGCGCATGGTGGAGAGCTCCACGCCGAAGATGAGATCCAGATCGTTGTATGGCTGCGTCTCGGTAGCGAGGACGTGGGAGGCGGCGCCGCCGTTCAGTCGGATGTCCCGTACTCGCATTCCGGCGCCCCCCGACGAGGTGTCCGCCTCCAGCTTCTCTCTGACGACGTTCACCAAGTCGCGGAGGCGGATCTCCAAGGTGGGGAAGTTGCCGCGGCCGTGTATGTACACCACCTCGTCCATGACATCGTTGAGGCGGCACACCTGCTCGAAACTGAGCACCGCCAGCCGCTGTTGAGATTCCAGGTTCTTCACGTCCTGCTGTTGTGTAGTGGTGCTGATCACGTAGTCGTTTATAGTAAGATTCTTCATGGCCCCTAGATCATCGTCGTCGGAGTCATCCTCGATGCCGCACTGCAACAAAATAATTAACATTAGTACAACGACAGCAAATACTAAAGGCAATATTTAGCTGTAAATATTAAATTTACTTATTTATATAATGCCAAATCATTTCCCACGATAGAAATTGAAGATCAAGCGAGCTGATGGTCAGCGTTTGCGTTCTCACGCTGACTAGCACGATTAAAATTGACACTGATCGAAAAGCCTTCAATGTTATCAATAATATTTATCTTGTTCAGACTTGCAAACAGCAGCGTTCTTCGAAAAAAGTGTATAAATATGTACAATATCAACAGTCCGTTAGCGTGCAGACAAGTATGTAGCATACTGATCGAGAGGTTATATGTGAAATGTCATACAAGTAGTGCCAACCGTAAATGTGCTGAGGATCAATCCGCCAACCATCAGCGCATGTGCGAACCAGAAAACAACCCGTTCCCACACTAACGACCAGAGCGTACAGCATGTTGACTATCAGCTTCTATTCAAATTTGTCGTACAAGTAATGCCGACCGTCAATACGCTCACGATCAGTGCACTGACCATCAGCGCATGTGCGAAACAGGTCTAACGAGTAGATTTAAAGATCTCTCGCAAATGATACGATTGTTTATATTAATAAAGCACGTAATAATTTCAATTGACCATCAGCGCATCAGTCTAACCGATAAATTAAAAGCTCCCTCGTAAACGATACGGCCATTTTTGTGAGCGAGGCAAAGAATTTCAATTGTAGTTAATTGCAAAGCCACCTTTATAGATTTTATCGGCTAGTAAAAATTTGCCGATAAATCTGCTCAGTGTCCTCCGCATAAAGAGAAATAATTATCATATAATGTCAGCGTTGTGCTTGTAAATAGATATAATCTGCCAATACTGGAAAAACCGATATCTGGGAACGTACGCCTTGAATAAAAACTAATGATAGTAATTATGTAATTTGTATTTTATGGTTGTTGGAGTTGTGGACCTGACAGTTGAACAAGCTGAATGAGTAATGCTCCACATGGACGGTATATACTAAGTAAAATCGTAACTTTTACAGCACATAAACGCTTTCATTGAAGCAATTTTCTATTTACGGCATTTTCCAAACAAAAAGGCATTCCTTTGCTACGAGCGGAACATTCCTCTACATAAATTAGACAAAGGAACCTCGAGTCGAGAATTGAGGTCGAGACTTTTCCTAAACAATCTATCGATCAGAGGAAGCAGGCAATGACCCAAGTTTCTGGGCAAGCTCAAAATTATACAGCCAAACAAGCTTTTTTTTTAATCTAGAGGTTAAAAATATACACCTCTGCCGCAAAATACACAGCTGACCGCAAATATTAATTTGCGGTTGTATTAAAATTATGATGTTCCACGAACTATACATTTAAAGTCGAGATTATGCGAAAAAAAATTACGTTAAATAAAATACGACTGTGGTTGTGATATTTACGTAAAGTTATTATTCGCTATGACGTAGTCTGACAAGCGATTATAAGATAAATAACTACTATACCGTTTATATTATCGGGCTTTGCTAGGTATTAACTTACGGTAATTGGTGATTGGATGAATGTCTAAAAGTGTGTATGTTTGTAATTCCTATCACTTTAATCGATAGCTTATTACAAGTGCCCTGCTTAGCAACTACATTATTTTAAATAAATATCTGAAAAAAATACTTTTAAAACCCGTTTGCTTCGTTATGTTATGCGTAGGTAAATTGGTCGTCGCCAGTCACAGGACAAATTGCACTTTAATAGCACTGACTTAGAATCCTTGACCTGCTCGTGCTGCTCTCGGGTTAGGCTATGTGCGTGTGTAACATCTATTATGTTCAGAACGACGTAATATGCATTTAATTTGTCATGCAAGAAAATAACATTTAATTGTCTTTTATAGTTAAGCTTTTTGATATTTAATTTCAGTTTTTGAACTGATTTCCATGCTAATGCGTTTTGTTGTTGCGCTACAGGGCATCACGATATTCATAACCAAAGGCGTTAAGATTCCAATAACGCTCTAATTTCTCATTTAATGTAGCTATCTGAAAATAAAATAATTAAAACTAATTATCGAATTAATAGGGCATTAATTTTGTCATCGATTACAGATTTTATTTTGAGTTGAAACATCCTTCAGTTACCGTTTTAAAGAAAACTTAGCATCTGGTTGCGACTCTTGGGTTTGCATTCCATAACATTAACGAAAAAATCAAGTATGTGTTTTTACGTAATAAAATTAGGAAATTACTACCTTGCTTTTACTTTATTATGAAATTTTTTGCGAGATTTGTTGCACATGCGCAGACGCACATTAATCTAACCTCAAACCTTATGCGTTTTAATTGTGTTAAGGTGTGGTAGACAAACATGTACGGTTCATTAATAAGGACTTTTTGTGGGATATTCGGAAAAAAGTTAAGTAGGTATAAAGAACATAATATTTTGTATAAATATAATCGAAACTTCAACGATACGTTGTTTAGATCTCGCATCAAAATCGAGTTAAAAATATTTATTTCTATACAGATATACGTATATCTACAAATATTTTTTAGATGATGGATGAACAATACACTTTTAGAGAAAGGATTGAATAATTCACATTTAGAAGTTGGATGGACAAATTCCACTAAAAAAATCTTTCTACACAGTTATTTATGCTCATGACAAGGCCTTCTTAACTATTTATAAATACAAATGTAACTGTTTATGTATTTAATGGTGTATTTATTATTAAATTTTAATAATAAAATCTACTGTATTACTAATAATTTTTTAGCCAGAGACTTCCTACATATTATATTGATTCACTTAAACCTAAAGCAGAATATTTTAAGCCGAACAACTTTTTCCCAAGACATTAAAAGGAAAAAGTTTTTCCTCTTTTCAATTTCATCTGTCGATACACTCTTTAAATATTAATACAGTTTTAAATTGGCTTCTGTTACAGTATTCAGGTTAAACAAAATGTAAATATTTGAACTGATCGATGAACTCTGGTATATAATTTTTTTTAACATTAATATTATTTCATATATATGACTGAATATCAATGTGTAAAAAATTGAACAATATGCACGTTCAATTTTTTACACATTGATATTCAGTCATATATGTGAAATATTATTAGTTATTGGAAAAGTTTCCTCTATGCATATTTTTCAATGTTAATTATAAAGGTAAGTATACTGTGTATAAGACATAATTAATAGTTTTCTTAAAAAAAAATCAGGAACAAAAAAAGTCAAATTTTAAATAAATTTCTTGATTTTCAATACAAAACTGGTTGAGAATCACTGATCCGACTCGTATATTAAGATTTTTAAGAGTTATGGTGGATATACAGGGTGAAACTTAAATAAGTACAAATATTTTAACCAGCAGTATAGTTTTGTGTGTAGAACACATAATTAATAGTTTTTTTACAAAAAAATCAGAAATAAAAAAGTGAAATTTTAAATAAATTTCGTAATTTTTCAGCAGAAAACTTGTTGAGGACCGCTGACCTAGACGGACCCTTCATACTTTTATGAGTCATAATGCTGCAGACTGAACGTGTGGTTCACAGTGTTGCCAGTATTATACAAATGTCTTTGCTTCAAGGAAGAAAAAATTTCAACTTTTAACGAATTTTGTCAAGTGTAACATTTTATATTATTTTTTATTATCAAACTGTCATTGACTGTCATGACAGATTATCGGAAGCCCAAGTCAAACTTGTTAACCCCACATAATGCATGAAAATAGCAATAAAATTTGCTAAAAGTTGACATTTTTTCCATTTTAAATAAAAAACGCGTGCATAGTTTTTCGTTATTCTTCATAAAATAACTTAAGGAAATTGTGTTTTGTGTCCCTTTCTAACAGTGTACAATGACATTTAACTTGTGAAATGTGGATTACTGATTAAATAGTTAATTTTTTAACAAACAGGTAAGCTTGTGTGCACGTTTATGTGTAATTTTTGAACATTGGACATAGTAATATCACGTAATATCTCTAAATATTTTACGGTAGTATTGAACTTGCGGAAATTCATTTTTAATCGTTGAAGTATAGTAAGGTTAGTTCAGATGTTAAAATTTATGTTAATATTGCTGCGTATCATACTGCATACCCAATTTTACTGTACTTATGCTTAAAACAAGTATTTTTAAAATAGAACTATTACGTTAAAGGAAACGTAATATTTATATTGGAGGAGATATGGCAACCTCGCAACAAATCATATGTTTCATTACGTTGTTGGATGAAAAATCAGAAAGCGGTCCTCAAAATGTGGGTATTTTTTAAAAAAATTAATATCTCCGTAAATATTAGAAATTTTTAAAAATGGCTTTCACTAGACTGATTTAAATGACGAACTACACCAGCAGTTAAAATATTTGTACTTATTTAAGATTCACCCTGTATATTTCGCCACGTTGCCAGTGTTACACTAATATCTTGGAATAGACATCAAGAAAGTTATAACGAGAATTTTGAAATATTTTTATTTATAAAAATGTTAATGAACACTTTCTCCCCTTTGCATGGCAAACGTGGGTTCATATACAGTATGCGCCAAAAGTATGGAATAAATTCAATAAAAACGAAACAATTATTTTTTGGGAAAAATCGAACAGGGCGATTTTTAATTTAAAAAATACATATTTTAGCGTAAAATGCGATTTTCAAATGTCATTTGTTTTCGAGTAATGACGTCATCGATTTTTTTTTAAGGAAAAAATATGGTGTTGTCATATTTTTTCCTTGATTCTGAAATATCGTTTAATTCTCTATCAGACAGTACTAAAATTTTGCCCTTTTATATAGGAAAGTTTTCAAGTAAATGACGAATGAATGTTAGAAAACGTAAATCAATTAAAATAAAGCAAAATCGTTATCAAGTTTAGTTTTTCGAATTCCATACTTCTTTTATGGATCACGTAGGTGAAAATCTTTGTAAAGTGTCATTGTCACACCGACTTTCTAATAAGTATTGTAAGCGACATAGAAATTATTATTCAATTTAAAGTATTATGGCACCGTTTAACTGTTACTCAAATAATTGAAATTTTAATTCTTATCGGATGCGGGAATATGACTAGAACTCAGTACGAAGTTTGTGATTTATTTAATGAAAAATATCCAGATCGCTTTATCAGCCAATCAACAGTCAGTAAGGTAGAGTTTAAATTTAGAGAAACTGGCAATGTTGTAAATATTCCAAAACCTGGACGTCCAAGCATTAATGAAAATCAGAAACAGAACATTTTGATAAGTATGGTGGATAATCCTCATAATTATGCACGATTGGTTGCATTAAACAATGACACTGGTCAGAGCACAGTGCTACGTATCTTGAGGAAGGAAAAATATCATCCCTATAAAATTCAACTTGTGCAAGAACTCAATGAAGATGATCCCGATCGCCGCTTACACTTTTGCGAAATTCTAATGGATTTATGTCAAGGAAATAGAAATTTACACCAGCAAATACTTTTTTCAGACGAGGCCACATTTTGTCTGAATGGTACAGTAAACCGTCAAACTTGCAGATATTGGAGTCGGGAAAATCCTCATTGGATGGCAGAGGCACATACCCAACACCCTCAGAAATTAAATGTGTGGGCTGGAATAGTTGACGCCAGAACAGTAGGGCCTTTCTTCTTTGAAGGAACCCTTACAGGACAAAGATATTTAGAGTTTCTAGAAAATGACCTTGTTGCAGCCCTTGCAGTAATTTTTCCTAACGATAATGACCCTGACATTCCTGACGATACTATATGGTTTCAGCAAGACGGTGCACCTCCGCACTATGCGCGCCCTGTACGAGATTTTTTGGACAACTGCTTTCCTGGGAGGTGGATCGGCAGACGCGTACCGATAGAATGGCCTGCAAGATCGCCAGATCTTACACCTCTTAACTATTTTTTATGGGGATACTTGAAGTCAAAAGTGTACATTAATAAACCACGTAATTTAGAAGAACTTCAAAATCGCATTCGGGACGAAATACGCAGAGTTACCCCAGAAATCATTCATAATGTGCAAAAAGAATTTCTTCACAGACTTGCGCATTGTCAAGAAGTTGGTGGATGGCAATTCGAACATTTAATTTAAGTATAAAATTTAATCAATTGCATTTTATTTTACATACCTCAGAATTGTTACTTTTTTATGGATAAAATTTACGTTTTCTAACATTCAATCGTCATTTACTCGAAAACTTTCCTATGTAATAGGGCAAAATTTGAGTACTGTCTGATAGAGAATTAAACGATCTTTCAGAATCAAGGAAAAAAATATGGTGTTGCCATTTAAAAAAAATCGATGACGTCATTACTCGAAAACAAATGACATTTGAAAATCGCATTTTACGCTAAAATATGTATTTTTTAAATTAAAAATCGACCTGTTCGAGGATTTTTCCCAAAAAATAATTGTTTCGTTTTTATTGAATTTATTCCATACTTCTGGTGCATACTGTATAATAGAATCGTTTTCGGAAGGTGAAGTAGGCAATAAAACGTTGGTGAAACCCGACATATACCTCTAAGCCCTTTCCACTTGTTTGTAATATACCTAAGTCGTGCTCAGGTGCGTGAACAGAGCTGAATGTGTTGATCATTCTATTGCGTTGTGTTGATTCTTCTGTTGTGGTGTGTTTGTGATACAGTGTTAACGAAATTTGAAAATGGCTCATCGTGAAGTTTAGAATGAGCAAAGCAGGAAACTTGTGTTACATGACAGTTATACCTGTCATAAGCAGGAATCAGTTGAAATGAAATAAATGTATACGTTTCGCCTTCCGAAATCGATTGTACTATAAAAGCATTTAAAAAATTTTTGAAAAATCATTGTTCCATTATCGCAACATACCGTCTTAGGACTCCCTGCCTGACACTTGCAGCTACCGCGTGCGAGCTGACAATGGCCCTGTTGCTGTTCGGCGATCATCGCGACAGGCACACCTGACACCCGCTTGCCGACGGCGGCGTTTCTCTCGACGCCGACGGAACTCGCTGCTGGCACCGGACGCGGACGACGACGCCTCCGTGAGCGTGTTGCTAGGTGACGTGCGTCTGGACTTCTGGATCTGGTCGAGGGACGCCGCGGTGGCGCCGGCGAGCGCGTGACGTCACGGGAATCTCGTGGGCGGTCTGAATGGGAAGCGTGGGCGAGGGTGCAGATGGGGTACGCGACTCCCACGCCGCCTGCCCCGGGCCCGGAGTACGCAGATCGATCGCGGATGCAGTCACTCTTAGCCGGCTCGCTGGAAGAGATTTTCGGTGATGGATCGACGGTAGGGTTGGGGATGAAAAATGACAGGCGGTATCTCTCCCCCCCCTCGTTTATACGCTACTACGACGTCGTCTCCGAAGCTCTGCAGCCAACACTTCGGTTATGAATGGGGAAAGGTGTTGAGAGCCTTCAATCATGCCGATCCTAACAACCTGACAACTACTTTTAACGTTTCAACATATAAAGTCACAAGTCAGGATCTTTTCTCTAACATTTTTCATAACTGTTAAGTTATTGTCGATGTTATATTTAAGGGTTACTTCGCATTTTGTTGCGAAAATTGCTATTTTTTTATTTTCCTAAATATTGAACAAGTATCTCATAACTTCTTGGGTTTCAAATCCGAAAAATTACACTTAAATTGTTGATATTGAATAACTTCCACCGAAAAAAAATTTTATCGTCTGTAAAAAATGTTGTTTCATGGAAATAAATTATTTGTTTTTATAGAGCCAAACAAACATTTATTTCTTGATACTAAACTAATTTTTTAAAAAGGCAAAAATACAGTTATTTTGTATAAAGTAAGCATTTGCTTCCATTAAATAAACATTATTTCCTTTTCAATGGTACCCTTCTGTTGATTTAATTATATTCTATGATGAAACAATATTTATATACATGAAAGAATTTTTTCCCAATTAAATAACTGCTTATTTAGAGCTAATGCCCCGACCAACATAGAATTACACCTGAAAAATCTATAGCAAAAAAAAAATTTTCTTATCAAATAAATCAATTTTTTTTGACAAAACAAGTGATCATTACACTAAAACAGATTTGTTTCCCGAGAATAAATTATGTTTAAATAAATGCATTCAATATTGCTACAATTACATTTTCCTCGTAGAATCGTAATGCAGTATGCGTCAAAACTATGGAATAAATTGTATTTTATTTTACATACCTCAGAATTGTTACTTTTTTATGGATAAAATTTACGTTTTCTAACATTCAATCGTCATTTACTCGAAAACTTTCCTATGTAAGAGGGCAAAATTTTAGTACTGTCTGATAGAGAATAAACGATCTTTCAGAATCAAGGAAAAAATATGGTGTTGCCATTTAAAAACAAATCGATGACGTCATTACTCGAAAACAAATGACATTTGAAAATCGCATTTTACGCTAAAATATGTATTTTTTAAATTAAAAATCGACTTGTTTTTAAGATTTTTCCCAAAATATAATTGTTTCGTTTTTATTGAATTTATTCCATACTTTTGGCGCATACTGTATATACATATATTTTACGAGTGTATGATTCTAATTGTGTTAACTTTTTTGCACAATAGAGAAGATAAATAAAGGATTTTAGATAAATCCTTTAATAATAATAAAGAGGATTTTTATAAAGTATTTTCCTCCGTGTAGTTAATGTTACTTATCGATAATAGAATAAATTCCGAAAGTCCCGAAAATATTTTTATAATCTAGCAGCATTGTTTACTCCCACACTGACTTTACCATTTAACCTAAAATAGTGACACAAACAATGATAACTCGAACAAATAAAGTTGTTATGAAGAACCCAACCACTTAGATAACAATATTAACCCTTGATATTGATAAAAAGACACAAACACACATTTTGGAGCAGTTCAATTAATACAATGTTTTCCTTAAAAACAATATATATATCTCACTACTTTTACACAACACGTTAGTATTGCCTACTTTCTAATACACGGTGAACCAAAAAGTAAAATTGTTCATCGATTCCAACTAGCTAAAATATACATTTTCGGCGAGCTTCTACTTAGTTGCAGAAACGGTTTGTTGGATGATATTGAAAGCAATTTTTGTTTGACGACTTTCCAATTTTCTAGAAAACTACATCGAGAATCTCTGAACAAACTTGGAAAGGGAAACAAAATGACATTTTACGCTCTGAATAAATTCGTTTAGCACTTGATACATTCTATGACGAATGTGATGAATGAAAGAATTCAACTTAAGGCTGATGTTTAATAAATGACAGAAAATACATTCGAGATTTCTATAAAAAGATACAAATTTAGATTTGCTGAAACTTTATAATTGTCTTCATTTTATTATAATTATTTTGCAGGAAAACACTTTAAAAACATAGTTACTCATTTAAAGACACTGAATTGTATTTCATTTAATTGCCTAATAACTTACAACAATGTAATAATTAATGATTTATCACCCTGCTTGCAGCGAGTGCAAGTGTAGTGCAAACGCTGGCGTGACACGGGCAATTTTCAACCGAATCGTGAAAGTGTTGTAGGTTTAGGGTGTCCACGGTGTATTGCAGCAGGGTAACGTATCATACATGAGGCTCAATTATATTCGTACCAAGGGATGAATCATTTGGTTATTTGTTGCTAGTGACCTTTAGTTTACTCTAGAGCAAATTATTACCTGGTGATAGGTCAGTAGATTTATAAAAAAAAACAACAATTTTTTACATACTGTCAACGTTTCGGTCTAGAGTGGTCCCTGTTCAGGGCTCTGTAACGTAACGTTTTTCTTTGTCCAAAAAGAATACAAAGATTTTCATCAAAATTGTCCAAATTTAAATAAAAAACTAACAATATATGCAACAGCATAGGGAAATGATGGTTTTATCAATTTTAAACGAGAACATTAAAAAATAATTTTTAACAAATCTCTTTTTTAGATAAGTTCTGACTCGCCCTGTATACATTTCCTATAACCAATATTTTTACGTCGCATTAAAATAATAATGGAATTAACAAATATTTGTTGACATTTTAAAAATGTTAAGTGAAGTAGTTTTTGGGGACGCCGTATACAGGGTTAACTATGACTAAGTACAAAAATTTTAACCACGTGCTCAGGGAGCCCTAAAAGACAATAAAAAAGTTATTCCAGAATTTTAGCTCGACATTTAAAAAATGGAGCAAAACCCTTTTTTCCTACGGAAAGGCGGCGCCTATGATGAGTATTTAGTAAGATGGCTTATGGCTTAGATCCATAGTTGACATTACATCTGTCAACAACTACCATGCGGTCGTTTGCAGTGTTTCTAAATGCAGAAACGACAAAAATTATTATAACATTCTTATTAGTAATAATACCTGATAGATAGATAACAGTTAATCCAGTTAGCTCCAGCATTTTGCATTCGTTTTTCATTATTTGGTTACAAACTGGTAAAACTACATTTTCACTCACTACCGATAAACACACTTCCCGTAAGTACAGTTATTTAGATACAATGCCTATGTATTATAACAAAATCGAAGAAAGGGATGAATAGGTAGGTTCTAATAGATAACAGAAAACGTTTAACACCCGCGGCAGTCTTGTCCCATAACCTAGAAAAATAAACCGGCGAACTATATTGTGGTAAAATATCTGTACCTGACACATATTCCTTTATTTGTTAACTATAAAACGTTTAAAATTAAAATAAGGCACTAAAAACTGAAGAAGAACACAAAACTACAACGTAAACACAGGAATTAAATTATAACATGACAGCGAACCGACTGAACTGGACCGACTGCCGACTGTTGCATGACGGTTGCTTGCTTGTTGCATACTCTGATTCCCGCATTGGCGGCGTTAAATAAGGATTTAATATAAGTTTAGAAATTTTTTGAAAGGAAATTCTGTTAATTCTTATTTTTTTCTATCCTCTCTTCAAATATTTGTACTTAGTCATAGTTAACCCTGTATAACCGCAAAGAAACTGTTGATCCAATAATTTTTGAGTAAATTTAACAATTTTTTTTTCTAGGTGTAGTCTCACCGTAAGACAGCATGTAAACGAGTATAAACCTTACCGATACACAGTATTTTCGTCGAAATACCATACTAAGTGTCTGTTAATGATATCTCACTAGACTAATTGCCCTACGTCACAGGACATGTAAAAATCCCTAGAACAATAAATCCTCTTATCTTATCAGCCACATGAGCACCTCGTCGGATGACGATAGCGATCAATAGTTGATTTGTTTGTTTATTCGTAGGTGTACCACAACGTTCGCCAAAAAATTCAACTCCAACGACGCTTTAAAACCCTAATCTCTCTATTGTATGCGGGATAATCCGTGTGGCGCGTATTACTTTTAGTAGTATAAGCCGACCTTGACCTGAGAACAGCACGCAATTTTACCATTTACAATGACGAGGCTGAACTTAACACCACGAGTTTTAATCTCCACATCTGATTTTTCTCTCCTCAATTAATAAAATCGTGTTGTGTGTATATTCGCAGAAACTGAAGTTGGAATGAAAAAGAAAAAGAGTACTTATCTTTGTAAAATGCTGGCTAATCTACATTTAATTTCGTTCTAAAACACGGGCGACACGTGACGTATAATCACGTATTGCATGTAATGATTATAGCGTAGCAATCCGTGAGAGGCTATCCGCCCATTGTTTTTGACTGCCGAAAATATAGTTATTTGAAAATCATTTTTTAAAATTAAGTTCTCATAAGATAGAATAATTTTATTATTCACAAAAAAAGTGAGCATTACACCAAAAAAGATTTATGTCCCGAGAATAAATTATGTTTAAATAAACTGAATTGTTTGCTAAAAAAAATTTTCGGTGTACTAGGGAAAGTTTCGAGAATTCCACGACGTGAATTAGCACATGCAGATGGAACAACTGGATTGATAAAGATAAAAAAGGATGAAACCGATAATTTATCGATATCTATCTGCCTACACCTTTGAAGTTTTCGTTCTATTAATTAATTCTTCGAATATCAATGTAGGTACTCAAAAGTTCCATTAGGATTTTTATTTAGGGAAATCTATTATCTCAGGTATATGTTTCTAATAAAATTCCGATAACACAATAACGTCACAAAGCAACAACTCTATGTAGGGTTAACTATAACTAAGTAAAAATATTTTAAGAGGGGATAGAGAAAAATAACAATTAACGAACGAATTCTAAACTTATTTATGAAGAGAAAAAATATATTTTTCGAAACTGTACTAAACCGCTATTTATCGACGACTATGGGTGCCCGTCCACTGCAAAGTTATTTATTTGGTACCTTTGACTTACGGCAACCAGCAACACAATTGTGACTGACAGAAGACTACATGGTAAAATTTGTTGTTATCGAACAAGATTTTATAACTAAAGATTGCTGTGGGTACACCTAAAATTTTCTACTATCTATTAATAAACTTTCGTTCGATTTTCTTAGAATGGGCATTTTATTTAACTGTACGCGCAGTGTGTGTTTTGTTGTTAGTGGGTAATCCTTATGGACCTGTAATGAAAAACATATGCAAAATACTGCAGCTAACAGGATTAACTTTACCTATACATTATTAATAAAAATTTTCATTTTAGTTCGTTTCTATATTTGGAAACGCTGTAAAAAAACAACCGCATGTTAGTCGACATATCTAAGTCAACTCGGACATGTTTATCAATCATTGGCGTCGATTTTCAGGAGGAACATAGAGTTTTGCTCCGTTTTTCAAACACTGAATTAGAATTCCGATTTTTTTTGTCTTCTACGTCTCTTTGAGCATGTAGTTAATATATTTGTACTTAGTGGTTGTTAATCCTGTATGTGATAAATTCAAAAGCATGATTATTTTATTTTGCCGGTTTTTAAATTAATTTTCAGTGTATATTCATTTTTTTTTTGGGCATTTTAATAAATAAATGACAAGATACGCCAATGGAAACGACTCCCAGCAGTTTGGGCGATTGTACAAAACCAATTCGCTTTCCAAATTATTATTATTTTATTACGATTTACGTGTTGTAATTCCAATGTCAGGCGGTATAGAATACAAGTATTAAATAATTCATCTAAACCGTCGACCGTACGAAACTAACTTTTCCTTTTACCCGATTCAATGCTGGCTGGAAACTGTGTCGAAACGGAGTCGGTTGTTTAAATTTAACTATTTCATTACTGATATGTGAGCCAATGTGTGAATTTTACACCGCAGCGTTGTGAAAGGCGACTGGTCACACGAGAAAAACGAAATGTGTTTTTTCTGGTTCGGCCAAGGTCACAATACGAAAATTTTAGGTTAAACGGGTTGCTCGGCTTACGGTTTGTTAATAATTGTAAATTAATGTGCATATATGTTATTTTTTTGACAGTCAGTTGTTTGGTTCAACGCCTACAAATGTTATAATTATCGTAATATAAAGAAACATATAATGATACAAGGACACATACTAGATTTTTCACTTGAAAATATCACGATTGAAGCCTACTAGTCTTAATAAAATGTTGATAATAGAAAACATACAGGGTGTCAAAGTTGGAATTTAAAAAGTGATTTTTTGTAATCTTCAGTAATATTTTTTTATTTGTGTTACCTGAATCTGGGTCTGATTTGTCGGCCAAACCGATAAGGTTAGGTAAATTTGATGCCACTAAATCCAATCCTCGTCCGCTAAAAATAACGCTTCCTTCCGAACATGCCGTACTTAACATTATACGTCGATCCTTTAAATTGAAGGATTTGAGAGATCCTAAAGACATCAGAATTTCACTTGATAAAACTCCAAGGCAGCAACAATATTACAGAAAACTCAGAGATGAACTTTCATTGAGAACTGCAGAAGGTGAAAGCAACCTACGCATTAAATATATACGAGGAGTACCACAGATAATTTCGTCAAACTAGATCGGCCCAACAGAAGCAGTGATTTTACAGTATATCTACAAAATGTGCGAGGTATTAATACGAAACTTCAAGACATTTTTACAACATCTTGTGACATTAATTATGATTGTATTGCTTTGGTTGAAACCTGGTTAAAAAATGACGTTTCGGCTAATGAAATATTTCCTGAATCTTATACTGTTTTTCGACAAGATAGAGATCTTGAATCGACTAACACTTCCCGTGGCGGTGGTGTTCTTTTGGCTATTAATTCAGAATTCAATGCAACTTTGATAGACAATAGTAATATTAATAGTATGTTCCCTTTAATAGATGTGTTAGGTTGTAGAATTAAGTTTGATGGTATGAATCTATATATTTATGTGATATATGTTCCACCTCAAGTTAACAATTTAGACCTTGAGGCTTTTCTAGAGATGTTGCAGCTTAGTCTTATAGATGTTAATAAGTGTATTATGGTGGGCGATTTCAACGTTTCTAAATTTGTTGATTTAGATATAACTGATTTCAAAACTAAGACAGTTTTAAACTTTCTGGAGTTTAATAACTTCCAACAATATAACACAATTCTTAATGCTTTTAATAGGATATTAGATTTATGTATTTCTGACATGGAATGTGATGTGTCTCGTGATTCGGTACCTATTGTGAATGAGGATGATTATCACCCGTCGCTATCAATATCAGTCAATTTAAGCAGCAAGTTAAGAAATTTCCCCACAAATATTAATAGCAACAGATCTTATAATTTTAAAAAAGCAAATTTTATTGGTATTTATCAAGCTTTATTTCATACAAACTGGGAATTCTTAAGCAACTTTAACGATATTGACTCTGCCTGTACTGCTTTTTACGAAGTTATTTATAGCATTTTAGATCAATATGTACCTGTATATAAAATGTATAAACGTAGATATCCATCTTGGTACACTGCTGAGATCATTAGTAACATTAAACTAAAAGCTTATTATTATAATAAATATAAAAAATCGCAGAATAATTTATTTTTTCAAGAATACAAGAGACTAAGATCTTATATCAAAAATCAATTATCTAATGCATATAAAAATTATTTGAATTCGATACAAAACAATTTTGTAATTAATCCAAAGAGTTTCTGGTCTTTTATTCAGAATAAAAGACGTACTACACGTATACCATCTAACATGTTCCTAGATGAACAGAATTTTGATAATCCTATTCAGATAGTAAATAATTTTGCTACTTATTTTTCTAGTGTATACTCTACTGATCTAGCTAATGACTTTGATGTACCGTATAATAACATTCAAGTTTTTAATGTGGAAAAATTTACTGAGATGGATATTCGAAATTCTATTAAGAGATTGAAAAATAAAATGACTTGTGGCAATGATCTGATCCCTAGTTTTTTAATTAAGGACTGTTCTGGCGTATTTTGTACTCCACTTCTTATTTTATTTAATCTCATGTTGTCAACAGCCACTTTTCCTGCCATGTGGAAAGTGACAAGAGTTTGCCCTGTTTTAAAAAGTGGTAACCCTTCTAACATCAAGAACTATCGACCTATAGCTATTTTGTCAAATTTTGCTAAGGTTTTTGAAATGACATTATATGCATATATCTATAACAATGTTAGCACCTGCATTTCTTCTAATCAACATGGGTTCGTTGCACGGCGTTCTACTGTGACTAATCTAGTTGAATTTACTCAGTTTGTTTCAGACCATATTGATAGAAAAGGCCAAGTAGATGTAATATATACAGATTTTGAGAAGGCTTTTGACAAGGTAAATCACTCCATATTAATACAGAAATTGAAATCATTTGGTTTTGATGATTCTTTGCTACTACTCACAAAATCTTATCTTGACCGTCGTGAGTTGTATGTGTCATATAATGGATACCGTTCTCATATTTTTTTAGCTCCTTCTGGGGTACCTCAAGGGTCTAACTTGGGACCACTTCTGTTTATTCTTTATATAAATGATTTATCGTCATCTTTGCAGTGTAATCACCTTTTTTTTGCAGATGATTTAAAGCTTTATCGTAACATTAACTGTTATGATGATTGTCGTGCATTGCAAGAACTTTTGAATGCAATACAGGTGTGGTGTATAGAAAACATGGTTTCCGTTAATATTGATAAATGTAAAGTTTGCTCTTTCAGTTTAAAGAAAAATATAATTTTATTTGATTACAGTCTTGATTCAAAGCCATTGACACGCAGCAGTAATATTAAAGACTTAGGGGTAATATTTGATGCTAAACTCTCATTTTCTGAACATATTAATACAATCTCAAGCACCGCCTTTAAAACTTTGGGCTTTATTGTCCGTAATTCCACATCGTTCAACAATATTAGTGCTTTGAAATGTTTATACTATTCTTTAGTCCGTTCTAGATTAGAATATGCTAGCCTTGTTTGGTACCCATGCTATCAAGTTAATATTCATCATCTTGAAGGTGTTCAACGTCGCTTTTTAAAATTCATGGCATATCGCGTTGATAATATTTATCCTGCTAGAGGATTTGATCATGGCCTCCTGTTGCAGAGATTCGATTTTAAATCGTTGCAGTTGAGGAGAGTTCTCACAAGTCTATCTTTCTTGTTTAAATTATTTCATAACCTCATTGATTCACCAGAAATTTTAAAAATGTTCTACTTACGTGTACCTAGGCCTGAATCTCGTGATGATTACATGTTTTACTGTCGTAATGCTAGAACAAATGTCCTTACGAAATCCCCTGTATACACCATGTCAATTAATTTTGATCAAATTTCTCATTTATGTGACCTAAATTTTGATACACTCAAACAATTATTATCAGTTAGTTCTCAATTTTTTGGAAGTGTTTAACTGGCCTCATCTATATTATGATATAGCTTTCAGACTGATTTAGTTTAGTAAATGTTAAATATTATTAGTAATTAAAATTAAGTACACTGTTACTTCATTACTTTGTTATAATATGTTTTGTCCTGTAATTGGAATGTCTATTCTGTTGGGCAATAAATGCATTATTATTATTATTATTATTATTATTATTATTATTTTATTTTATTTTTTACTACTCTATAGGTGACCCATTTAAGGAGTAGGAAAAACATATATAACACAAAATACAATAGTAAACTACAACAACAACAAAAAAGTACAATATTGTTGGGAATGGGGTCGTTAAAAAAAAAATTGGTTCAAAAGTCTATGTTTCGGCTGTATTTAAGCCTTCTTCAGGAGAATCAAAAAAAAGTTTTCCGTGTAAAACACAAATATGGAGTATAAAATAAAACACAGTATGTTATATTAAGTACATATTTTTTCCCCATTTTATATATTTGTATTTTACACGGAAAACTTTTTTTGGATTGTCCTGAAGAGGGCTTAACTACAGTCGATACAAAAACTTGCCAACAAATTGGTTTCTTTAACTTTAAATCCTATTCCCAATAATATTTCTGTAAATTAAAATATTGGGTCATAAATATACTATATACGCCATATTTGAGACGTAACTTTTTTGGGCTTATCACGCTTTTATTAATAAATCTTAAACCTACATTGTTTTTTAGGAAAAAAGGTATACTTGTCATTAATCTCAAAAATTTGCCATTTTTGAGAAAATAGCTTTTCAACAATCAGCTGCATAGGATAATCCACAACGTGAACAAATTTGTCGCTTATAATTCCTAAACAGATTTTTTAAACTGTTGATTATCAGGTTGTAATCTATTTCAAAATCCTTCCAAATATTCTAGATGCCCAGCACGTCTATTAAAATTTAATTGCCATCCGAATATAAAAAATTATTGTCAGAATTTTTCGATTTTATAAAGTAATTGACCGAAACTGGCTAAATATCTTACATTTAGAAATACTTATTAACTTTAACATAAACTTTGCCTAATAATTATTAAAATTTAACTTACCATTGGTGCCTTACTTACTAAGTTAAAATATTGTACAAGGAACTATGCTGATTGTAGAAAAGCTATCTCGAAAATGATCAATTTCTAAAACTAATGACAAGTATATCTTTTTTCCTTAAACACAATGTAGGTTTAAGATTTTTAAATAAAAAACGTAATAACGTTAGGATCAAAAAAGTTACACTCACATCTACGTCACAAATATAGTGAATGTGGCGCCATCTAAGAAATACAACTTGTTATGATTTCCCATATCCGAAAACATCTATTTACGAATTTTTAAGTTGATACAGTGTATTATATTATACATTGTAATTATTACTTTTTTGTTACCAACATTTGTCTATGTTGTGCTGTTTTTTCTTACTTGTCTTATATTTATTGCATTAGTTTTGTAGGTCATTTTGTTTGTATTTTATTCAATGATTGATTCCTTGTACTCCTTCCTTGTATTCCGTAATTGGAATTTATATTCTGTGGAATAGTGTATAAATAAATAAATTAAGGTATATTGGCCTAAATCGTGCTATTTTAATGTGAATAATCTAGTATGTCTCCATTACTTACGGATCATCCTGTATAAATTCATGTAATATATACATATCTTTAATTTAAGTCTTATCGTATTTCGTGCATTGTTTTTAACTGGATTTAATAGAAACTAAACCAATGCGTACCTACATCAAAACTGCGCGTACGACACGGATTAGGAATATTTTAAATTATCGTTTTATAATAAATAAAATACACAAACATATAAATATTATTAAATATATGGATATTTTAATAATGTTGAATATAAAATTTTAATTAATAATACTTATGATAACGTTATCTGAAAGATAACAGAGCTATCTACAACAAATAATACAGCAAATACTGCTATAAATCCATCTGCATATGCAACACGTTACTTTCGAAAACGTGTGTCCTTCGCGTATCGTGAATTTTTTCTATACGTCTCTGACAATATCATCCCACAGATTACCTATAAATATCGCAAAAATGTGCGATGTCTCGCAGAAAATTTACGATGCTTGATAGTCGAGTTTTTGGTGGATGCGCTGGGGTCGGCAAACGAAGCTGTACTGGAGAATTTTTATCTAATGCTAAGGTCACACATGGGCCATCTGTTCCCATCCTTAGACGCGCTTCTATGGGTTTAAAAAGGTTCAAATATTCAGATACAGAATTCTTCACATTTTACGTCGCGTGTACCTATCGGTTTACGCCGAAAAAAAAATTATTTATAAAAAGGTAGATAATTATTTAATGAGATACACGAAATGGTACTCGAGGTAGCACCTACCTTACTGATATTTATTTCCATGATTAATATTTGGAGAGATTTCAAGAATGTTGTTTGTTTTCTTACTTATTTACATTAAAACTTGTTACAACTAAGATTTTGCTACCTCTCGCTTTTTTAGGACCTCTCCTTCCCTCCACCGTATGCCACACGATAATATGCACTTGTCACACTTCCCATAAATTATACAAAAAATAAGCGAACATTTACCAAGGCAAGTCCTGAAAATTTATTTCAAACTAATTACCGTATATCTCATTTTTGACAGAATCTGATGCAGTCTGTAGTCGCCATCTGTAGGCCACTAGTGCAAAATGTACTTCACGCCGATAAATTTTTAAACTTTTTGTGTAACTGAGAAATTAAATTCTGCTAATCCTAATAATAGCAACATTACATATATTTGACAATGTTTGCATAAAATAATTAGTACTATTTTAAACTATAACAGCCTTACAGTGTTCTGTAAAAATCTTTTAGAATATTCCTTCTAAGCTTTGATGTTTGAAGAATATGCAACTAGCAATGAAAAATCATAATCGAAACCTGGTTCAGAATAGGTGACTAATTTTTAGTTTAAAACGTTTTATAGTAATTCAATAAAGTAATTTATGCCGGGTACAGATATTTCTCTATAACATAGTTCACCCTATGATGTGTGCTGTTTGTTTTTCTAGAGTCAAAGGCAATCGAACACGGTTTTAGATTTTATACAAGTACTGGACTACCGCGGGTTCATTCTAAGTTTTCCTTCAATATTAGAGCAAAACGGTCTGTGAATTCTGACAGACTTGTAATGAGTGAAAATGTAGTTTTGGCAGTGTGCAACGAAGGAACGAAGAACGAATGCAAAATACTGCAGCTAACCGAATTAACTGTTATCTATCAGGTACTATTATTAATAAAAATGTTTATTTTAGTCGTTTCTACATTTGACAATGTTGTAAAAATCAAGAGGAAAAGAGGGTTTTGCTTAAACATAGAGTTAGTATTCCGAAATAAATTCATTTTTAGGCTTTCCTGAGCACGTGGTTAGAATTTTTATACTTAGACATAGTTACCTCTGTATTATTTACTTCATTTGTTGTCACGAATTGAGGTCTTCAATTTTCTGCATTAAACGCCACAGCTTGTATTTTATTTTAGTGCACAGCCTGTCAATGGAGCTTGGAAAGACTTTTATTACAGTACGGAGAGTCGTCCCTATCATTTTGACAGTTACATAACGGTAAGCGGGGTCAAATCGGTCGTGACGAGAGCACGGCCCGCAGTAGAAGTAAAAACTGGGTAAAATACGAGCCTTGCAACACTTACGCTTCGTATCTAACACACATTTAGAAAGTGAACGCCTCGCCTCGGTGCTCTCTTGGCGCTAAGGAATCCGCGGAGCCGGAGTAAGTAGAGCGAGCTGATTGCGTCGCCGGTCTGGTGGCAAGTTCCTTGTTAATACGCGTTATCGAAACCCAAACAGAAAAAAAAAACGGACGAAAAAGCGTTCTCGGGTTACGTAAGGGCGCTAGCGTGCAGCTGATTAGTACCCGGTAGCGCGAAACGGAACCGAGGCGCACGACAGATCAGGACTCCGGAGACGACCTTCTGGCGTATTCCGATGCTCTACTACTAGAAATTTGTGTGTGCTATAAGATTGCGTCAAATTTTCACCTTTCAAAAAAATTCCAAACTTCCAAAATTTATAAAGCGAAAATTTTTTTTTTTCGATATTATATTAAACCCTTAATTCTAGATCAGTATTTTACAGTAATATAGACATCAAGTGGCACTTCCATTCTGTCTAGCCAGGAAAGTCTTCCTAAAATAATCTAATATATAAAATTCTCGTGTCACAGTTTTAGACGCCAATTTTATATGTATATTCGGTAGGTCTGAGAATCGGTCGTAATCTACTTTTCATACTCCTAAGTGATAAGGGTGGTTCACCCCAAACAATTTTTTTTTATTTTTTGGACAAAATTTTTTATTTTTTTATGATGTAGCATTAAAAAAATACATACAACCCTTAATTTCCATCCTTCTATCACAAACCCCTAGTTTTTAATAACCATTTTAGTAATTTTATCATTTTTAACCCTGGTCGATAACTGATCGATTATCACTAGATCAGTTATCTCCGCCAAGCATCTACCGGTGTCACTTCTCACCCAGTAAACAGTACGGAGTAGAGATGAGAACGAAGCCGGTCTCCTGTCTCTCTCACACAACAAGCCTTCTCTCACTCCCTACACAGTTTTCGACCATTATTATTGTGTATGAATCGAGCGTAGTAGTGACGTTTACAATTATCATTTTACCTTCTAAGTGTAATTCTCAAGTAAATGTATTATTAATTTGCTGGGCCATAACTATTTATTTCCTATTTTATCAATAATTAATAATATTATTAATTTTAAGTGTAGTTCTCATTATTAGTTAATTAAGTGATCTACATAACCTCAAAAGTACGCAACACGTGTCACAAGCTCCCGCCAACAACGGCTGTTATTTTACTATATGGCTATTTTTTTCTACAGTGAACAATGCCAACAAGACGTAAAGGGGCTAATTTGGGCCGTCAAACAAGTAAAATTGCAGGCACGCGAAATAATTCAAAAAATGAATGTTTCGTGTTTTGTTTTTCTTATAGGCCGTCATCATTCACAGTGCTCCATTCCTCTTTTAGTCATATACCACATCTCCACACACTTACAATAAGTTAGTTATTTTTTATTTAACTGCCAAAATATGTACTAGAAATAATTCATATGGCAAAATTTTAAATTTCACAAAAATATATAATGAAGTAACAAAATGGCTATCAGATTTATTACATTAATTGAACAAATATTTAATATTGGTAAAACCAATATATTTGGGTTCGTTCAACAAAGTAAGTTTATAATGTTAGTTCGACTACATACCTAAAGGGTTTTTTTTAGTGCATACTTAGATTATTCTATTTTATAAATATTGAATGTATATATTCTAAATCATTACATATAGCACCGAGTCTATTCAAGGTTGACATACAAATTCAAATTTGCGATAAGAATTTTCTAAAATATTCCCAACTGTCTAGAAACAGCTTATCTTTGTCTTATCTCCAGAAAAAGTCAAGCACAGACTTGAATAAGTAGTGTCACTACGTCATACAAGTATTCGAATAGATTTTATGAGTCATTCATTTGATTTTCAATAAATTTATAAGTTTAAAATTTGTGAAATTTTTATGTAATCTAATCATATATTTACAAAATCTATCGCAAAGTATCATACTAAATCCGCCCTGATGCGTTTCCATTTTTGAAGCAAAATAGTAAATTCTAAAACTTCATTAATTTGCTGTTTTCAAAAATCACATAATTAAAATAAAACAAAATAATGAACAAGTTTTCTCTTAATTTTTTAAAACATAGGCTATGTTTGTTAATCTTTAAAATATGATAAAATTATGCAAAAAGCCTCACCCAATTCTGACATACATTTATATAATTGTCCCCCATAACGCTATTAGCTAATTTCCATGTAGATTTATGAATATTTGCCCATTGAGTCACATAATCTCGAACGATAGATATATTAAGCGAAGGTCAATGTTGCCAGTTAAAAATACATTTATCTGTTTTCAAGCCATATTGTAAGTAGGGCTAATAAAAAATATTTTTTTTGCTTTATCTTTTCATGAAAAACAACAGCTGTTGCTCTCGGGCGCGCCGCAAATAACATTACAAAGCTCTTTCAGAAATTATTGCACACGAGCGATTCAAGGGTTAAGTGTTAAGTTGTTTTTTTGTAACTGTTCTTGACCATCCAAATTTTTTTTTATACATGCAATGCACACATTTCTATTAAAACCTCACTTCTTCAACTAACACATTCTTACAAGATATTTTTATAAACTAGCCTACATACTGACCTCATCATCTTTTTCGGCGCCATAAAAAATTTCTTCTAATAGAGTCATACCTTACGACAACAGAACACGAACTGACACTGTTGCTAACAACGCGCGACTGATCTTCAAGGCTGAACGACCAAAGTATTTATCTCTGATAAAAAATCTTAACGTTATCAGCAAAATACCTACTGTGCGGCATGGTTACCACAGCAACGATAAGAGCGAAAGATGTTATTTAACCTCAAATTCCATCGCGCTAAAATATGGAATTTAAAAAACCTGCATGGCACCCATCGCTATGCTAATAAATACAACTTTTCCATAGATACTCACGCTTTAAGAAATAGCTCGGCGGAATTTCTGCATAATATACTATGTAGGTATTTTCGTGCATAAAATTGTGTACTAATTACAAATACGCTTTTAAAAATATTTATTGAATTGTATACGTAAATTGCACGTTCTGTCTTTTAATTACTATTTAATAAGGTAGTACAAAACTGTGTATATTATTTATTGAGATTATTTAATTTTTGCACAATTTCGTGCACAACAAAAATATTTTAAATGTAATATTGTAGTTTTTATACTTTTTTTTCTTGTAAAAGTCAAGTTTTTTAATCAACGCTTTGTATATATTTATTGAAAGTAATTAATTTCTTCTACACATCTATGTATTTTGCGGAAACGTAAAAAATGTAGTTATTTATTTAACATACTGTGTATTTTTAATCTCTGTATTAATAAGTTAGGCACAACACAAGGCCTGAATATGTTTAAAATGGAATAAAACGTAGAAAAATTGTTAAATTGAGAACTGAAATTATTAAATTAAATAAGGTAAGTATTAATTAGTAATTTATAGTATTTAAATTCTATTGTATTATATGAAAACAGTATAATTTGTGTATCTTTCTGTATCATATTATGTAAGTAGTTCATTTTAATTTTGCATTTAAGTGCATTTAGACTACTGTCTATGCCTATTTTGCAAAAATTCTAAATAACTTCGATTTGGCAATATGACTGGTCCAATCAAATAACGGTCAATAATACCAGCCCAAACACTTATCTTAAACTCGCATTGAAAATGTCTATTCATAAAAGTTGTGATTATTTTGTAATTTCTCTACGAATGAAACAAACCTCTTCGATGAAAGGAAATTTCTTGTGAAAATTAATTTCCTGATGGAAGATAAACTCGCTAAAGGTCACTCGCCGATCCAGATATTGAGGCAATGCTCCTGCATTTTTTGAATGTGAAATGGATGTAGTAGATTACGTTCCTTCACAGAAACCTAGCACAAGCAATATGTCAAATTGTTCGCTGAATGTAAATTTTAAAGCCATTTTTCAACAACAAACAGTAGGAGAAATGAAACTTTTATTACTGTCAAAGTTTAAAGATAAAGCCTACTACTCTGATCTCTTCTAATATCTAAATACTATTAAAATGTTTTAAAATTAATGCAGTTTTTCTTACATTGTTTCAAAATTTAACAAGAGTAAAAAAAGTTTTTTAAATTAAATTCTGCGCGGGATATTGTCATTCTTTTTAAATTCGATCAATGGAAAAACAAGTTTAGGAGTGACTCACCCTCAATGAACACCTTGTAGTGTTTTAATTTACTTGAGCTCATAGTCAAAGAAGACCAATAATAGTCCTAAATCATGTACCAAATTTGGTTATTCCAAGTTAAATTAATTAGAGATATTAATATTGAAATAAGTGACCCCACTTTGGAAGCCTGTAACTCCTGCGTGCACCTTTGTACATAGATATGTTTGGTTAAATTGCAATGTGTCGGTTCTTATGCGAGACACCCTGTATGTTGACAATTTCTAAGTGAGGTTATGATCTGCCACGAGATAAATGTATGACAGATTTCACCTTTGCATAAACGCACATTAGAATCATTCTTTCCTTAACAATTTCTAAGTAACCGTCAGCATAATCCGAACATCAAACAGCAAAAAAAAACCGCCGCAAACCGTTTACGATAATAATAATAGTAATTAATGGGAACTCTACCAAGAAGTGTATAATGAACAGGAAAAAACATTGTAAAAATGATCTGCCGAATGACATTGCCGCCAAGGTCATTCGTTGTTGTTATAAAGTGTATCGAGTGTTCACTTTCTCTTTCTATCCCAACAGTGTGCCTTCCCTGTGCCTTCTGTGTTCATTATATGTTTTGAGTTACGTAATGGTCAGGTCTGGGCTCAATCATAAATATAAGGAAAGATAATATCAACAGTATCAAAAGTACTTCATATTCTAGTTCATAAAATCATATAATAGTATTATACAGCGCTTTCGAAAAGTAACGAATAAATTCATTATTTTTGAAAATGAGGAGTTTTCGAAAATATCCCCTGACGCGTCGATTTTGTTTCTTAAAAAGGCACTTTTTGATATACGACCCACATTTATGACGTCATCGACATTTTTTTAAATAGCAACCTCCAATTTTGATCATGCCATTTGAAAGAGCGTGTCATTCTACATACACACATCATGAAAAATTATGGATTTACATACAAAAAATTTCAAGAAAATAATGTTTGAAGATTTTAAAATTTAATTTTTGCAATCCTGTGCACCTCCTCATTATGCAACACCTGTCCGTACTTGTTTAGATGAGCTGTTCCCGAATAGGGAGAAGGGGGCCGATTGAGTGACCAGTCAGATAGCCTGATTTGACACCCCTAGATTATTTCTTGTGGGGATACTTAAAAAACAAAGTATACGTTACTAGACCGGTTAATTTAGAAGATTTAAAAGCAAGAATTCGTCACGAGATACATCGTATACCTCCTGAAGTTATTGATAATGTCCAAAAAAAATTAATTAATCGTCTTGGCTACTGTCAGGCAGCCAACGGTGCACAATTTGAACATTTAATTTAGTCGGTTTTTTACATAATCATTATCATTTTCAGTATTGTGCAGTACTACATACCTAGAGCAGCGATTTTGTGAGTCTATCCTGTCGTTTATTTTTTTTGACGTAGAACCAGGGCAAACATGTTAGGTTCCTTTGAGTATATCACCAGGCATATGAAATCATATTTTACGACATTTTTATGTGGTCTCAAACTTTTTAAATCAATAAAAAGTGAAAAAAATTAATTTAGTAAGAATATTGTTTTTTTTCGTTCCCACCGCCATATCTTTAAAACTATTAAACGTACAGTTTTTTTTTTATCAAATTAAAGCACACACTATAGCGCATGCTACCTAAACATATTTAGGTTCACGTGGTACGTTGTTCGAAGCGCTATTATGTCTACTTTAATCTAAAAAAAAAAACTAGCTTGATAGCACAAGTACTTTCAGAGATATAGCGGTGGAGGCGTTAAAAAACATGTTTCAATAAGAAATCGATTTTTTCGACTTTTTCCGAAATAAAAAAGTTATCGACCACCAAAAAATGTCGTAAAAAATGATTTCGTGTACACGATTACTTTATTAAAGAATACCACCAAGTCTGGTTTGGTTCTACGCCGGTTTTTTTTTTCTCGAAAACTAAGCGACTTTCCTTCCAAATTTTACTCTACTAACCCAACTTTACTGTACTTATGCTTCAAACAAGTATTTTTAAAATAGAATTTAACCGTATTACTTTACTATTACGTTAAAGGAAACTTAATATTTATATTAGAGGAGATATGGCAACCTCGCAATAAATCATATGGTTCATTAGGTTGGTTATGACAGCGGTCCTCAAACTGTGGGTATTTTTTTTTTTAAATTAATATCTCCGTAAATATTAGAAATTTTTAAAAATGGCTTTCACTAGACTGATCTATATAACGAACTACACCAGCAGTTAAAATATTTGTACTTATTTAAGGTTCAGGTTGTAGTTTTCCTACTCAAATATTATGGTCACTTCCAGGAATATACTGTAATTTATTTACTTTATGAACCTCGGAAGTTGTAACACATGTATGACTGAACATAAGTCAATGTCTCGTCTGAAAACTGGAACAATTTCAACTCCACCTAATTTCTTTGACAGAAAAAATTAATAATGCTTTTCCATTGCCATATTTTAGGGTCTATTTGAGTAGGAACCGGAAGTATCGTTGTCACGCATAAAATATGAACTCCAATGTTGAATGTCTGACCTGGCAAGTGCCAATTTGGTTCGCCAATAAAATCACTCACACACAATCAATTCATTAGATACATGTATTGTATATCACAGATTCAGAAAAAATATATATGTAACTAGTGGAGCAATAACAACCAAAAACATGGTTTATACAGGGTGAACCTTAAATAAGTAATGGTTCTCTTACAAAAAATCAGGAATAAGTCAAATTTTAAATAAATTTTCATGATTTTTCAAAGATCGTTGATCCGGCTCCGATACTAATATTTTAAAGAATCACGGTGGAATAGACTTCAACAAAGTTAACTAGAATTCTTAGACATGTCAAAGAATGAAATATGTTTATTTATGAAAATATTAATAGCCACCTCCTCCTCCTCCTCCTTACTGCTAAAAACAAGTATTTTTAAATTAGAATCACCCGCAAAAATTGAATATACGTTAAAACATTATTTATCTTACAGATGATATAGCAACCTTGCCTTTAGTAAATCACATAGTTTATTAAATTACATCAGTGGTCTATCTGGTCAGTGGATCTTAACATGTGGGTATTTAAACAATTTAAAAAGTTAAATTATTTGGACTTATTTAAGGTTCACTTTGTATAGACCGAAATCATGTGGCCCAATTTTTAAAACAACAGCGTTTGAAGTGGAACGAATTATAGGCAGACATATTACTACTTCAAAAAAGCTTACATTTTGAGTAACATTATATAAGAGAGAAAACATAAACACAATACCTAATACAACCTTGTAGGGATTACTTTTTTATTTAAAATTCAAAACAAACATGATTTCATGGTCCAGTTTCTCAGCATACGCCACGAACATTTAAATTTCATGTTACGCTTTTTTATACAATTTAAAACCTGCGACTTTTACACAACCCATATAATGCGATTTTAATTATGTTTTACAATGGAATATTTTAAAATACTTATTTATGATAATCCGTAACAGCGCTGAACGTGTAAGCGAATGGGACCCTGTATAATTTTATATAATTACGAGACGACGCGTTCATACAACGGAAACGACCTCCATGGGTACAGGAATATTATTACAGAATCATAATTACACCAGTAAACAAGCTTTGGTATAGGTACAGAATTAACGATGACTAGGTACAAAAATTTTAACCATGTGCTCAGGGAGGCCTAAGACAATAAAAAAATATTCCAGCTAAATTCTGGAGTGCCCCAGGGATCTGTCCTGGGACCTCTAATAGTTTTATCATTCATTAACGATTTATCTCAATGCATAAAATCTGACATGCTAACAATTTTTGCAGATGATACTTCTTTGTTGGCCTCAGGACATACTTACGAGCAGCTGGTTTCCTCATTGGAAAGTATTTGCAATGTTATCTAGATTGGTGTAAGTCAAATGGCTTCATACTTAACATAGATAAAACTAGTATATACTTTCAAAAATCACGGTGTAAATAAAACTGTAACTTTATTTTTAAATGATTTTATATTGACTTCGACTGATTGTACAAATTTTCTTGGGATTACAGTCGACCAAAATTTGGCATGGTCAACTCATATTGACATATTAAGCAAGAAACTTAATACCGTATTTCATTCCTATAAGTTGTTTACTTTTCCATGTATAAAAATATATAAAAACTCTATTGTACATAAGAACACACCTACATGATGTAGTTAAAAATGGCAGTTACCATGATTACCCTACAGACATAGTTAAATGTTATGCATTCCCAAACATAAGACTAAGAGATTTGAGTAGGCTCCATTATACGAGTATATGGGAATAAAGCTTTATAATCACTTACCACAGCATTATAAATCAATGAATGACGGTTTTTAAAATTAATATAGAAAGATTTTTTTAAAAATAGCCTACTATGCTGTGAGCGATTATTTCTCAAACACACTAGCATAAAGTACGATTATTTATTCTCCAATTTATACTTTTTTGTGGACTCAGTTTGTGTAATTGTTGTATTATTCACTTGACCTATGTCCAAATGATTAATAAAGAATATTATTATTATATTGCATTTCTTTATTTAATAACTATAAAACGTTTAAAATTTAAAGAAGGCACTAAAAGAAAAACACGAAACTACAGCGTAAACACAGGACTTAAATTGTGACATAACAGCGAATGTTACCGTTGTGTTGCTGGTTGCCTACTCTGACTCTGCAAACGTCTGCGGACGGGCCACATTGGCGGCGCTATACAGTATGCGCCATAAGTATGGAATAAATTCAATAAAAACAAACCAATTATTTTTTGGGAAAAATCCTCGAACAGGTCGATTTTTAATTTAAAAAATACATATTTTAGCGTAAAATGCGATTTTCAAATGTCATTTGTTTTCGAGTAATGACGTCATCGATTTTTTTTTAAATGGCAACCATATTTTTTTTCCTTGATTCTGAAAGATCGTTTAATTCTCTATCAGTCAGTACAGCATGCGCCAAAAGTATGGAATAAATTCAATAAAAACGAAACAATTATTTTTTGGGAAATATCCTCGAATAGGTCGATTTTTAATTTATAAAATACATATTTTAGCGTAAAATGCGATTTTCAAATGTCATTTGTTTTCGAGTAATGACGTCATCGATTTTTTTTAAATGGCAACACCATATTTTTTTTCTTGATTTTGAAAGATCGTTTAATTCTCTATAAGTCAGTACTAAAATTTTGCCCTCTTACATAGGAAAGTTTTCGAGTAAATGACGATTGAATGTTAGAAAACGTAAATTTTATCCATAAAAAAGTAACAATTCTGAGGTATGTAAAATAAAATACAATTGATTAAATTTTATACTTAAATTAAATGTTCGAATTGCCATCCACCAACTTCTTGACAATGCGCAAGTCTATGAAGAAATTCTTCTTGCACATTATGAATGATTTCTGGGGTAACTCTGCGTATTTCGTCCCGATTTTGAAGTTCTTCTAAATTACGTGGTTTATTAATGTACACTTTTGACTTCAATTATCCCCATAAAAAATAGTCAAGAGGTGTAAGCTCTGGCGATCTTGCAGGCCATTCTATCGGTCCGCGTCTGCCGATCCACCTCCCAGGAAAACAGTTGTCCAAAAAATCTCGTACAGGACGCGCATAGTGCAGAGATGCACCGTCTTGCTGAAACCATATGGTATCGTCAGGAATATCAGGGTCATTATCGTTAGGAAAAATTACTGCAAGGGCTGGAACAAGGTCTTTTCTAGAAACTCTAAATATCTTTGTCCTGTAAGGGTTCCTTCAAAGAAGAAAGGCCCTACTATTCTGTCGTCAACTATTCCAGGCCACACATTTAATTTCTGAGGGTGTTGGGTATGTGCCTCTGCCATCCAATGAGAATTTTCCTGACTCCAATATCTGCAAGTTTGACGGTTTACTGTACCATTCAGACAAAATGTGGCCTCATCTGAAAAAAGTATTTGCCGGTGTAAATTTCTATTTCCTTGACATAAATCCGTTAGAATTTGTTGAAGTTGAATTTTGTAGGAATGATATTTTTCCTTCCTCAAGATACGTAGCACTGTGCTCTGACTAGTGTCATTGTTTAATGCAACCAATCGTGAAGAATTATGAGAATTATCCACTTATCAAAATGTTGTTTCTGGTTTTCATTAATGCTTGGACGTCCAGGTTTTGGAATATTTACAACATTGCCAGTTTCTCTAAATTTAGACTCTACTTTACTGACTGTTGATTGGCTGATAGGGCGATCTGGATATATTTCATTAAATAAATCGCAAACTTCCTGAGTTCTAGTCATATTCCCGCATCCGATAAGAATTAAAATTTCAATTCTTTGAGTAACAGTTAAATGTGCCATAATACTTTAAATTGAATAATCATTTCTATGTCGCTTGCAATACTTATTAGAAAGTCGGTGTGACAATGACACTTTGCAAAGATTTTCACCTACGTGATCCATACAAGAACTATGGAATTCGAAAAACTAAACTTGATAACGTTTATGCTTTATTTTAATTGATTTACGTTTTCCAACATTCAATCGTCATTTACTCGAAAACTTTCCGATGTAAGAGGGCAAAATTTTAGTACTGTCTGATAGAGAATTAAACGATCTTTCAGAATCAAGGAAAAAAATATGGTGTTGCCATTTAAAAAAATATATATATACTCGCGTCACGAATTCAGACGTCTTACGTCACGGCTGACGTTACACATTTGTTTTTATTGTCAACTTAAATTTCGATATTTGGTCGCATTAAAAACAATCATTTCTTGCAATTTAGTGCAATATATAATGCAAACTTTTAGTGTAGTATATAGTTTTATTGCTATCAGTTGCAGTTTCTTAAATATTTTGATGAAAATATAATGAATTATTCATTTGTTCGTATGACGTAAGTCGTCTGAATTCTTGTCACGAGTATATTTAAAAATCGATGACGTCATTACTCAAAAACAAATGACATTTGAAAATCGCATTTTACGCTAAAATATGTATTTTTTAAATTAAAAATCGACCTGTTCGAGGATTTTTCCCAAAAAATAATTGTTTCGTTTTTATTGAATTTATTCCATACTTTTGGCGCATACTGTATAAGGGATTAAAATAATACCGGAAAAAATATTTCCGCTTTATAAATAAGTTTGGAATTTTTTTGAAGGGTTATTCTGTTAATTCTTAATTTTCCCCATTCCCTCTTAAAATATTTGTACTTAATCATAGCCCTGTATAAGCTCCCAGATTTATCCAATGAAATAAATACGCTTTTCGCTAACTATAATAGAATCGTTTTCGAAAGACAAAATAGGCAATAAAACGTTTGTGAAATCCGACATGCCCCTCTGAGCCCTTTCCACTTGTTTGTAACATACCTAAGTCATGCTCAGGTACGCCCCTTAATAAGGTATGACTAAAGTTACGGAGAAATTTTCTGCATCAGAGAAGGATGGCCAATAAGATGTACTCCTTGTCAAAAACAAACGGTTGAACTGTTCAAGTTGAACATAGCCGAACTTGGAATAGTTGGAATGTGTTGATCATTCTATTGCGTTGTGTTGATTCTTCTGTTGTGGTGTGTTTGTGATATAATTTTAACAAATTTTGAAAATGGGTCATCGTGAAGTTTTTAACGAGCAAGTAGAAAACTTGTGTTAAATGTTTTGGAGCTTTTACTATCATGGAAAAATGCCCCAACCGATCCTGGCAATTTACATCTAGAAATAACACATACCTGTCTACCGCACATACATTCCTAAAGACGTCCTTCCTAGCATAATTTGGGCTGGCCCGCCAGCTACCACCCAGTTGTACCTGTTATAAGCAGGTATAAGTTGAAATGAAATAAATGTTTACATTTCGTCTCACCAACGTTTTATTGTCCACTTCGCCTTCCGAAAACGATTGTACTATATAATGCAATATAGGTTTTACGACATTCACTGTCGCGTCGCTTGGATGTGAGTGGGGCTTAAGGAAATTATAATTTTGTGTGAAGAAATGTAGAAAAAATTGTTTGTCTGAAATGGTACTTCTGTTTCGAGTTTTATTTCTCTATACAAATCACCTCAACTTCAAAACTTCTAGCCTGAATTATCGGTAACCAAAAGGGATATAGCAGCATCCGGTTTAGTTTGCGATAGGTTTGAAAGTGTGTTGACAACATAAAGCCGCAATGGGAGCTGTTTGTGAAAACAGTAACCGAATTCTATGTAAAAAAAAATTCAACAACAGAATTACGAAAACAGAAATAACAATATCTGGATATTTTTATGACAAATCAAATTCATAACATTTTTTAATTTTGTTGTCACGCGGTGAATTTGGAAAACGCATAATTTGCGGTATGTCCAACGTCACTATTCGTTTAAACATTGTGTATTTTTTAGCTGTTATCTGCTGCTTACGTAAAAACACATTAATAACTGAATACTGTTTAATAATTTCCACGTAAATATTAATAACACAAGCGATACGCGACAACTTAGTGAATAATTTTTTATGTCCCTTTTGGGGACTCGAATTAGGTCAGCTGTTAAATTACAATTTTAAATTTATACAAAATGTTTCATGCATAGTGTAATTGGTTTCTTATTTTGATGTTTAAGCGATTTTATTGCAAATTTCTCAAATGGTACACTGATAAAAATGTATTACCGTAAAAAATACCAAATACTACTGCATACTATTATACTAAAGAATCTCCAGGTACAAGTAAGTACAAGCAGAATTCCATCTGTTACGCCAAATAACACAAATTTTATTAAAAATTAGAGATAGTGGAGCGCGGAGTTTAACAGGACCGTAGTTAGTTGACGAATGAACATATCATTTCGTCCACAGAAAATATGTCGCAACATAGTATTACCAAATACACACAACGTCAAAAGTCTTGAATCCCCCCCTCCACATTCTTGTTGTTCTCTAAGTACATGTACTTTTTTACCACATTAAAAAAACACTAGGCTTAATCGAATAATTTTATATACAGGGGGTCCAAGACTTTTGACGTGTGTAATAATTTTTCATTACAGCTGTAACTTTACATTCCCGGTGTGTTATTTCACACTATAGACCTAGGTCATAAGTAACCAACAATGCACAGTGTAATATTACAAATAATTATCATTGTACGTATATTTGTCCTGAAGAGGTCCAATTGTTTATTTAATATTAATGACGGTTTTTTGGCGGAAACGACCACATGCTATGTGGTGTAAAAATCGTCGGAAACTAGACCACAACAAGATATTTCAACCTGCAGTTGTGCATAGATAAACTTATGCATATAAAATATTTTACCTTATACGTAATACTAAAAACTGATAAAGATGACCTTATATAAAATGTCAAGACCGATGATTCTTTCTCTGGAAAAGTCCATAACAGTGCAAAAAACCAGTGGCGAAAATTATGCATGCAATATTTTATACTCGTTACATATTATTGCATATTACTACCATTATTACTAACCCGTCTGAATATCGTATGTGATGATGCGATCATCATAGCTTCCAGTCGCAAATTTGTTATTTTCACAGAACCCACAAAAAATAGGACGGGTTTGTTAAACTATTTCTTACAGTAGATATAAGAAAAACGATATCACAAAGAATCTTCAGATACAAATAAAATTATCTTGCGTTCTATTAATACCAAAATATGTTACTACTTCGTGTTATTATTGTAAGATGTCGTCGTTGAAATCGTCTTATAGTCCCATATGGAACACAAAATTTTTATTAATTATTGCTTCTTATAGTCGTAACTCTTAAGGTTGCTGTATTTCTCGCCGTAAAATGGTCAAATTTGTGGTGTTTTTTAGGTACAGAAATCTCGGAACATTGGACATAGAAGAAAAGCAATATCGAAAATAAAATTTTTGATTGACTGATTTGTTTATTTTAACAATTATTTTCACATGCTTATAAACAAGTGAACAATCTTATATGCAGAACTATGTAAGTTTACGAGTATTATATAAAAATATTCTCATCTACAGTTAAATTTAAAGAAATATGTATTTTGAAAGATTTCTGTACCTAAAAATTTGTTGGTTAGACCGCTTTCTGTCGTTATATAATCGTTTTATTTCTGTACATTTGAATATTCGCAGGCGGCATGAGATAACATTCCTATTATTTGCTAAACTCAATATTATTCAGTTCTTAAATGTCTAAAATTATTTAGATATGTAGAAAACACTATTTCAAGAATACGCCGCTTTTAAGGTTATAATGGTTCTTATAATCGTTATGATATTTTTTCTCAGTGTGTGATCTCCAACTATATTACATGCATTTCCCTCTGTCACAAAATAAATCTCCTACCAACTTTGTGCAACTTTAATTATGCAATAGCGCAACTTGTGCATTTTTATGAAATGTTAACGCCAACACTCGACTGTGAATTTATACATCAACGTCGCCCTCTGGAAAGGCGCGCTTTATCGAATTTGCAGGATTTGTAGGAATACGGATGGATTTAGGTCAGACCGATTTTGGAAGACGCCTCAAGTTTCTGAGGCAGCTCCACAGGTCACGAATTCATTAATTTCTTCGCAAGAAATTTATTGAGCAACTTGTTATGTGTCTGACACATCTCGCGACAGTTATTATTTTTCAAATCACTTCTAAGAAATGTCAGACATTTATTCTGATGTCCGACACATCACGGGACGAGGTACAATTTGATCGTGACTGTAAGACCAGACAGTTAAAAAATATATATTTTATTAATCGCCTCAAATTAAGCAGTAAAAAACAACGATAAAAATTTTACGGCACATTAAAAAATGTCGAAACAATGAAGTAATTCTAAAGCGTGTCAGGAGTTGACGCATATGATTTATTCCATATAGTGCTGTTGCAATCAACGTTTTAGTATGTGATTTTCTCCTTTCTGAATAATGAAATATACAATGTGTTCAGAAAAAACTCCCGTCGCTGATTTTTCTGGAATGAAAAGATATATTTGAGTTTAGTAGAAAATTAAACACCATTTTTAGAATACGTCTCAATAGAACACTGCTGAAGATATTTGACAGGTCTACCAAACAACCTGTCAAATATCTTCAACTCTCTTCTATTGGTTGTATTCTGAAAATGGAATTTAATTTTCTATCTATCGATAAATAAATATTTGGTATAGTAACGTTAGTACTTTAAACCTTTAAAAATTAAATTTCCTAACCTAACTTTGAAATTATGTGAAAGTTTCAGAATTATCTAACTAATAATTTGATCAGCTACCTGATTTCAATGTGTATTCAAACACTATAAAATTATAATCTTTCCCTAAAAAAGCAAGTAAATAAACAATACACAGATTAAATATATAACAATTACTCGAAACAAAGACTCTCTCGATATAATTAAATTTTTTACCGTATGAGGGCGACGTCCCTAACTTGAATCGCCAACAGATGGCGTTACGGTGCTGCGACATCTATAATTTGCAATCAACGTTCTCGTTTATACCTGGATAGCGGTTTGACTGATGATTTTCTAATCCAATAGCATAATTTCAACAGAATATTAAAAGCTCGAATAATATTTCAGTCTTTTACACTACTACTGGAACTAAATTATATTGAAATTTATATTTCAATGTTGGCAATAGAGATTTTAGCCGAAATGGCGGTTGGATGTCAATTTAGGGAATTTCCTCATCTCTTACATTAATTATTTTTCTAATTTTGTGGAAAATCTACATTGACGATGGATGGATTAAGACAAGAGTTTATCATAACACATTTTCAGGACACCGTTGACTCTGTTTAGATACCAAACCATGTCCACAAACAAAATATATGTTTCTCTTCTACATAAACTGGAAATTTGACTGGTATACTCCGTATATACGGAAAATAATCTAAATTGTGTGGTAATTTTTACCACACAAGTTCCTACAATTAGTTATAATTTGAAAAAAAAATAAGAAAAAATGAGTATAATACAAAAACCCTATTAAAAAATTTTTAAATGCATATTTACACCAAAAAAATATGTTTTTAAATCATTATTTAAACGTCTTTTTCATCAGACTGTTAGTCACTCCTAAATCAAGACTGTGTCGACCTGCTTCAACGCTCGAACATATCAGGAGTGCTGTGTTATAGGTTGATTTGCTTCTCTTTTCAAATGTCGAGTAATTTTTTTCGAACTGCTGTCTCTATTAAGCTTTCCGAATACGTGGTGAAAATTACCATTATAACTGAGTCAGCTTGTATAATTTTCTTAGTTGTATATGTTTTAATTTGGCTAACATATTTCATGCTAGACACTTTTTTACCAATTTTATCCTTGAGTGAGCCCCAAAGTATATTTAATGAAATCACAATTATTTTTGCATATAATTAACACTTTACCGGTATTATCAGGTGGCTGATAAGCACAGAATATTTATCAAAAATATTGTTTATTAACTCTTTAAGTACTGATTATTCGAGATTTATTCACGAAATCTAGTCCATAGCCAACTTTTTTTTTTGATAACGGAGCCACAATAGATTATATTACTATCTCTGTTCAATAGATCACTGGATGAATTAAATTAATTTTTAAACTGCTGACCCAGTTTTGCGAAGGCACCTTGTATAGCGCTGCCCCAGTCAGCGACCCCCTGCAACTCGATTGTTCCTAGTCATGCCAACACGCCACATTTAGCTTACACTTATTGACGTCGAGTTCACGATAAAACCTAAAAGGGCAACATATTTATTACTGTGTTTATTTTTTACCGACCATAATCTACATACACAAATTGAGATATACTCGATCTGTAATTGTTGACAGTTATTATTTTATTGTTAATTATTATTATCTTGGGCAATTAATTTTATTTTTCACGTAATCGGCAATAGATGTTAATATTGTTAATTGTCTATTTGTTTTTCTTTTATTAACTGATTGTATAGAAACAAATAACCTGAAAAACATTGCCACTGGATACTGATATTTTATAACGCTTTTACAAAATATTTACATACATTTTAGATAGCAGCAAAGTATACAATTTAAGTGGTTAGTTCTGTCAGTGTATACAAAATGTTGGGGAAAATGTGGGAAACATTTACAGGAACTCGTCATCTTATTTTTTCATGTTCTATCTGCACCCGAGGGATTTCCCATATTTTTCCCAACACACTGTGTATAAAAAAATAATATTTTAAATGTACTTAAAATTTAAGCCAATGCGGTGAGAAAATCCATTTTTTTCATTAACTTAATTTAAAGCAAGGTGACGAAAGGGAGAAAATGAAAATACTGGGGAAGCAGAGGTCAAATAAAATGCTGTGGACTTACTCATATCCCATTCGAGCCTGTAATAGAGCACTTGACGTCCTTTCATAATAAATGGGCGTCTACCAACAGGTCTACGTGAATGCGGAGACTTTGTACGGTGAAAAATTGGATTTCGTTATGGGAAAATACGGAAGAATCGAGAAGATAAATTTATTATAAGTTTAAATTTTCACTTTATTTATGCAGCAAAATGAACTTAAATTGAATTCATTAAAAAAAAAGTCATGTGTGCCGGGAGTTGGACTATATTTTTCTTTTGTATTTTTTTCCGCTAAACACGAATCTGAAGTTAAAATTGGAGGTTACAGAGCAAATATTTTAGAAAACCTAAAAAAATCTTTAAAAATCACTTTCTCGTAATTTATTCTATATGATACTCTCTAAATCTGAAACAATGAGAAATGCTGTGAATTAGTGAATATTTACTATTTTACAGCTATAAAAGTATACCAAGGTAGCATTCATGATTTCTGCCACTTTCATATTTCTTATGTTCAATAAACATTACTATCTACAGTATCTACTATTGTTTATATATTCGTTTTTGTCTCACTAACTTTTCCCGTATAGTGGATGCTTTAATAATTTCTATATTAATAGTGCAATAACATTTCTAACTTATATAGTGTATGTAATAAAACGAAATCAACCGTAAAATGATATTTTTCTTCTTGATAATCATGGTAAATTTACCTACATATTTTTCTTCATGTGATGAAATTGCCTTTTTAAAAAACAGATCTTATATAATCAATCTAAAGTGCACCCTAGATGTCCAGGGTATTAAAATTTATAACAAAATAACACAGAAGATGATCCCAAGAATTTTAATTTTGAAACCAATTTAATCTACTTATGTTTTCTTGGAGGCAATTCAGACTGTAGTATGTTTGCAATTAGGAACATCCTGAGTTGCTAGAATTTCAAGTGGCACAATAATAAATTTTTAATTTACACATCGTTACAGTTGTCTAGAAACCGTATCGTTTAATAGAACAGGTATTTTTAATCAGCATTCCACACTGCAAAGCATTAAATTGTTAGGGTAATGGTGCAAATTCACTTAAGGTAATGGATTTATTAAGTTGTACAAAGGATCTACGGGTGTTAATAAGGAAGTAATGTAAGTAACATTAGAACAGTCACCAGGTGCTGATTTACACGATCAAGAGTATGTAGATTAGATCTAGAACGAGTAAAAAAGGTTATTAATTATTGTATTAATACGAAAGTACACTGATAAAAATGATACATGTAAATTTACATGTTGTTCACATCATGTACTACCAGGTAAATATAGTAGAATTACATTAATTATAGGTTAGTAATACAACGAAATTGGAAAAATAAATATAAATCTTACAGGAAAAATAGGTACATAATAAAACTCAGGGTAATAATACAAATGAAATGAAAAATTACATACGAATCTTACATAGAACTGGTAACAGTATTTTACACTTCAAATAGTAATATTTCATTGCATTCTGGCATGTTATGTCACACTAATTGTTATCACGGTACCTTCGAAACATTGAGAAACTTATTACTTTTCGTTGGTAACCGATAATATCAAGCTGCATTGAATTTTCTGCATATTGTTCCAATAGTTTAGAGGTTTCGGAGTATTTCTTATATTACTACACGTCTTTTAGTTCCTAACTCGATGTAATTCACTCTTTGTAAACTTCGATCTATCGAGATTTTATCTCCATTACTTAAGCCGCCTCTTTAGGTATCTTGAAATTAGTTTTAAAATAGATCCTGTAAATATGATTCGATTTGAATGCAGATTTTTTCTAAGATACTGGTGATCTTAGAAAAAATCTAATTTTACGAACGTCTAAATTACATTTTTTGATATGAATAAATTAGAGTCTAAAATGCAAAGAGAATAAAATTAACGAGCATTCTAGAAGCGGTGAATCATTGTATTTATATTATATACATTCTGTTCCTGAAAATAACTGATAATAAATTTGTAAATTTACAACTAAGAAAGTGTTAAATTGTAGAATCAGGCGATAAGAGATATAACTGTTTAAATACTGTGATGGACGAATAATAAATAAGTTTGAGGTACAATAATATTAACTTGAGTGTAAAATAATGGTAAAATTATGGTCTATTTTCGAATCAATCAATCATTAAGGTTGAAAAATACGGATTTTTTAAGATACAGACGACTGTAGACTCAGATTTAAATCCCTGGGATTTTAATCAGCAATTAAAGCCACTCGAATGAAAACTAAGTAAACACTTGAAATGAATACAAGTACGTATTGTTTATACAAAAACACTTAGCTTCAAAAATTATATTAGTAATAATTATGAAACACATTACCACGCCCAATTGAACTATTTCCGGCTACACACACTTTTTTCATGTCATACTTCAGTAGTCCCATATTTATTAAATAAGAAACTGTATCAAAATGCTGTAGATTACACGGTTTATATAAAGAAATGTGCAAATATTTCTTGTGCTAATAATTTTAACCGCAGGAATAAACCAAAAGTAATTGCAACTTAAACCTTAAAAAGGCAATTAAAAGATATATGTTTGCCATTACAATTAGCAAAGCTAATTCCGTCAATTCTGTCTTACATTTTAATTACTTGAGAACAGCGGTAGAGAGAAATCCTTTTAAAACTTTTTGAACAAGGTCCCTCCAAGCGCAAAACATAAAAGAATTTTTCTTTCGTCCTTTCCATGATAATTTTTAATTAAAACAATGAAGTTTCGTGTCATCTTTTTGAAACAACGTTAACACAATCATACAATTCTTTCAGGTTTAATGATGGGCTTTGTTCATCCGAAAATTGGAATTTATTAAGCCTCTTTTGTCGAGAAAGGGTAAAATTGGTTTTGTTAAAAATATACACATGCATAATTGTCAAATTGTAGAAGACCAAAAATATCTACGAGGCAGTGTGATCAAAATGAAAGGTGAACAGACGAAGAACAAGTAAGTAAGCAGCTCGGTAAGCAGTAAAGCCTACACAGGGTGTCTACATTTTTTCGTTCTTAACTTTGGGGAATGAGCTTGACATAATAATAGGGCTTTGATAAAATCTTTGAGCTTTGTTGAAAAATGGTTCAAACCTCGCCAGTCTTCTTGAAATTTTGCACGTCTCCATAATTTACCATTCTGAACAAATTTTTCAAATAACATTTTGCTATATTTTCTGCAGAAAAGGCACTTTAACTGGAACCAAAACAGTTTTTACTCGGTGCACTGAGCATTTCAAATAGGACTATTTCAAACATGCTTACTCCTACTACCGACTTCAGCAAGGTATACCTTTTTCAAATAAAACAGGTAGGAGAATCGATTGTTTCGATAGTCAGATGGACACATTAAGCTGCAAAAAAGTTCTGCCATTTAAAATAAACATGGTGTGCCACAAGTAGCACCCTTTACTAGGGACGTCAAAATTAGCAACAAATTTGATTTTGTCGCCCGCAATAATCCCTGATTTACAAATTTTATGTAAATATTTGAATTTCTTAAGTTATTTACAAATATATATCGAAAATAAAATTTTAACTTTGACACCCTGTATCTTTTTTATTATACGACTTGGGATATGTTAGGTTAAATCGATTTATTTTCACCTAAGGAATCTGTGGTCTCATTTTTGCTTCATTTAAAAATACCCTGCATATTATTTTATGTTAAACAAATATGTAAATATTTTTTGTCCAAACTTGGTACTTTCAGTAATCATAATAAAATGTTAATATTGTGACACAAATAACTTTTTTCAACTAAAGCCAGTGACATAGGTGTGAGGTTTTGTTCACCGTTGAATTATTTAAACTTGTATGCCAATGATGCAAAGTATTTGTTACTACATAACATACCAAGTTTGAAGGAAAAATATTTTTTGATAAAATAATACAGATAAAAAGAAAACAAAATATTTTTTTAAGGGAAACGGAGTGTCATAGAGAAAATTGATAAAGGAAAGACTTCTAATATTTTTCATGTTAAGAACGAAATATCGGGGAAATGGATGAGGTTATATTAGCTGTTAGTACGGAAGAAAATTATAGCATTTTACGTTTTCTGTGAAAAAGAACTGTTTTTCTAGGATCTCAACAGTCAAAAGCGCACGATTCTCCATGACCTTTAGCTTATTAGTTTACGTATCAGAATATATCAATTATTAATAAGATATTTTGCATTCTAATTAGGGTCAAAGAGTCATGTAAATGTTGCTAGATTACCGATTTATTCAAATCCGAACGCAAATCATTTATATTGTCACGTAAAATTTTAATAAAATGGTTAGGTACTGTATATAATTCGATTTTGTGATATTATTTATCAGATCAAGAGAGGTACAGTTTTGTTGTTATAACTTACAAAAATTTGTAATATTATATAAATTCTATTTTAAGCAAACAGTGGGAATGCTCGATTTTTAAAGAGATACGAACAAATCTAGAAAATTTATTATCGCGCCACTTCTCCAGTTAATAAAACAAGTACCGATCAGATGATTTCGATGTTCAAATGCAACAACAATGATTAAAGTTTAGTAAACAACACTTGAGTGTTGAATTACGTCAAAAATAATGCCAAAAAAATATTGTTCTTTACATTTTAAGCTGGTTTTGCGAGTCATGTGGGGATACTTATTTTGATCATGACTAAGAAAATGTAAATAAAAATTTGCAAATCAAGTGAACGTGGTTTGAAGACCATAGACGTACGCTGCTTTTTTTTAAGTGGCATAAAGTAAAAAAACATTTGTTGCAATTTTCAAATTTTGATCTTTACAATTAAAGACATTTTTTTCAAAATTTTTGATACCCTGTACCTTGAAAACTAACCATTTTCCAACCCATATTTATAGGAACTTACTTTCTTAATTCCCTCGTAAACGGTTCATTTTATCGACAATAAACAAGAGTACCTTTTTTAGTCTAAGCTTAAGCTACCCAGTTTAAAGTCTTTAAATACAGGGTGCTAAAAATTTAGGCATTAAGTTGTAAAGCTTAGGCCGCCCCTGGTAAACTAAAAAAAGTTAAATATGTTTCAAGGACACTATTTTAAGAGGTCCTTACTAATGTCCATCACATTAAATTTTTATTAAATTATATTGAGTACCTTAAAAATTATTCAAGAAAACCCGATTTCCAGTGGCGTCCTTCAGAGACACATATCTCCGTAGGGAGAGTCTGTAGGAAAAAAAATATAGGAACTTGTCATCTATACAAAATGAAGTCAATCTGTCGAAGAATAAAAGAGAAAACTCGTTTACAGCTTGTTCAACTACTGTACATCGCTCCCCACGATGGCGACTGTATGAGCGAAAGCGACAGTTCCCGCCATGCAAATTTCGACCCAGAAACAAAACGTTGTTTGACGAACATATCCTAGGAAGCCGGGAGCAGATTTCCCATTAAAAAACGACATAAATTAACGTCACCCTCTTCTCCGAGCCGATTATTTACCCGCCCTTGGATGTGATTATAATTAGAGCGCGTCACATTAATTGGGCATTTTTTATCCGGTCGAATAGTACCCGCCGTCTCGTGCGCTGGCTGGCGCCACAGGAGAAATCACTTGGGCGTCGGGACGCTTTCTCTCATCCCCCAGGGACGCCGGGCGGTAGCGGAAGCGCATAGTAACAATGCGGACCAATCGCCGGGTTCGATTCGGTGTACACTGAGAGAACATGCTTTTGACTTTCCATACAACATTCATCAAAATGTACCTGCCCATCGGTACTTCAACCTCAAATTTACAACCGAAGTTAGACGAGACGCAAACTGATGCATAAAAAACTGCACTAAGGAAAATACTTTTAGATTATTTCCACCAATATATCTGAATTAAATAAGCTTCACTTTTGCTTTATTGCTGCAATCCCACCTTATACAACAACTTTAATAATTTTTTGCCCTAGTAATAATTTGAATTGAAGTGCCAAGCTCTCAACCCAATTAGCATTTTTAGGGGATGGAATGTAGCAGCTACAAGACTGAAAGCTTTTAAGTGTATTGCCAAGATCACTACCACTTGATAGAAACGGTCCTATTACGTGGGGGTGACTAAAATGGGGAACACTTTTTTAGAGGCAGTTACGTTCCAACGACGTTTCAGCATCTTATACAAATAAGTTTAAGTTGCGATTACGTGGCGAAAACGGGAGGATGTGGTTGCCGCCTCTAAAAGAGAAACTGGAGAGACAAGGAAAGTTTACTAGATATACTTGTCTTTGTCGGCTAGGTAATAATTATTGTTGACTAGATAGTACCTGTTCGAATCTAAAGTAAAAATGCTTAAATAATATCGGTCAAATTAATGATTAAAAAAATCTTAAACTAGAAATGAAAAGTATGTTCTCTCGGTGTAATTTGGACAATTAGCATACTGGGATGAAATGAGGAAATAGCTACGTTCACAGTTCAGTGGCTTTGAGAGTAACTGACATATTTTCCCTTCCTCACGGCAACCACTTTGCATGGGCTTTTCCTAGACATCTCAATAGTTTTACATCGGCAACAGCTTGTGCAGTTTCATAAGTCGAGAAATATACGCTACATGTTCAAGCACAAATACATTTCGGTTCGTTTCATATAAAAAAATCTCGTTTAACCGATCTCTTTTAGAGTGTACCAAATATAACAATTTTAATTTTTTTTTTCTAAAATATCAAAAAAATAACAAATGAGATTAAAAGACTTTTTCTACTATCGGGAAGGCACTCTTGATCGTTCTGATAAATAACATTTAATATGATTTCTATTAATTTTTAATAAATTTTTTTGAATTATCACATATTTAATAAAATTAAGTTGCATTAATTACAACCATTGATCCGCCTACTAGATAAATTACAGTTCGATTAAATTTCCAAAAATGTGTTTTAAATAATTTTTTTCTCACAAATCATTCATTTTACAAGGAAACAAAAAGTAACCGCAAAAAAAACATTTTTTCGTCCGTTTTTGCGTAGTGTGTAGCAAGAACGGGGAAGGTCGTCCAGAGGTCTCCGTGGGCTTAAATTGATCGTCATGAAAAATCTAGGTGAGCATAATTCGATTTTTCCAATATTTGTCCGACTTACCCCTACTAAAGGGGTGGAAAATGGTCGATCAATTCTTGGTAAAAATTGGCGGGAACGTGAATGGCAAGGAAGAGATCAGGGATGTTCTTCCAAAAATGGTCAAGGTAAAAAACACCCCCCGCGTGGGGGTAAAACCACCCCTATTGCCGAAAAACGGCGGCAAATGATGTTCCCTTCATGAATTGCCTTTTTTGTCCCCATAATTTGTTCTTCTGTCGGATTCTGATCAGTTACCCCTACTGAAGGGGTCGAAACCACCCCTAAAACAAGAAAACAGAAAAAATGGTCACCAAAATTTGGGTAAAAATTGGCGGAATTCCCTCCTAAAAATGCTCAAGGTGAAAAACACCCCCGCGTGGGGTAAAATCACTCCTATTGCCGATAGCAGACGAGGAATGATATCCACTCCATGAAGTACTTTGTTTTCCCCACTACCCGACAAATGATACGCAAGATGGGCCCCATAATTCGACCTTTTGCGAAATTCTGACCAGTTTTCCCCGACTTCAAGGGTGGCTTAAGTAGGGGTAAGTCGGGCAAATATTGGAAAAATCGAATTATGCTCACCTAGATTTTTCATGACGATCAATTTAAGCCCACGGAGACCTCTGTACAACCTTCCCCGTTCTTGTTATACATTACGCAAAAACGGGCGGATTTTGCGGTCACTTTTTGAATTTCACGCCCCCAAAAAACCCCGATCTCCAAAATGTATGCAAATATTTGGATATTTTAAAAATTTATTTGCAAATATTGAAAATAAAATTTTAACTCTGACAACCTATATCTTTTTAGACATCAACTTTTGACTTCAGGACACTCTGAAGAGGAGCTGACTAGAAAAACTAGAAGTGAAAAAATGCATAGGAAAAATTATTAAAATTTTTATTTAATTGATACTACCCTCATCATGTCAACACAAGGCACAAAGAATATTTTCATGTGCTATGTGGCAAAAGTACTCTTTCATATAGATCTTCTAACAAATTGGGTTTGAAGATATTTAATAAATTACCTGATACTATTTATACTCTATCAGTGACTCATTCTTGTAAACAATTTAGTTGTAGTTTTAATAAACTGATTTGCTCTTGGAACGGCCTTGGACGTCGAATTTTTTCCGTGTTTCATAAAATTTCAACAGATTTTGCAATCCGACGGACACTGTTAAAATATAATCTATAAAATTATACACCTCTACAGTTTGATTGCAGTCATTCGGCGTAATCTATCTGTCCACTAATTGCTTCCTGTTGATAATCATATTTTTCCACGGCGCCGCGATAAACCAACACGGCAGAAAGTTCCATCATAAAACTGCAATAAACTAACAATATTTTTTTTATTTAAATACGGTATTACGGTCTTAGAGAGTCTAATTATGCTTTAGAATGTTACTTATCATAGTAGGCTTAGTTTGATAAATTTTTAAACGCCATTTGACTGTTTATTACTTAAATTTGATAGCACCGTACACTAAACTGAGAAAACAACTAAAAATTAGATCCAACCTACACACTACACGGATGCTAGTGTCTGGAAATGTTAAATATACCTTGTTTGAACACAGCAGTGAAACAAAGTTTGTAAAATATTACAGGATGGAAAATTAATAATGGGTCATAGAGACATCTTTGGGGCAGAATATGACTATAAGTATAGCTAAATATGTCTCAGTAAAATGTTGGCGTGGAAAAAGAGTCAGGATGTCAAAGTTGAAAGTAATTTTTTCGTTTTCGAAATATTTGTATCTTAAAAATGAAATTATAAAATTCTACGAAGTGTACCTTTTTTACATAGAAATAACGCCTTTTGTGGTCAAACAAATCAGAACGCTTCGTTAACAAAAAATAAGAGAGAAATTCATCATCAGGCATTAATGCAGCGCCCTCTATGATTCCTTTACTTAAAAAATATTTCCTTACCAAATTTGGTGATAATCTGTTGAGCGGTACTTAAATTCTTAAAAAACAAAAATTATTTCAACTTTGACACCCTATATTCTTATCCACAGAAACATTTTACTAAGACATATTTATCTATATCGTCATATTTTGACTTAAAGATGTCGCCACTGCTTATAGTCTATTATCAATGGCTCCCCTGTATATTTGAATAACACACAGCTAATATTATGACAGATTTAGAAAATATCCTAATATTAGAATTCACTCTGTAATATTACACTGAGAAAAATATTGAATCACTAAAATTAACAAATGCAATTCTAATTTCTTGCAATTACAGAAGTTCAAGACTAAAGCAATCCTAATCTGACTGATTCTAATTCACAAAATCAGAGCAATTTTAATTAAAATTAGTTGATCTGGATCATGTCTTTTTGACAACTGATAGAATCGATGTGTGATTGATAATGGTAGATACAAATTAATATGATATTTCAAAATGAAGAGTGATAGTGAACAGGAATATACGAATATTTCCCAGGAAGTTATTTCCTGTTTGATAAACCAATAGGTTGTATATGGACGTCTGTTTATTTAGAAATTTCTCTAAAACAAAGTTGTACTTATGTATTTTTTAAATAAATTGTAGGCACCTTGATTTTATCTGTAGATATCAATAAAAAATTGGCTTATCTGTAAATGAAATGAAGTTCTAAAATGTTTCCTTACACTGAAATATTAATATACATATATTATATTTATTTTTCTAGGATGGTATGTAATGTAACTTGGAGCCTTATAATTATAGTCCATAGCCCAGTTTATTCGCAGATCTCAGGTCCGGACTAGGCGACGACCTTAATATATGAATATATTTATTTATATTAAAACAAATTTAATCTTATTCAGTCGATCGGCCAGTGGTCGCGCGGTTTAAAGCGTCAGTACTTGAATCGAGGTGACTCGAAGCGGGTATGGTAGTGTGGAAGAATGTTGGATTGGGTCAATTTGAGAGATTGATACCGGTTGACATTTGACTACCCCGCTAATTAATGAGGTTTTCCAGGTTTCCCTCATTCCTGTACTGAATAGGTTAGGGCCTACCAACGTAAGTCGTTCCTGGGCGCAAAGGCGGCCTGCTTAATAATATACCGCCCCCTCTCCCGCACAAGTCTCCGACTTCTGGGCTAATCCTTGTGAAAGTGAAGTAAATTCTCATGACAAAATGCATTCTTGTGTCAGCATCAGGATATTCGATAAATAACGCAGTAAATAATGTTTTTTATTTGCGACAGTTTATTTCCTAGTTATAAGGGCCTAGTGCTGAACGTGTGAAGAGAAAAATTGATACCGTTTTGCAGAATAATTCGGGACTTCTTGACTTTATGCCATATAGTAGATCTTTTTGATGGCAAAGTAGTAGATTTTTCTGAACCTACCCTAAATGTGCCATCCACGACAAATTATATATACTTTAAATATTCCCCAGTGACCTATTGTTTTCTCAGTGTAGTAACACAATTTACAGCAAAGAGGTACTATCGTTTGCAATAATAATGACACTAGCTCAATCAGTATTTAAACAACTGGAAGTTTTGAGTAGAAATTTCATTGGATCTCTATTGATAAATGGAACAACTACCTAAGTACTAATGTTGAAAGTAGATTTCATTATAAATGCGTCAGCAGTTCGAAATAAATAGCCAAATTCGTTTTAAAGTGTGTCATTAATATTGAAAAGGATTGTACCTTGTATAAGGTTTTCCAAGTTCGCGAAAAAATGTCGTTCTTAATACGCTATGGGGGGTATCACAACGACGATTTTTTGTCACTTACGTGACATGAACTCGAATCTATTTATCGAATTTGGCTTCGCTGCGATTTCTTTAACAAACCGAGCACAATTATGGTCGAGGCCTTCAATTTCCTGAACGTACTCTGTAGGTCGTCTGTTGTTGTGACTCATTTCGCGCATTAGTAGGAGATAATTAATAAAAATCCCATTACTCTCGTGGCACCTGGTGAGTGACGAGGCGTATTTGCCCCCTCCGAAATATACGGAACAACAACTTGTGGCTATAAATAAATCGACGGGATGCTTACAGTCCGAAAAGGAGATCGAATCGATCAATGAAATCGGTTCCGTAATTATTAGGGATCTTTTAAAAAGAATTAGCTCAGCAATTGAAAAGTAATGTGGGAATGGGCGGCGTATTATTATTCTGTGATCAAAACGTAATTCACACAGAGAGAAGTGTATGCAAAATTTCACTCCAATTGTACATGAGAGCACTCCAAATTGGCCTTAAAATCGTCATAGGAATAATTTGTATAAATAATTATTAGATCGCTCTTGATCGCTCATTTGGCCTGGACGCATCAAAACATATCTACCACCGCATTTTATTATAAGCTCAAATAAATACACACACAAAGTTAGAAATGGGTGGGAATTTCCATTTTTTGTTATGCCCTTTTACAATAATATTTACTGCGAATGCTAATGAAATACCTACACTGTAATACATTTTTAGATGATGGGTGAACAATGGTTACAAATTGCCAACGTAAAGCTATGTGAAATTACAGACAAATTTGTATCAGTGTACGACGTATGTGCGGTAGGCAAAGTTTACAGATTTATTCTAACTTTGGGATTGTAATTGTACTGTTGGTTGCATATTTACAATTCCTTCGACTATTTTTAATTTGTCAACGATACACCCGGACGGTCAACGAGCTGTATGAATCTGTCAGCGATTTGATCATTTATCTCTTCTTAAAATTAATGACATTATGACTGAATCACCCTGTATATTAAACTCCAAATTTCATTGCACAACGATGGTTGGAAGACAATATATCGAAACTAATTCCACAGAAAACTCTCCTCAGTGTGCGATATTTGTGCAATTGTTCAAATTTAGAATGGCACACATTCCTGCGTTGCAAAATTGACCTTGCCCCTCATGGCAACCGAACACATTAATATTAACGTAACACACAAAAAATGTGGACCGTTGCAACCTGAATTTTTTCGATTAATTATAATAATCCCCCCCAAAAAAAAAAAAACATCCGTGAATAAATAAATGACGCAATAAGTTGCTAAATCCTAAGTTATGCGACGCCGATTCAAATTCCTTTGGAATGGAATCGACGGAGTACGGTATTTCAGGCAAGGTCCTTGATTTGTTTTCAGAAACGTGGGGACATTTTTTTATGCAAAGCTATTGGATCGATTAATCCGCTTCGTTTTTTGGAAACCGGAAACGGCGGCCAAGTCGCAAAAATCTCTACTATTGAAATAAATGAAACAGATCCCCGAGTTTGAAAACCGATTTTAAAAAAACGTAGGGACGAAAAAATTAAATGAAATTTGCACCATATACAGGGTGTTTTTAAATGAAGTAGCAAAAATGACACCACAGATTCTTTAGGCGAAAATAAATCGATTTAACCTAACATACCTGTATCCCAAGTCGCACAATAAAAAAGATACAGGGTGCAGTTAATTTCTAAAAAATCCAATTATTTGCACAAAATTTGTAAATCAGGGATTTTTGCGGGCGAGAAATTGAAATTTGTTTCTTATTTTGACGTCACTAGTAGAGGGCGCCACTTATGGCACATCATGTTTCTCTTAAATGGCAGAACTTTTTTGCTGCTTAGTGTATCCATCTGACTACTGAAACAATCGATTCTCCTACCTGTTATATCTGAAAAAACTATACCTTGTTGAAGTTTCTTATGAGTAACAGTTTTCGAAATAATCCTATTTGAAATATTCAGTGCACCGATTGAAAACTGTTATTGTTTCAGGTAAAGCGCCTTTTCTACTGAACATACAGCAAAATGTTACTTGAAAAAGTTGTTCAGAACGGTTAAATTAGCACGTGCAAAGTTTCAAAAAGATCGACTTGCTTTGATCAAATCTTTGTGCTTTGTTGAAAAATGGTTTCATCAAACCTTGCCGATCTTCTAGAAATTTTGCACGTCTCCATAATTTACAATTCTGAACAACTTTTTCAAGTAACATTTTGCTATATTTATAGCAGAAAAGACACCTGAAACCAAAACAGTTTTTATTCGGTGCATTTCAAATAAGATTATTTAAAAAAATAGTTACTCCTACCGACTTCAGCAAGGTATACCTTATTCAAATAAAACAGGTAGGAGAATCGATTGTTTCGATAGTCCGATGGATACACTAAACCGCAAAAAAGTTCTGCTATTTAATGAAACATGGTGTGCCACAAGTGGCGCCCTCTACTAGTGACGTCAAAATTAGAAACAAAGGACCCCGCACATTTTATATGGAAAACGGTCTAATGGTGAAATTCGCTGAAAATTTGGGAAATTGTTCGTTTTGTACGCCTGAACAAAAGTCTCATTTAGGCTCTACGACTATTTTTAGTGGCCAAAAACGGCAAAAATTCATTTTTTTTTAAATATCACGTTTAATGCTGGGAAAGCGTTCGTTTTGTACCCCTGATTAAAAGTCTCAGTGAGGTCGAGGCTCAAAATGCCCATCTTTAGGCTCTACGGCTATTTTTAATGGCCAAAAACGACCAAAATTCATTTTTTTCTAAATATCATGTTTAATGATGGGCATTTCAAGCTTCGACCCCATTGAGACTTTTGTTTAGGCGTACAAAACGAACAATTTCTCAAATTTTCAGCGAATTTCACCGGAAGACCGTTTTCCATATAAAATGTGCGGGGTCCTTTGAATTTGTCGCCCGCAATAACCCCTGATTTACAAATTTTATGTAAACATTTGGATTTCTTAAGAAGTTATTTACAAATATCGAAAATAAAATTTAAACTTTGACACCCTGTATCTTTTTATTATACGACTTGGGATATGGGTATGATAGGTTAATTCGATTTATTTTCACCTAACGAATCTGTGGTCTCATTTTTGCTACTTCATTTAAAAACACCCTGTATAGCCTCATTATTACTCTATGGTGTGCCAAAATTTCAAATAGTTTAGTTATTCCATTGTTTAGCTATTAATGAAAATGTTAAAAAAATCACGGTTTTCAGCCTACTAATTAGATACCTCTCACTTTAATAATTTTTTTCAGATTGTCGTTCGCATTGTTGTACCTGCGTCAGTTCTTTTCTTTTTTTAAAGAACGCTATATTTATGGAGATAGCACTCTCTTCTGATTCGCTTAAAAATAAAATATAAGAGTTTTTGAGACAAATGAGTCCTCCACAGTGCTAAAGACTTATCGTCAGTAAAAATTTATAATTTTATAATGTGACAGGTAGTTACCCAATTTGTAGGCTGAAAACCGTGATTTTCCAACATTTTTGTTAATAACTACACAATGGGGTAACGAATCTAACTGAAATTTTAACACACAATGAAGTAATAGTGACGCAATACATGCCCCAAATTTCAATTTTTTCTCCCCTACGTTATCTTAATATCGGTTTCCAAATTTAGGGACCTATTCCATTTATTTCAATAGTAGTGTTATGCGAGTGTTTTAGGTTAGATCTCGCACTTGCTTGTTTTTTTACTTTTCTGTAAAATATCGCCAAGGCGATCTTCGAATTGCGCGAATTTCGGTGAATCGTCAAAAATCGCCGTTTAATATAATTTAGTCACACCCGTCCTTCCATGGTTTTAGGTAAACATACCTCGCGAAATTGGAAACGTGCTGTACATACTTATTTTACGATTGCTGTTTAGATATATTTTTACTGTCATGCACGCAACGAATGATACCCATGCACTTGAGTTTTCAAATTGCGAATGAATGATGTACTGAAAAATGTGATATCTACAATAAAAAAACTATACTTAATTAAAAAAAAATAGAAAACTCAAGTAAGGGAAAAATCTACTTATATATTTACCTTTTACGAAAACATTTCTTTGATATATTGGATGACGTACCTGAAAAAAAAAAGAAATGTAATTAGTTACTAGTTATTTATGATGCAAGTGCTAAAACTGACATTTTATTTTGTGAAAAGAGAGTCTCATTCCTGCGAACAAAATAAAATCAGTTTTATCACATAATCATGCACTATTTTTTTTTTCTTTCTATAAACACTATTAAACGTACAAATCAACGCATTTCTTACGTTATTAAATTTTTAAAATATCATTGAAGTTTATTGTTGGTAAGGTAATGCAAGTTCGATCATTTGATGACAAGTGAAATCTCGTGACATGGAAAGTGATCAAGAAAATGAATTTCTCCCGGCGGAAATTAATGAAGCTGCTAATAAAAACCCAAGTAGCACACTAGTCTTATAATTCAAAATTATAAGACCAGAAATTTATATAAAAAATGTATAGAAATTATTTAAACCATTTTCAGAACGTTCTTGTGTCTGCACTTACACAGTATTTTTGCTTCAGGTGGACATTTTACTGTCTAATGTCTATAGCAATCTACACGACTGACTATAAACCGTTATAAATCAATTTCGTAATTTATAGAAATTATTTAAATTACTTAGCAGCAAATGTGCATGTATTTAAATTTTCAGTTTTTTTGTGAACGAAAATATTATCTTTATTTTTTAGTACTATGCAGGCGCGTTATGACTTTTCGACCTTCCCTATCCGTTTAGAATTAGATATTTTTGAGTTATAAGTATAACAACGTAGATATACCTACTTATAATAGACATATGTCGTAAAATTTAAAGTAAGTCGAATATTAGCTTTATAGCTGTGATGGGCTTGTGAATAAAGCAGAATAATTGTATACTGTTTTTATAAAACATTATCATGACATGCTTTATTGGAATCGTATAGTTTGTTGTATCAATACTGTAAGCTCAATGCTAAAACATTATATAGAACTCTTATAACACAATTATATAATTTTTATACAGCAACTATGTTTTATAAAAATGTGCCTATTTCACGCTATAAGTGTTGATGCCAATAAGATGTTTATGCGATTAAACTTTGCAGTTTTAACTCTCCAAAAATTAGTTATAGAAACATTCTTATAGTCCATTAAAAAGTTGTGGGGGAGAGGGGGGTCAAAAAAGCTTAACTTGAAGTTTGTGGGGTTGCAACCCTCCAACTTCGGCCGCCATCTTGGAAAAAGGGGGTTAAATGGTTTTTAGCATTTATTAGGTAAACTATTGGTCATACAAAAAAATTTTTTATTGCAAATTGAATCCTCTACAATTTTAATCCAGCAACTTTTTGTAGTAAAATCAAAAATAACAAAGACATTAAAGAAACACAATCCAAATTTTTGGACAAATTTTCTTTTGGACGCCATAATTTTTTTTTTTTATTTAAAAAAAATGACATTTAAAAAAAAGAGCATTTTTGTAAAATTTTTATTATATACTTCAGTTATTATATTCATTAGTTTGGGTTTTACAGCGCTGTGAAGTGAAGACTAATTTTCCCTACTGATAAGTATAGATTTATATCAATGATGTGACATAGTTTTTAATTATTTTTATAATAATGTTTTTTTATTATAGATATTTCAATATTGTTATTGTTACTTAGTCAAAAATAAAAATCAATAATATTTCCTTTTTTTATTCAATTACCATTCTTTGACATTGACAGTCACAATTCTATTTTAATACCATAAAGCACATAAAAGCAAACACAAAATGAACATAATATTACAATTTTTCTGACAGATGACAAATATACCAAATGAAATTAATTGCTTAATTGATTTACGTGAGATTTCACAGGATTTCGCATGATTTCACGTGATTTGCATGATTTTACAGATTTCACCGATTTATACAGATTTTGATTTCACAAAAACGTACACCTGATGTCAGGAGTGTCACATCTCTTGTAGTAGATTTTTTTAAAAATCAGCATTATCCGTGGATTCTACGCTTCAAAGTTAATCTTTACGTCTACAGTGAATTGTAAAAAATAAATACCTTTATCCCTATAATAAATATGTTGTCATTGATACGAAAGTTAATAAAACAATAAAAAAATAACAATTAGACGCTAAGGAAAGAAGCCCTTAAATACCTTATCTAAAAATAAGTCCAGTGTAGCCTGTATTAAAATTTTCAACGGAATCGTGATAAAGGTGACGATGACTAAAGTTCGTTGTCGATAAATAAAATAAATATAAGTATTTCTTGATTAGGTGGGATTAAAATATAATAATTAATAGAATAAGTGAGTGATTGACGCGTGGATTTGTATTTTCTGCGTTTGGTTCGCCACACAGGTTCTATGGAACTAGATAGCAAGCACGTAGTACAGATTGAAGTCCCGTTCAAAGAAACTTTATATTTTAGAAATATGAAACAAAATATTTGCGCATGTTCAGTAATGTAACAAGTGTTATATGTCGGCTTTTGTAAATAATAAAACATCCAGGTACGTATTTAAAAATATAAAAAAAGAATTAGACTCAAAGAGAAAGGAGATACAGACAAAATTCAAAAAATGTATTCAAATAAAGGAAGGACAAATTAAAACTAATGTGCAAAATTAAATTTTTCCCGAAATATTCGTAATCAGAAAAAATTTACACGCACTGGTGCTAAAAGTAAATGACATGTACTGAAACGAATATAGAAAAAGGGTGTAATACAGCTGAAATCAGGTGTATGTTTTGTGTGAAACCAAAAAAAAACTGTAGAAATCAATGAAATCTGTAAAATCATGCACATCACTTAAAATCACATGAAAACATGTGAAATCACCGAAAGCTATGAAATCAGCAGAATCACATAAATCAATTCAGCAACTAATTTCATTTGGTATATTTGTCATCTGTCAGAAAACTTTGTTTAATATTATCTCGATTTTGTGTTTTTTCATAAATTAAACCTTGTCTAAATAAATTTGTATTTGATTTGTCAATATAAAAAGTGATAAATAACTGTAAAAATGTCCATTCCACCCCTAAAAATTAAAAAAAACGACTTTCAAAAGCTAATGGTGAGCTTACTTCGACATCAAAAATAGATAATGCTTAAATGTTCAAGGGAACGCCTATTGCTAGAAAAAAATTATAGATTACTGTCAAAAAATGCAGAAACTGATAGTAGAGTACATTAAGTAAGTAGGGAAATATTAATTGCACTCCTAAATCTATATAAACTGCCTTTAAATAGCTTAAAATAAATAATCATTATTTATTGCTGTAAAATTCGTTCAGAATAAAAAAAAATGCTTAAATCACTTTTAAGGTTCATTTATACTATTGCGACCTGAAAAATGGGCGCAAGGATAATTTGCCATTTTTTCAGTACGCGCTCGCAAAGTGAGAACAATTGGCGCTATTTCGCAATTGAATGGGCACTTTTACAGTCATTTATCACTTATGCGTTCCCTCGGATAAGCCAAAAATCGGCTATTTTTAACATTGTCCTTTAACGATAGAACCTAAGCGAGATGTGATAGAACCAAAACAAAGGTTTTATTTATACGAAGCGTTTCCCAAGCAACAACAAAAAATTCACTAATGAATCGGCACCTAATTACTACTACTGTGTATACTAAATCAATCGCTGCAATCGCAGGTCATTAGCTTAGCATGCAGGTATATTAAATACAAACAAACAGAGAGGTCTTTGCCCTCTAGGTTTGCCATTAATTATGTTTAGACGAAGCTAAACGTAGAAGACCTTTTCTCTGTGTCGTATATTGCTGCGTACCCAATTTAAGAACTATGTACGAGCATCATAAATAAATAGACAAAAGCAAAAAATATGTCAGGAAAAGGTGTATAACAAAATATACTATCTTACAAGACCAAGCTTCGACAAGTTGCTCTACAAAAGTAGTTAATTTGTATCTAAAATGCGAAATAGCACTGTTACGGGTTTCTCAACCCGACTTTTTCTTTTACCAGAAAAACACAATCCGTTAATTAATCACTTATCTTTATTAACGACTCTGTACACTACTGAATACTAATTACAACTCAACTAAACACTATTTCACAATAATTAGTATCCAAAAAGATCGTCGGACAGTTCGAGACTGCTTACAACGAATTGTAAGGGTGGTGTAGTTCAAAGAAAATTCTAAAAGTGTCCGAAGCTGTATTACTGGAATATTTCAAATATAAAATTAACGACGTTATGGTCAGTATTCCATGTTATAAGGTACACATCAGAAAATTTTAAAAACTAATATCATAATTGAAAAGCAAATCAGTCGAATACTGTCTAAAAAAGACCAGAACTCTAACGAAGATTTGGGTGCAATACAATATCTAAATTTTTATTGTTTCCTTTTGGAGTATCTAACGCCTTTGATATTTGAATTTTCCATAATTGAGAGCGCATGGCATGCTAGAGGAGATTGTGACGTCACAGAATGCATTTTCATAGAAACGCCTTGCTTCATTTGAATTTCCGTTTGTTTTTCCATACATAAAATGTAACAAAATGTATTAAAAACTAACTTAAACATTTCAAGAAAAAGTCACTAGACATTTTGTTCTGTCTTTTTTTATTTGACTCTGACACAGAATTTATGACAAACTAACACATGCAGCATTCCAAAGTCAGGAGGAAAAAGTCCAAGAGACACTTTCTAAGCAGAATTAACTTGGCTTTAAGTCAGCGATACCAATTTGTCCAAAATTCAGTGGTGTACATTTTTTTGCTAAAAATGAGTATTTAACGGCACGAACGCCACTGACGCTAGTATATTATAAAATAAATTTATACATGTAAAAGTAGCCCTTATACCACATAAATATAAAATCAACGGGAAGTACCCTGCAAAAAATATTTACTTAATCAACCGAAATAAATTAACAATAATGCTGACGCTGTTTACCTCAAACCCCAATAGAATTAATCGCAATTAAAAAACAGCAAATCACGCATACTTCTTCCTAATTATTAAACCTAATGAATTTTCATATAATATCGGTTATACAACTAAGCGTTTTTCCGGCCTTAATATTCAAGTTATGTCCGAGTCGATGTCGAGTAAAGTATGTACGTACGTACCTACTTCAACGGTTAATTCAAACACCATACGATGAGCGTGGCGAATTGTGGTCTAATTATATAACGACAGATGTAATGGAAAACCGTGTGACCCAAAAAATTGAATTTTTTTTGTATTCTGAATTAATTTTGGCCCCCGGTTTGTTACGCCCCTGGCTAAGATTTAGAAATTAGTTTTTGTCAAAAGCCTCAAACCCAAATTTCTATGTTTTAATGTTTTATTATGAATGGTGTCGGAAATATTTGGAAAATATGACTCTCGAACTCACCCTATTCACTACTATCACCTGCTCACATTATTAGTAGAGCAGGAAAAAAGTACATCTATAGAATCAATATTTAAGCATCTGATTATAATCTTAAACGACCAAATTTATAGTACCTGAAATACCTATACAATACACTAAAAAATACCAAATTTAACAGATGAAGAATATTGTATGACAAACAATCTGTGTATCAGGGAATTTGAAGATTAAACCCGTATTTGTTGATGAATGATGCTGTGGAAAGGTGCTGTTTTTTAACAAAAGTATATATTAGAAGTGCATATCATCCCACACTAACGAAAATTAAAATTAGTTACAAAAAACGAAGATTTTATGATTGTTCCCAAACATTTTCCTGCATATTATCGACATATTTTCAACTATAATATCGCTAGGACACTAGCACAAGCAACGTGCTTGAGAAATTTGACATTTGAAATTATGAGGTATTTGTGGTGTTCTTGGTAGATGTTTAAGTATGGTTTTATATAATTTGGATTGTTTTAACCAGTAATTTTCAGCAATTGTTTTCCTTGCACATTATTTTTTGCCGATTCGCTAACAGCAGTTGACCTGTTCGAATGGCTTGTTACCTTTTTGTCTTTTACATTCAGGTCTATTGCCTCAGCAGACGACATTGTCGTACCAATTATCCGTTTCAGCTGACATTTTAAATAAATTTGACTCGGCCAAGGTATTGTTGTTGTTGACATATGTTGATTTATCATTTTTCTTTAAACGGTTCTGTCCATAGACCTTATAAATCATGGACCGGCTCTAGAAAGAGAGGTCCGCTGTCCTGATGTGTACAAGAGGGATGAAGCTAGTCCGGGCAAAAACAGATGTTCTATGACAGAAAAATATATAAACATAACCTGACAAAACCTTTCCTGTTAATATTCTTAATGATTTGTGTGACTTTTGTGATTTAGTTGTGTTTAGTGTGTTTATTAGCAATAGTTTTTAAAGACTCATAAACTATGGTGGAGTCGGTCTGGCACCGTAAATGTCATACGTCTGTCATTCACGGTTTTTGTTTTTTTTTTCGGCCAATGATCTGTGAGTTTTTGCCTGGACTAGCTCTATCTCTGTCGCACACATCTGAGCATCAACGATTTGTATAGGCAGAAAACGGTTTTGGGCGCGTCCATGATTTATAAGGTCTATGGTTCTGTCACAGTAGATGTCAATTATTAGTTCGAAGCGTATGTACGTCGAGTTTAATAACTGTATAGTGAAATGTCGCGATTTGATAAAGAAAATCAACGTTATTAAACAAGAAATTCAAAACCTAATACCAGATAACACTACAAAATCAAAAGCAAGTGTGTGAAAACAATTTGTTGATTTTGCAGGTATATCCATCATATTTCGTTAAATAATAAAATTTCCAACTTTAGTCACATCAAATGGTAAAAACTCAGGTGGGTAGTAGTTCAATCTATCGTTCTTTGGCAATTTTAGGTCACTAAAGGTGGCAGAAATATATTTTTTACAAATAAGATGCCAATGTGTAGATCATATATGTTTACCTTCTCAACTGTCAACTGGTTTAAAGTAAAGGTGTGAAATTTTCGATACAATTGTTATTCCATCACGTAACTTTTAATTATACTAGTATGAGTGACAGCTTGACAGAACGAAAGCTCAAAGGGAATATTTTAGAAATTATCTACGTCTAGACACGTTGCCAGTCTTACTACTTACTGCTTATACCGAAGGCCAATTTTAGAACACCCAATATATTTCAATTGGTATTTTAAACCGCCTTTGCTACTTTCATTGCCTTGTTTTTAAAGCACTCTACGTGAGAGCTTCGCCCATTTAGGACATGTGAAGTGAATCACACCGTCGCCAGATTAGTCACGACGGTCTAAGTAGGAAGGCGTATTTCCTGGATGCCGAAACGTCTTATACTGCGCAAAACGATACACCAATCGATACCGTGGGTACCGCTGGAGATCCGGCCGTCGGCGGACAAAAAAATGAAAGTGAAATAACGGCAGAGAAGGCCCGTCGGTTAATAATAGTCGAATTCAGTGGTTGGCCCGTAGCAACAGCCATTCCATTCAACGGTAACTCTAGTATACACGACTGGCAAAAATAGACGGCGATCTGGTGACGCAACTGGCTAACCATGTGCTTCGCTAGCCTACAGTCATGGGCGTAGGCATCCGTAGGTGGGAAGGGGCGCATTCCAGAAACTTACCAGAAATATTGATGTACAAGCTGATTCAGTCACGATGTCATTAATTGTAAGAGGATGTAGGGAAAAATTAGTGTAATACGATGACGATTAAAAAAAATGCATATTGAAAGCGATAAATTAACTTCCATATAAAAATTAATTAATAATTTAATTTTTTAATTTAATATTTTTTTTTTAAATTTTTACATTAATACATAGATGTCTGCCAATTTGGCAGAGTTTCTAAATTTATCTGATTTTAACTTGATTATTGAAATATATTACAAATATTGTTAAAATTCAATGTTTGTTAACCAATATAATGAAAGCATGTACATGCTTTTGCAATAATAATAACACTCTCACAAAACGGTTTTTGAACTTCTATAGTCTATTTAGAAATGAAAGAGAGATAAAAGCTTATTATGTATGCAAATCGTAAATAAATGTAGTACTGGTGCTTATATTCAATATTTTTATATTATGTATTATCGGTAGAGATGAGGTGTACTTTTAAAAAAACTTTGTGTGACCGGGTTGTACTAAATTGTAGCAGGTAGCTAAAATTTAATACCCGACAATCCGTCTTTGTCTATGCCGCTTCAATTTCTCAGTCCATTTCTCTTATAAGTAAACAATATAAAAACAACATTTCAAAACATGAGGCTACTTTAAGCATCATAACCGGGTTAAGAAGGTTTTTAGTAATTCAAATAAAATTTTTCATTATTATATAAATATTTATTTAAATTTAATGAATACTTCCACTGACTTCTATTCCACACAAAAATATATGTATTTTGAAAATTCAAATTATGGTGAGTAATTGTTGCCATTTCATCGATAACATATTTTTTCTGATCTTTATTAAGATTAACAAGTGTCAAAAGTTCCTTTTTCACCAGGCGTCCGCTCGGTCTGCCGTGAATGGTAACTGGCATTATCCTTGACAATTACAGACCTCGGAGGAATAAGATCCAACATCTGTGTAAAATACTCTTCGAAAACATCTGCGTTCATTTCTTCGTGATAGTCACCTGTATTTTTAGATTCAAATAAAAGTAAACCGGCATCTACAAAACCACTAGCACTACCTATATCTGTCACTATTAATCTTCGCCCTTTACCTGAAGGTGCCTTGAACCTGAAAGTCCATCCAAAAATGCTTGTCGAAAACTTTTGACAGTTTTATCTTGCCATACTTTTGTTACAGTATATCCCTCGTTGACCCAAGTTTCGTCTAGATAATAAATATTGCTCCCTTCGTCACTGAATTTTCTAATTGATCTTAAGTAGGATCTTCGCCAACAAATAATTTCATCTTTATCGATAAGAACTGACTTCCTGTTCTGCTTTTCCCAGCAAAAATTTAACTCTCGTAAGACGGTAATTTGCTTCTACTCATTGTTGGCAAATCGTTGTACTATGAAAGTTCACTTAAAATTATGTTTAGCGTTGGTATTTCTTTTTTAAAATAAAATGAGTTACATTTTTGAAGAAATCATATATAACGACTTTTGACCTCCCTGTAGATGATTTTGGGAGATTTACAGTATCTTGTTCATTTTTTGTTTCCTTTAAAAGTCTGTAGATGGTCGATTTTCCAATCCCTGTCATTTTGGAACACTTTTCCACGATGTCGTCAACACTGTTGGTAGTATTGCATTAAATACATTTAATATAATAATCTTCTCATTCTGAGACAGCGCACATCTTTTCACGCGTTTAGCAGGTACGTAATCTGATAAGCTCGACATTTTAGCCAAACAATATTATATTCACTGGCACAATAGTCACTAAACACAAGTCGAATTTTACTCTACTGCACTAGCACAGCACGTCTTCGTATATTCAGCTCTAACACTGGCTCCTGCCCTATGATGAATCCAGTAAAATATACTAATGTACACCCATTACCTGTTAGCATTAGTGTTACCTGATAATTACCTGAAACGAAATATTACCACGCCCATGGCCGGTTCTTATCTCGGGGTTTTATTACTCTCTTTCATTTCCAAATATAGTTGGTGAGTGAAACAACTAAGAACTAATGTTAAAAGTTTAAAGTAGATTTCATTACGAATTAAGTCAGAGGTTCAAAAGAAATCGCAAAATTAATTTTAATGAGTGTAATGATTATTTCAAACAATTGTACATTATTACAATTTATATAAAAAATGGTTAGTCCAACATATCACGAACTCGAATTAAAAATAGAAAATTGCGTCTCTTCCAGCTTTTAAAAGTTTTATGTGTACCACAGTAACCGCACGGGGAAAACGCTTCGTACGCCCATGGCGGCAAATCATCCGTTTGATTGGACCAATTAACATGTGACTTCACTAGGAAACGGCCGTTTTTTTTTTTCAAGGAAAATCTGATCTAACGTCTCGAGGAGAAACAAATGATCCGCGATATTTGCAGCAAAAACGAAACGATTTATGAAATTCCATTCGATTTCGATCGTTTGCGGTTCAGTGTCGCTTGGTCAATCGCGAACGGACTCTTTTTAGGCTCTTTAAATGGCCGGAAAAGATGAACTTGTGTAACTCGAACGATTGGTTCACGGCTCGCTCGATTTTTGACACGAATTCGGTCGTTGTTATGTAAAACAATTTGGAGCTGTGCATGAAAGAATGCGGACGTCAAAAATGCGCTAGAATTAGGTATCGGCAAACGTTTTATCGCATTTTGAAATAAGGCAAACAAATGCGGATAGAATTTCCGCACGTCGTTGCCAAATCTACCCGTATCTAAAAACAATCGCAGATTTTATATGGATCGGAACACATTTCATAAACCGACATCGATTACCAATTGCTACTAAAAAATTGCGGATGTTATATATTTTCGAGGAGGAAATCATGGAAATCTTGTCACAAATCCTGTGAAATCCTTATGAAATCCTGTAATATCATTCGAAATCCCGAGAAAATCGAGTAACATCACACAAAATTCTCAAGGAAGCCGGCCTGGACGACAATCGTGTAAGTTGCATGAGCAGGGCGGTGAAGCCCATGCGATGAATAAAAACGTATTGTAAAATCGCCGATGCATAACCGATACGACAATAATAATCAACTATTAATCAACTGATTTATTACTTCCAATTTAATTACTTATAGAGTGCCATGAATGCATGACCAGCTGCGAGACTCGTAGAGGCAATTCAAGTAGGCCGTACGCGAGCAGCAGACAATCGATTTGTAAAGGCGACCGCAGACGATCGCTTATTCGAATTCATGTCGGTGAAATAGACTGGGCATCCGGCCAAAGAGAATTCGAACAGTAACTTTCTCGCCATGGAGGGGCGGAAAAATTTAGGTACAAATTACAAAGCATTGAAAAAGTTCGCAAATAAAATTGGGTAGTTTTAAGTATCGAAATATAGGGAAAGTGTACCCAATATTATTTTTTCGAAAACTAAATCAAAAGTCGACATTTTCGTTTAAATCGTCGTTTAAATTTTCAATTGACATAGTCAGTATTTTTTGTCATCTAGCTGAGAAATACTTTTATATAAGTTGCATGAATTTTATATTGGTTTCAAATGTATTACAGGGTAATCTTCCAATCACATCGAAAGGTCAGAGCATTAACATTAATAAATCACCATAGATTGTAAACAGCCCACGTGGCCAAAAACGCGATATCATTGGTGTGACGTTACGCACCATTCAGCGCGGTTTGTTTCCGTGGATACACGTGCAGGTTACGATGTTGGTGATGTAGACTGGTGTTTGTTTCTTGTATTTTTACGTTTTTGTGGCATTTGTGGGTAATTTAATGTAGTCAGATAACAAGATTTTATAAATGCCTCAAATAACATTCTACATTCCCTAGATGGTAAAAGCAAATACAGAAAATAGGATTTGGAATCGGAATAAAGCACTGAATACAATAAATGAGAAAAAAATTTAAGTCTGCTTTACCATTGATTTTATAAATGCTCTGTATACATTATGGTAGCTTAATATAAAAAAGTTTAATTGATTGTTTACAACTTTACATTTTAATTTTTTGATAAACTTAAACCTCACGAGGCTTGGTGGCCTCTCTGCGGGTATGGTAGGGTGGAAGAATGTTGGCTTGGGTCAATGTGAGAGATTGATGCCGGTTGATATTTGACTACCCCTCTAATTAATGAGGTTTTCCAGGTTTCCCTCATTCCTGCACTGAATAGTGGTTAGGGCCTACCAACGTAAGTCGTTCCTGGGCGCAAATGCGGCCTGCTTAATAATAATATGCCGCCCCCTCTCCTGCACAAGTCTCCGACTTCTGGGCTAATCCCTGTGATTAGAATGAGGGGTAGAGATATTATTATTATACACGTGCGAACAGCATCTGACGTCACAGGTCTACGCTGTGGCGGCGACCGTTTTGTGGGGGCGTGGCCGGACTAAATTTTTAAATACCGGATTAAAATAATACATTCTTCCTTCTGCACGTATTTGAAAAAATCATGCAATTTCCCCATTATACTTTTACTGTAGGTAGTTTGTAGAAAATTCCGTATTTGGACATTCTAAATGTCCACTACTAACACAATTAAAAATAGTCCAAATAGTGATGACGGAACTATTATAATCCCTTATCGCCGTGGAGATAACCCCCTGAACGAGAAGACGAATATGAATGGCATATTCTCACGATTAGAAAGATACAATGTTGTTAAATTGCGTAACAAGTAGTAATAAACGTTTTTTCCACGTTTTATTATAAACAAGCACTATTTTATCGCTGTTGTTGATGCGTTTTATGGAAACCTCGATAACGGTTTTCATTCACTAATCAAATTTCACGCCTTGCTTCGGTAATCGGTCAGCAGTTTGGTTAATTTCTATTATCGAGAGATGCATGTGGAGAGATTGCAACTAGTAATCACGTGTTAAGATTTTCATTACAGCAGCAGAAAACTTTGAACTAATTGGTTTCGTCACTTTTTGCTTAATTTTAATTGTATTCGTGAAAAGTTCCATCAGCCGTTTTTCTTTATACATTTTTTTCTTTAAACAAAGAATAACGGAAATATTTTCATTTACGGGCTGAACTGCCCCTGTAGCACTTTCCCTTTTAGCCACGAGACAGACTACAGGGGCAAAATTAGGTAAATTGGTTAAATTTCTTTCAATTTTTTAATTCGGATTGTGTTTGTACGTGTCATGATTTCTAAATTACTCACAAGGAAGATATTCTGTTAGTTCATGGAAAACACCGTCAAAATTGTGACTTAGGAACTCTTATGTATGCACAGCGAGTTCCTGCCAGGTTCCATCTCCATAGAAAATTGTTTGTCCGTATGCCACAAAGAGCTTTGGACACAAAACACAACCAACGTATAAGTGTACAAAATATCACAGATACATATTTCCAGGAAACAACTACTCTGCAAGCTAATGCTCCGACCAGGATTGAATTGCATTAGTTTCGAGCTTATTAGCTCTCATCAGTATGCCATAAGTGAAGTAACCGACGAATAACCCTAGCTAATAAGCTTGAAAGCTGTAATAATAGGTAATAACAACATTCTTAAAAGGGTAAAATCTATATTGTTGTCCTTGACAGATTTATCTTTTATAATAAAGTTCTGGAATGTGGCTATCTTTATAGAAAAAAACTTTGACATCTAATTTGCAAAAAAAACACCAGACGGTGTACTTTTTGTGGCCTGTAGTTTGAAAATGTACACCACATAATATAGTTGACTTACACCAGACTTTAACATATCTACACTTAGACTTACACTATTACAACTACATTCTACCAAATATTTGTTAAAATATACTACTCAAGAATATTTGAAAAATTTGTCAAATTCGAATATAACATGCGAAGAATAGCCCTTAAAAACTTATTCTAAATATATAACCAGGCATAGCAGCTCCTGATTACCGCGGTACCCGCTAATTCTGGTCGCCCATACGCGTCCCCGTTATTATAGCAGCGCCGTAAACAAGGCTGACGAATTGTAAACTTTACAACAAGTTACACAATGTGCCACAGTTACAACAGGCCATATACGAAGCAACACAAAGGATACTAATTCCTTCAATTTGAGAAAATACCACGGTACGGCGACCACCTCGCTGCTATTCAATGGTGCAAATTACTGTAACGACACAGTTCGTTTGCTGTCCTTGCGACAACTATTACTCAATTAGAGTTAGATAGATTGTCCCCTAATTAAATTAGAAGTTTGATTCATTCTAGATACGAACTTACCGCAGTTTTGCGGGCGAATCCTCCTGGATTCTCAATATTTAAACTACATGCGGTCAAAAGTACAATACATGTAACCCTTAGTCTTAATGAGTATTGCACTGTATTCGACTGTAATTTTGCGATTTTAGGAGATGTCGGAAAATTCCAATTAATTCTTCTTGTATTCTATCTTGAATTTGTAAAATAGTGGTTGGTCTGCTTTTATAAACACTATTTATTAAATAGCGCCAGAAAAATATGTCTCAGATGGTGTCAAGTCTGTCGCCGGCCATGGTATGGTGCCATATTTTTCTAACCATTCTATATGACTTTATTATTTAAATATTCCATAACTTATCTTACATTATGTGGGGGTGCTCCATCTTGTTACCATAAAATCCCGTCCTTATCAAATTGGATAATAAAATCATTTGTTTCGTGACAAAAAAGATCTAAATAACATTGGCCGTAAATTTTCTTGGCGCCACCATACGATTGCTGGCGAATAGTCCAGACTTGACACCACCTTACATATTTTTGTGGGGCTATTTTAAGAATCGTGTTTATAAAAATACACCAACCACTATTTTAGAAATTCAAAATAGAATACAAGAAGCTACAGATTACATAAACTAACACCCAAAAATGATTCATAATTATTTAAATAATTAGAAAAAACGATGTAGGTTTTGTATAGAGAAGCAAGGAAATGTGTTTGCATAATTTGTATAAACTGTTCTTTAAATTGCTCCATAAATTGGATTCGAATATAGCTGTATTCTTTACATGTTTTTATCAATGCAAACAAGAAAAAGTTGATCCAAAATTATAGTAATATACAGTGCGTTTTACCAGAAAGAAACCAAGTTGAATATCTTGAAACTTGAAATCCTTGTGAAAAATTAGTTAATGAATGCACATTTCAATGTTTCGATATCTCTTAAAATAACAAAGTTATAGTTGAATCTAACTTCTACACGTGATCACCCTGTACATACATGATTGCAATTGGGAGGAATTGAGAACTGACACATCGCTTGTAAAAAAACATCGTAAGTATATTAACTTCCTGGCATCAAACCAATATATTTCGGCATTCATTACAAGCTTCCTACTGTTTGTTCTCAAACGTCCCCAATATTTTTTCTAAAAGCAATTTAGGACGTTGAAGACATTCTATTACTTTAATTGGCTTCACAACGTCGACATTTATTTTATTTGGCACTAAAATTATGGCGTCAAAGTTCTTTTTATTCCCCAGCACGCGAAACAAAAAAAAATTGTGGAAATTCTTGGAAAATATTAATTATTTGGGTATTGACCGCAACTGCTATATATAGCATACCTGAAACTAACTTAAATACAGTTTGACGAGTTACTCCTGCTACCTACTATTTCCATTTTCCTGTGCTACTATGAGAGACGAAATCAATATTAATTTTTGTTGGTAATATCGAAGCAAATAGATATTTCTCCTGCATCAACTGTATTAGTTATAATTCAGTTATACAACGGTGTTGAAATTTAAAGAAGTCGGCCTGATAAACGAGCAGGGCCGTAGCCAGATGGGCTAACCCCCCTCCCCCTCCTCCTCCACAAAGCTTGTCTATAACATTTTTTTAATATAAAAAAAATCAGATTAATTCACGTCAGCTGACACCCTGTATCTTTTTCTACAACATTTACTAAAATATATTTAGATATATCTTCATATTTTGAGGTGTTCTTTCTTTGTGGCCAGTTATTAATGGTCTACCCTGTATATACAATTCAACGCAGAGTTAACATTTAAAACTGCAGTGTCGAAATTGCACATAAATCGTTCGCGATAGCCGTGAAAAAATGCAAAAAAGCTTATTACACAAAAAAATTCGACACGTTCCTGAATTTAATCGGAATAATTTATTACTGACTCAATTAAATGATAAAAAAACGGAATGTGCTGATGCTATTTCTAGTGTTAATTACTATTATTATAATTTTGTTTATCTTAATTTAAATTTTTTTATTTTGGTTTCTGTATTTTGCATTTGTTTAGTTTTTCTCTTTCTTATTTTTTACATATTGTTTGTTTGTTATTTTTACTGTATATTTCCTTTGTATTTTTTTGTATGTGTTGTAATTATGCATTCGCCTGTTGAATGGTGTAAAGTAAAATAAAATAAATAAATAAATATAATAAAAATACAAAATTTTTATAATAAGGAACTAACATTTATCTGGACTGACCAACTAGATTACCAGATTTAAAGCCCACTGACTTAGTAATTTTTTAAAAATACCTGTAGATACACATTCATTAACATTTTTATAATAAGGAACAAAAATTTATCTGGACGCTCACTTCCAGTCAGCTCATTTTCTAGAATTGGTCACGCGCACGCTTGTGGCAGTCGTTTGATTTATCTCTTTGTTTGCGAAAAAAATATTGTTCTTGACATAAGCTGACCCAGTTCGGATGACTGGTGAAAAAATGGAGTCCAAAAAATAGAAATGCAACATCGACGGGCACTGGTCCAAGTGCCGGTCTATTTTTGCGGCCTTCGAACTGTGAGGCATGCGAAAATAGAATCTATTTTTAAAGTTATATTTTTTTGATCTCGTCAGACAAAAGCCGGCCGGCACAGGTACGGTGAATATAATGACTGGTGTATTTTAAAATCTAGCAGGTGAATGAATTCGCTGTCGACTGGGAATATCGGTTAATAATCTCCACAGAAATAAATGTCTTTTATTGTTGTGGTCCCCCATACTGTACAATTGGTACAATAATTGTTATAATCAAGTGATTTTTGTATTTATAATGCAAAAATTGTTGCTAACACACACGTGCATTAGGAAAATGATACACAACTGTCAATGTCACGTCTTTGTTGTACAATACCATACATTTAAATTTATTTAAGTATTAATAACAACTTTTTAAATAACTAATTATTTTTGTATTAACCCTAGCAATAATATCAATAGTAATTAATATCCACCGGAATATACAGACCCAGCGTGAGATGCACTGAAAGTCATGATTTGGCGAAATCAAAAGCAATATAAACTGGAAATGGATTGCAGTAGCAACGATTCCACATTTACTGTTTTAGCAAAGTAAGTACAATTCAATCCACTAAAAATTCGTCACTAGAATTGTTACCCGAAAAATTCCGTACAAGGTACGAAATATGTTACAAGAATTTTATGAAATGGGGAGCGGACATGAAAGTTTTTTAAGTTTGCAAGATCCTGGATTATTTACGGGCCATTGCTTTCGGAGATCTTAACTATAATTCTTGTAGACGCAGGTGGTGACAAAACGACACTTAAGCGACATGGAGGGTGGAAGTCGACCGTCTGGCAGAAACTTACATTGACGAATCTATGACAAATAAAATGAAAATTTCAATCGAAATTTTGAATGCGATAAAGGCAACATCAATTTACTCAAAAACTTCAAAAACAGGACCGTGTATTCCATGTGAAGCAGAAACTGTACAGTTGGTTCAAGAACAATCGTTATTCCACACTTAATCACACATACTGAGGGGTGTGACACTTCCAAGAATTTTGTACACCTGATTTCAGATTTCCTATTACTTTAATGGAAATTAGCGAAATCAAATGTCACATGAATTCCTTGATTTCTTGTGATTTTTCCAGATTTTATATGAATTCACTTGATTTTACTGATTTCACTTGATTTCGCTGATTCCATAGACTTCGCATGATTTCGTTGATTTTATTGATTCCGCTTGATTTGCTTAGATTGCGTTTGAATTTGATGATTTTAAAGTATCGAGCTTTGCAACTAGCTGGAAAATTTCATATTATATTGAGTTTGATTAATTAATTGTTTTCTTATACTGACATTTTCTAGTATTTAAAGACAAGTTCAAAACAAATTTTTAAAATTTAGATAATAGCATATTTTCTGAATTATTGATATTTTTTCTGAATTTCAAGGCATGACTTAAACAACGGTGGAATTTAAGATGGAAGTTTAAATTTGCACTAGCTGTAACCAACCAGCGTTACAAGTGTTATAATAAAATTGAGGCTTAAATTAACTTGAAATATTCAACGCTATGGAAAGGCGACTAAGTCAAAAATAAAATCAATAAGATAATACTTAATATTTTTTTTTATTCAATTACCATACTTATTGAAGGAATGTTATTTAGTAGATCGTGTAATGATATATAAGTATAGGACATTAAATAAAATTTTATCTATTTTCGATGATTTTAATGCAAGTAATTAGCTCAAGCTAAACAGTTTAGAGAAATGATACGAATGATCTGGAGAAGAGAATGTATGCCTGAAGATTGAAGAGATGCTTTGATTATACCAATCTTAAAAAAGGGAGATGCAACAGACTGCAGAAACTATAGGGGTATATCATTGTTAGATATAGGGTATAAAATTATGGCAACGTTAATAAAACAGAGAATAGAACCTATAGCAGAACTACAAATAGGGGAGTATCAAGCAGGTTTTAGAAAAGGAAGGTTAACAACAGACCAAATCTTCATGGTGAAGGAAATTCTGACTACATGCTATGAGTATGGGATCAAAGCAATGGTTTTATTTGTGGACTTCAAGCATATGATTCGATCAAAAGGAATAAACTAAGTAAAATTTTGAAACAATTTGGGATACCAACCAAACTAATTAGACTATTGAAAATGACCTTAGAAAATACTAAATCTAAAGTACGAATAAAAGGTGAATGTTCGGAAGGCTTTACTATTGATACAGGACTGAGACAAGGAGACCCACTCTCAACAGAGAAGGACATATATTGTTTAAAAGTCATCAAATTGTAAGTTATGCAGATGACGTGGCTATTATTGCTAGAGATAGTAGGGAATTAGAAAAAGTAACGAGAAAACTTGTAGAGGAAGTACGTAAAGTGGGATTGTAGATAAATCAAGAGAAAAGTAAGTTTTTGAGAATAGGAGAACAAAAAAATACCAATTTTAAATTGAGAACAGAGCATGGAGAGATGGAGTTTGAGGAAGTTCAAGAATATGTGTATTTGGGGGCGCTAATAACAGCTAACTGTGATGAGGAACAAGAAATAAATAGGAGAATAATAAAAGCAAACAGAAGTTCGGCAGCAGTCAACCACTTATTGAAATCAAAAAATTTGCCCAGACGAGTAAAATTTAGAATGTATAAAACAATTTTGAGACCGACAGCCCTGTATGGTAGTGAAACCTGGTGTCTCAATAAGAAGTCAAGAGAAAACCTTTTAAGGTGGGAAAGGAAAATCCTAGGGGGTAAGAACACGGAGGAAGGCTATGTAAGGAGAAACAATGAGGAAATATATGCAATGTACCAGGCACCAATAATAGCTAGAAGAGTGCAGTGGCTAGGGCATCTAGAACGTATGGAAGATGAAAGGGCAGTTAAGAAAATAGTAGAGAGTAAACCTAACTACAAGAAAAAGAGAGGTAGACCGATGAAGCGATGGAGAGAGGCAGTGGCAATAGATCTAAGGGAGAAAAATTTAACGGATTGGAAAAGAAAGGCGAAGGACAGAATGGAATGGAGGAGAATAACACAGCTCTGGGCCTAAAAGGTCTGTAAACAGCTTTATATATAAACATCAGTTCTACTTATTTGCACTAAACAGGTAACATTGACAGTTGTAACTATATTTTAATACCATCAAGCACATAAAATACGAACGTACTTAAACAAGATTTAATTTAAAAAGAAAAAACAGAAAATAACGTAATACTAAAAAAATAAAGTTTTCTGGCAGATGATAAATTTACCAAATGAAATTAGTTGCTGAATTGATTTTACAGGTAAGTAATTTTGCTGATTTTACAGATTTCACAAGATTTTATGTGATTTAAAGTGATTTGCATGATTTTACAGATGTCTGCATTTTTTTTGATTTCACGGAAAACGTACGCCTGATTTCAAGAATGTCACACCTTTCAGTCTCATCTTATACATGTTTCTAGTTGTAACAACAATACAATTGCTGTAAATATTTTTAATGGCTGAAAACCCAAATCTAATTAACATATTATGCTAAATATGGATACTAATAAGTTGATTCCATCGTAGTTATTTTTCAACAAATTTTACAAATACTAAGTAATCAAGAATACAGATAATGTAACCAAATACACAAAAACCCGCTATAACACACTACAGACCGTCTACTCATCAGGTTTTTTTAAAGAAACTCGAAAAGCGACATTCGAAAGACAACCAAAAAGAAAAAGGCCGATGGCAAAACATCCGGTGCGGCAGTTTAAGTGACATTTAGGGAAAACTGGTTTAAAACTGGTAATTTTGACTTAACCAATTAACATGGACCTTGACGGAAAATTTACATAATGTATTAAGCGAAGTTTCAAGAGAAAAAACAAATAAACCGTATATGAGGCAACAGTTTATTGGCGTTAAACGTATGCGGGCTCGTGGAAAAGTACCAGTACAAACAAGAGTTGTTTTTTTAGACCATCGAGATATGTCGCTTATTTATAGGTATTTTATCGAGTTTTCGTGTCCTTCGTGTTAAGATTTATCGGCACCAAATTTGGACTGATAAGCGTTGCAAGTTCAAATAACATTATTTTACTAGCAATACTATACCACTACCGGTATTGCAACAACTGATTCCTTCCCATGATAACATTAAAAAACTAAACTAAGTGTAAATAAATCAAGTAAAATTATATTTCATAATGTTTGGTTCCTTTCAATAGTTTTTTCAAACGGTAAATATGGCCAGAGTTGGTTGCAGAAGAAAAAAAACATTAAGGGCGTCGTACACAATTTTCAACAAATTCATATCCTTTTTAGGGGCTGACCAGATAGAGGACTGACGAACCTAATAAACCATATGATCTGCCGATTGCGAGGTTGCCATATAGCCCCTAAAATAAATAATTTTTTTTACTTTAACGAAAATTAAGCCTTAAGTTCTATGTTCTATGATTCCAAAAATTATACCTAAAAACTTACCTACTTACTGAAAAAACCAGTATTTAAACAGATATCCCCATTTCACACTGTTACAAAGAGACACAAATTATTCCCTTAAATTATTTTATGAAAAATAATGAAAAACTCACACAACATATTAATGTCAATTTTCTGCGATAATTATTTTTTCTATGCCGTCCGTCACATTACCTTAAACATTGGGAATTTGCACATTTTTCTATTCTTGTCTTATTAAATGCATCATATTGTAAAATTACCACATACATTTTATATGTTTAACTAATAGCAGTCGTAAACAAAGATGGCTTGGTCTTACGACATGATGCGGTCACAGGGCGGTGACACAATCTCCCATAGGGCCAGAGCAATAGACAGCCAGCGAAGTCGACAAAGAGGTTATGTTGATACCAGTGTAGGGACTGCAAGGTAAGGTACAAGTGGAAAGAAAACGTGTTATATTTGTAGTAATTCATTATTTTTAAGGGCAGTGTTTTTCTTCTAAGTATCTTGTGTATTTAATTAATATTTTTGGTGAAATATAATGTAATTAAGTAAAATATAGCGCATTATTCAAACAGTGAAAAGTTTGAAATGAGTGCAGTGGATAACTGATAAAATTAGTATGTGATAAATCAGTTGGAGTGTAGTAAAAATGGATAAAGATCAAATTATGAATTGTGAGTATAGAATCTGTTTTATGATGTTTTCAATTTCACGTACATGCTTTTGCAATAATAATGGCACTCCCTCAAAACAATTTTTGAACTTTTATTCCCGATTTTTTGTAAATAACTATTAATTATGTGTTCTACACAGTGATTATTTGTACTTATTCGATTATTGTATTATACAGTATGCGCCAAAAGTATGGAATAAATTCAATAAAAACGAAACAATTATTTTTTGGGAAAAATCCTCGAACAGGTCTATTTTTAATTTAAAAAATACATATTTTAGCGTAAAATGCGATTTTCAAATGTCATTTGTTTTCGAGTAATGACGTCATCGGTTTTTTTTTCAAATGGCAACACCATATTTTTTTCCTTGATTCTGAAAGATCGTTTAATTCTCTATCAGACAGTACTAAAATTTTGCCCTATTACATAGGAAAGTTTTCGAGTAAATGACGATTAAATGTTAGAAAACGTAAATTTTATCCATAAAAAAGTAACAATTCTGAGGTATGTAAAATAAAATGCAATTGATTAAATTTTATACTTAAATTAAATGTTCGAATTGCCATCCACCAACTTCTTGACAATGCGCAAGTCTGTGAAGAAATTCTTCTTGCACATTATGAATGATTTCTGGGGTAACTCTGCATATTTCGTCCCGAATGCGATTTTGAAGTTCTTCTAAATTACGTGGTTTATTAATGTACACTTTTGACTTCAAGTATCCCCATAAAAAATAGTCAAGAGGTGTAAGATCTGGCGATCTTGCAGGCCATTCTATCGGTCCGCGTCTGCCGATCCACCTCCCAGGAAAACAGTTGTCCAAAAAACAGGGCGCGCATAGTGCCAAGGTACACCGTCTTGCTGAAACCATATAGTATCGTCAGGAATATCAGGGTCATTATCGTTAGGAAAAATTACTGCAAGGGCTGGAACAAGGTCATTTTCTAGAAACTCTAAATATCTTTGTCCTGTAAGGATTCCTTCAAAGAAGAAAGGCCCTACTATTCTGTCGTCAACTATTCCAGCCCACACATTTAATTTCTGAGGGTGTTGGGTATGTGCTTCTGCCATCCAATAAGGTTTTTCGCGACTCCAATATCTGCAAGTTTGACGGTTTACTATACCATTCAGACAAAATGTGGCCTCATCTGAAAAAAGTATTTGCCGGTGTAAATTTCTATTTCCTTGACATAAATCCATTAGAATTTCGCGTGTAAGCGGCGATCAGGATCATCTTCATTGAGTTCCTGCACAAGTTGAATTTTGTAGGGATGATATTTTTCCTTCCTCAAGATACGTGGCACTGTGCTCTTAAACTTGATAACGTTTTTGCTTTATTTTAATTGATTTACGTTTTCTAACATTCAATCGTCATTTACTCGAAAACTTTCCTATGTAAGAGGGCAAAATTTTAGTACTGTCTGATAGAGAATTAAAAGATCTTTCAGAATCAAGGAAAAAATATGGTTGCCATTTAAAAAAAAATCGATGTCATTACAGACAAATGACATTTGAAAATCGCATTTTACGCTAAAATATGTATTTTTTAAATTAAAAATCGACCTGTTCCAGGATTTTTCCCAAAAAATAATTGTTTCGTTTTTATTGAATTTATTCCATAGTTTTGGCGCATACTGTATTAGTAATACTGACGCTGTTTCCCGTCACAAATTCTAACTTCAAACAGCATGCCAAGAGTTGATTACATCATAATGCAGACGTGTCCCTCACAGAAATTAAATGAGTTTTTCGACAGCGCGTCACGTTCTGTACGATACCGCTATTTTTACGTAGCGTATCAGACATCTGAATGCACATTCACTTGGTCGAAACCGCGTAAAGGCTCCTACGTCAGCAATTATGATAAGTGGATGATCATGTTACGTCAGCAGGTGACTTATATAGCCTTAGTTAGTATTAGAGTTTTAACCCCTAAACTCGACTTTATTTTTAGCTGGTAATCGCCAGCTCATTGCTAACGCGATTTACAGAACTTACATACACTGGAAAAAGTGCAGGTAATTTCTCCGAATAAAATTTCTAAAAATTAGGAACAACACATAAACCGGAACTTTTAAATTGCATAGAATATTAAATATTCTACGGGTAGTACCTACCCTGCCCTCACGGTTTTGTTTTCGCGCACTTATATTGTAAAATTTATTGAATTTATTGTTGCGACTTTGTTAGCAGTTTGTATAGGATTTATTTTATTCTTATCATGGTATAGTTCATTGGTAGGTCTGTTCTTGTGACAATTATGTATCACATAAGAGTATTTTATACTAAACTGTATAAAATATTTCATTTAAAGTACAAAAAGTATTTCTAAACAGCACATCCATTTTAATTTTGATGGTTTATATTCTGCCCCATATATTCACTGTTTGTACGCTATATATTTTCATTGTTGTCGGTATTATTAGTTGAACCTCTTTGTATTTCTTTCAGTAAAAAATAAGGAATAGCAATATTAGAATTTATTGGAATTAGCAAATCTATTAATTGATGACCATTAATTCTAGTAAAAAAGTTCATCCAGACCAGGAAACTAAAAGCAGCCTTTTCAGGTGTCAAAAAAAGTTATAAATTTAATAAATAAGATATTAGCAGAATTTAAGTAATGAGTTTACGTCACTCATTTAATTTTTATTCCACCTAGGTAAGGTATATATTTTGTGTATTAAAAATGTATTTTTTAAGTGCTCGTTTACGTAATAAATTTATTTATGTACAATTTTATCTTTTAATAACACCTGTTATGCTTTTGCTATAGTAATTACCACTTTAAATAATTAAATAGAAAATGATCTAAATATTAGAAGTCGTTCATTGCGCAAGTGTTAACTTTTCGATAGTTTTTAACACAGTACTCATTGGTACTTACCTATCTATTCACAAAAAAAGTGGTAACATATTGAAACAAATCTAAATACACAATTTTCATACAAACTTTTAAGTGATTGGATTTTTATAAAAAAAATACGGGGATATTTTGAGTAATCTCAAAGATAGTGTTATTATATTACTGATTTAAAAAACGCTTTCAAAAATTGATCTAGAATAAAAAAGATGATGCAAGTAGCAGGCAGAGAATTATCAATTTTGAGGTTATAGTTTGCAAATATGGGCGTTTTAGAGTCTATTTAAAATAATATATTTGAGCTTCATTTGTTTCTCACTTTACTCTAATGAGTCTATAATTTAGGACACCCTGTATAATGTAAATGCTGCTGCTGCTTTACTTTCACACAATTCATAGCTAAATAAATATGATTTTCAAAATTACCAAATATCAAAACAACAAAGTAAAATTCATGAGAATTCATTAACTTTAAAATTTTACTAAAGAAAATTCAGGACTAAAGTAAATATACCCTCAATAAGTAATAATACAGTCCGATAATGGGTGTAACAAAATTGCCTATTAACTGTACAGGAATACTTTTTACGGTGTATGTATCTATTTTTACACATTTCACAAAAATCACTGTATAGAACAATACTAGGTCAGCAACGATTTTTTTTATCTAATCACTTAATTCGCATTATTCTGTGAAGACAGACGGATATAGGTCTCTTTAACAATCGCTTATCGAATTCTTTTCCCTTCGAGAACCCAAAAAAAATATATCGAGTCCCCTAAGTATCTTTACCAACCCCTTGACATGTAAGAAAAGATGATATCGATTTAGTTCTCATGTCTCATGCCACCCCATTCGAATCCGGCGTATCTTTCGGAGGCTAGGCGAACAAAGCTGTACAAAGGAGTTCGGAAAGAATTGGGACATGAATAGAAATTCTGAAACGACTACAGTAGAGCTGTTTAGGCCATTTGCTAAAAAAAATTCGGGAAAATGCCAGCTTGGAATGGTCACCAACTATGTACTACAACGAAATTGAAAATCTATAGAACATTTCCTTTGCTAATTTGACAAGTTGATGGTATCATCATCTCGATAAGGATATGTAATTCATTCCGTATTTTTGTATGTAATGGAGATAAATTGTCGAGGTTAAAGATCGAACCATTTTTGATTACAAAGCGGAAAAATAAAAAGGATTGAATTAATATAATACCAGGGTCGATCTCACACAAGCCTGTTGCAATTGAAATTATTGTAATTCACATAGGAGATGCGCAGTAAACTTTTAAGCTAATGCGTTCGAGGAATGTGACACTTCCAAGAATTTTGTACACCTGATTTTCGATTCTCTATTACTTCAGCAAAATTACATGAATTCCTGATTTACTTGATTTCTCGAGATTTTACCAGATTGTATATGAATTCACTTGTTTTACTGATTTCACTTGATTTCGCTGATTCCACCGATTTCGCATGATTTTGTTGATTTTATCGATTCCACTTAGATTTCATTTGGATTTGGTGATTTTAAAGTATCGAGCATTGCAACTAGCTGGAAAATTTCATATTATGTTGAATTTGAGTAATTAACTGTTTTTCTATAATGACAATTGCTAGTATTTAAAGAAAAGTTCAAAACAAATTTTTAAAACTTAGATAACAGCACATTTTCTGAATAATTGGATATTTTTTCTGAATGTCATACCTTGATGACTTTTTTTAAACAAGGGTGGAATTTGAGAAAGAAGTTTAAATTTGCACTAGCTGTAAGCAACCAGCGTTACAAGTGTTATAATAAAATTGAGGCTAAAATTAATATTCAACGTTGTGCAAAGGTAAATAAGTCAAAAATAAAATCAATTAGATTATAGTTAATATTTTCTTTTTTTATTCAACACCATACTTATTTAAGAAATATTAATTAGTAAAGATATAAGTATAGGAGATTAAATAAAATTTTGTAAATTTTCGATTTTAATGCAAATAATTAAATCTTGAACATCAGTTCTACTTATTTGCACTAAAAATATAACATTGACAGTTACAACTATATTTTAATACCATAAAGTGCATGCAAGTAAATTCAAACTTACTTAAAACATGATTTGATTTAAAACACAAAATCAACATAATATAAAAAAAATACAAACATTTCTGATGACAAATATACCAAATGAAATTAGTTGTTCAATTGATTTACGTAATTTTGCTGATTTTACAGATTTCATAGATTTTTTTGATTTCACACAGAATGTACACCTGATTTCAGAAGTGCCACACCCCTCCGCGTTGAGGAAATAAAAAACATTAAAAAGTATTAATTAAATAACAAAATATTCACACGTGCATAGCGTAATTAATACCAATGTACAAAAGCTTGTTTCCAAGGTATTTCAAATACATGCCATGCTATGCAAATGTTATTTTTGTGTGCATTTTATACATAAATGTGTTTACAGATTCACCCACATGTTTAAAATGTCTCGAATGTCTATTTCGAACGAAATAAAGGAGGATGCCACGATCGAATTACATTTGCCAAGTGCCAAGACAGCTATTTTCAAATTAAATGAATCATGGAATACAACAAGCATGTTTTTATAGTGATGAGCATTATTTAAATTACACCACGAGTAATTACAGTGGATTGTAGAAAAGTGGTAACGTTTTTGTATGTCAATCCTGCTGGGTAATTCCCAGAGTGGTCAGATGTTTAATCCAACACGTAAACAAGAATCGAAAGATCTCGAAATTGATCAAAAGAAATTTATTCGAGTAAACATTTTTCAAAAATACCAATGTAGCAGTTCTTTAATAACAATAGTAGCCGTTCGAAAAATTGAGAAAAAACGCCACTTGATGTAAGTAAGACAAACGCTAAATTTAGCGACAGAAGGAAAGTTGGCGTTGCAAAACCAAACAAGCGAACTCGTCGGTTCAAGGCCGTCTTTGACAAATTTAGAAGAATTAAAGCGAAAAGTTATCGTACTTCGTTTTTATTTTTCAAGTTGGTAAATCAAGCCCTGTCCGGTTCTCAACAAGTCGCGGTTCTGCTTTTTTTAATAGCGCGAATCGAGCAGTTTTTATTTGGATTCCACACGCTGCCTTACCCAAAGACCCATTTGTTTCTGTATCCCTTTCACTCGCACCAAACAGGTTCTGAACAGTCGAGGCTTTAAAGGCAAATGCCAAAGTTTACCGTTTTTGCTGCCAGCAACGCGCTTTTTCTCCCACAGTTTTTACGCGAACAATGAAATTCCACAAAGGTACAAAATACACACTCCGTGTATACACACAGCACCTTTTGCGTTTCAAGCAAAACAGTACTTAATTTCAGATTGTATAACCTTAAAATCGAAACGACTGGGATTTTTGTTTTGCGCAACTTTGTTGTTCTAAATGCACTGCTGCATCAAAGCGGACTTTCTCCCGACAAAATCCGCAATCTAGATCCAAAAAACAAGTCAAAACTAGCGTCTTTTGTTTTACCGTTGGATCTGTCGAAGGCGGCGTCGACGTATCCTAAAAATAAAACGCTGAATTTATTAGTGCAGCAATTAAATCACAGCCTACTCGTCGCGCACGCCTTAGCAACAGCGTGTTTGTCTCGTAAAAAAAAATTATCCGACCGTGGTTAGGTCAGTTTTTATCTCCTGGTGGATACAAAAATTGGACCGAAATAACTTCAGATAATAGTTCATTTACGTATCTCAAGGTTCTTGGTGCTATCTAGGTAAATATGCTTGTAAGTGAAAGGAATTTTTAAATATCGGTTTGTTCAGCTGCCACAGGCTTTTACAGGGCTGGTGGGATGGGTTTTAGCGTCGTTCTCGAACTTTTACGGTAGGTATGATATATGTACGTTGAATATCGATAGATATTTCTATCCCAACACGGTTAAAATAGAAAATAAATCTCACAATTGTTTCAAGCAGTGTTGCCAATGTAAAATCGTTGGATAGATACAAAATATACACTTTTATGCACCAATATAAATATGCAGAAGTTATTGGAAGAGAAAATTAAACTAGTTAACATCTACCGATTTAATAATAGTGTTAGTACATGAAGTATTAAACATGCTTGTGCAAATTAATTCTTTTTACCGTTTCCCTAAGAAGAATAGCCTAAAAGAGGGCCTTATCAGGGTATTAAGCCTGTATAGCACGATTGAAAAAAAGGTTCAAATTTTCAAATAATTATGATCGTGTAATACAGTAAACAGTAAATTAAGGTATTACATGATTTGTTACTTTCAGCTTCACTTGCGTACAAATATACATACATATTGGATGAATATATAGAACAAGCCTAATTTTTTACACAAAATTATTCATTACTGTTTTTTGCCGCATTATACGAAAATTTGAACTTTTTTTATCATAGGTACACACTTTACATTTAACTTCGAACCTTTTCTATTTATTTATCTTGTAATAAAAAATGATAGTCATAGTTGGAATGTAGTTAGAGCTACAGTCAGTTTGTTCTAATCGCAATATTGCGAATATCAGTCGGTGTGAAATCAAGGATCTATAATTAATAATAATTTTGTTATTCCTTCTGCGGTTTTAATTTGTAGATATTTATTTAACAAATAATATATAAAAACCACTTTCTCTGACAGGCTCAGAAGGTACAAAAATTATACGATTTTAGGATTAGAAAATTATGACAAAATTCGTTATAATTATACACCGATTGGCAACACTGGTTTCAAGTTATATTCTGGGAGTGTTCGTACAAGCCTTGTTAAGGAATAGTTAAATATAGGTCTTGGGAAAATATAACCGACATAAGTTTGAAGATCTGAATAATAATTTAGGAATTTCATGAATTTTTATGTCGACATTATCGCAGAATTGTTAATTGAATGGTTTAATCTTAAATCCGAATAATGGTAATAGCAACAGCGTTGCACAATAAAAAAAATAATTGAATTATTAATAAATATATTCGCCTGTTTTAAATCAGATAATGACCTGATGCTTTTCCTAGACGATATTTGAATGTAATCGCTTGTGGTTTCCGAAAGGTTATAAAAGTGAAGTGGCGCTTTTGTTCGGATAAACCAAAACACCCACGATACCAAAATTTCAACTAGGAAATCACTGGGGATGGGAACAACGGATTTCGACGACATGGCAATATAGGTCACGTCGACACAGGCGCAAGTTAAGGCACCATAGGTCGTGACTGTTTCCCATGAACCTCGAACCGTGCGATTTTTGACACAACAATCACTGGCACATAGTATCGATTCCTGGACAACACGTAAGGCCTCCTTGGTATAATTCGCAGTCCATTAACGAAATATCCCGGCCAAGCGTACGCATGTGTGGAGCGCTCGACTCCATACGGAAAGCAAGAAGTTTTTACCAACCTGTAGAATATGCGATTCGGCGTCACCTTCCAAGTCGGACACCTGGACGCCGTCTCCGTCGAAGTCCGTGTGGTCCGAGGGGCCGCTGAAGTCGGACACCACGCTACTGCCGCAACTGTTGCCGGAATCTTCCATGTTCACCTCGACATGCCTGTACGTCGTACCCATAATCACTGAACTGACCTTTTCGGGGTGGATCGACGGCTGTTTCGGCACTTCCCTTGTGGCGAGCACTGCACTGGCGAACCGCGGGTGTGAGAGAGAGTGTGTGATTCTGTACTCGGTCGATCGATACCAAACCGCACTGATCTCTAGTTCACGCCGCACTGAGAGGCAGGGCGGCCGCGGATTCCGGCAGCGAGTCGCGAAACGCGACGGACGAGGCGCGTGCGCGAGCGCCTCGCCACGACTTTCTGGAAATGGAAAACTCCAGCAAAGGCGCGATGTTCAAGGCGCAGCTGTGCTTTTCTGCACGTAGGAATACGGTGGTCGGAGGGTCCGTGTGGAAACCGCCACCACTCCAGTCGGGGAAACACAAAAAAATTAAAACATATTAACTAATCAAATCTCGGGTGACCCGGTGCACTGTGATAGTATATTACATACCTAGCGGGGTAGATCATTACAGCTAAGGCTTTGTTACCAGCTAAAAGCTGTGGCTGGAATGCATCCCGCGTGGTATGTATATACAGGGTTAACTATGACTAAGTACAAATATTTTAAGAGGGAATAGAAAAAAATAAGAATTAACAGAATTTGCTTTCAAAAAATTTCCAAACTTATTTATAAAGCGAAAAAAAATTTTTTTCGATATTATATTAAATCCTTATTTAACGCCGCTAATGCGAGAATCAGAGTATGCAACCAGCAAGCTACCGTCATGCAACAGTCGGCCACAGTCGGCAGTCGGTCCAGTCGAGTCGGTTCACTGTCATGTTATAATTTAATTCCTGTGTTTACGTTGTAGTTTTGTGTTCTTCTTCAGTTTTTAGTGCCTTATTTTAATTTAAAACGTTTTATAGTTAATAAATAAAGGAATATGTGTCGGGTACAGATATTTTCCCACGATATAGTTCGCCGGTTTGTTTTTCTAGGTTATGGAACAAGACTGCCGCGGGTGTTAAACGTTTTCTGTTATCTATTAGAACCTACCTACCACTCCTTTCTTCGATTTTGTTATAATACATAGGCATTGTATCTAACAACTGTACCTACGGGAAGTGTGTTTATTGGTAGTGAGTGAAAATGTAGTTTTACCAGTTTGAAAGCAAATAATGAAAAACGAATGCTGGAGCTAACTGGATTATTACTAATAATAATGTTAGTTTTTGTCGTTTCTGCATTTAGAAATACTGCAAACGACCGCATGGTAGTTGTTGACAGATGTAATGCCAACTATGAGCATACATTAAAAGTCGCACCCATGCCCTCCAATCAGGAAAGGTTGACGTCACGGAAATGTCAAAACTGCCAAAGCGCGAATTTGTGGCGCGAAAGTCGTGTAGTTGTATGAGTTGTACCCACAAAATATATAACTAGAGTTGTACCCGTCCCTTGCTCCTCTAGAGATTTTTACAGTTCTTGTTTATTTGCACAGAGTATAAAGGATTAGTTAAAACAGCAATTTTAATTGCTACAATTATTCATTGTTACTTGTGTATTAATCTTCTCAACATGGAAATAATCAAGTATTCTAAAAGTTAAAAGTAAAGTAATTTTTTTATTTTTGTATGTATGCTTTTGTAGAGACTGCACATTGGTTTGTAAAATTTGTGAAAAGGAGTTTTCCAGTATATCTACAAGAAATAGACACATGAGAAACTTTCACGACGAAGTTACGATAGAGAAAAATAAAATACAACGAATTCTGTGTCCATTGTGCCTCGAAGAAGAAAAATTCAGTTGCTATGAACATTTGATAGAACATTTAAAGCAACTTCATAAGGTAAGTATAATGGAATATGTTTTGAGTTTTAGGAATTTTGTAGACTTTGAAGCATGGAGAGCATTAGGCAATAGAGACGTGGATTATGTATGTTATAGAAGATGTAAACGCTCCAATGGTGACGAAGACATATATTATAATTGTAATAGAAGTGATTCTAGAGGTAGTCATTTATATAAATATCTGAACAACAATAAATACCTATGTTACTTAATTTTTTTTTAGGATTTACCAGTATATGTAGCAAAAGAAACATAAAATTAGGAGGAAGCATTCGAATTTCAGGAGTATGCCCATCAAGAATCGTTACAAAGATCCAACAAAATGGTATTTATTTAATTAATTACAAAACCATATTTTACATTGGGTATATTACATTTTGTTGTGTAGGAATGATTGCAGTAAAATTTGTTGAAACGCACGTGGGACATGCAGACGAGTTGAGGAGTAAGCGTCTATCAAACACTGAGCAGAATACCCTTGTGGAACAGTTGATTGCAGGAGTAACAAAAGAAAGAATAATATCAAATTCCCGGATTATTGAAAACGACAAATTAAAAAGGATAAATATAATAACAAGAGGAGATCTGGCATATTTAACTAGGAAATTCAATATTGACAAAAGAAGAAATGCAGATGATATGATAGCGACTGCTTTAAAAGTTGAAGAGTGGAATAAGCAAGGAAAAAATAATGCATTTTTATTTAAACAAATAGGTAATAAATAAAAAATAAGGCTTTTGTGTGGTGTGGGGTGGTGTTGGTTGGTGGTGGTAGAATTTTGAAATACATTTCAGGTGAAAAGTACCCTGGACTGAGAGACGAAGATTTTGTTGTTGGATATATGAATAGTGTCATGGAAAAAAAGCTAAGGGAATTCAAACGAGTAATTTGTATAGATGGGACTCATGGGACAAATAGAAGAAATTGGGACTTAACAGTAGTTTTAGTTAAAGATGAAAACAATATGGGTTTCCCTGTCGCATTTTTACTTTCAAATAGATTAGATCAAACAATTCAAGAAATTTTTTTTAGTGCGTTAAAGTCAAGATTAGGAGAAAATATTGAGGCCGAATATATAATGAGTGACGATGATGTAAAATATTATAATGCTTGGACCAAGGTTATGGAGAGAGAACAAAAGCCCAGAAGATTACTTTGCACGTGGCATATTATAAAAAACTGGAACATTCAAGGACGATCAAAATTAAAAAAACCAGAAAATAAACTAGAAATGAAGACGAAAATGAGAAATATTTTAAAAGAAGTAAATATCAAAAACTTTATCGAGTTGAAGGAAAATTATTTTAAGCACTTAGAAGAAGAAGGAGAAAACGAGTATTTAAGATATTTGCAAAAGTTTGTTTACATTCTAAAAACACAAAACACATATGATAAAATTGTTTTTGGTTTCTAGCTACTATTTTCAAAGCGAAGAAAGAATCATGATGTGGGCTCATTGTCATAGGATAAATGCTGGTATAAATACGAATATGGCCATTGAAAGCTTAAACAAGTTATTGAAGTATAATAAAATGAATGGGCAGAGAAATCTCCGGTAAATTCAAATTTAAAAACAAATGTATATATGCTATTAATTACATCTTTTTAGAGTTGAAAAATTACTGGATTTGTTAGATGAACTTGTAGATGAGAAGATGTGGAAACGAATTGTAAACACTGAAAGACCTAATGCAAATAATTACCAACACAAAATTACCGTAGAAGCACACAAAAAAGCCAAGCTGATGAAGGATAATGTACAATATTTGGAATTTGGTAAATTCAAGGTACAATCATGTACGGTAAGTAACAAATTTTATTTAGTCTCATATAATGAAATATGTGATGAAGACTGTAGAACTTCTTATTGTAACCAATGTAAAATTTGTATACACAGATATCTATGCGAATGCCCAGAATATGCAGTAAAATGTACAATGTGTAAACATATACATGCTGTAGTTATGTTTGAGGGGAGAAGCGAGTCTGTTTTAGGTATTTCAAGCAGTTCTCCATGTTCCGAAGAAAGTGATATGTTATGTATTGATGAACCCACAACAAGCCAGATTCGGTATCAAAATGACTTAACTCATTTCATAGATGAAAGCTGTAGGAAACAAAATTCTAGTATACCAATAAATTTTGAAAGTAGGCGTGAGGTAGGTCTCTATATGTAAAGTTTTAAGATGCACAAAAACTTCATTATAAATTTAAATTTTTAGATTGCTTTGGATGGAATTTGTACATTTGGTAGATCTTTGGATGAAGAATTATTTGATAAATTTATGGTGGAATTGAATAAAATTAAAGATAAGTTTCAACAAAATACTACAGGAGATGTATGTAGAAAGAGAAAAATCGAAAAACAATTGTATTATCCAAATAAAAAGTAAAATTTGCAAATATTTTACAGGTATGGTAACTGTTACATATCACATTAATTAAAAATTATACTTAATATTTAAATTCTAGCTTGACGTCCAGGGAAGCCTCAACTTATTTGTTGATATAATATTTTTTTATTAATATAATGGAAATGGACACTGATAGACAGCTAATAAGACTAGGGGAAAGAGAATCCCCGGTGAGTTATATGTATATGTGTGTTTATTTGCAGAACAGTAATTTTTATATTTGTTTCATGTATATGTACTTATACTTCCTGGCAAATGATCCGGCAACTGTTGAGAGTAGCGACTGCTTTGTTATGACCCGATAACATGATTTTACAATTATTCAAAGTAAAATTTAAAATTAAGATTACTTAAGCAAGGTTTTACACACACTGATCTGATGTCAGAGTTGGAAAGGAAATGCAGCAAAAATACACGCCTTAAAATATAGCAGCAATTCACCAGTCTCCCATCCGACAAGAAAGTTGGGATTTATTTTATATATTATAGATTTGTAATTATGTGAAAATTTTCATAATATTAGTATGTATCTAAATAATTAATTAAACAACAAATTACATTTATTTTATACCGTTGTATGTTCATACATGACAATCAAATATGTATAATTACTAATGTTTTTGTTGCTGATTGTTTTCTTTTAGTGTTATAATTTATAGGTAAATATATGTTATATACACAATATTTCATTATTATACCTTAATATTAACCTAACATACATAATCAAATAATATAAAGCGATACTTTTCTGACAAATCATAAAAAAGTGCAAATCAGACGAAAATATTATAAATGATAACTGCAATCCTTCTTATATCTATGAACCGCAATATAATTTAAAATTATAAAATTGGCGGCATATATAACCACGCCCACCTTACTGATTGGAGGGCATGTGCGACCTTTAATGTATGCTCCAACTATGTATCTAAGCCATAAGCCATCTCAGTCTCTACTCATCATAGGCGCCGACTTTGCGTAGGAAAAAAGGGTTTTGCCCCATTTTTTAAATATCGAGCTAAAATTCTGGAATAACTTTTTTATTGTCTTTTAGGGCTCCATGAGCACGTGGTTAAAATTTTTGTACTTAGTCATAGTTAACCCTGTATACTATTTTATTCACAATCGCTTAGTTACAAGCTTTTAAAAACATTAATTTTAAGAAAATTTGTTATCATTTTTTAATATTTTTTTCGACAAAGAACCATGAAACTGTTGATGGAAATATTACTAGTTCATTGATTTTGACAATTAAGTCAAAAAATATTGTTTCCGTTACGAAATTTTAATTTTTTTGCTTAAACAAGTACATAATGTCTGATTTTGAATTAACCTGCACTGCTCCGGAAGTCCGAGAAGCTTCGGGCACTGCGCTTGACGGAATAATTCCGGAGAAAGGCAAAGAAAGGTACGAGCAAAATTTTTCGTATTACATTAAATGGTGCGGAATTAAGGGTGTGCAACATATTTCAGAAACGATACTGCTTGCATATTTTGTTGAAATGAGAAAAGAAACTAAAGTTTTAACATTATGGTCTCGACATTCGATGTTGCGAGCTGTACTTTATCAAGCAAAATATCGGCATTAGCCAGTATTCCAAATTGCGAGCATTTTTGAAAAGGCAGAATGCTGGATATAAACCTAAAAAATCCAATGTTCTATCAGAAGGAAACATCAGTACCTTCTTAAATAAGGCTCCAGAGGAATATCTTGTTCAAATGGTAATATTTATACTATTTAATCCATATCAATTATGTGTTTAATGGTATATTTTACTTTAAGGTTACTTTAATTATTGGCATATCTGGCGCCTGCAGATGTGATGGACTCCTAAATATGAAAATGGGTAATCTGGAAATGTTAGAAAAGAGCATAATGATAGTTATTCCTGTTACAAAAACCTACACTTCTCGAACATTTGCAATTACGAAATCGGAATGGATAAAAATAATAAAGCAATATTATGATCTTCACAAGACCATTTTTTCCACAAATAAGCCTTGTGGCCACAATACTATTGGAGGTCTTCCCAAAAAAATAGCGGCTTTTTTAAATTAGAAAATGTTCACGGGTTTGCGGGACATTGTTTTAGACGTACTTCAGCTACATTGCTAGCAAATACAGGTGGAGACATCCTACAGTTTAAAGAATTAGGAGGATGGAAATCCAGCGCTGTAGCCAAAGGATACGAGGACAACTCGTTACATGGTCAAGTAAAAATTGCAAATATGTTATCCCATACAGAAAATCCGGGAACTTCCGAAACCTAATACATTGTTGAGCAACAACATGGGCTTACATTAACACTTTACAGTAAGCTTCTAGCCGGAAAAGTACTTTTCCGGCTAGCGTGGAAAGGTAAGTAATGAGTCATTTTCCTACCGTTTTAAAGGTATGAAATGTCTATATTACTAACAGATTGTGAATAAATATGTTTTTTTACAACCATACCTGTAATTTTGACATTACTAATGTCAATGAATTGAAGGTTTGAAAGTGTCACATTACCTACGTTTACTTCCCTCTTCCATTTCCCTCACCCATTTCCCTCACTCGTTCAATAAAGCAAAATATTTATTTAAGTAATATATTTATTGAACAAATTCTTATATAGAAACAACAGGGCAATTAATTAACAACAATAACATCCCTGATGATTTGAAATTTCATTACTAGAAAATGTTATTTCATGTCCACTGTCAGATCCCGTGAAGTTAACAGCAGGAGGTAGAGCGTTTGAACTGGTACAGGAGGACGATGGCAAAGTTGTTGAGGATATCATATTTGCGGTTTTAGTTTGGTTAGCTACAGATTCATCCACATAACTTTCTGCAACTGTACTAGACCGCCAGCCTCCTAACCGCTTCAACTGAAGAATATCTGCTCCGCTATTAACCAGCAACGTAGCTGCCGTTCTTCTAAAAGCATGACCTGTGTACGTTTTAAAAAGCAGGCTATTTTATAAGGAAATTTAGAGATAGAATTGTATCCAAAAGGCGGATTTCGAGCTCTTCCCGATCGATATTGAACAAAAAATCTCTCATTTTTTATATCTTTCCGTACCTGGATAAATTCTTTCACAATTTTTATCCAGTTTATTTCAGTGATCATGAATGATCTACTTTCATAAGTTTTTGTATCCAGAATTTCAATAGAAATTTTCTTTTCTAATATATCAATATGCGTAGTTTTCATTTTTAATAATTCATCAGTGCGGCATGCTCCAGATACACCTATTAAAAATTAAAAAGAAAATTTCACCTTGATCGGAAGGAATTCTTGGGGTGCTTTGCTTAGAAAATCCTCTATATTTTGTCTGGTAAAGGTAGTAGATTTCTTGGGTCTAAAGCCTATATTCTGGCGTTTCAAAAAAGCAAGGAGCTTGTTATATTTAGATATATCAATCTTCTCTCGTAAATCTAGCATGGCCCGTATACATGCTATAGATAGCCCAAAGATAGAGGGTTTTTTTTGCTTTGCCATGTCACTAAAATGCTTTTATGTTTTTTAGATTGTAGGATTAGATTTTTGTGATTTTTTATGGTTTGGTCACGTTTGCAGATGTAATATTCCATTTTATTTTATTTAGCAGTGTAAGTCATCTGCTATAGCACTAAAGATTTCATACTCAGAGAAAATAAAAAATAAATACTGAGAGAAAAGTACCATTATTTATTATTGTATACAACATTTTTATAAAACAAATCTATTTATAATTTCAAATAGAGTCCTAATACAAATTTTGAAATCAAAATTTAAATTTTAACATTTACTCTACCTCTACCTCCCACCTCAACACATTTTTTCGCTAACTTAATAAATTTTTCGAATAGTTAGCGGCTGATTCAGTTCATGTATTCCTTGGCGTATGTGCTCTTTTAATACTTCCCTACCATGTGGCAAACCATTTGAATAAATGTTTTGTTTTAGGGCACCTCGAAGAAAAAAGGCAAGAGGTGTAATAAGGTTAGGATTGGGCCAAATCTTCCTCTGAGCAGGACAGCCGTCCTGTTGCCAAAACATTTTGGAAACATTTGGTTTACCATTTTTAAATACTTGAGAGCCAGAAGTACGCATTAACCTGTTTTGGCAACAGGACTGCTGTCCTGCTTACTTTACAGCCTTGCTCAGACAATGGTGAAAGGTGGATTTGGCCAATTATCCTACTAGACCACCTGACCTTACGCCCCTATACTTTTTTCCTATAACAAAAAGTTTATTGATATTAAAAAAACATGATATTAAAAGAGCGCATAAGAGAAGAAATAGCAAACTGTGTAGTGTGTAGAATAAAAGTCAAAATTGAAATTTTGATTTAAAAAATTTGTATGGACTCTATTTCGGGTTATAAACAGATTTGTTTTATAAAAATGTTGTGTAAAATAATAAATAATGGTATTTCTCTCTTGAATATTTTCATGTTTTTTTAATTAATGAGCATCCTGTATATCTGACCTAAGAGTGACATTGCATATATCCATAATCGATTACTGAACACGCTCTTTTTTGATAGAAATAACCCGACTCCTGAAAACCCAGGTGCCGACCTTGTATGCGCCGTAGCGCAAAATCCTGACGGTACATTTTTTTGTGCCCATTAGCTTTTTTGTTCAGGATGTTGAGAACTACCTTTTCCACCAAAAATTAGACCTCACGACTGAAACCACTTTTCCATATAAAAAGTGCGGGGTCCTTTGAGATTTTAAGCATTTTGTTGTAGCAACCATTCACAAAATATAATTCGTAAGGGATCATCACTTGGTATTAATATAATTATATAATTAAGTCTTGTGCATGATACGCCACACTGTTGATTGAGACATTCCTTGAACTTGTTGAACGAGGTGCTTGGGCTTATTAAGTGATTCTCTCCAACAATCTCTAAAATATGTCTCTCAGCTACTGCAATACGCCGTGGACGCCCTGGACCTCCATCTTTTCCACGATTCGGTTACAAATTTCACGTCTCACGCCCGCGTTGCACTACCGTAGTAAAAATATCTGCATTTACACAACACTATCGCAAAAACGTTAATATTACAAATCACCTACATTCCGATGCAGCGATAAAAATACTAGAACTTGAATTTTTTTTCTCGGACTTAGGATTTTACAAAATCTGTTTTACGATATTGACTTTATTTTTCATGACGAATCTACTCCCATTTTTTTTGTATTAAATATATTTTTCAGTAACTTTTGTTACGATTAAGTCAAGGAATTAAGTGTATTATAATTTAACCATTTTTACCTTTTTGTGGTTGTTGCATTATCACTAAATATACAATAGATAAAATTATCTAATTCAGGGCAAACGTTTTTTACCTACTTTGCCTAAAAGATTTGTTAGAAAAAGTGCGTAACGTAGAACAGACATCAACTTACGCAAAAATTACAAATCCGAATTTAGGCGTTCAGTAACGTAACTGACTGGACGCAATTACCCGATTGAACGGTGACTGTGAAAAATATACCACCAATTTCACAATACGCGCAATAAATGTACATTATAATTAGTTATCGCGGTTATTTTACCGTATTGGCAAACGTCTTCCTCGAAATTCACATGAACTGAGACAGAAAATATCATTGTTTACACCTCTGAGGTAAAAGACTGTTATTTACAAATTAATTCCGACCGCAATTCGCCAGTACTGTGGTACAAGTTTAAGATAATGGGCATGCCTGGGATATTTTACGTAGAAATCTGGAAAAAAGTAAAAAATTCAGTAGCAAATGTCAGTAAAAAATTTTACACTCAGAGAAATATTTTCGTTGATATCCGCAACGTTGTACAATGACATTTGTAGCGTACTTTTAAACAATTGGAAAGTTTTATACGTTTTAATTGTGCAAATGGCATATATAATAGTACATTTTGTACAGTGTGTCTCAAACACGTGGTGTTAAATGGGATGAGGTATTTTCAATCGAAAGTAGTCTTTGGAATTTGACAGAAATGGCTAATGACGTCATCAATTATATTTTTTTCCAGAAACATACCCAAATTTAGACAAAAAGTTATATCGAGAAAGATATCCAGAGCGTCTCTTTCCTGATCGTAGAACCTTTACAAGATTGGAGGCGACCTTGCGACAAATTAAAGATGTATTTTCTGTTCAGAGATATTAACCATTTGAAAGAAAAAAATCACAAACGGTTTTAATGAGTTAACCAGCGAAATATTAATAAATGAAGCCCACAAAGGAAGTCAAGCGTTTGCCTCATTTTAAAAGTATATTAGAGAAAAGAAGCCTTCGAATAGGAAAACAATTTCTAAATGAAAAATCAAGATATACTAGTGATGCGGGAGCGTTCGCAATAAAACTTACTGGTGGTTAAACATTTTCTTTAAATCTGCTTATTTGACATTTAATTCAACATTTGTCAGTTGGCAAGTCATAAGTAGATTCATCTGAAATTAAATAGAAAGAATCATCAGCATACAGTATGCGCCAAAAGTATGGAATAAATTCAATAAAAACGAAACAATTATTTTTTGGGAAAAATCCTCGAACAGGTCGATTTTTAATTTAAAAAATACATACTTTAGCGTAAAATGCGATTTTCAAATGTCATTTGTTTTCGAGTAATGACGTCATCGATTTTTTTTTAAATGGCAACACCATATTTTTTTCCTTATTTCTGAAAGATAGTTTAATTCTCTATCAGACAGTACTAAAATTTTGCCCTTTTACATAGGAAAGTTTTCGAGTAAATGACGATTGAATGTTAGAAAACGTAAATCAATTAAAATAAAGCAAAAACGTTATCAAGTTTAGTTTTTCGAATTCCATAGTTCTTTTATGGATCACGTAGGTGAAAATCTTTGTAAAGTGTCATTGTCACACCGACTTTCTAATAAGTATTGTAAGCGACATAGAAATTATTATTCAATTTAAAGTATTATGGCACATTTAACTGTTACTCAAAGAATTGAAATTTTAATTCTTATCGGATGCGGGAATATGACTAGAACTCAGCAGGAAGTTAGCGATTTATTTAATGAGAAATATCCAGATCGCCCTATCAGCCAATCAACAGTCAGTAAGGTAGAGTCTAAATTTAGAGAAACTGACAATGTTGTAAATATTCCAAACCTTGGACGTCCAAGCATTAATGAAAATCAGAAACAGAACATTTTGATAAGTATGGTGAATAATCCTCATAATTCTTCACGATTGGTTGCATTAAACAATGACACTAGTCAGAGCACAGTGCTCTACGTATCTTGAGGAAGGAAAAATATCATCCCTACAAAATTCAACTTGTGCAGGAACTCAATGAAGATGATCCCGATCGCCGCTTACACTTTTGCGAAATTCTAATGGATTTATATCAAGGAAATAGAAATTTACACCGGCAAATACTTTTTTCAGATGAGGCCACATTTTGTCTGAATGGTACAGTAAACCGTCAAACTTGCAGATATTGGAGTCGGGAAAATCCTCATTGGATGGCAGAGGCACATACCCAACACCCTCAGAAATTAAATGTGTGGGCTGGAATAGTTGACGACAGAACAGTAGGACCTTTCTTCTTTGAAGGAACCCTTACAGGACAAAGATATTTAGACTTTCTAGAAAATGACCTACTCGAAAACTTTACTATGTAAGCGGGCAAAATTTTAGTACTGTCTGATAGAGAATTAAACGATCTTTCAGAATCAAGGAAAAAAATATGGTGTTGCCATTTAAAAAAAATCGATGACGTCATTACTCAAAAACAAATGACATTTGAAAATCGCATTTTACGCTAAAATATGTATTTTTTAAATTAAAAATCGACCTGTTAGAGGATTTTTCCCAAAAAATAATTGTTTCGTTTTTATTGAATTTATTCCATACTTTTGGCGCATACTGTATATTATAGTAAAATGATTACTGGTGTTTATGTCATTAATGCACAAAAGAAACAAAACAGGACCCAATACAAAACCCTGTGGTACACCCATGGTTGAACTCTGTATTTGTGAAAGATTGAAAATAAAGCTGCATGAATAGTCACTTGTTTATTTATTCTGCTCCGAGTTTTAAAAGAGAAGAGGTTTTACACCAGTCTGTGACTGTTAATAATAAATAAATTATTAAAACATTCGTTATCTTTCTTTACATTTTACAACATTCTTTTATGGGCTTATTTGTCGTCTTGTAAATGCCGTTTATGCTGCAACTATCTGCTAAATACAAGCGTTATGCATAATGGTTTGTTGACTTTATCAAAGGATTTAACTTGCAAATTTGCGACCCACAGTTCACAGCGGCCGTCAAGTTAAACGTACCCAGTAGGTCGCTCTTTAGTACTAAAATCAACTTGCAGATTGAGAATTATGTTACACTGTTTCGCCAGATAGAGGTAAGAGTCGTTTAATCGTATAAATGGCGATGAACTTGAAATGTCAAGGTTATCCTGTTGATTGAGATGGTCTTACACAATCGGCATAATTTATAAATATGCGCGAAAGTGCCAGCGGAGCTATAATATACAGGGATAACTATTACTTAGTACCTACAAATATTTTATGAGGTGATAGGGAAAAATAAGATTTAACGGAATCATGTATTAAAAAAATTCCAAACTTATTTATAAAGCAAAAATTTTTTTTTCAAAGCTATATTAAATCTTTATTTATCGCCGTCACTGGCCTTCTGTCAGCCGCGAGGTTAGGTATATTCCGCGAAAGTCAAAGGTGTCAAACGTAGTGACATGTCAACGAGTTGACACGTGCATCAGTTTACACCCTTAAGAAAAAAAAATATTTACAAAATGTAGATTATTATTTAATGATTTAATGAGGAACACGATATGATAGCACAGGGAGGCAGCACCTACTTTACTAATATTTATTTCCAGGATTGATATTTGGAGAGATTATAAGAATGCTGTATATTCTGTTTATACTTGCTGTGGACCTCTCCTTCCCTCTACCGTTCATTTTGTTTAAAGCGAGGTAACTACTTGGCCCGGCGGCCATGACCAGTTCCATTACTTACATCGAGAAAAACCACAAAGGATAACAAAAAAATACACGCAAATGTACACAAATACATAAAAACACTCAAACACGTTTACCGTCAAGGCATTGTAACAGTTGTTCAATGTGATTCAAAAAGTATTTAGTATAATATTTTGTGTACTCAGAAAACGTCTTTGGTATTACGCTGCCACACGATAATATGCACTTGTCACACTCCCACAAATCAGCGCCTTATCCTTCATCTAGACATTCGAATACCACATGTTTGCAAATACACTAAAAAAACGCGAACAATTAAATTTGCGGAAAGCAAGTACTGAAATATTATTTCAAACTAATCAGAATACCGTAGTCGTATGCAATATTTGTTGACATATGCAGACTTACTAATTAATTACTAATAGCAACAATATTAACAGTAATCGACGATGTTTGCATAAAATAGTTAGTAATATTTCAAATTATAACATCCCAAGATGTTTACACAATGCTCTGTAAAAATGTTTCTTAGACCCTTAAATATAACTAAGCTTCGCATCTTCTTTGAGGTTTGGAGAGTCTGCAACTAGCAATGCAGTATTCTAGGTTATGTTATTTTAACACATTTAGTGACTAATTTTAAACGTTTTATAGTAATTAAATAAAGTAAGTTATGTCGGAAGAATGAATACAAAATACTGCAGCTAACTGAATTAAATTTTATCTATCAGGTACTTAGGCATTATTATTAGGAATAAAATAGTATATTATGCAACGATCATGTATTAATAACCATTACATGAGAGTTGCATACGCTATTTTTTCTACACCCGATAAATAATCAAAAACCATAAATTTTATATTTTTATTGAACACAATAGGTAACAGTAATTATTAGTATGAACTGCATTTTCTACTTTCTCCGATATGTGTAGAGGAGTCGATGGCAATTCTTCTATATCGCTGATATCAGACATTTTGATAAATTATCGAAGTTTAGCTAGGTATCTACGAAAATTTAATACGTACTGATTTTGACATCTAAAATAATTACATAGGAACCCAGGATAAACGTCAAATGCACAGCATGCTTGATTGAAACATTATGGGTTTCTATTGATTAAAAATCTGTATCGTAATGAAAAATCTGTATCGTAATGGGTATCATTATGAAACGGATTATGGGCATATAAGTGCATTGTTATAATACGGGTGTAGAAAAATGTTTATTTTCGTCGTTTCTACACTTGACAACGCTGCAAAATACGACCCCACAGTAGTTGAAATATTTAGCCATCTCGGACGATGACTAATTGTCATAGGCCCCGACTTTCCGTAGGAAAAGAGGATTTTGCCCTATTTTTAAAACATTGAGCTAGAATTTCGAAATATTTTTTTTGTCGTTTAAACCTCTCTGAGCACGTGGTTAAAATGTTGTACTTAGTCACAGTTAACCTTGTAGATTTCGGTATCTAAATAACATCTATTGGTATGGAGCTACGGTTTTCAAACAAGATTTTATAAGACTACTCGGGTGCATTCCGAGTTTTCTATTAGTATTCCTTTCATTAAATTTCGATTTTTTTAGAATAAATGGACATTTTATTTAGCTGTACACGAAGTGTGCGTTTAGTTATTAGTGAGTAATCCTATCCTTGACAGTTAGGAACGAAGGAACGATTCAAGTGCAAAATAAGTTAGTTATAGATAGTTAACCCTATATAACCCGGTAAAATTTTCTACTCACACACCGCAGCACCTTGTATGTCTGTTTTTAGCGATGAGGAATGACGGATCCTCCGATTCGAGTCGAACGGTTCGAACAAAGAAGATGCCCCGACTCCGAGGAATACCAATTCGTGCCGAAGATCGACGCGCGTTCACTTTCACTAGCACGACGTGCAATATTGATCACAGATATACCGGAATGAATGCGGATGATTTGCAACTTCTTTCTTAAGCGGTGGATTGCAAACAGTAAAAAGTGGGTCACCAGCGAATGCATTTCCGTGGATAACCCATATTCAGCCGGCCTTTTCGATTTTCAATCGACAGGCTCGATCGTGTTCGCTCCTTCGGCGGTAAGTGTGTTAGAACAGGACCGAACTTGCCCTAACAACACACAACACACGCTACGCTCAAAATACAGAAAACGTTGTATAAAAATGAAATTTCAGTTACTGATGTATAAAAATTAAACTACAGCCTCCTGACGATAATTGCAACAAAAATCTATTCTATATTTACGTTTTTCCATGTAAATTAAATTTCAATCATGCATTGAAAAATTGTAACCGATATTATAATTAATTATGCGGAAAGTCAAACGTCGACCGGTATTAATCTCTCACATTGACCCAAGCTAATATTATTTCACCCTCTACACGAACATAGCTGATATACGATCTACCAGCTGCGTGGTTTGAACCCACACCGGTCTAGCCACACATCGATTCAAGTACTGACGCTTTAAACCTCGCGACCACTGATCATGTAAAATAATACTTACATTATCCTTGACGATATTTCATTTTACATCAAATAGTAGGTTGTTACGAAAATGCCAGTTAATCTTCAGTTGTGTGTACTTCGTTTAAAAAACCCAACAGTAATTATCGTAAGAATACTAAGTTTGCAGCAAATAAATTATCTAATATAGTATTATTACTTTAATTTTAACCATAGTATACGCCCTTGGATTTTCGGCACACAATTAGAAAACACCCTGTGCAATAGTAAGAAAATATCACACAAATTCGACTTGCACCTTCGACACGCATTTTTTTTTCTCTGGAAAAATTGCATGAATTTTCCAAATACGCGTAGAAGAAACAATGTATTAGTTTCATCGATGGCGTTTATCCTAGACAATTTAGTGGGAAAATAAGCCTAAAAGCGGTATTTAAAAGAAAAACGTAAGGCGATGAAGCGCGACGAAAGGAAGCATTGCAACGTTGTTTGTGAAGGTCATTTTAATGTAAGCTTAAATGAAAATCCTGGTAAGTTTAAGTTCATCAAAAAAATTGAAAAGTAAAGTTGTAAAGAATCAACTAAACTTTTCTTTTAAGCTACCATAATGTATACAGGGTAAAGCAAACTTACATTTTTTCTCATTTATTGTATTCAGCGTTTCTTTCCGATTCGAGATAATGTCAAAATTGGGGGTTGGTATTTAAAAAAATGTTCGATGACGTCATATCTCGAACAAAGATGACGTCACAAATATAGGTCGTATGTCAAAAAGTGCCTTTTTTAAAACCAAAATCGCCAGGGAATTTTTTCGAAAATTTCTCATTTTCAAAAATTATGAATTTTTTCCTTACTTTTCGAAAGCACTGTAGGATGTTATTATATGTTATAAATGCCTTTAATAAAAATGTTGCTATCTAACCACTACACTAAATTAGCGGTTTTATTCTGAAAACATAATAAACAAAAGTAATGAATAAGGATTTTTTTAAATGTTTAAGGAGAAATGAAATCAGTAGCAAATAGTAATAAAAATGAATGAAATTAATTTAATAGATGTTAATTATCATTATTAATTATTTTTACTTATTATTTTTCAAATTACATCAAGTAGTTTAATGTGAAATCAGACGTCATAATTTTATAAATACCTCAAGTAAAACCATCTATCTGGTACCCCAACAGCATTGTCACCGTAATTGTCACGAACGGATCTATATTGTAAACAAAGGAATAAGATACGTTTAACAATACTATAAGTTCACCACATCACCACTAATAATTATGACATTACCTACACAGTATTTACACTATGTATCTATGACCCACAAAGACGCAAAAATACAAGAAACAAACGCCTGTTTACATCACCAACACAGTAACTTCAACCTTTATCCACGGAAACAAAACACGCCGAACGGCGTGTAACGTCACATCGATGATATCGCGTTTTTGGCCACGTGGTTTTGTTTACATTCTATGGCAATTTATTATTGCCGCCAGACATATGTTCTGATCTTTCAATGTGTTTGAGAGATTATCCTGTAATAGAATTCAAGCCAATATAATATTTATGCAACTTATCAAAAGCCGTTTTCAGCATCACCACCTGTAGTACGCCGCTGCGGCGGCCGATAGCAACAATTATTTTAGAACGTACCTACAAGTCTCGTTTCGCAAACCAACAACGAGAAAACCGTTGTCAACCAGTGGAACCGATATATTATAATTATTTCGTTCGTATATGTTTTCCAACTTTCAGCGACCTTATAATCGGCCTTCTGGCGATCGGGCAGCGAATTTTTGTCTCAAGGTTTATTATTAAAACGAAAGTAGAACTGCCGCTGGAACGGACTTGTGTGTGGAAAAGCGAGCTGCGAGCGGCTCTTACGCAACCACCTAGCTGGATTAGTTCTCTTTGTCTCGGCCGGACGGGAGGCGCTTTACCCCACGAAAATGGGAAATTAAACGCCGGCCTGGATTCCCCCGAACGTTCCAGAAGGCGCCTAAAGTGAATCCCGGAATTATATCTGACTGTGATCTGCATCCAACCAAGTTCATACTTTAAATATATTCTAATAAGTTGACTTACTATTTTGATGTGGTCAAATATGTCGTCGGTTTTTTGCAGTAAGTCGTAAATCATATTGAAAGCACGTTACGAGGGTTATAAACAAATTGTACACCACGTTAAGCAAAACCAGCAAAACTATAGGTATGAAATTATTAACACAAAGGTCAGATCACACTCCTACACTGAAAAAATACAGCTAAAACAGTTATACAAATTTGTGCTTAACATTTTGTCGCATTTAACTGGTCGAATATTTATAACAGTTTCAAACTTATTCTGAATATCATTAGTAGATTGTATTATATCATATCTGCACATATATAGCTATTATCATCTGCATACATAAATAGCTCATGATAATCAACATGCAATGGTAAGTCATTAACAAAAAGCATGAACAGTAAAGGTCTCAGGACAGAACCTTCTGGGACTCCAGAATTAATTTTTAATTTATCGGATCTCACATCTATTTCAACGAACTGAAATCTATTAACAAGATAGCTACCAATAAGTTCATTAACAGTTCCTCTCAAGCCATAAACATTCACCTTACCCAAGTCCATAAAAAGACCAACTGTTTTTTTACCAGCATCTAAATTATCATACAATTGTTCCTGAAAATCCTGTATTGCTTCTTGAATTCCTAAATCCGTTTTGGGAGTCATGCAATATGTTATACCTTTATATAAATGATACTAGAGCAATTCTAGGGCAGATAACCTTCTCCAATATTTTAGAAACCGTGGATAAAAGAGAGACAGGTCTAGAGTTTTCCACTTTAGCACGTTCGCTGTTTTTATATAGAGGTATCTGGGAATATTCCTTATAAATACACTATATACGTTACTGGTCGCACTATATAGTCAATGCCACATTTTAGCATATTAGAAGTAATGCCAGTTTATAGATTGAGCATTTCATTTTGAATTCTTTACAGATTGCAACATTCATGCGAGTCGCAAGTGCTTATTGTAGATGCAATGAATTAACATTTTTGGATACCGCCCATGTCCAAGACAAAAGCAGTTGCCTATCTATATATACTCATTCCGGATACGAAAACAAATATTTCAGGAAGTTTCACCATTCTGGAAGAAGCTTTTCAATCAATGCTGTAGAAACATTTTGAAAATTTATCAATCTGCGATCTAAAAATGCCGGTGGGAGATTTTTCTTGCCATATGTGGCTTGAAAGTGGCTGCATTTCTTGGGCTCCCTGATCCAGAAAGTTTTACCGGACATGGAATGAGGTGGTCTTTGGCAATATTACTGGCCAATGCTGGGAGTGATATGACCACTATGAAGCGTCATAGTGGTTAGAAATCGACTACTGTAGCGGAAAGTTATATTGAAAATTCACTGTCCATAAAGATGGCAATTGCTGAAAAAATCCAGGTCCTACCTGGCAAAGTTGTGGGTCCCTTCAGTCTTTCAGAAACTCGAAGATCGTTCTTGAGATAAATCGAAGCGTGGTATTATGAATTCTAATCCACTAATGTGTTAAAAGGCCTTTAATTCACGGAAAACAGACGTATTAATATACAGGATGTAAAAATAAGAGTGTAAAATATTTCAGGAGGTAATAGTATGAACCAAAATAAGCAGAAAAGTCTTAGTAAACATGGGTCCGCAAAGTAACGGTTGCGGAGATATGGACCACTATTCGTTTTTAAAACATTTTATTTGGAATAAACCGACAAAGGAAGCTTTTAACAAACAAAAAACAAAGTTACAGAAGATGTTCAAAGTGCCCTCCGTCCATTTCCAAGCAGGCACGACATCTTCGTCTCAACGATATTCGAACTCTTTCGAAAACACCCTCCTTGGTTTGGATTTCTTGACACTTTTGATTAATCCGTAGCTGCCGCTCTTCCAGGCTATTTACAGGAGTACCATACACTAATGTCTTCAAATATCCTCAAACAAAGAAATCTAGAGGGTTCAGATCAGGCGATCTTGGAGGCCATAAAACAGGTTCGGCCCTTCCTACTCATCTATGTGGAAAAGTTTGGTGTAAATGGTCTCTAACGGTCATAAAAAAATAAGCTGGAGCACTATCATGCTGGAACCATATTTGTTGCCTCTGATTCAAAGGAATGTCTGATTCAAAGGAATGTATTCCAAAAACTCATACAGTGTGTTCTGCAGAAAGTTGAGGTAAGCAGCACCTGTTAATCGGTTTGGTAAAACAACAGGACCTAGAAACTTGTCACCTACAATACCCATCCAAATGTTTAATGAAAAACGTGCCTGATGTCCAGATTCTATTAGAGCGTGAGAATTTTCGTCGGCCCAAATATGCGTATTGTGAAAATTAAACACTCCATTTCTTGTCAACCCGGCCTCATCAGTAAAAAGAATGTTTGCAAGAAAACGAGGGTCTTCAGCATCATGACGTAGAAACCAGCGGCAAAAAACCAAACGTGCTTGATGATCATTTATTGGATTTAAGGCCTGTACTCGTTGCACATGGTATGGATAAAGCAGTTGCTCGTGAAGGATTCTCCAAACAAGAGGACCACTAATTCCTTCGGCTGATATTCTCCGCACACTCATACCTGGATTCTTCTCTACCAGTGTTAGAATTTCTTCTTCTGCTCTAGGAGTAGATACCGACCTTGGTCTTTCGGATAAATGGCACTGTTTGCTCAAGGAACCGGTATCACGCAATCTTTGATGAATTCTTCCAAACATGCGTTGTGAAGGAATCTGGCGATTTGGATAAGCGTCAACATAAAGACGTTGCGCTTCGGTGGCGTTCCCATTAGCACGACCATACATGAAATGCATGTCTGTTAATTCTGCGTTAGAGTAACCAGCCATAGTGAAAGAAAACTTGTGCACTGTCAAATACGTACTGTTTATTTCACTAAACATCAACCAACTATTATAAGAAAACACGCAACGTTTTTGCAAAATAAAAAAGGAGCTAAAAAACATAAAACATTCCATATCTCCGCAACCGTTACTTTGCGGACCCATGTTTATTGAGACTTTTCTGCTTATTTTGGTTCATATTTTTACCTCCTTAAATATTTTACACTCTTTTTTAACACCCTGTAGTGGTTGTCGATAAACATTATAATCGACGCTAACCTAACACTTTGACTTTCATTAAATTTGGCAACTTAAATGTAATTTAATACCGTCGAGATTAGGACCAACGTAGCTGATTTTATTAGCTTCTGCGGTGTATTTTAGTGTGTTATTGCGATTTAATGTCAAGGCTATCGGAACCAGCAATTTGTAACCCGCAAATTAACAAGAAATTATCACTATGCGGAAAATGGCCCGCATACAAACAAAACTTAATACGATTTGTACATAATCTTTATAAAAAAAGTGTTAATTAATCGAATATGAACTGGTTTTTGAATGGTGCCGCATTAGCGCGCCTTTGGTATGGTTTCCTTTTTATTCAGCGTTTTCTAATACAGCACGAGTCCGTGTTTCATAAGAAAAAAAGTTGCAATGCAGAAAAAATACATTGGCGAGGAATTTTTTAGCGGGACATTCTCAACTTGACCAACTTATTTTGATTTTTTGTTCATTAACAGTGGAGAAGTACTTATTTTAAAATGCAGTTCAACATTGAGGGCTATTTTTATGTAACAAGTTAAAATAGGGCTTTAGTGAGTCTGATAAACTGAGTTTGCAATATAAGATGAGTCATGTAAAATAATTTCATTGTTCAATTCCATGCTGTCGGCCAAATACCTTTCTGCTAACGTTGACATCCACCATTTCTCTTCAATGTCGTCCTATTTGTTCTTGCATTAACCAATGCAGTCGCGGAAGCCCTCAGCAGACAATGTCCAATGAAAGCTTTTGGATCTCTGGCAAACCCGAAGAAACTAACAATTTTGCTTTGCATTTTTCCAAATGTACTTTTCCCAACGGGCTGAATTGTGCAACGTTTTACACAATACGTTAGAAAAAATCTTTCTAAACCTGACGGAATGTCAACCACCATAATCGAGCCCCTATCTTCAATATGATTAACTTCATCATCAAAAGTTCTTGACCTCTACAGTCCCCGATATAAGCCATAATCAGAACCACCTGTACAGTAGAGCAATAAATGTGGAATTCTTATAGTTTAATGCATTACGTTATGTTGTAAACGGTCTTCATCGGAAGCATCCTTCAAAAAGTTGACAATGTCATCCTGACTAAACATTTAGCCATATCTTTTAGCCTTTACTTTATCATTTGAGAAACGCTTCCAGTTCATGAAACTATCTCCCATCTGTACTGTTGGTAGTAGTGCGGCATGCATTTTCGCAGCCTTTTATAACAAATCCCCTTAAATCTCACTTCTCTCCATTCACTGCATCTACATGCCCTGCGATTTCTAATATTGTACATAAATTTTATAAAAATAACTGGTCTAATACATATTTTTAGACATAAGTACGTACCTTCGTTGCTAAATATTTATCATTAGGTGCTATACTGAGGAATTTGTCAAACTCTTCTTTAGAAAAAACTTGTAACTTGTAACGCTTCAAATATGCAATTAATTTAGATTAATTATCAATCTTTACATTATGTTCCACATTTAATTTAGATTTTACCACAGATTATTACGCCTAGAATGATGAAAATATGCTATCATCACATTTTTTGTGTAAACAGTAGCATTATTTTTGTTCGCCCAGTTCCCATTTGAAAAAGGTATACCTTGCTGAAGTCGGTAGGAGAAACCGTTTTTGAAATAATCCTATTTGAAATGTTCAGTGCACCGAGTAAAAACTGTTTTGGTTTCAGATGAAGTGCATTTTCTGCTGAAAATATATCAAAATGTTACTTGAAAAAGTTGTTCATAATTGTTAATTATGGAGACGTGCAAAATTTCTAGAAGATCGGCGAGGTTTGATGAAACCATTTTTCAACAAAGCACAAAGATTTCATCAAAGCAGGCCGATCTTTTTGAAATTGTGCACGTCTCCATAATTTACCGTTCTGAACAACTTTTTCAAGTAACATTTCGCTGTATTTTCAGTAGAAAAGGCACTTTACCTGAAACGAGAACAGTTTTCAATCGGTGCACTGAATAGTTCAAATAGGATTATTTCGAAAACTGTTACTCCTAACGACTTCAACAAACAAAACAAGGTAGGAGAATCGATTGTTTCAATAGTCAGACGGATACACTAAGCAGCAAAAAAGTTCTGCCATTTAAAAGAAACATGCTGTGCCAATGACGTCAAAATTAGAAACAAAATTGAATTTTTCGCTCGCAAAAAGCTCCTATTTACAAATTTTATGTAAATATTTGGATTTTTAAAGAAGTTAACTACTACAAATATCGAAAATAAAATTTTAATTTTGACACCCTGTATATTTTTTATTATGCGACTTGGATATAGGTATGTTAGGTTAAATCGACTTATTTTCACCTAAGGAATCTGTGGTCTCATTTTTGCTATTTGCATCTATACGATTACTATACATTTGAAGAAAAATAAACATAACGTGCATAGGAAATGACCTTGTAGCGATTGTCCTATTGTATTTCGAATTATTTTCGCATTTGTAACAGTAGGGTAGAATTTAGGGACCACTTATAACCTATACGAGTACACGTACTGCTAATCCTCGTCGATATATCCGATGTTTTCCAAAATGTCCGATAACTTCCTGCATTTGCAACTATCGTCCACGTAATAATCCGTTTGAAACCGTAGCGGTTAACCGCGATAAGGCTAATTGCGATTTTTTTTATCGTGGCGTGCGAGCGTTCAACCTAGTTACGCCCGCAAACGAAAATTTTTAATATTCATTTTCTCGGTACCCAAATATATGTATATGGTATGGATATTACATGCAGATATGCAAATCTAATGGGTGCACTGCCGTCCTAGGTAACCAACACATGTCGGAGTTGTTGAGCAACTTGTTTTGAACGCGGCGATTGTGTTGATTAGGAGATATACACAGGAGCGTGGAGGAGTATCAGTTAAGCTCACGAACTCATTTTTCCTCTGGATGTAAAAGAACACTAGTTGCTTTCAGTGTTGCCACAGCACTTTTTTAAAATGTACTGTGATTTCTTTATAAATCTGAATTTGAAAAATCATATATCTTACCACGGAAAATCTATCAATATTAATAAATGCTTTATTTAATAAATCTATGTACATTTCGGTGGCAGATTTAAATTTGCTATTAATTATTTAGATATATGTATAGCGCGCAATATTTCTTCTTGAAGATGGTTTTTCCAGAACATCTTTCGAACTATTCAAAATAAAATCACGAAATTTGGAGGGTAGCATACATTTCGCATGCTACAACATTTTCTGTTCTTTCAACTGTAGAAAACTATGAAATTTTATAATTTGATCTCAACAAGAGAAAATATCCAAAAATTAAAAATAGTGGGGCAATATTTACCTTGGGCCCCCTCATCATGTGACGCCTCTGAGCAAATATTTTAAGTTGTAAGAACAGAAAATTTTGTAGCATGCTAAATTTACGCTACCCACCAAATTTGGTGATTTTATTTTGAATAGTTCGAAAGATATTCTGGAAAAACCATCTTCAAGATTACCCTCTTCCGCACAAGTTTTCGACTTCTGGGCTACTTTTCGTGGTTAGAATGCGGAGTAGAGATATCTTAACATATAAAATTCTCGTGTTACAGTTTTAGACGCCGTACTCCTCGGAAACGGCTTGACCGATTTTTATAAAATTTTATATGTATATTCGGTAGGTCTGAGAATCGGTCGTAATCTATTTTTCATACCCCTAAGTGATAAGGGTGGTCCATCCCAAACAATTTTTTTTTATTTTTTTGGACAAAATTTTTAATTTTTAATTTTTTATGATGTGGCATTAAAAAATACATACAACCCTTAATTTTCACCCTTCAATAACAAACCCCTATTTTTTAATAGCCATTTTAGTAATTTAATCATTTTTAATCCTGGTAGATGGGGGGATAACTGATCGATTATCACTAGATCAGTTATCCCCGCCAGGCGTCTACCGGTGTCACTTCTCACCACAAACCTAGAAAAAATATAGAGAGCGTCGGTTCATGATATAGGTCACGTGACAGGTGCCGCGTTTTCTAGGGACCGAAGGTCCAGAAAATTGATATTTTATTTGCTTTATGTTGGCGGTTGTGGAAATATGATGGCTGCATTGCAATATGAAATTAACTAACTTGCTGTCATTTTAAATGTCATTAAAGAATGTGACATCAATGTGACCAATGAGATTCACTCTCTATTTAATCTCAGACGCACTTCACGGTGCATTCCCTTGGACAAACAATTATAAAATTAGAGGCTGGCTAAATGTCCCCTGGACGAAGGCCATAAAAAGAAGAAGAAGAAGAAGAAGAAGAAGAGATTCACTCTACAATACAACCAACGTAAATTGGCATAAGAACCAAGTTTTAGTGATTCTGGACCTTTTAGGGCAGCCATGAATTAGCGGTCGCCGGCAATATCACACTGGCACAGTCTATATTTTTTCTAGGTTTGTGCTTCTCACCCAGTAAACAGCACGGAGTAGGGATGAGAACGAAGCCGACTACCAAAATATTCACTAGAAACAATTCATATGGCAAAACAACGTTTGCCGGGTCACCTAGTTATTATATATTATTATTATAAGGATTTTACTCCAAGTGACAGTAAAGTTACAGCATTTTATCTATCTAGTGCCGAAATTTCCAAAAATCCATCAACGCCGCTCTCCCTCTAGCGGCCCAATTCGGAAACATATCACCTCACGACGCTCTTACAAAATAATAGAAACTTATAAAGCGTTTATTTTTTTATTACTAAATCCGCTCTGCGTTGCGATAGCTACATCTGAATCAACCAGTGCATATATTCGTTGCATAATCCTTTGCAGAGAAACAGATATGTGTTGAACTTTAGAGGGCTGTGGTATGTTACAGTGCCTTGAAAACCGTCACGATAGGCTTGTCGGCTGCTCAAATGTGAAAGAAAATGGTTGAGGAACGATCGCTTGTTCTCCCAGGAAAGCGCCGAACGAGTTGTCAAACAATTTAAGATTCTGAAACTGTACCTGCATCGTATCTTGTCAATTGTTAGTTAATTGGAAATAATTTTTACTGAAAATGATCAAATGCGCAGTATATTAAATGAAAAATAATAGTTATTTACGGATACGGATAGCTCACCTATGGCATACTGATGAGAGCTAATAAGCTTGAAACCGGTATATCTATGGTGAGCTACAGACTAGTGACTCTTGCTGTTTTCCAGCTGTAATTTAATGCAGATCGGGGCATTAGCCCGCAGAGTAGTTGTTTCTTGGAATTCCGTATAAATTTTTTTTCGATTTTCTGTCTTTATCGCGAGGTTAGGTATATTCCGTCAAAGTCTAAGGTGTCAAACGTAGTGACAGGCCATCACAAAAAGTAAGTGTTGATTGCACGCGACGTGAAATTGTCCAACGAGGCCGTCAGACCGAGTAGGACAACGCGTGCAATAAAGAACCATTTCCATTTCCCACTAAATATAGTTCAATAAAGTTTTGTTTTTTGCATGAACGTAGACAAATAAATTTTACAAACAAACAAAATTTAGTGATTTAATAAGAAACACGATAGAGTAGCACAGAGAAGCAGCTATATTTATATTTATTTCCACGATTGATATTCGGAGAGATTTTAGGAATGTTGTACCTATCATTTAAATTAAAACTTGTCATTGCAAACATTTTTGTACTTGCTGGGGACCTCTCGTATTCCTCTGCCGTTCTTTTTGTTTAAAGCGAGGTACCCACTTGGTCCGGCGGTCATGACCAGGTGCATTACCTCCGTCGGGAAAAATCACAAAGGATAACAAAAAAATACACGCAAATGTACACAATTACATAAAACACTGCCACATGTTTACCACCAAGGCATTACAATAGTTGTTCAACGTGGTTTAGAGAGGATAGAGGATTCAGCATAATATTGTCTACTCGGAAAACGTCTTTGGTATTACGCTGCCACACGATAATATGTACTTGTCACATTCCCAATAAAGCAGTAAATACACAAAAAATACGCGAAAAATTAATACCGATAAAATATTTCAAACTAATCATAGTACAGTATGCAATATTGTTTGACATCTGATGCTGTCGTCATCTGTAGACCATTAATGCGAGGCACACGCCGATACATTTTTAAACTTCTTGAGTTGTTGGGGAATTAAATTTATTTACTACCAATAATAGCAATAATGTACGATATGTTTGGAAAATATGCAACTTTGAGTGCAGTATTCTAGGTTATTTTATAACAGATAATGAAACGTTTTATAGTAATTAAGTAAAGTAATTTATGTCGGGTATGTTAGTGGATACCTAATTATGACAAATCTGCAAGGAGTGAAAATGTAGTTTTGGCAGTCTGCAGTGAAGGAACGAAGAACGAATACAAAACACTACAGCTAACCGGAGTAACTGTTATCTATCAGTTACATAGGTATTATTATTATTAATAAAAATGTTTATTTTCGTCGTTTCTACATTTGGCAACACTGCAAAAACAACGACCGCACGGTACTTGACTTATCTAGCCATCTCAGACGATGATTGATTGTTATAGGTGCCGATTTTCCGAGGGAAAAGAGGGTTTTGCCATATTTTTTATACATTGAGCTATAATTCCGAAATAAGTCTTCGACTTTTTCAATTGTGTCTGGAAACCCCTCGGGGATGACGTTCAGAGCCAGGTTACGGTGCACCAGGTGTCCGTGGGGTGTTGGCCGGTACCATATATGATTTCAGCGAGTCAAAAAACCCCCCGTAACGATTTTCGGGTGGTTTTTTTTCAATTATGTCTGGAAAACCCTCGGGGATGACGTTCAGGGCCAGGTTAGGGCGCACCAGGTGTTCGGGTGGTCGTTTTCAATATAAAATTCGGATTCAACGCACACAAAAAGCCCCCATAACGATTTTCGGTTCGTTATTGTCGATATTTCCAGAAAAATTCTCGAAGATGAAGTCCGCGTTCAGGTTGGGGCCCACCAGGTGTCCGTGGGGTGGTCGCCGATGGTATATTCGAATTCAGCGCCCAAAAAAAACCCCGGGTGCCCAGTTTCTCTCCTCTCTCGCATAAAGTTCGGGATAGTTCCCGGAGATGACGTTCGTCGGCGTTCCTGAGCTCCAGGTGTTCGGGGGGTCAATTTGAACATCATAATCGTGATCAGCGACCTCGAAAACTCCCGGGTACCCGACTTGAGCCAATTCTGATTCTTATTTACGAAGTTATTAAATTTGCCAAAAGGCCTCTCAAAAGATGCATTTTTTGCATGCATTTTTGGCTGCAGCAATGCAACTTCCGGTTTGTAATAGGTACAAAGTAGGTACGAATGATATAAATAATTTTTGCAAGCGAATGCAAAAAACCGCATTCCGATACGTCCTATCCTAAAAGATTTCCTATCATAATGCTTCATTGCCTCGACTATTTATAGTCTTTTAGGCCTACCTGAGGACGTGGTTAAAATGTTTGTACTTAGTCACAGTTAACCCTGTATAATCAGTGATTACAATTTCTGTTGCCAACATGAAAAAGTGGATTTATTCAGATTTTTCCGAACTTACGCTTACCCTTTAAAGCAATTGTGATCCCAAAGGAGTAAAAAAATTATTATTTTTTTAAAAGTCGGTTATTACATGCTCTCGAGCGCACTTAAAGCGATTATTTCCTCCGATTCCGACCACAGGAAATCTGCCCGCCGAACCCGCTCGCTCTATAGTCTATACCTCGCTCTCGGGATAATAAACCGCCCACCTGCCGCCGCGTTGTAAGTTGGCAGCATCGTAACTCCGCTCGTAACCTGCGCTTCGATAAAAATCTATGAAATGCGAGGAGCATATTACGGCTTTATCGCAGCCGATGATTTATAAAATATTTATACCGGCCGAGAGCCAGCTTGGAAAATCCGGGAATGATTCTCCTATTAGTTATGTTGTTTGTGCGGTAAATAAATCTCCAAACCATATTTCATTGTTTTTTTTTTTCATTTCATTTGAAATACTGCCATTTTGAATAGTACGTACAAGGAGGATCGCATATTCACTATACAGGGCGAACCTTAAATAAGTACAAATATTTTAACCAGCAGTACAGTTTACGGTGTGTGACACATAATTAACAGTTTTTTTACAAACAGATCAGGAATAAAAAAGTCAAATGATAAATAAATTTCGTGATTTTGTAATAGAAAGCTTGTTGGGAATCAATGATCCGACTCCGATCTTAAGATTTTTAAGAGTCACGATGGATGTGTATTCCACAGCGTTGCCAGTGTCACACTAATGACTTAAAGAATAATAATTAGAATTTTTAGACATGTCAAAGAATGATTGAAATATGTTTATTTATAAAAATATTAATGGCCACCTTCTTCCGTTTGTCATTTCTATACCTCAAAAAGTATATCCATGTATCTAAGTACATGAAATGGAAAAGACGCACCAGATTCTCTACTCACGGTTATCCAGTATTTGGTCATTATCCATTTTTACTACACTTCAACTCCAAACCAGATTCTCTACTCACAGTTTTCCAGAATTTGGTCATTATTCATTTATACTACACTTCAACTGATTTATCACAATATACATTAGCTTAGTTCGGTTTCAGAAGATACAGAGTGTCTCACATTAACTTTCAATTTAAACATATTGAAATTATCAAATCCTTTTCCGCAAATATCACTTGTTTTATTTCCACTTGTACTTTGCCTTTGCCACAACTTATTCATTTTCCCTAGACACCGGTATCAACATAACCGTTCCCGTTCCGTCGACTTCTTTGACTATAAATCCTAGAGGACGGGGCTAATGCGGGACATTTCGCCTACTGCCCGTGACACCTATCTGTTACCTATGCCTACGGCAGCTTCCTTTTTGCATGCGATTGACGCTGCTTTTAAATATTTTACTTTGCCTTCTCTTCATATTGAACGCATACATCAAACTGGTTATTTTGTTATTCCATGTTTCGTGTTTATTTCTGTTTCACCCTCTATGAAACTTTGAACTATGAAATAGTTAGCACTCACTTTGTTTGAGGTTGTGTAGTGAAAATTAACTCTAAGGTGATGTGTGAAAATCATAGTTTTTTGTTATTCTTTATATAATAATTTAAGGAGATAATTTGTATATGTATCTAACAGTGTACATACAATGGTATTAACTTGTGAAAAATTTGTTTCTAATTTTGACGTCACTAGTAGAGGGCGCCACTTATGGCACATCGTGCTTCTATTAAATGACAGATAAAGAACCTTTTCCGCTGAAAATACAGTAATATGTTAATTGAAAAAGTTATTCATAATGGTAAATTACGCCAACGTACAAAATTACAAGAAGATCGGCCTGCTTCGATGAAATCTTTGTGCTTCTATAAAACCATTGTTGAAAATTCGGTTTCATCAAATAGGCAAATTTTTATCATTGCAGTGCTTATAAGAGTAAAGGGTCGATTTTCCCTAAATTAGTTATATTTAACACACATATTCTAACGTAAAAAGTTTATTTAAAGATAGATATAGATGGTTGTTTGTTTCCATATACCTCCATAACCATTCTCATATTTATTAGAAATCGTAAAATACGTTGATGATATATGTTTATTTTTCACATTTCCACCTCTCCATTTCGTTATTTATGACGTCTTTTGGCATATATTCAAATTTTGGTCTGTCCGTATGATTACGAGTGATCAAGTTAAACTTACGTAGGCAGTGACTTTTTAATAAAAAAAATGCAGTCTGATAGGTTTGTGAAAGTTGCACCGTACAACTTACCATGTGAAGTGTGTAGATACGCTTATAACAACGTAGTTCATTAAAAAATTACGTGTCCGCAGTATTATAGGTGTCTGTAAGCAACATCAGCTATAATATTGCGTAAGCCTGAAGATAAAATGAATACATTTAATTAGTAAGCTTGGAATCAGAAACAACCAGTATGTCGCTTATTTAAGTACTCTTAATCATTAGATTGGCTATTTTTTTCTACTGTAGATCTTTTACCACGCGTAGCAATTATTTCTTTCATGAAACAGCCTCTCTAAAGTCGACTAATGAATTCACTGTTTCATTCTCTATTTTCGAAACACCCCGTATAAAAAGGCAAAAAATCTACAACTTTCGTCGTGGGTGAGATATAATATACAACATAATTTATACATCGTCTGGCAAGCCTATACACTTGATATTCGATTTCTTTTTAATTTGGAAAATTCCTTACTATCCTAACCAAATACAAACATCCTACTTAGTGGGGCTTTGTAAATCCTGAAACAAGTTTATCGCAATTGAAACAATATAACTATAATTACCAGGGAGAGGAATCGTAATTGGATAGTTAATTATTCATATTCAAGTTTCAATTTCCCGGGAAATAACCGGCAATTGAGGGAAAAGATGTACTGTGTCATTATGTCGATCGAGGTCGATAATATAAAATTAATATGTCCAGCCTTTCACTGTCAGGAGAAAAAAAATCTTGTAAAGTTCATTCCACATATACAGAACGTAACGAAAAACTTCGCAAACTGAACTTAAAACAAATAGTATATAACACTACTAGCATGGTAATAGGGTTTTTATTGGCGGACAGAAAGATATTACTGGTGAGTCGTAGAACAAGTAAAAACCGTTTCCTTCTGTGTATTATTTTTAGTCATTAATTATATAAGAGAATTAATAAGTGTTTAATCCACAAAAACACACTCGAGGCACAGCCGAGAGTAACATTTTTCCGAGAGGATTAAAGGCTGGTTAATTTCCCGAATGTAATTCAACGTTTTATCCACGACCACAGTCAAAACTGGTCTATTAGAAGAGTGAAAGTCATGTGAGAGCAGGTGAAAAATTATGGTTTTGAAAATACTAGAGTCTTGGAATTGTTTCTATGACATGCGTTTGTTTATTTGTCAACAAGAGTGAAACAATTTGCAAAACCGACACAAAAAATGAGTGAGAATGCTGAGAATTTCTTAATTCCGGCAGAAATCCAGCAAGAAGTCCAAGGAGCAACATTACGTCTGTTATCAGAGAAACGCAAAAGTGGTGTACCAGAAGGAATTGGAATTCGTTAACTGGCGACAAGGGCATAGAAGAAGGAGCAATTACAGAAGAGATGTTACTATCCTTCTTTTTCTTTACGCATCATAACCGGGTTAAGAGAGTTTTTAGTAACTCAAATAAAATTATTCAATATTATTATCAAAATATTTATTTAAATTTAATGAATAGACTTTTATTCCACACAAAAATATATGTATTTTGAAAATTCAAGTTATGGTGAGTAAATGTAGTGCTGTATAAATGTACAATAAAGAAAATAAAAAAGTAGGTATATTAAAATTCATCCGCTGAATATTCTGATGAAATATCTTCGTCTCCTAGATTGATAACGATAGGTTCCAAAAGTTCCTTTTTCACCATATTTGTTTCAAAAGAAATGTTTTTCCGGATAATCATTGAATTATATCGGCTTTCCTCCAAGCAGTCGTAGGCGTCCGCTCGGTCTGCCGTGAATGGTAATTGCCATAATCCATGACAATTACAGACCCCGGAGGAATAAGAACCAACATCTGTGTAAAATAGTCTTCGAAAACATCTGCGTTCATGTCTTCGTGCTAGTCACCTGTATTTTTAGATTCAAATAAAAGTAAACCGCTATCTACAAAACCACTGACACTACCTATATGTGTCACTATTAATCTTCGCCCTTTACCTGAAGGTGCCATGAACCCTGTTGAAAGTCCATCCAAAAATGCTTATCGAAAACTTTTTTACATTTTTATCTTGCCATACTTTTGTTACAGTATATCCTTCGTTGACCAAAGTTTCGTCTAGATAATAAATATTCCTCCCTTCGTCACTGAATTTTCTAATTGATCTCAAGTAGGATCTTCGCCAACAAATAATTTCATCTTTATCGATAAGAACTGACTTCCTGTTCTGATTTTCCCAGCAAAAATTCAATTCTCGTAAGACGGCCCATAATTTGCTTCTACTGATTTTTGGCAAATCGTTGTCCGCTGAAAGTTCACTTAAAATTTTGTTCAGCGTTGGTGTTTCTTTTTTAAAATAAAATGACTGTACTTTTCTGCGAATGACATTTTTGAAGAAATCATCTATAACGACTTTTGACCTCCCTGTAGATGATTTTGGGGGATTTACAGTATCTTGTTCACCGTTGTCCGCTGAAAGTTCATTTAAAATTTTGTTTAGCGTTGGTGTTTCTTTTTTAAAATAAAATGACTGTACTTTTCTGCAAATGAAATTTTTGAAGAAATCATCTATAACGACTTTTGACCTTCCTGTAGATGATTTTGGGGGATTTACAGTATCTTGTTCATTTTTTGTTTCCTTTAAAAGTCTGTAGATAGTCGATTTTCCAATCCCTGTCAATTTGGAACACTTTTCCACGATGTCGTCAATCTGTTGGTAGGATTTTGATGTTTCAATACATTTAATATAATAATCTTCCCATTCTGAGACATCGCACATCTTTTCACGCGTTTAGCAGGTACGTAATCTGATAAGGATTGATCTGTCACAATACACTGGATCCAGTAAAATATACTAATGTACACCCATTACTTTTTGGCATTAGTGTTAACCGATAATTACCTGAAACAAAATATTACCACGCCCATGGCCGGTTCTTATCTCGGGGTTTTATTACTCTCTTTCATTTTCAAACAGACTATAACTTGCAAAATTGACAGTTAACTTGTACAAATTTTATAAGTTAGTAGCATGTTAAAATAAACTTTCTTGATTAATACGGTGTTTTAATAAATTGACATTTACAAATGAAAATATTACTTTTGGTGTTTTATTTATCTTAATAAAGATTTTCTACATTATACTCTCAATTACGTACCTACGAATTTATAATATCTTCAACATTTCAATTTATCTTTAAGTATTAAGCAATACAGCCGACTTTTACTTAGTTTTATTCAAAGATAACCTTTAATTTATTAGCATAAAATATCAATTATAAAACTTTTACAACCGATATTCAAAACCCGACTTTATCTAACATCTTCCAGCGCGTCAATGAAGTGGACATTAACTTTTGCGAAATGTTAAACGTTACCGGAGGGTCTTACAAAACAAATTATTCAAATCGGGAAATGTCCGTCGCAATAATCGCAGGCCAGAATTTCGCTTGTTGTAATACCAGGAACAAATACTATTGTCTGTTGTTGCCTTGTTTACAAACGACGCTAACATAAAAGGTGTAATTCTGGATTAATGTTAGCGATGGCTGCAAGTTTACAGAACTTGTGTTACTAAAATATTACTTCAACGTGGCAACCACTTTCAAGTAGCTGTAATAGGTGCCGCGACGTTTCGGGAACTTTGTTTGTTTAGTCGTGGAACTTGTAAGTAATATTTATTAGTCCAAACAGGATCATCGAACACAGCAACAAAGTGCGTATTATACACACATTGTATATAATTGTATATAAATATACAATGACATAAATTTTATCATGTAGTTTCCCAAAGTTGGAAACTTTCATGCTCTTCATCATTGTGTAATGCATGTCACGTGTGGAGTGTATTTTTTTAACATAAATCACGTTTCAAAACACCTCAAAAGATCCAAAGAATAAAACATGCAACAGTAGTAACACACAAAATAACAAAGAAATGTACTCAATAAAAATAATATAGGGACAAGCAATCTCAGTTACTACTAGAATATATTCATGTAGTATTCAATGTTAACTTTGGACGTACCGTGTTTAGAATGAACTGGCTACAGAAGTTGATGTATTAGCGATCAAGAGACATGATGGGTGAAAATTTGCTACAATTGCAGAAGGTTAGACAGTTTTATGTAAGTAATAAAAATGAAGTAGCTAACAGGATTCTTCAGAATGAAAGTTCATCTGAAAAAATATGAATTAACAATTAATAAAATTTCAAATGCAACAGATCTTTTTATTTGCATTTATCGAACTCACTTTCTCAACCTATAATAAAAATGGTTTGCATTGTTTTTCAAACACGACAGTCACGTATTTGAAAAATGATTTGAATCCGCTTGATCATATGTAGAACCAGAAGCAGTTGCTGTGATAGACGACGAACCTTAACACAGCAGAACACTGGAAAAGTTATTGCTATCGGCATGAAGTGAAACAAAAATTTTTGTATATTTTTTATATCTGTGTGCCTTCTAAACTGGTACGTCTATGGAGCGTCGATCTCCCCATGCTTCGCACGTCGTGCTAATCTAAAACCTAGTCACTTTCTAGATTGGGTATACATCTTTTCGAAACAAATACGACTTAAATTTAAATCAGGGTCCAATACACTTAAGTTTCAGTGATTTAAAGACCAAATTCTTCGAGTTAAGCTTCGTAAAAAACGCGGACCAAAGATCGTGGGTGATTAATTTGCCACTTGCCAATAATGCTCGCCTCAACAATGAAACTCCGTTAAACGATCAAGTGTAATTGGGTATAATTAAAAATTATACTCTCCACGGGTGTTAAGAGGCATTCTTAGAGGTTCTTATGGCACGAAAGAGATCATCTCGACAATAAATCATCATTTAATGGGTTCATAACAGGCGATTCGGGTTTTATAAAGGCCGATGGGGGGAAATGTGCTTAGCTATTACGTTTGTTTGCGAAAGAGTAACAGGTTGTTTTCGGCTGGGGTATGAAATTGTGGCAAATATTTAATTTTGCTGAAGACCGTGTTGATTATTGGCTCAAAAGGGGAGTATTTGGTTAATTAATATTTGCAACACCCTTCTGAAACAGTCTGTAAAGTTGCTAGGCCGCTTTTGGATTGAGAAAGGCTTAAATTAACGTCAACTTATAGGTTGTCATACAGGGTGAACCTTAAATAAATACAAATATTTTAACCAGCAGCACAGTTCACTGTGTAGAACACATAATTAATAGTTTTTTTTACAAAAAAAAGTCAGGAATAAAAAAGTCAAATTTTAAATAAATTTCGTGATTTTTCAATAGAAAACTTGTTGAGGACCGTTGCTTCGGAAGTCATGGTGGATGTGCATTCCACAGCGTTGCCAGTGTTACATTAGAATTTTTAGACATGTCAAAGATGATTGAAATATTTTTATCTATGAAAATATTAATGGCCATCTCCTCCCTTTTGCCATTTCTATTTCCCTCCAATAAATTGAAAATATAAACCAGATTCTCTATTCACAATCATATTATCCAGAATTTGTTCATTATACATTTTTTCTACACTCCGATTGATTTATCACAATACGTTATTTTTATCACTATCACTGATTAACACTACTTACTTAACAAATATACTGTTAGCATGTCAACCTTTTCACTGTTTAAATAATGCGCCATATTTTATTTAATCACACTGTATTTCACGAAAATTTTAATTAAATACACAAGACACTTAAGAGAAAAACACTGTCCGTGAAAATAATAAGACTATTTAAATACGTTTTATACGTTAGTGCGGCAACTCTTGAAACAGATGCATCAAGCGGTGCATTACTTAAAGAAGCTATTAGCTTAGTTCGGTTTCAGTAGATGCAAAAGTATCCCATATTAACTTTCAACTTACGTGTATTGAAATTATCAAATCCCTTTCCACAAATATTACATGTTTTGATTGCACTTGCCTGTGCCACAGCTTTTTCCTTTGTCCTGAACCATACTAGTGCACCGGTCAACATCAACATAAACTCTATCAATCCTAGAGCCTAGAGGATGGGGCTTGTGCGGGATAATTCGCCTACTGCTCCTGACACATACTTGTTGTCTATGCTTACATCAGTTTCTTTTTGCATGCGATTGACTTTGCTTTTAAATATTTTACTTTGCCTTCTCTTGATATTGAACGCATACATCAAACTAGTTATTTTGTTATTTCATGTTTTGTGTTTATTTTTAAAATCTGTTTCATCCACTACGAAACTATGAGGTACGAAATGGTTAGCACTGACACGTTGTTTGAGGTTATGTGGTGGAAATTAACTCTAAGATGTTGTGTGAAAATTATAGTTTTTTGTTACCCTTCATAAAATAATTTAAGGGAATAATTTGTGATCATGTTTCTAACAGTGTACAATGGTATTAACAGAAAAATGGATAACTGTTTAAATAGTTGGTTTTTCAGTAAGTATGTGAGCTTTTATGCACGTTTATGGATATTTTTTTGAAATAATTTAAGTAAATTTATAAAACTCTAATGTAAAATTGGTATAGACACCCTACTACGATAGTTCTAAGATCAATTTTGGGAATTATGTAAGTTACACCATAAATAGAATAAAATATCACAAATTTAAAACCCTCTCATTTTTATGCCTGAAAACTAATGCAGCGAAAGCAATTAAACACGGTTGCAACCTTTCTACATCTTTGCCGTTAAAAAAAGCATCTTGTACTTGTAAGCACGTAATAATCTAAGGTGATGAAACTGGTATCTAAAAACAACTTCTATGTGAGATATGAGCCACGAGCAATCCTATTTATACGAGTAGATGAATGTTTAACTCCAGTTGGTTGCAGTTCTCGACTGTGTTGAACTGTAACATTTGCCAGCAATCATCTCCGCGGTCAGCGTGCAACGGCGTCTTTCACTGGACCGAACAAAGAATTTGTCCTTCGCATAACTGTTATGAATTATGAATTATGAATTATAAAAGGTGTTGGTTGTCATAACATTTCGGTTCCATGCTTCGCTCTAGAGCGGCAGCCTTTTCTGTGAAAAACGCCGGTTGGATACACTGCTCTAGTTAAGGATTGTTCTGGGATACAATTGGAATGAAAGATCAAAATTTAACCAGTCCATTTTTTATTCTCAATAAATGGAATTAATAAAGATATATAACTTGAATCAAATTCGACTAAAAGTCAATGAGAATCAGTTGGAAATAGTCAAATCTCTATTACATATGGAATCTGATAAGGATTTTGTTGCAATGCAATTGGAATACAATTGGAACTAAAGGAAATCTAATGCTATCGCACTTTATTTATTTCCAAATAATATCTAACAATAATTATTCGCAAAATAAATCAGTAGAAATCCTACTAGTTGAAATCCAATTGGAATGAATAAAAATACAATTGGAATTAATAAAATTTATTCAACATGAAATGAATTCGACTGGAATCCAACAAAAATCAATTGGAACTTGTCAAAATATTTCACTTATATTGCAACTAGGACTTAGTAAGGATCTTGTTGCAATGCAACTGAAATACAATTGGAATTAAACGATTTTTTTATTCCAAATACTTAATATCTAACAACAATCCATCCCAAAATCAGTAGAGATTCTACTAGTTGAAATATAAATGAAATTAAAAAAAAATACAATTGGAATTAATAAAATTTATACAACTTGTAATAAAATTGACTAGAATTCAACAAGGATCAACTGAAAATTAACATTTAATTTCTATTACAACTAGAACTCACTAGTAAGGATCTTGTTGCAATGTGATTGGAATACAATTGGAATTAAACAAGACCCAATGCTATCAAAGTTTAAACAGTCTATTTTTTATTCTAAGTAATATTTAACAATAATAATCCAACCGAACATCAGTAGGAATCCTGCTAGTTAAAATACAGTTAGAATTAATAAAAATATAACTGAAATTAACAAAGATACCCAACTTAAATTCAACTGAAATTCAATAAGAATACCAATGCTATCAAATTTTAACCAATCTATTTTTTTTCCAATTAATATACAGTTTGACCCATTTCAAATAGATTCTGGCGCAAAATATTAAAATTTGTTTCCATTTGTAGGGCCTAATTTTTTTTCACTGTCAAATTTTACAAAAACCGTTTAATAATTTTTTTCTTCAAATCTAACTACGGCACTGGATTCAGCATCCCCTAAAACGATTTTATACAAAATTTGGTAATTAAATATTAATTATTTATTTAAATACCTAATTATTATTAACCATCAATTATATTTTGTTTACATTTAATGTAATTAATTGCAAGCGTAAAATTAATTTCTCACTTTTTTAATTCATTGCCAACATTTTTTTTAAATAATTATTATAAATGTATTTAATAAAATGAAGCCTACATTCGAATTGTCATAAATCGAAATCGTTATCAATATTTATTTACGAAATTTGGTATACAACTATTTTAGGGGATGCTAAATCCAGTGTCATAATTAGATTTGAAGAAAAATAATCGCTACCAAGTTTTCGTCAAACTTGGTAGCGAAACAAATTCAAGCAGGCCTTGAAAATAAAAAACAAATTTTAATATTTTGCGCCATTTTGAGAATACAATTGGAATTAATAATATAGGAATGGGACTTGAAATAAATTCAATTACAATTCAATAACAATCAACTGGAAATTATAGGGAGTAAATAATTTCAATTCTAATTGGATCTAGTAAGAATATTGTGAAATACAATTGGAATTTAAATTTAAGACAATGCAATCGAATTTGAACCTATCATTTTTTTAAATTCAACAATAATCCAAACAAAAATTTGTGCGAATCTTACATCTTGGCATACAGTTGGAATTAAACTCGTTTGAACTACAACTACAATAAAATTTTACTGGAACACAATAATTGGAATCTTGCTGGAATACAATTGGAATTAAATTAATCTAAAATAAATACAAATAAATTATTGTTAACCGTTTGCTTTACATTTCTATTCTAGTTGGCATTCAGGAGGAATCTGATAAGGACCTTGCTGAATACAATTGGAATACGGGTATAATTTAGAATATACAATTGGGATTTTCTTTGTATCGAACTGAAACTTATTATTTTTTATTTCAATTAAAAACAAAAAAAAAATAAAGAAGAATTCAATAAGGGTCCAAATGAGTTTAATTAGAATACAACTGGGAATGAAATAAACCTAGGATTCTAAGGTTTCTGGTTCCTTATTGTATTGTAATTTTGCACGGTTATACAACTGCAGAGTTCAGTACGAACACTCTGTTATTATCCCACATCTCATCTAGCTAGCGCTAATACAACAGTAATAAGCCCGTTATATTCTATCAACAAAAAAAAAAATGCGAAAGGACGAAAACAAATCTTGAAACCATCGAAAGCTTAATAATTGAAAATGCGTGAAGAACGACCTAGCATTGTTCGTAGAGAAGAGGGGCATGAAGGAAGTCTGACTTTTACCTTTAATGCCACTTAACGTTTACAATGATGGGAATTTGAATGCAACCTATGACATTCCAATGAGAGACGTCAAATCGAGAATGATTGGTAATCCATTCGTCGCTGCCACCGTCACCACGAAAAAGCAGCATAGTTTGTTTCAAAAAAACAAGAATTCCTTATACATAATACAGAATAAATAAGAAGTCAATATCATAAAAAATATATAATGAACCTCTAACAGATTTCGCGTATAGGGTTGGAGTGGAGATATGCTCTCTAGGTGGGAAACGAAAATGGCTCATGAGTATAGCAATGCTGCAATATTTAACAAGCCTATAAAACGGTCGACTTGCGGCTAAGTGTGATTTTAAAATAAGTAAGCTGAGATGCGAAAATCCTTGAATAAGGTTAGACAGGTGCCCGGAGTATTCCAATCAACGGTTGGCACTTACTACACGAAGGTCAGTTATACCCATATCATATCCAGCGTGTTCCAAGCACTATAATCAGCGGATTATCCATTATGAGCTAGGTTTTGAGAGTGGTCGTGCTGAAAATTTACTGGTGATGCACTAGTTACAGATTCATCTTTATTTACAATGGGAACGTTTGGGAACTCAAAAATCGGCACGCAGTTGAACGGGACCACTTCCAACATTGTTTTTCACAAAATGTTTGGGCAGGAATTGTTGATGAGCACCTCATTGGACTGTTCAGATAGCCCAATCGTATGGATTGGTTATAATATCTGGAATTTCTTCGCAATGACCTGTCCACTATTCTTGAAAATGTACCCCTAGCTGTCCGACAACGCATGTAGCTTTTACATGATGAAGCACCTCTTCACTTTCGGATAGATGTTCGAGATTATTTCCATCAAGTGCACGGAGTACGGTGGATTAGACTCGGCGGACCGATAGAATGGCCTCCTTGATCTCCCGATTTAAATCCTGTTGACTTCTTTTTGTGGGGCCATTTAAAAAATGAGATGCCGCACAGCTGCCGCAAATAATTTGCGTTTACAAGAACAGTAAACAGGAGGAACACTCGCTTTAGTACTACAAAATTTGATAAGGCGGGCCCAAATGTGTGTACAAGTCAAAGGGCAAAACAGTTGTTGTATAAGGTATATGTATTTTTTTTTTAATTTCACATTTCTAATAATGATCAAGTACCACAATTCTTCAAAATTAATATAACAACATTCTAGTCAATTTAAAGACACGTCATTTTAGTCAGATCTATATATCTTCATGTTGGTGTTAGCTTAATTAAAGAACTTCGTTGGTTCTTTTCATGTGATATGTGACATCGCCAGTTTGCATTGTCACTCCATTACAGTAGATCAGATTGCAGAAGCGTGTAATTACATGTTTTTAAATATCATTACCATATTTGTACAGGTATGTAATATTCCAAAGTTACCTGTATTACCACAGCATTCCCGAAATTTGCTAATTATATTACATAAAAACACGTTTACTCGATTTTTCTTTATGTAATATATAGGGTTAACTACGACTAGGTATAAATATTTCAAAAGGAGATAGAGAAAATTAAGAATTAACGGAATCACCCTTCAAAAAAATTCCAAACTTTTTTCGATATTATTTTTATTTGACGCCACCTATGCGATCCGTCTGCCATACCCGTCTGTCAGAGTAGACAACCAGCAACACAACGGTAAAATTCGCTGTTATGTCATAATTTAATTCCTGTGTTTACGTTTTAGTTTTGTGTTTTTCTTAGTTTTTAGTGCGTTTTTTAATTTTAAACGCTTTATAGTTATTAAATAAAGAATTTGTGTCGGGTGCAGATATTTTCCCACAATATAGTTCGCCGGTTTGTTTTTCTAGGTTATGGAACAAGATTGCCGCGGGTAATAAATAGCCATTTTATCTAACAGTACCTACGGAAAGTGTGTTTTATCGGTAGTGAGTGGTTGTAGCTGTCATGTAATATTACTAATAAGAATGTTAACTTTTGTCGTTTCTGCATTTAGAAACGTTGCAAAAAAACGACCACATGAAAGTTATACACATTGTTGACAGATGTAAGCATTATCTATGGATCTCAATCGATGCTTATTGGCAGGAAAAGAGGGTTATGTCCCATTTTTTAAATATCGAACTAAAATTTTTTTTATTGTCTTTTAGGCCTTCCTGAGCACGTGGTTATTTTTTTAATTAATCATAGTTAACCCTGTATAATGTAAATTAAAAATTACCAGCAAATATTATGTAAAATGAGTACAAATTCAAAATAAAAAGAAACAATACAACAAATTCATGAAAATTATTCTAAGTAACTGACTTTGTTCACTTCTGGGTTCTCTTGCTTCTCTGACTTGAGCCATACCGCCTTAATGACACGATTTTTCTGGTGGAATCAGGAAGCCTCGCTCGAGTCTGTATATAGGCTTGATTTATGTTGATGTGCTTCATTACCTCAGTCCGATGTGGAATTACACGTCGTGAAAGAAATCGGTGATGAAATAATTAATCATAAGGTTGTTCACTCGAGGCGGCCAGTCCGATGGATCTGCTAACCAGGAAGACGGAAGTTCAAACGGCGGTCAAAACTCGAGAATAAAACTGCGTCGCTTGTGATTACGTTATTTTTTTCTTAGATTGCAAACCTTATCGGCCATTTTTAACTATTTGTGTGTTTGTCACGTACTTGCTGCCGTTTGTTATCATTTTAAGAGACGTTTCGGTTTTCATTCTGTAATCTTCGTACCAAAACAAAGCGATTATACTCGCGACAAGAATTCAGACGACTTACGTCATACGAACAAATGAATAATTCATCATATTTTCATCAAAATATTTAAGAAAGTGCAACTGACAGTAATAAAATTATATACTACACTAAAAGTTTGCATTATATATTGCACTAAATTGCAAAAAATTATTGTTTTTAACGCGACTAAATATCGAAAATTACGTTGACAATAAAAACAAATGTGTAACGTCAGCTATGACGTAAGACGTCTGAATTCTTGACGCGAGTATATCTGATGATTAGATACAACAATGTATAATATAAGGTTCTTGAATAACTTAGGTTCTGGTTAAAGAACTACAAGTATGTTAACTCGGCTGATGCTTCTTTAAGACTATGTAGGCATTTTAAAAATGAAAAACGCGTTCAAGGAGGATGACCCAAAACTTATTATGATGAGTTTTAATGGACCATCCTGTATATTTAAAAAAGATACAATTTTTAAATGAAATAAATAAGATTATTGTGGGGATACCATAGATTTAGGAAGAGAAAGATAAGCGAAAGACTATTGGAATTTTGGATTTCCTAATGATGAAAAAAAGAAAGAACATCTTTACAACAAAATTGTAAAACTACAAGACTTTTCTGAAATTACTGGCAAAATGATAGACAGTAAAATTATAAAAAATTATTTTCAGTGTACACTATGGTTTTTTAAGAGATCAAGATCAAAGGTTTCCGCTTCTCTAAAACCCACATTCTGCGTAGGAGTGAAAACACTTTCCCGGTCCTTTTCCCGAGCTGAGTATCCAGGACGTACCAATTACAGGTTTTCCATATAAGGACAAACATGTTCGGCAGCTTTTTCATTCTTATGTAAATAACTCGCGCGCGTAAAATTGCATTACAACGTGATGCGAAGTTGGAAGCAATATTGTTACACTGCCGTAAGTTAAATTCAAAAAAAAAGTGCTTCTTCAAGCGGCATATATGTATAAAACTCGAAAGCTAATCTTTATATGTTGGAAAAAATGCGAAAATTGAATAAATATACATATATCCCTATACTAAGGTACAAACCGTGCAAGTTAGGAGTTAGAACAGAACAAGTGGGAGATCAGAAGTGGGATTTAAATAGTAGGAAAACTGTAACAATATGTAGGAAAGTCCTCATTCAACACTAATCAGTAATTAGAAGAAATAAAAACAATTGATATAGCTGATAAATTGATTAGGAACATTTAAAAAAAATATGGTAAAGCACTGTCCTGAATAAACCACATACATTACCGAAATTCCAGAGGGAATTCCTCTAATTAATATAGCAACGCATTTTGCATATATTGCAAATAATAAGCTCTTGTTGACCTTTGCGGAAGAATGATAGAATCAATAATACAATTACGAGTATTAGCGATTATTCCAAACCATACACTCATTTTAAATTCGTATTGAAAATTATGATCACGGTGGTACTTAAGCTGTTGTAATAGGGTAGTAAAAGCAGTAAATGTAATAAATAATAATGATAAATGCATAATTTGTCGGATTTGAGGGCGTTATTCGCAATGCCCTCTGGATCTGGACGTCCTACAAGCGTTAAAATTTATGACCGAAAGTGAAACTTTACTTTGACTTATCAAAGCTTATATAACCAATGCTTTTTTGTACTAAATCTAGCCTACACTTAAAATTTTACTTGACTCCAGACTAACTGGGATCAAATTGGGAATTGTAAACACAGCAGTACAATCACTAAATATACTACAAAACTGCATGGTTCCATATTCATATAATTCTTGTTTTTAATACTATGGATTTAAAAATTCTCGAAATAGTTTCTTTATTAAGTAATCCTGTTCTGTGTCATTCATATTCTGTGGTGCCCATAGAAATAAATTAATGATTTTTTTCCGTGCCACAGCAGTTAAGGAAGTTAGGATCCATCACAGAACATACTACAGTAAATGTTTTGTGATAGGATCCATAAAAAAGACCCATGTCAGTTTTTTCCACATTAAAGAATTGTATCCCTGTGAAGCAAATCAGAAGATTAAATAAAAAAATTTCTGATTGTTGCTTGGTTTTTGGGTATTCTACGTTCTTATTGTAGACCAGAGGGAACGTTTGTATTTCCAAACCTGTAGAGTATACGCCAAATTTCACCAAATGGTCTTCACAAACAAACGATGTAATGCTTCCTTTCATCGCGCTTCTTCGATCTAGACTACATTTTTGTTTTTATTTTTTTGGCACGGTGACATATTTTTTATTAGGCGCTGCATGCTGCATTCGTAAATAATGGTCGAATGCAATAGTTTTTCCATTTGCCCGGTAAAATGCACTTTCTGTGTCTATTTTGTAACTTTATTCAATACCAAGTCTAACTACACAATAAAACCTTATAATATCACAAATCGTATATGGATATAAATTAAAACACATTGCTGTGGCCGCGATCGTTTTGTGGAAATTTTCTAGGGCAAACACCGTTCCGATTAAAATTATACATTATTTCTTCTGCACGTGTTTGGAAAAATCAATTTCTCCATTTGGTCAGCATTTTCTGTGCAACGAAAAAACTGCTTAGAACAACCCGTACCCTGAGTCTTCGCTTGTTTCTGCTCAAATGCTTCGTGGTTTTGCGCTCGTGCGTATGTCACTTGTTCCCAACAACAACAGCTAGACTTTCACTCTCGATGCCCGCCGGGGTAAACCGGAGCTGAGCCGGAGCTGCTTCGAGACCGTCGGATCGCGGTGGGCCTTGACATTTTCGCGTCGCACGCTCGCAGAGACAATCACCGGCCGCCGAGCTCCAGCTCCTTCGGTCGCGGGAGGCCCAGCATGCGACACATTTTCCGAAAGATCGAGGCTCGAATGCATGTCATTGAGAAGGGCGTCTATGCATTTTCCCGACACCCAGAGCCGTCGAGGGCCAGGACGGTCCCCGGGGCAAATTTTGCCGTGCCCCAATAACGTGAAAATTTTTCAGGAAGTTCAAGGTCATAGCGTATTTTCTTTAAATGAGCATAACGGCATTAAAATATTGATAATTCTTCATATTGTATCAATATGTTGGATCTCAAGGGGCATGACTACACCAAATCTATTAAACAAATGTTTACACTTATTTTGTCTACTACGATTTGGCATTTATATGATTAAATAGCTACATGCACGTGTTATGTACTACATTTTCTAAAAGAAAATCTCCCACCGGCATTTTTAGGTCGCAGATTGATGTGTTTTCGATACATTTCTACAACATTGACTGAAAAAACTTCTTCCACGATCGTGAAACTTCTTGAAATATTTATTTTCGTATCCGGAATGAGTACTGTCTTTGTCTTGGACATGTGTGATATCCAAAAAGATTAATTCATTGTATCGACAAGCATCTCCCAGGATTGTTGAAATCTGCAGAGTTTAAAATAAAACGCTCAATATATAAATTGAAATATATATTTTCTATCTTAACTTAAAATTAATATTCCTCAGCCGGTGTTTTTTTCAAAAATTCTTCGATTCCTCTCTAGTATCTTTGCTTTCTTTAGTTTATAATTTCTTGATTCTACTTTCAAATATTAAGTCTATGGTCGTGGATAAAGCGTTGAATTACATTCAGAAAATTAACAAGCTCTAATCCTCTCGAAAAAATGTTAAGTCGTATCTTTTAAACGCCACCGCTAAATAAAGTAGAAAAACCGTACTTTTATACTTTAAATAATCAAATATCTAATACATAAAACATGAAATAAAAAATACTGAACAAACACCTAAACAGTTTCTGGCAAAGTATGTACCAATTATACTGAATATAATGGGATGCCTTTCGGCTTGAATGAATCTATTGCATTAAAGTCACAACTTTTAGCCAAATCTGACGCAATAGCTAATAAACCTAAATATGACAAATGATAATCTTGAGCCATTATCGATCTCAACGCATTCTTGTAATAAATAATTCGCACCATTTTTATTTCAAAATAACATAATTTACACAAGTAAAGTTTACAAAGTAAGATTTGCCGATTATGATAGCTATTATATTTAGTACGAATTTTATATAATTTATGAAATAAGATAATTTGTTTATTAAAAAATATAATAAAACTAAGTTGAGAAAATTGTAAGTACCAAATTATACTGCGTCCTTAAGAGACATGGGCCCGGGAGATTTGCCCTCCTCCCCCTCTCGCGGGCCCGCTCGCACCTATTTGCTGGATTCAGGCCTTTCGGTGCTTTGTTTAATCAGCGATGTGGAAGTGCCATTCTGCTCCCGCTCAACAGGTTGTCGCGGATATTTTTCTCGTTGCAGACCCCTGAGGGCCGTTTTACACACTAGTAGCGAAAATTTGTCCTAAAATTTTGTAAAAAAAATTGAGTGGTACTTATTTGCTCTTCATACGTATGAGAATTATTTCAAAATATTCATACAAATTTTCGAATTTAGAATATGTTCTATGCTTTTATACGTACAGGGATAACTATGACTAAGTACAATTATTTTAAGAAAGGATAGGGAAAATTAATAAATAACAGAATTGTCCTTCAACCAATTTCAAAAATTATTCATAAAGCGGAAACATATTTAGTCTAAACTATATTAAACCCCAATTTAACGACGCCCATGGCCGCTTATTTATTATGTGATAATAAGAAATATGCAGAACATGGTTTATAAGACACTTATATCTACCCATTTTTACCAATGCATCTCCTGTTAATAAATTGTGATAATCAGACATTTGTACTGTTCAAATTGACTTCTTTTATAAAAAAATCGCTTTCAACAACACTTAATTTTGCTGTTATGACAATCAAAATGTCAGATTTGCACCTTAGCTATACAACCATCAACACAACAATGTCTTCCAGCTGTAGTTATAAACCATCGGCAGAAGCGTATTTATTTTAATGTTATATATTTAAATCATTCTTAAATATTATTTTGCTGTGATGATGTTATCGTATTTATTCCAAGCAGCGGTAAATCCTCTATATCTACCCCCCTCGAGGGATGATTTTTGTACAACTGGTGAGTAATTATGTCTCAGTGAGTCAGTAATTATTTGACATGGGTCGTACCTTTGTTACCTTAAAGTGGCTTCGAATTGAACGATACGCACTCGAGTTACCTATACACAACTTAGCGAGTAGAAGACGCAAAACTCATCAAGGCGTGGAGCATTATCACCAAACGAAGCGCTAACAAAAACAAAAATAGTTAACGATAGAGTCCTCGTTTTTCTTTATTTAAAAACTTGTTTAATCCATTATCTACAAGGGCAAAAATACTTTAAAAATACATTTCCGTACGGCACTGGAAACTGATCCACTGTAAAATCTGATACAGCGTATAATGGGCGAGCGGAGAAAAAATTCCCAGGGAAAGAATAAATTACATTTTACAACACCTTTTTCTATACAGCAAATTCAATTGTTTTGCCGCAGAATTAATTTATAGTTTTAATTAGTAAAATTGTTTGACATAATTGATGTTACAACAACATTTTGAACCCGTCTTACTAAGTTTCTACAAACTAACACAAATGTTTCTGGTTCCTGTCCGTTTTGAACTCGTAAGTTGGCAACAGCTATGATACATTTCCGTAAATCATCAACTTCGGTGCAATATACTTAATTTTTTAAATATCCCCACAAAAATAAGTCTAAATGATTTAAAGTCAGGAGATCATGGCGGCTACGGTACCAGTCCTCCTCGCTCAATCCCTTGGTATTAATGCTTGGACAGGCTGTACGTACATGGTACGGATATGATTGAGCCTCGTGTATGATACGTCACACTGCTACAATACGCCATGGACGCCTTGAAGCTCCATCTGTTCCACGATTCAGTTGCAAATTTCTCGTGTCACGTCAACGTTTGTACTACTCTTGCACTCACTGCACACTGTTATAAAAGTAGCTGCATTTGGTTTACCGGGAAATCGTTCTACTAAAGCATTTTCCCTTCAACATAAATTAAAACGATCCCTACTAACTGCGAATTCCTACAGACGTAAGCCATTTTTGACAGTTGAAAAACTAATGGAAATACTTGCATCACAAAAAAGTTAATATGATAAGTAGATATTTGAAATCACCTGGCAAGAGACTACAGTAGCTCAGCGATGTAACAGTTGAAACTACTACGACTTCAATCGATGCAAAAATTCAGATCAATAGCGGAAATAGTGTCCAAGATATAATGATGTATATAAAATACTGAAATTATTATTTTGCCATTGTTTAGAACAACCCTTATAAAAATAACCCCTCCCAGTGCGATTTTTGTACGTACGAAAGCACCCTGGTGTCAAACATACTTTTCATTTTTAGAAAACTCAATATATTGAGATTATTCTCAATATATTGACTTTTTTTCTCAATATAATAAGATTATTCTCAAGATATTGACTTTTTTCTTAATATAATGAGAAAAATCTCAATATATTGACTTTTCTCTTAGTGCTGTGATATTTTGATGTATTTGTTTACATTCCACTAGCGATTTAGGTAGTAAAATTATGTTAATTTAGTCATAGGCGTCGCTCGTAGTATTAAAAAAGGGATCAATTTTTCGAGAAATAACATTTGAGATTTTTTTAGATAATTATTTTTTATGGATTCTTATTCAGCTTCGCTAGAAACTTCTCTGTACCAAATTTAGGCAACCTACAGTTAACGATTATTTACTTTTCAATAAATACCTTAAGCATTTATGTCCTCACTTTCAGACCCCTAATAATATCGAATTTCAATCATTCATTCTGATATGAGATTCAAAAGCCTCTTTGTGCTAAATTTCAATGAAATATCTTTAAAAGTATTCAAGATATGAGCATCACACAAAATTAAGTTTTTTTTCGCTTATCTGGTAATTTTAAAATTATTGGTTAGACAAACAGTTTAGTGTTACTACTTGTTTTTCATTAAGCTTAGTATCACATTCTCGATAAATTTTTCTTTCACTAAAAATTTTTTAAAATGGGATCCCATCTGTCATAACAATTTTTACATTTATTAGTGTGTTAGATATTTTTTTCTATAACGATATTATTACATAACTATTTGTTCTTATTTATCTTATCATGAAACTTTCTAAATAACATGTATCACATGAGGTAGGGGTCTGAAGCCGACGACATAAATGTTTGCTATATTTATTGAAAACTAAAGAAGCGCTGACGGTAGGTTGTCAAAATTTGGTATAGAGGGGTTTCTAATAAGCTGAAAAAGAATCCGTTAAAAGTAATTTCCTAAAGAAATCGCTAATATAATTTTTCGAAAAATTGATCCTCTTTTCAATTCTACGTGCGACGCCTATGACTAAATTAACATAGTGTCAAAATAGTTACTTTATAAGTATATATAAGCTACGAAAAACTCAGAACAATTGGTTAACAAGCAAGTCGCCTTTGTAAGCAAGTTACAAGGATGAGTCTATGGAAAGTTGAACCTTTGAGATTAGGTTGCCTAAATTTAGACAGAAGGGTTTCAAATGAAAGTGAATAATACGATAAAAATAATTTCCTAAAGAAATCGCAAATGTTTTTCTCGAAAAACTGGTCCCCTTTTTCGTTTCTACGTGCAACGCCTATGACTAAACACGCTTTTACAACCTAAATCGCTAGTGGAATGTAATTATTACAGCATTAAGAGAAGAGTCAAGATATTGAGATTTTTCTCATTATATTGAGAAAAAAAGTCAAGATATTGAGAATAATCTCATTCTATTGAGAAAAAAGTCAAGATATTGAGAATAATCTCAATATATTGAGTTTTCTAAAAATAAAAAGTATGTTTGACACCAGGGTGCTTTCGTATGTACGACCGGTGAAAATTGATACTCCAATGGATAAATAATAATTTGGGACAAGTCGTAGCATCTTACTTTAAAGTTACCGCGAAACTCATTTCTAGAGAGTTTTTGGGCCTGTAAGAACTCTATTATATTACAAACTACTGAAACACATCGCGTATCCTTACAGCAACATTTGCCCCACATTCGGCCGCTTTCCCACCCCTTCGTACTTTTTCCGCCGCTCCATTGTCTCAGCCGCAATTTCCTACCAGTTGAACGCTCGGCAACGAGGTCGCGCACCCCCAGGAGGGCGCCTCATCGACGAACCTCTCGACACCCCGTCTAGCTCCGGGGTGCTATGGGGCACCACCACTCCAATTTAGTCACCGCGCTCTAGATCGTTCAGTATGGGGTGTTAAAAGAAGAGAGCCGATTACGGGGACGGTTAACGGTCGTTGTTGCTCGTAGGCGGCAATTTGGGAAGTTGTACAAGAGACGTGCGGGTCGGGATTAAGTAGATTTGTCGGTTAATAAGGAGGAAAGGTGAAAGACGTAATCGTATAGGACCCTTGGCTAGGATGGGAGGGTACACTGAAGGAAATAATACTACTGAAACATTTAGGTACTACAAATTTGTGCGTACAATTTTTTCATAGAATAAACTACAAATGTAGTAAACAGTAACGTTGTAAGTAGCTATAGTAATGGGGAAGTTACATAAATTTTATATTGGTTTGAAATGTTGAATAATCTTTCAAACATATTGAAAGGTCAAAACATGTGTCTGACGGCAATAGTCATATAATTAAAATATTAACATGAATAAATTGCCACAGAATGTAAACAAAACCACGTGGCCGAAAACGAGATATCATAGGTGTGACGTTACACGCCGTTCAGCGCGGTTGGTTTCCGTGGACACAAGTCCAGGTTACGGTGTCGGAGATGTAAACAGGCGTTTGTTTCTTGTTTTTTGCGTTTTTGTGGCATTAGTTGATCATAGATCCGTAATGTAAATACTGTATAGGTAGGTAATGCAACAATTATTAGTGGTGATGTGGTGAACTTACGGCATTAGTACATGTAACCTATTCCTTTTGTCGCCGTCGGCCAGAGGCCTGACGAGAGTTTTATTGTAGGATTAGAATGGCGGAGAAGTTTTTTTTTTGTGACAAGGAGATTTTTGAGTCTTGTCAAAGTCATCTCGAGAAGAAAAACAATTAATTTTGATTGATTAATTTTACTGATTAACCGTGGAAAGTAATTAGATAACTGTTGCTTCGGTTTCTAGAAAACTATGAGAGATTTAGGTGAGTGTCTTGTACTAACGAGAATTAGACCAATATAAACTTTTGTGACACTGGACTAGGCATCTAAATTTTATAAGTAGGAAAGTTTTGTTGTCAGGATTAGGGAAGTGGAAGAAACCGTTTTAGAATAGTTTGTTTCTATAACCATGACCTCAAGAGACCATGGTAATGCCTCTACTCCAAAACGTAGTGGCGACATTGAGACAGATGTACGGCCACGTTCTCTGGTATCAATCCATTCGGTAGAAGACTTCACCGGATTTCCTAGTTCCAATGTACCAGAGAAACGAAACTTAATCGAGCTTGAGGAAACGCCCGGATTAAGGTCAACTAATATAAGAGACAACGCTGTAGAGCAAGCATGCGTGCGCGAGGGTGAAATTGTCACCGAACGAATGCGCAGTGTACAACACTTTGTTTACAATATAGATCCACTCGTGACAATTATGGCGACAATGCTGTTGGGTAAGAACCAGACAGACGGTTTTACTTGAGGTTTTCATAAAATAAGTAAGTAATGAGTAATGATACTGTAACCTTTAAATTGGATTAGCGAGAAACACGTCACGTAGACAAAGAAACTTTATTGTCACTCTTGATTACACAAGAAATGTCCTTCAACAAATTCACAACTGTCAGACCCTTTACTTTGACGTTTCAGTCATTCGCGTTTGACTGCTCGATATAAACTGACTATGAGCGAAACCGATCCGTTTATATAGGTTTTTAGGGTTCTAGAAGTTTTCGGCGGTCTCGAGAATCAAATAGAATGTGGCCGAGAATATTCCAGAAAATGTCAAAATAAAGGCATCACAAAAATTTTAAATTCTAACATAAACAGAAACATAATTAATAAACTAAAGAGGTGGCAGGTGAGCTTCAATTATAAATTCTAACGTAAACAGGAACATACTCGTAATTAACAAACTAAAAAGGTAGGTGAGCTTCCGTAACAATATTTCAAATTTATTAATGTTTTAAAAACAATGTAGCAATGCTTCCTTTCGTCGCGCTTCATCGCCCTACATCACATTTTTTTGGCACGGCAAAATATTTTGTATAAGGAGCTGTACGCTATATTCGCACATAATGGCACAATGCAATACTTCTTCCATTTGCCCGGTGAGATGCACTTTCTGTGCCCATTTTACGAGTCTATTTTACAAGTTTATTCAATACCAATGTCTAGTTAAAACAATAACAGCTGATAATATTGCAAATGACAAATTAACTCTTCTAAACGTATGTATTGCGTTGTCCGAAAGCATGGAAATGGTATACAGATATGAACCAAAGCACACTGCCGTATTTAAGTATACATGTGTGAACGGCGTCTGACGTCACAGGTCTACGCTATGGCGGCGACCGTTTTGTGGGGGCGTGGCCAGATTAAATTTTTAAATTTTTCCACGAAATTGTCTAGGACAAACGCCATTTCGATTAAAATAATACATTATTTCTTCTGCACGTTGAAAAATTATGCAATTTTCCCATTAGGTTGTTCATTTTGTCTTCCAAGAGCAAGATAAAATCAATAAAAAGCAAGATGCCAACACTAACCGGTTACATCGATGACAATTTCTTGGATGATTTAAAATAATGACACCAGTATTCCTAATGTTCGATTTTAATTGCGAAAACGATTATAATCGGACTGCCAGTGCTACTTTCACCTGCTGAAGGTATATTTATTGTACTCGTACTTGGAATAGTATCCGACAATAAATCGGCTTCATTGAAAACTGCGCTGCAGCAAATTTGGAAACGCTTTTAGCACTCACTTACTTTGTATTACGAGATATTTGTTTAACCTACATTTTATAAACTTGCATTACTTGTTAGATAACATTGAATGGTGTAGTAGAATAATGAAATATTATCTAAATTTTTAAAAAATAGCAGTTATTGAATTATTATTGTTCAGATTTTTACTTTTTATCAAGCTTGTTGCTGAAATTTAAACGAAATCAATCGCAATTTACTTTTTTCTTTATTTTGCTGTATGATAAATCACAATACAAGACACAATTGACTTAACAATGTTTAGAATTATGGGAGGAAACAGGTATTGAATATGTGACAACGTCGCACACCAACCATATCATGTGATTGTACATAATGACAAATGCGTCTAAACATACTTGCTGTGAATGGTTTTCTTAGAGCTCCGTTTACAACACAAAATAAAATGTGAAACAGTTATAAGTATAAGTGTTCAAAATGAATGCCGTTGCTTGAGAAAAGACTTTACCATACAAACGTTTCATAGCTAAACAGTTTTGCCCAGATTTACAATAAATTAACATGTCATGCAGCTGGTCATGGTTACTATAAATTGTCCTGTTTTTGTTTACGCACACTCACAAATATCACGCTAACACTAGATACAGAAAAACAAAACTACTACTACTAATAATAATTTGAGATTAACAGCAGCAGACAGTGGATTGAAATGTTATCATACGTTACAGGTTACAGTACGTTACAGTTTTAAGGATTTTTTAGGACTTGTTTAGCTCATTATTGATCAAAAAATTACGTTACAAGAACTAATTCCGACCTTCTATAATTCTGTACAATTTGTCAGTATAGGATAATCAAATACCATTGGATTATAAAATAAAGTCTATGTTTCGTTTTTTATTTAAAAACTTCTTTAGGACTAATTTTATTTATCCAAATAACAAACATAAGTTCATCAAATCGTGCAAGAGCTATTGCCTCGAGATTTGGATGGACGAGTGACCTTTTGCGAATAGAATTTATCATGCATCAAGACATTTTCACAAGAAAATTCTTTTCACTGATAAGGCTTGTTTCAGTCGTAGAGGAATTATAAATGTACACAACATTCATAAATATTCCGATGGAAATTCCTTATGCAATAACTTCTAAACATTTTCAACGCGAGTTTAAGAGTTAAGTTTAAATGTTTGAGCCGATATTATTGATTGCTACTTGATTGGACCAGTTATTTTGCCAAAATGATTAACTGTCGAAGTTATTTGGAATTCCTGATTGAAGATTTACCGTTGCAACTTAGACTAAAGTTTTGGTTTATATATAATGGGGCACCGCCTCATTTTAATGCTACTGTTAGAGACTTTTTGAATTTTAAATTTGCAAATAAATGGTTGTCCTCAAAATTGGTCACCACAATCTGCGATATGATTATTTTCGTTGTTAGTAAAACCCAGGGTAATAATACAAAAGAAATGGAAAATTACATATGAATTTTACAGAGAAACAGTACACATAAAATAGCTATTTTCCATCAGATTTGTAACATTACATTCTGGTGTGTTACTTCACACTATTGACCTAGGCAATAAATAGCTAACAATTCACCGTGTAATATTTACAAATAATTGTTACCAGTTGTCCAATACATTTTTCCTCCAAAAGTTAAAAAAAAAGAATCAATTTTTTCATTATAATTTTGTCCTGAAGCAATATAAACATAATTTGTGTACTTCGTTCAAAATTATTTTTGTATGCACTGAAAAAACGTAATCTTCACATCTGTTGTCTAGATACCAAGTATTATAAATAACTTGCAGTTAAGGTCACCGTAAAATGATTTGTGATGTTTTTTAAGTTCAGAAATTTTGAAAAATAAAACACGTAGAGCAAAAATAATATAAAAAATCAAATGATTGATGTTTTGTTTATCCACTTTTACTATTTAAATTCTCTTCAAATAACATAACAACTTTTAAAATGCATTTGCAAGACACATTATTTTACAATTCGAACCCCACATTTTAACAATTATTTTCACACACTTATAAACAAAAGTGAACAATCTTATATGCAGAACTATGTAAGTTTATGTTATAACAATGTTTACATCTACAGTTGAATTAATGAAACATTTACTAAGCGTAAGGTTGTTAAAAGTTGTGAAAAATCTAGGAAATATAACGTTAAGTCACATGCATAATGAAAATTTGACTATGTTGAAATAAATATAAAAAAATACATTAGATATAGCACAATCTCTAAATGATATAAAAGAGCTTTTTTACTGTTTTAGAAAGGTATTTTAAGCTAATATAAATCAAATCTCCTACAATTCCTATCAATGAAGTCATATGTATGTTCTCTGATACCAAACATCTAGGTATGCTAATGAACAATTCCACAAAGCTCTATTCAATAATTATCTAAATAAAATAATCTAATTTACTAACCTGCTAATGAAACACTCTATAAATATCTAACTTCACTTTTTGGCAGTGGGAATACGACAAATTCAACCACAATAGATGAGATCTGACCTATTTCTGCATTTTTAGGATTGCTTCTTCAGGTGGTCTCCTTTAAGTTGAATCAAATATCTAACTATAAAAATTATTAAAAAAATTAAAATTATTTGAAGTTAAATATCGACAATGACAAAAAGTGACATCCTGTTAATGAATTAAATATGACAATACCTATTTGAAAAATGTTCACCTTTTATGTAAAAGTTTTAATATATTTTTAGGTATTAATAATATTGTGTGAAACTAACTACTCAGTGGACAAAAGCCCCAACCTGCTTAAAATACCTTTCTAAAACAGTAAAAAAATGTTACAAAAGCTAATAATAAGGAATATATGGGTAGATATTGTGGGTGTAATTCAACACAGGTTGGGGCTTTTGTCCACTGAGTAGTTAGTTTCACACAATATTATTAATACCTAAAAATATATAAAAACTTTTACATGAAAGAGCTTATAAGACAATATTTATTAGAAAAAAAATGTAATGAGTAACGTAACGAAGTAGGCTATTAGTAGTACTTTATATTTATTTCTGTTGTAAATAATATGAGAATAATAATGTTGAAATGTTTAAAATTTTTTTAAAGAACCCACTACTCCTTGGATTGCAAATTGCCTCATAAATGCTAATTTCTTGGCATCTTTTTCCGCTCGGGTTGTAGGAAATTTTATCCAATTTGGAGCAAATATTTCAATGGCATTACATACCTCCATTAGTGTTGAACTAAAAGTTTGTTGCTCGATTCATTTCCAACGCTTTGTTGGTACGAATTAGCATGTTCCGTGCTAGCGAGTAGGTGTGTTTTTGAGGTGGCTCTGCTTCTTTATAATTTAAACTGTTATAATGGCTGGTGGTAATACTAGAAACAAGTCGAAAGATGAAGAGAAATTCGCTGAAGGGCAGCTGCAAATATTGTGTGAAAAATTTTTTACCTCGGAAGACTTTTTAAACAAACTTGCAGCAGCTATTTCTGAAAAATTAGGTTTGACCTTTCAACAACAGTTCAAGGAGTGTGAAAGAAAGGTTAAATCATTGGAGGAGCAAGTGGAGAAACTAGAACAACAAACTAGAGGTAATAAACTGTTAATTTTTGGTGTTCCTGAAAATCCTAAGAATTCCAAGTTAGATAAAGATGAACTCTGCAAAATTTTTAGAAAGAATGTTAGCGAGACATTCTCTGAACTTGAAATTGAAAGTTCATTTAGACTGAAAACTCGTAATACGTCTGGTCCAAAACCCATTCTCGTAACCTTTTGCTCCACTAGCACAAGGAATTATATTTTCTCTAACAAATCTAAGTTTAAAGGCACAAGAGTTGTTGTTCGTGAATATTTGACAAAGAAGCGATATGAATTATTAAGTGAAGCTATTAAATCCCTTGGCCATTCTAACGTGTGGACAACCAGAGGGCAGGTAATGGCTAAATTCAATGGAAGGGCTGTAAGAATTAACTCATTCGCCGATCTGGAACATTTTAATGCCGCCGATTCGAATTAATTGACAGCAATGAGCTTACCCTCTTTACAAACACATTGATATTAAGAATTTCTACTTTGTTTTTCATTTTGTATTTCTTTGTATTTATCTAGCATATAAGAAATTATCTTTTACTTACAGGCTTGTTTTTTTTTTTTTTTAAAGTTTTATGTTCTTTTTGATTATATTGCTTGTACCTTAATAATAATAGTATATTTAACACTGCCTAGATTTATATTAATTACTATTGCAATTATTAAAACTCTTTATACTACTTAGTTGGTAATCCTTTATAAGAGTGGAAACAGTTTTTCAGTTTAAATATTTATGATGGTCAACTCACAAAAAAACTCAATAAGAATAATACACATAAATGTCAGATCGTTAAATGCTCATTTTGTTGATTTTAAAAATTTTGTATTTGATTCTCACTGGGATGTTATAGCTGTGTCGGAAACCTGGCTCAATGAAAACACTGACTGCAGTTATTTTAACTTGCCGGGTTATACATTTATACACAACGATAGAAGAAGTAGAGGAGGGGGAGTAGGTTTTTATGTAGCAAATTATTTGAATTATGATATAATTGAAACTGGTACGGATATTGAGCAGCTTTGGATTAAATTATGCTTTAAATCTAGTAAATTAATTTTAGGTGTTATATATAAACCCCCAAGACTTAACGTTGACACATTTCTAGATGCCCTGGACGAAGCGTATGCACGGTGTATTCCTCTGAGTGATAATGTAATATGTTTAGGTGATTTCAATATTGATGATTCCAAGAAGGATTTAAATAGTGTGAAGAAACTAGAAAGTTTTCTTGAGGAGCTTGAAATAACACAGTTGGTAACAACTCCTACCAGAGTTACTAAAAGTACTTCGAGTCGTGTCGATTTAATTTTAACTGCTAATAAGAATATAATTCTTGATTCTGGTGTAATACTCTATGAATTATCTGACCATGATGCAATTTTCTGTGATGTATCCGTTGATACATATAAACGCAGTCAAATCTATAAGTTATGTAGGGCCTTTAATAAAATAAATTATGACAATTTTTATAATGATGACTTATGGTCAAATTTAGACTTGATTTATTTTTGTATAGATATTGATAAAAAAATTGAAATTTTAAACAATACTATTCTCCAAATTATTGATAAATATGCCCCCGAAAAAGTTATGAGATTTACTAAACCTCCAGCCCCATGGCTAAATATGGATATTAAGGCCTTAATGTTACAACGTAATAAGGCAAAACTTAAATTTATTAAAACAAAATCTATTGCAGATGGAGACATCTATAGAGCGCTAAGAAATCAGGTGACATCTTCTATACGAGCTGTAAAAAAAATATATTTTAGGCAAATTGCTGAAACCAAGAACTTTTCACTTATTTGGAAAAATCTAAAATATTTGAATATCACAAAAAGCGAGAATGCAATCCCTTCGTCATTGTGCAAGGTAAATGAGATCAATAATTATTTTATAAATAGTATTCCTAATATTAATGTGAATTCTAACCTAGTAAACTTTTATAATACTAATGTAAAAAATGGCATAGAACCGGATTTATTTAATTTTCGTTTAGTAGACCTTGAGCATATAGATGTAGCCCTAAACAAAATAAAAACTAATGCAATTGGGACTGATGGTATAAATTTAAAGATATTAGATATTTGTTACCCTAAAATTAAATTATACTTATTAAATATCATAAATAGTTGTATATTGAGCAGCTACTTTCCCCGTCGTTGGAAAAGTGCCGTGGTAATACCTATCCCTAAAAAACTCAAAGTTGAAAATTATAAAGACTTGAGACCTGTAAGTCTACTTCCTACAATGTCAAAAATTTTGGAGTCTATAATGTCTGTTCAGATACGTGAGTATTTAGATTCTAACAATATTTAACCCAAACTGCAGTCTGGTTTTCGCCCTTACTATAGTTGCACAACTGCGTTACTTCGAATAACTGATGACATACTCAAAGCAAGTGATAACTCAAAACTAACATACTTGATTTTATTGGACCTTAGCAAAGCTTTTGATTGTATACATCATAATATGATGACTGCCATTTTAAAATATCTAGGTTTCAACAAAAATTCAGTAACCATGCTACATAATTACTTGTCTAATCGTACGCAGTGTGTAAAAATTGAAAACTCTAGGTCTGAGTTTAATTCTTTGGATAAAGGAGTACCTCAAGGTTCCATACTAGGTCCCCTTTTGTTTTGTCTCTATACATCTAATTTTTTTGATTATGTCAAGTATTGTAAAATGCATATGTATGCGGATGACACTCAGTTATATTTTTCTTTTCCTTTTAATGATCTAAACACATCTGTCGGTAGAATAAATTTGGACCTGGAATCAATTTTACGTGCAACTAAAGAGCATGGCTTGAGTTTAAACGCTGAAAAAACTCAAATTCTTCTTTTTGGCAATAAAAATCAATGTGCTTACATTAGTAATAACGGTATTCCTTTAATAATGGATAGTACTCGTCTTACATTAGTAAATGAAGCAAGAAATTTAGGTTTAATTTTTGATAATTCACTAAAATTCCACTCTCATGTTTCCAAATGTATCAAATCTGCATACGGATCTTTGCGTTTGTTGTACCCTCATCGGCATAGTTTAAGCAAAGAAGTTAAAGTCATGTTATGTGAAACATTAGTCTTGTCTAAATTTAATTACTGCTTACCGGTTTATGGTCCATGTTTGAGTGCTGCAAGTAAGTACAAAATCCAGAAAGTACAGAACTCGTGCCTGCGTTTCATTTTTGGCATCAGAAAGTGTGAACACATTTCTCATAAATTACAAGAAATAAATTGGTTAAATATGGAAAATCGCTTTATTCTGCAAATGGCATGTTTAATTCACCAAGTTAAAAATAGTAAGAATCCTGAATATTTATTTGAAAGTTTGACCACTCATGAAAATCTGCACATAATCAATACCCGACATAAAACAAATTTTGTTGTTCCTATGCACAGTACTGCTAATTATGAGAAATGTTTTACATACATGTCTTCCAAAATTTAAAACAATGTTCCAGTGAATTTTAAATTGTGTAAATTGCCTGTATTCAAAACTCGTTATCGAGCTTTTCTTCAACAGAAACAAAATCAACAAATTTAAGTTCTTGTGTGTGTTCTTTTTTGTTCTGTTATATTAAATAATCACTTTATATTTATATACTGAAATACTGTGTCTGCTCTCTTATTTACTCGCTCGCCTGTATGTATGTATCATTGACCGGAGTTAAATGGAAGAGCAGTTGCAGCTTCTGGCTGTATTCTGAATTTCGCTCCGTGATTTTTTTTCCTTTTTTTATCAGTTCTGTTTATAATAATTTTATATATTATTTTGTATAAAAGTGAGAAAGGAAAAAATAAAAAGACATTATTATTATTATTATTATTATTATTATTATTATTATTAATCTATGGCAAAAAATCGTAAAGCTGCTAAAATACGACCTTCTATCGGCACTTTGGTATTGCGTTGCCCAGAATTCATCTGGGGTGTAAGTTCTTCAATTAATTGCTTAACCAGATCCTTATTTAAGCGGATATATTTTCGAAACTCTGCATTTGGAAGTTCGAAGACATTGGAATGGTCTCTAAGATGTCTTTCCATTCGCAATGATCTTCTCCGTTCTACATCCTCTGCTTCAACTATTAGATTTATCTAAAATGGATCAATCATTCTTTAGAATAAAGAAATGAATCACAATAATTGATAAATCCGGTAAACCATTTAATTCCGCATATAAAAGTGAAAGGAAGTGTATAGAGGTGAATTTAAACGCAAAAGGCTATTTTGTGGCAAAAGGTTTGAATTTTGAACAACGGCGACTCAATCATGGCAACATAAAAAGGGTAAAACTTAAAAATCTCTAAATAATCACAATATTTTCAGGATGGATAATACAAAAAATCTCTCTTCACTCGATCACAATAGAAAATGTTGTATAGAGTACCATCGAATAATGGAAAGAAATTTTCTCTCTTTCTTAATTTCTTTCCTTTTCTATTTTTCTTGAGTTACAGAATTCCACTGGTGGCTTGTTTGTCTGTAGCTGTATTTGAGCGCAAGATCGATGTTCCTTTCATATACTAAGTACTTATGGATTTCTCAACTGTTTCACGGAAAGTGGCAATTAATTTTTGCATAATAACACCGTCGACTCGATCACTGTCGTCACAAAGACACACGCCACTCCTTTGTGTCTAGGCGGCTGCGAGTTTGGGTCCCGATTTTCTGAAACATGTAACCGCGAAAAACGCGGCATAAATTCACGAGATAATTCCAGTTATTATTTGTACAATTATATGCTTTGTGCAACTGGCAGTTGCATAAATTAGCTTTCAAATTATTTCATAACGTTTGACAAATCACTTAATGTTTTGGTTTAATTCGTACAAATTCTGTTACGAGGGTTTTTTATGAATAAGCGTTATTGTATAACTGAAAAATTGCGCTATCGACGACATCGCATCGCTTACCGTTTTGGGGGCCGATAGCCAACTGAGAAATCGGGGATTTACAGGGTTGCCAGGGTTGCTACAGGTAATAAAGCCCGCGCTTCGTTCGCAGATCTCAGGTCTGGACTCGGCGACGACCGCAATATTTAAATTTACTTTATTTAAATTAAAACAAATTTAATCCTATTCATGCTAACTAATATTCGAAATTATTCTTAAAGATAGACTTATTCGGTTCTTAAATACGAGTAAAATAGACTGTTTAAATAAACGTCAATTTAGCTTCAAAACAGGTTGTTCAGCTGTGCAAGCGGTAATGAAAGTAGTGGAAAATATAGTCGAGAGCCTTGAGGAGGGAGCAGTGGTGTGTCTTACTCTATACGACTTATCCAAGGCCTCTACAATAAATAACAAATGAGAATGTAAGCGGAGTATCTGTCTTGGATATGCATAGAAAATATACAATATGCGCCAAAAGTATGGAATAAATTCAATAAAAACAAAACAATTATTTTTTGGGAAAAATCCTCGAACAGGGCGATTTTTAATTTAAAAAATACATATTTTAGCGTACAATGCGATTTTCAAATGTCATTTGTTTTCGAGTAATGACGTCATCGATTTTTTTTAAATGGCAACATCATATTTTTTTCCTTGATTCTGAAAGATCGTTTAATTCTCTATCAGACAGTACTAAAATTTTGCCCTCTTACATAGGAAAGTTTTCGAGTAAATGACGATTGAATGTTAGAAAACGTAAATCAATTAAAATAAAGCAAAAACGTTATCAAGTTTAGTTTTTCAAATTCCATAGTTCTTTTATGGATCACGTAGGTGAAAATCTTTGCAAAATGTCATTGTCACACCGACTTTCTAATAAGTATTGTAAGCGACATAGAAATTATTATTCAATTTAAAGTATTATGGCACATTTAACTGTTACTCAAAGAATTGAAATTTTTATCTCTTTATCGGATGCGGGAATATGACTAGAACTCAGCAGGAAGTTTGCGATTTATTTAATGAAAAATATCCAGATAACCCTATCAGCCAATCAACAGTCAGTAAGGTAGAGTCTAAATTTAGAGAAACTGGCAATGTTGTAAATATTTCAAAACCTGGACGTCCAAGCATTAATGAAAATCAGAAACAGAACATTTTGATAAGTATGGTGGATAATCCTCATAATTCTTCACGACTGGTTGCATTAAACAATGACACTAGTCAGAGCACAGTGCTACGTATCTTGAGGAAGGAAAAATATCATCCCTACAAAATTCAACTTGTGCAGGAACTCAATAAAGATGATCCCGATCGCCGCTTACACTTTTGCGAAATTCTAATGGATTTATGTCAAGGAAATAGAAATTTACATCGGCCAATACTTTTTTCAGATGAGGCCACATTTTGTCTGAATGGTACAGTAAACCGTCAAACTTGCAGATATTGTCGGGAAAATCCTCATTGGATGACAGAGGCACATACCCAACACCCTCAGAAATTAAATGTATAGGCTGGAATAGTTGACGACAGAATAGTAGGGCCTTTCTTCTTTGAAGGAACCCTTACAGGACAAAGATATTTAGAGTTTCTAGAAAATGACCTTGTTCCAGCCCTTGCAGTAATTTTTCCTAACGATAATGACCCTGATATTCCTGACGATACCATATGGTTGCAGCAAGACGGTGCACCTCCGCACTATGCGCGCCCTGTACGAGATTTTTTGGACAACTGTTTTCCTGGGAGGTGGATCGGCAGACGCGGACCGATAGAATGGCCTGCAAGATCGCCAGATCTTACACCTCTTGACTATTTTTTATGGGGATACTTGAAGTCAAAAGTGTACATTAATAAACCACGTAATTTAGAAGAACTTCAAAATCGCATTCGGGAGGAAATACGCAAAGTTACCCCAGAAATCATTCATAATGTGCAGAAAGAATTTCTTCACAGACTTGCGCATTGTCAAGAAGTTGGTGGATGGCAATTCGAACATTTAATTTAAGTATAAAATTTAATCAATTGTATTTTATTTTACATACCTCAGAATTGTTACTTTTTATGGATAAAATTGACGTCGTTTTCCAACATTCAATCGTAAGAGGGCAAAATTTTAGTACTGTCTGATAGAGAATTAAACGATCTTTCAGAATCAAGGAAAAAAATATAGTGTTGCCATTTAAAAAAAAATCGATGACGTCATTACTCGAAAACAAATGATATTTGGAAATCGCATTTTACGCTAAAATATGTATTTTTTAAATTAAAAATCGACCTGTTCGAGGATTTTTCCCAAAAAATAATTGTTTCGTTTTTATTGAATTTATTCCATACGTTTGGCGCATACTGTATGGACTGTAGGTCCTCTAAAACACGTCATTCTAGATTGTTTGTAACTTATGCTAAAGGGAAATGTACAAACCAGGTAATTGGCAAAAACACAATTGCCAAAATTCCATAGAGAATAGCAATATTTTTAAATTTGGATGATTCGAAAGGCTATAGTTCAGCTACGTTTTTTGTCAATGCTGGAAGTGGTATAATCACTCTAAAAATACATGGGGGATGGCGAACGAACCCAGTAGCAGAAAGGTACTTCGATGACTGTATTTATAAAAAATTTGAAGTAGCCACTCAAATAATTAAGGGATGAAGTACTACTTCAAGTACCAAAAAACGTTGTCTTAGTAATTTAACTAATTGTACTATTTAGTTATTGAAGTTAATTTTTATAAATACAAAAAAGTAATAAAAAATCTGTTTGAAAGAAAAGCATTATTATACATTTTTAGGAAGTTTGTGTATCAATAAAAGAAGTCTATACACTACTCTTACAGCTATTTGCTAAGTTTCTACTTGTTTGCCTCTCGAAGAAGCCAAAGTATTTTCTTCCCAAGATAGGAAAAGTTCTACTTTCTCTCCTTTAATGAGAGAGGGTATTACTTAAAATACTTTTTTCCAAAATTTAAGTGCACTTACCCAATTAATAAAAAAAATTTCTTAACAAAATTACATTAAAAAAATTATTTTCTCAGGCCTATAACTTACTAAGTTAAGTTGATTTAGTTAATCCTATATTTGTCCAAGGAAGCTAGTCTTAAAGTATGATCCATTATTTACTGAACATCCTATATAAATAGCGCACAAAGGTCAGATTTGATCTGTACAATTTCAACTATCACAATGTGTTGTGGGTTGTATAAATATGTGACGTCATACTAAGAAAAGTCAATTACGTTTTGTTTGGTACAATTTGTCATACAGCAAAATTAGGGCACTGATATTTCAGACATCCTGTACATAGCGATCTTTCCCACATAAATTGAGCTCAACAAATTATCGCTGTTATTAACTTCAACGCTATCTTGTCCAAACGAAGTAGGTAACATTTTTTCCGCGCAGTCTAGAATTATTACATCACCGTACCTCGATACTCTGACATCGCAGAAACAATTTACGTACGTCTAAAATAAATCAACGGATAATTATAATCCCCAACATATTATTTCATTTCGCAACGCCATTCAAACGGCAGTACGTTTCAATTTGGTTTTATTAAGATCATTATCGGCCAGATCAACCATAAACGTGAAATACGGCCGTATAAACGTACAACTGGGCCGAATTTTATACACCGGGTTGATTTAAATGCAAATGCATCGCCTACTACGCCTGTAACCGGACAAGCTTGTTCGGTTAATAGACGAGCGGGTTGCTCTATCGCAGGCGGCACTGAAAAAGTCTTTCGGGCTCTGAACGAAACGATAATAATTGAGGACAGCATTTTACACTTTTTTTGTTTGCTTTCGAAGTATGACAGAAAAACCAATACACAGTGTACAAACATTTTAGTCATATGCTCGGGGAGGCCTAAGAGACAATAAAAAATTTATTTTGGAATTCTAGCTTGATGTTTAAAAATTGGGGCAAATCCTCTTTTGTCCTGTAAAATTGGCGCCTGTGATAACCGTCGTTCGAGATAGCTTCAAACTACGAACAGCTGTGCGACTACCTTTCAAAGCATTGCCAATTCTAATAGCTATGAAAACTCATATTTTTATTAATTGTTATCTGATATATTGGAAAAATTCACGAACCGCTAGATGGCGCTGTAAAATTCAAGATGTCGGATGTAAGGATGAACAACAATTTGTTTACAATTGTCGCTAAAGATTATAAAGCTTTTAATTACCAGGGAATTTGTGTTTTATGGTGTAATTATTTGTGTGGAAAAAACACACAAAACTTCACACTTATATTATGCAAGTAATTTATTCTTCGTTCCATGATTTCAAATTGCCAAAATAACATTTTCCTCATTATAAGGTGGTCAGTATCACTTATTAAGCGTGAACGCCATCTCATGGTCTCATATTAAGCCAATTTGAACAGTACCTTCTGATTACCACAATTTATGTACAAAAAGAAATTCAACTGCCGCACGTGGGTTGCTATTTTTTGTGTAAGTATAAGTGTAATTATGTTAATTCTTATTTTTCTCTAACCTCTAAAATATTTGTACTTAATCATAGTTAACGCCCTGTATATTAAATAAATAAATATAGTCAATTCTCATGAATGCTGCAATAGTTATTTAGGTAAAACGGATCAAATAGAGTCATGTTGCCGCCGCCTCTACGCCACTGCAAATGACAAGTTTGAAATAGAACTATTACAGGAATGAAGGATAACAAGGCAGTTTTCTAATAAAATACTACAGATCCCATTCACAAAATGGCATATATAAAAATATATCAAATATTTAAACCTGTTCTAAATCTATAGGTGTCGCCCATGGATTCCGTGCTTTTAACAAAACTTTTATCTAACTGATTTAGGAAAAAAACTATAATTTAGTTAGACTATGTGTCGAATGCATAATTTTAAAGTGTCCAGTTATTATTTATTCAAACTTACTAAACTGAAATGAACTACATATACCTATGCAAAAAAATATCAAGTATTCTATCACTCATTATAAACTCAATATCACGTTAAACAACGGCGTAAAACGTGATTTTCAGAGCTCATTGAAAAATTAATGAATTCTTCCTACAAAAAGTTCTGTATGGTATGAACAAGTGGGGTAGTTTCGCAAACAAAATTTATATGGGATAAGATATAGAACCTTTCATTGTGGCTGGAATCCGGAAGATGCTCAACAATCTGTGTGATGTTCAATGGAAATAAGAAGCGGATAAATATGCAGTGGAGTTCAGAAAGCAACGTAACAAAAATTCGTTTACCTTGCATTATTTGGGAATATCAACGTACAAGTTAAGCTCAACTTGATTCTGTTTTCAAGAACATAACGAAAGGTTGACAAAAAATGTATGTTTTTAATGTTTTATCCAAACTCACTTACCTACGGTATACAATTTTGTGAATCTTTTCAACTTGCATTACGAGGACATGATGTCAGAACTTGACAAAACGCTTAATGAATACCTTAAAAATGCAATAATTTTTACCTCAAAGAACAAACAAATAAGAACTTTGCATTAGCAAATAAATCTATAACCTCACTACGCAGTTGGACTTCTATATAGCTTCAATACTTGAACACGTCATCAGAAAATTTGTAGCGTACCAGGAGTGTCGTATTACCGATTGTTAGAGGTGATTCGTTTATCTTTTGAAAAGTCGAAAAGGGTGATTCAGTCATAATGACATTATGACTGAATCACCCTGTATAGGATGATATACTTTTTCCTGTAAAAAAGTTATGACAGTACCCATAACCCCGCCAATGGTACTTTACATAAGCTGTAAATTTTACGAGGTATGACAATTATATTCCGGGAATTTAGTTATAACTCGGAAATTGGCAACACTGCATCGTTCGTCAACGTTTTTCTAGAGACTGAAACTAAAAGAAAGGCCCCACTCCTTTTAGTTTCAGTCCAAGGTTGAAGTCGATAGCACGTTTGATTTGTGTTTTATGAGTATTTTTTGGAACTTTTTTAGTGGCGTCATGAAAATGAGTGACTCAAATTACAAGCAACGTATTGTGATTCAATTTTTAGTGAAATCTGGCGAAAAACCCTAGGAAATCCATCGTAAATTGCAGGTGGTGTATGGAGACGAGTGCATGTCGAAAACACGCGTATTTGATTGGGCAAATCGGTTCAAGGAGGGGCGCGAATCGGTAGAAGACGATCCACGTGAAGGAGCTCCCATTAGAGATGCACGATTCTGCAAAAAAGATCGATTCAGATCGGATGGCTTAAGATCGATTCTTCAAAAATCGTAATGCATATTAGAAAAGATCGGTTTCCAATTCTCTTTCACCATACAAATATTAAATTTATATGCGCTGTAACTATTAACTATAATTACGAGATAACATTGGAATAAGTCTGTTGTTTGTAATAATCTGTCAAATGATTTGAGGAGGTTTTACTTTCAACAGGAAACAATAATTCAGAAAGTGGTGCTTTATGAATTATATTATATATTTTAATTAAAAAATGTCTTCTACTTCAAGACTGCTGAACATGAATCTAAAACTAGTTTTGTGCGTTCGTCATGAAATGAAGATGGTACAGGCGTTATATTACAACTTCAACCTAATGTAATGTATACATAGGTAGTTACATTTTCTTTTCTAAAACTAGACTCGAGTGCACATAACTAATTTTAGATTCGTGTTCAGCACCCTCGAAAATAGGGGGGGGGGCTATTAAGATTGGAGAGTTTACACTACAACAAATATTTAACTAAGAAAAATTAATGGGTAAATACAGTTTTTTTTTTTTGTGAAATAAACTGCAGGTAAATGTAATTACTGTATTATGAAAAGTGTGTCCATGTGTCATCAATTTACACCTTGAAAATTCATGATTTAAATTGATATTCTCATGAACAGCGAATTGAGTTCGGTACCTATTGTTGGAATAAAAATTTGATTACATTTTATAATAAAAATATGAAAAACAAAGCGAAGGCACATTACAATCGGTAGTTCTCTGAACCTCGAATAAGGAATTTGAATGACAATAAAATAGAATATATTCTGGTATTCATTCGTATAGGTATTCCATAAACATAAGCCATTTTCCTTTCACCAGAAATCTCAGTTGTTCTAAATGCTAATTGATCAATTTCGCTAAATTGATCAATCAGCAATTAAAACAACTGAGAAAAACGCCGCGCAACACGTAGATTTTCAACCGCCAAACGTCGACCCCTCTTGTAAAATGGAATCCGATCTCGATCTCAATGGAAAATAATCGATTCACCAAAAAATCGCTGTTACGAAAATCGATTCAATATATCGAAAAATATCGTTTGAAAAGATCGATTATTTATAAAATCGATTTAAATCGGACATCCCTAGCTCCCATCACCTCTCGTACTGACGCGAATGTTGACCGTTTACGTGCACTGATCATGTCTGACCGGCGCCTAAGCATTCGTGCGTTGTCTGACGAGTTAAACGTCAACAAAGAAACCGTTACATGAAAATTTGAATATGCCAAAGATTTACGCAAAGATGGTGGCAAAAGTTCTCACTCGTGAACGAAAAGACATGCGAAAATCGATCTGCGAGAATTTTTTGTCCCGCATTCGGAGCGACGGTAGAGACTGGATGAGTCGGGTAATCCCTGGAGATGAGACCTGGATATTTGAGTATGACCCCGAGACCCGTAAACAAAGTCAGCAGTGGGTGGAAAAGGGTGGAGAACGGTCAATGAAGGCAAGGATGTCCAAGTCACGACTGAAGGCAATGTTGATCGTTTTTTTCGATATCCACGTCCATATCATTCATCGTGAATATGTTCCTGCTAGTGACAGTTGACTGGACAATTCTATGTTGCCGTCCTGAAACGGCCGCGGACCCGTGTTTTCTGTGTGCGACCCGAACTCGCCGAGAACGGCTGGATCTTGCACCACGACAACGCGCCAGCCTATTCCTCGTTCATTGTGCAAGAGTTTTTGGCAAAAAAGGCATTCCAACGTTGCCGCACCCACTCTATAGCCCCGATATTGCCCCCTGCGATTTTTTTTATTCCCCAAGATGAAGTCGCACCCCAAGGGAACTCATTATGCTGGCGTACAGGAGGTCAAAGAAGCTGTAACCGTGGTGCTGAGCGGGTTAACAGCGGAGGATTACCAAGAGTGCTTCCAATCGTGTGAGCGACGTTGGAATCGTTGTGTAGAGTTAGAGAGAGACTATTGTGAAGGTCGATAATAAAATTTTGGCAAAATTTAATTTGCTTGTTTTTTCATTGACAAATTCCCGGAACTTAATTGTCACACCTCGTATACCTACCAAGGTGCTATTCTCAAAATTATCTCAAGAGGTTTAGAAATTATCAATTTTAAATTAATTTTTTGCTTATGTAACAAAATTACGCAATTAAGAAACACCCTATGTATTAAATAAATCATAAATTCCGCAAGTTATCACCTTATCCCCACTTCCTCTACTTAAATGTCTTCGAAAAGAGATTTATGAGTTGAAGTTTCTGAGAGTGCAACAATCTGATTAATTCCATTAATTCTTCGACACTTCCTGGGTCTCCAGGACGCCAGAACGCATGCAGCCCGCCCTCCGAAGCACCCCGACTATGTGGGTTAGAAATCTCTTCCCTTATCTCTCCTCTGCAACAACACACCGCCAACTTGAATGGCATCACCCGCCTACGCCGCTCCCCGCTTACGCAACTGCAGGGCTAGTATCGATCCGCCTTAAGATACTAAATTAAATTGCTTGCTTTGTCGTAACTTCTACATAATAATTCAATTAAACACACACGCCGATGACGCCGACGTTAAGGTGCATTATCGAACACCTGTCGATTAAAGGAGGCCAGGAGATTTTAGTAGATCGATGTTTCTGCGACTGAGGCATTTGTTTTAAGTCTCCATGTCTCTTGATGCTGATCCAGTCTCTTTGATGTAACAAACAAATTGAAACGGCAGCCAGTAATATTTTAACTGAAAAGAGAAATACAGGAACATACAACGTATATTTTTAAATTCTTCTTTATGAAAATGCTTACTACCAATTCTTTGGTTATCTAGATAAACAATATCTGTTCGATTACATTTTAGCACCTTCCATTCCGCTCTTTTCTTAATTAAGATTCTTGTGTGGTACTATGGAAAGTAATAGATTCGCCAGTTTCCTTTTTTTATTTTGCTTTTATAAGTAGCCACAATATCAATTGTACCCACAAAATGATAATGCAACATAATTTGAGATTTGACTTAAAAGTATGCATTCTCAACAGCACTCAAATAACAACCAAAACGTAAAATAATTCCAGTAACACAAAAATAATAACACTGGACACAGAAATACTTTTAAAATATAAATAAAAGTCGAAATTTATTAACAAGCAATATTTGACATTTTCCATTCAAATATCAGTGTTTTGGGATCTTGGTCTCAGCCAAAATTATTTAGAAGTCCATGCTTTTGTCGAGAATCGTTGATATCCGCCTTCAAAAATCATTCACTTTGTTACTTTTTAATCATAGGACCACGTTGATGGATAATTAATGATCCTTACGCAACACCACACCGGAAGCAACAATTCAAAGCAGTTGAAAATCTAGGAAAGGTTCTGAATATCTAATCAGGCAAGGTTAGAATCGATCTTAATTATCTGTATGATATTTCGTAAATATCTCCTAAATGTTACCAAACCCATTATAGTGATAAATTGGGTAGCATAGCATATATGGATACGAGACAATTTGCATCCTTATATTCTCGATTTTTGAAATTTACAGTATCTCTAAATTGACCTTAAAGTTTAAAAATTAAGCGGAAATTTGTTCTAGACAAATACAATGGAAATGAAAACTATACTGATAAAATTCGTTGTTACTTACAAAAATGTCATAATATGCTGTGCCAAACAAAAATTTGATATTTGTGTGAAAATGTAGTTAATATATCAAATGAATTGAATTTGAATTAAACATTTCGACTACGAAAATAATGAAAATCGCGTATTTTATGAATATTATTATTTTGAATATACAGGGTGTACAGAATATAACATATAGGGCCGATAATAATACAGGGTGTCTGTGAAAGGTTGGAAAATTTCGGAGCTGGAGATACTGGTGTCAATTGAGCCAAATATGCCTTATCCGAATGTTGCTGGTTTCAATACAGGGTGTTCAATGCTAGAATTTTATTTTGAAATATATCAATAACTTGTCGGAGTATTAAAAAAAAAATTTGGCACAATTATGTTTTTTGACACGGCGAGGTTTAATTTTGGAACCATTTTTCAACAAAGCACAAAGATTTTATCAATGTAGGCCGATCTTTTTAAAATTTTGCACGTCCCCATAATTTACCGTTCTGAACAACTTTTTCAAGGAACATCTTGCTGTATTTTCAATAGAATAGGCACTTTACCTGGAACGATAACAGTTTTCAATCGGTGCACTGAATATTTCAAATAGGATTATTTCAAAAATGGTTACTCCTAACGACTTCAACAAGGTATACCTTTTTTAGATACAACAGGTAGGAGAATCGATTGTTTCAATAGACAGATGGATACACTAAACAGCAAAAAAGTTCTGCCATTTAAAAAAAACATGCTGTGCAATAAGTGGCGCCCTCTACTAGTGACGTCAAAATTAGTTAAAAATTCTTATTTGCCGTGCCAAAAAACATAATTGTGCCATTTTTTTTTAATACTCCGACAGGTTTCAAAGTTATTGAGATATTTCAAAATAAAATTCTAGCATTGAACGCCCTGTATTTTTGAAACCAGCAAAATTCGGATAAGGCATATTTGGTTCAACCTACTTTTTTTGGTCACCAGTATCTCCAGCTCCGAGATTTCCCAACGTTTCACAGACCCCTGTATAACACGTCGATTTTTGATTTTAATTTACTGTTTTTTTCAAATAATAATGTATACAGAATGACCTACCTTCAAGTAATGACGTCACCACCGGTTTTTAAATAAAACACCCCATTTTCTTCCCTCTTTCTAAAAAAAAATGTCAAGTTAAATATGTTTTGTTTGGTACAGTTTATCATTAAAATAAATGCACTCATATTCTTGCCACCCTGTATAATTTCTAAGTAAAATAACAAATAAAGCATTTTAATTTATATAAAATGAATAGATGTCCGCAAGTTGGGAAAACCCCTTAAATTTTGTTTCCGTTTGTTTACACTTAAATCTTATAAATATTAATACATCAAATTGTAACGAATCGAGATGTCAAAACAAATCTTGTACGCCCATGAACAGCCGCTGTCATGAACTGGTCGCGTGACATAAATTTTAAAGCTATAAATATTTAAATAAAATGCAACATTTTAATTCGAGTTACCTATGAGATATCAAAATCGTGTCCTTTTATGAAGAATAATGTGCAATGTAAATGTTCACAAATTTTTTTCATGAAAATAATTGGATACCACTTCTCCGAATACTGTAGTTTGACACATTCTTATGTAAATTAACTTCAATATGTACCCAAGTAAAAAAATACAACAGGAATGCCTTGTAGAGATGGGTAGTTCGCGAACGAACTAGTACAAACGAACTATTCACTTTACTGAATGAAATAAATCATTCCTTCTTGTCGGACTGAATCATTATCTGTGAACTAAAAGCAACGTTGATTCTAAAAAATTTAACAATGTAATTCAGGCGAGTCAAATTCAGTCCTTCTATACTTATTCAGTAGTTCACTGAATTAAATGAAAAATTGCAGCTGACGATTAGACATAGACGGTATCGGAGATGTGACTCAATGATCGGTTTCAGTCGGATCACCTATACAGAATAGCTAGTTCGGTGTCTTGCGACAGAATATTTTCTTAAGCAGAGTAACAGAAAAACGAGCTCCATTAAAATTAGACAAAATTTCTAAAATTTTGTTTTTAAACGCGAATTTTTTAATATTTAGAATTTATTTATGAAATTTTTTATTTTTTATTTTAAATATTACTTCTTTTGTTAATTTAATACAATATTTTCACACCTAAAATTATATTTTATTACCTATATTTAAATGCTTACCTATAAATGTTTTAAACTAAAATCTAGATTTGTCTGTAATCTCGAAAGCATTGTATGTTATACCTATGCCTCTAAATTACGATACCACGCGAGTCATGAAACAGTGCCAGTATTGAACGTCGAGAGTCGAGACTGAACGATTGGTGGTCGAATTACAAAAATATAATTATCGACTGTACCGTTGAGTGAATAAGTATATAAACTTATTCACTCAACGACCGTACTGAATCAAATGAATTACTCAAGTGAATGATTCTCTTAGGTGAATGAGACTGATAGAATGAATTCACCAAAATGAACTAAAAGTCCCATCTCTAATGCCTTGCATAAAATGCGTCGCCATTAAAATGGTTTTCAAGAGAAACATGAAGGTTTAAAGTTTTTCTAAAACCCAGACTAAAATTTAAATCTTAAAAATAATGTTATGTTCTATAATTCTGTATTTTTATAAATTAGTATATACTTATTCTACTGAAATTATTATTACACAAGATATTACAAGATTCAGAAAACAATATACTTTTATAAATGTATTTGGTTTTTCTGACAAAAAGATTTCTTTAACTTTTGACGTTGTGTGTATATATGCTTTACATGTTTAGGTAATCCATAACTTGCTGCAAAAAACGACGGCACATAAAAGTGAGTCAACTTATTAGAACATCATAAAACTGAAACGGCGATTTTGTTTAGGGTCTGTATTAGCGGTTCGCAGCGATCATCTCGACACTATCGAATGGTGAATATTCTATTTAGACGCTATTAAAAAAAAGGTTCTATAAATGGCGATGCCGTTGCACTGGTTAGTTAAGTAATACTCTCCAGCAATCATCGCCAAATGCGTAATGCAATCGGCATGTTCGCGACGGCCTCGAAGCATCTTCTTGAATGATGTTATTAACCGTATGGATTACTTTCAAATAATCTCCTAACCCGATTACGAGAGAATGTTTAAATTTGTTATTAAATGGCTAATTATATTGTTTGCGCTCTCCGCGCAACCATCGCACGATTAATTGACAATTCCCCTCATTACGGTTGCGACACTGCGTCGTCGCATCCAGTCTCGACCCGTAGACGAAGACGTAGACGTAGACTTTAGAAAATTTATTATGTCCAGGGCCCTGTATTCTTGAAATCGTGTTTTGTACAAATACAAATTATTTTAAACATTTAATTGAGAACATTAACTACAACTACTACAACTATTGAGAGTGTACAAAGAAAGTTCTTGAAATTACTTTATTTTAAAGAGTATGGTTCGTATCCAGAAAGAGGATTTAGTCATGATGTATTATTGAATACCTTCGATGTTACATTATTAGAAGTTAGACGTGTTATTTCTAGCTGTACATTGATTTACAAAATTATACATAATGAACTTGACTGTTGTGATCTATTGCACGCATTAAATTTTCATGTTCCGCAATATTCTGCAAGGGTTGCTGATTTTGTGTTACGATTAGCTAGAACCAATATAATGCTGCGCTCTCCATTGTATGTCATGTGTAGTAATTTAAATAAAATTGGTATGTTTCGTGACATTCATTCTGTAGATGTTAAACAATTGCGTTTTTCTTAATTGCGTCTTTTTATATTTTTTTTGCTACATTTAATAGTTTTGTGATTCTTAATGTAAATGAAGTGTTTCTATTTTTTTTATATTTTATAGATTTGTAAAGTCTCATTTCTTAATTCCGTCTTTTTATTTTTTTGCTACATTTAATAGTTTTGTGATTCTTAATGTAAATGCACTGGAAATTGTTTTTTCTTTTAAATTTTGTTAAAAATTCTTGTTGTTATATTATGTATTTGTCCTGTAATTGAATCTTGTATCTGTTGGGCAATAAATGAGTATTATTATTATTATTATTATTATTATTAATAACTGTATATACAGTACAGGTATGTGAAACACATAAGCTGCAAGTTTGATTAAAATTGATAGACATAACATATACTGGAGATTTCATACCTAAATTGGTTCTTACATTATGACAATAGAACATACAGTGATCCCGTGATCCAAGTCTAGGAACTCATAGCTCAAACATATTCAACATAGATGATGAATCAATTCGGTTGTGAAATAATTTATATAAAACTGACAAACTCGCAAGCACTCTTCTGGTATGTAAAGAATCGAAATTAAATCTTTGTAGCAACAAACTGTGGTTATATCCCCTAGGTGGAACCATCAGCACGGTAAAACAAAAACTTAAGAAAACGCTCCTGAACTGATTCCATTAAATCACTATGCGTTCTATAGAACGGGTACCAAATAATACTACAATATTCAAATTTCGAGCGTACTAGAGAATAATAGAGGCATTTTAAAGCAGCAACGTCATTAAAGTTCGAAGAATTTCTGAAAACAAAGCCCAATGTTTTATATGCAGTGTTAACCATTTGATTAATGTTATTGGAAAAAGAAAATTTGTCATCTTGGAGATATCATTTGATATATCCAAGGTCCTTAACACTATTGCAGTGTTTAAGAGCTGTAGCGTTGAGATTTAGTTAAACAAAATAGGTTGAGTTTTAAGCGTAAATGAGCATATCTGGCACTTGTCAATATTAATTGGCAATTGATTTTTTGAACACCATTCCTTAACTAAATCAATACTTTCCTATTTCCTAATTTAAACAGTCACTTATAGAACGTATATTTAAAAAAAGTTTTAAATCGTCGGCAAAAAAAACAGACAGACAGGCAGACAAATCGTTAATAAATAAAATAAAAAGAAGAGGTCCAAGGTTGGATCCTTGGGGTATACCCCAAGTGGCTAAGAAAGTATTAGATTTAAAACCGTTGTCTGAAACATATAATTACGTTGGGAAAGATATGATCGGAATAGTCTATTAATAAAACTCAAGTTTATATATTAGAAATCCTGCGGAATCCCGATAAATCGTGCGAAATCACAAGAAATCGCGCGATATCACGCAAAATTCCGCGACATCTAAAGGTAAATTTGCCCGTAAAAACTGACAATACTGTCACCTTGTGTCATTATGGACGTTATTATACTTATTTCCGTTCCAGCTCGCATTGTTATTTTTTCTTGTTGTAGAGTACGGGGTGTGATTAGGATTGATTGTGCAAAAAATCAATTTTTTGACCAAGAAGGTCACAATTCTGAGCAATCTTAGAAATATTTTTTTTTGTTAATACATCGGGATGTTTTCGATAACTCGCATATACAGGGTGTCTGCAATAGGTTGGGAAAACTTACTACCACCATATATTCCGAGGGCCAAAATATACAGGCTGTCGAAATTACAATTTTATTTGAGTTTTTTTTTAATAACTCTTCAATCAACAGCAAATTCGAGGCTATATGTTAATTTAAATTAAAACAAACTCATATCTTTAAATTTTCTAGCACGATACTTTAAAACCAAATTCAAATGAAATCTAAGGAATCGATAAAATCAACGAAATCATGCGAAATCAGTGGAGTCAGCGAAATAAAGTGAAATCAGTAAAATCAAGTGAATTCATATACAATTTGGTATCTGATTTCCTTATTTCCATTAAAGTAATAATGAATCTGAAACCAGGTGTACAAAATTCTTGGAAGTGTCACTCTCCTCGCCAAAATTTCTGCTGTTACACATAACGACATGTTGAAATTATAAAAATAAATTAATTTGTAAATATAATAATTATGAATCTTTTTATTTAAATAACATTCAGGTAAATTGTTCGAAATGTCTACCGATTACTTGTTTCCCAAAAAGCTTGGTAGTAGAATTTTGTAAAGACCTTTTAGCTACACCCTGTATAATGTAATCATATTAAATACACACACTACACATTAGCACTTTATACAATATAAAATACTACGTAAGTATCTATATTGTGTTACGATAGAGTATTTGTACACATTTACAAAAATATCTTCACGTAGATAACCTTTTCCACCTGCTGTCTGTATTGTTATTTATAGTGCAGAATATTATAAATACACTATCATTTAATGTAATTAATATCGAAGATGTTTTCGGTCATATGAGTTGACGTTTATATATAAAAAACGTGAATACATGTCTGGGTAAAAGCCGTGTCAAAGGACAATTATTTCAAAAAAATATATAATTATATCAAAATATCGTTATTATATCATAAATATATGTTTACACGACACAACACAAAATAACTATCACAACTATAGTAATTAGTCCAATTTGCACACTGCCCACTTTCTCACGCAGATTCTCATAAAAACTTAGAACATGTTCTAAATGTTTATGGACATAATTCTTCCCAAAATTATTTCACTTGTTTTCTGTATGCAACTACAAAATTAGCGTAGAATAGAATTATTCCAAAAATTCTGTAGAGAATTTTTACAGTGGCATACGGCTTTAATAGGAACAGATTTTTTTTAATAGTAAAACCACAATTGTGGTGAACTTGACAATTTATTTACAGTGATTAGATACTTTAATCGTTTTTAATCCAGCATAAATAGTTCCACTAAAAATAATTTTAGCAAACTTAGCTGAAAGAAAAGCTAACATATTAGCCGCCATCTTTCAAAAAGCTCGGACACGCTCCTGATTTACATAATTTTCGGTCGCAGAAGGCGCTGGAAAACAAACGCGTGTTCTTAAGGACGCCCTGTATCAGGCACCAATCAGGCGAGCAAACAAAGAACAAAATGCGGCGCCCTTCACGATCTCCTTTAGTGAAAGGCAAGCCGTAAGTAAAACGTCAAGCGAAATTCTTCGGCACGCAAAAAAACCAATCCACGCGATTACTGATTTAGCGAAGGACGATCAAGTCTGCTTGGCGGATTTTTGACAAGGTCTTTTTTTATAAGTAGATCTGGATCGAGAGAGATACATTTGAACTAAACCCACGTATGTTTTGATTGTTCGGTCTTCGCCGCATCTCGTTGGCGATCAGAGGAGCTGCGATTCGTTTTCGTTTGTTTGAAAGTGAAATGAGGAACTGTTCCGAAAACGTTGATTTATTCTAAATGATAGTTAACTACTCCATTGAATTTATGTCCCATTAAGGCAGTGGCGTAAAATACACTCTATGTTGTAATTAAAAGTATGCTTACACTTATAAATAAAATAGACGATGCAAACTTTATTTTTGAGGGTTAGGTGCAAAGAATGGCAAGGTTTCTATGATTTTGATAAAGTTCTAAGCGTTTAGTTTACTTAATCAAACTATCCTTGGGGACGCCGGCTATCTGTATCTACACACAATTAGCTACTTGCCGAAGAAATACCAGCTTCTATGCTTGTTTTCGGTAGTTTTTTTTCCACACATAAATAACACTGCTCAATCATAATCTATTATGTAACAATTTAATTAATTTTCAAATATAATAAAACACTAGAAGCATAAATATTTTAAAATCACAGTATACAACAGATGAAATAAATGAATACTGAAGCGACGTCAAATTTCAAAGAAAATATTTCTATTTTTTGAATAAAGTTATTAAAATTTATTATTGATGTCTTTCTGTTAAATCATTTTGTTCCAATGCAAGCAAATACTGAGATATTAATAATAATCTCCAGAAAACAATATACTTAAATGCATGCAAGAAAGTAATAATGATGAGAATAACAAATCCAAACTTATCATAAAAAAATGCATGAATTATTTACAACAGCGGAAACCTTTCCAATGTTAATTAAAAAATTCCTACCCTTTTTTTAATTTTAGATTCGTGTTTAGCACCCTGGAAAATAAGGGGTTGAAATTTTTTAATCAATATTAAAGAGATTTCCGATGTTGTAAATAATTACCAAATACTTGTTTATAAGATTATTATCTTATTATACAACAAATAATTTGTAGGGACGCTAATTTGCACAGACATAACCTCAAATTACTTACTGAAGAAATAACAGCTTATCGGCTTATTCTTGATAAATTTTTTGCACACAAAACACTGTGTAATCAATACATATTATGATTTAGAAACATTAAAAAATCCCAGAAATTATTTTAAAAACCAGAGTTCACAACAAAACACCAAACCACAATAACTGATGCTATGTTCTCAAGTTTAATTGACTTTAAGAAAACGTAGTAGTTTTTTGACAAAACTTTTTTATTCTTGATGTCTTGCTGCTAAATAAGAGCACATATATTTCACATAAAAAAAAATAAAAAAATTGGGAATGTTCTCTATAAATCAGTTTATTTATTTCATTAAATAAGGGCATTGGCGCATCCAAGGCAGGTTTTGCCGTGTCATATCAACACCTACTATTCGAAGACGACTCCACAACGCAAATTTACATGCTAGAAGACCATTACGGGTCCCCACTCTACTTCGAAGGCATCGTGCTGCCAAGCATAGGGGTTGGCTTTTACGCCAGTGGCGGTGGGTTTTATTTACAGACAAAACCAGAATTGGGCTGGTCGCTGATGACAATCGACAAAGAGTCTGGAGAGAAACAGATCGTCAACAGCGACTTTATTTTTCCAGTGAAGTTGCTTCGTAGGAAGGGGATATTGTAATGTTTTGGGGTGGAATAATGTTCAACCCCCGCACCCCATTAAGTCGCATACCACAGAATATGATCAGTCAAATTTACATCGAACAAGTTATTACGCCCATTATCTACCCCTACGCAATGAATTAGGTGAAAATTTTGTGATTATGGATGACAACGCTCGACCACATCGCGCAAGGACATATCAATAGATTAAATTGGCTAGCCAACTCTCCTGACATGAATCCTATTGAAAACATGTGGGATTCCGTTGCTAGAGCCATTCATAATCATATTCCTCCACCTCAGACTGCAGATGAGTTAGTTGTGGTGGCAGAAGGAGAATGGAACAATATTCCGCAAGAGATCGTTAACCGCTTGATTATCTCAATGCACAGACGTGTCAATATGCTATTGGAAAGTGGTGGAGGTATTACCGACAATTAGTCAAGTAAAGAACTTGCTTTGTTACTTCTTTTTTATTTAATACATTTTGTTAAAAATGTCACACATTTGTTGGTTTTTAATTTTCTAAATACCTAATCAGTTTATCGAGCATATGCTTTTCACAAAAAGAAATATTCAGAAAACAATATACTGTTTAAATGTATTTGGTATTTCTGACAAAAAGATTTCTTTAACAAGAATGAGGGGGAGTCCAGGACTTTTGACGTTGTGTGTAGTTATGGAGCGGCACATTATCCAATGTATTATTGTATTTTGTATTGTGTCTATCTAAATATGATTAGTAAGATAATAAGACAAGTTCCATATATGGATGTTATGTTGTTAAGATAAACTATTCAAAAAGATAATTTTCTCCCTATCTAAATCTTTTTTCTATCTTTTTATTGTAGTCGTCGAAGTCGAGACCTAAAGATATTAAATTTACCAAAGATATCTATCCTAAGAAAAAATTTTTTCCTAAATAAATATCCTGATAATTCGTTTTACAACGCCAATCACGAGGTAGTAAATCAAACGATCAACAAATGTTTTTTTTTTTGTAACGGTACATTAGTAGTTATTATTATTACTTCCTCTTTAGTCAATACACCCAAGCCTATACTCGCATTACAGCAACGTTCAACTGTTCTTCGCTGATACACAACAATAGCAACAAGCAGCAGCGCTCTACGATTAAATATTAATTATGTATTTAGAACGAACGACTATTTTTATACGTCGTAAACAAGTTGTTATAGTTTTTTGCCGCGCATTTATCCGGTCAGCGCACACCCGGATCTGGGATCCAGCAACAGGGAATTTATGGTCTCTTTTAAGGCCGGGCGTTTGTTTCTTTTTTTGCTTCAGGTGCTGAAACGGTGACCTGATATCCGGCTAACCAGATGTGGCGACTCCTACATCGCGTCGCCTCTGGACGATGAGTGACATTGTTTTGTTTTCAAATCAAGGATGACATAAATATTGATGAATTTTTTGAAACTCGTCTGGATTTGTCTGGCAGGGAAAAAAATTAGTGATGTGCTGCGCATTTTGAGTTCTCCTCATTGTTTTAAGATAAATCGCGCTGAGAATTCATGCATGCAGAGAAAAATTTGTTTAAATTAACAAAACAATATTTAACCCAAATAAAAAAAGAAATAATTAGTTTAGTTATCCTGAATATATCTTGAATTAATGTAAATCTGTTAAATTTAATAAAATCATTTTGTTTCTTCAAGAAAATTAAAAATAAACAATAATCTCTTTTAACTTATTTTATTTTAACTTAATTAATATAGATGTTTAGTTTTACAGTTTACAGGGAAGCTTGTTGAAATCAATAAGGAATTTGTTTATAAAACATATATATCTGTCAAATGTAGGTATATATACAATGTGTCCCACTTTTCATGGGGCCAACCTGGTATCTCGTTCACCTCATATCCAAATACTTTGAAACTTTGGTGGTGAATATATACTTATAATGTGAGTCTTTAGACTTAGCCATATTTGATTATAGTCAGAGGCGTCCACCTCTATGGAGAAAGGAAGTCGATTTTTCAAAAAAAAAGTATTAGCGATTTTTGTAGAAAAAAACTAGTAGGATATTCTTAATCAACACCTTTAGAAACCCCCTTGTACAAGATTACATCGTTGTGGGTTCAAAGATGTTTCAGAAACAGGCCGTCGAAAACAAATTTTTTCAGTAACCAGCCCAATTTTGGTTTCGTCTGTAAATAAGACCCACCGCCACTGGTGTAAAAGTCAACCCCTATGCGCTTGCGCCCACTGGAGACAGGCAGCACGATGCCTAATAGAGTGGGGACCCGTAATGGTCTTCTAGCACGTACATTTCCGTTGTGGAGTCGTCTTCGAATAGTAGGTGTCGATATAATACGGCGAAACGTACCTTGAAAGTTGACCCTGAGAGCTGAAGCTGAAGATGTGCGGTGTCTACGGGCATATTGCACCAAATACCGATCCTCCCTTTCATTAGATACGCGTTGTTTAATTAAACAAAATAAAATCATAAAACTAACCAAAAATTAACAAATCTGTTTTTACTGCGTGGTTATAATTAAAGCTTTTCAATGCTTTAAATTAAATCAGCATCGTTACGTGCTTGAAAAATTGTAAAATATGTAATAAAATACATTATACAACAAGTAAACATACATATTCATTAGCCACTTGAGTATTTTTTTAAATTCAATACCTACGTGTATAATAATGACCGATTAGATCATAGATATCGCAATTCCAAACGAAAATCAAGTAACCTGGCAGTGTTTCAACTGTTTAACAAACGTCACCGTTAATGCTAATAGTGTTACAATTATTAATGTCGCTCGATTTACATAATTAAAGTTATCGAAATGTTTAAAAACACGCACGGTGCAAATTCCGAGAATGGCTAGTTCGGAGACATTTTTAGTACCCTGTATGACGTTTTATGTTGCGATACTGGTTCTCAGTGTCACATTTTACTCCACCTATTAAAGTAATTTCGTATTTTTTATTGGCACAACGGATAAAGACAATGTAAGAATATTTTAACATTTTACACGTTTAATATTTTTTCCATGACTTATTTATATGTATATACATACCTATATAGAGAAGTTGCAATAAATTAATGAATACGAGCTATAACTTTTTTTATTTCAAATGGAACACTCTGTATTTTTTGCTCTGTCTTGTGTATATTGCAATTGTCTTTCAACCCATAGGGGAAATACGGAAAAATTTGTAAAATATGTTGACGCGATTAAAAAAAATAAATGCACATTTGCACGGAAAAAAGTATTTTAAAATCATTATTTAAACCTCTTTTGAGGCTGTCACTGAGCGATTTATACACGACAGCAACTCGTTGACCGCCTGCCATAATAATGGCACTCTTTAAAATTAATTTTGCGATTCGTAATGAAATCTGCTTTCAACTTTTAACATTAGTTCTTAGTTGTTTCACTCACCAATAGAGATTTAATGAAATTTCTACTCGGAACTTCCAGAAATGCAAAAACTGTTTTGAGGGAGTGTCATTATTATTGCAAAAGTATGTACCTACTATCTATTGCATAATACTGACACTTTGAATTTGGTGACTGTTTCAAACTGCTGACGTATTTGTAATGATATCTTACTTTCAACTTTTGACATAAGTTCTTAATTGTTCCATACACCAATAGAGATTTAATGAAAAATTCATCGAAAATTGTTTTGAGAAAAAGCATTATTATCGCAATAACTTGAACGGCCGTATCTCGATGAAGTCGCTGGAAGTGGAAATATGCAACCAGCAGTACAATCACAATCCCAAAGTTAGAATAAATCTGTAAACTTTGTGTGTGTTATTTAGTATTCTAACCTTTTTATTTGGTAAAATGCGGTGCACCGTTTTAATAATAAATTTTGGAATGCAAGTTCAAGTTTATTTCCTATTAATGAAAGTTGACTTCGGAAAGTGTGATACTTGTACTTATCCAAAACATTTTACATGGCTAAGTTAATACTATTGTTAAAATCAGTTTATTAGCGGATAATAATCTATGCAAGAACACAAACACACAAACATTTAGCCGTGATGTGGCAACGCAGGTGTGACGCTGCTCATTAATTGTTCATTGTGTTCGCCCCAGGGACTCTGCATTGTTGTCAGATTTTCAAATTTTTCGGATCAGTATTTTTCCAAATAAAGAAACGCAGTTTTTTACTGTATTAGAAAGGTATTTTAAGCTAATATATTGTAATGTGAAATTTTATGTGTATGTGTGTTTTCCCGGATAGCTCAGAATTATATCACTTACCGTTCTTTTCTAAAGCACCAGTCTGAAGTATAACACTTTTTAAGTTTAATTTTCAACAAAGTTCTTGAATTGTATTTTTTTTTTTATTTTGCTTCAGACATTAATATTCTTTATTATCATTATTATTTATTTTTATCTTATGAAACAAGTTAATCAAAATTTTTAATTATTAGCATGAGAAACCTTTCTCTCAGGAGCGGTTCAGTGAAGTTTGTATTAAAAATTATATTTTTTTTTATATATAAAAATTAAGACAATTTTATTATAAATAGATATCATCCAATATTTATTTAAAGTATTTAAAATTACCCTACGTAAAACCTGCTCTACTTAATTTCTATAATTAACAACATTATCATTAGCAACTATAAAATTTTTATAACCCTGTTCAAAGTCCCTTAAATCAGTCTTGAAACACCATTTAATAAAAGTCTAATATTTTACCTTCCAATTTTCTGTCGTTTTCTCGTCTGTGATTGTCTCTAAATACTTGTCTTTATCTGTAGATACCTTGTAGAACTGCTCACTGTTGTTGTTTGAATTTAGCGCCTTCTAACTGTCAGATTTCTTTGACACCCGCTTTGCAAATGTCCAGTACTCACTGTTTCGGTCTTGTAACAGATTGTCATTAAAATATAATACATTTTACTGTAGTTTTCTTGGTTATATGTTCCCTGTGCTGTGGTAAATAGTGAATATAACCCTCAATGTAGTTTTCTTCGCTCTGCTGGATTGGATTTCGATATACAATGTTTGTTATACTTGTAGGTTAACTTTATTTATTCAGGTACAGTTTCTTTCTTACTAATTTCTTACAATTCTTCCAAAATTTTCTTGTCTTCTCCAAAATCTCGTATCTTATTTATTTTTCGAAATCAACAACTTCTTTTTTTTTTTATCTTTTCGTTCCTATGCGACGTTTTTTGCTTTCTCACAGAGAGTTTTTAATACACTACACTAACTGTACTAATTATAAACTAAGTTGAACATACTTTTTTCTTTACATTTTATTATTTTATTTTGATATCTATTTATATTGCTTTATAAACTTCAAACATTTACTAACTAATAACTAAACATTTATAAATATACTAAATATACTTTTTAAATTCGTCCTTTTTATACCAATTGAAACTTTTATATATATTTCCTTTTTGTGTCCATTACAATATATATATCAAATCTCCTACAATTCCTATCAATGAAGTAATATGTATGTTCTCGGATACCAAACATCTAAATATGCTAATGAACAATGCCACAGACAAAGCTCTATTCAATAATTATCTAAAAAAAATAATCTAGCTGAATTTACTAACCTGGTTTACTGAAAACACTCTATAAATATCTAAGGGTAGATATTGTGGATGTTTTTCAACGCTGGTTGGGGCTTTAGTCCACAGAATAGTTAGTTTCACACAATATTGTTAATACCTAAAAATATGTAAAAAAACGATTACATAAAGGGTAAAATTATGTTATTGATTTAGTAGGTCGTTATAATGGTTAAATGCAAATGCAAAGGAAACGCAGATCTCGGTGGGACACCCTGTATACGAATTGGCCTGTTTCAGTAACTTTTGTTAGTCTCAAATGTAAAAAATATGAATTTCGTTTCATTATTTGGGACACACTGTATAATATGTGATAAGTAAATTCAGTATTTTAAAAATTGATTTAAAATAGCAATCGCCACAATAATAATGGCCCATAGCTATGCGAAGTCACTGTTATACTGGAGTCTTCAAATCGCATAATTACGTGTCCAGCGAAATGGAAAATAGAGTTGCATCTTGTCGTAAACACAGTTTCAAGTGAAAAAAGTTACATGGAAAAAATATTACAGCAATTAAATAAGTGATCAAACAAAGCCGCTACCTTTCACCTAAAATGAAAGGGAAATCGTGAGAGGTATGCAAATTATTATTAGTATTAGAACCATCGTTAGCCAATAGCTCCTCTGCTTGGAATTTCTAATAATTTTTATATCGCTTGATGACAGTTTTCGCGTCATACTTGGTTTATTTATAAACTGTTGTTAGCATCGTACACCTAATTTCAACAGACGATTTTCGATGTTCAAAATTGCTCCCTCCTGTCTCAATGCAGTATATGCTGGCACCAAAAATAGTACAGAAAGTTAATAAGGCGTTATTGTTTCTAATTTCTATACTTGCATTGTCAATTCGATATAAAATTTTACCTCTATTATTCACTTCGCAGTTACTTTACCAGTATATGCTCTCACAAATAGAAATCCAATGGATTTATGATATGGACAAGACCTACACCTTCACATCTCAATTGCAAAGGTTCCAGAAACATTGTGTCTCTTAGCCAAAATATTCTCTGTGAGGAACAAGGAGTAGACCTGGCAGAAAAATGCTGTGCATACATACATGCTCAAAGCTTCACGATTTCTTCATAAATTAGTAAGCAGCATACTTAGTTTTGGGTAACAATTGTTGTTATAAATGCAAATACAAGATGATTTAGAACTTATAAAAAAAGTATTGTTGTTATTAATTAATTAAATTAATGTGTGATTTTAATTGTTCAAACGAACTATTCAAATTTTGTCCATCGATGTGTAAACACATTTGGGCCCGTTTTATCCAAATGTTTCTGGTTTTTGTTTGTTCTGAATTCGTAAGTTACTGGCGGCAGCTTTGATACGTTTGTGTAAATCATCACTAGTGTCCACTTAGGTGTGATACACTTATTTTTTAAATATCTCCACAAGAAGAAGGGATTTAAGTGAGAAGATCGTGGCGGTCATGGCACCGGTGCTCCTCGTCCCCGGAGAAGCGTGGTTGAAAATGATCCTGTTGAATTGCATGCGGATTTTCAAAATCCCAAACGAGTATTATGAATGTTATACATCCCATTCCGTGTAAAAATTAGCTTCATCTGCTGTTCTAGCTGTTTTAGTTGTGTTCGCCTCAGGGACATTGCCAAGCTGCCAAATTTTCAATTTGTTCAGATCAGTAATTCCTTGATAACGATTGACGCAGGTTCCAGTGCGACACTTTGTATATCAATAGTATCAAATTTACATTACGGTGCTAACCTACAATATATCTGCATTATCAACATAGCTTAATAACATTGTAATTGCTGTGGGATTCTGTATTTGGAAACCTTGTGATATATGTTTCTTTATTTTTTACCGTGATGATAATAAATATTAAATAGTCTGTAAACATTAATCATGCGCTAATCTTGCAACTAAATGAATTTTTTGCTGCAATTCGAATGTTTCGCAATGCATTAATAAGCTTAATTCGAAATGATTAAGTATAGCAGAATAAAAATGTTCGAACGTAATTGGTGTTACATGGTGCAAACAAATTAGGCTATTTTTATTTTTTGTAGCCCTGAATATAGCTCCTTTAAAGTAGCTGTGCTTAGGTAAGATAGTATGTCTTGTCTTGTGTATAAGTATAAAGTTTTGTGTTTCATAATTAAAATACCTAATCTTACGTCAAAAATTTATAATGCTCCCTCACAATCAAAAAGTGGATATGCTACTCGTATTTGGAGCAGCAAGCAGAAACTCATATTTATCAAATTGACTCCAGAAATCCAGAAAGAGTAACGCCAGATCGTAAAATGTTTCCATGCTTTCATAAAAACGCTCTATAAATATCTAACTTCACTTTTGGCAGTTGGAACACGACAATAATTCAACCACAATAGATGAGATCTGACCTATTTCTGCATTTTTAGGATTGCTTCTTCAGGTGGCCTCCTTTAAGTTGAGTTAAATATCTAACTATAAAAATTATTATAAAAATTAAAATTATTTGAAGTTAAATATCGACAATGACAAAAGTGACAGCCTGTCAATGAATTTATATAGATTTAGATTTAGATTTCTTTAGATAATTATTGAATAGAGCTTTGTCTGTGGAATTGTTCATTAGCATACCTAGATGTTTGGTATCAGAGAACATACATATGACTTTATTGATAGGAACTGTAGGAGATTTGATTTATATTAGCTTAAAATACCTTTCTAATACAGTCAAGAATGATTATATTGAAAATCCACAAAATTCAATTCGACAGGCTTTGGCTGCTCTTCGTATGTCTAAATTGACGATTCAGAGTATTAAAAAGTGTTCGCTTTCATGATTACAAAATACAAAATGTGCAAATGCTAACAAATAATCATCGAAGGTTAAATTTTATTACTCGAATGATGATGCTGCTGAAGATGAAATTCTAAAGTAATGGTTTACCAAATCGCCGAAATACCCATTACTGGGGATAAATGTGTGGTGCGGCATAGTAGGACGGCATTGAGTAGATCCTTATTGTTTTCAACAAACTCTGACAGGTGAAAAGTTTTTTCAGTTCTTAGACAGCGAACTTGCATGTTTGTTGGAGGATATTCCATTAGAAATTAGAAAACATTTATGGTTGCACAATATAGTTCTGTAATTGCTAGAAATTATTTGAACCATCACTTTCCAAATCGCTGTATAGGACCTAATGGTCCAATACAGTGACCACCCAGACCGCCGAACTTAACCCCTCTGGATTATTTTCTGTGGGGGGTGGGCGCTTAAGATCGTTGTCTATAATCAAAGGTCAGATAATATCGACCAGTTGAAACAAAATATTAGATTAGCGTGTGAAACATCGACAGGAGATGTAATACAAAAAGCGACAAAAGGCAATCTTTTTAAAAGGTTATTAATAGTTATTTGGATAATAATGGATGGCAAACTGAAAATTGTTTGTAATTATTCTTAAGGACGCTTCTTTATTTTTGTTTCATTGTTACTGTTGCTATTACTAAATATTATTTAATCAGTTACATATGTACTTGTATCTATAATGCATTAATTTATTTTTCATATATCTTTCAATTCTTTAATTAAAAAAACCTACACATATGACCACTATATTTACACCCGGGCTAAGTTCTACCATATTTAAAATTTCTTCTTCCACTGCTAGACCACGACCAGCTTGCCTCTAAGATGTAATTATCACACTGGGAAACATTCCATTTTCACGTGCATTGTTAAAGACTATCGGGAATACATTTCTATCTGGCACTCTTCTGTTCGGTAAGCGACGTCGATATTCAGCAACTGCACGATTAACACTACCGTTGCAATACCCATAAATAAAAATAATAGCCTATTCTCGATGACTAAATGTGGCAGGCATTACGAAATTATGTGTGTACAATACCGACTAAACGAACGAACATGTAAAACTAAATGCGACAGTTATAAAATAAGCGGTTAAATCGCAAACGTCAAAATAAATGTGACAAGTAATCACTAATGTGAGTTTGGTTTAGAATGTATGGCCTACTCGAAATAAAATATCAAATAATAACAGTTTTCGCAAAAATAGCAATAAAAATATTTTCCTTGCTATCTCGATAACCGTTGATATTCGACCATTGTTTATTAGGTTTTTCTGTTCACTTTTGCCCCTTAAACACTCCTTTCAAATATTAGGGGTTCCCACCCTATCACCTTGTATACAAACAAAGCTTAGGTTAATGCCTATTGTCAGTGATGCCTATTAAAAATATTTTTTCGAGAAAAATGCCTAAGAAAGGAACTTTGGGACACCCTTTACAAGCGTCGTTACGTTTTTGTTAACTATGCGCCTCTTGGGGTATTATTTTATCATCGTTAACTAAATTTATGCAAGTAAAGCCGTCATAGTTCCGATCCGCAGTCGTTTTCATGCGTCTCAGCGATAATCAACGATTACAGTTGAGTTTTTTGCAGTCGGTACTCTATTAATAATAATAATTACCAGTGTCGCAAGGCAGCAGATTTTCGTAAGGCCGACGAATGCACTTAGCTGCCAACTCAAAGAAGATATCATTGCAAAAGCAATCGTCTTTCACCGATCTAGGTTAATTGCTTCATAAGCCTCTATATAATCCTTGAAATAATCGAATTCTCTTCGGTACTATTCAGTCTGACATTTGCAATTACATGCAGTCCTAATTTCGCGCGTATTCCAGTCGATTTTTTCTCGACGGAATGCTGGCAAGACACGATATTCTTTCTTTCTACGGCCGCGACGCTGACTGATGGAATAGATCGATTGTTTTAAAACTGTACACCCTTAAAACTTTGTAGAATAAGTAAACAATTGCTGATTTTTTTTAGACAAACTGTATTTGAAACAGAATTATTGTTTGTGATGCATTGATATACAATTCAGCATTATACGGCGTGTCTGGAAAAATGTGGGAAATCTCTCGGGTGCAGATATACTCGCGTCAAGGATTCAGACGACTTACGTCATACGAACAATTGAATAATTCATTATATTTTCATCAAAATATTTAAGAAACTGCAACTGAGAGTAATAAAACTATATACTACACTAAATGTTGGCATTATATATTGCACGAAATTGCAAAAAATTGTTGATTTTAAGGCGACCAAATATCGAAAATTACGTTGACAATAAAGACAATTGCCTAATGTCAACCATGACGTAAGACGTCTGAATTCTTGACGCGAGTATACCTAGAACATGAAAAAATAAGATGACAAATTCCTATATTTTTTTCCCTACAGGCCCTCCCTACGGGGTGTTTCTTGAATAACTTTTAAAGTACTCAATATAATTTAATAAAAATTCAATGTGGTGGACCTCTTATAATAGTGTCCTTGAAACATATTTATATTTTTTAGTTTACCAAGGGTGGGCTAAGCTTTACAATTTAATGCCTAAATTTTTAACACCCTATATGATAGAGACTTTAAAATAATAAATCTGGGTCAACATTAGACTAAAAAAAGTACTATTGTTTATTGTCGATAACAAACCGTTTACGGGAAACATAATAATAAACGAATGTTTTATTTTTAATAAAAAGGGCCATGATTTCTAATTTTATTTTTTTTCTCGACAACAAAGTGCAATACGAAAGTTATTCAAATAGGAAAGTTTCATTTTAAGATGTTTAATCCGAAAATAGACAAAATTTAAAAAAACGCAGTGGTGTCCCAGGAGGCACCTTAACGAAATTATTGAAGAACTTCATAAGAGGGTCAAACATGCGAACGTAGGTCGAATTTTTTCTCGCAAATTGTTCATTTTATCGACAATAAACAAAAGTACCTTTTTTAGTCTAAGGTTGAACCTACTATTCGATACATATTGGACACCCTGTATATATCATCATGTTTTTAGCAGTCCGCATTTGCAAAAAATGAATGAAAACTCCGAAAACGAATGTTGGATGAGAATTCGGAAAGCCGAAATGGTTCGTTCGTAATACTCGATGAACCCTGAGATCGCGTAGCCGAGCAAAACAATCGCCTATCTAGTTTCTAACGGCTCTGTTTTATTGGACACATTCGTGGTATTTTAACTCGTTGAAAGTTCATCGGGCCCTCGTTTGCATTGCATATTTCAACATTTATTTATCGTTTCATCATAGTAACTGCTCAACGCCTCATTTGAATAATTCCAATTTTTTATACTTGACCTTAAACTCACAATGGAAACAATTCTCGACGATCTGCTTACACACGTCAACATAACCAAATACTCGCGATCTTTTTGTGACTGTGTATTTTTTTACCGAAAGGTAGTCGGGTTTTAAGGTTATTGTAAATACTTTGTCGCGGACTGAAATTTTTGTTGTTTATATACAGTAATAAATAAGACATGTCAGCATACTTTTGCGGACTCTTGTTTAAAAAAAAATAATAATAACGACCTTACCATTTGTTAATTGTCGTTATTGATTGTAGCCCAACCTGTTTACGAACTGCACCTTTGGAAATACAAGGAAATATTAAGGTTTAGGAAAATTTTGAGTCCAGGTAGGTAATAAAATGCAAAGTTATGGCAGAAGCATTGAATTCATCACGACATTTGACATTACAGGTGTTTGTTGATAGGTGAAAGTTGCGGAAATGTTTAGTTTAGTGACAAAAAGTTACTGTTAAAAGTTTGTATTATAAGTGGATAATATTCTCATCGATTGTCTACGACTATCATAACAATTCTTTCGTATTTATTTCAGAAACACATTGGTTTTATAAGTTTATACATACACTATGTCCTGACGATTAAATTTTTATGTGAATTAAACAATTTCTACATTTCTAATAAAAGTAAGAACGGAAGAACTCAGTAATCAGAAATATGTGCTGTTTAATATTTTTAATTACTTTGTTCTACAAGAAATTCACTTCAACAACACTTGGTTCTGCTGACAATCAAAATGTCAGACATTACTCTGCACCTTAGCTAGGCAGCCATCAACACAACGATATGCCTTACCAGCTGCAGTAATGAAATATTTTTGTACTGTTCATGATGTCAAAATTGTCAAAACGTTGACAGAAATATATTTTTTCGTAAAGTGTCATCAAACTTCGTTATATTTTCAATTAACAAAGTGAGTCTTTTTTGTCACCTAGCTACAATAATTTAATGGTCTAAAACGCCTAAGTTTTTTTCGTTGTAAAACATAAAGTAAATATCAAAATAATTTGTCATTTTTTCGATATCAATTTATGATTTTATAAATTAAACAATATATATTTTAAGTAATATAACAGTTCAATACAACAGTCGCTATTACAAACACGACGATTACAATTTATTTTAGACTACAAATAAATTGAAAGTTCCGATGTTGCAGTGAGTTAAATTTATGCCAGATCCAGAGCTGTCAGTTATCGTACCTTTTAGTTATGGGTGTTATATGACCCTTCTGCTGTAATTGTTTAAGTTTACTGAGCACGTTTATTATTGGTGAGTTCCGTAGGCTCTGCTGAAGATGGTAACAATTTATTTACGACTGAAATTTTATTTTGTATAGAATCTTCTATATATATATATATGTCTCCATTACTGTACTAGAATGCCACCTTCCATTTCGTTTAGTGGTGGTAATATCGGCCTCTGTGTCGGCTAACAAAAAAGGAAAAAAGTCTAAAGCAGTGACCTGTATAAGTTTCCAGATGAGGCAAATTGAGATAAGCTGCTATTTCTTTTGGCACATTCCTTATTTTGCCGACGCCAACCACTTGGTTAACACATTTTTTCTTGACATACTTTACAAAAAATCTTCAACTTATAGTAACTGCCGGACGTAAACCACACTATTTGAGTATACCTTCATTTGGTCTGAACTTGAAATCACAAAACATCTTGGAGTATGAGTTTTGGAATCGGGAATTCGTATAAAAATAATTAAATCTCTTTCTTCTATATCATCATCTTTATCTTTAGTAGCTCATCTCTTCTCAAAGCTCCACAAACACCAATTATTAAAATGACCTAAAAACTTGTTCAAAATTAGTTAAATCGATCGATTTATATTAATTTGAATTAGGTTTTCTAGCAGGTGGTTCTTGTCAAAATCTCTCAATTTCCTCTTTCGTTGGAATTCTGACGGTACCCAACTGATTTACTTTTCAAATATGGTATTAGTTTTAGAAATTTTCTGATATTTACATTTTTTTGGCATTCTCTGTACGTTTTAACGTGAAATACACTGACCATAACGAAGGTTTAATTTTATTAATTTTATATTCGAAATTTGCCAGTAATACTCCCTGTGGACACTTTTTGAATTTTCTTCGAACACCACTCTTTGAATTCGTTGTAAGTAATCTCGTACTGTTTCAAGATTTTTGTGAAACAATACTTTGTGCTTATTCCGATACTTCCCTTGGTAAATGCTTGTCTTCACTTTCCGAGCTCATTTTGAATTAAACACTCTTAGAATATGAATTACAATATACAGGGTTAACTATGACTAAGTACAAAAATTTTAACCACGTGCTCAGGAAGGTCTAAAAGACAATAAAAAATTTATTTAGGAATTCTAGCTCGATGTTTAAAAAATGGGGCAAAATCCTCTTTTCTCACGGAAAGTCGGCGCTTATGACAATCAATCATCATCCGTCATGGCTGGATATGTCAACTACTGGCCGTGTTTTCAACATTGTCAAGTGTAGAAACGACGAAACGAAACATTTGTATTAATAATAATAATGTCTAAAGTACCTGGTAGATAACAACTAATCCGGTTATCTGCAGTATTTTGTATTCGTTCTTTCGTTGCACACTGCCAAACTACATTTTCACTCCTTGCAGATTCATCACAATTATCCATTAACATATCCGATATAAAATACTTTATTTAATTACTATAACACGTTTAAAATTAGTCACTTAGCTGATTTAAAAGTAACAGTAAGTTCTAGGTTATGCCATACTGCATTGCTAATTGCATATCATCCATGCTCCAAACCATCCAGAATGCGAAGTTTGTTATAATCTAAGGGTCATTTTTACAGAACACTGTAAACATCTTGGGATGTTATAGTTTAAAATATTACTAATTATTTTATGCAAACATCGTCGATTACTGTTAATATGGTTGCTATTATTAGTATTAACAGAATTTAATTACACAACAACACATGAAGTTTAAAAATTTATCGGCGTGATTATCTGATTAGTTTGAAATAATTTTTCAGTACTTGTTTTTCGCAAATTTAATTTTTCGCGTATTTTATGTGTATTTACAAACATGTCGTATTCAAATGCCTAGATGACGGATAAGGTGCTGATTTATGGGAGTGTGACAAGTGCATATTATCGTGCTGCAGCCTCAAAGACGTTTTCCGAGTATACAAAATATTTTGCTGAATACTTTTTGAACCACATCGAACAGCTGTTTTATGCCGTGGCGGTAAACGTGTGGCAGTGTTTTTATGTATTTGTGTACATTTACGTGTATTTTGTTGTTATCCTTTGTGCTTTTTCCCGACGTAATTAATCGACCTGGTCAAGACCGCCAAACCAAGTAGGTACCCCGCTTTACACAAAAAGAACGATCGAGCGAAGGAGAGGTCCACAGGAAGTACAAAAATCTTTGCAGGTTTTAATTTAAACAAGTAAGAACACAGAATATGATTCAACATTCTTAATATCTCTCCAAGTATCAATCCTAGAAATAAATATTAGTAAGGTAGGTGCTGCCTCTCAGGTGCTGCCTCTCAGGTGCTGCCTCTCTGTGCTACCATACCGTATTTCTCATTAAATCATTAAATAATAATCTACGTTTTGTAAAGATTTTTTTTCTTTCAAAGCGGCTTAAATTGATACATGTGTCAATGGACCTGTCACTATATTTGACACCTTTGATTGGCAGAATATACCTAATCTCGCGGCTGACAGAACGTCACTGTCGGCGATAAATAGGGATTTAATATAGATTTGAAAATTACTTTTTTTGGCTTTATAAATAAGTTTGGAATTTTTTTGAAGGGTGATTCCATTAATTCTTATTTTTCCCTATCCCCTCTTAAAATATTTGTACTAGTCATAGTTAACCCTGTATAGTTATGACATTAGTTTCTCAAGCAGCTAATTTTTATTGTTTATTAGGTTACTATCGTTATGATAGTCACCACGTCTGAACCATCTTGGTTTAAACACGGTTCACTAAGCTCGGCAAAATAACTTTTTTTGAACTCAACCTTTACGGATTCTAGATACAAAAATAACTATTTTAGATATCATTTTTCTTTGACGATGGCATCGGAATACATAACTCTTTAATTGTTTAATTTTCTACAAGTGAACAAGTGAACAGAATTACATAAAACAGCCAACAATTTTATCTGTATCTTCGCCTCTTCATCTCTGTTTATATATTCAGGGGACTCTGGCAATAAACGACTTGATATGCAGACGGTCGTCCACCAGAACGTCATACTCACCACTTGATTCCTATCTGGAATATATTTCATAATACCATTGTAATGCTGATTTTTATTGTGACTTATCGGGTCGATCAACTCGTAAGGGAGTAACAAATGAGGTGATTACCCTTACCCACTAACACGACAAGAAATAATAATGCAACTGGCACAGGCTTTTGGAACGGAGCGAAGATAGTCCTTCACATAATGTCGAAACAGTGAATATGATTAAATTTGGAGGATTGCAGATTATATGAGCTTGTTACATATTGTTACGGAAGCTAACCTACCTTTTTAGTTTGTTAATTATGTTCCTGTTTACGTTAGAATTTATGATTTTTGTGATGCCTTTATTTTGACGTTTTTGGAACATTCTCGGCCACATTCTATTTGATTCTAGAACCCTAAAAACTTATATAAGCGGATCGGTTTCGCTGACACAGTTCAGTTTATATTGAGCAGTCCAACTCGATTGACTGAAACGTCAAAGTAAATAATTTGACAATTGTGGATTTGTTAAAGAATATTTCTTATGTAATCAAGAGTGACAGTAAAGTTTGTTTGTCTACGTGACGTGTTTCCACGCTAACCCAGCATAGAGGTTACAATATCTTTTGAATAGGATATAAGTAAACAAATATTTTAACTGCAGGTGTAGTTCGTCATATAGATGAGTCTAGTAAAAAACATACCCACATTTTAAGGGCCGCTGACTAGGTACTGGTCTAACCTAATAAACCATACGATCTGCTGAAGGCGACACTGCCATATCGCTGCTAAAACAAATATGAATTTCCGCAAGTTCGATATTACCAATTATAGTATCTATTTACAAAGCTACTTTGTTCAATGATCCAAACATTAAATATAAATGTGCATAAAAGTTTATCTACTTGCTGGAAAACCAAATATTTAAACAGTTATCCACATTTCACAAGTAATATCATTGTATAGTGTTATAAAGAGACACAAATTATTCCTTTAAGTTATTTTATGAAGAAGAACCAAAAACTATGATGTTCACACAACACAAGTTAATTTTCGCCGCATAACATCAAATAACGTGTCACTGCTAACCAATTTGAATCCAGCCATGAAGTGATTTCGTATTTTATTAGTAGATGAGATTTTAAACTTGTACACAAAAGGTGGAATAATAAAATAATCAGTTTGACGTATATATTCAATATAAAGAGAAGGCAAAGTAAAATATTTGTTGACCTATATCTAAATTGTATTGTAGATTTTGCCAGTACAAATTGAACGGAAATATGCTGGACGAATTACTAAGAGACCGATTTATTATGTGCTTTCCAAAAGGCGTAGTTCCAGAGAAACTATATAAAGAAGATAAAGCGCAAACATTTGAAAAATCAGTGTTAATCGCATGTAAAAAGAAGCTGGTATTGTAGTCACGGGCGGTAGGCACAATGTCCCGTAGGTTGAGGTTATGTTGCACATGCGCAATGCAAAAACAAGCTACAAGTGCAAAAAATATGTAATATTTGAGGAAAGGAATTTCATAATTCTATTTCATGTAAATAAAAAATTATTATGAGATTGAATTTGATGTATGTAGGTACATAGACATACCTTATAGACAAAGGGGAGAAGATGGCCATTAACATTTATATAAATAAACATATTTCAATCACTCTTTGACATGTTGTCTAAAAATCCTAGCTATTAACTTCCTTGAAGACTATTTTATATAAAAAGTTATATTTCAAAACATTAGTGTAACACTGGCAACGATGTGGAATATACATCCAATCTACCACGTGATAAAAACCTTAATATCGGAGTCTGGTCAGTGGTCCTCAACAAGTTCTCTATTGAAAAATCATAAAATTTATTTAAAATTTGACTTACTTATTCCCGCTGCTTTTGTAAAAAAAAACGATTAATTATGTGTTCTACACAAATCGTTCTACGTTCTACACGTTCTGTTGGTTAACATATTTGTACTTATTTAAAGTACACCCTGTATATGTTTCTTATATTGCATTAAATAAGTTACAATAATAAATCCACTGATATAATTATCTCTGTGATTTTAAGTTGTGGAAGAAGAATAGTTTAACACTTTTAAATATCACGACACTGCCATAGAAACAAAGAAGCCTCGTTAAGCATGCACTATATTTAGCATATCCTTAACATAACCGATTGATTGTTAAGCAAGGCTAGTCAATGAAGTAACAAAGAATGTAATAGTGTAGATTGGAGTTTTCCCATTTATCTTATATTGTGGTAATTGTGACATTAATAGCATACTTCGTAAGTATGAGATAATTTATAACAAACTATCGCCTCACGTATATCTTGCACCATTAACTTTTAAGTATACAGGGTGAACCTAAATCTTCTGCAATTAGTAAAAAAATTATTATTATGTAAATATAGTTATTCTACTATTTTACTATTGTACAAAATCCCTCTACAATATGACTTATTAGACATTCTAAATTTATCTGTATGTAGCCATGTAGTATGGTATCCACAGATAAAAGAGGAAATGTTTTTACTTTCAGTGTCATGACAAAAAGTTGCTTGAGTTAAAAAAAGTTTAAGTGAGTCAACATTTGAAAGATTTCTCTTACTAACAAATTATTAGAAATATAGAACATTTTATTATTACAACACAATGCACACAAAATAAAATCTTATACTTACTCCTTTTCGAATATTCTACAAAAAGTCCTTATTAATGAACCGTACATGTTTGTATACCACACCTTAACACAATAATAATAATAATAATATGGTAAATTGAGTAATACGAACATAGTTCCAAACTAGTACATTATATTACCACATTATTCCTAAAATTTGATAATTTTATTGAGTAAAAATACGCATTACTTGGTTTTTCTTTAATATTACCAGTAAATATTATTTAAAAATATGGTAGAATTTTCTAGTTCCCACAGTTTCAAATGTGAACTTAGGTACTTATAGAATATTTTCATTAAACCAGGTCAGTAAATTTAGATCTAGATTAATGTTTATTTTAGATAATTATTAAATAGATCTTTGTTTATGGAATTGTTCATTAGCATACCTAGATGTTTGGTATCAGAGAGCATACATATGACTTTATTGATAGGAATTGTACGAGAATTGATTTATATTAGGTTAAAATGCCTTTAAAATACAGTAAAAGAAGCATAATAAAACATGAAAATTCCATCCATTTTTATCAGTGTACATGTTAATTCTAGATCACTTATAAATGTCCAGGTATACTCGTATGTAGCAACCTCGTTATTACATTATTATTAAATGTACAAACTGGGTCATATCTCGACAAACCGCGACTATATTTTTACTTTAGGAAGGCAGACACACTGTACTACTTCACCGAGTCAAAATAAAACGTTTGTGGACTGTAAGGTTTCTATAATAGGTCTTCTGGCTTCAAGTACACCTCTGAATGATTTGTTTCACTGCGTTCGTTTATTTTTAAAAGCCTAGAATTATTTGTGAGGTTACGAGCATTGAAAACATTTGAATATTACGTTGGACTTTAATTAAAAAGAAAAATACTTTCGTCGCATTTTTAGCTTCACGAGCGGCCACTGGATCTACTTCTGAATAAAAACAGTGCAACAGATACGCCAAAAAGAAGGTTTCATTCAAACTACTTATGCTTTGTGTGTTCCAGTTGGTTAATTTGTCTCTCAACAGTCAATATTTATCTTCACATCGAACTTGCCTAAGCAGAAAAATCAATTAACCGCTCAAGTGCCTTTTCTTGCTGTCGAGGATCTGCAAATTAAAATTTTGCCTCCCACGGCCCACTTGTAAAACCAGACAAAATTATATAGCTGGCCATGATAATTGGCGTTCTTGCTTTGAATATCGAGAGGTCTGGTCTGCAGTCACTAATGAATGTCTTCACTAAAAGTTCATTTGTTGATATAAAGAAGATGAGACCTGCAATGAATTTGTACCTTTAACGTGCTTCAGCTGAGTAGTAAATTCAGGGAATAATTCTAGACCGAAAATAAATACTACCTCTTTCTATAACATTTTTTCCAAAACTGATTATTAACTGAGTTACAGGGTGCGAGAAATTCAAATATGTTTCTAATTTACTAATAGAGGGCGCCACTTTAAATGACAGAACTTTTTTGCTGCTTAGTGTATCCATCTGACTATTGAAACAATCGATTCTCCTAATGACGTCATCTGCGAACGAAGTGCAGGCTTTATTGATAACCCTCGTAACCTGTCGACATGATTTACGACTTACTGCAAAAAACGGCGGCATATTCGACTATATCAAAGGAGTGGTTTGACTTATTAGAAATATCTTGAGACGATACCGATAGCACTTTGCAATCAATTTCCTTTCGAAACGCCAATAACGTCTTTCTCTAAACAGCATAATAGAATTCCAGAGATGATGAGATAGCGTTTACCTTGCCATACCTTATAAAAGTTACAATCTCCTGTCCATTATGCCGTTGACACACTGGGCCATCCTCATAGACCACTTAGCACCATCATCCAGCTGAATGGCAGCGTCGTCGAGGCTGGCTGGCTTAGCTACCAGCCTGGTCAGCATCTGTGTCAGGGTCGTCAGTTTGAGGAATCGTTGAACTTGGGGAATTATCTCGACGAAATCGAAAGCGGTCTTGATTGATGGTACGGATTTTCAAATCTGTCCGGCGTCTTCTTCAAGAACGAACTTGACCAAAAAAACGAACGTCTGACCTTGAGAGGTCGATGAGGAGATGTATTGTGTGAGTTATTTATTTTTGACGCCGGTCGAACGCTTTTGCGTAAGTGGCATTGGCGCTGGTGTTGTGTAAAATAAATTAATTAAAAAAATAACCAGGTGCTTCTTTGGTAAGCGTTTGGAAACTGTGTTCGTTATCAAGTTGAAACAGAAATTGTTTGTTGTAAATCCCGAACTTATGGACTACTAGCAGTATCGACAACATCGCTCACATACTATCTTAGGATTGTTATATTTTATATATATTTATTACAAACAAATAGGGTTTTTATCTAATTATAAAAATTATAATTAGCTACCACATCACCAAGAATGTTTAAAACAGATACTGTCTGCACTTATGCAGTATTTTTTATTCAGGAGGTCATTTTACTGTAGCAATATTCTGTGTAGCAATCTACACGACTGACTATAAAGCGTTATAAATCAATTTTATAGTGGTCGCAAGAGAAATATTTGAGAAGATTTTTACAGCAAAAATAAAAGTATTTTATAGAAATTACCTTAAGAAAGTTCATTTATGCAGCACTTTAATTTCAGAAAGCTGTTTAGCTGTAACTATTTAGCTTTAGTCCACAGAGTAGTTAGTTTCACACAATATTGTTAATACCTAAAAATATATAAAAATTAGCTTTATAGTTGTGATGAGCTTGTGAATAAAGCAGGATAATTGTACAACGCTTTTATAAGACATTATCATGACCTGCTTTATTGGAATCGTATAGTTTGTTGCATCAATGCTGTAAGCTCATTGCTAAAACATAATTTGTTTTTATATAGAACTTTTAAAACACAATTATATAATTTTTTTATATAGCAACTATGTTTTATAAAAATGTGCCTATTTCACGCTATTAGCTGCTGTGTTGATGCCAATAAGATGTTTATGCGACTAAACCTCCAAAAATTAGTTACAGGAACATTCTTAACCACAGCTATAAAATATCTTGTGTTACTTGGGATTCACTACCCATATACAAAAATTAGGATTTATTATACGCTTAAATTCGTACGGAATTTATAATTAAAAAATGTTTACAAAATTTAATTATTTACTTTTGTTTTTCTTAATGTGTCCGATGATACCTGTACAAAATCCAAAATCGCTTAATGTTATATTTCAACTATAATACATTTGCGAATTTATATAATTATGCCCAACAATAATAATATTTCAAATATGTAAATCTGTATAAATTAGTATATGTATCATGCTATTGTGCTATTCTAATGCATTTATTATCACAGTGTTAAAAATTGTATAAATATAAATGTTAATTAATATCTAGCACAGCAATATTATGAATAATAATATATTTTATGTCGTAGGAAACGTGATGTAGTACTTGTTGATATCCCTCGTAACGCACCTTTCTAGTTGATTTACGACCTCAGGCAAAAAACCGTGCCCTCTCTGAACACATAAAAGAAGTGGTCTAGCTGTTTATACAGTATGCGCCAAAAGTATGGAATAAATTCAATAAAAACGAAACAATTATTTTTTGGGAAAAATCCTCGAACAGGTCGATTTTTAATTTAAAAAATACATATGTTAGCGTAAAATGCGATTTTCAAATGTTATTTTTTTTCGAGTAATGACGTCATCGATTTTTTTTTAAATGGCAACACCATATTTTTTTCCTTGATTCTGAAAGATCGTTTAATTCTCTATCAGACAGTACTAAAATTTTGCCCTCTTACATAGGAAAGTTTTCGAGTAAATGACGATTGAATGTTAGAAAACGTAAATCAATTAAAATAAAGCAAAAATGTTATCAAGTTTAGTTTCTCGAATTCCATACTTCTTTTATGGATCACGTAGGTGAAAATCTTTGCAAAGTGTCATTGTCACACCGACTTTCTAATAAGTATTGTAAGCGACATAGAAATTATTATTCAATTTAAAGTATTATGGCATATTTAACTGTTACCCAAAGAATTGAAATTTTAATTCTTATCGGATGCGGGAATATGACTAGAACTCAGCAGGAAGTTTGCGATTTATTTAATGAAAAATATCCAGATCGCCCTATCAGCCAATCAACAGTCAGTAAGGTAGAGTCTAAATTTAGAGAAACTGGCAATGTTGTAAATATTCCAAAACCTGGACGTCCAAGCATTAATGAAAATCAGAAACAGAACATTGTGATAAGTATGGTGGATAATCCTCATAATTCTTCACGATTGGTTGCATTAAACAATGACACTAGTCAGAGCACAGTGCTACGTATCTTGAGGAAGAATAAATATCAATCCTACAAAATTCAACTTGTGCAGGAACTCAATGAAGATGATCCCGATTGCCGCTTACACTTTTGCGAAATTCTAATGGATTTATGTCAAGGAAATAGAAATTTACACCGGCAAATACTTTTTTCAGATGAGGCCACATTTTGTCTGAATGGTACAGTAAACCGTCAAACTTGCAGATATTGGAATCGGGAAAATCCTCATTGGATGGCAGAGGCACATACCCAACACCCTCAGAAATTAAATGTGTGGGCTGGAATAGTTGACGACAGAATAGTAGGGCCTTTCTTCTTTGAAGAAACTCTTACAGGACAAAGATATTTAGAGTTTCTAGAAAATGACCTTGTTCCAGCCCTTGCAGTAATTTTTCCTAACGATAATGACCCTAACATTCCTGACGATACCATATGGTTTCAGCAAGACAGTGCACCTCCGCACTATACGAGATTTTTTGGACAACTGTTTTCCTGGGAGGTGGATCGGCAGACGCGGACCGATAGATTGGCCTGCAAGATCGCCAGATCTTACACCTCTTGACTATTTTTTATGGGGATACTTGAAGTCAAAAGTGTACATTAATAAACCACGTAATTTAGAAGAACTTCAAAATCGCATTCGAGACGAAATACGCAGAGTTACCCCAGAAATCATTCATAATGTGCAAGAAGAATTTCTTCACAGACTTGCGCATTGTCAAGAAGTTGGAGAATGGCAATTCGAACATTTAATTTAAGTATAAAATTTAATCAATTGTATTTTATTTTACATACCTCAAAATTGTTACTTTTTTTATGGGTAAAATTTACGTTTTCTAACATTCAATCGTCATTTACTCGAAAACTTTCCTATGTAAGAGGGCAAAATTTTAGTACTGTCTGATAGAGAATTAAACGATCTTTCAGAATCACGGAAAAAAATATGGTGTTGCCATTTAAAAAAAAATCGATGACGTCATTACTCGAAAACAAATGACATTTGAAAATGGCATTTTACGCTAACATATGTATTTTTTAAATTAAAAATCGACCTGCTCGAGGATTTTTCCCAAAAAATAATTGTTTCGTTTTTATTGAATTTATCCCATACTTTTGGCGCATACTGTATTGTATACTGGTCTAATGTGTGACGCCACTGCCTTCTTGATTAATACTCCAACTTTAATAATGACATCCAAATATAAAAACCCAACGAAAATTAGATCATTATTAGCTCTTTGAATTGAAGAATCATTAATAATTTAACCGGATGCTAAAAGTAATTGAAAACATTACTTATTTTCCTAGTATGGTTGTATATCGCCTAGGAAAGGCCTCGTCTGTCAATTTCTGTACCTACATCGAACGTCGAGACATTCGGCCTTCCATTGTTGGTAACTTTTACCAACCAATTTGTAGATTTGAATGATACATCTGCTGTGATTTTAAAATCCATTAGTCAAATTAAGCTACCGCCGTTGGTTCCATCAATTAAAACTAATAAAGAAAAATGTTAAGTCTATTTATTATTTTTTGATATTTGTAAATATCAAGGTACCTGTAAATTATGATTTTTTATGGGTACCGTATTTTTTCGAGAATATATTAATTGTAAGCATAAACAAATGTTAAATGTTATGTATTGGTCAATAGATCACCATGACATTCATATCGGTATTATTCAATTAGAAATTTGCTACGAAATGAATCTGAAGAATTAATTGTCAACCAAGAAATGATTTACAATAAACCTACTTATCTAGTTGCTATAATAATTGTAACCAAAGACGACAAACGTTAGTAATACGCACAACGTCAAAGTCTTGGACCCCCCCCCCCCTCATTCTTGTTAAAGAATTTTTTTGTCGGGAAAACCAAATACATTTATATAAGTATGTAGAAAATTAAAAACCACATTACTGACATTATTGATAAAATTTATTAAATCTACTTGACTAATATGCAGTATGACCTCCACCACGCGTGTGTGCATCGAGATAATCAAGCGGTTAACGATCCCTTGCGGAATATTGTTTCATTCCTCTTCTGCCGTCACGACTAACTCATATGTATGTTTTCACTAGGATTCATGTCAGGAGAGTTGGCTGGCCAATCTAATCTATTGATATGTCCTGCTTCAAGTGTCTCTTGAACCCTTCTTGCGCGATATGGTCGAGCGTTGTCCATAAACATAAAATTTTCACCTAATTCCTGCATCATGTACGCAGTCATTCTTGTTCGGGTAAACGCAGAAATTTCACGTCCTGGCGTTATAATGTTATTTACTTGTTTCGATACCTGACGCCAAGACGGACATTTGAGGAAAATTTACAATTATAGAAGAAGGATTTTGCATGAATACTGTTGAAATATGCAGAAAATATATTTCTCTGTACCCAATTCGCTTAACACAAGACAGATTCTTTTTAAGATACATCAATCAATAATGTAATTTTCAGCAAATTTAATGGCCAGTAAAGGTGCTGATCTTACAACTATTAAACGCCATGGTGGATGGAAGAGCTCTGTAGCAGAAAGTTATATTGACGAGTCTATATCTAACAAACTTGATGCAAGGAAGATATAGCTGTTCTTTACAAGAAGAGACATCTGTAACTTGTGCAAATTCTTCACAAACCGGCAGATGTTATTGGAAGATACTATTATGCTACAAGGGTTGTATTAACGGAAAAAAAAGTCAAATGTGATGAAAAGAATAATATGTTTATTACTAAAGATGTAAATCTTAATAAGTAAATAAATTAAATTTGATTTAATATACAGGGTGTTAAAAAAGAGTGTTAAATATTTCAGGAGGTAATAGTATGAACCAAAATAAGCAGAAAAGTCTTAATAAACATGGGTCCGCAAAGAGATATGGACCACTATTCGCTTTTCAAACATTTTATTTTATTAGGAATAAACCGACAAGGGAAGCTTTTAACAAACAAAGTTACAGAAGATGTTTAAAGCGCAAAGTCCATTTTCAAGCAGGCACGACATCTTTGTCTCAACGATATTCGAACTCTTTCGAAAACACCCTCCTTGGTTTGAATTTCTTGACACTTTTGATTAATCCGTAGCTGCAGCTCTTCCAGGCTATTTACAGGAGTACCATACACTAATGTCTTCAAATATCCCCAAATAAAGAAATCTAGAGGGTTCAGATCAGGCGATCTTAGAGGCCATAAAACAGGTCCGGCTCTTCCTACCCATCTATGTGGAAAAGTTTGGTGTAAATGCTCTCTAACGGCCATGGAAAAATGAGCTGGAGCACCATCATGCTGGAACCACATTTGTTGCCTCTGATTCAAAGGAATGTCTTCCAAAAACTCATACAGTGTGTTCTGCAGAAAGTTGAGGTAAGCAGCGCCTGTTAATCGGTTTGGTAAAACAACAGGACCTAGAAAGCTATCACCTACAATACCCATCCAAATGTTTAATAAAAAACGTGCCTGATGTCCAGATTCTATTAGAGCATGAGGATTTTCGTCGGCCCAAATATACGTATTGTAAAAATTAAACACTCCATTTCTTGTGAACCTGGCCTCAGTAAAAAGAATGTTTGCAAGAAAACAAGGGTCTTCAGCATCATGATATAGAAACCAGCGGCAAAAAACCAAACGTGCTTGATGATCATTTATTGGATTTAATGCCTGTACTCATTGCATATGGTATGGATAAAGCAGTTGCTCGTGAAGGATTCTCCAAACAAGAGGACCACTAATTCCTACCTCGGCTGATATTCTCCGCACACTCGTACCTGGATTCTGCTCTACCAGTGCTAGAATTTCTGCTTTTGCTCTAGGAGTGGATACTGACCTTGGTCTTCGGAATTAATGGCACTGTTTGCTCAAGGAACCGGTATCACGCAATCTTTGGTGCATTCTTCCAAACATGCGTTGTGCAGGAATCTGGCGATTTGGATAAGCCTTAACATAAAGACGTCGCGCTTCGGTGGCGTTCCCATTAGCACGACCATATATAAAATGCATGTCTGCGTTAGAGTAACCAGTCATAGCGAAAGAAAACTTGTGCACTGAGAACAACTGTCAAATACGTACTGTTTATTTCACTAAACATCAACCAACTATTATAAGAAAATACACAACGTTTTTGCAAAACAAAAAAAGGGGCTAAAAAACATAAAACATTCCATATCTCCGCAACCGTTACTTTGCGGACCCATGTTTATTGAGACTTTTTTGCTTATTTTGGTTCATACTATTACCTCCTTAAATATTTTACACTCTTTTTTTAACACCCTGTAAATTTATTACTTTTTTCATTATGCTAATTGTGAAATAATATTACTTTATCCCACTAGTGGATAAAGTATCACTTTAGACAGTTCATATGTGTGGATAATAGTCCGATTATAAGGTGATTGTGTACTTTAAGTTCACATCCCAACAATTACTAAAACATTAATTATTTTCGAAAATCATTTGTCTCTAAAAATAATAAATTCGGTAGTTTATTACAGCAAACTCGTCTATAAGAAAAACTTATTATTGCACAAATCCATGGGATTTGTCGATAAAGTTAATAATGGCTTCATTTAAGTGTAATAGCCTGTATCTTTATAACCTGCCTTTTTTAGTATTTCACCTTGGCTATAAGGGACTGTGCAGATAGTCAGCATTCAACAAGTTTGTCACTAGATCGCAAAAGTTCAAGGCTGCGAAAAAAGTTGTATATTAATTACATTTGTAGAGTAATCGTTTTGGCACAGTTACTTGTTTCATGTGGAATTTTTTAAAGGTATAACAATTAGCTGAATACGTCAATGCAAATCACACCCATGGTTTGGTTGAAAAGTTGAAATATCTTAGATATTCTCAGTTCTTCTAACTTGTAATTTTTTGTGATATAAGCGACTTTTAGCGCAAAATAAAATCACTTTTAGCGCATCGCTATTAAAAGTACAAATCAACGCATTTATTACGTTATTTATATATCAAGGGAGTTAATTCGAATTTATCGCCCCCAGAACCCCCAATCTCCATAATGTATGCAAATAGTAGGATTTTTTAGTTATACAGTTATTTACAAATATCAAAAATAAAATTTTAACTTTAACGCCCTGTATCTTTTTAACCATTAACTTTTGCTAAAACAAGTTTGGCAACATCACATTATTTTGTCGCGAAGGATCTACTCTTGCTCTATGTTGCATTAATTTCGAGACACCCTGTATGTAACAATTATTTATTCGACGTAATATTTTATCTTTGTGCTGTTTATTCCTGTAATTAGGTTTTCTTTGTTGGAATAATAAAATTATTATTACTATTACATTGACATTTACACACAAAACATCCCCTCTTGTTTTGTGCATTTACAGTAATTTTATCTTCATTGACATAGACATACAGGCTAGATATCTATCTGGTTCGCATTTTTGCAAATAGCAATGTCTGATATATCTAGCTGTATGGATGTAGAAGATTCGTATTGAATTTTCCAATCCATCCAACACATTCGCTTTCTTTGCTTCTTATAGAAACGCTTTGACAGGTCTAACTATCTTCCTGTAAAAAATGTTCGCTGTTAGCAAAAAATACTTCACTCACATTGATGAAACCGCGTTGTTTTTGTGTTCTGTTTATGTTCTCGTTTTAAACATGTTTAAGTAGATAAAAAGCTGTCTAAAACACTAATAAATAATTATTATTAATGCGAGGTTGATATTCTGGATCCTAGTAAGAACGTGACAATAGTTATTTACTGCGATAAAGAAATACACACAACGTAAAAAGTCTTGGACCCTCTGGATACAAAATGATTCGACCTAGTGGTTTTTCCTAATGTGGTAAAAAAGTACATGTACAAAAGACAATAAAAAATTGCAGGCCATGAACCTTTACTTTATTACCAATGTTTTTACAAATCTGGTCAGTTTGGCAGTGTATTCAGCCAAGTGTTCCTTTGAATTTCTGTAGATTATAATGCCAGGACGTAAAATTTCTGCGTGTACCCGAGCAAGAATGACTGCTTTACATGGTGCAGGACTTTCTAATCATCCGATATCGAACATGTTGGGCATTCCTAGATCATCTGTTGTACGAATAGTACTGATATGAAGAATTTGATACAGTGAAAAACATTTTACTTTGTGGACGTCTTCGAGTATCTAATGAAAGGAAGGATCGGTATTTTGTGTAATATGCCCGTAGATACCGCACATCTTCAGCTCTCAGGGCCCACTTCAAGGTACGTTTCGTCGTGTTATATCGACATCTACGAAGACGACTCCACAACGCAAATGTACGTGCTAGAATACGATTACGGATCCCCACTTTACTTCCAAGGCATCGTGCTGCCTAGAGTGGGCGCGAGGGCATAGGGGTTGGCTTTTACGTCAGTGGCGGTGGGTCTTATTTACAGACGAAACCAGAATTGGCCTGGTTACTGATGACAATCGACAAAGAGTCTGGAGAAAACCAGTTCATCAACAGCGACTTCATTTTCCTCGTAGAGTAATGTTTTGGGGTGGAATAATGTTCAACCGCAGCACCCCATTAATTCGCATACCACAGAATATGACCAGTCAAACAACCAGTCATCGAACAAGTTAACGCCCATTATCTACTCTCTACATAATGGATTAGGTGAAAATTTTATGTTTATGGACGACAACGCTCGACCACATCGCACAAGAAAGGTTCAAGAAACACTCGAAGCAGGACATATCAATAGATTAGATTGACCAACCAACTCTCCTGACATGAATCCTATTGAAAATATGAGGGATTTCGTTGCTAGATCCATTCATAATCATATTGCTCCACCTCAAACTGCAGATGAGTTAGTCGTGGCGGCAGAAGAGGAATGGAACAATATTCTAAAAGAGATCGTTAACCGCTTGATTATCTCAATGCACAGACGTGTCAATATGCTATTAAAACGTGGTGGAGGTCATACGGACTATTAGTCAAATAGACGAATTGCTTTGTTACTTATTTTTGAATAAATAAATTTTGTCAAAAATGTCACACATTTGCTGGTTTTTAATTTTCTAAGTACTCAGTTTATCGAACATATCCTTTTCATAAAAAAAAGATTTAAAAAACAATATACTTTTATAAATGTATTTGGTTTTTCTGACAAAGAGGTTTCTTTAACAAGAAAGAGGAAGAGGGGCGTCCAAGACTTTTGACGTTATGTGTAGTATACACGCGAATTTTGACTACAGTTTGGCACCAGGACGAAGGACAATCGACAGGAAACCTCTACGCATCGATTAGCACCTTCGGTCAACGTTTGGCAGGTATGGTAATTTTTTATTTAATCGGTAGGCAGGGCACTGCCCAGATACTGCGGCAAAATCGGATTTAGTTCAGGTTCACGGCAACTTGACTGCACACGGACATAATATGCTAATTGTTATACCATCGAACACGAAGATTTTGCTAGCTATTAGCATAGAAACTGAGTTTGCTGATATGAGTATTAAGATGTTCACAGAAAATATATCACAGTTGGGTAATATTTAAAATTATATTAACGCTGAAATACAGCGAGTGTTCCTTAAGTAGAGATCAAAAGTTTCTTATGATATAAATGCGAGGCCTTAGAACAGTCATTGTCCAACTAGAGGGTGTCAAAAATTAAAAAAAACGCAGTTTTTAATTTCCAAACCCCTTGAGATAATTTAACCAAATTCGGTGAGCACATTTAGTATGACAGTGGAGATGAAATAAAAAATTTCAAGGTTTAGAAACTTACTAGTGGCAGAGGTGTGGGTATCATCGGTGATTTTTTGTTATAAAAGATATATCAGTCTGTGTAATATTGGGTTTGTTCCAACACAGCAAGAATCGATTCCGAACCGTCCAGAACTAGTTAGTCAGTTCAGTTGTCAATGTATTCTCGGCGAATGTGACGTAAGACGGTGTTGGTCAAACATTTCTCACGGTTCTGAATCAGTTCTCGACGACTGTTGGAACAGACCTATTATGCCGCATCCACACTTTCGGCGAGACAGTCCGAGACCGGTCGAGCACGAGAGTGTGGATGGAGCCCTCGTCGAGTATCGCACTCGCTATAGCCCTCTCGCCTCGAGATGTCTTGCCGAAAGTGTAGATGCGGTATTACAAACAAAATATACGCAATATACGCCATTGTATTATCTTCACTTTTTGTTTCTTTACAGTTTTTTGTATTCCAAATCGATTACCAACAAAATTTATTTAATTGAACAAATGCGTTCCATCTATCATCTTATTTAATATTGTGTTATTGTCAAATTAAGCTTATTTTTCAAGTTTTAATAATAGCTTATGCATATTAAAATGCTGAAATGGCCAATATGGTATACATTTATGGCCTTGCAAAAGGAAATGGTACTGGGACTAAGCGAATTTATATGGAAAGATTTCCAAATCATACAACTCCAAATTCAGAAATGTTTTTCAATGTCTTTCGATTCTACAAGGAATTGAACACTACATATTAGTACTAGGAAGATCGCTGCAAATTTTAATGTCAATCATAAATTAGTTTGGTCCCTTCTGAAGCATCAATAGTTATACCCCTTTATATCACATACAAAGGGTTCAAGCCTTACTGCTGCAAGACTATCCTGCTCGCCTACAATTTTGCCATTCAATTTTGCAAAAAATTGAAGAAAATTTTTACTTTACCGCTGGCATATTGTTTACTGATGAAGTTAATTTTCTCAGAGATACTATAATGATACCCTAATGCCATAATGGAGTCTCGATCTGATCTGACGCCATCGCTGATTTTTTAAAATGGAACACCCCATTTTTCCCCTTTTCCGGATTTCTCTTGCTGAGCTGATTCTAAAAATGTATCACAAGTCGCTTCAAATTGGTACGGGGTGGGCAACAATACAAAATTTGTTTATAAAAATTTAATAGAAAGTTATACGTTACAATGCTCCTGTCGAATGTTCATAAAAAATATGGACCAACAATTGTATTTCTCACAATACAGCCCACACATTGACCTTTTGTGGTCGTTGCGTATGGTATTCTTGCATCCACTGTGGATTTTCCTGAGACCAATAACGGATGTTTTGCCGATTAACATGCTCGTTCAAATAAAACGTTACCTCGACGGAAAACAGAACGTTAGCAATGAAATTGTTATTTCGATTATTTTGGTGCATATACGTTCCCGATCAAATTTTGTCAATAATTAGAAACTCAAATAAAAAAGGGAACCCTTTTATAGTAAAGGAACTGAATTACAATGACTTCGTCGATTTGAAATTGCTTACTAACGAAATTGGCTTCAACTGCCAGAAAAATATACACGGCGAACAAATAAAACTGTCAGATGTTAAAATAGTGCGATTTGAAAAGGAAAGCGATACATTAAAAAATTCCGATTTCTGGAAATAAGAGACCTGCCAATCTTGTTATCAACCAAGATAATTCCTCAATATTACGAATCTTTTTTAATGGCTTGTTTTGAACATATTAAAAGTGTAATGTATTAATGGTTTGTTCTGAATTATAAATAATAATGTTTTATGAAAATGTTAAAAGTGTAACTTATTACATTATAATTTTGTTATATGTGTATTATTTACTGACATCAATAAAATTACACAAACCAATTTTTTAGTTTTCCTATCGATAGTCCGGGGAAGCGAATGCACACGATAGGTTCCACACTAACGTCAATTAAATTATCGAGTTCCCACATTTTCTCCTCTTCTTTTGTACATGATGTATACATCTTTGCCAGTTATCTGCAGTTACTTGTTCCAAGGAATTTTTTAATAAAATTTTCACGTCACTTAATTTAAACGTCGTATTATTTCGCGCTACCTCCTTTTACCTGCGCCCAGACTAATTCGATTGGGTAAAGTTCACAGTGATAAGGTGGTAACCCTAATACCGTTATTTGGCGATTTGTTGCCATTTCATCGATAACATATTTTTTCTAATCTTTATTAAGATTGACAAGTGTCAAAAGTTCCTTTTTCGTCATATTTGTTTCAAAAGAAATGTTTTTTCCGGATAACCATTGAATTATATCGGCTTTCCTCCAAGCAGTCGTAGGCGTCCACTCGGTCTGCCGTGAATCGTAACTGGCATTATCCATGACAATTACAGACCTCGGAGGAATAAGATCCAACATCTATGTAAAATATTCTTCGAAAACATCTGCGTCCATGTCTTCGTGATAGTCACCTGTATTTTTAGATTCAAATAAAAGTAAACCGCCATCTACAAAACCACTGGCACTACCTATATGTGTCACTATTAATCTTCGCCCTTTACCTAAAGGTGCCTTGAACCCTGTTGAAAGGACATCCAAAAATGCTTGTCAAAAACTTTTTACATTTTTATCTTGCCATACTTTTGTTACAGTATATCCCTCGTTGACCCAAGTTTCGTCTAGATAATAAATATTCCTCCCTTCGTCACGGAATTTTCTTATTGATCTTAAGTAGGATCTTTGCCAACAAATAATTTCATCTTTATCGATAGGAACTGATTTCCTGTTCTGCTTTTCCCAGCAAAATTTCAACTCTCGTAAGACGGCCCATAATTTGCTTCTACTGATTTTTGGCAAATCGTTGTCCTCTGAAAGCTCATTTAAAATTTTGTTTAGCGTTGGTATTTCTTTTTTGAAATAAAATGAGTGTTCTTTTCTGCGAATGACATTTTTGAAGAAATCATCTATAACGACTTTTGACCTCTCTGTACATGATTTTGGGGGATTTACAGTATCTTGCTCATTTTTTGTTTCCTTTAAAAGTCTGTAGATAGTCGATTTTCCAATCCCTGTCATTTTGGAACACTTTTCCACGATGTCGTCAACACTGTTGGTAGGATTTTGGTGTTTCAATGCATTAAATATATTGAATATAATAATCTTCTCATTCTGAGACAGCGCACTTCTTTTCACGCGTTTAGCAGGTACGTAATCTGATAAGCTCGACATTTTACCCAAACAATATTATATCCACTGGCACAATAGTCACTAAACACAAGTCGAATTTTACTCTACTGCACTAGCACGTCTTCGTATATTCAGCTCTAAGACCGGATTGATCTGTCACAATACACTGGCTCCTGCCTTATGATGTATTCAGTAAAATATACAAATGTACACCCATTACCTGTTAGCATTAGTGTTACCCGATAATTACCTGAAACGAAATATTACCACGCCCATGGCCGGTTCTTATCTCAGGGCTTTATTACTCTCTTTCATTTCCAAACAGACTATATAAATTTTAAACCCTGTTAAAGTCACTAAAAATAATTATACATCATTGGATACTACAAAGTTCAGCTTAGGTAGTGTTAGTATTTATATTGCTATAGTTTAGCGATTTTATACCTAAAATATTTATTGAAAATGTATTTTTTTATGGAATTTTTATATAAACTTCAACAATTAATTTTTCAGATTTAAAAGCCAAAGTAAGAAAAATGAACACAAACCTTTCCTATGTTTATCCTATATGTGTATTTTACTGCAGTCAAATAAAGTATGTTTTTTTGTAGAAAAGAAACGTAAACTTAAAATTATTTTTGTCGATTTGCACGTTGCGTTGTTTTGATTATCGCTATATTTAAAGACAGTAATATATAGTTTTCGGTATTTGTTGAGCCTTAAATAGTTAATAATAGTTAAGCTATTAATAGGTAGCAGTATATGTCAATGGTTTAAAAATCTAACTGTCTTGTGACTACTCTGCTAATACACGGTGAGATATCAATATTTCCCATCCAAACTCGAAGACGGAATCTCCATCTTCACACTCTCCGTCGAGTGCAACGCAGCCAAATCGCCGTGTATACGTTTACATTGCGCAACACCGACATGCAATTTAAGAGATTGTTGTTTGCACAAGGTACAAAATCATTAAATTAATTTCAAAAGCGTCGACTATAAAGAAACCGGTAAGCAGAAATCTAAGACATGGATCTGTTGGTGGCCACACCCAGCCGTAGGAAAAGTCCTTGGGAGGTTTTTTTTCGATTTGGTTCGAACCGATTCCGCTCGATATGTTAATTCTGAGAGAGAACGGTCTGTTATGCCTTACGGTATTTAGGTAACAAATAATCGCCTCAAAAACGCTCAGAATAATCACCTGGACGAGATTTATTTGTTTACGTTCTCTTAATACAAACAATGCGTCGGAGATTTATTCAAATATTGTGTGACAGCTGGCCTACAACTTCTCCAGACAAGGCGTTTTGGAATTTTCGTGAAATACAGATGGAGTTTTATTGTAATTTAGTCTTCCATGCTTGACAGCTATTAAGATATCAACACGTTTTGTTTTGAAAAATATTAACACCATTTTTGTCACGCTTTTTTCTTTAGATTTACTTCTATACTTTCTTTATAGCACGATATACACTATAGAAACTTCACTTATGTCAAAGAAAAATATTGGATATTGAACAAGCTGTTGAAGCTACGCTATCCATATTAGTGCACGAAAAATCGAAAAAGGTGCCTAGCCTATTTCCTGAAGCTATCCAGTACGTTACGATCGTCAACTTTGTGGACTAAATATTCGATGCTCCGCACCATGATTTACCTGAACAAAAACGTAGATACTGGCAAATATACAAACTTAATTGCATTTTTAAAAGGAAAGCTTTCGGATAGCAAAGAAATGAAAAATATTTACGAAACTGGAAATAGAACGCTTTATAAAACAAACAGAGGATAAATTATTCCTGTTAGCTAAAGTTGTTTTAATCGTTGGAGTATTTGGAGCATGTAGGAGAGAAGAAATCACATATTTGGCAAAAGATTGTCATTTATTACTGTTAAAATTCTGAACACAAAACTCATGCTCCAAGAATGTTTACCATTACTGAGGGATAGATGGTATCAATTTTTTAGATATATTTCGAAATTACGCAAAACTTCGTCCATTCAATACGACACATCAGCGATTGTTTTTGACATACCGAAGTGATAAATACTGTACTCTGCCAGTTGGAATCAATAAAATTGGAAGTACACCAAAAAGATAGCGAAATTCCTTGGACTCTCCAACCCTAATGATTACACTGACCATTTCTTCCTCCGCAGCTCTGCAACAATGTTGGCAGATTCTGGGGCGCACATCACACTTTTGAATCAATATGGAGGTTGGCGATTAAGTTCAGTTGCAGAGGGATATATCGAAAATTTCGTTGAATAGAAAAACTAAATAGCAAAATAGGTCAGGAAGATACACCAAATAGAAATTAAATAAAGTTCACGCAGAAGCAGAAGCTAGCAGTATTGCCACTACTAACAATTAATTCATTCCGAATACTAGTGCTTGCATTGCTGTGTTTAGAGAACTGATGCTGGATACCTTTAGTATTCACTTGGTGTCTGGTATAGTGAAATTCCCAAATCCTCGATGTTTAATCCTTCGCAGTATTAATACTGAGATATCCTCGCGGGAAGAATTCAGACGTCTTACGTCATTGGCTGACGTTAGGCACTTGTTTTTATTGTCAACGTAATTTTCAATATTTGGCCGCGTTAAAAACAATAATTTTTTGCAATTTAGTGCAATATAGAATGCAAACTTTTAGTGTAGTATATAGTTTTATTACTCTCAATTGCAGTTTCTGAAATATCTTCATGAAAACATAATGAATTATTTATTTGTTCGTATGATGTAAGTCGTCTGAATTCTTGCCGCTTTCATAAAAATAATTTTATACGCTTTATAGCAATAGTGGTTTTATGTTATCTATAAATCACTTTTTAGATTTTCGATTTTATTTTAATCTAAGGCAAACCCCAGTTGGAAACCATTAATATTTTTGTGATGGAGGAACATCTGACTTCCATTCTAGAAAGAGCTCAATAGCCTTAATTGTCGATTTATTTCATCAAGCCTTTGAATTTACGCCGAACGTAATATTGGAGTAAACAAAATATGCGTTAGTGAATGGTGAAAATAGACGAAGGCAATATCTAATTACTGAATAAAAAGGAAGTGATCAACAGGGCTAAATATAACCGCTAAATAAAACAACTGTAAGCAAATACCATTGCAACTTAAAATAGACTTTAATTTTCTCCTACAATTTTTTTTTTTGCGGAGCCACTCGATTTATTAATAATGTACCAAATTTCAACATGATTCGACGTTTCGTTTCTTAATTATGCCCATAATAAGAAAACAATTTTTTTAAAGCCCTGTAACTTCTAAATGAGGCACTTTTGGACTAAGCTAAAGTTTATCTAAATCGGTTCTATTTGATCACAGGAACCTATGTGGTCGGTCAATGGTCGCGCGGTTTAAGGCGTCAGTACTTGAATCGAGGTGACTAGATCGGAGTTGGTTCGAGCCCAGCTGCCGGTAGACCATATATAAGTTATATTCGTGGAGAGGATTGGCACCCTCTCTGCGGGTATGGTAGGGTGGAATAATGTTAGCTTAGGTCAATGTGAGAGATTGATACTGGTTGATATTTGACTACCCCCCTAATTAATGAGGTTTTCCAGGTTTCCCTCATTCCTGCACTGAATAGTGGTTAGGGCCTACCAACGTAAGTCGTTCCTGGGCGCAAATGCGGCCTGCTTAATAATAATATGCCGCCCCCTCTCCCGCACAAGTCTCCGACTTCTGAGCTAATCCCTGTGATTAGAATGAGGGGTAGAGATATTATTATTATTATTATTATTATGTTTAAGCTAGATCCCATTATTTTCCGGACACCCTGTATACAAGACGCCCCATACAGATATTATCAAAATACAAAATCAAATAAAATGATTAAGAAAATTCAAATTCATCCTTAGACAGTGCGTGCGAGTTATTTTTTGGAACAGGTTCAGTATATAATCTAGCCAAATCCTGGATTATCCGATTGCAGTTTGAATTTTCTTTAACATTGCGTCTATATTTATATAATTTTTTGTTTTTTTTTTTTTTTGTTCACTTTTATGGTTTTTTCACGATAAACATGTGTAACAGATATTGTTATCATACAACATTATTTGTCTGTTTCAGGAAAACAATGGACCAACAATTTCAAAGAATCCTTCCCAAACGGTGAGTTTTAAATTATTGTGACGATTATTCTTTTATTGTTTTATCCTCGTGGAAGTGTTGTAAATCGATCTATTGTACACCTTCCTTTTGTAATAATTGTTATTATACTCGCGACAAGAATTCAGACGACTTACGTCATACGAACAAATGAATAATTCATTATATTTTTATCAAAATATTTAAGAAACTACAACTGATAGTAATAAAACTATATACTATACTAAAATTTTGCAATATATATTGCACTAAATTGCAAAAAATGATGGTTTTCAACGCGACCAAATATCGAAAATTACGTTGACAATAAAAACAAATGTGTAACGTCAGCCATGACGTAAGACGTCTGAATTCTTGACGCGAGTATATACCTTTTTTGCACTAAATATTTTACTATTATTAAATCTAGATGACAAGCTTTTGGTGACCGATACTGTGCAATACAACAGGTCGGCAGCATCTCTCATCGAATCCTTGGAGCAAACGCATTACCATTTATTATACAACTGTTAATAGAGGTGCTTGAAAATCGTTTCCCAACGAGCACCCCGTGTCTAATTAACTTAATGCCCAATTATTGCATAAATCGCTGGTCTGCATTGGCCAAGAAGCAGAAACCGGCGATTCCCCCACTCGTTCTGCCGTTGATAGCCAGCCAGCTGATCCTCAATACTCATTAGATACTACACAACACTATACGGTCTCATTACTATATAATATCACGCCTTTTCGCAAAAATTTGCATTGCTGGCGTCATTTTATGCTTAGAATTTAGTTGAAATATGGTTGGAACCTTACTGGAATGTTACTGGAGTCAATTTAAATGGAATGGAATTGAAATATTCTTGTACCATGATTAAACAATATAATTCAAAAGGCATTAATATTGGCTGTCTTTTGATGTAATTAAATTTAGTAAATATATTTATGATTTTACATAACAAACAAAAATTACGTCATACGAGGGTTAGTTAGGTTAGGATAGATTTACCGTTTCACCATAACGCTGTTTAAAATATGGAATATTATAAAAGTAAGGATAAGAAATAATAGTTATTTATTGTATAAGTGTCTTAAGTAGAATTTTATCCACGCAAGAAACGCGAGAACGTAGTTCCAGGCAATTAAAACACGAATGCAGTGCTACGTTTTATCCATAATCAAATCATATTTGTGAAGTCAGAATTATTGGAATTTTATTAAAAAAATATTCGCACTAGATATATCTTAGTGCTCAGTGAAACGTGGTAGGTTTTGTTATACCTACTGGTTGTGCTATGGTCCGTTGTTTATTATCAATTACTTAATAAACAGTTCTGTCTGATTTTGGTAATAATGAAAGAAAGTAGTTGTGTTCCTGTAGCTGTTTTTGTAGAAGCTCCAGAGAAAAGTGTAGTATTGTCATCAAATTTACGAAATATTTCTAAAATGATTTGACCAAAATATAATTTAGTTTTAAATTATTTTCTAAGTAACGCTTCCATTGTCCTCAAAGGAGGAATTTGTTAAAATTAATGTAGGATCAATAAGTTTAACTGGAAGCTTTCTGGATTTGTTACAATTCATGTTGATTAGGTAGTTATTCCATATCTTTTCGAATTCACTTTCTTTCTACAGGGTGTCCCAAAATAGAAGGCCATACCATTAACGACATATTCTTTGGACAAAAATAATGCGACTTTCCTTATGTCATTTTTTTATTTGGGCGTCCCTGTTTCAATATACAGGGTGTTAAAGTTGCATTTTATAAAATTTAGACTTATCCGTTTTGATTTAATTAGCAAATATTCATATTTCATTCAGGAAGTATTACGATTTACTAAATTGCCAAGGTGTTGTAATAATAGGTATATCCACAAAATATCAGTTTCACTTGAAAATGACAGTGAATGATTTATGGGCACTACAAATTGCCGTTTTTCTCCAAAACGGAGCATTTATACAAATAATAACAAAAGAGATAAAATGATCATGAAAAAGCTGCATAGGCGTACTTAGAAATAATTGGAGGGGATAAAGAGTACTGCATCCCTCAGTCACCTCCATTCGCCCTTCGATTTCTTTCACCAAAATTACATGATAAGGATGCCGGTATAAGGCAAAATGTAACTAACACCCTGTATATTGAAATAGGGAAACCCAAATAAAAAATGGTATAAGGAAAGTCGCATTATTTTTATCCAAAGAATATGTGGTTAATGTGCATATGTTTCTGGTGTAAACACTTGTTGTAATGATCCTATTAGCATCATTTTCTTTAAAATATCACTGTTTACTGTTTTATACAGGGTAAAATAAATAAATAATAGATGCGTTGTAAAAAATTTATTTGTTAAATTAGTTTCCTAGAAAAAAATTCTTAATATTTGATGAAAATATAATGAATTATTCATATGACATAAGTCGTCTGAATTCTTGCCGCAAGTATAACTCACATAGTGTCAAGATAGTAAAATAGACGAATAGATTATAAATTTAAGGATAATATCTATTTAACGTCTCCTAAGAGGTTTGTTTTCTGGATCCAACCGTTGGCCTATCTCGTTTGATCATTGTTGAACGTAAACGGTAGTTGATATCCTTGACAAGGACGTTGGTAGTGCGGGCGGTTGATCCCCCTCTGTCCCCCCCGTTCACCAATCTGGTTCCAGGCTACTTGAAGCGAGCAATTCACATTCGATTTCTAATTGTAGCTTTCTGAGGCCAAACATTCTGAATTGTTACAACATTGAGGCAAAACTACGAAATTGCATATCTTAACACCAGCTTAGCCGCACTGGCAGCCAGCGGCGTCCCGAGAGAAGAGGAAGTGGGGTAAATTTAGTTTAAAAAAATAAATACACAAACCGAGAAAATTTTAGTTGATAATTAATAAGAACTACTACTGATGGTAAGGCAAGAATGCAACTGGGTGGTTATTTAAAAGTGAACCCAATATAAATTTTGTGATGAGTAATAGTTTGATTGAATAAAAATGACATCTGTCTGGGTTTTAGATATAAATACATATGGTTTATGTTTACCACACAATTTATCAAAATCGATAGATACCAAAAAAAAGAATACTTATTATGAAACGTAACATTCAGCGCCCTACGAGAAGGTATTCAGCACACCTTCTCAAAAATGCATTGCCTTCACTGAGTGTGACTATCGATTTCGTACAATGCATAAGCAAGAAATTTCGCAGAATCGGCATCAGTCAAAAGTCGCTGAATTTCATCATCCTTATTTACGGCGGTTTCTATGACACTATGACAACGGGGATGCGTATATAATTAACAAATGTCGCGAGCTGTTTCGCCCACTTGTATGATTAGAATAAGTTTTTATGACATCAGCAGTGAGTGTTATTTCCATGTCGGTGCAGTGGCGGCTCGTGACTTCTTAAACGAGTGAGGCAAGCAGGCTGTGATTGTTCCAAATACGAACTATAAAATTTAACATTATTTGGAAACTTAACTTAATCATTATTTATAGGTTAATTAGAAAATACAAATACAGGATTATTTGAAATTGCTCTGTTTTGTTAGGCGAAAAAAATGTTTTGAATTATTTGACGATTTTCCCAAAGTTTCAACTGAATCTTTAAATATAATATATTAATAAAGGAAATTGAACAATGAATCAACCCTACAATATAGCGAACTATATTAGACTGTCTCTCCCGCAACTGACTACCAACAGATTCCTTACTCACCAAAAAACAGAAATATTATCTGTGTAGCTCAAGAATAGAAATCAAACTTACAGAGATGGCTAAAATTTCAATTGAGAAAGGACTCGTCTGCCCTGTTAAGAATAGAAGTCGTATCTACATTTTTTTTTATTATTTTCTGTTTATGACACCCACAACTTGGTAATTAATATATGTATGCACATGTTAAAACTAAAAGCCGTTTTATTGTTTTTATGATATTTAAATCTGAATTTAATATTATTTTTTAAAACTGAATTAGTGCAAAAGGTCGTATCAGTCAAAAATCTAATTACCTCTTATATGATAAAATAATGTTCTGATCTGATAGAACCTAATGTGAAACATATAGCAAAGTTAAATAAAATTTTAATGAAAAATTTAAAATTTAATGGCACAGCAAATTACCCAATCCAGGATATCTTAGAATGAAGATTTTGTTAGTTACGACTTCTATGCTTAACAGGGCAATATTAATGAATCTAATGTCGACCCATATTACGACGACATCATCGTTAAGTTTGAGCTTCAAAAGATTGAAGCATAGGCGTTAGGAAGTAAATGGGTTTGTTAGGTACCCTTTTAACATAGTGGTTTTTTGGAGTAGTGGGGTAGTCGCGGCGAAGCTTATGCGGAATCACCACTGAAGATGCCGACCGTGAAGAGCAGCGAAACGTTTGGAAGCATGGGATACGACCAGTTACAGCGGCGGCTACGGAACGCCTCGGAGGACTACCATTATCCGAAGAACGGTTCCGACCGTAGCAGTCGTAATACCAACAATAGGAACCGAAATCAATATATGGACGGACCCAGAGACATCGATAGCGGGTCTGTCCCCACAGAGCCTAGCCCAAGAACAACCAGGGCAAGTAAAAGAATCCCGAATAATGCTAGGGATGTGCATTTTAACTCTGTTTCTGGCAGTTACCAGTTGCCGAAGTCACGGCACAACAACCCGGAAAATTACTATGTATCCTTTTAATATAATATAACTAATTTGCCGCGAATGATAATTTTTTATCCTTCTTTTTCACCTGTTATTAAATCGAGCCGCCACTGCACCAGAGCCAGTTCGGCCCGTCATAGAATTTTTATATGTAAATATTTTACCCAGAAATCAGCCTCTATATCGACCAAATTCGATATTTTATGGTTACAGTGCGTTAAAAACCAAGAAAAAGTACATTTTTACCACAATCCAATCCTACAGCAATGTACTTGGTTTGAAACCGGTCCGTAGACGTAGCATAAATAACGCGATTGTATAAATGTGTAAATATAATGTAAATGTGTGTACGTACGTGACAATTTTTCACTTTTACTTGCCGTTTACATCCAACGCCAACAGGATAATGAATGTCCTTTGCGACAATTATCGAAGAATTCCAAGCGAACACCGATTTTGAAAGGAGCCTTTTTACAATTTAGAAACATTTCTATAATTTATTGCTTTCAGATTGACATTGACCGATGGTCCAGAATTAATAGTTTATTTTCAATAAACTTTTTTGCTGCTTAGTGTATTCCACTGACTATTAAAACAATCGATTCTCCTACCTGTTATATCTGATAAAGGTATACCTTGTTGAAGTCGTTAGATGTAACAGTTTTTGAAATAACCAGTGCACCGATTGAAAACTGTTATCGTTTCAGGTAAAGTACCTTTTCTATTGAAATTACAGCAAAATGTTACTTGAAAAAGTTGTTCAAAACGGTATTGAAATTCTTGAAATTTTGCACGTCTCCATAATTTACCATTCTAGACAACTTTTTCAAGTAACATTTTGCTGGATTTATTTATAAGGAATCTGTGGTTTCATTCTTGCTACTTCATTTAAAAGCACCCCGTAGAAGGTATTAATAGGGTTCTCTTGGATGTGTATCGTTCAGTTCGATCTTCGAATTTCGATAAGGATACGATCACGATCAGTCCCAAATTTATTTAATTATTTAATTTTCGTGTTTACACACGTCAATAAAGAGAAAATGGAAACGAATTCTATAAAAAAAGAACAATACAATTTAAAATAAACAATGATAGCAATAGCATAAAGTAAATTAATATAAAATTGATAAAAATTAATAACATACTACACACTATGAAGAAAATGATACAACCATATAAAGTTAAACAAACGTTAACGTTACAAAAAATGGTATACAAAATTATAACGAATAAACTATGTATTTTAAAAATAAATAAAATGATACAAACAGAACATTTCTAATATCAAAAATGTCAGTTGTAGAAATCATTAAAATTTGCATTAAAATCAGCGAAGAAATAAAAGCATGTTTCAATAAATATTTTTTAATTTTTGTTTTAAACAAATTAGAGTGTAGAGCTCTTATATTTGGAAGCAATTTATTAAAAAACTGAATTCAAGATAATTAGTCCCTGTTCTAGTTTTCAGAAGTAGACAGTAACTACAATTAAAGTCATTTTTTTTCTAATATTATAATGGTGATAATGACTTCTGGTGTGGAAATTATCCATGTTGTTTTATACAAAAAAGAAGCACTGAAATGTGTAAACAGAAGGAACAGTAAGAATATTTAAATTAGTAAAGGACATCCCATTGCAATATCAATGTCCTCCTGTCGTACAAAAATCGCGAAAGGGTTTTAAGAAAATATATAATTTTTCCAAAAATTTTTCTGAATTAAAAACTCTTGAAATACGTATAGAAAATTTCGACAGGCGGGCAACTATTTGACATATTATTTTATCCTATACAAGGTGTTCCGAAATTACTGCAACATAGAGCAAGAGTAGATCCCTGACAATAAAATAATGCGATGTTGCCAAAATTACCTTAGCCAAAAGTTAATCTTCTTGTAATTTCGCATGTCGTCTTAATTTACCATTTTGAACAACTTTCTCAAGTAAAATTTTGCTGTATTTTTAGCGGAAAAGACTCTACCTACCAAAACAATTTCTACTTGGTGCACTGAATGTTTCAGACACCTTTTTCAGCTTAGGATAATTGACTGTTTCAGTAGTCAGATAGCTACACTAAGCCGCAAAAAAGTTCTGTCATTTAAAAGAAGCGTTTTTACTTACATCATCATTAATAATCAATAACAATATTACTGTGATACATAAATACAAAAACATAATCATAATCGTTATAAACTAGGTTTAACAAATTTTGTATTATAACCATAAGAAATTCTATTACTGTTATAATAATTCCTATAATCATTACAATATTTTTTCTCAGTGTAATAAGCTTCTATTTCGACTGCAGGCCAAATTTATTATTAGGGCCGACATAAAAAAATGATTGATCACATATTCAAACTGATTTTAAAAAACATTAGGCACAATGAAGATTTCATAATCGTTCTGTTATTAAAATTTTACTTTCGCAGATTATGTAATAGCAAAAAAAAATTGCGATACTTGACTCTTCACTTGGATTTGATAGAATTGAAAGGCAAAAAACGTACACACCTTTCGATACATTATAGAGTAGATTGTTTTGCAATACAGATTGTTGTACAGTAATTCACTGTAAAAGTCAAAGGTAAAGTGTACTGACTGGTGAAAAAAAATCGAAAATATAGTGTAACAACTGGATTTCTTGCTAACTATATTATTAAATATAAAAACAATGTGTCTCAATTAATCTTTCGATAATACGATTTGATTCAGCAGTCCTTTGAAAAAAAGTTTATGATTAATAACATAATAAACGTTAAAAATATATTGCATACATAATAATTAATTCTTTGTGAAAGTACTTTTCTTTCCTCTGTAGTGGATATCTCGAAAGAGAGTGTTATGACCAATCGCCTCCTTTAATGGTGTTCTTCCGCTAGTTGTAACATTCACTGTTACTTAATTTTTATGACAAAATACAAGATGTAAAGAGATAAGCTCCGCTATCGAGACATCTAATATACATAGTGTCCTAAAGTTCAGTTTCCCCGATGGAAATTCAAACAACAAACTTATATGTATAAAAGATGAAAGTAGATTAAATTAGGAATACGTCAGAAATTAAAAATAAGTCGACAAATTCGATTAAACAAGTGCCATTTCATCGATACAAGGGAATATACACATTTTTAAAAGAGGCCGAAATTAAGTCATGGGATAGAGTGGTGCAATATAATTCAAGTAAGTGACATAAAAATCATTAGAATATGTGCTATGCATAATATATTATCATAACTCTATAGATGCTGTCTATACAGTATGCGCCAAAAGTATGGAATAAATTCAATAAAAACGAAACAATTATTTTTTGGGAAAAATCCTCGAACAGGTCGATTTTTAATTTAAAAAATACATATTTTAGCGTAAAATGCGATTTTCAAATGTCATTTGTTTTCGAGTAATGACGTCATCGATTTTTTTTAAATGGCAACACATTTTTTTCCTTGATTCTGAAAGATCGTTTAATTCTCTATCAGACAGTACTAAAATTTTGCCCTATGTAAGAACATAGGAAAGTTTTCGAGTAAATGATGATTGAATGTTAGAAAACGTAAATTTTATCCATAAAAAAGTAACAATTCTGAGGTATGTAAAATAAAATACAATTGATTAAATTTTATACTTAAATTAAATGTTCGAATTGCCATCCACCAACTTCTTGACAATGCGCAAGTCTGTGAAGAAATTCTTCTTGCACATTATGAATGATTTCTGGGGTAACATTGCATATTTCGTCCCGAATGCGATTTTGAAGTTCTTCTAAATTACGTGGGTTATTAATGTACACTTTTGACTTCAAGAATCCCCATAAAAAAAGTCAAGAGGTGTAAGATCTGGCGATCTTGCAGGCCATTCTATCGGTCCGCGTCTGCCGATCCACCTCCCAGGAAAACAGTTGTCCAAAAAATCTCGTACAGGGCGCGCATAGTGCGGAGGTGCACCGTCTTGCTGAAACCATATGGTATCGTCAGGAATGTCAGGGTCATTATCGTTAGGAAAAATTACTGCAAGGGCTGGAACAAAGTCATTTTCTAGAAACTCTAAATATCTTTGTCCTGTAAGGGTTCCTTCAAAGAAGAAAGGCCCTACTATTCTGTCGTCAACTATTCCAGCCCACACATTTAATTTCTGAGGGTGTTGGGTATGTGCCTCTGCCATCCAATGAGGATTTTCCCGACTCCAATATCTGCAAGTTTGACGGTTTACTGTACCATTCAGACAAAATGTGGCCTCATCTAAAAAAAGTATTTGCCGGTGTAAATTTCTATTTCCTTGACATAAATCCATTAGAATTTCGCAAAAGTGTAAGCGGCGATCGGGATCATCTTCATTGAGTTCCTGCACAAGTTGAATTTTGTAGGGATGATATTTTTCCTAATGACTAGTGTCATTGTTTAATGCAACCAATCGTGAAGAATTATGAGGATTATCCACCATATTTATCAAAATGTTCTGTTTCTGATTTTCATTAATGCTTGGACGTCCAGGTTTTGGAATATTTACAACATTGCCAGTTTCTCTAAATTTAGACTCTACCTTACTGACTGTTGATTGGCTGATAGGGCGATCTGGATATTTTTCATTAAATAAATCGCAAACTTCCTGCTGAGTTCTAGTCATATTCCCGCATCCGATAAGAATTAAAATTTCAATTCTTTGAGTAACAGTTAAATGTGCCATAATACTTTAAATTGAATAATAATTTCTATGTCGCTTACAATACTTATTAGAAAGTCGGCGTGACAATGACACTTTGCAAATATTTTCACCTACGTGATCCATAAAAGAACTATGGAATTCGAAAAACTAAACTTGATAACGTTTTTGCTTTATTTTAATTGATTTACGTTTTCTAACATTCAATCGTCATTTACTCGAAAACTTTCCTATGTAAGAGGGCAAAATTTTAGTACTGTCTGATAGATAATTAAACGATCTTTCAGAATCAAGGAAAAAATATGGTGTTGCCATTTAAAAAAAATCGATGACGTCATTACTCGAAAACAAATGACATTTGAAAATCGCATTTTACGCTAAAATATGTATTTTTTAAATTAAAAATCGACCTGTTCGAGGATTTTTCCCAAAAAATAACTGTTTCGTTTTTATTGAATTTATTCCATACTTTTGGCGCATACTGTATATCATTGAAAGCAAAATATTAAAAAAATATTTTATATTTCATCAAATCAGAATTATTTTACCCCAATCGAACCCACTGCCCGTAAATAGAGACTTATATCGGAACATGGCGGAATATGGCGTGTACTTGTACCTGTAAATTTAGGTCTTAAAAATGCCCAGGCTGCATTACCAACATTTTAAATAATTAAACAAAATTGGCCTGAAATCCGGTTCCACTAAAAAAAAAATATTTTTTTGCTAAAAGAAGTAATCTAGCAAGTATTATACCATTTTAGAATCCGGACTAAATGCGCCATCTTTTAAAAATACTTGCCAAAATAGTGTAGTACATTTTTATACAGTACAGTCGGTTAAAGTCGGGTGATGTAATTATTTTGAATTTAATGTTGGACAAAAATCCAACATTTTATTTGAAACTGAGGCAGTTATGTTTCAATTTTAAACTGTAATTTACAGAATGGTTATTCATGATTACATTACAGAAAAAAGATTGACGAAACATTAATATTTGTAGTCACAGGACTTGATAGATCATCACAGGATGTCAGTTTTTCCAATTTATTTTTTGATACTTATAATTTGAAAAGTACATGACAAAGATTTTTTTTTATATTTTTCTAATAACTATCACGACTTGGCCTATCACCCGTTTCCGGCTTAACGTTGATTTCTGGGAGACCCTGTACACTTAAATTAAAGAAGACGAATTCTAGAAGAAAAATCATTTATTTTCGACGCCTACCATATTTTTTATATTTTGTCGTTTGCCAACCTCATCAGCACACGAAATGAGAGGAAACTGACGCTGGGCGTGTTTTCTGGAAGGAAAAGGTAAAGAAAAGACGAATGAGTCAACACGAAGAATGTTATTTAATAATTTATCAGATTGCGAACCGCCTCCAGGCAACGCCACTTGTCCGGCAGGTAGAAGGGCTCGAAAACGTGCGGGAATGGCGTGTCGTGGCCCGTGACTCGGGCTACGGGGGCCTCAAGATGTAGGAAACATTCCTCCTGCAACGGATGGACAGTTAGAGATTGTTTTCTTCAAATCAAATGTCTTTTTAATCTAAGCATGTGCATGAATGGCTGTATCTCACTGTCAATTTTACCAAATACCGTCAATTCGCCAAGATTAAAAATAAATTTACACAGGGTCAGATTAACTTACGTTCTAAAAAAGATTAATCAATAAAATTATAGTCAAATTCAAAATGTTCACTATATAAATAAATGAAGAAAAAGTGTTAAATATATAAATTAACTATTGTAATACTTCACTCTAGTAAATAAAGTAATTTATTACATTAAAAATAATTAAAAAATAATAAACCTATAATATTAACATTAACATTTAAATTTATAGTAATATACATTTCGTTTTTTGTTTTATCACATTTAACTTCCTTTCCGTTGATAACACTTTTTATAATTATTATTATTACAAATGAAGCTCCGGGCTAAGGAGATTCCTGTACAGCCCTGACAAATATACAAATAATTAAAGTGAAGAAAAAAAAATAAAAAGATCAAAAATAAAAAAAAAACAGCAAAAAGACAATGATAAATAATAGAATGTTAAAATAACAGAATGTTCATCGATCGTATAAGGTGCTCCGCCAAGCATCCAGGCGATTCTTGAAAGCATTGATGGAGGGTGCAGTAACTACGGAAGGAGGAAGAGAATTCCATACTGAGAACACGCGGTTTGGTAGAAACGATTGGCGAACAGATGTCTTGAAGCTCTCTTTTCTTAGTTTCAGGTGATGTCCTCTTAAGCGACTATCCGGGCTCAGGGTATAAAGCGAGGAAGCAACAGAAGTGTTGATAAATAAACCATTAAGCGCTCGAAATGTAAATATTAAATCGCCGCGAAGCTTCCTTTCGGCGAAAGAAGACAAATGGGCAAGACGTAGTCTCTCCTCACAGCCAGACGAGTAACAAGACGTTGCACAGATTCCAATAATTTTTGATCCCTTACTAGATCAGCACTCCACACTGGACCAGCGAATTCAAGCAGCGGTCTGACATAATACTTATATAGTTTCACGAAAGTTTCCAGACTTGCTCCAGTAAACGACTTCCTCAAAAGGTACACTAATGAATTTGCCGTGTGGCATTGTTAGCATCATTTTCCGAACGCATAACATCTGCTTTTTGTGGAAGTTTGTGAAGAATCTCCATAACTTACGGATGTCTCTTCTTATAAGGATATTTTCCTTGGATTTTTCCTGCAATATTACGTTTGTTAGATATGAACTGCTCAATATAACTTTCTGCTACAGAGGAGCTCTTCCACCCACCATTCCGTTTAATGGTTGTAAGATCAGCACCTTTATTGGCCAATAAAGTTGTTGTAGTGCGCCTCATACAAGGGCCAGTATATCGCCATTGTGTTGATTCCAACAGGATGAGAAGTACATTTTTGATTGATGTATCTTAAAAAGAATCTGTCTTGTGTTAAGCGAATAGGGAATATATTTTCTGCATATTCTTCTATAATTGTAAATTTTCTTGAAATGCCCGTCTTGATGTCAGGTATTGAAACAAGCAAGTAACTGCTCGGTCGTAAGTAATTTCTAAAATTGTCAAATTGCAACATCGACAGACTCAAAAAACTCATTACACACCCATTATTCTCCAATATGTGCTCTTTCCAATACTTCAGCTTTTTTTGCTTTGCATCCTCTCGATTCACTCTTCAAGTAAACAGTAAACTTGTTATATTTTCCAATATCTATATTTTTGTAGACCTTTATAGTAGCTTTCAACATCGAATACTTCGATCACATAGATCAAATTGTATATTTTTTCTTCAAATTTAAAAAATTTTATAGCATGACTTCTTCATTTTTTATCATTACTCATAGTTTTTCCCCCCATTCGTTAAATTCAGTGAAAATTTTTTCGTTCCCTGGATTTCGCTTCCAATAAATGGAAAATTGTTTCTTGTGGCTTCTTCGAAAGCAGCCACAGAAACACAATTACTTTCTTCCATTTTTATCAAATTCAGATAGTTTATTAAATACCTAATTTATAATAAACGTACCATAGCAACCAGTAGGTATAACAAAACCAACCACGTTTCATTGAATACTAAGAAATATCAAGTCGTGCGAATATTTTTTTTTATTAAATTCTAATAATTCTGACTCCACAAATATGATTGTATGTAGCCAAACTTACATTACTTTTGTATAAAAGACAGAGTAAAACTGACATCAGTATTTTCAGCGGAGTCACATTTTATTTATGACGTACCGTATACCATCAATACTTCATGCAAATGTTGTACAAACAAATCGTCGACAGCAAGAATCATTTTATTATTTATTTTGGAAATTCAATAAGAGATAGGTTCTTATAGTTCGTTTCAAAACACTGTGGAGAGGATTGAGAACAAAAGAAGGTTAAGTAAGTTTTTGTTAATTTAGAGTAACATAACATTAGCGATGGTGAACCTTACCTGAATACTAGCTGCCAATTCCGCCCCAAATCCTCCGGTCAGAGGAGCCTCGTGTGCGACAAGGACCCGCTTGGTTTTCTTCACCGACTGAAAAACACATTTATGCTAATCATTCTTGAATAATTTTGGAAATCAAACACTTATGATATCTACCAACAAATATTGTAACCTCTACGTTCAGTTGGAGATGCCTACTTCACGTAGAAAAACAAACATTATTGTCACTACTTGATTACACAATAAATATAGGTACTTCAAACAATTCATAGCTATCAAATCTTTATTTTGACGTTTCTATCAGTCGTGTTCGGCTTCTCAACATAAACTGAATTGTGGAGACGAAGCTGATCCGCTATATACATACATATGATTTTTTATGATTTATATGTATATAAGCTGATCCGTTTATATACATACAATTTTTAGAACACAGGTTAGAATGTTCTAGAAAACGTCAAAATAGAGGTATTACAAAAAATGATAAATCTGCAAGCGACGTAGTTAACAAACTAAAGAGGTAGGTGAGCTTCCGTAACCATATGCATTTATTTATTTTACCTACTGCCTAATTATTCGTAAACTTGTTTCAAAAATTACATAAGCCAGCTAGAAACCACTATCGTTTCCCAAACTTAATTATGAGAGGATATATTTTTAAATTTCAAAGAGACATTCAAAATTGTTTTGAACATCGACCAAGTTTCTGAACAAATATTGTCAGAAAAGGTTATAACGAATTAGTAAAACAAATAATAGGCGACTTATATTCAAAAAGTTATCTTTAGAAAAGCAAAAAACGAGGAATAAATTCTGTCCAAATTATAATTTGGTATAACTTTTTGAATATAAATTGAAGTTTAAAGAAGAAGTTGATAATTAAACTAAGCTAAGTGTGCATAGTAATGACAAAAAATCATTTAGTAGTGTCTAAAAAGTTAGTTATTTTAATTAAAAAAGTAGATTTCTTCAGCAAAACTGCATTTCTTATGACAGCAACATCGACAATCTGGAGCCTCTTTCATACACATAAAAAATAAATTTATATTAAGTGTCAAAAAGAAATTTCTCTCAGTGTGCATTACCAGATCGCCGAAAAAAGAGTTTATAGATCACCTTGAAATATTTTAAAGTAATAACAAACACAAGGCCGGTCGTTAATAACAATGTTGACGGATCGGTATCAAGTCTTCACCTACCTTAAACACAGTGTCCATGTCCCAGGGCAAAATGGAGACAAGGTCTATCACTTCACAGGACACGTCGAGCTGGCTCTGGGCTAAGTGGGCCACCTCTTTCAAGACGTGCACTTGTGTGCCCCAACCTATCAAAGTCACGTCATTGCCTAGACAAAATACGTATCATTACATATACGTTAAGAGCATCATAAAATTAGAGTTTGGATAATAATGTGCAACTATAGATGAATCAATCTCTAGATAGAAGACGATGCATTCAATATGTTAATTCATAAAAAATAATTAACAGATATTGAAAAATGTTACATGTTCCCTCTGGTCTACTTAAGAGAGAAAATAAATAAACTCGTGTATTAAAGCACTTAAACAAAGATAAATATGCGTAAATTCTCTGATCAGGAATCAAACAAAATAAGACAGATATAGCGTTGAACTTCGAAACAGCAGATGGGAGTGCACACACACAACAAGTACTGTTATATTCGCAGTCACACAATCTAAATAATACTGTCCGTGTGTAATGAATGCGGCGGTCATTAGCGCGCGCGTTTTCTAACAATAGTTCTTTTCCAACACGGCACCTGACTGGTTGGAAACCTGTCCCAAGTGGATAGCCAAATCGTTCACCGACTTACTGCAGCGGAGTTGTATCTAATATTAAACTGACTGACTGCTTCGGACAGGTTTCAAACTAGTCAGGAGCTGTGTTGGAAAAGAGCTTAAGTGGCATTTTTAAAGTTTGCTTTGAAATCAATAAATTAATTGGGTAATATTCTACAATATTTGTAATTACATAAATATTGAAAAAAGTGAGGCTTACAACATTATATACTGAGTTAATTATAATAATTGTTACTTTAAAGAACAGAGTAAAATATGTCATTTTTGTGTATGTCAAAGTATGAGTATATTCTGGCATGCATATTATCTTTTTTTTGTTTAAGTCTGACGTGACTCGCATGAGTGATCCGCAATTTGTCCAAATATCAGTGGAGTACAATTTTTTTGCTAAAAATGAGTATTTAATGACACGAACGACATGCTAGCATACAAATTACAAGAAAAATATATACCTACATGCAAAAATATATAATAAATACACTGTTATGTACCAAATGGCATCTCAATATCTCCATCGGTTTTGAAATGAATACTATAGTATTTAAAACAGACAATTACTTAACATCATTCTATAATACCCTGTATATGTATACATACAAACATATTGTGAGCATTTTTTTACCCGCCTATATTTCTGAAGTTGAGATAAATCATTGTCCGATGTATCGAGTTCCATTAATTAAATTTGACGTTATTGACAACCAGTGGCGCATCCAACTTTTCATTTGGAGGGCGTATTGGGTAAACCTTGTAAAATGTAAACTTTTGGATGACTGTCTTAATTAGGTTGTATAATAGAATTAGATTATATTTTCATTATAAAAAAGAAATAACGAACTCTAACAAACTAACAGTTGTAGGAAATATTTCATAAAAAAATATATTAAATAAATTATCATACGAACAATAAACAAAAACAATTATTAATAACAATATCCTGTGTTCTCTTCTTATTAAGAAATAATGATTATTACACATTTTATTACGTATAGCTGTCATTTGAGAGAATAGGGAGAGTAATTGTCCATTACCCTCTTCCTCTTTGATGCGCTACTGTACCCATCTCTCTTCGTCTTTATTTGGATTTCACAAATTGTAACAGATTCCCAGCGGGTCTGTAGCCGTCTGGGTAGAGAAAGGACAACAGATACCTTTGAGTTACAGCAAACTAGTTTACCACCCTGGAATATTCTCGCACCTTTTGGGATAATTTCATTTGACGGCTGCATAAACCCTAGTGTCTCGAGCCTTAATATTTAATGAAATATCCCCATGCGACACCCCGATTTTTTCCGAGTTTTCTGAACCGCTTATTATTTATAATAAGATTGCTCTGTATGATCGCACAAAGTTGATTTATTACCTTTTAAAATGATGTCAGCTCTACCAATAGGCAGCTGATAGTCTTCTACTGGGACTTCTTCTACGGCAGCTCTATACAGAGTTTTGGGTTCGAATACTATACAAGGGTCTGGATCCCTTATACAACTCAGTAATAGCCCTTTAGCCTTTATAGGACCCCTTGGGATCACTATCTGAAAACTAGTGGATGTATTACAAAACTTAATAGCCTTTTTTGCAAAATTTTCTTATAGTCGCGATAAGAATTCAGACGACTTTCACGACTGACGTTACGTAATTGTTTTTATTGTCAACATAATTTTCGATATTTGGTCGCGTTAAAAACAATAATTTTTACAATTTAATGCAATATATATTGCAAAGATTTAGTTTAGTATATAGTTTTTTTATTTTCAGTTGCAGTTTCTTAAATATTTTGAAGAAAATATAATGAATTGTTCATTTATTCGTATGACGTAAGTTGTCTGAATTTTTGCCGCGACTATACCAGTACATACAAAGCTTTATATACAAGGTGACTCACAAAAATTTAGGAATAGATGAAATTTTTTCAATTTTTTGTCTGCTCGGCTCAGACTTTACAAATAGAACAGTTTCCAGTGCTGTACAGAAATGTATTTTAAAATCATTTTGGAACTGCCCTTTTTGATTTTTTTACACAAAATTATATTTGTAAGACTATATTAAGAAAAAAAATGTATTAATCACCCTTCGATTATTATTTTTTAACAATCTCAAATTTTTAGAGCAGTTTTATCTTTTACGTAATTTTTTATATGTATAGCATTGAACTGGAGAATCCTGTATACAAACAGCTAAACTAAAATGCAATAAAAATTACTAAAAAGAATCTCTATTTTACAAAATCACCGTTATTTGTGTATATCTACCTTAATGCCTGGAGTGTGGGCAAAATAGGCCTCCGGGCTTTGTGAATGGTACAAGGCACCATGCCCAACAGCACCACATGGGGCCCTTATGGTTAATTTCCCGCAATCGAACTCACCTCCGCTTCTGTATCTGTATTTTGCTGCTTCATTTACAATCTAGAAAAACAATGGGTCTATACATTAAATAATAGAAAAACATATCAATTAAATTTATCGAAATGGGTGCATCCTAGGCGTTCGAAGTCCTGTGTGTTCGAAGCGCTATGTTACCTGTTCAGTGTTGCCAGATTTTTAAAGATCATGGTGGCCCATATATCCGTAAAATGTAGCCACAGTTTACACAGTTCGTCGAGTGAAGGTTCCAGAGGGTGTGGGTAAATCACGGCTAAATATGCAATAAACACCAATGAAATTCATTTGTACACGACGAAGTGGGAGAAAATCTATTTCTTGACAAATCACCGTGCCTCTTGAGCGCACAAATGTGCGCGGTTAAATGCGCAGTCGTCTTTCGGTCGTCTAAAAAAACGAAATCTGGGACCTCGACATCAAAGGAGCCGACGTGAAGACAACGGACTGTATAGACTGGAATGTAGCCAACTGTAGTCAAACAAAACGGACCAAATATAGGTTGCGTTCAGCGAATGATAGGACCAATGAATGCGTTCAGCTAGTAAATATTTCGAGGGTCAGCCCAGTCAGCTGATTGGGAATATTGAACGGATTTGAGCAGGCTTCTCCGTTGACGGCCAAATCAAATGTTTTTGTAGCCCAAGTGGCTATAAGTAGCCACATCTGGCAACACTGTGTCTGTTCGAGTGTTCGAATAGAGATGGGCGCGCTCTAGGCTGACTAGCGGAGAGAGAAGACCACCATGCAATTCGCCTGGACGATTCGTTCTCCCGGTAAGGATATAATGCAACGCTTTTCAAAGTGATATTTCACTTTCCACAGTATTTTAGAAACATTATTAATTAATTATCATAATGCAGCCTTTTGTTAAGATATTTCCACACGTTTAATTATTATTACTATACTTATGTACTTACTTGTGATTTGATTTCATGCATGTGGTAAATACCATCTACGTATTTACGTCATATTCAGTATTCAGCTGTATTTTTTCCTTTTTTTACTATTTCAACTATAAAATATATGTAGATATAATGCGATTGAAGAATTTACATATCCATTTATACAGAAACTGTTTCAACAGTTGTAGGAACAAGATTGTAATATTGCTATTATACATATAGGTATTATAATCAATGTAGGTATTCATTATAAAATATTTAAATCTCACACACAGAAATTTCGCTATTTATTTATATAGCACTTATAAATTGTTAAAGCTGTCATCAATAGCAACAATATAATGATTTACATATTTATTAAAACTAGTAGTACATAAATAGATGTGACAATTTTTATTAACGGGGGTCTGCAAAATTATGCTGGTGGTAATTATTTCTGTAAATAATGATTATCGCTGTTAGGCGCATGAAATACAAAACATATTTTTTTGACAAAGTCATAGTTTTTTATATATATTTTTAGGTATTAACAATAGTGGGTGAAACTAACTACTCTGCGGACTAAAGTTCCGACCAGCGTTGAATTACACCCGCCATATATATCCATATATTCTTTATTATTAGCTTTTGTAACATTATTTACGGTATTAGAAAGGTATTTTAAGCTAATATATATCAAATCTCCTACAGTTCCTATCAATGAAGTCATATGTATGCTCTCTGATACCAAACATCTAGGTATGCTAATGAACAATTCCACAGACAAAGCTCTATTCAATAATTATCTAAAAAAAATTAATCTAACTAAATTTACTAACCTGGTTTAATGAAAACACTCTATAAATATCTAAGTTCACTCTTGAAAATGTAGGAACTCGAAAATTCATCCACAATAGATGAGATCTGACCTATTTCTGCATTTTTAGGATTGCCTCTTCAGGTGGCCTTCTTTAAGTTGAGTCAAATATCTAACTATAAAAATTATTACACCAATAAATTCAAATTATTTGAAATCGACAATGTCAAAAGTGACTAATCTGTCAATGAATTGAAACATGATAACGACCTACTTAATAAACAAATTTTTTAAATATATTTTTAGGTATAAAATGTTGGCTGTTATAGTTTAATATATAAATTCTATTAACTGTACAGGTAAAAAAAGTATTAGTGAATTAACTCAACAGAAAGCACGTAGCAAGCGCCCTCTAGGAAATATCTTGAAACTAATACCGAATTCGTATTTCTCGCTCCCAAAAACCTAATTATATCAATTTTGAATTCGATATCTTCAACTGTTTTAAAGTTATCATTTTTCGAAAATTTATTTTAATTTTCAACACCTTGTAATTCTTTAAATAGTAACATATTACTTAGACAAGTTTGGTTCAAAAGACATATTTTTATGCCTACTACCTATCCAGTTGCTCTATGGTCCATAAGTTATGGGACACCCTGTATACAGTTGCTTTAAAATCTTATGAGTTTTGACCTTCCGATGCGCAGAAACATAATTCCATCCGTCGCCTAAATTATTCTACGCTCCAAAAACAAGACACCTATTCAGAGTTTATCTCGAGCTCTACCAGAGTAAAAATCTTTTGATTCTATTTTAAATGTTATTCTGTTTTAAAGTGACAGTTAAAAATATATAAGTGGGTGTATGTGTGTGTATATACAAATAAGTGGCGAATAACTTTCTTTGAAATTTCTGTGCGTGAGATTTAAATATTTTATTATGATTATAATACCTATATGTACAATAGCAATATTACAATCTTATCCCTACAACTGTTGAAACAGTTTCTGTCTGTATAAATGGGTACGTAGGGTACCTATTCAGGCTGTATCACATAAGAGGGCCACTCCCATGTATCTCGCTTAATATGCGAGACACGTAAAAAATCTTTAATTTTAATAATAATTTTTTTGCTGCATTTTTGGAGGCCTTTATGCTCGTAAAAACAAATTTGAGATCTATGGCCAACTTTATGAGTAATAACAAAAAAACCTGTAAAGTGCCCAAACTTTTTTATTTTAAGAGATAGAGAAAACTTATTGGTAATAAATTTTTATTGCAAAATTGATACCTTCCGCCTGATATAAACAGATTTTTAAATATCGTATGTGGTTTGCTGCGCCCTCTAGGCGGATAAAAAAAAATTTTTATTGAAGCAGTCTATGGTCACAAAAAAATGCCTGTTTTTTCGTCTTTCATGCAATATACTACATGTTGCCCTTATCTTTTGTATTTATTACATTTTTTTCATTTTTAGTTAAAAAAGAATGTACCTAAATATTTTCGTGTTGCTCAAGATAATGTAGAACCTGTTTTAAACACGCCAACTGCAAACAAATAATAAACAGAATGTACTTTTTTATGCAAAATACAGATTTTCTTATATTATTTTATTGGTTTTCACATTAGAAGCAATTGGGTCTTTAAAATTATTTTGACACAATGTAATAAAATAATATTATAAGAAAATCTGTATTTTGCATAAAAAAAGTACATTCTGTTTATTAATTTTTTTGTAATAGGCATCTTTAAAACAGGTTCTACATTATCTTGAGCAACACGAAAATATTTTTTTAACTAAAATTGAAAAAAATGTAATAAATACAAAAGATAAGGGCAACATGTAGTATATTGCATGAAAGACGAAAAAACAGGCAATTTTTTGTGGCCATAGCCTGCTTCAATAAAAAAATTTTTATCCGCCTAGAGGGCGCAACGAACCACATACGATATTTCAAAAATCTGTTTATATCAGGTGGAAGGTATCAATTTTGCAATAAAAATTTATTACCAATAAGTTTTCTCTATCTCTTAAAATAAAAAAGTTAGACAGCCTTAAAGTTTGGGCACTTTACAGGTTTTTTTGTTATTTCTCATAAAGTTGGCCATGGATCTCAAATTTGTTTTTACGAGCATAAAGGCCTCCAAAAATGCAACAAAAAACAATTAAAGATTTTTGACGTGTCTCGCATATTAAATGAGATACATGGGAGTGGCCTTCTTATGTGATACAGCCTGTATATAAATTCTTCAATCGCAATATATCTACATGTATTTTACTCGATAGCGCTTTGAACATACAGAACTTCGAATGCATGAGGTGCTTTGATCGAAAATAACATGTAACAACACTCTATACACGTGTACTGTATAGTGTGTTGCCTATAATTGATCTTCAACGTTGTATGAATCTCGAATATCAACTTATCCTCATTTTTATTTAAAATCATCACTTAATCCTACTTGATCGAATGCAGGGTAGATGTAATCTGCAAACTGGATCTCTGCGATGGCCGTAGACCCGACAGCAGCGACCCCTATACCAAAACCCACTATTCCCTGTTCGCTCAGAGGGGTATTGAACACCCTCCCCTTGCCGTACTTCTTCTGGAGGTCTAGAGTACATCGGAAGACCCCTCCGAAACCGACGTCTTCACCAAAGATCATGGCTGTTTTATCCGTTGTTAGGGCTATGTCCAATGCATTATTTATGGCTTGGAACATGTTCATTTTTGTCTTCTCTCCTAGAAATACAAGAAGTTATCGTAACCTCAGACATAATATTTGTTTGGGTAATTATTTACAACAGCGCAAAACTCTCCAACCTTAACAAAAAAATACCTAACACCCTCCCCATCTATTTTTGAGGGTGCTGATCACGAATCTGAAGTCAGATTTCGGCGGTCATATGTAGTTTTCGAAAATATTTTTTTCAAAATTTAAACCTCTATGTACATTCAGTTGAAATTGCAATATAACACCTATGCTTCTTCATTTGGAATTTTTTTGTTAAGATTGTTGTAAATAATTGCCCTTGTTTGGATAAACAAGCACGAATCTCAAGGATTTCGAGATAAAAAAATATTGAGATAGTATGCACTGTTTGTAAATGACAGTATTAAGTAATATCATAACATAATACTACAAACAATATTTAATATTCATAACGCGTGATTCTGTGCTTTATTTTTCATATGTTTTGTTCTAATATAAGAAAAAGCTCCCCACCTTTTGCATACAACACAAATATTTGTTTTGTCAAGTTTTGTTCTAAATTTTATTTACATTTTCTGTATCCTCACATTAGGCGCATACTATCGAGTTTGATACACCCTGTACAATCTATTGCAATAATAATGGCACTTTAAAATGGATTTGTTGATTTGTTTGAACTGCTGTCGTATTCGTAACGAAATTTATTTTAAACTTTTGACATTAATACTTAGTTGTTACTTAACTAAATTTTTACTCAGAACATTCAGTACGTAGTTGAAAAACTGTTTTGAGGGAGTGCCATTATTATTGCAATAGATTGTACATTAAAATGTGCACAGACCTACAGACTTATACCTATTCTTCTTATTTGTAATTAGGTAGAGCTTTAATACTAGCTCCAGAACTATTTATTTACAATGTTTTCATAGATTTTAAGACCAAGTTATAAAAGAAACATGCATATCTACCTACCTTTGCTTGATACGTTGGTGTCGGGAGAATAAGTAAAATGATTTCTACCCGAAGTCATACTCAACATGCCAACTTCACTCTTACATCCACGAAAACAAGCCGAACATATTTTATTTAATGCCATTTTCAACGAAATAATACTGTATAGCAACGGACAGGGCAGCAGCAACTACTTGGTATCGTAAACGCGATAGAATGTACTCGTACGTCAACCTCGTGTAGTATTGACCTTGCGACCTCCTCTTATCTGAATTTAAAATGTGAATCGCTTGGCAAACATAAACAAAGAGGATTTCAATGATTGAATTAAAAATAACTGATGCAACCACGATGAAACTTTTGTTATATCTTATCCAATGTTGAGCAAAACAGAATAGAATAGGCAGGACCGGCTCTAGGTATTTTGCGTAGAGAAAGAACAATTATTATTCTGAACAATGTTCGCTTTCTGTTTTATGAAATATTGAAAAATCTCAAATGCATCCATTATTTTTTTATAGTATGGTTAGTAGAGCTTAAAATAGCAAATGCACAAATTTTTTAAATAGTAATTTAATGTGTGTAGTGATTATTGCATTAAATAAATATTGAAAATTATTTTACCTATTTGTACAAGGTGTTCCATTAAAAAAAAACAAAATTTTGTCAAAACATCATAAAAAATTTCAGAAAAACGCCTACAATTTCTTTAAATGTCATTTTTTTCTTTAAGTAATATACAGGATGTTTGGAATAGTGAAAGAAGACAGAGAGAGAGGATAGAAGCTGAATAATGAAACTGTCACTATGACAGATGCCTACTACGTTCTGAACCATACATTATTTAAAAAATAATTATATTTGACTAAATTGAGCAGAATTCGAAAAAAAAAGTAAAGAAATTTTTTCTTCAAAAAAGTATAATGCATTAAAAAATAATATTATTTGCTTGATAATTCAAAGAATAAAAGAATTTCGAAAAAAAATGGTAGTTAGAAAACTACCCATACCAATAATGCCAATAACCAATTTTGAAGAAACTTATGATGGTTAAAGACCCTTATGGTATGATTATTACCTCCAATTTTCATTCTATTATCTTAATCAGAAAGAAAGTTATACATATCTCAGTAACATTGACCGGTGGACCATGTTTATTGGATATCGCCTTAAATGTTGTACCAACTTTTTCAAAAACCCTGTATAAGCCACTCTACATTCAAAATAATAGATCAACCGGTATCAGATTTGTCTTCAAATTAAATCTTAGGAATGACTTTAGAAAAAATATTACTATTATTTTTGTATTTTGATAAGAGGAATCGAATCAAATATTTTCAAAGCGATTTTATAACTGAATGAATAATGAAAAACCTAGTACTTTCAAAAAAGTTTATTCTTACAAATTATAAACCCATGTGTATAAATAAAAATACATAAAAATCTAAATTTCAGAACTGTCTTCCGACTCCTCCGGAATAGGACTTACTCCAGCATCTCTCTCGTTTTTCAGGTCAGCAATCTGAAAAAACAATCAATCTGATAATTATCGTAAATTTACACGATCGAATTTTACAAATGAAGACGTTATATACCAAATAATCAGGAAATTATAGGATTAAACCCGCATATTTCGATGGATGATGCTGTGGAAAGGTACAGTTTTCAACATAAGTATCGGATAAAAGTTATAAGCACTTAACGTGGTGAAATGACAAAAACTCAAGTGAATGAAAAAATTAAATACTTAATACATTATTGGTTTCCCACCTCCTGGAGAAGCGACTTCTCCTTCGCTGCCGCTCTGTGAAGCAACACCTTAACCTTTTCTAGAAGATGCGATTTCTTCTCAAGTTCCTCAGTCACTTTGGTCAACTCATTGGAAAGAGCTAAAAGTTTATCTTCATTTGGTTTGTTCGCTTTATCCGCCAGCTGACGCTCTAACTGTCCAATTGTTTGTAAACTCTCCCTATATTGTTCCTTCAATCGGGCATAGTCTCTTTTAAATTTGTCTCCAGAAGGCTACAAAAAATTACATCTTCTATAAATCATAAATACTAGAAATATCGGTAAAGAATCGACAACAAACTACATGTTCAGCTAGGCAACATGAAAAATAGAGATGTGTCGTTCGCGAACGACCCGTTCGATTGAACCGGCTCCCACTCGCGAACGAAATGAACCGGCTCGCGGAATACAAATTAATCGGTTCTCGGCTCCCGGCTCTCGACCGACTCCCGGCTCTCGACCAACTCCCGACTCTCGGCAGTTCCGGCTCACTTACGATCCACGGTAGTTATGGGCATTTTTGCTTCTTGAATCGATTCAGTTGAATCGTTTGGTAATATTATTAAAGCATTCGTTGCCGACAGGTATATTATTTTTTATGTACATAAAAGAAGAAAAGGTAGCTAGGTACTATACCAAAATACAAATTTTTTGATAAAAATAATAATTACATTCAAAAGTAAAGTTAAATTGTGACCTAGTACAATTTGTAACATTTTAGTAGAATGTAAATTACTTTACTTCGTTTGTCTCGTTAGTTGGTTAGTATACTGTGGTCTGGTTCTTCGTTCATTTCGTTCGCGAATCACAACATCAATCGGCTCAATTGAGCCGGTTCAGTGAACCGGATCTTTTTATTGACCGAGAGCCGGTGAGCCGGTTCCTTGAAAAGAGCCGAAGTGCCCACCTCTAATGAAAAATGTCTAGGGGTACCACAGGGATGCATTTTAGGGCCTTTCAATTGCCGCATTTATGGTCCACTTAATTTAAAATACATTTTGACTTGTTATTATCATAAAATAACGTTTTATACTTACTGAACGATCAGATAGTGGTCTTTTTCCAGTAAGTAGACGTTTGTTTTCAGCCTGAAGTTTCTCTACAACTCTCTTCAAGATAAAAACCGTCCTTTCCAATTCTGAGACTCTCTTGGTTTCGGTACTGGTAGGATGGGAACTGCAAGGCAAAATATCCAAGTCCTTCTTGGTATTCTCAGTTTTTAGAACATCGACATAACTACCAAAAAAAGAGATACATGGATTAATATTTTTATTTAAGGTTAAGAAAATGATGACGTACTTCTCCAAGTGTTGTATCTGTTGTTGGAAGTGGGGGATTTCTTTATTGGACTTCTCGAGGTCCAGTTTTAGGTCTAGGTTTTCCGCTTCTAGGCACAGATTCCTCTTTTGTAGGTTAGAAATAGTGTCCTGCAAACGTTCCAGTTCTGTTCTAACCTCAACCGAGCCCTAGGGATTGACAATGAAAATTTTAGCTGCGTCTTAGTGCTAAATTAAATCAAATATAAAATTATCCTATCCTATTTCTATCTTTGGCAGGCCACTTGAAAAAAAATCACTGTGCAAGATTATTAACACTGTGGGACACTTGCAGATGCGTGCTTCGTAGAGTTTTTTTCTCTATCTATATTTTTAAAAGATGTTGTTTCAAACTCCTTCCTTATTTTTTTACTGTATTTATTGCAGATGTATTTAAGCTAATACAAGTCAATTGTCCTACGATTCCTATCAATGAACTCATATGTATGTTCTCTGATAACAAATATTCCATAGATAAATCTATATTCAATAATTACCTAAAATAAGAAATAATCTAGGTAAATTCAAAACCTGGTTTAATGAAAACATTCTATAACATTCAGTAACTCAAAACTTCAACCACAATAGATGAGATCTGACCTATTTCTGTATTTTTAGAGTTACTTCTACAGGTGGCCTTCTTTAAGTTGAATCAAATGGTTAACTACAAACATTATTATAAAAATTAAAATTGTTTGAAATTAAATTTCGACAATGTCATGTGATCTGTAAAGACCATATAAATTAAAGACCACAGATTAAATATAAAGACATGACATCCACCTACTTTATTAACAAATCTACCCTTTATGTTATCGTTTTCTATATACACAGGGTGATTAAGAACTTATCTTAAAAAAATGGGAGTGTATAGGGGACTCTTACAAATAAAATTGTGTAAATAAAAAATCAAAAAGGGCAGCTTGAAATGTGTGTGAAGTTGGAAACGTTTCTATTCTAGCATCGCTGTAGATAGAAACGGTGCGCTAGTATGTGATGCTTTTGCACCAGTGGTCGCTGACCCGTAAACAATATTTTTTTACTTTTCCACTAAAGAGTGTGCCGTTCTGATTTTTTCACCTTTTTTTAAGAACAATATGCCTAATTCGACCGTGTTAATAGTATATTTCAAAAGCCCGCAAAAGCTGGAGATATACAAAAAACTGAATAATGGAGCGTACGGCGGTCAGGACTTAATAATTTTTTTCTCAAAAACTATGGAGTGTGCCACCTTTAAATTTTCACAGATTACATAAAAAGACATGCCCTTTCGAGCACTGCTGTAAGTTTTTTCCAAAAACCCGTACGAGACGTAGAATTAAGGTATAACTTTAGAAACGAATTTTCGCTCCATTATATAATAATTTTTTTCTCAAAAACTATAGAGTGTGCCACCTTGAAATTTTCACAGAATATGTAAAAAGACATGCTCTTTTGAGCCCTGCTGTCAGTTTTTTTTCCAAAAACCCGTACGAGACGTATAATTAAGAGCGAAACTTTAGAAACGAATTTTCTCTCCTTTATATAATAATTTTCTTCTCAAAAACTATAGAGTGTAATTAAGAATTAAAAATTATTATATAACGGAGCGAAAATTCGTTTCTAAAGTTATACCTTAATTCTACATTTCGTACGGGTTTTTGAAAACAGCTGACAGCAAGGCTCTAAAGGGCATATCTTTTTACATAATCTATGAAAATTTCAAGGTGGCACACTCTATAGTTATTGAGAAAAAAATTATTATATAAAGGAGAGATAATTCGTTTCTAAAGTTTCGCTCTTAATTATATGGTCAGTTTGGAACAAAAGACAGTCTTAACTCAAAATTTTCATTTTTCAAGACTTAGTGGTGTATCAACTCCAAATATTGTAAATTTTTATGTGTAAAAGAGTTACAAGGGTTGCAAGTGAGCTTTGCTTAATAACCGTCGAATGGCGTTGCGTTGAAATATCACATCTTCAGCATTGGTTTTGTGCTTTAGACAAAACTGTCACAATTAGTCGTGCTATGACGTTTAATGAGATGAGATGAGCAAATTTTGAAAAAGAGTGTCACAAGTCGAAATAATATCAATAAGAAACTAGTTTCTTTATGTGTATTTATATGCAAAACTGTCACATCTTTAAATAGATCAGTCTTTCTCATAAGCTAAGTACCTTTTTTGTTCCCATTTCATATAATAAACCGTAATATTTTGCGCAGTATTATAAATATTTTTATAATAATCTTTAAAATTGTATTATTTTAGTCTACTTTAATAAAATAATTTGGTTTATTAGAAATGTATTTCATTTTATTACCTAAACTCATGTTGAAAAACTTGTAAAAAAATATATGAAAAAGAGTCACAACTCGGAATTATTTAACAAAAATAACAATAACAAAGTGCCAAAAACCAAAGCAAACAAAAAATGTTATTAAAAATACTAAGAACTATCCACACAAATATTTTAACATGACTCAAACATTATATATTTATTTATTTTTCAATATTTAGAGTAAGATTATTTATAAAACTTTACCGAGCTCTCCTGAAAATTTACATTTTTTGAGTTATGACAGTCTTGTTCCAAACTGACGATATGTCTCGTACGGGTTTTTGGAAAAAACTGACAGCAGGGCTCGAAAGGGCATGTCTTTTTACATATTCTGTGAAAATTTCTAGGTGGCACACTCTATAGTTTTTGAGAAAAAAGTTATTATATAATGGAGCGAAAATTCGTTTCTAAAGTTATACCTTAATTCTACGTCTCGTACGGGTTTTTGGAAAAAAACTTACAGCAGGGTTCGAAAGGGCATGTCTTTTTACGTAATCTGTGAAAATTCAAAGGTAGCACACTCTAGTTTTTGAGAAAAAAAAAATTATGTGCTGACCGCCGTACGCTTCATTATTCAGTTTTTTGCATATCTCCAGCTTCTTATGGGCTTTTGAAAAATACTATTAACACGGTCGAATTAGGCATATTGTTCTTAAGAAAAGGTGAAAAAATCAGAACGCCACACTCTTTAGTGAAAAAGTAAAAAATTATTGTTCACGGGTCAGCGACCACTGGTGCAAAAGCATCACATACTACCGCACCGTTTCTATCGGCGATGCTAGAATAGAAATGTTTCCAACTTCACACACATTAGTTTGAAAACGAGTTAAAAATACACTGCACTGCACGGCACTGAAAACTGGTCCACTGTAAAACCTGATAAGGCGGCAAATTCTTTTAGATAACTTCTGAATGTTGTGTTAAGTTAACTACTCTCTTTAGCGAATATACGAGTAACAAATGGGTTTCTCTGATTAAAGTATGCATAAAATGATGACCAAACAGCCATCGTCGTATCTTCGCATATTACAAGAAATATTCATTCATTATTCTACGACCTAAAAAAGTTGGCGCATGGTGCCAGACTCTCGACCAAACTCTTTCCATGTAGGCCAAACCTCTAACATAACCGTAAGCTACCGTAAGATACCAGCAGGTAACTGTACACGGCAAAGATGCGTACAGTTTTCACCAGAGTATCTTCTGGGTATTCCCAAGAATACAATCTGAATGCGAGTGCATTACTGTGCGTGTTTTTTATTTCTGATATTTTCGTAGTGATTAAATAGTGATTTAAACATCGATTAAGGCAAGTTTTTTTTGCAATTAATAATCTGAAACAATTTCCATAATGGTTTATTAAAATTAATGTACGTAATCCTAGGGTTTGAGATAATGGTGTCAGTAATATTTTTATTAATTCTAATTGATGCAAATGGTTTGTACGTATAAAAACTTTAATTGATGTATTTATATTTATTCACAAAATGCATTTAATTAATAAATCTAATTTATTTTATATACACCAATAATTTTGCTGGATTCCATTTATAAAAAAAAACATAATTTGTGCAAGTAAAAACGTATACAACTATATATGTAATGTTGATACTTCAAACTTACAGCAAGATTTAAAGAAACATATTTCTAACTGATATATCCGGATGGAAAGTGACATTTACCAGGGTGGAAAGTGATTACTTTCCACCCAGACAAATGTCAGTTTCAACCCAGGTACACGTCAACATTCATTGAATAACTAAAATATTTGTTTCAAAAAATATCTTATTGTACATTAAAACATTCTCAACAAATTGTATTCACATTAAGTGTTAATGTAATCATTTTCTTAAAGAAGCTCCTTTTGTATTCATAGTTTTTATTATTAAAAATATACTTTTTACAACAACTTATTTTACATATACAAAAAACAACTGCAATATCAAAACATAAACAAAGTGAAATTGTTTACAGATCAACTAGAAGAAAGGTGTTGCCAATATGAATGTATAGTAATAACCTTAACTATTACAAATTATTTTACTAAATTAACTGTAATATTCGATTGGTTAGAAGCTGCAACAGAAATTGTTAATCCATGCTGGACATCCTGCGTAGAAATGGTAACGTTTTTAGTACTAGAGTTTCGCCAGCTATTTTAGTAGCAATTTTAACTTGAGAATCTGTAAACTTGTCGACGTACCCTTCCACTAAGGTGGAAGATCGTAGTCCTCCTAGTCTCTTCACCACCGCTATTTGCCAATAGTGTGGCTCTCGTCCTTCAGAAACAGTGTCCCCTGTATGTTCCTCAATCTGGAAGCTTTAGAAACACTGCAATTTTTTTGGGAAATTGACTTATCGAATGGTGGCAAATGATATATATCCTTGATTTTGTTGTTTCAAAAATGCTAATAACTTTGGAAATAAATGGACCAAAGCACCAACTCTTGAAAACATCATAAACTTTATCATACCATGCACGACACTTCTTAGGTAACAAATCTTTTTCAAACTTTCAACGGCTTCTCTGAGTTACAAATAATTTCTTCTGGATCACTCATTGTCTTCGAAAACACTTTTTTGATGACAATCTATCAGACTAATTTATGTTTGTATATTTGACTTTTTTAGTACCATAGTGAGCATTGTCGAAACGCCAACTTGACGTTTTTTTATCTGTAATGTAATCGTTACAAGCGATCTTGTTAATTTTTCACGTAATTATTTTTTGTTAGAAAAACCGTCACTTGCAACTTGCTTAAAAGGTATGGTTGTAAATAAAATAGTATACAAACCTCGGTTCAATCTTGCCTCGAGAAATCGTTCATCCTTTTCTCTCGACAAGAATGAAACACTTTCCATCTCAGTATGTAATATACTATTTTTTATGAGTATTTCTAATTCTATCAGCAAGCATCTTTCATAGTCGAAAAAATGTCGATACTTACAGAGAATTTTGAGTAAGAGAAGAATTTAAATCAAACAAACCTTGTTGTTTGTCTTCATATAACAAAATAAAACCAAACCTCCCAGAAAAAGCAGGTACATAAGAAATTAATTTTTTCCACGGTCGGGAGTAGAAATCAGTTTCTATGACATCAAAATTAAAACAGAAGTAGTCGATTATTCCCAAGGGAGTATAATGCTCCCAAGGGAGTTTACATTATGGAGAACGTTTTTCATGCAAAAAAAAGACAACATTGAAATTATTTATTGATTTAAATTAAATGTTACATTTGTACAATTTTCAAAATTAATATTAGAAGGAATATTACTTTCGCTTACATTTACAGTTTTTGTGATTCCGCTAGTAGTGGTACCTACTAAAACCTGATTAGCAATTTTGGTCTTATTTTCAATGGAGTTCCCGATATAACCCTCAGCGACTGTCGTTGATTTCCAACCAGCATGACACTTTATTGTCGTGATATCCACACCAGCATCTGCCAGTAATGTCGTTGAAGATCTTCGTAAGCAGTAACCAGTAATTTTAAATACGAAGCTACTACACTCGGAATTTTTCCCATGGTATTCTTGCCAACTGGCTGCGAACTACATTTTTCTGCTTTGTAGTACAAAAAAAGGCGCTTATGCTTGACGTGGGGAGGACGAAGGAACAGGTATTTTCGAAACAATTCAAGCATATTTCTCACATCGGTAACCAGAAAGGTTCGTAGAACCTTTGTCTTAGTGTTTGGAATTTTTACAATCAAGGAAGAGCCTACATCCTCAATATCATCTGCAGTTAAATTGACTAGTTCATCAGTTCGACAAGCTCCGGCAATCCCCAGAATTAATCCAACCTATAAAAAATCAAAATACTTAATAATTGAAATACCTAACAACAAAAGTAATCTTACCTTAATCATTAAGAATTCTTTGGCATCTGCACTTGATAGAAAACGGTTGATTTCACCCTTTGTCAATTTTTTCGCTTGATATCCGTCACCGGTTCTTTTCAAAAATGCGATCATCTTGGGGAATTTGCTTATATCTATGTTGTCGTAAATTATCAAGCATGACTTAACCATAGAATATTGCGCCCATAATGTGGAAGACTTGTAATTCTTTGCATTTTCACTGAAGTATGCCAACAAAACATTCTCGCTGTATACTTGAACATTTTTATCGGCGCACCACTTTTTGGACCCATTGTAGGCTATATCGTATAAAAATCTTGACTTCGTAGGCAGCAAATTGCTTATTGCAATATTTGCAGCCTCCACAATCTCTTCCGACTCGCAATTATTTATTGTGCACTAAACAAACTTTAAACTAAACCAAACTAGCACCTTAATTTGACAATTCTTTTTGTTTGTTATTTTGTAGTTATGACAATAACTCAACCACTACTAAATAAATGCTCAAATCCGAATACAATAATTCTGGTGCTACTTCCTTCATAATGACAAAATATGTGTTTTTAAGTTAATGAGACCGTGGAAAAAATAGTATATACCATTCGGGAGAGATGCTATTTTGTCCTCGGTGCATTGTAGCCTTCGGGCTTCAAATTGCACCTCTGCCAAAATAACGCATTTCTCTCCCTTATAGTATAATGTACTATTATTTACTTCATTTTCAGAAAATGTACTCAGTAATATCCGAAAACATCCCCGCGATTCTTACTGCAACCCTCGCCGTGCTGATATATGCTTACTTCAAGCAGTCTCACAGTTATTGGCGTCGGATGGGTGTCCCCCAGCTAGACCCCACTTTTCCCTTTGGTGACGTTGCCTCCGTGGTATTCCGCAAACAGAACATGGCCGAAAAGGTGAAGGAAGTTTATGACCAGATGAAAGGCCAAAAATGCGTGGGTATGTACTTCTTCAGCAGACCAACCTTCTTGCCCTTGGACCCAGTGCTGATCAAGGACATCCAAAGCACCGATTTCGAGCACTTCTACGACAGGGGTATCTACTACGACGAGGAGAACGATCCCATCAGCGCCCATCTGTTTTCCATTGCAGGTAAGAGACCGACCAACCTTTTAAGCCATATTTCATCATAATTCTTCATCTGTAACCCTTTCTGAGGTCCCAAATGGAAACGACTTCGTGCAAAGATGACCCCAGCATTTTCACCAGGTAAACTGAAGTACATGTTCGACACCATAGGTCAGTGCGGTCACCAGATGATCGATCTATTGAAACAGCTAGCTTTGGAAGAAGGTGGTGCCGTAGAAATCAAAGAGATCCTAGCCAGATACACTACTGATGTCATAGGATCGTGCGCTTTCGGTCTTGAGTGTAATTGTATGAGAAATCCCCAAGCAGAGTTCAGAATGATGGGAAAAAGAGCCTTCACGCAAACCATAGGGGACCTACTGAAGATGGTGAGATGTTCAAGAGAAAGATATATTAAAATTTTCAAGAATTTTGAAGTATACTCGCGTCAAGAATTCAGACGACTTACGTCATACGAACAAATGAATAATTCATTATATTTTTATCAAAATATTTAAGAAACTGCAACTGAGAGTAATAAAACTATATACTACACTAAATGTTTGCATTATATATTGCACTAAATTGCAAAAAATTGTTGTTTTTAACGCGACCAAATATCGAAAATTACTTTGACAGTAAAGACAATTGCCTAATGTCAACTATGACGTATGACGTCTGAATTCTTGACGCGAGTTATACACGTATTTCTTATCCTCCATTTTATAGATCGTGATCAGAAGCTTTCCTTCCTTGGCAAAGCTTCTGCGCATCGGAGTATTTTCAAGCACAGTAACAAACTTCTTCTATCGAGTAGTAAAAGAAACAATAGAATATCGAGAGAAGAATAATATCACCAGAAATGATTTCCTTCAATTACTTATCCAGCTAAGAAAAGACGGACAACTTGATGACACCCAAAACAAGGAAAATGGCAAGGTGGAAATTTTCGTCGAGTATAAAAAAAAATGTTAACCGTTTATGTTTTAGATACCTGGGGTAACTGGGTTAACTATGGAAGAAGCAGCAGCGCAAGCATTCATTTTCTTCCTGGCTGGTTTCGAAACAACTTCCACCACCATCAGTTTCGCTTTGTTCGAAATGGCTATAAATGAAGACATCCAAATTAAAGCCAGGCGAGAAGTTGTTAAAGTTTTCGAAACATTTGGAGGTCTAAGCTATGAGTCGGTCATGGAAATGCACTATTTGGACACTGTGATATTTGGTAAAAGCGAAATATCCACAAAAAACAGAAGCAACTAAAAAAAAAATGTTTTTAGAGACCTTAAGGAAGTATCCTCCAGCTCCCGCTTTCTTGAGAAAGTGCACGAAAACTTACCAAATACCAGGCACTACCGCCTTTGTCAGGGAAGGCTTATCAGTCATTATACCCTGCTACGGACTCCACAGAGACCCGGAATACTTCCCGGAACCCGAACGCTTCGATCCGGATCGTTTCAACCAAGAAAACAAATCGAAAATTTGGGACTACGCGTACATACCCTTCGGTGATGGACCAAGAAATTGCATAGGTGAGAGGCTGAATATTTTAGAAGTACCAAACTTAATATTTTTTGTAGGTATGAGATTCGCTATGATTCAAGCCAAAATAGCGCTTTCGCTGATGCTGAAGAATTTTAATTTCTCCTTGAATAAGAAAACCCGACTGCCCCTGAAAATGGAGACTGCAGGCATTCTTCTTTCTCCTGTTGGAGGTCTGTGGCTAGACTTACTACCAATATCTAGTTAATTTACTGATTTTTAATTTTCTTAACATAATCAGTTATATTTATTTGTTTTAATAAACATAAAAACCTGCTCTCATTTTATCTTTGGTTATATAAGCTTTGCTATAATACATCTAACAATTTTATGTTACTAAACTTGGTTATATTGCCAATTAAAACATTGACATTAATTATATTATGGGTGTTGATAAAAATTTATAAAAGTTGTCAAAAATTTAGTTGGTGTCGCGACCTTGTATAATAAAAAAGGTTATTCAAATGTTTTTTAAACTGCATTTGCATCGTTGTATGTGTTAATGTTACTTTTCCCTAGCGCTAATTCCAAATAAACTGCGGCGACCTGGTTAGATGGCTTTCCCGTTCTCTGAACATCATCCCTTTAGCGTGTTTTGTGAGACTACTTAAAAAGTATTGTTTGTTCCGCTTTGACATCAACTAACTAAAATATATTACTGAATCTTCTAATACGATTCGAAGGAACATGGATTGCACAGCAAAGTGGACAAACTAGATACGTTCTGCTGGAGCTTCTGTGAGTAGTGTGTATAGAAGAGAGCAAATTGAGGAGCAATGGGGGGAAGACATATGGAGGTCAATGAACTGTGAAGATTTAAAGCAAGCGGTAGTTCACTGCAATATTGAGATAAGTTATATTTTAAAATTTTGTTTCAGTCAATATCAAACCCTGTCATATCTCAATATAATGGACATATGACAAAACATTAACATACTGTATAATTTAATAGCAAATAATATTCAGAATTCATTAATCTTTTTTTTAAGATTCATTTGAAAAATATTTTTTAAAATGCATAATAATCTAGTTGAATTTGGAATTAATCTTTGTTCAAAGCTATTAGAAACAATAATAGACAGCAATTCTTTGAAACTTTGGGAAATTGTTTAATAATAATATATCAGGAACACTTCATTTCATTAGTACTATTTACCTTTGCAGTGAGTTCCAAAATGGCGATTTTCCTCTCCTGTCCCTCTAGTTTCTCCTGCAGCATGGCCGCTCCTAGTCCGCCAGCGTGATGCTGTTGCATCTCCAACTTAGAACTGAGAGCTTCTATCTCCGCTTGCAACCGCATATTCTCGATCCTCAGCACTTCCACTTCTCTCACACCCGCAGCGTTGACGTTGCTGCTCTTCAAGTTTTTCACTCTGTTCTCCAAATTGTGCTTCTCCCTCTCCAACCTCTCTATCAGCATCCTGTACCCCGAGCAAGTTTGCTGGATCTTCTCGAAGTCGTTGTCGCGTTCCTTCAACCTGTTCTTCAGCTTCTCGGCGCTCTGTTGCCAGTGCTTCATCTTCTTCCACTTGTCGAAATCTTCCGAAGCCTGCACCCTGTGCCCTTCGTTGATATTGATCTGTTCGGACAAACTCTGTTTGAGGTCAGCCACTTCGTGTTCCAGAGAAGAGATCTTTCTCTGGAGCTGGTCCTTGATGGTCTTCTCAGATCTGTCACTTCTGACGGTGCTGGGTCTAAAATATCAGTGGCGTATACGAAATTTAAATACAGAAACGTGATGGGTGTGAAATAATATAAATAAATGTACAGGCAACAGTGTACGTTAAGAAACTGCATACTTTCTCAAGAGTTGTGCTTTCAAATCTCGTATTTCTTCTCTAGCGTTCCTTTCTTTATGATGTAGCTGCTCGTATCTCTTTTTCAACAATTCATGTTCTTTGGACAGTGATTCTAGTGAGGCTTCTAGGTCGTTCAGTTTTGGAGAAGGGCTAGCATCCAATTTTTCTACAGTAGGAAATCGTTTTACCTCACTCTAAAAATGGACAAAGCGCATTTTTATTATTTTACGGAATTACTATACCAACCTTGGTTTGGCGTAATTTCACAGTTAATTCGTGAATTTTGTCGTCCTTCTCTTTAATCAATCTGCCAATGTCAGCACTAATCTGACCGGTACTCTCGCTCTTGTTTTTCATGATGAGCTGCAGCAAGTTGTTCTTGTCGTCGTTCCTAAGTTCCCTTAATTTTTCGGAATCAGTCTTATATACTGAAAGTTCATTTTTGTGTTGCTCCTCCAAGCTGAAAAGGAATTGGTGAGAAAGATACAAAGTTTAAAAGAGCTCTTTACTTGTCTCGCAACTTCTCCATAGCATCTAATCTGTCGCTAGCCAGTGACTTCCATCTGACAGATTCCTCCCTACTCGATTGTAACTGGGCCTCCAAATTGGTAATTTTGGTGTGCAACTCAGTCGTGTGTTTCTCCAGCGCATGCACTTGCTTCATATACTGTTCCAGAGCAGCTCTAGTTGGCCTTGATCTCGAAAAATTCTCTTTCAAACTAAAAACAAGAAAATATATATCTGAAATAACATATTGTAGTTTTACAAACCTTAAACAGTTTTTCTTCTCCTCAGCCAAAGCTGTTTGGAGGATTTGGAACTCTTCTTGTAGCCTAGCAGCTGCCAAGCTGTGTTTATCCCTGTCTATCTTTAAAAGCGTCTGATAATGTATTATTTCTTCTTCTTTCGCCTTCAAACCATCTTGTAACGACTGGATGGAGGTCTGAAAACGTAATGAAATATGGCCTCTTTGTAGTCACTAATTCATTAACGACGTTTAACTCACCTTCAATGCCAAAATTTCATCGTTATTTTTGTTGGACTCCATCCCTACGTTAATATTATCTCCTCCGGCTCCACTGGAATGCACCTCATCCTTCTTGTTTTCGAACTCCATTATATGTCGCTCGTAGAAAGCGATTTGACTTTGTTTATCGCCTATTTGTTTCCTAAACAAATTAATTGTCATTTCCAGTTCGTTTATTTTACTCTGCATCTGATTTATGTTGCGTTCTTTTTCAACGACAACTTCACGCACTTTGAACAGCTCGAGTTTTAAGTTGGCGATTTGAACAGCCTCCTCCGATTCATGGATTTTTTCATGCGGAACAAATTCGATTGTCTGGACTTCACACGATTTCAGTATTTTAACTTCTGGGGCAGGAGCTTCCTCTACGACTTTCTTGACTTCTTCGACAGGAGGTGTGTTCTTTGGCGGGAGGTTAACGTCGAAATTTTTGTGCCACAACAAAAGCTCCTCGTCTAATTTCGAGAGCTGTTCATCTTGCATCTTCACTCGTTCGATGAAGTGCTGCAACTGAGCTTCTTTGAATTCAGACTGTCGTTTATATCGTAGTTCCTGAAATAAAACCATAAATCAGTTATTGCTACATGCCACTTGAATTGGTGCATACATTTATTTGCAGGGATTTCTTCTCCTGCATCCAGTTGAGAGCCTTTTTGAATTCCTCTTTATCTCCTTCGATTATAATTTGTTTTTGCATCGCTAGATTTTGCAGTTCAATTTCCAACTGTTCTTTTAGCAACTCATTGTCTGCTTCCAACATTTTGGCTCGGTGTGAATGCAGGAAAGTTTCGTGTTTTTCTTTATTTATGTTACGTAAATTTTCAAGGTATATTTCTTCTGAACACAGAGGAATGCTTCCCAAGTATTGTTGCTTTTGTTTAAAAAGCAACTCTTGCAAAACTCTGGAAACAAAATACATTAATGTTTGTCCATTACTAATTTCGTACTTACTTTAATTTTTTATTCAACTCGACTTCTTTTTCTTCAGTCTCCTGTTGTTCCTGTTTATGTTTGGCAATGCTGTCTACCAATTTCTCTTGAATGGATTTTAATTCCTTCTCTGTTTCATCCACTCGAGATTTATATACATTTTCGGACTGCTTACAATGTAATAGATCCGAATTCAATTGAGCTATTAACATTTTTTCATCAGAAGCAGACACCAAATCCACGACCTGGTGCTTCAGATGCAGCAGTTCCTGTTCTTTACAATTGTTCCACATCTGTTGGCTATTGAAGCTCTCTTTTGCTAATTTTAAATCTTCCTCCAGTTTACTATTGAGCACCTCCAGTTTCTCGTTCTGCTTCAATAGATCATTATTGGTAGCTTGCAGCTGCTTATACGAAGCCCTGTCAATGTAGTTGCAAAGATTGTCCTCGGCCTCTTTCAGTTGTTCTTGAAGCACTAAATTCTTCTTCAACAAGTCCTCGTTATACTTCGAGTACTCCTGGAAACGTTCCTCGGACTTATTCAGCTGTTCTTTAACTAATTCGTACAAATTGTTAGTGTGGTTGGCTCTTTGTCTTTCTGTTATCTCCTTGACCTCACACTCTGCTAATTTCTGGGAAAGTTTCTCCGTTTTGTCGTCCACGTCTTGTACAGACTGAAGCGACAGTTTGGACAGTACTTCTATCAATTTGTTCTTCAGTTCCATCTTATCTCTCTCGGAAATGTTCTGGGATTCCTGAAGCATCTTTATTTCAGTGCACTTTTGTTCATTTTCCTTTTTGATATTTGCAGAAAGTTCTCTGTACTTGATGGTGATACTATCCAAACTCTTTCTTAAGTCTTCAAAAACCTCGTAATCAACAGATGTCTCATTGAGATTTTTCAGTATCCTTAAATTGTTTTCCAGAGTTTTATTTGTTCGGGATAATGTACCAATATTTTGTATGTGGTCTGAATGAGCAATAGACAAATCAGTTTTAAGAGCCTCTAGTTTAGTGTTCAATTTTTTAGACTCATTTTCTAGATATGTTACTTTTCTTTTCAATGCAACGTTGTCAGAAACTATGTCTTCCAATTGTTTCCACTTCTCTTCAGTGTCGTTTTTCTCCAGTAACTTTAGTTTTGTTTCTGACAATTCGCATTTGTCTTCAATAACACTCAATTGTTCTTCCTTAGATTTCAACTCGTCTTCTAATTTTATTTTTTCATTCAACAGTGCATTAAATATTACTACGACTTCTTTTCGAATCTCTGCCAGTCCCTTTTCGAAGTATATGTGATCTATATTTTCTATAGCTTTAGATTTTTCTTTACTTTTCTCGAACAATTGTTCTAAATTGTCTTTCAAACCATCCAAACTCGTAATATCTACAAAAGTAACATCTTCAAACTGTTGGATCGGACTTGCTTCTATTGGAGCCATAATATCTGCTTCATCTGGTTTGACTTGTTCTTCTACTTCGCCTACTTTGTTCTTGTCACGCACTACTCTTACTTGTTCTTCCATCGATTTGTACTTTTCAGCCTCAACTCTAACTTCTCTGAGTTGTTCTCTCAATTCAGCGTTGATACCTTCTAAATTGTGAAGCTCCGCCTGTAGTCTCATAGCAGGATGGTACCATCCTGATATATGCTTAACGTCTAAAGCTCTCAGTAATTTCTCAAAGGTCTCTGATTTGATCTCGTTCAAAGAAGAACCTTTCTTTACGTTGATGCTGTTTAAAATTTCGTGCATTCCTCTCCTTAAAGCTTCATTTTCATCCGCAAGAGCTTTGTTTTCGTTTTTTAAATCGGTAGAAATGGGCTTGTGCTCCGTAAGGTTGGCGTAGAGGGGCTTGTGACCAAGTTCGAGAATTTGATCTGTCAAAGACGAAAGCATTCGATTGAGTCTATGCCTTTCTTCCTCCAGCGAAAGTTTGTCTTCTTCCATTTTAGTTAGTTTCTTCTTGAAAGCTTCTAGCTCTTTCTTATGTTTGGACTGTTTTGTTGCCAAACCGCTTGTGCTTACTTGTTCATCCTCGGATATACCCAACTTATTTCTGGAAATAAGAGCTGATCTTTGACTGGCAGAATTTTAGCAACACTTACCTCAACACTTCGTTTTCTTTTTCAAATAAATCGCAACTTTCCTGCAACTTATTCGACGTTTTCACCAAATTCATGATCTGCTTTTCTTTCATTCGATTCTCCGCTTTCAGATCCTGCAATTCTTTAACTTCAACGACCAAATCAACCTGCCCATTTGCCTGCATCTTACTTAGAATGTCTTTCACCTGCAAATACAGTGTTCATCAATCTCATTTCACCACGACCTATGCCTACCTCGGAGTCTTTACTAGCAGCTGTTTTTTCTGCGTAAGTTACTTCTTCTTGCAAATTTTGGCACCGCTCATAAACAGACTTTAGCTGTTTTTTTAAATTCTTCACCGTCTGGTTCAATTCTTTTATTTTATTTACGTCTCTGTCTCTTTCTTCCTTGAGACTTCGCAAAATCTCCGTATTTTCTTCCATTTCTTTGGTGGCCACCTGAAGCTGAATCTGAACCTCCATTAGCTGTTTCTCCCTTTCTGAAAGAGATTTTTGCAAAGCATTAATTTGAGATTTTTCGATTTCGTCGTTTGGTAGACTGGATAAGGAAGAATTGAGGCTGGGTTGATGATTTCGGTTCCTCAACTCTTGGATTTCTGCGTCTTTTTGGTCCAGTATTTTCTGGAAGATATCATAGATAAGTTAAATAATAATAAAATAAACATATTTCGTCTCCTTTTTTTCAAAGAATTTTCTTACTTTCCACTGGTCCACCCTCGCGTCTACTTCAGCAGCAAAGTCCTTCATTTCTTGTTCTAAATTCTTCTTTCCTTGCTCTAACTCTTCGAATTCCTCTTGAAGCATCTCGTACTGAGCGGATGTCTTCTTTAAAGATTCTAAACGAAACGAAATAGTTCTTAATTCAAATTTAACTTAGAAGTACCGCCATTACCTTGGTTTTCTTCTATGGCAGCTTCTTTTGCTTTCAATATATCTGTCATGGTGGATATTTCTTTGGTAGCAAGGGCTAATTCGTCCCTAACATTCGAAAGTTTGCCACGCAGAATAAAATTTTCCTTTTCCACTACCTTTAACATAAAATATTTTTTCGGGCCAAGATATTTTTATGCAGGATGCTAAGGTGGTAATGAATAAGCTATGTTGACGGTGAGGGTGACAAATGAGCGCGATATAAGCCACCTCACTTGGTTTACTCTCCAGTGACGGCGTACAAAATAGTTTAAATGCAGTTTTACAAAATAATTTTACTTAACTGTATTTGATTTAAAGAAACATAATTTCATTTAGTATTTTGGGGAACATGTAGGTATTATCCTTTAAAAAACTGGCGGCCCACTTCACTACACCTTGTATATACAACTTTACAACTACAAGAACATTTTAATGAACCAAACAAATATATATCTAATATGGAAGTTGTATTTCATATAAAAGTATTACGTAAATATAATCCCATGAAAAAGACAAATTTCGATGCATTTCTATTTGTTTTTGTTGTAAAATTTATCATGTTCAACACCCTCGAGAAATGTTTCTTACTTCAATATCCTGGAGTAATTCAGAGATTTGTTTATTCTTGTTTTGGACCGTCTGCGTCAGTTCCTTTTGTCTGTCCTTTACGGTTTCAGAGACATCGGACTCGCTGGCTGTCTCATGAGACTTTTGGGCTTCATTCTGTAAGTTCTTATTCTCCCTCTCCAAAATTTTTATTGTGTTATTTAGCTAGAATTCGAACAGATAGTCATCAATTCATGACGTTTTTTTTGAAATTATTAAAAATATTAAGTTATCTCGTTGAAACCGCTTTACACACTTACCTTATTTATTTCTGCTGTGTTTTTTTCATTGATTTTCATAGTTTTCTTGTACTTAGCCTTGAGCTCTAAATATTTTAATTCTAAATCTGAAAAATATACAAGTTGTTTCTTAATTCTTACTAATGGTACCAAATAAAACTTAATTGCGACTAAAAATGTGTTTTTTTTACAAATATACCAACGGAAAAGCTGCATGAATTTTATATTGGTTCGAAATGTAGTACAGGCGGCAATAATCACTTAATAATTAAAATATTAACATTAATAAATTACTATAGAATATAAGCAAAATCACGTGGCCGAAAACGCAATATCATTAGTGTGACGTTACACGCCATTCAGGGAGGTTTGTTTCCGTGGATACAGGTGCAAGTTACGGTGTTGGAAAACAGGCGTTTGTTTCTTGTATTTCTGCGTATTTGTAGCATTTGTGGGTGATAGATGCTTACATAGTGTAAATACTGTGTAGGCAATACCATAATTATTAGTAGTGATGTGGCGAACTTACCGTATTGGTAAACGTAACTTATTTATCTGTTTACAATATAGATTCGCTCGTGACAATTACGGCGACAATACTGTTCGGTAAGTACCAGACAGGTGGTTTTACTTGACGTATTTATAACATTATGACATCTGATTTCACATTAAATTAATTTCAAAAATAATAAGTAAAAAGTAATAAATTAATTTATGAATTTATTAATTTTTTAAATTAATTTAATAAATTTTTATTGCTATTTACTACTGATTTCATTTCTCCTTAAACATTTTTAACAAATTCTTTTTATTTACTTATTATGTTTTCAGAATAAAACAAGTATAGAACATGTTATTTGGAATCAGGATCAAGCGCTGAATAAATGAGAAAGAAATGCAAATTTGCTTTGTCATTGATTTTCTAAACGCTCTGTATACATTTTAGTAGCTTAATAGAATCCGTATGTCAATTAAACTTGCATTAAAATGGTCTTCACAAACAAACAATGTTGCAATGCTCCTTTCGTCACGCTTCATCGCTCCACACCATATTTTTCTTTTAATTTTTCAGCACGGAGTATTATTTTTTATTAGGAGCTGTATGCTGTATTCGTACATAATGACATAATATGCAATACATCTTCTGTTTTGTAACTTTATTCAATATCCCAATGATTATTTAACACAAAAAACGTCTAATAATATCACAAGTAACAAATTAACTATTCTAAACGTATGTACTGCGTTATCAGAAAGCATGGAAATCGTATACAGATATGAACTAAAGCACACTCCTGTATGTAGGTATTAGTAAACACGTGCGAACGGCGTCTGACGTCACAGGTCTACGCTGTGCCAGCGACCGTTTTGTAGAGCCGCGGCCAGACTAAATTTTTAAATACCGTCTTTAGATTTAGTTTCTCATGAAATTAATTGTCTTGTTGTCTTTTGGCATAAAGTTGAAATTGCTGACTTTAAACCCTTAGGCGGGGTTGACATCTTCCGCAAAATTTTAAATGAATGATGAGTCGTGTGGTTTATTCTGTATATCTAATAACTTGATAAATTCAGTGTTGTCGATTTTCAAGAAATATCTGTATTTCTTGAGATTTTTCTTTACTCCATTAACGTTCTATCATACTGTCAGTTCTTTCGTGTTAACAGTTGTAATTAGTGCTAAAAATTGTGTTTTATTAGTGATTTTGTGTTCTTAAGAATGGAATGGAGAATAATTCAAGCTCTACAACGTATTCTTAAAATCGTCCTAATTTAACAAGTGAGGAATATCGGATGATGACATGTACGAAGAGTTTAGAGCGCGAGGTCAAAATATGAGTGTAAGCGGTGTTGAAATATGTATTTCATTAACAAAACTGTACGTGAATAACATATGTGTGCAAATAAAAAAGTGGTAAAGTACAACTGTGATGGAAACTCGCGGAAGGAAGATTGTATTTTTAAAATGAGTGTTCGACAAAAAAAAATGGATTGCTATATCTTACAAGATGAAACTTATATATCACGAAATAGTGATATGGCGAAGAAACTATTTAAAATAAATATTAAAAATTAAGAATCTGGATCGAAGAATATATTCAATTTTGACGAAACATGGACGTATGAAGGTCATACGGAAAGTGGTACGATATGATAAGTGTTAATGTGTGACCGTTATAGTGACAGTGCTAGTAACCAATAGTAAATAGTATGTATTCTATAGCCTTTTGTCCTTTTGAATGCGGAATTCGCAAATATTTGCGCGATTTTTTAATGGCGAAAAAATCTCTATTTGTAACAAATTTTGTCAACTACCTATTACATTTTTTATCATTTTCATCATGAAGCTGCCATGGTAGATTATCAGAAGCTCAAAACAAATTTATTAACACCACATAACAATGAAAGGGGCAATAATACTTGTAGTGTTTGACAGTTTCGCAAATTGCAATTTTCCTGCCATAAATAATTAAAACAGAAATTGCAAAATTCGTGCAAAAATCCGTGAATTTCGCGTCAATGAGGACAAGCCTTAAGTGTGATATCCGCGGAGTGCGAATCAGGTAGGTGTAAGTGGGTGGTGGGGGGCAATCGCTGTCCAAAAGGACGGCATTCTAATTTGTAGAGAGCATGACACAGGTGGCACATTTAAAGTAAATTGTTAATGTGCTAGGTTCAGCTGACGTCAACTTATTTTTCATAATTTTGTGTGCTTTAACTTTTCTCATGTGGCACGCTTAGCTAATCATACCACCCGTATCTTCCGTACTCATCTCTGTGTTGTGAATTAGTCACTCTCTATTATTGGGTAAAAACTTTAAATTTTGAAATATTCTTATTATTTTTATTATTTAACGTCTCGGAATTGATAAAAACTATTATATCACTGTTCTTACTCTAAAAATAATGGGTGTTATGTAATGTAATTATTTTTGTCATTTTTATATATTTTTTATATCTGATCGCATTCGAATTTAGAACGCCTATGAAATGTTGCTCCTCGCACGCTTCGCCCGTCGCGCTTGTCAACAAGCTAGCGATTAGTCACTCTCTACAATTTTGGCCGTCAACTATAATTAACTTACTTTCAAACTCGATAGTGCTAGATTTCCTAGACCTAGAACTTCTCGTATCAGACTCCAATTTCCTGACTGCCTCTTCCTCGCCCTGTTTGACGGCCACCTCCTCTAACTCGTGAAGCAAAGCTTCCACCTGCTCCCCCTTATACTTCAGGATTTCCTGGCTCACCCTCAACAAAGCTTTGCATTTTATTAGATCGACGTCGTCTCCGTCGCACTCGCACCACGTCACGGTGTTATAAAGCTCATCCTTCTCATCGTCGTCGAGGTCTTCGGGAGTTAGTGCGAGAATATGATCCCAATCCATATTAACTCTTTTTATAATAAAACACATAAATCAACCCTACAGTCACACTGACACCACTAAATATACATCTAGGACTGAGCGGTAGTTGTTTTTTGTAGTTGCTTAGCAACCAGGAACGTTGACAGCGCAAACAATACGCTTGACGAAGTTTTAAATTCTTATACAATTTAATTATTCTTGTATTACTTTGCCATTACCACATAAAAATGTATTTTTCTGTTAAATATATTGGTAAGAATAAATTATAAGTTGTTCGTTGCATGATGCCACGTTTTTTGAAACTTGTAGATTTACAAACTTTTGAAAATTCGAAAGACATGGATTTTTCAAGTTTTGAACTAGCAGAGGACGAGAAAAAAGCATTATATGTACAAAATAAAGAACTAATAGTGAACCCTGACTGTTTCATGGCTATTATACTGGACTATGTATTCGGAGAAGTTGGTATAGACGACAATAATATAGGTATGATATAGAAATAAATTGTATTTATACAAATTTAGTTTATATCACATTAAACCATCTGAGAAAAACGGGTTTGAAGAAATTTAATTTTTATTTTACTTTTTTATTAAAAAAAAAATAGAAATAAAAATTTTTAAGGAATAAGTAACATTAGGTACTTAATATAGTATGAGAGAGAAATGTCATGAACCATTTTCGGTCAGTGGTCGCGCAGTTTAAGGTGTCAGTACTTGAATCGAGGTGATTAGATCGGTGTGGGTTCGCGCCCCGCTGCCGGTAGACCGCGTATATAAGCTATATAAGTCGTTCCTGGGCGAAAAAGCAGCCTGATTAGTAATAATATGCCGCCCTCTCCCCCGCACAAGTTTCCGGCTTCTGGGCTAATCCTCGTGATTAGAATGAGGGGTAGGGATATTATTATTATTATTTTCTATCATTTAACTTATTAACTATCGAAAAAATCGTTAGCTACATATTAGAACTAATTGTGTATTGCCTTCTCTTTTACACAAAGACTCAAAATACTATTTTACTACAACATAAATATTATCAAATATTACATACATTGTCGTACCATTTACTAGAATTTTTATGCATTTATTGACACAAAGACTACAAAAGATTACCTACCAGATTTTTTTTTAACTGCTACTACAGTGTTTATAAAAATGTCAAATATATAAAAATAACCAGTAACTTATATAAACTAAAGGTGTATTATTAATGGGTATTATTTAGGTACTTTTTATTCAATAGGTTTTTTCCTGCAATAATTAGGAACAGTTTGAAACTGTTAGAAATATTCGACTAGTTAAGTTGAGAACGAGTCACCAGTGACATTAAAGCAAGTAGTAGAAGGAACATTTCTGACAGTTTCAAACCGTTGCAGGAACAAACTTAGTAAGACAGACACATGTAGATACAACCTTACCAAGTCAAAATCGATCATAGCCAATAAATACAAATAAGGCAATAATAGAAATCGTACGTCTCAACTTGCTGTACAGAAGTCGACTGCAGTATTTGGACTGTTTAGTTAAATTTTGGCACCCTTTTTTATAATTTGCACACACACACATACGACCACCTATATACACTATTCTAATACAATTTGTAGCAGATAATACTAAAATTGTGTCTGCAGTTTTGGTGATTACATTACAAAATATAGTAAAAAGTTTTATAATTACATTAAAATTTACAACGACCCAATTACTATAATATTTTTGCATTTACCGCAACGGAGAATTTATATAGTTTACTTTCATTTTAATAATTCAGTGTCAAAAATGTAACAAAATTTTATTTTAAGGTAGGTAGCGGTTTGTTTGATAAACAAATATCCCATTTGCAGCTTCCTTCGATTTGATGAATACTCAAGGAAAAGTAATGAAGGTGCAGAGTTACTCCCCCACGTTCAGTGGTTTGAATGTTTTCCATGACAGAGCGCAGTACTACGTTGTTTTCTGTGACAGTAGCGTAACAACTTGTATTTTTTATTCGTTTTTATAAAATTACATCCTATTTTAGACGAGGAAAACAAACCTTTACTTAGTAAGATATCGCAGGAATATCAAGACCTTACTGAAGGACGGACGAGGAAAGTCAAGAGAAGAACGGTTTGTTGCAAATATGTTAAATTATCAGACGTTTCGTTACTGGATAAGTTATATTTTGCTAGTGCTTTAACTAATGCAAGTTAATATTGAATTTTTAAGTCATCACATTAATATTATTTAAAAACGTGGACAACAATGGATGTGGATCATTCACGCGAGGTGGAAGAAATGGAATTTGACAAACCATCCGAACACGAAAGTGAAAATGATACCAAGAATGATGAATACTTACCAGTTTTTTTTGCGATTTCTGCAAACTTTTGGAGCTTAACAGACTTCAGATTCAAATTCGACTCGCTAAAATATATGAGAACACTTCTCAATCTGAAACATTTTTCTAGTTTCCCACTCTCCTTAATATGATTTTTTGCCATTTAGCAGCTATTCTTTTGTAATTTTCGCTAAATCTGTGGTAATGAAGCTGAACAGACTTCAAATTTTGATTGAGTGCATCAAGAAATACACTTGACCGAGAACAGAAACAAAATTTCCAAATTTTTTCGCGATTACCGACGTGATTTTTTGCGATTTTTAATGAATTTTCGGTTTATGAATTTTGCAAAATCTGTGAATGATACACCTCAATAAATTTTAGATTCAAATTCATCGCATCGAAATATTTAAGAAACACACTTAATCAAGGTAAAAAAAAAATTTACGAATATTTTTACACTCAGTGAAGTGATTCTTTGCGCGATTTTTAGTTATTTTTGTGTTTTATTCAAACGTTTTGTGGGTGTGAGCTAACCGGACTTCAGATTCGGATTCAGTGTGTCAAAATACATAAAGACAGGTCAGTCTGATCAAAAGTACAGTGGGCCGGTGCTATTATCCATATATGACAGGTAGTTTATATCTATAAATTTTTAATTTTCAGTCCCAATCGTGTTTATAGAATTTAAAATTAAATTTTCTGACAATAAAAATGTTACAGACAGGACTGGTTTCAAAATGAACAGTTTATCTTAAATTCCCTTACAAATTTCGATGTCCATATCTTCGGTTTATTTGAAAATAATTAAGAAAAACCATGTTCAGAATAAGAACTTTAACACCCTGTAGCTTGGAAACATTACGGTAATGACAAAACCATTATTTACTTACCACCCTATTTTTTTATTGTACAAACTGAACATCATGTATAAAAAATTTCTCAGGAATTTAAATTTTATCACCTTGTGTCTCGGAAATTTCTCGAGCCACGTTTATATAATAATTTTATCTTTGAAGGATTCTATTATTTTGTTTTGAGCAATCAAATCACCCTGTACAGCTTGTCATTAAAACTATTTTACAGATATTATTTTCATTTATTAATATTTTGCCAATTTTAAAATTAAAAATGAATTACTATTTTTTTCAAATAACTGTTTTATACAGTTCTCTTGGTGTTTTTGACTATTGTAAAAATGTTTCTCAAAACATTAAATATGTAGAATAATTTTCAGATGTCTGTACATCTTTAAATTGTGGTGATTAAAAACATATTTTTTTTGTATTTTCAGAGCAGAGCCAGCCTCAACAGAAGCAACAAAGAGTCGAGCGTCACGCTACAAAAGTTAACCAGTGCTCGTACCTTAAAACGTAATACGTCAAGAGTAAGAGAAGTCTCAGACCAACGATCCCTTAACTTTACTTAAAAACCATTGTACACTTTATATCTTAGTAATTACAGTTTACTTTTTGGCGTCGTGTTGTTGAATTCTCGTTCCCACTCACAAATGCTTCGCTCCGTCAAGTTGTACGTCTTCCCGTGCCTCCCCAAACCGGAGAGGAACTTTTTCGCACCTTCGATGGCCCCTTTCAACACTCTCTTACTATTTCTTTGTTCGTATTTCACAAGTTCGTCGTATGCTTTTTTGTAAGCGGCATTATACGTGGATTCCCTGTCGACGATCAAACATTCCTGGGGGAATTTAATTAAGGATGAGGCTAGGTTAATCGCTTGGCCTAATGCTAAAAAATAATGCGTCGATTCATCCTTTCCAATTATGTGAAAGAAATTACCTGTTCCGCATGCGACTATCCTGTTGACTACTCCCCAATCGAAAGCTTCTTTAGCGTTAAGTGATCTACCTGTTAACACCATGTCTAAAGCTCTGGAAAGACCAACCATGGCTTGTAATCGAACTGCGGTATCATCAGTTAAGGGTATGCCTAAAAGAAATGAGTCAAAATGCATATTACCATTAAAATAGTCTTGTACTTACCAAACCGTCTACCATAAAATCCAACGACGGCCGTTTCCTCCATTACTCTCAGATCGCACATCAAAGCAAGTTCTAAGCCTTCGGCAACAGCGTAGCCATTTATTGCTGCGACCATTGGTTTCCTCGCATATTTATAGGAAATACCCTGTGGAATATTAAAAATATAACTTGTCTAAACCTAGCAAGTAATAAACTAACCATGAATCCATCTTCGAAAAAATTTTCTAATTCGGAATTTGTTTCTAAATTGGCCAGTTCACTTAAATCAAAACCTGAGCAGAAGTTGCCACCGGTACCATAGAGAACGGCTGCACAAGAGCTGTCATCGTCTTCGAACCCTTTTATAGCCTCTTTTATCTGAGCCGCTGTGTTGATGTCAACACAATTCCGTTTTTCTGGTCTGTTTATGCCTATTGTGGTTATTTGTCCGACTTTTTCTATTATCACGTCTTCAAGAATAAAAACAACTTTTAATGTTGTCGATTACAAGAACCTTTATACTTACTACTGGAAGAAGACATTTTTCTCGTTATTCTTGGGAATAGTAAACAAAATAATTTAGTTTCAAACATGTTGAGCTCGACAACATTATTTTTTTATTTAATTAATAGACATGGTAAAAAAATTAATTATGAAGCAAATTTGATTGTCAAATGTTAGGTTAGAAAACGACAAATGTAAGAAGTATCGAAGGTGAAAGATGACATTTCGCCGATATGACATTCATAGTAATGATATTTTACGCCTACTTCTATTAAATATATGGCCTACTGCAGAAAAAGTTAACGGGATGAAAGCACCGCAAAAATATTCGCATTTGTTGTTTATTAAAAATGAAATTGTTGGAATGTTTAGAAGAAAAATAGTGTAATATTTTTATGTGAAACCGAGGTTAGAAAACAACAAATACAATTATTAAAGAGACATTTGACGGATATGACATTAGCAGTAAAGATATTTTATGCCTACTTACACTTTCAAAAACTCATAGACGTCCAGAAAAAAGATTAAAGGGCATAAAATGGTAAGTTGGAATGTTTTGAGAAAGAAAAATAATGTAATATTTTCCATAATATTTATTTGACATAACAATTACAACAATCTATGTCTCTAAATGATAAAAATACATCATGTCAACCTATATACAATAATTAAAATTTCATAATACTAACAATAGGAGTAAATATTTTGTATATTGATCACAAAAACTGATCGAAAATTAAGTCATGCAAAATCATATATTTACAAAAAATATATCACAATTTCTCAAAAGGCCGTTTCCATCATTCTTTGCAAATTAAAATTTTCTAAATTGATCGAAAAATAGTAAATAATTTTTTTAACTCTTGTTGTTGCAGTGACGGGCCATGACACATTATCGATTACTTAAATGTCCGTCACTGTTAAATTCCATTATTCTGACTAGATACATATTTTTTTGACAGAAAGACCGTTAAATCACGAATAATTTCAGAAGATATCCTGTCACTTCTTAAAATTAAATAAAATAGCTGGAATGAGAATATTTACGATATTTTTTTATCACAATTCGGTTGAAGTTAAAAAAACGGGATTAATCACTTTTCTAAAATGCCTTTATCGCTCATCCTAAAATTATAGAAAAAAAAGTCATTCTTAGGTTAAAAAAATATATAGGAATTAAGCAATAAGTACGCTCCAAGGCCTGAAGCAAAACATTTTGTAAGTACGTTATACTCGCACCTTAAGATTTCAGTTCTTTTCATCTAACAGATGAACGCTCGCCCTCTGAACAAATAATTTCTACATTAAATCGCTGCCGACTTTGACAAAGTTGTGTGTGAGCAGTTCGCGGGCCGAGGCCCTCTCCTTAGGATCGTGTTTGAAGCACAACTCCAGGAAATCTAGTCCTTCGTCGATCATGTCATCGGGCGGATCGGGGCTCTGTCCCATGCCTACCTTGAACATTATCTGGTAGTTCGAGTCGTACTGTGCCCAAGGTCGCTGGAAACGTGAGTTTTATCAATACGAAGAAATGCAAGGCAAGGTAAACTAGGAGAACATAAGATAAAGAGAAATGCAAGGCAAGGTAAACTAGGGGAACGTAAGATAAAGTAAACTAGGGGAAGATAAAGTAAACTAAAGGACGGTAAGGTAAGGTAAACTAATGGGACATAAGTCAAAAAGGAGAAGGTAAGGTAAACTTGGGGAAGGTAAGGTAAACTAGGGGAAGGTAACGTAAACTAGGGAAAGGTAAAGTAAATTAGAGGAGGGTAAGGTAAGGTAAACTAGTGCGAGATAAGTTAACTAGGGGAAGGTAATTTAATCTAGGGGAAGGTAAGGTAAACTAGGGGAAGGTAAAGTAAATTAGAGGACGGTAAGGTAGGGTAAACTAGTGAGAGATAAGTTAACTAGGGGAAGGTAAAGTAAATTTGAGGACGGTAAGGTAACATAAACTAATAAGAGACAAGTTTACTAGGGGAAGGTAAGGTAAACTAGGGGAAGGTAAGGTAAACTAGTGGGAGATAAATTAATTAGAGGCAGGTAAGGTAAACTAGGAAATGATACATTTTTTAGAGAAAAAATAAGGAGTTCCGAGAAAATCTCTAAGTATATGGTGGAGTCTAAATTTGATGACAGAAAAATTTAGGATGAATGAAATTAAAAATAATGACTCATAAATATGAAAAATGGGGCATAAAACTGACACAAGGGTTCACTTTTGATTGATGAAAAAAATATATATGACTCAAATATTACCTCTCCCGATGCCATCTCCACCACCACACATCCCACCGACCAAATATCCGCAGCCCTCCCGTGCCCGTCTGTCATGTTCCTCGTAAAAACTTCTGGGGCCATATAAGCTGATATTAAAACAAATTTATCAACATATTATCTAAAGTCGATTTTTAATACCTTACCTTGCGTTCCGACAAATCCTTTCAGCTCTCCGGGCATTGTAGTGTTACATTTTATTTTAGCTGCGCACCCGAAATCGCCTATCTTCAGGCAGTTGCCTCCCTCAGTCAGAAAGATATTAGCTGTCTTGATATCCCTGTGAACGACGCCGTGGTCGTGCAGACAGGCCACGCCCGACACCAATTGAAAAGTGTATTTCCTCACGAGTAATTCGGGTAGGCCGTGCTCGGTAGCCGCTATTAGAGTCTCCAGAGTACCTTCTTCACAGAATTCCATGAAAATCAACATTTCATCCTGCGTATACAAAAAAATTTGTAACAAAAATCCTTAAACCTTCATAAATACATACCTTATGCACCTCCACTCCGTAATAGCGGACCAAATTCCTATGAACGATCCCCTCAAGGATCTTCATCTCTTCTGCCACCCTCTTTATGGTGAGATTATCGTTGTGCTGCAAGGAAATCTCCTTTACAGCCATCATATCGCCAGTATTGTTGTTAACGGCCGTGTAAACCTTCCCAAAACGTCCCTGGCCTATTTTAATGCCACGCTGCCATGAAAACGTGACGTTCTTTCGACGGACATGGCATTTAATCTCGGTGTTACAAGCCAGAACTTTACCGATGAGGTTCTGTTTGCGTAAACGGTTGTCCAGTTCCGCATCCAGGGTTTCCACGGCTTCCCTGTAATGCTCCGAGTGGGTTTTAGCGGGGAATTTTATCCTCACCGTAGGACTGCCATTCCTCTCCTCTTTTCGAAGACTAGAAAAGGCCACGACAAGAGTTAAAATGATGTTTTGGTGAGATAAGTCGGTAGGATCAAAGCGAAACTTCAAACAAAATCAAACAACGGTTACAGGATGATTCGAATGGTTTTTAAAATGGAATGGCAAGTCGATAGAAATCAAAGTCTAAGCAAAAAACTGCGCACCCCAACTTACACACACCTCTGAAACAAAGGCCATGCGTATGAGGTTGTGCCAGATCCTCTCCGTTTCACAACCACAAAACCGCACATTCTACACCTAGAGAGAAAATATTTAAAGACAAAAATAATAACAACTTGAATAAATTGCTTTACCTATCACAATAACTTTTCTGGGGACAATTTTTAAAAAATATTAGACATTATTTATACTCTATACATTTATAGTCAGAAAATTTCAATCTCAAACAGGGATTTTCTGAGTATGTGCCATCTAGTATTCTTATTTGAAATTATTTACACAAATTTTCCTATAAAACTGTTGCAGTAGGAAGAATAATATTTTATATACCATAAACTGTGCTTTACAAAAAGTGAATATTCATAAAAAGCTCTGTCGCTTTCATTTGTTGTAAAAATAAGAGTGACTGGGATTTTCTAGGTGAGACGCAATCTACTACTTTCATTCCTACGTTTTATATATTTGAAGTTCTTTACACAAATTTTTCTACAAAAATTGGCACAAAAACTGAATATTCACAAAAAGCGCTGTCACTTTCATTTATAGAAAAAAATAAGAGTGACGGAGATTTTCTCTAAGTTTTATATATTTTTGAACTTATTTACACAATTTTTCCTACAAAAGTGACAATAAAAAGAAACAAAAAATATAACATAAACCGTGCATTACACAAAGCAAATATTCACAAAAAACCCTGTCACTTTCATTTATAGTAAAAATAAAAGTGACAGGGATTTTCAGGGTGTGGCGCCATCTAGTAGTCTCATTCCTAAATTTTACTGGCACAGTAGAAAGAAAAAAATATTTTATATACCATAATCTGTGCCTTACAAGAAGTGAATATTCTTAAAGGCCCTGTCACTTTCATTTATAGTAGAAATAAGAGTGACGGGGATTTTCTGGATGTGGCGCCATCTAGTACTTTCAATCTTTTGATATATTTTTGAACTTCTTTACACAAATTTTCCTATAAAATTGGCACAACCAAAAGAAAAAAAATTTAAATAAGATAAACTGTGCTTCACACATAGCAAATATTCACAAAAAACCCTGTCACTTTCATTTATAGTAGAAATAAAATTGACAGAATTTTCAGGGTGTGGCGCCATCTAGTACTTTCATTCTTAAATTTTACTGGCACAGTAGAAAGAAATATTTTATATACTTTAATCTGTGCTTTACCAGAAATGAATATTCATAAAAGCCCTGTTACTGTTTTATATATTTGAACTTCTTTACACAAAACTAACACAATAGGAAAATATTTCATAATACTCACTTAGTAACGTTTAAATTCACGGCATCCACAAGATCAGTGCACGGGGACTGCTCCGCGCTTGTCTTCCTCATCATCCCGGAGCGTTGACTCAAGTACGCTGGTCTTGGACTGGGCGAAGACCCCCTAGACCTAGATCTGATGTGATCCAAGTTGGTCCTGGGGGAAGCCGAATGAAAACCGCTCTCGGGCGTAGAGGGAGCCGTGGTGCCGATCAAGTGCGAGATACACACGTCCATGTCCCTTTTGAGCTTCTCGAACTTCTCTTCCGTTAGGTGTTGGGTGTTTGCCGGCTCGCACACCGTCAAGAGGAACTCCATGCCTTGAAATGCCCAGCGTGGACGCATACCTCGGCCCCTCTCGCATCGTTCGGTGACGAACTTCATCCAGAGATTGGCAAAGTCTACCATGCTGTAAACTAAACGGTCCCGGTGTTCCGGTGGGGTGGATTCGGACATTTCCCTGTAAAACTTAACAGAATACAATTCATAGCAGCATTTTTTTAAATTGAATATAAAACTTACTTCGAAGCCGAACCTGTACACCTGCATCAACACTTCCCTAATCCTTGAATTTAAAGCCACCTTGTCGGATTCTTCTAACGAAGCAAAATTAATATGTTCGAATAATCCCTGGACTTTACCGATAGCTTTCGGAATGATACATTTAAAGGAGATGATGCATTCCTATGAATATAAAAAATATTGTGTAAAAATTACTGGAATATATTTGCAAATTACCTTTACATTTTTCTTACAACTCAGAGGAATATTTTCGTATTTACAAGAGGTCTTGACAAATGCTATAGTTTTCAAGCTCATTTCCCGTTCTTCATTAAACAGAGACTGCAATTCACGGCACATGGAAAACAAAGTTTGCCTGAAATAAAATATGTCTAAGTATTTTAATTGTTCGGTCCTTCGAGCTGGATATTAATGTATAAAACTTTCGTCAATTACTTACTTTAATATACTGTCGTTGTCCTTCGGTATTCCCTCCAACACGTGCTCAATTCTCTTCAAAAGCCTGTCGGCAATCCTCTTGAGGATGGCGCCCAAGATATTTAAGAATTTGCTAACCAACAGTTCCTCGCCTCCAGGAATGTACTTCACGATGCTCCAAGAAAACTGATTCTCCTCCTCCAGAAAGCTCTTTTGGAAGGAGTTGTGGTGCAGCAACACCCACTGCTCGACGTACTCCAGATAGTCGGTAAATATTCTCAGGATGCACTGCTCGAACTTGTCTCTCTTCTCGAGGAACTGCTGAACGTTCTCGTTGGTGCCCGATAACGCTGCTTCGACGTACTCCACGCTGCGTTTTCGTTCCTTGGTGGCTATCCTGAGACCTTCTTTTAGTTCCCTCATCAGTTGTCTGACGCTGAGGGGAGAGGGGTTGTCTGGTTTCTGTTCGATGCGCATCTGCAGGTATTCGTAGATGACTTCTAGGGGAACCATCGCTAGGAAGAGGAAGGTTGACCGGTAGGATGGCAAGTTCAACGCTTTTGCTTCTGGACTCCAACAACCGTACCGTTGAAGTTCCTCTTCTTCCGTGTTACAGCTAACTTTCGAGTATATTTCTTGTGATTTCGGCAAGGCTAACGTATGCATCGCCTTCTGAAGGATGTGCTCGTGCAGACGATTCAAGAAATTCAAGCCCTTATCTAAAGTTCTGGTCTTCAGTATGTTCTCGATGTACCGTCTGTAGAGCGAGCCATTCTTCTGATCCTTATTCACCATTAAAACTGCCAAAGGCGTGACATTAAAAAAGTCGCTGTTTCTACTGTAACTGCTGTAGTCGTTGTTGGAAGAATTGGAACTACTATTGCTGTCCGATGGGCTTCCAGAACTCATGTCGTCCCCCAGAATAGGCCAGTCGCCACTCTTATTTTCTAAGAGAGTTAACAGCCGTCCCAAAATATTCATTTTAAGCCGCTGGTGCTTCGTCATGTTGTACCACAAGCACATAGCTTTGACCCTCCCCACAAACTCTGGGCTACTGTACAACGGATATAATTCAGCAAACGCTTGGCTCGAAGGGAACAAACTTTCGGCATCTTCCAGTCTTTTTAATAACGTCTCGACATCCCTCAGGGCTTCGTTTTGGGCCTCCATACAAGACACGCAATGTAAGCAGATACATCCCGGGCAATCGTCTTCGACGCCGCTATCGCTGTTCTGCGTGGAGTATCTGCGCGATGTCCGTTGGAAACGGTAGTTCTGTATGTCTTTGAGGAGGGGTTCAACGCTCTCCCTGGCGGAGCAAAGATAAGCGTCTTCCTCGGTGGGAGTTCGTTCTGCGTGGTAGGCTTGGAGTTCGAGCCATATCACGTCTTTGAGTTCGTTCTGCCAGAGAGTCTCCTCCCGGCTCATCTAGTAACCAAGAAAATAACAATTTTATAAAAAAAAACACTTTTATTTTACTTCGATTAATTGTTCCGTATTCAAGTAATATTAATTTAAACATTTTGAGACATACCACATAAATATTAGATATGTTAAGCAAGCGATCAAGTTGCGTCTAGTAGGCTTTGAGAAGATATTTGACAGTTTGTTTTAATACTTTAAAGCATTTGAATAACACCTTTCATATGTCTCAAATAAGCCGACAGTGTTTTTTCACAGCCTAGTAGGTATATATATTATGTCATATTTTCATCTTTTTTTGTGCAACATTATTTTTGGAATACTAGATTTGTTGTCTAATGATGATACGTCAAAATTTTGTTTTGTCTTAGGCGGTTTGTGAAATATTTAGGGGGCATTTTCCGGCTTATATAACTTTTATTTCTTATTTTTCATCATTGAATCTACAGTTAAATTTTGGCAGGTTAATTTTGGGACAGCCTGTATAAAACGCCGTGGCTATACAAAGGACAATAATGTCAATGTTTGGCAGCATTTTGAGTGATGCTGTAAATTTTCGGAACTGTAAGAAAATTTGACAATTAAAATTGCTACTTAAGGACAAAATGAACAGAAAATCTCAATAACAGCTAAGAATAACAAAGTAAGTCAACAGATATAACAATATTGCATGATTTAAACAATACTGCCAATTTGTAGTGGGGGCATCTCAAATCCCTACTTTCTCAAATGAAATGTTCCACTCCCACTGCAGGACGCTGCGTATGAAATAGACGCAACGAACTTAGTTGGTAGGCAAGGAGAAATCTGTCGCCACGAGGGAAACTTTAGACGCGAAGTGGAGAACAGCCCGAATAGTAGTCGGGAAAGTGGTTTGCAGTGCGCATATTGTTAACGTGTGCACTTTCACCTGCTGTGCCGAATCCCGAAACTATATCTATCCTATTTCGTTTGATTTCTGTTGATGTAGATAACAAAGATGGAGTGAATCATTATAAAATGAAGGCCTAATTACCTCAATACAACAGTTTATGCATTTCTTTCTTATTGTACACAAGCTGAGCATTTGAACTCTCCGTTTCTGTCAACAATTATCATATTTTTAAGGAAATTGGTTTGAAAACAATGCTCTTAGAATAATTTCATTCTAATCTGATAATTTAATCATAGTGCATACATTTAGTCTATGATTTAAATCACCATTTATGGACAGTGCTTAAAAGTCTACTGTCGCCACTAAATTGTATAGATAGTCACCGCAGATAAAAAATGAAAGGAATGTCGCCTCGCAAAATATCAAGGTGGCCGCCGTCACTGGCTACCTTGATTGGGAGATGTTCCTGCTACATCGCCAACCTTGACCGGCCGAACTTGTTTGTCAATTATACCGCATGCAGGTCCAAACGTACGAATTGGAATAAGTAAGACCCGCTACAGACTATGAGTGAATTCACGATTCGCGATGTGCGATGCGTGGTTTGTAAGGAGTTCGTGCATGGTGTGTGGGGTTTTTATGAATAGATTTTTAACGAACAAGACCCTACACACTATTCGCGAATTACTCGCATATCACGCATAGCGCATAACGAATCGCGAATTCACGCATAGTCTGTAGCGGGCCTAATGTAAGCTTTATTAGTTGCTAGACTCGAATTCTTCGAAACAAGAGAGTATCGGCCAAAAAAATTTGTCAATGAAAGGCACGATGACTGTATTCGTGACTGGAAGAACGTATTACAGATATCTAGTTAATTGTTAATTGCAATAATGAATTGTAACACCGTCTCTACTACAAGACGAAAAGATTTATACTGTTACTATATTTAGAAAATTGCATATCAGAACTATAAGGAAAAGTTGCTTGAATTTTTACTATTTTTACTTGTGTATGTAAAAGTTCAAACTTATTTTCTATCAAATAAAAAAAACTAGGTTTTTTCTTGTTGTTTGGTATTTCCAACGCATTCAAACTTTCACATTTCCAAGAAATAAGAGAAAGCTGGCCAAAGATGCAAAATGGATCCGTTGGGTATTTCCTACTAAACAAGTACCTTAAATAATGCACTTAAAAAGCAGGATTTCTATTAGCCTACTATCATACAGGGTATCCCAACGAAAACTTGACCCGCCCTATACTTAGAAAACGAAAAATATTTCAAAATTTGCCGACCCGTCAATTTTTGTTATTGTAGGGAACTTTTTTGACAGAGTTGACACAAAATTATTTTTATTTGTTTGGTATATTAGGGAATATAAATATGTTACTATAACGAAAAAACCAACGAAAACTTGACCCCCCCCCCTATAATTAGAAAACCGAAAATATTTCAAAATTCACCGAGACCTGTCGGTTTTTGTTCTTGTTCTTGGGGGGAGCTTTTTTGACAGTCAAGCCAACTCGATATGTTCATCCCCTAGCAACCTCAACTTTAAAATTTCAAATGAAACTACCCCACTTGTGGCACATCCCAAAGCCCTTTTCATTCCGAATACAATGATGCATCGTTTTTAGAAATCGGTTCAGAAACTAGTCACAAGCCAAAAACAGCGACTTTTATATAAAAGTGACTTTTTAAGTAGTTTAGAAAGAAATAAGGTTTGAACTCGTAAACTTTTTTGCTTCAGCTTTTTTATTTGTGACTTTTTTGTAAATTGATCAACACATCAATAAAAATAGGTAATGTGGTTTGTCAACATTTCCTTTTTCCATTTAAAATTTTAAAGTTGGGGTTGCTAGTGATTAGTAGATGAACATATCGAGTTGGCTTGACTGTCAAAAAAGCTAATATACCGAACAAATAAAAATAATTTTTCGTTTTCCGCTACGCGAAATGTTCTCAATATAAGTGAGGTTAGAATAATTGAACTTGTTTGTAAATAATTACGTCGCTTATTACAAATAAACTACTAAAAAGTAATGATTTAAACAATTAAAAAACACCACGAATACTTTATGTATGAATATGATCAAACATTACTAACACTGACAACAATTATTAACATTTTTCCTAACGATAACATAATAATTATTTTTTGCCGGAATTTCAAATATATATTGCGCATAATAAAAACGCCAAGAAAAACTAATTATCTGATAAATTTACTTCATTTTCATGTGAAAACAAATTGCTTTTATTACTTGTATATTATTGTTATCACTGTGTATAGTTTCAAATGATAAGGCATCCCGCTGGCGCTAAATTAACTGTACAAATATTAAACGTGTACAAAATAAGCATTTTTATGCGGCGATAAACGATAAATATGTAAAATTACAAGTTTTAAATTATTCGTTTTGTTCTTTACGTTCTTCTAGCCAATCGGTAAGGTGTCGATGGAATTAACGATATAAGAAATCAGTGCGTCAATACTAATCCTCATTTGAATAAAGACGATAAAAATGATCGGAGCGGTAGATATTTTCCGTGGTATTTTTATTACGTAACAGTTTAACAGAAATAAGCAATTTTCTATGACTGGCAAAAAAGTCAATAACGATCTCTTAAAAAATATATATATATTCTGATTAGTAGACTGTAAACTTGGCATTCTTACTTTATACAATGCTTTAAAATAAAAAAGGGAAACATGATTTTCACATACGCACACCTCCCAACTAACTAGTAATTTGATATTTTATAACTTACAAAAATGGTTCATTTTATCGACAATACGCAAGAGTACCTTTTTTAGTATAGGGTTGAAGCCACTCAGATTTTTTAAGTCTTTATCACACAGGGTGTTAAAATTTAGGCATTAAGTTGTAAAGCTTAGCCCGCCCCTGGAAAGCTAAAAAAGCTAAATTTGTATCAAGGACATTATTTTAAGAGGTCCTTACTAGTGTCCATCACATTAAATTTTTATTAAATTATATTGAGTACTTTAAAAGTTATTCAAGAAAACCCGATTTCCAGCGATGTATCTCCGTAGGGAGGGCCTGAAGAAAAAAGTTTATAGGAACTTGTCATCTTGTTTTTTCATGTATCTGTACCCGAGAGATTTCCCACATTTTCGCGGACACTCAGTATAAAGAATGTATCACAAAAAGGTCGCGTCGTAAAGGTAAATAATATATGAATACATTTACAAATCATGAACTTTTCCAAAACATTTTAATATTTTGATTTTGATACATTTACTTTTCTTCTAAATGGACCACTTCTTCTGATTTTTTCCACTGCTTTAAACCTAACGTACTTTTGTGATAAATTTACAAAATATTTCAGTTGCTGATAACAAATGGTACTTGCCGCTATAATAAATAAAATTTGTGTTTCGAAATTAACAACATTAGACAATAAAACATAACTGTCGTTTAACTTAAAAATAATAAAACTGTTTGGCTCACTGGAGTAGTATAAGTAATAATTTTTGTTTAAAAATGCGAGATTTTTTTTCACTTTTAAAGAGATGATGCCTTTTACATTGACCTAAACTTGACTGAAAATCTAGTGACAAATCGCTAGCTTGTAGACAAGCGTGACTGGCGAAGCGAGGAGCAATATTTCATAGGTGTACTAAATTCGAATGCGATCAGATATAAAAAATATAGTACATATTATTTGCATTAGGTAACTAAGATAACTGATATTTCCAGACATAAACGACCAACGTAAACGGTCCAAGAACGGACCCCTGAAGTACACCCAAATCAACACTCACCGCTCTCCTCGGATTCCTGTCCTGCAGCTGCTTATCCCCGCATCCCATCCTGATCAGAGCCTTCAGCGTGTGGTAGAACTCCACCCTCGACGGGGGGCATTCGTCCCCGGCGCTACTCGCCCCGCTTTCCTCGCAGAGGATATCGGAGGCCTGGATCTGGCTCTCTGCCTGTCTGCTACATGCCACCGTTCGACAGGAGAGGCTCATAAAACGGTTGCAACTCTCGATCTGGTAGCCGGGGGTGCGAGGGTATTCGAATTCCTGGGGCTGTTGGGATGACCTCTCCGCCGTGGCGGCCTGGGCGCTGGCGATGTCCAGCTTCAGGTCGCGCTCGGAGCCACGCAGGAGTTTCATCTGGCGCTTGTTGGCCCTCTTCGGGCCTGGAATAGGACGTGGGGACCAGTTAGGGGTGCGGTTTGATTATAAATCGACTGCCGATATATACAGAGTGGTCCACTTATCAAATTTCAAAAGCCAATACAGAATAAAAAAATAATGATAGTTTGCGAAATAAACCATACCCGGCAATTGTTTTTGAGATGCAGCACGTTGAAGTTTCCAAAAAAAAATTGTTTTTCGAATTTTTCTGTAAGTGACGAAGTTTCACTCGTAAAATTTTTATAAATGGTTTGGCACTGTAGATAATTTTTTGTTCCAAATTAATCGAAGAATTTAAAAAACTGTTTTTTAAATTTAAGGCCAGCGGCGTACTAATATGTGTTTACTAAGGCAATAAGGACCTCTATTTTCTTAGCCACTGGTCAAACAAAAAAAATTAAATGTCTTATTTTCACAAATAAAAGTACAGTGCTAAATCATTTATAAAAAATTTACTAGTTAAACTTTATCACTTACAGAAAAATTTGAAAAACATTTTTTTTTGGGAAACTTCAATGTGCTGTATTTAAAAAAAAACATTTGTCGGGTATAGTTTACTTAGCAAACTAACATTATTTTTTATGATGTATTGGATTTTGAAGTTTGATGAAAAAAAAGTGGACCACCCTGTATAGTATCCCAAAATTAGCCTGCCAAAAATTAACTGTAGATTCTACGGCTAAAAATGAGAAAAAGGAGTTAATCAGGGTGTATCTAAATAACACGGAAAAAATGTCAGAGGCAATAAAAAAAAAATATGTTTTTCTTTTTTATCTTTTATGTATATTAACCAAACATGGTGAACATTATCTGTCAATAAATCTACACTTTTTGAAATTGTTCCAACCCTGAAGTATTTTTGTAAGGGGTTGAAACAATCAACCCCTATGACATTTTTTCTTATAATTTTTTTTCCTTAAAAAATATGTCTAAAAAGCCCCATTCATTTACTAACTTATTGATCTCTTCAAGTTTTTTGGATTTATGAGGAAAAGAAATGTATTGCAATGTATTTCTAAAAAGGTGAGCTGTTTAAAGCCTTGTCCTCATGGACGCGAAATTTGCGAAAATTCTCGCGAATTATTTAACGACGGGAAAAGTCACAACTTTTAGCGAATTTTGTCAACTGCAATATTTTCTAACAATTTCATCATAAAACAGTCATTAACTGTCATGGTAGATTGTCAAACGCTCAAGTTAAACTTAACTTTACATAATTATGAAAATAGCGATAATATTACTGTTTTGGAATATTTGCGAAAAGTTGACACTTTCCCGCCATTAATAATTTAAATCAAAATATGCCAAATTTGCGAGAATTTTTGCAAATTTCGCGTCCATGACAAGGCTTAACGCGAGTGTGTTCTGCCGAAAGATCTAGTGGCCTGTTCTTTGAAATGGAATCCATGGAAACAAATGTCCATGTCAGGGGACGTTTACGGACTTGTGTATAACATTCTTTCTGATTTTTGGTCGGTCTTAGTGGATTTTGGTGGCAGTTAATTTTTTGACAGGCTAATTTTTCGATGCCCTATATAAAGTCAGGTAGTGAACAAAAAGTATTTCAGACTATTTTTTTTTTAATATAAAAATAATTTTTAATACAACGAAACAATAAAAAAAAAATAAAATTTACTAACAATTATATCGATTTTTGTTGTAAATCTACTTCACTGTCTGAATTATGATTTTAAACAAGAAATAGTTTAATGTAGAAAATTCATTTTTCTGTGGCAAAATTACAATAAAAAATTAACAAAATCTCTCTTGCAAACATTTTTTTGCAATCTTCTAACTTTAAATGCATTGAATATCGAGTGATATTAAATCGCCAGCTGTTTAGTGTACAATTTTTATAAATATTTTTAGGTGCTTACTGCCCACATTTTAAACAACTTTGTACATGTTATAATTGGCTTTTAAACACCTAAAATCTTCGGATTTTTTGAAAAATTAGCCCTCTAGAAAATTATATTACAAAAATTGGAGCTTTGCATCCGAAGTTAATTCTAATTTCGCTATCAAAATATGGTTAATCCCAACATGATTATTATTCCCTATTATTGTGTGTCAACAATTATATATTAAGTTTTGTAAACAAAAACAATGCCAGGTACACGCGACGCGTTGGTTTGATAACAGTTCGAGTAAATATAGAGATGCCACAAAGTAGGCTTATCATTTCCACTATTCGAATTACCATGTGACTAATGCTACCAAGCTATCGCGTTTTTGGTAAAATATAATGATAATGATAATAAGTGACTGTGTACATTCCTGTGACCTGTATCATATCATATTTAACAAGAAATTACAATGTTCAGTAGTAATGGCTAGTTACTTTAAGGATAAATCTACAATGCACAGACATATCTACAGTAGTTAGCCATTTTGGTTCCTGGTGCTGCAAAATTTAAATTAAAAAGGTTGAAAAACTTTTAAATATCAAAAAATTTTAACCCTCTGTAACTTAATAATAATGTTTTTTTTTCTTAGATTAATAATCTTCGCTTCAAAATTGTTAAGAAAACACCACAGTAAATATACAGATTTTGGCATGGATACAATGGTCTTATGCTTAAAATGTCGAAAATAGTCTATTTTGAAAGAATCGATTTTGACAATGTTTAAACATTGATTGTACAGTGTGGACACCACTTATGAAATAAAATACATGATTCATTAACTATAAAATTTTAGGAAAAATCCTCGTACACGTCGATTTTTTATTTTAATTCCGCATTTTTTGATATCACATTTATGTACGGGGTGTCTCGATAGTATGGGCCTACTGTGACGATACAAAAAATTTGTGCGTGTGAAGTTAGCCCCCCAATGTTCGATTTTTGTTAAAATTTTTGTAGTGCTGGATTGTATATGAATAGTTCTGGCGAATATAAGAACAGTTCTGCATTGTTCTGCCAGGCTCTCTTTTTAAAATTTTTTTAAAAATCCTTATATTATTTAAATTCAATAACTTCGGAACTAGAGCACCTAGTTCGATGCGGTTTGCATGGAATAGTAGAACTATTGGTGCACAATGCAAAACTGCTTATTTTCGCCAGAACTCCCTTTTTCAAATTTTTAAAAAAATCTTTATATTAATTAAATTCGATAACTCTGGAACTAGAGCACCTAGATCCATACGGTTTGAATGGAATAGTAGAACTATTGGTGCACAATGCAGAAATGTTCTTATTTTCACCAGAACTCCCTTTTCCAAAATTTCAAAATGGGGGCAGCGTGAAGTTGGCCCCCATATTTCAAAAAAAAAAAATTCACTAAACGTCCTAGAACTATTGTTTAAATTTATAGAGCACTTCAGAACTATTCATATACAATCCAGCACTATAAAAATTTTAACAAAAATCGAACTTTGGGGGGCTAACTTCACACGCACAAAAAGTGCGTTATCGAATTTAATTAATATAAGGATTTTTCAAAAAATTTGAAAAGGGGAGTTCTGGCGAAAATAAGAGCAGCTTTGCATTGTGCACCAATAGTTCTACTATTCCATGCAAACCGCATGGATCTAGGTGCTCTAGTTCCAGAGTTATCGAATTTAATTAATATAAGGATTTTTCAAAAATGTTGAAAAGGGGAGTTCTGGCGAAAATAAGAGCAGCTTTGCATTGTGCACCAATAATTCTACTATTCCATGCAAATCGCATGGATCTAGGTGCTCTAGTTCCAGAGTTATCGAATTTAATTAATATGTATAAGGATTTTTCAAAAATTTTGAAAAAGGGAGTTCTGGTGAAAATAAGAACATTTCTGCATTGTGCACCAATAGTTCTACTATTCCATTCAAACCGTATGGATCTAGGTGCTCTAGTTCCAGAGTTATCGAATTTAATTAATATAAAGATTTTTTAAAAAATTTGAAAAAGGGAGTTCTGGCGAAAATAAGAGCAGCTTTGCATTGTACACCAATAGTTCTACTATTCCATGCAAACCGCATCGAACTAGGTGCTCTAGTTCCGGAGTTATTGAATTTAAATAATATAAGGATTTTTCAAAAATTTTTAAAAAGAGAGTCTGGCAGAACAATGCAGAACTGTTCTTATATTCGCCAGAACTCCCTTTTTCAAAATCTTTGAAAAATCTTTATTAATTAAATTCGATAACTCCGGACTTAGATCGATGCAGTTTGCATGTAATTGTAGAACTATTAGTGCACAATGGTAAGCTCCATTTTCCATCGAAAATATTATCTCTGGGATTTGACAGAAACGACTAATGATGTCATCAATTATATTTTTTTCAGAAACATACCCAAATTTTTTTCCTGTTAAAAAGCTCTCTTTTTTCTAATAAACGTATATTAGAGACATTTTTCTGTATTACTTCCCGTTTAAAAGTTATAAGGAATGTCGTTTTAAAGAGTCTCAAAAGAAATACCACCTAAAAATCATATTGGCGGTAAAAGGATCAAGTAGTTGTTGTAAAATAATTGAATGCTAGTTGTTTAAAGTGCATAAATGTCATTAACAATAAATAAAAGTATTAAACACGATAATACTTTAATACAGTTAAAACAAAAGGAGATAATATTAATAACTAAATTTAAAAAAAGAAGCAAACGCCCTCATACTTCATACATATTACAATCTATTCTCAATATGACCCCCCTTTCATTTCAAGACACATATGCAATCTTCTTTGTGGGCTGCGTTTATTAACATTTGACCGTTTAACGCATTACAAGCGTTGTGATTTTTTGTCCAAATGATTAATATCTCGCGAAGGTGTTTTGTAACCTTTATTTTTTAAAACCCGCCACCGAATCACTGAATAGGTCTATTAATCCCAATCCATTTTTCTGGGAAAGTGTTATCTAAATATTGCTGCACAATCCTGGCCTTGCGGGTTGGAGCTCCGTCGTGCTGAACCCATAGATTCCTCCTTAGTTGCATAGGCACGTTCTCCAGAAGTGCAGGAAGTTCTTCTTGTAGGAAATTTAGGTAACTCTCGATGTTCATAAAAATAAGGCCCAATTAGATGCCTACCGATGATGCCGCACGATACATTTACTCGAAAATGGCCTTGGTTTTGGACTGGATTTACAATGTGGGGACTTTCAATGGACCAGTAGTTTTCGATGCGCCTGCAAACCATTACTGACGACAAACCGACTTTCGTGTGTCCAAAGAACGTGCCGAAAAAGGTTCTGATCCTTAGTTTCTACATTCACTACAATTTGAACCATAAAATTAAGTCTGTTTTCAATGTGACGCTCATGCAAATACACCAAATTGTGAATTTTGTAGCCATTGGTCTTTAAAATTCGTTGAACGGTTGATTTATCCAAATCAATTCCCGGTTAGCCTGCCGTATAGACGTTGATTTTGTTCGAAATACTGTAACAGTCTAGCTGTATTAACATTGTTTCTTACCCTTCGGTCAATTATTTGATTCTTCCGAACAGAAAATGCTTCGTCATTTCGTCACAAGATCGCCTCCAATCTTGTAAAGATTCGATGATCACGAATGAGGCGCTCTGGATACATTTCTCGATATAACTCGACAGTCCTTCTTGAATAATTTTGTGACTCGCCGTAAATTAGCAACATATCAATTTTTTCTGAATGGGAAAACATTTTGTAAGCACAAAAGTTATACGTTTGACGTTAGATTTAGTAATGACAAGTATTTTGCAACTTGTTTGCATGTCTATTACCCTGGCAAGCCAACATCAGTGGCCACCCAAAACAAGTACTGGATATTTTGCTGCTAATTTGTACCACCAGTTTCAATTTTGTACCTTGTGCCGTTTTCGAGAAAAATGGTGGATGCTAGAGTAATATTACGGTAGCGGCCCATCGAATTACTCCGCAGCTAACAACGATAGCAAAGCGATTTTTGGTAATTAAAGGTACTTTTTGAATTGTTTGGGTATTTGTGCGTATTTATAGGTATTTTTCCAATATTTTTAGGTACTCTGTGTATTTTTGGGTACTATCAAGGCAATAATGGGTATTTAATGGGTATTACGAAGGTAATTAATGGGTATTTTCGGAGAAAATTAGCATTTTCCCGCCAATTTTTAAATACAATGGCAATCGCGCATGCGTTGTGACGATGGCACAGTTTGAATATAACTGACCAATAGCAAATATAAAAATTATTAAAAATATATACAGAAATATTTTCTAGATTAAATAGCCTGTAAATTTTTTCTGAAGCACTGTTAAACCACTATGTGGCCCTAAGCCTTTAGTTTAGAAAATAATATAGGGTGATTCAAATTAGATACAATCTATTGCAAAAGTAATGCCACTTCCTCAAATCAGTTTTTTGACTACTGGATGTTCTGTATAGAAATTTCAATATATTTTTGGGTGAGTGGAACAACTAAGAACTAATGTTTAAAATTGAAAGTAAATTTAATTACGAATTCAGTTCGAAATAAATCCTCAATTCGCAATTAAACAGTGCAATTATTATTGCAATAGATTGTACAGTACAGTACCCTATATAAGCAAGTACCATATGAATGTTTTATAAGGCAGTTACGAAAAAAATGTCCACTCACATACTAGCACATTCCTCTCTTCTGTTAACAAATTTTAATATGGTATAATTTGTTAAACTTTATCTTTAAATTAATGTACTACATATTATAGGTACGATACGACGTGTTAACGATACGTTTGGTCAAACTTCACCGACATATTCTATTGATGAAAAATATGTGATAAAAAGTGAATGAGTCTATAATAAAAATTTAAATATTGCTAAATTAGTTTTTCGTATCATATTCATATTCTATTTAATAGAAAAGAAGCCTTTTTATGTAAACAACAATTATCTAATTCTAGTGATAGATAACGAAAAAAAAAGCTAGCCCTCTATACCATCCATTTATACTTGTCCATAAAAGAATCTTGTTGTACCCGAATAATTTTAGGGACAACCCTGTTTAGACCGAATATTATGATTCAATAAGTGAGGATGAAGTTTGTCTTTAGTTAGCTTGACGTGGGCATAGGGTAGGTATTGGCATTCTTCTTGGGTGCGCCAATGGGTTTATGATACATGATCCAAAATGTTATTTTCAGACTTATTCAGATCGAGTTGAGGGATCGATCTAAGTATCAATTCCACGATCAGTCGCGATATAATAATCCACAATATCCTACCAACTTGGACACGAGTTTAGATATGTTTACTTATACTGAATAAGGACTAGAAACTAATTTTCCCTTAAAAAGTTATATACGTAGATCTGTAGATGGAATAATTTCTAAAGAAATATGAGACAGTTTTGGAAAATTAAAGGTATATTAAGTGAACTCGTGGGTCATTTTATTTCTCGTTTCTTAGATATCTGGGTATTTAGGGTGTTTTTGGGTACTATTCGGTATTTCTGAGTATTTAACGATATGTTTAGGTACTTAAGGATATTATTGGGTAATAGTCATAGGTATTCTTTGGGCATTTGGAGGTAATTCGTGATTTTTGAGGTATTTGCTTATTTGATGAGGTATTTTTTTGGGTATTTACGGGTAATATTTTTAAAAAATGGTGTTTCATTGTATAAATTTCAAGCAGTGCCTTACCCCTCGGCTAGAACCCACCATTTTTTCGAATCGGCAATCACTGATCGCAAACTTACCTTGATCGTCGCCGTTTTCGGCCTTCGCCATGAGTTCGTCATACATCGTGCTGACCGTATTCCTTCTGTTTAATGGTGTTTTGGTCCGCACAATTTTCGGAGACGACATAGCCGGTCTGCAACAAAAAAAAGTGAAATTAAACCTGCGCGTCATCTTAACCGTGCGGAAACTGGCACAGCACACCGAAAGTAAGACACAGGAGGCTGCCGTCAGATATTATCAGCACAGATAGGGCGCTCGCCTGATAACAAAATTAATATAAATGGAAACATAGGTAGAAGCCATAACGAAATTAGGTAGTTCAACCGGATCGTTGCATTTAATTAAATTTAAGCCTCTAACCCAAATTTTGTACACTTTACCGGAGTTCGAAAATAATTGGGAGTGACTCATTTTATACAGGATGCTTGGGGGAAAACTCCCAATATTCGGAAGAGGTGTTCAGGGGGCAAAAGTGAACAAAAAAAGTCTAATATATATTCAAATATCAGCGGTTACTGAGACAGCACTGAATAGTTATTTATGCAACGAGTACAAAAAGTAGAATGTAGTAGAATGACAGATGAATGCAATAAACATTTTATTACACTAGTGCACTAAATATAGTTCAATAAAGTTTTGTTTTCTGCATGAACGTAGAAAATAGTTATTTATGCAACAAGTACAGAAAGTAAGTTGTCCTACTCGGCCTGACGGCCTCGCTGGACTTATTTTTTTACGAGTTGCATACAATATTTTTTCTACGTTCATGCAAAAATCAAAAAATGTTTTAAACACTAGGTCTAGGAAAATATGACGTCGATCTGAACGTTTATGTTTGTCATGATGACAAAACGCTGTAGTAGAATGACAGATGGATGCAATAAATATTTTATTGCAGTAGTGCAATAAAGAACCACTTTTTCCAGCAAATATAGTTCAATAAAGTTTTGTTTCTTGCACGAACGTAGAAAAAATGTTTTTATTGCTATTTTTACGAAAGTTGTTATTATTTGATATTTTATTTTGAGTAGGTCATGCATTCTAAACAAAACTCACATTAGTGATTACTATTGTCACATTTATCTTAACGTTTGTGATTTAAACGCTTATTTTATAACTGTCGCATTTATTTTTACATGTGCGTTCGTTTAGACGGTATTGTATACACATAATTTCGTAATGCCTGCCACATTTAGTGATCGAGAATATGCTGATATTATTTTTACTGATGGGTATTGTTAATCGTGCAGTTGCTGAATATCGACGTCGCTTCCCGAACAGAAGAGTGCCAGATAGAAATGTATTCCAGTCTTCAACAATGCACGTGAAACTGGAATGTTTCCCAGTGTGAGAATTACATCTGAGAGGTTCGTCCTGGTCTAGCAGTGGAAGAAATTCTAAATATGGTAGAATGTAGCCCAGGTGTAAGTACAAGGCGCATTGCAACCCGTCTCCAAATTAATCAAACTACGGTATGGAAAGTCTTTCACAAAACTGGTTTAAAACTTTTCCATATTCTGCGCGTCCAGAATCAGGAAACAATATTTGCTATCTCAGTAACCGTTGACCTTTGTTCACTTTTTACCCCTTTCGAATATTGGGGGTTCCCCTAATCACCCTGTATAAACCCATTTACAGGTTATGTGAACCTGGCACCCAACTTTTAAAGATTCATTTTTTCTGTGTGATTCTTATTATGATTTTTTCTGGTGATAGATTATCATTTGTCGTAATATTTTTTAGTTTATAGTAATTTCAAAAAAAAAATATATATTACCTTGAAAAACCATCCCACGACTTTTACAGCACTAAAATCCGAGGGCTGTTTCTTATAGAGAATCGTTAGTAGTGAAAAATATTTCGTCTGTTGTAACAAGGGAAAAAAGCTACAACTAATTTTAATATTTTCAATATATTACCGTGTGTAAAATATATAAAACCATTCCTATTTTAAATAAGTATACTAAACACAGAAACGTTTCCCATCACTTTGATTTGAATGTGAGATATACTAAGTGGTCTGCTACTTCCTGCTCGGCCAAAGCGGCTTGACTTGCAGGAAGCGACCTACATTACAGCAGGTACTTACACGCAGACCTCTCGCCCTGGGCGGGGGACGAGAAAAATGTTACTATAAACAACTACAAACGATAATCTATAGAATCACAAAGAAAAACTTGAATTTTTAAAAATTGGGTGCAGGGTTCACATAGCGGAGATATCTTAACCTCAATTTATTCTCGGATACTAGAATTTTCGTAAAATTATTATCTACTCACCACATGATACCGAAAAATGTTACTGAACTGTGCCTATTTTAACGCATATTTCTGATCACTCGACATCACCTTTCAATTTGCTATTCACCACAACATCCACCTAAGGAGCAAAATCTCGAGCATAACCGTATGATTACTGATAACGTAAAGGTGTGGATATTTCTCGCAGTAGCTACTATCTGAAGCTAAGCATTAATTTTTTTTATGATGTTTTGAACGACCGATAATTCGAGACGGTGATTCACACCTTTTCACGGTCTTTAATAGATAAAATCAACAGACGCAAAGTACAGTATGTAATTCCAGGAAGTTATTCATGAAAAAATTCATCTAAGATAAAGAAAGGTCTGTACAAAGGTATATCCTCGGATATACAGCAGTAGCGGATCGTAGCTATTTTAAGGCAGGTGGGCAAATTGTTCTCTCAGCTTTACTTAATATGACAGAGATAATTATGCACCACAATTAGAGTTTCAATTACTTTTAAAAATGTAACATATTTAATATAAAGTAAACAAGGAAAATACCGAGATTTAATGTAAACTCGCAAAATACCGAACAGAAATATTTGAAATTTTGTCAACATGGCAAAGTTTCTGAGGCTAGAACGCTCCAGCACTTCCGGTTATACCGGAAGTCGGCCCTTACTTCGTTATTTTAAATGGGACACCCTATATTGCATTTTTGGATTTTACCTAAAATTTTCGGGTCTCTTTTTATAACATTCTCCAAGAACGTAATTTTTTCCTGGAAATAGAAACCAAGTTTATTTTTGATATCTATAAAGAACTTAGATGACCCTAACTATAATATATCTGTAAATTTAAAAATACTCCTCGGTTTTCCTATCACCTGGAATATTATCAAATTTGCCATGGATTTATACAACATTTCAAAACAACAAAATTGGCATGATATGGGTCAAATATTGTTGTGTGGCAATTAAATTCCGGGAATTTGTCAATGAAAAAACAAGCAAATTAAATTTCGCCAAAATTTTATTATCGACCTTCACAACGATTCCAACGTTGCTCCCACGATTGGAAGCACCCTTGGTAATCTTCCGCAGTTAATCCGTCCAGCACCACGGTTACAGCTTCTTTGACCTCCTGTACGCCGGCATGATGAGTTCCCTTGAGGTGGGACTTCATTTTGGGGGATAAAAAAAATCGCAGAGGGGCAATATCGGGGCTATAGGGTAGGTGCGACAACGTTGAAATATCGTTTTTGCCAAAAACTCTTGCACAATGAAGGAGGAATGGACTGGCGCATTGTCGTGGTGCAAGATCCAGCCGTTCTCGGCGAGTTCGGTTCGCACACGGAAAACGCGGGCCCGCAGCCGTTCCAGGACACTAACAGAACTGTCCAGTCGTGGATATCGAGAAAAACGATCAACATTGCCTTCAGTCGTGACTTGCCCATCGTCGCTTTCGTTGGCCGCTCTCCACCCTTTTCCACCCACTGCTGACTTTGTTTACAGGTCTCGGGGTCATATTCAAATGTCCAGATCTCATCTCCAGTGACTAACCGACTCATCCAGTCTCTACCGTTGCTCCGAATGCAGGACAACAAATCCTCGCAGATTGATTTTCGCATGTCTTTCTGTTTTAAGAACTTTTGGCACCATCTTTGCGCAAATCTTTCGCATACTTATTCAAATTTTCGTGTAACATCTTACGAACGGTTTCTCTGTTGACGTTTAACTCGTCAGACAACGCACGAATGCTTAGGCGTCGGTCAGACGTTATCAGTGCACGCAAACGGTCAAGATTCGCGTCAGTACGAGAGGTGAAGAAAACTCCTTCACGTGGATCGTCTTGTACCGATTCACGCCTCTCCTTGAACCGTTTTACCCATTCCAATACGAGTGTTTTCGACATGCACTCGTCTCCATACACCACCTGCAATTTTCGAAGGATTTCCAAGGGTTTTTCACCAGATTTCACTAAAAATTGAATCACAACACGTGCTTGTAATTTGAGTCAGTCATTTTCACGACGGCACTGAAAAAGTTACTTCTAAAAAAATACACATAAAACACAAACCAAACGTGCTATCGACTTCAACCTTGGACTGAAACTAAAAGGAAGGTCCACACATAAAACACAAACACACATAAAACACAAACCAAACGTGCTATCGACTTCAACCTTGGACTGAAACTAAAAGGAAGGTCCCCCCTCTAGAAAAACGTTGACGAACGATGCAGTATTGCCAATTTCCGAGTTATAACTAAATTCCCGGAACTTAATTGCCACACCTCGTATATCCATGGCAAATTTGATAACATTCTAGATATGACAAAAACTATCAAAATTGTAGAAAATCTTCAAAAGTAATCATTTTAATGTGCACAAGACAGCAAAAAAATACAGTATGTATCCGAGATAAAAAAAAAGTTTGGAAATGTACATACGCTAACAGTGAACACAGGACATCCAGGAGGCCTCGACAAATCTGTTACTGACAGGTCTAATGATTGTCATTACCGAGATACAGGACGTTTTACCAATTTTTGCCATTTCTTTAACTTGCCATAAAATGCGAACCACACTATATAATTAAGTGATTGTCGCTTTTATAGCAAGTTAAAAAGAAAACAGGCAAAATCGGTAAAATGCCCTGTATCTCGATAAGTAGGTAGGTCGAAAATTACATGTAGGTATTGCATTCTACTATTAACGTATGCACATTTCCTTCGACATTTCCTAATTAAACATCCTGTATATAATGTTAAGCTCAATTTTACAGTCCACCTTGCCTATGCAAACGAGCCGCCATTGATAAACTACAATCTTACGACTTCAAAAATTTATTAGTTTACACAGCAAATAACAACATGTATTCTATAACTATTTTTTCTAGAGTGTCATTAGACCGAGCATTACACTGCAAAAGCGGCCAAGAAAATTTTACAAAATATTTATCAGGAACAAAAATGTGAAGCCACCACAGGAATTTCCAACTTGCGTAAAACGAATTTCAATTATACGGGTGTTATAATTCGACAAAAATAATTTATGAAAGTCGACATGATGAATAATATATCTCTGTGCGTTCTCTTTGATAAAATAAACATTATTTGATAATATATTTTTAGCTTTACTATTTAAACAAATCATTTTTATTTACGTGCCAGATTGTGTCAATCCACCCAGTTTGCTTTAGTATTACCAGCAAAATTCCAACAAATCGTTCACTAAAAGCATTTGTAATTGTTATCAATTAAATATAATACACAATACCTGTGGAAGATAATTGCAAAACATTGAGTAACTTACAAAAGTTAATAATATGATATTTAAGACAGAACTGTACCAGGATAAATCAAGACAAACAAACTGGCCCTAAACAAATTCTTTAAAAATAAATTAAATAATCGGATCAATGTAAAAAGTTGATAAATTACTAAAATTTTTACTGTAAAGCTCGCTATTACGTAAAAACTTCACATTTTAATATACTTGCATTTATTATGAATAAGATGAAGGCGGATTTAAAATAGTAGGCAACTTTTTACAAGAAAAAATCAAACATGTTAGTTTCCACACAAAAAAGAACACGGAACTTTGTGTTAGGTGGTACGTACCTGTGTAAACACTAATAATGTGAATTACTTTTTTTAAAGATGTGTAAGAACACCTGCCACAAAAGTTATTACGCCAAAGACGAAGATGTTTTCCGAAATTTCAATTCTACCGAAAAATCTATAAATAGCTACACATCGTCTATTATAAATATTTTGTAAGGTTTCACAGTAAGTAGGCATAATCTTTTTTAACGACCGGCGGCGAACTGGCGACTTTTTTATAAATTTGGCGTAGGTAGAACGGTAGAATATATATTTTTATCTGAACTTATGACCAAGAATGGCCTATGAACAAGCAAAGGATAACGAATTGGTGGTTATATTAAATATATAGTTTCTAAATAACGGGTTGTCCCCTCAGTTCACCCCTTGGTAGGACTCTGAGTACCTATCATTATTATATACTTAAATTAAATTTAATTTCATTCTCGACAGAATAGGAAATACCTACGTACTTACATATATATTTATATCAAAAAAAGATAACTCAGATTCCTATCTACACTTTTAATGTAGTATTAATGTAAACTTTTTTAGAAAAGCGAAATATTGTAGTGAAAACGAAATAGATATGTACCTACCAACCTCAGTCTCTGTCTGCACTTCTGCTAGATATTGAAAAGCTGCCTTTCAATATTACAACACAACACTTAATCCAAACACAATGATCACAAAATATACACACCCTGTCTGCTTGTCCCGCTGCTTCCTTTCGCGGTTCTTCCTCAATATCTTCGTCCTGGGGGGAGTCTTCCCGTAAATATCGTATTCACTCAACTCATCGTTGTCCAGTGGACTGTAATCATCCATAATTCCACCTGAGAATCGCCTCACAACACGATTATCTCAATATGCCAGAGCGAAACAATCCAAAATCTAATTAGCGTAAGCCATGACGGTAAATAAGTTAAGAACTAATCGCAATCTCCTCTAATCGACGAGTACTTACACAGCATTTTATCTCTGTTTACATAACCTCCCTTTTCACGACATTGCGATACTTTCCAGTACTGACAATTTGAAAGCAGGCGCCGCTACGACGGAATTCACACATAAATCTTTTTATAATTTAACATCCACGTAACCAAGTGCCAGGATGACATTACACTACGTTATTCGCGGCGAAATTCACCTCTTCCAAAATCCAAATCATAAAATACCTAGATGTTAGACGTAATAATGTAAATGACTTAATTAATGCAGTTAATTGACCACACAACTAGCGCAGGATAAACCGGATCCACTATTTCTTTTCAAATACACGTCAAACTAACTGATTCCACCTAGGTCTACGTAGGTTTTTACAATTCGGAGTTATGATTTATTTTTTGAATGCCAATGAAAGATAATAAATAACAATGGTAAGGGTTGGAAAACGTCCTTGATTTAACTTCCACAGCTTGCTTTGACCTTCGACAGCTCATTCATGGTTCATTCTGTCAGACTTAGGTACCACGACATCTATAGTACAATTGGAAGAACTCCACTACAGTACAGTGAGCTTATATACCGAGCCAGTGGTGCTGAACACAGTGGTTGAACATCGCCTTGTTATACAGGGTCTGTAAGAACACTAATATGAATTCCTGAAACTAACATATGAGGATTTAGCCAAATTTACCTTAGTCCAAAAGTTGACAGGTTCCTAAATACAGGTAGTCAATTTTTTTTCATTTTTTAAAACTTTTATGGTAATGGTCGCGTTCATCGCACTGATCGCTGCTTGAGCGATCACAGATCAGTGTGCTGAACGAAGCAATATGAAGAGAGCGCTCAGTTATTAGCGGCCATGTTATGTATCATAAAACTTCTGATACATGATAAGTGATCAGTGATCATAAACAAAAAACAACATAACTTTAAATACTAATGTTTAAAAAAGTATAGACCGAAATTTGTCCCACATTTTAAAATGTCAGTCAGAAATGTAAGTAGCTTATGAAAAAGCAGTCACAAAATGTACACAAATAATGTATAGAAACGCGTTCAGCCGGTTTAGTGATAATAGACAAAGTGATAACAAATCGCTCAGTGATCGTTACCATACTGCGTGATGAACGCGACCAATAATAGCATGCTTCGCACAAAATTTGATATTTTGGGTTTTTTTTGATGATAAATCGAGATGTCATTACAGTTTCCGTGCACATTACTTTTTTGTGTCTGTATATTAAATTTCTGTTTAAAAATCCTTTTCCTTAACATTCTTTTAAAAAAGGTAAATTGGTTTAAATCCTCATATTTTAGCTTCAGGAATTTGTGCTAGTGCTTTGTACAGACCTTTTAGACAGGGTGACTCAAAACTAGTGTGACACAGAGAAAGTAGATTCCTGATGACAAAATCATGCGATGTAGCCAAACTTATCTTAGTCCAAAAGTTCATATTTGTACATAACTATAAAAAGTTCAAGATCGTGTTTTTTTTTGGGGAGTGACAAATTCAAATTTGTTTTTAATTATGACATCACTAGTTGAGGACGCCACTTGTGGCACATTATGCATCTTTTAAATAGCTTATGGTTATTGAATCCATCTTACTATTGAAACAATCGATTCTTCTACCTTTTTTATTTGCAAAAAAGGTGTACCTTGTTGAGGTCGTTAAGAGTAACTGTTTTTGGAATAATCATATTTGAAATATTTGCACCAAGTAAAAACTGTTTTGGTTTCAAATAAAGTGTCGTTTCATTTTAAAATACAACAAATTGTTACTTGAAAAAGTTATTCAGAATGACGAATTTTGCACATAACTTTTATTTAGCGTTCTGAATAACTGTTTCAAGTAACATTTTGCTATATTTTCAGCGAAAATGGAATTTTACTTGAAATGAAAACAGTTTTTTACTCGGTGCACTGAATATTTCAAAAACATTTGCTCCTAACGATTTCAACAAAATATACCTTATAATAAGGAAGAATAATTTGATACGTTTACTCTGATGGAAGACTACAACCAGCATCCCCTAGAAGTGTTGCATAATAGTTATGTTTCGTAATTAACACATCTTAAAACATAGGCATACAAACTTTAAAGACAATCGTTTAAAAAATATTCAAGATAGCAGAAAAAGAGCAACATTTGGATAAGAAATATTTGACTTAATTGCTCTAAGTCAGCAACCCACCATTACGCTGTCCCATTATTAATGAATCACCCTTTGTAATTAACAAATTTTTTAAAATGAATAGGTAATGTACCTATGCAAATGTTAGTTATGAAAATAAATATTCGATTTCCTCTAAAACAAAGCGAAACCTGTACTTTGTCCCACTAATATGTATTAAAATATATTAAACTTTACACAGATTTTACATTAAAAAAAGTAATATTGACAATAGTCACTTCTTAGCCTGGGGGCCAGTGCATTTTACGACCTCCTAAAATGTGCACATGCAGATGATATACAGACTGACATCCATCCCGTCCATTGTTAATTACCAAACGATATCCATTTGTTGTTCTCTTTTGGGCAAGAGATTTGGCAGTGAGTATTAGCCGACTGAGAAGCTAAAATATTTATAATATACCCATATCTGCTGTATACGAATTAATAAGTATTTACCTCTTTATCATTTTCAGTAGCATCATCCAAAGTGGGTATTCGTTTCCTGGATATTACAAGGAAATGGACAGGGGCTTGTGGATTTATATCATTGAAAGCCACACAATGCTCATCTTCAAATATAATATCGGCATGAATTTTTCGAGACATTATTAGATCGAAAACAGTTTCTCTCCCCTTCTCATGCTTGGCATGTGCAGCCTTTTCTTCTTCCGTAGACATCTGAAGAAAAACTTCTTATTCGATAGAATTTTAAGAGTGTAAATGAATAACTTACAGCCCGTAATGCTACTCTGTTAGGAATAAAACTTAAGTAAGGGATGTTCTTGATTTCTGTACAGACATGTTTTGTCAACCTTAGTTTGGATAAAATAAAAGTCATCATTAATATGCTACTTTGATGTGAATTGGGTTAGAAAATAAAGAAAAACCTAACCTCAAAGTTAAAATAAATAATAAATGATATGCTGCCATCTATCAATTTATCAAAAAGTGAAATGAGTTAATCAACCTAGGATTAAATAAATTGACAAGAGATGCAGCATCTGTACTATTTTAAAGATATTGTCTCAAGTGGACAACTATAACATATAGTATGTCGTCAGATTAGATTAAGATTCGTTCTGAATTAGATATTATCCGATATCCCTGTTCCGATCCGAGAATTTGTCGTTCAAACATAAACAGATGTACTCCACGAATACAGATGTTGAGTTCGGAAAATAGATCTTAGATCTATTTTTTTCTCCTGTTATCTCATGAAATTGAATAAGGAAAAAAAAACACATTTAGAGCATCCAGATCTATTTGCCGAACTTGCCTAGAATTTTTAAACATGATAATCTTTCATTCAACGTCAAAAATATTTTTTTCCATCGTGAACGGCGAAACTTAAAAAAGTGCACATGCGTATCTGAATATTTGAATGTGTGAAACAGAAACGCTATCTAATGTAAATGCTCTTTTATATGTTTTGTTAAAAATGATAAACCTCTTTCACTCTTCGCATCTTTTAAGTAAGTAAAAGTGTTATCTCTGACTTTGTATTTAGTAATATTGACAGCATGTCTGATTCAGAGCCAGTCACAGTGATTGCCAATTGGTCTTCAGGTTCAGAATTAACGCCATTCATTGCCACTGCTCCACCACAGAATAAAGGAACTACTCCTTTATTCTGTGGCTCCACTGTTCACTTCACACTAATCACACTGTGTAGTGGTAGTACTGACATTGTGCGTATGCGTGGTTGCCATTTTCATAGACAATAGGCCATTTTGTTTTGTAGTAGTGAGGAATAAGGAGTTGTGTGTTTTGGGACGAAATATTTTTTTTATATAAAGTAAATTCAGTTCGGCAGATTAATAATAAGCGAAGGCGAGGAATCGTAAGAAAACATTCGCCATGAAAAACGAAAAAGTAAGTAGATACATTTGTGCTAGGTTTAGCGTTTTAGGTTCTAGTTTAACAAGGGGACGACGCTTCGGGCATTTACATTTAGATGACGCGTCATAAATTACAATTTATTGATTACATTGCAATTCAAATTTCAACATATCGATTGGCATTGTTTGAGACAATTTTAGTTTTACTTGGATCAGAGTTGTTTAATTTGTTTTTTTTTTTGAACAAAATGAAATTTCAGGGCGGCGAAAAAACCGAACCCGAGCAATTCCGCAAGCTCTTCATCGGAGGCTTGGACTTCAGGACTACCGATGACTCTCTGAAGAAGCACTTCGAGCAATGGGGCGAAATTGTGGACGTTGTAGTCATGAAAGACCCTACTACGAAAAGATCTCGGGGTTTCGGATTTATCACCTATTCCAAGGCGCATATGGTAGACGACGCTCAAAACGCTCGTCCCCATAGAGTAGACGGCCGCGTGGTCGAGCCTAAACGGGCAGTACCGAGACAAGACATCGGCAGGCCAGAATCTGGGGCCACGGTGAAGAAGTTGTTCGTTGGCGGCTTGAAAGAAGACGTGGAAGAGGACGACCTCAAGGAGCATTTTGGGCAGTATGGTAACATCCTGTCGTGCACCATCGTGACTGACAAAGAAACTGGAAAGAAGAGGGGTTTCGGGTTTATCGAATTTGAAGATTATGATTCTGTCGACAAGATTTGCTGTAAGTACATACTTAATTATATTTGCAAAAAACTGCTGAAGTATTTAATTATTTTATGTTTTTGTTTGTATTTTTACACAAGTAAAAAATTATTTTGTACTTGTTGCTATAGTAGCAAACTAGGTAATTATTTACATTAGTGGAAACCTCTCCGATCTAAATTAAAAAATTTTCTACTCGCTATTTTCGAGGGTGCTGAACATGAATCTAATATTAGTTGTGTGCAGTCGACTATAACTTTTGGGTAAAAATTTTTTGCAACCTCTTTGTATACATTACATTAGGTTGAAATTGCAATATAACGCTATGCTGGCTTCAGTTCACAACGTCACACTGTTGTCAAAATGATTGGGGGTTATATTGCAACTTCTATCTAATGTAATGTATACATAGAGGTTACAATTTTGATATTTTTTTTTCTTCAAAAACGAGTCGACGGCACAAAACTCATTTTAGATTCGTGTTCAGCATCCTCGAAAATAGGGGGGGTAGGAATTTTTTAAATAAGATCGGAGAAGTTTCCGCTAATGTAAATAATTACCGTAACCTAAAGTACTTTGTTTACATATGAATGAAATTATAGATTACGAACATAATAAGAAACTATACGAATTAATAATAAAATGAATATATTTATTTCTATTGCGGCTTTTTGAAATTATAACGTACATAATTGGAGTGAATTGTGCAATTTCAACACAATGGTATTAAACATGGTTCGAATAGAAAATAATAACTGATATTTCAAGGTCTAATTCATATTATGCAATGAAAATCCATGTATAGAAATAATGAAAAAAAAAGTGTTTTATCATCGGTATCCAATCCAATTATACAGGATCACACATAAGTTTTTGTATACGTTTCGAAAAATAAATATTTTACAGACATATTTGAATTTCTAAAACGAGAGATTCAATTCCTAAAAGTTGCCATAATACATTTTATACAAAATAAACGTCAATAATTATGCATTAAACGGTCTATTTTCTATGATGGCATGGTAATGGAAATTAGAAGTGCACTATTTTTGAGAAATATTTATTTTGATCACATTAATCATACTTAATAAATGAGTGTGTTTTTGGGAGCATGAGAATAGGATGTGGCTAGGCGCTAAGTCACATCACGCGCAAGTCCAGCGATTGTGCTTGACTCGATACTAGTTAATGTATTTTCGAAGTATTGTTCCTGTTGCATGCTGCTTGTTTGATTCGGTATGAGTGCAAAAAAGAATGTTAAGCATTACATAGTTTTAGAATGCCAATGGGCCAAAAGCAAAGAACATGGTAATGTGTAACGCAGAGATCTGATTTTGTATCCGACAAAGGCACAAGATTTTGTTGTAAAAAACACTGTTTAGCAGTTTTTGTTTTAAATATAGGGTGAAGTGGTCATAGAAAATTACTTTTGTTTAAAACCCATGAAATGTGGGGGAATATAATTAAAATCAGAAAGTTGTAGAAAAATTATTATGTAAAAATTTTTCGAACTCATTTGGAATAGTGGTTTTGAAGCCTCTACGGCCAGTGCTGTTATTTAATCTATAGTATTTATCCGGGTTGTTAAGCTGTGACCTAGGTAACTGGTTGCTGCCAGTAACAGAATAGACCACATTAGTGTGACGTCACAGTAGCATGCAACCCGCGGTACTTTGTGTCATAAGAAATTACATTTCAATCAAGTGTTATTATAATGACCCTTATGGAACCTATATATAAGAGTTAAATTATCTGATTAGAAACGAGACATTGGAATTTGATTTATTTCTCTGTTAATAGAAATATTTAAGAAATTCCTTCACTTGAATTCGATAAGAGAATATTATATGCTAGTTTTGGAACAACTATTCTATAATACTTTTCTCTTTAAATGGTTTAAATAAATTTTTAAAATGTGTTCTTTCTCCCCCAATAGCAAAACAGAATTATGCTCAATTGAGCAACTAATTTCATATGGCTTATCTATCATTCATCAGAAAACTTTAACTTGCATATTTGTATATTGAGATTATGTGGATTTTGTGTTTTTTAGTGTTAAATTTTGTATAAGTGGGTTTTTCTGTGCTTTTATGTGCTTTAAGGTATTAAATATATAGCTGCAATCGTCAATGTGTTTAGTGCAAATAAAGGTAACAGTATATTCAAATTAGTAGAACTATTGTTCAAGTTTTATCTGATTTAATAATAATAATAATACTGGTGAAAACGTATCTTAATCTTCAACGTACATAATCTACCAGGTGATATTTCTTAAATAAGTGTGATAATTGTATAAGAAAAGGAAATAGTAGGCGTTATTTTGTTGATTTGATTTTGATTTTTAAGGTTAATTTTTACAGGTAAGTTTTTGCGCTAATTTTTTTATGACTTGTAACTCTGGTTGCCTAATTTCTGACGTCACCACTAATGTAGTCCATTAACTTCCACATTTGTAGACTTAACCGAGATTATTTGATCTGCCCTTGTTGTTTTGGGGCTAACCTTTGTGGAGAGAGACCCATTTTCAGTACCCATGGTCCTCGTATAATGATTTTTCTTCCTCTATTCCAATTGTTTTATTACGACTGCTAGGGTCGACACTGCACTGGTCTTCCTAGACGTCATTTAGCAGCCTTCATATTTTGATGCATTAAATATTTTACAGAAAATTGTAAATCCAGTTGAAAAATAAAATAAGTCATTTTGTTTTTAAAATGTTCTATATATTCCCAATAAATTAATCAAAGATAGAAGTTAAACAATAATATTTCCACTGTTTTGCGAAATTTGCGATAAGTTGACGTTAAATTATGAAATTTGCTTTAAAGTAATTATCCTGTATATACAATGTGTTTATAGATTACTGCTCAGAGGAAAAAAATTTCATGTATAGTTTTTATGTCGGTCTAGAAAAAATTTTGGTTTTGTCAAAATAATCGCATTTGATAAATTTAGATTTTAATATACAAGGTGTTTGGGTTATTAGAGATGTAGGATAATTGAAGAACGAAGTTGTTTTATTTTTAATTTACACAAAATGGGTGTTTAATTTAAAATAGGGGCATATATATATATATATCAAATTTGGTCTTCATATTAATTTTATTTTTAGAAAACAGTAATCGAACAAAAGAATATTTGTATAGTTACAAAATTTTTTTAAATTATCTGGCAGTTTTCTATGGATCTTGGCTAGTGCAATTTTACCAGTGCTATATAATTTAATTTAGATTAGCTCCTTCGTAGACTTATCGTGTCAAATACCTCCAGATGTAAATCCAGAACGGTCAAATCTGAACTTCGAGGTGGCTAAAGGTTCGGTATCTTCCAATCCAAAGATGTGATCTAAAACTCGATAATAAAAAATATTAAAATATCAAGTACTGTTAAATAAAATTTCAATCTTTATTTATAAACGTGGAAAAATTTCCAGTGTGGTCATATGCAGCTTATACTTGAATTGCAATGAAAATTTCACACCTTTACTTTAAAACCAGTAAGAGGTTGTTATTTTATTCCGATTTGTTACCATGGCAACCAGAAAAATTCCAGAATTTTTTTTTGTGGCGAGACGACACTTAAGTGGAAATTTTTTGACAGTTCAGAAAGTCAAATTAATTTAAAATGTCAAGTTTGATTTGTACTTGATGTGTGAAATTTTTTTACCAAATACAACACGATCTTAAATTATTCCTTGAAATTTGTTTTCTCTCTCAAAATATTTGTGATCTTAAAAAAATTTCCGGAAGTAATTTAAGTTCTTGTGATATTATAAGTTATAAATTTCGAACAATTTTTTGAATCGACCTGCTAATGGAACAAAATACGAGCTTCTAATCGGTTAGAAAATATTGATGTAAAATTTTCCAAAATATTCTTGAAAAATTTGCCAGATTTTTAAGCACTAGGATATTTTAAGTGACATTTTTTATGCAAATCTCCTTGACCGCATAAGCAAATTTTTTAAATGATGACTCCCAAAAACTAAAGTTTTTCTATTCGGCCTGTAAACCGTGAACATATTGTACATTTTTTTAAATCGTAACATTGCAATATCCCAAATATTGCAGTGCAACGCAACCACACCATCAAGGGCAAACATATTGATGTGAAGAAGGCCCTGAGCAAGGCCGAGATGGAACGCCACAACCAAGGAGGCGGGGGCGGCGGCGGTCCCAGCGGTCCCCCAAGAGGTGGCCGTGGCGGTGGCGGCAGAGGTGGCGGCAATTGGAACAACCGCGGCGGCCAGGGAGATTGGAACCAGGGGGGTCCTGGAGGTTATGGTGGTGGTGGTGGCGGAAACGGCGGCGGCCCCTGGTCTCAGGGCCCCTGGGACAATTCCGGAGGCAACTGGGGAGGCCCCCAAGGTGGAGGAGGTTATAACCAAGGAGGCGGCAATTGGGGACAGGGACCAGATAATTTCGGCAACAACTACCAGCAGGGATACGGAGGCGGAGCCGTGAGGAACAACTACCAACAGCAGAGACCGGCCCCTTACAGTGAGTATGACTTGTTTCCTTCTAGAGTGCCATTTAATGATTGTGTTGTATGTTATGTTAAGAATCGTTAAAGCCAGTAGGTAGCAAGACGCATTAAGGTGAGTGTTACCATACTTTCAGTAGGTTGAGTTGAGTTGAGTTGAATGGGTGACGGTGATCTGGAATGGATGTGATTGGTCAAATTATTAGTTTCTGGGGAGAAACGTCTTACCGTGACTGACAAAAATTTTTTTGAAATTATATACAAGTTTTAAAGTCAATTTATCTTGTAAAAAAAATTGAACAGCACATAACTTCATTTATTTTTCCAAAAATCAGCGAAGAAACTAATAATTGTTTTTTTAAGTACCACTTTTTCTGTTATATAGGGTGTTGCAATATTCCATCGATAACATATTCCACTTGAACGTAAGTTTTTCAGATACATATATTTGTTTATTTTGTTGCATTACACATTTTTTAAAATATGTATGCTTATTCAGATCTTGAAACTGTGGTAGTAATTTTAGTAACCGCCTACTTATTCAAAGAACAAGTGATATTTAATATGTATATGTATAGACCAATATAATGTTAATATAAAAAATGATACATAACTCACCTATTTTCACATTTTTAAATTATGTAAGCCGGTTCTGTACACTCGTAAATGTTCAGAACTATATCCGACAGCAAATTATGTTTAACATAAAATGATACAACGCGCACACTACAAAACACCAAAATTGTAACCATAACATGATTCTTTTCTAATACGTGTAATGCGTTGGCTCGGTTGGAATGCAAGTTTTAAGGTTAGTAACTTAACCTAACGACCGAGACATTCAACAACGACTGCACTCCATCGTGTTCTTATCAATGATGATATCTTCCAATATTCACGAAATAGCCGTTTGGTTAGGGTTTTATTACAGTGTCGGCTTAACAATTTGCAGTAACTTTGCACCCTGTATAATATTCTTTAAAAGCTGAAAGTGCGAATCGAAATTCATATAACCGATAATATTATTAGTGCAAACATTATAAATAGATCATAAAGATATTAATAATTATCAAATTTGAAATTTCCGGAATATTAAAAAATAAAAGTTAGATTGACTTTTTAAGTCACTTGAATTTTTTCTCAGAAACGATGAATTTTCAGTGATTTTACAGTTTAATGTGTGAGCACTGTAGAAAACCTAACCCCAAAAAAGTTACTTTGTAAAATACTACCTCCATGAACTGCGACTAGTAGTAAACAGTTGAAATAAAAACTTGTTTTAGTATCAAAACATTTGGCATGCAGAATATTGCAGTACCCTTTATATTTTTTATAGTAGCATTTAAAAAAATATCTAACTTTAAAATTAGAATAGTTTGATTGCATTAGCTGCTTTGAACATTTTATTCTTTTTTAAGGAAAGAAAAAAAACATAATGTAGGTACTGCATTAGATAAACCAAATAGCGTTCGCGAGAGATCCTTTAGCCATTAAAGAAAATATTTTAATTTGTACCAATGAAATTTAGGAATAAAGAGCAATCATGAAAACTTATAATCATCGTTTTGCACTTGGCACATTACTTTTACTTTGTATTTTACAAAATGCTGTTACTATTCAGTATTTATTAGAATTCCCTTCAATTCTGTAGTAATAGTAAATTTTGTAGAAATGTGGACTTTTTGCAACGCTGGCAACGATGTCTTCTATCTCACCGAAGTTATAAATAAACTTGGCTTTAATCTGTAGTCGGTTAAAATTTGTCAGACGGAAACGACGTTGCCGGAGTTACGAACCACCGATATCATAGATCCCGTTCTGTTGTTGTAGATACCGGAGGATACGGCGGCGGCGGCGGTGGCTACCAGCAAAACGGGGGCAACCAGGGACCGAGGAGATTTTAACATGTAAGTGCACTGATACACTGCGTTAAACGCGCCAGTGCCAGGTGTACGTCAATCATGAATAGCTTAAATTTCATCCCATACTCAGTACAATTAATGTATCCGGCGGTTCTAAAGTTTTTCTACGAAATAGCAAGGGACGATCTGCATCTTATCGAAATTAGTGCGTAACTTGAATTTTTGCTACATTTGAAACCAAGACTTACTAAAATCAAATAATGTAGTTGTGCAATAAGTGTTTTTTTCTTTGTGTGCAGAATCTTGTACCATACCACCCTAATTCTACATATAGCAGGTTTAAATTCAAAGTGTTTATGTAAGCTAGTTATATGGTGTGTGACCACGTCACTTATGTTTATTTTTTTTTTATTAATAATTTTGACATTTCACGTTAGATGTAGGTTTATACTTGTATCTGTATCCATTAATTTATTAAAGATGTAAGATAGTATAATTTTAGTGTTTTCGTCAAGCGATAGGTATAGGACACAGATTTGGATAGGTTATGAACAGGTTCGTCACAGGTAGGGTATGTCGAGTTCCACAATCCTCGGGCTGGCGCTACAACTTATAAGAAACTGTTGAAATCGAACGCCAATTTAGAGTTTGCCCATAATCACTCTGCTACGTAAAAAAATTCGATTGTGGAGGAAATAGAGGTTAGGCGGTTTGACAGATGTCAAAAATTGAGGTTAAGTCAAAATGTCAAATCTCTAACCTCACTCTCTAATGTCAGTGTCAAATTGTCTAACCTCATTTTGCAGCTGGATTTATAGAGAATATTTCAGCATTCGAATTTCTCCATCGATTTGACGTTTCACTTGATAGAGATAGATATTTGTCGTAAAGCTGGCCCGATAACTCGATAGGACTTGGTACAGTTATGAACGAGCAGACTTTGCTTAATGCATATGGATTATTTAGGTCTGAATTAGGATAGTTAGGAAGAACAGCAGTTTTGATTTAGTGTAGGAGAGAAAATCTTAACAGTGATATTAGTCGAGGTTAATGTTGACTAGGTATGTATAGATTTAGTTCTTGTTAGGTTATAATTGTCTATTTAGCTCAGGTTTCTTTTGTCAGATTAATAAATAGGGGAAAATTAATGTTAAAAAAAAATAATGGAACGAAAATGTTTGTCCAAATGCTTAGGATTTTGGCTAGGCGACAGGCTTTTAAAGATGATTTTTAAAAATCCACACAAAGTTGTTTTATATTTTAATTATTTAAAGTTAACCTGGGTTAGGTAGGATATATAGGTGAATGTAATTTTCTAAAAATTTAATGGCTGCCTCATCGGTTTTGTGAGGTTAGAAGCAAAAATTTTATTTAATTTAAAAATTTTTTTGAAAAATGATTATGAATCGATGTTGATATTTGGATTACACATTAAAATTAATTAATATTGAATATTTTATTTTTCTTCTAATCAAAATTCCGTGGATATTTTAATCAAAAAAATTAGTACACTGTGTTTCAGTTTATAAAAAAAAATAAATCGTAATCAAGAACTGTCAATGATAAAATTAAAAAAAAATATTTTACATATTTATAAAATTTATTTTTTCATAGTGTATTACAGAAAACATTTTAAATGGTGTGAATGTAGTTTTGTAGTGATATTAAAAAAAAAAACGCATTTTTCTTGTCATGATTATATAATACCTTCTAATTTAATAATAAAATTTCACATTTTTTTGTATCATTATATTATTAAATCCACACCAATTTACCATCCTCATAAAAATTCAGTAGATGTTTATATTATATCCGTTCGCTTATGCTTGTAAAAAAATTTTCAAGGTAATTAACATGCTTTGTTTTTTCGGAAACCAGTTTGTCCAAATCGTCCATCACAAGATCAACTCGGTGAGTATTGAAGTTATCCAAGAAGGCTGTGAGTACATTACGTTTTTTTGTTTTTTTTTTGTCCGTATTTGTCTATATTTACTTTATCACCTTATTTTATATATTTAACTGATTTTCGTCCAAGTTTATTGCATTAATTACTTTAAAACTTTTTTATCCATATTGTTGAATGGGAAAATTGCATGATTTTTTTTAATCGAAATCGTGTTTGTCCTAAACAATTTCGTGGAAAAACGATATTTAAATTTTAATCTAGTCACGTCTCCAGAAAACGGTCGCCACTGTAAATTCACGATATCACCACTAATAATTATGGTAATGTTAAAAACGGAAAATACATACCTGCTTGCTTTCACTCTTGGTATTTCTGCCCTAATGAAGTTGGAAATCGTACTATTGAAGTTCATAAGCAGAAAATTAAATGAATTCACACATGGTAAATTGTCCGATTGTGCTTACACAAAACAGTATTACCTACACAGTATTTACAGAAATGCCACAAAAACACAAGAAAAATTGCCTGTTTACATCTCTAACTCTGAACATCGTGTGACATCACACCAATGATATCGCGTTTTCTACCATATGGTTTTTATTACATTCCATGCAATTTACTAATATTAATATTTTAATTATTATTTGATTATTGCTGCGCCAGACACATTATCTGACCTTTGAATACATTTGAAAGACTACCCTGTAATACATTTCAAACCAATATAAAATTCATGCAATTTCGCCATTATGCAGAGTGTCCCAGAAATAAAAATGACATTAAAAATATCAAACTAAGTCTTTGTCTTACAATAAAATGTTCTGTAACTCGTGATTTGGCTCATGAAAATTGCCAACTTTTTTTTGGATTTTTTTTTTTGGAATACTGTGCACAGTAACATCAAACATCTTTTTAAATTAATGCCGTCATAAGTTTATTTTGTTTTATATAGTGAATCCATTTTTATACGTTCATTTTAAAAAAATCAGTTATACACTATAGAATTATTTTTATTTTCATAAAATGCATCCAAGTTTAAAATAAAAAAGTATTTTGCAACAAGCACTGAGTTTTATTAAAATATTTACCTTTTCTTAAATCGTAAACCTCTTTCATTTCCTAGACGATTTCACATATAACAGTTTATTTTTACATAAATTGTTAAATTAGCCTGTATTGGTTTGAATTATATAAAAATTGCTGTGTATTTTGGCCAAAATGTTGGAGATAAAATGGTTTTGATCTCGTGGTTGCCAATTTTACGGATTCTCGTTAAGAATCCTACTGTCAAGTTATCGATTTGACAGTTGACGATTCAAGCTACTCACTGAGTGACTGCGCCCTCGTGTAGCAAACATTTAAACTATATCCAGAGAGTGTTTCCTTTATCTGATTTGTAATATGCTAATCGTGTGTTTCTTTCTTTTTTATGAAGTCGAGTACTGATTATTTTATAGTGTTTGATTGCATATTAAGATCAGGTATCGAATTATTAGTTCAATAATCCTTAAACTTCCAACATAATACAATGTTTGGTTAGGAAATTGAATGCTTAAGGTACTAATGTTACTACATTAGTACCTTAAGCTCGTGCATTCAGTGATGCCACAAAATTAAATAACTAATAGAATTCTCAAGAAAATGTAATATTTACTATACAGGGTGATTCTGAAAGAATGGGTCAACACTAAGTTGGACATACTACACACCAAAATATATTTGAGTTCATTATGCTTTATACGAATGTCGCTGGTTTAAGATATGCAGGGTGTTCAAGGTTTAAATTTTTACAATAATTGAGAAAACTTTTATAGCATGACTGAAAATTGGTAGTGTTGGTTTTTTTTTGGGAATTACGAATTTGAAACTTATTTTGACGTTGCTCCTAGAGGGCGCTAATTTCATAATACTATTTAGATAAATCAAAATATGTATTTTTTATATGTTAAGCTATGCTTAAAAAAAAGTTAAGAATTTAAAGGACGTTCATTTCTATATAAAAATTGTATTATTGTTCAGTTTGCCTAACTTTATCTGTTTCTGAGTTATTACATGTAAACTGCGCTAAGATTTATTCAGATGAAAATGCCGATAAAGTTAGGTGAACTAAACGAGAGTACATTTTTTTTTTGCAGAATAGGACGTTCATTTAGATTATTTAAGCATAGCTGAACAAATAAAAAATATTTTGATTTACCCAAATAATTCTGCGAAACTAGCGCCCTCTAAGAGCAACATCAAAATAAGCTTCAAATTCGTAATTCTCACACAAAAAAACCCATCACTACAAATTTTCAGTCATGCTATCAAAACTTTCTCAATTGTGAAATTTTAAAATAAAATTGAAATCTTCAACCCTGTTTTTTAAGTATAGTTGAACAGATAAAAAATATTTTGATTTACCTAAATAATCCTGTGAAACTAGCGTCCTCTAGGACCAATGTCAAAATAAGCTTCAAGTACACAATTCTTACACCAAGAAACCCAACACTAGGTACCAATTTTCAGAGTCATGCTATCAAAACTTTATCAAGTAGTGTGAAATTTTAAAATAAAATTTAAACCTTCAACACCCTGTATTTCTTAAACCAGCCACATTCGTATAAAGCATAATAAGCTCAAACATAATATTTTGGTGTCTAGTATCTCCAATTTAAGTGTTGACCAATTCTTTCTCACTCGCCGTGTATAGATATTCTGAATTGTGAAAAAAGCACATTGTTTTAAAATCATTTTGTTCTTGAGAAATGTAAGGTCTACACATTACTAAAAGTATTTCTTTATATATAATAGGTACTTGTAAATTAATATTTTTACTGATATTTCCTAGAGGGTTAAGCACCTCCAAGTGCCTATGCCTCTGCCCATCTAATAAGAATCGACAATCATCCCCATTTTTCCTGAAAAACCCACGATTAGAATTTCCTCGTTTCCCTTTTCGCCTGATTTGGCATCTCGATCAGCTCGGGCTACTCGCAATAGCTCAAGACGAGATTGTTGAGACGCCAAGAGTATGTCTATGGATATTACACGGGAGCAAAACAAAATAGAAATTAAGTCCGGAGGGCTGGGCGGGCCCGAGTCTTAAAAGCCCGCGGGAACTTCCACCTGGCGGCGGCGTAATCTGCGCTCTTTTGTTCGGTCGCGGCACGCTTCGCTTACAGGGATGATTGTCGGACACGATATTTATATTGTTGGGTCTAATAGCGGTCATTCCACGATATTAGGCGAGATGGACTGGCTTGTTTGAGGGGGATGGGTGAACCATTAGGATTCCTGGGCGAAATCGGTACACGCGAGGCATGTTTACAAATAGCTTAGGTTTTAATCGGCGTCGCTTAAAAATATTGTTATATAAGTAGAGATATAGTATACTCGCGTCAAGAATTCAGACGTCTTACGTCACTGCTGACGTTACACATTTGTTTTTATTGTCAACGTAATTTTCGATATTTGGTTACGTTAAAAACAATATTTTTTTGCAATTTAGTGCAATATATAATTCAAACTTTTAGTGTAGTATAAAGTTTTATTACTATCAGTTGCAGTTTCTTAAATATTTTGATGAAAATATACTGAATTATTCATTTGTTCGCATGACGTAAGTCGTCTGAATTTTTAACGCGAGACGGAGTTTAACAGGACCGTAATCAGTTTTACGAATGAATATATTTTTATGTTCACAGAAGATATGTCGCAAAATAGTACTGTTATCAAATAGTAAGGTTAAGTCAAGGATAATAAATTAAAATGACACGTAAAAATGACAATACTTACTCGTCAAACCTTAGTGTTGAGACAATGTTTCCGTGGCATATTGAAGTGATTAAAACATATTACATGTTTTTCTGGAAGGTAGAGGTATGTCTGATAAAGCTTGCCTAAAAACGTCCCCTCTTGTAGATGCCTTAATGAAAACTTTTTTGACAGTTTTGATATAGAAGTGTTACTAATGGAAAACTTTCCCTTATTTTCTGAGCTACCCGAGAAAATGCGTGAGCAGCACACGTGAAATATATCATTTTTGTATATTTTTGAGATAAAATCAGTATTACAAGAGCTTTATCTGAAACATATCGATCGGGCTTTATATAATGAAAACAGTCAATAACAAAATTTATAATAGTTCTGTGACTGATTTTGTCCAGTACTTTAGAAGCCAGTAGGTAGCTGTCACTGCTTTTTAACGCACCAATTGAAAAATTGGCTACTAAACGCCCATAAGCATCAATAGCTTCGTCTGACACCTTTTTTATTTCGCCGTATGAAAGCTTACCTGTTGACCTTATGACGAATACATCGAGGTCTTCAATTTTGTCCAGTCTATCAAGATACTCTTTGCTTTTCAAGTGTCCAGATAAAAAAAAGATTGTAAGCCCTTCAAATTTCTCTCTTTTGTCAATCCGACGATGTGTTTTTAATTTTTTATACATTATACACGCCGCCCCTGTATAACCTTCGTATAAAATAACGCAAAACCACAAAACGTATCGCAAAACAAAAGATAGTGTCGTCACAGAACACCTAGTAAGTGTCGTCGTAATTTCTATCATGTTCCAGTGTTTGTCAGCAACTTTGGCAGCACTATCCATGATTTTTGACATTTCTGATAATTGTCAAATACGAGTACCAACTGCTATGCACGCGTTTTATGAATAAGAAAACTGAACTCCAATTTTCTGCTAATTATGTTACATAAAGTCGGGTATTTAGCAGTATTAGATAGGTTTATTTAATGAAAATAATAGTTTTACGATAAATATTTATTTACTTCAATATTTACAAATCATAGACTACAAACACATAATCTGTCGACTAGAATAAAGACTAAACATTTAAATGAGAAAATCATTTACTTACAAAATAATTTTGATTATTTTTTGTCTTGAATTTTACATATATACAGAAATATATTTTATTTAAATTATACTATGTCTAGTCTAGTCTATGTGAAATACAAATTAAAAAAATAAGTTAAATGTATTTAAAATAAGGAAGAGAATGTTCTCTAAATACAGCCACCACATTATTAGTTAAAAACGATTTAGCGTCAATTCAAACAACGTTGATGTTGTCGTTGCTGTTACTGTCTTGAAAACTGGGGCTAGTAGAAGTACCGGGTTGGGGCAAAGACAACTGGGGCTGTAACAGGCTTGGGACGTGAAAACAGGGACCTTCTACACAAACAGGACAAATGCTCCCTGGAAAGGCTCCTAATAGTTTCCTGTAATAGCAAAAACAGATAAGTATACTAGTCAGCATTTTTGGGTAAAATTTATATTGCCGACATTGAAATACAAGTTTAATTTTCCGTTAACTGAAAAAATGGGCATTCAAAATAATAAATGTGTTAAAAACTACTCAAATATTTTTTATTATTTTGTTGAAATACGCGCTTAGAATAGAAAATGACATGTTACTATAATTTTAGGGAAAACGGCACCATATTGGTTACAGTACTTAACAGTAAAGTTTGTTATTTTATGAGACATTGAAATGTGCATTGAGCTAACTTTTTACAAGGATTTCAATTTTTTCTTAAAAAAACTATCGAGCATTGCACTACAAAGATATTGATATCAACTTGGCTTTTTTCTTCTGAGACACCCTGTATATTATTATATTCTTGGATTCTTCACTTATTCCTGATTGCATTGATATGAACATGTAACGGGTTATCTTTTACTGTTCGCGAGATATTGATGATTAAGTATAATTCCATAAAAAAAAAATTCCAAATGATTGAAACAATTATTAGGCATCATTCTTTGGTGTTGGTTTATGCAATCTATAGCTTCTTGTATTTTATCTTGAATTTCTAATACAGTGGTTGGTCTATTTGTATAACTACTATTCTTTAAATAACCTCACAAAAATGTGTCAGGTGGTGTCAAGTCTGAACTATAAAGAAAATAAAGCTCATATAAGATAGGTCCTGAAGTTCTTCGGTTTTAAAATAATATTTTCATATTGTGTTTCCTGAACTGTCAAACATATTTGGTGCTATGGTGCTATTGAATTGTATCGTTTCTCACAGCCAACCAAGATTTTGGTCAAAATATGATATAAAAATCAAAACAGAGGATAAATAATTTTTTTTATAAACAATCACCTTATAACCGAATTTTTATCCACACATATGAACCGTCTAAAGTAATATTTTATCCACTAGTGGAACAATGTAACATTATTTCACTAGTACAATAATGAAAAGAGTAATAAACCTATAATATATTTTCAAATTAAATTTATTTAGGTACATTTATAGTAATAGACATTTCGTTTTTTGTTTTATCACATTTAGCTCCTTTTCGTTAATAACAACCCTTGTAGCTTTGTGGCCATCATTTTCTTAACGCATAATTTCTCCCGAAGGTTATGAAGAATTTGCACGTTGCGGATGTCTCTTCTTGTAAGGAACAGCTATATTTTCCTTGGATTTTCCTTATAATATCAAGTCTGTTAGATCCTCAATCCTCGATATAACTCTGCTATAGAGGAGCTCTTCCATCCACCATGCCGTTTAATGGTTGTAAGATCAGCACCTTTATTGGCCAGTATATGCTTCTGAATTTGCGACCTTCTGGAATGAAGCAACTATTGAGGGTATCTTCGCCATTGTGTTAGTTCCAACAGGCTGAGAAGGACATTTTTGATTGATGCATATGTGTCAAGCGGATTGGGCACAGAGAAATATATTTTCTACATATTTCAACAGCATTCACGCAAAATTTTTCTTCTATACTTAATTGTAAATTTTCTTGAAATGCCCGTTTTGGTGTCGGGTATTGAAACAAATAGGTAACTGCCAACGTCCTGTACGTCAATAATTTTCAAATTTGTCAATTCGCAGCATCGGCAGGCGGTAGAAACCCCCATTATTAATGCAATCTAATATTTATATATTTGTAGACCTTTATAGTAGGTAGCTTTTAACATCGGATCTTCGACTACGTAGATGAAATTGCATATTTTTTCTTCAAATTAAAAAAAATACGATTGCATGACTTTCTGGTTTATTGTCATTACTCTCCGTTTTTTCCTCCATTCGTTAAATTCGACGACACTACACTTTTTCGTAATGTTCCCTGGATTTCACAGGCAATAAATGGAAAATTGCTTCTTCAATTTTCTCGAAAACAGCGGCAAGAACACAATAATTACTTTCTTGCATTTTTACCAAATTCACACAGAACTGTTGATAATAAACAACGTAGGTACCATAGTATCCAGTAGGTATAGCAAAACCTACCACGTTTCATTGAGTAATAAGAAATATCAAGTGTTAATAGTTTTTCATTAAATTTTAAAAAATCGGACCACAAATAAGAGTGAAGTGATTATGGATAAAACGTTGTATTGCATTCTTAATTGCCTGCTTTTATCCACTTAGAATGTTAAACATTCTTGCGTGAATACAATGCTACTTAAAACACTACAATACAATAAATAGTTATTTATGCAACAAGTACAAAAAGTAAGTGTTGTCCTACTCGGCCTGACGGCCTCGTTGGACAATTTCACGTCGCGTGCAATAAACACTTTGTACGAGTTGCATACAATATTTTTCTACGTTTATGCAAAAACCAAAAAATGTATTCTTTAGATGACACTAAGTGTAGGAAAAATTGACGTCGATTTGAACGTTTTTGTTTGTCATGATGACAAAACTCTGTAGTAAAATGACAGATGAATGAAATAAACATTTTATTGCACTAGTGCAATAAAGAACCACTTCTTCCACTAAATATAGTTCAATAAAGTTTTGTTTTTGGCATGAACGTAGAAAAAAACTCAATTGCACTTTTTATCAGACCTCGCGCACGAAGTGATCTCAAAATGAACTAATGGTAATTTCAATCACCCTGTATAACATATTCCTCTAATTACAGCTATCAATCTCGGCTCCAGCAACCCCAACTTTAAAATTAAGGGTAGCATCTCCTATCCATCCCGAGATCTAAGCGAGGCCCCTTCCAAATTGACCTAATCTGCGCATTGTCAAATTAGTATTACATCGGATAAATCCTCTTCACATGCATGATTTACTCCTATAGGATCTTATTTTTATTTGCGTTTTTACCACTTAATTACTGACTGATTATGACGTCGATAAGGCTAGTTGTGTGGGTTCATTTATGGACTATTTGCATGGGAAAAGATGATAAAAATAACGGTATGATTAGTAGGTAACTGTTTAAATGTGAAATTATTCTGGTGGCACAGGTGTTTTGTAGGTAGGTCGCTTATTAGATGCAAACGATAATTTTATTGCTCGAGAGAATGAAGAAAATATTTCATTAGGACAAGAAACTACAGACTATTTTATGTGTCTCTATTCGGGTATGATAATGAATATTTTTATCTGAAACGATAATGTTCATTACAACTCATGCCTACTATTTATCTGTATACAGAGTGTCTCTATATCCGTTTTTAACTTTGGTAAAGGATAGAGTATGAAAAAAATACAAGAGGACTTTCTAATATTTCTTTCTGTCTTTTTGGTTTCGTGATACAGAGCGTGCAACTTAAAAAAACATTTTCTTGACTACCTACTACAAAAATAATAGGTTTTATTCAAATTAGTACAGTACAGAGTGTTCCAATTTTGTTCAATTCATCAGTGGCGTACTTATAATTTATCTACAGGGTGTAATTTTTTAAATGGAAAATTCTATATATTTTAATACAGTTAAATTGCAATATGTTTTTCCTTCATAACAGTTGCCATACTTAGCTCTTGTTTACGTTTCTTTTTAAACGTTGTTTACAATAATACCCTTGAAGGGTTTGGTTAATAACAAGAAGTATCACACAGTGATACGTGATATTTGAAGAAATTATAACGAAAAAAAAACTATTTTAAAAGTTGAAATTTAAATCCCTATATCATTTAAGGGAGACATTTTGTATATAGGTAAGTAGAGTGAAATCGTCATATTTTGCCGCCAAAAATACGCAGTTAACGGGATGACCTGCTTTTTTGTTACATCCTGTATAAGTATGACTCAAACATACATATTATTTGGGTTATAGTTAAAAGAGAAAACAAGTTTCTCGAAAAAAATAGCTCAATTACAACGAAATGGGGACACATTGTACAATCAAATACAACTCGAAGATCGATTTTTTTTCATATATTTCTTTTATTTCAAATATTTTTAAAAAGCTGCCTTACGGCATGCGGTTATATAAGTTTCCACACAGTTTTATCTTATACAGGGTGATTCAAAAGTTATCTAAAAAAATTTTAAGGAAAGAAATAAATAGGTAACATTTTAAAAACGTAACTCGTAAGTTATTAGCAATAGCTATGATACGTTTGTTTAAATCATCAATAATGTCCACTTCGTGCGATATACTTCATTTTTCAAATATTCCCACAAAAGAAGTTCAAAAAGTCAGGAGATCGTGTCGGCCATGGTACTGGTTTTCCTCGTCCAATCCCTTGGTATTAATGCTTGGACACGCCGTACATGGTACGGATGTAATTGAGCCTTGTGTTTGATTCGCCACACTGCTACAATACGCCGTGGCCGCCCTAGATCGTCATCTCTTCCACGATTCGGTTGCAAATTACCCGTGTCACGCCCGCGTTGCATACACTTGCACTGACTGTACACAACGGTAAACGTAGCTGCATTTCGCACATGTTTACCTGGAAAGTCTTCTGCTAAAATATTTTCATTTCACCATAAATTAAAACGATATCGATCAGTTCTGAGTGGCTATACACGTAAACCATGTTTGACAGTTGAAAAACACACACACTGTAAACACACGCATCACAAAAATGTTAATGCTACAAGTAATCGGATTTGAATATTCGGAATCTCCTGGCTAAAGACTATAGTAGCCCAGTGATGTAAAGGTTGAAAATACTACAACCTATTTTACAAAAAATGTTTTTTTTGCAATATTGACTTCTTTTTTCATCTATTCCCAAATTTTTTTAGATAAGTTGTGAATCACGTGTATAATAGTTAAAACTGCTCACGTTTTTTCCTTCATATACTGATTTAACTTTCAATTACGTCTTACCTATAGTGGTGGTCTATGTGAGCCTTCTCTATCCTTTTGTCCTTCGCCCTGCGGTTTTGGAACCAAATCTTGATCTGGGTCTCGGAAAGTCTCAGGGCCTCGGCCAGCTCACAACGTCTTCCTCGGCTGATATACTCGGACCTCTGGTATTCAATTTCTAAACGTAGGGTCTGCTCGCTGCTGAAGGTGGTCCTCTGTCGTCGGGGTCTACCTTCTTTGCGCCGCCTTCTAGCCACTGAAATTAAAAAGTACATTAACAGACAAGCTTTTTAGAAATCAAAACCATTTTAGAATAAATTAATCCCTCCTATACAGGGTGAATCTTAAATAAGTACAAATATTTTAACCAGCAGTATAGTTTTGTGTGTAGAACACATAATTAATAGTTTTTTTACAAAAAAATCAGAAATAAAAAAGTGAAATTTTAAATAAATTTCGTAATTTTTCAGTAGAAAACTTGTTGAGGACCGCTGGCCTAGACCGACCCTTCATACTTTTATGAGTCATAGTGCTGCAGACTGAACGTGTAGTTCACAGTGTTGCCAGTATTACACAAATGTCTTTGCTTCAAGGAAGAAAAAATCTCAACTTTTAGCGAATTTTGTCAAGTGTAACATTTTATATAATTTTTTATTATCAAACTGTCATTGACTGTCATGACAGATTATCGGAAGCCCAAGTCAAACTTGTTAACCCCACATAATGCATGAAAATAGCAATAAAATTTGCTAAAAGTTGACATTTTTTCCATTTTAAATAAAAAACGCGTGCATAATTTTTCGTTATTCTTCATAAAATAACTTAAGGAAATTGTATTTTGTGTCCCTTTCTAACAGTGTACAATGACATTTAACTTGTGAAATGTGGATTACTGATTAAATAGTTAATTTTTTAACAAACAGGTAAGCTTGTGTGCACGTTTATGTATAATTTTTGAACATTGGACATAGTAATATCACGTAATATCTTCCTAAATATTTTACGGTAGTATTGAACTTGCGGAAATTCATTTTTAATCGTTTTAAGTATTTTAAGGTTAGTTCAGATGTTAAAATTTATATTAATATTGCTGCGTATCATACTACATACCCAATTTTACTGTACTTATGCTTAAAACAAGTATTTTTAAAATAGAACTATTACGTTAAAGGAAACGTAATATTTATATTGGAGGAGATATGGCAACCTCGCAACAAATCATATGTTTCATTACGTTGTTGGATGAAAAATCAGCCAGCGGTCCTCAAAATGTGGGTATTTTTTTAAAAAATTAATATCTCCGTAAATATTAGAAATTTTTAAAAATGGCTTTCACTAGACTGATTTAAATGACGAACTACACCAGCAGTTAAAATATTTGTACTTATTTAAGATTCACCCTGTATAAACGTTAAAGTTAAATATACAACAGCAGTCATTTTGAACACTTATTATAATTATTTCAAACTGTCGTGAGAAAAGCTCTAAGAAAATCATCCACGGTAATTATGTTTAGGGGTACTTGTGATTATTATGTAGAAACACTTGACGTGGCGACATTGTCAGATATTCAACAACGTGTTTGCTGTCATGATGGTATTACGTTGGTAAGAAAAAAAATAACGTACGTAAGAAATTTTTATTTTAACGATGTTGTATGAAGCGGAGGAGGGGAAAAAGGCGAACCTCGACTACAGTCGATAAATTAGAAACTCCGAAACTCGTACAGGAAGGGGCGGTGTATTATTACTACGTAAGCCTCGTTTCAGGTTACACGATGCTTTAAAGACATTCAGTATTCATTTTCCAGTCTTAAAATCCGCTGTTGGGAACTTCCCTGGCTGTGGCGTGAAAATTCGAGCGTCACGAGCTGAAAGCCCTGTTCGACGAGGGATTTGTGGAACGAAAAATAGATATTGCGGGCTATTGTTATTGTCAAAGCTGCGAGGCTTCAGTAATCGCATTACATTGACAATTCGCTCGGAATCTGCGGACGCTTCGAACCTGGCGCGTTGAAATCGTTGCGAAACGTGTGCAGTGACTGTAATGACTATTAATATTATTGTTTGCTTCAAAGTGGGTGTCGGTAGATGCTACCACGAACACCAAGTTGCTCGAGAAAAATATTTAAAATTAGTACAATTGTAATGTTTTTTCCCATAGTTCAAAATTTACTTTAATTTGCAGGCGTTTTTAAAAAAATAATAATAAATTAGATACAGACTCCTGGGGATATTCGGTTGAAAAAGTTTGATATCATAAAGTCCTATACAGGGCGATTCAGTCATAATGTCATTAATTTTAACCACGTATTCGAAAGGCCTAATAGAGACAGAACATTGACTTTTCAAAAGATAAACAAATCAATCGGTAACACGACGCTCCTGGTACGCTACAAATTTTCTGGTGAAGCGTTCGAGTGTTGAAGTCCAACAGCGTTGCCACTCAGGACCACATACATATAATAACAGCGTGTTCGGTTCTGAAGTGATATATATTTTTTCTAATGACAAACTTCTTGTTTGCAAACTAAAAAGTATGCATTTTCTATATTTCTTGAGGTACCTTCAAAAATTGTTGCATTTTTAACGTATTCATTATTTTGTCAAGTTTGAACGTAAAATTCATTCATCATGCCCTCTTAATGCAAGTTCAAAAACTGCAAAATTTTATTCAGTAAATAATTTTGGATAAACTATTGAAAACATACATATATTTTGTCAACTTTTCGTTATGTTCTTGAAAGCAGAATAAAGTTGAGCTTGTACGTTGATATTCCCAAATAATTCAAATCACATTTGATTATGAATATGAATTAGAATCACTGAATAAAACAGACGCACACGGAAAACACGCACAGGTCTATTAAAATGTCTTATAAATAATAATTCCAGAAATTCCACGGTTCTGTTCAGTAGAGAACAACCGCGGTCTTTCACTACTTCATTTACCCAGCTAGAATTGCATTTTTATTTAGGCAAATAGCAAATTTTTTTAATAATTATAAACTACACCTCTGACACAAAAAACACGAAATTCATCAACCTCTATCACGCGAAAATTATAATATGATGGATGAAGTAGAGGGAGAAGTCGGCCCACGTGCATCTGTTCCTGATGCAGTTCGACGACGAGCTCGCCTGCATAGGAAAATGAACCCGAACGATGCTCGACTTATTCCGTCGGTAACGTATTGTCACAGAATTTGCCCCACTCGCACCCAATTCGACGACTGTGGTATCGCAAAACGGTAGATTACCCCGATCGCCCCTACGCGATTCTGGTAAACAAACAAAATAATGCCGTGTATCGAGGCGCGACTGGAATACAGTGAGAATCGACGAGAATCGTTCAAGAAATGGGTCTAGATATACTAGAAAATACGTGGAATATTCGTTTGGTCTACAAAAAAATAATAAATGGCCGAGTCAGTTAGTCTTGAAATTAGAGTCTTTAGTTGAGTTGTAATTAGTATTCAGTAGTGTACAGAGTAGTTAATAAAGATAAGTGATTAATTAATGGATTGCTTTTCTGGTAAAAGAAAAAGACAGATTGGCAAATCCGTGCCAGTATTAAACGGAAATTTGAAGTGTCAACTTTTTAGCGGTGCCGATTACAGCCTACTCCATCACGAATTGACATTTGTCACTCAATCTGTTCGAATTATCTTCGCAGCCACCTTTTTTATTTTATGCATTCATAATTTTTCCAGTTTGTCAATGATAGTATCACAACTTTAGAAACTTTCTGGAAAATTAAGTTCAAATGAAAAAAGTAAAGAGTACTTTTTTGTGTAGAATCAAACGGTGCTTCTAATGCACTGGCAAATAATTTAGAACAAACATGCGAATAAAAGTTTTGGAACAAACTACTTCTTTAATAATGTTCACATAGACTATCTACAACCCCATACAAAATCGGCTCAGGGGTTCCGGAGATATTTGCAAAAAACACAATTTTAGACCCAATTTCCAGGGACCTCTAGTTCCCCAAAAATTATAATTCGGAAAAACAAAAAAATACGGGTTAAATAATTTCTTATGCAGATTATATACCTTATTTTTTTCCTAGTATTTCTGAATCAGGAAAAATTAAGATAATAAGCTCTATGATCACATAAAACAGGAGAAATCAATTTGAAAACATTAACATAAAAAATGCGTACTACTGTTAAAAACTTATTTTTCCAATTTATATTGTGGCACCTATACAGGGTGTCCCAAAATTAGCCTGCCAAACATTAATTGTGGATTCTATGATCAGAAATAATAAAAAAATATATATAAACGCCCCCTAACGGAGCTATTGCTATTTAAAGGGGGACCCCAAAATTTGATTTTCTCTAAATATTTTCAAAACGAACCGAGATAAAGTAATCAAATTTAAAATTGAAAATCGCAATTAGAGAACTTCGATAAATTATTCCGTTTACGAGTAATATTAATTTAAATATTTTGTAACATACCACAAAAATATTAGATATGATATACAAGCGGTCAAAATATCTCTAATACGCTTTGTCAGATTATTTGACACATATTACATGGTTTTTAAAAAAATTGTATTAATAAGTATAATTAATAGGTTATATTAAAATTCAAAAATTTACTAATAATTACATTACTGAAATGCATTTTAAAAGTATTCTACAAGTCGACAGTTTTTTATCAGAGCCTGCTAGGGATATTTTGCCTATTTACAGTTTCCATCTTAAACTTTTGTAGTATGTCACAAAATTTTTAAATTAAGATTACTCGAAAACAGAGCAGTTTATCGGATTGAAATAGGAGTACCTTTTTCATGTAGAATAGACCAAATTTTTAAATTTTTTAGTCTGACGACGAAAATCTTAAGATACAAGAAAGTTAGAGCAATATTTACCCACTAACCCCCAGTTTGGCGCGCCTATGACCAATTATGTTAAATGTGATTCTCAATTTCAAATTTGATTACTGTATTTCTATCTGTTTTGAAAATATTTGGAAAAAAATCAAATTTTGGGGTCCCCCTTTAAAGAGCAATAGCTCCGTTAGAGGGCGTCTATGGACCTATGTTTATATAACATTTTTTAATTATATTTGATCGTAGAATCTACACTTAATTTTTGGCAGGCTAATTTTGGGACACCCTCTATAGTATCAATAAGTTCTACGGCACTGAAAGAAGCAGATCTTTAAACCATAAATCGGAAACCACGTGTTTTACTATTATATTCAAATAAATAAAAATTATTTTGATATCTTTTACGTTATGGTCAGATCACTTAAAACATAGCGTATCCCTTTATTTAATAATAGCCGATTTCCCCTCCCCCCCACGAAATTATCTTAATGTTTGGGGTGGTAATCTTATTACTGCCTAATATAAATCATCATAGCCCTCTCAGAGAACTTTAATTACTAGTTACCTATTTGTCAGTGTTTAAGTATAAAAACCGTGGCACACTTGGTTTTTCCCAAGCATTTATGAGGGTGATGCTAACCGCTGTCTCATCCATAACGTATGTGACGCTCTTCCTCTTGTCATTTTTAATTTGGGATTAATGAAACACATATTCGTTAATGCTTCTTTAATTTCTTTAACAAAAAACGAAAAGACATCTTCATCTAATCAACCATGGCATTGGAATTGTTTAGAAAAATTTTTGAAAAGTTAACCAAAAACTTTTTTCCTTTATGGAGGCACAAAATGTACTATTATGTAGCTGGTAAATAATAACATCTCTACCTCTCATTCTAATTACTAAGATGAGCCCAGAAGTTGGAGGCTTGTGCGGGAGAGGAGGCGACATATTATTATCAAGCAGACCGCATTTGCGCCCAGAAACGACTTACGTTGGTAAACCCTAATCATTCGGTGCAGGAATGGGGGAAACCTGGAAAATCTCTAATTAGGGGATGGTTAAACGCCAACCGGTATCAATCTCTCACATTGACCCAATGCAACGTTCTTCCACCCTACGATACTCGCAGAGAGGGTGCCAATCCTAATTCTCTCCAATTCTAACCCCTGCAGGAGCTTTATGAATGTAAGATAAAGAACTAATTGGATAAACACAGAGTATATATAGTCACGTATACCCAAAGAGACACAGCCGCAGTGGTGTAGTGTTAAGTACGCGATATATTTTGACATGCATAAAAATAACACATATTTTATTCTATACCTACAGGGTGGACAAATTTCGATGTTTTTATAAGCTATCTCGTTAACTATACGAAATAGAAAAAAATACTCCCCCTCCCACTCCCAATTTCCATTTTAGGAGAAAATTAATGGTGAATACCAAAATGACTTATCATCTTTTGTTTTCGAATAATAAACAAAATTTCAAATTTTCCACTTTTCGATATGTGTCTGTAACTTGGTTGTTTGTAAAGTTAGAAAAAAATAATTAATACGTTCTTCAGACACTTTTTTGAGTCCAGTGGTGTGTCTAATTTTTTTGTGAGTTGATTAATTTATTTTTGAACTGCTCTTTTTGATTTTATTTTTAGAAAATTGTATTTGTAAAAAATTTTTTAGATAAGATTTTGCTATTCTAACCTCACATTTTAACAATTATTTTCGCATATACAAATACATATAAACAAAAGTGAACAATCTTATATGCAGAACTATGCAAGTTTATAACAATATAAGGTACATCTACAGTTAAATTTAAAAAATAAGTAGATTTTTGTACTTTTGTTAGTTAGACCGTTTTCTGTCATTATACAGGGTGAATCTTAAATAAGTACAAATATTTTAACCAGCAGTATAGTTTTGTGTGTAGAACACATAATTAATAGTTTTTTTTACAAAAAAATCAGAAATAAAAAAGTGACATTTTAAATAAATTTCGTAATTTTTCAGTAGAAAACTTGTTGAGGACCGCTGGCCTAGACAGACCCTTCATACTTTTATGAGTCATAGTGCTGCAGACTAAACGTGTGGTTCACAGTGTTGCCAGTATTACACAAATGTCTTTGCTTCAAGGAAGAAAAAATCTCAACTTCTAGCGAATTTTGTCAAGTGTAACATTTTATATTATTTTTTATTATCAAACTGTCATTGACTGTCATGACAGATTATCGGAAGCCCAAGTCAAACTTGTTAACCCCACATAATGCATGAAAATAGCAATAAAATTTGCTAAAAGTTGACATTTTTTCCATTTTAAATAAAAAACGCGTGCATAGTTTTTCGTTATTCTTCATAAAATAACTTAAGGAAATTGTATTTTGTGTCCCTTTCTAACAGTGTACAATAACATTTAACTTGTGAAATATGGATTACTGATTAAATAGTTAATTTTTTAACAAACAGGTAAGCTTGTGTGCACGTTTATGTATAATTTTTGAACATTGGACATAGTAATATCACGTAATATCTTCCTAAATATTTTACGGTAGTATTGAACTTGCGGAAATTCATTTTTAATCGTTGAAGTATAGTAAGGTTAGTTCAGATGTTAAAATTTATGTTAATATTGCTGCGTATCATACTACATACCCAATTTTACTGTACTTATGCTTAAAACAAGTATTTTTAAAATAGAACTATTACGTTAAAGGAAACGTAATATTTATATTGGAGGAGATATGGCAACCTCGCAACAAATCATATGTTTCATTACGTTGTTGGATGAAAAATCAGCCAGCGGTCCTCAAAATGTGGGTATTTTTTTAAAAAATTAATATCCGTAAATATTAGAAATTTTTAAAAATGGCTTTCACTAGACTGATTTAAATGACGAACTACACCAGCAGTTAAAATATTTGTACTTATTTAAGATTCACCCTGTATACTCGTTTTACTTTATGATATCTTATTCGCAGGTGGCCTGAGATAACATTCCTCTGTTATTTGCTAAGATCGATATTATTCAATTCTTAAATGTCTAAAACTGTTCGTATTTGTAGAAAGCACTATTTCATTAAATTTTCAGTGACGTAAGTTCCACGAAAGGAAAGTTTTCACACCCTGTATACACGCGGCCTGTTTTATTGTCGCCGGGTTCTCACAATGCGAAATGTAAAATATTATTATGATGAGATTACGTTTGAACAGTTGAACAGCCCCGAATGGCTGTAGCGGGCCGGGGGCGGTGGGGGTGGGACGAGACATGTGTCGTCCTCCGCGTTGTTCCCGTTGACAGCGGTTGCGGTGGCGGCTACCTTCCTCCTCTGAAAAGTCAATTGTCGTCTCCCACAACCAAAAACGTCTTGTTTAGCCCCTTAGGCTTCTTAAACCGTGTTAATCGCAGTACCCACGACAGTAGTCGAGTTTTTTTTTGTTTATTTAGATTATTTCTCAAATATTTATTAAATGAAATATCGTCAAAATTACCACCAAAAAAATACATACCTACCTTTTCTCTTTTTCTTTAGTTTTATTGGACATTTAATAAGCGGGGGTTATTTAATTAATCTTTATTTTTTCAGAAGTGTGGCAAAAACCCAATAGAACTAAAGAAAAACTAAACTTATGCCACAAATAAATAGCTTCAGACAATACCTTTTTTCTTTTAAAGTTAAAATTGGTATAGGTAGTTCAGAAAATGACGTCATACATATATCGAACCAGAATTTTTAGACATAGACAGTCTGATAAAAAAGCAAATGTAAAAAATATGTATTATTTGCTTGTAAATATTCAAGTTCAGAGAATTAAACGCGAAGATGACAGTGTACGATGCTGTGGAAAGGTGCAGATTATTACGAAAAGTATCTGTTACAAGTATTTATCGTGGTTAAATGTTAAATTGCGTTAACAGTGAAAAAAAAAACGAAACATTGAAACAGATGGTATGGAAAAAATGAGAATGAGGTGAAATATGAAATTTGTAACTAATTTGAAAGTACAAATGGAGTATCGCGACATTTTGATTTGCCCGCAGAGGCAAATCGCGATAGAGGTCGCTAGCTCAATGGTTTCTACTGCCATGTAGAACGCTTTGTGTTTGTGACTTGTTAGTCCATTATGGAATAGCGAATGGCCGCTAGATGTAGCTTTGCTACTTCGTGTTACTCATGATCCCTACTGTTTGTTTAGACAGACTTAAAACAGCTAAGTTTATTCGTTGATTATCTCACCAATGGCGTACTGATGAGAGCTAATGAGTTCGAAACCGAAATATGTCTGGTGGGCTGCTGACGAGTGACTTTAGCTGTTTGCTACAGATTTTCCAGATGTAATTCAATGCTGATGGGGGGCATTAGCTGGCAGAGTAGTTGTATCTATTTATAAACCTCAAAAAATTTCCGTTGCAGTCACATGCAGCTTACTCCAAAGAGGATAAAAATTTTTGGAAATTTTTGAATTACCATGGTAACGGAACAAAATACAATCCTATAATTGGTGAGAAAAATTTGATGCGAAATTTTCTTGATACGATATGGATAACTGAAGGACATACGGTCTCCAAAATTTGGTTATTATTACCTGATTATTATACCTTTCTTTGTTTTCAAATTACAGCCGCTATTCCATATATTTTTGGAAACTGAAGGGCTGTACCTCCTAAGAGGTGAAAATTTTATTTTTTTTTTTGGCTTCAGATCCAGCAGTACCATTTACGCTAGTTCTTTTGAAAACACAATGTAAAATAATAAATTCGTCGCGAAGTATTATTTATCCTCACGTTGTCTGTGAGCTGCTGCTGCTTTAAAATGATACGCCCATACAATAGCCATTACTCGTGACGTGCATCAACATAAATAATTCATTGGTTTTTACATTTTAAAACATTTTAAAGGCTTTGTTGCTTGTTTGCTAAAGTTTTAAGTCCCTTAAAAAACAACACATTCATTGAAAGTTTGTGATTATGGACATTGTTAATTTGATCAAATGTCAATACCACGTGATATTTATACAGGGTGAACCTTAAATAAGTACAAATATTTTAACTGCTGGTGTAGTTGGTCATATAGATCAGTCTAGTGAAAGCCATTTTTAAAAATTTCTAATATTTACGGATATTAATTTTTTTTTTAAATACCCACATTTTAAGGACCGCTGTCATAACCAACCTAATGAACCATATGATTTGTTGCGAGGTTGCCATATCTCCTCTAATATAAATATTAAGTTTCCTTTAACGTAATAGTAAAGTAATTCGGTTAAATTCTATTTTAAAAATACTTGTTTGAAACATAAGTACAGTAAAGTTGGGTATGTAGTATGCTACGCAGTATTATTAACATAAATTTTAACTGCTTAACTGACCGTACTATAAACGATTAAAAATTAATTTCCGCAAGTTAAATACATACTACCATAAAGTATTTAGGAAGATATTACGTGATATTACGATGGTCAATGTTCAAAAATTATACATAAACGTGCACACAAGCTTACCTGTTTGTTGAAAAATTGACTATTTAATCAGTAATCCACATTTCACAAGTTAAATGTCATTGTACACTGTGAGAAAGAGACACAAGACACAATTTCCTTAAGTTATTTTATGAAGAATAACGAAAAACTATGATTTTCACGCAGCATATTAAATGTAATTTTCTCCACATAACCCCAAATGAGTCAGCCATTTCGAATCCAGAACCATAAAGTGACGTCGTACTTTAATAAGTGAAACAAATTTTAAAAATAAAGGTACACACATTATTAAATAACAAAATAGCAGCTTGACGTATGCGTTTAATATCAAGAAAAGCAAAGACATTTGTGTAACACTGGCAACACTGTAAACCACACGTTCAATCTGCAGTGCTATGACTCATAAATGTATGAAAGTCAGCGGTCCTCAACAAGTTTTCTACACAAAAATTGTAAAATTTATTTTAAATTTTACTTTTTTATTTCTGATTTTTTTGTAAAAAAAACATTATGTGTTCTACACAGTGAACTATACTGCTGGTTAAAATATTTGTAGTTATTTAAGGTTCACCCTGTATGTGTGTATCAATGGTACAGGACCGTACTAGATTTCCTATAGCATAGGAAAATGTAAAGGAGAATGTAATAAAAGTAAAATGTGAAGAAAAACTTATTTACATATAAAGAGAATTGCATTATATATGGAGCGTGTGAAAGAGGCCACTTTGGGTCCTGGAGGACGACATATGGGCCTCCGCCGCAACCGTGATTGACGGAAACGGAAGGAGGCATATGGCCCCGTCCCACCATCGCGCGAAACCTATTAGTGTTACCTGGGGATGCTAAATTAACCGAGGATAATTCGTAATTGATTGTCCATCCGCTGAATGAAGGAAGGACTTTTTGCAGCGATATTCGTAGGGCTTGATTAGGCCTACTGTTGCGAATTTATTATTTTGTACCCATTCCTTATAATTGTGTGTTCTAAAAATTGTAATTTTGACTGAAGCCAAAGTAAAGAAGCAATTGAAGAAATGTAACACCGCGATCTTTAGCAATTTCATTCGCTACGTATTTCATGTATTTGGTTTTTTCTTTTTGCGTAATTACTATAGTAATTAATAGTAGTTGTACTTTAATATCGCGTCATTGTAGTTAACATATGTTTAGCATTTAACCATCCCATGATTTCTTCTTACATCCATGTAGGTATTGGCAATTTTTCTATTCGTCGACTATACAGGGTTAACTATGACTACTTTTATAAACACTGCTATGACTAAGTACACATATTTTAAGGTAAAGACCAATAACAATTAACGGAATCCCGAAAATATGTTCAAACTTATTTATTTCGTAAGTTTGACATTTGGAGAGTACAGCAACCGGCAACACAACTGCGATAAACCGAAGACTAAACAGTAAAATTCGATGTTATAATTGTGTGTTTAAAACAAAAAATAAATAAAAAACGATCTCATCATAAACATGTAAATAATAAACAGGTACGAACAATATTTGTTACAAAAATGACAAAAATAAAACTTAAACTTAGTTGCAGGTGAACCCTAATGTAGGGTTTTTGTAGGAAATCTAGTTCACTGACCGCGTTGCCAAATCTTGACGAATAGAGTTATTCAATTTTATTCCAATAATAATGATGGATATTATAAATTACCAGTACAAGGTACCTTGTACATCTTACGTAAGATGTTGATTTTAACTTTTTGTATGTATGGGTCCTAAATGCGCCCCTGATAATTGCATCAAGTGCAAAGTAGTATTAGTAGTAATAACTATAATAAGCAAGAAAACAGATCCCAATACTTACCTGTATTATTGTTATTGTAGAAAGGTTATAAAGTACATCATTAAGTTTAACTATACAGGATGTTCCACTAAAAGAAACAATAAAGTACAGTGGCATTTTTATATTAGATTCGCCGTAGCAGCCGGTTTAAATTTCAAAAACGTCGATCCAAATTTGTAATTTTGATCTTTGGAATAGTCCCATATTAAAAAGAGTCATGTACTTACGGAAAGCGGTTAATCCTGCAGCAGCAGCGGCCAACTGCGACTCGTTGCCGTGGGGCAAAATGAAGGGCAAAGGAGCCGCCAAAATTGGTATGGGGGCTATCAATTCGGGGCTAGGTCTCCTGATGTCCGAGGAACAGGTTTCTTCTTTGGGAGACGCTGTCTCAAGATCACCGTATATTTTCTGGAAGAATTCTCTCGGCGATGACGGTTGGTTCGCCCTGGGTTTTGTGGTGGCAGCTGCGCTGCTAGAAGTCATCTTCGAAGAGGTCTGACTAAAAAATCCAAAAAGCGGTGTTGATTGTTGACGGCTTAAAAAGGATTACAAAACATATTCCACCGTCAATGATAACGATATTAACTTCTTTTATTAACAATTGCTTCTTTTGAATTAGCATCGAAAGAAAGAACGCATTAATAAAGCAACATTGGATTTTCAAAAATTCAATTTTTTATACGAAAACAAATCAGTTTAACCCAAAAAATATAAATAATTATCCTTGACTACAGGGTGATCTATAACTTCCTCAGCTGTAGTAAACGCAATCGTACCTTTCTTTACGCCATTGGCGTAGAAGTGTACGGGATTCAAATGCAAACATAATTCTACCTAGGTCACTGGGTTTAGTTGGAAAAAGTTGTTCACGTCGAAATGAAATATCAACCTTTTATTACAATAACAGTGTAAATACTAAATTTGAAAAAAATATTAGAAACGAAAATGATTTTTGTTTAAGTTTTAAACGTTCTGTGTCACATTATAGAAAAAACGATGTACAAAAGAGTCCAATCTTTTTTAGTGTTATATACTTCGCCAGTGTTAAAAAATAATGGAAACTGTATAAAAAATTAAATTTGATCACCAATCTGTTGTACGTCTGTCTATTTTTTATATAAATAATCGAAAAATACATTTTATTCGACTCACCCTGACTAGAAAGGAACTACAGACATTTCAGTTAAATTTCGACTTCTTGTATTCCTCCACAAGTCGTCAGTTTAACACCCACCAGCAACCACTCAAACTCTGTAAACGTTCAAACGTGTATTTAAACCCACTAATGATGAGATGATGATCGGCGCGTGCCAAGGGGCGGTTCGTCGGTTTAAGGGCGGTTCTGACGCCGTCCAACCCGCTCTCGAACACTTAGGGCCTTATGAGTTTATTGGTAAATTTGTTGTTGTAATAAGGTCTCTTTAAACGTTCGAAAGGTACGCTGAACAAAACTTTTTCAGTTACAGGGTGTTTGTAAATAAGTGCGAAATATTTTAAGGCGTGGTTGCCGAAGTTATTTTGTGAAAAAAGTTCAAATTCAACATCAATTTTCAGTAAATGTGGGACTTGGAGTATTTAATAATTATTTAATTGGTCTATATTTCCTCCCATTACGATTAAATGGCGAATCTTATCATCATTTCCTACATGAAGAGTTACCTACTCTCTACTCTTCTTGCTGAAATTTCTCTTTTGTTCAGACAAAATTTATGGTTCATGCACGATGGTGCCCCAGCCCATTTTAGTATTAATGTACGTCGTTATTTAGATACAGTATATCCAAATCGTTGGATGGTCGGAGAGGTACGCAACAATGACCACCTCACTTTCCGGATTTAAATCCCTTAGATTTTTGCATTTGAGGTTTTCTCAAGTCATTAGTTTATTCCAATCCTGTCCAAAATGTACAGCGGGCTGTGAGACAATAAGAAATACAGTAGGACTATTTCAGCGAAAACGACAGTCAATGAGGCGAAGAGTTGACTCTTGTATCATTTGTGAGGGAGGTCATTTTCAACATCTGTTATAGGTTTGCGACTATTAAACATATTTGTATTACTGTTGTTTTGTTATTGATTTGGTTTAATGTTTCTGTATTAGATAATTTTTTTTTTTAAATATTCAAGAGAAAAAAATTAATAGATTAAAATTTGAACACGTTGTATCTCGAAATCGACCATAATAACACTTTAGTAAATGAGACCTTTAAATAAAAGATTAACAAAACTTACAATAAAATATGTTTTATTTTTTTCCTCAAAAACAGTGCATCCTACGAAAAAAAATTGAAGAGACCAATCTCATTCAGGATTGATGACTGAATTCTAAAAAAAATATCAAAACTGGAAAAGTCAGTGGCGTACCATTTTTTTATTAAAGAAGCTTGTGGCATTCTGGCACGAACGCCACTGGTGCAAGTAGAAATATTCGGATCATCCCAAAAAATGCACACTTATCCCTCCAAAGCGTGTTTCAAATTTCGAGCAATATCTTTAAAACTCTTTGATATAATTTATAAAAATAATAAAAAAAAATGTAAAGAATCAACATCACTTAAAACCCCTAAAAAAATTATGATGATTTTTTTTCAAAATATATAATTTTAAATTTACAGCTTCTGCTTCAATTCGATAATCTAGGAGACATTGAAATTGCCACAAAAACGGAAATTTGCTAATTTTGACATTTCACATCAACTTCAACTTCACTATCACAAACCAAAGTGATACTAAAAAATACTAATTAAAAAATTCATAGCAGGCCATGGAGGACTATGATCATAATTGATTCTACAAGTACATCTAGAAAAATTTGAAAAAAAATTTATTCAAATCGGGTGTCCCAAAAAAATGTATATGTGATGTTTAAAAAATATCAAATAACTGAGTTAAACAATTGACACAGATACCTACGTCGCAATAAAGAAAAAATGTCAAACAAATCAAGAACTGACAAATAATATATGGTGGTGTGCATGTGTGTGTGTGTTCAATGGCGTATTTTTGCTGCAGCTGGTGAAATGAAAGAGATGTCCAGAGTAACAACACCATATATGCGCGATAATTTTTTTACCGTCGTTTAAAAGCATGCTTAATTGCTTGTGGAAATATTTTCGAGAAATTTTTCTAGAATTAGATTCTTAATACCGATTTATTGTAAGTAGCTTTATTTCTATTGTATTTTAATCAATGGTTTTGGTGTTCTAATACAAAAATATGCAAGATTGCAACTGGCAAAAGTTCTGCGAGACAACGTCCTTGAAATTGCCAGGAGCACTCTACACAACAGGTCCGGTATAAAAATTTTCTATGTCTTTGATTTGACAATTTCTTTGTTTTGAAAATATGAAAGATTGCTCAGTAAGAACTTTATTTTCAGGTCTTTTATAATAAAGTAATTCCTTTAAAGGTTATTTATTTTCTGTACCCTGTAGAGGTACATTAAAATAAAATTTATAAAGGCGTATTTCTTATACAATGTTTGTAATATTACAAATTTTATACTTGTTCTTAAAGTATACAGAGAGGTTTGTTTTCGTAGGTATTATAAATTTTAATCATCGCACTTTATATGATAATAAGATATAAGATTATAATTAAATATAAAGAACTACAAAATTTTAGTTTTTCATTTATATGTTTGCTAAGAGTGACAAGATTTCAAACTTATATTTGTGGTGTCTATAATACAAGTACCATTCAACATCTGACGCTTCTGAACTCATAAACCCATATTTGTTGTTAATAAATGTATCTGATTGACCGGTTAAAATTCACCCCAAAGCTAAATAATTACCTATGTAGTGCCTCATGCACAGGAAGTAAGCAATACAGTGACCAACAGATTGTGATTTAACAATCTAGCAAAGGAAGTGTAACTGTAAACCTCCCTTTCATTTATGAAGGTTTTGAAGAGTTATATCTACGTATACTTTACTTCTACATATTTATTGTAAATCAAGTCACATTGAAAATAATGTTTAGAATAATATAAAATCAATTTACATTGATTTAAATTATTTAATACAAGTTATATTTTGTTCTAAGAAATTCAAATAATAAATAACCATCAAAATACATCGCCAAAAATGGCCTAAGATTCAGATGCGGTGAATCAGTTCTACCAATGCAATAACCTATTAATAGAAAAGTTACTAAATAAGTATGTTTATTATTTATCTAACCTATCCGGTTTGTTTTTTTTTTTGAAAAGTAAATATTTATTGTGAAAATTTTTCTTTTTGTGGTTCCAAGTAAGGTACCGCAATGTCTGCAACGAGAGCTAAAAGTGAACAGGATGCAAGTACCCCTGCTTCCGCTCCAGAGGAATTTTCGGTGGAAAAAATACTCGATAAAAGGACAAGGAATGGAAAAATTGAATATCTGCTAAAATGGAAAGGATATAATGAGTGAGAGACAGACGATATTGCGTTAAAGATAGCACTTAACCCCGAATTTGTTTCAGGGAAGATAACACTTGGGAGCCTGAAGAAAACCTAGACTGTCCCGATCTTATAGCGGCATACGAATCTCAGTTCGAAATAACGAGTCCGACAAATTCTGAGGAAGCAGATAAATCAAAGCGGAAGAATATAACTGAGGATAACCGTGCCAGGGGCTTTGACCGTGGTCTTGAGCCGGAGAAAATCGTTGGTGCCACAGATGCTAGTGGCGAACTGATGTTTCTTATGATGTGGAAGAATTGCAAGGAGGCAGATCTAGTTCCTGCACATCAGGTGAATGTTCGTTGCCCAGAAATTGTAATAAATTATTATGAGAATAAAAAGCAATGGTATTGTAAAGAAACTGTAATAGAACTAGATTAAAAATATAACAATTGTTGTTTAATTATGAGTTCTCGCTTTCTTTAAATTTACATTTTGTGCAAGTGTAAAAAACAGTTTGGCCTTCATCGGCTGAACGGAGCTGCAAAGTAGCATATGACATTTTGTCGTTCCCGCATTTAGGACATTTTCTTTCTACCGTGGGACCTTCATCTTCCTCATCTTTCTTTTCCTCTTTGTTATCTTTTTCTCTGGCCTCCCGGGAGTTAAAGTGTATTGTGTACTTAACGCTGGAACTTCCAAACACTAGAACAAGAAATAATCAACTAAATATTTTTTAATTTTAAAGAATTTACCTTCATTTAGATCGCCATCGAAGACTCTAGTGCATGTATAACATGTCACACCACCTTTTCCTCTCAAGGGTGGTAGAATAGATCCACAGTCTGGACAAAATCCAGGAACTTTTTGAAAAGTATTAGACATAACGAAAATTCGATATTTTTTTAAGGTTATGATTTTATTGGCTAACTTCATTTTTCTCTGCTTAGATACCTAAGCAAATGTTTGCAATGATATTTTATGATAACCAAGATGACGTCACTGATGAAATAGCAATAACCAGTTTTATAGAGCAGAAAGAATATTTCCAAATTCTTGTTCCCAACAATTCAAATAAGAAACTTCTTACATCTATTATTAATCTATGATTTATCTCGTGTAGAAAAATCTTACATGTAAGTTATTTTTGTTGAATTTCAAAAACATCAAAAATCATTTTGGTTGAATGTTTCGTGTGAAAGGCCAAATAAAAAATAATTATAAATTTTCTTTTAGATCTATTTATAAAACTTATAATGACACACATTATTCAAGCTATAATGTACATAATTAATTGTCCAAATTTACTACAGTTTTAACATTTTCCAAATTAAAAAATTACTGTAAATTAAAGAAAATGTAATAATCACTGATATTTTAAAATAATTTCTTCTGATAGTTCAGAAAACTTTGGAGTTCGTTCCTCGAGGTATTTACAATAGTCATCCTCAGATAATAATTTTAATTCATTCATCACATTTTCGTACTCTGATGGGTGGCCTTTGGGGGATACAATGGCCAGAAAACCATATCCTCTAGGGTCTTTTCTCAGTAAATTTGGATCTTTTTTCACAAGTTCATTAATTTCGATTATTCTACCAGGTATACCTGCTCTAATATTGAACATTTTAGCTATTCCTTCGCATTTGACTTGACAAAGGATTGTCTGAGGCTCGATAACTTTTGCACCTCTTTTCTTTTTACCTCCCAATCGAACTCGTGACCGATCATTATTATTTATCATAAAATTGATTCCAGTGATGTCTTTGCCACATCTAATAATATCGTTTCCACTAGCCAATGATACCAGGAACAGCTTGTTGGAGTGAATTCTGATAAGGACATCATTGTACCGTGCTTCCGACAAACCAAATTTAATACAATATTTATCTTCATAATACCTCAGATAATAAGGTTTGAAGTTCTTAATATGTTCAGTAGTCACAGACTCCGTTATAGGAATCGATGCTAATGTTTTAACATTATCGATGTATGCTTGGTAAATATCTTTATAATCTTCAGGCATGCCTGGTATATCAAAATTGTTTGTATTGTTTTGGTTCTGATGTTCAGCTGTAGTAATTTGCCCAGTAGCTTGTTCATCCTTGTTTTTAATTTCTTTTTTTATATTCTCTTCAATACAACTCTGATCTTCAAGAGAACTAGACGATGTATTGTTTTGATTCTGATGTTCAGCTGTAGTAATTTGCCCAGTAGCTTGTTCATCCTCGTTTTTAATTTCTTTTTTTATATTCTCTTTAATACAATTCTTATCTTCAAAAGAACTAGACGATGGTTCTGTATCCATGTTTATTTCAGTTCAGTTTAAATTCATACTTGATAACACATAATTCAAAATTACTTTTCTCGTAAACTGCTTTGTTACCGCATGTCGTATTTTAGGCTAGGTATATTGACATTGTTGATGTAAACTGAGATCACAAAACATATAAAGATAAACTGAGATAAACTAAGATTTCTGGTAAAAAGAATACAGCTCATGTAGACACTTACATATTTTTGACCGAATATTTTATTAACCGAACAGATTTCATACCGACTTTCCATTTTCTATAAATCTCATAATAAAAATACTTTTGAAGAAAGATCACTTTAGATCTTTTCTCCGTCTCTCTTTAAAGCGAACTAAATGATCTGTGCAAATAGGTTTTGTCTATGGTGCAAATGGAACTGCTAAATCGACTTGACTTGACAGTTTGACAGGTTTGACAGTTCTTGTTTTAATATGATGTTAATCGTCATGTTTTGATTACTGTTTTTCAATGTAATGCTCTTATACACTTGAAGAAAACAAACAGTATGTTTAATGTTAATGGTGTTTGTGGTGTATTATGTAGCAAGATAGGAAAGAAAGTTTAACAATGCAAGAAAGCCTCTGTCTGCAGTGCAAGAAAGTGTCCGCAGGACCAACAAACAGACTAGTTCAAGACTCCTGCGGACACAAAAAATGCCGGGTTTGCTTGCTGGAAGATGAGGAAAAATGTAGGCAGTGTGAAGCGGCCAGTGCAGACACAAATGGTGAGGTGTCTGTTAAAGAAACTAATGAAATAACAGGTGGAGAAAACGGAGATGCTGAAATAAAAGAATTTGTAATAAACAACCACACTGCTGTTATAAAGCTCAATGGAAATGTCTCTAAGATTTCAAAAGTGTCGAACAAGGAAGAGGGTAAAGTAAATAACGAGGAATCTCGAGAAACAAGTATGGAAACTACTCCAGCTAATCAACAAACTGCTACAATTGAGAAGAAAAAGACTCAAAGCAAAACTAAGAAAGGCGATAAAGAAAAAAGAGCTTATAACAGCATTGATATTCCTAAGCATATTACAGTTATATCTGATCCCTTGTCTTATAATTGTGGCATTTGTAAGAAGAGTTTTGTCACTAAAGCCCATGTGAAGTATCATGTCTACTGTGCTAGTGGTAATTTTTTTTTAATATGTATTTAATCGAAATTAAATTTTTACAACTTTAATAATAGTTGTTATATCTACGTAAAACTTATGTTGTCTTTTACCCTTCAGCAGTTAAACCGTACAAATGTGACGTTTGTCAGAAAGAGTTCATCCTGAGGGCCCAACTAGATGTCCACTCCTACAAGCATAAGAACGTGAAGCTACACACTTGTACCGTTTGCCAAAAGTCGTTTGCCGACCGCAGCAAACTGTCCCGTCACGCTGCACTCCACTCCAATATTAAGTCATACATATGCTCTGATTGCGGCAATGCTTACCGCAGCAAGGAGTCCTTACGTCTACATTCCATTATCCATAAGGGAGAGAAGCCTTATGCGTGCAAACTCTGTCCTTCCAGATTCAATAATGTCTCTAATTTGAACAAGCATATTGTCTCTCATTCAAGTAAGTAATATTTACTCCATTTTAAATTTTGTTTATACTTTCGTGTGAAAATTATAGATAGTGACATTTCAATATTTAGATCCGTGCGTCAGGCAAGGTGAACGGAGAATTTGATTTCATAGCGTATAATTTTAGAGGGTCAACTCTCAACTGTCATATACAGGATATGACAGTTGAGTAGGTATTTTTTCGTTCATAATTTGAAACCTAGCTAATGATTTATTTTTTAGCATTGCAAAAGGAAAACAAATAAATTGACTTATTTATGTCACTCTCTATAATTTTGGCACCGCAACATAATCCAAAGCTTGCGGGCACGTAAAAATACTGTTTTTATAGAAGAGAAAGCTCATATGTGCGACCAGTGCGGACGAAGGTTCAAGTTGAAATGGGCCCTCTCGGTACATCGCAAGTCGCATCTCCGCATTAGACCCTTCGAGTGCGCAATCTGTCTCAAAACTTTCGTCAATAAGAAGGAGCTGCAGCGACACAGCCTCATTCATGCTGGTAGGTCTTGTGAATCGAACACCAATTCCTTTACGTCGTCTTATTATCCACATTTATCTGTTGTTCCGCGTAGATACGAAGGGCTACACTTGCAGCATCTGCAACATGAGCCTGCGCCGCAAAGACAACCTGAACAGGCACATGAAGAACACCCATCCAGGTAAGAAGGGCGAGGTTATAAAGAATGTCGTAAAACCTCTCGATTTGCCACCTAAAAAACCTGTCGATAATCCAAATGCCATAAATGTCATTACTGCTTCACCAGCATTTACTAAAAGTAAAGCTGAAGCAGTGCCCCCTGTTAAATCTGATTCCAGGACCGGAACCGTTATCAACGGACCCATCAAGCTTGCGTTTAAGACGCCGGCTTTTAAGAGCAACTACAATATTAACAGGTGGGTGCGTTTTACGTTTATGTTAAAATTATACAGTTTTTATTATTGGTAGCTGCAGTTTTACTTTCCTTAATTCTAAAACAATTATATGTTCTTTAATAATCAAATATCTGTGTCGATAAAATAACTCCTAACACCAGGGTGTCAGAAAGAATGGATCAACACTAAGCCTTATAACGAATGTCGCTGGTTTGAAAAATACAGGATGTTTGAGGTTTAAATTCTATTCTGAAATTTCTTAATGATTTATTAATTATTGAGAAATTTTAGAATAAAATTTAAACCTTGAACACTGTATTTCTTAAACCAGCGACATTTGTATAAGGCATGGCGAGCTCAAACATAATATTTTGGTGTCTAATATCTTTAGTTTAGTGTTGACCCATTCTTTCTGACTCACCCTGTATTGGTCATTGTCTGGTGACGGAAAGTCTCCGTCATTCTTATTTCTAATAGGTTTATCACATTCGACGATATCGATATGAAATTTAGCTGCTATGGCATAGCTAAACCATTTCTTTGAAAATGTGTGACATGATTGAATAATTTCTGTATAGCAGACATATAAGGAAGCGTAGAAGAGCTATACAAACTTAAAATTACAACTTATATCTTTCAGTTATAAGTAGTATCTCATAGTAATGATTTGAATTTCGTAATTAAGAGTTAAAATTAGGCTTACATCTTGTAATTTGGAGTTGTAAGTGATAAATTACAACCTTGTCTATAATTTTAAGTTATAACTCGTAATTACAAGATACAACTTGTAATTCTGATTAACTAACTGCTTGGGGCCCTAATTATGAGTTGTAACACGTAATTAGTAAGATACTACTCGAAATTAGCAGATAGAACCTATAGTCACAATTTTGATTACTTACATCCGTAATTTTGAGTCATAACTTGTAAATTAATGAAATACAGCTTAAACTTGACTTATTAACTACTACTTATGTCCATAATTTTTAATTGCAGTTCGAAATTACAAGTTGTAACTTAATTAGGAGTTATAATTGGAAGTTAAAGTCATGAGTCGCAATTTACAACTTAGTATAATAATAATATCTCTACTTCTCAGTTGTGTAATTGTGAAGAATAGCCCAGAAATTGGAGACGTCATAACTAAGGAGATAAAATAGCAATTTTGACTTAACTGCTGCACATATGTCTAATATAATTAGAATTATATGTGTCATCATAATTAATTAGCACAATTTCAAATTACGAAATATAATTTATAGTTGACTTGCTAATTACTACTCATTTATGGTTTATAATTATGAGATACAGGTCTCATTACTTACGTCCTTAATTTTAAGTTATGACTTCTAATTAATGAAGTACAGTTTAAACTTAACTTACAAACTACTGCTTATGTCCATAATTTGTGGTTGTAACTTAATTATGAGTTGTAATTCGAAATTAAAGACACAAGTCGTAATTTATAAATCTAATTGTGAAGAATAGCTAGAAGTTGGAGACTTCATAATTAATGATAAAATAGTAATCTTGACTTACTGCTACACATATGTGTCTAATGTAATTAGAATTAAATGTGTCATTCATAATTAATTAGTACAATTTCAAATTACGAAATACTACTTGTAATTGACGTATTAACTACTATTCAGGTACTGGATACTACTCAGAATTAGCAGGTACAGCCTGCAATTATGAGATACAAGTCATAGTTTTGACTTCGATGAGGTATAACTTGAAATTATGATACAACTAAGTTTGACGGAGTACTCGGTAATTATTAAGGTATAACTTGGAATTTGGACTTATTAACTACTTGATTTTGAATTATAAGTTGTAATTAATGATAAACTACTCGAAATTAGCGGATATAACAAATAATTATGTAATAATTTTGACTTAAGACACACATTCCTAGTCCTTAAATCATCTCTAATAATTATTATTGAGATACAAATTGTAATTATAACTTACTAATTACTATTTATGCCCATAATTTTGAGTTGCAACTGGTAATTAATGAGATACAACTCATTAATGATATAAATTGTCAATTTTGACTTCATACTTATTACATATGTGTCTAATTTTAATAAATAATTACTAATAATTTTGTATACAACTTGCTAACTAAGGACTATTATGGACTGTTAAATCCATAATTTTGACTTGTAACTGGAAATTAATGAGTTGTAATCATGATTATATAATTTTGAATTACTACTTCACTAATTTTCAATTATAATTTGTAATTATGAGATGTAAAAAAAATTGTGTGGCTCTTCTACACTTTTGCAGGTACTTAATTTTTAATATCATTTAGATACATATTCTTTTATTTTCATTACGATTATTGGCGACTTGTAATTTTAACATATTTGGTATCAAACAAGATGGTTTCTTTCAATGGAAATTTTAGCAAATAACTTTCTCTTTCATTTTGTATTCATATTTTATTATTATTGGATCAATTTCATCCCGCAGAGATTTCAACTATGTACCACCTTCTCAAATCCAGAAGACCTACGACATGGCAGAATCCGTAGACATCTGCCAGAAGATCCTGTCTCCTCACGCCACCACGCTGCCCCGAACCATCATCCACAAGGCCGCCACGTCGGAGATCTTCCAAAAGATCCTGTCACCCTACCCCACGCCCCCCATCCATTACGAGACGTCCTTCCAGAACAGGAAGCACGCCTTGATAAAAAATATTAAGTTTAAGGTGCCAATTCAATATACGAACCATTTCAAGGAGGAGGGCGGGCAGAAGAGGATCTCTCCCCCATCGGAGCTGGTCGGCAACGGGATCATGCAGGATTCTATTAATAATAATACTTACGCGGAGCTTAAACCGGTGGCGATGACTAGCGTCATAGTTAATACGAACGCGAGTCAGCCCAGTAGCATGCATTGGAGGAGGAGAACCTCGCAAAATCTTAATTTGAAGAATTAAAGACTGTGTCTGAAAGACTGGTTATCTTGCTTTTATTTTTTGTTATTTTTTAAAGTATTTAGACTAAGGTTCGTTAATAAACGTGTTATTTATGTCACATCGGGCGTATTATTTATTTTTCAGACCTCAGTAACAATAATTTAAATAACAGTTTTATTAAAAGATTACCATATTAATGCCTAACCTAATTATTTACATATTCTCTATAATTAATTATCAATGATTTCAATAACCGTTATTCTGGTAAACTCTACATCGGCATTAATAATACCCGTGATGTTTGCGTTGAAATAGTCTTCTTTACTCACATGTTTTATACCTCCAAAATAATCCAACACGTCTATTTGTAGAGGATCTACTTTTGCAACGAAAAATTCGTGATCTGCAAAAATATATTTCATTGATTATTGACTAATCAAATTTAGTTTAAATTCTCACCCGTTGGCCAGCCTTTCATCGCTGGATGTCTGTCAAACAAACTGGTTTGGCCAAATTTATACTCCGCTGTGTTTTTATCTATCTGAAATTAAACGATTAAAACAAACTAGAACGAAAAATTACGAAAACGTACCTTTATGTACTTTCCAGTTATGATAACTTTAGCACATCTTGGATCTTGTGGATCAAAATTTTCAGTCCGGCAATAATCCGATTGAGCTAAAGTAGCCATTATAGTCACTCTGCTATCCACCTGTCCAAATATTTAGTTTTATTGATTGGTTCAAATTGTAACTCTTAACTAACATTTTAAATGTAATATATTAGATTTGTTTACACTACATTCAATTTTTGAGGTTAAATTTATTTCTATGAAGTTAGGTTATGATCACAGATCATAGAGTCATTACCACAATAAAAGTTTGTATGTGGTTAATGGTTATGAAAAAAAGTTTAGATGTGAAACAATTATTCACAGATATTATAAATGCAGATCTAAAATCAGTTTTATAAACAGTAAAAAAAAACTGCATAGGCTAATGATGAAGTATACATGGGTAAGGTATTGTTGGTCGAGGCATTAGTACAATGAACAGTTAATTTCACATAATACCTAATAAAAAACTAAATGTTTTCACTGATAGCAGTTGGAAACGGTTTAAAACTGTTAGAAATATTCGACCAGTTAAGTTGAGATCGCGTTACCATTGAATTTAACGCAATAAACAGTTAGGCGGACATTTCTGATAGTTTCAAACGGTTTCCAACTGCTTCAAAAACAAACCTTAAGAAAATAATAAAATTTTAAATATAAATTTGCTGCTTTTTCGTACCAACATGTAACAAAAGTTTTGTAATTATAATGTAATGGAGACAGACTTTGTTTCTTTACGGTTTACAATAAAACATTAGAAACAAAAAATAGAATGTTTTTCTTTGAAAAACATTATTACCTCAAGATCATGACCCGATACATCCATATCAGTCATGTAGAGGTAAGGAATACCAGTGGAATTAGTTTTAGGGCCATCACTTAAAGATTTTAAGCTAACAAAAGGATAACCAGTGATATTCTTTTGAGTTGAAATACTTGCTATAGACACCCAATCTGTGAAATAAAATATAATTACTTAGCATGGAACTTCGTTCTTTTATTTTAAGTTCAATTTAGATTTTTTTAAATCTTCCCGTACAGAAAAAAAGTGGGAAATATTAGTCCAGTACCTGACGAGTGCATGATATATCTTGCCATCAAAGCCGTTTGCCATGGCTCGGGAGGTGATTTTGGAATAACAATGTCGACCCCACTTATGAATCCAGAGAATGATAATGTCACTGCGATTAGTAGACTGGCGCTCTAAAATAAATAAAAACAAAAAGTATATTGAGTTATACTGATAAGAAAGGTCTTTCGACTTGGCTACTACTTTTAAATTCTTAAAAATCAACCTAAAAAATATTATCAGTCATAAACTCATGTACGTAAATATTTAGCTACATATTTATTTACGTACATGTTCCCCTGCATGTTTTGCGATTGCGATTTGAAGCGTTATCAATTTTTTTTGTATAATTAGTGTCAACAACGTCCCTTAATTTTCTGTTCCATGTGATATTGTACAATATTTTCATTGTAAAAAAAAACTTAACACGGACTTAATACTTTCTTACAAATTTTGCAATATCATATTTAAACATAGGGTGTTTGTAAAAGGTTGGGACAAAATGCACAGTATTACGAGGGTCAAACACTACTTTGAATATGTGTAGATGAACAAGGTGTCCAAAATTCTATCACATTTCTAACCCATTTTAACTTTAGTTCAAAATTTGTTGGTAATTGAACAAAGTGTGACGGAAGACAATGAGCAGTTTGTTTATGTTTATGAAACAAAACCATAAAATCTAGATATCCAAAAAACCATCGATCAAAACGACATTTACCAAGTATACCTTATTAGAAAAAACGCCAAAGAAAAAAAATTATTGATTAAAACATAAATGTACCAATTAACAGCAAATTAGAAGCCATATTTCAGTTTCTCCTGCCAGAAAACTCATCCTCTCTGTCAAGTTTTATGTGTTTGCTACAATTAATAACATAAGTTATTAACTCCAACACTCTATATCTCGGAAACTATAACATTTTGGATTAAGGTAACTTGATTTGCCCATCATATGTAACCCTCAGAATATGCGGTAGCATTTTTTCCCAACAGTTTATTAGATACACCCTATATAATCTGAATTTATGTTATAATAAATCTGTTTATTATAGATTTGGGTGATGAAGCAAAATTTAAATACCTACACCAAGAAAATAATAAAATAACAACATTTATTCCTATTACAATGCAGTAGGTATTATTAAAAATACAACACATTCTTATTTTTTCTGACGATTAAAAATATTATGAACAAAAACGCAGTAAGTATTGGAAAAATATAGTTAAAATATAAAATTTACGGTTTTTTAAAACATTGCGTCACGTAAAATCGCAGTTAGAAAAGCAGTAAATTCATATGAATACATACACGTTTTCCTGCATAACAAAAGCATCTAGACGTGGTGAAATCATCATTTAAGGGGATAATTAACTAAAAATAACATGCTGTAATTACATGAACTATGCGGTTACTTACGGCCATCCTGACGGACTTTTCTAGATCTTTCTCACCAAACTAATAACGAAGAACTAACTAACTACTGATACCATTAAACTGCCAGCTGTAATTTTGATTAGTCGCACCGAATCACAGGTCAGGAATACAAGGGAATCAAAATAAATAAATATTTAATTACGCTGGCATTATGCTCTCTCTATATATACCTTTTATAGAAAGTGATTTCTCAACATATTTTAAAAAATTTGTTTTTAAAAAATATATCACTAGTGATTGAAGTCACGTAGAGATAGATTATGACCTTTTCTGTAAGTTCAATTGATTTTTTTATCTGCAATTGATAAAAATTTTGCAGAAAATTGTTGAGTTAGCATTTGTGTGTATTTTTGAGTGGCAGTCTGCTATGATCAACTTTTAGCATATGTTTTCAAGTTAAATATATTAAATAAGTATAATTTTCATTACCTCTCTATTTGTGGGGGAATAACTATAATGTTAAAAATTGAAGCAGAATAAAAAATAATTGTTACTTTATTTTCTGTATGGTTCAAAGGAGATTTCATTTCGAAATACGTTATCAGTTCGAAATAAATGGCCAAATTATGAAGAATGCCAATTGTACATTCAGACGTATGTTCTACCAAAACAATAGCGTTGACAAACAAATAGATACCAGGACATAATATTTATGTTTACGTTTTAGTTTAGAGATAATGTTAAGTGCTTACAAAATTTGTACCTGGTGACCGAATCCCCCCACCCTCAACCCTAGATAAAATATACTTAAGACCCTCAACAAGGAATTAAAATATGATCTCGTTTTTAGGAACTGTTCGACTTATGTCGCAAAAAATAGGAAGGACAAACACCAAATAAACAGTTATTTTGTGTTTACCAACAATTTGGTTGTGCTATGGTGATGGCATGGTAGTTACAATCTGAAGCTCAATATTTTCGAGAAAAATTTGTCATGATCTATGATCATACAGGGTGGCCCATCCAAAACAGTCCAGCAAGGTTACGGTTTTGTACGTAAAAATTAAAAAACCCTCGGACCCGTAAACTTTTGTTTTCAGTGAGACACGTTTCACTATTAATTTCATCCCTGTACCCTAGCGGGGGTGGCTGTTGCCCTTCTTTTTTCAAATGGGAAGGGATATGTTGTGATACATCTTTTTAAAGGGCATTAAATTCCCTTTAAAATGGCGCTACGTTTTTTACATTTTAGCGACGTCCCGCCGAGAAATTGCGGGACTTGACATCTTATCATATTAAATGTTGAAAATGTCCGCCATTCACCTCCATACAATAGTACAACAACTGTTCAAAGTGTTCTCGGACATTGTGAAGAACATCTGGTGTAATTTGTTGGCATTCATTAGTAATGCGGTTCCGTAAATCTTCTAAGGATTCGGGTTGGGTGGCATAAATTTTGGATTTTAGATTACTACATTCACTGCAAAAATTAGTTTTTTTCAATGCCTGAATAATTGATTACAGTGGACCAAAAGTTTGAATAAAAAATATTTATTTTTAGTAGATAATAAAAAAAATAAATAATTTATTATTAAAATTGAAGAAATAGGAAACGCCGCTATAATTTTTTCATGTTTTATTCTTTTCCAAAGCTCATCAACGAAAAAACGCGGACACTGTGATTTGGCAGGAAAGGGTAAACATATTTTAAATAATTAGAGATTTCACATTTTTAAAAAATATTCGTCATTTATTTTTCAGTGTGGATTTACATATTTCTTACTTACATTATTACATTCGAAACATTATTATAAAAATGAGTAATTACAATATAGTTTTGATAATAAAGCTTGATTATAAAAAATGTAAAATATATTGCATTTTATTTGAAATTATAAAGCTAAATCAAACTGGTGACGTCAGCGCTCAAGTAACTGTCCTTTGTGATCTCTTTCACAGCTCCATGGTGACCTAGAAGTCTTATCAGGATAGGGTCCACTTTTGCTAGGAAAAATCCATGGTCTGCAACAGTAATATAAATATTAGGTTGGTATCTAAATTTGAAAATATACTCGCGACAAGAATTCAGACGACTTACGTCATACGAACAAATGAATAATTCATTATATTTTCATCAAAATCTTTAAGAAACTGCAACTGATAGTAATAAAACTATATACTACACTAAAAGTTTGCATTATATATTGCACTAAATTGCAAAATATGATTGTTTTTAACGCGACCAAATATCGAAAATTACTTTGACAATAAAAACAAATGTGTAACGTCAGCTGTGACGTAAGACGTCTGAATTCTTGACGCGAGTATAGGATAAATGGATTGAATCATTTGAATCCGACGTCAATATATCGAAATCTGAAATGTCAAATGTATCATAGAACAAAATGGGAGATTGAAGTCACGTGACTTTCAGCCAATGAAATTAATTGTATTAGCTATTGATGCCTGGTGAAGTTCAAAATGTCGTGTAGCGGTTCCTTTTCCGTTATTGACATATTATTTTTAAAATTTCTGTGCAGTGTAATTAAAATTTTATTGTCGTTTCTGATTCGTTTTAATTAATAAGTTTCAGATGCGTGTACTGTAACTGTGTAATTTGAATGCTCATAGGGCTTCAAGTAAAACCGAAGAACAGGAAAGTGTGAGGAATATGCTAACGATATTATCAATTGTCCAATATATAAGCGCGCTTTTTCAACATTGGGAAAAACGGATATTGCAATTTAAAAAATTGTCGCGAGATATTTCATAATAAAATTATATTTTTTCAAACTGCAAATTGACATTGACAAACACAAGTGAATAAAATATTACAACGGCACTGAACGATGCGCGGAAAATAGGAATAAAAAATTAATGAATTTGAAAATTGAGGAAAATCGTCAAATACTTTAAAGTGGAACTCATAGATCACACTTAAGGTTAAGCGTGTACTTATCTTTGCAATTTACAAGGTAAAAATGCAGGGTAACAACTTATTAATAGTTTCATACAAAACTTTAATAAATTTACATTAAAGTTAAATTATGAAACAAAATATTGAAGGGCATCTTATTTAAATATACCTTAAATGAAAAGTCACACTTAATTGAAGTGCTGACTTTGAATTCCATCCTAAATGAATTAGCCTAACAATGTCGAACAATTTCAAATAATCCTGTATTTGTATTTTCTGATTTTATGCTGGTTTATGATTAAAAAAAGTTTCCAACAAATGTGAATTCTGTAGTTCGTTATTTGAAACAGTCACGAGCCGTCGCTGTTGTTATAAATAAATAAATATTTAAATATATGTTTATAATAAATTTGGGATAAATTGAAATTATATATTTTCCTAGAAATATATTTTTTTAAATTCTGCTGAAATCGATGGAGGACGATTACGAAAAATATTAACATAAGACCTTTACCTTCTGGCCAGGTTTTCATCTCTGGGTGTTTCTCCAACAAAGCATTTCTTGCGAAAGTGTACTCTGGAGTTGATTTTTCCAACTGAAACAGGACTAAATCAAAAACCGCCCCGCGATGAAAGGTAAAATACCTACCTTCACGAATTTGCCGATCATGAAAACTTTGGGGCAGGTGGGGTTCTGCTCGTCAATATTTTTCTTCTTGCAGTAGTCCGTTTGGGCTAGGGTTGCCATTATGGTCACTCTGCTGTCTATCTATTGAAAGCATTAAGAAAAATAACCTTTAATAACACTAACATATTTTTCAATTACTTTAAAGCAATCCGTAAAATGCAAAATAGGATAGGTGGCTAAGTAATAAATAATTTAAACAATTTGATGAATTTTAACCATTTCCATGCAGATACAAAAGTAAATTTAAATCTCTCACTCGTATTTCGTAAAAAAGCGTTTACCTCAAGGTCTTTACTTGAAGTTTCCAGGTCGCTCATGTAGAGGTAAGGTATACCCGAAGGTTTACCTTTGGTTCCATCACTCGTTGATTTTAAGGTTACGTATGGGTAGCCAGTGAAACCCTTTAGTGATGATAGGGTTGCTAGCGACAGCCATTCTGAAAAAGGAAACGAAGTGTTAAAAGATAAATCTGTAAATAACTTCTTAAGAAATCCAAATATTTATATAAAATTTGTAAATCGGGAATTTTTGCGGGCGAGAAATTCAAATTTGTTTCTAAGTTTGTCGTCACTAGTAGAGGGCGCCACTTGTGGCACACCATGTTTCTTTTAAATGGCAGAACTTTTTTGCAACTTAGTGTATCCATCTGATAATCGATTCTCCTACCTGTTTTATTTGAAAAAGGTATACCTTGCTAAAGTCGATAGGAGTAACCATTTTTGAAATAATCCTATTTGAAATGCTCACGGTGGTATTCAATATTCATATGTCTGTCTCCGATCGCCGGAGAGCGATCTCTGTCCTGAAATTATGCGAATTTTATAATGAAATTCAAATAATTTCAGACGGACAATGAATACAATGTACTGTAACAGTGGTATCTTATATCTTCTTCTCAAATTTCATTATGAAATTCGCATAATTTCGGTACGGAGACAGCTCTCTGACGACCGGAGACGAACTATGAATGGTCGTGTTTAATGTTACCAAGCGAAAGCGAGCACATGCAAGCCGCTTTCTGCTCATGTTCATTAGACAATTGAGCTGGATCTCAAACGCTTGGAAGCAAACCAAGCTTAAAATATTTCAGCTCGGTAGCTTACGCTTTATTCAAGCATATGTTCTGCGCATGCGCTGAAAAATTAACAGAGAATCAATTTGAATTTAAATTTTAGGTTAGGTTGTATTTATGATTGTGGTTTTTGGTAGTTTGTATAGCCGTAAGATTAGCCTTCAACCTTCCTCAAGCGGAGAACAAAAAAGCCATCGTTTAAACGAACCGCAACGCTTGCCAGCGAACTTTCAAAGCGCTACAAGCCAAGCGCTTAAAAAGCTTGGTAACATTAAACACAAGCAACACTGTCAGGGCACCGAGTAAAAACTGTAAATTGGTTTCAGGTAAAGTGCCTTTTCTACTGAAAATACAGCAAATGTTACTTGAAAAAGTTGTTCAAAATGGTAAATTATGGAGACGTGCAAAATTTCAAGTAGATCGGCGAGGTTTTATGAAATCATTTTTCAACAAAACGCAAAGATTTTATCAAAGCAGGCCGATCTTTTTGAAATTTTGCACGTCTCTATAATTTACCGTTCTTAATAACTTTTTCAAGCAATATTTTGCTGTGTTTTCAGTAGAAAAGGCACTTTACCTGAAACGATAAGTTTTCAATCGGTGTACTGAATACTTTAAATATTTCGAAAACTTACTCCTATGTCTTCAACAAGGTATACCTTTTTCAGATATAACAGGTAGGAGAATCGATTGTTTCAATAGTTAGATGGATACACTAAGCAACAAAAAAGTTCTGCCATTTAAAAGAAACATGATGTGCCATAAATGGCGCCCTCTACTAGTGACGTCAAAATTAAAAACAAATTTGAATATCTCGCCCGGAAAAAACCCTGATTTACAAATTTTGGATTTTTTAAGCAGTTATCTATAAATATCGAAAATAAAATTTTAACTTTGACACCCTGTATCTTTTTTATTATGCGACTTGAGATATAGGTATGTTAGGTTAAATCGATTTATTTTCACCTAAGCAATCTGTGGTCTCATGTCTGCTGCTTTATTTAAAAACACTCTGTATACTAATCTTAGAAATAATAATTCTTGATCATGAAAAATTTTGTTCTGCTACATAATTAAATTCATTTAGAATGCTCCTTTTGATCTATAATCCACTTAATGAAAACAGAGAAATTATAGCAGGGTTAGAAAAATCTTCTTACAATTATTGTATTTACCTTATTAACAGAAAAAGCTCAAAAATGCATAAAGTTATTTTCAAACATGTTGAACACAAATATAAAATTATTTTTGTGCAATCATATCGAAGTTTTTCAAGAAAATGTATCCAACAATATAACCTGCAAACAGCTTTATAAATAACTATCAATTTGAAATGTTATCGACTAGAAAAACAATGATGTAAGAATGACGAAGACTATAAAATATAATGTTACCGCGATTACATTTTCCCTATATTTCATTTTATCGGCAATAAACAAGAGCATCTTTTTTAGTCTAAGGGTTTAGCTACCCACATTTACTATTTTAAAATCTTTATCATACAGGGTGTTAAAAATTTAGGCGTTAAATTGTAAAGCTTAGTCCGCCCCTGGTAAAGCTAAATATGTTTCAAGAACACTATTTTAAGAGGTTCTTACTAGTGTCCGTCATAGTAAATTTTTATTAAAAGTACTTTAAAAGTTATTCAAGATAAACTGGTTTTCAGCGGCGTCCTTCACGGACACTCCGTACCGAGGGTTTGTAGGAAAAAAAATTATAGGAATTTGTCATCTTATTTTTTCATGTTCTATATGCACAAGAGAGATTTCCTACATTTTCCCGGACACACTGTATAATTTCATATTTTAAAGGCAAAACGTCCCTGTGTATAGCCAGCCCTATTTAAAATAAACAATACAGTAAGTTTGCGTACGGGTCAAAAACCTTGTGAATGTGAGTACCTACATAAGTTTTACATGAATCATATTGATAATTTTCCTCCGTTGCACAATTACTGCGGTCTGTTATCAGACAAAAATCAGAAAAATGTTTTGAAATTTGCAATGAACTACTGGCAATTACATCGACAATTTCTGCGAATACGAGCTGCCACTGCGGTTACAGCTTGCAACTGTACTTGGAATGCCATACAATATGCGCATTTGGTATTTACCATTTTAAAATTTTTCTAAGAACAAAGTTAATAGATATGTAATATATTTCAACGTACCTGATTTGTGTATGACGTATCTCGCTAGCAAGTTAGGATCTGAAGGTAACACTTCATCAGCTGCTTTCAAAGACGCTGCATTTATGCACCCAGCTCCACACAGTGACAGTATGGCTACTGTGATAAATCTGGTAGCCTGGATGATACAGAAATACAAATGTTTTAATGTCGTTGTAATTATTTCACACTTTTGAAATATTCTGGTTGAGTAAAATATGGGTGATTATTTACAATAGCGGAAACCTTTCCAATTTTAATAAAAAAATCCTACCCCTCTATTTACCTGTTCCTACCTATTCTTGAGGGTGCTGAATACGAATCTAAAATTAGATTCTGCGGTCGACTCTAATTTTCGAAAAAATAATTTCAAAATTGTAACTTTATGTGTACAGGGTGGGCAAATTTTAATGTTTTTATAACCATTACACTAGGTTGAAGTTGCAATATAGTCTTCGTCGTCTTCACTTCATGACGTCATACTTGTGAAAATAAATAGGCCTTATATGAACCTAATGTAATATATACATAGAAGTTATAATTTTGATTTTCTTTTTTTTCTAAAACTGGACTCGACCGCGCAGTTCAGCACCCTAGAAAATATGTAGGAATAAGCAAATAGGGCGGCAGGAATTTTTTAATCACGATTGGAAGGGTCCCGCTAATGTAATTAATTATTAAAATACGTACAGGTTGTTTCAATAAGGGTGAGACAAGGACCGAGTTTCTCGTTAACAAAAACGAAATAATGAAGTGTAAAAAACATTTTTCTATTTTTTATTTTGCTTAGAAAATTAGACAAATTTGTTACTAATTTTGACGTCACTAGTAGAAGGCGCCACCTATGGCACATCATGTTTCTTTTAAATGGCAGAACTTTTTTGCAGCTTAGTGTATCCATCTGACTATAGAAATAATTGATTCTCCTACCTGTTTTATTTGATAAAGATATACCTTGCTAAAGTCGTTAGAAGTAACCATTTTTGAAATAATCCTATTTGAAATGCTGAGTGCACCGAGTAAAAACTATTTTTGGTTTGAGGTAAAGTGCCTTTTCTGTTGAAGATACAGCAAAATATTACTTGAAAAAGTTGTTCACAATGGTAAATTATGAAGACGTGCAAAATTTCAAGAAGATCGGCGAGGTTTGATGAAACTATTTTTCAACAAAGCACAAAGATTTTTATCAAAGCAGGCCGATCTTTTTGAAATTTTGCACATCTCCATAATTTACCGTTCTGAACAACTTTTTCAAGTAACATTTTGCTATATTTTCAGTAAAAAAGTCAATTTACCTGAAACGATAACAGTTTTCAATCGGTGCACTGAATAATTCAAATAGGATTATTTCGAAAACTGTTACTCCTAACGACTTCAACAAGGTATATCTTTTTCAGATATAACAGGTACGAGAATCGATTGTTTCAATAGTCAGATGGATACACTAAGCAGCAAAAAAGTTCTGCTATTTAAAAGAAACATGATGTGCCATAGGTGGCGCCCTCTACTAGTGACGTCAAAATTAGAAACAAATTTGAATTTCTCACCCGCAAAAACCCCTGGTTTACAAATTTTAAGTAAATATTTGAATTTTTTAAGAAGTTATCTCCAAATATCGAAAATAAAATTTTAACTTTGACACCCTGTATCTTTTTTATTAAGCGACTTGGGATATAGGTATGTCAGGTTAAATCGGTTTATTTTCACCTAAGGAATATGTGGTCTCATTTTTGCTACTTTATTTAAAATCACCCTGTATAACAAAACCAGATTAAAATTTAAATTTTCTAACTAAAATAATCCTATTTATTAACTTTATTTCATACTGTATAAAATAAAATACCACGGACCACGGACGAAGTCAATACTGTTCAATAATTATGTATTTTTCGGATGATTTTTAGGACGTAAAATGAAACTTTAAAGTATTAGGACCATAAAGTAAAAGTCCTTGGACATTAAAAGAGATTTCCATAGTAACCCCCGTATTACGTATTATTGGGGATATTTATTGACATTTCAGAAAAGTGACATATGACAGATTTTTTTTACATATTTACGATTTGAATAATTCGAATGCAGTATGAAATAAATTAATGTAGGCATGTACCAGGAACGAAACGTAGCTTTAGGCTACTCGTAACTTCAATTTTCGTACTAGATACCTATTTAATTGGAGTATCAGGAGTTTCCCTAAATTAGAAAGAATTTCCTAGATCTGCAACCTTGGAATAAGTTACCGCGGAAAAAGCAGGGATGTCATGTTTTTAAAACCCAAAAGTGTTGACCGAAAAAGAGCCATCTTTAATTTGTAAAAACGATTCTGTTTATCGTAAAATAATTTGTTTGAAAGACATCCACCAGACAAATGTTGCAACGTTACTATCACACCCTGTATATGAAACATCGTTTCTGAAAATATTAAATAATGAGACAAGAAACAAGTGGTACAATTTTTGAGTAAACAAATATTTTTCGAGATAGCAGTTCTGTGTTATCTAGCAATATACAGCAAAATATCGACTCATGCCATTTGGCATAAAAGTAAAAATATTTGTGATTTAAAAATCATATCATTCATTGATATTTTTAGAATAATACCAATTTCTGCAAACCAAAACATTTCGATATGTCTTTAATGATTTAATTAAATTTGAAATTAAATGTAAACATTTTTTTACAAAAGTAATTATTAAAAAAATTAATTACACATTCATTCTTGTCGATTATAGTTTAATACGGTATTTATTAGAGTATACAAGAACACAAAAGGTTTAATATCACAAAGAAAACAGTTTTACATAGAAACCTAGAAATACAAATTATGCTACTTACGATCATGTTGAATTTTTTTTCTAGCCGATTCAGATTTGCCGTTTTCTCACTTTAAGGAACAATTAGTAACTGATTATTCCAAGTTGAGAACTCAATATATACCTGTAGTGGGGACATTAAATGTACAGCGCATCGCGCGAAATATCTTGAAAACATTTCATAATTTTCTACTATAAACATATATAGTTCTCCCCCCTTGAATCACGCATTTCAGCATTGTAAAATTGCTCACCAGATATTAATCAACAAAAGTAAATCATTGGGAAAACAGAACTTGCCGTTTCTTGGATGTGTTATATAAAAGCAAATTCAAATAAAAAATTGCCATTCGTTTATTTTATAATTTAAATATAAAAAAAACTCGCCTGGGCGACCTCAAACGGTCAAAAACCTGAACTGGTTTCAAAACAAATAGAATTGTTTGTCCTTACGAGTAAAATACAAAATTTTATGACATACAAAATTGACATTATTTTTATAATATTATACCAAAATGTACAGGGTGTCCCATATTTAATGGGATACAGAGCAAGAGCAGATTCCTGATAACAAAGTAATGGGATGTAGTCAAATTTAATTACCTTAATGCTTAATGCAAAGATACAGGATGTCAGTTAAAATTTTATTTTCAATATTTGTAAAATGACAACAAATTCAAATATTTGCATAAATTTTGGCGATCGAGATTTTTCGAGGTCGAGAAATTCAAATGTATTTCTAATTTTGATGTCATTGGTAGAGGACACCACTTATGGCACATCCGACCATTGAAAAAATCGATTCTCCTCCTTCTTTATTTGAAGAAGGCTTGTTGAAGTCATTAGAGTAACCGTTTTCGATATCCAATTTGAAATATTCAGTTCATCGAGTAAAAACTGTTTTTGTTTTAGGTATGTAGTGTTTTTTCTGATGAAAATACAACAAAATACTAGTCGACAAAGTTATTCAGAATGGTAAATTTACAAGATCAGCAAGGTTTGCTGATCTTTATCGTCTTTTATCTATCTATCTTTTAGCATTATCTTTAGATTTTCAACAATGGTTCCATCAAAGCAAACCAATCTTCTTAAAATTGGGTACATTGCTTTTATTTACCATTCTGAATAACTTTTTCAAGTAACACATTACTGTTGTTTCAGTGGAAGTTGCACTTTATCTGAAACCAAAACAGATTACTCATCAATGCACTGAATATTTGAAAGAGGATTACTTTGAAAACACTTACTTTTAACGACTTCATATAAAAAAGGTAGGAGAAGCGATCGTTTCAATAATGAGATGGATATACTAAACCACAAAAAACTTTTGCCATTTAAAAAAGCAGGATGTGCCATAAGTGGGCCCTCTACTAGTAACGTCAAAATTTTAAACAAATTTGAATTAATTGCCCCCAAAAAACACCGATGTATGCAAATATTTGGATTTTTTTAAGTTACTTACAAATTTCAAAAATAAAACTGACATCCTGTATCGTTTCAACCAACATTTTGTCGTCAGGACACCCTGTAGATTTGTTATATATGTGATTTTGCACAAAATCGTATAAACCAAATTCACATTATTTTTTTTAATAGATTGGAAATTACATTTCGTACCTAACTGGTGTTACAACAGAATAAACATAAGAATTTTTCGTTTCTCAAGAGACAATATCTTTGATTTGAAAAATATGAGCATAATTTCAATATTAATACAATTATACAAGGTGTTTAACGACGTTGAAATAAGTTCATATCTTTAACGTAAATAATTTTTATTAAGCAACAACTACCTTGAGGTTATTGGGTTTATTTCAAAATACCTTATTCAAATCTAGATTTAGCAGATATGTTATTAATGTACGAGAAATACAAGCATGTTTTGAAACTTGACTTGAAAGACAACTGAATTCCACAACAGTACAAAACGCTATTTAAAGATTGGGAGATACCAGTGGAGTGAAGTCAACCTATGACCGTGCACAAGAAAGACTGCAACATGTCTTCAAGAAGGAAGGAAACATTTTGCATCTTGTCCAGGAAAATTTTAGCCGCAGTACCCTCGATATTGTATGTAAATGAGTATTTCAAATACTAAATACTAAATTATCTAATATCGATTTATGGTAAGAAACATTCTGTATTTTATGGGTTTACGGAAGAGGCGTAAATGAAAGCCGATTAATTGAAGTAAAATACTTTATTAGCACTTTAGCAAACTAACAGGTAAATCCTGCAACAATGACGTTACCACAATGAACAGCATCTGTATATGGAACTGTCACGAATATATAAAAAATTAAAATAAACACTTTTTTATACAACAAACTTTATGAGATCTTTTAAAGTATACTCTTAAAGTTAACAATAATTACCTAACATATAATCTTGATAGCACAGCGATTTTTTAATAACAATTCCATAACATACCTCTATTTTAACAATGCTCTTAAAAATATGGCCACGGAAATGTTATAAATATCAGTTTTTTGGGCCGATTCACATTTCCAGGGTATACCAGGAAATGAGTATGAAAGCTGTATATGTTTACTCGAAAGATTAATTTATATAGTATCGTCAGTAGAATATGTAAATTATTTGTCAAAAATCGGATTTTCGTGGTACACCCTGTATGTCTAATTAGGGTATCTGCTGGATTTGGAATAGTACATAAACTCAATTGCCAAGGAAGTGATAAAAATCATTTAATGAGTAATGGGAAAACCAGTGTAAATATTTTTCCTTTTGTTTACGAAAGTTAATACTTAGGTATTTCTTATTTTTTTGTTTATAAGATAATGATTGTGCTAAAAAATTATACAAGTACAACTAGGTCACACAAGGGGACTTTTTCGCTCTGGATAGTGAGTTTAATCAAAACTTGTAAGTAATGGAAAATTATTGGATATCCCCATTTATTTTTATCTTATCACTACTTTTCGTTTCTTCTTCAATAAAGGCTATCGTTATTATTCAGTGTCTTCAACTTCAACAAAGACACATATCAAAATACATGCTCCTTTTCAAAGGTGCAGTATTTCTTCTGAATTAAAAAAACACAATTTCGAAGCAGCAGTTACAGTTGTATCAACTAAAATCGATGTCAAGGCAGTAAAAAACATTTTATTGTAACTATTCCAAAACTGGGTACATCCAGCAAATGCGGAGTTCCTATTACAGCTATTAAAATGGAAATAAAGACCTACGCTAGGAAAAGAATAATACAATTTTACATGATATGAGAGCAAGAGACTAGAAATCATCAATGAATTATCCTTCGACAATACAGTGCAATCCCGGCGTACACCTACGTATATGTATATGAGGGCGACAGTTCTTATTTTTGGACATTTTAGACACTTTAAGGTGTGCTCGTAAGGTTTGGTGTACACGGGAATTACATCAACTGTTCTCTATTAAATAAAATGAGGAAGATTTTGGTTTTTGTGCGTTAGTTTCATGTAAAAATTTTAAAATCGATTAAAACAATAACTATTATAAACATACATTGAAGTCCAGGCACACAGCTTGAAAAACGATACTTTAACGAGTCAAATAAATACGACAGAGATAATAATTAATACCAAGTAAAAATTAGTTTTCATGGAGGTTGTTTATCAACTTAACAATAAAAATTAATAATATTAATTTAATTTTCAAACGATTGTAGTAGAAAGTAAATATATAGGATGTTTTATATCTCGATGCAAAAAATTAAGGAACACGTATGCGTGATATTTGAGTTAAAAATGTATAAAAAAAATTTACTGGTACGGTATCAAAGTTACTTTGTCGATTTGACGTTTTTTTTAAACATGTAGTTTTCTAAGAAGGAATAAACATATATAATTTTGGTGTATGGCTTTTATGACAATAACGCATTACAAGTTTGTTGGCCACTACATATTGAACAAAATTTTTAATGGGAGATGATTTGGTGGGCTTGGTTAAGTGCTACGGCCTGCGAGGTTACCTGATTTGATTCCTCTGAATTATTTTGTATGGGGGCATTTAAAACAATTGGTTTATGCAGTGGAAATTGATAATTATGAGAATAATGAGTGTAATCCAATACATTTAAAACATCAATCAGCATACAATTCTCTTATTTTGCACTGCCAAGCATCTACGTTGATGGTGGAATTTTCGACTACTTGTTATAATTATTTTACTATTTTCATACGTAGTTTATTTTTTATTTCGTTCATTGTTTTAATTCAACAATTACTATAATACGTTATTACATTTCTTCATTATAAAACAATTGCCTTTAAATAAATATAAGAAAATATGAATGTTTTGTTCAGATGACATATACAGGGTGTACCATTAAACACTGCCGCTGCCAACATCTCGAAAATGAAGAAATTTATTTTAGTTCCGGAAACTGGGGTTGTTAGGTCCCTCGATTAGCTTAAAATTGCAGTTAGAATTATTAGTTCAAATTTTTTGTATAGATGGCGTGGTGATAACTAAAAATTGTTTGATTCCTGACATGGAAATGCGGTTCGTCTGAAAGACAGTTAAATTTTGAATATTTTTTGTAATATAAAGTTTTTCTCAATATTAACTTGTTTTCCAGACATGGCAGACGAACTATATTTTATCAAATATTATTAAAAAATTCAGTCATAGGTGGCTCATTTAGATCGTGACATTTTATTAAGAGCCTGTAATGTCGAACTAACGAGAAGACTAACATAATGTATTAATGCTGAAGGACGTAATTTTGAACATTTATTATAATTTTTATTTTAACTTACTTCAGTAACTACATCTTCATCTCCATTATTATTTTAAATACTTTTGTTACTTTTTCTGTATTTGATTTTTTATTTTGTAATTTATTGTTTGTTAGTATGCAGTGTGAATAAAGCTTTTATAATAATATTTTAAAAGAATATCTCGTCTCAATGTGATTTAAATAAAATAACACAGTTTCCTGTTACATCATACACTGCATGTTGAAGTCAACATGTCTCGAAAACAGGTAAATATTGGGAAAAACTTTATATTACAAAAATTACTCAAAATTTAATGATGGATTGCATTTCCACGTTCCAGGAATCAAAAATTTTTTTAGTATTGCCACACCATCTATGCAGAATAATTTGAAGTAATAATTCTAACCACAATTTGAAGCTATTCGAGGGACCTAACAACCCGTTTCCAGAAATAAAGTTCTTCATTTCCAAGATATTGACAGCGGGAGTGTTAAATGTACCCTGTACACTTTATTATCATGTATTTTATGACTGTATTTTATTTACTAAACATTTATCATATGCAGAAACGGTATAATATAATAACTCGGGAAAAAGTCCTATTGGTAAAAAATTGTTTTACAGTTTTTTGCACCTAGCAAGTAGGTGTTCGTTAATTTCTTGCTTCGTGTTATGAAACATCCTATATAGAGTTTAAGAAGAATGAATGACTGTAACAAAAATTACAATTTTTTCGAAGCTACATGCCTGATGTACAGAAGGTACAGGTAAAAATATTAGCCATATATACCTAGTAGACTAACAAACAGAAAAAAAGTGGGGCAAATCTTGCAGAAAACGTTTTGCTGGTAAATTTATTGCACAGCCACTGATAAATCAATTTACACAGATTGCCAGCACCGTTATGACACAGATATTTCAGTTAGTGACAGAGTCCAGTAAATATTGGTATCTGCACCTTAACGTTGCTTGATTTCAACTAAAAAGCGTCAGTTTGAACAGATTTTCGACTATAATCAAGATGCACAAAGTTTTCTGCAAAACCAGCGACAATATTACACATTTACTTCTACAATTCTCTGTAAAAAAGGGGCTACGTCACATCCTTGAACAACATACTACATAATATCAACAAATATTTAAAATCATAGCAAATTTACAAAAAAGAAAAGTTGTCGTTATATGTCACAAAAATTTACTTCAATTACACCTTATAAAAATAATTCACGTAAATACAAACGTAGCGTCAACTTACAACTAAACTAATACCGCTGGTTCTAAAGTGAAGACCTCGAATCGAGTATTTTTAGGTTATGTCATGTTGTCTCGGGATGTGTAACCCAAATTTTCAAGAATAAAGCCTAAAAGATCGCGATAATAAAAAAACTAACAGTAAAAACAAAGACCTACTCACAGTTCACAGAAATCACAAAGTTTCACCAACTCAACCAATAATAGTAAGGGTACCTGTTGGGTGTCTTGCGTACATACGAGAACATCACATGGCACGGTACGGCCCCTGCATCTTCAAATACTGGATCACCAGTGACGGCCCCCCGGCCACTATCTCCGCCGGGATCTGCGACAGGGGGCAGTTCTCGATGCTCATTATCTGCAGATTAGAGCACAGCGCCAGCTCAAACGGAAGGTTATGCAACGTCGGATTATCGTTTATGTATAACGACTCCAAGTTCTCTAAAGTTCCGATTTCTTCAGGGAGATAGGTCAAGTTGTTCTCGCCTATGCTCAGGAATATCAAGTTGGTGAGGTGGCCGATGGCCCTGGGTAAACTAGTGAGTTGATTGGACTGGACGATGAGTCTCTGCAATTCCCTTAAGAAACCGACTTCGTTCGGCAGCTGCTCCAAGCGGTTCTCTTCTAAATCCAGAACTCGCAGTTTACGAAGGTTCCCGATGCTAGGTGGGATCCTCCGTAACAAGTTATTTGACAGGATTAATACTTCAAGGCTCTGCAAGCACTGAATATCGTCGGGGAGTTTTATAAGCTGGTTGGTGCCTAGGTTAAGCTCTACCATATTAGTCCAAGTGCCGACATCGAGCGGTAACGATGTCAGTTGATTTTCTTTCATATTCAACTTGGTTAAATGCTTCGCACGGGAAAAAATACCATACGGAATTTTATCGATTTGGTTGTGCTCTAAGTTAATGGAGTCGACGTTCGTGAACTGAGACGGACCACCGGAAGGGTAAGCAGAGAAGTAGTTCCTCGACAAGGTTATGCTCGTCAGTTCGCTTAAACTGGATAATAAACCTTCGGGTAGCTGCGAAATAGCGTTACCCTCCACGTTGAACTCGTCCATGTGCTTGCAGTTGCTCAACAAAGTGGGAATCTGCGTCAACCTGTTATACCTCAAACCTAATCTGGTCAGTTGCTGGAGATGCCCGATTGAATCTGGAATGTCCAGTAACTCGTTGTGTTGCAAGTCCAGGGTGGATAGGTTGACGCATTGCCCGATTTCTTCCGGCAGGTGCTCCAAGTGGTTATGCGAAACGTCAAATGTTAGCAGATTGATTAACTGGCCTATGCCCGCAGGCAACTCTTTGATTTTATTCTCTCGTAAGCTGAGCATCGTGAGAGAGGTTAAGAACCTGATTTCTTCCCCCACATACCTTATCCTGTTGAAGCGTAAAAACAGTGTTGTAAGTGAGGTTAATTTATACACTACGTCGGGGATGTCATTCAGCTTGTTGTGCCTCAGATCTAAGACTTTGAGTGAACGTAAATTTTCCAGGGAATCGGGTAGACTGGTGAGTGAGTTTTCGCTTAACGCCAACGTTTGCAGGCTGGTGAGACAGCCGATTTCGGCAGGCAGGTAAACCAATTTGTTACCGTACAGATATAATTCCGATAGGTGGTGTAGATCTCTTACTGTCGGAGGCAGCAGGGTGATGTTGGATTTGCTCAAGTCAAGACGCTTTAAGCCCTCATCTCGACATCTTAAGAATTCTTTGGATACATCAAGGTCAGCCTGGATGGGCTGTTTGTTTTTCTTAGCTGTGGGTTTGAGTTTGTTGGACTCTGGGTGTTTTACTGTGACAACCTTGGGCCTGGACACATCTCCGCCCAGGGACCCAGAGGAGAACTTCTTCTGCTTGGCGTGCTCCAGGATTCCCGACGACTCAGCTTCTGGCATTTCTGGATCTAGCAAATAACCGCCGCTACCAGAACCAGGTTGGGTCATTACGTTATTTTTAGCCTAATTATGTGACTAATCTAATTTGCCATGACTGCTCGAGATTCGTCTCTTGTTTACAACCTTCCAGGCACCTCCTTCGCCTGTCACTTGCGGTCTACTCGATTTATGAACATCTTCGGCTCATTCATCGGCCTTTCTGCCACAGAATACTGGATTATGGCGGCCCTAACACCAAATTTGCTACTTTGCACGAACCGTATTTTCTATCCGTTTGAGTAAATGTAAATGCACAACTCAAGGCCACACATACACCAAGACAGGTGCAGTCACAAGTGCAACAGACTACGATGGAAGACAAAAATGCCCCCGCCCATAAACACTAGTTAGGAATACAACCGATTCTTCTCTCTGTTCTTAGGGAGGTGCTGCCATCTTGCAGAAACCGGAAAACGATATAATTAGATGTACCTACAATCTATTGCAATAATAACGGCACTCCCGCAAAACAGGTTGTGATTAAATTTCTGTCGGTAATACAGTAGATTTAATTGAGAATACATCTCCGGTCACCATTTCAAAACAAGTCGTCAAATTCAATTTAAAGAGCGTCATTATTATTGCAATAGATTGTACAACATTTAATTATTTATGTTATAAATTAGTTTAACAAATACGTATTTGCTAATTAAGGAACGAAGATTAATATTCTCGATAAAACAAATTCTATGACTATGATGTTGTTGGAATTTATTATTTACGTTTGTTTTATACAAAATGGAAATAAGAAAAACAAGTTCTTCTTAATATCCTATGGACATTTAAAATCCTCATTTGAATGATTATTATCTTATCACAGGTCACAGGTAAATAATAATTATACTAATATTATACCTATCTAGCTCATTGGAACAATTTATTAAAAAAAAACAAGTGAATGATATAATACAAAATAAGATAAGCGGAAACCGGATTATCATATTATCTATCTTTAATTTAGCAAGTACCTACTATACCGTACATATATAAGTACCATAAAATAATTTTAACTTTTAAATTCAATTTTTTAACAGTTGGCAGCTCTAAAAAGTTAAGTTCATTTCTACTTTTTAAATAAATATAATTACATTATAGATACGTTAATAAATAATTATTAAACAAAAAATTGAAGGTTTGCATTCATTTTTTTATCAAATTTAAGAATTTATATTCCACAGAACGATTGAATTTCGTGATTGGTAGCAACCGCCATTTAGGAAAACAATGAAGGTTGTAGGTTGGCACCACTGAACGAGCAGGGCAGCCTCTCTAGGGTTTTTCAGTTTACTAGTTGCGGGAGTGGTGCTGTTGCGAGTGGTGATGGTCCGTAGACGTTGTTAAAAACCCGTGTTTTGTTTAAAAATGTATATAAAGTGACAAATGGAGTGTATTAGTGTGTGTTAGTTTTACAATTATGAGTGAGGTTTTGAGTTAGCCGAAATGTTCCGTTGTATACCGATTTTCAAAGGCTGCAACAGACAAGTGGAGTTTGTTGATAAGAGACACTGCTCTTTACCCAATGTCCCCGAGGATATTCTACGCTATTCCAGGAGTCTGGAGGAGCTCCTCCTAGACGCTAACCACATTCGCGATCTTCCAAAGGTACTGCGATAAAGACGTCGAAAAATTCAGATGTTTTAATTGTTTCTTCCGCTTTCAGAACTTCTTTCGGTTGCACCGACTTCGAAAACTTGGACTTAGTGATAATGAGATCCACAGGCTACCCCCCGACATCCAAAACTTCGAGCACCTCGTCGAGCTCGACGTGTCTAGAAATGGTAAGTCTTTAAAGTACGCATAATCTCGCGAAAAAGAGCTGGCTCGACCGGTGAGAACAACCGGTTTTCAGGTGCATTTAAACTGTCACAAATGTCACTTAATTGGCCGTCACGTCCATATACCTTCGCGAAAGTAAAACCCTCACTTGCTTCTTTGTTTTGATAAAATAATTATCTTTAATAGCGCATAAATCATTCAAAATTGAAGGAGTATAACTCCAAGTATTGAGACAGTGTTTTATCAAATGGCAACATTTTTTAAGGTAATGGCTCTAGTCTTATCTTAAAAAATAATCCAGTCACCTCTGCTAGTTAAGCTTTCTCGGAACGATGCGTAATTGTTTCGAAATATAAGGGCATCGAATGGAAGCGGAACAGGACGTGTTAAAATTCAGTAACCACCGTCGACCAGAAATAGTACATGAATAAGTTATAAATATTATTCTTTTGTGTTGAATATGTGTGTACAATATAGAGAAAAGCGTTTGTGCAGTTCGTTTTTTATCTGGCATGTCGTTCGCACCTCACTTTCATCGCGTCATAACGTAAATAGAGTGATAGGAATGTAATATATCTCCACCCACTTTCCGAGATTATCGCGGCATACGCTGTGAATACGCGAACAATGCCGCTGTGGGAAGCATAATTAGTTATTGTTTTATCCTCTTGTTGTAATTTGCCTTCGTATTTAGATAGGAAAATGCAGTCCGGTATGCAGGTATGCTCCAACTGACGCCTACACGCCTGATTAGAGGCCGTGGGCAGCTAGATCGCGGATTATAAAATGCCTGAAAATAATTTACTTCTAATTGAAGATTGATGTAAATTAACTGCCGAGATGCTCTTTTAAAATACACGGCAGGTTTGGGTCAATTTTGCTTTCTTGATTAGCATAATGGTCATATACAGGGTGTTCTACATGCTCTATGACAAACTTTGCCAGATGGTAGCTGAATTAATGTCAAACATATGTAGGTCCGATTCGTTTTTGTTTGGAAGTTACCGATGGCTGTCTTACCACTTGAAACTCTCATATGCTCACCCATTTCTGGTTTGTGGAAATTTATTTCTAAAATTTCTGTAATTTCCTAGAAATTTTCAAAGTATCGCCTAATTTCCTAATATTTCTTAAACATTTTTTAAATTTTCTAAAATTTCTTTAATTTTCCTGTTTATTTATAGCAACAAAATGTGGTACAAAAATCGCTTTGCTATCGTTGTTAGTTGCGGAGTAATTCGATGGGCTCCTGGCGTATACTCTAGCACCCACCATTTTTCTCGAAAAAGGCACAAGGTACAAAATTGAAACTGGTAGTACAAATTAGCAACAAAGTAGTAACTAAATATCCACCACTTGTTTTTGACGACTGTATTTTATTTTTCATTTTAGACGAGCTCAAAGCAGAATAATTTTTTAACTGACTGTATGAGTTGAATGGACAATTTTCTTTATTTTTGAAAAGCTATACACTGGCAGAAAGTACTCGACGAGCAACAAAATATGGTATAAAAATCGCTTTGCTATCATTGTTAGTTGCGGAGTAATTCGATGGGCCGCTAGCGTAATATTACGCTAGCGGCCACCATTTTTCTCGAATACGGCACAAGGTACAAAATTGAAATTGGTGGTACAAATTAGCAACAAAATATCCAGTACTTGTTTTTGGCGGCCGCTGATGTTGGCTTGCCAAGGTAATATACGTCATTTTTTGTCAATCTGAGAGTTTCTGCCAATGTCTTAAAGCGTCATCTCTCACATCTTCGCCACTGGTACTCGAATAATGTGTTTACGTTTTCCTTTCTTGTTGTACAGGGTGTGACTAGGATCAAAATCAGTTTTTTGACCAAGAACGTCACAATTCTGTGAAATCTTTGAATTGAAATATGTCCGCGGATCTGCTGTCAACTGTAATAAGCGCCACCTATAGTACATGCATTTAAATCGTCATGACTTTTTGGTGCCTGCAGATCCAGTACAGACTGACTTTAAAAGATCTGGACAAAATGCTACCACATATTCCTAGAGCCAAGATGTGATCTAACCCAATTTACCTTAGTCGAAAATTTTATAGTATTTAAATAAAGTATGAAGGAAGAGAATGGGTTTGTGTGTATGAAGTAAAACCTAAAAATCCTATCCAAAAAAGCGGTTGCTCAAGACGTTTCTTAAAAAAAACGCCAAAGAATAAAAATTATTGATTAAACAATCAATACACCAATGCACAGAAAATTTATAACGACTTAAATGCATGTGAAGTACTGTATGTGGCGCCCTCTGCAATTGACAGCAAATTCGAGGCCCTTAGAAATTTCTGTCTTGCGAAATCTTGTCATAATTTTGATTCAAGTAGTTACCTCCTCAATTTCGGGTTTGTGGAAATTTATTTCTAAAATTTCTATAATTTCTTAGAAATTTTCAAAGTATTTCTTAATTTCCTGATAATTTGTCACTTTACTGAACATTTCTTTAGAAATTTCCGAAAATTTCCTAATATTTCTAAAAATTTCCTAAAATTTTTTAAATTTTCCTCTTTATTTATTAAAATCCTTTAACATTATTTAATATGTGTTTAAAAATTATTATACACCTTAAGATCCATCCATCCATCCATCAGTCATGAAAACGTCCAAAAACTTGGACGAAACGTAGGATAATAATTATTTTCATTACAACTGGCTGCCTCAGTAAATAAAAATAAAAAAAGTTTATTTTTCCATTTTTTTACCAAAGTAATAGGTGGATTGTATCTTCTATTGCATTTTCTCTCGCAATATAGGTTATCATCTCTACTTTCTCTACTAAAACAATTTTAAAAGTTCCACTTTAACACCCTGTATCTTTTAAGTGAGATATTTTTGTAATTTCTATCTACTTTTTTTGCCAAACTAGCCATGATGAAGAGTACTAAACAAAACTATAAACGTATTGAAGAAGTAACCTAAATGGACAATAGTAAAATACTGTTTAACCCGAGGTTTAACTTAATAAGTTTTAAAATTACGCCATTTATTTTAATGCATATTTGTAGGTAAATAATTTCCATTTAATTTATAATTTTCAAAAAATTTAAGTACCATGCCAATCGTCGCGTTTGATGAATCTGGTCAATCGCTCACGTTGGTTCATGAAACGTGTCTGTGGGATTGTTCGTGCGAACAGTGGGCCTGTCTGCACCACCCTTTAATAATAAAGTAAGCCCCCCCCCCCTGGCCGTTCCTATCTAGTAATCTAACGTCTCGACTAGGCCTGGTGGGCGATTGATTTTGAAATTAAATTTGCAATGCCTGTAAGTAGCAATTATTTCCGATAAGATACAAGTGGTGTGTCTGGAGGCAGATGGTTATCGTGGATCTTGTCTAGGTGCCGCTGTTTCGAGGTTTTTTTTTTCATTTAAACTGTATATTGAGTTGTTCAGAAGTCACCTCTTCCTTGAAAATGCGCTACTAGATATTTTAATGTAATGTTTAATTAGACATATCCTAGAAAAAAATGCGTAAATTGCGTATCATTTGTTTCATTGGAATGGAAATCGGCGAAATTTGATTTCACATGAGTTCCTGATTTACTTGATTTCGATTTTTATATGAATTTACTTGATTTAACTGATTTCATTTGATTTCGCATGATTCCGTTGATTTTATTTGGATCCGTCTGTGGTCGCGCGGTTTAAGGTGTCAGTACCTGAATCGACGTGACTAGATCGTTGTGAGTTCGACCCCCGCAGCCGGTAAACCGAATATACAGGGTGAATCTTAAATAAGTACAAATATTTTAACTGCTGGTGTAGTTCGTCATTTAAATCAGTCTAGTAAAAGCCATTTTTAAAAATTTCTAATATTTACGGAGATATTAATTTTTTAAAAAAATACCCACATTTTGAGGACCGCTGGCTGATTTTTCATCCAACAACGTAATGAAACATATGATTTGTTGCGAGATTGCCATATCTCCTCCAATATAAATATTACGTTTCCTTTAACGTAATAGTTCTATTTTAAAAATACTTGTTTTAAGCATAAGTACAGTAAAATTGGGTATGTAGTATGATACGCAGCAATATTAACATAAATTTTAACATCTGAACTAACCTTACTATACTTCAACGATTAAAAATGAATTTCCGCAAGTTCAATACTACCGTAAAATATTTAGGAAGATATTACGTGATATTACTATGTCCAATGTTCAAAAATTATACATAAACGTGCACACAAGCTTACCTGTTTGTTAAAAAATTAACTATTTAATCAGTAATCCACATTTCACAAGTTAAATGTCATTGTACACTGTTAGAAAGGGACACAAAACACAATTTCCTTAAGTTATTTTATGAAGAATAACGAAAAACTATGCACGCGTTTTTTATTTAAAATGGAAAAAATGTCAACTTTTAGCAAATTTTATTGCTATTTTCATGCAATATGTGGGGTTAACAAGTTTGACTTGGGCTTCCGATAATCTGTCATGACAGTCAATGACAGTTTGATAATAAAAAATAATATAAAATGTTACACTTGACAAAATTCGCTAAAAGTTGAGATTTTTTCTTCCTTGAAGCAAAGACATTTGTGTAATACTGGCAACACTGTGAACCACACGTTCAGTCTGCAGCACTATGACTCATAAAAGTATGAAGGGTCGGTCTAGGCCAGCGGTCCTCAACAAGTTTTCTACTGAAAAATTACGAAATTTATTTAAAATTTCACTTTTTTATTTCAGATTTTTTTGTAAAAAAACTATTAATTATGTGTTCTACACACAAAACTATACTGCTGGTTAAAATATTTGTACTTATTTAAGATTCACCCTGTATATTCTGAATGTTTTAAGATAAGACTTTTTTTTAAACAGCGGTGGAATTTGAGATGGAAGTTTAAATTTGCACTAGCTGTAACCAACCAGCGTTACAAGTGTTATAATAAAATTGAGGCTAAAATTAACTTGTAATATTCGACCTTATGGAAAGGTGACTTAGTCAAAAATAAAATCAATAAGTAAGATAATACTTAATATTTTATTTTTTTTATTCAATTACCATTCTTATTTAAGAAATATTATTTAGTAGATTGTGTAAGAGATTAAATAGAATTTTGGCAATTTTTTTTGTTTAATGTAAGTAATTAAATCAAGCCAAATTTGAACATCAGTTCAACTTATTTGCACTAAACATATAACATTGACAGTTACAACAATATTTTAATACAATAAAATACATAAAAACAAATACAAACTTACTTAAACCAGATTTAATTTAAGAAAAAACGTAAAATCAACATAAAAAAATTAAAAGTTTTCTGACAGATGACAAATATTCCAAATGAAATTAGTTACGCTACGCGATTTTGTTGGTTTCACATATTTCGGTCATTTCACAAGATTTCACTTGATTTTAAGTGATTTGCATGATTTTACAGATTTTATTGATATCTACAGATTTTTTTGATATCACACAAAACGTACACCTGATTTGAGGGTGTCACACTCCTTGATTTTGGGTTTCCAATGATTCATATCCGTATGTATTCCAGTATGCTTACCTATCGTTTTTTATTTTAATAATATTATTTCAAATTTAACAGTTAACTACATTCTAATTTAAATAGGATATCCTTATTTATCGCAGGGAAAGATGATCGGTGACAGCAAGAGCTGTTTAAACGCTATATTTGGCAAAGTTGACCTTTTTTGTAGAGTTGTTTGGCTGACAAATCAAACGTTGAATCGTGGGCAGAGAATTTAAGCTTTCCAAGAGCCTTGGTTGAACTGTCTGTTATTCGTTTCAGGGTAATAATACATATTACAGTTGTTGCTCAAATATCGAGGTATTTGGGCGATAAACAAGGTCGTAATTTGCTAGATACATGGTTATGGTAAAATAAATTGACAGTACGGGACTTACAGCTTATTTCAGAGATACAAGAGAAATATGATTCAAAAAGAGTGACCCCACCATCCGCGATTTTGTTAAGTTTCTTGCAACTGTCAAAATTCGTAAATATACAGTAAATATAAGTGTCACTAAATAACTTAATCGAAAGGGTAACCATAAAATTGTACCTGGGGGACGGGAGAAGTCTAGGATTAACTCAAGAGTTAATCTTGGCGCTTCGCATCTTGTGAAATAATTTAACTATTGTGCGAAACTTAAAACAAAACAAAAGAAGCTATTAATTTCACATTTTTTGTCAATCTGAGAGTTTCAGTCATTGTCTCGGTTATTCCCGTAAAGCGTCGCTTTTTGCGTCTTCGCCACTGGCATCGAATAATTTTTTACGGTTTTTTTGTTCTTGTTGTACAGGGGTGACTAGAGACAAAAAATCTATTTTTTGACCGAGAATATCACAATTCTAAGCAATCTAGTATCAAATGTGAAATTTTTGGCAATTTCTTGAAATTGCCCGGAATCCCTCGGAAATCGCTATTTTGCGAAATCTTGTCACAATTTTGATACCAGTGGTTACCTCCTGAAACACTTAATTATTAATTAATGTCTAGATACTACTGCAGCTATGTAGATGACGTCCGTATATGTTCTAGCAAATCTAGATGTAAGTAACAAAACATATGAATGGTCCGGTCTCGTATTATGTCACGGGTATCTAAATTTAGCAAGTCGTGTGTCAATTCGCGTCGCCTCAGGACTTCCACAGCACACTACTGCTAGGATCGAAACAAAAATGCAGCACGACATGAGATGGAGGTGCACGGTGCAATCGGCCTTGGAACTGTGAAATTGATATATATATGCATGTAACGATTAGGTACTCCGATAGATATTGCGTGCCTACGGGCGCTGTTGCCATATTTACCGTAATTATTTCAGTCATCTTCAATACACGACGTTATTGAATTTCCCTAATTTTCCTAATATGTCGCATGAATAAGGTCGAATAGAACCAAACAGCAGGAAATCTGTCTTGTTATGCAAACAAAATTATCACATTCGTGCCATCGACGAGAGAAACTAGTTTTTACATTGACATTCATCATAACAGCGAAGGTCATATGGTACACCGATGAAGAAGGTAAAAATTTTGTGTAATCCCAATTAGCAAAATAAATTTTATAGAAGTCACAAATTCATATAACGTGGTTAAATTATATTTTTAGTGCAAAATATTAGAACCAAATCATTTTAATATTGGTGTATGACGCAGACTCATAATTATTTCTACTTATATTTAAAAATGGGGTAGCCTAAACTCAATGGCGATTATTTGTGTAGATAAGCTATAATATTTACAATATTATCTTTCTCGTCTTTCAACAACGAAAATTTTATTATAGATATGTTTGTGATAAAAATATTATGCGCTTTAGTTTAAGACCACATTTCCATTATAAAAAATAATAAAATTATGCATTCTTTAATTTATATTATCATTGTATAATTTAATGAATTTGTTATAAAATAATCTTTCAAAAATAGTAAAATCATGTTTTAGATATAATTTTAATAAGACTTTCAACTAATTTTACATAATGGTGTACAGTCGCTGCTCCAACAAATATTCATTTAAACATGGTCACTTTATAATCTTATAATACAATGATTTTATTCCACATAAAAGCATAAGAAACTGTTTTAGTGCAAATTTTATACGATAAAATTATTTTTTCTACGTCATGCAAAAAACAAAACTTTATTGAACTATATTTAGTGGAAAAAGTGGTTCTTTATAAAATGTTTATTGCATTCATATGTCAATCTACTACAGCGTTTTATCATCATGACAAACATAGACGTCTTTATGTTGACGCTTATCCAAATCGCCAGATTCCTTCACAATGCATGTTTGGAAGAATTCACCAAAAATTGCGTGATACCGGTTCTATGAGCAAACAGTGCCATTTATCCGGAAAACCAAGGTCGGTATCCACTCCTAGAGCAGAAGAAATTCTAGCACACTAGGAATTAGTGGTCTTCTTGTTTGGAGAATCCTTCACGAGCAACTTCTCCATACCATGTGCAACGAGTACAGACCTTAAATCCAATAAATGATCATCAAGCACGTTTGGTTTTTTACCCCTGGTTTCTACGTCATGATGCTGAAGACTCTCGTTTTCTTGAAAACATTCTTTTTACTGATGAGGCCGGGTTCACAAGAAATGGAGTGTTTTCACAGTACGCATATTTGGGCCGACGAAAATCCTCGTGATCTAATAGAATCTGGACATCAGGCACGTTTTTCATTAAACATTTGGATGGGTATTGTAGGTGACAGGTTTCTAGGTCCTGTTGTTTTACCAAACCGATTAACAGACGCTGCTTACCTCAAATTTCTGCAGAACACACTGTATGAGTTTTTGGAAGACATTCCTTTGAATCAGAGGCAACAAATGTGGTTCCAGCATGATGGTGCTCCAGCTCATTTTTCCATGGCGGTTAGAGAGCATTTACACTAAACTTTTCCACATAGATGGGTAGGAAGGGCCGCACCTGTTTTATGGCCTCCAAGATCGCCTGATCTGAACTCTCTAGATTTCTTTGTTTGGGGATATTTGAAGACATTAGTGTATGGTACTCCTACAGCCTGGAAAAGCTGCAGCTACGGATTAATCAAAAGTGCCAAGAAATCCAAACCAAGGAGGGTGTTTTCGAAAGAGTTCGTGTATCGTTGAGACAAAGATGTTGTGCCTGCTTGGAAATGGACGGAGGGCACATCGAACATCTTCTGTAACTTTGTTTTCTGTTTGTTAAAAACTTCCTTTGTCGGTTTATTCCTAATAAAATAAAATGTTTGAAAAACGAATACTGGTCTATATCTCCGCAACCGTTACTTTCCGGACCCATGTTTATTAAGACTTTTCTGCTTATTTTGGTTCATACTATTACCTCCTGAAATATTTTACACTCTTTTTTAACACCCTATATATATTTTTTTAAATGTTGTATAACGCATTATTATACTTTTATAAAAAAAATTAACTGAAACTTATTTGTTCTATAAAAAAACTGTAAAAACTATTATAAAACAATTTTACACAATTACTTCCTTCAGGAACAAAATTATCCCAATTATTTGCTCTATAAAATCAAATTGTTCATTAAACAATGCTATTCGATAGTTATAAAATAATTCGCTTCTTTTAAAGTTCCATTTTGCTAGTTGGGATGACTTTCGACAGAATCATCACGCACCTTGGTGCTTGATTTGGTCCGTTTAAATTTTCATCACGATCAAGGCGATGACGATTATGAATACTTTTACGGGCATCGGGAGCTTATAATAACTTTATTGTACTTCGAACAATGCGGTCGATCGTGTGACGTCATGATGCGGTTTCTGGGACGTCCCAGTTCGACCAAACTCGATTTTAAATAAAACGTATTAAAATATTATTATATTAAATGTATTTAATGAATTGAAACACCAAAATCCTACCAACAGTGTTGACAACATCGTGGAAAAGTGTTCCAAAATGACAGGGATTGGAAAATCGACTATCTACAGACTTTTAAAGGAAACAAAAAATGAACAAGATACTGTAAATCATCTACAGGGAGGTCAAAAGTCGTTATAGATGATTTCTTCAAAAATGTCATTCGCAGAAAAGTACATTCATTTTATTTTAAAAAAGAAATACCAACGCTAAACAAAATTTTAAGTGAACTTTCAGAAGACAACGAATTACCAAAAATCAGTAGAAGCAAATTATGGGCCGTCTTACGAGAGTTGAATTTTTGCTGGGAAAAGCAGAACAGGAAGTCAGTTCTTATCGATAAAGATTAAATTATTTGTTGGCGAAGATCCTACTTAAGATCAATTAGAAAATTCCGTGACGAAGGGAGGAATATTTATTATCTAGACGAAACTTGGGTCAGCGAGGGATATACTGTAACAAAAGTATGGCAATATTAAAATGTAAAAAGTTTTCGACACACATTTTTGGATGGACTTTCAACAGGGTTCAAGGCATCTTCAGGTAAAGGGGAACGCAGATGTTTTCGAAGAGTATTTTACACAGATGTTGGATCTTATTCCTCCGGGGTCTATAATTGTCATGGATAATGCCAATTACCATTCACAGCAGACCGAGCGGACGCCCACGACTGCTTGGAGGGAAGCCGATATAATTCATTGGTTATCCAGAAAAAATATTTCTTTTGATATATGGTGAAAAAGGAACTTTTGACACTTGTCACGGTACTACGGTTACCACCTTATCACTGTGAACTTAACCCGATCCAATTAGTCTGGGCGCAGGTAAAAGGAAATGTAGCGCGAAATAATACGACGTTTAAATTAAGTGACGTGAAAATTTTGTTAAAAAATTCCTTGGAACGAGTAACTGCAGATGTATACGTCATGTACAAAAAGAAGAGGAAAAAATGTGGGAACTCGATAATTTAATTGACATTACTGTAGAACCTATCGTTATCAATCTAGGAGACGAAGATAATTCATCAGAATATTCAGAGGATGAATTTTAATATACCTACTTTTTTATTTTCTTTATTGTACATTTATACAACACTATATTTACTCACCGTAATTTAAATTTTCAAAATACATATATTTTTTTGTGGAATAAAAGTTTATTCATTAAATTTAAATAAATATTTTGATAATAATATTGAATAATTTTATTTGAATTACTAAAAACCCTCTTAACCCGGTTATGATGCTTAAAGTAACCTCATGTTTTGAAATGCTGTTTTTAAATTGTTTACTTATAAGAGAAATGGACCGAGAAATTGAAGCGGCATAGACAAAGACAGATTGTCGGGGATTAAATTTTTGCTACCTGCTACAATTTAGTACAGTTCGATCACACAAAGTGTTTTTTAAAGTACACCTCATCTATACCGGATATACATAATATAAAAATATTGAATATAAGCACCAGTACTACATTTATTTACGATTTGCTTTTATTAATCTCTTTCATTTCTAAACAGACTATAATGGTGTCATCAATTATATTTTTTCGAGAAACATACCCAAAATGTTTTCCTGTTAAAATGCTCTCTTTATTAGATTACTTCCCATTTAAAAGTTATAAGCAATATCGTTCTAAAGAATCTCAAAAGAAATAGCACCTAAAAATCACATTAGCGGTGGATGGATCAAGTAGTCGTTGGAAAATAATTGAATGTTGTTTAAATGTGCATAAAAATATTATTACTCAATACGAACGTCAAACATATAACTTGTGTGCTTACAAAATGTTTTCGTATTCAGAAAAACTTGATATATTGCTAATTTACGGCGAGTAAGAAAAAAAATCAAGAAAAGCTGTAGAGCTATATCGAGAAAGTCTCCAGAGCGCCTCATTCCTAATCATAGAATGTTTACAAGATTAAAGGAGACCTTGCGACGGAATGAAGATGCATTTTCTGTTCGGAAGAATCAGATAATTGCCCGAAGGGTAAGAAACAAAGTTAATAATACAGATAGACTGTTAGTATATCGAACAAAATCCACGAAATTCTATGCGGCAAGCTAGCCGGAAATTGAATTTAGATAAATCAACTGTTCAACGAATTTTAAAGACCAATGGGTGTCAACTACAAAATTCACAATTTGGAGTATTTAGCTGAGCGTCATATTGAAAACAAACTTAATTTTACATTTCAAATTGTAGTAAATGTAAAAACTGTTGATCAGAACCTTTTTCGGCACGCTCTTTGAACGGACGAAAGTCGATTTGTCAGTCATGGTTTGCCAAACAGGCGCAACGAGCACTACTGGTCCATTGAAAACAACCCCCACATTGTAAATCCAGTCGAAAGCCAAGGCCATTTTGGAGTAAATGTATGGTGCGGCATCATCGGCAGGCATTTAATTGGGTCTTATTTTTATAAACATACATTGAACAGTGTGCGTTTTCAAAATTCAAAGAGCTTATTCCTCGCTTTGCTTTGTTACTTCACGGGCAGGAACCGCGAAGCCCGATTACTGCCCGCCGCGTCGGTAAAAAGGTTCCCGACGTCACGGGATGGATAATTAAAAATACCGGAAGAAGAGCCGGCTGTGGCTGAGCTGAAACCAGAAACCAGAACAAGTGACGATCCGACGACAATCGAGAAGCGTGCACGGACGTCGTGATTGTTTATTTTCGTCTATAACGGCGGGCATGAGCGCCGTCAGAATTTTTTTAAGCAGGGAAAGAATTTTAGACAATTTGTGTGAAAAATGTAGGAGAATGTTGTAATGGATGTTTTATTGACCCAGAATTCGAATTGTATAACGTGTTAAAATGTTAGTTAATAACTTAATAAGGTACATTTTAATAAAGAAGGTTATAAACGGTAAACAAATTTGAAATAGGTGAATTTCCGCAAAGACAGAAAGAAATATATGAAATATTTAACTCATACTTATACAGGGTGATTAATAAATACTAGGAAAAAAATTAAGTAAATAAGTACGGCGGCGTCGACGACATAAATAAAATCAAAATATTTAAATTCATAATACCTGCCATAATACTCTGATTATGCAGGGTTAATAATGCTAATATTTAAAAAATAAATAAACCATCTTTCAAAATAATTTCAATCATTTAAAAAGCGAAATTTTTTTTTAAAACTATATTAAACCCCTATTTATCGCCAACTATGGCAGCCCGTTCGATTTTGGTTTCCTTCATTTTAGTGCCTTTTTTTCAATTTTTAAACATTTTATAGTAATTAAATAAAGGAATTTGTGTCAGGTATAGATATTTTCTTATAAAATAGCTTGTGCCGGTTTGTTTTTCTAGGTGGTTATCGGACAAAACTGCCGCGTTGAAATTTTCTAATATCTATGGGCATTAAATGCCCAATAAATGGGTATTTTATTTAACGGTACGTGAAGTGTGTTTTATTTTTAGTGGGTAATCCCGACGGACTGACGGATAATGAGTGCAAAGTAGTTTTGACAGTTTTGAATGAAAAACGAATGCAAAATTTAAATAAATTAATTTTTATCATTTCTACGTTTGGAAACGCTGGAAAAAAAATTACTGCATTGTAGTTGACAGATCATACGGCCGATTTTCCAGAAGAAAATAGGATTTTGCCCCATTTTTTATTATTATTTACGTTCTTCCAGCAGAACAGCGACCTGTATCTTGGATTAGTTCCACAAAAATTATAAATTAAAATATTTATTTGATGCAAAAGTATAGTAAAATTTTTTAAAAATACGTTTTATTTTGTAATCTATTAGGTCTGTTCCAACAAGAGTCCGGAATTGGTTCGAACTGATAGAAATATTCGTTCGTTAGGCGAACATTTCTGACAGTTTCAAACTATAGTCTGTTTAGAAATGAAAGAGAGTAATAAAAGCTTATTATGTATGCAAATCGTAAATAAATGTAGTACTGGTGCTTATATTCAACATTTGTATATTATGTATTATCGGTATAGATGAGGTGTACTTTTAAAAAAACTTTGTGTGATCGAACCGTACCAAATTGTAGCAGGTAGCTAAATTTAATCCCCGACAATCCGTCTTTGTCTTTGCCGCTTCAATTTCTCGGTCCATTTCTCTTATAAGTAAACAATATAAAAACAGTATTTCAAAACTAGAGGCTACTTTAAGCATCATAACCGGGTTAAGAGGGTTTTTAGTAATTCAAATAAAATTATTCAATATTATCAAAATATTTATTTAAATTTAATGAATAGATTTTATTCCACTCAAAAACATATGTATTTTGAAAATTCAAATTATGGTGAGAAAATTTAGTGTTGTATAAATGTACAATAAAGAAAATAAAAAAGTAGGTATATTAAAATTCATCTTTTAATATTCTGATGAATTATATTCGTCTCCTAGATTGATAACGATAGGTTCCACAGTAACGTCAATTAAATTATCGAGTTCCCACATTTTCTCCTCTTTTTTTTGTACATGATGTATACATCTTTGCCAGTTATCTGCAGTTACTCGTTTCAAGGAATTTTTTAACAAAATTTTCACGTTACTTAATTTAAATGTCGTATTATTTCGCGCTACATCTCCTTTTACCTGCGTCCAGACTAATTCGATTGGGTTAAGTTCACAGTAATAAGGTGGTAACCGTAGTACCGTTATTTGGCGATTTGTTGCCATTTCATCCATAACATATTTTTTTCTGATCTTTATTAAGATTGACAAGTGTCAAAAGTTCCTTTTCCACCATATTTGTTTCAAGAGAAATATTTTTTCCGGATAACCATTGATTACCCAACATCTGTGTAAAATACTATTCGAAAACATCTGCGTTCATGTCTTCGTGATAGTCACCTGTATTTTTAGATTCAAATAAAAATAAACCGCCATCTACAAAACCACTGGCACTACGTATATGTGTCACTATTAATCTTCGCCCTTTACCTGAAGGTGCCCTGAACCCTGTTGAAAGTCCATCCACAAATGCTTGTCGAAAACTTTTTACATTTTTATCTTGCCATACTTTTGTTACAGTATATCCCTCGTTGACCCAAGTTTCGTCTAGATAATAAATATTCCTCCCTTCGTCACGGAATTTTCTTGATCTTAAGTAGGATCTTCGCCAACAAATAATTTCATCTTTGTCGATAAGAACTGATTTTTGACTCTGAAAGTTCTCTTAAAATTTTGTTTAGCGTTGGTATTTCTTTTTTAAAATAAAATGAGTGTACTTTTCAGCGAATGACATTTTTGAATAAATCATCTATAACGACTGTTGAACCCCCTGTAGATGATTTTGGGGGATTTACAGTTTCTTGTTCATTTTTTGTTTCCTTTAAAAGTCTGTAGATAGTCGATTTTCCAATCCCTGTCATTTTGGAACACTTTTTCACGATGTCGTCAATCTGTTGGTAGGATTTTGATGTTTCAATACATTTAATATAATAATCTTCCCATTCTGAGACATCGCACATCTTTTCACGCGTTTAGCAGGTACGTAATCTGATAAGCTCGACATTTTTCCCAAACAATATTATATCCACTGGCACAATAATCACTAAACACAAGTCGAATTTTACTCTACTGCACGTCTTCGTATATTCAGCTCTAAGACTGGATTGATCTGTCACAATACACTGGCTCCTGCCCTATGATGTATCCAGTAAAATATACTAATGTACACCTGTTAGCATTAGTGTTACCCGATAATTACCTGAAACGAAATATTACCACGCCCATGGCCAGTTCTTATCTCGGGGTTTTATTACTCTCTTTCATTTCCAAACAGACTATAGTCCCTGATCGCTGTTGGAACAAAACAAACCTATTTTGATCGTTGGACAGAATACTTACTTAGTTCCCAGTCGTACACGTTAAGATGTGTGACGAACTACATATAGTAAACAATTTACGGTAAGATTTAAGGCAGCCTTGGAAGTTTACGATCCATAATTCATAGCGTTATGCCGATAAAAAATACAACCCGAACCGACAACTCTATGGTATTTTATAGGGTACGGCGGAGAATTTATTATCAAGCGATTTAAAAGGACGAGGATGTGGTTAAACTGGCTTTTAAAATGCTTGTATAGTGGTGAGGAATGAACTAGATGATGTGTACAGTGTGTCCCAAACATATGGAATACAATTCATATGTTTTTTCTACTTAGTTGAGATTAAAAATTATATGAAATTGGTCAATTAATATATAAGATGTGCCTCTTCTGCAATATTTTCTATTTTCTATTGACAGTTTTTTAATAAGGCGCTTCATAAGTAATGGCGGCACAGACCACCAGGTAGTAATTTAAATCACTTTTCGGAGATATTTGCATTAAAACACTTCAATATACAAACTATTTTTTATTTTATGTCCAGAGTTTTTATCAAGTCTGTATGTTATTTTTTTATTTTATATAGTTTTTAAGTCTGTATGTAACGTAACTCATTAATTCTATAAATAATTTGCAAATTACAATACACAACTCTAAGAAATTAATAAGATGTGCAACTTTAGAGCAAAACAAATTTAACAATAAATCATTTTCGACATGATTACCATTTGGTTTAATGACAGATTTTATAAATTAATATTGTTTTATTTCCCAATCTACTTGTTCATATAAGATAACCTGTATGTGTAATGTTTTACTTCAACAGCCTCTATCTCGCACATAAGTGCATTCTTAACATTTTGACTTAAACTATTGCCATGCCCATTTTAGGAATTATTTCATTTTCTCCAACAGCTTATAATATTTTTTCTAACGTTGGCGACTCATTTTTAAAGAAAAAGGTGTGGGCGGTTCTTCGTATGGCATATTTGGCCTCATCATTTATTTCTATTTTTCTTCGACCGCTGTTTGTTTACGGCTTTGTACTTCTCCATACGCTTTTTCTTCTTTAAAAATTCTGCAAATACTTGATTTTGAAACACCTGTATCAACAGAACACATATCTATTAACTCATCCTTTGGACGCGAATGATTTTTTTTCTACAACTGAAATACGAAACCTTTTCTGCTGTGAAGTTGAAGATTCTGGAATATTATAATTGAACACTTACTGTATACTAAAAATTGTATACTTTACACAATTCACTTTACAGTTCATACTTCATATTCGCAAAGAAATGTATTTAGATCACTACCACAAAAAAAAGAACACTCACGATAAGGTTATATCCTGTTATAATACAGGTTATAAAATTATTACAATGTATTGTACTTTCACTTATTCACAAATTCACTTTCCACGATTAAGGAAACACTTATTTCATATATATTTAAACATTAACCTATTTAAATCGCCTGTAAAACAATAATAATAATAATATTATCTTTACCCCTCATTCTAATCACGACGATTAGTCCAGAAGTCGAAAACTTGTGCGGTAGAGGGGCCAGGATATTATTAAGCAAGACGCATTTGCGCCCAGGAACTACTTATGTTGGTAGGCCCTAACCACCATTCAGTGCAGGAATGAGGGAAAATAAAAACAAATTACCGAAGGTAAGAAAGCTTGCGCGAAAATCTTATACTGGCGTTAAAGTTATGGAATGTCAGGATGTGTTTCACTGAGGCGAGCCCATGTATGAGAGAGATAGACTTATACAAATGCATTTGTAAAACAAGGACAACAATGTATCTCACCTATCACCTGTACGTCTGTTTAATGCGTTGCCACTTTTCCTTTAACAGTCCATTTCCATTAGTTAATTATAATGCTATTGAATGAAACAACAGAACTGAATAAACAGTGAAGTACACGTAAAACTTTTATGTGACAATATTAAACTTCTTAGGTAAACATGACAGGCGATAAAATTTACACATTCTCCTATTATTAAGAAATTTCTGAACTAGAGGTGACAACTGTTTATTGATTTACTAGGTCATTCATCTGTATAATTCTTAGATGGAGTGTACATTAGGAACAGCGATCTTATATTCGTTGATAGGAATTCTGTTCAACTTCGCGAAACTTCACCTAACATATAGGGGACGTCGAACTTCCCGATTGTTAAAGTTTACTTTGTTTAAGAAAAAAAAACGCTTCACGGTTCAGACGCACTAGTAGTAAATAATTCACACATATAGTATTGTGCCAGCGTGGCAAGATTTTCCCACAGGGCAAAGTCTGTCTATACATACGTAAATTTGCAGACGAATGCAATTTACATATTGTACTACATGTATAAATAACACTTCGATGTGATTTAAACACAAAGGTTGTTCAAAATAAAGTCTACAAACACAATTTCATATACAGGATGATGAATGAAAAAACTTCGAGGGTAAGTAGAACTTTGAAAAATAATGGCAGTTTATTATATAATAGTTATAATTTTGAAGCTTTGTAAGGAAGATACAGAGTGTTAAAGTTTGAAGAAACAATTTGATTTTTTGGTATAATTACTAAAGTAATGGAGATATTTAAGTTATACTTGGTACATAGTGTAATTAGTTAAGGTGTCATACAATGTGAAAATATCAAGCACTTTGAACAACCAGTGGCAGAGATATGTACAGTTCGCATCTTTAATTTAGGCAAAAAAATGTATCCCCCTGTATAATGTTGAAGACATTTTTAAATGTGTATTTTAATTTCTAACAAAAACCCTATCTTACATTTTCTTCGTATCTGATACGGTTACATAGTAAATTTGACTTTTTTCAGTTATTTAGCTGCCATTATTTTTCAGTTCTACTTACTTTCGAAGTTTGTTCATTAAAAACTGAATCACACTGTATACTTAAGCGCAGTATCTACAACTTTCAGAAAGATTTTTTTACACAAAGTAACTCGTTGATTATATTTTTTTAGTCATGTCTTTGCTGTTATTTTATAGACACATACAGCTTAGTAGGTTAGCTTTCACTTTCATTTTTAGTACAACCCACTAACATACCTATGAATATGAACCTGATTTGTCCGTGACTGTATTATTATTTCAAGGAGTTAGAATCACGCCACCGTGCATATTATAGGGCTAAGGCCAAGGTTGTAAATATACCGAGTATTTGCTTACTGGACGTAACTGGAATTATAGAAAAATTCCATTAAATTTTGCACTCTAAAATAATTTTGGAATACAGGGTGGACCTTAAATAAGTATAAATATTTTAACTACAGATGTAGTTCATCATGTGGATGCGTCAATTGAAAGTTATTTTTAAAAATACAGAAATTAACCCCTTAAATTATTTTATGAAGAATAGTAAAAAACTATGATATTCACACAACACCTTAGAGTTAATTTTTGCCATATAACCTCAAATAATGTGTCACTTTTAACCATTTCGTACTTCGTAGTTTCGTAGAGGGTGAAACAGATATAAAAAATGAACAAAAAGCATGTAATAACAAAATAATCAATTTGCTGTATACGTTCAATATCAAGAGAAGGCAAAATTATAAATAATAATAATAATTAGAATAATTAATAATAGTTCTAATGCAATTTAATAAAACAGCAAAACTGAATAAAAATTTAAATACCTAAATATGAAACTTTTATTTGACAATAGTAAACTTCTTAGGTAAACACGAAATAGACGATAAAATTAACACATTTTCCAATTATTGAGAAATTTCTGGACTAGATGTGGCATCTCTGTTTCCTGGTTTACCAGGTCACTCAACTGTCTATAATTTTTAGATTAGTATAGTTGTCATGTAAGATATTGATGATCTTGTGAACATAAACAGGCTGTTTCCAAAAGAACGCTCACTAGCGTCACGTAGTACAGTGCTAAATATACAGGGTGTCCAGGAAAATGTGGAAAATTTCGCGGGTGCAGATAGAATGAAAAAATTAGGTGACAAGTTCCTATAAATTTTTTTTCTACAGATCCAGGAGATTTGTGTCCCTGAAGTACGTCGCTGGAAATCAATTTTATTATTTTAAAGTCTTCATCATACAGGATGTTGACAATTTGGGCATTAACTTGTAAAGCTTAGTTCGCCCCTGATAAACTAAAAAAGCTATGGACCGAGAAATTGAAGCGGCATAGTCAAAGACGGATTGTCGGGGATTAAATTTTAGCTACCTACTACAATTTAGTACAACCCGGTCACACAATTTTTTTTTAAAAGCACACCTCATCTATACCGATAATATATAATATAAAAATATTGAATATAAGCACCAGTACTACATTTATTTACGATTTGCATACATAATAAGCTTTTATTACTCTCTTTCATTTCTAAACAGACTATAAATATATTTTAAGAGATCCTTACTAGTGTCCATCACATTTTTATTAAATTTTATTAAGTACTTTATAAGTTATTCAAGAAAAACTGATTTCCAGCGGCGTCCTTCAGGGATACATATCTCCGTAGGCCCTCCTGCAGGAAATTTTTTTTAGGAGCTTGTCATCTTATTTTTTCATGTTCTAAGAGATTTCCTACATTTTTCCGGACCCTTTGCAGATGCGTAGTTTCGATGGAATAAAGACATTATTTATAAATCCAATAGTATTTCGATTTTCTGTTGAAATAATGGCAATAATACCTATCCTCGACGGTTAGCGAACGGCGTCAAACGGGCGGCGAAAAAACCGGTACCTGCAGGTCGGAATGCCGTCCGTAGTCGCGGAGAAGGCGACAGCGGCTCGTTAGGATCGGAGGAGACCTTCCTCTTGAGTATAAATAACGACCCTCGAGCTAATAATAGCGCTGCGCTAAAAATAGGGTGCTTCCTCTAAGGCGGATCGACCGTAGTTCCGAACAGAGTCGGCTGGAATTGTTCTTGGCTCTCCCCAGGGGACGAGAAGAACGTCTCTAAGCTCGAAGGAGGGCTCGAGAAATCGACAAATTATGCTTATTTTTATTATGTGCAGCTATATCCAGTTTTATTTCCGCAGACTTCCTTGGCAATTATTGCACTAGGTTCGATATGTAGGACCATTTATTATACTATTATTTTATTACTTTTATATAAGTTATCATAATGTCGGCGTCAATTCCAGTGTTCTTCTTGTCACGTCTTTCATTATTTTACTATTTATTTTTATCATTTTTTCACCACAATCTCCTGTAACAGACCCTTCTGTTAAAAAATGCACCTTTCCAAGTCATCATTAACCGATATATTCACGTTTAATTCTTGAATTTCCTGATACACATTGTTTATCATCTGTATTTGTTACTTTCAGTATTAATTTATATAAAACAAGCAAAAAAATTGTACGGCACTAATTTTTGATCAAGTTGGTAGCGCTGTTCCAACTTTGGAATGCTAATTAAAAGACTAGATCTAGGTGGCATGTGTCAGTTTGTGATAAATTCCATGTCACGGCGCAAAATGTCGACTGACTTGTTTTTGGAGTGTTTAAGTAAATCATTCTGTAACGTAACACCCTGTATAGATAATTTGCACCTTAAAAAAATAACACGCATTTAATGCAACAAAAGTGTCCTCTCAATCATTTAGTTTCGTCATAAAATCATAATATTACGAATTTTTCTTCTCTGATCCATGTACTTGTTTAAAGTAGACGTACACATTATTTTAAATAATAAACAACAATTAGAACGTTACGCAAGGCCGCCCTGTGTAATATTTATTATACAATACACGTGTTGAAACGTCTAATCGGTAAATTAAATAAACAACTCATGTTGAAAATTCCTGTAGTGCCAAGGACTCGATATAGTTAGTTCAGGGCGCCTACGATTGATTTAGGCCTCGGTAATAAATCGATATATCGATTAGAATCGATTTTATGGTTGAATCTATTCGCAGAAAAAATCGAATCGGAATAACGAATCGAAATGTCGGAGCGGATCGAGATATCGCATCGAATGGAATTGGCAGCCGACCTAAAAATCGCTATATCGATTAGAATCCATTTATCGAAGATTTATATTAAGGTTGCGGTATTCTAAATAAGAAAGTACCTCGATCGTTGACTGACAATGATATAAAACTGTGTACCGGGAAGTGCTGGATATCTAACGGAGAAAACTTGAACTGCAAATATTTAAAGAATGTCACAGTTGGAATGCAGAAAATAACGGGTAGCCAAAACATGCCGAAACTGAGCTTGAAGGTCATGCGTTCGATCTGCGGCAAAATATTTACAACCCTAGCATCTAAATGGGATATCGATTTTTCCGTATTCTAAATTTCAGCGTTCAGTTGCAATTTATCTTTTGCAAATCTGTGCTTTGCAGTAGCAGTGGTTTTCTGTATTCTTTATGTGTGTGTAATACTAGTGAAAATTATAGGACATTTTTATTAATTGAAAGTTCGTTGGATTTAGAAAGGTATGTATATCATTATTTGTAAATTGAATTAAATAATAGGTACTTAATATTTATATGTAACAGGAACAGGAGAGGGGATTCGAATCTTTAATTTATCAAATTTTAGGAATACACAATAGTTATTTATGTACAATATTAATTGAAATCAAATAATTTTTGTCCAAAGAAGCTAGCCTTAAAATATGGCCCATCCTTTGCTGAACGCTCTGTAGACATTTTGCGATTAAATTACGATTTGAATCATAAACTTTATCATAAAAGAGCGCTCTTGGAGAATGTTGTAAGAAAAATTGACCATTATTGTCAGTTATTTTAAAAGATTAAGATGACAGAAGATACTTAATTTAATATTAACCATATAAATATTTAAATATGTAATACCTATCTTAGTATGTACAAGCTATTTCGATTATAAATAAAACCATAATAAATTAGCACTTTTAAAATTAAAAACGATTCAGGACTCAAATTTTTCCCATAATATTATAAATTTATCAATAAATTTAATCTTCTAAAAACGCCATAGAAATTCAATTCACTATAAAATATGTCCGTATATATATATATATATATATATATATATATATATATATATATATATTCAATATAACATTTTTAGGTTTGATTGGAGATGATAGCATAATAGAAGTTACATGTTTGGAAAAGGTAGCTCTATCAGCAATTACTTTGATAGAAACAGTGGAGAAGAAAATGGTGCCTTGTTTATATAATGTTTAACTGATTCTTTACAATGTTTTCGATGAACTTTAACCTACCTATATTTCCGATTAATTTTACATTAAAATGGTCTTCACAAGCAAACAATGTTGCAATACTTACTTTCGTCGCACTTCATGGCAGTACACCACATTTTCTTTAAATATTTTGGTACCTACGGTGTAATATTTTTTATCAGGCGCCGCTGTATGCATATATTTGTACATAATGGCATAATGCAATACTTCTTCCATTTGCCCGGTGAGATGCACTTTATTCAATGTACCTATATTTATCACAATAACACCTAATAATATCACAAATGACAAATTAAATCTTCTAAACGTATGTACTGCGTTATCCGAAAGCATGGAAAACGTATACAGACAGATATGATCTAAAGCACACTGCTGTATTTAGGTATACACGTGAGAACGGCATATGACGTCAGATTAAATTTTTAAATACCGTTTTAAACTTTTTTTTCTACGAAATTGTCTAGGACAAGACGCTATTTCACGAGACACGACATTAACTTTCGATTTTTGAATGGGACAACCTGTATATTTTTAATTTTTTTAATTGAGAATGACATCCTAAATGCAATTATGTGTTACTTGTCACTTTCGTCAACTAATGAAGGTTGTATTTAATAAATCGAAACAGCACACAGAAAAAATTTAACGCGATATATCTGCAAAGTAAATAAAAAATCGAACAATTTAAAGTTACAGGTACAGATTCGAATTAAATTAAGGTCGCCGTATTTCTGGCAAAATATGACCCGTATTTGTAGTGTTTTTAGGTACTGAAATCTCAAAAAATAAAGCTCGAAGAACAAAAATAACCACACAAATAGAATCTTTATAGTTCTGTCTATTCATTATTACTATTTAAATATAGTTTAAACAAAGTTTTAACTTTTAAAAAACGTATTTTCATATTGGTCTTTGCTGCTAACCTAATGTCACATTTTTATCAATTAATTTATCGTGCTTATACATAAACCTAAACAATTTTATATGTAACACTAAGTAAGTTTATGTTATAGGAATATTTAGAACTATATATCAATTTTAAAAAGTAGTTAGTTTGATAAATTTCAGTACCTAAAAATGTATTAGCATTTTTCCATAAGGGTCATTTTCTCAGCAAGTTCGGTCAACTTCATTATCTAGAAGTCTGTTACAAACTATAAAAATTTGACTCAATTTAACAATAAATAGTTCAGCCTCTGACTAAGAGGTGGCGGTAAAGTAAATTCTGTTTACAGGGCGAGCAAAATTTGGAATTAAGTATTATATTAGAAATCAAGACGAATTAAACATACCACACGCATTTGATTGCATTGTTATTGATATAAATTTTCGATTTTACCACTTCGGAACGGTTATTGAACGTGCGAAAGACGTTCTGTATGCAGTTATGAGAAAATTTTGACCTTTGAAAAAAACCTCAAAATTAAGGGAACTACAAAAATCTCTGTAATATTAACTAAGAGCTATTGGAACACGAAAAAATACAGGTGTTTAAAGCACCAACCCAAACTCCTGCAAAATTCAGAGAATTAAATCGATCTGATCCAAATTTTAAAATACAGAGTGTTGAAAAAAATGTAGTCAAACTTGAAAAAATTTCAAAATTGACAGAATTTGAAAATTTTTAAAGTGAAATGATAACCACTTCAAAATTATGAATTTCAAAAGGAAAATCTTACAGTTAAATTATCTGTCCACTGATACTGCTGGCTATCGTAATATGAAGTAGATAGGGATGCAGGAAACAAATGACGCTTACCTGTATATTAGTGTACATTGTCCTCATGCCGCCAGTGAATTTTTTAACATTTACTTTAAAACATTTATTAGCATTCGCCTTGTAAATTACTGTAACTCGTTGGAGGTTGACATTTAGGTAAATTGGATCTCAGCAATATATTTTGACATCTAATTTTCGCCGTATAAGTTTGCTTACATATTTTAAAATTACCACACAAATAAAGATGTAATAGATATCAGGGTAAGGTTTTTACTATTTTATTTTGCAGGTACACAATTTTTTCAAAAAGTATATTGCTATTTGTCTTCTGTGAATTGTCTCACTATGTATTATTAAATACCTATTACAAAAAGGATAAATAATGAAATAAAAATATATTTACATTATACAGGGTTGTCTGTCCCCCTGTCCCAAATTATTTTTTACGCATTGGAGTATCAATTTCCACTTGCTGTAAGAAATCGCACTGGGAGGGGTTTTTATAAGAGTTGTTAAAAAAATATAGGAAAATAATTGACTTGAATTTTTGCATCAACATACAAAATACTATACCGCTTCCGACAGTGCATACTAAAAAAATATCATTTTTCCAAAAATTAATTCTAAATTGAAAATATGTAGTGATGTATATCTTAAAAAACACAAATTATTAATTTTCCATTTTTTTTTCTTGACCTCCAAAATATAATTAGGATCTCTACATTTCAAATTTCTTCCTCTTCTATTTAATATCACTTCTGGAGCTAAACAGTGCATATAAAATCTTTCCAACTTTTTAAATATACTTCCATTAAATGTTTTGTCTCGATATATTTCTTCTATGAACAGGTCATTGTTATCACCTATGTAAACTACAAAATAACATAAATTTCTCGTTGTTATTACTAATTGCCCTTGAATCTAAAAGACAAGCAGTACTGATTAAATATAGATAATACTTCATCTTTTTTAACTTACTTGGTAGTAATAGTTATGAGTTTTTTTATAATTTCACTCGATCTTTATCATTATATAAACAAGGCACCATTTTCTTCTCCACTGTTTCTATCAAAGTAATTGCTGATAGAGCTACCTTTTCCAAACATGTAACTTCTATTATGCTATCATCTCCAATCAAACCTAAAAATGTTATATTGAATATATATATATATATATATATATATATATATATATATATATATGTGACATTAGGTTAGCAGCAAAGACCAATATGAAAATACGTTTTTTAAAAGTTAAAACTTTGTTTAAACTATATTTAAATAGTAATAATGAATAGACAGAACTATAAAGATTCTATTTGTGTGGTTATTTTTGTTCTTCGAGCTTTATTTTTTGAGATTTCAGTACCTAAAAACACTACAAATACGGGTCATATTTTGCCAGAAATACGGCGACCTTAATTTAATTCGAATCTGTACCTGTAACTTTAAATTGTTCGATTTTTTATTTACTTTGCAGATATATCGCGTTAAATTTTTTCTGTGTGCTGTTTCGATTTATTAAATACAACCTTCATTAGTTGACGAAAGTGACAAGTAACACATAATTGCATTTAGGATGTCATTCTCAATTAAAAAAATTAAAAATATACAGGTTGTCCCATTCAAAAATCGAAAGTTAATGTCGTGTCTCGTGAAATAGCGTCTTGTCCTAAACAATTTCGTAGAAAAAAAAGTTTAAAACGGTATTTAAAAATTTAATCTGACGTCATATGCCGTTCTCACGTGTATACCTAAATACAGCAGTGTGCTTTAGATCATATCTGTCTGTATACGTTTTCCATGCTTTCGGATAACGCAGTACATACGTTTAGAAGATTTAATTTGTCATTTGTGATATTATTAGGTGTTATTGTGATAAATATAGGTACATTGAATAAAGTGCATCTCACCGGGCAAATGGAAGAAGTATTGCATTATGCCATTATGTACAAATATATGCATACAGCGGCGCCTGATAAAAAATATTACACCGTAGGTACCAAAATATTTAAAGAAAATGTGGTGTACTGCCATGAAGTGCGACGAAAGGAAGTATTGCAACATTGTTTGCTTGTGAAGACCATTTTAAGGCTAACGGTGAAACACGTGATCAAGTTTTGTTAAAACCAGATATATCGCTGCGCAGAGTAAGACTATGTTGACGTGTTGTGACAAAACGCTGAAATATGTGCTGTCTGGAGACTAATGTATTTGGGATGGAGACAAAACGAAAGATACACTGAAATAAAGGTATCACAACTCTATTAGTGGAGTAAAATCGGTTCTCAATTATGCCGTTTTTTTAAAATAAAGATAACTAAATTAAACATTTACCATCTTGTAGAGAGACAATTTCGGCATCTGAAATGGACTTTTACAACTTTTTTCAGTAGGGTCTAACTTTACAAATTCAAATTGTCGGTGCTACGGACGTTATTTGTCAATTATGTTTTACGAAACATATATCGCGTTTGTAAATCAACGATTCAAGTTATGTTCACAATTTTTTCACAACATATATAAAAAACTACAGCGCTTCTAATGGTACATACATACCATTTAAGAACTTAAAGCCTTTTCAAAAAAAATTGTTCCAAAGTCAATACCAGTAAATTTGTGCATTAAAAACTTTACTATGCGGAGAGCTACATTAATTATTGAAAGTAGAACTATAGTTATATCGACACAAATGTAGTCGATAGTATGAAAAAGTTTTTTAAAAAAAGTTTACTTCGCTACGTGTTACGGTTTTCAAGAAATTGAATTTTACATATGCTCGTGTTTCGTGTATAAGCTAAATTTATACTTGCAGTGTAGTATACGTTTTCAGAATAGGACAATGCATTCATTCGGAAAATCAGAAACATCTATATTTTCCATAATTTTTATGTCGAATAAGATTAAATTTTAGTTTTTTATGCTCGTATTTTTTGAATAAAGATATTAACATAAATATATATTTATTTATGTCCAAAATGTAAAATATAAAGACTATGTATGGATTATTGAAGAGAAATATGAGAAATTAAAGTGTAAACAGGCCAATTAGATTAGATCAAATATTGAAAACATATACCTTTGTTTTGTTAAAATTTGTACGTTCTAAAATACATATGTGGCGTACAATGTTCTTAATTATAAAGATATAACACTGGCTTAAAATTGACCTATTCTTGAAACAATGTCTTCTACAGACATACAATTTTAAATATTTAATAATTGGATAATGTAGGTGTTAGCAAATAATAGGAATGACACCTGGGTATTTTCAAAGACACCAAGTAAAACAAACAAACAACTGCAAAAATCTGTCTAAGATTTTAGATACATAGATCTACCAAAATACTTACTTATTTTAAATATATCTGTAGATATAAATATTCTTATAATAAAAATTTACTTGATAATAAAAATTGTTCAATATTTATAATTAAGTGTATGAAAATAATTGTTAATGTGGGGTGGGATTTTATTTGAGTAAAATTTAAACAGTAACTGTGAATAAACACAACAATAAGTTACCTTTGTTGTATATGTTATATTTTTTGAGATTTCAATAGTTAAAAACACAATTTTCACTGCGAAAAATACGGCGATGTAAGTAAGCGGTTCTTAATTTTTATTTCTGTTAAAAACTTTTTAAGTTGTGTGAAAATCGAAGTACTTACTACTTAAACATGTAGTTTCAAAGGAACAAACACAATCCATTTTTAATTGTTATGCTACTTTTCCCATAAATACACAAGTAGTTAATTTATATTTACAATGTTATCAAGTATACTATAGAAATTAATAAAATCTTAAAATAATGCATTACATGTTTTTACTGAAAAAATATATTTTTTTGTCGTATTTATTTTATTAAACTCTTTTGTAGTTTTCGAAAAATAATAGTAGGTAATAGTAATAATATTTTGGTACATAAGGCATTTCACACATATTTTTATTGTTGATTTTTTTGGAAAACATAATTCCTGATAGTTAATTTTATTTATAAAAATTCATAAATTAGAAAAAATAACAGAATGCTTTGTATATGTTTGTAAACAGTGATTTTTTATTTTTCTTCGGGTTTGGAATAACTATATTGATTGACATTTTTCACAAAAAAATAAAGAAAAATTTGAACATTTTTTACTTTCGAACACCATATTTTATCATAAGTTGGACTACAGTTTGTAATATCTCAAAAAAGAAACATTTTTTTTAAATCAAGAATGATTTTTTATTAAATAATCGACAATAAAATAGTTGACCAGAATGCGTTACCCCATCTGGAACGACACAAAAAAATATCACTTTTAACGGTAGGATCCAATATAGTTCCACTAATTGCGATGCTTAATTTTTTATTTGTTCCTTTAATACTACAATATAAATATTTTCACGTGACAGGGCTCAACTTAAATCAGAAAATATGGAATAAAGAGATAATTTCATTTGTAGAATAAAATGCTTTTGACACATTTTTTCTTTCTATGTGTATTTCTACTAAGTTTAGATTTGCAACAACTAGTATATTATTATTTACTGAAGTGCTGAGAAACAAACCATCGATGCCATGTAAAAAATACTATGCGACAAAAATAAAATTAGATAAACAAAACCATATTTCAATAATATTTTTATATATTCCATAAATCTCAACTACCCCTTTGCATTCCCTATTTTTTAAATATTTATTAAAAATATTAATTATATTTTACTGAATACGTCTATTTAACAATGTCTTAGCTGGTGTCTATTACTCAGTAGGCAGACACAGAATATTATATTAAAAATAATCTATATTTCTGTATTTGAAACACATTATATTTTTAGTTTCAAGATTTAACAAATTCGTAATTATAATACAGCTATTAAACTACAATACATAATCATTTCTCTTAGTCTTTTATAAAATCCGTCGCGTGTCAGTCCTTTTTATTTTATTTTTTCAGTTTTCGTTCGGTAACTATATATATAGTAAAATATGTTATTCTATTTTTTATATACCTACTACAAATATTATTTTACATCGAGTGAAAAATTTTAAATAAAAAAAAAATATTTACATTATCTCAAAATTTTTAAAAACAGCATTGATGTAAAATAATATTTGCAGTCTATTAAAAAAAACCGCTTATTTTTATCATTTTCCGTTGTGCAGTTATTGAGAGAAAACGTGGCGTAAACTATATTCCGTATAATAGAGCATTCACCGTTAGCCTGAATCACTTCTCTCAGTATTGGACATTTAGAATCTAATGTGATCGTCTCTTTTATCAATGCCACCGCGAGGTGGCAGCATTTTATTGCTAAGAAATATTATTTTAGTTTTCGCTCACTAACTCCTCAAGGGATGAAGATAAAAATATGCGGTTTTTTTTAATAGACTACAAATATTAATTTACATCGACGCTGTTTTGAAATTCCGGAAAAGAGCAAAATTCATTTAAAAAAAAATAATTTTACACTTTTTCAAAATTTCAAAACACAGCGTCGATGTAAAATAATATTTGTAGTCTATTAAAAAAAACCGCATATTTTTATCTTTATCCCTTGAGGAGTTATTTAGCGAAAACTTTATATCGTCTTATAAAGCGCTCACCGTAAGCCTTAATGTAAGATTAATCGGAAGTATAAGTAGGTTAAAGTTCATCGAAAACATTGTGAATCAGTTAAACTTTTCTATTAAGCTACAAAAATGTATACAGGGTGTTTAGAAAATCAATGCTAAAGCAAATTTACATTTGTTCGCATTCATTGTATTCAGCGCTTCATTCCGATTGTAAATATGTTCTGTATTTGCTCCTAATATTTACTCGATGTAGTATATTATTTGAAACATTTATAAAATTTTGCTATCTGACTTCACTACATTAAATTACCTGTTTTATTCTGAAAACATAAACAAATAATGATATTTTATACTGCTCAATTTGTGACATAAAAAATTGTTTTTATAATTTTGTTATTTGAGTTTTGATGTTAACTGTTCATTTAATTATTTTTTTAATAACTTATAACTGATTATTTTATATCTGTATTAGTATTTGTAGATTAGTTATTTTTAGTCTGTCTATTTAAAATAATAAATAAAGATTTTTTTAAAAATGTTTAAGGAGAAATTACATCACTAGTAAATAACAATAAAAATGTATTAAATTACTTTAAAAAAAAATGTATAATTTTATAAATACATGTTTACCATAACCTGCACCTGTATCCACGGAAACAAAGCACGCTGAACGGCGTGTAACGTCACACCAATAATATCGCGTTCGGCCACGTGGTTTTATTTCATTAATGATAATATTTTAATCATTATGTGATTATTGCCGCCATACTTTTCATTTATATAAAAAATTACCCTGTAATCCTTTTCAAACCTATACAGGGTGAATCTTAAATAAGTACAAATATTTTAACTGCTGGTGTAGTTCGTCATTTAAATCAGTCTAGTGAAAGCCATTTTTAAAAATTTCTAATATTTACGGAGATATTAATTTAAAAAAAAAATACCCACATTTTGAGGACCGCTGGCTGATTTTTCATCCAACAACCTAATGAAACATATGATTTGTTGCGAGGTTGCCATATCTCCTCCAATATAAATATTACGTTTCCTTTAACGTAATAGTTCTATTTTAAAAATACTTGTTTTAAGCATAAGTACAGTAAAATTGGGTATGTAGTATGATACGCAGCAATATTAACATAAATTTTCTGAACTAACCTTACTATACTTCAACGATTAAAAATGAATTTCCGCAAGTTCAATACTACCGTAAAATATTTAGGAAGATATTACGTGATATTACTATGTCAGATGTTCAAAAATTATACATAAACGTGCACACAAGCTTACCTGTTTGTTAAAAAATTAACTATTTAATCAGTAATCCACATTTCACAAGTTAAATGTCATTGTACACTGTTAGAAAGGGACACAAAACGCAATTTCCTTAAGTTATTTTATGAAGAATAACGAAAAACTATGCACGCGTTTTTTATTTAAAATAGAAAAAATGTCAACTTTTAGCAAATTTTATTGCTATTTTCATGCATTATGTGGGGTTAACAAGTTTGACTTGGGCTTCCGATAATCTGTCATGACAGTCAATGACAGTTTGATAATAAAAAATAATATAAAATGTTACACTTGACAAAATTCGCTAAAAGTTGAGATTTTTTCTTCCTTGAAGCAAAGACATTTGTGTAATACTGGCAATACTGTGAACCACACGTTCAGTCTGCAGCACTATGACTCATAAAAGTATGAAGGGTCGGTCTAGGCCAGCGGTCCTCAACAAGTTTTCTACTGAAAAATTACGAAATTTATTTAAAATTTCACTTTTTTATTTCTGATTTTTTGTAAAAACAACTATTAATTATGGGTTCTACACAGTGAACGATACTGCTGGTTAAAATATTTGTACTTATTTAAGATTCACCCTGTATAAAAATCATGCAACTTCCCCATCCGTAACTATAAACTGGACGACCTCACATTAAGTAGGCCGTTGGATATTAATAATTAAAAATAAATAATGTAAAATAAAATCACACCAGCCATACGGGACATGCTGGAAAATCCGATACAAAACAAAATGATTGTTGTTAGTACCGATAACAAATGCATGCCCTAAGGTTACACCACGCCAACTCGACCAGTGTAAGTTCAGTGCCGACACGATTTTTCTAACCTATCCTTCGGAGATAAGCAGATCAAACGTTAAATATAGTTATCGGGCGGGGATTTTTAAGAGAAATTTCATCCTGTCAGAGGTACACGGAAGGCGTTTTGCTTTGTTCGAGCGCTGGGGCTGTTCCCGAACAGAACAAAACGACAGATAAACGCTTATGCATGGGCGTTGCAATTCGTTTTTTGATTATTTTTATTCGGGGTTAACTGTAACTGTTTTCATAGCAAGCCTTGCTTGTGTTTTTATCTACCGCATTTTCTATACGTATATAGGTGTGGTGTAAGGTTAAATAAGTGTATGTACTGTTAGTCAATCTTATGTTATTGTAATGCTGGACGTTGTATGATTTTCTTTTGTAAAATGCATTTGCGATTTGTATAATTTCAATAATACCCGAGAAAGCTTTGCCAGTTCTACTCACAGGTTCTACTAGTTAGTTTTTTCATATCAAGCCATGATATCTTTTCTTTCATACAATTTTAAGTTGGTTAGGCATTAATTGGTTCAGTGGCGACTCGTCGGGATGAGCAATCTCATAAAAAAAAGTGATCATGTTTTTATTGAAGAATGCCTTAACAGTTTTCCTCAAATATTTGGGAATTATATGCTATTTTCAATAGATATATATTTTTTTTTTGGATAAGTTGGAAATTACTCTGTATATTAGGGATTTTATACAATAAAACATTTCGGGGCAATCTAGACAGATCTTATACATCTTCTGCGATTGCAGTTTTTTTTAGTACTCGAGCCTCATTTTTAACAAAAAAATGATTTTTACTACGGATCATATACAGAGTGAGTCAGTCTTAATGTCTTTAATTTTAAGAGGAGATAGGGAATACGCGATTAAAAAAATCTAAATGCATATTTACGCCGAAAAAAAATATTTTCAAATCATTATTTAAACCCCCTTTTCAGACTATCACTGCCTGCTGAAAGCCTTGGTCGTTTAAAGCTCACAGTTCAACTTGATGTCGACCTGATACAATGTTGCGAAGTTGAAATATTTGTCTAGTACCTAGTTACCTAGGTTTTAGACATCACAAATAAATGGATATACTAACTATTTTAAAATATCATTTTTTCTTGCTCAGTTCAACTTCACCCAATTATAATTTAAAATGTTAATATCCAATGAAATCAAATAATAATAATTAAATAATTTTATTAAAAATTGCAAGTAACGCGGTCCACTCAGATTTTCCGTTACGGTCCAATCAAACTATACCCGTACTCCTGCCCATACGTTGACAACAAATCGCCTCTGAAAGCTAAACTGACAAGTAGCGTGTGGAGCATCTGAGCAAATGTAGCTGTTATGACTGAAATTAACTTAGTTACATTGAAATCACAAAACATCAACGTATCTAATAATAAACCGAGTAATAAACCATTTACGTACATTGCATAAAAAACCTATACCCAATGGGTAAATTATTAAGAGAAACTGAAATGTGTTTCGTGTTTAAATACTAAGTAATAAAAAACCATCGCGTTGTCGACAGAAAACGCCAAGACCGAAATGGCACGCCTCTGATCTGATGTTCAAAAAAGTTATAGAGAGTTAATCTTGATCTACCGTATTATTAAGTCAATAACCTAGTTACCTAGTTTTTGTACTGTTATTTAACGACAAGGAGTAAAACTATTTTTTTAAATCTACATATATGAATGAATTTTCCTTAAATATTGATTTATTTGTTAATAAGAACAAATGTAGATAATAAAATAAATGTTTCCGAATTTTAGGTTATTACATTACAATTTAATAATTTTGATATTACGTTTTCACTACGTTTTACAAATAAATATGAATTTTTAGTATTACTCGTAAGTACAATTAATTATTCAGTTTGTAGTTACGTACATCTTGCCTAGAAATTTATTGTTTTTTAAGTAGTATGGTACTAACCTGTTTAAAATGTCAATTCGAGTAAAACTGCACTCATCCGCCCAAAGCACTTAATTAATAAAATTAGGGTGAGCCGCAATTTGATTTTGATGCCAATAATTGCAAATTTCAAGACGACTGGGGAAATCTTCAGGTTCTAAAGTATCTAAAGCTTGAACTTTCTGAAAATGATGCGGGTTCAGTGAGTTTTCTCGTAATATTCTGCAGACCTTGCTTTGGGATATCTCCAATCGCCTTGAAATGGTTCTTGTAGAAATAGTAAGGCTGCTTTCAACTAAATTTAATACAGTCTCACCCGACGCAGTTTCACAGAACCCGTATCGCGAAGGCACTTAGGTACACAAAGTTCGCGCATCTGGTAGGTAGACATCTCCAATATTCCGTAACAGCGGCATTCGCATTTCGTAAACATTCTCATACTATTTCCACATATTTAGAAAATTTGTAAAATTATGCATTATGCATGTTAATTTACGACGAATACGCGAGACCGAAATAAACAAACTACTGCCTACTGCTTGTATTCTCTCCATCCCCCCCTCCAAATGTGTGGCGTGATCTACAAATTTCGGGGGAAAGAAATGTGGGAAATGCAGAAAGTGCTAAATGGGGGTAAATTTGAATAACACGTTGAAGTGTTAGACGATATTATGTATGTAAACATGATATGGCAACGATGTTTAATCCGGCATTCAATTGTCGTATAGGTGCGTCATCAGAAAGTTCGTAGCGCACCAGGAGCGTCGTGTTACCGATTTTTATAGGGTGATATGTTTATTTTTTCAAAGGTCGACATTTTTTTTTCGATTTTCTGCCTCTTAGGCCTCCCGAATACGTGGTTAAAATTAATGACATTATGACTGACTCACTCTGTATAGTTCATCGTTGTCCGCAGTAGACATATTTGTTAAAAAAAGTGCACCTTGCTATAGCATCATTCAAATATATGTGCGCGTTTAAATCACGAATTTTGCGATACATATTATTTTATTTGATTTATTTATGACGTCACTCTCTATGTTCGGTATCAAAGTATGCCGTTATTAAATAAAGTTATGGGAGAACAGTTTGCTTGCTCACCTTTATCAAGCCGCCGCTGAATTGATTTTCTTTTGTCCCGAACCGACTGCTCGAAGCGTAGATATAAAAATCCTCTTTCCAATCAGTAGCAGCTCCAAAAGCATTAAGGAGGAGACTGCAACAACCTGTTGATCGCAGAAGTGGATTCGATAGCAGCCCCCGGATTATAACGTAATTGGTATATCGACTTCGGGCTCCGGAAATGAGATGTGTCATCGCAGGAGGCTAGAAGGTTCGAGTGGAGTTTCGTTACGCTTTGGAGGGTCCTGTTTGTGCCCTGTGGCGAACTTTCTTCGTTGAGTAATGAACATTTTGTTTCTTACTTGGATAAATATGATGGTAGTTTGCTTTTAGCGATGCACGGTCGTTATTTTATCAAGGTGGCGTGGCTCTTGTTGAAAATAGTATAATCTTTGGCGCTTTGATGATTGAAATATTTATAATTGTTCAATTTTTTTTCGAAAATTGTTTGGTTTGTATTTTAATCATGTTTTTTTTTATCAAAATAGTACTACCTAAGCCTAGCTTAGATATTTTAAAGAGGGTATAGAGAAAAATAAATATTAACGAAACTATATTCCAATCTCCAACTCTGGCCTTCTGTCAACCGCGAGGTTAGGTATATTCCACAAGGTAAAGATGTCGAAGGAAATGACAGGGCAACGCGTTGTCACGTGTATTGATTAAGGCCGTTTTGAAAAAAAAAAAAAATATTTACAAAATGTGAATTAATGATTTAATGAGAAACACGGTATGGTACCACCTACCTTACTGATATTTATTTCCAGGATTGATATTTGGAGAGATTTAAAAAATATTGATTGTTGAATGTGGATTTTCTTACACTAAAACTTGCCATTGCAATGATTTTTGTACTTGCTGGGGACCTCTCCTGCTCTGGACCGTTATTTTTGTTTAAAGCGAGGTACTCGACCCGACGACCACGATCAGGTGGATTTTTTCCGTCGGGAAAGACCACAAAGGGTAACAAAAAACACACGCAAATGTACACTAAAACATACAGTATACGCCAAAAGTATGGAATAAATTCAATAAAAACGAAACAGTTATTTTTTGGGAAAAATCCTCGAACAGGTCGATTTTTAATTTAAAAAACACATATTTTAGCGTAAAATGCGATTTTCAAATGTCATTTGTTTTCGAGTAATGACGTCATCGATTTTTTTTTAAATGGCAACACCATATTTTTTCCTTGATTCTGAAAGATCGTTTAATTCTCTATCAGACAGTACTAAAGTTTTGCCCTCTTACATAGGAAAGTTTTCGAGTAAATGACGATTGAATGTTAGAAAACGTAAATTTTATCCATAAAAAAGTAACAATTCTGAGGTATGTAAAATAAAATACAATTGATTAAATTTTATACTTGAATTAACTGTTCGAATTGCCATCCATTAACTTCTTGACAATGCGCAAGTCTGTGAAGAAATTCTTCTTGCACATTATGAATGATTTCTGGGGTAACTCTGCGTATTTTGTCATTTTGTCCCGAATGCGATTTTGAAGTTCTTCTAAATTACGTGGTTTATTAATGTACACTTTTGACTTCAAGTATCTCCATAAAAAATAGTCAAGAGGTGTAAGATCTGGCGATCTTGCAGGCCATTCTATCGGCCCGCGTCTGCCAATCCACCTCCCAGGAAAACAGTTGTCCAAAAAATCTCGTACAGGGCGCGCATAGTGCGGAGGTGCGCCGTCTTGCTGAAACCATATGGTATCGTCAGGAATGTCAGGGTCATTATCGTTAGGAAAAATTACTGCGAGGGCTGGAACAAGGTCATTTTCTAGAAACTCTAAATATCTTTGTCCTGTAAGGGTTCCTTCAAAGAAGAAAGGCCCTACTATTCTGTCGTCAACTATTCCAGCCCACACATTTAATTTCTGAGGGTGTTGGGTATGTGCCTCTGCCATCCAATGAGGATTTTCCCGACTCCAATATCTGCAAGTTTGACGGTTTACTGTACCATTCAGACAAAATGTGGCCTCATCTGAAAAAAGTATTTGCCGGTGTAAATTTCTATTTCCTTGACGTAAATCCATTAGAATTTCGCAAAAGTGTAAGCGGCGATCGAGATCATCTTCATTGAGTTCCTGCACAAGTTGAATTTTGTAGGGATGATATTTTTCCTTCCTCAAGATACGTGCTCTGACTAGTGTCATTGTTTAATGCAACCAATCGTGAAGAATTATGAGGATTATCCACCATACTTATCAAAATGTTCTGTTTCTGATTTTCATTAATGCTTGGATGTCCAGGTTTTGGAATATTTACAACATTGCCGATAAGAATTAAAATTTCAATTCTTTGAGTAACAGTTAAATGTGCCATAATACTTTAAATTGAATAATAATTTCTATGTCGCTTACAATACTTATTAGAAAGTCGGTGTGACAATGACACTTTGCAAAGATTTTCACCTACGTGATCCATAAAAGAACTATGGAATTCGAAAAACTAAACTTGATAACGTTTTTGCTTTATTTTAATTGATTTACGTTTTCTAACATTCAATCGTCATTTACTCGAAAACTTTCCTATGTAAGAGGGCAAAATTTTAGTACTGTCTGATAGAGAATTAAACGATCTTTCAGAATCAAGAAAAAAAATATGGTGTTGCCATTTAAAAAAAAAATCGATGACGTCATTACTCGAAAACAAATGACATTTGAAAATCGCATTTTACGCTAAAATATATATTTTGTAAATTAAAAATCGACCTGTTAGAGGATTTTTCCCAAAAAATAATTGTTTCGTTTTTATTGAATTTATTCCATACTTTTGGCGCATACTGTATAAACACTGCCACACGTTTTACAGCAGTTGTTTAATGTGGTTCAAAGCGGATTCGGTATAACGTGTCTACTCAGAAAACATCTTTGGATAATATGCAGTTGTCACACTTTCCATAAATCAGCACCTTATCCATCATATCTACAAATATATAAAAAATACGCGAAAAATTAAATTTGCGGAGTGTTGAGAAATTATTTCAAACTAAACGTATGAGATGTTTTATTTTTGACATAATTTGACGCAGTCGCCATCTGTAGGCCACTAGTGCAAGGTGTACTTCACGCCGATAAATTCTTTTACTTCTTTTGTTGTTGTATATTTAAAAATAATAAATTTATAAGAATTATAATACAAAAAAAATCATGTATCGTCGATGTTTGACTTTTTTTTATGAAAAATTCTCGACATTCATTTGTTCTCTTTTTTTGGTTTGTGTTCGTGAGTTGTTGACACATTTATTTTTTTCCTGAACCCTTAACTTTCCGAATAAATTTGAAGAGACCTAAAAGTTAGTAAATGAATCGTGAACAAATGTCCTAGGGGTTGATTAATTCAATCTCCTACGAAACTACTCCAGGGTCAGAAAGTGCAGCCATATTAGTAGATAATGTCCTCTATGTTTCGTTTCTTTAGCTTAATACAGGAGAAAAAAAAACATAAAAGACTCCTCGTAATTTTCCAAAGAATAATACCGTAATTTTTATCGCATTTATTTAGAAACACCCTGAATAAGTACACTTGAAACTGGAAAGGTTTTATAGATTTTGCATACGAAACATATTGAATTTTTTTCTTTGCTATTGCAAAAGAAAATGCAAGCGTCATATTTCAGTGTCGTTAAATTTGAGGGTTAAGTTTTTAACGGTTTTATAACTTTTTTCAATTTACTACAAACAAAACAAATACAATTACTACATATCATAATGCATAAACATCACAATGAATTGATATTTTAAGTCAGGTTGACACATCCACTCAATTTTTTTATAATGGAAACTCGCCTTTAGACGTCCCTTATCCAATACGCTGACATTGTGCGGATCGAATGACATTTCATATCTAAAAGGACACCTATTACCGCCTGTATGCCTTTCTCCCGGAATTGTATTTCCGATCAACGAAATAGCTTTCTTCGAATTGTCACTTATAATAGCACTAGAGCTTCAATTATTACTGGAAATTTTTTCGAGCACACGAATAATTTGAAAATTCATCCGAGTCGAAGACGAGGGAGAATTTTCTAAAAAAATATTCGTGTGCAAGAAAAAAATTCCAGTTTTTAATTGAAGCTAGAGTGGTATTCGGTCAGAAAATTTCACAATGAAGTGTTAAAAAATATCGATAAAAATATAAAGATATTAAAATTTTTTGATTGTTTTGAAGAGACAGAAATAATAAAAAATAAGTTGATAGTAGTTCAATCTTTCAGTTTTCTAAAAATTTAGTGTACTAAAGTTGGTAAAAATATATTTTATTGCAAATAAACTTGAAGCAGTATATATAATCAAAGTAACTTACATACCTATAACAGTAGGTTAAATAAAATACAACTAACCGACTTTAGTTAAGCAAAATAATAAAAAATAAGTCAATAGTAGATCAATCTCTCAGTTTTCCGCATACTCATTTTACTAAAGTTGGTAGAAATATATTTTCTTACAAAGAACCTTAAGCACTATGTAATATCAATAAAATTCATATGTATATATTATTAAGAAGGCCATGCAATCCATGTCAAACAAGGTAATCGTGACTTTTGACGTTATTTGACCATTTTCTTTAAAATCGTTGTGTTGTGTTGTGTACAATTGAAAAATGGAGCAGTTTGAGAAATACGTTTTATGCAAGTTTTGCAAAAAAGTTAATGAAATTAAAATGTATCATCGGAACCTAAAATTTTTAATGTATTTATTACAAGAATGCGGGCCAGAAATTTATTCGCCAAACTTGTTTGGGATTATTAAAATCATTTGCTTCTGGTGTGTAAGAAATATGGAGCTCTTCGTGGATCACAGTAGAATAAGATTGTTTCAAAGTACTACATTTATTTTTTGAAACATAGACATTTTATAAATTTTAGTGAATGTGTGCTTGTTTATTCCCCATTAAGAAAAGAAGACGTGGCTGAGGAATTTCAGCAACATTTGGACGCTTTAATTAAAACTACTAAAAGTACATACTTGGTAAATAATTATTTATAAATGATTTGTACTTATTAAATTATGATAGAATAAATTTGAAGTTAAATATAAATGTCATTTTATTTATAAATGTCAAAAAATTTCCAATGTAATTTCATGCTCCTTACCCCAAGGAAGAGAAAAATTTCCGGAAATTTTCTTAGTTGCTATAGTAACGCTACAAACAACAGGCCTTTAATTGGCTGAAAAATACTATTGTGAAATTTTCGATATAAATGGTTGAATAGCTTACAGAGGGCGATGCATTTAAAAAGTTATTGTGGAGGGGACGCCTATTTTTATACTGCGGTGTTATAAAAAAATAAATAGATAAAACGTTATATGTATAATATTTCAAGGTAATTAGCAGACTGCTATAAAATATACAGAGTGTGTCAGAACTAGGTGGGAAAAAGTTAATCGGAATTTCTCGCCAAGAGAAAATAATTGGCTTAAATAAATCCTACTTCCAAAAGGCCTCCTTTAATCTATAAACTAATGTATTGAAATGTCCCCAAACAAAAAACAATAGAGTTCATATCGGGTGATCTGAGTGGCCATGCTTGACCTGGTGCTTAAGTGCCCAGTCCAATCACGTTATTACCGAATTTTTCATTTAAAAATTCACGAGTAGTCAAATTAAAATGTGGAGGATAAACCACATTCTTTGTCTTAGCGCATAGGGAACATCGTCCAGAAGTTCAGGTAAAACGTTTTCAAGAAAATGTTTGTAGGAGGCACCGGTTATTCTTGGTAAAAAGTAATGCCCAACAAGAAAATTTCCAATAGTACCCATGTACACATTCAAAGAAAACTGATGTTGAAATCGAAATTCCATTATGACATTAGGATTTTGATCAGACCAAACGTGTTTATTGTGGAATTTCTGGGAAAATTAGCTTCGTCGGTAAATGATATGCCAGTGTCAACATCTTGTTCAATTTTTTGCAAAATTCAGTAAGACTTGAACTCTCTGTATGTGATACGGGTACAACTGTTGATGCTTTAGAAGGAACCAAACTAATTTATCATTCACAGATTTGCAGCGATCTTCCTAGTACTAGTATTTGGGTCTTCAATTTCGTGTAGAATAGTTTCTTCCAAATCAGACGTTTTAACACTCAAAGGTCTTCCAGGAATTGCATCTTTCTGAAATGAGCCTGACTCCGAAAGACTATGAAAAACATTTCTGAATATTCTTGGATTTCAAGTTGGATGAAACATTTCCATATAAATTCGCCTCAGTATCATTTTCATCTGCAAGGCCATACATGTAAACCATATTGACCATTTCAGCATTTGAATATGCATAAGCCATTATTAAACCTTAATCTTTTTAAACAGTAAGCTTAATTTGACAACACACAATATTAAATAAGACGGCTTCTTATTATTATTATTTTGTATGACCTTCCTAAGACATGTTTAAGTAATTTAAGTGTATGTGTAAAAATGCATTTGATCAAATAAATTAATGTTGTTGTTATTCGGTGTGGAATACAAAAATGTGTAAATAAACAAAAAGTGACGATAATACAATGGCGCATATGATGACCCAAATATCACCCACATATTTGAACTCTTCGTGATTGATCTGTTCGTGTACGCATATGGATCCGAAAAATTGATCCTCTGATCATTTTTATATTTCACCGACTACTTTGGGAATAATATAGTAAATCTGTAATCAGGACTGTTTCTGGTTTACTAATCCTCATCAACAACACGAAAAATTCGTTTTTTAAATCAACGTAGGTCTATTTCCACCTGTCGGAGACCGGCCGTCGAGTATGGTAATAGCCAGTGGGACGTCCTGGGCGTCGTCACCGACGCGAATCGTGTAACCCCTGGACCGTGTCTCTGTTCGCGCTTCACTCGTTCCGAACGAAATTCTATCTCGACGTGTAGAGAAATGTTGGCTGTTTTTTGTGTGTCCGCAATGGCCGCAATAATGGTACTTTCTATATTTAGAGAAAAACCAACGCCGACTGCCATGGAAGTTATTGTTTAAATGTCTGTGGTTGCTTACTTAAACCGAAACCAATCGTGATGTTTAAATTAGTAGCTTGCGGTACGCATTTGCAGTAAAAGTGCCACTCGGTCTTATTTTTTTGTTTAATTTTTCCAGGATCTACTTATACAGGGTGTCCGGGTCTATCTAAATTTTGTTGTATAAATTCTGACAAACATATTTGATTTCGTTTCTTTTTCTCTGACTCTTCGCTAGCAGAATTATAACAAAGAAAGCAGAGAGAGAACGTCATAATTCCGACCCTGTGCAACGTAGCATATTTACCGCAAATAATTTCCGAGCGTTTGTTGACAAATTCATTTGATTAATTTCACCTATACTTGACATTGACATTATTATCGTAACAATTTGAATATAAGTTTTATTAGAAAACTTCGAGAAATAACAAGAATCAAATTCCGAGTAACAGCAACACCGCAAACCGGAAATTGCTATGTGTATTGGCGGATCTGGTATATAAATGAACACGTGCGTAGAGGAGAAAGCAAATTTGGCATCAACATTTTGTTAGTATGGAATGACAAATAAATACAGTGTGAACATTAAATAAATACAAATATTTTAACTGCAGGTGTAGTTCGTCATATAGATCAGTTTAATGAAAGTCATTTTTAAAAATTTCTAATATTTACGGAGATATTAATATTTTTTAAAAATACCCATATTTTGAGGACCGCTGACCAGATAGACCACTAACGTAACCTAATAAAATAAACCATATGATTTATTGAACGCGAGGTTGCCATATCGTCTGTAAGATAAATAATTGTTTTACGTAAATTAAATTTTTGCGGTTGTTTATAATTTAAAAACACTTATTTTTAACAATAAATAAAGTAAAATTATCATAAACGATTAAAATATGAATTTCCGCACGTTCGATACTATCAATTAAAGTGTTTAAGAAGTTACTTTGTTTAATGATTCCAAAAATTATCCATAAACGTGCATAAAAGCTCACCTACTTACTGAAAAACCAACAGTTATCCACATTTTAGAAGTTAATACAATAATATTCTACACTGTTAGATTATCACAAATTAAAAAAAAAAAACAGGAAATTTACAACCGAATCGTGGAAAAGATGGAGATCTAGTGCGTCCACGGCGTATTGCAGCAGTCATACACCGGGCTCAATTATAACCGTGCCACTTCTTTTTGTGGGGATATTTAAAAAATAAAATTTTGTCAATTTCAGAACTATTTTTATAACATTTTTGTTATATCTTGATAAGTTCTATGTTAACGGTTTTCAATACCCTCCATAACTGTCGAATGAAACGGTATTAATATAAAGTTAAAAATGGATGTTTTTTTTTTTTCGTAAAAGAACTAAGCGCCATCATCACCTCTGTTTAATTGATATTCTCTGCGATGCGGCAAATTCGATATGCTCCAGTTATTTTAGATGAGATTTAGGTTTTTCAGGCGAGGCGTTTGATATAATGTCATGGTTTCATCGCAGTAGGTTGTGTTTTAATATGACGTCATAAAAGAACTGTCAAATGCACTTCAGTGATGCTTTTCTTAAGCCTGCAAACATCTAAGCGTGGAAAAATTCTTATGGCCAATTTTGGTAATCTTTAGTGACTGACAGATTGGATTCAATAGTACTGATACCCATTTTGTTCGAGAGATAATATAAAATTTCTTTTTGCAAATTCAGTCTCTGTAGATAATATTTTTATCCTGTTACAATTAAATAGCCAACGAGAAACACATATCCATAAATGCTTCATTAAGAATGCAGTATTTGATTTCATTTTGAATTTAATTAGAACATATATGTCAAAACAGAAAGAGGTAATGAGAAAATGCATCCGTGCAGAAGAACAATTAATAGCAACTTTATGGTTCTTGATAACTGGGATATCTTTTTAAGATTTAAAATTTTCTACTTGTGTGTAAACGGGCCTAATATTAAACATTTATTAATTTTTGAAAGGCTTGAATTTTTAGATTTTTATTTTTGTAATCTTCACTTTTAATTTTTCATAATCATGGAAAGTTTGTGCAGAGTTCGACGCGCTCCTGGCCTGTCTTGCAGGGAATAAAGACGCACATATTTGGCATTTGCGATTGGAGCGTACGCTCCAACATTCTGCGAAAAACCATGCGTGCAAACGGGTCCAAACTGCCCCATACATTTCAGATATTTTGCACCATACATTTCAGGTATTTTGCACCGATTTATCGGGTCGAATAAAACCCTACGGACGCTAATGCCCATACACTTGCTATACTCGCGACAAGAATTCAGACGACTTACGTCATACGAACAAATGAATAATTCATTATATCTTTATCAAAATATTTAAGAAACTGCAACTGATAGTAATAAAACTATATGCTGCACTAAAAGTTTGCATTATATATTGCACTAAATTGCAAAAAATGATTGTTTTTAACGCGATCAAATATCGAAAATTACGTTGACAATAAAAACAAATGTGTAACGTCAGCCGTGACGTAAGACGTCTGAATTCTTGACGCGAGTATAGCTGTTTGCTCAATGTATCGGTTGTAAAGATGGATACTAGACGAAAATTTGTTTTACCAGTGGCGACGGTATTAGCCATAAAAGAGAAAATACAGAGATATCGTTCAAAATTGTATAAACAGTGGTTACTTAATCTTCCACAAGCAGGGTAAATTTCTGCACAAAGATATAAATTCAAACCAAAATTCTTGGTCGCCATTACTGTATGGATAAAATCTAGCAAGATTTCAGCCGTATCGATAAAAATGGACGCAATTGAATAGTGTAGATATTTAGAATAGGTAATCCAAAATAAAAAATCTTCCCAGTAATAACCTAATTGCCCGAATGATCTAATTAAGCCCCACTCTCCCTAGACGCGTCCCGTCCCAGACGAAAATCTAGTTACTACCCCAGGAGACCGACATGCCCGCGTGCCTTTTTTCCAATTATCTAATTAGCCGCCCCCTAATTAGACGTCAGAATGGCACGCCCGACACTGGGGCGGCCCCCGACTGACCTTTTAATCCAGCAATTAGTATTCTCCGTGTGACAGATCTACAGGTGACTCATAAATGATGCATCGTATGAGGCGATCGGACTTATTAAATCGACTGTTAGTAACTGAAGTTCCATATTGGACGGTATATTTTTTATAGTAGTCGACAGAGGTCGTTGTGTTGTAAACGACAAATTTTCTGACATCGGAATCGTTATTTATTTGTTCTAAAAACTTTTTTTTTTCTACTTTATATCCATAGCACATCGATTTAAGGTGGTAAAAGTTCAATTTTTTTAATTTCCATTAGTAAATTTAAATTAGTATGGTTTTATTATATCAATAATTTCAGTATAATAATAATTATTAATTCGGAAATTGAAAGTTATTTAATTTGGGGTGCCCCGTCTTTCCCTAGTTGCGCGCGCCTATGTATTCAACTTTTTTGACACGGTTGACACAATGGCCGATCATTTTCAGAAGTTCTGCAGATTATTTAATTTTTACCCATATGTTAATATTAACAGGGGGATGTTACTTAAAACTATTGTTTTTAATTAGCTACGCAATACTGACTATGAAAATAAGTTTTAAATTATATTAAAATTTGCCTACAATTATTATTTTATAATTTTCATGTTAACAGACAATTAAAATTTAATTTTGGTTTTTGAGGATGGGGCACCTAATTATTCTGATAATAATCCAGGCAGTTGTCACCATTCGCATAGATATATTTTTCTATAAAACATACCCCATAAGAAATCATTCGCCCTATGATTTTTTATAAATTCGTTCACTAATTAGTTACGTTGTGATTTCGATATAATTCGGAGGTAGCTAAAATCTCCCTTTGTTTACACAATTCCGAATAAATAGGCTAAGTCTGGAACGGCGGCTCCCAAAATATCGCATAACATTGGAAGCGGACTTGCTCCTTGACCTAGATTTTTTTTCCAAAACCGTCCACTGGTGGGCTAAAATCAGCTCCTGTTTAATTATGAAATGGACTCGGATGTATTTTCGGCCCAACGTTTCCAAATACATTCGCAAGGAAGAGCAGAATGTCGACCGAAACATGAATAATATTGGAGCTTTTGTGTAATTCACGATTTACATCAATTCTGCCTTATTTATATCCTCAATAAATAAATACCTAAAGTATGACACATTAATAACTGTGATATGTGTTGTTAGTTAAATTAGTTATCTTTTAAAATAATCTGAAAATAATAAATTTATCGCCAACATGACACGAGTTTTCATTAGTGATGACGTCACTTATCAGTATTGGTTACGGTGTTTTTTTGACGATCGAATTCTTGTTGACCATAGAAAGTAGCAAATAGTATTTTAATTGAGGTGTACCTAAGGGCTAGAGTGGGGGAAGTCAAGCGTCGTGGACTTAGTGAGACTACTGTTTCGTCCAGTCTATTTTAAAATATTTGCAATCAATACAGGAGCAAAAAAATGCATTTACATATATAGCTTTATTGAAACTAATGGAATGCTATTTGAAAATAACTAATCATTTTCCAAAAAATCTCCCTTCAAAAAAAAAAGAAAAAAATTTGTTTAAAAAAATGAAATAAAAGTACTAATTTCTCGGCTTATAGCTTCTTAAGGAAGCAAGATGGTACTAAGGTAAGTTGATTGAATCACATTATTTTCGTCCAAGAAACTAGTCTTAAAGTATGGCCCATTCTGTAATAAACACCCTGTAGACCTAAATCAACTGATTCTTTTACGTTGACAATTTAATTTATATATAAAAGAACCCACATGCCACATTGTAATTGTCACTTTGACAGCGGCAAAAGTTACCTGCAACTTTTACAACGACAAATGCACTAGTGGTTTTTTTCACTTATTCATTTTTTAATCAATTATCGCGGTGTCCGTCGCCAAAATAAATAGTTCGACATTTTTGTCAACAACTTATTGAATTTTAAACACTAACAATGAGTCGATTCGGTGTGTCTACTATTTATGACGAAATTACTCAAATTGTTAAAACCTGTGTTTTGCAATGCGAAAGGATATAAATTTGAGCCAAATTCTTCCATCGAGAAATTGAATGTAATATTGCAAGATGAGCTTTTAATATGCGAAAATATGACGGAAAAGACTGTAAAGAAGCGGTAGTTAAAACAATTTGGAACACCACCGCTAAAAGTAAATATTATAGACTTCATTATTGTACCCTTTATGAAACCCATTTACCGACGTACAACAACCCAAATTTACCCGGTAAAATATTTCTTTTTTTTATTTATTTATTTATCGTTCCACTATCCAACGGGATTAACTTGGAAATTAATCCCAATTACAGGACGGGAAATAGCTTACAATAAAAAGAAAAGGAAAAACAACAACAACAAAAATTACACATAGCAAAATAGCAAACAAATAAACATATGGAATTTAATCAGTATAAAAATAACAAAAACAATAATACATGTATATACAAACAAACAATTCAAATACTTAAGACTTAAAAAAAAATGTAAAAAACGGAAAAGGAACAAACAAAACCATAATTAAGATAAAAATACATTTTTTATGTGCTTAATACTAGAATTAAATATATTCGTAACGTAACATTGCATACAATGGTGAATAATACAATACAGTATGCGTCAAAAGTATGGAATAAATTCGATAAAAACGAAACAATTATTTTTTGGGAAAAATCCTCGAACAGGTCGATTTTTAATTTAAAAAATACATATTTTAGCGTAAAATGCGATTTTCAAATGTCATTTGTTTTCGAGTAATGACGTCATCTTTTTTTTTAAATGGCAACACCATATTTTTTCCTTGATTCTGAAAGATCGTTTAATTATCTATCAGACAGTACTAAAATTTTGGCCTCTTACATAGGAAAGTTTTCGAGTAAATGACGATTGAATGTTAGAAAACGTAAATTTTATCCATAAAAAAGTAACAATTCTGAAGTATGTAAAATAAAATACAATTGATTAAATTTTATACTTAAATTAAATGTTCGAATTGCCATCCACCAACTTCTTGACAATGCGCAAGTCTGTGAAGAAATTCTTCTTGCACATTATGAATGATTTCTGGGATAACTCTGCGTATTTCGTCCCGAATGCGATTTTGAAGTTCTTCTAAATTACGTGGTTTATTAATGTACACTTTTGACTTCAAGTATCCCCATAAAAAATAGTCAAGAGGTGTAAGATCTGGCGATCTTGCAGGCCATTCTATCGGTCCGCGTCTGCCGATCCACCTCCCATGAAAACAGTTGTCCAAAAAATCTCGTACAGGGCGCGCATAGTGCGGAGGTGCACCGTCTTGCTGAAACCATATGGTATCCTCAGGAATGTCAGGGTCATTATCGTTAGGAAAAATTGCTGCAAGGGCTGGAACAAGATCATTTTCTAGAAACTCTAAATATCTTTGTCCTGTAAGGGTTCCTTCAAAGAAGAAAGACCCTACTATTCCAGCCCACACATTTAATTTCTGTGGGTGTTGGGTATGTGCCTCTGCCATCCAATGAGGATTTTCCCGACTCCAATATCTGCAAGTTTGACGGTTTACTGTACCCTTCAGACAAAATGTGGCCTCATCTGAAAAAAATATTTGCCGGTGTAAATTTCTTTTCTTTCCTTGACATTAATCCTGCACAAGTCGAATTTTGTAGGGATGATATTATTTTTATATATTTTTCATTAAATAAATCGCAAACTTTCTGCTGAGTTCTAGTCATATTCCCGCATCCGATAAGAATTAAAATTTCAATTCTTTGAGTAACAGTTAAATGTGCCATAATACTTTAAATTGAATAATAATTTCTATGTCGCTTACAATACTTATTAGAAAGTCGGTGTGACAATGACACTTTGCAAAGATTTTCACCTACGTGATCCATAAAAGAACTATGGAATTCGAAAAACTAAACTTGATAACGTTTTTGCTTTATTTTAATTTATTTACGTTTTCTAACATTCAATCGTCATTTACTCGAAAACTTTCCTATGTAAGAGGGCAAAATTTTAGTACTGTCTAATAGAATATTAAACGATCTTTCAGAGTCAAGGAAAAAAAATATGGTGTTGCCATTTAAAAAAAAATCGATTACGTCATTACTCGAAAACAAATGACATTTGAAAATCGCATTTTACGCTAAAATATGTATTTTTTAAATTAAAAATCGACCTGTTCGAGTATTTTTCCCAAAAAATAATTGTTTCGTTTTTATTGAATTTATTCCATACTTTTGGCGCATACTGTTTAACTGAAAAACTTTGCTAAAGTTATTAATGATTGTAATAGGGCGATAATCAGTAACATTATCTTTATTTCCAGACTTATATACAGGATGTATACGCGAGGTTTTTCATATTTCAGGAATTGTATTCGTAGATATAACAAGATTAAAAATAATCTTAAGAGGTTCAAGTAACAGACAAGCACAGTCGCGAACAGAAAATGCCGGTATTTTATCGGGCCCCATTGTACAATTAGATTTTAATATTTTTATAAACTTTGAGATATCTGCTTTAGCCACGGGATTAATATGCAAAACATATAAACCTTTTGTGCAATAATTATAAGTAAGAAAACGAAGAAGGATTCAACAACGTTCCGTAAAGAGAGCCATACACATTATTTAAAGGATCCCACACACAATATTATTTAAGGTAGACAGATTTACCTATTTTTTTTCCGAAGAAATCTATCCTGTAAGTCCAAAGCGCATTTTATATTCACGATCTTAAAGCCGACATTATTATTCTTCCCTTGGCGTTCTAGGGAATTTCACGGACTCGTAAATAATTTCCTCAATGTAGATCAGATTTTCGTAAGAGCGTTCTGTTTACGTCCCATTTTCCGCGACCTCACGTATGCCAGTGTGTGAATAATTTAACGACCCGACACGTACTTCCGTTCTCGATACCGCACGCTACCGAAAAAAGTTCAGGAGAAATTTATAAACCATATGTCGATCGCCCTCGGAGTCAACCGTAACGTCAGATGCGAATACCAGATCGCTGCGTTTGTGACGTTACAGAGAAAAATTGATCTAAATTCTCACTAAAGCTAGGTACACACCAGGTTTGTATTCGGGATGTCAATATGATCAGTAAACCTTCTGCAAATAAAATCTATTTGGAACGTCGTTGATTAAATTTTGAATCATGCTCATTCGATATAAACTTTGTTAAAGAAACTTGTGCCAATGCCTCATGATTTAGTGTTACACGCATTTTTTTATAGTGTACGTATTGAACTAGTATCTTTAATAACTATAACATTGCTAGAATATCGCGATATTTAAGAGCATGACAAAGAAAACATTTTCTTTGGCACTTAAGTCTTATGTATCTAAAGTCGCAAATAGATTTAGTAAAAAGTTGAGAAATTCTTCATAACAATATGTACATGGCGTTGCCTATTATTTGGCGCCTGTGACGTCACTACTGAAATGGACCATTATTTCTAAAAGTAATGTCAAATTTAACTATAATCTAATGAGATATGTAACATATTGTGTATGATTCTCAATTAAATCCTGCGATCTGCACGTAAATTGACTTACTGTTAATTATTCGTAATGCAACTGTCGTAATCAAGGCCTACTTAAATTATTATAAGTACGGTTCTCTCGGGAGGCTCTGGCTCAACAATGGATTTTTTATAGCCCTCGTTTTTATTGCCGTCATCAAAGTGATATATCTCTCGAAACACGCTCAACTAATTAAAAATATTAACGCTTATTATACTGCCCCCGTGGGATACTATAATTTTTATGCGAATTCGATAATTAAGATCGTCGTTATACGGTTAACCGCCAGCCATCACACTCATTCGTTTAATGAAAGAGCCGTTGGAAAATAAATACATATCTTCCTTGTATGGACATAGAGATAAAATGTAAAGAACGTCTAATAGTGAAAAATAACTTTAAAATAACAGATGATAGTTATAGGAAAGCAAGAGTGGTAAAATTACTTTCTATTGCAATTACGATCTCTACCACTCCATTGAAAGGTCATGGAATTAACGCTGGCCGTTTGTATTATTACATGTCTACCACCCGATTAGTGGTAAGTTGTATTTTTATAACTACTAAAGTTTAATACAATTGATTCAAAACGGTGGTAAACTTTTGAAAGTATATTTATCTATAAAGCCCGCTCTAGTTAGTGTACCCCTAGCGCCAAATAGAATCCTGCTTCACGCATCTCGACGAACTGTTCTACCAAATTACTTACTTTCCGACAAACACAATTAGCGACGTGCGTCAGTATAAGTTCATTTTAATTAACGTCCTTTCTAATAGATTTTGCAGCGTGTGTAAGGTAAAGAGTCGATAATGATTTAATTAAGTCGTCTGCCAAGGATCCCGGTCGCGTGGGATTGAATGGGACAGCGCCATCTCGTCGGAATGGTCAGGGTGGTAAAAATGACATAAAAAAAGATTTTTTCATACAAACTCATCTGTTTGATGAAATTAGTTTAATTCAAATTCGAAATTTGTTAGCAGTTTTGAATATTTGAGATAACCAGACTTTTTAAACTATTTTTTCTTAAATTGTAACGTCTTGTAAACAGAAACTGATGACATATTTAGCCCTTCTCGCTTCTCCGAATTAACGTTGACCGTTTGTTTTTTACCCGTCTACCAATGTATTGGCATATTGCAGCAGGTGTTTATCCAGACTAAGTCAATGTCAGAGGTTATTGACACTGAGTCTTTAAAGTGACAATACTAAGACAGGCTCAGTATTAAGAAGGCAGTACCAGGGCCTAGCGATACTAATGCAGGATCTGATAGTATAGGAACAGGATCTAGTCTAGGTCGGGGCATTATTTGTTATTTTAAACGTCTATTACCCTTTCAAGCCAACTTGACACATTTGCGGATCATATATACATAGTAGTAGGTAATGCGATAATTATTAGTAGTGATGTGGTGAACGTACGGTATTGTTGATCGTAAGTTATTCATTTGTTTACATTATAGATCCGCTCGTGACAATTACGGCCACAATGTTGTTGGGTGAGTACCAGATAGAGGGTTTTACTTGAGGTATTTATAAAATTATGCCATCTGATATCACATTAAACTACTTGTTTTAATTTGAAAAATAATAAGTAAAAGTAATTAATTAAATTTATTATTTTTTTAAAAATTATTTGAATGAATTTTATTGCTATTTGCTACTGATTTTATTTCTCCTTAAACATTTAAAAAAAAAATTAATGTAGTTACGTCAGATAGCAAAATGTTATAAATACCTCAAATAACATTCTACAAATGATAAAAAATGTAATTTTGCTTTACTATTGATTTTCTAAACGTCCTATATACATTCTGGTAGCTTAATAGAAAAGTTTAATTGATTCTTTACAACTTTGCATTCAATTTTTTTCGATGCTATACTTAAACCTAGCTGTATTTCCAATTAAACTTAAACTCTGATACAGATATGAACTCAAGCACACTGTATTTAGGTATAGACGTGCGAACGGCGTCTGACGTCACAGATCTATTCTGTAACGTTTTTAGGCTTATTTTTCCACGAAATTGCCTAGGACAAACGCCGTTTCTATTAAAATAATACATTCTTTCTTCTTCACGTATTTGGAAAAATCGCGCAATTTCTCCATTTAAACTGATGGAGAAATCAGCAATAAAATATCCAATACTTGTTTTTGGTGGTCGCTGAAGTTTGCTTGCCAAGGTAACAGACATCAACTCTAGCGATGAATTTTGTAATTAACTATTTTGAAATTAATATTCGACTGTTTATTTAACTTAACACAACTTTCCGTACCTTAAACTCGACTGTAATTTATGTTTCTTTCATAGAAGGGGGTCACACGGTGCCAAGTTCGGTAGAAACGAATGGCATGGTTTTCCGAATTGATATTTTTAAATATGAACACTTTAATTACAACGAAAACGTTTGTATTTGTTCTCTATTGACGTCACGGTTGGGAAACTCGTCAAAATTAGATGAAAACGGTTATCTGACCTAAATTTCTAATTTCTAGCCGCACGAACGTGCGGAGTACTGGTTTCACATCCCACGGGACAGCCATTCGTTATCCCTTGCAGTCCTCTTTCCAGCGGAATCGTTCTACCTTCATTAAAGGAAGGTATTCGATTAAAAGGTGGTACGTTTTGTTCTAGAATACCTGTATTGAAAGCGTAAACGTAGAGGAATTATCAGGCTGTAGAATTCGCATAAACGTGCTCGTACCATACTTTAATATTTTTCATTTCAATTACTTCCTTTACGCAATGCACTAAACAATATAATCACGCCTTTGAAGTAATGTATATTTAGGTATTTTTCGGTTGAAATAATCGAGATTAATTCACAGGATTAAGAAATTTTGAACATGAAAATTCAGGTCGAAAAACAATAATGTTTAAGAGTTGAAGCACTTTCTGTTTGTTGTTTTAGTTTCCCATAAAACGTAGTCGATTGCCGAAAAGTCTTCTTTCTAGATAAAAAATGTGGAAATAGCTTATGGATGAAGTAATAAAGTGGCGACAACTGTCATAATTGTATAATCAAGTGCCACCACATTAAAGGTTTGTTAAAGGTTTCCAATACGTCGCCAAAACGATTATAAACATTTTAAAGCTATTGTCAATTGTAAGTAATATGCAAATGATTTGGCTAGGTTGCCGTTACCTTTAAAATTTGGGCAACTTTAAGGTGCTTAGGCTTCATGACGTGCCAGACACGAAACCACCTCACCAAATATTACATACAAAACCATGAAGTGATTTTTGCTATATGGTAGTAGATTTAATGATTACTACGTAATAACTGCATAATTGAAGTTGCGGTGCCAGTTTTCGTTACTATAATGCTACTTGAGAATTAGGTACTATATAAGTTGAGAATTTTCCGTATTTTTTTTTACAAATATCTTAACTCCTAAGCCGATTTTAATAGAATTTTGCTTGTAGCTGTAAATCGTCTATATGAACATGATTAGTATAGTAGTTTTATCAAGTGCCACAGATGGCGCTAGTTATGTGTAATCCTGTTTTGCTATTTAGTTTTATTTCAAATTTAATTCCAGCATATTCAGAACATCGTTTCATTCTGCACAAAACAAGTGTACGTTACTTTTGTTTGTTTTAGGGTTAATTGTCCAGAAAGAGTTGTTCAAATTTTAGTATTTGCCATTGATATCACTGTCATTGGCAAATGCAATGGTCCCGCATATGAAATTTTGAAAAGGATGGATTTAGATAGATGTATTGAAAATGTGCTCATTTATTTTTGTGTCACTTATAGATATTCTAGACAAAGTTTAATTCTACATGAATTGTTTATTCAAAATCCAAAAATCCGCGAAAATCAATAATAACAAATATACAGGGTGTCAAAATTTAAGAAATAAATCAGATTTTTTTTGGATTTTTTTAGGACAAGCTAAAGTAAATCGACTTATTTTGGTCGCAGTATTATGCTGTTACAGTGTATGGCCCATTACTTACGCAACAATTTGACTTTACTTTTAGATAAATTGCATGCATCATGAGATTTAGATGCGTTTTTCCCAGAAACTATTGCTTCTAGCGATATCAACAAGGTGTACCTTTCTTAACTAGAAAAGATAGGGAAGAACATTTTTCCAGTCCAAAATGAGATACAGTGTAGTACATAAAAGTCGTAGCGATTTAAAGGGGTCCAAACCATCGTTGGTGGGGCCTTCTCGCAGAGGGCAAAATCGTCGACATATTCGAATTTCTAGTCCCAGGAAACCCACCTATACCAAATTTCATAAAGTACGGTCGATGCGATCGAAAAATAATAAAGAATGGGTAATTTATGTTTTCATCTTTAACACCCTGTAGCTCCGTTAGTATCAACTTTTGGATTAAGGTAGGTTGAGTTAATTCAGCTTATTGTTATCCAAACCATTTACATCTGAAGTTTGGCCCATTCTTTACTGAACACCCTGTATAGTCCACTCACGGACATTCTTGGTAATGAAATATGTAGATATTTCAACTGCATCACTTAACACTCATAGTTTGGTCTCTCGTCCTAATCCCTTCATACACGTCATCATCCGATATTGCTCACTGTTAGATTAGGGCGTATACGATTTTGAGAATACGCCGTTGAGCTTGAATTATTCTCTATTCTTATAATGCAAACACAAAATCACTAATTAAAAATTTGCATCTCCCATTAAGGTGTCTTATTCTTACTCAAACTTATTCTTAATGAAATGCATTGTATTATTCACTTAATAGCGATAACCTGCCTTTGGAGCGTTCAGCGATCTCAACAGTGATCTTTCGTCGAGCGAATTCGAATAGTAATTTCTAGTATTCGACCTTAGTTGCGTCAGTTAATACGAGTTGAAAAAAAAAAACACAGAGATGATCCGACGTTCTAGCATGCCTCTGGATGACATCATCGACGGGGCATTGTACCCGGGGACGCATTAGGATCACATTCACTTGGCCGTCGAGCAACTCGTTCGTTACCTTTACTTTTCGGTGGAAACGTTCCGAAAATAAATACAGATTTTTAACCGTACATTGTTTAGACAGACAAAAAATTAATTACTTGGTGATTACTAACTCGGATATAAATAATAGCGGTAATTATAAGAAAAAACTGGGCAAAAATAAATTCAGGTCGTCCATAGGCGTATCAGTTTTTTTTTATTAGAGGGATAAAATGATCCACCGTAAAATGATCAAATTTGTGGCGAAAAATAAAACACGTAGATAAAGCAAAAGTAATACCAAATATAAAATTATTGATGTTTTGTTTATCCACTTTTACTCTTTAAATTCTCTAATAATATAATAACTTTTAAAATGCATTTGTAAGACTCACATTATTTTGCTATTGACGATCTTATATGCAGAACAATGTAAGTTTATGTTATAACAATATTAACATATTCAGTTAAATTTAAAAAATACGTATTTTGAAAGATTTTTATACCTAAAAATTTGTTGGTTAGGCCGGTTTCTGTCATTATACAATACTCGTTTTACTTCGGTACCTTTGAATATTCGCAAATGGTATGAGATAACATCTGTTCTTTACTAAACTTCGATATTCTTCAGTTCTTAACTGTCTAAAATTGCTTGTATTTGTAGCAAACACCATTTCCAGAATACGGCGTCCTTAAGAGGATTTGTTGGTATCAGTGTATGCATTGCATTGCATTGTATGCAGTGCAATGCCTTTTTGACTACCTATGTGAAATCTTTAAAAATGAAACGCTTTCGGAAACATCTGTTTCAGTAACTGGTAGCGATTGTCGTAGCTCCTATCTTCTATGATGTAATGATATTGAGATACGGGTGACGGTGTCGGTTTTCGGAATGTTATCTCTAGTTTTTAAGCCTCTTATAAAAACCGCATTTCCCCTCTTCTGTGATGTAATAATATTGAGATGTAGGAGACATAATATGGTAACGGTATCGGATTTCGGAATGTTGGTTTTAATTTGTTTTAAGCCTCAATATAATATATTTAACGATCTCATTTCCAAAAAAGAAACAGAAAAAGTACAATTTTCAATAATCATTTATTCAATGTCGAAATTTGTTTAGGATAAAATTAGGAGATTTTTTTCCTTAATTTAAAAAAATACTACACCACTATAAAGTATATAGTTATTACTCTATTTTTTATTGTCCTGCCCTGTATTTAGCATTACTGTTTAGTGTCAATAGAATTCTGTTGTAACATATATCTACGAACATATTTATGAGTAATCCGAATTCGATTGTTAAGTCACATAATTTTAGTATTTATAAATTTATGGTTTAAACATTTTCAATTGTTTTCGTTAGGTTAGTAGTTTACTTGTTATTAAATCTGTTGTGTAACAACCATCTATTTTTTTAAAATAAATACCCCCTTTGGAACCCTACCGGTGACGCCTATGCTCGACATCGGCCTTGCGCTGATTGCAATGCCAAGGTTCGAGGGTGAACGACACAGACGCCTACCTAGTCCAGATCGGCCTACTCGGTGTTTTTTTGAAGTCGTCGGGAAGCGACAAACAAAACAAATGCATTCGAACCGCCCCACTAGATTTTTTGGCAAGTGTTAAATGAACCATTCGGCGGGAAACAGAGATGGAAAGCGGACGTTTTAGTATGATAGTAAATATCATTTTCCTCGTTTATGAATAAAGTTATAGTGTAACCTTAAACGGGAATCAGATTTATTTATGCAGATGCTACCTTTGACCATTAAAAATACACATCTCGTTTGTTTTATCAATTCCGTTGTGTAAATAAATAGGTTTATTATGTTATTCACTTACATAGTTACAATGAAGTACCTTAATTACGAACACCTTTTTGTAAACCGATAAATATAGTTTATTTACAAAAAAAAATCAGGACAAGTATTTTTAAAGTAGACACAGCATCAAAAATTGAATTTATGATATGATAACTTCGCCTTCGGTAAATTATAAAGTTTATTAGGTTACGTCAGCGGATCTCAAAATGTGGGTATTTAAAAAAAAATAATATTCGTAAACGAGTTCGTAAATATTTGAAATTTTTAAAAATTACTTTCACATGACGAACTACACCTGCAGTTAAAATATTTGTACAGTTCACCCTGTATATATATAATAAAATAAAGCGGTTACATATTCGGCCATTCTCGTTTCTCCAGAAAACGTTGGCCGTTTGTTACTTTACCCGTCTAGCACCACCATGATGACATATCGTATCATATGTTAGCCGAAATTAAGTCAGCGTCAGAAGTCATTGACACAGAGAATTATTTTTTATAAAACCGTTACTTTGTTATTCACTTTTTTCGTTTGTTTCAGATATCCCGGACATTCCCGAGAGCATCGGGCAGCTGCGCGCCCTGCGCGTGGCCGACTTCAGCTCCAACCCCATCCCCAGGTTGCCGCCCGCTTTCAGCCAGCTCAAGTCGCTCACCATCCTGGGACTCAACGACATGTCGCTCACGTCGCTGCCCGCCGATTTCGGCATGCTCACCTCACTCACGTCGCTCGAGCTGCGGGAGAACCTGCTCAAGGAGCTGCCGTCTTCTCTGGCCCAGCTCACGAACCTGGAGAGGCTCGACCTGGGCGACAACGAGATAGAAGAACTGGTAATGCAAACAGGCAGAATAGTTAGTCAACCGTCTTGGCTAAGGGGTGTCAAATATATTTTTTGTTAGCATGTCCCACAACTAACAGCGTTTGACTAATTATGCTATACATTGAATTGACACAGTTACATTCATTGGGAAAGATAGTATTGTACGTAATTTGTATTTCAGCCCCCTCACATAGGAAAACTGCCCGCCCTCCAGGAACTTTGGTTGGACCACAACCAGCTGCAGAGTCTTCCCCCAGAAATAGGCCAGCTGAGCAACCTGACATGCCTGGACCTGTCCGAGAACAGACTGGAATATCTCCCTGAGGAAGTAGCCGGCTTGGAGAGCCTCACGGACCTCCACCTCTCCCAAAACGTGCTGGAGACGCTGCCGGACGGCATAGGAAAATTAGACAAATTGACGATCCTCAAAGTGGACCAAAACAGGCTTACTTCTCTGAACTCCAACATCGGTCACTGCCACAACCTGCAGGAACTGATCCTGACCGAGAATTTCCTCAGCGAGCTGCCCGTCGAGGTGGGTAAGCTGGTGAAGCTGACCAACCTCAACGTGGACCGGAACAGCCTGACTTCCATTCCCGAGGAGTTGGGGAACCTGTGCGAGTTGGGGGTGCTCAGTTTGCGAGACAATAGACTGACTATGTTGCCAGACACGTTGGGCAACTGCAGGAGGTTGCACGTCCTCGACGTGTCGGGGAACAGGCTTCCGTTCCTGCCTTACACTCTGCTGCAGCTGAACCTGAAGGCGGTGTGGTTGAGCGACAACCAGGCTCAGCCGCTGTTGACGTTCCAGACTGACACCGATCCGGACACGGGGAAGACTGTACTCACTTGTTTCTTGTTGCCGCAGCAGGAGTACCAGCCCACGATAGGTAAGTGTAGCGCCGGCTAATGCCTGTTTCACGCGTCGCGATAAATCGTAGCGATCTTTAACCTCATAAGGTTATTACCAAAGGCTGTAGATGTCAGTCAGAGACTTTAGATATCATTGTTTCTCCTTTAGATCCAAAATGGCGGTCGGTGGATGACGTTTGTTGCACAGAGTAGAAATTATACTTTGTGGTTTGTTGTCAAAGTTTTTATGACATTCTTTGTGCTACTGTTTTAGTTTTTATGATATTCTTTTTTATATTTGTTTCAAATTAAGCAAAAAATGACGAATTAAATTTAAATTAAAATGTTATAGTTTATCTAAACTTGGAAACCCAATACAGGGATTCTATCTGTTACATTTAAACCTCGACCCACTTGGAGATATGACTAAATTGAACTTGAGTTGAGTTGGAACATAAAACCTTCCTTGCTCGGATATTCAGAATCATAAGATTTTTAATTTTCTATTGGCGTACCTTCTACGTCTGCAACACAATTTCTTTTGAAACTATTGAATTTGAAGATATTTTACACAAAGAAACAAAATCATGTATGCACTTTTTCACCTCCTATCTAGGTATGATAAATGCATGGATATAATTAGATTCAATTAAATGTTTATAGAAAATAATCTTTAAATTTACTAACGGAAAAAAACATTTTCAGGTGCCTTATAATATTCATTTTGACAATTCTGCTTAATTGGTCTGAATTAAAACATCTTGAGCCTGTCGAATTTTCTACTCTGTTCTAGCACATCGGCTCGATTCAAATCGAAGGTCATAAGACAACGTCAAAGTAATAAACAGTTGCAATTGTAAGAAACTGGTAGATCAAATAATAAAAAAATTTTCTTACGTCATTAAAAAAATTAACAGTATCTTTAACAATTGTTGATTAAAATAATTTTGCATATAATCATCCACATTTTATTACAAAAAAGAATGTCTACTTCTCCAAGTTTGCCACTGTTTTTTGCGTCATATCTTTAAATCGACTGACCCCTAATTATTACGATTTGTTCCATACATCACGACAAAAATAGTAGTCTGTCACATAGATTTAAAGCCTTTTGATTTGGATTGATTTGATTTTTAGCGAAATAAACCGTAATTTTTTTATTTTATAGAGTCGTTACGATTTGTCGTTGCGTGTAGACCTAGCATTAGCTGAGTGGCCTCCCGATTGGAGAAATTAGTATTTCATCGCATTTTGCTGTTTAAATTCCGCGGATTTATATTGAAATCTGTTTCTCCAATCACGGCCTACTCGGCGATTATTCGTTATTACCGTTTCGTCTATTGTTTCCGCTTTGGGCGAGCACTCTTTTGTTTATTTGCAGCAGAAGGTTTTACTAGCTTCGATCTGTGTTTTTTTTAACTGTTAAGTGTTTGTTTGCTGATCATTTGTATCTCGATGTAGATAGATGTTCTATCGAGTGTGTTGAAAAAACCGTAAATTTCGGTAATAAATAATCTATGTTTTTAATGTGGTGTGAATTGAAAAGCCGTGTTTTGGCAGCCCGAAAGCTTTGATGAACGCTTACGCTGAAATTGAGCTGTTCCGAAATCAATCAAATCGATAATCGGTTCTTAATAAAATATACAGGGTGGTCCGTTTGGTTTCATGGCCCACTGTTGGTATCTAGGAAATCGTAAAATATACAAGACGGCTCAAATTATAAAAAATGAGCTTTTTGATGGCTAAACCAAACAGATCCGAGATATCTGCTGTCGTTGCTGAAATATTGTGGAAAAACTGAAAATAGCCATATTAGGAAATGCTATGTAGTGTCTTTATTTCTCAACAAAAAGTACATAGTGATAAAAATATACAAGAAATCGATTTTCGCCGATAGAATTTTTTTTCGTCACTAGTTTCGATTAAAATTTTTACCCTTTATGTAATCGTTTTTTATATATTTTTTGGTATTAACAATATTGTGTGACACTAACTACTCTGCGGACTAGTTTCAAAAGTGAACTTAGATATTTATAGAATGTTTTCATTAAACCAGATTAGTAAATTTGGCTAGATTAATTTTTTTTAAATAATTTTGAAATATTTATGTAGGATTTGTGGAATATTTGTGTATTTTGTTTGGTTAAGTATTGATTTTTGTTTTACTTCAAGAACTACTAGATTTTTTATTTAAATTACTGTATTTCTTTAATTTCATGGGTCATTCTTTAAATAAAATATCTATTAGTGTTTATTTTAATATTATTTATTTTATTTTTCATCTGTTAGTAGCAAGCTCCAATATTGCCTCTATAAGAAAACAAACACAATTACATGTTGCATAGAAATTTTCATATGACGAAAATCGATTTCACGTATATTGTTAACCCTCTGTATCAAATTTCAGCTCATTCTGTTGTGAAATAATGTCGCAAGATGGCGTTTTCTAAAATCTCTATTTTCAGTTTTTTTTTACAATACTTCATTAAAGACAGCATATATCTTGGGCTGTATAGGGCGAATTTGAAAGTACTTTCGTCATTATCATAATTATTGGTTCTGTTCTAGGTAAAACGACCACTCTGTTTTATTAAATTAGGCATTGTCTTCTGAAAAATGCTTCTCGCTATTTCAATTCAGCTAATGTACGCTTCGGTGATTTAGGAATGTACAAAAACAGACAAAAAATGTATAAAAGTTCATCGATACGTAAATACCGATTCGTTACAGTGAGAGTTATTGCCACTATCCAATATGCACTGTGTATATAAAATATTGAACAATATAGTTTCACAAAAAAACAAACAGTCTAGTCTGCAAGTAATAGACCATGTAGACATACTACATTTTTCACTTCAAAATATTGAGATATAAGCCAACTTGCATTAAAATGTTGATAATTAAAAAGTTACAGGGTGTCAAAGTTAGAATTTAAAAAGTGATTTTTGACTACACTGGCTTTGAATATCAACTTAAGATTTGAGAATACGAGGTGTGGCAATTAAGTTTCGGGAATTTGTCAATGAGAAAAAAAACAAATTAAATTTCGCCAAAATTTTATTATCGACCTTCACAATAGTCTCCCTCTGACTCTACACAACGATTCCAACGTTGCTCCCACGGTTGGAAGCACCCTTGGTAATCCTCCGCAGTTAACCCATTCAGCACTACAGTTACAGCTTCAAACCTCCTGTACGCCATGATGAGTTCCCTTGAGGTGTGACTTCATCTTGGGGAATTAAGAAAATCGCAGGGTAGCAATATCGGGGCCATAGGATGGATGCGGCAACGTTGGAATGCCTTTTGTTGCCAAAAACTCTTGCACAATGCCGATCTCGGCGAGTTCGGGTCGCACACGGAAAGCGCGGGCCCGCCGCCGTTCCAGGACGCCAACATAAAACTGTCCAGTCACTGTCTGACCGACAGGAACATATTCACGTTGAATGATGCCGTGGATATCGAAAAAAACGATCAACATTGCCTTCAGTCGTGACTTGGACATCCTCGCTTTCGTTGGCCGCTCTCCACCCTTTTCCACCCACTGCCGACTTTGTTTACAGGTCTCGGGGTCATACTCAAATATCCAGGTCTCATCTCCAGTGACTACCCGACTCATCCAGTATCTACCGTCGCTCCAAATGCGGGACAACAAATCCTCGCAGATCGATTTTCGCATGTCTTTCTGTTCACGGATGAGAACTTTTAGCACCATCGTTGCGCAAATCTTTCGCATATTCAAATTTTCGTGTAACATCTTGCGAACGGTTTCTTTGTTGACGTTTAACTCGTCAGACAACGCACGAACGCTTAGGCGCCGGTCAGACGTGATCAGTGCACGCAAGCGGTGTTTTCGACATGCACTCGTCTCCTGACACCACCTGCAATTTTCTAAGGATTTCCGAGGGTTTTTCGCCAGATTTCAGCCTTGGACTGAAACTAAAAGGAAGGTCCCTCTAGAAAAACGTTGACGAACGACGGAAAACGAACGATGCAGTGTTGCCAGTTTCCGAGTTATAACTAAATTCCCGGAACTTAATTGCCACACCTCGTAGATGTTTTTGATATGAGAAATCATAATCTGTTTTCTATTTACATTATGATTTCTCATATCCAAAAACATCTATTCCCAAATTTTTAAGTTGATACAGTCAAGCACAGTGTAATTATTACAAACATTTACTTTTTAAATTCCAACTTTGACACCCTGTATCTTTTTTATTATCAACATTTTATTACGGCAAGTTGGCTTAAATCATAATATTTTGTAATAAAACATCGGATTCGTACCACCCTGTATAAAAGCTACTTCCTGCATTTGTTCACATGGGAAATAATAAACATTATTGTTAAATATGTCAGTCAGTATTATACAGAGTTGATCGCTTTTTAATAAAACAATGTTTAAAAATTATGTCTTGATTATTTTCGGATATCCTAAAAAATGCCACAAAAATTTCAATTCGGCAATAGTGTTTTTACAAAAAGGTTCGTACATACCTCTATATCCCCCACTGATTTTCAATGTCAAATTATTCGCTCTAAAATACTATTTTTTACTTTTTTTATTAGCAGTTTTTTCGTTAAATAATAAATAAGTAAATAAAATTCAATGCCCTATATCTTAGATGCGAAGCGTTTTAGGACCCATATTAATAGGGGTCCTAGTCTCAAAATGAGACACCCTGTATATTTGAAAATTATTTTTTTACATTGAAACTTGAGCGAATCTATTACGGTATTGCAGTGTTATATGTAAATTACAAAATTGAACAAATAACGTCACATAAATAATATAAAACACGAAAAATTTATGTAATGTGTTATAATTAATATTTTGTGTTGGAAAGCATATCATTAAAAAATTGAATTAAATCTAAAATCTGAACAATGTATAAACAGCTCAAAAACAGTGCGGCCTTGACTTTACAGTACTCGAACATGTACATTCCTGAAATAGCCATACAAATTACAAACCTGTTGATTTTTATCGAGCGAATGTCTATCAATTTTCGAAACGTCAAAAATCGTTAAATCCCTATTAGCAGCTTATCTCGTTAAGTAGTCTATGTAGTAAATATCTCGGTATCAGTTGATTGGTAAACATTAATGACTATTATTATACCTGAGATGATATTTTAACATCGGAAATTATACAGGTTGTGCAGCTTGAGGAATTCAGTTTGATTGAATATGATTTTTTTAGCTGCCAAGACACGGTTTGAATTCCATTTTTATTTTTATTTGCTCAAATTCAAACCTAATTATTTTTTAATGGGATGTACCATAACTTCACACGGTGTGATCATTATCTAGTATGGTAGCTGAATTGGGTAAATATTAAATAAGGAAATTGCAAATTCGATGATACCACGAGAATGTTTTATATCTGTTTTACATCTTTTGAATGCAAATAAATTGTTCAAGAAATTACAATTCGCTTTACAAGTTATTAATTGTAATAACAAACATCAGACACCTACGTGTTGCCTATTTTTTTTTAATTAAAAGAAAAACATGTCAGAATTGTAAATTGTAACATAAAATTGGCCCAATTTGGTGGGTTAAAAGGTAATACATCAGTACACTACGAATAGATGTGTTTTGAAGTCCATATTTGGCCCGAAAAACCTATCGAGAGATGTAATCGAATAATTATTGTCATCACAATCGAGGCACCTTTCCCTTTGTTTCACTAACTAACTGATATCTGTGCCTCGTTTGTAAAATTCTTGGTCCAAAAATATGAAAATCACAAGGTGGCAGGTCTGAACCATCTAAACCATCTCAATTTTTTCATGTTTTAACTTCGTATCTCGCGTCACCTATGTATGAAAGATACCGACAGAATGTGATGCAATGCAACGTGTTCATGATCTGTCAACTTCAACACTGGTGACATATGGCTGAGTATTCTCGTGAAGAAGGATGACATCTCGTGAGATTTTTCCAAACTTTTTTGTCGTTGCATGATGTTTCATTATTTTATTGCAAGTTTGCATTGATATTCACTATATATTCTTTAACATGTATTTGTAAGGGTTCTTCCCAAAAAAGCTATCATCTTGGCTGTAGAGGGTTGCATCATAAACTAAGGTAAATATTATAAAGCTTTTGATTACCAGGAGGTTGTATCTTATGGTGTAATTATGCTGTATTGGGTCGGTCAGTGGTCGCGCGGTTTAAGGCGTCAGTACTTGAATCGAGGTGAATAGATCGGTGTTGGTTCGAGCCCAGCTGCCGGTAGACCGTATATAAGCTATATTCGTGGAGAGGTTTGGCACCCTCTCTGCGGGTATGGTAGGGTGGAAGAATGTTGGCTTGGGTCAATGTAAGAGATTGATACCGGTTGATATTTGACTACCCCCCTAATTAATGAGGTTTTCCAGGTTTCCCTCATTCCTGCACTGAATAGTGGTTAGGGCCTACCAACGTAAGTCGTTCCTGGGCGCAAATGCGGCCTGCTTAATAATAATATGCCGCCCCCTCTCCCGCACAAGTCTCCGACTTCTGGGCTAATCCCTGTGATTAGAATGAGGAGTAGAGATATTATTAATTCTTTGAATTTTTTAGATGAAATTGTATTTTAAGGGTTATTCAATTTTAATTTAATTAAGACAAATTCCTATAGTGTTATGCACTGCTCCACACAAGTTTAGGTTCACAAATCTTGAGTTTCTTTTAAAGATTGACGACTTTTGTTCAAAAATATTTTTGGTATGCTGTCTTGAATGTTTACTGGCTTTTTCTGTTCCTCCTTCGAAAGCATTTTCAGGTTATGCAAAGTTTTATTTTTAGTGATTTTAATACAAAATTCAAACTCTTAAAACAATTACAAAAAAAGGTTAATACAGAGCATGTCTTCTTCGCACTTCAATGACTGCCTGGCAACGCCTTTGCATATTGTCTATCAGGTTGTCGAAGTAGCTTTGATCAGTTTCTCGCCACAGGCGTGGTAAAAGCCCTCTGCGTTATTAAAGTGTATATGGGGGTGGTTGATGTGAACCTAAGGCCCTTTGTAGTTGGTCCTATACGTGCTCAATTTGATTAAAGTCTGGCGAGAGAGGCGGCAGTGCCAAGTGCAGAATACCATGAAATACCAGGGCATCGACAACAGTTCTCGCACGATGAGGTCACGCATTATCGTCGAGAAATAGAAAATTTGGCCCAATTGTAGCATGAAACAAAGAGATGGCATTATTGATGACTTGTTCGACGTAGATCTGTGCATTCGTGTTTTGTAACTATTAAATATACCACCTCTGAATTGATGAACTTCCTGGATGGCTCTACGATTTCTGGGTACCAAAGGAAGGGTTCACACTCGAACACACCGACTCATCTGTGAACAATACAATCCATTTTCTCAAAAGGGAACATAGATTAACATCTCGCAGTCTTCTACGAACTGTTTCAATTGAAACCGCAGCACTAGAAGCGTTTAAAAGTCGCATGATCCCAGAAGTACTCAGAGGCTATCTTCAGTTGCACTCAGTTTACGTTTAGGCATTATTGTAAAACCAAATTTTTAGGCCTTGAATAAGTGTCGACTATATAAACTAGTCGAAAATTGAAAAAGTCGCTCAATGATGAGCAAAAAAATCACTCGGATAAGAAAGTAAAAATTTTATTTACCTATTATCTCTTCCTTAGCTTTTGTGGAGCAATTTATATCGTGAATTCATTGTATGTTCGTAACTTCAACCTTTTAGATATCTATAACATATAACTCGGACTATTTGGGAGATCGTGTCGAGAAGCTGCTTTAGTTCAGCCACCTCATAAATATTAATTTTATAAATACACTCAAAACTCCACACTCCATTATGCAAGTAATTTGTTGTTCACCTTTACATCAGTTCCGAAATCTATCAACAGATGTGCCACTTCGTGATTTTCGTCAATTGCAAACAAACTACAGTAGATGATTTTGCACACAAGCCATATTGATTTCTGACTTGATCAAGTTACGAATATTTTAAAATCTCAGCTAGATAATGGCAATTGTTTTCAAGGCTAACCTAACAAGGAATGAATTTTAAATGAGTAATATCCAATTTCTTGAACAGTTTATATGAACAATTATTTAATGTAAAACAGTTATTTTTCTTTAGTTTTGTAAATAAATTTTAAATATACTTTAGACAATTCAGCGACCATAAAATTCTTGTGTGATTCACCGCCATCCCTCCGTCTAACACCACCACACCCCCACCCCGCTTCTTTCTGTTTCTGTGTAAAGCACCGTTTTTCTGTCTCTGTTGCACCCTGTTAGCTTGTGACGGCCGCTTGTACCGCTGTGACGTCACCCCCGGCCTTTCTAATGGTACGTTGACCCGCACAGATGACGCCACCTCCGAGGACGACTGGCAGGAGCACGAGGCCAGCAGGACGCACTCCGTCAAGTTCACCGATCCCCAGGAGCAGGATAACAGAGAGGTGAGCTCACACTACCACCCCTCGATGGTGTGGCTGGTTGGGTGTTACACCAGGGCCAAAGAGACGGCCGTGCGGTGGTGTTGCGCCTCCAGGGGGCGCAGCCTCAGCAGGAGCAACAGCTATTACATGCTGAACGCGCTCCGGGACACAGACGACGTGTACGCCGCCGTGGAATGCTAGAGGGCGCGCGTGTTCGGGCGGTTTTCATGTTAGGCGGATACGCGCGGTCGCCTGTTTGGGATTTCGGAAGGGTATTAACTATGGCATATATCAAAGGTTTCTCGAATGTGGTATCTGTGGATTTTTTCAGAGGGTCGATTGATATGGCCTTGTTTATATATAATAAAGTTAACCAGTCAAACTTAGGAGTATAAATAATAGATGGCGATACTCTATTCAAATCCAAATCAACTCTAATGTTTTTACTTCTAAATTTGATTGGTTGACTATTATATACAGGGTATCCGGGAACAGGTGGGAAATCGGGCGCAGATAGAACATGGAAAAATAAGATGAAAAGTTCCTATAAATTGTTTTCCTACAGGCCCTCCGTACGGAGATATGTGTTTCTGAAGGAATCGGGTTTTCGAGAGACTTCCCACATTTTCTCGAACACCCTGTATATAATATAGTTAGTCAACCAATCAAACTTATGAGTAAAAATAATAGCTGGCGATACCCTTGACTATATACACTAAGACGAGTCAATCTAATGGGAGACCTTGTTGGCCTGAATGGGAAACTAACTCTCGCGTAATGGAAAACGAACTCAAAAAGAACGTTTACGCTTGGACTACTTGCTAATAGATGGCGCAATATTAGGTACTAAAATGACATGAATTTGGATAAATAATTTTGAAAGCTCTTCCCATCGAAGATGATTGGTTCATACATATTATGTTATGTACAATCATTTGCAATAATAATGACACTCTTTAAATTGAATTTTGCTATTTCTTTTGAACTGCTGACGTATTTGTAATGGAATCTACTTTCAACTTTTAACAGTAGTAATTAGTTGTTTCACTTACCAATATAGATTTAATGAAATTTGTACTCAGAACTTCCAGAAGTTCAAAAACTGTTTTAAGAGAGTGTCATTATTATTTCAAAAGCTTGTATATACTTAAAATTCATAACTTTAATGACATTCAATAGGATTACTGTTTAATTTATTATTAAGTGAATGTGTTAGTCATGAAGAAGCAGGTAGAAAATAAATGTTAATTTTTAAAATGTAATAAAACTAGATGAAACATTCCAGAAATAAAACTTTTCCCCAAGGCGAAAATCGACTATAATGATAGATTTTGAATTCTGATAAGTAATTATAGTAATTCCATCACATGATGTAATAATAAAAATATTCTAATATTTACAGAAAACAAACAAATTACAGAAGTGCAGTTATTCAGTTCATATTCACTTTCTCGTATCAATGAAAGTCAAACTTTAAAATATATTAACTGCCAGATAACACTTTTATCATACTCCTCCAGCTTTGGTAAATTCAAGTGAAGAAGTCATTCAATACATGTCGATAAAAATATACAGGGTGGGCCGTTAATAAGGGGACATAGAGGAGCAACATCATTGGGAGGAAATATGAAGATATAGCTAAATATATCTTAGTAAAATATTGCTGTGGAAAAAGGTACAAGGTGTCAAAAAAATTTTTTTAATTGTGTTTTCTTTTTTTTTTGTAATAACGCGAGTATCGCTCAACTGATTGACATCAAATTTGGTAGGGAAACATTTTTTAAGAAAAATAAAAATAATTTAAGTATTAAATCAGTTTTAACAATAAAGGGCGCCGCACTAACATTGTCTAATGATGAATTTTTCTCTTATTTTTTGTTGACGTTTCAAACTTTATGATCTGTGGTTTGAATATAAATATATTGCCACAATCTTATTATTTAGGCAGGTAAATGAAAAAGGGTCACGCGGCCACGCCCTCGAAACGCCTTCGCAGTTTTTTGCAGATTAAAATAGTAGCGCTTTATTTCCTTCGTTTGAATAAATGCGTATTGTTCCACAGTACAACATCTAACAGGAATTATGATAACTATTTAGGTCTTTATTAAGGACTGACCCTCTTGGTGTATATACTCAAGGGCAATACTCATGAATTTTAAAAGAGTATCGCCATCTATTGGTTTTACTCCTAAGTTTGACTAGTTAACTAACTATATTATATGTATATAAACAAGCATATAGGGTATGTTTTGACAAAAGATGCCGTAAATTGAAGTTATAAAGGTCATAGCTACCTCACCTTTATGTAATAGTTAAAAACACATTTAGCAACCTTAAAGACTTGGCTATACCAAAAATCGAAATATTAAAAATAGTTTAAAAAAAATGTTGTCGAAATATATTTTAAATATATAATTTTCGGTTCCTCGTATCTCAAAAACAAATGGCAATAGATCAGGTCCGAGATCCGTAAAAGACGGCAACTTTTCCCAAAACGTCCTATATATATTAATGGCCAACGAGGCTAATGGAAACCGAAGGGTATGAGATGCGAGGGTTGCAAAAATAATGTAAGAGGGCAGAGCCCGGATAGAATCGTAGAATATATTAAATATATTTTTGAACCGTTTTAAAATTGGTCTACATCTGCGTTATTTTTCTATCAACTCTCGTATATTCGATTCGAAAACTGATTGTACACTTTTATTAAGGTTGTGGGGAATATTTGTACGATTTGACGTTTAAAATGGTGAATGAATGAATTGTATGTTGTGCGGTCAATTACAATAATCACTAATTTAGGTAGGACGCATGGAAAAGTACAATAATAGCGGTATAATTACGTCACAAGTGCCTCTTTATCCACGGAGAGTAGTCAACGCTTGATTTTATTTCGCTGGCAGGTGTCCAATTCATTCGAGGGTGCTTGCTAATTGCTGTTTAGGGTTTTTTTAACGTTGAATTATTTTTTTTAATTGGGTGTAGTACATTCGCGGTATTAATTATTATATAATTAACGTCGAATCATCGTCACTAGAGGTTTTATTTATTATTTCATTTTTTTATCGAAATACGTAACAGTAGCATACAGGGTGTTTCTGAAAAGGCGAAAAAAATTGGATTAAGCAACTTGTGGTTTTAAACTATATTTTCAGAATAAAAAAAATACAAATTATTAAATACAAAAGAAGTGAAGCCGGCCCTATTGAGTGATATGAAGGACGTTGCCCTGCAACGCTCTTAACCAGTTGAAATATTTACAATGAACAATTAGTTGAAGTTAAAATATATTGATATACAGGGTGTCTTGCAAGTCGTTACAATAATTTTTTAATTCTGAGTCAATTGAAATAAACATGCCTATATACCAAGTGTTACAATATTTGTGGTAATTATTTTTTTAATATTTTTTAATTTAACCGTGCTTTTCTACAATTATTGATTTGTATCAATCGACTCAAAATCAAGTATTCTATCACCTCCTAAAATTATTGTAACAACTTGCAAGACACCCTGTATATCAGCTGCTTGCCTTTTGCAACCGAGTATGACATTACATATAAAATTTACAAGCAAAATTGCAATGGTTGCAGCAAAATCACGCTGTTAAATGACGATGATAGGCTCGATACATGGACATCGCGCCATATCTGCTAATTCTTGATTTTGCTAAGGCATTTTGAAATAAACGTAAATTATTCCCAGTCAGTGATAGAACTTGATGTACTTGCTGCATTGTAAACAGTCGAGTAAGAGCGAACACTTTACACAGGTTGTCTAATAAAAATTGTATGTTTTCACGTCTTCTAAGGAATACAGTTATTTCAGAGACATCCTGTATATCTTGTGAAAACAGTGTCCACCACGTTGAAAGTATAGTAAAATGTCATATTTTAAGTTTACAGTAAAATGATGAACTGAAACTAGTGAAAATATACAGGGTGTTCCATTTAAAACAGTATTTCTGATAAAAATGGAGTTTTTGTTACATACTGTTCACAATATGACATTTTACCTAAACAACGGCACTCTAAAAATATAGTGGAAAAGGAGTAATAATTTACCTTTATTTTCGTATTGTTATTAATTTTTTATCAGTTCTCGAAATTACTAAATGATTCCTAATTCATCATTTCTAAAGTAATCCATTTATCTAGATAATATTTATTTTTATAATACCTGTCCAATAATACCTAATTTAAAGCCTTAAGTGATAAGTCTTTTAGCTTTTAGAATTATTTTCGATAGATGTTACGTTGCGTCATATCAAACGTCTTGTGAGTAAGTTTTGAAAACAGGGTCGGTTTTAGCACATCTAGAAATGGTGCTGATCAAATTTCGTCAAATATCTGTTTGAGACTGCAATAAAATAGATGTCTCTACTTGATTTAGAAGATTGTCTAACACGATGTCAAACTGACGAGAGTAATTTTGAATATACAGGGTGTCCCGAGATAGGCTTACAATAATTTACCAGCGCATTCTTCGATTTAAATTTAAAATAATATATAAAAATGTAGGGGAAACGCCCCCTAATGGCGATCAGTAGTAGTCTTTGCGAATCGAGTAGTGTAAAACTAATTTCATATAATTACTCAAAGGCGTACCATTTCAAAGTGATCGTGATCGATCACAATGTAGTTTATGAAATGAAACAATTTTTATTTTTGTATATAAGTCGACAAATTATTGAAAGCTAATTTGGGACACCCTGTATATACCTTATTTTTACTATTACTGTAAGTTACAGACGATTTGAAGAAGTGTATCTGGTAATGTACAAACTGAAATGCTACTGCGATTTTTATTTAACAAAAACATTAACAAAATTCCAACTAATTCAAATGAGGCGTTGCACAGGCTTCTAAATTTCACATTTGGTCATATTTTAGGATTTCAACAACATCACATTTCATTAATAATGAATAATGTGACATATTTCCGAAATATGTAAAAATGCATGCTCACTGGACGCTTGAAATGAACATGCTGTAGAGTACATTATTTCTTAGTACTTACCAGAGTATTTTTTTACGAATATAACCGATGAAATGATCTCTTCTTTCCTTGTCCAGTTTACAAACTCAGGTTTTTATTTCTTACTTATAATTTTTTAAAGGTTGAGTATTTTAGGAAGTATGAACTAGTCGTTAAAAACAAAGTGCCAAAAACTACTGTAGCTTTTTAGGATAAGTTAAATATATTTTTTTCTTAAATCCATTTGTAGCTTTTTGTTGGAAATGTACTATTTTCTTTTCTTGATTTTTACTGTACCGACTAACCCGATATTTTTTTCTGCTCCGCTGTTTTCCGTCTGCATGGACATTTATTATTTACATATCTTGGTTGTGGTCATAATATCCTCCCTTTTTTTAATGTATAATTAGCATCTCTATGCCCTACTAATACCTTATTGTAAATTTAGATTAAACTTGCTGTACATATTGTTGATCTTTTTTTTAATTTAGTGGTTAACTTTTCTGTACATTTTGCACAAGTATTATCAAGGAGCGCGTGGAAATAGCAGGCGGCCTACAGGTCCGGCCTCTGAAATATTTCCAGGCGTCGCCTTTAGCCTGTACCGGAACTAATAATTTCCATTGTTTTTATTTTGTATGTATTTTTTGTAATAAATTATTTTAATTGCATGGATGGATGTTTATTTATGTAGAGTAATTCCAGGTCAGAATTAAAGGTCCCTCCGTCTTCGAAGGAAGGACCTTTCATTGTGGCCACAACCCCCTTTTCTTTCTTGCCGTTTGTAAATAATTTTGGTGGTGGTATATTTAGTTACATTTCCAACAAAAACACTACGAGGTGCTGGTAATTTTTCGTTGTTTCGGAGCTGATACATAATCAAAAATATATTTTTTGTTAGTTTTTGGACGTTATTAGTTAGATTTGTTGTAGCGATGGTGAAATTTGTAGCTTAAGAATTCGTTTTTAAATAGCACGAAGAAGAGACTTGTTCTGGTAACTCTTATGAGGAGCGCCAGCGCCATCTATATTTTCGATTCAACCTTGTAGTAAAGTAAAATACGATAGATAGCAATGGGGAAATTGCATGATTTTTCCAAGTACTTGCAGAAGAGGGAATGTATTAGTTTCATCAGAATGGCGTTTGTCCTAGACAATTTTGTGGAAAAATAAGTCTAAAAGCGGTATTTCAAAATTTTGCCTGGCCACGCCCCCACAAAACTACCTGTGACGTCAGACGACGTTCGACTTACGTATGTTTAGAAGAATTAATTTGTCACTTGTGATATTAGGTGTTAATGTGTTAAATAGACAGTGGTATTGGATAAAGTTACAAAACAGACTCGTAAAAAAATTTCACCGTGCCAAAAAATTAAATGACGGTGTAGGGCGATGAAACGCGACGAAAGGAAAAGGAAGCATTGCAACATTGGTTTGTTTGTTAAAACCATTTAAAATTTATTTGGAATACATAAGTAGGTAAATTTAAGTTCATCATCAAAAAAGTAAAATGTAAAGTTGTAATGAATCAATTCTATTATGTTGCCAGAATATGTACAGGGCGTTTAGAATATCAACGGTAAAGCAAACTTGCCTTCATTTATTGTATTCAGCGTTTCATTCCGATTTCATATAACATATTCTGTATTTATTCTTACCATTTATGAGATATAGAATATTATTTGAGGCAATTATACAATTTTGCTGTCTGACTTCTCTACATTAAATTAATAATAAGCAAAAGTTAAAAATAAGGAGAAATTAAATCATTATCATCATTATCATTCATTACTTTTATTGTTTTTCATTAAAACAAGTAGTTTAATGTGAAATCAGATGGCATAATTTTATAAATACTTCTAGTAAAATCATCTATCTGGATTACTACTCAACAGCATTGTTGCCGTAATTTTCACGAGCAGATCTATTGTAAATAAAATAATAAGTTACATTTGACAATATCGTAAGTTCACCACATCACTACTAATAATTATGACATAACCTATATTTTAAACCAATATAAAATTCATGCAACTTCCCCATTCTTTCAATAAAGCATTCTCTATTCTTCCATGGTAATATGAAAGACAAATTTATTTAAAAAAACAATATATCCACAAGTGGCTTGTTTTATTAATACTCAGGTAAGTCAACTTCTGTGTTATAACTATATGAACAACTCGTGTGATTGTATTAAATTTACGACCAGTAGGAAATTCAACAAAGAAAATCAGTTAACAGCATAAATTCTTTTATGTGCTGTATAGAAAGTTTTTATATGCTGGGGCTATGTGAATACTTACCATTTATTACCAGCGATATCACTGAGTTTATGACATATTTGTCAACAATGCAGCATGTTCAAACGCTGTAGGTGTGGTCGACGTGATTTCATAAAACAAATATATCGATCTCTTCGTCATTTCGATCGAAATTTATTAATATCCGTTCCTTATCTGTGAATAACTGATTGTTATTAATTATTCACGCCTTATTTAGCTTTTACTGGGAACTCGCATACATCGGATATTTATTAAACAATCCTATTTAAATATTTGTATGCGTGTGTTTTATTATAATGTAACATCAACCGCATTTGATTCTGATAAAAAAAAATGGACCACCATCGGTGGTGTCAATAGTCAGTAAAGTTTACGTGACACATTTAATGTGGAATGTTTGATGAAGGTTAAAGATATAACTGAATAAAATAGACTACACGATACAAGTAGTACCAAATTTTTAAATTTTAATGTTTTATATTGAAGTTTAAACATGTATGCCCATCTTTCGAATATTTAGAGAGTTAAATTTTAGCTTCTGGTCTAACGCGATGGGCGTAGCGTACGGAGATCAACAGTCCATCAGCGTACCAGTTTAGAAGACGCCAAAATATACAAAAATATCGTGCTATACTAAATATAATATCTGCTTTCTTCCATGCTGATGTCGGTAACTTTTTGGTCTTTTTTCTATGATAAGGTGATTTATCACAACAACTGCACTATATTTTTAAATGGGACACCCTGTATTTTTTGACATTTATGGAATCAGCGGATCATTTTACGTATGGTAGGGTCAATTGTTTGACATTTTCTGGATGTAAGTAATTTTTTTTAATTTTTAAATATAAAACTAGAAGGCGACTGGCAGGAATTGTTGTACCACAAAATTCAGAAAAAATCCTTTATTAAAAAATCAATAGGGCCCACTCTCTTTACATAAAAAAATGAGTTTTTAAGGAAATACATAAAATCGAAATTGTTAGTGGTAATAACTAAAAAAAATACAAAAATATTCAAATTTTCCCCATAAATACAAACAAAAAAGAAAACAATTTCAGGTCAAACCGGAAATGTTATGAAATCCGAAATGACCTCAAAGAATTCATGGTACCATATAGTACAAACCCACCCAATTTCAAATTTTTATCAGCAGTCATAAAAAAGTTACAGCGTGTTCTCACTTTCCGTTGTCACCCTGTATATGATAAAACAGATTCAAATCATTTTTCAAATACATCACCGTTCATTTCTTCATTTTAGTATCTCGTTCTACTTAATTAGAAAAACATGCAAACGATTTTCTAAATATCTATTTCTAAATAAACTTGCATAGTACACTAAATGTTTGCACTAAATACAAACAATGATTGTTTAACACGACAAACTATCGAAAATCATGTTGACAATAAAAACAATTGCATAACGTCAGCCGTGATGTAAGTTGTCTGAATTCTTGCTACTATATTAATCCTGTAAAATATCCATTCAAAAATGTGTCTCTCTAACTCTGAACGTTACTATCTTGTCATACTTTTTATACAATTTGACCTTTTTTCTTCCTCGTGTGTCCACTATTTTTCTTCTTTAGGTTAGCTTCTACGCTGTACACTATTTTTATAGCACGATATACACTATAAATTGACACTTATGTCAACGAACTACACCTATCACCAGATTAAACATTATTTTTTTAATATACGTAATAGACAAGAAATAAACGGGCTTCAGTTTGATTGAGCCTTTATCGTACCCACAGTCATATCGCTGTGCATACAGAGCGGCACAGTATTAATACCGTTTAAGGTCTATTTACACACATCGGTGCCGTATCAGTTCCGTATCAGTATCAGTGAAACATAAAAAATCGTTGCTTAGGTTTTAAATTGCCGTGTTTATACACATCCGTCACAGTGCCGTATCAGTGCTGTCAGTGCTGCTTCAGTGTCCGTTCAGTGGCTTTTAAATACGCCGGCGACGATATTTTTGTAATTCTTCTGACGAACTGACCAGATTTTTTTACTGTTTCGAATGGATGAAAAGCTTATCAAGCTGGTACAAAATTTTGATCAATTCCATGATAAATATATTCAGATCAATTTATTTGATCGTTTAGTAACGCCCTTTTACGGACTATGAACGGATATGTGTGAACTGGCATTAGTGATCGACCACAAATAATACTGATACTGAACTGATACGTTACTGATGTGTGTAAATGGACCTTTAAGCATCATTTTATATTTTATACGCTTTATAGTAATAGTGCTTTTATATTATTTGTGAGTCACTCTAGGTTCATAAAGATTGGGTATAATTTTATACACAGGGTATATGACGTAATAACTCAAAACCTGGCACATCGGAGGCATGTAAAAAAAATCAAATTCAACGCCACTAAAATCAATTGTTACCAAATTCTGAATTTATTCCATAAGTAGTTTCGATTTTGTAAATCGGAACTCAACGGATTTCTAAATATCGTTGTTAATTACTACAGGCCTCTCTAAATGAATGGCATATCAAGATATTCATCGTTGCTGAATATGGGCTGTTCGGATATTAATGTGTCACAACGCCAAACTTAAACGAAACCAAATTTTCAGCGGAGGTAGAATATTTTAATTAAAAAATCGAGACCAGTCGACGATCCATTTAAGTAGACGAGTACCTTTTGACATTTGACCCTCGCAACGATAAACACCAATTCTAAAGGGAACCTCCCAGTCGTCCAGGACACCTTCTAGTCTCCGGTGTCATGCAAATAGTCCGCTAATGGCCCAATTGACGGCCCTATTGTATCTAGATGTGGAGTTATTGTGCCTTACAGTGTGAAAGCGGCCCATTGTTCTCAGGCGACGTAGATCTCGGCCACGGAAAGGTATTTAAATTGTTTTTGTTTGGCCTAATAGCACCACCAGGTGCGTAGGTGGAATGTCTAAGGGTTGGGACGAAGTGATATACTCGTATAGTTATTGTTTTGGCTGTAATAGTTGATGAATGTTTGTCAACAAAGGTGAGATGAGCGTAAGCATAAGCATGTAAAATATGTATTTATTTGTTGTCAGCAGATGGCACTTGTTATACCCATGTAGGTAAGCACATACAGTGTGCAATAATAATGACACTTCACCAATAGAAATTAAGAGAGAGTGCTATTATTATTGTAATAGACTGTACATACGGTATGGGGTAAGTCTATTATCTAGGAACGCGAAAATATTTCTGAAAATTCCTCGAACGAAACTCTTTATCGGATATTTTCAAAAGAGAATAATACTTAGGGTCTAGCGTTCATAATAATGTTCGCAGCTGTAGGCATTTTAAAAAGAGCCGGTTTAGATGAACGAACTAAAAATGTGCCCACTTTTTTCCCGATTTTTCGTTTATTTATAGCGCTAAAAATTAAATAAATAGTTTTTGTGACGTCACAACCATAATTCGACTTGACAGGGATAAGAATTATTAGTTTTTCTCTTAGTTAGAGTCGTAAATATCTGTTTATTTTTTTTAAATATGTTCTATAGTTTAACGTATGTTATTTGAATTGTGAAAATGGATGGCTTAATAAATTTACATACAATTCGCGGTTTTAAAAATGCACCTCGAAAGTAAGTTGTAAAATTTTAATCAAGGCATCCAACGAAGAAAGATAAAAAAAATTAAGTAATTCGTTTGATTTGCCTGATGAAGAATTTAATAAAAAATTATTTAAATTTAGTAGAGGTTCAATACGGCAATTTATTGAGGAACATATGTCAGTAACTGCCTTCCCACAAGTTTTTTTAATGCCATTATGCAGTTAATAGGCATGTTTATTCCCTGCTTAAATGATTGTTGACAATTCGATTATTGTTTTTTTTTTCTTAATTTTAATATGATAATTAATTTAAGTGTGATAAAACTGAAGCTGTTTAAACTAAATTGTTCTTGATACAGCTTACTCAGTTTTTATGTGGTTTCTTGTTTACTGTGTTTATATACCTATTTTTCTAAGAAATGCTCTGTAACAGGATTGGTTACCTGTGTAATACAATTACTAACCGATTTTTGATAGTCCTAAATCAAAATTATCACCGATACATGTCTGGTAACTATCTAATGTTAAAAATAATGTTGCAAATGCTAGAATCAATCTACCTATCAAAAAATAAAATTATAAAGCAGTAATTTTATCTTTAGCTCTATCGGAATACTTTTTGTCTTTTGTTTTTTTTTACAGTTATTTCTTGTCACTTTTGTTTGTTTATATGATTTTAGAGGTGCAGAAGTGACATTTTTTATGTGATTTAGGAATGTAAGCCATCTTCTATAGCACCAAAGATTTTACCGGGTTATTTTTCATTAAAATTTAGAAAAAACTACCTATTTATTTTTGTTCCCCTGATTTTTTTTCTGCCGGCGCCCATATAACTTATAGCTATGTTAAATTATAACAATACCTAATTTCTCGTCTGTAAGAAACTATTAAAATTCTACATAACGTGTAAGAAATAACATCGCTGTTATTTCTTAATTACAGGGGGAAACATGCCTTGACATAACATAAATGTTGTTATGACCGAAATAGGATACATATTCGGGCTGATTATGTCTGTAACACTATTCTAAGTAGTCGCGTCGCGTCAAATCAGCATTTCACTTGTAACTTTTTGCGGAGAGGTCCGATTGAGATGCGGTTTTCTGCAAAATGTTCAGGGAATTTTTTTATAACAAAAGGTACATCTAACCTCTGTACATTCGCAAATTTTTAATTTTTTATTTAACAAATGACCCATTTTTGTTGAACATATGGCAAATGTCACACACGATTCAACGAAAATGTCTGGAAAATGTTCTCTCGGGGTTTTTCGAGGTCCCTCTTTATCACTTTGGTGTTAGCTTTATTATTTATTGCTAAATTGTTGTAACTGGGCTAATTAACAAATTAAAAACTCCACTCCCGAAATCACTAGACAACCGAAATTTTTTCCAGGATTTCTGGCTTATTAAGGCAAACCATCGGCACAAGATTTTTGAAAATATAATTGTTTATTGTTCGATTGTTGCAACCTCGCTAATTAACAAATTAATAACTCTACTCCCGGAATCGTTAGAGAACCAGATTTTTTGCAATAACTCTGGGATCATGGGGAGAACCATCGGCACAAGGTTATTGCACGAAATTGTTTATTTTTCTATTTTTGCAACCTGTCTAATTAACAAATTAATAACTCTACTCCAGGAATCACTAGAAACCCGAAATTTTTTCCGGGATTTCTGTCTTTTTAAGGCGAACCATCGGCACAAGATTTTTGCAAATATAATTGTTTATTCTCCAATTGATCCCAGAATTATTGCAAAAAAAAATCCGATTTTCTAACGATTCCGGGAGAAGAGTTATTAATTTGTTAATTAGCGAGGTTGCAACAATCGAACAATAAACAATTATATTTGCAAAAATCTTGTGCCGATGGTTTGCCTTAATAAGCCAGAAATCCTGGAAAAAATTCCGGTTCTCTAGTGATTTCGGGGGTGGAGTTTTTAATTTGTTAATTAGCCCAGTTACAACAATTTAGCAATAAATAATAAAGCTAACACCAAAGTGATGAAGAGGGACCTCGAAAACCCCCGAGAGAACATTTTTCAGACATTTTCGTTGAATCGTGTGTGACATCTGCCATATTTTCAACAAAAATGAGTCATTTGTTAAATAAACAATTAAAAATTTGCGAGCGTATAGAGGTTAGATGTACCTTTTGTTATAAAAAAATCCCTGAACATTTTGCAGAAAACCGCATCTCAATCGGACTTCTCCGTAAAAAGTTGTCTATTTTCACATTTTTCATGCTAATTTGACGCGACTAAAGCTATTAAGTTCCTTTGCGTTATTTAAAAATAAAGTAAATATTAAAAAACGAACCGTCTTTGAAGAAATGAATTACGAATTTATTATTATGAAGTTGTGATATTGGAGAATTAGTTACAAACAATTTCTAATAATTCCACTCTAAATTTTATTTTGCAATAATTTTTATTGCCCTGATTAGATTTTAATTGAAAATTGCTCATCTACTACCCAGCAAATACTGTTGACTTACGTTTGTGCAATGCGTGTCACATAAATAAACAAACGAAATTCCATTATAAGCGATAAGATAACGTTTAATTTAATATACTTTTTTATGTATTAAACCTAGATATCTACACACCGTTTCACAAAATTATATAAAAAAAAATGTTTTATGTTTGCGAGTGAAATTTATGTTAAATATGTTCCAGTGCGCTTTGTTTATTCTCATGTAACTGGAAGAAAATGAAGTTTTCCACGCACCGCGAAGACGAAAAGGAAAACGGTCAAGGTCGTTCTTTTCATTAAATCTACACGCATGAAACGGCGCGGTAATTGCCGCCGTCTGTTTATTTTTTTAATTATGACACGTAGTATTTTATCTCCATTCATCGCCACACAATTTCCTTTTCATTGTTGTGCGTGAATCCTCTTCCAGTGGCGTGCGCAAATGAGGGTAACGACGCTTAAAACTCTTGTGTAATGTCTACGGTTACTTTCATGCCTACTGGTTCTTCTTCTTTCAAACGCCAAAAGGAACTTGAAAAAAATGTAGATAAATTTCTCAACATATCGAAGCACTTTCAGATTCAATTCAGATGTTTGTATACTTACATGAAATTTATATTTTATCACATATCTGGTTATTGAAAAAATATATTTTAAACGATAACAATGATAGCAATCACTAAAGATGAGTAAACTTTCAATATGATGTGTCCGTGATTTGTGGGTGTATAATTTGTTGCTGCTTACTATCGTTAAACCTTAAGGTAGAGCACTGATTAAAGAAAGGTAAAAAAAAGTAAGTAAAAATATGTTAATTATATAATTGAAATAGATTTTTCTGATCCCACCATGATCCATGAAAATGACAAACGCCATAGTCTAACATCTCAATATGAATAATGTTGTATATTATAAATTACCAGTACATGTATGTTGCTTTTAACTTTTAGTAGGTATATGCTTGTACCTCGGTTTCTACAAACATTAACTTCCGTCCTAAATGCGCCCCTGATAATGACGTCATTTGCGAATGAAGGGCTGGTTTACTTAACCTTCATTCACATAAGATTAGTGCGGTTGCATTGGTACTGCAGAAAAGTTATTAAAAAGGGCGCCGTATTCTTGAAATAGTGTTTTCTACAAAATACAAATAATTTTAGACATTTAATAACTGAATAATCTACGGTTTAACAAATAATAGGAATGTTAACTCATCCCACCTGCAAATATTCAAAGATACTGAAGTAAAACGGCGAGAAATACGGGTGACTTTTGTAACGTTCAGATAAACAGTAACGCCTTTGTACTGCAGTTGTGTGGCAGAAGCTAAAAGCATTTTAGCTTTAACCAATCCTTTTCCAACAATCATACAAGGACCAATCAGAAAACTGCTTTTTTGAGTTTTTTGACAGTAAACAGAAGATTCACATTTTTGCAGGTTAAGTTTTTAAATTAGATTCTAATTTAGATATTTAGTTTAGAATTGATTTGTTTCTAAAAAAAATGGATGAAGAGGACTGTTTGGTTTAGAAACAGTTACTTTTGCTACTCTTATTCGCAGCGACGTCAATATGTATAAAAACTATACATGCAAAAAAAAATTAAAAGAAGAACTCGGAGATGGTGGGTGCGACCTATTAACCGCAGATAGCACGTGCAAGGTGATTTCTATAATTTATATAAAGAAATGCGAAATGAAAATGCCGGTTATTTTTTCATTTCACCCGAATGACAGTGGCAGTGTTTGATGACTTGCTGATATTAGTGGGGCCTCATTTAACCCACAGTATACTGTGATTTAACTAAACATTCAAATAGACCATCTATTCCTGCAGATTGTAGGCTTATATTTTATCTAGGGTAGGCTTTTAATTACTAATCGGCAAATGATAAAAACCAACAATTTCCGTAGATAGGGACGTAGTTGACAAAACATAAACATAACCTCTCTGAAGGTCAAGAATCTTGAGTTTTTGCATGCCGCCAACTTATAGCGGAAAAATTCCCCAACTTCTTAAGTCTACAGTAATTTTCTGTGAACAGAGTAAATAATATTTAACACCATACAATTACAATACAACAGTACAACTGCAGTGCCATTGCACTAACGTTTATCTGAACGTTACTTTATCATTATGTATATACTATTACTTATTACCTATACCATTGGCTATGCAGATTGGGAAAGTTCAAACGTCTTTCTGGCCTACAATAAGAAATAAATAAAGTTTTGTTAACACAGAGAAAATACACCTTCAATGTTGTCAGACTGTGGAGTGGAGGATTTTATTCTGTTCGCTTTATGTCTGATTCCAAAAGAAAGAAAATAAACGAAACAAAATATGATATATAAGCTTTGGATAGCAAGTGGGAGTGTACCCGCTCACCGTCCAGTGAAATTCAGATAAGTTGGTTCAGTCTGTACTTCCTACCTAGTTTTCCTTCATTCTTCCTCCTTACCAACTTGATATAGATGGCCGACGGTTTGTTGCGTCAGTTTAAGTATCTCTCGGTGGGTGTGGAAAATTTTATTTAGTAAAAATTTGAGATTCTTCCACTACAAATGGACAGTATGGTATTACTTAATTCGTAACGGTTTAGGACCGGCATTGTCTGTCGCACAATATATTTTAACTTTCTTTACTTCGCTTGACAAAAGCAGTGGAATACGTCTGTTGCAGCTTTATGTTTTTTTTTTTAATTATAGCACCATATTTAAATGTACCCTAAAGTTTTATTTAAAACATATGAAACATCGACAAGTACAAAGTTTTATTTTTTCCAGTTTTTTTCCAATATTAAGAATTAATTGACATCAATATTGACTGACATAGCTATAACTGATTTAAGGATATTATTTTGATCTATGGTCCTCGGTAGTGTTCAATTTATTCCATTAATTTTCGTCTCCATATGTAGGTAATGACTTGCACTTAAAGCAGCAGCACCACTTAAGTTAATAGGACGAACCGCGGGGTCTCGAGTGGCAAATTTGATAAATTGCAAACGAACGAATTCGTTACTCAATCGAATAACAATAGGGAATCTAGATCCTTTGTAGAGTAAAGTCAGTAGCAACCTATGGTCACTACTAAATTCGCATTATTTGGTTTATTGTGACGTTTCTACCAAGCGAAAAAAGGACATAGTGAATTTTTAAAAATGGAAACAAATATAGGTTTTGTTTACCTGTTTTTGCATAATATAGTTAATTACATGTAAACTAACAGATACTTTAGGCATATCTTCATCTTTAGCTTTTGCAACTTGAATGTTCTTTATCGTCGTATTTCAATTATGAAGAAGTATCAATGAATTTTCTTATGAATACTGTATTGTACATCATCATCGATTTCTATTTTTTCCTTCCTCGTGTTTCTATTTTTTTATCTTTTAAATCCAAATCGAGAAGTAAGATTTTAGCCGACTAAACATTATTTGTAACAATATTTAAGATTTTGTTTAAGCTTGAACCACCATATGGCGTAATTTGGTACATTTAGAAGTTATAAAATATTTTCGCTCATAACATAAGTTTGCTTAATGATAGCTGTTTCGGGTTTGTGTCATTTTTGAAACAGTTTGACCAGGCTTAAGGTAGTAAAATAAAAAATATAGTATTCTATTTAAGTTTTCACATAAAGTGAAAAAAAGGGAACTTCAAGATATCAAATAACGCCATCTGGCGGTACAGGTTTAAACAGAAATTTAAATATTGTTACACATTATGATTTGGCTATTAAATAGCTTTAATACAAGACCAAATTTGCTAAAATCACCCCTTACTTTAAAACAGTAAAATGTCAAATAAACATTTGTTAAGGTGTCAATAGGAGAGTCCAAGATCTTCAACATAATATACCGATCAATTTGCATCTAATAGTTCGCCATTTAGCGGTAAAATTTGAGTGGAAAATAATTTAAGTAGACTTCTTGAGGCTACTTATGTTATACTTTTTCTGAAAGCTGTAGAACGAATAGTTTCCAAAATACAGCCGCTGGTTGACCTTAACGGGACACCCGGTACAAAAAACAATGACACTTGTCAACAGCTACACTTACACTTATATTATTTCGCTCCAGAATTCGTTCATATACGTTTTTTATTAGTTTATTAAATATTTTAGCCCTAAAATCGTCCAAGGCTTAAAATACACTCAGTACATTACAGTAGTGCTACCAGTAGTATTTTTTTAAAGCCTGCAGTTCGTTCTTAGATGACCTCATTATCAGGAACGCACTTAGGACGCTAAGTTAATGTTTGTAGAAACCAAGGTGCAATACCTACAAAAAATTAAAATCAACATCTTGTACTGGTAATTTATAATATCCAACACTATTCGTATTAAGTTTATTACTTTATAAAGCACAGGTTATCGAGCAAAACAAATTCGAGTGGGAATTCGTTCCACTTAAAAATATCTTGTATATATTATTATATTTGTGTATATTTACAATTCTTAAAGCTGTATATTCTCTTAGCAAATACTATGTGAAATAATTCCCCAATTTTTTTTATGGAAAATAACTACAATGAGAATGGTCGAGAATAAAGATTTGAATTTTCTTATGAGAAGTTACTTTCTGAGGGAATGTTTCCATTAAACTCGAGAATCGAGCCCCTTCAGGTAAATAAATGAGATGCTTCTGTCGATTAGCGGGCACGAATAAGATTAAATTTGTTTTACTATAAATAAAGTATATTTTCAAATATTAATGTTATCTGGACCTGAGATCTGCAAACACAAATTACAACCACCTGGTTAAAAACGGATTTTAGCCTTTTTCAATTACACATCGGTGTCAAATCTCTCGGTAATCAATTCGATTATCCCGTGAAAGTGGATTGCCTGCCGATTGGCAGCAATAATTAGATAACAGCCGGACAAGAGGACTCGCTGAAAGCATCTCCGTGTCATCTGTTGCACGGAGGACACCGGGAACAAGTGGCATGGTGTCGCCGTTCTTTTTCAGTTTTAATTAACTCAATCCTCGCCGCTTCCTTGTTTATTATTTTTCCGGCGGCTGAGCATGTGCCGAGAGCAATTAAAATGTTAAATATAATTAGAGGAGCAATTATAGAGACGACTTTCATTCATTGAGGGCCGGCATAGCGGAAAAAGTTTGAATTTTTTGAGTTAATTGTGTTCTGTGTAGGTGGAACTGATTAAATGTTATACAGGACGTCTTAGGGCCGCCGTGCTCCGAAAACGAATCTGGCTTAAAAGTTCAAAGTAATCAACTTTGCTGTTAAATAAGTTGTGAAGATAACAAAACAATTGCAAGATCATGACGCACATCTAGTGATTCTGAAAACCGAAACGTTTTAAATGACTGGCATGCTTAAATCTTATGGGTAGATATAAACTATCTTGTAAAAAAGCTAGAAACTTTAAAAATGATCTGATCTGACTCCAATATTGCCGATGTACGTTATATATAGGATGCCATATAATAGAAGCATACTCCAACTTAGATCTAATAAGTGAGCAAAATAAAATTTTAAATGTACGTACGTCTTTAAATATAAATCCATAAACTTAGAGTGCACTTGCTGCAACATTGATATGCTCGACGAAAGTAAGATTTTTATCAAAAGTAATACCCAGATCTTTGTTTGATTTGACATGGTTAATTGTATATTCATTAATTGAGTAATTGTGAGTAATAAAAGTAATTATACGCGAAAATGACATCGGAGACAGACGATTAAATTTACACTATTTCGACCTACGGTCTAAACAAAGCTGTAGATGAAAAGAATCAGAGAGCTTAGCAGAGTATAACTTGAAATCATCAGCGAGCATCAGTCGATTACATGAAACAACATGAGGAAGATCATTAATGTAAGTGAAAATAAGAGTGGTCCTAGATTAGAACCTTGTGGCACACTAGAAGAAGAGGAGAACGAACGGGAAGTGAAATTTAAATATCGGACGATGAAATGTCTGTTTGAAAGATACGATTCAAAGAGTTTGATTAGTGAATCAGAAAAGCCAATCGAGGCAATTTTGCTAGAAGTATATGATGATCTACCTGATTAAACATCAACTTGCCGTCCATTATCGAAACTTCAGATACGTATTGATCATTTCATGTAATAGACTGAAACAATTGATAGTTGTAGCAATTACTTATTGTCGCAGTCCCCGGGCTTTTATTAACAAAATAGTACCAGCCACACTTGTATTTCCTTTAATTTATCATCAAAACCGTGTATCCTTGGCAGGAAGATGTTGTTTATTATCTTTTTTTCTGTGCAGACTCCTTTCGTCCGTCAGAACACGCCGCATCCAAAAGACCTTAGAGCTAAAGCTCACAAGCTGTTCGGCAAAGGCCAAAACTCCATGGATGAGTCCGACCACCAGGTTCACGACACCAGCGTACCACAAATCGAAGCGGTCAACCCCCACGTTAGACAGGCCAGTGATCTCCCGAGGGTAAGTACAGACTTATAAATAAATCATCGTCCAAAGATATTATTTTAAGTCCGCTCACTCCTTTGATATACCGCCGTTTTTGTAGTAAGTCGTAAATCTCCTCGAGAGGCGAGTTACAAGGGTTGCCAACTAGATGTATGTCAAATTTTACTGACTAGTTAGTTATTATATAAAATAATAATATTCTTTCGAGTAATTTCATGTTGTCAATCTCCATCTGAATAATTAAAAATTCTTAATTTATTATAATTTATTATAATAGCATCTTTTTTCCGGATCTGTAACCTAGTAAATTGTTGTACACTCACTCAAGGAGAATAGTTATAAGGATAGTTCTATTTTTACGCGAAATTTGGGCATTTGTTTGGGTTGGTGGGCAAGGGGAAGTGCGTCGGCAGGAGGGAAACTTTAGACACGAAATGCAAAGTGAACCATGAATCAACTTTTGACAATATCTTTGCACGATGTTTATAGAGAGCCTTTAAGAAGATTCGATTTTTTTTCTGCAGGTGATAGAACCAGAGCCAGAAGCAGTCGTAGGCAACGGTCAAATGGAAGAGAGCAGCGAGCCCAGCCAAGACGAAGACACCGACGACGTGAGTGTTTAATTTTCATTAAAAAAATTATAAATATGTAGTTGTTTATGCAGAACCGATCGCATTACAGTATCTTAATTTGACATGTTTTTTATGTTTGAATATTCATAAGGATGTTAAGTTACTTCGCTCGAATACTGGCAGAAGTGGCATCTTGTAAATCTTCGGAATACGGTTTCTAGGATAATCTCGTTATTTATTGTTAATTAAAGTGACATTTATACAACATTGTGGGTTAAGACAGTGGAAATGGAGAAAATAAGTTGATTTTAGCACAAAAATGTTTATCTGCTTTCGAAAATATTTTTAACTTTATGGATATCTATAACAAGGGATTTCTTAAGTAGAGGTCAAAATAGTCCAGCTACAGCGTGTCAAAAATAAAAAAATCAGTTTTTAATTTCTAAACCGCTTGAGATAATTTAACCAAATTCGGCGTGCATATTTACTATGATAGTAGGTATCATAACTTGCAAAAATATTATCAATAAATATTAAGAATAGTATAGGACTAAGATTGGACCCTTGAGGAACACCCGAAGCAGCGACAAACAGTTAAATGATTGTATGAGTTAAAAACTGTAATAAATTAGATTATTATTATCATACCAAACTTGTGAAAGTTCATTGCCATCTCTGGAAAAATTAGCTTCGTCGGTAAATAATATTCCAGCGGTAAAGTTAACATTTTGCAAAATCCAGTAGCAAAATTGTAGACTACCAAGATAGTCTTGCAGCAGTAAGGCTTGAACCCTTGGTGTGTGATACGAGAATAACTGTTGATGCTTCAGACTGGATCAAACTAATTTATGATTCACATCTAGAGCTAGTATTTGGGTGTTCTTCAATTTTGTGTATTCATACCTACTGTCATACTAAAGATGCAGACTGATTTGGTTAAATTATCTCCAGAGGTTTAGAAATTAAAAATTAAAAACTGTTTATTTTTTTGGGTAATAACGTACCGACTTAAACGTCTTATTCGATGTAAAAATAAATCCCAAGGAGCTCAATCAGTCCGTTCGCCGTCTAAAACATATCGTGCGCTACGCCTACTATATTTCTGGCTCACATTTCTAATTGCCTCGTTTGTTCCCTCGATCGTGATGGATATCTGGCGTGACAGTTTTCGTCCGGTCGGCTAAATTACGTGTCGGCCGAGAGGCCTTAAAGATGGCGGGGTCGAGGCGAAGGAGGAAGCGGAAAAGCCTATAAAAAAACGGAACGGTCGAAAAAATTAAGCCTAGTGGAGTTACGAGTAGGGCTGGACCGTTGCGAGGGAAGGCATTGGCGTGCATGCGGCGTGGCCGTGATTCAAAACTGCGGGATATGATCAATACAAACGAATTAAAAGTTTTAATCGACAGGTAAATAAATGTGTTTCTCGTTTTCCAGAATTAATGTATGACGTTGCACTGATAGACAGGGTGTCTCACATAGAGCAGATACGTGTATGGGTGTCTAAAATATTGTAATTTAACCAAACTTATCTATATACAATGTTGCATCTATATGCAACGTTATTGAGGGTGACTCACTCCTAAAATTAGACCAAATTTTTTTTTTCGTTGGTCGATTTTAAAAATAATGATTTTTTATCGCCAACCGTCAATAGAGCCTTACATTACCATGGCGATTTCCGTAAACAAATACTTTATTTTACTCAAGGATTTTACCATAGTCGTTTATTGCAGTCACAGTAAAAGTTTTGTGGCGAATTATTTATAAAAAATGATGGAAGAAGACATTTATTGCACGCGGCTTGAAATTCAGGAAAAGTCGTTAGAAAGCTGTTTCGAAATTCTATCATAAAAATCAGTCGAAAAATACAATAGCCAGTATGACATATTCATAATATGGCGCAAGCAATACGGAATTAAAAAATATAGTGAAAATGTTTTACTAGCATATTTTTCGGAGTTATCGAAAGGGTATTCTCCTTCAATGTGGTCGTATTATTCCATGGTGAAAGCAAATATACGGCTTTTTTAAACAAAAAGGAAGAAATCACATTCCAAAAAAAGTCCAAAACTTTCTCAAGAAGAAATATTTACATTTTTACTGAATGCAGCTGATGATGGAGGTAATTTGATATGCATATAGTAATTATTTTAGATTTGTGTTGTGTTTGGCATTGATGAGGCTTTACCGTAATGAAAAACTTTTGAATTTAAGAGTAAGTGACAAAGTACAAAGAAACTATTCTGGTTGTTCATGTAGCTAAAACAAAGACCAACAGGCCTCAAATATTTTTTATTCCTCCAGAGTTTGAAGGAAATGTAAAATCTAGATTTAGAATTATTTAGCAAATATTTAGCTTTACGTCCTAAACAGACGTTCCCCGATTTTTCGTAGCTTATAGAAATAGTAAATGCACAGCCCAGGCAGTTGGAAGCCATACCTTTGGAAGTGCACCAAGCAAAATTGCCAACTATCTGCATTTACCAGAACCATCACTTTATACGAGGCGTTGTTTTCGTCTCACGTCCCTCACTCTTTTTGCCAACGTAGGCGGCAGTAAGAAAAAATTTAAAACGTCACGGAAGGTGAAAAACGACACGATTGCAAAATGTTGAGGAATCTGTACTCAACAAAACGAAAATCTCCAAAACGATGTTAGATGAAGGTCAAACTGAGGACAGAATTATTTCTAATGATTCTACAAAAGATTTACAAATTGTTAACATAGATAATAATCCTCAAATATTTTCAACTGAAACTCCTTCGACTTCAGGGATTAATTTTTACAATGCGTCAGAGTGTACGTTTACGTTTAATACCTATACAACAAAGATTAAGTAGATTTGTTTTGTATTTTTTGTTATGTTTCTGTTTACTTTGTCATAATAAAATGTGATAACTTGTAATATATAAAGTGTCTTTAACTTATTTTTACTTTTTTTAGCATTAGGAGACAATTGAGCAACATTTATTTGGCCAATTGTCAAATTTGGAAGATAAAGATATTATCTTATTGATTATTTTCTAAAGAACGCTGTTAACATCTTGTTTCAGTTGATGCAGTTTTTGTTGAAAACGAAGCCAAAATAAATCATCTTCGGAGCATATCATTATTTTTAAATTCAGTCAATAAAAAGAAAGTTTGCTCCCATTTTAGGGGTGAGTTTCCCTCAATGAGTAGGGTGTAGTGCTTCAATTAACTTTAACTCATAGTCAAAAATGGACAGTAATAAACCTAAATCATGTAAATTTGGTTCTACGGTAAAGTGTAGGCCCGACTTTGGGGGTTAATAACTCGTTGCTCTCTGTCGTTTCGAACGCGTTTGTAATCCATTACGATTGAAGTTTTAGTATGATATGCAACTGTGAACAACACGGAAAATTATTTGTTCCGCATCAGTCGTGGATCGCAGCCACACCGTGCACTCGCCGATGGCTCGCTTCTCAACGGTACAGCCCTAATTATAAGTTACCAATTTGCGATCAAATTACACGGCGCTATTTTTCCGCCTTGAACTTGTAACTAATTTCCAGTTAATTGCGGGTGTCGAGAGAGTCTTAATTAAGACAGGTTATTGGTGCTGGTATTTCCTATTTGCATGAAAATTCGAAATTTCCGCTTACTCCACCTTATACGCGTAAACTCTTGTGTATTTTACGAGTCCGTTTCTTCTGGGACACGTTTTAATTTAAATAATTAACAGTACGGTAAATTCAAATAATTATTAGAGCAAAAGATATTTAAGTGGTTCTATTGGGGTTGGTATGTAGTTTATCTCTAGATGTGTTATTAACTATGAGAAGACTTCAACACTATTTTAATTAGTTTCCTGTTGGAATTGCATATTTTAAATGGAAAACTTTCTAGCAGGTACATAAATAAATAAAAATTAAGTGGAGCAATGTATGGTGACCGAATTGGCCAGGATGTGGCCCATTATCGGTTTAAATATATTTCAGTTGGTTTTATATGTTTCAATCCAATGTACAGGTTATAGGTTTAGACCAAATTTGTTTTTAATCAAAATATCACATATCTTTTGGCATTTAAGATGTTAAGAATGAAAGTTTTAAGTGTTTTTTCATAAATTTTTTAGTCGTATTTATACAGGGTGAGTCAATTTTTTGTAGACAAACTTTAACAGAAGATAGAACACGTTTTTAAGAAGTAAAGTTCCTATAAACATACAATGTAGAAGGCTTCGTTTCCGAGATACAATGTTGAATATAATTTTTTGTTCTCGAATTTTCATTATAAGTTATAAAGGAATGTTTAGATTTTTTTGATATTAGGGGGATAATGCCTATTAATTAAGAGGTATAAAACAAGCGACAGGAATGTTCAAAAACTTGAACATTTGCGGAGTGGAGGGGGTGCTCAACCCATTTCTTAAACAGAACTTCTACACCAATGAGTATTTTTTTAAAAAACTGTTATTTTCATTATCTACATACAGTTTACCAAAAATAATGTCTATTTCTGTTTCGAAATTCCTGTGCGTTTCCGAGAAAATTGTCAAGGACAGAGGTCACTTATCTGTACTAATGACCTTGACTTTCAGGACGAATTTCAAGGTCATTTAAAGATAAAGGTCATTTTTTTAAATAGAAACCTCTATTACTCGCGCCGGATTCTAAATAGTGGAAAATTTTACGTTAAAAATGATATTTTACAATATGTTATTGTGAACTTGTGAAGGTCAAATCCCCACGGCCATCATGACCATTAATTATTTCTGTTGCTGTTTGTTTCAACGCCTTTCTCACACTAATGTCGCCGTGGAAATTTCTGATAACGAGGAACAGGGTATTTCACAAAACTTAGGCAAAGAAATCTTTCAGGATTTGAATATAGTTTTTTCTAATGACATCTAGTGATAAGTGTTTGACGGCACTGCGAATTGTAGAGAAGGTGCAAAATATTCAAACATATTGTCCTTACTCTTAGCGTAAACAGGAAAGAACGATGTGAGCGTTGTAAACTCTTGTGTCTTTTGGGATGCTTGATTATCGTGTGTCTCTTTATATCTTACATTTCAATCATTTCATTATTGACGATAATCAAATGTGTGTTAATAGCATTACTATTTTAAGAAGACGTACTCTAAAAAAGGTTGATTTTGTCCAGATATATTATAATATGTAAAATTGCGACAGTACATACGAGTTTTTGTCTTTATAAATGGAGATCTTTTTGTGTAGGCATTCAGTCATGTTCAGTACAGCACATAAACACTTGTATAAGTAATTCCAAAATTATTGGTTACGTAATACAGGACAAATATTAAAATTTAACGTCCCACACGCATAAAAACAAAATCGCAGAACGAATATGAATAAAATTACATAACGCTCCTAAAATAAACAAACAAAAAAATTCTTCTGCGGTTGCATCACCGCTAACTGTACCAGTAGGCAGCAGCGGCAACCGGTCGTTTATTTTACAAAACATAAAACTTTAATAGGTTCCAACTAACAGTCCTAATTATTATCTCCACCTTTAGAATCACTTATTTGAGGCATTTTAATGTCAGGCGAGACACTAAACGCTTGATTGTGGGCCGGAAATGTTAGACACAAACGTAATTGCGAGCGTACCTGCATTTTTCGAAAGATTATAGTCGGCCATGAGGCCACTATTTTCTTGTGAATAGTAGCGTTTCGATGTGGGACAGTTGAACACGAAAATTGTCGAACCGAAGGCCAAGGGGTGCTGCAGATTGATGTCATTGTAGTAGTTACATACAGGGTGGACCACCGTATTAGACCATAGAGCTGGAGCGGCATCTTTGGGATAAAACATGATGATATAGCTAAATATGGCTAAACCCGATGATATATACATTATTAATTTTTTTAAAAAACATTTTCGTGCCAAGTTTAATGACAATCTGTTGCGCAGTACTTGAGTTATTAAAAAAAAAACGGGAAAAAATAATTTTTTCTTTGTCACCCTGTATCTTTTTCCACAGCAACTACTAAGATTAGAACATATTTAGCTACAGGGTGATTCAGACTCTTACAAATATAATCTTATAAAAGAAAATCAAAGTGGTTCGAAAATGATTTAAAAATACACTTATATACAGTATGCGCCAAAAGTATGGAATAAATTCAATAAAACGAAACAATTATTTTTTGGGAAAAATCCTCGAACAGTTCGATTTTTAATTTAAAAAATACATATTTTAGCGTAAAATGCGATTTTCAAATGTCATTTGTTTTCGAGTAATGACGTCATCGATTTTTTTTAAATGGCAACCATATTTATTTCCTTGATTCTGAAAGATCGTTTAATTCTCTATCAGACTAAAATTTTGCCCTCTTACATAGGAAAGTTTTCGAGTAAATGACGATTGAATGTTAGAAAACGTAAATCAATTAAAATAAAGCAAAAACGTTATCAAGTTTAGTTTTTCGAATTCCATAGTTCTTTTATGGATCACGTAGGTGAAAAGTGTCATTGTCACACCGACTTTCTAATAAGTATTGTAAGCGACATAGAAATTATTATTCAATTTAAAGTATTATGGCACATTTAACTGTTACTCAAAGAATAGAAATTTTAATTTTTATCGGATGCGGGAATATGACTAGAACTCAGCAGAAAGTTTGCGATTTATTTAATGAAAAATATCCAGATCGCCCTATCAGCCAATCAACAGTCAGTAAAGTAGAGTCTAAATTTAGAGAAACTAGCAATGTTGTAAATATTCCAAAACCTGGACGTCCAAGCATTAATGAAAATCAGAAACAGAACATTTTGATAAATATGGTGGATAATCCTCATAATTCTTCACGATTGGTTGCATTAAACAATGACACTAGTCAGAGCACAGTGCTACGTATCTTGAGGAAGGAAAAATGTCATCCCTACAAAATTCAACTTGTGCAGGAACTCAATGAAGATGATCCCGATCGCCGCTTACACTTTTGCGAAATTCTAATGGAATTATGTCAAGGAAATAGAAATTTACACCGGCAAATACTTTTTTCAGATGAGGCCACATTTTGTCTGAATGGTACAGTAAACCGTCAAACTTGCAGATATTGCACGTAATTTAGAAGAACTTCAAAATCGCATTTGGGACGAAATACGCAGAGTTACCCCAGAAATCATTTATAATGTGCAAGAAGAATTTCTTCACAGACTTGCACATTGTCAAGAAGTTGGTGGATGGCAATTCGAACATTTAATTTAAGTATAAAATTTAATCAATTGTATTTTATTTTACATACCTCAGAATTGTTACTTTTTTATGGATAAAATTTACGTTTTCTAACATTCAATCGTCATTTACTCGAAAACTTTCCTATGTAAGAGGGCAAAATTTTAGTACTGTCTGATAGAGGATTAAACGATCTTTCAGAATCAAGGAAAAAAATATGGTGTTGCCATTTAAAAAAAATCGATGACGTCATTACTCGAAAACAAATGACATTTGAAAATATGTATTTTTAAAATTAAAAATCGACCTGTTCGAGGATTTTTCCCAAAAAATAATTCTTTCGTTTTTATTGAATTTATTCCATACTTTCGGCGCATACTGTATATATCTGCTAATTCTTCATGTGAATGAGACATTTTAAGTAAAACCTCATCGTTAATCACACTGACTGAACTAGAGAACTTTTTCTTAGTAGATTGTGAACAGTTGAATAAGTGGGACGATGTAAGTTCGCGTAATAATTAAGTAATTTTTTAGGTTGTTTAGTGAAATTTATTTATTTCCGCGACTTCTATAGAAACGTACAGTGACTGCAACATAAAGTTTTCCAATCTAACACGTATATTTCTCATAAAAGGCCTATGGATTATTAATAGGAAATAATTTAAACAAAATATGATCCTGATTCGGACGGAAAACTTTCATGTTGCGGCAATATACAAATTTCAAAAGCACCCTGTGTATGATTTAAATTGTTCACACTTAAAGCGAATTTTGTATAGTGGAAAAACAATTAATGGGTTGTTAGCTAGCCATGTGCAAATCTTTTATATAAACTTCTCAATGGTTATCGAATAACGGTAAAGTAATAAAACTTGGTCACCTTCTTAGTTTTCTAATATAAAAATTCCGATCGACAGTTTTAAAATTTCTTCGTAGGAGCGAGTAGAAGTTTGTTTCTATCTGGGTATGCGGTTCAACCGCTAACCCTCCAAAACTTTGGATAGAGGTAACAAACACAGGCAAAACTTTATTCATTGTGTTTTTGTTCCTTTATGAACGAAGATTTTACTTCTTGTTTGAAAAATCTCGATGAGAATCACCTTTCCTTCCATTATGTTTATTATATAACTGACTTTAAGTAGAGCTGATATTTAGATGTAATTGCTTTTGATCTAAGAAACACATGTATTGTTTTCTAACATTTTTTTACTATTTTAGAAAGGTATTTTAAGCTAATATAAATCAAATCTCCTACAATACCTATCAATGAAGTCATATGTATGTTCTCTGATACCAAACATCTAGGTATGCTAATGAACAATTCCACAGACAAAGCTCTATTCAATAATTATCTAAAGAAAATAATCTAATTTACTAACCTGCTAATGAAATACTCTATAAATATCTAACTTCACTTTTTGGCAGTGGGAACACGACAAATTCAACCACAATAGATGAGATCTGACCTATTTCCAACATTTTGTCGTCAATATGGTTTTTACCATATTTTCATATTTTTCATACCCCGGTAAAAGGAACAACAGGCAACACGAATAAGCGCGCAAGAATTGAGTTCAGATACTGCTCAGTAGAGCTTAAGCGCAATTCTTTTCACTAGGTGTAAATTAAAAAACATTTCAGTTAGGCACAATTGAAGTAAAATTTGTGGAAATTATGTTGGTTTTATGAAAAATATTTTTTTGTGGAACTGCTTGTCCGATTTTGATGCCCAAAAAATATGTCATGGAATTTGATAGGGCAACATTATGCCAATTGCATACTTTTAAAAAATAATTTATGGTAATAATTAGATATTACAATAAGTGGGTGCTATAGGAAAATATTTAAATTTGGCAACGTCGCGTCAGGCCGACACTGAGTTGAACTTCCGCCAGCGGTTTGTGACTGTCTGAAAAGGTGGCTTAAATAATCGTTTAAAAATATTTTTTTTCGGCGTAAATTGCATTTAATTTTTTTTAAAATCACGTTATGCATACCGGGTGACAACGGAAAGTGAGAACACGGTATAAATTTTTTATGACTGCTGATAAAAATTTGAAATTGGGTGGGTTTATACTAGATGGTGCCATGAATTCCATGACATTTCCGGTTTGACCGGAAATGACCGTAAATTTATATTTTAAAATGGGACACCCTGTATTTTTTGACATTTTTGGAATCAGCGGATCATTTTACGTATGGTAGGATCAATTTTCTGACACATTTTCTGGATGTAAGTAATTTTTTTAAATTTTTGAAAATAAAACTGGAAGACTGGCAGAAATTGTTTTCTTTTTTGACGGATGTTAAAAATTGTACCACAAAATTCAATAAAAAATCCCCACCCACCCTCTTTACATTTGAAAAAATGAGTTTTTAAGGAAATACAATAAATCGAAATGTTTGGTGGTAATAACTAAAAAAATTTACAAAAATATTCAAATTTAGAATTTTTCCCATAATTATAAACAAAAAAAGAAAATTTCTGCCAGTCGCGACCTTCTAGTTTTATTTTTAAAAATTTTAAAAAATTACTTACATCCAGAAAATGTGTCAGAAAATTGGTCCTACCATACGTAAAATCATCCCCTGATTCCAAAAATTTCAAAAAATACAGGGTGTCCCATTTAAAAATATAAAATTACGGTCATTTCCGGTCAAACCAGAAATGTCATCAAATCCGAAATGACCTCAAAGAATTCATGGCACCATTTAGTATTAACCCACCCAATTTCAAATTTTTATCAGCAGTCATAAAAAAGTTACAGCGTGTTCCCACTTTCCGATGTCACCCTGTATGTATTATACTCATTTTTCCCTATCTTTTCTTAAAATTAATGACATTATGATTCACCCTGTATCCTGCTAAGCCTTTTCTCTCTCTCTGTCCTATTACCCATAAAAATTCCCTGCGTAACTTTACACTCTTCATATCATCCTTATTGTTTCAAATTCAATTGTCATTTAGGTTAAATTTTTTTAAATATTAATATCAAAATTTACTTGTTTCTTTCATTATTTGCTGGCACAAGATTAACAATTCATCTTGAATATCTAATGCTCCGTATTACTCAAACGGTAAATGACAGAAGCGAATCCTATGCGTGACAATAATAGGCTTCTTACTATCGCGTGTCTACTAAAGCTTTTCGAAAAACGGCACATAACCGTTCCGTCGCGCGATTTTCTCCTCCCAAAAAAAAGACACCGACAAATACTCTTCTATTTTCTTTTGTTTCTCCAGCGGTGCGTCTAGATCACTAGATTGTCTCGTAAAACAAAGGATGGCAGGCGGCTTATTGTGCGCTAGTCGATCAAGATAGCGCGGGTGCAGACAAAGATGTTTTCGAGAAAACTTTTGTCTGCGGTGATGGTATTGTCTGGTGGTTTTTTTGATTTGACGTCGTCGTGAGATATCCAGCGAATTTGATAGGTATCGAAGCAGAATTAGAGATGTTCCAGAGCATTAAAGATGTGTTTTAGGGTAAACGCTTTAAAAATAAAAACATTTTTAAAAAGCTTCTTTATAAGTCGTCCTAATATTGGGGGTTGTAGACGCATACCGTTCTAATGAATTTGTCAATTTAACAATTGACACTGTTGAAGATTAATCTAAGGATTAAAAGTGAATACTTTTGTTGTTAACATACCATTCTTTTTCTCAGTAATGTTAGCCTTAGAGACTCCTGGCAGTCAAAAAATGTCATAGGTTGAAGAAAAATACCTTTTTCTACAAACATGTTAAAAATGCAATTTTTAACACTCCCTTGTAGCATTAAAAATATTGCTTTAAGGCACCAGTGCCTTAAAATGATCACTTTAAAGCACTAGTGCTTTAAAGTAAATGTCAAATTGTGACAGTAAATTTGCAATACATTTAATTTGTATTTTCTTTATTAACATGAATACTTATTAAAGAAATCCTTCCACAATTCTACCACTATCAACTCAAACGACCGCATTCCTAGTTGACGTCACATCAAATTTTTACTTTCCAACGAATCTTCGATGTATCCTTCGGCGACTGTTGAAGATTTCCATCCCCCATGCCGCTTAATTGTCGTTAAATTTGCTCCACTATCCGCTAGTAAGCTTGCCGACGAACGCCGAAAACAATGTCCAGTATATTGGAAGTTGCAGAAATGTAGCAATAGCAGCAGGAAATTTTCCAAACGTATTTATTCCCACAGGGTTTTTCGTACACTTGCCTTCTACATACTTTAGGAAAAGCCTCCGATGTCCCACATTTGCTGGACGAAGAGCCATGTATCTCCGGTAAAAATCAAATTAAAATTCTGCAATGATAGTGACATTTCATGGAACCTTGGTTTTGGTATCTGATATCTTAACCAATATTGCACTGAAAGTGCCCACAATTGTTGTCGAGAGTCAACTAGCAAAGCTCCTCCCTACGACAGGCACCAAATATTCCCAAAGTAGTAACTACGTTCATCATAAGATACTCGTCATCCGGTGCGCACTCAAAAACTGTTCAATTTGGTCTCTGGTCAAGATCTTTTTTTTTTGGGTTAATCTCCTCCTTGACGCTTCAGAAACGCAATGAGCTTAAAACGCTTGCTGATATCTACGTCGCTATTTATTCGTAACATAGCTTTAATCACAGAATAATTATAGACCATAGAGATGAAGATTTCCAAATCTTCGATTTCTCCTCCAAATACGCCAAGAATACATTTTCAGTATATTTTCCAGGAACGCCTTTTTCTTCACACCACTTCACAAACTGATTGTATATACAATTTCATATTGACTCCGGGATTTTCTTGGTAATAAGTCCAAAGTAGCTCGGTTGGCAGCTTCATCGATTTCTTTAAATGAATTGTTCTTTTCCATATTGTCTTTATACTTTTTAAGGGCAAAAAGACACGTTTAAAAGTGACAAATCCAAAACTTTCAAACTTTTAGTTAATGACGAATACAACAATGGTTGCCACCAGGTTACTATACAGGGTGAACCTTAAATAAGTACAAATATTTTAACCAGCAGTATAGTTTACTGTGTAGAACACATAATTAATAGGTTTAAAAAAAAAAAAATCAGAAATAAAAAAGTGAAATTTTAAATAAATTTTGTAATTTTTCTGTAGAAAACTTGTTGAGGACCGCTGACTTTCATACATTTATGAGTCATAGCACTGCAGATTGAACGTGTGGTTTACAGTGTTGCCAGTGTTACACAAATGTCTTTGCTTTTCTTGATATTAAACGCATACGTCAAGCTGTTATTTTGTTATTTAATATTGTGTGTACCTTTATTTTTAAAATTTGTTTCACTAATTAAAGTGCGAAGTCACTTTATGGTTCTGGATTCGAAATAAATGATTAATACTGACTCATTTGGGGTTATGTGGCGAAAATTAAATTTAATATGCTGAGTGAAAATCATAGTTTTTCGTTATTCTTCATAAAATAACTTGAGGAAATTTTGTCTTGTGTCTCTTTCTAACAGTGTACAATGACATTTAACTTGTGAAATGTGGATTACTGATTAAATAGTTAATTTTTTAACAAACAGGTAAGCTTGTGTGCACGTATATGTATAATTTTTGAACATTGAACATAGTAGTATCACGTTTTATTTTCCTAAATAATTTATGGTAGTATGTATTTAACTTGCGGAAATTAATTTTTAATCGTTTATAGTAAGGTCAGTTAAGCAGTTAAAATTTATGTTAATTATACTGCGTATCATACTGCATACCCAACTTTACTGTACTTATGCTTCAAACAAGTATTTTTAAAATATAATTTAACCGTATTACTTTATTGTTACGTTAAAGGAAACTTAATATTTATATTAGAGGAGATATGGCAACCTCGCAACAAATCATATGGTTCATTAGGTTGGTTAAGACAGAGGTTCTCAAAATGTGGGTATTATTTTAAAAAATTAATATCTCCGTAAATATTAAAAAATTTTAAAAATGGCGTTCACTATACTGATCTATATGACGAACTACACCAGCAGTTAAAATATTTGTACTTATTTAAGGTTCAGGGTGGCCAGTGCCCACTTCAAAAATTTGATATAGTGCCTACGACGCTATTTAAAACTTAACTTATTTCTACCCGGGTTAATTATTTTTAAGCTGTTTGTAGAAAAAATATTGTATGATATTTGTGTTAAAAGTATTTTTAAGGCACTGATGTAAACTTTACATGCGTGCCTTAAAAATGCACTTTTAACACTCACATCATAAATAACTGTTATACCAAGCCTCCGTTTTTTTACCACTCAGTCTTATGCATGCGGATAACCGTTTTCTTATCTGTGGGAGAAAAATTATTCTTTTAGATTGGCTACGCCACTGAAGCCAGTAAAGTATTTTGCAAATGTCAATTATTTCCATAACCGTAACCAAGGTAATACTTATTGATTGCTTCGAAAAATAATTGATTGGTCACTCTGTACGAACCGTTTACCATCCCCAAGATGCCATTTCTGCCGTCGCCCACTGCGATCTGCGGGCAACTTTATTTGCATGTCGACATTCAGATGCCGAGAGTTATGTCTGTTCTCGTTTCGAGTTTGATTCCTCTCTCCGGAACACCCACACGACCGACCTTATGAAATACCTGCCGACTATATATAACATTTAATAATGATGGTTTTGGATGCTGCCCGCATAAATCGAATAGCGCTTCGTTTTGCAGAATTAGGATATTTGTAGGACGCAACTACAGTATTCTCGAGAAGTGTGGAACGGTAAAAGATGGGGTTCCTTAAATGGAAAGGGCAAAGATGTGCAATTTCTTGTTCAGTGCACAGTTATATGCTAAAAATGATTGCAAATATATTCAAATATATTTTGCTTTTTATGATCCCAACATGTTGAAAATATAAAATTTGTGTACCATTGTTAGTTGTCGCATCGCTAACCATTCATTTTTAGGTTAACTTACTTAAAACTGTCAGTATTCAAGGCGTTTGTTATAAGACGGTGTCATATTTGTCAAACACGACATTACGACAGTACTGTAGTATTTTAAGAAATAAATTGCTTATGTTCGTACGTCACGTCTTAGATATGACGTGATGACAACTGACAGTGTCGACCACGATGCCCTCTGGTTGTCAACGGATTAAACATTCCTAAAATCTTATCATTTCTCAACATTACACCGCTACACAGGACATAAGTAATGGGTCACAAACCACCTGGTAATAGTTTAAGCCAAAATATAAAGAATATTCATATGTGTAGAAGCATATGTTATATTAAAGGAGATATAGGGTACTGAAGTAAACCATTTTTTTTACAAGAACTAAAAAACTTTTACAATTATTGACGTATTGATTTTCAAATTACTGCTGATTTGGGGCCGCCAAATTTAAATATCACCACTTTTGAGCTGTCTTATAGAAGCCGCCACGTAAAAAATGTAATGATGTTAATAAATTGCTCTTTTTTGCCTAACATTGGAGCAAATATTTGAACTTTTTGAGTGAAAATGTCTTGTGGAAACCCAAAAATAACCATTTGTGAGATAATTGCATTTAAAAAATTCAATACGCAATCTTATTCTTATTTTATACAATTGTATAACAGAAATCTGTAATACAATTTATTAGTTTCACAAATTACAATACACAACTTTAAAAATGATTGAAATGTGCAACTTTAGAACAAAACAACTGACAGATTTAATTTCTCAAACACGGAATTCCAGGAAACAACTACTCTGCGGGCTAATGCCCCGACCAGCATTGAATTACACCTGGAAAACCTATAAACAAGCAACTAGAGACATTCGTCAGCACCAACCAGACATATACCGGTTTCGAGCTTGTTAGCTCTCATCAGTATGTCGGAGGTGAGGTATCTGACGAATTAGAATTGAATCTAGAATTCCGTGTTTGCAAAATATCGTTTCTCGCTTAACGCGAGAGAGGTCGGCAGCTTTTAATGGTGTTTACTGCGTGTAGAAAGCTTTGTGTCTGTGACTTTTCAGTCCGGCATGGATGACCGATAGATGTAGCTTGTCTACATCGCATATTACCAGGTGGTCTGTGATCTGTTACTAGTAAAACACTCATATCTTGAAATTTAAAATATGAGACCCATTTTGTACTTTGTGAAATGGTGGTACATTTTTATGATTCAAATAATCATAAATATTTTACCAGCAATTTACTGACCCTTAATAGTTTATACTATAACTATACTTAACCTTGGTATTGGTACGTTTGTCTTATTAGTAGGACTAAATCGTTGCGAGACGTGTCATTGGCGTGGGGACGGTGGAGCACCGTTTCACGTTATACTCACGATACAAAACAAGTAATTGTCTGTGCTGCTCACAGCTGAAGAAATGCACAAACATCTGGCAAAATAATCCGTATACGTGAAAAAGTAAAATAATGCTGTTAAGTTCAGACATAATTATTCGCAACCGTGAATGACCCGGAAGTATGGTATTTGTTTTGTCCTGTCGCGAATCGTCCTGGTCACACCGATGATCTGCCTTGCAATGGTCTAACCTTACTCATTAGTACAGGGGCTCTCAATCTATAGCAACAGCTGTAACAACTATGAATCCTCTCGCGAGAAAAAAGTTTGAGAACCCCTGGGTCAGTAGTTCTTGGCTAAGGTGAGATACTAACCCGTATCTTCCTGCACTAACCTCCCCCTTCCCCTCACCGGGTAAGCATGTATGACCTCTAGGCCGTGCCTTGCAGGAGCCCGTCCTGAGGCGAGTGGGCTTCACGGGTGGCGCGGCCGCCGCCGATGCTGACGCCGCCGCCACGAGGCCGAGCCGCCTCCACAGGCGCGACACGCCACACCACCTCAAGAACAAGCGCATCACTGCGACTGTCGACAGGGACAAGGTGGCTTCCATCATTGCTCAGGTCTCTAGCAGTCTTTCTTCTTTCTTTGGCATGGTCGTTTTTGCTTGTGATCGCTTGTCGCATGTCGCTTGATGGTTTTGTCGCTTTTGTTAAATTTTAATGATATTGCAGCAGTAAGGTGGATCTTGAATATTACGTATATAAAAAACATATATTTTTTATGTATTTCACTATGCATCTTGCTACTGCGTTGGTTATAGCTGCTTGTCAAACTGTTTTGGTAAAATTTCTCAGTGCACAGGGTGTCTCGAAATATTTATTTGCTTTTGCAACATAGAGCGTACGACATAGAGCCTTGACGACAGAATAATGCGATGTTGCCAAATCAAAGTTAAAATTTTATTTTCAATATTTGTAAATAACTTTTTAAAATATCCAAATATTTGCATATATTTTTGAAATCGGGGTTTTTGGGAGTGAAAAATTCAAATTTTCAAGTTTGACGTTACTAATAGAGGGCGCCATTTATGAAATCTTTGTACTTCGATGAAACCACTGTTGAAAATTAGGTTTCATGAAACCTTGCCGATCTTGTAATTTTACACGCCGTCATAAGTTGTATTTTCAGCAGAAAAGGCTCTTTATCTGAAACGAAACCAGTGCACCAGTACACGGTGCAGTGAATATTGCAAATAGGATTATTTCAATAACGTTTATTTCTAACGGCTTCCACAAGGTTTCTAATAAAAAAGGTAGGAGAGTAGACTGTTTCAATAGTATGATGGACACACTTAGCCGCAAAAATGTTATGCCATTTAAAAGAAGCATGATGTGCCATAAGTGGCGCCCTCTACTAGTGACGTCAAAATTAGAAACAAATTTGAATTTCTCGCCCCCAAAAACCTCCAATCTCCAAAATATATGCAAATATTTAGATTTTTTGAAAGTTATTTATAAATATCGAAAATAAATTTTAACTTTGACACCCTGTATATTTTTAACCATCAACTTTTGATTAAGGTAAATTTGGCAGCATCGCATATTTTATCGTCTGTTCTTGCTCTTTGTTGCATTTATTTTCGTACACTCTGTATATAAATTTAACTAGATTATATTATAGCCATTATATTATAGTAGTCATTTTTAATTAATAAACAAGATATATAAACATTTTGAGAATGTTGGTAGGAATAAAATATAAAATTTTCAGCTTACCTAAAGGACCAGAGGTATCGCCCTGTATAATCATGTAAACAAAATTGATTTTCATATGCTTCATTGCTTTATCTCCGCACATTTTTTTGTATATCTAACCGTTTAGAGACAAATTTGATTACCTTAACAGGGGTACGCCACTGATACTTTACGTACCTAAGCTGCAAATTTTATATTTTATATCCAGCAATATACTAAAAAAATGTGTCAAACGACGCCCTTGGGATCGTATGCTTGTTTGACAAAATTACCTTCATTTTAACCATAGATATGCGCCGGGATTTTCTGCACGCAATTAGGAAACACCGTGTATATCGATTAATTGAGGTGTTCAAGTTAAACAAAACCAGTTATTAGCAGTGAATTCTGCATAAAACAAAATTTTGCCACCACTTTGAGCCAAATTTTATTGCCAAATTAACCTATGCTCTATAAGTACTTTTGTAGGTGGTACATTATCTAAGCAGTTTATTATGAGATATCATAATTTACAGAGAAGGAGAATTTTATGAATGATCATTTACTTGTTAAATAAAAAATAGATCATTATTTTTTTTGCAGTCAGTGGATATCAAAAGTTTTTCATCGATATGAATATAATAAACGAAATATAGACACATGCTGTTTTTAAATAATTTAAAGTTTAAATAGTTTTAATTTTTATGCTAGGACCTGCGGACTAGAGACGGACCTGGCGTTAACGTCACTACCAGGACAGGTCCGTCTTTCACTTATCGTCGATCTCGATCTGGAATTTTGATTTCATCATTTCAGTTCAGCCGACAAACACTATGCCGACTAAATGAATCGGCAGCCTCACTTCCGTATGATCTCGATAAGTTCCCATTATGGCCGTTCAAACGGTGACTGTCTCGTTGTTCTCTTCACACGTCATCGATTTTTTCTTTTGGATGCGATAACTGTGCGTAACATTGATTACCCGCTAGAATAGCCAGTGGTCAATTAATGTTATCGTTTGCATCGGTCGTACTCGTTAGGTTGGTGGCTACCTTTTACTGTTAAGGTACACTGCGCGAAAAAAGTGGGTCTACTGTCATCTGAAGTTCAGTTAAATACATATTTTTTTAAGCCGATAAATGTTTAGGAAATCGCTATTTAAATTTTATTAAACATCAAATTTTTGATAATTCTTTCTGTAATTAATCAAGTTGTCATGCTTCAAATAAATGTCATTAGAAATTTTGGTGTTACCGTTACAAATGGTAACGAATATTGTTTAAAGGAGGTATAAGTTTCATTTTTCACCACAATTTTTTTTATCGGTTCTGTAATATCATTGTGGAAAAATAAGATGAGGATAATGAATTTATTAATAATATTTTATTTACTAACGAAGTTGGTTTTACAAGAGATACAGAGAGATTATGAGTAACATTATCATGTTACTCATAACACTAACAGAAAATAGATAGTACCGAACTAACCATGTATGACAGATTTTCAGTCTTATTTCATCATAACAAATGTTCATATCGGTAAATAATATAATTTGAGACAGAAAACATGTATTCCCATTGCTTTTGCGTAAAAAAAGCAATATACATATTGTACGATCGACAATGATAGTTATATTCGCAATGTTGCCTGATCTAAACAATACAACCCATTTGTAGTGGGGGCATCTTAAATAACTATTCGATAAAATCAAATCTATTCTCATAGTATCAAACTGACGAATCGTCATCAATATTGGGTTGGTAGACGAAAGGAAGTGTGTCGGCAGAAAGGAAACTTTAGATTGACTTATTTGAACGGTGGTGGTTATAGTCGTGATTTATCCGCGCGCTTCGTATGGTAGTGTATACTACCATTTGCTGAGTTAAATCTCGACGTTATATCTGTCATTTTGTTTGATTTCTTTTGGATAATGAAGATTGAACTATATAAACTGATATTTCCAGTCTGGCAAATTCGGAAATATTTTCTCTGTCTGACTGATGTAACTACTCGAGTTTCTATCTGCAGTAAACTAAAGTTTCAAAGTTACTTCTGAGGAATATAACGATATGTCAAACGTCAAAGAAGCCAAACCGATGACGTGGCATGTCAATTTTCTCCCATACGGTTGTTTATTTTTTTTTCACTTCAAACTTGAGTATCAAATTTTTAGATAAACTTTCAAATAATTTACCTGAAACTGCGTCTCTATAAAAGTAACAACTGTGCCAAATTTGAAAAAAATCGTTCTAGTATCAAAAAGGTTATAGCCAAAAAACAAATTAAAAAGAAAAACTTTGGGATTATGTAACTCCGTTGATATTGACTTTTCGAGAAAATGATAATGAACTTGACACTTTCATCTCTCGTGCAAAGGCTCCAATATTCTTGCTCATATTCGGGTCAGTTTTGGAGAAACTAAACCGACCCAGATGGCCACCCAATTATTTCTGTATCAGATCTAAGGGACGCAGAATAATCGGTCGCATTGCCGTCGTCAAATGGACCGTGGCGATGTTTGCTTCGTCAAATTAATGAAGCCAGCAACTCCTTTCGTACGGCTATCCCATTTGCCTTTCTACCGTTCGGAATTTTGAGAGAAGAGGTTCTAATTGCGCCAAAGTCAAGAACGTTCATAGTCCTATAGAAATGGAAACCGTGTGAAGCAAAGTTTAATTTGATGGGTCACGTTGCGGAATGTAAATGAGGATGTGCTTAGTTGTTTAGGTTTCGAATTAGCGTGAAATGCCGTTTATTAACTTCGACTAATCGAAAATTGCGAAGAAATAAAAAAATTGGAGCTTGCGAGAAACGTTAAATGACCGTGTGAAAAGATCAAGAAAGGACGATTGTTTTACGGAGAATGATGAGGTAGGTCAGTGCCTCAGTAAAAATTTGAAAGTAATAAGCAACAAATAAGAATCACTTACTTTATTCATCTAATTAATTTGTTACATTACAGTGACATTGGGATATATTGACTATGTAATATAATAGAATCATTTTTGGGAGGTGAAGTAGGCAATAAAACGTTGGTCAAACCCGACATATACCTCTGAGCCCTTTCCACGTGTTGGTAACATACCAAAGTCATGCTCAGGTACGCCCCTTAATAAGAACTTCAGGAATTAATTTTATAATGCGTCAAAGTGTAGGTTAACGTTTAATACCTATATAACAAAAAATAAGTAAATTTGTTTTGTATTTGTTGTTATTTTTCTGTTTATTTTGTCATAATAAAATGTGATAAGTCATAATATCTCTCATAATATAAACAATAAAGTGACAACCTGGTATAACCGAACCAATCTGGTTTATATATAAAATAAACAAAACTGGGCCCAAAATGGATCCCTGCGGTACCCTTAAATGAACATTCAAGGAACCGGATTGACAACTACGCGACTGATTATTCTCTCAAACCAAAAAGGAAACATATTGTTGCCGATTTCTCAAGAGTGATGCACACCACTTCAAAGTAAAACCCCTAATTCCGTACGTTTCAAGAACTTGCTATTGGGCATCCACATGTTTAATCAACTGACTAGAAAAAGATAACATCACTGTATTAGTGGATCTTTGGGGCCGAAATCCATGTTGATGTTCTGTAATTGCATTATTGCTCTCCAGAAAACTTTGTAATCTATCTAAAAATGCATATTCGAAAATTTTCTATTAGATACAGATATAGGTCTGTAGTTCTCAAATAACTATTTTACGCTTTGTATTTTAAAACCGAAGCACTTTGAGCCTATATTTTGATAACCCATATTTAGCCAACCTTTTTTTCTTATTGTAGGTAGGTATACTCTTTGGTACTTTCTTTTTCTTTCCGACCTTATTTGTACTTTTTCTACTCAAATTACTGTTTAAGTCTTGATGATGAAAGAATGACGAAGTCTTGGAGGGCACTGATATCATAGTCTTGCATAAAATCCGATGGCATCCTTCCTGCTATACCATTTATACAACCATGTTTATTCTTAATTACCATCCGCACCGGTCAACATTTCGTGTACCCGCTGTTTCTATTACAGAGACCATTTTGCGGCTTCGGTGGTACACACAAAACAATTACCATAGCGATATATGTAGTACAACGACACCTACATGTTAATTTGGTCGGCACTGTTCTCACAATTCTCTCCGTATCATGAGGAACAGCCGACGAGGCAAATTAAATAAAGGGGTTTTACGCGAAAAAACGTGTACCTACTTTTTTTGACGGTTAATAAAATGTGTGTTCGTTTCCATTGCTGTATCCGCTCTGAGGGTTTTGAACTCGCACAATGAACGATGACTATTTGGGTCCAGAAAAATTTGCAACAGTGTCATCGCCTTCAAACTCAAAATGTTTTCAATATTCCACCCAAGTGTGAGGAGCTTTGTTTGGTGAATCTTAAAGTACCGTTCTTGCATATCGCGCGTTCATATCTGATCGAATTAGCCTTGGAAACGAATGCAAATATAGACGTTTATGTTTTATTCTATTAGCTTGAATCGTTACTTGACATGTCAGAGTGTCAAGTGATTTGGGAAACCTGGAAATCTTGGAAAAGTCAGGAAATCTAGCTATAAAATTGTTCTTAATTCTATAGTAATAACTTATCGGTCAATAATTATTATCTTAATCGTCTTTAGGGTCTATATAGGGTCCAGTAAACAATTTGTGGGTCAAACAGATTTAAACATTAGTACAATTTTGTTTTCTTAAAATATTATCATCGGTAAGTCTTCCTTTTTTCACTTTCAATATTTTTTCACGATAAACCCTTGTAACTTGTAACACATTTATTGCACCTTTCCACCGCATCATTGACCAGCATATGCAGGTTGAATTCTCGAATGCCCTGATACACGTTATTTACAACGTTTTGTGTATATATATATATATATATATATATATATATATATATATGAAAATATATTTTAAAATTATTACAACCCCTTTTGAGATCATTACTGACAGCTGAAGGCTTCGATTCATTCGCAGCTCCCAAATCAACTCGGTGTCGGCCTGATGTGACGTTGCCAAATTAAAATATTTTCCTAATATTGAACATGTTTTTTCTTACTCACTTCAGTCAATAATAAAAATATGTAATGAATGCCAGGATATTGAGAATGTTGGAGCATGTCTTGCCAAAAAACATTTAAAACAGCCTTTGTCACATTGAAATCTTGCACAAACATTTGTGTATACTTCATCTCATCGATATAAGAGAATATAAAAAATTACAAACAACACCGAATCTAAGTCGTGGGATAGAGTGGTGTAATATAATTTCAAGTAAGTGACATAAAAATCATTAGAATTTGTGGATATATGCATAATCATTATCATAATTCTACAAGTGATGTCTATTTCAGTCATCTAATTCGATGTTATTTAAAGCGGGGTGTTTATTAAGGAAATATTTTATATCTCGTCGTCAAATCAGTATTATTTTACCCCAGTCGAACCCACTAATCGATATAAAAACTTATATCGTAACGGCGGCTACAATCCGCTATTTGAATGCAACATTGTAACATCTCACAAAACAAGGTAACCGCTTTCTGTCCATTACGGAAATGGGTTTTTGTCTTTATAAAATTTAGTTTTTTAAGGTAGGTATTCTCCCTTGATATGTGCGGTGTGATCTCCAAATTTGTGGGAAATAAATGTGAGATATGTCATTGACGGTGGTAGATTTGAATAAACATGAAGTGGCAAACAATAATGTATGTTGTCCTGACGTGGCAGCGCTGTTTCGCTTCAGCGCTCCAACGTTATATGGCTTCATCAGCAGAAAATTTGTTGGGTACCAAAAGCGCCGGATTGATTGTCGAGTAAAATTCGTTATTCGATTTTCTGTCTTTATTAGGCTTTCCGGATACCTGGTTAAAGTGCATTACGACTGAACCACCCTGTTACTTCGAACCCAACCTTAAACTCTGCCCTGCGAAACGCTGCGCTGACATTCTGTTCTCCATATCGGACATAAATTCGCGTTTCATTCGCGTTTCTCGTCTTAAATGTCACGTACCTCACTCAGTAATTAACCGTTAGAACTTATTCCGTAATGCCTCAATGTTACAATTATTCCGTCGGCTTTTTTTCCTGCTGCAGCGAAGGTAAGAGGTACGTTGGCCTTACTGTTGCCAGGCAGCTTTCAGCCATTATCATAATAATGCCCGTCGAATTGCACAAAAATGCCTACGACTATTTTCTCCGTTTGATTTTTCGAACAGCCACAAGTCGAGAATCTCGAACTTTCACTTTCTACCTGATTGGAATTTATCGGGTCGTGCATTGTTGTTCACCTCGATTCGACGGCTAGGAAGTCGCGTAAATGTACCAGGAAGTTGTAAAAATCGTGTACGTGGTCTCGAGAGAGTGACGGTATGTTGGGGAAACGACACTAATAGAAGAAATTGCAAAGATCATGAAATCTGCAGATAGAAAATTTGCTGCTGAAGTTTAGCAGCGTCGAGATGGGTGGTCGGCTTATATGCTAATTTTTTTATTTGGATTAGTGTTGGTATCTTCTTTTGCTTTTCCTTGATTTTGCCTTGTAGTCCATTGAAAAGTTACATTTGGGGTTATATTTTTTAGAGGACGCAATTTTATTGTTTAGATGTGAGAAGGGGGTCAAAAAAGCTTAACTTGAAGTTTGTGGGGTCACAACCTTCCAACTTCGGCCGCCATCTTGGAGAAAGGAGGTTAAATTGTTTTTAGCATTTATCAGGTAAACTATTGGTCATACAACAAATTTTTAAAAACATTTTTTATTGCAAATTGAATCCTCTACAAATGACATCAGAGCATTTTTGTAGAGTGGTTTTCAACGAAGAATGTTTATTATATTCATTAGTTTGGGTTTTACAGCGCTGTGAAGTGAACACTAATTTTCCCTACTGATAAATATAAATTGATATCAATGATATGGCATAGTTTTTAATTATTTTTGTAATACTGTTTTTTATTATAGACATTTCAATATTGTTATTTAATAGTTATTGACTATTATTATCCCCACCACCTACGAAGTAGAGTCTGGAGGCGCGTTTTTTTACGTGCTATCCCCAGTAGGCATAATCCACGGTCAATTTTAAAGTGAGATCGTTACTGCGTTTTCAGTCTTTTTGATGGGCATGGCTGCGGCTCAGGATCTTCTTGGATTTTAATATTAAATTATTGAGAGAGAAGTGGAGAAGCAAGTGGAGTCTTTGTTGGCGGTCCATCTTCAAAATCATTTTCGTCAATTAATTGAGAAATTTTTATTTTGTTGCTGCAGGTCTCCCCAGAGCAATGGAGGCATGCTGCAGAACATTTGAGGCCTGCTTTCTGACATCCACATCATAAGCTCAGGGGCGCTGGAGGTTTTGAGCTTTGCACTGACATTAATATTCGTGCACATTTTTTCCAGCCCCAATCTTCAGGGTCTTTGTAATTACCCAACCATGACTGGACCTGACGGTAAACTCGGAAGCTGTGAAAGCGGGCTGTATCTTGTGTTGGAGGAAGTGATGACAAATTAAATGTATTCTTTGTCACTGACTTGGCGAATCGTTTATATCTAATGATGTTAAGGGAATCATCATCTTTATTGTCACCATATAAAGCGATGAAAAAACGTTCACCAACGACAGTGAGCAAAGCAGGATCGACTGTCTTGGGGAACAACGCTGTTCCACTTGCTAACTCGGGATGTTTCTCCAGAGTTGAAAGATATTTCAGTTTACCAATGTTGAAAGCTGTTGAAGTTGTATCACATCCAGAAAAAACATGTAGAAACAGCAAATTATCCGTAATGATGTCTCCATGCTTAAAACCTGACGGACAGTATAATTGTTCGGCTGTACGTCCTTTTGACGGTTACAATAAAAATACATTTGATTGTACACAAAATATTTTTAAAATCAATAACAAGGTTTCATGAAGTTTTAAGTCAATAACTATTAAATAGCAATATTGAAATGTCTATAATAAAAATCAGTATTATAAAAATAATTAAAAACTATGGCCATATCATTGATATAAATTTATACTTATCACTAGGGAAAATTAGTATTCACTTCACAGCGCTGTAAAACCCAAACTAATGAATATAATAAAAAAAGTAAATAATAAAAATTCTGCGTTGAAAACCACTCTACAAAAATGCTCTAATGTCATTTTTTTTTAATAAAAAAAAAATAATTATGGCGTCGAAAAGAAAATTTATTCAAAAATGTTGATCCTTTTTCTTTAATATTTTTATTATTTTTGTATGATGTATGTATGTATGTAGAATGACACGCTCTTTCAAATGGCATGGTCAAAATTGGGGGTTGTTATTTAAAAAAATGTCGATGACGTCATATCTCGAACAATGATGACGTCACAATTATAGGTCTTATGTCAAAAAGTGCGTTTTTTATAAACAAAATCGACGTGCCAGAGGATTTTTCGAAAACTTCTCAATTTCAAAAATAATGAATGTATTCGTAACTTTTCGAAAGCACTGTTATAACAAACTAGTATTATTTTTTGTTGTTGTAGAATTCATGGTTAACGTACGGCGGTTTACTTTCGGGACACCCTGTATAAACAATCGTTCCTGGATTTGAATAACGTTGCCCTAGTTGTTTTTAATTTCTAGTAGGTATTGTAAATGATTTGTGTGAAATAGCGCATCATAATTTATCAATTTTCAACCAGTGAAAGGCAAAATCCGTAATCACTGTGGGTTCGAGAATCCGTACGTTACTCACATGTGACGGCAGTGCGCCTCTCTTTCGCATTTCATTGTTTTTTGTGGATCGCTTCTACCTATACCTGTTCCCCGCGATGTCAGTTGCGTAAGAGCTATATATAAACTGGTTGCAGAATCGACTTTAAATGTTTACAAACTTTTATGGTGTTAATCATAAATATTTACACCGGCCGGAGGCCATCGCATTGATTGTCTCATGCAGTAGAGTTGTATCTGTCGATTTTACGACACACGAGTGTGTTACATGGTTTGGCAATTAGGTAATGTTGACGTTATTTATGAACTGGTAGCAAAATTACGTGTGTTTGCTATTGATTTCTATTAAAAATAACAACAAATAAGTTAGTATTGGAATTTTATTGTTGAAATAAATGAATCTCTCTGTTTGGACGTATGTTCTGTGGGTCATTTCTTTTTGCCGAGTAACTAATTTTTATTTATGTAATGAATAATTTCTGTATTATTTAAATTAATATACAGTTGCTCAGAATATAATAATATAAATAATATATGCCAACATAAATGTACAGTGTAGCCAAAATTTGAACAAGGAACAAGGAACTAGGTATGCAATAATGTAGTAATGATAAAGTATTCTCAATTATGAACAGTGAGGGGAAAATGCACAATTTTTCCAAATGCGTACGGAAGAAAGAATGTATTATTTTAATCGAAATGGCGTTTGTCCTAGACAATTTCGTGGAAATAAGCCTAAAACCGGTATTTCAAAATTTAGTCTGGGCACGTGCCACAGCATAGACATGTGACGTCAAACGCCGTTCGCTCGTGTATACCTAAATACAGCAGTGTGCTTTAGATTTGTCACTTTGGTACTTACCCAACAGCAATGTCTCCGTAATTGTCTCGAGCGGATCTATATTGCAAACAAAGGAATAAGTTATGTTACCGTAAGTTCGCCACATCACTACTAATAATTATGGCATTACCTATGCAGTATTAATACTATGTATCTATGACCTACAAATGTCACAAAAACCCTAAAACACTAGAAACAAACCGCATTGAACGGCGTGTAACGTCACACCAATGATATCGCGTTTTGGGCCACGTGATTTTGTTTACATTCCATGACAATTTATTATTATATTAATATTTTAATTATTATGTGATTATTGCCGCCAGACATATGTTATGACCTTTCAATATTTTTAAAGATTTATCTTGTAATACATTTCAAACTAATGTAAAATTTATGCAACTTCCCCATTGAATACTTGAAATTCAATACTAAACAAATATTAACATTAAAGAAATCTATCTTTTTTACCATCTAATTGATGTAACTATACAAAAAGTACTAGATAGTAGGCAAACATTTGTTGCGATGTTAAAACCTATTATGACTGGCGACTCCGCCATATTTTAGAAAATATTTTTTATTCACGAATGAAATTCGTAGCCTTGTGGCCCACACTTTTGCTTTTTAAACGAATTTCAGTATTGTAAGAGATAATTTTTTCTTATTTAAGAAACTGGTAAAAGAATCGTGCTGAAGAAGAAGAAATGGCAAATAATCATATTTAATGAGAAGAGAAAAAAAATACGATTTCAACGGGCCCATGGCCACCTATGGTTTGTATTTTAAAAAACACAACTTTAACGCACAAAAATTAATAAAGTTATAAAAATATTATGCACGCCACTGGACACTGTTCAAAAAAGTGTCTGAAAAAACGTATACTGTAAAAAATAATTACAGTTAAAATATATGGCAATTTATTTACCACTCATTATTGCTGTAATTTTCTTATCGATTGTGACTTTACAAATAAAATGTAAAATTACGTTGTAAATTTATTTTGCGGTGTAATTTTAGGTTTTGCAATTGTAATATTACATTGTGATTTTACAATACAAAAAGTATTTTTACAATGTAACTTGCACAATTACTTGTAAAACTGCGTAACTGAGTAACTTTACAGGTAGTTACATTGTAATAATACAATTTATATTATTACTACAACGCAATTTTTTTATTTATTGTACATGATGGTCAAATTTAGGCACTTAGGTATAGAAGGTTTCTTCTATTTTCCGAAAAGACAAAAAAAGTAGCCAAGATATTTGGCGCTTAACTTTTGAGAAAAGTTGAATAGCGAGAATCACTTTTATATTTTGATTTGCATGATGTTTTTAAACTTGGGTCGTTTTCTATGGTAACTTCTACTTATTATATTAATATTTATACATTGTAGACATTTTTTCTCTATGAATATTTTTTATAATTTCTAATTTTCCGTTACTATAACAAACATATAGGTATATTTTTTAATGAAACATCATACGTACTTATGTAATATGGGGCATCATAGAAAACGCCTAAAATTAAAAAAAAAATCTATATCAAACTAATCAAGATATCGAAATAAAATTTTCGATTCAATTTTTTTCAAAAAATATTCCCGTGATATTTGGACTATCTTTTCGGAGAATAAAAAAAACCTCCTAAAAATGTCGAAGCTGATCTAACCCGTACAGTAAATTTTAGAAAATCTTACTTTGAAGACATCTTGTTTACAACACTCGAATTCACTAACAGCGTTTTGACATAGATACCTGAAAAAACTCTGAATAGTAATTCATTTATACCTAATAGATTAATATGCCTACATGAGAAAAATTTAAATATCGTAAGGCATTAACGATTGCTACTTGCCCTAATTAATATATCAGGCTTTTCAATTTCAATTAACAAACACCCTTAATAGTAATACTGAATTTTTGATATGATATCCCCAGTGAAGTTAAACATTTTCGAAGCAAAAGATTCGATTTCTATATGCTTTTCAGATTTATATACAAAAAATTGAGTACTTTGAATTTTATCTCATCGTCAATTTCATTTAGATTGAAAATAATACTTAATTTGTATTATAGTTTCCATGTACCTTAAAATCAGGAGAATAATGCTTTTTAAATTTATAATTAAAATTTTTGGAAAAATTGTGTGAAAAACATTTGTTACACAAACCCGTACTTTTCCTAACTGATTGTATAAATAGCTATATTGTACTCCGATTGCGACTCAATTAGCTGATTAATAGTTACAGATTTATTATATCTACAATATATTAACTGCCCTTTGCTTATTTTTTTAGCTTAGAAAGACATGTACATACAGGTACTGAAGTAATAAAATATGGTTTTACGGCAATTTTTTATTAAAATTTGGTACCTGCATATTTAGGTTATTTCTACAAAATAGAACACTTAACGTTATACAAAACATATTTATATAACAAAGTAAAAATATATTCATAGAACTAAAGTTAACATTTTATAATATTCAAACGAGATCTATGATGGTCTTATACTAACTGTTACAAAGTAATATTAATTATATAGATAGGTAGGTACCCAGAACTTAAGTCATGCTAATCCTCCAGAAGCTCCTGTTCTTCAAATATGTATGAAATATAATTCTAATAGAAAATATATTTTTTATATATTATGTAAGATGAACAAATCAACAGAGGGGTCAGGTTTTGTAGATGCAAGGATACCAATATTTCTTTGCTTCAATAATTATGTATAACTTACATACCTATTAGTTCTTAATCTCATTTAGGTTATGTTAAAACCAGCACTAGACAAAACTATTTATAGTACTAAAAACATTCACTTGTCACTCTAGATATGATTATCTTACTAGTCACTACTCACTAAATTAATTATGTAAGTACCTAGGTCCTAGGTACAGGCTGCATTAATCGAAATGAAGGCAGGAATAATGAAGGCGTCACCACCCAACGCTCACAACGGTTAGTAGTAGTTCGTTTTGAAGTTAGTTGTACCTTCACACACATATTAGGCATATTTTTACATTCAATTATATAGTAAATTTGGTATGTTCAGTAATTTTACAATGTAAAAATGGATTTCACATTGCTAATTGCAAATGTATTCCAATATATCCTATAAATTTACACCTTATATTATAATTACATAGGAAGTTTACGGTTTTGTTGTATATTGGCAGTTTTCTTGTAAAATTACAAGCGCCAGTGTAATATCATCATTATTTTTAGAATTATTTTAAGACAATTATATAGGATATTCTTACAAAGTATATTTGTAAAGTTACTGGCCTTTTTTTTCAGTGTATTATTTTTTTCTAATTTAGTTTATTACTCGAAAACAAAAGATGATAGTACATTTTGGTTTTCACCATCAATTTTCTCTTTAAACAAGAGATCGAGAGTGAGGGCTCATTTTTTTCTCTCCTATAGTTGTCGAGATCTATCAAAACATCGAAATTTGCCCACCCTGTACATCGTGGGTTATTTATATTTATAATTTCGCACCCGTACATGAACGAGATATCCATCTGGTTGGTACACAGTAATTGAATCAGGTATTTTAACTGTAGAAAAACACGTTAATATTGCTTCTAACAGTAGTTTATTATTAATATCTAGGACTCGATGACGAATTCCACAAAAATTAGCATATCGCAGCAATTCTTCGTGTGGAATGTGGAGAAATGACAATAGCAATGCGCAGCTGTGAGAAATGCCATGAAAATATTAAAATTTCTCTTAATATTTAAATATTTTCGGATAAATCACTTAATATAACAGTAAACTTGCGTGTAATTTAAATCGCCTTAATGGTGTTAATGGCAAAATAATTATACAAAATGCGTTGAATTATGGCGATATTATAGTTGATGTAGAATTTGGAAAACGTAAAAAAGAGAAACGGTAGTTAAAAGTACCTACTGAAGATGAGTGGGGCTGTTGCAAAGCGATCAAATGTTACACTGAGAAAAGGCAAACTCATGGAATAACAGTTTTCTAGATGTCAATTTTTTTATTGTTGCCGTAAGAACATTTTTATTAAAATAAAACAAAGATGATTAAAATAAAATTACGCTGACTATTTAAACTAACAAAAAACATTTTTGACGATTTACTGCTTAATTCAACGATTTCTCATGTTTAATGTTAAATCAGATTCATAATTTATTCCATCTACGTGTTATTTTTGTATATAAAGTTTATTTATTTGGGCACAACATCTGATGATTTAATTCAATAATTTTTCATTAGTTTTTGTTTTCATTATTGTTTGGCATAAAGTTACAGCGATATTAAATTAACTGTTTTTTTGTTTGACTTAACAATGTCAAATTATTAAATTAAACATTCCTAATTAATTCTTTCTAATCAAAGAAATGTAAACTATTTTAGTTTAACAGTATGATATGTTGATTCGCATTTCTAGCATTTTACTTGAAAATATTTTATATCATTGCCGTTATTTGTATTGCACGTGCTTCGTCCGACATGGAGTAGCTAATGGCCGCTAGATGTAGCTTGTTACATTTCGGGTACCCTGTAGAGCGCCAGAATATAAACCCTTACCGGCGGGGTTTGCCAGGACAGGAGACAGAAGGAGGCCTCTAGAGAGCCGCAAACGCAGTCGATGCTGAGCGGAAAAGGGGCCCGGAGGCCCACCTCTACAAAGTAAGGCGTCCGTCCAGCCCTACAACGCAATAATATGAGAGATAATCCGTCTCGGCCCCGCACATCCGACGTCGTTTATCTTGTCAAAAATATTTGCGCGCACTATAACATTTAAAAACTTTGATTTTACTTGTAAAATTAATTTTATATTCAGTTTACTTAAATATTACTCCTTTTTTATATTTGCAAGACTTATTCTCTTGCAGTTCTGTCATTCTTGTCTTGGCCTCATCTTGTCTTGACAAGTTAGACAAGATGCCGTCACTAGTTATTTTATTGTACTTTCGAAACGAAAATCTTAAATTTGCAAATTTGCAGTGTCGATCATTTATAGTGGTTTAAAAATGTGGTTTTTGTATCAGATTACATATTATTCGAACAACCCTCGTAATTAAATTCATAATTTAGAACATTGTCCAACAGTATCCATATGTCGTACTTTACAACTGTAACGTGAATACGACGAATCGACTTTTTTTATTGTTATTACCCGACATGTGAACCTTATTCTATTCCATACAATTACATTATTATAAGGTACTCGTAATTGCTTTCTTATTTTTCAATTATCCAACTCATTAACTTTGCATATTGATAGCCGCAGGAAACACCAACACTTCAATAAAGCTATTATCTTCCTTATAATTGAACCGTTTATGCGCTCTCATCCTCATACAGTAAATCTTTGTAATGCAGGTATTCAATTACTGCCTTATATTTCCTTTCACTGTTAAAAGGACTGTGCTTTTCGCAAATTGTCACGCAATAGTCTTGCACTTGTCTGAAGATGGCTATTCTAATGAATTCGAAACATCGCCCAGAGAAGGCAGTGGGGTGATTTTAGGTTTTTTTCGATCGGAAATACTTTACCAGACCTATGTGCAAAAAATTTGATTTTTCTGACTTCAACTATAGCGTAAGATTGTCTAATCTTACCTTCTTATTTTCGAGGGGGTTGAACACGAATCTAAAATCTAAAATTAGTTTTTCGAAAAATAATTGAGTTTTTAGGTACAGAAATAAAAAAATAAAATAAAAATAAAAAATAAAATTCTTGATGTTTTGTTTACTTATTGTTTCTGAAAATATAATAATAATTTTTAAAAAACGTTTGTAGGACACATTCTTTTGCTATTCTAACACCACATTTTAACAATTATTGTTTTCATATACCTATAAATAATAATGAACAATTTTATATGTAGTAAGTAAGTTTATGTTATAAAAATATTTACATCTATAGTTAAATTTACAAAAAATACGTAATTTCAAAGATTTCTGTACCTAAAAATTAGTTTGTTAGTTCGCTTTGTCCCGTTAATTATTTGTTTTACTTCGGTATCTTTGAATATTTTAATTATTTATCCAATATGATCACTCTGTATGAACGGAAAATCAAACATGGGTAAAACAATATTCAAAGCGTTGTTTTAGCGGTAAGTATTTTATATACTTCTCGAAATTTTAAATTACTTATAAACATCTAAAATTAGGTATAGTAATAGTAGTATAATATTTTTATTTACAAGGCGAACCTTAAATAATTACAAATATTTTAACCAGCAGTATAGTTCACTGTGTAGAACACATAATAGTTTTTTTTACAAAAAAATCAAGAATATAAAGTCAAATTTTAAATAAATTTCGCGATTTTTCAATAAAAAAACTTGTTGAGGACCGCTGATCCGGGAGTCATGGTGAATGTGAATTCCACAGAGTTGCCAGTGTTACACTAATGTCTCCGAATAGGCTCCAACAAAGTTAACTAGAATTTTTAGATATGTCAAAGAATGATATGTTTATTTATTTTATGTTTATTATTATTATTATTATTATGAAAATATTTATGGCCATCTCCTCCCCTTTGCCACCTCACCAATAAATTGAAAATATAAACCAGATTCTCTACTCACAATCATAGTTCTCCAGAATTTGGTCATTATCCATTTTTACTACACTCCAACTAATTTATCACAATAGGTCATCGTTATCACTACCACTGATTATCACTACTTGACCAATATGGTTTTAACATGTCAATCTTTTCACTCTGAATAATGCGCCATATTTTATTTAATCACACTGTATTTCACGAAAAATATTAATTAAAATATTAATAATAAATACGTTTTATACGTTAGTGCCGCATCTCTTAAAACAGATGCGTCAAGCAGTGTATTACTCAAAGAAACCATTAGTTTAGTTCGGTTTCAGAAGATGCAAAAGTATTTCGTATTAACTTTCAATTTACGTGTATTGAAATTATCAAATCCTTCTCCATAAATATTACATGTTTTGTTTCCACTTGTCACTTGCCGCAGCTTATTCTTTTGCGCTGGATCATACTTGTGCAGTGGTATCACCATAACCTCTTTGTCGACCTTGACTATCAATCCTAGCTGTTACCTATGCCTACGGCACTTATTTCTTTTTTGCATGCGATTGATGCTGCTTTTAAATATTTTACTTTGCCTTCTTCTTTTGATATTGAACGCATACATCAAGCTAGTTATTTTGTTATTAAATGTTTTGTGTTTACCTTTAAAATCTGTTTCACCCACTATTAAAGTACGAAGTACGAAATGGTTAGCACTGATATGTTGTCGTTTGAGGTTATGTGGCCAAAATTAACTATAAGGTGTTGTTTGAAAATCATGTTTTTTTTTTGTTATTCTTCATAAAATAATTTAAGGGTATAATTTGTGATAATCTTTCTAACAGTGTACAATGGTATTAACTTCTGAAATGTGGATAACTGTTTAAATAGTTGGTTTTTCAATAAGTAGGTGAGCTTTTATGCACGTTTATGGATAATTTTTGGAATCATTGAACAAAGTAACTTCCTAAACACTTTAATTAGCAGTATCGAACTTGCGGAACTTTACTTATTGTTAAAAACGTTAAAGTGTTTTTAAATTAGAAACAACCGCAAAAATTTACGAATTTACGTTAAACAATTATTTATCTTACAGACGATACGGCATCCTCGCCTTCAGTAAATCATATGGTTTATTTTATTAGGTTACGTCAGTGGTCTATCTGGTCAGCGGTCCTCAAAATGTGGGTATTCTTTTTAAAAATTAATGCCTCCGTAAATATTTGAAATTTTTTAAAATTTTGTCACTGTTTATGGATAAATTTTAGTATCTACTTCTTACTCTGGCTTTTTCTGGGGCTGTTGTAGAAGAAGGGGCCAATTAGCGACCGCATCGTGATGCTAACGGTCTCGGATAAGACGAACATTACTGGCTCTAATTAAGGTCGTTAGAAAAATTATCTCGTTTCTACGATTGTGGGTCAAAAAATGAGTTGGCAGTAGTATGGTTTCTCATGCCATTTCGTAGGTATCCTTGTGATAACGGCTGAGTTCGCAGTAGTTTCTTTTAGAAAGGCAAAAGGATCAATTTTGGCGGGAAATCACTCTCATTGTTTTATTAATTGAAATTGTTTAAGATTGATAAGGAATATACCAAAATCTATTTTTGTAATTTGCTTACCCTTGAAAAAAATTATGTTTTACATTTATTATACAGAGTGTCTCAAACTTGATAGCCTATTATGAGGATACAAAAAATTTAAATAAAATTTGGGACATTTGGTGTTAAATGGGATGAGGTAAATTTCATTTTCAATCGAAACTATTATCTTTAGGATTTCACAGAAACGACTAATGACGTCATCAATATTTTTTTCCAGAAACATACCCAAATATTTTTCCTGTTAAAAAGCTCTCTTTTTTGTTAGAGAAATTTTTCTGTATTGCTTCCCATTTAAAAGTTATAAGCAATATGGGTCCTAAAGAGTCTCAAAAGAAATACCACCTAAAAATCACATTAGCCGGTGAAGGATCAAGTAGTCGTTGGAAAATAATTGAATGTTTGTTGTTTAAAGTGGATAAATGTCACAAAATATTCAGAAAAAGTTGATATGTTGCTAATTTACGGCATCACAAAACAATTCAAGAAGAGCTGTACAACATTGGAGGGGACCTTGCGACGAAATAAAGATGCATATTCTGTTCGGAAGAATCAAATAATTGACTGAAGGGTAAGAAACAATGTTAAATACAGTTAGACTGTTAACAGTATGTCGAACAAAATCCACGAAATTCTATACGGCAAGCTAGCCGGAAATTGAATTTGGATGAATCAACCGTTCAAAGAATTTTAAAGACCAATGGGTATCATGACTACAAAATTCACAATTTGGATATTTGCCTGAGCTTAACATTGAAAACAGACGTAATTTTATAGCTCAAATTGTAGTAAATGTTAACTGTTGATCAGGACCTTTTTGGGTACGTTCTTTGGATGGACGAAAGTCGGTTTGTCAGTAATGGTTTGCCAAACAGGCGCAACGAATACTACTGGTCCATTGAAAATTCCCACATTGTAAATCCAGTCCAAGACCAAGGCCATTTTGGAGTAAATGTGTGGTGCGGCATCATCGGTAGGCATTTAATTGAGCTTTACTTGTATAAACATACATTGAGCAGCGTGAGTTACCTAAATTTCCAACAAGAAGAACTTCCTGCACTTCTGGAGCCTTTGCAGTTAAGGAGAAATCTATGGTTTCAGCAGGACGGAGCTCCACCCCACAAGGCCAGTATTGTGCAGCAATATTTAGATAACACTGAGAAAAATGGATTGTTATTATTCAGTGGCCCGGAAAGTCACCAGATCTAACACCCCTTGATTTTTTTTATAGAGAGTTTTAAAAAATAAGGTTACAAAACACCTTCGCGAGATATTAATCATTTGAAAGAAAAAAACCACAAACGTTTGTAATGAGCTAAACGGCGAAATGTTAATAAACGCAGCCCACAAAGAAGTCAGGCAAAAAGATTGGATATGCGTCTTGAAATGAGAGAAAACTGAATCAGTAGTAAATAGTATTAAATTAATTTAATAAAATTAATAAATGTTAAAATCATTATTCATTACTTTTCAATTTAAAACAATTAGGTAGTTTAATGTGAAATCAGATGGCATAATTTTATAAATACCTCAAGTAAAACCATCCATCTGATACTTACTCAACAGCATTGTCGCCATAATTGTCATGGTTAGATCTATATTGTAAACAAAGGAATAAGTTACGTTTAACAATACTGTAAGTACCACATCACCAGTAGTCATTATGGCACGGAAACAAACCGCGTTGAACGGCGTGTAACGTCACACTAATAATTCGCCAGATATGTTCTGATCTTTCAATATGATTGAAAGATTACCCTGTAATATATTTTGAACCAGTATAAAATGCATGCAGCTTCCACATTGTTAGTCGTATGACGTTTCAGTAATCTTCTCCGAATGACGTTTTTTTTTTCATTTCAGGCCCTGAAGCGCAAGGAGGAGGACAGCGAGCGCACCAGCGTCTCGACGCCCCCTGGGTCCGTCGGCGACCGCAGCTGCGCCTCCAGTCAAGGTAAGTGCGGGTGGGCGGGGAACGGCGAAGCATTGCGCGCAAATTAGCGCACCGCCAGCTCAGTTCGGCGCGAGATAAGCCACTCGATGCGCGACTGTTTCCTCCAGTCTCACTAGATCGTTCGTACGCGTATTCCGCGCGCGCCGTCACTATGAGCAGCACCCTGCCGAGGGTGCGGGTGAAGACCCGCGGCAACAAGATGACCATCAAGGCGGATTCGCTCAGCAAGCTGAACAAGTCGGCCACCCTGTCGTTCACGGGGCGCAGGCGTGGCCAACCGGGATACAACAAAAACAACAACAACACCATCCTGAAGTACACAGGTGGGACCCGTCGATGGTCGCGGCTTGTTTTGAGTTGTTGTGTTTATTTTTAAATGGTGAACGCACCGCGCAAGCCACCTTGGCGATTACGGTGCGATAACAGATGAATGTTTGCGTTTGCCGTAATTCATTTGTTCTAGTACAACCGGTAACGATATGTATGTATGCTTATAGGTAAATATTGGTTCAGATCTGACGGATTTTAAATGCCAGTATGGAAATTAGGTAGTAATACGTAACAATAGAAATCCAAATAGGGAATGGTTGGCGATCTTGAGTTGCAATGTTCGCCTTGAACTATAAAGCTATATAGAGTGGTGTCAAAATATTTACTAGTGTTTGGTACTGATTGAGAATAGTGCGTGCAAGTAAAAAAATGCGAGAATAGGAATCAAAATACGAGAAAAAATACCTGTTACACCTATTTATAACAGATCAGCAATTGCTATCAATATAATGGATTTCCAACGTAATGAACGATTGTCTATTTATTTACAAATTTTCGGTAAAAATACTAAATCGCTATACTTTTTGACAAAATGAGAAAATAAAATCTCGTTATTCAATTTTCTTGAATTTGGTTATATTTAATTTGCTATTTTTTTTTTATTATTTAATGCAAAAAATGCGAGAATAGAAATCAAAATACGAAAAAAGTACCTGTTGCCTGTTACCGATATTTTTATTATTATTTATAACAGATCAGCAATTGCTATCAATATAATTGATTTTCAACGTAATGAACGATTGTTGTTATCTGTTTGTTTAAAAAATTTCGGTAAAAATATTAAATTGCTACACTTTTTAACAAAGTCAGAAAATAAAATCTCGTTATTCAATTTCCTTGAATTTGGTTATTATATTTAATTTGCTATAATTTTTATTGTTTAAAACTAATTTGAAAGAATACGAGAATAGACATGAAAATACGAAAAAAAGTACCTGTTGCCTCTTACCGATATTTTTATTATTATTTATAACATATCATCAATTGCCATCAATATAAAGGATTTCCAACGTAATGAACTATTGTTGTCATCTGTTTGTTTAGAAATTTTCGGTAAAAATACTAAATTGCTATAATTTTTGACAAAGGGAAAAATTGCTATTTTTTTTATTATTTAAAACTAATATACATTTAAAATACTTTTATCTTAAGGGCGCCGTATTCTTGAAATAGTGTTTTCTACAAATACAAATAATTTTAGACATTTAAGAACGGAATAATATAGAGTTTTACAAATAACAGGAATGTTATCTCAAGCCACCTGCGCATATTCAAAGGTGCTGAAGTAAAACGAAAATATAACAGCAGAAAGTGGTTTAATCAACCACGTTTTTATGTACAGAAATCTTTCAAAATACGTATTTTTGCATAGTTCTGCATGTAAGATTGTTCACTTTTGTTTATAAAAATGTGAAAATAATTGTTAAAATGTGTAAAAGTTGTTTTTTTATTTGAGGAGAATTTAAATAGTAAAAATGTATAATCAAAACATAAAAAATTCAATTTTTGTTTTGTTCTATATGTTTTATTTGTCGAGATTTCTTTACCTAACAACACCACAATTTTGATCATTTTACGGCTATTTAATAATATGGTCTTTACACAAAATGGTGGATGCGCCGGGCTATGGATATAAAATGTAAAACCTGTAATTATATCGAATTCAGACAAATAGGGTACATTCTTGTTAGCAAATATCTTGTACCAATTCTTTTTTATAATCGTCATCCTTAATTGTTCGTCTCAGAAGTCCTGGAGGCATTTATTTTTGTATTTATATTTATTTTTCATGAATGTTGTACGTACATGAGCCCTGCTCGTTCTCTGGCAATTTTTTGCTAGGAACTAAAATAATATAATTACTCTTTAGAGGTTCCACCCACCCCAACAATTTCTTTTAATGAAAATGTCCAGTATTTGTGTTTTCTGAAAATAAAAACAAAATTCTTCAAGTTATGAATGGAAAAATAATTCGGAAAACAGTAACTTTGAATCTCATTTGTAGGATTTTTTTAAGTTCTTTATTATTACAATAGTTTTCAAACAATTCAAAACGCAGCTTATACTTCTGAAATGATAAGATGACATTTTGTAGCTTAAAAAAAAACAAATAAAAAGGTGTTTTATAAACCAGAACACCATAAATTTTCAACAACAAATACAGTTGTTGACACAAAATGAAAATAGCCAACGCCTTTTCTTCCACGCGTTAAGGTTACATTGACTGACAAGATCTAAACATGTAGTACTTGATATTAATCATCCACCCTGTTATTACCATTTCAAAGTAAAATATATATGACTTGTAGAAAATCCAGAACAAAATTAATAGTCCGATTGTACCTAACCTGATTATTTTCTCACCTTGCGCTATAAATAGACCACCTTTTTCTATGTCATAGTAAGTTATTTCTATTTTATAAGTTATTGATGACATTAAGGATCGTTTTGCTTCAGAACCTTTCCACAATAGTCACGATTCAAAAATGCGCCTGTTGTGTTGTCATCCATTATTTCACAAAGAGCATGATATTTACTTGAAGACTTCGTATTTAATTAGCTTTATCTCAAGATTATTGTAAGCGTGTAATGTCAATATTAGTCTTTAATGGAATTTTGTCGCGTATTTGTTTATAAAAACTATACAGGGCGCTTAATCTGTCTTGGTTCCAATACATGTTTATTTGAACGTCGCCATTTCTACACGGACTGTCATAGGTAGCTATGATGCAACATTTAAAGTATTATAATGTCAGTTATTGAATGATTTCATTCTTTATTAATATACCTCTCAGTTATTGGTATAATTATCTTGTTTATCAATACTATAACCGTCAATTATTCATAGTGAATATCGAATAAAACAACTGAAATTTAATATACAGGATGTCTCAGATATTATTGGCATCTTTGGAAAGGGTGGTTGTACAATCAAAATAAATGAGAATAATTTTAAAAGTTCAATTTTAACACCCTGTATCTTTTAAGGCAGGCAGTTTTGTATATAGTAAGTAGGGTTAAATCGTCATATTTTGCCGCCAAAATACGCAGTTAACGGGCCTGATTTTTAGTTACACCCTGTATGTAAAATTCCTTGCTTTTACATTGTCTAAAGTAAAAAATATTAATACTCATACAATGCATTAATTAAGCAAAGAGAGTTATTATAAACTGATCAACAAGTCATTAATATTATGAACTATATATTTTTAGTGTAATTGTCTGATAACTCATAGTAAGCGATATTTTAGAATGATTTACTGGTAAAAAAAATATATAAAATATACCGTCAGATGATTCTCTCTTATCTGTTATCGTATCAATCAATTTTTTTAAACATTGCCAGATCTACGCTATCTATTTCTAGCCTTATCGCTATTTTTTAAACCATGCCTCGGATTTCCTCGCCATCATATACGATTTCTATGAAGTAATAAAACAGAATGGATATTTTTTTGTCACTAACTTTGATTTTGGCGATATTAAACAATCGAGTTTGTTGAACTGAACACTGGGCTTGGTAAAACACTAAAAAAATGCTCTTTGTTTGCAAAGATTCTGTCAAAATTTGACGCGTAGCAGTGTTTTGTTTTCGAAGAAGCCTCGATTTGTCGTATTCAAGAGGAAATGACGGTGCGAAACGCAGAACGACGGTTATAAAGTTGTGAACAAAAAATGATACATTTCCTTTGGACTATTTTAATCTATCTTTCGTTTAAATATTGCATATATGTATGAGCTTATACCGATCCGGTATCATCACGGCTTGTACGAATCCAATCATTTTGCGGTTTGAATATAAAGTTGGCCATGATTCATCCCGCAACAATCCTCGTGAATTTAAAAGAAGCGTTGTAACGATTTTTTTTTATTTGAAAACATTCAGCAGGCGAGGCAAATAATAGCGTCAAGCGAAATTAATAGAAAGTGGGTTTAGTAAAAATGGAAATAATGTGATTTAGATCAACTTAGTACATTTTTGCTTTCTATAGATCATCGTATTGCTCGTCGTAAAATGATCAAATTTGTGATGTTTTTAGGTACAGAAATCTTGAAAAATAAAACACGTAGAACAAAAGTAATATCAAAAATAACATTTAAAAATGTCATAAACTTTAACATTATATGGGACGATACAAGTTTTTTTTTCTTAATTAAAGATACGAACTGCCTATATCTCCGCCACTGGTTGTTCAAAGTGCTCGATATTTTCAGATTTTATGATACCTTAACTAACTACATTGTGTACCAAGTATGGCGTAAATATCTTCATTACTTTAATAATTATACCAAAAAGTCAAATTTTTTCTTCAAACTTTAACACCCTGTATCTTCTTATAAAGCCCCAAAATTATAACTAATAAACTGCCATTATTTTTCAAAGTTCTACTTACCCTCGAAGTTTGTTCATTAAAAACTGAATCACCCTGTATGTTCGAATGTAATTGTACTCAAGTTTTGGAAGAATAAAAATATCCTATTAATTTTTGCATTAAATCGCCAAATTTGCAACGTTTGCTATTTGCAAATTCATGGTTGTGACGTCACAGGAACTATTTGTTATTTTTTAGGGGAAAAAAAATTTAATTAGCATATTTTTAATCCCGAACTAGACTATCTTTTTTGTAACATCACAGGTGCGGGTAACTTGATAAGCGGAGCAAAACTGCATTCACCTGTTAAAATGAAAAGTAGGTTAATTGTGGATTATGCCAGTTTTAAAAAATGTGTACCTACACGGAAAAAGTGCTGGAACAATTTAAAAAAATTGTAAAACAAAGCGGGTACCTTTCACCCAAACGAATGTAGGAATTGTAAGAGGTATGTTTACAAAGTTTATTCAAGCAGAACTTTATAGACATTCAAACTTAAAAAAAGAGTACCTACGAGAACATAGATCTGTCTAGAATCGTTTAGATTCCGGCTAAGTGACCTGTCGAAACTGTTTGTTGATTGAATTGTTATTGAATTAGTATACGCATGTATATAACTGCAAGTAAATGGTACCTAATATACAGGGTGTTGCGAAATGAATGGGACACAGAGCAAGAGTAGCTTCCCGACGACAAAATAATGCGATGTACCCAAAAGTACCCAATATCAGTTATTAATATGTACATTTTTATAAAGTAAAAAAAAGAAAATTGTAGTATGAGCTTTAAATTTTTAGAAATTAGTAAAACAAATCAAAATATTAAAGCGTTTTATCGTCATAAGAAATGTGAAGTATTGTATAGATAGCTTCTCATATGTAGTATCTCTCTCTTTCTAAATCTATGGTTTCATCGTACATTACTTTGTCGTCGGGAATCTACTTTTGCTCTCTGCCTCATTAACTTCTAGACACCCTGTATTGAAAAAAATATATATTTGGAGCAATGGAATAGGAAATAAACATTTAAATATCAAAGCCATCTACTTTTTACTTCCTTTCCATGACCCTCTAGATTTGTGTGCGACTTCATTTCATTCCAAAGCCAATCAGACCGACTAGAGATCAAACTTACAAGTAAAAATAATAAATTCCACATTCCATTTGGCTCAACAATTATTTTATTTGGACCACTAAATCCAATTACGTTTTTCTGATGTAAAACTGCAGATACAATATTGTGGAACGAGTTTACCATGTTGACATCTATTGAGATTTTAATCTGGATCCTGCTATTCACAAATCAATTACCAGATACAAATTGCATCGGGATTAAAAAACTCTAGGGAAAGGTGTGCGTCCATTTACATAAATGGAAATGCAGGAATAACTTATCTCACGATCGCGTTCTCGTGCCCGCCGACTGTTTCTCCTTTTCGTCGTTTCTCGCACAGGAAATCGAATCGATGGAAGGGAAATGCTATTTGTACCATTCGTTAATGTAACTGGGACTCGAGGTTTCTTGCGCCGTTTTTTAGTAGTTAGAGAAAGAAACGGATAATAATTAAACGGTAGCCGCGTTTATATTAATTTTAAAATGGTACTTTCTCGCTTCTATCTCAAATAATGCGATCGTTTCGTATTCCGTTAGTTCTGGTACCGAATAAAAATTAATGAGAACGTCGGAGTTCTTTTTGTTACTTTTGATGGTACAGTGATATTTGTTGTTGGCGTCGCGAGTCCTCTATTTTATTGGTAAATCATTTTTTACGGTTGTTTTTTGATCTAATGTACTAAATCTACTACAATACAGCAAAAATAACTTCAATTTATGTTAGTATAGTTGTATGCTATTCTCTTTTTGATGACAGAGTTAGATATTTTCAGTTTCTGCCACTTTAAGTATACATTTTAGATGTATATCACTTTAAATTTATATTTTCAAAACAAGACATGTTAACAGATGTATGTTTAAGGTCAGTAATAGAATCGTTTCCATCATGTGATAGTGGTTTTGGCAATATAACGTTTTTAGTGCCATGCTACTTGGGTACTATTAGCAAGTAAATTAATTAAATAGAATAGGTTGCTGTAAAATACATTGCGGAATTTAAAGAAATTTTCTTATAAGATCCTTTTATTTACTAATGTACCAACAACTAGTGATTTTATTTATTTTGTGGTACCCTTCATCAATTGGGCGCTACATTTTCTTTACGAATTTTTCAGTTGTATTTGCTAATGGTATTAACATTAAAATCGACTTAGAGGAAATATATTTGCAAAAAAACATTTTAGGACCAGTTCAAAAGGGTCGTAGAGCCCCAAAAATTATAATTCGGAAGCACAGAAAAATACGAGTAATAAAATAATTACGTTTTCAATTTTGTTCTTAGTATATCTGAACCACCACCCGTATGTAGCCGGTAACATCATGTTAATTGTTTTGTATCGGTCGTGAATCGCATCTCCACCTTGCCTACGCCGCTGGCTTGTCTCGCAAAAATCCAGCCTTAGTGATTATGTTTGTATAACAAATTATATAGGAGTTCGCTTAAGGAAACGACCTTATTGGTGAAACACAATAACTCAAAACAAGGACCACGTGGTCAAGCGGCCAGACGACGTCTCACGATTTGTACATTTATGCATATTCTGTGACTTCGGTGACGACTGCCTGCCGTTCCTCCACCCTCCCCTAACCTTTCTTGTTTAATTTATAGCAGGAGATTCCGATGCCACCGTCGAACTGCGAGAAGAGAAGTATGAGATACACATCGAGCGTTCCCAGACGGGTCTCGGCCTGTCGATCGCGGGCGGCCGCGGCTCCACGCCCTTCAAGGGCGACGACGAGGGCATCTTCATATCTCGCGTCACCGAAGGCGGCCCTGCCGACCTGGCGGGCCTCAAGGTGGGCGACAAGGTGCTCACCGTCAACGGCGTCGACGTGGTGGGCGTCAGCCACTATGACGCCGTCGAGGTACTGAAGGCGTCGGGCCACGTGCTGATCCTCGAGGTGACCCGCGAAGTGACCCGGCTCGTGCGGAAGGTCGAGCCGGCTCCAGCGGCGCCGCCCAAGCACGAGACCTACCACGTGCCGCCCCCGCCGCTGCCTCCCGTCGAAGACGATGTCCGGATGCAGAAGGTCCAGGTGCACACCACGCTCATTCGGGATTCCCGCGGTCTGGGCTTCAGCATAGCCGGCGGCAAGGGCTCGCAGCCCTTCAAAGCGGACTCGGACGCCGTTTACGTGTCTCGCATCACCGACGGCGGCGTTGCCGATAAAGACGGCAAGCTCGCTGTGGGTGACCGCGTGGTGTCCATCAACGGAGTAGATCTGACGGGGTCCACGCATACCCAGGCCGTCGGGATGTTGACGGGGCTAGAGAGATTCGTGCGACTCACGGTGGAGAGAGAAGTACCCGTAGATCAGAACGCTAGCCCGAGTCCTTCTCCTGGGCTGCAGCAGTCCCCCAGGTTATTCGGGCTGCCTAAGCCCTACACGGGTTTGTACGCCGCCAACAGTTATATGGCCAACAGACCGGGCTACACCGGGTACAGGAGGTCGCTGGAAGTAGACAAGAAGGTAAGTTCGATTTTTTGTATTTTAACTTTTTTCTTAGTGTATGTATACAAGAGATGTAAATTTGAAAAATGATATTCGCATTCAGAGTAATAAATACTCATACAATCGAATAGAAAATTGTAATCCATATTTTTACAAAATTTTAAAGGTCATTATGCTTGTTTTCACAGTGGAACAATTATTTTTTTATGCAGGGATCCATAAGGAGTTATATTTTACTCGCAGATTCTGTAGCGGAAAGCATGTTTTTTTTCTCTTAATAAATGATAGGCAAATATTATTGAGATAACGGTGTGAAAGTTGTAAAAATAATTCAGTAATATTGTTATATTTCAGTTAATTTTTCACACGGGAATCTTAAAAAAAGAAAGGATCACGGTAAAAAAATGATGTGTGCACACGATTTTATAAAACAAATATTTCGATGAAGTTGCGTTTTATGAAGATAAGACAAGTATCCTTTTTTTGGTTAAACATATAGAAGTAATAAAAAAATTGCAATGACTAAGATAGCTTACGTTGCGCCCTCTATGCGATAAACCAAAAATCATAACTGGTTCGGTTTTTGTATGAAAACATAACTGAAATATAACAACATTAAGTACTAACTCATTTTTGTAATTTTCACACCCTGTATTTAAATAAGTATTACATCACTATACTAATATTTTATGCAGGAAGTTTGACTAAAAAATATTTGAGTTTGGTATAGTGGTGAAGAAGTTGTATTACTCAAAAAAAAATTTTGTCCTCCATTTTACACCCTGTATATAGACCTGTCTATTTTCCTATGTCTTTCAGTTGACATCTCTTTGTACAATCTGGACAAATGATCCATATACTTGTATTACATCTTATATCCTAAAGTAAAAATCATACATTTTGCTTTAACAATGTTAGTACCAACTGCAGTTTAATACTGGCAACACTTGTGTTGTGTGTGTGAGTAGATAATTGAGAAATGATCCTAATTTTGAAAATTTCGAATATATAATGACAGAAAGCGGTCTAACCAACAAATTTTTAGATACAGAAATTTTTCAAAATACATATTTTTTAAAATTTAACTGTAGATGTAAATATTGTTATAACATAAACCCTCTGCATATAAGATTGTTCACTTTTGTGTATAAGTATGTGAAAATAATTGTTAAAATGTAGGGTTAGAATTGCAAAACAAACGCTTTCTAAAACTTATTACTTTATTTAAGGAGAATTTAAATAGTCAAAATGAAAAAAATCAAGAATTTTATTTTTGATATACGTGAAGACGAAATCTGATGAAATCGCGATCAACTGATTGTTTTCGATAATTTTCTTGAACAAAAATCCCAAGGCAAATTTGTCCTTGATATTTTATATGTTCTCCAATCTAAATTACCTTCTTCTTTTAGTCAATAAAACAAAATCTCTTGGGAGATGAATAATATAAAAAATAAAATGCATTACCAGAATTAAGCATTAAAATTAAGTTTACTTGTCACATTTGGCCCTGTGAACTGTAAAACGATTCGATAAGAAAATCGGGTCAAAAACTTGAATAAGAAAATTGGCTCAAGCAAAACTTGTGACTGTTTCTGAAATTAAATGAAAAGTGAAGCTGTAAATTGAAACACGCAGTATACAAATGAACTGACGTCTATGACGTCGCTGATCTGTAATCGATTTTCCTCCAAAACAACCTGTCTTATCAATTTAGTTGTAATATTAATGATAATACTCTGCAGTGAACGATGATAAGGAATTTAAATATTTACTGTCTCATGATTGACGCTTTCCACATTCCATGTCGCTGTATCGATCCCAGAGCACGGATATTATAACGCCATTCCGAGTAATTTTGGTAATTAACGATGTACCATCAACTAATAATCCCTCAAAGTCCGAAACAGTTGCCTCTAGAAACGCGGATGCACCCCTACTTTTCAAAATCTATCCTAGTTGGCGTTGCGAATCCAACTCAACGTCTAAATCGGGACAGGTCAGTGTGTTTGAGCGGAAAACGAAATAATAGGATAATCCTGACCCAATCTACTCTACTACTCGATGTGCACGGTTGCTTAAACTTTATCTGGGGCAGATATCGATTTCGAACCGATACCATTAATTCGAGATTAAAGAGAACAAACAATAATAACCGCTTCCTGGAGTAACGCTTCTTGTTGCTTTTTTTCGGTGGCTTTCAGGAAGCTCGTATCATTTTCTCTAACGATTGGAATTCTGATCTACGATCGCGGTCGTCTGGTAGAGGAAGAGATTAATCTGACGATCGGCGTTATGCATCAAGGGTAGCTTGACGACGACGTGTTCGTTGAATTGATGGCGCTAATAATGCAAAGTTAATGAGAGTTAATGGGACTGTTGCTTTGTCGATCGATGGTGCGGTTCAGAAGCGTAGAAATTTATTTTTTGTCACCTACCAAGGTGTTAATCTGATAAAATAATAGAAGAGACAACCGATACTGAATCAAATCAGGCAAAATCATAAATTCACGCGAATATATCAGTAAATGATGCCGTGGAAAGGTGCATTTTAAAATAAAATTGAAAATAGTTTTTCACCACTAAAACAAATTCAAACTGCAATCGGAGGTGAGGATTTACCTAGAGTATTAAATTTTTCAGTGACGTTTGCTATTTTAATAATTTTAGTGGTTTTGTGTCGCCTTACTGTTACAACATTACGTAATTAGAGTGTTCGTATGCGCCTCTTGCTCAACTAGCGAAAGTACTGGATACGTACAAAATAAACTGTGTAAATATAAATAAAAAATTATATCGTATACCCGAGTTTCACACTAGTAGAAAGTGACCAATTTACAGACTTAGATGATTAAGGAAGGTGAGGGTCGCAGGGATCAAGATTCCATAGGCGTATCACTTGAGAACGGTTCAAAGAACACACAATTACCAAAAACAAGTTGCGTGAACTTAGCACTTTAACAATTTATACACACTATACACTACTAGTTGATACTTATCGTTGGCTATGATAGAGTGCATTATCCATTACGATTACACCATTAGGTTCCATATGTGGCAAAACAAATTCGAAATTATTTTTCAAGTACTTTGTTATCCAGGTCCTTCCGATAGTTCAACGTGATTCAAAAGCAAATAAACCCTGTTCCAAAAATCCTGCTGTATTTGCGATATAAATTATTAATAGACGTCGGTCTTTTCCAGAAAGTAACTTTAATCCACTCGAAAAACCTCTAAGAAATTCTTGCCGTTTGCTTTGGATATTGCATCTTGTCACACTTTTGTCACAGTGTCATTTATTCATGATTCATTATTATTTGATTCAAATTTCGACCTTTTAATATTTGTCGCCATATCATTATTTTGTCTTTTTCTATCAGCATACTCCTTCGATTTCGTTTTATAAAACGGAAATTCATGTGACATAAAACGCAAAAGCACCCAGAGTTTCATCTTGTGAGATAGCAATATGATTTTTTTTATTATCCATCCATGAATTGTTCTACGAATCGCATATTTTATGTCGTCATCAACCTCTATCTTCTTTCCACAAATTTCCACTATTTTTTTGCTATACTACTCACAAATACTCGTATAAATGAACTAGATATTTCAACCTCATCACTTATAGTCTCGCGCCCTAATCCTTTCATACAAGTTTTATATCATCCGATATTCCTCGCTTGTTAGAATAAGATTTTATAAACACACTGTAGGGATTGAATACACAAACTCATTAATAAACAACTATAACTATAGTTTGTACTAAAAGCAACACATCAATTTGTTGTATATTTACAGGTTTTTGAACTCTTGAAACCACCAGTCTCTATAATTTCTGCATTGAAATATAATTTCTCTTTAACTTAATAAAACTATTGTTTACGTTTTTTTTAGTAGTTTTATCAATTTTCTTCTACTCTATCTCTTCTTTATAATTTTTTTATGCACGAAACGACTTTTAACTAACTTTCGAATATCCCTGGTATGTACAGTTTACTCGTGCGACATCTGTAGTGTTATTATATTTACCACAAAAATGTCGTACCCGGTTACTTTGCATTTTTTCACCTCGTTTGGTTTCGTTCCAAACACCTTAATTGCTCCCATAACGACAACTGCTGTTATACAGTCAAATGAGAATTTATTTCACGATTCATGTGCATACGGAATTTTACGAGTCTCACATGTTTCCTCTGATAGCATCTACAGTTTCCTCCACGAAATTGGTCTTTGTCGAATCCCAACGACAAATTTCCCAGGACATAATGTACTAGTTAGAAAGCTCAGTGGCGTAGTAGGCGGTGTTTAATTTATTTTTATTAGTTTGTGCATCGTAGCCAACTGTGCATCTCAAGCAAAAGACTGCTCCTGTCACGGCTAGGCAGATATTTGTTTAGCTTCGCGTCGCGCAATATTTTTAATACCTCGTTAATGGTTTTCAACAGCTTTTTATCGCGCCACTCATCGAAATCGATTATAAATGGAGTCACGTTTTCTAGTACTTCGGAATACCATTTTCTGAATCAGAGCCAGTGCGATATCAAGTTCCTAGAAAGCTAACCGGCGAGGAAAAATTCCCAACAAGCGAAAATGCCTCACTCCCGAGCATCGTCCGTCTTATCGTAGACGGCGGTATGAAATTGCAGTCACGAAATCCGCCTTTCGTGTGCATGCGAGACTTTTTTTTTAGAGATGAGCGCTGCGGTTGTTTGTTTAGCTAAGCGGGATATTATCTATTCCCCAGATAATATTCAGATAAGGTCTCGAATGGTGGACGCACGTCGAAGTGTACTGTTACGATTATGAGAAGTATAATTATATTTTTTGGAAGTAATCGTAAAAATTTAGAAAGAGTAATAAAGTAGAGCTGCACCGTTGTGAGCAAGTCATTGGCGTGGGAAAGGCGTGGCTGCGGTTCACGATACATACAAAACAAGTAATAATAATACAAGGTGAACCTTAAATAAGTATAAATATTTTAACCATCAATACAGTTCACTGTGTAGAACGCATAATTAATAGTTTTTTTTTAAATCAGGAAAAAAATCAAATTTTAAATAAATTTCGTGATTTTTCAATCGCAAATTTGTTGAGGACCGCTGATCCGACTCCGTTACTAATATTTTTTAGGGTCATGGTGGATGTGTAGTCCACAGTGTTGCCAATGTTACACCAACGTCTTGAAATAAACTTCAACAAAGTTAATAACCAGAGTGTTTGACATGTCAAAGAATGATTGAAATATGTTTATTTATGAAAATATTACTAAAATTATTTATCTTACAGAAGATATGGTAACCTCGTCTTTAATAAATCATATGGTTTATTAGATTACGTCAGTGGTTTATCTGGTCAACGGACCTCAATATGTTGGTATTTAAAAATATATATTTATCCGCAAATATTTGAAATTTTTAAAAATGACTTACTGGACGCATCTACATGGCGAACTATACCTGCAGTTAAAATATTTGTACTTATTTAAGGTTTACCTTATATAGTTTATTTCACACCGACATGAAAATATTATAAAATACATAAAAAAGGTAAAACATTACAAAAAAAAGTATATGAAAAGGGTAATATAAACAGAGAATAGGTCTCATTCGCCATTCAAGAGCAATAACAAAGTATAGAAAATAATACAGAAAACCCACAAAACGAACCTTGTGCGTGGATAATATTAACATTTAGTTACACACAATAACATATTTGATATTTTTTTTATGCCAAATATAAAACCTTAAACCTTGCTGAAGAACATTCAGCCAAATCGATTGACTGAAAATGATTCTCTTTTTTTTCTTAACATAATTTCCAACATCTCTTAAAACTTAGCATTTGCACAACGTATTTGAAAATATATAGATTGTTTAAGGTGGTCTTACTCGTGGCCACCTCAGTCATCTGACCTTGGTCTTTGATCTTCATAAGATAATTTACGTCTCTCTTATTCAGCTGTTGTTAATCGCTCATTAAAAATAAAAAGATCGTAAACAGTCTGTATAAACTCATAATATTTTTTTACCCATCAATGGTAGTTTACCATTTTTACTTTAGGATACTTTTTATTTCTTTGTAATTGTTATATGATTTGTAATTTTACTAATTATTTATTTTTTTTGTACAGATCTCAGAGTCGCCAGAACCAATAAAACCCCAGACACCGCCCCAGGACCTTCCGGCAACGCCCAAAACCAACGGCATAGACCACACGCCCCGCCAGGGGGAGGCGCCCAAGCCGGCCCCGCGTCGCCTAAACTCCGCCTCCAGCGATACCCAAGCGCCCACCGCCCCACAGAAGCAGCCGCTGACCAACAGTCTGCCGCACAATAAGAGCGATCAGAATCAAAGTCACACCCAGACCAATCAGAATCAGAGCCACGCCCAGAACAACCACAAGAAGGCCACGCCCACCTCGTCGCTGGACAGCGACGACTCACAGGTACTGCCGAGGCCCATCACCAACGAAGAGTTCCAGGCGATGATCCCCGCCCACTTCCTCAAAAACTCCTCCCAGTCCGCCCCCCGTCCCTCCTCCGCCTCGAGTGATAAAAACGGCGAGCCCGTCGCGAATTCCGTCACCACGGTCACTATCAAGAGGCCGGACCCCATCGATCTGCCGCCCGCCCCCACGGGGCCGGGCCGGGTCACCGAGACCATCACCAAGAGCACCTTTACAGAGACGGTGGTCACTAGGATCACGGATAATATGTTGGTAGAGCCCCTGATCATTGAGGTATGCGGTCGCTCCGGCGACTGATCAGTTTTTCCTCTTTTAACGTAGAGACTCTTTGCATGCCAGTAGCCAAGTCTTTTTCTAGCACCTCTTAGTTGTGTCGCTGCATGGTCTTAGTGCTCTAATCGCTAGGTCCTGGTTGAAAGTTTCATTGATAGCCCGTAGGCGTCGAAAGGTCTCGTCAATTTTCCAACGAACGAAATCAATGTTTATAATTGTATTAGGTGTATTACACTCATAATCGCATAAAATTAATTTTGACTTAAAATTACCTCCGTATGCTGCCGTTGAATCCTGCTTGAATAGCACGGAAAATTATCGTTCGCTCTGATCTATCGTGAATAACGGCCACGCCGTGCCCACACCAATGAATAATTAAAACATATGTATGCTAAATCTTCGCGAATTCTTGGATCGTTAAATATCCGTTTTATGCCGTCAAAATTAACCGGTGTGAAGTTAGCAGCCGATTTGTGGCAGCCAAAATATTTAGCAGCCATTTCATTTTAGCGTGAAGTTAGCAGCCAATTTAGCAGCCTTTTTTTTTCATTTTATTTTATCAGATACATTGTGGTTTCTTGAGATGAGCTAGTAAACACTTAAAATAGCAACAATTTGCACGCCGTTCCAGGGCTACAGACTATACTCATTCCGTTATTTTAAACTCATTCCGCAATTTTAAAAATTGTATAGTGTACGTTCTAACTGAGTTCCAGAAACAGTTCGGCGACGGGACCTGGACCTGATTAAATGCAAACAAAATAAAAATAAATTCCAAAAGCGGCAATCCCCCGCTTCCCGTCTGAGGAGCGAAATTACCACTACTCGAAAAATATAAATATTTCTCCTCAAGTTTAAAAAATAATTAAATAATGGGATATGGTGAGATTTAATTAAAAGAATGGTAAAAATAAAAACTACTCAAGCGGCAATTCCTTGCTCCCCGTCTGAGAGACAGAAACTACCCCTATATGAAAAATTTTAAGCATTATTTTTCACTAAGTTCCGAAAATAGTTAAGCGATGAGACCTACTGTATTTTAATTAAGAATAGGAAAAATAAACTCTTTTGCGGCATTCTCTTGCTCCCCGTCTGAGAGGCGAAAACTACCCTTGTAGGAAAAATTTCAAATATTTTTTTCACTGAGTTCCGAAAATAGTTAAGTGATGAGACCTACTACATTTTAACTGCAAGAATAGGAAAAAAACTCCTAAAGGGGCATTCTCTTGCTCCCCGTCTGAGTGGCAAAAACCACCCTTGTACGAAAATATATAAATATTTTTTTTCACTCAGTTCCGAATATAAATAAGCGATGGGACCTACTGCATTTTAATTGTAAGAATAGGAAAAATAAACTCCCAGAGCGGCATTCTCTTGCTCCCCGTCTGAGAGGCGAAAACTACCCTTGCATGAAAATTTGTAAAAAATTTTTTTTCACTAAGTTTCGAAAATAGTTAACCGGTGGGACCTTCTGCATTTTATTTGTAAGAATAGGAAAAATAAACTCTAAAAGCGGCATTCCCTTGCTCCCCGTCTGAGTGGCAAAAACTACCCTTGTATGAAAAAATTTAAATATTTTTTTTTCACTCAGTTCCGAAAATAGTTGACCTACTGCATTTTAATTGTAAGAATAGGAAAATAAACTCTCAAAGCGACATTCTCTTGCTCGCCGTCTGAGTGGCAAAAACTACCCTTGTTTGAAAAATTTTAAATAATTTTTTTCACTAAGTTCCGAAAGTAGTTAAGCGATGGGACCTACTGCATTTTAATTGTAAGAATAGGAAAAATAAACTCTCAAAGCGGCATTCTCTTGCTCCCCGTCTGAGTGGCAAAAACTACCCTTGTATGAAAAATGTTAAATATTTTTTTCACTAAGTTCCGAAAATAGTTAAGCGATGGGACCTACTGCATTTTAATTGTAAGAATAGGAAAAATAAACTCTCAAAGCGGCATTTTCTTGCTCCCCGTCTGAGTGGCAAAAACTACCCTTGTATGAAAAATGTTAAAAAAAATTTTTTTACTAAGTTCTGAAAACAGTTAAGCGATGTGACCTACTGCATTTTAATTGTAAGAATAGGAAAAATAAACTCTCAAAGCGGCATTCTCTTGCTCCCCGTCTGAGTGGCAAAAACTACCCTTGTATGAAAAATGTAAAATATTTTTTTTCACTAAGTTCCGAAAATAGTTAGGCGATGGGACCTACTGCATTTTAATTGTAAGAATAGGAAAAATAAACTCTCAAAGCGGCATTCTCTTGCTCCCCGTCTGAGTGGCGAAAACTACCCTTGCATGAAAAATTTGTAATATTTTTTTTCACTGAGTTTGGAAAATAGTTAAGCGATGTGACCTACTGCATTTTAATTGTAAGAATAGGAAAAATAAACTCTTAAAGCGGCATTCTCTTGCTCCCCGTCTGAGTGGCAAAAACTACCCTTGAATGAAAAATGTTAAATATTTTTTTCACTAAGTTCCGAAAATAGTTAAGCGATGTGACCTACTGCATTTTAGTTGTAAGAATAGGAAAAATAAACTCTCAAAGCGGCATTCTCTTGCTCCCCGTCTGAGTGGCAAAAACTACCCTTGTATGAAAAATGTTATATATTTTTTCACTAAGTTCCGAAAATAGTTAAGCGATGGGACCTACTGCATTTTAATTGTAAGAATAGGAAAAATAAACTCTCAAAGCGGCATTCTCTTACTCCCCGTCTGAGTGGCAAAAACTACCCTTGAATGAAAAATGTTAAATATTTTTTTTCACTAAGTTCCGAAAATAGTTAAGCGATGTGACCTACTGCATTTTAATTGTAAGAATAGGAAAAATAAACTCTTAAAGCGGCATTCTCTTGCTCCCCGTCTGAGTGGCAAAACTACCCTTGTATGAAAAATGTTAAATATTTTTTTTCACTAAGTTCCGAAAATAGTTAAGCTACGTGACCTACTGCATTTTAATTGTAAGAATAGGAAAAATAAACTCTCAAAGCGGCATCCTCTTGCTCCCCGTCTGAGTGGCAAAAACTACCCTTGTATGAAAAATGTTAAATATTTTTTTTCACTAAGCTCCGAAAATAGTTAAGCGATGGAACCTACTGCATTTTAATAGTAAGAATAGGAAAAATAAACTCTCAAAGCGGCATTCTCTTGCTCCCCGTCTGAGAGGCGAAAACTACCCTTGCATGAAAAATTTGTAATATTTTTTTTCACTGAGTTTCGAAAATAGTTAAGCGATGGGACCTACTGCATTTTAATAGTAAGAATAAGAAAAATAAACTCTCAAAGCGGCATTCTCTTGCTCCCCGTCTGAGTGGCAAAAACTACCCTTGAATGAAAAATGTTAAATATTTTTTTTCACTAAGTTCCGAAAATAGTTAAGCGATGTGACCTACTGCATTTTAGTTGTAAGAATAGGAAAAATAAACTCTCAAAGCGGCATTCTCTTGCTCCCCGTCTGAGTGGCAAAAACTACCCTTGTATGAAAAATGTTAAATATATTTTTTCACTAAGTTCCGAAAATAGTTAAGCGATGGGACCTACTGCATTTTAATTGTAAGAATAGGAAAAATAAACTCTCAAAGCGGCATTCTCTTGCTCCCCGTCTGAGTGGCAAAAACTACCCTTGTATGAAAAATGTTAACATTTTTTTTTGTACTAAGTTCCGAAAATAGTTAAGCGATGTGACCTACTGCATTTTAATTGTAAGAATAGGAAAAATAAACTCTCAAAGCGACATTCTCTTGCTCCCCGTCTGAGTGGCAAAAACTACCCTTGTATGAAAAATGTTAAATATTTTTTTCACTAAGTTCCGAAAATAGTTAAGCGATGTGACCTACTGCATTTTAGTTGTAAGAATAGGAAAAATAAACTCTCAAAGCGGCATTCTCTTGCTCCCCGTCTGAGTGGCAAAAACTACCCTTGTATGAAAAATGTTAAATATTTTTTTTCACTAAGTTCCGAAAATAGTTAAGCGATGGGACCTACTGCATTTTAATTGTAAGAATAGGAAAAATAAACTCTCAAAGCGACATTCTCTTGCTCCCCGTCTGAGTGGCAAAAACTACCCTTGTATGAAAAATGTTAAATATTTTTTTTCACTAAGTTCCGAAAATAGTTAAGCGATGTGACCTACTGCATTTTAATTGTAAGAATAGGAAAAATAAACTCTCAAAGCGGCATTCTCTTGCTCCCCGTCTGAGTGGTGAAAACTACCCTTGCATGAAAAATTTGTAATATTTTTTTTCACTGAGTTTCGAAAATATTTAAGCGATGTGACCTACTGCATTTTAATTGTAAGAATAGGAAAAATAAACTCTTAAAGCGGCATTCTCTTGCTCCCCGTCTGAGTGGCAAAACTACCCTTGTATGAAAAATGTTAAATATTTTTTTTCACTAAGTTCCGAAAATAGTTAAGCTATGTGACCTACTGCATTTTAATTGTAAGAATAGGAAAAATAAACTCTCAAAGCGGCATCCTCTTGCTCCCTGTCTGAGTGGCAAAAACTACCCTTGTATGAAAAATGTTAAATATTTTTTTTCACTAAGCTCCGAAAATAGTTAAGCGATGGAACCTACTGCATTTTAATAGTAAGAATAGGAAAAATAAACTCTCAAAGCGGCATTCTTTTGCTCCCCGTCTGAGAGGCGAAAACTACCCTTGCATGAAAAATTTGTAATATTTTTTTTCACTGAGTTTCGAAAATAGTTAAGCGATGGGACCTACTGCATTTTAATAGTAAGAATAAGAAAAATAAACTCTCAAAGCGGCATTCTCTTGCTCCCCGTCTGAAAGGTGAAAACTAGCCTTGCATGAAAAATTTGTAATATTTTTTTTCACTGAGTTTCGAAAGTAGTTGAGCGATGGGACCTACTGCATTTTCTTTGTAAGAATAGGAAAAATAAACTCTTAAAGCGGCATTCTTTTGCTCTCCGTCTGAGAGGCGAAATCTAACCTTGCATGAAAAATTTGTAATATTTTTTTTCACTCAGTTTCGAAAATAGTTAAGCGATGGGACCTAACTGCATTTTAATTGTAAGAATAGGAAAAATAAACTCTCAAAGCGGCATTCTCTTGCTCCCCGTATACCTTTACCTGTCTACACAGTCTCCATCAGGTTAATTCAAGAAATAGCAATCGATTTGCAATAACTAACATTTTTTGAAAATGATTTTAGAGCATCATTTTACTTAGTGTAATGATGCGTAATGCATGATCATTTTCAGAAGTTTTGCTGAACCGTAAACTATGAACATATTGCACATTTTTGAGTCAATTAAAGTTATCGCATTTAAAATTGAAGTACGATAACTAATTACTACTCGCAAAACAATTTTTTTAAGAAATATTCTAAAATCTCCCTCAAACGGGGAGCAAGTTATTGTCACTTTAAGAGTTTTTTTACAATTTTTGCAATTAAAATACACCGTGTCCCACCGTTTACTTATTTTTAGAACTAGAAGGGTACTTCTTGCCCCTCAGACGGGGTGAAAGGAAATTCTGCTCTAGGTGTTTATTTTTCCTATTCTTACTATTAATATACAGTTGGCTTCATCGACTAACTATTTTCGGAAATTAGTGAATGAAAAAAATTTAACATTTTTCATACAAGGGTAGTTTTTGGCCACTCAGACGGGGAGCAAAAGAATGCTGCTTTAGGAGTTAATTTTTCCTATTCTTACAATTAAAATGCAGTAGGTCCCATCGCTTAACTATTTTCGAAACTCAGCGAAAAAAAATATTACAAATTTTTCATGCAAGGGTAGTTTTCGCCTCTCAGACGGGGAGCAAGAGAATGCCGCTTTGAGAGTATATTTTTCCTATTCTTACAATTAAAATGCAGTAGGTCATATCGCTTAACTATTTTTGGAACTGAGTGAAAAAAAAAAAATTACAAATTTTTCATGCAAGGGTAGATTTCGCCTCTCAGATGGAGAGTAAGAGAATGCCGCAAAAGAGTTTATTTTTCCTATTCTTAATTAAAATACAGCAGGTCTCATCGCTTAACTATTTTCGGAACTTAGTGAAAAAAAATATTTAACATTTTTCATACAAGGGTAGTTTTTGCCACTCAGACGAGGAGCAAGAGGATGCCGCTTTGAGAGTTTATTTTTCCTATTCTTACAATTAAAATGCAGTAGGTCACATAGCTTAACTATTTTCGGAACTTAGTGAAAAAAAATATTTAACATTTTTCATACAAGGATAGTTTTGCCACTCAGACGGGGAGCAAGAAAATGCCGCTTTAAGAGTTTATTTTTGCTATTCTTACAATTAAAATGCAGTAGGTCACATGGCTTAACTATTTTCGAAACTCAGTGAAAAAAAATATTACAAATTTTTCATGCAAGGGTAGTTTTCGCCACTCAGACGGGGAGCAAGAGAATGCCGCTTTGAGAGTTTATTTTTCCTATTCTTACAATTAAAATGCAGTAGGTCCCATCGCTTAACTATTTTCGGAACTTAGTGAAAAAAAATATTTAACATTTTTCATACAAGGGTAGTTTTTGCCACTCAGACGGGGAGCAAGAGAATGCCGCTTTGAGAGTTTATTTTTCCTATCCTTACAATTAAAATGCAGTAGGTCACATCGCTTAACTATTTTCGGAACTTAGTGAAAAAAAATATTTAACATTTTTCATACAAGGGTAGTTTTTGCCACTCAGACGGGGAGCAAGAGAATGCCGCTTTGAGAGTTTATTTTTCCTATCCTTACAATTAAAATGCAGTAGGTCACATCGCTTAACTATTTTCGAAACTCAGTGAAAAAAAATATTACAAATTTTTCATGCAAGGGTAGTTTTCCCCACTCAGACGGGGAGCAAGAGAATGCCGCTTTGAGAGTTTATTTTTCCTATTCTTACAATTAAAATGCAGTAGGTCCCATCGCTTAACTATTTTCGGAACTTAGTGAAAAAAATTATTTAAATTTTTTCATACAAGGGTAGTTTTTGCCACTCAGACGGCAAGCAAGAGAATGTCGCTTTGAGAGTTTATTTTTCCTATTTTTACAATTAAAATGCAGTAGGTCCCATCGCTTAACTATTTTCGGAACTTAGTGAAAAAAAATATTTAACATTTTTCATACAAGGGTAGTTTTTGCCACTCAGACGGGGAGCAAGAGAATGCCGCTTTGAGAGTTTATTTTTCCTATTCTTACAATTAAAATGCAGTAGGTCACATCGCTTAACTATTTTCGAAACTCAGTGAAAAAAAATATTACAAATTTTTCATGCAAGGGTAGTTTTCGCCACTCAGACGGGGAGCAAGAGAATGCCGCTTTGAGAGTTTATTTTTCCTATTCTTACAATTAAAATGCAGTAGATCCCATCGCTTAACTATTTTCGGAACTTAGTGAAAAAAAATATTTAACATTTTTCATACAATGGTAGTTTTTGGCCACTCAGACGGGGAGCAAGAGAACGCCGCTTTGAGAGTTTATTTTTCCTATCCTTACAATTAAAATGCAGTAGGTCACATCGCTTAACTATTTTCTAAACTCAGTGAAAAAAAAATATTACAAATTTTTCATGCAAGGGTAGTTTTCGCCACTCAGACGGGGAGCAAGAGAATGCCACTTTGAGAGTTTATTTTTCCTATTCTTACAATTAAAATGCAGTAGGTCCCATCGCTTAACTATTTTCGGAACTTAGTGAAAAAAAATATTTAACATTTTTCATACAAGGGTAGTTTTTGCCACTCAGACGGGGAGCAAGAGAATGCCGCTTTGAGAGTTTATTTTTCCTATTCTTACAATTAAAATGCAGTAGGTCACATCGCTTAACTATTTTCGGAACTTAGTAAAAACATTTTTTTTAACATTTTTCATACAAGGGTAGTTTTTGCCACTCAGACGGGGAGCAAGAGAATGCCGCTTTGAGTTTATTTTTCCTAATCTTACAATTAAAATGCAGTAGGTCCCATCGCTTAACTATTTTCGGAACTTAGTGAAAAAAATTATTTAAATTTTTTCATACAAGGGTAGTTTTTGCCACTCAGACGGCAAGCAAGAGAATGTCGCTTTGAGAGTTTGTTTTTCCTATTTTTACAATTAAAATGCAGTAGGTCACATCGCTTAACTATTTTCGAAACTCAGTGAAAAAAATATTACAAATTTTTCATGCAAGGGTAGTATTTGCCTCTCAGACGGGGAGCAAGAGAATGCCGCTTTGAGTGTTTATTTTTCCTATTCTTACAATTAAAATGCAGTAGGTCCCATCGCTTAACTATTTTCGGAACTTAGTGAAAAAAATTATTTAAAATTTTTCATACAAGGGTAGTTTTTGCCACTCAGACGGCGAGCAAGAGAATGTCGCTTTGAGAGTTTATTTTCCTATTCTTACAATTAAAATGCAGTAGGTCAACTATTTTCGGAACTGAGTGAAAAAAAATATTTAAATTTTTTGGTACAAGGGTAGTTTTTGCCACTCAGACGGGGAGCAAGGGAATGCCGCTTTTAGAGTTTATTTTTCCTATTCTTACAAATAAAATGCAGAAGGTCCCACCGCTTAACTATTTTCGGAACTTAGTGAAAAAAAAATTTTTACAAATTTTCATGCAAGGGTAGTTTTCGCCTCTTAGACGGGGAGCAAGAGAATGCCGCTCTGAGAGTTTATTTTTTCTATTCTTACAATTAAAATGCAGTAGGTCCCATTGCTTATTTATTTTCGGAACCGAGTGAAAAAAAATATTTAAATATTTTCGTACAAGGGTGGTTTTTGCCACTCAGACGGGGAGCAAGAGAATGCCGCTTTAGGAGTTTTTTTACCTATTCTTGCAGTTAAAATGTAGTAGGTCTCATCACTTAACTATTTTCGGAACTCAGTGAAAAAAATATTTGAAATTTTTCCTGCAAGGGTAGTTTTCGCCTCTCAGACGGGGAGCAAGAGAATGCCGCAAAAGAGTTTATTTTTCCTATTCTTAATTAAAATACAGTAGGTCTCATCGCTTAACTATTTTCGGAACTTAGTGAAAAATAATGCTTAAAATTTTTCATATAGGGTAGTTTCTGTCTCTCAGACGGGGAGCAAGGAATTGCCGCTTTAGTAGTTTTTATTTTTACCATTCTTTTAATTAAATCTCACCATATACCATTATTTAATTATTTTTTAAACTTGAAGAAAAATATTTAAAATTTTTCAAGCAGTGGTAATTTCGCTCCTCAGACGGGAAGCGGGGGATTGCCGCTTTTGAAATTTATTTTTATTTTGTTTGCATTTAATCAGGTCCAGGTCGCGTCGCCGAACTGTTTCTGGAACTCAGTTAGAACGTACACTATACAATTTTTAAAATTGCGGAATAAGTTTAAAATAACGGAATGAGGATAGTCTGTAGCCCTGGAACGGCGTGCAAATTGTTGCTATTTTAAGTGTTTACTAGCTCATCTCGAGAAACCACTATGTATCTGATAAAATAAAATAAAAAAAAGGCTGCTAAATTGGCTGCTAACTTCACGCGAAAATGAAATGGCTGCTAAATATTTTGGCTGCCACAAATCGGCTGCTAACTTCACACCGGTTCAAAATTAACGTAGTAATATGACGTTGCTTCTAACTACGTATTCCAACGTACGATTCCATTGCAACTGTTTTGTTTTACAAGTAGCAACCTGCTGTAAATTTAAACATATCGAAATAAAAATAACACAGCTAGGTCTCGATTCTCGAATGCAGTGAAATAAATTCAAGTGAGAATTTATTCCACTTTCTGAGGGAATGTGTTCGACTAAACTCGAGAATCGAGCGTCTGCAGGTAACTGAATGGGATGTTTCTATCCACTAGCTGGCAAGAATAAAATTAAATTTGTTTTAATATAAATAAAGTATATTTAAATATTAATGTCGTCTGGACCTGAGGTCTGCGAAAGAAGTGCGGGTTACTCATGAGAAACATTATACGTCGAGAAGGAAAAGGTGATATCTGTTTATTGGGGTGTGTCGAGTTGCTGTCACAGTCGGTCCGGATTAACTGTAACCGAATCATCGGGATCAAAATATGACTGGGAAATCTATTTATTAATCCCATTACTCGACCTAGAATCGCAGCAGCGACTGTATCGTGTATCAAAATTCAATCTCCTCGGCTAATATGAAATTCGATCTGCCTCGTCGGGGTGCTCGCTGGATACGTAATTAAAGAGGATACGGTCGAGACGCCGGTAAAATTTCCTTTGGGAGTCATTATGGATTTAAATTTGCACAGAATGGTTTCTAGTTGAAGTCTAGGTACGGCGTGTGCGCTATCTATCGTTGCGCCTTGTATACAAGATGGTTCAGATACATATTGCATCGTAATAGATCTTTTTATATCCATTAGGCACTGTATATGTTTCTGTAACTCACATATAACGTGACTGAAAAAATTATCAGTTAGATAGAGCGCCAGGTCACAAAGTAACCGATACTAATAAGTGACGTCATCTCATCACCAATGCGAACACATTTCAAACTATTGTCGTATTTGTAAAAGTAAAGTGATACTACAAATATAATAATGACTAATAAATGAAAAAACAAATGAAGAGAACAACTTATATGTAGTACTACTTAACAGAAATCTTTATTTACAGTACGTGAAATGGCTAAGAAAGCTGGTAGGTTTTGAAGGAAAGATAGGTTTTAAGCTGGTATGATTTATATCACAGAGATAGATACCACACTGTATTAAATCAGTTGCACATTGTTATGAATTTATCCATAATAGTTACAAGTAGGTACACCTAAACATAGGTAATTACTGTGAATGGTTTCCTTAGAGCTTTTTTCACAACACAGAATAATAGTGAAGTGAAGTAGTTTTTTGGTTTACCATATACAGGGTGTCTGTGAAAGGTTGGGAATCTCGGAGCTGGAGATACTAGTGACCCTCTACTAGTGACGTTAGAATTAGTTAAAAATTCTTATTTGCCCTGCCAAAAAACATAATTGTGCCAAATTTTTTTTTTTAATACTCCGACAGGTTTCAAAGTTATGGAGATATTTCAAAAAAAAATTCTAGCATTGAACGCCCTGTATTTTTGAAACCAGCAACATTCGGATAAGGCATATTGGGCTCAATCGACTTTTTTTGGTCACCAGTATCTCCAGCTCCAAGATTTCCCAACCTTTCACAGACACCCTGTATAGCCGTGAAAAAATGTAATCTAACAATTTTTGAGTAAATTTAATTTTTTTTTCTCGTAGCTAAATATATACAATTTGTAATATGCACAAATGGGTAATGTAAAATTGATTCACGGCACCCAAAACAATAATTTCCCTTCGTCATTGTTTTGACATGACAAGTTTTTTAAAGCATAAGCGCCCAAAGAGAAAAATCTAGACAATTGTTCACGTCCAGACACATTGTAAAAAAGTTAGTTAAACAATTGGTTCCTCTTCAGATGCTTCAACTCCGCAATCGGAAGACGTAATTCAGCGTCATTCAATATTATAAAAATATTTGCTTATTTTGAATATTATCTTAAATTTTGGCCAATATTCTTAATGTATTTTCTTTTGGCAATAGATCTTGTGTATAATTATTACCGAGTTTATTCTTACTTATTTGAATTGATATTTAATCAAAACTGTCCAATTTTTTTTTTCTAATTTTGTAAACTGCCTCAAGCCAGTCCTGGTCTCAGCAGTTTAATTATAAACGCTATAAAAATTGATTGTATAACACATTTTATTTCGTCCCAGTCCCTACATGCACTCCATATTAAAATAAATCATTTTCCAGCCGTTATCGCTAAACCTGACTTTTTAATGGTTTTCCCACGCGTTTACGACCCATCATGTGACATTCCGTATGGGTAAACAGCGAAAAGTCGACGGTTTTCGGTAGTTTTTACCTGGTAAACTTGTAGCTCGCGTCTCACATGCGTCAGTTTCTCAAAAACATGTGCAGGATCGGACACAAGGGCAAAAACGGTGGAGTGACACTTCTGTCCGTCTGCCGTGACGAGACGCTGATGAGGAGACGGAATCAGAAACGTCGACACGTTTCGATAGTATTCGTAAGTATTTGCAGTGATGGGAAACGTTTGAGGGAGAGGGGAGAACTGATGTGGACCGGTAATTGAGTTTTATCGCATTTTTTTATATGGCACATACGAGGTATGGCAATTAAGTTCCGGAAATTTAGTTATAACTTGGAAACTGGCAACACTGCATCGTTCGTCAATTTCTTTCTAGAAGGGGGACCCTCCTTTTAGTTTCAGTCCAAGGTTGAAGTCGATAGCACGTTTGGTTTGTGTTTTATGTGTATTTTTTGGAAGTAACTTTTTTAGTGGCGTCGTGAAAATTAGGGACTCAAATTACAAGCGACGTGTTGTGTTTCAATTTTCAATCAAATCTGGCGAAAAAGCCTCGGAAATTCGTCAAAAATTACAGGTGGTGTATGGAGACGAGTACATGTCGAAAACACGAGTGTTTGAATGGGCAAAACGGTTCAATGATGGGCGTGAATCGCTCTCGTACTGACGCGAATGTTGACCGTTTGCGTATACTGATCACGTCTGACCGGCGCCTAAGCATTCGTGCGTTGTGTGATGAGTTAAACGTAAACAAAGAAACCGTTCACAAGATGTTACACGAAAATTTGAATATGCGAAAGATTTGCGCAAAGATGGTGTCAAAAGTTGTCATCTATGAACAGAAGGACATGTGAAAATCGATCTGCGAGGATTTGTTGTCCCGCATTCGGAGCGACGGTAGAGACTGGATGAGTCGGGTAGTCACTGGAGATGAGACCTGGATATTTGAGTATGACCCCGAGACCCGTAAACAAAGTCAGCAGTGGGTGGAAAAGGGCGAAGAGCGGCCAACGAAAGCGAGGATGTTCAAGTCACGACTGAAGGCAATGTTGATCGTTTTTTTTTATATCCACGGCATCATTCATCGTGAGTATGTTCCTGCCGGCCAGACAGTGACTGTACAATTCTGTTGGCGTTCTGGAACGGCTGCGGGCCCGCATTTTCCATGTGCGGCCCGAACTCTCCGAGAACGGCTAGATCTTGCGCCACGACAACGCGCCAGCCCATTCATCATTCATTCTGCAAGAGTATTTGGCAAAAAAGGCATTCAACGTTGCTGCACCCACCCTATAGCCGCGATATGGCCCCTGCGATTTTTTTATTCCCCAAGATGAAGTCGCACCTCTAGGGAACTCATCATGGCGGCGTACAGGAGGTCAAAGAAGTTGTAACCGTGGTGCTGAACGGGTTAAATGCGAAGGATTACCAAGGGTGCTTCCAATCGTGGGAGCAACGTTGGAATCGTTGTGTAGATTTGTGTTAATTTTGGCGAAATTTAATTTGCTTGTTTTTTCATTGACAAATTGCCGGAACTTAATTGCTACACCTCGTAATATTTTAAGGCAGCGATTTATAGAATCGAACTGATGTACTCGCGCTTTTTGTTTTAGTAGCATCGGCTCTCACCTGACGCCGTATCGAATCCCGCAATCAAAATTTGATTAACCTCTATGCCTCGGCAATCCATCAGTAATGTTCCTCAAAACCATTCCGCTTACATTTACCGTCCGAAATAAATTCGTTGCCTTATTACAAGCAATCTTACTTAGTTCCTTCGACCATCTATCACCGGAACCGTTCAAACATTCACTTTATTACCATTGCCGGCGAATTATTTCTTCTAATTTATTATACCCGGCCGAGTCGCATTTAATGACTTAAATCTCCGGCAATTATTGTTTCTCCCCGCGGGCATAACTCAGATTCTAACAGTGCAAAAGGAACAAATGGGGGTCTGGACGGGATGCAGTAAATTAAGATGTGTTTATGCCTTCAACGTTTCTGCAGTTTATTTCAGCGTACGGGGTTTCCTTTCCTTGGTTTTAATACTGAAAGGAAAAAAGACGCATCCTTAATTATTGTTTCTTGTATGCTTCTGTTATTTATCTCCGTTTAAAGAATATACGGGAATATAGGATGATGTTTAAGTTGATTATACAAGGTGTTTAGTAAAGAATGGTTTACACTTTAATGCTAGTTTCCTTGGACAAAAATAATACCGCCACACAAAAAATAGTGTTTTGATGCAGTTTTTTTGTATGAATCTGAAGTCCGATGAGTTCAAACACTCAAAAATTTGGGTAAATCGCAAAAAAATAGCGAAAAAATATTTTTCTTTTGATCTTGATCAAGTATGTTTCTATCGTATAGTAAATGTTAGATTTGATTATAACTATGTTATTTTAGAAGGATCGGAAAATTGAAACGTGCATTCATTAACTACTTTTTCACAAGGATTTCAATTTTTTTATTAAAAAAAAAAACAATCAAACTTCCTACTACTGAGATACGAGATGTGGCAATTAAGTTCCGGGAATTTGTCAATGAAAAAACAAGCAAATTAAATTTCGCCAAAATTTTATTATCGACCTTCACGATAGTCTCCCTCTAACTCTACACAACGATTCCAACGTTGCTCCCACGATTGGAAGCACCCTTGGTAATCATCCGCAGTTAACCCGTTCAGCACCACGGTTCCAGCTTCTTTGACCTCCTGTACGCCGCCATGATGAGTTCCCTTGAGATGCGACTTCATCTTGGGAAATAAAAAAATCGCAGGGGGCAATATCGGAGCTATAGTGTGGATGCGGCAACGTTGGAATGCCTTTTTTGCCAAAAAGTCTTGCACAATAGACGAGGAATGGGCTGGCGCGTTGTCGTGGTGCAAGATCCAGCTGTTCTCGGCGAGTTCGGGTCGCACACTGAAAACGCGGGCCCGTAGCCGTTCCAGGACGCCAACAAAGAACTGTCCAGTCACTGTCTGGCCGGAGATCGATTTTCGCATGTCTCTGTTCACAGGTGAGAACTTTGCACTATCTTTGCGCAAATCTTTCGCATATTCAAATTTTCGTGTAACATCTTGTGAAAGGTTTCTTTGTTGACGTTTAACTCGTCAGACAACGCACGAATGCTTAGGCGCCGGTCAGACGAAATCAGTGCACGCAAACGGTCGTGATCGTCTTCTACCGATGCACGCCCCTGCTTGAACTGTTTTGCCCATTCAAACACGCGTGTTTTCGACATGCACTCGTCTCCATACACCACCTGCAATTTTCTAAGGAAAGTTACTTCCAAAAAATTGACATAAAACACAAACCAAACGTGCTATCGACTTCAACCTTGGGCCGAAACTGAAAGGAAGGTCCCCCCTCTCTAGAACTATCGAACATTATGATGACAGTAAAAACTATTGCGTAACGTCTCAATTCTTGCCGCAGCTATATATCGTTTTTCCAATTTATTTAAACAATTATGCAACATTTTTTAGTATTGGTTTATGTAATCTATAGCTTCTTCTATTCTATCTTGAATTTCTAAAATAGTGATTGGTGTATTTTTATAAGCACAATTCTTTAAATAGCCCCATAAAAATGTATCAGACGATGTCAAGTATGGACTATTCGCCGGCTAATCGTATTGTTCCATATTTTCCTAACAATTATATACAACTATTATTCAAATATTCCATAACTTATCTTACATTATGTGGGGGAGCTGCATCTTGCTGCCATATCATCCTGTCGACCTATCAAATTGGGTAATAATATCATTTATTTCGTGACCCAAAAGATCTAAATAACGGTCGTTTAAATTTTCCTGGTACCATACGATGGCCGGCGAATAGTCCAGACTTGACACCACCTGACACATTTTTATGAGGCTATTTAAGGAATAGTATTTATAAAAATAGGACAACCACTATAGAATAAAAGAAGATAGATTACATAAACCAACATCCAAAAATAATTCATACTTGTTTAAGTAATTTCTGATACAGTTTTGTATTTTTTATAATATAAAAAATAATTTTGATTATGGATTTAAATTTTTAATCGATATTTCGTGAACAGGAATAGATAACCTTTGACATATTTATATCAATACAATCAGGAAAAAGTGGAGAATCCAAAAATATACAGTGTTTCATAAGAAAAAAAACAAGTTAATATCAATATATCTGTAGTGCGATTCACGACTGTTTTTTTTTTTTATAAGAAAACTGAAATTCTTCTGAAGAATTAGTCAATGAATGCATGTTTCAATTTTCCGATATTTCTTAAAATAATAAAATTACTATCGAATCTAACGTTTACGCCCTGTACTTTGATGCGCTCAATCAAAATTTGGAGTCTGTTTAGTTTCATTAAATTAGAGAAATTAGAGAAAATCGAAAAAAGTAGCTGATTTCCAAGCTCTACAAATACGTTACGTTACGCAGTTTTCTCTAAAACGATGAAGTTTAACGATATGCAACAAATATACGTTTTTTAAAACTAATCGAAGCCTATTTCAAAATAACTAATAATTTTCCAGAAATCTGTGTCCTTAAAAAGAAATCTAAAATACGACACAAGCTCTCAACACGCCCTGTACACTTCAAGCAAAAATCAGTCAGATATTCGAATTTATCACATCTTCTTTTCCAAAATTTGAGTACAATTACCCAACAAAAAAGAAAATTATCGGAAAAAGTAAAAAGAAAGTTTGTTTAAATCACTTTATTTTCACCCAAGGAAATCTAGTCTCAATGTATGACCCATTTTTTACTGAACACCCTATATAATTTTAACCGTGCACACTATTTATTATAGGCAACATTTTCATAACTTCTTCATAATTCCCAAAAAAAAAAAAAAAAAAAAAGTAAAAGTTGAGGATGAACAGTACCGTGTGACGGCTGTATTTTTTTCTTTCATAGTAATTTTTTGCCATAGATTTATAAGTATAGGGATACCTCATTCATAAATTGCTATTTGTTGTGCATCAAATATTACGTATGTGGATGACAGAGAACGTAAAAATTCCGACTTGATTCCAGTTGATTAAATTTATCTATGAATAGACAATTCAAGATGAGAAGCACTAAATTTTTCAATTTGAATAACAGCTTTGTTAAAAAACACCAAGAAACTTTATCAATCAACAAGTGCGTATATTATTAAGCAACATTGCCATACTGCCTCTACATTTAGTTCATATGGAATGGCTAAGAAAGAAATATATTTAATAAATTATATACCAATTACCTTGATGCGACGAAGTGTTAGTATAATTATATTAAAATTATAATATATTACCATATGCTAATCGAAAACTAATAACTTTAGGGGTCAGTAGTCCTCAAAGGGTTAACCATGCATGTCTCCTATACCTGTTTTCAATACTTTTGGAGATATTTACAAAATTCTACCAATGATCATTTTTCCCTTTTCTTATTCTGCTGCATTGGTAAAAGCCATGTCAAAATCCACAGTACAAGCTAAATAAGTGCGTCCGTTTCAAAGGAATTATAGAGAACGAAATAAACAATTTTCATTCAACCACCTGTGTTTTAAAGAGTTATCCTGCATGTCCCACTTATTCAACTGTATACAAAACCCTAATTAGGTTAAATTCAGTCTCGGTGTGATTAACGCCGTGGGCGTTTAAAAATATCTTATTGAAATCAAGAATTAGCAGACACGGTGTGAATGTGTGTGCGTACCGAACGTACATTGTTAAAGGCGCCGATTTTCAGCAGCATGTTCTTGCTGCAACCAAGGAAATTAGACAGACACCTTAAGTAATGGCATGCATGAGAGATATTTATTTTTCAGCGCCACCTAGTAGCATGCATATTAGTTTGTGAAAATAATTTTGAGCAATTTGCGTAGATTTACCTAATATCGATTTATGTTAATTAGTTTATTTTTATTATTTTAAAATTAATTTTAGTTACAGCGGTGAAAAATTGACAAAAAAACAGTGTAAGAACTTTTAAATATTTTTTAAAGCATTTGCAACTACTTTTTTACAAAAAAAAATCACCTATTTAAAAGATAAATCATTATCATCATTAAAACATTATCATACCCTTAATTTATTTTAATGTCATTGTTGTTGCCTCATTTTTATATGGATTAGGCTAAGTAAACCCACTGGTAAATATTTGTATAGGCGACAATCAACACAAAATCTAGCTTTCATGTAGAAACAACTATTATTATCGTAGGCTCATTCATATTTAATTTATTTAGTAATAACGAAAAACCATTTACAATTAAAATAAACATTTCCTCTCTTGTTTAGAGAACAAATAGAATTTAATCGTTTTTATATTGTAGCGTTGTATAAAAACAAGTACATACATATTTCATTTGAAACGAAATCTCTGTCTCATGAAACATTGCTAAACAAAAATATTTCACAAACGGCACTTTTAACGACCCTTTCATGAAAACTATTTCCTATTTGCATTGAATTCAAAATGATTTTTTCAGTGTTGAACAAAGAGTGTTTAAAAATTCATCATTTAAAATATCGTTTACAGACTTGGGACAAAAATAAAATATTTATATCTAAATGAATGTATTGTGAATAAATTTTAAATGCCTTAAATAGTGATACCGTTAGAGGCTTAAAATAAAATGAGATAATCATTAATATCCGTATCCTTATTGTCATTAACGAAGCTTTATATTAATGCTTAATTGAAAAAAAAACTGTTATTTTTGTTACTTATATGACTAACAACCAAACTGGGAACTTAAACTGTACCAATTACATCATTTAAAACTTTTTGTTTGCATGTTCTACTTTTAAAAATAGTATAAATTTATTCATTATTATACTTCGATGTCAATTGTCACTCCACATTTTTTTTTATTTTTGTATGAACTAGTTACGATAAGAAATAATTTGCATCCAACGAAAACCGCACCTTAAATTTGATGTATTTGGATAGTTTTTATTATTATTATTATTATTATTTTGGTAACGTGTCTAACATTTGTTTGTGTTACTAATATTGGTGTGATAGGGGCATACGTGTCGACTATAGAAGACCATCCAGGAAGCAGGTAAAATAAACAAAAAAAAAATATTTATCCGATTTCCTACTTCCCTTCCCACGCTTCACTCAGTCTAATCTTACCGTACACTCTGTATATCATTGCCACCGCAGAACTCTTTCTAGTTGATAGCTATAGGATGATTAGGCACTATATAATAGTAATTTGGAATACTTTACATGACTTATACCTCAGTCGTAATAATTAAGAAAAAATGTTTTTTATATTTTTTTTTAATTATTTTTTTTTTTTTTCTTAAATAATATGATATCAATGTTTTCGAAACATCAGTAATTTGCACTGACTGAAGTATATTCCATGAAAGCGCAAGGTTTTTTGAGTTTTATCGCCAGATGGATGATCAGACTTTTCGTTCTATTTACAGGACGTAACACTGAGCAAGATGGGCGGTTCTCTAGGTTTCAGTATTATAGGAGGCACTGATCATTCCAGTATTCCATTTGGTGCTAAGGAACCCGGTATTTTCATTTCACACGTAAGCCTATCGGTATTTTTACACGACACGTTTCTGACCGGTTTATTTCCGTAGATGGTTCCTGGGGGTACAGCAGCTAAATGCGGGAAGCTTAGGGTGGGAGACCGTATCTTAAAAGTTAACGGAGCAGATGTTACACAAGCCACCCACCAGGAGGCCGTAATGGAACTACTCAGACCCGGAGATTATATCACTTTGACGATACGGCATGATCCATTGCCCGAAGGATACCAAGTAAGTACTATCTGCGTGATAGGATCATCGAGAAATAAACTACTTATATTTGTTACAAGCAACTCATGGTATCTTACGTAGATCCGATGGTAAGAATCTCCTTTATGTAAAAAATTGATCGTTTGAAGGGTTTGTAAACGTTTATTTCTTTGTAGGAACTAGTAATAGAAAAAGGGGACAATGAAAAGTTGGGAATGCACATCAAAGGTGGGCTTCAGGGTCAGAGAGGCAACCCCTTAGATAGATCTGACGAGGGGGTGTTCATCTCTAAAATCAATTCGGTGGGGGCCGCTAGGCGAGACGGCAGGCTCAAAGCCGGCATGCGATTGTTGGAAGTTAACGGAAAATCACTGCTAGGTATATTTAAAAACAACTGTTGAATTGCATATATTACAATAACAATTTTTCAGGTGCTACTCATCAGGAAGCGGTGAATGCTTTGAGATCCTGCGGAAACGTAATATATTTGGTTGTGTGCAAGGGGTATGATCGAGTGGATGTAGACAAAGCCGTAGCGGAAGGTAGACTAGCCAGAACCGGATCTGTCAGTAGTAGATCTCAGAGCGTCAGCTCCCTGGATGTTCCCGATGAAGATATCCAACAGGTATGTGACATATTGCTTGCTGAAAAAATGGCTAGAGGTGGTTTAAATATTAAAAAAAAATAATTTTTGTGCCCTCATAACCATTAATATACCAAACGGCATCTTCGCAAATTCATGTTAATCTTTTATTTAAATTTGACGGGGACATACACTGTCAATTGAGTTGGAATCGTATGCAAGACCATTTTTTATGTGTCTTTTGTAGGAACAAAAGATGAAATCCGAATTGGTGCAATTCGAAAAAGAGGAAGCGGAAAAGAGACTACAACCGATCCATCAATCTGAAGAGGATCTGTCGATAATCGAAGCAAAGCCTTCCTCGCCGGCAGATAAGGTGCTGGACGTGGTACGGGCAGTGGAAACCTTAGCCCATGGACCAATGGAGAACTCGATGCCTCCGAAATCCCCCAATCCCGAACTGAAAACAACCACGATAGTCATGAGCAAGCACACCTTGTCGCCCCAGCCAACCACGGTGAGTTTATAAGATCCTTTTATGTGGACATGAAAGCTTATCGTGCTTTTGTGTGTTCTGTTGTGTATCGGAGATTTCAGTAAACAAATAGCGGTGATAATACTGTACAATATGTGAGAGCCTCTTGATAAAATTACATTCAACGTCGAGTAAATTTTATTTTTTAATAAGTTGGTATTTGAGAAATTACCAAAAAAAATCACTAAGTAGCACTTGAGATCAAATGTCAGTTCAGGAATATTTGTAACTTTATCATCTATTTATATTTATTTGCAAATTAATTTGTCATTTGAAGCTTTCTTAAATAAAGTTTATTTCATAACTGCGAAAATGTGTGGTATAGTTAAAGGAAAATTTCAAGGTTATGTTTTGTTACTTTGTCTTAAGGGAATTTTGAGGTGTCAGTGCTACCAGAGGTGTAAGTTTAGTTGACTAACATTTATAATAATGTGAATCTCGGTATTGTTGAACGGCACCGTTGTATAATGGGTAAATACACTAAAGAAACTTACAATTATTCACTGATATAACGACTTTACTGAAGTTTCCATACTTTTTGATAAGAATCCCTTGCATGTGTGTCATAGAAGCAAAATATATGTGTAAATACGCTAAATGTCTTGTCTCTTAGGTAAGTATCATAGTTCAGCCCTGGCCTATTTTATAGCATCAAATATAAGTTTATTAACCGATCGGTTCATTATATGACTGGCTTGTAAATAATAGTTGACAAAGACGTACATAACTCTCTGTATAAAAAGAACCCAGCATTATTAACGATACATAGCGATCCCTCAGGTTGAGCATGATAGGTGTTTAATTATTTTCGTTGTTTAGTCGAAGCATGAGGCGCATGAGTTTTCATTTAATGACTCGATTTCTGATTGCAGATCAGTCGACAGACCAACCCATAACATTTGTTTAAAAAGAGTGAGATTCTGTTGTAACGGGGAAAATATTTCCGATATATGTGTTGAATGGTGTGATTGTTTTTTTTATATATACGACAAAATGATAAAAATTCCTGGTGCTCATAATATTAAAACGTTTTAGTTCAGGCGTTAACAATTTTTTATGGGTGTTTGGTGGCTTGTCTGTTCTCGTTGTTCACATGTTCGGCAGACATTAACTGATTCAATTACTCACAAATTTTTTACCATCACATTTGCAAGATGCATCTTGCTCTCGATTAATAAAGCTACCTTCAGACAAAGTTCATATATACCTAGTTATCTACTTCCAATGTATAAATCTACAACCCAGCGCAGGCCCGCCATCTGTGTAGAATAAGCTAAAGTTTAAGCCGCTGCATATATTCTAGATGGCAGGCGAATGAATTCTCTTGATTTCAGTCATTCATGAACAGAATGTGTACAGTATGAATGGAGTTATTCACTCCCCACTCCGCGCCACCCCTCTTCTAATCAAATTGACAGTTTGATACACGGTGCCCAGTTTAAGTGTTATAGGGTGTACCCGATAAGTTTAACATAAACTTAAATTAAGTATTTTATCGAATAGTGACAATGGTTTCACATGGATTTCCCTGTACTGTTGGTTGTAAAGGTAATGTCAAGAATTATAATGTTTGATATTTTATTTGCCATAACTCCAGAATGGTAAAATAATTAAATTTGTTAATGATAAAAATAATATAATATTACATCAATAATTGTAACAAACTGATTACAAAAAATTTATTAAAAGATGAAGGAAATAGTACTGGATAGTATATTGAGTAGATACTTCTGCATAAATATTTCTCAAAATAGTCATACGACACATTTTTAGAATACTTACTGTAAGCGATCTAAAGCACTGAGTCATTTGACACTTTGACAATGGCTCCAAAAAATCTTTCAAAATATATGTACAATATCTTTAGAAAATGTAATTTAAATAATTTTTGGATTTACCATGCGCTATGATACAGTATATAAAAATTTCAGATAAAAAGGTTTGAACCCACACATGCCTTAATTTCCCATATAAATATTCTGTATCCTTATTTACAAGAGTCAGAATTTATTAGACCTTTACATTTTCTAATATGGAAATAAAATCTCAGGAGTTGTGTAAAAGAAAATCCTAAATTACACTTTTACATATCTTTTGGGGATATGTTTCAAGAAATTTATTTGTCAGAGGAACAAGAATATAACCGGATTTTTCGCCGTAAAATGATCAAATATGTGGTCTTTTTGAGAAACTGATGTTGTTTTCATCTCCGTTACTATTCCAGTCACCGAAAACTCTGGAAGAAGAGAAGTTATGATTTAATTATAATTATTTAACTGACAAAAATAATTCAGTGTTTTTAAAGCTTTAACATAATTAGAGAACATGGATTCGCGTAAACTGCGAAATTTCAAATATTAAAGGTACTATTAAGGACACTAAAAAAACAAGAAAAATTTAAATATTGTATTGTACCCTCAGATTACATATTTTTTAGTCACTTAAGGGAGAGAGGGTTAGTATTGAGATAAATTTTCGCATACATACAATTTGAAGAACTTAATTTGAATTTAAATTAGGGAGGTAGCTAATGTAACATGTTAACTATGTACAATTGTTTGCAATAATAATGACACTCTTTAAAAGAATTTTACGATTTCTTTTAAACTGCTAACGTATGAGTAATAAAATCTACTCTCAACTTTTAACATAAGTTCTTAGTTGTTTCACTCACCAATAGAGATTTAATGAAATATCTACTCAAAACTTTCAGCAGTTCAACAACTGTTTTGAGGGTGTGTCATTATTATTGCAAAAGCATGTACATAAAATAGTATACAAAATATCTCAGGTAAGTATTGTGCTTTACAAAAAATGTACCAATGTTTAATTATTTTCTCGATAAAAAATGTTATTAACTAACCATATCTTCCTAACTATTTATTGTCATTTATGAAAAAAAGGAATTAAATGGAAAGATCTTACATCATAATGAAAAAAGAAGAATTTTTGCACCATAACGGAATTTATATTAAGAATTCATTTTTAAACAATATTGTACAGATGGGAATACAGTTTTTAGTTTTTGAAAATAAGTAATTAATAATAATAAAAGTAATAAGTGAATAAATTGTTTTCCTCTTTGAGCAGTAGTTTCAGAACACACTGTAGTTATGCACGAGACATTAAATCGAAAATTATTAACAAGGTCTCAACATATTATAATCATATCATTCAAACTATTCGACAATACGAAAAATAAATAAAACACCAAAAAAAAACTCACGAGAAGAGGGAAGCTAATCGAAGCACTTGAAAACCTCACAGCTGGAATAAAAAATATTAGGTATCAATTCAAATTGGATGCGGACCCTAAATTGATTAATATTTAAAAGAATATTAGAATTATATTTTTTGACAAACCATGTACCTATTGTAAGCTTAATTTAGTACCGAGCAATCCATTCACATGGTAATTTGTGGTCATGTGGAAATCTGTAATAATATTTAATACCTGCAAATGTCTGACATGTTTTAAGTATTGTGTTTTAAAAAATCGTATTTATTCCCTGGTTAACTCATTCTTAAATAAAATGCGTATACCTACGTATTATACTATTTATACTGCGTTTTCTCAATTCTCAACTCTTATTTAAGTCGCACTATGTGGCTGTATCTAGAAAAACGCATAATTCGGCACGTGAATGTCCAGACCAGAACAAGCTCCGCCTTCAATCTCACTCTCTCACTCTTAAAGCCGTACTTTCTTACTCTACTCCCTCTACTCTATCTTACTATAGCAGTTTCTCGTCCAACGTGCTTTTACACACATCGATTTTGTCGTCCTTTCAGAGGACGGTAAAATAATGTACGAGAGTAGATAACTAGGTATATATGAACTTTGCTTCAGAGAACAACGTAGTGTTGCCAGAAACACAAAGTCACGTGATTTTCATCCAATGAAATTAATCGTATTCTCCTCTTGTCCCTGTTGAAGTCGAGTGAACTTCAAAAATTTTCAACTTCAACTAAGCAGCGGAACAACAATCGTACATAACCAGCAAAAGCTAAACCAACTTTATAAAATCCTTTTCATATAAATTAAAATGGTGGTGAGGACATTGCCAGCAACACTACATTGTTCTCTGAAGGAGGCTTAAATATTTTTTCTAGTTAGAGACACAAAGTATATAGTTTATATTTTGTGGTTAAGCTATCTGTCACACTTTGAAATCAGGATACTAGATGGCGACAACTATAATAGCCTTGTAATCCATATTAGGGTTTTGTGAGAATGTCGCCATCTAGTATTCTCATTCCTAAGTTTAACCGATTGCCTAACTATAAGTTGTTACACTCGCTTCTTTCAAAGTTATTAAGAGCTTCTATCAGTAACTTATTTGAAAGTTTATTTATGGTTTTTATGATCAGTTAATGTTTGCTGCTTTTGTATTACTGTTTGTATTTACTGGGTGTGATTTACCATATCATAGAGTACCAATTTGTATGCATTAAAGTATGTAGTGACTGCCAACATAAATTTTCATTTAAATTGTGGGAGAATGAACTACTTTTTACTTTGCTTAACAATAATTCGAATCAAAACACCAGTTTGTGTAGAGGAATCTTATAATATATTTAGGTAGAACTTAAAATTTATCCTGTATTTATTCTTTGTGGGTAAATCGATTATATACTACTATAAATATGGTCTGGCACAGGGTGGGATAAAATTTTTTTTTGTACGATATACAGTTGTTAGAAATGACTTTTTTTACAGTGTTGATATAACAATGGTGCTTTTTTGATATTAAAATTACGGTGTCAAGCAGAACTAGTTGCTGTATGTTCTTTAATAACGTCAAGTGCTCTGATCAGCTAAACGGTACAAGGTATAAAACAGAACACTTTTCAAATAAAACTAGGTGTTACTAACCGCAGTCAAAAGGGAAGTTAAGGTGCACGATGTCAAAAAAATAGGGGATATTATTTATTTTTAGTCTCATTTAAGAAATTTCAGAAAGTTAATGATCTTTGTTTTGACTAAAATGTATCCTGGTTTTGTCACATGTCAAATATTTACATACGTAGTTATAATACGCAGGATAAAGAAGTTAAAATCATCATGATCTTGTTTATCGGTTATAATACAAGGTGTTTCTGAAATAATAATAAGAATCCAGTTTTTTCAAAGTGACAATGTGGAAATGGATGAAATAAAATAATTCGCTCCGCTGCTTGGAAACGTGCTTGTTTGTTTGTAGAAATAATTTTGAGTAATCATTTTTGAGGGCCAGTTAAAAAATTTTATGGGTCTTTAGTTTGATAACATTTTCCAACTTGAAAATCTGACTTTTTATGAATGAAAATTATATATTTGTTTTCTTATTGTTCGTTTGAAGGAACACCCTGTATATATCCATTATTTGTTTTAATGGCAATCATGGGTCTGTTCACTCTTTACAGCATTTATACGATTCATGTAAAGAGTGGTCGGGTCATTGTCTGGATAGAAATGAAAACGATTTAATTATATGATTGATTTTATTGAAACTGCTTTATTTTAATTTGTGTCAGTACTCGTATGTTCAGTTGCATAATACTGTATCCATCTTCGAAAACGAAAATGTTTCTTATTTGTCTTATGTAACTCTTCGATCGCTCAGTTAATATTATTATTTTTTTAAAATGTCCATGTGCCTTTATGTTGTCTTATAACATGTGTATTTAAAAAATGTCTTCGCCCCGGATATTGTATTCCATATCTTTACATTTAATATCTATGAATACGCTTCGTACTTTTATTAACGTTTAAGCCATTTTTGTATTTGTAATATTTTTAATAATTAAGTGTACAAATCGTTTATACTAAATGAGGGGGAGTCTCCTGCACTGGACCCAGAGAGATATGTAAGCTAATTGTTCAAAAATAGCCATAAATTATTCTAAAATCATTAGTGTTTTTATAAAAGAAAGTATTTTATTCGAATAGGATTTAAGAATATTTATGTTACTTGGAGTCTTTCAAAATATGTTTCACATTTTATATAAACTTCTAAATAATGAACCACGTATTCATCGACAGCTCCATTCTAAAAATTTGCAGATAATAAGTAACCCGTGATTATTTTAAAAGACTCTGCATATTGTTATTTCGATAAATCCAGCCAGTAGCTATACCAGATTTTATATTTGATGTTATAACTTGGGTGAATATCGTCTATTTATTTATATGTAAAATCTAAATATTATATTAACAATTAAATGTGATTTTCAATGGCAAATATATTTTTGGTATAAAATTTGTTGGGGTTTTCTTTACTGGTTCTGTGTCCCTTGCGTCTCGCTGTGCCTTGGTGATGGTTCTAAAACACTTTTCTTTACCTCTAAAATGCAAACTTTCTAACAGGAACCTATAATGCATGCCGCTACGTTACCAAAAACTGTCAAACCTAACGTTCAGGTGGACACTGGTACTCTGCAACACAATAGCGATAACCAGACACTCACCCAGAATCCTTCCGAAACAAGCAGTCCCCCTCCTAGTAGAGATAATCCCACTCCTGATCTGGAATACATTGAAACTGGAAATCATTCGGAGAATGTCAATTTCTCTATACCGAGTAATATAATTCCTCCGCCAACCAACTATTCAGAGATTTTCAATTTCCCAACTCAAGCCATGCCTGTAGCTTTACCCCATTCTAACGATTTTGTGAATACGCCTTCTATGCAAAATGTTATTCAGTTTAATAGTAACGACTATGGTTCGCATACCAGGATATCTAGTTTTAGTAATACATCAAGCATTGCACATAGGGAACAATTCAGTTCTTTTAATTCTCCAGCAAGTATGGCCGTCTCTATACAAGCTCCTGTAATGAGTAGCAATATTTCCCTAAACCGATATTCCATGGCTCCGATGCCTCAACCCCAACAGTTCGAAATTAATGTGTACAATACCTTACCGCAAGCCAAGTCGTATGATAACATTTATTTGTCCGAACCCAACTTCTTCCCGCCTTTAACGAATTTGCCTCCCAATTTAGATATAAATGATTCTCTCATAGGTGTGCCTCCACCTCCTATAGATATAGTTCCTATAGCGACAACAGATACTGTTTTGTTAGATGATCTAGATATCTTGAAAGTACCTCCACCACCACCAATAGATTTTGATTTAGAGGATGATTTTTCATTTGACAGTATTCCCCCGCCATTACCGCCTACCCCACCACCACAACTTCCGAAAACTCCGCCTCCTGTATCACCAATTGTTCATGAAGCTCCACTTATATTCAAGTCTATAAAGGAGCATGAATCCCCTCCACCAGTACCTCCTCTACCATCTGAAGAAGAAATTAACCAAGAATCACTTCCCCCAAAAGTTGTTGAGAAGATTCAAATGTTTTCCCCTTTGCCTTTACCCAAACCCAAAAAAATTCCTCCTCCCGTTCCCGTAAAGAGATCAACTCTGAGCAGAGCTTTCCACAGTGAAGAGAAACTGTTGGACTCTGAAGGGCCAAAAGAAAAAAAAAGCTTTTCTAAACCTGTTACGACAGCAAGACCCCAGTCTTTAACTTTTTCTTCTAACAAGCTTGCTGGATTTCCTAGCGGAACTTTAGGGAAGTATGGTACATCGCAAAAGGTAATACCTCATTTTTTTCCTCACTCATTTTGTATATTAAGAGTAGATAGATTTCTTTGACACACGTAAATAAAACTAGTGCCGTTAAAGCTTACTCTGACCCATTTTGACAGCCTCCACAGTCTCCAAAAGGCCACACGCAGAAGCAGTCGGTCAGCGACAAGAAGAAATTCTTCGAAACTGCCATGGAGGAGAGCCAGAAACCGACAAAACCAGGTAAAGTATCTGGATTTACGCTATCCGCAATTCTCGAGTGCGTTGGATGAGTATTACTAATCCGCTTGCGCTTTTAGGAAAAGTATTTAGTTATTTAAGCGCGGATGAATTGGAGAAGCTGAAGGCGGAAGAAGAAAGGAAGATAGCTAATTTATCGACCGCCGAAATAAATTCCGTGAACGAATTAGACCATTCCGACGCAGAGTCTATCGAATCGCAAAGATCGAGGTAAACACTTGTTTTGTTTTTGATCATTTTTTGTTTGTTTGCAATTATTATGCGATTTTTCGAGAGTAATTCTTCTTCTGTCTATCTAGACCTTCGAGTACTATCGGTATCGTGCGAACAGCGAAAGCTGAGAAACGCCTCAAAGATAGAATGAGAGAAGAAGGTCTACTAACAGACGAGGACGAAACACCTCTGTCGCCTGCGGAAGAAAGAGCTCTCAGAGCGGAGAAACGGGCAGCATGGCGTGCTGCTCGTTTGAAATCCTTGGAGCAGGATGCTATACAGGCGCAGATGGTTATTAAATCCATGACCGACATGGTCGGAGCGGGAGAGGTACCCACCCCACCCATCGCTGAAGTTCCCATTAAGGAAGAGGTAAGGTTTGATCAAATTAATATGAATATTTATAGAGGGTTATTTTTTTGAGGTTATACAGTCACAAAAACTAAAAAAGAATGCCTTCAGCGATGCTCAAGTCCCACGTGATCAGATTACTTTTAACACCAAGTAAATTTGGTTTTCTTAAGTTGGTATTTAAGAAAAGTCACTAAATAGCACCCTAGATAAATGTCGGTTCAGAGATGTTCATAATTTTATTATCTATGTTTGTTATTCGTGTAATTTAGAAATTTTTACTATTATATGTTTATTTGTGAGTGCCTGTTGAATTTAAAAGATTATTCATTTCAGAATTACCTATAAAAATTTGCGACCGTTTTTTATGTGAATAAAAATTTTGAGGTAATGTTTCATTTGTTAATTTGTCATTAGGGAATTTTGAGCTGCCAATGTTACTGCAGTTGTAAGTTTAGTTGTCTAACGTTAATGATCACATGTGACTAGGATTTTGTTTAGGGTTAAGGCATTAAAAACTTTTGGGCTAATTTGAAAAATTATGTTATTTTTGTGACTGACATTTACGAACATAATTTTTTTGTTTAGATTTGATACAAACCTTGCATGTTCATTTTATTTATTTAAACAAATGTGATTTAGTCTTACTAACTTAACGGTCATGTTAACAATTGCAAGTTGTCTTTTTCGTTTTAGTAATTTTCCTTTTTATTATTTATCGTCATCCGTTACTAATGCCATTGTTTCATACTAACCAGTGTTGCCAAAAAAAGAATGCATAATCGGTCAGAAAATAAGTAATTCATTGTTTATCATTAATGTTTTAACAATCAATTAACATTTTGATATTATTGTAAAAAAATAGCGCAAAATTTATTTCAAATTTAAAAGATACTAAATACATCCTAATAATTTTGAAATACGGGTTAGGTACACATAATAACAATATTCAAAAATATGTTGCTGTTGTTTCCAAGCAGGTTTAAGATCTCGGTAGTTTTTTTTTTATTTATTTACACGTATTGTAAAAAACACTAATTTGGTGAGATTTTTGTAATGTCGTGTTGGCAATACTGTTATAACTAACCCAGACTCACTGGACGCGACACCCTGTCCAGGGCGTTGGTGCTACTAACAGCATTGCATGTCCTGTTCAGTTGAGGCCGTCTAGTGCCGACTTCCCCAAGTTGGCGGTTAGAATGAAGCCGGGCAACACGACGGTGCGGGAGAGCGAGAAGGTCCTGGGAGAGACGATAACGAGGAAGACGGAAGAGTACATCGATGAACAGACAGGTGAAAAGCGCGTACGCACCGTCGAGTACGTTGAGAAGCTAATCGAAAGAGAGGTATAGATAGACACTCAACCCATTCAAATCAGCATGACACTCTCTTGCACTCTGGTTAGTTTAACACCATTCTTCTATGTAGTTAGTGTTTTTTTTTTTTTCGGCCAAACAATATTATTCCCGCGGATAAGCTACTAAAAAAGGGCTTTCGCTGCTGGGGAGTTTTTGAAGGCGCGTCGACTGCGGGTGCTTGCATAGAGGTGCTTACAGACATTACGATAAAAAATTTGGAAAGCATTCAAATTTGATATGTTTTATATTTCACTTAAATGTGTGACAAGTTATTTTAATTTACAATTTTTTTTAAGCCAATCAATTCTGAAATGCTTTCGTAATTCAATGAGTATTAAAAGATTAATACAATTTTTTTTTATTATACTAAATGTTTTGAAAAGAAATGCATGTAGAGGGGTGATAGAACATATCTTTTGCTTGTGAGACACAAGATGGCAAACATGATTGTGTGAACTTTGAAGTTAATTTTGGTAATTTTCTCGCAAAATAACATAACAACAATAACATAAATTTGTAACAAGAACACTTTTTTGAAATTTTGCATTGTAACATGTAACACGCAATGCAGGGAACCTAACCTAAAAAGAGTTACATCTTAAAATGTCAATGAACAAGATCGTAGCTAGTGACCTCTACAATATAGCATATATATACAAATGCAAATTAATAGAATAAAAGTATTTATTCTATTAATTTGCATTTTTTATAGATACGCCCCAAATTATATTTTAAAGAATTATCTTTGAACTATCAAAAAACAAAAAAAATTAAGGTTCATGGTAGAGGGAGTCTTATTTTTTATGTTCAGTCCCTAAATCAATGGCAATTCTTTTCAAAATATCTTTGCTTTGACGAAATAATTGGGTAAACAAAATAATTTAAAAAATGCTTAAAATGAATACATTAATACAGAAACTAAAATTGAATTTATAAATTGATTGCAAAAATAATATTGTTTGGTGGCTTTGGATTTTTATTTGTATGTGATGTGCCTTGCCTGTCTGTTTTTAACAATTATTTCATTTACAAGAATTACACGACCCACATTTCAGTACACCGTCAAAACAATGTTACATTTTGGCTTTTGTTTTACAGAGCGGCTTTAAGTGTGCTCGATATTTTAAGAGATTGCCTTTATTTTTATATCGTAGATAGGTTTTACATGTTTTTCATCTAGGTCATATCGGAATGCAACAGCACTTGTATTTCAAGTTAAGAGGGTGATCCGGATGATTTGTCAATAAACAATATTAAAGAATTTAAACAGTTCGAAAAAACTGAAATTTATCTTCTATAATTCTCTGGATCGCTCTTTAAATTGCCAGCTAAAATAAGGCTCTGACGAAGCTGTCATTCCTAGGTGGAACAAATCCAAGAAAAAATAGTATCTCTGGAACTGACCAAACCCGAGGACCTCGCACTAGATGTTTCCCTTAACGGCGACGAAGCCACTTCCAGACAGGACGAGGGGGAGGACGACGAGAGCGTCTCGGAGCCCCCCACTCCTACCACCGATCAGGAACGCACCCTCGACCCCTCCGACGCCACGACAAACAAAAAGAAACGACGGAAACGATCGAAAAAGGGAAAACACTGACCGCTGCCATTTTAGCCGTACGGATATATTTTTTTAAATAAACGACATCACATGATTGTTTCTCCAGGGTGGATGGGTTTTATATATTTTTAAACATAGTCTATAAATATGTTCTAAATTATTGTTATAATGTACAAAGTATTTAATTGTATTCTACATATTTTATGTATTTTTATTACATTCAACTAAGTGTATAATGTATACTTTTTCCAAGGCTTTCGTTTTATGTAATTTGGCGCCATTTTTTTTTTAATTAATTTTAATACATTACTAGTATGGTTATTGACGGTGGCTGCGCAGATTTTTTATATAAGGACAATATGTACACTGATGTGCTTTGGAAAAGAGACTTAAATTTTAATAAATAAATACGATAAGTTTCCTTCCGCCTTTCCCTTACCTCACGTCACTTTTTCGGTGCTATGATTCCTTCCAATTGGGCCTAAAAAAAAAAAAAAAATATGACATACGAAAAATAAATAGTATGTTCATATATAATATAGTCAAACTTAGAAATGAATACAGGGTGTCCGGAAACTCCGCACACAAAATTTGGGGTCACAACATTTGAAACACAAGTTATAGCCAAAAAACAAATTAAAAAAAAATAGCGTGAGGTGACTTTTTGAGAAAATGTTACATAAATTTGACACATTATTTTTTCAAGTGGTATCATCCCCTAAATTTTCTGCGCGAAGTTTCCGAACACCCTGTACAATAGATGGCGACAACTTTTTATCCCGGTCACCCTTGTCCATAATATAAATATGGATGATTCTGACTTTAAAAGGGTATCTCCATGTATTATCTTCATTCCTGAATGACACATTGCCTAAATATATCGGTTATAAACAAGGATAATACAGTTAAGTGGCGCCACCTACCTTGAGCTGTTGATTCGTCTTCTTCAAGAACGTTATTTCTTCTGTGTGTTTCCTTTCTTCTGCCAGCCGGGTCTCTGCTGCTCTTCTATCGGCCTGTTCCGCCCTCTGTTTGAGGTCCGTGATCTGTTGTTCCAATTCTAATTTCTGACTTTTCAAAACCTCCACTTCTTGGTACAGATCGGACTTGCCCTGCTCCGCCTGTAAAGCTTTCCTCATCCCTGGTAAAAAGAAAAAATTACTCGCCATTTATTTCATTACATAGTTCTTTTTTACCAAAAGCGACACTACTGCAGTATAAAGCTTGATAAGCCTCTATTGTCATTTTCATTTCGTCCCTCACTCTCAATAACAGCAGTCCTCGTTCCGCACAATTAATGGTAACTTGACGGATAATTTCGTCGAAGCATTGCGTGTATAGCTCTCTTCTTACCGGACAAATACCCGTTTCTCTTGCCTAAAATTAAATAATTTACGACATGTTTTTGGAATCTATCGAAATACCTGTCTCTGTTGCAGTCTCATGTCTAACTGCTCCTGGAGGTTCACCACGTCCACTCTCGTGGCTGGTGTGGTGGACACTTGTTGCCTCCACATCTGCCCTTCCTCTTCCCATTCTTTAGGAGGTAAAATTGTATTTAAAATCTCTTCCGTTTCCCGCCTGGCGTCGGCGGTCATGGTGGGTTTTTTCGAATCATCCTTGCAAAGAAATTATCAAAATTACATCATTTAATGCAAACAATTTAATTTAAAGTAGTGGTAAAATTTAATCAGAAGTTCCATTTAAAAACTTACTCCAGACGGCCCTGCTCTAGCTTCATGTTTTGTCACTAGTACAGGATTGTCGTACTTGACCAGGGTATTCGGAGATGGTATAATTCTTTCAGCCATAATTAAAACTTCAAATATACTTATAAAATGTAAATAATGACATCAATGTCAAGTCGATTGTTTGGAGCTATGGAAACCTAACAAGGTGTGATTTATTCAATAACTTGAATTTATGCATACATTTATGAAGAAAGTACAGCTGGTTATTACGTAGATTAGTTTAGATTTATTAGTTTCTGTTAAAATGTTACGGTTAATTAATAATCGTTTAAATCTCACAATGCAATATGAAATTTTATAAATTAATTTTAATGATGTCATGAATTAAAATCAACGTCGCAAAAAATGGCCTATTTATGTCCTCTGAGAAATAATTGAAACTAATTGTTATATTGGCTACACTGAATCTCCTCCCAGTTTTTGACATATTAAGATTATCAGTTGGTCATCCTGTGTGTCATATGATTTTCATTGCAGTTTCTGTCACGGGTTAAAATTAAGAGTTCACAAAATGTTAAAATTATTGATTAGCCTTGTTTTTATATCTTCGGGTAAGTAATTATTACTTCAGACATACAGGATAGAAGAATGTGATTAATTTGCTTTTAGCGTATGGGGCTGGTGAATTCTCCGTCTTGCACAGCCCAAGTAGTCTTACTTTCAAAGGACACGATCATGTGAGGGAGAGCACTCTCAAAGAAGTGTATTCGGCAGCTCTAGGTTTCTCTACAGAGCACTACTCTAACTGGCAGGGACTATACATCGAAAATCCATTCGATCTTCCGGAGGCTATTGTAACAGTAAGTGTAGATGGTGTTGCTGATATCGGACAACAGACAGGACATCACTTTCCTCTTAGAACCGACGAGGAAGAACTTGAAATATATCAGTCGTTGGAGAGGAGGATTTCTGAACGGTTCCCAGAGCAGAACACCAATTTGGTTAGGATAGATCTGTCCAATGGTTTAGATGAGGTAAGTTAAAATATATTAAGGTGTAATAGAACGGTAATATGGGAAAATTATTTTAGGTGAAAAAGTACGGAATATTTGAAGAAATCAGGAGCGAGAACCCTAAACATGTTGCCCATAAATCCTTGAAGTTAGACGTCGATGAGGATCGTCAGTTTTTGAAGGAAATAACTTTACTGCATGAAATAACACGAAAGGTGTGTTTTTCATATATATTTTTTCAATGATTTTTAATTTTTATTGTCGTAGATCGAACAAGGTGTGGTCAAGCAGGACCAGGTACCTGACGTCTTCTGGTTCAGGGTATCGGCACTCCATCCCCTTTCCGATTTACACGGGGAAAATTCTACCGAGACAACCGAAGCCAAACAGTTGTTGAATCAGGCCATCCTCGGGCTGAAGGATGCCTTCGCGAAAGCGTACGATGACAAAGCCCTTGTAAACGTCATTACTAGTGATGCCAGTCACACTAGAAGGACTAGGAGCATTTTGCAGACCGACGCCAGGGCAGACGAAGAGACTGATGTAAGTGCAAAAATTTTAAGGAAACTAGGGGAATTAAATTTTCTCCATTTAAATTAAATTATGAAATTCGGAAGCTTTATGGTTGAAAAGGATTTAAAATTGTTATTTTTATTTTTAATTGGTGGTTCAAAGGGAATTTCAAAGACTAGAAATATGCAAGAGAAAGTACATATTTTTAATAGTAAAAAAACTAATTTGACTTGACATCACCGTGATCAAATTACTTTTGGTGATAAGTAAATTAAATTTTGTATTAATTAAAAGTTGGTATTTAAGAAATTACCAAAGAAAGTTTTGATGGTTCTACCTGACTGTTCTACTGTAGAGAAGTATATTTCTACTCAAAATTCTCCTACCATTCAACGTAAAGCGTTATGTTATAGGCTTAAAAAAGGCGAAGGTTAATTGGCTATTTACAAAACTAGCTTTGAGGTTGCTCCTAGAGGGCGCTAGTTTTACTGTATTATTTAGGTAAATCAAAACATACTTTTTTATCCATTGAGCTATGCTTAAAAAAAGTTAAACTACGTTCTAAAAGAACGTTCAATTCTACATAAAAATGTAGTCTTGTTTAGGTCACGTAACTTTATTGGTTTCCGAGTTATTTGCATTTAAAAGTTTCAATGTATTTTTTTGATGATTTTCTTTCAGGCGCTGATATTGCGATTTCTTTTCTAAGTAGGCTTGTGTTTAATTTTCAAGTGAATAAATATTATCTTATTTTGCAGGCATCTGATTTATTATTTGTGCAAAATTATTATTTAGTGATCAAAAAATGCCATGACATGATTTTTTCAACAGTGTTGTTTGTTTTTGCTCAGGCTAATTTTAATGGACATGTGGCGGTCTGAAGATATGTACAATTATTGTACCCAATTCTCACACCAAAAAACCCAGCACTTCCAATTTTCAGTCATGCTATCAAAACTTTCTCAATTATTGAGAAATTTCAGAATAAAATTTAAACCTTGAGCATCCTGTATTTCTTAAGCCAGCGACATTCGTAGAAGGCATGATGAGCTCAAACATAATATTTTGGTGGTGTCTAGTACCTCTAGCTTAGTGTTGACCCATTCTTAGTATATTTCTTTAGCAAAGAAAGCCTGCACTTTTAAATATTCTTTAAGCAAAAAGAAACTTTATGTTGCAGAAAGAAAAATACAACTTGGCGAGTTACTACAGCAAAGATTACCCCGTAATCTTCAACATCATCCTCTGGTTTGGCATCGCCATGTTGTTCTCGCTCATCGCTATTTGTCTCGCTATCGGGAACATGGATCCCGGCAGAGACTCCATAATTTACCGTATGACGAGCACTAGAATGAAGAAGGATAATTAAATCCTTCGAATCTTTTCACCGATAGTAAATGTCTATGTTCGCTGTATAAGTTACCAAAAGGAACGTTGTTTCAATTTATTTATCTGTAACATCCTTCGTGCAAATTTTTCTTGTGCGACTAACACTTGAAGTATTTTAGTAGTTTGTAGGATGTTGTACATATCGCTTCCCGTTGTTAATTTAAGTGTAATTAATTTATGATAGGTGTTGGTTTCAGTAGCATTAATATTATATTACATTCCCTGTGATGACACAATAAATTATAAAAGTACAAGGCTTTTTTTAATGTTAGGTTTTGTGTCACGATGTTTCCAGACTTTAGAGTAAATCCCAAAAAAATGTCTAAGCTATAATATTAAAACATCATACGTACTCGGTTCATTTTTGCAATTGGTATTTGAGTTGTTTAATAGAAGTTGCTCATAGCGGTCAGTCTGTTCCATGAGTTTACGTTATACAGGGTTTTATGCCATTGAATGCCACAAATAAAGAGGCAATATTACAGGGGTTTAACAGTTTTTGAGCCCCATAGTCGTCGTATGTTTAAATAACTACGAGGTGTGGCAATTAGTTCCGGGAATTTAGTTATAACTCGGAAACTGGCAACACTGCTTTATTTGTCGTTTTTCTAGAGAGGGGGGACCTTTCTTTTAGTTTCAGTCTAAGGTTGAAGTCGATAGCATGTTTAGTTTCTGTTTTATGTGTATTTTTTGGAAGTAACTTTTTTAGTGGTGTAGTGAAAATGAATAACTCAAATTACAAGCAACGTTTTGTGATTCAATTTTTAGTGAAATCTGGCGAAAAACCCTCGGAAATCCTTTGAAAATTGCAGGTGGTGTATGGAGACCAGTGCATGTCAGTGAAAATGAGTAACTCAAATTACAAGCAACGTTTTGTGATTCAATTTTTAGTGAAATCTGGCGAAAAACCCTCGGAAATCTTTTGAAAATTGCAGGTTGTGTATGGAGACCAGTGCATGTCGAAAACACACGTATTTGAATGGGCAAAACGGTTCAAGGAGGGGCGTGAATCCGTAGAAGACGATCCACGTGAAGGAGCTCCCGTCACCTCTCGTACTGACACAAATGTTGACCATTTGCGTGCACTGATCACGTCTGACCAGCGCCTAAGCATTCGTGCATTGTCTGACGAGTTAAACGTCAACAAAGAAACCCTTTGCAAGATGCTACATGAAAATTTGAATATGCAAAAGATTTGCGCAATGATGGTGCCAAAAGTTCTTAACCGTAAATAGAAAGACATGCGAAAATCAATCTGCGATTGACAAATTCCCGGAACTTAATTGCCACACCTCATATACAGGATGTCTGGAATATAAGTGCCACTACTAGGTTTGTATATATGACCAAAAGCAACAAAAAAATCTCATGAAAGAAATATATAAAACGAAGTTTTTGTCCAAATTCATTTTAAAAATAAAAGTACAGCTGCAATAAAATGAAAAATAGTTACAAAATTACAAACTAAGATACAAGTAAAAGCTTCTGTAACGTGACGTGTTTTGTGTCAGTATTAATGAAGAAAACAATTTAAGTTTCCCAGAAAGTCTTTAAAATTGTAACAAACGACAAAATTGTGCTGTTCACCTAAAAGTATTATTAGTTACTACAGTATTGTGGCTAGTGCGTTTCATTGTTCTCTAGTGTTTGCTTGATATTTCGAGTGTACATAAACAAAAATGGAGTAATTTACAGTAACCATGACCAGCTGTATGACATGTTAATTTATGGCAAATCTGGGCAAACCTCTCTGGCTGCGAGACGTTTGTACAGTAAACGTTTCACGCAAGCAGCAGCATTTTATTCTGCATTGCACAGTATGTTTCGGTAAATTTGTAATTATTACAAGTCAGGACAAACACCTGACATGGTATATGAGCTACATTGTCGCATATTCAATTTTGTAACTGTTGGTCAGAGAAAAACATTGTCAAATATGTTTTAACATATAGTAGCAGAGTTACCTCTAGTGACTCCATGCCGAACTAAAACGTCACAGGCAAGAAGCGTTCTACTTCTCTATTGCAAAACGGCAATAAGGTTATGTTGCAAACAATGCCCCGATCAGCATTGAATTACACCTGGAAAACCTCTTGCAACAGCTAAAGGCATTTGTCGGTAACTTACCAGACATATACCGGTTTCGAGCTTATTAGCTCTCATCAGTATGCCATAGGCGCGGCGACCGACGAACAAGTTGTTTTAAGTCTATCTAACTCGACAGTAGGGACCATGAGTAACGGTTAGTAGCAGAGCTACCTCTGTTGTTCGTTGGTCGCCTCACCTATAGCATACTGATGAGAACTAATAAGCTTGAAACCGGTATATGTCTGATGGGCTGCCGATGAATGATTTCAGCTGTTGCTAGAGGTTTTTCAGTTATAAAATACAAAAATAAATAAGCAGAAGTTAAGGTTGATTTACAACTTTTAACAGTTATAACATTTTTTGTATTAGGAAGATTTTCTGGAAACAGTAACCACATTGAATCAAATAATTTATTAATATACATTAATATTTATTAAATCACATAATGATTAGAATATTTTTCAAAATAGTTTTTTTCCTAATAATAAAATCAGGCTATCGAATACAACTTGATTCAACAAATCCACAATATTATAATAGTAAAAAAAGAAAAAATATTAAAAAATAATTTGCATGTAAAAAATACAAATTCGCATAAAAACACGAACTTTAAAATACAACAATCGTTAATTATGTTACTTAAGATACAATTAAAAACCACTGAAAACTACGACTTACTAAATAGAGATAAGGCACTGTTCTACCACAATTTTTACAGCGATTATTATCATCGTGGTTCTCTTACTACTCCCTAAAGCGTTTTATATAGATATTACTTCGTTTCCATGAAGAAACTAAAACTTATAAAACTTAATGATTGTACTACACACAATTCTTTAAACCTCGCCATGGCGATAAGGTTTAAGTAAAGAGAGAAATGAACGAGAAAGAAACTATACTGAAGTAAAGTACGATGTATAAACTAACTTTATCGAGACGTACGAATCTTCGGCAAAATTCATGAGTCTCGGATATCTGAAAGGAATTTCTGCCGTTATGGGTTCACATTTTCTTAAAAACCAACAGAGTGGAGAAAATAACGCATTATTATATTATACCTAGAACTTACGTTAAAAGTGAGTACAAAGTTTTAAACTATATACCACCTTTCAAAAGGTCTAATTACTTTTAGTATACAGGGAGTATTTAACATAAATTAATTGGAGAAAATAGTCTTAATTTTTTTAGGAGTAAATATTAAATTGTCAAATTTCAATTCAGTTATTTCAGGCGTTTATACCTAATTTTAAAGATTTGTTTATTCAAACTTTAACACCCTGTATAAAGTAGGCAAATGTCTTGAAGGGAAAGAGCAAAATATCAAAGTTACGAATATGCAAAACGGAATACATTAACACTGTAAATAGTTTTGTTTTGTTTTTCCCCTAAGCGTGTTTGCTTATTCGCAAATACCTCGATTTAAAAATTATACTACAACATGTAAACGTAAATAATATTTAAAAATATTCATCTAGTGGAAGCGAAAATACTCAGGAAGCGATTAACATAGACTAAGATCTAGTTTTAGAATCATTAAAGGCAGTGATATTTCAAAGATATAGCTCATTCCAGACAAATAGGACATAAACAATTACAAATCACCGAATAGATACACAAAAACAATTTTAACTTACTTGCTATTCAATTTCCTGACTGGGTTTTGAATTTGAAAATGAACGCTACGAAGCAGCATCCAAAACTTTTTACTTCTCTGCTTAAAATTACCTGAAACGAACTATACTCGTTAACTATCATGAGACAAATCAATATAAAGTTACAAAAAACGTGGTCAGGATATCATTAAAAAACCGCCTGCATCTTCGACGATCCTTTAGGAAGAGACGGGTGTACCAGCCTTTTTAGGTGTGGCCTCATGCTGACGTCTCAAACGACGACGGAATTCGTTGGGGAACTTCTCGTAGCACTTCTTGCACACCGGCTTCAAGTCGCACTCGTAAAACTTGGTCTTCTGGTTCATTTTCTGGTCACAGATGGAACAGGCGAAGTGGTGAACGCACCATGCCTTGTTTAAGGCGGTAAACACTGCATATTAAAAATAGTCAGTTATAGACTTTATTTCTCACAAGGGATTTTTGTTTGATAACATAATTTTTCAAATAAACATACATGAAAATTGTAGGAGATTGCAAGGAACTTCTAAAGCAGCTCTGCAATGGCTAGAAATATCATCAATTTACTGCATGGTCCAGTCTGACAGATTAAAAAGTACTGGATGTGTGACAGTACTGATCAAAGCATTTTATAATACAACAAAGGCGTTGAGATTGCACCTTTAATAACAATATCAACATTGTAACAAAATAAACTTATGCATATGGTCTAGTTTTAGTCCTAGAACGGAAATCTCTGCTGCAGCATTATACAAGCCAAAGAGCAACCTATTAAATTCAATAATTCTAGACCAAGTACTGCATTTCACATTATTAAACATATGAACTGCTCACCATTTACTGATATTACATGAAGATCCTGCTGTATTATTTATGTTACCGCCTTATGTACAGTTTTGATACTACAAATAGAAATGTTTCTTAGACTTGAACTTAGAGTTGCATGTTTTGTAATATTCAGTAAAGTATTATAAGGAAAAATTCAAACAGAATGAAATGAATATGCTATAAGTTTCAGTTTTAGGATCCATATAAAAAAAATATACTCGCGACAAGAATTCAGACGACTTACGTCATACGAACAAATGAATAATTCACAATATTTTCATCAAAATATTTAAGAAACTGCAAATGATAGTAATAAAACTATATACTACACTAAAAGTTTACATTATATATTGCACTAAATTGCAAAAAATAATTGCTTTTAACGCGACCAAATATCGAAAATTACGTTGACAATAAAAACAAATGTGTAACGTCAGCCGTGACGTAAGACGTCTGAATTCTTGACGCGAGTATATATACATAAGAACTTACTAATGGACCGCAAAGTTGAAACTGATATCACAACAGCTAAAATTGCATACAAAGTTCAAAAAACAAATGGCTAACAATCGAAATAATTACTTACCATCGCCAGAGATGACTTGATTGCAAACGAAGCAAAGATTCCCAAACAACTGATGGTAATGCGTTTCGCAGTAGGCCAAGCCTTTCTTTTCGTAATGGCGGTGACCAAAGAACGGTTTCTCGCATTTGGCACAAGCGAAATGCTACAAAATGAAACAAATTAACACAAAATGACATAATTTCGTCTCGTTTTTAATTTTTACCTCCACGTGCCAGTGTTTACCGAGAGCGGTAACCACTCTTTCCTCAATGGGACGACGGCAAGCCCCGCAGATAGGTATACCCATCTTGTCGTGGCAACGCAGGCAATACAACTCATTCATGTCGTTCTTGGCAAAACCAGAACGGTTCCTAACCTCCCTAGCGTTACTGTCGAGTTCGACGCCGCAAGCAGTACAATTGAAGTGGTACGGGTGGTACACCTCCCCGCGGAACTTCAATGGTTGGTCATCGATCATTGCACTGAGAATATAATTATTTTAATGAAATAAGACAATAATTCAATCAGTAACTTGGACTTACTGGCACTTATGACACACATATTTCCCTAATCCTCGTGCTTTCACCTTGGCATTGCACTCGTGACAAAGGGCCCTGCCCCCATTCTTGATAAAACCCGTGTCGGCCAGTTCCACACTGCACTCTTCGCATCGGAAGCAGCGAGGATGCCAGCTGGCGTTCATCGCTTTTATCACACGTCCAATGATGAACTCGCCGCATTTACTGCAGCAAGGAGCGAAAAGTACGTGGAAGTCATGCTCACAGTACTTACGACCGTCAAACTCGTAAAACACCCCATCTCTGAACTGGCGAAAGCACTGAGCGCAACTGATATAAAAAAGTGTTTATATACATTTTGCAGAGAATGAAATATTAATATACTCACACAAAACATTGCTGATGCCATAATTGACCCGTGGAATTGATGATTTTCTCTTGGGGCTCAAATCCTTCCCCGCATTTTGAACAAATCATATTGTCACGGGACATATTGGCAGTTAGACTGTAAAAAAAATTATATATGTGCAGAATGGTCATTGCTATATTGGTTTTACCAATTAGTAATTAATACAACACCGAAATGAATGAAAATTTATGAATAGTCCAGTAGTACCTTTTGATTGTCGTTATCGAAAACATCTCTAATGGAGGTTTCTTAACAGGACTTAGCTGTAAAGGTACATTATCATACTCATCATATTTATAATAAGACATATTATTTAACTCTTCTTTAGATTGTGCCCGTCTTTGGAGCAGGGTGCTTTGGGCAATTTGCCCAATTTCTGGAATTAATGGAGACTTGTCTTTAAGCCCACGCACATTCATGATTTTCAACAACCAACACTTTATCTAACGAAGTAATATGACTTGTGTATAATTTATTGGCAACACCGCAACAAAAATTTAAACAAATTCATAAAACTAAAGTAAATAGTCATATGACTTGGAAAATATATTCACTTAAATAGTATTACTTATCAATAAAGCAAACAATTTTATCAGCGTTATCTCGTGTGTATTGAGATCATAGTACCAGAGGCAAGCTAGGTGTGTTACTATTATTACATTGTTAAACAGTTATTAGCTAGGGTAGTCTAGTGTAAAGGAAGGTTTTAGTGAGTAAATAAATTTTACATTCGTTATTTAAGTACGTCCCAGTAGTTTAGTACATTTTTATCGTAGTTGTGGACCATTACTGCCAAAATTAATAAGTTTACATAAATATGGACTATACTAACATTTTATGTGTCAACGCAATCGTTTACAAAGTGATTCTAAAAAACATAACTGAAACAAATAAATTTTGTCACTTTATATTATCTTATGATATTTTAAAATTATACTATTATAAAAAATACCTGCATATTTCGAATGTCACTTTTTTGTTAGAATCTTCCATTGTAACTACAGCACAGTAGTTTAATTGAATAAATATGATACTGACACTGAATATAATCGCTTAATCAATTATTAATATTCTAAAATTAACCCACATTTCAACTTCCTCTTCCTGAAGATAATTTGTGATTAAACAAAATTAAATAATTATATTAAAAAAAAAAATCTATTGTAATTAGTTTCAGTGTAACGATGCCGTAGCAGTAAATGAACTGCATTTTCCAGAAGAGTTTACGATAAACAACGATGATGGATAAAACGATCTTAATATGACAGGCTCTATACCATCTAGTATGCAATTCTACAAAGTTAATCTGAAGTTATAATTAGCGGATTATAAGAGCACTTACAAAAGGCCAGTATAAGTTACAGAAAGAATACGGAACCTAGATTATAAGCTACGATTAACTGTAAGCATGATAGTGAACGATACCATGATACGAATACAGCGGTTTCATGCTTACCCTGGCATAGGTGTCGGCGACATTTTAAAGATTCCTCGTACCAAAAAGAAAAGTAAAGTAGGAAACTGAAAATAAATAATTCCGCCATTTACTCTGAAATTTCTGCACTGGTTTTTCCTGTTCAAGTTTATATATAATAGGCAACACTTAATTGGAAGACAGATATTACTTTTCGAAAATACTTACCCAATTCTCGAAAGAAATATACACAAATATGGTAAACTAATTATAATTAATAATTAGGAAATGTTAACACACCCATATATTCTAGTGGTCACTTGTCATTTTCCTGTAACCTCACCTTGTGTTCTTTCGCTGCACTGGAGGCTTTGTTTCTTTTTAACTCAGGGTAGAAGACGAAGAACAGAATATATTTTAAATGATCTGACCGATCTGACCTATTTAAAAAATTAATTTTGTTTTGAAAATACGCCCTACAACCAATCACAATAAATATGACCATTTAAAGAACAAGAAACGGATGTGCAATTTTGTAAGAGCGGTATTTTCAAGATACCTGTTTTCTATTTGTTTTCAAAGTATGCAACACAATATATAATGAAGACACTAGCTGAACAAAGAATGTTGGACTGTAAATCGTTGACTACTTTCATTTTATTTCTTTGGAATATCGTAGCATAAAAAAATACCTTAGTAACCATAATGAGGATTAAATATAAAATATTACAAACAAAGAAAGAACAATTATTTATACATTATTTACTAGTTTATCAAATTTGTGGCATACCCACACAACACTAATAAATTCACTCAAAGATTATCAATAAAGGAAATTAGGTAATTTATTTATTCAAATTACATTTTTATTATAGACACAATAAATATCAACATTTTAGTTAAAAAATGCGCTAGTTAAGAAATAATACTAGAAACATTACCATATCGTGAATTATCTAAACCATATGACGTCAGAATCTCTAACTGGTTTACAAATGTATAATGTCTCGTTAAAAATAGCTTAAGTTTAAATAAGATTTCGGTTTTGAATGATTTTATCCAATGAGATTTCGGTTAAATGGAACAGATTCCACATCACAACATAGGTTATGTCAAAGACGTCACAATTCTTATAGTAAAATCCACATAATCTATGTAATCAAATTCTGAATAAGTTAACACCGATATGTACCTAGTTATTCTCTGAAATTAACTGAAATTTGTTAAGGAAGAGGTTGTTAGAAAGAGAATAACGACGATGGTTTATAGGTGTTGGGTATTTATTTTATTATTAGGCTTGGTAAAGCGGTACTCGGCTACCGAGTTAACTTTTGAACTACCCGACAGTGCCAAAGAATGCTTCTACGAGGAAGTTAAGAAAAACACGACCTGTACCCTAGAATTCCAAGTAAGTTAATTTTATTTGGTTGTTTGATAATGTTATAACTATCTTTTCACATTCAGGTGGTAACAGGAGGACAGTACGATGTAGACATCTCCTTGGAAGACCCCAGAGGTCAAGTATTGTACAAACAAGTCAAAATGCAGTTTGACTCGCACACCTTCGTTGCCCAAGTAACGGGTATATACAAGGTCTGCTTTAGTAACGAATTTTCTACGTTCTCTCACAAACTTGTCTATATGGATTTCCAAGTTGGAGACGAGATGCCTTTACCAGGATTAGGAGAACACGCAACTGTATTGACACAGGTAAGTGCCTAAAATTGGATATGTAACGATTACGATAACATTTGCTATTTCAAGATGGAAGCCTCAGCGCAAGATATTCACAAATCACTTAACACCATCCTGGACTACCAGACGCATCACCGTCTTAGAGAAGCGCAAGGAAGGAAACGTGCCGAAGACCTTAACGAAAGAGTGTTGTGGTGGTCGATAATGGAAACTTTAGCAGTCATTACTATTGGTATCGGCCAAGTGTTTGTCCTTAAGAACTTTTTTACTGAGAAAAAACCATTCAACTATACACAAATGAAATAAGTCTGTACATATTTAATTTAATTATTTTTGCGACTTGTGGATCTTTTCAAAATTCGTGACTGTAAGGGGTTTTAAGGGGTTTGTTTAAACGGGTGACCTCATTCCACTTATCTGTTGTTTTTTTAGTTGTAAATTTTAGAGTTTGTAACAAATTTTAATTACAGTTAAAATTGCTGATTTTCATCTAGGTGGGCAATTGTAGTTTAGTACAATTGTGATTGTGTAAGAGAATGTCTGGATTAAAGTATTTTTTAATGGAAACTGCACCGTTTTGACGTTATTTTTCACATGTCCTTAACCTATATCATACAGAAAATAATGAAGTAATGACTGGGTTTTTCTATGGATAATGGTTTTTGGAATATGTGTAGTACAGACACCTTATTTCTTAGTATTGTAAATACATTGTTTTGTTCTTATCAAATACAAAAAACAAATTTATTATAAAGGGACTTTTTATTTCAACTACAAATGATCGGGAAATCCCAGAACGAAAAAATTTTTTCTCTTAAGATTTTTTAAGCTTTACTATCTATCAATGCCAGGTAGACAAAAGGTTTGCCCTTTAATGAAGTTAAGTTTACAATGTTCACAGACTGGCGTAAGCACAGATCATAAAACTAATAAGCCTAATATGGTAAATCACACAATTCCATAAACATAAGTAAGGATAAAGTCTAAAAATTCCATATATGATAAAATGCTTTAATAACAAGACCTTGAGCAATATAATAATATTCAAAGAAATCATCACAAGCATTGTTCAAATGAATAGCTTACAAATAAATTTGAAAGCAAATAAAGTTTTAATACATCCAAGAAGCAAAATATTTTGGAATGACACCTGCATTGTTTTGGAAATATTCCAGATAACCTTTGCCCCAAAACAAAAATACAAAGTTATATTAAGAAATGAATTAATTGTAGTAACAGGTATTGAAACACTGAAACTGGTTTTTCCCATCATTTAAACAGTGCACATATTCTTTTAAATAGTTTGTAAATATTTATTTATCAGAATAAAATAAACTTACGTTGTTAAGATAGGCGCTTCTTCTTCAATGATTTATAACTAAGTTATAAAATAGGTATAAGTGTTAATCTGTCAAAATAAAAGGTTTTTTTTTTACAATATTAATATTAACAATTTGTTATTAAACTAATTTATTATTAATAAAAAATTTAAATAATTAAATGATGCCTTAAGCTCAACATTAAAAAACTGAAAATTTAATTATACCCCACTTCTACAAACTTTACAATCTTGTACATTTATCAAGAAAATGTTTGTATCATTACTGAAAAAAGTACGCTAAAACTTATGTAGGTCATGTTGTCAATTCTACCTTAAAATGCACTTTACAATAATTGTAGTAAGCACTAAATGGTACTGTCATTGTGACATTTATTTGTGCAATGTAAAATGTTACTAATTATTTTACTGTTTATATTAAATTCGGCATTTGCAATAGACTATTGCACATTGTGCGAAAATGGACTCCATACTATGTGTCGATTTAAGGTAAATAGGCCATGTTGAATATACATACAAGGTGTTTCTAAACTAAGTATTAAAAATTTCAGTGCACATAATTGAAAGTCAAAAGATGACGATAATCTTAGTATAGTATTTTTCTCAAAACACCTAAAGGAGTTACGGGTGGCCCCGAAAATGCTTTTTATTAAATAATTTAAAAACGTTATGATATTAAATCATAAAATTTTGGTCAGTTACTAAACTTATTGTGTTTAATTAAATGCAATAGAAAACAATTCAAAATTTATACCAGGGGTGAGAGAAAATAATTTCATTGAGTTTACTTCCATTTTTTTGCATGTGGATTTTTAAAATTTTTTAATGAAAAATATGAAAACTTGATATTTTTTACATACATACATATTCTTAAGAAATATTGACAGAATGCACTGTTCTCGAGTAATATAATAATAATAATATCTCTGCCCCTCACTCTAATCACAGGGATTAGCCCAGAAGTCGAAGACGTGTGGGAGAGAGGACGGCATTTTATTATTAAGCAGGTCGCATTTGCTTCCAGGAATGACTTACGTTGGCAGACCCTAACCACCATTCAGTGCAGAAATGAGAGAAACTGGAAAACCTCATTAATTAGGGGGGTAGTCAAATGTCGACTGGTATCAATTTCTCACATTGACCCAAGCTAACATTCTTCCACCCTACCATACCCGCAGAGAGCGTGTCAATCCTTTTCACGAATATAGCTGATATATGGTTTACCAGCTGCAGGGTCCGAATCCACACCGATCTAGCCACATTGATTCAAGTACTAACGCCTTAAACCGCGCGACCACTGACCGACCCAATATCAATTTAAAGTTTGATATATGTTTCTAATTCATATTTTTTAATAGAAAAAGTTCAGTAACTGATCAAAATTTTATGTTTTAATATACCATTTTGAAGTTATTTAATAAAAAACATTTTCGGGGCCACAATTTTCAGTGGTTGTAGCTTCCTTAAAAGGTGTTTGAGAAAAAACCTTTTATCATCTTTTTACTTGTTCTACACACACAGAAATTTTGAATATTCGTTTTAGAAACACCTTGTTTAATGTTTTACAATGACCATTCCTATTGTATAGGAAGGGCCTGCGGGGAGCTGCATAAACTACATGAAATTATCGTTAACACCTGCTGAGAAGGTGTACATTGTAGACATCCACAACGATATACGTAATCATGTGGCCTCTGGACAGGAGTCTAGAGGAGCCCTAGGGAACCAACCGGCAGCTGCTGACATGTTTTTATTGGTATAGTCTTACAGTATATAAAATATTTTTAAAGATCTTGCATAATCTGCTTTCTAAAACGATTTAGGACATTTTCAATATGTAATTAAGCAAATAACAAAAGTCAGTATTAAAACAAATACTTGAAAAATATACTAATTTAAAGTTCGTTTAAACGTTTATTGCTTGGAATTTTCAGGAATGGGACGAACAACTTGCAGCTATCGCACAACGATGGGTTGATCAATGCATAAGCGGAAACGCTACTTTACAACATGATAAATGCAGAAGAACAGGTAAAAAATACTTAGTATACTTGCAAATTTCTCTCTGAAAATCTCTCTTTCTGTTAGAAAATTTCGAAGTTGGCCAAAACGTCGTAACGGCCATCACACCCGAACCAGTATTACCAGAACTTTCCGTATTGATACTGAATTGGTATAAACAGGTCATGTCAGTCATACCGTCAGACGTCGATGAATTTACAGGGTGAGGAATTCATTTTTATTATAATTCCATAAAAATTTCATGTAGCTATATTTTCTGTGATGTAATTTACCACTGTTTAGGATATGGAGAGGCAAGAACCAAATCGGTCAATATACTCAACTAGTCTGGGCCAAGACTAGATTTGTAGGATGTGCTGTAGCTGCCTTTAAAGAACATGTTTATGATACAGAGTACAATGTTCGATTTGTTTGCAATTATGGTCCTGCAGGCAACGTTATTGGTCAGTCGGTTTATCAAAGGGGAAAACCGTGCTCTGAATGTCCCTATAAGGCGTGCGATAGGGTGTACCCTAATTTATGTGGAGGTAATATAAATTGTTAAGTTTCTTACAGATAAATTTTGACATTTTTTATATTTTGAGGCAACATTCTTTGTTGCGTAATTTTAAGTAATTCGAATTTTCCTGTACGCTTTTCGGTGTGTGGTGTGTTTCTCAATCAATGTCTATTAAATCAATCGGTTTGTATAAACAGTATTATAGCACTATAATGTCCTCCTTTAATTTCAGAAATCCATAAATACATAAATAGTAAGAAAAAGAATACAATCCTCAAAAAATATAAGGACAAAGCAACCACGTTTTCTAATTTGATAGATATCGACGTTCCCAAGATTAACACAAAACTATTAAATTTCAGTGTATTAAATACTTCTGAGACACTAAACAGTGTAAATGTAGCAGATACAACTGAAATAATAAATTTTACTTCCGTGACGTTATATACGACAGATAAAATTAACGTCACATCACCAAACGACAACTTCACAGAAATCTATCTGAGTAAATCATCAAGTTTTTCTACTCTTGAAGGAAATCATAGTCACATTAGTCCATCTACTTTTACAATAATCCCAAAAGAAGAAGTGGTGGATAGCAACAGTCTTGTTACGAAAAATGAGGACTATATAAATATATCAACTAAATGGACACAATTGAATTTCACCACATCTATGCTGTTCGACAATAAAACAGACTATTATTTAAATAAATCTACTCATTCTGATACTTCGAATGATGTCTCGATTTATCAGCACAATTTAACCAATACAACTTCGACAACTAAATGGAGTGATAATTACAAAAAGGACTTAAAATTTAAAATTATATTTGCCGCTAGCGTCAAACTCATCATGGACAGTTTCTTGAACGAAAGCATCATTTCTGAGATAATAAAAAAATCTGTAGCAGAAGATAAATTCATAATGGACTTTACCAAACATGAATGCAAAAAACGAGTGAAATTGAACAATGGTGTGACTTTGGTGCAAGACTGTGAAGGTGATTGGAGGTATTTAATAAATCCCAACAAGAAATTTGGTAGTCGCTGTTTGTATATCAATAAATAAATTTTACCGCTTCATTAAAATACTTGTTTATAGCGCATAGAAGAGAGAAAAAGATACTCGTTAAGGGGAATGATGTAATATTACCTGGCAATCGCCACTTTAAAAGAGCTACGGGGATTTGGCACGATGGACACTGCAGGTGTATTCAGTTCCTTCGTTCTTGTTCAGTCAGTCCGAGCGTGATAAAGTTCTTGCTCTTAGTAATTTCATTTGTACACTTTGTCACAACGTAACAATAAAAAGATTTTATTTTTTCTTCTTTGCTTATAAATGTATTTTAAACATATTATTATATATTATTTCAGAACCTTTTAAGATGCCTCATTTAACTCGACCATTGTTTTTCTAACTTCTTTCAAATTTTCTATGAGAACATTCAATGTAAAAGGCGTTAAAGTGGCAGTCTTTCTCTCACCACCTACCACCAGATCTAAAACAGCACAGTTGACATCTTCGTCAATTTTTACTGAATACTGTTCCAATGGATTGATTCGTAAAGACGCCTGTTTAAATTTAGTGGCAAGATTTGCATTTTGATCGTCTACAACTCGCTTTATCGAAGTGCTATGTTCTCTTGGCAAGCCAAGTTGTTGTAGTTCGCTCTGCAACGCACTACTGTCACAATTGTAACGTACTGTGGAGGACAAGATATAAGTCAGGCATGCCATACATGCCTTTAAATCTATATCGGCATCCAGTTTGGATTCTGCAAATAGTTTTTCAGCTTTCTCCATGTCGACTGGTGGATTTATTACCCCTTGGGCTACAATTTGTGCCAATAGTTTTAGTTTAACTGAAGAGAGCTTAGAAAGAGTGTTTATTTCTACTAGAACCCAGTCTGGACAATCTGCATCTCCACAGAATCGGAACCTCATTGTAAATTAGTGCTAAAATATATTGCAGTTAGGCTAGTAGATGCTAAAAAAAGTATTTACCATACTTATTTTGTTGCAGTTAATAACAATTTTGGTGTTGTCGATGAAATTTATGGGCAATTTCGCAGAAGATATATAAGAAAATTCAACAATTTAAATGAAGGTGACGACTGCGTGTGTTTATTTACATTAGACTAAATAAAATATCACAGAATAGAAATAAATAAATGTTTAACTCCTATCGTTTTACTTTTTTAAAAAACTATATTATTTTGGTTTCAGGTTAATAAAATAAAACATTTATTTTGTATTTGACGTTTGTAAATTTGAAATAACGAAAATTCGAACTTTTACAGCAACTATCAATAAACTCTAATACTAAAATATGATTGGTCGATGAAAGTCGGACAAACCGTAGCCAATTAAAACTGAAGTTTTATTAGCTATCTCAGTCTCAACAGGTGGCATTCTATCTCTATATAGTTCTTTCCCCACAAACCTAGCCTTTGCCATTTGCCAAACAGAAAAAAATTGACGTATCGTCTATTATCGTCATCGTCCGTGGTTTGTCAAAAATTCGTGGAGATTGTAAAGTTGTGGTTATCTCAATATTTCAAAAAGTAGCTACAATATTGTCCTTTATTATTGCTAAAATCTAAATCTGAATGTAAGGCCCAAAGAATTTTATTCTCAGTGTTATAAAGAGGGTTCTGTAGGATGTGGGACTCTACAATGTTTTTGAGCACTTTAACACCAAAGTTTTATGTGGCATTGACTGGAACATCATCCCTTATATCAGGCTTAATACTGATATTCGAGTGGTGGTACTTTAGAAAATATGGTACCTCCTTCATAGAACAAGTGTCCATAAATCACATCAGTCCCTGGATAAGTGGGGATTATGGAGAATCCACTAATTCCAACAACACTAACTCTACGACTGTGCAACCGCAAGTTCCTGAATGCAAAGTGTGGAGGAATCCCTTAAATTTGTATCGAGGAGCAGAGTACCAACGTTTTTACTGGGCCACTAATAAAGAGCCTCTTACGTATTATGACATGAATTTGTCGGCTCAAGACCATCAAACATTTTTCACGTGCGAGGCAGATGCTGGGAAAGCCGAGTATGAAATAATGCAAACAGCTTGGAGGGAAAGAAATCCATCAGTGAGGTTGAAAGCTGCTCACAGTGCCCTCGAAAAGAATCCCGAATGTGCACCAGCTTATATCCTTTTGGCCGAGGAGGAAGCTACAACCATAACGGAAGCCGAAAAAATTTTAAAACAGGCTCTGAAAGTAGCTGAAACGAACTATAGAAAATCGCAAGCGCTGCAACACCAAGGTAGTCTCATGGAAGCGCAGCACAGACGCGATACAAATGTTTTGATTTACATTAAAAGACGGCTTGCCATGTGCGCCAGGAAACTAGGCAAGCTTAAAGAAGCCGTAAAGATGTTTCGAGACCTAACGAAAGAAGTCCCACCCATAATGAATGTTTTGAACATTCACGAAAACTTAATAGAAGCGTTGTTGGAGATGCAAGCATACGCGGATGTCCAAGCAGTTCTCGCCAAATACGACGATATATCCTTGCCGAAATCAGCTACAATCTGCTACACAGCAGCCTTATTAAAGGCGAGGTTAGTAGCTGATAAATTCTCGCCAGATATTGCTAGCAAAAGAGGCTTGAACACAGCAGAAATGGCAGCTGTGGAAGCCATACACAGAGCGGTGGAATTCAATCCACACGTTCCCAAATATTTATTAGAAATGAAGCCCCTAATCTTGCCACCAGAGCACGTTTTGAAACGAGGAGATTCGGAAGCCTTATCCTATGCTTTCTTCCACCTAGCTCACTGGAAAGCAGTGGACGGTGCCCTCAACTTACTACACTGTACATGGGAGGGTACATTCAGAATGCTTCCTTACCCCCTGGAAAGGGGCCACTTATTCTACCCCTACCCCACCTGCACGGAATGCGCCGACAGAGAATTGCTGCCTGCGTTTCACGAAGTGTCCGTCTACCCCAAGAAAGAATTGCCGTTTTTTATCATTTTCACGGCGGGGTTGTGTTCGTTCACCGCTCTCTTAGCCCTCTTGACACACCAGTATCCGGATCTCATGGGTATCTTCGCAAAGTCCATCGTAGGCTGGATGTCCATGCCTATCTATTACCTGTATGAGAAAGTGGAAGGAATCTTGCCGTCGAATTTGCTACAGCAGTTGATACGGATTTAATATATGCTGACGTTTTTTTAAGTGTGCACGTTACACCACAAGCTAGGGTAGTGAGCGGTTGATTGCACAAACAAGAATTTGAAGGTAAGGACGTGTTTAAAATCGGTAGGCCGAGTTCTGTCAAACCTTTTACTGTTTTTATTTATTTATTTTTTTCCATTATGAAATACATCAAAATTATATTAAGTCCAAGGTGTCCCGTTTGTATCTGGAGAGTAGCTTCTTGGAAAGGTAATGGAGCTAGTTTGTACAACTTTTCATTAACGTTGTGTTTCCAATATACAGGGTGTTAAAATTATTACTCTGAAAAGGATTTTTCTTAATTATCCTGAAGATATCAAAATTGGTACTCGAGTTAATATCAATGTTATATGGACTGTCTCCACTATTTTTTCCAACTCCTTTTTTTAAGGTACAAACAAAACACCCTGTATTATGACGGTCACTTTCATTATACAAGGTGTCCCATTTGGTGTCCCAAGGTGTACCTCAAAAAATTGAGGAGTCGGTTCTTGGAAAAGTAATAGGGCTAGTTTGTATAACATTTCATTAATGTTGTTTCCCACATACAGGGTGTTAAAGTTATTACTCTAAAGAGGGTTTTTCTTAATTATCTTTAAAGCACCTGAAGATAAATTAATATCAATGTTATATGAGCTATCTCCACTATTTTTTCCAACTTCATTTTTTGAGGTACAAATAAAATACCTTATACATGGTGGTCACTTTTTAGAATATTTTAAATTAAGAGGTGCACTTAATATTATGAATAAAATATTGAAGGAAATTTTTACAACTCACTTTTCTATGGTTCTATTATTGGATATTGTACTATTGGGTGGGGGAACAAATACAATTTCAATTTTTATTAGTTTTTAACTCATTTTGAGTCAAAAAATTACAACATATTTATTTTTATTATAGCTGTGATGAAAAAACAAATGAAAATTTTTATTTCCAACAGTACCGTGTATCGATTTAGTGCACCTAACCAAATTTTACTACACTATTTTTACAACGCATTTCAAATATCGATTCCTTGTTTGTGCAATCACACCAGTGATTTTAATTTTGTGTGGTAATAACTTAGGAGCATCACTATAAGTTGTGGCGATATTTTTCAAAGGTTTTGTTGAAGTTTTACAGGTCTGCCACAATAAAGACACGTTTTGAATCTCTACTAATTAAGTAATAAAGTGGCAATGAGTAAGAATAAATTGTTTTATTTAACCCTTAACGCTTCTCAGGAAGTTGAACATATCCATCATTTTTCATGTTAGAGCAGTGTACATCACTAAATATACACTGCCCTACACTGAAAGTGGCTTTCCCTTTGGATCGTTTTTAAAACAACAGTTTGATATTTGTAATTGTTTATTAATCGTTAAATACATTTCATAGGTATAATAAAATACAATTGTATATTCAAAATCTCTTAATAAAACATACATACTGGGCTCTGTTGAGACTGCGATTCCTAAAACGAGAGATGGATAAAGTAAAGTGTAAAATGACCAAAAGAAAAATGAACTTATCAACGAACTAGAGCTGCAAAAAGCCTACGTGACAACTCAGTCTTTTTGCAATTTTTTTTTTAGGGAACAGACCAACCCATACCGACATATCAAAAATTAATCGCAGTTAGTACAAGCTGTGTACTGAAATTTGTACGGGTTGGGATGGACTGTTCCGAACAATTCAGTCAAATTTTTTAGAATTACACCTAGTATATTCATTTAAATTTATTATATTATAAAAATGGATGGACAACTGTCATTTACCTAAATTCAGCTAGTATGTTTGATTGATTACATAAATATTTACAGATATCGATTATTAGTACGATAAAACGGTATAAATATATCTATACAAATTTCTCCTTTTAAAATCTCACGAAGGCTGCGAGATCACTGCACAATCTTTGATAAGTGAAGTTATTAGTTCTCTTTTGCGGTCAATTTTGAATAATTTCGTTTGAGAGCAGTGTATGTGCAGTACCCATATACACTGCCCAACATTGAAAAGTGAAAGAATAAATTTACCCGATCTTCATAAGGCATTTTTGTAATATTTTTAAACTAGTATCAATTTGTTTTTGAAAACATTTATTTTCATATACAGTGTGATTAACAATTGTGTTCCAATGAGCGAAAATTGGGGAAAACTTTTAATTGCTTTATAAAATGAATTTCTTTATGAACTTTGTTTTGAAAATGTTAATGTTTCCTTGATTTCATATACAGAATCCAATTTTTAGAACAATATAAGAGTGAGCGGGATAAAAAAAACCCTAATTTTTCAAAATATCAAAGTGTCCAGAATTGGAAATTTAAGATTTCATTATGTAACAATTTCTTCTTGGTGGTATTTCCAAGGTGTCTAATGAAAAATGTTCGTAATACCAACGGAACTAAATAAAATTTCATAATTCAAATTGACGATCTTCAATTTTTCTTCTTCGGAGCATAATATTACAACATCGTAATAAATATTAAAAATATGAAGAAAATTCAAACATCTAAAAATTATACAGTGTGTTGCACCTTTCCCTTACACACTCCCGTATTTGTTTTGTCTCAGTGACAGCGTACTCAGAATGAATGAGAATAATTAAATTTTTGAAAAAATAGACCTACTTCTATCAAAAAATATCATTAAGGGATACATTTAGAAAATAAATATAAACTGTCAGGATTATATTAGGGAGAGCTTTGTTCGTTTTTCAATATTCTTTATTGAATTAGTAGGCCTATTAAATTTTTTGAAAAATTTCGGAACTATGCGTTTTCAGTAGGCTATGATTAATAAAGTAAATTTTGGCGCAAAATTATGTTCATCCATATTGACATGGAGAAAAAATTGGAAATAAATTGAAAGACGATTAAAACAGACACATAAAAGAAACTAACTTTCAGAATATACTGCTTCACACAAAAATGGAAAAAATCGAAAGTATACACTGCTCCACTTTGAAACAGTGCCATTTTCGGGAAAAATTGTACAACCCGCAGCCTTTAACCGTTATAGCATTCCACATAAAGATTTCTGAATAACAACTGTTTTTTTTTGGAATGTTTTTACTATTTTTTTTCTTCAATAGAAATAAACCTCAGAATCGGATAATTATCAACGTTCCGCCCCTCAAATAACCATCCATCAACAGGACTACGCTAAGAGTGTAGAAATAAATATATATTAAAATTATATTTAACAAAATAAAATACATAAAAAAATCGTCACATACGTATTTGGCCTCAAATATTGTTTTCAATGTGAAAATTGACTTGAGTATTATCCACTTAACCGTTAATATACACAATATAGGAAACACTATGTAAATTTATTTACACACAAGCGAAACGCAGTTACAAAAACATGGCAACGTACAGTCCGAGAAATATCAGATCACTTAAAATAAATACCTCCACTACACTTAGTATGTATTCATCAACTGGTGTTTAAACTTTGAGCATTTAACAATCATATAAAATCGAACTTAGAAAGAATGACCGGTCGAACGGAAACCTCCCGCTACCTTACGCTAGCTCAGTCTGTGGTATCGTTTATTCAACCGAATCAAGTAGGGAATTTAAATTACACAATCTAAAAATGTATCACACGGTTATAGGATCCCGTTGGTGAAGTATTGGAATCCGTCGTAGAGCTTGGTGGAGAGCGAGTGGATGCTGCCCTCCACCATGCGGTTCACTTCCAGCCGCAGTTGTTCCTCCGTCATGCTCATGTGGAAGCGGTTCTTCAGGTTCTGAACGGTCGATGTACCCGATTTGAAACAAGGAAGTTGGGAACCTGAAAAAGAGGAAACCTTTTCAGTGGCGACTCGCAATACTTCTGCATAAGAATAATAAGAACTTATATATTAAGGGCGCCGTCACCAGGTATTAGCAGAGTAGTCTTCAAAACAGTAAAATGTTAAACTTTTGACAAAGACTGCTATCTAGTAATAGATAAACTATTTATGACGATAATGACGTGCATGTCGACATATACAGGGTGTTCCTAAATAAATGTCGCAACGGAAAACTGTAAATTCCTCGAAAAAGGAAACGTTTTTTTTCCTCTGCCATTTTTCTCTCCGGGCTTTCGTTTTCGAGATACACGGTGTCACAACTTTAAGTTTTTTTCCAATATCTTAGGAACCGTTTGAACTACAGGACTGAGCTTTTGTAAACACATTACCACTATAATAGCTACTTTTTCGCACCCTTCTCAAATTTATTGGACGTGCCAGTGGTGGAGATTTTAAGGTACTTCACTGGAAAAATTGACATTTGACAGCAAATTCTGAAGCGCCAATGAATTTTACACAAAAACAGTTCTGTGAGTTCATTGCTCTAAAGTCAACCGTTTCCAATAAAAATGACTTTTTATGAACATTTTGCTAACGTTTCCAAAATCTTTTGTAATTCAAAAAATAGGTAGTAATAATTAAAAATCACATTTTGCAAGTGCAAGACCTCAAGAGAACATCTGGAGAACGACAAATCGAACCGCCGGATGGGGACATCTGAAATGCATTGTTTATGAAATCCATGTCAATAATATCAAAGTTGACCGATAGGGGTGATGCTGCAGCGGCAGAAACATGATTCAAAGATGCAATGCGTGCATTGAAGTTCGCAAACGTAATTTTGAAGGTTTTGTAAATTTTACTCGCCAAATTGATAAAAAAAAAATTAAAATCCTATCTGTTGTTAAATCTCGTTAAAATTGTTAATTATTACTACCTATTTTTTGAATTACAAAAGATTTGCAAAACGTTAGCAAAATGTTTGTTTTTGTTCATAGAGTCATTTTTATTGAAAACGGTTGACTTTAGAGCAATCAACCAAGAGAATTATTTTTGTGTAAAATTCATTGGCACTTTGGAATTTGCTGTCGAATGACAATTTTTCCAGTGGCGTAAAAGTTATGGGGAAAAATCCCTTCCGATACCTGAAAATCTCCACCACGTCCAATGAATTTGAGAAGGGTGCGAAAAAGTAGCTATTAATAGTGGTAATGTGTATACAAAAGCTCAGTCCTGTAGTTCAAACGGTTTTTAAGAAATTGAAAAAAAACTAAAAAAAATTACAGTTTTGACACTGTGTATCTCAAAAACGAAAGCCCGGAGAGAAACATGGAAGAGGAAAAAAATGTTTCCTTTTTCAAGAAGAATTTACAGTTTTCCGTTGCGACACTTATCTAGGAACACCCTGTATAATTTTAAGTTTACCTTTCTCTTCTACAAAAAAGTTAACACTTTCTTTGACTGCAGCAAAATACTCATGAAGGATGAACTTAGGAAAGGTTTGTGTTCATAAAGAGCCACTTTCAATAAAATATTTTAAGCATAAAATTGCCAAAATTTTGCAATATAAATACTACCTAATTCGAATCGAAGCAACCCCCTTATATCAAATTTTATAAAATATAAAGAAAATGTGATTTATTTTTTTGACACCCTGTATATCGAAAAGGAGCAACATTCGGATAAGGCATATTTGGCTTAATCGCTCTATTTTGAGGTCAGCAACATGCCCTTAAGCTCTGTCCCATTATTAATGAATCACCCTGTATACATCTACAAAGAATGACATCAGTCTGCCTATATGGATTTATTAATTCCCGATCAACTACTAGTAACCTAGCTGTATTGAGTCAATTTCTATGCAAAACAGATAAGCGAGGACAAGTTGATGTAGTCTATACAGATTTCTCTAAGGTCTTTGACGATATTTTAATTAACAAACCTTCATGTTTAGGCTTTCATAATACATAGGTGAAACTTTTAGAATCATATTTAGGTAATCGCAAGCAATATGTCTGCTACAATGACTTTTGGTCAGATATCTACATTGCAACTAGTGGTGTGCCTCAAGGATCGAATTTAGGGCCTTTGCGTTTTTTAATATTTATCAATGATTTATGTAATATACTCAACACTTAGAAATGCACAATAAAATGCGCAATATAAACAGCATTTTAGGTACAAATTCATTATAATAGGTGCTTTGGGAGGTTCTCTCCATATATTTCTTTAAGACAAAAGGGACTTGACAGAATGTATAATGGGGATGGGGTGGGCTACTAATTTTTTGTACAAATAAATGTTGCAATATGATAACTAGCGTGTAAAAAAAATGTAAATAATACGTCAATAAATATCTTATTTAATATTAAAATGTGTTTCATTCTTCTGATTGTGATGATTAAGAGGCTTGATCCATTCAGCCCTTATAAAGATATCTCCGTAATTTAAAGATATGCCAAAAAATAAATATTCCTGGGAAAAGTAATAAAAATATTTTAGTACTCACCCGATCTCATGATTTCGACGAGGGTGATGATCATGCCGTGATGCTTCCTGGCGGCTATCAGTCCCTGCAGGATGAGAATCTTGAAATACTCAAACATGTCAGAGTTCTCCCCACCCATAATCTCCACGAATTCGGCAGTCAGCTTGAACGGAGACTTCTCGAAACCCAGATTCTTCGGCGATGAAGATAAAATAAAGCCGAAATCGATGTGGATGAGGTGACCGTCGCTTTGCAACAGGATATTTCCGTTGTGCCTGCAAATAAACGATAATGATATGAAACATAATCGATGGATCGGTAAAACGACAAATTTTACCTGTCCTTGACCTGGATGAGGTAACAGATGAGGCAATAAGCCGCACAACTCTGTACAAAGTTCTTCTGTGCAGTGAGAAAGCCTTCGGAGGTCATCGGTCCGTACTCTTTGATGAAGTACTGGAGAAGCGACAACTGACAGTGTTTCTTCACCTGGTGGAGAGAAACTGTGTTCAGGATGGGCTCGATCAGGCCGCTGTCGTCTGAGAGGCACAAAATCCTGAAGATAAAAATTAAATATATTTATTTTATAAAACCTTTGTTTAAATTTGCCCATACCTGTACGGATGAACCCAAAGGGGAACATGCTCCATTTCCCATATTTTCTGGAACATCTCCAGCAGTTGGGAAGCCATGAGTTCCTGCCTAAGGTCGTCTCCACACTTGACGATGACGGACAACAGTCGCCAAGTCGACAGGTAACCGTACGGAGAACTTTCCCTTATCCTTTGCTCCTTGTCCTGCGGAATAGCCAATAAAACAATGAAATGTTGTGAAAACATTCCTCGAGGTCAGTAATATTACCTGCCAAGGTTCTTTGAGGACAGCAGCGGAAGGATCTTCCGGATCGTGGGTGAACTTCTTGCTCTTCTCCTCGTGGAAGAAGTCCGAGAGGCGCCTTCTGATCTCGCTGGCCGGAATGGACATAGGGGGTTCCCTGGAGTCGCTAGATTCCTGACTCATTTGCGAGATGGTATCCCTGTCCATGGGCTTTTTCAGCTGGGCGTACTAGAAGAAAATGTTGCATTCATTTTATGTGGATTTATCCAGGATATTGATTTATAGCCGGAATGGAGTGGTTCATTTCTTATACATATATTTCTGTGGCTTACAAGACAAAATATATTGTCACGAGTTTTGTGTGTCAGTTGCTACGAGGTATGTTCCGGTTGTGATACTAATAATATATCTACTCCTCATTCTAATCACGAGGATTAGTCCAGAAGGAGACTTGTGCGGGAGAGGGGGTGGCATATTACTATTTAGCAGGCCGCATTTGCGCCCAGGAACGAATTACGTTGGTGGGCCCTAACCACCATTCAGTGCAGGAATGAGGGAAACCTGGAAAACCTCATTAATTAGGGGGGTGGTCAAACGTTGACCGGTATCAATCTCTCACATTGACTCAAGCCAACATTCTTCCACCCTGCCATACCCGCAGAGAGGGTGCCAATTCTCTCCACAGATATAGCTGATATACGGTCTACCAGCCGCAGGGATCGAACCCACAGCGGTCTGGCCACATAGATTCAAGTACCGGCGCCTTAAACCACTCGACCACTGACCGATATACTAGTTAATGATAAAATATGGCTTTCGAGATGCGACAGGATGAATCGCGTCGTTGTAGTGGAATTGAGTTGAAAATTCAAGACGCTCCATTGCAACTTTTCAGCAGTATTAAAGATCAAGCTAAATCAGATTAGAAAGTGGCAATTAAGGTAAAGATTCTGGTGGTGTGAATAGTGACTCATTGGATGTATTTAGCAATTTTGCAGGGAACCCGTGACAATATTAGATACATATTGAATATATTTAAAAAAATTCACAACATAATGTTAATGTTACGTACGCTAATGATATATTATTATAAAAATATTTCAACCTTGAGAATAAAAAAAGTATATTTAAACATATCTATTAAAAAAAATTGTTATCGTGCTTTTTTACGGATGTAATTACAATAAAATTCTTTGAAAGACGTCTAGAGTGTAAGTAATTAGTTGCACACGTATAAAAACATCCAAGGCACGATTATTTCCTATAAAATCAATAATTACAGTATTTAATTGAAATTCACTCAAAAGAAAATGGTAATTTCTTCATTACAAACGACGGCTGCGTCTCGTTTACATTTTTTATGTAGGCAAAAAAAAATAAACTGGATTATAAAAAGCATTACATACATTTTAACCAATTTCCATACAAAACGTACCTTTCAATGTTTTAAATCGATGTCAAAATATCCAAAGTCAAACAAAATGAATTTCGCAATAGCCTAAATTACTTTCCCAGTGGGTTTTTCTGAGATAATCGATTTTTTTTCGTAAACCGCTACCCGAGCTATTTCCGTCGAGACTTCTCCAAATATTATTAAGACAAATTTGCGGCCAGCGAGCGCCATTACATCGTGATATGTAAATATTTGGATTGGCGTAATTCCCTCGGCACTAAATGGGCCATAATAGATGCTGGATTGGAGTGATATTGAACGACAATAAATGATAAACGTTAAAGTTTATTGCTGCGACATCGATTAATCAAATAATTGGCCGCTGGCGGACGAGACGTTTAACCTAATTTAGATAGGGTTTATGGTCTCTTAAAAACCCTTTATGCAGACTTAATTGCAAATAGCGCTGATCGCAAAAATATAAAAATTAAAAAAGCAATAAAATGAAAAAAATCAAACAATTTTCCTGGAACAGTCCCGACTTCTGCCGTAATGGAAAATTTTACAAATGTTATGTTACATACGCATAAAGTGTGTTCACCATACTTCATAAAAAAATTTCAAGATCAAATTTCAAGTGATCAATCACCTTTCTTTTTAATCGATGTCTATAGTGTTATTCTGCGGTTTAGCAGACAGTCCAAACAGCGGCCAATATCGGTTGGTAGGCCACGTATTTCAACTAACAGTGAAGTATAGAGAGCGATTGCGGGGGAACGCCCAATATTCAAAGGGATGTTTAGGGGGAAAAAGTGAGTATTCCAGACAGTTTTCAACAATGCACGTCCACTGGAATGTTTCTCAGTGTGACAATTACATCTGAGAGGCAAGCTAGTCCTGATCTAGCAGTGGAAGAAGAAATTCTAAATATCGTCCCTTATATCACGTAGAGGCGTATCTGACATTTCTATACGTACCGACGTATGTCACTTACGCCGCTATGTGAGAAAATTTAAGGAGAATTAACAGATACGACAGTTAGAAAAATCTTGACCGTCTAACATTAGTACTGGAAATGCAGATACGTCACTATGTGAGTTGAAGCAGTCGTCCTAAACTTACTTATTGTTGATGTATCTCATTTTTCCATTTTTATCAGATACGCCTCTACGTGAGAAAGGGGACGATATGGTAGAACGTAGCCCGGGTGTAAGTAAAAGGCAGATTGCAAATTGCAACCCGTTTCCAAATTAATCAAACTGCGGCATGGGAAGTAATTCACAAAAATGATTTAGAACCTTTCCATATTCAGCGCGTCCAGAATTTTCAGGATAGTGATAATAATTTGCGGTTGCATTTTTGCAATTGGATTAACCGATGTAGTCTCCAAAATTGGCCATCAAGGTTAGCAGATTAGAATCCCGTTGATTACTGCCTTTGGAGATGGTTTAAATCATTAGTATATGCAACAAAAGTGAACACAAGAAAGGCGCTATTTGATCGGATTGTCAATTGTACAGCACTCCTAAGAGAAAATCACCATGAACTTAAACGAGCTACTCGTGCAACACAAACGAGCTGATCATGCATCGAGATGGACGGTAGTATATTTGAAAATTTAATTCATTAATTTCAGTTTATTAGATCTTTAATCAATGTGTAGAGAATTTTAAATGGAAATCAACTTCATCTCTACTATGGGCAACCAGTTTAAGCGTTAATGTCATAAGACCATCGCCAAGGAGTACACATTTGTGAATAGTTTTACAGAAAAACGCTTTCCACACGCTATTCGAAAAACTAATTTCCAAAAGAAATTTTCTTTAAATGTTTAGGCTTAAACTATCTTTTTTGGAACATATATACATTGAAATTCTTCATCTGTGTCAACTACGCATTAAATTTTTTATCAGCAGATTTTTCCGATATTTCTAACATCTGTTAAAAAAATTCACGTAATCTAAAATCTAAACCCTTGAAGTATGTTAGGATAAAACGCCTGCTGCTCCATCTTCGCACTGTAAACACTTTCGGGCCGTATCAAAACATTTTCTCTTCGGTGGAAATTCGCTCATCCAATCACAACAAAGCCTCCTTTCGGCCGCGAACATCCCAGACGAAATTCGTTTAAGCCGCCTTCGATCCGATAAATATAGCGATGTAGGTCAGAGGAGGCGTCGTCCCACATTTTTCCCCAAACGCCGCTAATTAATCGCGCGTCTTTTTACATAATCTGGACAATGTAACGATATTAACAAGGGAAACAATCGCTCCGAAGACAAAGACTATGTATCCGGCGGATTATCGCCGCCGCCATTGTCTTTAATTAACCGATCGTGTTTTCCGCGGAATACCAATCTGTTTATTAACGGAAATACCGAAGCTATTGTATTCATACATAAAAAAATCATATTAAAACTGAGGTAAAAATTATGATGTTTTACCCACAGATACAATAAACAGCACAAGTTGAGATAACACAATCTGCGCGTGTATAGTTCTGAAAGTGACATGGTGGCAACCATTTTGAAATACATTTTCATATTTATTTACAGTTTGCTACCTTTCACATACATTTTCAGTTTTGGATCTGCAGCAGGTACTTCAGTTTATGGAGTTGTATTAGTCTTTCATATCAGCATAACATTATGTCAGGTGGTAGACGCTGGCTATGTCATTTTTGAACCCAATAAGCATTATTTTGAGATCAGTGCCTGCAGTTATGACGATTTACAGTTCCATTCAGGGAAAAATAAACTGTCTTAATCCTTGAATTATCGATTAGAGAATTTCTTACATCTTTAAAATCTCTATCATAAATTAAAAGCCGCACTTTGTTTTAACTTGTATGATTTTAAAAAACGTCCTCTATTTTAAAAACAGTAAACAGAAACTTCTAATACTGGGTACTCTTATACTTTTTTTTTGATTTCCAAAATTACACGAACGCTGTAAGTGGTCAATGTTAAAATCAATGATGACAATTTATAATAATACAGATGGGAGAAAGTTTCATGAACTGGAAGCGGTTCTCACTACTAAAAAGTAAAGACTATGAGCCAAAAAAGTCTAAAGTGTTTAGTGGAGATGATCTTGTCAAATTTTTAAATAATGCTTCCGATGAAGAACATTTACTACATAAGGTAATGCATTAAACTATAAGAATTACATTTATGGCTCTATTGTACAGGAGATCCTGATTATGTGTTATTATGGGGGCTGGTCAAGAATGTTTGAATATGAAGATTAATCATATTGAAGATAGAGGCTCGGTTATGGTGGCTGACATTCCGGAAAGTAAAACGGATATCCGTAAGAATTTTACAATTGTGGAAGAAAACGAGTTCTCTGCATTGAGTGTCTAGTGAGGAAGTATATGTCTTTACATCCGTCGTGTTCAGAAAGATTTTTTCTAACGTATCGCGAAAACTGTTGCACAGTTCAGCCCGTTGGGAAAAATACATTTGGAGAAATGCCAAGCAAAATTGCTAGTTTTTTGGATTCGCCAGATCCCGAGGCTTTCACGGAACATTGTCTACGGATAACTTCTGCGACAGCCTTGATCAATGCAGGAGCAAATATGACGACATTGAAGAGACATGGTGGATGGCAAAGTTCTACGGTAACAGAAGGGTATTTGGCCAACGGTATGGAATTGAAAATTAAAACTGCAAGAATGTTGGCTGGCATGTCACATGAAAGAAGTGGAACATCAACTTCATGTTTGACTACAGTTATAGACGGTGACAATAGTTCGACGAAAAATTCTTGCAATTCGGGAAATAATTTCAGTGGAAAATTCGACAACTGTCGCTTTATTTTTGTAAATACATTAGAGTGAATTAAGGATAACTGCTTAGTATAACTCCCAATGGAGTTATGGAATAAACTATATTACAACATTAAACATAATCAAAATGAAAATATCACTCACCTGTTGGGATATTTCGTCGTCTTCCTGACTCCAGTCGGGGTCGACGTCGTCGTAACATCCGCCGCACACGCTAAACGCCGACAGCGACGTCGTCTCGTGCTTGAGGTTCTCTTCGGATTTGGTATGCCTGAGGGTGGGCATGATCTTGGTTGGCACTGGGGAACTGGCGATGTCGTCCACCTCGACGACTTCTACATAGATTATGTACGGAGCCTAAGGTAGGAAAGCGATAAAATTCCGTATAAACCGATTCGATCGCGACGGCTCACCTTATCTTTGGAGTTGAGGACCGCCGCCACCTGGGGCGGTATCCTGACTATCAGATGGGGATTGTGGCTGTTGAGAGGCAGCCACACCCTGGCCGGTAGGTTCAGGTTTAGGGTGGTCAGCTCCGCTATCAACCTCGTGGTCTTGGCCTCCTTAGTGGGGATAGAGCTCAGCAGCTTGCCGATCAAGATCAGCGCCTGCATGAACTCCAGTTCCGGCCTCAGTCTGGGGGCCTGTGGTACACCAGAAATATCAATGAATCCCACGATATTCAGAACGGCGACAGAGTAGTATAATTGTTATTTTACGAAGAAGAATAAGAATATCAAAACCCAGACAAAGGCTCTATTGGCGGCACGCGTCCACTATGTCGTGACTAGCGAGAAGACGACGAACGTTACGGATTACGAATTTCCAGTGCACATGCAGCCTTTTATCCAGGATGATTCAGTCATCACGTCATTAATTTTAAGAGGGGATAGGGAAAAATTATTATAATATGAATATGCAATTTAAAAAAATATTAAATGCATATTTACGTCGAAGAAAATATTTTGAAACCATTATTTAAACCTCCTTTCCAGACTGTCACTGACTTCTGGCGGCAATTCAACTCGGTATCGGCCTGATAAGACATTGCCAAATTTAAATATTTTCCTATAGTACCTACTTATTGTAATATGTAATTAACATATTACGTTTCAACATAAAAAAATATTTAATATTGAATTTACGAAATTCCAATGGATCAAAATAAATTATTAAGAGCAATCCGAGTCTTGACCAACTGTATTTAGGTCGATAACCTTGTTTTTAATGTCTACTCAATGATAAGCGCTGCATTTTTATAAACACTCGGTGTAATTAATAGGTAATCATGAGAATTTTTATATTTATAGGGTAATTTATTTATTTTTTGAAAGGTCGAGTAAACATTTTTTTTTTTCGATTTTCCATCAAAATTATGACACTATGACTGAATCACTCTGTCTACGAGTGCTTTGAAAATATATCTGTAGCTATAATAATTATTTCTGACTTTAAGTATTAGATATTTTTGCAATGTATACTTTTTAAATCAACTTTTAATGTATTTCAATTGTAGGTTATGCCTTAACTATGAATTTGACTAGGAATAGCGTCTCTCCGGATCTAATTATAATTGATTAAGCTACAAATGGTAAAATTTCATCATGGAAGAATTTTTGGACTCACCGAGCATGTGCATTCAGTCTTTTCTCCTCTAAGGTCATTGACTACGCTCTGGCAACTCTCGAAACACACGCATCCGTTGTCGAACGCTTTGCCCGAGCTCAGATCGCCCAGACACAGTTTCGTACTGGCGGCGCCCTTCTTCAGGCCGGGCAGGAGGGCCGAGGCGTCGCTCTGCGACCTCTGGTGGGATTTTTTGGCGGGCGCCAGTTGGGGAACCGCCAGTTTGTCCGACTGGATGGTGAGCGAGGTGGTCATCTTCTGGTTCTTGGGCCTCAGCTCGTCGGAGAGGATGAGGTTGCGCAGCTTGACGCCGTGCGGCTTCTTCTTGGTGGGCAGTGAGGCGTCGGAGCTGAACGCTTCCAACAGCCAGGCACATTTCAGGGAGAAGTCTATGGATTTCCTACATCTGGAACAAACGGAAACAGGTGTTAGACAGGGAAAATAACAGCAGAGTAATTTAACTGTATAGCTGTGTGTCAGTGTCAATGCCGGAGGTACATGGATTTAGTATAGGTGATATACCAACAAGGTAGTAAACAGGCAGAAAACAAACGGTTAATGAACGGTAATTCAGTTCAATATTACACGCTGATAGCAACAATGGCAACATACAGGGCGTTTGTAAATAAGTGCGTAATATTTTAGGGGTTGGTTACTTTGTGAAAAAACGGTGCATCCTACGAAAAAAATTGAAGGGATCAATTTCATTCAGAATTGATTGCGGATTTCTAAAAAAATATCACAATCGGAAAAGGTCAGTGGCGTACCATTTTTTTATTAAAAAAGGTTGTAACATTCTCGCACGAACGTCACTGGTGCAAGTAGAAATATTCGGATCACCCCAAAAAATGCAAATTTTTTCCTCCAAAGCGCTTTTCAAATACACCCTGTACATCTGTGAATGTGAATAAGATTTAAATTTTATTTTATTTGCACTGGTTTTTTACGTCTACGCTGAGTACGTCCCTGACCTGCACTGACTAGGCCGACGGGCCCTAATGTCGTCTAAAAAAAACCGTCGATGATTCCCCACATAAAAATATGACCTCTGCGGTCGAGGATAACTCAGTAATTACGACGAAACTAATTGCATTACCTCTAATAGCGGGTTACAATTTTTTTTTAAGTTCCAACATGGCGGACGAGACTCGATTAACTTTCGAGCCGCAGAACGGAAAAAATGTTTGTCGGGACGCGTACCTGCTGGGACGACGAGATAATTACATAATAACATAAAATCAATTACCCGTGGCGTATTTCCAAGGTAAATATTATGACGGGAGCAAGAGCGCGACGTCAGAGTACGCCCCATTTATTAAGATCCGCAAAATTAATCAAATTTCAAGTTGCGCTTGAGAAATGTGTCGACATTTCATCCAGTAAAAATTACATCGAAAAAAATGATGGACAAAGAAAAATGGTGTGGTCGAATCGTTTACATTTTGAAGCAATGTTTCTTACGAAGACTGAATTTAAATAGTAGCCATATTTCTATTTGTACAGCAATTCAAGAGCAGATTTATAAACAGTATAACAGTAGAATTAAAAGCAATCACCCTTCACTTATTTATAAAGCGAAAAGGCAGTACCTATTTATCGTCGCGACTATGGCGACCCGTTCGCCGCGAAACTTTAACTCGCACGTTTGCGTTTAGAGTACGGTAATGAGTAACACTAAACGGAAAAATTTGTTGTCATAAGAGTTCGTCACGCGCTTGAAACAAACCGATTTTTTACGCTCGGTCCATAACACTTATTTAGACAACGAATAAACATAGCGGTTCAAATAAAAACCAATCGAAAGACAAAGTTGTTTCCTAAGGCTGCTGTGTAATATTTTTTTTCAAAATTAGTTTTTAATTATTTAAATTTAATGAGTAAACTGTGCAAGAAATCGTCATATTTACAATGTATTTACTTAAAAATAAAGGCTTAAATCAAAAATTGGTTACACGAGGGGAGTAAGTCTGTCTTTTAGCTTTGCAACGATACCAAAATTATATCGAATTCATAACAATTACTCAAAATTCTATGCTAAATGCCGAACGTCTACAACTTCAGAAACGAATATATTTTAAATGCTGCAACCACGTGTTTCACTCGGTGGGAAGGGCTTAGAGATTGGTAAATGCGGGCAGGACCGGAGTTCAAAGAAATACAGTCACTTATAATCTATATGTTCTCAGTTGATACAGTATTGAATTAATCGATCTTATGGAGTTCGATGCTGATTCTTTTGTTGGCGGTGGTGTCTAAACCTTTCTTGTAGAATACATTTTTTCGTTTAGACCAATAGTTCTGGAAATATAAGAAGTTCTGCTTGAATTCCTTAGGTATGCAATTTTTGCATTGCTTATTAAAACAATGTAATTTTTTCGTAAGTTTCAAATTGAACAAAATTCTCCGAAAATTAAATACGTATTTTCCATATTAAAATAATAACTGAAATAAATGTAGTCGCTATATTTATTTTATATAAAAATTTACCTGTTCTCAAATCTTTGTTCTTCTAATTTTATAGAGAGCAATTTCATAAATATATTAAACACAATCATAATATGAACAATAAAAATGTTTTTCTCATTATGGAAAATACAGATATTTTTAACTAATGAATGCGCTGTCCTATTTCTGAAAACATCTTCTGCATCATAAGTATGCACACGGCGCACAAAGTTAACTTCTTGAAAAGTGTAACACCGTAAACTGTTTTTAATAAACTTTTTTATAGTTTTGACTACATTTGCTCGATATAACTACATATCAATAGTAAATAATTAATATAAGTTTGAAATGCACAAATTTGCTGGGCCGACTTTGGAACATTTTTTTTTCGAAAAGACGAAAAGTTATTAAAAATTTGTGTGTACCGTGAGAAGTACTGTAGTTTTTTATATAAGCTGTAAAAACACTACGAAAATCGTTGGTTTACAAGCGCGATGCAACGAAAAACGTAATAATTGTCAAATAATGTCCCAAGCATCGATAATTTGATTTTATTTTTATAAAATGCGGCCCTACTGAAAAGTCCATTTTGGATACTAAAAATGTCCTTGTACAAGATGGTTATATTTTCTTAAAAACAAAACGACATAATTACTAGCCGATTTTACTCCACTAAATCTAAATATTCTAAATACGTCCACCGTAAAGTAATGGTAGTGGGAGAGCGATAATCTCAGCCTCCAGCCGTAACGCCCGTGCACCCGACCCCGGAGCGCTACTCGAGGAGTGTACAGAGAACGGACTCTTAATTCAAATACTGTGTGCTGACGATGTGATTTTGTGTTTTCCTTCAGTATTTAGTGCGTTCGATTCTAAACATTCTATAGTAATTAAATAAAAGTTATCGGACAAGACTGCCGTTTGTGTATTCAGTTTTCTATTATCTATTAGTATTCCTTTCATTCGATTTTCTTAGAATAGGCATTTTATTTAACTGTACGCGAGGTGTGTTTTGTTGTTAGTGGGTAATTCTGACGGTAGTTTTGACAGTTTGGAACGAAAGAACGAAAAACGAATGCAAAATATTGCAGCTAACCGGATTAACTGTTACCTATCAGATATTATTAATATTTATGTTAATTTTTGGCGTTTCTATATTTGGAAAGGATGTAAAAAACGACCGAATGGTATAGTACAATCGTTTTGGGAAGGCGAAGTGGGCACCAAAACGTTGGTGAGACGAAATGTATACATTTATTTCATTTCAACCTGCTTATGAAAGGTATAAGTGGGTGGTAGCTGGCGGGCCAGCCCAAATTATGCTATATAGGAAAGACGTTTTGCCAGGGTCGTATGGGATATGTATTCATTGGAAGTCTCTTTTTTTATTTTGGAAATACTCAAAAATATTTAACACAAGTTGCCTGCTTTACTCGTTCAAAACTTCAAGATGAACCATTCAAATTTCGTTAAAACTATATCAGAAACACACTACAACAGAAGAATTAACACAACGTAATATAATGATCAACACATCCCAACTATTCTAAGTTCGGCTCTGTTCAATAACTGTCTGTTTTTGACAAGAAGTACATCTTATTGGCCATCCTTCTCTAGTGCTGCTAATTTCTCCGTAACGTTAATCGTACCTTATTAAGGGGAGTACCTGAGCATGACTTAGGTATATTACAAACAAGTGGAAGGGCTCAGAGGCATATGTCGGGTTTCACCAACGTTTTATTTCTACTTCGCTTTCCGAAAACGATTCTATTATAGTTGCTTGTCATAAGCGTCGACTTTCCGGAGAAAAAGAGTAATGTAACTTTAACACCCTATATCTTGAAACAGGGACGCTCAAATAAAAAATGGCATAAGTCGCATTATTTGGTCCAAAGAATATGTGGTTAATGGTATGGCCTTCTATTTTGGGACACCCTGTATGTGTAAAATATTATGGGTGTAATTCAACAATGGTCGGGAGGATTACTTGGCAGGGTAGTTAGTTTCGCACAGTGTTACTGATACCTATTTAAAAATATTTAATTACTTTACCTATCTCATTTCGAAACTAAGAACCATTTTCGTAATGGAATTAAACACAACTTTAAAATTTAAAGAAGCTAAATTGACCTCCAAAATACCTTATTTTGAGACTTCTTAAATAATGAATTTCATTATGAACACGGCGCTAACTATAGCAACAGCCTTAACTGCGTCGTACGAGAGCAACTTTTTTCTGCATCTCGCCAAATTTAACAAACCCGATAAATCGGATACGCCCCCAAAATCGGAGGAGGGACAAGTATCGATATCCGTTAGATTAGCTGGCCGCGTTTTTTTTTTTTCGACGGTAAAATCAACCTACTCGCACCAAAAAGGATAAACGAAGGCCGTTCACAAAACGAGATCCATCTAATTCCACGTAAAAAAAAACGTCAACATTTTATTTTCATCGGCGACGAAACGACGCAGTACTAAATTCCATTTTCTTCTATTTGTTTTCTACCCCCTTACCCTTTATCGAACCAGGTGAGACGGTCCCGGAGGGTGGCGTGAGAAAACAACGTTACTGGAACACAAAGGACAACGACTAACAAACGGGCTGGCCTTCGGAACGATTTATAGGTTAAAGGATTGAAGAAAGGACTGCGGATGAGAGGGAGTGGCTCCGATTTCCTGACGAAGGTAATTGTGTCACGAGAAACCGTCCATGGCTTAAAAGCCAACCTTAATAGGATTCGGAATGTTAGAGAAGCCCTAGAAATAGGGACAACTGTACGTCACTCATATTGGCAAACTAGATACTATACTTACACAGTTATAGCAACTCGCAGTTGATGGATATCGTTTAGCGGCAAAAGCAGTTTAATTTGCTGCATTAATAATAATAATAATAATAATATATCTACCCCTCATTCTAATCACAGGGATTAGCCCAGAAGTCGGAGACTTGTGCGGGAGAGGGGACGGCATATTATTATTAAGCAGGCCGCATTTGCGCCCAGGAACGACTTACGTTGGTAGGCCCTAACCACTATTCAGTGCAGGAATGAGGGAAACCTGGAAAACCTCATTAATTAGGGGGGTAGTCAAATATCAACCGGCATCAATCTCTCACATTGACCCAAGCCAACATTCTTCCACCCTACCATACCCGCAGAGAGGGCGCCAAACCTCTCCACGAATATAGCTTATATACGGTCTACCGGCAGTTGAACTCGAACCAACACCGATCTAGTCACCTCGATTCAAGTACTGACGCCTTAAATCGCGCGACCACTGACCGATCCTCATTAAAATGGATGTTGTAAAATGTAATTTATTTCTTTCCTTGGGAATTTCTTTCATTTTTTTCTGCCCGGTCGCCGATTATAAGCCTTATCAGGTTTTACAGTGAACCAGTTTCCAATGCCGTGCGGAAATGTATTTTTAAATCATTTTAGAACTGCTCTTTTTGATTTTAGTTTTACAAAATTGTATTTGTAGGAGTAAATTAAACATTTTTTTTTAGATAAGCTCTAAATCACCCTATATAGAGATATATTTTAACACACGCAATTATATCAGATAACTGGAACAAAAGATTTCCTTTATACGACCAGAATTACTTGATATGGTGGCTATAAGTGACGTCAGAAGTAGCAAGCCAATCAGAAGTAAAGTGAAAGTGTAAGCTGGGCATTGGTTTGTGGTGTATGACGTCATAATCATTGTCAAAATAGCTGATTTATATTAGGTTTGTTCCTACACAGCATCAAACTAGCAGCAACCTGGCACGAGTTTGCGCAGTACGAATTTAACCGTTCCAACACAATCCGGGAACTAGTTGTAAGATTTTTTGTTCCAACACAAAAGTGGATGGTTTGGAAACTGTTTGCTGACAGTCAAATCGGTTTGAGGATTATTAGGAAACTACTAGTTAGACGCATGCGCAGATAGAATCTAACCGCTAACAGAAGTCAACTTTTGGTAGGCTAGGTAATGAACGTAACTAAAGTTTTATGTAACAATTCTATTTGAGAAAGTTATTATAGTTGCACAAGTAATTTGCAGATTTTTAAGTACGCAATTCTGTAGTTTTTCAAAATGAGTGACTCTAGTGAAGAGGAGCAAGTTAGCAATTACAGCAGTACCTCAAATTCTAGTGATGATGAGATTTATCACTTCCTTATACATGAGTGACAGAAAATGCAAATTACTTCAAACAAACTATACCCCTAACGGTTACTGCTTGAATTAAACGTGTCGTTCCAACAAAGACATTAGAAAATGATTTCAAACTAGTACATGAATTGCACTTGCGCATTAAAACAGTCCTGTAAACTATCAGTCATTGCTATGTAGGAACAAACCTATTGTAATTTTATGCTTCTTTACTATACAGTGTGTTATAGTCTTTCCAAAGCGAGTTGGTGGAGCATCTTTGATGTTAAACGAGCTTCATAATTTGTTCCATCTACGTGTTATTTTTTATATTAAGTTTTTTTTTTATTTGAGCACAAGTTTTGATGATTTAATGCAATGATTTTTCTGTATTCGTTTTTATTTTCATTATTATTTGACATAAAGTTATCCCCATATTAAATGAATTGTTATTTAATATGACTTAACGGTGTCAATTTATTAACTCAAACATTTCTAATTAATTATTTCCAATCGAAAAAAACATTTCAATGTGTAAACTATTTCAGTTTAACACTATGAACTGCTGATTCAAATATCTAGCCTTTTACTTGAAAATAATTTTTGTTGGCCAATGCCATTGCCGTTATTTGTACTACACGAGCTTCGTCCGACATGGAGTAGCTATTAACCGCTAGATGTAGCTTGTTACATTTCGCGTACCCTGTAGAACTCCAGAAGATTAACCCTTACCGAAGGTGTTTGTCAGGACAGGAGGCAGGAAGCTTTTAGTAGAGCCACCAACATCGGTCGCAAACGCAGTTGAGGCTGAGCGGAGAAGCGGCCTGGGGCTCACTTCCGCAAGGTGAAGACGTCGGACCGTCTGGTCCAACAGCGCAATAATGTAGGAGATAATCCGCCTCGAGCTCGTACATCCGACGTCATTTATCCTAATCTCCAATAATATCGGCGCGCACTATGACATTTGGAAATTGTTAAAACAAATAAAAAATTTAACCTTTTCGAACGTTAGATTATACAGGGTGAATCTTAAATAAGTACAAATATTTTAACCAGCAGTATAGTTTTGTGTGTAGAACACATAATTAATAGTTTTTTTACAAAAAAATCAGAAATAAAAAAGTGAAATTTTAAATAAATTTCGTAATTTTTCAGTAGAAAACTTGTTGAGGACCGCTGGCCTAGACCGACCCTTCATACTTTTATGAGTCATAGTGCTGCAGACTGAACGTGTTGCCAGTATTACACAAATGTCTTTGCTTCAAGGAAGAAAAAATCTCAACTTTTAGCGAATTTTGTCAAGTGTAACATTTTATATTATTTTTTATTATCAAACTGTCATTGACTGTCATGACAGATTATCGGAAGCCCAAGTCAAACTTGTTAACCCCACATAATGCATGAAAATAGCAATAAAATTTGCTAAAAGTTGACATTTTTTCCATTTTAAATAAAAAACGCTTGCATAGTTTTTCGTTATTCTTCATAAAATAACTTAAGGAAATTGTGTTTTGTGTCCCTTTCTAACAGTGTACAATGACATTTAACTTGTGAAATGTGGATTACTGATTAAATAGTTAATTTTTTAACAAACAGGTAAGCTTGTGTGCACGTTTATGTATAATTTTTGAACATTGGACATAGTAATATCACGTAATATCTTGCGGAAATTCATTTTTAATCGTTGAAGTATAGTAAGGTTAGTTCAGATGTTAAAATTTATGTTAATATTGCTGCGTATCATACTACATACCCAATTTTACTGTACTTATGCTTAAAACAAGTATTTTTAAAATAGAACTATTACGTTAAAGGAAACGTAATATTTATATTGGAGGAGATATGGCAACCTCGGAACAAATCATATGTTTCATTACGTTGTTGGATGAAAAATCAGCCAGCGGTCCTCAAAATGTGGGTATTTTTTTAAAAAATTTATATCTCCGTAAATATTAGAAATTTTTAAAAATGGCTTTCACTAGACTGATTTAAATGACGAACTACACCAGCAGTTAAAATATTTGTACTTATTTAAGATTCACCCTGTATAGAAACATGTCGTAATTGTTATTTGAAATCTTTGTTTCAGTTAATAAAACTAACTAAAATAATGGAATATTGAATTAACCAATATTTGTTAACCGTATACGTAGGCGTGTTCTTTATAGAAATAAAAACGATAAAAAATGCCCATAAAAAACTATCAATAATTACATTTTAACAGAAAAAAATCACACGCGAATAGCGCGGTTCAAACGTAAGTATTATACTGGACTAAGAATAATGCTGAAAACATTGAAAAGCATCTAGTAAGCATGTGGTTCAATGATTGGTTTTCCCACACCATATCAAAACAGGCTATAGACATCACAGCTCAACAACATGATAATTTTGATCATTTCACGTAAACTATAATTTTAAAAATGACATAACTTGGACCGAGAACTACTTTTAACGAAATCCCTTTTTAAATTATCGTTTTCTAAAAATACGAAGTAAACAAAACCGCCCAAAATACACGACGCCTCAACTACATCCTCATCTGCCAAAAAAAAAACTATCACACATCACCGAAATAACGCTGCACGCATCTTGCCAAAGCCAAGCGGAAAGAGTGCTGTGACGTGAATGAATCATCACGTGACGTCACCCGTCGAGATCGGAGTGAAAAAACCTCTATCTATTTCCGTTGCCGTGAATAAAATAAGCTCGCATGACGGTCAATCGATGTCCCAGGACGCAGGATTATCTGGCAGGACGAGTTGCGTTCAGGAGTTATTTCTGTTTCAGACTCATATTCGACACCTAGAAATTGGGGGTATATGTAATGTTAATTAACCATATGTACTAATTATGCTTCCGCCTGAAGTTATAAAACCTGTGCAATCCAGTAGAACTATGTAAACAAAATTACACATTTTCATATTTGATAACATACTGACTTCCGATCAGTAAGTGACTGTTCTTACCAATCTGACATATGTACACACTTACTATTCCTTTCAATAAAAAAAATGCGCTGTAAAATTTAAGATGTTGGGGTGATCAATGCTGTGTTTTTTGGTGTTATTTATGCAATTTTTTAGATGATGAAAGTGAATTTTAGGCTAACTTTAATGTAAGACAAATTCCTAGTGCATATACAGGGTGTTCCAGAATGAAGGTAAAATATTTTACCAGTGTATTCCACAAGCCGTTTTAGGGGGGATATTCATATAAAATTTTTCAATTTGGGTCCTCCCTGTTGAGATATTCGAGTCTCAAAATGGCGGAAAAAAATAGTTTTTTTATTTCCCTTTAAAAACGGTACCACTTAGAAAATTGAAAAATTTCGTATGAAGATCCCACCCTGAATGGCTTGTGGAATACACTGGTAAAATATCTGACCATCATTCTTGAACACCCTGTTGTTCGTATCCTTTCAGATTCAGATATAATGGTTCGGTTCGAGATATCTTCAACTACTTGGGGAATGTCTGCGACCTGTAAAAGAAGGTGAGGCACGTAATTTTGTCTGGGGTAGAAAGCGAGAAGCCCTATATTGCCAAAAGCCTGTGTTTACAAAGTCCGCTTTAGTTCAGCCACACCATGAAATATTAATCTTTTATTAAATGGAAAAAAATTGGTAGTGTAATGTGTAATACAGATTTTAAAATATCCTTAAATAATTCGCAATATAACCTTGTTGTAATACCTGGCATAAAATCCTCTATAAGAAAAATTTTGCTACAAACTTTCCCGAAGTTTATGCAGGGAAATATCAGAAGTAGGTACAGTAAAAGAAGCACTCGGGAACAAAACAGATTGTCTGAGATTTTGTGTAAATATTCTTGCGTATGTTTTGCATTTTTGTACACTTTTTATAACTAAATATCGTACGATCTCTCAATTGTTCACCTACAGCAGTTCTGAAATCTATTAACATATGTCAGTCACTTCATGATATTCACCAATAAATTGACGAATCGTACAAAAAAGTAATTTCCCAAGCGGAAATCAGTTTTGATAGTAACTGAGACGGGGTGCGTTCACAAACCGCTGAATCATTCTCGATCACCCTAAACAGCGGATATCTACAGTGACCGCCATTTTGGTTCTTGAGTGTCGGGAATATTATAAAACTAATAGAATAATTTTTGGAAATATATATGCTGTTAGTATACACGCCTTATTACTACATTTAGAGTTAGTTATAATTTAAATTTCGTTATATGCATGAGGAACCAAAATGGCTACTATATTGCAATCTAGTGCAATAATAATGGCACTCTTTAGACCAAATTTAGCGATTTATGTCGAACTGCTGACGTATTCTTAATGAAACCTACTTTCAACATTAGTTCTTAGTTGTTCACTCACCAGTCTCTATTGGCTAATGAAATTTCTACCCAGAACTTCCAGCAGTTCAAAAACTAATTTGAGGGAATGCCATTATTATCGTGACATCCATATTCTATAAAGTCCCATACACATCCATAGAAGTTGATTACATATAACGTTCATCCATAATTTAAATTGGATGGTAACATAAACATACTGTTTTTCCCGCAACTATTAGAGATATTGCGTGTTCTTTAAATTATCAGTTCAGCGATAAGCAACTAAACCCTTTATACATCGTACTTAAGTTAAACACAGAAATCAACTAGAACGCTTTTTGCCAGCAGTAAAACTTATTACACTGGTTTACTCTAGTAGCAAAACAGAGTTAGAACGTCCGCCAGTGGAAATTCCAAAGCGAGACATTAAAACGCGACCCCGTTCCCACCCTAGTCGCGACCCCGTCGAGGCGTTAACTCCTAACAGCGTTTAGTCGCCGCTCCCGCAGGAAATCGGCGGGTCTTTGAACCCGCCACCCGTCTACAGGGGTTCCGGAAATAGCCGCCACCCCTTCAACTCGATCACGATCGACTACTATCCCGCAAGATCGTCGATGGAGGCGTCCCGACGCCAATTAGACGCTATAAAAAACAGATTAAAGTTAGAATGATTGATTAATGTACAGCATATTAGCTCAGTTAGTAGCTATACGTAGCTACAAACTGAATAATTAACTGAATACAACACTAAAAATTCATATCCAGTTATAAAAATAATCGAGACGTATTAAAATAAATTCTAATAACGCAACATTCGAAAACGATTATCCCTTTATGTAAAATATCTTATTCATTTATATATCTAGCTAAGAAAGTTTGGTCTGTTTAGTCCTTGTTGTTGAGAACACATAAAATAATCTCACTCTTCATATAATGAAATGTAAATGATTTATTAATTTGATACATTAGGGTTTTGTAACTTCAATATTAAATATTTTATAATCATTCATTACATGTTTTAACGCTACAATACTAGGAAATTATTAAAATTTGGCAACGTCGCATGAGGCTGAAACCGAGCTGACAGTAACAGTCTGAAAATGAGTTTAAATAATGATTTGCAAATATTTGTTTTCGGTGTAAATATGCATTTAATTTTTTTTTAATCATGCATTCGTGATAGACCTACTCATTAACTGATTTAAACAATATGTACACTGACATCATTTCGCGTTAAGTTACCACTAAATTAGCATAATTATTGTTTATTGTTTTATATATGCATTATCATTAATAAACAATAAAAATAAAAGCGGATCGAGGATATATCCTTGAGGAACGCCCATCGCAATTAATGATTTCGGAAACTGAGTCACATAGTCATAAAACGAGCACAAACTGTTTGAATTAGATGGTCAAAAGAAAACAAACTATTTATGGACACCATACCTAAACATTTCCAACAAGATACTATGATTTATGCAGTTCCATGATTTTTTAGCTATGGGGTAAACTGTTTACTTGAGCATTAACCAAGAAATTTAAAACGTTTTCTCCGTGTAACCGATCCAATTATCCATATCGAAGGGGATCGTGTGCGTTTACATTCACAAAAAGGAAAGCAAGCTCAAATAATGCATACATTAAAGACGTCTGCTTCCTGTGAACGTCGACACTCCGTAAAAGTATCCGCATTCACAATTTTTACGTTTGAGATAAACGATACCGAGTGAAGGTGTAGTATTTCTGCTTTCGAAAAAATCGAGCCGGCTGCCGATAATCGCTTTCTATCGAAGAGAAGTGAAAAGAGACGACGCACGACCTGCTGTACATCGGGGACATTTATCACTAATTTATTTAATAAAGATCTCAGCAGGCAACTGTCAAATTTTAACTGTTATGTGGTATCAATAATCAAAGGCTTTCAGTTGTTTCGACACTTACCTGCCTACTAGATACGAATTTATCCAAATACAAATGCTATTAAGTTTTCAATCTAGATATCGCTGTTCTGCGAGTTGTTCTCTTCAACCGAATTACTCACGTTGAAAATTAATCGGGAAGGATAATGGGGGTTGCATTGGATGATTCATCGCGCTGAATCATCCCCATCGAATCGCTATATAGTAGACGGCTATAGGGTGAATGTATCTGATTATAAAATTGATTAATTAATGTGCACAATGTTTAGACAATGCTCTCTTACATAATTAATTATGACGAAGTACAAATATTTTAAGAAAGGATAAATAAAAATAAGAATGAACGGAATCGCCCTTCAAAATATTTCCAAACTTATTTATAAAGCAAAAAAAGTTACCTACGTTATAAAATGTTCTTAGAAGAGATAGTAGCTAGCAACTTGGTCAAAAACTAACAATAGTGACGTATTTAGCACCTTTAAAAACTTAGTCTATATCATCGATATAAGGGAATATAAATAATTTCAAAAGACACTGACCGTGAATAATGGGATAGTGGTGCAATATAATTTCAAGCGACATAAAGATCATTAGAATATGTGGATATATGCATAGTATTAACATAATTCTATATCATGCCTACTTAAGTCATCTAACTCGATATTACTCAAAGCGGAGTGGCTGTTAAGGAAGTTCCCGTCATCAATCAGTGTTTATTTTACCCCAATCGAACCACTTATAAAAACTTATATCGGCACGGCGCCATTTGGAATGCGACGTTGTAACATTTCACATAAACAAGGTAACCGCTTTCTGTATATCATGGAAATGGGTCCTTGTCTTTATAAAATTTAATCCTTTAACAGATATTAAATATGTACTTATATATGACATTTTGCAAATTCTTAATAACATTTGACGAAGTTGTTTCATTTTATGAATCGTAGGCAACAAACTTGGCAACTATGCAGCCTCTCGTCTACCAACTCACCGACATACGTCGTTCCTGAACACTGTAAGGAAGACAAAGAGGGCAGATAACGATGCAACTTAGATGATTACTTGTTTACTTTGCTGTTATTTCCATATATCTCTTATCAAACTAAAGACCCAGAACAACAGAAGCCGCCAAATTATTAGTAAGTTAATATATTGTATTATCAGCAGTACATTGTGAATATCCTGAGTAATTCCATTTTGAGGGTTACTTCTTGTCGTTTGCCGAGTTAGATACCGAGCTATTAAAAGTAACATTTTAAAGCTTTGGGATTTAAGACCCCAGAGTGGCTTGTATCAAACATTTAATAATAGTAGATATCGTTCCATACCATTCAATACTTCCAGAAAGCATTCCGATAGTGGCACAAAGAAAAGAATATTCAAGAATTTCTAAAAAATTCATAAAACTGCGTACAATGCAAGCTTGAAGAAAAATGAGTTACTGCATATAGTCATGAGCAATAATTTTGCAAAGAAATACGTTATTGATGAGATGGCTACGGCTCAAGGACATACAGTTCTACGGTTGCATCCATACTGCTGTTTTTTAAATCCCATTGAATATGTAGCCAATTAAAAAGAGACCGTCAAAGAAATAATACTTTTCCAATATTTGACAAAACAGTTAAAAATGTTATAAGAACCGAGGCGAATAAAATTACATAAGCTAATTGGAAAAGATGCGTCAAACATTGAGGGAAACTATATGCATAAAACTGCAAACTGATTGGGCTAAAATAAAAGTGGTTTCATCATAACTGTTGACAAAGAATAGGATGTACGAGTGACGTTAGTAACTGACGAATGTTAATGCTGGTAGTTTTTTTTATTATGATGTATAAATAATTTTTTTGCTGTATTTTTATGGAGTCGTTGTTATTTAGTTTTTTCTATAATTTTTTTATTTTAAAGAAGTATAATTTAACTTTTTTTCTGTTTTTTTCCCACCCTCCTGGCAGAGAATGCTCCTACCTCCTTGTAGTCCTTGCTGGGAAATAATAATTTAAAATTAGCGAATACTGGTATCTAAAGCAAATACGGTCCTGTCTACTTCTGACCAGCTGGACGCGGTAACCTTTGATGTTTTTATGGCAGTTTCTTATGTTGTTTTTTTTATTCCCTTATATCAATGACATAAACTGTACTCTCAGTGTAATTTCTTAGCAAGGTGGGCCTAGTCCAACTTATTCGATAAATATTAACAAACGAAAGCGAAGAATGATGAAGTACGTCGCTCGTTTCGGTCCCGGGCAAACAAAAGAGTCCCGAAAGCGGCCCCATCACCACCACCACCCCCCGGACCCCGAAAAATGAAACAAAACAAACAAAGGAGCGTCCCGTACCTCCATTATCCGCAACGCAGATGTTTTCGCTTATATCGGGGCGTTCCGGAGCCTCGCAATCGATGAATAAAGCCGTAGATTTTTTTTTTCGACGCCTCGATAGCGGTTAGAGCCGAAAGAAGCGGAGCGGAGAACTAATTTTTTTATCGGCCCATTCCCGGTAAAAAAATTCTCATTTTTTTGGTGCGGCGATGTAATCCGACTGATATTTCTTCTGGCCCAGTTATTTATGTGGTCGGAATACAGATCCGGCGATATTCCAATTTCCATTTATCAACATTTTCCAGTCGATCAAGTGTAATTCTAAATTGCATTAATCTTTTCTTATTTCTATATCAGAACGACCGATAACCAAACAACATCAACTGGAAGAACCACGGATATGTGTTCCGTTGAAATGAGCTTCGAGCGAACAAAACACCCTGTATATTTAAAAAAAAATGAAATTGTTAGTAGTATTAAAAAACTTTCACCTAAGATGTTTATTTTCTACAATAATTAATAATTCATTTGTTTCAATAAACAACACAATGTCAGAGGGGTGTGACACTCCTAAAATCAGGTAGGTATACGTTTTGTCTGAAATCAGAAAAATCTGTAAAATCACATGAAATCATACGAAATCTTGTGAAATCATCGAAACCTGTGACATCAGAAAAATCACGTAAATCAAATGAGCAACTAATTTCATTTGGCATATTTGTCATCAGTCTGAAAATTTATTTTTTTAAAGATTATGTATTATCGGTCAGTGGCCGCGCAGTTTAAGGCGTTAGTACTTGAATCGAGGTTACTATAGTCTGTTTATAAATGAGAGAGAGTAATAAAAGCTTATTATGTATGCAAATCGTAAATAAATTTAGTACTGGTGCTTATATTCAATATTTTTATATTATGTATTATCGGTATAGATGAGGTGTACTTTTAAAAAAACTTTGTGTGATCGAACCGTACTAAATTGTAGCAGGTAGCTAAAATTTAATCCCCGACAATCCGTCTGTGTCTATGCCGCTTCAATTTCTCGATCCATTTCTCTTATAAGTAAACAATATAAAAACAGCATTTCAAAACTAGAGGCTACTTTAAGCATCATAACCGGGTTAAGAGGGTTTTTAGTAATTAAAATAAAATTATTCAATATTATTATCAAAATATTTATTTAAATTTAATGAATAGTCTTTTATTCCACACAAAAATATATGTATTTTGAAAATTCAAATTATGGTGAGTAAATGTACAATAAAGAAAATAAAAAAGTAAGTATATTAAAATTCATCCTCTGAATATTCTGATGAATTATCTTCGTCTCCTAGATTGATAACGATAGGTTCCACAGTGTCAGTAACGTCAATTAAATTATCGAGTTCCCACATTTTCTCCTCTTCTTTTTGTATATGATGTATATATTTTAGCCAGTTATCTGCAGTTACTCGTTCCAAGGAATTTTTTAACAAAATTTTCACGTCACTTAATTTAAACGTCGTATTATTTATTTCGCGCTACATCTCCTTTTACCTGCGCCCAGACTAATTCGATTGGATTAAGTTCACAGTGATAAGGTGGTAACCGTAGTACCGTCATTTGGCGATTTGTTGCCATTTCATCGATAACATATTTTTTCTGATCTTTATTAAGATTGACGTGTTGAAGTGTCAAAAGTTCCTTTTTCACCATATTTGTTTCAAAAGAAATGTTTTTTCCGGATAACCATTGAATTAAATCGGCTTTCCTCCAAGCAGTCGTAGGCGTCCGCTCGGTCTGCCGTGAATGGTAACTGGCATTATCCATGACAATTACAGAGCCTGGAGGAATAAGATCCAACATCTGTGTAAAATACTCCTCGAAAACATCTGCGTTCATGTCTTCGTGATAGTCACCTGTATTTTTAGACTCAAATAAAAGTCAACCGCCATCTACAAAACCACTGGCACTACCTATATGTGTCACTATTAATTTTCGCCCTTTACCTAAAGGTGCCTTGAACCCTGTTGAAAATCTATCCAAAAATGCTTGTCGAAAACTTTTTACATTTTTATCTTACCATACTTTTATTACAGTATATCCCTCATTGACCCAAGTTTCGTCTAGATAATAAATATTCCTCCCTTCGTCACGGAATTTTCTAATTGATCTTAAGTAGGATCTTCGCCAACAAATAATTTCATCTTTATCGATAAGAACTGACTTCTTGTTCTGCTTTTCCCAGCAAAAATTCAACTCTCGTAACACGGCCCATAATTTGCTTCTACTGATTTTTGGCAAATCGTTGTCCTCTGAAAGTTCACTTAAAATTTTGTATAGCGTTGGTGTTTCTTTTTTAAAATAAAATGAGTGTACTTTTCTGTGCATGACAGTTTTGAAGAAATCATCTATAACGACTTTTGACCTCCCTGTAGATGATTTTGGGGGATTTACAGTATCTGGTTCATTTTGTGTTTCCTTTAAAAGTCTGTAGATAGTCGATTTTCCAATTCCTGTCATTTTGGAACACGTTTCCACGATGTCATCAACACTGTTGGTAGGATTTTGGTGTTTCAATGCATTAAATACATTTAATATAATAATATTCCCATTCAGAGACAGCGCACATCTTTTCACGCGTTTAGCAGGCACGTAATCTGATAAGCAATATTATTTCCATTGGCACAATAGTCACTAAACACAAGTCGAATTTACTACTGCACTAGCACGTCTTCGTATATTCAGCTCTAAGACTGGATTGATCTGTCACAATACACTGGCTCCTGCTCTATGATGTATCCAGTAAAATATACTAATGTACACCCATTACCTGTTAGCATTAGTGTTACCCGATAATTATCTGAAACGAAATATTACCACGCCCATGGCCGGTTTTTATCTCGGGGTTTTATTACTCTCTTTCATTTCCAAACAGACTATAGATCGCTGTGGGTTCGACCCCCGCAGTCGGTAAGCTATATTCGTGGAGAGGATTGGCACCCTTTCTGCGAGTATGGTAGGGTAGAAGAATGTTGGCTTGGGTCAATGTTTGACTACCCCACTAATTAATGAGGTTTTCCAGGTTTCCCTCACTGGTGGTTAGGGCCTACCAACGTAAATCGTTCTTGGGCGCAAATGCGGCCTGCTTAATAATAATATGCCACCCTCTCTCCCGCACAAGCCTTCGACTTCTGGGCTAATCGTGATTAGAATGAGAGGTAGACATATTACGAGAGATATTATTATGTTGATTTTGTGTTTTTTCTTAAATTAAATCTTGTTTAAATAAGCTTGTATTTGCTTTTATGTGCTTATGATATTAAAATATAGTTGCAACTGTCAATGATATATGTTTAGTGCAAACAAGTAGAACTGATGTTCTACTTACATTAAAATGGAAAATGGACAAAATTTTATTTTATCTCCTATATGTACACGATCTACTAAATAATATTTTTTAAATACTTAAGTATGGTCATTGAATAAAAAAAGAAAATATTAAGTGTTATCTTAAATAGGATATCAAGTGTACAAAATTCTTGAAAATGTCACACCTCACGACAATGTCTGATCCAGAAAAAAGAAAGCGGGCCCAATACAGATCCTTGTGGGTATCACAAAATGTTTTTACAAAGTTTACATAATTTTTCAATGAAGTATGAATAAACGAAAGAATGCAATATCTGATACTGAATAGTGCAAAATTTATATGTTCACAAAACAATTCTATTCAAATGTACACATAAATAAATACTTAACAATATTTACATAAAATCGTTCTACATCAAAGCACAAAAATCAATAAGACACAAACTACAAAAGAAAAGGGGTCCCAATACGGAACCTTGCGGCACCACGAACATATATTACATATTTTTTGTTCTTGAACACAAATTTTGAAAAAATCAAGAAACTTGTATAAGTCACCTATGGATAATATAAACGTTTTGCTTATAAACAAAACAATTCTAATAATAATAATAATAATAATAATAATATACCTACTACTAATATTTTCATTTGTTTATAAATAAGGCAAAAATTTAGTAATATGCACCTAATATTTTGACAAAAAATAACTATTTAAATGAATAGCAGATGAAATATTTTCATAAAATCGTCCTAGAGCAAAGGCAGATGTCATTAATGGACATACGAAAAAGAAGCGGGCCCAATACGACACCTTGCGGCACTCTCGATGTTTATATATTACACGAGTTAGTGTCCTTAAATAAAGATTTTGAAACAAATGAAATAACTTCTAACACTCACCTATGGATAAGGTATCGATGTATGACCTCCGCGACGTCGTGCATCTGGATATACATGCACACCAGCTGCGGCAGGTAAAAGTCCACGTCCTGATCCTCAAAACTGAACATCTTGTTGACGATGTAGCACAGCACGCCCGGCTCCTTGCTGTTGAAGAGGTAGTGCATGGCCATTGAGACGTCGAACACCTTACTTTCGAGCAGTCTAAGCATGCCCGTACTCTTGGGGGCAGAGTCACTCTGATCACTCACTTTAGTCCGATCACTGGCGTCCTCCTGGACATCGTCCTCGTCGGTTTTCTCGCATTCCGGCTTGTCCAGGTTGTCCAGACTCTCGCGACTCTCGTTGTTCTGGCCCAGGTACTCGACGCTGGACTCCCTGGTGGTGTTGGAGTCGCTGGAGCCGGCGTCCGAGCCGCAAAGGATGCCCGAGTCATCGGAACCGAGGCTGGCCAGCTCGTCGCGCTGCTTGGAAGACGCGGGACACGAATGCACCTCGTTGGAGAGGATGCCGGTTACGGCGACGACGTTCTCGCACTCGGGACTCGGCGTCACGTCCACCTCGGGTATCCTCTGGAGGGCCGAGTCCAAGCTGCGGTTGCGGTGATGGAGCGTGATGTGGGTGTTATTGGCGGTGGTCACCTGGGTCACGGGCGGCAACAGGATACCCATGGACCTGAGGAGATGACGTTATGTTAATTATTTTCAATATGGAAAATTAATTATTACTGTAAATTAAGAACAATGAATTTTTTATACAGGTTAAATTTGAGGTTAATTACTAAAACATGTAATTATTACCAAAGGTAAGGTAAGGTTGAAAAATGTAGATCTATTCATTACTAGGTTCATTCCCAATTGCATTCCACAGCAACGGAGAAGTTGCATGAATTTTATATTGGTTTGAAATGTACATGGTAATCTTTCAAACATATTGAAAGGTCAGAACATGTATCTACATAATGTAAATGGAAGAAGCAACTTAGGAGAGTACTTTCTGTGTCTATTTTACGAGTCTATTTTGAACTTTATTCAATACCAATGTCTATTTAACACAGTAACAGATAATAATTTCACAAATGCCAGATTAACTGTTCTAAACGTATGTACTGCGTTGTTTGAAAGCATGGAAACCGTATACAGATATGAACTGAAGCACACTACTGTATTTGGAAAAACCATGCAGTTTCTCCATTCTATTTTGTCTGATTTTTGTTTGTGAATAACAAAGATGAAGCAAATAAAATCCAGCAAACAGATAATTTCATAGTCTGGCAACGTAAATGTGTCTTTCCAATGTCTAACTGTTAACAGAAGAATGTGTTTCTTTCTCTCTTGTCTTGTCAATAAATAATTATGTGACAAAAATACCCTACACAATAACTTCAAAAAGAAAGAAACTGCTTTAATATATGCAGTACTTTGTACTGAGTAAAATTATTGAAGCATGCTATAAATTCTAATTCTTGAAAATCAAGAAGTATCGGATACTGTTATTGATATTACTTCGTATTCGTAGCGAGTTTCTCATATTTATTAATAAGAAAACCGTCAACCAAACGAAAGTCTCCAATCGAAATGTATGCTATCCATCCGAAACTGGATCAAGGATACAAAGAGGAAACGCTTGATTAAACCCTCTCCATGGGGGTTTTCATTTATATGTGCGCCCGTTATGAATTATTTACGACAGAGAAGAATTAAAGATAACGGAGTATTTTCACGAAAAAAGTTATATATTGATACAAGGATGGGTAGGTTTCAGAAACATCAAAATAATCAGAAAAAAGAGAGAGAAAGATACGCCATTATCGGAATATGGCTACAACACAACTTTTCTTTATAGGTAGTTTACATAAAAAACTGACACCATAGGACGGTGAAAAAAAAAATTCAGTTGTGGACAGTCTCCCACCTAACCTGTTTTTGGTCCCTTATAAAACAAATGCACTATTATAAATATTTTGTCCACAAATTAAATTTAACAATAATGAAGCCAACACGTGGAATAAATTATAAGCTTGCAAATAAATATAAAATGTTACTAAACATCCTCCCAGTTGGCCAACGAACAATTGCAATTTCTAATTTTACAATTTACTAGACAAGTTGCAGCCGATAAACTGAAGTATAATTTAACGTTTTACGTAAATTTAAACATGTACATCCAAGGTCGACTTATTACTTACATTTCAACTTAAAACTGGCTATTGTAAATCAATCTCTATATACAGTATGTCGTTGCATGAGGTACAGCATTCTTGCGGATTTCTATTGCTAATTTTTCTAGTTGAAGTATAATGACTCTAGATTTTTGTGGAACTACCGGCAAAATGATAGTTACTACAAATAACTACAATTGATTTTTTTAGCCTTCTTTTGAAGTATAGTTACTCTACTTTAGATTTTAAAGACTTACAAACGAAATGAAAGTTACTACAAACGATTCTTTAGTCTCCACTTGTAGAATAGTAACTTTAGTTTATATTTCGAAGAAGTACAAACGAAATAAAGGTTACTACAAAGTACAAACTAAGTACTAAAAATGGTTTTGCAGCCTTCGGTTGAAGTATACAGAGTGTTTTTAAATGAAATAGCAAATTTGAGACCACAGATCCCAAGTCGCATAATAAAAAAGATACAGGGTCTCAAAGTAAAAATTTTATTTTCTTAAAAAATCCAAATGTTTACATAAAATTTGTAAATTAGGGGTTTTTGCGGGCGAGAAATTCAAATTTGTTTCGAATTTTGACGTCGCTAGTAGAGGGCGCCACTTGTGGCACACCGTGTTTCTTTTAAATGACAGAACTTTTTTGCAGCTTAGTGTATCCATCTACTATCGAAAACAATCGATTCTCCTACCAGTTTGATTTGAAAAAGATATAGATACCTTGCTGAAGTTGAGGATTCAAAAATGGTTACTCCTACCGACGCGTCGGAGTAGGAGTTTTTCAAATAATCCTATTTGAAATGCTCAGTGCACCCAGTAAAAACTACTTTGGTTTCAGGTAAAGTGCCTTTTCTGCTGGAAGTACAGCAAAATGTAGGCATAACTTTAATTCCGTGCTACTACAAACGAAAATTTTTTCACTACAAACAACGCGGTACAAACGACTCTCTAAGAAGCAACCGTCAGATGCAGTAAAAATCGAATGATGAGTTTGTTCAAAGTCATATAACTTTCTTTTGAAATTACTACAAACGAAAAAAATGTTACTAGAAACGATAATCTATATGAGGAAAAAAATCAATTTTTAAAAGTCAGATGCCAGGTTCACACAGCTTAATTTTTCGAGAAAATTTTGTAACATATTTCGATATTAAAAGTGTTTCCTGTTTATTCCTTAAATAAAAATACATGGTTCATGTTTATTGCATAATTTATCAAAATTACTAGATAAGAAAAGTTATATTTATTATAACAAGTAGGGCGCTGAATGCCTTGCCAAAAAAACATTCTCAACATTGAATTGTTTTTGTGAGATACGCTTTAAAAAATATTTAAACGCCATAACAACTTCCATTCTAGACATTTTTCATATCTCGAATAACGGCGGAGAAAAGGGAGAGGGAAGGGAGCAATTTTCACGTGACCATCCTGTATAATAGAAAATTAAAACAATAGTTTTTATTGCATTCTTCGCCACAAAACATCGTTTTTAATTGGTATAATTCCAATTTATACGTCCTACTTCGGCCTACAAAATTAACGAAGACGCCTGCGTCATTCCCGAAGAATTCTATACAGAGCGTTGTGTATTTTAACACGCTCGAACGATTCGAGCAATAAACAGCTGCCCATTCATTCATTTTAGTGGCTTTACTTATTATTTATTTTTGTTTGTGGGGACAATGCGGCCTTGTGAGAAACTGAAAGGGGTACAGAGAGAGAGGAGGCCGCAGAGTAATTTAATTCGTTCATTGAAACTCAAGAAAGCTGTGAAGTGAAGTCAAGGCGTTCATTATACCAACGGGGAAAGAAAGTAGCGTTTGTAGTCTGTAAAAAGTTAAACGTTGATGGGTTTTGTACATTTGGTTCGTCTGTTTTACAACAAAAAAACTGACTAAACGTGAAAATTTTCATATTAACGTAATACCATTCCAATTACATCAATAAAATGTAATACACACTTATTTTTAGACTTTCAACCAGTCGTACAGTTGTATAAACGGCTAAGATATAATCGATATCTTATCTAAAACAATATAAAATGTTTTTACAACACAATAAATATTTATTCCTTGCGGCAAACGCCTGGAATTTTCGACAGAACAATTGAGATAGATAGATATCTCAACATTTAATTCCAACAATGGAAAAAATTCCGCAATAGATTTCACGCTTGGCGCAAAATATTTACCGCGTTATTCATTTTGCCCGATCGATCAAGATACTTGGGAGGATGTCTGGGTGTCCTACCGGTGGTAACCAAGGTGCCAACGCGCATTTCCACATAATATTACCTAACTGACCGAATTAGCTGTAAACAAGGGGGCTTTGATGAGTGCTGGTGAACTGCTTAGGCCCGCGGGACGTGATCCGAATCCAAACCGCAACGGTTGTACTTGAAAGTTCATATATACAGAGATGAGATAAAGTTGATCAAAACTACTTAGTTTCTATCTAATCAAAACATTCAAAATTACTTTCTATTGCCAAAATTCATACCTATTACTTCGCTATCAGATAATTCAAAGTAAGGTTTCACATTGTTAAATAGCAGCAGCCGTGCTGTTTCCAGTCTCTTCCATTGCCCGTTTGCAGTGACTCACCGCGCGCGGCAGCACACTACAGCACAAATGACGTAGTCGGACATAGTCGTCAATTGTTTTCACAGCAATTATGACAAATGTCAAATATCTATTAAGGTATACGTTTCTGTTCACGCATTATTTTTAAATTTATAAATTGACAACCTAAAATAATAAGTATTGTGTTTTTATGCTGAAAATGTAGGAGTACCAGCCAATTATCAATACGTATACAGGGTTAACTATGACTTAGTACAAATATTTTAAGAGGGAATAGGGAAAAATAAGAATTAACGGAATCACCCTTCAAAAAAATCCAAACTTATTTATAAAGCCAAAAAAATTGTTTTCGATATTATTTTAAATTCTTATTTAACGCCGCCAAAGAATGCAAAAGTCGCTCAGTCGGTATCGTTGTCATGTCATAATTCAATTCCTGTGTTTGCGTTGTAATTTTGTGTTCTTCTTCAGTTTTTAGTGCATTTTTTAATTTTTAAACGTTTTATAGTTATTAAATACATTTGTGTTGGGTGCAGATACTTTCCCACAACATAGTTCGCCAGTTTGGTTTTCTAGGTTCTGGGACAAGACTGCCACGGTTACATTAAAACTTGTCTATTATATATTCCTTTCGTTCGATTTTGTTATAATAAATAGACATTTGATCTAATTGTACCTACGGGAAGTGTCTTTTATCGGTAGTGAGTGGCTGTAACGAACGAATATGTAGTTTTACCAGTTTATAATGAAATAATGAAAACTGGATTAACTGTTACCCATCTATTAGGTGTTATTACTAATAAGAATGTTAATTTTTGTCGTTTCTACATTTAGAAACGCTACAAAAAGACGACCGCATGGTAGTTGACATTGTTGACAGATGTAAGCTTTATCTATGGATCTAAGCCATCTCAGTCGATTCTTATCATAGGCGCCGACTTTCCGTAGGAAAAAAGGGTTTTGCCCCATTTTTTAAATATCGAGCTAAAATTCTGGAATAATTTTTTTATTGTCTTTTAGGCCTCTCTGAGCACGTGGTCAAATTTTTTGTACTTAGTCATAGTTAACCCTGTATACCCAGTTTTGTGAAAAATGTAAAATATTTAGACACAAAAGCTTTGTGTGAAGTATTGGAATGGTATCAGTGCCGCATATTTTAATGTTTTAAAATAGTCGATAAATACATAAGAAGTTTACATTTTTCAACAATCGTTGAGCCGAAATTAGTGCTCATTTAAATAAAAATTAAAACCGAATCTATAAATGACTGATTTAACAGTCATTTCCTAAAAAATACTCGTTAATCTACTATGTTTGAACTATTCATATAAATACCATATACAAATGATCGAAATAAGAGGACAGGAGGATAAATATATTACCTTCAAGAAGTCATTCAACTCAACACAATACTACAATAATTCTTAGATGAGCTGTTAATAAATATAATACAAATGCAGATTACACTGATTTGTTTTAACTCGTAATTTTACATAACAAACTAAAAAAAATGTTTCATACAATTCGAAAGGGATTCTAAGGATGAGTAAGCTGCAAAATGTTTAATGAAAAAAAATTTAAACATTTTGATGCAGATGCGATATAAAATTTAATTTCTTAAGAAAAATACCTTCCACGAATGTTTTGATTCAGGAAATGAACTATATACAGGGTGAACCTTAAATAAGTACAAATATTTTAACTGCAGGTGTAGTTCGTCATATAGATAAGTCTAGTGAAACCCATTTTTAAAAATTTAAAATATTTACGGAGATATATATATTTTTTTTTAAATATCCACATTTTGAGGACTGCTGGCTAGATAGGCCACTGACTTAACCTAATAAAATAAACCATATAATTTACTGAAGGCGAGGTTGCCATATATTCTTTAAGATTAATAATTTTTTAAAGTAAATTGAATTTTTACCATTGTTTCTAGTTTAAAAACACTCGTTTTTAGCAATAAGTAAAGTAAAATTATCATAAACGATTAAAATATGAATTTTCTCAAGTTCGATACTGTCACTTAAAGAGTTTAAGAAGTTACTTAAATTATTTCAAAAAAATATCCATAAACGTGCATAAAAGCTCACATACTTACTGAAAAACAGTCCATATTTTAGTTAATACCATTGTACACTGTTAGAAAGATTATCACAAATTATCCCCTTAAATTATTTTATAAAAAATAACAAAAAACTATAACTTTCACACAACATCTTAGAGTTAACTTCCACCACATAACCTCAAACAACGTGTCAGTGCTAACGATTTCGTACCTCGTAGTCTCGTAGTGGGTGAAACAGATTTTAAAAATAAACACAAAACATGAAATAACAAAATAACTAGCTTGATGTATACGTTCAATATCAAGAGAAGGCAAAGTAAAATATTTAAAAGCAACGTCAATCGCATGCACAAAGAAACTGACGTAGGCACAGACAACAGGTAGGTGTCAGGATCAGCAGGCGAATTGTCCCGCACAAGCCCCATCCTCTAGGCTCTAGGGCCTCTAAGATTGATAGAGATAGATGATGTTGATACCGGCGCACTGGACAAAGGAATAAGCTGTGGCACAGGCAAGTGCAATCAAAACATGTAATATTTGTGGAAAGGAATTTGATACTTTCAATACACGTAAATTGAAAGTTAATATAAGATACTTTTGCATCTTCTGAAACCGAACTAAGCTAATAGCTTCTTTAAGTAATGCACCGCTCGACGCATCTGTTTTAAGAGTTGCCGCACTAACGTATAAAACGTATTTAAATCGTCTTATTATTTTTACGGACAGTGTTTTTCTCTTAAGTGTCTTGTGTATTTAATTAATATTTTTCGTGAAATAGGTACAGTGTGATTAAATAAAGTATGGCGCATTATTCAAACAGTGAAAAGGTTGACATGCTAAAAGCATATTTGTTAAGTAAGTAGTGTTCAGTAATAGTGACAAAAATAATGTATTGTGATAAATCAGTCGGAGTGTAGTAAAAATGGATAACGTACAAATTCTGGATAATATGATTGCGAGTAGAGAATCTGGTTTATATTTTCAATCATTCTTTGACATGTCTAAAAATTCTAGTGTAACACTGGCAACGCTGTGGAATGCACATCCACCATGACTTCCGAACCAGCGGTTACAAGTTTTCTATTAAAAAATCACGAAATTTATTTAAAATTTGGCATTTTTATTCCTGATTTTTTTGTAAAAAGACTATTAATTATGTGTTCTATACAGTAAACTATACTGCGGGTTAAAATATTTGTACTTATTTAAGGTTCACCCTGTATTCATCGCGGATCGTAAAAACCATGTAGATCACGTTTCATAAACTGTTGAACAGTGGGTACTCATTACGCCGCATTCCCTACATTCCTGCATAATTGTTATCGCTTATTGGGATTGTTTTACTGCTGGCGTATATGCAGAGGATACGTAATTGAGTCTCTTGTGTTCCATAATGGAGACGTGTATGTACCAATAGGTCGGTCCTTGTTTACAATCGATCACGTGAATGAGACATACAGAGTGCATAATTGCTACTAATAATAACAATTCATTGATAATCAGAAGAATTTGCTATGAACACAGGACAGAAGAGGAGAGTCCCTTTCAAAGATTCTTTTTAATATAGGTACTAGAAACGGTCATAAGAGATAGTCATCTGAACAGAGAAGGACATACAGGTATTGATTAAGTCGCAAAATAGTAAGTTATGCAGATGATGAGGCCATAAATCTTGCAAGAGATAGTAGGGAATTAGAAAAGATAACGAAAAAGCAGGTGGAGGAAACAATTAAAGTGGGACTGCAGATAAATCAAGAGAAAAGTAAGCTTTTGAAAATAGGAGAGCAAAGAGGAATAAATTTCAATATCGGAAAAACTACAAGAATATGTCTATTTGAGGGACGCTGATAATAAATAAATGTGACGAGCAACAAACTAGTAGAATATTTAGAATTTGGGAAGCAACCATTTAATGAAATACAAAGAAATTGGGTCCGTCTTACCTAGTTTCTACAAAATATCACAAATGTTTCTGCTTTTTGTCCGTTAATAGCAGCAGCATACGTTTGTATAAACCATTAATAGTGTCCACTTCAGTGCGATACACTTCATTTTTTTATTTTAAATATCCCCACGGAAAGAAGTCCAAACGATTTAAAGTCAGGAGATCGTGGCGACCATGGTACCGGTTCTTCTTGTCTAATCCCTTGGTATTAATGTTTGGACACGCTGTACAGGATACGGATATAATTGAACTTCGCCACACTTCTGCAATACGCCGTGGACGTCCTGGACATCCTTCTCTTCCACAATTCGGTTGTAAATTTCCCGTGTCACTCACATTGCACCACACTTGCACTCACTGCACGCCGCGGTAAAAGTAGCTGCATTTGGCACATGTTTACCGGAAAATCGTGCTGCTAAAACTTGTTTTTATTGTCAACATAATTTTCGATAGTTTGTCGCGTTGAAAACATAAATATTTTGTCATTTACTGTAATTTATAGTGCAAACATTTAGTGTAGTATATAGTTTTATTATTCTCAGATAAAAATATAATTATACAGTTGTTCGTATGACGCAAGTCTTCTTTCTGTTCTCTGTTCAGAAGTGTGATATCATCTGCAAATAATACCCACTTACTATCTCTGTCCAACGCCGATGACAAATCATTAATACAAAAACTGAACGGGTTCAAGTACCGCGCCCTGAGGAACTCCAAAGCGTCTATAATGGGTTCGGTAATATTATAAATATGTACATATATGTATAATTTAAAAAAAAATCGTTCGGCAAATTTGCCACCAAAAATATGCAAATTGACAACGCTGTCCGCCACACGTTGTCCGAGAAAAGATCGAGTAGGAAAAAGAAACGCAATCACGCAAAAACATTTGAACATGCAAATTGGCTGCATATCACCAGGCGCTGCACGTGATCCGGCTCTCCTTGAACGCTAATAAAATTCTATTCGGTATTTATCCCAGGCACGTCAGATCCAATCGTTGACGATAATTAATTGAAGTGGAAGACGGAAACGTATTAAATGGAAAGAAACGAAGAAAACGTAAACAAGGTTTTCCATTCTTAGTTTGACGGAGAACGATGGAAGGAGGGGTGAGCGTCAACGACAAAAAAATTACCAAATCTTGCATTATAATGAACCGTTTTTATTTGTGGAATATATTAACGGTTTGTTATACAGAATGTTAAGACGAACAACATTCACTACGTGATCATTAGAGACCGGAGATCCGAGGCTTTTAACAGATCCGGACTTAGCCAATATATGAAATTATTTACTTAGTAATATTACAAATTAGCTCACTTTCTTCAGTTCATATGTCCATATAATATGCAGGAATATTTACAAACTACGTTTAAAAGGCATCATTTTTAAATTAAATTTGCAACGAATTCATAGTTATTATAATTATAAAAGTTTTTTCCATAGGATACAAGGTGATTCACAGTTTACCTAAAAAAATTTGGGAATAGTTTTAATATTTTCAACCTTTACATCGTTGGGCTAATACAGTAGCCAAGCGATTCCGAATATTAAAATTACTTCTAGTAGCTATTAACGTTTTTCTGATGTAAGCATTTACATTAGTTTTTCAAGTGTAAAAAATTGCTCTCATGTATAGCAACTTTGAGTTGAAGGAATCGTTTTAATTTATGTGATGTGAAAATACTTAGCAGAACGATTTCCCGGTACACATGTGCCAAATTCAGCTACTTTTACCGCGGTGTGCAGTGAGTTCAAGCGTAGTGCAACGCGAGTATGACACGGGAAATTTGAAAGCGAAGCGCGGAAGAGATGGAGGTTCAGGGCGCCTACGGCGTATTGAAATAGTGTGGCATATTATACACGAAGCTCAATTATATCCGTACCATATACAGCGTGTCCAAGCATTAATACCAAGCAATTGTATGATGGCCACCACGATCTCCTGACTTTACATTATTTCGACATTTTTTATTTAAAAAATTAAGTGTATCACACCGAAGTGGACACTATTGATGATTTACGCAAACGTATCATAGCTGCCGCTAATAACTTACGAATTCAAAAACGGACAAAAAGCAAAAACATTTGTGTTAGTTTGTAGAAACTGAGTAAGACGGGCTCAAAATTTTTTTCAGGTGTTCAGATATATGTCAAACTATTTTAATAATTAAAACCACAAATTAATAATTAACAATAGCGGCAAAAGCAGCAGAATTTGTTGTATAAAATAGGTGTTATAAAATGTTATTTATTTATTTCTAGGGGAATTTCTTCCAATTTTTTGCGTGCAAACACAGTGGCATCTGATAAACAACCAAAATACTGAAGCCGAAACGAAACTTGACAGGGGGAACTGAATACGGTTCTGTTAGAAACCACGTCTCCCCATCTCTAATAATTAACGTTTTCAATTTCGTTTCATAAATCTAAAAATAGAATATCCAGCAACAGATACCTGCTTTGAATGAGAGAAACATCAATTTCCTGCAAAGTATATTGCTCAGGGTAATAATAATATTCGAAACTCGGAAAATGTATAGCCCAATTTTCGTAATTAAGAGGACGTTCTGGAGATGAACGCCAAAGCAGAAATATGAAATATAACATCCATTTATAGTCAAGTAATATCCCGATCCCAATTTATCTCGACGACGTTCGGAGACTTAACCGAGAATATTACAATTTTAATAATCGGAAGATGGATGAAGCTGGTAAATATAGGGGCTTTCAACGTATACAGACTATATCCTGTAACGATACTAAAAAATAGTCTTGACTTTTCTTGATCTTATTTTGGTCTCTTGAGACAAGTCCAAGACAAGACTTGATAACTCTCGAATTGCCAGACAAGGTAATAATATTGTCACAAAATTTGCCCCGCTCGCACCCAATTCGACGACTGTAGTATGGCAAAACGTTAGATTGCTCCGATCGCCCCTATACTATACTGGTAAACAAACAAAATAATGCCTTGAATGGAGGCGCGACTGGAATATTGAGAATCGACGAAAATCTTTCGAGAAATAGTTCTAGAGATGCTAGAAAATACCTGGAATATTCGGTTGGTCTATAAAAGAAGAATAAACGGCCGAGTCAGTCAGTCTTGAATTGGAGTGTTGAGTTGGAAATATATACTATACTATATTCTTATTGCCATATTGGCTTATCTCCCTATAGCTTTGCACCTGCCACGTGTCATATGCTTACAAATGGAAATATGTATAAATGTATGGATTCGTGAATTACCTAAACACACACATATCGGTAAATGATGCTGTAGAAAGGTGCAGTTTTTCAAGAAAAGCATATGTTGGGCTGTTTATCGTGCGTTAAAAAATGCTGGGGTCCGATATCTTGATTATTTTTCTTTTACTGAATTAATATATATTTTTTTATTATTAGGGAACGAGCCGCAGTCTTCTGCATACGCAATTCAAATGAAGCGTTGCGGAGCTGTTCGAGTTCAGGTGTCAACACCTATGTGCGGATAATAGCACTGGCCTGCTGACGGCGAGTAGTTGCAGTCTTTAGCTTGGCGGTTGTTATTAAACATATTTTGCAACAAGTAATAAAGGTTTGCGCCTAATTATTATAAAAATTTGCCGTTTAGAACGCACGTTTATGAAGAACCATTTTTCCCTAACATAATCTAAACAATAACCGCCTTCACTACGTACTTAACTTTGTACGGTCACGGTTTCATATACATATTCGTACTTCTAATGTATTCATTTCAATAATAATTATTTCCAGCATAAGGAATTTCCGTACCAGGCGTACCAACCGATGATGAATGGTGAGGCAAAGTGAATACTGCGAGATTACCAGACCGTGAACATTTTTTTAAATACGGATCAACATTTGTTTATATAAGCGCCTGTAAATTCCTTCACGCTTTTATTATTATTTTTTTATAATTAATTGTACATTTCCTTCCACCTATCAAAGATAAAAAAAAGTCTGAAAATATCCTTTCATCTCTAAGGCGTAGCTATGCTTTACGTTTCCTACAAGCATTCGTCTTTAGTTGATACAATATTTTTCTACCGGCATTTACCTTTAAAATTAAGAAAACCTTAAAAAGAAATAAATTTTGAGAGAGTTAAAATGTCAACAAGGTCTCTATAACCTCAATCGGTGATATGTTGGAAATGTTTTCGGGTATTTTAAAAGTCGCACGGTTCAGATTAATCGTTAAAACAATGGCGAACGGCCTTCGGATAGGAATTTGCAGATTAGGTTAATTTGCCAAGTCGGCAAGGCAGCGAAATACCTGTGGCTATTTTTAACGCAAATATCACTTATCAGTGGATTACAGCGAATGCACCAAAATAAGTCAATTGCACACATTTCTTAACAAATATGAAGTATAAAAAATAATACGCGTTAAGGCACAAAGAATCACATTGTATAATCTATTGCAATAGTAATTGCACATCCTCAAATCAGCTTTTGAACTACTGAAAGTTCTGAGTAGAATGTCATTAGATCTATATTGGTGAGTAGAACAACTAAGAACTTATGAAGATTTCATTACAAATATGTTAATAGTTTATTTCATCGTGTCATCGATATAAAAGAATAAAAAACGGTAAAAAAAAAACTGCCACAAAAACAGCAAAGTCGTAGCCGTAGAACCATATTTATGTTAGATATCAGTATTCGCTCAATTTCGCCAATAATTTAAAATAAAATTGAGTACCTACTTATATAATAATGAATGGACCACGAAGAGATAGGAACGTTCCCAGAAGGGTGGAATTAGGATTGGGTAGGGTAAGGGTACACAACAGAGAGAGAAAAATAACTAATAAGTTAAAATCTATCAACCTCTTTAAAGCGAAACCAAAATAAAAACAATATAACAGAAAACAACCGTTCTAACCTCTAACCGCATCTTCTCTATCACTATTCGTTTGGTGTCTCTGTATTATACAGGGTGAATCTTAAATAAGCACAAATATTTTAACTGCTGGTGTAGTTCGTCATTTAAATCAGTCTAGTGAAAGCCATTTTTAAAAATTTCTAATATTTACGGAGATATTAATTTTTTAAAAAAATACCCACATTTTGAGGACCGCTGGCTGATTTTTCATCCAACAACGTAATGAAACATGATTTGTTGCGAGGTTGCCATATCTCCTCCAATATAAATATTACGTTTCCTTTAACGTAATAGTTCTATTTTAAAAATACTTGTTTTAAGCATAAGTACAGTAAAATTGGGTATGTAGTATGATACGCAGCAATATTAACATAAATTTTAACATCTGAACTAATCTTACTCTTCAACGATTAAAAATAAATTTCCGCAAGTTCAATACTACCGTAAAATATTTAGGAAGATATTACGTGATATTACTATGTCCAATGTTCAAAAATTATACATAAACGTGCACACAAGCTTACCTGTTTGTTAAAAAATTAACTATTTAATCAGTAATCCACATTTCACAAGTTAAATGTCATTGTACACTGTTAGAAAGGGACACAAAACACAATTTCCTTAAGTTATTTTATGAAGAATAACGAAAAACTATGCACGCGTTTTTTATTTAAAATGGAAAAAATGTCAACTTTTAGCAAATTTTATTGCTATTTTCATGCATTATGTGGGGTTAACAAGTTTGACTTGGGCTTCCGATAATCTGTCATGACAATCAATGACAGTTTGATAATAAAAAATAATATAAAATGTTATACTTGACAAAATTCGCTAAAAGTTCAGATTTTTTCTTCCTTGAAGCAAAGACATTTGTGTAATACTGGCAACACTGTGAACCACACGTTCAGTCTGCAGCACTATGACTCATAAAAGTATGAAGGGTCGGTCTAGGCCAGCGGTCCTCAACAAGTTTTCTACTGAAAAATTACGAAATTTATTTAAAATTTCACTTTTTTATTTCTGATTTTTTTGTAAAAAAAATATTAATTATGTGTTCTACACACAAAACTATACTGCTGGTTAAAATATTTGTACTTATTTAAGATTCACCCTGTATATGCACTATCTAATACTACAGTATTTAGAAAGCGAAAAAACGAATAAATACTATAAAGGCACTAAGTATTAGACAGTGGCGTAGATACGATTTTGTTCTGGGGGGGTCCGATTATTTGCCGCTGCTACTAGAATTAATGGAAGAATTACGTACATAAATATGAACACTGGTTTTGAGAAAGTGTGTCTAAAAACAATGAATCAACAAATATGAACATATTTTATTATTACATTAAAGAAAAATAAGTTCAAAAACAGTATAACTCGGCAGTTATAAAATAAATTCGAGCCTTCTTGGTTTTCTGGCTAATAGATCTATAATAGCTTCAGGTAAAGGTATAAATTCTCTATTAATCGATAATGAGGCCAAACCATTTAGCCTTCGCTAAAATAAAAATAATTATCAATGAAAATTTGTAATTAAAATAAATATAATACCTACACGACTATACGACCATGGTCTTCTCCAGACCCCCCTGGAACCCCCCCCCGTATCCACGCCACTGGTACTAGATAAATTAAACACACAACAACGCAACACTGAGTATTCACAGCACTAATATACAGTGCTTTCGAAAAGTAACGAATAAATTCATTATTTTTGAAATTCAGAAGTTTTCGAAAAAATCCCCTGGCACGTCGATTTTGTTTTTAAAAAAGACACTTTTTGACATACGACCCACGTTTGTGACGTCATCGACAATATTTTTTAAATAGCAACCTCTCAATTTTGATCATGCCAGGTGAAAGAGCGTGTCAATCTACATACATACATCATGAAAAACTATGGTGTTACATAACAAAAATTTCAAGAAAATAACGTTTGAAGATTTTATAATTTAATTTTCACAATACTGAAAATGATACTGATTATGTAAAAAATCGACTAAATTAAATGTTCAAATTGTGCACCGTTGGATGCCTGACAGTAGCCGAGACGATTAATAAATTCTTTTTGGACATTATCAATAACTTCAGGAGGTATACGATGTATCTCGTGACGATTTCTTACTTTTAAATCTTCTAAATTAACCGGTCTAGTAACGTATACTTTGCTTTTTAAGTATCCACACAAGAAATAACCTAGGGGTGTCAAATCAGGCGATCTGGCTGGCCACTCAATCGGCCCCCTTCTCCCTATCCAACGATTCGGGAACAGCTCATCTAAATAAGCACGGACAGGTGTTGCATAATGGGGAGGTGCACAGTATTGTGCTATTGACGAGTTGTAAAATATTTCTTTAATAACCACCCCGCTTTGAATAATATCAAGTTAGATGACTAAAATAATAGACATCACCTACAGAATTCTGATAATATATTAGGCATTTATCCACATATTCTAATTATTTTTATGTTACTTGTTTGAAATTATATTGCACCACTCTATCCCACGACTTAGTTTCGGCATCTTTTGAATTTTTTTATATTCCTTTACATCGATTAGATGTACTGTACAGGGTGGGCAAATTTCGATGTTTTTATAGGCTCTCTCGTTAACTATAGGAGATAGAAAAAAATGACCTCCCCATTCTCGATTTTTTTTTTAAAAAGAAAATTAATGGTCAAAACCAAAATGACCTATCGTCTTTTGTTTTCGAATAATAAACAAAATTTCCAATTTTGCACTTTTCGAAACATGTCTGTAACTTGGTTGTTTGTAAAGTTAGAAAAAAATAATTAATACGTTCTTCAGACACTTTTTGAGTAGAGTCCAGTGGCGTGCATAATTTTTTTGTAACTGTAATTTGAGAGTTATATCGTAAAGTAGTGTTTTTTAAATACAAATCATAGTTGCCCGTGGACCAGTTGAAATCGTAATTTTTTTCTCTTCCTATTAATATATAATATGTAGGCTTTAAATATGTCATTTTATTGAGACAATTTATTATAGCATATTTTGTTTCTTTCATTTTCTTGAAATAGGCGTGTCATTTGAAATGAAATTACGTCTTGGATGCATTCTTAGAATGATTGTTATTGCGAATATATCATAATAATACTATTATTTGTCTAGTAACTCATTCCGTCATGATTTCTTCTTAATGTCTTGTCAAAAATATTTAAAAAATTAAATTGATACTCCGGAATAAACTGTTTTCTCAGTGAGAGAGCCTATAAAAACATCGAAATTTGCCCACCTTATACGTAGACTTTTTTTGTGTCTAATTTAATTGTTATTACATGAAAGCCCATTAAAAATAGGAATTATCTGGCTATGGATCATTCGCATTCCGCAGATAACGTCGGTTCCACTCACGTTCCACTATTTCCCAGAAAAGAGAATTAATCACAACTATTGATTCACGCAAACTTGGCACAGCCAAAGGACAAAGTACTCGGTCATACGTTTCGAAAAGTCAATTTAACAAGAAAACGTAACTCATTACTTATTAAGGACTCATAAAAAAATGTTTAGGAACCGAGTTCCGCATGGCAATAAGGGATGTTGCTGCCAAAATATTAAGTAGGTTTTTAAGTCTTTGACCTTTCACTATATGTGTATCAAGTCTAGGCCAGAAGTCATAAAAATCAAATTTGCCGCATATAAAAGCTAAAGCAAATTATCTTGGAATTACTTGCTTACTTATTTAGATAATATTTCAAAAGTTTTCGATATTGATAGTGATTTTATTTACTCTCAGATAGAAAAAGCATGATTTTAATTATGTTAAAAACTTCTTTTTCTATTGTTTAAGAAAGGTATTTTAAGCTAATATAAATCAAATCTCCTACAATTCCTATCAATGATTTATATTAGCTTAAAATACCTTTCTAAAACAGTAAAAAAATGTTACAAAAGCTAATAATAAGGAATATATGGGTAGATATTGTGGGTGTAATTCAACGCAGGTTGGAACTTTTGTCCACTGAGTAGTTAGTTTCACACAATATTATTAATACCTAAAAATATATAAAAACTTTTAGCTAAAAACTTCATTAGAAATACTGTTGATTTCAATCTATTTCTAGATGTTTCCATCTCAATGATATTTCAACTATTTAATTTAAATTATTATTAGTTACTCTAATTTTTAATTTATTTTTAAATAAAATATGCGCGATTCAAGATACTTAAAAGTTTTGTCGTTAATGCTAGAGATTTTAACCTTGATTTGAACTTATTTTAGGTGACATTAGGTACAATTATATATACAGGGTGTTAAAAAAAGAGTGTAAAATATTTAAGGAGGTAATAGTATGAACTAAAATAAGCAGACAAGTCTCAATAAACATGGGCCCGCAAAGTAACGGTTGCGGAGATATGGAATGTGTTATGTTTTTTAGCCCCTTTTTTTATTTTTCAAAAACGTTGTGTATTTTCTTATAATAGTTGGTTGATGTTTAGTGAAATAAACAGTACGTATTTGACAGTTGTTCTCAGTGCACAAGTATTCTTTCGCTGGCTGGTTACTCTAACGCAGAATTAACAGACATGCATTTCATGTATGGTCGTGCTAATGGGAACGCCACCGAAGCGCGACGTCTTTATGTTGAAGCTTATCCTTCACAACGCATGTTTGGAAGAATTCACCAAAGATTGCGTGATACCGGTTCCTTGAGCAAACAGTGCCATTTATCCGGAAGACCAAGGTCGGTATCCACTCCTAGAGAAGAAGAAATTCTAGCACTGGTAGAGCAGAATCCAGGTACGAGTGTGCGGAGAATCTCAGCCGAGGTAGGAATTAGTGGTTCTCTTGTTTGGAGAATCCTTCACGAGCAACTGCTTTATCCATACCATGTGCAACGAGTACAGGCCTTAAATCCAATAAATGATCATCAAGCACGTTTGGTTTTTTGCCGCTGGTTTCTACGTCATGATGCTGAAGACCCTCGTTTTCTTGCAAACATTCTGTTTACTGATGAGACCGGATTCACAAAAAATGGAGTGTTTAATTTTCACAATATGCATATTTGGGCCGACGAAAATCCTCATGCTCTAATAGAATTTGGACATCAGGCACGTTTTTCATTAAACATTTGGATGGGTATTGTAACTGACAGGTTTCTGTTGTCCTGTTGTTTTACCAAACCGATTAACAGGCGCTGCTTACCTCAACTTTCTGCAGAACACACTGTATGAGTTTTTGGAAGACATTCCTTTGAATCAGAGGAAACAAATGTGGTTCCAGCATGATGGTGCTCCAGCTCATTTTTCCATGGCCGTTAGAGAGCATTTACACCAAACTTTTCCACATAGATGGGTAGGAAGGGCCGGACTTGTTTTATGGCCTAGCATGATCGCCTGATCTGAACCCTCTAGATTTCTTTGTTTGGGGATATTTGAAGACATTAGTGTATGGTACTCCTGTAAATAGCCTGGAAGAGCTGTAACTACGGATTAATCAAAAGTGTCAAGAAATCCAAACCAAGGAGGGTTTTCGAAATCCGAAAGAGTTCGTATATCGTTGAGACGAAGATGTCGTGTCTGCTTGGAAATGGACGGAGGGCACTTTGTACCTTTGTTTTTGTTTGTTAAAAGCTTCCTTTGTCGGTTTATTCCTAAAATAAAATGTTTGAAAAACGAATAGTGGTCCATATCTCCGCAACCGTTACTTTGCGGACCCATGTTTATTACCTCCTGAAATATTTTACACTCTTTTTTTAACACCCTGTATATTTCAAAAAATTTATCAAGATTGGTAGTGGTATGAAAAATGGAATTACTTCAAAATATTAATTAGAAATAGGTCCTCTTTAACTAGCTCTTTAATTAAGGTAAAATACTTCTAGATGGAAATATCAGTGATTTTTCATATTTCAATAACTTTTTTTAAATTATTTGTGATTTCGGCTTATTTTAGATGCAAATAGTCACGATTACCGATTTAAATAGTCACGATCATAGATTTTAAAAGTTATGTCAATAATATTAGATATTTCTTTAAAAGGCAATAAATACGATTACAGACACTTGGAAAAATTATCAATATTACTGCCTGGTGATTTCAAATAACCTCAAGGAAAAGGCATGATTTTAATCAATTTAAAAAATTCACTACAAATATTGCTGATACTAAATGTACCTAAACAGTTCTTAATATTTCATTAATTTTTTTGAAATTACTAGTGATTTAAACTTATTTCAGATGAAAATAGACACGATTAGGGATATTTCAAATGTTTTGTCAATGCCGCTAGGAATTTAAATTTATTTTAGATGATATTAAGCACGATTATAGATATTTCAACAAATTTTTCGATATTGCTAGTAATTCACCTTTGTTTTTAGTCTAAGGTTGAAGCTACCCAGATTTATCATTTCAAAGTCTATCATACAGGGTGTTAAAAATTTAGGCGCATTAAGTTGTAAAGCTTAGCTCGCTCCTGGTAAACTAAAAAAGTTAAATATGTTTCAAGGACATTATTTTAAGAGGTCCTTACTAGTGTCCATCACTAAATTTTTCTCAAATGACTATTATTGAGTACTTTAAAAGTTATTTAAGAAAAACCGGTTTACAGCGGCGTTCTTCAGAGACACATATCTCCGAGCATGTCTCCGTAGAGAGGGCCTGTAAGAAACATTTTTATATGGACTTGTCATCTTATTTTTTCATGTTCTACCTGCACCCGAGAGATTTTCCACATTTTCGCGGACACCCTGTAGATTTCGACGAACTACAAACAAAATGAAGGCTACTACAAATAATTCTTAGCCTCCGCTTGAAGTATAATGACTTTACTTTTGATTTCGAGAAACTACAAACGAAATGAAGGTTACTACAAACTACTAAAAAAGTCCGGGGATGAAACTACTGTAAAAGTCCGGGGATGAATTTTTCAGTCATATATATATATATTTTTAAATTACTACAAATGAAAAAAATGTTACTATAAACAACTACAAACGATAATCTAGGTATAAGAATCAATATAAAAAATGTACTGAGTAAGCTCTCAGACAATCTATCTTCACCGCCAAATTGTGTGAAAACATCCGATCATTAGGTTCGTTCCTGCAGCAGTTGGAAACGGTTTGAAACTGTCAGAAATATTCGACCAGTTAAGTTGAGATCGAGTTACCAGCGAATTTAACGCAAGAAGTAGTTGCTGAGACATTTCTGATAGTTTCAAACCGTTTCCAAAAGCTGCAGATACAAACATGTTATTACATTAGCCTCTAAATTTATTACTTTCAAAACTGGCACTGACCTGAAATCAAGGCTGAGGTTTCTCTGATGGTTGCTCAGTCTGGCCTTGACGTTGAGCGACGTCGCCTGAGGCCTCCCGTGCACCGAGGGCACGCTGTCCCTGCATCCCGTCAGCTTCTGGCGTTTCAGGTGGGCCCCCGCGGGTTGCTGCACCAGCTCCGTGGACGCGGCTCCGCTCATCTTCACGCACCTACGCCTAGCTCTTCATTTTACTAGGGCTATGTGCTTCGGCGTAGTCCTGGGGAATTCTGGCTCTGACCTGTCGAAGAATACCGATTTTAGCATGTACTGGGGTTAGAAATAGATAAAAATGGCGAGTTTCTAAGGCTTCGACGGGGGTGTGCTTTTGACGTTAAACTATTTGACAGATCTACAGGGTGATTCAAGCAAATGTCAAAACGTTCAAAGAAAGATGATAGTGGCGATATTTTTCTAATCTTAAGGTAAGTTCTAAATAAACAGATTATGGATAGTAGATACGAGTATACAACAAAATACCTAAAAATAATATATCTCAGTGTAACAGTATTATACAAGGTGTGTCTTTAATGCAAAATATTAATTAAATGCTAATCAAGTAACGCAATACCGAGGGAGTTTCTGAAGAAGTGGAAGGATTCAAAACTTCGCCAGGTAAAACCTAGACTTTCTAGTATTCAATATTCTTAATTAAAATAAATTGTCAATGTCAAATAAATATAACGTTTTTCAAAACCATAAATTTTCACGTACTCTAACACGGCTTCCACTATCCTAATTGACCGAATTTGGTGGTCGTGGATAAAACGTTGAAATAGGGAAATTAACCAGCCTTTGAAAAAATGGACACTCGAGGCTCAGCCTAAAGTTACATTTTTTCTCGTGGATTAAAGGCTTGTTAATTCCCTTACATAATTAATAACTATACAAAGTTAACTATGACTAAGTACAAATAGTTTAAGAGAAGATAGAGAGAATTAAGAATTAACGGAATCACCCTTCAAAAAAATTCTAAACTTATTTATAATGCCAAAAAAAATTTTTTTTTTTTGAAATTATATTAAATTCTTATTTAACGCCGCATATGCGCCTTGTCCGCCACACGTTTATAGAATCAGAGTAGGTAACGTAGGGAACTAGCAACACAACCGTAAAATTTCTAGTCAAGTCATAATTTAATTCACCGGTGTGAAATCATCCACAGCCACACATTTAGGTAGGACTATAATCGATAAAGTCGTGGTCAGAAAATGAAGTCGAATTTTACACAAATTTTTTAAATAATTCATATGGGGCTGATCACAGAATATTAAAAACCTGAAAAATAAAAAAAACCACCCACCCTTCCTATTTCTCAGGCAGTCAGGGTTGTGCAAAGGGGCTGCAATTATTAAAACAGAAAATATTCAAATAAATAAAAATATAACTTGGTCGCTCACCATAGTCACAGAAAACATAAAAAAAACATATTAAGAAATTTCACCCACCCGTTTATTTTTCCAGGCCGCTACGGTTGGTGAAAGGGGCAGATTTGATAACATTTTTATTTGGAAATTTTCCAAATAAAAACAACTATTTCTTGACCGGACACCATATTCACAGAGAACGTTAAAAATTAGCATATTAAGAGATCCCACCAACCCGTTTCATTTTCCAGGCCGTCAGGGTTGGCGATAAGGGGTGGATTTGATAAAATACGAAATATTTCAAATAAAAAAAACAAATTCTTGACCGGCCCCCATATTCATAGAGAATGTTAAAAATTAGCATATTAAGAGATCCCACCCATCCGTTTCATTTTCCAGGCCGTCAGGGTTGGTGATAAGGGGTGGATTTAATAAAATACAAAATATTTCAAATAAAAAAAACTATTTCTTGACCGGCCACCAAATTCATAGAGAATGTTAAAAATAAGCATATTAAGAGATCCCATCCACCCGTTTCATTTTCCAGGCCGTCAGGGTTGGCGATAAGGGGTGGATTTGATAAAATACGAAATATTTCAAATAAAAAAAACTATTTCTTGACCGGCCACCAAATTCACAGAGAATGTTAAAAATAAGCATATTAAGAGATCCCATCCACCTGTTTCATTTTCCAGGCCGTCAGGGTTGGCGATAAGGGGTAGATTTGATAAAATACGAAATATTTCAAATAAAAAAAACTATTTCTTGACCGGCCACCAAATTCATAGAGAATGTTAAAAATAAGCATATTAAGAGATCCTGCCCACCCGTTTCATTTTCCAGGCCGTCAGGGTTGGCGATAAGGGGTGGATTTGATAAAATACGAAATATTTCAAATAAAAAAAAACTATTTCTTGACCAGCCACCAAATTCATAGAGAATGTTAAAAATAAGCATATTAAGAGATCCCATCCACCCGTTTCATTTTCCAGGCCGTCAGGGTTGGCGATAAGGGGTAGATTTGATAAAATACGAAACATTTCAAATAAAAGAAACTATTTCTTGACCGGCCACCAAATTCATAGAGAATGTTAAAAATAAGCATATTAAGAGATCCCGCCCACCCGTTTCATTTTCCAGGCCGTCAGGGTTGGCGATAAGGGGTGGATTTGATAAAATACGAAATATTTCAAATAAAAAAAACTATTTCTTGACCGGCCACCAAATTCACAGAGAATGTTAAAAATAAGCATATTAAGAGATCCCATCCACCTGTTTCATTTTCCAGGCCGTCAGGGTTGGCGATAAGGGGTAGATTTGATAAAATACGAAATATTTCAAATAAAAAAAACTATTTCTTGACCGGCCCCCATATTCATAGAGAATGTTAAAAATTAGCATATTAAGAGATCCCACCCATCCGTTTCATTTTCCAGGCCGTCAGGGTTGGTGATAAGGGGTGGATTTAATAAAATACAAAATATTTCAAATAAAAAAAACTATTTCTTGACCGGCCACCAAATTCATAGAGAATGTTAAAAATAAGCATATTAAGAGATCCCATCCACCCGTTTCATTTTCCAGGCCGTCAGGGTTGGCGATAAGGGGTGGATTTGATAAAATACGAAATATTTCAAATAAAAAAAACTATTTCTTGACCGGCCACCAAATTCACAGAGAATGTTAAAAATAAGCATATTAAGAGATCCCATCCACCTGTTTCATTTTCCAGGCCGTCAGGGTTGGCGATAAGGGGTAGATTTGATAAAATACGAAATATTTCAAATAAAAAAAACTATTTCTTGACCGGCCACCAAATTCATAGAGAATGTTAAAAATAAGCATATTAAGAGATCCCGCCCACCCGTTTCATTTTCCAGGCCGTCAGGGTTGGCGATAAGGGGTGGATTTGATAAAATACGAAATATTTCAAATAAAAAAAACTATTTCTTGACCGGCCACCAAATTCATAGAGAATGTTAAAAATAAGCATATTAAAAGATCCCGCCCACCCGTTTCATTTTCCAGGCCGTCAGGGTTGGCGATAAGGGGTGGATTTGATAAAATACGAAATATTTCAAATAAAAAAAACTATTTCTTGACCGGCCACCAAATTCATAGAGAATGTTAAAAATAAGCATATTAAGAGATCCCGCCCACCCGTTTCATTTTCCAGGCCGTCAGGGTTGGCGATAAGGGGTGGATTTGATAAAATACGAAATATTTCAAATAAAAAAAACTATTTCTTGACCGGCCACCAAATTCATAGAGAATGTTAAAAATAAGCATATTAAGAGATCCCGCCCACCCGTTTCATTTTCCAGGCCGTCAGGGTTGGCGATAAGGGGTGGATTTGATAATATACGAAATATTTCAAATAAAAAAAACTATTTCTTGACCGGCCACCAAATTCATAGAGAATGTTAAAAATAAGCATATTAAGAGATCCCACCCACCCGTTTCATTTTCCAGACCGTCAGGGTTGGCGATAAGGGGTGGATTTGATAAAATACGAAATATTTCAAATAAAAAAAACTATTTCTTGACCGGCCACCAAATTCATAGAGAATGTTAAAAATAAGCATATTAAGAGATCCCACCCACCAGTTTCATTTTCCAGGCCGTCAGGGTTGGCGATAAGGGGTGGATTTCATAAAATATGAAATATTTCAAATAAAAAAAACTATATTTTGACCGGCCTCCAAATTTATAGAGAATGTTAAAAATAAGCATATTAAGAGATCCCACCCACCCGTTTCATTTTCCAGGCCGTCAGGGTTGGCGATAAGGGGTGGATTTCATAAAATATGAAATATTTCAAATAAAAAAAACTATATCTTGACCGGCCTCCAAATTTATAGAGAATGTTAAAAATAAGCATATTAAGAGATCCCACCCACCCGTTTCATTTTCCAGGCCGTCATGGTTGGCGATAAGGGGTGGATTTCATAAAATACGAAATATTTCAAATAAAAAAAACTATACCTTGACCGGCCTCCATATTTATACAGAATGTTAAAAATAAGCATATTAAGAGATCCCACCCACCAGTTTCATTTTCCAGGCCGTCAGGGTTGGTGATAAGGGGTGGATTTGATAAAATACGAAATATTCCAAATAAAAACAACTATTTCTTGACCGGCCACCAAATTCATAGAGAATGTTAAAAATAAGCATATTAAGAGATCCCACCCACCAGTTTCATTTTCCAGGCCGTCAGGGTTGGCGATAAGGGGTGGATTTCATAAAATATGAAATATTTCAAATAAAAAAAACTATATCTTGACCGGCCTCCAAATTTATAGAGAATGTTAAAAATAAGCATATTAAGAGATCCCACCCACCCGTTTCATTTTCCAGGCCGTCAGGGTTGGCGATAAGGGGTGGATTTCATAAAATATGAAATATTTCAAATAAGAAAAACTATATCTTGACCGGCCTCCAAATTTATAGAGAATGTTAAAAATAAGCATATTAAGAGATCCCACCCACCAGTTTCATTTTCCAGGCCGTCAGGGTTGGTGATAAGGGGTGGATTTGATAAAATACGAAATATTTCAAATAAAAAAAAAACTATTTCTTCACCGGCCACCAAATTCACAGATAATTTAAAAATATGCAGATTATCATCCGTTTCATTTTCCAGGCCGTCAGGGTTGGTGAGAAAAAAATGGGAATAAATAAATTAAATTTGTTGACTGTCTGTTATTAGGGATAATATGAAAAAATAATAAAACGAAGTTTCCCGACCAATTTTAAGGCAAATAAGTTTCGGTATCAATACGAGTGGTAGGGGTGATACTTCCTAAAGGTATTGTTTCGAAAATGTTTTACATAACTCGCAGAATTTTTTATTAATATTTCTACATCCTTTGTGGTAAAGCCTATGACATGATGTACAATTTTCATCATTAGCATCTGCATCGTCACCACAAGAATAAATTTTTTATATTTGAAATATTTCGTATTTTATCAAATTCACCCCTTATCGCCAACCCTGACGGCCTGGAAAATGAAACTGGTGGGTGGGATCTCTTAATATGCTTATTTTTAACATTCTCTATGAATTTGGTGGCCGGTCAAGAAATAGTTGTTTTTATTTGGAATATTTCGTATTTTATCAAATCCACCCCTTATCACCAACCCTGACGGCCTGGAAAATGAAACTGGTGGGTGGGATCTCTTAATATGCTTATTTTTAACATTCTCTATGAGTTTGGAGGCCGGTCAAGAAATAGTTTTTTTTATTTGAAATATTTCGTATTTTATCAAATCCACCACTTATCTCCAACCCTGACGGCCTGGAAAATGAAACGGGTGGATGGGATCTCTTAATATGCTTATTTTTAACATTCTCTATGAATTTGGTGGCCGGTCAAGAAATAGTTTTTTTTTATTTGAAATATTTCGTATTTTATCAAATCCACCCCTTATCGCCAACCCTGACGGTCTGGAAAATGAAACGGGTGGGTGGGATCTCTTAATATGCTTATTTTTAACATTCTCTATGAATTTGGTGGCCGGTCAAGAAATAGTTTTTTTTATTTGAAATATTTCGTATTTTATCAAATCCACCCCTTATCGCCAACCCTGACGGTCTGGAAAATGAAACGGGTGGGTGGGATCTCTTAATATGCTTATTTTTAACATTCTCTATGAATTTGGTGGCCGGTCAAGAAATAGTTTTTTTTATTTGAAATATTTCGTATATTATCAAATCCACCCCTTATCGCCAACCCTGACGGCCTGGAAAATGAAACGGGTGGGCGGGATCTCTTAATATGCTTATTTTTAACATTCTCTATGAATTTGGTGGCCGGTCAAGAAATAGTTTTTTTTATTTGAAATATTTCGTATTTTATCAAATCCACCCCTTATCGCCAACCCTGACGGCCTGGAAAATGAAACGGGTGGGCGGGATCTTTTAATATGCTTATTTTTAACATTCTCTATGAATTTGGTGGCCGGTCAAGAAATAGTTTTTTTTATTTGAAATATTTCGTATTTTATCAAATCCACCCCTTATCGCCAACCCTGACGGCCTGGAAAATGAAACGGGTGGGCGGGATCTCTTAATATGCTTATTTTTAACATTCTCTATGAATTTGGTGGCCGGTCAAGAAATAGTTTTTTTTATTTGAAATATTTCGTATTTTATCAAATCTACCCCTTATCGCCAACCCTGACGGCCTGGAAAATGAAACAGGTGGATGGGATCTCTTAATATGCTTATTTTTAACATTCTCTGTGAATTTGGTGGCCGGTCAAGAAATAGTTTTTTTTATTTGAAATATTTCGTATTTTATCAAATCCACCCCTTATCGCCAACCCTGACGGCCTGGAAAATGAAACGGGTGGATGGGATCTCTTAATATGCTTATTTTTAACATTCTCTATGAATTTGGTGGCCGGTCAAGAAATAGTTTTTTTTATTTGAAATATTTCGTATTTTATCAAATCCACCCCTTATCGCCAACCCTGACGGTCTGGAAAATGAAACGGGTGGGTGGGATCTCTTAATATGCTTATTTTTAACATTCTCTATGAATTTGGTGCCCGGTCAAGAAATAGTTTTTTTTATTTGAAATATTTCGTATTTTATCAAATCCACCCCTTATCGCCAACCCTGACGGCCTGGAAAATGAAACAGGTGGATGGGATCTCTTAATATGCTTATTTTTAACATTCTCTATGAATTTGGTGGCCGGTCAAGAAATAGTTTTTTTTATTTGAAATATTTCGTATTTTATCAAATCCACCCCTTATCGCCAACCCTGACGGCCTGGAAAATGAAACGGGTGGATGGGATCTCTTAATATGCTTATTTTTAACATTCTCTATGAATTTGGTGGCCGGTCAAGAAATAGTTTCTTTTATTTGAAATGTTTCGTATTTTATCAAATCTACCCCTTATCGCCAACCCTGACGGCCTGGAAAATGAAACAGGTGGATGGGATCTCTTAATATGCTTATTTTTAACATTCTCTATGAATTTGGTGGTCGGTCAAGAAATAGTTTTTTTTATTTGAAATATTTCGTATTTTATCAAATCCACCCCTTATCGCCAACCCTGACGGCCTGGAAAATGAAACGGGTGGGCGGGATCTCTTAATATGCTTATTTTTAGCATTCTCTATGAATTTGGTGGCCGGTCAAGAATTAGTTTTTTTTATTTGAAATATTTCGTATTTTATCAAATCCACCCCTTATCGCCAACCCTGACGGCCTGGAAAATGAAACGGGTGGGTGGGATCTCTTAATATGCTTATTTTTAACATTCTCTAAGAATTTGGTGGCCGGTCAAGAAATAGTTTTTTTTATTTGAAATATTTCGTATTTTATCAAATCCACCCCTTATCGCCAACCCTGACGGCCTGGAAAATGAAACCGGTGGATGGGATCTCTTAATATGCTTATTTTTAACATTCTCTATGAATTTGGTGGCCGGTCAAGAAATAGTTTTTTTTATTTGAAATATTTTGTATTTTATTAAATCCACCCCTTATCACCAACCCTGACGGCCTGGAAAATGAAACGGATGGGTGGGATCTCTTAATATGCTAATTTTTAACATTCTCTATGAATATGGGGGCCGGTCAAGAATTTGTTTTTTTTATTTGAAATATTTCGTATTTTATCAAATCCACCCCTTATCGCCAACCCTGACGGCCTGGAAAATGAAACGGGTTGGTGGGATCTCTTAATATGCTAATTTTTAACGTTCTCTGTGAATATGGTGTCCGGTCAAGAAATAGTTGTTTTTATTTGGAAAATTTCCAAATAAAAATGTTATCAAATCTGCCCCTTTCACCAACCGTAGCGGCCTGGAAAAATAAACGGGTGGGTGAAATTTCTTAATATGTTTTTTTTATGTTTTCTGTGACTATGGTGAGCGACCAAGTTATATTTTTATTTATTTGAATATTTTCTGTTTTAATAATTGCAGCCCCTTTGCACATCCCTGACTGCCTGAGAAATAGGAAGGGTGGGTGGTTTTTTTTATTTTTCAGGTTTTTAATATTCTGTGATCAGCCCCATATGAATTATTTAAAAAATTTGTGTAAAATTCGACTTCATTTTCTGACCACGACTTTATCGATTATAGTCCTACCTAAATGTGTGGCTGTGGATGATTTCACACCGGTATTTAATTCCTGTGTTTACCACGTGTTTACGTTGCAGTTTTGTGTTATTCTTCAGTTTTTAGTGCCTTTTTTATTTTTTAAACGTTTTATAGTTATTAAATAAAGAAATTTGTGTCGGGTGCAGATATTTTCCCACAATATAGTTCGTCAGTTTTGTTTTCTAGGTTATGGCACAAGACTGCGGGTACATAAGTTTTCTATTATCTATTCCTTTCGTTCGATTTTGTTATAATAAATAGGTATTTTATCTAGCTGTACCTACAGTAAGTGTGTTTTATTGGTGGTGAGTGGTTATAATGAATGAAAATGTTGTAGTTTTGCCAGTTTGTAACGAAATAATGAAAAACGAATGCAAAATAGTGGATCTATCTCGATTAACTGTTATCTACCTACCTATCAGGTATTATTACTAATTAGAATGTTAATTTTTGTCGTTTCTGCATTTAGAAATTCAAAAAAACGACCGCATGGTAGTAGAGATTGTTGAGAGATGTAAGTTTTATCAATGGATTTTAGCAATCTCAGTCGATACGTATCATAGGCGCCGACTTTCCGTAGCAAATTATGGTTTTGCCCCATTTTTTAAATATCGAGCTAAAATTCTGGAATAATTTTTTTCTTGTCTTTTAGGTCTTCCTGAGCACGTGGTTAAAATTTTTGTACTTAGTCATAGTTAACCCTGTATATTTCAATGAAATGAAATATAAAACGTTGTATGCACCCACCACGGGAGATACTAGGGTGATTATGCCCTTAGGCGACTTGCTTTCCTCGGGTGGGCATAACCATCCCTGTATCTCCCTTGGTATTTTGCGTAAAAGCAGTCTTTTTTGTACCAGTTGGACATTTAGTAAAAAATTACAAAAAGTGATAATAAGTTAATGACGGTCCTGGTCGTATTATGAGCGAGCGCCAACGTCGTACCCTCAACTGCAAAAATTATTGAGATGTCGGTAAAGTGTTTATTAGCCTACATTTTCCGTAAAATTATACCATCTGACAACACTGATTCGGACTCTGGACAGGCAAACGCTATTACATTTTGGCCAGGGCCGTACTTGAATTCATTTCTCCACTACAAAATTGAAGTTCAATGTTTTTTTATAAAACTGGAATATAGGAATTTATGATAGATATGACTTTTTTATTCCGAATATTCCCAGGAACATGTATTTTATTTTTTCTGCATAAAATGAAATATAAATGTGTAAAATACTTTACTATAAAACTACTACGTTCAAGACAAATTTCCCGCAATTAAATAACAAACCACGACTACTAACCTTAAATCTTTCAAAACAATAGCATCAGATATGGGTAGAATCTCAATACTTTAGTAGTTTTAAGTATTCAGTTACAAACAAATAAATAAAACTACATATTTTTAAATATCGTTTAAAAACAATCCAATATTTCAAATAGGGGACGTGGAGGAGACCAACGATAGTACCTGACGTTAAATTTAAATATTAAAGTCATAATAAATGTGCCCACAAAATAAAATGATTCTAAAACAATGGTTTGGCCACTTTCCAGACATAATTGTAAATTGGGGGCAATAAAAATGTAACATAAAAATCAATATTAAGATTGTGAACATAAATATAGTAATAAGTTTGGTATTTAATAGCTATTTCTCACGTTTCTCCTTTCTATCTTAGTATTAAAATTAAAATTACCAATTACCGGCACCAATTGCAAGTTTACTGCCTTTATTTGTTTAAAAATTGTAATAAATTAAGTACTTAAACTGTGAAAAAATAAGAAACATATGGAAAAATTAGTAGATACCTAACCAAAAACAAAACACACTGCCTGAACCTCGGCTTGAACAAATCGTAAGGTCAAGCCTAGGACTGTTTTTACGAGAAAACTTTTGAAGGCAATCCATAGTTGCCAAATTGAATTATTAATACCTACAACGTCTAAGAAACTTTATTATAGTGCAACAGATAAAAATAATAATTATAATAAGGGCAAATACATGTTTAATAATTAAATTATCAATTGAAATCAATTAACACAAACGTGACTGTTACAAAGGTTCCGAGCTCGATGATAAACATAATGTGGTTATCTATCTGCTATTGACATCACAAGTCAATGCGTCTAAAATTCAAACACCGAGTACCTAAATTTTCAAGGAGATTAAATCAAAAAGCGCTCATAGTCATATTATACAGCTAAGATTCATTTACTTAAATATATTATCTTTAGTAAAGATAAAAGGCAGTAAAAGCGCAAAAATAACAATAGATAGATAATACCAAAACTATTTCATGAACAATAAAAGAATTAGACACAAGTGTATTTTATGAGGTAATGTACAAACAACTAAACGGCTAAATCACTGACGCCAAAGTTTTTTTAATAAATGTCGTAGATAAATATTTTCAACTAGGGGGTCAAATACCTCTTGACGACGTTAGTTTCAGGACATGCAACATTTTGTTTGTGTAATCGACCAGTCTCCTCAAACGTCCGCTCTATACAGTACATATGTTTTTGTTTATTATTATCGTTATTAGACATATTCCGTAAATGGTTCGTGAATTTTACTGTAATCGAATGTTTTATTTAACATGACCATTTATTTTGGCAACACGGAACAGTCCTTAATGTTACAACCTCCAATTAAGCAAAATAAACGATATTTCATTGGGAGCTTGACGTATAACCTTTGCCAATAATTATTACTTGCTTTTAACGACGTCGTTTTACTTTTATCTATAAATTTTGTTAGGAAATGATCAGAAACTATGCATTTATTTATAACATGAAAACTCAGTTGGCTACGGTTTTATAAAAACAAGCATTACATCCACTTTTACCGCAACTCATCTTGTATCATCTTTATTGCTAGCAAAGTAATTTACAATAGTAGGCAATGCATGCCAATATAAAAGTTATCTTGGATTAAGTACATTTTTAGATAAAAATGCTAAGCCAGGGATTAACAAATTTTGATACGCGCAATTTTGGAGAGGTCAATGGTTAGGGACGAAAAAAAAACAAAACAAGACTATCTAGTATATACCTAAATAGATTATCTGTTGGGTGTTTTGCAAGGGTTTTTGAGAAAAAATGCATGATTGATTGACTGCACGCCACTGTCGTTACGTAGGTACAAAACGTACTTATAATTTTATTTGTTTTTACTGTCATATAATACACACAATCAAGTACAACGACTTTTACTGTTTAGCTCTATTACACCTAATTAATTTCCGATTGAAATTACATGTCATTTTATCTAAATTTATGTCCACGGCCAAAAACTGCTTCAAACTAGTTGTGCACACATATAGGTAGGTAATATATCATTTCGTTTCCTTGTAAAACTCTGAAATCAGCAACCTTACATAATGCTACAAAAATTTGACCTTTAGAAACCAGACTGGTATCGTTTCTTTTCTTAAATAATTAGGCGTATTTCTTAATTTTAAACCGGTATAGTAATATCTGCTACCGCAATATCAAGGATACATAAATTAAAACGATAAAAAATATGGAGAACAGATAACAAATATATCGCTAATAGCAATAGCATTAAAGCTATGTCATATTATTGAGTAATGCTCAGGTTTCAAGTCTAAGGTCTAAGGCAGTTGAAACTTCGATTAATTTGGTGGGAAGATTTGACAATTCAACTCTGTTTACAGTAAACAACGACCGTTTTATCATTTAGACGAGCTACATCGAAAAAAAATAGATAAAAACGGGATTTCCCTGAAGAATTATTCATAACAAACGAGAATCGAGAAGTATAAATACGCCTGGTCTACCTACTAGAAATTTCGTAATATAAAACAATAATAGTTTGTACATAAAAAATTGCATAGATAAGTTTAGGTACCTAGGTACAACATATGAGTGGTTCAGTATTTCTGATAAACCTCAGAATGACTACACAATGACCTTATCAACTATTAATTTATTTGATTTGTAACTTTTAACCTTGGTTTTTAAATGACAAGCAATCATTTATAGCTAGTAAGTATATCGCAGTGATCTCTGAAAAAAATAAGATCAAAGCGGCTACGTCGATGCAGTATGTTCTAAATTGTTTAACAACTGTCATCGCTTGACAGGAAGCCAAGATCGGGATAAAAATGTAACTTATTCGATCTTCGAAAGCCGAAAAGGGAGTTTTCCAAAACCTGAGCAATTCGCAATCCGTCAACAAGTGAGAAAATGTTATCCACACGCCGTTTTGGAAGGGTGTGCCAATACGGCATTCGCAAAATCCCCGATATATATGGCAAAAATACTAGAAACCGTCACATAATCGTTAGAAACTCGCCTCGGCAGCGGTATTTAGATTTAGAGAGGAATGCATATGTGAATATAGTTACTTTCTAGTCTGCGGACAAATTCCAGGGACGCAAGTTCCAAGCTGTCAAATACACATCTCACGGGCTTCGAAAAACACACTTTGCACCTCTATAGCTCCGAAATGGTACGCACAAACACAAAAATTCACTCCTGTCTCAAACACAACACAACAAACTCCTCGTTATAGGACTTTTTTATCGTAAACAGCACACAAGCAAACGACGAAACACAAACTGCCACAGTGCCACGAATAGGGCGCCACCCGCCATTACTGGTTAGAGAGAAGGGGAACGGTTGTTGTGAACCGATCTGGACCGAACGAATGAATCGGACGGGTGAGCCAAACAATTCTTGGACGTGAAATATTCCGTGATTCGACTTGGACTGGAATTGGGGAGCATCATCGAGAGTTGAGAAAGCCTTTGAGCCGAGTTGTATTTTAATTAATGAAGTTCTGATAAGTGGTATTTAGGAATTATAAATAATTCATTTAATAAAAAAAGCAGTTCTGCGGCTCATCGAGACACAGTAATTAGCTGGATCACTCGCGTTGAGCGCACTATTTTAGTGGGTAGGTATTCGTTTATTTCTTGTTATAGAAAAATTGTGCGGCTTATTCAATTATAATAATAAAATTTAATGAGATTGTATTACCTACTATCTAGGTCATCAAGAAATGTTGGACAGATTTATTTGTTCTAAAAGTGTTTTAACTTTTAAATACACCACTTATTTTTATCTTTTTCCCTTCCTGTTCCTAGTCACTAATAGGTATTTTCGCCATCTTAATTGAACCGGAAGAGAATGACATTCTTTTTTAACTAAGTTTATGTGTAGTATAAAAAATGCCTAAACAGGGTGTTTTTAAATGAGGTAGCAAAAAATGGTACCAGTGAATGTAGAACCAAAAATAAGAGGATTGAAGTAAAAATACCTTATATGAAAGTTGCACCCCTGAGGCCTGAGGCGATATATCCTCTTAATAGATGGGATTGAAATTCACATTTTAATTTCTTTATTTAACATGGGGAATGCTAGAGACACGATACTTGGTATGAGCATTATAGTAAGAAAGAGACAACTTTTCAATATTTATTCGATCATTGGCGTATTTTATAAAGAAGGGAAACAGTGAACCCCTAATTGCGATATATTATTAAAAATGTTTTATATGAAGCAAATTATTTATTTAAAAATATTTATTGGGAAGACTGATTTATTACGCAATTTTTTTACCTTTTGTAATTTTTCGATAAAACCGATAGTTTTCTAGGAAAAAAATTATATGCGTCATCGTTCACTAAGGGGTAAATGCGAAAATTTGTAAAAATGAACTATAAGAATAATTTGCTATTAATGAATGAGAAATGTTTGATAACTTATGACTATGGGACATGTATTAGGAAAAGTTATTTATCTGAAATAAAATTTAATATAAACGAAAAACAAGAAATACAAAATTAAATTTAAAGAATATTCTCGAAATAATTACCATTTTGCTGCAAGTATAACCTAATACGTATTTTTACTTCCATCCTCTTACTTTTGGCCCTACATTCACTGGTTTTTGCTACTTCATTTAAAAACACCCTGTATAGGTATTTTTTATACTTATCTACTGTCTTTTTTTAATCTAATTTTAACTTGGACATGAGTAAAGGCTTATTCTATGTACTTATGCGCATAAACCTGCTATACAAGGTACTTCTAAAATGAGTACCTACCTATTAAAAATTTCAGTGCATGTAGAAATAAAAAAACTGCGGCGCATGCGTACTTACTGAAGCAGAAGCTGTGTAATCGGGTATGCTCTCAGAGATATGCGGCACACAATTTTATAAGAAAAATATACGGACTGCATGTATGTTTCTTTCTGTCGACTGCTATAAATTGTCACTCTCTCACTCTCTACTCACTATATTTTCGGCCGTCTAGTATAGTGCACACAAATTTGACGCAGATTTCAAATTATTTTCATTCCTTTCATCGGCCAGAATTAGGCACAATATTCTATACCTAAAGTTGTTCAAATGAAAGAAATAAGGCAAAGACCCTGTATATCATGCACACTCGCCAGCAATTTGGCGTGTCGTTTATTGTTTGCATAGGTACCTGTGACTACGAAATTTGCCGCTGTTGACAGGCGTTCTGTTCTCATAACAAAAGCTCAAGTTTGTTGTTAGCTAGCATAAGAAAAAAAAATAAATTCATGACGCGTGTTCCAAGATTCCCAAACGAATTTATATCTTGACAGCGTGGTAGCAATAAATAAATATGAGCGCAGCTTTTTTTTTATCGGACTTGTCAGACACGAGAATAGATTGTGAGGTCTATTATAGGTACTATCTAGCACGATTTAGAGAGATGTTATGTGTGATGTTTGCAAGGACGAAATATATCCTTTATTATAGACATTATAGATTATTGTGTTATAAATTCCATATAAATTTTCATAAATTGATATATCTTGTGAATGAAGTATGTATTACTATACATATATAATATATAGTACAACAATAGCTACTTAAATGATACCTACTAGGTAACTGATGGTCATTTAAAATGAGAAGTAGGTAGTTAAAAGCAGTCCTAATGCCTACCAGATACCTAGGCAGAATATGACCGAAATTAACACCGAATTTGCCATTGTATTAACATTTTCCTTTTACATGTGTACAATCGTTTGCAATAATAATGGCATTGTTTAAAATTAATTCTGCGGTTTCTTTTGAACAGATGAAGTATTCGTAAATAAATCTACTTTCAACTTTTAATATTAGTTCTTAGTTGTTTCAATCGCTAATAAAGATTTTATAAAATTTTTACTTAGAACTTCCAGACATGGGCGCCGGCAGAAAAAATTTCAAGGGAGAGGGGGTAACAAAAAATAACGTCTAGGTAGTTGTTTTCTAAATTTTAATGAAAAATAATGGTTAAATATTTGGTACTGTAGCAGATGACACAATCCTAAATAAAATAAAATGAAATATTACACCTGCAAACGTGACCAAATCATACAAAATTACATGAAACTAATCCTACATTTTAAACAAAAATAACAAGAAATAACTGTAAATAAATTTAAAATTCTAACCTCATAACCGTTGTTTTAACTGGAATATTAACTTCCAGGGGGAGGCAACTGTCCCCCTTGCCCCCTCTGCCGGCGCCCATGCTCCAGACGATCAAAAACTGTTTTGAGGGAATGACATTATTATTATTACAAAAGCAAGTATCTACAAATCAGAAGACAGCGATACCCATTAACTTTAATAGTAACATCCAGTGTTATAAAATCATGTACTATTTTCCTAATTTTTCCTGTTAATTATAGTATATACCTACCTACAAATTGTTTTTTAATAATATGTTAAAGATAAATCAACGTAATGTATTTTATTTTAAAATTTCAAATGAGGTGGTATTTTGGACTATTCTTTTATGACTTGAGGTTGGTCACGCGGATATTGTTTTGCCCATTGATGAAGATGATGACGTCAGTTACAAGATGGTTGAAGAAGGAGTTTAGTGCGGGTGAACAACGGGTTTTTTCGATCAAATTATTGTTTTACAATACCTACAGTTATATTTTCCGATATATGTGTAAAGCAACGTACTTCGAGTTAAATTGTATAGACATTTCGGTATAAATTCATGCGTGCGTGTTTGCTTTTAAAAGTTTTAACTGTATAGTGGTAGTGGAAAAATTTTGTGGCATTTGGTAGATATCAGTAATAGGTGGAGCGAAGACTAGAACTTAGAAGCATTGGGATGAGACGCAGAGCTGTTAATGGTAAGTGAATTAATCAATCTATAGGTAGTTATGAGTTTGTAGTTATACATCGTCGTCTAAATCGCAGCAGCCGTGCATTTTCAAGGCGACGCGATTTAGCAGACGATGGTTATTATAAGCACGCTTGCTAGTATAAAATATCTATTTTTGTCTCAAAATTTGCAAATGCTGTAATTATATGGAAGCAGCTTTTTGAATACCTTAAGTAAAATAATACAAATTGTACAATTTGTGTTGTACTTACCTATTTTATAGAACGTGACGACAATATGGCTACCCATTTTTAAACAATAACTGAACGATCATAGTGGCTATGAAAAGTGCAGGCTTACTTTGATTTATATACATTTGTCAAATTGGGGAAGCATCTGAAAATATTTAAGTATGTTAAAATTGTTTTACACACAACAATTTCTTGAACAATAAATTTAACAAGTTGACCTTCATTTTATTTTGAGTAATGTAAAGCAGCAATTGGCTACAATTTATTGATTTCGATAAATTGTTCAAGAAATTGTAGATTTTATAACATAAATCTAATTTATTGGTCAAATTTAGGGATATCTAGTTACATTTTATAATTCTGTTTAAATACCAACCTAACTGTATTGATGAATTTATAACAAAATCTTTCAGATAATTTTTAGAATGACAAACATCAGTTGGTTTGCAAAGAGAAATCAAATTATGCTAAAAAATCAATTATACATTGATTATCTTTAATTACTTAGATGAAACTAAAAAATAAGTAATTAGAAGATGGTATGAGTTCGACTACAAATTGAATTTTAGTTAACGAAGTTTGAGGTTGGCAGCTATAAAATTGGCCGATAAATTATTGTAAATACTAGATTGTGTAAAGCAGTCATTGCGAAATTGATCAATTTATTGTACAATAAATTTTTGTGTGTAAAACAACTATTTTTTTTGCAATTTGCAATATAAATATGACTTCCACAGATCAGCTAATAATTGAGTTGATGGTAATTTTGTTTTTTCTTTTAAGTGAACGCGAGTCTAAAATTAGTTTTGTTTGCTCGATACTACTTTCAAAAAAAAAAAAAATTAAATTGTAATTTGTGATATTGTATACATACATAGGGGTTACATTTTTTTTCCAAAACTAAACTTGACCGAGCAAAACTAATTTTTAGATTCGTGTTCAGCACCCTCGAAAATAGGGGGTTAGAATTTTTAAATTAATATGAAGAGGTTGTAATAACTTGTTCTTCGAAATCTAAAATAGTCGTTATAATTCGAACGGAGGCTGAAAATCATTTATACGTTGTTTGATGTAGGTACATGTTTTTGCAATAATACTGACACTCCCTCAAAACAGTTTTTGAAGTTCTGGAAGTTCTGAGTAGAAATTTCATTAAATCTCCATTGGTGAGTGGAACAACAAAGGACTAATGTTAAAAGTTGTAAGTAGATTTCATTACAAATATGTCAGCAGTTCAAAAGAAATCAGAAAATTAATTGTAAAGAGTGCCATTATTATTGCAAACGATTGTACCTACAAGTCATTTTAGAGGTACCCCTTAGCTACTAGAATTATAATTTATGTTTATAGTAGGTACTCAAATTATGTAAAACAACCAAAAGTTATGTAAACTATAATAACCGACAGATCGACCTGATTTTAGAACAGTGACCCTCCGTTGGCAATTTTTTAACGCTTCGGCTTCTCTATCACGGCCGCTAAGTTATTTTATATAATTTTTATTGCACAAATATACTCGTATTTAGTTTAAAGGCCTATAAAAATAAATTCCTACCTCCACAGATGTTTCGCACTCTTCTGATGCTTGAATAAACAGATGTGCCGCATTCCTTGACTTGTATGTATAAATTAAATGCTAATAACGATTTTTAGAGACAGTGAAAGTTATAAATATCGTACGTAGAAATTATTTTTATTTAGTTAATTGTTATTAAAGAACCCGTTCGGAACTACTGTGACGTTTTCTAAATGTATATAATGAGCTGGAAATTAAATCTCTAGGAAGAATACTAATGTCGCTGGCATTGTTTTAAAACTAATATATTACGTATTCATTTATTCGTGATGGCCAGATAGAAGATATATGTGTACAGCGTATCTCAATTTAAATACCGAGATAGTGAACCAGCTACATACTTGGTTCTAGACAACACAACAACAATAAAAACATGGATAATAACACAAAACAAAATGTACGCTGCGACCGAGGGAACTCGACCAAGACCTGAACGTGCACTTTTGCCACTTGTGCATGAACATGCACTGCTTAAAATAGACATAAGTAACTGCTGGCAACCGAAATCGGTTTTTTGGATAGTTCGGTTAACCGGTTTCGGGATAATTCGGTTTTTTACAAAACCCGAAAACCGGTTATTCGATTCTTCAAATAACCGATATTAGTGCTGACAACTGAAATCGGTTTTTTGGATAGTTCAGTTAATCGGTTTCGGACAATTCGGATTTTTACAAAACCGAAAAATCGGTTATTCGATTCTTCAAATAACCAATTATTCAATAATCTGAGTGTAAATCTGTTCATTCGAACCAAACATCCGAATAATCGGATAATCGATTATTCGGTGGTTTCTTTCTATGAAAAAAGAAATCTCGTTTCTCTCCAGTCCCCGTTCCTCGTCATCATTCCATATAGTAGATGTACTCGAGTAGAGAATGTACAGGGTTATTCATGCAACTAGTAGGATTGGCAGATAGCGTTAACATTTTTTTCCTGAAATTTTGATTCCTTGGGTGATTCAGTACGAACTTTTCAATGAAAATATTTTCATTTTTCAACACTATACCACTTCCGGTTATACCGGAAGTATAGGAGTGGTATATCCGGTAGTAGGTACCAATTTTGTTATTTTAAATGGAACGCCCTGTATATTTTTGCATTTTTGAATTCTATAGTGAATTTTAGTGTGACTTTATATGACATTTATCATCTAAAATTAACTGTTTTGGAGGTATTTCGATTTTTTTTGTAAAATGGCATAGCTAACTTTGAAAATTCATATTTTAGAAACAATAAAAAAAGTGATCTTTATTTCTATTAGGTGTTATGCTTCGTTTTGATGTATTCATATTTAGCCTGTCATGTACAGGGTCCTCAAAATTAATTTACAAACTTGAGGAAATTCAAACGTGCTTGACCTAAAAATAAAGATTCCCACTTTCACTGTTTCTGAAATATAAATTTTAAGTAAAGTAAGCTATGATATATTTGATAATACGAGTATATGCCAAATGAGAAATGTTATATAATTATAAAGTAACACTAAAGTTTACTATAGAATTCAAAAATGCAGAAATTACAGGACGTTTCATTGAAAATAAAAAAGTTGATACCTACTTCTGGTATAACAGGAAGTCGTATAGCGTTGAAAATATTTTCATTGAAAAGTGTATCGAATTACCTAAGTAGCCAAATCTTCATATAAAAGTGTTTACCCCATCTGTCAATCTAACCGGTTATTCGATTAACCGATTATTCGGTTATTCGAATAACCGGTTATTCGGTTAACCGATTATTCGAATAACCGGTTTTGATTATCCGGTTTTCACCTCTATTCGGGTAACCGGTTTTATCTGAAATCGGTTTTTACGGAACCCGGTTAATCGGTTTCACTTTTTTCCGGTTTTTGCCAGCACTAGACATAAGTACTATTTTTTTCGCCCAGAGAGCATAGCTATGTTGTCACAATTTTGATTCCAGGGGTTACTTCCTCCTCAATTTCATTACAAACAACGACTAATGAATATGAATCATATTTTTTTGAAAACTATGAATTATTGTGAACAATTAATGGTAAAATTTTGGCAGTCTCTATAGGTTCATTTTCGGTGTTGGTTATAGTAGTTAATGATCTAGTATTATTAATGTCAATACTGTGTGAACTGGTCAGATTGTGAATTTAATCGTAGAATCTTGTGTAACATTGCCACCTTGTTCTCCACTGAATCTTCTACTATAGGTACAGCCTTTTACTACTGTTGCTTATCGCGAGCACCCAATCGTTTTAAGCTATTGATATCTCCACCAGCATCAGCCAATAAGATAACAAATTTAAAAAAATGCAGTTTCGAAGTTTTTCCAATGGTGTTCATACCAACAACCTAGTTTGCACCAATTCGATAGTATGGGATGAGGTAAGCTCCATCTTCAACTGAAAGTATTATCTTTGTGATTTGACAGAAACGACTAATGACTTCATCAATTATATTTTTTCCAGAAACATACCCAAATTTTGTTCCTGTTAAAAAGCCCTTCTTTTTCTAATCAATATCGTCCTAAAGAATCTCAAAAGAAATACCATCTAAAAATCACATTAGCGGTGGAAGGATCAAGTAGTCGTCGGAAAATAATTGAATGTTCGTTGTCTCTCAGTGTAAATATTAAACACTCATTCAAGCAAAAATTACGTACATCTAAATTCGACAACTTACTCAAAATTGATCACGTCAAATCAAATTTTACTTTACTTTTACTATGTTAATGACATATAATTTCTCTAACTGCATTTTCTTGGTCAACAATCCCCAATAATAGATTACCTCTACATTCTACAGACGGTAAAGTACAGTTTTAATCTAAAGGGTCAAGAGTAACGGAAGTAGAAAAGATACAAGAGGAAGTGGAGAGATAATTAATTCTATCTGCGTATGTGTGTATATTCATTTAGTTTCTATCATTCATTCTGTGAATGAAATGCATCTTAAAATATAAACATAGTAAGTAGGTATACCATAAGGTATTAACTTAAGATCATACCAAGACATTTTGTAAATTACAGAATAAATAATTGCAAAAAAAACCATCGCGTACATTTTCAGTCGTCTACATTTTAAAAAACATACATAAAGCAGGTTAAGTTTAAAATCTGAAAATTTTGGTTGTCAGAATGTGACGTAATTTTACTAAAAATTTGCCGTGAAAGCCATGCCATTAAAGTATCTTCGATTTTCTTGTTTCTGACTTCCAGATATAATTTTCTTTCTTTGTTTTTTTCTATTTTCGTCTTTCAAGTCTTTGAGGTCTAGTTCTTTATTTGCTGTTTTTTGTCCGTCATTTCAATTGGCACATATTTTTTGAGAACCATAACCATCTTTTTCGCTTGAAACAATGTGAAAAAATATCTTCTTGCAAATTCTGTTAATATCGACTGTTTTAAGATATCTGCTTTTGTCATCTTTATATTAATTTTTCATATTCTTCTGGTGTTTTATAAGATTCTTCTATTTTTCTTAATTTTCGGTAAAAATTTTAATTTTTGAAATTCATAAAACTAGTATTCTATTCAAAAACATTAGTCGCCATATTACCAATTTCTTTCTGGTTCAGTTTGCAAAATTCTGTAAAAATGGAATCTCATGAGGATTTAGGTGTACCTGAGGAGACACTCGAGTGTGCGAACGAGATTTCTTTGAATTTTTCCCCAAAGAAATCTCGAGAAATTTATGAATGTGGCTATCAACGTTTTATGGATCAGTGCAAAGTAAAAAACATTAAGTTGTATTCAGTAGATGTATTGATGGTGTATTTCTCAAACTTAACAAATAAAATAAAGCTGTCAATGCTTTGGTCACAATGTTGCGGTCAACGTTGAATATAAGCAATTATTCAAAGTTACTCAAGTGCTTTTCTTAAGAGACAAAATGAGGAATATGTATCGAAATATTTACAAAGTAGCAACTTGATTGCTTTTTTAATAGTGCACCTGATAATTTATATTTGATGATGAAGGTAAACGCTTTAAAAATAAAACAGCAACATTTTTAAAAAGCTTTATAGGCTGTCCTAATATTGAGACTTGCAGGTACATGCCGTTCTGATGAATTAGTCAATTTAACAATTGATAATGTTGAAGATGTGAAATTCGCCTTAATTATAAAAATTCTCAATAGCAAAACCAAGAGACCTCGTTCTTTTACTGTGGTGGGAGACAATTATTTAAGTTTTTATCTAAAATATGCTGCTTTACGTCCTCCGGACTGGTAGAACATCGATTGCTTCTCAGATATGTTAGTACAAAGTGTCATCAAATGGTGGTCTAGGTATATTCATAAAATCAGTGCCGTGGATACGCATTGCAACGAACGTCTGCTACCCTTTTAGTTGACGGCGGGAGTAACCTCACAAGTTAATCTCCAGAGAATGGAGATCGAGCACTGTGTCGGAAGGCTACATTGAAGACTCACTTTTGAATAAAGAAAATATTACAAACAGAATACTGAAAGTTGATAGTGGTTATGATAAACCAAGCACCATTGTCATTTCTGATTTTACAACATTTGAAAAAAATATAACTATTAATGAAAACGTGTCGGATTGCTTTGAGAATTGCTTCAAGAATGAGAGTAGTAGCAGCTTCAGTAGTTTATTTAATGTTAATACTTGTTCAATTGTGTATTTAATATCAATGTGGATAAACAAAAATTATTGTAACTACTGTTGCATAAATTTTTATAAATTAAAACTTGATTAGTACTTTTAATCTAAGGATTAAAAGTGTATACTTTTGTTGCTAAGATAGTATTTTTTTTTCATTAAGGAAAATGGCAGCCTTAGAAACTCCCAACAGTAAAAAAAATCGAGGGGATAACCCCTGTAACCAAAATTGTGACAATATTTCACAAAATAGAGATTTTTAAGGGATTTCAACAGTTGGTTTCCAATATTATATTCCTCCGTAACCTATCCTTCTTTTTCCTGAATCATCATTATCATAAATTATCGGTTATTTTGCCTCTGCAACCACGCACTACCTTGTATAAAAGGTGTCGGAGTCCTTGTTCTACAGGTGTACCAGCTTTCGGCCAATATTTAACATTAATTTATTTTCGTCGCAGCAAAACGGGCTTAATTCAAATCTCTACAATTAGCGAAACACCTGCCTAAGGTGGACGGGCTACTTCTTCCACCTTTCCGTCCAAAACGCAAAGCTTTCGTTCATTTGACAGGTGCATTTGAGCCTGTTAAATTACAGCGGTCCTGATTAAATTAATGTTGATGTGGCGTTAAGGCACCTGCCAAAAAGTTTACACATTTTTCTGGTGTCCGATTGCTCCTTAATTAATGTCGAGTAGAAATCAAGCCCATTTTTTTAGACATTGCCAAAGAATTCAGCTGTTCACTCTCGATAAAAATTCATTCGGTATATTCTTAAGTGCAATGACAGATAAACAGTCAGTAGAGACCCTTGATAAAGTAAAGCAGGTGTTCTGCACACTTACTTCTTGAAAATTAATTTAATCTTACAAGTAAGTAAGCCGGACTAATAAGTTTAAAGCCTTATTCTCATGGACGCGAAATTCACGAAAATTCGTCCGCATTATTTAATTTTACAATTTTACCAATTGCAGCATTTTTCATAATAAAACTATTAACTATAATGATAGATTGTAAGAAGCTCAAGACAAACTTGGTAACCCTATACAGTATGCGCCAAAAGTATGAAATAAATTCAATAAAAACGAAACAATAATTTTTTGGGAAAAATCCTCGAACAGGTCGATTTTTAATTTAAAATATACATATTTTAGCGTAAAATGCGATTTTTAAAAGTCATTTGTTTTCGAGTAATGACGTCATCGATTTTTTTTTAAATGGCAACACCATATTTTTTTCCTTGATTTTGAAAGATCGTTTAATTCTCTATCAGACAGTACTAAAATTTTGCTCTCTTACATAGGAAAGTTTTCAAGTAAATGACGATTGAATGTTAGAAAACATAAATTTTATCCATAAAAAAGAAACAATTCTGAGGTATGTAAAATAAAATACAATTGATTAAATTTTATACTTAAATTAAATGTTCGAATTGCCATCCACCAACTTCTTGACAATGCGCAAGTCTGTGAAGAAATTCTTCTTGCACATTATGAATGATTTCTGGGGTAACTCTGCGTATTTCGCCCCGACTGCGATTTTAAAGTTCTTCTAAATTACGTGGTTTATTAATGTATACTTTTGACTTCAAGCATCCCCATAAAAAATAGTCAAGAGGTGTAAGATCTGGCTATCTTGCAGGCCATTCTATCGGTCCGCGTCTGCCGATCCACCTCCCAGGAAAACAGTTGTCCAAAAAATCTCGTACAGGGCGCGCATAGTGCGGGGGTGCACCGTCTTCCTGAAACCATATGGTATCGTCAGCAATGTCAGGGTCATTATCGTTAGGAAAAATTACTGCAAGGGCTGGAACAAGGTCATTTTCTAGAAACTCTAAATATCTTTGTCCTGTAAGAGTTCCTTCAAAGAAGAAAGGCCCTACTATTCTGTCGTCAACTATTCCAGCCCACATATTTAATTTCTGAGGGTGTTGGGTATGTGCCTCTGCCATCCAATGAGGATTTTCCCGACTCCAATATCTGCAAGTTTGACGGTTTACTGTACCATTCAGACAAAATGTGGCCTCATCTGAAAAAAGTATTTGCCGGTGTAAATTTCTATTTCCTTGACATAAATTCATTAGAATTTCGCAAAAGTATAAGCGGCGATCGGGATCATCTTCATTGAGTTCCTGCACAAGTTGAATTTTGTAGGGATATTTTTCCTTCCTTAAGATACGTAGCACTGTGCTCTGACATAGTGTCATTGCTTAATGCAACCAATCGTGAAGAATTACGAGGATTATCCACCATACTTATCAAAATGTTCTGTTTCTGATTTTCATTAATGCTTGGACGTCCAGGTTTTGGAATATTTACAACATTGCCAGTTTCTCTAAATTTAGACTCTACCTTACTGACTGTTGATTGGCTGATAGGGCGATCTGGATATTCCACCATACTTATCAAAATGTTCTGTTTCTGATTTTCATTAATGCTTGGACGTCCAGGTTTTGGAATATTTACAACATTGCCAGTTTCTCTAAATTTAAACTCTACCTTACTGACTGTTGATTGGCTGATAGGGCGATCTGGATATTTTTCATTAAATAAATCGCAAACTTTCTGCTGAGTTCTAGTCATATTCCCGCATCCGATAAGAATTAAAATTTCAATTCTTTGAGTAACAGTTAAATGTGCCATAATACTTTAAATTGAATAATAATTTCTATGTCGCTTACAATACTTATTAGAAAGTCGGTGTGACAATGACACTTTGCAAAGATTTTCACCTACGTGATCCATAAAAGAACTATGGAATTCGAAAAACTAAACTTGATAACGTTTTTGCTTTATTTTAATTGATTTACGTTTTCTAACATTCAATCGTCATTTACTCGAAAACTTTCCTATGTAAGAGGGCAAAATTTTAGTACTGTCCGATAGAGAATTAAACGATCTTTCAGAATCAAGGAAATAAATATGGTTGCCATTTAAAAAAAATCGATGACGTCATTACTCGAAAACAAATGACATTTGAAAATCGCATTTTACTATAAAATATGTATTATTTAAATTAAAAATCGACCTGTTCGAGGATGTTTCCCAAAAAATAATTGTTTCGTTTTTATTGAATTTATTCCATACTTTTGGCGCATACTGTATAATGAAGAAAATAGCGTTAATATTCCTGTTTTGCGAAATTCGCTAAAAGTTGAGACTTTCTCGCCATTAATAATTTAAATCAGAAACTGCGGAATTGTCGCAAAACTCACGTGTGACAGTTACTAATATTTGAATAAAATGTGTCAAATATTGCTTGCTAATAAATTTATGTTTCTCTTTGACATATAAAGTAACATCTTTTGTTATCAAAACAAATTGCCCTCTTATAACTTATAAATAACACTTAATAAAACATATATTGTAGTCTCTTTCACAAGAGTTTAATGCTTTCCATCTTATTGTAGACCAGAAACGTTTATACTTTCAATATGTTTTACATATATGTAAAAAATTGAAATATATTGCAATATAAAAACAAAGAAAATACACAAATAAATGTGTAAGGCAATTTGTTAATAAAATTGTAACGCAATTCCATCTTGGTAGTATTTTTAGACAGCAAAAAGTGCGTCATGGACTTCGCATTCAAGAACTTTCAATAGACTTGATAGCACGGATAGGGACAAAATTAACTTGGCGATTGACCAGCAACACCAAATAACGATTCCTGTTCTATATTTAGGTCGCGTATCAATATTAATTCAACGTTTACAAATTCGGCAGGTTGAACTGGGTCATTGTCGGGGTGCTTTCAGCTCGAAATCGAAATACTGCGGGGTGGGGTAGGGGATGAAAGGCTTGGCGCAACGTAGAGTACACAATGAAGTCAAAAACATGACGGGTGTATCCGATTTGCTGACCTGATTTTACGAGGACGGGTTCCTTCGCCGGGTAAAACAAACAAACATAACACAGTTCAAGTATACAATGGATTGACTGTTATAAGATACGTTTCATTTAAAAATTTTGTATCCGGATCTCCTCGAAAGAGTTACAAATTCTTTTAAGTTGGGTCAAATAACGTTTTTTATGTTTGTAAAAAAATATAGATAACGATAATGACATTTCAGCATATGAAATGCGATTCCATGGAAGTAATATTTTTGGGGCTAAGAAAAATATTAAACATAGACCAACAAATTGATTTTCCTAATCAGTTTTCCAAGAAGTCTGCATTTACTTTCGATATGTAATTATTAATCGTCATCCCATCCCCGATATCACCTTTAGTACAATGAAAAATCAATCTAAAAATGATTCTAGCTTGAAATACTGTCAAACTTTGGAGGCCATGTGACCTTGTTTCGTCGAGAAAATAAATTTTCTCTTTTGATATATGGTATTTTACGTATTATTCTATTAAATTATTCTTTTCTCTATACTACTATTTAAGTAGCATGGATAAACAAGGCTGAAAACGGTATTTAAAAATTTAGTCTGGCCACGCCCCCACAAAACGGTTGGCGCCACAGCATGGACCTATGACGTCAGATGCCGTTCGCTCGTGTATATCTAAATACAATCTTTAGTATATCTGTATAAGATTCCCATGCTTTTGGACAACGCAGTACATATGTTTAGATGAGTTAATATGTCATTTGTGATATTATTGTGTTAAATAGACATTGGTATTGTCACGGATTTCCCAATCCGAATTTTACTACTGCCAGAAAAACACAATCCGTTAATTAATTACTTCTTTATTAACTATACTCAGTACACTACTGAACACTAATTAGAACTCAACTAAACACTTATTTAATTAATCGCTATCTAAATCACTTTGATATCTCCAACTAAACACTTCAATTCAACACTGTAATACAAGACTTATACAAGACTAACTTAATCGGCTGTTTATTTTTCTTTTATAGACCCAGCGAATATTCCAGGTATATTCTAGTATCTCTAGATTTATTTTCTAGCATCTCTCGAACGCTTCTCGTCGTTTCTCAAATTTTCTAGTCCCGTCTCGATCCACAGCATTTTGTTTGTTTAACAGAATCGTGTAGGGGCGATCGGGGCAATCTTAGTAATTCGCGGTACCACAGTCGTCGATTTGGGTGTGAGTGGGGCAAATTCCGTGACACTGCCCCCTCCTTATGAACGATCGTCCCGATCGGATACACCTCTATATGGGGACAGACGCTCCAGATGGACAACCTTCATCTTACTCCTGGGAGTCCTCTGTATCCGGTAGACGACATCATTGATTCTTTTAATGACGGTGTAGGGGCCCTCCCAACGGTTCTGTAGCTTAGGCGATTTTCCTTTCTTCCGCGTGGGGTTGTACAGCCACACCAGGTCACCTTGTTGGAATCCGACTGTATTGGCCCGGACGTCGTATCGAGTCTTCATGCGATCGCTCTCTAGTCGCATTCGAGATCTGACTTGGTCGTGTACGGCTGCTAGTCTTTGTTCTAGGTCATGGATATAAGTGTCTGGATCTGTGGGCTGTTCCGCAGGACGACCAAATACCAAATCTGCTGGAAGTCGAAGCTCTCTTCCAAAGATGATCCTTGCGGGAGTCTTCCCTGTTGTTTCATGGACAGCTGAGCGGTAAGCTAACAGGAAGAGTGGAATGAGCTTGTCCCAGTCTGTCTGGTTCTCGTTCACAAACATCCTCAGATTGGTTTCTAGTGTGGCGTTGAAGCGTTCCACCATACCATCTGACTGGGGATGCAGTGGGGTGGTCCTGGTTTTCCGGATTCCCATAAGCTCGCAGACCTTTCGGAACACACCTGATTCGAAATTTCTGCCCTGATCTGAATGTAGTTCCATGGGCACACCAAATCTGCAGAACAGGTTATTGACTAACGCTTCTGCTACGGTTGTGGTCTCTTGATTGGGAAGGGGGTATACTTCCGGCCATTTGCTGAAGTAGTCCATGGCTACTAGCAGATATCGGTTTCCACTTTGGGTTTTCGGAAAGGGGCCAGCGATATCAATGGCAATCCTCTCAAACGGCGCCCCTACGATGTACTGGCGCATTTTGCCTCTGGAACGAGTCTTCGGTCCCTTGCTTGCTGCACATATGTCACATTTTCGGCACCAATCTTCTACATCCGTCCTACAGCTCAACCAGTAGAAACGCTCCCTAATCTTCTGTAGAGTCCTATTGATACCGAAATGTCCACCCCCAGTACCTCCATGTACTTCCTGCAGCACTTCCTTGACCCGGGACCTCGGGAGTAGTACTTGTTTCTTGACCTCCGTTCCGTCATTGTTCTCCCATGCTCTTTTTAGGACACCGTCTTCCAACACCAGGGAATTCCATTGAGCCCAATAGCTCTTTAATGATGGACTTTTACTACTGACTTCTGCCCAAGAGGGTCGGTTGTTGGCTTCTTTCCAGTCTATTAAAGGTTTGATGTCACAGTCAGCTTGTTGGTCTTCTCGAATCGCCGCTGAACTCCATCGGTCTTCAGGTTGGGCTGCTACCACCTTACAAGGAACTGATGAGATGTTCTCTTTCCTTTCAAGACTACTGCAGTGTTTGCAGTTGACAGGACAGGGTCTCCTAGAAAGGGCATCTGCATTTCCATGTTTCCTGCCGGCTCGATGTTCAACAACAAAGTGATATTCTTGCAGCCGTTCCAGCCATCTTGCCATCTGTCCTTCAGGGTTTTTAAACTGTAGCAGCCATTTAAGGGAAGCGTGATCCGTTCTTAGGAGAAATTCTTGGCCATACAGATATTTATGAAAGTGTTCTAGGCTCTTGACGATGGCAAGCAATTCTTTCCGAGTCACACAATAGTTCTTTTCCGCTTTTGATAGGACTTTGCTGAAGTAGCCCACTACTCGCTCTTGACCATCTTGTACTTGAGAAAGAACTCCGCCAATTCCAATGTTGCTTGCGTCCGTGTCCACTATAAATGGTTGTCCAGGTATTGGGTATGTCAAAATCGGGGTAGTGCAGAGAGCCTCTTTCAGCGTCTCAAAGGCTTGCTGGCATCTCGGAGTCCATTCGAACGAGATGCTGTCTTCTGTCAATTTATGCAGAGGCTTGGCAATGTCTGAGAATCCTTGGACGAATCGTCGATAGTATGTGCATAGGCCGAGAAAACTTCGAACTTGATGTTTGTCTTTAGGAACCGGCCAGTTCTTTATGCACTCTGTCTTCTCCGGGTCTGTTTTCACACCATTTGGAGTAATAATGTGGCCTAAGTATCTAACCTCCTTTTGGAACAGACTGCACTTCTTCGGGTTCAACTTCAGGTTCGCTGCTTTCAACTTCTTGAACACTTCGGACACGTTCTTCAGGTGCTCCTGGAAAGAGCGTCCCAGCACCACCACGTCGTCCAAGTAAATCAAGCAGGTCTCCCAATGCAGGCCATGAAGTACAGTTTCCATCAGTCGCTCAAAGGTGGCAGGGGCATTACATAGACCAAATGGCATTACATTGAACTGCCACAATCCATTTCCGGTAGTGAACGCTGTCTTTTCCTTGTCTTCTGGGCTGACCTCGACTTGCCAATATCCACTCTTTAAATCCAAAGTGGAAAACCATTGCGCACCAGCCAAGGTGTCCAGAGTATCGTCAATTCTTGGTAGTGGGTAACTGTCTTTCTTGGTGACGTCATTTAATTTTCTGTAGTCCACACAAAATCGGGTGGAGCCGTCTTTCTTCTTGACCAGGACTACAGGAGAAGCCCAAGGACTCTGAGATGGCTCTATGGTGCCCTCGTTTTGCATTTCAATTAACATCTTGTTAACTTCTTCTCGCTTGGCTAGTGGAAGTCCTCGTGGTGGCTGCTTTATAGGAGACGATGAACCAGTATCGATTCGATGCTTCACTACATTGGTTCTCCCAAAGTCGCCTGGTTTAAGTGCAAACACATCTTCATTTTCACTTAGCAGCTCTTCGAGTTGTTCCACCTCCACCTCTGTTAATCTTTCCTTGGCCCTATCCACGATGTTCCTTAAACATTCTGGTAGACTGGTCTTATTTGTTTTATTCTCCACTTCATGGATTTCATTGAGTGTTCTGACCATGGTAACAGGTTCACAGACTCCTACTTCAGTTCCCTTTGCAATTTTCTGTGGAAAGGTTTTCAGGTTCACTACCCGTACCATTGTGGTTTTCTCAGGTTTAATCAGGGTACGTCCGGTGACTATAGATTTATTGAACAAATCCGGATTACTGGGTTCCACCACTCCTACACTGCAAGACATTTCCCCATCCATTACAGTGGCAACCAATGTTTCGGTCTGAGCAGGTAGTACCACATCTTCTTTAACAACGAGTCTCCGTACAGCGTTATTCTCAGTGGTGGTCGTTAGCACTACTTCCTCACCCATTATCCGTAACGTACCAGCATTCAAATCTAAATTCACCCCCTTTGCTCGTAGTAAGTCTAGTCCGAGTATGACATTATCCGATATATCTGCTACCAGGGCTCTATGTTTGAATTTGACGTCTCCTAATTCTACTTCAAGCTCGCATTCCCCCTTGACTGGCAGTTGTTGTCCATTGGCTGTTGTAAGGACATAACGTTTGGCAGGGTTCTTAATACGCCAAGCATGAATAATATCTGGCCGAACAATAGTTCTTGCCGCTCCAGTATCGATTACCATAGGGAAAGTACGACCAAAAATACTGCCTTCTACTAGCAAGGAGTCAGAGTCCTGGAGACGTGACAACGTAATTTCTTCTCGTGGGGCATGGTAGGAGGACGCAGCCGGCTTTTGCCCCGTCAAGCCGGCTGAACCTAGTTTTCCTGCGCAGCCTGGGAGTCGCGCTTTTGCTGATCTGCGACTGGGGCCCTACACTGTCTTTTTAGATGTCCTGTCTGTCCACAGTTCCAGCATTTGAGAAGGCGATCCCTTCGACTATCAGGTTGTTCCTTCTTTGTCCTAGTAGATGGACTGAATTTATCAATAATCTCCTTTAGCGTTTTTATTATGTCTCCATTTGCCATACTATCGCTGTTATCACTGATGACCCGAACTTTAACATGCCTACCAGATGCCATCTTTGCTGCCTCGAATTCCAGTGCATGCGAAAGAGCGTCGTTCAACGTTTTAGGTCTGGCGAGTCGTAATGCCTGCTGGGTTTCGCAATCTCTTAGGCCATCGGTAAAAACTTGGATGGACAGCTGGTCTAAGAATTCGGACGGGGCTGTTGGATAAGCCAATCGAACCAGTCGGGCAACATCAGTCTCAAAATGCTGTAAATTCTCTCCATTCTGTTGGTGACGATTTTTCAATTGTGCCTGGTAAACTTGCTGCAGGTGCTTATCCCCATATCTCATTTCCATATGCTGTTTTAGAATGTCGTAGTTACTCTGCTGCCCAGCAGGAACTCCTTGTAAGACGTCAAGAGCTTCCCCTCGTAGAGCAACTATCAGAGCAGTAGCTTTCTCACAATCAGACCATTCGTTTGCGGCAGCTGCTGCTTCAAACTGGCGCAAATAGACATTCCAGGAGACCTTGCCGTCGAATTCAGGGGGTTTTGTTTTCTGAGTTCGGATAACAGGTCCTTCTGATTTGATTACGCCATCCTTTCTTATTTTGTCCAGCTTATGTCGAAGCTCTTCGCAGGTTTCTCTAACCAAGTTTATTTCTTCGTCTATTTCCTTTTTGTGTGCCAACAGTTTCTCTTCTACATGTATTTCTACTTTATGTGACTGTTCTTCTAGCTTCTCTTCTAGTGTATTCTCCAATTTTTCTAATTTCGTCTGCATTTCCTTCGTCTGGTTTTCCATTTTACGTCCTTGTTGTTCTAATTTCTCTTGCGTCGTCCGTCCCTGTTCTTCCAATTTCTTTTGCATCGTCTGTCCCTGTTCTTCTAATTTCTTTTCTAACTTTTCCTGCATCGTTTGGGATTGATCTTCAATTTTATGCCCTTGTTCTTCAAATTTCTCTTCCATCGTCCGTCCCTGTTCTTCTAATTTCTCTTGCATCATCCGTCCCTGTTCCTGCATCGTTTGCATCATTTCTAACAGCTTTGCTATTTGTGCATCCATGTTGACTTGACTTCTAGTTACAGGCATTCACTCTATTTTGAAAGTTCTAGAATGTCCACGAATGTATTTCTAGATATCACTGTTGCCTTTCTTACAATCAAACGAGTGCAGTGATATGCCACACTTGGGTCTTTGTCTCACTTCGGTATAGAGTTCTAGAATGTTCGAGATTGTTCTTCTCAAATAACACCGTTCACTTCCTTAAGTCACGACGAGTGCGGTGATATGTCACACTTGGGTCTTTGTCCCACTTCCGTATAAAGTTCTAGAATGTTCGAGAATGTCCTTCGCAAATATCACCGTTCACTTCCTTGAGTCACGACGAGTGCGGTGATATGTCACACTTGGGTCTTTATCTCACTCCTGTACAAAGTTCTAGAATGTTCGAGATTGTCCTTCGCGAATACCACCGTTCACTTCTTTACGTCAAGACGAGTGCGGTGATATGTCACACTTGGGTCTTTGTCTCACTCTGGTTTAAAGTTCTAGAATGTTCGAGAATGTCCTTCGCAAATACCACTGTTCACTTCCTTGAGTCACGACGAGTGCAGTGATATGTCACACTTGAGTCTTTGTCTCACTCCCGTACAAAGTTCTAGAATGTTCGAGAATGTCCTTCGCAAATAGCACCGTTCACTTCCTTAAGTCACGACGAGTGCGGTGATATGTCACACTTGGGTCTTTGTCTCACTCGCGTACAAAGTTCTAGAATGTTCGAGAATGTCCTTCGCAAATAGCACCGTTCACTTCCTTGAGTCACAACGAGTGCGGTGATATGTCACACTTGGGTCTTTATTCCACCCACGCACAGGGTTCCAGAAAGTTCTTCCAACTTCCACTTAAACCCACTCACGCACAGGGTTCCAGAAAGCTCCTCAAACTTTCAGTTAAATTCCACTTTGTGGGCGTGGGTTCGAATCCCACTTCTGACACCAAATTGTCACGGATTTCCCAATCCGAATTTTACTACTGCCAGAAAAACACAATCCGTTAATTAATTACTTCTTTATTAACTATACTCAGTACACTACTGAACACTAATTAGAACTCAACTAAACACTTATTTAATTAATCGCTATCTAAATCACTTTGATATCTCCAACTAAACACTTCAATTCAACACTGTAATACAAGACTTATACAAGACTAACTTAATCGGCTGTTTATTTTTCTTTTATAGACCCAGCGAATATTCCAGGTATATTCTAGTATCTCTAGATTTATTTTCTAGCATCTCTCGAACGCTTCTCGTCGTTTCTCAAATTTTCTAGTCCCGTCTCGATCCACAGCATTTTGTTTGTTTAACAGAATCGTGTAGGGGCGATCGGGGCAATCTTAGTAATTCGCGGTACCACAGTCGTCGATTTGGGTGTGAGTGGAGCAAATTCCGTGACAGTATTGAATAAAGTTGCAAAATAGACTCGTAAAATGGGCACAGAAAGTGAATCTCACCGGACAAATGGAAGAAGTATTGCATTATGTTATTATGTACGAATTCAGCATATATCGCCCAATAAGAAATATTTCATCTTGCCAAAAAAATAAAAGTAAAATGTGATATAGGGCGATACAGCGCGACGAAAGGAAGCATTGCAACATTATTTGTTTGTGAAGACCATTTTAATATTGGTTTAAATGGAAATAGATAGGTTTTTCATCGACAATTCCACTCATGTATTAAAGATCCCATTGACGAACGCAAAAAGCGTGGTTTGATATCGGCTAAATAGGAAGGAAGAGAAAATGCAACTGGATAAAAAAAGCGAATAAATTACGTTACCATAGCAACGCTATGTTACTTTTTTATTAAAATTAACGTCAGTTTAAAATTGTTAGATGCCAAAATCACAAATTTATCCAAATGTACTGATTTAGTAATACGTGTGAAAAAGAAATAGTAAATGAAATCGAAAATTGTATCCCTAAAAATACTAAAATAAGCCAATCAACAATTTGGAAGCAATTTAATATATTTTGTAAAGAAAGAAGTTTTGATTTGGACACATAGCAGTCTATTGAGTATGTGGCCAGTATATAATGGATTGGGGTTTCAACATGAGAAAGAGAAATGGCGAAGACTATAAAGAGTACGTTGTGAAAACTATGTGGAATACCACGGTAAAAATGCTGCAAAATATGTATTTTGAAAAGTTTAATGCAATTTTCAACCCATTTACCGATTCTGCTTTCAAGAAAGCCCGTGATGCGCGCCATTCTAGACGAAAGAAGTTGCAAAGTAACTTTGAAAAACGCAAAGAGAGTTCTGTTGCACTATCACAAAACGATATTATTAAAATGGCGCTAATATGAGATGACAATACTCCCATAGGCCTTTTGAAATTTTTTTTTCTGTATACGAACGAACTAGCTTGGCGAGAAGGTGAAGCAGCAAATTGCAGAATATACTATTTTAAGGAAGAATAATCTAATAATGGAGAGTTAACTGGCCGCATTAAATATACAGTGTTTTCAAAAACATGTCAAGGTGGTTCAAGAAAGTGTTGCAATACTAAGTGGTTAACGAAAAATATACAAAATCCTGATATCTGTCCAGTAAGACTATTTTATAAAATTTTATCACAGAATGGATTATATTTCAACTGACAGATTTTTTCTAACTCCCAATCCTTTTTGGAAAAATGCTGTGTCAAAAGGTTGGAACAAAAATATTCCCATAGGAATCAATGAAATTTTTAAGTGGACTAAAATAGCTAAGAAAATTGGATTGGACACGAAGAATAAAAAAATTTCTAATCATTCACATCGCTCCAGCGTAGTATCAAATTTAGCTAGAGCAGGTGTTAATCAACAAGACTTAATTAAGATAACTGGACATTTTCAGCAAATTCTATAAAACCGTATTTACAACTCGACAACGATCATCACTCAAATCTTATACCAAATTTCCGAAATAAACCTTCGAATAACGAGTCAATATCAACAGATCCTTCAAAATCAGCCTCACAATCAGCATCAACAAGAGAATCATTAATAGAGTCAACGTCAATAAGGTAAATTATTTACAACAATTGTGTTTTTAATAATTGTTCACTTATCTCAAGTAAAACCATCTATCTAGTACTTACCCAACAGCATTGTCGCCATAATTGTCACGTGGGGTTGCAGTTGCAAAAGCTTTACTTGAAGTTTGTGGGGTGGGGTCGCAACCCTCCAACTTCGGCCGTCATCTTGAAAAAAGGTGGTTGTTTTTCTTTAATATCTTTGTTATTTTTGATTTTACAACAAAAAGTTACTAGACTGAAATTGTAGAGGATTCAATTTGCAATAAAAAATGTTTTTAAAAAAATTTTGTATGACCAATAGTTTACCTGATAAATGCTAAAAACAATTTAACCCCCTTTTCCAAGATGGCGGCCGAAGCTGGAGGGTTGTGATCCCACAAACTTCAAGTTAAGCTTTTTTTGACCCCCCCCCCCTCACATCTAAACAATAAAATTGCGTCCTCTAAAAAAATGCAACCCCAAATGTAACTTTTCAATGGACTAGAGAGCCTTGTTCTGTTGGGAGCGGGCATCTTAATGTGCCTGAAATTACCCTCCACCTTCTCGCTGCATATCTTCCATTTAAATTGTAAATTTCCCCGTCTCATTATTGTGTTAATGGCGACGTGGTGTAGGCCGAAACAATGTTTATCGAGTCCTATTGTAACAGCCCGTGGTTTCCTTTCCCATCCAAATTAGACGGTCGAAACGAAAGCAAGGCCGCTCGCCTCCCAACCGAATCAAAGGAGGAGCTTTGATGTAATTAAAATATGTAATTAAGTATCCCGTGGACTAACAGATTACAAAAAAAATTAATATTGTTAGCACCTTGAACGTGTAAAATGCGCACGCAACAGTGAATGCGTGTACCTACACAGACAGTCCATGGTTAATCAAATTATTTAAAAATTAAAAGTTAAACAGTGACCACAAGAGAGTCATAACATCGAAATTCACGAACCACTATGTCGTGTATTTATATTTCTTCTATGCGTATAAATAAGTAACCACTGTTTCTTATCAGCTAGGTTTTTGTTAAAGTTCTTGTATGTATTGGATTTAAAATAAAGCAGTCTAAAATCAATAGTTGAATTTATTACATGGCGCTGCGACTAAAATCAAAGTACTCTGTTAAAACTTAGAAATTATTAAAATGTTGAAAATGTCTGATTACCGTGGTATTGCACCATTAGATATGAGTGGAAATGTTGCAGAAAACTGGAAATTTTGGATCCAGAAGTTTAAAAACTATTTAAAAGCAACAGAATTAGATAAAAAAGATGAATATTTGCAATGTGCACAGTTGTTGCAATATATTGGAGATGAAGGTATACGTATATATAACACCTTCAAATTTGCTGCCAGTGAAAGGGACAAAATCGGTCCTCTTATAAAAAAGTTCAAAGACTTTTTTCAACCAAAGAAGAATTTAACTTTCGAAAGATACAAGTTTATTAATAGAAAACAGTTAGAGGGTGAAAGCATTCAGCAATATGTGACGGATTTGAAGAATAAAGCCCGAAACTGTGAACTAGGTGACTTAGAAGAAAGTTTAATCTGTTCTGTGTTAATTAGTGGCTTAGTGTCAGTAGAACTAAAACAAAGACTCTTAGAGGACGATGAAATTGATTTAGATAAAGTTGTGCGAATATCACAGTCTGTTGAAGAATCTAGAAAACAAGAAAAGGAAATGTCTGAAGTGGCCGAGCTGCATGCTGTGCGATCATCAGTTTTATCAAACCAACCAAGTCCTGGAGTAAGCGGAAGGTGTGGCCCAAGTTCGCAAACACGACATCAGATGGCATCAGGAGCAAGTCAGCCCGTCGTCCAACGTCACTTTGTCCAGTACAGCCAACAGCGATGTTCTCGATGTGGTTACCAACATAATAGAGGAAAATGTCCAGCTTTGGGTAAACAATGTAGTTTTTGCGGTAAATTCAATCATTTTAAAAATATGTGTAGAAATAAAAATGTTCACGTTGTTAGTTTAGAATTAGATAATGATTTTGTTGGTAACGAAAATTCTGAAAATATTTTTATTGGTGTAGTTAATTCAAATGAGACTGTAAATAAGGAATGGAATGTTGAAATATTAGTAAATCATGAAAAGGTTATTAAATTTAAGTTAGATACGGGAGCAATGACAAATGTTATAAGTTTTAGAGATATCGAGAGTTTAAAAATGGAGAAAGTATTTATAAAAAACACCAAAATCAAATTAACTAATTATTCAAATGAAATAATTCCGGTCATAGGAGAATGTCAGTTAAATTGTACTTTTAGAAATGTTGATCATTTATTAACATTTGTTGTTGTAAATATCGAATCACCTGCAATTTTAGGATTAGAAGCTTGCACTTCTTTAAACATGATACAAAAAATTGAATCGATTAATGAAGGTCACAATTTATTTGAGAAATATTCTGAACTTTTTCAAGGAATTGGATGCCTTAAAAAACCATTTCATATTACATTGAAAAGTAATGTCACACCAGTTGTTCATGCAGCTAGAAAAATACCTTTTCCATTGGTGGATAAATTTAAAATGTGTTTAGCTAATATGGAAAGAGAAAAAATTATTAGCAAAGTTGATTATCCAACTGAGTGGGTAAATTCTATAGTATTAATTAGAAAACCTGATGAATCGTTAAGAATTTGTTTAGATCCTCGTGATTTAAATTTAAATATTTGTAGAGAACATTATCCCTTGCCTACTTTTGAAGAAATAAGTTCAAAATTGGCAAATGCAAAATATTTTACTACTTTAGATGCCATGTCGGGGTTTTGGCAAGTCGCCTTAGATAGGGAGAGTTCTGACCTATGTACATTTGCAACTCCTTTTGGGAGATATAAATTTTTAAGGTTACCTTACGGACTAAATTGTGGGCCTGAAGTTTTTCATAAACGATTTAAAGAAATATTTGATATAGAAGGAGTTGAGATATACATAGATGATATTCTAATATGAGGTAAAACAAAAAAAGATCATGATTATAGATTAGAGCAGGTATTAGAAATTGCAAAAAGAAATAACATAAAATTCAATAAAAGTAAATGTAAATTTGCATTAAATGAAATTGTATACATGGGGCATAAAATAACACAAGACGGTTATAGTCCAGATAATTCTAAAATTAAAGCAATTACAGAGATGCCTATACCAAAAAGTAAAAAAGAATTACAAACATTTTTAGGATTAATAACGTATGTCGGCAAGTTTATTAATAACCTATCAAATATTACTGCTCCATTAAGAGAATTACTTAAAAATAATGTAGCTTGGTATTGGGATAAAAAACATAATGACGCAATAAAGAAATTAAAACAAATTTTAGTTACAGAACCTGTGTTACAGTTTTATGATCCAAATACTCCTATTATTATATCTTCAGATTCGTCACAAAATGGTGTCGGAGCTGTTTTAATGCAAAATGGAAAGCCTTGTATGTACGCTTCAAAAGCTTTGAGTGACACACAAAAAAGATACGCGCAAATTGAAAAGGAATTGTATAGTCTAGTTTTTGCCTGTGAGCGATTTCATCAATTCATATTTGGTAGGTCTATAATTATGGAAACTGATCACAAACCTCTTGTACAAATATTCAAAAAACCATTGCATGATTGTCCTTCTAGATTACAAAGAATGTTTATAAGATTACAGAAATATGATATCACGCTTACATATAAACCTGGAAAAGAGCTTTTTATAGCCGATGCATTATCTCGCGCGTTTATTAAAGATTCTGAAAATGATCATGAATTTGAGAATGAAATTGAATCGCAAGTATATTTATTGAGACTAAATTTAAATGCTACTGATGAAAAAATTAGGGAATTAAAACTTGCGTTTTTAAATGACCCTGAAATGCAAATTTTATTTGACTACATTAAAAACGGATGGCCTTCAAACATAAAAAAATGTAACGCATTAGTCAAAATATACTATAAATTTAAAGACGAAATAACAGAGGGTGGCGGAATGTTATATAAAAATAAAAAACTTATTATACCTAAAAACCTTCGAAAAGAAATGTTGACAAAAATTCATTATAGTCACTTAGGCATAAATAAATGCAAAAGTCGCGCAAGAGAATGTTTTTTCTGGCCAGGTATGTCGAAACATATTGAAGATTTTATTTCTAATTGCTCGGTTTGCAAAGTATACCAAAATAACAAACAAAAAGAACCAATGTTGCCTCATGAAGTGCCTAATCTGCCGTGGCAAAAAGTTGCATGTGATTTGTTTTATTTCAAAAATGAAATTTATTTATTAGTTGTGGATTATTTTTCAAAATTTATAGAATTAGCCAAATTAACAGACGGTTCTTCCTCTTTACAAGTTATAACACATTTAAAGTCAATTTTTGCAAGGCATGGGATTCCGGAAATTTTAATTAGTGATGGAGGGCCTCAGTTCAATAGTCTTTATTTTAAACAATTTGCCAAAGAATGGCAATTTTCACACATAATGTCTAGCCCTTTATATGCACAGAGTAATGGATTAGTTGAAAGAAATGTACAAATTTTAAAAAAAATGTTGATTAAAGCAGAAAATGATAATAAAGATTTGTATTTAACATTATTGCATTACCGAAATACACCTATCGATGAAAAAATAGATTCTCCTGCAAAACTCTTGATGTCTCGATATTTACGAGATACTTTGCCTATAGAAAATTCTCTTTTAAAGCCTAAAAACAATAATTATCAAACAATAAAGAATAGTTTTAAAGATAAGCAAAAGTACCAACAAAATTATTATAATAGAAAAACTAGAAAAAATAATTATGAATATGAAAATAATGAAAAAGTTGTTGTAAAAACTAATTTGTCAGACAAAAGATGGAAAGAAGGAGTAATTGAATCAAAATCAAAAATTAGGCCTAGATCATATCAAGTAAAATTAAACTCTGGCAATGTTTTATCCAGAAATCGGCATTTTATTGATACTTGGCCGAAAAATGACGATGAAAATGTAACAACCGAAAATTTAGATAATAGTTTTTATAACAACAATTATAACAATGGTAATAATAATAATCATCGTGCAGAGGTAGATGATAGTGATAGTGATGATGTTCTTTATATGCCAAATGTTACACAAAGAGGCAGAATAGTTAAAGCACCTGAGAGACTAAATTATACGTAAAATTCTGATATAAGTTGTTATTTTTTATGAATGTTATGTTATTTTGTAATTATTTGTTGTATCTGTCGATTGCATAACTTATATGTAGAGATACGATATTAATGTATTTACTTTAGTGATAACTTAATTTTTTTTTATATCTAAAATAATGATGTTTGTCTGTCTGATTGCAAGACTTCATCCAATTTATAATTTTAGTGATGCAGTATCATTTTATAATTTTTCAAATGTAAAAAAATATATGTATAGTATTATTTTTATTATACATTACATTAGTAAACTTTGATGTAGATTTGCAAAGCTGTGTTATATATTATATCATGTTGTATTTTTTGAAATAAGATAGTTGCCTTTAATTTTATTAAACAAGAGAGATGTCGTGTATTTATATTTCTTCTATGCGTATAAATAAGTAACCACTGTTTCTTATCAGCTAGGTTTTTGTTAAAGTTCTTGTATGTATTGGATTTAAAATAAAGCAGTCTAAAATCAATAGTTGAATTTATTACAGATGGCGCTGTAAAATTCAAGATGTCGGATGTAAGAGTGAAAAATAATTTATTTACCGCCGTTAAATATTATAAAACTTTTAATTACCAGGCAGGTTCTATTTTTATGTAATTGGACAAATTTAATTCTAGGTTATTTTCATAGCACCATGTCTGAGTAGCATTTAATGCATTCTGTAACGTATTACCATCCTCATAACTATTAATTTCTAAGTAAATTTTTAAATCGTCTGCAATAAGTAAATGCGGTGCTGATATATTGACTGATACATCATTGATGAACAGAAGAAAAAGTAGAGGCCCCAAATTGGAGCCCTGAGGTACTGTTGAAATGTAGGTGTTTGATCGTATACCGCCATATTTCACGTACTGTTTTCGATTTAGTAAGTACGACTCCATTAATGTCAACAAAGACTGAAAAAGCAAGGGATTTCAGTTTTGACAATAAGCGACCATGATTAATGCGATCGAAAGCTTTTTTTAATACTACAATATAATACAATACAATATACAATACTAAAGGTTATAGAGTATTTCAAATTGAACGGTAACACCGCTAAGGTAGAGATTTTGACTAAAATCTTGCGTATAATTTTCATCCTATGCTCTAGAAATGAATGTAAATTTTTAGACATGCGTCGTATATTTACTGCTAGGAACACCTATATACAAGAGCAATAAGACAAATGTCATCTCGTATCTAACTAATTTCAATTTTGAACATGCATGTAAATCAAATTTTCTAGAAGGTAAGCTATTTTTTTCCTTTGTTGTAATGATGAAGATTTAGTTCATTCCCCTCGTTTTTTTACTTTTACTTCACACTGTAAATTGCAAAGTTGCATTCTTTGAAGAACGAAAATAACCACCACAAGTAAACAAAATAATGTTTATTTACAGTGTTCAGAAGAAAAAAGTTGGCAACAAATATATTCTTTTGGGAACTGTGTGACAAATGACAATGAATAAGAAAACAGTCCGATAGTGGTTGACGGTGCAGATTTCGTTTCACATTTCCCGTGATGCTTACAAACACACATGTGCATTTGTAATTAATAAATATAGAATTATAACTGCAATTTCTTAAAATAAACAACTCTGCGACGAATCTTTACTACTCACTCGAGTCTCGAGTTGAAAGGGGCATCTTTCAAGACTAGCAAATTAGTCAGAGGATTTCCCGGTATTCGTTGGAGATGACGGCCGTTGGCTGGCGTTCAAATAGACGTAAGTTTCCTTAAAGCGCCGTTTAGTGGAGGTTTATTGCGTATTGCTACATATAGTACTCACAAAATAAAATGTGCTTTTTCAATTTTTCATTAGGATTCGACCTTTACCAGGCAAGCCATCGGCGTTGATAAGATGTGATCACGAATCGCAAAGCATTACAAATTTCCGTGCCTTTCACAGACGCATACGTTTTTAAATAATTATAAATACATTTGTTCATTTTATTCACGTATATTTCAACTGAGAAACGAATTGAGAGGATATATTCGTCTATCTTTCTAGATATTTACATTATATAATAATTGCAAAACTTAATATTAAATTAATAATATTTCTTATTATATATGAGAAACTAGTGAAAGATAAAAAATAAATCGCAGTTGAGATCTGTTGAATTATTAAGCATGCAGCATAGAGTAAACAGGGGAGTTTCTAAGAACATTAGTACGACTTGCAGGACAATAAAATAGTTCATTTTGACGTGATTCCAATCTAGGAATTTTGAAATCAATTTTAGACAAAAATATAGGACAGTCATTCATATAATTTAACAGTTTAAATAGGAAACATAATGTTATAATTGCTCTACGGTTTTCTAAAGATACCATAATAAATTATTTGGATAACCTCGCTCAGGGTAATGATTGTCAATTTTTGAGATAACATACTTCATAAATCTACGTTGAAATTTTTCAAGTGCTTGTGAATGTATATCATAAATGGGATTCCAAATAATAGCTCCGCATTCAAGCTTCGCTTGTTCCGGAGAGAAGTACAACATTTTCAGTTTCAATATTTCTAAAATGTTTGCGATTTCTTACAATAAAACCAAGCAGTTTCAGAACTGCATTGGCTTGAACGTTAATATGTTCCGAAAAATTAAGTTTGCTATCAAAATTATTCCCATTTGAAAGTATAAGTATATTGAAAAATTTAATTAAATATGTAGGTATGTTTAGTTCTAAAGATACGTAGATATACGTACTTAAGAATTTAAACTTTAAATCAAAAATAAATTCAACATATACCACTATTATAATTAAATTTATTTTATACTAGCTGTACCCTGGGCGCATTGCTACGCCACCAACTAAAATAAATTTGAAGGAAAGACATTACACAAATATTCGATTCATTTTGAGTCATCTTATTGATTTTGTTCATTTCGAAAAAAATATATGAAATTCATTGGAATGACAGTGGCGCCATCTGTCGAAAATTGGTCGTACCAACTTAGAAACCTTCGTAGGCTCATGCACAACAACTTTGCTCAAGATCATCACATGATCAAATGCATAGTTTACGATTATATAAGGCAAACAGGCAAACATTAATTTTTATATAGATATAAGATAAATTATACAACACATATTGTGGTCGCCCAGTTTAAGGCGTCAGTACTTGAATCGAGGTGACTAGATCGCTGTGGGTTCGACCCCCGCAGCCGGTAGACCGTATATAAGCTGTATTTGTGGAGAGCATTGGCACCCTCTCTGCGGGTATGGTAAGGTGGAAGAATGTTGGCTTGGGTTAATAAGGTTTTCCAGGTTTCCCTCATTCCTGCACTGAATTATGGTTAGGGCCTAACGACGTAAGTCGTTCCTGGGTGCAGGTGCGGCCTGCTTAATAATAATATGCCACACCCTCTCCCGCACAAGTCTTAGATTTCTGGGTTAACCCTCGTGATTAGAATGAGGGGTAGAGATATTATTATAATATGTTGCTCTTGATCTTACCTGAGCATTTTATTGTTTCTAATAACAATATTTGAGTTTTCCACAGTTGGAATAAAAACCGCAATATTAGCGACCTCGACGTTCCCCCCTACGCTTCGTATTCTAAATGCAAGTAATCGTTAGCGAGCGCAACCGGCATGCTGTAAAAGACAGTGACGTCACACAGCGATTCACGCGAGTCCATTTTCTCACATTATTTTAAAGGCTTTACGGGCGTCAGAAAGTTATAATTTTTTTCAGATCGTACTAAAATTACAAAATCATTCAGAAAGCATAATTAAAAAAATGCTAAATAATGCCATTTGCCAGTACCGATAATGGTTTACGAATTGCCTATGCGGAAAATATGAATGTCGTAAACAAAGGATTAATGTTTGTGGCAAAAGGTACCGTTCCGATATTTGCGTGGGGTCTACCAGTCTACGTAGGCTCCCATATACCATCATAACATTTATTTCACCCAAGCAGAATATTTACATACCAGTCCCTGTTTCTAAAAGATCAGACATTCCAATTTCGTAACTATCGGGTCAAGTGTACAGGGGTCAGCCATTCAAAGAAATGTGGATGAGCTTTTGAACAGCAGGTTTGAGATGCAAAATGATGGGTGAAATGGGGTATTTAATGAGGCCTAAAGTGAATGGTTTTCGGAATATAAATTATTTAATTTTAAAAAATATATATTTGTGCAAAAAAATATGCAGGGTGATTTAGAATTTATCTAAAAAAACATTTCTTAATATGAATATAGATGACTCTTACAAAGACAATTTTGCAAAAGAAATAAAAAAGGGTAGCTCGAAAACGATTTAAAAATGTACTCGAAACTGGTCGACTGTAAAACCTGACAAGGCAAAGCATGCAATCAGCGACCGGACAAAGGTCCGTAAAAATACAATACAATACAAAAATAAAATTTTATGACCCTATCGTTATTAATTATATATTAATATAATTAATTAGTGGTTTTAATTAATAAAATAGTTTGACGTACCTGATGTTACAACAACAAAATTATCGGTCTGTCTTACCCAATTTCTACAAACTAACACAAATGTTTCTGCTTCTTGTCCATTTTAAACTCGTAAGTTATTGGCAGCTATGATACGTTTGTGTAAATCATCAATACTGTCCACATCGGTGTGATATACTTAATTATTAAAACATCCCTACGAAAAGTCCAAAAGATCATCGGGAGATCATGGCGGCCATGGTACAGGTCCTCCTCGTCTAATCCCTTGGTAATGGACACGCTGTACATGGTACGGATATAAGCCTCGTCTATGATATATCACACTGCTGCAATACGCCGTGAATGCCCTGGACTTCCATCTCTCCCCTTGGTTTTAAATTTCCTGTGTCACGTTGGCGTTGCATACACTTGCACTCACTGCACACCGCGGCAAAGATAGCTGCATTTGGCACGTGTTTACCTGGATATCGTTCTGCTAAAGTTTTTTCACATCACATAAATTAAAACGATCTCCATCAACTCAAAGTTGCTATACACGTTAAGCCATTCTTGACAATTGAAAAATAAATGCATCACAAAAACGTTAATACCTACTATAAATATTCTGATTTCAATAGTTGGAAACTCTTGGCTAGAAACTATACTACAATTTCAATAATGTTTTACTCGGAAACTAAGTATTTTACAATTTTTTTACGATATTGACTTTATTTTTCATGACGTATCTATTCCCAAATTTTTTAGATAAGTTTTGAATCATTCTCTATTTAGTTTTTCGACTTATATATATGCCAAATGATAGTGTTGAGTGAATCTTCTCAAAGAAGAAAGCCGATTTACTTTCATCCAAAAAATGTAGCGCGTTTTAGCCAGTCTGGGCGTGATCGCCTTGTTAATTTTGATGGTTGGTTTGGCAATTTCTCCACCGTAATTACCTGCGATCTGATTAACAATTGAAATGGTACACAGATCGAGGAAAGTGCATTTTTACACGGGTTATCGAAATGATTTAAAGTATACAAACCAGTGGTGTATCCAAAGGGTGTAATGAGAGTAATTAATTAATTCATTTTAGATACCCGTGTTTTTGAGGTGCGACTGCATTTGTCTGGCAAATGTTCCCACTTGATTTTTATTTCTGCATCTAGATTGCCGCGTATGTCAATTTTCTGATTAATTTTGATTGTACCAAAGGATTTTTCATGAAAATACTGGGTGTCTAAATAACGTTGCCACTTAAGGAAATGAATGTAAAAACAAATTATTGATCGTAAAATAGGTGACGAAATTGAATCGACAATTCTTCTTGGATCATCTAGACAGCAGGACATTGAAGTTAGCATATTCACAGCAATCTAGATGCAGACATCTGCCTAAAAAATCAAGTGAGCAAAAATATTTTTCAAACAAGTGCACTCCCATCTTAAATCGTTCGGCCAAACCGGTAATGACGGAATTGTGATAAATATCAAAAAATTTACATTTTCCCTTATATAGAGGGTGTAAATAAATAAGTGCAAAAAAATCAAAGGGTAATTCTTTGTAGAAAAATAAAGGGAGGTCTCCTCTGAAATGAATTTTTAAATGATAAGGTGGCAATAAGAAAAAAATTACTTATGAAGCAAGTCTTAGGGGTGGCTTATTCTACCCCTTACAACAGTAGGGGAAAAATTAATTGTTTACTGAATGCCATCTTGATAGCAAAGTCTACTTAATTTCATGTCTGTCATTTTTTTGATATTTCAGGAATAAGTTAAAAGCTACTTCTTTGACATCATTTTTAAGGAGTTGTAGCTAATTTCAAAAGATATGATCAAATGAGATTTTTAATATGACAGACCCTCACCCCCCTTATTTTGCTGCAGGAAATAACCCTACTTATTTATTTACACCCATAATATCCTCCAAATGTCAATTCTATATCTATTATTATTATTAATTTTTTGTCCGTGCATTTTTTATTATACTTTGCCACCATGACGGTTGCCGACTGCATACTTTGCCTTCTCAAGGTCAGGTTTTACAGTGGACCAGTTTCGAGTGCCGTGCAGAAGTGTATTTTTAAATCATTTTCGAACTGCTGTTTTTGAGCCTCCTGTACATTCATTTTTTTTTATAGTTCTGAATTAGGTACCCTCTGTATAGGAAACTATTACATTTTACAAGACTTCCCTATACCCTCAAACTACAATTCTAGATGCGCCACTGATATAAGCACATTTGTTCTATATTTGAATTAATAAAGAAGTTTTATGCAAAGTTGTAATTGCATTACATAATTTAGATTTTAATCCCTATGAAGCCTTTTTCCTGTTTCTGTAAAAAAGGCTACATGTTTTCTCTGCTTCTTATTCTTCAAATGAAATTTAACTACGACTGAAAATTTGGTTACTAAGGCATGGGATACTTGATTGGTTCTTGCTAAGAGATTTAATTAAATCCAGGTTAAACTTCCTTTGGTAAACCCACAGGGTAAACCTATCCTATATCTTAGGATTGAAAAAACGTGTTGTTTTGTTTCACTGGACTACCTCTGCCTCAGAGGGCACAATACATTGGGAGTCGTCGAACTCTGGTAATCGGATTAGATAAAATACCTCTAAATTCGGGGTGGTTAAATTTATTGCTTTGGGCCACCGTAAATCTTACAAATACTCGAAACATTTTTGCTTCTGCCTGTGTTAAAAATAAAGAACAAGACTACTAGTACGTGATATCTTTGCGAACATTTCGTTTCGCGAAGCTTTAAAGCTTTATGAGTTCTCTAGAAGCAGTTGATAATAGATGTTTAACATTACACTGATTTGTCAATGAATGTACGAGCGCTATGTAAAATCTAATCTGTTTTCAGACATTGATAATATGTGTATTGTGGCTGCAACATCAAGGTTTCTAACCCATATTATAATTACATACTATAACCATAAAAATACATTCTAAACGTATATTACGCACTTGTTTTCCACAAAATAGCTATAATTATAATTTACACAAACATAATAATAGTTATTTTTAGTATAAAACATTTTTTTACTATACAATGGCTTCTGAAGTTCATAAGAATTTTCAATTTATTTCTCGCATTCGACAACTAAGTGCGATAAAAAATCAAAATAACTGATTGACTGCTTTTTTACGATTTAGATAAATCTTGATCCATTTTATTGTTATTAGTGTTCAAATTCTTATTAGTGTCTATTTGGATCCTCATAGAATCTATTCTATACGTAGAAGTTTTAAGATGTTTATTAATGAAAATGTATTTGGACTGTTATTAAAATTCACTCCGCCATTCTGTTATTGGTGTTCAAAATTTTATTAGTGTTCACTTCGATTATTATTATGTCATTGTTATTAGTGTTTAGTGTTTCTTTTTTGTTCTTATTGGAATCTACATTATTGTAATAGTGTTGATATTATTATTTATTAGTGTTCGATTCATTCCTTATTAGATATCGCTTTATTGTTATTAGTCTTTCTTATTAGTACTCCGTTGTATTCTTGTTTGTGATGTTGTATTATTAGTGTTCATAATTTTATTAGTGTTCACTTCGATTATTATTATGTCATTGTTATTAGTGTTTAGTGTTTCATTTTTGTTCTTATTGGAATCTGCATTATTGGTAATAGTGTTGAGATTATTATTTATTAGTGTTCGATTCATTCCTTATTAGATATCGCTTTATTGTTATTAGTATTTCTTATTAGTACTCCGTTGTATTCTTATTTGTGATGTTCTATTATGTTCTTATTATGTTATTAGTGTTTAGTGTTTCTTTTTTCTGTTCTTATTAGAGTCCACATTATTGGTAATAGTGTTGAAATATTTATTTATTAGAGTTCGATTCATTCCTTATTAGATATCACTTTATTCTTATTAGTGTTTATTATCTTTGTATTCTTATTTAAATTCACTTTATGTAAGTCATGAGTACTGATAATGTTCATTTTATTATTTCATTATTAGAGTACAGTTTTTTTTAGTGTCAATCAAATATGCATTACATCCACTTTACTTTTCTAGTTTCATTTTGTGTAGAGCCTTATCGGATTAGAGAAGTAGATCATTTTATTATAATCAAATTAAAATAATTGTGATAATATCAGCTGTTTTTTCATTTCTATTTGTCTGGTGTTGTAATTTTAGATTCCTCCGCTTGTCGTAAATCAAAAAGCGTCTAGCAAAGGAAATAACATTCCTCACACCTTTTGGCGCAAGACCGTGCACATTCCAACAAAAATTCTTCGTCTGGGGTGACGGGCCTGGTTTGTTGTGCGGAGGTTAAATCGCCATGGAGTTTGAAAATGCGGCTATTTGAGTATCTAAAGAAAGTATTTGCTTCTCTTTACATGACTACTATAAAATCGGTATTGAATTTAAGCCAAATTTCAATTAGAAAGTATTTAACCACTTAAAATGGCATAAGAAAAGTGCAATGAAAAAATTGTGTAGAGTGCGTAGAATTTATTTGTGTTTTAGGAAAGAATTCACATAGCATTTAAACCATTTGAGTAATTTGTGTCCAGCTGGCAGTTGATGAATAGTCCCCAATGGCTAAAAATTAATAAAATCGACGTTTGTCCTTGCTGGCCGAGCTTTTATTCCCCGCAGTGCGGATGTCTTAACCTTCCTTAACTATTCGAGTTATTACATAACGATCTCAAATAACAGATGGAATAATAATGCGTCGTTTTGCAAACTCGGCCAGATAGTCGAAATCAATTTGAAAACGTTCCCGAATTGGAAGCAAGGACGACATATTGCAAATTTAATGCACACATGGTTACGCACAGAGCAACTACAAGAGTAGGTCTAGAAATATCGCACATATTTTTAGCTTACTTTATCAGAATCTTGATCATGTGTAAAAGGTACAGGTGTGAAGGTTAATGTACATTTAAATTCACTTCCTTTCGGTTTTGCAAAGCTCAGAAATTTTCCATTAGCATCCAATGTTCAGTTTTTTATTAGTGTTAAGTGAGATTCTTATTTAGAATTCATTTTATTTTTATTGGGTATCAGTTTCTAATTAGTGTTTTAATATACCTATATATATATATATATATATATATATATATATATATATATATATATATATATATATATATATATACCTATATACCTTCATATTCTTATTAATGTTCAGGTGAATTCTTATTGGAATCAATTTCTTTCTTATGTTCAATTTTTTATTAATGTTAAGTAGGATTGTGATCAAAATCCATTTTATTCTTATTATTGTTAAGTTGGATTATTATTAGAAGTAACTTTATTTTAGTAACGCTCATATTCTTATTAGTGAATTCTCATTAGACTCAACTTGTTCTTATTAGGATTCAGGTTTTTGTCAGGGTAAGTTGAGTTCTCATCAGAATCTACTTTATTCTTGTTACTGTTAAGTGGGATTCTTATCAGAAACCACTTTATTTTAGTAACGTTTACATTATTAGTGCTCATGTGGATTTTCATTATAATCCACCTTATTATTATTAGTGTACAGTTTTAAGATGAATTCTGATTAGAATCCACTTTATTTTCATAACGTTTTATGTTATAGCTGGATTCTCATTAGAATCAACCTAATTCTCATTAGGGTTTTTTAGGTTAGTGAAAGTTAGATTCTCATCAGAATCCACTTTATTTTTATTAGTATAAGTTGATTCCTTATTATAATTCTTTAACAATTCATTCATATTTTATTAATATACTGTTAGATTCTCACCTTGCCTTACTTTCTGTATTTTTATTAGTGTCTTATCAGTGTTATATTGAATCCTTTTAAAAATCCAATTTATTTTTAATCATGTAATATTCTTATAATGTTCAAGTGGATTCTCATCAAGTCTCCACTTTATTCTTATTAGAGTTCAGTTTTTCATTAACGATCTCTCAGACTCATAAAAATTCGCTATACATATTTTTATTAGTGTCAAGTTTCTTATCAGTGTTACAATGAATTATTGTTAAAATTGGATTCGCATTAAAACTCCAGTTTATTCTTTATTATTACAAGTATGATAAAGTGATATACATACTGTTGACACTTCCAAATATTTTTGCATGATGCGCGTATAAAAAACTCTATGGTAGATTGCATTTTTTGAATTTTATTACCAGTTAAGCACGACATATTGCAAATTTAATGCACATTGTACAATCACATTTTGTACGATTTCTATTAGATTCCACTTTATTTATAACGTTCATATTATTAGTGTTCATGTGGGTTTTCATTAGAACCAATCTTATTATTATTAGTGTACAGAATCCATTATAATATTATTATGTTTTTCCTATTAGTGTTCAAGTGGATTCTCACTAACTGCAACCTTATTCTTATTAGGGTTCAGTGTTTTTATTATTGTAATTTGGATTCTCATCAGAATCTATTTCATCCTTATTAGTTTTAAGTTTCTTATTAGTTTATAACCACTTTAGTTTCAATAACGTCCATATTCTAGGTAGAGTCTCATTAGATTTAATATTATTTTTATTAGGGTTCGGTTTTTATTATTGTTAAGTTAGATTCTTATTAGAATCCACTTTATTTTCAATAACGTTCACATTCTTATGAATGTTCAGGTAGATTATTATTAGAATCAACATCATTCCTTTAGTTTTTAAATAGTGTTAAGTTGAATTCTTATTATAATTATTTAACAATTATCATATTTTTATTAATGTACTGTTGGATTCTCACCACGACTCACCTTTTTTTTATTAGTGTCAAGTGTCTTATCAGTGTTATATTGAATTCTTATTAAAATCCAATTATGTTTAATCATGTAATATTCTTATTAGTGTTCAGGTGGATTCTCATCAATAATCCACTTTATTCTTATTAGAGTTCAATTTCTCATTTTGTTTTTAACAATTTTCATAACTTACTCTCGGGTTCATCAAAATTTGCTATACATATTTTTATTAGTATCAAGTTTCTGATCAGTATTGCGATGAATTCTTATTAAAATCTAATTTAATTTTAATAATATTCAATTATCCAGTTTATTCATATTATTGTTCACTCGAATTGTCATTAAATGTAATTATTTTATTTTTGTTGTCGAATTAAAGTCCTACTAGAATCGATAAGCTAGGTATTTTGTTTTGTATTCGTTTATTATTATCTTTATTATCACAAGTTTGATAATGTTGCCACTTCCAAATATTTTCATTCCGTTTTTTTGTTTGTTGTTTTAGATCGCTTGTATTTTTTAAATAATGTTTCTAAAATATTAACACTATTTTTATTGCAGTGCCTGGAAATAAAACCGCGAATTAATGGCAAGTTTCTTGCATGATGGGCGTATAAAACACCCTGTATTGTAATTTACATATTTGGAATTTTATTACCGTTTATTTTTAAAGATATTTTAACAGAGACCAATTCATTACTTGTCACACACAGTAATATCGCTTGCATTTATGTATTTAGATAATTTATTTCCACATCAATTATACTATTTTATATATAAATAAATTTAACCCACATACTTGAACCCGAGGTCACCTAATATTTTATCACGAACGAAGGAATGTAGACAGCAAACTAAACAACATAGAGACATGCCTTTCACCCATCAAGTTATAAGTTCTAAAAATTTTGGAATCAAATAAAGCTTATTTAGTGATTTTCTGTTTAGGTATTACAACATTTACAACCATTTATATAAGTAGTGGGGTATGTGAGAAGTGTCAACATGTTAATATTTTATAAATAGAAGTACTATGTTTTAGATTTTTTATTTTAAATTAGGACCTCGACAATATAACTACAAAGACAATAATCATTTTATTATTGTTATAGCAGATGCTGATAATTTTCTCGACACAGGCTCTTTAATCTAATCGAGTTTATGATAATTACTCGTGATTAAGTAATTAATATTTCGATTATTGCGTTTCTCACACCAGCTTAGTCATTTCATTACTATTACTGATAATACAATTTCAGAGATTACTTATTCACAGATATTTATTTAGTCATATATTCGTTTCGCACGCTGAACTCAGTGGCGCAGGTAATGGTATTCAGTTTATACAAAGTATCTAAAAAAATGCAAAAAAATACTCGAGTTTTTTAGAAGCAAGTAAATGTACACGTGCCGTAAACGTGTTTTCATATAGAGACCCCAGATACCGTGTGGACAGATCTATCATCTGTTGAGGGTTCTTGGGCATTAGATGGCAGATGTTTTATTTTGTCGGGGGACCGATCGTCAATGACACGAGACATAAGAGATGCCAGGTAGGGCGCGTGTGTGAAAGAGGGTTTAGTACAGAGGATGTTTGGAAGGAGTCTGTTCATTTTTTATCCAAATACAATATATGTACTTATTTTTTAGTAATCATCCAGTGCATCAATGATTAGGCATATTCGAGCTAAATTCACTTCAGTGTTCAGATTTTTATTAGAGGTTTATTAAAATTCACTTTATTCTTATTAGTGTTCAGATCCCTTATATAGTATACAAATTTGTATTAGTGTATACATTTTTATTAGTGTACAAATTCTTATTAGTGTTTAGATTTTTATTAGTGTATACATTCTTATTAGTGTACAGATTTTATTAGCGCGCAAATTCTTATTAGAATGCAGATTCTTATTAGTGCGTAAATTCTTATTAGTGTACAAATTTTTACCAGTGTACAGATTCTTATTCATGTTTAGATTTTAGTGTACAAATTCTTATTAGTGTACAGATTCTTATTAATGTTCAGAATTTCAAGCAAGTGTATTTTGAAATAGTTGCGTTTGTATCTCGGTCCATTAAAGCGTACCCACATTTTTCTTTTTTGTCACAACGTTCCCTTTCGTTCTAACCGAGTCCCATTGTACTCTAATTGTGAATATCATCGGTGACCCCTCTGAGACCTTTTTAAGAATTTCCGTTGCTTTGAATCGGTCCCTCGCTCCTCCCATGTCTCTAATAGCGATTGTGAAGTCGTGCTCAGCCACCTGAAGCGTTACGCATCCTGTGGTGTGTGAGAAAACGACTGTTCGCAATTGGAATCCTCCACGACCCGATGGATTTTCTAATTACGGCGTTTCGTATAAATTACATAGCTTCTGGAACCAGGTAATATTCAAGGACAGTGGTACTTGATTCTACGCGTAGATTTTGAGGTCGAACCTGGCAAGAGCATTCAGTCTAGTGGGTCTGTCATCTTTTGTATGTATTTATATGGACCCACACCGTGTTCTTTCGAGCTTTCCGCGTGTAACGAAGCATTGCATCGTAAAGCGTTATATTGAGAACATTTTTAGCACTTGTAAGATCAAAACGGCAATTTCTGGAAGGAGTTCCTATCTTATACAGTATGCGCCAAAAGTATGGAATAAATTCAATAAAAACGAAACAATTATTTTTTGGGAAAAATCCTCGAACAGGTCGATTTTTAATTTAAAAAATACATATTTTAGCGTAAAATGCGATTTTCAAATGTCATTTGTTTTCGAGTCATGACGTCATCGATTTTTTTTTAAATGGCAACACCATATTTTTTTCCTTGATTCTAAAAGATCGTTTAATTCTCTATCAGACAGTACTAAAATTTAGCCCTCTTACATAGGAAAGTTTTCGAGTAAATAACGATTGAATGTTAGAAAACGTAAATTTTATTCATAAAAAAAGTAATAATTCTGAGGTATGTAAAATAAAATACAATTGATTAAATTTTATACTTAAATTAAATGTTCGAATTGCTATCCACCAACTTCTTGACAATGCGCAAGTCTGTGAAGAAATGCTTCTTGCACATTATGAATGATTTCTGGGGTAACTCTGCATATTTCGTCCCGAATGCGATTTTGAAGTTCTTCTAAATTACGTGCTTTATTAATGTACACTTTTGACTTCAAGTATCCCCATAAAAATAGTCAAGAGGTGTAAGATCTGGCGATCTTGCAGGTCATTCTATCGGTCCGCGTCTGCCGATCCACCTCCCAGGAAAACAGTTGTCCAAAAAATCTCGTACAGGGCGCGCATAGTGCGGAGGTGCACCGTCTTGCTGAAACCATATGGCATCGTCAGGAATGTCAGGGTCATTATCGTTAGGAAAAATTACTGCAAGGGCTGGAACAAGGTCATTTTCTAGAAACTCTAAATATCTTTGTCCTGTAAGGGTTCCTTCAAAGAAGAAAGGCCCTACTATTCTGTCGTCAACTATTCCAGCCCACACATTTAATTTCTGAGGGTGTTGGGTATGTGCCTCTGCTATCCAATGAGGATTTTCCCGACTCCAATATCTGCAAGTTTGACGGTTTACTGTACCATTCAGACAAAATGTGGCCTCATCTGAAAAAAGTATTTGCCGGTGTAAATTTCTATTTCCTTGACATACATCCATTAGAATTTCGCAAAAGTGTAAGCGGCGATCGGGATCATCTTCATTGAGTTCCTGCACAAGTTGAATTTTGTAGGGATGATATTTTTCCTTCCTCAAGATACGTAGCACTGTGCTCTGACTAGTGTCATTGTTTAATGCAACCAATCGTGAAGAATTATGAGGATTATCCACCATACTTATCAAAATGTTCTGTTTCTGATTTTCATTAATGCTTGGACGTCCAGGTTTTGGAATTGGCTGATAGGGCGATCTGGATATTTTTCATTAAATAAATCGCAAACTTCCTGCTGAGTTCTAGTCATATTCCCGCATCCGATAAGAATTAAAATTTCAATTCTTTGAGTAACAGTTAAATGTGCCATAATACTTTAAATTGAATAATAATTTCTATGTCGCTTACAATACTTATTAGAAAGTCGGTGTGACAATGACACTTTGCAAAGATTTTCACCTACGTGATCCATAAAAGAACTATGGAATTCGAAAAACTAAACTTGATAACGTTTTTGCTTTATTTTAATTGATTTACGTTTTCTAACATTCAATCGTCATTTACATGAAAACTTTCCTATGTAAGAGCAAAATTTTAGTACTGTCTGATAGAGAATTAAACGATCTTTCAGAATCAAGGAAAAAAATATGGTGTTGCTATTTAAAAAAAATTCGGTGACGTCGAAAACAAATGACATTTGAAAATCGCATTTTACGCTAAAATATGTTTTTTTTTAAATTAAAAATCGACCTGTTCGAGGATTTTTCCCAAAAAATAATTGTTTCGTTTTTATTGTATTTATTCCATACTTTTGGCGCATACTGTATTTGTATGTCTTAAAGGCACCGCGTTCTTGAAATAGTGTTTTCTACAAATACAAATAATGTTAGACATTTAAGAACTGAATAATATAGAGCTTAGCAAATAACAGGAATGTTATCTCATGCCACCTGCGAATATTCAAAGGTACCGAAATAAAATTAATATAGAGGTTGTTTCTTAAATAGAGGCAAAAAATCCATAGCCATATTTTGTGGGCAAAAATAAGGGTTTTTTGCTATATAAATGTGGGGCCTAGGACAGCCATTGTCCAGTTTTTAACTTCTGAGATAATTTAGCCAAAGGTATAAATAATAATGTATAATGTTATAAATAAAATAAGTCATCATATGAGTCATTGTATTATTTCCACTTTATGTTTCTTTACACTTTTTTCTATTCCAAACCGATTAACGACAAAATCGATTTATTTGATCAAGTGGATTTTTTGTACAGTTGCTTAAATTACTATTGCCATGCGGCAATAATAATAAGAAACCGCCGTCTTATTTAATACTGTGTATTGTCAAATTAAGCTTATTTTTTGAAAAGATTAAATTTTAATAATCCCTCATGCATAGTCAAATGCTGAAAAGGCCAATCTGGTTTACATTTATGGCCTTGCAGATGGAAATGTTACTAAGGCTAGGCGACTTTATTTGGAGAGATTTCCAAATCATCCAAATCCAACAATGTTCAGAAATGTTTTTCAACGTCTTTCGAAGTCAGGCTCATTTCAGAAAGGTCCAATTCCTGGAAGACCTTTGATTGTTAGAATGCTTGAGCTGGAAGCTATTTACACGAAATAGAAGAAGGCCCAAATACTAGCACTAGGAAGATCGCAGCTAAATTAGTTTGGTCCGTTCTAAAGCATCAACAGTTAGTTATACATGTATCACATACAAAGGGTTCAAGCCTTACTGCCGCAAGACTATCCTGCTCATCTACAATTCTACCATTGGATTTTGCAATATTTGACAAAATGTTGATTTTACTGCTGGCATATTGTTTACCGACGAAGCTAATTTTTCCAAAGGTACTATAGTGAATATTTGGTCTGATGAAAACCCTAATGCCATAATGGAATCGCGATTTCAACATTATTTTTCTTTGAATGATGGGTTGGTATTATTGGATATCTTGTTGTTGGGCCTTGCTTTTTTACCAAGAATATAACTTGTGCCTCCTACATACATTTTCTTGAAAACATTTTACTTGAACTACTTGACGATGTTCCCTTTGCACTATTGCATATAAGATTGTTCGTTTTTGTGTATGAGTATGTGAAAATAATTATTAAAATGTGGGATTAGAATACCAAAATAATGTGTATCTTGCAAATGCTTTTTAAAAGTTATTATTTCATTTGGTTAGAATTTAAATAGTAAAACAAACAACTAATCTCATGTTGAAGTTTCCTATATACAATATGACATCCAATTTTAATTTATTATGTGATATGTGTGATATTAATATCAGTCTAATGCAGCTGTTAAGGATTGCAGCAGTTATAATTTTTTCTCATAGTTACTTATTTATTTTTAATATTTTTGGCAACTACTTCTTATTGTGTATTATTTTATTGGTAAATTATGTTTTTAACAGTACTTTTTCATACTTTCATATTTTTTACCTCATGTTACCTTTGCATTTACTTTTTTTTTGTGTTAGATTAGCTTGTGTTTAGTTAGTAATTTTTATATTTGGAACTTTTGTCTATATGAACAATTTCTATTATGGTCCTGTAATTGGATTTTTTGTTCCTGTTGGAAATACTATTATTATTATTATCAATAATTTTATTTTTGTTATTATTTCTACGTGTTTTTTTTTTTCGAGATTTCTGTACCTAAAAGCACCACAAATTTGATCATTTTACGGCGAATTTAACTTCTTCTACTATGTAACCAATTTCAAACACCCTATATATTTAACTTTATCAAATTAACAGTATATGGACAATACAATCAGCTGGTAATGCGGGCGCCAAGCTTCTCGTGATATATGACATACTATCTATCTATTGACTAACAATCTGTTTTATAGAATACGATTATTATTGTGATGTATTTTTGTGTCGTCCGCGACGCATCATTATCTCGACTTCGTCTATCCACTTATCACCCCATTAAAATAAATGCTGCTCGCCCTGCATGGCAGCCGTTCGGAGTTGTTACTTAAATTAATTCAGAAGGCCATCTATTACTAAAAAAACTCTCGTGATAAGGGCTGGCTCGAGGAAGACGTCAGATAAGGGAAGCGGCAGATGTTCCCGTACGCCAGTCTACCGCTTTTTAAAATGTTTTTGTGGATCCTCACCACCTGTTCCAAGTCGATGCATGAAAACATACCATCTACCTGAACAGTAGAGAAAGAAAGATGCTCTTCAATCTGGCGCTGCTCAAGGATGTTCAGTGTGGGGTTAATATAAATAATAGAAATCCGTGAAAACGTACAAATACCTACTACAAATCTGTAAAACTATATAGGGCGATGGGGGCAAAAAAGTGAACAAAAAAGTCTAATAAACATATGGTCGAATATCAACAGTTACTGAGATAGCAATAAAAATATTTTTATTGCTATTTTTGCAAAAGCTGTTATGATTTGATATTTTATTTTGAGTAGGTCATGCATTCTAAACCAAACTCACATTAGTGATTACTAATTGTCACATTTATTTTGACGTTTATAATTTAATCGTTTATTTTATAACTGTCGTATTTATTTTTACATGTGCGTTCGTTTAGTCGGTATTGCACACACATAATTTCGTAATGCCTGCCACATTTAGCCGTCGAGAATATGCTGATATTATTTTTATTTATGAATATCGACGTCGCTTCCCGAACAGAAGGGTGCCGGACAGCCTTCAACAATGCACGTGAAACTGGAATGTTTCCCAGTGTGAGAATTACATCTGAGAAGCAAGCTGGTCCTGGTCTAGCAGTGGAAGCAGAAATTCTAAATATGGTAGAACGTAGCTCGGCTGTAAGTACAGGGTGCATTGCAACCTGTCTCTACATTAATCAAAGTACGCCATGGGAAGTCATTCACAAAAATGCTTTAAAACCTTTCCATATTCAGCGCGACCAGAATCTTCAGGATGGTGATAATGATTTGCGGTTGCACTTTACAAATACATTTTGTTCACTGATGAGAGTCAATGCACTCGTGATGGAGTAAATAACTGTCACAATGAACATCATTGGTCAGATGAAAATCCGCACGCCACAGTGGAAAGTAACTTTCAGCATCAGTTCAGCATTAACGTGTGGTGTGGTATGATTAACAATCAATTACCAATTGGCCCAGATGTGCTAGATGGTCGTCTTACTGGAACTAGATATGTAGAATTTTTAGAAAATAATTTGACAAATATATTGGACGATGTTCCATTAGGTTTCCAAAATTGGCCATCTAGGTCACCAGATTTGAATCCCCCTGTCTTTGGGGATGGTTTAAATCATTAGTATATGCAACGAAAGTGAACACAAGAGAGGCACTCTTCGATCGGAATGTCAATTGTGCAGCACTCATAAGAGAAAATCACCGTGCACTTCAACGAGCTATCCTTGCAATCCACAAAGGAGCTGATGTATGCATCGAGGTGGACGGTGGTATATTTGAAAATTGAATTCATTAATTTCGGTTTATTTGATCTTTAATCGATGTTATAATTTATAATACCTTCAGAATAAACAGTTTTCTCTACTGATGCGTTACAATAATTAATTCGGGTAAAAATATTTTCATTGCTATCTCAGTAACCGTTGATATTCGACCATATGTTTATTAGGCTTTTTTGTTCACTTTTACCCCCTGAACAATCCTTATATCCAATATTGGGGGTTCTTCTTTAGTTTGATTGGGTTTTTGCCACACGTCTGAAAAAATAAAGATTAATTAAATATAGTCGAGGCAATGAAGCACTGAAAAGGCCAAAGATAGGAAATCTTTTAGGATAGGACGTATGGGAATGCGGTTTTTTGCATTCGCTTGCAAAAATTATTTATATCATTCGTACCTACTTTGCACTTATTACAAACCGGAAGTTGCATTGCTGCAGCCAAAAATGCATGCAAAAAATGCATATTTTGAGAGGCCTTTTGGCAAATTTAATAACTTCGTAAATAAGAGTCAGAATTGGCTCAAGTCGGGTACCCGGGGCTTTTCGAGGTCGCTGATCACGATTATGATGTTCAAATTGACCCCAAACTTTATGCGAGAGAGGAGATAAACTGGGCACCCGGGGGTTTTTTGGGTCGCTGAATTCGAATATACCATCGGCGAACACCCCACGAACACCTGGTGGGCGCAACCTGGACGCGGAAGTCATCTTCAAGAATTTTTCTGGAAATATCGACAATAACGAACCGACAATCGTTATGGGGGCTTTTTGTGTGGGGATAGTCCCCGGAGATGACGTTCGTCGGCGTTGCTGAGCTCCAGATGTTCGGGGGGTCAATTTGAACATCATAATCGTGATCAGCGACCTCGAAAACCTCCGGGTGCCCGACTTGAGCCAATTCTGACTCTTATTTACGAAGTTATTAAATTTGCCAAAAGGCCTCTCAAAAGATGCATTTTTGGCTGCAGCAATGCATCTTCCGGTTTGTAATAGGTACAAAGGAGGTACGAATGATACAAATAATTTTTGCAAGCGAATGCGAAAAACCGCATTCCAATACGTCCTATCCTAAAAGATTTCCTATCATAATGCTTCATTGCCTCGACTAATAAGCCCTTGAGCCAAATGGATCAGTCAAGGGTTATTTTTGAGAGTTTGCCTAACCAAAAAAAAGTCACACTTAAAAAGCAGATGAGTAAAAAATAACAAAAATCACATCACTATCGCGCACGTATTTTTGACGTTTCGAAAAACTCTCTGTTTTCGTTCTCAAAATAATAAATACATTAAACGGATGTCAATTTTGACAGTTTAAAATTTGTTTATCTGCTTCCATAGAGATGATAAATGCATTTTTTTAAATTTTGTATATCATTTTATGGACGCGTTTTAGACAAAAATGATCGTAAAGTATTAGTTGTCTGAAAAACTGTTCGATCCATGCGTTGCAGTTAGTTATTTATAGTTTTTCGAGATTATATATTTCAGGCCCTCCTAACAAAACGTTATTGATTTTTTCATATCTGCTAACGAAAACAGTTTCTGCTGAAAATTTATAATGAAAAGGCAGGGGGATATAAATTGAAACATAAATGGATCTGGTCTAAAATCGTGGCACAGATTTTTTTCTTTAAAATTAAATTAGGCCCCGAGAAAAAGAGTAATTCGAAGAGTGTTTTCTGGGAAAATGCAAATTTTATGACGGATGAACCCCTAGAGGATTCTTTACGACCTCCAGCTACTCGTAAAAGTTTGACGTCGAAGGAAAATACCGAGAAAGTGTACAAAAATGGTTACATCCAAGTTCAGCTCTGCGAATCCTTATTCAGGACGTTCCTAAAACACTTAGCAATTTTTAATATAATATTTTCTGTTTCGTATTTTCTCTGTTGGATTAACGCCCGGTGGTCCTAATGGCAGAAATAGAAATATAAATAATTATTGTCCAGCGTGTCTCAATCTCGATAGTATAGACCTTTTCTGAGGATAGAAAAAAAAAAATAAAATTTGGGACACGTGGTGTTAAATGGGATTTGACAAAAAAGACTAATGACGTCAGCAATTATATTTCTTCCAGAAACATAACCAAATTTTTCTCCTGTTAAAAAGCGCTCGCGCTCTATTAATGTCAATCCATTTTTCTGGGAAAGTGTTATTTAGATATTGATGCACAATCCTGGCCTTGTGGGGTGGAGCTCCGTCGTGCTGAAACCATAGGTTTTTCCATAGCTGCAAAGGCACGTTTCTCCAGAAGTGCAGAAACTTCATCTTGTGGGAGATTTAGGAATGTATGTTCATAAAAATAGGGCCCAATTAAATGCCTACCGATGATGCCGTACCATACATTTACTCCAAAATGGTCTTGGTTTTGGACTGGATTTACAATGTAGGGATTTTCAATGGACCAGTAGTGTTCGTTGTGCCTGTTTGACAAATCATTACTGACAAACCGACTTTCGTCTGGCTAAAGAACGTGCCGAAAAATGTTCTGATTAACAGTTTCTACATTTACTACAATTTGAACTATAAAATTAAGTCCATTAATACTCCAAATTGTGAACTATATAGTCATGATACCCATTGGTCTTCAAAATTCGTTGAACGGTTGATTTATCCGAATTCAATTCCCGGTTAGCCTGCCGTATAGAATTTCGTTGATTTTGTTCGAAATACTGTAACAGTCTAACTGTATTAACATTGTTTCTTACCCTTTGGTGAATTATTTGATTCTTCCAAACAGAAAATGCATCTTCATTTCGTCGCAAGGTCGCCTCCAATATGGTTGGTAAAATTCTATGATCAGGAATGAGGCTCTCGATATAACTCTACAGCTCTTCTTGAATTTTTTCGTGACTTGCCGTAAATTACCAACGTATCAACTTTTCCTGAATGAGAAACATTTTGTAAGCGACTTGATGCTTCCACCGCTAACGTGATTTTTAGGTGGTATTTCCTTTGAGACTCTTTAGGACGATATTGTTTGTAACTTTTAAACAAGAAGTAATACATACAGACAAATTTCTCCAATAAAAGTTTATTAGAAAAAAGAGGAAAATATTTCGGTATATTTCTGGAAAAAAATATAATTGATGACGTCATTAGTCGTTTCTGTCAAATCCCAAAGATAATACTTTCAACTCAAAATGGAGCTTACCTCATCCCATTTAATACCACGTGTCCTAAATTTTATTTATTTATTTTTTATATCCACACAGGCTCATACTGCCGAGTTTGAGACACTCTATGCTTCTCTACTGCTCCTCAATGCCAGAAGAATGCGACGTTCGTCTGTCGGTAACGCCATGTCGCAGCACGCTAGATTTAAATTAGTGCATTCTAACCGGATGGAGATGTTTCATCAGCTGTTTGTGTATACGTTGGGTGGGTGAAGTTCGGAACCTACCTGCCCGCCTACTTGATTGAAAATCTAAAACACGTAAACGGTAACCTGCATAAGTAAATTATTGCAGCTGATGTCATCGATATTTCGCTTCTATAAAGGTCGAATAGTAATATTTAGGTTATGCAGATACGGCTTTTATCACGGTTTAATAAAAGTATATTTCATATTGATTTTAAGTCTTAAAAGGGAAAGTATTATGTGTATAACAAATCAATTGACATTTATTCAGTAGTCTTATGTCATAACATGACATTTAAATTGTTATCAAATCTAATATCAAGTAGGCTCTGTACTAAATATTATCGTCAAACATTTTTTAAAGAATATAAAGTAGCATACTAATTAAGTAACTAACTAATTAATAAGTTTTTTCAAATAAACGTAATTTGTCATATTTATATAGGTATATTTGTTTGTTTGTTTTTTTAGTGTTGTTTTATTGAATAACAAAATAATGAAAATATTTATAATAATGAAACAAACGTGACACCATTTGTAAATAGAACTTCTAAGATTCATTGTTTATCTTTATTTTATATAGATACTTTTACGTATAAGCGTATTCACTCAACGGTATAAGTCTATCTTTCTTGTACTTTGTGTTCTGACACATTTGATATTTCACTACACTTGCGTCTTTGAAAGTTAAGGAAGCTTTTTCTTAACCACTGACACTCGGTAGTGTATTGGTTTACACAATACATACATATTTTTACTTTTTTATTATACATATCTTTCATATACAGAAAGGTCCAATTTCTGGAAGACCTTTGAGTGTTAGAACGCCTGAATTGGAAGAAGCTAGGAAGATTGCTGTAAATCTCAGTTTGATCCGTTCTGAAGCATCAACAGTTATACCTGTATCACATACAAAGGGTTCAAGCCTTACTGCCGTAAGACTATTCTGCTCGCCTACAACTTTGCTACTGCATTTTGCAAAAATATGAATAAAATGTTGACTTTACCGCTGGCAAATTGTTTACCGACGAAGTTATTTTTTCCAAAGATGCTATAATAAACTTTCACAATAAAACGTTTTACCTGAACTACTTGACAATGTTCCCTACGCGCTAAGACCACAGTCTATTATACAGTCCGGCGTCTTCACGTCGGCTCCTTTGATGTCGAGGTCCCAGATTTCGTTTTTTTAGACGACCAAAAGACGACTGCGCATTTAGCCGCGCACATTCGCGCTCTCAAGGGGAACGGTGATTTGTCAAGAAATAGAATTTCTCCCACTTCGTCGTGCACATATGAATTTCATTGGTGTTCATTGCGCATTTAGCCGCGATTTAGCCACACCCTCTGGAACCTTCACTCGACGAACTGTATAATAAACTGTGCTAAGACAAAGAATGTTGTTTATTCACGACGGAGCTCCCCCACATTTGCTGCTCGTAAAATTAACCTTGGCCACCCAGGTCACCCGATGTGAACCCTATTGATTTTGTTTTGTTTTGGGGACATAAGACTAGTTTACAAGGTTCAGAGTTACTCCTGGAATGTTTGCACGTTTTCGAGCCGCAATTTGAAGAAGATCTGGAAGCATGTATTTTGGCTGAAAGTGGGCATTTCCAATATTTATTATAATAAATCATAGCAGTCAAGTAATTTCATTGTTAATTAATTATTGTTATTATTTATATGAACTAATTTAAAAACGACTTAATGACAATGAAAATGAGAACGATTATTGTAATTTTCCACTCGTTGTACATTGGTGGCTGACCGAACACGTTTGCGGGGGGTGGAGGTTCCACAGTTTTTGTACGCCACTGGAACCTCAAGCTAAAACTGGGACGAGCAAACACCTCATTAAACTAATTACTTTGTCGGCTCGCCCTGTATCCGTGAGGGTTGAGCGTGACTCAAATTTCACCCTTCTCGCGACGGAACTGGAAGCGTGCAAACGCATATTAGGTGCGAGCAATGAGAACCGAGAAGGAACTTATCCCGGCTCCATTAGCGTTCGGCTTTTAACCTGTTTATTTTAGGGGTTGGGGATATTTTTAAGGCGTGTTAACTTTGTACTCCACGAATTATTTTTGTTTACGCTTCACTTAATTGAAATTTGTAGATAAATCTTCGTTCGGGGTGCAGCTTGGTGTTCTATTTGATTATAATGAGTTGTGGTTGGCCATTTCTGGTCAGTTAAGGGGTGTCACACACGTCTTGATTTAATTCCGAGAATAATTTAGTTTGGTTTGCAGTTATCAAATTTTGAAAAATATGTGACCAGCGTAAAGTTATGTAAAATTACATATATATTTCATTCATATACAATGGAATTTTTAGGTTGGAACGTACGTTTTTACTTACTTATTTACTTATTTTACTGAGTAGATAATTTAAATTTTCATATATTTTACATATACCTTTATAACTAACAATGAAAAGTATGCATAGAGAAAACTTTTTCAATAACTAATATTATTTTCACATATATGACTCATTGGGTTAAAAATTGAACAATATGCACATGTTAAAAAAATGTATATAACAAAAAGTTCGTCAATCAGTTGAAATATTTACATTTTTGTTTAACCTGAATAGGAGCCAATTTAAAAATGTATTATATTATTTTTGTAGCCATATGGAGAGTGTATTGACTGATAAAGTTGAAAAGAGAGAAAAGTTTTTGCTTTTAATGTCATGGAAAAAAGTCTCTGCTTGTTAGTGTGCAAAAGTACAGGTTCAATTATTAGAATTTAATAATAAATACACTATGCGAATGTGAATTATTCTTCATTCTCTGTAAAAGTGCATTGTTCATCCATCATCTAAAAATGTATTACAATGTAGGTATTTCATTCGCATTAGAAAATAAATTTCGAAAGACCTAAAGATGGTTTTTAATAATAAAAAACCGAAACGTCCAAAATGTGATAAACTATCACTGTTTTGTTTAATTTAATCATTTGACTCTGATTCTCATTTTAAACCACAACTTTTTTGTATAATATTGACAGTCTATAAAGAAGTGTTGCGATTTTAGACAATGCCATCTAAGGTCATTATTTCACAACATAAAGAGATGAAATTTGGTGTAGAAGGATAAGAATATATGAGAAATCGATTTTCATTTGTTCACAATATCTCAGTAACGGCAGGAGATATCGTGGATCTGTTTGTTTTATCTTAAAGAATATGAAAAGGCGCAACTTTTTTCTAATTTGAACCTCCCCGTAATTGGTGCACGCTTGCGTAGTTTTTAATCTCTACACGAAAAATATACATGGCGATTCAATCATAATGTTATTAATTTTAAAGGAAGATAGGGAAAATAATTATTATAAAAAGAAATTAAATTTAAGTTGATTTGCTTCTCGTTCAAAAGTTCGAGTAAAAATTTGTTTTTCGAAGTGGGACAGGAACAAAAACTTCAGTTCTTTAGTGAACAAAAAAAACGGGGTTTATAAAAGACAACAGCACACAAAACTATATTTTTTGATTTTATTCAATCAAGTATTATACAGGATGTCCCGTTATTATGGCAAAAAGGAGGTGTTTCCTTGAACAAAAATAAGAAAAAAAGTTCCTATAAACCTGTGTCCGGAAATGCTTCATTTCGGAGATATAGGGTGTTGAAATTTAAAAAAAATTGTGGTTTTATTAATATCTGAAGAACCCTAATTCCGATTTTTTTAAATTTCGTATGTTTGTTTACAAAAACCATAGACAACTTCTGACTTAATAGCTCCACTGGCGTATTTTGTTCTATTTTTCTTTTCTACTTCAGGAATGTGCAGGGGAAACGTTATTATTAATTCTTTGCTAGAAAACGAAGCAAGATACGAAACAGAGTAATAAGTTGTATTTTAATAACAAAATTAGAAAAAAATATGAAACCTAAGGAAAAGCAGTGATGCCTCATATTTTTACGTGTTAATATCAATAGAAATGATCCCCCGGACGCCACTGGAGTAGAAAGAATAAATTAAATTAAGTCAGAAGATGTCCATGGTTTTTATAAACAAACATACGAAATTTCAAAAATCGGAATTAGGGTTCTTCACATATTTATAAAAACCCTATTTTTTTTTTAAATTTACACCCTGTATCTCCGAAACCAAGCATTTGCGGACACAGGTTCATAGGATTTTTTTATTTTATTTAATTGTTCAAGAAAACTCCCAGATTTTTTCGCAATATTAACAAGACACCCTGTATATCATTTGAAAATAAACATTCATCAATATAACTATGTCAGTGAAAAACAGCTAAGCAACAACTATTACATTAAACAACCTATTAAAAAAATATTTTTCCTTTTGATGAGTTTGTTTCAAAATTGATTTATTTTTAAAAAAATCATTATAAAATAATATTAATACATGCATAATTATATTTTACAGTAATGTGTCGTGTTTCTATATCAAGATTAGTTTTGGAAAATATTTTTTTATAGCTAGACAAAAGCGGGATACGAATTATAAAACCGGGACACTTTAATTTAGACCTGGATCTAGTATTTTCACTGTTCCTAGCTAACAAAGAGTCTTTTCTTTTCCTACATCTGTCTTGCATCGAATGGTATCTGTCGGTGAATGTTAGGACCTGACGAAGATTGGTGTCATGCGTTTTATAGCTCTTTATTAAGAATGGCTTCCTACGCGTTTTCACTTCCTGCGGTTTGTAATAAATCGAATCCTGGCGGTGGAGACCATTAAAAGTTGGACATAAACCAGATAGTTGTTATCTAAGTCCGGTAATGGCACCACGGAATATTTTCCAGAATTTCATTTGCGTAGAACCGCAGTTTTTATCGTTGTAGTCAACGGCAGATATATAAAAATTAATTGGAACCTTGTGTCACCGAAGTTTTTAAAGTATCAGTGCGAAAATGGCAATAACAGATACTAATAAATGTATAGCAAGTGATATGATGATACGAGTTCGTATTATATTGGTATTAAAACTTGAAAATCAGAGTGAAACTCATGGGCAAAGACATCAAATCTGGTGGAGTTAAAGTCCTGGGTGGACTGAAAATATATTTTTTAATTTCGGTTCTAATTGGGTGTCTACCTGTTAGGCAAATAAACTATTACTACTACTAGTAAAGGGGGTTAAATCAGGTGAACGTGGTGGCCAATCAGTTGATCCTCTTCACCCTATCCGTCTGCAATCGAAAGAATTGTAAAGAAATATTCAGGTATCAACACTAAAGTGAAATCATATTATTGAGCATCATTATCCTCATTGTATGGATAAAAAACTACTAAAGGGAGTAAGGCAAAACGTAGAAAATCCAGATTAGGTAGGTTAAACTTTCTTCAAAGAAGTAAGGGATTTTTTTTCAAATTAATACCTTCAATTTACAGTTTCATTCATCTATCAAATCCATATTCCATCCGTACTGATATTATCACCAAATTTTAATTTCTTCACTTTAAAACTGTTTCTCTTTTCAACTTTCCTGCTTTTGTCATAAACGATGAGAAAAACTCTTCTGCAAAAATGGAGACTTGGAACTCATACTTGCTCTCCTGCAAAAACTATTTAACAGCTTTAGAACTGTTGCAAACTGAAACATAAGATTTATCTTATCGATCACAGAAAAAAAACTAAAACTATGCTTGTAAACTACGCATTAGCAAATGAATCCAGAACGTCTTAAAGAGTGAACCAAATCAAGGCTTATAATAAAACAAAGTCCCTTACATTCTTCTACCCTCCCACAAAATCTTTCTACCGCGTGCATTATGCATTCATCTCTATTCAAATGTCCATTAATGCTCTATTTCCGGTGTTTCAAGACGCCTCCGAAGGCTGTCTGTTATTACAGTTGAAGCTGAACAGAGGTAGCACCTTTTACAAATTACAAAAGACGACTGAATACGTTTACCCCAAACTTGTGTTTTAAGAAACTTCCAACATTCATAATTATTCTCAAAAACACATTAAAAATAAAGCACTAAAATTGTACACCAAGAAGAATTATCTACAGGATTTTGCAATAATAAGTGGCAAACTTAAATCGGAGCAAGGTGGCATTTACATGTAATATTCGCAAAATAGCATTAACACAGGACATATCACAGTCGGCCAAACATGTGTAAATTATGTTATTTTGAAATAAAAATGTGAATTTTTTATTTATTACCTACATTAAGATCAATAATAGCACAAGATCATTTGTCATATTTAGGTTTATAAGCTATTGACTCAGATTTAGCTAAAAATTCTGACTAAAAACTGAACTGTTTATTCAAATTTTACAAGTGACAATAACAAGCAGCATAACAAGGTTTCAGTTAATATATTTTGCAAATTCAACTATCAAATAATAATCAAGTACAAGCGAAAGAACTAAGAAGGCAATTTGAATTTGAAAGTGTGACCTAGGAATTTTTGCGTATGGTGGTAACCATACAAATCACTAAATTATTCCCCAGAATTGCAAAAATAGTTATTTATCTAATAAGGATCATAAAGACGATCATTATGGTACAAGTCGTGAATTTTATTGGGCGAGGCGTAACCGAGTCCGATAGCAGGACGTGTGCCATAATGATTGTCTATGATTCGTGTTACATACAAAATTTTATCTGCATTTTTGACATGTCAAAATGACAACTATTTTTAAAGCAGTAAGTATATATACAGGCTGTATCACATAAGAGGGCCACTCCCATGTATCTCGCTTAATATGCGAGACACGTCAAAAATCTTTAATTGTTTTTTGTTGCATTTTTGGAGGCCTTTATGCTCGTAAAAAAAAAATTTGAGATACATGGCCAACTTTATGAGTAATAACAAAAAAACCTGTTAAGTACCCAAACTTTAAGGCTGTCTAACTTTTTTATTTTAAGAGATAGAGAAAACTTATTGGTAATAAATTTTTATTGCAAAATTGATAGTTTCCACCTGATATAAACAGATTTTTGAAATATCGTATGTGGTTCGCTGCGCAAAATACAGATTTTCTTATAATATTATTTTATTACATTGTCTGTGTCAAAATAATTTTAAAGACCCAATTGCTTCTAATGTGAAAAGCAATAAAATAGTATTATAAGAAAATCTGTATTTTGCATAAAAAAGTACATTACTAAAACGTAAATCAGAAGGTTACAGACCTAAAAAATCCAAAATTTTTACTAAACAAAATGTTACAAATTTTTAAAGGAAGCATCAGATGATACATTTTTATTTAAAAAAGTTACTATGATAATTGGATTAAGTGGATCATGCAGAAGAGAGAACTGACAAATATGTTTATTGAAAATGTGATAGATAAAGAATCCGTTTGTAGAATTACTTTATCGAAAAACAAAGGTAATGCGAGAATTTTTTGTAACATCGGGGAATATCCCACGATTGAATATGGTATAACTTGTCAGATAATATGTGAAGATCCGATCTTGCAACACAAACCATCGTCGTTTTTTTGTCACTTATAAAAATAAGAAATACACGAAACAAAACCTTTGGTAAAATGCCAAAAGTTATTGCCACTTTTTTTAATTTACCTGACCCTGAAGAATATACCGGACATTGTTTTCGGCGATCGTCTGCTTCACTTTTTTTGCCAATTCTGGAGCTGATCTGTGTACCGTGAAACGCCATGGCGGATGGAAAAGCAATACTGTTGATGGTTACATCGAAAATTCGAAAGAGCAAAAGAAAAAAATATCAGAAGCCATTTTTGGTGCCAACAACCAAACAGGATTACAAGTTTACCAAAAAGGATCAACTACTGATGTAAAAACTCTAGAATCTATTGGAATTAATATTGCAAACTGTAGTAATTGCTCTTTTACCAAATAAATAGTTTTGTACATAGTTATGCATTTTGAATAAACTTTTTTATCTCTCATGTTTTTCATATAGAATTTCATTATGGGATTAAGTACCATAATGAGCTTCCTTATGTCATCAAAATTGAGTGACATAACGTTGTCAATATGACATACCATCAGATAAAAATTGTTTCTTTGATATTAATACGTTTTGTTAGGTTTGATTGTCTTGCCCCATCTTCCCAGAACGCCCAGTATATTTCCCTGAAAAGTCCACCTGTACTTGCATTGTGCAGCAGCGCTAAAATTAGCTTTTCTGTTTTGTGTCTCCAAGTGCAACAGCATTACAAGACAAATTGTTATATCAAACATAAAATTATATTTCTAAAGATTTGATAAAATAAAAATTCTAGTTAAAACTATAAATAATAAGAAATTGAGAATGCAATAAATATTATTTTAAAGCATTTTAAACAAATGGGTCTCGTGATAGCGTCAGTGCAAAATTAAAATTTTTAGGTATGTATCTTCACATCTTTGTCATATTTTTAGTATGGAATCACATTATTTAAAGCTAGAAATTACTTTTAAATTCTGAAATCTTCTGTGAATTGAATTCTTAAAAAATAAATGGTTTTTAATTTTCGGTAGTCCACCTGCTCTATGTCGATTGTTATGCAGGACACCATGTATATTGCTGCATTTAAGTGTTGTGAAGGTGAAAATAAAGTTCTAAATAATGTTAGTAAATGAAATTTGTCTTCTTATTTATTATTTTTGACTCATTAAAAAATATTGACGGTGTGGAAGAAACTAACAATGCGGTGTTTTATTAGTCATTCTAGTTGTACAAATAACGTGAGAGAACGTTTTGCGGTTATTGGTAGTCCAAACATCAAAGTGAAAACTGTGTTAATTTAGTAAAAGTACGCTTTTGTTACTTTGTATTGTATTTAAATAAACGATAATAAGTATGTGAGGGAGCTAACTTAAGTAACTTCACTACATTCATACAAAATTTACGAAACCAATAAATTGCTATAATACATATTCATGTTTCATCCCCTGTCATCTGAATTATTTTAATAACTGTATACGTTTTCTTGTAAATACCACCCTGTATACGTAGTTCTTGGACAGCTTCTCTGAAGGAAATCCGCTCTCTAAATTTATCGCAGCCGTTTTTTCTACTAGGTGTGTTTCTTCGCCTCGAATATGATTGAAAACTTGCAACATGTGCAAACTGCTTGCTGTGTACGTACGTTGCCCTGCGGTTTGTATGCTTAGTTGGGCCATTAAACGATTTCCGTTTTGAATATTATTAGCCACAGGCCGAGCTGGAAAACGTCAGATCATAAAGTCGCACGAGCGGATATCGTTACCTGACAAATACCAGATTTTAAATAGAAAAATATGTTTTCGAGTTTCATTCCCATTAAATAGATGTATTTTAAAAGGTAATTTAGTGTTGCATCTCTCTGCAAACGTGTTAATAATAGAGATGGATATTTATGCCGAAAAAAAGATATATTCAAATCATTATTTCAACCCCATTTCAGAACGTTATTGTCCACTGAGACCTTGATTCGTTCACATTTTCCAAATCAACTTGGTGTCGACCTGATGCGACGTTGCCAAATTTAAATATTTTCCTAGTATTGGACATCATAAATAAACGATAAATTATTAAGAGAGGCTGAAAAGTTTTTCGTATTTAAATGCTGTCTGTAAGTAATACAAAAAACTTCGTGATGGCGATAAAAACAGTCTGAAACACATTCAACGATGAACAAACTGATACGCCTCTCATCCGATGCCCAGGTTTATCGAGAGTGAATCTTGACCTATCGTATTATTAGGTCAATAACCTAGATTTTTGACCTTTTTTAGATAGATACTTGATTAAATAGCACTGCAGATTGAACGTGTGGTTCACAGTGTTGCCAGTGTTACACAAATGTCTTTTCTTTTCTTGATATTAAACGCATACGTCAAGCTGCTATTTTGTTATTTAATATTGCATGTACCTTTATTTTTAAAATTTGTTTCACTGATTAAAGTGCGAAGTCACTTTATGGTTCTGGATTCGAAATAAATGGTTAATACTGACTCATTTGGGGTTATGTGGCAAAAATTAATTTTAATATGCTGTGTGAAAATCATGGTTTTTCATTATTCTTCATAAAATAACAATTTTTTAACAAACAGGTAAGCTTGTGTGCACGTTTATGTATCATTTTTGAACATTGAACACGTAATATCTTCCTAAATACTTTATGGTAGTATGTATTTCACTTGCGGAAATTAATTTTTAATCGTTTATAGTAAGGTCCGTTAAGCAGTTAAAATTTATGTTAATAATACATACCCAATTTTACTGTACTTATGCTTCAAACAAGTATTTTTAAAACAAAATTTAACCGTATTACTTTACTATTGCGTTAAAGGAAACTTAATATTTATGTTAGAGGAGATATGGTAACCTTGCAGCAAATCATATGGTTCATTAGGTTGATTATGACAGCGGTCCTCAAAATGTAGGTATTTTTTTTTAAATTAATATCTCCGTAAATATTAGAAATTTTTAAAAATGGCTTTCACTAGACTGATCTATATAACGAACTGCACCAGCAGTTAAAATATTTGTACTTATTTAAGGTTCAAAAAGTTGTTTCGTACCCATCTGTTTAAAATACCAACTCGAATAAAACAATACTAATTCATCCATAGCATAGCATCCAATAAAGTTACGATCAGCAGCACTTTGATTTTGAAATCAATTGCAGAATTTAAGACGACTGAGAAAATCAGCTAGTCCGGCACGCGAAACAAACCGAAAATGAATTGTTAAAAGGGAGATGAGAAGATGCCTATAATTTGTTACATATATATAAAAAACTGTTTAATTTTACACAGGGTGGTGCATGGGCGTAGCCAGGGAGGGGCAGGTAGGTGCCACGGCCCCCTAATTCTTGTTGTTTGTAGCAAAGTTTCAGAAAACCAAAATTTCAAGTACCATGCTCTTTGTTCGATAAACTGACTCCCCCCCTACTCCTCCCTCCCCCTAGGAAAATTCCTGGCTACGCTCATGGGGTGGTGAAAATTTATTGTCGAATTGGCTTAATTTCGAAGCGTCATAACTAATGCGAAGCGTCATAATAATTTATATATAATCAAAAACTGTTATAGAATGTTACCCTCTCACCATATTACACTACCTTATACCTATCTCTTTTACTTTTTCTGTTATTGACGGTTGTTTTGGGAAAAGCATATTGGTTAGCATAGTATATTGGTTTGTTCCATTTTCGAACTTCGATATTAGACAATACAGACGGGAGGTCAACAACTTCTTAAATTGAAGCTCGTAAAACATCGTTTGGAAGGGTGTATAATGGATAATAATTTATCGACCCGTGTTCCTTTGAAATTCCTCTACAAATATTAATCTTAGTTTGAGGCGTGGCCGGCGTGATCTTCCTTCCACTGCCTTTGAACATAACCGATTTCTGTAGGCTAGATTCTTGCAAACAAATTCAGCCGGAAGTGCACTTTAAATATATAAAGTGGCGGTTATAATGTACTTATACAAACTACAAGAAAGAATTTTGACAATATTGAGAGTAGAAAAATCATATATGAAGATAGAAATTCTTTTTTGTTTTTGAAACGAATAATTGTCTAGTACGGTCCTGGATGCAGTGTCAGTGAACTAGATCTCCTACGGCAATCTACAATAGGGTTGACCTGCAACGTTGAGTGAATAAGTTTATTCACTCAACGCCTGCAACTAAGTTCTAATTTTATTTTCGTCATTTTTGTAACAAATATTGTTCGTACCTGTTTATTATTTACATGTTTATGATGAGATTGTTTTTTTATTTACTTTTTATTGTTTTAATTTATTAAAAATTATTTATTTTTTTATTAAAAAAATCTAGTTTGAAATACTTTGTTCACTGAACCCCCCCATGTCAAATTTCTGGCTACGCCACTGCCTGGATGCAGCTATTATAAGCACTTTCACTGATTGGTTAACTAGCGACATAAACAGGTGGCCGGGTGCCAGGTGGCAAGATGTTTTAAATTAAATCTTGGGGGAAGCAAAATGTAGTATAATACTGTTTTCTAATACAAAAAAGTACTAGAAAAAATGGACAAGTAATTCTCTTTTTTTTTCGTACGTTACTTGTTTGCACTTGAAAAATGTTGACGTTATTGAGCTCGGCTCTGGCTCTCGACGGCCCTGGAAATTAAAGCCTCGTCAAATCTGACAAAGGCCATTTAAATGACCCTTTGTAACTGGATTATTTCATATAAAAAATTGACCCGCATGACGATGAATTCTGCGGGTACCTAACGGTGTTTGACACGAAAAAAAATAATAATAGCGCAAGCTAGTCGAAGAAACATCGATACCTACAAGATATGTGATAGTTATAGCTAGATTCCCAAGTAGCACACTAGTCTTATAATTCAAAATTATAAGACCAGAAATTTATACAGTATGCGCCAAAAGTATGGAATAAATTCAATAAAAACGAAACAATTATTTTTTGGGAAAAATCCTCGAACAGGTCGATTTTTAATTTAAAAAATACATATTTTAGCGTAAAATGCGATTTTCAAATGTCATTTGTTTTCGAATAATGACGTCATCGATTTTTTTTTAAATGGCAACATCATATTTTTTTCCTATCAGACAGTACTAAAATTTTGCCCTCTTACATAGGAAAGTTTTCGAGTAAATGACGATTGAATGTTGGAAAACGTAAATCAATTAAAATAAAGCATAAACGTTATCAAGTTTAGTTTTTCGAATTCCATAGTTCTTTTATGGATCACGTAGGTGAAAATCTTTGCAAAGTGTCATTGTCACACCGACTTTCTAATAAGTATTGTAAGCGACATAGAAATTATTATTAGAAATTACTTTTCAAGTATTATGGCACATTTAACTGTTACTCAAAGAATTGAAATTTTAATTCTTATCGGATGCGGGAATATGACTAGAACTCAGCAGGAAGTTTGTGATTTATTTAATGAAAAATATCCAGATCGCCCTATCAGCCAATCAACAGTCAGTACGGTAGAGTATAAATTTAGAGAAACTGGCAGTGTTGTAAATATTCCAAAACCTGGACGTCCAAGCATTAATGAAAATCAGAAACAGAACATTTTGAAAAGTATGGTGGATAATCCTCATAATTCTTCACGATTGGTTGCATTAAACAATGACACTAGTCAGAGCACAGTGCTACGTATCTTGAGGAAGGAAAAATATCATCCCTACAAAATTCAACTCGTGCAGGAACTCAATGAAGATGATCCCGATTGCCGCTTACACTTTTGCAAAATTCTAATGGATTTATGTCAAGGAAATAGAAATTTACACCAGCAAATACTTTTTTCAGATGAGGCCACATATTGTCTGAATGGTACAGTAAACAGTCAAACTTGCAGATATTGGAGTGGGAAAATCCTCATTGGATGGCAGAGGCACATACACCCTCAGAAATTAAATGTGTGAGCTGGAATAGTTGACGACAGAATAGTAGGGCCTTTTTTCTTTGAAGGAACCCTTACAGGACGAAGATATTTAGAGTTTCTTGAAAATGACCTTGTTCCAGCCCTTGCAGTAATTTTTCCTAACGATAATGACCCTGACATTCCTGAGGATACCATATGGTTTCAGCAAGACGGTGCACCTCCGCACTATGCGCGCCCTGTACGAGATTTTTTTGGGCCACTGTTTTCCTGGGAGGTGGATCGGCAGACGCGGACCGATAGAATGGGCTGCAAGATCGCCAGATCTTACACCTCTTGACTATTTTTTATGGGGATACTTGAAGTCAAAAGTGTACATTAATAAACCACGTAATTTAGAAGAACTTCAAAATTGCATTCGGGACGAAATACGCAGAGTTACCCCAGAAATCATTCATAATGTGCAAGAAGCATTTCTTCACAGACTTGCGCATTGTCAAGAAGTTGGTGGATGGCAATTCGAACATTTAATTTAAGTATAAAATTTAATCAATTGTATTTTATTTTACATACCTCAGAATTGTTACTTTTTTATGGATAAAATTTACGTTTTCTAACATTCAATCGTCATTACTCGAAAACTTTCCTATGTAAGAGGGAAAATTTTAGTACTGTCTGATAGAGAATTAAACGATCTTTCAGAATCAAGGAAACAAATATGGTGTTGCCATTTAAAAAAAAATCGATGACGTCATTACTCGAAAACAAATGACATTTGAAAATCGCATTTTACGCTAAAATATGTATTTTTTAAATTAAAAATCGACCTATTCGAGGATTTTTCCCAAAAAATAATTGTTTCGTTTTTATCGAATTTTTTCCATACTTTTGGCGCATACTGTATAAAAGATATGTAACGGTTACATGACAGCAATTCCATCGTATTATTGTTCCATTTGAGACTCTTTTGTTAACAGCCGCTATTTTGCTGTTTAAATTCCCTGTGACAATATTATAATCCCAACAAGGAAAACGTTTTATAGAAATTATTTAAACTATTTTCATTTTACTGTGTAATGTCTATAGTAACAGTCTACACGACTGACTAAAACCTTATAAATCAATTTTGTAGTGGTTGCAAGAGAAATATTTGAGAAGATTCTTACAGCAGAAATAAAAGTATTTTATAGAAGTTATTTAAATTACTTTAAGCAAGTTATTAGTATGTCCTTCTATTTTGGGACACCATGTATAATGATTTTACAAAAAATGTATTATATTGATTCAATTTTTCTATTTCCAAATGTTTTTAAATAAATTCTGAATTACCCTGTATGATTATACAATACACTGAACTGCAACTAAGCAGAATGTACTGTACCCATGTCCACTACCCATAAATAATTAGTCCTTCTTCCCAGGACACACCTCAGTTTCATTCAGGAATGTGGGAACACGCTTTTGAAATTAATAAAGTCTCTCTCACTGCCTACTAGTTTCTGATTTGAATATAATAGGTACTTCGACTGGAATTTTTGCCGCAGTACATCAGATCCTATGTACCCACACGGCGAGCGTACTTATGCCTTGGAATTCATTCATTCCTGCAGAGCTTTATTCTGTTTCTTTTAACGTAACAATGCAATCGATGTCTTTGTAGTAAATGACCACTAAGGTACGTATTTCTAAAAACGATTTCTTTAGATGTAGCATCTCGTATCAATATAACGGAACGCGTCACGTCACAGTTCCACCGAACGATTGTCGATATGTAAATTTTCAACAACAAACAGTAGTAGACATAAAATAGTTTTATTACCTATTAACTGTCAAATTATAGACAAAGCCTACTACTGACTTTTTTGATTTTTTCTAATACACTATTAAAATCTTGTTTTAATAATTGCAGTTTTTTTGAAAACCTTAAGGTTTTTTTAAATTTAACAAGATTGAAAAGGTGTTTTAATGATTCTTTTTAAATTCGATCAATGAAAAAAATAGTTTGACATAATTTTAGGGGTCACTCACCCTCAATGAACACCTTGTAGTGTTTCAATTTACTTGAATTCATAGTCAAAGAATACTAATAACAAACCTGAATCATATACCAATTTTCGTTATTCTAAGTTAAAGTACATGCAACCCCCTCCGCTTTATTTGTGCATCAAAGTGGCAAACGCTACTTATCTCATAATACATACAGTAAAGTATCTTGATTAATAGAGAACTGGCGTAGATATAGGCAGAGACAAACTTGTCTTCACCAACTATATGTTTCACTTAAATCCAAAATAACCCCTGTTCTCCTGTCCGCACCCTTGTAAATAAATCAATCGGGGAAGGTGGATCATATTTGGACCCGTAACAGCTACCTTTTGGTCAACCAGACTGTGTTACGTGGTATTGCCCGTAGACTGTAAGATTCGTGTCATCATTTATATTGATCAGATCGCAACAAAAACGACTTGCCCTTATGTGGTCTCCGCCCTCAGAGGCAGCAGTCTGACTGTCTGACAGACTGGCGGCATGAAATCCCTAATAGAATATTATCTGTCTGACATTTGTTACGCGGCACGGTCGTACATGGCAATACAGGGTGTCTCCAAAAGGCCTGAACAAAATGCTACCACTTATGATGATCTAGTCTAGTAGACTACTTTTTGGACATTATCAATAGCTTCAGGAGGTATATGATGTATCTCGTGACGGACTCTTGCTTTTAAATCTTCTAAATTAACCGGTCTAGTAACGTATACTTTGCTTTTTAAGTATCCCCACAAGAAATAATCGAGGGGTGTCAAATCAGGCGATCTGGCTGGCCACTCAATCGGCTGCCCTTCTCCCTATCCAACGATTCGGGAACAGCTCTTCTAAATAAGCACGGACAGGTGTTGCATAATGGGGAGGTACACAGTATTGTGAAAATTAAATTTTAAAATCTTCAAACATTATTTTCTTGAAATTGTTGTTATGTAACATCATAATTTTTCATGATGTATGTATGTAGAATGACACGCTCTTTCAAATGTCATGGTCAAAATTGGGGGTTGCTATTTAATAAAATTGTCGAAGTGCCTTTTCTAAAAACAAAATTGACGTACCAGGCGATTTTTTCGAAAACTTCTCAATTTAAAAAAAAAAGAAATTTATTCGTTACTTTTCGAAAGCACTGTACATATATTTAAATACTGAACATATTTAAATCGCTTATAAAACAATAAAAACAAACGAATTACCGAAGGTAAAAAAGCACGCACGAAATCCTATACCGGCGCTAATGTTATGGAATGTCAGGATGTACTTTGGTGAGACGTGCGAGAGAGATAGACTTATACATATGCATTTCTAAAACAAAGATAACAATGTATCTTCACATATCAGCTATATATAGTCAAATAAGAAGTAATCATGCGGTTATCTTATTTTCAGCAATTTATATCGATAAAACTAATTAGAAATAATATGATATATGTATTCATAAGCATCTACCATATCTTTTCAATAATTTCACGTTGAAATAAAACATCACAGACACCGACGCTACATAATTAATTAATGATACTGTTAATATTAACTGTGCATCCTCCATAGGTCGTTGTATAATATTTTCGTAATTATCTACTGATCAATTTACAGATAACGAAATAATTTTAGTTGCGTGTTCGTGTTTTAATTTCTAATGTTATTAACTAACACATAACGTAGCATTCCTGGTGCACCTAATTAGTTTTTTGTTAATTGCACGTTGTTTGATGTGTATTTGTGGTTTTAATTGCCTGCGCAGGGTTGGGCAAGATATATGTCAGCAATTTTATATATTACCTACATTTATTGTTCAAGAGTCAAGAAACTGATGTGTTTCATTAAAACGTAATTTATGTAAAAATGTCTCGCAAAACCAGTTCTTTTACAAAGTAAATTTACTATATTCTGGTGCAGGTAGCGTTGTGATACTATATATGTATATTCCATGGGGAAATTGCATAACTTTTCCAAATACGTGCAGAAGAAAGAATGTACGTTTGTCCTAGACAATTTCGTGGAAAAATAAGCCTAAAAACGGTATTTAAATATGTCGCCCCCACAAAACGATCGCCACCACAGTATAGGCCTGTGACGTCAGATGCCGTTCGCACGTGTACAAATGTCAGCAGTATGGTTTAGTTTATTTATTTATTTAAAATATCCAGCGGGATAGAACCCATTAACAGGATAAGTTTCACAAGAATACAATAAAAATAATAGTAAAAAGATAATATAAAAGAGTTAATTAACATAAACATAACAAACTAAAATACTCCTAAGAATGTACAAATAAATGTATAAAATTTTGTGTAAAAATAAAAGCTAATGAAGAATGCAAAATAATTAAAATCGTGTATATAGGGCACATTACAAACATTTCTTAACATAAACATAACAAACTAAAATACTCCTAAGAATGTACAAATAAATATATAAAATTTTGTGTAAAAATAAAAGTTAATGAAGAATGCAAAATAATTAAAATCGTGTATATACGGCACATTACAAACATCTACTATGTATAATAAACAAACTGTACACATTAAAAGCAAATAACAAACATAAATTCAGAAGCTAAAATTTTTTTTATGTCTGCAATTGTACAGACAAACATATCTAAATGACCATCTATTAGTCAATGACTATTTATAATGTGGTATATTGGAGATTGCTTATGTTGGTTCTATAGTTCTTAATGTAGAATAGTCCATTATTTCTGTTATTAATCCTAGGCACACGAAAATCCAGCAAAGACAATAGAGACGGACATTTAACCTTATTGTGGAGAATTTTAAATAGAAACAGTACAGCTGTCATACTCCTCCTGTTTTCTAAACTACTCATACTAAACCTCTCCAAGAAATAATTGTAAGGTGTGCCTCTCAATGGATATACACCATCCAAAGAAAAAACTGCAGATTTAAAGAATCGCCTTTGCATCCTTTCCATTGCCGTGTTATGTACTGCATATATAGGATTCCATACAATAGATGAATACTCCAGTTTAGATCTGATAAACGTAGTATAAAGAAGTTTAAGAGTACTCATATTTTAAAATTCTTTCATATTCCTCAATATGAATCCAAGAGTTTTATAGGCACTACTAATAGTTTTCTGAATATGAGGTACAAAGGATAGTCTTGAATCAAAAGTGACACCGAGATCGCATATAGTTTCAGGCCTATTTAAAGTAATATTGTCCAAATTGTAGCCATAAAGCAGCATACGAGACCTGCGACAATATGACATTACATTGCACTTGGCAACATTACATTGCACTTGGCAACATTTAAAGGTAATTTATTAGTAACACACCACAAATTAACAAGATTTAGATTTTGCTGTAATTTATTACAGTCGGTGTAGAAAGGATTTTAACATCATCAGCATAAATTAAAACGTTTACATCCAGGCCGGCAGTAATATCGTTAATAAACAAAATAAACAATAAGGGGCCAAGAGTAGATCCCTGTGGGACACCTGACTTCTGCGGATATTTATCGGACTGATAACCACGGTATTGCACATACTGCGATCTATTCGTTAAGTATGAATAAAATAAGGCAATAAGATTCGTACTTAGACCAATCTCATCCAATTTGCCCAATAATAAACCATGATCTAGACGGTCGAATGCTTTTGAGAAGTCTGTATAGACAACGTCTACTTGACTAGTGCGATCTAAGGCATCAATAATAAATTGAGTTTTGCAACAAAGATTTGTAAGAGTAGACCGTCCTTCACAAAAGCCATGTTGATCCGGTACAATAATATTTTTTACATAATTTGATAAATAAAAGTAAACAACATTTTCAAAAATCTTAGAAAAATTGCAGAGTATGGCGATGGGGCGATAATTGGCTATATCATTCAAATTACCTTTTTTAAACACCGGACATATTCTGGAAACCTTCCATACATCTGGAAAAGTAGAAGTTTTTAAAATAAGGTTAAAAATTATACATAATGGCTCACACAGAGCACTACCACAATCTTTAATTAAAAGCGCCGGAATGAGATCAGGACCCATAGTCATATTTGCCTTTATCTTTTTAATAGCCGCCAGAATGTCATTATTATCAATTGAATTCACCATCATTTCAGCATTGTTAATATAATTATTATAAGCAATTCTAATATTTAGTTTAGTAGTAGCTCTAAGGTGCTTAAAGTTTTCTAAATTATCCAATGCTTGGGTTACACGATATTTTTTCCACGCTTTTGTTTTCTGCTTCACAAGTGATTCAAACCAAGGCGGATATCGAGTTCATATCTGTATACGATTTTCATGATTTCGGACAACGCGGTACATACGTTTAGAAGAGTTAATTTGTTAAACAGATATTGGTATTGAATAAAAAAAAGAAGTATGGAAGAAGTATTGCATTATGCCATTATGTACGAATACAGCATACAGCGCGTAATAACAAATATTTCACCGTACCAAAAAATGAAAAGCAAAATGTAGTGAAGGGCGATGAAGCACGACGAAAGGAAGCACTGCAACATTGTTTGTTTGTGAAGGCTATTTTAATGTAAATTTAATTTGAAATACAGGTAGGTTTAAGTCTCGGTTTAAGCTCATCGAAAAAATTAAAATGTAAAGTGGTAAAGAATCAATTAAATGTTTCTATTAAGTTACCAGAACGTATACAGGGCGTTTAGAAAATCGATGATAAAGCAAACTTACATTTTTTCTCATTTATTGTATTCAGCGCATTTCATTCCGATACCAAATAACAGGTTCTGTATTTGCTCCTACATTTACGTGATGCAGAATGTTATTTGATGCATTCATAAAAATTGTCCTATCTTAGTTTACTACATTAAATTACCTGTTTTATTATGAAAACATAATAAACAAAAGTAATAAGAATTTTTTTTTAAGTGTGTAAAGAGAAATGGCAATGTTAAATATCATTATCCATTAATTTTACTTATTATTTTTCAAATTAAAAGAAGTAGTTTAATGTGAAATCAGATGGCATAATTTTATAAATATCTCAAGTCAAACCATCTATATCTGGTACTTACCCAACAGCATTGTCGCTGTAATTGTCATGGCCGGATCTATATTGTAAACAGAGAATACGTTACATAAGTTCACCACATCATCATTAATAATCATGGCATTACCTACACAGTATTTGCACTATGTATCTATGAAACACAAACGCCACAAAAAATACAAGAAAACAAACGCCTGTTTACATATCCAACACCGTAACCTGCACCTGTAGCCACGGAAGAGAATCATCTCATGATATTTCAATAAAAAATACGCCGATAGTCATGTCGACTAAGTGACATAGTTGATATTTTTATCCCATTGCCGTACGGCATATTAATCTGTGGCTACGCTGCAAATCATAAATCACAATTGTAAGATAAGGCGGCTGTGAGAATGACTTTGTTTGTTGTTTGGAGAAGTGCTTAGCGCGTTGCAATTTCCACAATGGAAAGATTGCTTGTGCAGTTTGATCTCAAGGCCGTTTTTATATAAGTATACTCTGTCAGATGTAACGTCGAATTTATATAATCGCAGTTAATAGTATCTTTTTTGCGAGGGAACCAGAAAAGTTAAATTCGTAGATTAGTTTTCCGTTGATTTGATGCTAATACTACTGATATTGTTGCAAGATAGTAATGTAAAATAAAGTATTTTCTTGTTTTATTAACTGTAAATTCTCAAAATGTTATACCTGGAAATAGTGTTGCCACTTTGATATTTCCAAGTAAAGACACTTTTTACTTGGAAATTTTACATCACTTACCTGCATTATGTTATTAAGTTGAATTTCTACTATAGTCTGTTTAGAAATGAAAGAGAGTAATAAAAGCTTATTATGTATGCAAATCGTAAATAAATGTAGTACTGGTGCATATATTCAATATTTTTATATTATGTATTATTGGTATAGACGAGGTGTACTTTTAAAAAAACTTTGTGTGACCGGGTTGTACTCAATTGTAGGAGGTAGCTAAAATTTAATCTTCGACAATCCGTCTTTGTCTATGCCGCTTCAATTTCTCGGTCCATTTCTCTTATAAGTAAACAAAATAAAAAAGCATTTCAAAACTAGAGGCTACTTTAAGCATCATAACCGGGTTAAGAGGGTTTTTAGTTATTCAAATAAAATTATTCAATATTATTATCAAAATATTTATTTAAATTTAATGGATATACTTTTATTCCACACAAAAATATATGTATTTTGAAAATTCAAATTATGGTGACTAAATGTAGTGTTGTATAAATGTACAATAAAGAAAATAAAAGAGTATATGAATATTCTGATGAATTATCTTCGTCTCCTAGATTGATAACACACAGTAACGTCAATTAAATTATCGAGTTCCCACATTTTCTCCTCTTCTTTTTGTACATGATGTACATCTTTGCCAGTTATCTGCAGTTACTTGTTCTAAGGAATTTTTTAACAAAATTTTCACGTCACTTATTTAAACGTCGTATTATTTCGCTCTACATCTCCTTTTACCTGCGCCCAGATTAATTCGATTGGGTTAAGTTCACAGTGATAAGGTGGTAACAGTAGTACCGTTATTTGGCGATTTGTTGTCATTTCATCGATAACATATTTTTTCTGATCTTTATTAAAATTGACCAGTGTCAAAAGTTCCTTTTTTACCATATTTGTTTCAAAAGAAATGTTTTTTCCGGATAACCATTGAATTATATCGGCTTTCCTCCAAGCAGTCGTAGGCGTCCGCTCGGTCTGCGGTGAATGGTAACTGGCATTATCCGTGACAATTACAGACCCCGGAGGAATACGATCCAACATTTGTGTAAAATACTCTTCGAAAACATCTGCGTTCATGTCTTCGTGATAGTCACCTGTATTTTTAGATTCAAATAAAAGTAAACCGCTATCTACAAAACCACTGGCACTACCTATATGTGTCACTATTAACCTTCGCCCTTTACCTGAATGTGCCTTGAACCCTGTTGAAAGTAAATCCAAAATTGCTTGTCGAAATTTTTTTACATTTTTATCTTGCCATACTTTTGTTACAGTATATCCTTCGTTGACCCAAGTTTCGTCTAGATAATAAATATTCTTCCCTTCGTCACGGAATTTTCAATTTGATCTTAAGTAGGATCTTCGCCAACAAATAATTTCATCTTTACCGATAAGAACTGACTTCCTGTTCTGCTTTTCCCAGCAAAAATTCAATTATCGTAAGACGGCCCATAATTTGCTTCTACTGATTTTTGGAAATTCGTTGTCCTCTGAAAGTTCACTTAAAATTTTAAAACGAATTTTTACCAGGCCCATGGCCGGTTCTTGTCTCGGGGTTTTATTACTCTCTTTCATTTCCAAACAGACTATAGAACTCTAGGAAATACCCTGTATGGTTTAAAAAGTGATATTCACGTCTGAGTTACAAATATTACTTCATCTTCAATCCCGTCAAACATAGATTACGCTTATACATACAATCAGCCTTTGTTGGACGTTAATTAAAATAGTATCCGTAATTACAGCCACTTTCTATAATGATTCTATCTGCGCTCTGTTTGCTGATGGTTTCACACGACTTCAACTGTGATTACCAGTAGCAATTACTGGACTTGTGTTAATTATAAAATGGACAAATATAGATCACAAACATGCCATACAACCTTTAAATTTTTGGATTTTAAATACATCTTTGAAATGTTACCAATGCAAATAGTGACAGACGAGTATAGCGAACTCTTATCAGTATGCCAACTGACTGCAGATGTAGCTACGTGCTACATCACGCGGTGTCAGGTTCCCCTCTGTTTCGTCAAAACATCATACTGCAAAGTAATAACAGAACTGAATATACATATAGGAATTCATATTGAGGGTAAAACTAGTAGCAGCTTTCCATTTGCAGTAACTCTAGAAGTCATTGAGAATTGAGACATTCTGTACTTTCCAATTTTATTTTATTTCTTGTTATGGAAAAACTCGACTCTAAATCATGAGAATTTTGGAGTTCTGTAACTAAAAGTAACACATTTATAAATTGGTAGGTTTATGTATAAGTCATGTAATTAGCGTCATAATTATTAGAAAGCGAATTAATAAATTCTTTTTCTGCCTTCGATACTAGTCGACTTCCTTGGATACGCATTATGATGATTACGAAATTCTTTGCACAGGGAACTGATGCCGAGGAATATTATGCTTCATGCTTCCGTGTGTAGCAGAATATTGCGGAAATTATCTTCACGAATGCACTTTATTAATGTCCGTTTTACTACATGTACAAATTGCGAATGAGTTGTCAGGAATTTAGTATGTAACGCACGTATTTCCTATTATTGTGGAGAATAATTTGTATACAAAGTGCGGGCACTAGTGGCCTACAGATGGCGACTGCATCAGATTTTGTCAAAAATAAAATATCGCATGCTCTGAAATAATTTTTCAGTGTATTTACAAATATGTATTCAAATGCCGAGTTGACGGATAAGGTGTTGATTTATGGGAAATGTGACAAGTTCATATTATCGTATGGCAGCGTAATACCAAAGACATTTTCCGAGTGTACAAAATATGTCAAATCCTTTCTGAACCATATTGAATAACTGCTGTAATGCTTTGACGGTAAACGCGTTGCAGTGTCTTTATGTATTTGTGTCCATTTGTGTATGTTTTGTTACCTTTTGCGGTTTTTCCCGACGGAGGGAATTAACCTGGTCGTGGTCGTCGGGCCGAGTACCCCTCTTTAAACAAAAAGAACAGTCGAGGTAAGGAGAGGTCTCTAGCAAGCATACAACAAGTACAAAAGTCTTTACAATGACAAGTTTTAACGTAAACAAGTAAGAAAACAGAAAATTATTCAACATTCGTGAAATCTTAAGTTTGAAAACTTTTTGAAGGATGATTCCGTTAATTCTTATTTTTTCTATCCCCCTCTTAAAATATTTGTACTTAGTCATAGTTAACCCTGTATATCAATCAGCACCCTGTATATGAACAGTTTTAACATTTGCGAAACACGTAAGACTTCTTATACCCTTATATAGTTATAGAAGAGAGGTTTCTATGCACATTTTCCTAGATGTAACAGCTAGATAGCTATTAGATTTACACTCAAGTGCCATTCAGTCCTACGCTTCGCGTTGCATCCGAGGTTCCCGCATTACATAACGAGCTATTTAAAGGAGAGTTAATCTCGTCTTATCAGAAGCTAAAGTAAGCAATTTAGATGCGACATTGTTAAGTTCCCCTAACCACAAGAAGACTCTCTCGTGAACACGCTGACGCAACTTGTTGTTTAACAGAAATTCTAGGAAACTGGATGGTTGAGTTTTTGGAAACCTATATGTATAGGTATTCCCTTATTCAATATTCATAAGCCGAAGAGACATCTTGCACGTTGTATTTGTGTATAATACTTCGTTGCCTTGATGTTTTTGCAAATTACCTAATTTTTTTTCAGTGGCCATCTGTACGATAAGACACAGTAAAAATTTAAAACGTGAGGAATATGCTAACGATATTAATTAGTTATTCAATAAATAAACGCGTTTTTTCAACATTTTCAAATATGGATATTCTGATAAAAATCATATTGTCGGTACACAGGTGCCATCTACTGTTAATTTCGTACAATGTAGTTTGAAAGCATTTTCGTTGATAGCGACATCTATTAACCTTATAACTAACTTAATTCGTGCCGATAAAATATTATGCTGTTTTATTCATTAATGTCCACTTCGTACTTGTCAAGTTCAACTTATTTAATAAATATTTAATTAAACTTACGTGGTTTTAATAATCTATTGGACGATATCCGAACAAATGCCGTAAAATCGAATTATTATCGTCGCCCTAAATAATAATAGTAACAGTGTAGTGTAGTGCAACTATTCAATTCAAAGTGCGTCAGTAGTAAACAAATTGGGCTTATTTGGAAAGTTTCTTGTTTATCAAGGTAAACATTAAACAAACATGACACTAATCGAAGGTATAGGTGACGAGGTGACACATTTTTTTATCGCACTCTTCGCCATAATTATAGGTAAGTTAACCACTGTGTGAAGTGTGGCAAAAGCTGCAGGTTGACATTTTGGAGTTTCAGTTACACTAGCTTGGTGGACCACTAATATATCTGAACAGAGGCATGTGAGGACAGTTTTGTTGCTAGAAAGGAGAAGGCACAGGGCTCACCGAAGACTGACCAATCATACGGAAACCGTCACTATCACAGAAGGTATATGTCACTGCTTTCATTGTACAAGGTCGTATAAAGATTCTCTATACCCAAAAAATTATTGATAGATTTTTATTTATTACAGAATTAATTATGCCGTAAAGCATATTTGTGCCTTTATAATATTTATCATACTTATTGAATTTTTGAACAAGCCATGTAACACCATTTCCTGAAACTTGTTTACATATTTTAAGGTATAATCATCGCCAATTATTTTTTACTTATCTCTTTAATTGGCGTTTGTGGTAGAGATAAGATATTTTTTAAAATAAATCTCGTAAATCAACCAACTTGCAAATGTACTAAACTATTTCAATATGTTAGGATCTAGTATAGTGCCTCCAATCGCTGAAGAAAGTCCCATAGCTGTGTCAGCTACTACAGACTCTTCTATCGGTGACCAAATGTCTCACGAGGCTAGTACCAGTAACGAGGGTAGTACCATTACAGAACCTCCTGAAAATTTAAATCGTGGGGAGGAGCAAAATATAATCGAAACAATGGATGCCGACGCTTGTGTTCTAAGGCAGAGGCGTTTGGCATTCTACGATAACTGGACTAGTGCAAATAGAGGTATAACGTCAAAGAAGAACAAATACATTGTAGGCTTTCTGTTACTATTTGTTTATAGATGATGGTGACGAATCCCGAGGTTCCGAAACCACGGACCCTTCCCAAAGCCAAGACAGGATAGAAACTATACTAGACAGCAACGAACATACCGTAATGGAACATAATTATGCGGAACAGGACACATCGACTAGTTCGAATTGTAGGAACGACCAAATCTCGGAGAGTACTGAACGTAGTCTGCCTTCTGACAATAAATCTGGAATAACTATTAAATTAAAATATATAAATGATGATTTGAAGTTAGTTGATGGTAGGTTGGAGGAGATGTTGGGAGATTTTAAAAAGTGAGTAAATGTGTTCTTAAAATTGTAAAATGCAGGGTTAACTATGACTAAGTGCAGAATATTTTAAGAGAGGATAGAGAAAAATTGAAATTAACGGAATCATGCTTCAAAAAATTTCCCAAATCGAAATAGAAATATTTTTTTTACTAAACTATAAAACCCCTATTTATCGATTCTTGGCCAGAAGCAAATTTAAATTACACATTGAAGGTAGCGATGCAGCTCTTGTTGACATGTATCAATTTACCATACATTTAAAGAAAAACTTATACAAAAAATATCCACTCACGTATACCAATGTACCAATGCATTTCATTGTATTAATAAATTATTATATTTTTAATTTCTTTGTTCTATAAAAAATTTACTTCAACAAAACTCAGTTCTGGTGTTATAACAAATAAAATATCAGACATTATCCTGCACTTTGCAACCAAGAACACAACAATTTCATATGTAGTACTAAAATATTTCTGTTTTCGTGATGTCAAATTTGTCAAACCATTGGCAGAAACATATTTATTTTATTACGTGACATATTTTAATGTAACAATATGATTTTTTGGTATTTTCCTTTGACTATATTACACACATATTATAATAAAATGTACTATTATAGTAGCAACAATTTGAAATTAAAAAATTTGAAATAGCTGTAGGAGAAAAGGGCTCTATTTTTTAAGCATCGAACTAAAATTCCGTAAATTTTTCATTGTCTTTTAGGCTTCCCTGTGTACCTGGTTTAAATTTTTGTACCTGGTAATAGTTAACCCTGTATATAACGTGTTTCTTTCAGGAGACATTTTCAAACAGAGTTATCCTCCAACAAGCTAGTCAGATTGATATTTAACGGCAGAGTGCTCCGCCCTGACAGTCAAACCCTAAAGAGCTGTGGCCTCTTCGACAACTGTGTCGTTCACTGCCTCATCCACCAAAAAAGGGCACACGCGAACGAGAGTGGCGCCTCGGAAACGACAAGAGACGGTTATTCGTTTCCAAGCTCTGCCGGTATCAACAATATAAATAACAACAACCAAAACAGGGATTGGGATTTGGGGAATTTCTTGTTTGCATTTATCAGCTTTATTTTGCTAGCCGCCTGGTATTTTAGGTAATATTAATTGCTTTCCTGGCAAATATAATTTATAAACTCACTTTTTTTTAGATACGTTTATGCTCACTTGTATACAGTTACAGCTACTGTAGGATTAATTTTGATCACGGGAATTTTCACGATAGTGCTGGTCGGAATGTATTTCCCAGACAACCCCGATCTTCCCGCGCCACCCATCCGTTTTGCCCGAGAACGAGTGCAACCTCAACAGTAAAGGCTATTGTTTACGTCAATTCTACTTAAATATTTTTGTATTTATTTTTAATTTCAAAACGTACTTCTATTTTTTTTATTTTTAAGTTTACATAAAGGCTTGTGTAATTTTATTTAAGTTCAAATTTTATATCGGTAGTTAAATAAAATCTATTTTAAAAAGAATTGGTGCATTTGTATCGTTTAAACTCGATGGGTGATGACCACATTGATGAATTTAAAAGCGGTTATACTTGCGACAAGAATTCAGACGACTTACGTCATACGAACAAATGAATAATTCATTGTATTTTCATCAAAATATTTAAGAAACTGCAACTGATAGTAATAAAACTATATACTACACAAAAATGATTGTTTTTAACGCGACCAAATATCGAAAATAACGTTGACAATAAAAACAAATGTGTAACGTAAGACGTCTGAATTCTTGACGCGAGTATATTACACTATGGTAGTTCAAATTAATAGTAGGTCAAATGATCACAATTTAAATATTTGATCATGTATTTTTGTTGATAAAAATTTTTTTGTGCAAAAATGGCCGAGTCTGTTGTTTCATATGAGGATTTTCTCCTAACATGCCGAGTTTTTTCGAGAAAGAACGAATTGCAAACTATTAAATAATCTATTTTAAAAAGAATGGTAATACATTTGCATTACTTAAAAAGCGATGGAAATCGTGTTGAATTAGAAAAGCACCAATTACGGTAGTTCAAATTAACAGTAGATCAAACGTTCACAATCTTGACATTTGATAATGCACACATTTTTTATTGATATAAATTTTTGTTTTGAATGCAAAAATGGCCCAGTCTGTTGTCTCGTATGAGGATTTTACCCGAACATGCCGGCTTTGTTTGAGAAATAACGAATTGCAAGCTATATCTGAGATACCGGAATTTACACGTAGATTAAAAAACATCACCTCCATTAAAGTAAGTGGATTCTGTTCTCAGAAACGTTAACTATCAATTTAAAATTTTATTAGGTAACACCAAACGATAAACTACCAAAATCCGTATGTATAGCATGCATCCAAACACTGGACTGCATTCATACTTTCATTGAAACTTGTAAGAATAACGATGCCTTACTTAAAACCATTCTAATTCAACAAGAAGACAAAACTGCTTTGTGGAAACTGGAAACTCAACTGAATCCCGATGAAATGAAAATAGAACAACGTGAAGAAGAAATCCAAGTAAAATTAGAAAATGACGATGAAAGTAAAGAAGAAAGTCTAATAACTGTGAAAATTGTTAAAGATGAACATCAAACACACGATAATGTTGCAGTAGCAGAAAATGTAGACAAAAACGAACTATATACCTGCAGTAAATGTAAAAAAATGTTTCTAAGTTTAGTTTCATTAAGAAGTCATATTAAGAATCACAGAAACAAAAGCAATGATGACCGAATTCCAAAGAAAAGACACGACATGTGTAAGTGTATATACTGTAATAAATATTTCACAAGAAAAAGTGACTTGCAGCGACATCTGCGTATTCACACAGGAATGAAACTATTCTGTTGTACTTTATGCAATAAAAAATTCACCCAAAAAAATTCACTTGACCGCCACAATTTTCTTCACAATGGGAAATTCACATGCACCACTTGCAACAAGTCGTTTACCCGAGAGGGGCATTTAGAGAACCACATGAAGACTCACGACAAAGATATTAAAAACCCAGAATACAGCAAAAGTTTAAGTTCGCTGACGTGCAGCTTCTGTGGAAAAACGTTTAGTTCTAAAAGGTATTTGATAGGCCACATGCGCATGCACACGGGTGCAAAAGACTTTGAATGTGATATATGTCACAAATTTTTTCCTGTAAAAAATTCGTTGAAGCGTCACTGTCTCAGCCACACGGAAATAAAAGCGTTTAAGTGCGACCAGTGCGATGCGGCCTTTAATAGAAATACTCTATTGGAGCGACACAAAAAAGTCCACGATGATACTTCCGAAGAAAAACGCAGGTTAACATGTTCTGAATGCGGTAAATATTTCCTCTTCCCTAGTCTGTTGCGACGTCACTCTGCTGTGCACAACCCAAATCAAAAAACTACAATTTCTAAACCTAAACCACGAATCAAAACGCCAGGTCGTTTCCTGTGTTCTTATTGTGGCAAACAGTTCACACAGGTGTCGAATTTGAAAGTACATCTCCGTACTCATACTGGGGAACGGGTTAATTGCGAGATTTGTGGTAATGGATTTTTAACAAAAGACTCACTGAACATTCATATGATGGCTCATAGGGGGGAAAAGCCTTATCCTTGCCCCTATTGCGGAAAACGGTTCCGTAGACCGAGTTTGTACAGACACCTCTTGATTCATAAGGGTATAAGACGGTTTGAGTGTGAGATTTGTCACAAGGGATTCATTCGAAAAGATCAGCTGGACCAGCATCTAAGGATACACACTTGAAGAAAAAACACCATTTTTATATTCGCTGCATTTTATTATTAAAATTTGTTAGTGTTTTTTATAAAATACTAACATTTGCTCCTCAGACAGTGGATTAGTTACTTTGACAAATAATTTTTATTTTTTGTGTTCTATTTTTATGAAACATCTGTGATCGTTATTCTTTTTTTTTATGTGTATGTTTTCAAAGCTAACGAGAATAAAAATTATTTTTTCTAAAAAAGCTTACTAAATATTATTTTCCTGTTCTATAATGATGGAAGTAAAAATATTGAAATAAATTAAGGAAACATACACAGTGGCATATCCAATGGGAGGGCAATTCCTATGGCAATGTGCTATGGGGGCAATTCCCCATAGCACAGTCGTGTAATGAAATTTGAAGATATTATTTATTAACAAAAAGAGTAGACTTGTTTTATTTAAATAATCGGTTTTGTTTGTAAGAGAATTTTTTGTTTGTATATACAGGGTGTCCAGTAAAGAATGCTCCAAATTTCAGGGCTGTTTTGTACATTAGGTACACAGTATTAAACACACACTATTCATAATACGAAGTAAGCACAACTAGTTTGAAGTTAACTGCTACAGATGATGGATTATATTGTTGTCGTTACAGTTTGACAAAAAACAAATTCCATTAAAAGAGTTTTTGCTTTTAGTCTTGTACCTTAGTTTGCCATTTTGTAACACAGTTTTGCATTTTATAGTAGTTATATTTTAATTTTTTAAAAGGGTTTACAGAAAAATTTAGTCCGAGTTTCGTATTTTATTTTTTTCTTTTGGTCAGATCTAGAATATTTACTTAACAAAAATTATTCATTTTCACATTCTCTATTACTCCTTTGGAAAATTAACACACTTATTATACATAGAAAGACCCTGTACATTATCTAGTCCGGTAAAAAAAAAATTAATAAAACAAATACGAGGGGTGTGACACTCCTGAAATCAGGTGTATATCAAAAAAATCTGTAGAAATCGATGAAATCTTTAAAATCATGCAAATCGCTTAAAACCACATAAAATCATGGGAAATCTTGTGAAATCACCGAAATCTGTGAAATCAGCAAAATCACATAAATCAATTAAGCAACTAATTTCATTTGGTATATTTTTCATCTGTCGGAAATTTAATTTTTTTAATAATGTTGATTTTCTTTTTTCTTAAATTAAATCTTAAGTAAGTTTGTGTTTGCTTTTATGTGCTTTATGGTATTAAAATATTGTTGTAACTGTCAATGTTATCTGTTTAGTGCAAATAAGTAGTTTAGCTTGATTTAATTACATTAAAATGGAAAATGGATACAATTTTATTTAATCTCCTTATATCTTTATATGATCTAGGTACTAAATTATATTTCCTAAATAAATATGGTAATTGAATAAAGAAGAAAATATTAAGTATTATTGATTTTATTTTTGGACTCATTTTTCCATAATTTCAAATATTAGTCTCCATTTTGTTATAACACTTGTAATGCTGGTAGCTCACAACTTAAACTTCCATCTCCAATTCCATCATTGTTTTAAAAAAAGTCATATCTTGAAACATTCACAAAAAATATGCAATTATTCAAAAATATGTATACCATTATCCAAGTTTTAAAAATTTATTTTGAACCTTTCTTTAAATACTAGAAAATGTCATTATAAGAAATCAATTAATTAATCAAACTCAACATAATATGAAATTTTCCAACTAGTTGCAAAGCTCGATACTTTAAAAGCGTGAAATTGAAATGAAATCTAAGGAAATCAAGTAAAATCAACAAAATCATGCGAAATCAGTAAAATCAAGTGAATTCATATAAAATCTGGTAAAACCAACAGAAATCAAGTACCTAAATCAAGAATTCATGTGAAACTGATTTCGTTGATTTCAATTAAAGTAATAGAGAATCAGTCTGAACTCAGCTGTTCAAAATTCTTGGAAGTGTCACACCACTGAACAAATACTTACAGATAAATAATACACATATGTTTGTTGATCATACATAAGTCATCAAGTCTTTTTTCTCACAAATTTGGCATGTTACAGAACGCATAGTTTTACATTTGACTTAATGTATCCTCAAATGCCTCTTCAAATGACTGCGTCTGATGAAACCTTTTTCACAACTGGTACACTTGAAAGGTCTTTCCCCGGTGTGGAGTAAAATATGTTTCCTCAAAGAACCGGAGGTTCGGAAGGCTTTGTCACACTGTGTACACTGGTACGGCTTGACGCCCTTGTGAATATTTAAGTGATGATTTAAAGACCTCAGAACCGTGAACCTGTTGCCACATATGTTACATTCATATGGTTTTTCTCCGGTGTGTGTTAAAAGATGGGTTTTCAAGTAAGACACAGAGTGTAATTGTTTTCCGCATTGAGGACATATGCACTTTTTCTCTTCTGAGTTGGTTTTTCTTTTCCCCTTTCCGGGCAAGTAGTATTTCAAATGTTTGCTGAGATAATCCTTGTTGGAAAAGCACTTTCCGCAATGGAAACAGAGGTAGGGTTTACTTCCTTCTTCATGATTCTTTAAATGATCCATTAATATCTCCTTTCTGGTAAAAGTCTTTCCGCAAAGATTACACTGAAACGGCCGTTCTTTTGTGTGCACCAAATTATGCCGTGTTAGAGCATGTCTCTGAGTGAATCCTTTCCCACAAATTTTACATTCAAACGGTTTAATTTTCGCATGGATAGCCATGTGATTCTTTAGGTAACCTTTTCTTCGAAATACTTTGCCACAAAGATTACACAAGCAAATTTCAATCCTCTTTTTAGTTTTGAATGGTCTCACCTCACCAATTTTTGAACTGTCGTCATTTATTTCGAAACTAAAATCAGTTTGGTCCTTTTCATCTTCACTGCTTTGAATTTTATTACCAATTATACTACCTTCTTTGGTGATACACTTTTCTTTTGTAGGATTTATAGTATCGTTTTTACTTTCAATAAAAACGTCATTTCTGCCAGTGTCACTTCTTTTATGTTCTGTAATAACAAAATCACAATTAACCGCATTAGGATGATGTTTATTAATGTGTTCTAGTATTTGATCTTTTCTAGTCGTCATTTTTCCGCATAGGTTACATTCAAATGGTTTCTCACCAGTATGTATCAGATAGTGCCTATTTAGAGTAGCCTTTTCTACAAAAGTCTTACCACAAGTTTTACATTCAAAAGGCTTGATACCTAAATGGGTTTTCGAGTGGCGTTTCAATCCTCCCCGTCTGGTAAATTTCTTCCCACAAATTTTACACTCGCACTCTTCAATACGCTTTGCGGTTTTCCTAGAGTTAACTTTTCGCTTTCTAATTTTAAATTCATTTCTTGGATTTATTTTGTAATCATCTTTATCTATAAGTTGAGATTTGATCCTTATTTTGCGTTCTGACAGTGCTATGTTATCGATTTCATCAAAACTGTCTTCCTCCTCAAAACCGTCATAAAGAACATTATCAGAAGTTTGTAAAGATTCTTTATCCTCTGCGGCTAATAAAGATTTGAGATACGTATCGTTGCATTTGCATAATTTAATAAACAATTCAATATCGCTTAGTTGTTTCACACAAGTATTGCATATATTTGTAGGTAATTTGTCATCTTCTCTTATCTAAAAAAATTAAGTACGCCTCTTTAATTTTTTAAAATGTTGCCCCACTTACCTCTATGCCTGTCAGGTTTCTTAAAGTGTCGATACATGTTGTGTGAGAAACAAAGATGCTAATTTCGAGAGGGTTGAATTCTCCGAATTGTAAACAGACACGACATATGTCTGGAAAATTATTTATTTCAATATTTGTTTGAGAAACTTCCATGCTAAATATTTTAATATTTGTCAACAAATTATTTTGTAGGTTAGAAAATTTATTATTCCACTTCTTCTTCTTCATTTGACACTCGATACTAGCCGTGGTTGCCGGTTTTTCTTATTAATGAATAAATGAATGGGATATTATCTATGATATTAGAATATATTTAGTAAATAAAAAATATTTTAATCAACAACTTTGAACTCCAATGAACTCAAATATTATTTAGAACTGAATTGAATATATCTCTATAATAATATTGTATACCTACTCCCGGTCGAATGTGCAACACTGCAGTCGTATGTTGTATTATAAAAACAGTTAAAAGAATTGTGATTAAATAAATATTTAGAAAATGAAGAGTTTTAAAGCTTCTGCTTGGGATTCAGATGCAGACGATGATTCTTATCAGGAAATGTTTAAGGTAAACTTTTCAGTTTTAACGAAATAAAAAAATAATATTTTTTGTGACAAGTGACTTTTAATGAAATATGTATTTTATATTGAAATCGTTTACTGAAGGTTCAGAAACAAACAGTTATTTATTATAAAATGTTCTGATGTTTTTATGTGGAAAAATCTGGAAAATGAAACCGAGGCCAAATATAAAGTGAGGTTATGTTGTTTGTCGAAAATGGTGGTTCAGTCAAAAAGAATCAAAATTGATTAACCTTGTAGCAATTGTTTGTGTCAAAAAACTGTTTAACTTTATTCATAAAATTCATGTTATTGTACATTTGTCATCCCATATCATCTTGTTAATTGTATTTATCATCAGAGGATATAAAAAAATTGTACAAAATGGCATGGAGCAGTATGAGGCACATGTTAAAATATCATTCTTCAATTTTAACCAGCGGGAGAGTAATTTGTGCCGCTTCAGTAACGAACGTTTTCTTCTCTAAGTTGGGTTTAAAAACTAGTGCACTGCTGAACGGGCCTCAAAAAGTTACCATATCGGAGCATCCACAGAAAGTATCGGTGATAGAGAAATCTTTTCAAGAAAAATCGTTTAGTATAACCGATGATGTGTCACCGGAAGATAAGAAACCACCAACTGGCTCAGTTAAATATACGTTGTTAGGTATGGGGATATCAGCTACTTTACTTTGTGCTTATTTGATATACGAATATGGCAGTCCCAGAGTAAATACAGAAGGAGAGGAGCTAGTTGATGAATTTTCTAAATACCCAATTTGGAAACAATATCTTCTAAGGGGATTAAAGCAAATAGAAGATTTCACAGTTTTCATTCAGGAGCCGTCAAGAGATAAACTGTTACCAGATCCTGTGACGTATCCGTACTACCAACCACCATATACTCTCGTTTTAGAGTTCACTGATGTTTTGGCACATCCCGATTGGACCTATAAGACAGGTTGGAGGTTTAAGAAACGTCCTGGTTTGGACTATATGCTAGAAAACCTTGTAGGACTTTATGAGATCGTTGTGTTTACCGCAGAACCCGGTATCACTATTTTTCCTGTCATAGAAGCTTTAGATCAGAAAAATTTGATTTCCTACAAGCTAGTGAGGGATTCGACGCACTTTGTCGATGGTCATCACATTAAGAACCTCGACAAACTGAACAGGGATTTAAAGAAGGTCGTTGTGGTCGACTGGAATTCAGAGTCGGTCAAGTTTCATCCAGACAATCACTTAAATATCCAGAGATGGCGCGGGGAAGACGAGGATAACACGTTAGTGGATTTGACCTCTTTCCTAAAGACTATTGCCCACACAGAAATCGACGATGTACGAGAGGTGTTGAAATTTTACAAGCAGTATGAGGATCCGCTTGGTGAATTTAGGAATAAACAGAAGGAATACTATGAGAAAGAACAAAAGACTCCGGAAAGGCCCGTGGGACAACCTATTAAGAAAGTTTTCAGTTACATTTTGTAGAGTTTTCTAAATATATTGTAAATATTTTAAGTTACTTGTTCATTAAAGACTACTTTAATAAAATATGCTTTTCTTACCTCAAAAAATGTTGATATCTTCATGCAATGTGTTAAAATTTATATTTTTTTGCTGGATTGTTTTAGGAATCATCAAAAAGAAAGAAAGATCGATCCAAGTTAATTGCAGCCAAAGACGAGAAAAAACAGAAAAAGCTAGAAAAGTTACTCAAAAAACAGTTCAGAGACTTCAAAACTAATGACGTAAATTTTATAACTGTACAAACAAAAATTGAATTGGGCAAGAACAAAAGAGAATATTCGCCAAATGGAAGTTTTGAAGCTTCAAAAAAAGAAAAGGTGAGAAAAAGATGTAAAAAATCAAAAACTAGTGATTCAGAAGATTCTGATGAGGAAGTAACCAAAAAACAAAAGAAAATGCTGAAAAAGTACAGTTCCGAGCTTAACACTCTGAATGGCAATTCTGATAAACTCTTAAGGGAGCTATTGAGAGAAAAGAAAAGACAAAGAAAACTACAGAGAAGGTTGGAGAAAGCAACAAAAAAAGAAATGGTCAGAGCCATTGAATCAAAAATAGTAGACAACTTCGAAGACGCTGTACTGAAGAAAATCAAGGAAGAACCAATGGACGAACCAATCGTCAAACCAGTCATCAAACCAAGGAAACCCGGCATCATTCGGGGACCTGACATCATTCGGAATCCTGACAACATCCCAAAACCCAACATCATTCGGAAACTAGACCTCATTAAGAGACCCGACATCATTCGGAAACCCGACATTATTCGGAAACCTGACATAATTCGGAAACCCGACATAATTCGGAAACCCGACAACATTCAGAAACCCGATTTCATTCGGAATCCTGAAGTAGTAACAAAGAAACAACCAAAGGAGAAAATTAACAGTGATATAAACATTCCCGAGTCTTTAAGAATAGCCAAAAAGATACAACTGCAAGAGAAACTAAAGACAATTTTAAGCCAAGTGCAGAAAAGGGAAAACAAACCTGTTATGACCCTGAGACAGAAAATGATGGAAAAACTAAAAGCGGCTCGATTCAGATTTCTTAACGAACAGATCTACACGACAGACAGTAAAGAAGCTCAGAGAATATTTAACAGTGATCCCGAAGCTTTCATAGCCTACCATGAAGGTTACCGCCAGCAAGTAAGATCCTGGCCCATGAACCCTTTACAGATAATCATAAAATCCATAAGAACAATGTAAGTGATGTAAGATCTGTTAGAAATGTCATTGTAACAGTTATGTTTCAGGCCAAAAACTCATGTTGTGGCAGATTTTGGATGTGGAGATGCCAAATTATCTAAATTCGTGCATCAAAAAGTACATTCCTTTGATTTGGTAGCAATAGACGATTCCGTCATAGCTTGCGATATGGCTAATGTACCTTTGAAAGATTCCACTGTCGATATAGGAGTTTTTTGCTTGTCTCTGATGGGTACAAATATTCACGATTACATTTTGGAGGCAAATAGGGTGCTGAAAGTGGGGTAAGTACGTTTCGGATGTTCTAGATTTCACTGCACTGTATTATTTTGTCTAACAATTTTATTTTAGGGGTATATTAAAAATCGCAGAGGTGGAGAGTAGATTTGGCAACATAGACAGTTTCATCGAAGGAATCCAATATTTCGGTTTCAAGAAAATTTGGAAAGATCTCTCTCACAATTTGTTCTATTTTATAGACTTCAAGAAGGTGAAGAACGTGAAGAATAAGAAAAAGTTACCAACCATAAGTTTACTTCCTTGTTTGTATAAAAAGCGATAATTAAATAGTTAATGAGTTATGAATTTTATTTATCACTTAATCGTAGGAAAATTTCGATGAGGGCACAACAATTATTCGGGGACTTGTTTTGGGTTTTCACCTCGTCTAAAATGTTTTAGTCTTTTCTTGAAATATCTAAAAATAAATTTGTTTACAGATTTGTAAAAATCCAAATATTTTACCGTAGATGCAACAATTATCTAATTTTCCACTCTTCTACTCATGAAATATGCAAGATGATGGCTCAGTACAATATTTCAGGAAATACTTCCAATTGCATCCTGTGGTTTTTTATGTTATTTTAAATGGAACATCCTATATTTTATTGCATTTTTGGAATGATGTAATACTTTGAGTCGAAAATATATAACATACCTTATACCTAAAGTCGCCCATTTAGGAGATAATTGACATTTAAAAAAAAATAAATGACAGTTGACGAGGCTTGTAAGAATCTATAACTTTTTTGGTATCTAATTTTTAGTATGCCATGAAATGTTAGAGTTAAAACTGTATTTTTTTTGCTTCAAGTTGTAGAAAATTAAATTCTTTTTTCTATGATAGACTTTACAGTGGTAATTTTTATTATATTTTTTTTAGCAACAGCGACTGTAGTTGCTGCACCCCACAGGGTGTTTCGAATAAAAATTTCCAACATAGCATCCGTTCCTGAGAAATCAATGTACAATTTAAAAAAGAGATCATTAAAATCAAATGAGAGGTTCGCGAGGAAGCTGACTTTAAAATTGAGACTAGTTTTTAGTGGCCGGTTTTTTTTGCCGGTGAGTGTAGTGAGTTTTTACTTCTTGAAATTGGTAAAATCTAACAGGAAAAATGAAACATTTGGTGTAGGTTTTTAAAATTGCTATTGAATGTAAAACCTTAAGATTTCATGGTTTTGTAAAAAAGTACAAACTTTGTCAACTGTTATTTTTCCAAAATGGTTGGGTTTAGATATAGAATATGCTACTTGTTTTAGACTCAAAATTTCATGCCATCTGAAAAACAATAATGTATAGGTAGAGTGCTAAACCAAAATTTTAGGAAACATCTACATTGTGGGCTAATGCCACAACCAGCATTTACTTACACTTTTAAAACTTAGCAAACAACTATCATTAGTCAGCGGTGCCACCAGACTTTTACCAGCTTCAGCTTGTTTTGTGTGTTGTTTTTTGAAATAAGAAAATTGAGCATAACTTCTGGGATGTGCTACAAGAATGGCATTATATTTAAAGAGAGTAGTCCTGAAAACCCCAGACCCAAATTGTCAAAATTCAAATACAAAATATTCTAATGGGCCGTCACCGTGGAACAGCCTGTATATTGTCTACTAAATAGTTTTGACAAATTTTATTGTTGAAATTTGTAGGGAAAAGTTTGCATAAGGGTGAGGTTTCATGTATATCCTTTTGTTAATGGGAATATACATATTTTATGGGATAATGCAAATGACCATCGACCAAAGTTCAGTCAGTATTACAATATAAAAGTTGCGTCTAGTATAATCTTCATATGTTTGGAGCACAGTCATACAAATATTCGTCATAATAATATTTAACAAGTGGTCTGCATGTACACCAGATCTGACACCCCTCGATTTCTTTTTATGGAGATACTTAAAAAGTAAGATAATAATCAACGCCTATCACCATTGTGGATGAACTACATCAGCGAATTTTATTGATTTTATTCTTAGCACACAATTTAAAAAATGTTGATTTACAGTTGAAAATTGAGTATATTTTTTTAGTAAATGGATTTCAAATATCAATAAAACTAATACTTCTCTATAACAGTATAATTCTCCTTCAATTAGTATTACAATAAGTTAAAAGTTATGACCAGTGTAGATATCTTTATATGTTTGGAGCACATCCTTAAAATAGCCTGCACGTGCACCGTATCTGACACCCATTGATCTTTTTATGGGGATACTTTGGGTAAAATTAAGAGCATATTTTTAGTAATTGGACTGCGAATATCGATGAAATTAATGTGTTTTCATGGCAGTACCATTTCGATTTTAAGAAAATTTGGAAAGATCTTTCTTATAATTTGTTGTATTTTATGGACTTCAAAATGGTGGGGGATGTGAAGAATAAGAAAAAATTACCAACGATAGTTTACTTCCATGTTTGTACAAAAAATTATTACAACTTATGAACATTATTTTAAAGGCACTTTTAATCACAGGAAAGTTTCAGTGAGCGTATAACGACTGGTTGAAGACCTGCTTCGGATTTTCCACGCCGTCTAAAACGTCCTCGGCTTCTTCTCGAAGGTTTTCCACTCTTTCCAAAAGTAACATCTACGAAAAGAATAATTGATTTACAATTTTGGAACGATTACAAATATTTTTTTACCTTAGAAGCGGCAATTAACTGATTAGCCACTCGTCTAGACATGAAATCTATATTCTCCACTAAATCGTTAGCGTTCGCTTTCGCTATGCTCTGTAAAGTCTTATAACCCGCGTTGTAAAGCTGTTTCGCTCTGCTCTAAAAGTACAAACCACAATTTTACCTTGCACACAAATTATTTTAACCGTCACTCTTACCTGTTTGACGGCAGGCAGTTCCATTAGAGGCAGTAGTTCTTTCACACAACAGTGCGACAATCTCTGGCTCATTCCTTTCAAGAGGAATGAATATGCCCAAAACTCTTCTAGATTCTCGCAAAAATTCACCACATTGGACGCAAACGTGGCGGAGATCGTCATGAGGTTCTGTACAATTCCTCGGTTGATCTAGAATTATAAAAATGATGAAATGGAAAAATAAGGGAAATAAAGCAAACCTGATATTTTTCTGAAACTTGAAAAACTGGCATTCCGTTCCACAGATCGTAAAGCATCAAAGTCACGTAAAATCTGTTGAGAACTCTTTCTGGCACATTCTAAAACGGTCGAGATACATTAACTGAAAAATTACTTTGTCCAATGGCATTGTTACCTTTATCGGGATGTTGGACAACATTTTTACGGCTACCGATTCATTTAAGCCCAGAATCCTGGCCACTTTCATCTCGTTTGGTTGCAGATGGATTAACTGAAAAGTAACGTGTGACCTACAGGTCAAATATTTTGCAACGTATTAGACTATCTCAGATTTAAAGGACGGAGTGTTTGAGAATAATTGTTGTATATTATTACATATTTTGCTACTTTCTCCCATTAATTTTCATCAGTTTTATTATCACTCTGTATAGGATGGTTCAAACTGGTATATTTTTCAATTTTACGGGTGGTTCTGCCATAGAGCAAATCTGATGGATGCGTCCTGGTTCCTTTTTCGAAAAAATAACATGGGCAAAAACCGCATCTGTTTATCTTATACCATTTTTGAGCTACAATGAATTTTTCAGTATCACTTTGACAATACCTTGTATATTGAAAACGGCAAGAGATTGGAAAATATGTTTTTTAATATTGTTATTTTCTCCAAGAAAAAGCCCAGGACTTGTCCATCAAATTTGCTCTATGAATTTGAACCAGAACAATTTGTCCAAGTTCGGTTTAAAAACTATTATACTGCTGAATATACCTCAGAAAGTTACCATATCGGAGAATCAACAAAAAGTATCAGTACTCAGTATCACTTCATCACATTAAGAACTCGACAAATTCAACAGGGATTTAAAGAAAGCAGTTGTGGTAGACTGGAATTCGGAGTCTGCCAAGTTTCATTCAGACAATCATTTAAATATCTAGAGGGGCGTGGGGAAGATAAAGATTTGACCTCTTTCCTAAAGACTATTGTTCACACAGAAACTGACGACGTACATTTATAAACTACAGAAATACTAATATATACAGTGTCCAGAATTTGAATATCTAATACTGAAAGGGCTTTTATATACGACCAATTAAAAAAATTTACTTTTTATTGTGACTAGTGAATTTTGTCCGTTTGAATTTACTTTTGCTCAACGTGTGTGTGTGTGTGTGTGTGTGTGCATAAAAAATGATACATTTTAGTAATTATGAGCAGTACATGTTAATTTATGGCGAAGCTGGGAAAAAGACCTTGTCATTTTGAACACTTATAATTATAACTAATTATAAACTTTAATCTGTGCTGTGGAAAAAATTCTAATACATGCATTACAAAATTCTTCCCTACAAGTTTTTTTTTTTTTTTTTTTTTTTTTTTTTTTTTATATCGAACTATAACGGAGAAAAAGGAGAAGCAATTTTGACATGATCACCCTATCACCACCTACCATAGTAACCTTTTTCTTTAAAAAATTAAACATCTGTACCAAACCATTTTTCTACATATCAATAGTAAAATAGTGTATCTTGGACAATAATGGAGAAAAAGGAGAGGCAATTTTCAAGTGATCAACCCACTACCTCGTCTTAATCATTCCTTTGCTTAAAAAATTGAATGCCCATACCAAAAATAACTATCAACTTATCCCGTTTCCTTTTTTAGTTAACAAAAATAATCGCTTTCAGTTAATATTTTCAAAAAACGTAGCACCCACAACATGCATTTTTCCACATATACCAATAATAACGATTTGCACTATTTTGACCTAACGTTAAAATCTGTAACACTTATTCAGATACACCCTGTGTATAAATATCATAATTTCTTACGATTTACTTACCACCTCATAATACACTTGCATGTTGGGTTTTATTTGTTCGGAAGTCTCGTAGGGGGTGACTAAATACAAAAGATGCAAGTGACCTTGAAGCACCAGACTCGACTGGGCTTGAAACAGATCCTCGTACAACAAGTGCGCCCTCGATAGTTCAAGTCCCCCTAAAAGTTGCATAAATTCTAAAAATGTTACAAGTAAACTATTCAACAGCACCTTTAATGGCTGCACATCCCAGTTCGCTAACAACTAGCTTAGTTTTATTTGTTAAAACGACTACTTTTCTTTTCTTCGTAGTAGATTTCTCACCGTCTTTCTCGCTGACAAGTGTGTTCTGAGATTCCAGCTGTAACGGTTTATTAAGTGTATCTAAATAACGGCTTTGTCGCTGATTATACATACGCTGGCAGTGGAAACATCCATTTTTACCGATACATCGCACAAGCCCGCGGAACTATCCTTTTTTTCCGTGCCGCAAGATTCTTGTAGGGCGCCTAGTTTAAAGAGATTCCTGATGACCTTATCTGTCAAATGCTTCATGTTGACCTCCAATTTGTCGGCCTGAGTGGCAAGTAGGGTCCTGGAGGCAACCACCTGAAGTTCCATTCTGGTATTCGCTACTCCCAGGCTGATACAGCTTAGAAGTAAGTGTCTGGAAGGAATACGACAATGTAATATGGAAATAGTTGATTATTATTACGATTATTTTATACCTAAGACCTTTTCCTTCCATTATATGCATCCCGGATAAAGCCTGGTTCATTGGCGATAACAGCAGTTCCTTTATTTTGGGCATGTCTTGTACTTGAGCGATAAGAATGCTGTCGCCTGTCTCGCCTAAACCCGCCCTACCTGCTCTGCCAACCATTTGCTTATACCTCGACAGATTTATGAAGTCCTTTCCTATATATGGAGACCTCAGGATGACCTATTCAGAAAGGTTTTATCCTTCATTAATTTTCCACTTACGAGAAATCAATATTTAATTTTTGACATAATAAATTGTCACAGTTGCTATTTTTGCGGTACCGTTTTACAATACATTGTACCAATTTTTTGATTAAATATAAAATAAAAATCTTTTGAGATAATTATAAACCACTAACATCTTTAACATATAGACAAATGTCAAAAAAATGGAACTAAAATTGGTATTGATAAATATTAAAAGTCACTAAAAATCACCAAACTTGTCTATAAATTTGAACCAGCTCTGCTATATTCAATTTGTTGATCAATATACTGAAGTCAGGTAATTTATTGCAACTTATTTATTTTTCAAACTTTAATGATATAAATTTTTTTTTAATTTTATCAAAAACTGGTAAATGTAAAATCGATTTTACCCTTCTTGCTGGCAAGTTCACTCCCGCCGCTAAAGTTGACGTACAACAAATCACGTAAATGATGCCCGCCCTAAAACTATCCTCGATAATTCTCCGTTCATCACTTGTCAGTCCTAAAATTAATTTCATACATATTATTTTGCTTGCGAAATCATTAATAAGTAAACTTGTTTCTTCTTTCAAATTTTTGTTTCTACATTTAAACGTAACTTACCAGAGTGATGATAAGCTATTCCATATTGCACAGAAACTTTCAAAATATTACAAAGATCGCCCGCCTCATCTCTTAAAGCTTGTATGACTTGTGCCTTTTCAGTTTTCTTATAATTTCTCAGTTCCCTATAACGCGATGTCTTGTTTAAAATATTCTCAAATTTTTTTTAAACTTACGGTTTACATAGCCGGCATAATAGATTGGCAACGTTTTCGCAGTTTTTCTTCGAAGCACAAAATATCAAACACGACCCATTAGGCACTACATCCATGACAAGTCCTCCTAGCATATCGGGATCTATTTTCAAAAGGGAATCGGAATACTAAAAATCGCAAACATAAGTAAATATTTTGACAGATAAAAAAATTCGAATGTTACCCTATATTGCACCCTCTTAGGCTCAACTAGCAGATTATCTTCGTCAGTATGACACCAATTTACTCTTAATATTTCTTTGCCACATTTGACGTATTCTACTAGTTCTATTGGTCGAAAGTTTTTCGTGTACACATCGGCATTTAAAAATTCAGAAAGCTCCGGCAAATTTCCTATTGTGGCGCTCATGCCCACTATTTGTATATTTGCTAAAAATCATTGATGCAATATATCTCATCTTCAAGATTAATACTGCACTAATTTGATACTACAGTATAGAAAATTGAGCAAAATTAGAAAATCATCTAAACACACAGCAAGCGTTTAATTTCTGAGATGTAAGGTGGTATTGAAACATGATAATGACATTTTTACGCCTTTAATAAATAATGATAATAATTTCAACTAATAACAACTAAAACATTTCTTAGGATTGTAATAAATGTTGCTAGAAACTAAAAAGTCATATTTTCCTATTCCCTGAGCCATTTGAACTACCAATTCTATTTGCACAGAACCATGTCCATGGTGTATCAAAAATTAATAATATACATTTTTGCATATTTATATTTGTCAAATTATTATTATTATTTTTTTAATCAGCGTCACACTATGTTTTTCTTGATAAATCCTAAAAATCATTACAAATTCAAGATTCATCCCTTAAAGTTGTAGATATTTATTAACATTATTTTTAATTTTATTAATTTATCAATTAATACTATATATTTTGTAAGTAGGGGAATATTGGGGAAGAGAAGAATATGTGACCAATTAAAAGAATTAAAATGACAAAAAAAAATGCTATTAGACACTCAAATGGATGCAGAATAAATTGAAAACCATACCTTCTAAAGTCAATACAGATATTTTAAAAATATCATTTAAAAAAAAATAAAATGCAGCTTTCGTATTCTTTGGTTTAATATATGATATTAACAACAAAAGGGTTAGTTTACTCAAAATGAATATAAAAAAGTGAAACTATAAATTTTTAGACACAAAAATTGGGAAAAGGAGAGTTTTGCAAACTTATTCCTGTAGCAACCCTAAAAATTGAAATTAAAATAAATAAATAATAATTATAAACACTACACAGCGATTTAAGTGGAATTTAATTAAACTACGGTTTTAAATAAGACATATTATAAAACATTACCTTTTAAGAACATTATTTTCGTGAGAGAAGCCTCTAAAGTAGCCCCTCTACCAACTTCACCAATAAGATGGAGTTCGTCAACAACTATCAGTCCAATTTCATGCAATCTGTTCGTTTCAATGAGGCTGTTTATAATACCCAATGCCTTTTCAATAGTTGCGATATACACCGAGTTTTTTCTACGTCTCTTTCTTGGTGGGTAAACACCTTTACTAGAAGCGTACTCTTCCACCAAAAAATCTAAAGCAACCCCAAATGGTGAAAAGGCCCATACCTGAAAATAATTGTAAAATTACTCATTTAAATGGACTGTTACATGTCTATTCTTACTTTTTCTTGAACGATAGACACGTAAGGTAAAATAAATATGGCGTTTCGCTTGTAACACATGATTTCTCTCAACATGAGGACTTCTGCGACTAAAGTTTTTCCACCGCTTGTTGGCAAAGCATATATCAAATTTTTTCTGCTTTCTATAGCGGGTAAATTCAAACATTCATGCTGCCAATCTACAGAAAGCAAAATCTTAAAGGTAATTAAACTCAGAGATGAATTTTACCTACCGTATAATTCTTCTATTCCTTTATACTGTTTTATTAGATCTTTTACTTTCGACGGCAGTCCATAAAATGGCCCCAAAGAGTGAAACTCTGGTTTTTTCTCGGACAGTGTTAGGTTCAATGTGCTGCTTCCCGGTTTTTGGAGATGCACAGATTTAGTGGCATTATTAATAAGAGCCTTTTTTATAACACTGCCGAAACTTGCGTTGAAACTTATTCCATTCAAAACTGTATTTTCAGGCCAAGTAATATCTTCACAGTTCTGCTCAGAATTTTCTTTATTTACTGTTTCTTGTAAATCGTCTCTGAAAATTATATCCAAGAGTTGGTCAGGGACTTTACTTGAATGCTCGGTGCCCATAGCGAAAATTGAATGTTCAATTTGTTCAAATAAATTGTCGACTTTCTCACGATACTGTGTAGTAACTTTATCATCTTCGAAGAGAGTGGATCTATCACTTATTTCTTTATCCAAAATGGCTTCACACGACTTAGTAGTTCTCAATTTTTCTTTAAAGCTTTGTAATAGAGGCACTTTAAATTCTTCATTGTTCTCTAAATTATCCGCTGTATTTTCAGTGGTTTCGACTAACTCACATGCTTTATCGATTTGATTAATGACTTGAGTGTTGAAAAACTGCGATGAAACACCGTCAGTTTCAACATCGAATAATCGTTGACTTTTTGCTACATTGTTTTTAGTTAAATAGTTAGCAAAAGCATCGAACTCGGATTTAGAAGTATTAGATTTAAAATTCCTTTTATTTTCATTGTTTTCCAATAGTTTTGTTACCTCTAGATTATCTAGCGTGTCTTGTAGAATGCCTATACCTGATTCGTTTATTTCTATATCTTGTACTCTTTGTAGACTGGTTTGTCTGTCAAATTTTATTTTTTTCTCTGGCAAGGATGGCAAGGTATGTTCATTAGGCCGTTTCAAAGAACTATGTTCAGTTGCTTCAGTCTCAAAGTTTTCACATGAAGACATGGAACTGAAGCCACTCGATTTTTTTTCTAAAAAACGTTCAGATAACCAAAATTGTTTTTAATTAATTTAATACTTACGAATAACATTTTTATTTTTCGGTAAGTGCTGTGACGTGTCTTTAGATATTTTGGATGTCTTTAATTCCAAATTGGAATGGTCTAAACTGATAGCATTCAAAAATGTATTATCTGCATTAAGAGTTTCCGTTATATTCAAGTTGTCTACAATATTTTATATTTTAGAATTAATATATTTTTTTTGTCCATTTACGTACCTAATTTCTTTGAGGCGCCTGGTTTAACATATTTTATTTTATCCATTTAAAAATAAATAAATCTAATTAAGAAATTTGTTTGTTTACAATTACTCAAACATAACCTTACATATGAAATATGTTCAAATGAACTACGACGTACGTAAGTGTATATTGTGTTGCCTATATATCAGGTAACTAATAACAAAAATTAGGTTATTGGAGAGTTTTGTTCAAATATTCTTCAACTCAACTTTATGATTTATAGTTACATTTAAAATTTGTCCCAAATTTCTCAATAATGAAATCAAAATTATTTCTATAAATTGATAGTTTTGCTTTGCTGCCATCCAAAATAGCTTTATATAATTTTGTTAGGTAATTATGTAAATTTAGTAAGGGTTAATTACAAAATTATGATTTCATTTTAAATCTTTATTAAAAAATAATATCACAATAATTTAATACCTATTCATAAAAAACAAGCACTAAAATTAACTCGCTGTCTTCACATTGCTTTTATCCTTATCTATCCTATCTACAAACATGTGATGGTCAACGCAACCGAGACTTTGCCCCATTTTCACCTTATCTCCAGGCAAAATTGAGAAGTCGAAATGTATCGGGGCCTCGAAAATCATAACTATGGTAGACCCCATCCTGAATTCGCCCATGAGATCTCCTTTCCCGAGATCTATGGAATTCCCTAAACACAACTCTTTACAACGGTCCAATTTCTTCCGCGTGTTGGTCTGTAGGGTTTTGTCAAAGTATACTTTGACGGTACCTACATTTGTAGCGCCTAAAACAATATCGTGTGAGTTAATCGAGTCCGAGTTAAAATTTCAGTAACCTACCCACTGCGGTATACGAGAAAAACCCGTGCTCCCACTGCCCTAGGTATACCACTCTTTCATTTAAACAGAACAGACCTGGTAACCATTTTGCGATGTTCGGGTTTACCGAAAGCAGTTCTCCCGAAAAGTGCCTTCTATGGGTGGGTTTCCACTCGGCGGGAGAATGAAATCTGTAAGGAAAGAAATTATTTCATATTTGGTTTTGTCCTTGACAATTCTATATTAATGTAATTTTGACTTTTTCTCTTCTATAGATTTTACTCTGGATAAAATAATAAGGATATTTAGCTTAATGGCAATACTAATAAGTGACATCATCAAATTATGCAACACAACATACTTCACAAAATGTATTTTGTGGCAAATTTAACAGTATAATTTTCAATATATAAAACAGATAGATTGATACAATTATAAAATATAAGTATTTTAAAATAGTATTCAGTCACATAAATTCACGATTTTTAAACACACTGATTAATAAATAGTTTTAATGTTGTTTATTTTAAAATTTGCAAATAAATAAATAAATAACCTATTAACCCAGCCTATTATCTAATAGATAGAGTATAATTTCTGGAGAAAATATACAAATATCATAAAAAGGAACCGGCCACACATGGAGATAAATTTTGACCTGGTATCGGTAGATAAACTTTGATCTCCATGGGAAAATCTATATACGGGTCGTCGGAAAGTGAGCTTAAGCAGTTGTTTCAATGATAATTATGACGATACTACTAAAATAAAAAAAATTGCACTTTCACCTTAGTCGTAACAGTCTCTGCTTGGTTCGGAAGTGATTAAATAAAGTTAGGCTAACTTAACATAGAAAATTAGTCTTTTTAAAATTATTTGAAAACTCACCTATGATAGTCGCCCGGAGCCAAGTATATCACACACTGATACAGTGTATTTCCTACATGAGGTTGATGTAGTAAAGACGTCCTAAAATCCTTATTATTATTAATATTATTAATATTCCTCCAGGAATTTTCACCGAGAAAATCTTTTAGAGAATACGTAACACCTTTTACCTAAAAAAAAAACTTCTTCAAGTTAGGAAATAAACAAAAACCTGGTGATTTCACCTGTTCGATTTGTTCTGTGTGGACGGTTCCGAAATGTAGTACCGTCCCGTCACACGGCGATACCAAACAACTGTTCCTATCTATTGCCCTAATACCTTCTTTCAGAGGCCTAGCAAAGAAATCTGCTAGACTGGGGTAAGAAGTAAGGTCTTCGTTTAAGGCTTCCGATATATTCACGCCGAAAGTGTTGGCGTATAGTTTGTATATCGCTGGTCTCAAAAATGATGGCAGTTCTTTGTCTAAAAGATAGGACAACATAGTCTAAGATATTCTCTGAAGCTATTTATTTGTGACATAGTTCTAGTTTTTCTTTAGTTTGATTCTATTTTGGGAAAAAATAAAGATTAAATAAATAAGTCCTTGCGCCAAACGGATCAATCAAGGGTTATTTTTGAAACTAATTTTGTCTAACCAAAAAAAAATCTCACACTGAAAAAGCAGAAAAATAAAACTCACATCACTATCGTGCACTTCAGTGTTTCTTGACGTTTCAAAAAACTCTCTGCCTTCGTTCTCAAAATAGCAAATGTATTAAAAATATGTGACGTTTGACAGATTTGTTTATCTGCTTTCATAGATGTTAAGTGATTTTTATTTTATTGTTACTTACTTCTTCAATGTTTACTGAACAGTTTCACACACACTTATCTCAGGTTAACAAAAATAATCGCGGTCTCCTTTATTTTCTTTTTGGTGCATTATCCTCTTTCTCTAAAATTTTTACCATCAAATTCATGTCTTTTATATAATTTTTATGTTCTTCAACTTTAACGTTTATACAATAAACATTATGTTGGAGAAACGTCCTGGCCTATGAATGTTAGAGTTGAGGAATATAAAAATTATATAAACGGTGATTTGAATCAATGGGGTTCGGCAAACATTTTAGAGAAAGTGGATAATGCAACAAAAAAAAAAATTAAAAGAGACCACGATTATTTTGTTAAACGAAGATAAGTGTGTGTCAAACTGTTCAGTAAACATTGATCATTGTTGGTTACAGTTGTATTAAGAAGAAATAAGTAATAATAAAATAGAAATCATTTAACATCTCAATGGAAGCAGATAAATAAATTTTAAACTGTCAAACTTGCTATACTTTTAATACATTTTTGCTGTTTTGCAAACGAAAACAGAGTTTTTTGAAACGTTTTTGTTATTTTTACTTATCTGCTTTTCCAGTGAGATTTTTTTTTTTTTTTGGTTAGGCAAACTTAGTTTCAAAAATAACCCTTGATTGATCCGTATAGCGTAAGGGCTTATTTGATTACTCTTTATTTTTTTCAGATGTGTGGCAAAAACCCAATCAAACTAAAGAAAAAAAAAGTTTAAGATCTGTTCTAATATAGTAAAATTTTTAATCGAAAATAATAATAAAAAAAAATTATCAATTTTTTTGTAATATAAAAACTAAATCTGGACAATATTGAAATCTTTTAATAAAGTTCTAAAAATAGTTGTGCGGATATACTGTAAAGATAATTTATTATAAAATATGTGGAATCAATATTGTAAACTCGTCACACTTCAACAATTTATAATAATTACTGATAAGGTAATCCATTCCTTAAAATATGAAAAACAAGCAATTGCTTTGTCTGCGATACGCAGCATTTTGTTTATTACTTCTCTTCTATGTCAATCACTGTAAGATAAGGTAGAACATATTTGCATTACAATTTTTAACAAATAAAAACATCTGATAGGGAAGACTAGAAATGGTAAGAAAATAATAATTTTATTGTGTTGCAGTTTTACACTGAAAGAATTTTTGTAAAATTGTTTTAAACACTAAAAATTTTAAAATTATAAGTTACCTGCGAGCCACCCCCACCACCTCGAAACTGTCCTCAGCGGCAACATGCAGTAGCAGTCGATTTCCCACTGCCTAGCGAGTTTATCGGCATTGCGTTTCCTGTAAGTCCTCCATTGCATCACCGCTACTAAACACAACCCTACCGGTAAGAACCGAGTAAGGATCGCTCTCCATTCCAACTCACCTATATCGACAGAAAATCACAAAAGAGATTAGTTCATTGTTCCCAATCCCCGCCGTCATATCTAAAATGTACTTTATTTAGGGAAAATTCTAGATCACATCACCCAAAAGTTCAGACCTTTAAATAAAAATAGTAAATCTATATACAGAAAATATTCCTCGTCCCTGTAATCTGCCGACATCTTTGTTCAAAGTCAATCTGCCGAATAAAAGAGTTTCCCTGTTCTGTTCGAGCTTATATAGGAAAGCAGCCAGGTTATCAGTATCATTGACCTTGTTATCTTACTAACAAAGATACTTACCAGACGTGGTCTTGTTTTTTGTTGATACATATCTGTTACATGCCAGGTTAAGGGGGGGCCGAGCGTCATTGGCAGGTACTTTGCTCCATATTGTTAGGTTTTGTCCGAGACGTCTTGTTCGCAAGAGCCTTAAAACATTTTTATTGCAAAATAATCAAATTTAAATCTTTCTGTAGTTATTTTTTTATTATTGCAAATTACATTTTTTTTAGCTTGTAGATATATGACTGAATTAGTTTCAATGAACACTATTATGCATGTTGAAAGTATAAACAAGACAAATCCAAAACTGAAATGATTTCGTTGTCAAGTGATAGTAAATTGCTTTGTTTTAAAAACAAATATTTTTAATAAATCAATCATATTTTGTTTTCAAAATAAATCACAATTTATTTTTAAAAATGGTCTAATTGATATTTTTTATGTTATTCCAGAATTATAAGATATTATAAAGATCAGAATGGGCAAAATATATTTTTTTCTTCCAATACTTGAAATCCTTCAAATAATTTAGTTTTTTATTTATTTTTCAACGCGTTGTTTGCTTTATGCTAAGTAGCTGCAGTAACTCATATATTATAAATAAAATTAATTTGCAGTAAATATTAACTTCTCGACTATGTCTGTAAAAATACAATACCTGTTGCATAATTTTTAAAAAAGCATATTTTGAAAAATGCCTAACTTTGTTTTAAAATTATGCTGATATACGTATCATACCGATTAAAATAAGGAATAAAACTTGGTTTTTACATGTGTTCTTTCCTAAATAAAAATATGTGTATTTCTTATTATTGCTTAAATTTAAAATGCCAAGTTACTACTCAATTTTCTTGAAAACGATAAAGATTCTATGTCTTTAAAAAAGTGCTTTTGGATTCATATTAGACAAATGTGATTTTTCTTATAAATTTTTTTATTAGGTGTTAATGATAGTTTATGAGACTTCTGCGGACTAATCCCTGACCAGCACTTAATTACACTTCACAATATTTTTCTTAAATATTTAATATCTTTAATCATTTCATTATGCCAGGTATGTGTTTTTTCAGAGGTTTTTTCCCTTAGTAACATGGCTAGATTATTTTTAATTCACATACATTTTTAATCCAACCTTGTCTATGGAGTTATTTTTTCAGAATACCTAGATATTTAGTATCAAAGAGCATACATAACGCTTATGTGATAGGAATTCCATGAAAATTTGAATTAGTCATTTTTCCACTTGAAAATTATAATATGCTTGTTCATATTACACATAAACTATTTATTTTTTGTTACTACTACATTTTCTATTTTGTATTTTTATCAATACATATGATTAAAAGTTCAGATATATAGTTTTTTATTACTATCTTGTTGTTTAAATAAAATTAAAAAAACTGTTTTAAACAAATAAAAAAACGTTTAAAAATTGTCTTAGAAATAAAGTAAAGTAGTTTTCTTTGCAAAAAATTTCATCAACTTTTACACTTTAATAGCTTATATAAATTTTTTTATCTTATCAGTACCATATTTTCTGTTAGACCAACCATTTGCGTCTACAATTCACTGTTATTGCCCTTGATAAGTTTATCATTTTGTATACATAAACAAGTGCAAGTAACAATGCTTAAAATATATAAACTAGTGAGTTATATGAAATTTTATCATCACCAATACAAAGAATAATATTGCATATTTAATTTTATTACAAGTTTCTCTATAAAAATAGGAAAAATTATACACTAGGATACTTTAATCGATCAATTCCTTGTAAACGTAATATTTTAAGAGATTTCATTTTCTTAGAATAATTTTATCAACTACAAGTAGTACCAGTTTTTTATAAATATTTAAATTATTTGCCATTTATCTCAAATATTTACTTGACCCTACATTTTAAAGTTAAGTTCAGCGTTGTTTAACATAACTATTGCAGAGTGATAAGCGGTATTTTACTTATTTAAAATTTTAATTCATAATTCTTGTAATATCAATACTTGCAACGAAAACCTTGAAGAAATAAAAATATTATTTTTGAACTTCATAAGGTACATCATTGAATAAATAAATTTTAAATATTTATATAATTTCGGAACATAATGGATCAATCGTCATCCGATTTCAAATATGCATGTATGAAATTTTGCAAAAAATATTAACCAGGAATAATTGTTTTATTATTAATAAATAGATGATAGGAGGTAATTGCTGATCTTTCTTTCCTAATCTATGTTCAATATATATGCAGCAAACGTTTAAAAGTATTTTAATGAGGTGGTTGGTTGTTTATAAAAACAGTCTGTTTACAAACTTGAAGATACTGATAATTTCTAGCAAATAACTTAATGAAAAACAATATTACCTATTAATATTTTAGCAGAATCGATAAATAGGTCATCTCTAAGCGATCATAGTAAGTAATTACAATTTTTTATTGAGCGTAATTTTTTTTAAACAACTTTCTAATACTTACCAGCGTGGTGATCTTATAACAAACACAGACATTTTATAATTGGACTGCTATAAATAGATGGTAAAAAATAAATGGGACATTATTTGTGAAATAATTTCAAACCAAACGTTTCGTACTTCACAGTTCGTTTGGTTCAACATAACCTTAAATTTTAATCCGTCAAACAGATTGGAGTGCGTTCGCCTTCAACTATAAGCGATAAGTATGTTCCACATTGAAGAACTAACAACAGTCGTCAAACGTTTATTAAAATTGTAGTTACAATAGAAACATGTTTATTGCGTTTTTTACAATTATAATCTCTTAGTTTCAAAAGTAAAACATATGTAGGAATACCATTAATAATTAAAAAAATTTCAAGTCTTGGTAGAAACAATTTTATGTTTCAACAACCTGCAACATACAACTTGTTAGATTAATTAAACTCATGACCTTCTATATGTTTACATTTGCCCAAGATCTTCTTAAACTCGATTCAGTGGGAGTGCAGATTCTGGTTAATATGTCTTGCATCTTTGTTTTCTTTTCCAACTTTACAGAAGAAATCAAACCACTTTTCGTTTTATTGGTACGAGTGTTATCCGAAGCACGTCGGCGATTCTTTTTCCGTTTTGAAGCAGGATCTTTCGGCTGGCTTTGTTCCTGAATGTCAGTAGTTTCAGTTTCCATGACCATTGGCGAGGCTTCAACCTCAATTCCTTTCGGAACTATAATAATCTTATCGACTACGTCTTTCGGTAATTTATACCCTGTTTGTATAGTCAAGTCTCCGTATTTGCAAAAGGGAGACACGAATTGTCTAATATGCATGCTTGTCATCATTCCCAAAATATTCCTCGAACTAGTCGGAGAACTATACAAATTTATACTGGAACTTTTCCTTGGAGACTCGTACAAGTCGTGAATAATTTCATGTGGTTGTATGGCAGTTTTCATTACGTAGAATGTACTCTAGAAAATAATAAACTTTGTTATCAAGAATATTCAGTGAATTACATATTACCTTTTGATTTTTTTTTAATGAAGATGGATACTGATTTAATAGGTTTGTTTAGCATTTTTTTATTTCGTAAATTGAAAGTACAATTGAAAAATATGGGTCTGCAAAATATTAGAATTTTATTCACAGGTTTAATACCTTAAAATTAATTAGAAATCTCTACCGTGCGAGAATAGGGGTGACCAGGCGTTACGTCACTATACGCCTAGGTATCGCGCCTGACTTGATGTATTGTATTTTTGTATTGTTATTGTATTTTTGGAGTATTGTTCGTGTTGCAATCTGTTTCTTTGATTCAATATGAGTGCAAAAAAGAATTTTAAGCATTGCATAGTTACAGAGTGGACAAATAGAAGTACAATTGCTTCGGAAAAGTCACTAGGATTATTACGTGAAATTTGTTGGCAACTTCATTTGGAATAGTGGTTTTGAAGCTTCTACGGCTGGTGCTGTTATTTAATCTATAGTGATTTTCCGGATTGTTAAACTGTCACTTAGGTAACTGACTGAGACGTTATTTAGCAGCCTTTGTATTTTGATAATTTAAATGTTTTAGAAAAAAACTTCTAAATATAGGTAAACAATACATTTTTTTTTTAATATTCGTATACCTATCTAGGTACTTCACATAAATATAAATTAAGCAAAGATCGAAGTTTTTAATTAAAAAATAAACAGTAATTAGTAATAAGTAAAATATAGGGTAATAATATATTCAAATAACACTAAATAGAAAAAAAAATAATTTGGTTATTACTTTAATGCCTTCGTTTCTATAATATACTCGTTATCTAACCGTTAACCAACAAAAATAAAACCAATTTTATAAAATCTTTATTTCATTGAAATTAGACTGGTGGTGGAGATGTTGCCAGCCCACACTACATTGTTCTCTGAAGGAGGCTTTAAAACCACTGAAATGTAATTTTATATTATGATGACTGGAATGCGCTAAAAGCTGCGCGAATGGATTATTCATGATCAGCGCCATATTTTGTTTTGTGCCTCTAGCAATGGCGGAGCAGTAGGGGCTTAGCTGATTGTGAATTGAAATGAAATTGAATTCTGGATATGGAGAATTATTTTGTACTACATGCTGGTTAATTTTACAGTCCCTTATAAAACATGACATGTTCCAACAATAACACCTACAAAAATACACAAAGAATAACACTAACGAGATACAATATAAAAGAAGAGACCACACTGTACGCCAATGACGTGTTTACAAACAAAATAATGGGAAATTAAGAACACAATTCATATCATACGTGCAGAGGGTTGTCTCTCTCGCACCCATGTGCATAACCAATGAAGTATGTATTTGATGAGTTTCATGTGCCTCCTTTTGTCTGCTCCTAGGGTTGGTACCTTTATTTGAATGCGCAAATGAACTAAACGCATTCCATATCGTACATTTCAGTGTTTAAAACCCACATACTTCTACTAAGAATGTGTTAAAACCATATAAAAAAATTCACGAAACGAGCTTATTATCCCGCGTCTGTCGTGACGTCATTATTGTTGTTTTTATTTCCTAGAAGTTGGTAGTGTGATGCAGCCATTGTTTATTTTCGATCCTCAACATTTGATTTGAAAGTCTTTTAATGCGATATGCGATGTGTTTAATGTTCGTGTATGTGTGTTGGATTAGGATTCGGAATGGATATAAAAGGTAAATGAAAATCTTTTGTTCTAAAAATATAATTATATTAAATAGATAATAGCTATAAGTAAAAAAATGTATCACAGCGTATTCTTAAGACGGATAATTTTCAATCAACGCCGTTAACATTTATTTTTCCCTGGGACTCGGAAATGTTACTGAAGTGATGTGCAGTGGAATCTGCACTTTTTCGTACTCTTTGTTTCTGGGTAGCCTCAGTTTCGGAAAAACTGGGAAGCGCGCGTTCTTGTTGTTATTTGCCGCCACCTCGTCAACGTCGTGCGCGTTCTGTAGGGTCATACTATTCACGATCGCTTTGGGATTCAGGTGTTTAATTTTTTCCGTGGGTATGATTTTTTGCCTGGCTAGGCTGCCCTTGAGCGCGAGGATGTGTCTGGTAGTTTCAGTCCACCATCGATGGTACTGATTTAGTTTGTTCTCCCCTGGGACTGCCTTCTCGCATCTGTCAACTTCCTCTGTGGGTTTAGTGTGCCTGAGGAAGGTGTGAGTTGGAGCTGCTATGCGCTCAATCTAGAAAACGACCTTACATAGTACCTAGTGATATCTGCCACCATCGGCAAATTGGATGCGAATATGTGAAATAAGTATCTACCTAAATATTTACCACAAATTACTGATATTTGCTAGGTATTACTATTTATATCCTTGTTTATACATAAGTAATAAGTATTATTGTCAGTTGGGGTTTTCCATAATTCAGAATTTGTTTTAATTAAGAATATCTGCTTTACATGCATGTGGTGTATATAGTTGCGGCAAGAATTCAAACGGCTTACGTCGTACGAAAATAAATTAATAGTTCATTATATTTTCATCAAAATATTTATGAAATTGCAACCGATAATAAAGCTATTAAATGTTTGCACTATATATTACACTAAATTAGAAAAAATGTTTGTTTTTAACGCTACAAACTACCGAAAATTATGTTGCCGACGTCAGTCGTGACGTATATCGCCTGAATTCTTACAGCAGCACCTGTAGTAGGGTGTTCAGTGAGCATACAAAGATTTACTGGGTTATAGATTTTGCTAAAATAGTACTAAAAGTCTACCGATTGTTTTTCCTATCCGCCTACTAAGATACAGGGCGGTAAATTTAAAAACAATTATTGTTTTTATAGACATTTTTGATATCCTAAAAGCGATATATCAAAAATAGCTTTTAGATAAGTTTTTACACTTAATTTTTATATATTTGTTATTAGTTATAAATAAAATTGTTAAATAGGTACCTAGATACTAACTATGCGAACTAATGCCTCGACCAGCATTGAATTTTAACCAAATATTTTTTATTCCAGTTCATTGTAAAATTCAAAGGGAAGAAGACAGGATTTTTCTTCTTCCCTTTGAATTATTTCAATTAGCTTAACATTTTACCATTTCAAGGTCATTAAGTCATGTGATATCATCACACATAAAAGTCTTGTCCAACTTATAAGTTTAATAGTATATTATTCAGCGAAGCATATAAAGTTGGTGTCGTCACTAGAGTGAATTACAGCTATTATATGCAAGTAAGAATAATGTACTTTCCCCACGACTAAACAGTATTTTAGAAAATTTTTTACCAACAAAATTATACAATATTTTGACATTTATAACGTGAACATGACACGTAACATGCAATTCAAAACAAAACTGTCAAAAGACCTTACTTTCAAGTTTGACATTAACATATATAATGGGTAGCGTTTGGCCTTCACGCAAGAGGTTCAGGTTCAATTGCTGACATTGAAGAATTTTTGTTTTTTTATTAATTCTCGATTCTTTGAAACTAGTGAATAATGATTTCATTATTGAAAATAATGATTTTAGTTTATTCTTGAACGATTTTTATATTTACCGATTTTCTAATCATCCTATACATGCAACATGAAAGATCTCCATGCTAACCACATTTTAAAAAAAAGCAAAAATTTTATTCAAGAATGTTTTTTTTCCGTAAAATGAAAAATAAATATATTTTCCCACTTTTCCACTCTAATCGTGGACATACTGCATATAGTTAATGGAATTATTAATGTAATTGTTAAATTTACGTATTCATTGTTTTAGAAAAGATCGCGCATACCTCCGATTCCTTTAATTTCTTTCTCGGTCTTTGCGATTTCTCCGGCAATTTTTCTTGTTTCTTCTTGGCTGCCCTACTCGACCTCGATTTGGCTGTTCCCGTCGTGGTAGTACTGCCAAAGAGGCCTCTGTTTTCTGCCATTTGGATCATGTACTTGTCATCTAACCGAATCACTTCCTAAGAAATATCACATTTTCAAAGTTTCTCAAACAAATTACTTTGAAATTAGTCTCCTTGTTTCCAAAATTTACCAATTTAGTTTTCGTCTTATCATATTCCAAGTACATGTTGCTATAAAAATAGTTAACAAGTACAGGCCCACAATTCAGTTTGACCCTTTAGGATGTGTAGTAGACACACTGAGGAGAAGCGAAAAGTCATTTTGATTCTATGCCCCCGCACTGAGACAAATCGACGGAAAGGAAAATACCACGTGGTTTTTGACTCTGATCGATGTGGGTGTGAGACACATGGTACTTTCTCATTGGTTGTATCGTGTGTGAACCCAAGATCAAAATTATGCTTTCCTTCGCTTCGCCTCATTCAAATTTAAATAGCTGAATTGTAAATAATTCTTACGGCATTTGATAACAGATCCAACATTTTTTTTTAAAAACAGGTTAGATAACACTTTGGTCAGACCGCACACTACTCTTACCTTTCTTTGCAATAGTGCCAGGAAACAGCCTTCTTTTTTAAAATTCTTGCACTTGTCGTTTGGGCATAGAGTTGGTAAGTCTGACTGATTGAAAATGTCTGTCTTTGGTACCTAAAAGCATATCATTGAAAAAAATACACGTGTTTGAAAAACGGCATTACTAGTTCACCTGCACTTCTTCCAAAACCTTTAGTTCAGTCTCCGTGCTTTGAACCGAAAGCGTCTCCGAAGAAACCTTAGTGGACAATGACAGTCCGTCTGGAGGTTGTAGGTTTTCATTGTTGTTGATTTCCTTTTCCTAAAAATTATTAAAATTAGACATAAGGACGTGCCAAAGGCAAACTTAATAATAATAATAATATCTCTATCCCGCATTCTAATCATGGGGATTAGCCCAGACGTCGGAGACTCGTGCGGCATATTATTATTAAGCTGGACGCATTTGTGCACAGGAATTTTTACGTTGTTAGGTAGGTTAAAGATTAACATATTTAAACAAATGTGGGATATGATGAAAAATATAGGGTTAACTATCAAAAAGTACAAACATTTTAACCACGTGCTCAGGGAGGCCTATAAGACAATTAAAAAATTTTAGCTCGATGTTTAAAAAATAGCGTGAAAATCTCCGCGTAGTTAAATAAAATGTCCATTTATTCTAAGAAAATTGAACGAAAGGAATACTAATAGATAATAGAAAACTTCAAATACACCGCGGTAGCCTTTAATTATAAAATCTTGTAGGATAACCGTAGCTTCACTGGATTCACCTCGACTCTAGAAAAACAAACCACACATATCTAGCATAAGTCGAACCATATTATAAGAAAATATCAGTATCCGATACAAATTCTTTTTTTATATACATTTTTAATTAGATATGTGTGACATTAACAATCGAAATTGTAGGATAATTCTTTTATTTAATTACTATAAAACGTTTGAAGCTGAAAAAATAGTAACGAAAAACTGAACACAAAACACAAAATCACAACGAAACGCACGATTATGTGAATATTTGTACTTAGTCTTAGTTAGTCCTGTATACATAACAAATACATTTTTTTAACTATTTATAATTCTAAATTATGTGTAATAAATGCTTTTGTAGTACAATGTATAATGATTGTACGAAATACGCATGAAACTAACAGCGAACCAATATTATTAACGTTTGATGGAATATTCGCCCTCTCCTTACTGAATGCGTTTCCATTTGTGGAACAGCTATCTTCCCCTGCAAGGTGGCGTGATGCAGCTTCGCTACCCTATTAATATCTTTCAGTGCCTTGTTCACCATCATATCATTTTCTTCCTCTAGCTGTGAATGTGTCTCGTACAATACGAATTGAATCTAGAAATGCCACATATTCAATTCGAAATCATATTTGTCTGGGTTTTACCTGTGGTCTGGACATGGCAAATCTTAGGGTCATATTTTGTTCCTCCAGCACGCTTGTTATCCTTTTCCTAGCTTCTTTGGTGTCGTCAGCTTCAGTCAGCACCTCTAACATGGATAAATCTCCGCCACGACTGCACACCTATAAAATAAGATTCTTTACAGTCCGTTGGGTTTTTGTCTAGAAGAGTTCTGCACTGAAAGAAACGTTGAAGGTATAATTTACCAGATCTATTGGGTCTACCACCGCCGAGTAACTATTCGGAGGTGTGGCGAAAACGGCGACAACTTCCTCCATGTAGCTTGCATCTGCAGGAGTGTCTATAAGACGATCGGAAAAGATCGTGATGTTGGTCACGCCCAATTCTTGAAAGTATCTTTCGTATTCGTCTTTCCTAAGAAGACCGGGGGTGAATTTAGAGATTTTATTTGTCAACTGTATTACTTGGTGTTAAAATATTAGTGAAATGTTTTACCTTTTACCTGCACTGAAAGCCATGAGTCTCTTGATCTTATCGTTCTGGCATAACAGAGTTGCTAAGTAGGCCGTAGTTCTAGGAGAATTCACGTGTGTTTGGATAACGCTGCCGGTGAGTTCCAAGTCAGCAACAAGTTTGCCAAAAGTGGCTGGTCCCAAACAAAATGATTTGTCCTGTAACATAGAAGCAGTCAGTGGATGAAATTGCGATCAGATGTGACTAGTTACCTGGGTGATAAGTATGTGGTCTCTGATGAAGAGACTTTTGGCTAGCTGGGCTCTCATCGACGCATGAAAGGCGATGATCTGAGGGCAATGACTATCCCATTTGAAACTGGTTCTGTCAAATTTTCCCGGTATAGTCGACAGTTTTATTTTGAATGTCTTTTCTATGTCTTCAATTAGACTCGACATGTCTCTATAATCAAAGAGCAGATGCTATTTTAATAACAGTTACTGCAAATATTCCTAAGTAGATAAGTTAAAAGGGTTCTAGAACTGAAGTTGGATAAACGATTTAAATCGTTTGCTCTTGATTCAGATTTCGGATAAATATGTTTAAGTGTTTGTTCTCACCCACCTAATTTTCCTCAAATTCACCCAACACGTAACAGGTCCGTTCTTGGCCTGTTCGGTGACTTTCTCATTCTTCAGATGGGGTGGGAGGAGTTCGCTTAACGACAGAGCGTGGTGCTTTATACGCAAGCGCGCTACAGCCGCCGCCAGTCTCACTTTTTGCGTCCAGAGGGCGTTTTCGGAGTAAGTCAGTCCGACAGAATCGAAAAGCTTCGAAGCTATAGCGACATATTTGGTTTCCCGTTGCTCGAAGTCTCGGTGGTAAAGGTCGTAGAAGAGCAGCCAGACTAAGGGCACCACGGGCAGCAGCTGCAAATTTGAAAGTCTGAGTACCATTTACCTGAGTTGTAGATATTTAAGTACTTAAGTCGGTTGACTCTTATCAATTTTAATATCTATCGATTTACAGCAACCGCTGTAAATCTTCAGGTGTTAGACTGTGGCGTAGCTAATCGCCCACAGAGGTCACTGAGGCATGTTTAAATAAAATATAATTTTTCATGGAAGGCACATTTAGGGTGGGTTCTAAAAAATATACTTTGTGATCAAAAAGATATACTATACGGTATAATGTCAAGAAATCCCGGATTGTTGTGCAAAACGGTATCAATTTTTTCTTTCACATGTTCAGCACTAGGTCCTTATAACTGGGGAATAAACTGTCGCAAATAAAAAACATTATTTATTGCGTTATTTATTGAATATCCAGATGCTATCACAGTTGCTTCAAGACGGCGAATAACTGAAGGTATCCGTGAATAATTAAAATGTATACAGGGCGACAACGGAAAGTGGGAACACGCTGTAACTTTTTTATGACTGCTGATAAAAATTTGAAGTTGGGTGGGTTGGTGCCATGAATTCTTTGAGGTCATTTCGGATTTCATGATATTTCCGCTTTGATCGGAAATGACCGTAAATTTATATTTTTAAATGGGAGACCCCGTAATTTTTGTATTTTTGTATGGTTGGTTGATGTTCGGTTGTTCGCATGTTATGAATATTCGAATTAGTCGAAATGTTTCTATTTTATGATTCCGTTTGTGTTTTGTTGGAAATGCCATTACAATACCACGTTTTTCTTGCTTGAAGAGAGTTAAAACTTATTTGCGTATAAGTTTGCAGCTTTTGCAGTAACTTGTATAGAACTTAAGGAAAATTTTGCACTTACTGTACAAACTTATATTTCAATTCTAAATATTTCCGGTTTTCGTGTAACCAACCAATTTGTACATCTTATAGCATATTATTTGCCTTTTACCGTTAAACCCGACAATACAATATAATGGGAGCGATTAATGCTAACATGCGATTTCGCCGAGGAAATATGGCATAACGGAGCCTTTTCAAATAGTCACCTTATCTTAATAGCATCCTCCAAATTGCCTGAAACTTAGCTGTCAAGTAATTCCGTTTTACATTGGCCTTGAACGGCCCTTTAGAGTTTAACACAGGCCCGGCTTCGATTCGCATTTTCAGATAGGTGTTTAAAAGTCTAAAATAATCAAAAACTGATGAGTTTGTGAAACCAATATCAAAGGAATGTCGTCAAGCGGTCCTCCAATGTTGCACACGTGACCCTGTGTCCAATGATTGGGCCAATGATTGTGATCTAGTGTGCACTGGAGTCGCAGGGGCGCAAGGGCGGTGAAAATATCGATCAATGGCTGAATGAGTTACTTCTGTATTTTGGAATAACTTACCTTGGGAAACATTTGGAAAAAACTGATGTCGTTTAGCGCTTGGGTCAAAATGTTTTTATCTGAAATAGAAATGGGAATAGGTATGAAGTTATATATCGGCTTAAACCAGTTAATTCAGCTTACATCTAAACACGTCGTAAATCAACGTGTACACCCTCCTCATTTCCTGCTCATCCTCAAAACTGACAGGTCGAGGAGGAGAGCCAAGAAGACAGCCGGCTTTGGCAATGTCGCTCACGGTCCAGGTTACTGGTTCAATTGCCTTGCTGGGCTTCTTCTCTATTCGCCTTGGTTCGCAAGGTAGTGTCCTTGGTTTCGGAATGATATTCCAGTCGTGGAGTTTGGGGTTCTTGTCTTCGGGTGGTTCCAACATGGTCCTAAAACGTTATCTTCAAATGAGCAACAATTCGTTTTTCAATAGGATAACCCATTCTAAAGTGACCAAAATATAAACGATGGTAACAAAAAATAGTGTTGGAGAACAAACTTTACAGGTTTTATTATAAATGAAATATTAGAGGAAAATAGGTTTAGTAATAAAAAACCTTCCACGTATATGTATAATGAGCCTAATACATATTGGAAAGAATATCGAAAACAGTCATGAACACTCTTATTACCTACAAGAAAAAGTCAAATTTCTGTAGAGAAAAGTAAAGATTTAATTGAAGGCCTGATTAATCAATATTAAGAGGGGGGCCTTCCTTCTCTCTAGGAAAACGTTGACGAACGATTCAGTGTTGCCAGTTTCCAAGTTTTGACTAAATTCCCGGAAATTAATTGCCACACATCGTATTGTAAAGATATATATTAAGGTAATACCATTATTACATTAATATCTTAGGTATATTTCAAAATATGCATTATTCTTAATTAAAACAAAGAAAAGCTGAAATAGGTACTCAAAATTTGAACACCTCTTGTACTCCTTTCTTTTGGCATATCAAATAATAATGTCGTATTTGTGCGATGACTTTGGTAAATACAAGCTACACGTATTATTTTAACTAGGCAATATTTGTGAGACGATTTATACAGACCTGCTATGGAATATCCGCTGAAATAAGCTAATTGATTCTTTTGCTCGAGGTAACTTGAAAATTCCTTAAATACAGTTACTCCTTTTAAAGGTTTCTGAAGGAAACAAATCCACCGTCGATGTGTACAAGAGACAATCGTATCATTTAAGAGTAATGTTGGATTCGTGTCTAGATCTGCCACTTTAATTTTTTCTACTGAGATGACGGCATGAAATGAGTTTTGCGTAACTGTCACAGTCGAAACGTCAAAGAAACCTCATGGATCGTGATAACGTATTTTATTGTCACAGCACATACAGAGAGATACCAAGGACAAGAATCAACTACGATAATAATTGGAAGATGTTGGACTTGCTTTTACTTAAACTGGCCTCGCTTTGTTTCCTGGGATTCTCCAAGTTGCACTTGCGAACCATCTTCTTGGAAAGAAAGATACACTTGAAGGAGACCTTGTACCACACGTTCTTCTTCTTCAGGTAAAATATGGAAGGGAATCCATGGTTGGCTGGAGAATTGTTCCCGTATACTTTGCCTTTCCTCCTTTGACCGCAGTGGCAGAAGAATACTTTCTTGTCCAGTAGATTACCGTGCTTCAGGAGCATATCCTTGCGTTTCACGTAGGTACACTTCTTGTCGTGGTAGAAGTACACCACGAACTCCTGTTGCTTCTTATTTTTACCCACAATAGCCCCCGGACGGAAGAAACCGTCCTCGCACAAACCGAAGATGAATTTGTAGTTCACAGGAATGATATAGTCCTGCGCCCTTTGTTTTTGGTCGATGGGAGGGCTGTAGTGGCCGAACAACCCGTTCTTGTACCTGAGGACGGTGTTGAAGATGGATTTGAACCAGGGTTCCCCGTTCGATGGCTGCTCCCTCACGTCGAGGTTCGGACAGCATCCCCCGCCGTTCTCGAGATTCTGCGACGGCAACGACTCCCACATGGCTAACATTGGAAATGCGGGGAGATTTCCGTACTTAAATTTATTCTGATTTTGACAGCTGTGACGTTTAGATCGCTTCTTCGCAGTCAAGAGCTGTCAGTAGTTAATGACTGATGTTTAGCTGACCGTCTTATACAGAGTGTCCCGAAATTAATGCAACATAGAGCAAGAACAGATTTCTGACAACAAAATAATGCGATCTTTCCAATATTACTTTAATAAAAAGCTGATGGTTAAAAAGATACAGGGTGTCAAAGTTAAACTTTTATTTTAGATATTTGTAAATAACATTTTATTTCATACTGTACTGTAATGAGTTATTTCCCGGACTCATTTAAATCCGGGAAATAACTCATTACAGTACTGAGACCGGAAAATGTTTACTTCCTGGATTGCTTTAAAAAAACACAATATTCACATTTTTAAAAGATTTTATCTTTAAAACTACAAAATCAAGCTTATAAAAACTAATTATAATTATAATTAACAGTAACTGTGAAATGTGAATTTCCTTGCAGGCTGAATGCACCTTTAGGGACAGAATCTTCATTAGACACGGTAGTGGTGGGGGATATAGTTTGTTGCTTGGTCTGAAGAACCTGTATAAAGTTTTCTCCATTTTGAATCATCCTTGCTGCTTTTATTTTATTTTTTAAGGAATCTTCAATGTATTGTTCCGCAACAGATGAGCTTTTCCATGCACCATGACGCTTCAGTGTTGATAAATCAGCTCCCGCATTCGCCAAAAAAGTGGCAGATGTTCTGCGGAAACAATGCCGCGTATATTTTTCTGGGTGTTCAACTTCCAATATCCCGCAATTTTTTTGGTGCCCCCCCAATGGTATGTATGCCCGCTCTTTGGGAAACACATGTTCCTTTTCTATAACCCAAAAAAAGAAAATCTTCCTCCATATTTTTAGGTCGGAGCTTAACGTATTCTCTGAATATTCCCAGAAAGTTTATTCGTTCATTGTCGTCATTCAATACAGTGAATACCCGTTTTGTATTTGTCTTAGAAATGGGAATGGTTATAATTAGTTTGGTGCCACAATTTTCAATGTCTTTAAGGGTCATATGGTATAACTCTTCTCGCCGACAACCACCAGCAATGCCTATCATTGCGATTACCTGTAACAATAGAGAAAATGGTTTAAAACTGATTGTCAAATTGATGAAATTTTGACTAACGAAACCAAGAAATGTATTTTTTGTAATTAATTGACATTGAGTACCTATATCATTCAAGATGCACATTGTTTAATTCAAAACTAATGAAAAGGTTAAACTTGTTTACCTTCATCAAAAGATACTCTTCTGATGGGGCTTCCTTCATGAATCTATTAACTTCTTCTCTTGTTAGAACTTTTGATTTGTTTGCCTGATGATCAACTGCTTGCCCTTTTAAGAAAGCCACCAGTTTTGAATGTTTTGAAATATCACCTCCTGCTTTTACCATCAGCATAGACTTGAGCATCGAATATTTTGCCCACATTGTCGCAGGATTCATCTTTTTGGATATATCCAAGAAGTACGCCAAAAGGATATTCTCATTTAGGCCGTTTTCCACCTTATAGGTTTTTCTCCACACGTTAAAGAGCTGGTATTCTTTCTCATAACGAGCAGAAGACTTCGAAGGCACCAATTTACTGGCACATTTTAGTTCGATTTCTTCCATGTTTTACGAAAATTATCACAAAATACGCACGGGATAACAAACTGTCAAATTTGTTATTTTTGTTCTTACATCACTAAGCTAAATCGAAAGCTATGCGATAAAACAAGAATCGAAACCACGCTAACACCTACATACAGGCAGGTTATGTAAAATAACTTTTTCGCCAGTTAACAGACGTAATGTTGCTTCTTGGGCTTCTTGCTGGATTTCAGCTGAAATGAAGAAATTCTCAGCATTCTCACTCATTTTTTGTGTCGATTTTTCAAATTTGTTCACTCTTGTTGACAAATAAACAAACGCATGTCATAGAAATGATTCCAAGACTTCTAGTATTGTGACAATCATTATTCTTGATTAAAATAAATTTTTCAAATGTGACGCTTTTCAAAACCACAATTTTTCACTTGCCCTCACACGACCTTTACTCTCCTAATTGACCGGTTTTGGCCGTGGTCGTGCATAAAACGTTGAATTACATTCGGGAAATTAACCAGCCTTTAATCCTCTCGAAAAAATGTAACTCTTTGAGTGTCCATTTTCTCGTGGATTAAAGGTTTGTTAATTACCTTATACATGTAATTAATAATTATTTTACAACTCCTAAATTATCGAAAAGTCCCACATACAAACAGTTTTCATGTTTTAGCCTTCCTTTTTTATTTTCTATATTATTTAATGATAAAATATCCTTGCTCCTGAAAATAAATACCTCTCCTCCCACCCTTTGTAACTTCCCAATTTTGGATATTAGTTTATGCATTTTCAAAATTCTATCATCTCTTAAAATATTTGTATTGCACTTTGAATCACTTATAACCACGTATAACAAACTATTTATTTTTTAATAAAGCTACCTCTTCCTAAAGTTTGTTGTAAAAATTCAACCATCCTGTATAGTCTTATTTGTCGCAGTTTTGATGTAACACATACTTTTCAGCATATGGATTGATTTGCGAAATTACCAATTGATTGAGTCGCCTCGGTAAGAAATGGATAACAGAACTGGGTCGTTCGTGATAGGTGTATTCGCGAAATATGCCATGTCAGTAGCTCATCATTCAATGTTTTATTTTGGGATATGTAGATAACCAAATTTTTATGTTAAACCAAAGCGAGGGATTCCTATGTAATGCCATTTTCTCTGTCGCGATTAAAACACTCGATATACAAAGTGTTTCTGAAATAAGCGGGCAAGTTCAACATGTCACGCGACGCACCTCTTTTTTCTGCGTTATTATTCGAGATACGAAAAAAGATGTAAGAATGAAAGTTTCAAGAATTTTTTAAAGCATACAGTATGCGCCAAAAGTATGGAATAAATTCAATAAAAACGAAACAATTATTTTTTGGGAAAAATCCTCGAACAGGTCGATTTTTAATTTAAAAAATACATATTTTAGCGTAAAATGCGATTTTCAAATGTCATTTGTTTTCGAGTAATGACGTCTTCGATTTTTTTTAAATGGCAACACCATATTTTTTTCCTTGATTCTGAAAGATCGTTTAATTCTCTATCAGACAGTACTAAAATTTTGCCCTCTTACATAGGAAAGTTTTTGAGTAAATGACGATTGAATGTTAGAAAACGTAAATCAATTAAAATAAAGCAAAAACGTTATCACGTTTAGTTTTTCGAATTCCATAGTTCTTTTATGGATCACGTAGGTGAAAATCTTTGCACAGTGTCACTGTCACACCGACTTTCTAATAAGTATTGTAAGCGACATAGAAATTATTATTTAATTTAAAGTATTATGGCACATTTAACTGTTACTCAAAGAATTGAAATTTTAATTCTTATCGGATGCGGGAATATGACTAGAACTCAGCAAGAAGTTTGCGATTTATTTAATGAAAAATATCCAGATCGCCCTATCAGCCAATCAACAGTCAGTAAGGTAGAGTCTAAATTTAGAGAAACTGGCAATGTTGTAAATATTCCAAAACCTGGACCTCCAAGCATTAATGAAAATCAGAAACAGAACATTTTGATAAGTATAGTGGATAATCCTCATAATTCTTCACGATTGGTTGCATTAAACAACGACACTAGTCAGAGCACAGTGTTAGGTATCTTGAGGAAGGAAAAATATCATCCCTACAAAATTCAACTTGTGCAGGAACTCAATGAAGATGATCCCGATCGCCGCTTACACTTTTGCGAAATTCTAATGGATTTATGTCAAGGAAATAGAAATTTACACCGGCAAATACTTTTTTCAGATGAGGCCACATTTTGTCTGAATGGTACAGTAAACCGTCAAACTTGCAGATATTGGAGTCGGGAAAATCCTCATTGGATGGCAGAGGCACGTACCATATGGTTTCAGCAAGACGGTGCACCTCCGCACTATGCGCGCCCTGTACGAGATTTTTTTGAACAACTGTTTTCCTGGGAGGTGGATCGGCAGACGCGGACCGATAGAATGGCCTGCAAGATCGCCAGATCTTACACCTCTTGACTATTTTTTATGGGGATACTTGAAGTCAAAAGTGTACATTAATAATCCACGTAATTTAGAAGAACTTCAAAATCGCATTCAGGACGAAATACCCAGAAATCATGCATAATGTGCAAGAAGAATTTCTTCACAGACTTGCGCATTGTCAAGAAGTTGGTGGATGGCAATACGGACATTTAATTTAAGTATAAAATTTAATCAATTGTATTTTATTTTACATACCTCAGAATTGTTACTTTTTTTATGGATAAAATTTACGTTTTCTAACATTCAATCGTCATTTACTCGAAAACTTTCCTATGTAAGAGGGCAAAATTTGAGTACTGTCTGATAGAGAATTAAACGATCTTTCAGAATCAGGAAAAAAAATATGGTGTTGCCATTTAAAAAAAAATCGATGACGTCATTACTCGAAAACAAATGACATTTGAAAATCGCATTTTACGCTAAAATATGTATTTTTTAAATTAAAAATCGACCTGTTCGAGGATTTTTCCCAAAAAATAATTGTTTCGTTTTTATTGAATTTATTCCATACTTTTCGCGCATACTGTATATCACAAAAACAATAGATTGTCGCATTTCCGAGGTGTAAGCTTAACTTTTGGTTTTTAAAATGGAACGCCCTGTATATTTTTCCGCCATTGAAAAAACGTCAACAGTTTTTCTAAAATGTGTTATACAGGATACCTACTTATCTTTTACGGAAGATGCCTATTATATAAAAATGCCTTCCGTAAAAGATACAGGGCATTGAAATTTAACTTTTAAAATAGTATTTTCACAATAACTGTGCTAATTTTTCACATATAAGTTTACCGGTGTGAAAACAGCAGCCAAAGATGGCAGCCCAAATGCACGGAAACACCCGAGCGGCCATAGACGTACGTTGCCGTTGCATGAAAGATCATAAGTTCGGACTGAGAGCTAATCTCCTCAATAGACTAGTGTGACGTCATACATTTACGCTACCCCTAAATTGTCGTAATTGAAATTGTAATGTACTATGTATTTACATAGATACTATAAAAAAATTAACTAATTAATTATTTTTTTAAGGACATAAAAGTATTTATGAACAACCAGCATCTGTTTCGTAAAATCCATATAGTAATGCACTTAAAACAATATTTTATTATTAATAATTATTACAAAAGTCAATATTGGATAAAAATTTAAATATATAATTATATAATTCCTTTAGTTTATCACAAAAAATGTCCTTTAGTGAAATACTATGATGGGGTCGCAGGTTACCTTGATATAAAATTTCATGAAGTCGCAAAGGGTCCATGGAACCCAAAACAGACAATTACAGTAAATTAGAAAAAAATTCTAACGTTAACACAACTTTCGGGAAAAAAAATCCATCTGTAGAATTTTGAACGGGGACACAGGCTGTCCTCATATCAAATTTTACGGACTGACAAAGGGTCCCTGGAGTCCAAAGGGCGTAAAAACTGTAAATATAAATGGAAAAATAATTCTAACTTTTACACGATTTTCGGGAAACAAATTTCCTCTGGTAGGATTATCAATTGGGATACAGGCTGTCCTCATGTAAAATATCATGGACCGACAGAGGGTCCCTAGGGTTCAAAGGGGGTAAAAACTGTAAATATAAATGAAAAAATAATTCTAACTTTTACACGACTTTCGGGAAACAAATTTCCTTTGGTAGAATTATCAACTAGGAGACAGGCTATCCTCATGTAAAATTTCACGGACTGACAGAGGGTCCCTGGGGTTCAAAGGGGGTAAAAACTGTAAATATAAATGGGAAAATAATTCTAACTTTTACACGATTTTCGGGAAACAAATTTCCTCTGGTAGGATTATCAATTGGGATACAGGCTGTCCTCATGTAAAATATCATGGACCGACAGAGGGTCCCTAGGGTTCAAAGGGGGTAAAAACTGTAAATATAAATGAAAAAATAATTCTAACTTTTACACGACTTTCGGGAAACAAATTTCCTTTGGTAGAATTATCAACTAGGAGACAGGCTACCCTCATGTAAAATTTCACGGACTGACAGAGGGTCCCTGGGGTTCAAAGGGGGTAAAAACTGTAAATATAAATGGGAAAATAATTCTAACTTTTACACGCTTTTCGGGAAACAAATTTCCTTTGGTAGGATTATCAATTGGGATACAGGTTATCTTCATGTAAAATATCACGGACTAACAGAGGGTCCCTGGGGTTCAAAGGGGGTAAAATCTGTAAATATAAATGGGAAAATAATTCTAACTTTTACACGCTTTTCGGGAAACAAATTTCCTTTGGTAGAATTATCAACTAGGAGACAGGCTACCCTCATGTAAAATTTCACGGACTGACAGAGGGTCCCTGGGGTTCAAAGGGGGTAAAAACTGTAAATATAAATGGGAAAATAATTCTAACTTTTACACGCTTTTCGGGAAACAAATTTCCTTTGGTAGGATTATCAATTGGGATACAGGTTATCTTCATGTAAAATATCACGGACTAACAGAGGGTCCCTGGGGTTCAAAGGGGGTAAAATCTGTAAATATAAATGGGAAAATAATTCTAACTTTTACACGCTTTTCGGGAAACAAATTTCCTTCTGTAGGATTATTAAGGGGGGTACAGTTTGTCCTCATGTAAAATTTCACGGACTGACGGAGGGTCCCTGGGGTCCAAAGGGGGTAAAAACTGTAAATATAAGTAGAAAAATAATTCTAACTTTTACACGCTTTTCGGGAAACAATTTTCCTTTGGTAGGATTATCAATTGGGATACAGATTGTCTTCATGTAAAATTTCACGGACTAACAGAGGGTCCCTGGGGTTCAAAGGGGGTAAAAACTGTAAATATAAATGAAAAAATAATTCTAACTTTAACACGCTTTTCGGGAAACAAATTTCCTTTGGTAGGATTATCAATTGGGATACAGGTTGTGCTCATGTAAAATTTCAAGGACTGACAGAGGGTCCCTGGGGCCCAAAGGGGGTAGAAACGGTAAATTTAAATGGAATAATAATTCTAACTTTAACACGCTTTTCGGGAAACAAATTTCCTTTGGTAGGATTATCAATTGGGATACAGGTTGTGCTCATGTAAAATTTCAAGGACTGACAGAGGGTCCCTGGGGCCCAAAGGGGGTAGAAACGGTAAATTTAAATGGAATAATAATTCTAACTTTAACACGCTTTTCGGGAACCAAATTTCCTTTGGTAGGATTATCAATTGGGGTACAGGTTGTCTTCATGTAAAATATCACGGACTGACAGAGGGTCCCTAGGGTTCAAAGTGGGTAAAAACTGTAAATATAAATGAAAAAATAATTCTAACTTTAACACGCTTTTCGGGAAACAATTTTCCTTTAGTAGGATTATCAATTAGGATGCATGCTGTCCTCATGCAAAATATCACGGATTGACAGAGGGTCCCTGGGGTTCAAAGGGGGTAAAAACTGTAAATATAAATGGAATAATAATTCTAACTTTTGCACGATTTTCGGGAAACAATTTTCCTTTGGTAGGATTATCAATAAGGATGCAGGTTGTCTTCATGTAAAATTTCACGGACTAACAGAGGGTCCCTGGGGTTCAAAGAGGGTAAAATCTGTAAATAAAAATGGAAAAATATTTCTAACTTTTACACGCTTTTCGGGAAACAAATTTTCTTTGGTAGGATTATCAATTGGGATACAGGTTGTCCTCATGTAAAATTTCACGAACTAACAGAGGGCCCCTGGGGTATAAAGGGGGTAAAAACTGTAAATATAGATGGAAAAATAATTCTAACTTTTGCACGATTTTCGGGAAACAATTTTCCTTTGGTAGGATTATCAATAAGGATGCAGGTTGTCTTCATGTAAAATTTCACGGACTAACAGAGGGTCCCTGGGGTTCAAAGAGGGTAAAATCTGTAAATAAAAATGGAAAAATATTTCTAACTTTTACACGCTTTTCGGGAAACAAATTTGCTTTGGTAGGATTATCAATTGGGATACAGGTTGTCCTCATGTAAAATTTCACGGACTAACAGAGGGCCCCTGGGGTATAAAGGGGGTAAAAACTGTAAATATAGATGGAAAAATAATTCTAACTTTTGCACGATTTTCGGGAAACAATTTTCCTTTGGTAGGATTATCAATAAGGATGCAGGTTGTCTTCATGTAAAATTGCACGGACTAACAGAGGGTCCCTGGGGTTCAAAGGGAGTAAAAACTGTAACTATAAATGGAAAAATAATTCTAACTCTTATACGCTTTTCGGGAAACAAATTTCCTTTGGTAGGATTATCAATTGGGAAACAGGCTGATCTCATGTAAAATTTCACGGACTGACAGAGGGTCCCTGGGGTTATTTTTACATTTATATTTACAGTTTATACCCCTTTTGGACCCCAGGGACCCTCTGTCAGTCCGTAATATTTTACATGAAGACAGACTGTATCCCAATTGATAATCCTATCAAAGGAAATTTGTTTCTCGAAAAGCGTGTAAAAGTTAGAATTATTTTTTCATTTATATTTATAGTTTTTACCCCCTTTGAACCCTAGGGACCCTCTGTCAGTCCGTGAAATTTTACATGAAGACAGACTGTATCCCAATTGATAATCCTATCAAAGGAAATTTGTTTCCCGAAAAGCGTGTTAAAGTTAGAATTATTTTTTCATTTATATTTACAGTTTTTACCCCCTTTGGACCCCAGGGACCCTTCGTCAGTCCGTGAAATTTTACATGAGGACAGACTGTATCCCAATTGATAATCCTGTCAAAGGAAATTTGTTTCCCGAAAAGCGTGTTAAAGTTAGAATTATTTTTTCATTTATATTTACAGTTTTTACCCCCTTTGGACCCCAGGGACCCTCCGTCAGTCCGTGAAATTTTACATGAGGACAGACTGTACCCCCCTTAATAATCCTACCAAAGGAAATTTGTTTCCCGAAAAGCGTGTAAAAGTTAGAATTATTTTTTCATTTATATTTATAGTTTTTACCCCCTTTGAATCTTAGGGACCCTCTGTCAGTCCGTGAAATTTTACATGAGGACAGACTGTACCCCCCTTAATAATCCTACCAAAGGAAATTTGTTTCCCGAAAAGCGTGTAAAAGTTAGAATTATTTTTTCATTTATATTTATAGTTTTTACCCCCTTTGAATCTTAGGGACCCTCTGTCAGTCCGTGATATTTTACATGAGGACAGCCTGTATCCCAATTGATAATCCTATCAAAGGAAATTTGTTTCCCGAAAAGCGTGTTAAAGTTAGAATTATTTTTTCATTTATATTTACAGTTTTTACCCCCTTTGAACCCCAGGGACCCACTGTCAGTCCGTGAAATTTTACATGAGGACAGCCTGTCTCCTAGTTGATAATCCTACCAAAGGAAATTTGTTTCCCGAAAAGCGTGTAAAAGTTAGAATTATTTTTTCATTTATATTTATAGTTTTTACCCCCTTTGAACCCTAGGGACCCTCTGTCAGTCCGTGATATTTTACATGAGGACAGCCTGTATCCCAATTGATAATCCTATCAAAGGAAATTTGTTTCCCGAAAAGCGTGTTAAAGTTAGAATTATTTTTTCATTTATATTTACAGTTTTTACCCCCTTTGGACCCCAGGGACCCTCCGTCAGTCCGTGAAATTTTACATGAGGACAGACTGTATCCCAATTGATAATCCTGTCAAAGGAAATTTGTTTCCCGAAAAGCGTGTTAAAGTTAGAATTATTTTTTCATTTTTATTTACAGTTTTTACCCCCTTTGGACCCCAGGGACCCTCCGTCAGTCCGTGAATTTTTACATGAGGACAGACTGTACCCCCCTTAATAATCCTACCAAAGGAAATTTGTTTCCCGAAAAGCGTGTTAAAGTTAGAATTATTTTTTCATTTATATTTACAGTTTTTACCCACTTTGAACCCCAGGAACCCTCTGTTAGTCCGTGATATTTTACATGAAGACAACCTGTATACAAATTGATAATCATACTGACGGAAAATTGTTTCCCAGAAAACGTGTAAAAGTTAGAATTATTTTTTTATTTATATTTACAGTTTTTACCCCCTTTGGACCCCAGGGACCCTCCGTCAGTCCGTGAAATTTTACATGAGGACAGACTGTATTCCAATTGATAATCCTATCAAAGGAAATTTGTTTCCCGAAAAGCGTGTTAAAGTTAGAATTATTTTTTCATTTATATTTACAGTTTTTACCCCCTTTGGACCCCAGGGACCCTCCGTCAGTCCGTGAAATTTTACATGAGGACAGACTGTACCGCCCTTAATAATCCTACTAAAGGAAATTTGTTTCTCGAAAAGCGTGTAAAAGTTAGAATTATTTTTTCATTTATATTTATAGTTTTTACCCCCTTTGAACCCTAGGGACCCTCTGTCAGTCCGTGAAATTTTACATGAAGACAGACTGTATCCCAATTGATAATCCTATCAAAGGAAATTTGTCTCCCGAAAAGCGTGTTAAATTTAGAATTATTTTTTCATTTATATTTACAGTTTCTACCCCCTTTGAACCCCAGGGACCCTCTGTTAGTCCGTGATATTTTACATGAAGACAACCTGTATACAAATTGATAATCCTACTGACGGAAAATTGTTTCCCGAAAAGCGTGTAAAAGTTAGAATTATTTTTTCATTTATATTTATATTTTTTACCCCCTTTGAACCCCAGGGACCCTCTGTCAGTCCGTGATATTTTACATGGGGACAGCCTGTATCCCAATTGATAATCCTACTAGAGGAAAATTGTTTCCCGAAAAGCGTGTAAAAGTTAGAATCATTTTTTCATTTATATTTACAGTTTTTACCCCCTTTGAACCCCAGGGACCCTCTGTTAGTCCGTGAAATTTTACATGAAGATAACCTGTATCCCAATTGATAATCCTACCAAAGGGAAATTGTTTCCCGAAAATCGTGTTAAAGTTAAAATTATTTTTCCATTTATATTTACAGTTTTTACCCCCTTTGGACCCCAGGGACCCTCTGTCAGTCCGTAAAATTTGATATGTAGTCAGCCTGTGTCCCTGTTCAAAATCCTACCGATGGATTTTTTTTCCCGAAAGTTGTGTAAACGTTAGAATTTTTTTCTAATTTGAGTTCATGAAATTTTATATCAAGGTAACCTGCGACCCCACCATAGTATTTCACTAAAGGACATTTTTTGTGATAAACTAAAGGAATTATATAATTATATATTTAAATTTTTAACCAATATTGACTTTTGTAATAATTATTAATAATAAAATATTGTTTTAAGTGCATTACTATATGGATTTTACGAAACAGATGCTGGTTGTTCATAAATACTTCTATGTCCTTAAAAAAATAATTAATTAGTTAATTTTTTTATAGTATCTATGTAAATACATAGTACATTACAATTTCAATTACGACAATTTAGGGGTAGCCTAAATGTATGACGTCACACTAGTCTATTGAGGAGATTAGCTCTCAGTCCGAGCTTTTGATCTTTCATGCAACGGCAACGTACGTCTATGGCCGCTCGGGTGTTTCCGTGCATTTGGGCTGCCATCTTTGGCTGCTGTTTTCACACCGGTTATAAGTTTGAATTTCTTAGAGATCTTTGTGGTTAACCAAATTCTTAAGGGCATTATTGTAAACGACGTAGAAACTGAACTGGAACTGGTACTTTGCCCCTGTTATTTTTTTAAGTACTCCTGTGGACAAATATTATAGTGTAATATTATTTGGATTATTTTATCAATCTTGATAATTTTTCGTAAAACTTTCCTTTTTCAAGACAACTTCCATTTTTTAAAGTCATGCAACGTTAGAGGCAACTCAAGAATATTCTGCATTTAATTTATTTAAATTGTAAATTCTATAGAAACATCATCAAGGAACAACTTGTAGATAATTTATCTAGGTTTAAAATATCTGATAACTGATTTTATACCGAGTGTTTCTGAACGTAGGGCGAGCCAGTTTTATCATTTTTATGCAATCAAATGTTTTTTAATAATAGGTTTGTTCCAACAGCGATCAGGGACTAGTTTGAAACTGTCAGAATGTTTGCCCAACTACTTCTTTAGTTGCATTAGTTGAAGACATATTTACAACAAAACTAGTCGAATATTTCTAATAGCTTTAAATCAATCCCTGACTCGTGTTAGGATAGACCTTATGCAATTTCGTTTACTAAGAAACATTAAAATAGTGTTTACAGATTAGTTAAACATATTTATAGTAATTGTGACGCATATCCGCCTGACTTGGTAATATATAAACGGCCTTTTATAATTACAGAAAATCTAATGTTTTTCTCTAAATTTTTCATTTTTTTATTTTCAATAATTTGTATACCTCCACTCAGGGGATTAAATTACTATTTTACAATCATTATTTCAGATGCTTTTTAACTAAAAATAATTTTTCCAAATCCATATACAGGCTGTATCACATAAGAAGGCCACTCCCATGTATCTCGCTTAATATGCGAGACACGTCAAAAATCTTTAATTGTTTTTTGTTGCATTTTTGGAGGCCTTTATGCTCGTAAAAACAAATTTGAGATCCATGGCCAACTTTATGAGTAATAACAAAAAAACCTGTAAAGTGCCCAAACTTTAAGGCTGTCTAACTTTTTTATTTTAAGAGATAGAGAAAACTTATTGGTAATAAATTTTTATTGCAAAATTGATACCTCCCACCTGATATAAACAGATTTTTGAAACATCGTATGTGGTTCGCTGGGTCCTCTAGGCGGATAAAAATTTTTTTTATTGAAGCAGGCTATGGCCACAAAAAATTGTCTGTTTTTTCGTCTTTCGTGCAATATACTACATGTTGCCCTTATCTTTCATATTTATTACATTTTTTTCAATTTTAGTTAAAAAAAAATGAACCTAAATATTTTCGTGTTGCTCAAGATAATATAGAACCTGTTTTAAAGACGCCAATTGCAAAAAAATAATAAACAGAATGTACTTTTTTTATGGAAAAATACAGATTTTCTTATAATATTATTTTATTACATTGTCTGTGTCAAAATAATTTTAAAGACCCAATTGCTTCTAATGTGAAAAGCAATAAATCTAAGTTTATCTAAGACGATGTTTATTCTGTAATTTTGGTGTGTAATTTAACTATATAATCTGTTTTTCTTTACAGTTTTCTTAGTAAACGAAAAAATCGGGACATTTAAAATTGTTTTTCTGCCGCTTTCATTTTAAAAACTGAATATATCTCGAAAAAGAAGAGTTTTAAAAAAATTGTCAAAAGTAATATAATATTCTAAATAAAATTTGAAAAAATTTGTTCATTGACGTACGTTACAAAAAATGGCAAACCTCCAAACAATAACGATAATCATGTAATAAATAAAATAGTATATTATCGTTGAAGTAGATAAACAAGGATATTGTTCAACAAGCATATAATGATGGCTGTAATTCACGAGGGTGAAGACTTGTGTCGTAAATGGCCCGAGTGAATGTCAGCCATTATATGCTTATTGAATAATATACTTTGTCCACGACTATTAACAATATTTTAGTAATCTTTTTATTAAAAACATTACACGATATTTTGACACTTATAATAATAGATTTATTGCCCAACAGAAAATCTATTTACAGGGCAAAATTACAAAGAAGTAAATAATAGTAGAGTGTAATATACATACATATACACAAAAAATTACTGAAAAGAAGAGCAAAAAGTCTTATGCAGATGCACAATAAGGAGCAAAAAATACAGATGTAAACCTAACACTACAAAAAATATAAAAAAGTAGAACTTATAACATGAACATGACATAACATAATTCAGAACTGTCAAAACACCTTACTTCCAAGCTTTGGCATTTATTGTTCACGTAATAAATTTTAAAAAGCAAATAAAACTAATAATTAGTAAACTTCTAGAGCGTTTGGCTTTTATACACAGGTTCATTTACTGTCATCAGATAATATTTGTTTTGTTAGTTCACTCCCGAAACCAATGAATAGTGATTTCAATATTCACTAATAATGAATAATGATTTCATGAAATCATTATTCACTAGTGAATAATGGATATTATTATTGAGGAAACACTGTATATGAAGAATTTATAGGATAGTCGGGGACAAAATGTTTAGATAAAGATAAGTATTTACAAAAAAATCAACTCACTCGTCATTGGCCTGTGCCGAATCCATCATCCTCTGCTTCTCCACCAGCTTGTAGTAGATCTTCGCCTGCCAGGCGTCGTCACTGGGCAACACCACGTCCATGGCGCCTCCGGACAGGGCCAAGTCCTGCGACAGCATGTTTTTCATCAACTCCGGCAGCACGGCAAAGATATTCCCCTCTCCCAGGGCGCTGAGATTCACCCACAGCTGGTGGTGGTCGCCGTCCCCTTGTTCCTCCCATTCCCCCATCATTAGCGAAATCGCTGTTCGATCTACGGGGTGGCCTGCGGAAATAGCCATTCAGATATAATTTTCATTTTCCTTGTATGGGATGGAGAAATTGTTTATTTTGTCATTTCCTACATGGACTTTTGATGAGTTCGTACTACAGTTGTAATAAAATGTAAAAATCAGGGTCAAACTAGATATTATAAAGACATGCTTTATGACTAAATCATATATTCTTCAAGTAGAAATTATCACCTAGGAATATATAGGATGATTTTGAAAGTGGGGTATTAATTTTAACTGATGATAGTTGGCATAGAAATATATCATTTTTATAGTACAATCGTTTTCGGAAAGCGAAGTGGGCAATATAACGTTGGTGAGACGAAATGTATACATTTATTTCATTACAACTTATATCTGCTCATGATAGGTATAACCTCGGGTATAACTAAGCGGTAGCTGGCGGGCCAGCCCAAATTATACCAGGAAGGAAGTCTTTAGGAATGCATGTGCAATGGAAAGATTATAGTAGTACAGAAATTTCAGTACTCAATTATCTCTAGACGTAAATTGTCATGGTCAGCTGGGAAATTTTCCCATAATCAGTAATAAAAAGCTTCAAAACATTACAAATTTCGTTAACAGAAGAATCAACACAACGCAATATAATAATCAACACATTCCAACTATTCCAAGTTCGACTCTGTTCAACTGTCTGTTTTTGACAAGAAGTACACCTTATTGGCCATCCTTTTTTAGTGCAGGTAATTTCTCCGTAATGTTAGTCGTACTTTATTAAGGGGCGTAGCTGAGCATGACTTAGGTATATTACAAACAAGTGGACAAGTTCCACTATTTTGTTATACAAAATATTGCCTTAATAAATGTATTTTAATAAACAATAGAACTGGGTTTAAAGTTATTGCAAATTTTGAAGCCGACTCTGTAATAAAACCCTAACCGAACGGTGTTTCATGAATGTCGGCCGCTACGTCATTGATAACGACGTGGGTAACCTTATTAACCTTAAACTTCCGTTCCAACCGAACCAAGGTATTATAGGTGTTTAAAATTTTGGTGTTTTGTAGTGTGTGTGTTGTATCATTTTAATTTACTGACACAGTGATATGACAATGGCCCAAGTGTATTGATAGTAATGACCTGTGGATATGTTTTTGTGTGCGAAGAATGCAATCAAAATCGATGGGCACTGCTGGACAAAATACACAGATATTTTCTTATAGATTTCATATTTATAATCAGGGTTTTTCATCACCCATGGTATACTGATGAGAGCTAATATGCTCGAAACCAATATATGTCTGGTGGGTCGCCGATGTATGATTTTGGCTGTTTGTTAAAGGTTTTTCAGGTGTAGTTCAATTCTGGTCGGGGCATTAGTTCGCAGTGTAGTTGTTTCCTGGAATTCCGTTTTGCAAATATCGTTATCGAAGAAACGCGATAGAGGCGGACTTTCAATGGTGCATACAACATCGTAGAAAGCTTCATTGCTTTGTGGCGTGTTTGGTCCAGCATGAAACAGATGATGACCACTAGACGTAGCTTTGTTACATTTCACGTATTCTATTGATTTTTTAATTATTATTTTCATTAAAGATTTTTTTCCTCCACTAGTATTAACATACATTTCAATCGCAAACACGCGAGGACAATAAAACTTTTGCAAGAATAGAAATTGAAATGTCATTCATAATGGATAAATTTGATATAAATCTCCTTTATTATTACCATCTCTCTTATAGTACCGTGTTTAGTTAAAAATATTGGATGTGTTATTTTATTAAAGTTGTGCACCGAAGTGACAGTGTTTGATTTATCAAGAGGTATATTATTACTTACTACTTTAGAACATTTTATCTGTATCTATTTAATCTAGGAGATTAAATGATAGAATGTTTTTTTTAATCTAGGATGCTGAAACAGTTGACAGTGAGGTTTTAATTTAGTAGATTAAAACAATTGACAGTTATTTTTTGATTGAGAAGGCTAAAACTCTTGACAAAATTATCTTGTTAATGTAAAAAGTCCAAAACATTTGACAATATCGTCATTTTAATAAGCGTTGACTAAAACAATTGACAGTTAAGATTGTCTGTTTAATCCAGGAAGCTGACAGTTGATATATATTTTTTTATTGTATGTGGCTAAAACCATTGACATAAGACTCTTTTCAATGTAGAAGTGTTCTTTTTAGTCAGGCGGCCAAAATAGTTAATAGAATAACTGTTAAGATATATTTTTTAATCTTTCGGGTTAAAACAATTGGCAGTTAGGATGATATTTTTAATCTATGAGGTTAAACAGTTGACGGTTTAGATTTACTTTTTAATGTAGGAGGTCAAAGGAGCTGACATGATTGATGTTTTTTTAATTGAAGCGGACTAAACAGTTGACAGTTAGGGCTTCCTTTTAAACCAGGATATTTAAACAGTTGACAAAATCACATTTTACTGTAAGAGGCTAAAAAGTTGACAGAACCGACTAAAACAGTTGAGATGTTCTTTTTAATAAAGGAAGATAAAATAGTCGTCAGTTTAGAAGATATTTTTAACAGTTAAAACATTGACAGTTATAATTGCCGTTTTGGTCCCTAAAACAGTTGACAGGATCGTCTTTTCAATGTAGGAGACTAAAGTAGACAATTAGCATTTTCATTTTAATCCAGTAGGTTAAAACAGTTGGTAGGACGATCACTTTCAATCTTGTGGGCTAAAACTATTGACAGTAAGGTAGGTGTCCTAAAACAGTTGACAGTTTTTATTGAGAAGACTGAAACATTGTCTTTTTTAATGTAATAATCTAAAACAGTTGATATGATCTTTTTGCAGATAGAAACAGTTGTCAGTTAGAATTCTCCCTTTAATGTAGAAGCCGAAAGCGGTTGACAGTTATGATTGTTTTTTTATCCAAGACGCTAAAATGGTTCACAGAATCAACTGTTTAATGTAAGACACAAAAACAGTTGACAGTTAGAATGTTTCTTTTATGAAAGGAGCAACAGAAATTGGCAGTTAATATTGCCTCTTCAATTGAACAGGTCAAAATATTGATGTTAGGATTGTCTATTTAATACAGGAGGCTAAAACAGTGGGCGCTTCAGATTTTCCTCTTATTGTAGATGCCAATTAGGACTGGCTTTCTAATATAGGTGGCACCACAGCACTGGCTTCCCTTTAGTGTCTAGATTATTTTAAACTCTCCTCACGTCATGGGTACATTTTTTAAACAATCCGATCCGTTTCATTGATTTCTCTTTTATTTTTCGGTATTATTTCTCAATAAATTATCCCTACCTATTCTGACAGACCTATTCCTGTACCAGTTTGAGCAAACTGCAAACGGCAAGTCGGATTCCAAACTGCTCGCACCAATTACCAAGAACACTAAAATAATTTAACTCGCTTATCAATAACTCATGGCACTTCGAGCATAGTTTCCGATCAGATACCATCTAACCAAGTCCTTTACCGAATTACTATGTAAATCCTTGTCGAATATTCATTAAGTCGCAGTCGTTGGGATGATGTACGACTGTCGTAAACGTCATCGCGCATCGATTCCCTCGTTCACCGATAGCTTGATTTATTCCGGCGAGGAAGGTTTTGTTATTGGGAGCGAAGTCTTATTTATCGTAGCCAAACTTTGGCGAAATGAGGAGGACGCACGCCACTTGTGCAAAAAATTTAGCGACGCGGTGGCTATACTCTACGACCGAAAACCCAAGAACACTGGTTTTATGGCAACTTTTTATTTTTTAACCTAATATACGGGGTGTTTCAGGAGAAGATGTACATACTTCAGTATGTTATTGTACGTTAAATTTTAAGCAACAAAATTCCTATGAACTTAGGCCTGGACATGCTTCATTTCGGATATACAGGATATCCAATTTAAAAATTAATTGCATTTTTTTAATAACTCTCGACTACTTTGAGTTAAATTCATGAAATTTTGTATGCGGAGGTTTCCTGGGGACGGGAAATTCAAATATTATATAAAATGGGCTGTATCTCCAAGGCGCCACAAGCGACCATTTGGATCCTTTTAAAACGCTTCAACTTTTTTATGCCACGGTGTATGTATATTTTGGCATAGAAAAACATTTCTCCCTACTTTTTCTACTTAAAAAATGTATACCTTATTGAAGTCTCTAGAAGCAGCCGTTTGCGTTAAAAACTCATCTAAAGACGATGATGCATGCAAATTATGTATGAGAGTGCTACCTTACTTTTATCTAAAAAACAAGGCATAACACTTTAAAGACTAGAAACTATTAGTTTTTAATCAAAACAGCCTGATTTTTTGTGAGAATTGCAAAAATGAAATATCTAAATAAAATCAAAATCTGACAATAATTTTCGATTCACTCTAATATACCTATATAATGTAATGTATAGAGGTAAAAATTAAAAAAAAAAAATTCTTTCGAAAACTAGAGTCGACCTCACAAAACTATTTGTTTTCCAGTAATAAACAAAATTTAAAATTTTCTACTTTTCGATACATGTCTGTAACTTGATTGTTTTAAAATTAGAAAAAAATAAATAACATGTTCTTCAGACACTTTTATGAGTAGAGTCCAGTGGCGAGCATATTTTTTTCTGTAAATCTATTAATTTTTGAGTTTTATAACCTAATTTTTTTTTTTTTTTAATACAAACCATAGGTGGCCATGGGCCAGTTGAAATCGTTATTTTTTTCTCTTTCCATTAATATATAGCTGACTGGCTACATAATAAATTATTGGAAAAACTTTGAAACCTTTGAAGCGATCGTAAACAAATCGTTAAATATTGATGCATAAATATGGGAATTCCATAAGGCTATGTACTTGGCCCAGTGTTATGTCTATTTTACACAAATGAACTTGATTCTCTTACTTTTGAAACTAAATGTGTTATGTATGCAGACGATCAATCGTTATTGATTTCCGACACGACAGACATACAGTTAGAACGTAAATGCACTGAAATTCTACAGTAATTAAAAAATTGGTATAGTTGTAATGATCTTTACTTCAATATAAAAAAAACATAAGATTTCACAATAGACAAAAATATTGTGAACTCTTAAACAAGCATACCCCTAAATGGCTCAGAAACAATATTTGACCAAAAAGTTTGGTGTTTATTTGTTTAAGTTGTGTGTTTTTATTTTTAAAAATATAGGTGATTTTAGTTTGAACAAAAATATTTTCACCAGAAAAATACGAGATCCAAGGACAACTTTTATGTGCTCTTGTATAAGTATGTTGTAACATACTTAGGTTTAAAAATTTTTATATATGGTATTATATGTTACCTGTCTCGATAAGATCTCAAATGCCCATTTTTAAAAAGTTTTTAAAGGATTATATTGTGACAAATATTTTTTATAGTTTACAAGAGTTTTTTAATTAAGATTAAGAGTTTAAGGAAAATTGTGACTATTCCTATACAAAGTGTAATTTGTCTACAGAAAAGTTAATTATTATTATTATTATTATTTATGATTTCTATGGTTTTACCTCATTTTTTAAAGTAGAGCAATCGACTTCTAGGTGACAGACTTTTTTTTCTGAATAAAAACCGAGGTGCCTCCCTGTACCGCACCATTGACGATGCAAAGTGAACAACACGTATTGTGTTAACTCGAAACTAATAGCATTCTTCGACGCCTTGCGCTTCGAGCCATTGTGAACTAACGATTTTTTGCGAGAAATCGTCGATTACAATATAAACGAGCGATAATAGGAAACCTGACACAAATAGACCAATTATCCGATGCTATATTGCAGGATATAAATACGCATCAAATAAATTCAGTGGCGGTTAAGGTCACGTTTAGTGATGATGGGGTGTCGGGGTTTGATCGGTCTGTTAAGCAACCGAAATTGAATTTGCTGTACGGGTATAATCTTTCTAACGATGCAAAAAATTTGATTAATCGAATGGACCTTGAAGGATTGTTAACTGCAGAAATACTGATCCGTGAATTTTATTTTTTATTACTATAGCAAGTACTGTTAAACCTGTACGTCTATACAAAAGTCTAATTTTGGATGGATTTTAAAGCACAACAATTTTATCAGAATTTGACATGGGTACATTTTTGGAGGTGTCGAACACGCTGGTGTAATTAGTTTTTTTTTTTGTATAAAGTAGAGGGCGCTAGTTGCTACCACTTCCACTTACATTTTATTCTATAACTTTTTATTAAGTTAAGTAATCTCAAACTTTTCCATTGATATGCCATATAAGAGGTATGTTGTTTATTCTCTTCTTAATATTTTATTCTGCTCTGTGTTTCTTATGCCCTACTCATGGGCGCTCGCAGAAAAATTTCTGTGGGGGTTAAAATGGAAATCGTGCATAATGAACAATATTTTGATAGATAAAATATTTAGCAGCAATTTAAATCCTCGCGATTTATGTTACGAATATTTTAATACCTATGTATATACAGTGCGTCCATAAAGTAACGCATAAATACATTATTAGGCAAATAAACAATATTATTAAAAATTCCCGAAACAATTTGATTTTTTATTTTAATTTACTATTTTTTTAAATAATAATCTCATATACAGGGTGATCTGCCTTTGAGTAATAACGTCATCACCGGTTTTTAAAATGGAGCATCTCATTTTTCCCCCATTTCCAGATTTCCCTTGCAGAGCTGATTTCAAAATTGTATCAATGCTGCTTTAAATTGGTACAGAGTGAGCAGCAATACCAAAATTACAAGTTATATATTGGTATTAGAATTACTTTGATCAAGTATTAAACAACACCTCAAACATGTTTATTAGTGATCTTACGTCTCAGCCATGAATTGGCTGAATACGACGTTGACCGAAGATCTGAATTCTGCGCGTATATGATGCATCAAAATAATCGAAATAACGATTTCATTGCTAACGTTTTATTTTCTGACGAGGCAACGTTTTATTTGAACGAGCATGTTAATCGGCTCTCTCAGAAAATCCACATTGGATGCAAGAATACCACACGCAACGACCACAAAAGATAAAAATTTGGCAGGAGCATCGTATCTGAATTTAGTAACATATTAAATTTTTGTAAGCACCTTTGGTATTGTTGCCCACCCTGTACTAATTTGAAGCAACTTGTGATTCATTTTTTGAATCAGCTCAGCAAGAGAAATCTGAAAATGGGGTGTTTCATTTAAAAAAAGCCGGTAGGTCACCCTGTATAATAAATTATTGTTACGAAAGCTGACCTACGTTGTTATTTTATTAATTATGTTCTTGTTTGCGTTAGAATTGATAATTTTTGTGATGGCTTTATTTGGATGTTTTCTGGCACATTCTCGGCCACATTTTGTTTGATTCTCGAGACCGTCAAAAACTTCTAGAACCCTAAAGACCTATATAAGGGGATCGGTTTCGCGAACACAATCAGTTTATATTGAGCAGCCGAATACGAGTCATAATTGTAAAATTTGTTTGAAGGATATTTATTGTATAATCAAGAGTGATAATAAAGTTTATTTATCTACGTGACGTGTTTCCACTCTAAGGCAATTTAGAAGTTACATTATTATTAAAAGAAACAGTAAATTAAATCAAAAATCGACCTATTTCGGGAATTTTTAATAATATTATTTATTTAGCTAATAATGAATTTATGCGTTACTTTATGGACTCACTGTATGCATAATACATGGAAATATTTGTAAAAAATGGCAAAGATGTAAATTTTTTTTTAGGCGGGGGGGGGGGGGGGTCACGGCCCTACAACATAATAGTAATGGACCATATTTCTGTCATTTTTAAAATGTAATTTTAGATTTTTGCGAATTGCAAAACATTTATAAAAAATAAGTAAAGTATAAGTATACTATCCAGGATGCATTATTATTAAATATAGGAAATTAACATTATTTGTTCATACAAAAAAATATTTTTAAATGTGGACGAGAAATACGCACCTTATTATATTTTGTCTGTTACACCCTATATAACGAGATTGATTGCTATAATATAACATGATAAAATATTCGCATTTTTATAAAATTAATGAGATTGCTAGTGGTTTTGCACACGCGATCTCAATCCAGAACGTTAAAATTTGATACCTGGCGAAAAAAAAATCTGGAGCTACTTACTTGGTACTCACCCGAGTGCCGCAGTGTATTGCGAGGAGTCGAAAATCGCGACTCGAGGTGTTGCACCCGGCGCCGCCACCACCTCACAAAACCCACTCCGTCAACTTCAACACCTGTTAGCGATCCCATGTCACGCATGCCATCCCCCGATCTACGACTTTTTTCTCATCCGTTTCCTTTCGGGGGTGGCGTCGCCCTACGCCGCCGCTTTACCCTGCCAAATGTGAGAATCGAACGAGGACTGGCTATAAGAATTCATATCCAGAGAATAGACTAACAGCCAGCGATCGCCGGACGTTATATGAAGTCTAAAATTCTGTATGCATATGTACAGTATAGTAGATATGTAGGGAAGAAAGCTCGAATGTCTATCTAACAATTATTGACACACATTTTTTACGCAGTATAACTTCCGCTTTAGCTCATAAAATAATGGTGGCAACGTAATTATAGTGCACATTCTTAGCATTAGCCGGGATTCTTTGACCTGCCCTGGTTGTTCTCGGGCTAGGCTATGTGGGGACCTGCTATCGGGAACGGTCGGAACCGTTCCTTGTATAATGGTGGTCTTCCGAGACGTCCCGTAGCCGCCTTTGCAACTGATTGCATTCCATGCTTCCAACCGTTTCGCTGCTCTTCGCTGTCGGCATCTTCAATGGTGACTCCGTAAAAGCTTCGCCCCGACTGAGCTCAGTCGTCTCGGAAGACCATCATTATCCGAGGAACTGTTCCGATCGTGTCAGTAATAATACCAACAATAGAAGCCGAAATCAATATATGGGCGGGCCCAGAGATACCGATAGCGGGTTTGTCCCCATAGAGCCTTACCCGAGAATAACCAGGGCAGGTCAAAGAGTCTGTCTAATGCTAGGGATGTGCACTTTAATTCTGTTTCTGGCAGCGACTAGTTACCAAGGTCACGTATAACAAGCCGGAAAATCACTATGTATCAAATGACCGCCGTGAAAGCCTAAAAAACACTATAATTGTCAGTGTGTTATTGAGAATGTGTTAAATTTCGGTGTTAATAGTTAAACACATTCTGACTTTTTCAAATGATTTCATCTTTGTAATATGTACCAAAAATGTGTTAATTTAACACATCTCAGTGCTCTATATCCCTACTCTTAACAGGTTGTGTATAACTGCAGCAAGTAAGCAGTGCCACCACACAGAACGTCATTTTGCTTGCGTATTTTTGTTATGTTCAGTTCATTTTCGTGTTTAACCATTGTATAAATATTTATTTATACAATGGTTTAACTGAAGGATATTTAAATTCAAATTGAGGCAACGTTATGTTAAAAACTAAAACTGACTTTGTTGGAAAACTTGTTGAACTGAATAATAATATTTTTGATTTTGTTATTACTTACCACCTTAACTTTGTAAATACTACTATATTATACCATGAAATTAACACACTAAAGTGTAAACTCGTCTTTAATAATACAAATAACACTTAAATATGTAAAAGTTACACACGTAATATTTGTTAATGGATTGTAATTATGCTAGCTACAGAAAAATGTGTAAAAATTTACACAGGAGTCTCGATTAACACAGCACGAATGGTGTTTTTTTGTGTTGAAACTTATATTTTTTTGCTATGTAACATTGGTACTATTTGTAACTATCAAATTGAATAGATTGTCGTAAAAATTGATTTCATTGAACACACCTTGTACACCTGTTTTTTCAGTTAGCTTTAATTAGTTAATAAATACAAATTTTCGACTTCACAAATTTAAGTATATTCGCACTGAGAATTCGAATTTCCCTATAATAATTGAAGCCGTATTTCATTCTCATACGTCCGTGCCTGCAAATGAGCAAATACGAGTGGAAGTAAGCACGCACATTCGTTTGAGTTGCGAAATTGAGATTTCGTGAGGATTCCGATTATTTTTTCAAGATGGGTCGATTATTCAATTTTTATTTTTAAATAACCAGCCAAAACGTTCGAAATATAAAAAAGAGTGTCTTGTGATCGTTAAACTTGACTTTATATTTATGAACTACTTCAGGTTCTGAATACAGGGTGAAACGACGACATGACGAGTTTCAAGGCCAAAGAACTAAACAGGGTGGGCCAATAGCGTGTGAACGGAAGATTGTTGTTATACTGATATATATTTTTAAAATCTGCTGTTGGTGGGGGGTGGGGGGTAGTAAGAGCTACAAACTAAAAATATTTTTACTGGAATTCCTAGACATATACAGGGTGATTCATATTAAAGTTGCATTTTTTTAAATGTATATTATTGCATATTTTGATTCCTCGGTCAATTCTAGTGTGACTTTATGTACCATACTTGGTGCCTAAAACGTACCGTTTGGACATTATTCGATATTTTGTCAAAAAGTTGGTCTAGAAACAGCTGAATATCAGAGGTGGGCGGCAACATAGGAGGCTGTGATTGGGGAAAATTATTAACCACCCTTCATACTACCAAGAGCTAGAAAGTCAATTATGAACTCTGTTTGTTATGGCTGATATCGTCGCTATAATTTTGAAAATTACAATCATGGATAACTAGATTTTTTAAATGGAACCCACATATTTTTCTCACGTCACCAGATAACACATTTCATTACCTTTCACTCGATATAAAGTTATCTGTATTTATCTCTAATACTTTTCTTCTAATCCACAATTACTTATTGCTATGATGGATTTATGCAAACCAATTAATTTAAACTAAATTGAAAAATAAATAAATAAATATGATGGCAGAATTTTTTCATACGAATTAATTATTAAAGTGATTTTTTATTAAAAATGACTTATGTTTATTTAGTTTAATTCAATTGGTCTCCACAATATCATTTTTCAAGCACTCGGGAGTAAAGTTGGCCATGGAAAATAAACAGTAGGTTTCATTATGATTGTTTATTAAATAGTAACACAAATACATGAACAAGAATTACAAAAAACTTCACAAAAACTACAGTGGTTTAGTAAATAAACAGTAAATAACAACATAACTTCAAAGTAAATGTTCAAAGTGACGACCTTCTTGTTGAATACAAATGTGAATTCTTCGGCGAAAAGAATCTTGAACTTTCATTAACATTTCTGGGGTGATAGTTGTAAGAACATTTTTAATTCTGATTTTCATATTTTCAGCAGTCGTTGGTTGTTCAATATACACTTTTTCCTTTTTCCACTTTAATTATTAATTCGTATGAATAAATGCTGCCATCATATTTATTTAAAAGTATTAGAGATAGATACAGATATTTTTATATTGGGTGAAAGGTAATGAAATGTGTTATCTGGTGACGTGAAAAGAATATGTGGGTTCTATTTAAAAAAATCAAGTTATCCATGATTGAAGTTTTCAAAATTAGAGCGACGATATCAGCCATAACAAACAGAGTTCATAATTGACTTTCTAGCTCTTGGTAGTACGGAGGGTGGTCAATAATTTCCCCCAATCAGTCTCCTATATTGCCGCACACCTCTGATATTCTGTTTCTAGACATCAACTTTTTGACAAAATATCGAATAATGTCCAAACGGTACGTTTTAGGCACCAAGTATGGTACATGAAGTCACACTAGAATTGACCGAGGAATCCAAATATGCAATAATATACAGGGAGTTCCATTAAAAAAAATGTTTAATATAAATCACTCTGTATATGTCTAGGAATTTCAGAAAAAATATTTTTAGTTTGTAGCTCTTACTAACCCCCACCCCCCCCACCAACAGCAGATTTTAAAAATATATATCAGTATAACCACAATCTTCCGTCCACACACTATTGGCCCACCCTGTATAGTGCAGTTTTTAATTAGTTAATCTAAAATCATTCATACCAGATTCTTATAATTGGGAAATAAACTCGCAAATAAATAACATTATTTTCTGCGTTACTTATTGAATATCCTGATGCTGTCACAGTTGATTCAAGACGGCGAATAACTGAAGGTATCCGTGAATAATTAAAATGTATGCATGCTAAATCTTCGCGAATTCTAGGATCGTTAAACATCCGTTGAGCATATTAATAAAAGTAGCATCATTTGAGTCTACTCGTAGAATATTTTTTATGCCGTCAAAATGAACCTCAAATGGACCCCTAGAAATGAAAATTCAGATTATTATCATTTGCGGTTTTCTAAATATGTCTGCTCGTTCATTGCGGGACACCTTGTATAAATTTCAAATTTATAATTGAACTTTGTGCATTTTTTTCATAGCTGCTACCTTTTAAAATTTGAACAAAATTTAATCAGGAGCACCGACATTATAATTTAATCAGCGTTAATAATTGTTATTGTCAATATGTGTGGCATCAAATAGATTTCTTTTTACAGATTTAGAGAAGTTTTTGACGATTGTCTCAAATCTTGAATGTTTTTTTTTATATTTTTTTAAAATTCAGAAACCTTTTGCTCTTCTTAGATTTTCTATTTTCTCAAAGGTTTTTTTTACACTGGCCAACCATAACCAATGCTTGTATATGATATGACTCAACAATACACAATTTTGTATTAAAAATAAATTTATTTACGTTTTAAAATATACTAACAACAAAATATGATTAACATATAAGCAAACATACACCTGGAATGTAGATACTCAAATTTAAAAACTAAATACTTTGACATAATACAAACAATAATAATTTTCCTAAATCGCAAATCCACATATTTTACCTAATTTATTTCGAAATTTTACCTATTATTTCCTCTAAAATTGATTACCTAATACTAAATTATTGTCCAGAATTTCAAAAATAAAAATTTTATTTTTTAAATCACCTTACTGAAGCGCTAGCTCGATCCGTTGAATAACGGGCAGACAGATTTTTTGGCAAAATATTCTTTGAATCTTACGTTGGCGTACCTGCAAATGCCGAAATATTAGCGTCAATAATAATTAACTTGTACTGGGCGATTCGCTTTTATTTTCACACACCGGCAATCGCTAGAACTATCGCTACAGAATAATAATAACCTTTTCAAAATTTTGTGCACACACTATACTAAAGTGGATAGAACTTGAAAATATTAACTTTATCAAGCCACCATTGGCGGACGTACAGGTATTCTACCTTCAAAAAATTTCCTATAAACTTAGGTCTGGAAACGTTTCGTTTAGGATATACAGGACGTCAAATTAAAAAAAAATCTTTAATAACTACTTTGACTTAAAATTAATAAAATTTTCTTTGAGGAGGTTTCTTGGGACAGGAAATTCAAATTTTATAGACGATTAGCTGTATCTCTTAGACGGCACCACAAGCGGATCCTTTTAAGTCGCTTAAACTTTTTTGTGCCACGGTGTATGTCATTTCTGAATAGAAAAACATTTTCCCCTGCCTTTTCTACTTAAGAGATGTACACCTTATTGAAGTTTCTAGGAGCAGTCGTTTCCGTTAAAAACTCATATAAAGATAATGATACCTGCACATTATGTATTAGAATGAATCTAAAATTATTGTTGTCAGGTTTTTAATCAATACAACCTGATTTTTTTATGAATAGTTCTTAGCCTTTAAAGTGTTATGCCTTGTTTTTTAAATAAAGGTAAGGTAGTCAGATAAGTAATTTTGGCGTTTTTGGTCAATATGCACACATTATCAATTGTTACAATTAATTAGAAATAATAAATAGGACGCCGCTGTTTTCTGAACACGATGTTTTTATTTTTCAATCCGACAAATAATTTACTAAAATTAACGCCTATTAAATATTTATCGTAAAATGGGTGGTTTTCAGGAATAAAATAACAACATTATGCCAGAAGATCAGAATTTTGTGAATTAGATAAATGCTATAGTTATCAACTATATAGTTCCAGTGATGCTTTTTACTGACGAAGCTTAATACATAATTAGCATCAATTAGCAGCCAATCATCTATAAAATTTGAATTTCCCGCCCCAAGAAACCTCTGCATACAAAATTTCATGAATTTAACTCAAAGTAGTCGAGAGTTATTAAAGAAAATGTAATTAATTTGTCTAAATTTGACGTTTCTAAACCTAAGTTAATAGGAAATTTTTGGTTTAAAATTGAACGTAGAATAACATACTGAAGTATGTACATCTCCTCCTGTATAATGCAATTTTATTATTTAAAACAAAAACCATATAATGAATTTTTTTATAAACAAAAACTTGCCTCTTGAAATTTTTTGGTATATATCATGGAAGAAATTATGAGAAAAATAGTAAAAATTCACTATTTTTACTAATATATTTGTAAGGCCCAATTTCATAATAACGTTAGAGAAGCATTTAACTAAATATCTTATCTCCTTTAATGTTATTATGAAATTGAGCCATAAACTATGTAGATGTTTTCTAGGGCATATAGGGTAGGGGATGAATTTGTGTGTAGGAGAAAATATTGTGGTTGTTCATAAAGTAATTCAAAATATTTTACTTTCATGTCTATTATTTTATTGCTTTGTGCTTTCCATCTATGTATACTGCTGTCAATTGTCATTTTTATCTGTGTGTATAAATAAATTTATTCATATGCCAGTGATGAGTATTTACTTATTTTATCGTATCTATTTTTTTTTAATTTAACGCCCTGTATTTTCAAAATAAAGGTCCCAAGAGTAATAAATTATATGAAAAACTAGCATTATTTTGTGAAGTTCTAGCGATCCTCCAAATTTGCAAAAATGAAAGTGAGTCAACTTTAACAGGGTGTCCCAAATTTAGTCCGCTAAATTTTACAACTAAATATAAGAAAAAAAAAGTTAAAAGGGGGTCAGAATGTGTTCTTCTTTAAATATTTCAAAAACCGATAAAATAATAAAATATGAAGTATGATCATCGTTACACAACAAATCTAGTGTTCCAAATATAACTTTGCACAAATAGACATAGACGTTGCAAATTAGGGGGGGGGTCTTTGGTAAATATTGCTCTAACTTTTTTGTATCTCAAAATTTCCGCCGTCAAGGCAAAAAATTAAAAATGTTGGTAAATATTTCATGGAAAAGGTACTCCTGTTTCACTCCTGTTTTCAAATATTAACTTAAGAATTTTGTGAGTTACCACAAAAGTTTAAGATAGAAACTAAAAATATGTAGTCAAAATGTCTTTAGTAGGCTGTGTTAAATACTATCGGCTTATTTGACAAATATTAAATGTGCTATTCAAACGTTCTGAAGTATTAAATTACTGTTGAAGTGCTTATCCCGTTGGTAATGGAATTATTTGTAAATTGAATTTTAATATAGCCTATTAGTACTTCAAAATATGTCAAAAATATCTGTAACATATGTCAAATATACTGACAAATATACTATTTGACCGTTTGCATATCATATACAATATTTTTGTGATGTCACAAAATTTTTAAATTAATATTACTCGAAAACAGAACAATTTATCAAAGCAAGGCAAGCGTACCTTTTTTCTGTAAAATTATTCAAAATTAGATTCGCAATATAATTGTGATTCTCAATTTCACATTTGATTACTTTATCTCGATCCGTTTTGGAAATATATCTAAAAAATCACTTTTTGTGGTTCCCCTTTATTTTGGGCCACCCTGTACATATTATGCACACTGAACATTGTCCAGAATAATGCAATAATCTCACCCCATGTAGTCGAAATCTATGTAAGAATGTTCCGCCTGGATTAGGCCCCAAAGGCCCCAAAAAAGATGCGACGCCAACACAAATTCGTTAACCCGTACGTATAATTCTTCTACTTCTTCTTCTGTAGGCTTCCTTTCGTGGTATTCCGCAAGGTACGTTCTGATCCAGTCCGTCTGTAGTTGCTTATCGGGGTACAGCGAATAATCCAGATCGTTTCCTATGCCTAAGAAAAGTTTATCTTAAAGAAATCCTGAACTCGAAACAAGCTGAAATTGAAATTTATTTTTTTTTTGTTACGTACCTACAAATTCTGCAAAATGATTGCCGATGTCGTAGGGTTGGTAGTTGAAAGCGGCGTACTCGAAGTCTATGAACGTCACCGAGTCCTCGCTTTGCGTATATATGACGTTGCCCAACAGGAGGTCGTTGTGGGCGAAAACTATGGGGTTATCGCAATTTTTTAGGGAACTTTCCAACTGCTGTAACTCTCCCCGTATCTGCGCTTTTGGCATTACGCATTCTTGGTATCTAAAATTATAACAAATTACACAGATCAAACAACGAATGGAATTTTTATGTTCCTAGAGGTCAAATTTTACCCAGAACAGTGTTTCATTTAAAGCGAAGTTATGAACTTGTTTAAATTTTACTTGACAATATAATTTATATACAGGGTATCCCAACGAAAATTTGACCCCCCCTATAATTGGAAAACCGAATAATATTTCAAAATTCGCCGAGACCCGTCGATTTTTGTTCTTGGGGGGAGCTTTTTGTCTAGCAACCACAACTTAAAAATTTCAAATGCAACTACCCCACTTGTGGCACATCATTTTAAAGCCCTTTTCATTGGAATACAGTGACGTACCGTTTTTAGAAATCGGTTGAGATTTGACAGAATTATTGGTTATAAACGAAAAGATGACAAACCAACTTACGCGTAGTAATTTCTACACAAATGCCCACCACTAATAAGTTTTTCATCTACTATACATGACCGCATTACCTAATTGTTATTGATGTGTCTATCAGTTTACAAAAAAGTCAGAAATGAAATAAAAAAGCTGAAGCAAATAATAAATCAGATTTATTTGATGAATTGCCCAAAATGACCCCCGTTAACTCCCAAACAATAATAGTCTGTTTTGAAATTCTGTTCGAACATTATTAAAGACATCCGCAGTTATTAATCGGCATTCTTCTACAATTCTCTGACGTAGCACTTGCAATGTTTTCGGCTGAGTGGCGTACACTCGTAATTTTATATGACCCCACAGAAAAAAGTCCAAAGGAGACAGATCCGGAGATCTTGGTGGCCATTCGACGGGACCTCTTCTGCCAATCCAATGCCCCGGGAAATGGTGATCCAAAAATTGTGGCACAGCAGCAGCATAGTGCGGGGGCGCACCATCTTGTTGGAAGGTTATTTCATTTTCTAGTAAATTGTCGTCACTTTCTAAAATCTCTGTTATCCTGGGATCAATTGTACTTTCCAATAATTCTAGATAAGTGTTTCCATTGAGATTACCTTGGCTGAAAAATGGTCCAACAAGATGGTCACCCAAAATGCATGCCCAAACATTCAATTTTTGAGGTGTCTGAGTATGAAATTCCCTGATTAAATGCGGATTAGTATCACTCCAATAACGACAATTGTGTCTATTCACTTCGCCATTCAACATAAATGTGCATTCGTCGGAGAAACATGTATTGTAGAGAAGATTTGGATTCAGTAGAAGTTATTCACTAAAGTATTCGCAAAATTGGTTACGGCGATCAAAGTCATCTTCATGTAACTCTTGAACCAAAGTCATCTTAAATAGATGAAACTCTTGTGTTTTTTCAAAATTCGATGAACACTGGAACGGGACACGCCAGAAGCTTGAGACACAGTTGTAATCGATTGCTTATTATCCATCTGTACATGACCCAAAACTGCCACTTCAACTGCTTCATTTCGAACTGGCCCAGTTACTTCACGTTTCTTGTTTAAAAGCGAACCTGTTGCAACAAATTTGTCAATCAGGTGTTTAACGTACTGGTGGTTTACATTTTTTTCAGGATGATTGGCATTAAAAATTCGTGCTGTAGCTTTATCGCAATCGTGATTTCGATAATACATTGCAACAATTTCTACTCTTTCCGCGATAGAATAAACCATTTCGAACACACGTTAATACTTTCAATAACGGCTGAAACTAACGATTTCTTGGTCACAAGCAAAAAACACCGACTTTTTTTGTAGTACTGACTTTTTGTTATTTTGAAAAGGTCTGAATTCCTATAAACTTAAGTATCTTCTACTAATTAGTATCTAGTTTTATTTGCTTCAGCTTTTTTATTTCATTTCTGACTTTTTTGAAAACTGAGACACATCAATAACAATTAGGTAATGCGGTCATGTGTAGTAGATGAAAAACTTATTAATGGTGGGCATTTGTGTAGAAATTACTACGCGTAAGTTGGTTTGTCATCTTTTCGTTTGTATCCAATAATTCTGTCAAATCTCAACCGATTTCTAAAAACGGTACGTCACTGTATTCGCAATGAAAAGGGCTTTAAAATGATGTGCCACAAGTGGGGTAGTTGCATTTGAAATTTTTAAGTTGGGGTTGCTAGGCATTAGGGGGAAGAACATATCGAGTTGGCTTGACTGTCAAAATAGCTCCCCCCAAGAACAAAAATCGACGGGTATCGGCGAATTTTGAAATATTATTCGGTTTTCCAATTATAGGGGGGGTCAAATTTTCGTTGGGATACCCTGTATAAAACAGCTCACATGCCGCAGTGTAATTGTCACTTTTACAGCGACAAAAGCACTAGTGGTTCTTTCACTTATTCATTTTTTAATCAATGATCGCGGTGTCCGTTACCAAAATAAATAGTTTCAGATTTTTGTGAACAACTTATTGAATTATTAAACACCAGCAATGAGTTGATTCCGTTAATATGATCCAGATGCTCCTCCATCGAGAAATTGAATGTAATATTGCAAGATTGAGCTTTTAATATGCGAAAATGTAGCGAAAAATTTGCAAATAAGCGGTAGTTAAAACAATTTGGAACACCACCGCTAAAATGCTACAAATGCTAAACGTAAAATCCTACAAGCACAACCCGAAAAGAGAAAATGCAGTGCAGCAGCTCTTAATAAATTGTGAAATATTTGCAATGGCCATATTATATGACGAAAATTAAACCGAAAGGACTTCAAAAGAAACGAAATTGAAAATAACGGAAAAGAAACTGGACGTATCGAATATAAACCATAGAGGAGAACGGGACAAGGCGGTGACAAAAATTATGTGACAGCAAATGGATTACGCCTAATATTTTATAGGAAGATATTTGCCCAGTACGCTTATTTAAAAAGTTGATGGAAAAACGAGGCACTTCTATAAATAAAATTGAACGAATAAACATTGGTTGGTACCAATTGGAATTAATTAAATTTCCAAATGGACTAAATGCTTAGCACAACGCATTGGTGTAGATATCAAACATGTCAAAAGTACAAATTACTAATTCATCATCAATAAAACCATACTTACAAGTTGAGAAAAAGTATCATTCGAGCATTATTCATTCGATTCGTTTGGAAAAAGAACAAACTTTAACATCTACTACAGAAATGATTAGCTGTGGCACCCGTAGCGATATTAGTATTAACTGCGTGTTTAATAATTGTACGCTCAAATAAAAATCTATTTATTTTTACTGTTTCATAAATAAAGTTTGCATTGATGTTTCTAAATGTATTATGCATTAAATTTTCTGGGTAATTTTTTGTTTTTTAAATTCTAAACTGTTTCCTTTAGCAATTTGACTTGAAAAACTGTGTCAACCTGTTTAATAGCTGACAGTTTTTCTCGTTTAATTGCTAGGTAACAGCTTTTCATCAAACAACCTAAATTTACCCCGTAAAATACAGACCTCGTGTAATTATAAGTGATAATTTACAGAAATGCATTTTTTACTGATAAACACTAAGGTCAGGTCGTAGCACTACACCATAAAGTAAATAATTTTAACAAGGTTCTTGCTCAAGTGACTACTAACATTTATTTGTTATTGTAAACAATAGATGCAGCATGGTACAAGCAAAACCACAATTTTTTATAATTCATACAAATTCGTCGAATTAGTTCTTGGCCTTGTAATCTTTCTGACGTTTAACATGAATAAATACAAGGTGACACAGTCCGACGAATAGAGGTATTTTTATTATTTAAAACAAACACAACAATGGCGGAATATATTTTTCGTAAAACAGTTCATAAAGGCTTTATTACCTCTCAAAGGTAAGATGTAATGCAATGGGGAAGTTGTATGAATTTTATATGGGTTTGAAATGTATTACAGGGTAATACGCAATAATCACGTAATAATTCAAATATTAACATTAATAAATTGCCATAGAATGTAAACAAAACCACGTGACCGAAAACGCGATTTTGTTGGTGTGACGTGACACGCCGTTCAGTGCGTTTTATATTTTCATAGATACAGGTGCAGGTTATGATGTTGGTGATGTAAAGGGGCGTTTGTTTCTGCGACATGTTTGCGTCATAGATGTAAATACTGTGCAGGTAATGCCATCATTATTAGTGGTGATGTAGTGAACTTACGTACTGTTAAACGTAACTTATTCCTTTATTTACAGTATAGATCCGCTCGTGAGAATTGCGCCGATAATACTGTTGGTTACGTCCAGATAGTTGCATAATGTGTTTATAAAATTATGCCATCTGATTTCACATTAAACTACTTGTTAATTTGAAAAATAATAAATACACGTAATGAATAATGGTATTTAACATTTATTAATTTTTTAAAATTTATGTATTAATTTTTTTATTGCGATTTACTACTGATTTCATTTATCTTTGAACATTTAAAAAAATCCTTATTTATTATTTTTGTTTATTATGTTTTCAGAATAATAACAGGTAATTTAATATAGTGAAATCAGATAGCAAAATTGTATAAATGCCTCAGATAACATTCATTTCGTAAATGCTAGGAATAAATACAGAAAATGTGATTTGGAATCGGAATGACGCACTCAATACAATTAATGAAAACAAAAAATGTAAGTTTTCTTTACCATTGTTTTTCAAAACGCCATGTACACATTCTGGTATACTCGCGGCAAGAATTGACTTACGTCATACGAACAAATGAATAACTCATTATATTTTCAAAAAAATACCTGCAATTGAGAGTAATAAAACCATATACATACTACAATAAAAGTTTGCGTTATTGCACCAAACTGCAAAAAAATGGTTGTTTTCAACGCGACCAAATATCGAAAATTACGTTGACAATAGTCCAATTTTATTCAGCATCGGTTTACTTGAAGGTCGACCAAACTGATACCAACCGCATTCTATTGGAAGCTCATGACGTCAAGGCAGCAATTTGGTCTGTCAATTTCAGATCCACTCATATTAGGGCGGTTCTAATTTTTGGTTTGTTTACTTTACAATCAAAACGTAAACTGACTTGAGTGTGATGTAAATATACGTTCCAAATTCGAATGAAAATGTCGGAAATGGAATAAAATCATTCATTGGAACGAGAAAAGGTAGAAATTAGTTACAATGGAGTAAAATTTACAGACTCTCTACGAAATTGTCAAAGTTGAAAATGGTGAGTAAAAGTATGCAAACTACTAGTACTAGTACTACCAGCCCCAACACAGTAACATATCAAGTTAATTTTTTTTTACTGGAGACATCATCACTAGCAATTAATAAATAAACGTAAAACGTCTATTATAGTTATATATTTTTAAAACGTGTATAACAAGCCAAACACAGAACCAATGCTTTCAATTGGCAATAATGATGACGTCATGAATTTAGAACCAAAGTAAAGCCACTGTCAAAAATCTGTCAATTTTATATCAACCGAAACCACAACCGAAGCTGAATAAAATTCGTCTAATAAAAACAATTGCGTAATGTCAGCCATGACGTAAGACGTCTGAATTCTTGTCGGGAGTATAGCTTAATAGAAAAGTTTAATTGATTCATTGAAACTTTACATTTTATTTTAATTAAACTTATATTAAAATGGTCTTCACAAACAAACAATGTTGCAATGCCTTCTTTCGTCGCGCTTCATCACCCTACACCACATTTTTCTTTTCATTTTTTGGCACAAATATTTTTTATTAGGCGTTGTATGCTGTATTCGTACATAATGGCATAATGCAATACTTCCATTTACCCGGTCAGATGCACTTCCTGTGCCCGTTTTACGACTTTATTTTGTAACTTCGATATCGATATCATGATATCAATATATATATTGTCACGGAATTTGCCCCGATCGCCCCTACGCGATTCTGGTAAACAAACAAATAATGCCGTGTATCGAGGCGCAACTGGAAAAAATGAGAATCGACGAGAAGCGTTCGAGAGTCGTTCGGAAAATGGATCTAAAGATGCTAGGTTTTGTATAACTTTACATGTTATTTTAAAGTCTCTCAGTGTCAACTGACACCTCTGACACTGATCTAATTTCGGTGAACACCTACTGTAATAGATATACCAACGGGGTGTAGAAGGGCAGAAAACTAAACAGCCAACATTTTTTCCCTATATGTCCCTATTTTACATTTACATTTATTTTAATTTTCAGTTTTCATAATAATTTTTACAACGGTTTTTGAGAAAACAAACTTGAGATATGTGTTCCTAAAGGTAAGAGAACTTCTTAATATAAATATGACTCCCATACTAAAATACATCCTGCTTAAATATTCGTAATTACCTTTCGTTAACTTTGCTATCGGTGAATACATCCGGTACCAACTGCAGAAAACTATTCAACTTTTCCCACAAGAATGGCTTGGGATGTTCTTCTCCTTCCACCTTAACTTTGTGCAATTTGGCCATCCTTTTCGCAACCAGTTTGTAGATGTGTGGGTCCCTCACGGTCTCCTGGTTCAATGTATTTCCCGGTACGAACCTGTACGCCAAACCGTTGTCGAAGGTGGCATAGAGGTTGGGGGCTAGGTTTACATTGTTGAGGAGTATGATGTTTCTAAATTAGATACAGCAGTTAATTGCAATAGACAAAACTGATTAAACTAGATAATAATTGTGTAAATCGAACTTAGTTTTTAAAAAGATTAAGTTTTAATAATGGCTTATACATATTCAAATGCTGAAATGACATTTATGGCCTTGCAGATGGAAATGGTACTGAGGCTAGATCAATTTATATGGAAAGAAGAAGAAGACCTCCACATTTATATAACAAAAAAACCCTTATTTTTGACCACAAAATACACTCCTAGATTGTTTAGCTCTACGTAATCAACACCCTGTATTTAATCAACAACAATATTCTTTGATTTTAACTAGCTGTGAAAGTTCAATATTCTGAACTGTCCTCGTATATTCGTACAATATAAGAAATTTTACAGGCGTAACAATTGAGCATGTAATTTATTTGTTTGTTATGTGTCGTCTTGATACTCTTGATTTAATTCTGCTTAAAGTTGATGTTTATTTCATGAATTAGGTCTCGCATTTATTGTCGTTTGCCGTCAGTTTAATTTAATGCATTATACATTCAAGGATCTTTTTAAATTGTTATTGTATGTGATACATAACGATGAGAATCTTGGTTAGGAGCATGGAGGAAAGGTAACTTGATTAGCATAACTGGTAGGTAATATTGGTTTTTACAATGCACACATTTATTAAGTTTTTTTTTACCAAAAAATTCTTGGAACTGGAGAAATAGTCTGCAAATTGTCAGACCATATTGTGGATATATAGGGTGTGGCGTCTTCAATGCAAAATATTATAGATCTAGATTCCTGATAATAAAATAATATAGGTCATGTGTGGATTATCAAATCTGAATATTAAAAAAATTTATAAAAATTTACAAAAAGTTAATGCCGATTTTGACCTAAAATTTGACCCCTCTGAAGAAAACATTTTTTCAAATCACTAAAATGTGTATAATTTTCTGATTTACTTAGTTTTAAAGTTTTCTATACATTTTTAATCGATTTATAAATAGCGTAGAGTAAACTTCGATTCGTCATCGTTAAATGACATTTGGTATTATTTTGAACAATAGGTCTTTGTAAACTGTAATATCTACTCAATTTATGAGCATTTATAGCAGATCTGCCTTTTAATAAGCATTCTAATTGTTTTTGACGAGAAATATTCAGTGTTAAGTTAAGCAACTTGAAAAAATTGTAACTATTTCCAAGATAAAAAATGGTCAAATCCAAGAAACAGAAACTTTTTTGAAATCGCGCTTGTTGTGTGAACAATTGGTTCTACCGAAGATGTCCCTTGGGGCATACTGTTAGTCATAATTTATTAGAGATTTGATAGTTATCCTGCAGAGATCTATTTTGTAATGTACACCTTTCTACAAACACTAAAGTAACAAGACATTTGAATTCATGAAATCGTGATTTTAATAACCGAGAGCAATAGTTGTAGCTCCTGTCTTCTATGATGTGTCGATATCGAAATTCGGGTTTGAACGTTGATTCGTGATTGAAGGAGAGGATACAGTTATAGTTCTTTCAAGAATGTTAAAATAATCATAAAAATGAAAGTAACTCACCGAGTTTCGGCCTTCCTGTCTATTAGCAGGTCCGTCTTGTTTCCGTAGATTCTCACGAGCACGGTCTCGGATTCTTCGGCTTCGGAGGGTCGGCATCCCACCAGTTTGTTGGTTATGCCATCTGTCAACAGCTATACACATTCAACTTTTATTCAAAACAAATTTATAATAAGGGGGTAGAAGAGAATCTACATCCGGCCTCCAAATCGTCAATAAAATTAGTCCGGTTTCCGTAATTGTAAGAAAAAATATATTAGTGACACATTTCAGTTAAAATCGGTGATTTTCGTTAGTATTCAATAATTTTACTTGGTCATATCTGTCAAATTCGGAGCGATTTCAAGGTATAGCAAAAATTACTAAGGAAAGACAAAAATTGGTGACGCGTTCTCGAACCAAAACCTCAAAATATTTCAAAGGTCAACTATCGTTTATTATTATATCATAACAGATTATTATCATTAAATAATAAATGCCTCGATTTGTGGCATTGGCACAAGTCACTTGTCCTTAGATTTGACAACTGAGAGCATCGACTAGGCTGCCTCCTAACTATATATAATAGCCCTTCTCGCATTTGTGGTGACTTTTGAAAATCCATCAAATTTACCTCACTCTGTACTGTACAGTGTCGTCCAATTTCGTTGTAATTGGACGAATTTGTTGCATCATAATTAATAATACGATGTGTATTAAGAATTATATTCATTAATATATAGCTGACTATTTTCATGATTATATTTAAAATCTTCATCATAGGGAAAATTTAAACAGTTTCCAAATATTTGTTGAAAATTAAATAATTTGCAAAAGTTTTTTTAATGACATTGTCGATTAATTTTCTTTTTATTAATTATTTTTTTGTTTGTTTCTGTTTATTTTCAAATATTGTTCAAAGTTATTTATAAATTACTTAATTGTCTAATATAATTATTTTGACAAAATTATTTTTTTAATTTTTAAAGTGAATTAATTCTTGAACCAATTTTGTATAATTATATAAAAATGCATGACCAACTATGCACCACGCAACATCAGATTGATCAGTTTAACGTTTTTTGACAATTTCCAAAATATACGGTGCAACTGAATGGCATGATAATATACAGGATGTATACATTTTAGAAAAAAATATGTTTCGGTCATATTTGAATAGAGACACCCTGTAGAGAAATCACAAGTACGCCACTGATCCCTAAGTAAAAAACTGTATCAGAAGTTATTTTCACCATTCCGATATTTCAGCTGTTCTATGAGGTACAAAGGATCCCTTAAAATTAGTTTTTTAAATTTCGCTCTGTATCTCAAAACCGAAGTTCTATGAAAGTTCTCATTCGGCATCTCAAGCTTCTCGAAAAATTAGTACAGTGTTGCGAAAAGCGCATCCTTCTATCTCTTGTAGTTTTCGAGATAACCTGCATTTACAACAAAATGCACTGAATAAACATTTTACTTATCACATTTCAAATAAAATAAAAATTATGAACTTGCTTTCCACGAGATAACAATTTCCTTATAATTTACACATATCATATGGTTTTAATAATGGCCGGATTAAGTAACGTGTTTTGTTAAAAATTTTGATTTTAGAATTGGTTCATGAACTCTACATTTTTTATCTCTTCAAAATAAATAGGATATTTCAGTCGATTTAGAAGCGGTAAATCAAATTTAATTTGCCAAATCGACCATTATTCGCTATTTCTGTAACTGATATCGTTTGTTACACGCCCTGTATGCATCATCACCCAGTGGTTGCAGTTTATTTTGCAATATACGATTCTCAATAGGCCAAGCGCGAAGTAAATATGTTGTAACGCAGTAGTCGTTGAATATTCAAGTTTTACCAGTTATTGGTTTAATGAGAAACAAACAAATAAATCAGAAAATAAATATGTAGATTGGGTAACTTGTACAAATTTATTTTGATCTAGCATTGATACTAGACCATGCACTGTTTAAATAATTTGTACTACTACTTGTCCAGTTTGTATTATTTAAACAATTGTTAACTTGATACGCAATACCAAATGGTGTCAGATTAGAGTAGAAATGAAAAGAATTTGTTCTACAGGTATCCTCCAAGATCTTTGTGTTTGTAAAGATAAAAGAAATTAAGATAAACATTGAGCTAGTTATTTTAAAATCGTTTTTAGAAAGTTTTGAGATTAGTGTAAAGTTTTCTTAAAATAAATGTTTTTGTTTTCTGAACTGTTAAAACAAAACCTAATTTGATATTGAAGAGACACTAATAAAGGGTCATATTAGTGAGTAAAATCAAGTCGCCAGAGGCGGGGAGAGTAGATTTATCTGCTATAAGTATAAAATAAATAAAATTTATTTTTACGTAAAACTGGTTGTTATTTTAACAATTTCACTCGAATATAAGATATTTATTTAGGTAATCATGTAGATAGTTGACGAAAGTGGTTTGCTTGTTTTTGATAACGAAATGCGTAGCTGCTTTTCTTAAAATGTAATTGGAGACGTGCTTATTATAGTCGTGAACAAAAAAAAGGTTTCTAATTTAAATGAGTTTAGGTAGGAAACATTTTATTGTACAAAAAAAGTTGTAGAAACATTTAAACATTATGCCATTGGACAAAGCGTCAACTGAGCTTTTCAAAAATATATTATCTTTTATATTTATATTGAACCATTCTTATATAAATTTATATTTCTTCTGTTTTTCATATACTCGCGTCAAGAATTCAGACGACTTACGTCATAGGAACAAATGAATAATTTATTATATTTTCATCAAAATATTTAAGAAACTGCAACTGAGAGTAATAAAACTATATACTACTAATAAAAAATTATTGCTTTTCACGCGACCAAATATCGAAAATTACGTTGATAATAAAAACAATTGCCTAACGTCAGCCATGACGTAAGACGTCTGAATTCTTGCCGCGAGTATATCTTTTATTAAAGGCATTAAAAACATAACATTGAGTTATACAGGGTGTCCCAAAATAGAAGGCCATACAATTAACCACATATTCTTTGAACAGAAATAATGTGACTTTCCTTATGCCAGTTTTTATTTGGGCGTCCCTGTTTCAATATACAGGGTGTTAAAGTTACATTTTAAAAAACTATTTTTGTTAATAATACCATTGTTTTCTAAGAGATACACTTGAAATTTTGCACGTATTTTTATCTTATTCCGGCATACTTATCATGTAATTTTGGTGAAAAAAATCGAAGGGCGAATGGAGGTAACTGAGGGATGCAGTACCCTCAATTATTTGTAAGTACGCAGCTTTTCCTTGAAATATCAAACATAGATTTTTCTTTTGATCATGTTTTCTTTTGTAATTTTTTGTTTGAATGCTCCGTTTAGTAGAAAAATGGCAATTTGTAGTGCCCATAAATCTATAATTTTCAAGTGAAACTGAAATTTTGTGGATATATCTATTATTACGATACCTTGGCAACTTAGCAAATCGTAATATTTACTGAATGAATATTTGCTAAAACAAAATGGATAATTCGAAATTTTATAAAATGTAACTTTAACACCCGGTATATTGAAACAGGGACGCCCAAATAAAAAATGGCATAGGGAAAGTCGCATTATTTTTGTCCGAAGAATATGTGGTTAATGGTATGACCCTCTATTTTGGAACACCCTGCATGATGTTGCATATTAACATAATATTTCGAAAACCATAAAACTTAAGTAGGTATCCTGTATATTCTTGAATTACAATTTCGTAAAACTATACAGGGGTGTTCTATTTAAAAAAATAAGCCTTATTAAATTGTTTATATATATGCTTTAAGAATATTTAAAAATTCTTACAACCGTCATTGTTCCACCTTTTTTTTCGTATCTTGAATAATAACGGAGAAAAAGGGGACAGCAATGTTAACGTTACCACCCTGTACACAATGCATGTATTACGTAATAACAGCAATTTTCAAATAATTCCGGTCATATTTATTATGCGTAATCTGATTTGTTCAAAATATTTAAAAAATAACCTCAATTAACCCTCTTTGACAACAGCGGGTTTGTCGTACGTATTTCAAAAGCGTGCTTTTTATCGACAACCGCCCGCGAACACCCTGTACACGTCAAAAAGAGGCGGACGTACCTTAAACTCGACGCTGTCCTTTTCCCACTGGGGCCGGATCTTTTCCAGTATCCTCATAGCGCCCCTCTCGACGTCGTTCTCGTCCACTGCCACCCTGATATGGGGAACGCAGTTGCGTGTGTCGTCCACCATGCCGCCGTAATCAAATGATAATCGTCCAGCAAGCCACAAGTTACGCCGGCGAATGACGATATTCATTTGTCGCAGAGAACATAGCTCAGATAACGCGATACGTAAACATGAACAATTGAAGCGGGTGCCGATGCTTGGGAAGGAATTCGCAGATAGCTAGATGGAGGAAGAAATGGGGGCGACGTGCGCTTGCGTGGGGATAGCGGATTTCGATAAACGTACGGGGGTTGGGAAAATGATTTAGCAAAGAACAATGCCTTTCTGTAAGGATCTGTAGAAATAATTGCTTGAAGGTTGAATAATAAAATGATATCAGACCCAGTTATAACAGTTTAACAATTGGAACTCGAGAAGTATCACATCACTGTATACTATACATACTCGTATCTGTTAGAGAATATGAATACCAATTGTAGCCGTCCTGCTTTTCGTTTTGATGAAGCAATTATAAACAAACATGCAATTTACATATTAAAATATGCAGGGAAAGCGGTCTGCGTTGTACATCATGCATGACAATACTTAGAATGCGGGGGACGCGGCTTTTAACAGGGTCGTACTTTCACAGTTGTCACTATTTTCATTAAGTCAGCTGGTTGTTCGTACATGAGGGTTCAAATCGGTCGGTGTTCAAGGGTTACTGCAAATCTTCCATAGATATAGCAAATCTGATAAACGAGTCCAAAGCTGGTTTTTCGAGAAAATAACAATTTCGCAAACCGCATGTCTATCTGTTACAAGCTACAGGTCGTTTCTCGATTTTTGGCTAAACCGAATGGTGTCCTTTCCTCGTTTCTCTTTCAAGATATCTTAACGGTTTTAACATTTTAGAGACACTTTTTGAGATACATTGCATAAAAATAATTGTAATCATATTTTTGGTCTTTGTGATATGACCACAACTTGTGTTTTTTATATGGAACAGGGTGTATTTTATTTCAAAAACGGAAAGAGTTAGCGATTCTTATTCCATACAGAGGGTGCCCCCCAAGTTTGGAAACAACTTGAAATCAAAATTGTCTTTGGGCAAGGTGAATATTATCACTTCCAAATGATTAAAAGGATTTGGCAATTGTTTCAATCAAACGTCAAAGAAGAGCGTGGTTCATATCTTGAAAATTATAAACCCTCACTTTTTTAAAATTATAACTTCTACAAGTTTCCAAGTCGGTGACTATTTTTAAACAAAATGACAAAATTTCTTGAAAACAGTCAACAGTTTTGTTCAAGTATTATTAATTAAAAAAATCAAATTAAAACTTCAAAAATACAAGGTGAAACAAAGAGTGGTTACTACTTACCTCCATGTATATGGATTTTATGAATATTCACTTCAAAGCATGACCAATTATTAGCATTAGTCGTGTACCAAATGAGAAGAAAATATTTTCAGCAGATTGGAGGAAATTTGTATTTTTCATTTTTTTTATTTCAGACCGCTAGGGATGTATTTTGATATCTAGGTAAATTAGGTTCATATAATTAATTGTGTCATCTAATTTAAACCGTAAGTTTGGCTACATATTTTAGAATCACTCTGTGAGCCTTCAAAGTGAGGTCCCATATTTCGAAAAAAAAAAATATATATCTTCGCTACGTTTGTGTATAGAAGAACGCATCAAATTTGCTATACAATTTAGATACATTGGGTTATAAATTGACCAAAAGTATAAGATTATTGAGGTACCACAAGATGATTTTGTTATTTTATCCTTGCCTGGCCAATTTGATAACTTAAGCGCCCTCATTTTGTACAGAATGCGATTCTCAAACTTTTCATCCTCTTGTTAAATCCTACCGTTTTCAAAGAAAAAAAGGATTATGTGATGTTATGTGTTTATCATTGTTACTTTTTAACGATCGTCTGCTAAATTGCGTCTCCTTAGCACGGCCGCTGTGATTTAGCAGACGATGATTTAACAACATTCAATTTTGCCATAATTAATCATTACTATTCACATAAATTAATAAATTTCTTTCAAATATGGTACGAAATAATATATTTAAGTTAATAAAAATGTTGCGCTTCAAACAAAAAATAAGAAACACTATACTGTAAAGTTCAAATAATTTTAAGTGGTCAATCATTTTAGTTTTAGGCAATGAGTAGTAACTGTATTTATTATTCAATGTTTTAGGCAATTGCTGCACGCATTGTTTCAAATGATGTAAAAATAAAATTCAACGTCAAATTATAATAGTTGATTCGACATATGGAAAAACGACGTGGGAAAATCAAATCTACCCACTTTTTACTCTTATTTGTTATATATGTTTTCTGGAGATTGGAGGCCACAAGTTTATTTATTTCATGATGTAGTACCTATATTTAGATAATATTTTGGTGAACCGAACCGCAAGCTGAATAAATTTTTGATGTAATAAAAAAATTAATTAAACAATTAAAATGTTGCTATTGAATTTATCTGTCGATACATCCAATTATTTTGTGGTCTTTTGTGGCAACATCTATTGGTAAAGAGATAAACTAACTAATGTAATTCAATTGTAGGTATAGATTTCTACATTTCCTGTACTGTACAAAATGAAAACACGTATTTGGAAAATAAATATTACAGAATTAATAACAGACATTGTTGCACAAAAGATAATAAATAATTGTCAACTTAAAATTTAAAGAGACCTTTTAACAGCGGCGTAGACACGGACCAGCTAGGGTCGTCAATAATAAATATCCAACTTGCTGGCAGGCAAATATTGGGGGGGGGGAGGAATGATCAAATACATAAGGTAGCCATATTTTACATTAACCATAGGTGGTCATTTCTTATGCCATGTCATAAGACACCTGAACAACAAATCACAAATGTTATACCATCGTTGCCAAGTGAAGAATTTGAAATGCTATTGGTCAGTTTTAAAATTAATGTCAAAAATCTACCAAATTTTGTTCAATATACATATTAAAAATATATATTGATAGCACTAATGCAGAATATGGTTGTAGCCACCATGCGGCTGAAAATTTGAATTCACACTTGTTGATGCGTGTTCTCCCAACTCAATATCTTTGTATCAATTGTTAAATTTGAAAAGCACTGAATGTCACTTTTGACATTCACCGAATAATGACCGTACCAAAATGCTTCCACTCCATCGGTGTTACTGTAGGTGTGTAGACCTCTAGATTTTTGATTTTCATCAGGTACTAAGTGGTTTAATTCTTGACGACTCTTTAAGACTTCTTTTTTAAGCGAAAATTGTAAATTGTCCATTTTATAATTATACATTTATTTCTTTATGTTGCAGATGTCAATTCTGATAAAGTTGTTTCTCTAGCAAAATTTCAGTAACATGGAATAAATTTCTTTTAAACATTATCACAATTAAAAGGATATTGCAGAGGTGAGAAATAAACAGTGTTAACGTTAACAAAATATGTTGTATTGTTCAAAAAAAGACAAAAAAAATTATATCAGCTCTGATTCATACTACATGCTCTTATATCTTTTATTTCTTGAAAAATCTACAACAGTATATTCAAAGAGAGGGCATTTTAGGCCTGAATTTCGCAACAGAACAACCTAATACTATTGGAGGTTCTCAAAAACACCCGACGATTAATTGAATAGAGCAATCAATACTGAATACGGAATTTTTGGTTAAGGTTGAATGAGGGACAGGAAAATGTGGTTATCACAGCTTCGCACAATTAATTACTTTTTAACTTTTCTTGATTAGCAGCAACATTATTTTCTTACTTATTTGGTAGTTATATATGTTGAAAAGGCAGTTAGAAGCTTCAACATCCATTTTTTAATTCTATTTAACTGTTTCAATCTGCCGTCTTTAGATTTATGGCAGCGCCTTTTATTATGGACATTATCCCACTTCTGAACGTATTCACACTTCTGCTTCTTACAAATAGACTGTGTTATTTTAAATGGAGCTCTCGTGAAACTGAATGTACTTCATATTAGTAGATTTAGTGTTAGTAACTTAATCGTCGGGTGTTTTTGAGGCCCTAGCGCAAACCCAAGCAGGTGACGCCACGTAACAAACTCAGAACGCAAAGCAAACAAAAAAAAAAAACGGAAATTGATAAACAGAAATGTAATGGAATGTACAAATTATTTATTTTCAACATAATTTTGCTGTTCCCTTCGTACAACCGAACCATTCTACATATTATATAATAATACTCTACAACAGTGGATCGCACGTCTGCCCGCCACAAGCCCCGAGGGGCGTCGCGGGCGGAGGCGCTACCCCAAGCCTTAACGTGCTGCATTTTACAAGACATGATGATATTTATGACTAAAATAAAAAGAGGGAATATTATAACATTCTTATCGGCTAGAGGCAAGAAACACAATTGCGGCCGGTCTGATCGTGCCTCGGCGCCGCAGCTGTGTTTCTCGTAGAAGCTAAACTACACTGAAGGCTAACACGTATATAACTATGGACACCAAACCATCAATACATATATGTTGCCGTATTTACAACAATGCGCACTAGGATGTATGGAAGGTTAAAGTTTGTGTGTGGAACATATAGCACAATGTTCGATTCTTACTTTTTTTTTTTAATTTGAAATACAATGAAATTAGCAAAAAACTTGACAACACTTACATGGGGATGGGAACAGAACGTACGTGGGTTGATGGTGAGGAGAGCGGAGTGGACTGGGGAGAAGTACGAGAGAGAGGTCAGCCTCTGGCGGAACGCCGCTAAGTAGAGTATACGCTACGTGATAAAAATAAAAACATGACGTACAACAGTTCGTGTGAAGTTAAAAATAATAATAAATTGTGCTACTTGTTGTAACTTTATTCAAATACCGAGACTCAATAGAGCCACTTCACTTTATTTATATATTAAAAGAAATAAGGTAACCTAAAGACTACGATAACTATACAATTAATTAATTTATTAAGGAGTAACCCGTTATGAAAATGACACGGCCAACGGAACCAGCTAAAATTATTTACAAATGATAGCACGGGTATTGCGGAAAATACTAGCCCCATCATAATTAAATATATTTACACCATGCGCGCGCAGCCTTCCGTCACTTTCATGATGGCTTACAGGTTTATACAATCATTTTTACATTTAAACATTAAAAACAAAATGATCAGGGGCTTGGCGCTGTACTGTTTGCGTACGCGTACGGATAGACGGGGAAGTGGCTTAAGATTTGGTGAACAGGAAGATGGCTACAATGAGACCGTATAGACCTAATACTTCAGCGAAAATGAGGATGAGGATCATTCCTACGAAGAGTCTTGGCTGCTGCGCTGTTCCCCTCACACCTGCGTCTCCCACGATGCCGATGGCGAATCCTGCCGCCAGACCAGAGAAGCCTACTGAAAGGCCGGCCCCCAAATGTACGAAGCCCCTGCAAAAACACAAAATTTTATAAATATGACGATAACTTTGCCTCAATTTACCCACATATTTTCAACAAATCTATTACTCAATAAAATGGTCAAGAAACTGACACAATTTGATGTAATATAGTGATTTTCCGGGTTGTTATGTCCTGACCTCGGTAACTGGTCTCTGCCAGAAACAGAATTAAAGCGTACATTCTTAGCATTAGCCGGGATTCTTTGACCCAGTTAGCGAGGTCATGGGATAACAATCCGGAAAATTACATATATATCAAATCATGGCACCCGTTATGATAACCTAAAAACTACTGTCACAGTTTGGTGAATTTATTGGAAAAATTTAACATTTACTTATGAATTACGAAAAAGAGTCCCTTGTGGACAACATATCTTCTCATGATGTGAAGACTTAAAATCTATTTTAAAATATGGTTATGTACAAATTTTAAGTCATATCTGCCTCAATTTGTAAAATTGTATTCTGCAATATTTCAGAGATGCAAATTGAAACAACACCCAATAAAGATGGGAATTAATGCAATTTCATTTGGGAATAAAAAATTAGCATCACATGTTCTTTCTACAGGTTTTTGTCTGGGCTAAATTTCGGTTTCCTTTGATAATCGTATTTGAACACTAACTTAACAAACATGAACTACTGCATAAAATAGCATTTTGCATAATTAAAGTTTTTTTTTTTACTTTTAAAACTACTTTCAGTTAACAACGTAGTGTTGCCAGCAACTCGAAGTCACGTGATTTTCATCCAATGAAATTAATTGTATACTCTTTTCACTGTTGAAATCAAATGAAGCTCAAAATTTCCAATTTCAACTATACAGTGGAGCAACAGTTGTACATAACATAACCGGAAATAATAAAACTGACCGAACCGAAGTTAAATTGGTGGTGCGGATGTTGCCAACAACACTACATTGTTCTCTGAAGGAGGTTTAAGTCTTAAGGGGAAGGTTAGAACAAATAGTCAGTTAAGTAAGATTATGTTAGCTAAAATTTGTTGTAAAAGAGAAATAAGCAAAGAGAGAGTACTGCAACCTATTTTGGTTTCAGATTTAGAAAATCTGACATTTTAAAACTTATAAATATTTTTTTTGCAATTTACATTCTTCCAAATGTAACATTCTAAGTAAAAATAAACAATTATCTCTAACACATTTTGTTATCTCACAAATAATTTAAAAAAATACAGTTTAATATGTTAGAAGTGCACTATTTCTTTAACAATCAATTAAGATAATATGCTATATGTAGCACTCACTATAAAAGTAAATAAACAAACATAGATCATTCTAGCAACTTGGAAAATAAGGAATATTTGACAGCAATATTCTTTATTTCTGTTAGCTTGAACTATTTGAATTTGCGACGTTGCTGTTTTGAAAATGGTGGTGATGTCACAGAAGTACTATGACAGCAACTAATGTAGTTTCTTAATTCATTCTCCAAGTAAATTAGAACATCATTCGAAAGAATTTGTATTATTAAATAAAATTAATGAGAACATAATTTTCAAAAGCTGAGGTATACATAAAATTAACTCTGGAACCAAAATGGCTGATTTCGGTACTCTCAACACAAGGAGCCTACACATCCAATCAATAACAATTATATGAAATATTAGTATTAAGTGGAATAAAGGTTTAAAATTTGTTCCACATTTTCTTGGATTGAAACATTATTACCTATTAATAATAAGGATTCTATTGCATGTAAAATAAACTAAATAGCCTTAGTGTAAATAAAAGTTACTAGAAATTGACAGTATTAATTTTTATGATTTTTGTAACTAATTTTGCCTTGAATTTATCTAATAATTCTTCCTACAAGCATGCAACGATTATATATCTAATCTAATAATTCTTCTTACAAGCAGCAACGATTATATATGATTACGGAACTTTTTTCGGATTTGAAATAGATCCAGTTTTATGAACGATAAAAATTAATCTGATATTCTCATCGGTGTATCATTTTAGGAGGCAAATATCGGGTTTAGCTATTAATTTATTGACAAACTTTACTGAATTAACCGCAATGGACGTCACAATATTGAAGCGTCGTTTCTTAGAAGACAAACTATTCAGGTTTCAATTTGTTTCTCGCTAATATGTTGCCTTGGAACGGGATAATTATTTTTCTAAACGAATAAACCAGTGTTATGCTAAAAGAATCTGTTTTGTGAGTAGTTACTTGAACATGTAACTCATCTGTACAGAATAAAATCGATTTCAGCACATGCTTCCACGCGTGCCACGGTAATGATTAATTTTGTAAAAATACAATTCATTATTCATATTCTGATATTTCGAACACTTTTAAGAGAAACCTTTCAGTTCTAGCTACGATTATACCGCAAATCCGCGAGTCTCTAATTTCAGCCGTTTAATCAATTTGCATGAATTATTATTGATTACGCCGTAACAGGCATATATTAACTCCCATTCGTCATTAGTATGACACTTTATTGGCAATAAATACTCAAATGAAGCCTTTTTAATCTCGGTTTGATTGGTTATTCATAAATAAGATTGCACACACTGATAAACTATACAAATTAATGCAGACTCTATTATTCATCATTAAAAAAATTAGATTTCCTTTAAAAAGAAACTTATAGCATAAAAATCAATGCTTGAATCAACATTACGCCTTCAAACTAACTTCAAACTCGGGGAAAGTATACGTTTGATCTGAAAAATGAAATGCGTTTAATGCCGTTAAAATGGACCGTAACTTAACATAACGGCTGTCCTAATGGACACATGGAGCATCTAACAATCTGATTTCTGATCAAAAGCAGTTCGTACGTTTCACAAATTTATTCTAAACGATCCGGCAGATATTACCAATTTCCTCGTGATTTATCTACTAACATAATTATCAGCCAGAGTAAAAATAATTCTTGTGTAAACAATAGCTATGACGCGGGAAAGTTTCTACATGGATTTCGATAGGGAAGACTTACAGGGTGACGCCATCCTAAGACGCTAAACTATGGTATGAAAAAAATTAGTTTTTTATTGGAAATACTGTATTTTCCGATAACAACCCGAAAAACCATAGCAGATTGAATAATGTTTCGTCGTCAATAGCAGTAGTTTGTGATATACTAATTTAATTTTTCTATTGTTAATCATATTACTTTGAGACTTGTGTCGGTAAAAACATACGACTGAATGAATCGCGTTTACAGTCTGGAATCGTGTAGAAAATTCGAGACGTTCCGATTGTGACTACGCAGTTTCAGACTTCAGAGCGAGTATCAGTCAGTTTAGTAGAGATTTTGGTGGTGATTAAAGTTAAAAGATTTGATAGTGAGAAAGTTATGTTATCTAAAGAATTTGTAAAGTATATTTTGGATGCTCATGATGATATGTTTTGATGGTTTACTCCTGCTTAATGCCGCCGTATTTCTCGCCGTAAAATGATCAAACTGGGTTTGTCGGTTGTTTCTTTAGATGCAGAGAGATACGTTCTAAAATATTTCAAACTGAGTTTTCAATATTACCAATTAACATAATGGAAGCACTTTTGCGATTTTACCGGAGAATTGTCATTGATTAAAGGCCAAATAATAAATTATATATTGATGAATTTTAATATTGGGTATAATCGATGTTTTTTTATACTTTACCGTTATCATAAAATCGTTGTTTCCACCTTGGTAACTAAGATGTAAACAAGCTTTCGATTCATTTGATCGCAAACTTGTTTGTTGTGTGCCAAAGTACAAGTAATTGAAACGAGTACCAATATTTTTGATCGTGTAATTTTTCCAAGTAAATTAAATACACACATCTTACTCACGTCCCTTAAACCATTTACGACATTTACGATCTTTACTGACTCACAGACTCTACTCCAAATAAAACATCCTAATTTACTGCTAAATAAATACCAATAATATAAAACGGGTCCTAAATTACGTTTTTCGCAACCTAAAACAAACGCGGCACAAGTGCGTAATATTGACAAGGCATAAAAGCATTTCGACGTTACTGGACCTTATCAGCCGCGCTGTGGATTAAAAGCGTCAGCTCCGTTGGACAATATAACCGTCTATATTGAACGGGAATTGTAAAAATGTGTTTATTAATAGATCGCGTTTATCTGGTTAAGCCAATTAACAAATAAATGTTGTGCGGCTACGGGGCGTACAAACAGCCTCAAAATGTGCTGCGCGATGAAAAAATTTCTAGGAACAAAGAGTGGACCGACAGCTGGCCAATTACCGTACTATCTAACATCAGGACCGAATAAAAATGATTTAAAAAATAAATTCTGCAAAACAGAATGTAACAAATTGGTTATTATACAACAAGATCACGCTTTTTTTATCTGTAGTAATTTGAAAATAAGATTTTGTATCATGTGAAATATTTAATTCTTTTATTACTCGAGATAAGCCAGATAAATCAAAACAAACATCTCATTTACGCAAAAAAATAATCATTTAAAGGTGCCTCCTTAAGGTAACTGCATTTTATTTCTTCGCACATACGACACGATACAGGATGTTCTACATTTCGAAAATATACATAGTAGGATTAAGAGGCACCTTTGTAAAGTTGATGAATCAGCTAGTATAGTTGCGGCAAGAATTCAGACGACTTAAGTCACGATTGACGTCACTCAATTATAGTTTGTCACATTAAAAACAATCATTTTATGTAATTTAGTGTAATATATAGTGCAAACATTTAGTACAATATATAGTTTTATTACTCTCAGTTACAGTTTCTTAAATATTTTGAAGAAAATATAATGAATTATTCACATTTGTTCGTATGACGTAAGACAACTGATTTCTTGCCGCAACTATATAGTATTTTTGCTATTTATTATTGTATTTCTAGAAGCCTTTTGGTGAATGCATTATATTTACTAACCAAATATCTCTTTAACATCTTATATGCATCGTATTTAATAACAATTTCAAAAATATTATTGCCATTTACGATGTTCTATCGCCTTTTCTAAACTAAAATGTATTTTTGAAGATCTCAGTCGTCAATTTTTTGTAGGAAGCTTCTTTCTATAGTCGAACATAAAATAGGGGTCACTATTTTCGGTGGGAAACCCTGTACGTACGCGATTTACCGAACAGCGTTCTATTATGTCGCATATTTTTAGTTTTATAGTTTTTAGGTTTAATCATAAAATGTATTTAAGAATGAAAAGGCTATTTTCGTAGCCGAATCAAGGACTTTCGATCTAAGTCGTATCGGAACGAAGCCGATATTTAACTTATGGAATACTACCAAAACTACGTTATTATTAGACCAATAACAATGAGCCGAATGGCTATCGACACGCGAACTATTCATTCATCCTACAGAAAACCCGTCTGATATATGCATCAAGAGCAAGGCAAGATAAATTAAACGGATTTGAAAAAAAAAATAGATATTGTTAGAAGTCGGCCACGGACAACTAGACTACATTTTCTATAACAAATGAATGCTAGAATAGGTTAACAGTTGACAGCTGAATTCGCTTATTACACTTCTGCCTTACATATTGTCTTCTCACGACCGATTCCTATTTCTCAACGAACCACGACTCTATCGCTTTTAGAGTGCCCCAAAGAACCGTCCGCGGCCCTCTTTAGTCTCCTGCTACTTATAAATGACCCTGGATCAACTTACTTGAACAGTGAATAAGAGGAACTATCGCCAATGACACCGGCGATAAGTACGGAAATGACCAGACCGTAGATGGCGATGATACCAGCCATGACCACGGGAATGATGCACTTCATTATAAGTTCCGGCCTCATCACCGACATGGCGGCGATGCCTGTGCCTGATTTTGCCGTTCCATAGGCGGCACCCAGCGCTGAAACAGAAAACTATAGTTAGCAAACAATAACAAACGTTTACGGTAGTAGAGCAACTAAAGCAAACCCTGGCCATTTTGTTTATGTGTTCTTCAGTTTGAAGACTTAAAACGGCTATTACTACGAATATCCTATTTATACAGCCGTTACAAGTGGTTTAATCAGTTTTTAATGGTAAATGACAGCTTGATTTAATAATTTCGGCAGCTATAACAAAATAAATTGTTTGAAATACTGATATGCAGGAAGAGTCTTTACAAAATTCTAACCATGAGTTCTTTGAAATAACTCGACTTACCTTAGTACAAAAAAATTACTTAGTTGAAATGAAGTTTCTTTTTGTTACAAGTTGTGTTTCATAAGAACTCTTCAAGTTGAAGACCAAATCTTAGAACGTGTGTGTAGTAGTGTTTTCTTTTTGTGTATGTATATAAAAAATGGAGCAAAACCCTCTTTTCCTACGGAAAGCCGGCGCCTATGATAAGCATCGACTGAGATGGTTTAGATCTATAGATAAAACTTATATCTGTCAATGTCAGCTACCATGCGGTCATTTTTTTTTGCAGCATTTCTAAATGCAGAAACGACAAAAATTAACATTCTTATTAGTAATAATACCTGATAGAGGTAACAGTTAATCCAGTTAGCTGCAGTATTTTGCATTCGTTTTTCATTATTTCGTTACACACTGCCACATTTTCATTATATTATTTATTATAAGAAAATCGAACTAAAGGAGTAGGTAGGTACTAATAGATAATAGAAAACTTTTAATGCACCCGCGGCAGTCTTGCCACATAACTTAGAAAAACAAACCATCGAACTATATTGTGGGAAAATATCTGTATTCGACACAAATTCCTTTATTTAATAACTAACTAACGTTTAAAATAAGGCACTAAAAACTGAAAGAGAACATAAAACTTCAATGTAAACACAGGAATTGAATTATGACATGACAGCGAATTTTACCAATGTCTTGCTGGTTGTCTACTCTGGTTCTGTAAACGTAAAACGTGCGGCGGACGGACAGCATAGGCGGCGTTAAATAAGGATTTAATATAATATCGAAAAACATTTTTTTTCGCTTTATAAATAAGTTTGGAATTTTATTAGAGTGATTCCGTTAATTCTTAATTTTCTCTATCCCGTTTTGAAATTTTGTACTTAGTCTTAGTTAACCCTGCATATTACCTAAAACTTTTATTTTATATGTTATGCTCTTTGTTATTCTCACTTGTCAAATTTGAATAACAATTTAGTTTTTAGTGTGCATTCGGGTGGAAGTGTTTTTATCACTTCTATTGAAATTGCGAATTGGCGACTGTAAAACAAACTTCAAGTCAGAATTTTAGGTGTGGTATTGGAGGTGCAAGGGTTTGCTGCAATCCATTGCAAAAATAATTGCGAACTGTAAAGCGGGTTGTATCCAGGAAAACTCAACGTTTGGGCAGGAATTTTCGGATCGAAATATTTCGATTTAGTCATCTTTAATATAGGTTATAAACTGTTAATACTGCATCTATTTTACTTGTCTGATACGCCGATAGGTCAGTTTACGCCGAGAGGGGTTAAATAACGATCGATCTGTGGATCGCATAGGCGCGCCAAACACAAATTTCAGTTTCGAAACCGGCTAAAAAAACCGGGCACGCGTCGGCCACGATACCTGAAAATAAAAATCGGCCGAACTCTCACAGGCTAGACATGTTTGATAGACATTTGGCCGGTCGCCAGCGCCGCGAAATTAACTGCTGATCCTTTCCTAAACATTCGGATACGCTCGATTGTTGTTATCGTAATTGTTATCCTAGCTGAACCCCATTGAGCGGGCGCCTTTCGACCTTTCCGCGTTTTCCGGTAGCCGGCTGCATTGTGCCTTGTGTAGGAGCCCTAAAGGCAGTATAAATAAATCTGTTACTGGTATTTTTAGCCGCATTATTAAGTAATGCATCATCTGCGGCGGTGGCACCGGCAACATGGGAAAACTGAATCGCTTCAAAGGTAAACAGCTACATACACAATAATATTTTTATCCCCCTTGGCTTGGCTGATGAGTTGAAGTTGCGAGTATTAATGAATTAAAAGGAGAGCAAATAAACGGAAATTAACAGTCACTTCTATAATCAAAAGTAAAACCTCCTTCAACACTAAATCGGAGCTTTACCAATACAATCAGTTCCATAAAGACCCTCTAAACTAAAATGGTGTTAAAGCGTGCTTTATAATAAAGGCGGGATTTCGAATTTTTATGACAGTACTTTTTAAAAGCACATAACCTGCAGAAGCAAGCAGCATAAAGCTATTTATGTAGGAAAGCAAGGTCGCAAGGACGGAAAAATAAGGTTATTTTTAATTTATTATGAAAGTTGACAATAGATGACTTTCCTGGTTAAAATATCCTCATATTTAGATAGTTTTAAGTTCTACAATTGACTTTCAGAGATGGCTAAACTATAATATATTGATAAAGTCTACTTTAACCAAAGGTTACTTTTAACTACTTTACAACAGAACGAACTTTAAACGATAACATAAAGTATGCTTTGTATAGAAGGTTCTTTATTTGTAATGATTGTGTGACGATTTGTAATTAAAGTGTACGCATACACACACACACACATATTTTTTATAGAACTATGTCTCTTTAGGAGTAAATTTTGCCTGAGCTCTCATTACACACTTTAAAAATGTGCATCTATAGTCGGGTTTCAAAATAGTAGAGACCGACTTACTTCTATAAATCCGCTTGTAATTTATAGCAGCCATCACAAAGAGAAATACAAGCCGTTCGTAAATTCTTTGTATAAAATTATGTGTTCCGCATACCTCGTAAATCATATCAGATTACACCGCTTCTGTGATGTTTTTCAGATACCACTGTTCCTTCTGCTGCAGCAAATATGCATAAGCACATCAGAATACTCGATTTCTATTGGCAATAACACCGTGATGACAATTAGACTCTGTTAATTCAGATCCCTGTATTCTATCTGCACCACTACAAGTAACGTGTGCGCGGAAAAGTCCGAGTATATCTTTTCGCTAATTTATGATCGTAATTAATTTATTAATGATTCTATATTTGTGCTCTTAAGAATGGAGAATAATTCAAGTTCTACAGTGTTCTCAAAATCGAAAACGTCTTAATTTGACAAGTGAGAAAAAAACTGAAAGGATTAGGGTGTGAAACCAAAATATATGAGTGCAAAATAGACAAAGAAGAACAAACAACCTCGAGACGGAAAATAATGGAAATGCGCGGAAGGATCATCGACACAAAATCTGCGATAGTATTTTCCGAATTATGTGTGACATAATTTTCGTTTTATAAAGCGAAATTGAAAGAGTATGAAAATGATGAAATAGTGATATGGCGAAGAAACTATGTAAGAAATATTAGAAGACCCAAATCTAAATCGAACAATATTATTACATTGGATCTTGTCCCTTGCAACCCTCACCTTCTTTACTCCTCTATTACCTTGCGTTTACAGCCACTTTCATAACAATAGAATCCATGAAAAATTCTACAACTCTTATGCAGGACTGCAGGAGTCTGGGTATCAAACTGATGCAATGAATCCGATGATCGATTTATTCTATCTTTGGATGATATTAAAATAAAGTTGCCAAAAATTTCAACAGTTGTATCGCCCCTCGTCCTGCGTTAAAGACTTTACAGAAATATTTTGCTAGCAATATTCCATTATTTAAATGAAAGAATCCTGTAATAATGTGTTTAATGCTTTAAAAATGCCAGTATTAGTAACATTGTTAAATTTTTGATTTAATTTAATTCAAAAGACCAGCTAAATATAGGTTCACCGACTGACATATCTGTCACTTCTGAAATGAGGTCACGCGCGTTCAAGTTTCAACAAACAAGAGATTTTTTTCCGATCACCGTGTATTTTGCCTCGCAAAAAATCGCAGAAGTGAAAGTGGAACCCCGCTCGTGTGCCTCTCGCAATTTTTTCGGAGACGGCACTGACCTGCTTTATAAATAAAACGTGGGGACCGCGTGCGAGGTTCGCCTTGTTTGTGTGTTGGACAAAAATGGGCGTTATGTCGTCACGATCTAATTTTGATTGTTCAGTCGAATTGCTGCAGCCGCCTTTTTTTAGGGACGCCGCGCACACGTATAAATGGAAACGGAGGCCTTGGGCAGCCTCAAGGCCAAACAAGCGCCGCCAAATTTTGTTTCTAAGCGTAGCGCGTCCGCGGGATCTTTCGCGATCGTCGGGTACGGTTTCCACCGGATTTTCTGTTGCAAATTCCGTCTCTTCCCGGAGATTCCACTAATTAAAGTTTGGTTAATTGTATACGCACTGCGCAGGTGCATCCACAGAATTTACACACATTTAATTTTTTTTTTTGGGGAGAGGAGCTAAAATTCAAATATGCCAATTTTCTTTTGTCGTTGCTTGGTGCAGTTTGTTCCCCTATTATATTGTATGGACTAAATTTATTATTTTTTGGGATTTGTTTCTCAATAATTCAGTATTATTTCCGAAGTGGTGTCACTCATTTTGAAAAACTACAGAATTGCGTACTTAAAAATCTGCAAATTACTTTTGCAACTATAATAACTTTCTCAAATAGCATTATTACATAAAACTTTAGTTACGTTCATTACCTAGCCTACCAAAAGTTGACTTCTGTTAGCGGGTAGATTCTATCTGCGTATGCGTCTGACTAGTGGTTTCCTAATAATCCTCAAACCGATTTGACTGTCAGCAAACAGTTTCCAAACCATCCACTTTTGTGTTGGAACAAAAAATCTTACAACTAGTTCCCGGATTGATTGTGTTGGAACGGTTAAATTCGTAGTGCGCAAACTCGTGCCAGTTTGCTGCTAGTTTGATGCTGTGTAGGAACAAACCTATTATGTTGAGTTTGATTAATTGTTTTTTTATAATGACATTTTCTAGCATTTAAAGAAAAGTTTAAAACAAATTTATCAAACTTAGATAGTAGTATATTTTCTGAATAATTGGATATATTAATTAACTTCATTGATCCATATACTATTCCATTATTAAATAACCTAACTGAATGTGAAATAAAAAATGTTAAAATTTAATTTCACTCTGTGGCTGCATCGAGTGTGCCGCGGCGAAATTTAACGCATCAATTGTCGTGTCGCATGCAATTGTTTTAATCGCAGGACGGTCACAGCTCACTTTCGAAAAGAGCAAATGCAAGTATGAAACGGGTTGTAGTGACACGACACTTGTTTTCTCTCTTGGGCGCGACAAGATGCGAAGGTCTAAATTGAAAAATTAAACCCCAATTATCGAATTAGTTCGAAATAAGCACTTGATATATAAGAATACTGCTAAACTTACACGTTTTGGTCCAATATCAATTGTTACAAATAGGTAATCTTTACAGATTTTGTTAAAAAAGTATTTGTCAAACTCATTGCATGGCAAAACTGTTAAGCCTGCTATTCCATATAAAAAAGAAATATTTACTACGATTAGCTATTTTCATTGCTGCCGTCCATCTGGAAATTAATTTAATTATCGTTATGGTTTGTCTATTTTATTTAAATATCAAATATGATATGCAGTAGTTATTTCAATGACAACGTTTAAAATAATCTAACAATCAAAGGAATTGTGGAAAGTACCGTACGACACGTCACGGTTTGGTTTGACTCATCATCAGAGACTGGTTGTTTTTGAAGCAGTTGAGTGTTTGTTGAATACATTAAGGCCGCCGTATTCTCGCCGTGAATTTATCAAATTTGTAGTGTTTTTAGGTACAGAAATCTCGAAAAATAAAACACGTAGAACAAAGGTAATATCAAAAATAGAATTCTTGATGTTTTGTTTACTACTTTTACTATTTAAATTCTCTTCAAATAAAATAATAAATTTTAAAAAGCGTTCGTAAGACACATTATTTTGTTATTCTAACCCTATATTTTAACAATTATGTTCACATACTTGTAAACAAAAGAACAATCTTATATGCAGAACTATACAAGTTTATGTTACTACAAATAAGTATGTATATCTACAGTTAAATTTAAAAATACGTATTTGAAAGATGTCTGTACCTAAAAATTGGTTGGTTAGACCGCTTTCTGTCGTTATATATTATTCGTTTCACTTCGGTACCATCGAATATTTGCAGGTGGCATGAGATAACATTCCTGTTATTTGCTAAGCTCTATTATTCAAAATTATTCAATTCTTATTGTATATCTAAAATTATTTTGTATTTGTAGAAAACAACTGTTTCAAGAATATCGGCGCCTTTAAAACGTCCGTGCATCATGAATAATCAACTAAAGGCTAATAAATTCACATTTGTTTCGGATCTACAACTGAGAACTTTGAATGTCATAATAGTAGACGGATTTGTAATATTTTTTTTATTCTACTTTATAATTAGATTCGGGTTACTGTGGTCTCATAAAAATTAGACAAATTAGTAAATTTGCCACAGTTGGATAATTTGGTCCTCAAGGAAAGTTCTATGCGTTTTCTGTTCATAGAACTTTTATATAGCATCTAAGCATTACGTTATTTACATAGGAAGCACAGCCGTACCCAACTAACCTTGTCAGGGGGCGCTAAGTGAAATCTTGGGGGGGGAGGGCTAAAATTACCTAGTTTAATACTTCCATTTGCTTTCTAGAAACAAAACAAAATAAAAAAAGTTATTTACAGAGTGGTCTGCTTTAATGGCTAATCTCTCGGACAGCGTAAAATATACAGGATGACTCAAATTAGAAAAAAGTTAGACCTTTTGACCATTAGGATAAACCAAACAGATTCGAGATATCTGCTCACATTGCTGAAATATTGGGAAAAAACTGAAAATAACGATTTTAGAAAATTCCATTTAGCGTCATTATTTCTCAACAAAAAGAGCTGACATTTGGTGCAGGGGCATAAAAATACACGAAAAATCGTTCAAAGAAAATTTCTACGACCACTATTTTCGGATATGCAACATTCAATTGTGTTTTTTTTTATTATAGGCGGCATATTGGACAGTAACAGATGTAGAATAAAATTACGAACACATTAATATGTAGTAATACTATTTTATTTAGAAAACAATCCATAAAATTTAAAAAATACAATAAAATACAATAAAAAATCTAGTTGTTCTTGGCATAAAACAAAATTCAATATTTAATCAATCAAAACACAAGTATTCTACAAATCCTATATATATATTTCCAAAAGACGCCCATTTTCGTGCACACAAAGTTTAGTTCTTATTCTAATGTCCACAACGTGAATTAAATATATAATAATATCTTTAATTTCACAGGTATTGTAATAAATTTTATCTTCCAGATTATCTCAAAAAAAAAAAAAATAATAATAATAATGGGTTGAGCATGGACACCATGGAGGCCATGCAACAGGCCAATGAGTGAAAATCCAATTACATATTTGGAAAGCGTTGGTTTAAACATTGGAACACCATTGCAGAATTATAAGGTCATTTTGCTGAACCAGTTCAAAATTTGTAATATACTCGTAATTTAATGAATGATTATCAACACATTCTCCATTTTCATCCTCAAAATATTTAAATACCTGAGAAGTAAGGCGTCCAACAATAAAAACAAAGTGTTTGTTGATTTTTAAAAATTAAATTATAATAAGTTTTCTAGGATTTCTTTAATAGATTAAATACAGTAATTGTAAGTTTTCAAATTGTCACACTGTATACTCCCAGCTTATAATTTCTACTGGAAAAATATGATTTAATCGTCATAAAACAAGTCTTTATATGTAGTCATCGCCAATTTTTTAATAGTAACACAGCTTGGACTAATCCTACAGACGCCAAGAAGCAAAGATTGGCAAAAACGCGGGCGATGACCCTGTATATGGACAAATGGGACGCCTTGTCTAGCCAAGACTATCGATTGGTACACTAGGCGCCAAGTTCGTTCAAAATTAAAACATTAGCATATCCACTATCAATACGTCGACAATAAAAGAATCACGACTACTCACAGTTCCATTTTTTATATTTTCATTTTAAAACAATTCCATCACGCTTATCCAATCGACCCTCCCGAAAATTTCCTCACGTAGGTTCACTCCCCGTATACAAAAATTTGAAAACACAAACATAGCTCTCTTGTCACGACAATGCATTTATGTAAAAGTTTATTTCGGGCTGTGATCCCGAAACAAAGGGGCAATAAAAAGATCGATAATATTTAAATTTTATTGGCGGCAATCATACGAACCGTAAATACGCTCAGACAAAATTCATAACACAACCTTATGGCACTTGTGCTTAGATAATAATAGATTTCGAAGGAAGTAACATCAGTTTTATGGCGAGACTGTATTTATGTGCGTTTGTTCCCGCCAAACAATATTAATAACTTGCAGGAAATAATTTCGTCGGCTCGGTGTAACCAGAAAAAATTATCGCGTATATTTGCATAGAGAAACGGAAACAACTGAAGCAAATTAAGACTTCATACGCCGTTGAATGGCTTGATTAGCGAATGGAATGCCATAAAAACAAGCGATATTACGCTTCGCGATAGATACGAATTATACAAGGTGTATGAAGAAAATTATTTGCAGTTTACAAAGTATGCAACCCGCCATGCTTTGTGTCGTAAGAAATTACATTTTAATCACGTGTTATAATGATCCCTATGAAATCTATATTTAACAGTTAAGTTATTAGACTTAAGTTATTATTTTAAGAGTGGTGATGTTTGTTTCTGCATCAGCCAGTATCGTAATTTACAATTTTCAATAAAAAAATTATGATAATTATAGTTATTTGAGCTATTTTGCTAAAATAATCATGTGTGCAACTCGTAGGAAGTGCCTTTTCCGCATAAGGCGTAAAAAATCTATGCCTGATGAGGAAAAAAATCATTTCTCTTAACTTATTGTACAAATAGCTAATTTCATACTGCATTCAAATAATCTAAAAAAAATAAATATAAAAAACTGACGTCAAAAATTATCTGACGTGCATTTTTCGAATGTGAACTGCAAGATATTAATTTTCAAAAATACAAATTTTAATGTTCTTAAAATGTCAAAAAATATCCCCAATAATACGTGTGTTACCATGGAAATATCTTTACAGCCTTAGGACTTTTACTTTATCGTCTTAATACCTTAAAGTTCCATTTTTCGCCCTAAAAATGATCCAACATCATTATTGAACAGTATGAAATGGAATATTTCAAATACATTTTTTTAAATGTCCTCTTACTCCACCAATAATAAAACAGAATTAAGCTCAATCTACTACTACTACTAATTTCATTTGATCTACATGCCATCTGTCAGAAAACAACAACAAATTTATTCATTGAGATTATGTCGATTTTGCGTTTTTCAGTATTAAATATATAGTTGTAATCGCCACTGTGCATTGTACAAATAAACAGAAAATTGGTGGTCAAGTTTTTACCTCATTCAATGAAACTCATTTTAATATCGAGATTGGACAAAATTTAACATCTACTACGATATTAATTTTATAGGTAAATTTTAGCGCCAATTTTGACACTTGTAATGTTGGCTACATAATTGGTGACGTTACAACTAATACAGTGTATTGCAATTATTGATATCCTGATGTTAGAACTTCTCTCATTTTTTTTAAACAATCTCACCCGATAAATTCAGCACACGCCACTGAATACAATAATTACCCTACGCTGATCGATTATTTGAATCTTCATGGTTGGAGATGTTACACCAAGGTCAGTTATAAAATTTATTAAATTACTTCAACTAACTTGTGCATAGGATATGAAATTGACACTGAAATATTGCGTAACCTGTAATTAAGTACACGCAAAAGCAAAGCAGCGATAAGGGCGCCTGTTTTCAAAAACGGTCTAAAGAAATCTCAGCAAGTTAGAAAAAATATATATTTAAAATAAAAGAAAAAATAAGCATTGGTATTTTTACCCGTCATGTTTCATCACAGTTTCCTGATTTGAATTGATGTAAATTATTAAGCATTTTTCACGATGTAAGTTACAACGTAAGAAGGTACAAATAACGGTCTTTCAATAATAAACGAATGCGTTTTTCCTTCACAAGTTAAGGAAAATTATTCAATTTTAGGATTTATAGTTTGTCTTTACGCCCTAAAATCTATTTTTGAACTACTGGGAGTTCAGAGAAGAAATGTCATTAGATCTAGATCTCTATTAATGAGTGGAACAACTAAGAATTAATGTTAAAAGTTGAAAGTAGATTTACGAATACGTCAGCAGTTCAAAATAAATTGCAATATATTGTAGGTACATAATTATTATCTTTTATTAAAATTGCGATTTCTCGTATCTAAATGTGTCTTAAAAGACAGCCAAATGACTTAAGTATACTTGAATTACGTCCACACACATTGTAATAACAACCTTTGTTACTGCAATCTGAATCACATATTTGAAAAAATGACTCGCTTTCACTTAAGGAAACTATTTTTTTTTTATGTAACGTTCCACAATGATAAAACCCTTCAATCCTCGTTGTCTTTAATTGACAGATAACAATTAACAATGTTTCATTATCATCACACATATAATAAGTATATTTAATTAATTATGATTATTAATAAGGAAGATATTCTAATAAAGCATATTTAACAATAAAATTTTGTTGACAAACTGCGACTCATTCTAAATTAGCAACATAATAACTAAATCTAATCTTGTGAAAATCATACTTCAAAAAAAAATTAAATTCTGTTGGAGACGACAATGTTATGATTTCTTATCGTATCTTTATTGTGTTGGACAAAGTCAACATATTATCTCGGATGAGCCGACAATCTGAAGGATGTTTAGCTTTAGTTCAGCTCGGAATTTTAGAGCTAGAAAGAGACAGTTTCTCCACTACATAAACGTTTATTAACGCTTATGCTTTTTACTATCTCTTGCGCGACTGGTCCTGGTACAATTCCGTTTAACAAAGGTATGCACGAGAAGCTTGAAATATTAATCTAAAAATATCTAACATGTAGGTATGTACTTCGACTGTTTTTATGCGATAAGGGTTAAATCTCTACTTGTTTGTTGTTCTACAGCAATTACAAATATATTTTCTATTTTCCCGAGAAGAAAAAGAATCAACAAATATGTTTTTAATTTTGGTAGTGACGTAAGTATATTTGTTTTCTAAAAAAAATACCGATAAACAACTACAAACGTTTGAAATTATTTTTTGTTGCGAATTAAATTGTTATGATTATTTGATCATATGACTTTATTAACCTTACAATTGATTTTCAATTTATATCAATTCCTATATTTTTTACGAGTTAAATTATGGACCAGATATTTGGAAGCCTTAAAATACATTCTTATTAAAATTCGTGACGAGAATTTTTGTGATGAATATAAAGCTTTGTTGACAATTAGGGCAAATTTTTTTAAAAAGGGTGCAGTCACTGTGATATACAGTGTGACCCATTTCAAAAGAAAAAAATGGTATTTTTGATTATTCAATTTATTTCGGTTTTTTTCCTAAAAAATGAAGCAATAAAATCTATTCTGGCGTAAAATATTAAAATTTGTTTTTAATTTTCAAGGTTTACTTCGAATATTTTTTCATTGTCAAATTTCACAAAAACTGTTTAGATTTTTTTTCAAATCTAATTACAGTACTGGGTTCAGCATCCCCTAAAATGGATTTATGCCAAATTTTGTAAATATTCAATACCTACCTAATTATTGTTAACCGATAATTATAATTTTTTGTGATTATAATGTGATTAATTATAAGCGCAAAATTAATTCTCAATTATTTTTATTCAGTTTCATAGCCAACATTTTTTTTACAAATTATAAATAGCTCATTTTTATTTATTTACATAAATTTGGTATAAAACCATTTTAGTGATACTGAATCCAGTGCCCTACTTAGATATGAAGAAAAAAGAATCTGTAAGTAGTTTTTTTTAATCTGGCAGTGAAAACAATTCGAAGTAGGCCTTGAAAATATAAAACAAATTTTAATATTTTCTGTCAAAATAGAGGTTTTACTGCTCCATCTTTATAAATAAAAATAGATCGGATAATAAATACCACTTTTACCGACCTGTTTCCATTTGAAATGGGTCACACTGTATGCAGGGTTAAATACCACTGTGTACAAATAATTTAATCACGTGCTCACAGAAACCTAAAATACAATAAAAAATGATTTCGGAATTCTAGCTCGATATTTACAAAATCGAGCAAAACCCTCTTTTAGTCCGAAAAATCGACGCCTATGACAACCGTCCGAGATGGCATAGACCTGTTACCATGTGGTTGTTTTTTTATGGCATTGCCAAATGTAGAAACGACGAAAATGAACATTTTTATTAATAATTATACCTGATAGGTAACAGTTAATCCGGTTAACAATTTTGCATTCGTTTTTCGTCATTTCGTTCAAAACTACACACTTTTCACTCATACATACACACGTACAATTAAATAAAATGTCCATTTATCATACGAAAACTGAATTAAAGGAATACTAATAGATAATAGAAAACTTCGAATGCACCCCAGCAGTTTTTAATTATAAAATCTTGTCCAATAACAACAAATTTTACCATTTAATCTTCTATCCGCCGTAGTTGTATTGCTGGTTGCCGTACTTTCCAAACGTCAAATAGATATGCCAAATAAATAACCTTGCGGCGAACGGATGCCCATAGTCGTCGCGCGCGTTGGTTTTGCTAATTCGTATTTTTATTTTGTATTTTCACTTTTTTTTTCTTTTTTGTAAACTTTGTCCTGTAATTGATGTGTGCACTTTTGGACCAATACATGTATTATTATTAAAAATAAGGGTTTAATGCAGTTTTGGAAAAAAAAAATTTCGTTTTAATAATTTTTTGAAGTGATTCCGTTAATTCTTATTTTTCTCTATCCCCTCTTAAAATATTTGTACTTAGTAATGTATTCTTGAACTCCTACCAATATTTTACGATTTTAACCTTTAGAATTAGCTTCAGTTTAGGAGATACCCGACGAAATCCCTGTAAATGTAGAATGCATTACTCAGACAACCAAGTGTTTTTCATGTAACAATACAACCACCCTGTATAAAATAAAAAATATCTCAGTTTACTCAAGTTAAATATCACATGACAATGAAGGAATAATTGTGATGCTGATGATGATTTTTTCCCAATCATGGGTTAGGTGTGATGGGTTTTCGGTATCACGTGACTATGAATTGGAACTTTCTCTGTAAATGTTGGGATGGGGCAGTTCATTCCTATTACACGAATTTATACGTCACCGTGTAAACAATCACGTGTCAAACGGGTCTCGTGATCAGTCACAGTGAGGAATTCATCAATTATCGCATCCAAAGCGGCGAACGATTGAATTAAAATGTGCATTGTTAATGAGGCAAGGTCTAAAAATTACATACACACATAGGTAACCGTTTATTTTTAACCCTGTTACTGATAACTGTATGATTTGTTTATATTATACTTCAGAACGGCTATCTGATGTATTCCAGCTCGACGACCAAAAGGCGGGCGTTTGCGTATTTCGCTAGGTTTCCGCACAAATTAGAACAATCGCGAATAAACCAAACAATCACATGATATCCGAGAGATAAATTAATTTCTTTTATCTAAATTAACAAAGGCGATAAGCGCTGTAGCGACATCACGTGGAACGCCGACAATTATTGCGATTAAAAAACCGTTTCGTTAGGGCTTTGTCAGATCAAAAATATGTACAACTGGCATTGGGAAGTTCTCCTGACAAAGCGGCCTGGACGAGGGCCAAATATGCGAATGTTTTATTTATTTTCTTTGACCACGCGTAGTGAACTTCTTAGCTTGAAAATGTGGCTGGAATGACTAATCTGTTTGGGTAGGTACGAAATTTTGAGACGGTCTAACGTAACGATCGCCCGAATGAAAAAAAACGGGCATAATTTTGGACGAAATCAATTCTTGACGCCAGAATCGTCGGAGCATGGGCAATCAACTCGGGGAAATGCTGAAATTGTTAAGGTTATATAATGAACATTGAACAATTTGTAATTCATGTGATTTTATTGTTTATCCTTGAGGTCACATGGTGCATCTCTCAGGTGGCTGGCTACACCCACTTGTTCCTGATTTTTCCTAAAAATGTTGGTCCAATTTCCCCTACACTACGCTCCAAATCGTTAGATTTATCGTACATTTAACACAGACCTTGTCACATAGACGTACCTACCCCGTTCTCAACAAGACAAGAGCGAAAATCGATGTTTTTCGCCTTTCCCTTTGATTTCACTCTTCGTGACATTAAAAAAACCTGAATTCAAATAAAACTTTAATTCCTTTATCAGCATAAAGCATAGTTTACAGTAATTACTTCAAGAAAAAATAAATAAATCTAAATATCTAAGTATATGTTAATCCTTAGTATTCCGAAAAAACAATGAAAATTGTTAAATTATTATATCTTTTATAATCCATTGCATTTAATTGTAATTAATTATTAACTAGCTACACTGTTTATAACTTTATTTTATGATAAATCGAGTTGTACAAAGCAATCGGGTGGGTCTGTCAAAGCATGTGACCACTGTAAGTGGGTCATTAAAACCCCTTTCCTGAATGAAAAAATGGTAAAATGGGCCCTTCTGCCAAAAGCGAGAACGATGGTGAACCTTTTCCGTCTACTCATTGATTTTATCTACGACAAAGGCCCGAAATCCGAAATATACGTGTAATCTTGGCATATGACTCGTACTACGCCCATGGATATGAACAGCAGTAATTTCGCTTAGAAGTCAAAGTATGCTTAATTCAAACCATTCTGGCACATAATACCAATTAAATGAATTGTATAAAACGTCTGTTTTACAACGCACGGGCCTGACGAACTATTTTAAAAGGCGAAAAGGCTCCGTCATCGGATAAATCGATATTGTAGCGGTAAGATGAGTATAATTTTACTTACAACTGAATATAATAGCGGAGGCTGCTCCCATTACACCGAAGAAGGGTCCGTAGACGGGGTTTGTCTCAGAACTTGACATTTTGTTATTTGGGGGAGTATTTACAGGTCAGAACGGTCTAAAAGGTGCACAACACACTACGGAACTAGCGAACCCACTGACAAATATGGCTTACACGACTGCCACCAGCAAGAATGGGTCATATGACGATAAGAAATTTTCAGGTGGAGTGCGGGTATTTCCACATTCGCGATTGGTTATATTTGAGTTTAAGGACAAGCGCCGGCCAATCAGCGCGTGACGTCGCTGATAATTTTATGATGTCAAATCCGCTACACGTCTGTGGCTGGTGGATGAATAGGCGGATTATGTACTTTGACAAACAATACGAAATCTTTTTCGATTAAAATTTTACGTATTAATTATGTCACCGTATTTCTATACTTGCTATGCTAAAAAATAAGTTTATTTCGCCTGTAAAACCTGTCTTGAATCACATGATTTGGACTTCATCCGGTCACGAAGCACGCGCCGATGAGGCGGCAAGTTCAAATTCAAAAATAAGACCGGGTAATCGAAATATTTGATTTTGTGAAAGTAAATAGATTGTTTAGTATTCTTAAACAAGTTCTGAAGTACGTAGTTTTTTCTGCTAGAACAAATATACTTTATTGCATTTTTACATTTTCATTCTATTCGACACACCTCTTAGATGTTTTTTGGTCTTCCTAATATTGTTGTTAATAAATTTCTTTGTACTTTATAATAAACGCAAATTGAATACCAATGCAACATTTATGTAATTGGGCCGATCATAACTATGTAACTGGAATATCAATAATTTATGATTTCAGGTATGATGATGTGTTTTAAAACTTGTAGAGCTCGAGGTTATTTAAGAGTTATAACACGGGTTATAAATTTATCTGATAAAAACGTCACCAAAATGTGTTAGGAAACAAATTAACACACCGGCATTATTTACCCATACCTCATATCTAAATTCAATATCAAATAGGTCTAATCAGTAGAAATGCTAATTTAATTATATGTAATTATAATTCATGGTTTGTAAAAAATATCTGGTCTAAATTCGCACCGGGTATGAACGGATAATTTTTCGCGTAAATAGCGCACGTATGACATTGAATATTTAAAAAATTACTGTACATTTTAGGATTTAGAATTATTCGTTTCTTGCTAACTAAATAATTAAGCCAAGGCCATCGAGCAGGACACCTGTTGAAGGTGAAATTGTTCGAGTATGCAGTTTATTTTTATAAGCTTGGTTTAAATATTTGTTGGGTGAAGATATAAATAAAAAATTACTGTGCCAGTGGAGGTACCCATCAATTTTCTAGGAGGGTTGTAGCACTAGTTTCTTCTTTTACATATAAAAATAATTACACGGTTTTTATCAATACGAGGAAAATACTTACCTCTCAAAACAAGAATTATCATTAACTAATACTTAACGCACTGTATAAGCAATATAGTATTTTAATAATATCTGACCTTTATATTACTTTACTTACCTCTATATCCTGTCATGGGAAATGCCACATATATATATATATATATATATATATATATATATATATATATATATATATATATATATATATATTTATATATATATATTTTTTTTTTTTTAATAAAAGACAATTCATTTCATTACTATATTTTACGAAAACGGAACATACAAATATTGGGAATGATAAATATACACACGAATTATATACAGACTTTCTAGTCAAACGTCAATCACACTTAATGTTTATCTAGAGCCTTAGTTAGGAGATCATTCATGGAAGTTAGCAGAACTCTTGGGTCTTCGACAAGTCCTGCCCCTACCATCGAATTGGCGAATAACTGAAAAGAATTTTTCACAATTCAAAACATATCCCTATTTTTCACTTACACACCCCTAAAAATTTTACTGAAGTACGAAACCACCTTTCCAGGACTTGCTATAATTTTTTCTCAGCGATTCTTTGAGATATCATATTACTGATTTTTTTTTATTGGAAATCAATGCCCTCTAAAATCCACGGATCCAAAATTTCATAAAATTCTGGAAATATCCAAATTTGTGTTACGTTATACAATCGGTAAGTTCTCTCTCAATACGATCAATAAAAACATTCGATATAACATAGCCTACTATGTTTTTTGAAATTATCGAGCTCGTTCACAGTAGGCCACGATGGACGAATGTACGTACCTTATCTTAAGAAAAACAATATTTTTATTGATTGTATTTAGAGAGGTTATTTGTAGAACTGACAAAATTTGAAGTTGATTTGAAAATATGCTACGAAGACACGAAGGTAGACGTGTGTTTGTAAAATGATCAATAACTGCTTTGGATATTCTCGATATTTTATGAAATTCTGGATACATGGGTTTTAGAGGATGTTAATTAATGTTAAGTTGTCAGATTTCTAATAAAAAATTGCTAATATGAAATCTTGAAAAATTGCTGTGAAAAAAAAAAAAATTCTAACAGACCTTGGACAAGTAACCTGACTATTGGCTATTTACAAAAAAACAATAATCCATCATGTGATGTGGTAAAATTTTACAGGGATGTGTAAGTGAAAAGTTGGACACTGTGTATACAGGGTGTCCGCTATATGAGTGCTAATATTGAAAGGAAAAAAAAACAAAAAAACTCATGAATAAAAATGTCTGGTAGGTTTTTCACGAGATTCAAAAATAAAAATTGAACCAATAAAATGTGACTAGCGAGTTTCATTTATTTGTGTCAAGTGTTCACTTGATATTTGTGAATGTACACAAACAAAAATGATACATTTTCGTAACATGGTGCATGCCATGTTGTTAACTGGACAAACTTGACTGATTACCAGACTTTTGCAAGGTAAACAATCTTTATTGAGTCGCTTTAAGAGAATGATTCACCATTCGGGGCAAGTATGTTTAGGGTACTTGTAATTATTATGTAGAAACACTTAAATGTACAACACTGTTACATATTCAATTCTATTTGTAGTCATAATCTATTGAGTATGGTCAGAGGAAAAAAATGTCAATTATGTTTCGTTTGGTACAATTTATCATACAGCAAAATAAAGACGCTCTTATTTTCGACATCCTGCACATATTCTTACGTAACATCATTTAGAAGGATATTTTTGTCAGAATATAACGAATAAATAGAAATAAGAAAGTATTATATTAAAAAAATATTTTTTCTCAGTGCGAAATGAAGTAATATAAACTTTCTTTATTCAGTTGCGGCTTGAAATTGGGGAAACAGAGAAAATAATTTCCTAAAACTGGGGGAATTAAAATAAATGCATATTTTATGTATCAATGTCGTAACTAATTAAACAGCGATAAACCTGTCAAACCATGTGACTGATAATGAGGTGTTTATTGAAATTGTCACTTTATCTCCTTATCAGATAACCTGATTATCGGGAACTATAAAAAATTTAAGTTGAATTATAAATCTTAAAGGGGTCACGTACAATATTTCTTAGATAAAATTTCAAAAAATTTACATCTTCTCAACAAAAAAAGACATTTTTTTTGCAATTTATGGGTTTGGATATTAATTCCAATTAACAAAAAAATTTAAAAAAATTATTACAATTCAGTTCAAAGTAATACTCAAATCAATCAAATTAATCATCATAAAGGAATTATTTTGTCAGATAGCATATCTCTCATGTCGCCTGTGGAAATATTTCACTACTTTTAAGTTTTTAATTCAATGTCACAACTAAAAATTTAATATATTAAAAAAAAAAAGTTAAACACGTTCTATGCACAAAAACCGTATAAATCATATAACAATTTTAATAAATGCTTTTGAAAAAAGATCAACCGTCTTACAATCAGCAAACCCTAGAATTAATTAGATTATGCAATATTATTCGTACTGACCTGTTTGGCTAAAAGTTCTGCCAATTCGGGATCGCTGCTCATCAGTTTGTGTAATTTTTTTATTATCGGATGCCTGCAACAAATAATTATTAAGTAACTTGAAAAATTTACTGATAATCGAAATATTCAGATACCTTGGGTTGATCTCAAACTGAGGCTGCAGTATGGCGTACCGCCTGTCCTCCGACAAACCGTGGCTCTGCATCCTGATGAAATGCCTGGCAGCTGCCATCTCCTCCACTGTTATAACGCAAGGGTGGTTTTCTAGACGGGTGGTGGCGTTCACTGATGCCACTTTGCCGCTAAGCTTGTCCTTTATCCAGTTGGACAGTTCGTTGATTTCACTACGTTTTAAACTGTCCTCTCCTGGAAAATACAACACAAACACAACCGTTAACTCTGAAACATTTTTTAAAAATAAATTTACCTAGATTCGAAAGATCATTGGCAGCTTTGTCGTCCCTCAAGTCCTTCTCGACTGACATCAGTCTGTACCCCCTGAATTGTTGCAGTTGCATCAACACAAGCTCGTCGTAGGGTTCGTAGCAGAAAAGCACCTCTTGTTCTTTATTCTTCAGAGATTCGTAGTAAGGTGAAGATTCCGCCAAAGTTCGACTACAATAAAGAGTATTAGTCATACGCAAGCCCTGAAGAAGTTTAAAGATTACCTGGGGGCTGCCAAGTAAAATATCGTCTTGTTTTCGTTAGCACGGGAAATATATTCGTTCAATGTTAATTTCTTCCCGGATTCTAAACGTGAAGACTCGAATAACAGCAGATGGGCTGCGTCTTCCTAAAAGCCATTGTATTTTTGATTAATTGTTTCAATGCTTCAATTGTAACATATTTTAACGGTTTAGTGAATTTTATTTTTAAATTCAAATTTACCGCCGTCAGTTAGTGGCATTTCTCTCTTTGACAATGACAGTAACTGTCAAAAACCTGCAAAGTCAAATTAAGCCGCGAATATGTGTATAAAATAAGACTGAAAATACTAATATACAAATTGAAACAAGAAAAACATCACAAAATAGTTTTAATTCATCACACTGTAAATGTAACTTATTTATTTTTTTATCCCAATCAGAAGAATAGTTTCCAGAATGTCGCAAATTCTAACCTCAAAAGCGGAGAAAATAAAATCTCAGGAAATACGAACAAAATTAACAGTTTTTACAAACACTCTTTCCGGTGCCGGAGTTTTGTTATCGTTCACAGAAGACCCACACGTTTTAAGCCAAGAGCAAGCTCTGGTGGGTCGAGATCTGGATAAATGTTTTGGGAGTTCCGCAGAGAATGTCGAAGAATTCATCAGAGGCTTAAAAGTTCTGTGTGAGAAGGAAAAGTACTTTAAGAAGGCTCTTTTGCCGACTTGGTTTACGCGAAATCCTGAAGACAATGAAAACATTGGAGCGAATTTAAAAATTCAACAAGAAAGTTTGTTCAGGTAAGGATAATTCCGACATTCGTAACTAAAAGTTTATTTTCGGTTTATTTTTATTTCAGAATATTTTTGAAATGTACCCGCATTCAGAAGGAAGTAATAAATATACTTCTTGATGAAATCACATCCACTGTGTCGGAGGAAGCACAGGACACGTCATGGCTGCATTTGCTTCTCAACTCTTTGCGATACCTACCCTACATAAAAGAACCAGAAACCTTGACAACAAAACTACTAGACATACTAGACATTGCCATTCTGCCCGTACAAATGGAAATATTGGAATCCATTCCAGATATTCTACCCGACAGTCAGTACAAGGAAACGGCAAAACAACTAAGCAAACTCTTAGAAGACAACGAAGAACTCTCGGGGGCTATAATAGACTGCCTGAATGCTCTAAATTTAGATGCCGATATCCAAGCAGACGTTCAAGATTACATCTTAGCCAGGATTCTCGGTGGTACTTCTTTAAAGAACTTCCCTGTATTACTTCAATTTCTGTTAACCGATTGTAAATCGCAAAACTTGGTGTCCACTCTCCTGAAGATTAGAGATGCTCTCGATACGATAATGTTATCTAGCGACAAGACAAAAGAAAAGGAATCGTGCAAGATTCTAATATTCAATAGACTTCAAGCTTTCGCCATTTCCCCGAAAATTATTACAGAGGCGTGGTTAAATATGATTTCTAGCATTAGATCGCACTCGGACCATAAACCTGTGGACTATCTGATTTTATTTATGCTTCACGCAACGGCTAAATCCAAGAAGAGGATAATCGAAGTTATTTTCAAAAAACGTGTACACGTGGGGCTGTTCAAAATCGGTTTATTGGAAAATTTGTTTGAAAAATACATTCCTCAACAACTACTCAAGGATTACTTTGGGTCTATGGTGGAAATCGGTTGCAGCATGTTGAGATCATCGGCAGATTGCATTGTACTGGAATTTGTGACCATTTTGTTCACCGGTTTATTCAACCACAAATACACGGAAGTCATTTATCGTAGGGAGATGTTGGACAGTTTGATAACACTGACGGGTGCTAGCGAAAAGAAATCGGTAGGAAACGTTTTGAAAATAATCTCGTCTCTATTAAGTACCGGCGATAAACTGCAACAACACACGGCACTTTTAATGTGTTTGTTAGAAAAACTGGATTCCTTAGAGCTGAAAGACGTAAAAGAAGTATTCGAGATTTTGTGTACGTTGACCTGCGGCGAACGAGCAGAGGAGAGCATGTCGGGATTGAAAGACGAAATCCACATGTTAGTTAGGAAGCAACTGTCTAGTTTTAAAAGAACTGTCAAGACCAGGGGAATAATCGCGGCAGTGGTCATGGCAAAGCACCTGGTCCTGAGATCCGAGGAACAGATAAATATTGAATTACCATCTGAATCCCTGGAAATCATGGACCTGCCTCGCGGCGGTCCACGAGAAGCCGCCAAACTTCTAGAACTAGCGCACGAATGCACCGCAAGTTGTCCGGAACTTATGGGTCTGTATTACGATCAGATAACGGCAATGTTTATCGTCACCAGTCACTTCGACAAGTACTTCCTCACTTGGGTTCAGGAAACGATGACCCGCACTTTTACCCATTTATACATGACGGAAAAAATACCCAACACTGCGAATGGCTTGCAGTTCTCCAAACAATTTGAACTAAATACTGCGGATGAGGTGCATTCCTCGATGGAAGTCAACATCGGAGGAATGACAGTCGGCGGGGACGATCGGATTTTATTATTAGCTTCACATTTTCGCTTAATACGACTGGTGCATTATAGACTCCAAGCAGGCGATCTGTGCACGTTAAACGGTCTTTTAGGCTGCGGCGTCATATTACCCGACATTCAAGAAGTTATAGATCTGGACACGGATCAGGTGACTTTGGTTGCGGATTGTTTTTTCCACTGCATCAATTGGTTCCGAGAAATCATTAATGGATACGCCACGCAAAAAAACAAAAAGGTGCGGGCCAAGACGGCGCAGAGGCTGCAAGACATGATGGCTTTGGAGAAGAAGCTCTACGAATGCTTGGAACGCTCTCCCGACCACAAATTACCAGTCAGTTATTTCGATTCGGTGACTGAATCGAAGAAACAGATGACGTCTCCATTTAAACCAGACAAAAAGAATCCAAATAAGAGAATCAAGTCTGCTCCGATAGTGAACGAGGCTGATGATACAGTAGCGTCAACCTCGGCACTGCCTCCGCCTGTTAAAAAAAAGAAATTGTCTGTCAAATCTCCAGAGTTTAATATAAAATTTAGAGAGATGGACTCAGATTTGGTGCTTCTACTCAAATATCCTCTCGTGATCGACTCTGAACAGGATCCTTCGCAATTCACTTCATACACGACTACTTTAAACATTGACCAGGTGAAATTTATGTTAAGCGACCACGTTGCCAAGTTGCAAGCTGTGACAAAAGGCAAGAACATAGGACTGTCTCATTTAAATGTAGTCGCTCCTATCGCTATTATATCCGATTCCATAATTACTCTACAGTCTATCAATATGCACTTTAATCTCATTCTTAAAAAAATTAAAAAACTGCTCGAAACCACCGACGGACGCCACGACCTTCCTGAAATGTTCACCGAAGAAGCTCTGAAGTTAAAGGCATGCTTTGGATACATTTTAGAGATCTTCCACCTCACTTTTAGTTGGGCAGGGTTCCAGTTCTCCAGCAATCTGGAACTGCTGAAGGCGATCCTAAAGAGCATGCGTTCGGATCTGTCCCAAGTGCCAAATTCCGCACACAGGTTGATTATCGATTTCATCAACCGTTTTGCCGGTTACTACGAACAATGCCTGCAACTGTCGCACGCCGTAAGTCTTATTAAAACGATGGAAGCTCTATATGGGATAACCTCGTCTAACCCGGCCATCGAGAAAAAAATCTCTTCAGTCGCGGAGAAATTACTGAGCAATCGTTGGTATAATTCAAAAGGTAGCCTTGACGCCGGCAAAGAATGCAATTCAAACATAGACATCCTAGTGAAATCGTATTTGAAATGTACCGATACCGCGACGCTGAGTGGATTGGTTGGAACGTTGCAGGATCAAGCGCCGAATTTAAACACTAAAGAAGACTGTCTGCATATGCTCGGAAGCATCGACAAACAGAGTTTGCACGTTTTTTATGCGGGCATCTTTAATGCGTTGCTCGATAGGATTAAAACCGAAGTTCAGAGCTTGACGAATAATCAGCATTTGGTCCTGTGGCGTACCGTTACTTTGACGATGCAGGGGCTGATGTTCGTATCGAAGCTCCATGAGAGCAGCACGATTTTAACCACTTTCTTGAAAAAATCCAACGGAATTTTGAATGTTTTCCTCTCGCACGGCATTCCGATCTTGGAAATCATGCTACGGTCTAAACCCGACAAAGTCGTGGAAATTTTTAAGATGATGCAGAATTGCACTCGGTACCTACACAGTCTCTGCTGTTATTCTAAAGTTAAGAAAGAAAAGGGACTCATGGCTTTCGTACCAAAGTTCAAGATGACCTTGGAAACGTTAATATACAGGGTAAAGGCCGCGCTGGTGGCAAATAACTGCACCGACGCTTTCTGGATGGGGAACTTGCGCAATAAAAACTTGCAAGGGGAAGAGATTCTCTCGCAAAGCACAGTCGTTACCGATAACAATGACGATAACAGCGAGGAGGAATTGCCTGCTGATGAAAGCGATGCGGAAGTTCCTAGCGATGACGATGCGGGATCGCGAGAATCTAGGGAGAGCGAAGTTTTTTAAATTCGGTCTTACCTTTTCCATTTGGTTGTAGTTGGTGACAATTCCCTCTTTGATGAACAGTCCGTATTCCTGGTAAAATTTCTCATAATCCTGCTGATTTTTCTTCAGCTGGTCTTGCAGAAACTTTACTACCTTTGAAGTCAATACATCACGTAACTTTCTATAAGGAAAAATATTTTTGTTTGTGTTTTGTACCTTATATTTGTTGTGTTATATACATATATTCTTATACTACACATATTTTTTTTATATATTTTTTAGTATAATAAACGTTTAATGCCACTTGTTTTTTGCAAAGGTAATAATTTTTATTAAAAATGTTTTTATACAGGATGTTTCTAGAATATGTTTTATACATTCATTCAACTCCTACCCCTGTAGATGATAAAATAAAGTTGTGGGCTATTCGCTAAAACGTCTCTTATATTTGAGCCAAGATGTAGTGTGGAAAGTATTGGAGACATCGAAAAAATTACTGGAATCAACTTAGCTTGTCAAAAAAAACTTTATTTCTTCAACTGCAAGAGATCGAATAATACAGTGGGCTGGACCTTGGGCTACGTTTTGTCTTTTGGGCTAAGGTCAGTGATCTTCCACTATTTTATCCATGATTTCTATACATAGTTCTGGGATTCGGTTGTTGTATTTTCTGATAATAATTCTCATACAAGCAAGGAGCCAAATTTAAGTCATATTCACACTTATTGTACATTAGTTCCATATGTATCTGCTAATTCTTGACTTGAATAAGGCAGACATTAACAAAGTGGAAAAAATTAAGAGATGAAAATAAGTATATTGTACACATTTTTATTTGCTATAAGCAGAAAACTTTTATTAATAAAAATGGCTGTATTATGGTATAACTGTAAGTAACTAAAATTGGTTCATGCATTTCTAATGAAATATTAAATGATTTTGGAGACCCCCAAGGAATTGTTTTAGGGCCACTTTTTATATCAACGATATTAATTACGTGCTAGAAGATAGTAGTAATCTTTTTTCTGATGACCGTTTAATATACGTTTTACATAAAAATTTAAATCATGCAATATATTTAATAAACAAAATTCTGGATAAAACAGAAAATTATCTTAAAATAAACGTGAAAAAAAAACAACAAAAGCTAAGGTTATAAGCATAAACACATAAATAAAATATAATAAAAACGGAAGATGAAATATTAAAATTGTGGATTCTTTTAAAACATTTAGGATTTGTTTTGGATAATGACTTTTCATTAATTAATCATGCAGAATAAATACTTAATCAAAACAGTTTTGAAAAAGCTGTATGTTTTTCCTCATATAAAGGATTTGATAGCTTTAACAAATTATCAAATAATATAAAAAAATAAATAATTTAATTACTTCTGAAAGATCCATACTGGATTATATTAAAACAGTACCACAGATTGTTTAAATTCAAATTTTTAATTAAATTTAACATTACTATTTATAGTTATTAGTTAATAACATAGTAGTTTAATTAGTTAATTTTATGATCTGATTTAATGTTTTTGTAATTATTTTTATATTATTGTGTATATTAGACACAACCTATTATTTTTAAATAAATTATTATTATATTATTAAAAACTATACTAAAAATCAGACAATCACTTACTTAATCAACGAACTATTTTGAAGAAGTTCCCTGCTCAAATTCAACGGTATATCTTCGGAATCCACAACTCCTTTAACGAACCGTAACCATTTGGGTAATATATTGTCCGCCCTATTTTTTATAAGCACTTTCTTCGAGTACAAAGCCACTCCTGATTCTGTTTCCCGCGACATCTCGAATAAACCTAAATCATAGCGTTAAACAAAAAATTATTTTTAAAAAGTTTGACAGTACCTGGTTTTCCTTCAGGAAAATATAAAAGGGCTCTAATCGATATAGGAACATCGGTTTTGTAATGTAACGTATACCTCGGAACGTCGTAACTTCCGCTGATAAATCTGTAGAATTCATTGTGTTGCTGTACCGTCACACTTTTGGGATCCGCTAACCATATCGGTTGTACGATATTGGCCTTCTTTCCATTCAAGAACAAGGGACTCCCAACGAAATTACTGTATTTGTTAATGATATTTTTAATGGTATCGTCGTCAGCAAATTCGCGACAATCTGTTTTAAGATGTAGAACGATTTTTGTGCCGAATTGTACGCCTTCCGCTGGTTGGATTTCATAGGTACCGGTACTAAAATAATATGGTTTTTGTGCAATGGATTTTCTTTAAAATAGAATACATACCCATCAGAAGTCCATTTGTAACCTTGCTCTTCACCTACAGCTTTAGAATAAACGTCGACTTTGTCGGCTACCATGAACGCACTATAAAAACCGACACCGAATTGGCCTATGATATTATTATCTCCGGAAGTTTGTTTAGATTTCAGCTCTTCTAGAAAAGCCTATAAATAATCACTATTAAAGAAGTAATTATTATTTTATATCAACTTACTTTTGAACCCGATTTAGCTATTACTCCCAAGTTTGAAATAAGTTCTTCTTTGGTCATTCCAATGCCAGTATCCTATAAATATTTACAATAAAATCTTTTAGAAATGATTTCACAGAAGTTCTTACTTGTATTGTTAAAATACGATTGTTTTTGTCTGTCGAAATATGAATCTCTAGCGGTCGGTCTACATCTTTAACTTTTGCTGCTTGCTCATCTCCTGATACTGTTAAGTACCGAAACTTTTCCAATGCATCGCTTGCATTTGATATTAATTCTCGAATAAAAACCTCCTTATCCGAATATAAGGATCTCGCTACAATGTCTAGCAACATTCTCGTTTCCGCCTGGAATTCATGCTTGGTACTCTCTCCTAAAACAAATGGAAAATTTTAATCCTTGGTGTTAAAGATAAGACTGTTCTTTACCTATTGGTTTTTCTGTATCTTTGATTATGTTATGATACTCATCTTCCTTCGGCGATGCTTCTGTACTGTGCAATCTTAAAAGACTTAAACTAACTGAAACAAGTAAATATATTTTGTAAAAAGGCATGATCTTTGTACATAACCTTAAACGTACCGGAATTTTTGTTGACTTTCCTTGCTACATTTATATTTTTATACAGTAAATTTCTACCATGATTTAATATGATGTGTCTAAATGGAACTGAAGAACTTAATCTAGAAAATGTAGACATTTTTGCAACCTTGCTTTATTTACAATTATTTTTTTATGATTTTATACAAACACCACTGAAGTCTATTTTTAGATTATACAGGATGAAAATACGTAAAATATAATTCAATTGAAACAAATATAGTTCTAAATAAAGATAAAGATTACTTCATTTATGTGATTGGCTGTTTGACGTTACAAAAGTATTTTAGCCAATTAAATTTTGTACAATTGTACTCGTTTCAAATTATAAACCTAAAAGAAAATTTTAGTTTATTTTACAATAATTACACTTCTATTCTGCTTCTTCTTCTTTTATGAAAATGTTAGTAGAGAACTGTAAATGATATAGAAATGGTTTGCTATCTACTCGCTAGATGTTACAAGTTATTATAGATTTCTGCTTTAGTCTAACGTATTAGTTCAAAATTTCAGAGATAGATGTTCGTAGTTACATATTTCTGAAAAAATTTATTTTGAGAAATTAAAATTAAAAACTAATGGAATTAAATTATTTTACAGAATATTTCTATCAAGAAAATACTCTATCATTTCTGGGATTAAATTCAGTCACTATGCTATTAAAAGTTCATGCTATGCTTGTGAAAATATGCGAGGTAATTCTCTAAATCCCATAATAGATGGATTTTTGTGTTGTATGAAAAATTATTCATCTGTGCTAATTTTTTAAGCATTTAAAGCCTCTGTTTACGACAATGCGGTGCGCCTCATTGCCCTCGAATAAGGAAAAGGGTCAAATGAGACACCTCTTCAAAGGGTTCGGCGAATATCACCACGCAAAATCCTTCTTATCCTCTTTTCAAAGTGTCACGATACGTCTTTCCTTACAAAACAGATGCCGCCTACAGATTTAAAATATATTTCAAAGGATTAGGGAATTTTCGCAACTAGGATCAAAGTTCTAACAATGCTTTCATTCTTTTATTAAAGCTAAAGCTACTGTATATACTTCCACTATGCCCTTTTTCAGTTGTGTACCTTATTAATTTTCGAATTCATGATATAATTTTTATACCCAAGAAAATGGCTTTATTTTTGCGATACATACATTATTTCTAGTGTGGTCTTTAGTATTTAGCTTGCGTGTGCATATTTTTTACTTAACAATATTGTCATAGAAGAAAGGGCAATCATAAGGCTGTAAAAGTTGCTAGTAATGTTAATTGAATAAAATAATAAAAACTGAATAAATAGTTTTGCAGTTTTAACCGAAAAAATGCATTTGCGGATTTAATACATGTAATCTCCATTGATAAAAAATATGCCGGAATAGATTCTTTTCATGTTCTTCAAAGGACGGTTGTAAGGATGCCATTGAGAATGGAATTTTTTGACATGGTTTTGACTGATATTTATTCGCTTGACTTGCACAGAAAGGACGCATTTTCGCCCATTGTGGACGTTGTATTCAAAGGATTAAATATACGATAATAACAAACATGCTTTGCACAATAAGATCCGGACACACAAGCCTACCGCAAAGCTCGTAGCCAAAGGCGGCGCACTGGTATTTTGTTACGGGTAAAATATATATATATATATATATATATATATATATATATATATATATATATATATATATATATATATATATATATATATATATTTTAATTGATTTTTCTATACATAAGCTCGTGACTTAAAAAAATATTCCTTGCCCTTAGTCACATCATTTAACAAACGTATGTATTATACACCACAGATATTAAGATATAGGTAGGGATTACATTGAACATCAAAAAATTAGACATATAGTCAGCAATAGAGCAGCAAAAAATATCTATGTCGTATTCTAAACGGGAATCACTACATACCATATCATATATTATTGGTATTATAGTTTTTAATATAGAATAAACTAGTATTTCTATTCAGTGAGGATAAAAGGAATATACAGTTTACTTGATTATGAAGAATTTTGTGCAACAAAATACAGCAGTTAAACTTCTTCTGCTCTCTAAGCTGATCATACTAAATTGCTCCAAGAAATAACTAAATGGGGTAGATCTTAATGGATACACTATGTAATACTAAAGTGGCAGATATAAAAAAACGTTTTTGCATCTTCTCAATCGCCATAACATGTACTGAATATATGGGATTTCATGTAGCTGATGCATTTTGTAATTTTGACCTAACGAAAGTTTCAAAGAGCAATTTGAGAATTCTGAAGTTTTTAAAATCTTTTATATTTCTTATAACAAAACCTAGAGTTTAATTAAGTAAACAAATAATTATTTGATTTAAAATTTCTTAATTGTTTTCTATTTTCGTACTATTGTTAAAAGTAAATCATGTAATTTACTTTTTGCTCCTGTGCTAAAAGTAAATTACTTAAAACTGGTTGCCACAATTTTTTTTCTGATACAACTATTTAAAATAATTTCTGTACAAAATTTTGATAATTTTTAAACCCAGTGCATTATGTATGAAATATATTACACTTCTAGTAAGTAGGGGTAGTTTTTCTAGTTCACCGAGTAAAACTATTTAAGAAATTCAGATAGGTACATTTGAAGAGAAATAATTTTGAGACAGTGTATCACGGTTATCTAAAATATTATAGGAGGGAAAAGAAAACATCAAGGAAAAACAAGCTTTACACAAAAATTCTCCAAGCATCATATTTTCAACGCAAATCTTTGTAAAATTGAAATAAAGCAAAAGGGAATCGTGCTAATTCACTCCACAAGCGATTGTACCCTTGTAGGAGAGTGGCACTAGCCACATCGTGTTCGAATTCCACTTTTCTGGCAGTTTGCGTCGCATATCCGGGTTCGGCCCGCATCTGCTGCTCTGCATTCCACCCCCTCGACCCCTGCCACCCTCTATCTACAACCCCCGGTCGTTGCACAACATCTTCGTCATCAATTACACATATTGGAACCGTTTCCGCTTCTTGGCACCCATTAAATATCGTTTAAAACACGAAAAAGGACCAGTTTGGCCATTTGCCTTATACCAGTAAATATGATAAAATTATTAAAAATTTTAGTCCAAATTAACTGTCAAAATGGATGTCTTAAATAATTATTATAACATTTTATACAAATTGTGAATTGTGACATACACCTGCATTTAAATTTAACAATTTAGAAAAATCCATTTTTTATATTCGCTCCCAAAAATAGCTACTTCACGGACTCATTTGAGTCATTAAAATAAGTCTTTTTGGGATTAAATCTCATAACGGTTCAAAAAAACAATGTCTAGTTACTATGGTGGCATGATAATTAATATCCCAAGGTCACTATTTTTGGCAAATATTTGTCCTGATCACAAAGGTTTGAAGATTGAATGTGTTTTATGGGAGCTTTAAAAAAAATTGTTTGTAACTAGTACCTAAAAAGTATTTTCGGATTCATTTGCTATTCCCTTAAATTTAGGAAGAGGGAGATAAGCCAAAGACTATTGCGCATCCTGCAATTTCCCACTCCTCGCACCCACCAATCACAGACATTAATTTGAATAATGCCATATTACCGTGTATTTGATCATTTAGTAAAATTTTTGGTTGGTGTAGTGTAGAGATTCCGTAACAAGTGTCCATATTAGGGTCATATTTAATATAATGTTGTTTGCTACTATATTTGGTACAAATAAAATTGTACCTAACAATTATTAATTTGTGGGTAACAAAATAATGTAATTAGGAATTGCTTGCTTGCTGAAATTTTATTTCGAATTGTAATTATTGATTTCCTAAAGATGTAAAAAGAAATAACGTTTGGATAACATTTTTCCATATTCTGTGGTGTGCCACTTTCATATAGGCCAAATATACATTAAAATTTAAATATTCATTTAAAAAAAATGTATTTACTTGTTACTATTGAAATCTAATTAAGCTAATTTCATCTATATGTATATTATATAACTAACTATCAGAGGTCACTTCCAACGTCTTTCTTTGACTATTCCACTCAGCTGGTAGTGAATCTACTTGTAACAAAAATTATATTGAAGTCATGTAGCTAGTAGCTACTTTATTAAACAATTTAATAGTAAATGGTTAGACATTTTTAAATATGTATCATTTCTTTCACGTTTTCAAATATAAAATATTTATTTATAATCGAAATATAACACTGAAAAGTGGTTTTTAAAAGAATGACATTGAGACACAGGTTTGTGCATTGAGTTGTCAATAAATTTTCATAACTGTTATCAAAGTAGGCCTTGCACATTTTAAGTTGGTATTACTCAGTTGTATTTATTTTAGTAAACAAATGAGATGTTTCGTGAATTAAAGTGATTTTAATGTACAAAGTAAGTAAATCTAAAATTAATTTTCATTTATTATTGTTATCTATATTGTGTATGTAGCAGACCGGCGTAAAAACAGCATCTAAGATTATTTTAGCGCAGTTTTTATCCAGCCCAAGCTCTTTCCATACGTCATTGTTGTTTTATGACAGGAATGATTCAAAACCATAGTACCTATGAACGTTTGAATAGAATGTCTGCGCTATAATATATTTTATTTGTCTATGATTGCGATCAAATTTGCTTCGAGGCTACTAACACTAGACAAATCCGTCTTTCGCTTTCTCTAAAGAACGACACAACTTGGACATTGTCCACAATGGTGGTAAACAGAATCCGGCGACTGGTAGCTATCAATCACGACTCAATATGATATTGTCGGCAGAATTTGGTTACATCGGAAGCATAGGTTTTGACGGTGTTGTGTCTATTTGAAGACGCTGTAAACTTAACGTGGCACGACTTTTCTATGCACGGCCTCTTACGCAAAATCCGAGATCTTTCAAGGCCTTCTTACCCTTGCTGAGAAGCTAGGGGTGTACAAAATCATTAGCCACGAAGCGTATGTGAAAGATATGCAGGTATACATTTGTATGTTCCACATGTTTTTTTTTTGGACTAGGTTTTATATGAAATTAAGATATTGACGAATTCTTATTTATTTATTTTAAATTTTGAGGCTAGTTTTTCATTAAGAATGCAGAAGTATAGAAATCAAAATAGGCAGACCTGTCTTAAATGTGTTTTATATTTACCCAGGTTTTGATCCAATAAGTTATATAAGGGTTATATCGATACCTGCTGGCTATGTTCATGTTGTATGTACAAGGTGTCCAAAAATTAGTGGTAGAAAAGATAGGGCATACAGGAAAGTCAAAATAATGTCAGTACTTTATATACAATTTTATAATATCTGACTTTCTTACGAATATACAAGGCTTTCAACGGTGGAGTTAAATATTGAATTTCAGTTATAATTTCTTAACTGTTAGTTTGGTTGATAGTAGTAAGTTGTAGTACCTAACAACTTTCACTATTTAAACTGGAATTTGACGTTTCATTATACAGATACAGTCAAAATCAAGTTTTAGAATGTATACAATTTTGACGGTGTTACCATATTTGATAGTTTGAATTCCCAGTTCGATTTCTTTGTCAGTTTGCTGCATAGTCATTTTTCTTTACATCATCACTGGTATTTTTAAATTAACTCGCGAACTGGTTCTATGAGTTACAGTCAGATTTGGATACTTTTCATCCTATTTAAACAATTCTTACAACTTACTAAAATTTAAAAACAAAGGCAAACATTTTACATTCTTTTGTTCATCCTGTTGCATGTTGGCTAAGATCTTTGATAGCTTATCATATCAGAAAAGCAATTCTTTTTGTAAGAATAATATTTTAGTGCAAAATCAACAATACAGGGTGGTTCAAATTGGTTGGTTTTCAAGGGTTACTGCAAATCTGCCGTAGATAGAGTCAATCTGATAGACGAGTCCAAGGCTCTTTTTTCCGAGAAAATATCAATGACGCAAATTGCATGTCTCTAACTGTTTTCGTGCTACAGGGTGTTTATCGATTTTTGGCTAAACCGACTGGTGCCCTTTTTTTGTGTCCCTTTCAAGATATCTTAAAAAGGTTTGAACATTCTACAGGCATTTTTTATGATAGATTCGATGACATAAAAATTAATATAGTAATATTTTTAGTTTTTCGGTTATGACCACAACTTGTGTTTTTTTATATTTTTAGGTACTAATAATAAGGAACACTCTGGTTAACGGAAAGAGGGTTAAAAATGCATTTCAAAAATATATGTTTTACTTATTATTTGTTCTGTAGGTTTGCGGGAAAAATAAAATTTTGAAAATACCAACGATATTTAAGTTTTCTGACTAAGAAGGCTTTGTAAACAAACAAGTTTGACACTTAACATTATTAGAAGCGTGTTAGCACAAATCAAAAATGGTTCGTTACTCAAATGAAGAAAATTACTATTTAATAAAATGTTTTAATCTAAGAAATAAAAATGCAGATTTAACAAGGGATCTATATTTTCAGTTGTAGGTAGATTTATAATTTGAATGTAGTTGATGTGTGTTAACACGCTTCTAATAATATTAAATGTTACACTTGTTTGTTTGCAAAGCTTACTTAGTTAGAAAACTTAAATATCGTTGGTATTTTGAAATTATTATATTTAACAAATTTAACAAATAAGAAGTATATATTTTTGAAATTAATTCTTCGCCCCTTTCCGTTTTTGAAATAAAATACACGGTGTTTTCTATAAAAGAACATACGTTGTAGTCATATCACAAAAACAAAAAATATTATTACATTTATTTTTTGCAATCGAATGTATCCGAAAAAATATCGAAGAATTTAACCAATATTTGAAAACTAAAGTGGTTTATTAGATTTTAAACTTATCAAATAAACCCATTTACTTAATACTTTATGTACCTATTATTTATCATTCCACTTCACCTGTTATATTCACGAGCCGCCACTGCGTAGTTACTTTGTATTTAGGTTTTCATACATGCACCAATTGTATGAACAATAAATACTGAAAACTTGTTTGATTTGAATAAAAATAGTAACAAATTCAAGGCAACTGTAGCTTCTTTCCTTTTAAATTCGTAACTTTGGACAGCCCTTCCCGTTGGCGACTGCAAGGCACAAAAACTGTCTCAGATTCACATAAATCTATTCCGGAGGTTTCCCAATCAGTGGCCATGTGCAAAAGCTCCTTAGCACCTCACAATGGGTTAAATAATTCTCCAGCCCAAGCATTTATGACTTCCAATTGTCCGGTAATGGCCCTGCTACCGAAACCATTGTCGATTTTTTTTACTCGAGGCAATTTATTACCCCTTTGGGTGACAGTGATGGTCTCCTTTGTCGATCGGTTGCAGCAAACTAGGACAGTACTTGCTTGCTTAGGTAAATGGTGTTATTTTTTGTTTGGTCAAGGACCAGGAGGACAGGAATTGATGACATTAAAATGTCTGGTTACATAGTTGTCCGATTATACGGTACACTCTGTAGATTTGTGTTGGTCTCAGTGGGTCAGTAATCGTTTTCGATGTTAATGATGTTGAATTTGCTTTTCAAGCTGCCTCGACCTAGTTTCATGTTATACTGAACCCAACTAGCAATTTGGTGCTTTATAACAACTACAAAAACGTTTTTGAAACAAATCTTATAAAACTGCATGTCACAAAAACATTGTAAGAACGTTTATACAGCAACTATATAACCAAAATTTACTACATACTACATACACTTTAGTCACTGTTGGGATTTTGTATGGCCTATTGGAAACAATAAAAAAATAGTAAATAGATAATAGCAACAAATCAACTAAGCAACAATTTTATAAGAGCTCTTTTTTAGTATCTGTAGTAGCAATAATACAACATTTTTGTAGGATAAAATCCATCAACAAAAGTAAATTATTTATTAACTGTATCGTAAAGTAACGAACATCTCCGTTTAATCACAATGTCTGCAACTGAAATGTATTCGCAATATTATTTTACGCGTTTTATTGCACTTTGTAAAAGCAGTTTTTGGTTGCGGAAATTTTTTTAATGTGATTTGTATGGCCCATATCTAGTGAATTTTACATGCGCCGCGTGTTTAGTGATTACTAACAATATTATCATGATTAAAAAAAAAAGATTTTTTCAATTTCAAATCGTAATTTTTCATAATTATTGTCGTTTTGACTATTCAGTATTAGAAAACTTAAAAATTTGTGATATTTTTATAGTTATACGACACAATGATTTTCAGCATTGTCAAAATGGCTGACGCTTATAAAATAATTTGGTTGTAAAAACCAGCGTTAAATGACAAGGAAGCTAATTGAGCCATTTCTATAAAATTATGATTCTATAAAGAATTTATCATAACCGGGCCATATTGTAATGGTAAATAATATATGAAGGCATTTAAAATAATTGATATTTCATATTTCTAAAACATTTAAATGCAATGGGTGAGATAAAAGTAGAAATTCGTTCAATTTTAAGATAAAACTCATAGTTTTTTGTTTTGATAAAGTTTCATTACTTTTCTTCAAAATGCGGCTGTTCTTTTGAATTTTTTCCACTGGCTTAAACCTAGTATGTTTATTCTTATACAATGACTATGAAAGCTAAAACAACAACACATTCGGTGACAAACAAATCAAGGTCCCTCCAATTTGCTGCTTCAAATCTGTTTTGTAGAATGGTTTGTCAAAATAAATGTTTTTCTGTGTAATTACCATTTTTGTTTTACTCATATCAATACATAATAATTATATTAAAGTCATAATACAGCTATTTGCTCTTAGAAGTAAAATTGTCTCCAAGTATCTTTTAATATTATAGTTTTATGGGTTGACAACTCACATCTGAGAAAAAATTATAATATTTTTTTATTGCGCGGTTGGAAATACTATGGAAGATTACCAAAAAATTATTATAAAACACTTTGGATTTATTAGCTAATATGTTTTATAAGTTTGTCACAGAGCTATAAATTTGCCGTATAAGCTGATTTATAATTTAGCTGCCAAAATGTTTTTGTGATAAATTTATAAAATATTTCAGTTGCTAACAACAAAATAATGATACTTGCCGCTATAATAAAAACGAATATATGTATATTTCGACAGCAATAATAATACGGCAATAAAACATAATTGTCGTATAACGTGAAAATTATAAAACTATTTACAGATGCTTCAAGTCATTTTGATTATATCATTTTTTTTATGTTGGATCTTTGTTTCCAAAATGGTGTTTAAAAAAGGTTTTTATTGATAATTTTATAGTTTCTTTAGATATCTAGTTGAAATTGTGTGTAGCATACAATGCCGATATATTTTTTTGTATATCTTTTGTAAAACCAAAAAAGTGGATAAGTGGATTATAGTAGACATTGTACGTTGTCTCCTTATTAAAATATTTCGCATAGCTAACAAATTTTTAATTTTGTTGTACAAGGTGATCACGCAAAACATTAAATTCGGCTGTAAATAATCGGAAAACTGAAATGTTTATTTCTTGACTGATTTTTCACAAGAATTACAATTTTTTTATAGAAATAAATAAATAATCAAGAGCCGCAATATTGTTTTATATCCTTTATAATAAAAATATATATAGTTTTTATTATGGAATTATTTAATCACCATATCTGGCAAACAGTAAAAGATAACCCATGATATGTTTATATCAATGCAATCTGGAAAAAGAGGGGGTCAATCTAAAAATGTTAATATACAGGGCTTTTTATAAGAAAAAATAAGGTTAATATCAATATCTGTGTAGCGCAATGCTCGATCGTATTAAAAAAAATGAAATCCTTGTGAAAAATTAGGCAACGAATGCAGTTTTCCGATATCTTATAGAGTAGCAAAATTATAACCGAATCTAACGTTTTTGGTGCGATCACCTGGTACTATGTAGCATATCCAAATTTTCTTTGTACAGGTTGTTCGTTATAATTAGGCCACCTTTTGTTAGGTATCGTTATTATTGGAGATACAAAATAAAGTTTCATATAAAAGTTGTAGGACTGGAACTGAACTTTTTTAATAAGTTAATAGAAGTACAGTGGCGTACAGAAGTTGAGGGATACAAGAAGCAATAATATATTTTTTAATGGAACGCCTTGTTGAATTATCTTTTTTTTCTGATTTCTATATTTTTACTATTACCAGGAGTTATAAATTTCAGAGCAAGTAATAATGCATTAAAAAACCTTGCGATACATTTTTTATTTCTGTTTGAAGTTACGTTGTTTCCTTGGTATATTTTATTTATTAAAATTTTCATATCAGGCGTAAGTTGTAACCTGAAAATAAACAATTTGTCGTGGAAAGTGAAAGTATTAAGTTTTTTTACTAAGAATCCTTAATATTGTCACTATTCCTACTCGCTGATGCACGCACTTTAATTCTCATTTTATAATAATTATAACAAAATTGAACTATATGAAAAGTTGAAATTACTAAACAACATTTTTCCAAAACCACTGTCACTAACCCTAATCATGCTTAGGAATATCCGTAAGATCACTTATTATTGATTTAGGAAATCATGTTCTGCATTTGTGGGAAGAGAAAGTGCGGGGGCAGACACAGGTATAAGACGGATAGAAATAGAGAATAGAGCATATAGGACGTAAGGGATGAATGGCAAAGGAGGATGATGTCACGCACTTTGACGTTTCCTAGAAGTCGGGTGGTGTTGCGCTTTTTATCCGTGACGTCACATCCCGTTTTGACCTCGGTCAACAAGTTCCCCTGAGCCCTACGCCCACATATGTGCCCGTTTTCTTATGCAAGGGCTTTTGCGGGTGACGTGGGAAGTAGGAAGCGGTGTCGGAGAGGTCTTGATGCCTTTTGGCGGCCGAAACCTCGTAGGTCCTAGAATAAAAACAATGTTCAAATACATCAGACAAAGAAAGTAATGTTTAAAATTACCTCAGCAGGTTATCTTTTATACGGATCTGTACAAAATGGAACCGAAAACTATTTTCCTATTATGTCATTGGCATCTATAGCATCAAAGATATTGAAACAAATTGTACTAGAAAATTATTATTCAGGTCCTGAAATTAATGAGACATAGAGTTAGAGCAGATTCCTGATGACAAAATAATGAGATGTAGCCAAATTTAACTTAGAAAGTTACAGGGCATCAGTTAAAATCTTATTTTCAATATTTCTTGTAAAAAAGTTTTTTTAAAAATTCAAAATCCTACGTGTTTTACATTCTTATTCAAGGGGTTGTAAATATGCAGGGTGTCTTGCACGTCGTTACAATAATTTTAGGTTTGTGATAATTAATTTTTCAATATTTGTTAATTTAACCGTGCGTTTCTACAATTATTGATGTATGGAAGAAAAACAAACCTTTTGTAACAAATATTTCTATACTTTTTTTTTATTAAGAATGAATAGATTATTGAATGAAGAGTCAAATTTAAACGTGGATTTTATTTAAACCTTAGTGTGTAGGTTTATTCAGATATTATTAAAGACTTACCTAAGCAATGCTCTTACAGTTCTTAGGAAAAGTTTCTTGATAAACTGTAATAAAAGTGGTTTAAGAAATGAAGATACTTTACTTTACACTTTAATTGATATTCGAACGTATAGTTTGACAGTTGATCTACACTTACGGTTGCTGTGGAAACTAAGGACAATTGTTTTCTCATGGCATAACCAAGCATAGAAACATTGCTTTTCCTTTTTACGCCGTAACTTTAAAGTAACTTTCAAGATTTGAACAATTGAAATAAATATTTAGCTTTTTCAATCCTCCGGTATTTTAATAGCTTCAATATTTTCTAAAGGTTGCGTTCTTGTTAGCAAATGTCTTCATTTCTTAAACCATTTTTATTACATACTAAACGGCTGCCCTCTGTTTTGGCGAATGCGCTCTCTGCATACTAAAACGTCTTAAAATTAATTTCCTTAATTTTTAGAATGTTTATCGAGAAACTTTTCCTAAGAACTGAAAGAGCATTGCTCAGTAAGTTTTTAATAATATCTGAATGAACCTACACACAAAGGTTTAAATAAAATCCACGTTTAAATTTGACTCTTCGCTTTTACAAAATAGTAAAACCATGTCTATGAAGATCTAAGTAACGAAGCTTCTTTGGATTCATTCATAAAAAAGTATAGAAATATTTGTTATAAACAGGTTTGTTTTTCTTCTACATTTCAATAATCGTAAAAAAGCACGGTTAAATTAAAAAATATTAAAAAATTAATTATCACAAATATTGTAACACTTGGTATATACTTGTTTCAATCGACTCAAAATCCCGTATTCTATCACCTTCTAAAATTATTGTAACGACTTTCAGGACACCCTGTATATTTATTCGCGAAAATGACTGGGGGGTAGGAAAAAACTTTGGGACACCCTGTACAACCCCTCGAATATGAATGTAAAACACGTAGTATTTTTCCAAGAACCGTTGCCCACTATTAATTTCCTCGTTATTAGGTAAAATTGGCAAGTTTGCTACGGTCAGTCGACCGGCTGGTTCAAAGGCTTTCGAATTTCGAAATGGGGTTGCTGCCCCCCGCCCCTCGAGCGAAACTAGAGCAATACTTTGCCCTTCCTAGAAACCCTATCCGGCTTTCTACCTAATAACTTGCGGACTTGCTTTGCATATCTTTGCAAAATTTTTATGTTTATTGTTGCAGGCCTGGCTGTCCATAAATTGCACAAGACGACAGAATTTTTATGGTGTACCGTTGGCGGCTGTAAAGTCATGGGGATCGAGACCTCGGGCACGGTCACGTTATTTTACGATGGTGGAAGATCAAGGTAGGAACGAAAAAACCCCATTATTTATTTATAGTGTTTGTTAAGGATAATAAATCGGCCGCATTTAGCTTTAAAATGCGAATGTTAAAAAGTCAGCTTGAAGTTACGTACATCCTAGGTGGGCAGACCTTTTTTTATTTCTACCTACAGCTACAGTAGCTAAAAAGCTGTTTCGTATTTATGGGGATTGTTTACTAATTTGTGAAGCAGATTCTACTAACACAATTTGTTCAACCGTGGGTGAGATAAAAATATTATGTTGTAAACGTGTTTAGTTAGTTAAAGCACAAATCACAAAAATCATTAAATATTGCATTTTCGAGATGTAGACCTAATTTTTGTTTTTCTAAATGGAAGTATATTCTTACATCATTGGTAAGACCGTCAATGTCTTTTCCAATAATATACTATCACGATACTTATCTTTTACGGCTTTCGAAATATTACATCATGTTTCTTGTTAATATACAACATCATATCATATATATTAGATAATTCATGAAATGAGGGCCCTAGTATCAAAGGCGGCAATCTCTACTTTTTGACGAAATCGAGTTAAATATATGATATTTTTCGGTTTTTCACGCTATGTCTAAATATATGGTTTGCAATTATCAAAAGCGGCTTTATCCCATTACAAAGCTGCATTAAAACATCACCTGAGAATCAAATCCGGCAATCTCCATTACCCGCTTAGAATCCGTTTTGGCCAATCAGATGGCTCACCGCGAACATATGACGTGACGTGACACGACATGCTGTTTCAGAGGGGATAAAAAAATTAGAGGTTATAACGCAGCCAGAAACCTATAGCTAGCTATTTTCCAAAAATGGGACGGTTATCCATTTGGGATAAAATTGCAACGTATTTAATTGGAAAGAAGCCATCTCAGATGTATTAAAACCGACGGGAACATGGCATTTTTCTTTCAAGAATACAAAACGGTTTTTGTTAAAGAAATGCAAAACTGGAAATGTTTTGATTAGAGGTGAATTGTATTACCAAAATGATTTACAAACCTTTAAGTGTCCTAAGGAAGGGAAAAAGTCTTCACATGATCAACCCTGACATTATAAAAAGTGGTTCCCAAAAAGTCAATACGCTGAAGCTTAGAGATGTTGACAAACTTCTTGCAAAACACTTTGGGGCTACTTGAAGACATCTGAAGGAACTCAGTTTTTATGCAACTATTATCTCAAATGAAATTCTTAAGCCAGAACAACCAGGTCAGGAAGAAGAAAATACATTGGCTAACGTGGAAGTAACGGCAGAAACTACCTGCAAATTTATTGAAGAAATGCCATCTCTACTTATATAATGTGTGTTATTATGTTCAGGAAAATATTTTTGATTATACGTTTTGTTGAATTAATTTTAATATTTTATTCTTTTGTCTGTAAGTCCATTCCAAAATACTTGGTATTTATTTTACAACTCATTTTAGTGCAACCTTTGGTAACAAATATCCAACTGTTAGTATCAAACACGGCATTCTCCATTTATTTTTGTACATTTTTTCAGAAAAAATAAAAAATTTAGGTATATTGACCTTAAAATCTTTTATAGTTTAGCATTTTCTTTCATTGGAAACTATGCTTCCTTTGAATTAAGCAGTAATAAGAGTGTACTAGTTTTTTGCATTTTAACAAAAAGTGGAAAGTGAAAGGGTGACCCCCCCCCCCCCTTCTTTTTCAAAGTTGATATATTTGGGCTAAATTTTGCATGTCCTTATATTAAAAGCGAATTCCTAATTAAAAATGCTTAATTTCATATTTTTCATTTCAAACCTTTAAAAAGATATCATATGTCACGAGTTATATGAAGTTGCATATTAACAATAAAGATATTACATCTTGAAAACGGTAAACGATAGTAACTATCCTGTATAATATATTTTCGAAAACATCAGCTTAGTTGATGGTTTTTCCAATGGCGTGAAAATTTACAGGGTGTATTTAAAAAAAAAACAAAAGTTAAGTCTATATATCGAAAATGCGATATTCATTGCTTACAGGGTTAACTATGACTAAATACAAAAATTATAACCTCTTGCTCAGGGAGGCCTAAAAGACAATAAAAAAAATTATTCCAGAATTTTTGGCTCGATATTAAAAAATGGGGCAAAACCCTCTTATCCTACCGAAAGTCGGCATCTATGATAAGCATCGACTGAGACGGCTTAGATTGAAAAAAATGTTTTTTCGCTTTATAAATAAGTTTGGAATTTTTTTGAAGGGCGATTCCGTAAATTCTTAATTTTCTCTATCCCCTCTTAAAATATTTATATTTAGTCATAGTTAACCCTGTATACTTAAAAAAATGTTTAAAAGTTCCTACAACATTCATTGTTATTCGTATCTCGAATGGTAACCCCCCAGCTAGCAAAGTAGTTCTATAAATTTAGAGTAATAGGAGTTTTATATTCTGTTAATATTTTATAGTTGTATTTAGAATACGAAATTGTTGCATTAATGTGGCACATGAGACTATTTTGCCTTCAGAAATTGAATTGTTTTTTAAATTTGTTGCAAGAACGTTCTTAGAGTATAATTTATAGAGCATTTATAACATAACTGCTAATGTAGCCCTATAGCTGTGTACAATAACACAATTTTACAGCAACGGTGCTTATAGAATCAAATTATTGTAAAACCAATGCAAAATACTGCTTTATAGAATTATACTATCTCCAGTGACACTCTTATAACATTATTCCGTAATGTCGCTTATAGTTTAATTATAGAACTATTGTATAAGGCGTTGTTAAGTTACAATTCTTCTGCGGAAAACAAATTACAAATATGGAAGCTGCTAGAGAAAAAGCTCTTTAAAGTAGTTATAGAGAATGCGAATATAGTTGTTACAAAATCATTATAGAGTAAATAAGTAACAAAAGCCTTTTTGTTCCATAAAGAAACGCTATAGAACTATTATTTTTTATATATGTAGGTTTCCCATACCCCCATTTGACGAGACCTGCCTGTAAAAGTACGAAATATTTTGATCAAAGTATAATGGGGAAATTTGTATAATTTGTATAGTCGTGACTTGTAAAAATTATTATCTGCTTGCAGAAAGAAAATTTCATTACGATCGATAAGATTTACTTGATTGCTAATAGAAATTGATTTTCTTATAGAAATTTAATAACATATTTAATTTAGACCATTCCAAACCTTATTCATTTGCACTTCTAGATGTTTAAGTTAAAGAATTTTATTAGATTTATTAAATAAGATTGAAATGCCACAATAAAATATGACAACACTGTGGATATTAAGTGGCATAGATCTGTTGTAGTAGTTGCTTACCAAGCATATTTGCTCCATAATCATTGGAATCGACACAAAAATGTCATATTACTGAGAATCCATTGGAAGTACAAGATAATGCCTTTCTTTCTGTCGTCATATTGTGAAGAAAGAAAAAAAAATCTTAATTAATAAAGGCAATATATTATTATTATTATTATTATTAATTAAAAATATATACAATATAAATAGATGAAATGAAAACAATAATATGGATATACTTACTTTCGGATAATTTTATATACAGTTAGTTCCAGCAGTATAGGAAATATAAGGTTAATTGAAGGCGCATCAAAAAATTACACGATAAAACTTTTTCCGCATTAAAATGTACTGCTTCCTGATGGACAAACCAACTAAGCAATTCGTAATGTGAGTACTCCTACGCATGCTGATTAGGTCCAACTTATTGGTTCTTATTGACCCATCCATATTATTTCTAACATGTGCGTTACAGAAACATTTTGTTTTTAGAATATACAATTAAACGATTTTAAAGTTCTCTAAATAGAACACCATGCAACACAAAAATTTTATAACGAAGTGCTATAGAATGTTTATGAGATTGCTTTGTAACTGTGTTATAAAAATTCTTTAAGACCTGTGGTTGTTTATTCAACAATTCTATAAGTATTTCCTGCAAACCTTACAGAACCGCTTAAAGAACTAAAAGGTTCTATAGAACGGTGCCCATTTTTATGGTATAAGTGTTGTAAGAACGTTTTGAAAATGTTAGAACAAACATTGCTCTATAAAATTTGCTCTGGAAACGTTCTTACGATTTTTATAGAACAGGAAATTGTTAGCTGGGGGAGAAAAAGGGGGTGGGCAATTTTAACTTGACCACTATGTACTAGGGTGACCATAATATGTACTTTTTTTATAAGGACAGTACTTTCTTTTCAAACACTGTCCTACTGTTTTCAAAGATTTATGTCCTTTTTTTTTTTGTTTAAATAATGAAATCAATCAATTTTAGTTGTTTTCAAATATGAATACATTAGGCTGTGTTCTCATCAAAATCGACCGTCTAGCATTTGAATTATTTATTATCTGCATTAGCCACTTTTGGTGAGCACACGGCTTTAGACTTCCGAAAAATCGCAAATGAAATCCATGCTGCAAATCTACATAGACTTGCAGGCAAATGTTACAAATTTAATAACAGAAATATCTGCATTTGATTTATACCTCAATTTTTGCTTTTCTGTGTGGAGTATTTCCCGTTTTCGTCTTTTCAAGACAATTCCCAAATTCTATCCAATGTTCTTCGTGTTTGTAAATATCCTCAATTATTATTGTCGTTGATGGTGTTCCCTACTCGATTTTCATCAAGGGTATAATCCACTACGTTATTATTTCTCTGATTGAATCGAATTAAAAACTCGGGACTATGCTTTGTCATCCACTTCGTTCCACGATCTCTAACAATGATGGGTTCCAATGAAAAAAGCCAGATAAATAACCTTAAGTACCTACCAGTATAATTTTTGAGCGGCGGACTTTATTTCGAGTGAATAGTTTCTTTTTTTCGGGATTAATTCAATAAAGAATTGGTACATATTGACGTAGATGTAGACGATAGATATACGTTACATGAATTAGCTCCAAATCTACGACAATTAAAGAAGTGGTCAGAGTTTGTGAAAAAATAAGATAATGATCTGATTAACGGTGGAAGTAATAGCGGGGGTATTAAAAAGTTTTGTTATATTCAGTCAGCGAAGAACAAAATGTAAGTAGGTCTTTGGTAAAAAAATTACGAATTAAATTTTAAAACAAAAACACAAAATTAAAATTGAATTCTAAATTAGTAACTTTATCAAGTGGGTATGGCATCTCTGATAACCTTTATTTGGCTGTAGCGTCAAAATAATATTATTATTACATATTAAATTATTGTGATTTTTTTTTTAAATTACAAAAGTTATTACAAAAAAACGAGAAAATAGTTTGAACTTTGACACCCTACATCTTTTTCCACAGCAACATTTTACTAAGACATAGTTATCTATAGCAAGTTACATATGTAGGTATGAAATTATACAGTCACATTTCGCTACAGACAAAAAAATAGGATTCTAAATATTTTTTCGCACAATCGTTCTGAAATATGCACTTACTGTCATTGTTGACACATTTTGTAAGTTGAATATACAACACTGTGGCTTGTTTCCACAGAAATCAAAAATATTGTTGAGTTCATAACAGCATTAATGCGGTAAGTAAAAATCAGTAATTCTTATCACCAACAAATGCTGGGCTCATTTATTGTAGAAATTAAAGGTACAATTTGTATAATTCTTAAACGTAATATTTTTTCCCTCGTTTTTATCTATTGCTTTTACAGTAATTGAATTTTCTGTATTACTTGTTGAGTTAGATTTGTTAGGATTAGAATAAACTTCAGTAGTTCTGTCTTCAAACACTGGAATGGAGTCAAATTCATTGTCACTGCTGCTGTTGGTATGTAAAATCTTATCAGCAAACTCTATTTTCTTTGTGAAAGACTGCAACATATCCTTCAGCGACACCAGAAAATCTAAAATTACATTTTCTGTTAGTTAAATAATACATTAATGTTATCACTAAAACCTCCAGCCCCCATGACGTTTGAGTGCCATAATATCAACTACAGTATTTGCTAACAAAGTCGCCGACGTCCTTCTAAAAGCATGTTCAGTATAGAATTTTGGATCTTGAGTTTTAAATATTCGGCAATTTTTTGTGGTATTTGTCCCAATGTATTTATAACCACAAGTTGATTTACATATTTTCCCTGACGAACTGAGTAGAAAAATCGACGAGACTCCTTAGGTCTTAAGCCTATATATTTTGGCAAAATCGTCAAAAAAGGGACTTTTTCATTGGCCTTATCAGTGATTGTGAAAATTCGAGTAATATCTATGTGTTTTGGTATCAGGCACTAACAATGACAACTGAACCTTCATCCGTAATGTCATCAACTGCCATCTTCATAAGTTCTTCACGTCTAAGAGCCCCAGCGACTCCCATTATCATCACTGCTTTCATCATAATATAGGTTTCATCGGGGGCTTCCAGTAGGAATTTGTTCATCTCTTCTCTGGTAAATACCTTTGATTTTTTCGCATAATGTCCAATATTTTTCTTCTTTAGAAGTGCTACTATCTTCTTAAATTACGATATATCGGCACCATTATTTAAGTTGATCGTACTTTTAAGCGTAGAGTACTCTGCCCATAAGCTTCCCGGAGACTTCAGTCTGAAATTTCTCTGAACAAAATAAGCCAGCAAAGTTTTTTCAGATGTCTCCGCTTTCTTCTCATTCAACCATTTCCTGAAGGTATCATAGACTTTTTCATACCTCACCTTTGATTTTGTGGGAATTAATGACTCACAACCTATTTGATACGATTCGTCAATGTCCGAATCTACCTCTGAATCGTCTTCATCAGCCATTATAAGAACAGTTTTGACAACAAAACAGAAAATTGTTTAAACTTCAAATTGCTTTTTTGGTTTCCAACAAAATAAATTCAAGACACGCTAGATAGGCCACGCCATTTCAGCAATAAAAATATTTTTTTTTATTATTTTATTTGATAAATGCGATTGTGCGAAAAACGTTATATACTATACGGTTGTTAAGTGGCTAACATAATCTCGGAAAATGAAAAATCTCGACTTCGTCTCGATTTTCAAAATTTTCCTCGATTCTGTTATACCTCACTTACCAACCTAATACTGTAATAGGTATACTATAAAGTCAAATTGAAGAAAATTTTATTAAAAAATGTACTACAGTTTACAAGAGTGTCAGTCAGTCAATTTTAATTATTTGTAAATTTTATCTGTTTTATCTTTCATCTGCATGTAATGAGTGCGATGTAAGCTGCCAATGGTATTGTGTTGATTGTGTTTTTGGCCCATAATGGTCCTATACATTTTAAATGTCACAAAAGATGAATAAAGATTATGATTATGATTATATCTTCACAAATTGCCCATAGATGTCTCCCGTGCTATATGCAATGCTGAAAATAAATTCCCTATACATTTTATAATAATGTTTTTTGTGTTGTAATTCAATCTCATGTTATTAAGTATTTTACTGTTGTAGTACTTGAGTGCTATTCAACATTTTAAGATTTATTGTAGATGTCCTGATGAAGTAAATAGATATTTCCGAGAGCTTGACGAAGAAGATTGTTATTTTCTTGGTCAAAATTTTTTTTGTTGGTTCAAATCTCCAAATATTTTTCTCATCTTGTTTGCACTCACTGTACACCGCGGTAAAAGTAGCTACATTTGATACCTGGTATGTTTACCAGGAAATCGTTCTTCTAAAGCATTTTCACTCCACCATAAAAAGATACCCATCAACTGGGAGTTGTTATACGTAAGCCATTTTTGATATTTGAAAAACTAATGTAAATACTTGCATCACAAAAAAGTTAATAATCGGATAACTAATCGGATATTTGAAATCGCCTGGCTAGAGATTACAGTAGCCCAGTTATGTAAAGGTTGAAATTACTTCAATAATTTTTTTCTAGGAAATAATAAGGATTTTACAAAAATTATTTTTATGATATTGACCCCATTTTTCATAACGCAACTTTTTTGTAATTCTACAAACTTTGTATGTATATATCGTATTTATTGAGTCTCTATTGTGCACACTTTAGCAAAAAATTAAAAATAAATACCGTATACAATTTCATGGGGAAAATTATTAAGTTTTAATTTGAAATAACCTAACACATATACTTATTTCTATTAACATTGCGAAAACATCGACAATTCCAATTAATTCAACCACCCTTCTACCTACCGCTATCCATATGCGCTTCTGCAACCCTCTCACCCCTTCCCCGGTCCTCCACTCTATTAAACCTACCTCAATTATCAATTATTAACCCATCTAATGTCCAATTTCCACCCCCTAGAAGGTACCAAGCACTACAGAACGGGGTTAAACTCGTGTAAGCGCTTTTACCCCTTCTGAAAATATTGACGATATCGTTATAACAAGTGGCGGTCCAAGCAATAATTGGAAATGGTTTTCCGCCTGTTTGGCAGGCATAAAGAAGGGAACCCTTTCAACTCTTCTACCCCCGTAATTGCGGGCCACGTCGGCCATTTCACCCTTTCGTGGGGTAGCCGCGCGTTATGGGGTGCAGTGGGATGGTGAGTTTTTTAATAATTTATCATGTCACGTGAAGGTGGCGTTTAAAGATGTCAGAGGTTTTTGTTTCGTGTATGACAGTTGACAGTACTTTTAATATAGCGTAATGTATCAACTGTTTCCATGGCCGTATTTATTTTAGGTTCAACTAAATGTTTTGCCGTTTTTCATGTAATATTTTCTTTGCAATTATATATAATGAATGTAAGTATAAGATAAAAACAGTTTAGTCACTATTTCGACAAATATCATAATGTAAATAATATAATTAATTGTTAATTAAATAAGTAGGTACATGCTTTTGCAATAATAACGCCACTCTCTCAAAACAGTTTTTGAACTTCTGGAAGGTCTGAGCAGAAATTTCATTAAATCTCTATCGATGAGTGAAACATTTAAGAAGTAAAGTTATAAGTTGGAAGTACGAATACGTCAGCAATTTAAAAGAAATCGCAAAATTTATTTTAAATAATGCCATTATCATTGCAAACGATTGTACATAAGTTCATCAATAATTTAATGTAAATTAGTTCAAAAAATTCCTAAAAGATATCGTCAAATTAAATAAAAAAATCAATAAAACCGTATTTTCCTGTATTTTATACCAAATACAATTATATAGGTACTTATATCTGAAATATTAACAGATTATAAGTACGAACTATAAAATTTTGACTAAGGTATTGACAATATGTCTAAATTAACATAAATTATTTATTACTTTTTCCTGCCCTATAACTGTAATATATTTGCCTTTTTAACTCCTTTGCAAAAAAGTGTACAAATGCGGTCTAGGGAATAATAATATGCCGCCCCTTTTCCGCATAAATCTCAAATCTTTGGCTACGTTAAGGATAGCTTCCTCGGATAAAAATAATATGAATTATTATATAATATATTAAAAGTTATAACCAACATTGTCCTAAAGAGTCTCAAAAGAAATACTCCTAAAACCACATTAGCAGTGGAAGGATCGAGTAGTCGTTGGAAAATAATTGAATGTTCATTATAGTCATGATGGATTTTGTTCGAAATACTGTAACAGTCTAACTGTATTAACATTATTTCTTACCCTTCGGTCAATTATTTGATTCTTCTGAACAGAAAATGCATCTTCATTTCCTCGCAAGGTCGCCTCCAATCTTGTAAGGGTTCTATGATCAGGAATGAGGCGCTTTGGATGCTCTTCTCCACAGTTCTTCTTGATTTTTTTTGTGAGTCGCCGTAAATTAGCAAATATCAACTTTTTCTGGATGAGAAAAAATTCTCTAATAAAAGTTTACTAGAAAAAAAAGCTTTTTAACAGGAAAAAATTTTATTATGTTTCTGGAAAAAATATAATTGATGACGGCAGAAATGCTAGCAACTAGCGCCCTCTACATAAAAACTAATCGGCATCCAAAATTTGATTTTTTTAAATTATGTTACACGCTCTATATCTTAAAAATGAGTGGCTCGAGGACATATGTTTGTTAAGCATACCCCACTTATTTTTCAATATGTTCATCAGCCCTATTAATATCGTCATGTATTTTTGATGCACCCTATATAAAACGTAATATTGCCAATACAGAAATGTAGAGATGTCATGCCAATACAATTTGAAATATCCTGTACCTAGTTTATTCTAAATACTTCTCAAAATCCTAATTTGTTTATTATTTCCGGAGGGATGTTTTGTGATTTACAATAAATAACCTTGCTGCCGAGAACCCGGCGATTATATAATAAAATATTTTTACAAGGTTCCACCGAAACATTTTTGCATAGCATAAAACGTTTGAGTCTATAGGAGAAATTTAGCTTTACTACCCGAATCCTTGGAAATACATTAGCAGAATGCCATAAAAAGTAAAAGTGCACACCTAAATTATGCAAATTGCAGCAACTTTTGCCATTCTACCTCCCCTTATTGTGCAATTTGTGCCCATACCGAAGATAAAACGGTTTATTTATTGAGGCTCTTCGTTGCTCTACTTTGAAATGTTTATTGACAAAAGTCCGTTTATTGTTACACAATGGCTGCAAATGCACTTCACGATTCAAAATATCTGGTGCTGGTCTATGATATTTTAAGTAAACAAATAGTATTAACTGACGAATTGTCAAGTAGGTACTTGTTGAAAAGATCTCGCACAAAAAGAAGTGATCGTACCGGATTTCAGATACAGATTATTTAAAGACGGCATATTCTTAACAGTGATTTCTACAAACACAAATACTTTTTGAACATTTAGTTAGCAAAGGTAAACATATTTATATGATCTACAGATTGGCATCTTATCTATATACGAAATATGGTGGATATACGTACATATGAATTTCTTCGAAATCGCATCATGTTACTTGTAAAAAATATATTTCTACCACTTTTAGTGACCTAAAATTGCCAAAAAACGACAGATTGATCTATTACCCATCTGAGTTTTAGCATTTGATGGAAATGAAGTTGGTAATTTTTTTATTTAACGAAATATGGTGGATATACCTACAAAATTCAACAAATTGCTTCCATACGCTTGCTTTTGATTTTCTAGTGTTATCTGGTATTAGGTTTTGAATTTCTTGTCTAACAACTTGTTGCTTTTCTTTATCAAATCGCGATAATTCAGTATGCACTTATTAAACTCAACGTACATACCCTTCCAACTAGTAATTGTAATCTACTGTGACAGAACCGTTTAAACAAAAATGACAAATCAACATGTGTCAACAACAATACCTTGGCCGAGTCAAATTAATTTAAAATGTCACGTTTGATTTATACCTGTGATGTGAAATTTTCTTACCGAACACCACGCTACCGTAAATTATTCCTGGAAATTTTTTTCGGTCACGAATATTTTAAGAAAATCATTATTTTCAAAATATTTGTGACCTCAAAAAAGTTTAAGCTCTTGTGAAAATTTACTCTAAATATTTTACGGTGATACCATCATTTTGGTGAGTGTAGACTTCTGGACCATTTTCAACGGCTATAACCTGCAAACAAGCCATACTGACCCACTTCTATTCGACTTGAGGTGCACAAAAACTTTTTTTTTTGGTACGTCCGTTGTCCGGACATCTGAATAGATTATCGATGGCCGATCGGGGTGTTCCCGAAAATGGCGATTTTTTATGGGCCGGCTGCAGATTGCACCCTTTATGTGGACCACGTCCAGCCGACGCTATAAATAACGTCCTAGTGGACAGCCGGAGGGTCCCTGCAACTGTCCCTACGAGAGGGTAGAGGGTCACTTTGATGGTTTGCAGCCCTTTGCGTCACTGCGTGTCGATCGCACTCCTCTTTTTGCATTTTGTAATGGGTTCGTGATGCACAGGGCCATTCACGACGATCCTAGACCAAAGGTATACAGGGTGTCCAGTAAAGTATGTTACAAACTTTGGATGGTGATAGAACATAAAGAAAAAAGGCAGTATTCGAAGAAATAATTCACCATATTTATTTATTTTGTAAAGAAATGTGTTAAAACTAACTTAAACACTAACAAAAACAAGTCACTCGACAAAGTTTTTTTACCTAAATAAATCAATATTCGACTACCTGTTTATTTTTTTTTAATTTTCATACCTTACCCTTACCTTAAAAATATCATCAGTCTTTTCTCCACCGTAATAGCTCTACGAAAATTCGGATCTTGTAAATTTCATAAATTCAATAAGCTTTTTGAATTTTTCTCGTTCCATTCTAGAAGTTTTGGAAATTTTGAGGATTCATCTGTAGTTGTCTGAAAGCGCAGTAAAAGCACTAACCATCTGCACTAGTCCTTTCCGCGACCATAATGTGTCAAATTTTATTGTCTCGAGCACGGCGCTAAAACGTACCCAGCGACCATGGTACCTCGTTAATAAAATCGGTAATAGATGGAGTTCACCTGCGAAAACGGTCCTCGTCGGCGGCAGATTGCAGACCTTCGGCTTATCTTTGATTCTGGGGGAGTACAGGTGCTCCGGTTGATTGAAAAAGTGTGCTACGAGTCGATCTGCTCGCAGATAGGACCCAATATCGCGGCTGTGTTGTTAATTTATTGGAATGGGTTCGTGAATATCAGTTTTGGGTTGATGTTAGTAGAGATAGGGCTGTCGATTGTGCATATAAGCGAAAAATATCCCGTTCTGTGAACGCGGCAGGCATCGTTGTGTCATAAATCATCGAAAATTCGAAAATGTTTTCATAACAATCGGTATTTATTGGTCGCTCTGCTTATTTTAGTGAGGAAGCGCACCCGTTAACAGTCACAAATTATAAAGATATCGGGAGTCTTAGGTGGAGGGTCACAAATGCATTTCCTGTACGGCTTGGTTAAGGGTGTAGGAGGGGGTTGGTTAACGGCTCCGGCTCTAATGTACCGCCTGGTAAGACTAAGCACTAACAACGACATTAGCGTCACCAAAACGATAAAATTATTTTTTTCTTTAGTTTAATTGGGTATTTAGCCATACTTCTGAAAAAATAAAGATAAATTAATTAAATAAGCTCTTGCCCCAAACGGATCAGTCAAAGGTTATTTTTTAAACTAAGATTGTCTAACCAAAAATCTCACACTGAAAAAGCAGATAAATAAAAAATAACAAAAATCATATCACTATCACACACTTTCGTATTTTTTGACGTTTCGAAAAACTCTCTATTTTCGTTCTCATAAACTGCAAATGTATTAAACGTAAGTCAAGTTTGACAATTTAAAATGTGTTTATCCGCTTCCATAGAAATGTTAAATGATTTCATTGTTATTTATTTCATCTTGATACAACTGTAACCAACAATGATCAACAAAGGGAAGTGCGCAATTTTTGTTATTTTTTTATTTATCTGCTTCTTCAGTGTGAGATTTTTTGGTTTTTTCAGTGTGACAAAATATCCAACTAAACTAAAGAAAAACTAGAATTATGCCACAAATAAATACAATAAAATTATATTCGTAAATTGTAAAAATGAATAGTTCATTTAAAAATGTGAGTTGAACAGTCTTGTCAATCTTACATAGAAAATCCCTCTTAATTTTCATCGAAAAATCATCCCTTAATTTTGCTTTCACTTTACTCATACATGAAAGTCGAGTAGTTATCTTAAATAACAACGATTATTATAATTAAAAAAAATCGCCTACTAGTTAGTTAGCCTAGCCTGAAATAAATTGGCGATGCAATTAAAAAAAATTAAAGACCGCCGACGGTTTTTCCATCGAAAAAGCCTTTTTGTGTGCGGCGCAACACAATGCACCCTTCACAATGCACCGGGCAGCGCGCGATCTTACCCCAGCTAGGGGTAGCACGGGGTAGAAGAGCTGATTTGAATGCAATTTGTATAAAATGTTAGATTCCGGGAATCCGAGGGTCGACTTGCTACCGCCATCGCCATATGCAGCTGCCTTATGGATTCTATTTGCATTTCGAGCGCTATAATCGCAAATATGAATAAAAATGGGTACGGATCAAATTCTACCCTTAATCTTTGTTTGTAATTGTGCAATTTACTAGCTGGAAATGAATTATGTAGTACGAAAGAAAAATTTGCGCAAAAAGGGGAATTTCATTCAGTATCGTTTTGGTACATAATACAGCTGGCATATTTTGTTATATATTTTCGCCTTTATATACGTAATTGTAATTGGAGATTATTTATGAAAAATAAATATGTTTTTCTTAATAGGCACCACAAAACATAGCGAAAATATTATTTGCTTTTTATATATTTTTTATTACGTAGTTATTAATAATATTGTATGAAAACTACTCTGCGGACTAGTGCCCCAAAAAGCGTAAAAACAATTCTTTATTATTAGCTTTTGCACATTTTACTACTTTGAAAAGGTATTATAAAGTTAATATAAATCAATTTTTCTACAATTCCTATTAATGAAGTCATACGAATGCCATTTGGTATCAAATATGCTAAGAATAAATAAATTAAAATTATTTGAAAAATTAAATTTTGATTAAATTAAAAACATGCACCTACTTCAAACATTTGCCCTTTGAGTTATGTTAAAACTATTGCTAATATAAATAATTCCCTCCTTACGGAGATATGTGTCGCTGAAGGACGCCGCTGGAAATAGTTTTTTCTTGAATAACTTTTAAAGTACTCAATATAATTTAATCAAAAATTTGATGTGGTGGACTTCTTATAATAGTGCCTTTGAAACATATTTAGCTTTTTCAATTTACCAGGAAGCAGGCTAAGCTTTACAACTTCCTAAATGCCTGTAAAAGGTTTTGAAATAATAAATATGGGTAGCTTCAACCTTAGACTAAAAAAAGGTACTCTTGTTTATTGTTAATAAAATGAGTCGTCTATGAGAAAAAGTTCGACTTATGTTGGCATAGGCATGTTGAATCCTTTTATGAAGTTTTTCAATAATATCGTTAAGTTGTCTCCTGGGACACCACTGCATCTTATAAATTTTGTATTTTTTGAATTTTCGGACATTTTAAAATGAAACTTTCCAGTTTGAATGACTTTCGTATCGCACTTTGTTGTCGAAAAAAAAGTAAGAAAATAGAAATCATTGCCCCTTTCATTGAAAATAAAACATGATTTCGTTTATTCTTTTATGTATCTCCGTCATATCATTTTTTCATGTCTATCTACACTCGAGAGATTTCCCACATTTTCCCGGACACCCTGTATAATACATATGGTTAACTACCACTAAGTACACTAACTTTAATTACGTGCTCAGGAAGACCCAAAAGACAATAGAAAAACATATTTCATGATTATAACTCAATATTTAAAAAATGGGGTAAAACTCTTTTTATTAACAATAATACCTGATAGGTAATAGTTAATCTAGTTAGCTGCGGTATTTTGCATTTGTTTTTCGATCCATACTGTCAGTTTCACTGAGTACAGGTCTGTTACGATTACCCACTAGCAACAAAACACACACTCCGCGGACAGTTAAATAAAATGCCTATTTATTCTAAGAAAATCGAACGAAAGGAATATTAATAGATAATAGAAAACATTGTCCGGTAACAACGATTCTTCTCAGCGGAAGGCCGCCCAAAGTCGGCGATAAATAGGGGTTTAATATAGTTTCGAAATTTTTTGAAGTGTGATTCCTTTAATTGTTATTTTCTCTATCTCCTGTACTTCAGTCATAATTTAACTTTTATAATAGATTAATTATTTAAGCATTGTATTTGTGATTCTGATCCTAGGTCTTTGACAAACAGTTCGTCGCCCTGTCCCTTCGACTTCATTTCTAGCCCACGACAAATCAACCGGGACCCATTAACTGCATCCCCCCTATAACAAATGAGTTTAATTTTTGTGTGTACAACCCCGATTAACTATGAAAATTCTAATTTCAACCCTCATTTAGCCCGATGCTCCCGGCGATAAGGAAATATAGAAGCCTCAGCCACGAGATTGATCAATGATCGGCAAGATGGCGGACGGGAATTAATTATTTACCCATATATTGGTCCGTCACTCGTTTCTGATGTAAAAAGTTTAATTTTATTACGATCGGTTCCCTAATGAGACCCTTTGAGGTCGAGATTGGCGTTTTTAAAGTTAAATCATCGAGGTCCCGCAATTTGGCAGAATTTAAATTAGAATCCGAACGTGTGGGCGGGGGGATTTTGTTTTTTATACCGAATCCGGAGTTTTAAATCTCAATTAAGATTGTCCTTGAGGAATCCTGAAGGACAATAAGTAGGTATTGCTTCAAAGTCTTGCTTTTCATTGAAAGTATATAAAAAAATTGTTGAAATTCTACAAAGTGTATCATGGCGTTTGCTGATTAATTTTTTACTATTACTACAGTTCATCTATAAATTATAAACAGTTGAGTGACCTCCGAAGGTCAAAGACTTTTACAAATACGATTTTCTGAACATAGAATCAAAAAGAGCAGTTTAAAAATGATTTAAAAATACACTTCCGCACGGCACTGGAAACTGATCCACTGTAAAACCTCGTCAAATTCCCTGATATTAATGCTTGGACACGCTGTACATGGTACTGCAATACGCCGTGGGCGCCCTGTACCTGCATCTCTTCAACGATTCGGTTGCAAATTTCCTGCGCCACGCCTGCGTTTGCACTACACTCGAACTCACTGTACACCGTTGTAAAAGTAGCTGCATTTGGCACATATTTACCGGGAAATCGTTCTGCTAAAGCAATTTCACTTCAACATAAATTAAAACGATGCTATACCCATCAACTGCGAATTGCTATACGTATGCCATTAAGATATTTGAAAAACCAATGTAAATACTTGCATTACAAAAAAGTTAATACGATAAGTAATCGGATATTTAAAGTTGCCTGACTAGAGACTATAGTAGTCCAGCGATGTAAAGATTGAAACTACTAGAACTTCAATAATCTTTTTCCTCGGAAACTAGGAGGATTTAACAAATTTTGTTTACGATATTGACTCCATTTTTTATGACGCATCTATTCCCAAATTTTTTTAGATAAGTTGTGAGTCACCCTATATTTTGGCTACAAATAATCGGCAGGTGGTAAATAAATCTATGTATTTTTTTGTTTTAATACAATTACAATAAGATTACTTTATTAATTTACATTTGACAGGCATAGAAACATTTCTTATATCAATAATACACTGCCGAACGGCTGTGATTAAGAAAAAGCCCTCAAAATAACATACACAACGCCAGTGTATTGAAATGTGAAATGTCGAATATCAAAATATGATAAAATAAATTATACAAGGTGATTCAGTCATAATATCATTAATTTTAAGAAGAGATGCGCGGCAAAAAAAGGTATAATAAGATAAAAAAAAAATAAATGCATATACAGGGTGGACCAGCTTTTTCGTGCTAAACTTAAAGGGTATGTTCTACGTCGGAATATAACCGTAATTTGCTATACAAACAATAGTCCAAAATTGCTTCGTTCCGAAAATACAGGGTGTTGAAGTTTATTCTGAAAAACAGGAAAATTAATTTATTTTTTAAACCGATCTTGAGTTTTCATTAGCAAATCCATACATAAAATGAATATCCGCTATTTCTTGATTTGAAAATCTAAACGGCATTTTGATACTACTCCACAGAAGACAAGTCTATTTAAGATTTGTCAAACGTTGACATGAAAACTGACGTCAACTAGTCGTTGTAAACTTGTTTATCTGGTGGTTGCAGCAAGTGTACAGTCTGGTATGTAGCTAACAAATAATAATCCATTTGAAGGGAAACACTTTGAAAAGTTTGAAAGTAATTTATTATTTATTAAACGGTGCATCGTACAAAAGAAAAGTCAAGAGAGTTTTTTTCTACCAAATTGAACGAGGAATAAAGAAATAACAGTAATTTTTAGAAAAACCAGGGACGTACCATTTTTTTGTTGGAAAATAGCCACTGACGATCCGCTACTCACGCCACTGGTGACAGTAAAAGAAACTTTTGCATTGCAAAACTTAAGTCTTCCATTGCTATTGACATCCGTCAAATTTCATTTAATTATCTCAAGCGGTTAAAAAAAATGTATTTTTCTGTTTTTCAGAATAAACTTCAACACCCTGTATTTTCGTAACGAAGCATTTTTGGACAATTGTTTGTATAGCAAACTATAGTCATTCTTCGATGTAGAACATACTTTTAAAGTTTGGCACGAAAAAGATAATCCACCCTGTATATGCTGAAAAAAATATTTTCAGTTAACTATTTAAACCACTTCAAGCTGTCACTGACCGATTCACACAGCTCCGAAACCAACTCGTTGACCGCCTGGGTGCAATGTTGCCAAATTAAAAAAAAATCGTTAGTGTTAGACATTATAAATGAGTTTAACTCATTATTGCCATAATAATGACACTCTTTAAAATGAATTTGATGACTTGTTTTAAACTGCTGCTTTAAACGTATTTGTAATGGCATCTACTTTAATCTTTTGGCATAAGCTCTTATTTGTTCAACTCACGAATAGAGATCTAAGTTAATCAAACATTGTTTTGAAGGAGTCAAACGTATGTATCTCGATATTAAGTCGAGGGAAGTGTAAATATGCAATCAGCAGTACAATCACAATCTCAAAGTTATAATAAATTGAAAACTTTACCAGAAAATTCATCATGCTCCATTCTTGTGTTGGATATTATTGGCTTCGTACGTATTAGCGGATTATAGTCTATGAAAGAACACAAAAATTTAGCTGTGATATGGCAACGCAGGTGTGACGTTGCTCGTATTACCGTTCGATACACTGTAGTTGAGTTCGGCAAATAGATCTAAATGCTAAATAGATCTATTTTTCTCTCCTGTTATCTCATGAAATTGAAAAAGGAAAAAACATATTTAGAGCATCCAGATCTATTTGCTGAACTTGCCTTGTGATGTCGTGACTAGGAAATTGTTGTCAACACGGAGCGCCGTATTACCGAGGGTTATGAGTTCGCTTCCTTCAATTTAAAAGGTCGAGTAATTTTTTTCCGGTTTTCTGTATTAGGCTTTCAAATATCTAATTAAAATTAATGACTTTATGACTGAATCATCCTGTATATGAATAAATATTGTATCTGTTATTCACAAGAAGCCATACTTGTGATCGTTTTTTGTGGTGTTGCGTGACATTTTACAGAGTTACAAATGACCTAACATATATTAATCATTATTGTACTTTTAGAAAACAACAGTTTTGAGAAATATATTTGAAAAAAACACAACGCCGCAGCAAGTATCAGAGAAGCAGAAGCATTGCTTCATCTTTATTTTGTGTTGAATTTAAAATTTTCAAATGAGGTAGCACTAACACTGGAAACGCTATTTCCAGTCAAAATCCATCAGAAATTACTATATTAGTAATGCAAAGTCAAAAGTTACGTTACGGTACTTTAGGCATAATATAAAGCATATATATTTGTTTTCTGAATATCTAGTTATTTTCATTTAAGTTATCTAGTAGGTCTCTTTATTTACTTTCACATTTTGTAATAATTAATGATCGAAATTAAATACTAAGTGATTTGGTTATGTTTCTTGTCAAAATAATGCCTAGAACCATTTGTGCAAATGCATAGTTACTATTTTGTTGGTAATGAGTAATTTTCTTGTTGATATAAATTTCACATCCACATTACAAGGCAATGAAATAAATAATTGTTGTCAGCCTTCCTATTAAAAGATGTATAAAAAAGATGAATTGTGTTACAACGAGTCTCTAGATATAGTTAAAAAGTTTGCCCTACGATGACGTAGCCCCAAGCTTGAATCGCCAATAGCATCCTTCTTGTTTGCTTCTTGATCACCCGGTAGAGGAAATTTACAAACGGCCGAAAAAGAGGCCAGCTTGTCCCCGCACTCTTTCGGCTCACCGATCTGCTATTTCAATAATCATCTCTGCGGCCTTCCGTGGCCATCCTCGACGCCGATACCCCCCAAATACCCGCTAAATGATTGTAGCCTCCGACAGACAATGGACCGGGCCATCATTAATCTTCCCTGTGACGCGGCCGTTATTAGAGATCTCGAATTATCTAATATCGCCCATTGTTCATACTCCCGGGTGATATATGAGAGGCGGAGGAATGCAAAGCTTTCCGCAAGCGAAAATAATGCGGCGAGGCGCCAAGGAACGCCGGCAAATATTTGTTTAATAGACGCCCGCGTATTCGGTTCGCCGATATCTAATGTCATTTTTTCGTAGAAATCTGTTTTTTGATTTGATCCTGTGCAATTGTTTACAGTGCGACTAAATAACAATACCCGAGGCCCAAAATAATAGAGAGTAATTCATTCACAGCAGATTAGTAGTAGGGGGTGAGGGTTGCAGGGGACAAGGTTCCCTAGACGTGTCACTTGAGAAGGAGTCAGAGAAGACAAAGTTACCAAAAATAAGTTGACGATGACCTACCGCCCACCCACTTACACCTATCTGATGCGCACTCCGCAGATATCATACTTTGATAACTAATAATACACTATACTATTTATATACACACTACTTACTATACACTATCGGTTATTAGCATTGTCACTATAACGGTTACACTTATCGTTGGCTATTAGGTCTGTTCATAGAACAGTTTCCAACCGTCAGACGCACGCGCATTGCGTTTATATTGCCCACATAAGGTTGAAAATGCTTTATTTTAGATGCAGTGCGCATGATTCTGACGGTTGAAAACTGATTCTGGTATACCACGAACAAAGCTATTATAGGGTACAATATCATACAACCACCTGGTTTCAAAACAGTGGCAAAACAGTGCCATACTTTCATCATCTTATGACCTTCATTTATCCATGTTCCGTCAGTGTTTATATAATATATAAGTATATCAAATATATTCAGTATTCGACCTTTTAATATTTGTCTTAAATAATCACTGTTTCGTCTTTTTCTATCAGAATGCTCTTTCTATTTCGTTTTATAAAACAAAAATGCATGTCTCTAGATATTCTAGGCAAAGTTTCATTCTGTGAACAGCCTGAATGTATTTATTATCGCAGGCTTACTTTTAAAATATCATTCATGAATTGTTCGTTATTTTTGTATCATCAACATTTATTTTCTTCTTTCCGTTTTGCAGTTGTACATTCTGGTTTACCTTCTTATGAACTACATGTTTTAACCCCATCACTTATACTCGTATTTTGGTCTCTAGCCCTATAATTCCTACATTTTTTTTTATCATCCGATATTCCTCACTTTTTAGATTTGGGCATGTACGATTTTGAGAACGCGCTGTAGAGCTTAAATTATTATCCATTCTTAAGAATATAAACACAAAATCACTAATAAATTAATTATAGTCACAATGAAATTAGCGGAAATTGTACATATATGAAAATTTTCCCATGCACACGTCTATGGTAATGCGGTAGATGGAACAATTGGATCCGTCAAGGCGTCTCTGCCAATAGAAATTCACCATTTTGATCTGGCGCATGCGCATTTTCTGCAGCAGAAGCTGTATAATTGGGTAAACCCTCTGAGGTATGCGGCACTTAAATGTCGTACGATAAATTTTATGATAGGGTTTATAACATGAATCACTTTCTATTATTTTGGACCTCGACTATAATCCCCTAGATCGTTGTAACGTGACAAGCAAACGTGTCTCACCGACTGTACATTACATTTACGTTTTGTTTAAAAATGCCTCATTCAAGTCAAGAATTAGCAGATATGGTGTGAGCGTGTGTACAGGGTACATGCGAAAATGCTAGATTCGACTGTAATTTTGCTACCCTGTATTACTTGATTAATTTTTCGCAAAGATTTCAATTTTATATCCATTTGTATAAAAAAAAACAATCGAGCGTCGCACTACAGTTTTGTATTTTTTATAATACAAAAAACAATTTCAATTGTGAGAATCGCCAATATTTCACAAACAGTAAAAGATGATGTCATGTTTATACCAATGCAATAAAGAAAAAAGGCGCGTTATAAGAAAAAACAAAGTTAACCTTCATAAACCCTAGCGGGGTACAGCTGTACCCCAGACATGAATTTTTGGGTATATTTTCTTAAATATTTTTTTTTACTTAATTTCATTCGAGCTATGTTTCTTAAATATATATCTAAATTGGTATATAAAATTTTGAATAAATTGCTTTTTATTGTAATTAATTATATAGAGTTTTGTTGCTTGGGGCAACGTATGTGCAGAACATTCAAAAAATATAACAGTTTGTAACAAGTGTGATAATTAAATCATTATTATAAATATCACTAAAATGCTTGTTCTTTTTTCATAATTATTTTTGTTTTTATTATTTCTAATCATATCATATTATTTTCTCAAAATGTGTTTACTCATTTATCAATGCTGACAACTTTTTTATGTAAAAATATATTTTTTATAAGCAGAATATGTTTGTTGTTAATATTCCCTAATTATAACATAAAAAAAATAATAAGCCAAAAAAATGTTGGGGTACATTTGGACCCCACTCGGTATTTCGGTACTCGGTATGTAAGTTTTTGACCACAGGTTTATGAAGGTTTTAATATCAGTATTTCTATAGTGTGATTCTCAATTATTTTTTTTTTATAAAAAAAAAGAAATCTTTGTGCAAAATTAGTCTTTAAGTGCATGTTTCAGTTTTCTAATACATTAGGGTCTAATGTTTTCGTGTGTTTACCCTGTACATACCGAATGCACATCGATCTTTAACAGCGTATAATCGTTTGCAATCATAATGACACATTTTAAAATGAATTTTGCGATTTTTTTTGAACTGTATTTATAATGAAATCTACTTTCAACTTTTAACTTTAGTTGTTTCACTCGCCAATATAGATTTAATAAAATTTCTACTCAAAACTTCCAGAAGTTCAAAAAATGTTTTGAGGGAGTGTCATTATTATTGCAGAAGCATGTACCTACATTTGGTGCATTTAAGTAATTTATTTCTATTATTTATTCAATTCAGTTCAATTTGGATAAAACTTTTTCATATGCTACTTTTTCACCAATTATTGTCAAGACGCGGTCTTTTATCCACAATAACCTTATAATTGGCGTTTTATTTACTCTTTAGATTTAGAGCGTAATGTACATTTTATAGTAGCCCAAAGCATCAACAGAAAATTTCTGCTGCCAATGAATGAAGCTCTCGTCCATAAAAAAATAACATTTTATAGTTTCTTAAAAAATTGTTTGTATTAAACATTGTCTTTTTTACACAAGTGGTTCTGCTTGTAGGGTTCCAGTTTTAGTTTTCGCCAGGTTGAATAAATTAAGTATCTATTCAAAAAACAACTAAAACCCACCGCCACTAGTCACATACACCTATAAAAAAGTGATACATCTGTTGCTGGTAGCTCACCCATCCCGATTATCTCCCGGAATGATCTTAACCTTATTTAAACCGCCGTAAATATTACATATAAATAACGGCAATCTCCCTGTTCCGGGCAGAGCCAGAGAGCGTGTGCCACTCGAAAACCGCCAGGTCTTAAAAAACCGAACATGACGGCCCCATTATCGAGTCCTTTGTCGCAGAAATGACCGAGCGCCTCACAAAGGACCCGTGCCGTTTTAAAAAACGATCCGGGAGCTTTTTTGGGCCCCTCCTAATATTTAAATTATTGTCCTGGTTCGGACATCGTTTTCTTCTCGATCCGAAAAAAAATCAGCAGATGCTTGCTTGGTAGGAGAGGACGGTAGCACGTGGATCGGGTATGAAGAGGAAAAAAATAGGTAAAAAAATAGATTTATGTATTTAAATGACGTTTTGTGAACTGGTCGCGCGTGGTAAATCAGGTAAAAGTATCATAGGAAAAATAAAAGTTTTATGACATGATAAATAACGTATAACCTTCACCTAACAGGATGGGTGAGGGTTATTTAAAAACTATTGTGATGCAAAATTTATGAAAGACTAAAACACAACTGCATAAAATGCAACACTGTATTACGAAATTACAAATTACAGTTAAGACAAGCACAAACGTTTTTAACGTAATTTGTTTTTGAATCAGGATTAATAAAGCAAACAATAGAAATTTTCCTAATTTTCCTTCAAACTGTGTTGCGCGACAACATTGCAATCTATTACCTGTTATTGTTAACCTCAAACTAAAGATCAAAATAGTAGTGAATCGTACATACTTTTATCTTTAGTATCTAACAGTTGGTAACAGCTATAGATTTAGGAAGAGTAAGATAAGCCGAAGACTATTGCGCATCCTGCCAATTTCCCACTCCTCTCACCCACTAATCACAGACAACAATTTGAATAATGTTATGGATTATTTGATCGTTTACTAATATTGTTGGTTGGTGTAGTTTGAGATTCCATAACATACGTGTCCGTAACAGGGCCGTATTTATCTAATAATTATTAATTTTTGAGTAAGCATATAATATAATTGGGAATAGAATAGAAGAGAAGAGAATTATATAAAGTAATAATAATTAGACTTTCTAATTCAACATTTTCATTTTATAATTGTTTTCCAGTTTACATGTATTTCGAGTGAAGGATACAGACTTACTTTTACCGTCGTTCATGACTAGACCATTGTCTGAGCAAAAAATATTTATATTATCTATATCTTCTTGCAGATTTAAACAGTCTCGTTTATTTCGTACAGCTAGATATAACTTTAAATCATCAGCATACAATAGTACATTTGAATGTTTTGCACATAAACATATATCATTTACGAACAACACGAGTAAAAGAGGCCCGAGAATCGAGCCCTGGGGCACCCCTGACAATGCTACAAACATGTCAGAAACGTGGTTGTTAAATTTTACAAACTGTTTTCGGTTATGTAAATAAGAAACCAACAGCTTAACAAGGTTTTCATTAAAAGAAAATGCTCTTAACTTGTCTACTACATCTGTATGATTAACTTTATCAAAAGCTTTAGCCAAGTCCGTATATGACGTCCACCTGGCCCTTTTTCATGATTCTATTTGATACAAAGGCACTAAAAATACTTAAATTTGATTTCTTCTTTACAAAACCATGGTGCTAACTACACAATACTGGGTTAATATGATTTGAAATATTAGTATGCAACACTCTTTCGAATATCTTATATATTGTCGACAACACGGAAACTGATATATAATTTTTAATATCTTTAGCATTGCCATTTTTATATATAGGAACTATACGGCTTAATTTTATAAAGTCTGGAAAATATTTAAATTTTAAAACAAAATTTAATAAAATTGTCAAAGGAGTTTTTACATGGCTATAAGCTTTAAAAAAATATGCTGGTAAATTGATTTGTTTAAGAGTAGCAATAAAATATTGTTGATTGTTTAAAAACTTTATTTATACTAAGATCTAAGTAAAGAAGTTAACAATTAATTCCTGCAGTAGCATCTGACAGTCCTTCAGACACCCTGTATAACGATCAACTTACTATTTTTGACGAAATTCCCCTAGATTAGCCGCCTCGTCACGTGTGTATTATCTCAATTTTTTCCCGCCAGTCTGAATCGTCGGACTTTCGGTCGAGATAAAAAAAGCAGTGGGGGCGTTCGTGAATTATAAGTTATCCGGTAGATAAAAGCAATCCGGTAGATTGAGTGAGGGGTGGCTCGTCGGTTATCACTACAGAAATGGACGCCGTATTTTTTAAGTTAATGTTTTTTCGCGTGACGACGACGTCGGTAATAAAATTTATCGTTTTTTGGCGGTCTGGCGAGTATTTGACGCGGGGGACCAACACGGGGCGGTCATTGGCGGACGGGGAGTGCTTCAGATAAGGAGATCGCCGAAGGTCAGTGGCGTAGGTATTGTTTATAACGCGGGAGATGCCTGGGAAAATATATATAATTGATAACGGAAAGCGGAGAAGAGCTTTCATACAAACAAAAATAAATTCAGTAAATCTGTTTAAATATGTTTATGGTAAAAGGGGTAATATGACACCCATGAAACTATACTAAAAAGTCAATGTGTAATCTAAAGATGGGGGTAAAATGACAGCTTGTCTCTATAACTTGAAGGAGAAAGATTGTTAAGTTTATATCGGATCAAGTTCAAATTTAGTACGCCTATGAAATGTTGCTCCTCGCACGCTTCGCCCGTCGCGCTTGGCTACAAGCTAGCGATTAGTCACTCTCTAGATTTTCGGCCGTCTACTATAGTGTGTGCAACTCAGATTTAATGCCAAATATACTTGTATTCATTCCGACGATACTAACCCACGGCCCGCATCGTAATTCTCATACTCGTGTCTTCATAGTTACCTATCATTAAAAAATGTTCTTTGCCTGATATACTGTTTCGTGGAAGATCTTATCTGGAGTGTAACGGTCCGATCAAAATGCGAAAAGTAACAAGTTTGCTGGATTCTAACGCGCGTTCATGGTCTTTGTCGCATTACCCGTTAATTTCATTGTACGATATGCACCCCAACAGTACGGGGAGTGTCCGACCAATGTCCACGGCCCTCCGAGACCCTTCACGACGACGCCATGCGTGTCCCTTCGCTCTGACCCTTCCAATTCTTACTCATGCCGCCGGAGCTTGCACAAATTCTGATAAATCGCCGGTTCTATTCCGAAATAATTAGAATTCGCTTCCCCATATGCCTCGAGGGCCGCCCCCCCCGCCGTTGTTTCTATTGATAAGTATTGGATTACCCGGTTTGCGGAAATTCGCCGTTGTTTTCTTTGCCTCCTTGAGTCTAAGACTGAATGAGGCTCGGTTCTTTGTTGTCTAAATATTACCGGGACGGATCGGGTTTCTGCCAATTTGGAATTATGGATTACCCTTAGAAAGGAAAAAATTGTTTATCCGTCTTTTATTAGGGCAAGGATGGGACACGTGATGTTTGTAAGTTATGTTTTTTTGTAAGAGATGTATTAGTTGCATCTTAAGCCGGGTCTAACAAAAAGCCTAATCTATATTAGGTGCAATTCAACATAACATACATTTTTTTTACTGTATCAAATCTCCTACAATTCCTATCAATGAAGTCATATGTATGCTCTCTGATACCAAACATCTAGGTATGCTAATGAGCAATTCCACAGACAATGCTCTATTCAATTATTATCTAAAAAAAATAATAATCTGTCTAAATTTACTAACCTGGTTTAATGAAAAACTATTCTATAAATGTCTTAGTTCACTTTTGAAACTGTGGGAACTCGAAAATTCAACCACAATAGATGAGATCTGACCTATTTCTGCATTTTTAGGATTGCTTCTTTAGGTGGCCTCCTTTAAGTTGAGTCAAATATCTAACTATAAAAATTATTATACCAATAAATTAAATTTATTTGAAATTAAATAACGACAATGTCAAAAGTGACTTTATCCTGTCAACATGACAATTATCTACATAAATAATCAAAAGAGTTTTTACCTTTTATGTTAATCGTTTTTTATATATATTTAGGTATTAACAATATTGTGTGAAACGCGGACTAAAGTCCCGACCAGCGTTGAATTACACTCACAATATCTACCCATATATTCTTTATTATTAGCTTTTGTAATTTTTTTTAGTGTATTAGAAATGTATTTTAAGCTAATATAAATCAAATCTACAATTCCTATTAATGAAGTCATGTATGCTCTCTGATACCAAACATCTACTGCACAAGAAAAATAAACCTAAATTGATCTAAATCCATCAAAGTAAAATAAAATATATGTCAATTTATATTACAAATTGTTTACTTTTTCTGTGTTTTCAAATGCTAACATTCAAATAACGCCTAAGACGAAGTTATAATTGACATATTTTCGCCTTGAAATCTGTCTTCGATATCCACGATTTTTTAAAATTATTATGTTTATTCACAACGAGAATAATTTAAATATATGATTGTATGGTTTTTATTGGTATTGTAAAGCATAATTGGTATATTTACTATATTTTTGTAAATTACCTATGTGATTTTATAGTAATTCGTAAATTTTCGGTGTAATTTTTTTGTATTTTTACAATATCTTTTCTTATTTTGCACTATAAAATTTCTATATTTTTAAAATAGTGTCTTACAACAGAATGTAACATTTTTGTATTTTTATAATACCTACTTATTTAAATTAACAATATAAATTTTACATTATTCTAACATATTTCAAGTTTTAAATAAAATATTAGACAATATTTATAAATATTTTTATTTCAAGATAGCTAATAAAGTAAGATAGCTATTTGTGCAATAAGTTTGTCAATACTTGACTTTTTTCCGCATCAGGCGTTTTTTTTTTCATGTTTTTATTAACAATTTACAAATAATCAAATACAACATTCTAAAAATACAATGATTATTTACAAAAATAATTTATTTATTTATTTATACAGTAATTTTATTTAGATAATACACATTTTCTTTGTAAAATTACAATATATTCACATAGTTTTTTTTTAGTGTAGTTTTTCACGCAATTAACAGTCCCCAAACATTACGTCGGAGTACGAAAAATTCGAAAAGGACTTCTATTTTTTCTTATCTCGGTTAGTTTCCGAGATACAGAATTTCGCGATTTCTTTTGAACTGTTGACGTATTAGTAATGAAATCTACTTTCAACTTTTAACATTAGTTCTTAGTTGTTTCAGTCACCAATAGACATTTCAGAACTTCCAGAAGATCAAAAACTGTTTTGAGGAAGTGTCATTATTATTACAAAAGCATGTACATAACCTAAATTGGTAACCTACACCAAATGAAGCGACTCCATTTGAAAACTTATTATTTTCGCATGACTAAACTAGATAGTGAAAGCGTACTTACGGCTTCCCTGGGTTTTACTGCCGTACCGAAGACTACCCCTTCTGTCCCGTGCAAGGGGTTGTCGCGTGCCACGGGACCGTTTCGGCGTCGCTACCCGTTTCCGGGGTATCCTATTTTACGGAATATATGGGCTGTTATGCCATAAAAAGCCCGTTCTGGCGGACTCCTAAATTATTGGATTAGTCCCCAGAATGAATGCTTCTCCCGAACGCAAATTTAATTTCGGATTAAGTACTTTTTTATTTATAAAGGAGCCGCGAGCAGGAAAATTAAAAGTTATTTGTTGGGCATTAACGTGACCTTGATGACGTCAGAATTCGGTTAATGGAAATTAAAATTTTTGAAATACACAGAGAAAAAAGACTATTCTGTATCAAGAATTGTATTTGTTTAATAGTTACATATGGATCTTTAACCTCATGCAAGGGTGATTCAGTCATATTGTCATTAATTTTAAGGGAAGAATCGAAAAATGAGTATAATACGAATACGCGATTAAAATAAATTTTAAATGAATATTTACGCTAAAAAAATTCAAATCATTATATGTATAGCTCTCATATCAACGGTTGTATTGACTATTTTAGAAATCTTTTCTTGCTCACTTCAGCCATTAATAACTTAAAACGTTATAAATTATTTTTTAAAAGTATAAATATTAAATTTCAGATAAAAAAAATATTTAATATTGAAGTCACAAAACTTCAAAACACCCTCGTATTGTCAACAAAAACAGTCCGCGACACCGACACGCCGCTGTTTCGATGCCCATATAACCTAGTTTTTACTGCATTCTTAATGTGTACACAACGACAAAGAGTAAACAGATTTGTGTGATCTCCAAATTTGCGAGAAATAAATGACGGGCATAGATTTGAATAAACAAACTGGTATGGTAAACAATATTATTATATGTATATGTGATCCTGACGTGGCAACGTTGTTTTGCTTCAACGTCCGAACTCTATATGACTGCGTCGTCAGAAAATTTGTTATGTCTTTATTTTAGTCCTTTCAATTACGTCGTCGAAATTAATGGCAATTTGAAGTAAGAACGAGTTCCTGCTGGATGTCCTGTCTTTCATAATTAACTTTACCTAAAGGATAGATGATGGACATATAATATTAGCTTCAGGTACACATTAACAAACAGGTTTTGAATATTTGACAACGTCATGAACCAAGTCAAATATTTCTAGATAATAATCACCAAAAGTACCCCTAACTACACCCTGAATGATTTTCTTCGCGCTAATAGTTATAATAGGTGTTCAAAATGAATCCGGTTACTTGCGAAAAACATTCGTCGTACAAAAGTCTCGTAGTCTTAGAATTTTGTTTTGTTTTGAAGTTTCGTCGTAAATTGGTTACAATGTTGTTGCACACACGTTACAGTACGTTACATGGAGGATTTTTTGGAAATCTTCTATTGTTTACTTCACTAATACTGATACAACAAATTCGGTTAAAAGAGATTTTACTTAGGCTTAATTGTTGTTTAGTTTGCAATTGCAACACGATTTTGCATTTTGTATTAAATGTACTTATTTGTAAGAAAACGTTCCTTTTTAGACATTTCTTTCTTGCTTTTGGTTAATTATAGAAGCCATTTTAATAATGGCACTTACACTTCAAATACCCTATATAGAGAATGAGTTACTTTAATTTTTTTTTCATAATCTTAAACAAGAAATTGCATGATTTTTTAATTTAATCAACTATATACATGGTAATTATAGTTTTTTGTTTAACCAGAAGATTTTATTGTGTATGAGTAGTGTAGATATATTGCAGCTTCACTTCCTTCACCTAAAAATGTTTTTATACAATTTTTTCCAATTAATTTACTACCTGATATAATTCTCAAGGTGCCTTGTTAACAAATCAAAAACCGAACATCCTTTACAAAGTCCTATAAAATTTGCGCAACCCACTGCCCTTAGCACCACGTTTTTACCTGTTACTTTCACCCTTTTCACAACCACAGTAACCAGGCCTCGAAAAATGGGTTAAATCCGCTAGGAAACTGCACCGACTGACTGCGTACAGAAATTTATGGACCGCATTGTCAAGTCGATCTACCTGTCGGGTAGAAAAGGGTTATTGTTACGTACAAAGGGTTAGGACCCAACTACAAAATAAACATGATCGATCCCTTTATGATAGCGACTCCAACAATGGTAATGATTTCACGGCGTTAAACCGAACAGGATAAATTCGATGATGATGATGATGAGGAGGATAATACTTTCGGATCTAGGTAAAAAATTGGATTCTAATGGGTTAAATGGCAGGGAGGGTGGTTTCGGTCGTTATGGGGCCTTTAGAAGGGGTATTTATTCGAATTAGATTTATCGGAAGTCTTGTGAAAGGGTAAACTAGTGGTATGTTATGTGGCATTTGAGTTGATGTATTTTATTTAAAATTATAATAATAATAATAATGACTGATATGATGTCAGTACATACAAAAAGAAATGTTTACACGTGTCAATACTTAAAATGTCAAAGCTTGACACATATATTAATTTATTCATAAAAAATACGTTATTACAAAATAAACAAAGAAAAAATATCATAAGTCACACACATCACACAGTATATTAAAAGGGCCAACAAGATCAGCAAAATTGTCATTAAAATAATCATCAAATGAATAAAATGCTTTAATTTTCAAGTTTCTTTTTCTCATTTTTCAATGAGTATTACATAGGCACTCAATTTCTTTAGGAAGTTTATTACAAAAATGCACACAGTAGTAATAAGCTAAGAAAGTCGGGGTTAATATTGTCTCTGTATCTAGTAGGGTATTCATGGTTCATACAGTGTTGACGCAAGACATGAATATTTTCCTTTATGTACATGAGACATTCCAAAATGTACACACTTGGTAGTGGAAGTATGGCGTAGCTCTTAAAATACTGCCTACAGTCCGCCCTCTAGGGTAACCCTGCAATAATGCGGATGCATTTGCGTTGCAATTTAAAAATTGAATCACAGCAATGACCCCAGTTCAGGATAGTATAGCACAAATTTGCATGAAAAATAAACCGTAGTGGACCTGTCAGCAATGTTTTTAACGAGACACAATTACTAATGCTTCTAATCAAGAACATCATTTTCGATAATTTTTAAGACAGATTGTCAATATTTACACCAAGAAACTTTACTTGAAGAGTACATTCATATGAAGCAAAGTAAACAAAATAGACTGAGTTTTATCCTGATTGAGATACATCTTATTTACCAAAAACCACTACTTTACGTTATTTGTTCTTTGTACATTCTGCTGAAGGACACTGACCGGATCCGCACTGTTTAAAATGGTAGTATCATCCGCAAAGTAAATTAATAAAAAAATTAATGTAAATAAGAAACAGTACAGGCCCAAGAATTGACCTATGCGGTACTCCATGTTTCATGGTTAAGGATGATGATTTACTCCCATTAAGAGACAAACTGTGATCTGTCACTCAGATATGATTCAATAAGTGATATATTATTGTCAGGGATTTCCTAATCCGAATTTTTCTTACTTCCAGCAAAACAAACCGTTAATTAACTACTTCTTTATTAACTATACTCAGTACACTACTCAACACTAATTAGAACTCAACTAAACACTTATTTAATTAATCGTTATCTAAATCGCTTTGATCTCTCTAACTAAACACTTCAGTTCAACACTGTAATACAAGACTTATACAAGACTAACTTAATCGGCCGTTTATTTTTCTTTTATAGATCCAACGAATATTCCAGGTATATTCTAGCATCTCTAGATCTATTTTCTAGCATCTCTCGAACGCTTCTCGTCGTTTCTCAAATTGTCTAGTCCCGTCTCGATCCACGGCTTTTTGTTTGTTTAACAGAATCATGTAGGGGTGATCGGGGCAATCTTAGTAATTCGCGGTACCACAGTCGTCGATTTGGGTGTGAGTGGGGCAAATTCCGTGACATTATTTAAATCAAAATTATAGCTCATAAGTTTTTGAATTAAGATGTTGTGGTCCACACAATCAAAAGCCCTAGTAAGATCATGAAAAGTACCAGAAACAATGTACAAACAAAAACATACCTAATAATTATTATGATAGTCTTCTGTCGTGATTCAGAAGCAAGGAAATCATCAAAAATTCTGCTGTAGTTCAAATACGTTGATATTAAGCGCCGTTCTTTTTTCAAAAGGTGACTTCAATTCAGTGGAAAATCCTTCAAGAAATGTCGATTCGATTTGGATATTGCAATTGCAATAGTGTTACATTTGTCCCCTTATGACCTTCATTTATCCATGTTTCGTCATCATATATATTCTTCGATTTCGACCATCTAATATTTATCTTAAATGCTCGTAGTTTCTTCTCCATATCAGTATTTCGTCTTTTTTTATCAATATACTTTTTTGTTTTATAAAAGTGGAAACCCATGTCACACATAATCGCAAAAGCACCCTTCTAGATACTGTAGGCAAAGTTTCATTCTGTGGGATAGTAATCTGATTTTTTTTACTGTTGGAAGCTGATTTTTAAAATACCATCCATGAATTGTTCTACGATCACGTATTTTGTGTCGTCATCAATCTCTACCTTTCTTCCACAAGTTTCCACGATTTCTCATTTTGCATTTGACGATATACACTACTTACGAACACTACTATTTCAACCGGACTCTCGCACTCTAATACATTCATACACATTTCTTATCATTCGATATTTCTTACTTGTTAGATTAGAGCGTTTGAACACACTGTAGAGCTCGAGTTCATTCTTTATTCTTAAGAACACAAGCACAAAATCACTAATAATTACAATCACAATTAGTTAGCGGAAAGATATATTCGTACTTTTCACACGCGTGTATTATTGGCAGCTCTGCAGCTGGAATCATTTCCAATAGAATATGATATGCGCATGCGTATTTGCAACGACAGAATGAATAGTCGATTCCCAGAAAACGAAAGCGAATCTGTGTAATCAGTTATGCTTTGCGAGGTATGCGGAACACGCAATTTTGTACGAAGAATTTACGGACGACTCTTTATGTTGGTTGCTATAAATTATGAGCATGTTTATAAAATTAATGAAAATAACGAAATTAAGTGGTAACCCATCTGCATCCGCTCAGAAATATTTATTATATCATTACAATAACTAAAATACGAAAAAAATCGTTTTAATCTATACACAAATAGTTCTTAGCCTGACTTTCAACAGCGTTATTAAACAAACACTCCAATCAACCAAAACAACCCTTCCGATGCACGAAAAAAGGGGTAAAACAAACAAGAACCCCCACATACAACACTTAGGAGGCTTTAAATGTTTGTATTGAGTGGTATTAAGAAAGTACAATGAAGAAGCAAACTGTTTTTTGTGGCGTTTTCACCCTTTTTTTATAATCGACCGTCAAAAAAGGGCACCTGCCTTGCGGAAGGGTGAAATTAACCCTTAACTGGCTTATTACGCCACCTGTCGCTGTAGGCCGGGGGGTAACGGTACTAAATTCACTTTCTGTGCAGTTATTTCTTTCAAGGACTTCAAAATGATAGTAAATTATATGAATGAGTCCAGTGGTGCGCTTTTTTTCATAATACAGGGCGTTTCAAAAATACGTGGCAATATTACTAGTTGATAAAACATTGAGAAATAGCTAGGTTAATACATGTATATCAAAACATGGCCATCACCCAATTTACCTAGCGAGCGTTAAAATAAAAATTCTATTTAAATTTGATCACTTTTATATATCCGATACAGTATCGCGTAATTAAAAAAAGTCAATAACAAAATTTGTAATAGCTTCGTAATTGGTTTTGTCCAGTAACTTAGAAGTCAGTAGGTGACTGTCATTTGCAGTGTCACTTTTTAACGTACCAACTAAAAAATTGTCCACTGAACGCCCAAAAGCATAAGTAGCTTCGTCTATAATGAAATAAACGAAATTGTCGGCAATGTCTTCTCGTATTGATGTTAGTACATTGTTGCAAACCCTATCGCCATATCTTAGTCTTAACCTACTTTCATGAGGGAATTTTCGGTCCGTCATATATTTTTCTAAACACGTACCTATCTTTCTCTAGTTTGTTTAATGGAATATTGCTTGTAAGAAAGGCGTCTGTAAGTTTATAGGAAAATACAGTTTTCAGTACTGGACGAGGCATGGCTCTTCAAATGTCTTGTCACTTTAATTTTGTCAGAAGAATTTATATGCATTCACACACAGTACAAAGTCATTTCCTTTAATATGTAAAATACGTATGTCTCTATTATCTTCGGGGAAAACATATTTAAAATAATTCCCGTCTATTTCTTCCCTCTTTTGGTATGTTACTTAACTTCAGTCACTTCTCCTCTCAACTAACAGTTATTAATGTAAATATTGTAAATTGTATTACTATTTATAAATAGTTATTTAAATATACACGACGAATACAACTTACAGCAGATATAAAAAAAGAAACGTATCGATGCGACACCAACTATTACAGCGTTCCGTAAATAACTAAAACTAATAGCGTAGTTCGAAATGTAAGTCAGTTGTGAATGCGAACGACCTGAGGATCAGACATTGACAACTGCAGTTATATTGTCATTTACAGGCATGAACCTATTTGATCGTTATTGTTTTTAAGTTACAAACAAATTTTTCATATAAAAGTTACTAGTATTTTTACTTTTTATCAAGTTTAGGGAAAAGTATAATTTCCCACTTGAAAATATAAAGTTAACCTCTCTATGGCCTTCAAAACATAGTCAAGGTCAAAAAACTGCAACACCATTGCCCCCCCGACCCCGACTAACTTCTATTTGACATATTTTTTCATAGAATGCGTTGTTTCCGAAATATACAGCTTCCTCAAGTTAAATGAACCACCTGGTCTATTAAATTACATAGAACGATTGTTTTTAAGGCGACAGACTATCGAAAATTATGTTGACAAAAAAAACAATTGTGTAATGTCAGCCATGACGGAAGTCGTCTGAATTCTAGCCGCAACTCTATTGCCAATGCCGTCAGCGCCATATTAAATGGTCACGTGGTTTACATTGCCCAATAGAAGTAATTGTCAAAAACATGGCAGCTTAGTTTTGGCGGGAAAGTTGAGTAGCGCTTCTGTATATTCGTGATTTTACCATGAAAAATATTATATGTCCTAGTCGGTTATTATCCTAGGTACTTTAATTTTAGAGGTGTTATTAACTTTGAAAGTGCTTAGCACTACCCAGTCTAGCCCTACTTTAAATGAAGTGCTTAGGCACATGCATATCATTTAAATCTGCTCTCAAATTTATGTATATCAATATTATTCTTTGTCTTCGGTATTCTTACTGCTCTCTGGTCTCTCACTTCAGACTTCAGACTGCAGATATACTTGGTAAAACAACTTAGGTTCTCTTTACGATCGACCACCAGGACACGAAATTAAAGAAGCATCTGTTGATCCGCCGATAATCAATGGTTGCTCCTCGGGCCAGAAACCAGATCCCCACGAGCCGAACGAGGCAGGAATCGTTCGTGAAAAGTAATAGCGACCACCGAGGCGAATGCCTGTTATTACCCGGAGAACAAGACGAAGCGAAACCTCTAATTTGGAACCGGAACTAGGCGGCCACTTCCACGGTCTAATGTACCGAAATTTAAAGTCCACTTTTTGCTTTTAAACTGTTCCCAGGGTAATGAATAGCTATTAAGTAATTTCCCAACCGATCATTTCTGCGATCAGTGATTTGGTTGACATTTGCGAGGCAAGGGACATCATGTGGTCGTCGCGGACGGCTTGCGGGGGCACGCCCGGGCCGCAATTAGGCGGCGGGGCCGAATTGGAGGCGATCCTGCGGTCTGGCGGCCGTATGTGCTCGCCGAATTGCGGTCTGCATGGTGTTTTTTTCGCAGCACCACACGTTTCATATAACCAATTTAACAATAATTTGACGAAGAAGACATTACACTGGCGCTAGCATACGTTCTTGAATAACATTCTTTTATCTACAACTGCTTTATAAGAGCCTTATTACAGCATTTATTTGGCACTGTTTCAGTTGAACAACGAAGATCATTACCCCACTAGTGAAATATTAAAAAAGAGATGCTTATTGGTTATTCTTTATTAAGAACCAACAGGTTTATCAATTTGAGAATTAATAGATAATTTAACTTAAATTAAATTGAATTACTTGTTATAAATATTAACAACACAACCTTGGCAATTCCTAAGATTAATACCAGATGAATGCAGCTGGTCTGTATTTGTATTAGTAATGCTTAAACTTTCTTTGTAAGCACTTGAAGTAGCTTCAATGACGACAATCTCTCCTCTAAGAACTTTTGTGGTGATTTTTTTCTTGTTTTCAAGGTCAATATAGATAGATATCAATATAGTCTTCCAACCACCATGCCGTGTTATAGTTAGAAGGTATGCTCCTATGTTGGCTACAAAGTAGATGATCGTCGAAAACAGTGCCCTGTGTATTGTTGAGGCTGTGATAAATTGGGGAAAAAAGCAATCTTCCAATAATTAAGGCAATCTTAAATTATGCATTTATGAATTTCAAAAACAAACATTTTCTTTGTTGGCAAGAATTTTGTGTCATCGGCATCTTGTAAAAATTTGGAAACATCTCCTTTCGTTAATATTCTTGACTTTTTGGTTTGTATTCCACTGATGGTTTTTTCAGAAAAGCAATTAAATTGTTGAATTTACTGATGTCAACATGTCACGCATACAGATTGTAGACCGAATAGAATGCCCAAAGACTAGATGATTTTTACTTCTTGGATAATTCTTCAAAAAATGCTAATAATACCTTTTTTCTTTGCTTCATATTTTATAATCTTAGATGCATACCAATCAGTGAAACGTTTATAAAATTGCCCGTTCTCGATTTATCTGGTAAAAGTGGAGCTAACTACAGTTGCAGAAGCTTTTTCAATTTCAAGAGGCAAATTTCTGAATCACTCATTATTTCAATCAACACCAATATTTTTACAAGAAAATATAAAAACCAAAACTCAATTTTATTTATAACAAGTTTGACAGGTTACCATAACAATGCCTTTGTCTCTTGATTTTGAATTGAAACTTACAAACTGGATCTGATTTTGGATTTTTCTCAATTTAAGTTGTAGATACAATTTTTTATAGTACATTTTTTATTACATTCGTGAAATTACACGATCAGACTACGTCCTCGTCGTGCAAATGTCTCACTCAAGTATAATAATATCCCACTTGTACTATAAATAACTATTTCTCTGAAGTTATTTATCGTAAACGATTCATTTTGTCGACAATAAACAAGAGTACCTTTTTTAGTATAAGATTGTTGCTACCCAGCTTTATTATTTCAAAATCTTTATCATACAGGGTGTTAAAAATTTAAACATTAAGTTGTAACCCGCTCCTGGTAAACTAAAAAAGCTAAATATGTTTCAAGGACACTATTTTAAGAGGTCCTTACTAGTGTCTATCACATTAAATTTTTATTAAATTCAAGAGAAACCGATTTGCAGCGGCGTCCTTCAGGGGCACATATCTCCGTAGGGAGTACCTGTAGGAAAAAAAATTATAAGAACGTGTCATGTTATTTTTTCATGTTCTGCACCCACACACTTTCCTACATTTTTCCGGACACCCTGTAAAATTTTTTGGTTAATAATAATTATTATACGATTAAGTAACAAAATCCTCTATCACATATTTCAGTGCATCACATTAGATTTGGCACACGCTAAATTAATAAATCAGCCTCCCGCGCCCTTACCAAATACCATACCGTGGTACGACATCCCAGAACCACTCATTACACGGTAGGCAGACGTCGGCAGAGCTCTAATTCATTAAGAACCCTTTGCGATGGTTAAAAAAACAGAACGGCACCCCTTCCGCTACCTGGGCGCGTGCCGCTATAAAGCGCTAATAAGCGGTTAACCTCTGATAGCTTAATAAAAAGAACGCGCCTTCCACACGTCTTCGGTCCCACTACCGCCGCACCCGGTAACCCTTGCGATGGCGTTTTTTTGTCGGTTTTTTACCTGGCCACGCGCCTCTCTTAAATTTTTATAGCGGGGCCGTAAACCTCCCGTAAATAAAGGGTGGATGGAGTTGATTCCATTATTTATACAACTAATAAGTGTTTGTTTGTACGCAGGAACCCTTGCGGTATTTGAGGTCGGCCCGGATTTTTTTTGGGAGGCTGTAAACAATTTGGGAAATGATGCTGAGGCGGCCGTGGTAAATAAACAAGTACGCAGAGGGCGCAATTCGTTTGCCGTTGGTTTATGACTTTGCAGTTTGCACAGATCCTTGAATTTTGCTCAAATTTGGCAGGAGGAATAGTTTTTTTATTTCCTAAAATGACTTGAGAAACCGTACGTCGCTTATTAGTATCGATTATGCTGTTGGGTGGACTATACAACGCTTTCTGAGAACCGTATCCGGTATCAATATGTTAACTGACTTCTGTTAAATTCTTTGAGTGTTCAATTTGTATATTCAGAAATACAGATTACAATGGGTGTTCGTCCCACAGGGTTCTGTATTGGGCCCTGTGTTGTTTATTTTATACATTAATTACATTATAAACACTATTGCTTTTAATATTAATTTTCCAATGTATACCGATGATACTTTCTTTTTAATTTCTGAGTTGAATTTTTAATGTTTCTAGAGATATTTTTAACAAATATTTTAATCTAGGTTTACACGTTTCAGTCTGATTCTGATTCAGTCTTACTATTACACATATTTATTTGAAAAACAACAGTATGTTTCGGATAATGGTTATGATTTAGTCAAATATTTAGCGAAGTCGGGAGTACCTCAAGGTTCGAATTTGGGACCACTGTTATTTCTCTTATTTTTTAATGACCTTACTGCCACTCTGGACTGCCGAAAACTTATGTATGCTGATGGTTTAAATTTTTTTTCAAACATTTTCTCTTTAAATGACTATGTTATTCTTCAAGGAGAGATAGCCAAAATTGAAGCTTGGTGTAATTTAAATGATTTACATCTAAATGCTACAAAATGCAATGTTATTAACTTTACAAGGAAGAAATCTCTTTGTCGTTATAGTTACTTAATATTAATAACATCGAAATTACTCGTTTGACTAAAATTAAAGACTTAGCAGTGATTTTTGATCAGGAATTATCTTTTTCATGTCATATCGGGTCCAAGGTGGATGAAGCAATGAAGGCTTATGATTTCATACTTTGCAATTGTAAATAATAACTGTAATTTCAATTCTTGCAACGGAAAATCATCTGCAGTACGGTCCTGAATGCAGCGGTTATCAGCACTTTTATGTAATATGTGACTGTACTGATTGAAATTTATTGCATAAACAATCGGGCGTTGTAAAATTGCAAGAGAATTTCGACTTTTTGGTGATTTTTCAACAAAAAAAAAACAAGCTAACTGAAATAGGGATATAAAAATAGTTATTTATGATGTAAGTGCTAAAAGTGATACCCCTTCGAACAAAATAAAATCACTTTTGGCACATAAGTTTATTATATTTTCTACAAACATTAAAATTACAAATCAACGCATTTCTTACATTATTAAATTTATAAAATATCATTTTGAACTCCAGTTATCTATGAAGTTTTGTTGCTTAGGTAGGTAATGAAAGTTCGATTGTTCAAGTTATTGCCTAGTAAGACAAAGCAACAATACGAGTTTTCGTACAATCGTTTCTTGAGGTGGTTTGATCTGTAAAATGTTAGTGGCAGGTTCAGTGAAAAAGTCCTTTTGGCATACTTTAAAGAAAAGTCTAAAATATGGAAAGATTTAGGAACTTCACTAGTTGTGCATGTACCAGATATAAAAACTAATGTGCAACGAACTTTTGTTATTATTGTTATTACTGGTAGATTATATTTGAACTATTATAAAAAGTACATAGCCCTTCATTCTGTAAATAGTAATCATGAAGAATTTTCATAAAATACACTAAGGATAAATGTGTCACGACTGCAGTTGGAATCAACACATGCTGAATTTACCTAATTTTCATCTTTATATTTAACATTGCTTCCGACGATTTTCGTTTAGTTTGCTAGCAGACTCTGGTGCTAATCTTATACAATTAAGACACGGTGGATGGAAGTCCAGTACAGTAGTGAAGGGTTATATAGAAGTTGGCCATTGGCCGTGATTTATTGTTGTATTGTTTCTAAGGAATGCTAAACGCAATACGCCAGCTAATGGTCGTTTGCTACATGACTGATAAAGTAACACAGGATCAGCGTGTTTATATTCTGACTCTTTTTAAGGCTCTATTCCAAATAGAGGTCATATAATTTTTATACATTAAAAACGTCTCATCCTGTGTATCGCATGTAGGTAGCAGTTTGATGGCAGCATCTTTCGAACTAATTCAGACGCTTTAACATGCAACGCAGAAGTGTCGCTTGGCGTTTCACGGGAGGCGTCGTAGTAAAAAATGCATGAACCGCGTCTCATCCCACTTTGGCTAATAAAAAATTCCAGAGCTGAAAGCATCGCGGGGATGCAGATCCACTTATTCCAAAACTTAAGGAATTATTCATCAATCTTTTAGGGCAAATTGCAGCGCACCCTTTTCGCCAGCCTCGCCGTATTACTGCGGAGGATCTTTGCTTAAAAGGTGCCACTCTAATGGTTTGTACGGGTAACTTTTAATGCGATTTGTTCGAAACACAGGCAGCGGGGGCGGAGAGGATCCAAAATTGCCTAGGATATACCGTAATTGCAACCAAGATGTTCAACTTTGAAGACATTTCGACTTATTGGCAATTTGTTAAGCATTATTAAGGTAATATCTTCATAATAACTTGCTATCAATAACACAATTTTGTTTTTATGTAATTTGTAAGAAATATTTACATTATTATTCCCTAAATTTTATCTTTAAAGTTAAAGAGCTGGTTAAAGTCAATCTTTCTGTTGACAGTTTAATTTATATTGTAAGAAATATGCTGACTATGAGTATGAGCGGACATGCTAGAGCGAAACCGTGACCTAGGCTACCGTCCGTTGCGAGGCTGGGGAGTAAAAACGAATAAGGAGGCATGGAGATATTTTTGTTGTATAAAGTGTGTTGTTGATAATACAAATTGTACTGCAGCAGAGCTTTATAAAATATATTTATAATAGTTAACTTTGGGTAATTTCTAACATCAGAAGTTGGGATTGACCTTGTGCGCTTTAAGTGAATAAAAGGAAACGTGTGATTTGTGAACTTTCACAAAAAGTGACATGTCTCACAATCGAATGGGGTCCTGAGGAAGTTCGCGCTAGAGCTTTGGTACATCGTAGGCATGGTAGTCCTGGAGAGACCAGGAGCAGTTACGCTGGGGTGTCTCGGACAAGACGCTCACGAAAGAACCATGGGAGGCGAAGGGATCCTGAAAGACAGATTTGTTTTGCGGGAGCCAACCGAAGTCGCACAGGTAGGCGGAAACCGTCTTCAGAATCTTCGGTTCCATCTGCCACAACCTAGGCAGAGAGTATTTCTCAGATTGGAGCTGCCATGGTCTCTGGAATTGACAGATGTTACAGCTATACGAGAGCATATTATGCAGATGTTAGCCACCAAACATCAAGCTGAAGAGAAACGGCGATTTGATAAAAATCGCGTCTCGGGCCAACAATACTTTGAGGGCGACTTGGTGCTCCTACGACTTACTGCTTCGCCGAATACGGGAACCAGCAGGAAATTACTGCCAAAATGGCGAGGTCTGTTTAGAGTAGCGAAGGTGCTGGAGAATGACAGGTACGAAGTTCAGGACATCCCGGGTGCAGTTCGCTCTCGCATACCGTATAAGGGCAGAGGAATAGTAGAGGGTTGGTGGTATACCGTAAGTAGGCAGAACATTGCAGGACGAAAGCGCCTGGTACTTTGTTCTGGACAGAGCATGGCATTTTTGCTCTGGTCAGGAGGACTAACTGCAGGTAGTCCTACCTGGGTGGAATGACTAATTGCAGGTGAAATTCCTGGTACTTTTGGTCTTTCCGGTAGTTTAAGTTATATATTTAATTGAGTTTGGATATTTACGTGTTTTTCCAATTAATTTTCTCTGTGTATGCATACACTTTCATTATTTATCTTTGATCAAGTACTATTTACAGGAAATGTTCTACAAGCGGAGTGAGTCGACAAAGTTACATGCCAGTACATGTTTAATTGTTATACTATTTTATTTATTTTCTTGTCCTAGTCCGCAAGTAACTTGTCTATCCTCTTGGTTTAGGTAGCTGGAATTTGGTTTCGAAATAGCAAACGCTGTTAAGAGTGAGGACACTCTAGAAGTCAGGAAAGGCCGTGTAAGAAATATGCTGACTATGAGTATGAGCGGACATGCTAGAGCGAAACCGTGACCTAGGCTACCGTCCGTTGCGAGACTGGGGAGTAAAAACGAATAAGGAGGCATGGAGATATTTTTGTTGTATAAAGTGTCACCCAATTTTGATAATACAAATTGTACTGCAGCAGAGCTTTATAAAATATATTTATAATAGTTAACTTTGGGTAATTTCTAACAATATATAAAAACACCCACATGCCACAGTGTAATTGTCACTTTGACAGCGGCAAATGTTAAATGCACTATATTATGGTGGTTTTTTCACTTATTAATTTTTTAATTAGTTATCGCGGTGTCCGTTGCCAAAATATAAATTTGAGCCAGATAGTCCCATAGAGAAATTGAATGTAATATTGCAAGATTGGGCTTTTAATATGCGATCATGTGACGGAAAATACTACAAAGAAGGGATAGTTGGAACACCACCGCTAAAATGCTACAAGGTAAATTTTATAAAGAATTCAATATTGTATTTAACCCTTTCACCTACTTATAGTTTAATTCATCACGAGCTGTACGTAATGTTAAACGTAAAATCCTACAAGCACAACCCGAAAAGATAAAATCCAGTGCATCAGTATGCAAATGTGAAATATTTGCAATGGCCAGATTATATGATGAAAATGAGCCGGAAGGACTTCAATAGACATTATATCACATGTTGGTGTTTGAATTAGCTTGGTGCGGAGGAGATGCAACATACTTTAAAGTGAAAAACCACTTATTTTGTATCTGAAGTTGAAAATAATGGAAAAGGAACTGGAAGTATCGAGTATAATCCTCTATTTTCGAAAACCAGACAAGGCGGTGACAATAAATTATGTGACAGCAAATGGATTACGCCTAATATTTTAGAGGAAGAATTTTGCCAAGCACGCTTATTTAAAAAGTTGATGGAAAAACGAGGCACTTCTTTAACATTGGACAGAGTATTTCTTACACCATTCTAAAGGTTGGTATAAAAATCTGCCGATTGGAATTAATGAAATTTCCAAATGGACTAAATACGCATTGGTATAGATGTCAAACGTGCCAAAATTACAAATCACTCAAATCAAGCGGTAGTAGTTAGCGAATTAAGTAAAAGCGGAATTGAAGAACAAGCTCTAATAAAAATAACAGGACACATCAATTCATCATCAATAAAACCATACTTACAAGTTGACAAAGAGGATCATCCGAGCATTATTCAATCGATTCGTTTGGAAAAAGAACAAACTTTAACATCTACTACAGAAACCATTAGCTGTGGCACCCGTAGCGACATTAATATTCCTTGTATGAATTTCAATAACTGCGTGTTTAATAACTGTACATTGATAACTGTACACTCAAATAAAAATGTAATTATTTTTAGTGTTTTGTTAATAAAGTTTGTACTGATATATTTCTAAATTGATTTTTCATTAAATTGTACTGCCGAATTACACTCGATGTTTGTATTGATACCGCGTAAATTTATGTTATTTAAATTCTAAACTGTTTCCTTTAGCAATTTGACTCGTCTCGTTCCATTGCTAAGCAACAGTTTCTAATTAAACAACCCAAATTTACCCGGTAAAATATAAACCTCTTGTGCAGTTGCAAGTGAAAAAACTATCGCAGTAATATTATTTTTCACCAGATGCTTTTATCCTGCTGAACAACCCATGTTAATCCTACGAGATTTATCGTTGCTGACATCTTTCCCAAAACGACCTTGACGTTGCAACGCAGTCCATCATACAACATAATCAACTATTTTCCAAAAAAAACCACCGCTTCTATCGTTAATAGTATCGATCAGACGTGACCCCTGGTCTATCTGCACCACCATTGGCCAGCCCTGCAACTGCTAGGGTAACATGCTCCCCCAATGTCCATGGGGACTGACCCTTCCTCTCTTCGGATGCAAAAAAACACCGTTAACTCGATCTGAGTCATACGGGTTGGATTCGACAAGACAAATATGGTGGCCGGGGGGTGGGGTGAACGGTGTGTTTTATAACGTGAATGGGCCCACAGAAAATGTGAAAATAACATATGTACGCGCATAATGGTCAGTAAAATGGGTCTCGCTATTGCCGGAAATAATTGATGGTCTTTTGTGTCCATCGAGACGCACTAATATATGCCTTGGCTTAGCTAATTTGGGCGATTGATTCTTTTTTGTTATTGAAATTCGGCGATGAGAAAGAACCGTTGTCGTATATTTCCTTGCAGTTAGTATAATATACGATAATATTAAATAATCAGAAGATAAGGTACCAGATTTTTTTTCTTAAAATCTTGAAATTCACACAATGTAATACAGGGTATTTCTGACGTAGTTATCAAAAATCCAGAGACGTATTCTGTGGCCAAAAATAAAGAATTTTTGTCATATAAATGAACAGCCATTGTTCATCTAGAGCATGTCAAAAATAAAATCAGTTTTTAATTTCTAAACAGCTTGAGATAATTTTCAATTTTTTGCAAAATCCAGTGGCATGCGAGCAGGATATGTAACTGTTGATGCTTTAGGATGAACCAAACTAATTAATGATTCACATTAAGATTTGCAGCGATCTTCCTAGTATTTGGGTCTTCTTCAATTTCGTGTAGAAAAGCTTCTTCTATAGTCGCGATAAGAATTCAGACGACTTACGTCATACGAACAAATGAATAATTCATTATATTTTCATCAAAATATTTAAGAAACTGCAACTGAGAGTAATAAAACTATATACTACACTAAAAGTTTGCATTATATATTGCACTAAATTGCAAAAATGATTGCTTTTAACGCGACCAAACATTGAAAATTACTTTGACAATAAAATCAAATGTAGACGTCTGAATTCTTGACGCGAGTATATCTCAGGCGTTCAAACAGTCAAAAGTCTTCCATGAATTGGACCTTTCTGAAATGAGCGAAAGACGTTGAAACCATTTCTGAACATTCTTGGATTTGGAGTTGGAAATCCAATTAAAAACAAATTTAAATTCTTTGCTCTCAAAAAGCCTCGTTTTTAAAACTGTATGCAAATATATGGATTTTAAAAAAAAATTATTTACAAAAATATCAAAAATACAATTTTAACTGTAACACACTGTGTCTCTTTAAACACTACATCGCACTATTTTATGCCAGGAAACTGCTTTTGCTCTTGTCCCATTAATTTTTGGGACATCCTATACAAGTACCAACTAAAAATAATAAGACGGAGTTATCGTAACAATAAAAATAAAAAAATCTCTCGTTCATAATTTTTTAAGAAAATATTTTGGTAAGTACTAAGACATACGAGTATATGATTAATTGCTTCATTTTAATCATAAGAAACTAAGGCTAAAATTTTTGCATTTCATGGAAAAAATCAAATTTGCCATAGACATAAAGACACAAAAATACGTCAAAATAATTTTTTTGTTTAAAACTAAATTGTACATTTAAAAATGTCATCAATTTTAATATTATACAGGGTGGGTACAATTTCTTTCTAAATTAATGGTCTAAGTGCATATTCTTCCATCATTGTTTGCTGAAAGTGCTTGATACTAACACTATTTATACTGTATACCAAATGTGACTTAAATATCCCCACTACTTTGGTAATCTTACAAAAAAGGCAATTTTAAAAAAAAAATTCAACTCCCTGTATCTCCATTATATATAGTCAAAATAAACAGTTTTATATAACAAACTGTCATTATTTTTCGAAGTTTTGCTGACCTTCGAAGTTCATTTAAAATTGAATCACCCTTTACAAAATACAAAATTTCACTTAAGAAACGGTTCTATTGTGACTTTGCCACATACACCTCTCGGAAAGTGAAAACAAGTCGATGAAATGCGTTAACATACATTTCCCATAAAATTTAAACCCAAACAAGTCCAACCTAACCACAAACAAACTCCTCACAGGTGACCACATTCAGCCAAACATTCTGCCCTTACTACAATTCTCACACTTATGTGTAAATACACAACTATTTATTCCTCAAATAGCACATAACCTGACGCAACTTCCCACGCGGCGTCACCATTACACAAACTTGCGGATCCCATTCCCATGGACCCGTCCATTGTTAGGGGGTAATCGGAAAGGGTTGCGCGAGGTCGATAACGGCCGGATAATGCAAGGGTTAAGCGACCAATGCCGGCAGGTAGGGATTCCATCGAGAGGGAAAGGGTTGCGAAAGGGTGATAGCATCTAGAGAGCGTGGAACAAGTGAAAGGTAAACGACCCGTCGCCGCTAACGGGTTAGGGAAAGGGTGAAGGGCTGCCGGAGCCAATGGGAAAGGGGTAAGGGTGTGACTGGCGTAATTAATTCGGTAATGAACGGTGGCATCAAGATGGCGGGGCTCGGGTGACGCGATGGCCGTATTTAAAATATGTTATTTGTTAAAATCAAGCAGGTTCAAAATTTTTTATGTGTTGTGTATATACTGTGGAGAACTAGAGTGCATTTTTTAAATATAGGCTTAAATGACACTAGTTGTTTTAGTATAAATATTGTCATATTTATAAAATTATCCTTAATAATAATTTAAATTGACTGTAATATTTCGTTATTATTGCTTTTAAGTTTGAAGAAATTGCAAATACTTACACTTTAGTTTTCAGAAAATGAGGACTAAAATACTTTAGTTTGTGAAGCAAATGTAACGTTTAATTTACTATAGGTAACACATTTTAAGTAGTCCAAATGAAAATCCTATTTTAGATTTCAATAATAAAGTGCGTAATTAAATTTAATGGCACTTTAGTTTTTGGCATAAGTGGTATTATCCGCTATCTGAAACAGAAAAAGTAGCTGTGATAATTTATCATGACAATTTATATTAAATTTGCAACATTCCGATATTTTTAATTTAATTTCAGTGGAATTAAAAATACACTTTAGTTCTCACAATAGTATAAACGAAAACTAGAAATTGCACTTTAGCTCGCGAACTGAAAATCAATTTCGAATTCTAATAAAACATTTTTCGCAGGCCACGAATTGAAAGTTCCATTTTAGTCTTCATTCTGGGGGACTAAAGTGCATGACAGTTTAGTTTTTACAAATTTATTCACGGTAATGGTTTGAAAGTGCTAAATTCGGTTGTTTTATTTAATATTGGTGGAATTAATAATATACATTAGCTTTCAGAAACTAAAGACTAGATAGCTAAATAACTATTTTAATTCCTATGAAGTATTTGTTGTCTGCGAAGTTATAGCTCTAGTTTAGTCTTCATTATTAAATTGCATTTTAGTTTTTTAGTATAAACGTGGTGTAAACCATTTGACACAAAAATAATAGCTTTTCTACAATATATCATGACAATACATTAAATAAAATACGTAATATTCCTTGAACTAAAACAACACTTTAGCCCATCGCATGAAAACCAACTTTAAATTTTATGAAGCATTGTGTGTGGTCTACATTAGTCTTCATTTTTAACAACTAAAGTGCAGTTTCGATAGCGAGGCATTGAAACGCACTTTAGTTCTTGATATTGTATCCAATGTGTTGAAGTAATAACTGTTTCAAACAAAAATCGTTTGTAATATAAGAAGCACTAAAAATTCACTTTAGTTGGAACTAAAGTACTACTTATTACTAAGTTATCAATAATGAAATTAATTGTTATAATGAATGTCTTGTGTAACCATAGTCAATGTTCATGTTTGTACTTTCATTAACAAGAAGGTAATATTCTGGCATTACAACCTACGTTCTCGTTGCGATTTAACGCCGTGCCAAGCTATTTTCGGCGCATTATCACCTTTTCATCTCTAAAAGGTACGACTCAATTCTCACTTTCGTGGGTAATCCGAAGCGTTGGTGTCGAACAACAAAAAAAAACGAGATAAATCTGTTCCAGAATCAGTTACCCACGTGTGGCTTTTAAAAAAAGATTTAATAGGTGATTGCAGTGGTATAATCCGACAAAATTGCGAACAGTCTCAAATGTTACGCAGGGTCTGACTGCCCTAATGGTTCTATCAGTCGTGATGCACACAATGACAAGTTTATAGCATTTATTTTATGTGTTTGAAATTGTGTAATTGTACATGAATATCAGTAGCGGAGACTGTAAGGTTTCACAAATTTAGAAGTAGGCAAATGATTTTGATGAGAATATATTTTTTTAAATATTTTTTATTTGGGCAATTCTTCATGCAAAATATGATTTCTGTCAAAAACAAAACACAAATGCTTATTTTATTGGTAAACTGAAATTTATCCTTAGTTAACCTAGATTTGGAAACAATGAAATCGCTTATTTATGTTGTGTTTTAATTATAATAAAATATCTCTTTCTTGTGACATTTATAATTGCTCCTTAACTAAGCTACTTGACACAAGTCAAATCTTTTATGCTATAGTTATTTGTTGTTGTGCATATTTCTGTCTTCGAATACTTACTTTTGTTTAGACTTCTGTTTTTATTTTATAGCTTTGACTTTGATTTGTTTGTTAAGAGCTTTGTTTTTCTTTATATAAATACTTACTTCAAATTAGATGCAATTAATACTTCTATTTTATCATTTGACTTCGTTTTTGTTTATTTTAAGTTTTGTTCGCCTTTGTGTGAGTGTTTAGTTTTATAGTTTTTAGATTAGTATATTATATGTTATTTGTATACTTTTTTACTAGGTACTATAATACTTTTAGTTGTCCTGTTATTGGATTTTTTAATTTGTTGGGCAATGATAGAATAAATAAATAAATAAATATGCCGCGAAGTGTAATGAATATCCTGTGCCTTATATTTTTATAAACAACTTTAATTTGTCGCAGGCGCCTTTTTTAACTATTCCAACCCTGTACCCACCCCCGATATCTCCATTCACACGCCCCCATCTACAGTTTACTACCATACGTTGCTGAATCGTCAACGACCTTGCCTTTTTTGTATATACAAATCTCGCCAACCACGATCCGGACACGATTCGAGTATTAACATGTAATTTCGAAATCGCTTAGCACTTTTTCGACCACCGATGACACCCTGGCGTGTAGAGTCGAACAAAGGGTTCTGCGTCTTTCACCTAATGCCTCACCGAAGAGTTTTTCGGTGTTCCATATATTATCCAAAGGGAGCTGATTTTGTCATTTTACTACGTTTTCGAATAGGACCTCCACCTTTGGAGAAAGTGCGGTTGTCTGTATTAGCTGGACAAAAAAATTTTGTTACATCGCCATAGGTGTAGTACAGACAATGGGGAAGTTGCATGAATTTTATGTTGGTTTGAAATATATTATACGGTAATCTTTCGAACATATTAAAAGGTCAAAACATGTGTGGCGGTAATAATGACATAATAATTATTTCGAGAAAGGTATCCAGAGCGCTTCATTCCTGATAATGGAACCTTTATAAGATTGGAAGCGTCCTTGCGACGAAATGAAGATGTATTTTCTGTTCGGAAGAATCAAATAATTGACCAAAGAGTAAGAAACAATGTTAATGCAGCTAGATTGTTACAGTATTTCGAACAAAATCCACGAAATTCTTTATGGCAGGCTAGCCGGGAATTGAATTTGGATAAATCAACCGTTCAACGAATTTTAAAGACCAATGGGTATCATGACTACAAAATTCACAATTTGGAGTCTTTGCCTCACAGTATACTAAGCAATCAGTACGGAATCTTAGACAATTTATGAATGAAATACGTCTGGCAGTTTTTAAATACCCCCACTCTAGAAAAAGTCGCCAAGAATATGGCGGATCCCAGAGAGCATACGAAAAAATAGCTAATAATTTGGTGTAAACATAACCAAAGTTGTTCGTATAGTTTTAATACTTTTGCATTAATTCTTAATTAACTGTTGTAATTCAGTGTAGTTTCATGTAAATTGAGGTTTTGGTCACATTTTGTCTTAATTTAGGTTTCTAGCATATATAATTTGAATTTGATTATAAAACCAGTATGAATTTACATTTATTTTAAAAATTTGCGAAAACATGGAAACTAGGAAACTAGTGTAGTTTTTTTTTTATATTTTGTAGGTACTTTTGCCTTTATGTCAAGATGTATACGTTTATCTTATTTTGTTAGCAGATTATCAAATTTAAGCCCAGTGTAATTTTTATATTTTTACTCATTTTTTTTTAGGAAAGTACGAAATGAAATTAAAACGTGAATATTAGGTACAATTTATTTTGAGGTTTACAAAATATATATATATAGGTAACATAATCAAAAACCCCCGTTGCTCAATTAGGTGTATGGAGTGGTTTCTTTCATTCATGTATGAAAGCAGTCTCTTTCCTATTTCGAGTTAAATCCTTTGCCTCCTTTCATGTTTTAATTCTTCTTTAGGATTTTCTCAATTAAGCTATCACGTCTAACTTGGTCTCCCATATATAAAACTGTTTACAAGCCTTTTACGCCCAAAGCTGCGTTATGCGTTAGTTTTTTACAACACATTTATTTCCTCCCATAGTTTATTTATTATTTACTGGGTATAGTTCCACTAATAAATAATCACTAATATAAAAACACAAATAACTAAACACTCAACGCGACATACAAAGCAGGAATATAAGTACAATAACAATTACGAGAGGATAACCATGTAATAATGTCAAAAATTCAAAAAACCTAACTGACACACAGAAATTATAGTAATAACTGTCAGTCGCCAACAAGATGGCGGATTTTTGGAAGACGCGGGAAAGCTGAGTTTTCCTACTGATTGCTTAGTATACTGTGCTTTGCCTGAGCGTCATATTGAAAACTGACTTAATTTTATAGCTCAAATTGTAATAAATGTAGAAACTGTTGAACAGAACCTTTTTCGGTACGTTCTTTGAACGTAAAAAATAAGGTTAACAAAACACTTTTTCCAGATATTTGAAAGAAAGAATCACGAACGATTGTAATGAGTTGAATGGCGAAATGTTAATAAACGCAGCACAAGAAAAAGTCGGGGGAAAATTGTATATGTGTCTTTAAATGAGAGCAGGGGCCTATAACACAAGCTATGCAAGTGTAACAAGTGTAGCACTTGCAAGAAATTCACTTGTAGTTACAAGTCCTTAGATATTCTATAACACAAACTTCACCGCTACACTTGTAGGAAATAGGAAAAAGTCGTACAAATATAGCTAATAATCTACAAGACTTGTAGAATATGTAGAAGTCTGTAAAGTGAGGTTAATTTATTTTCTTTTTCGTTTTATTTTCACGAGGTTACAATGTCATCCAAAATAATAACCAGAGAACGAAAAATGCAGTTCTTAATGAAAGTAAAAGCATTCTTTTCGGTGCTTTTAGCGATACGTTACAGTAGAAAAGTGGAAAGAGCTGGCAAATCTTGTCAAAAGTATCTGTCTAATGCCGGTTGATAAAGATTGGACCTATGCCAAGGACACACTATGGCAAAACTTGAAAAATATGCTATGGTAAGTACTGCTATTTTTGTTCAATAGTTTATAAATATATACGGGGTGATGCAGAACTTATTCGGTGGACTTACAAAAAATGTTAGGAATTTACAGACCTTAAAAAATAAAAATTGATATGTCGCTGGTACACAAAATTTCGACCGACTCGACACCTCGTGTTGAAATAATATGTTTATTTTAGACCACATATTTTAAGCAATGGATACCAAAAATAAAATTACTTAAGAAAATAACGTATTTTACAGAATAAATGCATCACTCTGTACATATTATTACTCAAATTAATGTTTTATTTCCGTGAATTCTAATAAAGTAATTAATTATTATGCTGCAATAATTAATGGAATAAGGAAAAACGTTTTTAAAAACTTTTACCAACGATTACTATTATTTTCAAGGGATGGAGAAAGATCTTGAAGAAGATTCCTAAATTGTACTCTATCGAAATCTTACTACACACTCATCGTCAGATAGGAAAACAAAGTCTGTTCGGTCTCTAAAACGATATTCAACTCTCTCAGCATTTTCGTCTTCACTAGATTCACTTGAGCACTTTTTGGCACGACCGCGTTGAGCAATGTATTTATTATACTAACACTTGTAGGAGATTTTACCCATGGTTTCAGTTAGGTGAAAATTCTTTTACAATTGTAATAAAATCGGTAACACAAACTTGCAAGTGTTCTTGTTGAGTTACAGAACAGTTCTACAAGTGTAGAAATTTCTCCGTAATTACAAGTTCGGCACATGTAGCTACAGGTTACGGTGTGTTACAGAATTTTAACAATTCAACAAGTAATATTCTACAATTGTTACAATTGTAGTGCTTGTGTTATACGCCCCAGGTCATATAGAGAATAGATTGTAATATGTATGTAATATGAGGGCGTTTGCCTCATTTTTAAGTTTAATTATTTTATCACCTTTTGTTTTAACTGTATTAAAGAACTATCGAGTTTAATCCTTTTATTTATTCTCAGTGGCATTTATGCACTTTAAACAACGAACGTTCATTATTTTCCAACGGCTACTTGATCCTTCCACCGCTAATGTGATTTTTAGGTGGTATTTCTTTTGAGATTCTTTAGGACGATATCGGATAACTTTTAAACGGGAAGTAATACAGACAAATTTCTGCGATAAAAGTTTAATAGAAAAAAGGGAGCTTTTTAACAGAAAAAACAATTGGATATGTTTCTGGGAAAAAATAATTTATTACATTAGTCGTTTCTGTCAAATCTCAAAGATAATACTAGAAAATGCTATTAAATACCACGTATCCCTTACTATCAAATTTGAGACACCTTGTACACTTAAAATTGCATATTTCACGTTTTGATAGATACAAACACATTGTCATGTGTCGCATCGTCATCTGCTATCGACAATTAAATAACCCACAACTTCCCACGTTCCGCATCGCGTCGGAATCAATCGGTTGCATATTTATCTGCACACGTCAACCTACGTCCATCGCAACCCATTTGCTCGACCGTTCCCACGTTCCCAGCCGAGTATTATACAAAAATCCAAAATCTTACATAAATCTAGGCCTTTCCTTACACAATACCAACGACCAAAATAATAATCGCACCTTCCTTGTCGACTCTCGCATGTTTCCATTCGATAAGAGCGAGACGAGCTATCGAATTTGCTTCTCATCTAGTTACCTGGTCAGAGCAGAAATATTCTATTACCGGTATACCTGAGAGGTGGTATTTGCAAGTCTAGCCTTTCTGTGAGTGATTTCTTTTACGTAGAAAAGGCTTTGTGTTCGGGTTGGCTTGTACGGTGGATGTTACGCAAAACTGGATCCGAACTGCGATATTTGAGCAACAAGGTTCTTTTTTTTCGATGGGTGGTTCTTAGAATTGTGCTTTAGTCTGGGCGCTATTCAAAGTTGTATTTGGTTGAAATTACGTAACAAGTAAACACTGTTAAGTAAATACAAGGCGATTTTATTTCCGTAAATTTGTGAACAGTGAATAAAGTATTTCAAACTAGATTTTTTTAATAAAAAAAATAAATAAGTTTTAATAAATTGAAACAATAAAAAGTAAATAAAAAAAACAATTTCATCATAAACATGTAAATAATAAACATGTACGAACAATATTTGTTACAAAAATGACGAAAATAAAATTAAAACTACAACTAATGTAAGGTTGCCGTAGATCTAGTTCACTGACCGCGTTGTTAAATCTTGGCGAATGGAGTGATTGCAGGTTTGTAATGAGACATTACCTATATGACCAACCAACCCAACCCCAGGAGGGGTAGCTCTGACTCCCCCCCCCCCTCCGTGGCTACGCCACTGATCATTTCTATACATGAGTCTTGCAAGAATCATGCGAAAGTCTTCCAAAATTGCGAGGCAATAAGTCTGCATGATTCTTGCAAAACAAGACAATACATAATCTTGCAAGATCGAGCAAAAACAAGGCTTAGCAAAGCAGGACAAGATAATACATTTTCAAATATTTATTTGACATCCTGTATTTTTGCAATGGGATTCCAAGAGGAAATGTACCTATATATGAAGTTGCAGCGATCCATGAAGTTTGTGTAAATAAAAGTAAATCCCTATGTAGAGCTTTACATTTTTTGTGAAAACAAAATAATAGGTAATTGGTGTCAAATCATAGTGTAATCACTGCTTTGACTGGTTTTAAAATAACAGTAAAATACTCCGTTGTTGCATTTGATATAAATTTTCAGTTGAAGAGTACATACAGGGTGTTCCAAATTTTAACTATAAAATTTTCGAAATGTATAAAGTAAAAATAATAATATTTTGCTGTCTGTGATTTTTCTAAAAAATAGTTGAATAATAATATAATATTTTACTAGTATTTCCCGTCTCCCTGGTTTGTTATAAGGGGGTGAAAAAATAAGCCAGCTTTTTCATGTTTATTTTTCAATTTTGCTTAATCGAAGCGAAATTCTAAAGTGCTTTATTTATTCAAAAACTTTTTTGTCTCTTACAGCAGTCTACTAAGAATAAATTGGGCAAAACCCTAGAAATTCATGATATCCTATTTTGCATAGTTCTAAAAAATATTTTTTTTCTTAATAATTAAGAATAATATAAAATTTTTGAAATAATCAACCCCTAGGACTTCTTGTGAAATGAATTCTTCTCATCTCAAAAATATGCCGAAAAGTGCGATTCTTTTATTTGCTTTTAGATCTCTTCAGTGTTCTTCGAAAAGTTAAGGGCTTAGGAAATAAAATAATAGATGTCTTTCCATGAAATTTCAAACAGTGGATTTATTTAGTAGACTATAAAATCTAGTAGGCTGTTGTTTACAAATGCAACCAGTTAGATAATGTTCAATAAGATTCATTTCTATAGCATACAGATTTTTTAAAAAATGTTACATAAAAACCCGTTTAATTTTCACCAAATCATAACTCCTTAATTTTTTTCGCATTTATTTAGAAATATCCTACTGATATTTTTTTCATTATCTGGACTTTTCTGCACAGTTTTTGCATTTCGGTACAAATTCGCGATCTTTAAGGATACGAATTCATTTTTCGCAAATCAATTTCAAACTGCTAGAAACTATGTTTCATCCTTCCCATCTAACGAAATTAAGCAGGCATGATCGAGCCCCAAAAATTCATACATCCCTGCACCCTCTCAGGTGTCCGATGCCCCATTATTCGGCGGGCCGAATTGAATGTGTGGGATTTTTCTATGGATTTTATACAAATCGACAGGAAACCTTATTTACATTGGACCTAAAATAGTTGAATGAGTCGAATAACATGTAATCTTAGATGATTCCGCTCAAATAGCGAAGGTCCTTGCCCTATCGTGCTCTCACCCTGGGGCCAGGGGGATGGACACTGGTCCGCTGCAACGTTCTTCAGGTAATAACAGGTTAGCGGAGAAACGTTCGTTATTTTCTCAGATTTTCGATAAAAATTACAAAATTATGTTGATGCTTGAGGATATAAAATGATGAGGGTCGAAACGTCGAGCTTTAGCCAATCATACATATGACGAAGTACAAATATTTTTATCCACCTTTCAAAAAATTGCTAAACTTATAAAAGAGAAATAAATTAGTTTCTAAATCATATTAAACTCCTATTTATGGACGTCTATGGCCACTCGCCAGACGAGATTCGCATATGTCAAAGAATTTACTGCACATTTAGAGAAAAACTTTAATTTACAAAATGTAAATAATTATTTATTATTTAATAAGAAATATGCAGAACATTATTTATAAGACAATTCGCCATACTAGTGGCAATCTTGTGTTACTTTTTCTAGTCTTGTTCTCGCAAGACATTTTTTTTAAATTCTTGTCTTGTTTTCAAGTCGACAAATATTGCTACGGCAATTGAAAAAATAAATAATGCATTTCACAGAGTTTTTTAAGAAAAAAATGACACTCCAACGATTTTTTCAAAATTCGAAAGCTCTGTCGATTGAACCAATTAAAATTACACAAAATATGTCTTGGTAATTTTTGTTACGATGAACCGTTTTCTAGAAAAATTCTTAATTTCATTCTTATGTACGCAATTTAAGTTTACAATTAGTCAGAACTCAACGCAAAATTACTGCAAGGTAGGTCATGAAAATAAATGAAAACCATAACAGTTAACAATTACTGTTGTATTAGGGTGTTTTGTTTGTGCACATACTTAATTAATACCCTGTATACTTTATTTAAAGGCGCCGTATTCTTGAAATAGTATTTTCTACAAAAACAAATAATTTTAGAACACAAATTTTATACATTTAAGAACTGCAAATAACAGGAATGTTAAGTCATGCCACCTGCGAATATTCAAAGATAAACGAATATACAGGGTGAATCTTAAATAAGTACAAATATTTTAACTGCTGGTGTAGTTCGTCATTTAAAACAGTCTAGTGAAAGCCATTTTTAAAAATTTCTAATATTTACGGAGATATTAATTTTTTAAAAAAATACCCACATTTTGAGGACCGCTGGCTGATTTTTCATCCAACAACGTAATGAAACATATGATTTGTTGCGAGGTTGCCATATCTCCTCCAATATAAATATTACGTTTCCTTTAACGTAATAGTTCTATTTTAAAAATACTTGTTTTAAACATAAGTACAGTAAAATTGGGTATGTAGTATGATACGCAGCAATATTAACATAAATTTTAACATCTGAACTAACCTTACTATACTTCAACGATTAAAAATGAATTTCCGCAAGTTCAATACTACCGTAAAATATTTAGGAAGATATTACGTGATATTACTATGTCCAATGTTCAAAAATTATACATAAACGTGCACACAAGCTTACCTGTTTGTTAAAAAATTAACTATTTAATCAGTAATCCACATTTCACAAGTTAAATGTCATTGTACACTGTTAGAAAGGGACACAAAACACAATTTCCTTAAGTTATTTTATGAATAATAAGAAAAACTATGCACGCGTTTTTTATTTAAAATGGAAAAAATGTCAACTTTTAGCAAATTTTATTGCTATTTTCATGCATTATGTGGGGTTAACAAGATTGACTTGGGCTTCCGATAATCTGTCATGACAGTTAATGACAGTTTGATAATAAAAAATAATATAAAATGTTACACTTGACAAAATTCGCTAAAAGTTGAGATTTTTTCTTCCTTGAAGCAAAAACATTTGTGTAATACTGGCAACACTGTGAACCACACGTTCAGTCTGCAGCACTATGACTCATAAAAGTATGAAGGGTCTGTCTAGGCCAGCGGTCCTCAACAAGTTTTCTGCTGAAAAATTACGAAATTTATTTAAAATGCCACTTTTTTATTTCTGATTTTTTTGTAAAAAAACTATTAATTATGTGTTCTACACACAAAACTATACTGCTGGTTAAAATATTTGTACTTATTTAAGATTCACCCTGTATGTATAACGACAAAAAGCGGTCTTACCACAAACTTTTAGGTACAGAAATCAAAATGATTATTACAGGAGTTATTTTGAAACTAGTTTCAAGATACCTAAAGAGGGCTATTAATAAATTGTGGTAACTAGAAATTCTTGCTGTCCAAAATTTCGACATTATCGTGCAGCTATGCAAACATTAACACAATAGTGTCATATATTATCCCAGCTGTAATAATGTAATGTAATAATGAAATATTGTTTTCACACAATTACTGCTTATATTTACTATTTAGTTCAATTTTTTTGCGATTCCTTGGTCATTTATTTAAATTTTCCTAAACCAGTAAGGTCACGTGCCATAATGATCAATAACAATGTTTCACGTGTAAAACATCCTAATATTTAGAAATTAACGCACTTGGATGAGTCATTGGGGCAACGAAACATCATTAAATTCTACTAATCTGGCCCTAACGACCGTATGGTCTCATGGGAACTGTCTAAAGGTTATTGAGATTACATTTTGTTAATGGAAAAAGAAGGACTTACCAAAACACCTAATTATTAATTATAGATTTATCTTGGTTTAACAAGTAAAAAAAGAAAAAATGTTGATAGTAAAATAAAATACAAATTATTAAAAATAAATACAATTTGTTTCTATTACAAAATGTACTCTTTTGACACTTTCACTTTCAGATTCACTTTCATACAATCCTTGCTACCTACCTTAATCCTTTCCGTAATTCCTGAGGGCAAAGCCCACCAGATCGTTAATTATGTTTACCCTTTGGCTAACAAATCGGTACCTTTGTAAAACCCTTTGACAGGGTTTTAATTCTATTAAATTCATATTTATTGCACAAAAAGGATGAGGGAATTTTTCCGTAAACATTGGTCAGAGTCATGCAGAGATGGGCGTAGTTTGTGATTTTATGTTTATGGGTTCCAAGGAAAGACCTATTGACATTATATAAAATATTTTATAACTATTTCTAGATCTCTTAACTGTTCCTCTCGTGCTACAATTTTAGCATGTTTTATGGATCTTGATCAATAGTTTTCGTTATAAACTTACTGTTAAATGCCGACTTAAAATTGAGTGCCCTGAAAAGGAAGTTGGAGCCTACTTTAGGTATTTTCGAAAGTAACTCAAAGTTGAAAGTATTTTCATTAAAATACCCGTATCTGAATTTCCCTGCATAGCAATTTTCAAATCTATATCTCAGTTGCTTGAGAAAGTTCAGGTCTGGCGACCTTGCTGGCCAAGTTGCATTAATCTCTCGAGATATTCGTCCCTGTAGTCAACTGTTCTGCATATATTTGTAATAGTTTTTGGCAATTATATTATAATTATTATTCAAGTAAGGTTATGTTAACAGATAGATGTCTAATAACTTGCATTTTGCTGTATAAATATACGAAAATAATAATAAGAATCTTATAGGAGTTTAAATAAAGCTTTAATCATTTTCTTTACACTGTAAAAAATCGCAGTGTAAGTAATATTTTCCAGTATGTAATTTAGGATGTGTAAACAAAATGTGTTACTAATATTATAATACTGAATTTGAGTAATATTTATCAGTGATGTGTTAAAAGTACACCATTTTGTGTAAACTTAACACATCTCTGTATTCTATAACCCTACTCCTGACTGGTTGAGCACAACTGCGCAGCTGCAGTATATCAACTGATCCAACACACCTTACTACGCCATGTTGATCGTGTAGCGTTGTTGTGTTCAGTTACCTCTCGTTCACTGTGTTCAGATGGAGAACATTTCAATTTAAAGTGAGGTTTGATCAAAGAAAATGGGATGTACCTACCTAACTATAATAAATATTGCTGATAATTGTCATAAAGCTAAAACTAATTAGAACTGTAACTCTTAAAAGTTTACCCTAACGTTTTAGATTTTTGATTTTCTTGTAACTTTAGGGAAAGAAAACGATATGTTCAGATCACCTATTATGTATTGTCTAAGTACATCTTTGTTTAATGTTTGTTGTTTCGTTGTTTATGATTTACTAGAACGTTATTAGTTCATAAGTTCCTTATTTGAATATGTACCACTACTACTAATTTTGTTAAAAAAGTTGGTGGTATTCATTTGAACTGAATTATATATTTTTAATAAAATCATAAAAAGTGTGTGTAAAAATGTACACATTCCCCTGTGTACCTCGATTACACAGTATTGTGTTCTTTTTGTGTTAATATATGAAATTATTTTTTTACAATGTACAAAAATAAATGTGTTTCTTCCGCAACAGCTTCCATTTCTTGCAAATGTTTAAATTTTAATCAGAAATCGGTCAGTTTTAAGAGGAACAGATTGTTATAAATGAATTCTCAATTGTCCGAGCTTCCTCGGGAGCCATTTGGCTACTAAATCATTAATATCAAACAGAATAAAATAAAACCAATCGCAAATCTAAAATTACCTACCGAAATGGCTTTCTTCTCGAACAGCTAGCCATAAGGCACCGTGAAAATCAAATCTGGGTACTAATACGTTTCCAATGATCCGATACCGACCGAGAAAGATGAAAAATTAGCTAAAACACCACCGCAGAAGGACAATGGTCTTAATCGTTTCCCAGAAAGGTCCGAAGACCAAACATTTTTTCTCGGTTGGTTTTTTAAATAATTCCAGCTCTCGAATTTCGCAACTACCTGAAAGGTCGCTCAACCCGGACCTTCCCAACATTAATTTACATGGTTGTACGATGCTTTCCCTGCCCACACTCGCAGTTCCACGCTGGCTTCTTACTGTGGTAAGAGATTCGGGAGGAATCATTTTTCACTTTCATGTAGTGGGTGATGATTCTCGCCCTTATCCTTACCTTTGTTAAAGACGCCACCGAAGCATCCCTCTCGCGTGAAATCCGGGCTTTGTGAGAACTGCCCTACAAAGGTGCCGATATTAAATTATGTTTTTTCTCTTTTGGTGCACTGACCTCTTGCGGATTGTGCAAATAATGGCCTTTTCTCATTTTTTACCCAGCGTATGCGTTGCACATGTTCTAGATGCTTATGGGATCCTATTGTTAGTCGAGAGGGCTCCTTCAGAATGTAAAACTTTCGGTTGTGGGAGTTCTGAAGGACTTCCGCATTTTTTTGCATCGACCGCAACTGTCTGTAGTTCGATCGGTTCGGAAATGTGGACGAATAATAATGTTAGCTGATAGATTGGTGGGAAATAATTTGAAAACAAATATTTCATTCCTCAAGGTTCCACTTTGAAGACATGCTTTGACCTGCAAGTTTTACAACGACAAATGCACTAGTAGTTTCTTATTATTATTCATTTTTTAATCAATTATCGCGGTGTCCGTTGCCAAATCAAATAGTTTAACATTTTTGTCAAGAACTTATTGAATTATTAAGCACTAATAATGAATCCATTCGATGAGTCTACGAACAACGAAATTAGTTAAATTGTTAATACCTGTGTGCCCGCTAATTTTCTACTTTTTGCAATTCGAAAGGATATAAACTTGAGCCATATCGAGAAATTGAATGTAATATTGCAAGATTGGGCTTTTAATATGTGAAAATGTGACGGAAAAGACCACAATGAAGCGGTAGTTAAAATAATTTGGAACACCACCGCTAAAATGCTACAACGTAAATATAATAAAGAATTCAATATTGCATTTAACCCTTTCTCCGACGTACACCGAAAAGAGAAAATCCAGTGCATCATCTCTTAATAAATGTGATATGCCCAGATTATATGACGCTAATGAACGCGAAGGACTTCAATTGAAATTGTGTCAATGTTAGCGCGAAGAAGAAGCAACTTACTGCAAAACCACTTATTTTGTACCTGAAATTGACTATATTGGAAAAGAAACTGGACGTATTGAGTATAATCCTCTATTCTCGAGACGAGACAAGGCGATGACAATAAATTATGTGGCAGCAAATGGATTACGCCTAATATTTTAGAGGAAGATATTTGCCCAGTACACTTATTTAAAAAGTTGACGGAAAAACGAGGCACTTCTATAACATTCGGCAGAGTATGTCATACACCAAATCCATTTTGGAAGAAGAAAAATTCTAAAGGCTAGTCAAAAAACGTGCCGATTGGAATTAATGAAATTTCCAAATGGACTAAATGCTCAGGACAACGCACTGGTATAGAAGTCAAACGCGCCAAAATTACAAATTACTCAAATCGTGTGGCAGGGCGGAATTGAAGAACAAGCTTCCATTCCATCCATTTGGAAAAAGAGCAAACTTCATTAACTGCGTATTTAATAATTATATTTATTTTTAGTGTTTTATAAATAAAGTTTGAATTCATATGTTTCTAAATTTATTATTCATTAAATTGTCCTGCCGATTTACACTCGATGTTTGTATTGATCATTGATGCCCGGTAAATTTGAGTTGTTTAATGAGAAAATATTGCCTAGCAATTAGAAGAGAAAAATTATCAACTATTAAAAATGCAATATTTATGAAGTTTTGCTGTGAACGAAAATACGAATTAAATGAGCAATGATACGTAGAAGAACTGGCATTGCTATTAAAAGATTGGGCGGTCAATATAAGGAGGAAAGATGGGACAGGATTGAAAGAACAGTAAAGACTATGTGGGACGTTCCTTACAAACTTTTACAGGAGAAGTACTATAATGATAATAAGATTGTCTGATTGACCTGTTTAACAGCATAATAGAAACTATAAACAGATCCATATAAACGTAAGCCCTGTTCAGTTTTGTTAAGTTTATCAGAAGTAAACCGAATAATATTTTTCTGGGATGAAAATATCCCTGATGGTCTTATACGTAAATTCTACCATATTGCTGCTGTAGAATTAAGGTGGAGAGGATACGAGGCAGTTGCCTGTCTCTTGGATTTTTCTCAAATCGAGAAAAATAACGATGGCTCTCCAACAAATCGCATTAAATATAATCCGGTGTTTACTAAAACTTGCCAAGGCGATTCAAAAAGCTTTACGAATAGTAAATGATTGATGCCAATAGTGAAAGTCAAAGCTGCTCTGTACACCTTTTTCATAAACTGATATCAAAACGAAGCGAACATATTACCTCAGCACGGCTGTTTCAACACCTAATCGACACTGCAAAACGGAAACCGATAATTGGTACGACAATGTTTCTGTTGGATAAAAATACTATTAATTTGTGGACAAAATCGTCTGGTGAGGCTATTGGTGTCAATGGAAATGACAAAAAGATAACAAACCATTCGAATAGGTCAACTGCTGTTAGCAAATTGGAAAAAAATAGTGTGCTAGAACAACAATTGCTGAAAATTACTGGTTATAACAATCCAAATTCTATAAAACCATACTTAAACATCGACCAAGAACACCACAATCAGATCATAAATACTTACTGCGTAGAAAGCAAAAATTGCCAAAATCTTTGTTATCGGATATCCCACGATTTTAAATTAGAAATCGAAAACTTTTCCTCGTTCGTGATTATTAGAATAATTTTCAAAATATTCATGAACTCGAAAAATATCCGAGACTAATTTGAACACTTGTGATATTATTGTAAGTGGTAATAGATTTTCGGTAACGTTTTTTTCCCTTTGAATTTGTACGTCCAATTATGGATACAATGGATAATAGCCGAAAATTTGATTTTCGGCAAACAGATTTAAGGCAAAACGACTTCGTAATTCTGTTAATGCCTTTCTATTATTTTTTAACACTTTCGATGACTATGTGCTTTTTAACAGCTCAGAATCCATTAGGGCCCTTCTATAATTTAAACTGAAATTGAAAATTCTACCTGCTCGAAGTGTTTCTGTTGACGTCAATCCTTTCGTCAAGATAATGGCACTGTAGTTACGTCCAGTAACATTTTTTTTGTATCTAAATATGTAGGTCGCTTGTTCACACATCTTTCCAATTCTCAGTTTTTATCTAACCTAGGTAATATGATTTTACAAAGAATATACATTTGATAATTTGTTATTATTTATTTTTCAAAATACCTATACATTGCGCCCATTAAACTTAATGACCAATTTCTGTTATAGATAATTTTTGTTAAAGAATATGGAGTATCAGTACTAGATTGTATATTCACAATGTGATTTCGTTTCTATCAAGTCGAGACTATTAGAACACATCGGTATTGAAAAGGCGAGATAGTAATCCTGTATTTCATCGACACAAGCCCGAAAAACAGTTGTTGTACTTCGTAAAAGTGATGTTCCACCCCATACTCGAACTCCATTGCGATCTCACTCCCCACTGTCATCGATATAATGTACAATAAGGCCTCATAAAAAATTGTAACAATGGCCAACAATGCTAGCACCGCGTACTGCGCCCCGCTGCCACAATGGCGTGTGGCCCGCTGTTGACGGCGTTTAAGGTCTCTATAATTTATGGGTTTTCAAGTTAAAAAATGAAAAACTGAAGCAAGTCGTACTATTTTAATCGAAATGACGTATGTATACTTAAATACAGCAGTGTACCTTAGTTCATATCTTTATACCATTTCCATGCTTTCGGCCAACGAGTTCATTTGTCATTTATGATGTTATTAAGTGTTATTGTGTATTAAACAGATATTGGTATTCATCATGACATCAGACAAATGGAAGAAGTATTGTATTATGCAATCATGTACGAATACGGCATACAGTGCCTAATATATTTCACCGTGCCAAAAAAAAAATGTGTAGGGCGATGAAGCGCAACATTGTTTCTTTGTGAATACCATTTTAATGTAAATTTCATTGGAAATACAGGAAGGTTTAAGTTCATCGAATAAAATAAAATGAAGTGAAGTTATAAAGAATCAATTAAACTTTTCTATTAAGCTACCAAATACAGGGCGTTTAGTAAATCAACGGTAAAGCAAACTTACATTTTATCATGTGATTATTGCCGCCAGGCACATATTTTGATCTTTCAATATGTTTGAAAGATTATCCTGTTCCTGGCGATTAGCATTATCTAGATGATATTAGATGATAGGCGACCGAGAGTAACACCAGTGTTACCGAGTTTATAATAAAGTTTCATATTTATCATTTGCATGCAAGTTTCGCATGGATTGTGCAAGAGTCTTGTAACATTGCGAGACAAGAAATTTGCTAGACATTCCTAAATCAATACCAGATATGATCTTGCAAGATCGACCAAGAACGGTTCTTGTTTTGCAAGACAAGACAAGCCTTTTTCAAATTTTGCACGATTACTTGTGTCAGCCAATACATCATCGGTTTAAATAATGGCAGATAAACTTTACCCCGTACATCCCGTACGAATACATAAAATTCATAATTTTTAAAATATTACAACGTAGATCCTAAGTAATTTCCCGTTTTACTTTCCTTTCCTCTTCCAAAACCGGCTCGTAGGAGGCCCCTTTGACCAAAAAGACCGTCGGGAGCCCGTGTTTGTCTTTGATGTGTTGTTTGGGAAAAACAAAATATCGCGTTGAATATTTTAAGTGCGGCCGTCATAAAAGTAAGATTTTCTTTGTGCCCGGATTCTTGAAACATTGAGAGGGCCCGTCTGCCCACAACGGGAGAAATTCTCGAGTAAATACTCGCTTTGTCCGCACATTATCTGATCAGACACATTGCCTAAACGTAGAGGAAATCGAGGATCTCATCCACGGTGTCCACGCAAACAACTTAGAGCGGCAGCTTGGCTGCTTTTTCGCGATTTGATGCTTCCTTTTCAAGAATACTGCTAACAATGACCATGAAACAGAACCATTTTTTTAAAATCGTCAGTAGCTACTACACTTTGCAGAATATTTCCACGAATAATAATATTTATCTCTACCCTTCATATACCCGGCATATTATACCTTGGTAGGCTCTAACCACCATTCAGTGGTGTAAATTCTATTCGTGTGTGATTATTTATAATGACCAATTTTAAATAGAAACAGTACAGCTGTTATACTGCTCCTGTTTTCTAAACTGTTCATGCTGAACCTTTCCAAGATATAATTGTAAGGTGTGCCTCTTAATGGATATACGCCATCCAAAGAAAAAACTGCAGATTTAAAGAATCGTCTTTACACTCTTTCAATTACCGTGTTATGTATAGGATTCCATACATTAGATGAATACTCCAGTTTATATCTGACAAACGTGATAAAGAAAAGTTTAAGAGTATTCATATTTTTAAATTCGTTCATATTCCTTAATATGAATCATTAAAGAGTTTTATAGGCACAACTAACAGTTTTTTGAACATAAGGTACAAAGAATAGTTTCGAGACAAAGGAGACACCTAGATCGCATATAGTTTCAGGTCTATCTAAAATAATATTGTCCAACTTGTAGCCATAAAGCAGCACACGAAACTTGAGAATATGACAATACATTGCACTTGGCAACAGTTACAGGTAATTTGTTACTAACACATCACAAATTAATAAGATTTAGATTCTGCTGCAATTTATTACACTCGGTGTATGACTATGATATTAGAAAGGATCTTTACGTTTACATCCAGGCCAGCAGTAATATCGTTAATGAATAAAATAAACAATAAGGGGTCAAGAGTAGATCTCTGTGGGGTATCTGACTTCTGTAGATATTCCACTGACTGATAAAAACGGTATTGCACTACTGCGATCTATCCGTTAGGTATGAATAAAATAAGGCAATAGAATTAGTACTTAGACCAATCTCATCCAATTTGCCCAATAAATACCATGATCTAGACGGTCAAATGCTTTTGAGAAGTCAGACAACGTCTACTTAACTTTTGCGATCTAAGGCATCAATAATAAATTGAGTTTGCAACAAAGATTTGTGATAGTAAACCGTCCTTCACAAAAACTATGTTAAGAATACTTAATAAGTGATTATTTTTATAAATTGTTTCAGTTGCAACGCTGGTGAGAAGTACGGCGAGCCGCTGGCCTATTCCCCTACTCCCCGAACAAACGGCCCCGCAGTCCCGAGATGGGCGCTCCAATAAAAGAAACCGAACTTAAGCCTCGAAGTGGACAAAAGGTATGTATCGAAGGACCTTTCCCTTATGAAAACGGCACTGACCGTTCCCGATCGCTCCCCGATCTCCTTTGAATATAATAATCTGCGATCTTTGTGTTGTGTAACAGATTTCTACTTACCTTCGCCTGATTTTTTTCCTTTTGTGGGGCCTCGGCCAGCGGACAGATTTGTTTAAAAACTCGTGACGGGGGCCGATTCGATTTTTTACGGTTTGCAGCACACGTCGGGTGCGGGAAATTACCCGGATTACTTTTTACGCACGCATAAAAAATGGCAGATGCCGCGGCGGGGCACGTGACAAAAAGTTTTCTCGCTCCGGTGGAGAAATGAGTGACGCGGCCGTTGTCCTGCACTTCTCCGTCGATCCTCGGTGAAAAGATGCAAAACAGATTAGGCGTCCTGTGTCATTTGCCAGGAAAGGTGCAGACGTCCCTTTGAATAACTATGTTTTGTGAAATTTCTTTTATGGGGGCTTTATTTACAGCGAAATCAATGTCGAATGAATGCTACTTTTTAAATAAATAAATAAACAGGGATATCAAAACACGTTGAATAGAGTGATAGTTGTATTAATTTTCTATCTTTATGCATTCGGAATAACTGGATCAAATATAAATCACACTTTGATTTTACATAATTTAATGTCGAAGTAAATAGTTATTTTTGATATAAGTGCTAAAATCTACATTTTCTTTTTGTGAGAAGGGAGTGTCGCATCCTTTTGAGAAAGTGCCTTTGGCATACTTTGAAAAAAATCGGCAAATCGATCAAATTACTCCACATTTGATGCTGCCAATATTGCTGTATTTCTAAATTTGCCTGATTCTCACCTTTGTACTGGACATTGCTTTCGACGATCTTCGGCTAGTTTGTTGGCAGATCGTAGTGCTAATCTTATTATAATTAAGGGATACGATGGATGAAAGTGTAGCTGTGGGTTATATAGAAGACTCATTACAAAACAAGAAGACCGTCGCACATTGACCATAGAAATACTCATTCTAATTCTATTTTCGTACCAGTTTTAAAAGTCATTCACGTAATTTACTTCTAATACCACTGTCTTAAATTGACTTTTTAGACACTAAAAGCACTCGTTAAAAAATATACTTTTACTGACGTTTGCAGAAGAACATTTTAATACAACTTATTTTCTACGTTTTTCCCACCAGACTGATGGTATTTTAATTCCATCACCGAAAAATCAAGTTGGTCCTGACTAACCAATTGTGCGGAAATGCTTTGATCATCATCAAAACGGCATCCTCTCAGTACTTTTTGAGTAGCTGAAACAAATCTGGGCTATCGGGCAAATGTTCGAGTTTTGCGCTTATTGTCTTTTCCAGTTACAGCATATAGTACATACACAGAATATTATAAACATCAGGATCTTGAAGTATATTGCTCCCGCAGCTGGCATTAAAAAAAAGCTGCTCCCTATCCATCGAATAGAAACAAATATTAAAATTCCAATTCCAATTCTCTAGTTTAATTCTCCATTATTTAACATTTTTCCAGCTGGCAGGTGGAAATTTTGCTGGCTACGCTATAAGTAAATGCACGGTTATTTCTTTTGATGCGCTACCACTTGTGCCTACGGCCATTCTTTGATCCGTTAAAGATCAGTAATGTTGACTATTTTGTATACTTTGCGTAGTACCTACGGCTCTGTTCTAACACCCTGACATATTTCCATCTAGGTAACGTTAAATTTACTTGAGGTGGTATTCAAAAGTAAAATAGAAATCTGCTACGGTGAAAAAATAAATAGTATAACAGCCAGATCGGCAACATCAGAATAATTTCAGAGAACACACACACACGCAGGCCGCCCAGTACTTAACCAATCCGTCCCTTTCTCAAATTAACGTATTTGAATAGTCTATCTCTTGTTCTAGGTCTGTCGGTCAGCGCCAAATTACGGTCTTTGTAACCAGAGGATAACAATTATGTTTAGCGCCATCACTAAACACAAGTCTGCCGGAAATTGTAACCCTACTAGATAATATAATAGCTGTTCAGGAGAAAAAAGTACCAATACCTGAAATGTTCGAAACTTATTAACTTTGGAAGAGGACAACCCGGTTGATGTTGGAGATGGTACCCGCTGGATGTTTTTTTATTTTTATCGTACAGGGTGTTTTCTCAGTCCAAGGGGTTGGTCAAATAAGATACTGTTCGAATTTCCAAAATACCCAGCGGCGTTTAAATTGTCTCTCTTTGTCTGCGAACATCTTCAGAGTAGATGTCAGTACCATAAATTTTCAATAAGGCTTCTGGTTATAAAAGTCCGAAAAATCACCTCATGGACACTAGAAAGCATCTTGTACATTTGTAATGACTTGATGATGTAAATTAATGACATTTGCGAATGTATTTTTGTTTATATTTTATGGATGGTTAATAAAATGTTGCAATAAACTTATTTTGTCTTTCTCTAAACCTCATTCTGAAAAACCTTACGCACCTTTTAAAGTAAGTACTACTTGATTTATAAAAGTGATCATATAACGGTTAAGTGACCAAAATTGGCTATATACGTGAGTGTCTATTGTAACTAATGGTGTCCAGATGACCCAACTTTTAAACCGACAGAAATAAATCCCGTACTTGATAATATGTGAAATATTCATGTCATCTATGATCAAAATTTTCTCTGAAAAATTTCGGATTTTTGTAGTTCCAGGATTTACCAGAAGATGGCGCCATCACAATTTTTCGATATCTCGCCGACACTGGGTGTCCGAAAAATTACTAATAGTAAGGTACCCACAAGGGTGGGGAAGGGTTGGTATCTAGCACGCGCCTCGACTACCCAACTATATTAATGGAAGACGTTCATGTCCCAGGTCACACAAGAATTATGACATTTTTAAGATGAGTGACTATATTTCTTTGGTTTGTCTAGTGTTTGATGTAGATTACTGTTTTCATTTTGTTAAAAATAATATGAAACATACCCCCACCTTGTATCGAGAGTTACTAAAGTTTTTCGACATTCGCTCGAGGGTATATATTTTAAGGTAACCTAATGTCGGTGGCATAGAAGACATTTTGAGTGGCGCCATCTATATGCAATGTCGAGAACTATTTTTGTTAAATTAAAATCTAGAGAAAATTAAACACTTTCTATGAAATTTCGTCAAAGATAATAGAAAGTTTGATCGAATCAAACAAAATTTTTCTCAAATTGTCCATTTATTGAAACATTCATTTCACTATGGAAACTTTACAATGTCGAAAACTACTTTTCTTAAATTAAACTCTAGAACTCATTCTCTATGAAATTTTATCTACGTTACTCGAAAATTGTAACAAATCAAACAATATTTTTCCAACTGTTTCTTTATTGAAATCTTAATTTTGCAATAGCTTTTTGAAACATAAAAATTTCAACAATCTTCGGAGGATGAATAGAGCTATAAGAGAAATACTGTCTCTTCGTTGGGCGCTCAATTTAACGCCTCAACGTCGGGACGATATCTGCCAAGTAGCTCATTTACGAAGTGGAAGTGGTGGTGGTTTTGTCTATGTGGTGGTAAATAAAAATCTTCGTTATCCTTATGGGTTGAACAGATTCTTGTAAGATTCTTCCCTCGCTTCTTATGGCACACCTACAAAATAATATTACAAGGTGTTTAAAATATATCTTATGCCTAAATTCTACAAGGCGTCCCAAATATGGCAGCCGTAATTTTAATAGCTTATACAGGGTGTCCCCGGATACGTGAAACGACTTTTGTAAGGGACAAAAAATGTTTTGTTGAAAAATGACCTCCTGGTATTCAGCTGTGATGATTTCAAATCCATAAAATTCAGTAAGCGTTGGAAATTTGGAAAAAAAAACTGTTTCTTTTATTACAACACATTACACACATTACAAAGTGTGAGCTGCTGTTGTTAACCTAAAAGTAACATTAATCATAGTATTGTAGTTAGCGCGTCCCGTTTTTCTCGAGTGCTTCTTTGATACTCATGAGAGTACATAAAGAAAAATGGAACCATGATCAGCTGCATATGTTAATTTATGGCACATTTGGGCAAAACTGTCGGGTTAGAGACATTTGAACGGTAAACGACTATCGCAAGCAACATAAATTTTGAACACTAGCAATTATATCACAATTTGTGAAAGGAACTCAAAGAACCATTTATGTTTAGGTGTACCTATTTGCAAGTATTTTGTACAAATACCTGACAATCTATGTGACATGGTATGTTAGTAACGTCACATATTCAAGACATTGTTTGCTCTCATAATTCTGTTATCGTTGGTCAGAGAAAAAAATTGTTACGTCAAATACGTTTGGTGCAATTTTTCAAACAGCGAAATAAAGACACTCACATTCCTGACACCCTGTATAAAATAATGACGAACAGTGCCTGACTATACACCTGATGATCTAGTGGTATTGCCATTGGTTTTATAAACTTCACTATTATATAAGTTCAAGCAGTTTTGGCGTCTTTTTTTTCATATTTTAATATTAATTACATTCATTAATTGTTATTCCACTTGTCCTTGAAAGTTCACTGCCGACGACTGTTGACTTGACGATAAGGTACTAATAGATGACGTCATCGCCAATGACCAATGACATTATAAGAATATGTTAAATTTATGAAATGTAGACCATTTTAAAAGATAAATAATTCCGTAAATCAATATATTTTATACTAATGAACTATGTACGGGGTGTAATTTTAAGTGGGAGTCAGTTTTTTTAAGGATAATAGTAGTAATAGTACGTGTTCATCATAATAATACCTTACAATTATTTATTATAATGAAAGAAATAATTTTTTTTATTTAAATTCATGTCTACGCTACCATGCTTATCAGTATTGCCTGTTATTATCATCCTATATCAACTATATGTAACTAACAGTGGCAGGTAGCGTAACTGCAATGGAAAATAATTAAATAAATATAATATGTTTTTCTATGACTTTACGACATGTGACTTTAAAGTATCAGCTTAGCGTAACTGTAAATGACATTTGACACTGGTCGAGTTTAGGTAAACACCTGGTATGACATGTCAACAGAGTGATAAATAAGCGAAAAAAACGAAAAGCAAATATCAATTAACTGCTTAAGTTACCGTTTCATTTTATTAACATTTATTTTAATTTTCGGTTTGCGAAAATAAACTTGCAACGTGTTATTTGTAGCATAGGCATTGTTAATTAAAATAAATTTTGAATGTGGTAGGAACCTCGTACGATTTTGCTATTTGCATTAGAGGATGTGTCCTTCGAGGGTTGTTTGTCGAAGAAACGTTCTCATCCATCCCGGACAAACAAAAACAAATAAATACGGATATAGTAAACACATAGTAACCCGAGACGCCCGAGCAAACTAGACGGTTACCCACGAGGTCCAAATGTCCGAGCCGATGACATAACATTAGGTCAGACTGTACGAGAGACTTCCCTTTCCGGCGCGCACCCTTCATTTTTGCAGAATTTGGGGAAAATCGGGGCTTTACCCCTTGTCCGTCTTCCCATTACTAGTTCGCCGATCGCCAGACAGAAGGGTTCGCTCTGCTTCTCTTTTAATATATATCTTTATTGGCAAGGGGTGGATGCTGCGGAGGGATGACGCTGCGGCCCAGAATTGGGGTGAATCGGGTAATTCCCGGACTCGTTTTTGCACATTGTTTTAATGACTGCCGAGGGTGGATTTATCCCTTTCCCTCGGATAACCCCGAAATTGATTCGTCGGATGTGCTGACGTCACGGCCATCTTTATGCAGCGCAAATGTCGTTCCGAGATCGCGCAAAATGCTGGATAAAATGATAGAATCAACAAAGGGGAGCCAGAAACAAAAGCGATCGTTTCAATCAGTCCAGGATTCAGGCGAATTCCATTTTCTATGCGATATGATCGGAATTTTAATCGATAACATATCTGATATACAGAATGTTTCTGAAGTAAGCGTACAAACATTTGAAGGGGTGTAAATCTGATCAAAATAATACTTATGGCTATACTATAGTATTATACAGCGTGTCCGGAAATTATCCGTCAAGACTTCAGGAGGTGATTCCTCACAAAAAATTAGGGTCACAAAGACGAAAACTCAATATTAACGGAGATACAGGGTGTTAAATTTAAAATTTTATTTTCGATATTTGTAAATAACTTCTTAAGAAATCCAAATATTTACATAAAATTTGTAAATCGGGGATTTTTGCGGACGAGAAATTCATATATGTTACTAATTTTGACGTCACTAGTAGAGGGCGCCACTTGTGGCACATCATGTTTCTTTTAAATGACAGAACTTTTTTCTTAATGTATCCATCTGACTATCGAAACAATTGATTCTCCTACCTGTTTTATTTGAAAAAGGTATACCTTGCTGAAGTCGGTAGACGTAACCATTTTTGAAATAACATAACTAACCTTCAATATTGATTTTATGGAAAAAATTTCACTTTTCAATTTAGAAAGTGAAAAATAATTTCAATAGACTTCTAGGGGTCACTTTTGTTATAATTTTCTTCCAGAAGCAGACCTTATTGGGATATCTGGTATAAGTACTCAGTACTTAGAAGATAAACTTTCAACATCTCTTTAAAACGTTTTACTAAACTATATACATACAAAATTATTTTGATTCTGAAGTTATGGCTCAAAAACTATTTTTTTATTTGAATTTAACACCCTGTAACTCTGAGAAGCGAGAGAGAAAAATGTATGACTTTGTCACATTTTGATAAAATCTACATACCTCTAAATTTTTCTACGTTCAATCAGAGACACCCTGTATAGTCGATTTGAAAAAAGACTTGCAGTAGTAGTAGCAGTACATGCGGAACATTCGAATTTGGCATCGACGGAAATAGTAGAATATTGAAATACTTGAGTCAACAACACCTTTTCTGATTTAGGTACATAACTAACCTACATTTTATTGTTTTACAACTTCAACTTTTTATTGCTGCAAATAAACTGATCTACTTTTCCCATTGCACAAAAAGCTTGTTACGATTTTTGCAACGTTTATTGTTATTACTTTTTACCTAGACAGCGTACTGACTTTTTGATTTCTCGGTAATTTCAGTAAGTAAAACCAGATACCCGGTAGTAAGATACCTAGACCTCTACCGTAAAAATTTTATTTCCGCCAATAAAATCGTCAATCGTTTTATTATCACTGTTACCTAGACACAAAAATCAGGGAAATACATTTAACTGAAATTTTGCACAGGCTTTTGTCCTATGCTTGCATATTTGCGCGCAAATTTTCAAAATATTGCAAGAAACGCCTAGTGAAATTTCGTGTGACCACTAAGATCGTCGGATCTAAACCTATCGATTTTTTTCTTTTAAGATACCTAGATGGAAAGTTTTATTATATTAAAACTTCAGTTTGTATAACAAGAATTAACATGTGAAATCGAAAATCAATACCAAATAATTTACAGTGAACTCTTGTTATTACGAGCACACACAGACGAATATATTTTGGAAACATAAATTAGTCTTTGTACGATATAAAATAGTCCGAATTTTATAAATCATAGACGGCGATTTTCCGAGCTCCATTTTTTAAATATCGAGTTAAAATTCCACAATATCTCTGTAATTGTCTTGTAGACTGGGCACGGTGTTAAAATTTTTATATTCAGTGATGAGCTAATCCTGCATATCCTCCAGATTCCATTCATAATTTTCCCTTTTAAAATTATATACAGGGTGATTCAGTCATAGTGTCCGTCGAAAGAACGTTCCGAAAAAGGTTCTGATCAACAGTTTCTACATTTACTATAATTTGAGCCAGAAAATGAAGTCTGCTTTCAATGTGACGCTCAGGCAAAGACTCCAAATTGTGAATTTTGTAGTCATGGTATCCATTGGTCTTTAAAATTCGTTGAACGGTTGATTTATCCAAATTCAATTGCCGGCCAGCCTCCTGTATAGAATTTCGTTGATTTTGTTCGAAATACTTACTTGATTCTTCCGAACAGAAAAATCTTCATTTCGTCGCAAGGTCGCCTTCAATCTTGTAAGGTTCTATGATCAGGAATGAGGTGCTTTGGACATCTTTCTCGATATAACTCTACAGCTCTTCTTGAATTTTTTGTGTAAATACGCATTAATTTTTTAATTGCCAATCACTGTGTATGTGATTGGAATAAACTCACCTGCCAATCGCTGTTATCCCTCACCAACTTACTTTGGAGGAACTATAAGACCCTGTATAAATTATAGCAGGTCACGACGTCCTGTGTGTGTCGTAGTCATACATCTCTGTCAGTGCCTTCCGCGCGTATTTTACCAAAATTGCTTAATTAAATACGAACAGGCTATATGGTTTTATGGAAATTTGTAGAGCGAGTAAATCAAGTCAAACCGAGGTGCAGGAAAAACGGCAAAGGGACAAAAATCCGGCAAATTAAAATTTATGAAGACTTTTTCTCCGCACGATTGATGACGAGGACCGACACCCCGAAACACCCCCACGGCCACGAACAGCTCGCAGACGCAAAAACATCTTGTTTTGTATACCCGGAATAATGGAATCCTATTAAAACGATTCCACATAATCTTTTTACAGTCCATTCATCTCGGACAAAACGGCGGGTTGTCATTGACATGCCAGCGCCGTAAAAATTCAAGATGGCGGCCATTCAGCCGGATGATAAATCGAGTCGCATCGTTTATGTAGAGGACACTCGAGTTCGGGGCGATTTTTCTAATATTTCGTGGGAGGCTGCTGCGACCCCGAGGGTCACACCACAATGCCTACGAGTTTATTCTATTCGCTTAATTCGGTGCATTGCGAGCGTGCAGAGTCGAGTGACACATACGAGTCGTCACACTTCACGGTCGGACGCGTAGAGGCTGATCTTAAAAAAAATGCAAGTCAGTGTCATACCATATCAATTTAATTGATATAATAGCCAACAATCGTTGTTTTTTCCCAAACGCCAAAGCTATTATGAAAAAGAAACAATTTTCCGACAATAATGTTCGTATGATTTTAATCGAAATTTAGTTTGCCCTATATAATTTCGGGGAATAATAATCCTAAAAATGGTATTTAAATATAAAACCTGGCTAGGCCCCTGCAAAACGGTCGCTGCCACAGCGTAAACCTGTGACGTCAGATGCCGTTCGCAGGTGTACCTAAATATAGCAAGCAGTGTGCTAATAGTTCATATCTGTACACGATTTCCATGCTTTCGGACAACGCAGTACGTACCTTTATAAGAGTTAGTTTGTCATTTGTGATATTATAGTCGAGGTAATAAAGCATTATGATAGGAAATCTTTTAGGATAGGACGTATCGGAAAGCGATTTTTCGCATTCGCTTGCAAAAATTATTTATATCATTCGTACCTACTTTGTACCTATTACAAACCGGAAGTTGCATTGCTGCAGCCAAAAATGCATGCAAAAAATGCATCTTTTGAGAGGCCTTTTGGCAAATTTAATAACTTCGTAAATAAGAGTCAGAATTGGCTCAAGACGGGTACCCGGGGGTTTTCGGGGTTGCTGATCACGATTATGATGTTCAAATTGACCCCCCGAATACCTGGAGCTCAGGAACGCCGACGAACGTCATCTCCGGGGACTATCCCGAACTTTATGCGAAAGAGGCGAGAAACTGGACACCCGGGAGTTTTTTGGGTCGCTAAATTAAAATATACCATCGGCGAACACCCCACGGACACCTGGTGGGCCCCAACCTGGACGCGGACGTCATCTTCGAGAATTTTTCTGGAAATATCGACAATAACGAACCGAAAATCGTTATGGGGGCTTTTTTGTGCGCTGAATCCGAATTTTATGTTGAAAACGACCACCCGAACACCTGGTGCGCCCTAACCTGGCCCTGAACGTCATCCCCGAGGGTTTTCCAGACATAATTGAAAAAAAACTACCTGGGGCGCCCTACCCTGGCTCTGAACGTCTTCCCCGAGGGTTTTCCAGACACAATTGAAAAAGACCAACCAAAAATCGTTACTGGCACACAAAACAGCGCACATAAAAAGCCCCCATAACGATTTTCGGTTCGTTATTGTCGATATTTCCAGAAAAATTCTCGAAGATGACGTCCGCGTCCAGGTTGGGGCCCACCAGGTGTCCGTAGGGTGTTCGCCGATGGTATATGCGAATTCAGCGACCCAAAAAACCCCCGGGTGCCCAGTTTATCTCCTCTCTCGCATAAAGTTCAGGATAGTCCCCGGAGATGACATTCGTCGGCGTTCCTGAGCTCCAGGTGTTCGGGGGGTCAATTTGAATCATAATCGTGATCAGCGACCTCGAAAACCCCCGGGTACCCGACTTGAGCCAATTCTGATTCTTATTTACAAAGTTATTAAATTTGCCAAAAGGCCTCTCAAAAGATGCATTTTTTGCATGCATTTTTGGCTGCAGCAATGCAACTTCCGGTTTGTAACAGTACAGTACAAAGTAGGTACGAATGATATAAATAATTTATGCAAGCGAATGCAAAAAACCGCATTCCGATACGTCCTATCCTAAAACATTTCCTATCTTTGGTCTTGCTTCATTGCCTCAACTATTAGGTGCTATTGTATTAAATAGACGTTGGTATTGAATAAAGTTGGAAAATAGACTCGCAAAATGGGCACAGAAAGTGCATTTCACCGGGCAGATGGAAGAAGTATTGCATTATGTCATTATGTACGAATATAACATACAGCGCAAAAAAAAATAAAAGAAAAATGTGGGCGATGAAACGCGACGAAAGGAAGCATTGTAACATTGTTCGTGAAGACCACTTGAATTTTAAGAAATACGTATTTTGAAAGATTTCTGTACCTAAATATTTGTTGGTTAGACCGCTTTCAGCCGTTATATATTCGTTTTACTTCGGTATCTTTGAATATTCGAAAGTGGCATGAAATAACGGTCCTGTTATTTGCTCTATATTATTCAGTTCTTAAATGTCTAAAATTACTTGTATTTGTAGAAAACACCATTTCAGGAATATGGCGCTCTTACACAAACATAGCTGAATCCTAGAAGGCCATTTTTCAACACCAAAATTATTTTCTCTTACAAGAGTCGTTATGGAAAAATGGTAATTTTCTCTAAAACATAATTTGACTCATATTTGCCAACCCTTTTCGTGTTATTGTCGATTTTCGGTAAATTTGGTTTAATTGAATCACCCCTTATCTCTTTAACCATATTTGTGCTTATTGTAAGAAATTAAGCAGGAACGGCTTATTTTGACGTCTACTATAGCCTGTTGCTGTATAGTGTCCATTACTTATGCGACGCCCTCTATGCGAGTATATTTTTTTATATCAAATAAATATCTTTTTGCAGATATGAGAAATTTGGAAAGATATCCTTTTTTGTGTGTAATTGGGACACTCTATATTTAACATTCCCGCGACTTTAAGCATTCCTTGTTTATTTTACGATATTTCAAAGGCCGTTTGTGGCAAAACACTTTTGTGTCCGTCGGAAAAATAAGGCGATACCTGGAGATTCCCGCCACTTTCGCGCACCCCACACGCACGTCTATTATCGAGCTATTGACGGTCCACCTCTGGTCGGTGACAGCTCGAGATTTCGCCCGTCCCCCCTCCGTATGTCTTTCGATCGACAATGAATACGGCATCGGTTTTTGATGTTTTTTCAATTTCAGTATCCGATTAAGTTGTTTATTCGGAAATGTCCGGTCCAAACGTCCCCCGCAGATTACCTCTCGGGCCAAATTGAATGGCCGCCGGTAGAAAAGAAAATATGCTTAATGCGAAACGTCGAAGTTCGATGACGTCCGGGGGCGAGGGGGTCTCTTATGGGGGAATCACCTATTACGGGCGCGCATGGGGGAGAACAGAGATAGGGACGAACGAGTACTTGGTGATCTAAATACTGAAAAATTAGTTTTACACAATTCTGTATGTCTAATGGTATATTAAGGGGTAACGGTAGATGCAAGTCAACTCGACCGTTCCGCTAAGCGCATTACAACCGTCCGACTTACATCTTCTGTCTTTGCCTGTCTCGTATCTCATTGCTATTATACTATTTGAACGTAAGCGGCCCCTTTAGCAGGCTTTAACATGAAATTCACTTTCTTAGTTCCAAATTTACAAAGTTATTATCAATTATTTTCAGAAACAAAATGTATAAGGGGTGTTTGTAAATAAGTGCGAAATATTCAGGGGGTGGTTGTTATTTTGTGAAAAAAGTTCATATAAACGTAGTTCTAAAATATGCTTCGTGTGTTCGAGTGTTTAAATTTGATTTTTTTATTTATTATTATTAATTATTTAAAAGAGTCTTAAAGATATTGACTCAAAATTTGAAACACGCCTTGGAGAGATAAATGTGCATTTTTTGGGGTGATCCGAATATTTCCACTTGCACCAATGACGTTCGTGCGAGAATTCGACAACCTTTTTCAATAATATTTTGATACTTTTTTAGAAATTCTCTGATGGCGAATTTCTCTTCCATTTCTTTCGTAGGATGCACCGTTTTTGAGGAAAAAAATTAAACATATTTCATTGTAGGTTTTGTTAATCTTTTATTTAATGGATCTCTTACTAAATTGTTATTCTGCTCAAAGTAAAAATGCAATTAAATATTGAAAATAAAAAGTTGATATAAATGTGAGTAATAAAAATCCTGGATTTTGAAATAGAGGGTGTTAAAATTTTAAATTTAATTTTTTTTTCTTGAATATTTCAAAATATTTTATTATCTAATACAGAAACGTTAAACCAAAACAATAACACAAAATAGCAGTAATAACAATATTTTTTAATAGTCACAAACCTATAACAGATGTGAAAATGACCTCCCTCACAAATGATACAAGAGTCAACTCGCCTCATTAGCTGTAGCTGTCGTATTCACTGAAATAGTCCTACTGTATTTCTTATTGTCTCACAACCGGCTATAATTTGATTCCTCAGATCTTCAACATTTTCGACAGCAAACTAATGACTTGAGAAAACCTCAAATGCAAATATCTAAGCGAATTAAATGCGGAGAGCGAGCTGGCCATTGTTGCGTACCTCCCCTACCTATTCAACGATTTGGATATACTATATCTCTTCTCTTCTCTTCGCCATTTAATCGTATTGGGAGGAAATAGGATCAATTAAATAATCATTAAGTACTCTAAGCCACAAGTTTACTGAAAATTAATGTTGAAAATGACCTTGAAAAATCCATGTGGATTTTCATCAGCCCATCAATTGAATTTTCGCTATAATCCTCGGCAACTAAACTTCATCGCCAACTTCCATGTAGCTTTAAAAATGTCATGTCCGCTCCAGAATCTGCCAACATTGTTGCAGAGCTCCGCCGGAAGCAATGGCTTGTGTATTCATTGGCGTTGGAAAGTTCAAGGAATTTCGCTATGTTTTTTGGCATATCTCCAATCGTAGTGATTCCATCAGTACAGCATTTATTACTTCGATATGTCAAGAAAAATCGCTGATGTATCGTATTGAATGGACGAAGATTTGTATACGAAATATAGGTATTTAAAAAATTGATACCATCTATTGATCCCTCAGTGATCGTAAACATTCTTGGAAAATTTGTGTTCGGAATTTTGACATTAATAAATGACTGACAATCTTTTATGGCATCTACTGTCAAAAATGTGAATTCTTCCCTCATACATGCTTCAAAAATTCCAACGACAACTTTGGCAAACAGGAATCCTTCATCCTCGGCTTGTTTCATAAAGCGTCCTATTTCCAGCTTCATAAATATTTTTGACTTGAAAGACTCGACATTGTCACTCATTTTTGGTGATTTTTTCGCAAAACTTTGTAGGACATACGGCGATGTGCGACGTTTGAACATGACAGAACCTTGACATTAAGACATTAAACAATGCATAAACAATGCATAAACAATGCAATGCAATCTTGTATGAAATTCGTTGCGATTCGATTTTAAGCACTCGACGCATTGTCCAACAATTTTGCGTCCCGTGCTATTTCTCCTCGCAACTTGTTACATAAATAGCAATTTTGTCCAACTGTCAAAAAAGACGACTTTTTTAAATCGTTATAGATACACAAAATTAGCCTTTTTTAAGAATATTACAAATTATTATTAAATCGTTATTCAATGCGATTCTTAGACCTTGAAACGCTAACCTTAATTTGCTCTGCAAACTCAAGTTCAAGATCATTTTGGTACAGAAAGATCAACTTTTTCCTCTGATTCATTCACTACATCGCCGTCGATGCCTGTTTTGCTATTCCGTGTAATAATTTCGTCGTACAAGTCGAATACCGCTGTTAAGGTACGATGTGTGTGGCTCGTTCGACAGTAATAAAACCCGTTTATTTTTGGCAGATGGGCGATAAGGCAGGTCAAGAACAAACATCTGATAAAATTAATCAAAAACAAATTACGGAACTACATTCGTATTTACTTTGGAGATAGAGTCACGTAAAATACATATTATAATCTGTCTTATGGGACTCGTTGGTGGAAAATGAAACTATTATCACACAAGGACATGGAAACAACTTCTGAATGCTTTTCTCTCTTAGTGCAGATAACATTACTGCATGTGTCTCTGAATAAAGAAATATTGCCTGAACAACTTACAAAAACGATTGTTCTGTAGATAAATTAGGTTGCATTCGTACAACTAAATTATTAATCAGTGAAGTTTTATTGTTTTTCTTTAGTACTGGCAAAAATGTAAAGCATTTTTGTCCAATTTTTTACAAATCGATTGTCTCAAAATTTCAGTCGCAGTTTTGTCGAAAATGGCAAACTTTCTGGTTATAAAACAAAAACAAATTTTTTACTGTATTAAAAAGGGATTTTAAGCTAATATAAATCGAATCTCCTACAACTCCTATCAATGAAGTCATATGTATGTTCTCTTATACCAAACATCTAGGTATGCTAATGAACAATTCCACAGACAAAGCTCTATTCAATAATTATCTAAATGCATTAATCTATCTAAATTTACTAACCTGCTTTAATGAAACACTCTATAAATATCTAACTTCACTTTTGGCAGTGGGAACACAATTCAACCACAAAAGTGAAGTTAGATATTTATAGAGTGTTTCATTAAAGCAGGTTAGTAAATTTAGATAAATTAATGCATTTAGATAATTATTGAATAGAGCTTTGTCTGTGGAATTGTTCATTAGCATACCTAGATGTTTGGTATCAGAGAACATACATATGACTTCATTGATAGGAATTGTAGGAGATTTGATTTATATTAGCTTAAAATTCCTTTCTAATACAGTAAAAAATGTTACAAAAGCTAATAATAAGGAATATATGGGTTGATATTGTGGATGTAATTCAACGCTGGTTGGGGCTTTTGTCCACAGAGTAGTTAGTTTCGCACAATATTATTAATACCTAAAAATATATAAAAACTTTTACATAAAGATCTCATCTATTGTGGTTGAATTGACTTGTTCCCACTGCCAAAAGTGAAGTTAGATATTTATAGAGTGTTTCATTAAAGCAGGTTAGTAAATTTAGATAGATTAATGCATTTAGATAATTATTGAATAGAGCTTTGTCTGTGGAATTGTTCATTAGCCTACCTAGATGTTTGGTATCAGAGAACATACATATGACTTCATTGGTAGGAATTGTAGGAGATTTGATTTACATTAGCTTAAAATCCCTTTCTAATACAGTAAAAAATGTTACAAAAGCTAATAATAAGGAATATATGGGTAGATATTGTGGGTGTAATTCAACGCTGGTTGCGGCTTTTGTCCACAGAGTAGTTAGTTTCACACAATATTATTAATACCTAAAAATATATATATAAAAAAAAACAAATTTGTTTTCAAATAGAGGAATTAAAAAAAAACCTCGAACTGTAAATATAAACATGAATGCCAAATATGAAAAGATTCATAACTTATCTAAAAAAAAAATTCGGAATAGATGCGTCAAGAAAAATGGAATCAATAACGTCAAAAAAAATTGTAAAATTCTTATAGTAAATAAAATATTCCTAGTAACAAATTATTGAAGTTGTAGTATTTCAACCTTTACATCGCTGGGCTACTGTAGACTATAGACAGGCGATACTGAATATTAAAATCCGATTACTTTTTGTATGTATTAAAGTTTTTGTGATGCCAGTCTTTACATTAGTTTTTCAAGTGTCAACGATTTTCCGGTAAACATGTGCCAAATGTAGCTATTTTTATCACGGTGTGTAGTGAGTTCAAGTGTAGTGCAACACGAGGGAAAATTGAAACCGAATCGTAGAAGAGATGAAGGCGCAGGACGTCCATGGCGTATTGCAGCGTATGGTGAATCATACACGATTGGACAAAAAGGACTGGTACCATGGCCGCCGCTATCTCCCGACTTTAAATCATTTGGATTTCTTTTTGTGGGAATATTTAAGAAATGCAACCGAAAATTTCTTATGAAGAAAACGTCTAAAATGAATTGTTTTTCTACGAATATATTTCAAAAATAAAAATACTAAAATAAAATGCAAGAATGTGTTATGAAATTGCAAACTAAGGTACATGCACGACTAAGGTAAAGCCCTCTTAATGTATTCCTCAAACTAGATCGACAAACGTTTCGAGAGTCATGTACCTTTTTTCTTCAGAAGGAAGTCTGAAACTGAAGGTTAGGTCCTCTGTTCAGAAATTTATGAAGAACCTCCAGAGAAAATGCGATATAGAAAAAAATATTAAACTATTAAGTCTTAATTCGACCGGATCTACCCTTGTTCTAGATTTATGTATATTCACCGAAGGACACCCTGTATAGCTGCCCTGTAGAAGACAATAATCATAACAACTGAAATATCGACTCTATTTAATTATCAAGGTATTTCTGTTGCTTGTCAAAATTATTTAACGCTATCACTTATTTATCATTTACTACCATGTACAAGGCAACGCAAATTGTAGACGACAGTCAAAGAGCTACACAACTGTCCCGGACTTCCTCTAAACCGCGATAAGACCGAACCGGCCTAAGTCGTTATCGCCAACGTTGAACTGCCCATGTACCAGAGATTAAAACAACCCTTATTAACATTCTAAGGCAAACATTCGCCAGCCGGGAAGTGAGAATTATCCAAACAAACAACCCGCTAGATAAAAGTACGTTCCAACACGGAGTTAGTACAACATACATAATAATAATAAGATGCCATTCATTTATCTTGAAGAAGAATCAAGAGTAAAATTTAGATTTAAAAGAAAATTATGTTATATAAGATAAAAGCTCCAAGTATTGATCCCTGGAGTACTCCATGAACTTGACCGAATTAAAATACAACGAATGATAACAGTAGATGCTTTTATAGCATTTACAAGGCCATTAACGACGAGTACAGTAAAGATATACAGGGTGTTCAGTAAAGAATGGGTCTATAAGGCGTTTGTTTATTTGTCAACAAGAGTGAAAAATTTGAAAAATCGACACAAAAAATGAGTGAGAATGCTGAGAATGTTTTCATTACGGCTGAAATCAAGCAAAACCCAAAAAGAAATATTACGTCTGTGAACGAAACGCAAAAGTGTGCACGAGAAGGAATTGGTGAAATTCGATAACTGGCGAAAAAAGAGGCACAGGAGAAGGAGCAATTACAGAAGAGGTGCTATCCCACATTTTCAATGTAGAGAAACGGTTTGCTGCCTTTTCGTGTGGATAAAATATTCCATGCTAAAATCAATCTTGAAAATGCACAAAGAATCAATAAATTATAAACTGAAAAAGTCAAAGGTACTAGAGAGAAACCAAATCGAACAATTTTTGAAAAAGCACCGGTTGAGGAATATTTACAAATTAAGGTAAATACACGATTTTAATATTTCAATTTATATATTGAGCTTTTTATTTTGAACTCTTCACAGGTAGCAACGATCATGGAAGTCGCAGATGCTTGTCGATGCAATGTATTTTTCGATATCACCCATATCCAAGACAAAGGCAGTTACCTATACGTACTCATTCCGGATACGAAAGGACATCAATACAATTTCGAAAATGTTTTGAAAAGTGCTGCATTTATTGGGCTTCCTGATCCAGAAAGTTTTACCGGACATGGAATGAGGCCTTCTTCCGCAACATTACTGGTCAATGCTTGGGGTGATGTTACCACTGCGAAGCGTCATGATGGTTGGAAATCGACTACGGTAGCGGAAAGTTATATTGAAGATTCACTGTCAATGGCAATTGCTGAAAAAATTTAGGTCCTACCTAACGAAGTTGTTGTGGACGTCTCCTTATCGAGTGAATTTAAATAATCCCGGTCAAAATGACAAGATCGTTCTTGAGATAAATGTTAATGTTAATAACAATAATTCTTAATAAAATATAAAATGCTACAAAATCGAAGCGTGGTATTATGAATTCTAATCCACTAGTGTGTTAAATGGCCTTTAATCCACGGGAAACAGACGTATTAAACCTTGTTAATATACAGGGTGTTAAACAAAGAGTGTAAAATATTTCAGGAGGTAATAGTATGAACCAAAATAAGCAGAAAAGTCTCAATAAACATGGGTTCGCAAAGTAACGGTTACGGAGATATGGAATGTTTTATGTTTTTTAGCCCCTTTTTTGATTTTGCAAAAACGTTGTGTATTTTCTTATAATAGTTGGTTGATGTTTAGTGAAATAAACAGTACGTATTTGACAGTTGTTCTCAGTGCACAAGTTTTCTTTCGCTATGGCTGATTACTCTAACGCAGAATTAACAGACATGCATTTCATGTATGGTCGTGCTAATGGGAACGCCACCGAAGCGCGACGTCTTTATGTTGACGCTTATCCAAATCGCCAGATTCCTTCACAACGCATGTTTGGAAGAATGTACCAAAGATTGCGTGATACCGGTTCCTTGAGCAAACAGTGCCATTTATCCGGAAGACCAAGGTCGGTATCCACTCCTAGAGCAGAAGAAGAAATTCTAGCACTGGTAGAGCAGAATTCAGGTACGAGTGTGCGGAGAATATCAGCCGAGGTAGGAATTACGATGTACAACGAGTACAGGCCTTAAATCCAATAAATGATCATCAATCACGTTTGGTTTTTTGCCGCTGATTTCTACGTCATGATGCTGAAGACCCTCGTTTTCTTGCAAACATTCTTTTTACTGATGAGGCCGAGTTCACAAGAAATGGAGTGTTTAATTTTCACAATACGCATATTTGGGCCGACGAAAATCCTCATGCTCTAATAGAATCTGGACATCAGGCACGTTTTTCATTAAACATTTGGATGGGTATTGTAGGTGACAAGTTTCTAGGTCCTGTTGTTTTACCAAACCGATTAACAGGCGCTGCTTACCTCAACTTTCTGCAGAACACACTGTATGAGTTTTTGGAAGACATTTCTTTGAATCAGAGGCAGCAAATGTGGTTCCAGCATGATGGTGCTCCAGCTCATTTTTCCATGGCCGTTAGAGAGCATTTACACCAAACTTTTCCACATAGATGGGTAGGAAAGGCCGAACCTGTTTTATGGCCTCCAAGATCGCCTGATCTGAACCATCTAGATTTCTTTGGGGATATTTAAAAACATTAGTGTATGGTACTCCTGTAAATAGCCTGGAAGAGCTGCAGCTACGGATTAATCAAATGTGTGTTTTCGAAAGAGTTCGAATATCGTTGAGACGAAGATGTCGTGCCTGCTTGAAAATGGACGGAGGGCACTTTGAACATCTTCTGTAACTTTGTTTTTTGTTTGTTAAAAGCTTCCTTTGTCGGTTTATTCCTAATAAAACAAAATGTTTGAAAAACGAATAGTGGTCCATATCTACGCAACCGTTATCTTGCGGACCAATGTTTATTAAGACTTTTCTGCTTATTTTGGTTCATATACTACCTCCTGAAATATTTTACACTCTTTTTTTAACACCCTGTATAGTGGTCGTGGATAAAAAAATTTATAATTGCACTGACAAAACACGTTTCATCATTGGCGTAGAAGTTTAGGGGGTTCAAGGGTGAACAAGACCCCATACCTACGCCACTAGCTTTAGTTAAAAAAGAGATAATTACGCCAAAAAAACTAAAATATTTTTCTTAAAGTTGAACACCCTGTTATAGAGAAAAATGTGTATTAGTATTTTTATCTGTTTCGTTAAAAACTGTATTAAAATGCAACAATAATTCTTCTCTAAATACGTACACAGTATTTTGAGTGCATCTTTAGTCTAATAGCCTAAGATGGTGGTAAATGATCTTGTATTTTGTTTCAATTTATAAACTGATCGAGTTACGTGAGTAGACTGCCCATCCAACAGTGTTTTGTACTTTTTAGACGAGCCCTTCGTCTGTCTACCACGTGGACAGGGCACGCGCAGAGCCCGATTACCGAAACGCCAGGTGTAAGGGCGCTGGATTCCAGAAACGGGGAAACAGTTTTTACGCTAAAAAACGCACACGCGATAAGAGGGTGGTTTTTTTGTGCGTCTGCAGACTGTTAAATTTTATACACATGTACGATTGTCACACGAAAATAGAAGTTCTGGGGGAAAGGATTGATTATTGTCGGGATGGGTTTTGTCGAGCAACGATTTGTTTAAAAATAACTTAATAATAGGCGGAAGGGAGGGCCAACTGCATTTTTAAGCTGAGCTGGAGGACGGTTCCCATTATTTAGAGCTTTTGGAAGAATTATACTCTTTCCTTGCACTCGTAAAATAAAACATTAGTGATTAATGACTGAAAAATGTATTCATTCTGTTTATTACTTATACGGAATGTGGTGTGTATACCCAAGTAGCATTATTGTAACGAAAACTAGTACTGCAGCATCAATTAAGTGGTTACTACGTAGTAATAATATTAAAGAAGAATATTTTAAATTTCTCTTATAACATTAACAACGTCCCACTTGCCAGACCCGAATATGTTAAAGATTTGGGTGTATATTTTGACTAGAAATTAAGTTTTTCATATCATATTACTAAAATGGTTTCAGCTGCATGTAGGAACCTTGGATTTGTTGTTCGAAACTCCAGAGATTTTGACAACCTTGACACTGTGAAATTATTGTACAATTCATTTGTAAGATCCAAATTGGAATACTGCTCAATCGTGTGGTCACCTAATCATGTGAAATATATTGAATGTTCGGAAAGAGTCCAGCGTAGATTTTTAAGATTTTTGTATTTGAAAAAGAACAAATATATCCTCCAATTGGGTACCCAAGCAATTTATTACTACGTGATCATCACTATAATTCATTGGCTATCCGTCGTCATATGCAATCTGTTATTTTCTTGCATAACGTTACTAACTTTAGATGTGACTTACCCGAAATTCTACACAAAATTAATCTAAATGTGCCCACAAATAATACACGTCGTAGTGAAACATTCTTTATGAAGACTGCTAGAACGAATATATTGTATTATTCACCATTGTATGCAATGTTACGTTATTATAAAACTGTGCAGGACAGCGTTGATATATTTAATTCTAGTATTAAGCACATAAAAATAGTACATTAGACTATAAGGAGAGAAATGCGTTATTTTGGCAGAGGTGCAATTTGAAGCCCGAGGGCTACAATGCACCGAGGACAAAACAGCATCTCTCCCGAATGGTATATACTATTTTTCCACGGTCTCATTAACTTAAAAACACATATTTTGTCATTATGAAGTAAGTAGCACCAGAATTATTGTATTCGGATTTGAGCATTTATTTAGTAGTCGAGTTATTGTCATAACTACAAAATAAACAAACAAAAAGAATTGTCAAATTAAGGTGTTAGTTTGGTTTAGTTTAAAGTTTGTTTAGTGCACAATGAATAATTGTGAGTCGGAAGAGATTGTGGAGGCTGCAAATATTGCAATAAGCAATTTGCTGCCTACGAAGTCGAGATCTTTATACGATATAGCCTACAATCGGTTCAAAAAGTGGTACGCCGAGAAAAATGTTCAAGTATACAGCGAGAATGTTTTGTTGGCATACTTCAGTGAAAATGCAAAGAATTACAAGTCTTCCACATTATGGGCGCGATATTCTATGGTTAAGTCATGCTTGATAATTTACGACAACATAGATATAAGCAAATTCCCCAAGCTGATCGCATTTTTGAAAAGAACCGGTGACGGATATCAATCGAAAAAATCGAAAATATTGATAAAGGGTGTAATCAACCGTTTAATTTTTTATAGGTTGGATTAATTCTGGGGATTGCCGGAGCTTGTCGAACTGATGAACTAGTCAATTTAACTGTAGATGATATTGAAGATGTAGGCTCTTCCTTGATTGGAAAAATTCCAAACACTAAGACAAAGATTCCACGAACCTTTCTGGTTACCGATGTGGGAAATATCCTTGAATTGTTTCGAAAATACCTGTCCCTTCGTCCTCCCCACGTCAAGCATAAGCGCCTTTTTTTGTACTACGAAGCAGGAAATTGTAGTTCGCAGCCAATTGGCAAGAATACCATGGGAAAAATTCCGAGTGTAGTAGCTTCGTATTTAAAATTACCTGATGCTGCATGTTATACTGGTCACTGCTTACGAAGATCTTTAGCGACATTACTGGCAGATGCTGGTGTGGATATCACGACAATAAAGCGTCATGCTGGTTAGAAATCAACGACAGTCGCTGAGGGTTATGTCGAGAACTCCTTGAAAATAAGACCAAAATTGCTAATCAGGTTTTAGTAGGTACCACTACTAGCGCAATCACAAAAACTGTAAATGTAAGCGAAAGTAATATTCCTTCTGATATTAATTTTGAAAATTGTACAAATGTAACATTTAATTTAAATGTCAATAAATAATTTCAATGTTATCTTTTTTTGCATGAAAAACGTTCTCCATAATGTAAACTCCCTTGGGAGCATTATACTCCCTTGGGAATAATCGACTACTTCTGTTTTAATTTTGATGTCATAGAAACTACTCTTCTACTCCCGACCTTGGAAAAATGTATTTTTATCTTGATTATTGCTTTGTTTGTTCTTTTTCTGTTTTTTACATTTTTTTTAAGTCTTAGGTATCTGAATTGTTTGTTTGTATATACATGTATCATTGTTTTTGTTATTTTTATATTGATTAACTTTTATATGTTTATTTGTTTGCTATTTTGCTATGTGTAATTTTTTTGTTGTTGTTTTTTCTTTTCTTTTTATTGTAAGCTATTTCCCGTCCTGTAATTGGGATTAATTTCCAAGTTAATCCCGTTGGATAGTGAAACGATAAATAAATAAATAAATAAATAAATAAATAAATAAATAAATAAATAAATAAATAAATAAATAAATAAATAAATACTAAATCAACCACGATATTAACAGTAACGCCGAATTATGTTAGCATAGTTGTAAGTACATAATCCTCACCACCGAAAATCACTTCTTGGTTTTGTAGTTTTTGCTGGGGCGGTTTGGTGTTCGCGATAGATGAGTCTACTTAAAGTCATTTTTAAAAATTTCAAATATTGACGAAGATATTAATTTTTAAAAATGCCCACAATTTGAGGACTGCTGCTGACCACATAGAGCACTGATGAACTTAACAAACCATATGATCCGTTGAAGACGAAGAACATTACTTACTGTGTTATCTAAAACGGTGAATAACTGAAGTAAATAAGAACAACACTCCTGGGCCTCGATTCTCGATTGCAGTAAAATAAATGCAGGAAAATAATAATGACAATAATATACATAATAATAATATCTCTACCCCTCGTTCTAATCACGAGGATTAGCCAAGAAGTCGAAGACTTGTGCGTGAGAGGGGGCGGCATATTATTATTAAGCAGGCCGCCTTTGCGCTCAGAAACGACTTACGTTGGTAGGCACTAACCACCATTCAGTGCAGGAATGAGGGAAACCTGGAAAATCTCAATAATTAGGGGGGTAGTCAAACGTCAATCAGTATCAATTTCTCACATTGACCCAAGCCGACATTCTTCCACCCTACCATACCCGCAGCGAGGGTGCCAATTCTCCACGAATATAGCTTATACACGGTCTACAGGCTGCGGGGATCGAACCCACAGCGATCTAGTCACCTCGATTCAAGTAGTGACGCCTGAAACCGCGCGATCACTGATCATAAATATATGGATCAATGGGATGTTTCTGTCGATTATGCTGGCATGAATAAGATTTGCCAAGGTCGGACATGAGATCTGCGGACGAAGTGCGCGGGATTTAGTGATAACAATAGTATCGTGATAAATTTGTTGTGTTGGAGTGTAATAAAAATGGATAGCTGTGAGTAGAGAATCTGTTTTATGTTATTAGTGCAACACTGGCAATGCTGTGGAATCACATCCAATCTACAATAACCATGACTCATAAAAGCCTTCACCGTCAGTGGTCCTCAATAAGTTTTCTATTGAAAATTCGCGAAATTTATTTAAACTTAGATATTTTTTATTCCTGATTTTTTTGGTAAAAAACCATTAATTATGTGTTCCATACAGTGATGTAGTATTTGTAGTACAAATATTTGTACTTATTTAAGGTTTCCTTTAAAAATTACGAACAATTGATCGAGAACACGCGCCCCTCTCCACCGTAAGCACAACATCAGCATGAAGGGATTAAAAAATATCAACCCAAGTTCTTACGTTTCATAAATTAGCGACATCCTCCAGTCTCCGATATTAAATATGCACTTTACATCAGAGAAACGTTATTAAAGATCCGAGGAAAATTAAGCCGTAGTCTGTATACTTTCCAGATTTTCGCCTTGTCATAAACATGTCCCGGCAGCGAAATAAGAGGCAAACTTTCGCAAAGGTATACATTAGGAGGCATTACGGGAGTTAAGGCGGCCATTAGCGTTCCGTAATATTGTTATTACAAACGGTTAACAGTGGCTCGCAGCTTTTTCCAGGCCGCGGCTTCCAGCGGTTACGCGGGGAGACGTTTATTGTCTTTGACTACGAATAAAATTAATAAAATGGGAAAAGTTTTTAAATTCGTCGAGGTACGGAAGAAAATTCACCTACCTCCGGCATTTTTAAAACCTGTGCCCGCGCATTTATCTAGAATCTGGATCTGGACTAAAAAAAACAACACGAACTTTTTTTGTGCAATCCTATTTAGGTCAGACCAGCTTACACTATCATAAAAAAATCTATACAAATATCACGTGATTCAGCATTTCACTGTTAGCCTAAATCAGTATTTAGTATTTAAGAAGTGTTCAGGCATGAGTTTATAAATTATTAGTAGTTATTAATAATAAGAATAGGTAAACCGTATACCTGAAGCTTCTGAAATTTCCAAAAAAATTACTCCTTCTATATCTCCCTCTGGTATTGTAAATAATCTAGGAACATTAGCTTTGGTATTGGGAATAGTCGCTAATGAGCGACTCTGTACGTAAATACTTATAAGTTAATTCTTCACTCCCACAGGCTCCAAATATACAATCAAGACAACTTTTGGAATAAGTACTTTTCATCATCTGCCTCTTTGACAAACTTTTCAACCTATTCCTTGGAAAATATTCTGGATTTTCTGGGTCTAGAATCATTTGGTTTCCGTTTGAGGAATGCAATAACATTGGTATATTTACTAATATCCTTATTTTTATTCAAATAAATTGTAGTTCATAACATGAAATAATTACTCCATAATGTAGAGGGTGTGCATTTTAAAGATAACTGGGATAAGTAAACTAGAATACCTTTCTCCGAAATATTACATACCCTTCTTTCGTCACACCAAATATCAAATTTTGTATGAGTTTTGTGATACAATTTCTTCGATTTCTAAGGAATCAATGTACATAAGGCAGTTTCTGCCTCATTTTCTATTTCAGAATTTTCAATATCACTAGAATCTGCGTCACACATACTGAAGTTTTATGAAGAATTAATACCGAGTTTAATTATTGGGATTTAATGATCACAAACGTTCCAGATTTCAGAACTTTTTAAAATGTTTATATAGTTTGTAAACATCGTACCACAGCAAAAATTACGTATTTTAAATCAGTTTTGGATATTTCTTTGAAAACTCTCAGTCAAAACTTCTTGCCATTTGGCAACACCCACCTGCTTATGCAGCTAGTCTTCGAATCAGTACAAGCACTTATTAAACTAAGGGCTAATAACCGCTGCATCCAGGACCGTACTCGAGGCAACCAAATGTTCAACCAACAAATTGAACACAATCAAACCCGAAAATTTGCCAGCCATAGTTTACAAAAACAGACAAATCTCTACGTGCGTTCACTTTCGGAATTTGCGCCTTCGAAACCGTTTATTATTATTTAATATTTAAGGAAACTTTACTGACGTAAGATAATTTACTACCCACACTTAGCAGGCCCCCCTTCCCTGTCGGTCTTGGGACGCCCTTGGTCCCTATAAAGCTTCCTCCTTGTTAATAATTAACCGGGAAAAGGAGGAAGAAACATCAAAGTGGGATCTGTCACGGACAATACTCTTTTGATGTGTTCCTCTCAGACTTCGCTGCCCCCCCCCCCTTCTCCACCACCCCGTCACTTATTAAGGCGGAATCTCGTTTTATTAATTTTATATCCTAGCTTTTATACGCAAAACTTTGCTAATTAGGAGAGGAGCTCTCTCTTTGCCCGGTTCGCTTGTCGCTACTAGCCGTCATAGTACAGAGGCCCAGGCTACGAAAAATTGAAAACGAAATTCACTGATTTGATAGTATTAAAAGATACTCAATTACGTCAAATTAATGACAGCTATTACAAAATGTCTTACATATGCAATTTGCAATGCTGAAGTTGTTCATATGTTGTTAATCTACAGTAAATAATAATAATAATTCATTTATTTGCCCAACAGAAAACTTTCACTAACAGGACAAAAAAGTTATAAAAAAGATGGTGTGCTAAATGAACAGAAAATCGGTAGGTAGTACAACAAAACAACATATTTAAAATTTTAGGCCCATTATGCCCGCTACAGACTATGCGTGAATTCGCGATTCGCGGTGCGCGATGCGTGATTCGTATGGAATTCGTGCATAGTGTGTACGGTCTTGTTCGTTAAAAATCCATTCATAAAAACCCTACATACGGTGCACGAATTCCTTACAAACCACGCATCGCGCATCGCAAATCGCGAATTCACGCATAGTCTGTACCGGGCCTTGCAGACTATGCGTGTATTCGCGATTCGATGTGCGTGATATGCAATTCGCGAATAGAGTGTAGGGTCTTGTTCGTTAAAAATCCATTAATAAAAACCCTGCACACTATGCACGAATTCCATACGCATCGTGAATCACGAATTCACGCATAGTCTGTAGCGGGCATTACATACAGGGTTAACTATGACTAAGTACAAAAAATTTAACCACGTGCTCAGGGAGGCCTAAAAGACAATAAAAAAATTATTCCAGAATTTTAGCTCGATACTTAAAAAATGGGGCAAAACACTTTTTTCCTACGGAAAGTCGGCGCCTATGATAAGAATCGACTAAGATGGCTTAGATTCACAGATAAAGCTTACATCTGTCAACTACCATGCGGTCGTCTTTTTGTAGCGTTTCTAAATGTAGAAACGACAAAATTTAACATTCTTATTAGTAATAATACCTGATAGATAAGTAACAGTTAATTCAGTTAGCTCCAGTATTTTGCATTCGTTTTTCATTATTTCGTTATAAACTGGTAAAACTACATATTCGCTCATTACAGCCACTCACTACCGATAAAAGACAAGTTTTAATGTAACCGCGGCAGTCTTATCCGATAACCTAGAAAACCAAACCGGCGAACTATATTGTGGGAAAGTATCTGCAACACAAATGTATTTATTTAATAACTATAAAACATTTAAAAATTAAAAAAGGCACTAAAAACGGAAGAAGAACACAAAATTACAACGTAAACACAGGAATTGAATTATGACATGACAGCGATACCGACTGAGCGACTGTTGCATCCTTGTAGAGTAGGCTACCAACTTGCTTGTTGGTTGCCTCCTCTATATTGGCGGCGTTAAATAACGATTTAAAATAATATCGAAAACAATTTTTTTTAGCTTTATAAATAAGTTTAGAATTTTTTTGAAGGGTGATTCCGTTAATTTTTATTTTTGCCTATCCCCTCTTAAGATATTTGTACTAAGTCATAGTTAACCCTGTATAAGCAAATAGGTTCTTGAACAAGAAATTATTACAAAAAACAAAAAGAAATGGTTATTAAGCAAAAACAAATTACGATAAAGAGAGAATGCAAAAAATAAATTATAATTGAAAGCTTGAAATTGATTTTAATGAATGAATACCACTGTGGTTAATGTCACATTGACCAGATATCACATTAAAATTAAATGGCATGGTATATACTGGTGATTTTTTAAGAATATTGGTTGGCGGTGTTGGCAAATATAGCGTGTCAGTCTGCCTAGAACTAAAATTTGATATTCTCATATTAAAACAAAAGTAAAGAGCAATCAATGTTGTTATTAAATAGTTTAAATAAGAATATAATGCTACACATAATAGGCCTAGTCTTTAGTGAAGGAATATCAAAGGTCGAGGATTTACACCAGTAATTTTAAAAGAAAGATTTTTAAAAATTTTGCGCTGAATTGATACCAAACTAGACGATTGATTCTCGTAAATAGGATACCAAATCAATGACCCATACTCCTTACTACGCACCAATGAAAAATACAATGTTTTTAACGCTGCCTCATTTGTGAAACACTTACAATTCCTAGTAATGAAACCAAGTACTTTAGTAGTCGATTTTGTAACGTTATTTATGTGTTCCAAAAAATTCAACTCACAGTGAAAGAATATTCCTAAGTCTTTAGTTCCAATACATCTTTCCAGAATAACATTATTCAGCGCATAATCAAACATAATCGGAATTTTCTTTCTGAAGAAACTTACACTTATTAATATTAAATTTAAGTGAAAATAACCTGCACCAATTTACAATTGCATCTATCTGAGATTGCAAGAACAAACAATCCGCAATACTATATATATTACAATAAACTTTAAGGTCATCTTCATAAAGAAGATTATGCTCGATTATGGCAGTCAACAGAATTCATGAGTCTATCAATATATGACAAAAACAAAAGGGGTCCAAGATTTGACACCCGATACAGCTAAGAAAGGCCGAGACCTAAACCCATTGCATGCAACATAGTAAGAAATGGTAACAAAACGCTGTAGAGACATTGCGTCGTTATACAGTGCGTCCGTAAAGTAACGCATAAATTAATTATTAGCTAAATAAACAATATTATTAAAAATTCCCGAAACAGGTCGATATTTGATTTTTATTTACTGTTTTTTCAAATGATAATTTAATATACAGGGTGACCATTTGTATCACAAGTTGCTTCAGATTGGTAATACCAAAATTCCAAGTTATTTACAAATGAATAGATGTACTAAAAATTAAATGAAATTATGTATTGTTATTCCAACTACATGTCGGCGCTGATTACTCCTGTTGGGCATTTATTATAAAATTCTCATGATTTCACATTGATTAAAGGTGTTGCAAAAATGCAAATGTTTGTCATTGAGTAGACATTCAAAACCATATTTGACCTAAATACGGTAGATCAAGACTCGGATTGCCGGATTGTTTGTCACTGAATAGGTATGTTTAGGACTGTTTTTTGTTGACAGCACGAGGGTTTTTTTATTACTTGCCGTATTTACATACAAAAAATATTTCAACCTCTCTTTATAATTTAGCCTAGTGAGTATTGAACTGTATTTCACTATGTGTAGGTCACGAAATGTAAATGATTTATTTTCACTTGGTATTTTGCAGTTTCAATATTAAATGTTTTTTATGTTGAAACTTAGTATGTTAATTGCATACTTTGAAAAAATATTTTATAGCATTATTAACATATTACAATAAGTAGGTACTATAGGAAAATATTTAAATTTGGCAACGTCGCGTCAGGCTGACACCGAGTTTAACTCAGCGGTCGGTCAGTGACAGTCTGAAAAAGAGGTTTAAATAATGGTTTAAAAATATTTTTTTTCGGCATTTCAATTTTTTTTAAGTCCGTATTCGTATTATACTAATTTTTTTCTATCTATCAAGAAAACAGTGTAATTTAAAGCAAAATGTCGACAATTCCGAAAGCAAAGAGTTGATTTGTGGCTTTTGGGAAAGGGCCCCGCCACTATCGCCGCCGACGGGGACGCCGATTTTTTTTTATTACGAAATTCATCAAGCCCTCAACTGCACACAAGAGGAATTATCCACGATCCGCTGGCTCCATTTCCAGGGCAATTAAAAAGTACGGCAGGTAGTCGCTGCAGAAAGTAGAAGAAAGGGAATATTAAAAACTCTTTGAGGCGCTGCCTCCGAGTCCCGCCTTTGTAGTTAATATTAATATTTTATTCTTAGGTTGTTTAAGACCCTCGCGAGTTGATAAACAGGGATTATTACCAAGGTAACCGACCGCCACCGGTAAACACGTGCCGAGCTTTTCCTAAATTTTTTCGAATAAACAAGCGACGGCGCCGAGCCGCGAGTCACCTTGCCGCCCCCGCATTGGTCAATTTGGTTAAAACGCCGCGGCGTAGGTTGCATCCCGACAGAAGCTAAAGAGACATACTTCTACAAGGCTACAATACTAATTTTTAAAAAATAAATCATAATGACTGCATAGGACAAACTATAAAGGGAAAAATGTTATACAAAACACAATTTCCAAAATTGCCAGTTTCGGCTATTTATTAAACCTTCCTCAGGGCAAGTGGGTTGGAGCAAGTTGGATGTCTTTGCGTCAGTCGGATTCAAAAAGATTTTTTCTAGCGTATCGCGAAATGCGTTGTATAGTTCATCCCGTTGGGAAAAATACATTTGGAAAAATGCCAAGCAAAATTGTTAGTTTTTTGGGTTTGCCAGAGCCAGAAGTTTTTACGGAACATTGTCTGTGGAGGACTTCCACGACTGCCTTGGTCAATGAAGGAGCAAATATGACGACACTGAAGAGACATGGTGGATGTCGAGGTTCAACGATAGCAGAAGGGTATTTGGCCGACAGCATGGAATTGAAAAATAGAACTGCAAGAATATTGGCTGACATGTCTCTTGAAGGAAGTGGAACATCAACTTCATGTTTGACTACATACTCATAGGCTGACAACAGTTCAACGGAAAATTTTTGCAATGCGAGAAATAATTTCAGTGCAAAATTCGACATTTGTCGGTTTATTTACATTAGAATAAGAATTTATAACTACTTAGCAAAGGACTTATGAACTCATTATTTGTTTATAATGTATTAGTATAAAATAAATATTTATATCAAATATACTTTATTACTGAATTAATACATATACAGTTTAGCGAAATTGATTTTTTTTTTCCGTGTAACAGATCTTGAACCAAGTCAAGATACGACTAATACCGTCCTGCATAAAGCAGTATTGACTCGTTAACCAACTTGGTGCGTAATTTCCCGGTATTCCAAACAACGCTTTATCGAAAATCGTGACGCTATGCTATCTAATTTGTTTTAAAAACCCATCAACGCGTGGCACGACCAAACTATCATTTGTTTTGGTAGGTTAGGGTCCAGTTAAACACAAAAGTGATTAAACTCTTCCTCGTCTGCCCTCTGCGTCTACATCCAAAGGAAAGACGAGGATGCCCGTTTTAACTCTTGATTGAACAACATTCTTCCTAATCAACGACAAATGGCCCTAATCACACAATCGACGCCTGTGCTGCCTTTGGTGTTAACTGTCTTAATTGATGGACAAACATTTTTGGAAATGATAACGATAATGGCTTATTGCTAATGTAAACAAATATTTGGATTGTGTGGCCGGTTTAACAAAAGATGATTCTAATATATTTTTTGATAAAAACAGTATTCAGAGAGAGAGTTGCTACAACAATGCGATCTATTTCTTTCAGTTGGCTGTATAGTTTTACTGGTAAATCGTAATCGTATAAAAAACGAATCACCAATCATATTATAAAACGTATTTTGTTTTTCAGTGTGACGTTTTAAGTTTGTAAAATAAAATTAAATAAATACCATCAAACATCGTTAATTTGTTTCTTAACGAGAAAAAATATACGAAATAGATCGTACGGCGTAGAACAGCGAGCACAACTATTAGGGTGTTTTACCTACCCTCAGTATTCAAGGGTTGTGGACTCACAGCGCCATCTTTTTAGATGCTACACAACTAGTTACTACTTCGTATATAAATAGGTACTTAAAATTAAATTCTTTTGGCTGAATTAATTTTATAAGAAGCAAAAAATAAATAATTGTCATATGCAAAAATATTTTTACTAGTGATCATTAAAAAATTAACTTTGAGAACGTCAACTGGTAAGAAATAATCGCATTTCAGGTTCCATACTGTATATGTTGAAATTGTATGTTACCAAGTATTAGAATCTGCAGAAAATTTTTCTATACAGGGTGTATAGGTACTAAGGTAATATTTAAATCACATTATTTTTGTCCAAACAAGCTAGCTTAGTATGGTACGTTCTTTACTGATCACTATGTATAATAGTACGATTCGTTTTGACACAGTACCAACAAATAATCTGGTATTAGGTAAATAGCTAGCGGAAATTTCTATTTAAATAGAAAAAACAATATTGCCTTAACTCTAATAATAATTATAATACAGTGAAATTTTAATAACTTCAGTTTAAAAAACTAGTAAGGAATTTACAACGAGATTTAAAAAACTAACAGCATGAATAATTAGAGGCAGTGATTAGATTCATACAAAATATTGTTATACAGGGTGGACTAGCGAAGCAATTCATTTAAAGAGTTCAGAAAAATTGTTAAATATAATGTAAAAATTAAATAATAAATTATTAACTAGGACTTTTGTTATTTTTATGGATTTGTTTTTAATAAATTTACACTTACGACAATCGTTGCGTAATCTTTGAAGTAGGTTTTTGTTCAGTTTTAATATAATCCTAAAAATAAAAAATTACACCTTATTTTTTTTGTTCTGTTTATTTCTAATTGCTTATTTTATAATTTCGTATTAGTGGTTTATGTAAATTGAACTGCTTTCCCATTTAATGAATAATTAATATAAAAAATTAAAATCGACTTCTCGATCTGTTTTGTTACGTATAGCCCATTTACATATATTGGGAGCTGTATGACCTATGATGATCATAGATTAATTTTTAGACAGAAGCGTGCGTGTTAATTTTTGGAAAAGAGTGCAAATAATGAGTATATGTTAAATATATGGATGAAAACTTTTACTAACTTCTTATTTCACATTGAACATGCCAGAAACTCTTATGCATATGCATTAACACACTTTGGTACGTCTGTTGTTAAGAAATATCTACCGTGAATAACCTACACCGATGCTAATGTACGCAAATGTCAAATATACTGCGCCAGAACAGAGCAAGATGCTAGAAAATACTATACAAATGCGTTTCTAAATAAGAATGAACAATATATTTGAATTTGAAATTTTGTTTACAGTAGTCACTTTTCTTTCAATAGTAAAAATATGTTCATTATTTTATTGTATACTATTCTAATTAATTATATCAAAATTAAATAAATGAAACTTAGTTTACGACTTATTATGAAATATGCCACTCAAGAGATCCACCCGGACTTACAAACATGTTTGGAAAGTTGTCATTCATAAAGCCCCCCAAATGGAAAGGTAATATTATACAATAAGAATTGTGAATTTGATGATAAAAGTAAGTTTGCTAATTTTTACTTGAAAAAATCTCTCACAGACAGATATTTGATCGAACAATCACAGATGGAGACTTACATGCTCAACTACAACAAATTCGCCATAACTCTATTTCTGCTCTACTCAAAAGCGTGAACAAATTTTTCAAAATCCTACATACAAGGTGTTGTTATTGCGAATAAACAAAATATGCCATCTAACCTAGATTTTTTTTTTTTTCGTTTATGACGTTAGTGGATTGAGAGAAGCAAGAATAGTACCCCTACCAAAAATCATTTGATTATACAGAGTGGTCCGCCTTATATGACCAGTTAAAGAAATAGCCAAAATCGGTAAAACGCCCTGTATCTCGGTAATGACAATGGTTAGACCCGTCAACAACAGGTTTTTTGAGGCCTCTTAGATGCTCTGTGTTCACTGTTAACGTATGTACATTTCTCAATGAAACACACTGTATACAAAACCAGTTTCGTTACATTTGTTTTATTAATATACAGTATATGTACAGGGTGACATTGAAAAAACTACATTGCATCTACCACGCGATAGAGGACCAAAACATAAAAAAAGTTATAAACACTAATGTCCGATCGATTTTTGTTTTCAATATACAACGTTTAAAAATGTTTATATTTAGATTTTTTTTAATTTCTCTCGATTGTACGGAAATATTTGAACAAAAATTGGCGCACATTGAGACCTTGCATGTGACTATTATGTGTCACGATAATTCAGCTCATCCAGTATCCAGTGGCGTAGTTTTAGGAGTTTTCTATTTAAAAAAAAATAAATAACAGTTTACACTGTAAAAAAATTATTTTCATATTTTCCGAAAGGCAATTTAATTTTGTAGAAAAAAATACTTTTGAGTGTGTTCAACAACGTTGCAATTTTTTGACTGAGGAGAAATACATTTTCTAATAAAGACATCCGTAAGGAATACAACTAAAACTGAAAAGAAATGTTTTGTACAAAATTAAATTGCCTTTCGGAAGATAAGAAAACAATTTTTCTTACAGGGTGAAACAATGTTATTTATTCTGTTTGAAGATAGAAAACTCCTATAAGTCCGCCACTGAATGAACTGAATATTGTGACACATAATAGCCACATGCAAGGTCACAGCGTGCCTCAATTATGGTTCAGATATTTCCGTACAATCGGAAATAAAAAAAATATAAATTCTACAAACATTTTTGAAACGCTGTATCTTGAAAACAAAAGGCGGTCGGACATTAATGTATATAACTTTTTTTATTATTTTTTTGTCCTTTATCGCGTAGTACTAAGCATTGTAGTTTTTTCAATGTCACTCTGTAGACTGAATATATTTTTTTGTATATTCTATAAAGCGACACCCCCTTCCAAATCACTTAATCATCTCTTTCTTAATGCTAAATTTCGAAACTAGATGTTACAATTCCATGTGATCATTTTTATGTGAACTACAGCATTATTCTTTTTTTAGACTTGGCGAAATATTAAAACATTTCCTTTTTCGGCGACCTCCTTTCCCTTAACAAACTCGCCGATTTAGCAACCTATAAAAGTTGACCTCTCCTCCGCAGAGCCCCGAAGATATGCAGAAATCCACCCCGGCGACTTTCCGAATCGACTTTCTCGGAGATGATTTACAACCCCTGCCGTCGATTCACCCCGCAAGTGCAAATCTAACAATAATACCGGAGAATAATGTACTGCGAGGCCGAATTCCTCGTCCGCTGGACTTCCTCTTCTTCGGGGGTGCTCCAGTTCTCCCCTCCACTAGCATCGCAGCGTGGAGGGGGTGGAAAGCACGTTAGGCTAGGTCAACCCTCGTGCCGCGAATATATCGCTAGTAGGCGACTGGATGTCAGTAGAACTAGTTCCCCGTACGACTGACTAGTTGGTATAAGACGAAAGTTTTATGCAAATCACATAAACAAACCTGGGGAAGTGGGTATTTGGTCCAGAAGTTGATTTTTTTGTGCTAGTGCGCGGTGGTTGAGACTGACTAGATGGTGTTCGTGGAAAAACTGTGTTGAAATATGCCGCTATTGCAAGAAAGCACCCCCAAGAGAGGTGAGTGGTGTTTTCTTAAAAGAATTGCTGGAAAGGTGTTGGAAATTGCAAAGAATTGGAGAACGGAACTGATTTTTTTGAAAGATCACATAATGTCCAAAACTGAACCTAAATTACGAAATTTTAAAAAGTGTTTAATCAATACATTTTATGTCTTTTATGTTGGATACAAATTTTATCATTTTCAAGAAATAGGCGTGTCGGTTCAAAGAGGCGTGGCCTACTTAGTATAAAATTTTAATTTTACTGATTATTTCACTTAAATGGTATGATTTTTCCGTTTTGTCATAAAGTTCTCGCCAAATCTTTGTTAACACACGAATTGGCATTTGTAGATATTATAAATTTAATACAGATACATACGTTTCAACAAAAAAATTGCAGATTTGATTATGCACTGGTAGCCAATTTAAAAAATATATGTATACGCACAGTAAGATATACCTGTCATTAAAAAATTACAGCCACAATGTTCGATTCTATATTCGTCACATACAAAATAATTTTTTGGCATATTTCAACGTCAATTTGAGTTTGTTTTCAGTAAATATAAATTTGTTTGAGATTTTGGGCTAGTACACCCCTGTAGTTCTGATTAGAAGCTTCGATAAATCACAGGTTATGATTAATAATCTACAGTCATAATTCAAATTATAATAAGCTCGCAATCTAAAACCTAAAACATAAATAAAAATCCTGCACTTTGTATAGAATTAAATGTAGGCATATGTAGAAAAAAGTCCTGTCAGAATATGGAATCAGGAAAACAATTGAGCATCAAACTAAAACAAGTATGGCGGAAATTTTATTCAGAAAATGATATAGGTACAAAAGATTATAATTTTTATTTAGAGATTTGACAGAAAAGCGGAGTTATAAACATTAACTTTTTTGTATTTATTTACTATAATAATTGTCAAAATTAGATAAAGTATTTCAGTCAGTACTTGAGTAGACTAGGCTTAAGCATTATTTTTTGTTGGATATCTGAAAATATATATTAACATTATTTATCCGTGTTTGCCATCAGAAAGATATGAATAATAGCCTAAATTAGGGCGAATATCATGTATTTCAATCAATACATGTGTACATTAGGCTTAAGTACATAATTTTCACTTTTACTGTCATTTACTTTTGAATGTCAAAAAAACCAATTTGCATCTAATTCGTTTTGAACTATATATTTTTACACTGATGTTAAATTGCTTATATTTTTCATATGATGACAGTAAAAGAGAAAAAACTGAAACTTATTGTATATACACTCAATCCATTCTTTCATGACGGGCACGGGCAGACTAAACAGAGCTCAAACAGCGTAGTAAATATGCGTTACTCTATAGCACCTTTCGACTATTCGGTGTAACGATGTAAACAAAATTTTAAATTAATTTTTTTTATTATCAAAATTTGCAAGGACTAGCACCAGCTGCCACTGGTACTGTGATTTGTGTTTTCCAATCCTATATTTTATTATATTTTTAAATGTATTTAGTTTAAAATATTCACATAGACAATGTAAATGTTCAGCATCGCATGAATACAAGTATTCAGGATTCAAGTATCAGGAATATTTTTTTAACAGAGTACTAAGTATTCATGGATTGAATAATTTTCCTGTGTTCACACCCTGCTCTGTTCGCAAGTATGTTTTTCTCGATATTTGACCGATAAGAAGATTTCTGCCTTTCGGGCCATTCCGGTCCTGTATTCTAAACCGAAAAGAACGACCTGGTCGCCGATTATGTACAATAATGCAACCGATATGTACCATACAGCAACACAATGAACATAATCGAGTTTTTATCGAGAGTGAACGGCGCTGCGATGCAAAAAATTGGAAAGTAAACGATTTAGGAATGAGCCCAGTACTAGGAACAATTAATTCAGGAAATATTTTTAATAATGGCGTTTTAATTACTTGTTACTTAAACGTTACGACACTGACAAAACACGCCGATGCAATCGCCGAATTCAAAAACTTAACTCATTCGATCTAGTCCGTTCGGGTAAAAGTTACCGGCAATGCGAAAGGAAAAAAAATAGATTAGGTAGATATTAATATGTACGCAAATTGGGGCATAGATAATCGCGTAAATTGCCGAAACAGTTCTCCGTCAGATCGAAAAAAAGAAAAAGTTATTTCTAATCGGTGAAATATGCATAAGTCGTTGCAAAACAAAAACAGTTCAAATATCGTACACCGTAAATGTATAAAGTTATGATTACGACAAAACGACTTCAGTACAGTGTTAAAATTTGTTGCAAATATTTCATATTTTACCATACGGCAAGCGTTTACGTCAGTTTGTGTCGAAGGAACAAAACTCAAGAGGTAATAAGTATTTGATAATACAACGAAAGTCAATAAAGAAATAAATATACAATTTCAAAAATACCACAATTTTTTAAAGAAGGATTTCAAATATTTTTAGGAGGAAATAATTCAATAAGTTTTAATTTTTAATTATAATAATAAGAAGCTTAACTTTTTAACTTTAATTTAAACTACTTATGGTTTTATTGCTAGCTAGTGTATGAGACAGCTACTTAGGATTTATTTAATTGAGTTTATACTTCCTTTCATAAATCAATTTAGATGCATTCAGACCTTTTCAATTTCATATTCAAAGAGTTGTTTGCAAGTGCCTTTTCCGATTCAAGTAATTTTTACAAATAAAAAAATATTAATTTAAGTTTATGTAAACAGTCATGTAAAACCAGCTTTACGATCTTATTTTTTTTACAGAAATAGTTAGGTAGTAACTAATCAGTGTACTATTCAACTGTTAGAATAATTAACTTATTAAATATAGTAATATACCTACTTTTCAACTTTAAGGATAATTTTCAGGCTGTTGCATATTTCTTAATTATTTCTTATATATCACTGACAACTTTTTATGTAATCCTTTTAGATTTTATCAGATTTTTATCATAATTTAAAAAAATTGCAATTCTAGTTTATTATTTGAAATATTGCAATAATAGAAAACATTTCTTTTAATCTTTTAAAGATTAAAACAATCGTTGAAACATTCATTTCTTTAGATATCCTTACACCACAAATTTTGGCTATTCTGACTGGTCTTTATACTGTCAATGTAACAATAATAATTGAGATATTTTTTCAAACAAAGTAAAGCAGCGTTTACATTACACGGGTGATCGGATCCGTGCGCTCGTATAGTGTGTCCCGCTTTACACTGTAATAATTTGTACTACATAAGATATTTTTGAATTTTTTTTCATGTAAAATATGTATAAGGGTCAAAATTAGAGCAACCACAGTCATATTTCTATCAATACCTGTGTAAACTTGGCTTAAGGGCGCCGTATTCTTATAATAATGATTTCTACAAATACAATTCTAGACATATAAAAACTGAATAATATAGAGTTTAGTAAATAACAGGAATGTTATCTCAAGCCACCTGCGAACGATAGAAAGCGGTCTAACCAGCAAATTGAGGTACAGAAAATGTTCAAAATACGTATTTTTCTAAATTCAACTGCAGATGTAAATATTGTTATAACATACCTAGTTCTGCATTTAAGATTGTTCCCATTTGTTTATAAGTATGTGAAAATAAGTGTTAAAATGTGGAGTTATAGCATATAGTTATAGGAATATCAAAATAATGTGTGCCTTACAAATGCATTTAAAAAGTTATTATATTATTTGAGGAGAATTTAAATAGTAAAAGTGGATAAACAAAACATCAATCATTTTGTTTTTGATATTACTTTTGCTCTACGTGTTTCATTTTTCGAGAGTTCTGTATCTAAAAATCACCACAAATTTGATCATTTTACGACGCGAAATACGGCGACCTTAAGCGTCTTTTTTATTGGAAGACTGAATTTTTAAAATTATAGCATCTAAATCCTTTCGTATTTACTATAAAAACATGGATAACAGTTAGGAATAGAGCGACTAATTTGTCGTATTTCAATAAGTACCTGTAGCAACTGGACCTAAGTGTTACTTTCGTTTAAAACACTTAATGGATATTTGGAAATATTAACCTTCATTTATAATCCTTTACCGTTATAAAGATATGTTAAAGTGATCACAATTTGAGCGACCAGATTGGCGTACTTCAGTCAATACCTGTGTGGACTGGGCTTAAGCATTTTCTCTCATTGGAAGAATTTATGGATATTTAAATCATAGAAACATATAAATATCTCATTTATTATTGTAAAGACGGTTATCTAAAGTTAAAGCGACTATGTACATATTTTTGCAATAATAATGACACTCCCTCAAAACAGTTTTTGAACTCCTTGAACTTCTGAGTAGAAACAATTGAGAACTAATATTAAAAGTTGAAAGTAGATTTCATTAGGAATATATCAGCATTCAAAAGAAATCACAAAATTAATTTTAAAGAGTGTCATTATTATTGCAAACGATTGTACATTCTTCTATTTGTTAATACCTGTGTAAACTAGGCTAAAACATTTACTTCTATTGAAACATTTGACAGATATTACTTTTTATATAAAAATATAGATAACGGTCCAAGTTAAAGTGACCACTTTGTCGCTCTTCAGTCAGTACCCGCGTAGACTGGGCTTAAGCACAGCTTATATTTAGAAACTCCAAGAGAACGCGCTTCTGTTGAGTATCATTAAAATATCGTGGTGTTCCTCCTCCTAGTAGTAAAACGTACCGTTCTTTCAACGACAAGAACGTCTCCAATCGATTCCAATTTAAATTTTCCACGGCGCATTTTTTTAATAAAGCCCTCGTGCCAGAAGCATTAAAGCAAAATAACGGCCAGGCCTCGGCCGTATAACTTACGGGGGCCCATTAGGAAGCGCGGTCTTAATAAAAAAAAGGGCTATAATATAATGAATCCTTAAGATGAGTCCTGCAACTCCTCCCAGCCGAGCATCGCGCAAACGCGAGCCATTATCCTTTGCCATTATCTCCTCCCCCCGTTCATTAGCAACGTCTTCCGCTTTAACCCTTCTCCGTCCGTCCTCGGGGTGACTTTCACCCCCCGGCCGCCCGCCGCCCCGCTCGCCGCCGGGAAGAAACCCATTTAAAAGCTTATCTCTTTCAATTTATTTTCTAATTATTTTTTTACTTTGCATGTTAGGGATCCCTTTGAAGAAGCGGCCCCTGCTCCCCGAAAGAAAATCATCCGCAGTGCGCTCCCTCCTTTAATCTGGTAAAAAACAACGAAAATCGGGCTGAATTACTCTCCGTCGGTCCGATATCGATTAAATCTTCTACCAGATAGACGAAGTTTGGTGTGCGATGTGTGATAAATTGCAAAACTACGTGGTCTCCGTGTTTTCTCACCTAATGCCCGGTCTACACCGGGCACGTAAACAATTATCGCTAATCGCACATCTAAAACTCGAGTTACTTTCTCTTGTTCGGTACTAAATACTTCAAAATAACCGAATGGGTACATTGCCCTTATTTTAATAACTTCTTTCAAATGATTTGCTCCACTGTATTTAATAACATAATACTACATTTTAAAATGATATTTTGTCCAAAAATATTTGCTATAAACATTTTTTTACAAGTATACTTTTTCTAAGACAATTTTAAAATATTGTACAGTCACAGTAGAGTTTAATGTGTTAGTACTTTTTATATTTAGATATTGGCAGCACTGATCTCTTTTTTTTAATTTTAATTTCACTAGTGAGGTCACTAGTGATGTAATGACCATTATTCAACTAACTATGAATTGTAATATTACAAATAATTATTATCAGTGTAATTAGAGTAGTAGTACACACAACGTCAAAAGCCTTGGACCCCTCCTCATTCTTTTTGCCAGAAAAACCAAATACATTTATGAAAGTATATTGTTTTCTGAATCTTTTTTTTGTAAAAATCGGTAAACTGAGTAACTTAACTGGTTGTGGAGTCGTCTTTGAATAGTAGGTATCTATATAATACGGCGAAACGTACCTTGAAAGTCGGTCCTGAGAGCTGAAGCTGAAGATGTGCGGTGTCTACGGGCATATTGCACCAAATACCGATCCTCCTTTTCATTAGGTACTCGAGGACGTCCACTACGTGGTCTGTTTTCCACTGTATCAAATTCTTCATATCTATGTACTATTCGTACAACAGATGATCTAGGAATGCCCAACATGTTCTATATCTGATGACTAGAATGTCCTGCATCATGTAAAGCAGCTCAGGTAAACGCAGAAATTTCACGTCCTGGCATTATAACGTACAAAAATTCAAAGGAACAGTTGACTGAATACACTACCAAACTGACCAGATTTGTAAAAACATTGGTAATAAAGTAATGGTTCATGGTCTGCAATTTTTTATTGTTCCCTAAGTACATGTACTTTTTTACCACATTAAGAAAAACCACTAAGTTGAATCGAATCATTTTATATATACAGGGGGTCCAAGATTTTGACGTTGTGTGTAGTATTATTAGAGTATGCGACAATTGACAAACACATTTACAATAAATAACGAACAACAATACTGTCTCCATTACAGTTTGTAGTAAAATAATTTTTAAATTATAATTTAATAGATTTTAACCCTATTATAGTACAGGAACTTTAACTGGCACGGGTTTGCATCAAAAAGAAAGGAGGGCTTTCGCCCACCTAATAATCGAATTTCGCGTTAGTAATGACGCAGAAATTTCATCAAGTCTGAATTAAAACGCTTCGACAATGCCGGAAAGTAAATTCCCGTTCTCTTGAAACTATATTTAAAGCCTCCCAAAAAAAAAGATAAGCCTATTCCGCGCGTCACTATTGCGGCTGACGAACCATCATCGATCACGGGCTTATTAATATCGCCCCCTGAATAGGATACGTGATAATACGACGAATATAGAATGGAATCCGAGAAAATTTGAATGGTAAATGTCGAGTCAGGAGCGTGAAAGCGCGCGAAGCGTCATTGTGTAAAATCGCATGAAAGAACATCGAGAAACGATGGCTATTGACGGAGATCAAACGGGCCTCGATCTAATGCTGTATAAATAAATGACGGTCACATCGAATGTGCATGCGTTGGAACGCGCCCCGTATGCGAGAAACCATTGCACCCAGTAGGGAAGCTGAAATTTTTCCACAGGTAAACATCGATAGTAAAAAAACTCAAACTGAGCAAATAATAATTTTTTGTAAAAATATCTGTGTCCAATTCACAAAATTAAGTGTTACTTAAAAATATTTTATTTTATAATCTACGTAATAGAAAATATATAAAATGTTATATAGAATATATCTAATAAAACAAAATACAAAAATAATACTAATTGTACGAAATAAAACATTAAAAAATATACAAATATACAGGGTTAACTATGACTAAGTACAAAAATGTTAGCCACGTGCTCAGGAAGGCCTAAAAGACAATAAAAAAATTCTTCCAGAATGTTAGCTAGATATTTAAAAAACGTGGCAAAAACCTCTTTTCCTGCTGAAAGCCGGCGCCTATGATAAGCATCAACTGAGATGGCTTAGATTCATAGATAAAGCTTACATCTGTCAACTAGTTTGCGGACGTTTTTTGCGGCGTTTCTAAATGCAGAAACGGTAAAAATTAACATTTTTATTAGTAACAATACCTGATAAATAGGTAACAGTTAATCCAATGCAGTACTTTTCGTAAGTACAGTTAGATAAAATGCCTATTTATTATGAGAAAATCGAACGAAAGGAATAGGTAGGTACTAATAGATAATAGAAAACTTTTAATGCACCCGCGGCAGTCTTTTCCCATAACCTAGAGAAATAAACTGGCGAACTATATTGCAGAAAAATTTCTGTATTCGACACAAATTCTTTTATTTAATAATTGTAACACGTTTAAAATTAAAATAAAACACAAAACTATAACATAAATACAGGAACTGAATTATGACATGACAGCGAATTTTATCGATGACTGACTCTGTAAACGTAAAATGTGCAGCGGACGGACCGCATAGGCGGCGATAAATAAGGACTTAATATAATATTGAAAACAAATTTGTTTGCTTTATAAATAAGTTTGGAATTTTTTTGAAGAATGAAAAAATGTTGTCAGGCCGCTTTTGGAAATTCTTTTAGATTCAAATTTTTTTCTAAAGACAGAAAAGGAAAACAATTGTCTTCAATATAAATGATTGGATCCTCTATATCTTTTAATCTTGTTGGGTATATTTCAGTTTTAGATTAAGTACACACAAAATGTAACGCATGACTTATTGATTTTCGTCCGTCCAAAGAACGTGCTGAAAAAGGTTCTGATCAATAGTTTCTACATTTACAATTTGAGCTATAAAATTAAGTCTGTTTTCAATGTGACGCTCAGGCAAATACTCCAAATTGTGAATTTTGCAGTCATGATACCCATTGGTCTTTGAAATTCGTTGTATATTTTTAAACATATTGTAAAAGATAAAGGACTCACTGGTTATCGTCGAGATTTTTGTTTATATTACAGGGACGTACCACGCAACAGTATTACGCGTCCGGGCACACCGATACATGCACGCTTTCGTGCAGAAACGCGGCCACAACGGCGGGCCCCCATTGAGACGTCCCGGGGCATTGTCAGAGTCTGCGGATCATTGTCGAACGTCTTAAAGGACACTCCGAGACATTCCGCTAGACTGGAGCTCAATAAGGCAATGATCGGGGCACATATGCCGGCCCATATTTATCATTTTCGCTGTTTACCCGTGTTGCGAAATTTCAATAGGCCCTTCGACGGGCTCTCGATTGTTTGTCCAAACATTTTGGGACTAGAGGCGTTCCTACGGATAACGTTACACAACAATTTTCGAGGATTTCGACCATTACGGATGGGTACGAGAAGTCTTACGGAGCAAAGAAACTGTTTAAGAAGGGATTGTAGATATTTAGAAAGAAATAGATACGCATTGTACTGGGAATATTTAAGCTACTTTACGAAAGGACTTAAATTTGAGAATAATAGATAATGAAAATAACATTTAGACGATGGCAAATATCATATAAGAGTTTAGGAACTATTTTTTAAGTTTATATGTAAGTCAACTGTAAAGTATTTTCAAAATCAACTGGCATACCGCGCTGTAAAACTGTATGGTACAGTGATATCTAGCGGGAGTCACTATTAGTGGTATGATACCTGTATGAACTAGGCATATAAAAATCTAAAAATTGCAGTTTAAATGTACATTATTTTTGTCAAAGATGAAGAATTATTCTATCATAAAATGATAAATGTAGTAAAAATCCAATACCCCTTTTACCTGCCGATCGTTTTGGCAACAATATAGCTATTAGCGATTTGTAACATAAATTACTAATCACTAAGTCACACATATATGTTGAATACTAGAAAGTGGTGTTCATGGGGCAAAAGTGAACAAAAAGGCTTAATAAATATATGAGATAGCAATGAAAATATTTTTACCCGAGTTAATTATTGTATTGCATCAGTAGGGAAAAGTGTTTATTTTGTAGGTATTATAAATTATTATTATACCTATCCACAATTGTGGATTGCACGGATAGCTCGTCAAGGAGATTCAAATCTGGTGACCTTGGTGGCCAATTTTGGTAACCGCCTCGCCCAAGCGTTGTGGAAAGCGATTGTTAATATGATTGATCACAACACGACTAAAATGGGCAGGGGCACCATCATGCTGAAAGTACATGTTTTGCCTAATATTCAATGAAACACCATCCAGTAGATCTGTTAAATTATTTTCTAAAACTTCTATATATCTAGCTCCCGTAAGATGATATTAATCATATCACACATCACGTTTATGTTAAACCGATGCTGAAAATTACCACCGTTGCGTGCGGATTTTCATCTGACCAACGATGTTCATTGTGACAGTTATTTACTCAATCACGAGTGAATTGAGCCTCATCAGTGAACAAAATGTATATGAAAGTGTATCGTTTGCGTTTATCCAATTGCAAAAATACAACCGCAAATTATTATCACCACCCTGAATATTCTGGACGCGCTGAATATGGAAAGGTTTTAGACCATTTTCGCGAATGAGTTCCCATGTCGTAGTTTGATTAATTTGGAGACAGGTTGTACTTACAACCGGGCTACGTTCTTCCATATTTAGAATTTCTTCTTCTACTGCTAGATCAGGACCAGTTTGCCTCTCAGATGTAACTCTCACACTGGGAAACATTCCACTTTCACGTGCATTGTTGATGACTGCCTGGAATACATTTCTATTCTGTTCGGGAAGCGACGTCGATATTCAGCAACTGCACGATTAGCGCTACCGTTTCAATACCCATAAATAAAAAAAATATCAGCATATTCTCGATGACTAAATGTGACAGGCATTACGAAATCATGCGTGTACAATACCGACTAAACGAACGCACATGTAAAAATAAATGCGGCAGATATGAACCAAGCATTTAAATCACAAACATCAAAATAAATCTGACAATTAGTAATCACTAATGTGAGTTACGTTGAGAATGCATGACCTACTCAAAATTAAGTATTAAATAAAAACAGCTTTCGCAAAAATAGCAATAAATATATTGTCATTGCTATCTTAGTAACGGTTGATATTCGACCATATATTTATTAAGCTTTTTTGTTCACTTTACGCCCTAAACACCCCTTTCGAATATTGGATCCGAATCACCCTGGATATCCTCACACAAAACTGTCACAGTTATGCACATAAATGTAAAATGTCAGTTTACTTACTTACTTTTGTACCTCTTGTAACACCTAAATTACATGAAATCTCTTTGTTCTAGACATCATCCCCGGGCAAACCATGAAAGTAGAAGAAGAGACGCCGTTGAAGAACCACCAGACCACTTTCGGCTACCCCGCCTTCCCCAACCCCGCCATGTTCACACCCTCGCAGCTCCTCATGGCCAGCCAACTGATGGCAGCTTCAGGCTTGACGATCTCCAATCCCGCATTCTTCCACCCAGGTCTTCTGCCCATGGCTTGGCCTGCAAACTCACCCCCTTCCCCACCCGCCAGCACGGAACCCCTATCGCCAGCTCTCAAGTCCAGGAAGGTGAACAACAACAATAACAACGTGGTCAGCAGCAGTACGACAGCAGATCCTAGAAAGAGGAAGTGGAAAGTGGAGGAAGAAGCCACTGTTCCTTTGCCGTCTCCTACGTCTAGCGTGTCGCCACCTTCTGGTTCCGAAGTAAAGGATTCTAGTAGAGATAAGCAGTTTACATGTGGAGTGTGCAACAGATCTTTTGGATATAAACACGTCTTGCAGAACCATGAAAGAACTCATACTGGAGAAAAACCTTTCGAATGCCCGGAATGCCACAAAAGGTTCACCAGGGATCACCATCTGAAAACTCACATGAGATTGCACACTGGGGAGCGACCTTACCACTGCGAACACTGTGACAGGCAATTCGTCCAGGTCGCAAATCTCAGGAGACACCTGAGAGTTCACACTGGAGAGAAACCGTACACCTGCGAGCATTGTTCCGCCAAATTCTCAGACTCGAATCAACTCAAGGCGCACGTTCTCATCCATACCAACGAAAAACCGTTTTCTTGTGAGAGATGCCAAAGCAGGTTCAGACGGAGGCACCATTTACTCCACCACAAGTGTGGAGTACCCGACAAGGAAATGACGCCAGAGTCCGACGAACCCGAAGACGATCTCAGAAGAAGAAGAGTACTCCATCCACCATCCACACCTTTGATAACGCTTCCCCTACAGGTTGCCCTGCCGGAACAGACGGAACCGGAAGACCTCAGTATGACCACGGGCCTAAATTCCAACAGCAGCACCGGCGGTTCTCCCGCCAGAAGTCCTAGTTCCAGGGAAGACGTCGAAGACGACGACCTGGACCCCCAGGAGTCCGCCGCGATATTCCTGCAAAGGAGGCCAGTCGGCCACTCCTAGTCCCTTTACCTCGTCCTCGGAGCATACGGGTACGTCTCCACCGAGTCAAATTATTCCAACGCCGCAGGGATAGTTAGTATTATTTTTTATTTGTATCATAAAGTTTATTGGTATGCAAGTTCCTCACACAATAGCTAGTTAGATCGTTGTTAAGCGTGCATGGGTTTAGTTTCGATCAAAAACAGGACAGAGGGCAAATTGTGGAACGTCACGACTTAAAAGAATGAAATCAGAAGTGGGATTACATACTGTATACGTGTGTGATGGCATTCCGTCTGATTTCTATTCAATTATTTGAAATGTGATTGTGTACATAATTTAATTTTCTGTTCACGGGAAATATCCAAAGAGACACGGCTAAGTACCTAAAGGCATAACTACTGTACATAGTCTCGTAGGTTAACAGACGGAGATATTTATTTTTATATTATATTTATTTTAGGGGATTTTTAGATTTATTTTATTAGTTTTTATTCGTCTACTTCGTGGAAGGTAGAACAAATTGCACAAAACGCAAATTCTCGGGTAACGATTGCGATGTACCTGAGACTGTTACGGTTGAAGGGAGATTTGCATATCCCTAAATTTACTTAAATTTACGGCACTACCGCCAAGGATGGGTGCCTTTGTGTTGCTGCTCCAAATAGGGCTAATTTCCATTGTGGTGCATTGTAAACCCCCGCAGAAATGCCAACCCAGCCTTGTGGTTGATGAGCGTTCAAATTGCTGGCCGTTTTTCTTGTTCTAAATTGCGGCTGTCGCTGATTTTTGACTACGAAATGTATCGAAGATATTCGCAAAAGTAGGTAAGCTAGAGAAACTGAATTTTAAAGCATTGTCTGACAAATTTTCAAAATATAATGCTGTAGTACGTTCCTTATATGGAGTCTTCAACGTAAATAAATTAATGAAGCTGTGCTAAAATCAATTTTCATATGGGTGTTTCAGGAGAGGAGATGTTACATACTTCAGTATGGTATTCTACGTTTTAAGCAAAACAATTCCTATGAACTTAGGTCTGGAAATGCTTCGTTTAGGATATACAGGATGTCAAATTAAAAAAAAATAATTACATTTTCTTTAATAACTCTCGACTACTTTGAATCAAATTCATGAAATTTTGTATGCGGAGGTTTCTTAGGACAGAAAATTGAGATTTTATGCACAATTGGCTGTATCTCCAAGAGGGCGCCACAAGCGACCATTAGGATCCTTTTAAATCGCCTCAACTTTTTTATGCCACGGTGTCATTTCGGAATAGAAAAACATTTTCCAATAAAGTGTACATTTCTTAAGTAAAACAGATAGGGGAAAATGTTTTTCTATTCCGAAATGACAAATGCGCCGCGGCACAAAAAAAGTGGAAGTGATTTAAAAGGATCCTAATGGCCGCTTGTGGCGCCCTCTTGAAGATACAGCCAATTGTGGATAAAATTTGAATTTCCCGTTCCAAGAAACCTCTGCATACAAAATTTCATGAATTTAACTGAAAGTAGTCGAGAGTTATTAAAGAAATTTCAATAATTTTTTTTTAAATTTGACATCCTGTATATCCTAAACGAAGCGTTTCTAGACCTAAGTTTATAGGAAATTGTTTGCTTAAAATTGAATGTAGAATAACATACTCAAGTATGTATGTACCATAACAATTTACGAGTAAAAATGAGAATAAAATTTTATATAAATGTACCCAAGACCTCCTGTTTCTTCCTAATATTTCCAAAACTGACCATTACCATAATATTGCGATCTAATGCTGTAAAATTATTTTACATGGGTATCTTGGATACAAAAATTCAAGAACCAGTCTACAATTATATAATCTTTTTTTTATATAAATAGCAGAATACGCTCATAAATTCTTGCAGGTTAATTTCAGAACACTATGTATACAATTTTACCGTGTTTAAGATTAATTTGAAAGCATTTCAGGGAAGAACTATTTAGACTTGCCATTAATGAGAAGTACAGTGAAATATTTCAGGAAGAATTAATCTATCAAATACATCTGACACTTGCTAGGGTAGTTCTTGCAGAGCTATTAGACGATGGCCTGTCGACGTGTTGGACCTGAAGAGGCCCTCTCAACAGTGACAAGGGTACTAATCCCTTAAATATCGTTTTTAAACGGCAGAATTCGGAATTATAGAAAAACCACGTTATCATCGTCAGCGTTTCTCAATATCGGACGCGTCGACTGGCTTCTAAATTAAGTTCTTTTGTTGAAAGGGTTTTTTGTTGCAGACCAAGGCGGCCCTGGTCGGGGGCAAACGGGTTTTTTATTGGGAATTTTGCCGAAATTCGCTATGCAACTGGTTCGTTGACATGGTGGTCTTTGAAGTATAAATTTTTGCATTCTAGTTCCGAATTAAATCTAATGATGAAATAGAAATATCTTAGAAATTAACAGTTTCGCATTGTTTTAAAATAAAAAAATTAAAATTTGTATACGTTTGAAATTAAACATATTCCTGCTTGGATATTAAATTTGTTATCAAATTATTATTTATACTTACAGTTCAAGTTCACTGTTTTCTGTATTTTTAACAATTTATAAAGGCGCCAAATGTGTCAATTTTTGTCGTTGTTATTCGAGATGCAAAAAAGGCGTAAGAGTTAAAGTATAGGATGTTAAATGTTTTAAAACATAGTTGTATCACAAAAACAATTGAATATGGCATTTTCGGTATGTAGGTTTGTTTTTTAACACCCTGTATATTTCGCTATTGGAAAAACCCTCAACTGAACTTTTCAGAAATACATACAGGATACTTATCTTTTACGATTTTTGAGATATTTCATATTTATCGTTAACATGCAACATCATAACTCATGAAATATTCTATATTTTTAATGATATTAAATTAAAGATATAAAATTAAACATTTTAATTAGAAATTAGCTGTATTATAAAGATATGCAAAATTTGGTAAAAAGGTATCAACTTTGCAGGGGGTCATATTGAACCATTCTTATAAATTTATTTATTTTGTTTTTCGTATCTTTCATTTAAAATTTTTAAAATAATTTCTTAAAGATTCAGAAATATTCATAAAAAGAATTCATTTTAACAATAAACATGTAAGTAATATCTCGGAAACCGTAAACGATAAGTATCCTGTATTTTTAGAAAACGCACTTGACGGTCGAAAGACAATGTCGTAAAAATATACAGCTCTATTTAAAAAAAAAAACCAAAAGTTAGGTCTTCATCTCATAAATGCGATATGCAATAGTTTTTGTGATATGTGCTTTAAATAAAATTTAAAAGTTCCTACAACTTTCTCCTTACATCTTTTTTCATGTCCTGAATAATAACGGAGAAAACATATTTGCGTGACCACCCTATTATTTCAATATCCGTTTAAAGGCACCAGCTAGACGTTGAATGGCAGAAGTCCAGTAATATACTTCGAGTTTGCGGTCAATTTTTTTTTCGGGATACGTCTCAATAGACGTGCCTTCCCCATAGGGCATGTAAGTCTATCCGAGAATTTGCGTTTGACATCTGAACCCTTTTCACCGAACGATAACCCGTTTTAGACCGGTTAAGTTTATTTTTTCCACCGGGTTATCCGTTCCTATAATTGACGTTATTGTTAAAACGATAACGTTCCACAATTTGGCCCCGGCTTTACCAGCATTTTTTCCAGACGAGTTTTCCTTTGTACATAGTCTATACATATCGATTTTTATGAATGTATAAGTGTGGTTGGCTGTTTTCCTTTATACCTATAGGATAACTGTAAAAGGTGGCTGTTTTTTTGTAATAATTGTTATGTAATTTTATTTGTTGATCTGGTAGGTTAAGGTCTGTACATGGTCCAAACTTTGACGCAATATTTAAGTATTTTCTCACACAATAGTCGTAGTAGGAACAGCGATTTTTCTATGTGCCATTTGTTTTTATCGATAGGGTTTTTATTATATTAATGAATTATACAGGGTTACCAAAACGACAAATATATGATTTAGATTATATTTTTTTTTAGTTTTTTTTTATTTTATTTCCACAGTTGACTTTTGTATACCGAGATCGAGGCTGCCACTAGGCGCAGGTGTATTTTTCTGTTTGTAAATATTTTATAATGTCGCTTTTTGTGGTTTGTCTCGGTTTTTTGTTATATTATAGACCTGCATAGATGGCGTTGTTGTTAGAACAACAACGTTCTCTAAGGGTTTTTGCAAAATCTACCTCCAAGTACCTACTCTCCATGCAAAACTGAAAAAGACTGATTTTTATTAGAAACTATTATATTATAGATTGTATCAGAGATTTTACAATGTAAATAGGTTTCCGGATCAGTATATATTTGAACTCTCAATTTTACTAGATGTATATTCAATAAAGAAAGCACTACCTCAAGACAAGTACAAAAACGAAATTTATAGAATCACCCAAAAGGTTTCTAATCGCCTCCAAGGACGAAGTGAGGTTTCTCCCATTTCGTCCTGCGATAAATTGGATCAGAGGTTATTCGATATGTGAACTATTTGTTGTGTATCTCTTTACTAAGTATGATATTATGATGTGTTATGGTGTACGAATCCCCAGAAACCCTTGAAACCAATTTGTGATCTCTCACTATCTCGATCTGTGTAAATTATTGCGATTACATTCTCCATGTAATTTCATGTCAATACCTATTTTACTATTAAAAAATGTTCGTTATAAAAATTACGGATGTGTTTTATTTCACCTACCCCAAACTAAAATTACCACACGGAGATTCGTTTCAATATCTAAATGAACAGACTATGACATCAGTTTACTCCTGAAAATGTGGAAAATGGGCCAAGAATAGCTCTATGAATAAAGATAAGCGCCAGCTGCAATAACCGTCATAATAACTTCCCAGGCCTATATCTCAATTATTTTTAAAGATACCTTAGACATCAAGGTATCATTTTGTAGGTCTCTTCAAGGCTCTCTAAGTCAATTGTTTAATTAAAAAAAAATGATTTTACAAAATTTGAAAATGTACTTCTCCAGACGGATTTTTTTAACACATTGCAAACAAAATTGTTATGCCATCGGATACGCCATTGAAACAGCTTTCATTTGATATATGGGACGATAGCTATTGTTATTGTAGTTTTGTTGAAAATGGTCAAATGATGTTTGGCTTTCAAAATGCAATGGCATAAAAACAAAATACTATTGGGAAAGTTAAAAAATACATTGTTATATGAAAACTATCAGTTTTATTTAAAAAATAGTTATAAACAGCATAAAACCTAGGACTTACGTGGATAAATATGGGATTCTTACCACAGAATTATTACCATATTATCTAACGGTGTATTATTAACAGGTATTATACGGGTACTATTTTATTCAATAGGTTTGTTCCTGCAGCAACTAGAAGCTGTTTGAAATATTCGACTAGATAAATTGAATAAGTTACTAGTAAATTTAATGCAAAAAGTAAGGTAGTTGACCAGATGTTTCCGACAATTTTGAACCGTTTCCAACTGATGCAGGAACTAACCTAATATAAGACACACAATGTAGGATGTTTTTGGATATGAAAAATAATAATCTGTTGTCTATTTCTAAGTAAGCGTCACTTTTTTTGACCTTAACATTATCACGTTTTGTATTAAAAAATCGTAAACTTACATTGTTTACATTAGTCTCAAAAATTAAAATCAATTACTTTACAAAATCGAAAAATTCTGAGGCACAATAATTTTTCATATTCAGATATGAGAGATGTTATTTGTTGGCGATTAAATTTCAATGGGCCTGCTGGGCAATGAGAATATTTGGGAGGATTTCGAAATGGATTACAACCTGATAATCAACAAAAATCTGCTTAGGAATTTAGAGAAAAAAGACGAAAAATTTGTTCACTGCGGATTATCCACAAATTAATTGGGAACGACTATCTGGAGCAAGAATCAATATGACTTCTATTTTAAAAACGTTGCATGTTGAAAAATACTATCCGTAGCATTTTACATCAGTGCAAATTTTAATGCTTGTCGATCCTTCAACCTATCCAATTTGCAAAGGAATTTTGGCGCCTACTACGTTAAAATATTGTACAATAAATTATGCAGATAATTGTTGAAAAGCTACTTTCTCGAAAATGGCCAATTTCTTAGACTAATGACCCTTTTCCCTCAAAAATAACGTAGGTTTAAGATTTTTTAATAAAAAAAAATGATATACAGGGTGAATCTTAAATAAATACAAATATTTTAACCAGCAGTATAGTTTTGTGTGTAGAACACATAATTATTAGTTTTTTTACAAAAAAATCAGAAATAAAAAAGTGAAATTTTAAATAAATTTCGTAATTTTTCAGTAGAAAACTTGTTGAGGACCGCTGGCCTAGACCGACCCTTCATACTTTTATGAGTCATAGTGCTGCAGACTGAACGTGTGGTTCACAGTGTTGCCAGTATTACACAAATGTCTTTGCTTCAAGGAAGAAAAAATCTCAACTTTTAGCGAATTTTGTCAAGTGTAACATTTTATATTATTTTTTATTATCAAACTGTCATTGACTGTCATGACAGATTATCGGAAGCCCAAGTCAAACTTGTTAAACCCACATAATGCATGAAAATAGCAATAAAATTTGCAATTTTTTCCATTTTAAATAAAAAACGCGTGCATAGTTTTTCGTTACTCTTCATAAAATAACTTAAGGAAATTGTGTTTTGTGTCCCTTTCTAACAGTGTACAATGACATTTAACTTGTGAAATGTGGATTACTGATTAAATAGTTATTTTTTTAACAAACAGGTAAGCTTGTGTGCACGTTTGTGTATAATTTTTTAACATTGGACATAGTAATATCACGTAATATCTTCCTAAATATTTTACGGTAGTATTGAACTTGCGGAAATTCATTTTTAATCGTTCAAGTATAGTAAGGTTAGTTCAGATGTTAAAATTTATGTTAATATTGCTGCGTATCATACTACATACCCAATTTTACTGTACTTATGCTTAAAACAAGTATTTTTAAAATAGAACTATTACGTTAAAGGAAACGTAATATTTATATTGGAGGAGATATGGCAACCTCGCAACAAATCATATGTTTCATTACGTTGTTGGATGAAAAATCAGCCAGCGGTCCTCAAAATGTGGGTATTTTTTAAAAAAATTAATATCTCCGTAAATATTAGAAATTTTTAAAAATGGCTTTCACTAGACTGATTTAAATGACGAACTACACCAGCAGTTAAAATATTTGTACTTATTTAAGATTCACCCTGTATAGCGAATGTGGCGCCCTTTACGAAACACTCAAAATACGTAGCACTTTTTAAATTCTAACTATGACACCCTGTATCTTTTTTATTACCAACATTTTATTAAGGCAAGTTGGCTTAGTTGTGCGTAATATGTTGAAGTGAAAAATCTAGTACGTCTCCATAGACCACTCTGCATATTTTGAAACGAGAAAAATGGTTCGCAAAACACTGGATTTTAAAAGACAAAAAAAGACCCTATTACGTATACGACTAATTTCCCTCTCAAAACCAAACTATTTCCATTTACAATTAAGAATTCCCTCGTTCCGAATTTCTGATTTTATTTGTCGTTTGTATCTTTTAAAATTCAGATTGCCCCTCATCAAGATGCCGGTCCTTCAGATCTGATTCTTTTGCATACCTGATTAATAATGATGTTTACCTATTCCACAACAGTTGCCATTGTCGAGTAAAATTAATCCAGTTACCTAGTTGAATGCATTGAAGAAGGCTTCCATGAATTAACGGCCAGGTAACGGGAGGCGGTGACTTTGCGATTGCTAGGGGTGTACAGTTTCCTGGCGCTCTGGACACCCCTTGGGCAAACAAGACATAAAAACAGATAGGTCTGGCGAGGGGAGAGCTTTGGATGAATATCCCTCCTGATCTTAAAGTTTCAATTTAAAATTGTTTTCTTGTGTGCGAATACATTGTTTTTTTATGTGCTTAAGTGTTGGAAAAAGTCACTAGTCCATATTTTTAACAGCCATTATGGGTGTCATTGATCTTTTTTGCTAACCCGCTATTCATTTTATTGCATAATCTGTCCGTTTTATTGGCTATTATTAGTCAATCGGATTAAGGTCCGTGTTTCCGACAATATTGCTGTAAACGATTATTCTACTGACCTGCGTAACATAGGATTTGCCTTTAAGAAGTATAAACACAATTATTAATAAGGTAAATAAAGAGTTAAATCCGACAAAAGGGAAACTGCATATACCAGACTATCCAAAAGTGTCATTTTGGATATTATGATACTGACAAAAGGACAATCAGTAAATATATTTAATTATATGATTCCACAAATAACCAGGTATATAACAGTCTAAATACTCTCAATTATTAAAAATCAAAAGTATTATTTGTAAAAGATTTCTTAACACACATAGCTAAAATATTCAATAAAACTTAATATATTTTGCATGATACCTATTTCATGGCGAATTGAAAATACTATTATGATAAAGCAGAAGTAAACCTAGGAAAGTCCATAATATCTACTTGAAAAAGGTCCTTGATCAAATTTTGTGATATACAGGGTGTTTAAAAAAGAGTATAAAATATTTCAGAAGGTAATAGTATGAACCAAAATAAGCAGAAAAGTCTTAATAAACATATGTCCGCAAAGTAACGGTTGGATATGGACCACTATTCGTTTTTCAAACATTTTATTTTATTAGGAATAAACCGACAAACAAGCTTTTAACAAACAAAAAACGAAGTTACAGAAGATGTTCAAAGTGCCCTCCGTCCATTTCTAAGCAGGCACATCTTCGTCTCAACGATATTCGAACTCTTTCGAATACACCCTCCTTGGTTTGGATTTCTTGACACTTTTGATTAATCCGTAGCTGCAGCTCTTCCAGGCTATTTACAGGAGTACCATACACTAATGTCTTCAAATATCCCCAAACAAAGAAATCTAGAGGGTTCAAATCAGGCGATCTTGGAGGCCATAAAACAGATCCGGCTCTTCCTACCTATCTATGTGGAAAAGTTTGGTGTAAATGCTCTCTAACGGCCATGGAAAAATAAGCTGGAGCACCATCATGCTGGAACCACATTTGTTGCCTCTGATTCAAAGGAATGTCTTCCAAAAACTCATACAGTGTGTTCTGCAGAAAGTTGAGGTAAGCAGCGCCTGCTAATCTGTTTGGTAAAACAACCTAGAAACCTGTCACCTACAATACCCATCCAAATGTTTAATGAAAAACGTGCCTGATGTCCAGATTCTATTAGAGCATGAGGATTTTCGTCGGCTCAAATATGCGTATGGTGAAAATTAAACACTCCATTTCTTGAGAACCCGGCCTCATCAGTAAAAAGAATGTTTGCAAGAAAACGAGGGTCTTCAGCATCATGACGTAGAAACCAGCAGCAAAAAACCAAACGTGTTTGATGCTCATTTATTGGATTTAAGGCCTGTACTCGTTGCACATGGTATGGATAAAGCAGTTGCTCGTGAAGGATTCTCCAAACAAGAGGACCACTAATTCCTACCTCGGCTGATATTCTCCGCACACTCGTACCTGAATTCTGCTCTACTAGTACTAGAATTTCTTGTTCTGCTCTAGGAGTGGATTCCGACCTTGGCCTTCCGGATAAATGGCACTGTTTGCTCAAGGAACCGGTATAACGCAATCTTTGGTGAATTCTTCCAAACATGCGTTGTGAAGGAATCTGGCGATTTGGATAAGCGTCAACATAAAGACGTTGCGCTTCGGTCGCGTTCCCATTAGCACGACCATACATGATATGCATGTCTGTTAATTCTGCGTTAGAGTAACCAGCCATAGCGAAAGAAAACTTGTGCACTGAGAACAACTGTCAAATACGTACTGTTTATTTCACTAAACATTAACCAGCTATTATAAGAAAATACACAACGTTTTTGCAAAATGAAAAAAGGGGCTAAAAAACATAAAACATTCCGTATCTCCGCAACCGTTACTTTGCGGACCCATGTTTATTGAGATTTTTCTGCTTATTTTGGTTCATACTATTACCTCCTTAAATATTTTACACCTTTTTTTAACACCCTGTATATAAAAATGTATTAGTTATTTATTTATTATATAAAGAGAAATTATAGAAATCAGTATAAGAATACAATAATGTAACACATAACATACAAAAGAGCAAAAAAAAATCCAAAAACAAAAATGTCTTCTTAACACGTTCTAGGTGTCATTTGATAGAAGGTCAATAGAATCCTTGACAAATCTTACACAAGATTCATTTCGTCTATCTTCAAGAGTACAAAAAGAGAAAATTCGAGAGTACGATTTAAAAAATCGTCTTTGAGTGTTTTCTAGCTTATCAGTCCAGCAGTTATAATTAGGTTGCCAAGCTAAAGCAGTATATTCTAATTTAGGTCTGACAAAAGAGTAATATAACAATTTAATAGTGGCAATGTCATTAAACTGACGACCATACCTTATTACTAGCCCTAAAGATCTGTAAGAGCTTGACACAATATTATCAATGTGAGTACTAAAAGTGAGTCTGGAATTAAACGTTACACCAAGCTATTTTATATTTGTAGGTCTATCAAGAATGTAACCATTTAAAATATAATTAAATTCGTTAGTCACTTTTTAAAGTAATAGTCATAACATTACATTTAGCAGTCTGTAGTTCCTTACAGTCTTCAATGGAGTTTATGACTTTTAAGCATTTTCAAATCATCCGCATGGATACATTATGTAATCTACATTTAAAAAATAACGATCCAAGAACCGACCCTTGCGGTACATTCGAGGCGGCAATGTAACTCCTCGATTTACAACCACTGAGGTACATATACTGAGCTCTGCTCATCAAATATTAAAAATTTTGTTAAAAACTTTATTATGTATTCAAAATTTAAGGAAAGTATGACAAAATCTCAAAATGTATGTTTTTTACATTTTCAGTGTGCTGTCAATGAAGCAGTAGCAAAAATATACAAAGCAAACTTTTGCGGCCTGTCATAAAATAGAAATTTTCTTAATAATGTTGTGAGAATCTACAAGAGTTTTCTAGACTTAGGCTGAATCTGCCTTTACGTTTTGATAGTAAACTTCATACAGTGTGTTCTATTTTTCATGGCTCACCATAGAAATCTTGGAAACCATGAAATATACAGGGTGGCTAAATATTGTAAAGAAACTTCAAAGAAAAACACAATATTTGTCCGTTGTGTGTATACGTTTTAAATGGGACGTAGCTTTTTCTGTATGCCCTCAATACGATATCCCAATGTTTTACCAGGGAGAGACACCAAAAGCAAGGTACATAGAGGTATATTAAAACGTCTGCAATTATCAACCCGAAAAAAATATATAACCCCTAATTAGAGCAGCACTATAATGACAGGTCTGGCACCGGTAAAAATTATTTGGTACGTAATTGCCTACTTAAATAATAATGAAAGTCGCAACGTAGCATGTCAATTTTTTTCGGCCGAATAAGTAGACAGAGTTTCAAGCATGACTACATTTCCGTACACTTCTAAATTTTTATTATTTTAGGTTTAATTCATACGCAAATTCTTCGACCATAACCTGGCGTTTAGGTGAATTATATGAAGACTTTCGTACAACCGAATCATATGAAGACAACCTTTTCAGGTCGATCTGAAATTATTAGTGGTATTAGAAAAATGTTTTTAATACTTTTCTTTCACATTAAATGTAGTTATAATAGTTTTAAAATAAAAATCTTTGTATAATTGTAAATAATGATTTGTAATCATTTTAAAACAAATCTATACAAACATTTCATATGATGATTTTCAATTTTCAATAAGGCAGAAAGTATTGCAAGTATTTTTTAAATGGTAGGGGAAACTGCAGTATAATCTATATACAATATATAAAATTCTCGTGTCACAATGTTAGTCACCATCCTCCTCGGAAACGGCTTGACCGATTTTTATGAAATTTTATATGTATATTCGGTAGGTCTGAGAATCGGTCGTAATCTTTTTTCATACCCCTAAGTGATAAGGGTTGTCCACCCCAAACATTTTTTTTAATTTTTTTGACAAAATTTTTTATTTTTATTTTTTATGATGTGGCATTAAAAAATACATGCAACCCTTAATTTTTACCCCTATTTTTTAATAGCCATTCTAGTAAATTAATCATTTTTAACCCTGGTCGATAACTGATCGATTATCACTAGATCAGTTATCCGCCAGGCGTCTACCGGTGTCATTTCTCACCACAAACCTAGACAAAATATAGACAGCGTCGGTTCATGATATAGGTCACGTGATAGGTGCCGCGTTTTCTAGGGACCTAAGGTCCAGAAAATTGATATTTGATTTGCTTTATGTTGGCGGTTGTGCAAATATGATGACTATTTCAATATGAAATTAACTAACTTGCTGTCATTTTAAATGTCATTAAAGAATGTGACATGAATGTGACCAATCACAGTAAACAAATGAGGTTCACGTTAGAATACAACCAACGTAAATTGACATAAAAACCAAGTTTTAGTGATTCTGGACCTTTTAGGGCAGCCATGAATTAGCGGTCGCCGGCAATATATACACTGGCATAGTCTATATTTTTTCTAGGTTTGTTCTTCTCACCCAGCTTATAGAAAACCGAATCCAGCCATACCAAATAAACAAGTTTTATGTTTTCAATATCAAGGTAGGGGAAACTGCAATATAATCTATCTAACAGCCAGTTCAATTGTCGGTTATCTCACTTATGGCATACTGATGAGGGCTAACTCTAAGTCGGTCTATGTCTGGTGGTGCGGCGACAAGGCTCCTTGGCTGTTCACACAGATACTGTAGGAGTAATTCAATGCTGGTCGGGGCATTAGTCCGCGGAGAAGTTGTTTCCCGCAGTATCATTTACAGATTTAAAGAACAAGGTTAGGGCGGATGCATAATTTACCAGCTAAAGTCATTCGGAATGCTGTGGACAGCTTTTACTATAGTCTTGGAGAATGCCAAATAGTGAATGTAGTACATTTTCAGCATTTGCGGCATTGAGTTTATTTTTGTAAATTATCTAGTTGTTTGAAAAAAACTTGTTATTGAAAACACAAAACTTGTTTATTTGGTATGGCTGGATTCGGTTTTCTATAAGGTTTTCAACGAGCCTGCCTTATGTTTCCATTTGAAAAAAAGTAGGGGTAGCTGGGGGTTAGGAGGTTGAAGGAAAATTAATTATTATATAACCGAAAGATGGGAAAACATCAAAACCAGTTAACGTATTTCAGCGTTTTAAAAAAAAATAACTCATTCAAAAGATATGAATTTTATTCCGTACTCCCTGTATAGTGCAATGTATTCTAAAGCCTTTTGTCCTTATGGCTGCGAAATTCGCAAATATTTGTGTGATTTATTTAATGGTGTGAAAATCTCTACTTTTAACAAATTTTGTCAACTATAACATTTCCTGTCATGAAACTGTCATGGTAAATTGTCAGACGCTCAAAACAATCTTATTATCACGATATAATAATCAAAGTAAAAAAATGAAAAAATTCGTGAATTTCGAGTCCATGAGGACAAGGTTTAAGTGTTAAAGTGTGATTTTTGCGGGGTACGCCGTCCACAAGGACGTTATTCTAATTTATGTAGGGGATAGCACGGGGAGGGGAGAGCAGACATTTAAAGTAAACTGATTAAGTACTATTATATGTATACTTTACATGAACTTATTTTTGATAATTTTGTGTGCTTTAAACGCCGTTAAATATAGTAGTATGAACTGTTGCTCCTCACAGGTCATCTCACAAGCTAGAGACCATAAACCAACAATCCACCATACAATATAATAAATAATTGTTATCACTAAATACCGAAGACCGACAACAACGGAACGCTAAAAAACAAATTCGTCCGCTTCCGGGAATATATACTGGCAATCATCCCCTTCCGGGGGTAAATTTGGGAAATGACTAAACTAGCGGCAGTATCGGGGGGACGTATCACCATGCGAAGCCCGTCCGGCAATTTCGGTACTCTAATTAAATTGAATTTTGTAGTAAGAGTTTCGCAACCCCGTCGCATGGAAGGAATTTTAATCAAACCACCCCTTGCCCGCTCGATGCCTTCATCGAACGCATAAGAAACAAACCGATAGCGATATGCGCCGATTTGAATTTATAATTTGCACGGGGGTGGAACGCCGTCCCAACGTTGTGTCTACGAATATTTCGATGAGCTACAACTCTGTATTAGGCCGATGTCCATCGGTATTCAGAATATCGATACAATTGTATACGATATTCGATATTTTATATCGATAAAAGTTGTTGCGATGTTACTAATACATCGAAAAAATCTTGAATATCGAACGTTTCGATACGGAAAATACCGAATTAAAATTTATACCTGTTAAATTGTCGAGCTTTCTTGATTTTTGGCCGTTTATGTAAAATTCCAATGGAAAACCGTTTGCCCAAATTTGCTCTTATTAACAGTTATTTTATTATGGTATTGGAAGTACTTATTGCCGGTTTTTTTACTCGTAGATCATCATTTGAGATCTGAGCAGCTGATTGGTCAAATTTAAGAAACTAGTAGTATGATTGGTTAATTTTGGTTTATCTTCGTTTCATGGAAGTTGGAAATACGATTTTTCAAACATTTACAAAAATGTCGAAAAATTCAGGTAGTTGTAAAGTACGAGTAGGATTTTTAAAACGCTTTTAACCATTTTTTGTTTTTATTTTCAATGGTGACACATATCTGTTTTGTGTTTGATAACCTTAAATTAAATATCCTTAAACTAGATAGTTTCAATTGTATCAATTAGTACATATGTTTAAAAATAATGTTAATTTTATATGTGAAATTGTCTTAATGTTAATTTTATATTTGAAATTGTCTTTTTCTTGGGTAACCTAATATATAATAATAATTTCCCATTTGAAATTTGTGTCAAATTTAAAACTATGGTATCTGTCCTTCTCTTATTTTGCAAGACAAGACAAAACTTTTTCAAATTATGCAAGATTTATTGTCTCAGCTAACACTACATACTGTGACGAGTTCTAGAATGATTTGTGGTTGTTTTTAAGGAATGCTAAGCGCGGCACGTCAGAAAATTGTAATTTTCTGTACGTTTAATAAATCAACACAGGACCAGCGTTAATATGTTGGCGATCTTTTCGAAATGTGGTAGATAATTACATAAAACTAAGTAATTTTGCCCTCTTTACGAAATGCAGATTTAAATTTACATGAAAATAAGTAATTTTGCCCTCATTTCGAAATGTGATAGTAAATTTACGCAAAAATAAATAATATTAGCCGTCTATTTGAAATGTGGTAATCAATTTACATAAAAATAAGTAATGTTGGTCCTCTCTTCGAAATGTAGTAGTAAATTTACATAAAATTAAGTAATTTTGCCTACTTTCTGAATTGTAGTAAGTACTACAATTCAGAAAGAATTTACTTGAAAATAAATAACTTTGCCCTCTTTTCAAAATGTGGTAGTAAATTTACATGAAAAATAAGGAATCTTGCCCTCATTTCGAAATGTGGTAGTAAATTTACATAAAAATATGTAACTTTACCCTCTTGTCGAAATGTGGTAGTAAATTTATATAAAAATAAGTAATGTTGGTCCTCTCTTTGAAATGTGGTAGTAAATTTACATAAAACTAAGTAATTTTGCTCTCTTTTCGAAATGTGGTATTAAATTTACAGGAAAATAAATAATTTTGGTCCTCTTTTCGAAATGTGGTAAGTTAATTTATATGAAAATATGTAATATTGCCTTCATTTCAAAATGTGGTATTTACATAAAAATAAGTAATTTTGGTCGTCTTTTCGAAATGTGACAGTTAATTTATATGAAATAAAGAAATTTTGCCTACTTTTCGAAATGTGGTAGTTAATTTACTTGAAAATTAGTAACTTTGCCCTCTTTTCAAAATGAGGTAGTAAATTTACATGAAAATAAAGAATTTTGCCCTCTTTTCGAAATGTAGTAGTAAATTTACATAAAAAATAAGTAATGTTAGTCCTCTCTTCGAGATGTGGGGTACTACCATTTACATTTTGCCCTCATTTCGAAATATGGTAGTATATTTACAGGAAAATAACTAACTGTGCCCTCTTTTCAAAATGTGATAGCAAATTTACAAGAAAATAAATAATTTGCCCTCCTTTCGAAATGTGATAGTAAATTTACAGGAAAATAAATATCTTTGACCTCTTTTCAAAATGCGGTTGTCAATTTACATGAAAATTTGTAATTTTAGCTTTTTTTGAAATGTAGTAGTAAAGTTACAAGAAAATAAGTAATTTTGGCCCTCTCTTCGAAATGTAGTAAATTTACATGAAAATAAGTAAAGACAGACCTTTTAACTCTAAATATTATCTCATAATTTTTTTACATCATAAACGTCACACCCCGTAGATCGGGCCCACCGACAAGTGGATAAAGGGTTGAGTGTGCGGTGTCCCTCGCCCGGCGGGCGCGCTCCGCTGCGCTATCGATTTTTTTTACGGCTTTTAAAACTCCGCGGTCTCCTTTTCGTGGGGTGGATGCAGCATTCCGCGCGCCAGGAAGAGGAACCCGCGTGGGTAACCCTATCGCCGCTCTGGGCACAAGACACCAGATCGATATAACTCTTCCGTGGGGTGAAGTCGGATCGCGTGGGGTGAGGCGCTCGGAGAGAAGGCCAGCGCTGCGTACCCCCAGACGGCTCGGAAAAAATCGTTCAGATGAAATTGAGAACGTTGCGAATTAGTTTGAAAACGTTAAGCTCCGCCTGTTCGATGAAAATAGTTGTATCTAGAACGCGTAATGGTAATTTTTCGTTCAAGAATGGAAAATATTCCAGAACGCATATTTCGATCAAAAAATTAAACCTTCGTTATGGCCAGTATATTCCATGTTACAAAGTACACTGAATGCCAAAGAAAATGTAAATATCAGAAAATGTTAACAACCGCAACAATATTTGAAAATCAAATCAGTTAGATACCGCCCAAAAAAGTCCATAATTCTGACGAAAGAGGAAATTGAGGGATATTTACAAGAGGTTTACAAGAGGCACCTGAATAGATTTCTGCTAGAAAAGGAATGCAAATTATTGGACAACTTTTCAGGTCTTTCTAATAATTCCAATTAGATAATAAATAGGTAATAGTCAGTAGTTTTATTTTTAATTAGGTATTGGTATTAACTTATCAATTTTTAATTTTCACAGTTGGTAATCATTCTAACTAAAATGTCAAATTCAATTTTCACTTAACCTCATTTTGATTCACTCCTCTTGGTCAACCACATGTTCAACATTGTTTGTTATCTCTATCGTCTTTGTCATATACAATTTATTTGTTTTATGTACTCGAAAACTAATGTTGAACTTCGCTAAGATAAATTTAATAATTATTATAATGTTAGGGTATCTAGATTTGGACGCAAGTAACCCTTTGATTTTTTTTATACAGCTTCACTCTTTACCTTTGTTAAGGATTGAAAATACAAATACACACTTTAAAATACACAAAATTTGGAGTTTCTTTTCATAATTCTAATAATTGATGTTTGTGAAGCTTTGAGAAGAGATAAGCTGCTAAAGATAACGGTCGATGATTTAGAAGACAAATATTCAATTATTATTATAAGACTTCCCGATTCCAAAACTCATACTCCGAGATGTTTTGTGATTTCAAGTCCAGACCAAATGAAGATATACCGCAAATATTGTGCTTTACGTCCGGCAAGTCGAAGGTTTTTTGTGAAGTATGTCAGAGAAAAATGTGTTTGTTAGCCAAGTGGTTGACGTCAAATCGTACGTATGTACATGTCTAGTTCCAGTAGGACGACCATCTAGCACAACTATGCCAAGTAATTGAATATTAATCATACCAAACCACATGTTAAAGTTACTTTCCACCGTAGCGTGCGGATTTTCGTCTGTCCAACGTGACAGTTATTTACTCCATCACGAATGAAATGAGCCTCATCGGTGAACAAAATGTATTTGTAAAGTGTATGGTTTGCGATTGGATAATGCAACCGCAAATAATTATCACCGTTCTGAAGATTTTGGACGCGCTGAATATGGAAAGGATTTAAACCATTTTCCGAATTTCTTCTTCCACTGCTAGACCAGGACCAGCTTGCTTCTCAGATGTAATTCTCACACTGGGAAACATTCCAGTTTCAGGTGCATTGTTGATGACAGGTATACATTTCTATCTGGCTCTCTTATGCTCGGAAAGCGACGTCGATATTCAGCAACTACACTATTAGCGCTACCGTTGCAATACCCATAAAAAAATAATATCAGCATATTATTATTAGGCCCCTAAACACCACTTTCGAATATTATGGGTTCCCCCCAATCACCCTGTATGAGAATCAGTTAAAATAGTGAAACTAAGCCAACGTTGGAATAAGTTTATTTAATCTTGATATTAGTTTAGCTAGCTGTTTTTTCCGGTCCATTTGTCGATCTTTATTTATCTTTATTTTCGTCTTATTTTTCGCCACAAAAGACCCTGAAATATTTGCTCATAATTTCCGAACACTCTGTATACCAAAATACGTTTCGAGTACATTCACTACGTATCATATACCCCTTATTAACAACAGATACTTTCGCTATATATGAAAGGGTGAAATTAACGTAAAACACAAATTACATACAATCAGGATCGAAGACTGCTGACTCCTCACGCCCAAAAAACTAATAATTTGCGGCCTAAAGACCCAAAACACAAAAGCCTCGTTCACCCCGACCGCAACAGATGATGGCAGAAGAAACTCAACTCGCTCTCTCCTTACGGGTTAAATTTCACAAATTGTATACCTGCGCCCCAGGCGTGTGCAACCAGTGACCTATTTCGCTTTTTCCATAAAAAAAGAGGTAAAGAAAAAAACGGCAACCATAACAGCATGTCCCCGATCGCAAGTCATCTGACTCGCGCGATTGCTTCACTTCTCAACCGATTCGCTTTAATAACAAAAGGTGAAGGAACGCAGGAAGGGACCGACGACACACGCCCGAGAGCAGGGTTGCCAACGTGGCAAGAGCAAAGATTGAGATTAGATCATTACTAAACCATATACACCTTGGCTTACTAATACTATTAAATAACTCCAAAAAAAAAAACGTGATCAGGCTTCAAGTAATTTAAAAAAATCTAAAACTATTCAGGACTGGTCTTACTACAAATCTCTCTATAACTGTACTATAGGAGCAATAAAACACGAAAAGAAAATCATTTCTTACTGCTCAAATATATAATCCAGATAAAAAACAATTATGGAAGACTCTTAATCATTTTAAAATATTTAAAAATCATAAATTCTAAGGTTCCTTCTAATCTTTCTAAACCTGATAAAATTAATCAATATATTATATATTTTATCTGTCTTTACTCCCACAAATAATTGGCCAAACACTTGTGATTGGTATAGGAATAGAAAATTTAATCCTAACATATCAATTTCTTTCAATATGGTATCCAAAGAAAAGTTTCATAATATTTTATTTAACTTAAGGTCTTATGCTTATGGCACTGATAATATTAACGCCAAAATGCTTCAATTATGCTCGCCTAAGTTAGATAATCACTTTGTGCATATTCTGTTGTTTGGAGGTTGGATATTATCCTGCTATTGTTAAATCCCTTCCAAAAATAAAATATCATTTCTCCTAGTGTTCCACCATCTCAGACTGCAGATGAGTTAGTCGTAGCGGCAGAAGAGGAATGGAACAATAGAATATATCGTTATTGCGCTTGATTATCTCAATGTACAGACGTGTCAACATGCTATTGGAACGTGGTGGAGGTCATACCGACTACTAGTCAAGTACAGAAGTTGCTTTGTTACTTGGGAATGGTCTTGTGGCATACCTGAACTCATAATAGGATGAAGCTGATATGCATTTAAAATTCTCCACACTGCCGTTTGAAATGCATCAACTTGCCATTTCTGGCACTGGTTATTGGATCTCGTCGAACGATATCAAAAACATGCACCTCAATCTGTGACGTCCTAGATAATTCAGAACTTTCAGCAAGCACCATGATTTACGATTTATTAGAGTAATTAGCCATTGTCAAATACTTAACCGCTAGTCAAAATATACGTCATAAGATTTGGCACATTAATAAACATTAATGGTATTCCCACAATAATAGAAAACAAATAAACGACTGAACCGTTAGATAACAAATGGAGCATAAGTTGCGTAATAGTGAACGTATTCGTGAAAACAATAGCGTTTTTAACTTAGAAAATTATCTCCCCTTTAGCGAATCTTTCAGAACTACCACTAGTGCACGTCTGGTTGCCTAACCATCGTAATCACGTGGGTATCGAATAAGAATGATTAACTAATTGTTGGGTATCGGACTTTGTTCTATATTCTTCGTCTTGTTTATAGAATGATTCAATTGGATAGCATGAACCCATTTCAAATTTCCCAGGTCTGACGTAAACCTTCCCGAACCGGCAACACCGCGAAGGCACGCTTTTTAAAGGGCCGTCCCTTCGGCCGTAAGAATTGCGAACACCCGTTAGGCGGCCGGATCGGCGATGTTTTACGTTTTTACTCCTTTTTTTTGCCGAGAATCCTTCAGATAATGACTCGCATATGTTCGCTTTCTGGAAACCCTGCACCGATGCCCCATATTTTAAGAGGACCCTTTCCTTATCTCGGAACCTGCCGTTTCTCGATGCTCGTATGCCGAAGCCAAACCATCGAAATTTTTGAGTGTTCCCGGAATCGAAATCTCTGCTAATGAAGCGATTATTCGAAAGAAAAACATTCGAGATAAGTGAATGTTTTTTGTAAAGTAGCAGTTTTCTAATTTGTTTACTTTTGTAACATATCTCAGTAACAGTGAAATTTAATAAAAAATAATAAAAAACATTTTATTAAAAAAAAAAAAAGATTTGAAATGAAGAAATGCGTGTAGAAAAACATAAGGTATATAAATATGAAACTTCCAACTTTTAATATGAACTGCCGTATGCATCTCGATTAAGATAAGTACAAAAAGATTAAGTACAAAAATGTTAACCACTTGCTCAGGGAGACCTAAAAGATAATACAGATAAGATAAAATGAAGTAATGCCCCCTTTTCCTCTGGAAAATCGCCGCCTATGATAAGCATCATTCAGGATTGCTTAGATCTGTCAACTACCATACGGTCGTTTTTGACAGCGCTTCCAAATGTAGAAACAACGAGAATGAACATTTTTATTAATAATACTACCTGAAAGGTTAATCCAGTTAGCTGCAATATTTTGCATTCGTTTATCGTTCTTTTATTCCAAAGTGTCAGAGCTACATTTTCACTCATTACGTCCGTCAGGATTACCCACTAACAACAAAACACACTTCGCGTACAGTTAAATAAAATATCCATTTATTCTAAGAACAAAAATAATACTAAAAAATAATCGAAAACTTTTAATGCACCTGCGGCAGTCTTGTACGATAACCTTGAAAAACAAACCGGCGATCTAAATTATAGCAACAAATTGCTTTATTTCATTACTACAAAACGTTTAAAACTGAAAAAAATACAATAAAAACTGAAGGAAAACACAAAACCATAACGCCATCAATCCAATGACAAGGAATTTTACCGTTGTGTTGTTGGTGTTGCCGTACTCTCTACGTCAAACGTGCGAAATAAATAACCTCGCGGCGAACGGGCCGCCATAGTTGGCGATAAGTAGGGGTTTAATATAGTTTGGAAAAAAGTAGTTTCGCTTTATAAATAAGTTTGGAAATATTGTGAAGGGGGATTCTGTTAATCTTATTCTCTATACCTTCTTAAAATATTTTTACTTAGTCATTCTTAACTCTGTGTATACGCAGAGTATATGCAAAATACGTAGAAAATTCCCTGAAGTGATTCTGTAGATTAAAACAATATGTACAGGGTGTCCCTATCTCGAAAACTACAAGAGATAGAAATATGTGGCATTCCAACACTACTTCATCTAAACTTCATAAACCTCTTAGTTTTTGAGATACAGGGCGAAATAACTTTTAAGGAATTTTACGATACGAAGATAAATTTTTTACGAAGAGTTCAGTGGCGTACTTATAATTTATCTACAGGGTGTCTCTTCAAAAATATGACCTAAACATACATTTTTTAAATGGAACATTATGTATAGCTTATGCAATTCAATTGCAGAATTCTTTTCCTTCATAATGGTATATAACAGCTGTCACTTTATATTTTGGTTGTTAAAAATAATAAAACTGTGCATGTGTAAAAGTGTGTGGTGTATGGCGCATAGTTTTCGTATAATTATACAAATTTATTTTTTTTTTAGATTGCCTCTAAAAACGGCTGTAAGGTCGTCTTAAAATGTTCATATTTGTGGTGTTTTCAGGTACAGAAATCTCGAAAAATAAAGTACGTAGAAAAAAGTAATATCCAAAATAAAATTTTTGATGTTTTGACTTTTCGAAAGCTTTTGTAAGACACACATTATAGGGCAATCCAACGAACTGTCAAATCACTTTAAAAATGGCGGCTGTAGGACAAACAACTCGACATATGACAAGCAGAAATTTGTGCTTTTGTGTAGAACTTTTAGTTATTGGTCTGTGTGTAGAACTGTGTGTTTTGCTCATTATATTTTACATCTATTTCGGAATACCAAGTATAATTCAGACTATCATAATGGTTTTGTTTTGTTGTGTTATGAATTGTTAGAGTAGAGGACAGCGAGAAGATCAAGTTAGATTTTTTAGGATTCCTGCTGCATTGAATTATAGACAGAACTGATCTCAATGAACTCTCATATAAGACGGCAAAAGTGCAATAAAACAGCAAGACCTAACTCAAGAAAAAATTAAATACAGTGTACAAGTTTTAAATATATTATTTATAAATAGGCACCTAAGTTCTTTTTTCTCTCCAACTAGTAACATAATTACACCGCCAGCCCTAGCAATTCAGGGTCCTGGAGAATACTATATGTAATATTAATGAAAAAATATATTGATAACAATATTGGCAGTTATATATAATTAATTAGTAAACTATGACAGAGGTACGTAATTTGATTTTAACAATTATTTATACATAGATACATGGCAGAGTTTATTTTCAGTTAAAGAAAAATTCTGCGGGGGCTTGAAATTCTTAATAATGCCACTGTTTCCAATTCACATATATTTGACAAAAATTATAAATAATAAATAAAAGTCCATTTGATAGAAAAAATCTAAAATATATTTAATAAATATTAAAAATAAGTTATACATATATACAATTCTAAAAAAATTGGGTACATAGATAAATAGTACAAAATGTTTAATAATCAATTGGTTTTTTGATATTTTAAATAATTGCGGCATTGCAATAATAATTTAAAGTTTGTTACAGCACAATAAAAAACATTAGCAGCAGGGAAAATCAAAATTTAATGCACCAAGTTCATTTTTGATTAGTCAACTATTTCTTGCCTCGGCCCATTTGAAAGAAAAAATTTGTAGATATACCGAAGTGCAGTGAATACTGAGAATAATAATAATTTTACGAATATTCAGCAACTAGAACGTTTTACCTAAAATATAAACCCACTTTTTCTTATTATAATAAAAATATATGAGAAATAGGTTCATATTACACTTTCTAATATGAGATATAAAAGAGTTGCTGATCTGGCAGGAACTAGGGGGTCCCACTAATCGCAGGGCCCTGCCCAGTGCCCAATGGAAGGGCCTGCATAGGTAGGTATATATTACTTTTACATATAAATATTGCAGATATTTAAAACTTCAGAAACCATTAGCACAACACTACATTTTCGTTTATATCTACCCATCTTGGTCTCTGACAACGTTGCAGTGGTAATTTGATAACCCGAATGCAATGTAGGAATCCAATCAAGATGTAAGTTATCTGTTAAAGCAGCCGGTTTACCTGAATATATGCTTTTAAATTGTTGTATATAACTTTTTATTAACTAACCCGAAACAAAATGTTTTGAACAAACGACACTGTATTTAATTTTTTCTTGAGTTAGGTCTTGCCGTTATATTGCACAAATCCACTTTTGCCGTTTTATATGAGAGAGTTCATTGAAATCAGTTCTATGTCTATAATTCAATGCAGCAGGAATCCTAAAAAATATAACTTGATCTTCTCGCCATCCTCTACTCCAACAATTCATAACACAACAAAACAAAACCATTATGATAGTCTGAATTATCCTTGGTATTCTGAAATAGGTATAAAATATAATGAGCCAAACACACAGTTCTACACAAAATCACAAATTTCTGCTTGTCATATGTCGAGTTGTTTGTCTTACAGCCGCCATTTTTAAAGCGATTTGACAGTTCGTTGGATTGCCCTATTATGCTATTTTAACTCCACATTTTAACAATTATTTTCACATACTTATAAACAAAAGTGCACAATCTTATATGCAGAACTATGGAAGTTTATGTTATAACAATATTTACATCTATGTATAGCTAAATTTAAAACAATACGTAATTTGAAAGATTGCTGTACCTAAAAATTTGTTGGTTACCGCTTTCTGTCGTTCTGGCTCGGTACCTTTGAATATTCGCAGGTGGTAAGAGGTAATATTTCGGTTATTTGCTAAACTCTATATTATTCAATTCTTAAATGTCTAAAATCTTTTGCAGAAAACAGTATTTTTAGAATACGGCGCCCTTAAGGAAAATATGTTCCAGAATCCTAGAATGTACCCCACATCCATAAAATAACCGGAGAATAGTTATTATTAATTTAAAAAAATATCGACTCTCTTATGTTTTATACGGCTTTGTTTTGTTCGAAAATCTAAATAACGTCGCCACCTTTTACAAAACCAATCATGGCAATCGATCAGCAGGCGTTTGTTTTGTGCATCCATAGAAATCAAGCCAGCACCGTCGCCGTGGCATTGACCTTCAATCGATATTGAATAGCAAGCAGCAGCACAGGGATATTAGGTGCACCCCTTTTTTTTACTCAATATGCATTCAAGGGATAGAGAAACACATTATTGTGTTATCTATGAAAAAAGCATGCATATTCATTTATAGACGTTCGGGGATGACTGATGATTTACCCCTACAGCCCCTGCGCCGAACTTTTTGGTACGACAATTAGCCCAAGTATGTATCCCATTTTGGTCAAAATAACATTTACGTTATTTCAAGGTTTAATGTTATATTTCAAAATTTTAAATCTTTGTAGTATGTATCACTCTGTAGCTGTTAAGAATTAACGGCGATGTTATTTCTAACACGTTATGTAGAGAGTTTTTTATAGGCAAATATTTAGGCTATAGTTTAATGTATATGTGTTATTTGAATTGTGAAAATGGATGGCTTATTAAATTCACATTTAATACCAGGTTTTATAAATACATGATGAAAAATTAAATACGGCAATTTATTAACGAATTAAGACAATTTTTGGCAATTCTTCAGAGAGAAAAAGTATTCCAGCAGAGCTAAAGGTAAAATTACTACTTTCTAATTTTATTTTTTGATAGTTGGATTGGTTCTAGTATTTGCAACATTATTATTTCCGTACCTAAAAATTTGTTGGTTAGACCGCTTTCTGTCGTTGTATATTCATTTTATTCCGGTACCTTTAAATATTCGCAGGCGGCATGAGATAACATTCCTGCTATTTGCTAAGCTCTATAGTATTCAGTTCTTAAATGTCTAAAATTATTTGTATTTATAGAAAATACTATCTTAAGAATACGGCGCCTTTAAGGCTGGCGCTTCAAGGACAATGAATCGTATTTACAAATGCACAAATAAAATTCACCCAGTATGCGAAGATTCTTATTTGCATAGTACTAAAATATAATGCTGAAATTGAATCATTTCCTTTAATATATTTAATAAGGACATGTATTGGAGATAATTTTAATTCAGGACTGTCAATATTCTTATTTCATTTCTGACTTTTTTGTAAACTGATAGACACATCAATAACAATTAGGTAATGCGGTCATGTGTAGTAGATGAAAAACTTATTAGTGGTGGGCATTTGTGCTACGCGTAAGTTGGTTTGTCATCTTTTCGTTTGTAACCAATAATTCTGTAAAATCTCAACCGATTTCTAAAAACGGTACGTCACTGTATTCGCAATGAAAAGGGCTTTAAAATGATGTGCCACAAGTGGGGTAGTTGCATTTGAAATTTTTAAGTTGGGGTTGCTAGGCATTAGGGGGATGAACATGTCGAGTTGGCTTGACTGTCAAAAAAGCTCCCCCCAAGAACAAAAATCGACGGGTCTCGGCGAATTTTGAAATATTATTCGATTTCCAATTATAGGGGGGGTCAAATTTTCGTTGGGATACCCTGTATATATCTGAAGAAGCAATCCTAAAAATGCAGAAATAGGTCAGATCTCATCTATTGTGGTTGAATTTTCGAGTTCCCACTGCCAAAAGTGAAGTTAGATATTTATAGAGTGTTTTCATTAAAGCAGGTTAGTAAATTTAGATAGATTAATTTCTTTAGATTATTATTGAATAGAGCTTTGTCTGTGGAATTGTTCATTAGCATACCTATCAGAGGTGGTATCAGAGAACATACATATGACTTCATTGATAGGAATTGTAGGAGATTTGATTTATATTAGCTTAAAATACCTTTCTAATACAGTAAAAAAATAACCAATACTATTACCGAACAATTCTTAGAGAGATAGGTATGATGTTTCCACAAACTCAGCAAACAAGAAACCACATAAAAACTGAGTAAGCTGTATCAAACACAGTTTAGTTTAAACAGCTTTAGATTTAATATTAATTAAATTAAGTATCATATTTATATCATATTAAAATTAAAAATCAATAATCGAATTGTCAACAATCATTTAAGCAGGGAATACACATGCCTGTTATCTGCATAATGGTATTCAAAGAACTTGCAAAAAGCAGCTACTGACATATGTGTTCCTCAATAAATTGCCGAATTGAACCTTTACTAAATCTAAAGATTTTTTTTAAATTCTTCATCAGGAAAATCAAATGGATTACTTACATTTTTTATCTTTCTTTGTTGAATGTTTTGATTTAAATTTTGCAACTTACATTCGATGTGCATTTATAAAACCACGAACTAAATTTAAATTTAATAAGCAGTCCATTTTCACAATTCAAATAACACAAAACATAACAACAAAATGAGATACATGCTTGGACTGAATGTAAGCTTAGTTTGTTAATTTCATCAATTTATGCTATTAGAAAAGTTAAGAGAGCGTTTTTAATTAGTTTCCCTTACGGTGCGAAGTTAAAGATTTTAGATTGGCAAAATCTTGGGGTGACTTTTCGTTCCGCCAAAAAAACTACTATGCATAATCCCCCGTGTGACATAATTATTAATTAGATAACCCCAAATGGGGTGCCGCGTGCACATCAAATCCCTTTTCATCCATTGCCACAATCAGGCACTTTAAGTGGGATTTGGATCTGGTTCGCAGAGTATGTTCTACACCCTGGTTTAATGTGTTGTCAGTAGGCTATTTTTATTCAACTGTTTTGAAAAAATATAATAAGCAAGTTATCCACACCCATCATCAGCATTACCAAAAAATGTATAAATAATGAATAAAACAGAAAATCAAACAGAAATCAAGATCAAACTCTGTTCGTATGGTGTAGAATTATACAAAGTATCCACAATATAGGTGTTAATACTGAATTGTTGCTATATTTGACCAAAAAGCAACATAAAGCATTTATGAAAAAATGTCAAATACAAATATATTTCAACTACCATAAATTGCAGACCTTTTTTTCTACAAGCGTACGTATTTAATGTATTTATTTATTTATTTTAGTTCGGAAAGTGCCATTTTCCCGAACTCATACTTGAGTATAATTTTGAAGAAAAATTTTGTAGGTGGTGATAAAATAAAAATCTCAGGTTGATTCTCCATAAAGTTAGAAATTTTTTTTATATTATCCACTAATTTGCATTTTTAAATAAAAAAAAATAAATTAAAAATGTTTTATTATACAGTAATAATTGTTACTGTAGTAATTAAAAATAACAATTCATTGTTTATGTGGCAGAGGTTGCTTGACATATCAGTCTACAGTAAATTTCGATCTGTGTTTTTAATTTTATCAAATCGATAATAAATTCATCAGATGAAGAACTTCCTGAAGAAATTTTAGCAGCAGCTAATGAAGCAAGTTTGAATTTGTTACTCGTGATGTCAAAAGAAAGATATGAGAAAAAACACTAACACTAAAAATGCATAATCAACTGTCCAAATTCTTGAAAATAAACACGTCATGGTCCAGATATTCAATGATAATAAGTATTTGTAAAATTAAACAATTTCATAACTGCCTTTATAAAAAGACTGTTGGTTTTCCGAGAAAAGTACAACTTTTTAGTCACGACGTGAAAAAAGCTTATGTAGCTTATGTTGGTTACTTAGGGTTACTTAGAAGACTTTACAAATCGGAAAAAAGAAATGTCCAACAAAATTCTTCGTTTGAACACTCCGTCATCTTAAAAACTGCAATTTATAGCCATTAATATCTTACCCATATGAACCATCAGTAATCAACAGCTACGATTTGACGCTTGCTTCTGAAGAAACTTCTTCCCAATATTTCTTCCCCGTAAGAGAGCAATGTTCTTCCAATAAGCAGCTAACTCCAACCCACATCCTGACTTCCGCAATTAACTGTACGTTTACAATTAATGCCACTAATAATAAGTAAGAAGATGATACTCCTCTTTTTCCAATGTATTTGTATTCACTCTCATTATGCTGCACTTTTAGAAGTTAATAGACTTTAATTGAGTCAGTTTTTTAGAGGTAAGTGATTACTTGAATACCAAAAACAAATTACAAAAAAATAAATAATGAGTAAACCGTTCTTAAAGTGCACTTAACAGTTGTATTAGAGCGTTTATCAGTGTTGCCTGTTGTCTTCTCACAATAACTTTAAGTGGCAGAGAACGTAATTACAATAGAACTTCTAACATTTACCTCGTTCAACTGAACACCTGCTATGATATGCCAAGAGTGGTAAACACCCCAAAAAACAACAGACCACCACTGGCATTACCTAAATAATTAGGGTATTAATTTGCTGCCAAAAATAAGTTCATATAATTTCTACATTTTGACAATAAGGTAAATATAATATCGACCAAAAGCAATATTTTTGCGATAACGAAGTTCGGATCAACCGAGCGAAAACCCAAGAGGTGTCGCGTATTTTCGCGTCGATTTTCCCGTGAAAGAAAGAAAAGCCTGCGGCCCCTCGGAGCGCCTGGGCATAACAATAAAGTAAAGAGTTTTAGCAGTGGCACAATCAGACAGTCGCGTGGGACAGAAAAGAGTTAATATTGATCCGTTTTTTTATTTGAGTCACCCCCACGGTTTTTTTTCACCCTCGCTTTTTTTCATCCCCGGATGAGTGTTACTATAGCAACTGTACAGCAGGTGCCAGCGAACACGCAACACAGATATCATGTCACTTCCAGTTTCTTACTTAACTTCTTACATCCCCAATTACATATGCCACGGGACGCGCACACGGCGGCTCCCGGGTTTCCGGGAACGACGGTTTTTGGCTGGTATCGGGGATGAGGCGGTGGTGTAGGTGGGCGGGGGACGGTAAACGATGCCCGATTTTGATAAATCTATCGGAAAAGACGTGCATTTCAAATAACAACTTGTTGACACGTATTCAGATACGGCATCAAAAACACGACATCCTACAACGATGCCGGAGTTAATCGGCATTAAAAGACTTCCCTTTTGTTTTCAAATCGCTTGAAATAATCCCAGTGGATGACTTGCAAATATTCTGAGTATCGTTGATTAATTAATAATAGAAGGCGCCTAATATACTTTATTGTATGATAAGTTGTACCAAACAAAATATAACTGCAAATATGAAATTCCAGGAAACAACTCTGCGAAATAATGCCCCCACCACATTTGAAAAACTTCAGCAAAAGCTAAAGTGATTCGTCGGTGATCCACCAGACATATACCGGTTTCAAGCTTATTAGTTCTCATCAGTATGCCATAGGTGAGATAACGCCATAGGGTTAGACAGACTTAAAACAACTAAGATTGTTCGTAGGTCACCTCACCTACAGCATACTGATGAGAGCTAATACGCTCGAAACCGGTATATGCCTGTCGGGGCATTAGTGCGCAGAGTAGTTATTTCCTAGAATTCCGTGTTTGCAACATATCATTATCGCCGTTTCGCGCTAGAGCTCGTTAGCTTTCAATGGTTTCTACGGCAACTGGTAATAGAATTATAACTGCAAACACACTGAGAAAATAAACTCTTGGAGCAACAGTTTTCTTGATGTCACCTCTTTGATTGTTGTCGCAAGAACATTTTTCTTGAAATAAAACGAAGATTATGAAAATAGAATTACTCCGAAAAAAAATTTGGTACCTGTAAAAAATTTTGTTTAGTGGAAATAAATTATTTGTTTGTATATGGCCAAACAAATATTTAATTCTTCATACCAAATCATTGTTTTGAAAAAACAGTTATTTTGTGTAAAGAAAGCATTTGTTTCCATGAATAAACATGATTTCCTTTTCAGTGATGATATTCTATGATAAATCAACATTTTTATACAGATATGAACAAATTGTTTAAGGTAATGAAAAAAATATATATATTTATTTGAAGATAGGTATAGGATATGCTTTTTAAAATATGCTTGGAATTTTGAGTAGAATCCAAATATCCAATAATATACAGGGCGTTCCATTAAAAAAAATATGAGTTAGATTGAGATCTTTCAAAATCATTGGTCTTTGTTTTTTTTTTCAAATAAGAAAAAAAGTTGCTAGTCCACTATGCAATATGGTTTTTGCTTCATTCCGATATCTTTAAAAACAGAAAAGTTACAGCTGGTCAAAATGTTATCAAAGTTATTGGAACGCTACACGTAAGTAGAACATCTCTGGTAAATCAATGAGTTTATGAAATATTTTAAATAAAAATGATAAGACTTGTGAGAACTCTCCTCAACTGCAACGATGTGATATTCAATATCTGTAACAGGAGACTATGATAAAATTCTCCCAGAGGGACAAATATTATCAAAATGTCGTAAATTTTAAAAGGCGACGTTGAACATCTTCAAGATGATTAATATTAACTTGATAGCACAGGTACCATATAAGGCTAGCATATAATAAAAGAGTTACAGACATTTTTCGGAAACGCCAGATTGACTTTTTTTTTAAATAACTCAAAACTTGAAGAGCTAGGACCGGTCTGTAAGCGCCTTTAAGTTAGCAATAGAAGTATCTAAAACTTTCCCCATTTAACCATTTTACTATTTGTATTTCTTTTCCAAGACACCAATACATACATCATCAAAATGATCCACATGGTATATTAAATGCCGGATGCTACTACCCATTTTGTATACCTATCTATGAATCGTGTGAAAAATTTTTCGAACAACAAAAGGCTCCGTGTGCTTATCGTTTTAACTTTTGAACCACCGGGAGGCGGCACAGGTGTCAAGAGGCCGCCAGCTCTGCGTCATCTTCCAAATTGGATGCCTTATAAATTCGCAGGCACGGGGATTCATCGGCTAATGTACCCGCCTGCTTTATCTGTTACCGCGTCCTTGTGGGGACGCAGAGAAGATAAATTAAAAAATATAATTACGGCCATTCTGGCCCAGAAAGTCGTTCGCCATCCTGCGGTCTAATCTCATTCCGAAACTGACGGAGCGGTACCCAAAGACGACAATAGAATATTCAGTATGTTATTTACACTAAGTATATGGGAGGTAATTAGCGCTTTTACCAGTTGAGGACGATTTTTCAAAAAGCACAACACGGATATATCAAAATATCCCAACCTTACGACCTCCGGAAATGATTTGGTTCCTAGCTTTATGGTCAAGGATTGCACTGCAGTTTTTATATCTCCGTTATTAATATTATATAATTTATCGTTACGTACGTCGCGATTTCCTGATTGTTGGAAAATAGGTAGAATCTGTCCAGTTTTGAAATGTGGCAACTCGAATGATGTAACTAACTACAGGTCCATTGCTATTCTGCCCAACTTTGCCAAAGTCTTTGTGATTACTTTATATAATCATACTTATAGGTCCGTAAAAATGTATTGTCGTATTCTAGGGGGCAGGTGGATGTGGTATATATGGATTTTCCAAAGCTTTCGACACAGTTAACCATACTATAATGTTGTTTCGGTTAGCTGAACTTAGGTTATCTAATAATGTATTACAGTTTTTTAACTCATATTTAAACGATCGGTTTTATTATGTTGCATACAATGGATTTCAACCTGAACTGTTTGCCGCTACTTCGGGTGTTCCTCAGGGGTCCAATCTTGGCCCTCTACTATTAATATTTATTGACAATCTTACAAAAATTATTAGCTGTAAAAATTGCTTTTCGCCGATGACTTTGAACATTTATTGCAAAACTGATGACAGTAATGACTGTGAATTTTGACAATCTCAAATATCAATAATTGAAGAGTGGTGTGAAACATTTAAACTTAATTTGAATTTATCTAAATGTAAAGTGGTTACATATTCTAGGAAACACGAACCTATTTTATTTCGTTATTCTTTAAACAATACTGTTTTTCAGAGGGAGTGTACAATAAGAGATTTGGGCATTGTATAAATTAAGTTTTTCAGAACATATTAATAATGTAGTTAAATACTCATTTAAGATGCTAGGTTTTATCATAAGAAATGATAAATCTTTTTCTAATATTAATGCGCTACAGATGATCTATTTTTCATTTGTACGGTCTAAGTTGGAATACGGTGCTATAATTTGGTACCCTGTCTATGAAACATATTGTTTGAATATTGAGTCAGTTCAAAGGATATTTTTAAAGTTTCTTTCCTTCAAGTGTGATGGTGATATCCCACTCGAGCCTGCAACCATGACTATTGCTTTCTAGGTTCGATATTCCCTCATTAAAACTAAGACGGGCTAGAAATAGTGTATTATTTTTGTACAATTTGTTTAACAACAATGTTGATTTCATGTCATTATTAGAATATTTTAAAATCAGAGTTCCTAATTTTCGTCTTAAGCAAAATGATACTTTTTATTTACCAGCAGCCAATACGAATATTTTAAGAAAGTCTCCAGCTTATACTATGTCTTGTAATTTTAACATTATATCTGATAATTGTGATATAAACTTTCTTCTATTAAATCTATAAATACAGCTATACGTTTTTTTTTGTAATTACAGTTACTTTGTATTTGTTTTGTTTTTCTTTTTATATAACGTTTACTGTTAATAATTAAGTAATTTTCATTAATGTATTAGAATACATTAATGAAAATAAAATACGTACATTACATAAAAAACCTATACCCAATGGGTAAATTATTAAGAGAAGCCGTGTTTAAATACTAAGTAATAAAAAACCATCGTGTTGTCGACAGAAAACTGTCCAAGACGGAAATGGCACGCCTCTGATCTGATGCACATAAGTTATCGAGAGTGAATCTTGACCTACCGTATTATTAGGTCAATAACCTAGTTACCTAGTTTTTGTACTGTTATTTAACGACAAGGAGTAAAACTATTTTTTTTATCTAGATACATGAATGAATTTTCCTTAAATATTGATTTATTTGTTAATAAAAACAAATGTAGATAATAAATAAATGTTTTCGAATGTTAGGTTATTACAGTTTAATAATTTTGATATTACGTTTTCACTACGTTTTACAAATATATATGAATTTTTAGTATTACTCGTAAGTACAATAAATTATTCGTTTGCAGTTACGTACATCTAGCCTAGAAATTTATTGTTTTTTAAGTAGTATGGTACCTACTAACCTGTTTAAAATGCCAGTTCGAGTAAAACTGCACTCATCCGTCCATAACACTTTATTAATAAAACGTAACAGCGCCATTCGCATTTCGTAAACATTCTCCGTTTAATACTACCATTTCCGCATATTCGGAATTTGTAAAATTATGCATTGTGAATTTACGACGAATACGCGAGACCGAAATAAACAAATTACTGCTTACTGATTTGATTGAATTCTCTCCATCCCCCCTCCAAATGTGTGGCGTGATCTACAAATTTGGGGGGAAAGAAATGCGGGAAATGCAGATAGTACTAAATGGGGGTAAATTTGAATAACATGCTGATATGTTAGACGATATTATGTATGTAAACATGACGTGGCAACGATGTTTAATCCGGCATTCGATTGTCGTATGGGTGCGTCATCAGAAAGCTCGTAGCGCACCAGGAGCGTCGTGTTACCGATTTTTATAGTGATTTGTTTATTTTTTTAAAGATCGAGTAAAAAATTTTTGTTCGATTTTCTCCCTTTATTAGGCCTCCCAAATACGTGGTTAAAATTAATGACATTATGACTGATTCACCCTGTATATACTACGTTAAACTGAATCGCAAAACAAAACGTTCATCGACTCCTACTTAACCATAAGGATTCTGGATACAGAATTGCTGAAGCATAATTAGTGTATACAATATTGTTAGTGTCTCATCCCTACTGCAAAAACATATGGAAAGATGATGGGAACATCTCAAAAACGTATTCAGTAATAAATCGAGGCGCAATAAAACTTTTGGCAACCACTGCGTCGCACCATCAAACGGCAGGCCATAAAACTCATGACCCCTGCGAGCGAAAGGGTAGGCAGCTCGCCCGCGCCAAAAAATCTGCATAAAAAATACACCGGCGGCGGCAGTGCCATTAGCGGGACGACCATTGTTCGACGGCCCAAATTAATTTCGGCCCCCTTCCATCCGGAGCCCTCTGATAAAACAAAGGAGTCGCGAAGGAACAAAACGCCGCCGTCGCCGACTTTGTTTATGTAAGATATGAGTTGTATGAAATATTCATGGATCCGGCTGGCCCTGATGGAATAGGGATGATGAGTGTAGAACGCGGTTTCAAATTATCGTTTGTGATGAAGTATTATGCGTATAGATGCTATATAATATAAAATATTGTTTGCAGGAGTTCAAATCTTGAAGGAAGTTCAAATACAATTGCTTGCTACGTACCAGTAAGGTTATGTTTTCGTGCAGAATCAAAAATTAGTTGGCTGAGACAAGAAATCTTTCAAAATTTAAAATTCTTGTTTTGGCAAAACAAGACGAAAAATGAAACTTTTCCTCAAATTAGTTACTAAATGTACAGCTTTTCAAAACACTACGGGATGTCCCAGTATCATTATAGTAACGAAAACTGCATAGTTGTCAATACGTAATCTTCACCATTGAAACCACATCATGATTTTGTAATTTTTGATGGGACGGTTTGGTGTTTGGAACGTTATGGAAACTAAGCAGAAGTACATTAAAGTTGGCATCCCCTAAAACCTTCGAGTATCGATTTTCGAGTGATTTTCATGGACGCTGCCATTTCCCCCCCAATCACCGCCAGACAACCCCACAGAGGGACCCCCGAGCGCTCCCGGGGAAATCTAATGCTAGAATTGAATTTGGCATCCTCGAAAAACCCCGAGTAACGAGTTTGGAGCGATTTTCATGCACGCTGCCATTTATCCCCCAATTCACCCCCCGCGCACCCCCACAGAGCCACCCCCGTGCATCCCCGGGTAATTCTAATGCCAGAATCAAGTTCTGGCAGTACCGAAAACCCCCCCAGTAACGATTTACGAGCGATTTTTCCGAGTTTCCAGTCATTCCTATAATGGTGTAATGCATTTTCCGGTCCAAAAGGCATTTTTCAAAAAATGGTTAAACATACGACTTTTTTCCTGGGATCTTCCTGAACATAACGCAGAAAACCGCATCTCGATATCTGCTGTGCCTAAAAATGTCCACTATTCCGGTCGATTTTGATCTAAATGCCCTGGACTAGTAATAGAATCGTCTCTATCAAGTGGTAGTGATCTTGGCAATACACTTTAAAGTTTCCAGTGTCGTGGCTGCTACATTCCATTCACTAGAATGATGATGACCAGTGACGACGTTGACACTAGTTTGAACGCAGTTTAAAAAACTACTTATAGTACGACTATTTATTTAATTATTAGGTAGGTATACGTACTATTAACGATAAAAGACTATCCCCTACTTAAAATTACCTCTGTATAGTATTTCTTTAAGAAAATTCAGAGATTTTCGGTCTTCCCAAGAAAGGAAAAATGAAAATATTTTACCTGAGGTCGTCCTTGTCGAGTTACAAGGCAAACCTTTTTATTCCGCCGGCTACATAAAGACGTCGCTTTAAACAAAAAACGGAAGGGACGCGGAGGAATCGGCGACGCCGCGGAATCGTTACGGAAAAGTTAATTTTAATAGGCGGAGGAGCGCCGGATGGTGGGGAGAATCCACCTGCAACAATTAGTCAGTGGGCGGAAGCCGGCAGGCGCGTCCTTTCGCAGGACTCTCTTTGTGACTCTTGTAATTAACGTTTCGCTGGCGGGATTCCTCTCAAAGGGCTCCCGGTCCGCGGAGGAAGTTCTTCGAGTTAAGAGGCCTACGTTTACCGGTTGGACCAAACGTCTATGTATCTCTTTTCCGTATACACGCTGTCCTTAGCGCCTTAATTTTGCCACATGATAATAAGTGGTACTAAGCTGAACATAATTGAGTTAACATTTTTTTTTCTTTAACTAGCCGTAACAGAATTATGACAGCAAACAGATGTCGAATATGTGGCAACGTAGCACTTCTGTCAGGCGTTTCTATTTGCTCATGTTTCTTGTGCAATGTGTTTAATGCTGCTTGTGAAATGTTTTTCAGTGATATTTAACATTTGCTCCTCAGCACATAAGTTTTCTAGACGCCTATGTATACCAAGATTTTCAATGCATTTTCAGACGCTGTGAAACCGTACAAACGTCTCGCAGCCACAGAACTTTGCCCAGTTCCGCAGTAAATTATCAACATATGATGTAGCTCACGGTTATTAAAATGTTTCATTTTTATTTACACACACAACATCAAACAAACGCTAGACAGTTACAAAAATATTAGACCAGTATAATAACGAAATCTCTATTCACAGTACCAAGTACATGCGATGTACCCAATGATATGACACGATGGACAATACCGAGCAAAACTATTTCGCCAAATTAACGGGTTATAATTACCTACAATGTTGTCGTGCGTTACATTCTGAAAGAAATTTCCACAATGTATTTCATTAAGATTGATGTAATTAGCAAATTACAAACAGATTACGTTAATAGTGCTTTTGTTTGGTACCTTATCTGTACATAATTTTGTATTTATATTGCATTTTTATTTATTTGTATATCTATTTTTGAAGTGTATTTGTAGAAAAACTACTATTCATTTGGAGACTTTTTTTTGGTACTTTTGGTCAGATAGATTAAAATTGCGGCATTCGTATTTCGGACACCCTGTATATAATAATAATAATAATAATAATAATAATAATAATAATAATAATAATAATAATAATAATAATAATAATAATAATAATAATAATAATAATAATAATAATAATAATAATAATAATAATAATAATAATAATAATAATAATAATAATAATATATCTGCCCCTCATTCAAATCACGAGGATTAGCCCAGAACTCGGATTTCTGCGGAAAGGGCGCAGCAAATTATTATTATGCAGGCCGCATTTCCTCACAGAAACGACTTACGTTGGTAGGCCCTAACCACCATTCAGTGCAGGAATGAAAGAAACTTGGAAAACTTCATTAATTAGAGAGGTGGTCAAATGTCAGTATTAATCTCTCACATTGACCCAAGTCAACATTCCATATCATACCCACAGAGAGGGTGTAAATCCTCTCCGCAAATATAGCTGGTCTACCTACCGCAGGATTCGAACCTGCCGACAGAGTGGCAACCTCGACGCAAGTCCTTACTGACGCCTTAACCCGCTCAACCGTCCACCGGCCTATAGTCTGTATATTTCTATTCAGCTATGTATTACAAATGATATAGATGAACAATCAAATATGAATCGAAAGAGTAAAAAACTAGAGAGCTGCAAGGGAATTTTTTTAAACATTGGCATGACCACAAATAAATTATCTGGTATTATGGCGCGACTATTATTATAATGACGTTTTGTATTCTAGAGACGTTTTTTGTTAAACTTCGAACGGAAATTAGAAAACTTCTATTAAAAAGCCAACGAGTCAGCGTCGTACATTTTTGTTTATTTTTCATAAAAATATTATAGTGAAACATACCCACCTGTACGCCCATGTGAGTACTGAAAAAATAATAACAGTCAAAACACGCCTTCTATCATGGTGTCAGTGACAGAAATTTAAGCTACTTATAAGAAAAAAAAACATTTCTCCATGAAATTACTTGAAGTATCTGAGTGACAAGTACACAAATTTACAAGATAAAATAAAAAATAATGACTTAGTCACGACTACAGAATCCTTCTAGGGATCAAAATAGATTAATGATTGATACAAAGCAAGAATAAAACTGTTGGAAATATCTATCTCGTCGTTTTGCGATTATTAACAATTTTGATGCTCATTCTTATGACGTAGGCCTCTTAAGACGTTGGCAACTGCTACCGCTTCGCCTGGACAGATTTAACAATGAAAAGTCTGGTAAAAATTACGCTGGCAGCAGGATAAACAGGACAGGCTCCTTTATTCAATACATATTTAGCCGCAAAAAGGAAAATTGAAGCTACTCAAGGACACGGTTTGGTAATGTTTCTTTGAAATTTACAGATAAAAATCCTTACAAAACACAATCTAGGTATTGTTACAGTTAAATACTAAATGTATTTGTCTTTATTTAAAAAAATCATATTGTTGATAAAAATCTTGCGAAACCGTTATTTGTACTGTACGTGGTTCGTCCGACATGGAGTAAATGACCGATAGATGCAGCTTGTTACATTTAGCGTACCCTGTGGAGCGCTAAAAGAAAAACTCTTACCAAGGAGCTTTGCCTGGGAACGAGACAGAAGAAGATTCCTAGTAAAAAGGGGCCCGGAGATCCACCTCTACAAAGCGAAGGCATCCGGCTATCCAGTTCTATAGCGCAATAATGTGTGGGATAATTCCTCTCAGCAAGAATATTGGCGCGCACATTTAAAAACTGTTAAAACAAATACAAAATTTAACCCTTTCGAACGTTAGAATAATAATAATTAAAAACATAGATATCACAAACACAACACAATTTATTAATTAAAACACATTGAATATATAGAGGATTTTAAGTAAAGATTAGTTTTCGGCTTATTAAGAGAAAAGTTTGTACAACTCTTAAGTTGGATTTAGGTACATTAAATTGAATTTGTGACAAAAAATCAGGCCAGTCAATGTCATTATGCAACATTTTATATAGAAAAGATGAGTGATGAACACTTCCTTCTCAAATCCAAACTGGAAATATTAAATCTCTCTAATAATGTGTAATCTGTATTAATTTCTGGATAAATTCCAGGTTCTTTGAAATACAAAAAAATTAAAAACTATGAATTTTTTCAATAACGATTTTATAACATTGATAATATGGATTCCATATTACGAAGGTGTACTATTCCTTCGTTAGATCTAAACTGAAATTGTGTTGAATGGAATGTTTTCAATGTTTTAACGTTGTTAAAGTTTCTGCAGTTCCTGCATGAAGCTGATCTTGCTGCCTCTTTTATTTTGTTACATATGTGTTCACGAAAGGACAAATCACAATCAAATAATATACCAAGATCTTTAACAGTTTCATAGCGGGCGAGTACAATGTCATCAATAGCATAATCGAAAACAATTGGTAATTTTTTTCTGGTTTAGGAAGCAATTTTACATTTGGATACATTAAGATATAATTTGTTCTTAAAACACTAATTACGCAAATTATTTAAATAATCCTGTAATATTAAACAATCATCTATGGAACAAATTGAAGAAAACATTTTCATATCACCAGCAAACAATAAAATATTGCAATTTACTACTTGAAATATCGTTAACAAAAAGAAGAAATCATAATGGTCCGAGGTTTGACCCCTGAGAGACTCCTGAGGTGGTAGAATAATTAATAATATATGAAGTGGCAGAATAATATGATGTTTATATGGAACAGTTTCGTAGTTGTTGTTTGAAATCATTATTTCAGTTAATATAATCAACATCGTGGATTGAATAAACACATTTCCAGATTGCTATAACCAACACTAATGGAATATTGAATTAACAAATATTTGACAATTAAAACGTTAAGTGACGTATTTTTTGTGTTCGTCATATATAAACGTAAAATACTGTTAACCTAATAGTTTTTGAGTAAATTTCACAGTTTTTTTTCTCAGTATGCTTGGGAATATTAAACACGCACAGCAGAACTTCATTAGATTTAATTCCCCGCCTACAACAACAAAAAAAATCCTGTCCCCCGATTAGTAATTTTCCACGCCGTGACATTTTGAAATATTTTCCGGTACGTAATAAGCTCGCCTGGGTGGGTTATTGTATAATTTTTTCTAAATGCTAATTTTCCTTCCTCTAATTTCCCTCGGGCAGCTCCTTACCCTTGCTCTTTCCCGTCGCACAAAAGATAAGACAATGGGGATGATACGGCAACCAGGGGTTGGTAAGATGGATGTTCCGTTGGCCTTTGAAATTATAATGTGGAACGGGGCGACGAGGGGTGGGAGGGGGGCAGGTTTCGCGGCGGCCGTATATTATAATTAGCGCCCCCGAGCCGCGTCATAGGTGTCTTGTTTGTCTAATGTGGTTACTGTTGAGTGAATCGAGGGTGCTAATCTGAACTGCGTCTATACAGGATGTTCCAAATTGCACAGACTATCCTCACTTGATTTTCCTGATGGTATACATAATTTGTCTTTCGCGCAAGAAACCATAGGCGGGGAGAGACATTTTTATAATGTATCTGAATGCAGATTTAGCTATTTGATCCGCACTATGGCTGTGAATCCCGAAAATTCTAGATCCTGGGATGCCACCAGTTTGGTTTCAGGGATTTCGGGTTTGAACTTTAAAATTTTATAGATACGTTGCAGTTTAATATGAAATAAGAGGCCACAGAATAATTAATTGTTACACAGATATTATATTTAATTTAGCGACCAGGTCTAAAAAAATTAACATTGATCACATTTTTACAATCTAATAACTGCTTTACAGTCTAATAGCGTTTAATATGGCTTTGTTCAGTACAAAAAAGTAAGTTCTGAAAAAGTATATGTAGCAATTTCAGCCAGTTGCAAATATTATATAAAAATAGTGTACAGGGTGATTCTTTTATCATGGGAAATGAGTTTTTCTCGTAAACGGCGGCAGCAAATTGAATTGAGTGAAATTTAACAAACCATGCATTCTTTGCATGGCAGTCGACTAATTTAACACATAAAAACTGGTCTGTAATTTTTGAATGGTTTTAGATGAAAAAAATGGTATTTGGAAAAAATGTTTCTATTCAATAGATCTTCCAATTTCTGAAATAAAATGGTATGCTTCTGACAAAAAAATTTTTGAAGCGTCACGATGCCCAGCGTCGCTTAATTATAACTTTCATATCCATCGCAATTTCAAGCATCAATCAGCCCAAATAAAATACTTTTTACAGAACTCAATTTGCTGCAGCCGTTTACGAGAAAAACTCATTTCCCATGATAAAAGAATCACCCTGTACCTATCCTACGACTGTTTATCAATTTCACCTACAAGTGTAAAATCTGAGAGGATCTTCTCGACGGTTGGAATTCGAACGTGCTGGATGAATTAGTTTTTCTCATATTTTTTTCATATTTTCTAAAACATGAATAAAAAATAAATTTCATAGAATTCAGAGGTCTTAACGTCACGGCTGACGTTGCACATTTGTTTTTATTGTCAATATAGTAGGTGTCGATATAACATGGTGAAACGTACCTTGAAAGTGGGTCCTGAAAGCTGAAGCTGAAGATGTGCGGTGTCTACGGGCATATTGCACCAAATACCGATCCTCCCTTTCATTAGATACTCGAGGACGTCCACTACGTGGTCTATTTTCCACTGTATCAAATTAATCATATCTGTGTACTATTCGTAGAGTAGATGACCTAGGAATGCCCAACATGTTCGATATCTGATGATTAGAATCTCCTGCATCATATAAAGCAGTCATTCTTGCTCGGGTAAACGCAGAAATTTCACGTCCTAGCATTATATTGTACAAAAATTCAAAGGATAACGCTTGGCTGAATACACTGCCAAACTGACCAGATTTGTAAAAATATTGGTAATAAAGTAAAGATTCATGGTCTGCAATTTTTTATTGTCTTTTTGGTTCCTTTTGTAGTTCAAAATGTTGATTGCAATAATCAATTACCTCTTGTATGCGGATAATTTAAAAATTTATATTGATGTTACTACCGTTGATGATTGTGTTAAGTTATAGCATTCCCTAAGCCGCATACAATCGAAGCTTCTGCGCTTAGATATAATAAATTACACTAATATTAATGCACTTTTATCGTATCTGTCCCTTAAATTAATGATGAATAAATAACATCGCCCCAACGAAAAAAACCCGGCGTCCCCAAAGCGTTTCATTAAACGGATGGGTGAAGCCCTCGCCGCACCCAGTACCAAGACACTTGGAACGAAATATTCAACCCTTATTTTTTTCAACCCTAACTAATTACGTTAGGGTTCTTAGAGGAATTACTTATCCTTCATCTATAACGAGTGTCGGTCGATCCCCCGCAGTCCCCCATCCCCCCATTCTCCGCCTTATCGGATCCTTTTTCGCAGGATAAAGAGATCCCCGTCCTGCTGCGGCACGTAACGCGCGACGAGGAAACTTCCTTAATGCCATAAATATTTAATGGGCGCTATCGGGGTGCTGCGGATTAATCCCGTTCCTTCTCTTCTCGACGGTGGCATTGCGAGGTAGAGGTGGATACGAGGAAAAACGGAATAAAGGTTTTGCGGGAAGAAAGGAAGGATGGGAAACCAGGTCGTAAGTGCGTCGCTTGATTAGAAATACTTGTAACAGCTTCTAACAATATAGGATGGTCCGCATAAGAACCGCAAAGGAGCATGTTAGGGACTTCTAAAATATTGCAATTTCGGCAAACATACTTATATACAAAAATGCACACAGGGGAAGTCACAGGCCTTCAAAGCGGGGCCAAATATTTCAAAAAAAAAAATTAATATCTCTGAATTACTTTAACTTGGAATAACCATTCGGTGCATTGTTTAGGTTTTATTATTGGTTTTCTTTGACTATGAGTTCAAGTAAATTGAAAAACTACAAGACGCTCCTTGAGGGTGAGACCCTTAAAATTATACCACTTTTTTCCATTGATCGAATTTATAAAAAATGGTATAATCCCACGCAGAATTTATTTTAAAATACTTTTTTTCTCTTGTTAAATTGTAAAAACTTTTTTTAAAAAATGCATTAATTACAACAAGATTTTAATAATCTTTTTTACAAGAAATCAAAAAGTCAGTATAGTCGCGGCAAGAGTTGAGACGACTTACGTCATATGAAGAAATGAATAATTCATTATATTCTCATCAGAATATTTAAGAAACTTCAATTCAGAGTAATAAAACTATACAGTATACGCCAAAAGTATGGAATAAATTCAATAAAAACGAAATAATTATTTTTTGGGAAAAATCTTCGAACAGGTCGATTTTTAATTTAAAAAATACATACTTTAGCGTAAAATGCGATTTTCAAATGTCATTTGTTTTCGAGTAATGACGTCATCGATTTTTTTTTAAATGGCAACACCATATTTTTTTCCTTGATTCTGAAAGATCGTTTAATTCTCTATCAGACAGTACTAAAATTTTACCCTCTTACATAGGAAAGTTTTCGAGTAAATGGCGATTGAATGTTAGAAAACGTAAATTTCATCCATAAAAAAGTTACAATTCTGAGGTATGTAAAATAAAATACAATTGATTAAATTTTATACTTAAATTAAATGTTCGAATTGCCATCCACCAACTTCTTGACAATGCGCAAGTCTGTGAAGAAATTCTTCTTGCACATTATGAATGATTTCTGGGGTAACTCTGCGTATTTCGTCCCGAATGCGATTTTGAGGTTCTTCTAAATTACGTGGTTTATTAATGTACACTTTTGCCTTCAAGTATCCCCATAAAAAATAGTCAAGAGGTGTAAGATCTGGCGATCTTGCAGGCCATTCTATCGGTCCGCGTCTGCCGATCCACCTCCCAGGAAAACAGTTGTCCAAAAAATCTCGTACAGGGCGCGCATAGTGCGGAGGTGCACCGTCTTGCTGAAACCATATGGTATCGTCAGGAATGTCAGGGTCATTATCGTTAGGAAAAATTACTGCAAGGGCTGGAACAAGGTGATTTTCTAGAAACTCTAAATATCTTTGTCCTGTAAGGGTTCCTTCAAAGAAGAAAGGCGCTACTATTCTGTCGTCAACTATTCCAGCCCACACATTTAATTTCTGAGGGTGTTGGGTATGTGCCTCTGCCATCCAATGAGGATTTTCCCGACTCCAATATCTGCAAGTTTGACGGTTTACCATTCAGACAAAATGTGGCCTCTTCTGAAAAAAGTATTTGCCGATGTAAATTTCTATTTCCTTGACATAAATCCATTAGAATTTCGCAAAAGTGTAAGCGGCGATCGGGATCATCTTCATTGAGTTCCTGCATAAGTTGAATTTTGTAGGGATGATATTTTTTCTTCCTCAAGATACGTAGCACTGTGCTCTGACTAGTGTCATTGTTTAATGCAACCAATCGTGAAGAATTATGAGGATTATCCACCATACTTATCAAAATGTTCTGTTTCTGATTTTCATTAATGCTTGGACGTCCAAGTTTTAGAATATTTACAACATTGCCAGTTTCTTTAAATTTAGACTCTACCTTACTGACTGTTGATTGGCTGATAGGGCGATCTGGATATTTTTCATTAAATAAATCGCAAACTTCCTGCTGAGTTCTAGTCATATTCTCGCATCCGATAAGAATTAAAATTTCAATTCTTTGAGTAACAGTTAAATGTGCCATAATATTTTAAATTGAATAATAATTTCTATGTCGCTTACAATACTTATTAGAAAGTCGGTGTGACAATGACACTTTGCAAAGATTTTCACCTACGTGATCCATAAAAGAACTATGGAATTCGAAAAACTAAACTTGATAACGTTTTTGCTTTATTTTAATTGATTTACGTTTTCTAACATTCAATCGTCATTTACTCGAAAACTTTCCTATGTAAGAGGGCAAAATTTTAGTACTGTCTGATAGAGAATTAAACGATCTTTCAGAATCAAGGAAAAAAATATGGTGTTGCCATTTGCCTTTAAAATTTAACAGTTAGTAATAAAACTACAAGAAATTGTTCAAAATGAGCACCATTTTCTCTGAGCCTTATGTTCCTTTTTTGCGGGACACCCGGTATTTTTTTCCCCAGAGAATAAGGATCACTTGACTTAGATGAGACCTTCCCCGTAGCGCTTAAACATGCACTCGTTCTCAGAAGCACCCCCGTGTTTAACCGTAGCCTCCGAGTGATCGTTCCCGGTTACTTTTTGCGACTTTCCCGATACCCCAATTAATCGCGCCCGCCCACGACCGCCGGCCCGCTAAATCCACAAGTGATTAGAAACTCATTAATCTTCCGGCTGCATTCAATAAAAAACCAATTTCCCTAATGAAATTAAATTTGCCAGAGCGCCTATCCATCAGCCCGAAGAAGACCGCGTCCCGGCGCGTGAGTGTGTACAAATAGCGGCCACTTAAAAAAACAGAAAGAAATTGCGCCACGGGGTGAGTCATCCGTCGGCGAAGGAAAAAACCGAACGGGTGATGCTAAATGGCCGTATTGACAGGGAGTTTACCCTTTCCTTTCCCGTGCCGATATTTCTACGTGGGTCGGCCGACGGCACGTGGGACGATTATTTTTTATGCATTAGGCCAGGCCTGGGCTATATTGCCTCGGTGTTTAGGGATGCAGTCGGCCAGTGGCGCGCTTGGGATCGCTGGACTCGACGAAAGTCATAGAAAATGACTCACTCTCATAATCTCATTGATAGGAGAAGTCAGGTACATGTAATCCATACTGACTTCTCAAAAGTATTTGAGAAAATCGATCATGATATTTTATTATTAAAACTACAATCATATGACTTCTCAGATTCGCCAATTCATCTATTCGTTTCGTAATTTACAAATCGTCAATTGTATGTACAACTTAGGGGGTTCAAATCTAATGAAGTTTTGCAGATGTCAGAGTACCTCAGGGTTCCGTTCTGGGTCCCATATTTTTCATTTTGGGTATTAACGATATTATTAATCATCAATACCTCTTATAGCAATGTTTAAATAATATTAAGGAATGGTGTCTGTTAAATAAAATGTCATTAAATGCTAACAAATGTAATCTTATGTCCTACACCAAAAAATCAGCGTCTACAGTTCACAAAATTATGAAAAAAGCAAAGTATCATCCATATAAGGTATGGCTTGTTCATGAGCTATCTGAAGACGACTTTGATCGGCGAAATCAATTCTGCGAGCAAATGCAAGAGCTATGCAATAATGATAATAATTTTGTAAAAACGTAATTTTTTCTGACGAGGCTACGTTTGTTTTGAACGGCCATGTCAATAGGCAAAACTGCCGTTATTGGGCTACCGAGAATCCCCGATGGATGATGGAGTATCAAACTCACAGTCCTCAGAAAGTAAATGTGTGGTGCGGCATAGTCGACGGAAGAATTCTGGGTCCCTATTTCTTTGACGTCAACCTAACTGGTGCAAGATATTTGGATTTTCTTCGAGACGACCTAATTCCTGAACTAATAACTTTATATCCAGATATAGAGGGACATGATCTTCCAAGAAATTACATTTTCTTTCAACAAGATGATGCACCTCCCCATTATGCAACACCTGTCCGTGCTTATTTAGATGAGCTGCTCCCGAATCGTTGGATAGGGAGAAGGGGGCCGATTGAGTGGCCAGCCAGATCGCCTGATTTGACACTCCTAGATTATTTCTTGTGGGGATACTTAAAAAGCAGAGTATACGTTAGTAGACCGGTTAATTTAGAAGATTTAAAAGCAAGAATTCGTCACGAGATACATCATATACCTCCTGAAGTTATTGATAATGTCCAAAAAGAATTTATTAATCGTCTTGGCTACTGTCATGCTAATTTAGTCGATTTTGTACATAATCATTATCATTTTCAGTATTGTGAAAATTAAATTTTAAAATCTTCAAACATTATTTTCTTGAAATTATTGTTATGTAACACCATAATTTTTCATGATGTGTATATAGAATGACACGTTCTTTCAAATGGCATGGTCAAAATTGGGGGTTGCTATTTAAAACACAAATATGGATCGTATGTCAAAAAGTGCCTTTTTTAAAAACAAAATCGACGTGCCAGAGGATTTTTTCGAAAACTTCTCTATTTCAAAAATAATTAATTTATTCGTTACTTTTCGAAAAGCACTGTATAACATTTGTGCGCTCTGAACTTGAATACGCTTCGGTCGTTTGGTCTCCTATGTATAGCAGTCATTTGACTGCTATAGAAAAAATGTAACGCAGATTCATGAAGCCTGCAATTTTGATGATTGATGGAGAATATATTTTTTTTTATAGAGGAATAGCTAATGAGATTTTCTTGCAGCGTACTAATTTGTGTAGTCTTTCATCGCATAGAGCAATTCGTTCTATACTCTTCCTATTCAAGGTCATACATAATTACATTAAATCTGAGGAGATTCTACCACAATTTTTTCTTAGAGTAGTATATGTTAATAAATATTTTCTGTAATATCTTCATAATTTCGACATTTGATAGGTATACATTTTTTGTGCAGAATAAAAGTCTCTATATCTATTTCTGATGGTTGCGTGTAAAAATTTAAATGTACAAAAAAGTTACAGAAGAATATTCAGAAAGGGTTCTAGTAAAATGAGCGCCCTGTATGATATAACCTGATAGGAACAAAATCACTGCATACCTTATAAAGAGAAAGCAACAGCAAATTTTGTTCAAATCTGTTAACTGAGTTCTGAGTTAAAGAAATATAAAATGAAATTATAACACCCTGTAACCTGTTTTTTGGACTTTTTTTAAGCAAATTTGGTTAAACGACACCATTTAGGTTCTGTATTATAGCCTTGAAGTATATAACATTCGTTGAGTGACGCTCTGTATACTATTTTCAAATACTGCCGCTTCGTGTAAGTCGCCCTTAAACTTTTTTCTCTTAGTTATGTGTAATTGCATTAAAAACAATTTCCTACCTGAACAAACATTTTTATATACTTTTAATAAAATTTGCAATTCATATAATCTCCCATACCGTCTATAGGTATATACATATGTTATATGTTCAGTCGAATACATTAAGGTTAAGATTCTGACTCTATCACTATCAGAAGTACACCATCATTCGCCTTAGCAGCGAGCGCGGCACCCCATTCCACACCCCCAAACCCACGCCTCTGCACTCACCCCGCGGCAACGCCACCCCACGCGAATCCTTACAAAAAATGCGCGCCCCCAGTTTTTTCACCCCGCGCGCGTACTTCATTCCATATATCTTCATTTAAATAGCTACCGGGGCTTTTAAGATAATCGAAACGACGGCGGCCGCGGTGCTCCTTTTGTTTTCGACAGTCGCTTGCTACGAATGTGCAGGAAATAATTAATAAGGCCCCTTCGTAATTATCTTTAGGTAGAGGCAGAAATTCGTCTGTCTTCCCGACAGAAATTGCAAGTATGAAAACCTCTATCGATATGGCCTAGCCGGGTGAGATGCTATACAAGGTGATTTATTTTTAAGGAAGTTCATAAGAACATGTCGAAGAAGTACAAAAATAACTAAATTAGGAATTTTTCAACGCAGCTATAAGTGCGTCTGGATGATCTTTTAATTTTCTCGTAACTTCTATAGATCACTACAAAATAAATAATTTTACAAACTACATGAAAAAAATTGTTTAATTAGGCAGAAACAGTACAGGGTTTAAAGTTGAACTTTTAAAATAGTTTATAATTTCTTCAGATTTTTCCGTATAATAATAATAATAATAATAATAATAATAATAAAGTTTATTTGCCCAAAAAAATATTTTTTTTTTGTTTTACTTTATTTATTATAATCATGCAGTAGGACAAAAAGGAAATACGCTCAGTGCACCACAAAGTAGTTTCCTGATCTTCCGCGTATCCCAGAAGCGCGTGGATAAGAAGATATGCAAGAGCAACAAAATTATCAATATTAATAATAATCTATAAATAATCATCAAGAAAAAGTTTTTTTAGAGACATTTTAAAAGTATATGGCGACAATGATTTTAATTCAGGATTCAACTTATTGAACAATTTAACAATATTGTATGAAAATGATCGCTCAAAGAAAGCAGATTTGTGTGTAGGCATGGTTAATAGTCCTTTGCTACGTATATTAATGTTGTGCACGTCAGTCCTAAATATAAATTTGTCATAAAGGTAAGGGAGTCTTAGTAAAAATTAACTTATGATAAAAACATAGAGCATGATAATCTCTTCTTATTTTCATTGACAACCATTTTAAATTTTTAAAAGCGTTAGATATGTGATTAAATTTTCTTATCCCATATATGAAACGCAGGCATTTTGTACTTTCTGAATTCTATTACAATCAACACTATCTATACAACCATTATATAAAATATCACAATAGTTAAATTGAGATAGTACCATAGTTTCACAAAGCATAATCTTTATTTAAAATATTCCTACTATTATATAACAATTTTAAATTACAGTAAGACTTCTTCAACATATGATTTACGAATAACCTGTATCTCAAGTTGAAGTCAAATATTACACCTAGATTTTTTACCTCTCTGGTAATTTTAAGTTGATCATTATTGATATGTATGTTTATTAAATTTATGACTTCGTTAACCTTATTTTGCTGACCTATCAATAATACGGACGACTTAGAACTGTTGAGCTTTAAAGAATGATCAGCAGCAATTTTAGTTAAAACCGACAAGTCAGCGTTAATTTTGTTACAAGCATCATTTATCTCTGAAGGAGCAAAAGAATAATATAATTGTCTATCGTCCGCATAAAAATGAATTTTACAAAAAGTGATGAAAGTTTCAAAATTTAACGATAAACAGTATAAAGTAAAGGACCCAAAATAGAACCCTGAGAGACTCCTGATAGCATTTCAATTTGATTAGAAAGTTTATTATTATAAATAACACATTGTGTTCGATAATTTTTTAATAGTGAAATAGCATCATTACTAAGACCTACAAAATGTAATACTGAAAGTAAAATATTATGATCAAGTGTGTCAAATGCCTTACTAAAATCCAGAAGAGTAAGCGCTGTTATTTTACCTTTGTCAACTTGACTTATAATCTCATCTGTTATATGAAGAAGAGCTGTTGAACAACTGTGATTATTCCTAAATCCTAATTGCAAAACTGGCAGTAATTTGTTATTATTCAGATAATTTCGAAACTGATTCTCGATTACTCTTTCCAAAACCTTAGACAACACCGGCAACACCACAATGGGCCTCAAATCCTTAAATTCAGTGGGATGGGTAACTTTAGGAATGGGTCTTATTAATGATTCTTTCCAGCAAGAGGGAAAAACACAATATTCGAGACAAAAATTTACTAGGAATTATATAAGGGCAACAAAATTTTATAAAAGTAATATTAAATCCATCAGTCCCAATAGCCTTAGAAGAAATGTTATTAATTATTTTAGCAATCACGTCATCATTTACAGGCGAAAATATAAAATTATTTGAAATATTATTCTTCGTTCGGGAGTTATAATACTTAACCAAGTTTTCAGTACTATTATTGCTATTACTAATTTCCTGAATTGAAGTAGAAAAAAATTTAATAATATCATCGGGATCAGATATCTCCTCGGGAATTGTAATTATATTTTTATTAATAATATTCATACGTTTTAATTCCTTCCAAGTATCTTTTGAGTTTGAATTTCGACATTTAAAGTTAAGATAAGCCCGTTTTTCATTTTTAATAGCAATATTAGTGAAATTACGCCATTCTTTGTATTCCTGCCACTGCAGAATATTTCTCGTAGATTTGAAAGTTTTTAGTTTTTTATCCCTAATTGACATTAGTAATTTTAAGTTATCTGTTAGCCATGGCGAATAAGTCTTACGCGTAATACATGTTTTCAATGGAATGTGCTTGTTATATAATTTAAGCAGACTTTCATTTAAAAATGCTAACTTGTCGTCAATATGAAAAAGAGGCAAATTTTTCAGGTCAAGCATAAACAGGTTATAATCCAAAAATTTATAGTCTCTGTAATTTATCACTGTTGGCACAAATTTAATATACCTAAATAATACAGTGAAACAAGCGCCCTCTAGAAGCAACGTCAAAATAAGAGCTTCAAATTCATAATTCTCACACCAAAAAATCCAACACTACCAATTTTCAGCCATACTATCAAAACTTTCTCAATTATTAAGAAATTTCAGAATAAAATTTAAAGCTTGAACACCCTGTACTTCTTAAACCAGAAACATTTGTATAAAGTATGACGATCTCAAACATAAAATTTTGGTGTTTAGTACTTCCAGCTTAGCGTTGACCCATTCTTTCTGACTCATTTGAAATGGGTCACATTGTATATTACCAATATAGTAATTTCTGGATGGATTTTGTATAGAAATGTTATAGCATTTCCAGTGTTACCGCTACCTCATTTGGAAATTTTAAATTCAACATAAAATAATGGCAAATACTTCTTTCTGTCTGTCTAAGACACTATTACATGCTGCGATATTGTTTCCTATGTAATAATTAAAATAATTATTTCAATTAACTACAAATTTAATTGTGGCTGTGTTGTATGAGTTAAATATTATTGTGTTAACTTAAAGAAGTTTTTTTCTGTGCGTTACGACAGGTGGAAGTGGCTGCTATATAACCCCGCGAGTTCTTTGCCATTAAAAGATTAAACGTTAAAAAAAACGTATGAACAGATACGCGCGTATAAAACCCGGCGAGAAAACAAGACGTCAGCCGGTCTTCAAGCCGGGCTGCTTTCCGGCCGGATTTAGATCTGTCAGGCCGCGCCACTCTTGGAGGATTTGGCCAGGAGAGAGGCGCACTTTGCCTCTATTACCCGCCGAATTGCGTCCCGTGATGGATTACTTAATGTCCTTTTAATTAATTACGCCTGGAGCTACGCCCCCGCCTCCGAAAGTAATCAGCCACGCTTACTTAGGCGCGGGGCTTTAGAGCGGCGCCGGTTTTTCTTCTAATGGATCCTTTGAAAGGCCGGGGACCTGGTTTTTCGCGTTAATTTTAATTTTTCACAAACTGCGGCGCGGAATTAAGATTTTCCGCGCCGAGTGCTCCATTCTAATGTCGGATCCGTTCGATCGCATTCGGAGGGACATGGTGAAAAGCTCGCCGGTGTCAGCAGGAATGGTAACTCAACTCAACTCAAAAATAGTGCCAGTTTATTATACGATCTTCGAATTTTACATATAATTTAGATATGTCATCAACAGAAAGTAAACTGCCCCACAAAAGTTAAAGTTTACAAATCTTGAGTTTCTTTTAAAGGTCGACAATTTTTGTTCAAAAATATTTTTGAATGTTTATACGAGTGGCTTTTTTTTGTTTCTCCTTGGAAAGCATATCAGTTTTTGGCAAAGTTTTATTTTTGGTGATTTTAGTACAAAATTCAAATTCTTAAAACAATTACAAAAAAGATTTTAATACGAGTACATACCCTATCTTCCTCACACTTCAATCACTATCTGGCAATACTTTGCGTACTGTCAAGTTGTTGAAGTAGCCTTGATCAATTTCTCGCCACAGGTGCGGTAAAAGCCCTCTGAACTTCTGTACTGTATATGGGGGTTGTTGACGCGAATCTAAGGCTCTTTATAGTTGGTCCCATGCGTGCTCGATTGGAGAGACGCGGCAGTGCTAAGTGCGGAATACCATGAAATTCCACGGCATCGACAGAAATTCTCGCACGACGAGGTCGCGCATTACCGTCGAGAAATAAAAAATTTGGCCCAATTGCAGAATGAAACAAAGAGATGATATTGCTGATGATTTGTGCCAAGTAAATCTGTGCATTCATGTCTCCATCAAGCTCCAACAACTCTTTACGCCCATTAAAACAAATGCCTCCCCAAACAGCAACTATACCACCTCTGAATGGATGATTCTACGATTTCTGCGTACCAAAACAGAGAACACATTCATATTTCGACTCATCTGTGAACAATACAGACCTCCACTGATCATTCCAATATGATTTTGTGTCAGGAACCCTTCTCAAAAGTCGCCGTGAACGTAGATTAACATCTCGCACGAACTGTTTCAATTGAAACAGCAACATCAGAAGCGTTTAAAAGTCGCTGTTGCATGATCCGACGAGTACTCAAAGGCTCTCTACGGGTGGATACTGTTAGAAACGGACAAGTCTTGAAATTACGCTTTTACTGACCTGAAAGAAGTTAGCAACTTCTCTCTAAAGGCGATCATTCCAATGGCTCTATTGGCTCCAGCTGCACTCAGTTTACGTCTAGGCATTATTGCAAAACAAAATGTTTTGGTCTTGAATAAGAGTTGACTATATAAACTCGAAACAAAACGACTGATCCAAAATTCTTAAAAAGAGGTAAGAACTAGCCGAAAACTGAAAAACTCACTCAATGATGACCAAAAAAACCACTCAGATAGGAAAGTAACCATTTTATTTATTATATAGAACCATTTGGAAAACAAAAAACGTCAACCTTTAAAAGAAATCTCGATAATTGTGAACTTCCTTAAATTTTGTGGAGCAGTATATAACAAGATGAAATTGTACAGGATGTCTCAAACTCGATAATTCAACAATCTTAAATTTTCTTAAGTAGAGTTGGTATTGTTTGAAATATTAATACTTCGGTTTTTTAAATCGGAGGGAATGCTGTTCAAATTAATATTTATTTATTTATTTATTTATTTATTGTTACTCTGTTCTACAGGATACAAAACCCAATTACAGAACAGGAGAGTAAAGAGAGATATAAATATAAATACAAATAGTGCATGAACACATAATGGATATAAATGCATCTTATAAGTCTAAAAACTAACACACAATTAAAATAATACATCAATTAAAATACAATGACCTTATCTTGGCAGTGCTGGAATTGAAAATGTCAAGGCGATGCTCCAATAAATTACAAAAAGTGCACATTTTATACACAGGGGAATGTTTAAAAATATTTGTACGCGGGGTGGGTAAGTAAAAAGTATTACCTTCCCTTGAGTTGACTCTTGGAACAATAAAGTTTATTTGCTGTAGCAAATCAGGGCAGTCAATCAGATTATTTAAAATTTTAAACAAGACAAGCACACTGTGACATTGACGCCTGGTATCAAGACTCATCAGAGCATGTCTTTGTAATAATTCAGATTGGGGAAACCCAATAGGAGGAAATACCCCATCCATCCTAAAATTAAGAAATTTAAGAAACTTTCTTTGGACTGCTTCAATATTTTGCACATGAGAATTATAGTAAGGAGACCAAACAGAAGCGGCATATTCGAGTTTGGATCGAACAAAACAATAATATAAGATTTTAAGAGTTTTAATTTGAACAAAGTTACTACTATTTCTTACTATAAAGCCATAAGACCTATATGCTTCAGATACAATCTTTTCAATATGTAAATTGAAGGACAACTTATCATCAAAAAGAACTCCAAGAACGCGGAAAGTGTTGGAACGTGATAAAACAGTGTCATTAAAGCTATAGTCAAACACAATTTTCGACGATTTTAAAGTATATGACATTATGTAGCATTTCTGAGGATTCATATGAAGTCTATTTAATTTGCACCAGTTTTCAATTTTAATCAAATCACCTTGAAGGCGCTCACAATCATCAAGGCTGTCGATAGTCGAAAACACCTTCAAGTCATCAGCATAAAGAAGGCAGTTAGAACTTAAACAATCAGTTATATCATTGATAAAAATGTTGAATAGCAGTGGTCCAAGGACAGATCCTTGCGGGACTCCTGAAGTTGCTAAGTAGTCGACAGACTTACACCCTTTGAACAGAACATACTGAAGTCTGTTGGACAAATATGAATCAAATAATTGTAGAAGGGAATTTGAGAATCCAAATGCATTAAGTTTTGCAAGTAATATACCATGGTCCAGTCTGTCGAATGCCTTTGAAAAATCAGTGTAAACAACATCAGTTTGCAATCGTCTGTTCATAGATTCAGATATAAATTGTGTTATAGTCATTAAGTTAGAAGTTAGTTAGAATATTGCTAATAAGTCAATGTGGTCAACTTCCATTAATGGCAATCCGAATGTTTGAAACATTGTTCTTATTTCTAATACTCTCTTCAACGAAACCAGTCGCCACAGCTGCCGATTTTCATCCTACTTGTCGTTGGATTTGATCTATTATCATGCCACTATTTATTTCGTCCAATTTAAGATAACGTGCAATTTGTAAAGGAGATGATCCAAATGTATTAATACCAATCACTTGATTGGTGCACTTTCCCTTATCATACTGTAAGAAAACTCGGTCTGTACTTACAGGGACGCAATAATAAATACGTATTGTTTCACCAAACGCACATAACTAATTCCATCACTGTCGGCAACAGTAAAACGTCGAGCGTTCGCTGTCTTAGATGGTCGGATAGTAATAAGCAATACACTTCCTTCCTCCTAGGTGCCATGTAAGCGTAAGCCACACAATTCACATCTTCTACAAGAGCCAAAGATACAACAAATGGCTATCACCTTCAAAAATAAATACGTAACGTTCGGTGCATCTGTCCGCAAATCGTCTTCCTTGAATACATATGCCTTCTTGGCTACATCATTCTTCCTAATTGTCTTCATGAATGCATGCAGTTTCACAAATGATTTTAAATCAAACCCTTTGTTTATCTTCGATGGATGGATATTCTGAAGGTAAGCAAGCATAACTCGCTCATCTGTATCTCTTACCTTTTGCTCTTCCATCCATTTGATGAACTTGTCATATTCATTTTTATAAGCATTTTCCGATGTTTGCGGTATTAACTGCGATTCTGCTTTACTATTTAAGTAATCAATGTTAGAACTCATTAACACGCTTTTATTAGCTTGACCTGTATGTATGTAACGGAATTTTTCAGCGTAATTTTCACCAATTTCAAGAAATCTGATCAGCTTAAAAATTTGCACAAGGGTCAAAACTCTCTGTTTTCGTTTTCAAAATAGTAGTAAAAATATTAAACGTATGTCAAGTTTGACAGTTTAAAATTTGTTATCCGCTTCCATAGAGATGTTAAATGATTTTTATTTTTACTTACTTCTTCTTGATACAACTGTAGCCAACAATGATCGATGTTTACTGAACAGTTTGACACACACTTATCTCCGTTCAACAAAATAATCGCGGTCTCTTTTAATTTTCTTTTTGTCGCGTTATCTTCCTTCTCTAAAATTTTTGCCGAACCCCATTGAATCACATGACCGTTTTCCCAAGCGTGTTCGCAAATTTTGGATTTTTCAAATTCCCGTCTTTTTATATAATTTTTATGTTCCTCAACTCTAACATTCATAGGCCGAGACGTTTCTCCAACATAATGTTTATTGCATTCACAAGGTATACTGTAGATGCAATTTTTTGAATTTTATATATCATTTTTTTGGACGCGTCTGAAAAACTGTTCGAATATTAAATTTGTTACCGATTCTTCTTAACTTTTCTGATAATATAGGAATGTATGGAATTTTTATTGTATGATTAATATCTTTTATTTGTCTTAAAGTGTTAGTTTTATCTGTAATATTTTTGAATGTTTTATCAAAAAAATTTGGAGGGTATTCATTATTTATTAAAATATTTTTAATAAATTTTAGTTCGTTGTTAAAAATATCTCCAAAAATAATCGAGATGTGATAGCACTAATAACAATTATTTAGAATATATTATAAACTAATATCAGTAAGAAGCTTGCTCATTATATTATCAATAAAAATAGTAGCTTTTTATAGGTACATATGTTTTTAGCCATTACTTCGAGAAAATCACTTAGTATTTAACTTTGATTATTACTTATTAATAAAATTTAAAAGTTAACTAACGAAAACTACTAGATAACTTTGCATTCACAAGGTATACTGTAGATGCAATTTTTTGAATTTTATATATCATTTTTTGGACGCGTTTTTGACAAAAATGATCGTAAGGTATTAGTTGTCTGAAAAACTGTTCGAATATTAAATTTATTACCGATTCTTCTTAACTTTTCTGATAATATAGGAATGTATGAAATTTTTATTGTATGATTAATATCTTTTATTTGTCTTAAAGTGTTAGTTTTATCTGTAATATTTTTGAATGTTTTATCAACAAAATTTGGAGGGTATTCATTATTTATTAAAACATTTTTAATAAATTTTAGTTCGTTGTTAAAAATATCATTGATACTTCACAATTATTTTCTACTTTTTAGTTGGGTTTGCTATTAAAGCGTGTTTTTTTAGTTTTTTTTTTTAAACTATAATTTATTTTTTTAAACAATATACAACAAGTAACAACTGTCGTGACAAGAATTAATCTTATGTGACAGATTTCTAATTAATTTTTGTTTTTCTCATTTTCATAACAAAAGGTATGCTGTTGTCACGAATTTATCCATTTTACAATAGCACATAGTATTTAGACAATTTACAGACATACGTGTGTTAATTCCAAGCAAATGTTTTAAATAAATCAAATCGTTAAAATATGGAAAGCCACCCTGCTGGTCACAATGCAGTAGAGAATTTGCCTACTTTTACAATCAGGCAGATTTTCTCTTCCTTCGTCTGTCAGTACAAGGTTACTTACCGTATAGTGATATAAGCACTTTACTGCCCCTCGTAAAAAATGCAAAACAGTTCCTTATTGCCTGGATCGGTCCAGTTTAAAGCACAGGGCATTGTGGACGCGCCCGGCTACCGAGAAATCGACAGTTTAAGGAGTCCTTAGCTGCAGTGGCACGGTTCGATTTTTATTGCACCGCCGGGCCTGTTGGATTTATTGCCTGTATTTTTAGTGTTTTTAGACGATTTCCGTGTTTGCCTTTTAACAGCTGTTCTAAATATTTGAATACGAATGTGATGCGGCGGGATGTGCCGTTAGTCGTACGACTTCGAAATAATTCCGCCATCTGTGACCTGTTTCCAAAAATGGGGTGTTACCAAATCGACATGCAGAAGGAAATAAAAAAAATAAGGATTAGTAACTTGCAAAAATTTACAGAGGCGATCGCGATGGCAATCTGCGAGGATGTTTCTGATGTATCTCTAAAAATAATCGAAATATGATAGCACTAACAACAATTATTTAGAATATATTATAAACTAATATCAGTAAGAAGCTTGCTCATTATATTATCAATAAAAATAGTAGCTTATTATTGGTACATATGTTTTTAGCCATTACTTCGAGAAAATCACTTAGTTATTTAACTTTGATTATTACTTATTAATAAAATTTAAAAGTTAACTAACGAGAACTACTAGATAACTTTGAAGATACCTACATATATTTACGGAAAACAAATATAGGTATACGGTCATCCCGTTAACTGCGTATTTTTGGTGGCAAAATATGACGATTTTTGGCCTTTTTACTTATATACAAAAATGCCTAAAAAGTTCAAAATCGTGATTAGACGAAACACTCAAGAATCAGATCAACCTTGGCCACCCAGATCACCCGATAAGAACCCTATTGATTTTTTTGTTAAAGGACATACAAGGTTCACATTGAATCTGAGGAGCACTTACGTTAACAAATTATAATTGGTTGTGAATAACAAGAGCTGCTCCTGGAATTTTTGCACGTGTTTGAGTTGCAATTTCAAGAAGTGAAGCATGTATTTTGGCTGAAGGTGACCATTTCCAACATTTGTTATAATAAGTCACAGTAAAGTAATTCCATTGTGAATTAATTATTTTAAGGAATGTAATGAGTATTGTAAAAATGCACTTGATCAAATAAATCAGTTTTGTTGTTAATCGGTTTGGAATACAAAAGAGTGTAAAGAAACAAAAAGTAAAGATATTACAATGACATATTTTATTTGTAATATAGAGGATGATATATTTTTTTGTGTGTCAACTGATTATTTAAATTTAAATCATGATTTTATATCAAACTTCAGAAAATCCAAATAAAAAGAAGAAAATGACAGTTAGGTTACACGTAAACATGATTTACCTCAAAACAAAAATTTTAAATTAGGTTATTTATTGTAAAGTTTGTACAAAAAAACTAATTTAGCTGTTTTTTCTGTTCCTAAACGATTTCGAATCTTAGAATGAATCAAACCAAATGGCGAAAATATTCTCTCAACCGAGGCTGAATTAGCTGCTACACAATTTAGGTATTCCATTTATAAGTTTAAACAAAAACTGTCTGTGTTAATATAAGTACTAACATTGTTAATGTTAATTATTAGGATGTTTATGTAAAAAAATAAATAAACATTTTAAAAAATCATTTTTTATTAAAAAAAAAATTGTGATTTTTTTATAAAAATCATGATTTTTATCAACTCTGCTAAGACCCCCACATTTATATGTATAACAAAAAACCCTTATTTTTGGAGACACGCCTCTGGATTTTTGACCTCTACTTAAGGAACACCCAGTATATCGCACTAGTGTTATAAACAATAATAATAACTTTATTTCATAAAACCTTGTCATACAAAGTATTGAAAATTGTCAAATCATTAACTTACCCTTATAATAATATGCTGTCTTAAACATTCACAGCAAAAAAAAAAAACTACAACAAAAAAGTAGGGTAAAATAAAATGAATAAAGTATAAGTACAAACAACTAATAGATGACAAACATATGTAACACAGAAACTTTAGTTACAAACTACTATTTACTATTAAAGGCTACTACTAGTATGCACTTGATTACGAAAAGTAATATAAGTCTTCAATTGCTTAATGCGTATCGGCAACTTATACAGTTTAATGGACATAATAAAAGGACCCTTAGCCGATAAAGCCACTCGATGTTGAGGAATATTAAAACAATGCAAGTCTCTAAAATGGTAGCCAGAAGATTGGAGTCTTATCAGTACGTGCACAAAACTTAGAAATTGACTCAGTATATACAGCGCGTAGACTGTAACAATTCTCAAATTAACAAATAACTCTCGACAAGAATCCCACGCACGTGATTTAGTCATTGTTCTCATGATCTTCTTCTGCAGAAGAAATAGTTCGTTCATATGAGAAGAATTATCCCAACACATGATGCAATAATTCAGACTAGATTGAACGTAACCATAATAATACATTTTTAAAATATCTATATCTACGAATTTGCTAAGACGACAAAGAGCAAAGCAATGTTTTGCGAGTTTATTTAATAAGTCGTCAATATGGTATGACCAGGATAACCTTGAATCCATCTGGACTCCTAAAAATTTAGCAACATTGCTTTGTTCAATGGTTTTGTTATCAAACTTAACCAAAAGGCTATAACCCAGATCTTTAGCGGTAAACATGATTAAATCCGTTTTAGAACCGTTCAACACTAATTGCTTTTACAAAAATCTTGCATACTAACCACAACATTCGATACAATGTGGCTGAGCGAAACTGATGACTCTGCTTTAACTGCCACAGAAGTATCATCGGCGAACAATGTTACACATTTATTTATATTAGCCATCACTGCTATGTCATGAATAAAAAGTAAGAATAAAAATGGCCCCAGAATACTCCCCTGAGGGACTCCTGTTTAAAGGAGTTTTGGCTGTGAAAAATATTTATAGCCGTTTAAATTTAAGAGGACCTCTTGAGTTCTACCTTGTAAGTAGCTCTCAAGCCAATTATAAGCTGGACCTCTTATACCATATCTTTGCAACTTATTCAATAAATGTGTATGATCTACGGTATCAAAAGCTCTAGTCAAATCAAATAATATACATGCGCATCTTTCACTATTCTCCCTCACGCACAAAATAAAATTATAGAGTGACAAAATGGCATCTTGTGTTGACAAACCTTTACTAAACCCAAACAACGTCATTATGATATTGAAATGAGTGTTATACTACTGTCATTATAGTAACCAGCGTAGATAATAGCTATTTATGATATACGTGTTAAAATCACTTTTAATACGTATATCATACACTATTTTTTTCTACAAAACAATCGGAAGAACTTTAAACTCAATAAAAATAAGAAATCAAAAAATACCACACAGATCGCAATGTTTATGAACCAAAATTTTCGTAGCAACCAGTGCTGTTGTTAGTTACGGAAAAAACTCAAAAATATTGACAGCATTTTCTAGTAATATTATAAGTCGAGCAACATTGGAATTATTGCCGTCGAAATCAAAGAAACAGTACGAAATCGCTTATAGACGCTTTTCGGAATAGTGCAACATTAAAAAGGTCCCTGGGAAATGTAACGAAAGTGTTTTACTGGCATATTTTGAGGAAAAAGCCAAGATATGGAAATCGTCAACGCTGTGGTCAAATTATTCCATGATCAAAACTATGTTAAAAATAAAGCAAGATCAAGATATAAGCAAACATTATAAACTTATTGCTATACGGAAGGGTGAAGGATATCAAGCAAAAAAGTCAAAAGTTTTGACGAAGACGCATATCGACAAATTTCTCACAGAAGCAGAAGACGAAAAGTATCTGATGATGAAAGTCGCAGCAATAGTGGGTGTCTTCGGGGCGTGTCGCCGGGAGGAATTGTGTCAGATGACCATCGAATATATTTGGGCACTTCGGTTGTTGTGATCATACCAGATACTAAAACGAAAGTGCCTCGGACTTTCAGTGTTGTTGGTGAATTCTATTTAAACTTTTTTAGAAAGTATATGGCACTCCGGCCACCCAACGCTGACCATAGACGACTCTTTCTTAAATATATGAAGAATAAATGTGTGAAGAACTCAGTCGGAATTAACATGTTTGGTAAAATGCCTGCCGACATTGCAGATTTCTTGAATCTACCAAATCCTCAACTCTACACCGGACACTGTTTTCGTCGTTCATCGGCGACATTGTTAGCAGATTCTGGTGCAAATCTTACTACCATCAAGAGACATGGAGGATGGAAATCTTCGACGGTAGCTGAAGGCTACATTGAAAATTCACTGAAACAGAAGAAGAAAATTGCGTGCCAAATACTTCCTACTGCTGCAACTACTAGCAAGACCACCAGTACTACCAGTAGTATTTCTACAGAAAATAGATGTGTCACACATGTTGACAGTAAAACCAAGTTAAGTATGATGACTCCGCAGGGAATTACAATTTCAAATTGTTCTAATTTTACTATAAATGTTAATAGTAATAACTAGTTAAAATGTTGGTTTGTACTTATTTAAAATAAAAAGTTGTTGATGTGTTTGTTAAAACGTTTTATTAATTTTCAAAACAAAATTTAAATAAACTTTGATTTACTTTAACACGCGTGTCAAAAAATGACATTTTTAACATCAAAAATGACAATTAAAAAGCCCACTTTTAACAGTTTTGTAGAAAAATAATTTTTTAATTAGATAAAATTTAGTATTAACTAACGAGCGGGTAGACTACTTCATTTTACAAACATTTTTCGTAATAAACTAAAATTAGCTTAATATCTTATCAAAGGAACGCAAAAAAATATGTGTACGCTAAAAACCCACCGCATCCCCATCTAGTTCGCAAGTCTTGACATTTTAATAGCAACGCCCTATTAAAATCTCGGCGTACGCTGCCTCTGTTTACCTTGTTCTCCAGAAAAACAGTTCGTTACAGGCAGGTGAGACCGGGGGCACATGCTATTTTTTCACAAAAAAGCCCTTTTCGAGCGTTTCACCGCACCAACATCAGATGTCCGTACGAGGGACTCCGAAAGTTCGCTCCCCCGTCTCGTACGACGTTGTAAATTAATAGTGGTTCGGTCCAGGCGACAGCTTCGGCAGATAGACCGCGTTTTAGCGAGGGGGTTCTGGGAGAGAGCCTGCACTCGTGCTCGGCGCGTTCTGGTGGTTTCGTATTAACTTTGGCCGCTACCTAAGCACAATAAATGTCTTTTCGGGGGTTTTTTAAGTGAAATTATCGCGGCGACAGTTGATTTACAAGCTGTCGATGGGGTGGGTTTACGGCTGTGCGAGATGAGCTGTAAAACGTAGTCCCGCAGGGATGTTCCTCGACTCAAAATCAAATACATAATCAAACAATATAGTTCGATACTTCCAAATATCGACTTCGAAATAGAGATGGGCAGTTTCCGAGTGAATTGGTTTAAAAGAACGGGTTTCGACACTGAACTGCGAGAATCAGTTCTCGAGAAGTTGACAAATCAGTTCTTTGCGAACTGATTTGTATCGATTGATGTAGAGTGCGAGAGATATTTTTAAGTTTAGTCAGAAGGAACTGTTCAGAGAATAGTGAACGAGTGTTCACAGCCTATGTGAGCTTCAAAATCATACGGGCGATCTGTATTCTGAATAACTGATTGGCGATCCGATTGCGGAACGTTAATATCATTCTTAGTTAAATATAATATCCAAGAACTGCATACCAGCACACATAGGCGTTCGTATCAAATTGTTACATTAATAAAAACGATATAGGTATGTGCCATTAATTATAATTATATGATGTATAAGAATTAAGAACTGAATTTTATTAACAAGTAAAATACAACTGTACAAAAATATAATTTAAATTATGTAATAAAAAATAAATAAAAATCAGTATCTAAATGATTCGAGATATTTTGGAAAATAAGAGGCTTCAAATATTTTGAATAAGAATTCTTATTCTAAAGTCTAAACGCTAATAAACGTGTCGCAATCATAAAACGCGGAAGAAACCGACGGTCTGCGATTGACGGACATGCGGGATTCGGAGAGAAGCGTATATATGTGCAGTGTTTGACGAAAAACCAATTCTTAAAGAGCTGGTTTTAAGAATCAGCTCTTTTTAGTGATTCAGTTCTTGAGAACTGAATCATTAAAATGAACTGCTAAGCCCATCTCTACTTCGAAAATATCGATACCCGAAATATCGAAGTGGTACCCCTTTCTCTACAACAAGACATATATAGAAACTCTTGATGTGAAGTATATGAGCCTAACCGAGAAAAAGGCAATTTCAAATATAAAATTAACATTATTTTCTACATATGTACTAATTCATATAATTAAAACTATCCCATTTAAGTAAGCGCGGCAATAGCACCACGGTTAACAGGGGCCGTCAAGCCGCGCGCTCAATACATACATTCGGTTCATCGACTAACCATAATATCCCATAAAATTCATGGAATTCTCATATCTAGATATCGAATACATGATACTACACTACAAAATTCGTAGTTTCATCGAATACTAAGTATGTACTACAAAAAATAAGTAAAATTAGATATGAACAAAATATTTTCAGATTTTTCACGACAGCCTTATCGTATTTTATTGAGATTTTCTACCGCACCCCCCTTGGCCAAGGGGCTCTACTCGAGTTGAGTGTTTTTTTTTACAACTGTGTCTTTTGGGATCGATAATATATGGTCTATTCTAGGTCCCCTGTGAACATTTTGTCCATATCTAATTTTACTTATTTTTTGTAGTACAGTGGAAGAAATTCCCAAGGAAAGAAATAACTAACATTTCCAAAGATCGTTATATTTTTTATCTTGTTGACTGCTTGCTACAAAACTTTGTGTTATATTTTATATTTTAACACTAGTTATGTATTTATCATATTATTGTCACTTGTTTTTTCCCACCCATTAATTAGTTTTTTACTGTCGGGTGGTGTAATGCAAATAAATAAATAAATAAATAGCGCAACGAATTTCTTGTCTTTAAGAAACTCTTTTAAAATTCTACATAATAATAATAATAAAAGGTTTATTGTAAAAAAAGTACAAAACAGTTTTCACAAAAGGAAGGTGTATCAACAAGTTGATTTATAACACTTCCATCAAGGACAAACAAAATAATAAAAGAATAAATGTCAAATTCAGTTTAAAACAATTGAATATTGAAATGTTCAATGGCAGAAGAAAGTATGTTCAATTTTAACAGTCATATAAGAAAAAGAACATTTAAATCTTTCGCTCTTATGAGAAGGAATACAATTTTTTTTTTCAACCTGCCTCAAATCTTTTGAGTGAATTTCTAATCTCCAGTTAATTTTACTATATAGATATGCAGGCCTATTGCTATTCACTACATTCAAAATGAAGCCAACAATATGAATGAATCTCCTTTCAGACATTTTCAACAAATTATAATTACGCAGATAAGGAGAAATATGACTATATTGTGGAACAGTAGTAAAATATCTGACGCAAGAGTTCTGAACTCTTTGTAAACGATGTTTGTCAGCTTGACTTATACATGGACCATAAACAACGTCTGCATAATGTAAGTGAGAAAGAACCATATTTTCAATAAGCAAGATCTTGGTATGCAAATTTAAATCTTTTTTAAAGGAATGCAGCAGTTTTAAGCAAGAATATGCCTTCCGACAAATATTTGTTACATGATTAAAAAAACTTAAAGTGGAGTCAAAAAACACACCAAGATTCTTTACTACATTACAAAAAGGGATGTTATCGTTATTAATTTTAATACTTATTTCATCTATATCTACATGTCTTAATTGATAAGATGTCCCAAAAAGAATATTCTGGCTTTTAATGGGATTCACTAACAGAGTATTTTGTTGAGTCCAATCATAAATGTGTTTTAAGTCGTTATTTATAGCTTCTACTGCAATATATAATTCAGATGGCCGAAAACTATAAAGAAGCTGTATATCGTCAGCATACATACTAAGTTTAGAATTAAAGCAAAGTTTAGACAAATCAGCAGTAAATATATTACATAGAAGAGGTCCTAAAATAGAACCTTGGGGGACACCTGAACACACTGCTCGACATTGAGACGTCAATATAGAAGAGGACGTATTTATCATGGTAAATTGTTCTCTACCCTGCAAATAATTACAAAACCAACAAAGAATATTTCCTTTAATACCATAATAATGCAACTTAGCAATTAGACAATTAATGTCAATAGAATCAAAAGCCTTAGTCATGCCCAATAAAGTAAGACGGGAAACTTGAGAGTTGTCAATGGCTCTCAAAATTTCATCAGTTGCATTAGCCAACAGTGTTGACGTACTAAGTCCTTTCTGAAATCCCGACTGGTTTCAAGAAATAATAGAATTTTCTACACAGTAACAGGAAAGTTGTTCATATAAAACAGATTCAGCGATTTTTAATGGAACAGAAAGCATGCTAATGGGACGAAGATCTTTATACTGTTCAGGGTTTTTCTTTTTCGGAATTGGTCTAACAGAAGAAATTTTCCATTGAGGTGGCAACTGGCCTATTTCTAAAGATGAATTTATAATATGCGTTAACGGTGCTGACACCCATCTTAAAGTTAATTGAAGCATTTTACCAGAAATTTGATCAGGACCCATTGTATGAGGTTTTTGTTTGAGAACTAAATTTTCTATTTTATCAGTATTTACAGGAGGAGACTCCCTTTAAAATTAGAATTAAAAAATGAGTTGTTAAACTCATTATCAGCATACAAATTAGGCGTAGAATCGATAAAATAATTGTTGATTTTGGTAGCATCACAGATATCTTCTGGAAGATCGAAATTTAACTTGTTTACAATATCCCATGATTTTAATTTTGCACATAATTCCTTAGAATTATTTTTGACATTGCTGACATTACGAGAATAAAAGCTGATTCGTTCTTGTTTTAGAGCATTGTTATAGTAATTACGAATATCACAATAAAATTGTCTATGTGCAGTATTCCTACTTTCCTTATATCTTAACCAAGCTTTATCTTTAATTTTCTTTATTTCCCTTAACGTATTGGTAAACCAAGGTTCTCTCTTTTTATTAGGTTTAAAATAGTGTTTCGTTATAGGAGCATGCTTATCGAAAATATGAATTAAACATTCATTAAAAAAATCTACTTTTCCTATTATAGAATTAATGTTATAAATATAATTCCAATTAATATTCGCGGCATCATAACCGAAAGCATCCATAATGTGTTACAAATAACATCGCCGTTATTTCTTGGCAGCGATAGAGTGATAGATACTGCGAACCACCTTACAGGTAAATGTTATTATCTCTTCAACGGTACATCCCAGAAAAAAATGTTACATAACAAAGTGGCATATTTTAAGAACATGTGCCTGCTCTGTATCGGTAGAGTTATGAAACACCCTGTATAATAACGACACAAAATAGCAAAGCGTTACTAATAGTTGTGAGAAAAATATGAGTAACCGAAGGTCGAGATAACATCTTCATCTAACGGACTTGGTTCGACCACTGGACACTCTCACAAACCAATCTGTAAGGAGCAGATCTGCAACACTTGCGGTCGCGACCACAATGCGACCCGCGATAAGATCTACCCGGAAACAGAAAATCGCGTTCCTTCCGCCAGATCGGCCCGCCAAGGGCCTCTCGAGTCGCAGTTGCATTCGCAGCTCAGCTGCCGCGATGACATATTCATATTGTGACGGCCCAGTCAAAATAGGAAATCACCGGGCGGAATAAAAACGGTTTTTGTCCGAATTTCTATTATTCGCAACCGTGCATACTTAAAGAGCGTTTAACTGCCGAACAGGAAGTCAATTTTGCGGAAACATGACGGGGATTGACACTTCTGCCACCTCATTATTTTCGGTGAGCAGTCTATTTTCGGGCGCTTTACATATTATTTGAATGCCGCTCTCAATAGATCGCATTTTTAGATAATGACTGGGAAATTGCCGTTTGGCGATTTTTTTTCTCTCTTTTTTTCATGCAGATTTCTGATGGGCGGGTTTCGAGTGTCGTTATTTCTTGAGCAGGCCGTTACTTTGCTTTGTGTGTGCGTTTCTTGAAAAAAAAATCGTCTAGTTGTATTAAATGAAGGAGGAATTACCGTTGCATGTTTTTCAAATTACAAAGAACTAACGAAAAGTTCTGGAAAGTGCATCTGTTGTCGTCCTGCTTGGATGTTATTGAAAAAGCTGCTTAGGAACCACTTGGGTATTGATTGAAATATTTAGATATTCGTGTCCCTATTTTAAATACACCAGTTTTTATAAGTAGACGAAAATCGCAAAATCTGGAGTATATTATTCTCTGAAGCTATTTACTTGGTACATAATTCTAGTTTTCTTTAATCAAATTGGGTATTTCGCCACATTTCTCAAAAAATAAAAATTGAATAAACCCATACGCCAAAAAGATCAGTCAAGGGCTAATTTTGAAACTACTTTTGAAACTTACCTCACCAAGAAACTCACACTGAAAAAGACCGGCGTGAAGACAGCAGCCAAAGATTGCAGCCAGGCGCTACGGCAACATCCGAGTGATCATATCGTATTTTTGCAATTCTCTCAATTTGACCGTACATAATATGATAATAGATACTAATTGTGAAGAAAACGAAATGACAAAATATTAAAGCATAAGAAATTTACGTGTTAAACTTGGTTACAAATGGAACTCAAATAATACATAACAAATACACTTATACTTCGTGCAGCATGAGGGCATGACAAAAAACACTTTTCCAAAAATCTTTGTACCCAGTCGCATCCATTCGCAAGCCGTGAAAAGGGTGGAAATTGGGATAAATTAAAAATTGGATGTCTCTAAAATGGAAACCCGTCATTTTAACAGGCTGAAACTCGGTAGATAAATATTTTATAAAATTATCAAATTTCTGATGCCAGTGTCATCCACTCGCAAGCCGTCAGAGGGGTGGAAATTAAGGTAAATTAAAAATTGGATGTCTCTAAAATGGAAACCCGTCATTTTAACAGGCTGAAACTCGGTAGGTAAATATTTTATAAAATTTTCAATATTCTGATGCCAGTGTCATCCGCTCGCAAGTCGTAAGAGGGATGGAAATTAAAGTAAATTAAAAATTGGATGTCTCTAAAATGGAAACCCGTCATTTTAACAGGCTGAAACTAGGTAGGTAAATATTTTATAAAATTATCAATTTTCTTATGCCAGTGTCATCCACTCGCAAGCCGTCAGAGGGGTGGAAATTAAGGTAAATTAAAAATTGGATGTCTCTAAAATGGAAACCCGTCATTTTAACAGGCTGAAACTAGGTAGGTAAATATTTTATAAAATTATCAATTTTCTGATGCCAGTGTCATCCACTCGCAAGCCGTCAGAGGGGTGGAAATTGGGGTAAATTAAAAATTCGATATTTCTAAAATGGAAAACCGTTATTTTAACAGACTGAAACTCGGCAGATATATATTTTATAAAATTATCAAATTTCTGATGCCAGTGTCATCCACTCGCAAGCCGCCAGAGGGGTGGAAATTAAGGTAAATTAAAAATTGGATGTCTCTAAAATGGAAACCCGTCATTTTAACAGGCTGAAACTAGGTAGGTAAATATTTTATAAAATTATCAATTTTCTGATGCCAGTGTCATCCACTCGCAAGCCGTCAGAGGGGTGGAAATTAAGGTAAATTAAAAATTGGATGTCTCTAAAATGGAAACCCGTCATTTTAACAGGCTGAAACTCGGTAGGTAAATATTTTATAAAATTTTCAATATTCTGATGCCAGTGTCATCCACTCGCAAGTCGTAAGAGGGGTGGAAATTAAGGTAAATTAAAAATTGGATGTCTCTAAAATGGAAACCCGTCATTTTAACAGGCTGAAACTAGGTATGTAAATATTTTATAAAATTATCAATTTTCTGATGCCAGTGTCATCCACTCGCAAGCCGTCAGAGGGGTGGAAATTGGGGTAAATTAAAAATTCGATATTTCTAAAATGGAAAACCGTTATTTTAACAGACTGAAACTCGGCAGATATATATTTTATAAAATTATCAATTTTCTGATGCCAGTGTCATCCACTCGCAAGCCGTCAGAGGGGTGGAAATTGGGGTAAATTAAAAATTCGATATTTCTAAAATGGAAAACCGTTATTTTAACAGACTGAAACTCGGCAGATATATATTTTATAAAATTATCAATTTTCTGATGCCAGTGTCATCCACTCGCAAGCCGTCAGAGGGGTGGAAATTAAGGTAAATAAAAAATTGGATGTCTCTAAAATGGAAACCCGTCATTTTAACAGGCTGAAACTCGGTAGGTAAATATTTTATAAAATTTTCAATATTCTGATGCCAGTGTCATCCACTCGCAAGCCGTCAGAGGGGTGGAAATTAAGGTAAATTAAAAATTGGATGTCTCTAAAATGGAAACCCGTCATTTTAACAGGCTGAAACTCGGTAGATAAATATTTTATAAAATTATCAATTTTCTGATGCCAGTGTCATCCACTCGCAAGCCGTCAGAGAGGTGGAAATTAAGGTACAATAAAAATTGGATGTCTCTAAAATGGAAACCCGTCATTTTAATAGGCTGAAACCAGGCAGATAAATATTTTAGAAAATTATCAAATTTCTGATACCAGTCTCATCCACTGGCAAGCCGTCAAAGGCAAATAATCATATTTAACCCTACATATTATATATTAAGGGAAAGAGAAAAAATAATGATTTCAATTGGCCCACGGCAACCTATGTTTTGTATTTAAAACACAACTTTAGATTATAACTCAAAAATTACAATTACAATTAAAGTTACAAAGAAATTATGCACGCCGGACTTTACTCATAAAAGTGTCTGAAGAACGTATTAATTTTTTTTCTAACTTTACAAACAACCAAGTTAGGTATAGTATAGACATATATCGAAAAGTAGAAAATTTGAAATGTTTATTACTCGAAAACAAAAGACGATAGGTCATTTAGGTATTGCCCATTAATTTTCTCTTAAAAAAAAGAGTGGAGAGGTAATTTCTTTATATCTCCTATAGTTAACGAGCCTCTAAAAACACCGAAATTTGCCCACCCTGTACAGTAACAACAATTAGCCGCTCTGTGTATATGGAGAACCCATACTAGAAATTCCGCCCGTGCTCTAAATTTGATTCTCTCTCATAAAAAGGATAAACTGTGCCGCGGAACAACGAGGCTCAGCCGGTAAAAAGGCTAGGACGGCATCTCACGCGCAATTTAGCATTTTTAATTAGAATGGCGAGGGTGAAGATTTATATTTCGCCACAACGCCAAACAATGGGGGACATAAACGTGAATTTATCTTCTGATTAAGAAAAGGGCTTCTATAATTCACGCGCAGCGAAAAAAAAGTCCAGCGTACCAGAGGAACCATCTTTGAAGCTCAAATCTATATTTAATATGACAAAAGTCAAACATCTTATACAGGATTCAAGACGATATTGGACCGCTGGAACTTTTCATGGTTGCAGTGAATATTTTATTCTGAAAATTTGACTCCATGTATAATCGAATATGAGCTTTTCAATGAAAATATTTTCGATTTTCTCCGGTTATCGAAAGTAGTCATCAACTTTTTGGTTCACATATTTCAAGCGAAACTGCGGGTGCAAAAGTGATTTCCAGTTTATTGATTAAAGAACTGACAAAAATTATCCTGCAATGGATAGCAGCGTAAAAAACGCTGTTTTGTATAATAAATTGCATCCTAAGGAAAAACCAGTACGGAGTTTCAGCAGTCATGATGATACAGTTCTATAAATTTTACGTAGTAGGTACTCTCTGGCCATTTTAATGTAATTTTATTGTCCTGACTTGTAAAATTATAAGCGGACTATATAACCACCAGAATCGGATGATTCAACTTGACTGACAAATGTTCACACGTTTTAAATATCGTCTGAAAACCATTGATTCATAGCTTGAACGATAAAGTTTGAATGGGAACCAACTTCACATGACCGACAAAAATTGAAATATATGTTCTCAAAGTAATTTTCTTTCGATTTTCGTTGATCCACAAAAGTTAATCAACTGATGGATATTGGATATCTGACCGTAGTATTAAATTGTAACTAGCGTGTTGACGTTTGCTATCAAAAATTCATTAGTTTATCAGTGCATCCTAGATTTAATGTCGATCTCTAGACGTAAATTATCAATGCTACTAATACAGAGAAGTTTGTAAAAATAATAAAATCTGTTTTTTAATGGTAGATGGATAATATTGGATATCTGACCGTAGTTTTCAATTAGAATCAACTTTTCTTAATAACAATTGTCAATATTATAAAAAATAAGGGTAGTTTACTCTCGAGCAAAATTTACATTTTTCGACATACCTCGTATACGACTGCAAAAAATTGAAATCTGATTACTTTATTTTGGGTTTGAGGCCATGCAGAACTTTTTATCAAGAATAACTTTTTTCATAAAATCAATAATAAAAAAGTTCCCCATATGGTGCCGACTTAATTGGACACACTGTATATTAATGGAAGGAGAAAAAAATAACGATTTCAACTGGCCCATGGCCACCTATGATTTATATTAAAAAAAACACAACTTTTGGTTATAACTTAAAAATTAATAAAGTTATGAAAAAATTTGGCGCGTCACTGGACTCAAAAACGTGCCTAAAGAACGTATTAATTATTTTTTTCTAACTTTACAAACAACCAAGTTCGAAATCGAAAGACGATAGGTCATTTTGGATTTCACCATTAATTTAATCTTAAAAAAAAGACCGAGAATGGGGGGGGGTCATTTTTTTTATCTCCTATAGTGAACGGGATAGCCTATAAAAACATCGAAATTTTCCCACCCTATACAATATTATGATTACGGAATGAGCGGAGGCCATTTTCGCGTGTTTTTTCTTTAAAAGGGTATCGATCGGGCTTTTCGACGGGGCTACCTGGTCGAGAAGACAATTAAGGAAGCTTTAAAACAACGAAGTTCGAGTATAATGTTACGGCATCGGTTATTGGTTTCTCGACGTTAATTTTTCACTTCCATTAACCTCGATGTGACACGAAAAACTGGAAAATAAATTCGATACCGCCTCCCCCACTTCGAAGGTATCGTAGACTTCTGGGGGAAGCGTTTTACGGAGTAACGAAGGGAATTAATGCGGATGGAGTTTCAAAAAGTGACAAAATACTTTGTAGGTAGGTATATTCATCCCCATTCACTAATGAATAATGAAATAACTTCATTGCTCCTTCAACTCGAATCATACATATAATAATTATGCTTGGAATAAAGTAAGTAAACTTACCTTTCAATATTCTTTTGTATTTATACTCTCCATGTGACACAAACATAGTCATAGTCATCTCTCGTCACTTTTGTAAAGTGTAAATCAGCTTACCCTGTAATATTTTAACAGAATTTTATATTACACTCCATCCAAAATTACAGACAGTTGAATGACCTGGTAAACCAGTAAAAAGAGTTGTTACATTTAGTTCAGAAATTTTTCAGTAAATGGAAAATGCGTAAATTTTATTGTCTATTTCATGTTTACCTAAGAAGTTTAATATTGCCATATAAAAGTCTCATGTTTAGTTTTTTTTTTGTTTCTGGGCACAAATGCGGCATAAATAATAATAATATGCCGCTCCCTCTCCCGCACAAGTGACTTCTGAGCTAATCCTCATTATTAGAATGGGGGGTAGCGATATTATTATTATTATGGTAATTAAACTTTATTAAAGAAAAGTAGGTAACACGTAAGTCTATGCTTTAGACCACATACACTATTATATATTTGCGGATCATTCAACTGTCTACAATTTTTAGACGGAGTATAGATACGTCAAAATAAGAAACAAATAATAATTTCTCGCCCCCAAATATCCCCAATCTCCAAAATGTATGCAAATATTTGAATTTTTAAAAAATTACGACTTTCGACTAAAGTAAATTTGGCTACATCGCATTATTTTGTCCTCAGGAATTTACTCTTGCTCTATGTTGCATTAATTTCAGGACACTGTACATAAACAAATAATCAACAAAACAAAGTCGATAAAAAGTGTTATAAAAAGAAACAAACGATACACAAAAGATTAAACAAAGAGGTTAGATCAATATAAAAGACTATACTAATTTAGCGATATTTAGAAAATTATTGTAACCTTATAACCTTAAGATGCACTATATAGTTGCAACAAATATAGTAAATGATATATTTAGAATCCAGTAACAAAACTGACGAGACCACCTACGCTTGTATTGAACATGAACACACCTTTTTAATAATGTATTAGATATTGTTTTTGGTTTTCACACGTATAATTATTGCAAATCAGGATTGACGTTAAACTAGATAAAAGGGTAGGTGACACAGGTAACAGGTCAACGACAAAAAACGACAAATAAACAATTAGGAGAGATGAACGCGTTATAAAAAAAGGAAACGACTACCTGTTCGCGAATGCCTCAAAAAGTGTGTCAACGGCAGGTAAGGGATAAGTAATTTATTACCTGGATTAGTGTTTAATGCCTTGGAACGCGCCAGATCGCGGATGTAGGGCTGTTACCTGAACAACATGAGCGATGGGACCACAACACAACCGCGACTATTCATTTTTTATACAAAAAATTCCTGTACTCCGGCAGGCAGGTTAGATGTCACTTTAACAATAATTGTTGCCAACTGATTACCTATTGTTTTAATCGCAGCACCCGTGCTTCAACAAAGCGACGCGATTTAGCAGATCATGGTTATATACAGGGTTTCCTAATTGTGTGCAGAAAATCCAGGAGCGAATTATATGATTAAAATTAAGGTTTTTGTTAAATAGGCTTAAGTTCTCAAGGACGTTGTTTCCGAAATATAGAATTTCCCAAGCTGATAAAAAAAAATAATTCAACATTGATAGCTTCTAAACCTCTTGAAATATTTTTGGCAAATTTCTCATAACTTTTTAGTATGTTGGTAGGTATAAACTATAAAATTTGCAGCTTATGTAAGGTACCACTGTTAAGAAAATCAAATTTATCTCTGAACGGCTAGATACAAAAAAATGTGTAGAGAGGAAAATGATGAGAATGCGATGGAGCGTATGATAACCAATTTTGTTTGCATGATTATACATGGTGATATACTTCTTTTCTGAAAAAAGTCATGATTGTAACCCTGCCACTAGTACTTTACGTAAGCTGCAAATATTATATTTTGTACGTACAAAAATGATGCCAAATCTTATCAATGATTACCCTGTATACAGGGTGTCTTGCATATGAACCAACACAGAACAGGTATAGTCTATATCATCGATATAAGGGAATATCAAAAATTTCAAAACACATACCGTAAATAGTGGGACAGAGTGGTGCAATATAATTTCAAGCAAGTGACATCATTAGAATATGTGGATATATGCATAGTATATTAACATAATTCTACATAGCATTTCTATTTAAGTCATCTAACTCGATATTATATTTCTTCATCAATCGTTTGTTTATTTTATCCCAATCGAACCCACTGCTCGAATATAAAAATTTATATCGGCACGGCGCTATTTGGAATGCGACGTTGTAACATTTCGCATAAACAAGGTAACCGTTTTCTGTATATCATGAAAATGTTTCCTTGTCTTTATAAAATTTAATACTCTAACAGGTATGAAATATGTATATATGACATTTCTAATAATTATACTATTGTTTTTTTATAGTGTCGTTGTTATGCAATATATGAAGTATATTATTGGTATTATATATTATTCGATGCCCGATCGATAGTTCAGTCAGATTAAACCAAATCAAAAACACAAAACAACAGTAATAAAAGTATTTTTTAATAGCCGCAATCAATGTTGAAAATGACCTCCCTCAAAAATGATGCAAGAGTCAACTCTTCGCCTCATTGACTGTCGTACTCGCTAAAATAGTCCTACTGTATTTCTTATTATCTCTTAGCCGACTGTAATTCGATTCGACAGCATTGGAGTAAACTAATAACTCAAATGCAAAAATCTAAGGGATTTAAATCCGAAGAGCCAGCTGGCCATTGTTGCATACCTCCCCTACCTATCCAACGATTTGGATATACTGTATCTAAGTGACGACGTATATTAATGCTAAAATGGGCTGGGGCACCATCCTGCATGAACCATAAATTTTGTCTGAACAAAAGAGTAATTTCAGCAAGAAGAGTAGGTAACTCTTCCTGTAGAAAGTGATGATAAGATACTGTTGTTGCTGTTTTAGAATTTTAAATACGGGAAGTTGCTTACATTAAATACGTTGACAATGTTTTGAGTGCTAGTTTCAGATGACTCCGAAACTAGGGTTTCAATCAAACACAGTAAAGTAAAATAACAGTTTTTTTACCCGAAATTTTTAATTCTATTGTATTTTTTGTCGTGATCTGAAGAGCCCTTACAATTTCACATGATTTCTACGCTCTTCACTCTGCTAAGTACGATGTAATATGCAAAAAACGCTGTCAATCACGGCACACTGGGAACTTTTGAAATTAGAAATACAATATCGTACAAGGAAGAAATAAAAGTTAACATCCATTGAATTGAGTGACTCGCTGTCAATAAGTCAGGGGTGCCAAATAGGCAAATGGGGGAGTGAGAGAATTTGAAACTGGCGAGCACAAAAGACCGTAATTTTATATAGATTTTAGGCAAAACTCGGGGTTTTTTAAAATAATGTTTCGAGTGCCTAGAGAAATGTTATACAATTAAACGTGGTATTGTGACGATTCGACTTGTCTAGTTTTAAAGGTACCTGTCACTCAACTTTGTCATTCTATACGGGGTGTAAGTTACTAATAGAAGCATTTTTTTGTTAAAATTTATAAATAAAGCCAGATAACGTGGCATGAAAAACGTGATTGTCTTCATAAGGGAAACAATACTTTTTCGGTTAAAATCCGTTATACAACACCAAGAAATTTTGGGCAATACACATAAAAAAGTTTTTATATGTAGGTATATGTATAAAATGGGTAAGTTCCTTTTGCATTCATTTTATTGTTAAAATCTGTTGATAATAATACTAAGCTCTAGCCTTTATAACACCAAAAACTATGATTCATGTCATGTACTAATTATATAAACTTTATGAAAAACAAAATAATGAACTAGTAAAAAATCATCAAATACCTAGAATCCTATAGTCTTTTCTACAAATACAAGTAATTTTAGATATTTAAGAACTGGATAATATAGAGCTTAACAAATAACAGAAAAGTTATATCATGCCACCTGCGACAAAAGGTACCGTGCCACAGTGTATATCATTTCGGAATAGAAAAACATTTTCCGCTACCTTTTTTATGTAAGAAATTTCACGAATTTGGCTCAAAGTAGTCGAGAGTTATTAAAGCAAATGTAATTAATTTGTTTACATTTGACATCCTGAATATCCTAAGTTTATAGGATTTTTTTTGCTTAAAATTGAACGTAGAACATCCTGAAGTATGTACATCCCCTCCTGAAACACCCTATCTAACGACATAAAGCGATTTAACCAACAAATTTTTAGATACAGAAATCTAAATACGTATTTTTTTAATTTAACTGTAGATGTAAATATTGTTATAACATAAATTTACATAGTTCTCCATATAAGATTGTTCACTTTTGTTTATAAGTATGTGAAAATAATTGCTAAAATGTGGGGTTAGAATAGCAAAATAATATATGTCTTACAAACGCTTTTTAAAAGTAGAGAATTTAAATAGTAAAAGTGGACAAAACATCAAGAATTTTATTTTTAATATTACTTTTGTCCAACGTGTTTTATTTTCGAGGTTTCTGTCACAAATTGGACCATTTTACAGCGAGAAATACGGCGACATTAATCATTCACGTCGAAACAGTTTCACTTTTTAGCTATTTGCAATTTTTTAACTAAAAATGGTAACATACCTTAACCAAAATACATTTGCAGAGTAAAACACACAAAAAACTCATAAAAAGTTATAAACCACATACCATAACTATTAATAATGATGAAAATAGCAAGAAACAGTCAGTTGAATCACTAAAAACAATAAAATAAAATATACTTTGTAATTAAAATTTTGAGGTTAGAATTAGTGAGCTCTTTCCATTTATCTAACTCTATCTAACCTAATATCGATAAACTCATCGCTAACCACATGGAAACTGGCTCCATTTCAATTTTCAATAAAAAGAAACTAGTGATTTTTAGGATTTATAGTTAAACATATTTTTAATGGTAGTTGGATAAAGTGAATTTAAAAAATATCCCTTTTGAAGTAGAACCGTAGGGCGCCATATCCATATCATATTGTAAGCAAATTTCAGCAATCCCAGAAAGAAAAACAAGTTTCTTATCACATTAGAGGAGAAAGAATACGAATAATATGGAATCCGAGTAGGCCCAAAGTCAATAATGGCCCTGATAGCATAATGACTTTGCATGTCATGTGTCACAATCGTTCTCGTCCTTTGGAACTTGGATCGGATTTCGTGTCACCTTTTATACCCTCTTGGCCTTTGATATGTTACACTTTACGTAATTTGCAAAGTATGGTTGTTAGTTCCACTCAGAAAAAACGTTTCAAGTGTCTTTTCTGTTTTTCACGGGGCCTACTCGTATTTTTTACAGTGGAAATAAAATTTTATCTTTTTATTTGGGGGCGTGTAGGTATAATAAAAAGGTCATCTGGAATAAAAAATAATGGGTATATATTTTTTCTATATCGCAATTTCGACAGATAATCTATTATTAATAAAATCTATTTCTATTAAACAGCAAAAACAATTTTCATTGTTATTTGAATATAAAATGTTTTTGTTTATACTTCAAAGAATTATTTCAAAATTTTCCAAATTACAAATTTCAAACTACTCAACAATTATCGTGAACAAAAGCAGTATTGAATAGCGACATCTGCTATTATAATGCTGAACTAATAAAATGCTAGCTATGTAAGTTTCAATATGTACTCTCCTTACAGTAGCTCGTCTATAGTCCCATCTAACGGAATTTATTTGAATTTCTCACGGTTCTCATCAAAATTTTATACAGTGACATCTATAGCGAAATATGAAAACATTTAAATGGAGCTAATTTAATAAATTGGTGTAAGCAGACTTCTTTAAAATTTATTATCAAAATTTGTTTTATAAAATGCACAAAAATAATTTAATCAATTATGAAAATTTTGGGAAGAAAATAGTATGTAACCATTGCACTGATTAAAATGTAATCAACTATGTCCAGCACATTGTAGCATCTCATAGATGGCACTTGTTTCTAAGGCAATTGTAGCCATTTTGGTTCCCTTACAGCAAATTTTGTATAGAAGCGTTACTAAAAATTACAATACTTCAGTCAACGACAGCTTGAGGCGTTGATGATTGAGGTATTCCATTATTTCAGTCAACACGGTCGTGGTCATCAGTAGGTAGCCAATGAAAACTGAGAACTTTTGTGGCGTATGACACTGTCTATCTCAGTCCATCTTTTGAGAAATATTATGTTTTGTCTTTATTTGTTACATGGCAACTACCGTATAGTTAATAGTCCGTGCCCATAGATGGCACAGTTTTCTAAGGTATCTGTAGCCATTTTGGTTTATATACAATAAATTTTGTATATAATACATCTGAAATGCAGACATAGTAACGGTTACCCAGTTTTCACAAAGCGCTTGCTTTTTACAAACGAAAAACACGCAACAGAAAATGCAGTACTTAAATAAGGTTTCAAGTCCGCAAGTATTGCTAGGTTTGTTTCAACAGCAGTCAGAAACTAGTTGAAATCGTCGATTGTTTGTCATGATTCACTGAAAACAATAAAAACTGCTCAAATATTTCTAATAATTTGAAAAACAAGTCCTTGTTGCTAATATAGAAACATAATGGGAATTTTGAGTACAATTGCCTAGTGCAAAATAATTATATGTATAATTTAATAAAATGATGATAGAAATACTTTTCAAATATTATAATTTTTATTTGTTTCAGATACACGCTTGCAAATAAAATAACATTTGTCAAATCGCTATTTTGCTGCAAGCAGAACATAGGTTGCAGGTTGCCATATTAGATTAATCTAATCTCTAGATTGAACTCTATCGAGATTACTAAAATTTGTTAGACAATTAAGAATCCATTTTAATGTAATCAACTTTATTTCATTTAATGGTAAAATAAATAGAATACTGGGTAAAAGAAAAAATATTAAATATAATGAAAAAGTATAAATATCAGTATAAATTAAATTTTTTTAAGTCAAATCCATTTTCATCACAACACCTGTGTGGCCAGATACTCTTTATACTTTTTCTCTTGGGCCTGATAAAGTTTTTGCAATTTTTTCAGTTGACCTTTACTGATTTCCTTACCCTCTAGGTCATGTGTTGGAAAACCCTACAATGACGAAAACAGATATATTAAAAATCTTTCCTTTTGAAAACATAAAAACCACATAATAAAATTGTGAAAATAATTCGTTTTACTTACATTTTCGTCAAATTTCGAATATTTATCTATTTCCGTCTTAAACATCTCGCTAGGCGGAATTTTTCTCAGTGCCTCCTTGTTCGCTTGGGCGGCAGCTAGCTCTGCCTTTTTTCTCTCTTTCTCGGCGGCCTTTTCTAACTCTGCTCTCTTTTTCGCTTCTCTTTCCTTCAACAAGGTATCCCTATCGACCAATTTTACGGCACTCGCTTCACCTGGAAAGAAACTTTCTTTATTATCGGCACAAAAACAACGACCTAAATGCTTACCTTCTCTATCCTCCAGCCTAACCCCAATGTTGGGTAAAACGTCATCCCTTAGTCTATCACACTCTTTGAGTATATCAGTCGCTTTCAAAGTTTTCGCTTGTGACCTAACGTTGTCCCGAAAATCGGCCAGTATTCTCAGATACGGCGTTATCACACATTCAATCTGAAACGTTCGCTACTAGAACAAACTTATTTATATCGAAATGGACTACTTACGTTGTTTGATGATTCTTTCGTAACTGGGAACCCAATTATGTTCTGTTCGTGGATCGTTCCGAAAATTTTTAACATTTTCGTGATGTAACTGGCGATATCGTGCAAGAGAAGTTTGTTCCGAGGTTTCCGTTCCCTTAGATAAACGTTACTGCTCGTAACGAGTTCCCTGAGAGCGTCCAATGCGGTCTTTGTATCGATATTATCTGAAAATAATTTATAAATATCGCTAAAACACGCAATAACAACATTTGTACTTACCGCACAAGGCTCTATGAACGTTCTCTTTGGTTTGCAAAAATTTGGTATTTAACGACTGTTCTTGGTTCTCCCATTTCGAAAAAGTAGAGAAAGTCGTCTTCTCCAAGCAAAAACTGCTTGTGGCACATTTGACGTTTAAGAAAAATTCCTAAAATGAAAAATTTATAGATTTCGTGACGATAACAATTTAAAGTACTTACGTTAAAGATTTTTTCGTACTGCAACGCGCATTCCATCGTATTCTGACTGTAATCGAGGGTGTCCCTCCAAGAATGCAAGAGAAAGGCAAATCTTAATTGCCGAGCCGTATATTTTGACAAAGCGTCCTGAATGCTGACGAAATTTTTTAGAGACTTGGACATTTTGCATCCCGCTATCGTTAAATGCCCCGAATGTAAAAAATACTTCACCCAATCGGGATTGCAAAAATGAGCCTGAAAAAAAAATTACTCGTTACACGACCGTCTACTAAAAAAATGGTGTTAAAATTTTATTAGTATCCATTTACCTCGCTTTGAGCGATCTCATTGTCATGGTGTGGAAATTTCAAGTCGACCCCCCCTGTGTGGATATCTAGATTGGGTCCGAATATGTTGGATGCCATCGCCGAGCATTCAATATGCCAACCGGGTCTTCCGAGACCCCAGGGAGACTCCCAAGCTGGTTCCCCGGGTTTGCTGTTTTTCCACAAGGCAAAATCGTTGGGCGACCGTTTTTCACTTTGCTGATCTGCTGTCGTTAAGTCTCCTTCAAAAGTTAGTTTAGTTGGAAATGAATACCGTAATTATTTTGATGCATCGTTTTTTTTACAGATAAAAAAATGAAAACAGTATTTTAATTTTGTGAACATAATTTGGTAGATTAGCGTCAATTCAAATAAGTTTAAACTCTAGACTAACCAAGTGCCACAAACGATTTATTTATTTATTTTTCCACATATTTATCATTTTCAATCGCAACATATTATGTTTTTGCATTCTGACAAAAATTTATTGAAAAGTTAAACATATTTCAATGTTGGCAATGGAAATTTTCAGCAAAAATGGCGGCTCATTGTGGTACTTTATCAATATACTTTATATACTTTAGATTATAAGAATAGCAAACTGAAATAATTCAATGGCCAGCAAGTTCTCCAAATCTTACCACCACAGAAACAAATAGTAAAATGTTCAATTGTTTCTTTAACTTAAATAAAAATTACCTTTTGAATTTGTTATTTTTTTCTTCTAAAAGAAAGGGTAATAGATTACGCTGGATCTTAATAATTATGTCACAAAAACAATATGAACATAAATGTTATATCTATTATTCTCAACTATTTGTTTTCAAAAATTTAATTCGATAATGACTCAACTATTTATAATTTATCAGGATACATTATAAATAATAATAATAATAATTATTATTATTGTTATTATATTATTGTATTATTATTACTATTGTTGATTTAATATTTGGCAATATTGCTTTTTTAATTTTGCAATCTACTGTAAATATTTATTATAAGCATTACTCAGCAAAATGTTTAACCGACATATCACTTTATCAGAACAAATTAAAAGTGAAGTACCATAGACAATATGCAAAACGTAGATAAATATCTTTTCTATTAAATGTGGAATAATTAATTATTATTTATCGAACTTTGTTAATTATCAAATACTTATGGTAGCAAATGATAATAAAGTGTTTAATTTTGTGGAATAATTGTAAAGGAGGAAGAAATAGTATGCAAAGTTTTATCTTGACGAGAGGTTATCAAAAATGTTTTGAGAATAAATTTGGGGTTTTCTTATTCTGTTAAGTACGCATCAACTCTGCATTACTGCTACTTTTTACTATTTAAAGTCATTTTTGCAAGTAATCCCAACACACCAACTGATATACAGGGTGTTAATGAAAAGTTCGACCAAACTTCACAGACATGTTCTATTGATGAAAATAATAAATAATTTCTTTTTTTTATCCACAACTTAAATACAGGAAAAGATTATTATTTTTTTAATATTAATAAGAAAAAAGTATACCTCAGACATCTGAAAATTTCAAGATATTTTTAGAACCACTGATTAATTTTTGACAAAACAGTATATCAGTTATATTGAAACACTGACAGTCATATTCGAACATACGTTATTATGATGTTAAAACGATAAATACACTAATTACAACAATAACACTACAAACCAAGTAAATGATATTTTTAACAAATTATTATCATGAACAAAATTACACTCCAATGACATTTTATGACGCATAAAATTGTGTCACTCTGTAACTCCCTTATTGAACTTTGAATTAAAAATTGTTATTTAACAAACCCCAATTATTTTTATCAATGCTGACGTTGACGAAGTTTAGTCAAATGTATTCTTATTACACCCTATATTAGCATATATTTTCACTAAAGTATTGTTTCAATATTAGAAAAACTTCTTAGTATTTTAGAAAATATCTCCAAATTAAAAAAATAAATAAATAAAAAAGTTATTAAAAAAATTTCAATATATTATCATATCAGTACCATTTATACCTGCTATAGAATGACTATACTGCTGAAATTATTGCTAAATTTTAATGTTTAAATGGATTATCCTTATTAAATGTCTATAATAATCTCTCAATTTCCTCAATGAATTAATGGATTATGTAGGTGAAATGTCCCATTCAAAAATATTTATCAGTATTTTAAAGCGGAGCCTATATTTCTGAATTCAATTTAAATGATAGTAAAGATAATTATTAATAATCGGCTTGACTATCGCAATATTGCTAATATTTGCTTTTGTTTTATGTTTCAAAGCAAACAAAGCAGGTAAAACAAATGATGCAATATAAAAATGTGTTTAATCAACTGATTATTTGAATATAATAAATAAATGGTGAAATACTGGAAACAATGTACAAAATCCAGCTAAACATTTTTTCGAAATATGGGTGTGTCGCACTGTCATTTATTATAAAAAAATTATAACGATAACCATAAAAAAAATATTCAAAAATTCGAAACACAAAAACCTTTAATTTTTTGACCAGTTGAAATGAAACTTTTAAATATTTTTAGAGCTTCCCATAAATAGCTAATAAATGCGCATTCAATTTTCCTTATTGATATTTCAGGTAACTTAAACTGTTTCTGTTAAAAACAAAACATCTTACCTTCTCCTTCCTGTAAGCTGTTGGTGTCCCCATATGCCTCCGGAACAAGCTTGGCGTAATGATGCTTTTCTTTCTTGTCAAATGCAGCAACATCGAAATATACTGACCCATTAGCTTGATAACCAAAACCGTTCTCGATAATTTTCTCAATGTATGAAATGATTTCTGGTATGTATTCACTCACTCTAGTAAGGACATTCGGCCTAAGCACCTACAAAGAAAATTATAAGGTACACGTTGCGAAATGTAGTGCAATATGACTTACATTCAAAGCGTCCATATCTTTATGAAATTCTTCTTCCCAATGTCGCGGCAATGTATTGAAAATGGCGTTGTCTCTAACTGTCGAACCGTATTTTGTGTCTAACCAATCGGAGAGAGGGTCTTTGCATTCTCTGATGTATTTCTTCTGGCATTCTTCAATTTTAGAAGTGTCGCCACTTTTCACTGCATCTTCCAACTGCTCAACCGCCTCTGTCAATCTAGGGACCCGAATATATAAAACACTGTATTTTTTAATAACTCAATTACTCTTACCTTAATAACAACTTGTCAAACATTTGCTTTTTATCTGGATCCACAGTAGTTTTCGTTTTTTTGGATAAATTCTCTAATACCTATTAAAAAAGTGAAATAAATAAATCAAAATATAAATCAATTTCATCGGAAAATACCTGTTTTGCATCGATAATAACTTCTTGCAAGGAACGTTTTTCTGAAGCATATTTCTCAAATAAATAATTCTGTCTAGCTCGTTTAATAATTTTGTCATCTATATCAGTAATGTTCATCGCATAGAATACATCGTAGCCGAAATAGTCGGACAATATTCTACGTAGAATATCAAAGGTAATATAGGACCTAGAAACGGTTCACTTAGAAGTAACATACATATATTTATTGTGTTTTCAAATGTACTTACCTTGCATGCCCCATATGAGAGGCATCGTACACTGTAGGGCCACAGCTGTACCATGTTACTCTTTTACCGGATATAGGCACAAACTTTTCTTTCTGTCTTGTTAAACTATTATAAACCCTTAATACGGATTTCTCCGCAGATTCAGGAGGATTCCAATTAGGTTGTTGCCGTTTAGACATTTTTTCAAAATCAATAGATTGCGTTTTTTAAAAATCGATAGGTTATAAAACTTCGTAATCGGTTTTTCCCCACAAATCATGCACGCACTTTCAAGGTTTCTCGATGACTAACGTGTCGTCAGGTAAAACTTCACCTTATAATTCATAAAAATTGGATTGCATCACCTTTCAGGAACCAAAATTATCTTTTTAAGGAAACAACCTCTCGAATTTGACAGAACACGTTAAAACAAGGGCACTTGCCGACATGGCAATTTTTAGGTTGGTATTTGGAAAACCTAACCTATAAGTACAAAAAATAATTATAACAAATAGCAGAATGGCAAAATGTATGATTAAACAAACTCAGGAATATACCACTCATTTCTAAAACGATTGTAGTTCAATGATGATCTATTTGGTATATTAAGATTTGATTGGTGTATTGTATAAAATGCAGAACTGGTAGCCAATGATATTAAGGTATCACTGATGGCGTTCTAAATGAGGCTATCCTTATACTTGATTTTATCAGTACTACAATGTATATAACCCACATATAATTGCAATTTGTCTAAACTCCACTTACCATAGCTTAAAAAAAAATTGTTTCAAATAATATTTTTGATTTATTTTTTTTTAAATTAAATGAATTTTAATTTTACCTTTGCGGAAGAAAACGTGAACTTGTCTAAACTCTATACCACAAAACATATAACTAGATATAACTAGCTCTATACCATAAACTCGACAAATTATAGAATCTTCAAAGCACCGATCGGGTGCCGTGTACTGTACTTGTAAATCTTAATTTTTATATTTTTGTAGTAAATTAAGCAATTATAAAGTGTTCAAGATGCAAGTACCCCCCGTGTTTATCGATATGTCCCTGGAGGACCAGGTAAGTAGTATCAGAAATCGTATATTTTTGCAACATCAGGCCATATGACAAATCATATTGAGGTTATGTTCATCCGTAGGCTCAAGAACTAAGAGCATACCTAAAAAGCTTGGGTGCTGAAATATCCGAAGAGAAGTCTCCGAAGGGCATTGAGGATGATTTGCATAAAATCATCGGCGTATGCGATGCCTGTTTCAAAGAAGGCCAAGAGACGGAAGTGGAAATGGTTTTAAACGATATTGTTTCAATTATGGTTTTGGTGAGTTACTGGGTACTGTCACTCTGTGGTTTGTAGTTAACCTTTTCATTTTTTAGATTCCATTGGAAAGGTCTGAGAATATTATTCTAGCCTTCTGTGAAAAGTTAACAAAAGCACAGGGCTCCAAACTAGGATTAGTATGTTTAAGAGCGTACGTTGTATAGATTTGTGCCTAACCGTTAGTAGTTGCAATTTTATGTTTTAGTTTGTGGTTGCTCTTCCAGTCTCTGGACGATCGTTCGCCGATGCGTTACCCTGTTTACTATCATCTCATACAAATTGCCAAACAAACCGATTCCGTGCGATTAGTTTTCCAGGATATCGAGCATCTCAAGCAACAGTTTGCTAATTGTCCACCGTCTAGTGACCAACTGCAGAAATTATACAGACTTTTACATGAAGTTTTACTGAAAAGTAATCAGAGGTACGTTTCTTAATTTTATGTATTATAGATATTATTTCCTTGATTTCTTTTTAGTGGGCAGGCGGCTTTGGTAATGATCGAATTGCTAGGAACTTATACGGATAAAAACGCTTCTCATGCGAGGGAAGACGCAATTCGCTGCATCGTATCAGCCTTAGCTGATCCAAAGACGTTTCTTTTGGATCCCCTTTTGTCTCTGAAACCCGTCCGGTTTCTAGAAGGGGAACTCATTCACGACTTATTGAATATATTCGTTAGCGAAAATCTAACCGCTTATTTGAAGTTTTACAAAGAGCATAAAGAATTTGTTACAACTCAAGGTTTGTTAAAAGTTGTGCATTTAGAACTTGTTTAACATCATTACTTTCAGGCCTAAATCATGAACAGAATATGCAGAAAATGCGGTTGTTGTCGTTCATGCAACTGGCCGAGAGCACGCCTGAAATCTCATTTGACGTTATCGAGAAAGAGCTCCAGATCGATCCGGAAGATGTGGAGAGCTTCATAATTGAAGGTAAATTCGTAAAGATTGTATGGGATTCACGTATTAAATATTTCTTTGGTAAATTTTAGTGTTGAAGACCAAATTGGTGCGGGCGCGTATGGATCAAGCGGCACGCAAGGTTTTCGTTTCCAGTACGATGCACCGGACCTTCGGGAGGGCCCAATGGCAGCAGTTACGTGATTTACTCCACTCCTGGAGGGGAAACCTGAGCTCGGTACAGGAGGGCATGAAAAGTATAACCGCCGCCCAGTTAGAACTACTGAATCAGCAGTAAAATGAAATTTATTTGCTTTTTTTATGAATAAAATAATTCATCAACTACCATATAATTCTATATGATTTATATAGTGTCCTGCCACCACACGTTCTTTTTATTCCAAATAAAATGAACTTAAAATTTTATCCATGTTGGGCGAACTTTGCAATTTATGTATATAGGGTGTCTCTGATCTTTCGTTCTTAAATTGGGAAAATGATAGAGAACGAAAAAATAATAGGGGTTTTTCCTATAACCTTTTTGTCTGTGACATTCCATTTTCCTGATACAAGGTATCCAAATTAAAAAAAATATTTTATTTTTCTTTTTCTACTAAACAAACATTTTTCCTTCACACTTGGTATGCAGTAATCATAATATAAAATTTATAAATTACTTTTTCAATACAAACAAAAAAATTTTATACTATTTTCTGATAAAAGTGCTCTCCACTTTCGCTATTTCGAGAAAATAGAAATTATAACTTAAGGAAATTTGAACTGCTACGATTAAATAGAAATGCGGTAAAATTAAATCAAACATAAAAACTTTCCCTTCTAGAATAAAAATAGAGATTTTCCTGGTCATTTATTTCTATATAACGAAACAACTAAAAAAGATTATGCAGTTAAATATAGCTACTTAATTGTTTTAACTTGTTACCATGAAAAATGATGCAATATTTGAAAAAATATTATAGGTGAAATATTTTCTTTTTGATGAATGTCATCAAACTATTACCGTATAATTATATATAACTCATATAAAATGTCACCACAAGTTCTTTTTATACTAAATAAATTTAAAATAAATAAAATAAAATTTAAATTTTCACCCTTGTTGGGAAAACTTTGCAATTTACATATACAGGGTAATTTTTATTCTTAACTTTGGGAAATGATACAGTATGAAATAATAATAGGGTCTAAAACATTTTTCTCTGACATTCCATATTCCTGATACCTACAACGCGTTCAACTTTAAAAAAATATATTGTTTTCTTTTTCATCTACTATAAATAACAAATACATATTTTTCCTTCAAACTTGGTGTGCAGTGATAATAATTAGTATTTTGACGTGAATAATTTATTACAGCTTGTTCGCTCTAAACCTCCTACTTTTACGCCAACGGTGAAAAGTACTTTTTCAGTACAAACAAAAAAAGTAATATTTTCTGAAAAAAGTGCTCTCAGCTCCGCATTCGCTATTTTGAGAAAATGGGAATTATAACTTATGGAAATTTGAACTGGTACGATTAAATAGAAATGCGGTAAAATTAAATAAAACGGAAAAACTTTCATTTCTAGTTTAAAAATAGAAATATTTCCTGGTCATTATTTCTAAATAACAAAAGATATAAAAGAAAGATGCTGCAGCTAAATATACTTAATTATTTTAACTTGTTACTATGAAAAATGACGCAACATTTGCAAAAAATAACAACAGGTGCTAATGTCTTAATTTAATCCCTATAAGTAGGTACGGCACGCCAAATAAATAAATAAACGATAAATTCCGCATCTTCTGCCAAGTTTTCTAGAATAGCCATTTAAATTCTCTGAATTTTTCGCTCCACGCGAACCAAAGATTTTACGGTATTACGCATTTTCACTTTCCATCGTCGGTGTTCGTAATTTGACATCGAGTTTGCTCCCTCCGCTCACTCGGCCGCTAGTCTCTAAAAATCAGTTCTTTGTGACTTTGTGATTGTGTTTCCTAATTATTTATCGTTCAGTTGTGTAGGTGCGAGTGTTTTTATAGAAGACTATTTTCCAAATTCGAATTTGTCTCATCGAAAATCGACGAATAAGTGTTTCGTTTGTACCATCCCCTCGTTTAGAAATACGATTTCAGTAAACAAAAAACATCCCACTGCCACTGGTCTCCAAAATCAGCTGTGTGTCTTGAAGTATGTGTTCGAACGTGCACTAATAGTTTTCATTTCCAAACCTCGTTTCTTTTTGCTTATTCTTAATCCTATTAGATTAGTGTAAGAATAATAGTTAGTGTGTGTGTGTGTGATTGCAACGATGTTAGCGTGTTTTTGTTTGAATATCACTATTGAGACTGCCCCAAATGACTTTCAAAAGGTTACGCCTGAGTCTCTGGGTCTCTCTGAGGAAGAGAAGGCGGACAAATTCTTTAAACAAGTAAGAACTGTCTTCTCATGACTTAAACCTTGTCTAAAATGAGCTCTCTTTGCAGGATATTCAGAAAATAGGGAACCTAGTGTCTATATCGAAAGTCCATTCGTGCCTGGTTAAAAAGAGGAATGTAGGGGAATGGACCATTTCTCGATGCATAAACTGCGATTGCCACACTCATGCGGTGCATCGACAGAAGGGGGCTTCGATGGTTGTAATTTATTCGAAATTGTTGGTAAGAATTGGCCTACTCTTTGCATACTTAATTTTTTCAAAGTATTTTTTTTTTAAAAGCAGAGCAGGAAAAAAGCCCTTTTTTGTACCTCAGTGTTCAAGGTCAACATACATACATTTTTATGGGTTAAACTTAAATCATTTTGTATTAATATATGTGCGAGTTTTTTTGACCAACATTTACAAAATAGTATATCTTCGTTCTCCTTGATATATTTAATCTCATTAAACATGAATTATTTATTAACAAATTGAAATGGAATTTTAAAGCAGGTCATTTGTTGATTTATTAATCTAGGCAAATTTGGACATGTCTAAACTTGTTATCGTATCGTCACTCATGTGAATCATAAATACGAAAAATTAATAATAATGAATATTGCTAATATTTATTTATCAAAAGACGTTATCTTTTGATGGTTCCATAAATGGTATTTGTATGAAACAGGCATTATTTTTTCAGAATGCTGAAGCGATATCTTCTGTCAAATCGAGCGATATATTCTCCACAATTTACAACATCATTGTCAATCCCAATGACATAGGCCTTGACATGGTTCCAAGTGCCAATTCATATAGGTATTGTAAGTACTGCCGAATAAAGTCATTTTTCCCTACAAATGATTCTGTTCGATTCGGAGGAGAGACATTTTTACTGAAAAATCAAGCATTTTTTTGTTTCACACCAAACGTCAAGTGTCTCTGCGCCTAATTTTAACATGACTATTGAAAAATATAGAAATTTCTGAGTTCACAGCAGGCAGAACCACATTTTTTTCAGTTCATGGTTTTTTGAAATGTATATCTTAATGTCCCTTTTTCAGTTCCGCCCGAAGATGTCCACTCCTCGCTTAGAACGATCAGGGATATAATGACTCGGTTCATTAATAAAGAATCTATTGCTGTCCAGGAGAGGATCGTACGATACAATGATGATCAGTACGAAATGCTGAATTATTGGAAGGATAGGGCATTCAAAGAACATGAATCTTTAGCTAAGTGAGTAAATTTTAGAAAAAATAACTTGCCTTTGCTGTTTTTGTGATTTTAACACATGATCACTGTACAAATAATAGTAAAGCGAACTTCACAGATTACTAAAAAATTATTTCAAATATGGTCGACTTTTTGGTTAAGTTAAACCAGTTGAACTACAAAATATTAGAGATGGGCAAAGATTGAACGACTCTTAAAAGAGAATCGTGAGAATTGACTCTATATTTGGCAAGCGATTCGTTCAAATGAATCGCCTTGCACTATTTTGCGAAACCCGAAATGAATTGTGAATCGTAATAGCATCGAGTCAATATTTAAGAAGCAACTCTCCTTCAAATGAATCGCCACTTGTCAGACGATTCGCGAGTCGCGAAATGAATCGTAGCGTATCGAGTATAGAATACAAGTTTGTTTATCTGATTTTTTTTATACATTTCTCAATATTTTGTAGTAAAATAATTATTATTAAGTAAGGATAGAATTTTATACTTTATAAAACGTTCCATTTAAATGTAGATATTAAGTTTTATGTACAGTTAGATATAAAATTAGAAATTTAATATTTCACATAGGTATAACTATTACACACTTACATTATGTTAAATATGAAAACCATTGAATAAATACAGAAATAGCATGTATGAATAAGTCGCCATCACCGATTTAAATTTTCAAATTTCAAATAATTGTATTATTATAATTTATATTATAATTATAGTATTAGAGCATTAGAACTCGGGATTAAATTTCATTGTTCAAATGAACGAATCGTAAGAGTCGATTCATTTTACCAAATTGAATCGTATGAATCGATTCATCAAAAAGAATCGAGTTGCCCACCTCTACAAAACATTGAGGTTAAGTGTTAGGGACTTTCAATTTATATTATTATTAGGTGACCTCAAATATTTAGATTATTTATTGAATGGAAAGTCCTTTAATAATTTAACCATTAAAAATGTACAAAAATAAACTATACATGGTGAATGGATAATATTTTACCAGCAGATTCTATAATGGAAAATATTATTTTGCTATGCAACCTTATCGAGATTTATATTATCAAAAATCCTGCGCACTTATATTTTGTTTTACTTTTTTTTTACAAGATCCTTTCTCTTTTTTAAATGTAAATATTTGGATGAAAGTGCATTTTATCGATATAAAACAAGTATCCCTTTTTTTATTAAAAAATAATGGTTGAATAAAATATTTGCAATGAGATTATAAATGAAGGAAATAACTTTCACACACTGTATTTATCAATCAAGTATTAATATTTACCTGACAGTTTTAAATAAAAGTTTAAAATATTCCTGAATCCCTGTATAAGAAAATAAAATGTAGAATTTATTTTTATTTTACTTTCATATTTTGAAAACTAGCTTTATTAAATAAAATCGATAATACTAGTTAGGTATGTATATTTTTTTGCTGGGCATTATCAAATTTGTCAAACAAATGATAAATCTATCAATATAAAATAAATTATTGCCATAATTCACGTTTAATAGAAATTTTATCAGGTACTTGGAAAGCTTTACTGTTCTTTGTTTCACCAATATTGGGAAAATATAGATATGGTGTAATTACACCCAAAATGATTATCTAAATTTATGCAGATATTGTTTAGTTTTTTTTTTTTTCGGTACTGAAATAAAGGATATAGTGGTTAGCTTTAATTTTGGCTTATATTTGGAATATATTTTTCCTTAAATAGCATGTTTAAATCACACAGGGTAATATGTAGTGCAATTGAACCTGAACCTGGAAGTACAAAGAAATCGATCTACGGCTTTTACACTCCCGTTGCATCTTCATCGCGACCTGTTAAACAGACTGAAAAGAAACAATCTGGCGGCTCGGCTTCTCCATACGAGAGCCCTTCGGCGGTAAGGATACCAACTTGATATGTACGAAAAGACAAATTTAACATTACTTTCAGACCTCCTGGAAACAATCGAGGACTGATAAAGGTAGCCCTTCAAAGTATACGGACTCGGAAGAGTTAATTTTCGAGTTTGAGAGTGACGAGGTGAACTCGGCGCCTAGTACTGATGTAGACGAGAGCGATAGAGAGGGTTAGTTTTAATAATTTATTGAAATATTTGGTTTACCTTAAAATTTTTTACAGAGAAAGAGGAGGGGATAAGTATACCGAGGTCTACACATGCGAGGCCAAATATGGCGAAATCGCTACCCATGAATATCCCCGCGTTTATTACAAAACCTAAGCATGGTTCAGGAGAAGAAGTTGATGCTTCGGTAAGTTTCGACAATGGAAAAGTTGCATGAATTTTATATTGGTTTGAAATATATTATAAAATATCTCAAACATATTGAAAGGTGTCAGGTGGCAATAATCACAAAATAATTAAAATATTAACATTAATAAATTGACATAGAATGTAAACAAAACCACATGATCGAAAAACGTGATATTGTTGGTGTGATGTTATATGCCGTTTGTTTCCGTGGATACAGGTGGACGTTATGTTGTTGGTAACATAAACAGATATTTGTTTGTTGTGTTTTTGCGTATTTGTGGGTCATAGATACATTGTGTGTATACTGTGTAGGTAATGTCGTAATTATTAGTAGTGATGTGGTGAACTTACGGTATTGTCAAACGTAACTTATTCCTTTGTTTACAATACAGATCCGCTTGTAACAATTACGGCAGCAATGCTGTTGAGTAAGTATCAGATATATGGTTTTATTTGAGGTATTTATAAAATTATTCCATCTGTTTTCATTAAACTACATGTTTTAATTTGAAAAATAATGCATAATAATATTAACACATTAATTTTTTGAAAGTAATTTAAAAATTTTATTGCTATTTACTACTGATTTCTCCTTAAACATTTTTAAAAAATCCATATTTAAAATTTTTGTTAATTATGTTTTCAGAATAAAACAGGTAATTTAATGTAGTGAAATCAGATAGCAAAATTTTATAAATGCCTCACATAACATTCTACATTTCATAAATGGTAGGACCAAATACAGAAAACTGAATACAATAAATGAGAAAAAATGTAAGTGTGCTTTATCATTGATTTTCCAAATGCCCTGTATACATTCTGGTAGCTTAATAGAAAAGTTTAATTGATTCTTTACAACTTTACATTTTATTTCTTTCGATGAACGTAAACTTACCTGTATTTCCAATTAAACTTACGTTAAAAGGGTTATCACAAAAAAACAAGGTTGCAATACTTCCTTTCGTCGCAATTCCTCGCCCTACACATTTTATTTTCATTTTTTTGGCATAGTGAAATATATTGTGCGCTGTATGTTGTATTCATATACAGGGTGAGTCAGTCATAATGTCATTAATTTTAAGAGGAGATAGGGAATAATGAGTATAATATGAATACGCGATTAAAAAATAACTAACTATTTGCGCCGAAAATAAATATTTTCAAATCATTAATTAAACCCCCTTTTCAGACTGTCACTGACCGCTCACAGCCTTAGTCGTTTACAGCTCACAGTTTAACTTGATATCGACCTGATGCGATGTTTCCAAACTGAAATATTTTCCTAGTACCTACCTAGGTATTAGACGTCATAAATAAACGGTTATACTGACTATTTTAGAATCTCATATTTTTTCTTGCTCAGATCAGCCCATAATAATTTAAAATGTTAAGATCCAATGAAATCAAGTGATAGTAATCAAATAATTCTATTAAAAATTGCAAATAACGCGGTCCATTTAGGTTGTCCGGTAGAAAATATGGTCCAATTAAACGATCCCCGTACACTCCTGCCCATACGTTGACAACAAATCGCCTCTGAAAGCTAAACCGACGAGTAGTATGTGGATTTTTATTCGACCAAATGTGGCTGTTATGACTGCAAAGAAACTAGCTTGGGTACAGTTTACACAATATTTAACATTAAAATTACAAAACTCCAACGTATCTAATAATAAACCGAGTAATAAACCATTTACGTACATTACAAAAAAAACTATACCCAATGGGTAAATTATTAAGAGAAGCTGAGAAGCGTTTTGTGTTTAAATACTAAGTAATAAAAAACACTCGTGTTGTCGATAAAAACTATCCAAGACCGAAATGGCACGCCTTAGATCTGATGCTCCTCCAGCATTCGATTGTTGTATGGTTGCGTCATCAGAAAGTTTGTAGCGTACCAGGAGTGTCGTGTTACCGATTTTTATAGGGTGATTTGTTCAGTTTTTTAAAGGTCGAGTAAAAATGTTCTTTTTTTGATTTTCTGGCCTTCCGAATACTTGATTAAAATTAGTGACATTGTGACTGACTCACCGTGTACAATGACATAATGCAATACTTTTTCCAGTTACTCAGTGGGATGCACAATTGTGTGCCAATTTAATGGGTTAGATACCGTTTAATATTTCCATGAAATTATCTAGAACAAACACTATTTCGATTAAATAATACATTCTTCTACACATATTTGGAAATGTCATGCAATTTTTCCATTATTAAAGGAAATTAGAAGTTATTTTGCCTTTTATTTTAGCCGGTGGGTGAGAATGTGGACATAGCAGCTAGTATGAAGGAGTTGGCGAAAAGCGTGCACGGCGAAGCCATCTTCGGAGACCTGCCGAGACCAAGGTTCAACACTGAGATCTAAAGGTCCCGCTCTCAATCTTCCATGATTCTTCCCTTACTATACACACCCCACACCTATTTTTTTATACTGAACGGAACGGCAAAAGGGTTCTCTAAGTTGACGGCTAGTTACAAACACTGATAATAATTTCTACAAATAGGTTTAGTCACTTTTTAACTAAGTCTAGTTTGATTTGGTTGTGAGGTCGTTTCGAAGCATCAGGTGCCGCTCGGGTACCATTGTGATTGTACGTTAAGTTTAAAAATAGATAATTTCTTTATCAGACATGTTGAAGCGGATAAATTCTATACAAAAATCAAGTTTTTATCGATGTGTGGCCAGTAGAAGAAAAAAACAATACGACTCAGGTACGATTTTCTAAATGTAGAGGCTAATCCGTTGGAAGTTTGAAGATTTTAAAAATTCGTAGAATTTGGAAGGAAAAATGTGTTTTTGAAATCCAGGTGACCAGTTTCAAATTCTCAATGGTTTTATTACATCCTTTATCTTAAATTTATGATTTTTGAGTTATTAATTTTTATGATAGGATTATTTGTTTATGATTTTACAGTAATCTATAAAACTTGATCTTTTGTATAATGTGTTTCCTGTTTATTACAAAAAAAATCGTTTTCATTTAGCATATACAATTTTCCAGTGTGCCATGGTTGCATTTGTTTTATAAATCGCCATGGCCGACTGCAAAATTATATTGCTATACTTTTTTTTTCTAATAAAAAAACACATCTAGTGTGTTGCAAAGTGACAAAAGACTAATAGTCCCACTTGAATTTTTTTTTAGATTTATGTTTCGAAACGTGATATTACATAGTCCATAGGGTATCTTAACGTCCAAATATGCTACAATTTTTTTAAATTTACAAAAAATTTATTTTATTTCTAAATCGTATTTTATTAATTGAAGAATGTTATATATTAGTCACTGAAGGTTTTAAAAATACTTATTTTTCCAGCCTTTTCATTAATTTTAAATCAACGGCACAATTTTGTATTTCGTTGTATCGTCTGTGTAGCTGTACTTTATTTGAATACATTTTATTTGTAGTTTTTAATCGATGTTTAAGTTACCTGTGCCATAGTTCCGCGTATCACCAAAGTAATTTTTTTATCGTCCTGTTTATTCCAGGACCGGTCTATATTTTATTGTTACTATGAATTCATAATGCTGTGCTGATTCATCAAGATCTATTCGTTGATCTGTTTATTTTAGTTACTTTTTTACTACTATTTGTAAGATATTTTTTGCCATTATTTTTGGAACTTGTTGCTGTACATAATACGACTAAATTTACGAAACACTGAAATTGTACAATTATTGTTTGTAATTTTTTAGAGTAACGATGTTTCTTAAGTATTAAAAGATGCAAAGTTTACATCGTTTTTCTCTCTCCCACAATTGTCTTTATAATTGAAAAAAGCTACGCCTATTTTCAATATTTCTGAAGGAAACTTAAGGTCAACCCTGTTCTACTGTTTACAATACAATAAATAGGTTACTGGTGGTTAACGGCATGGTGTGATGTGATGAATTTACATTTTATTTAAAAATACTTTATACAAGGTGATTCAGTTCTAGTCATTAATTTTAAGCACATGCGGAAGTCCTAAATTAAAAAAAAATTACTGGACCTTTCAAAAAGGAAGCAAATGATCCTATAACTCCCGATAGCATGGCGTTTGTGGTACATTACAAATTTTCAGATGACGCAGCCATATGGCGTTCGAATGTTGAAGCAAAACAGCGTTGCCATGTCAAGACATATATATTCTACCACCGACGCGTTTCTCGCAAATTTGGAGATACGTGGAAGGAACAGTGTTATGCAGTATTGGCACCTGTGGTGGTGACCTATTAGTTTATTTCAGATTGTCTCGCATGTAAGTCGCAATGCAATGGCTAATTTTGCTAATGTTGAATATGCAGAGGCACCAAATTACTTTTTGAAAAACGATAAGTAGGTACAACAATTCATATTGAATTATAAATACTTTTGTTTACCACTGAATGATGATAATGATTTGAAAATATTTTTTCCTGCATTTAATTTTTTTTTAATTGTGTATTTGTATTATATTAACTTTTCCCTTAAAATTAATGACGTTATGATTGAATTACCCTGTATAAATAAAGAATTAGCAGATATGATGTTTAACAGAGTATTTTCCTGATATTTTTTTTCACAGCCGCTTAAAAATATAGCATATATAAATTTATGATTAGTTTATTTTTATTTGTTATTACTATTTCTTGCTAGGCAGTTCTAACCTAGAAAATTATTTAAAGGACAATTTTTTAGATTTTGGTTGCAACGGTCAACTTCTTTCATACTATACAGGATGTCCCTGCGTGAGTGTTAAAAAATTTACAGTGATTTTGATTTAAACAATATAGCAAAATTTTATTTCTATTTTGCATACTGTCCAAGTTACCGAGTATTAAATCAAAATAAAAAATGACTTGGCCATAACTTCAAACCCATCAAGAGATAAAAGTAATACTTCGGAGAGGTGAATGAACATTAATCGGCAAATATTCATCAAATTGGATTAGCTGCGCAAATCCGGCTCGAAGGACCAAAAACATAGGAACAACTCAAGATTAAAATGAGAAGTTTTTAAATACACTTTATTTCAGCCTTCCAAGAGGTGTAATGTGTTCGAGTCTGCGACGACTACGTTCATTACAAAAGTGACAACCAACGAATTAAATACCGGGGCTGTGTACAATTATTATTTAAAACAAATTACAATTTGTTAGTATTTCATCCGATTAACACTACTTAATAACGTAAATCACAAAAAGCACAATATTTTACAACATGCCAAAGCCTTTAGAGTAGTTGATTGCTTTCACAAGTCTATCTTTAAGTTTCTCCTTCGATGAATATTCCGGAAGTAACAACACGTTGAAACAGGTGTGTGCGGTGGGTAAGCGGTCCGAATCCGGCCCGTTCTTGGCTATCACGAGTTTCAGCCTGCTCAGCCCTCCTATGGGAACCCTGTCGGACCCCGTCGTGAACTGAAGAAGTTTTCTTTTGTCCTCCACCGAGAGGGCATGAACGATCGACCAAAAGTCTTTGATAGTCTGCGTGTCGTTTGTGTATCCCCCGTCGTATTCCGTGGAGTTTTCTAGTTCGTCGAAATCAAAGTTCTGGAGAAGAGAACGGATGTTACAAGCTGATATTTTAGAGAACCGATGTTGAGAGTACTTACTTTACTACCACAAATTAATAATTCAATTTCTTCTGGACGGAAAAGTAGTTCTAGTGGTGATTCGTCCACCACCATTTGAAATCCCTTGTAGAAAGCGTGAAATTGTTTTTCTACCGATTTGTTCAGGAGGAAGTCCGCATATAAATCAACGAATTCCTGTAATTAATACATTTGTAATATGATTCATGCTTGCTTATACTCTATAGTTACACGATCAGTTAACTTAGGAACAAGAATACTAGGATGGCAACTTTCACACAAAATCTCTATCATCCTTGCTCATAACTACTATTCAGATTGCGTGACTTTTAACAAAGTCATACGAGTTCACTATGCTTAACAGAAGCAGCATCAGGATTGTCACGGGTCTCCTAACAGAACACGGACATCTGAAGAAGCACCTACATAGGATCGGCTCGAGCAATGTCCCGAGGTGCAGACTTTGCGACAATGCAGATGAGGATTCTATTCACATCCTTTGTAACTGTGTCTGTTTAATGGTAAAGAGACACAAATATCTTGGGGCGGCTTTTCTGCCTCCTCAAGACATTAGAGAGATTCCAGCACAGCTGGCACGGGTCTGTTTTGAACTCTATAATCAGCGGCATATATAATGGGTCTTCAGATCTGAGTGCGGGTAATCCGCGCCGCTATTAACAACAACAACATCAACAAAGGCCATAAAAGAAAAGAAGTAAGGGAGAATTAATTCTAAAGTGATTAGATAGAGAGCGTGAAGGATATAAAGTCGAACTTAAAACAACAAGACATTTGAGTACTTTAAATTGATTTTAGGCAATGGTAACGATAGTTACAGCTCCTATCTCCTATGATGTATCGATATCAGGATCAGGGTTCGAAAGTTGATTCATGATTTACTGCTGTTTTAACACGCAGGATGTTAAGGATCGGAATGATGTTTACAATTTGCTTTAAGCCTCTAAATAACAAATTTAATAGCCTTATTTCCGGAAAATACTTGTTCATGCTTATACTTATAACACTGACAAAAACAAAAAGTTTACATTTTATGTTAACGGTTGAGCCGATGTTGGTGGATTTGTTTACAACAAAATTGAACATAAAAGTTATCGTAAATGTCAAATTTAATCCATAAATAACTTATTTAAATATCAATGTTTAAAAAATATTTGTTCAAAGTCGTTTATTAAGAGTATGACTTTCAAATGAAGTAAAAAACAGTAAATTTTCAACAGTCATATTATGGATGTCGATGGATTAGATTTGTGCGAAAATTAAACCAAATAAAACGATTCAGAAAATATTGAATGTTATTGTTACTTACATATTTATTTTCTTGCGTAACGCTAATGCTGTCACCCTTCTCCTTCAAGTCGTAGTCAATCGTCGAACCAAAAACGTCTTGATAAGATATCCTAAACGTTTGCATGAAGACATCGTCCAAGTCATTGTCGTGATACTCCAACATCTGCTTCAAACTATTGTACAGCACCTGAAATCATAAATCCCCTTTTCCAAACTCATTTACGCAGAAATCGATCAACGTTTCTTACCGGATTCCAATCCTGCAGGTCCTCAAACGACCCTCTCTTCCCCATCAATTTTCTGTACAGCACCATGGGGAAGTTAACGGCAAGAATGACGTTGTTGTAAATGGCGAGACCCAAAACGATACCGATGAGGGTAAATTGCGCGTCGCTCTCAAAACTCGTGGGATTAAACCACACTGTTTGTGTTTCGGGCTGAACGGTGAACATCGCGTAATCGGGATTGAAGATCTCCTCGATCACCAACTGGAAGAACTCTTTAGAGACGCCGCCCTCGTCTATGCCCTGTTCTCCCTCAAACTCGACAACTAATTGCTTTTTTAGATCGTTCGGATTGTCCATGGAGATCATTTCCAGCTCGACGAGAGCGTCGTCGATTATGTGGTCTCTCCTTACTTTCAATCTGAGATAAGGTTGAGACGGCAAGCCCGTTACCGCCTGGAGGATGCTTATCCTCCGTTCCGAGTACATTCGTATCCTGTTGTCGAAGTACAGACCCATCGTCTTAGTGGCGGGGGTTAAGATGAACGGATAGTGCATAAAACTAAATTTACCTAGAAAAATATGCACAAATATTAGTTTTATTAAGTAGAAACAAAAAAATCAAGACGATGAACATCATCTAACAAACTAGTAATTATTTGCTACAAATTGCATTGTAGTTGTTTCATATATGAATAATGGCACACGTGCTAGATAAATTTCACCACTGCTTATTACCCGATGGAAATAGTTTTGAATATTTCAATACTTTCTGATAAAACTTGTAAGAAATGTCCAATCAATTTGAGAAACGAGTTTATATAATAATAAAAAATAAGTAAGGAAAGTGTTTTGATATTTATACCTAGTTCGCTCTTGTAGTTGGCGAAGTCCCTATCCATCTCCACGGTATCGCTGAGGAGCTCATTGTAAAATTCCGAAAAGGGTAAAAAAGGTTTTCTACAGTCTAAGACGTGGATGCCCAGTTCCTCTGCCAACGGTTCGACGGGAGGTGTGCTTTTATTCACCTTACTAGCCAAATACGAGCTGTCCATGGATCCGGACATCTCGTCACATCGCAGATCGGGAGATTCCAACGAACCCGCCAACATGTTCGCGTAGTATAAAATCTTAAAAAAACATACATGATCCGATGCCGCTCTGGTCGATCTTAAAATAAACTCACTTTCATAAGTTTCGTGGCGGACGTGATGACGTTTTCGTCTTGCACGAACAAGTCCCTGTGAAAAGGCGTCAGGATGACTCTCAACGTTATTAATTGCTGTAAGTTTTCGAGTATGTTCCTAATGCTACTCCGACCTACTGTGGACCACATCCTGGCGAGTTTCGCCTGGACCTCTACCGGCAACCACTGCGCCGCCCTGCAGATAGCTGGAAGTGCCGTTTCTAAGAAATCTCCAGAACCTAGAGAGCAGAAACGGTGTTTATAAAAGTACTGTTAGTCAACCGCGTTGTGGAAAATGTCTACTAGAGGGCGAGAACCATGTGTGCAAACTATTTTGGATAGCCCTTAAAGGAGCTGGCAGATATTAGACTAGTATTGTCGATATTGCTGGTTTCGATATTATCTACCTATCTATCTTCATTTCCTTTAACAAAGTACCACTCATACTTTCTAGGTGTCGCTACGTAAAATATGTTTCTAATAAAAACTGTACTGGATTTTATTTCTAAAATTAAGGAACTTTTACAACTCCCACACAGGTGGATTAATCGTTCAAAGCCCATTGTATACAAAACAATAAAACTATAATAAAAGAATGCCAGTCAGCAAGGGCATGATGCGGTCAGAAAGAATGAGTCAACACTAAGCTGGAGATACTAGACAGAATATTATGTTTCAGCACATACATCATGCTTTATACAAATGTTGCTGGCTTAAGAAATACAGTGTGTTCAAGAATTTAATTTTATTCTGAATAATTGCACAAATAATAGATACGCTAATATTTATTGATATGAAAATTTGATACAAGTCTACTAAGAAAAGAAATAGCGATATCAGCACCTGAAAGAAAATTACCACAAATGCAAATAACTATAATGATAGGCGGCCTAAACAAGAGCACATTTTTTATGTAGAATTGAACGTTCTTTTAGTTTTTAACTTTTTAAAGCATAGCTCAACAGATAAAAAATATGTTTTGGTTTACCTAAATAATGCAGTGAAACTAGCGCCCTCTAGGAGCAATGTCAAAATAAGCTTCAAATTCGTAATTCTCACACCAAAAAACCCAACAGGACCAATTTTCAGTCATGCTATCAAAATTTTCTCAATTATTGAGAAATTTAGAATAAAATTTAATCCTTGTCACCCTGTATTTCTCAAACCAGCGCCATTCGTATAAGGAATGATGAGTTCAAACTATAACTCAGCTATTTTGGCGCCTACTATCTTCAGTTTAGTGTTAGCTAATTTTTTCTGAGTCACCCTATATAGATTAAATAGTTTGCAGTTTATGGCAATATATACAATGTTTTAAATTGCAATTTTGTTCAAATGTGACTAAAAACTGATATATTTATGTGAAAAGAAGAATTAAATATATAAGAAAATGTGAAAATTTAATATGGCAAAAATGTCGACTATTCTCAACCAATAAATTTATAAAACATCTAATAGTATCTCAAAAACTGATAACTTTAGATACTTAGAATTTTTGATCAGTAATTGTACACAGGGTGGCATAAAAAAGTATTTATGATTGATTATTTACAAAAATAGTCACATGTACGTACGACCAAAATTCAGGGCAGATTTTTTTCCTTATAAAAAAACCGTTATTTAAAAAATTGTAGCCAAAACCTCAAAAATTCTCCAGTTACATAGAAAAAATTATAACTGACAACACTTCGTACCTTTTCACTTATCAATATTTGAACTAAGGTATGTTTGGCTTAAAATTATTTTGCAGAAATTTAAGGATTATATTCGGGACTGTATAATTGTAAGAAATATTGTTAAACTATTCTTTTACGCTAATCATTATCATATCAATACAAAGAGAATATGTTTTGCTATGTATCACTTCCAAAATGGGGACTTAAATTTTGAAAATAATATTTTATCCGACACTACTGTAGAAGCACCAAATTTGGTACATGAATAGTGAGTTTAAGCTAATTGAAGCATTACATTCATTTGGGGTGATTCAACCCTAAAATTGCACCAGCCTTTCAATTGAGAATTAAAAAATTTAGTAACTGAAACAAGATATTAACAGTGTTTAAAATAATCAAAAAATTATTACGTATTTTTTTCATATCACACCATATTGTAACATTTTTAAAAATAATTGTTTTTTCCGATATTTTCCATTATTATTTTTATTATTTATTTGTGTATTTTATGTAATACAATATTTATTTAAAACCGATTAATTATTAAATTTAAAAGGTTAAGCCCACTAGCGACTTCAAGCATAAAGCTTTTTAAAATTTAACAAGACTAAAAATAAAAGTTTGGTACAATTTTAAGAGCGATTGAAACTTCGATGAATCGTTAACTTTGGACCACCCTTAAAACAAATATCTAGAAAATGGTACTGACGCTTCCATTTTTTGTAAATTCCTGAAAGCTTAGACTGACACACCATGCCTGTAAAAAGATCTTACCCAAAGCAGGTATCTCGAAGACGATGAGCAAAACATTAACAATATCATCCTGATTCTCCCGTTCTTTCCTCGTCGGTAGTTCCATCTGCAGATTTCCCGCTAGCGTCACCAGAGCGTTAATCAGGGCGTTTTCGAAAATAGAGGTTTTTAGCTTGAAGAGAGCTGCAAACGCTCTTCTCACAGCGGACAAGTCGACGGGGAGAATAGAGTGTTTACTCGATTCCGCACACGAGTCTTCATCTTTATCTTTTTCACCTTCTAATGACCTCACTTCTTCCTTGTTTAGACCTTTTATTTCACCTAGATCAAAATAAAGCATTCCGTACATCTCACGTATTATTTTATTCTTCCGACACACCCATACCTGGACTATCCGTCGTAGATGTCACTTCCGTTGGTGAACTGACTTCAGTTTGAACAAAACTTCTTGAAAGGTTCTCAATACTACTAAAAACTTCACCCAAAGTGCGGATCAAAGGAGAATAACTGTCGTTTGTTTCACATTCGTCGATAATGTCGTATAAAGATTGCTCCGTTAAGAAAGACGGGACCGGGACTAGAATAAACAAAATAAGTTGATTCATTTGAAGTATTAGCGCTGGAAAACTCACCACAGTTGAACTTTATACTGTATTTGCTATTTTCGTCCGTGCTTGAAACCACAATATCATTAGTAGGGAGGGTATCGTTTTCAAGGCATATATCGGGGGACGTGACACTATTTTTAGTACTTAATATGCTGCCCTGTTTACGCGCAATTTTGTTTGGATGTCTTTCACATAATCTTGCTTCTTGAGAGAACAGTTGGATAGCTTGAGCCGCTGCTTCATCTGGAGTTAGAGGTTTCAACTGAAACGTAAACGGAAAACTGAAACAAGCTGAAATTTCATTAGGACAATTTCTTACTTCCCCGCTGGATGCACAGAATTTGTTATCGCAGCTAGGGTTTCCACAGCCATCAGTAAGTTGATAAAAGTATCTTTCTATGAGTTTCTTGGCAGCAGCTCGTTTCATTGCGTCCTCCTTATTGTCAGAAGTAGAATTTTCTTCGTTGTTCAAGCTGCTGGACGAGGCTTCTGGGTTATTCCTGGAATTTAGAAACATTCATGTCAGTTCAGTATCTGTAGACTCAATATTATAAGAACAGAAATAAAGGATTTCATATGATGACATTCAAGATTGACATAAAAAACATAACCTAGAAATTGCTTCCAAGACCTGTAGTTTTAGCAAAAAATCAATAAAAAAGGATTTTATTTCCCTTTTTTTTTCTTTATTTACCTTGAAGCTTCGTCGGGATCTGTTATTTGATCTGAAGAGCTCATAGAATTTGTTTATAGAAAAATCTAAACTAAAAAATAAAATATATAATAAAAACATTCACAACTGATCTTTAACACATAAGGCTTATCATTTGCTGAATTTATAGGGACTTTTCTACTGTATATTACGCGTATAAAATCTGTTTTTATTTTTTTTTTTACTGCGAAGTGTTGACTTTTTACTTTCGGTTTGCTATGTTGGCAACGTAAAGTAGACGTAAGCACTGGTGGTGTTGGTAGCACTGATTTTGGACATTCCCCATTCTCTACGGCATTTCTTAAGTGTATTCATCGTTCACGTTGCATTTTCCGTCATTGCACTATATTAAGTAAATGCATTTATATTGTTTAAGATAGATTGTAAAACAATTAAAACTTGGAAATTAAAAGGATGTTTTTGCATCAAACTGAACATGTTTTATGCCTCTGTAGTATATGCCATATGTAAAATTTCAGTGTATAATTATATAACTTTCCCATTATTAAAAATGGATACATAGTCACTACTTCAGACTTTTAGGAGTGGGAAAATAACAGCCGACATTTCCTTTTTTATTTTATTCGTCAATTCTCTTACACAGGAATAACGCTATTGGTACCCAAAGTGCGACAAAGCAGACACAATCTCATCACTAAAACGAAAGTTACCCCTCTAAAAAAGGAGTGATTGCACACAGGACTGTGTTAAAATTAATTACAACACACAAATGCATGAAATACACAATAAATAATCGATAAAATCAATTTGAATAAAAATGTCTTAAAGTTAATACATTTTGGAACATTTGCACATTTGTTGGTGGAAGTAAATAACGAGTCTAATCAGCAATGTTGAGGCCTCAAAGGACTGAATTGTGATCAGGCCTCCATGCTGCATATTCAAATAATAAATAATAAGCAAAAGTTTTGCCTGCTTTTATTATTTTTCAATTAGAATCATGTGTATGAAATATATTATCTAAAGCACGAGTACACCCCTGATTAATGGTATATGTTAACCTCGGAACCGAAATCGTTTCTTAACTATGAAAAAGATTCTACCGGTGACGGTTCCGAAGTAATAACTACCTAAGAAATCAAACAATTTCTTACACTCTACAAATGCATATAAACCTAATCCCAAAATTCTTCCTATACATCTAGTAATTATTAATTTTCGATGCTTAATTATATATTATTTACAATTCACTCAATTATTTAGTTTTAATAATATAATTAATTTATCTAGTAATAACGATAAGGATAATTTATAATATATGAATTGTAAATAAACACTTTTTACACTAAAACGGCAGATTTAACATTACTATAAGATAAATATCTCTCATATTACCGAGATATTGTATAAAATCTGATCTCTCAATAATAACGCATCATCTTAAAACTTCTAGAAATCAATAACTCAAAGCAAGTCATTCTGAGACATCTTTTAAAAACTGAAATTTTAATTAAAGCGCATCATTTTAAATGGCCTTTAAATTAATATCTCTTATAATGAACCCTAGAAATCAAAATCTCTTGCTTATAATGAGTCACTACCAAGATACATCTTACAAACTCTCCTAATGTTCCATTTCTCAATAACAAATTAAATGTTCTTGATAATAATATCTCTTATAATACTACTGAGAAACATAAAACTCAATGGCTGATCTCTCAATAATGACATATCCTATAAATCAAAATCTATTATAACGACTCACTATTGACAGACATCATACAATAACTCCTATTGTTCCATCTCAATAGTAATGCATTAAATGTTTAGATATCAATATCTCTTATAATGGGTCCCTAATGAGAGATATCTATAAAAACTCCTAATACCTGATTTCTCAATAACGAATAATCCATTAGTATCTCTTATAACTAGTCATTATTAAGAGACATCTTATAAAAACTTCTAGTTGCTGATCTCCCAATAACAATGCATCATTTTAAGGATTTTAGAAATCAATATCTCTCATAATGAAGCACTACTGAAGAACTTTTTATAAAAACTCCTAATAACTGATTTCTCAATAATAATTTGTCATATTAAGCTTCTCAAGGCTATTAAGATTCTAGAAGTCAATATCTCTTATAACGAGTCACTAGTGAGAGATACCTTAAAAACATATTTTTCATTAATAAGCCATTTTAAATATTCTAGATATGAATATATTAAAATATATACAATATACATAAACATCTTTGATTTATCAATGTTTCGATGTTTTTATAAAAAATCTCTCGAGTCTCTATAAAAATTCTTGGTATAAATACTTACCGTTTTATTCTGTGTAAGAGATATACAACACTTTTTTACAAACTCATTATAATGCTGTTAAATCTGCCGCAGAACAACTTGAAAAGACTACACTGTAATTGTAACCTCAAAGCTGAATGTTTCAAAGAACATTTTACGGATATTCCCTAATACGTCTTCAATTGTATAACAATATAATAAAAAATATTTAAACTCTGAATAAAATAACACATATATACAATATAAATGCGGCTAATATATTTTCTTCCCAGTGGATTCGATTAAAATCGTACATTAAAATAAAATATAATATAAAGTCAACGACGACATACTTTTTAGGCGATACACGTTCTTTTAACGGATTATCAATTGCACATTATTTTTTTTAATCATATTTTTTAATAAAAAATTTCTCTATACCTATCCGAAACTTTCGAAATAAAAAAAGAATGTAAAAACGTCAGTCTGTGGTGTTTAGGCAGCGAATTTAAGTAATCGATAAATAAGATTTACGTAAATCGGTGATCCAAGCTAATGTTGTGGTCCCGGCGTCAGCTTTTAGTCACGAATATACATACAAGTGCTTAAAATCAACTAGAAAACTAAGCCTAGCGTGTTATTAAGGCACACATACCTGATTAATCCTATTTACAAAAATAATTAAGTACACGTTAAAAAAAGCTCAACTCTTTCATTTTTAAATATACTCTATACAAAAATATGCTTGAGCTCCGTAATAATTCGTAACTTTGGTTTAACTTTATGATTTTTCGTGGAATGCATTCAAAGTTTTGGAAGACGACTCGTTTACTCCAACAGAATTGTTAATTAAACACATAATTTTACTTAAATAAATCTCTTTTTTGTACTTTTGAAACCATGTCATATCGAACATTCACTCGTCTGGAGACTTCTAAAGGTTAGCAACGTTACGTCTTAATGCTCGAAGCCTAATTGTTCTGCTTCAGTTGTTTTATGATTTGCGGGTGTGTTCTCGCGACGAGCGCCTGGAGTTTCTGCAGCTGGCTCAACAGGCTGGTGTTTGAGTCCTCCAGGCTCTCGATTTTCTGCCTGTAATCGTTGTTCTCCGAAACGAGTATCTCCACTTTCCTCTCTAACTGGTCCATGTACTCCTTCTTTTTTCTCCTGCTTTCCTGTGCCGAGATCTGAAATTCCAAACGGAACGTTAACTCGTTCAGCGTGCGAATTCCCCCAACTCACCTTGTTCTTAATTTTCCTCCGGATTTTCTTCAAGGACTTCTCCTCGGCTTTCGTAAGGGGTAGGCGGGTGGGGACAGGGTAACCTTCGGCAATTAGAGTCCTTTTCTCTTCCTCCGTCAGCACAAGGGTGCCGGTAGATCCCTTCTGCAAGAAATTAGGTAAATAAATTGATTTATTTAGAAATATCTTATTCAAATCAAGAATCAGCAGACATTATTGAAGGCGATGAAATATAACAAGTTTTTGCATTCATATGATTTCTCTCTGATAACTCGTTATAGTCGAGCTCTATTTTGGGCTAAATCAAAGTCAATATCCGTTATAAGTAGGAATTCGTTATATCTATGAAAAAAAAAATATATAAATAGGGAATTTGTTGGGACTGCTAGTTACAACCGAGTTCTCGTTATATTTTGTGGTCTTTATAAGCGAGTTCAAATGTATCGTTATCATGCTTACCGGTTGACTGCTAATCAGAGGTGTGTTGATGGGCTGCCTAGTTGAAGCGTGGTGGTTCAGAACCATCCTGGCGGCGGTTTTTCTAGACGCGGGTGAAGACGGTTGCGAGATGGTAGCATTATCCTCACTGTCTTCGCTGCTACTGCAAGACGGCGGTGTGGGAGGTAGGTGGAAAGTGCTGCCGTTCTCGATCTTGATATTCAACTTCTGTGTCGGTATTTGTATTCTGGGAGGGATGATTGTATGTGGGGACGTGAGCATTATGTTCGCGGATTTCAGGATCGACGTGTGCGGTGGCGACTGAAATATAACGGGTAGTTCAAAACACGATACATGGCATAAGTTTTTAGGGAAAAAAGCACTTTATTCGTGTGTAGCATGATTTAGCTTACCATTTCTACGTCCAGGGGTAAGTCACTGGCGTTGACGTATATAGACTGCGGTGATGAGGGGCAGGATGAATGTGGGCTGTCTGTTTCGCTGGTGGGCTCATCTTTTATCGTGATAGGCTCGTGCTGTAATCTGATGCAAGCTGTATTCATCGAGATGGCTGGGAAACATTCGTCTTCCATGTCTGAAACAATTGACAGTGCTGTTTAATAGAGTGATCTACCTTGTAAACATTACACTGTTTGTTCTAGAGACGCCATATTGAACTGTTTAGAGGTTAAGGTTAGGGTGTTTCATAAATTTGCAATGTTGCCAACTTAGAGATATTAAAGCAATCTGACAACATGACAAAATTTAAAATGAGTGTCTTCAAATAATCAAAATTTAAAATTATGATTTTTAAATAAAAAAGAATTGGGAAACTTATTTAATTAGGTTTTAGTTTGATTTGACTTCAGCACGGCACTGGCCGGTATGAAATATGGATATTAGCCTCATTAAAATGTATGTATGTTTAAAATTGCACAGCCATGACTTAATAATTGCTTGTAAATACCCCAATGGGAATGATAAGCATACTGAGTTAAGACGCCTACGTTGCAGGTATGCGCACATATTAAAAATTTGTATATAAAGTAATATTTAACAAAGTGGAGTAAACTTTTAAATATTCAAAAAAGTACTTATCAAATGTGCTATTTTAATTTAAATAAATATATAGTTTGTGAGTAGCAATTTGCATGTACGGTCCAATTCTTAATGATAGGTCTCTTAAATAGAAATGCATGCTCCTTTCTTAAATGCAATGATTAAGTCACCAGAAATAGCTTGATAAAATTTTTATTATATCTATATCTACAAGTTATTTTAGTTAGAAAATGGTTTTTATAGATAACAAAAACCTTGACACGAGTAATACATCTAAACTTAATTGCAACAATGTTGCATTTATTATAGGAAGGCACGAGGTTTTCTTTTGCCATTATAAAAATACATATTCAGATTGTCTCTACATAAAACTATTCAAATGATTGGAAAAGATGATTAAAATGATAAAAATTGATGATAAGAAAAATAATTAAATAATCGTAGAGTTTATAGATTTAAGATTTATGGGTATTTCGTACAAGAAACTTTGAAAAAGCTAGTGGCAATCACATAGTGAAGCAACTTGAATTTTTATAGACTCTGGAGTATAGATAATAAATTTAATCTTAACCGAATTTGGTTAGTAGGTATATATCTTATCAGTAAGATTGCGAAAAGTAAAAATACTCTTTAGATTTATAGAAAACCGAAATGAAGGAATTGCGCTGAAATATAAGGAGAAATTATGAAATTAATCTTTAGCCTACTTGATTTGACATTTTCATTTAAAAAATATGAATTCAAGTATTGTTGTTACCCGGTCCACTTAGTCCACCTGATTTAACTCCGCTTAATTTCAAATGTCAAAAAACATTTTGTCTCTTACCGTCAACTTTATGATGTGGGATCGGTGAACTTGGCAGTGAGTCTCCATCAGAAGCCAGGCTGTACGAGTGCTCCGTCTTGATGGGTCTGGTGCCCAAAGCGGCGTCTGTCATGAGTCTGTCGTGCAGGACGACAGCAGGTAGGTCCTTGGAGTCCATGTAAGTCCACTCGATGGTCATGTCCCCTGACTGCATCTTGAGAACCTCTTGCATTGCCTGGAAAAAAGTTAAATCAATGAAAATAAAGGAATGAATGTGTTTAAATCATACACTATCATTCAAATAATAAATGTAGTCAGACAAATTAGGAATGAAAACACTAGATGGCGACACTACCATAAAATCCCCGCCGTCCTTATTTAAACTATTTATTACAATAATGTCACAGTTTATACAGTTCGTCGAGTGAAGGTTCCAGATGGTGTGGCTAAATCGCGGCTAAATGCGCAATGAACACCAATGTTATTCATTTGTACACGACGAAGTGGGAAAAAATCTATTTCTTGACAAATCACCGTGCCCCTTGAGCGCGCGAATGTGCGCGGCTAAATGCGCAGTCGTCTTTTGGTCGTCTAAAAAAACGAAATCTGGGACCTCAACATCAAAGGAGCCGACGTGAAGGCGCCGGACTGTATAATAGACTGTGATAATGTTATGTAGGACCGGATCCTGATTACTTTTGAGTCTATAAAACCTTTATTTACATTTAATAGAACGTCCAATACGATATGGACAGAATAAGTAACCAAAATATGGAGGTATCTGTGGTTGCCGCCATTTTGGTTCCTATAGAGCTGACATTTTTCTCGACTTAAAACGAATGAATATACCCGATTTGAATCTACCTTCTTTGCCCTTATATCTAAACTCCAGAAACCAGAACGCTTGTGAAAATGTAAATAATATAAATTTACTTTTTCTTCTTTGGTCATTTTTTTAATTAAATAGAAAACAAAAACCAAAGGTAGTTTTGTGCTCTATGCATTTAATATGTTTGAGATGAAAAACTAATCTTTCTAATTGCTTTACTTTCACGTCATTTATCTCACAGTTTGTGTCAACATACAATTTCTGTTACAATTTGTAGGTACTTTATATTAATGGTCTCTATCTTACTTTAAAGCCATTTTCCAGTAATTACTCTTTCATGTTGAGTGTGCTCTCTATCCTTTCTTATTCTTTAAAATGAAAAAGGATTGTGATACTTTGAGTTTACGAAAGAACAGAAATCTGAAAATAGCAAAAATAAGTTAATTTTGTTGTATTGGATTTTAAGTCATATTTTTAATGAATTCTGTAAAAGTTAAACTATTCTGTACAATAGCGGTTCTAAGATAGTTCCTTGAGGTATTCTTTATTAGTTAACAATTATTTTCCGCAAAAAAAACATTCAAGGGAAAACATATATCCTTGTTCTATTCATATATTTACATTTCTTTATTAAGTTTATAGTATTAGTCATGCTACCGAACTATCAAACCAGAAAAGGCCAAGGAACTCGAACCCACCTTACAGCAAATTCTTTTTTAGTAACTATCAGTTATTATCAATTCCATTCGGAATCTTAACGTTCTGTCGTCACGCTCATGGGCGAGATCTTGTAGCATCTTCTTGTTCTTTCCCCGCGGATTTTAAGACTAGGCATATCATTATACCGCGTCACTCGTGTCCAGACGAATCAGGCCAGTCATGAGAGCGCCCGTATTCATTTTACGGTGGCCAATTTCTAACAAGAGCACCCATTCTCCTCCAGAAATGCTAGCAGAGGAGACTGGCTAATTCAAGGCATCTTGTAGACTTCGCCCAGTGGCGTAGAGTACAAAAAAATGCTTTTAATGACGGCTTCATAAATGTGATAAAAGTGAACGGATCACTTTAAGGAAAGGGTCTATTACTTTTAACCTCAATACGTATATGAACTGTTACGTTTACTGAAATGTTGATTTGTATTTTAATTAGATGTCTAGATTTAAATGCGAACACAATTTTCTGTTTTTTGAAAAATAAATGGAATGATTATGATCCAGTACAAACGGTTATCAACCAAAGTTTAGGTAAAACCAAATGAATCATTTTCGGCGAAACCACCGCAAAACCAATTTCTTTTTTGTCACCGGAAACGGGTAGGCCGGCGTGACGCAACGCCCATGGCACTCCGAGAATGCTAGAAATGGCAATAGCAGCGTAAAAAGACGGCCGTGACCGCGCGCTCGCTTGTTTAGCTTAGATGGAGGTTGTTGACACCCGCAGAAGGAGCCGATGGCTCTTCCCCAAGGTGCCCGAATTGCGATGGAATTTGGAAACGGTCAACGCGCGATGACCATCTCGGTGTATACCGGATGGTCCCATAGGATGGGGCCTCCCTAGCGTCGAGGTGACATATTTCGTAGACTTACTTTTAAAAACGTGCATTTGGCAACACCGCTTTATCTCAAAGTGTACGTTTATGCACGTGTGTTACTCTTTTCTAGATAATCTATCGTGGAGCCCTCATTTTGAAAATTCTCAATATAAACTTAGGAATGAAGTATTAAATTAATTATATACAAAGTGTTTCGATTTATAAACGTAGAAACCTTATCACAATAAACAAAAAACAAATCAAGGTCAAATATATCTTTTTAATAAACGCACATATTAACTATTATTATCTACAATTTTTTTGTTACCAATTTAAAATATGTATTATGTAGCCGCTTTTTATACGAAATCTAATGTTTTTAACATCTATTCATTTTTACATTTGTATAGGTTTAATTTTGATTATAAATAAATAATTTTCCAAAAATTGGCGCATTAAAAATTATGGCATAGAATGTACAGGGTCGGCATATTTCGATGTTTTTATAGTTTATCTCGTTAAATATAGGAGAAAAAAAAAATACCCTGCTAATCTTGATCTCTTTTTTTAGGAGAAAATTAATGACGTATCGTCTTTTGTTTTCAAGTAATAAACTAAATTTTAAATTTTCCACTTTTAGATACATGTCTGCAACTTGGTTGTTTGTAAAGTTAAAAAAAATAAATAATACGTTCTTCAGACACTTTTTTGAGTAGAATCCAGTGGCGTGCATATTTTTATCGTAACTTTATTAATTTTTAAATTATAACCTAAAGTTGTGTTCTTTTAAATACACACCATAGGTGGCCATGGGCCAGTTAAAATCATTATTTTTTCTCTTTCCTTTTATATATAATATGTAGGGTTAAATATGATTATTTGCCATTTTATTGGGACAATAATTTATAGCATATTTGTTTCTTTAATTTTCTTGAAGTAGGCGTGTGTCATTTGAATTAATTGCCTGTTACCAATCTGACATTTTTGTTTCGATTGTTATATATCAGCAATGTTTTTCCATATATTAATTTAATTACGTTTTGGATACATTCTCTGAATTGTTATTGCGAATATATCATTTTAATAATACTGTTATTTGTTTAGTAACTCATTCTGTCATGATTTCTTCTGAATGTTTTGTCAAAAATATTTTAAAAATTAAATTAATACTCTGAAATAAACTGTTTCCTCAGTAAAATAGCGAATAATGATATTTAATCATACAACTTTAAGTTATAACATCGAAATTTGCCCATCCTGTACAATTTTGAAAATGTTAAAATATTATTATGATGCTATGATTAACTTCTATTGTTGTGTAATTAACACAGCACAACAAAAGTTTAAAATTTTGAGCAATTATTATTAGTACCAAGCACTGAAATGTACGATATGGATTGCGTTTAGTCCATTTGCGCATCCAAATAAAGGTACCAAACTAGGAGCAGACAAAAGGAGGCACATGAAACTTAGCAAAGACATACTTCATTGGTTATGTATGTGGGTGCGAGAGAGACAACCATCTGCACGTACGATATGAATTGCGTTCTTAACTTCCTATTATTTTGTTTGTAAACACGTCATTGGCGTACAGTGTGGTTTCTTCTTTTATCTTGTATCTCGTTAGTGTTATTCTTTGTGTATTTTTGTGGGTGTTATTGTTGGAACATGTCATGTTTTATAAGGAACTGTAAAATTAACCAGCATATAGCACGAAATAATTTTCCATATCCAGAATTCAATTTCATTTCAATTCACAATTAGCTAAGCCCCTACTGCTCCGCCATTGCTAGAGGCACAAAATAAAATATGGCGCTGATCATAAATAATCCATTAGCGCAGCTTTTAGCGCATTCCAGTCATCATAATATAAAATTACATTTCAGTGGTACCAAGTAGTAATAGTAGTGATATTCTTCAAATCATTCTAATGTCCAGCCTGTACAAAACTCGAGACAAAAGCAGGACTGCTTAACTCACTTAGATTGTTTAGCAAAAACAAATTAAACACGGTCAACGTTCCTGTTTACCCGACTTGATAATCAAGTAGGCATACTACATCATTAATTCACCTATTATCGCAGACAATTTGATTTTCCTCCTCTAATTGTTGCCAAATAGGTTCGGTTTTTTTTAGTCCATCCGGTACACCATTGTTTATTGGCAAGCAGGCAGGTAGATAGGCTTTATTTTTAGAAATTACATATATGTTTACTAATATATGTAACTAATTGTTTATCAATCTCAGATGATATCCCCTTTTACCTTGGTTAATTTCGAGGAATTGGTCAATGAAATTTATATCCCGAGAGTGATACAAGGTCGGAGTACAGAATAAGCATTATTGAGGTTGCAATTATAATTATTGATGTATATACTCTATCGAAAGTATATCTTTGAGTTGGAATGTTTCCTTTGGATTAATAGTGTGTTAATTATTCAATATGTAATCTTTAAGTGGGTTACTCATGCAGTCACATGGTAGTGTCGAGAGTAGATATAGAAATCGACAATTTTGACGGCAAAATCGCCGGAAATAGGTGCTAAATTGATTAATATATCAGTGCATTAGTAATAATCTATAATTAAACGCAATTGTTCAGCACGAAGAACTCACAAACGAAAATCCTCAATGCTTATTACATGGAAATTTCACATCCGTGAAGTTACCATGTAATATATGAATACTGTTATGAACAATCAGACAATAAATAGAAAACAAGTAACAAATACATCTTTACTGATTTTATGCCATACTTCATTTATTTTATAGAATTTCTAACAGTATAAGTAAACCACAAATTGTTCATTTGATAAATTAATTTTCTGTATTCTCCTTCATCTGTTCAGTGCAGGGCATGTTATAATAATACAACATTCCTATTTCTTTGTTTATTGGGTACAGATAGAGACACGAACGAGCTTGCGTCAAAATCATACCTAGCTTTGCAGGTGCTACGTGTCATAAGCGTACATACAAGTTTGGTTTTTCCGAATGCTAGTGGTCAATTTAATAAGCGCAGCCATGAAAGACTGAATTTAACAGATGAAGAAAAAAGAAAGAAGAAAGGAGTCGAACGATTCCATATCAATCGACTAAACATGGAGAAAAGAAGAACTTATGGAATGGGTGAATGAAAAACGTTGAATATACGGACAGCAATGCACAAAAAGAAAAAGTCAAATACATGAATATGGTAGATGAAATGATTAAAGTCTGTTGTTACAGTTCTTCGATTGCCTCCATACCATTGTGAGCTGAATCCCATTGAACTAATCTGGGACAATATAAAAATGTATGAAGCACAAAATAATCCAAAACTTTTAAATCAGGGAGATGTCCCAAGTACAAAGTAGGTGATTAATTGGGTATAGGCGTAAGAATTAAAAATAATTTTACCAAAATCGCCATATTTGTTGTTCTATTCGCGACTCTTTTCTCCGAAGAGGGTGCTGCTGTCGCTTCTAATCAGTTGACGAGGAAAGCAGTATAAAAAGAGCACACGCTTTATTTCTGTTGTATTTATTGTGGTTGCTGTATTTTTTGTATTATTTTAGGCAATTAATTTATCACTAAGGGACATTTTCCGTTATTTAGAAGCGCAATTCTTCATCCAGATGTATAAATGAAGGTACAAAGATTCATTAGCCTATTTAGTTTTGTTGAAATTAAATGCAGTCTAATTGTTTAATGAACTTGTAAGTTGCATATACCCCTTCTAATATTGAATACTATTATAAGCAATTCCAGTATTTTATTAGAAACATTATTTGTATCCATAGTTAGCTATAAATAATTAGGTACCTACACATTTTCTTTTGATAACGTTCTCAATCTCGCATTTACTGCATTAATACATACAGCAAGATAATCACACTTCACAATGTAAATTAAAAATGTGGTTATTTTTTTACTGCTTTGCTCAAGTTAGATAAAATCTCGGCAGAGGTCGCATCAGAACGCAAGAGTCGTCAATATTTTATAATTTTTGAACCCCTCTATAATGATGCGCCCATGGAATCGCCTTCCCCACACGCTTGACTAGTCGCACGAGAGAAAAATGAGAACGCTGTCTAATACCGACGCAGGAGTACAGGTAAACTAGCACGTTGCGCCACTCCCTTCTATTATTTTCCTGTTAATAAAGTAATTTTTACAATTTTGTTCTATTTACGGCACATCATCATCTCTAATAAAACACTGATTTGTATACTAATCGGTAAGCCATGTCGAAATCTACGACTAATGGGTTCATTGGTCTCGCCTTATGCTTCCTTTCACATTTACATAAATTAAAATGTGATATTAAATTGATGTAATGGTAATTGATACGGACGCGTAATCCATCGATAACCGTTTTCGTAGCCCATATGTGTTGTAACCATTCGTAGGTATCAAGTTTACTATTTATTTAAAACAAAAAAGTGTCGAGAAAAACGAAAATTAAAAAATTGCAGCAATTACTACCATTGGTATGAGAAACATACAGTAGGTAGTTATTTGGGCTACATAAGAGGTAAGTAGCAGTTATCAGTTGAGGGAGATTTTAGCGTCAGAGTAGAGCGAGTGCTGGCAATGGAGTCCCAGGGTGGTCAATGGTCGAGTCAATGGTACTTAACCCCAGCATTTTATCTGCTCCCACAAACTATTTTCTAGCCTCCGCTTGAAGTATAGTGACTCTACATTAGGTTTCGAGTAACTTTTCAATTCCCAAGCATTTTTATCAATTATTATAAAAAAATATGAATTACCTAATGAAATTTCAATTTGCATTTATGACTCAAAATTATTTTTTACCTAGGAGGAAGGTATGTGAGCTATACTCGCGACAAGAATTCAAACGACTTACGTCATACGAACAAATGAATAATTCATTATATTTTCATCAAAATATTTAAGAAACTGCAACTGATAGTAATAAAACTATATACTACAGTAAAAGTTTGCATTATGTATTGCACTAAATTGCAAAAAATGATTGTTTTTAACGCGACCAAATATCGAAAATTACGTTGACAATAAAAACAAATGTGTAACGTCATCCGTGACGTAAGACGTCTGAAATCTTGACTCGAGTATATCCTCTCTATGTCGTCAACAGCAACTACTATTTTTCCGGTAAAAATCTATTGACCTGCTTAAAAACAATGCGACAATAGCCTACTTACCATAGTCATAGCAGATAAAATTTATAATGACAAAAACTCAAGTGATTTGTACTTTCTTACGATTAAACATTAAAAATTAAGTGTTACTGAAATCAATCAATCAGTATCGACATACGATATCTTTCATTTGGCATGTGGACGTGTGATATAGACAGTAAATTAGTAAACTTTCAATTCGTCTCGGTGTTGTAAGAACTGATCAAATTAATTTAGTAGATCGGAGAGAAAAGAAAGTAGACTTTCCAAACGGTCCGAAACCTTCACATTAAATCTGCTGTCGAATCTAAAATTAAAGAACTGCTTTTCGTAGAATTGCTCTCTAATGTTCAAAATCAACCAAGCAAACAACGATTACCGTTATCTAATTTGAGGAATAAGCCGAATAATATGGTTTTCATAAAAGTCTGTTCGTAAAAGTTGATAAAAATTTGTGGGGATATTGAAACATTGGATTTTACATGGAATACAGGGTGTCTCACAGGGAACTGGGAAAATATTGATCCGGAAAATTTGTCAACATTATTCAAATAAATATTGGTATTATTCAAATATTCCATAACTTATCTTATTACATTATGTGGTGGAGGTCCATCTTGCTGACATATCATCCCGTCGACCTATCAAATTGGGCAATAAAATCAATTATTTCGTGACCCAAATGATCTAAATAACATTGGTCGTTTAAATTTTCCTTGTGGCACCATACGATGGATGCGAATAGTTCAGGCTTGACCCTATCTGACATATTTTTGCGAGGCTATTTGAAAAATAGTGTTTATAAAAATAGACCAACCACTATTTTAGAAATTCAAGATGGAATACAAGAAGCTATAGATTACATAACCAACACCCAAAAATGATTAAAAATTGTTTAAATTATTTAGGTCGGTCAGTGGTCGCGAGGTTTAAGGCGTCAGTACTTGAATCGAGGTGACTAGATCGGTGTGGGTTTCTACTATTTTGACAGTTTTCGTTATATCTGGTATGTTATCAAATTTGTACGAATATAAACAAAACATTAATTTTTGACACATGGCAATTTTATTGTTTTTGAAATGTTCCAAAACAATCAATATATGCATTGAAACAACTTTGTATTGGAGATAAGGTTTCTAATACAATTTGGAACACAGTAGCATATCAAATAATATGTAATCAATAATTTTATCAATATCCTGTTAGATAACAGTAAAATCAAATAAGAAATATTTCTATCAAAGTTTAAGTAGTTGACAACTCTGAAGTTAATATTTTTTATAAAGGTTCATCTTGATATGTTATTGTCATGGATAATATGTACAAAATTGCACCAAATAGACAAAACGTAGATGAGTATTTACGCTATTTTTTCCATTTGGTGCATGCGGTTTCGATCTGGAGAATGAGAAGGCTGATTCGAATACCTTTCTTTTTATAACAATCACAATGAATCCGTTTAGTAGTGATGTCACATATATTAAATAATAAGCAACCCCCTTGTTCATACTGTCATGAAGAATATCTCAATTTTTTATTAGATCATTTTTCAATCTTATGTATGTACATTAAACACAAGTGTCAATAAAATGTCTTCTTTGTCATGTCCTTAAATATCGCGATAATATGGCAATATTAGAAATATTTAAGAAGTTTCAAACCACGAGTGACAAACTATAAGAATACTTATTTAAATTTGTAGAACAATATTGATTTTTATAAAATTATTATTAAATAAAATAGCATCTAGTAAGCATGTGCATTGAAGATAATTTCATATAAGCATAGTAGCCTGACAACAGGATGCCATTCAAGAAAAGTTTGGTTATATGTCAATTTTGTGGTTTCTGTGTTTGACAGTGTTTAATTTATTGCCTTCTTTCACTTAAGTTTTGTAACAATTTTTGGTATATAAAATAATGATAACACATAAATAAGATCTCACATGCGAATGTGACTATTATTTTAGATCACTTTATTTAAATTTAGGAATATTCTTTTATATCTTTTTGTTAAGTAAGTTTTACATACATTAGTGTATCTATTTTACGAAACAAATGTTGGTTACCTACTTCTAAATCCTCGTAAAAATAAACTAATTTGAAGGGGGCTAATGCCCCGACCAGCATTGAATTACACCTGGAAAGCCTATAGTAAGCAGCTAAAATCACTCGTCAGCAGCCCACCTGACATATATCGGTTTTGAGCTTATTAGCTCTCATCAGTATGCCATAGACGATCCTAACTGATTTAAGTATGTCTAACATATAGTATCTACATAGATAGTACAAGTAGGGTCAGATTTGGTCTGTATAATTCCAACTAGGACTGTTTGTCGTGGGTTGCCTAAATATGTGACGTCACAATAAACGAGCCTATTTCATTCTTGCTACAACCGCTAACTTGAATATTTTATTGAAATACGTGTTTGCCCAGTAAGCACAAATAATTTTCCATATTCAGTCGCATACGATACATTTTAAAGCCATAATGGCTTGCATACATTATGACCTAGATAAGCGTTATCACGAATAACACACTCACTGTTATCCATTTTTATAATATTATTCCAAACGGAATATGCATAACATTCATTTAAATATATGGAAGAAAACCGAAATGACTTATATTTCAGTTATTTATACGTCAATTATCATCATTCCCATTTCATTTTACTGATATACTGATATAGGGTCAACTTTAAATAAGTACAAATATTTTAACCAGCAGTATAGTTCACTGTGTAGAATACATAATTAATAGTTCTTTTTTTTTTACAAAAAAAATCAGAAATAAAAGTCAAATTTTAAATAAGTCATAGTGGATGAGAATTCCACAGCGTTGCCAGTCTTACACTAATGTCTTCAACAATGTTAACTAGAATTTTTAGACACGTCAAAGAATGATTGAAATATGTTAATTTATGAAAATATTAACTGCCATCCCTTTGCCATTCCTATACTTCACCAAAAAATTGAAAATATAAACTAAAGTTTGGTTAACTGATTTATCACAATACGTTATCGTTACTATCACTTAACAAATATGCTTTTAGCATGTCAACCTTTTCACTGCATGAATAATGCGCCATATTTTATTTAATCATACTGTATTTCACGAAAAATATTAATTAAATACACAAGACACTTAAGAGTAAAGTTTTATACGTTAGTGCCACAACTCTTAAAACAGATGCGTCAAGCAGTGCTTTACTTAAAGAAACTATTAGCTTAGTTCCGTTTCAGAAGATGCAAAAGTATCTCATATTACATGTATTGAAATTATCAAATCCCTTTCCACAAATATTACATGTTTTCTTTATACTTGCCTTTGCCACAGCTTATTCCTACCGGTATCAACATAACCTCTATCAATCCTAGAGGATGCGGCTGGTGCGCGGGACAATTCGCCTACTGCCTCGTCAGTAAATTATATGGTTGATTTTATTAGGTTACGTCACTGGTCTATCTGGTTAGCAGTCTTCAAAATATGGGTATTTTAAAAAAAAACTTAATATCTCCGTAATTATTTGAAATTTTTAAAAATGTTTCACTACACTCATCTACATGACGAACTACACCTGCAGTTTAAATATTTGCACTTATTTAAGGTTCACGTTGTATTAATCCCACGGTTCAAACTTGTCCATTACACAATGCTATGGGCCACAAACATGACCATTATGCAACCATAGCTTTACAATGTAAACAACATTTAGCTGCACAAAATCAATTTCATGGCTACCAGACGTTGTCCCGTCCATTGGCTGCTATTAACATGAATCTGAATTCATAGAAAACGAAATAGTGAAGACGAGAGGAAAAGAAACGTTTGAGTAAATCATACTAGCTACTACCATATAGGAATGGTACTAATAAACGAAGTTAAATGGTCCTTACCAGCGCGATGAACCCAAAAAGTTGCATCTGGTACAGAAGCAAAGGTAGTAGATCCTCAATAAAGGTGGTCTACCATATGTTATTGTGAGAAGTGAGATCGTTATATCGCCTATTATTACATAAATAATCAGCCTGGCCATGAACAGTTCGAAAATCACCAAACCGTATCTAACGCAATCAGGACATTGACTTCTGCCTAGTCTCTACAGTCACGATTGCCTGGGTTCCAAGACAAAAAATGGTGATATAATTATTTCTACTACTGTATACTTTACAAGTGTTACATTAGGTATCATTTCAATTATTACTGGAAGATCAGCATATCAATTTTTTTTTTCAATATAGGGTTTCAATAATTGAAACAAAAACAATTATTGTCACACATTTTTTAAATAAATAATAGGCATTATTATTTATTTGTTGCCGCTACTATCAGTTAGTAACCAAATAGTTACAATCAGTTTAATAAGGTTTAAAAAAGTCGAATTACAATAATTATTCCTTGTATTAAGACAGTTAGATAGAGAAAATAGCACATTCAGCGTTGTTAAACTATGAAATTGTCTGTAGACTTGATTTTATTTTGTACTCAATATCGATCAATATCGGTCTCGCAATGAGTGTGAATAATAGATTATGAAGTAAAAATTTTAGTTCCTACCGCTAGAAATGAACAGTATTTATCTATCTATATATCCATCACACATATTGGCTTGTTTGTTGACTTGTTTTGTTCCTTGACAAAAGCAATGGATATCTGGTAAACGCTAGTTAAATTTCAAGAAATGCGTTGAGCATGAATTAAGACCTAAAATGTTACCACGTTTTTACAAGTCTAATTTCTCAGTGTATAAGGACATAATTTATTTCACCATTTTTGTCTCTGAAATAAATAATACGACTATAATCGAAATGTCCAATAAATCGATTTAAATTCTTTTTCTGATATATCCTGTTACATAAGTTTCTTTATCCGAGTTAATGGGAAAACAAACTACTCAGAATTATCTAATTCTCTACATTTAACTTTAATTGAACTGGGGGGAATCTTGTATTTGTTCATGTTACTGATAACTGAGATATCTAGAACAAACACCGTATACAGTATGTTCGATATGAAAATCTATTTTACAAGATGATGAAAAAATAATAATTTTTGATCAACTAAATTATTTTTTTTGTTTACAGGCATACACGGCGGGCCCAGAGGTACTGTTAGCGGATTCGCACCCACAGAGCCTAACCCGAGAACAACAAGGTAGGGTTAAAGAATTCCAGCTATGACTAAGGATGTGTATTTTAATTAGTCTCAGAACTATAATAGAATACTTAATATAATATCACGACTAAAGCTAACAGTGTTAACTGTAATTTTTTGAAGCCACGGGAATTTATAATAATTTGTACCGATATAATTTGGCCAATTTCGTGGAAAAAAAAATTATTTTTTTAGATAGTTACATACAAAAAAAATAAGACAACGGAACATCTTTTATATGAAATACACTACAACAAAAGGCGTTGAGCAGTTTTATGGGCTTCAGAAAATAGTCTGTGTAGGATGTGTTTTGATTGGGCGGATTGAAACAAAATACAGCGGCCTAGCCTACTGAGACAATATTTGACCTAATTGCATTGTTCGTTAAAAATTTGTTGCATGACATAATAGAAACCAATGTCGTCAAGGACATGTGTCGCTCTAGACAAGTTTTAATTAAACCGATAACAGTAACCATTATTATTACGTTTCGAAGTTATCTTAATACCATTTATAACGTAAAGTAAGCGCTAATTTATTTTTTGTACCAGTATTATCCTTCAGACTGTAACATACTCTTAACATGGGACAAGAATTACTTGTTATTATTAACCTCAAACTATAGATCAAAATAGTTGTACTTCCTCCGTACTGTGTACTGTGACTAATGGGACTCGTTTATTTGCATCTAGTGTTTGCTTGATTGTGAGAGTACATAAATAAAAATGGTATATTTTAGTATCCATAACCTGCATGACATGTTGTTAATTTACGACAAAGCTAGGAAAAATGATCTGGCTTTGGTACGGTGAACGTTTTCCGTAAAGAACGAGAGCCATTTTGAACACTAATTATAATTATTCCAAACTCTATTCGGTGTCGTGGGAAAAGCTCTAAGAAAACCATTCAAGAGACGTATATTTAGAGTACCCGTTGTTATTATATAGAAACAACTTCTACGATGTGCTACCTTCTCACACATCCAAAATTTGTTTGCTGTCAAATTTCTATTACCGTTGATCAGAGAAAAGTTAAAAATACCATACATTTGATAATTTCTTGGAGATAAATACGGCGACCTTTAATAGTTATGAGGTTCGAAAACTTTTAAAATATTTCATTTGCGATTCCTTATACAGGGTGTCTCAGGTATTACTGGGATCAATTTGGATACATTTTGGAGATCAGGAATTTTTGAGGGCCATAAATTCAAATTTATTTATAGGTCTATTTGGGTCTCATTTATTTTCACTGTACAATCACCCCTCCTAAGTGTGCCAGTAATGCTTGAAACACCCTGTATATCAACAACCCATGAAAAAATGTTTTTCTACAAAAAGTTATTAGATAGGTTTCCTCGACCTACATATTCCATAAGAATTTATATGATTTGATATACTTTTAATACATTTGGTCAGATGCATTTTTAATTGTTTTTACCAGTGGCGTAGAAGCAGCTGGAAAAAAGGTTATTATACCAGATTTTTTTACAGTTTTATACTAATCTTACTGTCAATATATTTACCACTTGAAATGATTCTAGAGCCGACTCTGGACATTTCATAGATGAGTAACTATCAGCCTATCAGCTCATCGCATCGTGCCGATATCTGTATATCTAGCTATTGCTGGACAAATGAACGGACAAAACTGGAACCCACGGTAAGCCGGCTAGCTCACACGAATTTAAATCCTGTATCTCGATTTTAAATGGTCAAGGTAAACGGCATTGGTGAATTGAAAAATGGTCAACTTTCTCGATAATTGGATACTTAACTATCGAACGGGTCTAGTGGGTACGACTAATTGGCTAGCTATTTGAAGAGTTTCATACCCAGGGAACTTGTTTATGGTTACGAACAAATTTTTGACTGCTTTGCATCTAGGTCTAATAAATAGTAAATGAAAATTATAGTATATTAGGTGGCCCGGCAAACGTTGTTTTGTCATATGAATTATTTCTAGTGAATATTTTGATAGTCGGCTTCGTTCTCATCCCTACTCCGTGCTGTTTACTGGGTGAGAAGCACAAACCTAGAAAAAATATAGACTGTGCCAGTGTCATATTGCCGGCGACCGCTAATTCATGGCTGCCCTAAAAGGTCCAAAATCACTAAAACTTGGTTTTTATGCCAATTTACGTTGGATGTATTGTAGCGTGAATCTCATTTGTTTACTGTGATTGGTCACATTCATGTCACATTCTTTAATGACATTTAAAATGACAGCAAGTTAGTTAATTTCATATTGCAATGCAGCCATCATATTTGCACAACCGCCAACATAAAGCAAATAAAATATCAATTTCCTGGACCTTAGGTCCCTAGAAAACGCACCTATCACGTGACCTATATTATGAACCGACGCTGTCTATATTTTGTCTTGGTTTGTGGTGAGAAGGGACACCTGTAGACGCCTGGCGGGGATAACTGATCTACTGATAATCGATCAATTATCGACCAGGGTTAAAAATGATTAAATTACTAAAATGGCTATTAAAAAATAGGGGTTTGTGATAGAAGGGTGAAAATTAAGGGTTGTATGTACTTTTTAATGCCACATCATAAAAAAATAAAAAATTTTGTCCAAAAAATAAAAAAAAATGTTTGAGGTGGACTTAGGGGTATGAAAAATAGATTACAACCGATTCTCGAATACGAGAAAAAGGATTATTTTAGCTTTAATGCAAGACAAATTTCTAGTGTATATACAGGGCGTCCCAAAATAAAAGGCCATACCATTAACCACACATTCTTTAGACAAAAATAATGCGACTTTCCTTATGCCAATTTTTATTTGGGCGTCCCTGTTTCAATATTAAAGTTACATTTTAAAAACTATTTTTGTTAATAGTCCCATTGTTTTTGTAAGATACACAGTTGAAATTTTGCACGTACTTATATCTTATTCCGGCATACTTATTATGTAATTTTGGTGAAAAAAATTGAAGGGCGAATGGAGGTAACTGAGGGACGCAGTACCCTTTATCCCCTCCAATTATTTATAAGTACGCCTATGCAGCTTTTTCTTGAAATTAAACGTATAATTTTCTTCTGATGATTTTATCTCTTTTGTAAATTTTTGTTGAAATTCTCCGTTTTGGAGAAATACCGGCACTGAACTGAAATTTTTTCGATATATCTATTATTATAATACCTTGGCAGCTTAGCAAATCGTAATACATACTGAATAAATATTTGCTGATTAAAACAAAATGGATAACAACCAAAAAATAATAATCTCATTTAGTAATAGTAATAATGAACGATCAACATAGTAACTTTTTACCTAAATAACATTACATAAAATAACTAATTAATTACTACTAATTTAATAAATGTTCTGCTTGCCCACCCTCCTCAATAACACATGTACATATTTGATGTAAATTGTAATTATTGGATTTAATTCATTAACTATTTGTTGTAACTATAAACGTTGTAATATATTTTTTTCTAGAAGTTGAACAAGCAGTATACATTTCTTTTATCTATATGGCTAAGGTTTGCTACAGACTATGCGTGTATTCGCGATTCGTTATGCGCGGTTCCTGGTATTGTCCGTTAAAAATTCATTCCAAAAAACCCTACAAACTATGCACGAATTCCTTACAAACGCATAGTCTGTATGTAGCGAGCATTTGTTCCATATTCAACAACAAACTACGTAAGTAATAAAAAACCTACAATGCAATGTTGATAAAAAACTAAATGAATTTATTTGTTTATCTTTATCATGAGATAGATATTCCGAATTACTTGCTTTTTTAAAAAACATGTTCCTGTGTCAAAATTGCGGATTCTTTGGACAGGTAATTTATAGCTTTGTTCAAAAAATGCCGGAAGATTAAGGAAATTATCAAAAATCATATTTTATTTAACTTTAAAAGATTCAGACCAGAGTAATATGTATCTACATTTAGGTACAGTGATATTTCGTATAAGAGTCAAGAGTACATTTCGCTTAGGTTAGCTCCCTAATAGTTGTTTTGTGTTGTACAGGGCAATCCAACGAACTGTCAAATCACTTTAAAAATGGCGGCTGTAGGACAAACAACTCGACATATGACAAGCAGAAATTTGTGATTTTGTGTAGAACTGTGTGTTTGGCTTATTATATTTTATACCTATTTCGAAATACCAAGGATAATTCAGACAGATCATAATGGTTTTGTTTTGTTGTGCGAGTCTGCCATGTATCGATGCATAAATAATTATTAAAATCAAATTACGTACCTCTGTAATAGTTTACTAATTAATTATATATAACTGCCAATATTGTTATCAATATATTTTTTTATTAATATTATATATAGTATTCTCCAGGACCCTGAATTGTTAGGGCTGGCGGGGGTGTAATTATACTACTAGTTGGAGAGAAAAAAGAACTTAGGTATCTATTTATAAATAATATATTTAAAACTTGTACACTGTATTTAATTTTTTCTTGAGTTAGATCTTGCTGTTTTATTGCACTAAGCCACTTTTGCCGTCTTATATCAGAGTTCATTGAGATCAGTTCTGTCTATAATTCAATGCAGCAGGAATCCTAAAAAATCTAACTTGATCTTCTCGCTGTCCTCTACTCCAACAATTCATAACACAATAAAACAAAACCATTATGATAGTCTGAATTATACTTGGTATTCCGAAATAGGTATAAAATATAATGAGCAAAACACACAGTTCTACACACAGACCAATAACTAAAAGTTCTACACAAAAGCACAAATTTCTGCTTGTCATATGTCGAGTTGTTTGTCCTACAGCCGCCATTTTTAAAGTGATTTGACAGTTCGTTGGATTGCCCTATACAATTCTATATGTTTGACATTGTTCTTAATACAGTGTGAAATTTTTTAAATAACATTTTTCCAATAGGCAGCTTAGAATTTATTAGTAAAAGTACTTTAAAACTATAGAACAAGTATTGTTTAAAACAAATCTTGACACATTTACCGTAACTCGGCTTTGAGTAATACGAAAATCCATTATGACACGAGTGCGTGACTTTTTCGAAGGCAGCAAATTTTCCTACGAGGTGCTGGATAACCGCAAATTGCTCTAGGAGCAAGTTGCAGATAACAGGATTGCATCGGCACAGCTAGAAACTTAATAAAAATGTTACATAACTGCCACGGTTTCCGTAGAACTACTAAGGCACGAATAGGGTTTCCCCGCTCAGTTCATGACGCAAATAACAACAATTATTCTGCTCGTCTTGGAATCGAGTTGGGTAATATTATTTTTATAGGGTGGTTTTGTAGGTTTTCTCCTTCTATCTGTTGAGAAAAGTGGTTCCCCACAGCAATGCGCTATCGATTGTGTTATCTGGCTTAAGTTTTAATCGATATAAAGTTTAGTCGTGTATTTGTATTTGTAAAAATGTTTATTTATCACTTCTTTATACAGTGTGACTGTAATCTCGTAAACCTTTTTAGTGTCATTTTTCCCAGGAAAATGCTATTGTTCATAAAAAGTTTGCTTATCTTGGGAAGATAAACAATAATAAAATATTTACAGGTCGTACAACAGATTTCTAAATGTAAAATTTTTCTGTAACCCTTATTTTTTGTTTTTATTTAACAAAGTCTGAAAACTTCAAGAAACGCTAGATATCTGCTTTAAATATGTCCACAAGAAACAATCAAAAAGGTCGGGTACCCGTGCAGGCCAAGGTATTGGTCCATAGCGTCCCGTCTAGCTGGGGAAGCTATTAAGTTAATTTCTGACTAGACATGTGGATTGTGCAGAGCATCCGTCTTGTATATTATAGTTATCCAGATATAAATATAATTCAATGCTGATCGGGACATTAGCCCGCATAGTTGTTTCCTTAGATTCTGCTTCTGCAAACATCGTAATCGCCGATGGCGACATAGATCCGAGGCTTTCATAGTACATAGTTTTCTACACTTTCAATTTCCATTATCCAATTCTATCAAAACAAAATTAGTGAAAATTTTCAAATACGAATTTCGATTAAGGTTTTAAATTTTTGAATCTTAAATATTAATCGAAAATAAGATTCTCTTTAGCCCAGTACCTAAAATGTTGCGAGAAAACCACCCCATTAGTTAAGAATCATCAGCAAACAAAATACTTTCATGAAAGAATCTGTTTCCAATAATTTTCTCGCCTATAATTCCATCCAAAAGGAATATTAGATCTTCTGATGCATTTTACAATAAGATAGCAAGAAATGTAATGAAACAGTCACATTTATCTATATACCATCGACATTAGACTGAAAAAGAAGAATAATAGGACTGAAAAACCAAAATAACAAATATTTAATTCCGCTTAGCATTGCGTAAACACTGAAGCAGTTATTTATTATCGTTGGATATTATGAAACTGTTAAATATTTATGGTCAGTTGTGACATAATATTGAAACAAGTAATGCAACAAACAAATTTTTAATGATACTTCATTTTGACATCAACATTGGATTGATGCAAGAAAAAATCCTTATAATCAACAAGAGAAAACTGGAAAACATCTAATCTTTACAGTCATTTTTAAGACCCACTTCAAATGAAGTCAACTATACAGTGTGATTCAGAACTTATTTAAAAAAAATTTGGGAATAGATGCGTCATGAAAAATGTAGCCAATATCGTAAAAAAAATGTAAAATCCTTAGTTTCTCAGAAAAAATTTATTGAAGTAATATTTTCAACCTTTATATTGCCGGGCTGCTGTAGTTTCTAGTCAGACGACTCCGAATATTGAAATTGTAAGTATTAACTTTTTTGTGATGCCAGTCTTTACATTAGTTCAAGTGTTAAACACAGCTTACGTGATGGATATAGTTCTAATTTATGATGAAAATGATTTAGCAGAACGATTTCCCGGCAAGCATATATCAAATGGAGCTACTTTTACCGGTGTGCAGTGAGTGCAAGTGTAATGCAACGCGAGGGAAATTTGAAACCGAATCATGAAAGAGATGGCGGTCCAGGACGTCTACGGCGTATTGCAACGGTGTGGCGTATCATACACGAGGCTCAATTATATCCATACTATATATAGTGTGTCCAAGCATTAATACCAAGGGATTGGCCGCCAGATCTCCTAACTTTAAATCATTTGGACTTGGCCAAAAACTTACGAGTTCAAAACGAACAAGGAGTAGAAACATTTATGTTAGTTTGTAGAAACTGGGTAAGACGAGCCCAAAATTTTGTTGTAACATGTCAGGTATGTCAAACTATTTTATTAATTAAAACGATAAATTAATTTTTGTTAATAATTAATAACAGTAGCGGCAGAAGCAGTTGAATTTGCTGTATAAAATAGGTGTTATAAAATGTTATTTATTATCTTTTCTTGGCAATTTCTTTCCATGTTTTGTCCGGTCGCCTTATCAGGTTTTACAGTGGACCAGTTTCCAGTGCCGTGCAGAAGTCTATTTTTAAATCAATTTCGAACTGCTCTTTTTCGTTTTTTTTTACAAAATTGTATTTGTAAGAGTCACCTGTTCACTCAAATTTTATTTATAAATAAGTTCTGTAAAACTGACCTTAGTTAATTTTCCTTAGATTTTCTAGATCTAGAGAACTTGCTGGCCATTGAATTTAATTTATTTATTATTTTCATATTTTCTCGCCAATTTTTACTGAAATATATTTTCGGACAACAATCTCAGATTTGCTATTGTTTGGCCGCAAAATCATAACCAACTATCGTAATCGTAAATTCTGAGCCCAAATTCGAAACATGCCCATTATCGATCGCTCTCTAATCACTTAACGACATTCGCTACAATTATGACCTGGACACTAATTTGTTCTGAAAAAGGCACTCGTTATTGTTGCTCGTCGAACTTGGCGTACTGATAAGGTCGTTCAACCTGGCTTCCGTTTCGTGGGCACCTCTTCAGACGGCTCGTGCCAACTTATCGCCGAGAGGACCAGACACTGCATCAGGAAGAGGTACGGAACAGATGCTGGTTTCGAATTCGAATGACTGCTCTGGTACGCTCTGAAAGAATAGCTATCCTTTTCCATTTTAAGGAATAAAAAAAGATAGAAATTGCTCTGGAGCAATCAATCAAAACCGGCATTAGATAGGGTTGCAGAGTTTAAGTGAAGGTTACGGGGAAAAATTTTATATTAGTTTGAAATAAATTACAAGGTAATCTTTCAAACATATTGAAAGATCAGCGGCAATCATCACATAGTAATTAAAATATTAACATTGCTATAGGATGTGACGTTACACGCCGTTCAACTCGGTTTGTGTCTCGTATTTTGCGTTTTTGTGACATTTGTGGGTCATAGATCCATAGTGTAAATACTGTGTAGGTAATGCCATAACTATTAGTGGTGATGTGGTGAACTTACAGTATTGTTAAACGTAATGTATTCCTTTGTTTGCAATATAGATCCGCTCGTGACAATTACGGCGACAATGCTGTTGGGGAAGTACCAAATAGATAGTTTTACTTGAGGTATTTATAAAATTAGGTCATGTGATTTCACATTAAACTACTTGTTTTAAAAAATAATAAGTAGAAGTAATGAATAATGATATTTAACATATATTATTTTTATAAATGTAGATAGATTTCTATTGCTACTTATTATCGATTTAATTTCTCCTTAAACATTTTTAAAAAATCCTTATTTATTATTTTTGTTTATTATGTTTTCAGAATAAAACAGGTACCTAATTTAATGTAGTGAAGTTCGATAGCAAAATTTTATAAATGCCTCAAATAACACTCTATCACGTAAATGGTAGGAGCAACATGTTATTTGGAATCAGAATGAAGCGCTGAATACAACAAATGAGAAAATTTGTAAGTTTCCTTTACCATTGATTTTCGCCCTGTATACATTCTGGTAACTTAATAGAAAATATTGATTGGGTCTTTACAGCTATATTTAAGTGCTGTATGCTGTATTCATGCATAATTGCATAATGCAATACTTCTCCAATTTGCCCGGTGAGATACACTTTCTGTGCCCATTTTACGAGTATATTTTGCAACTGTATTCAATACCAATGCCTGTTTAATGCAATAACACCTAATCACAAATGACAAATTACATTCTAAACTGCATTGTCCTAAAGCATGGAAATCGTTTACAGATAATATGAACTAAAGTATACTGCTATATTTAGGTATATACGGTATTTATAGACTACATTTTGCGGGTATTAAATTATTTTTAATTTATTTTCTGACCAATTTTAACTTTAACTTAAATTGCGTGCATAAGAATGAAATTAAAAAAAATTCTCGGAAACGGTTCATCGTAGCAAAAATTACCAAGAGGCATTTTTTGTGTAATTTTAATTGATTCAATCGAATTTTGAGAAAATCGTTGTAGTGCCATTTTTTTCTTAAAAAACTGTGAAGATTAGCCATATCTGCGCTCATGGCTAAATTGTTTGTGCACATACTCAATTAACACCCTGTATATTCATTTGACTGAGAGAGTTCAGATTCTGTATCGGCTTTCGTCCGCTACTTATAATGTAAAACTGGCCGTTTCTACTTTATAACGTCTACCAATCGACCAATGCCGACGATCGACCATATCGATAGTTTCGTGTGAGCTCTGTGCGGGACCGTAGCCGACCGAAAGTAACCACCATTGTTATCAAATTCTCATTTGTATGCAAGAGTCTGGGAAGAGTCATGCAAATTTTGACTTAGAGTGTCCAGATCTAGAGGGCACTGTGATTGACTAATTAAAAATTTCTCATTATTATTTCTTACATGAATTTTACTACCGGCCGATTATAAGTGACGTGCCTTCAAGATGCAACGAGATAAATCGCGTCGTCGCGCTAGAATTGATTAAAACATTCGAGAAGTTTCTAATGTTTCGCGGCTTCTATTCGCCTCTGCTTATATGAGACTATAGATATGCACTGCGTTTAACTCAAGGTTAAAAATAGAAAATTATTACAAAAGTAGAATATGTATCTATATTACACATTATCTTATGTAATACCCACGTGCTTTCTGCTTTATATAAACCAAATAAACTCGGTTAGCTATCTGAACTAAGTACTTAATTCGCATACCTACAATTAAAAATATCAAATAGATAAAATTAATCGATTCTTTCGTTTAGAGTGCTTGCTTAATTGAACAATAAAGCAATATAAAGGAAGACACAGTTACGTTGAGTCCATAAATAAAATACAAAGGTTTGAATATAGGACTTCCTTCCTTTCTCGATAGTATAGACGTAGGATTGGAGCCACTATCTCTTCCTGTTCGATGCGACGACTATGTTTAATTCATAGCCGCCGTCGATAGTGGCGAATATTTTATGATTTGGGGAAATGGAAACACGAAAGTGAACGTCTAGAATTTAAATTAACCGTCAGATTATAAAACTGAATCTATAAATTTACTATTTATCAGGCTTAACTTATACTGAGGGTTTCTTAAGTAGAGGTCAAAAGGGGCGTATTCTGTGGCCAAAAATAATGTTTTCTGTTGGTGTGCATATTTAGTATGATCATCGTCTGCTAAATCGCGCTGCCTTTGTAATACTTATCTGTCGAATCAATCTAGAATTCTGTAATGTGATGTAGTGTGCCGACACAAGTGTTAGTATTTGTAAACATACACATCATGCCATAAATGCCAGAATTTGACATTTTATATTAACACTATAATAGCTTATATTTATAGAACCTACTTATTTAATTTGGTTTGCAAAAATGTACGTATTCTTTATCTACTATTTTAAAACATTAAAATATGCGGCACTGATACCATTCCAATACTTCGCACAAAGCTTACGTGCCTAAATATTTTACATTTTTCATAAAACTGGGTACATACGTATTAATAATGGACTGCTATTCCTGCATTTTCACAATAAGGATACAATACTTATTATTTTAGGTTGTATTAATTTATAAATTTCAAAAGTACGCGTAAACAGCTGTAGAGTGCTGCCACGCGCGGTGGATCAGTGCAAACGGGCAAAGGAACAGACTAGAAAAAGCACGGCTGTTGCGATTTGGCAGACGATGATATAACAGTTAAGTATGAAACAAAAAATTACCAGCTTTAGAAACTTGCGGAGGTGTGGATCATCGATCATTGTTTGCCAAAAGTATATACAGGGTGTCCCAAAATAGAAGGTCATACCATTAACCACATATTCTTTGGACACAAATAATGCGACTTTCCTTATGCAATTTTTTATTTGGGCATCCCTGTTTCAATATACAGGGTGTTAAAGTTACATTTTATAAAATTTACAAAGTTTTAATTAGCAAATATTCATTCAGTAAGTATTACGATTTGCTATTTGCCAAGGTATTGCAATAATAGGTATATCCACAAAATTTCAATTTCACTTGAAAATGATAGTGAATGATAGATTTATGGGCACTACAAATTGCCGTTTTTCTCCAAAATGAAGTAAACAAAAAATTACAGAAGAGATAAAACGATCAGACGAAAATTCTACATTTGATATTTCAAGAAAAAGCTGTATAGGCGTTCTTAGAAATAATTGGAAAAGGGTACGCATCCCTCAGTTACCTCCATTCGCCCTTCGATTTTTTTTACTAAAATTACATGATAAGTATGCTGGAATAAGATAAAAGTACGTGCAAAATTTCAAGTGTGTATCTTACAAAACAATGGGATTATTAACAAAAACAGTTTTTTAAAATGTAACTTTAACACCCTGTATATTGGAACAGGGACGCTCAAATAAAAAATGCCATAAGGAATGTCGCATTATTTTTAAATAAATAGGATAAAAAGTTCCTATAACTTTTTTCCTACAGGCCCTCCCTACGGAGTTATGCATCTCTGATGAACGCCCCTGGATATTGGTTTTTCTTGAATTTTAAAGTACTCAATATAATTTAATAATAATTTAATGCGATGGACACTAGTAAACGGTTGATTTTATCGGCAATAAACAAGAGTACCTTTTTTTAGTCCAAGGTTGAAGCTACCCAGATTTATTATTTTAAACTCTTTATCATACAGGGTGTTAAAAATGTAGTCATTAAGTTGTAAAGTTTAGCCCGCCCCTGGTAAACTAAAAAAGCTAAATATGTTTCAAGGACATTATTTTAAGAAGTCCTTACTAGTGTCCATCACATTCAATTTTTATTAAATTATATTAAATACTTTAAAAGTTATTCAAGAAAAACCGATTTCCAGCGGCGTCCTTCAGGGGAACAGGGTCTGAAAGAAAAAAAATTATAGGTTCTTGTCATCTTATTTTTTCATGTTCTATCTGCACCCGATAGATTTCCTACATTTTCTCCGGACACCCTGTATATAGTTATATTACGGACACCCTGTGCTTCTGTAGAAAAATTAAATTGGAAAAATAAATTTAAGGCGTCGAAGTAAAACCAATTTTTATAGCGGTTCTATAATATTAAAACAATAAATTTAAACCCCAATTTAAGCGTAATCGTACTCAGACCCACCAAATAGGCGCTTTTATTGTGCGATTGCGAAAATAGAGATGATATCGCGTTCGTCAGCAAACAAGCGATTAAAAAAAGGAATACGTGTTACCCAACGCCTAGATAATGTCACATTCGCAAAATCCTTGACAGTCCGGGGCGACATTTTTGGTGCACTGTCAGTCACATGTACGCCAGTTCTCCTTTCACCGAAATCGGCTGCCGTGCAACTCGAAAAAAACTAGCTCGAAGTTCGGGCGGTTGAGAAAGCGCTCACGCCTATGCAGTTATTAGTTATTTTTTGTTTAGTAATGCTAGCCCGCGAAGGTTGACCTACATCGAACGTATATCTGTATCGATTGTCTGCGAGATATCGAGTATTATTTTATTTACAAGGCTTAGGGGCAGATTAGCCACATCCCATAACATAAATACAGGATGTTTTAAAAAAATAGGTCCTTCAACAAAGCTAGAGATAGGAAATGTCGATATAAACAAAAATTGTTCTTTGAATATAGGCAGTTGCAGTTTTAAGAGTCTGTTCTCTGTACACTCCTCGGGTAGCGCTCCGGGCTCGGGTGCACGGGCGTTACGGCTGGAAGCGGAGATTATCGCTCTCCCACTACAATGACTTTACGGTGGACGTATTTAGAATATTTAGATTTAGTGGAGTAAAATCGGCTATCAATTATGTCGTTTTGTTTTTAAGATAATATAACCATCTTGTAGAAGGACATTTTTAGTATGCAAAATGAACTTGTACAACTTTTTTTAGTAGGGCCGCATTTTATAAAAATAAAATCAAATTATCGATGCTTGGGACATTATTTGAGAATTATTACGTTTTTCGTTACATCACGCTTGTAAATCAACGATTTTACTTATGTTCGTAGTTTTTTTACAGCTTATATAAAAAACTACAGGTAAATTTTTATATAAAATAAATATAGTGACTACATTTATTTCAGTGTTTTATGTTCTTTATTATTTTAATATGGAAAATACGTATTTAATTTGCGGAGAATTTTGTTCAATTTGGAACTTACGAAAAAATGACATTGTTTTAATAAGCAATGTAAAAATTGCATACCTAAGGAATTCTAGTAGAACTTTTTATATTTCCGGAACTGTTGGTTTAAACGAAAAAATGTATTCTACAAGAAAGGTTTAGACACCACCGCCAACAAAAGAATCAGCATCGAACTCCATAAGATCGATTAATTCAACACTGTCTCAACTGAGAACGTATAGATTATAAGTGACTATGTATTTCTTTGAACTCCGGTCCTGCCCGCATTTACCAATCTCTAAGCCCATCCCACTGAGTGAAACACACGTGTTGCAGCATTTAAAATATATTCGTTTCTGAAGTTGTAGACGTTCGGCATTTAGCATAGAATTTTGAGTAATTTTTATCAATTCGATATCATTTTGGTATCGTTGCAAAGCTAAAAGACAGACTTACTTCCCTCGTGTAACCAATTTTCGATTTAAGCCGTTATTTTTAAGTAAATAAATTGTAAATATGACGATTTCTTGCACAGTTTACTCATTAAATTTAAATAATTAAAAACTAATTTTGAAAATAATATTACACAGCCTTAGAAAACAACTTTGTCTTTCGATTGTTTTTTTATTTGGACCGATATGTTTATTCGTTGTCTAAATAAATGTTATGGGACAAGGGTAAAAAATTGGTTTATTTCCAGCGCGCAACGAACTCATAAATCGGCAAACTTTAGGAAACAATAGATCTTTGAAAAAATATACCGCTTTACTATATAAACTTCATGCAGGGTGTTTCTTAAGTAGAGATAAAAAATCCAGGGGCATGAAAAAAATGTCTAATACGTTTTTCTACAAATAGGTAGATGATTTTGTTTATGGAAAATGCGTTTTTCGTGTAAACGGCTGAAATAGTTTATTTTTGGGCTAACCGAGACTTGGATTGTTATGTATTTATACATAATAATTACAAATGGTTACACCTAAACATAGTTACTTACTATGAACGATTTTCTTACAGTTCTTTTTACCACATCACAACACAGAATAATAGTTACAAGTGTTTAAAATGACTTCTGTTTCTTGCAAGAAGCGTTTATCGTCTTGTAGCCAGAGAGTTTTGCCTAGATTCGTTGTAAATTAACATGCCATGCAGCTGGATATGATCAGTATAAATTGTTCCATTTTTTGTTTATGTACACTCGCTAACATCAAAGAAAAACTAGACAAAAATTAATCGCACACACATCATTATGGCTAATATCACTTTTAGGTTATTAGCAGCAGCGTGACACTGCAACGTTGTCAACTGTTACAGTACGTAACAGTTTTAGCGAGTTTCTCGGAAACTTCAATTGTTTACTTCATTAATACTAATTCAAAAATCAAATTATAAACAAATTACGTTACAGGCGTTTTACTTAACCTTAATTGTAGCTTACTTTGTAATTTCGTAACATAGTTTTGCATATTATTGCAGCTGTATTTTTATTTTTGAATGTTTTTCATAATTTGTTTTATTGCTTTTAGTCAGATATACAAGCCCTTGAATTTACGGCACTCATATTCCGAACACCCTGTATATGTATAATTGAGATTAAATTAAAATACTGCGTACTCTTTTTGCAAAGTTTCTCTCTAAATTAAAAAGTTATTTCAAAAAGCTTAAAATGAAGAGTTGTTTCAATATCCGCAAAAAAAATATGTTTCTGAAACAAAATTTTTGAGCGTCACGATGTTCAGCGTCGTTTGGTTATGGTTTCATTATCTACCTTAATCTACCCAAACAAACTTTGCCATACTTTTTAGAACAATTTTAAGTGATGTATGGCTTTTTTTATCGTAGGCAGGCAGATTCTTTATCCTTACGTCCCTAAAAGTTTTACATCCGTTTATAAAACAAGATGGCGCTCATAATATTTATTTAATAAATAAATATTATGAGCGTTCCAGAACGTTAATAACGTTCTGGAACGTTTCAATCTGTCTATAACAATAATTTTTTATTTGATTATCAACCGTAGCAAAGTACATTCACTTTTACGTGGTTATTTCAGGTGTTCTAAGATCGATAAAAATTTACATAAAAAGTCAGTTCAGATCATTCGCACCGCTGCTACCTACGCGGGCCGTCGACCTTTTCCCGAAATTTCGACGATTTCCCACGGAATTCGTTTTCACATAAGGCACACGGCCATTAGGCACGACAAGACTTGTAAGGAACAGGTACATCTAGGATATCATTAAAAATAAACTAATAAAAGACGATTTTCAGTCGTTTGTCTTTTTCTTACATCATTAGATCATTGTCGAAATATATTTTTTATACGACTGCCTTGCAAAATTATGCCGGCCACAATTTTAGTCAATTCTGACTCAAATGTGCTTGCCCTCAAACGCCATCGAGGGTGGAAATCCAGTACAGCCGAAAGGCTACGTTGATGACTGTTTGAGAAATAAAATGGAAGTTTCGAAAAAGATAGAGTCTTCAGTGTCTTCTGCTGCCACGGAACCAGAACAACGATCGTCTACTGAAATACAACAAGAAAACAACGACCGCACGCTGAAAAACTGCACTAAAGACACGACATCAAAAATATTCTCTATTACCGAAAACAAGGTGCACAGTAATACTGCTTTTCCCAGCGTAACCTTGAAGGAATGTTCAAATGTTACTATAAATATTAAATATTAGTTTCTTTTGTTAATGCGTTAGCAATTTTCTTAATAATAACGAGTTAAATTAAAAGTTGCATTTATTTTGTTAATGCGTTGGCAAAAACGATTTAAATTAAAATTTGATTTTTGTGGTCTCTGTTTGCAGTCGTATAAAAACTATCGTAAAAAACTCGTTTGAAATCCTCTTTGTACACTCGCTCGACTTGTGGACCTCGCCTTCGGCTCGGTCCTCCAATATGTATCGCTCGTGTGCAAAGAGTCGTTTTCAAACCTTGTTGTATAATATAATGACATTTCGATTGTCATTTCAATATCGAAATGACAGTATTTTAGGCACATGTGCGTAAAAGTAAAATAACTGAATTCCAAATTATTTATTTATTATAAATAGTAATAAAAATCTTTGAAAACGGATAATTGGACAGTAGGTGAACATATATTTTTTTCTCCACTTGATAAAAATTCGGTTGTGATCAATGGTGGATGGACGTAGACTTGCATATTTGCGGAAAATTTTCAAAAAACTGACTCCTATATCTCCCTCTGGTATTGTAAACAATCTAGGAACATGAGTTTTAGTATTGAGAATAGTCACTTTAATGAACGTCTTAGCATCTTTAATGTTCTCTGTACATAAATAAGTTAATTTTTCTCTCCTATAGGCTCCAAATATACCAACAATCAAGACAACTTTTTGGAATAAGTACTTTTCATCATCTGCCTGCTATATTTACTCATATCCATATGTTTATTCAAGTAAATTTCAGTTCGCAGCATGGAATAATTAGTCCATAATGTAGAGTATGCACATTTTAAAGATAACTGGAACAATACGCTACTTTCTCCGAAATATTACATACCTCTTTTTCGGCACACCAAATATCAAATTTTGCGTAAGTCTGTTGGTACAATTTCTTCGATTTCTGAGGACTCAATGTACATAATGAAGCTTCCGCCTCATTTTCTATTTCAGAATTTTAATTATCACTAAAATCTGCGTCATACATACTGAAGTTTTGTGAAGAATACCGAGTTTAATTATTGGCGTTTAATGTTCACAAACGTTCACAGATTTTAGAAATGTTTGTATAGTTAGTAAACATCGTACCATAGCATCTGCTCCATAGCAGCAACTTAGTTAAAGCTGTTTAAAGAAAATAGTCTAGCGGTCATAATAGCAAATTCAATAGAAAACTATTTTGGATATTTATTTGACAATTTTACGAAAAATCTTGTTGGATACACGCTCCGAAATAGGCGTTTTAGGCACTTAACGTGTTGTAAACAAAATTATTTCGCAACTTGTATTGAAAATAACTATTTTACATTTTTTTTTATAATTGACTTACTTCAGGAAGTCAAATGTTGTAGTTACTACGTTACTAGTAAAATGATAATGTTGACTGCAAAGTACTCTTAACTTGGTGATAAAACTGACAACTAGGAATTTGTATTCTGCTGAAGACCCAGATGCCTAGTAGCATGGGAGTCGATGGACGTGACGTGTAGTAACCAATTTGTTGAGTTTGGAAACCCATTGTTGGAAATGTGAGGTGTATTTTAATTACATCCACTCATCCCACGAAACTGCTAGATAAAATAAAAAAGTATGGTGAGGTCTATGATCTCATCAACAGCATACAAAAATAGGGACGTATTTATTGAATGCAAAATGTATTTCTTTTTAATAAACGAAATACTTGATGTAATCAAAGATTGCCTGCTATGATCTGGAAGTTGTTTCTATGCTATGCTTGAAGCAAGTAAATTTAACTAGATTAATTTTTATTTTAGATATTTAATGAATCCAACCTTGTCTATGGAGGTGTTCCTTAGCATATTTGGAGCCAAAAGGCATACGTATGACTTCATTAATAGAAATTGTACAAAAATTGATTTGGATACCTTTACAATACAGTAAAAATGTTTTCATTTTAAATTTTCTAAAATTTTTAATTTTTTGTTCAAATGACTACTGATCAGGTGATGTGAAATTATTTTTAGGCTACTAGATTTGTAATCTAATACTACTAATCTCGATTGACAGAAGAATGAAGAATTAAAAGTATTTTTTTTAACTATGATAATTTTATGCTGCGCTTAAAACCACATGCCTTTATAAGGACGAACGTGTGACAGGTGACTTATTGGGTTCCTTTAAGAAAGGACGACTGAAGAATTAGATTACCTTCACCATTGCATCACACTACCCAAATAGTTTATTATTTATCCAATGCGTCACGAAAAACAACCGATGTTTATATTTACAATTCCACTTAGAAATAGTGCCTCGTCAAATTCCAATTTACCCGGTTACCACACTAAATGTCACAGTTATATGTGTGTAAAAAGGTGTACGACCTGCTCGAACGGGGTCAGCATTTTCGTTTAATAACTGTCATAGCTGCATTGTATCTAACCTTATATGCAAACCAATGCAAAATAGCACCTTACGCGGGTATCAATTACCTTTTAATAATGCTATGGGTTCGAATAAGGGTACGGTTTTCACTAGGAGTAGTAATAAACATGATGAGTCGAACTGGACCGTTGTGAGTCAAGTCAGCGGCGTGGGTATGGTGGGGTACGATCTACAACGTTCTGTGCTGTTAACAGCTGCACATGGCAATAATTACTATACGTACACACTGTACAAACATAATTAATAACAACAACAATTGTTTTATTTATAGATATGAAAAAATAATTATAAGACTCAGGTAACGGGCAGGTCTATCAGACAACAGTTTATAAATAATAATAGTAATAATATCTCTACCCCTCATTCTAATCACAGGGATTAGCCCAGAAGTCGGAGACTTGTGCGTGAGAGGGGGCGGCATATTATTATTAAGCAGGCCGCATTTCCGCCCAGTTTACCTGAAGAAATTCGGCACGCTGAATTCAAATCTGAATTTACCGTCACCACATCAGGATTTTGCAATATTGTAATATAGAAGTACAAAAATTGCTGTTTTTTAGAATAAGTTAACGGATCCACTATGGCGGACGTCAATAAAAAAAAGTCAAACTTAAAAATAAAAATATTCCACGTAAAAATTCAAATATAAAAAGTTAAATGCGCCGTATTCTTGAAATAGTGTTTTATACAAATAATTTTAAATATTCAAGAACTGATTAATATACAGTTTAGCAAATAATAGGAATGCTATCTCATGCCACCTGAATATTCAAAGGTGCCGAAGTAAAATGAATGTATAACGACAAAAAGTGATCTAAACAACAAATTAGGTACATAAATCTTTCAAAATACGTATTTTTTAAATTTAACTGTATATGCAAATATTGTTCACTTTTGTTTATAAGTATGTGAAAATAATCGTGGGGTTCGAATGGCAAAATAATGTGTGTTTTAGAAACGTTTTTAAAGAGTTATTATTTTATTTGAGGAGAATTTAAATAGTAAAAGTGGATAAACAAAACATCAATAATTGTATTTGTTCTATTTTACGAGATTTTTTGTACCTAGCAACACCACAAATTATTAATTAAAATCATTTTACGGTGAGAAATACCGCGAAACTTGTTTCGAGAGAGGCTATCGCTTTATTTTATTTTCTGTACGTAGTACAAACTTCAATCTACTGTATTTCAATGAAAAAAAACCTACGTTTCAAAATGGAAATTGAAGGACAGGAACTAAGTATTTTGTTTAGTGTGTGTCGATAAAATTATCTGCAAAAATAACTATATTTGCACTTTTAGTTTGGAATATCTCAATATCTTGACATGATGGCGCTATTCTGAGGCTAAATTTGCATTCAGAGCACCAAATTCCTTCGAGAATCAATATAAAGCTTCATGTGACATAAAATATCCTTTCATTTGCAGACATGTGATAATTATTCGTAAACCGTATGCAGCTTTGAATATCACGGATCGTAAATTGCGACCCCGCCATGTCCACGCCGATGATTTGCCCAGCCACAGTCCAGCCCTAATGATGAGTGATAAAATACTCGTGAATACAGAAACTGAATCAACTTTCTTCGTATCTAGTAGGCGTACGTCGAATGTTATGTCTTTTGATGTCTTAACAGTGACCTAAATTTATCGGATCTCGCGTCTGATCACACCCACAGGACGTCGTCTACGAGGGCGGCCGAGATAGAACTCCCACGTTCGACACCCCTTCACAGTCTGGTAATAGCGATAAACAAGGGTGACGAAATTGGATGTAATGGTGTTCGACAAGCTGTTTAGACACCCCCGAGGCGATTGTTGGGGAGACGACCTTGATAAAGAACTCGGAAATTATATGGGGGCGGAAGAAAGTACTGGAACAAAAGTTTTATTTCATGACTACCGGTTTCGTAGTTATATAAATACCTTACTGTATCTTCAGGTCAGTATGGGACCACAATAAGAAGAAAATGTAGGCCATGAAGTAGGTATATATTCCTACATATAACCTTATGAAGTTATTTCAGTGTTTAGCAACGGTTATATGTACAATCGTTTGCAATAATAATGACACTCTCTTAAAACAGTTTTTGAACTTCTAGAAGTTCTGAATAGAATTTTCATTAAATTTCTATTGATGAGAGAAACAACTAATACCTAATGTTAAATATTTAAAGTAGATTTCATTACGAATACGTCAGAAGTTCAAAAGAAATCGCAAAATTCGTTTTAATGAGTGTCATTATTATTGCAAACGGTTGTACGTGGCAGTGTTTCACGGGTGGTGCAGAAATTTGCTTTCTAACAATAATTCCACGCGTTTTTCTTACATTATGAGATTTGACAACACTGCTCGCCGCTACTCTCAAGTGTATATGCTCTCGGAGCAACACGCTTGGTTTGACTCACAAAGGCTAAAAAATATCAATTCATATTTTTATTTATTTTACAAAACAAACTTAGCCTCTCTATAAATATGATCCACATTTAAAGTTACACTCTATACAGGGTGTCCGGAAAGTAATGGGATTTAGATAAACTTAGCTTAGTTCAAAAGTGCCTCGTTTAGAAGTTACAGGGTTTCAAAGAAAAAAAATGTTTTCTTGTTATTGGCATTATTAAGAAATGAAACGTCCAATCATATTGAAATTTGGTACAAGCATTGCGAAGGAGTAAGTAATGCTGCATATCATAGAGGGCGCTCTTGGCAGTTTTTTTTTTGTATAATTTTAACTTGGAATAACCAACTTTGGTACACGATTTAGGTTTATTATTGGTCTTCTTTGACTATGAGTAAATTGACAATGCAAGGTGTTCATGTAGGGTAAGTCATCCCTAAAATTATACCAAACTTTTTTTCCATAGATCGAATTTAAAAAGAATGATTATATTCTGCGCAGAATTTAATTCAAAACACTTTTTTACTCTATTAAATTTTAAAATACTTCTTGTTGCCTCTAACCAACAGTAATTTAGTAATTAGCATAAAACTGTAATTTGAATTTCACGGAAAGCTACTAAGACATTAGGAGCGTATAAAAAATTCTTATATCTTATGTTTTTTTTATAGTACATTATAACCTGTATATTTAGCATATCTTAGAGAGCAGAAAGTATTAAAGAAATATTCCTTTAAATTCTTATCTATCATTTGATCGATAATGCTTTTCTGGACTGTTATGTCGTAACCCAAGTTTCTTCGATCTGTCCTTGTTGTTCTCGGGTTAGGCTCTGTAAGAGGGCGATCTTTTATCAATACCACTGGGTCCATTCTCAGAATTAGGAAGTTTTAAAGATGCTCTTCAACTGGAAAAACAACAATGTTTTAGAGTTGTAGCACTTTGTATTTGTTATTTTAGTTTTTTATAAAACGTAGTCGAATGCCGAAAAAGTCTTCTTTCTGCGATGATTTTTGCTGCGACACAGACACATGATAAAGCTAGTAATAAAGTAATGTATGTTCTCTAGCGTTAGAAGGTCATGTAGGAAGCAGGTCACTATTGAGTGAAGGTCGGTCCATTGTGGATTTTGAAGGTAGTAGCAAATTTTAGTAATTTTAATCCCATGTAACATGTGGAAATCACTTATGGATGAAGCAATAACGTGGCGACAACTACCACAATTTAATAATCAAGCGCCACATTCAATGTCTGTTAAAGGTTCCCAATATGTCGCCAAAACTATTACAAACACTTTAAACCCGGTGTCACTTGTAAGTAATATGTAAGTGATATGGCCTGGTTGTCGTTACTATCAATATCCACTTTGAAGGTTGCGCAACTTTAAGGTGGTTCTGTTTAGTTCGCATAACTTTCCTGACACCAAACCGCCCCGCCAAAAATTACAAACCCGTGAAGTGATTTTCAATGGTGAGGATTACGTACTTACAACTATGCTAACATAAATTGAAGTTATTATTTTTATATGGTGGTAGATTTAGTGATTAGTACGTTATAGCCACTTAAATAAAGTTGCGGTACCAGTTTTCGTTAATATAATGCTACTTGGATGTTAAACGTTAAAATTATTTGTATTTGCAGATAACACTATTTCAAAAATACAAGGTACTTAACCCCTTGAGACCTGGTGTACATATATATGTACACATAATCTTAATTATTATTAAACTTTACGTACATATCACTGTACATCTATTTTATGAAGTAATGTTACCTGCTCTCTATCAGACAATAGTAGACTTACGGAATTTGTTGGTTAACATAACCTTCCATTTCTGAGCTGTTCGTGTCGTAAGTCAAATTTGTCTATAAAATTATTAGTTCTAGACCATTTTGCATGATAATGCTATATGATACATAAAGAAACACTTATGTTAACGTAATTAGTTTCAGGTAACGATTTTTGACTTTTAAAAATGAAAATACTTTTTGTACATGAAGATGTACATATGTATAGTCTCGGTAGTAGTTATTCTCTGTACATCAGCATGTACATGTAGTATGAATAGATGAATATGTTTTTCAGAAGTTTTTATTTGGTAAAAGGAAAAAATGGATAAATTAAAACCAAAATATAATTTAAGTGACCCAAGAGATGCAAATGAATGTATTGAGTGGAAAATTATCAGACTTGGGAGAAATAGCAGGTGATGATAGCGAAGATGAGATGCTTTATTATGAAGATTCCCAAATGACGACAGAAGAGGTGGATGAGCAGTCTAGGATGGAAGAAGAAAATGTAGATAGTGAAGACATTGAAAATCAGACAGATATGGTAGATCATATGCCTAAATTTGACGACAAGAAAGAAGCTACAAGATGCAAGATGATGCAGTGCAACCAGCTGTCTCATATTTATTGCAGTAAATGTAAAATTCATTTATGCCTTGTTCGAAACCGAAATTGTTTCTTAAATTTTCATACTAAGTAGCACATATGTGTACTTATAATAAGTATTAATTTTGATTTATTAAAACTGTTTTTTTTTTGTTTTCATGGGCTGGTTTAATACAAAAATAATAGATTAGTTCATTAGTATTTCATAGCAGGGTTGTTTTATTTCAGATCACATTAGTATATATTGTTTTAAAAACACTAATTTTTTTGTTTTTTTTGTGGTAGACATTGAATAAATTGCTTAAAGTAGCCCATAAGATGAATATTTATGAGAAAAAATTTTTTTTGAAGCTAAATAAAAATTCAGGTCTCAAGGGGTTAAGTAACTGAGAAAACTTTGACCGATCCTGCATCGTCCCACTTATTTAACTGTTTACAGCACATTAACTAGGCCTGCGGGTCAAGTTGACTAGTTTAATGTTATTAACGGCACAGGTGCGGAAGTGTCGCGACTGTAGATACAGGACCTTAACCAATCTCCGCTTTATTTCACACCGAAGAAATAAATCAAGTCATACCATAACCTACAGCAGGCCACCCTGTTGCCGTAGCAGCGACGTTTAGTCACCGACATAGCAGAAAACGCGATCCGTGCCAAACCAGCTTTGTTTTACCGCAACGGAACTTGCATTCCGAAAGCCTGCAAGGACGAGGAGCGCATTGCAAACGGATTACTTCATTTTCTATAACTCTGCCGGCGTGGGTAATGGCTGCGTGACCTTTCCAACGACAAAGCCCCAGCTGAAGATCCTGTCGTGAGTAATGGGCGACCTTTGCGCTGCGTTTTGGTTTCCCTTTTTTTGTTAACAGCCAATTAACTGATCAGCTTTTCAGTTGACGAGGGGATTTTCGACGGGGTTTGTGGAAATTTCGGCATATACAGGGCAGAACGCTAAAAAATAGTACCAGAACTACTGCTTTTAATTTGAAACTGAATTAATAACATAGATTTTATGTCTATGATTAAATACAATTCGAGGGGTAATCACTGGAATCAAAATTGTGACAAGATTTAGCAAAATAGAGATTTCCAAGGGATTTCGCGGAATTCCGGAAAATTACTATACTTATACAGGGTGTCTGTAAAAGGTAGACAAAAAAAACCACACGCTTAATCCAGGGGTAAATTATGATGGCCTAAAGCAAATTACCTTAGCCCAAAATGTTACAGTTTCCGATATACAGTGTTGATTTTATTTTAGTTTTTTCACAATAATTTTATTATAAATTGTACTGAATACATAAAATTTAGTAGTAGTAAGTTTTCTGGCATGAAATATGGCCTCGAATTTGCTGCCAAGTTTAGAGGGCGCCACCTACAGTACTTCTTGAACTACCGTTTTCTGAACAGGATTTTAAGGTTATTTCATGAACATAAACTCATACTTGGGTTAGATCATCATATTTTGGCCCTTAATATCATGTGGTAGCATTTTGTTCAGATCTATTAGAGACACTCTGCCTCGAATGTACAGGCACAAAAAGTTATGACGATTTAAATTCAAATGAAGTACTGTGTGACGCCTTCCAGATTTGACAGCAAATCCGCTGATATATTCTAATTTCTCTCGCCAGAAATGTTCTCTGTACCAAATTCGATGGATTTACTACAATTTATAATGAGGTTATTGAGAAAATACTGAAATAAAATAATTGTAACTTCAACACTCTGTGTCTCGGAAACTATAAAATTATGGACTATGACTAGGTAACTTAATTTAGATCATATTTTACACCTTATATACGCAAGATATCGAAAAAATTTCAAAATCTTCTTTATGTATTAATTCAACAAAAAAGAATATTTATGAAATTGCTCAGAATTGTGACATTCTTGGTCAAAATATTGATTTTTTACACAATACTAAGTCACATCCTGTACAACAAGAAAAAACCGTAAAAAAATTATTTGATGCCAGTGGCAAAGACGTGAAAATGGTGTTTTAACAAACATTAAAAAAAAAAAGTGAAATGTGAAGAGAACATCTTCTTAGAAATGGCGATTTTTTTTAAATACTTGATGTTTTACACAATAGTTAAATTGTGCTATTTTGATTTATAGTTTCAGCTTAATAATAACAGGTGAAAGACTGCAATGTCGTCGCATGTTACAGTTTAAAGAATTTTCAAGAAAACATATTGTTTACCTCATACTGATACAAAACCAAATTACAATTATATCTTGCAAGTTATTGAAGTGGTATTTTTATTTTTGAAATGTCTACTATTTCATTTTATATTTAACCTACCAATAAAATATAGGTACCTATTTTATTTCATAATAACAAATAGTATTTCTTATCTACAATCACTATATATTTTTTATTGTTACTTATATCAACACTGATATAATCGATTTTATCACATCTATGGCGTTGTTCAAATTATAGAAATGCATGAAATAATTCCACTAACTTATCAGTTCAATTAAATAGTCCCACAGTGTGATTTTCACAACATTCTTCTATTATCTCATAATCAGACTGTTTTAGGGTAAAGCGAGCAGCGATGGACCACCTTTTACACAACATAAAATGTCCTCTTTATTTAAATAAATAAAAATATGAAAAAAAATACACAGAACAAGCTCTATATTTTGGCAAAGTTTAAAACCAGAAACGTGTACCTTCCAAACATGAACATGCCCATGTTGATTCAGGAGTAATATCGGCCAGTGACTAAAATCAAAGATACCTAAATAACCGCTCTTAATTTCTTCAGAACGGCTGTGCAAAATCTAACAAATTAAATATTTCGCGAGGTGTTTCCCAAGGTTCTATTCTGAGTCCACTACTCTTTTTACTTGTTATAAACGACTTACCGAACATAGCAACAGACCTATTAGTAATGTTTGCTGGCGATATATGCTAGATATCAAATACTCAAAGCGAAATTGTTTTTTATTTGAAAACGCAAAATTGCTGTTCAATAGTGAGAAGTCGTCTGTACTTATTTATTTACATTACAGTGAATGCCATCTACTTAAAGTTCATGAAAAATCACTGTAACAAGTGCAGACCACTAAATTTTTAGGTTTATATTTAGATAATGCTTTTAACTTAGAAAATCATATGTCTCAATTGTGTAAAAATTCTCCCCAGTGTGTTATGTATTATACAGACTAAGACACATTACAAACAAGAGACAATCAATTATCCTATTACTATGGTCAATTTTGCTCACTAATTTTTTATGGTATGGTATTTTGGGTTTGTTCTCATTTTTCAGGAGTATTTAAGTTAAAAAAGAAAGTAGTCAGGAATATCATGCGAATTAGCATTCGATCATCTTGCGGACCTTATTTTAAAGAATTACAAATTTTTCCTCTAATCAATAGATTGACTTGGAATAACGTTGCAAATATTACAGTTGATGATAATGTAGACCGATCGATATCGTTAATATCAATTTAAGCATTAAATTTGTTCGCCACACATCTGCAAGCTACGATAAATCGTCAATTTTCGCGAAAGACCCCCAGAGGTCAACGTCTGCTTGCGAAAAGTATTACGACACTGCGATTATGACTGCTAATGGACTAACTGCCATGCCTGTTCATCGAGGCCAATGTTTGAGTCGGACAAGCGAAGAGAGCTCGAAGCAATAATAATTATAAATAACATTAACTATAATGGTAGGCAATAAAAGTAATGGATTTAGTAAAAAACCAGCCGCGATATTAATCAACGTGTATGTACGTACTTGTATGAAATATACGACGTAAGATCAAGAGTCAGTAAGCCTTCTACATATATGAATAAAATTGTAAAGAGGTAGTGTCATACTTAATGGAAGAAGTCGCACAATTTAATGATTAAAAAAAAAAACTGAGCTTCTAAGTCTTATATTTGAGGTTAATAAATACATTGCTATCTGTACTCTATCCAGAACTTATTTTTTTAATAAATCATAAGTTTTCGGCAAAATTTTCTCCATTATTTTTATAGTTAACCCCATAAAAAGTAATCAGGTAGGTCGTAGGATTTTGGAAGCAGGGAATTAGACCAAATATGTCAATCCATCTATTATGAAATTTTGCATGCAGATAATTTGTGACATTACTACCATTATGAGCAGAAGTTGAAACCACATTTTGGTATCCAAAGCCAGGTTCTCTAGTAGTATAGACAATTACATTACACTTTGAGACATTAAGCTTTAGATGATTTAAAGTGCACATTCTTCAACGCATTTCAGTAAATTTTTAAATCATCTGCATAAAGAAGACATCAGACATCTATAACATAAACTATGTCATTTATAAAAATATTAAATAACAAAGGTCCCAGGTTGCTTCCCTGAGGTACTCTATATGAAGTTAAATATTAAGTAGATGTAAATCCATTGAACATGACAGTGTTTTCTGCCTAACAAATTAAGAAATAAACAAATCATTTAAATTTAATGACAATGCACCATGACGAAGTCTGTCGAATGCCTTCGAATTTAAATTGTTATCGAAAAAATATGACCTATTTCTAATTTTAAAAATTAGTTCAGAAGTCGTAAATATGTTCCAATATTGTTTTGTGCTCGGTTGTATGCCATTGCATTTTAATAGCTAAATATGATTTGATCATCTTTAACTAAACTACACTAACAAAAGATCAATAGCTTTATGATATCAAATGAAAGCTATTTTCAAGCTCTATTTTTTTATACAGTGCGTTAAAGAAAAAGTTCGTGAAATGGCCATATTTTTTTACCAAAATCACAAAAAAACTCTAAAAACTGCCAAAAAAGCTACAGTCATCCTAAATGTACTCCCTAATTGATATCAACAACACTCTACCAGGACATTATTGCAAGTTTTCGTTTGTTTTTTTGTCTTAAACCACATACTGATTTTCTGCCTCTATACACAAAAAATCAGGAGAATGTTGTCAGCATCCAGGTCAGCATATAATAATACTGAATAATTTCGAAAGACTTATTGACAAAAATTTTCTAACAATAAGTCCGTAAATGTCGATATTCCATGTAATATGCATTGGAAAATGACCCCCTTTCCACATAATAAGACAGCAAACAGTATCGACTGCACTAGGTCACGTCATACTCGTCCACCTGGGAAAATCGGAGAGGTCGTTGAGGTCAAGACGGGTAGGCTAGACAACGTCTATCATTTATCATTAAGTTAAATACTTATTGTTTGTTGAAAGAGACAAAAAATTTGCGAACTAAATCTGATCTGTCTTAAATGAGCAACAGTCCGGCCCGAAGGACCAAAAAAATACCCCAAAAAGGTATTAGCGTAAACAAAATTATCTAAAATAAAACACTAATTTTAGACGCTGCATAGACTTGGATGATAAAGCGAATTTTTTTCAATTGGCTCTAACCACGAAACTGTGAAGCTGTGACGGTTTGAATCATAACGTTGATGGTAAACGTCCTTGGTTCCCTCAATAACACACTAAATCACCTACAAATAATTATTATATAATGATAATGGCGGAAAAAATGATAATGATGAGCCTACATCGCATTGATAGGTTTCCTGCTGCTATGCACAAACAGTAATTTACTAAATTACAGAGATATATTTTTTTATTGACTGATAATATTAAATTTTTTCTCGCCTAAATGAAATTGAACTTTTCTTGGTATCAGTAGTTCATAATCCTATTCAAAATAGGAAAATATACAGATAAGTTTGGTAAATATTTCCTAAAAATCTAAATAGCGAGGTACTGGGAATTCGGCAATTGTTTATCAGTTCATTTCATTTCCAGAAATACCAGAATATAATTAAAATATACAGTGTGAATATGAAGTTGGAGTTTTTGAGTCTCCAAAAAACTAAGCATCTCGTCAAGCATTTCAACATTTTTTCGAAGTATTATTGAAAAACAAACCTTTAATTATTATTCAGTTCAGGTCTGGCTACAAAAGATGTTAAACATTGTCGCCATATACTCTGTACATACTTTTAGAAGAAATGTCTTTCACCACACCTCCCACTGTGTTAATTTTAGTCGCAAACATATAAACCCACAGACAAAAATAAGATAGGTTTAGATCTGGCGATCTAGCAGGCCATTTTATTGGGTGCATTGCGACCTATCCACCTGTTGAGAAATTGGTTATTTAAAAAGTCTCGCAAATCGCGTCTAAAATGAGGTAGTGTCGGGTAAAAACACATGGATTTTATAACATTTCACAATCTCAAGTAGTTTTAGGCAAATGATCCAAAAATGTAGATAATTTAAACCAGTCATTCGGTCTGAAAGAAAAAAGGTCCAATAAGCATACCGTTAACAGTACCAATTTTCCATAGTAATCATATGTGCGTATTTCAATTTTTTTTATCCCGTTATATGCAAAAACTGAGTCATTCGTTACTAAAACAAATTTATGTAGTAAAGTTTTCATTACTGGCCCTTTTTCCTTAGATTATATTTATTGATGTTCACTTATGCCCCACGTTAGGCGCCAGATGTAAGGGTTGCGGAAAATTTCGATCCTAAATGATGATAAAAGGTATCGTTAAGATACACCTAAATTGAATTTTGAATAAATTTTACAAAGGAATATAATTTGACTCTTTTATTAAAAAATTAATACGTCCATATTTCAGTTGATTTTGAAATTTCGAAAAAACATTACTTGAAGAATTTAAACCTTATATCTTCACCCTGTATACTTGTCTGTACCTACTCGTAATTAACGAAGTTATTAGAATAATATTCTTCAGATCCCAGTGTGCATGATGCAAAATATGATGTATTGTATACACATTAATGCAGTATAACAGGAAACTGCACAACTTCCGCAATGTTTTCATCATGCCATTACATTAATTACGATGGTGAAATGAAATAGAAAATATGACTGGAATCAGCGAATACACATAAATAATAAACATAACCGTCACTGCGTTGTTTTTAGTTTTATAAACTTTGGTCCTTCGGGCAGGATTTCGAAATAAGAATTTGTTGAGGAACCAATCCATTGTGTCAAAATATTTGAATATCAACAACAGTACAAAAAATGAAAATAAATGTACTTCTTATTTTATCTATGTCACAAGTAGTACATTTTTGAAAAGACGTTTTAACTAGCCATCACGACTTACTTAAATCGACTACTATTTGATAGTTGTCGGCGTTGTACCTTATTAATTCCCTGTTGTCCGGCACTTATACAGGATGTTTGCGGTCGTAGAGACGTCGGTGAGGTTTATGTAACTTTGATAGTTTTCTAGAAACTTGCATCGATTTGTAATCGTTTAAGTCACTACAGGATGTTTACATATGTTCACTACATAAAGAAAAACGACTTTTAAAATACCAAGAATGATATCACCAACATTTACTATACGTTGTTTTCCCAAATTAGACCGACGTATCGCCTTTGAAAAGTACTTTTAAAGCCTAAAATAGTTCCAATTAAACCAATATGGCTCGATAAATGCTAAGGTTTAGCACCGCTTAATATATTTTTCTGTAAGGCGGTATCTTGAAAGCAACTGATAGCACGCGAATGGCTATTTTATTGCTAACACTGTTCTTAAAATTTTCTAATGAAGCCGTCAGACCTACCAAGGTCCCTATGACGATATCTGGGAACAATAGACAAGGTCTTTTTTATTCTCCCATCAATTATTCTGATGGGGTAAATGGGGTCACTAAAAGCTATGTTCAAGTATTTGATTGTGTTGAGTACACATTTTCCCATTTTATAGCTTTTCTTGACAAGTAGTGTAAGAAATATGTTCTCCGAAGGTTATTTATACGATCATTGTTTTTAAACAGTCTCTCCTTAGTACTTTGATAAATATTTTATTTAAAAAACGACCTGGAGATTTCACTTGAATTCATTATTAATATTATATTTTAAAAAGGGGCAACTAACTACATTGTTGATTAGTCGGGGCAAGAATTACAAGTAGGTCACGCGACAATGCGATATGCTAGTTCATTGCTGTATGAAAATGATGCCGTTTAATGTGAGTGTATGAGATAACTGCTGCCATGCATGGCACACTTAGACCCATTAGATCATAGCTGTTTTTAAGAGATCCTTTGCGTACTGGTCTATATATAACAGTCAGTCTTATTAATCTGGATTGTTAAACCACTTATTATGGTTTCTGTGAAGTCACTAGCACCAATCCGTACCGCTCGTAAACTTTTTGTGAGATCATTTCGCATCCAATAATTAATAATCATTTCTTAATGAAATCATCGTAAAGAATGATGACAATGAAGATATTCTTTATGAGTAGTTTGGGTAAACGTTCATCGAGATGATCACTAGATAGTACTAGACACCTTGGTGAAATACCTTACATTATCGTTACATCATTCACCGAAAAGTAACTGGCCGATCGGTCCAATTTGTTTGAAAAGGTTAAGAATTCTTGTTGAAACAAACTGGTGTCCGCTAATGAATGCCTGACAGTTTGCTATAAGTTTTTCTTTCTTTCATGAAATAATCAAATACTACTCAGTAGTCTAGAAAAGAACAAAATGTAGCTAGAATATTGAAATACTAATTATGTACTTCAGTTTTATTTTTTCCTAATGCAATGTTATTATTTACTTTATTTTATAGTTTTCTTAATTTCAGTTAATCTTTCAATAAAGTATTACTATAATTGAGGAATAGTTAAATTAACCTAGAGTTGAAATAATTCTAGTAAGTAATAATATTGATACTCGTAGGATGGCTTTCTTTCCTTGTAGGATACAAAATATTCCATACTGAATTTTAAACAGCTTTATATGAATTCCTCACGTATGAAATTCTTAAAATAAATCCAGAAAACCATTTGATTTAAATCCTTTATCCACTCTGTATAATGCATCTCTTTATTCAATTATTTCATTGTTAGGAGTTCCATTCTTTAACAGCGTGACAAACGACCTTTGAAACGATTCTAGAATTGCTATTCATAGAATTAGAAACTAGATACAACGATTTCAAGATTAATTTTTTTTCCTTATTCTCTATCACAGAGGTCCGATGTCAAACAGTCACCAAAACATCAAAATTTTGGTAAATTAATAACAGAAGTATAAAAAATAATTTAGAAATCAAAGATAATCCGCTATTTAACTGTATTTGTCCTGTAATCAATTATCTCTGACTGTGTGATACGAAAAAACAATTGTAAAATTTTTTTAACTTCTTACTTTCGCCCTATTCGTGTTGTAGTAGGTCATTTGACTAGTAGGTGGCGGTTTCAAATATCAAGGACTAACAGAAATGGATGACTAACAATTGAATTTCTGTTCATTAACACTTTATTTTTTATCTAAAATAAGAAACTTGTCCATAATAAAAGTTGTTTTACCTCCTCACTACCATTTAAAACGTTGAGACAAAATTCAAGGAACGAAATAACATAATGAGGGAAAATTACTACAATTATTTTTAATTACATGCAGGAAAGCAAATTAAGTTCGTTATACTTAGAAATTTATCAAATATCAGTAAATTAATGCGCAAAGACTACGTTTCTTAGTGCTACTAACCTTAAAAAATAAAGGACGGCCGTACTGACTGTTTTTTCTCTGGGCACGGGTGTCACTACTGTCGCAGCATGCCGCGATAACGCGGGGAACAAAAGACTGGAGATGAGGATTAATAACGCTGACGTCGTTTCCGACAAACAAGGACGGCGTGACGACGTTCGCTTGTTTATAAACATTCGGCGATCAACAGAAATCTCTTAGATTTATCTCTTGGTGATTCACGGGTTGTCAACTTCGTTTTGTGATGCCTACGCCAGATGCGAAAGTAGGATCTTGTAATGTGACGATTTTGATTTAAAATGGTAAGCGATAAAAGGCTTATATTTACATACAGGATGTTCCATAGCCGCCTTATTAATATGAGGAAAAAATTACTATATTTCTATTTATATATTTGTTCATCGTCTACAAAAAGAGAGTTGGCAAAAGTTATATCGAAATACCGATATTTCTAGCTTACACCTGCAATGTGTCCATAGGCTTATAAGTATTTTTCGTATCTCAACATAGAATGAATGACTTCTTTTTCATTGAAGGAAGATTATATAATTTGTATACACTTATCCAACACCTTTTTCGTGACATGATCATTTGCTAGTAATGTAGAGGACGATCTTCAAAACGAGCGACCTATATACTGATTTGAGTTTGAAATTTTAAGAAATTTAGCCACATCGTACGGAATTTTTGAAATTGTATACTTTCCAACCACCTCATTTACACATCTTCCACGCTTATACCGATAAAAGAAGCGTTTATATTGATCCATTTTTGGTCGGAGATACATATAACGATTAACAAATGTTACCCAAACATTTATTACTATAATTCTTCTTTGCACATTATTTTTTGTAGTAAGAATCTACACTAATATGACACAATTTTTATACTCCGCGTCTTTCACTTTTAGATTATATAGCTCGTCAGGTTGGTATGCCCCAGCTACTCCAAAAATCGCTACCACTTTTTCCATTAAATGTATTTCATCGGGAGCTTCTAAAACTTTCATATATCATCCTTTGTAAACACCTGAGATGTTCGAGGTTAATATCCGTCATTTTTCCTTTTTATGAATGCCTTCCAGCGGCCAAATTTCGAAATATCCTGCCTCTTATTTAATGAAATAGTCGAATTTGAACATTAAGTATTCTGATCATAATGTAGCAGGGGACAATGTCTTTGATTTTTCTAACATGTTAATAACACACTGTGATACTACTATTTTTAGGGCGATAAATCGCCTAATACCCATTTTATTCCAGTATACAGATGATTTTCAGCATCTTTAAATTTTGTGTTTTATATAAAATCGAGGGGAGAATGAAAAGTTTAATACATTACACGCTGCAGAAGCTCTTTCCAGGTGCTCGGAGGTATTCAAATAGCCTCGCATCTAAAAGTAAGCTTTCGCAGCTTGTGAATAACTATGGTTGAAACGATATGCTGCATATCAAATTTTGGTGCCCATTTTAAGACTGCGATGTATTTCGTTCTCTGACCTCTAGATTATACGAATATCTGCTAAATATGCTTTGTGTTTGCATATATGTACACAGATTTTAAGTTTTTTTAAGAGACGCGGCGTGAAGGTAACAATAATAAACATTAGAATATTGTTTAATAAAATCCTATTAATAGCTATTGGAAAAAAATTGATAGCAATTAAAACTTGCATCATCGACGTACCAGAATATTTCCTGTGACCTTTTTCAAAGGTCTTTTCAAGTACGATTACTTACGGTTTGTTCAATAAAATAAAGACGTTAAAAAATCTGTCTAAGTGTGAAAATGACTCAAAGTAAACGTCCGAACAAATAAATTACTAGTGGTGTCGAGATGGTAGAAAAATTTTAATGTGTCATACTATCCAGTATCCCCGATTAGGTGTTTATCAGGTTTGAGCGTTGAACATCAAAGGGGAACCATCACGAAATCTTAAAAATGCAGTCGAGCAGGTACCTATCTGGTAATGCCTTTTAGTGTTATTGAATTTTACATTCTACATACCGGTTTCAAGATACTACCAATAACTAGGTTCAAAAGTCTTTAAAAAAAAGTGTAGGATAGCAATTTTGTTTTATTTTTTCCACCGACAGACATGTAACCTTGCTGTGGATCAGGAGCATCAAGTTAACGGGTGCAAGCACGTTTTGTTTTACATTTCGCTTGTTTTCACAGCTACTGCGATTGTAGCAATAAAAAAGTTTTATAAACTGTGCGGACTACGGCTGTTTAACTAGGTTATAGCAGGGCAATGTAATCGATATTAATTTTTGTTTGTTTTAACTGGCTGCAGCGTTTTGATGGACTAAACTATTTACATTGGGAAACAATGTTGGTTGTATAAATAAACTACGATAGTAGTAACAACGCTAAGGTAAATATAAGCCTTCAGGTGAATCGTGACAATGAATATTCTTAGATTAGATTATTTCAAATAGGTTAGAAGGGAAAGAGGTAACAGAGACTAAATTTTACTTGCGCAAAGGCTGTCTGTTTTCCGGAAACTGGGTGGCTTAGGTGGGGGAAACATCAGGATTGTATTGAAGGATTTTAGTGAGGGAAAGATTACCCATTTTCATAATTAATGATTTAAAACAGGCATATTATGTACGTATTCAATAATAAACTTTTTTTCGATCAATAACAAATGCTTTTTGTATCTGTTATGTCACCTATACAAAATTAGATAGTTATTATTCAATAGCAATTATTAATAAGTAAATTTTATAAAGTTATACTGAAGAAAAAATAGAAAATTGTAGTATGAGCCTTAAATTTTTAGGAATTAATAAAACAAATCAAAATCTCAAGGATTATGATTACTAATTTGTGTTAATTTGTAGATATCAAATTATTTGTTGAATATCACTTATTTTTAAAAACACAAAATTACTCCGATTGGAGCAGGCTTACGCCTAGCGGTTACAATCGAACATTCGTTACATGTTGAAAGTTTATACTTATACATCTAGAGCGACACGCATCCCTTAAACATTTCCCGTATTAATAAAATCGATCTTGACAACAAACATAATTATGAAAGGTGACACATTGAATAACAAACATCCTGTACAGTACAGTATTATAGATTACGTGGTTTGTAAACGAGTGTCGTGAAATCGTGTAAATACGGTATATTTTCAAGGCATATCTACTCGTCTCATACTGGAATTTGTGGTAAGAGATGATATCACACCAGTTTTTTTCTAAGCATCATCGTACCAGAGAAAACAAGCGGTTCAACTCGACTAACCCTAGTCATAGCATCCGTTGACCCCAAAACGCCTCGCGAAATGTTTGTTATATAAAGCTGAAAAAAACTCTAAGAAGCTGCGGATGCCGCGCATCATTTCACTTTCTATTTTTTAACAACAATTAATAACTTTCAGACTCTTTTAGCGTTTGCCAAACATCCCAAGTACCTACATCCGGAAACTGGTATAACCGTGGCTTTTTCTTGTAAATGCGCATTCCGAACTCGAAATTAATAGTGTAAGCAAACAAGAAACACTCGTTAACTAGGGCCGTTAATTCTAATTTTGACCGCCGTAAAGTTTCTAACAGACCGTACGTCGAACCACGTTTGTATAATGGGTATGATATAGAGAATTGCAGTGCAGACGTTTTAACTGTTTGTGAATATTATATCGAATTAATAAATTGTTAAACTATAAGTTTCAGTCAGTGGATTTTGGAAAATAATATAGAAAAATGCAATAAACGAGGCACTTCTGTATAGTAGTTTGTAATTTTAGGGCCATCTGAAAAAAATTATAATTTTCCGACGCCTCTAGTCTACAATAATTTGAGAACATAGTAAACCGCTGTGGGACGTCACTGCCTCCTATAACATGAGTCGCGCTCGCTATTGTTTACTTGCATTTAGAATACGAAGCGTAGGAGGGTGGAAAATTCACATATTGAAGGTGTTATTAGACATTAGAGACACTAAAACAAAACAATCAAACTTTAGATATTGTAGGGTACCGAAATGTCTCACTACAACGATAAATTATTTATTGTGGTAAAAAACAATGAAGCGCGACATATTTCTTGAACCTAAAGCAAATAAATATGTTGTATAATACGATTAATAATAAAATCAGTTTTATAATATACTTATCTAGAATGTATTCTTTATACCTACGCATCTTTAAAACAAAACAACATACGTGTTAAGCAGGCACCTTATTCAGCTTTTTAATATCAAGTTTATAGATTGTTTAATTTTTTGTTTTACAAAGTAGCCCAATGAGAAAAATCAAACTACTAGAGTCTAATAAAGCTTCTGAAAGTCAAAAAGAATAAATTTGAAGCCCTGTCTGTAATAAACCTTGTATAATTAATAACCAGGCTTTAAATGAACTAAAATTTAAAAACGTTTGCTAATAGTATCTAACAAAATTGGAATTGACCCAAACTTAATAAAAATCGATGATTTCTTCATCAATTTTTCCACGATGTTGACACACATTTTGATAAATTGATGCTAGATAATTTCATTAAATTACCTCACCTGCTGCCACTTAAAAAAATTAAATTAGCTTCTAAATTCAAGTGGACTTGATAACATCAAATAACAGATTATGTGTATATACATATACTGGATGATTCAGAACATATAAAAAAAATTGAATGTATAGGAGATTCTTACAAATACAATTTTGTAAATTAAAAAGGGCAGTTCGAATATGATATAAAAATATACGTCTGCACGGCACTGGAAACTGGTACACTGTAAAATCTGACCTTGGCAGCAGCTAGGATAAGTTCGTGTAAATCGTCACTAGTCCATTCTGTCTGAATATTTTGTCAAAAATGAGGGGAAGCACCATCGTGTAAGAACACACACAGCTAAGGACACATCTTCCAGAAATCCATTTCGAAGGAACTCGAGTTACCACGGGTAGCCAACCCGTATAGGAAAACCGCTAACTATCGTTTATGCAATATTCCTTCTCAAATCAGTAACCCTACCAACCAAAATCAGCGCTACCGGCTACTGGTAGAATGATATAAAGATATTTTAAGTATTTATAGCTTTTTCTCTCAAAAATTTTTAAGCTAACATATCGTAAAATTCAATATTCTTCATTATTTTGTATATATGTTTTTGTTATTCAAAATTTCTTTTTACCTATATACGTAGGTATGCCGACAAGGTTTTAAAATCGAAAAAACTATGTCATAACAAGATAGAAATTTAAATTTAACCCAACTTTTTTGTCACTTAAAATATTTTTATTCTTATTTTATCATAGCAGTTTATAACTATCCAAGTGGTTAATTAAAAAAATATATCCTCCTGAACGTTTGAAAAAGTAGAAAAATTCAGTAGAAATGTTAGTATATTGAGTATATGTTAGTAAAAGTACCTACCTACTTTTTATATAAAATTACGATCTTTAATAAATGCTTCATCGCTTTAATTTGTTATTATATTTCAGGAAGAGGAGTTTCAATAATGATATTTGTTAATATATATGGAGATTATTTTGATTCGTTATAGAGGTTATTGCTTTGTCGATCAGATCATCCCGAAGGAAGATTTACGAAGACATTCAAGACAAATGGAATATATTATTTGTCCTTTGAATTTATAAGTAATGGAATGCCTCAAGTGTTTCTATTGATTCCATTATTTATTAAAGATTTTTGCTTTGTCAATCATATGAAACCGAATGAAGATTTAAGAAGACATTCGAGACAAATATGTTCTTTATTGGATGGATTTACAAATAAGTGAAGTACCTCAAATTTCGTTGCTCTATACTGAAAATCTGTAGACGAACAAGAGAAAAAAGAAATCTGGACAGTCTCCTGCACCACCTCAACTCGGAAATTGGCATCGATACCATCGTTTATGCTGATGATCTTACCATGCTGATTAGTGGAAGGTTTGAAGGGATTCTTTGCCAAAGAATGCAAACAGCCCTAAGAGCCGCTGAAGAGTGGTGTGAAGACCATGCTCTGTCCGTCAACCCCAGGAAGACAGAAATGGTTCTCTTCACGAGGTAGAGGAAAATGGGGCCCATAAAGGCACCAACTCTCCTAAACACTGCGTTAAGCTTCGAATCGGATGTGAAATACTAACATGGAATCTTCACTTGGAGAGAAGACTAAAAAAGGCGTACATATCCTATGAGCAGTGCCGCAGAACCGTTGGTAAAACCTGGGGAACGAAACCAAAGGTGGTCATGTGGATATACACTGCCATTGTGAGACCAATGTTAGCTTATGGAGCTGTCGTCTGGTAGTCGAAAGTCCAACAGACGATAGCTAAACAAAAGGTAAGCCAGGTACAAAGGATTGCCTGCCTAAGCATAACTGGAGCTATGCGTACGATACCTACCATAGTAATGGAGGTGATGCTATGTCTATCACCTTTGGATGTTTATCTAGGAGAAGTGGCTGAGACAACTATGCTTCGCCTCAAAAGTACTGGTATTACACCTGATGTAGGATGTGGAGAAGCTAGGAGTCGCCTGTGGAGTGGGGTCGTCAGTAAGATGCCCCTTTTGCAGGCAGACACTGATAGTATTTCTCCCAAGTTTGTGTTTGACAGACCCTACACGGTACTTATCAGGAATGAAGGGACCGCCAGTGAAGATGTTATCCACATCGACACAGACGGGTCAAAAAAGAAGGAAGGTGCCAGTGAAGATGTTATCCACATCGACACAGACGGGTCAAAAAAGAAGGAAGGTGCAGGATGTGGGATTTATTCCGGAACCTTACATATCCGTTATCAGTGGGCAATGGATAGGCATGCTACCGTAGTACAAGCGGAATTAGCAGGTATAACCATAGCCACCAAAGAAATTGCCCGTAGACATACAGCGGGCAAAATCATTAGAATCTACACAGATAGTAGACAATCACTATTGATCTTACGTAATCATAAGATAATAACTAGATCAGAATGGGAATGCCATCAGGCACTGGTAGTGGTCTCAGCTAACAACAGTGTATCTGTATGCTGGGTAAAGGGACACGACCGGTGCAATGGCAATAAAGTAACTGACAAGTTGGCTAGGAGTGTATCGGGTCTGAATATTTTATACCTCCAGTATGCTTCCGTTGTCAGCATTTGTTGAAATTATCAAAGAAGACACCCACAAAGAGTTTATGAAACGTTGGGATGAAATAAATTGCTGTCAATTTGCTAAAGAGTTCCTAGAGTACCCCTGCAAGGATACATCCAAAAAGTACCTGGCTATGTCTAGGACAAATCTTTGTCTGGTGACAGGTATTCAAACTCGACATTGCTGGCTAAGAAAGCACGTCTATTATATGAGGAAGTGTGATACACCTCTTTGTAGGGGTTGCGAACAGGAAGACGAGACAATATTCCATGCACTCTGTGAGTGCACCGCTATCTCGTCAATAAGAAATAAGTGTTGGGAGAGCGATGGCCTTCTCTAGCCTATATTAGAGAGATCCCCCTGAGTAACGTCACCACCCTTTTCTCCTTATTAGGCTGGTTAGCAGCTCAGGTGGACTGATCTCCTAATCTGAGGAGGTACAAGAGGCCCAATGGGGCCTAAGTGCTGTAGCCTTTTTGCTACCCTCCCCTTAATTCCAGATATCCATCAACTTCTGAGTTGCTATACTTACAAGTATAGCCATTTTTGACACTAATGTAAACACTATCGTAAAAATGTTAATACTACAATCGGATTTCAGTATTCACCTGCATTCCGATGACGCTAGAGACTACAACCCAGCGATGTAGACATAAATTCAATAAATTTTTTCTCGGAAACTATAAGAATTTTACAAACATTTTTTTTACGATATTGACTGCATTTTGCAAATTGTTAGATAATTTGCGAATCACCTAGAGTGTTCTACCATAAAACTAAAGGTTAGACAGATAGAGTACATATTTATTTATATTAGAATTTACTCGGTAATTAGAAAAATTAAATACATGCGAGTAGATAGCGCAAAAGCACTTCTAAGCCAGTGTTTGTTATAACTTCTAACGTTTCATTTAATTAGAATGACTCCGCTATTTCTTTGAAACTTTGAAGAAATAACGAAACATCATTTATTTTATTAAATTATTTACCCAGAAAGAGCTAGACTTGAACCAATTAGGAGAAAAAAGCTCTTAATTGGAATTAAGCACGGTTCGCATCTCATCGTAACCCTCATTGTTCCTTTTTATACAATCTAGATCTAGTAGGCATACGCTCGTATCACGATCAAGCGGCCGTCATTAGTTTCTAAGCAGGCCAACTAGTTAAAATATAAATGGATCAAGTAACCTTTCCGAAAACAAAAACGAATAAGAAACAATTGTTACCTCACAGACCTGTCACATACATCATTTTAAAGTTGCTCAATGTTCTGCGTTGCATAAAATGGATAACAAATTAAAAACCAATCAGCTGAATAAGCAGAGATCTGCATAACTGCGCGCCCTTCGCCACCGTTATCTTGACCTTGCCTATTTTTTCCGACGAACCATTCAACAGGCTACTGAATGCAACCGACAAGTGAAGTTTATTATCTTTGCCGTTAATTGCAGCGGGATAAAATCGAAGGCTTCGTAACGAAATCTCGTAAGATTAATGGATCTGGAGAAACCCTTGGTTTTGTAACTGTGACTTCAGCATCGGTTCTGCGGGCATCTTACGTCATCCACATAGACAAATAGACGACTTTCGAAACGTTTTCTTGTTCAAAGACACAGCCGCAACCTCGATTAGTGAATATCTGTTGGTTGGGATTATATAAAATACCAGGGACGGGTCGAGAGGGTCGTTGAAACAAGAAATCTAAATTAGTGATTTCAAAATTTGAAAAAATTCGTTTTTTTTTTTGGGTTTCCGTCACTTTCAGCTTCTCTTACAATGGTATAGAACACTTTATTTACAATGTGTCGCACCCTAGTATCTCGCTCACCTGATATCCGAATACTTTGAAACTTTGGTGGTAAATATACAGTATGCGCCAAAAGTATGGAATAAATTCAATAAAAACGAAATAATTATTTTTTGGGAAACATCCTCGAACAGATAGATTTTTAATTTAAAAAATACATATTTTAGCGTAATATGCGATTTTCAAATGTCATTTGTTTTTGGAGTAATGACGTCATCGATTTTTTTTTAAATGGCAACACCATATTTTTCCTTGATTCTGAAAGATCGTTTAATTCTCTATCAGAGAGTACTAAAATTTTGCCCTCTTACATAGGAAAGTTTTCGAGTAAATGACGATTGAATATTAGAAAACGTAAATTTTATCGATAAAAAAGTAACAATTCTGAGGTATGTAAAATAAAATACAATTGATTAAATTTTATACTTAAATTAAATGTTCGAATTGCCATCCACCAACTTCTTGACAATGCGCAAGTCTGTGAAGAAATTCTTCTTGCACATTATGAATGATTTCTGGGGTAACTCTGCGTATTTCGTCCCGAATGCGATTTTGAAGTTCTTCTAAATTACGTGGTTTATTAATGTACACTTTTGACTTCAAGTATCCCCATACAAAATAGTCAAGAGGTGTAAGATCTGGCGATCTTGCAGGCCATTCTATCGGTCCGAGTCTGTCGATCCACCTCCCAGGAAGACAGTTGTCCAAAAAATCTCGTACAGGGCGCGCATAGTGCGGAGGTGCACCGTCTAGCTGAAACCATATGGTATCGTCAGGAATGTCATGGTCATTATCGTTAGGAAAAATTACTGCAAGGGCTGGAACAAAGTCATTTTCTAGAAACTCTAAATATCTTCGTCCTGTAAGGGTTCCTTCAAAGAAGAAAGGCCCTACTATTCTGTCGTCAACTATTCCAGCCCACACATTTAATTTCTGAGGTTGTTGGGTATGTGCCTCGGCCATCCAATGAGGATTTTCCCGACTCCAATATCTGCAAGTTTGACGGTTTACTGTACCATTCAGACAAAATGTGGCCTCATCTGAAAAAAGTATTTGCCGGTGTAAATTTCTATTTCCTTGACATAAATCCATTAGAATTTCGCAAAAGCGTAAGCGGCGATCGGGATCATCTTCATTGAGTTCCTGCACAAGTTGAATTTTGTAAGGATGATATTTTTCCTTCCTCAAGATACGTAGCACTGTGCTCTGACTAGTGTCATTGTTTAATGCAACCAATCGTGAAGAATTATGAGGATTATCCACCATACTTATCTGATACGTTTCTGATTTTCATTAACGCTTGGACGTCCAGGTTTTGAAATATTTACAACATTACCAGTTTCTCTAAATTTAGACTGTACCTTACTGACTGTTGATTGGCTGATAGGGCGATCTGGATATTTTTCATTAAATAAATCGCAAACTTCCTGCTGAGTTCTAGTCATATTCCCGCATCCGATAAGAATTAACATTTCAATTCTTTGAGTAACAGTTAAATGTGCCATAATACTTTAAAATGTCGCTTACAATACTTAGAAAGTCGGTGTGACAATGACACTTTGCAAAGATTTTCACCTACGTGATCCATAAAAGAACTATGGAATTCGAAAAACTAAACTTGATAACGTTTTTGCTTTACTTTAATTGATTTACGTTTTCTAACATTCAATCGTCATTTACTCGAAAACTTTCAAGAGGGCAAAATTTTAGTACTGATAGAGAATTAAACGATCTTTCAGAATCAAGGAAAAAAATATGGTTGCCATTTTAAAAAAAATCGATGATGTTATTACTCGAAAACAAATGACATGAAAATCGCATTTTACGCTAAAATATGTATTTTTTAAATTAAAAATCGACCTGTTCGAGGATTTTTCCCAAAAAATAATTGTTTCGTTTTTATTGAATTTATTCCATACTTTTGGCGCATACTGTATATCTATAAAGCAAGTCTTTAGACGTAGCCATATTGATTATAGTCAGAAGCGTCCGATTCTAAGATGGAGAAAGGGGTCGATTTTTCAAAAAAAAAGTATTAGCGATTTTTTTTAGAAGAAAACTAGTACGACATTCTTAATCAGCATCTTAAGAAACCCCCTTGTACAAGATTACATCGTTGTGGGTTCCAAAGTGGTTGAGATGGGCCGTCGAAAAACAATTTTTTTCAACTTAAAATAATTTGTCTGTAAAACGGGCTCTCAAAGGATGTATTCTATATTTTTTGTTCAGAATAATGGTATGTCCTAGTATGAAATGATTCTACAACAAAATAATAATAAGGACAAACTTTTGTGTTTGTTAGAAAAATGGTAGGTATGTACCTAGGTACAAATTAGAATTTTTGTCTTATTAAAAACATATTATTTTGTTGTAGAATAATTTCATACCAGTACAATACATTATTCTGAACAAAAAATAAAGAATACATACATACATTTTCATGTATCTAATTTAATTTTAACATAACTCGTTTTGTTTAAATTGTGTGTTCAATAGATGTCTATCACGAAATTGCAAAATAAATATAGAAAAAAAAATTGTAAATTTTAATTGCGATTTTGGTGTTGCAAAGTTAAAGCTATTAAAACAAAAGTCTAAAAAAATATTTTGGTAACCCATGTTGTGAAAATTTTTGTAAAAATAAGACAAAGTTTTAACACTTCCTTTATTGAAGATTAGGAAATTATAAGTGCTGCAAGCATATTTGGAAATATTTTACCTTCAAAGCAGCTAAAAATGACGCAGGCCTATTTCATAGTAGTTACTGATGAAATTGATGAAGATTTTTTCTTATAAATAACAGATGTTCATGTTGGGAACATACAAACAATTTGAAGTATTAATTCATAATGAAAAATAACAAGACGAATTTCGGAGGGATATTTCCCAAGACATATCTTTATAAAACTTTGTATATTGCCGACTCTAAAGCAGAAGCTACAAATAAAGAAGTACAGAGAACTGTATCCATATAGGATGTTTCTATTTTCCTGTTGTACACTACACCAGACTAAATAGAATTCCTCTATAGACTGAGACCATCTTATTTAATAAACAGTAAAATATTGCTTTGGACAAATTTTAATATAAATAACTGCAATATTTCTTTGCACGAGGTTTCCTAAAACGATCCCTAAAAAATTGAACGAGAAACAGTTTTTGATCAATACTATTTTTGAACTATTAAAAATAACAAACTTAGTACAGTGCAGTTCCTTAGGAGGCATTGAAGGTTCTAAATCGTAAAAATTGTTACTTGTCCTATAGCGGCCCTGAAAGTTTATAAGCACAAGGCATGCCAGGAAATGACACATTTTATAATGCGTTTGAACAAATTATAAACTTTTCTAGAAAAGTCCAAATTTAATCTACGATTTTAGTAGCCGGCAACGACAACTCCTATCTCCTATGACGTATCAATCAATATGCGAAGACATTAGGGGCAACTTAAAATTTGGAAAGCATGCAGTTTTATGTCTGAATTCTAAACTTCTTAATTTTTACTTATTTCTTTTACTTTCATATTTAGTATTAATAAAATTGTGTAGGAAACATTATGTTAAAAGTCACGCGTTCCCGCACTCTAATTATCAATTTCGTATACCAAGAGAACTAGTTCCTTTGAAAAAAATTAGGTCTCCGAGGTAGGCAAAAAGAAAGTTTAGGCTCTAGACACAAAATAGATTTCCGTATGAAAAAAAAATCTTATGAATATTTGAAGTGAAATTGCTGTAAGATCCTCTTACAACCGCTTTGAATACAAACAATGATCAAGGAAATATCAGAGGTCAATTGGTTATAAATAGTGATAGATTAGCAACTACAATATTTAAATTGATATGTTATGTTTTGGACACCGTACCCACCCACAAAAAGGACCCATGGGCAGAATTAGTTTAAAGTACAGGGCGATCACGCGTAAACGTTAGATTCGACTGCAACTTTGTTATGTTAAGAGATATCGAAAAATTGAGACGTGCATTAATTGCCTAATTTTTCACAAAGATTTCAATTTTCTTATCAAAAACAGTCGAGCATCGCACTACAGAGATAATTCATTACATGTTTATATCAATACAATTAGGAAAAAGTGGAGAATCCAAAAATATGAAATATACACGGTATTTCATAAGAAAGAACCAAGTTGATATCAATATGCTTGACTGTTTTTTGAAAAGAAAATTGAAATCTTTGTGAAAAATTAAGCAATTAATGCACGTTTCAATTTTTCGATATCTCTTAAAATAACAAAGCTACAGTCGAATCTAACGTTTACACGTGATCGCCCTGTACCAAAGCACTTTTTTAAAACCTTTTTTTATAAGCTTTCTGTATTGAGGAATTCTCTACACTGCTTTATGTATGCTAGTTCCAAAAACAACTTAATAAACATGCAACAAGCAACAACAAATTTATTACGGGGAGGAAGTATCAATTTATGTTATTCTTTGAACTGCTATTCAAAATTCCTGTTGGAAAACCCATACGATGCACAAAATCGACCATGTCTGACACGTGATGTGTTTCTACGATCCCTTGACCTAACAATCATTTATGTACATACACTATTATGTATATTAGATAACCTCACAAATCGATTAAAAACGAGTGATGAGGATTCCCAGGCCCAAGAAAATTATAGTAATCATTATTAGGCCATTTTTGAAATTAATTTTTGGAATGGAGTTGAGAAAGCCAATGCTCCTCATTACTTTATCGTTTCAGTAAGTTATTCGTGAAATTTACGAGCCACTAGATGGCGTTGTAAAATTTAATGTCGGATGTAAGGCTGAACAACAATTTCTTTGCAATTGCTAAATATATAAAGCTTTTAATTACTGTTAGGGAGGTTGTGTTTTATGGTGTAATTCTTTGTATTTTTTTAGGCGAAAGTGTATTTTAGGAGTTATCAAACTTTAACGTAAGACAAATTCCTAAAGTGCATATACAGGGTGACAACGGAAAGTGGGAACACGCTGTAACTTTTTTATGACTGCTGATAAAAACTTGAAATTGGGTGGCTTTATACTAGATGGTGCCATGAGTTTTTTGAGGTCATTTCGAATTTCATGACATTTTAGGTTTGACCTGAAATGGCTCATTAAATGAGTCTATTTGGAGAATGACATATGCAACTGATTTTGAAAAAGTCCGTGATCAATTCGGCAGAGCGGTCCGCGATGCGTCCAGACCGCACCCCATAATGCGTTCTCCTTAAGACTATACTTGGAATGCAGTGAATCTGACCCCCGAAAACAATCCTAGCCGATAATAAATTAATTTTATTTTGCGCAATTTTTATTACCGAATGCAGTAACGTTGCATTTAATAATTGCATTGTATTTTTTCAATTACAACTTTTACTATTTGCGTGGATTCGCCACAATGCGCCGTTAAATTGCTGAGATATTGTTAAATTCAATTCAATAAATAATAGATTATTAACTTACTTTTTTCCACGTTTCGTAACTGGTAATGGAAATCAACTCACCTGGAAAAAAACAATGAAAAATCAATTATGTGACAGCAAATTTCGTACAAGATTATTATATTATATTGAGCGTTTTGTCAGGTTGGAAGGAAATCTAAGTAAACAGTATACAAATAAATAGAAACAATCGTTTTATTATTAATAATGGTGATTTCCTGAGCTCCTATATTGTGAATATTCAACTATAACCTCGTATTAGTTTCAGTTTATTATACAAAGTTAACTGCCATTAACCTCTTCGGACCCAAAGTATCATTGATGATACCTCTGGTATAATATTTTATTACATATGCTCTGTCGTTCAAAACGCCGCAGCTCCATAGTTATCATATATGATACCTTTTCAGACACGCGTAGAAACAGCGGCATTCGCCTGCTCCCACTTAACTTGTCGTGACATAATATTACATTTGCAGTAAACCTAACCTATGTGACAAGTGAATTTTAAAATATGGATAAATATTCAAAGAAACGTAAGTAATGCTGTATTTTTTTTACTAATAGCTTGCTAGTGAATATATTTGTTGCTGTATTTAGTCGTATAACAATTTCCATTTTATTATTGCCCTAGACAATGACCTTTGCTCAAGATATCAGATATGATATCTTGGGTCTCTATCACTAACTAATTATTATATTTATTTTTTTTACTGGATATAAAAATTTTACGTATGTTACTTGTTTGACAGGGTTTCTAACTCAGAAGGAGCTTGAACATATAGCTGAAAATTTGAACTTGGATGATTCGGACATAGAGGCAGATTTAATTCCAAATTACGATGAAGATGATGACGAATAACATCTTTTGGGGGAATTTCCACTCTCAAACGATGCCGATGCTGACCCCATAAATGATTTCAATTCGTCTGACGATGAACCTTTGATTAAATTGGTTCCCAGCGATAAAAAAAGTGGATTTCTTCAATAAATTTTCAACCCCCTGCAGTCTTCACACATTATAGTGCTCAATCAATAACATTTGTTTGTTGCACCGCATGCAAAATTTTTCTTTGTTGAATTCCACAAAAAGTAGATAGATGTAACTTTTTTGTTGTTTATGTTTATGATTAGTAAATAAAATATTTTTGAAAAATATTGTGTTTGGTAGTGATATAGACTCAAAGTATTATATACGATACCTAATTTTTTGCGAAAACTAAAGGTCTAAGAAATTTTTTATTTTTTGTTCCTTAGGATATAGTGATAAAAATGGACAGGATCATAAAAATTATGTCTTATATTATGCTTGGGTCCGAAGAGGTTAAATACAAAAAATTTAATCACATGCTCAGGGAGGCTTCAAAGACAATAAAATTATTTTGGAATGTTAGCTCAATGTTTAGAAAATGGAACAAAACCTTTTTTCCTCCAGAAAATCGACGCCTATGATAACCATCGTCCAAGATGTCTTAGATCTGTCAACTACAATGCGGTCGTTTTGACAGCGTTTCCAAAATGTACAATCGACGAAAGTTACCGTTTTTATTAATAATAACACCCGATAGATAATAGATAGACAACTAATCTGGTTAGCTACAGGTTACAGGTTAGTTAGGTTAAAAAATCGTTTATAGTAATTTCGTTTATAGTTCCACGAACTGAAGGCTACAAAATTGTTTGTAGTAGTGTACAAACGAAATTAAAGCTACTGCGAACAACTTCAAACGATTTTTAAGCTTCCGTTTGAAGTAAGTATAGTAACTTTACATCAGATTTCGAGGAACTACAAATGAAATGAAGATTATTACAAACGATTTTTGAGTCTATTAGATAAAGAAAAAAAAAACAATTAAAAAAAATAAAGTTATTATCAGAAAAATATTCATTCTATGCATGATTACCGTTATTTACTTTTCTCGAATCTAATTATGAATTAAAGTTGGAGATAATTGGTCCCAAAACTTTTCGGAACACAACATATTATTCTCTCAAGATTGGTTAAAATAAGAATATTAACTATGTGCCGCTTGCAAAAACATATTTATTTATATTTAAATCAGGATTATTGAGTGTATCTTAATTTCTGATTACATGTTTGTTTTTGCACTGATAACTGAAATAAGTAAAGTATCAGGTGCTAGGAATGTTTATAACGAAGCATGGTGCACAAATCAGTAATAATAATTAGGCAATTATTTTATCTCTGGTATTCAAAATATTCAATAAAATATATCTTCGAGATTTAAGTAATTACAAATACATTCCGAAGTTGAGTAATTGTGAGAGCACGTATAGCTTGGATTAATATCTAATTCAATAACAAAATTATACACGCATATAAACAAATGGATGAAAAAAGTAATTTGGCAACGCCGCTTGGTTGGAATCGAAATCAAAAGCCATCTCTAACTATGTGAAAACAACTGCTACTTGTTGGATGGCTATTGGACAGTTAGAGAGGACTTATCAGACAGATTCGACCCATTTTTGGAGTGCACCGTATGGCCTGCTATACCACTGAAGCAATTCTTCTAATCGTACATACAGGGTGGACCATTAATAATGGGCCATAGAGCAATTGCGACATTTTTGGGACAAAACATAATATATATATATGTCTTAGCAAAATGTTGCTATTGAAAAAGATACAGAGTGTCAAGGTTGAAGTTATTTTTTCGTTCTGTACTCGTAATAACTCGCTTACCACCAGTCATGAAATTTGGTAGAAAAACATTTTTTAAGAGAATGAATCATAATTTATATATTAAATCAGGTTCGGCCATAGAGGATTCGGCATTAGCAATGCCTTATGATGACTTGTTCTGTTACTTTTTGCTGAGGTAACGCTCTGACCACAAAATTTTATCAATTCTAAAAAAATCTCGTTTTTAACACCCCAAACAAAAAACAACACAACCTAGTTTATATAAATGACAGCAAAAGAGTAATAAACAACTGCATACTTGATTTTGAACTTAAATATTTATTAGGGGAGTGTAATTGTTTTCTTTGATGTGAGCAAATATGTTAAGATAATTTGAAAATGCCGAGGAAAATGCATAAAAATGGGTAAATTTGAGTTTTTTTCCAAAATTATTCCGAACATTTATAAAATAAGATTATCGATTCATTCATAATACTGATTTTCTGAAAATAAATTTTAGTAGCATTTTTGAAGTCGCGTGTAAGCAGAAATAGACATATGTATACTTATGATAATTTTCTCGAAAATGTTGAGACCCTGTATCTTTTTCCACAACAAGATTTTATTAAGACATATTTACCTATATCTTCATATTTTCTACCAAAAATTTCGCCCCGGCTCTATGGCCAATTATTAATGGTCCACCCTGTATAATACATTAAAAGTGAATGAGAGAAATTTATTGTTCCTACGAAAAAATTGTTTGGAGAACGGTTTACATATTACTATTTTTTATCTTTTAATCTTTAGTTACCATTTTTCGTGTCTTCAATATTACTAGTGCTACTTTTTGTAGTGTGTCATAAGTGAGTCAAATCTAAAATAATTTGGTTCTTTTTATGATTTAAAAAAGTAACGTGCTCGTCACCATGATATATAGTTTGCTGGAAAAAACGGTGCCATATTCAATCAAGTGAGCCACTTAGAATATCTTCAAACTATAGTAAAAGTTTGACCAAGCATTTTTAGTTACACCCTGTATCACTTAATAGCGCTTCGCAACTGGTTATCAAGGATAAAATCTTCACTTATTAATCATTCTCAGATGATTAAATTTAGAAATTTTACTAAAATATCGTCATGACTAATCATTTTGACATAGCTGGCCTATAAAGAGGACTACAGAATACACGCGCGGAATTCTTATTTACCGAGTGAGCAAAAAAGGTACGTTTGACAATGAACTTCTGGAACTATTAGTACTGGCTGTGTGTCAATAGGCGGATATTGACTAATGGGCATAGTGACCTGAATGAAACAAACGTAAACCGAGGCCCGCTTCGATCAAGAGACAATGGCGGCTCGTGATTTTTTGAGAGCAAGGCAAACTGTTCATCCACAATTTTACTTAATATGACAGAAACTTTTTTATGAATTAGGTATTATTAGTGTAGGAAACTAATGACCAAAAACTAATAAAAAAGCGTTGAATAACATCACAATATCCCCCATCTTTTACTTTTTATTAACTTTTACAGTTTCTTAGTGCATTGTATAGATATTTAAGATAATTTATATCTTTTTACACTCAAGTCATATATATATATATATATGACCTTGACCTCTTATCTGAGGGCAATGTAAAGTTAATGAGTATTTTCAATACAAATCTCTATTTTTACATTAGAAATGAAAAGAACAGAAAATCCTTCCTTCCATATAGAAGAATTTTATTTCGATAGAAATCTCCTTGCTTCCACGATTCGGAGTACCGAGGCAGAAAATTTTTTTAATCTTCAGACGAGACTTATTGATACATAGTGTAAATACTGTTTAGGTAATGCCATAATTATTACTGGTGATGTGTTGAATTTACAGTATTGTTTGTTAAACGTAACTTATTCCTTTGTTTACAATATAGATCAGCTCGTGACAATTACGGCGACAATGCTGTTGGGTAAGATAAATGGTAAACTTATACCATCTGATTTCACATTAAACTACTTATGTTAATTAGAAAATTAATAAGTAAAAGTAATGAATTTGATAAATAGTGATTGGTTGGTATGTCGTGACCTCGGTAACTGGTGCACATCCGTAGCTTTAGTCGGAATTCTTTGACCTGCCCTGCTTGTTCTCGAGCTAGACTCCGTGGGGACAAACCCGCTATAGGATATCTCTGGGGTCGCCCATATACAGATAGGGAAAATATTTAACCGATCATATGGAATGCTAAGAATAATCCCTTCCACTGCTCGCCGTCCAAGCTTGACGCGTCCTCCCCTATTTTGGCGGACTAAACCAGTATTCGTATAGCACACTATTCGTTTGGCGATCGGCCGTGGGCATAGGAGAGTAGGGGAGTACTGACTAAGCCCGCCCTGCCGTGCGTCATCTTCCCACCAATACCCCATGCTTTTGAAATGTATGTAATAGAATCTCCCCATGATCGGTTAAATATTTTCTCTATCTGTATTGATTTCGGTTCTTGTTGGAACCTGCTGCGGTTGGAATCGTTCGTCGGATAATGGTGGTCTTCCGATATGTCCTGTTTCTGTAACTGGTCGCATCCCATGCTTCCAAATGTTTCGCCGCTCTTCACTATCGGCGTGTTCAGTGGTAACTCCGCCAAAGCTTCGCCGCGACTACCCACAGAGCCTAGCCCGAGAACAACCAGGGCAAGTCAAAGAATCCCGGCTGATGCTAGGGATCACTTTAATTTTGTTACTAGCAGCGACCAGTTACCGAAGTCTCTGCATAACAACCCGCAAATTTGTCAAATAAGAAAAAATATATATGTACTTTTTCTTTCTATCAATACCGACGAGCCGCCACTGTCAGGGACCCCAGCTAGTGAATGAGCAAAAAGGAAAGTGTGGCAGTTTTCGATGATGGCGGCCTTCCTCGGTCATTTCCCGTGAGATTGCGTTCCCGCATTGTTGTGTTTATTGTATTTACAGACCGCTGCGTTTTACGCCATTATTATGGAGAAAACGGCCGCGGGAACCAATGCTGCCGTAGGCGTGCCCAAGATAGTTGTGCTGGGTTAAATTAACACATTCGTCCCGATTTAAGTTCGTCGTATCTCTCACTGTAAAATTATCAAATTTGTGTTAAGAAGGTATTAAAAATAGACCCACTTCTTTTCAATACATCTTTTTAAAAACAGAATTCAGCTAAAATTTATCTATTTATTGGCATCCAACAGGAATAAAGCCCAAGGTTGCAATAGAAGAAGCAAATCAGTACACATTTGAATATTTACAACAATGTTAATACAAGTCCATTAAATGTATGTCTTAATAACACTAATAACTGGGAAAACAATAGTACATATATTTACAGAAAATCAGGTATCCAATAAAATATGCAATAAACCTCTAATTTCTAGTATCCTTAGGCTTGCTACAGACTACGCGTGTATTGGCGATTCATTATGCGTGATTCGTGATATGGCGAGGAATTCGTGCATCGTGTGTAGGGTTTTTATGAATGGATTTTTAACGAACAAGACCCTATACACTATTCGCGAATTCTTCGCATATCACGAATCGTGAATTCACGCATAGTCTGCAGCGGGCCTTAGACACTAATAAAAAAACATATAAACAAGTCTGCTATTTAGAGATAAAAAGATCATGTGACAAGCACAATAATAATTAACATTATTATTAGTTGATACTGACTCTCAAGAAGAATTTTTTCAAGGCATTTTTAAAGGTATTCAGGGAAACGTTGAAAATATCAATACCTATTACATTGGTTAATAATGTTGTAAATTCTGTAAAGAAGAATTTTCAGATCAAAGTTAGTTATTCACTGTGGAACAGAAAAAGTTGTATTAACACACCTATTATACGGTGGCACTGAGAAAGTAGTAGATATTTGAGGTCTGTTCCAACAGCCGTCGAGAACTAGTTCAGAACTATCAGAAATGTTTGACCAACTCCGTCTTACGTCGAATTCGCCGAAAGTACATTATCAACTAAACTGATTGAACAGTTCTGCACGGTTCGGAATCGATTCCGCTGTTGTTGGAACGAACCCATTATTATATTTCTTATAATAAAGAAAGAGAAAATTAATGAATTTTTTCAATCTCCTGGATATAACAATCATAAAAATGCGACCATATAACAGAATTGTATTCTAAATACGTTCTCACATATGTATTATACAGTATGCGCCAAAAGTATGGAATAAATTCAATAAAAACGAAACAATTATTTTTAGGGAAAAATCCTCGAACAGGTCGATTTTTAATTTAAAAAATACATATTTTAGCGTAAAATGCGATTTTCAAATGTCATTTGTTTTCGAGTAATGACGTCATCGATTTTTTTTTAAATGGCAACACCATATTTTTTTCCTTGATTCTGAAAGATCGTTTAATTCTCTATCAGACAGTACTAAAATTTTGCCCTCTTACATAGGAAAGTTTTCGAGTAAATGACGATTGAATGTTAGAAAATGTAAATCAATTAAAATAAAGCAAAAACGTTATCAAGTTTAGTTTTTCGTATTCCATAGTTCTTTTATGGATCACGTAGGTGAAAATCTTTGCAAAGTGTCATTGTCACACCGACTTTCTAATAAGTATTGTAAGCGACATAGAAATTATTATTCAATTTAAAATATTATGGCACATTTAACTGTTACTCAAAGAATTGAAATTTTAATTCTTATCGGATGCGGGAATATGACTAGAACTCAGCAGAAAGTTTGCGATTTATTTAATGAAAAATATCCAGATCGCCCTATCAGCCAATCAACAGTCAGTAAGGTAGAGTCTAAATTTAGAGAAACTGGCAATGTTGTAAATATTCCAAAACCTGGACGTCCATTAATGAAAATCAGAAACAGAACATTCTGATAAGTATGGTGGATAATCCTCATAATTCTTCACGATTGGTTGCATTAAACAATGACACTAGTCAGAGCACAGTGCTACATATCTTGAGGAAGGAAAAATATCATCCTTACAAAATGGGGAATGCCACTATGTTGGAAAAGTTTATGGAAACTCAGTAAATTACATTGTTTTGGAAATATATGAAGACCATATTCGTTGTTTTTTAAATTAAATTAAATTTAAACAATTTATTGGCAAATTAATGTACATGTGACGTCAGATGTACATTTTTAAGATGCGGCAACAGAGCAATAGCATGCAACTTGTCTTAGAATAAAATAAATGAAATGCAGTACTGTATAAATAGAGACAGATATAGTGCCTGTAAACATCATTTGTCACTTCCGTCCATAGAAATAGAGAGGAGAACGAGCTTCGACGAGTGCGGATCCACATTTCACTAGGACGTTACGGGCGCTGCCATTTTGAAATCATGTACGTCACACTTTTAAGTCAAGATATTTACAGATAACGGTCGGACGGGAGACTGAACGTTTCGTATTTCCAGCTAACTGAAAATTTCAAAAGTACATATTATTTGTTCATATTTCATTTAAAATTTAATGTGTTTCTAAATACAAATTTTAAAACGACATGATAAAATAATATTTTCAATCCCCTTCGTATAGATGAATTCAAAATGACAGCCTCCTGTATTACTAAGTTCGCGCATCTTGACTCCCCTCTATTTCTCTGATTGTCATGCATTGTTGCCAGCTGGTAAAAATGTACGCGTGACGTCATGTTGTTTTAAATAATTAATATCTCTCATAAAACTGCATATTAGTCCAAATCCTATGACACGTATCCAATGTTTTTTAGAGTACTCTCTAAAAATGCAAAATACCAAATTTAGTGGTATTCCCCATTCAACTTGTGCAGGAACTCAATGAAGATGATCCCGATCGCCGCTTACACTTTTGCGAAATTCTAATAGATTTATGTCAAGGAAATAGAAATTTACACCGGCAAATACTTTTTCAGATGAGGCGACATTTTGTCTGAATGGTACAGTAAACCGTCAAACTTGCAGATATTGGAGTCGGGAAAATCCTCATTGGATGGCAGAGGCACATACCCAAGAAATTAAATGTGTGGTCTGGAATAGTTGACGACAGAATAGTAGGGCCTTTCTTCTTTGAAGGAACCCTTACAGGACAAAGATATTTAGAGTTTCTAGAAAATGACCTTGTTCCAGCCCTTGCAGTAATTTTTCCTAACGATAATGACCCTGACATTCCTGACGATACCATATGGTTTTAGCAAGACGGTGCACCTCCGCACTATGCGCGCCCTGTACGAGATTCTTTGGACAACTGTTTTCCTGGGAGGTGGATCGGCAGACGCGGACCGATAGAATGGCTTGCAAGATCGCCAGATCTTACACCTCTTGACTATTTTTTATGGGGATACTTGAAGTCAAAAGTGTACATTAATAAACCACGTAATTTAGAAGAACTTCAAAATCGCATTCGGGACGAAATACGCAGAGTTACCCCAGAAATAATTCATAATGTGCAAGAAGAATTTCTTCACAGACTTGCGCATTGTCAAGAAGTTGGTGGATGGCAATTCGAACATTTAATTTAAGTATACAATTTTATCAATTATATTTTATTTTACATACCTCAGAATTGTTACTTTTTTATGGATAAAATTTACGTTTTCTATCATTCAATCGTCATTTACTCGAAAACTTTCCTATGTAAGAGAGCAATATTTTAGTACTGTCTGATAGAGATTTAAACGATCTTTCAGAATCAAGGAATAAAATATGGTGTTGCCATTTAAAAAAAAATCGATGACGAAAACAAATGACATTTGAAAATCGCATTTTACGCTAAAATATGTATTTTTTAAATTAAAAATCGACCTGTTCGAGGATTTTTCCCAAAAAATAATTGTTTCGTTTTTATTGAATTGATTCCATACTTTTGGCGCATACTGTATAACAAAATAAATGTCTCCTTGTTATGAAAATTAGATGAATTACGGATTATAAATCCTAGAGATTTATAAGCTTGACTGGTTATTTTCGAAATTTGTTGATTAAAAGTCAATTTACTGTCAATAATAATACCTACATCGTTAATTACATACTCATTGTTTAAAACATTTCAATTAATTATTATTCAATTGAATTATTATTATTGAAAATTCAATTGATGATTTTGAACGTGTTCTAATTTATTGGTCAATTTTAGGAGTATCTAATTGAACGAGAATCCACACGAACTCGAGAGTCGATAGTCTTTACAACCGCTTCCAATTCGGAACTGGTCATGCGAATAGGCTTGAATGCGCCCCGGTTCTTTCTGGTAGAGCTGTTATATCATTGATGACTCTGCAATCTGTGTATAAAAAAATCATAACGCTTTTTCACGCTGGAACGGGTCGTTGCACCCAAGCAACACTTCAATCATTCAACTTTTGCAGGGCATCAAATTAAACACTAACTATCATCATAGGTAGTGTAAAAATATTCTCATAAGTCGAATATGCCGCGTTTAGTGCACCAAACCGTAAATCACTTGGACAGGCGAGTTACGAGGGTCATCAATTAGTTGTACACCAAGTAGTTCAATAGAAAGTTGAGGGTGCCGTTTTTATACGTAAATTTTCAACGGATTCATAGCAGTTTGTTGAGACAGTCTAGAAAAAATCCGAGCAAGTTGGAAAGAATTTATCTTCATTGTGTCAATTATACAAGTTTTCTCCAGTGCTTCTCTAGTTTTCAAGCAAACAATTTAGAATTAGAAAAGTAAAGCATCATTTTCACCTGTTACATTTTATCATAAAGTCTCCTGAATCTTAGATGTCACCTGCACATTGAGAAAATTGTAAACGACATTGTAAACATTATCACACTCGACATAATTCTTTTTAGTTATTTACGGAACGCTGTAATAGTCGGTGTCCCGTCGATAAGTTTCTTGTTTACGTCTGTTGTAAGTTGTATTCACCGTGTGTATTTAAATAACTATTAAAAATAATGACATAATTTACATTAACAACTATCAGTTGAAGGGAAAAGTGAATTAAGTGAAGTAACATGCCAGGGAATTATTTCAAATGTGGTTTGACAGTGATCTCGAAGGTTATAGAGGCATACATATTAAAGGAAACGACCTGTTTTGTACTGTGTGTGAACGCATTTTCACGAAGCCCTAGAAGAACAATGTCTACAATTTTGTCCAGTAAGTATTGTAATTATTACGTGTTATTACTTAATTTATATAGGTATTTTATCCTCGACTTAACCTTACAGGTAACAGTACTATAATGGTACTATGTTACGTATATTCTCTAACATATTAATATGTTCACTCGTAAACTAACTACGGTCCTGTTAAACTCCGCGTTCCACTATATCTAGTGATAAGGTGCAATTTACGAAATTTCATGTTCTCATTTCTCCCAAAAAAATAAAGGAAATGATTCAATGTCAGCCTTATACTTTAGCACTACGCTAGTAAGAACCTCTACCTAGTGGGTAGTCTTTTCTTGTGCATCTTTAGAAGAGACTTGGAACGAACATATCGATAAAAATGCACGTCGAACTTTCACGAAACGATGACTTCAACAACAAGGATTTAACAGAGCAATATTTCAAATTTCATTAACATTGTCAGATATTTATCTGTTGAAATTTTTGATGGTCACTACGCAATTTGCTTTCTAATGGCATAGCCATGTTTTTATCTCTATTTTAGCCGCATTGTTGGCGATCAAGATCTGCAATAAAACGGAAAGGCATGTCCGGATTCTTTTTAGTGGCAGCGTTAAAAACATTTAGTACGGGCGTAAAATTTAAATTCCATAACGTTTTCTGAAATAACTACACTCTTACGCGATTTATTATTCACCCTGTACAGGGTATCCAAAACTCGATTTTTTTTTCCTGTTAAAAAGCTCTCTTTTTTCTAATAAACTTTTATTAGACCAATTTTTCTGTATTACTTCACGTTTAGAAATTATAAGCAATACCGCTTTAAAGTCTCAGAAAAAAATATCACCTAAAAATCAGAAGGATCAAGTAGTCGTTAGAAGATAACTGAATGATCGTTGTTTATAGTGCATAAATGTCACAAAACACTTGTCATTACTCAATACGAACGTCAAACGTATAATTTTTGTGCTTACAAAATGTTTTCTCAATCAGAAAAAATTGGTCCGTTGCTAATTTACGGTGAGTCATAAGAAAATTCAAAAAGAGCTGTAGAGTTATATCGAGAAAGGTGTTCAGAGCGCCTCATTCCTGATCATAGAACCTTTACAAGATTGGAGGCGACCTTGCGACGAAATGAAGATGTATTTTCTGTTCGGAAGAATCAAATAATTGACCGAAGGGTAAGAAACAATGTTAATACAGCTAGACTTTTATCTATATTTTTTGTATGCTCACAGTGCGCTAGAGAAATTTGTAACACCAACACTCCATTTTCAAATAGAGTACCTTGTATATTGTCAATACCGCATATACATTTTTGTCCTTCCGGATATACAGATTTTCCAAGTTAAATATTGACCAAATCAATGAAGTAAACCAACATATTACATCTTTAAACTATGCTAACTATAAGCGACCGATCTAATCTAGCTGTCGAAGAGAAATGTCTGAAACCTTATAATAAGAAGAACGCATTTCTAGCGAAACGAGGTCGATCTAGACACCAGGGAGATTCCATTCTCGCAACGCAGATTGTTGGTGCTCTGTGTATCGCAATCTCCGCTCGCGCCGCTGCAATCCCGACTTACATCAAAGTATTCTCCCACGCGGACTGTTTGAATGGAGATGTGAAGGAGCGCAGAATGCATTGCCTTCTAGGGCTGGAAAGGACGACTGTAATATTCATTCTGCGCCTACGGTCTCATTTCTTCATTCAACGCGTGGACTTAGTGGTTAGTGGTGGAAAAGCTATTGCTTGATTGTATATACATATACAATCAAGCAATCGGCGTCTTAATTTTAAGGTTTTTTCATTATTTTTATTCGTTATGGTTAGAGTAGTGGTTTGGGGAGTATTAGGAATTTCAATTATTGATAATACAGGGTGATTCAGTCATAATGCTAATAAGTAAATGCATTTTTAGACCGAAAAAAATATTTTCAAACCATTATTTAAACCACCAGTCGCTGGTCACTGTCGACAGGTCAACTCGGTGTCGGCCTGATGCGACGTTGCCAAATTTAAATATTTGCTTTTAGTACCTACTTATTGTAATATGTAATTAATGTTATAAATTATTTTTTAGAAGTATGCAATTAACATGCATTAAGTATCAACATAAAAAATATATAATACATTCACATTTCATTACATAAATAGTGATATAAAATCCAATACTAACTAGGTAAAATTATTAAGAGAAGTTGAAATGTTTTTTGTATTTAAATACAGACAGTGTTAAAAAACTCTCGTACTATCAACAAAAAACAACTCGAGACATACCTATTCAGTGATCAACAATCCGGCAGTTCGAGTATTGACCTACCGTATTTAGGTCAATAACCATGTATTTAATGTCTATTCAATGACAAGCGCTGCAAAACTGTGGAACAGTTAAATAACAGAAATAAACAATAATTAAATTTGCATTCTTATAAACACCCGGTGTAATCAAAAGGAAATCATGAGAATTTTATAATAAATGCCAACCGCAGTTATCAGCGCTTACATCAGATAGGCTCTAATCGGTACATCTAAAAAGTTGGCAGTTCAAATTCCAGTTTAATACGTTACCGGCGAAATAAGTCGAATATCGTTCGAGTCCGTTTTCCCATGCAGGCGAGCCCGCCGTCGACTGCATCTGGAACAGACGCAACCCAACTACACTATCTTCTTCATCTATCAGTCATTATTTTAGCGAAGCAGCATTTGGTGAAATTCGTATTTGAGTCGCCAGTAGTTTATAATTATAAATAAAATTTGCTATTTGCCTAACGAAAAAATGCAATTCAAGTGAAGCAGTGAAAGACCGCGGTTGACTTCTACTGAACAGAGCCGTAATAGACATTTGCGTCTGTGTTATTCGGTACCTACTAATCATGAGTAATGAATTTGATTCTGATTGATAAAGGTGACACATAATAGACATGTTTTTAATGTTTTATCCAAAATTATTTTCTGTATAAAATTTTGCGGAGATTTTGAACTTGCATTACGAAAGCATGATGAATGAATTTTACGTCAGAACTTGACGAAACGCTTGATGAATACCTTAAAAATGCATGTGGTCCTGACAACGCTGCTAGACCTCTATTAGCTTCAATACTCGTACGCGTCATCAGAAAATTTGTAGCGTACCAGGAGCGTCGTGTTACCGATTGTTATAGGGTGATTTGTTTATTTTTTGAAAGGTCGAGTAACAATTTTTTTTTCGATTTTCTGTCTTTATTAGGCCTTCCGAATACGTGGTTAAAATTAATGACGTTATGACTGAATCACCCTGTATAACAAACCTTAATTATTATAGTCGAAAACAAATAGTATACCCTATATCTAGCCGTTTCGTAGTTATTTCACAGTTGAAAAATAGCAGGTCCGCACAACTATGAACCCATTTCAAGTTACAGCCTTGTAGGGTCCTCAAATGCTTGTATTGGTATCAATACAAACAATTTTAGATATTTATTAACTGAATAATCCAGGACTTGGCAGATAACAGGAATAAATGAATAAATAATCGGAAAGAGCCATCTAACTAACAAATTTTTAGGTACAGAAATCTCGTAATTTTTTTAACTCGACTGCAGATGTAAATACTGTTATAGCACAAATTTACTGTTTAGTAGGTACTACATATAAGATTAGTTTTATTTATAAGTATGTGAAAATAATTGTTAAAATGTGAGATTAGAATCGATAAAATAATGTGTGTTTTTTAAAAGTAATATTTTATTTGTATGTATAAACGAAACCAAACATTTTAATTTTAATAGTTTCATGTTTTATTTTTCCAGAATTCTGTATACCCAAAATCACTACAAATTTGGTTATTTTAAGGTGAAAAATACGGCGACCTTAATACTAACCCTAATCTATGTTCACCGTTTACTTCACCAGGCATTTCTTAAGGTTGCCGTGCGGCGACATCTGCAGAAGTGCCTCCTGGTGTGAACGTTAGAAAGGCGGCCTCAAAACCTCCGCGTCCTTTCCCGCGACTTCAGCCAGCGTCGCCGGAGCGGTGCAAGTAATAGAATGGCGGTACCTCCTCGAGGTAGGCATCGTATTTTTTGCCGTGAGCTAACAGTACCTCGGTGTAAACGACCTTCGTGTTATTTAAGTACCTTTCACAAACTCACCACAGCCGAGCTATTCTCAAGACAGCCATGGCGGCGGTTACTACACCGAACCGGCCATATACAGGGCGATCTGTATGAAAGGCGCGCAAGTTATAGCTGCTGGCGAAAGGCCAAAGCGCTTTTAAACAATTTATAGATTAAGACTACGATAAATAAATAAATAAAATAATACAAATCGTATTAGGCCTCTCAATAATTCCAAAAAATATAAAATTACGTATCCCAAAAATATACAGGGTGAATGAGGAAGAATGAGTTAACACTAAGCTGGAGATACTAGACACTAAAATATTATGTTTGAACTCATCATGCCTTATATCAACGTCGCTGGTTTAAGAAATACAAGGTGTTCAAAGTTTTCAATTTATTCTGAAATTTCTCAATTGAAAAAATTTTGACAGCATGACTGAAAATTGGTAGTGTTGGGTTTTTTGATGTGAGAATTACGAATTTGAAACTTATTTTGACGTTACTCCTAGAGGACGCTACTTTCATGCCAGTCCTCTTGTTTAAGTCGTCTAACTTTATCAGTTTCCGAGTTATTTACATTTAAAAGTTTAAATGTATTTTGTGGTTATTTACTTTCAAGTACTGTTTTTGCCATTTCTTTTCTTAGTAGGCTTGTGTCAAATTTTCATGTTAATAAAAAATATTGGCGTATTTTCCATGCGTGTGATTTATTATTTGTGCAATTATTGATAAATTTCAGAATAAAATTTAAACCTTGAATACTCTGTATTTCTTAAACCAGCGACATTCGTATAAGGCATGATAAGCTCAAACATAATATTTTGGTGTCTAGCATCTCCAGCTTAGTGTTGACCTATTCTTTCTGACTCACTCTCTGTATACAGTGAATTCATGTAGTAATTTATTATAATAATACAATAAATAAATAAAATAGTACAAATCGTATTAAGCCTCTGAGTAATTCCAAAAATAGAAAATTACATATTCTAAAAATATATACAGTGAATCCATATAGCAACTTATTACAGAAAAGTTAGTAACCGAGTTACAGAGTGTCAAAATTAAAAGTATTCCGGTGTTATTTGACATGCGAAAATCAAATTTCCTCTTAATTTTGGTACACATTGTAGAGGGCCTCACTTACACCGCATCTTTGAATATTTATAGTTTACAAATTTTTTGCTACACACTGTTTCTTATAGAGCTTAGCAAATAACAGGAATATTATCTCATGTCACCTGCTAATGTTCAAAGGTACCGAAGTAAAATAAATATATAATGACAGAAAGCGTTCTAACCAACAAATTTTTAAGTACGGAAATCTTTCAAAATACGTATTTTTTTTAATTTAACTGTAGATGTAAATATTTTTATAAAAGATTAAGATCGTTCACTTTTGTTTATAAGTACGTGAAATTAATTGTTAAAATGTGGGGTTAGAATAGCAAAATAATGCGTGTCTTACAAATGTTTTTTAATTATTTTATTCGAGGAGAATTTTAAATAGCAATAGTGAATAAACAAAACATTAATAATTGCAATAGTGGATAAACAAAACATTAATAATTTTATTTTTGATATTATTTTTGCTCTACGTGTTTATCATTTTACGGCGAGAAATGCAGTGACCTTAATAATAACATAATTTAGGTAATAAACACACCAATATACTCATATATCAATAAAATTGTCAATTTCAAATTAATTTAATTCACACCAATTATTTTTTAAATATGTTTACATATTTTAAAAACATTTAGTTCAAATGTAGAAACTTTGACAAACTTTGCCAACGTGGTAATTATATATTTTCTTTTGTACAAAACAATACAAATATACATATAAGATATATCCCATTTTTTTTCTGATTTGAAATCCGTTTGGTTATAAATATCTCGGCTGCTACTTTATGGTATGTACCAGCAGTGGAAGATTTTAGTTGAAAAAAATTTAAGATTAGAAAAAAAAATAATAGTAAAAACTGGACACCCGCTATAATTTCAGATCATCGTATGTAGGTATACCAGTTGATCAGCATTTGGTTGTCTAATAATCCCATTTGTAAATAGCTAGTAAAATGAATGTAACTGTAAACCCCACGATACGCACATCAAGTATGCGGTGGTCAACTGTGGACACCCAATTTGTTCAAATACTTCGACCCATCTCGCATTTCACGACGCAATGCAATGGTATGCGTAATACCAGCGATGAATAATTGACCGTAATCGTTTATTTTGCTCGATTGCATTGTAGTCCATCTTAATTGACGTAACTGTAATGTGCAATATGTATAATACATAAGTAGGATGCGACGATGTCTTTTACCACATTTCTTAAATTTAATTAACCATCGAGCATCCGGTCTTCTTTAATTGGTAAAATGCAGGGTTTTGGTGACGAAGTAAATTTGACCCAGAAACTGCGCCAGAACAGAATAATTATAGAGAGAGTTATACAGTGTGTCTCAAAATGCAAGTCATTCCATTAAATGCGTATTTTTAATGAGAAAATATGACGATTTAATCTACTTGTCTATATACAAAAATGCCTCCTTTAAAATATATAGGGTGTTGAAGTTGAACATTTAAAATTATTTTTCCTTAATAACGTGATTTTTTTACGTATCTGTATGATATTTAATATATATACTTCTTATGATTCTTATGATCAAATTCCTAAGGGTATTAGTGCCACCCCCATTTTTTCTGAGGTACGCCCATGGACAAGTTCTTCCAATATCGTAGTGCAAAATTTTATTTAAGATGCTTTTGATAATTTCTCCAATTACTGTAGTATTAACATTTTTACGATAGTGTTTACATTAGTTTTTCAAGTGTCAAAAATGACTTACGTGTATAGCAACTTAAATAACATTGTTTTAATTCATGGTGAAGTAAGACAACATGTTTCAGCAGCTTCTTGTTTATACGCAAAACGCTTGCCCGGTAGACATCTGCCAAATGCAGCTACTTTTATCGCGGTATGCAACGCGGGCGTGAAATGGGAAATTTGCAACCGAATCGTGGAAGAGATCGAGGTCCAGAGCGTCCACGGCGTATCGCAGCAGCTGAGGAACACATTTTAGAGTTGAAGAGAATCCCAGAATAAATACCAGGCAAATCGCTCAACAATACAAGGAATGTCCTAATCAACAATGTGGTGTATCATATACAAAATAATGTTGATGATCGCTGGATTGGACCATTCATATTACTAAATCGAATGGATGGGGTCAGTATCTCAAATTTCTTCCAAATGATCTGCCTGGACTTCTGGAAGATGTGCCCTTAGCTATCCCACTCCGAATGTGGTTCTTGCACGATGGTGCTCCCTCTTATTTTCGACAAAATGTTCGGGAGTACCTTAATGAAGTTAGTTAATGATTGTTTGGATGATTAGGACCGGTGCCATGGCCACCACGATCTCCCGACTTAAATCGTTTGAATTTCCTTTTGTGAGAATATGTAAAAAATTAAATGTGTCACAGCGAAGTGGACACTGGTGTTGGTTTACGCGAATGTATCATAGCTGCTTCCAATAACGAGTTCAAAACGCATAAGAACCAGAAACATTTGTGTTCGTTTGCGTTGCATGTGTTAAAGCTCATTGTACATTTAAAAAATGTTTTTTGTTTAAACTTTGAATAACCCTGTTTACATGCAGGCATTTTCTAAATAGACAAACTCGGAGTATGCAGATTTGAGCGTACGATACACCAGTTGGTAGGCCCGTAATGTCGAATGTCTAATACCATCTGGCACGTCAGATGGAATACCAAGGTCCGAGTTACATAATCCGCATCTAAGAGACCACGTCCACGTGACCGGACAGACGACCTACGACCTTGACCTCGTGCTTTCCATCCTCCAAGCATGCCTTTGGCGACTAAAAAGTAAAAAGCACTCTCGTCAAAAAATCGTCTACTGACTGGACATTCAAAATTTTTACTGCTGGCAACCGAAATCGGTTTTTTGGATAGTTCGGTTAACCGGTTTCGGGATAATTCGGTTTTTTACAAAACCCGAAAACCGGTTATTCGATTCTTCAAATAACCGATTTTAGTGCTGACAACTGAAATCGGCTTTTTGGATAGTTCGGTTAATCGGTTTCGGACCATTCGGATTTTTACAAAACCGGAAAATCGGTTATTCGATTCTTCAAATAACCGATTATTCAATAATCTGAGTGTAAATCTGTTCATTCGAACCAAACATCCGAATAATCGGATAATCTATTATTCGGTGGTTTCTTTCTGGAAAAAAGAAATTTCGTTTCTCTCCACTCCCCGTTCCTCGTCATCATTCCACATAGTAGATGTACTCGAGTAGAGAATGTACAGGGTTATTCATGCAACTAGAAGGATTGGCAGATAGCGTAAACATTTTTTTCTGAAAATTTGATTCCTTGGGTAATTCAGTACGAACTTTTCAATGAAAATATTTTCATTTTTCAACGCTATACCACTTCCGGTTATACCGGAAGTATAGGAGTGGTATATCCGGCAGTAGGTAACAATTTTGTTATTTTAAATAGAACGCCCTGTATATTTTTGCATTTTTGAATTCTATAGTGAATTTTAGTGTCACTTTATATGACATTTATGATCTGAACTGTTTTGGAGGTATTTCGATTTTTTTTATAAAATGGCATAGCTAACTTTAAAAATTCATATTTTAGAAACAATAAAAAAGGTTATCTTTATTTTTATTAGGTGTTATGCTTCGTTTTAATGTATTCATATTTAGCCTGTCATGTACAGGGTCCTCAAAATTAACTGACAAACTTGAGGAAATTCAAACGTGCTTCACCTAAAAATAAAGATTCCCACTTTCACTGTTTCTGAAATATGAATTTTTAAAGTTAGCTATGATATATTTGATAATACGAGTATATGCCAAATGAAAAATGTTATATAATTATAAAGTAACACTAAAGTTTACTATAGGATTCAAAAATGAAGAAATTACAGGACGTTTCATTTAAAATAAAAAAGTTGGTACCTACTTCTGGTATAACAGGAAGTCGTATAGCGTTGAAAATAGTTTCATTGAAAAGTGTATCGAATTACCTAAGTAGCCAAATCTTCATAAAAAAATGTTTACCCCATCTGTCAATCTAACCGGTTATTCGGTTAACCGATTACCTATTTGGTTATTCGAATAACCGGTTATTCGGTTAACCGATTATTCGAATAACCGGTTATTTGGTTAACCGAATATTCGAATAACCGGTTTTGATTATCCGGTTCCCACTACTCTTCGGGTAACCGGTTTTTACGGAACCCGGTTAAACGGTTTCACTTTTTTCCGGTTTTTGCCAGCACTAAAAATTTTCACTGTGAACACTGACACAGATATCTGGTCAACGTAACATAGGTAGTTGAAGACACATGACGTCTATTAAGAAGGCTTCTCAACAGAAAAAGACTTACACCTATGCCATAACAATTTTAGAGAAATTTGAAAAAATAAGTGGGGAGAATTAATCTTAATTGCTGCTGATAGTTGTAGTTTCATCTGACCTAAACAGTGAATGCATAAGAAATGTATAGAATGTAATATAATTATTCCAATTTATAAAAGATCCCTGATTCTTCATTACCGATAAAAATGAAATTCAGAATTACTGTAACAATCTCGTTTCTAGATAAGATAATATTTGATTTTACCTTCAACCTAGTCTTAAATTATTTTTTTCTAATCTTTTTAGATAAACCGTTCAAATGTAAGACAATCACAAGTGAGACGTTTAAGTACGAATCGGAGTTAAGTAAAAATAAATATCTAGGTCACTATGACACATTTTTTAGATAAACTCAATACAGGTTACAATTATTAATTTTTTTTATTACATTTTCCGTGTTTGCTTTTATTTTCATCCTTTTTGTGTTTCATTCTTCGTTTTTCATTTGGGGCATCGCATGCGATCTCTAAAAGAAGATTAGGTACATAATTTTGTCTGGGATAGAACGCGAGAAGCCCCGTGTTGTCAAAACCTGTGTTTACAGCGTCTGCTTAGCTCAGCCACCCCATGAAATATCCATCTTTTATTAAACAGAGAAAATTGGCAGTGGAATGTGTAATACACATTTAAACACATCCTTATGTAATTCGCAACATAACCTTTTTATAACCTGGCATAAAGTGCTATATATGAAAAACATTGCTACATACTTTAATTTGTTTGGTTAACGGTTTTCCGATTCTCAATTTAATTTTCCACTGCTTACAGTTTCGGGTCTATGGGAACTGACGGGAAGTTTAAGCAAGGAAAGTTATAGTAAAATATTAAAAAACACAAAATTTCACACTCTTATTAAGTATGCAAGTAATTTGTTTTCACCCCCCGCGGCAGTTCCGAAATCTATCAACAGATGTCAGCCACTTCGTGATTTTCGCTCAATTATGAACGGTAGTATTTTTTTTATTAGGTACCTTATAATGGTGTCGTTTCTGCATACATCGATTCAACTAACGTAAAATAATTATTTTTTCTATTTCAATACCTACTTAATATCAAAACTTCGTAGAAATATAGAACTTAGGATTTTTAGGGAAAGTGCAACAATGCTGCGTTGCCAAATTTGTGATATACCAATCGCTAATATGATTTCTTGAAAAATCAGCATTGCGAATTCCTTATTTGACCATCATAACACGTTTGCTTTTATAAAAAGAAAGAGTTTCCATCTACAGGGTATTTATTAATTAAATACCGATACTTAAGGGTGTGAATCCTTCGGTCATTTTAAAGAAGAAAACTTAATATCAACATATATCCTAAACCTCTTAATTTTTGAGCTACAGGGTGTTAAAGTTTTAAGAAAACATTTACTTTTTTATTATAATTTTCTTATCACTCCAGATATTTTTATGAAATTTTGTACACACCTATTAATCATTAAGGAGCATTGTTTGATGTAAAAAATGTTTTAAAATCTTTGCCAACGACGTCCGTACGAGGTTTGAACTAAACATTTTTGAAGAAAAAAATGGTACGCCACTGCCTTTTCTAAAAACTAAAATTAATTTTAAAATCTCCATTTATTTTGCAGCAAATTCGGTCCCTAGACTTACTCTCGTACGACGCACCATTTTCACGTAAAAAAATTAAAACCAAAAAAAGTTTTTTTCCCAAGTCATTGGCAAAGATTTTAAAGCATTTTTTACATCAAACAATGCTCCTTAATGATTAATAGGTGTGTCTAAATTTTTATAAAAATATCTGGAGTGATAAGAAAATTATAATAAAAAGTAAATTTTTTCTTAAAACTGTAACACCCTGTAGCTCAAAAATTAAGAGGTTTAGGACATATGTTAATATTAAGTTTTCTTCTTAAAATGACCGAAGTATTCACACCCTTAAGTATCGGCATTCAATTAATAAACAGCCTGTATGTATTTACCATATAACTTTTTCAAAACCTTTTTCAAAAAATAGCACGCTTCTTTCTAGGCAGTAATCTGTGATTTTCAAAAGAAAATGTAAGAGTTTGCGACCCTGTACATTCTCGTACACACGCTCTCGTTGTGCTGGCGTTCGTAACATTTCCATGTTTCTGACAATCCATGATGTGGACTTTTATACCGCCTGCGACTATATCTAAGAGCACGACTTCAATATCGCTACAGATAAGTCCCATTCGTGGGTAGGAAAATTATATACGACTCGCTTATCTTCGATAATAAATGTTACTTGTTGCCAACCAAAAATATTCCTGCATCGTGCACTCGTCAGGCATGTCAAATGAGCGTTATTTGTTTGGAGAGGTTCACCAAGCAAATTGGTTTGGTATATTTAGCTGTAGTTGACACCTTCACTTGTAATTAGTGAAAAACTTTCTTAACTTCAATTAACGCATTTCTCTTCGCTGTGTTTATTTAACAAATCCTACTAAAAGTAGGTCTTTTTTCAAAAAAAAAAAATCGTTTTTGTAACATTATAATTGACAGGCCAAGTAATTGTGACTATACTAAGGAAAATCGTCCAATAAAAACCAAAATAATCTGCATTATCGTTGGAATATTTCTTATTAGTATTGCAATAATATCATGTACCAAGCATAATAAAAAATATTATACACACAACGTCAAAAATCTTGGACTCCTCCTCATTCTTGTTAAAGAAATCTTTTTGTCAGAAAAACCGAATACATTTATAAAAGTATATTGTTTTATGAATCTTTTTTTGTGGAAAGTATATGTTCGATAAACTGAGTACTTAGAAAATTAAAAAGCAGCAAATGTGTGGAATTTTTGACAAAATAAGTAACGAAGCAAGTTCTCTACTTGACTAATAGTCGGTATGACTTCCACCTCCAATAGCATATTAACACGTCTGTACATTGAGAGAATCAAGCGGTTAACGATCTCTTGCGGAGTATTATTCCATTCCCTTTCTAGGATTCATGTCAGGAGAGTTGGCTGGCCAATCTAATCTGTTGATATGTTCCTGCTTCAAGTGTCTCTTGAACCCTTCTTGCGCGATGTGGTCAAGAGTTGTCGTACATAAACACAAAATGTTCACCGAATTCATTACGTAGGGGGTACTGAGGAGAAAATGAAGTCGCTGTTGACGACCTGGTTCTCTCCAGACTCTTTGTCGATTGTCATCAGTAACCAGCCCAATTCCGGTTTCGTCTGTAAATAAGACCCACCGTCACTGGCGTAAAAGTCACCCCTATGCTCTCGCGTCCACTGGAGACGGGCAGCACGATGCCTTGGAAGTAGAGTGGGGACCCGTAATGATCTTCTAGCACGTAAATTTGCATTGTGGAGTCGTCTTCGAATAGCAGGTGTCGATATAACATGGCGGAACGTACCTTGAAAGTGGGCCCTGACAGCTGAAGCTGAAGATGTGCTGTGTCTACGGGCATATTGCATCAAATACCGATACTTCCTTTCGTTAGATACTCGTGGATATCCACTAAGTGGTCTGTTTTCCACTGTATCAAATTCTTCATATCTGTGTACTATTCGTACAACAGATATGAAGGAATGACCAGCATGTTCAATATCTGATGATTAGAATGTCCTGCATCATGTAAAGCAGTAATTCTTGCTCGGGTAAACGCAGAAATTTCACGTTCTGGCATTATAATGTACAAAAATTAAAAAGAACACTTGGCTGAATACACTGCCAAACTGACCAGATTTGTAAAAAAATTGGTAATAAAGTAAAGGCTTATGATCTGCAATGGGCGTAGTTTCTTTTTTATTCCTTAAGTACATGTACTTTTTACCACATTAAAAAAAACCACTAGGTTTAATCGAATCGTTGTATATACAGGGGGTCCAAGACTTTTGACGTTGTGTGTATTAACATGGTTTTTCTATCATAACTAAGCGTTTGTTAAAAAATAGAGGTCAATTTTATGTTCAATAGGTCCATATTTTCTATTACTTCTTCCATGAAATTTTGCTAGCGCGTAGTAATACGCAAACGTACGAATATATAGCCACCCAACATTACAACAGGAAGATCGGACTGCCCGGTTTTCTATTCTTCTATTCATTCATGTTATAAACAATAAATAAATATTAGTACCTACCTAATATAGGTAATAATAGCAAGCAAGATCTTGTGATATGTATACATTATATGAGTAAAAAAAATGTTATATAAAAAATAATAATAAATAATAATGTATGGGAGAGTGTGTGTAGTGCTAGTTTTTGTAACTTTTTTAACGTAAAATGAAAGTTCAGGGGCAAAACTGATAATTGTATCAACCTAAATGCACATAGTAATGGCAAGAACATCATTTAATAGTAGCTATAAAGTCACTTATTTGAAATAAACAGAAATATTTGCTGGTATCGCTATAGAACTAATCATTCTAGAATGGAAGTCTAACAATACGGTTTCAGAACCTCGATTTTCCAGTATCTCACTTAATTTTCGAGAAACAGCCGAAACTTTATCGAAAGATAGTGCAGGACTTTGAAATCCGGACAAATCGTAAAATCTGTTGACATTTTCGAAACCTACGCTCTTGGTATTTCAAAACTAGAGTTTCAAGAACCTTCCAGTTTATCAAAAAAAAAAAAAGTTAAAATACCTGTCGATTTCAAGAAGATCTACAAATTTAACGAAAAATAAAACACCGATGGGGCAGTTACAGAAGTGGAATGTGACCGAATCGAATCGAGCTTGTGAACTAATGGACTTAATTAAACTGCTTAATTAAGAGGTTTCTGCTCGCTTAATTGTCATTTGCTCTGATGATTCCACGCTGTTAACCGATTTCACACAGGTAAGTAACATATATGAAGGATTCGCTAAACATCCGGTTCCGAAGAAAATATTCGCGCGCATGAATCCAAATATTATATAGGTAGATATATGTCTTATACATCAGTATAATTTCTATTATAGCAGCATATACCTAATAATATAAACAATCATCTAAACTGAGGACACGGACAAGGCAGACGAAAAAGTGTAGCCAGACATTAATAACATTAAATTATAGACTTAGAAATCCCTAGAAGCAGACAACTAAAGTGGCTTAATCATTATTTTATTACCAGAACTAAGTCCCTTTGTGCTACTGGGGGCAATTTCATTTGGGGTTAATGCTCTTAGTTTGACCATAAAAGGGATTTTAAATTTTCGAAGTAACTACATTTATTAATGATATTATGTCTGGGAGTAATAGTAATCTATTTTAAGTAGCATTAATCGCAATCGTATTGGTGGAGTCAGAATTATTGGAATTTAATAAAAAAAATATTCGCACTTGATATTTCTCAATACTCAATGAAAAAAATGCATATTGCAAGGAATATCCAAGGAAAATATACTTAGCTGTTCCTTACAAGAAGAGACATCATTCTACTAGTGAAACAAAGTTACTTTACTCCATTAGTGGATAAAGTATCATTTTCGATGGTTCATATATGTGGATAAAAGCCCGATTATAAGGTTATTGTGCTAATTTGCTTTGACGTGAAAGTATAGCAACATATGAAAATATGTGCATGCTTTTGCAATAATTATGACACTCCCTTAAAACAGTTTTGAACTTCAGGAAGTTCTGAATAGAAATTTCATTAAATCTCTATTGGTGAGTGAAACCAAGAACAAATATTAAAAGTTGAAAGTAGATTTCATTACAAATACGTCAGTAATTAAAAAAATACGCAAAATTAATTTTAAAGAGTGCCATTATTATTATAAACGATTGTACAGAGGACAGTAGTCTCCGTATCAGAAAATGTGTTAAATTTTTAAAAGATTTGAGACGTATGACCACTTACAACTTTCATCCAAAGTTTGGACAGACTTTTTAAATGACATTAACACATGGTGATTGTTTGATATTTAAGCGCTATTTATAGAACGCCAATCGCCGTTCTTTTTCTATGGAAAAGATTGGAGGACGTACTTTCTCCAGTAAAACCTCGGTAAAACCGTTTCAAATAACCGGACAATATCTTATTAGTTACTTATAACATTCCTAGACATTTTCCAAATTCCTTGTTGTATAACAACCCCAAAAAAGTGAACTGAGAACAATAAGGAAACGTGCAAGAGGAAAGAAAACCGATGTTGTTTATAAATAGAAAACACTCGTCAGATTAGTGAGTGTAGCCTATATCAAACGCAAACTTTCAAATTACCACAAACACGAAATTATTACGGTACAGTACATTTACCACAAATTAACTAGGTACTACAGATATCTAAATTTAAACAACATAATAAGAACAGTATGTTTGCTTAAACTCTCATCGTAAATGACAAATACAATTCAGCGATTAACACGAATTATCTATATGATTTATAATTTCCCTGACAAATTTCCCCGAATGGTTTACCAACACACGAGTTCACTATAGCGATACCGAAATAATCAAAAACCGCATGTCAACTAGAGATGTTTAGTTGACAACTTCAGTCAAGATGGGACGGGTAAAATCTAAAAATAAAAATTTATATCGATAACTAATCATGCAAAATCGAAATCAAGCAAACAGAAAATGCAGCCATTATATTTATGAATTACTTACAGCTAAGCCAATTGCTTTTTTACTAGGCATATTTATAAATAATTTCTACGAAGAATTATAACTAGATTTTCTTTAAGAAAATATATCATTTAGTAATTATTAAAGAACGAATAGGTGGATATGAATATGAATACAATGTGCAATTATGGAAAAGCAATTGACTGCCGGCAACAATACTAAAGATACAGAGGCGTCTATCGTCTATTTTGCATCAGACATCGCATTTGTGTCATAGATATTTAGAAAGCATGTATTTTAAAAAGCAATTTAAAACAGGCAAAAAGAAAACAATTCTAGGAAATACCTCGGAGTCACAAGCCAACTTTTCCGCGAACCCGGTGCGGTACAAACAGGATTCAAAACCTGAGCGAAAAAAACCCACCCAGTACCAAAGTACGATAAATAACTTACCGGATCTAAGTCTGCTTCCCATAACTCCTTCAATTCATCAGCCGAGTCGATATCGTAGAAGGATTTGTCCACTGCGAAAGTCTCCATGGCAACGGTAAAACACACTTGATGCTTCCCAACTTTGAATTCAAAAAGGCGAGAATAATAATTCCCGTTGGATCGTAACCGGTCGCGCGATATCCTTTCGAAAGCACTCTGATTTAGTTGTCACACTATACAAGCCACTTGATTATTTTATCAAACATTTACTTTTGGATCTGAGCAAATTTCCATATGGAGGCACTTACGAACATCCCAATGACCACGTCGAGTGAACTGAATGCAGCGGCGCGTCTGCGATCGTCACTTATTCCAGGGATGGGGTTGATTTGAGTGTAGCACGCCCCCTTGATGCACTTGTGCCGCCGCCGACTAGATGCCGGGTGGAAAACAGCTGGGAGCAGCGTTGGTTTCGCCGGCAACCTGTTGAATCGATCTCAGTGGGTATTGACCGGGGGGACGGTCGAGCAGCGTACGTTCCGCGTTGGAAATTGAACGTGAGTGAGAGAGGAGAATGTATGCATTCGTCGGGAATGGCCCAACGCCGGGTCGAGAAGTGGCGGGGTGCGCGCGCCGCGGCGCCAATGCGAGGGAGGGAAAGGGTGTTTGTTTTTCGTATTTTTACTGTATTTGAATACTGCAAAACGAGAAAAAATAACTCTTATACAGGGTGATTCAGAATTTACCTAAAAAACTTACAAATACAATTTTGTAAAAATAAAATCAAAAAGAGCAGTTCAAAAATGATTTAAAAATACACTTTCGCACGGCACTGGAAACTGGTCCACTGTAACACCTGATATGGTGTATAATCTATGACCGGAGGTAAAATTAAAAGAAATTCGCAAGGAAAAATATAAAATTAATATAATTGTGGTTTTAATTAATAAAATAGTTTGACGTACCTGATATTACAACAACAAAATTTTGAGCCTGTCTTACCCAGTTTCTGTAAACTAACACACATGTTTCTGCTTCTTGTCCGTTTTGAACTTCTATTATTCACAGCAACTAATACATTTGTGTAAATTATCAATAGTGTCCACTTCGATGCAATATACTTCATTTTTTAAATATCCCCACAAAAATAAGCAAAAATGATTTAAAGTCAGGAGACCGTGGCGGCCATGGTACCGGTCCTCCTCCTTCAATCCCTTGGCAATAATGCTTGGACACACTGTATACAACACACAACTAATGTAAATACTGGCATCACAAAAAAGTTAATACGATAAATAATCGGATATTTGAAATCAGCTAGCTAGAGATATTTATTATCCTAATTTTTTTTTAAGATGGAGCAGTAAAAACTCTATTCTGGTGCAGAGTATTAAAATTTGTTTTCCAAGCCTAAGTACTTCGAATTTTTTTCACTGTCAAATTTGACAGAAACTGTTTAGAGATTTTTATTCTTCAAATATAACTACGGCACTGGATGCCCTAAAACGGTTATATAGCAAATTTATTAAAAAGATAATAATGATTATTTATTTAAATAATTTAATTATTATTACCCATTAATAATAAATTTTTCCATTTAATGTGATTATATTTTGGTTATAGATGTATTTAATAAAATGAAACCCTTATTTGAATTTTTATAAATGAATATATTTATTTACCAAATTTACTACTTTGCATACTGAATTCAGTGCCGTAGTTAGATTTGAAGAAAAACAGTTTTCGTCAAATTTGGCAGTGAAAAAAATTCGAAGTAGTTCTTGGAAACGGAAAAAAATATTAATATTCTACACTAGAATAGAATGTTTACTGCTCCATCTTAAAAAAAAAATCCGGATAATAAATACCATTTTTACAGGCCTATTTCCATTTGTTATTTGTTGGTCGATTTAAAAGATTTTTGTTTCAATGATAGAGCTTTAATAACTTTACTTGGGTGCCAAATTTCAGAATGAAAATTAAATTTTCAAGGCCTGCCCCAAATTTTTTTCAACCGCAAAAATAATAAAAAAAAAGATTAGTGATTTTTTTATTTAAAATATGAGTGCGCCACTGGATTTAAGATAGTTTCGAATGGGTGTGACCATAATTTATAAAATATACAGGGTGGATAGGTGAGGTGGAACGACTCTCTTGTAAGAGACAAATAATGTTGGTGTTTCGTTGAAAAATGGTCTTCTAGAATTCAGACAGATCTATAAAATCCAGTAAGGGACTATTTTTGTAAACTGTTTTCATAATCTTTATATATAGATAAATTAGAAAATACAAATACAGGATTATTTGAAATTGCTCTACTTTGGTTGGCGAATAAATTCATTTAAGTAAGAATTCTTTATTTGACGATTTTCCCTGATATCTGTTTTACGAGCATCGTCCAATGCCGTTATATTTTATTTTATTTTTTTTTTTGCATCGGTCGTTTATTCTTCTTCTTTTATAGACGTCTATTCTTGCTTCTTTTATAGACCGAACGAATATTCCAGGTATTTTCTAGCAGCTCTAGATCCATTTCTCGAACGACTCTCGAACGCTTCTCGTCGATTTCCAATATTTCCAGTCGCGCCTCGATACACGGCATTATTTTATTTGATTACTAGCATCGCGTAGGGGCGATCGGGGCAATCTAGCGTTTCGCGATATCACAGTCGGCGAATTGGGTGCGAGTGGGGCAAATTCTTTGGCAATATTATAGTTATTACCGTTATTACGAATCACAGAGGCTAATTCCGACAAATTCCAAAGTGTCTGAATGTGGCTGTTTACGAATGGTGTTTTGTTGGTGTAACATTTGTGTTTACAGTAATTTATAGATATACAAACATAGGAATGACAACGACATATATCCTAAGGTTATTGAATGTAATAAAGATGATTAAAGTAAGCAGTTAGTGATTTTTATATTACTTATTACCATAGATTTATTAAAGCACTGCCTACCTGCCTCATCGTACTGGCTGCCACTAGTGTTTATACGAGGTGTGGCAATTAAATTTCGCCAAAATTTTATTATCGATCTTCACAATAGTCTCCCTCTAACTCTACACAAACTTTTGGCACCATCTTTGAGCAAATCTTTCGCATATTCAAATTTTCGTGTAACATCTTGCGAGCGTCTTTGTTGACGTTTAACTCGTCAGACAACGCACGAATGCTTAGGCACCCGTCAGACGTGATCAGTGCGCGCAAATGGTCAACATTCGCGTCAGTACGAGAGGTGACGGGAGCGCCTTCATGTGGATCGTCGTCTACCGATTAGCACCCTTTCTTGAACCGTTTTACCCATTCAAACATGCGTGTTTTCGAAATGCACTCGTCTCCATACACCACCTGCAATTTTCGAAAGATTTTCGAGGGTTTTTCTCCAGATTTCACTAAAAATTGAATTACAACACGTTGCTTCATTTTCACGACGCCACTAAAAAAGTTACTTCCAAAAAATACATATAAAACACAAACCAATCGTACTATCGACTTCAACCTTGGACTGAAACAAAAAGGAAGGTCCCCCCTCTCTATAAAAACATTGACGAACGATGCAGTGTTGCCAGCTTCCGAGTTATAACTAAATTCCCGGAACTTAATTGCCACACCTCGTATGGCAAATCACAGGGAGAAAATTATAAAATTTATTTCATTTATTACAAAAAGGAATCTGATACCGTAAATATCCTCGTACTCAGTATTGCAAAAATAGTAACTCTTTTAAAATGGATTTGACGATTTCTTTTGAACTGCTGACGCATTTCTAATTAAATCCCCTTCAACATTAGTTCTTTAGTTAAAAGTTCTTAAAAAAAAAAGTTTCCACTCACCAATAGAGATGTAATGAAATTTCTACTCAGAACTTCCAGTAGTAAAAACACTGTTTTGAGGAGGTGTCATTGTTATTACAATAGATTGTTACCTATATATTATTTATACCTCTGTAACTTCATGCTTTTGCCATATTTACTCTATGTAAGAAGAAAATATTAATAGTAATAACTTTCTATTTAGTATATATTTTACAGAAAAAGACGCTTTTACTCTTGTCTATTAGTTCTGTTCCAACAGAAATATCCAGTTAACAAAAACTACCCAGAAAATTTTATTAAGCGGAAAAAATGACTGTAATTCAATATATAGCACATACTTTCACCCTGCGTTAGCTGCCGTATCAAACACAATTAACAATTTTAGTGAAAATAATCAAATTATTTCTGTTAAACTAGTTGACAATTAAATGCAGGTACTTATTTAGAAACCTACTTTTGCACCTTTATATCTGATTAAGTTATATAATTTATCTATTTACTTCACTTCAGTGGCGTAGGCAGAATTTTGTCATGGGGATAACAAATAAAATGACAGGAAATTTAGACAGATTTACAGAGTGACTAATTTACAGCACTTAGATGAGTAAGGGAGGTCATTCCATAGATTCCATAGGGGTACCACTTGAGAAGAGTTCAAGGAATACAAAATTACCAAAATTAAGTCAACGTTTCGTGAACTTAGCACTAATAGTTTACTTAAAAAAGTTTATAAACTCACCTATCCTCGCCACAGTTGTAGAATACCGGAATATATACAGAGTGTTTAGTAAAGAATGGGCCAAACTTCAGATGTAGATAGTTTGGATAAAAATAAGCTGAATTTGTATAAACATGTATTTGTATAAATATACTCATTTACAAGATACACTATTTTTACAGTCAGGGATATATTTTACATCCACCATGATTTAACAAAAATGTTTCGGCTTGAATTACATGTACAAAAACGATTGGAAGGACGTAGTTTTAATTAATTTTAATTACCATTGTAATTATCTTCATCTCTTTCCCTTTTCCTCTCCCTGCTTCTGATCTTTTCTGAGTCTCGATCTCTGTCTCTGTCAGGTTTTGTTTGCTCACTGGAGGAACTCGGGCTAACTTCTTTAGGTTCACTACTGCCGTGTTCACTACTCAATTCTTAAGTCAACTTACCTTAATCCAAAAGTTGATACTAACGGAGCTACAGGGTGTCAAAGTTGAAAAAATAAATCATATTCTCTTTATTATTTTTCGATCGCATGAAACTTTTAGATAGCAATAAATGGCTTAGCATCAGTTTTTGACATAGAGTTCCGCAGAAAATTCAGCATAAGTGACAATTATCGACTGTTAATTCTTGAAAATTATCACCATAATCGTAAAAAGTTGTAATTAAAAAAATGGAGATATTATAAACCTATCACAGGAGTATCAAAGGAGTTTCAATTGAAACTGTTCGAGGATTATTATCTACCTTAATTGAATATTAAATTGAAATTGAATTAACAATTTGTAATTCTTTCTTTGGTAATAATTATGTTCTCTGTTTGACCTCCATCTAAAATCGTCTTTGTGTTTTTCATTTTGTTGAGCAACGATTCCTCAACATAGGAATCTACGCTTTTCCACCCTTCACAGCGTTTTAAATTTTCCTTATTGTCGCCTGCGTTGGCAAAGTGGTGAATGTACGACGAAAACAATGTCCTGTATAAAGTGGTGGTTCTGGTAAATGCAGTTAGTTGGCAGTTTTGCTCAGAACACCAAAAGTATGGATTCCAACTGGTTGGACTGCATTTATCATTTCTATAAGGAAAAATCGGTAGGGAAGTCTTTCTTAGGAAGCGGAGCTAAATATTTGTTAAATAATTCTACACATTTTATTTTTCCTTCAAACTTTGAAGCGATCACAAATACTACGGGCCTGTCGGTCTTTATTTTAGTTACATGAACAACCAGAATTGTTTTTTTGTGCTCTGTCACTTACTTATAAATTCAAAAGTTCTTTATTATGTAAAGCTTCAGCAATGACAAACAACACCAATTTACCTTCATCAACAGATAGATTTGATCCGGTGCATTTAGTAAGTTTTTTATATTTACTAATGTCAACATCATTTTTTGCTGAAAGAGTTGCTTTCACCATGGAATAACGACCACATTGAAGAGGAGAATACTCTTTCGATAACTTGGAAAAATATTTTCCGTTGCACCATTCCATGAATACGTCATACTGGCTATTGCATTTTTCGACTGATTTTTGTGGTAAAATTTTGAAATATGTTTCTAATGACTTTTCCCGAATTTCAGATGGCTTGCACTGAATGTATTCCTCCATCATTTTCTATAAATAATTCGCGACAGAACTTTTACTGTTGGGGCCGTGATAGCGACAAACGATTTATGTTTAATGTCATACAGTACAGTAATCGCTATGTTGATAAATATTTGCATCAAGGAAAATGTTTGATTTTTACAGTAAAATAAAGTGTTTACTTCCGGAAAAAATGGTTTGTAATTTCCTGATTATAAAATTAAGAAAAACTTGGTACAAGGAAAATAAAACCAGTTAAAATAAGTGTATATATATATTACGTATATAAAGAATTACAAAATAAATGATAATAATTATACAATTTTCATGTAAAATTCATCGTCGGACCCATTTCGCAAAATGCAATAAAAAATACGAGGGGTTCCAAAAGGACACCTCTCAAATTATATCGAAACGGTTCCGACCGGCACTCAATCCACCTATAATACTTAGGAATGGGAGTAATACTTTCTTTATCAATCAGCGTGATTACAATTTCTGTGACTTAAAAGCCGTTACAACTAATAAATAAATATGCATGACGACTACTTAAAATAAATAATGCTAAAAACGTTACTACCACACAACTTTGGCATTAACTTTTTGCACACAGGGTGTTGCATTGAAGTCAGTCATTGCGGTCTTCATTTGTTCGGCATATTTGTTTGAATTTTAGTAATTATTTATAAATTCTCTGGATTCGATCGTTTCGTATCTTTTACTTCATCCTCTCTCGAGAATTAAATTTTTTAGTAAACATATACAAGGTGTAAAAAAATTGACCATAATTTACTATTATTTAAACAATAAATAAGCATCTAATACTTTTTCTATAAAATAAAGTTACTGTCAACCTTATTTAATCTGGATTTTAACATTACTTCAGAAAATATCAAATAACTCAAAAATGGTCTATTAAAAGATGAAATTTTATTAAAAACTGAGCTTCAATCTTCTTAATTATCATCACTATTTTAATATTTTCTTCATATTTCCTGTATATAAATTTGTCCGTTTTTTGTTGCACCCTGTACACATATTTTTGAAATGTTTGGTCATTAATGATTTGGTAGATGGCTCTTTCAAATGAAACGTAGGTTGTAGTTAATAGAATGCAAAACAAAACGCAAAAGTTTTACAAACCTACATTTTCAGAATAAATATCACTAAAGTTCAAATGAGATTCACATAGAGGAATGGATTGAATGTAAGCAATATTTTATAAAAATCGTGGACAGATAACTTATAAATAATTACTAAATTCGTGCTTATTTAATTTTTCCATTAATACAACAATTCGTTCTATATTATATCACCCTGTATGTCTTTTTACGACTATAAATAATTAAATAAAAATAATAAATATATTCTACTATCCGAGGATCGGTCAATAAGTACCCATGTTTGAAGCTAGGTGGCCTTGATGAGGGAAGTTGACTGTCAAACCACAGCATACTAAATTTCGGACTGATTCATAGGTTTGATTTTATTTGGCAGACAGTGTTTCGTGTTGGGAAAAAAGCAATATCGCTCCATAATTTTGGTTGGAAAATATGGGAAGAAATAAAAGCAAAGCCAGATGCTGTTTACACCATCTATTATGATAACCTTGAAATATTGGTTCAACGAATTTAAACGTGGTCATATATCTGATTTTGATAAGAAACGGCCAGGCCGTCTAGAAGACTTTGCTGAGTATATTTGTGAATCAATCTGAAGCTTAGAATGGTGTTTGACAAATGGCAGTATGTGATGGTAATGTCAACTTCCTTCAGCAACGCCACCTATCATCAAACACAGATACCATTTATCGACTCTCATACTCCTTATTCAGATAATCTGATGCAAATTAATATGATAAAAATATTTGTTCTATAAAGAAAAATTGCCAAAGCCTTGTCAGCCACATATTTCATATATTATTACATAAAAATTATATATACCTATCCATTCGCCATTTTTTTTTTAGATATATTCAAACGATTAAATGAACAAAAACATTCATCATCCATATTCTCGCTATCACCGCGTTACAACTCAGAAGCATAGTTATTCGTGCAAAAAGGCCTACCGAGAAAATGAGAATGGACAAATCCTCAAATAAAATTCTACAACTGCAAATAAATGCATTAGATAAGAGGACTGATTGTTTTTGTGAAATTTTTGGCAATTACATTACATTGTAAAAGTTTTAGCACCTTAGAAGCTAAGTTCGATTACCGTACAAACTATTTGCCTCTTATATATTAAAGTCAGACTTGAATAATTAACACGATATTACAATTACATTATTTGTGCAACGAATTAGTGGGAATGTCTAGAGAAATGCAACTACCACAAAATTTAATACTAATAAGTAGAAATTTGCAATTACAAAATTATATCGATGTGCAATTATATTATATTCCATTTCGATTCAACGACAACACCAATCGTTTTCGCTAAACATGCCCACTGCTTCACAAAACCTCGATAAGATGAAATAACCTAACCTCACTATTTCTCCCGATTCAGACGAACCCTACTATTTTGCAATGTTCATATTAAATCATTTACCGATAACATAAACCTGTTACATGACAAGCAGCTGATATTTTCCGCTGTATCATCTGAAAGGGTATAACTGCTATCTGCTTAGATTGCACAGGGAATACCACTCACTCGTTTCGGCAGTTAAATCGAGACTGCTTAGATCCAGCTCTACTCCGCCCATGAACTCGTTTTCCTGTAGGGCGTCATAATTCCAGACGGTGGCCTTCAGTTTTCTCGTCCTCACTATCTCTACAGCCATTCGATACTCAAGCTGAAACATTTATTTACCGCTCAAAGTTTGAACGACTCTTTTGTCTTCTTCTTCTACATGAATAAAATGATACTACTTACCATTTCCATAAAACTAGGGTGGCAGTTCTTCTTCACAACTTTAGTTTTCCGCTTGGTACTTTTTTGTACGTCGGGCTGTAGGTAAACCTTCACGTACGTGGAGGGTTCCTGACCGTTCGACAGTCTCGGTAGACCTCTAGCATGATGTACCATCACACAAAACACCCCCTTGCTGTACTGCAACGACATTTTTAACTGACCCTTCAGTCTTCCAGATTCGTTTTGGAAATCAGTTCGATCTATCACAAAAAAAAATATATATTTTTCATCGGTGTTGTACAAGCTGTACAGTACCTTTAACTTTTTTGGAATATTCGTCAGGGTATTGCTGGTCCCTCAGGAGGGGATGGAAGAAGGTGTAGACTAGATCAGAGTGGGCTATTTCGTGAGCGCACACAAAGAGCGATTTGACGAATTGGCTGATTTCGTGGAATCGCTTTTGGGCGACTTGCTTTATGTTGGATCGACCCATATGAAGACCAGTAGACAAACTAAACAAAACATTTATAGGTAGAATTTGTGCTGCACATCAGCCATTATTTTTGTAACTATAATGACAATTTTATATATGGTTCCTTTCATACTTATAGTAGACATAAAAAATACCAAAGCCAGCCGATAAGTGTGATACGGTGAGATCAGGGCAAACAATTTTTAAATGTTCATAGAAAATAAATATTATTTCACAAATGATAAAACTCAAAAACAGCCATTCAAATAAATTGAATACAAAATTAATAAAAAAAAAAATAGAATGGTATTAATCAGTAATTACACATCTTATCAGGCATTGAATTTAAAAGTTTTCCCGCTTTACCCTAGGTGGGAGGAGTCTTGATTCGTCAGACGTGTGCCTAAATAAATAATTGCTAAATTAAATGAAACTAATTTATTCAGGTAGATACTAACGGTTAAAATATTAAGTTATATTCTGAAAACATAAAAATATGCTGAATTTGCATAAACTTATTTAAAGAATAATATTCTTAGCACAATACTAACTTGTCAAAACACAAGCTGTTTTTTTGTTGTTGGCAGTATGTATAAAAGAATTTTTTATTTCTACAATATAGGAATAGAAATAAAATTAGGGTGAATAATTTTTTTGAAATTCCCTGAATTTTCTGCTTTCCTGAAAATTAATATTTTCAATGACTTTTTATATCGATTTGAGAAAAAGATGTTTTTTTGAGAGAACAATTTTAATAAAAAAAAAGTGTACCTCAAAAGTACATTTTTTCACCATACTAAAATTGGTAGTTATACTTATTTTATTTTTGACAAAATAACATTTTTAAAATAACTATCAACTTCAGAACAATATCTATATAATATCAATTTAATTTTTTTAATATTAATTATTTTAATTAGTCGCAAATTCTCTTCTTCCACGATATTCAAACAATTATAGAATAATTTGTGTACAAATAATATTGGGTGTTAATTAGGTACGTATTTTTAAGATTTGTTTAATTTTAAAACAAAATACTTACGTTTTCCATATACAGAGTGTTAAAGTTTGACAAAATTTAATATTTTTTTATGTATTCTTCTTCAAATGTTTTAATCTTGTATTTCACAAACAGAGATTGTGAACCCATGTTTATATAAACATTTTGTGTCAAAATCAATTAAAAACTAATTTTTAGAGCTTTGTGCAGATATTTAAAAGAAAACCTCTGTGTTTGGTAAAAAATATGCAACCCGCATTACTGATCGGTGAGGCGGTAAGTTAAAACTATGGGGAAAACTTTTAAAAAATTTCATAATTTCCCTGATCATTCCCTTACTTTTTCTGGTTTTCACAGCTTTCTATAGCTGTCGCAATTCTGATAATATTATCATTATTTCAATAAAAGATAATTTTTTACACCTGAATTAGACAATATATGAACTTGTTTTACCTAATTACTTTATCAAGTTCCTAATTTATAACCTAACATTTTTATAAACTTGCGTAAACTTGAGACTATACACACAACGTGTAATTTTTTTCAAATGAAAAATCATATCGTAATATGATTAATATTATCCCTCATAGGATGGGATTATTTGATAAAGTATCCACCATTTTTACAAAATTTCCACGACATTCCGTGGTTTAAATTATTTATTTTGGTAGTGCAGTAAGTAAAAATAAATCTGAGCTTAAAACAATTGAAAATAATAATTGTGGATAAAACCTAATTGCAACTAACAAATAACTTATATAACAATGAATTGAGTAACCGAACAAATATTGACATCCTTTCGAGATTATTATAAAATAAAGGAAAACCAATTTACTGCCTGGACTCATGTCTACAAATATTTCAAAATAAGAACATTATGATAACAATTCTAACACGTTTTGCTTATTCAAAAGCAAACAATAGACCACTTATGAGAAGGGATTATGATAATATGCCTGGGAGATTTAGAACTAGTCGAGAAGTTTATTTTCCCACTGATAAAATCAGGTCTCACATGTCAGGGGATTCGTACTTTGCTTGGAAAGTTAATACAGAGATAAATTCTATTGATAACTATTTTAAAAAGTAGCAAGTAATATTCGAAAAATCAAAACTGAAAAAACGCTAAAGCACATCATCTATTTAATGTGTCTTCGAATAACACCCAGGTATAGAAATTGTCAATTATGATGAAGTTACTATATAAGACGATGCAACAATTCCACAATTTTTGCTTAAAGATTCTGTAACTAACGATTTGACATATTTTTTGTAACACCCTGTAGGAACAGACGACTTCTCTATCCCACTATGTTTGCTCAAAGATTCTGTGGACAACAATCTGACTAATTTTTTGTACACCCTGTATAAACAGACGATTCTCTATCCCACTATGTTTGCTCACAGATTCTGTGGATAACAACCTGACAAATTTATTGTAACACCCTGTACAAACAGACGACTTCTCTATCCCACTATGTTTGCTCAAAGATTTTGTGGATAACAACTGACAAATTTTTTGTAACACCCTGTATGACCAGACGACTTCTCTATCGCACTGTGTAAATCAGGCAAAGTAATAGTAATCCAATGGCACAGAAAACTGATAACATCTCTTAAAAACAATGAAGTATCGCATTACAGATAAATTACATACTATCAGCTTGTAATCTATCAAATTATTTAGATAAGACATATACATTGCCACGAACAATTAGTAACAGTTTTGATACATAAAAAAAAACGCGTTCAAGCCACTTAACGGTCCTAAAAATGGGTCTTTTTGGCGGGTTTAGAGCCAAGTTTACCGGGAGTAGTACAAATAAAAAGAAAACACAAGAAGTGGTGTGCCTCAAATATCACATACATTCGGAATTTGACGGGCAAGATTGTAAGTGAAATTCTTGAAATCTTTTTAATTGATTTATTATTATATGTTTAATTCGTTGTTTATTGTTGATAAAAATATTGTTACTCAACTATAATTTACTGTTATCCTTAATTTGGTAACAAAAATACTATACAGGGTGTACAGAAATGATGTTTGGAACTTCTGGAAGGTCATTATACAAGAAAAATTAATGCCATAACGTCCAACATTTTCTCAACAACTCATAGTTTCTTAACGATTTCATGGAAGTTTGCATAAAAATTTAATGTCAAATTGTTTAACGAAGTTAAAGAGTTTGTTTTCAAGGCATGCTTTGTTCATTGTGAAAACGAGTTCACGGAAACAGTTTATTTTACAATGGTTAAAAAAGAGGTCAGTTTTAAAGAATTTTTGATGTTAGTGCTTTATAAATTTATAAAAAGATTCAAACAAAAAAGTCTATTTTAAACACACAAAAAAGTTACATTAAAAAAAAATTCTTTGATGCCTTGTAACTCTAATTTTGAGTTTTTGAAAATATTAATAATAATTTTTAGTACAAAATGACCTCCCAGAATTTTGAGCATTATTCCGGACATCCTGCATAATAATAGAAAAACAACACAAATTTTTACTTTTTTTGAATTTTTAGCGGAAAAGTCCTTACAAATAAACAGCATAAAGAAAAACGAGGTAGTCCACCAATCTAAGAAAAAAGAAAGAAAGGCTCTTACTAAATCTGCAATCTTCCCAGAAAGTCAAACCTCACAATCTTCCTTATCACCTTCAACACCACAGAAAAGTCTATCCTTAACTAATTTGAACGGGGAAACGTCCCCTACAGTCCACATGCGAGAAAACGGATTTGTGGAATCGACAGACCCTATTACAGTCTCAACTACATTCAGTTTACCAAGTAACGGAACGAGCGTAGCGATATCCGATACCGAATACAGAAAAGCTACTCAAGAACACAACGGTGTGGTTACCGAAAAAGTAGCAGTCGTTACTAACAATCACCTCTATTCCACCGACCATCATGCGAGGAACGAACAGCACAGTCAGTCAATTTTAAAAAAAGTTTTGACATACGACGAGGAAGGAACCTTGACAAACGGTGCGGAATACAAGTCCAACTCGGAAATATCTTACTTAAAACCCACGTCGCCTTACAAAACTTCTGCAAAAGAAAATGGTTCCAACGATGACCAATCAACGCTGATTTTCATGACGCAACATAGCTCACGAAGTTCCAGTTTTGATAAAAGCATGGAAACTGACGATATAAATTTCACAAAACGCGTACCATTAGACTTTAACAAACTACAAGAGAACTACAATGATACGACAGACGAAAATTTCAACATACATTTCGTACCAAAAAACACTCCAGACGATGACGTCGATTATTTTAAAATTAATGTAGTGAAACACGATCTGACCAGAGTCTACTCGCAGTCAGAAGACGAACACTCCCAGGAGGAGGAAGAAGAACCTCGTTTTACCAGGATGGGTTACAGCAGTCAAGCGGCAAGCATTTTCTTTGGAGAAGGAGAAGAAAATGAAGTTCCAAGGCCGAGAAGGATTCAACTGATAGAAGATGACGACGACGAGAGGCGCAGCAGCGGAGCAGATTGCTAGGCATTCATGTATTTATATGTGTGGGTTTTGTTTGTAGATTTAGGAGATAATATTAAATTATAATTTGAAAAATAAAAGATTTTTTTATATAATTATTTCTTTCAATTAAAATCTTTTACTGTTTAATTCTAATATAAAAGGTCGCAGTACAGAACCTTGAGGTAACATTAAAAACATATTCCTCGTGATCTAATAAAATGTATAAGGAAAACATTTCAAAACATCATTACTATAAATAAAAAAGTTTTATATTTATCTTCGTTCACTTTGTGCATTTAAAAATAAAATAATTTAACTTTATTACGCTATCAATGACAATCTCAAGTGTACACAGCGCTTGAAAGTGCTGCCATGATTATCTTCTAGTATGTTTACAAATTTGTACAAGTACAATTCCAAAAAGTAATTATAGAAATTGAACAAGGTAAAACACTCCAGATTATGTAAATACCATTCAAAGTAGAAATGGAGGTAATATGATGATAGAAATCCATCAATGTTAATACCACAAATCTTACATTATCTCTAGATTGACATATTGAACGCAATAAGACATGTTTGTGAACACTGGCAACAGATAAAGTATGAATCTAATAAATTAGCTTATATCTTGACATAATTTTAATAAACACGGAATGTTGAATTCTGCTCAAGTACAAGCTTACATAAACAATAACATTTTCAACAATTTTTTTTTATACACGCGCAAAATTTTTTTTAAGAATTATAAAAGTAGACATGAAAATCTTATGCAACCAGCGACACATGATTTGCTCACCTGTGAAGTTTAGCTAACGGAAAGTAGATACACAATTTCTGATGCAATTCGCAAAACTCTTTGTACGTTCTCTGTATCTCCATTGGTTGCTTCTGATCCTTCCTGTAAACCCTCAAAACGTACACGTAGTACTTATCCGGATCATAGCGTTTCCTGTAATTCACAACTTCCACGTGTACCAGCTGGCCATCCGTTGCCATACTAAAACATTAAAATTTTATGATTGACATAATTCGCACAAATTAAAGTATTACCTATATGTTTTCGGTACAAACGACAGCAACGATCCACCATTATTATCGGCGGTAAACTTCAATTGCGCCAAATTATGAAGGAAAAAGTTAAATTGCGTAAATCGAGTTTTCAGAGACTCCTCTATAAGTCTCGTGAAATAGGCGGCAGCTTCTGGATTTGACAGTTCCGGCAGTAAAGCTCTATGCATATAGCCTATCGATTCCGGAGTGATACGACAAATTCCTGATGATGTAATCTAAAAAAAAGTTAACAAATTCCAATCCTGATTTAAAAAAAACATCTATCATATTTTACCAAAAACAAAAAGAGATTCCTATGGTTCCTGATAATGTTAAATGCCTGACAACACAAGTCCACGAATTGATGGAACTTCTCCGTCGGTCTATCACTGCCGTTTATCACGTACGCCATGTCTGACGTCAAAACAAAAGGTGCCCGATCCCTGGATAGGAAAGATGTTATAATGGAATAACACATAAATAATAGTTACCTTTTAAAATTGCCGAACATTTGAGCATCACCTAAAAACTTGCCAAAATCTATATGAAACAGGTGGCCGGAAGTTTTCAACATGATGTTGTCGTTGTGTCTATCACAGATACCCAGGATGTAGGTGATTACGCAGTACCCAGCACAGGACGCTGAAAATAGAAAGTGAATGGATTATGCCTCACAGATTATGGGAATATATAAATTGCACATATGAATACTCTTTTGGTCTTATATTTTGAATTAAATTAACACTTGTAATAGTTTTAAGTTAGGTTAGATCAAATTAATGACGGATTTGAGATTAAATAGTAGTAAAAAAACTTCTGTTTTTTAAGCTTTACGTGAAAACAATAAAAATAATTTAAGGAAATATTATATACATAGATTTTTGGAATCTACATGATTAATAATAAAACTTGAATGTAAATGATCTATAAATATTATATATCGTTACCTGTAAAATTCTGAACAGCCCTAGCGTATTCCAGTTCGGAAGGATTATGTTTGGCCAGCCATTCCGCTATAGGCTTGTCCTTGAAAGATCCCGTTAACCCATGCTCCACCTGAATTTTCCTTAATGTCTCCGCTTTTGTAACCATTTCAATCATACCTAAAAGATAAAATATATGTATTAAATCTACAAAGCAGTTTTCGGCGATAAATAACACCTTTCCTTTTTGATGTCGGTATACAAGTGAACGCAACCATCTTCAGATCTAACCCCTTCTTCAGCCACAACTTGTCCATCAGTCTGATCATCTGCAAAGTCAGCATGTCCTGCTGCAAGTCATCTCCAACCTTATATATCGCCGGTCTTATAGAACTGTCTTCCATCAAGAAATTTATCTTCAAGGGCAATGTATTTGAGGGAAAATACGAACACGATTGCACCTCTACGCCTTTAACTTTTAAGGTAGGTGACAGGGGCAGACTCGTGGGGTTGTCCTGCAAATCCTTGTGAATCTGCCCTAAGGCGTTGTGTAGCACAGTTATCCGATGTGAATCCTTGGATCTCTGCACTTCTTCGGCAATATCATTAAGTTTCTACAAAATAATAACTAAAACCATGTTTATCGTTGATTTACTTGTTTGTACCTTGACAAGAGACTGTTGCGACAAGAAACAATCACCGAGAGACTTTCCAGAAATAGCTAGAAGGGCTCTCAGTAACAGTTTCAGTCTTCGATGGTGTCTAACCTCACTTATCGAGTCATCTTTATTGCGCATTTCAGAGGAACAATTCTATAATAAACATAAATCAATATATCTGTGAAAATAAGTGAATTTGAAGGGTACCTGTGGAGAATCTCCCGGTAGGCTGTGGCAAAGCAACCAAAAGAGATAGTGAGCGAATCTAGGTGATCGTAAAGCTCTATCTAAAAGAAATTGCGCCAATGGAGAATTCTCGTACGTCTCATGTCTCAAAGCTACAACTAATTGTGGTAAATAGTCCACTAGTTCATCGTTCGTGAGACCACGTATCCATCTGATGGCTAATTTTCGAACTTCCAAATCAGGAAACCTTCAGAAGACGATAGATTTTCAACAAAAAATAATTACAAAAAATTAGTTTTTGGTATAAATAAAGGTAAAATTTGTGCTTACACTGGTAATAATAATTCTAAGGCCTGTATGGGTTTCAGTCTAGTCCACGTGTGTAACATACCATGTAAATCCGGTAATTGAGCGTAGGCCCAAGTATGGGCTGCTAATAATACTTTTGTTAAAGCCTGGGGTAAGTGATATAAATAGTGTCGTTTTTCCCATAAAATCTGAAAATTTCAAGATTATGGTATTAACTCATAGATGCAATTTTTTTTATTTCCTTGATAGTTGTAGAATGGTCTTTCCAAATTTTAAGGCACCCGCAATTTAAGTAAAAAAAATAAAGCATGACATTTGTTTTAATTAATCAATGAAATGAGAACATATCAAAGTTTTAATATAGCATTGCCAACTTTATCATTTATTTAGCTTACCTAACCTCTCAGACAACTGTCATATTATTTAAGTTTGACCCCTTTAACGTTTGTATTTTTAACTTATTCTATTAAATAACCTATGTCAGAAAGAGGCAATTTGTCACTTAAACTTTTATAATGGGATAGGGAACGTAAAAATGTAATGAATAATAATGATTTATATTCAATTTACTAAATCTGAGGGTGGTAATTGCAATGCAACGTCCTCTGGATCTCGATGGCTTACAAATGTCAAAATTTGTCGTCAAAACAAATCCCTCACTTTGATTTATCTTTTGTGGTACTATCAACAATATTTAGGATATATCAAATTTCGACAATTTTTTATTGGTTTTTATTGCTACACTAAAACTATATCATTTTTTGGAAATGATAAAAGTTCAAAAGTAACAATTATGGATGTTTAGTTCATTAGATGTCATATAATCCCAGAAATTGAGTTGCTAGACTAGAGACATTTCCGTTACAAAATGTTTTAAAATATATTTCTCGTTACCTCTCTAATCTCAGCAGGAAACTTATACAGCATATCCTGTTCACAAGCATCAACCAGTAACTGCTGTGTCTCGTTATCCAAACTGGAAAAATCGCCTTTGATCACGCTATTGTAAAGTTCCGGTGTTATTGCAGGAAACTGTACTTTATTTGGAACGACTATTTCTAAACCTAACATGGGATGATCTGGGTCCGGATGAGTTCCCATCGCTGGAGCTGGGCCGTAGATGTGATCATTTATGTAATTTGTGTCTTTCGACCAAATCGAGAGTAACATACTACCCTGCGTTAGAGTACTAGAAAATAACATTAATTAAAAGAAAAGGAGGATTTCTTACTGTTTACCTCTCGTAATTGAACAATTGCACTGCTGTCCACCCAATTTCCTCTTCTTTATAAACAGGTACATTTGAATTTTTAGCTTCTTCGCTGTCCGAAGCAGCTAAAGTTTTACCGAAAACCTGCAGCACCAATCGAGACTCTCTGGCTAAACTACTGATAGGCACATCTTCAAATTCTAACCTATAAATATTGTAGTGTAAACAAAAAATTACTAAGTCAACTGTCAATTATTAGGCATATCTTCAAATTACAACTAAGTAATATCGTAAACATAAAAAATTGCTAATTCAACTGTCAATTATTATTAGGCATATCTTCAAATAATGATCTACAAGTATTCTAATCATAAGAAATTGCTGATTCAACTGTCAATTATTAAGCATATCTACGAATTATATCCTGCAGTATCGTAAACATTAAAAAATACTGATTTACTTATCAATTACTAGGCATATATTCAAACTGTAACCTACAAATATCGTAAACATAAAAAATGACTAATTGAACGATCAATTTTTCAGGCACATCTTCAAATTCTAACCTGCAATTATCGTAAACATAAAACAATACTACTTCAACTGTCAATCACTTACCAGTTATCAAATATTATTCGTGTTGGCCACAATTTATCCCTTTCAATCTTCTTGCTAGGTTGAGTTAACAGAGTTTTGCCAATTTTTTTGGTACCATGATAAACATGCGCAGCAATATAGTATTCTTCTTGTTCCCACTCGAAGGAAGGACGATGTATCGCACAGATGCGTATGACAAGAGAGTCCATCACATCGTGGACGTATCTGATAGCTGAAAATATTTACCAAATAAAATGGTTTCCCACGTTACCAATTTCACTTACGCTCATTAGAAGCAGGAGCTTTAACTTCAAAGTCCACTGTAAACGCCTGGCAATACATTTCTATAAGGTTCTGAATGGCGAAACGGATTTTATCGCAACTGTTGGTAATGGTTTCCGAAAAGCTCACCGTCTACGAATTTACAAATACATAAAAACGTTTATTAGGTGATAATTTTAAACTTACGTTGGAGGGTATAAAGTTTTTGCAAAATTCCATTAGGGCCTCCACGGTTTGCATAATATCCAACGTGCAGAGGTCACCCATTAAATTTATTATACACTTCACGGATTGTATAACTTTTAACGGTTGCAATGGCGGCATGACGGACGAGTTACTGCTTCTATCAATCTGTAAGGCCGCTTCTTCAAGTTTTTTCATTTCGCTTTCAACGGTTTCTGATAAACGTACGATATAAATACCTAAAAATACTTTTCCACAAAACAAATACTTACCTAACAGAATTTTCAAATTCTCATATGTGATATGTACAATAGAATCGTTTGGAAGAATATTATCAAATCTCAACGTCTCGTCATCATTATCGTCTTGAATCTAAAACAAAAGAGAATCTACCCGTGTCCAAGCATTAATACAACTTTCTTTACCGTTCTAGCAAATGATTTATCTTTCTTTGAATCAGGAATAAGGATTAGAACTACATCCTCGTCAAGTTTGATGCAATCATGAACATATTCGTAGTCGCTCAATAGAGTTGTAGGCACTAAGTATTCATTATATCCCCACACTTTTAAGGTGTATAGATTGGACGAGGGCGCCTCCAAGTCATAGGTTAACTGCATAGTAACGTGTTCGACGCTAGATGTCACTGCAAAAGTAATAAGATAGAAACAAATGAGAATACAATGCAATTTTTTTACCGTCACAAGTAAAGCTTATCGGTTTGTTGAAATCGGCACCTTCAAAATCGGGGTGAACTTGGAGTTTGATGCTAAGACCCTCATTGTACTCGTAATTTACCATGGGGCTTATTACGAGGCCCATATTTGTGTCCGGGTCATTGTAACGGTATTGCTCTAAAAAAAAATACAATTTAACACTTTTAACACAAAAATCTTTTAAAGTGTACATACTTCTGACATTATAAACCATATTATAAAATGCTTTTAAATCGGAATCCTTATTGAGAGAGCGATTACTGGCATCTTCGATAATATTCAGCAAATTTCTCTACAAAGCAAAACACAAATAGAAAAAGCAATTTAAAGTAAAGTAAAATAACTAACCTTGAAATTTTTGGTACTTCGTCTATCTATGGTGGACATACGAGGGGGCGCTGGCGACAATGGAGTACTATCGGGTCTATTTACAGTGGCGTAAATGGGATCTGAAGTACTTGTATTTGCCGATCCAGTATAGATGAAGTCGTAAGGGTCGTACTCCTCATACACACTACCGCATATGGATAAGCTATCATCAACTACAAAATCAATTACTAATACAAATATTTCAAATAAGCACTCTTGTGGTACCTGAACAATCTGGACTGATAGTTCTAGAACTGCCAGAGCTGTAAAACGAGTCTGAAAGGGGATCAAATTCTTGTAAAATGCTGACGCGTACGCTGTCCTTGTTGTCGGCTTGAGCAAAATCTATTAAGTTATGAGTGTTTGTGTAATTTTTGGAAGATGGGTTTGCCGATGGTGTTGATGATTGTGAAGACGTTGAACTTCTAGGTACAACAGGAGGAGGAGCTCTCTGTTGGTTTTTAGGAGGGAGAGCCGGAGGAGACTACAAATTTTTAATGCAAACTCATTATTTATTAAAGACTTAAAATATCAAAATTGTAGAATAAATACCGTAGAATGCAATCCCAACCCTATAACTGTAGACATAGAGTCTAATAAAAAAAGAATATACATATAAAAACACAGGGTGTTTAAGGAGGGGATGTACATACTTCAGTATGTTATTCTACGTTCAATTTTAAGCAGAAAATTTCTTATGAACTTATGTCTGGAAACGCTTCGTTTAGGATATACAGGATGTCAAATTTAAAAAAAAATAATTACATACATACAAGTATGTACATCTCCTTCTGAAACATCCTGTATATTTTATCAATTTAAATGTCAAAACTTCATTCATTGTTACATAAAGAATGTGAAATGTGTGATACCTAACTTAACATAACCTAACCTGAACTAATTTCTTCCATAACTGTAAAATATGTGCCTATGTAAAATATTTGATACTTAACCTAACATTCCTTAACCTAACCTCACTAAATTTCTCTAAAATTATATAATAAATAATGCAGAAAGTGATTGATTTCTAATGCAAATTATAAAGTTTATTGGGAAAAAATATAAAATAACATGAAAATAATCTTATATAAAATATGTAAAATGTCTGATACTTAATCTAACTAATTTGTCAAAAATTGCATATGAACAAGTTTGTATTCCTAACATTGAAGAATGTAAATATTAGTAAACAAAAAAATATAGGTAAATTAATAAAAAAATATTTTTCATCAGATTAAGTAGTAAATATTAATTTTTAAGTATTCATCGTTACATAAAGTCCAGTAGAGTCCTCTTAACCGGCTACCTTTTAATAGGTGTCCGTTTTAACCGGCTGCTGTGATATGTGAAATGTGATATTTAATAACCCGTTCAGTAAGGATAAATATGTACATATTTGTATGCAGTGCAACTATATTAATACAGTAGCTTAAAGTAACAAGTGTTTCAATTTTTCCCCAATAAAAAAGTTTTATAATTGGACATAATATATTACAGTAAAGTAGGCTATATATGTACATACTTAGTTTTATACGACAAAAACAAGTTTGGGAGTGTAATTTTATGTAAAATGTTGATATAAATCGGAAATTAACTCAAAATATTAATTATTTTTTAACCTATTTGATATAGTCTTATCACTAATTATGATAAATAATTACAAACTATACCTTATCAGCAATGTTTAATCAATATGCAATAAAATCAATGTTAAGAAAATTCATGAATTCTTAACCAAAATTTTTGTATAAAATATACTTACTTACCCACGTATGAAACTAAGAAAAAGAATTAAATAAGAAGAAGGACGTTTGAATCAAATAAACACATAAACCAATACAACCAATTCATTGAACAACCTACAATATCTCAAACATCATTGAATTTTTAAAATAAAAACGATCAGCTTGCAATTCATAGTTTGTTGCATCATTGGCAACCTGCCCACAAAAACTGTGCCAAAACAATCCACATAAATTCCAGAAGGTTACGTATTTACCGTTCTTTTTAAATTTCGAATGATATAATACATACCTGAGAACTTGTAGAAAAATTGGACTCCAAGAAACCCGGGGGACTAGGCTGATAAAAAGAAACTCTCTGGTTGATCGAAGGCGGTGTACTGCTCATTGGCGATTGAATTGTGGGGCTAACACTCAGTGGTGAACGGAAACCGATGTTCATATTGACGGGTGATTGAAAGTAACCTCTGTTATACATGGCATGCTGCTGCGGAATGTTCGTCTGAAGTATGGGAGTCATTCTTGTGTTCAAGGTCATCTGAGGCCAGAATTTAAATCCTGGCGGGGGTGGCTGTTGCAACATCGGTGAGGTGGAGATTACGGAGACCTTATTGTTACTGTAACTAAAATAATAAGAAGTAACGTCTAATGTCAGTAATTATTGAAATAATTATCTCTAAGATAAGATTAATGCAGAAACTATTATAGATAATCCGTAAATCTAATTTGCAAATGACTAACCTTTGCTGATTACAAAATTCTATAATGTCGTTCTGGCTAGTAGGTGGGCTTGAGAACGAAATCAAGTCTGGAGTATCATTTGCTGAGCTATTCTTTCTTGATGAAGGTGGAGGAGCGATCAAAGAATTTGAAGCACTACTTGTTGATGTTCCTGGTCTTGGTCTGGATTTACTCAGCTGGCGATCATATTTGATTTGAGAGTCTGTTTCAGTCATAGATGAGGCTCTGGTTACTAAAATTACAGTAGTTATAATTACAATTAGTTGCTTTTGCATTTTTTCTTACCTGAAGTTGTTTTTGGCTTAGTAGGAACTGATATCGTTGTGGATGATCGACTTAACTCTTGCAATTTCTTAGTCTTGAACTGTTCTAATGCCAGAGACTCTAGACTGAGGGCCTGAGCCCTTTCCAAGTCTTCTTGAAACTGTTTCTCGTAATCAGCCATTGTCCCAATCAAAGATTCAGCACAACTGTCAGCTGAAACATCCCGATCCAAGGAAAAATGTGTATGTAGTGCGGCAATTAAAACAAAAATAAATCTGTGTTTATTATCTCACAAAATAAATATTTCATCTTAATCAATAACCATAAAACCTTTACTATAAACATGAAAGGTCATTTAACAAGTATGATTAAATTCTATATTTCATTTTCACTAACCTGTTACAGTTAATCGTTTATAAGATGGGTGTTAGGATAATTGGCTATTTTGCTGCATAAATCATATAGATTTTTTTTTTAAATTGACACATATGTCAAACCAATAACAATAACCTAACCTTAAAATTAACAAACTGTCATTTCTCTTTTTTTTGATCACAATTCAGTGTGACCAACTTACATCCAACTCAAAACAGTGATACCTTCTTTATATTTTGTGACTGATACTGTGCACTGAACCAAACTGTTATAATACCACTATCGTGTAGGTAAGTGTAATACAAAAATGGAACCAGTGCTTATAAAGGTTTATACTTTTATAAACACTAATATATACTATATTCCAATTATTAAAAATCTAAAAAGCAAATCAAAATATTTATCAAAATAAAAAACTATTATAATAACAAATTGGTTCCCTTATACAAGGCAAGCAACTGAAAAAGTTAAAATGTATTGCCCAAAACTGCCCCAGGTAGTGAATAACTTCTTAAATGATATATGGGTCATCTATACAGGTACCTAATTTTAATTTTTACAAAATTTTAAACCAATAGCAGTCTTGGTAAAGAACATTTTTTTCGAAACTTGGATATTCTCAGATATATAACTTAACATAAATATAAGTTGTATTAAATATAGTCATTGTATTCCCCTGTACGCACCTGCTCTGTGTCAGATCATTTATGAAACACCCTGTATATAGAACTCACTAGAAACTGGTAGGTTTCTTCGCTTCTTCTCGGTCAGTATTTGCTTTTCTGAGATCTAAGTAAACCAAAAACATAAGAGCTCAGCATATTTTTGTAATATATTACTCTATTATCTTAATATAAGTTATTGGACGTATTCAGACGAGGTCAGCCGCTAATTAAAAGCTGCTACAATGCTAACAGGGCTGTTAATCAGCCGCTTAAACAACACCGAATAGTGTGCTGATTGTTATCAGCGGAGCTGCGAAAAAAATATATATAACATAACCCATACTAAAAAGTCATAATAATGTCTATTACACTATATCTTATTAATAAATTTGTTAAGTATTCATCAAATGTTCCATAGAATAAAACGGCAAAATAAGTAAAATAACTATTTTTTATTGATAACAACATTCAGTCATATAATTGAAATTGGACCATTATTATAGCTCTTATGGGGGTGGCTCGGTTTCAAGTAGGTCACCCATTTTGTATAGAGTGCTCTGGTATTCCATGTACATGTAACTATCACATATTCTTGTTCTTTTTTTAAAATAAAATATAAGAAAATATTGTTAACTTTATGGTACAACAAAAATTAAAATTTTCTATCTTTGGCAATTTTGTCTTAACATTTTTATTTTGATCCCAATAATCTATAATAGCTCAATCTTAGATAAAATATACTTAAGAGCTCAATGCCAGTGGTGAATTATGACTTTTTAGGGCCCGATTCAGAAGCCCCTAAGTAGCATATTTTTTGTCGATTGTCTAGGGATGGGACAATAAACAAATTTATTTATATACTATAGAGGCAAACCCAGAGCAAAACATTAATTGAAATTCCAAAGCACAACCCTTGGAAAATTGTAAATAAATAACATAACCTCAGAAATACGTCGGCGTTTCGCTTACGAAACGCAAATTTTCTTGGCTTACAAAAGACCGCCGTCGAAGATCTCTCCTCAACACAAACAACCGCACGAGAGTCAAGTGCATATATTTATATTTACGTTGACTGAAGTATTGGGCGTATTCAGACGAGGTCAGCCGCTGAGCCGCTGAGTAAGAATTCAGCTAAATGCGTGCATTTGATTGGCCTGGATTTCTCAGCGGCTCAGCGGCTGACCTCGTCTGAATATGCCCATGTAATGTAATCTCAACCAACATTCCAGTTACAACTACTAGACGGTCTAGAAGTTTAATGTCAGTTTAGGGAATAAAAATATTCTATGGGGAATTCCCCAGCTCCTCATTGTTTACAAACACAAAGAAAGAAACTGCACAGAAAACATTCTATTTGTTTTATGTAATCTTTTTACATTCTTTAATCTCCTGTTGCAAATTTTGAAGCAGTTTCCTTTCTATCATCTTGATCTTATTTTTGCTACTAACTCTTTGTCCATAATCCTGTCGTTTCTTGAGTAATTCAAGCTAAAAACATTATGCTAATAATTTCATTAATTAGGAAAAATATATTGCTTATCAACCTTATCTTTTGGAATTTCAGGTCCTAATCTGCCTAGTTCTGGAACTGTGGTTCCTTTATTTGGCCTGACATAGGTCTTCTTATTGTTATCCTGTTTAATGTTATTAACGATGAAGTTGTTAACTTGAGAAATACTGCAGAATTTCGAATCAAAACTTGACAGGGATAGCGACAACTCCGCATTTTCAGTATACTGAGAACTGTACATACTGGAAAGTAATGAATTATAGATGATCCATTCTTGGTATAATAATTATTGTATATACATATATATATATATATATATATATATATATATATATATATATATATATATATATACCTTTCGATTTCTGATAAATAGACTGATGTCGGCAGTTCTAAATCCTCACAAGTCGTATAACTTTTGGGAGATAGATCATTGCAGGTAGCTCTGTTGGATAAATTTATTTTTTCCACCCCAATTTTTGCGTAGAACAAGTCCAAATACGAATTACTCTTAAATTTGTCTTTAACGTCAGGTATATAAGTTTTCTTTCTGTTACATTTTTTTCTCTGGTTATTTTTTTGTCCCTCGGCATTTGTGAAAATTTTTTTCAACTCGACTTCGCTTTTACTCAAGCTTTGATCATAAAACGGAATTATATCATCCTCTTCGTTGAAACTTGCCTCATCTTTTTCCTGACGGTATCGAGTCCTAGTTTTGACAGGGATTTTACTAGGAGCTTTATTTTTTTTATACTGGTTATTGACGGAGAGTCCTTCAGAACTCGCAAGGCTTCCATAATTGGAATCCTCCTCCAGAGAATCGTAATACTCGTCAGAATCCATTTGTACATAAACTTTGTGCTGTCATTTGAGTGGTCTAAAAGTCAAATTAAGTGTGACAGTAGTAGATACAATAAAGGATGTAGTTGCATATCTAAGAACTATTTATAACTACCAATAACTACGGTTATTATTGAAAAAGTAAGAACGAGTTTTTTTTTAATTAAAAAACCGCTTTTTAGGATGTGGTAAAGTAGAGAGCGTTTTATATTCATTTATACATACATATAATTGATAATAGAGGGGTGGTATATTTTAGAACAGATTGTGAAGCACAGAAGCGTTGACTGAAATATTGTATTGTAATAAGATCTCTCACTGTACGGTAGGGATGCACGATTCTGCAAAAAAGATCGATTTTCTGGATCGATTCAGATCGGATGGCTTAAGATCGATTCTTCAAAAATCGTAATGCAAAAGATCCAATTCCCATTTCTCCTTCACCATACAAATATCAAATTTATATGCGCTGTAGCTATTAACTATAATTATGAAACTATAACATTGGAATAAGTCTGCTGTTTGTCAAATGTGTCAAATGTCGATGGATTTGAGGAGGTTTTACTTTCAACAGGAAACAATAATTCAGAAAGTGGTGCTTTATGTATTATATTATATATTTTAATTTAAAAATTTCTACTACAAGACTCCTGAACATGAATCTAAAATTAGTTTTGTGCGTTCGTCATGAACTGAAGATGGTACAGGCGTTATATTGCAACTTCAACCTAATGTAATGTATACATAGGTATACCCGAATCAAGAATTCAGACGTCTTACGTCACGGCTGACGTTACACATTTGTTTTTATTGTCAACGTCATTTTCGATATTTGGTCGCGTTAAAAACAATAATTTCTTGCAATTTAGTGCAGTATATAAACTTTTTAGTGTTTCTCTAAATTTAGACGTTACCTTACTGACTGTTGATTGGCTGATAGGGCGATCTGGATATTTTTCATTAAATAAATCGCAAACTTCCTGCTGAGTTCTAGTCATATTCCCGCATCCGATAAGAATTAAAATTTCAATTTTTTGAGTAACAGTTAAATGTGCCATAATACTTTAAATTGAATAATAATTTCTATGTCGCTTATAATACTTATTAGAAAGTCGGTGTGACAATGACACTTTGCAAAGATTTTCACCTACGTTATTCATAAAAGAACTATGGAATTCGAAAAACTAAACTTGATAACGTTTTTGCTTTATTTTAATTGATTTACGTTTTCTAACATTCAATCGTCATTTACTCGAAAAGTTTCCTATGTAAGAGGGCAAAATTTTAGTACTGTCTGATAGAGAATTAAACGATCTTTCAGAATCAAAGAAAAAAATATGGTGTTGCCATTTAAAAAAAAATCGATAACGTCATTACTCGAAAACAAATGACATTTGAAAATCGCATTTTACGCTAAAATATGTATTTTTTAAATTAAAAATCGACCTGTTCGAGGATTTTTCCCAAAAAATAATTGTTTCGTTTGAATTTATTCCATACTTTTGGCGCATACTGTATATTCCGGGAATTTTTCAGGGTGACCGACAGTCTCGGTGTCAAAGAGCTGAAATATATTGCTTTCTTTTCTTCTCTGTATTACAAACTTTAAACACAAATATTTCAAATATATTTCTCAACATTTTGATAGTTATGTCAATATTTTCTAAAGCAAATAAATTTCAAACCTTTAAAGTTTTTAACTAAACGTTAATATTAAGTTGTGTATGAACAATTTTTATGTACGTTTTTGTGTATATGTATATTTTCAAACGTATGAAAATTTTGAGGTACGGCCATGGTGGTAACGATATTTTATTTAGCTCAGCAATAAACCTTTCCAGAAGAAATGCATTAGTCTTGCTTAGTGGCGAGGATGGCGCTACATTACAGAGACCGCTTGCTTATAGGCGAGGGGTCGGAGACGTGTCGCGGGGTAGGCATAACAAAATTATACATACATTTAGGATCTTATAGAAACAACCAACGACCAAAGGTGTATTGTCGAACAACACGAAGTAGCCGACATCTGTTGATCAATAGCGAAACTGCTGAAAAGGTGGATAATAAATCGATAGTTTAAGTTGTGTCCGATACGTAAACGTGTACGTAGAATTTGACCGTCGCGCTTGCTCAAATTAGAATTTTCTACGTTTACGTTATGCCCACTACAGACTATGCGTGAATTCGCGATTCGCGATGCACGATGCGTGATTCTTATGGAATTCATGCATAATGTTTAGGGTTTTTATAAATGGATTTTTAACGAACAAGACCCTACGCACTATTCGCGAATTCCTCACATATCGCGAATCGCGCATAACGAATCGCGAATTCACGCATAGTCTGTAGCGGGCCTTATACGGATGTACGTGGGCTCACGAGTCTTTGCGTAACGTAAACAGACACGTATACGTGCCGAAAAGGTGGCCGAAAACTTCCGAATGCACAGAACAGATTGATAAAAGACTAACTGAACAGAAGGAGCAAGACTCGTAGATTAAAGTAATAACCATCGTTTCTGAATAATATGATTCCGTGATAACTTACCCTACTTAAACTCGTTTTTGAAACACGAATCTTACTATACGTAAACGTGAAAATTACACGTTCTACGTTTTACGTATCATGATAATCGACAATCGACTTAAACTCTCTATTGTTTACATACGGGGTTGCAACCTTTTCATATTCTTGTTGTTGTTGTTGAATAGAGCGGGTGGGTATATTTTGAATTTGGAATGGCATTATTTTCTCATATTTAAAAAATATTTTTGCAGATAGTTACTTTTGTTTCTCATCGTTATATTTTATTATGTACTTTACTATTTTCGCTAAGGACATTTCTAATGAAGTAAGCACGGTAGGATACAGATAGGGTGAAGTAAGGACTATCCTTCCGATAGTGGCACCCTTATACAGGGTGATTGGGAACTTTTCTAACGAATACAATTTTGTAAAAATAAAATTAATAAGAGAGCAATTCAAAAATGATTTAAAAATACACTTCCGCACGGCGCTGGAAACTGGTCCACTGTAGAACCTGAAAAGGCGTACAATCAGCAACCGAACAAAAAATTTAAAGAAATAAAGAAAAGATATAAATTACATTTTGCATCTATTTTATACAGCAAATTCAACTGCTTTTGCCTCTGTTATTATTAATTGTTAATAATAATATTTCAATTTATTAACACCATTTTGGGTCCGTCTTACCCAGTTTCTACAAACTAACACAAATGTTTCTGCTTCTTATTCGTTTTAACTTTGATACGTTTGCGTAAATCATCAATAGTGCCCACTTCGTTGCAACATACTTCATTTTTTAAATATTCCCCAAAAATAAGTCCAAATGATTTAAAGTCAGGAGATCGTGGCGGATATGGTACCGGTCTTCCTCGTACAATTCCCTGGTATTAATGCTTGGACACGCTGTAAGTACATGGTACGGATATAATTGAGCCTGGTGTATGATATGCCACTGCTGCAATTCGCTGTAGACGTCCATCTCTTCCACAATTCGGTTTCAATTTTCCCGCGTCACGCCAGCGTTTGCACTACACTTGCACTGACTGCACACCGTTGTAAAAGTAGCTGCATTTGGCACATATTTACCGGGAAATTGTTCTGCTAAACAATTTTCACATCGTCATAAATTAAAACGAATTTTTTTGTGGTATTGACTCCATTTTTCATGACGCATCTATTCCCAAATTCTTTTAGACAAGTTCCGAATCACCCTTTGTAATTAAACATATAAAGCGATTCGTTCTTCAAAAAAAAAAAAATAATAATAATAAAGGATAAAGTTATCTTGAACTCGTTCCACTGCTATTGATAACAAATAATATGCACGATTTTTTTTTCTAGACAGCCTGCAATAACAATATTGTTTCCAGGGGAGTATGTATTGGCTTATTAATAAGAAAATAAAAACTTAAAAAATATATAAGTGTTCTGTTAAATTTTTCTGTCACAACACCCTCGGAAGCAATGCGTTGCCTATCGATTTTCCTGCTGTGCCTATCCTGCTGATCCTGCTCCTGCTAGTGGAAGGAGGGCCGGGCGTTTGGCTGGGTGTGTCTGTTCAGGCCAGGACCTGTGAGTTAGGTTAGGTTAGGGCTGCGAAGAATTTATCATCAAAATAATGTGATTCCCCTAGATATAGACAGTGTTCTACTAGTACTTTGCACAATTTGCACTGCTGTGATGGAAATCGACGATTTTAACACATAATTGCGTAAGGTAAGCAGAAAAATAGCAAACGCTTCTTGCTTCTGGAAAAGCACGGTCTGTAGATCCTGTTCAAAGCAATATTAAAAAATATCGTGCTAGAGGAATTGTAAAAAAATAGTGACTATTGCAAATAAGTTTCTGTACTTAACTTTGAACCTTTGGCATTTAGCCAAAATAGGGAATATTGATTAAAATACGTAATTAGTTTTATGTTTCATCGAATCAAATGGTCAGACCTGGGTCCATATTTTCCTATAGTGTAATTAATGCTATAAATTATTTTTTATAAGTATGCAATTAACATGTTAAGTTTCAATATAAAAAATATTTAATATTGAAATTACAAAATTCCAACGGATCAAAATAAACCACTGACATTTCATTACACAAATAGTGAAATAAAATACAGTACTCACGAGGTTAAATTATTAAGAGAGGCTGACATGTTTTTTCTATTTAAGGGACAGCACTAGATGCAAGTCATCGTTCCGCTAAGCGCATTGCAACTATTCGACTTCCCTTACATCTTCTGTCTTTGCCTGCCTCGCACTTCATCGCCTGATATTATTTGAACGTAAGCGGCTCCTTTAACTTAAAATGCACTTTCTCAGCTCCAAATTTACAAAGTTCTTATCATCAGAAACAAAATGTATATAAATTAATAAAACAATTCTCCGCTTTTTGGATGCCCATTTATTTTGTTCTCTTTACGTTTTAAACCTTAGTTTACTCATGTCAAAAAATATGATGTAGGGCATCCTAGAAATTAGATTTTTTCATGAGAAAACTGGTGCAAGCCGCATCAAAATAGGATCATTATTAGTGGAGTTATTTTGAAATTAGTTTTAAGATACCTAAAGAAGCCTCTTAAATACAGTATGCGCCAAAAGTATGGAATAAATTCAATAAAAACGAAACAATTATTTTTTGGGAAAAATCCTCGAACAGGTCGATTTTTAATTTAAAAAATACATATTTTAGCGTAAAATGCGATTTTCAAATGTCATTTGTTTTCGAGTAATGACGTCATAGATTTTTTTTAAATGGCAACACCATATTTTTTCCTTGATTCTGAAAGATCGTTTAATTCTCTATCAGACAGAACTAAAATTTTGTCCTCTTACATAGGAAAATTTTCGAGTAAATGACGATTGAATGTTAGAAAACGTAAATTTTATCCATAAAAAAGTAACAATTCTGAGGTATGTAAAATAAAATACAATTGATTAAATTTTATACTTAAATTAAATGTTCGAATTGCCATCCACCAACTTCTTGATAATGCGCAAGTCTGTGAAGAAATTCTTCTTGCACATTATGAATGATTTCTGGGATAACTCTGCGTATTTCGTCCCGAATGCGATTTTGAAGTTCTTCTAAATTACGTGGTTTATTAATGTACACTTTTGACTTCAACTATCCCCATAAAAAATAGTCAAGAGGTGTAAGATCTGGCGATCTTGCAGGTCATTCTATCGGTCGGCGTCTGTCAATCCACCTCCCAGGAAAACAGTTGTCCAAAAAATCTCGTACAGGGCGCGCATAGTGCGGAGGTGCACCGTCTTGCTGAAACCATATGCAACCAATCGTGAAGAATTATGAGGATTATCCACCATACTTATCAAAATGTTCTGTTTCTGATTTTCATTAATGCTTGGACGTCCAGGTTTTGGAATATTTACAACATTGCCAATTTCTCTAAATTTAGACTCTACCTTACCGACTGTTGATTGGCTGATAGGGCGATCTGGATATTTTTCATTAAATAAATCGCACACTTCCTGCTGAGTTCTAGTCATATTCCCGCATCCGATAAGAATTAAAATTTCAATTCTTTGAGTAATATTTAAATGTGCCATAATACTTTAAATTGAATAATAATTTCTATGTCGCTTACAATACTTATTAGAAAGTCGGTGTAACAATGACACTTTGCAAAGATTTTCACCTACGTGATCCATAAAAGAACTATGGAATTAGAAAAACTAAACTTGATAACGTTTTTGCTTTATTTTAATTGATTTACGTTTTCTAACATTCAATCGTCATTTACTCGAAAACTTTCCTATGTAGGAGGGCAAAATTTTAGTACTGTCTGATTAAAAACGATCTTTCAGAATCAAGGAAAAAATATGGTGTTGCCATTTAAAAAAATCGATGACGTCATTACTCGAAAACAAATGACATTTGAAAATCGCATTTTACGCTAAAATATGTATTTTTTAAATTAAAAATCGACCTGTTCGAGGATTTTTCCCAAAAAATAATTGTTTCGTTTTTATTGAATTTACTCCATACTTTTGGCGCATACTGTATAATGATGCACTTACCAAATTTTTAACACATATTTTTATTATAAGTTTTAAATTTACTAAATTATCTTATTGTTTCGTAAATTATATAAAATTCATACAAATTATAATGTCAGGAAAACTTATGTACTTTGTAAGCTTTACATGTGTAAATTATGTTATTTTGACATGAAAATGGTGCAAATTATTTTTTATTGCAATAATGTACCAAGGTCCCATATTTGTCGCAGTAAAATGATCAAATTTGTGGTGTTTTTAGGTACAGAGATCTTAAAAAATAAAGCATTCCAAACAAAAATAAAATTATTTATTCATTGATACTATTTAAATGTTTCTCAAATAAAGCAGTAACCTTTACAAAGCTTCTGTAAAAGCTGTTTTACAGTCCATAAGTTTTCGTTCAAGTTCTTGTCATAAGCACACACAGTGATGACAAAGTGTGACAATTCAAATTTAAGAAACTTCGATCTGGACCCAAAACTTCGACAATTTTCACGTCTGTTGTATTCTGGTCAATTTGGTAATGCCAACCAAAACAACAAATTTTTTTACGATATTGGCTCCATTGTTCATGACGCATCTATTCCCAAATTCTTTTAGATAAGTTCTGCAAATTTATAACATAATTTAGCTGTCAAACATTTATCTGTAATACTCACCTTGCGTATCTACATCACATGAGACAGGATTGTAAAAATCCGTTTTATTTTTCTTTAATTAAAAAGCTTGAAGAGAAGAGAAACCATAATAAAATAAATGAACTTGACCCAGATTTCAGATAGGTGTTGAGGTACTGATAGAATTTAATAATTTATTGCGATTAATAAAGATTTTAATGGAGTTAAATCGATTTAAGTACTTTTTAGTAGGTGCATTTAAATATTAAATACCTACTCGTTATCAAATCTAGTAAACACAGAAAATCATAAAAAATGTAACTAAAGTAGACCTCGGCGGGAAATTTTGATGGTTTTTGTCGAAAACTCATTTTTTAAATACCACCTTCCTTCCGCGAGTTTCCACTACTTTCGGTTTCGCGGTAGTACTTCTCTACCACTCTTTTTTGCACTATACATAGGGTTAACTATGACTAAGTACAAATATTTTAAGAGGGGATAGAGAAAATTAAGAATGAACGGAATCACCATTCAAAAGAATGTCAAACTTATTTATAAAGCGAAATTTTTTTTTCGAAATTATATTAAATCCTTATGTAACGCCGCCAATGCGACTTGTCCCTCACACGTTTACATAATCAAAGTAGGTAACGTAGGCAACTAGCAACACGACCGTAAAATTTCCAGTCAAGTCATAATTTAATTCCTGTGTTTACCATGTGTTTACGTTGTAGTTTTGTGTTCTTATTCAGTTTTTAGTGCCTTTTTAGTTTTTAAACGTTTTATAGTTCTTAAATAAAGAAATTTGTGTTGGGTGCTTTCCCAGAAAATAGTTAGCCGGTTTTTGTTTTCTAGGTTATGGGACAAGACTGCGACGGGTACATTAAAAGTTTTCTATTATCTATTCCTTTCGTTCGATTTTGTATAATAAATAGGTATTTTATCTAGCTGTACCTACAGGAAGTGTGTAATATCGGTAGTGAGTTTTTTAAACATCAAGCTAAAATTCTGGAATAAATTTTTTATTCATTTTTAGGCCTTCCTGAGAGCGTGGTTAAAATTGTTGTACTTAGTCATAGTTAACCCTGTATATATATAGATATATATCTCACGTACTTTCTTGTTAATTTCAACATCACTTACACTCATATTTTGACCTCGCGCCCTAAACCCTTCAAACATGTCATCATCCGATATTCCTCACTTGTTAGATTAGGGCATTTGCGATTTTGAGAATACTCTGTAGAGCTTGAATTATTTTCCATTCTTAAGAACAGAAATACACTAATAAATTAATTACATTCATAATTAAATTAACGAAAAGATACATCCGAAATTTTGCCCGTCCGAACAATATATTCACCCATAATAGCGCTGGAAATGGAACAGATGGATCCATCAATTCGTCACAGCCAATAGAAGACTGCGGCGCATGCGTACTTACTGCAACAGAAGCTGTGTAATCGGGTATGCTCTCAGAGATATGCGGCACACGATTTTATAGGAAAAATATACGGGCTGCATGTATGTTTCTTTATGTCGCCTGCTATAAATTGTAAGCAGGTTTATAACATGAGTCATTCTCAGTCGTTGAGTATAGGAGGCCTCAAAAAACTTGCTAAACTAACGGCTTTAACCATTGTCATCGCCGAGATACAGGGCGTTCTACCGATTTTGGCTATTTCTTTAACTTGCCATAAAATGCGAACCACTCTATATAATCAAGTAAAATTAGGTAGGGGCATTCTACTTACTTCATTGAATCCACTAAAGTTATAAGCTCTCTATGTAGAGATTTTTAGAAAATTTGTTTAGGCACTGAGTACAGTAGAAATAGTAAAGTTTATAGTGAATTTACTGAGTTGCGCATGTCAGTTGTGATGTTTGATTATTCGATTTGTCTGTGATATATGTCTTCAAGTAAAAACTGGTGAACCTACTTTATCATCAAATTCACAATTCATTCTTATTCTATACGTAAGAAGACCTTTTCATTTGAGGAAAAAACATTTTGAACGACGAAACCATGCATCGTACAAATTTACACTTTTTGCACTAGTTGCTGTCTTTTCTGATAGCGCGCATGCAATGATTTCCAATTTTAACCAGCAACTTCTGTACTCATAAAAATCAAAACACCACATCAATTACCTTTTAAATTTTTGTCAACTACTGAAAAAAAAACAAATGAGTATTCTTAAGACATGCGTACTTTTAGGGGTTCTCACCCTATTTTCTATTCAATACCTTTAGTTTCGTGTACTGTATTTTTTTTCGTTTTCTAGGGCGCCAAGATACCCCTCTTTTACCCCTGTAGCAACGCCTATGCTCGATACCATTGACCACCAACACACATTTACGCATTTGAGAAATATCCTGAAACTATGCATTTTTAAAACTAATTATACCATCATTAGTCACAAGCTTTGTCATTTCTCTTAATTATCATTTTATTGTTATTATCGATGCCGATCGAACAATTAGGCGAAATCATAGGTCTGTATAGTTAGTTAGGTGTAGATGGAAAAGTATGCCAGGTACCGTTTCTGTTGGTTAGCGAGTATGACTATTAAAGTAGTTTTCTCTTTATTGTAGAAAGTACAATGTCTTCTTCATTGTTGATTTTCTTAGGGGAATCGAGAGAATTTTAGAAATCATCGGCAAGTGACGTTGCGTTCTTAGACATATGTATGTAGTTCCGTTGCAGAAAATATTACGATGAATGACAATGATCTCATCGATTTCGCTATAATATGAACAACATTTACTTTTTTATATATTATTGGAACCTACAATCTATACGTTGAATAGTAATCTAAAATATCTAAAGCCTATCTTTTATATTTTTCTAATCAATTTTCAAAATTATTATTTTTTTTAATATGTGTAAGTCCAAAATTGATAGTTGAGTTAAGAAAAGCTACTACAAACTGCAAAAATTATTATTATTAGCCGGATATTTTTTTATGTTTCTTTTCGAGTACTTACTGTCGTGGCAATTTAACGACCAGCTCAAAATCTGAGCTCGAATGGCATTTGGTAAGACAATTTCATGAATAGAATAATGATAATTTAATCAAAACTTTTAAAAGTACAGAAACGACAGACAATGAACGCGTATTAATAATAAAGAGATTTTTTTTTAAAGTGAACAATTATTAAAAACACAATTATTGTAAATAATTTGCCCTGTTGACGTTGACTCTATTAATGATTCTCTTGTGGATGCTGATTGTAAGGTTGATTTTGAAGGATCCGTTGATACTGACTCGTTATTCGAAAGTCGAGACATTTGGCTAAAGGACCCCGCAATAACCTTATGGAAATTGGGTTTCTGTCAAATTGTCTGAATTTTTGATATGTTGTAGATTTTGTCGTCCTGGACAAAAGTCTCCATGGGCACAAAGTGCCAAAATGAACATTTTGGCAGCTACGGAGCTGCCAAAGCTCCCTTGACCATTTGCAAAACTATTCATTTTCAATACTATTTACAGATGTCAAAAGCATATTTTAATTATTCTAATATATAGGGTAATGTTTTTGAGGTCACTGGATTCAACCCTCATGTCAGATTGGACAAATTGACCGTTGACAGCTGTCAATACACTGTCAACGAAGAATAGAAAAGTAAATATTCTCTTTTCACATTGAGAGTTCGGGCTTTTGAGGGAGCTGAATTCAATTCTCATGCCAGATTGGCAAAATTGACAATTGACAGCTGTCAATTGACTGTCATTGAGGAATATAAAAGTAAATATCCTCTTTTCAAATTGAGAGTTTGGGTTTTTGAGGTCGCTGAATTCAATTCTCATCTCAGATTGGACAAATTGACCGTTGACAGCTGTCAATTCACTGTCGACGAAGAATAGAAAAGTAAATATTCTCTGTTGACATTAGGAGTTTAGGCTTTTGAGGGAGCTGAATTCAATTATAATATCAGATTGGAAAAATTGACAGTTGACAGCTGTCAATTCACTGTCTACGAAGAATAGAGAAGTAAATATTCTCTGTTGACATTGAGAGTCGCTGAATTCAATCAATTTTTCCAATCTGATATTAGAATTGAATTCAGCTCCCTCAAAAGCCCAAACTCCTAATGTCAACAGAGAATATTTACTTTTCTATTCTTCGTCGACAGTGAATTGACAGCTGTCAACGGTCAATTTGTCCAATCTGAAATGAGAATTGAATTCAGCGACCTCAAAAACCCAAACTCTCAATGTGAAAAGATGATATTTACTTTTATATTCTTCGTTGATAGTGTATTGACAGCTGTCAACGGTCAATTTGTCCAATCTGACATGAGGGTTGAATCCAGTGACCTCAAAAACATTACCCTATATATTAGAATAATTAAAATATGCTTTTGACATCTGTAAATAGTATTGAAAATGAATAGTTTTGCAAATGGTCAAGGGAGCTTTGGCAGCTCCGTAGCTGCCAAAATGTTCATTTTGGCACTTTGTGCCCATGGAGACTTTTGTTCAGGATGACAAAATTTACAACATATCAAAAATTCAGACAATTTGACAGAAACCCAATTTCCATAAGATTATTGCGGGGTCCTTTGTGATTTTTACATCTAACAATTTTAAACTGAGGTTATTTTTAATAAATAAAGTAACATAGCGTTGCTATGATAAGGTAATTTATCCGCTTTTTTATCCAGTTGCATTTTCTCTTCCTTCCTATTTAGCCGATAGCAAACCACGGTTTTTGGCGTTGGCCAATGGGATTTTTTATATATGAGTGGAATTGTCAATAAATATTTTCCCTGATGTTAAATCAAAATAAATGTCATATAGCTTTAACGGCCTTCTTATAGTATACATCTTAGCCAAAAATTATCCGGTTTCTTAATATACTTCAAAGATGTGACTAAAAATAATTAATATAATTTTAAGTACTATAAAAAAATTCTAGACAAAAAATAGTGTATAGCTGTTTATTTGTGGCATAATTCTAGCTTTTCTTTAGTTTAACTGGGTTTTTGCCACACTTCTGAAAAAATAAAGATTAATTAAAGAAGCTCTTGCGCCAAACAGATCAGTCAAGGGTTATTTTTGAAAGTTTACCTAACCAAAAATTCTCACACTGAAACAGCAGATAAGGAAAAAATAGCAAATGTATTAAAAGTATGTCAAGTATGATATCATGTTTATTTTATAGTTACTTACTTCTTCTTGATTTAACTGTAGCCAACAATAATCAATGTTTACTGAACAGTTTGACACACACAACAATAAAATATACAGGGTGTCTTGCAAGTCGTTACAATAATTTTAGGTGATAGAATACTTGATTTTGAGTGAATTGAAGCGAACATACTTATATACCAAGTGTTACAATTTTTGTGATAGGTAATTAATTTTTTAATTTAACCGTCTTTTTCTACAATTATTGAAGTGTAGAAGAAAAACATATCTTTTTATAACAAATATTTCTATACTTTTTTATTAGGAATGAATGGATTATTTAAATTATTTAACCAATAAAATCCAAAGTGGCTTTGTTACTTACCTAGAACTTCATAAACATGGTTTTTCTACTTTGTAAAAGCGAAAAATCAAATTTAAAAGTGGATTTTATTTAAGCCTTTGTTTAAACGTGTTTAGGGGTGGGCGATAACGGTTTGAAACTATCGATTATCGATAAATAAAATAAACCGATATTATTGATATTTCGATAATTAGTCGTTATTTGTCAGTCCTTATGGAAAAGTGTTATAGAACTATTTAAAGTATTAAAATAATTAAAATATTGAAGTAATAACTTCAAATAATGAATAATTTTTATATCACAGCGTGTTCTACCGACAAGTCGTCGCTTCTCTTTGTAAGATCTATGGCCTTTGTTATTCACCCTCGGATTTCATTCTATCTCAACAGATGTTCATCATCATTATTGGCTTCAGGCTTAAAGCTACGGCTAAACGTGATTCTTCGTGAATCAAAATATTATCAAAACTATCGGTAGCTAATATTGAAAATTATCGATAATATCGATATTATCGGTAATATCGATAAATTTTCGATAATATCGATAGATTGTCGATAATATCTATATTATCGATAATTCGATCATTTTTATCTGTATTATTATCGATAATTATCGACATATCGATAAATATTCCCAACCCTAGTTGTGAATCACCTTTTATGTTCAAATACAGGGTGTTAAAAATATAGTGTAAAATATTTCAGGAGGTAATAGTATGAACCAAAATAAGCAGGAAAGTCTTAATACACATGGGTCCGCAAAGTAACGGTTGCGGGATATGGACCACTATTCATTTTTCAAACATTTTATTTTATTAGGAATAAACCGACAAAGGAAGCTTTTAACAAAACAGAGTTACAGAAGATGTTCAAAGTGCCCTCCGTCCATTTCCAAGCAGGCACGACATCTTCGTCTCAACGATATTCGAACTCTTTCGAAAACACCCTCGTTGGTTTGGATTTCTTGACACTTTTTATTAATCCGTAGCTGCAGCTCTTCCAGGCTATTTACAGGACTACCATACACTAATGTCTTCAAATATCCCCAAACAAAGAAATCTAGAGGGTTCATATCAGGCGATTTTGGAGGCCATAAAATAGGTCAGGCCCTTCCTACTCATCTATGTGGAAAAGTTTGGTGTAAATGCTCTCTAACGACCATGGAAAAATGGGCTGGAACACCATCATGCTGGAACCACATTTGTTGCCTCTAATTCAAAGGAATGTCTTCCAAAAACTCATACAGTGTGTTCTGCAGAAAGTTGAGGTAAGCAGCGTCTGTTAATCGGTTTGGTAAAACAACAGGACCTAGAAACCTGTCACCTACAATACCCATCCAAATGTTTAATGAAAAGAGGCTAAAAAACATAAAACATTCTATATCTCCGCAACCGTTACTTTGCGGACCCATGTTTATTGAGACTTTTCTGCTTATTTTGATTCATACTATTACCTCCTTAAATAATTTACACTCTTTTTTAACACCCTGTATAATCGCAGCCACGAAATACACTCAAACGAAAATATACTACTTGTCGATATAATTTTTATAGGGTTGAACATTACCCAATTAAAGTTTTAATTCAACAGAGTCGCCATTACTTTCTAAATTAATTTCTCTTTCGCGTCGCTATTGCGTAAGCAGATATTGGTCCAGATCTTAAGAGCGACCGGATAGAATGTAGATCTATCTACTATAAGCGTTACGAATTAGCCTTATGTAATATGAACTAACTGGAACATGTGCTACTACACGTAGTTTTTTTAAAACGATTATTGTCCGTTGTTAGAAACCTTCATTTCATACTTCCGATTCAAGAAGAAGTCATTGCACTGTCAGTGAACAGCTCGTAAAGAGTAAACATCCAAAGCCATACACTGTAAATTGCTACACCATAGGTAAGCATGTAATTATGATTGCTGCAAAGTGGGATAGGAAAAGGAAGTTTATTCGTCCTTTCCTTTAGACCTAGATGCGTGGAAATGGCACTAGCTACAGCTACAGGCAAATCTCATATTCGCAACTGTATACGGAGTGTTTGATGTATAAAGCGTACGTTTATTTGATAGTGTTTTGTCTTGTTTGAAAGGCATTTTTGAGTAATAGTAACATAAAATAGTTATTTGTGCGAAAAGTGTGTATTTGTTGCAGCCTGAGCTATGAAACAAAAAATTACCAGCCGAAATAGATATATTACCCGAATTTATATGGAAAAATTTCCGAATCATCCAACTCCAAATCCAAGAAGGTTCAGCAAAGTGGTTCAACGACTTTCGAAGTGGAGCTCATTTCAGAAAAGTCCAGTTCCTGGGAGTCCTTTGGGTGTTGGAATGCCTGAGTTGGAACAAGCTATTCTACACGAAATTGAAGACCCAAATACTAGTACTGCGAAGATCGCATAGAAATCATAAAATATATAGAACGCCAGAGACACTCAAAAATAGTCAGACTATGGAGGGGCTTAGAAAGCAACCATCTAGGGAAAACTTAATGTAAGCAGTTGGTTACACTGCATTTTAAACCCAGCATACAATCGAATCCAAAACAGAATGTTTGTAATTGGACCATAGAAATCACAAATTGGACGTAAAATTTTTGTAGTTTGAAATTCCGGCCTATTAGTGTGAAGCTACCTCGTTAGTGTAGCCAACTCATGATAGCTAATTTACTGTAATATTACCAGACTCGCGTTTTCTCCATAGGTTGACTATTTTCGATACCTCTTATGGGGTTCTATATATTTTATGATTTCTATGGAAGATCGTTGCAAATTTTATGTTGTCATAAATTAGTTTGGTGCATTCTGAAGCATCAACAGTTATACCCGTATCACATACAAAGGGTTCAAGCGTTACCGATGAGCTATCCTGTTCGCCTAGAATTTTGCCAATAGATTTTGTAAAAAAATTAACAAAATGTTGACTTTACCGCTGGTATATTGTACCGACGAAACAAATTTTTCGAGAGATGCTGAACTTCCATAATAAACACGCTTAGTCTGATGAAAACCCTAATGCCATAATGGAATCTCGATTTCAACATCAGTTTTGTTTAATGTGTGGCTGAGTATTATTGGACTTTTTCTTGTTGGCCCTTACTTTTTACGAAGAACTTTAACTGGTGCCTTCTACAGACATTTTCTTGAAAACGTTTTACCTGAACTACTTGACGATGTTCCCTATGCGCTAAGACAAAGAATGTTATGCACACATTTTAGTTTTATGCCTTTTAAATGAAAAATTCGGTAATAACGTGATTGGACAAGACACTGGAAAACCAGGCCAAACTTGGCCACCCAGATCACCCGATATGAAAACTATTGGTTTTTTTGTGTGGAAACATCTCAAGACATTGGTTTACAAGGTTCACATTGAATCTGAAGAGCACTTACGTCAACAAATTATAGCTGGTTGTGATGTAATAAGAGCTACTCCTGGAATTTTTGCACGTGTTTGAGGTGCAAAAGCTGGTAATTTTTCGTTTCATACCTACTGTCATATAAATATGCACATCAAATTTGGTTAAATTATCTGCGGTTTAGAAATTAGGAACTGATTTTTTTTTAATATTTGACACGTTGTAGCTGTAGATTGATCTACACACAAATGCCGACACTTTGATATTCACGTCTATACGTAGCATTTAGTGTATGTTAAATACCCTGTACGTTGCAGATAAATAGCCACAATATACGGAGAAATTGAACAAAACAACTAGGTGTAAGTATTCGACTTTCACTGTCCTACGAAAAAAAATTCGGTTTCTATTCATAGCAGCGCTGGTTCCGGCAATACCGGCTAATTAATAAAAATACGCCTCTATTACCTAAACGCATGATTTGGATGTTACGTAACGATTTTTCTTGGTAGAAAAAGGGTTACTAGGCGGTGACATAATAGATGTTATAATTAATTTTTAATAAATATTCACTGAGCTACCTTTCTCCGGCTGAATTTTGGGATTAGATAGTTGTTATGACGTAATTTTGCTTCGCAGCAGTTATACGCACTCGTGTTATGCGTTTGGATGCTCCTGGCATTCGTTTTAGATTAGAAGAAGGCATGCCACTTGTCAGACTCCGGAACAAGTTTCGTAACACTACTTACATATGAAAATAAAATTATGAAATAAGGTGTAGTGTAACATGCCGGATTCTTTCAACATTGTTGAAAGAGGAAGTATTTGGCCAATAATCGAGAAGATTTACCTACGTAGTGTTTATTTATATTATTTATTAACTTACCTCGAATGTGCTACATATTTACGAAATTTGAGATTTGAGTAGTTTTAAATAAAATAAAACAAATTACTAAATACACCTCGTTTATTAGTTTTCTGTCAATGGTGTAATAGCCTACCTAACCACGTATCAGTGCCGTACTCAACCTTGAATTGACGGGGGAAAAGAACACGACAGAAAAAAACCCGATCACAATTCAAAGAATCGCTGTCGCTTTTGCAATGGTAATAATAATGATAACAATAATAAAAATGTATCAGTACTTGAATACACGGTAATATAATCATAATTCTACATACAAAACTGAAGAGTGTTTTGGTTAGTTAGCCGACTTGCGTCAGAAGGTACTGAGGTCCCATACGGGAGGCTGCCCAGATAGTAGTTGAGGGGTTGAACAAAAATCTCAAATCATCATATGTTTTATCGGATGTTTGTCCAGTCACGAGAGAAAATACACCAAGGCTCTTACAAACATCTGACAAGCAAACCGTTAATTTAAGTAATAAAGCAGTAGTAGTAGATTAATAATAACTAACGATACCATTTGCAACAGCATAACTTGTACTCAAGCTAAAGTTGTATATATAATTTAAACAATAAACGAACAAAGTATCGTTTTACCTTAAAATTATAATAAAATATAATGAAACTGTAATAAAATATTAAACAGACAAGAAAATAATAAAAATAACACAATGACATTTAGTCTTAAATACAATATACAAAAACAAGTTACTGACCTGTAAAATTAGAACTGATGCACCACTGATCACCATTCACTGTCTTCCAGCCAACCTGCCGAAGTCTTAAAATCCAACTTACTACCCGTTGAACCTCGCCCCGCGTTCCCGTGTTTATTATTGCTTCGTCTCCAGTCGCCCCTCTAGCTAATGCGTATATAATATTCTATACGGGGTGTTATTCATTCAGCAGTACAGATATAAAAAAATAATATTTAACTAAGTGGATTCCTACAGGGGTAAATGAATGCTAATATAAATATAAAAACAGAAAGTAACCACTTTGTCAAAAAAAAAACGTAAGTTAACATATACAAATAGATGAAAAAATAGTTATGTAAAGTTTAGAATTCACATGAGATAAGAAGACAAACCAAGGTATACAGGGTGAATTAGAACTTATCTAAACAAAATGTATGCACGTACAGGCGACTCTTACATACATACATAAAATTAGTGCGGTTGCATTGGTACTGCAGAAAAGTTATTAAAAAGGACGCGTTGTCTTGAAATAGTGTTTTCTACAAATACAAATAATTTTAGACATTTAATAACAGAAAAATCTAGGGTTTAGCAAATAATAGGAATGTTAACTCATCCCACATGCAAATATCCAAAGATACTGAAGTAAAACGGCGAGAAATACGGATGACTTTTGTGCTAAAAGCGTTTTAGCTTTTACCATTCCTTTTTCAACAATCATATAAGGGCCAATCAGAAAACAGCTTTTTTGGCAGTAAACAGAAGATTAACATTTTTGCAGGTTAAGTTTTTAAATTATATTATAATTTACGTATTTAATTTAGAATTGATTTGATTTTAAAAAATGGATCAAGAGGACTGTTTGGTTTGACTGTTTGGCGACGTCAATATGTATAAAAACTATACATGCAAATAAAATAAAAAGAACTCGGAGATGTGGGTGCGACCTATTAACCGCATAGAGCACATGCTAGGTGATTTCTATAATTTATACATAAAGAAATGCGAAATGAGAATGCCGATTATTGTTTCATTACACCCGAATGACAGTGGCAATGTTTGATGACTTGCTGAAATTAGTGGGGCCTCATTTAACCAAACATTCAAATAGACCATCTATTCCTGCAGATTGTAGGCTTTTAATTAGTATTCGGTAAATTATAAAAACCAACAATTTCCGTAGATAGGGACGTAGTTGACAAAAACATAAACATAACCTCTTCATCTCAAGGTCAAGAATCTTGAGGTTTTGCATGTCGCCAACTTACAGCGGCAAAATTCCCCAACTTCTTAAGTCTACAGTAATTTTATGTAAACAGAATAAATAATATTTAACACCATACAATTACAATACAACAGTACAATTGCAGTGCGATTGCACTAACGTTTATCTGAACGTTACTTTAGTATCAATTCGGTGCAATATACTTCATTTTTAAATATCCCCACAAAAATAAGTTCAAATTATTTAAAGTCGTGTATGATATGCCACACTGCTGCAATACACCATGGAGGCTCTGGACCTTCATCTCTTCCACGATTTGGTTACAAATTTCCCGCGTCACGCCTGCGTTTGCATACACTTGCACTCACTGCACACCGCTGTAAAAGTAGCTGCATTTGGTACAGTTAGGGAAACACGTGTTTTGTCTCTTTTTTATATTGACCATAGTAGAACCAACTTAGGGCTAAATTCGCCATTTCCTCGAATATGTAGAAATTACGACAGATATTGTTCAAATATTGATATTTTTAATAGCTCCATAAGTCGTTTTAAACGTGACATTAAACGTATTAATTATTAATCGACAGTTTTTATTCAATATAGGTTAATAATATGCAAATTTTTATAAATTTATACTGAGGACAAAATAGAAAATTGTGTGAGCCAAAACCTCAACGAATATAATTATTGGTTTGTATTAAATTATTTGTTGAATATCATTTATTTTTACGTAAGACAGCGTTTTATCGTGAGAAATGTGAAGTATATACATTTTTTCCTATACATATGCAGTATATTTAAGTTTATAAAATTATAATTTAGAAAACAGTAGATACTCATTAAACATTTTTATTATTAAATTTAAAACATATAAAACATGAAGTCAGTGACCCTTAAATAAAAGTAAGTAGTTTATTATTTATTATATATACTAGCTTAAGCATATTTTGATGTTTATTTCGTCTATATGCAAGTGACACACATTAGAATATTGAAAAATATCATATTTCCTTAAATTTAGTGCCATTATCCAAAAGTCCTTTTTTTCATCTTTAGGAACTCCAAAATTATAGTCCTAAATAAAGTAAGCAGCAAGCTCCCCTAAACAATGCCACAATTTCTCGAAACATCGACACACACACACCATATCTGCTAATTCTTAACTTGAATTTGATATTTTTTAATAAAACAACATTAAACATTTTATAACCACCAAGATATCGTTGGCACTGTGTCGACAAACATGAAGAACTCATTTCAGTTAGTGCAGTATAAGTAGTTGTACAGGGTGGTTAAAATTCGTCGGTTTTTGAGGGCTGCTGCAAATCTGACGAGTCCAGAGCTTTTTGTTCGAGAACATAACAATGGTGCAAACCACATACATGTCTTTATCTGTTACCGTCTTCGAGCTACAGGGCGTTTCTCGATTTTTGACTAAACCGACTGGTGCTTTTTCTCGTTTTCTTTTCAAGCCTAAAACAGGTTGAAAAATCTACAGGCACTTTTTTGAGATACATTCGATAGATTTATAAAAATTAATGTAATCATATTTTAGTTTTTCTGATATGGCCACAACTTGTATATTTTTTCTCAAAAATGGAAATAGAGCTAAAGATGCATTCCAAAAATATATATTTTACTTATTACTCGTTGTGTATATATGCGGAAAATATAAAATTTTCAAAATGCCAACGATATTTAAGTTTTTTGACTGAGAAGGATTTGAAAACAAACAAGTTTGACATTTAGAAGCGTGTTAAAACAAATCAAAAATGGCTCGTTACTCAAATGAAAACAAATACAATTTAATGAAATATCTTAATATAAGAAATGAAAATGCAAATTTAGCAAGAGATCACTGGTCATGTTACAAAAACTATGCCATCGCTGTATCTCAAAAAAGTACCTCTAGAATGTTCAAATTGTTTTAAGATATCTTGAAAGGGAAACAAGAAAAGAACACAAGTCGGTTTAGCCTAAAATCGAAAAACGGTAACGGTCTCAAAAAATAAATCCTTGAAAATCGACCAATTTCTACAGTACATGATACTATAGACAACTGGTGATTAACCCAACTAATTCAAGTATAAGCAGTGGCGCACCCCGAAAAAAATAATACAAAAAAAATATCAACCCATTTTCGTATTAAATCACGGATACGTTTAATTTGTACGACAGCTTGAAGGTCGAGAGATATGAGCCCTCGCCCCTCCCCCTCCACTAACTACGCCACTGTATAATGATCACATTAAAGCCTAATATTTATCTTAATAGCCCCAAATTCGCCTTGAGAAGCGGAGACAATATCATTATCGTGATAATTAATAGAAATCAGTAAAAAAGAAACAAATCAGTCGAAAAAGTAAAAGGTGCATCTGACTAATTGCATTGTTTATTCCCCAAACTTGTTCATCGACCGGTAATGGTACCTGTTATAAGGTAGGATGCTGTGTAGCACGAAATCGACTCTGCTTTCTCCTGACCTAGCAATGTCAACGAAAAGTGTTACAAGAGATCATTGTCGTGATGGTTTCGTTGTCGTTGGCGGTGTTACTTTCTTTTCAGAAGAAAGTGCAAAGACTATCGCGGAATTCTGGTTTTGCAATAAATTGGGACTTACATTGGGCTATATTTCCCACACTGACTGTTCGCTTTATTGAATGCACATCCCCAATGCATCAAGCTCAGTAGATCTACTGGATCTCTAGATATCTCGCGGTCTGCCTGTCTGCTTTGATTATATCTTTGTGCTTCGATGAAATCATTGTTGAAAATTCGGTTTCATCAAACCATGGCGATCTTCTTGTAATTTTGCACGTCATCATAATTGAGCATTCTAAATAACTCTTTCAAGTAACATTTTGCTTATTTTCCTTATAATATCACGTGTGCATTTTTGTTATTGACATATTTTGATTTGCCATTTTTGAAATCTTAAATGGGAACCCCCATTTTTATTGCAGATTTGGATTCCTCATGAAAAAAATAAGTGAAATTGTTGATAGATGGCGCTATAATCGGAAAAAAACCTTTTATCCTGATACCCTAGGAAAATTATGGAGACGGTCTCGAGAAATACACTTCCAAATAAAAAACCAAAAAAATATTGCATTGAAATATTGATTATTTTAATTATTTTAATTGTTTTAAATATTTTCATCGAAAAAATTGATTTCCTCTTAATTATACGCCCGGAGGGTGGGTGGTGGTGGTTATTTTTATGGTACTGAATATAGTTTTTCACGTAAAATCGGAATCTGCAATAAAAAATGGGGGTTTCCATTTAAGATTTCAAAGTTGATAATTTTCCTAGGATATCAGGATAAATCGTTTTTTTCCGATTATAGCGCCATATATCAACAATTCGAAAAAAGTGTCCCGAATAAAAGTTACTTATTTTTTCTTTTACTTAATAAAAAATGGAGGTTCCCATTTAAGATTTCAAAGTTGCCCTCCGCCCCACCCCCAGGGGTTGGGGGTATGGGATCGTGTTTGGTGGCATTCGATAGATTTTTTAAAAATATTGAACAGTGTTTTTCAATTTTTCGATTCCGATCCCGCTTCTTTTGGCACACGATGCCAATGTGTAAATCATATATGTTTACCTTCTCAACTGTCATAAAATTTCCACTTAATTGTCGTCTCGCCACGAAAAAAATTCTGGAAATTTTGCTGGTTGCCATGGTAACGAGTCAAAATAAAGACATCTTATTGGTTTTAAAGTAGAGGTTCATCGAATATTTCAGATAGGATTATTTCAAAAACGGTTACTCCTAACGACTTCAATAAGGTATATCTTTTCCAGATAAAAAAAGTAATAGAATCGACTGTTTCAATGATGTGCCATAAGCTCCAAATTCCCAAAATGTATGCAAGTACTCGGATATTTTAAAGTCATTTACATATATAGAAAATAAAATTTTAACTTTGACAGCCTGTATCTTTCTAACCATCAGTTTTTTATTAAAGTAACTTTGGCCAGATCGCATTATTTTGTCGTCAGGGACCTTACTCTATGTTGCATTTATTTCCGGACACGCCGTATAGCAGCCATCTTTTGTCAGTTAAAAATTTGTAGTTTATACTAGACAAAAATAAAATTTTCATGAAATGTTCATTGTATACCTTCCCAGTCAAATGATATTTTAAAACATTTCCATGGCAGCAACAAAATATATATTTTGTTTTCTATCGAATAAATCTGTTGTTGACTGGATTAACCATTGCCATTACCTAGACACAGGGCGTTTTACCGATTGTGGCTATTTCTTTAGCTTGCCGTAAAAGGTGAACCACTCTGTATAATCAAGTGAAATTCGGAAGGGGCATTCTACTTACTTCACTCAATGCATTAAAGTCCTATGCGAAAAAAATGCAGGTCTGATGGCATAAACAATTTGTGTTTTGTTTATTCATAAAAAGAGCATCCTATACTTATGTAGGATTTTGAAAAGTGTGTTCAGGCATTTGAGTAGAGGAGAAATATTAGCGTTTATGATGAATTTGCTGTAGTTGCACATTTAATAATAATAATAATATAATAATAATAATAATTTATTCATATTCATACAATATAATAATTATAATTTAGAGCTTACAGTAAGTATACACTTTTGAATATAAATAACAAATTTCGCTTAAGTCTTGCTGTTTAATTGTTCGATGAAATATTTGTCTATGAGAGGTTTTTTGAAGTAAAAATTAGTAAACCTACTGTTATCGTCAAATTAATATTAAACGATAGAAACGGATGGATTCATCGCAAAATAAATTATTCTGCACTTTTCCTTTACCACAAATATTTTTTAAAAAATTTGAAAATATTTCTTACGTCACACAAAATTCAAGTAATAATTAAAGCACTAATGGTATTATAAGTGATAATTTTTTTACATAAAATATAATGAAATGCAATAAAAATCAAAACGTTTGATTTTTGAAAAACGTTAAATAGTGTGCAGTAATAAACCTTAATTAAAAGTTAGACATTCCAAAAATTATCAGTTTTACGGAGCTCCATGTCAAAACAATCTCTATAATACTCAAAGTAATAACGATATTTTAATTTTTCTACCACTAATTGATGAACCTGTGACACAGCAAGAAAATTGGCTGTGTAATACTTGCATTATTGTTTATCGTCGTTGATAATAAATTTTTAATGGCTTTGACGCGCCTACTTCAATTTTGGCCGTAAGCCACATTTTACCCAGTTTCATTTCACATTATTACTTTTATCTAAATTACACACCTTTGTCTACATATTTCACATTAACCTAATGAAAATGATCATTTAACAATTTTCACAGAAATTCTTTTATTATGCTAATTCATCGTGTTTCAAAACGTGTCTTCTGACCGAATTTTATATTTAAGACACGGTCCCATGAATAAATGATTTGAATCCATGTCAGTGATATTTTTTAAATCTTCCAGGAATGATGGAAAATAATTATTAACTTACAAAACATTATGGACAAAAGTTGCAAACATTTCTATATACTACTAAAATTGTTCAAATCTTACTTATATAGTAGATATCAATATGTTCAGTGTGGTGGTTACATATCTGAGTCAGTGCTAGTTACATACGGGTGTACCTCAGGGATCCATTTTAGGACCGTTATTGTTCGTTATTTATATTAACGATATAGTTCAAAATCTTGGTTGCAATTATATCTTGTATGCGGATGATTTATAGTGATGTTACTACCGTTGATGATTGTGTTAAGTTACAGAATTCCCTAAGCCGTATTCGTGATTGATGCATCATTGCACTGTGATGACTTTCTCTAGCAAACGCTATTCCGCACTATATAATTATAATATGTCTTGAAACCGTCCTGAAACTGTTAAAGATTTAAATGCATATTTTTTGATAACAAACCAAGTTTCAATATTTACATTGACAAAATCCTTCAGTCTGCTTATAAAAGTCTAGAATTTCCTATGGCTTTTCGGATATTCAAGTATATATGATGACACTTTTCAATGCTCTTGTTAGGTCTAAACTCGAGTACGCTTATCGGTCAGTGGTCGCGCGGTTTAAGGCGTCAGTACTTGAATCGAGGTGACTAGATCGGAGTTGGTTCGAACCCAGCTGCCGGTAGACCGTATATAAGCTATATTCGTGGAGAGGATTGGCACCCTCTCTGCGGGTATGGTAGGGTGGAATAATGTTAGCTTGGGTCAATGTGGGAGATTGATACCGGTTGATATTTGACTACCCCCCTAATTAATGAGGTTTTCCAGGTTTCCCTCATTCCTGCACTGAATAGTGGTTAGGGCCTACCAACGTTAGTCGTTCCTGGGCGCAAATGCGGCCTGCTTAATAATAATATGCCGCCCCCTCTCCCGCACAAGTCTCCGACTTCTGGGCTAATCCCTGTGATTAGAATGAGGGGTAGAGATATTATTATTATTATTATTATTGTGTGGGATTCTGGTTATAATGTATTTCAATCTGAAATTGAAGATGTTCATAGGCGATTTTTAAAGTTATTTTCATATCATCAGGATGGACTTTATCCTCAGATAGGTACTCCTCACGATATTATACTTGGTAGACTTAAATTTTATAGTCTGGAACAAGGTAGAAATATGCATGTTTCTTTACCAAATGTTACATAACATGTATGATTGTCCATGAGTTTTTGTCAATAATCCATTTTCAAATACCCAATCAGGCAACTCGTAGCAGCCGTATTTGATATGAAATTGATATATTTACCTGTAGTATTAATGCAATTAAGAATGTTTTTCAAGTTTAAACTTATTTATCTTTCTGTTTTTTTATTTTCTTTTACTTTTGTATCTGATGTGATTTGATTATTATTTATGTGTCATAATTTTAGTTCAGTAATTAATTCTTCTTTTTTTGCATTTGCCACTTCTATTATTTATTATTATACTCACTCTATAATTGGATTTTCTGTTGAGTGGTGAAGGAAAGGTGAAGGTTACGTCGTAATTCCCGAGTGAATTGCAGTCATTATATGCAAATAGAATACTGTACTTAATATCGTTATAATATACAAAAAACAGCGATTCTCAGTATCCGGTTGAAGAAAACAGGCATATCTTCTGTGCATATCCAAATATCTTGGTGACTTGGATGCATCTCTCAGACAAGTATCAATTTCTCTCTAGTCAATATTCTTGACTTCTTCGGTTTGTAATCATCATTTTTGTATTTTTAAGAATGATTTTAATCTTGAATATTTGCTAATGTCGATGTTATGATGTAAAATTACCGCTACCTTTAACATGGAATAACACGGCCACAAAGAGGATGGCTTACAATTCTCATATTTTTCCATTTTTTAATTTAATTCCCGCCGATTCTCAAAAACTTAAATCGTCTGTTTCTCGAAAACGGTTGAGTTTATCGATTTGTAACTGGTATACCTTTTCTATTTAAAACTGAAGGTAGTTCAATAGTTTATTATTAAAAATTTCAAAAGTGTAAAATACAAAAAGTTAGACATATTTCACCTCAACACTGTTTGCATATTTATAATTGCCACCTCAAGAAACATAAGACTAGAAATTTTCAAAGTAATCGCCACATACGTTCTTAAAATACAGCAAAAAATCGAAAACATTTTTTCAACTTTAACACCCTGTAGAATAAGAAGCAACAATTGAATAAGGCATGTTGGTCTCAATCGCTTTATTTTGACGTTAGCAATCTACCCTTAAGTTATGTATCATTATTAATGACTCACCCTGTTTATTCCATACTTTAGGCGCACGGTATAAATACCAACGTAGCAACAACTTTTCTAGTATCTGGTACCTTTTAGAGTGCTCATTAAAGTGTTTCATCAAGTAGTTAAAATTTGAATGATCCTCAGTTGTAAACAGGCCGTATGACATTAAAACAAATGACACAACATTAAAAATCAAGTAGTATGACAAATTATGTCTTCATATTGTTTACGTAACTAATAATTTTCTTCTTTACAATGTAAGAGAGATTTTGCTCAAATTTAAATTAATAGCAACAAAATCTATTGTTATTTCGGGGGCGATATGGAACGTATTTCATGATTTTATTCATTTTATTAGTCCCCTGGTTATAGAACAATAAAGGCTTTTTTGTGACACCGTCAGGTGGAGCAATTACTGCGATTATTATTACAAAATGTGAAAGCAGAAAGTGATCTGCTTGATAGGTATACATGGTTTCGCCTAGCAAACATGTTATAATTATTACTTTGTCACTTAAACAACAAAGCTAGATGAGAATCACAAGATACTCAAAATTAAGTAACTTCTGCTACTTTTTCACTAAGCGCTATTATACCGAGTGATGATAAAGTTCCGCTCCATATTCAAAAAAATATTTGTGTTTTTATGAAAAATATAGATTTTCCTAACCCATCAAATAGATCCACTGTCCTATTTCCAAAAACATATTCTGCAGCCAAGTATAAGCTTAAGTAGTATGCACACGGCGCTCATACAAAATTCAATTTCTTGAAAATCGTGACACACACACACAAAGTAACCTTTTTGAAAATTTTTTTATACTTTTGACTACATTTGCCTCGATATAACGATAGATCAATTTTCGATAACGAATGTAGCTCTCCGCTTAATAAAGTTTTAATGCATAAATTTGCTGGTGCCGACTTCGGAACTAATTTTCTTGAAAAGGCTTCAAGTTATCAAAAACTGGCGTATACCATTAGAAGCGCTATAATTTTTTTATATAAGTTGTTAAAAAATTATCGACATAGGTAAAATCGTTGATTTATAAATGCGATATATGTTACGAAAAACATAATTGACAAATAACTTCCGAATCAACGAAATTTCGGTTATATATGTTCATTTCGGATACTCAAATTATCCGTCCATAAGATGGTAATGTAGTCCATTGAAAAGTTACATTTAGGGTTGCATTTTTTAGAGGACGCAATTTTATTATTTAGATGTGAGGGGGGGGGAGGTCAAAAAGCTAGTAACTTGAAGTTTGTGGAGTCGCAACCCTCCAACTTCGGCCGCCATCTTGGAAAAAGGGGGTTAATTGTTTTTAGCATTTATCAAGTAAACTATTGGTCATACATTAAAAACATTTTTTATTGCAAATTGAATCCTCTACAATTTTAGTCTAGTAACTTTTTGTTGTAAAATCAAAAATAACAAAGATATTAAAGAAAAACAATCAAAATTTTTGGTGGTGGTGGGGAAAAGAGTCAATAACTATTAAATAACAATATTGAAATGTCTATAATAAAAAACATTATTATAAAAATAATTAAAAACTATGTCATATCATTGATATAAATTTATGCTTATCAGTAGGAAAAATTAGTGTTCACTTTACAGCGCTGTAAAACCCAAACTAATGAATATAATAAAAAAAGTATATAATAAAAATTCTTCGCTGAAAACCACTCTACAAAAATGCTCTGATGTAATTTTTTTAAATAAAAAAATAAATAAATTATGGCGTCCAAAAGAAAATTTGTCCAAAAATTTTGATTGTTTTTCTTTAATATCTTGTTATTTTTAATTTTACAACAAAAAGTTACTGAACTAAAATTGTAGAGAATTCAATTTGCAATAAAAAATGTTTTTTTAAAAAAATTTGTATGATCAATAGTTTACCTGATAAATGCTAAAAACAATTTAACCCCCTTTTTCCAAGAAGGCGGCCGAAGTTGGAGGGTTGCGACCCCACAAACTTCAAGATAAGCCCTTTTTTTGACCCCCCCCCCTCACATCTAAACAATAAAATTGCGTCCTCTAAAAAATGCAACCCTAAATGTAACTTTTCAATGGACTATTAGTGTTCACTTCACAGCGCTGTAGAACCCTAATTAATGAATATAATAAAAAAGTATATAATAAAAATTCTTCGTTGAAAACCACTCTACAAAAATGCTCTGATGTCATTTTTTTTAAATAAAAAAATAAATAAATTATGGCGTCCAAAAGAAAATTTGTCCAAAAATGTTGATTGTTTTTCTTTACTATATTTGTTATTTTTGATTTTACAACAAAAAGTTACTCAACTAAAATTGTAGAGGATTCAATTTGCAATAAAAAATGTTTTTTAAAAAAATTTTGTATGGCCAATACTTTACCTGATAAATGCTAAAAACAATTTAACCCCCTTTTCCAAGATGACGACCGGAGTTGGAGGGTTGTGAGCTTTTTTTGACTCCTCTCACATCTAAACAATAAAATTGCGTCCTCTAAAAAATGCACGTTAAGGCCAAAATAATGTAACATTTCAATGGACTAAAGGTTTAATTCAGTTATACTGCATAATTGAGAATGATTTTACTCCACCACCAAGTATATTCTTTCATAATTTCTAAAAAAAAAGTTTAAAAGAAATTATGAAGCGCAACTTTATCAACACCGGGTATATTACGTATTGTCAATTTCGAGGAATATTCTTGTTTGATATTTCGTAATAAAAAACAGCAATTATAGATTTATTTTGTTATATAAGCTTACTTAGTAACACTAAAACCGTCTTCCTAGGACAATTATTTCCGCAAATCTTAATGTACGAGTATTTTTTATTTATAACCTTTCAAATTACCAGTTTATCATTTTTAAATTATAAATTGAAATAGAAAGGATGTTGTCTACATGTAAGCGTTTTTTTCTGCAACGGAATGAATGATCTCAGCATTTATTTTTGTTGTATATGCAACTGTGTCAGCGCCAAACTGCACTGTAGAGAAATCAAAGTGAAATTTATTGTTTTTTTTTTTCTAACTTTTGCTTAGCTTGACCCCAGTCAGGTACGTTACTGTAAATAGCATTGGGAAAGTTATAGGTTAATATAAGCATAATAAATCATTTGAATCAATGGAACGTGTTACACGTATAGTATGTATATACACGTTTATTTGTGTAAAAATCCGTAAAAACTTTGTTTTTTAAGATAATCCAACAAATATGTTTTTGTTTTAAATGACATCGAAAACCGTTAATGCGGTATGTTAGAAAAAATAAACGACGATGCCGTGTTGATCCTAGGATATAATAATAGGAATATTTAATTTATTACCTTTTGCACCTAGTCAAAAGAACGTGTTTTTTTTAAATACAGGCGTAACACAACAAGTTATTTTACAATTTTCTTTAAGTCATAATTTAGCTTATCTACACCAAATTAATATTATTAATAATGTTAATTAGTATTTGTCAATTTTGTAAATAAACACAGAAGAAAGAAAAGCAAAGATTCTAGCCACATTAGAAAAGGGTTATAAGGACAAAAGATAGAAATATTGTTTCTAGACACAAAAAACTGAAAATTAAATTTGGTTTAGTATTCTGTAAAAAATAAACTGAAACCGTGGCGTATCATACACTAGGCTCAATTATGTCAATATCTTACAGGAGTTCAAAATGGACAAAAACCAAAAAATGTGTACTAATTCGTAAAAACTAGATAAAACAGGCCCAAATGTGTTTACTCGTCCATGGACAAAATTTTGACCAGTTGTAACTGCCCCTTTTGATTTTTTTTACAAAATTGTATTTGTAAGAGTCCCCGGACATTCAAAAATTGTTTTGTATAAGTTCTGAAGCACCTGCAGGCCTTGGATAGCCATTTTAAAAGCCGTGGTAGGATTAGAAGAAGCGGTGATGCTATTTAAAAGAAAATAATATATTTGTTGGATTATTTTGAAGAATTAAGTTTTTACTGATTTGTACACAAACAATCATTGAATGATTACAGCGAAAAGACCACACATACCGCCTTTTCAGCAAGGATGACATGATTTATTGAAATATCGAGTTAAAAATCAAGAAATGTCAGATTGGCAATTAACTTATTTTGTGTATAGAAAAATGTCACAACGATTTGGTAATGTATCCAGTGACGCAATTGATAATGTTATAATAGAAAATACATCTAGAAATACTATTAAAAACAAGAAATACATTTGGAAATTATTTATAGATTTCTGTTTAGACAGAAAATATGAAGTGAATGTCAAAACAATTTGGAATACTACAAGTAAGCTAGTTCAGGAAAAATATTTCAATGACTATAAAATAGTGCTTGATCCGTTTACTAGTGTCATATTTAAAAGTGCAACGTGAACGTTTACAGAAAGATCCAACTAAACAAAAATGCAGTTCAGTGTCCCTAAGTTTAAATGATTTAACAAAAATAATAAATTTATGGGGTGAAGACACGCCAGATGGATTACAAAATAGTACATTATACTATAAGGGAGAGAAATGCGTTATTTTGGCAGAGGTGCAGTTTGAACACACCGACAATACACCGAGGACAAAATAGCATCTCTCCCGAATGGTATATACTATTTTTTCCACGGTCTCATTAACTTAAAAACACATATTTTGTCATTATGAAGTAAGTAGCACCAGAATTATTGTATTCGGATTTGAGCATTTATTTAGGTGTATTTAGGTAGGTCAAATTAAGGTGCTAGTTTGGTTTAGTTTAAAGTTTGTGTAGTGCACAATGAATAATTGTGAGTCGGAAGAGATTGTGGAGGCTGCAAATATTGCAATAAGCAATTTGCTGCCTCCGCAGTCAAGATATTTATACGATATAGCCTACAATCGGTTCAAAAAGTGGTGCGCCGAGAAAAATGTTCAAGTATACAGCGAGAATGTTTTGTTGGCATACTTCAGTGAAAATGCGAAGAATTACAAGTCTTCCACATTATGGGCGCAATATTCTATGGTTAAGTCATGCTTGATAATTTACGACAACATAGATATAAGCAAATTCCCCAAGCTGATCGCATTTTTGAAAAGAACCGGTGAGGGATATCAAGCGAAATAATCGAAAATATTGACAAAGGGTGAAATCGACCGTTTTCTATCAAGTGCAGATGACAAAGAATTCTTAATGATTAAGGTAAGATTACTTTTGTTGTTAGGTATTTCAATTATTAAGTATTTTGATTTTTTATAGGTTGGATTAATTCTGGGGATTGCCGGAGCTTGTCGAACTGATAAACTAATCAATTTAACTGTAGATGACATTGAGGATGTAGGCTCTTCCTTGATTGCAAAAATTCCAAACACTAAGACAAAGATTCCACGATCCTTCCTGGTTACCGATGTGGGAAATATGTTTGAATTGTTTCGAAAATACCTGTCCCTTCGTCCTCCCCACGTCAAGCATAAGCGCCTTTTTTTGTACTACAAAGCAGGAAAATTTAGTTCGCAGCCAGTTGGCAAGAATACCATGGGAAAAATTCCGAGTGTAGTAGCTTCGTATTTAAAATTACGAAGATCTTCAGCGACATTACTGGCAGATGCTGGTGTGGATATCACGACAATAAAGCGTCATGCTGGTTGGAAATCAACGACAGTCGCTGAGGGTTATGTCGAGAACTCCATTGAAAATAAAACCAAAATTGCTAATCAGGTTTTAGTAGGTACCAGTACTAGCGCAATCACAAATGTAACTGTAAATGTAAGCGAAAGTAATATTCCTTCTAATATTAATTTTGAAAATTGTACAAATGTAACATTTAATTTAAATGTCAGTAAATAATTTCAATGTTATCTTTTATTTGCATGAAAAACGTTCTCCATAATGTAAACTCCCTTGGGAGCCTTATACTCCCTTGGGAATAATCGACTACTTCTGTTTTAATTTTGATGTGATGATTTCTACTCCCGACCGTGGAAAAAAAACTTTATCATATTATAGCTGTCGAGTTAGCTTGGCGCGGTGGTGAAGCAGCTGACTGCTTTATATATTATTTTAAAATGGAAAGAAATAATGATGCAATGTTGACAGATAGAATTGAATATAATCCAATTTTTAGCAAAACTTGCCAAGGGGGTTCAAAAAGTTGCACAAACAGTAAATACCTTGTACCAAATATTGAAAATAAGGATGCATGCCCGTTATATTGATTAATAAATTATTATTAAACCGAGGTAAAAATATTACAAGCAATCTTCTTTTCCTGCCACCTAATAGATTTTGGAAAAGCGAAAATGATACCTGGTTCGACAATATGCCTGATAGATTAAATGATCAGTCATACTATTGGTTTGGATACCAAAAATAAAAACATTACTAACCATTCCAATAGATCAACTGCAGTGAGCCATTTGGCAAAAAAGGGGTTCCTGAGCAGCAATTAATAAAAATTACCGACCATAACAACTCTAGTTCCATAAAACCATATTTAACTATTGACGAAGATCGCCAAGATGAAATAATCAACAGTATGCGAGGAAATCAACAGCACTTCATCAAGTTCCGCTTCTACTTAAAATAATTTCACTAATTGTACCTTTAATAATTGTAGTTTTAATAAAGTTGGCTATATTTCTTTGATTGATTAAAAATTTTAAAAACATATGTAAAAAATTTTCTTTCCGAACACATCTCGATCCTTGATAAATACTCAAAATTTTGTCATAGATTGCTTCAAGCGTGTTGATTTAAGGTAAATTACCAAGCAACACGCTTTCAGCATTCTCAATCACAAAATTATCTCGACATTATCAACGGCCTTGATGTATTATAGGTGAAAATAATCGTACCTATTTTGAACTTGTTTACATAGCTATATGCAATTTTCTATTTCAATGTCATGTTCAAAAATATTTTATAATAACTTTGATTTAAATTAAATTAATAAGCAGTTATGTAACTGTCACATACTCAATTATATATAATAAAGTGGTACCGTATTTTATGATTGTGTTTGCTATGAATTAATGTGATGAAATGTCCAAGAATTTCTCTGTATCTGGCAACTCTGCCCAGGTCAAAGAAAGTGGAAACGATCGCAAATTTATCCACAAGTCGATATAATGTACAAAGGCGAGCAATCGCTTAATCGCTATAGCAAGTGACGTTGTGATCGTCAATGAACTACTGTGTATACGCTAACACTTTTTGTTGAAACCATTGTAAGTTATAATTATTATAACTATGCAGGGTGGTACTGATGGAATTCTACTACTGGATCCATTATCAACGGCCCTGTATTCTTGAAATAGTGCTTTCTACTAAAATTATTACACAAGTGGTGTTTTTTAGGTACAGAAATCTTGAAAAATAAAACAAAGCGTTTCTGTCCACTTTTACTATTTAAATTCTCCCCAAATAATATAATAACTTTTAAAATACATCTGTATGACACACATGATTTTATTATTCTAACCCCACATATTAACAATTATTTTTACATACAAACAAAAGTGAACAATAATTTTATATGCAGAACTATGTTCCAGTTATGTTATAACAATATTTACATATACAGTTGAATTTAAAAATAATCCGTATTTCTAAAGATTTCTGTACCTAAACATTTGTTGGTTAGACCGCTTTCTGTCGTTATACAGGGTGTTTTTAAATGAAGTAGCAAAAATGAGACCACAGATTCCTTAGGTGAAAATAAATCGATTTAACCTATCATACCTATATCTCAAGTCGCTTAATAAAAAAGATACAGGGTGTCAAAATTAAAATTTTATTTTCGATATTTCTAAATAACATAAGAAATCCAAATATTTACATAAAATTAGTAAATAGATGGTTTTTGCGGGCAAGAAATTCAAATTTGTTTCTAATTTTGACGTCACTAGTAGAGGGCGTCACTTGTGGCACACCATGTTCATTTTAAATGGCAGAACTTTTTTGCAGCTTAGTGTATCCATGTGACTATCGAAACAATCGATTCTCCTACCTGTTTTATTTGAAAAAGGTATACCTTGCTGAAGTCGGTACGAGTAACCATTTTTGAAATAATTCTATTTAAAATGCTCAGTGCACCCAATAAAAACTGTTTCGGTTTCAGGTAAAGTGCCTTTTCTGCTGAATATACAGAAAAATATTACTTGAAAAAGTTGTTCAGAATGGTAAATTATGAAAACGTGCAAAATTTCAAGAAAGTCGACGAGGTTTGATGAAACCATTTTTCAACAAAGCACAAAGATTTTATCAAATCAGGCCGATAGACACTTTTAAATAGCAGATTCAGACTTTAGAGTCGGAATTCAGAGTTTAAAGTCTGAATTCAGAGTTAGTCTGAATTCAGAGTTAGTCTGAATTCAGAGATTAAACTTTGAATTGTTTATTCATTCTTACTATTTAAATTTTTTGAAATAAAATGAATGTTTATATTTTAACAATATTTAAATCTACAGTTAAATTTTATACTTATTTTCAAAGATTTCTGTACATAATATTTTGTTGGTTAGATACTTTTCTCGTTATTTTTTGGGTGTCTCGCAGGTCCCAATAAGACAACATTCCTGTTATTGGCTAAGTCCTAGATTATTCTATTTTATGTCTAAAATTATTTGTATTTGACGCTCTTAAACATTTAATAACTGAACCAATTATTCTGTAAGATATCTTAGCGGTCAAGGCATCATTTTGTATGTCTGTTCAAGGCCTTCTAAGCCAACTATTTAATTTAGAAAAAAACAATTATTTTTATAAAATGGCCGATTTTGAAAATTTATTGTCCTAGACGGATTTTTTCTTTAACGCACTGTATATAAAATTATTATGCCATGGAATAGGCCATGAAAAGGTTTCATATACAGGACGATAGATTTTGCTACTGTAGTTTTGTTAAAAATGGTCAAATTATGTTTGGCTTTTAACGTTAACATGAAAACAAAACACTATAAGGACATATTTATGGCATTGAGTCTTCTATTTAAAGTTAAAAAATGCATTGTTGCATATGGAAGCTACCAGTTTTACTTTAAAAATTTATATAAACGATATTTTTTTAAATCATAAAGTTATCTTCGAAGTTTTCACAATGAATACAGAAAATAGAATTTAATTTTCTTTTGTTGTACAATTGTTATACTTTTTACAGCAAATCAGGCTAAATAATAGTAATTACTTTGCTTATATGAGTGATTTTCATGGCACACGTTGTTAAGAATCACAGACTACGTGTTTATAAATATTTTACCTTATTTTTTCTGTACCTATACAGATCTTTTACGAAATAAAATTATTGGGCAAGTGCCAAATAATGACAAATTTCACCTCGAAAAGTGGCTACGGATTATATAATATTTTCGTAGACACTACCTATAACACTACTTTTTTAATTAATTCTACACCTCCCTCTCATCATGCTCGAAACACGGAAATCCGCCTCTGAAAGAGCTTTGGCTGCCCCTTCCGTACCTGGCCTACATTTCATTTCCACTGATAAGGACGAACTTTTACAAATAAGCTTTCCACGATTACCACAAGCCATTCTTTTGTCCGCACTCGACAGGTGAATATCGAACAAGCAAGGCCAACTGTTACCCTTAGCCTTGTGTTGAAGTGTTAAGTTGTGTCGAGGCGATGGACAGAAGGGAAATCGTGGACTTCATCCTCAGGTTCTTGGTTTGAAGTGCTGGTATGTGCCTGGCGGCAGCAGTGTTTGGACTTGACCGAAGCTGAAGTGTTTTTTTTTGTGAGAGACTTTTGTGCGGTTTTTTGAAGAAGACCCATATACCTAGTTTTTTATGTAAGTTACATACACATTTTTATTTTCATAATTTTTGTGAAAAGTTTCTAGAATAATGGTGCTATAAAAATAAACTTAATTTGCAGCAATATATTTTATAATGTTTTTATCGAAGATTTTTTTTTACAAATTATTGAAATATGCAGCCATGTAGTATTTTTCATTTATTTTATTATTTTCTAAATGTAGACATTTTATTTAATCTTTTGAAATATTCTAGTCTAAAGCGAAAACAAATAGTTTCAAAATCATAATAATATGATGATAATGATGATAATAAAATTATACAGGATGTTGAATATGTATGGAACTTTAAGTTTAAATTTTGTAGATCCTTTGGTAATCTTGCGTTTGTTTCGGAGCCAGTAATTTTCTTGCCATGGCAACCAATTTTGTTTTTTGTAATATCACGATACTATTTTCTGTCCTTATTTGGAATACACTTTTCTTCGTGTACGGTCGTGTAAAATGTGTATGGGTCGCATTGCAAAATGCAAAAATCCAAATGCCTAGCGAAAAATACGATACTTTCACTTGTAAAATGAAATTATCAACATCGCAATTTTAAATTTAAGAAACCGATTGGAAAAATATGTTCGGCTGGAGAGAGATATGGTGGAGAAAACTAAAATTTACTCTAGATTAACGTTTTATAATTTTACGTTTAACAATTTAGTATTCTAGTATTCATTACATTTTTTGTACGTTCATTATTTTTACTGTGGCCGCAATTAAAAGTGTTAAACTTTGTCCGATTGGTTTTTGTTTTCATTTTCATAGCAATCTTTGATCTTATTTTAGTTGTCTCATTTTTCGAAGTTTGACACCTCATAAAATCATACAATAAATATTTTTCGATCAAATTTGATATATGTGTTTTCATGGGTGCTGAATAGCCTAGTAGTATTTTCTTTTTGATAAGAAAATGCCTAACACACCTTTCTGGAAAAGCGACCGTTTTAAAAAATTGTAGTAGGCTAGGCTGTCCCATCAATTAAATGGTTAGTAGAATATAATTTCTGTAAAAGAATTACTTTTCAACATAGTTTAAGGAAACTTGGAATATTTTTGCTTTAGAGGGAGCCAAACAAGGCCATGTTGCCAGATTTTTTATAAAAAAAAATATGAATTTAAACTAGCCATTGTGTATTTAATTAAATACTAAATAAAAATCGCACTACCCACTTCAATTTTAAAGGGGTGTGAAGGTGACAAGTGAAACACCTTGTATTTAAAAAAATATACAAGGTATTTCTGAAATGAATGTGTTTTTTCAAAGGAGCAATAAAACTTGAAAATAAGCAATTTTTGTTCAAAAATACATGGTATTGCGTGTAATTTTTAGACACTTTTTTAGATTAGAAAACTGAAATTAATTATAAAATAATAGAACAAATTCGATCGGTCAGTGGTCGCGCGGTTTAAGGCGTCAGTACTTGAATCGATGTGGCTAGACCGCTGTGTGTTCGATCCCCGCGGCCGGTAGACTGTATGTCAGCTATATTCGTGGAGAGGAATGACATCCCCTCTGCGGGTATGGTAGGATGGAAGAATGTTAGCTTGGGTCAATGTGAGAGATTGATACCGGTCGACGTTTGACTACCCCCCTAATTAATGAGGTTTTCTGGGTTTCCCTCATTCCTGCACTGCATGGTGGTTAGGGCCTACAAACGTAATAATAAGCATACTTCTAAACGACGGTTGAAATTATTATTAGCATGCGTGCGAACTTTGAAAGATCGAGCAATTTTAGGTAACTTGTGTTTAATGTTTAACAATATTCAAACACTAGGTAATATATAACATATCGTCAACAGGTTTAATCGCATTTTAGTCAGCCCATATAGCACAGATTACCAATTAATCATGATTTTGATTAAATTAGTAAAATGGTAATACGTACATAATGAATTAATTAATTAAGGTAATTAACAACAGTCCGATCTAATCGGTTACCACAGTGGTGTACATAGATTTTTCCATGGAGGTGTAAATATATTAGTATTCTGTAGGAAAATCGTACAGGAACTTATTCGCGCACGCGAAATCTGACCTATAGCGTGAGCCCCTGGTTACCTAAATATATAACGAGGAATTATTAAAGTATCAAAGTCACTAATTGATCATGATCATCAGGACTAATCGATTACAGTCCGTAATTGACCCGCAGGATCCGATAATTTGATTATTCAATTACCAACAAGGTAATGATGTGTGTATACATGGGTGCAAATTATTTTGACAAAAAATAGCATTCGCCATTTGCAGAAGCGGAGAAATCTTAATTAATGCCTTTGGCCTCATTATTCTTTCGCCTTGAAATGTAAGAAAGAAGAATGCAACAGATGCACTTAAATGCATCATTTATTAGTTGCTTCTATCAGTCCTCTTTATTTCTCCAAGTTAGGCGAAGAAGAAAAGTATTGTTTCGTATTTTTCTAATGAATGAAGATCTTGCTCATGCAGCAGAGTTGGCCCCATTTGATTTTTTTACCTTGAAATGTGAGAAGGAGGAATGAAACGTAGATGCTTCATTTATTAGTGCTTTTTATTTTTTCAAGTTAGGGGAAGTAGAAAAGTTTTGTTTCATATTTTTTTAATTAATGAAGGTCTTGCTCGTGCAGCGGATTTGGCCCCACTTGATTTTTTCGCCTTGAAATGTAAGAGAAAGGAATGAAACTTAGATACATCATTTGCCTCTTGCAGCCTTTTTTATTATTTTTTTCAAGTTACAGGAAGAAGAAACATTTTTTTCCATATTTTTTTTATTGAATACAGATCTTGCTCGTGCAGCGGATTTGGCCTCAATTGATTTTTTCGCCATGAAATGTGAGAGGGAAAGCAGCTTAGATGCATAATTTATTAGTTATTTCTGTTAGTCTTTTTTATTTCTTCATGTTAGAGGAAAAAGAAAAGTTTTGTTTTATATTTTTTTAATGAATACAGATCTTGCTCGTGCAGCGAATTTGGCCTTATTTGGTTTTTTCGCCTTGAAATGTAAGAAGGAGGAATTAAACTGTAAAAAAATGTATTAAAAACTAATTTCACACATTTCAAAAACAAGTCACTCGATACTTTATGTTATCTTATTTCGTTTAAGTCTGACATGGGATTTATGATAAACTTACACATCCCATCTAGATTATTGTTTTTTAATTAGAATTCCAAAGTTGGTCTATTGTAATGAATAATAAATTAATTTTTATATCCAAATGTCCATAAGCATAATGTTCATAATGTCCACTTTTTAATTAACTTGGATTTACGAGAGCGATACAAATTTGTCCAAAAATCAGGGGCGAACATTTTTTTTTGCTAAAAATGTGTATTTAACTGCACGAACGCCACTGATACTAGTATATTACAAGATAAATTTATACACGTAAAAGTAGCCCTTTACTATACACTGTTCTGTACCAAATCTCATCTCAATATCTCCATCGGTTTTCAAGAAATGAAGACTATAATATTTAAGACACAAACTTTTAAACAACCTGTATCTGGAAAACGAGACATTTCCTTTTTTTCTTATTTTTAAACATAGAACCTGCCCCTAGATGTTCTTCATCATTCTGTAACACCCTGTACACCCACATATACATAGGTAAGTTTATCATTTTGGTCTTCACTGAGAAATTTTTCTGCGCTCATATTTTAAAATTTATTGGTTTTTCGCTTGCAAAAGGAAAGCTTGCGGTAAAAAAAGTGAAATATATTTTTCTATGAAAACAATCTGATTTGAAATAAAATTCATGTTTGAAAAACACGTATTTTTTCAGAAGGTGACTTTTTTTTAGGAACATATGCTTTTAACGCTATTTGTGCTGGTGTAGTCGAACATCTCCCCTACCCACTACATTACTGTCTCAACCACACCACCAAATAATATACGGACGTTCACGAAAAATGATTTATACCGCTCAGAAAAGCATTAAAAACGATTTATGAAGTTGCCCCGATCGGTAGCGTCTACATAAATTTGATTTATCGGCCGGTTATAAATATTCAAAATTCTGTCTGCGGCAGGCTTGTATTTTTGGCGGAGAGAGTTCTTTCCACGGAAGCAGAACGCGGACGGCCTAGTGCAGGCACTTGAATCGAAGAATGTAACTTGTCACACCGTTGGCTTTCGATCTGCGCTGCTTCCGTCGTACTTTTACTGATCTCAGATGCTTTCTTTTTACGGTGGATCGTGTGGCGAGTTTCACGACAATTTTATTATCATTTATAACGTGTACAGCAATTAAAAGTCTTAAAAATGCTTACGGTACCTGCTTTCCAAGACCTAATCATTTCTTAATTAAAGGCGGCTGTTTATTTATTTTTGTTGTTGGAAAGCTGCGTTTTACGGCAATATTTATACAACTTATTTTTTGTGGATTTTGGAATATAAGGTAGTAGATTTATACAGGATGTCCAGAATATGAGTGCCTTAATTTTGCCATATGATGAGTTGTACTGAACAAAACATATTTGTCTTAACATTTTTTTTTTTCTGTCCAACGGTAATAGAATTATCAGATTAGATTCACCGTAAATTAACATGTGATGCAGCTGGTTATGGTTACTATAAATTGTTCTATGTTTGTTTATGTACACTCACAAATATCAAAGAAAAACTAGACAAAAATGAATCGCACTAGCTGTACGCACCATTATGACTAATATTACTTTTAGGTAGATTATCAACAGCAGCCTGACACTGCAATGTTGTCGAACGTTACAGTAAGGTACGTTATAGTTTTAACGACTTTCTTGGAAACTTCAATTGTTTACTTCATTATTACTGATCCAAAAATCAAATTATGAACAAATTACGTTACAGGCGTTTTTACTTAACCTTAATTTTACCTTAGTTTGTAATTTCATAACATAGCTTTGCATATTATTGCAGTTGTATTTATAATTTTTGAAATGTATTTGTTGACAAACTATTCGTTTTAGACATTTTTTTCATAAGAGTTTTTTATTGCTGTTAGTCTGATATATAAGTCCTTAAAATTCTGGCACTCATATTCCAGACACCCTGTATAGTAATCAAATTATACTACATGACAAAAAAAGGTAAACACACATTAAATATCGTTCTATGTTGATGATTTTTTATATAGATTCTAATTAAAAAGATATAAGATGCGGTATTCGAGGTGTTTTATTGGAACTGATAAAATCTTATCTATCGAATAGAATGAGTTATAAAAACGGACAATACTGATGTTCTGATAAAGTCAGATGTAGCATTTATAGAAGGGGGTGTACCTCAAGGGTCCATATTGGGTCCTCTGTTGTATGTTTTACATACCAATGACTTGCCCGCGATGGTTGATGTAAAAACTATTATGTATGCTGATGATGCAAGTCTAATAACTGGTAATACTGATAACGAAAATCTTATACAGACAGTGATTGCTGCATTGGATTCACTGGAGGGCTATTTCTGTAAAACCAGTCTAGAATTAAATAAAGAAAAAACACAAATAATCAGCTTTACATACCAAAAAGATGACAATGATGATTTACTAGTGGCAATGACATCATAAGATCAGTAAATAGCACTTCTTTCTTGAGGGTAGAGGTTAATTCCCGATTGAATTAGAAAAACCATATAGACCATGTCGGCCAAAAGCTCGCTAAATACTGCTATGCTCTTAGAGTGGCTTTGAGAGGGGGCGGATTGTTAGGTTTCACGGTGAGAGAAATTTCTAGAAGGAGTAACAAATCCAGGATCCTTACGTACTATAGTACAGTGTTATCAGATCGTAGACACAGAGTTAGAGGCACCGGCCTTCCTAGAGGAAGCACAGAGTGTGCCTATTATTGCGACCCACATTTGTGACGTTATCGTTGTTCGAGATATGACCTCATCGACAATTTTTTTAAATAGCAGACCCCCAATTTTGACCATGCCATTTGAAAGAGCGTGTCATTCTACATACATATATCATACAAAATTATGGTGTTACATAACAAAAATTTCAAGAAAATAATAGTTGTTTTATGTTTGTCATAAATTTAAAACGACTTACGTGATTGTGACAAAATTTGGTACGTTAAAACAGCTTTACAGCAATTTTACAAATACAAATAATTTTATACATTTAAGGACTGAATGATGGAGTTTATCAAATAACAGGCAGGTTATCTCATGTTACCTGCGAATTTTCAAAGGTACCGAAGTAAAATAAATACATAACGGCTGAAAGCGGTCTAACCAAAGAATTTTTAGGTACAGAAATCTTTCAAAATACATATTTTATTAAATTTAACTGTAGATGTAAATATTGTTATAACATAAATTTACATAGTTTTGCATATGAGATTGTTCAGTTTTCAAGTATGTGAAAATAATTCTTAAAATGTGGAGTTAGAATAACAAAATAATGTGTGTCATACAAATGCATTTTAAAAGTAATATTATTTGAGGAGAATTTAAATAGTAAAAGTGGATAAACAAAACATCAATAATTTTATATCAGATCTTACTTTTGCTCTACATACACTACAAATTTAATCATTTTAAGGCGGGAAATACGGTGATTTTAAATTATATTAAAAAAATAACTTCGTTATAAAAAAGTAATGAATCCAATGAATTTAGTTTTACACGAGTTCTTTTAAAAAACTAATAAGACTTCAATTGATGTATGTTACAAATAAGAGACAACCTGTATATGAAGGAAATACCTCAGTATGTCAGTATATTACTAGGTATCAATAGTTATTCTTCTATTCTCTAAAAAAGCGTGTTACATAACATCGAAATAGGTATCTTCCGTTTCCGGTTTTTTCTCGATCTTTTTGGGTTATGTAACACAAATCGTGGAGAAAGTAATCGATTTAGAGAATTGCCGCAGGGTTTGAAAGTTTTTTACATAGTTGGACTATATAATATTCAATTCGTAATATGAATAGATTATTTGTTTTGTAAAATTGTAATTAATGCATTTCTTCTTTTCAGATAATAGCTAGAATTTAGTGAAACAATGGCACTTGTGGTAAATTCGACACAAACCCTAGTTCATCAAGCCTACGACTACTACTTGTGGACTCTATCGTTATCAGGTAATCGACTCATAAACGATTATTCAAAATGGACACATTTGTACGAAAAACCAAAGAGCATATACGGTCCTGCTTGCTGCAGGGCCGCATATGCCCCTAAACTGATGGCTGCTGGTCCAGGTGTGGCATGATTCATGCAAGTGTGTCCGATTCTTGAGAAATGTATACAGAGTGTGCAGTAAAGAATGGCCATATTTTAAAGCTAGCTTCCTTGGACAAAAGAAATGTGAGCGAGATCAGTGTAGCTTAGTAAGATTTTGCATTATTGCGTTGTTTCAAAATAACTAATCATTTTCCAAAAATCTCTATTCTCAAAAAAGTCTGAAAGAAATAATATAGTGGCACAGGCGTTCAGAACGTCCTATACATTTAACTCAAAAATCAGTTAGATATTCGTGTTTATGTCACAAAACAAATTTTTCCAAGGTTAAGTAGATGCAATTACCCAACAGAACCCAACAGAATTATCGTAAAAAAAATAAGGAAGCAAACCCTACAGGCCCAATCTTTACTGTCCAAGAAGTACCATGCCTTCGTAAAGTCAAAAGTATAAAAGGATGCGGACTTCTCCAAGGCTTTTGACAAGATCGGTCACTATATACTTATTGGTAAACTTTCAACTTTAGGTTTTAACATCACCTATCTTCTAAAATTTTATTTACATAACCGTCAACAATTTATTTGCTATAATGGTTTCTGTTCAAATACTTACTTAGCTACGAGTGGAGTCCCACAAGGTTCCAATCTGGGTCCTATGCTTTTCTTAATATCTATAAATTATATATGTGATAAGCTGAATTGTAATGTCTTAATGTTTGCTGACGACTTAAAGCTATATTCTCTTATTTCTAGTCTTGGCGATTGCCTTATATTACAAGGACAAATTTACATTTTGGAAAATTGGTGTGAAAAAATAAACTATACTTAAATGGAAAATTCTAACTTTTAGCCGTAAATTCAGCAATATTCAGTATCCTTATAGCGAAATATTTTAAAAACGTTTTCATTATTTTTTGTAGATCAAAGGACGAGAGGATGGCCCTTGGTCGACTCACCCGTTCCCACGATATTTTATACTATACTCTACCTCTTCATAGTCTGGCTAGGTCCAAAACTGATGGCGAAGAGGAAACCCTTCCAACTGACGTGGCTTCTGATACCCTACAACTTATCTATGGCAGTACTGAACGCTTACATAGCAGAAGAGGTAGTACCAGACGATGATTTAGTTGTTTTCGCAAAAATAAACATACTCTATTCTTCTTCTCCAGCTTCTGACGGCCTCAACGCGACTGAGATATAGCTACATCTGTGAACCTTGTCGAGAGAGGTACCATCCAGATGAGTTACAAGTAAGTAACATTTGCGCAATTCATGCGTTTATAGATTTTGGTTTATTTTGGAATTTTCTCTTTTTAGATCGCCAATGCTGTTTGGTGGTACTACTTTTCTAAACTCTTGGAGTTTTGCGATACATTTTTCTTTATATTAAGGAAAAAAGATCGGCAACTTACCTTCCTCCACGTCTACCACCATTCCACCATGTTCGCTTTTTGGTGGATTGGAATCAAATGGGTACCCAGTGGTTCCAGTAAGTCGATTTGAAATTAATAATAATGCATTTATTGCCGAAATAATCCATTTACAGGACAAGTGTGAGAGTATTTCTAACAAAAGAAAAGTAACTTAATAAGTACATATACAATATGTCAGTGTGATAAGTGTAAGTAATACTAACACTTTGTGTAGAAATTAATTTAGATCATGATGAAACAACAAACCAAGTACTAATTAACTTAAACATCACGAAAAAATTGAAATCCTACCCATAATAAATTTTTAAGAGTGCAGGTATGTAAAGCACATAAGGTGGATATCTGATTAAAACTGATAGAACATATACTGGAGATTTCATACTTAAATTGGTTCTTACATTTTGACAATAGAACATACAGTGTCCTTATGATCCATCCAACTCGTAGGTCAAACATAGATACTGAATCAATTCGGTTGTGAAATAATTTATACAAAAGTATAAAACAAACTCGCAAGCACTCTTCTGGTATGTAAAGAATCGAAATTAAATCTTTGTACCAACAAACTGTGGTTATATCCCCTAGGTGAATAGTAACAATCAGCACGGTAAGACAAAAACTTAAGAAAGCGCCTTTGAACTGATTCAACTAAATCAATATGGATTCTATAGAACGGGTACTAAATAATACTACAATATTCAAGTTTCGAGCGTACTAGAGAATAATAGAGATATTTTAAAGCAGCAACGTCATTAAAGTCTGATGAATGTCTAATAACAAAGTTTAATGCAGTGTTAACCATTTGATGAATGTGGTTGGAAAAAGAAAATTTATCATCCATGATAACTTCAAAGTCCTTAGCACTATTGCAACGTTTAAGAGCTGTAGCGTTGAGATTATAGTTAAACAAAGTAGGCTGAGTTTTAAGTTTAAATTAGCAAATCTTGCACTTGTCAACATTAACTGACAATTGATTATTTGAACACCATTCCTCAACTAAATCAATACTTTCCTGTAAATTTAAGCACTTGTAGAATGTATATTTAAAAAAAGTTTTAAATCGTCGGCAAAAAAAAACAAATGATTAGATCTTAGTAAATCGTTAATAAGTAAAATAAAAAGAAGTGGTCCAAGGTTGGTTCCTTGGGGTATACCCGAAGTGGTCAAGAAAGTAGATTAGACTTGACCTCTATTGTTAATGTTGCTTGAAACAAATTGGGTAAATTCAACCAAATTTGTCAACGAAGAGCGTGACGCAACAATTCCATGTTGATTCGGAGAAATAAAATTTCTGACTTTGCTAAAAAGAATTGTGTACACAGTCATCTGAAATACTTCCGCAAAGTTGGATAGAATAGCGATTGGTCGATCATTTTTTATATCAGATGGATTAGTATTGGACAAATTCTTGATAACTTCCACTGCTCCGGAAAAGTAGCAGTAGATAAAATAAGATTAAATAAAGCACACAATGGAGCAGAGAAAATCATAGAACATTCTTTAATGAAAAAGTTTGGTATCTGGTCATCTCGACATGTCATCTTATTTTTTAACTTCCATCATTACAAACATCAGTCTGTCATTAATGAATGTTATTTTTAGCCTTCCTGCCAGCCATGGTGAATTCAGGAATACACGTACTTATGTACTTGTACTATGGATTGTCTGTGTTAGGTCCCAAAGTCAGCCAATTCCTGTGGTGGAAAAAGTACCTTACAATCCTTCAATTGGTGAGCGTGATAAAATTTACAAAAAACAAACTTTTCAAAAATAACTGTTTGCTTTTTCCAGATCCAGTTCACGTGTGCCTTGATACTGGGTGCCAACGGACTGAGAACTGGTTGTGAATTTCCATTATGGATGCATTACACCCTTATCATTTACATGATGTCTTTCATCGTTCTCTTCGGCAACTTCTACGTTAAAGCCTACATTGAAAGGGTAAGAATTATATTTATTGTCGATAAAATAATCAAAATCACGCAATCAAACACCTGTATTGGTCTATAAAATGATTACACAGCCTCATTTTGATTATTGTGCTAGTTTGATTGCTTTATTTGGTGGTAATAGTATTTTATATTTACAAAACAGAGGAATGCGTATTATTTTAAAATGTAATAGATATACTCCAATTAATATTATGTTGAGTGTGTTGAACTGGCAGTCGGTCAAAATTAGATTATACTATTTCTCAATGTTATTTATCTTTAAGGTGGTAAAAGGGTTATTGCCTATATATTTTAATCAGTTCTTAGTGTTCAATTATGATATACATCAACATAATACTAGGGTTAGAGCTGATTTACATGTTGCTCGCACTAAGTATAAAAAACGATGAACTCCACATTTCATAAAGGATTGATACAGTTTAATCAACTGCCAGATGAGATTAAAGAATGTTGGACAGTTGGTAATTTTAAATCAATGCTGCTCAAATTCATTAAAATCAGAGATGCTTAACTTGTATTTGCATATCCTTCTTATAGCGACCTGATTGCTGCTATAGATGTTGTCGTTGTAGATCTATTTATATAATAACGTATATTTTTCCAATTTGGTACATCCTTGCAACAATGCTGTTTGGTATATAGTTTAATACAAATGTATCCAATACTGTATATTAGTGTATTCTATTTAATAAAGGTTTTCTTTTTCTTTTTCTACTTATAAATCGATTAGACTTAGATCTGGAACTTTAGCAGATCGATTTGTTTGAAAGAAGAATAGAGACGTATTATAGATATACGAAGTAAGTTTTCCTTGTATATACTTATTTTTAAAACCAAAAAATAACGTCTGAAGCTCGAACATACAATAAAAATGAATATGTTTTTCCTTGACCCAATATTTTCTGGAGGACGACAAATCGTCTCAAAGCACTCTGGAGACCTTATAGCACCGATCTGTTTCGATATCATTTTTATTTATAGCTGTTTCATTGCATATTGTATGATTTAGGGCCAATCTGAAGTTTACTACTTTATATAAAAAGCTTAAACAGATTTATAAGCTTAACTGAAGACGAATAAGATATGGACAGCCCAATTTCTTTCATACTGATAATTTATTACCTTATATATATAACATTTTCTATCTGTTTGTAAATTTAGAGTCTCATAATCACAGCAAAATTAAAACAAATTGTGTAGCGTAATGATATCATTAATCTTTGTCATAAATGTTGGCCTAAGGAGCCCTTTAGGCAATTTCAATTAAATAGTCCGAAGGTGTATTTGATTTAGATGGAGAGTGTCGTTGTTTCAAATTTTTTATAAAAACGCTTTTTTCAGGGTAATCAAATCTTCTTTGGAATGGATGTTGGATGTGGACAAGGAAACACTTACATCGACAGATCCAAAAACGAAATGATTCCTAAGGCAATCAACGGCGTGCACAAACAATCAGAAAAGAAATTCAATTGAGCTCGAATCGGGTCCGATCGCAGGCGTTCTAATCGTAACTTTGAATCGCGTTCTTCCTGACTTAAAGTGAGCATTTCTTAACAGCAAAAAAGAGTTTTTTTATTTATGGTGGAATGTCGTTGGTAGGAAACAATTTTTACTTACTTGTTGATGGTTATGTTAAGTTTTTGTTTAATTTTAGGTATTTAATTCTGTATAGTGTAAAAAATGTCAATTATACCTAGATAGGTGAATATATAAAGAAATCGTTTAGTAGCTTTTAATATACCCATGGATTTTAAACATTGCTACTTGTCATGTCGCATAAAGTGTGAGCATCAGTCAGGTGTACCTCAAGGAACAGGACTAGGCCCGTTCCGCTTCGTAATGTATTTTATTGATTCTTAATTAAACCAACCATTAAAATCGTTAATACTTCCTTTTCGATTCAATCATTTCATTACGTCTTTTTGAAAATGCTACAATATTTTTAACAAATGTATTATAACGAGAATGATTATATTAAGAGCTGCTTGCCTTGTACATATATGGTTATTATTACTTATTACAAAAATTGTTATTGTAAACACTGCCAAGTGCACATTATTATGTATTGATATCAGACACTGTGTTCTCAGGGTAATTTTAAATCAAAATTCAGTGTAGAATCAGTCCTGAAGCTTGTCTTAATCAATTCTGACAATATGTATCAATATCGTGGACGTATAGGTAAAATATAAACTGTTTTGTAGGATAAAGTGTGTGTTTTATTTAGAAATATTTTATTCAAGTACAAAAATATAAAATCGACGCTTTTGTTCCGCTTTTATAATCCGTATCCGTACTCATCAAAAAGAAGAAAATTAGGGGGAGTTTCCTTGAACAAAAATAAGAAAAAAAGTTCCTGTGAATCTGTGTCCGCAAATGCTTCATTTCGGAGATACAGGGTGTTGAAATTTTTAAAAAATATAGGTTTTTTATTAATATAAGAAGAACCCAAATTTCGATTTTTTTTTAAATTTTGTATGTTTGTTTATAAAAACCATAGACATCTTCTGACTTAATTTAATTTATTTTTTCTGCTCCAATGGCGTCCGGGGGATCATTCCTATTGATATTAATAGGTAAAAATTTAAGACGTCACTGCTTTTCCTTTGGTTTCATATTTTGTTCTAATTATGCGATTAAAAATACATCTCTTTTGTCTCTTTACTTTGTTTGGTATCTTGCTTCGTTTTCTAGCAAAAAAATAATAACCTGTTCCATGCGCATTCCTGATGGGAGTAGAAAACAAAAATAGAACAAAGTACGCCACTGGAATTGATAAAATAAATTAAATTAAGTCAGAAGATGTCTATGGTTTTTATAAACAAACATACGAAATTTAAAAAAATATCGGAATTAGGGTTCTTCAGATATTAATAAAATCCAAAATTTTTTTAATTTCAACACACTATATCTCAGAAATGAAGCATTTCCGGACACAGATTCATAACAAGTTTTTTTTGTTATTTTTGTTCAAGGAAACATCTCCTTTTCGTCATATTAACGGGACACCCTGTATAAGACTTGATGGGATAAATTCAAAAAATATAGTTTAGTGCGCTGTTCTCTCTTATAAACCTCGATTTTTTTTTTGTTCACTGAACAACTGAAGTACACCCAATTTTACTTTCTAGTTTTCATTTGATGTTTATAAAGAAAGCTATGAGTCATGAGCGAAAACAATGTGGAGAAACATCATTTAGTGTCTCTTTCTTTAGTAAAACTTCAACTGTCATGTTGTCAATGTCAAAATTTGTGTGAACTGTACTTCATTTTTCGTCTAAATTTTTCGTAAACGAAGAAAGTTCAAACGTGAAAATTATAGTACTAATATTTCGAAAGGTAAGAATAATGGGTTTAATTTAATAATTCGAATATATTCATCCATATGTATACAAACCTTCCCATTTTTCAAGAAATCGATTTAATTTTAATTTTTTTATAACAAACCTTGCCAAGATTTATGTCATATTTAAAATATGTATACATATTTCTAAATACCTGGAATCTATCACGTATATGAACGATTTCTAAAAGTGGAGATAGATGCAATATATCTAAAACCGTTCAACTTCAATCATTTGGAATTTGACTAAAGCTTTTGAAATTGTAATCCACTTTTCTTTCTATATAATCATGCCAGTAATATTATTAGTCCTTGTCAACACGGTTTTATGAAAGGTAAATACATTAATACTAATTTGCTTTATATTACTAAATATATATGGGAAATCTTTGATAATCAAGGTCAGGTGGACGTAATTTATACTGACATGACGAAAGCATTTGATCGCCTCCACCATGAGATTCTTCTTGAAAAACTTGATCGCATAGGTGTTTCTGGTAAATTATGTCAACTCTTTAAGTCTTATCTTGACGACACACTACAATTTGTCCGATGCCAGGGATTTAAGTCAACACAGTTTAGTGCATTAATTGGGGTTCCTCAAGGCTCAATTTTGGGTCCTTTATTATTACACATTTATATTAATGATATATCTTCTTGTCTTGACGTTAAGTACTTGTTATATGTGGATGATATGCAAATTTACTGGTCAGTGTCTACCGTTGTACATTGTGTATTATTACAGGATAACCTAGAACGAATTAGTGACTGGTGTAACTCGAATTATCTTAACTTAATCATTCAAAACTGCAATAATTTGTCCTTTTCTCGTAAGCAAAGTACATTAGTCTTTCTTTATAACATTAATGACACTTCTCTTCTTAGATCCAAAACAGTTTAGAAATCTAGGAGATACTTTTGATTCTGGATTCTCATTTAATCATCATTTACACGTTAGTGTTGTACATGCCAACAAAAACATGGGTTTTATTATATGCAATTCGAGAGAATTTTAGTCAATTGATGTATTGCTTGTCTTTACTTTTCTTTAATACGTTCAAAATTAGAATACTGTCCCTCAGTTTGACATCCTTAATGACAATCAAAAGTATTTGATGAATTTTTAAAGCACGTTTACTTTAAGGCTTATGGATTTTATCTGAGGAACTGAGGAACAGTATTCTAATTTTGAACTTCATCCATATGACATATAGGTGGCTGTTGTTTACTAAATAAATGAAACACATTATGATTTTCCCAGAATAGCAATGTCCTACCAACTTGTTGATCCATTTGGTTGGTGCGAATGCACGCTATGTAACCTGTTTTGAAATTCAGCAATTTGGTGGATGGAATTCACCACACCACACTTCTGAAATTAAAAACAGGCCCATACCTAAATTTCATATTTAGCAGAAATAGCATATGTCCAGAACGTGTGTCATATCTGCTGGGTATATCTTAAACAGCTCATCGTCTACAGCTAAAGTGACCATGTGGTATGTGGACTCATTAAGTTTGCTGGGTTTGCTCCTGCACACAATCCATTACAAATCATTGTCACAGATTTTTAAAGGAGAGGCAGAACGGACATATCTTATAATTTGTGCTAGTTGCGAATTTCTTGTTGGAACTGTGGATTGAATGAATGACGGAACACTGAACAAATATAACAATAAAGTTAAATTTAGGTTATGACAAAGACAGAGACAACTATCCATAAAATTATAAGTTAATGTTAGATGCCTAGTAGGAGTAGACAGCTGACAGACTAATACGCATGCGTCGGATTATCAGTTTACGAAGAATCCGCAAACTGTTGGTCTTGATCATGCTGGAATAGTGGATTAGGAGTTATAGATTATAGTTGAATTCTTGCTGGAACGCTTACATCCATGCTGCATATGCCTCTAATAGTTATGAACAGTTGCAGGAACAAACCTATTGTCTACAATAACTGAAATTTAGGCCATACGTCATTTCTGCTTATACCGATTCAAATGTTTTTGAGGTTATGTTTGTTCCTCCTCCAGGTGACGGACGTGACGTCTTTCTGATCACGTGCCGCGCATTCCAGTTCAACTTCCCAACATCTCTCGTATAACATAGGTCCGGCTGCACCTATCGATTGGCTGTGGTGGGAAGTTCTCGGTAGCGCTGTCGTAGTGGAAGGGACGCCCGTCGCGACGCTTCGGCCGGCAGTCGACCTGTTGTTAGAGACCGAACAACACGCCCGTTTCTATGGCCTAAGACGTGGTCAGGCAGTCACGGTGACCAACTGTGCTGTGGAGGAAATCCCCTTCAGAAAGGTAAAAGGTGAGTGAATTTATCCTTGTTTTGATCTGACCTGTGGTGGTGGATCAAATCCTTTAAAATGGAACGTGGTGGGACATGGTTTGTTGACGTTCGGGGAAAATAACGAAAAATAACACGTAATTTATAAACTTAGGTATACGATGTTTGTATGGATACTTAAAAAAATTGTTCAGGTAGCAGATGGTATTAGTGGTGTATACAGATTTAGTAGGTATTTGATTCAGTAAAGAAGTAAGTACCCAAATAATATTTTAGAATGCTTTCAGTACTGGCACAAAATGTACATGATCATCTGTTATACAAGGTGTGCTAATATTCCTTGTACATAGATCAAGCACAGTTTCGTGCTAAAATAAGACCTTATCTTGCAGGATATTGCAATATCCTGATTTTAATTGTAGGATTATTTTGGTTGTTTCTCCCTTAACATAAAAAATATCGACAGAATTGAAAATTGTGGATGTTTTTGGAATATTTTAATTAGTTTTTCAAAAAACTGTTGCACGTAGAGTTAAGGGAACAAATTACACAATTTTTTTTTGTTAATCGAATATCCTGCCTATTTTCAATATTTTAAAGCCACTACTCCGATTTCAACAATATACAAGGTGTTCTTAAACATTCCGTACAAAATGCCAGCACGAATATCTGAGCTTAAAATATAAGGATCTAGCCCAATTTACCTTAGTCGAAAGTTGATAGTTTCCAAAATATAAATTTATTTTTTTTAACTTTTTTTTATAAATTTGATCACTTTCGATGTGCATTGCACTTCGCCTACAGCTAAAGCTTCATAACTTTTTTGTGCCTTTGCATATTAAATATCTAGTTAAAAATTCATCGGCATCTTTTACTTAAAAAAGTTATACTTAGTAGGTGTTGCCTCGAACAGTCATTCTGAGATTATGAAATATTTTATTGCATACTGAAACATCGTAGCAACGAGTGACAATTTATCATTGTCATTAGTTTCAAAATAGTGAATTAATTTTTCTAAACTCATCAGTACACAGTTATAGTCGTCTTTGACAGTCATAAAGTCATCAGCGTGGTGCTACATTATGAAAGAACCAAATCGTTAATGAAAATAGAGAATGGAAGTAGGCCTCGATTGTAGCCATGTGGCAGACCTGATGTCACAACATAAGCGTTTGATTTGAAACCGTTAAAATGTGACGTATTGGAAGTAATTTGATCAAAATATAGTAGCAGCTCAGTTTGGTCGAAAAATGACTGAAATTTTCTATTACTACGCGTACTGTACCACAACAGAGCCGGTTTTAAAATTTTCTGTTTCTTTTATTTGGTGTTTTTATCTCTAGACCAGATTACTTAATAAAACTAATCCTCCTTAACCATTACCATTTACCATTTTGAAGGAACGTATTTAGTTCAGGAATACCATGCACTTGACAAAGTTTTTCTTCCCGGTTGCAGAGAGGTCCATTAGACTTCCCTTTCGGCATGTCTGACTCAGGCCTTGACGGTTAGTAACTTGTTTAAAAAACTTTATCCATTATGTTTAAGGATAAGGACAAAATTAAATTTCAGGCTCTTCGAAGTTTGTTTCTATACTCACATAAAAGTCGATTTACTTCCGTAATGTAAAGGCTTTGTAGCGCTGAATATAAATGAGGGATTCATCATTTATAAATTGTAAACTGTAAAGGCAGTTTTGTAGAGAGAATGAGTAAAGCTGTCTATGATATTTATTCTTAACTTTATAAGCAATTTATTAAAGATGCACATAGACAGAAAAGGCCTATAAACAAACTCAAATCTAAACTTCTCTCTCCTGCAGAAGTGCTCCTTTTCTCTCATTATTAAAAAAATTCAAATATAGATTGATTTTGTATTTATGATAATGAAACATCGTTCCATCTCAGTACTACAATGGGTGTGCGCGTGGGAAAATTTCGGGTATATCTTTTCGCTAATTTAATTGTGACGTAATTAATTTTATTAGCGATTTTGTGCTTTTAAGAATGGAGAATAATTTAAGGTCTACAGCGTGTTCTCGAATCTAAGAATTAAGGAATATCACATGATATAAATTGTATGAAGGAATTAGGGCTGGAGACCAAAATATGAGTGTAAGTGACGCGATTGAAATATGTAGTTTATTTATAAAAGTGTCTGTGAGTAGTGTATATTGCGCAATAAAGAATGTTAAAGAAGAATATACAACTGCGAAACGGAAATTGATGGAAAATTACGAAATTACGTTAAATTTTAATATTTGTCCTGTATTACGTAACCAATAATTTTGGAATTACTTATACAAGTGTTTATGTGCTGTACTGAACATGACTAAATGCCTACACAAAAAGATCTCCATTTATAAAGACATAAACTCGTATGTACTGTCGCAACTTTACATATTATAATATATCTGGACAAAATCAACCTTTTTAAGAGTACGTCTTCTTAAAATAGTAATGCTCTTAACACACATTTGATTATCGTCAATAATGAAATGATTGAAATGTAAGATATAAGGGGACACACGATAATCAAGCATCCCAAAAGACACAAGAGTTTACAACGCTCACATCGTTCTTTCCTGGTTACGCTAAGAGTAAGGACAATATGTTTGTTTTTCACCTTCTCTACAATTCGCAGTGCCGTCAAACACTTATCACTAGATTTCATTAGAAAAAACTATATTCAAATCCTGAAAGATTTCTTTGCCATATTTTTTAAGTTTTGTGAAATGCCCTGTTCCTCGTTATCAGAAATTTCCACGGCGACGTGCGTGTGAGAAAGGCGTTGAAACAAACAGCAACAGAAATAATTAATGGTCATGATGGCCGTGGGGATTTGACCTTGATTTGACCTTCACAAGTTCACAATAACATTGTAAAATATCATTTTTAACGTACAATTTCCCACTATTTAGAATCCGGCGCGAGTAATAGAGGTTTCTATTTTACAAAATGACCTTTCCCTTTAAATGACCTTTCAAATCGTCCTGAAAGTCAAGGTCATTAGTACAGCTAAGTGACCTCTGTCCTTGACAATTTTCTCGGAAACGCACAGGAATTTCGAAACAGAAATAGGGACATTATTTTTGGTAAACTGTATGTAGATAATGAAAATAACAGTTTTTTTTTAAAAATATTCGTTGACGTAGAAGTTCTGTTTAAGAAAGAAGTTGAGCACCCTCCACTCCGCAACTGTTCAAGTTTTTGAACATTCCTGTCGCTTGTTTTATACCTCTTAATTAATCAGGCATTATCCCCTTAATATCAAAAAAATCTAAAAATTCCTTTATAACTTATAATGAAAATTCGAGAACAAAAAATTATATTCAACACTGTATCTCGGAAACGAAGCCTTCTACAATATATGTTTATAGGAACTTTACTTCTTAACAACGTGTTATATCTTCTGTTAAAGTTTGTCTACAAAAAACTGACTCACCCTGTATAAATGCGACTAAAAAATTTATGAAAAAACACTTAAAACTTTCACTCTTAACATCTTAAATGCCAAAAGATATGTGATATTTTGATTAAAAACAAATTTTGTCTAAACCTATAACCTGTACATTGGATGAAACATATAAAACCAACTGAAATATATTTAAACTGATAATGATAATCATCGTGGCCAATTCGGTCACCATACATTGCTCCACTTAATTTTTATTTATTTATGTACCTATTACAAACTTTTCCATTTAAAATATGCAATTCCAACAGGAAGCTAATTAAAATAGTGTTGAAGTCTTCTCATAGTTAGTAACACATCTAGAGATAAACTACATACCAACCCCAATAGAACCACTTAAATATCTTTTGCTCTAATAATTATTTGATACAAAATACGCGATTCGTAGAACAAAATTCATGATTGATATTTAAAAAATGAGGTTCCGACGAAAGAAAATCATGTTGTTATCTCACATTATGAACTTTGCCTAGAATATCTAGAAGGGTGCTTTTGCGAATTATGCATGAAATAATATGCTGATAGAAAAAGACGAAATAGCGATATGATGAGAAAACTAATTAAGACAAATGTTAGAAGATCGAACTCTAAATCGAAGGATATATTACGCTGACGAAACGTGAATAAATGAAAGCCATACGATGATAAAAGTTTGGCACTGTTTTGCCACATATGGAACCTGGTGCTATGGTTGTGATAGATAATTATAATAGATAATGCATTTTATAATGGCCGACGATAAGTGTTAATGTGTGACCATTATAGTGACTGTACTAGTAAGTAGTAGTGTATAGTGAGTATATAAATAGTGCAGTGTATTATGTGTTACAGTGTGATATCTGCAGAGTGCGTATCACGTCTTCTAAACAGCATTCTACGAATGAGTATAAATTTTTAAAGTAAACTATTAAAGTACTAGGTTCACTCACCGTCAACGTATTTTTGGAAATTTTGTGTTTTTTGAACCCTTTTCAAGTCGCCTATGCTATCTTGCCCCCTGCAACCCTCACCCTCTGTACTCATCTAAATTCTGTAAATGAATCACTGTTGCTTTTTGGAACTCGGCCGTATTATTTTTAGGACAAACATTGTTAAAGTTGACAACGTCGGTGATACTATTATTGGATCAGGCGGTATTGGTGCACCTTGTATACCAAATTTTGTTTTCATAGCTCTAGCAATCGTCCAGTTATATAATTATAAATAGATTTCGAATGTCAATCGAACCAATTATGGTTTATGGACGCCGTATTCTTGAAATAATGTTTTCTACAAATACAAATAATTTTAGACATTTAAGAACTGAATAATATACAGGGTGTTTTTAAATGAAGTAACAAAAATGGGACCGCAGATTCCTTAGGTGAAAATAAATCGATTTAACCTAACATAACTCTATCCCAAGACACATAATAAAAAAGATACAGGGTGTCAAAGTTAAAGTTTTATTTTCGATATTTGTATATAACCTCGTAAAAAATCAAAATCTATATATATATAAAATTCTCGTGTCATACTGTTAGTCATCATACTCCTCGGAAATTTTATATGTATATTCGGTAGATTTGAGAATCGGTCGTAGTCTATTTTTCATACCCCTAAGTGATAAGGGTGGTCCACCTCAAACATTTTTTTCTTATTTTTTTGAAAAAAATTTTTATTTTTATTTTTTTATGATGTGGCATTAAAAAATACATACAACCCTTAATTTTCACCCTTCTATCACAAACCCCTATTTTTTAATAGCCATTTTAGTAATTTAATCATTTTTAACCCTGGTCGATAACTGATCGATTATCACTAGATCAGTTATCCCCGCCAGGCGTCTGCCGGTGTCACTTCTCACCACAAACCTAGAAAAAATATAGACAGCGTCGGTTCATGATATAGGTCACGTGACAGGTGCCGCGTTTTCTAAGGACCTAAAGTCCAGAAAATTGATATTTTATTTGCTTTATGTTGGCGGTTGTGCAAATATAATGACTGCATTGCAATATGAAATTAATTAACTTGCTGTCATTTTAAATGTCATTAAAGAATGTGACATGAATGTGACCAATCAAAGTAAACAAATGAGATTCACGCTACAATACAACCAACGTAAATTAGCATAAAAACCAAGTTTTAGTGATTCTGGACCTTTTAGGGCAGCCATGAATTAGCGGTCGCCGGCAATATGACCAATATGACATTGGCACAGTTGTACATTTTTTCTAGGTTTGTGCTTCTCACCCAGTAAACAGCACGGAGTAGGGATGAGAACGAAGCCGACTACCAAAATATTTACTAGAAATAATTCATAGGTATGGCAAAACAACGTTTGCCGGGTCACCTAGTATTTACATAAAATTTGTAAATCAGGAGTTTTTGCCACCGAGAAATTCAAATTTGTTTCTAATTTTGACGTCACTAGTAGAGAGCGCCACTTATAACACATCATGTTTCTTTTAAATGGCAGAACTTTTTTGCTGTTTAGTGTATCCATCTGACTGTTGAAACAATCGATTCTCGTACCTGCTATATTTGAAAAAGGTGTACCTTGTTGAAGTCGTTAATAGTAGCAGTTTTCGAAATAATCCTATTTGAAATATGCACCGATTGAAAACTGTTATCGTTTCTGGTAGTGGCTTTTCTACTGAAAATACAGCAAATTGTTAAAAAAAGTTGTTCAGAACGGTATATTGATGTGCAAAATTTCAAAAAGATCAGCATGCTTCGATAAAATCGTTGTGCTTTGTTGAAAAATGGTTTCATCAAACCTCGCCGATCTTGTTGAAATTAGAAAAACAATAGAAACCCCTAATTTACAATTTTTATGTAAATATTTGGATTTCTTAAGAAGTTCAAAATATACAGGGTGTCAAACTTAACTTTGACACCCTGTATGATTTTTATTATCCGACTTGGGATATAGGTATGTTAGGTTAAATCGATTTATTTCTACCTTAGGAATCTGTGGTTTTATTTTTCCTACTTCATTTAAAAACACCCTGTACAATTTTCCATAAAAACTTGGTCACGTTTCGTTAAGCAACCAAACACCTTCAGGTATATATATATATATCCAGTTAATTCTCCTCGAATTGGAATTTCATCTCGAACAATGCGTGCTGAAGTAATTGAAATTATATCAGCACCCACGGCGAGGCCTTCGCTGGTACAATTTCACTTTCGCCCACCGGCCTGCCCTTTTGGCAGCCCTCGCCGAGTGCTCTCGCTTGAACAGTGGCTGTGCCGGTATTATAATGTGAATTATTCAAACGATTCCGACTTCCCCAGTCCAATTCGGCCGCCGCTGCATATGGAAATCGCGACAGTAGATTGCGAATTCCGTTAGGAATTGTTCCAGTTTCTGTGACTCCCCGGAGTAGATCGTTTTATTGCCGGTAGAGACGGGGCGTTATTAGGTCTGCAGGTTCGGTTACTTGAACGCTTTTCCAATAGCGGGGAAAATTTAACGATGAGTGACGTTCGTGAGTTTAAATCATATTGGCTATTAAATCTTTGCCTGCGCAGTTGAAGCTATGCTGCCATCTATTATTCTCTCCCTCAAACTATAAAATTTGCAAAGTTAACTCAACTACCTAAATACATGATGCCGATAGAAGCAAGTTTTCAAAAATTACTAAGTATACATATTTTAAGAGGAGATAGAGAAAAATAAGAATTAACGGGATTTCCCATCAAAAACATTCCAAACTTATTGATAAAGCGAAAAATAATTTTTCATTATTTATTACCGCCTCTAGCCTTCTGTTAACCGCGAGATATATTCCGCAAGAATGTTGAAAAATTTTCTGTTTTTTTTTACTTGTTTACATTAAAACTTGTCATTGCAAGGATGTTTGTACTTGCTGGGGACTTTTCCTTCCCTCGACCGTTCTTTTTGTTTAAAACGAATACTTGGCCCAACGACCACGGTCAGGTGGATTTCTTCCTTCAGGAAAAACTACAAAAGGTAACAAAAAGACACACGCAAATGTATCCAAATACATAAAAACACTGCCACACGGAAGTTGTTCAATGTGATTCAAAGAGGATTTGACATAATAAAAAATGTCTTTGGTATTACATCACGGGATAGTATGCACTTATCACACTTCCCATAAACCTGCACCTTATCTAAGGAATTTGAATATATTAAAATACACAAACAATACGCGAAAATAATATTTGCGAAGTACTCAAAAATTATTTCAAACTAAACACCGTATGCGACATTTATTTTTGACAAAATCAGATGCACTCCGATTTCACACCGATAATTTTTTAAACTTATTGTGTTGTGTTGGGTAATTAAATTCTGTTAATACTAATAATAGCAAGAATATTAGCAGTAATCGACGATGTTTGCATAAAATAATTAGTACTATCTTAAACTATAACATTCCAAGATGTTTACAGTGTTCTGTGTAAAAACGTTTCTTAGAATATAACTAAGTTTCGCCATGTTCTTTAAGGAGACTATATAACTAGCAGTGCAGTATTCTGGATTATGTTATTTTATAACAGTTAGTGACTAATTTTAAACATGTTATAGTAATATAGTAGTTTATGTCGCGTATGTTAGTGGATAATTATGATGAATCTGCAAGGAGTAAAAATGTTCGAAGCAATATTGGTCGACGATTGTAATAGGCATTAAATTTCCGGGAAAGAAGAGGTTTTGTCATTCTTTAAAAATCGAGTTAGAATTCCGAAATAAATTGTTTATTGTCTTTTTGGCCTCCTTGAGCACCTTGTTAAAATTTCTGTGCTTAGTCATCAAACTTTAGCTGATAGAACTTATAATAAAACAACTTTTATTATTTACATTGGAATTTGGCATGTTTCATTATAAAAGTACGATCGAAAGTTTTAAAATTTATATAATTTAGATGGGGTTGCCAAATTTGACATTGTACATTCGCAGTTTGATTTTTCCCTATGAATTTGCTGCAAAAAAACTACACCTTGGTTTATTTTACACAGGATGAGCAAGTTATGAGCTTAGTTACTTCTGTTAAATTAGACTCACTACTATTTTATAAAATTGTTCTAAATTATTCAAGGCAAAACACGGTGGGGGAAGACAGAGAAATTGCCATTGATTTGTAATATTACTAAATACTAACCAGATCTACAGTCCATAACATACTATCGTTTGCAATAATAATGACACTCATTAAAATGAATTTGAATGAATTTTCTCTAGAACTTCTGATGTATTTGTAATGAAACATACTTCACATTTTTAATATTAGTTATTAGCTGTTTCACTGACCGATAGAGCTTTAATGAAATTTCTACTCAGAACTCCAGAAGTTCAAAATAGCTATTTATGATATACGTGTTAAAAGTAAGATTTTATTTTGTGAGTGAAGATGATTAAAAAACGAGCGTAGCGGGTTTTTTAACTTCACGAACAAAATAAAATCACTTTTAACACGTATATCATACACTATTTTTTCTACAAAACAATCGGAAGAACTTTAAACTCAATAAAAATAAGAAATTAAAAAATACCACACAGATCGCAATGTTTATGATCCAAAATTTTCGTAGCAATCAGTGCTGTTGTTAGTTACGGAAAAAACGCAAAAATATTGACAGCATTGTCTAGTAACGAATCCATACCTGCTGAAATAGAAGAAGCCGCCAGTCGAACAACATTGGAATTATTGCCGGAGAAATCAAAGGAACAGTACGAAATCGCTTATAGACGCTTTTCGGAATGGTGCAACATTAAAAAGGTCCCTGGGAAATGTAACGAAAGTGTTTTACTGGCATATTTTGAGGAAAAAGCCAAGATATGGAAATCGTCAACGCTGTGGTCAAATTATTCCATTATCAAAACTATGTTAAAAATAAAGCAAGATCAATATATAAGCAAACATTATAAACTTATTGCTATACGAAAGGGTGAAGCAAAAAAGTCAAAAGTTTTGACGAAGACGCATATCGACAAATTTCTCACAGAATTAGAAGACGAAAAGTATCTGATGATGAAAGTCGCAGCAATAGTGGGTGTCTTCGGGGCGTGTCGCCGGGAGGAATTGTGTCAGATGACCATCGACAATATCGAATATTTGGGCACTTCGGTTGTTGTGACCATACCAGATACTAAAACGAAAGTGCCTCGGACTTTCAGTGTTGTTGGTGAATTCTATTTAAACTTTTTTAGAAAATATATGGCACTCCGGCCACCCAACGCTGATCATAGACGACTTTTTCTTAAATATATGAAGAATAAATGTGTGAAGAATCCAGTCGGAATTAACATGTTTGGTAAAATGCCTGCCGACATTGCAGAGTTCTTGAATCTACCAAATCTTCAACTCTACACCGGACACTGTTTTCGCCGTTCATCGGCGACATTGTTAGCAGATTCTGGTGCAAACCTTACTACCATCAAGAGACATGGAGGATGGAAATCTTCGACGGTAGCTGAAGGCTACATTGAAAATTCACTGGAACAGAAGAAGGAAATTGCGTGCCAAATACTTCCTACTGCTGCAACTACTAGCAAGACCACCAGTGCTACCAGTAGTATTTCTACAGAAAATAGATGTGTCACACATGTTGACAGTAAAACCAACTTAAGTATGATGACTCCGTAGGGAATTACAATTTTAAATTGTTCTAATTTTACTATAAATGTTAATAGTAATAACTAGTTAAAATGTTGGTTTGTACTTATTTAAAATAAAAAGTTGTTCATGTGTTTGTTAAAACGTTTTATTAATTTTCAAAACAAAATTTAAATAAACTTACTTAAACTTACTTTTAACACGCATGTCAAAAAATGACATTTTTAACATCAAAAATGACAATTAAAAAGCCCACTTTTAACAGTTTTGTAGAAAAACTGTTTTAAGAGAGTGTCATTATTATTGCAAACGATTGTACTTACTGACAATCAGTCCAAGTATGTATCCCATTTACGTTATTTCAAGATTAAATGTTATATTTCATCACCTTAAATTTTTCTAGTATGTATCCTCCTGTAACTGTTAAGAAATAACGGCGACGTTATTTCTAATATGGAATTTTAACAGAGTTACTTTCTATGTGCATTTATAAAACCGCGAATTAAATGTAAATTTAAGAAGCCGTCAATTTTCACAATTCAAATAACGCACTATAGCGACATCTAATAACTTGTGTTTAAGAAACTCTGTTAAAATTCTGCATAACGTGTTAGAAATAACATCGCCGTTATTTCTTAATAGTTACAAGGTGATATATACTACAAAAATTTAAGGTGATGAAACATTTAAGCTTGAAATAACGTAAATGTTATGACCGAAATGGGATACATGCTTCAGGCTAGTACTTTCAGTCTCATTTAACCATGATTAACGTACTTTAATAGTTGATCAAATTTAACAGAGGTCTTTTAAGGACTTTTAAATTATGATTAATCATCATGATTAAAATGTAGGCGTGGTGCTGTGAGTTAACGGATCTATAGATCCCCGATTAATGTACAAATCATTCGTAACCTCAGATTTTGGTTTCTCTGTCATTCTACTTTTATTTTTAATTGAAATTGTGAATTGGATCTCAAAGAGTTAAATGAAATTTTCGATGATAATCATGAAGATATCATAGATTTTGTAATGAATATGATAGTTTTTCCGTAGGTTTCGTTTAAAAAAGACACTGTGAATAACTTGTTACGTGAATTAGAACCACATTTCCATGATGATAATACACAGTAAGTTTTTCAAACTCGTTCATAAATAGTAGAACCTGAAGCATATCATATTTATTGTAGATATCATGAAGTCTCCATTAGAAGTCAACTATTATTGACGTTGAGATTTTACAGCACCGGAAGTTTTTATATTACAATTGGAGATTTTATCGGTGTCCACAAGACTACAGCAGGTCGAATAATAAAAAGAATTACAAATGCTATTCTATTGTTTTCTTTATTCATCTTCAAATAATGCAGAAAAGCTCGTCCTGTACCCTGTCACCACAACTATTACGCATCCAACATCTAACAAATTATACTTTTTTAAGAAACTCTGGTTTATTTTGCGTTAGAACATCGAACACGTATAAACTAAAAAACAAGGTTACATAACCTCAAATCAACAATCCAGAGAACTATTTCTTTCTTATTTCTGTGGTACATGGTACATTAGAACTATTTTTTAAATATTCATTGCTGCCAACAAAGGTTAACCAACGATTTGCAAACAAGTTGTTAAAATAGGAATAAAGTACAAAGCAATTCTTAATCATGATTAAATTACTTGATTAGTTTAACAACACTGTTAATGAATCGTCTGATTAATTTCCGAATGAAAGTACCAGCCCTTAAGCTGATTATTTAGGCTTATATGACCTTCAATATTTGACCGCTAGTTTATGAACACCCCTTATACTGTTACCCTGAGATAAACAGTAATAAATGTTTTTACACTTTAAAGTCACTATGTTTAAACGAAATTTCTGCCAGTTCTGCTCGCTGCAGCCGTATGTGTCTCCACTAGCTCATTTTATACTACACCATAATCCTTGCGTTGCCGGTAATTTTAGTCAACAGGAAATTATCAGCTATATTTCTCCTGTTAAACCGGACCGCGTACATTGTAAAGGGAGTTTTAATTAAGATAATTTCTCGCTATAATATTAAGTTCAACGTTGTTATGCAAATGGAGTCGTTTCGTTAATAGTTAACACCTAAAGCTACGCCATTGTGTATGTAGGGCCTTGTTTGGTTAACTGATGCCAAGGATTAGGCCAGAAAAGTAACGACCCTTTCGCTTTTCGTTGCTGAATAATGTTTTAATGAAATAATTTAATTCTTTAAGATTCTTTATGCGTAGGTACATGCTAATCAGGGTTAAAACTATCACCAAGTATAATAACCACTTACTCAGGCAGGCCTATAAAAGATATTAAAAAAAATGATAGGAATTGTAGGAGATTTGATATACAATGTGTTCCACTTTCATGGAGCTACCCTGGTAGCGAGACTCACCTGATATCCGAATACTTTGAAAATTTGGTGGTGAATATATACCCTATAAAGTGAGTCTTTAGAAGTAGCCATATTTGATTATAGTCAGAGGCGTCCGATTCTAAGATGGAGAAAGGGGGTCGATTTTAAAAAAAAAGTATTAGCGATTTTTTTAGAAGAAAACTAGTAAAATATTCTTAATCAGCACCTTTAGAAATCCCCTTGTACAAGATTACATCGTTGTAGGTTCAAAGATATTTGAGATAAGAGCCGTCGAAAAAGAATTTTTTTCAACTCCAAATAATTTGTATCTGTATGTATCTATCTATTTGTATCTATCTCAAATAAAAAAAATGTATTCTTTATTTTTTGGTCAGAATAATGTATTGTACTGGTATGAAATGATTCTACAACAAAATAATATTTTTTTAATAAGACAAAAATTCTAATTTGTACATAGGTACATATACCTACCATTTTTCTAACAACAGCCATGAAAATAAAAGTTTGTTTTATCATTTTGTTGCAGAATCATTTCATACCAGTAGATATCATTAATCTGAACAAAAAATAAAGAATATATTTTTTTCATTTGAGAGCTTGTTTTACAGATACAAATTATTTTAAGTTGAAAAAAATTGTTTTCCAACGGCAAAATGTTACCTGAGGCAATTTTAAAATTTTGCTATCTGGCTTCACTACATTAAATTACCAGTTTTATTGTGAAAACATAATACACAAAAGAAATAAATAAAGACTTTTAAAAATGTTTAAGGAGAAATGAGATCAGTAGTAAATAGCATTAAAAATGTATTAAATTAATTTAAAAAAAAAAATAAATGTTAAATATCATTATTAATTAATTTTACTTATTATTTTTCAAATTAAAACAAGTAATTTAATGTGAAATTAGATTACATAATTTTTTAAACAGGTAAACTTTGCCTCTGACCTTTTTGTCAATAACTGGTCTGATTTTAAACAAAAATGTAAAAATTATATATATTTCGGCAAGTCAAGTCATTATGTATTTTAAAACTAATTGGACAATGTTTATAGAAACAAATGTAAAAATTTTATCATAAAAATTTCTCTTATCTGAAGATGGGTGCTATTCCGAAACGATCGTAATAATAAATTAAATCTTTATTAATTGCATAGGATTTTAATGGTTTTATGGTTTTATTGTCTTGACCAATTCCCAGAAAATATTTTATACAATATTATTTCATGGTCAGTAAGTTAGAAAAATTGGTTTGAAGATTTCCAGTTTGAAAGGATGGTAATTGATAAGAAATCATTTTTTTATTCAGAAAGTATTAATTTTTTGGAAAAATTGAAAGAGCATGAAAAGTTTCTAAATTCATAGCCATAAAATCGTAATTTTAATTTTAACCCATAGCCATCTAGAAAAAAGTTCTGGTCAAAACATCAGGAAGGGTTGTTTGTTTCAACCACTCCGAAGTGAAGGGTGAAAATAAAAATTTATTGCTAAAACGTAATTCCATCAGTAGAACACGCGTACCAAATTTAAAAATTTTAGGTTGAGCCGTTTTTGAAAAAAAAATTGAAAACCGACGATCGCGAATATCTCGAAAAAATATATAGAAAATACCCCCCCCCCCTAAATTAGACCATAGAATACCCCCTTCAATATTTACGTGGAATTATGGGACACACTGTATATTATAAACAAAGAAATAAGTTACGTTTAACAATACCGTAAGTTCATCACTAATAATTTTACACACAAATGCCTAAAAACGCAAAAATGCAAAAAACAAACGCCTGTTTACACCTCTGCACCTGTTTCCACAGTAACAAACTGCGCTGAACACCGTGTAACGTCAAACCAATGATATCGCGTTTTCGGCAATTTATTAATGTTAATATTTTAATTATTATGTGATTATTTCAATATCTTTGAAAGATTACATTGTAATACAATTTAAACCAATATAAAATTCATGCACCTTCCCCATTAAAAAATTTCGTTGCGCATTTTTAGAATTAACTCAACTTTTAATCAGATCCTCAAACTTTGTTCAAACATGACTGAGAGAAAACTATAGTTGCAAAGAAAAGTAACTCCTACTCGTAAGATTAATTTTAATTATTCTGCCTGTTTCATTTCGATTACATCAGCACTGATTCCTGGAAAATATTAATAAGTCCATCTCAAAACATTTTTCCGTGCGAGCAGTTAAATACCGAACTTTTTGCTTTACCGGCGTTCCATTAGAAAGAATTCCCGTTTCTTAAAGGCGGCCGCATTTACAGAATCGGCTTTAAGACTAGAAAATTCTTCCAGGAGAAAGAACCCAACAGGAAATTTCGTGACATTACAAAGCTGATTTGTTTTAATTAAAATCGGTAAACTGTTCCCATTTTCTCGACGTTGCAAAGATGAACAAATATTGCTCTGGATGCAGAACACGGTATTTAAAAATAAAAAACTAGCGATTTATTTGACTGTGCGCGTTTATTTGTTCTACGAGAATCTCAGGATCTGTTGTATCTTTTGCAAAAGGAATACACAGTCAGTGTTAAATAAAATACCTTTATTGTAAGAAAATTGAAGTTTAATGTAAGAAATAAACAACTCGTTAAGCACCCGTGGCAAGTCTTGTAAGATTGCCGCAGCTCCGTTGGATTTGCTCTCGATTCTAGAAAAACAAGCAGCACATAGCATAAGGCAAACCATATTATAGGGAAATATCGGTATCCAACATAAATTCCTTTATTTAATTAATATAAAACGTTTAAAACTAAAAATTAGTCACTAAATCTTAATCATAATTTAGAATTTTGCATTGCTAGTTGCATACTCTCCAAATATCAGAGAACACTAGTCAAAGCTTAGAATATTACATTTTAAGGGTCAAAGTAGGATTTTTACAGAACACTGTAAACATCTTGGGATGTTGTGGTTCAAAATAGTACTAATTATTTATATACAAACATCACATCATCGATTATTGTTAATATTGTTGCTGTTATTAGTATTAACAGAATTTAATTCCCCAGCAACATAAGTTTAAAAATTTATCGACGTGAAGTTCACCTTACATTAGTGGCCTACAGATGGCGACTGCATCAGATTTATTTGTTATTTAAGTAGGTCGTTATCATGTTTAATTTAAATTCATTGACAGGTTAAAGTCACTTTTAACATTGTCGATATTTAATTTCAAATAATTTTAATTTATTGGTATAATAATTTTTATAGTTAGATATTTGACTCAACTTAAAGGAGGTGGTTGAATTTTCGAGTTCCCACATTTTCAAAAGTGGACTTAGATATTTATAGAATATTTTCATTAAGCAGGTTAGTAAATTTAGCTAGATTAATTTTTTTTGATAAATATTGAATAGAGCTTTGTCTGTGGAATTGTTCATGAGCATACCCAGATGTTTGGTATGAGAGAGCATACATATGACTTCATTGATAGGAATTGTAGGAGATTTGATATATATTAGCTTAAAATACCTTTCTAATACAGTAAAAAATACCCAATTAAACAAAAAAAGTAGCCATAGTTAACCCTGTATATAAAAATGCTTTTCTTAAAACATACAGAGTGTTAATATTTTTTTTTGTAATAACTAACAGTTTTTCACGTATTAGTCTGTAAAATTTAATAAATTTACTTCTTATGTTTAACAAAGTGGCAATAATTGTTCTTAAATAAAAGGATTGGAAAATTGCACTTTATTTTTTATGGCATCAAGCCCGAATTCACTGAATTTGATAATGTCGACACCGCGTCCTTTGGAGGACGGGTTATTTTCATATCCGCATAGTCGAAATATCACTTCCGCCGTATTCTGTGCCCTTTCCGGTTCAGGTCGCATTCGGAAAGGTCTCCGGGGATCCGGAGGAAGCACGCCGCGTGCGGTACATCCCAGGCATTTTTTTACCTTCTCCTTGCCTCGTCATAAATTCATACGCGCGTACTTTGTCGTATCTCATGAAAAGACGGCCTTGGAAGGAATATTCTTTCGGCTCTGGACTCGGGAGTAATTCGACCGCCAGCCTTGTTACATCAAATAGCAATTTATATGCTAATTCGATTTATTATTAAGTTTGGAGTTGTTAGACGCGTCGGGAGATTAGGCGCTCTCAGGTTTTGAGATTTTCGTTACACGTTACAAGCGCCTGATTCAGCATATTAAACAAGACAGATGGCGGTTTCATATTCAGTTTGTATTTCTGATTATAGAGTCTTGTCGACGATAGAGTTGAATGAATTTTAAAGATTTTTCGAATCTTATTGGTGTTTCGCGATTCGAATCGCGATAGAGGTCGCTAGCTCAATGGTTTTCTACTGTATATAATATGTAGAACGCTTATGCGCCTTTTCAGTCTGGCATGGAATAGCGAATGGTCGTAACATGCAAGCCAAAAAAATATATATCATCCTGTATATTGTTACAAATAAAATAGGACATTACATGTGTCATTGTATTATATTCACTTTTCATTTGTTTACTTTTTTGTATTCCAAACTGATTAACAACAAAATTGATTTATTTGATCAAGTGCATTTTTACGATACTCATTAGGCATTAATTAAAATAATAACAAAATAATGAGTTAACAACGGAATTACTTTACTATGATTTATTATATCAAATGTTGAAAATGTCGACCTTCAACAAAAATACATGCTTCAGAATTCTTGAAATTGCAGCTCGAACACGTTCAAAAATTCTAGGAGTAGCTCTTATCACATCACAATAAGCTATAATTTGTTGACATAAGTGCTCCTCAGATTCAATGTGAACCTTGTAAACTAATGTCTTGAGATGTGTCCAGACAAAAAAATTAATAGGATCCATATCGACTGATTTGGGTGGTCAAGGTTGACCTGGTTCTTTAGTGCCTCTTCCAGTCACTTTATTACCGAACCTTTCATTTGAAAATTCACGAGCAGTCAAACTAAAATGTGGGAGAGCTCCGTCGTGCATAAACCACATTCTATGTCTTGGCGCATAGGAAACATTGTCAAGTAGTTCAGGTAAAACGTTTTCAAGAAAATATCTGTAGGAGACACCGGTTAAAGTTCTTGGTAAAAAGGAAGGCCCATCAAGAAAATATCCAATAGCATTATGACATTAGGGTTTTTATTAGACCACGGTTTACATTAACCATTATGTAACTGTATCTCTAAAACAAAACAGAATGTTGTAGAACCAAGTATACTTATTATTCAATAACGGACCAATTTCTACGATTTGCGTATTTAATGTATAATTATTTGCAATAATAATGACACTCTTTAAAATGAATTTTGCGATTTCTTTTTTTAACTGTTGACATATTCGTAATGAAATCTGCTTTTGACATTAGCTCTTAATTGTTTCACTCGCTAGTAGAGATTTAATGAAATTTCTACTCATAACTTCCAAAAGTTCAAAAACTGTGTTGAGGAAGTGTCATTATTATTGCAAAAGTATGTACAATCGGCCTATATAGTCAACATGGTTTTAGACCACATTTATCAACAAATACGGCCTCATTTTCATTAATTAATAACATTGTCAACTCTATCGACAAAGGTAATTTCATTTTAGTTCTTTTCTTCGATTTAACGCGTGCTTTCGACTGCGTTTTTAAAGAGTTTTTGGTAAACAAACTAAGAAAAATGGGTTTAAGGTATCCAGTTGACAACTGGATTACTTCTTTTTTAACTGACTGAGAGAAATAAATGTAAAAATTGGTAATAGCGTATCTCACTCTTCTAGGACTCCATTGGGGGTTCCTCAGGGGAGTGTTTTTGTCTCCTCTACTATTTATATTATTTATAAATGATTTAGAGCAACATATAACTGTCGAAGGTACCAGCTTAATTCTTTACGCAGATGACAGTACAATCTGTATTAGTGCCTCATCTGCTGACGAGCTTCAAAGGAAAGTAAACGACACACTTCAACAGTTTTATACGTGGTGTTTTCAAAATAAACTTATTATCAATCCAACGAAGACTCATTACATTACCTTTTTTAAAAGACGAATATGCCCTAACGTAGTAGTTTCATTAAACAACACGATCTTTGAGAAATTGCAACACACAAAGTTTTTAGGACTTTTCATTGATGAGCAACTTACTTGGTCGGTTCATATTGAGCTTCTCGTAACAAAATTAAATACTGCCTATTACGCAATCAGAAACCTGAGAAATATAATGGATAAACATTATCTTTTAGATGTTTATTTTGCATTAGCATATACACATATTTAATAATTTACTGGGGGACTAGTCCTGAATTTCATAGAATTTTTATTTGTCAAAAGAAAATTATAAGACTAATTCTATCCCTCAATCCTTTACAATCTTGCCGACCATCATTTATTCAATATAAATTTTTTTTCTCTATCTTGTATATTGATATATGAAGCAGCACTATTTGTTAAGAATCATCCTGAATTTTTCATACAGTATAACAACATTCACTCCTATAATACACGAGGAAATAATTTAATTTATTTAAATAATCATAACTTAACAACATACCAGAAGGGGCCACTTTACTTATGTGGAACAATTTTTAATAAATTAAGTGTTAAAAACAATGCAAATATTAGGTTATTCAAAAAAGAGCTACGTTCCTTCCTTGTCGGAAACTGTTTTTATACATTACAGGAATTTTATGATTTTCCTGCTGTAAGGTGAATTGTTCTTGTTAATATGTATAGATTTCTATTATTTATTAATTGTCTATTGGTTTGTGCTGTTTATGTTGCTACGTAACTAGTCCAAATTTGTATGTCACACGTTTAGTAATAATATGTATGTTAGACTAATTTATATGACGTTTCATGTCCTGTGATAGGCCTACATGAATAAATATCTATTATTATTATTATTATTATTATTATTATTATTATTATTATTATTAGTATTATTATTATTATTATTATTATTATTATTATTATTATTATTATTATTATTATTATTATTATTATTATTATTATTATTATTATTATTATTATTATTATTATTATTATTATTATTATTATTATTATTATTATTATTATTATTACTTACGGAAATTTGCGTCACAGTCCGTCAAATTGCTTACCCACCTGTCCAAGTCCAGCCACCGAAGCTTTAATACTGCGTAAACATCGATCCCATCCATCCTGTTATCTTGTACAAGTCATTCCCTACCGGATTTACGAGCTTTTAATCCACATTAGCCGCCGAAACGACAAATAACCCGGAAGGCTCGTAAACGCCTTCGGTCGAACGACCATGCAGTCTCTCCAGCGCCGTCAGAAGTTCTCAAAAAATCCGGACGGCTGGTCTTGACATATACCACGGCGATATATAATAACGCAGTGGCTTTGGAGCGATCCGCGTTTCATTTATCTTGCGAGCTGTCAGAAAACGATGCGGGTTTTTCTTTTTCGTCCAATTCCGCTAATGAACCGCCCGTGGCGCAAAAAAACTGTTCTAACTTGGCGGTAGTCTGCAGTTAATATCGTACAAAAAGCTGTTACAAGAGTTTAATTGATCTTGACTAAATGTAGGAGATGTGATCGAAAAGTTCCAAGACTGTCTGAGTTACGTAGTTAGTGGCACCAACACTGTTTTAAACATAACTTCACCAGTAACGCGAGTTATGACATGACACCACATTTAATTATGAAGATCGAAGTTTAATTTTGTGATGTCATTGTAAATCCGTTTTGAAATGAGCAGACCTTTTGTATCTATAAGTCTTACCGCAGATACAGTTCGGGTTCAGTTTATAATCCCGGCGACTTCGCCAAAATTGCAAATATTAGTGTGAATGTGGGTATAATTGTTGATAACAGCAAATTGGTTTTAAAATTGTGACAGGAATAATTTATATAAACAATTATTACTAGAGATTGACAGTTTACGAATGAAAATATTAATTTGTTGTCGATAGTGGAAAATTAGAGGCCAAATTTCAAAGAAAACACCAAATTTTCTCAATTGTCGACGTTTCGTCACTTATGGTGACATCCTCAGGACACTATAAAATTTAATAAATTTAAAATTACATCGCAATTTATAAAAAACCAACTTAACATTAAAATATTAAAAAAGTGTGTTTAAAACATTACAATAAAATGGCTACAACAATATCTATATAAACATGAAACGAAAAACCAAAATTACACACACACTAACAATTATTATATGCATTATATGTCACAAATGTAAAAGCAAAGTATTAAAATTATATAAATAAAATGTCGAATAACGAACACACAAAGTTTTTTTAAAAGTACACGTCATCTATACCGATGATACATAATATAAAAATATTGAATATAAGCACCAGTACTACATTTATTTACGATTTGCATGCATAATAAGCGTTTATTACTCTCTTTCATTTCTAAACAGACTATAGAATTACATTCAAAGTTAGGGCCATCAAATATAACCATAAGAATATTATAAAAATGACAATGGGGTTTGTTGTTCTGAGGGGTGCTAAGTGTACAACGACCGTTAAAATCAATATTGGAAGAATAGTTTTGTTGCGTTTATTACATCAATAGTCAATCCGTCAACAGTTCCATAACTGGCAACCGGATGATAATCAAATATTTTGGCAATTTCCCATGGAAACGCGGCGGACATCCCATAATTGATTTTCACTGCCAACGGCAAATGTTCAGCATGATTATTAGTAACGATGTTCGTACATCGGGGCAAAAAACGGCAGAGAGTTCGAGTCACTGTTACGACGCGGCGGGACAGGTTAATTAATTTGGTGAGACAAGCAGCTGATTCGATTTTAAATTGAACTATTTTTAACTCAGATTGCCTCCGTTTAGGCTTAATTGATCGAATAATTCTCTTACCATGGAAATGGTAGTATTTAAATAGCGACGTTCGTTGTTTACAATGTACAGCTGGGTTCTTTCATTTATATTTTGGTGCTGAAGTGCAAAAAAAGTCTAAAATATAAATTATTACCTACTACTTTCAATGTTTAAGAAAATTAAAAAAACCTTCCAAATTTATTTTTTCTTAAGGCTCTTTTTGTTCTAGCCACGAACATTTGCGGACTTATATTTATAGAAATTTCTCATCAACGGAATACCCTTTAATTTTGGTATACCTAAGTATACCTACTTTATTTGATTACGTTGTATTTTTACGGGAATTAGGTAATTAACATATACAGGGTGAACCTTAAATAAGTACAAATATTTTAACTGCAGGTGTGGTTCGTCATATAAATAAATAAAATAAAGATATTTTTTTTTTTAAGTATCCACATTTTGAGGGCCGCTGACCAGATAGACCACTGAATTTTTGCGGTTGTCTCTAATTTAAAACACTTGTTTTTAACAATAAGTAAAGTAAAATTTTTATAATCGATTAAACTATGAATGTTCCCCAAGTTCGATACTATGAATTAAAGTGTTTAGGAAAGCTCACCTACTTACTTAAAAACCAACTATTTAAACAGTTATCCACATTTCAGAAGTTAATACCATTGTACGCTCTTAAAAAGATTATCACAAATTAAAATTATTTTATGAAGAGTAACAAAAAAAATATATGATTTTTATGAAAAACTATGAACTACGCCTAAGAGTTAATTTTCGCCACATAACCTCAAACAACGTGTCAGTGCTAACCATTTCGTACTTTGTAGTGGATGAAACAGATTTTAAAAATAAACACAAAACATGGAATAACAAAATAACTACCTTGATGCTTGCGTTCAGTATCAAGAGAAGGCAAAGTAAAATATTTAAAAGTAGTGTCAATCGCATGCAAAAAAGAAACTAAAGCCACAGGCACATGTAACAGGTAGGTGTTACGAGCAGTAGGTGAAATGTCCCGTCGCAGCCCCACTCTCTAGGATTGATAGTCGAGGTCGACAAAGAGGTTATGTTGATACCGGTGCACAAATATGGTCCAGCGCAAAAGTTACATAATTACAAGCGGAAACAAAACATGTAATATTTGTGGGAAGGGATTTGATAATTTCAATACACGTAAATTGAAAGTTAATATGACGTACATCTTCTGAAACCGAACTACCGTTTCTTTAAGTAATACACTGCTTGACGCATTTGTTTTAAGAGTTGTTTTTCTCTTGTGTATTTAATAACTAATATTATTCGTGAAATACAGTATGATAAATAAAATATGGCGCATTATTCAAAGAGTGAAAAGGTTGACATGTTAAAAGCATATTTCTCAAGTAGCGATAACGTATTGTGATAAATCAGTTGGAGTGTAGTAAAAATGGATAATGAACAAATTCCGGATAACTATGATTGTGAGTGGAGAATCTGGTTAATATTTTCAATTTATTGGTGAGGTATAGAAATAGCAAAAAGAAGGAGATGGCCATTAATATTTTCATAAATAAACATATTTCAATTATTTTTTGACATGTCTAAAAATGCTAGTTAACTTTGGTGGAACCTATTCGAAGATATTAGTGTAACACTGGCTCACATCCACCATGACTCCCGGATCAGCGGTCCTCAACAAGTTTTCTATTGAAAAATCACGAAATTTATTTAAAATTTGACTTCTTTATTCCTGATTTTTTTGTAAAAAAATATTAATTATATGTTCTACACAGTTGTAGAAATATTTGTACTTATTTAAGGTTCACCCTGTGTATAGGTGAGTACTGCATTTCCATGGTAAAAATATATGTATAAATATAATTTTTACTTGCATAAAAGTACATTCTAATTTACAAAGAATTAGTAAATTTACATATTGTACGAGTATACGCTGTTCTAAATATTTTATGATTTCTATGATTCCCTCTTAAAATATTTGTACTTAGTCATAGTTAACCCTGAATATATGCATTGCAATAAGAATATATTTTACACATTGCATGTGTACCAACTACCCCCACTATTTTTCCAAGAGTAACTCACCCCCCTTCCCCACAGTCCTTTTTGTTGGCGGGAGCAACAAGACAAAACACTTATTGCATTGTTGTTTGGAACTGGAATTATTTGCTGAGCTACAGTTTTCAATAAATTCAGGCACAATTCCCTTTTTTATCATAACGTGGGTATTAAGTATTTATAACTGGAGCGAGTTGGAAATGGCCAGCTGCAAGGTTTCCCTCAGTTTCCATCGCCCAAGAAAATCCCTTCGGTAATGTCGCCCCCGCAGGGTCCGTATGTTTAACGCACCACAAAAGTAAAATTTACTACCTCTCTAACAATTTTATCTTCGGAAGCAATCTCACATTCGCTCCAATGCCTTCGCACCGCCAAGACGTTTTATAAGGGGAACGGGCTTACCGGAGCTTAAAAGAAATATAACGTGACGATGTAGACCGATATGTACATTTTTTCCACGACGAAAATAGGTCGATTTACTTTAGCTTATCCTAAATAAATCCAAAAATCCACCAAAATCAATAATAACAAAGACATAGGGTGTCAAAATTGAAGAAATAAATCACATTTTGTTTCTTATCTTTCGATCGCTTGAAACAAATTTCACGAAATTTCGCTTATTTTGATCACAGTATTATGCTGTTACAGTATGACCCATTACTTACGCAACAATTTGACTTTACTTTTAGATAAATTGCATGCATTATGAGATTTAGATACGTTTACATCAACAAGGTGTACCTTTTTTAACTATAAAAGATAGGGAAGAAAATTTGTCCAGTCGAAAATGAGATACAGTGTAGCACAAACAAGTCGTAGCGATTTAAAGGGATTCAAACCATCGTTGGTGGCGCCCTCTAGCAGATACACCAACAAGATGTTGGCCCGCTTTTTCCTGCCCAATCAGCCGCTGGTAATTAGAATTTATGGCGCAGAATCTATTTGTCTGCAGGTTTTGCATTCTTTGAAAGTAACGGCATAAAATCGCCGGTTATTGTTCCACGGCAACAGTAACCAGATAAAGCTTTTATCTCCATTTATTTTTGAAGGGAAGGAAAATGTGTTGAGATTTAAATGCGTGAAGGAGAAAATAATTGAAGCCGCAATGGTTACTGTGGGAATATTTCGGGGTTTAAATTGCGAGCATTCAGACGTAGTAGTTTGAAATATTGCTCGGTTTCTTGTCATGGGCGCCCGCGAGGTGCTGAAATTTAGGAGAATGGAATCACCATAGTGATATGGTAAACCTTTTTAAAAAAACTGAGAATGTTGCGCCAGTGACTAATATTAACACTAATCATTTTTTTAGATTAAGCCATTTTCTTACAGCAAAAAAGTATTTTTATATAATTTTAGTAATTCAACTCCCTTTTGGGGTAAATCAACTTTTTACTAAAATATGCTGTTACAGTATAACTCATTACTTACACAACAATTTGACTTTACTTTTAGATAAATTGCATGCATCATGAGATTTAGATGCGTTTACATCAACAAGGTGTACCTTTTTTAACTAGAAAAGATAGGGAAGAAAATTTGTCCAGTCCAAAATGAGATACATTGTAGCACAAAAAGTCGTAACGATTTAAAGGAATTCAAACCATCGTTGGTGGCGCCCTCTAGCAGATACACCAACAAGATGTTGGCCCGCTTTTTCCCGCCCAATCAGCCGCTGCTAATTAGAATTTATGGCGCAGAATTTATTTGTCTGCAGGTTTTGCATTCTTTGGAAGTAACGACGTAAAATCGCCGGTTATTGTTCCACGGCAACAGTAACCAGATAAAGCTTTTATCTCCATTTATTTTCGAAGGGAAGGAAAATGTGTTGAGATTTAAATGCATGAAGGAGAAAATAATTGAGGCTGCAATGATTACTATGGGAATATTTCAGGGTTTAAATTGCGAGCATTCAGACGTAGTAGTTTAAAATATTGCTCGGTTTCTTGTCATGGGCGCCCGCGAGGTGCTGAAATTTAGGAGAATGGAATCACCATAGTGATATGGTGAACCTTTTTAAAAAAACTGAGAATGTTGCGCCAGTGACTAATATTAACACTAATCATTTTTTAAATTAAGCCATTTTCTTACAGCAAAATAGTATTTTTATATAATTTTAGTAGTTCATCTCCCTTTTTGGGGTAAATCAACTTTTTACTAAAATATGCTGTTACAGTATGGCCCATTACTTACGCAACAATTTGAATCTACTTTTAAATAAATTGCATGCATCATGATGTTTAGATGCATTTTTCTCAGAAACCATTGCTTCTAGCGACACAACAAGGTGTACTTTTTTTAACTAGAAAAGATAGGGAAGAAAATTTGTTCAGTCCAAAATGAGATACAGTGTAGCACAAAAAAGTCGTAGCGATTTAAAGGGATTCAAACCATCGTTGGTGGCGCCCTCTAGCAGATACACCAAAATCGTCGACATATTCGAATGTCTAGTACCAAGAAACCCCCTATTCCAAATTTCATAAAATCCGTCGATGCGATCGAAAAATAATAAAGAAAATGTGATTTATATTTTCAACTTTGACACCCTGTAGATCGAAAAGTAGCAACATTCGGATAAGGCATATTTGGCTTAATAATAATAATATAATATATAATAATAACAATAATATCTCTACCCCTCATTCTAATCACAGGGATTAGCCCAGAAGTCGGAGACTTATGCGGGAGAGGGGGCGGCATATTATTATTAAGCAGGCCGCATTTGCGCCCAGGAATGACTTACGTTGGTAATCCCTAACCACTATTCAGTGCAGTAATGAGGGAAACCTGGAAAACCTCGTTAATTAGGGGGGTAGTCAAATATCAACCGGTATCAATCTCTCACATTGACCCAAGCAAACATTCTTCCACCCTACCATACCCGCAGAGAGGGTGCCAATCCTCTCCACGAATATAGCTTATATACGTTCTACCGGCAGCTGGGCACGAACCCACACCGATCTAGTCACCTCGTTTCAAGTACTGACGCCTTAAACCACTGGCCGACCAATCGCTCTATTTTGAGGTCAGCAATATGCCCTTAAGCTCTGTCCCATTATTAATGAATTACCCTATATGTACCATGTACAGCGTGTCCAAGCATTAATGCCAGGGGATTGGGCGAGGAGGAACGGTGCCATGGCCGCCACCATTTCCTGACTTTAAATCATTTGGACTTATTTTTGAGGGGATATTTAAAAAATGAAGTATATTGCACCAAAGTGCACTATTGATGATTTACGCAAGCATAGCTGTTGTCAATAACTTACAAGTTCAAAATAAACAAACATTTGTGTTAGTTTTTAGAAACTGGGTAAGACGGGCCCAAAATTTTGTTGTAACATATTTTACTAATTAAAACCACAAGTTAATTTTATTAATAATTAATAACAAAAGCGGCAAAATCAGTTGAATTTGCTGCATTAAAATGGGTTTTGTAAAATGTAATTTATTTCTTTCCTTGGGAATGTCTTCAATTTGTTGTCCGTCGCCAATTATACGCCGTATCAGTGTATTTTTAAATCATTTTTAAATTGCCCCTTTTGATTTTATTTTCACAAAATTGTACCTATTGTATTATATAGATATCTATCATAAATTACACCAATAATAAAGTAACCATTGGTTCATATTGTCACGGGTTTCCTAACCTGACTTTTTCTTTTACCAGAAAAACAATCCATTAATTAATCACTTATCTTTATTAACTACTCTGTACACTACAAATTACAACTTAACTAAGCACTATTTCACTTTGAAACTCCAGGTAATTTCCAACTAAACACTCCAATTCAAGACTGTAATTCAAGACTGACTGACTCGGCCGTTTATTCTTCTTTTATAGACCAAACGAATATTCCAGGTATTTTCTAGCATCTCTAGATCCATTTTCTCGAACGACTCGAACGCTTCTCGTCGATTCTCAATATTTCCAGTCGCGCCTCGATATCCGGCCTTATTTGTTTGTTTACCAGAATCGCGTAGGACCGATCGGGGCAAACTAGCGTTTCGCGATACCTTAGCCGTCGAATTGGGTGCGAGCGGGGCAAATTCAGTGACAATATGTACCTAATTTAAATAAAGTTTATTTAGGTACTTACATCTACTATAAATTATTTGTTTTATTTTAATTGTTATTGTAATTTTAGTAGTTCATACCACTAAAGTACACGCAAACAATCTGAAAATGTAAAGTGTAAGTGGAAAATTTAAAGCTGTGTATCTTACAAAACAATGGGATTATTAACAAAAATAGTTTTTAAAATGTAACTTTAATATTGAAACAGGGACGCCCAAATAAAAATTGGCATAAAGAAAGTCGCATTATTTTTGTCTAAAGAATGTGTGGTTAATGGTATGGCCTTTTATTTTGGGACGCTCTGTATATGCACTAGAAATTTGTCTTGGATTAAAGTTAAAATAATCCTTTTTCTCGTGTTCGAGAATCGGTCGTAATCTATTTTTGATACCCCTAAGTGATAAGGGTGGTCCACCTCAAACATTTTTTTTTTTTCATCTTTTGGACAAAATTTTTTATTTTTTTTTATGATGTGGCATTAAAAAATACATAGAACCCTTAATTTTCATCCTTCTATCACAAACCCCTATTTTTTAATAGCCATTTTAGTAATTTAATCATTTTTAACCCTGGTCGATAATTGATCGATTATCAGTAGATCAGTTATCCCCGCCAGGCGTCTACCGGTGTCCCTTCTCACCACAAACCTAGACAAAATATAGACAGCGTCGGTTCATGATATAGGTCACGTGATAGGTGCGTTTTCTAGGGACCTAAGGTCCAGAAAATTGATATTTTATTTGCTTTATGTTGGCGATTGTGCAAATATGATGGCTGCATTGCTGTTTTGTTGTAATTGCAGAGTAACTCGGAAAATATTAGAGAATGAAAAATGCGTTTTTTTACAACACTACACTACTATTTTGAGAAACTTAAGATGCCGTAGACTTTGTTATGTAAGGTATTAGGAGTGTGTGTGTCTGTAATTTCTCTACAGGTTGTTTCCTTTACAATTTTATAAATGGAACACCTTGTATATTTTTATCTCCAGATCTACTGTATATGTATTGTATAGTTGTACAATGTTGTTATTTACTCTATCTGGACCAAATTCAATGTAATTTTATATTTAAAATTTGCGTATTTTCAATTTCAGTTGTTACAACTGTTTAAAATGTTGTCCATCTACGTGTAAACACATTTGGGCCTGTCTCATCCAATTTCTACGGACTAACACAAATGTTTCTCGTTCTATTCTTTTTATTTTAAGCGCTGATTACATTGTGTAGAAACGAGCAAAAATAAATGATAAATATGTCACCGCATAAATAATAACGTGAAGGTTAGAGAGTAATCTACGATTCTCAGTGGGATTCGCGTTGACTCCAAGACATTAAACGACAATAAGCTGAAGTTTGATATATGGCGAAGCGCCGCCAGTTACTATTGCCTTTAATGACAAAAAAACGGGATAGGTAACCGAGTATACGTGCGCGCCAAACACCACCCGTCCACGGGTGTGGTCGTTTGAAGTTTCCATGATCGTACAAGGAATGAGATGTGGAGAACGTTCGCTTTCCTTTGTAGCAAGACAATAAAGTTCCCGGTGCTCCAGATGCATATAAATGGAGTTTATATTGGTGCTGTATCTTTTCCAATTAAATGTAAAATTTCCACGAAGTGAATGGAACCAACAATTTCTTTAATTTACTGATTTAATAGCCAAGCTTTTCTGCTCTCAGTATGTCTTTTACACGATCATTTTAGAGAATTTCTATACAGATAGTATTCCATTAAGACACCTCAAGTGATTATATCCAAATGTATAAAAGATATCGATTGGATCGGTCAATGGTCGCGCGGTTTAAGGCGTCAGTACTTGAATCAAGGTGACTAGATCGCTGTGGGTCCAACCCCCGCAGCCGGTAGACCGTATAAGCTATATTCGTGGAGAGGATTGGCACCCTCTCTGCGGGTATGGCAGAGTGGAAGAATGTTAGTTTGGGTCAATGTGAGAGATTGATACCGGTTGACGTTTGACTACCCCCCCTAATTAATGAGGTTTTCCAGGTTTCCCTCATTCCTGCACTGAATGGTGGTTAGGTAGGGCCTTCCAACGTAAATCGTTCCTAGGCGCAAATGCGGCCTACTTAATATTAATATGCCACCCCCTCTCCCACACAAGTCTCCCGATTTCTGGGCTGTTCCTCGTGATTAGAATGAGGGAGAGATATTATTATATATGAATTTTATAGAAGTCATTGTATAGTCTCTATACAGGGTAATTCTCAAATTATCTAAAAAAAATGAATATATAGGAGACTTTTACAAATACAATTTTGTAAAGAAAAAATCAAAAAGAGTAGTTCAAGATAGATTTAAAAATACACTTCTGCACGGCACCGGAAACTGGTGCACTGTACAACCTGACTAGGCAAAGCATGTAATCGGCTACCACATAAAAAATTGAAAGAAATAAATAATGTTTTATAACATCTATTTTATACAGCATATTCAACTGCTTTTATTTTTTTAAATAAGTATAAAATAGCAAATACACCGCGCAGTAATATTTATTCACCTATTATGTCCACGAGCAGCCACTGCTTTAAAGAAAATGCAGGTAATGGTGACGATATTCCAGCTCGTAAGGGCAATGTAATCCAGTTGTTTCGAATTCGATTGTATGGAAAGAAAGGGCAATAAAACGACAGATAAAGTTGTAGACTAAATTTTTTACAGTTCACTATCCCTTTTTATCTCCAGCCTATTATCGCGACACGTATAAAAAGGTTGACATTTTTTCCATCTCTATCAGCCGTCAACTCCAAAAAGGATATGTTGGATACATTAATTTTACCCCTGGGCTAATTATTTGATGAAAAATTTAAAAAACGCTACGTACGCAGTGTAAAAACGAGCTTAAAATTCCATAAATTTCGGCATACATAGACAGCCGACGTAAAAAATTTATGTGGAAAACATATGCAGATTTTCCGGAATAACGTGTAAGTTTTATTCGCTGTATATTAATGGATTCTGACTAGGCATTATTGTATACCATATTTTATTATAGAGAGGGCTGTAAAAACAAGTTTACTACCAGAACCGTGTTTTTTAAAGGCGGGCAAAGCTCCGAAATTTGTTTTGCATCGTATCCAAATCAATACAGTTACTGACATTGACTATTTTTACCCCTGAGAGTCCAGAAACCACTCCAAAAGTAAAGAAAATGTTGATAAGTTCCGCCACCATGATGAGAAAATCGTTATACAATGTATATACAAGGTGGTTCAGGTAAAATGTCATTAATTTTAAGGAATGAATATGAACAAAATAAATAAATGCATAGTTATGCTATAAAAAAAGATATGTTTCTCTTTTCAGTGTTACTGATCGCGATCGGCCTCTATTCATTCACAGTTCCCAGATCAAATCGGTGTCGGGCTGATGCGAGGTTGCCACATTTAATTTTTTTACTTCATCATAAATAAACTTTTAATGGTTTCCTTGATCATTTGTTCTTGTTGAAAATATGCGATGAATACTATAAATTATTATTTTTTAGAAGTATACAATTAACAACGGATCAAGTAATAAAGCATCATTTACATTTCATTAGATAAATAGTGAGATAAAAAACCAATACTCACTAGGTAAATTATTAAGAAAGGCTGAAACGTTTTTCGTATTTAAATACTGACTGTAAGTAATACAAAAACCTCTCGTGTTATCGACAAAAAAAATCACTGAAACATCGTCACCGGCAAGCCTCTGACTAGGCACAATTCCTTTCAAATGTTCATTAATTAAAATTTATTATTTTCAATATTGTAAACGTCTCCATTACGTCGAATATGAATTCTTAGTTTATGTTCAATTAATTATTTAGTTTGTAGCTACGTATACCTTTACGGCTTTACTGCTTTTCAAAAAGTAGCCTGATGCCTACCTGTTTAAAAAGCCATCACGGATAAAACAACACTGATCCGTCCATAGTGCTTTGTCAATAGAGTTGGGATCAGCTGCACCTTGATTTGGAAACCAATTTCAAAATTCAAGCAAATTTAAAGTAGCTTCTATCACATCCGAGTAATTTTGCCAATGCCCTGCAACATTCTTCGCTAAAATCGGCATTTTCGCACATTCGAATTTCGCAAAATGAGCCATTGCGACCGACACGTAATACTACCCGAAATAGACTAACGGGCACTGCTGGTTGTATTGCATTGTTCTTCCTCTCCCGCCATATGTGTGGTGTAATCTTCAAATTTGCAGGAAATAAATGAGGGAGATTAACGATAGTTAATTTGAACAAACACGATGAAATATTAAATAATATTGTTATATATGTGGTCCTGAATGACAACGTTGTTTTGCTTCAACACCTAAACGCCATATTGCTTTGTCATCAGAAAATTTGTTGCATACCCACTACGAATGCCATGTTACCGGGAATCATGACTTGATTTGCTTCTCTTTTAAAAGGTCGAGTAAAAATTCTTTTAATATCAGTGAACATCCTGTAAAAAGTATGATATACATTCATTATCCCGGAATACGGCAATATACTTAGAACATTTTTAAGTTCTTTATCGAAAATTTGATTTCAAAAACTTATACCAGATTAAAAGTGTTTGGAATTAGTACACAATTGTAAGGCTTTTATGCACACAAATTTCTACATAAAATAGTATGCAGAAAGCTATTTTTTACAATACACGTTTCTGCCTAAGGATGAATCTCTGTTAACTGTCTATAATTTTTAAATGAACTGTAGCAATTTAAATAGGAGAATGAATGAAGAGTAAGGGATATTTCCAAGATTATTTATTGTTAAAGCCTGTTTCGATTGAAACAATTAATTACCTTTGTTAAAGATCGTGCAAATGGATTTTAACTGTTTTTTTAATGTAATGCATTGATTAAATCTGAATACCTATTTGTATGAACATAAATGGAATGTCTTTATGGTCATCCGAACGGAAATAAATTGTGAACCATTTACGCTCTAAATCACAGGAATTGGTTAGTGAGTTACCCCCTTCCTCTAAATTTTGCGTTCATGGATCATCTCATACGGAAAGATAATCCCATTGGAAGCAGTTAAGCTAATGGTGTGTTTACAGTAGTGGGGAAGAATTAACGTCATTTCGATCCTCTCACTTCTTCCCCTTTATTAACACATACATACCCACCTTCTTTCTCTATTAAATTTACTAAAAAACATTTAAATTTATTAATAGCTTATTATGAATATTAATTACCCAATTTTGCCTTTGTATTAACAGTGGTACAAACATCCAATTTGTTTTATGATCCTGATGAAGTACTCTCACCTAATATTTTAATTGCAGTTTTCTTTTTATTTTCTTCTGAGGTTTTGCTCCGCAACTGCATTACTCTTCCATCCACAATGCCTTGTTATCGTTAAAATGTCAGCACCAGCATTCGCTAGCGTTGAGAAACGTCGGGAATAGTGTCCAGTATATTCTCCAGAGTTGGATAGCTTAAAAAAATTGGCAATTTTATAGGGTACTGCCCCAATTGTGTTTATGCCAATCGGTGTATTAACATACTTTTTATTTCTATATGTAACAACACCGTTTGGAGGTCTCATTTCTGCATATTTTTTTAAATAATATCCATTAAATAGACACCTTCCATGTCCTTTGGGTTATAAACAAATTTCTATCAATTTTTGTTTTTGTATTTCAAATTCTGACATCTTTTTTTAACATGTTTGTCAATTCAGCTCTTCTACAGGCACCTGTCATTCCAAAAAACCGTAAGACTTAAACAAATCAAATAGATTATTGAAAGTAAAAGTAAAAAGAATAATGGAAATTTTACTTGCGTATTCCACACCCGAAGAAATGTACGTATGTGGATTTTATTTTTTTCTAAGAGAACGCGTGTCTGATAAAAATACTAACAGGGGGAAAATTTTGTAAATTAATTTTTCTATTTACTGTAATTTTTTCATATCGAGAAACGTTTAAAATAAAAAGCATTAAAAAAAGCAGCAGAGGTTGGTGGTTGCCACCCTTGTAGACATTTGGTAAAAATAAAAATCGTATTCAACAATGTCACTTAATTAGTTAAATATATTAACCGATTTTCAAATTTGTAAGTTTAACCGTTTTTGAGAAAAAAATTAAAACCGAAATTTGTTCAATTTTTTATAAGTCCGTATCTCGTAAGGCAGGGTTCAAATCGAAAAATTTTATAGAAAATATCCCCCCCTAAAATGACCCAAGGAACACACCCTCCAAAGGAGCGCACATTATTATGGGACACCCTGTATGTTTCTTGGTCTTATAGCCCTCCCATTTTCTTTAAGCATGGCAAATAAAGTAGCATATATTTCTATGTCTACGTTTTTTTCTTATTGATAATTCTGTTTTTAACATGGAATAATAACTCCATAATGAAGTCGGTTTACGATCCTTACTTAGTTTGTTGAAATATCTTAATAGAACTTTTTTATTTTCACTGCACCATTTCTCTTATCTTTCAAATACTAAGACGTACTGTAGGCGAGACTTGTGGGACAAGACCTAGAATTGCTTCAGATGCACTTTATTCGATATTTCAGGCAAGTCCTCGTCGGAAAAACTAATTTTTATAGAATTTATTTAGATTTTTTTGGTAATAACTAATTATAAGTTAATGACAATAGTTTGTTGATATCTCCTTCGCAACGAATGATGTCGGCCAGTTCATCGACCAGCCAACTATACATGGTATACGTTATGAGCCTAACCTCAAAGTGACACATGTCGTAACTTATGACGTCTGTCAGTGTTGCATTGGATAATAAAATAATCACCGAATATATTAGTTTTTTTTACAATGTAAGGGAAATATTTCCTGGAAGACTAATTAGTTTGCTCGCTTGAAGTGTAGCTAGTAGATATTGATTCCAAAGTCAAAAATGTGTTGATTAAGATTTATTGCAGCATGCAATTGGATACTTTTTAATAAAATGCATGCGATCAATATATATCGCGCTAGTGCTACAAACGACATTATGATATTGAAATGAGTGTTATTCCTGTTCTTGTCTAGATAAAGGATAGATAAGTAAGTCCCTTACATTGATCAAGCCCTATGACCTAATCTAACCCTTATGAATAATTATACTATCCAATAAAATTAAATAATCCAAACAAGAAAAGCAACAAAATAACAGGCTGTCTTATTAACTGCGTATTTTCGGCGACAAAATGTTTCGATTTAACCCATCTTACTTGTAAAGAAAAAATGCCTCCCTTAAAAATGCACGGTGTTAAATTTGAATGTTTAAAATAGTGTTTTTCAATAATTATGTCAATTTTCACATATCAGTTTAATAGTAGAGATAGTTCTTAAAAATAATTAAATCCACAAGAGTGTTATTATAAACGCCTAAAGAACAAACGTATAAACTAGGGCGTGGGGTCAATGTATGTGATGTACGCTCGTGGACGATTTCTTCCAATGTGATAGAGTAAAATTTCATTTGGGATATGTTAATTGTTGACAAAATAATTGAGTTTTTACGTCAACATCAAGAACAGAATAGAATGACTTGGCCCTAACAGGAAGACAACCAGATTTATTAGTAAACGCAAATGTAATTGTTTAAGATTTAATATAGTTCCGAAAAAAAAATGTTTTCCCTTTATAAATTTGGTTTGGAAATTTGTTGAATTTGATAATGATATAAAGAAAGAACATATGATGTATTAAATATATTTATTTCTTTGCCATTCCATACTAACAAAATACAGAGAGTTGATATCTCACCACTACACACACAGTAAGCTTTGGTTAACAGTGTTGCCGTTAGTCGGAATTTGTGTTTTTGTGGTTTCTTGGTGTTTTTTAATAACACTTGAATTCAAATTATAAAAAAATGATGCGTCGGTGTCAGATATGTGAAAATTCAGTTCTTTTTTATCCTGAATCGTTTTTTATAGGTAAGTCTAATCAACTGGAATTGTCAACACGCGTTCGGAAATTATTTGCGGCAAATATGCTGCGTTGCACAGTTTGCTTTATTTAGCGAAGCCAAATAAATGTTGTACGACTTATATGTATTTGTTTTACTTAAATTCACATAATTAAATAAAATGTTCAGGTAAATGTAAACCGAAGTGCATCTAGTAAGACAAATAAGGTGTGATTTTATATAAATTTGCTTCCGGCAAGATGTAACTCCATATTAAATTAAATGTCCCATTAACCGAAATATGGATTACTCCCAAAATCGACAACAATTATTCCCAACATGTCGGTTCACTTGGGAAACTTCCCCGATAGATAGCAAGCCGACTGTCTCTCCTCTGAAATATCGACGGACATTATAAGCCAATTAGGCCTCCTTCTCGGATAACTTAGAGAGTTTTCGGGAACGTTAGAGACCGACGCGATAGAACTTCCGAAACTCTTAATATGAAGGGGGCGAGGGAAGATGATATCTGCGGGCTCCGTCCTACCGCTTTTTTGAGGAAAGATGAGTTACGAGTTGCTGTCAGATAAACTTCATCGTAATTTATTTACAACTGCGCCCCAAATCGTTCGGCAAATGGCACTTTGAGGAGGCGGAAAGTCGACCGCGGGAAGTGGCTACGTTTTTGCGGAAGGTAAAAAATGGATTCCGCTCATTAAGTTGAAGTGTAAAGCTAACAGTTTGTCACGACGCTCTATGAAAGCCCACTTTTTAAGATACCTATCACATTTGGTTCAGTTATCTTCATTTTTACACGACGTATGAAGAAATTAGGCGTTATTTTTCCTTTGGAAATATAATATAGAAAATAAATTTAAATGCATTTTCCTAAGATTATGTTAGATGCTTTACAGTGGTTAACAGTAGTTACCGGCAAGCTATATTTAAAATTAATCTGTAATCCGATAGTTGCAATAACCTTTACAATCCAATTATTGGTTTATGTAATTCGAATTGTGTGACGTCACAGTAGTATGCAACCCGCGGTATTTCGTGTCATAAGAAATTACATTTGAATCAATGTCATTATAATTATCCTTGTGGAATCTATATTTAAAGGTTAATTCAGTACACCCTATTCGACGCACTTGAGTAGTACTGGTTGCATAAGCTTGAATAATGCACTTAACAGAATATAAAAATGTATAAATATTGTTTTTGTAATAACATAAAGAGTATGTCGACAGATGAGGTTGAAAGGAGGGAGAAGTTTTTACTTTTAAAGCCGTGAAAAAAAGTCGTGCTTGTTAAAATGTATAAAAGTACAAGTTTAGGTTAGTCAAATATGCAGGATATCTCTTACTATCAAATTATTAGAAATACAGTAGATTTTATTATTAGAATTCAATAATAAATATACTATGCGAGTCACATTTTTATTTCTAAATAGTTAAGAAGGCCTGGTCAGGAGCAGAAATACCGTATGTGTAGGAAGATTTTTTTAGTGGAATTTATCCATCCATCCTCTAAATGTGAATTATTATCCATCCCTCTCTGTAAAAGTGTATTGTTCATCCAACATCTAAAAATATATTGCAATATAGGTATTTCATTCGCATTCTTTTTTATTAACATGATTTTTATTATAAAATAGTAAATGGTCTTGAACCGTCATATTAAATAACTTTTACATAACAAATGAAGAGTTTCATGGCCAAGATCAATATCATGTGTTGGAATTTTCTATTTTTATAAGGATAGCTTTGACGCACTACCAAATGATGTAAGAAATTCGTGAGATGCAAGTATCTACATCTTGTGATCACCGGCTACTCAGCTGGGCGTAGGTACGCCACAAGCAGAGAGCGACCTAAAATAGGTACTGCGGGTGCTATCAAAGTTCCGACCTGTATCACAATAGCGGTATTTAAGGAAATAACTGCAGGCTAATAGCCTGACCAGCATTGAATTATACCTGAAAAACCTATAGGCAAACAGTCACAGTTAATCGTCAACGGTGCCAACAGACATATACCGGTTTCGAACTTATTAGTTCCTCCTCAGTATGGCATCGCCACTAACCGTGGCTGTATAGAATAATGTTTTTACTTCTCTTAAATGATAAGATGGAACTTTTGCAGCCAATGAAAATGAGTTCAAAAGTAAAAGCTAACCGGTACTGTCAACGCAGATGTTACATATTGAGATTTTGGATCAGTTAATACGTGAGAGAAAAGGTTGTTGTCGTTTTTCGTTTTGTATACGTACTGTATTTGCTGAAAATGTATGGTGTTCTATGGGGAACACTTACAGATTATTACCTAATTAAACAATAAGAAACAGAAAACTGCTAGTTATCTGTTTTTTAATGTTTACATTGTTCTTTGTAATTTATGAAACAGCTACATTGACAAAGGATAATGAAGACAACAATAACATGAGTTATTGTTGTCTTCAAAAATTGTTACTGTACACAATTGTCAGTAGTACAGTATTTTTCTATAAAAAAAAAAACAGTCATGAAAAATACCGCAATTAAATAAAAACATTAGTCATAGTGGTGTTTCCTCGCCAAATGAACAAATGAATAATTGCTACTGACGCGACAATACAAGGTAAGATTTGTCATCCAAGCGACCCGCACCATCCAAAGAGCCGCCTTTAATAAGATCGTTTATTTAATCCGGGTTGTTGTTTCAATTTCCCAGTTGTCGGGTAACTCGATTACATCCAGTGCCACCGGTGAAATGATATCGACGAAGAAACCGAAAGCACGGAACCATCGGGGAGAATAATAATTCAGTCTTATCTGGAATGCGGCCGGCGCATCAAAGGACTCGCATACGCAGTCTTATGACTACCTCAGACGATAACGTGACGATATGTTCCAGCCTGCAATTTTGGCGCACACTAACTCACACACATTTAGACCGACAAACGCACAGTGTCACTTGGCTGCATGACTTGAGTGATTAACTGGAATACGGCCTTCGTACTATTATCGAAACATTACTACACTACTATTATACAGAATTTTGCAATTTTGAAAAAACATAATATTTACATATTTTTTATTTATATGCACAAATAAATTGCTTTAAAAGCACAATTGTGCAATGTTAAAATCTATTATTTTTGGGTCCAGAAAATATTATTCTATTGAGTAGCTGTGACCACTAGATGTAGACACTTACATCTCGCGCATTCTTGTCCCTCCGTCGTTATATCAGCCAATACCTAATTATTGGCCAACAAGCCTAGCTATCAGCTATCAACAAGTTCGAAGCTGATAAATGTCTGGTGGCATTGTTGGTGACAACTATCTATGGCTGTTTGCTATAAGTTTTTCAGAATGTAGGGAACAGCCCAGTTGTATAGAACATAAACTACGATTAATTTTAGTGCGATGGTAATCTCTTAAATTCTTTTTATATTTGAATTAAAAGTTGTAAATTGTTAATTTAATTTTTACAGGTGATCAGATTAATGTTGAAATTGATTAGTTCAACAAAATAATTTGTTAAAATAACAAATTTCCTTGCTGTGGATAACCAATAGTCTTGATTTGAAGAAAATATATTTTTATGTTAACAGAATTTGTATTATCTTAATAAAATGGTCAGATTGACTTACTAATTTTGATCCAAATATTTTGTTAGTTTGAATAAATACTCCGATCAAAGAGAATTATGTATTATTTTCTTAATCAAAGATTTATCTAGAAATCAATCAAAGTAATAAATTAGTTCAAAATATATTTTTTGTGTATACCTATGATCAAATAATTTAACTAATGGAATTCTATCCATTCTTATCTATGTGTATCTATATTAACATTAATATTAGTTGTTGACAAACGAAGCAACTGATGGAGAAGCTGATTTCGCAAAGATACGTGATTCCCAGTATAAGGCAATTTGGCAAGGGGTAACGTTCTTCTGAGAGCACTTGACCGTAACAATTAACTTCGCGAACTGCATTCAAGGTTTTTCTGTCTATGAGTTTCTATTCCACACTATTAACTATTAACTCTGTTCGTCCCGCTTGAATCGACCTTCATGTCCACTCGAATGTTCGAGAGCGATCCAACGAGGTCTCCAATGTTCCAGTTACTTCGCTGCGGTGTCTATCCAACGTCAGTGGCGTCACCCAGCCTATGTATGTATATTTTGTCGTTGGTGTAGGAATGACTCACCGATTAGAGAGTCGTACGCCACGGGCAGTTATTAATTTGTATATGTTACTTTTTACTTCCAAATTTTTACTCTGGCACTGCCTCACCTACCTCGTCGTACTAACGATATTGACTTTCCTCTTTCAAAGAATTTGGAATATCTCTGCATTTTTCCTCGCACACATTACATTCTAATTATTAAACGATGCCGCATCATTCTCAGTACCCCATATTTCTATTCGATACCCCTAATCCAAACCTTATTTGCTGGAGGATCCGTCAAAGAAATAAGTAAGTAGCATCGCCGATTCAATTCAATAGAACTTCGTCTCGTGTATAAAGTTCGACTTCCAACCAATTGCGCTGGGGTTAGTGATCGAAATGGATCCCTTTCAGCGGGGCAGCCCTTTCAGTCGTGGAGGAATATTAGTTTTTCCCCGGATGTAGATAGTAATTGATGAAGGTCTTTGATCTGGGGATATCCGTTAAGTCTTACGGTGATAGTGGCCGTATATTTCAAAAGACCGACATGGAGACGTTCAAGTCACCGAGAAACAACTGAGACAAAATGCCAAATGAACCCAGATTTTAATTTTTCGATATTCCTAATAGCTAATCGATGAGGTTAGGGCAGAGAGTTTGAAATGTATAGTCTAATGGGACTATTCAAACAGACTTCACTTGTACATCAACGCTGTTGTGACAGAATTAAAAAATCCGCAAAATAGTCGACTGTAGCGAATTACTCCAAAAGCATTGAGAATAAGGTATAGGACATGATTAATAAAAGTTACACCACATTCACATCACAATCATATTTGTGGAGTCATAATTATTGGAAATAATAAAAATATATTCGCACGACTTGATATTTCTTAGTACTCAATGAAACGTGGTAGGTACTGGTTGTTATGATACGTTGTTTATTATCAATTATTTAATTCTATCTGAATTTGGTGAAAATGCAAGAAAGTAATTGTGTTTCTGTAGCTGCTTTCCAAGAAACTCAACAAGCTATTTTCCATTTATTACCAGCGGAATCCAGGAAATATTACGAAAAAGTGTTCGCCAAATTCAACGAATGGAGGGAAAGACGGAAAGTAATGACAATAAATGAAGAAGTCATGCTATCGTGTTTCTTAAATTTGAAGAAAAAATATGCAATTTCATCTATGTGGTTGAAATATAAAGGTCTACAAAAATATAGATATTGGAATCTATAACACCTTACTGCTTATTTAAAGAGTGAATCGAGAGGATACACAGAAAAAAAAGCTGCAGCATTGAAAAGAGCCCATATTGTAGAATTTTGGAAGGGGCTTTGAATTATTTTATGTAGCACTAACAAAGGGAGTTTCTGTTTCTGGTGCCTGTAGATACTCCGAATTGACAAATTTGAAAATTACTGACGTACAGGACGTTGGCAGTTACCTTCTTGTTTCAATGCCTGACACCAAGACGCGAATTTCAAGAAAATGTATAATTATAGAAGTTTTTGCGGGAATGCTGTTGAAATATACAGAAAATATATTTCTCTGCGCCCAATTTGCTTAACACAAAACAGATTCTTTTTAAAATACATCAATCAAAAATATACTTCTCAACCTGATGGAATCAACACATTGATGAAGGTACCCTCAATAGTTGCTTCATTTCTAGTTTGATTATAAGGTGATTTTTGATAAATAATATTTTATTTATATTTTAACAAAATATTATTCAAGTAAATCTTAAATTTAGTGTTATTTTAATATAAGACAGGTTGTATGTTAAAAATATGTAAATATTTATATCAAATATACTTTATTACTAAATGTATATTACATATAAATTGAAGTTTAAAATTTTAGGTATATTATTATACATAAATACAAAGCAGATTTTTTCCCGTGTATCTAGTCAATATTGCCATGTCTTTTTAAAACACCCTGTATCTACAAAACAGACCCTAATCACTAGGAATCACTAGAGGAATCACTAATGACAATGGGTGTGCCTCAAGGATCAGATCTGGGGCCACAATTATTTTTGTTATTTGCCAACGATTTGCATAAAGCAATTGATGATTGTCCTAACTTATTAGTGACTTACGCCGATGATACAAATGTGCTTTTTAGATCAAGTAATATTATGGATGTTGAAGTGGCTGCCAACTCTATATTTAAAAACCTAGCATTGTGGTTAGAAAAAAAATAAACTTATTTTAAATGCAGATAAAATCACTATCATGTTTTTTAAATGACTACATTGTAAAATAACTTTTGATGAGGGACTTATAGTGGCGGATAAATATTTGCAATACTCTCGATCAGCCAAACTCCTTAGCATGTATGTAGATGATTAACTCGACTGGTCTTGTCATATTAATTATTTATGTCAGAAATTACTACCTAATGTTTATCAACACAGTGTAACCAATATGTTTTATTATCTCTGTATTATGCAAGTTTTTATTAGCATCTGCGGTATGGAATTATTCACTGGGGGTTGTGTAGAGATATTAATAGAGTATTCGTGAAATATGCCGTTCGTATTATTGGCAATTTAGGGTTTAGAGAATCTTGTAGGGAAACATTTAAAAATTGTAAAATTTTGGCCGTAACTGGTGTATATATATTGGAAATAGTGTGTTTTGTTTTTCGTCATTCTGATTTATTTACAAAAAATAATCTCAATCATTTATATCATACGCGAAATAAACATATCCTATGTTCTGAACGACATTATTTATCCTTATATCAAAAAGGAGCTTATTATAATGGTTGCCGTATATATAACTCTTTACCAATCGAGTTTAGAAATTTAAAGTATATTTATACATTTAAGAAAAGAGTTAAAAAATATCTTATTGAAATTTGCCTGTATAATATGGATGAATATTTTCAGAACAATGTTGTTCAGTAGTTTATAATGATATTTGTCTTTTAATAGATTTTTTATCCATCCAGTATTTTGTACTTGTGTGTTTATATTGTGGTATTTATTTTAGTTTGTATTACTTTGACGTATTTTTCTGTGTAAATATACATATGAGAAATAAAGTTTATTATTATTATTATATCAGTGTGTTCGTAAATAACTATTTGGACTTTATTGGTACAAATTGTACACACAATTTTATACGCTGCATACTACATAAAATTTGCCAATTCTTCAAAATTTCCTCTGGTTCAAAGGGCCCACTACGTTATGTATTCCGACGAAATTTTGCCCTGCATTGATCCTGCAGGTTATTACCCCCGGATCCCTTGGAGATCCTCCAAGGCAGCCCGATTACCATTTCCGCCTAGTATACGGTTTGCGTGCGACTAACAGCTACGTGAAAAGGTCCGCCAATGAATTAAACATGCTTTATGCCTCGCTCCTTTCTTTATCCATTACGGGAAACTAAATATAACTCCTTCCCCTTGGTGCAACGGCGTTATCGACTAAACGGTGTTTTTCGTTTAGCGCATTGTTTTGTCGAACGTAAGTGGTTTAGGTTGATTTACAATTTATTTGTATTTCGGATATAAAATAACGATGCACGTTAAAAAATGCGTTGCCGGGGCTCTTTAAATACATCCGAGCGCCCGAAAGGGCTTTTGCAGCGTGTAATATATTAAACTTTTTATTCTCCCAGAGCCGGCCTTAGCCTCTAGGCGCCCCGGTGCGACTTCCTAATAAGCGCCCTTAAAAATTATAAAAAAAAACATATAGGGGTAAAATTTAAGTTTATTAATTATATATAACTTACAAAAAATGCAAACAGCAAAAACAAATAGTAAAGGACAGTGTTAAAAATAGCCGATTTTTGACTTATCCGGGGAACGCATAAATCATAAAAAATCAATTGATTATTGTTAATTAACATTAGAAATGGCCCAGAAATACGTCAGATAGCTGGGGAAATGTCGCTACTACCCCTAAACCTATATAAACTACCCTTAAATAGCTTTAAATGGATAATCATTAATTATTGTTATAAAATTCGTGTAAAATGAAAAAAATGCTTGAAAATGATTTGAACAGACAGTATGTCAATACAAAAAGTGATAAATAACTGTAAAAATGCCCATTCCACCCCTAAAAATTAAAAAAACTACTTTCAAAAGCTAATGGTGAGCTTACTTCGACATCAGAAATAGATAATGCTTAAATGTTCAAGGGAACGCCTATTGCTAGAAAAAAATTATAGATTACTGTCAAAAAATGCAAAAACTGATACCAGAGTACATTAAGTAAGTGGGGAAATATTAATTGCACCCCTAAATCTATATAAACTGGCTTTAAATAGCTTAAACTAGATAATCATTATTTATTGTTGTAAAATTCGTTTAGAATGAAAAAAATGCTTAAATCACTTTTAAGGTTCTTTTATACTATTGCGACTTGAAAAATGGGCGCAAGGATAAATTGCCATTTTTTCAGTACGCGCTCGCAAAGTGAGAACAATTGGCGCTATTTCGCCATTGAATGGGCACTTTTACAGCCATTTATCACTTTTTATATTGACATGCTGTCTGTTCAAATCATTTTCAAGCATTTTGTTCATTTTACACGAATTTTATAACAATAATTAATGATTATCCATTTAAAGCTATTTAAGGGTAGTTTATATAGGTTTAGGGATAGTAGCGACATTTCCCCAGCTATCTGACGTATTTCTGGGCCATTTCTAATGTTAATTAACAATAATCAATTGATTTTTTTATGATTTATGCGTTCCCCCGGATAAGCCAAAAATCGGCTATTTTTAACATTGTCCTTTAAAAAGAGAAATAAAAATGAAAAGATACCACTGGAACTGGACACCATTATACCAGCATTGTTAATTGTTAGACATTAAAACTCAAAAGAAATGAACTTTTCGGCATTTTTGTAGGCGAATTCTTTGGCCAAGTCCGTTACAACTTTCGGCAATTTCATTCTCAATGAAACGTGGTACGTAAATCAAACGATTTTTTCGGAAATTTGTTTGCATATTCGGGATATTTTAAAGCGTTGGTCGACTATTCAAAATTTGTCGTTTCTCCACTTCATTACGTATTGAAAAAGTTGTTTCAAATAGAGATAAAACAATACTGTCAAAGGGATTCATTATTACAAATAATTATCGACGAGCCTATCGATAATATATATTTAAATTAAGTTCCTATTCTATGTTAGTTGTTTTTTAATTCTTTAAATTAATCCTAACTGCCTTGTCCCTAAAACTTTACCACCGCGTTTACCACCTAATCTTCAGAATGTTTAAGAAGTTACATTCAATTAATCAACCACTAAGACTAACCACCGGAAATTCAAAACACATAAATCAAAGTAGTAACACTTGAACAATCGATTAATCGCGTCACACACGTAAATAATCTACAGTTCACAAGTTACCTACAGTCACTAGCCACTATCACATCGTCCATTTGCCGTTGCGTTGAACTAAAAACTTGAGGCGCCTGAAATAGGGCCTCAGTCTGGAGCGGACATGGAGCGAAAAACATCGATTTTAACCGTCTCGCGTGGTGGGGGAAACCATAACGTATAGGCATGTGTGACGCAATTTGAGGCTCGGAAAATTGGGCTTCACTGTGATGGGATTGGTGGATGACCCGGACTCCCCACGCGGGCGCGGGTAGAAATAGAAACGGCGGGATATTGAAATGTAAACCAGAAGTATGTTATAACATACGAGGGCTAAGATTTATTTCGTTACATTGATTTTTGATAAATGTAGTTGGCAATCTGACATTGGAAATTACGGGGTATTAAAATATACAGTGACAGCCAAATTTTACAGTAAGGCCCGGCCTCAGTTGCTTCATACGACGAGCCGCCACTGGTTTGTAGCAAGCTTCAGTGCATATTCTTACTACAAAAAATAATATGCAAAGAAGATTTGTAATATTTGTTAATCGTTATATGCAACTCTGGCCAAAAAATGCTCAAAATGAACGCTTCTTTTATCGGTATAATCAGGTGGTTGGAAAGCATACAATTTCAAAAATTCCATACGACATAGGTAAATTTCTTAAAATTTCAAAACCAAATCAGTACACCGGCCACTCGCTTCGAAGAACCTCTTCTGTATTAGTAGCAAATGCCCCAGGTGTGGACATTTTAAATATGAAAATGCACGGGGGGTGGAAGTCGTTAGAAGTTGCAAATACAGTGATCCATAAGTGCTAATAAAATCATGCCCGAAAACTCTATATCTATTCAGCAAAGCAAACATTCAGAAACAGAATGTAATGATCATGTTGCGCAAATCGACAAACAAGTCAACATTACCAGTGACGTTGTTTTAGAATAGGATTTTAATTAACATTTGTCGTTAAATCTTTCAGGAACATACAGCAATTGTAATTTTACATTTAATTTCCACTGTAAATAAACATTTGTCATTACTAATTTGACGTTTTTATTTTTTCGTCGCCCAGGGCACGAAAGTTTTTCTTACATAGCATGTTTTACTTTCGCTTTAGCTTGCCTCTTTAAAATAAAAAATTAAACTTTCGTAGGAGGCGAATAAAAAATAATTGAATATGTTGGATGTCCCTTAAATAAAATATATACCTACAATAGAAATGCAGCATTAATTTTTTTCAGCTAATGTTTATTTAAATATTACCCCTTCATATGCAGGGTAAAAGAAGATTCCTGACAACAAATTTAACACTGTATCTCGAAAACGTGATTTTACAATAAAAACCGTTAAATTACGAATTACTCTCACAATTTTTTCAAGGCCAACTCACACTCCAGTTTTGTTTAAGTATAATCAGGGCACTTTGTATATGAATTCGTAAATACCAGTGCAAAGTTTTACGTTCACGCAAAGGGAATTAACCCTAGTCATCTCTAAATGGCATCTGTAACAGAAAATAAAGTGAAAATGCAATTTGTGTTGGGTATTTCATTTGATGAGTGTCATTTTCCGGCTGTTAGTTTAATAACAATAACACGTGTCGTGTCCAGCAACACGCTGGACACGACGAAGTTATTTTAACATCATGCGGTTTACAGCACGGTTTTAAACATAACTTATAAGTCTGTCTTTTTAATGACCTTCCATGTTAAAAAAAATATTACCTAACACAAATATTTTTTTATCCAGTACAGGTATCTTAAATATTCCCCACAGATGAAATAACATTTCTCAGGGTGTTCCATAACGAATTGTACATAGACATACTTCTATATTTTGTTAGGGATTGTAATAAATTTTAGCTTTCGGATTATCCTAATGAAAAAAAAAAACAACAGGTAAATGAGTCCAATCCAATTACATATTTGGAAAGCATCGAATATTGGAACACCACCACCATTTCTAAATTTCTAATATACAGTATGCGCCAAAGTATGGAATAAATTCAATAAAAACGAAACAATTATTTTTTGGGAAAAATCCTCGAACAGGTCGATTTTTAATTTAAAAAGTACATATTTTAGCGTAAAATGAGATTTTCAAATGTCATTTGTTTTCGAATAATGACGTCATAGATTTTTTTTTAAATGGCAACACCGTATTTTTTTCCTTGATTCTGAAAGATCGTTTAATTCTCTATCAGACAGTACTAAAATTTTGCCCTTTTACATAGGAAAGTTTTCGAGTAAATGACGATTGAATGTTAGAAAACGTAAATTTTATCCATAAAAAAGTAACAATTCTGAGGTATGTAAAATAAAAAACAATTGATTAAATTTTATACTTAAATTAAATGTTAGAATTTCCATCCACCAACTTCTTGACAATGCGTAAGTCTGTGAAGAAATTCTTCTTGCACATTATGAATGATTTCTGGGGTAACTCTGCGTATTTCGTCCCGAATGCGATTTTGAAGTTCTTCCAAATTACGTGGTTTATTAATGTACACTTTTGACTTCAAGTATCCCCATAAAAAATAGTCAAGAAGTGTAAGATCTGGCGATCTTGCAGGCCATTCTATCGGTCCGCGTCTGCCGATCCATCTCCCAGGAAAACAGTTGTCCAAAAAATCTCGTACAGGGCCCGCATAGTGCAGAGGTGCACCGACTTGCTGAAACCATATGGTATCGTCAGGAATGTCAGGGTCATTATCGTTAGGAAAAATTACTGCAAGGGCTGGAACAAGGTCATTTTCTAGAAACTCTAAATATCTTTGTCCTGTAAGGGTTCCTTCAAAGAAGAAAGGCCCTACTATTCTGTCGTCAACTATTCCAGCCCACACATTTAATTTCTGAGGGTGTTGGGTATGTGCCTCTGCCATCCATTGAGGATTTTCCCGACTCCAATATTTGCAAGTTTGACGGTGTACTGTACCATTCAGACAATATGTGACCTCATCTGAAAAAAGTATTTGCCGGTGTAAATTTGTATTTCCTTGACATAAATCCATTAGAATTTCGCAAAAGTGCAAGCGGCGATCGGGATCATCTTCATTGAGTTCCTGCACAAGTTGAATTTTGTAGGGATGATATTTTTCCTTCCTCAAGATACGTAGCACTGTGCTCTGACTAGTGTCATTGTTTAATGCAACCAATCGTGAAGAATTATGAGGATTATCCACCATACTTATCAAAATGTTCTGTTTCTGATTTTCATTAATGCTTGGACGTCCAGGTTTTGGAATATTTACAACATTGCCAGTTTCTCTAAATTTAGACTCTACCTTACTGACTGTTGATTGGCTGATAGGCGATCTGGATATTTTTCATTAAATAAATCGCAAACTTCCTGCTGAGTTCTAGTCATATTCTCGCATCCGATAAGAATTAAAATTTCAATTCTTTGAGTAACAATTAAATGTGCCATAATACTTTAAATTGAATAATAATTTCTACGTCGCTTACAATACTTATTAGAAAGTCGGTGTGACAATGACACTTTGCAAAGATTTTCACCTACGTGATCCATAAAAGAACTATGGAATTCGAAAAACTAAACTTGATAACGTTTTTGCTTTATTTTAATTGATTTACGTTTTCTAACATTCAATCGTCATTTACTCGAAAACTTTCCTATGTAAGAGGGCAAAAATTTAGTACTGTCTGATAGAGAATTAAACGATCTTTCAGAATCAAGGAAAAAAATATGGTGTTGCCATTTAAAAAAAAATCGATGACGTCATTACTCGAAAACAAATGACATTTGAAAATCGCATTTTACGCTAAAATATGTATTTTTTAAATTAAAAATCGATCTGTTTGAGGATTTTTCCCAAAAAACAATTGTTTCGTTTTTATTGAATTTATTCTATACTTTTGGCGCATATTGTATAGTCGTAATTTAATGAATGATCAGTGCATTCTCCATTTCCATCCTTAAAATATTTAAATACTTCTGAGAAGGCGTCCAACAATAAAAACAAAGTTATCAAATGCCGGGTCAGTGAAAGTGTTTGCTGATTTTTTTTTATGCCAAAAACTAGATTTTATATTTAAATTATTGTATTATTTTATGGATTCTTCAAATAAAATAGCACTGTCCCAGTAAATCTACTCAGCAATACTTAATGACCATCAAAAGGAGCAATTTTTTTCTATTTTAAGCCACACCGTATATTTTACGATTCCCGATGGTGAGGTATGGAAACGGATCACCTTGTATGTGCTCTTTTAATGTCGCTAGAAATTACAGTTTTCGAGATACAATAGGGAAACACAAAGTTTATAAAGGTTTTCCAATTTGTTTTATTGGCCACAAAAGTTTAATTTTGTGAAGTCGTTGTAAAATGACTACGAAATGAGTATACCCTTAGTGTAGTTTCAGTTTTACTCTACTCTAGCTCCTACCATTGAATAATATACAGGCTGTATCACATAAGAGGGCCACTCCCATGTATCTCGCTTAATATGCGAGACACGTCAAAAATATTTAATTGTTTTTTGTTGCATTTTTGGGGGCTTTTATGCTCGTAAAAACAAATTTGAGATCTATGGCTAACTTTATGAGTAATAACAAAAAAACCTGTAAAGTGCCCAAACTTTAAGGCTGTCTAACTTTTTTATTTTAATAGATAGAGAAAACTTATTAGTAATAAATTTTTATTGCAAAATTGATACCTTCCACCTGATATAAACAGATTTTTGAAATATCGTATGTGGTTCGCTGCGTCCTCTAGGCGGATAAAATTTTTTTTTATTGAAGCAGGCTATGGCCACAAAAAATTGTCTGTTTCTTCGTGTTTCATGCAATATACTACATGTTGCCCTTATCTTTCATATTTATTACATTTTTTTCAATTTTAGTTAAAAAAAAATGAACTTAAATATTTTCGTGTTGCTCAAGATAATGTAGAACCTGTTTTAAAGACGCCAATTGCAAAAACATAATAAACAGAATGTACTTTTTTATGCAAAATACAGATTTTCTTATAATATTATTTTACATTGTCTGTGTCAAAATAATTTTAAAGACCCAATTGCATCTAATGTGAAAAGTAATAAAATAATATTACAAGAAAATCTGTATTTTGCATATAAAAGTACATTCTGTTTATTATTTTTTTGCAATTGACGGCTTTAAAACAGGTTCTACATTATCTTGAGCAACACGAAAATATTTAGGCAAATTTTTTTAAACCAAAATTGAAAAAAATGTAATAAATACAAAAGATAAGGGCAACATGTAGTATATTGCATGAAAGACGAAAAAACAGGTAATGTTTTGTGGCCATAGCCTGCTTCAATAAAAAAAATTTTTATCCGCCTAGAGGGCGCAGCGAACCGTATACAATATTTCAAAAATCTGTTTATATTAGTTGGAAGGTATCAATTTTGCAATACAAATTTATTACCAATAAGTTTTCTCTATCTCTTAAAATAAAAAAGTTAGACAGCCTTAAAGTTTGGACACTTTATAGGTTTTTTTGTTATTACTCAAAAAGTTGGCCATGGATCTCAAATTTGTTTTTACGAGCATAAAGGCCTCCAAAAATGCAACAAAAAACAATTAAAGATTTTTGACGTATCTCGCATATTAAGCGAGATACATGGGAGTGGCCCTCTTATGTAATACAGCCTGTATACTTTTACTCAATGCTCTTACTTAGTTTGTCTTCCTGGCGACTTCGCCAAAATTGCAAATATTAGTGTGGGTACCCTAATTCCATACTGCCCGAAATTCTGCAGTTATTATCATTTAAATGCTATGGGACTGGAGTCGTTTGGACTCCGTTCAACTAGGTGTCGTAAAACCTGACAATAACGATGCACTTTATTGTTACTTTAAGAAACTTCTAGGTGGCATTTTGACAAGTGATTCTGTGCCCTATGGATATATACTGCCTTAAACTAAAATGTTAGCATGTCCCAACCAGCAAATCAGTTTTATAATTTTCAGGTTACACGACAATTATGTTTTACTGTCGTATTGTTATTGTACTATACATATTTTTTTTATTATAGCGCATAGTATTATTATTTTGTTGTCAATAATTGAAATCTAATATATAAAATTCTCGTGTCACAGTTTTAGACGCCATACTCCTCGGAAACTCCTTGACCGATTTTTATGAAATTTTATATGTATATTCCATAGGTCTGAGAATCGGTCGTAATCTATTTTTCATACCCCTAAGTGATAGGGGTGATTCACCCAAACAATTTTTTTTTATTTTTTGGACAAAATTTTGTATTTTTATTTTTTTATGATGTGGTATTAAAAAATACATACAACCCTTCATTTTCATCCTTCTATCACAAGCCCCTATTTTTTAATAACCATTTTAGTAATTTAATCATTTTTAACCCTGATCAATAACTGATCGATTATCACTAGATCAGTTATCCCCGCCAGGCATCTACCGGTGTCACTTCTCACCCAGTAAACAGCACGGAGTAGGGATGAGATAAGTGTAATTCTCAAGTAAATTTATTATTAATTTGCTGGGCCATAATTATTTATTTCCTATTTTATCAATAATTAATAAAATTATTAATTTTAAGTGTAGTTCTCATTATTAGTTAATTAACTGATCTACATAACCTCAAAAGTACGCAACACGTGCCACAAGCTCCCGCCAACAACGGCTGTTATTTTACTATATGGCTATGTTTTTGTACAGAGAACAATACCAACAAGATGCAAAAGGGCTAATTTGGGCCGTCAAACAAGTAAAATTGCAGGCACGCGAAATAATTAAAAAAATGAATGTTTCGTGTTTTGTTATTCTTATAGGCCGTCATCGTTCACAGTGCTCGATTCCTCTTTTAGTCATATATCACATCTCCACACACTTACAATAAGTTAGTTATTTTTTATTTAACTGCCAAAGTATTCACTAGAAATAATTCATATGGCAAAACAACGTTTGCCGGGTCACCTAGTATTTTGTAAATTTATCACAAGAACGTTTTGGCAAGTAAATAATAAAACAGTTTACACCAGAAACTAGTTTATAAACATTTCTGTGATAAGCTCATAGAACATTTTAGCGCAAAATTACATTGACAGACCATTCTGAGTGCATTCCACTAAGCGATCGCAACGCTCAGAACGACCATAGCAATTTTACTCGTTCCACTAGGTTAAAACTGCTCTTGTGCGCATTGTTCACGGATGTGATTTGAATCCTAGTGTAACAGAGTTGGGATCCATGTTTGTTTATATTTGTCAGTTATTAGTTTGACAGATGGTTTGACGGTTAGGTAGAAAAGGTAATTATATATAATTTTTATATATTCTCTCATAGATTTTACTAATGTAACTAAGAATGTAATGTATGAATATATAATTCTAAGCTGCATACCATACATTAATTATATATACATATTTCAGTAAAATATATTAATTATTTAGGTCTTAAAACGAATATTAAACTGCAACTTCAGTCCCAATAACCTCCGTGTCGTGTCTTATTTCCTCTTCGAATGCCCTTTCAGCAGATTCACCAGAAAAAGAATTTGACTCTTGTAAAGCAGCATTCATTAATTCTGTTGCGAAGGCAATATCTGTAAGAAAAATAAATACTGATAAAAAAATTAAATATAAAAGCATAATTGAATTACATACCATCTCTTGCACGTATTGCCTGAGCAACTGGGGCCTCGATCTCAATAACAGTGCCTGTTTCACAGTTATATAAACTTATTTTCTCCATCTCAACCATAGATCTTAGACTTGACATTTAATTAGCTTATTTGACTTTTCCCACAATTTATGACAAATGATGTGTTGACCCATCTCAAGACCGTGGGCGTGAAGCGGTCGTTTGCGATGACGTCAACTCTTGATGTCTCATGACGTTGCAAGCCCAATTGTAACGCCTGTGATCGCTTTGTGGAACGACTCATTGGTCGTTCTGGGCGTTGCGATCGCTTAGCGGAATGCACCCTCTATTAAACAAATTTGAAACAGCAAAATGGCGGGACCTTGTTTTGTCTGTGTCATAGCGAACGGTAGAAGTCTAGTTTTACCTCTTGCTTTAAGTTTCGGAGTCATTATATAATGACTCCGAAACTTATAAGAATAAACATGGCAGGTTTAAGCCAGTGGAAAAAAATAAAGAAGGTGGCGCATTTAGAAGCGTAAAGTAAGGAAATGTTATCAAAACAAAAAAACTATGACTTACCTTCGAAACTGAAAAAATTTCTACCTTTATCTTACCCGTTTCATTGAAATGTTTTTTGACATTGCGATATGACCCTGTTATAATAAATTCTTTATAGAAAATATATACCTATAAACTAATAAATCTCTAATATTCCTTCCACTTTTGGTATGTGTAACATAATATTTGGACAGATTATTCATTTATTCTAAGATATTTCACTACCAAGATAATCAGAACGTTGCATTTTCCATGTCAAGCGTTATACGAGTAATATACGAATATAGGCATTGCGGCACGTTCCCTCATCCCAACCTAGTTTTGGAAGTGGTCCAAGATGATTTGATAGAAGTTCCGTTGCCCCAAAATTTGGGAATATTTATCTTTAACGCTTCATCGTGCGCGTAAACATAAATAAAAGATGCCCCAAAACGGATCGAAGTGTTCTTTTTGAAATGTGAACATTACTACAGCTAGTACGAATACGTGAATGCCAGGGTCGTATTTAGCCGTCAGGTGAATAATGGGAAGAAAAATATTTGCTTACGGCTCTTTTAATGAAATAAAAGTATGTCAATGAAAAAGTAAGACGGAAGATATTTGGATATTTATTATTTTGCTGTGCTCAGATATTTATACAGGGTGTTTCTTAAATAGAGGTCAAAAATCTAGGGGCGTATCCTCTGGTCAAAAATAAGGGTTTTTTTCTTATATAAATGAGGAGTCTTAGGACAGCCATTGTCATTAAAAATTAAAAAAAAAAAACAGTTTTTAATTTTTAAACCGAGAGAGATAATTTAACCAAATTCGGTGTACATATTTAGTATGACAAAAGTAAGCAAGTAAGCAAAAAATTTGCTATGAACTTAGGTCTGGAAACGCTTCGTTTAAAATATACAGAATGTCAAATTTGAAAAAAATTAATTACATTTTCTTTAATAACTCTCGACTACTTTGAGCTAAATTCATAAAATTTTGTATGCGGAGGTTTCTGTATTAGCTGTATCTCTAAGAGGGCGCCACAAGCGGCCATTAGGATCCTTTTAAATCGCTTCAACTTTTTTGTGCCACAGTGTATGTCATTTTGGAATAGAAAAACATTTTCCCTTACCTTTTCTACTTAAAAAATGTACACCTTATTGAAGTCTCTAAGCCGTTTCTGTTAAAAACTTATCTAAAAGACAAGGCATAACACAAGACTAAGAGCTATTAATTTTTAATCAAAACAGCCCGAATTTTTTGTGAGAATTGCAAAAATAAAATCTCTAAACAAAATGTACATAACCTGACAATAACTTTCGATTCTACTCGCCTACAATCTTGTCACTGGATTTTGCATCCTGTAGGAAAGAAGAGTTAACTTATTTACATACAGAGAGCATTTCGAAGATGCTAAGTCGTTCATAAAAGTGACTATTCCCAATACCAAATCTAATGTTCCTAGATTATTTACAATATCAGAGGGAGATATAGGAGTCAATTTTTTTGAAATTTTCCGCAAATATGTAAGTCTACATCCATCTACCATGGATCGCAACCGATTTCTTATCACGTACAGCAATTCGAAATATACTACACAAGCAGTGGGTATAAATAACATAGGTTTATTTTACTTTTACGCATATATACGTAAAAATGATTGTTTTAAGCGCATCTGCCTAAAAGACTGTCATTTCTATACTGAAATGACAATCGAAATGTCATGATTACGAAAAAGTCTTTACGGTACATAACAGTGAGAAGTAAACAGAATTTTTCGATTCCAGGCTCCCTCCGACAACCATGACGACGGAGGACAATGGAAACGTGAGCCTGCTGAAGCCGACCTCCAGCAGCAACGAGGACCTCAGCGAGTACACCGACGCTGACGAGAGCATCTCGGCGCCCACGGAGTTTCTCGCAGAGGTGATTTTCCTTTTAGGGGATTAGCGCCATTGGGGATCGGGCGACACAGTCAGAGTAGGTAGCGCGTGTAATCAGTCGTTCTAACGTACAGTTGCGCAGGATGATAACGAGGTGGCTTTGGAATTTGAGAGCTTTTGTCGGCAACGTTCGCTTGTTTTGGGGATTAGAATCGACCACGGTCGACTAGATCGCACAAACGGCTGCGTAAACCAATTATCTATCTACTAAATCGTTTCAGTTGTTAGTCCATGGAAAAGTTACATTTGGGGTTGCATTTTTTAGAGGACGCAATTTTATTGTTTAGATGTGAGGGGGGGGGGTCAAAAAAAGCTTAACTTGCTTAAGTTTGTGGGGTTACAACCCTCGAGGTTTAGCCGCCATCTTGGAAAAAGGGGTTACATTGTTTTTAGCATTTATCAGGTAAACTGTTGGTGAAGACATTTTTTATTGCAAATTGAATCCTCTACAATTTTAGTCTAGTAACTTTTTGTTGTAAAACCAAAAATAACAAAGATATTAAAGAAAAACTATTAAAATGTTTGGACAAATTTTCTTTTGGACGCCATAATTTATTTATTTCTTATTTAAAAAAAAATTACATCAGACCATTTTTGTAGAGTAGTTTTCAACGAAGAAATTTTATTATATACTTTTTTTATTATATTTATTAGTTTGGGTTTTACAGCGTTTTTGATTTTACAACAAAAAGTTACTAGACTAAAATTGTAGAGGACTCAATTTTCAATAAAAAATGTTTTTAAAAAAATTTTGTGTGACCAATAGTTTACCTGATAAATGCTAAAAACAATTAACCCCTTTTTCCAAGATGGCGGCCGAAGTTGGAGGGTTGCGACCCCACAAACTTCAAGATAAGCATTTTTTGACCCTCCCCCTCACATCTAAACAATAAAATTGCGTCCTCTAAAAAATGCAACCCCAAATGTAACGTTTCAATGGACTATAGAAAAAATTAGTGTTCACTTCACAGCGCTGTAAAACCCAAACTAATGAATATAATAAAAAAAGTATATAATAAAAATTTTTCATTCAAACCACTCTACAAAAATGTTCTGATGTCATTTTTTCCTAAATAAAAAAATAAAGAAGTTATGGCGTCCAAAAGAAAATTTGTGTTTTTTGTCCAAAAATTTGGATGGTTTTTCTTTAATATCTTTGTTATTTTTGATTTTGCAACAAAAAGTTACTGGATTAAAATAATAGAGGATTTAATTTGCAATAAAAAATGTCTTTACAAATTTTTGTATGACCAATAGTTTACCTGATAAATGCTAAAAATAATTTAACCCCCTTTTCCAAGATGGCGGCCAAACCTCGAGGGTTGTGACCCCACAAACTTCAAGTTAAGCTTTTTTTGACCCCCCCCCCTCACATCCAAACAATAAAATTGCGTCCTCTAAAATGGACTATGTGTAATGTTTATTTAGGGGAATCACTCGGGGAATCTTGTAGATATTTATTTCGTTGTCACAGCAAACTTGGAGATGCTGACATTGACACGTCAATAATTTTGAACAGCCGTCAAAATAAATGCCACAAAAAGAGGACAGGCAATTACGGTTACTCGGTTCATTTTTTAAAGTTCATGCATTGAGGAGAGAGTACAGAAATTCATTGTACTACTCTAGAACCAAAATGGTGGTCGATAGGTGACATTTGTTGTCAACGTATTCATTTTGCTAGTTTTTCGCGGCTATTTGAAACACAAATTATAGCTTGCATTACCATCAGTTAAGTTTTAACAGAAATGCAATTCTTGCGATGTTACATGGTAAAGAAATTCTTCGTTTACCACATAGTGGTAGTAATCTTTCAATACAAAACTAGTTTGCAGAAGATTCGCGAAATTCACAAACCACTAGATGGTACTGTAAAATTCTAGATGTCGGATGTAATGGTGATCAACAATTTATTCACAGTTGCCACTAAGATTATAAAGCTTTTAATTGCCAGGAATGTTGTGTTTTATGGTGTAATTCTGGCAACCTCTTAAAAAAGGTGAAGTACATAATTCTGACTAGGGTAGAACACGAGAAGTCCCATGTTGTCAAGTCTGTGTTTACAGTGTCTGCTTTAGTTCAACCACCCCATGAAATATCCATTTCTTATTAAATGGAGACAATTTGCAATGTAATGTGTAATACAGATTTAAAAACATCCTTAAATAATTCACAACATAAACTTGTTATAATTACTTGGCACAATTCTCTGTAAGAAAAAGTTTGCTCATGTGTTTAGTTATGGGTTTTCCAATTATCAATTTAATTTTCCACTGCTTACAGAGTTTCGTGTCTAAAGGGAATTTATGCAAAGAAATATCAGAAGTCGATACAGTAATAGGAACACTGCAGAACAACACAGATTTTTTGAGATTTTGTACAGATATTCTTGCGAATGGGTATATACATTTTTGTACACTTTTTATAAATAAATATCATGCGATCTCAATAAAGTATGCAAACTGACTGAAAAATACAGAAAATTTCCACTACACCTACACATACAAAGCAGATTTTTTGTATTGTTGTTCACACTCGATTTATTACAAATAATCTTATGAAGATTCTGGACTTTTCCTCGTTCAAAATCAAATTATACTATTTTCAAACAATTATGGTGCTATTTATACTATTTATACAGAAAAAAGGATATAAATATATTAAAAAACAAAACTTCACACTCTTATAATGCAAATAATTTGTTTTTCACCTCTGCAGCAGCTCCGAAATCTATCAACACATGTCAGCCACTTTGAGATTTTCGCCAATAGGTGGCTCTCTAATTACATCTTCTGTTGTTTAAAAGTATCGAATTCATTGTCGTACTATCCCAGATAGCCAAAATAGCTTCAGAAGAACCAATAAAGCACTTATTAATATTATCCAAATACTTGTAAAGTACAGGCGAAATTCATTTGGCAAGTACCCCAGTGTCAGCCTAGAAAGTACTCCTTAAGTAGTGGTTCACAAGCTGTATGCGCGCGCATCTTGCTGAAATTAAGTGCATTTGAAGCACTTTAAAAGCAGTTCTTATTACGTCGCCAAAAATATGAAGTACATATAAGGTACTTTTAAAGCATTGTTATTTCGCACAGATTGCGCGTTTTTAGTGATTTTTTTATATGTTTATGCAGCACCATTTCTGTACTTTTTTTTCTATAAATGAATATACTCTCTACTCTTTATATATATATAAGTATCAGGACAAAAATAAAGCAAACAAAAATATATATTCCTATTTATTTACAAATATTTCTTATATACTTTTACAACATTTTCAATCTCCTTCACTGTTGCATTTCTAGCTAATGAATTTCTTCGAACAGCAACTAAATATAAAAGAAAGGTGTTTTAATTCTTTATAGCCAACTATAATTTTACAGTACAAACAAGTGATTTTTTTATAAAACTATATAGGTATAGCCAAATTATTTTCTAGTTCAAACAAGATAAAAAGAAATTATACTCACCCAGTATTAAATTTTTTGTATTACTATATGTCAAAAAAATTTCTTTATTGTTTTATCCTGTTCGATTTATATTAATTCATTAATTTTTTCAATTCCATATCCTTGTCCCTAATCACTTGAAACATTGCACACTGGAAAAAACATATACAAATTTTATGAGCAGTGACCATCGTCAGAAAGTGTATGGCAGAGATATTTTGGCAGATCAAATCTGTATCACTTATAGATAGCCAAAAAACAATTTCATGACATTGTCTTTTTGGTAAGAAATAACTGAAAAAAAAAATATATTAATTACGAGGTTACAATTTTGAAAAAATTTTTTCGAAAACTACATGCGACCGCCGAAATCTGACTTCAGATTCGGGATCAGTACTCTCGAAAATAGGAACAATACAAAACGACAGTGTCTACACAGCAGTCACACCACCCTGCCTGACGCCATGCTCTCAACTACAATGGCCACTAACCAGTGGCCGAAGACGCCATTGTTTAAATATATAATGCACCTCTAGCAAATTAATAGAATTAAATATACATACCTTCGGCTCATGTTGATCATCAGCCATCAGACCACTTTAGATTTTGATTTTATAACTGAAGCTAGTACTTGGCGCTGCATCTGCACCATAAAATTAAATATGTAAACACTAGCACTAGTGCGAACTAACCAAATACAAAACGGCAGGATGTCGGCTGGCTACCGTTTTGAGAAAGACTGCGCCATGACTGCGCTGATTACATTCTGCGCAACATTGCCGACTGCAAGCGGGAATTTTGCACATAATTAGCGCACCCGGAATTAATGGCTTTTAGATTGCAATTCCTAAGCAACTTTTGTGTACCCTCAATATTTGTACCTATTGATAATGCTTTTTTGTATTTAGTAAGTATAGTAAACCAATATAAGAATATTTGTGTGCAATAAATGCATTTCAAATGTATTCTTAAATTTAAATGCTGGAAGTGGCGTACTTAGAAAACATTTTTAAAGTACATTCATTATAATGCTTTATTTATGACCACTTTTTTCACACTATTTATATTTCGGCGCAATCTGTGCTATCTGGGATTTGTTTGTTTGTTTGTTGTCAGCATATTAGTTTTTCGTGTTTATCACCTATTTGAAAAAGAAATTATAGCTATGCTAGTAAATTTAGTTTTAACAGAAATATGATTTTTACAACGTTGGCACGAGAAAGAAAATTATCTGTTTACCATATTTCAATTTTTTAGAACCAAAATGGCGGGTTTAAGGTGTTTTTCAAATTATAAATTAGTTTTCCATTTGACAGATGGCTCTCAAATTGCATCTTTGTTTGACAACATATTTGTACAAACTGTGACGCATATATATTTATGCATAATGTGTTATTTCGATACTTTAATACTGACTATATCTACAGGGTGAGTCAGTCATAATGTCATTAATTTCCCACAAGTGTACCACGTATTCGGGAGGCCTAATAAAGGCAGAAAATCGAAAAAAAAATTTTTTTTACTCGACCTATAAAAAAATTAACAAATCATCCTATAAAAATCAGTAACACGTCGCTTCTGGTGCGCTACGAACTTTCTGAGGACGCACCCATACGACAATCCGGATCCATCCAATGTCGGATTAAACATCGTTGCCACATCATGTTTACATACATAATATCGTCTAACACATCAGCGTGTTATTCAAATTTACCCGCATTTCTTTCCCCCCAAATTTGTAGATCACGCCACACATTTGGAGGGGGGATGGAAAGAATAGTGAGAATACAAGCAGTAAGCAGTAGTTTGTTTATTTGGGTCTCGCGTATTCGTCGTAAATGCATAATTTTACAAATTCCGAATATGCGGAAATGGTAGTGTTATATGGAAAATGTTTACGAAATGCGACTGGCCCTAATTTTATTAATAAAGTGCTATGGACGGATGAGTGCAGTTAATAGGTTAGTACCATACTACTTAAAAAACAATAAATTTCTAGGCAAGATGTACGTAACTACAAACTGAATAATTAATTGTACTTACGAGTAATACTAAAAATTCAAATTTATTTGTAAAACGTAGTCAAAACGTAATATCAAAATTATTAAACTGTAATAACCTAACATTCGGAAACATTTATTTATTATCTACATTTGTTTTTATTAACAAATAAATCAATATTTAAGGAAAATTCATTCATGTATCTAGATTTAAAAAAATAGTTTTACTCCTTGTCGTTAAATAACAGTACAAAAACTAGGTAACTAAGTTATTGACCTAATAATACGGCAGGTCAAGCTTCACTCTCGATAACTTAGATTAGCGGCGTGCCATTTTGGTCTTGGACAGTTTTCTGTTGACAACACGATGGTTTTTTATTATTTAGTATTTAAACACTTTTCAGCTTCTCTTAATAATTTACCCATTTGGTATAGGTTTTTTATGTAATGTACGTAAATAGTTTATTACTCGGTTTATTATAAGACACGTTGGAGTTTTGTTGCAGTCATAACAGCTACATTTACTCAGAGAAAAATCCACACGCTACTTGTCGGTTTAGCTTTCAGAGGCGATTTGTTGTCAACTTATGGGCAGGAGTGTACGGGTATCGTTTGATTGGGCCGTATTTTCTGCCGAAAAACCTGAGTGGACCGCGTTACTTGCAATTTTTAATATAATTATTTGATTATTATTATTTGATTTCATTGGATATTAACATTTTAAATTATTATTGGTTGAAGTTGAACTGAGCAAGACAAATTTATATTCTAAAATAGTCAGTACAACCGTTTATTTGTGATGTCTAAAACCTAGGTAGGTAGGTACGAGAAAAATATTTCAACTTGACAACATTGCATCAGATCGACATCGAGTTGAATTGTGAGCTGTAAACGATCAAAGCTGTGAGCGGTCAGTGACAGTCTGAAAGGGGGTTTAAATAATGATTTGAAAATATTTTTCTTCGGCGTAAATATGCATTTAGATTTTTTTTTATTCGCATTATACTCATTATTCCCTATCTTATCTTAAAATTAATGACATTATGACTGACTCACCCTGTATAGTAGTGAAATGGGTTGTAAGCACAGTATCGTATATGTGGTTGTAAGTAGGTATACAGAGTAACTTTGAATTAGTAGCTATTATAAGGGACATATACATATTACCGCTAAAAAACCGATCCCCACATAAGCTACATCCTCTATATTTCACTGTTCTAGGGTTAATTGCATTGGGAATCCGTTCAAAAGAGATTCCGTTTGATTAAATGTTTAAGAGAAGGGTCGACTAACTCGAATGGTCGTAGTAAGCGGCGGTTTTTGTTTCAGTTTCTCTCCGCCGTGATGCTGAAAGACTACGTCACTGCACTGAAATACTGCAAGTTGAGTAGGTTTGGCTTTAATTTTTACTGTACCAGAGACACAGAGAAAGAAAATCATTGCATATGGTTTTTAACAAAAGGGGACAAAAATGCCCTTGTACAGGATGTCTCAAACTCGAAAGTATGGGCCTACTGAGACGATAAAAAATTTAAATAAAATTTGGGATACCTGGTGTTAAATGGGTTCGAAGGTAGGTATTATCTTTGAAATTTGACAGAAACGACTATCAAGGTCATCAATTATATTTTTTCCAGAAACACCCAAATTTAACTAATTCAACTACTTCTTTTTGGGTGCGCATCCTGTCTCCAAATCCGACCATGCAAAGAATTTCAATTCGTTCTCGTTCAGTTAATTTAACCATTTTTTTTTATAAAATAACAAAGTTACTACTCAATAAACACTTCAAACGCACTGCTTTTGCCAAACAAAAGATAAGAACTAAAGAAATAACTCAAAAAAAAACATGATTTTTGACGATGCGTATGTAGAATGATACGTTCTTTCAAATGAGATGGTCAAAATCGGGGGTTGCTATTTAAAAAAATTATCGATGACGTCATCTCTCGAACAACGATGACGTCACAAATGTGGGTATGTCAAAAGTGCCTTTTTTAAAAACAAAATCGACACGCCACGGGACTCTTTCGAAAACTTCTCAAATTCAAAAATAATGAATTTATTCGTTACTTTTCGAAAGCACTGTATAATAGAGAATATATTGTAATATGCATGTAGCATGAGGGCGTTTGCCTCATTTTTTAAGTTTAGTTATTGTTTTTATCACATTTCCTTTTAACTGTACTAAAGAATTATCGAGTTTAATGCTTTTATTTATTCTTAATGACATTTATGCACTTTAAACAATGAACATTCAATTATTTTCCAACGACTACTTGATTCTTCCACCGCTAATGTGATTTTTAGGTGGTATGACGTATTTTAAGACTCTTCAGGACGATATTGCTTATAACTTATAAACGGTAAGTAATACTGAAAGAATTACTAATAAAAGTTTATTACAAAAAAAGAGAGCTTTTTAACAGAAAACAGATATTTGTATGTATAGTCAAGTTAGTTTCTGTCAAATCCCGAAAATAATACTTTCGATTGAAAATGGAGCTTACCTCATTCTGTGTTCCAAATTTTATTTAAATTTTTTTTTGTCCTCACAATAGGCCCATACTATCAAGTTTGAAACACCCTGTACTTCTAATAATGGTCTTAACACTAACCGCAAGACTGGGAATGGAAGAATTGTCGCTCTAGATCTCAGTTTTTCAAGCTGAGTTATAAAATTTGTCATATTGACAAAGCCTGTTTTTGATATTTAAATACGAGTGCGCAATAATGTACATTTTAACGAGCTGTTGTCCGGACGTAACTCGTAAACTTAAACGTCCGAAGTTCTTATTAGCGCTCGAGGGTGAAAAAGTAAGTTTATCGTCCGATTATTTGATTTTCTATAGAGACAAAATTTTTGTCTTAATTTAATTTAATATTTTTTGAAACATAAGTACAACAAAGATGAATATTAAATTTTGTTGAAAATTAAAAATGCAATTTGAACAATTCTTTAAATTTTAAAGTAGTATGTATCCTCAGGATTTTGAATGAAATATATACATATTTCGGAGACTTATATTTTTCGTGACATGTTGAAAGCAGTATTTTGCTGATCTCGCTGGTTTTTGACGATTTTGCTTTATGTAGATAACATTTGTTGTTGATTTGACCTTATCTATGACATCACTGAATTTATTTGTTCGATTATTTGGTTATTGTTGCAATTGGGAAAAATTTTCTGAGCAATTGAGTTGAGTTGAGTTGAGTTTTAACTGGATTTGCAGATTCAGACCACCGTTATCGGAGGCACAATGCCGACCGTAGCAGCCGTAATACAACAATAGGAATAGAGAAACCGAAATTATACAGGGTGTCCTGTAATTCCACGTAAATATTGAAGGGGGGTATTCTATGGCCTAATTTAGGGGGGGTCTCTTCTATATATTTTTTTTCCGCTTTGAGCCCTCGCTAGAGATATTCGCGTTGGTGAGGTGAACCTAAAATTCGGTTTACATTTTTTTTTTTTTTTTTCAAAAACGGCTGAACCTAAAATTTTGAAATTTGGTACGCGTGTTCTACTGATAGAAATACGTTTTAGCAATAAATTTTTATTTTCACCCTTCACTTCGAAGTGGTTGATGTTTCTTGATGTTTTGGCCAGAACATTTTTCTAGATGGCTATGGATCAAAATTAAAATTACGGTTTTATGGACCTATGAATTTAGAAACTTTTTTTGCTCTTTAAATTTTTCCAAAAAATTAATACTTTCTGAGTAAAACAATTATTTCTTATCAATTACCCTTTTTAAAATGTAAAGAGAACAAAATAAATGAGCATCCAAGGAGCAGTGAATTATTTTATTAATTTATATACACTTTGTTTCTGAAAATAATTGATAATAACTTTGTAATTTGGAACTAAGAAAGTGCATTTTAAGTTAAAGCCTGCTTAAGGAGCCACTTACGTTCAAATAGACGATGAGATACGAAGTAGTAGACAGAAGATGTAAGGGAAGTCGGACGGTTGCAATGCGCTTAGCGGAACGATCGAGTTGACTTGCATCTAGCGCGGCCCCTTAAATGCTTCAATTAGGACTTAGCTGCAATCTGCAATAGCTGAATTTGCTGCATAAATAACCGTTAGATATGTTGAAAGGGTTGCAACAAAGCACAATAATGAAACATGTTAAGGAAAACGCCGGCATTACTAGTACAGATTAATGGGCAGAACATTACTTTTGACGTCTGTAACGCTTCTAATATACTATATGCTCCTTTTCCATTACTTTGATCATTATGTTTCACGGCTGTCAGGGCCCTTGTCAAATTGCCGTCGCGTATGAAGAGAAGTGTACTGAAAGGATCCGGAATCCGCCTTAATATCAGGCAATTGAAACTGTATAATTGAAAGCTGAAAACGAACCCCTCGCGTACTTAAATACTCAAATATTTTGCAGAAAGACCGTTTACCAGCACATTCCTCTGTTCTGGAAAGATTTTAATGGTAATGCGACGCAAAATAAACTCCGTAAGGCTGGATTTTTATAAGGATATGGGTGTTTTCCACAGTCTCTCTATAATTGATGTTTTATTCAGTTTTAGAACTGTAAAAACGTACAGTTTATTCATTAGAGAAATAAAATTGGCTTTATTTGACTAGTAAAATAATAGTACACAGGATATCACTTAACGAATATTACGTACTTCAAGGGTATAGATGGATAGATAGATAGATACATTTATTCATCTCCTTTGGTTATTTACATAACATGAGATAAGTCAAAATAGAATAGAACAGAAGAGTAATACAATAATACATTAAACAGATGTGTTGATACATTACGAACAAAATTAAAATTAAAATAAAATAAGTTACAGGTTAAAAATATTAAAAACATTAAAAACAACAGTGTTAGCCTGCGGTTATGATTCAAACTGGATGTACTCATCTATTGAATAAAAGGCCCCTTTGATGAGAAATTGCTTTAGGTTATTTAGATCCATAATTGATTTTAGTTTTTTTGGTAAGAGGTTAAAAAGATGGCCACCAGCATATAGAGGTGACTTTTTATGCTGCAGTCTGTTGATGTGGTGCAGGTGGAAATCAACCTTTTTTCTAGTATTATGGTCGTGGTATTCACTATTTTTACTTAGTTTTTCCTTATTAATGAAGGTGTACAACAACAGAAAACAACAACAATACATCTATTTAAGTAATTTATTAGCTGATTGTACACAGCTGTTTCCATTATTTTTGAAAAACAGCTCAACACACAGATCATTCTGTAGTTTTCCACATAGAACCCAAATGGTGTCGATTTAATCAACCTTGCTTAAACGAAAAACGTCGCAAAAAAAGTTATAGGGTGTTAAAGTTGCATTTTGTTATATCTTTTTTTTTTCTCCTTAACTTCGAATCCAGATAATCGATTTGAGCAAAATTTGCTGTTGTTTAGTTAATGTATGCAGTGGTTATGTTCATTTTAGGTTAAATCATACAGGGCTTTCATTTTACTGCAACCCTTTGTGAATATTCTTCTGCAATTTTTTGTACGTTTAACTTTTTACACACAACTATCAGAAATAGGTAGAAAATTTTACTCTACAAAAAAAATGTATACCTATCAAAAGTCGAAATTATGTTGGTTTATGAAGATATTAGAATAGCTATTTATGTAATCAGTTATGAAAAGTATGATTTTGTGTAACGAGTGCAAGTTTGCGGGACGAGCGAATTGAGATCCTGCAGTATCGCACATTTTAATCATTTTATTAAAAAAAATTGCACTCTTCCTTCTCACTCCATAACCTCGACAGCGGTCATTATTAACTTTGTTCTTTATTTTGGTAGCTGGGGCGGTAGTTAAGTGATGCAATAAACCAGTTTCTGATTTGCGCATAGTTATTAACCGAAACGGTGCATCATTTAACTGATGATGTACTGCAAAGAGCGGACACATGTAAATTAGAGAAACGGCGAAACGGAAATCTGTCAAAAATAAAACACCAGAAACTAGGTCGCGCCATCTATTCACATCACACGAATCATCGTATTCTGAGAGCACGAGAGAAACAAGCCCGTACATTTCTAGAGCGACAATGCTTGCATTCACCAGTGAATTAATTATTGTTATTATGTGGGAGGTGTGAGAAACACACTAAACATTATAAACTGGGATCTCTCACAATGAACGATAGGAGGGAGTTGATAATGGCTCGCGTCCTCCTTTATTTTCCAGTCCTACAATACGAGCCGAACAATGCGACGGCGAAGGAGTTCTACCCTCTCATTCTCGAGAAACTCCAGCTTCAGCACCAGCAACAGCAGCAGCAAGGTGAGTGTGGTATCGGTCTATATAAGTAAAGCTCTGGGCGCGAATCCAGCGCCACGCAGTGATCAAGCGGGCGAGTTACAGTCGACTGTTTGCATAAATTATATGGTTAACGTAGCAGCCGTGCTCGATTCGTTTGTTTTCCAGTATAGGCGGTAATTGTTTTCGGTAACAAGGAGAAGGGACCCAACATGGCTTAAAATTCAATTAAAAAAAGATTTACTAATAGCTTTGTTAATACATAATATAGTTAGACCGTCAAACTTAAACGTGAAAATAATGGCAATGCTTGTTTAAAATCCAAGACACTCTGGTCTAAATAAGATGAAATGGATTTTGAAAGATTGTCGCCATCTATTTTACTGCTAAGTTTGACGAGTTAACTAACTATATTACACATGGTATGATAAGATAACTGGGTTAATGTCACACATTTTTTCTTACATGAACATAGGTCCGATTCGTTTTTGTTTAGAAGTTACAAAACATATTATTATTACTTGTAATAAAACCTTTATTAACCAAATTAACTATAACGACTAAGACTATAAAAATTGCTCAAAGTGTATATCCTCGGTACATCGGTGAATTAAAGATTGAGATTTAGATCATTTTTTATCTGGTCAACTGCATCTTGAATTCTTTCAAGTAACTGCTGACGGGTAGTAATTTCAGTAGAAAAGCTGCTTCATAAATAAAAGTCCTAAAAATTTAGATCTGGGCAACGCGGTGGCTATGTTATTGGATCAATCGAATCTGTGTTCATATATTAACCCAGCTACCATGTACCAAAGTTTGTCATAGAACTTATAGGATACACTATATATAAACAACGCTTAATAAAAATAAATGAATTGCGTTTAATTTGACGCTGCAGGCAATTTGAATTATTAGATTGTTAAATGTCCTATTACATTTATTCTCGATGTGTCCCAGCCAACTTTTTAATGCAAACTAAATATTGAAGATTCAACGTTGTTTGAACAAATCTTCAAGATACTTACTTGTTAACATTGACGTCTCATTAAATGTGAACTTTCCTATATATTAAATTTTCGTTGGAGACAGTACTAATGCTATTAAATTCAGCCAATCAGTTGCTATAATTTCCGTTCATAAATAAAAGAGCATGACGAAAGAATTTAAAAGTTTAGATGATGTTTATTTCGGTATGTTCTTTTTTTATTTTTTAACTGTGACTATTTCAGTTAACCCCGACGAAGGCGAGAATGAAAGCGAAGACGAGGAACCCAGCGAGGGAAGCTGTTCCGCTTCCGGTACGGATTCGGAAAATAGTACGAGTTCGGAAGAGAGCAGCGGGGCTCCAGAGGTAAGGAGATCCAATGCATATATTTACGTAGTTCTTAGCCAGTCTAGGAAAGTTTTGCCCTTGAATTTAATGGTATTCTAAAGTTGGCTCTGGAATCTTAAGAAAGACCAATACATAATTTAACTACCAAGTCAACATTTGACGCATCGGAGATAACTGTAGTTATCATGGATAATATAAAACATCTCATCTATATTGTTAGAAATTACCCAAAGTTAACTATTATAAATATATTTTATAAAGCTCTGCTGCAGTACAATTTGTATTATCAAAATTGGGTGACACTTTATACAACAAAAATATTTCCATGCCTCCTTATTCCTATTGACTCCCCAGCCTCGCAACGGACGGTAGCCTAGGTCACGGTTTCGCTCTAGCATGTCCGCTCATACTCATAGTCAGCATATTTCTTACAATATGATAGCTATTTATATGCCATGTGTCATATGTGCATTTTCTTTGACGTCTTGAACAATTTTCGACTATCAATTGAGTTTGTTTCACGTTTTTTGTTTCCTCATATTTTTGTATGAAAGTTGTTCTATTCCATTGATTTCACTCACTCACTTTCAGGAATGTACACGTGTATTCTCTACGTTTTAATGAGAAACGATCTGTCGTCCCCTAACCGCTCCTAATCCTGGATATAGTGTTAACTTTGATTGCAGCAGGCTGCGCGTGTTCCTCCGCCGCCATTAACATTTATCAGTCTGAGTATCTGAACCGCAACAGTTCCAATCCATCGTGAAGCGGTGGGGGTACACCCTCAACCCTTCGACTTTTCTTTTCGGCGATAATTGAAAAGTTCTGTCCCATAACGTCTCTTGCAGAACTTCCTGAAACTTGAAAGGGGTCGAGATGGGCGAACAGGCTGAAATGGGCATTCCGAATTCATTTTTCATGTAGAAATTATTGATTTTTTTTGTTGCACGTTGGCAATTCTATCTTCTCCATTATACTGCTAAATTGAATTTTATTTAATGCAACTTAGTTACAATTAATATCCTTCCAATTGTTATTTTAGCTGATTTATCCGGACATTTTTTCAAGGCCACGAATATTTTAAAAGTTTTCTGAAAGATAAATCAGGACAACGTAATTATTAGACTTTGTATCGAAAATAATTACATATAGAATAGAATAGACCACTGAAAACTCAAATATCAGGTACTGTCAAACAAAATGTCTATCTATACATAAACGTTAAAACATTTCAGCTATAAAATCCCTAGGACACTGATAATGTACACGAGATTTTTAATTTTATGGCAATCGAAAGCACGTTGCTTAAGAAATTTGGAAAGTAAAAGTATAACAGACCTATGTATTATATTATTTATATATTTGTCATCTGAAGCATGGAATATAAAATCCATTAACTGTTCCTTTGAAAATACTGGACATTTTTCTGATAAATAACTAACCGAGCGTTTCCTCAAAAATGCAGTAAGTTTAGAAAATTGAGTAATGTCAATTTTGATTCGTAACATACATGTTAATTTTGAATACATACACCATAACGACAATGACTTGTACCTCTTTGACTAATAAGATAAGGTACAATTAAATTTCTTTATTAATTACAGCTATAAACATAAACATAATTAATTTACCTGGTCAAAGAAATATTCAAGTAAAGTTTTCTCGGTATCCATCCATCTATCCATTAACTCGCATCCATTGTGAAAACCTATCCAATTATTTTTATAAAGATCTTCTGACATTTTTGGAATAAATAAATTGCGAGCATTTTTGAAAAGGCAGAATGCTGGATATAAACCTAAAAAATCCAATGTTCTATCAGAAGGAAACATCAGTACCTTCTTAAATAAGGCTCCAGAGGAATATCTTGTTCAAAAGGTAGTATTCCTACTTTTTAATTCATATCAATTATGTGTTTAATGATATATTTTACTTTAAGGTTGCTTTAATTATTGGCATATCTGGCGCCTGCAGATGCGATGAACTCCTAAATATGAAAATAGGTAATCTAAATTTTAGAAAAGAGCATGACGATGATGTTATTTCTGTAGCAAAAACCTACACTTCCCTAACATTTGCAATTACAAAATCGGAAAGGATAAAAATAATAAAGCAATACTATGATCTTCACAAGACCATTGGTTCCAATCGTTTTTTTACAAATAAGGAATGGCAAGATTACAAATCAGCCTTGTCGCCACAATGCTATTGGAGGTTTTCCCAAAAAAATAACGGCTTTTTTAAAATTAGAAAATGCTCACAGGTTTACGTGACACTGTTTTAGACGTACTTCAGCTAAGAAAAGTTAGGAGGGTGGGAGTGCAGCTCCGTAGCCGAAGAATATGTGAAGAACTCGTTACATTGTCCCATACAGAAAATCCGGGAACGTCGGTCGGCCTCTTTGTCAACTTCCGAAACCCAATACAATGTTAAGCAACAACATGGGCTTACATTAATGGTTCACAGTAATGATAATTCAAATGTTACAATTAATATTTACAATAATTCAAATTAGTTTTGGTTCTTAATATTTTTCTTTATGTTATAATTTAATAAAATAAATACCAGTTGTTTGTATTAACTTATTTTTTTTAAACCAGCTTAACATGACATTTCCATACTTCGGAAAAGTACTTTTCCGGCTAGCGTGGAAATGAAGGTAAATAGTGAGTCATTTCCCTACCGTTTTAAAGGTAAGAAATATCTATATTACTAACTGACTGTGAATAAAATTTATTTTCAAATATGCTAGTTGAAAAATACTATCAACGGCTTCTTCAAGTGAGATGTTTTAAATAAATTCTCTATTATTAATTCGCGATACGCAACCTGCTTCAATTTACCCGGGGATTTACCTTCTTTAGCACCGACGCCGACGTCTTCGGTCTCTCCCGAGTTTACCGTCTTTTCTCAACTCCCCATCGTGCCGTTCTCCCTCTAAATAAATATACTGACGCTCCGGCTGAGCATACAAATCGGCCCCGGAAGTGATCTACGACAGCGAAGGGGCTGATGTATTTCTTTTTATTACCACGCTTGGGTCTCGTATCGAAGTTTCTTAATAAGACCGATGAAAGATAAAACTATATTTTGTGCCATTAAAATTTTTCAAAATGTGTGGAATTTAGTGGCGTTACACTTACAGTCCTTTTCAAAATTCTCGCGAATATTAGGTAACGGTACTGTCACTGTTGATACTGATACTGTTGATACTGATTTCCTAAAAGCAACGACGATAAATATTCAACAGATGGTGCTGTTTTTGTCAATCGGTTTATGTGGAGGTGTGTTTCATCTTACTCTATTAGGTATATTTTGTTTTGAATTTAAATTATGAAAAATGCCTTACATCTATGCAGTTGTTGTAGTAGGTGTTTTAACATATTTTTCTCCAAATGACATTAAAAGCTGCTTTTTAATGACACTTGACAGGCTTAAAAGGTGTACTTTTACTACCTATACAGTAACTGGTTCAGACCTGTTCATGTTGTTCAGATAATGAAGAATCTCCAAAACTTCCCTTCGCATTTTTTGCAAAGTATTTTCGCAGTTCTATCTGTCACATTGGAAATATATAGTAAAGTGGTGGTTGTAGCGACTTCCTCCTTGGGTCTTGCTGTTTGCTTACGCCGAGTTCTATTGGCTCTATCGATGTCTTTCTTAGAGTATCCATTTGTTAGGAACACTGATCGAAGAGAAGCTATTCCGTCCTGTCGATGGTCCTTATCAGTGAACTTAATGTATGATGAACTAGAGTCTAGGATGATGATTAGACTTTCCATGAAGATATCTATTAGTGTGTGTCTTCTTCCTACCGTGTCCTAAAACCCCAGAGGGTTTCCTTTTTACCAGAATGTCTAGAAACGGTGAGGATTTGTCTTCCTCCATTTCCATGGTAAAGTTGGTCTTGTTGGGATGCTGATTAATATGATCCAAAAATTCTTGTAGGTAGTCTATTTCATGCTGCTAAACGATTAAAGTGCACTTAGGTTTCTTAAGAGTTGATCGAAGCGCTTCTTTTTCAAAATTCTCCATAAAGATATTCGCCACTATAGGACTCAATGGACTGTTCGTAGAATTGTCCCTTCTAGACGAAGTATGTGGAAGTTAGGCATAGCTTAAATAAAGCGATGACTTGAAAGGTGAAGAGACTCCATATCAAAGCTGACCAAGATGTCCTGGATATCGATTATCATTGAACTAATGATGTTCGAACTTTCCTATCAGTGACTTGATTAAGATAGCTAGCTGACGTGTTATGCCCCACTTATAAACTATAAATTTACCGGTTCAATAATATTGCACAAATACACACCCTGTATTTCATATAAAATTCATTTCCAGTTTCCAGAATTCCTGTCTGCCCCTCTAACAAAATTTATCGTCCGCGCGGACCGACATCACCGGTTAATCGGACCCGATTTAAGTTAATCGCCGAATAGTTATTAAACCCCGGCGTCCTTTAAAGGCCATATTTTACCCATCGCATTTACGTTCAATTAAGGCCCTCCGGCCGCGCGCCCAAATCCCGCGCAAAATACACCCGACCTGCATACGGAATTTTGAATAAACACTCGCTATGCGTCGCCATATACGTCGGTCGCGTTGAGTTATGGGCCAAAATCGGGGTCGGGGTAATTTATTTGAAGGTGTCCGTTGGATTTTTGCGCTTTAATGTTTGTTTAGTAAGAATGTACTTCCTTAAACGTACAATGAAGAAAACCGAAAAGTAGGCAACTTTTTGAACGGATTTAGCTACTATTTTTGAGTAGTGTGCACTGGGGTTTATCCAGTGGCATAACCTATGTGGAATTGTTGTTACAGTAAATCAAATAATGCACGTCATATATGACGTGTGTTTCACGTCGCGTGCAATAAACACTTACTTTTTATACTTGTTGCATAAATAACTGTAATGTCACGTAAAAGCGAAACATAAAAGCATTATGTTTTGTACAAAATCGCTTGCTCGTATTAACTAAGTACCTTTAAGAAGCAGTTTTGCTTTATTGTCGCGCACAAATATTTTAATACAGCATTTTATAAAACAAATGCTGCAGTATATAGCAAAACAGCTTTCTGAAACTAAAGTGCTGCATACATGGCGTAAGAACTTTCTTAAGGTAATTTAAATACATTTCATAAAATACTTTTATTTTTGCTGTAAAAATCTTCTCAAATATTTGTATATAACGCTTTATAGTCAGTGGTGTAGATTGCTACCATATACATTTGGTGGTATGAATAAAAATGAAGCACTTACTAATACTTCAAAATTTAGCATTTTCTATGCAGTCTCTACTTCAACCTGCAGGTAACGGTAATTTCCGGTAGTACTTACTTTATCCTCTATAACAAATTCTACACAACGAAGCATATGCTTCACTATATGAAGAATCTACTCATGTCAAGTAGTAAATTCTACAAAATAAATAGCATTCTCCCCCACTCTAACCGAGATCAACAGTTTACGAGTGCAGACAAGCCAAGTTAGTAGTGCTTTATTGCTTTACCTTAAAAATACTTCCATTTGTTGAATGTGTACCACCTCTCGTTTCATTTGATGGTTCCAGATACTCGTTAGCTAAAAGCGACACGTTTTCTCTAATAAATCTGTGAAAAAAATTAAACTATGCTCTATATTTTTAAATTTGTTTATTGAATAGCTAAATATTTTACGGTACTGTAAATCATCATTACTTACGGAAAGATATCAGTATCTACTTTGATCAGTATCTTCTTAAATATTGAAGCGAATACTTCGCAGTAAATTCTTATGCTTGTAGTATTAGCACTTACTTCACTTTTATTCATACCACCCATTATACAGAAAAATGACGTCCTGAAGCAAAAATACTGTATAAGTGCAGACACACGAACGTTCTGAAAATAGTTTAAATAATTTCCATAAAACGTTTTTCTGTTAGGATTACAATATTCTCACAGGTACTTTAAACAGCAAAATCTTTTATATAAATTTTGAATTATAAGACTAGTGTGCTGCTTGGGCTACGACCCGCCACTGCTTCGGAGTTAACCTTGCGATACAGTATCTCTTCCATCTAATTTCACCCATCTAATTTTGACATAGTTCCGGGCATCTTGTTATGGCCCGTTCGCGCCTCATCGATCTATCCCACTTCTGATCCGATCCGCTGATTGCAATCTCCGGTCCGCCGAACAAGATGTTGGCCCGCTTTTTCCCGCCCAATCAGCCGCTGGTAATTAGAATTTATGGCGCAAAATCTATTTGTCTGCAGGTTTTGCATTCTTTGGAAGTAACGACGTAAAATCGCCGGTTATTGTTCCACGGCAACAGTAACCAGATAAAGCTTTTATCTCCTTTTATGTTCGAAGGGAAGGAAAAGGTGTTGAGATTTAAATGGGTGAAGGAGAAAATAATTGAGGCCGCAATGGTTACTGTGGGAATATTTCAGGGTTTAAATTGCGAGCATTCAGACGTATTAGTTTGAAATATTGCTCGGTTTCTTGTCATGGGCGCCCGCGAGGTGCTGAAATTTAGGAGAATGGAATCACCATAGTGATATGGTGAACCTTTTTAAAAAAACTGAGAATGTTGCGCCGGTGACTAATATTAACACTAATCATTTTTTTAGATTAAGCCATTTACTTACAGCAAAAAAGTATTTTTATATAATTTTAGTAATTCAACTCCCTTTTGGGGTAAATCAACTTTTTACTAAAATATGCTGTTACAGTATGGCTCACTACTTACACAACAATTTGACTTTACTTTTAAATAAATTGCATGAGATTTAGAAGCGTTTTTCTCAGAAATCATTGCTTCTAGCGACATCAACAAGGTGTACATTTTTTAACTAGAAAAAATAGGGAAACAAATTTTTCCAGTCCAAAATGAGATACAGTGTAGCTCAAAAAAGTCGTAGCGATTTAAAGGGGTGGCGCCCTCTAGCACATACATCAAAATCGTCGACATATTCGAATTTCTAGTCCCAAGCAACCCCCCTATACCAAATTTCATAAAATACGGTCGATGCGATCGAAAAATAATATAGAAATTGTGATTTATTTTTTCAACTTTGACACCCTGTAGATCGAAAAGGAGCAACATTCGGATAAGGCATATTTGGCTTAATCGCTCTATTTTGAGGTCAGCCCCTTATGCTCTGTCCCATTATTAATGAATCACCCTGCAGAGTTTTCTTAAAGAAACCTTCACTATAGTAATGATGGCATGTTCCTAAATTTCAACACCCTGTATCTTTGTAAGGAGGCATGTTAGAAGAAAAGTTTATTTGACTTTTGGCGTTTTCGCGAGAAGAATCTTCAGCTCAACTACTTGATTAAAAAAATGATTTCAAAATTATATACAAGAGAGTGTCATGTAAAAGCTGCAGTAACTAATAGTTCTAAAAAATACACTACAGTAGAATCTAAAACAATTAAAAATATAGATGAATGTATTAAATTGAATTTAGATTGTTTGTGTATTCTCGACTTGTTTTAACATTTTTTCTTTAAGTTCAGCAAATGCTTTGTTTAAGCTACAACAGTTACCTTTGACAGGATTCATTAGTCTGTAGACCCTCAAGTTTCTCAACAAAAGGCTGTGAGAACAACGACTCGTCAAAGAAAACTTTACGCACCCTTCAACTTGCAACGTTTACGTTGATAACGACAAAAGAAACACATTCATATAATTACGTCATCTTACTAAATTATTCGTATCACCAGTACAAAAACTCACATCTAAAGTATCAGAAGTTTAGTCAATTTCCTGTACTGTTATTGTCGTGATCTTAATTTAATAATTTCGCTAACTATTATTATAACATTATCTTAAATAATTGTAGATACAGGACGGTCATTTTTGCGACGTCCGGTACAGACGTCTCGAAAAGGGCAATGCGTCAAACGTATCAAAAGTTTGACTGTGTTGCACATCTAGTTGGTGAAGACATTTTTCCCGTTCCATTAGGAACGTAACGTTTAAAAATATAAAAGTTATGAAATAAGTGCACGTTTTCAGTTTTCAGCTGCTATTTCAGTTTCATTTTTTCTATTTTAAACCACCGTGTATACCAACGAATTCTAATCCGTAGAAGGCGCTTTCTGAATGTAATATATTACCATATATTTATTAGTAAGTCTATGTATATTACTTTCCGCTGTAGCCAACAGTTAGATATAGTCGCGGCAAGAATCAGACGGCTTACGTCATACGAACAAATGAATAATTCATTATATTTTCAAAATATCAAAAAATTTGAGAAACTGCAACTAAGAGTTATAAAACTATACAGTGCTATCGTAACAAATAAATTCATTATTTTTGAAATTCAGAAGTTTTTTGTTTTTAAAAAAGGCACTTTTTGACATACGACCCATATTTGTGACGTCATCGACAATTTTTTTAAATAGCAACCCCCAATTTTGACCATGGCATTTGAGAGTTATAAAACTATACAGTGCTATCGAAAAGTAACGAATAAATTCATTATTTTTGAAATTCAGAAGTTTTTTGTTTTTAAAAAATGCACTTTTTGACATACGACCCATATTTATGACGTCATCGACAATTTTTTTAAATAGCAACCCCCAATTTTGACCATGGCATTTGAAAGAGTGTGTCATTCTATATTACATATTACATACATCATCAAAAATTATGGTGTTACATAACTAAAATTTCAAGAAAATAATGTTTGAAGATTTTAAAATTTAATTTTCACAATACTGTGCACCTCCCTATTATGCAACACCTGTCCGTGCTTATTTAGATGAGAGAAGGGGGCCAATTGAGTGGCCAACCAGATCGCCTGATTTGACACCCCTAGATTATTTCTTGTGGGGATACTTAAAAAGCAAAGTATACGTTACTAGATCGGTTAATTTAGAAGATTTAAAAGCAAGAATCCGTCACGAGATACATCGTATATCTCCTGAAGTTATTGATAATGTCCAAAAAGAATTTATTAATCTTCGGTGCATCATTTGAACATTTAATTTAGTCGATTTTTTACATAATCATTATCATTTTCAGTATTGTGCAAATTAAATTAAAATCTTCAAACATTATTTTCTTGCAATTTTTGTTATGTAACACCATAATTTTTCATGATGCATGTATGTAGAATGACACGCTCTTTCAAATGGCATGGTCAAAATTTCAGGTTGCTATTTAAAAAAATTGTCGATGACGTCATATCTCGAACAAGGATGACGTCACAAATGTGGGTCGTATGTCAAACAGAGCCTTTATTAAAAACAAAATCCACGTGCCAAGAGATTTTTTCGAAAACTTCTCAGTTTCAAAATTAATTCATTTATTCGTTACTTTTCAAAAGCACTGTATACTATTTTTTACTGTATTAGAAAGGTATTTTAAGCTAATATAAATCAAATCTCCTACAATTTCTATCAATGAAGTCATATGTATGCTCTCTGATGCCAAACATCTAGGTATGCTAATGAACAATTCCACAGACAAAGCTCTATTCAATAAATGTTTGCTTTATATTATATTGCACTAAATTGCAAAACATTATTGTATTTAACGTGACCAGATATCGAAAATTACGTTGACAATAAAAACAATTGCATAACGTCAGCCGTGACGTAAGAGGTCTTGCCGCGAATATATTGAATATGACCAATTGGATAACTATCAGAGGCTTGCGTCGCATGTTTCTTTAAAAATCTGTGACTGTCTAAAAGCACCATTCCAACGTATAACCAAAACAAACCTTTTGTGTTTGGTATATGAATTTGGATCTAAAAAATATTCGTTGTATTTGAAATATAACGGTATGTACTTTTTTCAGGAGGAGGAGGAAGAAGGAGTGGAGGTGGAGCAGGGCGGCGGCAGCGACAAGCAGTCGAAGGGCTCTTCCGACGGCGATGCCACCACCGGCAGCTACTCCAGCCTGGAGGACGACGAGGCGGAGACGGTGGACCAGCTAGCGGCATTGGCGGCCCGGTATCAGGTCGATAACGTCGACCTTGGCAACGGGAATAAGATATGTAAGTTCGTAAATGTATACTTAAGACGTAGTATAAGTTCAAGAGCGTTGGCGATATCCAATTGGCTTGACTATTTATTAAAGTTGCAAGATATGGATAACCCGCTTGAGATGTACAGTATATTTGTGCTACGATCCACCAAAAACAAAGACAAGATTAAAATAGTTATTTATACAACAAGTACAAAAAGTAAGTGTTTATTGCACGCGACGTGAAATTGTCCAACGAGGTGGTCAGGCAAATATAAAAAAAAATGTTTTATTTAGCTGACACATATGACGATTTCGATTTATATGCACTGAGAACGTGTAGTGCGCACTGATATAACGCAAAGTTTGATGCGAGTGCTATTAAATTTTGCCCGGTATACTCCGAGCATGCAACTAAATCGAATACGTATCAGATTTTAGTGCACACTACATAACCGCATTATTTGATAAAACGTTACCAAAATTAAAAAGTATATGGATCTATAAACGCTTAAAATTGAAAAAATAGGCACTAAACGCAGAAGAAAAACAGAAGTATCAATTGATTATAATAAACTACTATAAAAATACAAGAATGTATGCGTTTCAGCTGTTATAGTTTTTTTTCCAAATTTATTTTTTGGATAAACACTGTTTTCTCAAAATCGTCAATTATAATAATGTACACCAGTTTTTCTGCTTAATCATTTTTTTTAACTAAAGACAAAACAAGTAGTACAAGCAGTAATTAAATAAAGTAACGTTCAGATAAACGTTAGTGCAATGGCACTGGAGTTGTACTGTTGTATTGTAATTGTATGGTGTTAAATATTATTTTCACTGTTTACATAAAATTACTGTAGACTTAAGAAGTTGGGGAATTTATCCGCTGTAAGTTGGCGACATGCAAAAACTCAAGATTCTTGACCTTCAGAGAGGTTATGTTTATATTTTGTCAACTACGTCCCTATCTACGGAAATTGTTGGTTTTTATCATTTGCCGAATAGTAATTAAAAGCCTACCCTAGATAAAATATAAGCCTACAATCTGCAGGAATAGATGGTCTATTTGAATGTTTGGTTAAATCACAGTATACTAGTATACTGTCGGTTAAATGAGGCCCCACTAATTTCAACAAGTCATCAAACACTACCACTGTCATTCTGGTGAAATGAAAAAATAATCGGCATTCTCATTTCGCATTTCTTTATATAAATTATAAAAATCACCTTGCATATGCTATCTGCAGCAAAGTAACTGTTTCTAAACCAAACAGTCCTCTTCATCCATGTTTTTAGAAACAAATCAATTCTAAACTAAATATCTAAATTAGAATCTAATTTAAAAACTTAACCTGCAAAAATATGAATCTTCTGTTTACTGTCAAAAAAGCAGTTTTCTGATTGGTCCTTGTATGATTGTTGAAAAAGGATTGGTAAAAGCTAAAATGCTTTTAGCTTCTGACATACAACTGCAGTAACAAAGGCGTTACTGCTAAGTTTATCTGAACGTTACAAAAGTCACCCGTATTTATCGTCGTTTTACTTCAGTATCTTTGAATATTTGCAGGTGGGATGAGTTAATATTCCTATTATTTGCTAAACCCTAGATTATTCAGTTATTAAATGTCTAAAATTATTCATATTATGTAAAAACACTATTTCAAGAATACGGCGCCCTTTTTAATAACTTTTCTGCAGTACCAATGCAACCGCACTAATCTTATGTGAATGAAGCTTAAGTCTAATTATTATTGATTTGCGACATCTTCCGATGTACTACTAATTCCATAAAAATGTATTTTCTTTTATTTTGGTCTATATAACTATTATTAATAACATATTCCTCTTCAGATCTGATGAAGAAAATAAGTTATTCAGAAGAATTACATTCAAAAAAATCTTATACTACCGCCACATTAAACTTGCACTCCACGATTGAACTGACTATTTTCTCAGTGCAAGAATATTTGCATTTTCACCGAATACAGTGCGAACTGACTTCTAAACCGAACACTTTCCACCAGCAGAGTGCGCACTCAAAATGTAAATCGAACACTGAAGTTGGATACAGTGCGCACTCAGTGCAAAAGTGCATGTAAATCGAAATCGTCATAAGTGTAGGAAAATATGACGTCGATTTGAACGTTTATGTTTGTCATGATGACAAAACGCTGTAGTAGTATGACAGATGAAAGCAATAAGCATTGTGCAATAAAGTGCACTAAATATAGTTCAATAAAGTTTTGTTTTTTACATGAACGTAGAAAATAATTATTAAATGTTTATTGCATTCATTTGTCATTCTACTACAGCGTTTTGTCATCATGACAATCATAAACGTTCAAATCGACGTCATATTTTTCTACACTTAGTGTCATCTAAATAAAACATTTTTTGGTTTTTGCATAAACGTAGAAAAAATATTGTATGCAACTCGTACCAAAAGTGCTTGTTGCATAAATAACTATTTTCTACGTCCATGCAAAAAACAGAACTTTATAGAACTATATTTAGAGGAAAAAGTGGTTCTTTATTGCACTAGTGCAATAAAATGTTTATTGCATTCATCTGTCATTATACAGGGTGGACCATACAGGGTGTTGAAGTTTATTATGAAAAACAGAAAAATATATAATTTTTTAAACCGCTTGAGATAATTAAATGAAATTTGACAGGTGTCATTAGCAATTACAAAACTTAAGACTTCCATTGCTATTGACACCTGTCAAATTTCATTTAATTATCTCAAGTGGTTTTAAAAAAAAATAAGTTTTTCTGTTTTTCAGAATAAACTTCAACACTCTGTATTTTCGTAACGAAACAATTTTGGACTATTGTTTGTATAGGACACTACGGTTATTTTTCGACGTGGAACATACTCTTAAAGTTTGGCACAAAGAAGCTGGTCCACCCTGTATACAGCGTTTTGCCATCATGACAAACATAAACGTTACATATCTTTTATATAAATTTCTGGTCTTATAATTTTGATTTATAAGACTAGTGTGCTACTTGGGACTTATGTAAGTTTCTAAAGCTGGTAATTTTTGGTTTCATACCTTCCTTCATACTAAATTTGCACACCGAATTTGGTTAAATTATCTCAAGTGATTTAGAAATTAAAAACTGATTTTTTTGACACGCTGTAGTGACTGGCTGTCCTTAAAAACAATTATTTTCGGCCAAAGATTACGCCCCTGCATTTTTCACCTATACCCACACCACACCCTATATTTAAACTGTGCCTTAAGTAATCGTTGACTCACCCCGTACAAAGTAATTAATGTCATGGAAATCTCATTTCCCAGGCCGCTCTCGGAGTCCCCAACAGAACCCTTAAAACCTCCCCGGACAGGACGGTGGGCCACTTAAAATTTGTAAGGTAGCGTTGCTTCCAGAGGGCTCTCCAGATTTGTCTCGTGTATTATAATGCTATAACCGGGATATCAGACCCCATGCGTGATAAATTTAAGGAGTCGTGCCAAGGTGAGGGTGAAGGTTCCCGACTCCTCAAGGGAATCACACGCTTCATTCGGTCTAATACAACGTTGCCCGAATAAATAAATATCGGAGATGGAGTCACGTGTTGTGCCGTTATTGAAAACAAAACGGATCACGAAGACGGCGGAATTGATAAATGACGTACGCCTTTGTGTAGCGTAAGGCGTGGGAATCGCAGTAGCGTAGCGTACGGGTAGACAAGGAAGATATTGTCTGCCCAAAATATTTTATTGTTGGAGGAAATTGGGGAAATTGAAATAGAAGTTTAATCTCGCCACGCCTCTGCGAAACGATCGCCACCACAATGTAGACATATGACGTCAGACACCCTTCGCACGTGTATACCTAAACACAGCTGTGTGCTTTAGTTAGTTAGCAAATGTTTTTCATTAATTTTTTTACATTTATCCTACGAGATGTGGCAATTAAGTTACGGGAATTTAGTTATAATTCGGAAACTGGCAACACTGCATCGTTCATTAACGTTTGCCCATAGAGGCTGACCTCCCTTTTAGTTTCACTCCAAGGTTGAGGTCGATAGCACGTTTGGTTTATGCTTTATGTGTATATTTTGGTGGCGTCGTGAAAATGAGTGACTCAAATTACAAGCAAGGTGTCGTGATTCAATTTTTAGTGAAATCTAGTGAAAATCCCTCGGAAATCCTTCAACAATTGCAGGTGGTGTATGGAGACGAGTGCATGTCCAAAATACGCGTGTTTGAATGGCTAAAACGGTTCAAGATGGGGCGTGAATCGGTAGAAGACGATCCCCGTTAAGGAGCTCCCGCCACCTCTCGTACTGACGCGAATGTTGACCGTTTGTGTGCACTGATCACGTCTGACCGGCACCTAAGCATTCGTGCGTTGTCTGACGAGTTAAACGTCAACAAAGAAACCGTTCGCAAAATGTTACACGAAAATTTGAATATGCGAAAGATTTGCGCAAAGATGGTGCCAAAAGTTCTCACCCGTGAACAGAAAGACATGCGAAAATCGATCTGCGAGGATTTTTTGTCCCGCATTTGGAGCGACGGTAGATACTGGATGAGTCGGGTAGTCACTGGAGATGAGACCTGGATATTTGAGTATGACCCCGACACCCGTAAACAAAGTCAGCAGTGGGTGGAAATGGGTGGAGAGCGGCCAACGAAAGCGAGGATGTCCAAGTCACGACTGAAGGCAATGTTGATCATTTTTTTCGATATCCACGGCATCATTAATCGTGAATATATTCCTGCCGGCCAGACAGTGACTGGACAGTTCTATGTTGACGTCCTGGAACTGCTGCGGGCCTGCGTTTTCCGTGTGCGACCTGAATTTGCCGAGCTGGATCTTGGACCACGACAACGCGCCAGACCATTCCTCGTTCATTGTTCAAGAGTTTTTAGCAAAAAAAAGGCATTCCAACGTTGCCGCCTCGACCCTATAGCTCCGATATTGCCCCCTGCTTTTTTATTCCCCAAGATGAAGTTGCACCTCAAGGGAACTCATCATGGCGGCGTACAGGAGGTCAAAGAAACTGTAACCGTGGTGCTGAACGGGTTAGCTGCGGAGGATTGCCAAGAGTGCTTCCAATCGTGGGAGCAACGTTGGAATCGTTGTGTAGAGTTAGAGGGAGACTATTGTGAAGGCCGATGATAAAATTTTGGCAAAACTTAATTTGCTTGTTTTTTCATTGACAAATTGCAGAAACTTAATTGCCACACCTCGTATTTTCTTTTATAACGTTTAATGAAACCTAAGTACGTTCCTGTCTTTTACCGATTCATAAACTGCCAGTTAGTTTAGAATATTATCTTCAGGCTAAGAATAATTCACAATTATATTACATGCAGGAAATGGTCATTTTATGCCAACATGAAATTAAAGCTGTCTATCAAAATTTGTCAGTTTATGATAGCTTGAAACCTTTAAATTTCAGTGATAAAAACATTTATTTTCATTTGGTTATAGCAGCTTAACTTGCTGCGTATTTTCATGTAAAAAGAAATCATACAGCGGCCTTATCAGGGCAATCTCCATTTGTATGCTAAAATTGTGTCCAGAGACTGTAACGTCACGTTTTCCGGCGTACTTCCTACCCTTTTACAATCCTGCTTCTGTGATGATAAACCTATTACCGTTATCAACGGGAATTATGTTTGGTTTAACACACGATACAGGCTAAACAGTAAGCATATGTGTGTATGATGATGATTTCCTAATAAAAAAAGCATCTGCAAATAATAAAATAAAATTTCATTTTCAATAACAAAAAATTAATAATATTCTATCAAAAATAGAGTTGTCCACACCGCTGAATTCGGTTAAAATCTAATTCAAAACCTCTTTTGGGAAATCAGAACAATTCAGAAACAGTTATTGAACGTCTTAGAAAATGTATATCTAGAGGTTCGTGACACACGGCTCTTAACAGTATCGTACTAGTTGAATCTGCCCATTGTCATTTTTTTATTTTGCATTCTACTAGATGCGGCTACGAAGCGTCATTCGTTTTCTTCAAGCAGAAGGGTATGGTTCAGAAATTCATCGTAGAATGAGTCGAATATAGTTAAAAAAAATCAATGAGTGGCGGTGTTGTACGAGAATGGTGGAGCAAATTTAAAGATTGTCGAACTGTCGTTAACGCGATTAACGACAGATTTGCGTCTTTGCCCGTCTTTATCATGAACGTCAGTTCGATCATCTTTAAATTTCCTACCATTCTCATATAAGCACCATCATTCATGAAGTTTTTTCTGTATACTCATCCTGCGATAAATTTCTTCTATTCCCTTCTGGCTAAAGAAAAAGAGTGACAGATCCAACCACGTTTTCAGACCTACAGCTCAACTTCATGTGGGAAGTTGGAGTTGACACTGTTCACAGTGACGTAAGGTATGTTCACTGTGAAATCTAATCTCCCTTGAGCTTATTGACGTTAAAATGTCAATATCTTATAATAGTTATATACCAATTTTGTCTGAGACCAGTTGCTCTTATCGCTTGTGATGATTATTGAGTTTTTTCACACGATCCATGATTTTTAGATTTAAATTTGTTTTTCTACAAAACTGTTAAAAGTGGGTTTTTTAATTGTCATTTTTGATGTTAAAAATGTCATTTTCTGACACGCGTGTTAAAAGTAAGTTAACACTAGTGTTAAAAGTAAATCAAAGTTTATTTAAATTTTGTTTTAAAAGTTAATAAAACGTTTTAACAAACACATGAACAACTTTTTATTTTAAATAAGTACAAACCAACATTTTAACTAGTTATTACTATTAACATTTATAGTAAAATTAGAACAATTTGAATTTCCTGCGGAGTCATCATACTTAAGTTGGTTTTACTGTCAACATGTATGACACATCTATTTTCTGTAGAAATACTACTGGTAGCACTGGTGGTCTTGCTAGTAGTTGCAGCAGTAGGAAGTATTTGGCACGCAATTTCCTTCTTCTGTTCCAGTGAATTTTCAATGTAGCCTTTAGCGTCGAAGATTTCCATCCTCCATGTCTCTTGATGGTAGTAAGATTTGCACCAGAATCTGCTAACAATGTCGCCGATGAACGACGAAAACAGTGTCCGGTGTAGAGTTGAGGATTTTGTAGATTCAAGAACTCTGCAATGTCGGCAGGCATTTTACCAAACATTTTAATTCCGACTGGATTCTTCACACATTTATTCTTCATATATTTAAGAAAAAGTCGTCTATGGTCAGTGTTGGGTGGCCGGAGTGCCATATACTTTCTAAAGAAGCTTAAATAGAATTCACCAACAACACTGAAAGTCCGAGGCACTTTCGTTTTAGTATCTGGTATGGTCACAACAACCGAAGTGCCCAAATATTCGATATTGTCATCTGACACAATTCCTCCTACTTTTCGTCTTCTGCTTTTGTCAGAAATTTGTCGATATGCGTCTTCGTCAAAACTTTTGACGTTTTTGCTTGATATCCTTCACCCTTCCGTATAGCAATAAGTTTATAATGTTTGCTTATATCTTGATCTTGCTTTATTTTGAACATAGTTTTGATCATGGAATAATTTGACCACAGCGTTGACGATTTCCATATCTTGGCTTTTTCCTCAAAATATGCCAGTAAAACACGTTCGTTACATTTCCCAGGGACCTTTTTAATGTTGCACCATTCCGAAAAGCGTCTATAAGCGATTTCGTACTGTTCCTTTGATTTCGCCGGTAATAATTCCAATGTTGCTCGACTGGCGGCTTCTTCGATTTCAGCAGGGATGGATTCGTTACCCTCATTATCGAAATTATTCATTTATACTTATAATATTACTAGAAAATGCTGTCAATATTTTTGCGTTTTTCCGTAACTAACAACAGCACTGGTTCCTACGAAAATTTTGGTTCATAAACATTGCGATCTGTGTGGTATTTTTTGATTTCTTATTTTTATTGAGTTTAAAGTTCTTGCGATTGTTTTGTAGAAAAAATAGTGTATGATATACGTGTTAATTGATTTTATTTTGTTCGTGAAGTTAAAAAACTCGCTACGCTCGTTTTTTAATCATCTTCTCACAAAATAAAATCTTACTTTTAACACGTATATCATAAATAGCTGTTAATATCAAAGTGACAATAATGTAACAACTATCACTTACTAAAAAAATCTCAAAATCCCACTGCAACACCCACTATAAAAAATGACAAACGTGGCAGATAGGATGTTTGGTTGTTATACCAGATAAGTCGAAAGAACGGTATAAAAATGCTTGTAAATAAAATTACACATTTTTCATATTTGATAGCTTACTGCCTTCCGATCGGTAAGTAGCTGTTTTTACCGATCTGACATTTGTAAACACGACTTTCTATTCCTTTTAATCCAACCAGTAAATACGTTAAATTGACGCAGACGATGGTTCAATTGAGCAACTAATTTCATTTATTTTAATTGTCATGTGCCAGAGAACTTCAACTTGCAAAGGGCCCAACACAAATGCAACAGGAAAAGTCTTTAGGTCTAAATATTTTGAAGCTTTGGGGTGAGGTAGTACTCATCATGCTGACAAAAAGTCCTCATGGGCACAATGCACGAATATGGATAAATTTTACTTTACTTGAATATATTTAAATGTCCTCACGTAATATATTCCTCCTTGCAGACGGTGCTCACCTGGCGACGGCCGCCTTCCAGAACAGGTTGGTATCCAACGCCAACACGACGATGACAAACTTCGCCCACAACTCTCTGATGAACGCAAACCAGCCTCCGTTTGGCACCAGTTCTGACTCAGAATCGCCCACGGAGCCGGTCAGCCAGCAGACAGTGGCCATGCTCAGGGCCAGGGTGGTGCCAAACAAAATGTAGAGGTAGCAGGATTAGCTCTTAGGTTTCTGAACGCCACCGCCGACATCCCCCCTCCTGGAGACGCGCGGATGACGGGTTTCGTGCCGTGTCGAGAGGATTTTGTGGTCCTGTTTTGTCTCCTAAACTTCAGTCAGTCATACCGAGAAGCTATTCTCTCTTAGGATAGCAGTAGTAGATAGCCTATGCAAACCAATACAGTTATTCGAGTTGCTATGCCACGGTGGTCGCTAGTCCACCTCCTATATTGATGTCGGTCGTTATTGATGACAGAAACAACAGCTGCTACAACCGGAAACGCTCCAGCTAGGTTCTGAAGGATCCGCTATCGGAACCTTTGCTTCCACCACCTATATCGATTTCTGTCGTCATGGTTGACACTACAGCTGCTACTATATTAAGCGCTTCCTATACAAAGGCGGTTTTTTAAGACGTTCCTTGGTGACCTCTGTAACTACTCACATCCGATGCTGCCAACCGTTTTGTCGCTCTATACTATCGGGATCTTCAGTCCGGAATACCCACAGAAGATGCCGACAGTGAAGAACAATGAGATATTTGGCAGCACGGTATACAACCACTTACAGAGGCTATTTCTTGACGGTGTTCACCTTATAGTCTTATAACATTTTTGATTAGGTTGCACTTTGGCACTCAATGTAAACTGAGAATAGCTTCATTCTTATTTATTAACGAAGTTATTCTCAGTTCACCATAAGTGCAAAAGTGCAACTCATTCGATGCTATTAGAATCAACACTACGAACCGAAATCTTTATGTTGAGAGGACTCAGAAGTTTCGACAATGGGTCCGCCTAGTCCGAGATTAATAATTGCAGGTTAAAGATTTAGTTGGGCAAGGGAAACACATAATTATACAACTGGCAACCAATACTCTAAGCTAGCAACACGAAAAATTGCAGTAATTTGAAGTGAGCTCGCAAATTCGGGAGAGAAATATTAGTAAAGCTGTTGACGTTTTTGCGAACGACTAGACATGAAATTGAGTAGCTCCACGACGTAATTCAATATCATTATCTCAAACTCTTTCCATGTCACTGATCCTTAAATTCATCCTTTGAGGAGCAAAGCAGACTAAAATAGGATATTAAAATCCTCTCGAGATGTCGGCCTTATATTTAAGCTTCTATCCAAAGACAAAGAACTGTTTATAACACGTTGGAATGTCAACCTAATAATCGTCTTCCGACGCGATCGACTTTGTATTTGTGTAGAAGCAAAATATGGTGTTTTAGAGTCTTTGTTTTCACATTTTCTGTACCTGTTTTATAATGTTGAATAGTCTATCGCTATTATCACTATTGTGTTTGTTGATTTTTTAAATATATATGTTTTGATAATAGATATTGATATTTCATGCAAAGTTTCAGGAGAACATATAAAATTAAAAACCATTAAAAAATAAACATTGTATTGTTAAATAATACAAAATATTTGGGTTTATCTTCCATATGTGTAGAATGAAATGAAATTGGAGAATATCCTTTACGTGGCATAATTAGGTATAAATAATAAATTGCTTCGATCCCAAAGGATCAGGATAATTCCATTGCACATCAATTTTCCGATGGAAAAGTAATTAATCCTTTGAAAGGATTGTATATCAACGGTGAGCAGTAAACATAAAAAAAATACATTAGGCAATCCAATTAAAACGCCCCAGATCTGGAAAGGTGGTCAGATAAACATTAGAGCATTTTATTTTATTTTTTTGTAGTTATCACTAACATTGCTAAAATCAAAGTTTGAACGAATTAAATTCCAAACTAAGATCTTTTTCTAAGCAAAGCGATCTCCTATTATTCAACCTGTCAGAAATACGTTATTGATGGTGAATCTTACTTCTAATTTTGACTCGACTCATCCATTTCAACTTGTGTTGGTATCTCCAGCATATCATTCGTCTACGGTTGATGGTTTCTTTATAAAAGTTTTTAAAAGCACATTATTGTGATAAATTGTTCAAGCAAAGGCATCAACAACTTCAAACGATTCAAATCCTCAAAATCACATGGAGGAATAATATGTGTGTCACTTTCCCAACAGCCTATATTTTAAGAGAAATAAATTCGTATGTACACTATTGAACTTAAGATCGTGTATGTAACAAGAGTTTAAATTGGAATTATTATTTTTCTACGAGCGTACGTAAAAGTAATTTATTTACAACCATACCTGTAATTTTGACATTACTAATGTCATTGAAGGTTTGAAAGTGTCACATTACCTACGTTTACTTCCCTCTTCCATTTCCCTCACCCATTTCCCTCACTCGTTCAATAAAGCAAAATATTTATTTAAGTAATATATTTATTGAACAAATTCTTATATAGAAACAACAAGGCAATTAATTAACAACAATAACATTTAAATAATTTATCATATATTATTTATTAAAATTAATGGTAATATTTGACTTATTATAGGATTTAACCGAAATACTTAAGAGACCTCCCTGATGATTTGAAATTTCATTACTAGAAAATGTTATTTCATGTCCACTGTCAGATCCCGTGAAGTTAACAGCAGGAGGTAGAGCGTTTGAACTGGTACAGGAGGACGATGGCAAAGTTGTTGAGGATATCATATTTGCGGTTTTAGTTTGGTTAGCTACAGATTCATCCACATAACTTTCTGCAACTGTACTAGACCGCCAGCCCCCTAAGCGCTTCAACTGAAAAATATCTGCTTCGCTATTAACCAGCAACGTAGCTGCCGTTCTTTTAAAAGCATGACCTGTGTACGTTTCTGCCTTAGGAAGTTTTAAAAAGCAGGCTATTTTATAAGGAAATTTAGAGATAGAATTGTATCCAAAAGGCTGATTTCGAGCTCTTCCCGATCGATATTGAACAAAAAATCTCATTTTTTATATCTTTCCGTACCTGGATAAATTCTTTCACAATTTTTATCCAGTTTATTTCAGTGATCATGAATGATCTACTTTTATAAGTTTTTGTATCCGGAATTTCAATAGAAATTTTCTTTTCTAATATATCAATATGCGTAGTTTTCATTTTTAATAATTCATCAGTGCGTTATGCTCCAGATACACCTATTATAAGCGCAACCTAAAATAATTATAAAAAATAATTAAAACCAAATAGAAAAAATTAAAAAGAAAATTTCACCTTGATAGGAAGGAATTCTTGGGGTGCTTTGCTTAGAAAATCCTCTATATTTTGTCCAGTAAAGGTAGTAGATTTCTTGGGCCTAAAGCCTATATTCTGGCTTTTCAAAAAAGCAAGGAGCTTGTTATATTTAGATATATCAATCTTCTCTCGTAAATCTAGCATGGCCCGTAACATGCTGTAGATAGCCCAAAGAGTAGAGGGCTTTTTTTGCTTTGCCATGCCACTAAAATATGTAGAGTGTTTCTATATTCTTAGTATTTTTTTTCTAAACACCAATTTTCGTAAACCTTGAAGGCTTTTTCGTAACGCCCCCTGCTTTTTTCAGGAAGTAAACTTTGTTCTGCTTTTTCAGCAGCTTGTTAGTCCTGGTGGAGTTCCGTCTGGCAAATAATCTTCACTCTCGCTATCTGACAACATTTTTTCAGCCCCAAATTTGAAGGATCGAACGAGAATTCAAAATTGTTTGTATCTGTCATGTATCGTTGCTAGGCATGGTCCTGCCACCTGTACATGTTTGTTCAACGCAACCTGCACAATTTTGAATGGTGTCAAAACAATAAAATGGCGCATATTTTGGCATTTTTTAAGTGCCGATATTGCAATGAGTTAAATTTATGTCAGATCCACTGTTGTCAGTTATCGTAGCTTTTAGTTATGGGTGTTCAATGAGGCTGCTGTTATTTTTTAAGTTTACTGCGTACGTTGTATTAGTGGCAAGTTCCGTAGGCTGTGCTGAAGATGGTAACAATTTATTTGCGATTGAAATTTTATTTTGTATAGAATCTTCTATATGTTTCCGCTACCATACTAGAACACCATCCTCCATGTTGTTTAATGGTGGTAATATCGACCTCTGCGTCGGCTAACAGAATGGCGGAATAATGTCTAAAGCAGTGTCCTGTGAGAATTAGGCAACCTGGGATAATTTCTTTTGTACCTTGTAGTAACAGCCGGACGTAAAGTATAGTATTTACCGCATATCTTCATTTGATCTGGACTTAAAATCACAAAACTTCTCAGAGTATGAGTTTTGAACACTGGAAATAATTGATTTATCTTCTATATCATCGATCGTTGTCTTTAGTAACTCATCTCTTCTAGAAGCTCCACAAACAATAATTATTAAAATGATCTTAAAAGTTGTCTAAAATTAGTTAAATCGATCGATTTACATTAATTTCAATTATATTTTCTACCAAACATCTATTATTAAGTGCTTCTTGTAAAAATCTCGCGATTTCCTCTTTCGTTAGAATTTCACATTTGATTACTTTATCTCGGGAAAATCAAATTTTGGGGTACCCCTTTAAAGAGCAATAGCTCCGTTAGGGGGCGTTTACGGCTAATTTTGAGACACCCTGTATAATTCTGACAATACTTTTTCAAACAATTAATTTGTATGGTTTATTAGGTTGCCATCGTTATGATAGTCATCGTGCCTAAACCGTCTTGATTTAAACGCAGTTCAAATGATTTCAAATATAAATTAAATTGTTGTACAGAACACAATGATTGTCTTATTTTATTGCAGTTTTTGAAAAAATATGAATTGTATCTCGAATGCGAAAAGCTTTTATGTTCTCGGCACGTTCTAGATACAAAATAACTATTTTCAGTTTCAATCCTAAAAAGTTGCCATAACAAGTTTTTTTATTTTATGCAAAATAAACGTCAATAGTTATTTTGTGTTTTTAAACAATCTAGTTACTATGGTAGAATGGTAATTAAAGCTCACTATTATCGAGAAATATTTGCTCTGATCACATTAATCATACATAATAAGGGGTTTAAATGTGTTTTTTCGAAGCTTTAACAAAAAATGTTATTTGTAACATATCTAAAAAGTTTTTTAGGTACTTATAACAAAATTAATAAATAATTATCTTAGGACTGCATAAAATATCAATATACCCATTATTTATTTGCTACCAGCAACGATTCGTTCGAACAAACTGTATTTTAGGTACATGTAACAAAAATAACAATTTTAGGACTGCATAAAATATCAATATTTTCATTATTCTTGCGCTATCCATTTGTGTACTACAGAGTACAGACTTAACAGATGAGCGTTGTATATGTATAGACTTACCAATAAGGTATTTTACCCTTGAAGGTTAAACCTAGAGAAATTTATATTCTTAAAAGTGTCTCAATGTTACTGAAAAATGTTTTGTAGGAAGTAAAAATATATTCCTTTTGGATACAGAGGAACCCTTGTGGAATGTCAGCGATATATTTTTGTATTTTTTGTATGTAGTCTGATGTAAAGTAATTGACCAATGTAGAGACAACAATTTTGAGACTTGACATTTTTTCCCTTCTTTGGTTGTTTCTTTGTAATCCGAATTTTAACTGGAATTTGTAGCGTAAAGTAAGACTGAATGTTTTCGTAGGATTATCGTAGAAAGAACTTCCGACATATCTCAAAAGTTGTTTGTTTTCTTAGAAAAACGAAATTTGATGGATGCTGCAGTATTTTCTGGTAACTAAGATTTAGCAACAAATCTTACTAAATCGTCCAATTTTTAATATTGAAAAAATATATCTTAATACAATTTTTCACTGATAATGCATAAGGAATCATAGTACTTTAAATTTGTTGAAGAGAGAATGCGGTTTCTATTTGTTTTACTTGATTGTATCTTATACCCGAGGTCCAAAATAATAGAGACGAGTGATTCTTTCACAGCATTCACAGCAGAACATGAAATTATAAAAGATAAGTTAACCTCTTCCTCTTTTTGTGAGTTTCCAGTATTTTCCGTTTCGCAGTTCTTTGTCATTCTTTCACTTTATGCACTACTCACAGACACTCTTATTATAATGAACTACATAATTTCACACGTCATTTTTCATATTTTGGTCCCGAGCCCTTCTAAAAATTTTTTTGTCATCCGATATCCCTCAATGTTATAGCAGGGCGTGTACAATTTTAAAAACACGCTGTAGAGCTTAAAATATTATCCATTCTTAAGAACATAAAAAACAAAATCACTAATCAATCAATAACAATCACCATTAAATTAGCGGAAAGATATATCAAAATTTTCCCAAGCAGAACCTATGTAATCGGATATGTGAGGTATACGAGACTTTTTTATATTTTATATCACAAATATATGAACTGCATGTATTTATCATTGTGTTGACTGCATGGTAAGAGGGTTTATAACATGAATCACTCTCTATTATTTTGGACCTCGATATGATTAAAATTGTTATAAACATAATGAAACTTATTTTAAAAGTAGGTATGGTTCCTTATGTGTAAACAAATATTTTTATACTGCAGCTATGAGTGCGACGAGTCACAAGTAAAATTGTTATCAGTTTTTAAGATACAACAACCATTTTAATTTAAACAAATGCGATGTAAAATATGCAAACAGTTAAATAATTTTGCACTACAATGTGGCACTTATATTTTTTCCACAAACTGCATATTTTTAAGTTTAATAATACGAAATTAAACTCATCTTTTGTATATTAAAAACTGAAAACGGACTCCAAATCGAAACTGCCGTGAACCGGCTCAATAATTCTAAGGTATTCCATAAATGAGTATTTGACAAATACTTCAAATTACCTATGTTGTAACTACTCTTTAGCATTAACTGCTACACGTATATTCGTCCTTTAAAAAATAGTTAAAAATTTATCGGTGTAAAACCAAACAGGATGGGAATAAAAATTGGCTAATATTCAGTTTTATTTACTTTACTACCATAAACAGATTTATGAATTTGTAAATGAAGTTGGCGATTCAAGGATTACACGCCCTCTTGCGAGAAACGTTTGAACTATATTCAGAGAGTCCTTGGGTTGAGTGATTTGTAAGAATTCAGAATTTTGTTGTTGTTTGTTCACTTCTTTTTTATGAGATTGATTATTTTCTAATTTTTCGATTGTACATTGAAATCAAACCATCAAATTTCAAATTATTAGTCAGATAATCCTTTAACTTTAAGGTAATGTAAAGTTAGGTTAGGACATTCAATTCTTAACTTACTAATGCTACTACCTAAAATTTGTTTACAAATATAAATGTCTTTGTAGTGTTGGTACTACTATTAACGCAACGATTAAACGTACTTGTTTATACATTCAGTATAAACAAGTTCAGGATTATAAATAATTATTAAACATCTATTTTTCTTTATATTACTGGATGCAGAAGTGGCAGTGAAACGTAGGTATACCTTAAAAGAGCTGACGATGTACGTCATCTCACCGTAACTTACAACATTTCATTACTTCAGCAACTTAATTCTTTTGGCCATCTAGGAGACACCTATATGAACTACAGTTGAACCATCCTTTACTAATAGCGTCACCTTGAAAAGCACACGAGAGGCTAAATCGCCCACTCGATACCAACGTTGCCAAATGGTTGCGAAATATTTTAGCGCCAAATTTCAATATAGAGGTTAGGTAGTATGATGTACAGATACAGATGTAGTGAGTATACTATTACTATATACCAGCGTTGAATGTTGAATGTCGAAATTAATTATTAATTTTTTTTCACTCAACGGTACTCTAGAGCCTTTGATAATAATCTGTAATATATACCACCACGATATATATGATATACTACATACTTACGTAGTGGAATATGAGTTGTATATTTTGTGTGTTTGATATAAACAATTTACAGTTTGTTACAGTTTTAAATTAGTTCGAAAAAAAGTGAAAATGCCCTTATTGTGTGTTATATGTGATAAAGTTTTAAGTACAAAATCGTCTTATAATAGACATATACGAGAAGTACATAACAAAAAACCTGAACCTGTATCTTATTCTTCTCAAGAAGGAAAAGGAACCAGTTTAAGTAATTGTTGTCTTGAACCAGGATGTAGCTGTACGTTTAAAACCGTCAAAAACTTGGTGGAGCACTTGCAGAATGTCCATTTAATGAAATTTGAAATAGAGCGCCGTGCTATGGAAAATATGAACGGTTTGTTTAATACTAGCTATTTTTATGTAACCAGCTAGAAAATATCTTCTACTTAATTTCAGAGTTTGAGAATTGGAAATCCAGTATAGAAATACAGAATAACTGTTATGTATTGAAAAGTAGAAAGGCTAGTACTCTCGGAGAAATCGTATATTACAAGTGTAATAGGAGTAAAACAAGTAAGTTAATTAAACTATTATATGTATATAAATAATAAGTACATGTGTTTTTATCTTCTTTTATAATGATTTTGTTGTAGGCTATACTCTTATAGACAATAATGAAAGAAGTAGGTTGCTGAAAAGCCAAGGATCTTGCAAGATGAGCAATTCATGTACTAGTGAAATAAAATTCGTTAAGGAAAATGACAAAATTAATGTCGAGTGGCAAAAAGTTCATTATGGGCACAAGACAGAAGTTCAACACATTAGATTACCAAACGTAGAAAAACAAAATATTGCAACACAGGTGTTAAATGGTGTGGCGTCTCAAAGGTAAAAGTCATTGCTTGCGTCTAACCCATGACAGCATGACACTCTCTGTAACTGGAAGCTTCACCGTCTCTTGCCAAAACTGGTCAGCAGCTTTAAGCATTGTCGTAGATTAGACGCAAGCGTTATCACCATCAGGTTTCAGCATTGTTATATCCATAAAATTTTGTAACAATTTGAAAATTAGCAGTCGCACATTACTGTTTGTTGAATGACTTCCGTTTTTTTAATTAAGAAAATTGACAACTATTTTTATTTACAGGATTTTGGAGTCTATTCGAGATAATATTGGGGACTATTTAAAGCTCATAGACTTGTTAACATCGAAAGATAAACGAAATATAGATTATTATTCAAAAATCACCAGGAAGCACTTAAAAACGGTAGTAAGTACAGTATAATAACATTAGACGACAACAGAGGATGGAATATTATAAAAAATGGAAATGTAGCATATAGTGTTCAACAGTTAATTCATACAAAATGTTGTGAACAAATTTGCTTGTTTTGTGAAGCATGCAACCATATGTTTTCCTGTGATTGTAAATTTTTTTATGAAAACAGAAATATGTGTAAACACATTCACATAATACTTGACAGCATAAATAAAAAAGCAGAAAAAAATCTAATTCTATTGATAATAAGGATAGTTGCATATCGGAAAGTTTAACAGCTCTTTCACAAAATCAAAAATTGTCAAATTCATCAGCAAATAATATAGACCAATTAAAGATGATGGCAGTTCAATTACAAAATTGAAATTGCAAAATATACATTTGTCAATTATTAATAAAATTGCAAAATGTTCAAAGTTTTCGGACATTCACACCAAAAATTTTGACAAAAGAGAAGGATCCGGTTCCCTTAAAAGGCACATTGACCCCCAAATAAGATTCGTATCCACCAAAAAAAAGCGTATTGGAAAAAAAAAACAACTCTTAAACGTGCTTCAGCAGAACAGACCGCAATAATTAAAGAAAATTTAAATAGTACTTCTGAAGAACTAATTATTTGCAAATCTTCTTTACCATTAAATGATCATCAATATTTACCTGCAAATGACAATGCCCTGTCCACATGCCCGGAGAAGTGAAAATAACCTTGCACGCATCGCCGCTGGACAATATCTGTATCCTTTTTATCAAGTGTTTTAGGTTTCTCATTTTAGTTTAGTTTTGTATACAATCGGCTAGATTAGAGTTTAGGTTTAGACGTGATTATCCGCAGAGAAGATTTTTACCCTCAGAAAATGAATCCCTTTTTGTTTTCATTCTGTTTTTATGTTCCAGTCCACTCTATCATCCAAGAAAACACTGCACCAGCAGGCAACTTAACTTATTGTTCTAGTTGACATCGTTGACATCCGTCGAAGCAGAAGCTTGACGCCCCGGGCATTGCAATCACCAAATTTTGTATTTCCTTGTTTTTCGAAAAGAATCATTGCACTGCTAGTGGTTTTTTGTTGGATCTTCCACTAGCCAGTAATCGAACCAACGGACCTCAAAAATCTAGTTTCCTGCTCATGTGTAAAAAAATTATTTATTTTGCTATTATTAATTATTTCCACTGTTCTTTATAACTTCTTACTTTTTCAACATTCATTTTTGGAATTCGAACTAAATAAATTTATCTATCTATAACACCTGTTTTTTTGTTATACCTATCTGTTTTTTTATTTTTATGAGATTTAATTACATAAAACAGAACAAAACATAAAATAAATTAATCTCAAAAAAAAATTTATGATATTTTGAACCGCTTAATTAAATGTTTTGTGCTCCTAACCATAGCACGCTACCGAGTACTTTTAGGAAGTTATAACTACAAAGCAAATTAACCTCAAATGATATTTTGAAACTCGCGCCAAGTATTGCACGATTTGGCAACGTTGGTATCGCGTGGGCGATTTAGCCTCTCGTGAAAAGCACGGCCTTTGCAATTTAGCAAATGATGGTTGGACAACTTCTAGACAAAGATTTCAGCCAATGACGCTCTAACCTTGAAAAACAGCTGCTTGGGCGCGAAAATTAACTTGGATCGCCAACACATTTTTGAGTTTCTTGAATAACGCCATGAACCGAATATGGTACTTTATATTATTTTAAAATGACATCGTTACTTATATCTTTCATAGGAAAATATTATGTATATAGTGTAATAAATATTATGGGTGATCCATTGGTATATCTGCTTATCTTTGTGTTAACCATTACAAAATTATGTGGAACTAGAATTTTTGTTCACATGTATGTAGGTATATATATATAAAAGAGAATCAAACGGTTTTTTTATACATTTAGTGTAAATACATTTGTTATAGAGTTAAATAACGGTGTAGGATGTAACTAAGTTGTTAGACAAAACTTTAATAACAATTTATTTCCAACTTCCACATTATCATGGCTATATGCACATAGAACACTGGTATCAATACAGATTAGTTCTATTCATTTTGCCCTGCTGAATCCTGGTCTACAGACTTCAACATTTATGGGTAACAAATTTATACTTGTAGGCGCTGCCATTTTGGTTCATTAACATTTTGTATTAGGTGCCAAAATGGCTACCACCGTTTGTCTTATCTTTGCATTATTAAAGGTTTGACCAAGTACTTTAGTCACATCCTGTATAAATGCAAGACCTGCAAAAATGGACCACCCTGTATTAGATTTTATACTTGAATTTTATTCTAATAACTTGGAATGCTGAGGCCTTGTATACTTTGTGTCAGATAAAATGTAAAAATAGAAAATAAAGCATATCATTACTAAATTATCGTCTTTCATTCTTATTTTTACAAACACCATATAAGGAACAATCACAGAATCGCAAAAAGTAAGTAACCTTGAAGACATCTTTCTTAATTTTAAATCAACTTATGTAACCCTCTACAGGCGGTATTATGGTGGCGCCATCTATTGATATAAATCTATATTATCACCTCTTACTTTTTTCCTCACCACCTAATTAAAACAAAGTTACAGTTACAATAATCTATATTCAATATCTGTTCACTGTTATACAAATAAGTAAAATAAAAATAATATACATATATTTTTCTACGAAATATGTAATTTAAAATAAATTCATCGTAATTTTAAAATAGTCAACTAAACCTACGTTTTTACATTGTATTTATGGATTCTATGATAAAAGAGTTACATAATGTGAAAATGAATACGAAAAACTGTTTCCAACTATCTGAGAAAAAAAAACAAAGGTCAGTATTTTTAATATGAATTAAAATATGTTTTATGAGCAGTTGAATAGTAATACCCTTGTTTATATAGAATATAGTTAGCCAACCAGTCAAACTTAGGAGTAAAAACAATAGGTGGCGATTCTCTTTTAAAATTCATATCATCCTTATACTATAGGCAAGGGTGGCTTGGATTTTTTAGAGTATCGCCATCTATTATTTTTACTCCTAAGCTCGACTGGTTAACTACCTATATTATATATATAAACAAGGGTAATACTAAACAGTGACTGTAAAAACATGTTACATTAAAACAATGAAACATATAGTTCCATATCAACATTTAAAAAGAAATTAAAATGCCTCTGATAATTAGAAACGTATCTTTTCGGATCTATGTGGATAACGGAAAAATATACAACAGTATAAAAGGAATGCAGTGATTTATCAATTGCTTGTACTGTACTTTGAACTGTATTTGTTTGTATGTATACAATAAATAAAACAGGGTCTATAGCCTATGTACAATTTAACTAAAAATAGGTGTCCCGAACAGTTTATTGCAAAGTTATCGATTTGTACTATTTCGGTTAAAAAAAAAATTGACGTTTCATTGTAAAACGATAGGTAAAAATCCGAAGTGTCGTCCGTCACTTCTGAGACACTTATTTCCTACAAACGTACAATGAATCGAATACTTACATGATTTAACAAAAACAAATGTAAACAATGTTAGTGATATGTATATCTCAAATATTAAACAAAAAAAAAACATAAAAGTATTTCGTAATAATTATTTACAATAACGTCAACGCAAAACACAAACAAATCCTTTTGCGTTCAATATGTTAAAAGCACCAATTTTATACACAAATAAAATATTAAAAATATACAGAGGTAGTATGGTAGGATAAAAAAACTAATGCTACTCAAAAAAGGTATACAAAAAAAGTTGGCAAGATGTATGTCTTATATTATGCTAAATGGGTATTGTTTTAAACCTGAGGGTAGTCTATTTTACTAGTTAAAAACCGTCCAAATATGAAAAATACCATCCCAAAATTTTAATTATAATCTACCGATCATGTCTACAGAAGTAATATACAGGATGATCTGAAACACATTAGCACAAATTCAGGACCTGATAATTCTTCAAAAAATATTACAATTTGTTCCTATAAACCATGGGTATATCTTTTTCCGTTTTCAAGATACAGGGCATTGAAAATAATTTTTTTTAATCTAATTTCGGTCCATTCTTCCACAACATTTGACCGAATGAACTGAAATTTTGTTATGTGGGGTTTCTGAAGATGCTAAATGCTCAGGAGTTATTAATTTTTGGCTATATCATACAGGACGTTCACTGCAGTACTCTGCCTGAACGTTTTAGGTCCTGACTTTTTTTGAGGTTAATCTTATTGCCCCTTTGTCATTTGCTGTTATGGAAAATTTTATTCTAAACAAAAAAGGTAAGAAGTGCTAAAATTTGCCCACTTTCTATAAAAACCAGGGATAGTGCATCAAAGTCAAGCAGCTACTATCCCAATAATAATTAGTTATTCTTGTTGTTTTACTTTTTTTTCAATTGTATTCAATTGGTGTTAAACTTTTCCAAAATAAACTCACCCTTACTTTTTATTATTACCATTAAAAGAATAACTTTGATTTTGAGTTTTATTAATGAAACTAATAGTAAAAATAACTAGGTGTCAAAGCCTACTTGAAATAAAAAACACAATTTGGGATACTAGCAACTCGACTTTGGCGCACTATGCCCGGTTTTTCTCGAAAACTGGCAAATTTCATCACTTCTTACAAGATCACCTTTTTCCTTTAGAATAAAATTTGCCATAACAGCAAGTGATAAAAGGGGCAAAAAGATTAACCTCAATAAAGTTAGGAAATAAAATATTCCCGCGGAGTACTGCAGTGAACGCCCTGTATGATATAGCCAAAAATTAATAACTCCAGAGCATTTAGCATCCCCAGAAATCCCAAATAACAAAATTACAGTTCATTGGATCGAATTTTGTGAAAGATAAGACCGAAACTAGATCCTAACAAATTATATTCAACGCCCTGTATCTTAAATAAGATGATTCATAGGAACAAAATGTAATATTTTTTGATAACCTATCAGGCCTTGAATTTATGCTAGTGTTTTTCAGAACACACTGTATATCCCCAAAATTTATTACTAAATTCGTTAGCTGCATCCAACATATTTAAGAATTATTATTTTGTAATGATACCGATTTCTTCTTGTCACAAATGTGACAATTATCACAAAATTATAATAAAATTTTGAGTAATACTCCAACATATTTCAGAATTATTATTTTGTAATGATACCGATTTCTTCTGGTCAAAAATGTGACAATTATCACAAAATTATAATAAAATTTAGAGTAATACTTTTCTTCCAAAATTCGCTTGTAGTTCATGATCGACAGTTTGTAATTGAAGTTTCGAGAATCCCACTTCTGATTTGTACTAGGTTTAAAAAGCAGATATTATTTATTAAACCAACTCGCGTTAGAAAATTTGGGAACATAATTTTTAGATTATTCATCCAAAACAGTCATCATCTATGGATAAAAACAAAGACGGACACTTTCCAACAATTGTGGTATTTTAAAGTAACGTTATAAAATCTAAAGTCAATAAATAATTCAATACGTCTCCATATGTCCATATATATACAGTTGAAAAATATTTACCAGTGCTAAAATGAAGTTTTTAAGACAATCCCTGTATATTCAGAAGTACCTATTACCTAAACTATCTACAAGTCCATTGTTAGAAATAAATTAGTAACGTTCAAATGACTATTTAATTTTTCTTTTTAAACGATAACGTTAAAGCCAATCTGAATGATTTATTAGGAAAATACCTTTTCAATATGTCCAATTGTCAGTCTTTCAAGATTTTTTTTTAATTTTCACATTACATTAATACTATAATGACTATTTTCTTCATAACCAATTGCTCCATTCTTTAAATTTACTCCTTAAAACTAATCAATTTCTTGTAAGTTTCGCTTTTTAATAAAAATAAATTGTAACAATTCAAAAAATATTTTTACCAGATCTACTGGAAGATTTCTTCTTCTTCTTCAACAAATAGAAAAACTGTACAATTTACTCTTTTTTCTACATTTTCTAAACAGACACGATTATTAAAAATATATAATCATTTTTCCCTTCAAACTTAACGTTAATTGCACAAAATTACACGGGGGACTCCTCGAAGCAACTAAACATAAATCCTATTATTTTATTATAAAACAGTTTGGTGTTCTTTCACTTGCAAAAATAATAAATATATCTGTCTTCATCGATAAGATTGGCGAACACTTCGTGGAATACCCCGCATATCTATCTAGAAGTTCTGACGTACATTTAATTTTCTTTACAATATTTCAAATGTGCACAGTAAAATGTTAAAGAATTCTTTATGGCACAGAGTTTCATACAATATACTAGGATTACTAGCAAATACGTTAGTAACGACTCAAACAAAGGTGTTAACGATTTATAGAGAAAATTTATCTCCTACTTCTCTACCTAGATACGAATTACAGAGATATTCTTTAATTTTCCACAAAATTCCTAAATATAAATTTATTTTTTAAGCGATTTTTGGGATATTTTTTTTTATCTGAAACCTGTAGAATACAGGATGTCCAAAATTAGCCTGCCAAAAATTAACTGTGGATTCTACAATCAAAAATGAGAAAAAAAAAAGGTATATAATCATAAGTCCGTAGATGCCCCCTAACGGAGATATGGCCCCTTAAATGGACACCTCAAAATTTGATTTCTCCCAAATATTTCCAAAAAGGAATTAAGATAAAGTAATCAAATTTGAAATTGAGAATCACAATTAGATTGTGAATCTAATGTTCTGAATATAATTACTCATAATTGATCATAGGCATGCCAAACTGGGGGGGGGGGGTCAGTGGGTAAATATTATTCTAACTTTCTTGCATCCCAAGATTTTCATCCTCAGGTCAAAAAATTAAAAAACAAACATTGCATTATGAATTTGAGGACGTCATAAACGAAGTTATGGACCGTCAATGGAAGAAACAAAATTTAGTTATATATGGATTGTGATCAGGATGAAGCTGGTCTGTGCAGATGCATTATAGGAATGATCATTTAAAGATTCGTTTAGGGTGTCGTGCACATAATCGTATTAAGTTCATAAAAATTATTCTCCGCAACGAACAAGAAGTAGGAACATTTCTTAGAAATGCCAACAAATTACGTTAATTATTATTAACACTTCAAAAATTTTTAAAAACATATAATATGTGTCAAATAAACTGACATACTAGAAACAATTTGACCAGCTGCATATCATAATATCCAATATTTTTGTGATGTCACAAAATTTTTAAATTAATATTACTCGTACCCAGAATAATTTATCGAAGTAAAACGAGTACCTTTTTTTGTAAAATTTTTCGACATTTTTAATTTTATGATCTGACGGCAAAAACCTCGTTTGGCACACCTATGACTAATTATGGTATTGTTTTTAGAACATTAGTTTCGCAGTCTAATTTCGATTCGATTCTCAATTTTAAATTTGATTACTTTATCTCGATCCGTTTTGAAAATATTTGGAGAAAATCAAATTTAGGGGTCCCACTTTAAAGAGCAATAACTCCATTAGGGGGCATTTACACGTTATGTTTATATGAGTTTTTTTTTTCTTATTTTTGATCGTAGAATCCACAGTTAATTTTTGGCAGGCTAATTTTGGGACACCCTACATATCAAATATATCGGTTTTCAAACGTCCCAAAAGAGATTAAAATCGATGGTTGATAAAAATACTGTCAACACCTTCAGATTATTAATAATAAAAACATATTTGTAATAATATTAATAAGTTATAACAAAATTTAACGTTCACAATATTTTTTTGTGAAAAATTGTACTATACATTCTGCTATTCCCTTCTAAAAATAATTAATGTAATTTAATTTAAAAAAAAAGTTCTAAATTTACTATAAACAGGATAAATTGTTGAAATTTGTAAAATCAGAAATCGAAACGTGTTTGGTAACCGAATACAAATACTCTAACTTGCTAGAACTTATTTCGATAAAATCCCGTCGAGCAAAAAAATATTGTAAACGTTCAACTAACAAACACTTCCGTCTCACCTTAGCCTAGCTGGGTAGACCATCACGAAATGGTTACTACGTAGTTATTTAAAAAAATACTTGAAAAGTAAAATTTCACACCGTTTTTTTTTTATTTTTTGTTTTCGTCTCCTTTCAGTGTCCCGAACACCACACACAGTTAAAAAACTAAAGATCGTATGTACAAATCCACCTCGGAGAAAGAAAGATCCCCGATTGTCTATTGGCACATTGGTATGGAAATAGCGAACAAACGTAGCCGTAGAGGACATCTATTTCCCGGTTCATTTTTGTTTTATGGAAAAATATATCGTATAAAATCAGGTTGGAGCTGGATTTTCTGCATAAAAAAATGTTTTCCCGTTGTAAAGTGTACAAAATATCTGAGACATTTTTCTTTTTTTTTACTGTAGTTGTGGCTAGTAACTTAGGCTTGAGTTGAACGTAGGCAAGTGTGGTAACTAAGACACAGGCTGCGCAGTGCAGGTACTTTAATAGTGATGCAGGTACGGACTGTTCAATTCCCACCTTCAGCTGCAAGAGAAAGTTTAATATCAACTCCAATTGTATAGAGCACATTTAAATATTGGAGATCAGAATGAGGTAGGTTAGTTGAGTATCGGTGATGATTAAGGTAAGAGATTTCGGACAGTGTTTAATGGGAAAGTTGCATGAATTTTAAATGGGTTTGAAATGTATGAGGTGTGGTAATTAAGTTCCTGGAATTTAGTTATAACCCGGAAACTGGAAACACTGCATCGTTCGTCAACGTTTTTCTAGAGAGGGCGGACCTTCCTTTTAGTTTCAGTCCAAGGCTGAAGGATAGCACGTTTGGTTTGTGTTTTATGTGTATTTTTGGAAGTAACTTTTTTAGTGGTGACTCAAATTACAAGCAACTTGTTGTGAGTCAATTTTTAGTGAAATATGGCGAAAAACCCTCGGAAATCCTTCAAAAATTGCAGGTAGTGTATGGAGGCATGTCGAAAACACGCGTGTTTGAATGAGCAAAACGGTTCAAGGAGGGGCGTGAATCGGTAGAAGACGATCCACGTGAAGGAACTCCTGTCACCTCTGTTGACCGTTTGCATGCACCATTCGCAAGATGTTATTCAAAAATTTAAATATGCGAAAGATTTGCGCAAAAATGGTGCCAAAAGTTCTCACCCATGAACAGAAAAATATGCAAAAATCCATCTGCGACGGTAGAGACTGGATGAGTCGAGTAGTCACTGGAGATGAGACCTGGATATTTAAGTATGACTCCAAGACCCGTAAACAAAGTTAGCAGTGGGTGGAAAAGGGTTGAGAACGGCCAATGAAAGCGAGGATGTCCAAGTCACGACTGAAGGCAATGTTGATCTTTTTTTTCCATATCCACGGCATCATTCAATGTGAATATGTTCCTGCCGGCCAGACAGTGACTGAACAGTTCTATGTTGGCGTCCTGGAACGGCTGTAAGCCGGCGTTTTGTGTGTGCAACCCGAACTCGCTGAGATCGGCTGGATCTTGCACCACGACAACGCGCCAGCCCGTTACTCTTTCATTGTGCAAGAGTTTTTGGCAAAAAAAGGCACTGCAACGTTGCCGTATTCATCCTGTAGCCCCAATATCGCCCCTGCGATTTTTTTTTATCCCCAAGATGAAGTGTAAATAGTAGGAGCAAATACAGATCATTTTTTTTTTTTTTTTTAATTGGAATGAAGCGCTGAATGCAATAAACGAGAAAAAATTTAATTTTGCTTAGCCACTGATTTTCTAAACGTCCTGTATACATTCTGGTCAATGGAAAACTTTAGTTGATTCTTCACAATTTTTAATTTTTTTGAGGAATATAAACCTATTTCTATTTCCATTCTTCTTCGCATTACACATTTTTCTGCATTTTTCGGTACGGTGAAATATTCATATGTATGCTGCATACAACAGCGAAAGAAGACAAAATGACTTCTGAATCATTGAATTATATTCCAGGTAGCAGAAAAGTGTTGTTTGGTGTGCCACAAGGCAGTGTCCTTGGTCCTATTCTCTTTTTAGTGTATATCTATGATTTATGCAAGTGTATAAATGATAATTCGACTTTTATAACTTCCTATGCTGATGACATCAATGTTTTTTTAGGAAACATACTTACAGAAATTAAAATAAAAGCTCAAACTGTAATGTAAAAAACATCTTAATGGTTTCAACAGAACTCATTATTGTTAAATAACAACAAAACAGAATGTATTTTATTTAAACACTACTGTGTTTAAACAATCATGAATATCCAAAGCAAAAAAAAATTCCCTGACGATTTGTCTAAATAGTATAGGGTGGGCAAATTTCGATGTTTTTGCTGGCTATCTCGTTAACTATAGGAGATAGAAAAAAATTACCACCTCCCACTCTTGATCTCTTTTTTTAAGAGAAAATTAATGGTCAATACCGAATTAACCCATCATCTTTCGTTTTGGAGCAATAAATAACATTTCAAATTGTCAACTTTTCGATACATGTCTGTAACTTGGTTGTAAAGTTAAAAAAAAATAATTAATACGTTCTTCGGACACTTTTTTGAGTAGAGTCGTAGAGTTTTGTAACTTTATTAATTTTTGAGTTAGTAAAATGTGCAAAGACAATAGGTTATTTTGATTTTGACCATTAATTTTCTATTAAAAAAGAGATCGAGAGTGGGGTGGTCATTTTTTTCTTCTAGTTAACCAGATAGTCTATAAAAACTTCGAAATTTGCCCACCCTGTAGATATTGCCTGATATTTCCCTAAGGTCCTTAAGAACGCTGTAAATGCATATCACTTGTGCAATGTAGCGTTAAACGACTCACCTTATTCCTATACGCTGTTCTCCTTCAGCGGTGTCAACGGTGTCTCGTTTTCAATCCGCCACCCTATGGCGGGCTGCTGATACTTCATCTGGAGCATTACCCGCTCCATGACGCAGGAGGCCGACAGTCTAGCTTCCGCGTCGTGGTCCCAACACTCCTCCATTGTGTCGCACATAGCTGCCAAACCCTAAAAGGAGTTTCCATTATAATTTTTGGAAATTCCAAGGTCAAAAAATATACTTACCGGATGATGCCTCCAATGTTCTTGTATGACAGGTCGGACCTTCTGCTGTACCACGGACTCCTGCATGTCTTCCAGAGTAGGGTGCTGCCCCACTTCCTCCTCGAAGGGCAGTCTGTACTCTGGTATGGGCCCGTCCTGAGCCGTACATCGCGACACCAGTTCCCATAAGACCAGCCCGCAGGCGTACATATCTATTCTGAGGAAGGCGTCCGGCGTGAAGCTGATGGCCCCTTCCAGCACCTCTGGAGCCATGTACCTAAAGGAAATTCATTTAAAGGCGGTTTCAAGCCATTTATTTGTTTGCAGAGAAGTTGTTTACAATTTTTTTAAAGTTGTATCCAATAGTCGAGGAACACTTAAAACATGGGATGGTTAGTACATTAAAACAATTAAAATATAATAATGACTTGCACAAATACCAATAAATATAAATAATACAACAAAATGTTACCTAACCATTAGCATATAACTACTTATTCACTCATTACATGTCCGTTAGAATTGTCCACTAACAGAATATACAGTCCGTGTTAAATAAAATAACCATTTATTCAAGAAAATTGAAATTTGATATAAGGAAAAACTATTAATAGAAAACTCGAAATGCACCCGCGGCAGTCTATTATAAAATCATGTACGATTGCCGTAGTTCTGTTGAATTTGTCCTCGACTCTAGAAAAACAAACAGCACGTAGTGGCCTACAGATGTCAACTAAATCAGATTATGTCAAAATTAAAATATCGCATACAGTACTTCACTTTAAACAAAAAAAAAATGGTCGAGGGAAAGAAAGGTCCCCAGCAACAAAAACCTTTGCAATGACAACTTTTAATGTAAAGTAGTAAGAAAGAGAAAATTATTCAACATTTTTAAAATCTCTCCAAATATCAATTCCGGAAATACATATCAGTAAGGTCCCTATGCTACCATCATGTTTTTCATTAATATACATTTTGTAAATAAAATTTGTTTTTTCAAAGCGGCGTAAATCAATACACGTGACAATTCGGTGCCCTGAACTTTGACTTGTAGAATACACCTAACCTCGCAACTGACAGAAAGTCGGCAATAAATAGAGGTTTAATAGTTCAAAAAAAATGTTTTGCTTTATACAGGGTGAGTCAGTCATAATGTCATTAATTTTAACCAGCTATTCGGGAGGCCTAATAAACGCAAAAAACCGAAAAAAAAATTTTTTACTCAACCTCTAAATAAATAAACAAATCACCCTATAAAAATCAGTAACACAACGCTCCTGGTGCGCTACGAACTTTCTGAAGACGCACCCATACAACAATCGAATGCCCGATTAAACATCGTTGCCACATCATGTTTACATACATAATATCGTCTAACACGTCAGCGTGATATTCAAATTTACCCGCATTTCTTTCCCCCCGAATTTGTAGATCACGCCACACATTTGGAGGGGGAATGGAGAGAATAGTGAGAATACAAGCAGTAAGCAGTAGTTTGTTTATTTCGGTCTCGCGTATTGGTCCTAAATGCATAATTTTACAAATTTCGAATATGCGGAAATGGTAGTGTTATATGGAGAATGTTTACGAAATGCGACTGACCCTAATTTTATTAATAAAGTGCTATGGAGGGATGAGTGCAGTTAACAGGTTAGTACCATGCTACTTAAAAAACAATAAATTTCTAGACTAGATGTACGTAACTACAAACTGAATAATTAATTGCACTTACGAGTAATATTAAAAATTCATATTTATTTGTAAAACGTAGTAAAAACGTAATATCAAAATTATTAAACTGTAATAACCTAACATTCGAAAACATTTATTTATCTACATTTGTTTTTATTAACAAATAAATCAATATTTAAGGAAAATTCATTAATGTATCTAGATTTAAAAAAATAGTTTCACTCCCTGTCGTTAAATAACAGTACAAAAATGAGGTAACTAGGTTATTGACCTAATAATACGGTGGGTCAAGATTCACTCTCAATAATTTAGATTAGCGGAGTGCCATTTTGGTCTTGGACAGTTTTCTGTCATCAACACGATGGTTTTTTATTATTTAGTATTTAAACACGAAACACTTTTCAGCTTCTCTTAATAATTTACCCATTGGGTATAGGTTTTTTATGTAATGTACGTAAATAGTTTATTACTCGGTTTATTATTAGACACGTTGGAGTTTTGTTGTAGTCATAACAGCTACATTTGCTCAGAGAAAAATCCACAAGCTACTTGTCGGTTTAGCTTTCAGAGTGGATTTGTTGTCAACGAATGGACAGGAGTGTACCGGTATCATTTGATTGGGCCGTATTTTCTACCGTAAAAACCTGAGTGGACCGCGCTACTTGCAATTTTTAATAGAATTATTTGATTATTATTATTTGATTTCATTGAATATTAACATTTTAAATTATTATTGGCTGAAGTTGAACTGAGCAAGAAAAAATGATATTCTAAAATAGTCAGTACAACCGTTTATTTTTGATGTCTAAAACCTAGGTAGGTAGGTACGAGAAAAATATTTCAACTTGACAACATTGCATCAGATCGACATCGAGTTGAACTGTGAGCTGTAAACGACCAAGGCTGTGAGCGGTCAGTGACAGTCTGAAAAGGAGTTTTAAATAATGATTTAAAAATATTTTTTTTTGGCGTAAATATGCATTTAGTATTTTTTTTAATCGCGTATTCGCATTATACTCATTATTCCCTATCTCCTCTTAAAATTAATAACATTATGACTGACTCACCCTGTATATAAGTGAAAATTTATTTTCACAGTTAACCTTTTATACACCTGATAGCTGGGATTCCAAATAACGTTACCATACTCCAGTTTTGACAAAACGAGTGAATTAAAAAGATACTGCATGTCATTAAAGTTACACGAATTATATATAACAAACTGAAAACTTCTCTGAGTGGAGAGCACAAGAACAGTAACTAACATGTTTATTAAAACTAAGTAACGTAAAATATGCCCAAGTCCTTAAACTCATGCACTCTCTTCAACTGTACACCACTCAATGAATAGCCAAACATGAAAGCATGTTTTCTGCTGAATGAGAAAGTAAGAAGATTACATTTTTGTACACTTAGCTGTAGATCGTTACTGTTAATACTTTATTCTATGTTACTGTCCTATTATTTAAATTCAAATGTTATGGCGCACAGCGCCACCTATTCAGTGGTTCGTACTGGGCATGTCCAGGCAAAACGCGATGAAAAGTTCAGTGCTTTTTAAGTCACCGTGACAGTACGGCGCACGCTCTATGTAAAGTTATAAAGGTCCTTCGAGAAATAAAGAATAAGTGCTATTAGGAGATGCGTTTGATTAAGGACACCTAATACACCAACAATTACTAACACTTCAGTTGTGGATTTTATCCAAATTGCCTTATAGCTTAAGACAATCTTTTAGAGAATCAGTGGGACAATAAATTTTCAAGTCATCAGCGTACATGAGGCAACTAACGTTGATTACATCCACAATATCATTAATAAAAATGACAAAAAGGACAGGCCCCAGTGTGGAGCCTTGGGGTACTCCAGATATAGCATATACTTTACGGTTCTAAAACTTTGGTATATAATGAATTGACTTGTAGACAGTAAACAAGAATTGAAGAAACTAAACTGTGATTTAATCTATCAAAGGCTCTGCTAAAATATGTATAAATAATGTCTACTTGTTCCCCCACATTTAAATATTCAAAAATCTCTTGGGTTACGAGTATACAAAAGAGTTGGTAACCATGGACCGTCCCTGCATGTTACTTACAATTTTAAGGTAGTTCTCACTCAAAGTTCTTAATTTTCAGTTTAATAATCTCAAAAATCTCGAAAATCTCAATTTTTTTGCTTACCTTCTTGTCCCGACTTGTCCATGAGTGTCCCCGCAGGATTTGCCCGCCTCGAAAATAATTGCCAGACCGAAATCTGCTATGCAAGCCGTCATGTCATTCTTCAGAAGCACGTTCTTGCTTTTGAAATCTCTGTGAGCGATGGAAGGCTTAGCGGATTCCCCCGGTCCTTTTCCGGGAATCGCTTCGTGTAAGTGCATCAAACCTAAAAACGACAACTGTCAGCACATCACTCACGACTTAAAACATCACTTTTACCCCTTGACAAAGTTTCGGAAATGCGGCAGAGCTCACTCCAAGTCAGAGTATGGGCTTTGAGGAAATCGCACAGTGATCCCCTCTCATGATAAGCTGTAATCAACCAGAACTCCGCTTGCAGATTATCCCCGCGCTTTTCCACACCGATATAATGCAAAATGTTCGGGTGCTCCATGTAAGGTAACTTGAATATCTCTTGTTCTGTCTGCCAGGATTGCTTGTCCTACAAATTTTTATTTTAACCTTTCGTTTCACAGTCATCTGAACGAAAATACCTGTATGGGGAATATTTTCACGGCTATTTCTTCGCTTTTGAGCTGCGCCTTCCATACGGCACCAAACCTGCCCCTAGCCTTTATCTCCATCAACTGAATGGGTCTTGTGTCCAAGTACGGAGACGGAGGAGGTATGGGGTTTGGTTCCGAGGTTGGTAACTGAAAATCAGAACGGAAGAATGTGTAAATTTGTTACGGAAGGTCAGCGACATCTAGCGATACCTTGAATAGATAATAGCCACTTACGCCCCACTGAAAGAGCAGCGTGGAAAAAAAAACAAATCAATTTAAAGCATGTATGGGACAAAACTACTAATAATTCTGTAATATTAAAGTCAATTTATGTAAGTAAAATTACCCAAAAAAATAATAAAACAATTATAACATAACCTTACCCCATTGAAGTAGGGCTTGTTCCGCTTTGTCCAAAACAGTGTGGCTACAGCAACAAATATGACGAATATAATTCCCAATGTAATCAAAATGATGTAATAGTAACTGAAACCCCTCGATTCGTGGGTTGGTACGGCAGCTAAAATGAATATTTTAAAAAACCGAAATATAATAATATAATTACTTACTACTAGGAGGAGAAGCTTCAGTAGGTGAAGGATCCCAACTGAAATTCGTGTTACACATATCACCTTCGCAGCAACAAAACAACAAGTTGTTTTTGGGATTCTGGTGTTTCTCTACGCATTTCGATTGATTCACACAATCCGCTGCATTCAGAAAACATCCCTATGATAACATAAAATTTATATTTTTCCCAATTTTTCAATGTTAAGCTTTACCTTCAGAGAGACGTTCACTGTGCCGTCCTCTTGTATGGACCAAAGCACGTAGCAATGATTTTGTTGCCCTTCCACGGGAGGTCCGCACTGCTCCACTTCCATGCAGCCCGAATGGCCTGCCCCATTGCATGTACTGTTGTAGTACTCACACTGAGTGGTAATAGGCGCATTATAAGCCACGGCTGCGTCGGTGCCTAAAATTGGGTTTGTTTTTATTTTGGTTCTTGCACCTTGTTTGTAAACCAATTACCTTGCTCTATATACTGAAATATGCAGAACAGTAAGCTGAAGTTAAATATGGTGCCTTTAATCACGATCATTTTGAAAGGCGTTTCTTTGTTACGAAATTCAGGAAGAAAAATTTAAATAAAAATAAAAAAATTTACGTATTATTATTCCTAAAACCAAACATGGACAACTTGGCCCAGGTCAAGAAATTTAAAGGTCGCTTAACTCCCGAAACGGAGTATTAATCGTCATGGTTTTTTAACTGGGGCACTACACTTTGTATTTTACACACAATTTCATTACAAATTTCGCACAAATATTCCAAGAAGTAAATAAAAAACAACAAATTTTGTCTGGTTCTCTACTTCCATCACATTACACCTTTTCTCACTAGTTTTTGCAACTGAAGGAACTAAAATCCCTAGACACGAAAAATTCTTGGCATAACTTTTACTCTTCCGAATTATGTAATTTATTTTGTTTATTTGTATTTATCTTAAAATAGATTCAAATACTTTCAGACAGGCACAAACATCATCTCAATTGAATAATTGCGTCTAGTAAATAAATACCACCCCAAAAAATGCAATACAATTTGCATGTGTGTTTGTGTTGGTGCCTACGTAGACTTCTAAATTTTGGAATAGAAATAGAATCATTTAACGTAATAAACGTGTGTTAGAATCTGTTTAAAATAACAAATCCGACGTTTTAAAAAAACGAGGGCAATATTATTTGTTTACGTTTCCGCGTATGTAAATGAATATTAAATTAACGTAGGCGTATCTGCGTAGATTCAACAGGATTGGGAATTGCGAATGTAAAACACATGGCTTGTTTGCGATCAATTGTGATTTTCGTCAGCGTTAACACAACAATACGTAAAAGTCATAAGCGTACAACTGAAAATATACATATTTTTCTTTATCTTCAATTACATCATCACCCATAACTTTGGAGATTACATTAATTATTTTCATTTTTCGTTTACTTTATTTTTATATTTTGTAACCTCTTATTTGGCCAGTGGTGTAGACGCCAAGTAACGCCAAGGTTGTAACACGTTGGTGAGGTAGATTTGATATGATAATGTCACAAATTATGCAACCAGCGTTACAAGTGTCATGGGAAACTGACTCTAAAATTTACCTGTGAAGTTCGACCTTATGAAAAGACTTAAAAAGATATCTAATGCTTAAGTATGAAAATAAATCGAGAGAGCACTATTCTCATTTCGTATCCAATATACTGTTACTCACTTATACAAGATTTAATACTGAAAACAAAATCAACTTAATTTCAATCATATATGTTAGATATATGATTTCAATGTACAAAAACAAAATTTTCTGACATCCCGATTAACCAAATAAAATTGAGTATAGTTCTACTTTGCTACTGCTTAAGTCAAACATTTTAAAATATTTAGGTATACTCGCGTCAAGAATTCAGACGTCTTACGTCACGGCTGACGTTACACATTTGTTTTTATTGTCAACGTAATTTTCGATATTTGGTCGCGTTAAAAACAATTACTTTTTGCAATTTAGTGCAATATATAATGTAAACTTTTAGTGTAGTATATAGTTTTATTACTACCAGTTGCAGTTTCTTAAATATTTTGATGAAAATATTGTGAATTATTCATTTGTTCGTATGACGTAAGTCGTCTGAATTCTTGTCGCGAGTATATGTGGCATAGTTGATCTAAAACTATATTAACTAACTATTATAGTAAATAATATTTCACATTTAAGCAAAGAAATCTCTTAAAATATAACTATTAGAGTTTAAATTGTGTCCGATACGTCAACGTGTACGTAAAATTTGACCGTCGCGCATGCTCAAATTAAAATTTTCCACGTTTACATGATATGGATGTACAATCGTTTGCAATAGTAATGACACTCATTAAAATGAATTTTGCGATTTCTTTAGAACTTCTGATGTATTTGTAATGAAATCTACTTCACATTTTTAATATTAGTTATTAGTTTTGTTACACTCACCGATAGATATTTAGCGAAATTTCTACTCAGAACTTCAAAAACTGTTTTAAGAGAGTGTCATTATTATTGCAAACGTAAACAGAGACTAACTGAACAGAAGCAATACTCGTAAAGTAATAATCATCGTTTCTGAATAATATGATTCCGTGGTAACTTACCATACTTAAAACTCATTTTTGAAACACGAATCTTACTATACGCAAACGTGAAATTACACGTTCTACGTATCGTGATAATCGACTTAAACTCTCTATTGACAGAGAGATATACCTTTTTGAATAAAATAACTTGAACCTATGTGTCAAGGATTTTTATAATTGAGATTTAATACCGTGAGTTGCATACTTTGTGACGTCATACTAGTGCGGTCGATTGCATTACGTCATACAATACCAGAACTGTTCGCAGAACAGGTGAAAACAATTTCCAACCATCAGACGTCGCGCATTGCGTTTATAATGCCCACATCAGTCGAAATGCTTTGTTTTACATGCAATGCGTATGCTTCTGAGAATTAAAACCTGATTATGGTATATTATGAACAAAGTTACGATCAAATCTAATTATTTTAATAATAGTACCAATTTAGTGTTTCTAAATTCAAAAATAGCCTTGATCTCAAATTATATAACTATCATCATGTTTAAGTTTATATGTATGGTTGCATTATTAAAAAAACAAAAACTTACCTTCAGTCTGCTATTAACAATTATTATTAATGGTATAAAAAAATACTTCTAGAGCGCAATAAAAAAAAACCTTTATTAATTACAACTAATCACCTAAACATCGTCATCTAAAACAGAGAAATATATTTACAGTTTACTTAATCATAAAAAAATTCTTAAAAAAAAAAGGTTAATCTTAATGCACAATAAAATTTAACCTAATAATTACAGCAACACTAAGATTAACGTGTACGGTACAAACATAATGCAAAAATCTACATTTTCAAGATCGTTTAATAGAAAAAACTGCGAATTAAGCTCTTGGAAGATAGAAAAAGATTCCGTGGTATGAAAATGTCGATTTTTCGGCGATATTTGTAGATGACACTATTCTTTAATATAAAAAATGTACAAAATGTACAAACGGGTTATTTAAAAATTAAAAAATATGCTTAAGCATTCCTCTCAGACATAAAGTCAATATAATTTTTTTTTTAATATGAGTATGTCAAAATATATTTCAAGGTACATAAAAGCTAATTAACTAAAAAAACTATGACGCTATTTTCATGAAACTTAAGAACATTTTTTTAAATTACATTAAAGTTTTTTTTCCGGATTAGCACTATTTGCACAAGCTGCCATAGATGTTCTTTTGAAATTAAGAAATATATAAATACAAAATATATATAAAAATCGAAATAAGATAATGTGTTTATATTTCAAAAAACACATTCACTATTTTAAAAATAATAAATAAAACCTGTTTTTTAATAACTCAATTTTTTTTTGAAAGCAGAAATTTAACACCTACCTATACAGAGTCATCTATTTCCCCTGTCAAATTATTGGTGTTATTACTTTTCGAAATAAGATGTGTTTAAATTTCAAAAAACACATTCAGTATATTAAAAATAATAAATAAAACCTGTTTTTTAATAACTATATTTTTTTTGAAAGTGGAAATTTAACACCTACCTATAAAGAGTCATCTATTTCCCCTGTCAAATTATTGGTGTTATTACTTTTCAGAAAAAAATTAGATAAAAGTTATACATTTTTTTTACGATGATTATGAAAAAAAGAACATTGTGTTAAAGAAATAAGACTCGGACTTGTACTGTATCTCTAACATTGTGGAAAATATATCCATATACCCAAAAAAGTATGTATTGTATAGAGACAAATATTAGATTTGACGGTCTAGTAATGAATAATAAACTAATTACACTTGCGATTTCACACATTAAATTCAATGAAAGCAATCAAGTTGGCATGATAAAAGTTGAATTTGATATGTAAAAAATTGAATTTCATTTACAAACGTGAATTTGATTTGAAGAAAGATGTATTTGATTAGCAAATATATTTGATTTGGAAATTCAATACTGTAAAAAGTTGAATTCGATTTTCATAATGTTGACTTCGATTCGGAGACATGATTTGAAAAGTGCAATGTGGTCTGCAAAAATTTAAATTATAAAGAGCTGTATTTGATTTTCAAAATGTTGACTTTGATTTGAAGATATGATTTGATATTGATCAGTTTAATTTGGGAATATATGAATTTGATTTGCAAAATATTGAATTTCATTTGATCTGCTACAGTTAAATGTTAATTTGTAAAAAGTTTAATTTGCATATGAATTTGATATAAAAAAAGTTGAATTTGATCTGCAAAAAGTTAAATTGCAAAAATTTCATGTATTTGATCTGCTAGTTAAATTTGAATTTGATTTAATTTGGAGATAAATGAATTTGATCTGCAAACCAATTGAATATTTTTTGCACAGATGAAATTGATTTGTAAATAGTTAAATTTGATTTGCAAAAATTTAACAAATATATTTGTTTGACCTTATATCCCATTGTATTAGAGATTGGGTATATATCCAATATCACCGTAATCCTGAAAAAGCATTATAATAAAATATAGAGAATATACCATCATGCGTCATAAACAGGTGGTAGTGCTCTGAAGTCAAAAACAAGGAAGAGCCCTTTCAATTTTTGTCTTTGTCTGATTTTTTCAGTAAATAAAAATAATGCTGGAAATAAATTTATTAATCCCGTTTTACACTCCTAAAGTTTTTCTTAAGTTAATTTTCTTGTTCAAGTTTCTTGACTTAATTTTCATGTCAGATCGTTTTATAGTTTACAATTCCCTTTAATTTAGCGCAATGCAGTCAACGTCTGGGTCAAATGTGTCAAGTCAACTTAATATTAATTTTGTTAATGCAATTTATTTTTCTAATGTTTTCCATTTCCAAAGAGCTTTTGTTTAACCGATTAAAAAAAGAAAGTAATTTGGTTTGATAAACACAGTACAACACAGAAAACATCAACAATAAATAATTATGCCTTGGGATTTTTGTTTGGAATTACCAATTTCAATACCAAAGTTTTCGTCGGCAAATTTCTTGAATTTGAAAACAATCAGGTGATTGCGATTTTGGCAGATTTTGTCTTCACTGTGCATGCTTAAGACAAGAAACTTGCAACTTGAGCGAAAATTTCTGGACTGTAAAATGGCTTTTATCGAGATCAAACATTTCTGATATAACCAGTGGCATAGATGTAGTCTTAATAAGAAAAAATGTAACGTGTGATTAAATTTTAACATATTGTCAAATTAAATATATAAACAATAATGTGTTTTTAAAATTTAATCACTAGCATTACATTTTTATTTTTTTTGCTAAAATTACAAAAGTACCCGCACCTACACCACTGATTACAGTCGAATTGTCATATTTCACAAATAAATATCGTATTGTTTTATTCATAAAGTACCCAAATTTTACAGCAAAAAAGTTACAAAATAAAAACCTTCCCGTCTCGAAAAATTTTAACCAGCAAAAATCAAACTAGGAGAAAAGTTTAAAGAACTTGTTTCTTTGTTTCTGTTCGTAGAACATTTAAAATGCCATGAAGTTTCAGTCATATTTCATTAACGTGTTTCCAATTTTTTGAAGTGTTATTAAATATTTAGAAGAACAACTAAAATGGTTATAGTTAGGTACCATTTTTTTTTTAATAACACTGAAATAATTCTACAGTCAAAATACACCATATTATTTGTTCAGCATAATCATTGAAAACACTAAATCTACAACGTTTAAAACTGCAGAGGCATTTTTTCAAACCTTTTTAAAACAACCCGTTTGTACCTATGAAAGACGGCAGCACTGCAGGAATTCTCTACCCTTTCTTTTTCCCTATCCCATTTATATCACCATTAACGACTATCGCCGTTTTCATTTTGGCTTTCTCTGCCTTCCTTTCAGCCGCAGTCTTCTTGAGCCCCTTCATCTTCCGAGTTTGCAATTTGTTTATGTCTTGCTTGCCGATATGTATGCGGCCGTGAGTCGTGCCCAACTCGTCTGTGCTTATGTTCTTCTTCTTGGTCACCTTAAGCTCTTTAGGTTTGCGGCAAGCTTCCTTCATCAGGTCCTCTTCGGGTAGTTTGCTGCGTCTGAGCACAAAGTCGACTCGGGGTCCTTTAAATACATCGAAATAACAAGGTGAATCTTGTAAGGTAAGTTTCTCATAAAAGCAAGCAAAATAATATGGTTTTACATAAATAATAAGAGGTGTCATTCATTAGATGCTGGTACATATTGGCATTACACTGCATTATCTCAAATTATGTTGAAATAGGCAAACAGAGTTCTGTTACATTATCAAAATGGTGCTAATATACACCTATGGGCCTTTTGAAAAGATTTTTTCATATTGCTGCATACAAACTAGCTTGGCGAAGAGGTAAGGTAGCAAATTGCAAAATATATTATTTTAGAGAAGAAAAATGTAATATTGGTGAGTTAAATAGCTCTATTGTATACAATACAGTGTTTTCAAAAACATGTCAAGGTGGTTAAAAAAAGTGTTGCAATAGTAAATGGTTAATGAAAAACAGAAAATCCTGCTGTCCACTACAACTTTTACAAAATTTTATCACACAAAAAGATTTATATTTCAACTGATAGACTTTTTCTAACTCCCAATCCTTTGTAAAAAAAATATACATCAAAAGGTGGTAAAAAAATATTCCTATAGGAATCAACAAAATTTTGTTAATGAACAAGAATTAATTAAGATAACCATACGACTAGCATCCATAAGAGAATCATTAATAGAATCAACGTCAACGGGAATAATTATTTATAATAATTGTGTTTTTAATAATCATTCACTTTAAAAAAATATTCTGTTTATTATTAACACGTATTCATTATTTTTTGCTTCTGTACTTTTAAATGAAGTTTCAATTAAGTTTTAGCATTAAGCTATTCATGAATTTGTCTTACCAAATACCATTCGAGACCAGATTTTGAGTCTCATATTTTTTATGTTCGTTTTCTCGTACTAACTTTCAATTCATAAGTAATTTAACTCCACCTGTTTGACAAAATCAGTCAAACTACACTCTTGTCGCAATAGTTGTTATATTGTCACGACAATAAGTACTGGAAGACAAACATAAAAAATGGTATTACCCCCAACAATTCTCCCATTTTTAAGAAACTATAATGAAATTTAGTATGGGCAACAGTTCTCCAGAAAACCAAATATGAATTTGTTTTTTTGTTGAAAGAAATTTTGAGAAACTACAGAGAAGTTTATTGTGGAGAATAATTAGTTTGCATTTGAGATACATGTGATAATTATGCAATGAATATTTGGTAAAAATTTGAAGTATTTATCTTCCACCAATTTTTTATAAATTACTTATACTGCCAAAATTTCAATATGTTTTTTGCTAAATACAGGAATCTTATAGCTATAAAACGAGAGCACCAAATTTATTCAAAAATGGTAGTCAAATTAGAAAAACCACTTCAAATTATAAAAATATTAAGGGCAAAGTATTCCAAAAGTTGAAGTTTAATATTATTACTTTTAAAATTTTTAACGATTTTTTTCTGGTTTCTGATTAAACTTGCATCATATTATATGACCGGAAATACTTGTACCAAAAAAATATTAACACACATCAACTGTTACTAAATTATGATAGTTTGATTAAGGATCCTTTTTAGGTAGCTTGACTAGTATCATAATAATTCCTGTAATAATCATCCGATTTTGATGCAATTTGCACCTGTATTCTTAGAAAAAATCTTTTTTCCAAGTTGCAAGAAATATTTTTTGAAACGAATAAAATAGGATTTAAAACATAAAAAACTACAAAATAAATGGGCATCCGAGAAGAGACAAATTATTTTATTAATTTATATATACTCTGTTTCTGAAAATAATTGATAAAAAAGTTTTAAATTTAGATTTTGGAGACTGCAAAATAACCGCTCACATTCAAATAGAATCAGGCGATAAGAGATATAAGGCAGGCAAGTAAAGGAAGTTATACGGTTATAGTGCGCTTAGAGGAAAGTGAACTGTACAAGTTTGTATTGTTTCATCTAATGTGACTCCTTAATTCGAATTCTATTGTTTATGTTCATTATTTACCTTCTTGACTAATATGATAGACACTAATGATCTATTGAAATTTTGGAAAAAAACCAAGAAATAATAAATTTAACCTCTACAAAGACTAGGTATATCAAATCAAAAACAATTTAGTTTTTGTCAATTTGAACCAAAAAAATACAAGATGATCTATTTAAAATAAAGTTTTGGCTTATTGAAATTGGTAAAATATGAAACACTTGGTGTAGCATTTCAGAACCACTATTAAATTTACTTTAAAATTTCATGATATACCAAAAATTGGATGACTAAATGTAAATGTAATTCTAAAAAGACACTTAAAGTGATTTAAATAAATGCAAAATATCAAAACAAAGCTGATAATAATTACCCAATGAATACATTTAACTTACCAATTTCTTCGAGTTCTATTCTAGGGGTTCTGCAGCCAGACTTCTTGAGCAAAACTTTGTAGGACCTGAGCAGGATTTTGCCGTCAGGAGTGGCATTAAAGCTAAGCGTATGTTCAATCCCCTGCAATCTAACATTCTCTACATACTCTCGATGAAAAAAATCTATAAATATTGACTTCAGTTGCTTTAGTTCCTCCGACTGTTCCCACTGGGGTCCATTAAATATCAAGCAGGGCTTAGTACCTATGGTTATTTTAGAAGCAGCAAACTCTTTCAAGCCTTCGTAAGATTCTACGTATAGTTCTATCATATCTAACAAGGAGTAATTAAACATTCTACCTACAACTAGATTGTCAGGGCGTTTTTTACTATGCGACCCCATCATAAACAGAGGCGTCTCCATTTTTTTACAAAAGTCCTCAACAGGCGTGGCGTTCTCAAATATAGTAATGTCATTTTTACGAGATAGCCTAGCAGCTTCTGGTTTCTTTATGTCATATAAATCTTTTAGAAGGCCTCTAACCTTTTCAGATGTTTTTCTTCCTTGGAAAAACAACGCTCTCTTCGGTCCTTCTATCACCTGTGGCTCCTTTTTCATCAAAACTTTCTTACCTTTACGTGTGGTGGGTTTACTAAAACATCATACAAAAATGAGCTGGAAAGTTTCGGAATAAGTCCGGCACGATTGTACTTACACCACACGTTGCATAACAGACATTTTTTTGCGGTTTTCATGCAAATTTTACACTGTATTTGTACACAACTTTTTTCCAACACGTGTTGACAAGAAAATTAACCTGCCCGAAGCCGAAGCGTTGCCAACATTCGCAACAGGTGATTCTAGGGACTTTTCAGTGCCGCTAACTTTAAACAAGAACATTCAATTGGCAAACGTAAATATAAATAATAATTCAAATATATTTTTTTTATGAAAGTACAGATGTGGTTATATATTTTTTTTCAAATCAGGTTTATTAAATAGAGTTTTCTTTTTGTTTGAAACAGATTTGAAAGAATTCATTTGTTACCAACACAAGAACATGAAATAAAAAAAATGTGGCGGCAATTTTTAAAATTCAAAGTAGAACGATGTAGCAAAATGTTTAAAATTTATTAAATACTTTATAACACATATGTACATTATTTAAATAATATTCAAATAATTTTTGAAATGGCAATAGCTGCTTTACATCCTAGTTTGATTGCTCCGGAGAACGCTTGATAGAATGGTGTTTGTTCCGCCCCGTGATCAATTCCAGTATCGTGATGCTCCTGCTCTTCATCTCTAAACTTCGTAATAGTTTCCAAAAGTTCTTTGTTGCATTCTGGATCTTCGAGTAAAGTTCTCAATTGGTCGTTGTAGTGATCTACGATAACTGTTTCGACAGCAACTGTACAAGCCATTGCAGCTTTGTCGCCAAGAAGAGCCGATCCAGCACCTATAAGTGTAAGAAAGCATCAAATACCTATTCAGAACAACTAATGAGTAGTTGAATTACCCAAAACAAATCCCGCAACATTCCAAATAGGTGTCATGACAGTTGGTCGTACTCTGTGTTTACGGATGAGTTCCTCAAAAGTAGCTTTATGGTATTTTTCTTGTTCCCACATGTGTTGAATTAAAGGTCCTTTGGAAGTTGTTCCTAATATTGCCATTTGACCAGCATAGATTCTGTCAGCTCCTAATTCTCCAGCGTGATCTACTCGTATTATCCTTTCTAAAGTTGCTCTATCGGTTTTTGTACGTACGTTCTTCAAATTCAATAAATGTTTTGTTCGCACTGAAAGCATTTCTTGCAATTAAAACTGATGAACTGTAGATAAAATGATATTATTTTGATTCAAATTTTGTAAATATAACCTATAAAATATGACAGTATCAATGAGTTTTTATTTACTTGGAATGTTAGTAAAGTAGTTATAATAAAAATATAGTTACAAACTATCTTCATCTTTATCTTAGTTAGGCAACACACAATTCGGAAGCTAATATTTTGTATTGCCTATATAATATTATTAATTTATATAGACAACATAGTTTACAAGACTAGTGTATTATGTGTTGCCGTGTAGAGTATGATATAAATCATTTATTCTGCAAAACCGTTTGTATATAATATGAAATTGCTTTTTCATGCTTGCATGTTCTTTTGAATATTGAATAATGTCTGCAACTTAAGTTTTCCAACACCAGTTAGCTGCATCTCATATGTTTAGGGCCTCGACTAATTTAAAAATATTGTGTTATTTAGCTAATTTATCTGTGGTGCTATGTACACAAGTCAAACATATCATTTTAAACACGGCTAATAATAAATAACACGTACAATATTTAGATTATTGGATAAATGTAACCATGGGTAGGAAAACAGAGATTATCTTATCTAAAAAATTAAGACACGACACATTGTTTACTGGATTTTCACGAGTTCTCTATTTGATCTTCTAGGATGATATATCATAAAGACGACGGTGTCAACGAAGAAACCACATTTGTTTCAGAAGGTAAGGCATTGTTTTCTATACATTTATATTAGATTAAGAAATTTATATTTAATGTGCACTTTATAAATCCGAAGAGAACAAATATTTATTTCATTTAAAAAATGATATTTAACTTCAAGTTTGTTATCAAATTCCGCAAGTTTGTTGATAACCGACACTCATAACAGCGTCGAAATATATTCATTCTCATATATTGGTCCACTCTTCGTTTCGCGCCAAAATTTTATTTCCTCTGCCCCGATTTGTTGTGTCAGTTTTATTTAGTTTTATACACAGTGTCTTGCGTAAGTATTAACCCAGGTGCGCTCGATAATTTAGAGTGAATTTATTTTATTAAATTGTGAACTGTAAAACGATTGAACAAGAAAATTGACTGATCTTGAGCAAGAAAATTTTTGGAACTTACTGTATGTTCCAAAAGAATTGTCAGATATTAGGGTTGAACACATTCTCAAATTTGTCATATTTTATACATCTCAGATTAAGTTATGATTTCAGCAAGAAGTGAACAGTTTTTAATAAAATTTAATTTCATATGTTTCTGCTGATGTAAATTTTAATTACTACAAAATTGTCAATTTATATACGTAACATATTGTATGCCAAAGAATAATAAATAACAGCAAAACGGATATACAGTCTCATTTCCGGAAATAAAACATTTTGTCATTATATGTCCGTATTTTTATGAATTAATATAATATATATTCTAACGTATTTATTATATGTTAAAATTTACTAAAATTGATAATTATGCCACCTTCTAGTCTAGAGTTAGAGGTTAGGGTTAGAATATTTGTGACCCCGATTTTATGATTATACTGAAAGGCATGGCTTGTTGTCGGATAAAATGTAAACACGTACATTGTGAAGTTATGTTTGCATGAAGGAAATTAAACTAAAGCGCCAATTATGTATATCGAATTAACAATGTATTGTTATCGAACTGAGCAATAAATGTTATGGTTTCAATAATGTATATTGTAGTAGTAAATTTTAATGTATGTACTACATCAAGTAAATAAAAAAATCCTTTTGATTATCGATCAAGTGATTATATTTTTCATTAATTCAGAGGCACAGATTCCAAAAAGAGCAACGTCGTTTACGTGAGACGTTAGTGTTTCATTACATATGAGATTGTCTTTCAGGTAGGTACAATCTATTGCAATAATAATGGCACTCTTTAAAACAAATTTGACGATTTATTTGGGACTGCTGACATATTCGTAATGAAATCTAGTTTCAATTTTAAACAGTTCTTAGTTGTTCCACTCACCAACAAAAATCTATTGAAATTTCTACACAAAACTTCCAATAGTTCAAAAACTGACCTATTTTTAAAAATATAGCGGAAAAAGAAAATTCACTCTAGGCAAAAATGTACTGAAAATTCAAACTTGTTGGCAGTCCTTTATCATCGAGGAACTTTTGTATATTTTCTCTTTAGCGATCTAAAGAAGTAACTTTGGATGTTAAGGTTCACGTACACGAGAAAGTAACTTGCAATAGTACTTTCTGAGAGCAACTTGCACCAGAATTATATATTATATATATGCAAATAATGTCCGTAATCCTCAGGAAATTAAAATGTCGCATAGAAAAAGAATTGCAGCAGCAACGAGAAGAAAAAGAGAAAGAAATCTACTAATAAGAGAGTTTAGGTGAGAAACTGGATCTAGAAAAGGCACGGTGGGTGAGGTGAGGTTATTATCTGAGCTTCGAAGCCTCGAAGTGAAAACCCAAACCAGACGAAAAATTTTCTGCGTATATCTAAAACAAATTTTAACTTTCTATTAGGCGGGAAAATCGTCAAAAATATCGAAAGTGGACACAAACAATTTTCGTCAGTGTCTTGTTCACTATCTTTTTTATTTTCTCCCCGTTCTTAATTTTCTTGTGTACGAAGATTGTGAAATTTTCGTTGTATTTCATTTTCATTACTTTAAAATTCTTCCTCTATTATTTCAAATATTTTTCGTTTCTTATTTCTGTCTGTAAGCATTTTACTTAATAATATTCTATAGCTCCGGAAATTCTCCATACATATCAATCAAAGCATATAACATGTCTCTTCCTTGGACCAAACTAGTTTTCCCTTCATACTTAGCAAAACTCTTCAGATTGCGAGAGCGTTTTAGCAACCACTCGTTCCGCAAGTACTCTAAGACACTAACTTGTCGTAGTGCCATATTTTACTTGCGCGTGTACCCGGACCTTTAGCTTAGTTAAAATATTAACCAGTGGTAGTTACACAATATTAGGCCATAGCAAAATGGAAACATTGCGAAGATTACTCCTTTCCATACTTTTAAGGTTCGTAAAACTTGCAGTATTTGCTCTCAGACATTCATTGTAGCAACTGCTTTAGATAGAAACCTCACAACTTTCTTGTAAGTGTACACGAATCTTTAGTTAGTTTCGATTTTTTTGATTGCGCGCATTTCGGTTGCAGAAAGGAATAATGTTGATTTGGGAGGGTAAAGTCAATCTTCTGTGACGTCTATTTTACGTTCCCTTATCTATATATTTTGTTGTAATTTAGCAAAGTAAATATTTATACAACATGCGGCTTCATAACATTAATGCAGTGGTCTAAAAATAACGTCTCGAGAAGGTGCGTTCTTTATGACCCAAGTAAAGTTTTTTCTCTCAAACCGCCCAAACGTATCGCGTGCTTATCACCTACTGTTTTCGCATATTCACGAAATAAATGATAATCTTCTCGAATAACCTTCGTAACATTGTTATTCCTTCAAATATGTACATATCTACACGTTTTTGATTAAACTGTGGGATCCGCAACCACGTGGGGGGATTCTGTTTGAATTAGAATATTTGTGGTTCGGTTCGTGGTACACACGACAGCACCAGGTGGTGGTGATTTCCCCGAGACTTGGAGAAAGTCCGCTCACCGCTCGAGTTCTCTATCAGTTGGCCGAAGAAGGCCGTGACAGTCGTGCGTGCTGCTGTTTTGTTTCCAGCACTCCGCGATTTCAAAAATACGTCAAAGCCTAGGCCGCCAAATTCGAAAGTTGAAAGTTCTACTGCGCCGCAAGATTATTCCTAGAACGATATGAGTAAGTTACAAATATTCCGTTAATTATACTTTTTTTGTTATTATTTTGGTATTTTGTCTGAGTAAAATTTTATATGCTTCACTTTTTATTGTGTTAGATTCGATTGTCCATTTTTTTAATTCAAAATTTGGTAATAGATCGGAGTCAGGTTTGTATTTTATGTATATTTTTATGGCATTATCTCCATACATCAAAGACTTTGTCTTTGTTTATACAGGGTGACTCTTACAAATACAATTTTGTAAAGAAACAATCAAAGAGAGCAGTCCATGATTTAAAAATACACTTCAACACGGCACTGGAAACTGGTCCATTGTAAAAAAAATTGAAAATTCCCAAAGAAAAAAATAAATAACACTTTATAATACCTATACAGCAGCAATTATATTATACAGCAATATTATACAGCAAATTCAATTGCATTTGCCACTATTGTTGTTAATTATTAATAGAATTAATAAAATAGTTTGAGATGCCTGATGTTATGATAACAAAATTTTGGGCGCGTCGATTTTTACAAACAAACACAAATTTAGCTTCTCACGCTCGTGTTGCACTACACTTACACTCACTGCACACCGCGGTAAAAGTAACTGGATTTGGCACATGTTTACCGGGAATCAAATCCGGGTTGCTATACACGCAAGCCATTTTAACATTTGAAAAACTATTGTAAATACTCGCATCAGAAAAATGTTAATACTATAAGTAATCGAATTTTAATATTTGAAATCGTCTGGCTAGGGACTACAGTAACCCAGCGATAAGGGTTGAAAATACTCGAATTTTAATAATTGTTTACTCGGAAACTAAGAATTTTACAAAAAAAATTTTCATGACGTATCTATTCTCAATTATTTTAGATAAGTTGTGAAAAAAACTGTATTTATAGGTGTAATATAGGCATACGTAATATTAATCCTAATTTATCAACATCGGAATTATTACACCTTTTCCAGTGTTACTTTCCTCTTGATTTTAATATTTCCACTTTATATTGTTTTATATTATATAACCATATTGTTTTTGTAAGGATATAACTGAATGCCAAAACAAATAAGACATATTATAATTATTCAAACATTGTTGTTTTAAATAAATAATGTTTGTTAATATTGACATTTTTAGATAGATCTAGCAAGGTAATCGTACAATTGAAACATTTAAACCGTGGGCAAAATGCCATATCATTTTTACAAGTAAATTGCTTATTAACGCGAACCCAGCAGTTCAAGAAAAAAATGAACTTTCTGAACTATGCCATTAAAAAAATTACATTAATTTTCCGCAAATTTACCATATTATTAGACTCCAAACAAGGCCAAATAAAAAAGCTGAAAACGCATTTATTAAGCCTTGATTTTTCTTGATTTGACAATCAAGTGGTCATGTTATGTGTTGAACTGCCCCAAAATCAAATTACCGCACCTGTATAAAGTTCCTCTTACAAAAAAAACACAGCTGGTTGTGTACCTAATACAATGAATACATCTATTACGAATAGTAGTGGGCTGACCAAACAAAACAAGTATAATTAAAGCGATCACAGTGTACTGTGGTTGAGAACAGGGATTGTCACAAAATAGCTAATTTTAGTTTGTATGAAGCCCAATAAGTATCGATTCGTTTAATTTTAACCCATTTTATGTACTAGGAAAGTCGTGCCCATGTTGACGTCACTTTTCGGCTAAATAAAAAAAAATATATTTAATATTTTCTTACACCAAATATTTAGTTTTCCTATTTGAAAGTGGCTGGCAAATATTTTAGTAGTCGTCACAATTCGCTTCTTGCATAATGAATTGATTCTACTATAGCGTAAGCGAATACTCCAAAAGATAACATTTACATGCAATTTTTGACGAATTTCCCAAGAAAAGACCAAAGTCTAACGTGTAATCGAAGGATTTGAAGATATCTCTGGTGGAATTATATAAAAACTTGTTTATTATTTGATTGGAAGCCAGACTTTAACCGTTTATGTGAATAATAAGAGATAAGTAGGCCATGGCATTTATAATCTACTAGATATCAATTTGAAAGTGTGCAAAAAAATAGAAGACTTAGGTGAAAGGATATTAGCTGAAAGTATTATTTTACAAAAAATAAAACAAATTGTGGATAAAGCTAGATAAGCTTACATAAATGAAACGCTCTGTATTCAGTTTGGGGTTAGTATAATTGGTACAAATTTGTGAATGTCAGGACCGTACTTGCTACTACCATGATTTAAAAAGATTAGGTTAAAGATATACTAATACTATCCTAATAAGTTTTCTTTCATGTGCTTGAACATGCCACCGTTTTGGGTTGCTTGGAATTGCGTTGACAGGAAGAAAACTTTTGGCGCGCAATTGAGAGTGAGCTATGATACAAGCTGAAATAATTGTTAGTTTTTGTGATATGACCGCAACTTGTGTTTTTTATAGCGAACATCCTATATTTTATTACAAAAACGGAAAGATGGCTAAAAATGCGTTCCAAAAATATATACTTTACTTATTATTTGTTGTGTAGATTTGTGGAAAATATGAAATTTTCAAAATACCAACGATATCTAAGTTTTCAGACTGAGAAGGCTTTGAAAACAAATAAGTTTGATATTTAACATTATTCGAAGCTAGTTAACACACATCAAGCACATTCAAATTGAAAATACGAGAGGTACTGAAAATAGAGATTTTTGCTGAATCTACATTTTCATTTCTTAGATTAAAACATTTTATTAAATTGTATTTATCTTCATTTGAGTAACGAACCATTTTTGATTGGTGTTAACACGCTTCTAATGATGTTAAATGTCAAACTGAACATATTATTACATTTATTTTTATGATATTGCATGTATCTCAAAAAAGTGTATGTAGAATGTTCAAACCGTTTTAAGATAGCTTGAAAGTAAAACAAGAATAGGGTGTTTCAACTGTATATGTAACAGGGTGGGCAAATTTCGATGTTTTTATAGGCTCGTTAACTATAGGAGATAGAAAAAATGACCCCCCCACTCTCGATCTCTTTTTCTAAAAGAAAATTAATGGTCAATACCAGAATGCCATATCGTCTTTCGTTTTCGAGTAATAAACAAAATTTCAAATTTTTCACTTTTCCATACATGTAACTTGGTTATGTGTAAAGTTAGAAAACAATAATTAATACGTTCTTCAAACACTTTTTTGAGTAAAGTCCAGTGGCGTGCCTACTTTTTTTGTAACTTTATTAATTTTTGAGTTATAACCTAAAGTTTAGTTTTTTTTTTTTCGTTAATATACAAGGTGTTTCAAAACAAAGGCGAAAAACTTCAGGCGGTGATTCCTTGTTGAAAATAAAAGATATCGCGTTGCAAAAATGGCGGAAAAAAGAGGGTTTTTATTGTTTTTCTCGGAAACGAAAAGCGTGGGAATGGTAAAATTTTGTAGACTTTTGTTGTACTTATTTAGTATCTTATTCTGTCATTTCTTCTAAATGTCTTGTCACAAATATTTAAAAAATTAAATTGATACCTACTCTTTAATAAACTGTTTCCTCAGTAAAATGGTGTATAAAATCATATTTAATCCCACATATTATATAATAATGGAAAGATAAAAAAATAACAAATTCAACATAGCCATCTATGAATTTAAAAAAACACAACATTAGGATATAACTCAAAAATTAGCCATGCCACTGGACTCTACTCAAAAAAGTGTCCGAAGAACGTATTAATTTTTTTTTTCTAACTTTACAAATAACCAATTTACAAGCATGTACTGAAAAGTGGAAAATTTCAAATTTTGTTTATTCCTCGAAAATAAAAGACAGGTGATTTTGGTTTTGACCATTAACTTTCTCTTAAAAAAAGAGATCGAGAGTGGGGGGTCATTTATTTGTATCTCCTATAGTTAACGAGCCTATCAAAACCCTGTGCAACAGGAAATCCTTGAAGGTTGTGTAAAAATAATATACCTATATCCTACTTCCTGTATCATAAATACCAAATGTAAATAACGCTAAAAACTGGAAGTTCTTTACGGTATCTTAATATTTAATAAACAGTAGGTACTTTCGAATTTAGGCCTTCGTTGTACGTTCGCGGTGTGCAAATATATTTGATTTGCAAAATACAATCAAAACAGGAGGGAAAGCAAAAGTATTTCGTTATAAGGCTTCCAAAACGGTTGGAAGTGTTGGAACCGGTGCTAATATTAGAATAAGAATTAGTTTGTGGTTAAGTTGTGAAAACAAAAAAAAAAACTGTTTCTTGTAATAGCATGGTGTATGCAATGTAAATAATGTTATTCTTAAACGTTTTGTCTAGCGCTATCCAAATAACAAAGTGTTCACCCACTGGAAGGTGTTTCTACAAATATGTATAATTTTAGAAGAGCTTAGCAAATAACAGGAATGTTATTTCATGCCATCTGCGAATATTTCAAGGTAGCGAAGTAAAACGAATATACAGAAAGCGGTCTAACCCTAACCAACTAATTTTTAGTATCTTACATAGTTCTGCATATCAGATTGTTCACTTTCAAAATAATGTGTGTCTTACAAACGCTTTTTAAAAGTTATTATTTTGTTTGAGGAGAATGTAAATAATAAAAGTGGAAAACATCAACATACGGATTCATCAACAAGGCGTAACGTTAGTCAGACTAGCGGAGGTTACGCGAAAAATTTACGCATCTGTTGCACCAATTGAAATAAAAGGCATACTCCTATTCACTATCAATCCGTAGCACTGAAAAGTACTGTTTTTAAATATAAATACTAAATATACAGTGGGAAACGCGAGGAACTATACTTGCGTCACGAATTCAGACGTCTTACGTCACGGCTGACGTTACACATTTGTTTTTATTGTCAACTTTCGATATTTGGTCGCATTAAAAACAATCATTTCTTACAATTTAGTGCAATATACATATAATGCAAACTTTTAGTGTAGTATATAGTTTTATTGCTATCAGTTGCAGTTTCTTAAATATTTTGATGAAAATATAATGAATTATTCATTTGTTCGTATGACGTAAGTCGTCTGAATTCTTGTCGCGAGTATAGAGGCCGAAGTTACGCGATTTTTAGACAGGTACAATACTGGGTCTAACTTTTGGCGCAAATATGGACGTAAATAAACAGCCTACCTAGTGACGCATGTTTCGGTACCTAGCAACGCATGTTTCGTGAATGGGCGCAAGGCTGGTTAGACCAACTAACGCGCTTTACACGGGCGCAAAGCTGGTTAGTCCGACTAACGCTACGCCCGTTTCATGAATCTGGCTGTAAGAATTTTATTTTTGGTATTATTTTTGCTCTGTGTTTTATTTTTCGAGGTTTCTGTACCTAAAAACCACGACAAATTTGATCATTTCACGGCGCGAAATACGGCGACCTTTTGTTTAAAGCACGTTTATGTTTTTTATGAGTTAAAGACTGTAAGATAAGATCAATCACATGAAAGTTATTGGTTCGTTCGGGAGCGTTCAATAACAGTTGTTTTTTGTTGTTGTGAAGAAATCACTTTATTGCCTATTGAGTACAATGCTAAAGCCGGTCCCAGACGATGTGTCCAACGTTGGATCAAATGTTGTTTCCAATTTTGGACACAATTTTCGTCATAAAAGTATGGCAAGTGTGTCTGCTACACGATGGGGTATACTTTTGTCGAAGCATTGGAATCACATGTGGGACCAACGTTCGTCAGTGTCGTACTTATGCTGCAGATTCACAGAACACAGTAAAAAATAAAATACGTATGCTCCTGGAATGCGTCAAACACACGATCGCTCGTGTGGGTGTGTGCTGAACGATGCTTCCAACATGTTTCCAACGTTGGAAGCTCCTTTGATGCGGTTCAGATTTACCGGCAGAAGCCCGAACTTGACATGTAGCCAACGTTGGACACATGCAATTCACCAGCTCCCGCCCACACGATGTGGGAAATGGCGATGTGTCCAACGTTGGAAGGCATTCGCCACATCGTGTGGGACCGGCTTAACTAACGCGACGAATGTCTTAGTCTCTAGTCGCCAGCTGAAGCTTTTATACAGTTCATTATTTTTGAAATTGAGAAGTTCTTGAAAAAATTCTCTGGCACGTCGATTTTGTTTCTAAAAAGATGAGTTTTTTAATAGCGTTTTGAAAAGTTGTACATTTAACTAATTTGAGTTGTAACTTTTTTCCAATTGTTTATGCAAAGCGCCTTAATGAAATAGAGGTCGAGTTTGTATTTATATTGATCTTTCTTTGACTCGATATTTTTGAAGCTACTTGAAGTTTTTGTTGAGCGGAATCCTCTGTATATCCTTCTGTCACGTTTGTTGCTTTCCATCCACCATGCCTTTGATGAATGGTATTGTTTGCTCCTGCATCAGCCAGTATCACAGCAGACGTTCTCCGAAAACAGCGGGCGGTGTAATTTCCAGCATTCGGCATTTCAAATATTCTGCTATTTTTTTTAGGAAAACCAGAATTTATCCCAACGCTTTGTCTTGTACGTTTTCCATTTCTATATTCTAGGAAGAATCTTGAATCCTCAATTGGTGACGGGCGAAGAGAGGAATATTTTCGAAACATTACAAAGTTCCCGTTGGAAATAGTAAATTCTCTTCTCACCTTCGTCTTTGTGTTGGGAAGTTCTGTCAGTATAAATTCTCCCATGTTTTTTATATGTTCAAGCTGAAAATGTCTTAGTTTTTCACGACGGCATGCTCCACTGATACTCAATAATCAACACTGTGTAAAATAATAAATAATTTCAATATTTAGAGAGAAGTATGAAAATTACACTTTACCTTCATCATCAAGTAGGTCTTATCACCTACTTCTTTAAAAAATTACTCAACTTCTGATTTTCTTAAAGTTTAAGGAAAGCAATTAAACAATTTCTTTGTCAATATTCTTTTTCACTGGCAATGTTTTCATCATTGAGTAAAGACTCCACAGCGTAGAATTCTGGTATACTCTGGATTTTTGTTCAAATAGGCTAGTGGAACTGCCTCAGTGATAACAGTTACTCTCTTTTGATGACTGCAATCTTCAAATAAGCAATAAGATTTTTCATATTTATCTTTGAATGTGGTTGGCAATAATGACTGAATCGCGATTTTTGATGATTCTTCTGCATCATCTTCCATATTACCTGGTTCTGACATTGTTGATAAATCACCGACACAATAATCTGATAAATGAATACATTTAAACATAGTGCGTTCTAATGAGCTTCAGCGTTGTCACATTGTAGGAATGCCAACTTGATAAGTATGGAGGGCAGAATAGAATGTGAACATCTAATCGCAATTTATACCAACATTTAAGAATTTGCGATAAAAAATTATCGAATATCGGACATACTTTACACATTGTTTATGTTTTACTTTATCTGCGATCTTTTTATTTTTTGAATAGCATGAAATTTATTTAAAAGATTCCTCGATCCAAGAGATCTCCATGCGCAAGTTGTTTGTTCTTAAAGAGAATTGTTTGATGGTCTGCTTTTATTTTGAGGAGTTATCAAAGTCAAAGTATGCCTCAAATTTAAAAAAATAATAATTTATGCAAGTTAGGTTAGGGTCAGAATCAGGCCCGACGATAGGGGGTGGTAAGGGGGGGGGGGGGCAATTTCCCGGGCCCACGTCTCTTTTAAGGGTCCATGGCCGAATCCCTACAAATTTTTTAACACATATTTTGATTATGTTTTTAAATTTACCAAATTATCGTATTGTTTCATAAATTATATAAAATTCATGCAAAATATAATATCAATGTTGAATGAAAAACTTAAATACACAAAACACAAATTCTTTTTTATTACAGACATTTTAGAATGCCGTATTTGTCGCCGTAAAATGATTAAATCTGTGGTATTTTTAGGTGCAGAAAAATCTCGAAAAATAAAACATGTAAAAGAAAAGTAATTTCAAAAATAATATTCTTGAAAAAGTAAAATAATAACTTTTACAAAGCGTCTGTAAGTTGTTTTGCAGTACAAAAGCTTTCGCTCAAGTCTTGTCAGTGAAAGTTGAAGAAACTTTTTGATGTGTTCTATTCTGGTAAATTTGGTAATGCCAAAAAAAAAACAATCTCGAGGCAGATTTGTAGTTGATATTTTCTGTTTCTACTGTGTTAACCTATCTAAATTACATTCAATTTTTAAACAGTAAAACAGAAGCTCTTGGAAATAAAAAAATGCATTAAAGATATAAAATGCATTAAAAGGATTATGGTTGACACATTTAACCCTAGAAGACTTTAGCATTTAAAAACTTTTGAAAAAAAAGTGGGTTTAGGACACACATTTTGCTATTCTAAACTCACATTCTATATATGTAGGCAACTTTATGTTTTAACAATATTTATTTACATCTACAGTTAAATTTTTAAAAATATATATATTTTTGAAGATTTCTGTACCTAAAAATTTGTTGGTTTTTTCGTTATTTAATCATTTTACTTTTACGGTGTCTTGATAGGTGGCAAAAGATAATATTTCTGTTATTTTTTAAGCCCTAGACTATTCAGTTATTAAATGTCTTAAATTATTTATCTTTGAAGAAAACACTACTCGTATTTCAAGATCACCGCGCTCACAATGGCTCAATGTCGCTTTTAAAATTCAGGTTTATTAACAATTGAGTCAGATTTAGTTAAAAATTGTGGTTTTAGTTCAATAATAGATTCATTTTCAAGCCGAAAGGCACGCAATACCTCATTATATTAAGTTAGTACGTGCATTGCCAAACACTATTTAGGTACATGTTTGATCAGCATTTTGTTATTGCACGTTTTATGTTTTAGATATAATAGCACTCTGATGTATATTAAAGTATTAGTTTTGTGTCATTTGTTTATTTCTTAAAAACGTGAATGTGTTATTTCAATAAAACAATGTTCCGCAAATCGCATTCGTTTTTGAAGAAGAAAGCAGAGAAGGTGCAATTTAAAAAAATCAGTGACGACGTCATAGCCCAAATATAGTACCTGACAAAAATCCGTTATTTACGTTAAGAAATTCCGTTTTACAAAAATGTATTGATGCTACATAATTTACAAAAAAATATCTAAGGAAATTATCAATATTGTCTTTACCACCACCCGGTATACTGTTTTCCAATGTTAAGGATATTCTAAAGAGTAATAATCATAATTTTATGAATACGTCATAGACTATTTAAATAAATGTGCTTGAAAATGTCTGTCTAGACCAGTTATTAAGTACGCATAATGTTTGTATATTTTAATTGAATTATTATCTTCTATTCATTATTATTTTTTAATTGTTCGAAAATTTTAGATTAAATATAAACGTTCAGTCGACTCTCGGGGTAGGGTCAAGCTGTGTCAAATAGGGCATCTGCACGTGACGTCACGATTTTCAAGGTCGTTGTTTGGAGGCTAAACAAAAGTATAACCTTATATTTATTCCAATTTATTATTAAATATTTCAGTGTTATTTGTATTATAATGGTAGTAAACTGTGGCAGTAATTCTGCAAGGGACAATGTTAGTTTCTTCAGAATTCGTTCTGAATTCGACAGACATAAACAATTTAACCAGTTAGCATCTGAGAGGCGAAAGGCTTGGATGAATAGTTTTAAAAGAGCTGACCTTACAGAGTGCAACATTAAATTTGGAAGAATATGTTCAAAACATAAAAGAGCAAAAATTATACATTTATTATACTATAGGGAAACCTGCAAATTTGCACGAGCAAAATAATCCGAATTGGATCCCCACTGTAAATATGAGTAATACATCTGGCACTTCATCAAAAGAATCAAGAAAAGATAGATATGAGGCGAAAATTATTAAATGGAGAAAAAGAGGTTCGAAAAAATAAATCATATCAATTTTCCGTGGCTGTGCAAACGCCATAGCAGCATATTATGTATTGATTGTATTTAGTGGCAACCTATTTCAGGACTAAATTTTTATTTATTCTTATTCTGTGGATACGTACTTTTGGAAAACTTTGTTTAAAACTGGCACATATTTCTTCTATTTATGAATTTAAATGTTTTCAGTAATATTTTTTTGTGAAAAGTTAATATTTTATATAAAATCTTGTAGAATGAATACCATATCGGAGTACCATTTTTTAGTTATAAATAAATATTTCTTTTGTAGGTAATTTAAATTATTAACTGTTTTAGCATGTTGTATATGCATACCTATATACATAATATGCGTACATTTTCGGTGAGAAAAATTACTTTCTAAGCCTTTAATATGCTTTAAGGGCGTCGTATACTTGAAATAGTGTTTTGTATAAATACAAGTAATTTAAGAACTGAATAATATAGAATTTAGCAAATAACAAGAATGTTATCTCATGCTACCTGCGAATATTTAAATGTACCGAAGTAAAATCAATACATAACATCATAAAAAGATCTATCCAGCAAATTTTTAGGTACCTACTGAAATATTTCAAAATACGTATTTTTTAAAATAGATGTAAGTATTGTTATAACATAAACTTAAATAGTTCTGCATATAAGATTGTTCACGTTTGTTGATAAGTATCTGAAAATAATTGTTAAAATGTGGGGTTAGAATAGCGAAATAATGTTTATCATACAAATGCTTTTTAAAAGTTATTATATTATTTGAGGAGAGTTTAAACAGTAAAAGTAGATAAACAAAACATCAGTAATTTTATTTTTGATATTACTTTTGCTCTACTTGTTCTATTTTTCGAGATTTCAGTACCTAAAAAACTACAAATTTGATGTATGTGTATAAGCACTTTTATTATATAAATAATTTACAGTATTTGGATATAAAGTTTTAGGAAAATCTTCTTCATTATCAGATTGAATGTGTATGGATCTATTCCAATTTCACTTATTTTATGTCTATATCTGTCAGCACTTTCAGCATCTATGACTTTCAGTGTATAATAATATATTCACTATACATGATTATATAAATGAAGGAATATTGTAGCCACAAAAAAACGAAAAATAATAACAACAATAAACTATAACCAGAACACAACCACTTAAGATAACGTGAAAACATATAATAAATAAATAGTAATAAATACATTTGAGGTTATGATCGCCGGTTGTTTATCCACCAAGCCAGTAGCCACGCCTACTTTGATCACGTGCTGCAGATGCTCTGTTGATTATTCTCGGAAAGTCAAAGTGATTTGTTGTCTGCTCGTTAACTAGGTACAGGTACATTTAAAAATATAATGAAACTTGTTAAAGCCGTATGACACTGTAAAAATTCTCTACAGAATTTTTGAAATAATTCTATTCTACGCTAGTTTTGTAGTTGCAGACAGAAAACAAATCAAATAATTTTGGAAAGAATTTTGTTCAATAAATTTAGAACGTGGTTTAAATTTTTATGAGAATTTGCGCCAGAAAATGCGCAGTGTGCAAATTTAATTAATTAGATAGTTATTTTGTGCTGTACCGTGTAAACATTTATGTTATAATAACGATATTTTGATGTTATAATTGTCATTTGATAATAATTATTATAGGTCCCTTCCCTTCAGTATTTCACAAAATATAATCACTCAAAACATGGTGCCACATAAACCCAGTTAATATGCACGCGCATTCATAAATTAATTCACATTTTTCTAACGAAAATTACCAACAAAATTTTATACGTAATTTTGCTGAAAATTATTTGTTGTGTCATACGGCTTTTAGAGGATAAAGTATGGACGATTAGAAACAATAGTCAATCTAAATTAATTACATTCACACTTCAATGTGTTACAATAAAAATTATTATATAAACTGTTTCCTATAATCGATATACAGGGTGTTTGTAAATAAGTGCGAAATATATTAGAGGGTGGTTGCCAAAGTTATTTTGTGAAAAAAAGTTCATATTAAATCGAAATATGCTTCGTTTTTGAGATACAAAGTGTTTAAATTTTTATTTATTTAATTAAGAACTCCGCCACACGTTTCCTGAAAATTGATGTTGAAAATGACCTTGACAAAATCATGTGGATTTTCATCAGCCCATAAGTGATTATTATGAAAATTTCGTCTAGAATCTCTTGAAAAACTTGCCTCTTCAGTAAACAAAACGCCATTTAAAAAATTAGGATTTTGAGCAAAAAACTAGACCCGGTAAAAAGTCTTGAGGTAGCTTGTACACGTTGAATATGAAACGGATAAAACTGCTGCTCTTTTAGAATTTTAAATACGGTGAAGTTGCTTACATTCAATACGTTGGCAAATATGATGTGATAAGATATCCTACGTTGTTGATATAACTCAGCATACAGTTCTCGAGCTTGCAGAGCATTCCCATTACTTCGACCACAAGCAAAATTTTTCATTTTTTTTTTGAAGACACAAAAATTGTTCACTTATTGACATTAATTTTGTAGCAAACAAATAATGAAAAATGCTAATTTGACATTTTGACGAGATGGTTGTACTTTATTTAGAAATAATGACAGCAACCTACTAGATAAATAATGTATCAATAGAAATTAAAAATACAGAACTTGCAATAAATTTTATTTTTTCCTCAAAAACAGTGCATGCTAAGAAAAAAAGCGAAGTGACCAATTTCATTCAAAATTGATGGTGGATTTCTAAAAAAATATCAAAACGGGAAAAAGTCAATGGCGTACCATTTTTTTAATTAAAAATGGTTGTGCCATTCTCGCACGAACGTCACTGGAACAAGTAGAAATATTCAAATCATGCATAAATATATCAACAGTTATTACGCAAAATTTAGGCCGACTCTGGTCAATGCAATAACCTAGGTCATTAGTTCATTCATTTCTTCATATTTTGCAAGGTATAGTTACAAGAACTATTCTTGTGGTATAGTGCTGATGTTATCTTGATGACTGTAGATTAATTTCCATTGCTTTATTTAAAAATATCTTTTTCAAACCAAGAATTTGCAGATATGGGGTATGTTTATTTGTACCAAACAAACCAAAATAATCAGATCATTATCATATGATGACATTTTGGAAGGAAATAAAGGTGATGCTGTTAACCTGCTTTCACTGTGTATATGTGTCAATTTAAAAGTACGTTATAGGGTTTGTTCTTACATAGCAATGACCGATAGTTTACAGCACTGTTTTAATGCGCAAATGCAATTCATGTACTAGTTTGAAATCAGTCTCTAATTCCTTTGTTGGAACGACACGTTTAGTTCAAGCAGTAACCGTTAGGGGTATAGTTTGTTTGAAGTAATTTTCATTTTTCGGCCGCTCATGTATAAGGAAGTGATAAATCTCATCATCACTAGAATCCGAGATACTGCTGTATTTGCTAACTTGCTCCTCTTCACTAGAGTCACTCATTTTGAACAGAATTACGTACTTAACAATCTGCAAATTAATTGTGCAACTATAATAACTTTCTCAAATAGCATTATTACATAAAGCTTTAGTTACGTTCATTACTTGGCCTACCAAAAGTTGACTTCTGTTAGTGGTTAGATTCTATCTGCGCATGCGTCTGACTAGTGGTTTTCTAATAATCGTCAAACCGATTTGACTGTCAGCAAACAGTTTCCAAACCATCCACTTTTGTGTTGGAACAAAAAATCTTACAACTAGTTCCCGGATTGATTGTGTTGGAACGGTTAAATTCGTACTGCGCAAACTCGTGACAGTTTGCTGCTAGTTTGATGCTATACCTATAATTTTCAAAGCATATAAGCGCGTGTCGGCGCTACCAGTTAGCAGGAAACCTTACACATCAGTGCCGGTTTCAGTTTTTCTTTGTGTCTTGGATTTAACCATAGACATATAACTAATATATCTATGGATTTAATTAATTTTATCTTGAAAAAAATACATTTTAGATCTCAGATTGCTTAATGAAAATGGTTTACCACGATTTCTATTACCCGATTGAAGGAACACCCTGTATACTAGTAAGTTTTATTAAAAAAGAAAGAGACGATTAGAAACAATAATTTATATACTATCGGAAATAATACAGTCGGCAAGTCGGTAAAAGTGATAAATTCAGAACAATGGCCTCTAAATTATTTTTATGAACACGACAATGTGTTTCTTTGGTTTAATTAAAGAAGGATTTCTAAGTAAAGGATAATAAATTTCAAGTTATAGAAAATCAGGTGAATAAAAAGGTGATTTACACAAGACGCTTTTTGTTACATGAAATGGTGTACGTTGGTTGGAAGCTAGTAAAGGATTTTTACTCAATGCTAGTAGTGACTTTCATGATCATAATTATTGTTCTAATTCTAAAAATAAGATGGTTGTTCTTTTGCTACGGAACGTAAACTTTTATAAATATTTACTTTTAAAGTCATTAAAAATACCTCGTCTGATCTTCGAAATATAACGTTAGACGCAAAATATGAGAGAGCATAAAAATATCTGGTAATTAAAAATATTCAAGCAACATATTCTATGGTTCGCATTTGTATGTCTATAAAACAATAATAAAGGGATAAAAATAAATATTTTCAATTAATTAAACAGGTATTTTAGCAGTGAAATATGATGCAATTCAGTTTGAAACAACAAGGACAAGTGTATAGAAAAAAATAATCACTCTGAAAAGCATTCCGCATTCTCTAATATTCAAAGTAACATTTTTTATTCTGTGGGTGTCACAGGCGCAACTAGCTCTTAGTTTTTAGGGGCGGAGCTAAATTTCAAATATGTCAAAGGTGTTTAATTTGTATTTTCTCTGGCTATGTTTACTTTATTCATAGGTGGCGAAACTTGAAAATTGCTGAGAGGGGCAAACATTGGTGACGTAGAAAGTTCCTATACTAAAAACCGCCAAAAATTGCTACGGGAGCATGCGAGGCAAACATATTCAGAAACATGACGCATATTTCAGATACCGAAATTAAAAAAAAATTATTTTCACAGTTCACTTGGAGCTTGAGCTCCCCCCAGATTGGATGTCCTAACTTCGCCTATGGTGCGAGGAGCAACATTTCATAGACGTACTAAATTTGAAGGCGATTAGATATAAAAAAATATACAAATTTGACAAAAATAATTGAATTACATAACATCCATTATTTTTAGTACAAACAGTGATATAACAGTTTTTGCCAATTTTGAGGCGTTATGTAATAAAAATTATCCAAATTTTTATCTTGTATTATCAATTACCCAAGATCGAAAATAATAGAGAGTGAGAAAATTATCAAAAATAAGTTGTATCATTCCTGTATCATTCTCTTCACAAATTAGAATGCCGTCCTTTTGGACGGTGATGACTAACCACCACTGACTTACAACTAACTGATGCGCATTCCGCAGATATCACATTTAAGCCTGATCCTCATGCACGCGAAATTTGCGGATTTTTGCAACTGCTGTTTTAATTATTTATGACGGGGAAGTTGACAAAATTTGGAACCTCGATTATTGTTTTTTAGCGTTCCAAAGTGTATTGTAATGATTAATAAATTAATTTTTATCTCGAAAACAGTGCGTCAAGAGGAAAGAGTCACACTTTTGAAGCACAATTAACTTGGAAAGTGACAGCAATTTGTCCAGAAATCAGTGGCGTACAATTATTTTGCGAAAAATTAGTATTTAATTACACGAACGCCACTGATGCTAGTATATTACAAGAGAAATTTATACACATAAAAGTAGTCCTTCATTATGCACTGTGGTCTACCAAATCTCATCTCGATATCTCAATCGGTTTTCGAGAAATAAGAACTAAAGTATTTAAGAGAGAAATTTTTAAAAAACCTATATCTCCCATGTTTATTGTATACTAATACTACTATATTTTTTTTCTTATTTTTAAACATAGAACCTGCCATTATATTTTCTTAACATTATTCTGTAACACGCTGTAGATAGATGGGGTATAGAATTAAAAAAAAACTGTAAAAATGTTGAATATGTTTTTAGTTATGAACCTTTATTTAAAAAAAATATCATTAAGATAAATTTGAGATTTGGTGCCATTTTTTAATTACAAATGACTTTTGCTTGTGCTTAGCACCCTCTACTGTCCTCGTAGTTACGTCTATGGTGGATCTACGTCATTATTAACAAGCCTATGTTTTATATTAGGTCTGTTCTTAGAAGAGTCAGGGACTAGTTTGCAACTGTCAGGAATGTTCGTTCAACTACTTCTTGAGTTACATCCTTACATCCATCAAAAATACGTTAACAGACCTGAACCATTGAAATAAGCTCTGAAACAGAAAAAGAATGATTTTAACAAAGTTGCGAATAAATTAGAGATTATTAAGAACTACAAGCTGTAAACAATAATTAAAGAAAATTACCCATATGAGCTCAGGTAGCAACATTATCCAGTTGTTGTGCGAATTAGAAGGTAATTGATGTCATAGAATTCTTAATTTTCTTAATAATCTATTACATCTCGTTAAGCCTAATTAATTAGTTTAGCAGTTATACAGCTATTAGCGAGATATGGTCGTTGATTTTCGTTTTTACACCTTGTTTCTGCTGTTCTACGTAGAAATCGGGTAAATTACAGATTGCAAATAATTATTAAATTACGAAATATGGGTTTTGAAACCTAAAACAAAAATTCAAAGAAATATCTACCTAGTAAACCGGAATAATATGTGGGTATTTTACCCTAGTGTGGTCATCTAGAGTCAAATTTGCAAATCAAAGCGCAGATAATTGTGAAACTGACCAAATACATAACAAAATTAGGCCACATATATTGAAGAAGAAGAAGAATTCATTGTCAATTAATTCATGAGAGAATTTTAAAGGTAGTAGATATGTTTATGCAGCCCACTTAATAATGATGTCATTACTACGGTTTTTCTATATATTTTTCCTAATTAATAATAATATAAGGTTAATGGTAATGTTGCGTCAAATTTGCAAATCAAAGCGAAGATTACATACTAAACCATCGTCGGCTAAATCGCAGCAGCCGTGCTTTTTCAAAGGCGACGCGATTTTTCAGACGGTGGTTAAACTGGCCAAATACATAACAAAATTAGGCCACAAATATGGATGAAAAAGAAGAATTCATTGTCAATTATTTAATTAATGAGGGAATTTTAAATGTAGTAGATATTTTTTATGGGACCCACTTAAATAATGATGCCATTAGGTACTCTAGTTTTCTTATAGATAGCTACATATTGTTCCTAATTAATAATAATATAAAGTTAATGGTATTGTTGCAATGATGATTGCATAGGTTTTTATTAATATTAAATTGTTAGAAAAACAAAAATAGTTATTTGTGAACATTACAATTAAAACTTTAACATCTTAATGGGATATTAGTGGTCACATACAAAATTAAAATCAGTTTATAGAGTGTTAAAACTTGCTATACTTTTTATCACCTCCGACATAATAATGCTGAAATTCGTTTACAAAACGTCAATCTTAATAAGCCAAACCAATGTCATCTCGGTTAAAAATTGCTACACACACCAACAAAAGTCTTGGACCCCCTGTATATAAAATGATTCGATTAAACCTAGTGGTTTTTATTAATGTGGTAAAAAAGTACATGTACAGGAAACAAAAAAGACAATAAAAAATGTCAGACCATGCACCTCTATTTTATTACCAATGTTTTTACAAATTTGCTCAGTTTGGCAGTGTATTCAGCCAAGTGTTCTTTTGAATGTTTGTACATTATAGTGCCAGGACGTGAAATATCTGCGTTTACCGAGCAAGAATGACTGCTTTACATGATGCAAGACATTCTAATCGTCAGATATCGAACATGTTGGGCATTCCTAGATCATCTGTTGTACGAATAGTAGACAGATATGATACAGTGGAAAACAGACCACTTAGTGTACATCCTCGAGTATCCAATGAAAGGGAGGATCGGTATTTGGTGCAATATGCCCGTAGACACCGCACATCTTCAGCTTCGGCTCTTAAGGCCCACTTTCAAGGTACGTTCCGCCGTGTTATATTGACACCTACTATTCGAAGACGACTCCACAACGCAAATTTACGTGCTTGAAGGCCATTACGGGTCTCCACTCTACTTTCAAGACATGATGCGGTCCAGTGGGCGCGAGAGCATAGAGGTTAGCTTTTACGCCAATGGCGTAAGTCTTATTTACCAACGAAACCAGAATTGGGCTGGTTACTGATGACAATCGACAGTCTGGAGAGAACCAGGTCATCAACAGCGACTTCATTTTCCCTGTGAAGTTGCTCAGTACGGCAGGATCGTTAACCGCTTGATTATGTCAATGCACAGACGTGTCAATATGCTATTGGAACGTGGTGAAGTCATACCGACTATTAGTCAAGTAGAGAACTTGCTTTGTTACTTCTCTTCGATTTAATAAATTTTGTTCAAAATGTCACACATTTGCTGGTTTTTAATATTTTCTAAGTACTCAGTTTATTGAACATATTCCTTTCACAAAAATAGATACAGAAAATAGTATACTTTTATAAATGTATTTGGCTTTCCTGACAAAGATTATTTTAGCAAGAATGAGGGGGAGTCCAAGACTTTTGCCGTTGTGTGTATAATGCTACAGCTAACAGTTGTAGGTACTTTTCAGTTTAAATCGCTGGGGTAATAATAATAATACATCACGTTTGTCTGCACGCTTAATTGAATGTGCCACATCCATAGTTGAACAATGTAATGAAGTAATAACCTCGTTTTTAATGTCGTTCGTTCTAGTTGAACGATTTTCTAACCAACGGACTAGCGATTCCTCTTATTACAGGCGAAAATCCTAATATTGCAAGGCAGCTGCAGCAGTAGAGAAATCAGGTGTTCATTCAACAAAATATCATCCGGTTGTATACCTACCATAAAACTTGCAAAAAGAAAAAATCGTATACCTTGTTACAGAAAATCACCGAAGGCTACCAATATGCAATATTATTTAAGGCCATACAGAGTATGGTTCGTTTTTCATGGCCCGCCATTGGCATCTAGGAAACCGTAAAATACAGGGTGAAAAAATAATATACAGAGGACTCTTATAAATACCATTTTGCCAAGAAACAATAAAAAAGAACAGTTCAAAAATGATTTAAAAATACACTTCCTCACGGCATTGGACACTGCACTGTAGAACCGACCAAAACCAAAATTTAAAGACATTCTCAAGGAAAGAAATAAATAACATTTTGTAACACCTATTTTGTACAGCAAATTCAACTACTTTTGCTGCTATTGTTATTAATTATTGGTATAATTAATTTGAGTTTCTACAAACTAACACAAATGTTTCTACTTCTTGTCCGTTTTGACTAGTAAGTTATGCGCAGCTATGATACGTTTATATAAATCATCAATAGTCTCCACTTCGGTGCAATATACTTCATATTTTAATTATTCCTACAAAAAAAAAAAACGGACACACTGTACATGGTACGGATATAATTGAGCTTCGCGTATGATACCACAATGCTGCAATATGCCCTGAACTCCCTGGACTTCCATATATTCCGCAAATCAGTTTTGATTTATGTCAAGAACAACTAGATGTTTTATTTAAATTACTTGTCTATAATTTTAGTTATTCTTCAAATAGAATAGTGTTTGTAATTTTATTCTCCATCTGTTACTGTCAACATCTAATATGGTGTCAGTAAAAAAAAACAATTGAATGTTGCATAAAAAAATCTGGTGGCCGTAGAAATTCTCTTCTTATCCCTCTGTACCAAATTTCAGCATTCCTAAAATCGCTATTTTCAGTTTTTTATACAATGCAACGGCAGCAGATTTCCTCTTGGATTTGTTTGGTTTGTCTTAATGTAATGTGGAACGTTTTTCTTATTTGAGCTACCCTGTATATTTTACGGTTTCCTAGATTTGTAAGAGCCACACCCTGTGCACATAGATATACCATCAAGGACTTAATCCGAAGGTTTGTTCGATTGGCGAATATCTAGTCGCAGATGTATGCGACTTTGATTTTGAGAGGTTTGATGTCACACTTTTTTTATCATTTTTCTACGTAAAATATTTAAATTTTGCTTCAATATGCCGTTTTAATTTATAATCGTACTTTTTCTTCATAGTATCACTGTAAAAAAGTGCTTGCCTAGTTGATATGAACTACTGACTTGAGGAAACATTTACATATTTACTGAAAATGTCAAAGGTATGAAACACATAGGTACTTCTATTATTGTCCATTTAATAACGTTTCGTAATCTAAAAGAATTCGGTGTTACGTAACTATTTATAATTTTGATATTGAAAGTAAATACTTTGCTGTGGCATATGGAAAAAACTGGTTCCGTTACTAAAATCTCAAATGAGATTGTTGAAGTGGAAGAAGTAAAACAGTAAGATATTGCTTTGTTGTATAACGATTTAAATATCGATTTTATTGTGTACGTAACTTATAGGCCTACTTACAATTTTTTTTCACAAGTGTGCAACTTTTACTTTATTTTGTTTTATTATAACATATTCCAAAAATGTCCGTTTACTCTTTGTTAATTAAAGACAAAGAACACTTTGTAAAACCAATGCTGATATAATCAAGACACTGGAAACTAGAAACGATCACTGTAATTATCTGTATAATGAATATTCTGATGGATACTATACAGTAAATCCTAGACATTTTCAACGCGAATTTTAAGATAAATGCTTCGGTCGGTATTATTGATCGTTTTTGATTGGACTAGTTATTTTGCCATATCGATTAAATGGCGAAAGTCATTTGGAATTTCTGCAAAATACTCTCCCTGATTTAATCGAAGATTTACCGTTGCAATTTAGACTAGAGTTTTGGTTTATGCATGATGTGGGACCGCCCAGTTGCGGCTCGTGATAACTGCAAGAGCTGAGGCCCAAATCATACCTAAATAGGAATAAATTTACACGTCTCCCCTGAGGTAATATTCCTTGACGCGTTGACCATAAAATAAATGTTAATTTGTAAAATGTAATAAAACTAGATTCATTCCAGGAAAGGAAACATTCCAGGAATAAAACTTTTCCGCGCAAGGCGAAAATCGACTATAATGATAGATTTTGAATTCTGATAAGTAATTATAGTAATTTCATCACGATTTTTAATAAAAAGAAATACAGAAGTGCAGTTATCCAGTTCATATTCACTTTCGCGTATCAATGAAAGTCAAAGCTTAAAATATATTAACCGCCAGATAACACTTTTATCATACTCCTCCAGCTTTGGTAAATTCAAGTGAAGAAGTCATTCAATACGTGTTGATAAAAATATACAGGGTGGGCCATTAATAAGGGGGCATAGAAGAGGAGTAACATCATTGGGAGGAAATATGAAGATATAGCTAAATATATCTTCGTAAAATATTTCTGTGGAAAAAGATACAAGGTGTCAAAGTTGAAATATTTTTATTTGTGTTTTCTTTTTTTGTATTAACGCAAGTATCTCTCAACTGATTGAAATTTAATTAAAAAAAATTAGTAGGTATCAATGAGTCGTTTACTTTTTTTAAGTGTCCAGAGTAACTTTGGAAAAAAACTCATATTTGAAAAAAAATTATCTACATATTTACTTTTATGGACAAAAATAACAACAGAGCAGTAAAAACAACTTAGCCCTTGAGCAAACTCTCCCTACTTCTACATGTCTTAATTAATTAAACTAATTATTACAGCTAATTACAGAAAATTTTCAATATGGCAATTTTCTAATGCTCCTAAGAGATTTCCTCACGTCGAAAAATACATTTGGTTGTTTTAGATCAGTTTTCTGGAAAACGGTAGGAATTTCGTTAACAAAAAATAAGGTAGAAATTGTCATCATCTGGCAATGGTCTATCTGTTTTAATAGGTACCTACTACATAAATTATGATTGCTTTTCTTAAAATATGTTTCCCTACCAAATTTGATGACAATCGGTTGAGCGATCCTAGTTATTAAAAAAAAAACGAAAAAAAATGTAAACCTGTATCTTTTTCCACAGCAACATTTTAGTAAGGCATATTTAGCTATATGTATCTTCATATTTTGCTCCAAAACTGTCATTCCTACTCTGGCACATCATTAATGGTTCACCTTATATAATACTTAAAATAATAAATTTTGAAACACATTCTTTTCTGATGAGGCCTGTAAAGTTCACAAATTATTTTTACTAAAAACATTAGCGCATGTAAATTTATTTAAATTTGCATGCGCAAATGTTAAATTATTTGAATTTTTAAATTAATTTAAATTTAATTTTAATTTAAAAATTACTCTTCAAAAAGACTAATATTTATTTCACACCATCACAAAATTATACTTAGATCAAATCAATTGAAAAAAGATACTTGGTGTTTTAGAATTTTTACTAATGAATTTTTCGCAAAATAATAATGCATCTTATGCAGTAAGAGAAACCCACACGATAATCTGCAGTTCTATATGTCTCTTTATAGAAGTAGGTATGTCGAATTCATTTGAATTATCTTAATACGTTTAAAGGAAATAAAACAGAAAATGTAAATTTTGGCATATCGCTGAAAATTCTTTTAACAATCTTATTTTTCTGTTTTTTTTTTTAAATTAATTTACAGTTCATATTCTTACTTCTCTAACGCAATAAAATAAACTGCTTATGTTTCAAACTTTATGATCTGTGGTTTAAATATAAATATATTGCCACAATCTTATTATTTAGGCAGGTATATGAAAAAGGCTCACGCGGCCACGCCCTCGAAACGCCTTCACAGTTTTTTGCAGATTAAAATAGTAGCGCTTTATTTCCTTCGTTTGAATAAATGCGTACTGTTACACAGTACGACATCTAACAGGAATTATGATAACTATTTAGGTCTTTATTAAGGATTGACTCTCTTGGTGTAAATACTCAAGGGTTATAGTCATTTATTAACAGTGAATTTCAATTTTCGATGGAGAGTAAATTTATGTTTCAGAGAAAATCGTGCCCATTTTGAACAATTTCTTTAGTTTTAATTTATTTTTTTTATTTTTGTTTTATTTTACAGTTTTATTACTAACTGCCAAATTTTACAGGCAAAGCCTATTCCCTATCACCCTCAGTGAAGATTTTTTCAGTTTACTTGAGCTCATAGTCAAAGAAGACCAATAATAAACTTAAATCATGTACCCAGAAGTATGTGCATGTACACAGATTTATGTACCAAATTTGGTTATTTCAAGTTAAAGCAATTCAGAGATTATTTTTATAAATATTTGGCCACACTTTGAAGGCCATTAACTCGGTCTGTGTGCATCTTTCTATATAGGTATATGTTTGGTTAAATTGCAATATTTTGGGACCCCCCTACATGAGGAACACTCTGTATACTTAATAAACATGAAATCAAACATTCTAACTAACACAAACTGATGTATTTTGTAATGGAATCATATGATATCACTGTTTGTTTTTTGTCAGTGCAAAATGGAACTGAAAAGGGCCCTCCCAAGGACAAGGTTGACGTGGACATCATCCAAAAGTGCATAGGTGTGTTGGGCCGTTGGCATATCTGGGTGTGTCTCGTAATTTTCCTGGTGAAGTTTCCTGTAGCCTGGCATCAGCTGAGCATAGTTTTTGTAGCCCCTCCCGTCAATTTCACTTGTGCAGATAACTCTACGGATAAATGCTCTTCGAATTGTTCCAGTCACGTGTTCAATACGTAAGCATAAAAATGACGTTATTGTATTAATTTGTATCTGGTACCCTTGAGTATGTATATAGTCAAGGGTGGTACGCTGATATGTACATGCTTTTGCGATAATAATGACATTCTCAAAACAGTTTTTGAACTTCTGGAAGTTCTGAGTAGAAATTTCATTAAATCTCTATTGGCGAGTGAAATAACTAAGAACTAATGTTAAAAGTCGTAAGTAGATTTTATTACAAATACGTCAGAAGTTCAAAAGAAATCACAAAATCCATTTTAAAGAGTGCCATTACTATTGCAAACGATTGTACGTAGCAATTTCGTTGTAATTGCAAGGTATCTCATAAACTACAAGAGATAGAATGATACGGCTTTCGCAGCCTGGACTACTTTTTCGAAAAACTTAAGATGGCGCAATCAAAATTTTCAGGAATTCAAACGACTTACGTCATACGAACAAATGAATAATTCATTAAATTATCATCAACATATTTAAGAAACTGAATGTTTGCACTAAATATTGTACTAAATTACGAAAAATTATTGTTTTTAAAGTTAAACAAATTATCGAAAATTATATTAAAAATTATTAAAATAATGTTGACAATAAAAACAATTGCGTAACGTCAGTCGTGACGTAAATCGTCTGAATTCTTCCATTTTTTCCTAAATAATGATATATAATAATTGCTATTTTATATTTTGGAAATTATCAAAAAACGTTAAATTGATAAAACGCGGTGCACAATCGGTCATGCATTTTCATACAATTACACAAAATTGGTTCATGACCCCTTTACTGCGCCCGCTGTTACGCCACTGTATTAAGCTCTATGTCTTAGAATTATACAGGGTGTAACAAAAAAGAAGGTCATCCCGTTAACTGCGTATTTTTGGCGGCAAAATATGATAATTTAATTCTACTTATTTATATACAAAAATACCACTCTTTAAAGATACAGGGTGTTAAAGTTAAACTTATAAAATGGTTTTTTCGTTATAATTTCTTCAGATTTTCGCGATTCACTTTGAAATTTTCTAGAGATACTTCTTGTAAAGGGTTATTTTATCCCTTCACTTTTTTTGACATACATTTATGGACAATTATATAACGTTATAATTTTGTTTAGAATATTTTATTAGTGTTGATAATTTTTCATAAATCTCTTCAATTTCGAGATAAATTTGATTCGCAGCAAAATGAATTGCACTTAATAACTTTTTTTACATTTCATATTACAAAGGAACAATTTGTTAGGTTCTAACTTGCTCTAATAGTTCCAACTTATTTTATACAGTGTGTCTCTGAATATTTTACACAAATAAATGTTTTAGAAGTTATAGCAAAAGTACTATTAAGTTTAACACCTTGTATATAGGTAAGTAGGGTTAAATCGCTATATTTTGCCGCCAAAAAATACGTAGTTAACGGGATGACACGCTATTTTATTACACCCGTTGATAATGATAATGAAAATTTATTAATTTCTATACATTTTTATTTGTAGCAATTCTTAACCAGTTGCTGACCACAACATTGCTAAAAAAAATGTTAGGAAATTACTTATTAGTACTATAAATGCATAAATATGTAAATTATTTGAGGACAATTTTCAGCTTTAATCTGTAAATGATGATTATACTCGTATGACATTTTAATATTTTTATACACGAAATATTTCGTAACAAACACACACGTATAAAATAAATTAAAATTAAATATATGCATAATAACAGATAATGTGCATTTTTCATGTTTTCTCCATTTTAATTATCTTTAAAAAATAATGATTATGTTGAAGATGATCTTTAATAACTTCTGTTATACAGGATGTTTTTGAAATAGAGTGCTAAATTAAAACAGGAAATAAAAATCAAGTAGATGACAACTTAAACACACAGAAAATAAAAAATATTAGGAAGAAAGTGGGTGGGGCCTTTGAAATTGGTAACTAGTTTTTTTAATAGCTTGTTTTTTTAAAAGATTTTTGATTTTCAGGGTCTGTAAGTTATTGTTGATTTTCTAAAAAAAAAATAAGCAAATTATCTACATCAAATAAGAGTTTGTTTTTTTAACATTATGTCCTTCTGAGAAAAGTTTGAATATTATTAAAAATGCCATGGACAATTTTTTTAAAAACTATCAGTTATCTCGTGCATCCTCGCCACGGATGTATACAATCATTCCTTTATGAAATTATTGCATCATCCCCTGTTTCATTTTGGCACTATATTTTGGAAATACTTTGTATAACAAAACATATTTTTTCTAGTTCAGTTTTCACAAACACCATCGCCATAGAATGGGATCTAGTCTGTCAGAAACAGTATTTGGCAAATTTAGCCCAAACTATAACCATGCTGGGAATTCTCTTTGGAAATATGGTATTTGGATATTTATCGGACAGGTAAATAAAAAAATCATTTCCATTTGTCTAACATTTCTAAATAGTAGCCTTAAGTACCTTATGGCACTCTGAAAATCAGTCTGTTAGTAAAATATAGTTGTAACTGAAGTTGATCACCAACTGAAATATGGATAGTGATTTTTACACTCAAAAATTTGTTATCTAATTTATAGGTTTGGTAGAAGGAATCCCCTGGTTCTTGCTGTAATACTCCAAGCAGTTTCCGGTTTAGCAGCGGCCTTCTCACCTTGGTTTCCGCTCTTCTTGGTCATGAGATTTTTGGCAGCTCTAGCTACTGGCGGGACCATGATCACCAGTTTCGTTTTAGTCATGGAATTAGTAGGTAAGCAATAAGTATAGTATTCGACTGTCTTCAGTAAAACTGGGTTTTGCCACCTCTTCCAAAATGGTATAGAATTCATTTTTTTATATTTTGTTCAGAATTTTATACTAAATCACTGTGTACTGTATATTGGGTTGCATAATTAGATGACTCCACTTAGTATTGTCCATTAAGAAGTCTCAAATTTCAGAGCTCATGATCAACTCCAGAATTGAATAATATTTGCATATATAATAATAATAATAATAATAATAATAATAATAATAATAATAATAATAATAATAATTTTTATTTAATCCTCACAGACATATTTTTACAATAAGTCAAATGTAGGGCACAAACAAACATATGTATCACACATATATAATTACTGTTTAATGCACACAAAATAAGAATTATATTTGAGACAGTATTGTATTATATTTTTGTCAATAAATATATATTATAATTTTTTTTAACTTCTCTTTTGACCACAAATTTTAATATTTGTAACCTGTCCAGATCCAGAGGGCACTGCAATCAATGGCTCAAATTGAATCTCGATAGCTTACAAACATCAAAATTTGTCACTTCATTTTAGGCATATTTTTAGGTGACAAATTTTGACAGTATTTAATATTTAAATAAATAGAATTACTGTGTACTGAAGGGTTTTTGAAGGAATTTGCTAAGTTTTCTAGTAGCTTTTAATAAACTATATACTGCACTAAATGTTTCCATTATATATTGCACCAAATTGCAAAAAATGAATGTTTTTACGCGACGAAATATTGAAAATTATGTTGACAATAAAAACAATTGCGTAACATCGACCGTGACGTAAGACATCTGAATTCTTGCAGCAACTATATTTATATGTAATATAGTACATGTTTCAATTATTATTTGCTATTTATTTAGTTTTTTTATCCTCAGGTACCGAATGGAGAACAGTACTAGGTATCCTATACCAAATCCCTTTCAACCTAGGCCACCTGACATTACCCCTGATCTCGTACTTCTTCCGCGACTGGAGGTACTTTCAAGCAGCAATCTCAGCACCTTCCCTATGTCTTGTGATGTACTACTGGATCCTCCCTGAGTCCCCACGATGGCAGCTAGCCGTGGGTAAGAAAGACGAGGCCATAGCAGTGCTCAAGACAGCCGCCAAACGCAACAAACTGCCCACCGACAACATAGAACAAGACGTGAGCGAGTACCTCACCCACAAGGACCTCAAAGAAGTAGAACACAGCAAAGCCAACATCCTCGACTTGATAAAAACGCCCATAATGCGTATGTACACGATAGCTATCTGTTTCAATTGGTTGGTGTGCGGTTTATGCTTCTTTGGAGTCTCGCAGTTCATCGGGCAACTCGGAGGGAACATTTTCATAAACGTAGCGTTGTCAGCGATTATACAAATCCCCAGTACCCTATTCGCTTGTTGGGCCACCAAAGCTTGGGGCAGGAAGAAGACCTTAATCGCGGGGAATGTAGTGTCCGGCATAGCGCTGTTACTTATAGGTTTCGTACCTTCCGATCCGGCTTGGATCAAATCCACTTTATCCACCGTCGGGATGTTTGGCCTGGCGCTTTCCTTCCCGACGGTATATATTTATTCCGGGGAGCTGTTCCCCACCGTGGTGCGTAATATAGGAGTGGGCACCTCTTCCATGTGTGCCAGGATAGGATCTATGATGGCGCCTTTCGTGGCAACTTTGGTCACTGTGGAGCCCTGGATCCCGCCGGTTATTTTTGGGATCGTGCCCCTCGTGGGGGCACTGCTGTGCTACAAATTACCGGAAACCTTGGACTGTAAATTACCGGATACCATCGAGGAAGCCGAGCAATTTGAAATACAAAAGATAAAGAACGATGAGACTGAGATGCATTAATGTCTTTGACAAAATGTTGTGACAAATATTTGTAGGTATATGAATTAAAGAGGAAATAATTGGTTTGATAACCAATATTGTCCATATTTCGCAAAAGCCGCAGTCCTAATAAAATTGTAAGAAAGATTTTTACACTTAAAGAGTGTAGATGTGATTTGTCACCGAACTGTTAAAAGTAATTGATATTTCTATACAAATCGATATTTTGTTAAATAAAACATTGTTTCAAATACACTTTTCTTAATTTCCCCACCCACAGCTTTAATTTAATTCGGAATTAAAAGAATAATTTGTAATAGCAAAGCACAATAGCACTCCCTTTTTTTGAGGGTGATGAACACAAATTTAAAATTATTTTTGTGCCATCGAATCTAGTTTTTGAAAAAAATTTTCAAACTTGTAACCTCTATGTACAGGGTGGACCAATAATAATGGACCATAGAGTAGGGGCAAAATATGAAGACAGACAAAATCGGTTACTCGAGCCATCATTTGCTAAATCGCAGTGGCCGACGGATTTAACACACAATGCTCGAGTTATTGCAAAAAAAACGGAAAAATATTTTCAACTTTTACACTGTATCTTATTGCACAGCAACATTTTACTAAGATATATTCATATTTTCTCCATAAGATGTAGACCTTGCTTCAAGTCTCATAGCGTACAAAATTTTGTAGATTAGGTGATTGCAAATACCAGTTTGAGTACAATAAGGTGCATAATCCAATAACATTCTATCATCTGTAATTAGCATTTACAGTGGGAGAAATGATATCGTCTGAAAACGTACAGCTTTTATGTTTGAAAGAGCCGCTGTGTTGCAGCGTCATCTGGATAACCTATAACGAAACTGAACTCGTACAGTGCTAATAGTCCATTCGTTTTCTAAATATTCTAAATACGTTTCTTAAAAATATTTTTTATATATTTTACGTTATTACTTTTTGCAAATAAATAAGGAATAGGTAGTATTTTTAACGAAATGTACCCCTAACTTAACCAATATTTAATAGTACACAATAGTGACGTCACGTTTATAGAAAAAAATTTGAAATTCATACTGAAATTCAATAGGTATTCCTTCCAGTTATATTTTGTAACTGACAACATTAACAGTTATACAAAACATAATACAATTATACCTATAAATATATTTCTGAAAATTATCAACATTACTTTCATAACAATTTGCTTTTACGAAATGATCGCATTAGCCTTGGCGGCACAACGAGATTCGACAAGTGAAAATATTGAGGTGGGGTGGCAGCATGGTGGCAGGTTGCTCTGAGGAGATGAGAGCTAATCTTAACAGAGGCTGTATCACAGTTAAAAAGTTAATAGAGTTATTAGAAATCCCTTTAATACTGTTCGACTGTAGGCAGTAGGCACGAATTTATTTAAATACTGCTGCTTGCACTTATTTTGTCCAGAAAAATATAGTTAGTTAATAATTTGACGGATGGGATTCCCTTATCTTTTGTTTATATCTCTCAATGCTCTCAATTATTGGATTATTGCCATTTTAATAGTGATTGAGAAAAGGAATAGAAGTCAATATTTTGAAAAAATGAAAATAAGTTTACTTATCTTTATTTCATTTTTCTTAAAACATACGACGGAACTTATTTAAAAAAACGAAAAATATTAGATGAAATGAAAACAAACATATCTGCCACTGTCAGTTCTTTTAAGCATTATCCGTAATCGTTGAGTGAATAAGTATACAAGAGCCGCAAGTCCAATGGCCCAAAACGAATTCATGCAGGTTCCCCACCACATTCTACCCCTGGTATACCGCACCGTCCACAAACTAAAGCGCTGATCTGAAGCGCCGCCTAGGCCGATCTATTTCATTTATTTGAACTAACTGGAATCTGTCCGGCTGCGGCATTGCGTGACTCACTCAACAGCTGCGGCTTGATTCGGAGCCGAATTCAATTTGTTTTCTTTCTTTTTAAGATCAGGTAGAATTTGAATGAAGCAAATTTTACATGTGTATGCTTAATATACAGAGTGTCTCAGGTTTAAATAGCAGGACTTCAGGCATTTTTATAAGATCTCATTTTGAGACGAAAAGTTCTAATATATATATGGGTCCTAAAACGCTTCGTTTGTGAGAAACAGGATGCTCAATGTTATATTTGTTTTGTTTACTTATTTTTTAACTAAATAACCGCTAACAAAATAAATCGTCATGTTGCGGCAAAAGACCTATTGGAGAACAAATAATTTGACACCGAAAATCAACGCATATTGATTGCAGTGGTGGAGATAGAGGGGTATCTATTAACATTTTTATATAAAAAAGTATAGCTGAACTGAAATTTTGCAAATGTTTTCGAAAAATATGAAAGAACATGCAATTTTACCCAGAAAAGTCCCTCTTGTCTGAAGTCAGTAGGACGTGAAGTTTTGAAGAAAAAACGAAAATGCAGTTTAGAAGTCAAATAATAATTTTTAACATTGTGTTACAACTAAATTAAATAGTTAAAAAATTAGGTTAAAATTGTTTTTAATTAATAGGAATAAATAAAAAAATAAATAACGAAAATCATATCAAATCAAAGTAAATATTCGAAATGTTTACTCATTCTAAAAGATAAGAATTTTCAATTTTTGGGACTTTGAGGCTCTATATAAGAACATGCAACGACATAAATTAATGAAATTTTGGGTATTTGGGTATAAAAAATATCTCCTGAAATAGAGTAATTTTGGAAAAATATTCAGACAAGTCGAGTTTTAAATTAAATTTGCCACTTTTTGAAATAATTAAAAATTGTGTACAGTGGCGTATCATTGAGCAGGAAAAAAATTGTGTTTTCTGGAATATAAAAAAGCTTTTTTTTCTGAATATGGCGCCATAAAAATTTTGGTAAGTAACGTAAAAAATCGAGATAATTGGAGATTCACGATATCGTATCATAATTATTATTGTATGACAAATTATCAAATTTTGATACAGAAACTATTTTAATGCCTACTACTCGGCAATGAGGACTTTAAAATCAAAATGTAGCTATTAGCCTACAGAAAAATTATAGATAATAATTCAGTGTTTTGATATCTTGAAATTTTAATTGAATTTATCTCGAAATTTTTCTTAAATAGCATAATAAAAATTTTATGATACCATATTAAAAAAAAGCTCTTTCATATTCGAGGAAAAAAATTGGAGTTGCGATTAAAAAAAATCCTGCTCAATGATACCTACCTGTCCTTAATACTTCATCATTTCAAAAAGTGGCAAATTTAATTAAAAAATCGACGTGAGCATTTTTCCAAAATTATATTATTTCAGGAGATATTTTATGTATTCCAAACTTTTTATCGACACTGTATATGTGAAAGAAAGTTAAAACTTGAAAACCACAGATTAATGAGACAAATTTCACCTTTTTCAATAAACTGTATGGGAATTGCATTTTTAGTTAACAATTTTCTCTTATTGTTTATTATAATATAGTTCTAAGAAAAATGCACCTCACAAATTAATTTATATTTTAATTCATTAACGTCCATTAGAGCAATACATAAATTACCGCAATTTTTTTGCCACTCCTGGGCACGTTTACCGTCAGTAACTGGAAATTTAAAAAAACTTATTCCTTTGTTTCGTCTTTTATTATTTAAACAGTTTTTATAAACACAGTTGTGATTAGCTGTTGTCATGATTGCAAAAAACACTACTACAGTAGAAACTAAAACTACAGATCACACAAAACTGTTTGCTAATAACAGACGAGCGGTCGATGACACTCCCTCAACTGTTGGCAGCAGACTGAGAAATCTCGGGCCCAATTCTCCAGCAGCGCCATCCAAATCTCGAGCCCAGCATAGCAGTCGTTTATTTGTACAGGGATGCGCCTCTATATAAACTTATTCACTCAACGCCGTAATACAAGGAGGCCATTAGATGGCGCTGTAGCAAGTTTTTTAAATCCTTATTTTTATTTTTTATTTTAGGGTTTAGTTTATAGTTTGTGAAGGTTGCTTTGAAAAGTTTTTAAAAATTCAGTCAATCGGTTGCTATGATTCGACTAATAATCTTAAAGATTATAGGCGTTTTATGTAGTTTATTATACCTATATTATATTAAGTAGGTACTTTTGAATAATTTTCGGAAGATAATTAGGCCAAATTTTTAATTGCTGTAAATTTCAATATTATTACCGCCAGAGTGTTTTGATTTAGCCAGTACAATAAATGATAGCACTAAAATTATAATGGTAGAAGAAGCAGAAACGTATTAATTATTAATTAATTAGTCAATAATTAATGATATAGCTGATGTACAAAATAATAATGATTACAAACCACAAAAAATGTACATATAACTATTGTACTGAAAATAGTATTTATCAATGTTAATTTGTGAAAAAGGTCAAAATTGCAGTAGAGTAGAGGTATAAAGTCAATGTCTTATTATCATCATCATCTTATTATTATGCTATGATATTTTCTTTATTTTAGGTTATTCCCCGATCTTTGTAACAGGAAAATCGTTAACTATTAATACCTTTTAATTTTTCCCGCCGGTTTGTAAATAACGAACAAAGACGAGTCGGAGTCGTTGAAATAACGAACGCACTCTACTGTTGGGGAAATACGTAGGTAAATACTTTCAATACGTAACGTTTAGGTACGCAGAAATTTGTATTTGCTGTACTATACAATATCAATAGTCCAACTGATACGGATACGGTGCATATCGCAATATTATTCCTAATTACGTTTCCTGAAATTATTTTTAAGTATATCTTTTTTATCAGTGGGTCAGAGATAAGGATAACAGAACAATAAACATGCGACTTTATTTTTACTGCTCCTCAAAAATCCCGCTATCTTCTCAACTGCGCATGGGCGGAGAACAACGTTTCAATACTACATTTCAAGGGGATTTTTAGCTCGTCCTCCCTTGCTGCCCTGACCCCTTCAGCAGTTAACAAAGTAGCTGTGGGGAATAACCTATTCCAATTTCGTGGTGGAATGACGTTATCGTTTCTTTGTAAGCAGATTTAGTCATTGTTAGGTGAGTATCAGCCACAAACGTGTCTCTGGCATACTCTGAATTTCCAAAGATAGCTCTACAGTTAGTTACTTTTGCGTCTTATTTGTGAAAATGCTTTTAGAGCAGCTTTGTGAAAATCTTGCACTAGAGCCAGTAGAAAAAAATAGTAAGTAAAACTGGAAACATTTCTTGAATTCATTTTTGTTTTCGTTTATCTAGTTATGTGATAAGTAGGTAGTTGTGACTTTTGTTTATTAATGTTCTTTTATAGATATGAGTATCTATCCAAACGTATTAACTCCTCCATCGAGTAATGAGGACTCTCCACAGCCTGTTTATCATAACATGGACAATAATTCCATCAGTTTTCATGCACCAGATAGTTATGATACGCTACCAGTTGCCACATTTGACATTCTTCCTCAAGCACCAATGACGGTTGATCCCAGTATGATAATCGATACTTCTAATAGTAAGTAAATATAGACATAATAAGCTATAGGAATTACATAACGTACTGTTATAGAAAATTTTGTTGTCAATCTATACATTTTTTTTGCACAATTTAAAACGTATTTCATTATGACGTTGACCTTTGCTTAGCCAATTATCTGCGTGTATATTTAACGCTGATACATATTTATGTATCTCGGTGGTTCCCCCAGCAGCAATGCCTAGAAAGATGGCCGACATGGCAGTTTGCTGATTCTTATTCAAGGTCAGTGCTATAAATAGAGACTTTTTTTTAGATTGTTAAGGCTGGGGTTTTATTGGAAACTTGGCTGAATGTTATATATTATGACACAAAGATAAATTTACTTTAAATGAGCGGATTCAAACAGTCCGCACTTAATATACAAATTATTGTATTCTTAATAAGATTTAAATACAAAGTTAAAAAAATTGTATAATAAATTTAACATTGTAAATATTTTTTTAATAGATAATATAAATTGTAACGTAGGTATTTTTGTGTGCTTTATTGATTGTAAATATTTAACCAAAGGATGTGGATTGCAGTCTATCAAATGTTTACTTCCCTGAAAGTATTTATCTTCTGTTTTAGGTTTTATAAGAAAATCTTTATTCAAAACCTCTAAATAGTTTTAAAGAATAAACGATGTCAAACTCTTCTACAACTATTTAAATTTAAATTAATGCATTCAAGGGCAAATATAATTCAAAATCTTAAAACTAAAGAATTATGAAATTATTATATTTAAAAAAATTTCAGAAATTGAATTGTAGAAAAAATTTCAACAGAAATAAATTAATACTCGCAATAACAACAGTTTAGTGATAAGAAAAATTAAAGGCTTGAAAAAAAAGAAAGTGATAAATATGTTTTAAGACAATTATAAGATTATTTTTTTATTGATTTTCTAGCTCCTTCTCTCCATTTTGTTGAGCAGCCAACTGATAGATTCCGTTTCCGATATAAATCAGAAATGGCGGGCACTCATGGGAGTTTAACAGGGATTAAATCTGATAAGTCCAGAAAACAGACTTATCCCACAGTGGAGGTGAATAAACTTATTTTTTTTATTTTGTGTTAAATTTCAACAAAAAAAAAATGGGATGCAGACAGTAAAAGAGTAAAGCCAACCCTGTTGTTAATTCATAAATTCCTAGAAATCAGGTGTTTGTATACCGCCGAAATTACAAGGCATTTGTATGTTTGGTTGCCTAATAATAGGCGCGGTTGCATCTTACTAGTTTTTTAATACATTTATAGATGGCAGTAGCTGTATTACTTTCTTTCCTTTATCACTTAAATTTAGTCTTTAAAATATATACGTGAGTAGTTGCTACTGAAGATCGAAATAAGTTTAACACAAGATTAATTTGAAACTGTTAATATTTGTATATCTTGTCGTTTTTTCAAGCATTATAAATGGAATTTATTTTAGCTTCGAAATTTCATGGGACCTGTCATTATTAGATGTTCTATTTACCAACACAACGTGAAAGGCCAAGATTTCATGCCACATGCGCATAGGCTAATAATGAAAAGAGGGAAAGAAGAACACGATGACCCACACGATTTAATTGTGGGTCAGGAAGATGGGTGGCGCGCCACGTAAGTATCTTTCACCCCTTTTTATATAAGGTAAACGCTCCTCTGTATATTTTTTAATTTTGAAATAAAATATTTGTGAGTATCGATTGATTTTGTCATCTAGATTCCACGGTATGGGTATAATTCATACGGCAAAGAAAAATATTGTATCTGAACTAATGCGAAAGAAAAAACAGTTGAAAATGGAATACATAGCTAGAACGGAACAGAGGCCTAGAGAATTAACCACGGCCGAGAAGCTTGAGGTGAGTTTTTTTTTTAAATTACATTTCTATTTTCTAGTGCCAATTGTGGGTGATCAAAAAATCAATTTTATGATAATTTTATATTTATTTACACATATATATTGCATTTATATATGATTTTAATTCCAACCAATATTTCTTAACCAGAATAATGCAGTTTATGGTACCTACAGACTAATAAAATAAATACTGTAAAGTCAATAAACAGTGTTAAAATATGCGGACAGATAAGAGGCTGCATCAGCAGTTTAGATGTGCCTTGTACAGGGAGGCTACAGAAAGTTTTAATTTTCTTAGAGTATCTTTTTTCTCTAAAGTTGATTTTTGAATTAATTTGTTTTTTGGTCATTTACTGCTTTATGGTTATTTTTTTGTAGGTGTTCCAAAAATAGTTAGACAAACTTGTTCGATTAAAATTTAAGTAAATAAAAAAAAAACTAATTTTGTTATGTGAGTCACTTACATTTAAGCAAATAATGGTTCAAACTTTTTGGTTGGGGGTGTCACAAACAGATGACACTAGGGTAAAAACAGCCCCAACTTCTTTCTTTGTCTATATTTTTCACTTACGATTTTGTATCTTGATAGATTGTAGATTTTCTCATGAAAAGATGATCCTGTTTAAAATTCGATAAAGCATTTCCTGGCATCAAATCAATTTGAAAATTTGTTAATAATTCATTTTGATTTTTTTCGTACTACTGTTCTTGTTTTGTTATTCACGCATTTGTTTTTATTGCTGTTGTAATTGCATTTTGAGATTTTAATAAAACAGTGGTTATATTATTCTACACTCGTATATTAAAATCTTGATTGTATTTACTACTGTTCATCTATAAATTCTAAAAAGTTGTATGATTTCATTGATTTCTGAATCTCGGAGAATCATCATTCGAAAATATTACAAACAATTACACAATCAATAATAGTGAATAAATTGATAGAAACCTTCTGTTTTCATACAGTTATCTTCAATATTTTATTTTATACTGTTCAATGAAACAACAAAACTCAAACTAAACATTAAACACAAAATAAGGGATAAAATTAACCCATTTCCAATTTATTGAAATATGTAGACTGTTTACGGATTTACTAGATTATCCAACTTTTTTTACAGTAAAAACACTATTTTGGTCACACCTGACTGAATTTATTGAACCATTCTAACGTAGTTGCTCAATTCAGCGTGATTTTGATGACACGTAAATTTAGAATTTTATATTTCGGAAAAAAGTCACATTGGAGATCCTGCATTGGTTGCATAGTTCTCTTAGAAGGCATTTTGCAACTTTGTATGGCAGGCTAATTTTGGGACACCCTGTATAAACAAACTAACAAATATTTACACCATCACTACCATTTATTTTATATCAATATTTATGTGTATCTTTCAAGCCATAATAAATGATTTTGATGGTATTTATAGACATAAAAATGCATACTTACTAAAGGGTTACTAGTAAACGCATTACCGTACTTATTTGAGTCACCCTGTAAAGAGTTGTTTGGTTTTGGTTAGCTTGATCGGCTTGATCTTGATTTATGCAACTAAACAAGCACGAGAGCGTATTTATTATTGCATGTTATAATTATTATATTGAGAATGATTCATACTTTAGTTCGTGAAACAGGCGGTGGTGAAACCACAGAAACTGGTGAACTGGTGAAACAGTGAAAGAAGCTGAGCAGTGAGCACGTCCCATTGGTCTGTTTGTTTCTGTTTCTGCGTTGTGTTTGCCTTATTTTAGTGTGTTTCCTGTAAAATTTATACCTACGTATTTCTCTTTTTGCTATAAAAAGTAAGTTTTTACATGTAAACATGTGAATCTTTTAAATTAGATAGATTAAATTCCAGTGAAATATAATTTCGTTTCTAACCTAAAAACAGCAGATTTTGTTCGTAAATTATTTGAAAAGAATTATTTCTGCAGTCGGAGACACCATTTTTGTTATCTCTTGGACAACATACATAGTTTTAAGGTTTTGTCTTCACAATTTTGCAAAGTTATTTTTAACACATTTAACCTTGATTTGCATCATTGTTAATCCATATCAGTTAACATCCGCGGAAATTATCATATAAAGTTGTTCTTAGAATTCTATAATTGCTGTAGGTGAGTGGTCCATTAATATAATATGGTAATTATTTACATTAGCGTAAAACTCTCCAATGTTAACAAAAAAATTCCTAACCCCCTATTTTCGAGGGTGCTGATCACGAATCTGAAGTCAGATTTCGGCGCTCGCATGTAGTTTTTGAGAAATAAATTTTCAAAATTATAAACTCTATTTGTACATTACATTAGGTTGAAATTGCAATGTACATCGCGGCTCCCTCTGCCTTTTTCATTTTATATAGGCAAAAGTGTATCCAGTTCAATTTGTGTTTTTTAATAAAAATTGTTAAGAACTAACCACCTATATACCTACAGCACAGAATACCTATCAGAGTAATAACTGAGAAGCTGAACTCTAAATTTTTCATTAAAATTTGTCAGATCCGTATTTAAATATTTTACATTAAAAATTTCAAAATATTCGTAAATACGTTGTATGTATTAAAATGTTTTTAATTAATATGTCATAAGCTCTAAATTGACCACGTAGGTCACCACTAAAAAATAGCTATTGCAGATTGCTTATTTTGTGATATTATTTCCTATATTTACTGGGTTTCGTATTTTGATTGGGTCATGCAAGTAGATATGAATTCTTGTCGTGAGTATATTTCTTTTCTAAGTAGGCCTGTGTCAAATTTTCATGTCAATAAATATTAGTGTATTTTGCATACGTGTGATTTATTATTCCTGCAAAATTATTAGCTAGTGATCAAAAAATAACACGACGTAATAATTTTTCCAACAGTGAGACACGAATTCTCACACCAAAAATCCAACAATACCAATTTTCAGTCATGCTATCAAAATCTTTAGAATTTCTATAAAAGAGCTTAGAATTGTAGCATTAGTCCTACAAAATTTGGCTGCACGTACGACATCACCTTACGCTATTATAAATAGCATTTAAAATACAAACATAAAATAAACAAATATTATGAAACACAAATGAACATAATGTGGTACTGAAATAATGTTTTGTACTGCTAGTAACTCACACTAAAATTGAGACAGAAGCAGCGTACGTCAATGAATTATTGACAGGTTCTTTTTCTAAATTGAGGTTATTGTATTTCGCATCAACAGAGTTATTCTGATCGTTAGGTATTCTGTGGGCTATCGTGATCGAGTAATTAAAGTCATTGTTGCACAATCAACATCTCCATTATCATTGTAAGTTTTATAACATGCTTACTGCTTGTTCAAACATTATCAGTTAATCGTCAAATCAACAACTTAGTCTAGGGATTTTTTTATCTAGCTAAATCCAGTTGAAATAACACCTACCATTACTCCTTAGGTTATTTATTAAATTAAGATACATTTTTTCAGGAATGATAAAGTTTACAGATAACTAAATAATTGGATAGTATCAAGTGAAATTATATCATTTCTTTAAGTGTGTGGCGACAGTAATAAAAAATACCAACACACTGTTTTATCAAGTCTATTTGATAACTGCAATTTTACTACTTGCGTGATGATAATGAATGTGTATTCTTAGAAAATATTTATAAATAATGTTTCATAGTTTTTATCTCACTTTCATAATGCTTCAGTATTGGGGTCGTTAGGCCTTATCTTGTTTACATCTTACCGTTCTCGGAATATATCTGTAGAAGTGGTTGTCACAAGCATTTGACAAAAAATAAGATTTTAACAAATACAATTTCCAATTGAAAAAAAAAATAGAATTAGAATTAGCTGTTGTTGTAACCTGGTATTTTGTGTTTAGGATTGACATAATGAATATCAATAGATACATAGCACTCTCCGATTTCTATAGGTAGGTATTAAGAAAATCTTACATATATAGTTTACGTATTCATTATAAAAAATTCTAATAAGTACTGTTATTTTTAACGTACCTCATTACAATTTTCAGGGTGATTTTTTTTAAACTTATACATTATAATGAATTTAAAATTGCGTGGCTGCATTTTCAGTGTATTTCATTTTACAGTTCACTGCGGTTGTTAGTAAACATGACCCTCGCAAATGCTATAAGGGACATTGAAGAAGAAGGTATGCATTTTCATGTGTATTTCCTCGGTAAATCGTAAATACGTGCGGATATCTCTTCTGTCTGGAAGCAATGTTCCGCGGGAGCTATCTGAACGTGTTTAATTTGCACTCTTATAATATTTCAGATTAAGGGATTGGCCGAGGCAGAAAGTAAATCTATTAATCTGAATATCGTTTGTCTGAGGTTTGACGCCTTTGTAAAAAGGAACGATATATTGTTTCCTATTTGTGCACCTATTTATTCATCAGGAATAAATAATCTGAGTAAGTATCATTTTTGTTGAGGGTAATGATCCGTAGACGGTTTCTCATTGTTTTTTCTTTTTCGTAAAGAGAGCGCTTTGACGGGCGAGTTACGGATCGTGAGATTGGACCATTGCACCAGCCCGGCCAAGGGTAATAAAGAAATCTTCATCTTGGTTGAGAGAGTAACGAAGAGTAAGTGTTTGAAGAAGGCAGTAACAGTGTATTTTTAAGCGTTATTTTTTTGTAGAAAACATCAAGGTTAGATTCTTCGAGCAAGACGAAAGAGGCGACGAAATATGGTCGGACTACGGAAAGTTCAACGATATGGATGTGCATCATCAGTACGCCATAGTATTCAAGTAAGAATTTTTTTTCTTCTGTTGAATAACAATTTTTGTTAGAGATGGATAAATTTCAGTATTCAGTATTTGATATTTTGAAATTTCACTTTAAAATTTTCTTGAAACTTGCATAGTTTGTGCATGTGAAAATTTCACTTGCTTAAATTTTATTTTTTTTTATTAAAGGTAAAAAAGAGTAAGGTACTTACATATTTGTTTTTAAAATGAGAATATACAAATCAACAATAATTTAGCTCAGCAGTAAAATTAGATAGAAAAAGTACACAAATTTTTGACCCAACTGAATGTTGTGGAAATTCTTTATTTGGTTGCGTAGTCATATCCTGAAAAGTATCCGTACATTTTAAAGCCGACAATTAATTTGTCCAGGAAAATAGTTACAAAATTGCAGTTAATGTTTTACAAGAAACAAGTTCTTATGATTTTTCATGGAATCCCACGTTTTCGTGTAAAATTTGTGGTAACCTTGCAATATACTGGGTGTCCCAAAATTAGCTTGGTAAAAATTAACTGGATTCTACGATCAAAAATAAGAACAAAAAAGTTTTATAATCATAACACGTAAACGCTTCCTAACGGAGCTATTAGTCTTTAAAGGGGGACCATAAAATTTGATTTTCTCCAAATATTTTCAAAACCATTCAAAATAAAGTATTCAAATTTAAAATTGAGAATTACAATTAAATTGCAAATCTAATGTTCTAAAAACAATACCATAATTAGTCATAGGGGTGCCAAAATGAGGAGGTTATTGAATAAATATTGCTTTAACTTTTTCATGTATCGAGGTTTTTGCCGTCACATCAAAAAATTAAAAATGTTGAACAATTTTACAAAAAAAACCTACTCTTGTTTTACTTCGATAAATTATTCGATTTACGAGTAATACTAATTTAAAAATTTTGTGACATACCACAAAAATTTTAGATATGATATGCAAGCGGTCAAATTGTCTCTAGTAGGCTTTGAAAAGTTATCTGTCAGTTTATTTGACACATATTACATGTTTTTAAAAATTTTTGAAGTATTAATAGGCTATATTAAAATTAAAAAATTTACAGATAATGACATTACTGATATGCATTTTAAAAGTATTTTAATATGTTAAAACGCTTGAAAAACACCTTTAATATGTGTTAAATAAGTCGACAGTATTTTCTCAGAGCCTACTACGGATATTTTGCCTGTTTATAGTTTCCATCTTAAATTTTTGTGGTACGTCATAAAATTTTAAAATTAAGACTACTCGAAAACAGAGCAGTTTATTGGATTGAAATAGGAGTACCTTTTTCATGTAAAATAGACCAGAATTTTAAATTCTTTGATCTGACGACGAAAATCTTGAGATACAAGAAAGTTAGAGCAATATTTACCCACTGACCCCCAATTTGGCACGCCTATGACCAATTATGAGGAATTATTTTCAGAACATTAGATTCCCAATCTAATTGTGATTCTCAGTTTCAAATTTGATTACTTTATCTTGATTCATTTTGGAAATATTTGGGAAAAATCAAATTTTGAGGTCCCCATTGAAGGGGCCATATCTTTGTTAGAGGGTGTCTACGGGCTTATGATTATATGACTCTTTTTTCTTATTTTTGGTCGTAGTATCCACAGATAATTTTTGGCAGGCTAATTTTGGGACACCCTGTATATTAAAAAAAATATACGTACTATATTTGACACCATGCTATTCCAAATAGGCCTAATCCACATAAAAATATAAAAGAAAAACATCAATTTGAATTATACGGAATCTTCATGCAGAATAAATTTATTAAAAAATAGGTGCTCGTTTTTTGACTGGGACCCGTCATTTTTTATTTTTAGTTGCGCTTATTTCAAGCCAGTTTTCATGTATGTGGTGAATCAAAAAAAAATTATATTGTCAACTTTTTTAAAGAGAAACCTCCTTTTTTTGTATTTTTGTTCAATTTGCCATTGAATTCTAAGTATTTTTTATGTGACATGCTCCATACTTTTGTATTTAACCGTTTTCGAAAAAATGGAGTCTGTAAATTGACATCCACAATATGATGACTTCATAAAAGAATAGGTCAAACGCTGGCTGGCTGGTTTATAAAAGATAATTAAAAAGAATTATAATATTCTGCACATAATTTAATTTAAAACACTTTATTATTCTTGTTAAATTTTAAAAAACTTTTTTTTTTTTTTTCAAGAAAAAATTCATTATTACAAGATTTTAATAGCGTTTATTAGAAGAAATAAAAAAGTCAGTAGTGTTGTCTTTGACATTTGACAGTTAGTAATAACGTGTGTTTCAGTGTTTCAATTTACTTGAAGTGATAGTCAAAGACGACCAGTAATAAATCTAAATCAATTACCAAAAACAGTTAAAGCAAATGAGAAAATTTATTTTTTTGTTCATTGTATTTAAAAATTTTGAGGAATGTTTTTATCGTTAATGTGAGAATATATGAGTGAAATTTTCACTTGAAATTTTTAAAATTCTTAATTAATTTTTCAATCAGGACTCCGAAGTACCGGGATGAAAACATTAAGGAGAGAGTGAAGGTTTTCATAGAATTGGTAAGACCGTCTGATATGGCCAGATCAGAGCCGCGGGAATTCACTTACGTACCTTCGAACTTCAAGCCCGGTTCCAAGAGACCCAGGAACGACTACAGTTCTTCCAGCTACGACAGCTCCATGAGCTACAACAGCAACGATCTGCCGTTGGATGTAAGCAATCTTAACATACAGAACACCTTAAATATTACCAACGTTAGCCCTGCCAATACTCCTAATGTCAGCAATACGGTAAACAACACCGTTAACAACAGCTGGGACACAAACAAGCTGCTGTCAAGTGAGGAGCTTATGATGGCAGTGACTAACATTGATTCTAACGAATTGAGAAGGTTGTTTGAGCAGTTTGGACCTGAGTACACGTCGTGCCTTAGCAATGTGATTGACGCCCCTGCAGACAGGAAAATTGGTACCGTTCGCGTCGCCTCGGCGCAGACTCTAATGTAAGTTTTTTTGTAATTGGGTGACGGTAGGGAAGTTGTAAAAATGTATTTTGCAGGCCCAGAACTGCGATAAAATTAGAGGTGTCCCACGAAGACAAGCAGATGGCAAATAGGGTTTACGAAGAGTTGAAGAGTTTCGTGAAGATCAATCCCAAAACGCACATCGCTAAGAAGATGCTGCACCATTATTTCGGCACCGATCATAAAACCAAGTAAGTGCTGTAGTGTAAAAATGCATAACCATATTTATAAGCTAATATTTTTTCTTGAGGCAGTTGAATGAAACTGTGATTTGGAAAGGGCGTCGCACTTACTTTTCACTCTTAATAAAAAGTTAACAATGTTTTGTATATACAAGATGGTCCTGATGTTTATACATTAATTTTAGAAGGTTAAAAAATATGGGGTCTTTTTTGTAGCAGTATTTTTTTTCTAATTTCTACACAAGCATCAATTCGCTGTAAAAGTTCTTTCTTGCGATGACTTTGCAGAAGGATTTTCTTTGATGGTGTGCACGATAGTTTTATTGCCTTGCAAAACGCTATAGGCTTATTCACATCAGGGTTGTAATTGACTCATCTAATTGGGCTTTTTGTTCCATGCACACAAAAGAGGTTAAAAAATATAGGGTTTTTTTTAATAAACATTCCTTCAAAAATGCATTTTAACATAAATACGGGGTGTTAAAGTCTGATGAAACAAAAGTTTATAGTTTAATGTCTAAAGAAAGGCGATTGTTTTCAAATTCACCACATTACCTTTCTAGTGTATAATTACTAGTAGGCGTAGAGTTAACAAATGAACTTATTATGTTGAAGAATAAAGAAGAAAAATAGTTTACACATTTACGTACTGCGAAACCAGCCTTAAACCGATTCTATGATTTAAAGGTGCTAAAAGTTGTTTGTGTATGTCTAAATGCACAGCCTAATTCACATGGCCTCAGTACAAGTTAATAAAGCAGTATTTTTTTCTAATTTCTACACGAGCATTGTCAATTCGCTGTAAAAGTTCTTTCTCGTGTTGACTTCGCTGAAGGATTTTCTTCCATGGTGTCCATGATACTTTTATTGCCTTGCAAAACGCAATAGGCTTGTTCACAACAGGGTTGTAATTGACTCATCTCTTGGGTTTTACAAAAGAGGATTTAACCTGGCAGGAAAACGCTGTGCATACATATGAGCTGCTTGTCGATAAACTAGCAGTATGTCTAGGTACTCGTTTCTCAAAATTGCAAATCTTAATTCTGATAAACTTTTTCTGTTTGAAAAATGTTGATAGCAAGTGAAGTTATTTAATGTTTTTCTGATTTACACTAAGACGTGTCACTTTCAATATTATTTTCCGCAGTGCTCTGCACGTGTTTGTGAGCCAGAATAATCCTGAGGCCGCCACCTTCTTCTTGAAGCTGCTGATAATGTATCAAGAATTGCAGCTCGTCAACATGAGAAACGCCTACTGCCAAACTGCCCTGCAGCTGGCCGTGCTGTGTCACAACGCTTTGCTCGTCGAGTACCTGATGAAGAGCACCGCCAGAGTGAAAGAAACGGGTGACAGGGGCAACACGGCTTTACACAATGCTATTGAAGAAAACGCTTCGGTTAAAATACTGGAGACTCTGCTACAGGACAGGGAGTACGAGAAGGTTTCTGAATTCATCAATGAGGTGAACAACGGTAAGGAAATATTCGTTCTGTCTACTTGACACAAATAGATTGTAAAAAGTTTGTTTTCGGTTCGTCGCATAAAATAAGGTTATGAAACGCTTCTTTAAAATTTCAGATGGCAACACAGCTCTCATGATTGCTGTTGAAAGCAAAAATTTGACCGCCGTGAAGTTGTTGCATATGAAAGGTGCGAAGATAAATCAGTTCAATGTCAAGAACGGATTCACGCCGCTCCGTCTCGCTATCGAAAAGCAACACGTAGATATTTTGAAGTATATCCTGAGCATACCACACTTGGACGCTACGATTCAAGATTTTAGCGATACCTCTCCTTTAGCTGCTGCTTTCAACAGAGATTGTTCCAAGGAAATCACGGAAATTATTGAGAAATTTATGGTAAGTTTAACCTATTCCTGCGAAGAGATACATCTTTTATTAGGTATTATTGTTATCGTGGGAAACTAACTACTTTATTTTTGTCATTTATTTTGATTTGTTTCAGACCATCAGCGCTCTATTAATAATTTCCTTTGCACTGGTTAAAAACAACTTACTGCCCATAAATGTCATCAAATTAAAAATAAAAGAGGGTAGAAAGTGAGGTTAGGGTAGATTGTCTCTCGTTTTGACAATTTGAAATGCTTCAAATGTAACTTTGTAACTGTTTTAAACCAGTTTTGAAATATTCTTGCTATCCTGCAAAGAGATATATTTTTTATTAGGTATTAATGTTATCGTCTGAAACTAGCTACTCTTTTTTTGTCTTTTATTTTAATTTTTTTCAGATTATTAATGTTCTATTACTAATTTTTATTACACCGATTAAAAACGGTTTACCATCAATAAAAAATGTCGAAAACAAATGAAAGTTGAAAGTGAGGTTAGGGTAGATTCTCTTGTTTTGACAGTTCGAAATGCTTCGAAGGTTACTTTGAAACTGTTTTAAACCATTTTTGAAATATTCTTCTTGCTAGAAGACACATACTTTATAAAACAAATAATTTTATAGCTGTCTGAATATTGATGGAAAATTTAATTTGAGTATATAACTATATCGATCTGCTAAAAATCTATAGAGTGACTCATTGCTAGCTTGTTGACAAACGCGACTGACAAAGCGTGAGAGGAGCAACATTTCATAGGTGTACTAAATTTGAAGGCAATCAGATATAAAAAATATACAAAAATGATAAAAATAATTGCATTACGTAACATCCATTATTTTTTGTACAAACAGTGATAAACAATTTTTGTGAATTTTGAGGCGTTAGATAATAAAAATGATGAGTTATTTCCAAATTTAAAGTTTTTGTCTTGTATTATTAATTACTCAAGGTAGAAAATAATAGAGAATGACTAAGCGTCCGCTTGAGAAGGGTTCAAGTACACAAAATTATCAAAAATAAGTTGACGTCGGCTGAACCTAGTACATTAACAATTTACTTTAAATGTGCCATCCTCTACAAATTAGAATGCTCACCACCACTCACTTAAACATACCTGATGCACACTCCGCGGATATCACACTGAAGCCTTGTTCTCATGGATGCGAAATTCATGGACAAATTTTGCACTTCTGTTTTCATTATTTATGTCGGAATAATCTCAACTTTTAACAAATTTTGTGAAACAGTAGAGCTACTTTTATTATTATGTGGTGTTGATAAATTTAGTTGTGAGCTTCTGAAAATCTAGCATGGCAGTTTCATGATGAAAATGATAGGAAATGTTTATAGTTGACAAGTAAGATATTTTCCCATCATTAAATAAGATCAAATATTTGCGAATTCCGCATTTAAATGGACAAAAGGCTTTAGAATACATACACACCATTCACTATTAGTTACGACCGCTGTCACCATAACGGTCGCAAGTTAACACTTATATCAAATCGTACTGCTTTCTGTATAACCTTCATTCATTCATGTTTTTGTCAAAATTTAATATATTCTTCAATCCAGTTTCTGATTTTTTAATATTTATTTTAAATGGTTTCTTTGACATATCACTGTTTCTTAATTCATTTTAAATATACCATCATCCTTCCGCGAATTTCCTTTATTTTTCTTTTTGCAGTTGTACTTCTTTACCACTTTTTTATTTGCACTATACATACATATGCTACTCACGTACAATTTTGTTAATGAAATACGTATTTCAACATCACTTATACTCATATTTTGACCTCACGCTGTAAACTCTTCATACATGTATGTCATCATCCGATATTCCTCTCTTGTTAAATTAGGATGATTTTGAAAATATGCTGTAGAGCTGCGTGAAAAGAAATACCAGGAAATTTGCCTGCCTGAACGATATACTCACCCATGACAGCGCTGGAAATGGAACAGGTGAATCTTCAATTCGTTGCAGCTAATCAAAAGCTGCAGCGCATGCGTACTTACTGCAATAGAAGCTGTGTAATTAGATATGCTCTCGGGGATATGCGGTACACGATTTTATAAGAAAAATATGTACGGGCTGCATGTATGTTTCTTTGTGTCGACTGCTATGAATTCTTTACAACATGAGTCACTCTCTAGATTTCCGGCCGTCTAATATAGATTATTTTTAATTTAATATTTATTGAATCCAACCTTGTCTATGCGGTTGTTTCTTTAGCAAAGGTAGATATTTGGTGCCAAACGGCATACTTATGACTTCATTAAGGATTATGAGAAAATTGATTTGAATTGGCCTCAGTGCCTTTACTATAAATAAAGTGAAAACATTGACCTGCGTTTCTTTCCAGGCGGACCATAATCTAGAAGTCGACATCAAGGAAGAAATGGAGGAGGACTCGGATGAAGAGATGGAGGTAAGCAAGAATCTTTTTTAACGGTAACTCTTTGAGTACCTGATTTCATTTTCCTTAGGAGGACTCCGACATTAAACCGGAGCCACTTTCACCGCAGGAACTACAAGAACTTTATAAGAATGTCCACAGTTTCACTCCCGCTTGTCTGGACGAGGTTTCAGAGTTGTTAAACTTGAGTGGGAGATGGGAAGACCTTGCGGAATTGTTGGACGTTATGTCTTTCTTGAGGTGCGGTCTCATCTCACCGACTCCCAACGTTAGCAAGAATCTGCTCACCTTCGCCGTTGAGGTATGGTTTTACTTGTTTAAATGTCACGTTGTGACTATATATAGTTATTTTTTTTTAGACGCACAATGATACTCTCTGGGAAATCAGGAATTTCTTAGAAAATTTAGATGAAATCCAAGCCGTTGAAAAAATGGATCGAATGGTGCGAGAGCTGCAATGAAGGATTGCATATAAACATTTGTTTTTTAATTTTTTGTAAATATTTTTTACCATTAAGTGTCATAAAAGTTGTAGCGTGTAGGAATTATTTTAATATATATTGTTATAATATCGGTAGTTTTATTGGCGGTAGTATCTACAAATTTCTATTATGTGGGTCAAATTATTTCATAACATGTCCCGTTTTAAAAATACAGTACCGTTTTTGGGCATTGTACCATTTTGTACTTCATATTTACCACAAAGTATCTTTAGAATATCCCACAAAACATTTGCAAAATGAAGACGTAACAAAATAAATGTGATCCAAAATGGTTGGATGCTTAACAAAAGTGATCCAAAATGGCGTAGTATTCGTGCTGGTAAATGACGTCAAAATGTATGCAACCAACGTTATAAGTGATTAAGAAAGCTCGAAATTTATGATATTCCACCTGATGGGAGGATGAGTTTCTATCGAAATCTACTTTTCGAATACTTGGGGCGAATGGGAAATTGTTCTAATAAATTGCGGCACTTGATTATCTCTCCGGTCTGCCTAAGGATGACTCTCCGGTCTGCCTAAGGATGACTAAAGTCCCTCGATATTGACAAAGTATCGCAATTAGCCGCCATATTCTTATGAATTTTCGATACATGTTTGTCAGATTGCAATAAAATAACACGTATATTATTGAAATAACAAAAATGTAGAAATCTGCTCAAATATTATTGCAATTTTGATTATTTTGTTGGAATACACGCTTGAAATAAAAAATGACATCTATCAAACTAACATTTTGGGGCAAACGGGAACATAAAATGCGGTATTTCTTTCCAATTCATCCAAAGCAGAGCTGCAATAATAATAGATAGTTATTGTACGTCTTATACGGTTAGGTTAAGCAGTACCTATTTAGGTTTCCTTTATGTTGACATGTAAGCATGCGTATTTACATATGCTGTTTCATTAAGTATGCAAATAAGGATAGTGTTTGACCATATTTAACCGAACAATCCCTTATTTGATAGATCGGGTCGTTCGGCCCTAATCGATCGTACCACAGATAAATTAACTATATTATCTGTGATCGTTCCCGTTGTGATATATTTGAGAGAAATAAACAAAAGTATAAGGGAATCTCGTCCGACAAATGTTGACCAATAAATATTTTTTGTGGGTAAAATAAGGATAGCAGTGTTAAAGGGATTTCCAATAAATCTCTAATATTTGAGAAATTTTTATATACGTTAAATCATACATATATAATTTTTTGTAATCTAAATAAGTACAGGTACAAGAATGACATAACCATCTTGTAGTTGCTTGTTTTCGCATCAAAATATAATTTTTTCTATTTCTACATTTATCAGCTCCATGATCTAGAATGAGCTCACCTCAGCAGCTATTGGCCTTGGAGTGTCCATTCCTCAGAATTTCGCTAAAGTATTAATTTGATTATACATCTAAAAATATTAGGTACGTATCACCAATTTCACCGCATTAAGTCTATGGTATCACTTAAAGGCCTCTGCCTTTAAGTGATACCATACCTACGGTTTTCACCTAGTTATTTATTTTGTGGTTTTCACATTTTGGATAACGCTTTAAAATGATTAAAACAAATTCTTCCAATCTTCCCAAGAAAAAACTACACCTAGTAGTACCTACATACATAAGTAAACACGAATCTAAAATTATTTTTTTTTCTGTCGAGTTTATTTTTCGAAATAAATTTTTTTCAAAATTGTAATCTCTATGTATACATTACATCAGCGCTTCTGCCATCGTTATTCATGACACGTCACTGTTGTCAAAATACATACTTTTAAATAGGTCTTATATTGCAACTTCAACCTAATGTAACGTATACATAGAGGTTACAATATTGAATTTTTTTTTGAAAACTGGACGCGATCGAAAAAAATTAATTTTAGTTTCATGTCCAGCACATTTGAAAATAGGGGGAGATGGAATTTTTTAATTAAGATTGAAGAGGTTTTCGCTGTTGTACATAATTACTCATATAAGATACTTATCACAGAACAAAAATCCTCTGAACTTATTTAGGCATTAAGTAAATGCTGTGGGTAAATGAATCGATCAATTAGTATTGTTGTTTTTCTTTAGGTATTCAATTTTGATTTATTAAAAATTACGATTAATAAATTTAACTTATTTCATAAGTACACAAATTAAACTTATCATGTTTTTTTGTTTGCACTTAATTTAATTTAATCTACATGACAAAAATATAAATTGTAGATATTTCTGTTTACGTTAATTAATTTTAGCTGAAATATAATAATAATTCACAGCGATAAAAGGAATATCGTTTAAATTAAGCATTATTGATAAAAGCTGAAATATTGAGGCTTTAGTAAACTGACAATTATATGAGTTTTAAAAGAATAAAGAAAAAAATTAAGAGCCACAGTTGCCACTTCTTTTTTAAAAGCGTAGGCACATTTTCTGAAATCTTATAACCTAATAACTCAGTTACTTCTTTCAAATAAGCATAGTATACTAATAATAATAAATAAAACTAATAACAAATTGAGTTGAGAAACTATTTCAATTTAATAAAATTGCGGTTATTTTTGAAACACCTATACAAAACAATGGCAGAAACTCAGTAAAAAACCGAATTTTTATTGGCTTAGACAAAAAAATTAGTTCCGGTGTTTTGATATTTGTTTGGGAGTTTGAATTATATGTTAGTGTTGTTTGTGAGTCATATCGCAAGTCTTACTTGGTGTTTAGATATTTAGGTATATAGTATATACCTATTTCCAAAGTAAACATGTAGTATTGGCAACGCTGTCTCTCTGTCGTATATAAACACTTATTATTTGTGTACATTGCAGATATAAATAAAATCGTGTTATTTTTTCATTAGTGTAGGGAGTGTAGCCGTCGAAAAAGACTAGAAAAAATGGGTGGTGTGAGGGATGTCCAAATCAGGTACAAGAAGGTTAGTAAATTTAAATATATTATATATCTAATCTAGCCATTAACATTGGTTGATTTTGTTACATTTTAATCAGCCAAGGTCGTCTTAAATATTTTTCTTTAAATTTTTTTCAGCGACTAGTAATATAATAGCGATATGTACACAATTAAATTTAAGGTGTAAAAGTAATATGTAGGTACCTACTGTTGTTAAATTGTATAGCATATCGTAAAAAATATTAAATTACGCTAATAAAAGTTAATTACAAATATAACGGGTCAGATCAGGACTAGCCCGATACCTCATCATCTTAGAGATTTTTGTAAAACTGTTAATAGTCTGGATTTTTGTCAACATTTGTATATACTTTTTTAGGTAATTATTTACATTATCGGAAACCTTTCAAATCTTAGTTAAAAAATGTCTACTTCCCCTATTTCCGAGGGTGCTCAACATAAATCTGAAATTAGTTTTTTTTGCAGTTGAGTCTTGTTTTCGAAAAAAAATCTAAATTGAAGCTTCTATGTATTCATTACATTATTTATTTATTATCTACGCCTGCTCAACGGAATGAAGCAGATAAAAATTACGAAAGAAAATTAAAATACCCATAATAAAAATATGTATAAACACAAGATCACACAGATATATCACGAACAGAACGCTAAAGAGGACATGAAAGTAATTTTCTTTATAAGAGAAACTCTATAGTGTTTCATAGCTAAAAAATCTTACACATTACACATATAGAAGAATGATGCAGTATATTAGTAATAGTGTTTCATAAGACCATGCATTTACAGCAGGAACATTAAAATTAAGTGTCTGTATTCCAACATCTGGTCTATTAAGAGGTATAGTATTAAAATTGTACTGAAAATATACACTTTCCCTTCTTCTAGAAAATGTCAATACATTACACTTTTTTATTTTGTTCAACCCACACTAGAGATTTAGTCTGTTTAAGTTCTCCTGCAGTACAACACAGTCCTGTAAATTTCTTATTTTTAAATATATCTTCATGTCATCCTCATATAAAAGATAAGTTGCAGTCAGATTGTCAACAGTGCTGTTAATAAAAATAAGACATAACAATGGACCCAAAATTGATCCTTGAGGAACACCTCGCAAGACCGTAAAGGTGTGTGAAGAAAATCTCCTGTAGCATATGTGACAACGGTCACAAAGATAGGAATGCAAAAGTTAAGAAAATTAATTGAAACACCGCATTTCTTAATTAAGTTGGATTTGCAATATAAACCCTCGACTAGTTTTTGTTCATGACGTCCCACTACACACACACACACACACACACACATTACACACTTTTTCAAACTCTTACCGAACATCAAATAATTAATTTTCATTTTGAGATTGTTTTATATTTTTAAATTAATTAAAATGTTCAGTTGTTCATCAACAATGAATTTGTGGATGCCGTGAGTAAAAAGACCTTCCCTGTAATAAATCCTACCAATGGACAAGTTATAGCTGAAGTAGCCGAAGCTGATAAGGTTTGTATTACATGTTCTTATAAGAATTATTTCAGGAACATGAATTTATTTATTCTAGGAGGATGTTGATATTGCTGTGGCAGCAGCCAAAGCTGCTTTTGCCAGGGGTTCCGAATGGCGATCAATGGATGCATCTGAAAGAGGAAAGCTTATTAATAATGTAATATCTGCAATTTTAATTTTTTCCTTCGAATTTGTTCATTTTATTATTGTAGTTGGCAGATTTGATGTTAAGAGATATCAGCGATCTAGCAACTCTAGAGACCTTAAATAATGGCAAACCGTTTGAAGATTCTCTGTTTGATGTCCATTGTGCTATAGACGTTTTAAGATATTACGCTGGTTACTGCGACAAAATCCATGGCAATACCATACCCTCGGGTAAATCACAATTTTTTTGTCCTTTTATTATAATTATTGAATTTTTTTTAGACGGAGATTTTTTCACGTTGACCCGCAAGGAACCGATAGGTGTGGTGGGCCAAATCATACCATGGAACTACCCTATACTCATGCTCATTTGGAAGTGGGCTCCTGCCTTGGCAGCAGGCTGCACCATTCTTTTAAAACCTGCTGAGCAGACTCCCCTGACAGCTCTAGCTCTGGCTGCTCTTAGCAGAGAGGCTGGTTTTCGTAAGGGTGTTGTGAATGTACTTCCTGGGTACGGACCCACTGCCGGGGCAGCAATTTGTTTACACAACGACGTGAGGAAGGTTGCTTTTACGGGATCTACCGAGGTGACACACTAACCAGAATATCGTTTATAATTTCTATACAATTTTTAAAATTTTTAGATAGGCCACTTAATATTGGAGTACGCAGCAAGATCCAATTTAAAAACGGTTGGTTTGGAACTTGGAGGAAAGAGCCCGTTGGTTATTTTTGATGATGCCGATGGTGAGATTTTTTAAATTTTGTTGTACATTTGTAAACCGTTTACTTTTACAGTTGATGAGGCCGTCGAGATAGCCCATAACGCAATCTTTGCTAACCATGGCCAGAATTGTTGTGCCGGATCCAGAACGTTTGTCCAAGCAGGGATTTATGATGAATTCGTGCAGAAGGCTGCCGAGAAAGCCAAATCGAGGAAAGTTGGAGATCCGTTTGAGTCTGGAGTCCAACAAGGCCCTCAAGTAAGCTATCAATTTAATTTGTCATAATAAAAAAAAATCTTGTGTTAAGGATATAATTCGTAATTGTGATCTTAGATCGACAAGCCTTCACTGGATAAAGTGTTGAGAATGATCGAAGCTGGGAAAAATGAAGGAGCACAGCTGGAAGCAGGTGGAAGTCAAATCGGTGAAGAAGGGTTCTTCGTACAGCCCACAGTTTTCTCAAATGTCACAGATAATATGACTATTGCTAAAGAAGAGGTAATCAGACACATCAATTGTTTAAAATTATTTGATTGTTTTAATATCGTAGGACTTTTCCATATTTCAGAATTTGTTAAATGTTAATTTCTTTTGATACCAAAGTGTGTAAGAGCTTTAAACTGTGTAATAACAGTATTAGTGTCGTATACTAATAAATGATGTCATTGAATTATGTAACCAAACGTACAGCGCGAATGAAAATAATTAACAAACGTTAAGTAACTAAACTTACATTTGTGGCAACACTGGCACCAAAAAATTTCCTAAAGATAAAATGACATTTCGTTTCGTTCGTTTCGTACTTAAAAAATGTTAAAAAGTTTTTGCAGTTCTGTAAAAAACGAAAATTTAACAAATAAACATTTCTAAATTGTACAAGTAGCAGAAAATGTAAACGAAAAAAAAAAATTAAATATCGGGCCGTATTCCGTTTACTCGATTCTTACGAACTGAATGATTTTGACAGTCTAGTGATTTTTATTTACATTTAAAATAAAGATTACAACATTGTCATTTTTCTTTAGTAATTTCTTAAACGCCAACCTAAAAAAATTAAATTTACTTGTCGTTAAAAGGAATCTGGATCATATGGGTGTTGGACATTGTTCAAGGCACTGCACAAACATCTTTGAGATAAATACCTTGTTTATATATAATATAGTTAGTCAACCAGTCAAACTTAGAAGTAAAAACAATAGATGGTGGTACTCTTTTAAACTCCATGTCAACCTTATTTATACTATAGACAAGGGACTTGGATTTTAAGAGTATCGCCACAGTTTATACAGTTTGTCGAGTGAAGGTTCCAGAGGTTGTGACTAAATCACGGCTAAATGCGCAATGAACACCAATGAAATTCATTTGTACACGACGAAGTGGGAGAAAATCTATTTCTTGACAAATCACCGTGCCCCTTTAGCGCGCGAATGTGCGCGGCTAAATGTGCAGTCGTCTAAAAAAAAACGAATTCTGAGACCTTGACACCAAAGAAGCCGACATGAAGACGACGGACTGGAATAGACTGTGGTATTGCCATTTATTATTTTTACTCCCAAGTTTGACTGGTTGACTATACTATATATAAATTATATAAAAACTATCAAAAAACTATATAAACTATATAAAAAGGGTTAAACATATAAACAGGGTTTTTAAGAGAGTATTATCTAGTATAGTATCTAGTGATATATCCCCCAAGTTTAGTTATTATCTAAATTAGGAATATACATAAAAAATATATAATTATAACAAATACCTAAATTTATTCTGTCCAATTTATTTCGACACATAATTTTAAATAACCGGTATATTTATTTTTTAAAAGATATATTGACTACATTATTCTCCTATATAGATTTTCGGACCCGTCCAGTCCATTTTAAAATTCGAAACTCTGGATGAAGTGATTGAGAGGGCCAACAACACTCCCTACGGTCTGGCCTCAGGCGTTGTCACCAAGAATATCAACACTGCTCTAGTGTTCGCCCAAGCTATCGAAGCAGGATCTGTTTGGTAGAACTCTCAATATTTCATGATTGCTTTAAACTTCTCTTATATTTCTAGGGTTAACTGTTATGATGCCATCACTCCACAAACGCCCTTCGGCGGTTATAAGAAGTCAGGATTTGGCAGGGATTTGTAAGTGTTTTGTACAGAGTAAATATTTTGCTTTATTTGTATTTTTTTTCAGGGGTGAGGATGCTCTTAAGGAATATCTGCAGACCAAAACGGTGTCGATTAAGGTTCCAACGAAGAACTGAGTTAAATATCAGAATAAATGCATTTATATTTTGTATACAGATTTATGTTATTGTTTTCATTGTTATTTACATTAAATTCTTTGTTTTTACATTAAAGTTATATATATTATGCTTATTGTGTATTAAATGTATACCTACATACAAAATAGTGCCTTCAAGAATATATGACACTGCTTTTTATACCAAGTAAATCAACTTTTTTAAGTTGGTATTTAAGAAATTACTTAAGAAATATGACTAACTAGATTCTAGATTGAATGTCAAGTGCCAATTCATTTTTTCGTCTATGGTTGTTATTTATATAGTTTAGAAATGTTTATCTGCTAATTAATTTTTGTTTTAATTTGGAAAAAAAATCTGCAAAATATGTGGTTAATTTTTTTTAAGGTTATGTTTGATTTAGGGAAATTTAAGGTATCAGTTTTAGATGAAAATTTGGTTGCCTAACGTGACTTTATAATATACTATTGTATACAGGGTGTTACAAATTAGTAGATCAAGTCGTTAACCACACATAATCTTTGGACTAAAATAAGGGGACTTTTCTTATACCGTTTTTCGTTTCAGAGCTTGATTTTCAAAATACAATATAAAAATTTTCAAAAACAGTTTTTATTGATAGCTTTGGTGATTTTGGAGATATTTGTTTGAAATTTGATTTTATTTGTAGTACCCCTATGCTTTGATATTTCAGAATAAAATTACACAGAACGTGGGCCGACTTAAGATAAAAGTATGCGCCAAATTTCAAACAAGTATCTGTAAAATCACCCGAGCTATTAATAAAAATAATTTTTTAAATTTTATTTTAACACCCTGGAGCTCTGAAATGAAAATTGGCATAAGAAAAGTCCTATTATTTTAGTGCAAATAATGTGTGGTTAACGCAACGGTGTCCCAAAAACTTCAAAATGCGGAGTTTGTGCAATTTTGATAGTGAATACCATATATTAAACAGAAAAATAATATGTTTTATTTAAATATTGTAGTGTACAGTGTATTGACATAAAATGTTAGCATGAAACTCGTTGAAGCCGGAAATGAAAAGAAGTTCAAAAAGACTTTCATCGCGGTTAAGTTTTAAAACTCTTCCTCTCTTCATAGTTTGGTATTTTAGATCAAAATTACACAGAATGTGTGTCGACAAATATCTCAAATCACCGGGAGCTATCGATAAAAATCATTTTTAAAATGTTTATTTGAACACCCTGTATTTTGAAAATGGAAGTGGCATAATAAAAGTCCCATTATTTTAGTGTTCAAAAAATATATGGTTAATGGCTACTAATTAGTAACACCCTTTATAATACTGTTAATGAAAAGTTACTGAAACATCCAGATTTATTTGCAACGGCAAGAAAGAATTAAATTTCCACTTCACTTCTGATATGCTCCTTGACCCCCCAATGCCTCTTTATATCCAGCTTGGTGCTGAACGGATATTCCAACGAAATACCTCCCAACTTCATGTTACTTCTCACGTAACTGCTACAAATAAGGATCAGCATGCAAGTGCACCTTGACGATATAATATAGGCCTTCCGTCTGTCTTCGAAATCGTTCATATCGAAATCATCATCCTCGATCGCCATTATAACGACATTAAACTCCAGTCCTTTAACTCTTAAAGCCCAACTAACGAGAAAATCGTTCAACTGTCTCTGGCACAGGAAATCTTCCACGTTCGCTACGGCTTTCGGTTGGAATGTATTCTCGACAAAGCATTCCTCCAGGTGTTTGTTTATGCTGCATGGTACCGTGTTCTCATTTTGCATGAACGGTATGACGCAGATATCGTTGGGCTTTATTCCCTTCGTCGAGCATAGATCTATCACCACGTTAGCTATGGTTTCATCGATATTTTCCTTGAAGGGTACCCAGTACACAGGAGGACCGTCTATGTCGTGCCCGACTGATAGATTTGGAACGACAATGTCGCCTATGGTAAGAGCGACCTTCTTCAATAGAGGCTCATTGTAGAAAACTTTGAAAACATCAAAAATGCTTCTTGTAGAGCGCATGATTTCACTTAAGACTAAAGTAGGCGTTCTGAAAACTTCGACACAGTGCTTCGGGAGGAACAGCTGGGCTTGGTTGGCGTCTATCATGAACCACATTTCTCCCCATTCTTTCTCGTGGTGGTTCTTAATTTGTTGAGGGATGTTCAAGTCAGCATCTGCAATTTTGAAAAAATTAATATTAAAACAAAAGAATTTTAATCATACGGCTTACCTAAAGTGGCATATTTACAGTCTTCTATTTGGCAGTTGCCGTTGTGGTAGTGTTTGTAAACTTCTGAAAGAGTTTCCTTCATGATCGACTGATTGAAACAAATGCTGACTGCTTCAGCTTCATCCATAAATATGTGTTTGTATTCCTTCGTGCAACCTCTCAGGAAACCATTGATTGACACAAAGTACCGGGCGGTATCCACATATTTATCAATGCCCATTGTTTTGAGTTTCATCGTGACTTCAGCTCTAGAACAGCAATGGTGATAATAGTTATAAATCTTCAAATTTATTAGCAAGTAATATTGTCTTTTAAGGATCTGCAGTGTTATGAGATTGTAATTCAAATTTAAATTTGTCTTCAAATTTAACTTTGTCTTCAAATTTGAGGATAAAGGATATTGTGGCGCCCTCTGCAAGTGAATAGCGAAACATGAAAAGTAAATAACACACATTTTTTGGAAATATTTACAATTTTCCCGTGTTTTAAAGCATTAGCCAATGCATTACATAATATTTGTTTTAAAATACATAAATCAATTAAATAATTTTTGGGGAAAATAAGGAATTTATTTTATAAAACATTTTTTGTTTCGCCACCAGGTGGCGCTCTATGTCTAGTTTTCAAAATGGAAGTGCAACGGCATCCCACGAACTTCAAAATGCGGAGTTTTGTACAATTTTGAGTGAATAACATATATTATACAGTAAAATAAGGTGTTTTATTTAAATATTATAGTGTACAGTGAATTGACATGAAATGTTAGCAAGAAAATCGTCGATGGCGGAAATAAAAAGTTCAAAAAGGCTCATCAAAGGTAAGTTTAAAAACTTCCAATTGTTTCGTTAATTTCAGTGCAAAAAATGATATAAACATCCAAAATTTAAATATCTATATTTTACAGCGAATATATTAAATTCAATTGTTATTGTGTAGTGTACCATTATAAGAGAAAATATTATTTAAAATTATTTATTTTACCTATATTTGAAAATTGTAAGTACCGGACAGGCACGATTCGATTTAACTGAAACTCTTACCTGATACCCGGCCAGTAACAAACGTAGAGGGCTCGATTCTGGTCGTTGAGGCGGCCTGTACGATGCAATTGATCAAGTTTCCTTAAAACCAGCAATGTCTTTCCCGTACCAGCAGCTCCGTAAACGACCAGGGGTCCGCCTTCCTCCTTAGTGCATTCGTTGCTGTTCACTATATCCAACTGCTGCCGCGTCAGCAAGGCTAGCAGGTCTTCGTTGATTTCGTTCATAAAGACGCCGAAACTCAGAATTATAAATCTGAAATGTAGACCCAATGATTATGATTACATATTGACATCGTCACAGATATAATATAACTAGTTAATTATCTGTGATACCAGCAAATGTAATGCCTATATATTTTGACACCCATAACATAACATTCTATGTTCCTCCAAAGTCAATTATGAATTATATTTGGTTTTTCTTATACCGTTTTTGGTTTTTGGTTGTCCTAAATATTGTAGCAAATTTAAAAAAACTAGCTTTAACACACACAATACTACTTCCAAGTATTTCGTTTAAAAGTCCGGTAAAACCTCGGGAAGTGAAGTGAACAGAGTTATTAGACAGATATATATATGAACAGATTGATTTTTAACAATTTTTTTATCGCTAACAAATACTGTCGAGTAGGCCTGAGCAAAAAATCGATATATCGATTCGAATCGATTTTATTTTTGAATCGATTTATCTATTCGCCTAAAAAATCGAATCGGAATATCGAATCGGATCGAGATATCGCGTCGAATCGAAATATCGAGTCGGATCGAGATACCACATAGAATCGAAACGTAAAAATCAAATCGGTGCCTGTGCAGAAAGATATTTTTTAGCTAATATAGCCAAATGCGGAAATCTAGATTCATTCATTTTCCGTATATTCTATTCAGTTTATTCAGTGCATAATATATTAATTTCAATGTTTAATAACTTCTTATTATCCTGACAAAGACAATAAAGTTTCTTCCTCCGGCTACCTAACTTAGTAGGCAGCGATTGATTTAAACACCTAAAAATTTAAAGCAATCGGATGTTTCATTTTTAAGTTTAGTAATTGTGTTTATAATTGCTAGTATAGTAACCTACCAAATGCATGAGTTATTTATTTATTCGCCTAAATTATTGGTATCAAACTTATTGATGTTTTAGTGTTTTGTTACAATTAAATAATTTTGCCATTATATTCGATTCAGAAATACAAATCGAATCGATATACAATTTTGTCCATGCCTAACTGTTGATCCAAATAAATTTGACTTGACAATAAAATGTACCGATTTAATTTAGTTCGATTCGAAATGATATCTCGATTCGATTTTTTCGACGAATCGATTCAAACATAGAAATCAATTTGGATCGATATATCGATATAATTACTCTCTTCGAATCGATTTGATCGATTCAAATAAAATTATACGATTCGATTAATCGATACGAATCGATTTTTTTGGTGAATCGGAAATCGATTCGATATTTCGTGAATCGCACAGGCCTACTGGCGAGTGTCGAGGAGTTTAATTGTGCGCCTATGTCCATCGCGCTGTGAAAAACTCGACTTTATGGGGTTCTTTAACGGAAATACATAAAAGACTTTTATAGCGCAGGTCTCGCAGTTTTTAAAGTAATTAATACTGCTATATTTGTCTAGCAAATGCGTTTGTTGACGTTTATTATTACGTTTGCAGTTCTCGGAACCTCGCGCAAGATCAATAATGCGCTTTTTTCGCCATTAATTGAAATTCCCAATAGTTGTCGACGGTTCTGTTGTTCCTCCGTGGTAACTCATGTTCGGCCGTACATCGTGAGCTACGTCCTGTGTACCTTCTTTTTCTACATTTACTTTATTGCCCCGTAGGTATTCCGTCTTGCATAGCAACGGAATTCTTTTAAAAAACGATATGTGACGTTCAGGATTAATTGCAAAAATTTAAAAGAAATGTTGAAATTTGAAAAAATCACGATTTGTAAAACATCTTGACGCAGAATGATGAAACCTTGGATGAGACTAATTTATTGTTTCTTGTAAAACGTCAAACTTTTTGAGTTGTTACGGTTTTCTTCCAGATAAACGGTATCAGTGGCGAAGCGTGAAATTTTATCATGGGTAAATTGGGCAAAAAATTAAATTATTGTTTGAAAAATATCTTTAGGATGTTCAATTCACAAAATTTTAAATGTTACTTAAGAAAATAAATACATAATAAATGTTTATTACTTATACATTTTTTACAAAATAGAAAACATATAAAAAATTAAGTAGGATATGTCAAATAAAATGAAAAACAAAAATAATATTACATGTATTATATATATCTAACATAATATGAGATTTTATTTTTTAAAAAAACAATTTGAGTCGACGAGTTTTAGTCCTAGCAAAATATTCAATGTGTGTGTTAAATTCAACTTTTTTCTAAAGATAAAGAAGAAAAATACATTTTCTTCAACATAAACGATTGGATCTATATTTGGCATCTTATTATACAGGGTGTTCGGAAATTCCTCGCAGAAAATTTACTCGAAAAGTCAATCAACGGCGCTACCTAACCTCAGTTATTGTTTTTAATTTGTTTTTTGACTATAACTTTTTTAATACTGGAACGATTTTTTTCAAATTCGACACACTTATTACTTTTGTACGGACGCAGTTTGACGTAAAATATTTCGAAATTTGCTGGGCAGAAAGGGCACGTTTGCTAGAAAATCGACATTTTAATTTCTTTGACATACTGATAAATCTAATTTCTTTTACAATTAAGCAACGCATACTTTGAAAACAATTGAATGCTAGCTGTCATATTGTTTTGACGGTAATTTCAAACCTTAGATGCCTTCTTCATACGATATAAGTAGAAACATTCCTTCTCAAACGGCTAGTATTTTTTATTTCAAACAAGAGTGACAATATTTTAGACATACTGCTTAATTTTTTGCAGTAATAACCATTATTTTATTCAGTATTAGATGTTATAGAGCACCGGATATTTATAGATATAATACTGATCTTATACATAATTCCATAATCTTCATATCTCATATCAAATATTAATAGTGATGTTGCTATTTTATGGCATACTTACTTGAGAATTTAGAATTACTTTTTTATTTCTCAATTGTACGGCGAATGTGATATTAAAATTAGCATTTTATTAAATAATTATAGTATTGTATTTTTGAGTTATATGGAGATTATCAAATTGAATCGACCTATAATTTTTCAACAGTTACACTGTTTTGAAATATTCAAGAATTTATTAGTTTACTAGTTTTCATTTATATGTTTTTTTATTTTGTGTCAGTTTTATATTAATTTCTTATTATCTACAATCTTCTGAATTCATATTTACACCATAAAAACTGCTGAATTCGAAAACTTCATCGTCATTTTTACTTAGCAATACTGTAGTTGTTGCAAACATCTACGTAACCAATAACTTTACAAATCGCATACCTGTTAAGTAGACAAGCAAAATGCGCCTCATCCATGGAACTTCCCCCCACCACGTTCTCCAGAAACCACTGGTTGAACAACTTTTGATCGCCTAGAGTATCCTCGAACACGTGCAGATTTTTGTCCTCCTTCCATCTCTTGATAACCTGGTGCTTGGGGTCCCTGGTGTAGCTGCCTAAGAACGGCCACATGATGTACGTTTGGATGGTTTTGTTCTTGGGCTCGTCCTCTAGGAAGCCCTGGAGGACCTCCATGTGGTCCCGCAACTGATGCTGGGCCGATCTTTTGTTGTTCTTTATTACTTTGGCATCGGAGGTCTTTTCCAGGTCTTCTTTCTTCGTGCCTGAGTCCTTGTTGGATTTTACTTCGATCAGGACGACGAAAAATTGATCTGAAGACGAGAATTTGTAAGAAAATTAACAGTGTACTAGGTTTTCCATCCTCAAATGAAGTCTTTTAGGGAACCAATTATTGAAATCGGAACCAAAATAGTATATAACACTTGCTTATATTGTTATATTAAAATTTCTATTAAGTATAAAAAAAATCCTCGATTATTTGTCGTAAGCTTTGGAAGAGTTACTGTGATTATGTATGTTGTTTATTTCACTGTATTTATTTAGGTGAAAATGAATGAGCAAAAGCAATTAAAATAGGAAGTCACCAGTAGTCACCAATGAATGAAAATAAGATGATTCATGTAATGCCAATAGCTGCACATGACAAAAATTTATACCTGTATGTTATAATTTCTTTGAAGCTGCGTCAATTTTTCTTCTACAACATTTATCTTAAAATTCTTTTGTATGAAAATCTAGATCTTTTCGATTCCATCTTTAGCACCATCCGCTCTCTTCTTAATTAAGATTCTTTTAGGACACTATGGAAAGTGATATATTTGCCAGTTTCCTTTTACAAGTAGCCACAATATAAATTGGTCTCCCAAAATTATAACGCAATATAATTTGAAATTTAACATAAAAGTATGTGTTCTCAGCAGCTCCAAAATAACAACAAAAACGTAACGGTAACAAATACCAGAACAACAATTATTACGCCAAAATACGAAAATAATTCCAGTAACACAATAATAATTAGCAAGCAATATTTGATATTTTTGTTTGAAATACCAGTGACGTCAGTTTGAGTTTGAGGGCGGGTGGAGGGAAGGAAATCAGCAATTTGTAAGCAACCTCCTCTGTTTAGGGATCATGGGTGTGTATCGACATGACCCACCCACCGGCACCGCCACTGTCTTGTGTTAATAGACCTATCGCTCATTTGCATCTCGCGGTGGAAGCCGCATATCTGCTCATTTTTACGCAACGGCACGCTTAATTTATTCCCGCGGTTGGCATTAATGCACCCGACCTGTTGATTTACAGCATTAAATGTCCCCGCGGAAAATGAAATTAATTATTTTATTAATAGCCTGTTCTTATCTCTCCCGCCAGCACTATGAATGGCATTGTGGACTGTCCTCTCCTTTTTTCTAGCGGGTTTATTTATTGCCCCGAGATTTTTTACTGTTGGGTTTGCTACTACACCTTCCGATGGCACGAGAAGGTGTATGTGTTATTTATTATTGTTATTCGATAGGTAGTTAAAAAGCTATTTATGTAACAAGTTCTTAAAATAGAGCTTTGGCGGACGAGGCTATGGACGAGTCGGCAATATCAGCTAAATCCGATGTAAATACATTTTTTTATAAGCTCTACAAATTGTAAGTATCTCCCAGATGCGTCTTTTGTTGTCATTTCGTTATTAAATGTGACATAATTATTCTTAAATTCTCAGAAATCGTAGAAGGTAGTACTATGTCAGTGGTGGCCAGTACGATGAGGCACGTGAAGCAGTACTTCACTAAAAATTTGAAAGATAATAAAAGTGTAATAAATAAGAATCACTAACTACTTACTTTAAAAGTCTAATCAATTTATTACATCCTTAGACCAGTGCTGAAGCCTTTGAAAATGGTAAAAAGTAAAAAAACATAATAGTAGGATGAAACTCATTGGAAAAGGAAGAGAATACAACAAAAATGAAAGGAAAAATAATTTACGGGCGATCTGAGGTTGGGAAGCGGAAGGGGGTGAGTTTTTTAGGGTAAAAAACGGTTTATCTTGATCTCGGGCAAAACTACAAGTCCTATGGAAAAAAGTTAAATAGCAAAGTTGTAGGTAATAAAAACATCTACAACTTTTATATTTACACTTTTTTCACATAACCTCAAAATTTATGTGAAAAATTCAAATAACTAAGTTTTTGGTTTTTTATTTTTATCTTTTATAAAAAAATCTTTTTTTTACGATATTTGGTGAAAACTTATCTTTTTATGTCCCAAATACACTGTAATTTTTTTGATTTAAAATATTTTCACCTTAGTTTGACTTAATATCGAAAAAGCACCCTAATTTTCAATCGAAAATTCTCACGTCAAAATACCTGCTTTTTTGAAAAAGTCGGTTGACTTTTTGTTCGTTCGAATCTTTACTATCTTATGGTGTAAAAAATATACATTACTATGGTAAATGTTCTCAGAAAAAACAAAGAAATGATGCGACAAACTCGAATCCGAAATTTTTTTTAATCATTATGTACAATTTTGAGCTATTTATTAAAATTTATACTTTAATTACTCGAAAAACGTAAGATTCCATATTGCACTGATAAACAAAAAAATTGCAAGTCGAAATATACTACTATAATTAACAACTAAATAAGTTAATAAAGTTAAATTAATAAAACATCTACAATATTTTTTCGTTTCTTTGCATTTTCTGAGAACGTTTACCAAAATAATGTATATTTTTTTTACTCCATCAGAAAGTAGAGCTTTCAACGAACACAAAGCCCACCGATTTTTTTAAAAAAGCAGATATTTTAACGTGAGAATTTTCGATTGAAAATTAGGGTGTTTTTTCGATATTAAGTCAAAATAAGGTGAAAAAATAAATATTTTAAATCAAAAAAATTGCAGTGTATTTGGGACATAAAAAGGTAAGTTTTCACCAAATATCGTGAAAAAAAATTAATTTTTGTAGAAGATAAAAATAAAAAACCAAAAACTTGGTTATTTGAATTTTTCACATAAATTTTGAGATTATGTGAAAAAAGTGTAAATATAAAAGTTGTAGATCTTTTTATTACCTACAACTTTGCTATTTAACTTTTTTCCATAGGACTTGTAGTTTTGCCAGAAATCGAGGTAAACCGTTTTTTACCCTTAAAAACTCACCCTCTTCCACTTTCCGACCTCAGATCGCCCGTAAATTATTTTTCTTTTCATTTTTGTTGTATTCTCTTCCTTCCAATGGGTTTCATCCTACTATTATTTTTTTTGATTTCAAAAATTATCGACCTACCAGTAATATTATTAGAATATATTTGCTGTGTAATTCCTAAGCACCTATATGTATGCACACTGCCCCACAAAAGTTAAAGAAGTTCACAAATCTTGACTTTCTTTTAGAGGTTAACAACTTTTGCTCAAAAATATTTCTGATATGCTATCTTGAATGTTTACTTATAGGAGTGGTTTTTTGTTCCTCCTTCGAAAGCTTTTTCAGTTTTTGGCAAAGTTTTATTTTTGCTGATTTTAATACAAAATTCAAATTCTTAAAACGATTACAAAAGAAGTTTAACACAGGGTATGTCTTCCTCGCACTTCAATGACTGCCTGGCAACACCTTTGCATACTGTCTGTTGAGGTTGTCTTGATCAATTTCTCGCCACAGGCGTGGTACAAGCCCATTGGGATCCTGAAGTGTATATATGAATCTAAGATTCTCTGTACTTGGTCCCACGCGTGCTCAATTGGATTGAGGTCTGGCCAGAGAGGTGGCAGCGCCAAGTGCGGAATACCATGAAATTCCAAGGTATCGACAACAATTCTCGCACCATGTAGTCGCGCGTTGTCATTGAGAAATACAAAATTTGGCCCGATTGCAGCATGAAACAAAGAGATGACATTGTTAGTGTGTGTATCAAGTACCAACAACTCTGTACGCTCATTAAAACCAATGCTTCTTCAAACAGCAACTGTACCACCTCTGAATGGATGAACTTCCTGGATGGCTCTACGATTGGTACCAAAGGAAGGGTCGCAACCGAATTCGCATGTGATTTTGTGTCAGTAGAACCCTTCAGAGTCAGTCTGACTTTGTTTTTAAAATAAAGTCAGTCTGACCCTGTTTACCGACTTCTCTAGGGCTCGTTTAAGAGATTTTGCACAAATTATAGTCCCGCCATCTAGCCGACATGGTCCACTACTAAGACCGGTTGACTAACTATATTTTATATAAATAAACACTGCTAATATGCAATGATATGTATAGGCAATCTTCAATACGTTCATAAGCTATATAAGATAAATAAGGACGCATTTGAGGCATCCTTATACCAATAATATATAGGTAAGAACGAGATGCAGAGCATGGAATTCGTTCATAGCCAATTGCAGGAGAGAGTCTCTTCAGAGGCATGCCTGGTCTCGTCTCTAAAAATGCACCAGATAATATAGTTTGCCATACGGTCGTTTCGCGGTTCCTTTTCCGTTATAAACATATTATATTTAAAATTTCACTGTACTGTAATTAAAATTTTATTGTCGTTTAAGATGAGGATACGATTTACATCATCTGCAATGGGCTTGCTCACCATTTTTTTCATAAATCGAAAGTATAAGTGAAAAATAATGGATCTGCATAATATGAAAATTTTATTCGAAAGTTTAGTACCTTAAAATTAATTACAAATCTTCAGCGCGCGAGAACGGATCGTATGACCAGCGATTGCGCTTGACTCCATGCTATAGGGTTTGTTCCAACAACAAGAGGAATCGATTCAGAACCGTCCAGAACTAGTCAGTCAGTTCAGTTGTTAATGTACTCTCGGCGAATGCGACGTAAGACGGTGTTGTTCAAACATTTCTCACAGTTCTCGACGGCTGTTGGAACAGATCTATAGTTACATGCATTTTTGGAGTATTGTTTCTGTTGCGTACTGCTTTTTTGATTTAGTATGAGTGCAAAAAATAATTTTAAGTAGTGCACAATTCGAGAATGCACAAATATAAGTACAAATGCGTCGGAAAAATTATTTATTTGTTTGCCAATGGGCCAAAAGTAAAGAAGAGCATGGTAGAGATCTGATTTTGTATCTGACAAAGGCACGAGATTTTGTTATAAGGATCATTTTTTTAGTAGTTTTGTTTTAAATATAGGTTGAAGAGGTCATAAAAAATTATTTTTGTTTAAAACCCATGAATTGTGGGAGAATATAATTGAAATCAGAAACAGAAATCAGAAGTTTCGTATTACACACTTTTAAGTCTTAATTATTAACAGAGAAAAAAGAAGGAGTCATTATAGAAGAAGTATTATGTGAAATTTTGACAATTGTATAGTGGTTTTGAAGTTTAAGCTCTACGGCCGGTGCTGTTATTTTCTCTTTAGTGATTTTCTGGTTGTGTTAATATATGCATATTTCTAGTCTTAGTTGATATTATTTGACACTCTTTTGTTGGTCTCGGGCTAGGCTTTGTGGAGGCGGACCCGTTTCCCCTCCTGATTCTGGTTCCTTTATTCCTATTGTTGTATTACGGTTGCTACGGTCGTATTCTGATAAATTAAATATTTTACAGAAAACTGTAAATCCAGTTAAAAAATAAAATAACTCATTTTGTTTTTAAAATTGTTCATATCTATTCGCTATAAATATAAATGAATCAAAATCGAAGTTTTTAATTAAAAAATAAGCAGTAGAATTTTTTTTATTTTGGAAAAAAATCAAATTTAACTTTGTCATTTTATATCATTACATTTTTGCCTAATTAATCCATTATAAGTAAAATATAGAGTAATAGTAATAATATACTTAAATAAAAATTAATGTGGTGGTCTGGTGGTATATCTTTATAAATCCATAAGGTAAGTTCATGCACTTGCGATGAAAATTTTACATTTGTTCATGCACACACGCGAAAACTAGTTACTTTAAATTTCTTGTTCCCTAGCTAAACTCTTGCTATGTGACAGTAAACAAAATAAAACTTTCAAATTGACAGCAACAATGAAAATAACAGGAATTTCTAGATTTTCTCATTTCACTTTTTTTTTCGTTCATATGGCTGGCAAAGCAGCTGGTATAAAATAAAGTACAACTTAAATATAAGTAAAACTTATAAACACCTAACTTTTGATTTATTACATACATAACATATATTAAGAACAGACATTTTACAAACTGCAGTGTTGCTTTATAGCAATCAGTATCTCACATAAATTTTCTTCTCCTATTACTGAACTTTTATTGATATTAATCTCACGTTCATTATTCCAGTTTTCTGTACATACATGTCCCCCCTGTCCCGTTAACTGAAGGCAATTTTCACAAAAATTAAATATCTACAAATTGTAAAAAAATGTATATAAAGTATTAAAAATAATAAGTTATTCACACTTACTTGACTTTGTTCTTCTACGTCATTTTCCATTTTTTAATATTTATTTAATATTGTAAATACTTATAATTATGAAATAAATAAACGTTTGACAAGTGAGACGAGATTGTGATTGATTTGGATGTTTATGTACATACGCAGTTTGTCAAAATTATTGCGATAATCGCTAAAAATTGAAACTATTTCTATTTTGCCGCCCCCTAAATTTAAATTTTGCGATTCTCGCAATAAATTGAAATGAATGAATTGATGTCAAAAATATTTTATGTTGACCAATCAAATTGAAGTCCGCAACTCGCAAATCGCTAGAGAAAAGAATGAGTGATATGACACGAAGTAGAAAAAACATTTAATATATTAATAACTATTAACTTTATTCTCTTAATTTCTGTAATATATAGCCTTTATCTTTATTAAAGTAGTCCGCAATTATGGACATATCCACTTATGATAGATTGTCAGAATTAGCCTACTAAATTCAACTTCAGTAGAACATATACTAAAATATTTACAACACAATAACGAAACAACATATAATAATAATATATCTACCCCTCATTCTAATCGCGAGGATTAGTTCAGAAGTCGGAGTCTTGTGGGGAAGAGGGGGCGGCATATTATTATTAAGCAGGTTGAATTCGCGCTCAGGAACGACTTACGTTGGTAGCCCCTAACCACCATTCAGTGCAGGAATGAGGAAAACCTGGGAAACCTCATTAATTAGGGGGGGGGGCTGGTCAAACATCGATCGGTATCAATCTGTCGCATTGACCCAAGCCCACATTCTTCCACACTACCATACCCGCAGAGAGGGTGTCAATCCTCTCCGCGAATATAGCTGATATACCGGCCGCGGGATTCGATTCCACAGCGGTCTGGCCACACCTATTCAAGTACTGACGCCTTAAACCGCTCGACCACTGATTGACCAATATCAAATCAGTCTGTAAAATAGATATTTTCGGAAGCATATACAAAAAATAAATAAAAGTAAATTCCTCGGGTTTTTGATAACTTTAATGAATTAAGTTAAAGTATCAGTTCAATATACTCGTATGTATCGCAGAATAATTTATAGAAATAAAATTGCGACAACCGATCTTCTCGCATGGACGCATAAAAACAAAGCAAAAGATATACTGTCATTTTTTTGGGGACCTTCTCCAACGTACTCTGTTATTAAGAGCACTTAAACCTCCCTCTCGGCTTCTGTCGTCCTGCGACGGTTCGTCGGTGGAATTAACGTTTTTTTTTTTGTTCGGTTAAAAATTACATCGAACGACACGAAATTACAGTTTATCCGGGCTTGCATATTTATCACGCGCCAGTGACTGACGTATTTACGACGGATTTATGCAGATGGCAGCCCTGAGACGCTTCCTTTGGTCTCACGGATGGTTTCGCGGCATGCTGGAAGAGGTCGAATGAAAGAAGAACAAGAAAAATCGGTGTTACTAAGATTGAAGGCGAGGTAAGAAGTTGACAGACATTTAAATCGTTTCTATTTAGAAACAATGATTCTCAAAAATGCCAAGAATACTATGAAAGAAGAAGAAAACGTGCCTATGTGAACCTGGCACCCGAGTTTTAAAAATTCAAAATATTTGCAATATATATCCTCGTTTTTTTTATATTTTTCAGTATTAATAATATTGCGTGAAACTAACTACTCTGTGGACTAAAGTCCCAACCAGCGTTGAATTACACCCATAATATCTACCCATATATTCTTTATTATTAGCTTTTGTAACATTTTTTTACTGTATTAGAAAGGTATTTTAAGCTAACATAAATCAAATCTCCTACAATTCCTATCAATGAAGTCATATGTATGCTCTCTGACACCAAACATCTAGGTATGCTAATAAACAATTCCACAGAAAAAGTTATATTCAATAATTATCTAAAGAAATTAATCTATCTAAATTTACTAACCTGGTTTAATGAAAACACTCTATAAATACTTCACTTTTGAAACAGTGGGAACTCGAAAATTCAACCACAATATATGAGATCTGACCTATTTCTGCATTTTTAGGATTGCTTTTTCAGGTGAAAGTAAGTTGAGTCAAATATCTAACTATAAAAATTATTAAGTATACAGTATGCGCCAAAAGTATGGAATAAATTCAATAAAAACGAAACAATTATTTTTTGGGAAAAATCCTCGAACAGGTCGATTTTTAAATTAAAAAATACATATTTTAGCATAAAATGCGATTTTCAAATGTCATTTGTTTTCGAGTAATGACGTCATCCATTTTTTTTTAAATGGCAACACCATATTTTTTTCCTTCATTCTAAAAGATCGTTTAATTCTCTATCAGACAGTACTAAAATTTTGCCTTCTTACATAGGAAAGTTTTCGAGTAAATGACGATTGAATGTTAGAATACGTAAATCAATTAAAATAAAGCAAAAACGTTATCAAGTTTAGTTTTTCGAATTCCATAGTTCTTTTATGGATCACGTAGGTGAAAATCTTTGCAACGTGTCATTGTCACACCGACTTTCTAATAAGTATTGTAAGCGACATAGAAATTATTATTCAATTTAAAGTATTATGGCACATTTAACTGTTACTCAAAGAATTGAAATTTTAATTCTTATCGGATGCGGGAATATGACTAGAACTCAGCAGGAAGTTTGCGATTTATTTAATGAAAAATATCCAGATCGCCCTATCAGCCAATCAACAGTCAGTAAGGTAGAGTCTAAATTTAGAGAAACTGGCAATGTTGTAAATATTCCAAAACCTGGACGTCCAAGCATTAATGAAAATCAGAAACAGAACATTTTGATAAATATGGTGGATAATTCTCATAATTCTTCACGATGGGTTGCATTAAACAATGACACTAGTCAGAGCACAGTGCTACGTATCTTGAGGAAGGAAAAATATCATCCCTACAAAATTCAACTTGTGCAGGAACTCAATGAAGATGATCCCGATCGCCGCTTACACTTTTGCGAAATTCTAATGGATTCATGTCAAGGAAATAGAAATTTACACCGGCAAATATTTTTTTCAGATGAGGCCACATCTTGTCTGAATGGTACAGTAAACCGTCAAACTTGCAGATATTGAAGTCGGGAAAATCCTCGTTGGATGGCAGAGGCACATACCCAACACCCTCAGAAATTAAATGTGTGGGCTGGAATAGTTGACGACAGAATAGTAGGGCCTTTCTTCTTTGAAGGAACCCTTACAGGACAAAGATATTTAGAGTTTCTAGAAAATGACCTTGTTACAACCCTTGCAGTAATTTTTCCTAACGATAATGACCCTGACATTCCTGACGAGACCATATGGTTTCAGCAAGACGCTGCACCTCCGCACTATGCGCGCCCTGTGCGAGATTATTTTGACAACTGTTTTCCTGGGAGGTGGATCGGCAGACGCGGACCGATAGAATGGCCTGCAAGATCGCCAGATCTTACACCTCTTGACTATTTTTATGGGGATACTTTAAGTCAAAAGTATACATTAATAAACCACGTAATTTAGAAGAACTTCAAAATCGCATTCGGGATGAAATACGCAGAGTTACCCCAGATATCATTCATAATGTGCAAGAAGAATTTCTTCACAGACTTGCGCATTGTCAAGAAGTTGGTGGATGGCAATTCTAACATTTAATTTAAGTATAAAATTTAATCAATTGTATTTTATTTTACATACCTCAGAATTGTTACTTTTTTTATGGATAAATTTACGTTTTCAATCGTCATTTACTCGAAAACTTTCCTATGTAAGAGGGCAAAATTTTAGTACTGTCTGATCGAGAATTAAACGATCTTTCAGAATCGAGGAAAAAAATATGGTGTTGCCATTTAAAAAAAATCGATGACGTCATTACTCGAAAACAAATAACATTTGAAAATTGCATTTTACGCTAAAATATGTATTTTTTAAATTAAAAATCGACCTGTTCGAGGATTTTTCCCAAAAAATAATTGTTTCGTTTTTATTGAATTTATTCCATACTTTTGGCGCATACTGTATAAATTAAAATTATTTGAAGAAGAAATCCTAAAAATACTTACTTACTTTAGATTTCAAGAAACTACAAACGGAATGAAGGTTTCTACAAAATTTTTGAGCCTCCTGTTGAAGTATAGTGACTCTAGTTTAGATTTAGAGGAACTACAAATGAAATGAAAGTTACTACAAACAATTTTTTGACTTCTGCTTGAAGTATAGTGATCCTACTTTTAGATTTAGAGGAACTACAAATGAAATGAAAGTTACTACAAACGATTTTTTCTCCTCCCGCTGAAGTATTGTGATTACTTTAGATTTCGAGAAACTACAAATGAAATGAAAGTTACTGCAAATGATTCTTTAACCTCCCCTTGAAGTATAGTGACTCTACTTTAAATATCGAGGACCTACAAACGAAATGAAAGTTATTACAAACAACTACAAACTATTCTTCAGCCTCTGCTTGAAGTATAGTGACTCTACCTTACATTTCGAGGAACTGCTAACGAAATAATAGTTACTACAAATAACTACAAACGATTTTTTAGCCTTCTTTTGAAGTATAGTGACCCTACTTAAAATTTTAGGGAACTGAAAGTTACTACAAACAGAAAATTAATCGATACCAGAGGTGACATAATCTTTATTTTCTATTCGGTGTGCACTTACCTTTATATTTCGCGAACGCCACGAAGTCGTGTTCCCTGATCATCAACCGTCCCATCCTTTGGTTCCTGTACGATTGACCCGCATAGCAAGTGCTATGGAAGAACGTCACCCATAATCCTTTTATGGAGTTACCCTTCGCCAAGCCTTTGAGCCTTTCGAACACCTCCTTTTCAGCTAGAGAAGCTTGACGTTGCCCTGTCGAGGAGAAGGTCTTGGGGAGGCTGTATACCACGGTTTCGTTGTCTCTGGGGCTGGGAAATTCCCTATCCGTGTACCTGAGAGGAGAAAATTGAGAGGTTAGTTGAATTTGGTGTGTGATGTGGTAGTTCATTATCCAGATCTCATTTAGTGATGCGACATATAGTTCTGTTATAAATTAGTTGACTGCTCAAATGGACTTATACTTGTAGCAAACAGCCACTGTTAGTCTTCAGTGATGCCACCAAACATATGTTTCGATCTCTTATCAGTCAGTATTTGTATGTGAGACTACTAATAACAATTAATTCCGAAATTGAAAATTATTTAGTTCAGCAATGCTATTAGGTATTCATTTTGGGAGTACTAATATTAATTTTGAAGGTGCTAACTTTAGTTTTGGGTATGATAATTTTAATTCTTCCCTTTTTGGCGCTTATGTGTAGTAAATTGAGTCCTCATATTCCAGTCATAATGGAGTTATTTAGCATTTTTTAATTACATCTTCTGAATGATTGTGAATTTTTTGTGCGATCTGAAAAACATTATAATTTTCTAACGCCTTTAAAATTATTTGAGAACATGGACTTTCGCAAACCGTTGTATGACATGACGTCACTGCATCCTAAACAGCCGGGTTGCATTCGCCACCGTTTACTTTCATTTATTATGCAAAATTAAAATATTGAAGGTGTTATTAAAGACTTTAAAAGAAAAGGATCAAACTTTAGATATTGTATTGTACCAAAAGTAAAACGATAAAGTTCCCAAATAAATTATTTATTAGTTTACCCTGGAATCCCAATAATGCGCGAAACTTTTGCCAAAAAGCAATAAAGCGCGACGTATTTCTTGGATCTGCAACAATTAAATATGTGTTGTATAATAAGATTTATAATAAAATGAGTTTAATAATAATTTATATTGTACTTGTGTAGAATTTATTATTGATTTGGAAGTTTAAATTCTTAGTAGTATTTAAGTATGTACTTTATTAGTCTTTTTAATATTGAATTTATAGATTGCATAATTTTTAGTTTTACAAGGTGGCCCAATAAAACAAATTAAACTAGTGAATTCTAATGAAGCTAAATTAGTATGCAATTTAAATTTGAATAATAAGATTTATGAATTAAACATCTGCTTAATCATTTTTTATAGTTATTGTGTGAAATTTGGGTTTTGTTTTACTTAGAAGACAATTGTAAATTTCTCTTTCAATTTAAACATAAGCTTTTGAGTTTCATATAAAATTTTCAATATTAAAATGAATAACTTGTTTACACACCCTGTATGATCAGTATTAGTAGTAAGCAAACTTTAAATTAACTAAAATTTAAACATGCTGGATATATAACAAAACAAATTTAAAACGATTTAAATTGGAATAATGGAAATTCCCCCTGAAGAAATATTGGCTCTGCCGGTGGAGATGAGTTTCTGTTTGTTATTTTCCAAATTCGTAGTCGTTGATGAAGTACTTGTGGTAGAAACAAAATTTTCAAAAATAAGTTTTGGTACTTGAAGCAGTACTTTCTCCGGTAATTATTTGGATGGCTACCTTACATTTTTTGGAAATACAATCATCTAAGTACCCTTACTGCGTTTGTTCGCCATCCCCCATGTGTTTTTAGAGTGAGAATATCACTTCCAGCGTTGACTAATAACGTAGCTGAAGTACGGTGGAAACTGTGTCCAGTATAGCCTTTCGGATCATCCAAATTTAAAAATATTGCTATTCTGTATGGAATTTTGGTAATTGTATATTTCCCTTTAGCATAAGTTACAAAAAATCTAAAATGACATGTTTTAAGGGACCTACAGTCCATATATTTTCCATACATATCCAAGACAGATACTCCGCTTACAATCTCATTTGTTATTGTAAATATTCTTCTGATATTAGTTTTTGAGTCAGGTATTTGCACCACCAAAATATCGCCTTTATCACTGATATCCTCAAGTACCATATTAACTAATTCATCGCTACGGCATGCCCCAGCAATTCCAAATATAAGCACTACCTGAAAAAGGAGAAATGCACTTATGACAACAGACTAAAATGTCACTTAATTGTCATTTTTTATATACTTTCTAATAAAAAATGCTGCGTTACGTTTTTATTATTCAACAATAACGATCAATCTTACCTTCATATGTAAGTTTCATCTGGAGCTTCTGCAATAAACTTGTTGATATACTCCCTTGAAAACGTATTGGTTTTCTTGGCTTTATATCCAGCAGATCTCCTTTTCAAAAAAGCTACTAATTTAGGAAACTTGTCGATATTGTTTTTAATTTGGAGTGTAGAGCGCAACATGCCGTATTTGCTCCATAATGTTGAAGACTTCAAATTGGCGCATTTTTTGGAAAAGTAAAATACAACCACTTCACATATTTTTCTTATTTGCCTAGTCTCCATCCAATATTTAAATAGCTGGTATTCTTTTTCATATTTTTACAAGACTTTAACGGTAATAGATTTAACGAAACCACGTTTGCTTCTTCCAGAATATCTTGAGGAACTTCTTCACATTCGGAATATATTATTATATACTTTTGGAAAATTTGTTTATTTTTTAAACAAGAAGGAACCTTGGCGTTCCATGTACTTTGATATTTAACAATATTTACTTATCTAAATACCTATTATGACATTTTGACATATTTGGTTGTTTGATTGTCATGCATAAGAATATATAATAAAAAATATGTAAAACACTGTGAATAGTAGAAAAAATCATATGCAAACTTTATGCCTTGTTATATGAATAGCTATTATATTAGAAACGATCCGTCATAATTAAATCTACGCTTTTAAATAACATATTGTGCAGTTTGAAAGTAATTAGCTAAACCCTTTCAATCCCCTCCCTAACTTCGCCCATGCCGAGTTTGAAGTGAACGAGTACCAAGAAACCGAGAAGTTGTAGGAGGCAATGACGTCACGCTTCGCGATCGTTAAATTCCAATTTGAGCTCGTATATTTCGATGGACTTCCAATTTGATAAATGGAAAATAGGCAAATGGTGTAATTTGAGTTTTGACCTTGACCAAATGACCTTATTTGGAAAAATATGCTGCGGACTGTAAAGAAAGATTGAAGAATCGATATTTTACTTAGGCACAGAGCAAAAGGCGGCTCTGGCTGCGATGGTCACGCATGGGCATCGTGCGGCGAGACGTGCCCTGTAGACGACACCACCGCTCGAAAATATGAGTGGCACACACACACACGCGGCGGTCTGTCGTGTTTTATTTTCACTTTGGGCCGTCGGGAGTGCTGCGCCCATTTGCATAAATATGTACTCCTATAAGTCCGTTAAAAGTAAAAACAGAAAAATACCGCGAGACCGGCTCCTTCCACTTTTTGATTAGCTCAAAGAAACCAAACTGGATCTTGTATAATCTCTGCGTAATTACTTCACTTATTGCATTGCGCTGCTGCAGCGCGGCTCAGCAACGGCTGGATGGACTGCAACATCTAGGAGGCGGCGACCCGGGCCTTCGGGCGCGCTTACGGGGCCTCTCCCGAATACGCCAGCGATCTAAAAATGCTTCAAACTTGAACGACTAAATCTGGCAGGAGATTCGACTCATCTACAGGGTGTTCCATAAGATCACCTAGTAATACTTTAAACCAAAATATATTTATACAGTGTGGTCCACTAAGGATTAGGATACCTTATTAACAAACTTTTGGAATATGCGATTTTAATGATATTTTTTGTATACAGGGTATCTCAGGTTTTACTGACAACCTTGAAAGGGGTGATTGAACAGTTAAAATAAATGAGATTTACCCAAATATCGATATTTTTTATATATTTCATTTACTGTCGTGATATTAAAATATTTTCGTTAAATAATTATCATTTTAATATATTCAACTCTTATGAATGTAATAGGTAAATCATTAAGTATTTTCATAAATACATTTAGTCGATCTTGTCCGCCTAGATAAATTAATTTGAACCGAGATAAATTCTTATAATCCTATAGATAAAACTAAATGTCTGCATATACATACCAATTTTTATTTGAATAAAATCTTATAATTCATCATACCTAGTTAAGATTAGTTTCCTGCATAAATTTCTATCCTGTTTGTTATTGCTTGTGAGTGTTTTCGTTGTGTTTACATTTTGCTGAGTATAACTTCAATACATAATACATTTTTGAATTCTTAAATCTGGGCAATCCATCTATATTTATGGTTTTTAACATTTTTAGTTGTTCATATATATGAACAAAAGTATTTTCAATAGATTTTTTAAAGCCCCGATGCCAGTATTGCAGTTCTCTAATGTACCAAGTAATAATTTCTTGGGGAGCTCTTCTTGGATCTTGTGCAAAATCAGTTTTCATATTTTATTTATAATATTTGTAATATGTACTTAGATGCTGTACATGTTGCATACGAATTTATGAAATTTTAGGTTATGATATGCCATCAGGCTAACTCTCTTAAGATATTTCAGTTTTATTGAGGTATATTAAAAACTAATAAAATTTATAGATATTTAATAAACAGTTTATTGTTTTATGGCATACTTTGAGAAGGGTATACTTTTTAAGTGGAGAAGGTTTGTAGAGAGTATACAGGAATATTTTATAAAGTCGTTTTAAAACCATTTGAAGAATTCATAATTTTATAGTTACTTGATAGATCTTATCTATTATATCAACGAAAGCTGTAAGTTTCTTATACGTTTCAAGTATTTATTGCAACATCATAACTGCCTCAAGGCTCCAGTTTGGGGCCAATCATTTTTTCCTATTTGTAAATGATTTATACTTATTTTTAAAATCAAATCATCTTTTGTTTACCGACGACTTGAAATTGTTCTTGAATATATCATGACTCTTTGATTCTTCAAGACCTTGTAGATTATTTATTTATTTATTTTATACTTGGCGTACTGATAATTATTTACCTATTAATACAAATAAATCCAAAACATGTACATATACTCTCAAAAATCAGCCACTAATATTTGATTATAATATGTCGCCTTTAACACGTTTCGACGAAATTAAAGATCTTGGTGTTGTGTTTGACAGCAGATTATCGTTTTCTAGTCATATTAATTCAAATATTAAATCTGCGTACAGTTTTCTTGGCTTTGTTATAAGAAGTACAGAATCTTTCACTGATGCAAGTGCATTGAAAAGTCTATATTATTCGCTTGTACTCTCAAAATACTTAACGAATACTTAACCTGATTTGGTATCGCTACTATCAAATCTAACCATTTGGAAAGAATACGGTGACGCTTTCCCAAATTTCTATTTTTTCGCATCGACAATTATTATTCTGACAGGGGATATGATCACCAATTCCTCTTACAAAGATTTAATATGCAGTCGTTGCATGCTAGGAAGGTTACTTAGTTTAACTTTTTTATTTCATGATATGGTTGATTCTCAGGCTTTACTCAATTTATTCAATATGCGTGTTCCGCGACCTGGCACTTGTGAGAATTCACTGTTCTATTGTCGGAATGCTAGAGCAAATATACTTATAAAATCTCATATTTATTTAGTGTTCTATTGTCGGAATGCTAGAGCAAATATACTTATAAAATCTCATATTTATTTAGTGGCTAATAATTATAACCAAATAGCAGATCATGGTGATATATTTTATTATAATATGACTTATAGTTGCATCCGATTATTTCAATAATGTTCAATATTAATTGTAGTTTTTCTTTTTTCTATTCATATTTTCTATTTCATATTTTTTCTATTTCTTCAACTATATGTATATATTAAATCAAATTTTCATTTGAATACTTTCTTAAAACCAAACTGTTTTATTAAACCCATATGACGGTAATGATAAGTCTTCTATAAAACTACAGCCAGACTACTAGAAATATGTTTTTTCTGTTTGTTCCGTACCAGTTAAAAATTTTTCGAGATGTCGTTACGGCATGACGAGTCGCCGCTGGCGGACGGCCCGTAACGCTTCGCTGGGGCCGTCTTCGTCCCGGAGTAATGTCGGGGTCGCCAAGGAACCTGTTCCGTCCGATCGGCCTCTTCGTCGGCGCGGACATTTTTTCATATAATTGCTCGGCGACTTCTTGTTGCATTTGCAGAACAACATGTCGCGATGAGATACAGTTTAAGGACGTGCAAAATCTTTAATTGATGGACGAGGCCGGGAAGAACAGGGAGAGGGAGAGAGGGGGTCGTCGCAACAAAGTCGACGCGCGATTTGCGCCTTCGTGATCGATCATTTTCGCTCTAGACGAGGTTATAGCCGGAAAAAAAATCTGTACAGGATGGATTACAATGAAAGCCATTGTTTAATCCTCGTTTCTTGCGACTCCCAAAGGCAGTGATCTTAAGGTTATACAGGGCGATAGAACTTTTAACATTAAACAGTGGCGTGCCTAGACATTTTGTCTGCTTCGGTGGTAATAGAGGGTCGAAAAGAAAGAAAAAAAGGAACGAAAAGGACGGATAGAGGCCGCCACCACTGCGCACGCTACTGACAATAAATGGAGGATTTCATATGATTAGTGCTTTCAATATGGAGGGTATTAAAGTTACAAAAAAATTGAAAAAAATATACACCGTAGCCTCTATTCCCTATTCTTAAATAGTTTTCTAGAAATACAAATAATTTTAGACAATTAATAACTGAATAATCTAGGCTTTAATAAATAAGAAGAATGATATCTCATGCCATTTGCAAATTTTCAATGATACAGAAGTAAAACGAATAAATAACGCGAAAAAGCGGTCTAACCAATAAATTTTATGGTACATACTTTAAAAATACGTGTTTCTTTATTTTTTTTATACATACATTTTTCGTATAGAGTGTTCAATTATTATCTATTAAATTGATGTCTTGGAATTTTAATAAAATCAACCATTTTTAAATAAAATACGTTTAAAACAATTTTGTTGATTCTATTTTATTTGCTCCCTCCTCTACGCCTCTGTTGTTCGCAAAAAATGGAGTAGTACATCAAATAATTAATCTTTAGGTGCTTACTGCATATGGAAAATTTGAGATTGATATGTTAAGGGGTTTTGGAATTAGCGAAGATAACTTATAAATTTAAAGAGACTTTAACGCCCTGTATCTCGTTAAGCAATTACCCAGTATACGAGTATAAGATGGTTCACTTTTATTTATAAGTATATGAAAATCTATAGAACAGCAACATCGTGTGTGTCTTATACATGCTTTTTATTTTATTTGAGGAAAATTTCAAGTAGTATGTAACAACGAATAAACAAAACATCAAGAATTTTATTTTTGATATATAACACAATAAAATAAAATAATATAGAATGTTTGATTGACATAAAAACTTCACAAATTTGATCATTTTACAACAAGAAATATGGTGACTTTAAGGGCGATGACACACAAAAGTTTTTGGCGACTCGGTAGCCGAATCGGATAAGTTATATAGCGTTATACAGATGACACACACAGTGGATTTCACAGCTGCGGCGCGTAGTTCATATCATTGGCTAAGAAACCGCTATATGTATCGATCTATCTAGCGCTAAGTAAACAATCGATTGGGCGCCGCTATGTAACACCGGTTTGTGCCGTCTCGGCAGCCGAGTCGGCTGTTGCTCACTGAGTGCTAGATAGATCAAACACACAGTCTCGTTTTTTGAAGATGGTTTGGCCAATGATATAAACCACGCTAGTGAGCATTTTATATCTGTCCACTACTTACTTGTACAGGTGCGTCGATATGTCAGTGGTTCCATTATCGACATCTAGCGGGGGCAAATAAAACCTCAAGTTGGAGAACTCCTTACATGGAATATTCACATACTTCGACATTGCTTACATATTTCAAATCCAAAGCGGTGCCTCCTTTTCGGCTCGTTAAAGTCACTTCTGAAAATGACATATACAGTTATATTGTTATAGGTTATGTTTTGTGGGGTGAATTGTGGTGTCCTCATCAGCAGACTATTAAAATAAAGGTTTAAACCCATTAATGGTCCACTGACTCACTTAAATAGTGAACGTATTAGGGTAGAAACGCAGGGCAAATAGGTTTCCTGCTACTGGTAGCCCGCGCCGACGCGCGTTGACTTACTTTGAAAATTATAACACTTTTAAATGAACAAGTACACACAGTGAAAGCAAATTGTAGCATGCCAGCGCCGAAAAAAATGGAAATTTAGTTTATTCCTTCTTTCGCGATTAAAATTTTGTTTTTTTATATGGTAACTAAAAAACCCTAAATAATCAAATCGCCAGATATGATATTTTGTAAGGAAATAATTAAATTGGCATTACAAAATGTCATTACAGTTTCATTAAAATGTTCGCTTAATGCGGCCTGCATCTGCTGTACTACGTTGGACACAAGCATTGTCACAACAATATGATAGGCTTGCTGTATAATGTAACAAATATAGGGCGGAAAAGTGCACTTCACCGCATTAGTGCGGAAAAGTGTACTTTACCGCATTAGTGCGGAAAAGTACCACTTTCGCCATGAAAAATCGTGCAGAAAGTACACTTTTCCGTATGATCGTAGGAAATAGCTATTTTCGATACAAGTGCGAAATAATGGCGTTATGTGCCTAAAACATCTATTTCGCAACATTTATCGTAGAAGATTTTTCGTAAAATCGTCAAATAAATATTCAAAATAGTTTCGACATAATCTTCCATTGCATTCGCTAGACTATTTTATTTAAACAACTTTAACTAAGTTACCTGCTTTTAAAAAATTCTGAAATCTGTGAACGTTTGTGAACATTAAATTCGGTATTAATTCATCAGAAAAGTTCAGTATGTGTGACGAAGATTTTAGTGATACTGAAAATTCTGAAATAGAAAATGAGGCGGAAGCCTTATATATGTACATTGATTCCTCAGAAATCGAAGAAATTGTACCAAAAAACTTACACAAAATTTGATATTTGGTGTGCCGAAAAAAAGGTACGTAATATTTTGGAGAAAGATATTCTAGCGTACTTGTCCCAGTTATCTTTAAAATGTGCACCCTCTACATTATGAAGTAATTATTCCATGCAGCAAACTAAATACAGGGTGAATCTTAAATAAGTACAAATATTTTAACCAGCAGTATAGTTTTGTGTGTAGAACACATAATTAATAGTTTTTTTACAAAAAAATCAGAAATAAAAAAGTGAAATTTTAAATAAATTTCGTAATTTTTCAGTAGAAAACTTGTTGAGGACCGCTGGCCTAGACAGACCCTTCATACTTTTATGAGTCATAGTGCTGCAGACTGAACGTGTGGTTCACAGTGTTGCCAGTATTACACAAATGTCTTTGCTTCAAGGAAGAAAAAATCTCAACTTTTAGCGAATTTTGTCAAGTGTAACATTTTATATTATTTTTTATTATCAAACTGTCATTGACTGTCATGACAGATTATCGGAAGCCCAAGTCAAACTTGTTAACCCCACATAATGCATGAAAATAGCAATAAAATTTGCTAAAAGTTGACATTTTTTCCATTTTAAATAAAAAACGCGTGCATAGTTTTTCGTTATTCTTCATAAAATAACTTAAGGAAATTGTGTTTTGTGTCCCTTTCTAACAGTGTACAATGACATTTAACTTCTGAAATGTGGATTACTGATTAAATAGTTAATTTTTTAACAAACAGGTAAGCTTGTGTGCACGTTTATGTATAATTTTTTAACATTGGACATAGTAATATCACGTAATATCTTCCTAAATATTTTACGGTAGTATTGAACTTGCGGAAATTCATTTTTAATCGTTGAAGTATAGTAAGGTTAGTTCAGATGTTAAAATTTATGTTAATATTGCTGCGTTAAAGGAAACGTAATATTTATATTGGAGGAGATATGGCAACCTCGCAACAAATCATATGTTTCATTACGTTGTTGGATGAAAAATCAGCCAGCGGTCCTCAAAATGTGGGTATTTTTTTAAAAAATTAATATCTCCGTAAATATTAGAAATTTTTAAAAATGGCTTTCACTAGACTGATTTAAATGACGAACTACACCAGCAGTTAAAATATTTGTACTTATTTAAGATTCACCCTGTATTTGAATAAAAATATGGATATTAGTAATTATATCAAAGTTATTGCTTTTCTCAAAAGGAAATATAGTGGTTATAGACCTAGAAAATCCAGAATATTTTCCAAGGAACAGATTTGAAAGATTTATCGAAGGGGCAGATGATGAAAAGTACTTATTCCAAAATGTTGTCTTGATTGTCGGTATATTTAGAGCCTGTAGGAGAGAAGAATTAACTTATTTACGCACAGAGAACATTGAACATGCTAAGTCGTTCATTAAAGTGACTATTCCCAATGCCAAATCTAATATTCCTAGATTATTTACAACACTAGTAGGAGATATAGAAGGAATACATTATTTGGAAATTTTCCGCAACCGTCCATCCACCATTGATCACAACCGATGTCTTATCACGTACCGGAATTCAAAATGTACTACACAAGCAGTGGGTATAAATAACATAAGTTGAATTCCTAAAAAGATTGCCGAATTTCTTACATTACCCAATGTTACTGGGCACTGCTTTAGAAGATGTTCTGCATCCTTCCTTGCAGATGCAGGAGCCAACATATTGAATAAGCAGGCGATAGCAAGGCAAATTCTCGGGGAGAAGAAAATATCACTTTCATTCCAAAAGCTCAGTGCACCAACAGCACCGCAGGTGCTATCTTCTTCCAATATTCAAGTTATACGAAGTGAATAAAAAAATATATGTTCACTTAATATCCAATTATCCGATTGAAAGGTTGTGTCATTAATATTTATAATAAATAAATAATTTAAAATTCAGTTATTTTATTTTACTTTTACGTAAAAAAGATTGTTTTAAGCACATGTGGCTAAAAGACTGTCATTTCAATACTGAAATGACAATCGAAATGACGTTATTATGCAACGATTTTACGAAAAGTATATTTCACTCATTACTGGGAACATCATTAGGAGCCAATACGTCCTCTTGTCCCCCGGTGTGTACGCCACTGGTTATATTTTATAATTAAATGTCGTTTCGATAGTAAAATCGGTGATTGTTGTGTTGCGTGGGCCGCCGTAGTTCCTTGTCACCTATTTTTAACCGAAATTAATGTAAAATCTACATAAATAAATAAAAACCAGCTGGCGGCGTGGATTGAACCCGCAACCTTCACACAACCAGCCGGTATCCTTCTCGGCAATCAAGGCTTTCTCCGGGCTCGATTAGAGGTTACAGCGATCCAATTTGAATAATTCCATATGTTGTATCTATAAATATTCCAACGTAGATTTTTTTTTACGAAAATTGAGGTACTGAAAAATATCAAGTATACAGGGTGTCCTATAATTAGGTAGTGTGTAATACTTTAGCAGTAAATTCTAGGATCAAAAATAAAAATTTTTGTTATATAAATAGGGGCCATAAAATGCTACCTAAGGGCGCTGTGCCCCCCTGAAAGGGGCCTCAAAAGATCATGTTTCTCAAAATATCCAAAACGAGTTAACGTATAATTATGAATTTTGGAATGTAGGACATTCGTTAAATGTTCTAATAAAGTACGTAAAAACTGTTTAAAAATTATGGTCACGGACGTCTCAGGTAAGGGTCCCCAATTTTTTGCGTGTCAATATTTTCAAATTTACTCATCAAACTATGATAGAACAAATGTACTCTTGATTTACTTCGATAAAATGCTTCGTTTTCCAGAAAAATCGATTTTAAGGTTTTGTTGCATAATTTAAGGAATGGAAAAATATAACATGAATAGGTATTCAGGCCATGAAAACAAACGTTTGTTTACTTGAATTAATTTTACACTTTATTGAATTCAAATTTTTGCTTTTTATGACCTTAGTATTAAAAAAAGACCAACCATTTGGGAGAAAATCGACTTATACATTTTTTAGACATATTACTGATGGATCTCATTTCTTTTACGATTAAGCAAAGTGTCCTCTGAAAACAATCGAATGATAGCTGTCATATTGCTTTGATGGTAATTTCAAACCTTACTCGTGTTTCGTTCATAGATGATAAAATAGACATTTATCTAATTTATTCTTAAAATAATTTCCGGACTGATCTCCACACGGTTTAACGTAACTGATTTGAGTTAGGAAATTTTTCCTATAGCTAGTGCGCGAAAAATTTTCCCGCATGCCAAAAATACATTATAATTTTTGAAGTAACTATTCATTTATTATCAACTTAAATCGTTTCTTCTTATCGTTATTATAAATTTTAACTGTAACTTTTTTACAATTGGTTAAGGAAAACGTTGTGCATGTATTTGATGAAGTAGTCAATATTTTTTGGGGTTAATTGCCGGAATCCTCTATAAATCCTTTTGCCACGTTCGCTGCTTTCCATCTACCATGCCTTTTAAGAGTGGTGAAGTCAGTGCATCAACCAGTATCGTAGTGGAAGTTCTCCGGAAACAGTAGCCGGTGTAATTCCCAGCATTTACAATTTACAAATTTTGCATTTTTTTATACCAACGCATTGTCTTGTACATTTTCCATTTCTATATTCTAGGAAGAATCTTGAATGCTCAATTGGTGACAGACGAAGATATAAATATTTTCGAAACATTTCGACAAGATTGACTCTTTCGATGTTTCTGTTAGAAATAGTGAATTCTCTTCTCACGTTCGTCTTTGTGTTGAGAATCTCTATCAATATACAGGGTGATTCCGAACTTATCTAAAAGAATTTGGGAATAGATGCGCCATGAAAAATGGAGTCGATATAGTAAAAAAAATTTTTATAAAATATTTATAGTTTCCGAAACATTATTAAAGTTGTAGAAATGGGTGTTTTTTTAGAGGTTTGTTTTTTGATTTGGCAACACTGCTTCTACCGGCGGCCAATTTGATAGGCGACGGCTGGATTTGTGTTCAGTATGTTTTGCCATTTCATCATGAATAGACTTACGCCAGAACAACGCTTGCAAATTGTGCAAATTTATTTTGAAAGTCGTGGTTCAGTTCGCGAAATTTATCGAGCACTACGTCGATTTTACGGTCGACATAATCGTCCATCTGAGCAAGTTATTCCAATAATCATGGAGCGTTTTCGCACCACAATTGATAATGCTCATCCCCAAAGACGTCGTACAGTGCGCACCGAAGAAGTTGTTGCTGCTGTGGAGCGTAGTGTTCAAGACGATCCCAATGAGTATATTCGCCATCGTGCACAACAATTGCAGCTGTGTCCATCCACCTTATGTAAGATCTTGGTTTACGAGCTTTCAAGATCCAACTTGTGCAAGAGCTGAAGCCGCGTGATCATCATGTGCCTCGTACGTTAGGTGAATGGGCCGAAAACCAGATTATTCTTTTTGTTTAGCGATGAGGCTCATTTTTGGTTTAATGGCTACGTAAATAAGCAAAATTGCTGGATTTGGAGTGACGAACATCCAGAAGACTTTATTCAGACGCCGTTACAACAAAAACTCACTGTGTGGTGTGCTTTATGGGACGGTGGAATCATTGGCCCATATTTCTTCAAAGATGATGCCGGCCAGAATGTTACAGTGAATGGAGAACGCTATAGATTCATGATTAGGGACTATTTTGTTCCCCAGTTGAATGGCATTAATGTGGAAACACTTTGGTTCTAACAAGACGGCGCAACATGCCACACCCAGCTATCAAAATAATTCTATAAATTTAGAGTAACAGGAGTTTTATGTTCTGTTAATATTTTATAGTTGTATCTAGAATTCTAAATTGTTGCATTAATGTGGCACATAAGACTATTTTGCCTTTAGAAACTGAATTGTTTTTTAAATTTGTTGCAAGAATGTTTTTAGAGCATAATTTATAGAGCATTTATAAGATAACTACTATGTAGCCCTATAAGTGTGTACAACAATACAATTTTACAGCAGCGGTGCGTATAGAATCAAATTACTGTAAAACCGATGCAAAATAGTGCTTTATAGAATTATACCATCTCCTGTGACCTCTTATAAAATTATTCCGTAATGTCGCTTATAGCTTAATTATAGAACTATTGTGTAAGGAGTTGTTAAGTTACAATTCTGCTACGGAAAACAAATTACAAATATGTAAGCTTCTATCAAACTTAAGAGAAAAAGCTCTTTAAAGAGAGTAATAATACAGTTGTTATAAAATCATTATAGAGTAAATAAGTAACAAAAGACTTTTTGTTCCATAAACAAACTTTATAGAACTAACATTTATATATGTAGGTTTCTCATACCCCCATCTGACGAGACCTGCCTGTAAAAGTACGAACTATTTTGATAATGGGGAAATTTGTATAACATAGTCGTGACTTGCAGAAACTATTATCTGCTTGCGGAAAAAAATGTCATTGCGATAGATAAGATTTATTTGATTACCGATTTCCTTATATAAATTTAGTAACATATTTAATTTAGACCGTTCCAAACCTTGTTCATTTGCACTTCTAGATGTTGAAGTTAAAGAATTTTATTAGCTTTATCAAATAAGATTGAAATAATTAAAATTACCACAATAAAATATGACAACACTGTGGATATTAAGTGGCTATCTGTTATAGTAGTTGCTTACGAAGCATATTTGCTCTATAACCATTGCAATCGACACAAAAATGTCATATGAGTGAGAATCCATTGGAAGTACAAGATAAAGCCTATCCTTCTGTCGCCATATTGTGAAGACAGAAAAAAAAATCTTAATTAAAAATATATGCAATATAAATAAGTGAAATGATATCAATAATATGGATATACCCACTTCTTGACTATTTTATATATAGTTGGTTGTTAAATTCATCAATCTAGAAAACATTTTTTTATTACATTTCTAGCATCATAGGAAATATAAGGTTAATTGAAGGCGCGTCAAAAAATTACCATTATGTACCACATATTTCACGATAAAACTTTTTCCGCATAAAAATGTACTGCTCCCTGATAGACAAACTAACAATGCAGGCTGATTAGGTCCATCTTATTGGTTGTTACTGGTCCATTTATTATTTCTAACATATGCGATACATAAACATTTTGTTTTTGAAAGATACAATTAAACGATTTTAAAGTTCTCTAAATAGAACACCATGCAACGCAAAAATTGTATAACGAAGTGCTATATAATGTTTATGAGATTGCTTTGTAACTCTGTTATAAAATTTCTTTAATACCTGTGAGAACGCTTATTCAACAATTCTATAAGTATTTCCTGCAGACCTTACAGAACAGCTTGAAGAACTAAAAAGTTCTATAGAACGGTGCCCATTTTTATGGTATAAGTGCTGTAAGAACGTTTTGAAAATGTTCTTAGAACAAACATTGCTCTATAAAATTTACTCTGGAAACGTTCTTACGATTTTTATAGAACAGGAAATTGTTCATCATCAATTTATTGCGGGAAACATTCGATGACCGCATAATTTCGCGTAATGGACCTGTGAATTGACCTCCACGGTCCTGTGATATCACGCCTCTGGATTATTTTCTGTGGGGATATGTGAAGTCGCTAGTCTACACTGATAAACCAGCGACGTTGAAGCCAACATTCGCCGCGTTATTACCGATTCCAAGCACTAACACCAAGGGATTGGAGGAGGAGGACCGGTATCATGGATGTCACGATCTCCTGACTTTAAATCAATTGGACTTCTTCTTGTGGGGATATTTAAAAAATGAATCGTATCGCACCGAATACTTATCTTTAGATTTTGTTGGCAATAAACATTGATTTCGCAATGTATGATGATTCTACTAAATAATTTTCAATATTATCGTTGTAAGCAGGACATTAGGACATTTTTCATAAATTACTGGCACAATAATATTAGAGAGTTATTGGAAATTCCTTTTAATACTGCTGGACAGTATTTAGTTCGACTTTATAGTCGTTCTAAATAATATATAAATTAATATTTTGAGAAAATGAGGATAAGTTTCCTTCTCTTCATTTCATTTTTCTTCAGACATGTAACGGAAAGTAATTAAAAAAGTAAAACACATTTTATTTTTATTTTAGGTTAGAAAGATATCACAACGGGTATGGTCGATTACGGCCGAACGATCCGATCTGCATCCTTAAAGAAACAGCACACATACGCATGGTTAGATGTCAAGGGAAACCTAAATACTGCTTTACTGTATGAGACGTCCAATAACTCTCTAACACACAAACTCGTTTTTATATCAGCATTCCCTCGGGATTCTTGATTCACATTTACGAAATTCACAATTTTCAATAAGAAATTATGATAACTATTGTTATTTGAACTATTTTCAAAACACTATTAAAAAAATCTTGTGTGCAACTCGTAGGAAAAGTGTCTAGTACCTATTGTAAATAGAACGTTTTTACTAAAATGCGTATGTATTTACGGTCAAATAAAAAGCATACTTTTAGGCACGATTACATTGATTACAATTCCAAAATTGATAGCCAGAACAAAATATTCCGGTTTCTGTGTTCCATTCTATGGTGTCTTCAAATCTGTCTTCGGGTTTTATGGAGCTTCGTTTATAAAATTGTCGTCCAGCGCATTAAAAATTTAGTTTATTGACTTTTAATATACAAAGCCCGCTCCAAGGTCTTACGAGTTTACCAAACTACCCGAGGCGAATTTTATTTTTAAAACCAGATGATTTGCAAAACCGTCCGAGGAAAACAATTCCGTCAGCTTTCGGATTAATTATCTCAAATATTCGCCCCGGCTTACGTAACTATCCGTTTAAAGGTAGGCACCCATTTCAGTGGGTCTATAACCTTCTGCACCTCGACAACGCGTTCCAATCATACCTGCAAAAAACCTGTAGCTATCTGCTTAATTTTAACTATATTGTTAGAAGACCAAGTGTTGACGACTGTAAACGGCAGCGGAAAATTTTGCCCTCTCGAAGATGGGTATGGCGAAAGAGATATTTGACAGTGCTTTTTAGAGATGTCAGAGGGGAACAAGTGCCTCGAGAACCGAAAAGTAGTCAAATAAGGCATTAAAAAAACATAAATTATAATGCAAAAGTATATTACATACCGAGGTGAAAGGTGTTTCATTCTTGTCGAGAAAAAAAGGAAAACCATTTCTCGAAACAAGAATGAAACTTTTCACTGAGGTTTCTATACTATTTTATTTACAACCATACCTTTTAAATGCAAGTGACGGTTTTTGTAACAAAAAAAATACGTGTGAAATTAACAAAGTTCCCTGTATAACCAGATTACAGATAAAAAAAAGTTGGCATTTTGATAAAATATATTTTAAATAATATACCCGCTCATATTATTTGTACAGTAATGAGAAAGAAAATAATTTTCAATTCATGGAAGTAACACGTTGGGAAGTTGCCAATGCCATTTTGACATTAAAAAATAAAAAATGTGAAGATGTTTATAACCTGAGTATGCAAATATTGAAAAGTATAATGAACTCAATAATAATTCCTATTACCAGTTTAATTAACACTAGTATTACGTCCAGACTCTTTAAAAGTTGGTAAAGTAGTACCAATATATAGAAAGAATGACGTAAATGATCCTTCCAATTTTAGACCCATTTCCATAATTCCATACGTTGCAAAAATTTTTGAGTACATAATGAAAATTCAAATTACTGTGATACATTCAATATCATAAATTCTGGTCAGTATGGTTTTCACAATGGTTGCTCTACAACATTAGCGGTAAACAAACTAGTATTATATATGTAAAAGTTTTTCAAAATGGTGATTATATAGCCACACAGTTTTAGACTTAACAAAAGCGTTTGATTGTGTATCTCATAATATTCTTATGAGAAAGTTACGATTTTATGGATTTACCGAGGGCAGTACACAGTTGTTGAGTTCTTATTTGACAGATAGGCAACAATTTGTGAATTAATATAATGTAAATTCTGGCTTAAAAACTATTAAACATGGGGTACCCCAGGGGTCGATACTGGGGGCCCATACTTTTTCTAATATATATAAACGACCTACTTAATTCTTTGGATCATGATATTTTAGGAATATTGTTTGCTGATGACGCTAGCCTATCAGTAAGAAGTAAGATACTGTTAGATTTAATGAATAAGGTCTCTCAGACTCCCGTTAATGAATGGTGGAAAACACGAATTTTTCATTTTCTAGCAAAATGGTTATTATTTTTCTTTAAATTTTTACGGCACAATGTAAAACAAATCCGGCACAATTCGGCACAACCTCTATTTTTTATTTTGTCAAAAAAATTAGAGACTAAGTGTACTTAATACTTTACCACCAAATTCTTGTACTATCATCAGAATGATGTAATATCCTGATCACGCTATTACTATGTAACGAATTAATTTAAAAAAATAATAAGTTTATCTTGTACGAAACAATATAGCAAAATGCAAATTACATACCTCGCCAAGTAGTTTGTTTTGTTATCCAAATATACCAACTTTTCACTTGAAAATCATCCGATTAGCTTATCTTAATCGACAAGCGACTTTCAACTTATCTTGCTGCTTTATTTTTAAATAACATAACCAATAATATATTGAATTGGAAATATAATCATTGCAAACACAACCTTAGATAAAAAAAAACAACTTCAATGCAGCTTATGATAGTGTACACTAACAAGTATTCACTAACATTAATGCTGAATGGGACTTCCAGTTCAGTCATGGACAAGAAGGAATCCCCGCGTACTCGAAAACTTACCACAAATTGAAAGACCCTGGAAGCACTGCGGCACATTCGGATTGCAAGTAATACTTATAAACCGAACAGACTGTGTGAGTAAAAAAACGCTATCTATTAATCAAATTGTAGTGGTGCAAATGTTGATAAGATTAGACGGACACGGCTCGCACACATCCCGTTAACAATTAGAAATTAGAACAAAGACGCAGCGGATGACAATGAATAAAGTAGTCGTAGTTTGCAAGTTGTTAATGAGCAATGAAAGATTTATTGTAACATTTGTTTGTTTCCAGTAAAAATGATTATGACATGCAATGCCGTTTTTTATTAAATAAGCAATGATACAAGTTCCCATGCTTATATGTAGATGGATCAAAACAGGGTATTCCGCATAAGAACCGTCACCGAGAAGGTGCATGTATGGGGGGTACCAAAATATTGCAATATTATTATAATTATTATTATTATTATTATTATTATTATTATTATTATTATTATTATTATTATTATTATTATTATTATTATTATTATTATTATTATTATTATTATTATTATTATTATTATTATTATTATTATTATTATTATTATTATTATTATATTATTATTAACCAGACATACTTATACAGTGCGTTCATAAAGTAACGGATAAATTCATTATTAGCTAAATAACCAATATTACTAAAAACTCTCGAAACAGGTCGATTTTTAATTGTAATTTACTGTTTCTTCAAATAATAATTTAATATATAGGGTGACCTACTGTCGAGTAATTACGTCATCACTGGTATTTTTAAGTAGAACACTCCAATCAAATAACAGTCAATATCATTGGCCCAAACATTTATCTTAAACTCGCCTTGAAAATGTCTATGAGTTATTACATAGCGGTAACGGTAATAATAATAATATAATAATATCTCTACCCCTCATTCTAATCACGAGGATTAGCCCAGAAGTCGAAGATTTGTGCGGGGGAGGGGGCGGCATATTATTATTAAGCAGGTCGCATTTGCGCGTTGGTAGGCCCTAACCACCATTCAGTGCAGGAATGAGGGAAACCTGGAAAACCTCATTAATTAGGGGAGTAGTCAAACGTCAACCGGTATCAATCACTCACATTAACCCAAGCCAACATTCTTCCACCCTACCATATCCTCTCCACGAATATAACTTATATACGGTCTATCGGCTATGGGGGTCGAATCCACAGCGATCTAGTCATCTCGATTCAAGTACTGACGCCTTAAACCGCGCGACCACTGACCGATTCAACCATGGTTTTGACGATGTTTAACAATACCATCTTTTTTCCGTAGAAAAGATGTAATAAGATTTATTCATAAATAGTTCGAGAAATTTACTGTCAAAAAAATTAGGGTAAATTGAATTAAATAATATTACGTAGCACCCTTTAAGCGCTACATAAAAACTAACACCAAATTATGCTTTCTCACCCCAAATCCAATTTTGTGCGAAAATTTTATATTTTGCAGCAGCTATAAAAATAGTTAGTAGTAGTATAGTAAATATAGTTATAATAAAATTTCTATTTCAATTCCCTGTATCTCTGTAATGAAGGATTTCCGGACTTACGTTCTTATGAAAATTTGTTCTTGTTTTCTTAGAATCACCCCCTGTATTTTTAGGGGTTGTTCGTGGACAGCCTGTACTATATTAAGGAATAATCACGTAAATGTGTTTTTACGTAATAAAATTAGGAAATTTTTACAAGTTTTCTTAAGATATCTGTTGCACATGCGCAGTGACATATCAAACTAACCCTTAACCTAATACATTGTAGTTGTGTTGTTAACGTGTAGCAGACAAACATATACGGCTCATTGATAGGGACTTTTTGTGTGATATTCGTAAGACAGGAAGTATAAAATGATATTTTGTTACCTGTGCACTTGCAGCTTGTCAATTTAAATATTATTTTACAACTCATAAATATCATAGAAACTAAACCATACAACATAACGTAGCTGCAACATTAGTTGCAGCTACGTTAATTATAAATTGACTGTAACTAAAACTTGAGCTAAACATATTTATTTTGACATACATATATCTACAAATATTTGCAAAATATTAAGGAATGTATAATGATGTTTTAAGAATTATGTTGTATATTCAACATATTTTATAATGCGAATGAAATACCTACATTACAATACATTTTTAGATGATGGGTGAACAATACACTTTTACAGAGACGGATGAATAATTCACATTTAGAGGATATGGATGAACAAATTCCATTAAAAAAATCTTCATACATAGTTATTTCTACTACTGACAAGGCCTTCTTAACTATTTACAAATAAAAATGTGACTCGCATAGTGTATTTATTATTGAATTCTAATAATAAAATCTATTGTATTGACTAGCTTAAACCTGTACTAATACGGTCGGAACCGTTCCTCGAATAATGGTGGTCCTCCGAGACGTCGAGGAAGGCACCAATAGCGAGTCTGTCCCCAAGAAGAACCAGGCCAAGTAAAAGGCTCCTGATTAATGCTAGGGATGTGCATTTTAACTCTATTTCTCGCAGCGATCAGTTACCCGACAAAACAACCCGGAAAACCATTATTACTATTGATTTTTTTCATTGTTTTGAATTTTCATGTCTTTAACTACTTTTACTTAGGCACCTAATATTCTAAAATTTCAAGGAATCGTTATCCTTATCATTATTTATTTAAATGAAAGGTATATGACTTCAATATCGTAAAATTAATACCTAATTTCTGAATGAAAAAACAAAGCTTTCGACGAACAGATAACGGGCGCGTCTCGTTGAGTCAATAAACCCGTATATTTGCAGTGCATTACCGTTTTTTTTCCGGACTGATAAGGCCGATGGCGACCCGCGCCGTTATCGGCCGCAAATTGCCCGGAGCAAACAAAGCTCTCATCTCTAATTAACAATTACACGGCGACGCAGGAATCGCCGTCGAGTAAGCGTGGGCGACAAGGGACAAAACACGATCGGGATGACATGCTCGATTTCAGGAAACACGCCCGACGGGCAAACATAAAACGCCGCGCCGACTGCGATAAGCGTGCGGCTTGTAAGCCCAGAGCGCGGAAAGAACTGGAAAGTTCTCGCAGTTTTTCCACTGCGTAAGCCAGCGGATTTAAATGAAAAATTTTTATCGTCATAACGAATGTGTGAATAATCGCATTGTAGTCTTAATTCAACGAAAATAATTAACACAGGATGTCCGGAATATGAGTGCCAATATGCGACCAAAAACAAAGTTTACGGAATAAATACAGTATGCGCCAAAAGTATGAAATAAATTCAATAAAAACGAAACAATTATTTTTTGGGAAAAATCCTCGAACAGGTCGATTTTTAATTTTAAAAATACATATTTTAGCGTAAAATGCGATTTTCAAATGTCATTTGTTCTCGAGTAATGACGTCATCGATTTTTTTTTAAATGGCAACACCATATTTTTTTCCTTGATTCTGAAAGATCGTTTAATTCTCTATCAGACAGTACTAAGATTTTGCCCTCTTACATAGGAAAGTTTTCGAGTAAATGACGATTGAATGTTAGAAAACGTAAATCAATTAAAATAAAGCAAAAACGTTATCAAGTTTAGGTTTTTGAATTCCATAGTTCTTTTATGGATCACGTAGGTGAAAATCTTTGCAAAGTGTCATTGTCACACTGACTTTCTAATAAGTATTGTAAGCGACATAGAAATTATTATTCAATTTAAAGTATTATGGCACATTTAACTGTTACTCAAAGAATTGAAATTTTAATTCTTATCGGATGCGGGAATATGACTAGAACTCAGCAGGAAGTTTGCGATTTATTTAATGAAAAATATCCAGATCGCCCTATCAGCCAATCTACAGTCAGTAAGGTAGAGTCTAAATTCAGAAAAAGTGGCAATGTAAATATTCCAAAACCTGGACGTGCAAGCATTAATGAAAATCAGAAACAGAACATTTTGATAAGTATGGTGGATAATTCTCATAATTCTTCACGATAGGTTGCATTAAACAATGACACTAGTCAGAGCACATACCCAACACCCTCAGAAATTAAATGTGTGGGCTGGAATAGTTGACGACAGAATAGTAGGGCCTTTCTTCTTTGAAGGAACCCTCACAGGACAAAGATATTTAGAGTTTTTAGAAAATGACCTTGTTCCAGCCCTTGCAGTAATTTTTCCTAACGATAATGATCCTGACATTCCTGACGATACCATATGGTTTCAGCAAGACCTCCGCACTATGCGCGCCCTGTACGAGATTTTTTGGACAACTGTTTTCCTGGGAGGTGGATCGGCAGACGCGGACCGATAGAATGGCCTGCAAGATCGCCAGATCTTACACCTCTTGACTATTTTTTATGGGGATACTTGAAGTCAAAAGTGTACATTAATAAACCACGTAATTTAGAAGAACTTCAAAATCGCTTTCGGGACGAAATACGCAGAGTTACCCCAGAAATCATTCATAATGTGCAAGAAGAATTTCTTCACAGACTTGCGCATTGTCAAGAAGTTGGTGGATGGCAATTTAATTTAAGTATAAAATTTAATCAACTGTATTTTATTTTACATACCTCAGAATTGTTACCTTTTTATGGATAAAATTTACGTTTTCTAACATTCAATCGTCATTTACTCGAAATCTTTCCTATGTAAGAGGGCAAAATTTTAGTACTGTCTGAGAGAATTAAACGATCTTTCAGAATCAAGGAAAAAAATTTGGTGTTGCCATTTAAAAAAAATCGATGACGTCATTACTTGAAAACAAATGACATTTGAAAATCGCATTTTACTCTAAAATATGTATTTTTTAAATTAAAAATCGACCTGTTCGAGGATTTTTCCCAAAAAATAATTGTTTCGTTTTTATTGAATTTATTCCATACTTTTGGCGCATACTGTATAAGTTAGACCACTCTCTGTCGGCACTTTGATGTTTTGAGATCAAAGCCGTACTGCCACACGTGTGTACTATCGCAAAAGCAGCCAATTACGGGGGAAAAGTAATTAGATTGCAATTGGCATTATATACGAGGGATATTCTAAAAGTGTGATGTAAAGTTGCTTATTGTAAATAAAACATTTGTAATGTAATAAATATAAATATTGTTTACGGAAGCTTACCTACTCTTCTAGTTTGTTAATTATGTTCCTATTTACGTTAGAATTTATAATTTTTGTGATGCCTTTATTTTGACGTTTTCTGGAACATTCCCAGCCACATTCTACTTGATTCTCGAGACCGCCTAGAACCCTAAAAACCTACATAAGCGGATCGGTTTCGCAGTCAGTTTATGTTCAGAAGTCAAACGCTAATGACTGAAAATAATTTGACAGTCATGAATTTGTTGAAGGATATTTCTTGTGTAATCAAGAGTGTATGTATAAAGTTTTGTATTTTGTTAGTTAATCTTTCAAGTCGTATACATTGACTTGTAAATTTTAAAATAAAATATATACGTAGTCTACTGTACAGAAATAAAGTAGCCAAACGGAAAATGTGCATCAAAATGATTATCTACATATTAAAAAAAACAACAATATGCATTATTGCTCGTTAGAATGTAGTTGTTCTTGGACTCTTACATGCAAGTGTTTATGACGTTTGGCACTTTTGATCTGAAATATAATAAAAATGCATTATATTCCTGTTTTGTAATTTAAAAAACTATATATTTTTTCTGTAAAAAAATGACTCAAATGAAAACCCAATGTACAATTATGTGCTGATCATTTTTAAGTACCTACTTAATATTATTTAAGCGATTTGGGTATTTTTATATGTATATTAATTAATTTGAGACCAATTATTTCAATTTATTTAAAGATGATTTAACTGCTTTCTAAAAAATACTTATGCAAAGTTATATATTAATATATTACATTTTAATATTAGTATTCATATTCACCGTTTTATAAAGGAACTATATTATAAATAGTATAAATAAATATATTCATTGATAAACACAGTTCTTTGAAAAGTCATAAATTAAATGAAAAAAGGCATTCCTCAAAGTGATTTACGTACATTTATTTATACGTCCCTTCAAGATCAAGTTCAAGCGTACCTACTAGAAATTACAGAGAAATTTACAAATATCTTGAATTTCCTATGAATTAGTATTAAAAAACATAAACATTAGAGATAACTTGATTATTTCCAAGAACACTCGAGAGGGAAACCATACTACTATACATTTTTTACGAAGTTGTAAAGAATTTGAAGAATGATTTCGACGAAGATTCCAAGATTGAATTTAGAATATTCATGACACGGTTCATGATATGTGTAAAGGTATTGTAAAAAATGTTGTGTTTTCTGACAAACAAATTTAACTTCACTGGTTTGGTTTGAAATTAATTTTTATTCATATGTGTCTCTTTCACTTCTGGATGTCATATTACAATACTATCAGCTGTCAAATGACCTTGGCAACCATTTGCATTGCATTAGTAAATGTTCGTTTTTAATAGAGGAAAATAGAAACTAAAATACATTCAATTCTCATAGTGGCAAATACAAATTTCTATATTTTCTTAATAAGAAACATCTTTAGTTTCCTTGTTTTTACACCTACAAAATGTAAAAAATTACTTTTAACTTAGGTAGTAGGTTTTGCAAAGCTAAGAGCTTAACCTTGTTATTTTTCATTTTTTGAAAAATAGCCATTTTAATTTAAAGAAATTGTTGTTTTTTTTAAATAAGTGTGCAATGGAGAATTTTTAGTTTGCATATGAAGGGAGGAAAAAAATTTGGAGATGGGCAAGGGAAAACTATACTTATTTTTGATGAAATGTTGAGAAAAATTCTTATTTATTGATAAATAGCTAATGTATAAATTTGTTAAATAATAAAGAAACTTGAAAATTGGCAAGAACGCACTTATTTATCACAACACATTAAAAGTTTTATGTTACAATTTGTGAACAATTTGGCTTATTTAGATTGAAACAAAAGAAAAAACTCAATTTTTACAACAAAACTTTTTATTAAAACAATTTTCCATAATACAATCATTATTTACTCAGTTAATATTAAAATTCCTATGAATAGGTAAGGCAAATCTTATGTGAATTTGGATTACCTAAATTGGACAAAAATTTGGGAATAGGTAGTTCTAAACACCGAACAAAAATCAGCGTGGGTCCAAAACTATAAAAAAGTCATCGTTTTTTTCTTCAACAGATCCAGGCTGTAACTCAACATATCAATTTTGAGAAAATTGCTTTTATACAAAAGTTATAAAAGACAACGAATGTTATCGAATGTTGAACCTTAGATTTGACCTTGAACTTTTCTTCCAAAGTTATGTAAATGACAATGGGGTTTTAACGGAAAAAACTAATATTCTATCAAGAATAAGAAAATTGATATAATTCTTCATCAATATCGAGTATACGTTGATTCAATCAATGTCTAATGAGCGTAAAATCTATGTTTAATAATTATTGACAGATTCCCGCTTGGTTTCTAGCGTGACATCTGAATAATCGTCGAATCAATGTATAATAAATATTGAAAACAATGTTGAAACATTTCCATATTACTTTTTGCCTTGCGCTTTTCACAATTCAACTCTTGTCAGATTCTTGAATGAAAACTGGGATTTAAAAACAGCCTTCGACATGAAAATAGGATTTTGTTAAAAACATCCGTTGACCTTCAAATAACTGAAAATTATTCTAGCTGGGCAAAGTCTTGATTACTGTTCATCATTGCTATATTGCTAAACTGAATGAAACTAATTTATTCAAGTAGTTACGTTTAATAGCTATTTATGCAACAAGTACAAAAAGTACGAGTTGCATACAAAATTTTTTCTACGTGCAAAAACCAAAAAATGTTTTATTTAGGTGTAGGAAAATATGACGTCGATTTGAACGTTTATGTTTGTCATGATGACAAAACGCTGTAGTAGAATGACAGATGAATGCAATAATAGTATATTATGCAACGATCATGTAATGATGGTTATTAATAACCATTACATGAGAGTTGCATACGCTATTTTTTCTACACCCGATAAATAATCAAAAACCATAAATTTTATATTTTTATTGAACACAATAGGTAACAGTAATTATTCGTATGAACTGCATTTTCTGCTTTCTCCGATATGTGTGGAAGAGTCGATGGTAATTCTTCAATATCGCTGATATCAGACATTTTGATAAATTATCGAAGTTTAGCTAGGTATCTACGAAAATTTAATACGTACTGATTTTGACATCTAAAATAATTACATAAGAACCTAGGATAAACGTCAAATGCACAGCATGCTTGATTGAAAAATTATAGGTTTCTATTGTTTAAAAATCTGTATCGTAATGAAAAATCTGTATCGTAATGGGTATCATTATGAAACGGATTATGGGCATATAAGTGCATTGTTATAATACGGGTGTAGAAAAACATTTTATTGCACTAGTGCAATATAGAACCACTTTTTCCACTAAATATAGTTCAATAAAGTTTTGTTTTTTTGCATGAACGTAAAAAAATATTGTTATATCACGAAAACATAAGAATATGCTGAATTTTCTTATATTTAAAGAATAATTGCATTATTCCCTTCATTCTTAAAACTTATGTTGTCCATTTTTTGTACAATATTAACTTGCCGAAAAATTTGGGAACACAGCTGGGTTGTTCTTCTGTAGTTTTTATTTCTACAATATACAGTATGTTTCTTAAGTAGAGGTCAAAAATCCAAGGGCACATTCTGTGATCAAAAATAAAGGTATAACCATAACCATTATCCAATTTCAGCTTGTGCATAATTAAAAGAAAAAAATTCTTCTTCATTTCTAAACTGCTTGAGATAATTTAACCAAATTTGGTTATAATATTTAGTATGACAGCATGTACTGAAAAAATACTTGTCTTCTGGTTTATGTAGATCATTTAAGACGAAAAAAAATCATAATAAATTATTTGTCCACTAAACTTCAAACGTCAAATTTTAAATTTAAAAAAATCCCAAAAAAATGTAATTATCACTAATAACAAAAAAAGTAAGTAAATATATAAAAATGTTTTGTAGTGCAATAATATATATTTTAAATTCTTTATTTTAAAGAGTCCAAAGAAGTAAATCAAATTTTCACGCTGTATGTTAGTAGCAGTAAATGATGTATAGTACATGTTGAATTACCCATTTATAACTGTATAATGAATTATTACATAATGTGGATAGATATAACGTAAACTTTCATGTGGAGTAACTACGTTTTCACGCGCAAATAAAAATTTCTTATTCCGGTCCTGATCACCGATTCTGTCAATTCTATCCGATGTGCTATCGCACTCACATTTCGAGGTCACCGCAGAAACTGAAAGCAGTTCAAAGTGCCGACAATGGAGTGAAACTGCTGGTCTACCTATGCTGTGATCATACTAAATATGCACACCGAATTTGGTTAAATTATCTCAAGTGATTTAGTAGTTAAAAAATGATTTTTTTCTTTATTTTTTGACTTCGCTGTAGCTGGACAATGGCCGTCCTAAGGCCCCGCATTTATATAACAAAAATCCCTTAATTTTGACCACAGAATACGCCCTGGATTTTTGATCTCTACTTAAAAAACATCATGTATATGAAAAGAACTTTACAAACCCGGAAGTGTCGAGAAAAAAAAAACAATCGGTATTTTTATTAATATGTGATATACTTTTACCTTTAGAGATTTTTGGGCTGAACTGAGTAAATAATTTGTTTCATTCATCATTTACTTCTAAAACACAAATATTTTTCTGACTAAACTATGTCCGATTCTGTTCAGAATAGTACATCGTGCAATATGGCCTTAGCATAGAGCAATATTTTTTGCGGACAGTGTAGATCCGTTAGAGGTAGGGTAAGGTATAGCGAAATCTGAAATGCAAATGGAATCTCGCGACCCACGTTCAATTTACCTGCAAAAAACCGAATGTGTATTAATTACAAATAGTTACCCGTTGAATTATTTAAATCAGCGCCACCGGTAAACAATTTCCTATTGAAATTACTGAGTAGATTGAATTCTGCTGCCTGCCCATTGGAATTTGCATAAATACGATATAAATCATCAGCGTTCATTCGATAACTGGCAATTAAACACTTTACTGGATAGGAACTAATTGGAAGGCTTCAGCAAATATTAGCTTAGCACCGATATTTTATTATTTAATGCAAAAACAAAATAATACTTTCCATGCTTGAATGCCTAGTTTTTTTCGTCATTTGTTTACAGGGTGTTTTAAAAAGACGTGGCAATATTGCTAAAGCGGATAAAACAAGTGAGACTTACTTAATAAACGTATGATCTTAGAACCACCCATTTTTGAGATACAGGGTGTGTATGTTTGCGAACAAGAACTAACCTTTTATTTAAATCACCGGTATACAATATGTGCAGTGTATTATTATTAATTAATTAATACAGTGTCGCATATCTGTCATATAAATCATACAAGCTTAAAATCTATTTTGTTAGCCATTTCACGTACTGTAAATGAAGATTTCTGTTAAATAGTAATACATATAAGTTATTCCCTTTATTTACTTATTATTATTGTTGTCATTATTATATTTGTAGTATTACTTTACCTATTGTTATCTATGTAATTGTCCTATTATTGGTCTTGTACTGTTGGGCAATAAAGCATTATTATTATTATTATTATTTTCTTTAGTCATATCTTTCGAAGCTCTGACACTTTCGGAGATGTTCTGAAGAGTAAAACAATGACCACTCTCTACTCCGTGGAGTCAGTAATCATTGAGCCCGTAAATCGTGTGTTCTGATCAGACGTAGCGAACCAAGGACCATTGCCTTCTGCATTCTGCCGGCTAAGATCTCTGCCGAATTTTAGCAAGCCGGTATAATCTTTAATTCTTTAATTCAGAAAGCAGCGCATGTCTCATTCCACCCAGGATGCCTATAATTAGCACCACAATCTTAACAGAGTGGTCTGGATACAGCCTGCGGAGCTCGGAGAGAAGATCTCGATACTTCCTCCGTTTCTCCTCCTCTTTTAGGACGATGATGTTTTCCGAGGGAGCCGAGAACTCAATCACAAAGATTGTCCTAAGCTGGTGGTCGAGGAGGACTACATCAGGCTTATTGACTTGAATTTGCCTGAGGGTGGGGAATGAATAGTTCCAATAAATTCGACACTTCTCATTCCCCACAACGGATTCTATATCACCCGGAGCATAAGGTAGCACTGGCGTCTTGTCTATCTCATACGAGTGTCGTAAATGATAATACAACACCCGTAAGGGTGAATCGTGTCTTTGGATATACGCTGTGGCCGCATATACAGGACAGGCCGACATATGTATAAGCGTCTCCGGCGCTTGGCGGCAAGTCCTGCAGCTGGTATCAGGAACCTCGATACCCAAGACACGAATACGATAGACGAGAGTGTTAATTACACCATCTTGGCAAGCCATTATGAACCTCTCGGTCTCAGAGTTCAGCTCAAAAAAGCGAAGGTCAGCTTTTCAGATAAGCCAAGCCCCTCTAGATGACGGTAGAAGAGACCATGCATTGGTTTATCCTTATGTAACTGCAGAATTTGGGCTTTTAACTGAGCAGAATCCGACTCGGCGACAGAATTGACTTGAAATCATTTAATTTAAATAAAAGCAAAATAGGATTTTTTAAGAAGGTTAAGCTTTATCAGCTCTAACAAGCAATATTGCTGTTTGTTTTAAACACCATGTATAATGCGCCTGTTACATGAACTTTTCTACTAGAACAATAAAAATTAATAATAATAGTTTGACATTTATCTAAACTCATCGCCAACTACATTCACTTTTTGGAGAGCAAAACTGAAGATCATTTTGCAAAATTAACGTAGGTATATAAATAAATATAGCCTTGGAAGTAAAGTATAATATTTATTTTTCTTTTGTACAGTTTAACATTCAGATAGATGTTCATCAGTTCCAAGTAATACCTGCGGATGATAAAATTTATAAATAACATAATACTCGTAGCTAGTTTATCGTCGGATACGACGACGTTGTAAAAATATAGGGAGTGGTGGTATAAAAATACGGGTAAATAAAGATTATGTGGTTAATGCAGGTTATATGACGTTATCTTCCTTGAACTTGACACCTAGAAATTTTATTGTTCGATATCTAAGCATTTTGTCATTGAGAGAGAAAAAAAATCATTTTTTATGTCGGTTTAGTCACACCAACCTTGATCTGATCTTTTAATCGTGTAATGCAGTTTTATGAAGGGAACACTGACAAATCTCGGTTGACTGCAATTGTTTCTTGTTTAGATAGAGTCCTGGTGGAGGCCTTGGATACGTTTTCATGTTGTTACCAATTGTGTCTATCTTGGTCGGGTCCCCATAAAGTTTTTTTGTAATAAAAACCTTTCGACTTGTTCGTTTTTGATTGCAACTTCTTAATTTTGATTTCTTCAATTTGCATGCCATAAAATGATACAAAATGAAGCGCTATAAAAATGTTATTTTATTACTAAATAATGTTGCCAATTATCACACATTACTTGATAAAAGGGTAGCAGACGCAATATATGTTGGTTGAAAAAAAAAAACGTTATTAATGATTTTGCAAAAAGGCGAAATTGGAAATAAAAATGTTTTGATTTTATAAATAGAAATACTAACAGTATTATTACACATTGAGGTAGCATTAAGATTACAGGGTGTAACTTTAAATGGTGGTCAGTTTTTAAAGGTAATAGCAGGTACGTGATCTTCAGAATAATAATCTATTTTTTCTTAAATAGTCAGTTATATAGAATGCGTTTTTTATATAGTGGTTTGAAAAGTATAGTTAGTAACTAATATGAGTTGAGTGAAAAGTTCAATTTTTCCTAACTTGTATGGGAAAAATTTTCCTACACGCAGAAATACATCATAATTCTTGAAGTAACTATTCATATATCTATGTATTGTCAACTTAAATCATTATTTATCATTATTATAACGTTTAACTGTAACTAATGAAGTAAAGGATTAGTTTGTATTTATGTTGATCTCTCTTTGACCCAATGTGTTTGAGGTTACTCGAAGTTTTCGTTGAACAGAATCCTCTATATATCCTTCTCTCACGTTCGTTGCTTTCCATCCACCTTAACTTTTACGAGTGGCGATGTCTGCTCCTGCATCAGCCAGTATTTTAGTTCACAATTTTCAGTAAAAAAATAAAATAACTATAGCTATTTAAGCTATTTTCAAAACACTATTTAAAAAAATCATGCTGCTGTGGTATGCAATAGAGTGTTAAGCTGTGGTGATAGACGGGCAAGAAAACAAACGGCTAACGTTAATTTGGCAAAACGAGAATCTTTGTTAGTTTGCATTGAAATCTAAATACGATTTGTATGGTGCAGTGTTGAATTTTTTAGTAAAATATAAAGTGGTATGTATTTAGTGAAGTGTCTTGTGTAGTATGTTTCTGAAGTTAAAGACATCAGTCTCAAAGTTACACCCTGTATATCGATATACCTTAGAAATGAAAACAATGTGTGAAAGACATTCTATTTCCTTCCTTGCAGTTGTTGCAGTTTTAAACACAGTTATTTATTGTTTTTATTTCAAATACTTACCACATGCAACCTTGTTAATTGATGCGTAGGTTGTCTTTGGCGACACCATGCAGACGCCTGGTAATGCAAACATAGTCAATTTTTTTTGTTTTGTGGAACCGCAGCGAGGTTGAGGAACTCCTCGACCGCTGGCAGGCGATCACACGCCAACGGTGGTGGAGTTACCACTCCTCACTACACTCCCCCTGGTCGTCCTCCCCTATAGGCCCACCTAGAATAATGGCATAAATTAATTTGACAGTTCGGATAAGAAATGGAATCAGCATTTATTTATATTTATTTATTGAATGTTTTATTATACTGAATTTTTACATTTACAGAATTTTTGTTGAATTATCATATCAATATTAAACGGTAGTTAAATCAAGAGTATCTTATAGCTTTGCACAATCATGAAGAGAATCAACTATACAACATATTTTTAAGTCATCAGTTCAAGTTTAAGTGGCCCGAGAATTGAGCCTTGAGGCCTGAATTAAAGATTATGTTCAAATGAGGCATCATTTTTTGTTAACCTAATTGACTTGAATTATTTGCACGACATACGATAATACCCACTTGACAAATTTCGCTTTTGAAGAGGATGATTTGGAAATATATGAAAAATTGTTGTATACAAACACAAAACTGTTATCGCATCGTACATCGTACAATTTTGTGAGATAATTGATACTGTTATCAGTTTTTCCATAACTTGAAATTTGCAAACCATTATTCCACGTTGCGACATTATTTTATAATAGATACAAATAATACAGCACTCATTTTTTTATGTTTTTTCTTAAAGCCAAGGTTCTCAATAATCTTGTACAGTAGAGAGTGTTTTGTTTAACCATACCGGTTTTGTAAAATCTAGAGAGAAATTGTGCAAAAATTTATTCTGCATCAGTAACATGTCCTTAAAATCTGAACTATCCCAAGCCTCTGTCTCATTATCATATAAACAATTAATTACAAACTGAACCGTTAGCCTTGTTCATTTATTGAATAAAGGAACCTATAAAGCAACTAAACGATTATTTTATTTAAATATCGTCGACGGTAACACGTTGGACGGGCATAATTGAATGTTAATAATATAAGTATCACGTTTGAACGGCTACATTTAGAAATGAAAAGTTGAAGTGCTAACTAATTCTCCATTAAAACTAAAATGCAGAACACTGTTAGTGCATTTTTGTACGAATAGTGATGTCACAGTATTTTTTTGAACATGTGGCAACAGCGTATACTAAACTATAAGGCTTTTTTATAATTCTAGCAGTTGATAAATAACAAAAAAGATTATAATTATTAATAGAATGTATAGTAAAACAATTTTTTTATATAGAATTGTCAAAATACACACATTTAATATGTTTTTATCTTTTTGCGCTGCTGATAATTGTGCTAACTATACTTAGAACTCCGATATTGGAATTTGTGGAGTTGTTGTGTACCAAATCTCAGTATATAGTGCAACTGTATGAATATTTGAGTGTTTACATATTTTAATATTTAGATTATTGCATGTGCAACCAATTGCAGACAAAAGCAATTTTCTTCCGAATCAAATAAAGTAAAATGTAAAATTCTTTTGGAAAACTACTCCCTAAAACGAACAAAATAAACACGTGCCTACAGTATTTGTGCTCATCTGATACCGCTATTCATTCTAAAAATAAATATTGACTAGCGTTAATTATTGTTCAAAATACAGTAACAACAAAAAACTCGTCGGCGCGTCAGCATCTCCATTTAAAGAACGAAATTAAGTTTTAAGAGAACATACACGTTCAGGATCCGCGGTTTTAGCCAATACTCATTGCTATCTTTTCCACACAGTTTACGCAACATGTTTGTTTTGTTTGTCGTCCGGCCAACAAGTTGTAGTACACTATATACAGTGCTTTCGAAAAGTAACGAATTATTTTTGAAATTGAGAAGTTTTCGAAAAAATCCTCTGGCACGTCGATTTTGTTTTTAAAAAAGGCATTTTTTGACATACGACCCACATTTGTGACGTCATCGTTGTTCGAGATATGACGTTATCGACAATTTTTTTAAGTAGCAATCCCCATACATACACACATCATTCTACATACACACATCATAAAAAATTATGGTGTTACATAATAAAAATTTCAAGAAAATAATGTTCGAAGATTTTAAAATTTAATTTTCACAATACTGAAAACGATAATGATTATGGCTAAATGGACTAAATGTTCAAATTGCGCACCGTTGGCTGCCTGACAGTAGCCAAGATGATTAATAACTTTTTTTTGGACATTATCAATAACTTCAGGATGTATACGATGTATCTAGTGACAAATTCTTGCTTTTAAATCTTCTAAATTAACCGGCCTAGTAACGTATACTTTGCTTTTTAAGTATCCCCACAAGAAATAATCTGGTGTCAAATCAGGCGATCTAGCTGGCCACTCAATCGGTCCCCTTCTCCCTATACAACGATTCGGGAACAGCTCATCTAAATAAGCATGGACAGGTGTTGCATAATGGGGAGGTGCACAGTATTGTGAAAATTAAATTTTAAAATCTTCAACATAACACATTGTGATGTGTTATTTCACACTATTGATATAAATATATCGTAATATCGCTAATAACTTGTATCATTGCAAAATTGTGTTATGTATAAAGCTCTTTATTTATTGATGGGAGTTCTAGTTCCATACTACAACATAATTTGGATAATATAACATAATTCTTAAATGTTCCGCAGGGATCAGTTCTAGACCCTCTTTTGTTTATTATATTTATTACTGATGCGCTCCCTAATATTCCAGCAAATGTTTTGTTGTATGTTGATGACATGAAGTTATTTGATCGATGGACCGTATTTCTGACTGTCATTTTTTACAGCAACAGCTCTCCAAAATTAATCTGTGGTGTCAAGATAATAAATTGCCGCTAAATTTATCGAAATGTAATGTTATGAGTTTTATAAGGAAAGTCTCCCCTATTCAATATCATTATAATATTGATAATATTGTTCTAAATAGATGCATTCAACTTAAAGACTTGGATGTTATATTTGACTCAAAATTATATAACATCTGTTGCTTATAAAAATTTATGTTTCATTATAAGAAATGCTCAACACTTTTCTGATATATCTGTCTAAATTGGAGTATGCAGCAGTTGGCTGGGACCCTCAATATTATTCATATTACCAGCTTCGAAAGGTTTTAGAGTAGATGGTGTTTATTCACCTCATGGCATTCCACAGTCTGATCTATAGCCAGGTTTAACCTTAACGACTTAACCTCTCGTTGTGTTTATTTTTCTGTTTTTTTTTTGCATAAACTTTTATCTACCATGGTAAATTGTCCGGACATTTTGAGTAATATTTACTTTAACATTCCTCATGTTCAGATTCGCACCTATTCACTGTTCTATTTGCCCATTTCTAGAACAAAATTTCTTAAAAGTTCACCTATTTATAGTATGTATACTAATTATATGCAATATCACTCTTATCTTGATATTTTTGATGGTTCTGTTAATGCTATAAGACGATGTAATTTAGAGCTGAATCTTATGTTTATCGTACTGCTACAGTTTGTAGCAGTACGATAAACTTAAGTAGTTTGTAGTAGCAGTTTGTAGTTTTATTTTCATTCTTTACTGTATTTTTATTCTTTTTGTTTTTTACAGTTTGTTTTTTTTTCCTTTTTATATAGTAACTTAAGAATGTTAAATAATTTTTATATGTATCGTGGCTGTTTTAGTTTTTTTTATATATGTATATTTTTCCTCTTTTTCTGTAATTCCTGCTCTATAATTGGAATTTTTCTGTTTGGGCAGATGGAATCTTAAATAAATAGCACAAAATTGTGGCCCCTTTTTCCATTGAGCGAGGTTCCAGTTTGATAGACGCATTTAAACCTAAAAACTAAGAGCTTTTCCTTGAAAATCCGCTTCTGTATTATGTAACAAATTGCCTGCTACTGTCGTACTGTGTATTTAATTGTCTACCGTGCCCTGCGGCTATAATAAAACGAATATTAACGATCATCAACAGATTATAAAGATTTCTCATTAAATCGCACTCGAGAATAGTAAGCTTCAAGTTGGCGGGTATGCCGTAACACTAACAGCAAACTACAAGGTGAAGTGTATTGTGATTGAGACGTAACTGATGATTGATAGTCTTGGATTACCAATGTATCTCGACTGCGGTTTCTAATTTTAACGTTGCATCACACCTTATGGGTTCAAGATGGTAATTGTGGTTAATACACTCATCTGAATGCCTCTTTATGTCAAAATTACTTCGTCGGTGGTTTCCTAGCGTGGGTAATTTCTGTATGATTCGAAAATTAACAATCTAGTTATTGTATGAGCGCGTCATCTTCTCATATTAGAATGCCATATCGTTAAAGAGGAAGTGATGGTGACCTCGACCACATCAATGGAAGCAAAATGATGAGCAATTTGTATGTTTTTAATTGACAAAACTTGATCTTTACATTGTTTTATAATTGTTAGCATCGTGAAAATATAGAATAAGTTGGTTCCCTCTAGATTTCGCGCTTAAAGTTTCCCTCCTGTCAATGCTCTTCGCCTTCAATCAATCATCAACTGTACATCGATCGCACTTAGTGGTCATGCGCATTTTGGAAACTGACAATTTTTAGAAAAATCAGAACCAGTGGCGGCAGTATCCTCCCTCCCCCCCATCAATAACAAAGAAATGCAACCATTAGATTCGCAGAAGACCTGCAAGGTCCCCTGATTTAACCCCAGTTAACTTGGGGATACTTGAAAAACCAGGTGTATGTATGAACAACATTAAAAACCTGAAGCAACGTATTTGCCATAACATTAGACAAATATCACGTGAAACAGTCAGTATTGTGCAGAGAGAGTTTATCGACAGGCTAGGTTATTGTTAAGGTGCAGACGGTTAGCACTTGATTCATTAAAATCAAATAAAAAGAGCTATTGATTTAATCGGTCAGTGGTTGCGCGCAGCCGGTAGACCATATCAGCTATATTCGTGACGAGGATTGGCATCCTCTCTGTGGGTATAGTACGGTAAAATAATGTTAGCTTGGGTCGATGTGAGAGATTGATACCGGTCGACATTTGACTACCCCCCTAATTAAAGAGGTTTTCCAGGTTTCCCTCATTCCTGCACTGAATGGTGGCTAACCACTATTGGTAGGCCCTAAGGCCTACCAACGTAAGTCGTTCCTGCGTCCTGCTTAATAATAATATACCGCTCCTTCTCCCGCACACGTGTCCTTCGACTTCTGGGCTAACCCTCGTGATTAGAATGAGTGGTAGTATTATTATATTATTTTAACAAAAATTGATTCTGCATAAGCGCTTTTAAGGGTTCCCTGACAACGCAACATGTAGAAGGTTGCGTACCAAATTAATCAGAAATACCTAAACTTTCACATGGTGCAATAAAAAATGTGTTTGCCATTAAAAAAACAATCTTATCTCCTCCCGCCGCCACTGGTTGATATATCCAAGCGATTTTTCCAAAAATTACTAGTTTCCATCACTTTTGAGGCACACTGTATAAATTATAAAGCTACACCAGTTTTAACAGTTTCGTATTGTATGATACTTCTAGAATGTACAGAAATTTATTTATGAAATATTATAAATTAAGCATATTTCTATATAGGATATTAAATTGTGTTTTGTAATGTTTAAACAACTCCGATAAAAGTAGTAAAAATTGTATATAAATAGAACATAAATAATTCTACACAATAGAAATGTGAAAATGAAGCTCAAATCAAGTTTGAATGAAAATTAGTTTAGAAAAAAAAGCCAGTTGTGTAACTACATATTCTGCAGTGTTTAAGAGTGTAGGAATACTAAAACTTCTATTTTAGTCTTCTATTTTCAATATTTGGAACAAAATATCTCAACTTTTTGACTGAATACTTTTGACCCTCCTTTAAGGGTGCTCTATTTTTGATATAGCGTTCTCAACAAATACAACAAATAAATATACACATTTAAGAACTAAATAATATAGAGCTTAGCAAATAACAGGAATGTTATCTCATGCCACATGCGAATATTCAAAGGTACCGAAATAAAACGAATATATTACGACAGAAAGCGGTCTAACCAACAAATTTTTAGGTACAGAAATCTTTGAACACACGTATGTTTTTAATATTTAACTGTAGATGTAAATATTATTATAACATAAACTTATATAGGTGCATAGATTGTTCACTTTTGTTAATAAGTATGGGAAAATAATTGTTTAAAAATGGGGTTAAAATAGCAAAATAATGTATTTTACAATAGTTTTTTAATAGTTATTTATGCATCAAGTGCAAAAAGTAAGTATTTGTTTGTTTGTTTATAAACACTTTCTGTACGAGTTGCGTACTATATTTTTTCTACGTTCAGCCAAAAACCAAAAAAAGTTTTATTTACGTTTGTCCAAGGAATACATTGTTTGTTTAACTCTAGCTGCTAAAGGCAATACAAAAATATTTTTTGTAATTCAGTTGATACTCAAAGGAAACTAATTTTATTTTTAATTCGTAATCCATTATGTAACAAATATGACTGAAAATAATATAATATATGCAATTTCACAGAAAATTGACTAAATATGAGGTCGATTTGAACGTTTATGTTTGTCATGGCCACAAAACGCTGCAGTAGAATGACAGATGAGTATATAGTTCAATAAAGTTCTGGTTTTTGTATAAACGTAGAAAAACATATTTTAAATGAGGAGAATTGCATTAGTAAAAGTGAATAAACAATACATCAAGAATTTTATTTTTGATATTACTATTGTTCTACGCATTTAACACCACAAACTTTATCATTTTACGGCAAGAAATACGGCGAGCTTAAAGAAAATTAAATTTTCCGCGTGTTTGTAACTGTAAGCAATGCATCTTCGTAGTGGGTGCCCCCTGTGGACGCCCATGCGTTGAACATGAACTTGGTGCCATTTACCTCGGCCATGAAATGGTATCTGGAGGCCGTCGCCGCTCCCCTCCACTCCCTTTCTAAACATTAACTATACCCATGACGATGCCGACTCTGGTGCAAGCAACTCCACCGACTCGGCTGTACGTCGGTCGACCGAAACTGACATACCCGCGCTTGATATCAAACATACACAGGATTATTCCGAAGGATAGTGATGCCGGATGGTGTGCAGGATGCGGCGCGGGATGTAAGGTTGGCTTGGTATAATCAAAATCACAATTTGCCATTCCTATGGAATTGAATCTTCTACACAGACAACCCGCTTGAAACATTTAAGCTTTGTTTTGGTCAAATTTGGTAACTGGTGGTTCGAAATAGACGAAAGAGAATCAGAACTCCTTCAGTCAAATGACAGTGAACTTAGTAGTAGAATTAGTTTAATTCAGCAGAACTGGGCCAGGTTAATTAATCGGAATACCGACAAAGAGGTGCAAACTGGGTTGTTTTACGAATGGGAAGTTCATGCATTCTAGCATTTCTCGGATGGGTATTGAAACACAACAGGGTAACGATTCTGATAAAATAATATAATTGAATGTTCCAAAAATTGTTTGATTCTCTTATTACAAAACCTAACGCTTTATAGGCTGAGGTAGTTATATTTTCAATGTGCAATTTTAATGAACGTTTGGAATCAATAGGTTCACCTAAATCCATGTCAATATCTTTTCTGCTTCAATATTGTTCATTTTATACGGATAAGATATTATTTGTTTAGTGCGAGTAAAAGCATTTCTGAATATTAAAACCAAGTTTGATAATTCCCTTCAAATACCGCATTAATATCACTTGGGAGAGATATACAGTCACCGGAACATTCGATACGCTTGTAAAATTTCAGGTCATCTGCAAACATCAAACAATTTGAATTTTGTGTTGCATTTGTTGTCATTTATATAAAATAAGAAAAGGCGCTACCCCAAGTTAGATCCCTGAGGAACACCTGAGTTTGATCTATACTAATCAGAAAACAACCACACTATTTCACAATAAATTTGCGTTCTTGAAGATATGTTACTATTGCAATCACAGAATCCGCAACTTCATATACGCAAAGCTTATTTATTAATACGTTATGGTCAATGTTATCAAAGGCTTTGCTAAAATCCAGCCAGTGCCTTTTTCTTTGTGTGCCAGTCTCTATTTTGAAATCGTTCATTCTAGTTTAACACAATTTCCTAAGATACTTTTCAAACTTTTTTTGCCGTGTATGAATTCACAATATTTTCTGCAAACATTTTGCTGATAATGCAGTAATATTTATTTTAAAATCAATTGTTACAGTGCAAAATAGCACAAATGTGTACAAGACACAAAGATAGTAACAAAAAAAAGAGAAAAAATAAAACAAACAAACAATTTTTTTATAGCTTGCAATGAACATCAAAACATATCTACACTTGACTCTATTTCATTGTACCTTGAGATAATTTGATACAAAGGCGACGCTACAAGAATATAGGTGTGTGCAGTAGGCAGTAGGAAGGTTTAAAAAGTTATTCTGCTTGCTGAAAATCGTGATAATTTAATCTGAATATTATTTAGGATACCTAGACATTCCAAAATGTTAAGAACGATTTTATACAAAAACATTACTTGGGCGACTGATCTTCTTTTAGATAAAGTATGACAATGGAAATGATCAAGTAATAAGTCATATGGAAAATCCTGAGCGTCCAGCAAGCACAATGCTGCTTACATCATCTACGCTGAACTTTTTTATAGTCAAAATATGATTGGCATAACAGCTACAGCAAACATAGAGTAGATATTGACAAACTTTGAAATTTCTTATGATATAGTCTTAAATGCGGACGTCATAATGTCAATATGTTTCGAGAAGGTTAAAGTTGGCTTGAATGTTACTCCAAGATCAATAATACAGTTTGGTCTATGATGTATTATATTATTCAGTTTATAATTAAATTTGAATAAATTCTTATCTGTAGATAAACCATTACCTATATAGACACCAGTTGTAAGCAATGTCAAGTGCACCTTGCACCTGTCACAATCAGCATTGGTGTCAATTTCACATGACATCAGAAAGTGCACCTGCAAGTCCCCTACAATGTCATTTTTAAATAACACAAAAAGTAACGGTCCAAGTATGGAACCCTGTGGTATGCCGGATATTTGATGAAACGTGTGGAACTTAAAACCAGGATACTGAATAAACTGATATCTATTACTTAAATATGATCGAAGAAATTTCAAAATAAGAGTCAGATATTCTTGATGATCTAATATTACAAATTATTTGTCGTTTTTGCCTTAAAATTTCGTATAAACTGATATTTTCAATCTCTTAATAGGTAATTATTTACAATCATACGTCACACGTCTCAAAATTACGACCAATATATGATCGCGAATTATTTATGGAAAGCAGGAATCTTATACAGGGTGTTTTTAAATAAAGTAGCAAAAATGAGACCACAGGTTCCTTAAGTGAAAATAAATCGATTTAACCTAACATCTATATCCCAAGTCGTATAATAAAAAAGATACAAGGTGTCAAAATTAAAATTTTATTTTCGATATTTGTAGACAATTTCTTAAAAAATCCTAATATTTACATAAAATTTGTCATTTAAAAACACCCTGTGTAAAAGTATCCATTTATGGGTTTCATTCCTAAGTTTGAACGAACTATATTATTGTGTAGGGTATCAGCTTAACAAACGTGATAACTTTATTCAATTACATTTTAATTTATGTATCTTTCGCCGCATATTAATTCATAATAATTTATCGAAAAATGGAAGAGGCTTGCCCTTTATTGCCATTAACGCAAGTTTAAATGCCGTCGTAAAATTATTTATACAGTTATAGCTAATTAAACGTTATTACAAGTGTACGTTTATTGCGTAATGTTTTTTTAATGGCTTTTGGACGTCGGTTTTACAAAAAATACGGCTAATATCTAAATCCTACTTACCTTACGCAAACTGTTACTTTCAAGTCCCGGATATGGACGCGAAACAACCTGCAACAAAAAAATTACTATCGTTTATTGTTGTACATTCATTAAAAGTAACGTTACTTTTATTATCAGTACGGGCGCCACGACAAGCTTGGATATTCTGAAATGTCAACGAAAGTTCAATAAAAATTCGTTTTAATATACAGCGTGTCCACGAATTAAGGTCCGGGAGAGAAACTTTTTTATTTTTTTTTTGAGAAAAGTAATTCTTCATAAAAACCTGTGCTTGTCAAAATAATCGTAATACGATAGATAAATTTAGGTTTTGATATACAGTGTATAAAAAATATATATGTAATTCTACAAGAGGCGGAAACATTTTTAGCGTATGTACAATGCATCAGTGTCTATTCTGTAGGTATAATAAATTATAACATTGATTAAAGATCTATTAAACCGAAATTAATGAATCAAATTACCACCGTCTGCCTCGATGGATGCATCAGCTCGTTTGTGGATTGTACAGGCAGCTCGTTGAAGTGCACGGTGATTTTCTTACTGCACAATTGACTATGCTACTCTCATATTCACTTTTGTTGCATATACTAATGACTTAAGCCATCCCCAAAGGTAGTAATCAACGGGATTCAAATCTAGTGGCCTTGGTGACCAATTTTGAACACCACCTTGGTCAATCCAGCGTTATGGAAAGCGATTGATCACAACACGATCATGCTGAAAATTATTTTCTAAAAATTTTACATATCTAACTCCAGTAAGACGACCATCTAGCACAACTAGGCCAAGTAATTAATTATTAATCATACTACACCACATGTTAATCCAGCACCGATTCTGAAAGTTACTTTCCACTGTAGCGTCCCGATTTTCATCTGACCAACGATGTTCATTGTGACAGTTATTTACTCCATCACGAGTGAATTGAGCCTCGTCAGTGAACAAAATGTATTTGTAAAGTGTATGATTTGCGCTTTATCCAATTGCAAAAATGCAACCGCAAATCATTATCACCTTATTGAAGATTCTGGACGCGCTGAACATGGAAATGTTTTAAACCATTTTTGTGAATGACTTCTCATGCCGAAGTTTGATTAATTTGGAGACGGGTTGTAATGCGCTTTGTATTTACACCCGGGTTACGTTCTACCGTATTTAGAATTTCTTCTTCTTCTCAGCTTGCCTCTCAGATGTAATTCTCACACTGGGAAACATTACAGTTTCACGTACATTGTTGAAGACGGTCTGGAATACATTTTTATCTGGCACTCTTCTGTTCGGGAAGCGACGTCGATATTCAGCAACTGCACGATTAGCGCAATAATATCAGCATATTCTCGATGACTAAATGTGACAGGCATTACGAAATTATGTGTACAATACCGACTAAACGAACGCACATGTACACTATTTGATAGAATTATAGATATATCATCCGCATATGTAACATACTCGATATCCAAACCCAAGTCTTTACCATTTAAAGAAATGGCATTTGACTAGTGTCGGAAACATTTTGTTGGATAAAAATATATGAAATTGTTACAGGGGATTTGAACAAATATTGGGAAAGCGGAACTTCAGGAATCAACTAGGCACAATTAAACATGAAAAATCATTTGCAAACAGCCATAGTCAGTCGCCAACTGTGCCACTAGGCATATACCGGTTCAAGCTTGTTACCTCTCATCACTATGCCATAGGTGAGGTCATCGATGTAAAACCATGGCTGTTCGGTCTCTATCATAACCGACAGAAGGATACAAGTACGCGTGGTGTAGCACGTATCTACATTTAGTGGCCACGGACTACTATTGAAAGCCATCGGCGATTACGATATTTGCTAAAGTGGAATATCGAGAGGCAACTAATCCGCGAACTAATGCCCCGACCACCATCGAATTACACCTGAAAAACCTAGAGTGGTCAGCGATACCTTAGATATAGACACTACTACATCACACGTAAGAATAGGTGGATAGTGTTTGAATAGTTTTTAATTTTATTTCCAATATATAAGTTAAAAATAAAATGATTAATACGAATATCAAATTTTAAATTAGTTTCAATTTTTTATTAATTAAGAATACTACTTTAAATTTATTTCTTCCTGTGGTATTTTTACAGCATACTTTCGTCATAAATTTTTTAATGTGGCATTTTAACGATTTCAGGAAAAGAAGGTATTTGGTTTTTTTTATAATTTTAGAATATGTTATGACAATGTCAGGCGCCGTTTGATACTATTATTAATATATGCATAAAAACTCGTTTAATACTAACCGACTTTAAATTAATTATATAATACTGGGCTAGGTATAGGGTAAGCTACATGTTTTTGACTTAAAATTTCATGTCTTTAACAAAAAATAAAATAATAGGATAATGTTGTACCTGAATAAGCTGTAAACCATTTTTCTCCTTTATTTTTCAACAGAATGAATTAATTTTTTAACTGTAGGTCTATTTAAATAGATATCTATGACTTCCTCACGTTAGAATTTTTATAACAGTGTCAGATAAATATTAAAAAAATAATAATAATTTCTAAAATGACTTTTGTTTTCCTTATAAGCGAAATTCGACCTCAAGCAAGTATTTTTTAAATAATTTTTCAATAACAGAAAAATGGTCCTACATCTCCGCCAGTTTGTAAAGCTGGTAATTGTTTGTTTCATACCTACTGTCATATGCTCACCGAATTTGGTTAAATTATCTCAAGCAGTTTAGAAATTAAAAACTTATTATTTTTTTATTTTTGACACGCTGTAGCTGAGCAATGGTTGTCCCAAGATCCCACAAATATGTTACAAAAAACCCTTATTCTTGGCCGCAAAATACGCCCCTGGATGTTTGTCCTCTACTTAAGAAACACTCTGTATATAACTAAAAAAATGTTTAATTTTTCGTAAAACTGTTGCATAATAATGACATGTCGATTGTCATTTCAATATCGACATGACAGTCTTTTAGTCACATGTGCTTAAAACAATTTAACAAAGTAAAATAAAATAACTGAATTCTAAATCAATTATTTACCTATTATAAATATTAATAACACAATCTTTCAAATCGGATAATTGGACATATATTTTTTTCCTCATTCCGTATAACTTCAATATTGGAAGAAGATAACACCTGCATCCCGATGTTTCTGGTGCACTGAGTTTTTGGAATTAAGGTGATATATATTTTTTCTTTCTTCCCGAGAATTTTTCTTGCTATCGTCTGTTTATTTTGTATGGAATTTTCTATGTATCCTTCTGCCACAGAAGTCGAACGCGAAACTCTCTCGAGAGAGATTTTAAAATATAATTTTCACAATACTGTGCACTTCCCCATTATGCAACACCTGTCCGTGCTTATTTAGATGAGCTGTTCCCGAATCGTTGGACAGAGACAAGGGGACCGATTGAGTGGCCAGTCAGGTCGCCTGATTTGACACCGCTAGATTATTTCTTGTGGGGATACTAAGTTATTAGCGATATTACGATATATTTATATCAATAGTGTGAAATAACACATCACAATGTGTTATGTTGAAGATTTTAAAATTTAATTTTCACAATACTGTGCACCTCCCCATTATGCAACACCTGTCCATGCTTATTTAGATGAGCTGTTCCCGAATCGTTGTATAGGGAGAAGGGGACCGATTGAGTGGCCAGCTAGATCGCCTGATTTGACACCAGATTATTTCTTGTGGGGATACTTAAAAAGCAAAGTATACGTTACTAGGCCGGTTAATTTAGAAGATTTAAAAGCAAGAATTCGTCACGAGATACATCGTATACCTTCTGAAGTTATTGATGTCCAAAAAGAATTTATTAATGGCTACTGTCAGGCAGCCAACGGTGCACAATTTGAACATTTAATTTAGTCGATTTTTTACATAATCATTATCATTTTCAGTATTGTGAAAATTAAATTTTAAAATCTTCAATCATTATTTTCTTGAAATTTTTGTTATGCAACATCATAATTTTTCATGATGTATGTATGTAAGAATGACACGCTCTTTCAAATGGCATGGTCAAAACTGGGGGTTGCCATTTAAAAAAATTGTCGATGGCGTCATATCTCGAACAACAATGACGTCATAAATGTGGTTCGTATGTCAAAAAATGCCTTTTTAAAAAACAAAATCGACGTGCCAGGGGATTTTTTCGAAAACTTCAATTTCAAAAATAATGAATTTTTTCGTTACTTTTCGAAAGCACTGAACAACCTTAGAGGAAACTTAGTTAAAGCTGTATAAATAAAATAGTCTAGCGATCATATTAGCAAGTGCAGTCGAAGATTATGTTGAAACTATTTTGAATATTTATTTGACGTTTTTACGAAAAATCTTGTTCGATACATGTTGCGAAATAGGTGTTTTAGGCATTTAACTTCATGTCGAGTATCTAAAACGCGCAATTTGTATCGAAAATAGCTATTTTGTACATTCCCTAAAGTGCTATGCCCTAAATCACAGTATCACTCAACTGGGAAGCCAGCCTTAAACAACGTAATTTGAATTACACAAACTTTTCAGGATGAAATAAATAAATGAGTTGCATTGCATGCACGCAGGTCCCAGGAGGTAATGGATACCATTCTATCCGTTTCCTCATAAATAATAAAACGTCTGATATCGCTTTAACACTGAATAAATCATATTTAAATCAGCCGATAAAACCATTAACATCAACAGCTCCAGCACTGCTATCGCGGAGAAAATTAATGGCGAACGATATGTCACTCCCCTGTCAATAATACTCGCTCTCTAGACCTCCACCGTTTCAGATAAAACCAGCCGGGAGCGTATCACGACGTAAGCGTACCTACACAGTACCAGAAGGCGCAAAAAGTCCCCGGAAAAAAACGGAATAATGATCCTGACTGCATTATCGGTAGCGACAGCAGGTAATCGCATACATAGATCAATTCATAATGATGTTTTTTTTCTTCCAGCGCGAAATAGCCGAGATATAAGTAGGCTGTATTGTTATTGCTTCCTTGAGGCGCCGCAGTAGGCCTTGGCCAAGCCGAGGAACAATACAAATACGGTACAAAAAATGGTTGCTTACTACACAATACGAAAAAGCTAGGCTTGACAGCGAAAAACCCAAAAAATCTGTACTAATTAGGTATTATTAGTTTTAAATTCGCTTCCAAGGTCTGTATGTCCACTGTTGTAGATGAATTAGGATTTAGAAACGATTCTCTACAAAGAACTACTTCATGCTTACAAAAAAGTTCATTTTGTATTAATAATTAGATTGGTTGCATGTAACTATATCAGAATTAGGCATTGTTAGATTTGAATTCGTTTTAAACTTTGTATTATTTAATTAGAACTTTGAAATTGTCTTCTGTAAAGAACTACTTGTTTGGATAGAATGAATTTAGATGCCTAACATACGGTATTAACATACATACATATTGGCATTGTTAGTAATTATATTTGTTACGTGACCTTCTGTCAGAATTAGACAGTAAATTTTAAAACAATGCTCTGCTTGTATAGTTTCGAGAATTCAATTTGGGTGCCTAATAAATGGTATTAATTATGAATCATTTATTTTAAATTCGTTTTTATGTCCATTATCATAGATGAATTAGAATTTTGAAACGATTGTCTCCAATATAGTTTCGAAAAATAAATATAAGTGCTTAATTTTGTTGGTTGCATGGAACTAGGCAGAATTAGGCACTGTTGGTTTTGAATTGATTTTCAAAGTACATATTATCGAATTAAAAATTCAAAGTCATTCTCTATAAAGACATGCTTGTATAGTTTCAATACAAAAAATAAATTTATGTATCAAATAAAGGGATTCATTTTGTTGGCTGTATAATAACTGCTGAAATTCGTTTACAAAGTTGTCTATTATCATAGATCAATTAGAATTTTGAAGCGATCTATCTACAAAGAAACTGCTTCCGAAAAATTCATTTGAGTGCCTAATTATGTTGGCTGCATATACCCTGTTAGAATTAGGCGTTATTAGGTTTAAATTCTTTTCTAAGAACTGTATGTCCACTAAGGAAGAAGAATCACCTGTATTGTTTCGAAAAACAAAACTTTGGGTGCTTATAATCTATAGTTATGTTGGTACGTGCATGTACATTTGAGTGCCTAATTATGTTGACTGCATACTCTGTTAGAATTAGGCGTTACTAGGTTAAATTCTTTTCTAAGGTCTGTATGTCAACTAAAGAAGAAGAACCACTTGTATTGTTTTGAAAAACAAGACTTTGGATGCTTATAGTATATAGTTATGTATATGTGTTCGTGTTTCTTCTCTTATAGCAACTTTAAACCAGAAATCAGAAAGAAAAACTCAACAGTTTCTGAATGTTTCTCTAGAGAAATATTCGATGAAGATGACTGATATGACGATGTGAAGGCAACTGATTTTAATTATTTCTATATTTTGATAATTACTTCACCGATTCAAGATTTTCCTAAGTGATAAATTAGAGTGATCCAACATTACAGGCAAGACATGCGATAGCTGATATCCACTTACACCGGTGCACTAGCATGAGTAACTCCTTAAATGTAATGCAATACAAGACGGGAGGGATACCACACGGTGCTTTTGTAATGAGAATTGACGTGCAGCGAAGTCCGTCGCCGTCAGGCGGCGGTTGATCGTTAGGCAGGTGGGGTTGGCCTCTCAAGGTCAACCGACCGACAGCGAATAACCTGCGCGAGGCGGAGGAGTGGGAGGGGGCGGTCAGGACGCAGCGGCGTCCGGTAGGACGAAGAAAGAAGTGGGTATCGGTCATAGAAATCATAAAATATATAGAACGCCAGAAGCCTTTACATTAGGCACTCAAAAATAGTCAGACTATGGAGGAGTTTAGAAAGCAACCATCTAGAGAAAACAATGTAAGCTGTTAGTTTTACTGCATTTTAACCCCAGCATACAATTGAAACCAAAACGGAATGTTTGTAATTGGTCCATAGAAATCATATTTTTGGACGTAAAATTATCATATTTTGAAATTCCCGCCCATTAGAGTGAAGCTACCTCGTTACTGCAACCAACTCATAAAAACTAAGTTACTGAAATATTACCAGACTCGCGCTTTCTCCATAGGTTGGCTATTTTAGGTACCTCTTTTGGCGTTCTATATATTTTATGATTTCTATGGTATCGATGCATTTTGCAATAGTTTGTGGTAGTCCTAGAAGATCCAGAAGTTCCAGAATATATTATTTATTCATTATAGGCGATACGACGATAAACAGGTTGGAGAAGTTTGTTGGAGAGCTTATTATAGCCCATATATTGACAGCATGAATGAAGGAGGATTTGTTTACCAAGACATAATAACACAATTTTAATTATATGTGTATAATTATTTAATGTTCATTATACAGGGTGTTTTCAAATACACGGACAACGTAAGACTAGAGATTCCTGAAGACAAAATAACGCGATATAGCCAAACTTATGTACTTCAGTCAAAAGTTGTTGATTAAAAACATACAGGGTATCAAAGGTAAAATTTTATTTTTTATATTTGTAAATAATGGCAATATTTGCATACATTTTGGATATATCGGAGGTTTTTGGGGGCGAGAAATTCAAATTTGTTTCTAATTTTGACGTCGTTAGTAGAGGGCGCCACTAATGGCACATCGTGCTTCTTTTAAATGGCTGAACTTGTTTGCGTTGGGTTTAGTGTATGTATACATCTGACTTTTGAAACATCTATTACATCTTTTTTTATATGAAAAAGATAAGTATATCTTGTTGAAGTCGTTAGGCATAACCGGTTTGAAAATAATCCTATTTGAAATATTTAATGCACGAGTAAAAACTGTTTTTGTTTCAGGTTGTTTCGTTAAAAATACAGCAAAATGTTACTTGAAGTAACATTCTGAAGTTGTTCAGAATACTAAACAATGGCGATGTGAAAAATTTCAAGAAGGTAAACCTACTTTGGTAAAATCTTTGTGTTTTGATGACTTTCTCAAGTAACATTTCCTGTACTTTCAGCTTTAGCAGGCTTTATTTTGTCGTTCAGGAATTTACTCTTGCTCTATGTTGCATTAATTTCGAGACACCCTGTATATGCAAAATTCAATGCCTACTAAAATAAACTCAATGTGATATATTTTTCCAAAGTCAGCTGATGAAACATAGAAACTGTCGACAGGCGAATTTTACTTGATCCATGGGCGTGCACCAACAGATTTTAAAAAGGATTTAAATTGTTAGAATATTTTTAATCAAAATTTGATAGTTTTGAGACCTGCTATCAGCTAACGAGTCTAGAGGTAGATATTGACAGTCCACTCTCATACAGCCTAGCCCGTGAACATCAAGGGCTTACGTTTAATGTTGCATTAGTGTAGCGCTTGGAGTATGTTACATCAAAATCTACCAAGTTTAGAACGCTTTACCAATAGAAATAGTGTTTATTTAAAATTTTTGGATCCTATTCTCAATTACCCAATCTCTTCCGCCGAATGCAATTCCTACGACGGCGTCTTTGACATAGTCAGTCGAGTTGTGATTCACTACTACTTGTTTTGTTTGCTCTAATCACATCGCTAAACATCTCTGACGCATTGTCGGTGGTTTGAATTCCGCAACCGATATATTATGGCGTCATTTTAGAGGTTTAATGCACTTGGAATGGTTCATTCTGCGAATTATGAAGGAATTGACGAAAATAGAACTAACGACTTGATACTAACTTCGGCATGTTTGATTTGTCAATAAATTAATTATGTAGCTATAGAGAAGTATAGTAAACCGCAAGGCAGCAAGGAAATAGATAAAAAATATATTTTTATGTTTTTTATCATATTTGATTCGTTATCATTAGTTACTGATCTACACTGAAGGAAATGGAACAGAAATATTTCCTATAAGATTGTAGTCTAAAAATTGTATTATACTAGATGTGATGAAAAAGTAACGGGAATTTTGTATATCTCGGGTTGTATTAGTCCGATTCGGCCAATATTTTCGTTGTTGTGTTGGTAAACATATCTGAAAAGTATCTATACATTGTTAACCGTGTCGGATGTTTAGTCTGTTGTCACCTGTTACGAAGGTTACATGTGGTTTGTTTAAAAAATCAGAAAATTTGCATTAAATTTCACAATAAGAATGGAATACATTGTTATGAGACTTCATTCGTGACTGTTTTTGTTCGAAATAATCAATTTTGTATGTATGCAACAGTTTTCAAAACTGTTGCAAGATAATACAAAATATAATCTTATAAAAATAAGAATTTAAAGAAACCCTTGATTTTCAATTTTTCTTGTTTCAGTCACTAAACAAACCTGGTATTCTTACTTCACATTTCCTACTCTTTGATCTCCTTTATGTTTTCTATCTGTATTATTTTCTACTTTATTCTAGGTTTTTATTTATTTATTTATTTAATCACTTAGGCTGTTATAAAACAGATGTGAACGTCATACAATTCATACAATAATTAGAAGATAATGTAAAGTTAAAAGAATACATAATATAAAACATAATCGACAGAAAATATAGTAGACAGAAAACAAAGATTAAAATTCATTGTAAGAATAAACAAATTTTTCCAATAAAAACTGTTTAAGATTCGATCTAAATTTGATAAAGTTGTTGGTGTTTTTGATCGCATTAGACAGTCTGTTAACGAAACTAATGCTGGAGTAATATGGCGATTTTTCTAAGAGAGTTGTATTATGGTGAGGTATAGTCAGCAGATCTTCATGACGGGTGCCATAGTTATGATAACTACCGGTTGTTTTGAATTTGGTAATATTGAGTTTAATATACTTTAAAAAAGAAAAAAGATAGATGGAAGGGACTGTTAAAATTTTGGACTTTACAAAAGAATATTTGCAAGAAGTAGTGGGAGTAACATTAAAGATCAATCTTATAATACGTTTTTGGCAAACAAAAACACGCTGCAAGTTTTTTGCTCTCCCCCATAATATAATATTATAAGAGATATGACAATATGCCATGGAATAATAGACATTTAATAAAGTTTCTGTACTTAACGTCTCCTTCAGTTTACGAATGCAAAAGTAAGCTTTATTAAGTTTTTTGCAAACTTCATCGATCTGGTTGTCCCAGCTCAGTTTTGTGTCTAATATTATGCCCAAAAATTTTGTGTTTTGGCTAAAAGGAATTGAGGTGTTATTGAAATGTAACACAGCACAGAGCCCTAGAGAACGCCAAGACCTAAGGCCTGTTCATTAGATACACATTTATCGATTTTTACCTGAAGAGATCGATCTGTTAGACAAGACATAATCCAATTTAACAGAGTGCCACGAATACCAATCTTAGAAAGTTTTTCTTCAACAAAAGACAAATTGTGAGTCGAAAACGCGCGATAGGTCAAAGAATAAACCTATGACGAGCTTTCCCCTGTCCAATTTATCATAAACAAATTGCAAAAACTGGATGGTAGCTGTGTCAGTGGATCGATTTTTTCGAAATCCGTGCTGATTATCAGTTAACAGATTAAAAGAGCTTAGAAAAGACATTATGCGATTAAATACAATTTTTTCTATAATCTTAGAAATTACACTTAAGATTGATATCGGCCTATAATTTTCAGCATTCAAAGGATCATTTTTTTTTAAGATCGGTATAATACTTGCAATCTTAAATATGGAGGGAAAGACACCTGCTTGTAGGGATGCGTTAATTAGGATACATAAAGGTTCAATGATGTAGTCGCTTGAGTACTTGACAAACTTGGTAGACAATCCGTCGGGGCCACAACCTCGCTTGTTTTTTAAATCGGCTATAACTTTTCTCTTGGTTTTTCGCTTCATAGTATTTCCATCACTCGAGGTAGAATATCTCTAAAATATAGTTTTCATTCATCGCATTGGAAAATTGTACCAAATTTTAGGCAACCAGTCAAACATCATGTCTAGTTATTTTGGAATAATGAATGAATGTAATCAACTAATTAGTTAACAATGGACAGGAAAATTGATATTTTAGCAAAAACTAGCCGAAATATATTTTTTAACAATATTAAAGAACTAACTAAAAACGTACGCAATAAAATTATCGACTTTTATGTTGAAAATTTTATTTGTTATCGTAGTCCTAGGAAATAGTTTGTACCCAAATAAATCAAGTAGAAAAAACAACCATAATGACTAGAAATCGTTACAGGGCATCCAAATATTTTTTGTGCAATCTTATTTTTTTTTCTCATAACTCCTTAACTTTTCGAGAAAACTTGAAAAGAGAATGGGACTTTTTAGACCTATTTTTTAAAAGGAAAGAATTTTATCTAAAAAAAAATATAAGTCTAAATGTCATAGGGATCGATTATTTCAACCCCTTACAAAAATACTTCTTTTGTGGGTATTATTAGTTCCTTTTGTATTTCTTTCAGTAAAAAATAAGAAATAGCAATATTTTAGTTGAAATTTATTTAAGCAATACTATTAATTGGTGACCATTAATTCTGGTAAATATAAAAGTTTATCCAGACCAGGAAACTAAAAGTCCTGCCTTTTAGGTATCAAAAAATAAAGTTATAAATCTAATAAATAAAATACTAGCAGCATTTAAGTAATGAGTTTACGTCATTCATTTAATTTTTATTCTACCTAGGTAAGAAGTATACCTTACTAGACCGGTTAATTTAGAAGACTTAAAAGCAAGAATTCGTCACGAGATACATCGTATACCTCCTGAAGTTATTGATAATGTCCAAAAAGAATTTATTAATCGTCTTGGCTACTGTCAGGCAGCCAACGCATAGTGGCTCAAAGCGCCACTGTGCCACCCAAATTACTGTGCACCCCTTAGAGTTGATTTTTTTTTAAATGTTTGTCATAAAATTGCCTATCGATCCCTCTTTCTCAATTTTCGCTTTGGGTCTTCATTTTCGCGGAATTTGACTCCAAAAATGGGTTTGCATGGAAAAAACTAGATTTTTCGCTCAAAAATTACCCTACGGAACACGAGATTGAGATTTTGCTGGACTTTTTTTATGGGGAAATGTTCGTCTTGGAAAGCCCTACAAGTCTGTCCACTTAAATTTCGGGGAGAAATTTTCACTATCATACATTTCCATCCGAACAGTTCCAGGACAAATCAATCAGTTCTCATTAACAAAGAACTATTGTATCCAAAATGGTCACTTTTGTCAAAAAATTGAATTCCGAAAATCATTTATACAACCTTTCTGACCTTTTTCAGAATTACGGGAAAATTCGGAAAATCTCTGTATGTGGCCATTTTGGTGAATGTCCAAAAATGCGTCCAAAAATTCTGAAAAAATTTTTGCGGATTCCTTCAATGTGTACAAATAATTTTTGTGAGATGATATTTTTTCCAATACTTTCCCAGTTTCCAGTAGAACGATTCCTGATATGTGAACATTTTTGGATGATTGTGGCCATTTTAAAAGCAACGGAAAATTTCTCCGAAATCTAAGTGGACAGTCTTGTAGGGTTTTCCAAGACAAGCATTCCCCTATAAAAAAGTCCAGCAAAATCTCAATCTCGTGTTCCGTAGGGTCATATTTGTGCGAAAAATCTAGTTTTTCCATGCAAACCCATTTTTGGAGTCAAATTCCGCGAAAATGGAGACCCTAAGCGAAAATTGAGAAAGAAGGATCTATAGGGAATTTTATGACGAACATTTAAAAAAAAAATCACCTCAAACGGCCCAACCCTAAGGGGTGTACAGTAATTTGAGTGGCACAGTTGCGTTTTGAGACACTGTGCAACGGTGCACAATTTGAACATTTAATTTAGTCGACTTTTTACATAATCATTATCATTTTCAGTATAAATTAAATTTTAAAATCTTCAAACATTATTTTCTTGATTTTTATAAAAAAAATTACGAGGACATTTTGACACTTGCAAAGGAGCAGATTACGGATTTAAAAAACGCTTTCAAAAATTAACCTCCAATAAAAAAGATGATGTAAGTAGCAGGCAGAGAATTATCAATTTTGAGGGGAAGGTTATAAATTGCAAATATGTGACTTTTAGAGTCTACTTAAAACGATATATTTGAGTTTCATTTATTTCTCACTTTACTCTAATGAATCTATAAATTAGGACACCCCATATTGTAACCTTTAAATTCATAAAATACAGTTATAGAATATGAAACGGCACTTATATTATACGAATGCTCGAATCCGAACTGCGTACATTCATCGAAATTTGGAAATATACCTAAACGTTTATTTGGAGACATTCGTTGTATCAAAATATATGTTTAGATTTTCGAGTTTTCATCAAAGTAGGTACGCAACTACAGACTGTATTATAGAGAACGGAGCTCTTGTCGTCTTGGGTCCCTAGCAACTCGAGTCAGCGAACCTGGCCAGTCCGACTATGGTACATACACCTCTGTTTCTTGAAACAAGAAGCTGTACACAACGAAAGAACTTTTCGCGGCTTTACACTATGCCGCTAATTGAATCCAATCCCCCGTTACGGCGAGCCACAAGGCTCTAAACTAGGAAAGCGTCGGGTCTCTAATCTCGCCATCCCATGCAATTAAAGAGTCATAAACCGTCGAGTAATACCTAGAAATGCAACCCAACCCTAGCATTGTTTCCGAAGAAACAATCGCGGCGCGCCATAATCGCGCAATTCTCTTTGTTGCGGTACCCGAGAGGCGGCAAATCGGCCAGGCATAGACGGCCAATAAGTCATTCCGCGATTGCCTGCCATCTCCAGACAATGAACTCGAATATCGAAGAAGGTATGTGCACTGTGAAGATTGTGCACGGCGCATGGTCTGTCTTGGTGTTGGCTACATGTGGTTTTTTCAAGATAAAGATGAGTAGCCAAAATTTCCTCTGCTGAAACTGTAGTTTCTCCAGTGCAAAGTCAATTGGCGGACTGTGCTGAACCAGGTTAACTCATTAGTCAATATCGAGCATTGCTTATACGCCATAAGGCCGACTCATATTATGGGTCAAGTCACAGTCCGGTCTCTGTCAGACCAAAAATTGTTGTAAAATCCTTATAGTTTCCGAGAATAAAATTATTCAAGTTATAGTATTTTCAATCTTTACACTTTAGCATTATTTTTTCTAGCGAAAAAGATTAACCTTCTGTAGATTACCATGAAGATATGATAACAGAATTACCGTACCTAATTTTGGTTATGTCGTTATGTATTATTTTCTTTTTGACCAATGAACTATCCCGGATAGTTAGTTGAACTACCACATCCTAGATATTTTATCTATAGGTCAAAAATGTTCCAGCAAAGTTTACTTCACAAATTTTCAAATCATTGAAGGAACTAAACTATAATGAAACACCAACTGACTTTTGGAAGGCTATATTGGTTATGAAAGATTCCTTTATGCTTAATTTTAAGTGTATATGGTTTGTGGAACAGGCAAACATAGATCGTTTTCAATTACTTTGGGATAGGGATCAGAAGTTGCGAACAAGCTGTCAAAATTTGAAATGAAAAATTCTGCTTTTGGTCAAGTATATGGTAGCGACGGAAGATTATTATTTTCAAAAAGTAATGCTTGACAACAAAAGTTTCTGATACTATATTACGAGTATATTAGTGTATTCAGTTGCTGTTTTAATTTTAATTAATTTGTATATAAACATACTCTGGAAATATTTAAAGGTCTACCTCCTTCAAAAAAAAAAAGAAAATATTCAGGATGATGAGTAACTTACTCCCAGTTCTATTATTCTTCTATTCTATGAAATTTTAGTAAAGCGTTTGAATATTTACTTCTCATGTACATTTACTATAATGTAAGTAGCAAAAATTCAGTTCATCAGCATGGATTTATGAAAGGTAGATTAACAGCTACCAACCTAATAATAGTCACGTAGTTTATGAATGCACTGATAAATAATTATTGCAAACAGATGTTTTCTAAGGCATTCTATCAGTAGGACCATGGAATATTACTAATAAACTTAATACATTTTATATCGCATTGTTTTATTATAATATCCTTTTGTGCAATAGATTACCGCACGTGATTTTCAAGTTGTGAGTCTGACGATTACTTAGCTAGTTCTGGAGTCCCACAGGAATCAGGTCTTGGGCCTCTTTTATGAAACACATTTATCATTGATATACCTAATTGTTTAGATGCGCCTTCTCTTCTATATGCCTTCCATATGACTTGAAAATATTATTCTTATTTAAATTTAATGTCTTCACCTTGGGATATTTAGCCAGCGCAACAGTACTTGAAAATATTCTGTACCATCGAAAGCATCGATGATCATTCGTTTTCCGGATGTACAATCTAGTCATTAAAAAAAGGAGAATGAAAAAAAGAAACACCCTGTCATTTTATATAGGCGTTAAGGGAAATAACTATATCATTTTAAACATTTTTTTTCTTATCATTATTTTGAAAAATATTGTACCCTTCAAGGGGATATTTCTTATAAATCTAGTCCTTATTGTACCTACTATACATTTAAATTTGTATCGAGTTTGGGACAGGTCTATCGGATATATTCATTTAAAACGTAGTTAGTTTAGCTATTTGCCCAGGTAATGACCTGCACTACGCGAACCCTGTCCACAACCGGTTGTTACTTCTTATAAGCGGTTTTCGCACTTTTTTTATTATCGAGATCTGATTAGGAACCGTCTAGAGTTCAATTTTTCCTGGTATTGGATACACACACAAAAACACGTCATATCTTTTACAATCTTTGTCCAGTCGCCTATAAACCATAGTCGTTAAATTTAAACAAGACGTCTGACCGAGCAGACTGGTCATCCTAATAATAATCACAATGAAAATAACATATATTTCTTGTTAGTCTTACAATATCATGCTTCGATTTTAGTTCAGTTAGATGTTGATTTGAAACTTCCATTGATATTGGCAACAGCACATGTAAACTTATTTGGAAACTGCATCCAAAATTATTAGAATCAAAGTAAAGTAAAACTTAATAAACGCTTCACTTTCGAACATAACGAACACGCAAAATCAACCACAGTAGATGAAATCCTGAGCTATTATATTCTTTTCCCATTATAAATAGGGCAGATCTCATCTATTGCGGTTGATCGTGAAATTATTGAGTGATTTCATTAAGCCATGTATGTATTTTATTATTAGTAAATTTAGCTAGATTAATTTTTAGTTCAGATAGCACATTTGATGCCAAATGGCATTCGCATGACTTCATTAATTTTTAATTAATTTAATAATAAAATTAATTTAATAGACATTGTAGGAACATTGATTTATATTAGTTCTTTACAATATAGAAAATAAAAACATTATTAGTTGTTTTCCCCTTAGCAAAATAGTCTATATTTGCTCTTCCAGATGTATAATCTAGTCATTAAAAAAAAGGAAATGAAAATAAAAAAGCACCCTGTCATTCCAAGTGTTATGGAAAGCTATATTGTCGTTTTGAACAAACAGTTTTTGTCCAATTTACCATTATGTTTGAAAATATTGTAAATTATGAAATTTGGGGGTGCTAATTTTAATTTTGTGATTGCTTATTTAAATTTTGATGGTATTTGGCGCCTCCAGTTCCCTTCCAGTTGCGCCTATGCGCGTCATTTATTTAACCTGTTATTCTAACAATAGCAATCTCTGCAATGTTCTCGAGGAACAGTGGCTTTCAGCGTGATGCTTTCATTGTTATTTTTTATTATTATGCATTTATGTAAATCCCGCATGGAGTGGATATCGGGTTTTGTGCCTTTTAAGGCGAAACTCAATCAACGAAAGAAACATACACAAATGGCAATACTTAACTGCTGGAAATGATATATCCGTACCAGATAATAACACGGCTTTGCTTCTCTTTCCCATTTACGTATTTAATTTGATATTAAATAAGATATAATTTGATATGTTAATCCCGAGATTCCAGTCTCCTATTAAGGTACGATTTGCATGCAACATTGTTGCGTCGAGTGTGATGGATGATTATTTTATTCACGAGAAGGGGGCAGGCAAAGGGTAACGAGGCTAGTTTTTGCAGTTTGTGGAATTTGATTTATAATTAATCGAGATTTTCGTGGAAAAGATAAAGCATATGTTCGTTGTGTTAATCTTGATAATCCGACACCTTCATTCAAATAAAGACGAATTCGTGCAAATCTATTATTATTCTGATTTACATTATGCTGTTAAGAATGCTCCTTAACTCGCATGGTTTTTGGATTTTTAAACGATAATGATATACTAACTATATGGAAAAACCGAGCATGTAAGATTTATTAGGAATGTTTTTAAAACTGAATTGTTATAAGCAGAAATGACGCATGTCCATTTTCGCTGAAAATAGGGTTATTGTAGGAAATAGTTCACATAGGTCATGGCATGATACTATGAAAGAACAGCTTATGTTCTCTATTTGTTTCAGATGTAAACGTAAACGTGTAAAAAATGATACAAGTCGTTCACATATTGCACTGTTTTTGCGAAATAAGATGAAATTTAGGCATGACCCTGTTTTTTAATTCAGCAGTTTGGCGTAGTGGAATCCATCAATACAATCTTAGTTTGTTTTTAAAGAATTCTGATTTCTGATTTGACACTTGTTGTTCTGACACAATTGTAATGTGTTTCATTTAAATATAGTTGTTTGTGGTAGCATGTGTAATAGATGCAAAATATGCAATTTTTCACGAGCGGATTTATATTACAAGAAATTACGTTTAACAATACCCTAAGTTCATCACATTACCACTAATAAGTATGGTAATGTTAAAAACGGAAAATACACACCTATGAATCTGCTTGTGGCAAATTGTCCAATTATGTTTACACATAACCTTCCATCGTCGTGGATTTGCACATTACCTACATAGTATTTAGACTATTTATGGCCCAAAAATGCCACAAAAACATAAGAAATAAATGCATGTTTACATCACCAACCAGTATAAAATTCATGCGACTCCCCATTCTTTTTAAGCAATATCAAATCACTTGAAATGATTACTTTGTATTTTATTTTCAGTAATTAAGATAACGTATTTAAGCTAATCTAATATACATCAATTTTAATACAATTCCTATTAATGAAGTTATACGTATGCCATTTGGTACCAAATATGCTAAGGAACAATTCCATATACAAGGTTGGATTGAATAATTATTTAAGACAAAAATTAATCTAGCTAAACTTACTAACAAAAAAGACATACTTAAATCTACAAAGTATGTGCATTACATAATATCATACCATTGTGAACACTAGCTTTATACTTTGTCAATATTATTTCATCAGATTCCATTACACCGCTCTACTTGTTATTAACCTCACTCGTAATTAGACTAATTTAAGCAGTGTCTCTATAATCGGACTTTATGAATATCTAAGGATGGTAATTAAAATATTTCATTCCCAGCGGTTTAACAACCGGCCTTGAAACCTTTACTCGACCTTAGGAGGTGTATTGACCTTAAATGAAGCTGATAACTACTTTCATGTCGACGTTGTCTTAGTTTTTAACAATCCCTCGTAATAATAATGTAATCCAGTGGCGACTCGTCAGATGACGCGCCATTCACCTAAAATTAACGATTGTACGTACCTCTTAAAATTATTTTTAATCTAATATAAATTTTCTATTTTACATTTTAGTATTAAAAATGTGTTGTGTTTGTTTTTTGGATAAAAATACATAATTTGTGTTTATCGCATAATGGGGAAATTGCATGATTTTTTCAAATACGTGCCGAAGAAAGACTATATTATTTTAATCGAAATGCTGTTTGTCCTAGAAAATGTCGTGGAAATGCCTAAGAAAACCGTATTAAAAAATTTAGTTTGGCCACGCCCTAACAAAACGATCGGCAGCACATTATTATGTGATTCCAATATAAAATTCATGCAACTTCCACCCATTTGAAGTTAGTCGTAAATAAAACCACCTTGTGTATTTTGTGCTTCTAGCTAATTCATCCGGAAAAAGGATCTCATCAAAACCCAACGACATTGCACTTCAAAATTCGCGTGACAACCCGAGAAGCGGCAGGTGAGCCAGTTACTGAAACGATCTTTAATTCATTTAAATTTATTTGAAGGTCGGGGTCAACTAGATTTGGGCCATTCTTTTGATCGTTTTTATATCCTCCTGCCGCGGTTCGTCGTCACACTCGATCGTCGTCCATCAACTGGAGCGTAGAATTCCTCTATTAGATTAGCTAATCGTGGGCGGCTTTTTCCAAACAATATCGCATCCGAAAGTTAACAGAACACTGCCACCTTATAAGAATCTAGTAGCTCCAAATTTGCCTTACACTCCGCATTCCATAATATTAAAATACACAGAGTATTTTTAGTTCATTCAAACATCTTGATTTTTTGGACAGCGGGTGGACACGCTGGTGGTCAGGCATGCCTCGATTACAAGCTATAATAACGGTAGCTTGTAATCGATGATTATAACCCGGAGATCCGGAATAGGAGTTTTCTAATTTTAAAACAAAAGGAACGTAATGAGATGTAATTTTAATATCCGGACAAGCTTTTATGTGATTTTTTTCCCTCAAAACAATGCCTAAGGGCTTTATAATCGTAGGAGCAACTGGGGGGGGGGGTAATAGAAAATACTAAACACCCCCAAAATTAAAATTACCACATTAAATAATTTTCAATTTCCCAATTAATTTTAATTAGTTTTAAACATGGAATTTATAGCTTTAATAAAACTACTATACTAGTTTGTTCTCTATTTGAAAATTAGAGACGATTAAAACATACCTACAGTATTTTCAGATTATTACACAGCCTAGAAAGGGAAAAAGGAAAGTGATTTTACATAAATAGTGCATAATATATTACTTACTATTGATAAATGTAAAATTTGGAAGCGCAAGAGCGAAGAGCTTTAATTTTCAATTTTATAAAAAAGGCTTATCAAAAAGTTGTTTATAATTAATTAAAATCGAAGTAGTGGAGACTTGGGTTAGACTTTAGTAAACAATTGATATTTATAAGAATTTTTAACCTGAATGCTAGTTTTCGACTGTTCGATGGTCTGTAGGCTTTGTCTTATGAAGCCGATACTAATGACAGCAAAAAAGAGAGATAAAATTATGTTTTCTCTGTTTGAAGTTTTAAGTGATCTGATCTCATGCACATATTTGAAATAATATAATAAATTCATTGCATTAAGAAAAGATATAACTGGAGTACATAATTAGTATTTTACTTTACATATAAATTGTATTTTTTTCTAGAGTAGTATTAAATATATAAGGTTGGTCACAGAAAACAGAAGTCTATAAAATAAATATGTGTAATCACCTGAAATACTTGTAGTAAACTGCCAAATTCGTTCTTTAGCGGCGCACCAGACATAGACCGCTTTTAAGCTTGTTAGCTCCCCTCAGTATGCCATAGGTGAGGCAACCGACGACTTATCCGACAGTAGCGAACCTGAGTAGACGTGATGGAACACGTAGCTACATCTTGTGGCCGTATGCTGCCACAATTTTTAGTAAATAGTACTACAATTGTGTGTGTGTTTGTAGTTTTGGTAATGATCCACCACAAGTGTTGTATTAAAAGCATCTGTAAATATTATTTTACGATTGAAGACTCTCAGTCGCGAAAAAGCTTTTGCAGAGGGACCACTGAACTGAAGATACCGAAAGTGAAGAGCGGCGAAACGTTTGGAAGCATGGAATGCTACCAGTTAGAGAGACGTCTACGAACGTCTCCGAAGAGCACCATTATCCGAAGTACGGTTCCGACCGTATCAGTCGTAACACCAACAACAAGAGCCGAAATCAATATATGGGCGGGCCCAGAGATACCGATAGCGGGTCTGCCCCCACAGAAGCTAGTCCGAGAACAACAAGGGCAAATCAAATAATTCCAGCTAAAGCTAGGGAAGTGCACTTTAATTCTGTCACTGGCTGCGATCAGTTACCGAGGTCACGGCATAACAACTCCTAAATCACTATATTTAAAATAATAGCACCATTCGTGAAAGCCTAATAATCGACCTATTAAAAATTAATTCAAAATCCAGATAGGGCTTTGCATATAAATATTACGATGAATTATGCTACAGTAGTAAGCTAGCCCCTTAACAAGATATTTAAAAATTAAATCAATAGAATTCGGATTTCTCACCATTAAGAATTCTCTGGTTTAAATTTCTACATGATAAAGTTGTCCAAATTATGAAATAAAGGACAATGTTAAAAATAACCGATTTTTGGCTTCTCCGGAGGAACGCATAAATCATAAAAAAATCAATTGATTATTGTTAATTAACATTAGAAATGGTCCAGAAATACGTCAGATAGCTGGGGAAATGTCGCTACTACCCCTAAACCTATATAAACTACCCTTAAATAGCTTTAAATGGATAATCATTAATTATTGTTATAAAATTCCTGTAAAATGAAAAAAATGCTTGAAAATGATTTGAACAGACAGTATGTCAATATAAAAAGTGATAAATAACTGTAAAAATGTCCATTCCACCCCTAAAAATTAAAAAAACGACTTTCAAAAGCTAATGGTGAGCTAATGTTATTGCTTGAAAAAAATTATAGATTACTGTCAAAAATGCAAAAACTGATACTAGAGTACATTAAGTAAGTGGGGAAATATTAATTGCACCCCTAAATCTATATAAACTGCCTTTAAATAGCTTAAAATAGATAATCATTATTTATTGTTGTAAAATTCGTTTAGAATGAAAAAAATGCTTAAATCACTTTTAAGGTTCATTTATACTATTGCGCAAGGATAAATTGCCATGTTTTCAGTAGGCGCTCGCAAAGTGAGAACAATTGGCGCTATTTCGCCATTGAATGGGCACTTTTACAGTCATTTATCACTTTTTATATTGACATAATGTCTGTTCAAATCATTTTCAAGCATTTTTTTCATTTTACACGAATTTTATAACAATAATTAATGATTATCCATTTAAAGCTATTTAAGGGTAGTTTATATAGGTTTAGGGGTAATAGCAACATTTCCCCAGCTATCTGACGTATTTCTGGGCCATTTCTAATGTTAATTAACAATAATCAATTGATTTTTTTAACATTGTCCTTTGTACTATCGTTTGCAATATTAATGACACTCATTAAATTGAATTTTGCGATTTCTTTAGAACTTCTGATGTATTTGTAATGAAATCTTCTTCACATTTTTAATATTAGTTATTAGTTGTTTCACTCACCGATAGAGATTTAATGAAATTTCTACTCAGAACTTCCAGAAGTTCAAAAACTGTTTTAAGAGAGTGTCATTATTATTGCAAACGATTGTACGTTAATAAAGTAAAACAGTAACGTCCTGTATATCAAATGCAATGCAAACCAGCAATATTTTACCACAGCATGGGTATACTGTGATTTTACTAAGGCATGATTGGCTAAATCCATTATTTTGACATCTACAAAGCACAGTTACTGCATGACCCATATATTAAGGACCACCCTGTATACGAAGTAATGTTTCAGTATAATTTGATGATCTTTCTCTAATTTTACTTTGGTCTGTATTTCTCAAATAAATGTTATACATATATCCATACAATTTCAAGTATTTCATATTCTTTCTAGTACGCGAAAATATTAGAACTATTATTTTTCTTTTAAAAATTTAAACGTATAAAAAGTACGTATTTTACATTTTTTTATGCACTTTAAGTTTCAAGATCAGTTCCCATGGTAAAACCTGCTATTGTTCCGTTAGGTAGGTCGAACAGCTCTATCTCACTCATATGCAATATCGAATAAAAGGAAAGTACGACTTCCTGTACTCATTCTCCTGGAAAAAACTAACTGAATTCTTAGCCGAATGGAAACGTAAATCAGACTTGATAATTTTAAGTTTTAAAATAAGAAGCGGAAGTTTCAATCAAGACAACAGTATTTAAAGCTTACTTATTGTAGTAGATTGGGAGAAATTAGCTGAGTATGAGAAACTCTTCTTTTTGAGATTTTTCTGTGGGCGCTGGAGAGGAGCCGCCACTGATTTATTATAAGGATAACACTTATAACATATTAATGATAACATTGATAACTATTTTGTTATGTTGTTATGAGTAACATATATACAAACAAACAACTGTACAAACAATGATAATGAAGAAGGAACCACACACAACCAAAATGTGAATGTAAGTCGAATCCTAATTTCGTTACAAGAATAACTCATGTAGTACCAAGGTTAACGAAAGGCCTTCGCCGACGAGTTATTCGTTTATTGTGGGTACTCACCATTGTATTTTAATACACGACCGACGACGACGACGGTTTTGATGGCGGCACTAAGCTCTGTACGTAGGTTCCCGTGTTTTCTGAACATGAAAACAAAGGTGTGAATTACCACGGGATTGTAAATGGGTCTAAAATGGGCGTAAAGCAGAAACTAACACATATACCGCGTACCCCATTTAAGTCGAACTAAATCTTACATCAGGAACACCTCAGGGCTCTATTTTAGGTCGCACATTTTCTGTATGTTTATTAATGATATTTCCGGATTTCTTTATGCTTCAGTACTGTTTAGATTATACAGTGATTCGCAAGTTGTCTAAAAAAATTTGGGAATAGATGGGTAATGAAATATGGATTTAATATCATAAATTTTTTTTTTGTAAAATCATTATCGATTCCGACAAAAAAAAATGAAGTTTTAGTATATTTAACCTTCACATCGCTGAGCTACTGTAGTCTATAGCCAGGTGCTTCTAAAAATATTGAAATTTGATTATTTATAGTATTAACGTTTTTGCAAGTGTTTACATTAGCTTTAAGTGTCAAAAATGGCTTAGGTGTATATCAACTCGGAGTTGCTGCCAAATGCAGCTACTTAACTAACCGAGCAGTAGCAAGAATAAATAGGGCAATCCAACGAACTGTCAAATCACTTTAAAAATGGCGGCTGTAGGACAAACAACTCGACATATGACAGAAATTTGTGCTTTTGTGTAGAACTTTTAGTTATTGGTCTGTGTGTAGAACTGTGTGTTTTGCTCATTATATTTTATACCTATTTCGGAATACCAAGTATAATTCAGACTATCATAATGGTTTTGTTTTGTTGTGTTATGAATTGTTGGAGTAGAGGACAGCGAGAAGATCAAGTTAGATTTTTTAGGATTCCTGCTGCATTGAATTATAGACAGAACTGATCTCAATGAACTCTCATATACGACGGCAAAAGTGGCTTAGAGCAATAAAACAGCAAGACCTAACTCAAGAAAAAATTAAATACAGTGTACAAGTTTTAAATATATTATTTATAAAAAGGTACCTAAGTTCTTTTTTCTCTCCAACTAGTAGCATAATTACACCCCCGCTAACCCTAGCAATTCAGGGTCCTGGAGAATACTATATATAATATTAATAAAAAAATATATTAATAACAATATTGGCAGTTATATATAATTAATTAGTAAACTATTACGGAGGTACGTAATTTGATTTTAACAATTATTTATGCATAGATAATAATAATAATGCCACTGTTTCCAATTCACATATATTTGACAAAAATGATAAATAATAAATAAAAGTCCATTTGATAGAAAAAATCTAAAATATATTTAATAAAAAATATTAAAAGTAAGTTATATATACAATTCTAAAAAAATTGGGTACATAGATAAATAGTACAAAATGTTTAATAATCAATTGGTTTTTTGATATTTTAAATAATTGCGGCATTGCAATAATAATTTAAAGTTTGTTACAGCACAACAAAAAACATTAGCAGCAGGGAAAATCACCAAGTTCATTTCTGATTAGTCAACTATTTCTTGCCTCGGCCTATTTGAAAGAAAAAAATTGTAGATATACCGAAGTGCAGTGAATACTGAGAATAATAATAATTTTACGAATATTCAGCAACTAGAACGTTTTACCTAATATATAAATCCACTTTTTCTTATTATAATGAAAATATATGAGAAATAGGCTCATATTACACTTTCTAATATGTGATATGAAAGAGTTGCTGATCTGACAGGAACTAGAAGGCCCCACTAATCGTAGGGCCCTGCCCAGTGCCCAATGGAAAATAGGGACCTGCATTGGTAGGTATATATTACTTTTACATGTATATATCGCAGATATTTAAAACTTCAGAAAACATTAGCACAACACTACATTTTCGTTTATATCTACCCATCTTGGTCTCTGACAACGTTGCAGTGGTAATTTGATAACCCAAATGCAATGTAGGAATCCAATAAAGATGTAAGTTATCTGTTAAAGCAGCCGGTTTACCTGAAATATATGCTTTTAAATTGTTGTATATAACTTTTTATTAACTAACCCGATACAAAATGTTTTAAACAAACGACACTGTATTTAATTTTTTCTTGAGTTAGGTCTTGCCGTTATATTGCACAAAGCCACTTTTGCCGTTTTATATGAGAGAGTTCATTGAAATCAGTTCTATGTCTATAATTCAATGCAGCAGGAATCCTAAAAAATCTAACTTGATCTTCTCGCTGTCCTCTACTCCAACAATTCATAACACAACAAAACAAAACCATTATGATAGTCTGAATTATCCTTGGTATTCCGAAATAGGTATAAAATATAATGAGCCAAACACACAGTTCTACACAAAATCACAAATTTCTGCTTGTCATATGCCGAGTTGTTTGTCCTACAGCCGCCATTTTTAAAGTGATTTGACAGTTCGTTGGATTGCCCTATGCAATGGAAGCTTTTTTAAATTATTTTTCGCTTTTTTGGCATAAAATATACTTATTAAAGTAACTTTTAATTTTTAACAGTTTTTGTTTCGTATACAAATGGAAATGATATAACATCAAAAGTTAAATTTACTTTTAGGTTGGTAAGGATGACATCTGACAACAAATTTGTTAAGAAACTTGACAAAGCCCTGAACACATGTAAATCCAAAGTGCAGCCTTGAAGAAATTGATGAATTAATTCATCAACTTCTTCGACAATAAATTGTTAGTGTAATGCCCGCTTAATGCCAGTAAGTAGGTAAATGTAATTTTATGTCTTATACCAAAATTTTTCCAAAAACTTAGTTCAACATTTGTACCTTGATTTGTACGTTTCAAATTTGAATATGCATTGGTAGTTTGGTAACTTATGTACAGTATGTCCGGAATATAACTACTGCTACGATATCTGACCAAAACTAAAAAAAAAACTCATTTGCAATTGATGTTCAAGACAAATAGTTTTTCTACAAGTACATGCATTTAAAAATAAAACTAAAAGTACAATCCAAATACAAGACTGTGCTATGAAGTTGCAAATTAAGAGATAATTAAAACATAACATTTTTTTTCGTTTTCTAAATGACTTGAAGCTCCAAACCGGTATATATGTCTGGTGGACCGCTGTCAAATAACTTTGGCTGTTTGTTATGGGTTTTTTCGAGTGTAATTCATTATTGGTCGGTCCATTAGCCGGCAAAGTAGTTGAATTTCCCGAAATTCCGTTTTTGCAAATATCGTTATCGCCGAATCGCGCCGAAAGCTTGAGAGCTTTCAGTGGTATCCACTGCAATGTAGAATGCTTCTTTTCTGTGGCTTCTGAAGTCCAGCATGGAGTAGCTAGTGGAAACTAGCATAGTCGCCGGCAGGTGGGCAAGGAGGGGCAGTTGCCCCCTCCTGGAAATTAATATTCCAATTAAAAATAACAGTTGAGAGATAAGAATTGTTTTACAGTTATTTCTTTCTACTTTTGTTTTTGTTTGTTTCTATGTTTTTTTAGAATGTAGGATTAGTTTTATGTGATATTTTATGATTTGGTCGGGTTTGTAGGTGTAATATTCCATTTTATTTTATTTATGAGTCGAAATTCGCGCGAATTATTTAATGGAGGAAAAAGTGTCAACTTTTAGCCAATTTTAACCACGGTCTATTAACTATACGGTCTGGGCCAGGTGACGTCACAAAATTCCCGCAAATAAAGGCAAAATATAATATTTCTCGAAAGATGGACTGAGTCCTCAGTTTTCATTGGCTACTTGCTGATGACTCCAACCGTGTAGTTAATAGACCGTGAATTTTGACAACTGCAATATTTTCTATCATTTTCATCATTGACTGTCATGGTAGATTGTCAGAAACTCAAGTTAAACTTACCAACTCCACATAATGATGAAAATAGCGAAATTCATGAGTACAAGGCTCAAGTCTGCTACAGCATCAAAGATTTTACCAAAGTTTTTTGGTTTAAGTTATTTAGTAGTAAAAAAAATTATGTCGACGCCCATGGATGTAATTTTACTAGGTACATTTCGCGTAGCCTGCAAAGTGTTTTATACCCTGCATAATTCGCACAGTGATTCTCTAAAATCCGTTTCAGAAAAGAGCTAGTGAAAATTGCATTTAAAAAACAGCGTCCTTAATGAAATAAATAATAGAAATTTTCCTAATGCAACCTTTGACAACCTTGCAATCTATCATCTGTTAATCTTGGTGATCATAAAACTGTTGTGCTTTGCTTCTATATAAACAGTGCATTTCAAGACTTTGGAAGTTCTACCACCTTTAAAATATTTGTTAATTATTTTAACAACCAACTTAAGTAAAAGGAAGCGTGTGCAACATCGAAAATGATATTGGTTCTTCCACAACTCGTTTACACACAGACGAAAACTCTCTACTGAATAAGTTTTGTCCCCCTCGTAGGTAGTGTCCATCGCAATCAAGAACCGTTACCGTAAACCCCAAGAACCGGAAACCACCTGCCGGCAAATATTTGGTTAACGAAATTCACCTACGGACAGACAAGTGGGTAAATAAAAGACCTAAGGTAAACAGTGTTCGGACAACGACAAGGCTGCGAAGGCAATTAACAGTCCAGTGTTGGTGTGGGACCACTTTTAAATGTGCTTGTATCCACAAAGTGGTGTTAACATGTCAGGAATGGGTGTAGATGACTAAAATTTTACTGTTGAAGACTGAGAGGAATATTCTTAAGATAATTCGACTCACTTCTCTTTTAATGGGAATTTTTGAGGGGGCGCACCCCTCTGCCCATCTCCATGAGGCGCTATTGAGTACAACCGGCATAAATCGGTGTAAAATATGGACCTGTTAGGTTTGTCGTTAGTATCAGTATTTTATAGATTTGTCCATATAATTTAAATAATCAATATTTCAACAACATACATATCAGCAACAAACACAATATAAAAAATCCAAAACTGTAAAATATATGAATATATGAATTGTTTTGATTACTTATATGCGTTGTTAATCAAAAATAAAAATGTTCTTCAACCGTCATAAAACTAGGACATTTTTTGACTGTCAGGAATCTTGAAGGTTGACATTTCCCTTACTGAGAAAATAAAAATTATTTGCATTTAGTAGTGACAAGAATAGTGAGTATAAAATCACGTATTTGAAATAAAAGTGGTACAATATACTTCATTCCGTGCTTACGTTAGCATTTGCGCTTGTCAGGATTAAATTAAGGGAATTAGTACATCGTTCATTTACAATTAAGCGAATAGCTACTACTACTGGACGATGTTGGCATTGCCAATTTAGCAGATATGGCAAAATTGCTAGTGTAAATGCAATAACAGTTAAAACAATTATTTACAATTTTGTTAATTGACAAAGAATGAGGTAGCAGTAATTTTAGGAATTATAAATCTCCTACAAAGCGTTTAAGTGCAGGTAGGTATTAACCAAATAGCAGATAAATCGCCGTTAATTAGTTATTTTGAAAAGTTTTTATCCCAGTTCGAACAATAAATCAACTTCACAAAAACAGCGATAATTCAATTACTTTTACTTCGAAATTCTCGTTATGGAAATAAAGTATAATAGAAACAAATAAATCCGGCCTGAAAAAAACTAGTTCCAGTTCCAACGATATGAATAATTATGGTTAACCTTTTATTAAAAAGGACTAATAATAATTATAATCATATGTTATATTTTAACGGTGATTTTAGACAATTAAATAGGTGGCAAATAAAAAACTGCAATTAAATTTATGGCTTTAAGAACATTGAATTAAATTAGCTCGGTTTGTTTTGCTTGATTTACGTTTCGTAAATCTGGATTTGGGGGCGTATACAAGGTGTCACAGGATCCCAGGTCAGGGATAAAATAGATTTTATACTGCGCGAGCCTTATGCTATGGAATAAATTCGGTAAAAGCAAAATACATTTATTTGGGGAAAAATTTTGGAAAAGGTCGAGTTTATTTGAAAAAGGTACACGTTTTAGTATGAAAGTCGATTTTCAATCATGTTTCTCAATACTGACGTCATCAATTTTTCATCCAACCTGTTTCTTTTCTCGACTTGGAGAAATCGTTTCATTGTTAAACCGTCAGTATAAAAATGTCATTTTGCAAAAAATGTATTCCAATAAATGACAATGGCGAAGTTGCACACAACATATTGGAAGGTCAGAACATGGGTCTGGCATAATCACATAATAATTAAAATATTATTAACACTAATAAATTGCCATAGAATGTAAACAAAACACCGTGGCTGAAAACGCCATATCATTGGTGTGACGTTACAAGCCGTTCAGCGCGGTTTGTTGCCGTTTGTTTCTTGTATTTTTGTGACATTTGTGGGTCATAGATACAGTGTAGTGTAAATATTGTATAGGTAATGCGATAATTATTAATGGCGATGTAGTGAACTTACGGTATTGTTAAATGGAACTTACTCCTTTGTTTACAATATAGATCCGCTCGTGACAGTTAGGGCGACTGGACTGTTCAGAACTACCAGATAGATGGTTTCACTTGAGGTATTTTTAAAATTATGCAATTTCACATAAAACTACTGTTTTAATTTGAAAAATAATAAGTAAAAGTAATGAATAATGATGTTTATTAATTTTTTTAAATTAATTTAATAAATTTGTATTACTATTTATTATCTCCTCAAACATTTAAAAAATGCTTATTTATTACTTTTGCTCATTATGTTTTCAGAACAGGTAATTTAATACAGTGAAGTGAACTCAATAAATGTGAAAAAATTTAAGTTTGCTTTACCGTTGATTTAATAAACGCTATGTACACATTCTGGTAGCTTAATAGCAGAGTTTAATTGATTCCTTACAACTTTACATTTTCAATTCCTATTGTCAAGTCTTGTCTTGATACAATACAAGATTGCCATCACTAACCGTAAAAATAGCGAATATTTTTTTAATAAAAAAAATTACATAGGGTTGTATTTAATGTTATAAAGCAAGTTCTGAAATTAATTATTATGAAAAATAAATCTTTCCTGTGCATAACATAACAATATTATCATATACTAACAAAAAACTAATTAAATTCCAAGAAACTGATACAATTATTTAGAATCGACTGATCAATTTAAATAACTCCATTATAAACATGAGTCACGCCATTATAGTTTTACTCACACTCATTATAACAATATATTCTAATAATAATAGCAAAAGTATTATAACTTTAGTACTTTTTTTTAATAGGTCATTATAACGTAAATGTACTAGATTATAATTATTTCCTATTTTTTCTCTAAATTAAAAAATACATTTATACAAATGGAAATATGATACGAGTACCGACAACATTTTTTCCAACACACAACAGCATTTTTTAGTAGTTGAACAATAGAGGGCGCTATCATTTCATAATCTACAAAGTCTAATCTACAATCTAAATCTAGAGTACTTGGAATGACGACTTTTTATAAAGATATGCTATATGTACATATTTGTTGTTTCTGATATAGCGAAATATCTTTAATTCATGTAATGCAAAATAGACGGAAAAACATATTCTCTGAATTACAAATAAATGTATATATGACTATTATATTATGGGTTAAGTAAAACGTTTTCTTGAAGGATGAGGTCAGGTTGACTTACGTAAAATTTTAAACAATATGTTAAATAAATAATAAAGTAGAAGACTGACGACAAGAGCATAAGATTTTTAGGTTAGCCTTCAGTTCATTTAATAGTTCTTTTCCATTTTTTCCAAATTTGCCAAAAAGGCATGCAGTTCTTGAAGGAGATGGTGTTATAGGCTTATTTTTCGGAATTGGCGCAACAACAAAAACCAACAGTGTGGTCAATTATTCAATAATTAAAAGTACCGTTACAATTCAATAACAATGTAGACATTTCAAAATATTGTCACAGATTTGCCCCGCTCGCACCCAATTCGACGACTGTGGTATGCAAAACGCTAGATTGCCACGATCGCCCTTACGTGATTCTGGCAAACAAACAAAATAATGTCATGTATCGAGGAGCGACTGGAAAATAGAGAATAGACGATAATCGTTCGAGAAATAGATGTAGAGCTGCTAGAAAATATCTGAAATATTTGTTTGGTCTATAAAAGAAGAATAAACAGCCAAGTCAGTCAATCTTGAATTGGAGTGTTTAGTTGGAAAGTTCCTGGAGTTTCAAAGTGAAATAGTGTTTAGTTGAGTTATAATTAGTGTTCAGTAGTGTACAGAGTTTAATAAATATCAGTGAATAATTATCAAACAGAAGACTTTTTAATATCGAAATGTAACTTACAATATTTACATGAGATGAATAATTTTGAGAGGTACCTTTTATAGTCTGTTTGGAAATGAAAGAGAGTAATAAAACCCCGAGATAAGAACCGTCCATGGGCGTGGTCATATTTCGTTTCAGGTAATTATCGGGTAACACTAATGCTAACAGGTAATGGGTGTATATTAACATTAGTATATTTTACTGGATACATCATAGGGCAGGAGCTAGTATATTGTGCCAGATCAATCCAGTCTTAGAGCTGAATATACGAAGACGTGCTAGTGCAATAGAGTAAAATTCGACTTGCGTTTAGTGACTATTGTGCCAGTGGATATAATATTGTTTGAGTAAAATGTCGAACTTATCAGATTACGTACCTGCTAAACGCGTGAAAAGATGTGCGCTGTCTCAGAATGAGAAGATTATTATATTAAATGTATTTAATATAGATAAAGACGAAATTATTTGTTGGCTTACTCCTACTTAAGATCAATTAGAAAATTCCGTGACGAAGAGAGGAATATTTATTATCTAGACGAAACTTGGGTCAACGAGGGATGATATACTGTAACAAAAGTATGGCAAGATAAAAATGTAAAAAGTTTTCTACAAGCATTTTTGGATGGACTTTCAACAGAGTTCAAGGCACCTTCAGGTAAAGGGCGAAGATTCATAGTGACACATATAGGTAGTGCCAGTGGTTTTGTAGATGGCGGTTTACTTTTATTTGAATCTAAAAATACAGGTGATTATCACGAAGACATGAACGCATATGTTTTCGAAGAGTATTCCTCCGGGGTCTGTAATTGTCATGGATAATGCCAGTTACCATTCACGGCAGACCGAGCGGACGCCTACGACTGCTTGGAGGAAAGCCGATATAATTCAATGGTTATCCGGAAAAAACATTTCTTTTGAAACAAATATGGTGAAAAAGGAACTTTTGACACTTGTCAATCTTAATAAAGATCAGAAAAAATATGTTATCGATCAAATTGCCACAAATCGCCAAATAAGGGTACTACAGTTACCACTTTATCACTGTGAACTTAACCCAATCGAATTAGTCTGGGCGCAGGTAAAAGGAGATGTAGCGCGAAATAATACGACATTTAAATTAAGTGACGTTAAAATTTTGTTAAAAAATTCTTTGGAACGAGTAACTGCAGATAACTGGCAATGATGTATACATCATGTACAAAAAGAAGAGGAAAAAATGTGGGAACTCGATAATTTAATTGACGTTACTGTGGAATCTATCGTTATCAATCTAGAAGACGAAGATAATTCATCAGAATATTCAGAGGATGAATTTTAATATACCTACTTTTTTATTTTCTTTATTGTACATTTATACAACACTACATTTACTCACCATAATTTGAATTTTCAAAATACATATATTTTTGTGTGGAATAAAAGTCTATTCATTAAATTTAAATAAATATTTTGATAATAATATTAAATAATTTTATTTGAATTACTAAAAATCCTGTTAACCCGGTTATGATGCTTAAAATAGCCTCATGCATGTTAAAATGCTGTTTTTATATTGTTTACTTATAAGAGAAATGGACTGAGAAATTGAAGCAGCATAAACAAAGACGGATTGTCGGGGATTAAATTTTAGCTACCACCTGCTACAATTTAGTACAACCCGGTCACACAAAGTTTTTTTAAAAGTACACCTCATCTATACCGATAATATATAATATAAAAACATTGAATATAAGCACCAGTACTATATTTATTTACGATTTGCATACATAATAAACTTTTATTACTCTCTTTCATTTCTAAACAGACTATAGGTGACATGGGCCGTTATCTGCGTTACCTATTGAGCCACAACTGCTGCCTGTACACCCTGTATACATGATGATTGAAGCGGTACTGATGAACCAACCTATACAGTAGGTATTTTAACTACATTTTAATTGGCGATAATTGCGAATCGAGTTCGAGGTGCTTAGTACCTCAAAGGAGCGTTTTTTGCATTTTTCTCGATATTTGCGAACCACCACTCCCTCGGCAAACGGCAACGCTGCCTACAACACGAGTGAGCGGTTGACATTGCCGATAGATGACAGGTGTTTCCATTGTGATGGGATGGCATTACATCGCCATAGCCACCTATGAATACATACATATACATGCGAGACAGGGCCGACTCGTCAGGAATTTTTCAACGGTTGGAAACAACTGCATGTGCCGCGTCCGTCAAAAGTTGAAACGGAACAACAAAAATGATACAGTTATCGCTTTTTAATGGGGCAAGGAAAAAAACCCGCTCAAATCCTGTAGCGGAACGCACGCCATCGAAAATTCTCCGCGTACGGTTTCGTGTGCTTAACGATTTCGATTTTTTTTCAGTCGGTTCGATCTCTCCCGGCCTTGGATCCGCGCACAATGCAACAGACGGTATCGAAATAATTAAGATAAGATAATGAATGGGATACGGATTTTTTGTAATTGCTTATTTTGTTATTTGCACGTTTTCATCGCGATGCTTGGATTTTTGTAGAATGACTCAGATTGTGAATTGTTTAAAAAAATATATATAAAAAGTCATTTCCCCGCTAAAATATTTCGAAATAAAACATCTGCCTGTGACACATTAAACAGGGTGTAACAAAAGAGCGGCCAACGTTTTTCCGAATTGTGTAATAAAAATAAAACACATAACAATATTGAGTTGACTGTGGATGGAGTTTCCTATGGAGAACCTACATATTTAGCGTCATTATTTAATGATTTTTTTATTAATGATCCCCAGAGGGCAATTGATCATATACCTAATAAGAAGAGTAATGCGATTAAAAACAATTCATGTAAACAAAATAGTTGGTCTATATACTTGATTCCGTTCACTCCAAATGAAATTCTCAACTTGTTATACAGGAAACTAAGAAATAAAAGATCATCTGTGATCACCCATGTTTTTAGTAAAGCGTGCTATGGAGAGCATAATGTATCAAATTACATTTTTGGTTAATTTATCTTTTAAATGTGGTGTATTTTCCGTTTCCTTGAAATCTGGAAGAGTTGCACCCGTTTTTAAAGGAGGTGATCGCAATAAAATAGAGAATTATAGGCCTATAGCGGGACCCTCTGCTTTTTCTAAAATATTCGAGTGTTGTTTCTTAAGGCTTACGGTGAGCGCTCTATAAGACGATATAAAGTTTTCGCTCAATAACTCCTCAAGGGATAAAGATAAAAATATGCGGTTTTTTTTAATAGACTACAAATATTATTTTACATCGACGCTGTGTTTTGAAATTTTGAAAAACTGTAAAATTATTTTTTTTAAATGAATTTTGCTCTTTTCCGAAATTTCAAAACACAGCGTCGATGTAAATTAATATTTGTAGTCTATTAAAAAAAACCGCATATTTTTATCTTTATCCCTTGAGGAGCTATTGAACGAAAACTAAAAAAATATTTCTTAGCAATAAAATGCTGCCCCCTTGCGGTGGCATTGATAAAAGAGACGATCACATTAGATTCTAAATGCCCAACACTGAGAGAAGTGATTCAGGCTAACGGTAAATGCTCTATCATACGGAATATAGTTTTCGCCACGTTTTCGCTCAATAACTGCTCAACGGAAAATGATAAAAATAGGCGGTTTTTTTTAATAGACTACAAATATTATTTCACATCAATGCCGTTTTTTAAAATGTTGAGTAATGTAAATTTTTTTTTATTTAAAATTTTTCACTCGATGTAAAATAATATTTGTAGTATATAAAAAATAGAATAACATATTTTACTATATATATATAGTTACCGAACGAAAACCGAAAAACTAAAATAAAAGGACTGACACGCGACGGATTTTATAAAAGACTTAAGAGAAATGATTACGTATTGTAGTTTAATAGCTTTATTATAATTACGAATTTGTTAAATCTTGAAACTAAAAATATAATGTTTTTCAAATACAGAAACATAGATTATTTTTAATATAATATTCTGTGTCTGCTTACTGAATAATAGACACCAGCCAAGACATTGCTAAATAGACGTATTCATTAAAATATAATTAAATATTAAAAAAATGGGGAATGCAAATGGGTAGTTGAGATTTATGGAATATATAAAAATGTTATTTAAATATGGTTTTGTTTATCTAATTTTATTTTTGTCGCATAGTATTTTTTTACATGGCATCGATGGTTTGCTTCTCAGCACTTCAGTAAATAATAATATACTATTTGTTGCAAATCTAAATTTAGTAGAAATATACATAGAAAGAAAAAATGTCAAAAGCATTTTATTCTACAAATGAAATTATCTCTTTATTCCATATTTTCTGATATAAGTTGAGCCCTATGTCAAGTGAAAGTATTTATATTTTAGTATTAAAGGAACAAACAAAAAATTAAGCATCGCAATTAGTGGAACTATTCTGGATCCTACCGTTAAAAGTGATATTTTTTTGTTAGAAAGTGCCGTTCCAGATGGGGTAACGCATTCTGGACAACTATTTTAATGTCGATTATTTAATAAACGATCATTCTTGATTTTAAAAAAATGTTGCTTGTCTTGAGATATTACAAACTGTAGTCCAACTTATGATAAAATATGGTGCTCGAAAGTAAACAATGTTCAAATTTTTCATCTTCATTTTTTTGTGAAAAATGTCAATCAACATAGTTATCCCAAAACCGAAGAAAAATAAAAAATCACTGTTTACAAGCATATACAAAGCATTCTGTTCATTTTTCTATTTTATGAATTTTTATAAATAAAATTAACTATCAGGAATTATGTTTTCCAAAAAAATCAACAATAAAAATATGTGTGAAATTCCTTATGTACCAAAATATCATTACCTACTATTATTTTTCGAAAAGTACAAAAGAGTTTAATAAAATAAATAGCACAAAAAATATATTTTTTCAGTAAAAACATGCAATGCATTATTTTAAGATTTTATTAATTTCTATAGTATACTTGATAACATTGTAAATATAAATTAACTACTTGAGTATTTATGGGAAAAGTAGCATAACAATTAAATATGGATTTTGTTTGTTCCTTTGAAACTACATGTTTAAGTAGTAAGTACTTCGATTTTCACACAACTTTATGAAAAAAGGTTTTAACAGAAATAAAAATTAAGAACCGCCGTATTTCTCGCAGTGAAAATTGTGTTTTTAACTATTGAAATCTCAAAAAATATAACATATACAACAAAGGTAACTTATTGACGTTGTGTTTATTCACAATTACTGTTTAAATTTTACTCAAATAAAATAATAATTTTGAAAAGCGTCTGTAAGACACGCATTTGTAGCTATCCTAACCTCACATTTAACCATTATTTTCATACACTTAATATTAAACAATTTTTATTATCAAGTAAATTTTTATTATAAGAATATTTATATCTACAGATATAATTAAAATAAGTAAGTATTTTGGTAGATCTATGTATCTAAAATTTTAGACAGCTTTTTGCAGTTGTTTGTTTTACTTCGGTGTCTTTGAAAATACCCAGGTGTCATTCCTATTATTTGCTAAAACCTACATTATCCAATTATTAAATATTTAAAATTGTATGTCTGTAGAAGACATTGTTTCAAGAATACGTCAATTTTAAGCCAGTGTTATATCTTTATAATTAAGAACATTGCACGCCACATATGTATTTTGGAACGCACAAATGTTAACAAAACAAAGGTATATGTTTTCAATATTTGATCTAATCTAATTGGCCTGTTTACACTTTAATTTCTCATATTTCTCTTCAATAATCCATAAATAGTCTTTATATTTTACATTTTGGACATAAATAAATATACATTTATGTAAATATCTCTTATGTATTTTCTATGATCTACGATAAGTTTTCTTTATTAAAAAAATACGAGCATAAAAAACTAAAATTTAATTTTATTCGACATAAAAATTATGGAAAATATAGATATTTCTGACTTTCCGAATGAATGCATTGTCCTATTCTGAAAACGTATACTGCAGCGCAAGTATAAACTTAGCTTACACACGAAACACGAGCATATGTAAAATTCAATTTCTTGAAAACCGTAACACGTAGCGAAGTAAACTTTTTTTAAAAAACTTTTTCATACTATCGACTACATTTGTCTCGATATAACTATAGTTCTATTTTCAATAATTAATGTAGCTCTCCGCATAGTAAAGTTTTTAATGCACAAATTTACTGGTATTGACTTTGGAACAATTTTTTTCGAAAAGGCTTTAAGTTATTAAAAATTGGTATGTACCATTAGAAGCGCTGTAGTTTTTTATATATGTTGTGAAAAAGTTATGAACATAACTTGAATCGTTGATTTGCAAACGCGATATATGTTTCGTAAAACATAATTGACAAATAACGTCCCAAGCACCGACAATTTGAATTTATAAAGTTAGACCCTACTGAAAAAAGTTGTAAATGTCCATTTCAGATGCCGAAATTGTCCCTCTAAAAGATGGTAAATGTTTAATTTAGTTATATCTTTATTTAAAAAAAACTGCATAATTGAGAACCGATTTTACTCCACTAATAGAGTTGCGATACCTTTATTTCAGTGTATCTTTCGTTTTGTCTCCATCCCAAATGCATGCCTCTAGGCAGCACATATTTCAGCGTTTTGTCACAACACGTCAACATAGTCTTACTCTGCGCAGCGATATATCTGGTTTTAACAAAACTTGATCACGTGTTTCACCGTTAGCCTTAAATCGACTTTTAGGTTTCTTGGATAAATGAGATATTTTGAGTTCAAACAACACGGGTTTCGTAGTGGAAGATCAACAAGCACAGCCATCCTCTCAGCACAATGAAAAATATATACCATTCCATTTAGCTTGATGAGTGTCCTCTTGGAATATTCTGCGACCTGAGTAAAGCATTTGATTGCGTCAACCATAAAAGTTTGTTATCGAAGTTATTCTCCTATGGCGTCAGGGGTTTAGCTTTTAACTGGATAGAGACTTTTCTTGCAAGTAGGACTGTAGGTCGCTGCTGCTCTGTACAGTGCCCTGTGCGGATGGGTGTACCGCAAGGCTCCGTTCTAGGCCCGGTGCTTTTCTTAGTGTACATAAATGACTTGGATTCCTTAACATCTGGTGCATGTTTTACTACTTATGCTGATGATATCTCCTTAACCAGTGACATTCAGCTAGAGACAAACTGCAACGTATTATTGAACAATTTGACAACATAGTTTTCCCGAAATAGTTTATATTTTAACACCAACAAGACTACCATTATGAGATTTCACACCTCCCAAAAAAAATGTAGTACATTAAATTTTCCCGTATGTGACAACGTGTTATCCTCTGACAGTTAAGTGGTGAAATTTTTATGTCTACATATAGATAAAAACTTAAATTGGCAAATGCATTGTGAAATTTTAATTGGGAAAGCGTGGTGGCCGCTGAATAGTTGCGTCTTTTCCACGCATTTGAATATATTATTTTTTAATTAAAAGGAATTTGAATTAATGTTAAATAGTTATATAATCCTATAAATGGAAGTATATGAATGCGGATGAAACATTTGGACAAAAACGTTTTTTTTTTTCAGACAGAAAACAGAGAACTAAAATATTCTACTTAAAATTGTATGCTATGATATTGGGAGAAATTGTCCACATGCATACGTCAGAAAAAATGGGGGGGGGGGAGAGACAGAGCACTCCCGAGTTTCCACGTTTGTTTTTAGGCGTCATTTAAAATAATAATAAATATCTCTATTAATTTCAAACATAGTTATAAGTTTTTATTATTAAAAGTCATTATTAGTTTTTGCAAAAAAAAATTTTAAAAGTTCAACTTTAATAACCTAATAATCTTTAAGGGAGACATTCTTATATATATAGATAAGTTGAATTAACTCGACACTTTTTTAATTACACCCTGTATATAGCAAATATATAGCAAGAATGCTACAACTTACACTTACTTTCTTATTTATTCTATACCTATTTCACTGTATCTTACTACGACAACTGGATAATTTTAATTTCATGTAGATGTATACATAATATGCAATTAAAACGAACTGAATACATCTTTGGAAAATCAATTAGTAATAGGCATGACGCAATTATTTCCAGATTTGTACGTACATTTTTTTAAAGATTCATTTCTTCCGATTCCTTCTACTCCAAATCAAACGTTTACTGGTCCTAGCGTCTAATAGCTTTATGACAATTAAGTGTAAAACAAATAAATTCCCATTTTTAAAGGAACGCCATAAAATCTAAACCAAATGTCTCAGATGATTTCAATTTTTTAAAGAACAATTTGGTAGCACAAGCTTACTTATGAACTTGAACGAATCGTTTATGCATTCCTCGACCATATTTTCGGGTAAAATTTAATATCATTATATTCTTTCAGAATTATCGTCATTTTGATATTTACGTATTTTTTCCCAATAATAATGAAAAAAGTTCAAGTGTCTCCGAATAATTTTTTGTGAACTTACTAAACAATCTATAAAGGAACCAGTTTATTATGTGCAGAATGTATAATAACAAACGAGCTAGATAGAGCAGTCCATATTTTTATTTATGAAATAAAATAAGGTGAAATTCTTTACTAAAAAAAAACGTATTGATGTGGGCATCTTGATACTGATAACACATAATTAACTGAACAACACTTGACTTGTTTTGTTTGCCATTGTTACAAGTACTTGAAAAAATAACGTGTCTAATAGAACTTGTAAAAGATGTTACGTTATTTGTTATCTTCACTATCATCACTTATCAGTCAGATGTTGGGAGAAAGAGTTAAAACAGTATTTTTACCAACTAAAAATAAGTTATTCTTGAACTTATGTATACAGGGTGATCCAACCATTAAGATGAACCAAACAGATGCCAACACATCTGCTGCCGTTGATGAAATATTGTAAATGAAGTATTGAAAATCTAGCGTCATTATTTCTCAACATAAAGATCTGAAATTTGACAGAGATAAAAATATACGACAAATCAATTTTTGTTGAAAGAATCGGTTATGCAATATTCATTTGTTTTTTTTTTTATCATGAGCACTATATTGGATCTTGACAGCAACAGGTGTAATATGTAATACTAATATTTTATTTGAATAATAACCCATAAAATTGAAAAAAATACATAATTTACTAATTTTGTTTTTATTGTTGGAAACCTAAATACTTGTGCGTTGTCACATATTGTCGCAAAACCTGTTTGCTGTCACAACTCTAATACTGGCGAGAATTGGTTGTAATTTATCATATAACAAAATAAATGCACTCATATTCCAAACATCCAATACAGTACCATCGGATGCTATAGGGTTAAACCTCCGGTTAAACCCTCGGTCATCGAATGTTAAAGTTCCGTATTGAGGTGGCCTCTAATCTTGGAATTGTATGTGAAAATACTTACTAACTGATAAAATGGCCAGTCGAGTTTGTTTTTTAATAGAATATAACGAAAACAATTTTTTCAACGCAAGATAAAAATTAAAAAACAAATAAAGATAAGCGGAACACGTTCCTAAACATTCTGAAAAATATAAAAATATTTTTATTTCCCCATACATTTTCTATCTCTAAAGGCAATGTAAAGAAATTTACCACGCTATTTCGCTCATGTGATGCAACACATACTTATTTATACAGGGTGTTTTTTTCATTCATAACATTGACGAAGGATGAAAACATAATAGGGATATTTCTCAACATTTTTTTCTAAAACATAACATTTCTATGAGACAAAGCAAACTTTCTAATAATTTTTTTGTTTACTAAACAAATATTTGTTTCCAATTTGATACACACTGATAATAATAAAAGGCCTAATCTGTTGACGTGACAGACAGTGGCGTTAAAGGGTTTTATTCGCATTAACACAATTTTACGCCAATGGTTAAAAGTATTTTACTCGTGTATATAAGAATAATATAATAATTTTGATCTATTTTCTGGAAAGAGGTGCTCGATAAAATTAATTATTAAACTTCGTTTCCCAGATACTTTTTCTAATCACTGTCATCTTAGGGAATTACATAGACATAAAATATCTTTGTTGTTTAAACGTGATACACAGATAAAAAGGATTGTAAATTTACAAGTACATATATATCATACTGTATTACAAATCTGAATACCACGCATTTTAATCTTTCATGTAAAATTACTGCATTATTTTTTCTAAAAATATACAGGGTGAGTCAGAAAGAATGGGTCAACACTAAGCTGAAGATACTAGACACTAAAATATTAGATTTGAGCTTTATACGAATGTCGCTGGTTTAAGAAATATAGAGTGTTCAATGTTTAAATTTTATTCTGAAATTTCTCAGCAATTGCACAAATAACACACACACACGCAAAATACGCTAATATTTATTAACATGAAAAATTGATACAAGCCTACAAAGAATGAAAATAACAATATAAGTGCCTGAAAAAAAAATCGCCACAAAATACATTGAAATTAAATGCAAATAACTCAGAAACCGATAAAGTTAGGGGACTTAAACAAGAGTACATTTTTTATGTAGAATCTTATAGATTTATAAGTATAGCTCAATAGATAAAAAATATGTTTTAATTTACCTAAATAATCTTACCTAGCATCCTCTATGAGCAACGTCAAAATAAGCTTCAATAATTCTCACACCAAAAATAACCAACACTACCAATTTTCATGCTATCAAAACTTTCTCAATTATTGAGAAATTTCAGAATCAAATTTAAACCTTGAACACCCTGTATTTCTTAAACCAGCGCCATTTGTATAAGGCATGATGCGCTCAAACATAATATTTTGGTATCTAGTATTTCCAGCTTAGTGTTGACCCATTCTTTCTGACCCACCCTGTTGTAATATTACATTTCATGTGTACAAAAGCGCGGTTTTGCTATGAAAACATGCATATTCATACGTAATGTTCCATTACAGTTGTAACATCACATTTTGCTGTGTTATTTCGCACTATTAACTTAGGCAATAAATAACCAACACACTGTGTAATATGGCTAATAATTTTTTTTAGTGTAGTTGACAATCGTAATAAAAGGACTAATATTTGTTTATTTATCAAAAAGTGGTGCAGTAATTAAAGAATTTTTACTTAATTAAAGAATTATTAAAATTATCCCTTAACATTTGAACACCTTGTATCACGAAAAACTAGTTTCAGAGCAAAATATTATGAGAAATATCCTTATTGTTTTTCATAGGTATACCTAGCATTCGTTACTAAATTTGTGAACGCAAGAAACGAGACATATTTTTAGTAATAAAAAATAGTAAAATTTTCTCTTGCCATTTGATCCTTAATTTTTCTTCATAATTTTAAATTATACGAAAATAGGAAACTTTGAGGATATTCTATGGTGTATAATTCAAACATAACTACCCTATATACCTACCTACTTCGTACAAAAATAAAGTTCACACACAAATTTACAGTTCAATCGTTAAATTCATACCAGAGGAAAAGTTTGTGAAATATATTTAAAGTTTAACTCAATTTGGAATAAAATTTCATATTCCCATTGCGGCTATCTAAGGATTTTTTAGTCTAGTTCAAGTTCACTTTTTTAAGAAGGAAGCGTTTAATCAAGAAGGCATTGGAACCCAGCTCGCGTACTGCCGACAAGCAGAGACGGCGTGAGCAGGTGGACCGGGACCTAGAGTTGACTCCGCGTCCTGACGCCGCTCCCCAGGTACAAAGACAACAAGAAAATAAAGCGGGCTTACCGTCGTCGTCGTCGGGTGGCGGTCGCACCGCTTCCATCCGCACCGGAAACAACCACACTCACACCGACCGATGGAAGATGGCGGCGGGCCGCCGAAAACAGGGGAAACCGTGTCCGAGGAGGCACAGCACGACCGCAGAGCAGGCAGACTGGCCACAGACGGGACTAGCGAGGCCAGGTATCTGCCCGTGGCAGGTGGGGATGAAAAGAAGCGGACAGCGACGGCAAAAAGTCAGCCCGGCCAAGCCAGAACCGGTCCTTCGTGGATGCCGCGGCCGTGCTAGTGGCCTCCGCGCGATGCTGCCGCTGTCGATCATGCCCTCCTGTTCTTCGGCGGCGTCTCGTCAACTCATCGTTCTCCAGAAGCCTATAGCCGAGGTTGTTCGTGAACCAAATATTAATATATTGAAGTTGTTCCCACAAATGTACTAACTCTTATAAAACTGTACCACTGTACTATATCATCATGCACTAAGGTTGCCACCTTTTCCTATTCTCAACAAATTAGAAGTTCAAGAAGTTATTTGAATAAGTAATGTCTAGTAAGTAGCTGTCTGGCGGATATTTCAAAAATAAAGATTTTCCTAGTAGAAGAAATAGTATCTTATTTTTTACTGTATTAGAAAGGGATTTTAAGCTAATATAAATCAAATCTCCTACAATTCCTATCAATGTAGTCATATGTATGTTCTCTGATACCAAACATCTAGGTATGCTAATGAACAATTCCACAGACAAAGCTCTATTCAATAATTATCTAAATACATTAATCTATCTAAATTTACTAACCTGCTTTAATGAAACACTCTAAAAATATCTAACTTCACTTTTGGCAGTGGGAACACGACAATTCAATACACATTAGCTTTTGTAACATTTTTTACTGTATTAGAAAGGGATTTTAAGCTAATATAAATCAATCATATTTAATTCATTGACAGGCTGTCACTTTTGTCATTGTCGATATTTAACTTCAAATAATTTTAATTTTTATAATAATTTTTATAGTTAGATATTTGATTCAACTTAAAGGAGACCACCTGAAGAAGCAATAATAAAAATGCAGAAATAGGTCAGATCTCATCTGTTGTGGTTGAATTGTCGTGTTCCCACTGCCAAAAGTGAAGTTAGATATTTATAGAGTGTTTCATTAAAGCAGGTTAGTAAATTTAGATAGATTAATGTATTTAGATAATTATTGAATAGAGCTTTGTCTGTGGAATTGTTCATTAGCATACCTATGTTTGGTATCAGAGAACATACATATGACTTCATTGATAGGAATTGTAGGAGATTTGATTTATATTAGCTTAAAATCCCTTTCTAATACAGTAAAAAATGTTACAAAAGCTAATAATAAGGAATATATGGGTAGATATTGTGGGTGTAATTCAACGCTGGTTGGGGCTTTTGTCCACAGAGTAGTTAGTTTAACACAATATTATTAATACCTAAAAATATATTAAAATAGTATCTTAGCAACAAAAGTATTCACTTAATCCTAGGAGCTAAAGTTAATCCTTCTGTCCTTAAATTAAAAGAGTTAATCAAGTTTTAATTTATAAAAGTTTATTCAACAATATTTACAATAATTTTTGTTTACTCACATTGATATTATTAAATAAACCACTGAAACTGCCACTACTTGGTGCTTGGTGCAACACGTTTTCATTAATAGTTATATTATTTTCAGATATTTTGAAATCAGATATGACAACGGTGCTTGGTTTATCATTACCACTATCAATTTTCAGTATTCTTTTCGTAATATTGTCTTTTATTTCAAGTCTTCAATGTAGCCTTCCCCCACAGTGTTCGATCTCCATCCTCCGTGTCTTTTAAGACAAGTGAGATCACCATCGCCGTCAACTAAAAAGGTTCGTCGTAATGCATTCAAAAATTTTGCCACTTCTTGCAGGACGGCACTGATTTTATGAATACCAACCACCATTTGATGACACTTTCCACTAACATGTCGTTCGACGTTCTGCCAATCCGAATGGACATAAAGTGACATATTTTCGATAAAAACTTAAATAATCGTCTTCCAGCTAAGTAAAAGAACGTGGTCTCTTGGTTTTGGTATTGGACATTTTTATAATTAAGGCGGGTTTCACATTTTTAACATTATCGATAGTTAAATTGTATGCGCCTGCAACTCCTAATATTAGGACGAGCTATAAAGAAGCGTTTTAACAATTTTGTTTTTTTTTTATTTTTAAAGCGTTTACTTTCAACAATTATCAGGTGCATTATTAAAAAAGCAATAAACTTGATCCTTTATATTTTCGGTACATTTCTCATTTTGTCTCTTGAGAAAGCAGAAACTATGAAAATATGCTTATATCAATCCCCTTTTTTATATCTAACGCTGACCGCAACATTGAATATTGTTGTTAAGTTTGAGAAATACACCATCTTCTGAATACAACTTGATGTTTTTTCTTTGAATCTATTCATAAAAAGTTGATAGACACATTCATTCTTTGGGAGACGATTCAGAGAAACCTCTTTCGCACACTTCACTGTCTCCTAAATCTTCATTCCGTTTTTACAGATTTTTCAGCAAAATGAACAATAATTACAAATAAACTAAGCAATATGGCGACTAATGTTTGACAAAGTATCCATGACTATATCGTACTTAACTATTTTAAACTTAAACTAAAACTTAACTTTATTTTAAATTATTGATGTAAATACGATTCTGTCTACGGCTTATACAAGGGTATCGGTGAGATAAATCATACTGAACATCCATTGTCGACATCGCCAATCCTCAACAGGGTATTTTTGTTGTTGCTGTTTGCTTAGAAACGTGCTTTTATGTATGTAGATCGCGGAAATAATTTCAAGCAATTGTTGTAGAATTACCTAATATCAATTTGTGGGAAGCAGTTGTTCTAACACTTTTTCATTACCTCTCGAGGTTTCTCCGGACCGCGTTATACCTGTGTACCTTCCAAGTGCATTTTGCGCCGGACTACGGTAAGAAAGAATGCGTGTAGCCTGCACAGACGTCGCATTCTCTTATCGAACCCCATCACGTCCCGTACGATCGAGCCTTCCTCACACTAGGCCTCGTCTCCTCGCCTCGCCACTGACCTGAGCCCGGGTAATTTCTTGTATACGCCTTGTCTTCTTCTATCTCTTCCCCCTGCATGCACGCTTCCACCTCGGCCGGCCAGATATTTGACCGTTCTTCGGTTGCTATGCCGCGGACCAGCGGCGACCCTCGCGATAGCTGGCAGGCCGCGTCCGTCGCCGCGACGACCTCGAAGGCCGCCATCGTGCGAGCGGATGTGAGTGTCTCTTCTGTTACGTTAAAAACGTCGAGAAATTCATTAAGATTTAGATTAGTTCGGCGTACAGGGTGAAGGGAAAAAAATTTCTTAAAAAAAAGAAATTTTGGAAAATCTCGTTTCTTTTCATACATTTTTTTTGTCTTTTTCAAGCGTCATTATTAATGATGGATCTATTCGTAGATACAACATAGAACGAAAATGTTTATAACAACAAGAACTTGTATATACTCAGAATCACGTAATATCTATTAGCAGAAAAATATACGCATATATTTTGTTAACAAGTGTTCTGCTTATATGCTGTCTGCTATAAGAGTTAAAGTTTATTTGATGCAAGAAAGATGAATATCAATAAATCTAACCTCTATCTCTACTTGAAAAAAGTAAATTTACCCTTCCTATTGAGATTGTACTTATATTGCCCTTTAGTACCAAATATCTAGGTGTGCTAAGAAACAATTCCATAGACAAAATTGGTTTCAATAAATATCTAAAATAAAAAATTTTCTAGATAAATTTACTAACAAAGAAAATCATATCTGACCTATTTCTAAATTTCTAGGATTGCTTCTTCAGGTGGCCTTCTTTATTTTAAATTGAATCAAATATCTAACTATAGGTATCTAAGAAATGAGGAAATTGCATGATTTTTCTAAATACGTACAGAAGAAAGTATGTATTATTTTAATCGAAATGGCGTTCTTCTTAGACACTTTCGTGAGAAAATAAGGCTAAAAACGGTCGACGCCACAACGTAGACCTGTAACGTCAGACGCTTTTCACACGTGTATACTTAAATACAGCACTATGCTTTAGTTCATATCTGTATACGATTTCTACGCTTTCAGTTCAGCATGCAGTACATATGCTTAGAAAAGTTAACTGTGTTACTGTGTTAAATAGACATTGGTATTGAATAAAGTTGCAACATAAACTCGTAAAATGGGCACAGAAAGTGCATTTCACCGGTCGCGTTATGCACGAACACAGCATATAGCGTCTAATAAAAAATATTTCACCGTATCTACCAAAAAATGAAAAAAAATGTGTAGGGCGATGAAGAGCGACAAAAGGAAGTATTACAACATTGTTTGTTCGTGAAACCCATTTTAAAGCATGTTTAATTGGAAATACAGTTAGATTTAAGTTTATCGAAAAAATTAAAATGTGAAATTGTAAAGAATCAATTTCTATTAAGCTACCAGAATGTATACGGGTCGTTTAGAAAATCAATAGTAAACCAAATTTACATTTTTTCTCATTGCATTCAGTGGATTTCTTATAACTTCAAGTAAAATTATCTATCTGGTACTTTCCCAACAGCATTGTCACCGTAATTGTAATCTATATTGTAAACAAAAGAATGTTACGTTTAACAATATCGTAAGTTCACCACATCACCACTATTATGTCATTACTTACACAGTATTTACACTTTCTATGACCCACAAATGCTACAAAAACACAAGAAACAAACGTCTGTTTGCATCACCTACATCGTAACCTGCACCTGTATCCACGAAAACAATCCGCGCTGAACGGCGTGTAACGTCACACCAATGATAACGCGTTTTCGGCCACGTGGTTTTGTTTACATTCTGTGACAATTTATTAATGTTAAGTATTTTAATTATTTTATGATTATTGCCGCCAGACACATGTTCTGATCTTTCAATATGTTTGAAGATTTCAAACCAATATAAAAATCATACGACTTCTCCATTAACATATAAATTATGATGATATGAAAATTTAAATTTTTAAACAACAATGTCACAGAAGTGTTGACAATCTTTCATGATTAATATAAATTAAAAATATTCACCTACCTCATTACCAATCCCAACTAAGTTTAAGATCTAAACTAAACCACAATAGCAACTGTAATAATTGTATGTGTATTAGAATAAAGTAGGTATAGTATCATATTGTATGGAATACAACGCACAACAAAAATTATAATACAATAATCTCAAATTTCAAATAGAAAATTTATTTTAACATTACATTTCACTTATAATTTTGATAGGTAACTAATTGAAACAATACCTATACTCTTTTTTGTCAGTGTACATGCATTCCATGTCAGAAAGCACCATCTTTGACACAAACTTATCTTACCTACTTTCTACTAAAACTTCTCTTTTCCAAACATGATACCTAATATACAACTAAATTGTGCCAAGAATACCTTATTATCGTTCGGACGGGCCCGTAAGGGTCCCGGAGGCCCAAGCCGCGGCGTCCCGCGCATCCTTGCGCCAACGGCCGCCGCTTTTCATTCTCACTTTTGACTTTTTATTACGCCGGAATGGTAATGGGACGTTTATCGCGTCCCCGTTTTATCAGAGACGCATCTCCCACCGCCTACCTGGCATGGGTCCCGCCGACCCATGCCTCCGCGGTCGCCTCTTACCCAACGAAAAACAGTTACATCCGTAAATGACATTTCGTTTGGCCTACCTGCCAAGAGGACAGGGGACCTAATCGGACACCCAAACGCAGTCACTGATGTTGAGTTTATATATATTTTCATTAGGGCGTTGATCTAAAGCTAAATCGTCAGAAAGAAGTCAAATTATTTAATTTTACTTTCCAGGAAAATGCGGCCTGATTAATAATCATATGCCGCCCCTCTCCCGCACAAGTCTTTGACTTCTGGGCTAATCCTCCTGATTAGATTGAGGGGTAGATATATTATTATTATATTATAGTTAAGAAATAGTTAATAGATCATCATATTTTAGTAGAAATATAATTTTTTAGTGAAAATTGATCAATCACAGCAAAATATCTGTGTTACATAGTTTCTAGAAAGTGTTTTTAACTTTAGGAAAAGTCATATTGAAGCTGTTAGGCTCTCATTTTAAAATAACCGTATTAGCAAATATTTGAAATATCTAATCAATAAATATCACCTGTTTAAATTTGTTTTATTTGTCTCTTTTGTTTTTCAATATTGTGAGTGAAAGCCCTACAAAAAACCGTCATTTCAGTTAATCCGAAAGGTTCGTTGTCTAACTTCCCGTTGAAGTCTCCGGTTGTTATATTAGAAATAGAGCGTAACAGCAAATTCTTGGGGTAATTCAAAAGGTCAAAACCACAGATTTAGATAAACTATGTCATTTTAAAGCTTTTATGCCTCTTCACTTTTTTTCGTAAAATGTCAAACGACAAAGTTACACCGTAAAAAATTTACTCAAAATCAACACAGTAATTGAATAATTGTGCTTGAAATAATAAGTAACACAATTTCTGTGATAAAATAGTGACCCAATTAGTTCAGTAATATTTATTGTTGGTAAAAATAAATCTTTTATGGGAATAATTGAATAATTATTTAGTTAGCTACATACCTAGGTGCTATTACAAACAAAATTAGTTATACCGGTATACTTACATTGTCAATCAATTCAATCAATGGTGAGTAAATAATAATTGAGATGTGTAACATTCTATAAATTTTGAGTTACTTTATTTAATTTTTAGTGTTCAAACAAACTTAAAATACTGATATTTTTTCATTTAGATATACTTTGTTGGGTTGTTAGATAATATTTATAAACTCTAAAACTACAGGGTGATGCACAACAAACTTATCTCATTCGGGAATAGATGAGTCATGAAAAATTGAGTCAATATTATAAAAAAAAATTTTTGTAAAATTCTTACAGTTTCCGAGTAAAAAAAAATATTGAAGAAAATCGACCTGGTTTGATAAAATCTTCGTTCTTTGTTGAAAAATGGTTTCACAAAACCTCGTCGATCTTCTTGAAATTTTGCACGTCATAATTTACGATTCTCAACGACATTTTCAAGTAACATTTTGCTGTATTTTCAGCAGAAAAGACACTTTACCTGAAACCAAAACAGTTTTTACTCGGTGCACTGAGCATTTCAAATAGGTTCAAAAATGGTTACGCCTACCGACTTCAGCAAGGTATACTTTTTTCAAATAAAACAGGTAGGAGAATCGACTGTTTCGATAGTCAGATGGATACGTTAAGATGCAAAAAATTTCTTCCATTTAAAAGAAACATGGTGTGCCACAAGTTGCGCCCTCTACTAGTAACGTTAAAATTAGAAACATATTTAAATTTCTCGTCCGCAAAAACCCCCGATTTACAAATTTTATGTAAATATTTGGATTTCTTAAGAAGTTATTTACAAATATCGAAAATAAAATTTTAACTTTAACACCCTGCAACTCCGTTAATAATCAGTTTTGGAAAAAATGTTATAAAAATTTATTTTCGGTCTAGAATTATCTCCTGAATTTTTTGCTCATAATTTCCGAAAACCCTGTATATAAATTTTACTTCGGTACCTTTGAATATTCGCAGGTGGCATGAGATAACATTCTTGTGATTTGCTAAACTCCAGTTCTTAAATGTCTAAAATTAGATCTACTTGTATTTGTAGAAAACACTATTTCAAGAATACGGCGCCCTTAAAATGATATACCACGTTAAAATTAGCCATTTTCGAAAAAACATTAAAATGCATTAAATGAACAGCCGTCCACTCGAACTCATTTTCAAAATTAGCAAAGCATGCCTTGAATACAAAATACAATAAAATATTAAGAATACACTTATACGTGTGCGGACGAATGTTAATATTAACGGATATACAGGGTGTTGAAGTAAAATATTTTACAATTGTTGACGTATCGATTTCAATCACTTTTGAGCTATCTTATAGGTGTCACCACGTAATGCATCTTTGATGTAAAAAATGCTATAACTTTTTTTTATCTATATAACATTAGAGCAAAAATTCTTGAAAATTCTAACAGTTTGGTCGCAGGTAGTCTGTCACCCATTACTTATCAAACACTTTGTATACAAAAATACATTCTTATCCGTTTTTCCTGTAAGTGAGAACGTGGCATGTGTATGTAAATGTCTGTTTAATATATGCTTATATAACTTGTATGAACAGACGACGAATATTCGTAGATCATCTGTTTTATTATAGTACCTCTTTCTGAGCAATAAATAACGACAATTAACAGTTCGTACTAGGATTTTGCCAAATTAGACGAATTATCGGTGACTTTTCAGCAGAAGCAGTTAAACAGCCAGGTAGATATTTCGAGATACGTCGGTTAAACTAGTTCTAATGACATTTACTAAACGATTTGCTCACATTTTTCTGTATTGTACTTTTACTTTTTCCTATATGGTTGTGTACGGAGAATTCCAGGACCGTAATTCGTGGAATTGTCAGTCGCAGTCGTGTAGTTTGTTCTCATTAAAAAAATCTACCGTCAGGTCAGGACCGGAATTCGTATAGAATTGTCCTTCAGAGTTCTACAATTTTTCATTAAAAAATGTACCGTCAAATTAAAAGAAGATAACATTACTCATATTATTCAAAAAACTTGATCGTAGACTAATACTTGTATATAGATGTATATGACAAGAATTTTTATATTTTTATGAGACTATTAAAAATGGCGGGAAATTAAGTTTTTACTTTAACTTTCCACATGCACTTTTTTGAGATACGTTCGATGGCATATATAAATGTATTTTTTGTTTTATCTCAAAAACGGAAAGAGGGCATTCCGAAAATATTTACTTCCTTTACTTTTTATTTGTTGTGTAGATTTGCGGAAATTATAAAATTTTCTAAATACTACCAACGATATTTAAGTTTTCTGATTGAGAAGGCTTTGAAAACAAACAAGTTTGACATTTAACATTATTACAAGCGTGTTAATATAGGTCAACTACATTCAAATTATAAATACCTACAATTAAAAATAGAGATCCCTTGCTAAATCTGCATTTTTATTTCTTGGATTAAAATATATTAAATTATACTTGTCTTCATTTGAGCAATGAACCTTTTTTGATTTGTGTTAACACGCCTCTAATAATGTTAAATGTCAAACTTGTTATTTTCAAAGCCTTCTCATTCAGAAAACTTAAATAAACACAATGTCAAAAGTCTTGGACCTCCTGTATATAAAATGATTCAAAGCAAAAGCAAATGTAAATTCGAATGAAGCAAGATGCATTTTTGTCATACCACTGTCATACTAAATATGCACACCGAATTTGGTTAAATTATTTCTTTTTTAAATGTATATAACAAAAACCCTTATTTTAGTCAACAAAATAGCCCTCTGCAATTTTTACTCTACTTAACAAACCAGCTGTATAGTAAAAAGTTTTATAACATACTACATTTGTATTTTATATTACGACAAAATTGTAAGCACAAATTTGTAGTAACTTTTAAAATAGTATTTCCTCCAGTGTACTTTTTAATATATTTTTTCCATCTGATCCTTATAGAACCAAGTCCTTATTGCACAGCAGAATTTGACGCTTGTAAACGATGGCCGTATACTACAAAAAAAACCGCCAGATATTAAAACAAGCAATCTGTATGCAAGAATTCGCAAAAAGACAAGCACAACTGAGGCCTCGGACGCATGACTGAAAGGCAGAGGAGGATAATTCCGCAATTAAATAAAAATAACCGATCTAAGTGCCCGAGAGGTGGGGGAAAGGAGGGCGGGGAAGGATTTATGAACGCAGACAGACTCTTCTCAAAATCGATACGTTATTATTTTCTCACAAGATGGCAGAAATTTGCAAGTAAATACGGTTAATTACAGAAGCCGTTGGGGCATGTTTTTGCCGTCGCCGTTGGCACAACTCCGGGGAAGCGGGCATAATCCGGTTGAAAAATGTCGTGAGAGGCACTGCGGACCGCTGGCCAGCGGCGGCTCGCTGTGGCGGTCGTTGAGCAGTTAATGCTTAAATTTGAAAGTTTATTCAAATAAAGTCGATTTTCTGATATAGTCAGCGGCCGAAAGCGATCAGATCCATTATTTTTAGTAGAAACAGTGATATAACAGTTTTTGCTCATTTCGAGACGTTAGATAATAAAAGTGATAAGAATTATTTTCAAATTTAGTTTTTATCTTGTATTATCAATTACCCAAGGTCGAAAATAATAGAGAGTGTTAGTTAACAACACAGAGATGAGCACGGAAGGCATGATTACCTAAGCGTACCACTTGAGATGAGTTCAAAGCATACAAAATTATCAAAAATAAGTTAACGTCAACTGAACCTAGCACATTAACAATTTACTTTAAATGTGCCGGTGCCATCCTCTCTACAAATTAGAATGCCGTCCTTTCCGACGGTGATTGCCTACCACCATCCACTTACACCTACCTGATGCGCACTCCGCGGATATCACACTTAAGCCTTGTCCTCATGGACAAGGTTTACTGGTTTTTGTATTTGGAATATTTACTCGAAAATACGTCTCCTCATCTGTAACATCTCCAATACGTAAAAATGTTAGTTCTGACTTCCGACATGCACCGGCTATTTCCACAACCAACACAACCTAAAGCAAAAAATACGAATTAGTAAACTGACAAGTAAATGAGGCAATTATTAGTTACCTTAGCCATTAAAAATGTATTGCCATTCACCTCCGTCAAAAACATCGGACTGCCTTTTCAAAAATGCTATCAAGCTATTGTATGTTTTAATATCTATACCTTTTTTTAAAGATAGCTCAGTTCTCAACATAAGTACTGTGTCCATAGCGTAGAAGCCTTCAAATTCTTCTTACCTTAAAATATGGCAGTGGTAGCAGAAACTAGCGATATTGTAATTGTATTTATTTTTAAGGTTCTCCAAAACAAAACAAAGTCTCCCGACCGCCACTCGGCGCCACTGGCGAGCAAAATTCTTTCAAGAAACTGCTCTGTGCCTCGCAAAAACTTGCCTAGACTTATATGTCATCGTCATCGCAGTTCAATTCGCGTACGGTTGCAGTTATATAAAATTAAATGCGATGCACTCGAGTATGTGGATTCTTGCGACAAGATGCAACGACTTCAAGACTCGCCAGAGGCGTACGCCTTTTTAAAAGGGGGCCAAATTCCACATGATAAAAATTACTGTCCAACTACGCTAAATAAGTTACCTTCAAGAAATCTTAGAACTTCCGTCGTGAAAATATTTTATCATAAGATACAGGGCGTTTATTTGAGAGAAAACAGTTTTTTTATATTTATTTTTTTATTCCATTACAACACTCAACAGCCAAAGGCCAATTACAGAGTGAGGCAAAAACTACAAGTATAAAAAATATATAAGTACACAATAATGTAACGCATAAGATAAAAAAGAGCAACAGAAATATAAGAAAAAGTAAAGATAATGTCTCCATCAAACAAAAATGTCTTCTTTATCTACCATTTTATTGCAAATATTACATATATTGTAGATAGGTGAATCTCTTAACACATTTGTTCCAGGTGTCATTTGATACAAATGCGAGCGTGATGTAATCCTCGGGATTACACGCACAAAATCATCAGTTTATTAGTTCAGTAGTTATAGTTAGGTTGCCAAACCAAAGCAGCATATTCTAAATTAGATCTGACAAAAGAGTAATATAACAATTTAAGAGTGGCTATATCATTAAACTGACGGCAGTACCTTATTATTAGCCTTAATCTGGAATCAAACGTTACAAGATCTTTTAAATTTATAGATCTATCAAGAATATAACCATTTAAATTATAATTATATTCGATAGTCACTTTTTAAAAGTAATTGATAATTGAGAGTCAGCTTAACGTTGACACCAATTATAGAGGCTATTTAAATTGCTCTGTAGTTTCTCACAGGACAGTATGACTTTAAGCATCTTCAAATCATCCGCATACATTATGTAATCTACATTTAGGCATCCACCAATATTATACAAACAAAATAAAAAACAGTGGTCCAAGAACCGGTACTCGCGGCACACCCGAGGCAGCAATGTATCTCCTCGATTATAACCACTGAGGTACACATACTGAACTCTGTTTATCAAACACGAGTTAATAAGGGAGGGAAGGTCCTCTGAAAGACTAAATTATGATGTTATTTATTAGCATGCGATCAAAGGCTTTCGTAAAGGCTGCATATAAAATATCAGTCTGCTTCAGGTTATAAATGTTTTCAGCCACATACTGGGTAGTGCACATTAGATTCGTGGCAGTTGATCTACCTTTAACAAACCCATGTTGTTGTTCTGAAATGTTACGTTCTACATAAGCATAACACATGCAAAATAAACTCGAAAACCTTTGCAAAATTAGGAATCAAAGTTATACCGCTATAATTATTGTTTTTATTCCCTTTATTTTTGTAGATTGGTACAATCTTGGATATCTTCCATGCTGTAGAGGAAAGTTTTTACTTTAGGATTAAATTGAATAGGAGAATCGATTGTTTCAATAGTCAGATGGATACATTAAACAGCAAGAAAGTTCTGCCAATTAAAAGAAACATGATGTTAAGTGACGTCCTCTTCTAGTGACGTCAAAATAAGAAACAAATTTGAATTTCCCACCCGCAAAAACCCCTGATTTACAAATTTTACGTAAACAATTTGATTTTTTAAGAAGTTATCTACAAATATCGAAAATAAAATTTTAACTTTTGACACCCTGTATCTTTTTTATTATGCATCTTAGGATATTGGTATATTAGGTTAAATCGATTTATTTTTACTTAGGAAATCTGTGGTTTCATTTTTGCTACTACATTTAAAACACCCTGTATATTTGCAAATCATCAAGTTTCTCTAATGATTTTGAGGAATCATTTACCGAAAATGTAGCATATTTTTATATAGCAGCTTTAAACAAGCGTGTTTGTGATAAGTATAAGTGATTCTGACCAAAATATTTATAAAAATGTTTAATATTTAACTTCGGATTAATGGTATTTCCTTTTGTTTGGTTTGATTAGTTCCATGACCAATGGTACATGTTATGTGTTTAAGTATTATCTGCATTATAAACCTGCAAACTCTTAGAAATAAATAAGAACGATTTAGATAACACTGAAAATCGGATAAGTTGCCATTTCACCCCAGAAAATTTAGGTAGATTAATCTCTACAAATACTATAACCAAGATTAGCCGACTTAACCTCAGTTTATCTATATTTTTTTAATATAATACATTTTCTTTTACGAATTATGTAAGATTAGATTAATTAAAAATATGTGCAATTGTTTTGTTTACACACACAGATAATAATAATAAAAACATTGGACACGTTTTAATTTTTTTAATATACAGAGGGTTCTCCATAAGAAGCGACACAGAGCAGGTGCATGTAGGAGGAACAGAATATTGCAGTTTAACCAAACATACATACTATAGGCCTTCAAAGTGGGGCCAAATATTCAGAAAAAAATATCTCTGAATTAGTTTAACTTAAAATAACCAAATTTGGTATATGATTTAGGTATATTATTGGTCTTCTTTGACTATGGTTTCAAATAAATATTAAATTATAAGGTGTTCAATGAGGGTGAATCACTCCTAAAATTATGCCAAACTTTTTTTTTCATTGATCGAATTTAAAAAGAATGATAATATCCCGCAGATAATTTAAAACACATTTTTTACTATTGTTAAGTTTTAAAATTCTTTAAGGTTTCCAAGCAAAAATTCTTTAATTAAAACAAGATTTTAATAGTGTTTATTAGAAGAAATAAAAAAATAGTAGGCGTTGTCTCTAAAATTTGGCAGTCTTTTAATAAAAAATAAAGATCAGTAGATATTTGTGGACATTTTTGTATTAAATATATTTACAATTCAAATCAACTTGCTATATAAAATTTAAGCCAATCTATATGAACATTCATCAAAAGCTAACTTGTTCTAAATCCATTTGCACTTTTTAGAAAAACCTTAATTTGGTTCTATTTCATAAACATTTTTTATAGTAGCTACATTACCGAAACTTGGGATCTAAGGTTTTCATACAAACCAAATCAGTCATGTTATTTATTTTAGGTTTTAAAAAATGAGTAATACATTTATGCATCTTTTAATCTTAGTAGGCTAAGAAATAAGTAAATACAAACAGTTGAATCACCAAAATGTGGAGATCTTTGATATTAAAATGAAGAATTTTGAAAATCGAAAAGTTTAGTTAAAAATGCAAGTTAGGCAGGAACAAACAGGAACACACTGCATAAATACGAAAAAATATACTTTTTGTACGACCATTCTATTTCCTATTGTTTACCAAACTTAGTTTTAGAATAGTATGTTACATTTACTGGTTGCCAAGCAAAAACGCGTCGGTAAGTAATTACTTACTGTTCTGGTTTTGAACTGTAAGTAAATTATTTGTTGTAAAAAAATACGAAACGGCTAATATCACTGCGACCCACAAATGTTTAAAAACAGGATTTAAGTTTTTACTACTAAAAATTAATATTAACATAACTTATGAATCATAAATGTTTTTCGTCTGGTGCATTAAAAACATGCCAACAAAAATTTTCCTTTATGCTCTTTCCATAACTCCCTTTAAACCACTTTTTGGAACCATTATGTCTTTTCGTAACGTTCTTTAGATTTTTCAGGTAATCACTGAGGGACATCCTATACCCCAGGCCTCAATATCTGAATTATTTTCGTTTTCTGATTCGCTCATGTTCATACTGTCTCGTTTGACAAATATATTGACGTTTAACAATTAATTTACAAGCGTATCCATGCTAACGACAAAACCTACTTAGTTTGGTGGATATATGAGACACGAGACAAACATAATTACAAAGATAATGTTTTGGAGATATTTTGTTAGTTAACACTTTTGTATTCATATAATGGTCGTACAAAAATAGTATAACCATATTGGCTCTCCTTACTGTTCTTTTAATATACTATAACCAGCTTAGTACTCTTATTTTATGTATGTTAAACAAATTTTTTACCTTACGTTATGTAAAGATAATGATTTACTTTCTGTCACTTCCTTTTGCTCCCTGCAGCTCCCCGTCTATGGCCTTGTATACCCCCCAGGGCCGGTTGAAGAATTCATCAAGCGCCTGATCATAGGCGGCGGCGGTCTCTGCTTCTATTACCTTCGAGAATAATGAAGGTACTGCATGGACATCTTCCCACGATCATCAGCAAGATATTACATTTTTATAGATAGATAATGCTTATAGCTGAAAAGCGACAGCTGCCACTTTGATTTTGCGATGGAAGTGCGTGAATAAACGAAACATACCTACAATAATCTAGATTTTAATTTTTTGATTTGTTATTTGCTTCATTTTGTATAAAGCAGAAAGTGTAACGAAGTGAACATCAAGTATGGTAACTGTCCCTTAATTCTGTGTCTTTATTTCTTGTATGTATTTCTGGTAAAATGGTATAAAAGCTTGTCCTTGTTTTGACTTTCATCTTTTTTACATTTAAGAGTTTGTGTTTACTTCTAAAGTTTTTCACTATGGTATTAGGAAAATGCGAATAAATCTTTTCAAATTCTGTCTACTTCAAGGAATCAATGACTTATCTGATCTGACTGCAGTGCAGAATGAAGGTTCAAGGTTTTGTTTTGGGACCTATACTCTTCATAATTTATATGAATAAACCTTCCTTTTAGTTTCAGTCAATAGCACGTTTGGTTTGTATATTTTTTGGAAGTAACTTTTTTTAGTGTTATCTTGAAAATGAGTGACTCAATTTACAAGCGACGTGTTGTGATTCAATTTTTAGTGAAATCTGGCGAAAAACCCTCGGAAATCCTTCAAAAATTGCAGGTGGTGTATGGAGACGAGTGCATGTCCAAAACACGGGTGTCTGAATGGGCAAAAAGGTTTAAGGAGGGGCGTGAATCGGTAGAAGACGATCCACGTGAAGGAGCTCCCGTCACCTCTCTACTGACGTGAATATTGACCGTTTGCGTGCACTGATCACGTCTGATCGGCGCGTAAGCATTCGCGCGTTGTCTGACGAGTTAAACGTCAACAAAGAAACCGTTCGCAAGATTTGCGAAAAGATGGTGCCAAAAGTTCTCACCCGTGAACAGAAAGACATGCGAAAATCGATCTGCGAGGATTTTTTTGTCCCGCATTCGGAGCGACGGTAGAGAATGAATGAATCGGGTAGTCACTGGAAACGAGACCTGGATATTTGAGTATGACCCCAAGACCCGTAAACAAAGTCAGCCGTGGGTGGAAAAGGGTGGAGGGCGGCCAACGAAAGCGAGGATGTCCAAGTCACGACTGAAGGCAATGTTGGTCGTTTGTTTTCGATATCCACGGCATCATTCATCGTCAATATGTTTCTGCCGGCCAGACAGTGACAAGTTCATGTAATTTTTTTCGAAGCTAGGTGACTTCAAAGTTATTTTTTTAATTTGCTCTTTGGCTATAACTTTTTTATTATTTTTCAAATTTGCCACACTTGTTATTTTTGTAGAGATGTAGTTTCAGGTAAAATATTTCTAAATTTGTAGCGCCCTAAAAGGTAAAAGAGCACGTGCTAGTTGAAGAAACGATCACAATTTGTTTGTCTTTAATTTTCCTGAAATTTTGTTTCCTTATGAACTGATGATTTATCTAAAAATTTAAGTCGAGAAAACTAACCGTTTGCGAGGAAATCAACCTTTAATTTTTTTGAGTACTTATTATACTGGTGAGTTGCATTTCTTTTACGATGTAAACAACGTGCACTTTGAATGATAGCTGTCATAATATTACTTTGACAGTAATTTAAGCTTACTTTATTTATACGAGGTAAAATCGGAAACGCAATATTTTATGAGAAAATTGATATTTAACTAATTTATTTTAACCCAATTTCCGGATTGGTTGCCCCGGCGTCAGTTTAGCTTCCTTGATATTTGACATATCGATTTCTTTTTCAGAAATAACTGTGAAACTTTATGTTATCCTTTTTATGTATCTCTGGAAACGAAAGGAAGATAAAACCGACAACGTACCTACCGGTCCGGAAGTTGTTCTACCAAAATAAAAATAAATTAGTTAAATGTTTATTTTCTCACAAGGAGCGCGTTTCTTTTTTTTACCACGTATGAATGAAGAAGTTTAAAATTACCGTCAAAGTAATACCATTGACTTTTTAGAGTTAAAAAGTCAATGGTAATACTATGACAGGTATAATTCAATTGTTTGAAAAGTACACTTTGCTTACATCGTAAAATAATGAGATTTACCATTACTTCCAAAAAATTTAAACGTCGATTTCCTCGATTTAACGGTTTGTTTTTTCGACTTCAAACAAGAGATCAACTTTTCGGATAAATCATCAGTATATAATAAAAAAATCAGAAAAATTAATGATAAAAAAAGTTATGATAATTTCTCCACTTAGCACATACCCTTTTCTACCCTTTAGGACGCTGCAATTTTGCAAATATTTTACCTGAAAATGCAAAAATCGTTCCAATATTAAAAAAATTAACTTCGTTAATACCTACTTTTCGAAAAAAATGTTACACGAGCTTAACAATTTTTTTTTTAAAGAATAGTATTGCTCCCTAAATTTGCTGCGCGGAGTTTCCGGACACTCTGTATGGTTTATTTAATTTCTATTTTCTTTGTATTTTTGCAAAAAAATAATACATGGCAGTAGTTATTTTGCTACCAACCTATGTTGTTTGAAGTTATGAAAATATTACCGATGAATAAAAAAAACATAACTAAACTACTAATTCTAATTCCTTCTTCCTTGAACTTTTCAATTTGTAATATATCGATCTATATTCTAGAATGTTTAAATATGGATTAACCTACGAAAGATTAAATAATATTTGTGTTTTTCCAATTAATTTAAAATAAAATGAACATTTATTATTGTTTTCGTATATTTACATCACATTCCACTTTGTAACTTTTATAAACAAGTTTCTGTAAATATGGAAACACATCACTTAAATTCAAATAAATTTATTATATATGTTATAAACATGAAATATTGGTATTTACGAACTACATTATTTGTGAATTATTGATTTGTTATTTAAATTTTGACAGCCGATTGGTATATTTAAGAGGTTGGATTGTTTTTGTTGTAAAATTATTCCGATTTTTTAATAATGCATATGGGGTAGGTGTAGTCACTATACAAAAATAATTTTAGGCAATGTGGTGACATTATTTGAAGTTTTTTTTTAATTGTTGAGGTTAAACCATAGAAATCATAAAATATATAAAACGCCAAAAGAGATATCGATAATAGTCAACCTATGGAGAAAACGCGAGTCTGGTAATATTGCAGTACTTAGCTTTTATGAGTTGGTTGCACTAAAGGAGATTTCTATGGTGCAATTACAAACATTCCGTTTTGGTTCCAATTGTATGCTGGGAATAAAATGCAGTATAACCAACAGCTTACATTAGATTTTCCCTACATGGCTGGTCCATAGTCTGACTATTTTTGAGTGCCTAATGTAAAGGCTTCTGACGTTCTATATATTTTATGATTTCTATGGGATACACTTTATACTTAGACACCATTATTGGTATGGGAGTTCGGAAAATTAATTAAAAACGCCTAATATCTGGCGCGAATATAAAAAAATAGAAACGACCTCCTTCTATAATGATTTTATAATATTTATTTTCTATCAGCATCTCTGGCCAACTTCTCCAAAGGCGTCGTCTTCGGATGGCCCTCCCATATCAACGACGATCTCATGCAAGGCAAGCTCGACTTCCCCATAACCTCCGACGACTTGGGTTGGATCTGCTCCTGCTCTTCCATAGGAGCTGGTCTTCTCGCCCTCTTCGTAGGCCCCTTAGGCCGCAACGTCACCATGCTGCTCCTCATAGCCGTCTTCGAGGTAAGATTGTCATACTCTCCAACAGCGTGTGAATGCGCATTCATGATTGGAATGGCTGGAGGTTCTTACTGTGTCACTGTTTCTATATACATAGGCGAGATAGCGCGGAAGGAAATGAGAGGGGTGCTTGGCAGCCTCATCCAGTTCATGATCTCCTTTGGGATACTTTTTACTAACGTAGCTGGAGGGTATTTGTCGATAAGGTCTTTCTCTGCAGCTTGTGAAGTGGTTCCCATTTTTTTGGTGTCGCTTTCTTTAGTATGCCAGAGACACCTGTCTATTTATTACGTAAAGGGAGAATAGAGGAATCTAAATCATCTCTGAGAAAATTCCTAGGTAAGCACTACGTAGAAGACGACTATGAGAACCTTAAGAGGCATCCCAGGTGTGACGCAAGCGAAAAATTGAATACTAGAAACGTTTTAAAGAAAAGATCTTTGAAGAAAGCTTGCGTCATTGGCGTTGGATTAGCCCTGGTCAAGGTTTAATCCGGTATAGACTCCGTCACGTCCTATTTGAGTCACATCTTCAGCAAAACCGATATTCAACAGGGTTCTCAGAACGCTTCTATCATCTTCACAGTTTTTCAATTATTCGCAGATGTACTATTGTGTTGTACTAGTGAGCAGATCGTAATGGGGCTGTGTTTGGGTGCCACCGCTTTCAGTATAGCGATACCAAGTGAATATACGGCTGTTCAGTATATACCAGTGGTAGCTCTGTGTCTGTTCATCGTGGGTTTCTCTGTGGGCATAGGCCCCATAGGGTGGGTTATCACAGTCGAGATCTTTGAGGAGAAGATCAAAGGATGAGCCATGTCCGCGCGCACGTTCCTGATTTGGCTCTTGGCCTTCGTGTGCATCAAAGTGTTCGTGGTTCTCCAGGGCTTATGGAATATTTCCGTCCACTTTACGTGTACTCTGCTTCCTTGGTGGGAGTCTTCTTCGTTTTGTTTTACGTGCCCGAGACCAAGAATAAGTCTTTCGAAGAGATTGAGAAATCGTTTTCGAAATAGCGTGGCGCTTGGAACAATTTTTAGTGTATCGTAACACATGTAACTTATTTATTTTGACCTGTGGTCAACCTTATTTTTTTATATTAACCATATTTGTTATACCACACAACTGTTTTTATTAAATATATCTTTATTTATAACTACTTTATTATTTCACAAAAATCGTATTCTTATCTGATGCTATTTTCAAAATCGATACTTCCCATAATGAAAATGTTTACAAAGAGAAGAAGTCTATTTAGAAGTTTTATTTATTTATATTTGATTTTCACTTGTGCTTTACTCGTATAATCGCAGAATAAGTACTTTTTATTTAAAAAGTGTTGTTTGCTATCTGTGACTAATTTAAGTGATCATTATCCAGTGATACTGATAACTGAAATTATTTAAAAGGTAAATACAAGTTTTTATCTGTCAGTAGTAGAGATATCTGTTCCAATGTCAGTTTGGTACCAGAGAGCATACATATGACTTCATTGATAGGAATTGTAGGAGAATTCATTTATATTAGCTTAAAATACCTTTACAATGGAGTAAAAAATAGTTCAGTAATATTGGTACATTGTATTGTTTTTATATAATTTCGATATTTTATTTTCTCAATACATTTATATACATGTTATGTTCTATACCTAAATATTTTACTGTAGTTACAGATATGTGTTTATTATTTACTGATATGTTAACATGAACGTCCACAGGGTAGAAAACAGGGTAGAGGACAAAGAGAATTGCTAGTGATAAAAACTAATAAAAATTATTAATTTCTTTAATTGGTGGCTGAAAATTTACCTGCCGATCATTTTTATGCTTCATTAACTGACTTTGGACATATTTTAGTAGGCATTGAATGTTGCATATACAGGGTCTTCCGAAATTAATGCAACGTAGAGCAAGAGTAGATTCATGACAACAAAATTTTAATGACACTATTAGAAGGCACACATTCCACAATTTCAAATCATTTCTTCACAAAATCAAATCTCCACAACCATCGTGAGACACTTTAACTGCATTAACGAATTGCCGGCAAACCGGTCCTCAATATTGAGTGGGTAGGCAGGAAGAAGACCGTCGGTAGAAGAGACGTTTTTAGCCAAAGTTCCAGTTTTATTTGTGTTATGGTGATTATAGTATTACGGTTTGGGGTAACTCTTCTATAAATATGAACAAATTGTGTATCGCTCTCTTAATTTGTAGATTACTATCAGATTAAAATATATATGTGATTTAGATGAAAACAAATTTGATAAAATTAAAAATAACGTCGTTCATAAGAACAGAATCAGTTAAAAATTGGCAACTGCTCTCAAGTTATTATCGCTTATGTCATTCGCTTATAACATTTGTTGCTGAAAAACTGCGAAACAGTATAAGTACTGAAATGACAGAGTGGTAGTTTATAGTATCTATTAATTTTTATTTCGGAGAACAAAATGGAGAAACTGGTAAGGACATATAGACAGGGAAATTTATGATCTATAGTTACTATTTTTAAGGAAAAAGAAGTAAAAGAAAACAAGAAGAAAGTGGGTAATTGGTCAATGCAGTACGTTGCTGCTATTTCCGGTGAGCAATTTTTAAGTAATATGTAACTGGATTTCCATATATTTTACTAAGGTTTTTCTTTTGGAAAAAATAATGTCTTACCTATTTTATGGTAATAGTATATTTAATATGTAGCTAGGTAAATGTGTATGCTTATGTCTTTTGAAATTGTCAGAATATAACTAATGAATTAAAAAATTAAATATGTGTGGTTTTCAATTTGTTTACAATAAATGAACATTTATTATCTTGTCATATTTATATCGTCCACTTTAGTACTTTTTCAAACAAGTTTCTGTAAATATTGAAACACATATCAATATCAATTCAAATAATAAAATACTAAACGAAGTTTTTTCTTAATGTTTTACTAAATTAGTTACTTGCGAATTATTAATTTGATATTTAGTTTTGAAATATCAGGAAAATTATTAATTTAAGAAAATCATCAAGACGAGGTAGTTTTCATTTTAAATGCGAGTATATCTTATATTGAATTAATCTTAAGAAAATACCAAGTCATTTGCAAATTATTATCGTATAGAATTGTACATGATTTTATAAATAGATACATTTAAATTTTGTAGTGAGTATAAGAAACCAAAATGACCGCTACATAAGGAAAATTCTTTATTCTCCATAAACTTTCCGACTCCGATTCGGTAATTTAAAATGAAATATTTTATGCGAATATAAAGAAACTGGAAAACTTGAAATGATTTTATAATATTATTATATTTTCCACCAGCATCCCTTGCCAATTTCTCCACGGGCATTGTCCTCGGCTGGCCCTCCCAGATCAGCGATGACCTCATGCTAGGCAAGCTCGACTTCCCCATAACCTCCGACGACTTAGGCTGGATCTGTTCCGCCTCATCCATAGGCGCTGCTCTCCTCGCCCTCTTCATAGGCGCCTTATGCGACAAAATAGGCCGTAAAATCACCATGCTGCTCCTCATACTCGTCTTCGAGATGGGATGGGTCTTGATCATATTCTCCAACAGCGTGTGGATGCTCATATTAGGACGATTTATGACTGGAATGGCTGGAGGTTCTTACTGCGTCACTGTTTCTATATACATAGGCGAGATAGCGCGGAAGGAAGTGAGAGGGGTGCTTGGCAGTCTCATCCAGTTCATGATATCTTGTGGAATACTTTTCTCTAACGTAGCTGGAGCGTATTTGTCGATAAAATCCTTTTCTGTAGCTTGTGCAGTTCCGCCTATTCTTTTCGGCATTGCTTTCTTTAGTATGCCAGAGACTGCTGTCTATTTACTACGTAAGGGAAGACTAGAAGAATCTAAATCATCTTTGAGGAAATTCCTAGGTAAACACTGCGTAGAAGAAGAGTATGAAGACCTTAGGAAACATCTGAAGTGTGATGATACCGAAAAATTGAGTACTATAAACGTTTTAAAGAAAGGATCTGTGAAGAAAGCTTGTATAATTGGCTTTGGATTAGTCCTAATTAAGGTTTTATCCGGAATTGATTCCGTCACGTCCTATTTGAGTCACATCTTCAGCAAGACCGATATTCAACTGGGTCCGCAGAACGCTTCTATCATCTTCGCAGTGTTTGAAGTTTTCTCAGTTGTGCCTCAAGTACTATTAGTAGACAGACTGGGGAGAAAAATTCTATTAATAGTGACGCAGATCGTAATGGGGTTGTGTTTGGGTGCTACCGCTATCAGTATAGCGGTACAAAGTGAAAATATGGTTGTTCAGTACATACCAGTGGTAGCTTTGTGTTTATTCATCGTAGGTTTCTCTGTGGGCATAGGACCCATAGGGTGGGTTATCACAGCCGAGATCTTCGAGGAGAAAATCAAAGGACGAGCCATGTCCGTATGCACGTTCCTGATTTGGATCTTAGCCTTCGTGAACGTCAAAATGTTCGTGGTTATCGAAGATTTATGGCATATTTCCGTCTCACTTTATGTTTACTGTGTTGTTTCTTTGGCCGGGGCCTTCTTTGTCTTGTTTTACATGCCAGAGACCAAGAATAAATCTTTCAAAGAGATTGAGAAAGCGCTTTCGATATAACAATAAGGGATCTTATCAGCGGCTTTTAGAACAGTGTGTACTACGTCGCCATGCATTTTACTTACTTACTGCGTGTTCTGTGAACTTTATTTTTTTTACTAATTACTTTCGTTGAACTATATACACCTGTTTTTATTACGTACCTACCTAGAGTGTTATTTATTACATAAAAACGTTATTTTTACCTAGTATGTTATAAATAATTACCTGCTTACCTTTCAAGTGCTCTGAGATATAATTCAAGTGGTTAACTAGATTACTTTGACTAGAAATCAAGAAAATAAAATTTTCGAATTACATATTTTATTTTTCCAGTATGCTAAACATACCATTTGAAGATTTTATCAAACAATTCACTTTTTCACAAAAATATCTATGTTATATCTATTCTTCATTTAGAAAGGTCGTTAGAAATAAAAACATCGAACTTTTAGTAGTTTATGACGCTTCTTCTGTCTATTCTTGTATCCGACTGTCTGGAAGGAGATGATCTTCTAAGTATACCTAACAGAATCCGTGGGAGAACCAGTATTAACAGCAAAACTGTTCCAGCTAATTTTATGGTAAATATTGCTATGGTGATCGGTAATGTAATAAGCACTATTATAGCATATACTGGAATCAGCAGTATTTGAATACATGCGTAGATATAATAAATAATTAAGAGTAGAATCAGGAGTAGAATTTTTACTAAATAATAAATACCCAATAGAAGCCACTGACTGACAGCCTCAAGGTAAGTCAATACAAAATTTACTGTGCCTACATCTCCATCTGAAATAAGTTTTATTAGTACCTTTACCAAAACACTCAAGATACTTACTGTACATGAAAGTCTTAGTTATAATTTGGTACAAATATCATGTCTGATATATTTTTATATTTTGAAGCAATTCTGTCATTATGCATGATTCATTTAAACTAATGACAAGAAAAAACGTCATTATGACGTTTATCTTTAAAATCATATAGTGCGCGGATTACTTTAGATGAAGATTGTAGTGTATGGACTCCTTTATCTTACTTATCACGTTTATATCAAACTTTGCATCAAATTGCGATTGTATAGAGCTTCGCAGATAAATTTTGTTATCTATTAACACTATTCGGTAAAGTAAGAGAGAAAATGCATATATTTATTTCCTTTTTATATTCGCAATGCATTATCCACAATGTTTTATTGATTTTCAACGATAGTGCTATCAAACTGTATATATAAACGTAATCTTTGATTCTGAAAGGTTCAATCTAGTGTTTTTATTTTCCCCTAAAACGTCAAGGAATTAATGAATCGGGTAGGTTGTGGGTTTTTGACAAGTGTGAAAAGTTAACAAAGAATTTGTTAATTAGGCAGGTGGGTGAAGTTTCCTATTTGTTACGTAAGTCTTTATGCAGTTTTTTGAATATTAACTTACCATAAAAAGATCGATAACAGGTAGAATTAAGGCTAATCTAACGCTTCTAACCTTTTATGTCGATAATAATAAAAACAGCTGATTATGGAGAAGTGTCAAATTTTGTTTACATTTTATTTAACGTTCCGTCATAAATTTCTTAGATTTATATTGTTTCTTAAGGAGGCGGACACTGAAAATTTATGAAAATTATTTCTAGGTCAATGTTCAAGAAAAGTCAGGGATTGGTCAGGATATGATCTAAAAACTGCCATTAGCTCTAGAAACTGAATAAATAATGAACAACACATTGAATTGTATATATTGATAAAATTATGGAAGGTATTGTTTGTGCTCAATTCATATTTTATAATGATTTCGATTCGGCAAACTTGTCTCGAGTGGAATATGTTCCTCCACATGAATCCAGTGAGTATCTAATCGATTTACTTCACGTTTCCTAAAATTCGCTTAACATGTCAATGGAATGTCACACTTAACGTTCACTTTGATCTCAGCTAATCTACTACCTAAACTTCTTATATATAGTTATTGTAAACTTTAAATTGCCATTAGTTTTTAAATTCAATTATTATATTTTAGCTTTGATCAAACAACCCTCAAACAAATCTGCAGTCCAGGAAATTTACGATGCTGAATTTAATATTTGGACCAGACCTGACTGTTGTGGTACTGAATTCGAAAATGGAAACAGAACATGGTTTTATTTTGGGATGAAAGGTAAAATTATCTTGTACAACACCTACCATGTTCTAATTTTATGTTTTTAGCTCCAGGTCCTTCATTATATGTTAGATTCAACATGGTAGATTTGAATCGACAAGGTAAAATGTACAGCCAAGGTATGGCTCCTGTTTTTAGGATAATGCCAGGAAAACCCAAGTGGGAACGAATCACCGACAAACCTGTATATAGTGTAAGTGTTATACAGTAAGTTACAAGTCCACGTTTGTGCCAACATATTGTTTCAGTTAAATAATGACATTTTTACGTTAACTTTTAAATTCCGTACTCCCGAAAACCCACTCAGTACCATGTATTTCGCCTTCACGTACCCGTTTTCCTACATAGAATTGGAAAAAATGATGGTTAACATAGATCAGAGATATTTGAATATCCACCCTTTCGCAGAAGACGATATTTATTATGTAAGGGAGACTATATGCCATTCTCTGGACGGACGGACTGTCGATCTAATCACCATATCATCTTATCATGGAATTACAGGGGAAAGGGAACCGAGGTTGAAGAATCTCTTTAAAAATGAAAAGGTTCCAAGGCCACATAAATTCGCTGGGAAAAAGGTCGTATCAGTTTCCAATTATTTTCAAATAATTATTTTTCTTTCCATTCTAGGTGATTTTTGTTTCGGCTCGAGTCCATCCCGGTGAGACTCCATCCAGTTTTGTGTTCAATGGGCTATTGAATCTACTGCTGCAAAGGGAGGATCTGATAGCCCAGCACCTTCGTAGATTGTATGTGTTCAAATTGATTCCGTTCCTTAACCCAGATGGGGTGGCACGGGGCCATTATCGCACTGACACACGTGGCGTGAATCTCAATAGGGTGTATCTCAACCCTAGCTTGTCAGAACACCCCTCAGTGTACGCTGCCAGAGCTTTAATTAGGTATGTTGAATGCTGTACATTTGAACTACTGTGTGCATCTAGCCTAAACAGGGTTTCTTAGCTTAATTAACTATATTTTGAATAGCAATGACTGAAATAGAAGTCATTTATTTACAATTTATGGGAAATCTATTTTCAGATATTATCATTTCGGTTTTGAGAAAGAGGATTACGTCCCAAAATGCAACAACTGCACAGATAGGGGCAATCAGACGGACGGAAGCATGACGGAGGACGACGAGAACCAACAGAACGAGAACATCCGTGAAAAGGTGTCCCACATGACACTGGAGGAAGGAGACGCCCCCTCCACGTCCTGGTGCACCAAATGTAAGAACAGCATTCTTAAGCTGGAGGACACCATGCCGGGCATCTCCAGTATTATCCCCACATTCAACCTAAATACTTCCATAGGGCACAACTTTTGTCGCAATTGCGGGGTGGCTCTTCAGCACTCTAAGAGCAAGGAGGAAGTGACTTTCGAGAAAGTAGTCATAGGGGCGCATGGCGACGTCAACTCCAACGAATCCGGCCTGTTTTTGTACTTGGACTTGCACGGACACGCCTCGAAGAAAGGTATATTTATGTACGGCAACCATTTCGACGATATGGAAAGGAACGTGGAGTGTATGCTGTTGCCCAAGCTGATGAGTATAAATAATCACAATTTTCATTTCAATGCTTGTAATTTTACAGAAAGGAACATGTACCTCAGGTGGGTGAAATTTATTTATTACTGCTTTAAATTTGTTTGTTTGTACATTTCTATATTTCTGGGAGATTATTATTTTTGAAGCTACAAAGGATTCGAGATTCTTTATAGGTTATATTTCATTCATTTGTCTATTGAACATTCGAACTACTGTCGTTGTAGTGAAGTTTATTGCAAATTTCATCATATTTTATTGGTTATGCTGAAGTAAATGTTTCAATTATCTTAGAAAAATATGTGTTTTGGGTGAACTTTTTTGTATCCGTTGCATTTTTTAGGGATAAGAGGGACGGTATGAGCAGAGCGGGTTCGGGAAGGGTGGCTGTATTGTCGTTAACTGGCATAATCAAGAGTTACACTCTCGAGTGCAACTACAACACCGGCAGAATAGTTAATGTGCTGCCTCCTACGATCAGGGAGCCCAGCGGTAAAGTCCATACTTTGCCCGTGCCACCTAAATATAACCCGCAGGTTTTTGAGGAGGTAATTCATATATTTTCAAAAACTTGTTGGTATTATATAATATTGCTGATACTTTTTTTAACGTTGTAAGGTTGGTAAATCGTTGGGAGCCTCCATCCTGGACCTGACGGCTCAGAACCCGTGCTCCCGCTTACCAAACTCCGAATTCCACTCGCTCTCTGGGCTCAGGGACTGGCTGAGGTCCATGTCCAACGAGTTCCATTGCCACAACCGTCCCAAAATGAGGGCTAGGAGTAACGTGGTCGGCCTACACTCACAGGTAGGCAATAGTGTTGACAAATGTGAACAAATAAATAACGATAACGTCGATAACGACGAACTTAGTGAGTTTTCTGATGACATACCAATAACCATTAAGACCTGTGTTATCTCTTAGAAACGTTGTTGGACGGGTAGATGTGGGGCTTCCTTAGATCGTAGTTGTTTCTTCAGTTTATTAATTCAGAGTATTTTATTAGGACTAAATTATTACGTACCAAGTTGGTATTGGCATAGAAAATATGAAACAGCTATGATATCTTTTTTTACTGAACCATAACATTAAAGGGACCAATTAATAGTGTTGAATCTGCCTAATTAATTTTTTAATGATTGATGATTAAATTACCACGATTAATGTTATAGTTCTCGGCCAAATAGATTGTCTCTAAAAATGGGATTATTTCCTCGTAATCTGTGATTAACTTATAAAAAATTTTAATGTAAATTTTACATTGTCACATAATGTTATGTAATATTATTTTGTCAATTTTTATACTGACTGTTAAATCATGAAATTTTTATTGTGTAGAGAGAGTATTGTAACTGATAGCACTGATTTTTTTAATTAAACATTTTAACCACAGTTATTTTTTAATTTTTTTATCATTTTCCAAAAACGCTTTTCGCACTAGTTTTTCTAAAAAATCGACGTTGCGCCTCAAATCGAGGTTTCTAACTACACAGAGCTTTTTGTTGGCACCGCTTTTTTTGTATTCTTCCTTAATGAAAAACAAAGTACCGGTAATCAAAAGTAAAAGAAATTCCCGTGGTTTTTTTTTTGTTTTTTTATTTTTCATTATTTCGTAGCGTTTTAAGAATTCGTTACTTTTGATCTAAGGTATGGGGGAGTGTGTACTATCTCTTTCTCAATTCTTTTGTTGTTTTTTGTTGACAGCTTCGGCCATTTTAACTGCGGTTAATAAACCCCTCAAAAAATCACTCAATGAATGTAGACGTAAGTAAATCAGAACCTATGGTTATGTAACGTTTTTTTTTTGCTGTGCCTAGCGAAACGAGAGAAAAACTAGTGCCTTGATAGATTTTGCATTGCGATACGCTGCACAATATAAATTAATGTTGGTAAGAATTTTGTTGCTTCAGGGAAAGCCAACACGCGGCGTTGTTATCAAGAACCGTCCGCCCGTGGCTAAGCCGGCGCTAAAGAAGCCCCTCAAGCAGAGAAGCGCCTCCATTCCACTTGACCGTAAGGAGAACTTGGCCCAGCCGGGCTCGTCAAAGTCGGGCGGCCGCCTCAATAAGTGTTTCAAGGCAAAATCCCGCAAAGACTTGACGTTGAAGAGCAAAAACACTGCCGCCGAGAAAATCACAAAGTCCACCATAGCCAGGAACAAGAAGGCGGGCAACGTGGTCACCCCTCAGAAAGTAAGGTTGGATATAACCTCCAAGATGCAAACGATAAGGGAGAGCCCCGACAAGACCAAGAACGACAGCGACAGCATCCACCTGCGGGAGATCTGCTTCATAAAGAACAACGAGGGCAAAACACTCGTGGCCAAGTACCAAAATAAAGACAACTCCAAATTCGACGATAACCTGGTGGTGTCCTGGAGCGGCATCACCAGCAAACCGCAGATCTTCACTCAGAAGACTAGGACCGCCTCCGCTCCCCCTTATCCTTGCAACAAGGTGTTCTTGTCGGAGCCCGGGACTAGCAAACAGACCAACTTCCGTGTTCACAACTTCACCAAGAGTACGTCGAAGACCAAGCTAAAGAAGCACCCCCTGAGGAGACTGGCGAGTGCCACCGACGCACTGGGCAAGATCGACAAGGCGAAGAAGAAAAAGTTGAAGGCTAAGTAGTCCTTTTTTTATCGAGGGGTGGGGTGGCTGAATCGTAAATTTTTAATGTAGGTCATGAATGTTGTCTTGTACGATGTCAAAATTAATTTCGCTGTACTTGAAACGGTAGAACTCATAAATAATGTCTGGATACAAACACATTTTATAAAGAGCAAGTGGGACTTTTTTAAATTTTACAAGATAACGGCTTATAATTTTTCAATATTCTAATAGACTTTATTACTTTATACTTTTGAAGTTTAATTTTTTGGAACATTATGTGTCTTTGTGGCTTTTTCTTTATATATTTTTTATTTTAAATTGTTTTGTTACGTGAAATATTAAAAAAAAAAATTCCAAAAAAATGTTGACATTGTAATGAAAACTTTGTGTTGCTACCTTAATTTTCGATTGTAAAGGTGCTTTTTGGGGTTCAGCGGCCCCATACTTCTATTTTAGTGAATTTATTACAGGCAGTGATATTTTTGTGATGTCAGTACAAATACTTTTTTCCTTGTATGTAATATTTGTACATACATTAAAACTGTATTTATATTGTTTTTTTTTATAAATGGAAAATTATTTATTGGAGCTTTATATTTTTATTTTATTCTACACAGTTTATTTTTATGAAAGGGCCCGATTACGGATTTATCAGGTAAACACGGTTGAGGTAGTATTTTTAGAACAAATTCTCTTGTACTTTGAAAAATTGCAGGAACTATTTTTTTTTTTCAAATGGAACATTCTAGGAACCAATATAATAATTTTTTTTTATTAAATTATTATTAAAACTTTATGAATCATTAAGGCTTATTCAGAGATTGTTTTTTCCCTGGAAAAAATGGCCTCTCTAAGCCTGAGTTTAATTATCGACATATCTTTGAACGTTTTTCACTTGTTTTTATCGCTCTAGGCTCCTAACGTGCATAAAAACAGTGATTTTTGCTGATAAAATAACAGCCAAGGCAGTTCACTTAAGAATTTTTATTTAATTGCTCTCGACTGAATAATAACTATAAAGAAACTATCGTACACTAAAGGAATTGTAAATTTTCAAAAATGGTACTTGAATTATTGTTATAAATGTTTTACTTAGCGATAATTCAGTTTTTTATATCTAAAAAGTGATGAAAACGAGAACATGATTTTTACAACATTCTCTTTACTGCCTTGTGTAGCGTTATTTTTTTGCTTATCCGTACTTCATATTTTTTTTTTTTTATTTATAAATGGACTTTTATTTTATTCAACACAGTTTATTTTTACGCAAGGGTCCAATTACGGATTTATCAGGTAAACAGGGTTGAGGTAGTATTTTTTAGTACTTTGAAAAATTGCAGGAACTATTTTTTTTTCAAATGAAACATTTTAGGAATCAATATAATAAAATGTTACTTATAGAGATTGTTTTTTCCTTGGAAAAAAATGGCTTCTCCAAACCTGAGTTCAATTATCGACATATCTTTCGACATTTTATACTCTTTTTTATCACTCTAGGCTCCTAACGTGCATAAAAACAGTGAGTTTTGCTGATAAAATAACAGCCAAGGCAGTTCACTTAAAAAATGTTATTTAATTGCTCTCAACTGCAACTTAAAAGATGTTTATTTTCTGTATAACTTCCTTTGTTTAACAGCATTTCATTTGTCGAAACAGAATAATAGCTACAAAGAAATTATCTTACATGAAAGGAATTGTAAATTTTCAAGAACGGTACTTGAATCATTGTTATAAATGTTTTATTTAGCAATAATTCAGTTTTTTATATCCAAAAAGTGATGGAAATGAGAAAATAATTTTTACAACATTCTCTTTACTGCCTTGTGTATAGTTATTTTTTTGTTTATCCGTACTTTTTTACTATTTGAGTGTATCAGTAGATACTAACCAATACGGGGTATTAGTGCCTAAGAGGTCAGTTTAATTTCCGCAATTTACAGTTTTCTTGTAACGATGGTTGTTTGATGTTGTACCAAGTTCGTGGAAAACCTTTGAAATTGACTGTCTTAGGTCGAAATGTCCCTCTTTTTATGATTATGCAATGCAATGTAAAAGTGTGTTCAGTAGTTGTATCGAAATATTCGGTCTGAAGCCTTTAAGGCCAATGTTCACCATTAGTTTACTATTGAAACTAAAAAGAAACCTTTTCTTTCTCTTTTTAGAGTTTATTTACTAAGAAGCTTTTAATTCTGCAAGTTATTACATCACATGCAGTTAAAAACTCGAAGAAATCGATGTAGCAAAGTTTTTAAATTTTACGTAATCAAAACGATTAAATAATTTTGTAAAAACGAAAAAACATTCATAAAATTTTTAAAATTGTTCTCTGTTATAGTAAAATTATATTTCTGTATTTATTTTAGTCACAATCATGTGATGTAATCTCTTCCATCTTTGAATTCTATTATTTCTATTTGTTTTGTAATAATAATAAATGTTATGAAAGAAAAACGTGCCTTATTAATATTTCATACCTTAAGTTATAAAAAAACAACATATACAAGGTGTTTGTGAATAAGTGTTCCTTCAAAGAATGTCAAGAGCGAGCGTTATGCTATGAATTATGCCCTGTTGTACCTATATTGGTTTCTACACATTCAACTGTACATGTATGTGAGCTTGTTTTGTCGACTATGTATTGAGTTGCGTGATTTTATTAAAAAATGTCTTATTGAAATCAAGAATTAGCAGATAAAGTGTGAGTGTGAGCAATTCCTATGTCTCCAATGTTCAACAGTGTAATTTTGCTACAATTGATGAAATTAGACAAATAGGTACCTGGAGTACACATGCATTATTACTTTGAATAATATTTATAGAATTACCTAATACCGATTTATGGTAAGTAGTTAATTTCTATTATTTTTAAATTTTAGTCCCAGTGGGTAATAAAAAAAATTTCAAATTTTCCGCTTTTCTATACATGTCTGTAACTTGGTTGTTTGTAAAGTTAGAAAAAAATAATTAATGTTCTTCAGACACTTTTTTGAGTACAGTGGTATGCCTAATTTTTTTGTAACTATTAATTTTTGACTTATAACCTGATGTGTTTTTTTTAAATACGAACCATAGGTGACCATGAACCAGTTGAAATCGGTATTTTATTCTCTTTCCATTAATAAATAATAGGTAGGGTTAAATATGATTATTTGTCATTTTATTGTGACAATAATTTATTATATATAGCATATATTTTGTTTCGTTTTCGTGAAGTAGGCGTGTGTCATTTGAAATAATTGCCTGTTATAGTCGCGGCAAGAATTCAGACGTAACTCATAGGTGCAAATAAATAATTCATTATATTTTCAAAATCAAAATGTTTAAGAAAGTACAACTGAGAGTAACAAATGGAAAAAAACGATTTCAACTGGCCCATGGTCACCTATGGTTTGTACTTTTTGTATTAAAAAAAAACAAATTTAGGTTACAACTCAAAAATTAATAAAGTCAACAAAATTAGGCACGCCACTGGATTACTCAAAAGTGTCTGAAGAACGTATTAATTATTATTATTTTTTTTTTTGTAAATTTACAAACAACCAAGTTACAGACATGTATTGGAAAGTGGAAAATTTGAAATTTTGATTATTACTCGAAAACAAAAGATGATAGGTCATTTTGGTTTTGACTATTAAGTTTCCCTTAAAAAAAATAAGATCGAGAGGGGGGGGGTCGATTTTTTTCTATCTCCTATAATTAACGAGATAGCCTAAAAAAATCGAAATTTGCCCATAAATGAGATTTACCCAAATATACGTATAAGTCCACCGTTTTTGAAATACACAGTGTCAAAGATTTCAAAATTTTTATTATTTTTTTAATTGGAAACCCTTCGTAATAAAACAGCAAAATAATTTTAAAACTGTAATGGGATATCTTTGGTCTAATTATTCAGTGTGTTTAAATATTTCCATTACCACCAGTGGTGTAGAAATCTTGTGGCACTACTCTTATTAATTATAAAAGATAGTTTTAAGTTTTGATTATTTTGAACAAATAATTATTCTTTGAAATGCATCATATTTTAATAATTGTTCATTTAAAATATATCCGCATCTTGTAGTTTGTGCGTGGTGATCTAGGCCTACAATACTTTGGTAATATTTAATTTATCTATTTATTTATTTGTTCAAAATAATCAAAACATATTTGCCCCTATATACACATAAATCTATTCTTCATATTTATCCTTAAACTATTACCAGTTGATCAGTGACCCTTTATTTATGAAACACTGTATTTATTTTCACGTTCTGTTACCCCTTTGAACAAAACACACTTACTTCACGAACACCCCGTGTATGATGCTCTATGGTTTTATTTACATTTTTACTGCAAGTGCAAGTGTATTTAGTATTGGTAGTTCCTTCATTCAGGCAACCAGATATTCATCCAGACACACCTGTTGATTCACTCCCTACCTGCAAGTGCATTCGTTAATGCTTTGTGAAACTGGCTTTCCAAGTTCAGAAAAGTTTGTCCAGTTTTCACAAAAATTCTCCAATTCTGGCACTGGAAAATCACAAATTCGCCTCCCCGCAGCCCCTCCAAAACGCAGGTGAGTACTTAATTTCAAATTTAAGCGTTAGCCTCGTTAGTGTAGCTATGCAGGGATAATTACCATTAATTAACATTGAATCTGAGCCGTATTTGGAAAGGCCCAGGTAGCGAGCCGAGAACAAGGCCCGATTCGGTTTTTCCTTTTATTTTCTCTGAATTTGGACACGGTAAATGGTGATCACAGAAATCGGATGATATATGTACTTGAAATCTTATATTGTTTCGTCTGCGTTTTTGGTAGGATAAATTCGTTTCTCAGTGCAATTTCGGACACCTGTAGACAGTCGGGTAAATATCATTTGAAATTAGTTGTTTTTGCAATTTTTGTGCGCACAGAATAAACATCAATCCAAAAAGTTGTTGGTTACTGTGAAAAAAGTCTGCACATTCGGCTGATTTCTTTGAAACAAACAATACAAATACAAATACAAATTTTTGGACTACTTTCATAAAAAATTGCAAAAGAAGGTTGATTTACCATATATGTTTATTTTATGTCGAGTATTAACATTTTATCTTTAAAAGCCTAATTTTCGTGTCATTGCTTTTTATTTTATGCATGTGCTTAATAATTATTTAAAACCAAAGATTAAAATAAACCCAAGGCCAAGTAATAAATTTTTATTAATAGTTATTATCACATATGAAATTCATGACTTAAACAAAATTTCAGTCTGAGCGTCTGAGAACAAAGACCTAAATTTCAATTTGGGATTTTAATTGTTTCTTTGAAGAATTTTCAAGTATTAAATTTGTCTTTAAATATTTAATTTTGTATACATGTTCGTGCAATAATTGCTCTGCTGTCTAATACCCCCACAAGCATTGAATTACACCCACAATATCTATTAAACAGTTAACATCATTTGTAAGTAGAGCCATCACATATGAACGAGTTTCGAATATATTAATTTTCATAATTTATTACAATAAGGGTTCAACATGTTCATATATCCTGTCTCTAATACTCAGTCTGGCTTTCAAGCTCAATATAGTACTTGTACTGCTCTGCTAAAAGTTACTGATTATATAATAAGAGACATCAATATGAATAAATGTGCCTGTCTCATTCTTCTTGATTTTAATAATCATTATTGATATTAGATCGTGCAATACTTTGTATCAAATAATAAAGTACTTCGGATTTAGCGGCAGTGCTGTCACATTCTTAAAAATTATGTCAGGTAGACACCAGAGAGTTAATTTAAATGCTGGTGTATCTAAATTTAATAATATCTGCTGAGTCCCCCAAGGCAGTGTTCTAGGGCCTCTTCTCTTTTCCATTTATACTGCAGACTTTTGTAATTACCTTCAACATTGTCAGTCCCATCAGCATGCTGATGATACTCAAATATATTACTCTTTTAGTCCTTCTGCCATCGCACCTGCTATGGTCCAGATCAATGCAGACCTTAATTTTACCTCTGAGGTATCTTTGGCTTATAATATTATTTTAAATTAATCTAAAACTCGATTGTTAATTTTTAGAAATAAAAAGAATGTAATTGATGACCCTGATTTTAGCAACTGTAAAAATCTTGGTTTATGAGTAGACAATTCTCTTAGATTTGCTAAGCATGTCAACTTACTGAGAAATTTTTTGGCAACCTGAAAGTTCTTTGCATCTCTCTGATATTATCCACTATAGCCTAATGTATGGTCGTGTATTGGCCTGTGTAAGTACTCAGAGATAAAGAGTGTCTCCAAAAAATTGAAAATGCGTTCACTTCTTATATTCGTAAGTTTGACCATATTTCTCCTATAGTTTTAAAATTTCGAATTGGTCTAACCTCAGTGCTAAATTTCAGATCCAGTAATCTTGCTTAACCTTTAAGATATTATTAAACCTGAATATTTAGCTTCAAAGTTTATTACAAATTTCATTGTACATGATTTGCGTGTGTGTAATTGTTACAATTTTTGTGTTTCAAAGCATAGAACTGCTCTGTTTCAGCAGTAATTTTCGTACAATGTTATAAAAATTATAATTGCTTGCCTAATAATGTCAGCTCTCTCAAGTATTTTCACAGTTTTAAGAAAAGTCTTAAAGAATGTATCAGTTAAACACATAGTTATAGCAATTGGTTTGTGCTTAGTTATTTTTCAAGAATGTATTATTTCACCACAGTCGAATATTGTTATATCAAACAGGAGTTTACATTAAGTGTGATACCTACGTATTCAAATAATTCTTTTCTTTATGTGTATTATTTCTGTATTATCTTCATTTTTACAGTAGGGTCTGTCTGGTCATACTTTCTACTTTTCGGATGGTTATATGGAAGAGCACTGTATGATGAATATTGCCATCCTTTAATTGTTTGATTGTATTAATTTTTATGATATTAATAAATTCAGCATTATTATTATTATTACTATTATAATAATTATTATTAGTATTATTATTATTATTAAATACATAAAATTCAGTATTTTCTTTGTATTTTCAGCATGAAGCTGTGGGCATCCCTTTTTCTGCTGCCCCTCCTACGAACCGAAGCCAGGGTGAACAATTGTGGGCCAAGCTTCTCCGAAGCTTGCTTCTGCGGGCAGCAGTTCTACGAAAGGGCTTCTATGTTTGTCGTAAATTGCACTGGGCAGGGTTTTACAGACACAAGTATGTTGAAGCACCTGCCCGAGGAAGTAGAGATGTTAATCTTCACGGGAAATCACATACCGACCCTCCTTACCAACGTTTTTGGGCAGGACATGGATCTGAGCATGTTGAAAATTATCGACATGAGTAACAACGGGATTACGGAGATCAAAGGGAAAGCTTTCCATCACGTTGCGAGCGTAGAAAGATTAGTTTTAAATCATAATAATATTTCGATCTCCGTGCAGGATGAGAAGGATTTCCATCACCCACGTGTTTTTTCTAACTTTGTTAACTTGGAAGAGCTTCATTTGACTAATGCTTTCGCTGATAATACCGACGCGGCTCTAGCCGACGATTTGCACGATATATTCGTCAATAGCAACTTGACGAAGCTTGTGAAGTTGCATCTCGAGCAGAATGAGATCAAGAACTTCCGAGACGATCGCGTGTTTTGCGATTTACCGAATCTACAGCACTTGTACTTGGGTGATAACAACATTCCGAGTCTCAATTTCAACGTAACCTGTTTGCCAAAGCTGACATACCTGGACCTGGAAAGCAATAATATTACAAGTTTTTCGGACCGCGACTTGGAGAAATTCGACCAGTTGACGGGGCCCTTACGCTTCGAGAACTTAGTTATCGATATAGATGGAAATCCTTTGAGATGTGATTCGGCGATTAAAAATTTGTACAACTGGTTGCTTAAAACTAAGGTTAAAGTGCGCAATTTGGAGCACCTCGAGTGTCACCAGGCAAACTACGGCAAGAAATATATAATGAGTTTAAAGAATTTGACCGAAACGAAACATGCAAAGATATCGCAGGTTCTGACGGTACTTTTAGTGATATTGGTTGTCATTTTGATTACTCTACTAAGTGCCTATGTTTATTTGAAGAAGGAGAGCGTGAAAGAAAGACTGTCACCCATTTTTGATGCCGTTTCCAGAAAAGTACAGTATACCACGATTGAATCGCAAGATGTTTAATCTGAAAAAGAATTGCTAGCAAATTTTTTATACATGTAATAGCGGCTAGTGCAACTAATGAGAAAATTCTTCCCTGCTTAATCACGAATGATAAAAACGAACTAGAACTGATTCATTGAGATTTTTTTTATACTTATTAAAAAATAATTTTAAAAACAACATATGGTGCTTAATTTTGTAAATAGAACTTCAGTTTGTAACTGTAAATAATTTTTGTACAGAATAAGTGTTTTAGATTAATATTTTTTAATGTATTTTTTATATAAATTGTTGAATACACATTTTTTTAATATACTTTTATTTATTTTATTTCTCCCGAAAATCTTTGGTTCCTTGAAAGTAATCTGTAAATTTTAAATGTCCCGCCAAAACAACTTCTATTAAAATGAATGCGAAACGGTAGATGGAGTAACAAAAGAGGGCGATGGTGATGTGTTTACGTTTGTGCAAGTTATGATAAAAATATAATAAATTTGGTCGCCTGCTATTCGAAATTTCGCAAAACCGTAAGTACAATTGACAAATAATGTTATTATTGGAAGAAAATCGATTAAAATGGCTACTGTATGTACTCACTTCCGCCTAGGACAGGAACAGGAAACCATCGCCTTGCATTCCAAGATGGTGATTTTCCTGTTGCTAAATATTTGAAAAACAAAACACTATTAGTCATAACCAAACTTTACAAATTTTAAAATTTGTAAAATGGGAATTTACGAGTTTAATTTTACCTTTTCAGATAATGATAAAGTTCGGTGGTCTGCTAGACGACTCGAAGAAAATACACGGCACGAAGTACATTTTATCAGCCGCCCCAGATAACACAGTTGCTCTAGATGGAGCAGAATTGATACCAGTACGTAAAAAGTTAATAGTAATCTGTTATAATTAAACATGTTATTATTAATTTTAGATTGACTTGGGAGGTAGGTTAGTAACTACTCATCCAACTATTTCCATAAACGAACTAGGTAAACAATTATTGAAAGCAGCTGCCGATGGAGATGTTGATGAAATTAAAGCTTTATTGACGAAGGGGGCACCTTTTACTGCCGACTGGGTAAAATCATAATTTAAATAATGGAAGAAGGTAAATAAATACAAATTATTTTAGCTTGGAACTAGTCCCCTACATCTGGCAGCACAAAATAATCATTTAGAGATAACAGAAATACTGCTAAGAGCTGGTATATCTAAAGATGCGAGGACTAAGGTCGATAGGACCCCTTTACATATGGCTGCATACGAAGGTCATTTGCAAATCGTGGATACTTTGGTCAAACATGGTGCCGACATAGACTGCAGGGATTTGGTAAAACTTTCAGGTAAGCTGGTTTTAACTGTTTCACGTTCATCATTCTTATTATAGCTGGGGATGACACCTTTGCATTGGGCTGTGCAGAACGGGCATTTCCAGGTGGTGGAGTATTTGATAAGCAGTGGAGCCCAGATGGAAATCCAGAATAAATTTAACCTCTCTCCCTTGATGATCGCACAACAGATTGAAAGGTCAGACATAGAAGACTACATAAATAACAGCATGACAGACTCGTCGGTGGCCGCCCAGAATTTAGTTATACAGTTGGCCGCTGAGGATGCCGCTGAGAATAATAGCGAAAGTCAAGGTTTCTCGGAGGACATGGAGTTGGAGAACAGTAATCATGAATCGATAGTCATTCCTATAGGTAAAATATTTATTTGTAATTATAACTATCATTTCAAATTTTTTTTTACAGAACCTAGTATGATGTCCCAGTTTGAGCCTGAGAGTTCGGAAATAGAAGAAGACTTGAGTCAAACTGGGAATGGTAAGTTTACTTTGTTATTGGTTTTTACTCGAGTTTTTTTTAAAAACAGAGTACTTGTTTTTCAATGTTTTTAGTATTAAGATAAGGTACAAAATTTATTTGGGATGAAGCAGAATATAAAAAAAATAACACTTTTTTCAATTCGATGTACAGGATGTTGCATAAGTGTATACAAAAAATAAACGAATTTCTTTGAAGGATTATAATACAAAAATTATATTTTACTGGCATATTTCCCATTCTAATCTGCTATATGGGGGTGAAATATACCACCTCTTTCATGTATATTTTCCAAATTTTCTTAAACAAAGTGAAATTTTAAGGTACTTTTGTTTATTCAAGTACTTTTTTGTCTACAGCAGCCTACTGAGAAAAATTACATAAAAATTCAAAAGTTCGTATCGTATTTGGATAGTTCTAAAAAGCTAACAGTGAAAGTAAATGACAAAGTAAAACTAACATAATAGCAGCAAGTAATAAGATTATGAAAAAATTATTGAAATTGTTCGAATTAAGTTAAAGAGCTGAACTTAGCTGATTTTATTATTATTTAAATGCAAAGCAATAATGAGACATTCTAAATCTAACACAATTGCCAAAATAGCAAAAATAATCCGCTAAGAGTTTGTCCATTGTTTTTGTAGTCTGATAAATATAATAAACGTAAAAATAACCCCATAGGTTTATATATCACTTAGAAGACAATTTTAATTAGATTGTTGAAAAATATACACGATATTCAATAAAAAACTTTAGTTTATAGTTTTAAAAATATCTACAGAAAAAACTGAGTACACTACTGGATTCTATGGGAAAAAAAATATGTTAGTAAATGGTAACCATGTCAGTCAGAAACAAAGAGTGCTATGAAAATTCTAGTAACAGTCGATTGTTTTTCAAAAAAGTAGCACACTATAGTCACGGCAAGAAAGCAAACATCTTTCGTCACGGCTAGCGTTACGCAATTGTTTTTATTGTCAACATAATTTTCAATATTTGGTCGCGTTAAAAACAATCATTTTAGCAATTTAATGCAATATATAATGCAAAGATTTAGTGTAGTACAATATATATCGGTTATAACGCCGGCTCTTGGACCATGTAAAAGGCGTCGTTATACCCAATCGTCGCTATAGGAGATTGGTACAATTTATTATATCTTAAAGCTTTTTCAATTGTTTCATTATTTGATTGTCTTATTTTTTTAACTCGCACGGAATTTCCACTGTATATGAAATGATTTTTTATATTATCTCTATTTTTCCAAATTGTAGCAGTAGTTGAATGAGTCGCCTACGTAATAAAAAAAATCATATGTATGTATAGTTTTTCAAACTGGCTGTTTATACGTACGCTAAATTCTTCTGCAAGCATGGAATTCTTTATTCCACTTGATAAGCGTTCTATTATTTTCATTTTTTTCCGCAACTGTAAAAGCCTTACGTTTATTTATTATTATTTTTTTTTGGTTGATCAGTCATACCACAGTCTATTATACAGTCCGGCGTCTTCACGTCGGCTCCTTTAATGTTGAGGTCCTAGATTTCGTTTTTTTTTAGACGACCAAAAGACGACTATGCATTTAGCCGCGCACATTCGCGCTCAAGGGGCACGGTGATTTGTCAAGATTTTTTCCCACTTCGTCGTGTACAAATGAATTTCATTGGTGTTCATTGCGCATTTAGTCGCGATTTAACCACACTCTATAATTTTCACTCGACGAACTGTATAAACTGTAGCCATACTTTTCTTATCCTCTCAACGAAGCCTATCGAGCTCAAACGCTCAACATCTGCATGAGACTAAACAAGAAACAACTAGTGTGATGACTGTGATATATTTTAATAAGGAAATCAGACGGGACTTTGAGATTTGGTCGTTAAAGCCAATATGACGTAATATCCGATGTCGTTATAATCGATATATACTGTATATAGTTTTATTACTCAGGTTGCAAATATTTTGATGAAAATATAATGAATTATTAATTTGTTTGTATGACGTAAGTCGTCTGAATTCTTGCCGCTAGTATATCGTATAAACCATTTTGAGCTATCTCTACTCTAATTTCCAAGACACCCATGAATACCATTGAAAATGGGATACAAAATACATTCACGGATCCAATTTAAGATAAAGTTTGGTCAGTCGAGGTTTATTTTTTACATAGTCATATATTAAAATATCAGAATATCATTAAATAGTATCAAATTAGGCATTTGATGACAATGCATTTATTATATTTAATATATTTATATTTATGTAAAGAAAAATATTTATGATTTTTTAAGTTTATATTCTCTAATTTGCTTTTAACTATTGTTAAATTAAAAATGATCCGATTAACATCAGTTCTTTAATCGTGCTTTTAACCAATTTGTAGAGGAGTATTTTTCGGAACAAGACCAAGACTCTATCGAGAGAGAAAACGAACAGTTGGTTAAAAACGTCAACATGGACACCACCAATTTCACCGATTCGCTAAAACTGCTCCAAGAACACGGCATAACGATGCTCCAAACCGACGAGAACGAAGACGGGAACATTTTGAATTCTGTGATGGAAAATGGACATTCGGTAGTTCTAACAGGTAAACGAGTACTAATGTGTGTTGTTTCGCGATACATCTGAGGGTTTTAGACATTGGGAAAGAAGTCTTGAATTCCGTAAAGCAATCCGAGCAGCAGCAGCTGCAGATGGAGAAGAAAATCGTGCAGGTGACGCCTGAGGAGTTTCTAGCCATGGCCAACGGTTCCCTGAACAACAAAAACGTGTTCAAGCAGCTCAAAGTGCTGCCCGTTAAGAATCAGGTGAAGCGGATCGTCATGAAGAAGAATAAAGTCATTCCCGTTACGAGTGTTGCCAGTGTGAGTAACGAATGCTTGCTCCTTTCATTCTTAATATTCTATAGGCAATTTTGTTTCTCAGATTCGCACAGAGCAGAGATCTCCTACTCTACCGGCCGGTATGATCCCATCCCGCACAGACATGGAGTTAGTGATGACCCAGCTGATAGAGGCCAGGAAGACGATAGAAGAGTACAAGATCAAGCTGCACAAGAAGGAGCAAGAGGCGGAACGTTACAAGATGCAGTTGAAGTTGTTGATGGACCCCAGTTAGTCCCTGTTTGTTTGTAGTCGAAACGTTGCCTCATCTCAGGTATCTCCAGACACGGCCCGTGCCGGTCTCCTTGTAAATAGGGTTAACACACAGTTAGTTGTTGAATTGAGTATTAATAATTTATACCAGTATGCTTGGATTTGTTACAATGACGGTTATTTATTTTTTTAATAATTAAAATTTTTGTACATACGAGAAATTGACTGAAAATAAATATCTTTTTTAATTTTTAAATGGTTTTTTGATTTTGCTACGAGAAAATGTGTGTTCTATAATTTTTCCCGTTTTCCCGTGTTTTTTTCCGAGGAGATAGATCTAGAGTAGTTCAAACGTCTCGGGGGTCCAGAACAGTGAGGTGGAAGCTATGTCTCCATGTATCAATTTGTTAAGAGACAGAATGCTCATTTTTGATCTTATTTGTAGTGTCAATTGTCTAAAACCCAGTTTTCATTCACCCTACAGGGTGTTCCCGAAATAAGTACGTTTCTTTAAAAGGTAATAAAGGAGAAAATAATTTTCATTAAGACTGTGGCAAAAATGTTATATTTTACAGATAAACAACAAATTTCTAAATGTAGTAGGAAACAGATCCTATTTTGTAGCCTCTTTCTAATGTTTTTTGTCAGTCGAAATATTTACTTTAGGCTACAAACTGCTTAATAAAATATTTTTGTCTCTTTCAGTGTGCCATGATTTTTTTTTTATTAATGCATCCATGGCACACTTGATTGCAGTAAGGAAACAAACAGAAGTTTACTGGAAGGTGTAAACTGGTTTTACAAATCGCGATATCCAGATAGATTTTCACAGTCTGAAATACTTTTGTGTTTCTTCTCTGAAGATACAAAAACCTCCCAAATATTGAAATTCTCTCATCCTGTATAATATTGCTTATACAAGTTACTGTTAATAGTATATTCAGTGGTGTCAGGCGTTACAGTCCTAGATGGCGCTTCATTACAGGTAAAGTAAGTAGATTTTACAAAATAATTTTGCAGTAAACGTATTGAACTACTACATTTGAACTACTTTGTGTGTTTCGCCTCTGAAGATACGAGAATCCTCCTAAATGTAAACATTAAACATAGCTAAACATATATTCAACGATATAAAAAAACAAATTTTATATTCAATGGCATAGATTCAATAATATCGATCAATGAAGTTGACTAGTGAGAACTAGGCTTTAACATAGATCAATCCACAAAAAACGTGCAATTGACATCTGAATTACTTTTTATGGCAAAATAATTTATGGTTGTGTTTATTTAAAATATATTACAATATAAAACTACACCTTTTAAGATAGTAATACATTCTTTTTTACAGTTCATTTACTAAAAAAAAAAATGCTGTTTTCCCCGAGAACTGGAAATCGGCATTTTAAAAATCTAATGCCAAAAATAAAAAAGGCAAGTCAAAAAGCATTTTCTCAAAATATTGCCCTTCTTTCTGTAAACACAGCATAGAATATTCTATCCTTGAAAAATGTTATTATTCATGTCATTTGCCTTTTGAAAAATTTGCATAAAAAAATCAAAGGCTGTCAGATCTGGTGCAGGTATTGGCCACTTCACTATTTAAATTCTACAGCTCAACTTGTACATATTAAAAAATATGTACAAAAATATAAAAAAAGCAATTATACCGTAGTTTAAGAACTTTATAAATGATTATTATTTAATTTACTGCAAAAATGCCAAAAACAGTTCAATTGTGAAATTAGTGTCGGTTTCTCGATGTTAGTAATTCATCTATTCAATGAAACAATTTTTTCTCAGGAATGTATTTATTAAAAAAATATAATAAAAAAAAAACTTGAGTAAAACTGTATTCAATTGTACAATATTAATGTTAGTATAGGGATATAAATATCGAGTACTGTTTTTATACAACTGTAAAATATTCTATGAATAGCTGATATTTAGGAATAAAATACAGCCATGCATGTATTGTGCCAATATTGCGGATTACATATATTGAAATATTTACATCTACAGAAAATTTTAACCACGATGAAATTTACTGTTAAAAAATTATATTAAAAAATGAACGAAAAATTTAAAATAAAAAATTATAAAAATTTATCAATAAACAATGTTAAAAAACAAAATACATATCAATAATCACTTCACAACCACCCTGTATAAGTTTAATATCGAATCGTACGCATATATATTTCCAAGCTGGTATATATGCTAAAAAGAACACAGTAGACTAGTCGATATAAAAAATATATAAAAAATAAGTATAATAATACTTGACACATAACTACCTACATTTGGGCAGGGTGTGGTATAAAACCTACAGTAAAATTTTTAAAATTTAACAACCTGTAACAACAAGAGGGGGAAAAACAGCATCAAACTTTATTTTATGACGTGGAGGGGCAACGTCGAATTACGGGCGGCCACCCGTTGCAGCACCTCGTTGCCCAGCTCCTTGGAAGTCTCGTGCCACACGCACTTCCCTATAATGGGCACCTCCTCCAGGGGATTTCTAAAAGCTACCAACAGCGTCAAGCACATGCCGTCTTTGCCTGTGGACGGATCATGTTCCAGCTGAGAAAAGGACGTTAATAACGATTTTTTGATGTTAGGGTTCATCCACTTACCGATAAGAGTCCGTGTGGCCTGTGAGTGGGCACCTCGGCTCCGAACAGTTCGATCATGAACTTCCGCAACGTGGAATGTATGCTCTTGGATGGGTGCACTTCGCAGGTAGGTAAATGCCAGGTATTGCGTTCGCTCAGCAAGACGTGCACCCTATTATTGGCTTTTTTCTTGATCACGACCACAAGTCGTAGGAGAATCTTCGAGTAGGGTCGAAGGGCTGGCAGCTGGTCCAGGAACCAACCTGGGTCCAGGGTCCTCCGCGCTTCCTTATAAGCTCTGAAAAAGATTTCAATGGTATCTGAACTATTTTCTGTTTGTGTTTACGTTTTTCCTTTATCAATTATGGCCAAAATGACGTTTAACCATTCAATTTACCACTTAAATTTATTAATAAAAAAATACTGTCACAAAATTTGCCCCACTCGCACCCAATTCGACGACTGTGGTAACGCAAAACGCTAGATTGCACTGATCACCCCTACACGATTTTGGTAAATAAACAAAATAATGTCATGTATCGAGGCGCGACTGGAATATTGAAAACCGACGAGAATCTTTCGAGAAATGGATCTAGAGCTGCTAGAAAATACCTGGAGTATTTGTTTGGAAACAGTTTCTATATGTTAATTTTGATATTTCATGTATATACAATTAAAAATGTACCCAGATATTTGAGATATTTTAATTCATGTCAATTACTTTAATTTTTATCCATTTAGTTGATGGATGTGGAATCAACATAATTTTTATTAGACTGTAGATAAAAAAATTGCTATCTCAAATCTTAAAAAAATGTTCTTTAAGCCTATTTAATAAATATCATTAGCTTTTTTGCATGTGTTTGTCCAGAACAAGTCTGGACAAGCACATTGTAAAATTAAGGTTATCTGAAAGAATTTTATTTCATTGTATTTTAAGAATTTTTTGTTTGTTATGGCCAAAACATAAATAATGTATATAAAAAAAATTATAAAAAGGCAAACAGGATACAAAAAAAACACTTTTCATAAATTTTAACACAGCAGTAGCACATATTATAAAATCTAGTAAGCAGCAGTTGTGAGGATGAGAGATTTTATGAGCAAAAATTCGGTATTTTATGCAAGTATCACAAATTTATTTGTGTTGATTATTCAAACTAAACTTCTATTACCATTACTCAGTTGCAGAAAGAGATTTGGGATGACATAAAGGAGTACCAGGACGGGTATAAACAAGTCATAAAGCAAAGGGAGAAGAACAGGATCCCTTTTTTTCACCAGTCGCCTCAAGTAAAATATATTATACATTTTTCTTTTGTTGATTTTATGGCTTGTTTTTTTTTTAGTTTGCATACAGAAATCATTTGGTGGAATTCATCAAGAGGATATGCATCGAGAAAAGACTGAGCTACTGCTGCTTGCACCTGGCAGTATACTTGTTGGATATATTTATGGATAACCATTCCATAATTCCTGAAAGAGTGCTGATCGTCGCTAATGTGTGTTTACATTTGGCAGGTAAATTATTGTAGATAAAGCAATAAAAGAATCAGTAAGTAATTTTTTTAAATTAAATTTAATATGTAATCTAACTAATAGTTTTTTCCAATTATTGGAAGGACATTTTTTTTTAAACTAATAAAACAATTACAGGGACTTTACAGTTATAATTTTTTACTTTATGAACATTATATTATTTGCACTTTGGAGGGTAAAGTAGGTACACACTATATACAACACATTTTTCTCTAAAAAATAAAAAATATTATTTAATTTGGAATCTTTTGTCGATCTAACTGTAATGTAGATGTGAGATGTGATTGAGTCTCTTTAACGTAAGTTTGTACAATATTGTGGCTTTAAATCAAGATTCACTAATGAACTTATAATTATCATGGTCTTGATAAACTTAATATTTTTTTCTTAGAAGGTAACATCTTTGAACAACTTTTCTTCCTCAAGAAGATCTGAGAAAGTTTTTTTTATATTTTATGAATACTTGAGATTGTAAAATAATTCATACATTTACAATACAAACTTTAAATGCAGTTTACTCTAAAATGGTGCATTTTAGCGACGTGTAACAAGTACCGTTTTTTTTTAAACTAATAGAATCAGTTTCCAAAAATCTCTTTAAAAAAAATTTTGAACAAAAAGATACAGTCACGCACAGTGGCCAATAAATAAATATATTTATAAATTTTCTAGCTAAATTTGAGGAGCGTACGACTACCACTCCGAAAATCTCGGAACTGAACGCTGCCATAAACAACCGTTACCCCTTGAAGGACTACCGGGACTTGGAACTGATTATTCTGAAGTTCTTCCACTGGTACATCATGTTCCCTACTGCCGCCCATTACACCCATTATTACATGCAAGTCATAATATCTAAAGACGATTTAAAGAGTAACCAGGAGGGACTGAGAACCATGTTCTACAATCTGCATGACGCCATTACCGGCTACTTAGACCAGGTTATCGACAGTAAGTTTTAACGAGGAAACGTAGCAAGAATGTATCGATTCCTTTTCAGACGTTCACTATATGCAGTGCTATCCCCCTTCGAAATTAGCAGCCGCCATAATAGCGGCCAGTAGACTGGAAGTCGGACTGTCCAGCTGGACTGAACAATTGGCGAATGTGACGGACTACAGCAAGGAGGACCTTCAGGAACTCATCTACATTTTGATGGTCAAGTAAGTTGGAAAAACAAAATAGCAAAATAAAATCTTGAATCATTTTTTTTTTTAGGAAATCATTTATTTACTGCCAAAAGTGCAATATCAAACCTTGAAAAACAAAATTGACTGCTTAGTTTATTTGACGTTATAAATATATTTTTTTGTTTTGTTGATTGTAATTAAAAAAATTGTTGATTTAATGTCATTCAATCTTAATACCAATATAGTAACACTTACTTTGCTTTTTCGATGAGATGTGTGATATCACCCGCCCTCAGCTCCAATTCGTCCAAGTTTGCAATCCATTTGGCTTGCAACGACTCTTTATCTGCTTCGGAAGGTGTCTTCAAATGGCCCCCTACAACCTTTCCTGTCAGCACAAACCTAAACCAAATTCCACGGGCCGATTCCACTGCCAGCAAGGTGGTGCATTCAATGTGAAGGCCTGTTTCTTCCAGGACTTCTCTTTTGGTGGCTGCTATGATGTTTTCCCCTTTTTCAATGCGACCTGCTGGGAGATACCTTTAGAGAAGAGAAAACGACAATATTTAATGTAGTAAACAATTTTAGAACTATGTAGTACGCCAATTAGAACTGAAAGTAATAGTTTGAGTAAAATGCTATTATTATTGTTAGTGAAGATGGGATGTAACTGACCTAGTTTACTAAACATTGTTTGATTTTAATTACCATTTACCAGCACACGACTTCTTGGCTTCCTGCATCATCAACACCTCATCGTACTCATTGAGAATGACACAGGCCACAACGTATGTTATAGTTTCATCGAGTATAGGTTTATACTTTGGGTCCAAGCTCGGTTGGATCCCCTGCGATTCCAAGGCTTCGTTCTGCTCCTCTAAAGAAAAATCGCATATTTCGGCTTCGTCCCCGTCTAATGATAATCCGTTCAGCACTCTCTGAAGGTTCTGTTCTACTGTGTCTGGCATTTTTTTGGTTACTAGGAGAATTTGGTCACTGGCACAAAATTAATTTAACATAAATAAACACTTCCAACGTTGATTGTGCACCGTCGTAGAGATAATAACTAAAGCGCAGAATTAAAAAAACACATATTGTTATTGCTAAATTTTTTGGAATGTCAGGAATGTCGGTATGTCCTCGAGATAGATGAAATTGAAAATAGCGTATTACTCACTGACCGCTGGCAGGAGCACTCAACGTAGTACGACTTGAGAAAATTAGGTGAACGGCTGAATGCATTCCGATCTAAAACTTGTTTCCTCCTTATACCCACCCATAGAATGTTTAATTAGCTGTCTTATAAACAAATCATTTATGTACCGTTATTTATAAATATGTGTGGATAGACAACCCAAAATACAGCCTATCATGTCACGTTCTATTTACCTGAGCACGAGATCTTGGTCAATTTCATGCAATTGATGAATCAGCATCATATTATTCTGGTTGGTTACTACCACCAACGGTCTTCTTAACTAAATTAAAGAAATTGTTGTCTACTATAGGAAATCACAAGACAACATTCATATATTTGAATCAGAGCGCATTATGTGGTTACTGACCTGAACTGAACAGTAGTCTAGATCAACAAGGGTGCATTTCTGAACGCGATTTTAGTGTATGTTTTGTGTTGATGCGACCCTCCCCTTACCCCCTGATCCTAAATAATCAATTGCTAATCCAAAAATAAACTTCTGTCAATTGAAAAAGTTTTGTGCTTTACTCTTAAATAAAATATAAAAATCAGTATAAGTAGTTAAAGTTATCTTTATGGTGAATTTAAAAATTAATAACATAACGTGTAGTTAATATAGTGTATTTATTTATTTTAAAGTACCATTTAACAAGGTAATCTAACCAAACTTTCTTGGCCTTTTAAACTTACATAAGTTTACCTTTAATTTTACTCTAATCGGTAATATAAATTAAATTGAATGTGTTTACTTAATCAAACGGACTTAAATAGTTCCGCTTGGCAACAAATTTTATATTCACTTGAAATAGTACCAGTTTACATATAATAAATTAAAGTGGTATTTTCAAAATTGCAACAAGTAACATGTCAGACCGTTACCCTTTTACGGGTGACAGAGCCTTTTCCCATAATGGGACCATGGTTTGGAATGATCAAGTGGCTGTGCAATCATCTTTAGACTTCTCTAACGTCTCAGATTCTACATTAACTGACAGCATTAATGATAGCTACGCAACTGCTGTCGAAGATAACGAAACACAGTATTTATCTGTCTTGGAGACAACTAATGACATCACCTTGGAAGAATTGCACAATATAACTTTAGAGAACTCTAAAATTGCAACACAGGAGAACTTACAATTTGAAAATATCAACCCGATGGAAACTTTGGACACAACCGAAAGTGAAACAAACGATCAACAAGTTATCGTGTTTAGTGTGGACGGTTCTGATGATTTATATGGAATACAGTTTGCTCAGGACGAGGAGGGCAACATGCAGAAGTATCAGTTCAAGTTTAGGTATATTTGAATTATTTAGCAGTTTTTTTTTATAAGTAACTAATTTTATTAAACGTTGCAGAACAACGGAGGATGGTCAGTTAGAGGCAATTCCTGAATCAATTCAGTTATTGGCGAATGATGTAGAAACACAAGAAAAAGACTTAGGAAGTGAAATTCTAGTTCAGGAGCCTGTTAACGGTGAAGAGACGGAGGTGACCGAGACGCAGGTTATATACCAGGAAGATCAGGATGGCGCACAAGAACCACCTATGTTTGAGGAACAAGAAGAACTGCCAGAAGAACATATCGAAGTGCAGTGCAACAATGTTCAGATGTTTATAAAGGGAGAACCAGAACAAGAGCAAGAAGAGGAAGTTATCAATGCACAGATGTTTATGGATGAACAGTCGAGGGATGAAGAGTTGGAGGAGGAGCAGGAAATACAGTATGGGGAAAGTGAACCAGAAGTTAATTTAGAGCAGAGCTTTGAGGAGGAAGAAAATGTTGATGTTAAAACAGGTAAGTGCAAACAATGTCTGAATATAATATGTTCTTTAACCCATCTATAGTGAAATTTTTCTTAAACAAACGTCATCGGTTGCTGTTTGTTGTTTTTTGTCTGTCAAACGAAAAGAAACACTAAATCATATAAATGTAGATTTTATTTGCGGATATAGATCTAAAAGGTAATATTTTATTTGGCAGCATAGAAGAAAAGAGTTTGTCAATAATATTGCAATTTTCAATAGAAGAATATACTTATTTACTGCCTTAAATATAGTTTGTAGAACAAGTTGTCGATATTATGACTTTTGAATCCAAAGAAATTTTTCCTGGTTTGGATTGATGAACATTTTTCACCACTTCATTATTGTTATTTATAAATTTACCTGTTTGAGTGTTTCCAACCAGATTCTTACTTATTCTGAGTTTTTCTGAATTGTGAATTTCAACAATTTATTTTCTTTTCCCTTAATTACACCTGATAATGTTTAACACAGCATTATCATACTACAAGAAAAATAAAACAAATTGTAAATCTGCTACAATGTATTTTACAATATGCAAATAAAAAATGTAAAAATAAGTGCTGCCACATATGGTTATATCAGAAATTTGGAGACAGATTTGCTATATGTGTTCATTTATTAGAGTGTCCGCTGAAACATTTTAAAGGAAATATTGGTTGTGATAAAATTGTTTGTTCAAAAGAGGTCATTGTTTATTAGAGTGGTCGAGAGATATTTTACTGTATACCCTTTTTTATATGTTTTTTGTTTAGTGTTTTGAAAACCTCCTGTGTTTACGAACTCAAAACAGGCAATCAAAATAACGGAAAGTTAAATGTGATTTTTTTTTGTACAGGGTTATATGTATAGAAAATTATGTAAATTGGGAAAATTTGGGAAATTTTGTAATGCAATTTTTAGGATTTTTTTGCGCTGCAAATGTAGTTTCGAAGTATATATAAATATTTTTTTAATATTTTATAATTTTTTGTTTCAAAAATCGTAATATTTATTTTTTGAATCAGCTGAATCTCAAAATAGCATTATGTAATTATTTACATAGTTTGCAATGACAAACCTGTAGTGTAGCAACTCCAGTGTTATTCTTTGGAAACATAAAGAAACAAATATCCGATCATTAATGTCAGAATTTAAAATTTTATTTTGACATTTCTATAGCTCACCTTTTAATAATACTTATGACTTTTGTGGATGAAGAATCACACTTTTATTAAGATAATCATGCGCAAAGAAAATCCATCCAATGTGGCAATTATTAGCGTAAAGCCAAACTATAATGTTGAAATTGAATAATTTTCTTTAACTTTTAGGGAAAAAAATTGTACCTTTTTACTTTACACATTACCAATGGCGTAGCCAGAAATTTGACAAGGGGGGGGGGGGATTCAGTGAACAAAGTATTTCAAACTAGATTTTTTCAATAAAAAAAGTAAATAATTTTTAATAAATTGAAACAATAAAAAGTAAATAAAAAAACAATCTCACCATAAACACGTAAATAATAAACAGGTACGAACAATATTTGTTACAAAAATGACAAAAATAAGATTAGAACTTAGTAGCAGGACCTAGTTCACTGACCGCGTTGCTAAATCTTGGAGAATAGAGTGATTGCAGGTTTGTAGTGAGACATTACCTATATGTCCCAACCAAACCAACCCAACCCAACCCATGGGGGGGGGGTCTGACCCCCAAAACCCCCCCGTGGCTACACCACTGCACATTACACCATGGAAAATACTTAATAATTTACATCAATTCAAGTCTTAGTAGTTTTCAAAAGAATTCTGTGGATTCGATAATGTGTATTAAAGCCGTATACAATTTTTTCGATGTGCAAAATTCAGAAAGCTTTATGATGAAACATAACAGGTTAAAATATGCTTTTATCTTTTTTTCTTATTCTAAATATATATAATATTTAAAAATGGTGCCCTTATTTAATTTCATTTTGTATAAATGTATGTATTTTTTATCTACTATTATAATAGTAAAATAGCAACACTGATACCTTTCCCATTCGACATAAAGCACTTGGCTTTAAACATTTAACATTTTTAAGTAAACTGTGTACATACATTTTAATAATAGGTTGCTCTTAAATTTTTTACCATTGGAGAACAAAATGCCACATTATTTTTCAGGTGTATCAATTTATTAATTAAAAGTTAAATTACTAATTCAAAGTCCTGTAATGTGTTGCCACGGGTGGAAAACATTTGAAACGGGGCAATTTGACAGACAGAAAGAGCACAAGTGCTAAGATTTAGCAGATGATGACTAAAAAAAGTAAAAAGTTAGTGAACATATGAATTTTTAGATTGAAAACATCAGGAAATTTGGAAAAATTATGTGTGTGGCAATCCTATCGCGTGATAAAAATAATAAAAAAAATTTCACAATTAGGCACTCGCAGGCATCTCGCTTTATTTTTATTATGTTTTCTAATATTTAACAGGGATTTTGGAAAATTCCGACGCCTCGAACATAAAGCAAGAAATGTTCCAAGAAGACAGCCAAGACGCAGCCGAAGACGAACCCCCTGACGAGGAAGAGTATCATATGTACAATCAAGTGGACATCAAACCTATACCTTACCATGAAGACAATGAAGAGGAAATTCCTATTTCGGAACACGAAGTTGAAGGTTCGATAATTGAAGAAAAACAACGCGATGTTTTGAATTTTATAAATTTGTTCCAGGTAACGTCGAAGTCGACAACGGTTACGTGGAGGTAGACGAGGCTCACGAAACCGTCCTGGAGTACGAGCATTACGCCTCCGAAGAGATCCAGCACGTCTACGAGGGAACGGACACAAGTGATAGCCAGACGTTGCAGGATGCTACACACGGGAGGCATTTTAATCAAGTTTTTATAAAGGAAGACACCTTCCAGGCACTCTCAGAAGCGAAGAAGTCTCAGGTTCTTCAGGATGAAGAGGGGGATCAAGAGCCTTACTACGCGGAAGCGGGAACGGAGAACGATTCGGATAATGATGAGTACCAGATCGTTGAAGGATTGCATGTTACAGGTGAGTGTTTTTTTGTAAGGGAAGATGTTATGTATTTTTATAACTAGAAATAGAATTACGATAAAATGTTGAAATAGTGAGTTCATACAGAAGCAGAACGGTTTCGAAACAATTTTTAAATTAACTAAAATCGAAATTTTGAAATTACAGGTTGAACAAAATACAATTCCGATTTGTTAGTTGAAAACATCTGACAGAAGTCAGTTGGTAAGAAAATTGTCAATTTGATATTCTAACCTCACTTAACTTGCTGTCAAAATAACATTTTGCAACTCGTACCTCAAAACTTGTACTTAGAGCTTATACCTAATTGTAGTTTTCTGACTTAAAGCAGGTCACATACAAGTTGAATATTTCTGACTGAATTTTTACCCACTAGAAATTCATAAATTTTTACTTGTCAGATTTTTCTTAGAACTCATAATTATAGTTTTTTGACACATTCGAATTGCTTTTTGTTTGCTTAGAACTCGGAATAACATTTCTTCATTTTACGAGTTGGATTGTTTTTCTCATTTAGAACTCTTAATTGTAGTATTCTGACACACAAGCTGAATTTTTGTTTGTCTAGAACTTGGAAATAACATATTTCTGACTTACAAGTTGGATTTTTCTGAGTTTTGATTTTTTGATTTGTAATTTTCTCACTTGTAACTCGGAAATTTGAATTAGTAACTCAAATTTTTCTTGTGTAAAACTCTAATTATGATTTTGTGACATAGTCTTTTTTTTACTTACAACTCAGAATAATATTCTCTGAACTTGCAAGTTGTACTGTTCCAATTTAGGACTCGTTTTTTTATCTTAGGTCTGGGACTAACATTTTCTTGCCTTGATTTAAAACTCAGATTTAAAATGCGAAATTTATCATGCGAAATTTTAGCTTATATGTTGGATTTTTCTCATTTCAATGCATAATTATAGTTTTCTGACAAAAGTTGGATTTTTTTTATCAGAACTCAGAAAATAACAAATTCCAAACTTGCAGAAAAATCCATTCTGAGTTTGAACTTGGATTTATAATTTTCCCATTTGTACCTCAAACATTTCTACTTATAATAGAAATTAAAATGATCTTACAACAATCAGAAATTACGTCATTTCAGCCGAGGGCGACATAGATCAAGACGCCTCGTGCCCTCCCTACCAAGAGCCCGACACCATCCTCCAGGAAGTCATAAAGAAACCTCCCCCAGTCTCAGAGCGTGCCAATATACTCAAGCAGCCGTCTCTTATCAAAGTCGGCAAAGAACCAAAGAACAAAAAAACCATCATCTACTACGTGGTACCGCACGTGGAGAAAGAAAACGTCAATTCACTCTCCGTGAACTATGCGACGACTACGACGACGGCTTTGAGACCTATCCGGTCGAACCCGCGGAGCATCCTCAAGAGCTCCTTTCCCGAGATGAAGGAGGAGCCGGAGGTCAAGTCTCTGATGGACGAGCGGTTCAACAAGAGGTTCGCTCGGAGCAAGGAGGCGGTTCAGGCGAGGCTGTTCAACAATTTCATCAGCAAGACGACCATTCCGCATGCCCCCGTCAGGCAGACGCGGTTGCCCAGGAAACAGCAGATCAAACCCGTGGATAACCGGAGGGACGAGGAGATTATCGTGCAGGAGGTGATGGTGGGGTCCAACGGGTTCATCGAGAACGTGGAGGAGAAGCTTAAAAATAAGGATAAATTGGAGGTGGGTTTGTAATTTGTTTTAAATTTGAGTTTATTTATTTTAAAATGTTTATCTTGTGATTGCTTCTTTGGATATTTTTTGTCAGATAAAAATATGAAAAGATCACAGAACAAAGATAAAACTGAAAAATCAAATTAATATTTTTAAAAAAGATTTTATCAATTAGGATTTTTCTTTCCCAAGAAATATTAATCTTGTTAGTGTTTTGAGTTTTTTTTTTTCTGTAAAAAAATATGAAAAAATTACGAAACAATTATAAAAATCAAATGTTTTCAGGAAATATTTGCATCAATTAGAAGACTTTTTTATCCAAAATATTAATCTTGTTATTGTTTGTTTGGGTATTTTTTTTGCGAAAAATATAAAAAATGCAAAACAATTATAAAACAGATAAAATTGAAAAATTATATTAATATTTTCAGGAAATTTTTGCATCAGTTAGGATTACTTTTATTCAAGAAATATTAATTTTGTTACTGTTTGTTGAGTATTTTATAACTGTGAAAAATGTGAAAAAAATTATAAAATAGAAACAAAATCAAAATAACAAATTAATATTTTCAGAAAATATTTGTGTCAGTTAGAAATTATTTTTATCTAATATTAAAATTGTTATTGTTTATTTGAGTACTTTTTTATCTGCAAAAAAAAAAAACAAAAAGATAAAAGTGAAAAATCAACTTAATATTTTCAAGAAATTTTTTCTTCAATTAGGAATTATTTTTATCCCAGAAATTTAATGTTATTGTTTGGTTGGCAATATTTTTATCTGAGAAAAATATAAAAAAAACACAAAACAAACATAAAACTGAAAAATTTATATTTTCTGGAAATATTTGTGTAAATTAGGAATTATTTTTTTCTAAGGCACAGTGAAAACGAAATACTGATGATTTTTAAATGTATGAAATTAAATAATACAGGGTAATATCTTAAAAAAACACCTTATATTATTTAAAAATTACATATGATGTTTAATTGTTTTTCTAAAAATGTATTGCTCAAGCACTTAAAGCATGAACCCTTTATAGAAAACTGTTGTTCATTAAACACAAAAATAAAAAAGTTATTAGGTTGATCATTTTCAGCGGGAAATCTTTTAGGTACGGTCCTGTATAATTTCAAATTTGCCGCCTTTCAAAGCGTTCGTTAAAATTTGAAACGTTCCTAACCTCAAAAATTCAAAAATCAAGTTGGCTTTGAATTTCAAATGTTTTATGACACGTAGCCATGTTTGTTGAACGTTACATCACAGTTTACATCGTTTTAATTTAAACGAATGAATAAAGTGTATTGATTTGCCGGTTAATATGTGAGTATTATTTATACGATAACATTACCTTGAATAAAACCTAAAATAATCGTTTATTACTAAAGATTTTGTTTCATCCAAAGTGTTTGTGTATAAAATTAATAGTTATTATAGTTCCATTGTGTTAGGCCTTGAAAGCGTATGGTTTTTGTTTACATTTTTTCATAAGGTAAAGTGTTTAATGGTTCGCAATTGCGTCTGAAATTGCGATTTCCTTATTCAATTATTCATTTAAGGTGACGCAGTACGTGATACTGACCGACTCCGACGAGGACTACGACCCCAAAAAAGTCAACAGGAAGAAGAAAAAGCACAAGAAACAAAGAAAGGGCGGTGACATGGACGACGCCGACGACTCCGACATCAGCGTCATAGAAATCCGATCAGACGACGAGGAGTCGACCCACGACCAGGAGAGCCCTAAGAGGGGACGGGGCAGGCCCAAAAAGTCCACGGACCTGCCCGATCCCAGCGACAGCACCAAACGGAGGCGAGGCCGGCCCCCCAAGTCCACTATCAACCACAGCGACACCGAGGAGTCCCCTCAGAAGAAGAGTCGGACGGAATCGGACGAGGTCGAGAGCGACACGACTAAGAAGGAATTCAAATGCCCTCACTGTACAAAGACCTTCCCCAGCCAGAACAGCCTCAGTACCCACTTGCACCATCACAGCCTGGAGAACAGCCTGAGGAACAGCCAGGCGAATAAAAATGCCGCCGCCGCCACCGTAGAGCACAAATACAAATGCGAGGCCTGCCAGGCGTCGTTCAAGAACAGCGTGCTACTCAAACGTCACGAGTGCCCCAAACAGACGAAGAAGGCGGTGAAACGATTGGAGTGCGGGGTGTGCAAAAAGAGTTTCCCCGATTTGACCGCTTTGAATGTTCATAAACGCTCGCACGTGAAGGAGAAGATGGTCGACACCACGTCGGTGGCAAAGGTAAGAAGTAATACCAATAATAAATATAATAATTTTTATTTTTGTTTGGTTGAAATTTGATACATTGTTTAGTTAATATACAGGGTGTATAAAAAATGTGAGTCAATTATTCAGGAGGAGGTTCTTCTCATATAACTGTATACTATAAATGTCTGTGTGGCACTTAAAAAAAAAGACTTATTGACATAACCTCAAATTACTTATTTTTAATTTTGATGCAGTTATTGGTAGTAAAATGCACTTATAAAAGGATCATACTGTTTTGTGTTATATATCGTAGTAATAATTGGGTCTATAAACATAACAAGTTTTTATGAAACTATGTTGAAAATTTATCTTTAACGATGTTACATAACCTCAGTTATTTTTTTGTATCACTGATTCCATTTTTTTTCAGTTCCGTGGTTTATTTTAATCTTGATATTCTTATTAGTGGCGTTAAACTACACATATGGAAATCAAATATAAAAATTTCAGAGCCATAATAGGTTTAAATGGTTTTTTTAAGTGGAAAATTGATTATAACTACTTTATTTTTTGTTTATTTTATATATATATATATATATATATATATATATATATATATATATATATATTTTTTTTTTTCTTAAATGGCACTTTTGTATTGGAATATTAATTATAACTTTTTTATTAACTGTTTTTCAAATAATTAAAAGGTTTTGTATTAGTGATTAGTGTTTAGAGGGCGGTTTTTAAAACAGTTGAACAAGTTCCTGTAATACTTTTTTGAAAATTCAGTACTCAGTTATTTTTGTTATTTTGTTATAATTTTTTTTTAATTTGGTATACTTGCTATTGACGACAAATTGTACATATGAAAATTGTTAAAATTCTGAAGTCTTAAAGAACTTGAATTGACCCTTTTTATTAGAAAATTTATCATATCTCTTGTACCAAGCTGTTTTTCAGAACTGATATTAATTTAGAGGGCGATTTTGAAAATAATAAAAAGAAGTTTTTATGAAACCGTTTCCGAAAAGCAACATTAATTTGGTGACATAACCTCAAAGTTATTTTTGTTATTTTGCCATAACGTTTGTTTTAGTTTTGCGATTTTCATTAGATTTTGTATGCTTTTCTGGAAAAATTTTATAGGAAAAAAATTGTTTGTTTGATCTAGGCAAAAAAATATTTTTTAAAAACGTGTAATTGTTTTACATATAAGTGGATAACTTTGCACTGTGTGAACATTAATTCTAAAGCTACTTGCCAAAAATAGGCTCTTTACGACTAGTACGGAGCTCAAAATTAGTAATTTACTAATTTCAGTATGGCAACCTAACTATAAGAACGTTCTTAATAATTCATCATACGAATTTGCACCATTAGTTTTACGAGAAGTCATTTCCCGGATTTGTTCATTTCCAGTCTGTACGTATATAAATATTGTCTTTAGGTCTCTCCAAAGAAAATCTTGCCAAGGCCCTCCATAATCAAGCCACGATCTCCCAAAAAGCCAACCGCCGCCTCCAAACCGACCTTCAAGTGCAAAGACTGTACGCGAGTGTGTTTCTCCCAGGAGAGCCTCGATCTGCACGAGAAGATCCACAAAAAATTCCCGTGCATCACGTGCGGCGCCGCCTTCTCTTCCCGCTTACTGCTTGACACGCACGTTAGAGTGAGTTGCGTTAAAAGTTCACCGCATATGAACAGACGTCTGTCCTTCAAGATAAAGAAATCGTTTGTGCAGTCGCCCAGACGGAGATCGATACGACACTCGAAGATGGGTTTAGAGCCTAATAACAAGCTCAGCGTCTCTTCCAGGCAGGTACTGAGTAACACCCTGGATTTGACGCTAGAGTGCGAGCACTGTGGAGAGAAGTTTACCATGTACCAGGACCTCTTCAACCATAAGGTCAAGGTAGGTCGTATTTTTATTATTTCCGCTATTAAAATGGGCGTGTGTGTGGGTAAATCTGGTGAAATGCAATTTCTTGTCTTGGTATGATTAAATGTCAATGAGTAGGGTAACCTAAATATGCAAAGCGCATAATATTTTGCACGTTATTTGCATTTTTTTTAAACATTTTCATATACAGGGTGTTTATTAATTGAATGCCGATACTTAAGGGTGTGAATCCTTCGGTCATTTTAAGAAGAAAACTTAATATCAACATATGTCCTAAACCTCTTAATTTTTTAGCTACAGGGTGTTACAATTTTAAGAAAAAATTTACTTTTTTATTGTAATTTTCTTATCACTTCAGATATTTTTATGAAGTTTTGTACACACCTATTTTGGTTTAAATTTTTTTGCTTGAAAATGGTGCGTCGTACGAGAGTAAGTCTAGGGACCGAATTTGCTGTAAAATAAATGGAGATTTTAAAAATAATTTTAATTTTTAGAAAAGGCAGTGGCGTACCATTTTTTTCTTCAAAAATGTTTAGTTCAAACCTCGTACGGACGTCATTGTCAAAGATTTTAAAACATTTACATCAAACAATGCTCCTTAATGATTAATAGGTGTGTACAAAATTTCATAAAAATATCTGGAGTGATCAGAAAATTATAATAAAAAAGTAATTTTTTTCTTAAAACTTTAACACCCTGTAGCTTAAAAATTAAGAGGTTTAGGACATATGTTGATATTAAGTTTTCTTCTTAAAATGACCGAAGGATTCATGCCCTTAAGTATCGACATTCAATTAATAAACACCCTGTATTTAAATATAACATATTTTACATAAAATCCATCGAATTGAAAAAATTTTGAATTCCATGAATATTTGGCAGGCATTTTCATTTTTATAATTTTGGAATAGATCCCTCTACCTAGAATATATGGTTCATAAATTTTATGGTCGGGTAATAAATGGTGAAGAATTATAGTGTAAGAGATTTGTTAGCTCTGTTCAGTTCGCAGAACAGTTGGAAACGCGTGTAATGAATTTTGAATGCCCACATAAGGTTAAAAAGGCATCGTTTTAGAGGGAATCTACATGTACCTGACGATTGGAAACCTGATTCTGGTGTTGTGCAAACAAATATATTATTATCTCGGATAATAAAAACAAAATCTTGGTAAATTATGATATGACGGGAAAATAATCCATTTCTGTATTTTATTTCTGATCGTGCTTTTGAAGTTATCACATCGATTGTGTTTTGTAACTAAGTGAAGTTGTATTTTATTTATTTGTTGTTGTTACAGTTGTTTTTATTGTTTAAGTGAAACAATAAACTTGTATTTTTCAAATATTTTTACTAAATTCTGTGCATATTTATGCGCATATTTTAATATTTTCACTTGCATATTTGGGTATCTCTTTTAATGAATAAGCCACAATGAATTTATGCTTAACATTCTCGGAAAGTTAGGAGAATATTATTATTAGGGTTCGGAACGTGTAGTTCGTAATCTTGCGTAAAATAAACATAAGTATTAGTAAATAAATAATAATTGAAGTTAAGAATATACAAAGTTTGCAGATCAAATAAGGTTTTAACGGCCAACTTACTATGAGCAACGACCAGCAACAACTGAGATGACGGAAATAGTACAATTATACATCTCGAACTTTAACTATAATATTCTTCAACTTCTGACATGCTAATAAAGGCACTTCGCCGCATTAGTTGTACTTAGAGCAATTGCTTCAATTGTTTTAGCTTCTTAAAAATTTTGATCGATAAGTGAATGTTGTTTGATCTTGTTTGTGAAAAACTTTTGGTGGAAAGAGTTCTATTTATTGCTTTATTTGGAATTTGAAAGTAAAAGATTTGTTGGTAAATAAGGAAAGAAAAGTGGTTTAATCTGAAAATTTCTCTCAGCTTTGACATTTTAGCAATGAAATTCATAATTTTACTGTATATTTGAACCAATGTGCTTTGACTTTTCGCAATTTTTTGTAAAGACTAAACAATTTTAACTCCATTTTTCTCGAAAACTGCATATCCTATGGAATTTCAATTAGTGTACCATATTTTTGTATTTGTCTTAGAGGTTTTTAAAACGGTTTTAAAATTGAAGCAATTTTAATTTTTAACATTAATTTTTTCTTAAATTATATACCTCAAACAGCTCACACTCGGGTTCCCCAGTTTTTCTTTTTCCATGAAATAGAATTGACATTTACTCGTGCACAAATGTTGAAAATTTTATCTGTAGCAGAGATAATTAAGAAAAACTCTCCTAAATGTAACAATTTTACCACCCTGTATTTCGGAATTGTGGCTGTAATGAAAAATGTTATTTTTTTCTATTTTTATTTCGTGTTATCTACACAACAGTGCTTGCACATGTCAAAAACAATGAAATAGTCAAGTACAGTAAGGAACTAAGGATAAAAGCAAAAAAGTAAAAAGATAAAAAGTAATAGTTAAAACAGTCTGAACAAGGTAACAAAACACTTTATATAATAAATAATACATTATAAAATCACTATTAAAATATTTATTAAAAGTATAAAAGGCATGACTCGATAGAAATTTTATTTTCATTTCAAATAAATTTGTGTCCAAGTTCCTTATATTAGGTGGAAGCACATTAAAAATTGTATTTGAACTACTCCCAATATTTTTCAAGGTCAACTTACACCAGTTTTTTTTTTTTTGTAGTAGGAACATCCAGCATGTTTCACTTGAATTTGTTTTTAAGTGGTTAATTAAAAATAAAAAGTTTAAAGATAAATACAGTAAAGCTCGGTTATAACGCACTGGCGGGGACTTAAAAAATCAATACGTTATATCAGAAGTACGTTTTAAAAATATATATTAAATTTTTAAAATTTCTATTAATTTTTAACAAAAATACAAACATATATATGCACATGTTTAACAAAAAGCAGCAACAGAAGAACGCCCTATAATAATGCCGGGACTTGTTTATTCAGTACGTTATAACCATAAGTACGTAATAAGCGTGTATGTTGTAACCGAGCTTTACTGTAAATTTTTTATTTTTCCAATTTTAATTTTTCAAACATTTATTTAATGCTGAAATTTTGTAGTTACATGTTGGACCAATGTAAAAAATTAAAAAATAAATCTCTGTAAACTGTTGCTTTATACTGTACTTTATTTAGCTTCTGCGTCTATTTGCTTCGCTTCGCCAGTGTCTTTTTCAAAAATAAGCTCCTGACGTTATTTTTAGATGCACGGTCTGGAAACGCCAGACAAAAGCATACTGATGGATCAAAAGAAACGTCTGCACAAATCCAAATCTACGCACGGAGGCATCCCGTCCCGTGACAGAATGAGGAGAGTTTTTGCGGACATGAGGAGTAAATTTGCCCTCATAACTCCTAAAAAAAATTCCGACTAGTTGTACAGTTAGTAGTTTTAGTGCGACTGGACATTTGTACATACGTATATTATCTGCTGTGCAGACGCTGATTGTATTTAGCAGATTTGTATATGACCCTGGATATAGTTAATTTATCAGTTTTAACGATAATATTTTTTAACGGTTTTGTAAATTTTTTGCTCCGAGTAAATATGATTTTAAGAAGACTGTATTTATTGTAACCTATTTCTTCGTCTGATATCCTTTCCTGGTCCTTAGCATCATCCATGTAAGAAATCCATGGTTGTACGAAGGTGAGATTTCAAGCAGACTTAAATTGCTACTAATGTAAATTTAAAAGCTCTCTTTATTTGTTCAATGCAGCTTGTGAACATCAATCAATATATTCAATATCGTAAAACTCTACAAACAAAACCAGACGTTTAATAACCAAAAACGAATTTATAGAAGTATTATCAACACAACTCGAATATACATCTGTATAAGTGTAGGCAAGTTACCATAGATGGCACTGATTTAAATCATTAATGGTATTTTCAAGTAATCTCAGATATTGCTTTCTCTTTTCAATGTTACAAAATAAAAATGTAAAAATTAATAATACTATAAATTTTGAATTATCAGAAAAAAAGTATTTTCAGGCTGTTATAAATTCCAGTCAAAGTAGATTTAATAGGGTCGTTTCACATTTTAATTTATTTATTTATTTAAATTCTGTATGCTTTAAAATAGGTATAGTTATTCTTTACAATTCTTTTCGATATTAGCTCATATATTCAAACTCAATGTTTAAACATTTTCCCTCCTTTTCTAAAAATTTCTTTGACGTCGGTTGTTACGCACGCGCATAATGCTTTATATTTGTTGGTATATTTAAGTTGGCAACTAAGTGTCGAACATGCTATCCTGCTACCATAGAAGAAAATATATGTTACGCGGTTTGATCTACAATATTTAATATTCTATGGTCACTGCCATTTTGGTTCTTAGGTGATGGAAGTCGAGTGAAGATTAACATTTTCTAATTATTTTACATTTGTTTTGAAATAAGTCCATAACAAAACTTACTTAAAAACAAGTACGTATAGAACAGGATAACAGTGTTATCACTGTTAATTTGTTGTTGCTAAACCATTGACTACAAAACAATAACGTAACTATACGCAATAACTATTAACATATGCAATGCTTTATTTTATCAACATGAGGATATATATGGTATCCCAAATAATAGCCATTTTGATGTTTATCCTTACCGCAAAAAATTAAAATAAATTTCGTTTAGGATACACATAAAATGTATGCATATGAACCAAGATGGTGGCGATGATCTTTTCTGTGTTCGGTTTTATACATTTTATGCGGCGTAGTTTCACATATACTGCCGTCGTAAAGTTATAAAGTAAGAAGTAAATTTAAGTCCCCGTAGCATGTTTTTTAAAAATTGTTTCAAGTTATCTTACCACAAAATCGATTGGCAGAAATTATTTTATATTCTCTACAATGATAGCTGTTGCTTATATCGGAACACAGCCGTACAAGGTCTATATCTATGAACTATAAATTTGTAGACTATGGACTTAAGCAATTGCCGCCATTTTGGTTCTTTCATAGATAATTGGTTCATATAGAAATAATCTTCAACGTACTCTCCGGTATTCTATGATTCTCAAATTCCTTTTGCATGTGAATTGTGAAACTTTTCGTTTTCTTTCAATGACGAAGTGCCGAAAAACAAATGTTTGTGACAGAATCAAGTAGAACATAACATATTATATATAAAGCTGTTTTAGGCCCAGAGCTGTGTTATTCATTCTCCTCCATTCCATTCTGTCCTTCGCCTTCCTTTTCCAATCTGTTACATTTTTCTCCCTTAGATCTATTGCCATCGCCTCTCCATCGTTTCCTCGGTCTACCTCTTTTTTTCTTGTAGTTAGGCTTACTCCTTACTATTTTCGTAACTGCCCTTTCGTCTTCCATACGTTCTAGATGCCCTAGCCACTGCATTCTTCTGGCTTTTACAAATTCGTCTATTGTTGGTGCCTGGTACATTGCATATATTTCCTCATTATTTCTCCTTACATAGCCTTCATCCGTCTTCTTACCCCCTAGAATTCTCCTTAAGATCTTTCTTTCCCACCTTAAAAGGTTTTCTCTTGACTTCTTATTGAGAACCCAGGTTTCACTACCATACAGCGCTGTCGGTCTCAAAATTGTTTTATACATTCTAAATTTTACTCCTCTGGACAAATTTGTTGATTTCAATAAGTGGTTGACTGCTGCCGAACTTCTGTTTGCTTTTATTATTCTCCTATTTATTTTTTGTTCCTCATCACAGTTAGCTGTTATTAGCGTCCCCAAATACACATATTCTTGAACTTCCTCAACCTCCATCCCTCCATGCTCTGCTGTTCTCAATTTAAAATTGGTATCCTTTTTTTGTTCTCCTATTCTCAAAAGCTTACTTTTCTCTTGATTTATCTGCAATCCCACTATACGTGGGACATATTAGTTAGTACCTAATTTCCTTAGTTTTCTCTTATTTTAGAAAGGAATTGATAACCATGTTTTTAATTAGCTAACTGCTAGCAACTGAAGAAAAAAATTCCGAAAACTAAATATTTTCATTATCATGTGAAATTTGTTTTATTATTATATAGATATAAAGTTCCAATTACTAAGATAGTTTTATGTCTTATTCGATATTGTTTTTTTCGTAATGTAATGTAAACCAGATCAGTGCATACAGGCATAACGTGAACAAGCAATAACGCGACTCGGTTGAAAAAAAAACTGGAACATAATAAAAAAATATTTCAAATCGAATACCGGCCTCATACGTGAAAACTTCATACAGACGCAGTAAGAAGAATCCAATAAAGCCAAACCAATCTGTGCGCCCTGAGAGACTACCCGCGGTTCGGGAATATTGAATTCGGGATTCGGATACACCACGTCGTCGGCGTGCTCAAAGGTGACGCCTGATAATAAAGCAATGAGAACACAGCTTCTCCGTCGAAATTCCATCGAAGCCGGAATGACATTCCGTTGGGGGGGGGGGTGTCCCGGTCTAGCAGTTGATAAACGCGGGGAATATTAAGATAAGAATGAGGGAAACCCAGGAAGTGGCGGATTGGAAAAATAACGGTGGCGCTAGAGAGGGTGGCTGTAATAAATGCCGACGAGGCTGCCTGTTCCTTCTGGAAGAATTTCTCTGTAGTAATAGAAAAAATACGGGGACGGCAATTTGTTTCAGCGTGCGTCGCTTTTTATACGTCGGGAATTCGAAAAGGGACAAAATGTGGGAGTCAAGTGCTGCACACATTTATTTTCTCCGTTGAATTACCGAAACATTTCACTTTACTTACACCTCTTGATTAGGCCGCACTCAATTCGCGAATGTTGTATATTTAGCGCAAAAGCATAGATGTCTTAGAAATAATATAGATGAACAAATAAGTATGATGCACAGAAAATTTTTGTAGTCCTATGAGGAATTTCTGCACATAACCGTAGACCCATCTGAACAGATTATATTTATAAATTAGCTGTTATTGGTTTTTGCGAAGAAACAGAGGATTCTCCTAAATACTTCATGAAACCTGCGAAACGAAATATCTGGGAATTGTTTTAGATAAGACGCTTAACTGGCACTGTGGAAAGTCTTGGGGGTGTAGATCCTAAACAACTATACTGGCTATGATGGTTATCAGACCTATGATCACATGCGGCTCGATAGTTTGGTAATCCAAAGGTCTTCTAAGGACAGCCAAGGCAAAACTCTCTGGTTTACAAAGACATTCTTGTCTGACGATAACTGAAGCAAACAACTCCACACCGTTTGGAAGTTCCTCTGGATCTGCTACCTCTCCATATATTTTTGTAGAGAGAAGTCAGGTGGGCAGTGTACACATTGAGACAAGAGGCTATAACTTCTGGAGGACATAGAAAGTCGCAGCACCTGTTGATGGTCTCGAATGTTATGTCTCCAAGGATTAACTACAGACTGCCTTTTGAAATTCTTTTCTCTCGGAGGGTGGAATGGTAGCAGGGTAAAACCGACCTGAAGGCAAATAGTAGCTGGTACATCGATGGATTCAAGGCTTTAGAAGGTGTTGGGGCTGAAGTGTATAGTTGTAACCCAAAGACTAGGCTGTCAGTAAGTCTGGATAAGTATGTAACTATATTTCAGTCAGAAATTCATGCCATTGAGTTGTGCGTATGGAAGCTGGAAGAGCTAAACCATCCATGCAAGTCGATACAAATCTTTTCCGATAGTCAAACAACCTTAAAAGCACTTGAAACCTTCATTGGTCCAGAACCGACTCTTGGCGTAGCTGTTGTCAAAGTAGCCATATCGACTTGGGCAGATCAAAAAGTGTGTGAGTACTGGCGGGATCTGTCAAGATTACCCCATTCGAAGGCGTTCATCGGTTTATCCATCGACAAAGAGAGCTGTAAAACATGATTAGTTAAATAGGCTCTATAGAGGTATGACCTATAGAGCATGGAATATTTTGGTGATACATGTATAGGTATCTTGGAAACTATAAGATATGAAGAGAAGAAAAATTGTTAGTTGGAAAAAGTTGTAAACAATAACTTAATGACGCTTGCAGATCGGTCCTAGCTTTTCAGGTTTTTGTGATAGGACCAGATTTTCCATATTTGGCAAGATGTATCTCTTTCCAAAAGATTTGAACAGAAAGATTTGGAATTATTAGCTTAGAGGCTAAACCTGTTGGGTGAAGTACAATATGGGTGTGAGCCATAATACACCGTAAGGTCGCATGGAGAGTTAGTTTTTGGCCTACTAATTTTTTTATATTTAGGAGTACCTATTCTTCCTAGTTTCTAGTTTACTATAGCAGTAATCAATTATCCATTTTGTTTTCGGAATTTAAGCCGGTTCCGAAATTTGTGAAATCATGAAGGACATGAACATCAATATAATAATTGTGAATATACGTCGTTCAATATATTGGTCCAAGCATTGTTCTGCAGAGTAGTTCGTTTCGCATATTATTAATACAATTCGTAATAAAAAATGTATTAAAAATGTAATTTCCTGTGAAAAAAACATTTTACGATTTCAGTATAATTTGCAATTTTTCTGAAATTCATAAATTCACATAAACCCTATTTCTATTAGTGATGACGTCATCTATTAGTATTGGTTACATGGTTGGGTAGAATTATAATTATATTTTTATTACTTAAGAAATATTAGTATAATCGTAACTTAAATGTATTTTGTGCAACTTTTCCAAAGACTAATAAAATCCAATTACTGCAAATGACATATGAAAAGAACAGATCCACAAGTTCCTCTAATTAATAATCACTAATCACGATCCGCAGACTCCAACTCCCAAGTTCGGCGGTGATTCAACTCGCAATCAACTTCCCCGGAGCCGGAATGATTGAAAGAAACTCACTTCGTCCCATCAATAACTCGATTTGCATTCTCTAATTGAAAAACTGTTTTCCCTGAATCTTGATTAGCGCGTCTCGGCTTTATTGGATGATTTAATCGAGTTCGGGGCGGCAACATTCATCTTTGTTGGGTTTAAAAGTGAATTGGGTCGAGCCAGTTTATTTTGCCCGGAGTTTTAGAGAGAATAATAATTATTCTTCGAGTTATATTTCTCTTTTTGGCGGGGGATAAGAACGCGATGAAAAATGTTCCTGCTCGTTTACAATGAAGTCTAATCTTTTAAACGCTTCGGCCTGACGAGAAATACGTGCGAACAGTGAACAGAAATTGTATTCATAAATATGTAATAGAATTGGAAATGAACATTAGACTTGAGTCGTAGCGCGAAATATAAATATAAGCAAAAGATGAAAGCCTCAGTTCAGGAGCTCTCGGAGTGATTAGATTTCAACCAGAAGTGTCTGTCAGAGAAGTCAACCATCCTAATGAAATTTGAGACTGCAAAGTGCTGTGGGTGAAAATTCACTTAAAATCTCGTCTTTCGCATCGAAGTGCACCTGAATCGAAGTTCAAGGCATCTAGAGCAATTCTTTGTCGTTTGACGGGTTGCTTTCACAAAGGAAATGTGGTGAACAGACAGATTGTTCCATGCAATTAAGATGCTATAAAGACATACGTATAACTCTAAGTTAAAATCGGTTCGATGTTCCGAGTTTAAACTCGAAATACCATAGAAATTTGAATTCCGACTATAAATTTGGAATTCGGAATTCTGGCGCTAAATTCGAAGCTCTGATTTTGAATACACAATTTCAAATTTAAACTTAAAATTTCAGCTATAAAATAGAACATACATTAAATTCCAACTTTAAACTCAGAATTCCAACAAAAATACTAAGCATTGATTGTAAGCTAAGAATTCAGACGTTTAATTAAGAATTTTGGCCATAAATTTGGAATTTTAAATACAAATTTGGAATTGTAACATAGAATTTCGACTTTCAATTAAGAATTCTGACTATAAACTCGGAATTGTGGCTATAAGTTAAAATTTCGACAATAAACAATTGTGAATTTTGTCACATACTGAAATTCCAATTATAAACTTAAAATTCTGACTTCAAACTCTAAATTCTAACTTTAAACTTGGAATTTTGACTTTGTATTCGAATTTCTGAAGCATGAAATGTCGACTTGAACTTGGCTATAAAATTGGAATTAGATAAACATAAAATTTAACTTTATATTCCGAATTTCTGTAAAAAATATGAAGTTGCAATTTTAAACTGAGAATTCAGACTATAACATCGTACTTTAAATTGAGACAACATAGACAATTTTAAATTTCGTGTTTGAACAAAAAAATTTTACTGCAAACTTGAAACTTTACTTCGAACTCAAAATTCTAACTTTAAATTCGAAATTCTGGCTTTGAATTCGAAATTCTGACACTAATTTCGAATTTCTGATTTCAAACACAAAGTTGACTTGAGAATTTGTATTTTGGCTATAAAATTAGACTTGACTTTAAATTCAGAATTCCGACCACAGATAAACACAAAATTTCAGCTGTAAATTCACAATTCTAGTAAAAAGTACGAAGCTGCGACTTTAAGCTGATAATTCAGACTATGAACTTCCAATTTTAAATTAATTTCTATTCGTTTAAAGTGGACTTTCAACTTTAAAATCAGAATGTCCACTGTTAATTTGGAATTCTGACAGGTACATCCATAATTTCTATTTTTAACTCTGAACTGTGTTTGTAAACCTGGAATTCGAACTTTAAACTTAGAGTTTCGGTTATAAAATCGGAATTCGGACTTTAAATTCCGTCTTTAATTTCAGAATAGCGATCATATACTTGTAATTCCGGTTTCAACTTAAGAACTCTGTCTTAAGTCGGAATTTGACAATAACTCGAATTCGACATTCCGATCCTAAATTCAGAATTCCCACTATAAACAATAAAAATATGAATTGTGGATAATTGTATATGGGAATATAAAGCTATTCTCATTTCCATGCCTATCGTGATTTCCAATATATACTTAGCATTTATTTTTTTAAATAAAATGGAGGCTTTCTTACAAAAGTTCCGCTTTCAAATTAAGTATATTAATAAAAACAACTGTATTATAATAAGCAAATGGTTTATTTCCACCAGCAAAGTGTGGCTGCCCTTCTGTAAAAATGTTATCACTTGTGAGTCACAAACGAAATTTTCAAACAAACTAGGGCATCAAGTCTGCACATACAAAAGGAAAATATAGTTTTCCCATTGGTGGTAAACGAAAGGCGACCCTAGCTGCCGCAGTATTATGTAACACCCCGCCAAAATAGATAAAACGTTGTCCGTGTACGTATCGGAATTTATCCAATAACGTTTACGCTTTCCCGAGCTGTTCGAATATATATCACGAGGTCGGTTTTTCCTTAGCTTTGGGAATGCAAGGGTTAGGAGTAAAACCGTACATTTTGGTCACGCGTGCATGATCTAGCTGACAACCGACTTTTCCTGTCGCGATACGTCTTCATATCGGGTGTTTTTTTGTATAAGGTATTCAGCACCCTTTCAAAATGCAAACGATGCCGTTTTTCAGAACTTGTTTCAACGAGTTCTTACAGTAATAGGTCTATTAGCCATGAAACATATTTAAGAATAGTCGGAAGTCTAGTCGGTCAGTGGTCGAGCGGTTTAAGGCGTCAGTATTTGAACCGATGTGGTCAGTCCGCCACGGGATCGAATCCCGCGACCGGTAGCTATATACAATCCTCATAATTAATGGGGTTTTCCAGGTTTCCCTCATTCCTGCACCGAATGGTGGTTAGGGCCTACCAACGTAAGTCGTTCCTGGGGGCAAATGCGCCTCCTCTTCCGCTCAAAGATCTGACATCTGGGCTAATCCTAGTGATTAGCATGAGGGGTAGATATAGTATTATTATTATTATTCTAGTTTGAGTAATTCTAATATGAAAACTGAAATTCAGAATGATTTATTTACACCAGAGTTTCAAAATGCAGGGAACAAGATTCCATAAGCGTACCACTTGTGAAGGGTTCAAAGCACACAAAATTACCGAAAATAAGTTGAACCTAGCACATTAATAGCAAATAGTTTCTTCATCATATGACTATTTTTTTTCTTCCACTTTCTTCTATTTTAACTCAACTGTAAAGGATGTGATTATCTTTATTTTGTTATACGTATTTATAATAATAATAATAATAATAATAATAATAATAATAAAGCTTTATTGCCCAACAGAGTTCCATTTACAGGGCAAAATCTTAAATTAACCATTTAACACTTAAATAATAATAAATTAAAAATTAATACATGAAACATTCCCATATACCATATACAAATCTTGAGTACATCCAAAAAAAAAAAAATATAAATAAAATAAAATAAAAAGTTAACTATAAAAAGAAATACTAAATAATAAAAAAAATCATACATGAAATATTCGCATACCTAAAATACAAAAATGTTGCGTACATAAAAAAAAATGAAAAGAAAGTTAACTGTATTGCTCATTAACTAAATTAACAAGAGTATTCAATGAACAGGCAAAAATATCACAGGGGTGTTCTAACCGATTAAAGTTATCACACATAATACATATGGGAGACCTTAATAAAATATTAGTTTTAGCGGTATCACATTTAAAACTTAACGTCGTTCTTGAATTTACCCTAGGTACATAAAAATTAACAGCAGAAAGCAATTCGGAGCAGTCAATGAGGTTGTTTATGATTTTATATAAAAAAGATACGGAAATACATATTCTTCGACTCTCTAAACTAGTGACATCAAAACGACTAGTTAAAATATTGTAATCAATACCTCTCTCAGGATAAACTCCATCATTCTTAAATACCAAGTATTTTAAAAACTTTCGTTGAACTCGTTCCACAATTTTCTTTTGTATACGTATTATAAAAAGGATACCAGATAAGCACTGCATACTCTATCCTCGAACGTACGTAAGCGTAATATAAAGTTTTAATAGCTTGTATGTCTGTAAATTGCTTACAATTCCTAAGAATAAATCCATAAAATGTAAATGCTTCATTTGTCTTAATAGTTACATGATCATGAAATGAAAATTTTTTATCAAACAATACACCCAAATCCTTACAAGAGTCATAACGAGATAGTACAGTATCATCAATTACGTAATTAAATTCATAAGTAGATAGTTTTCTAGAAAAACTTACAGTCTTACATTTAGCAGTATTTAAATATAACTTATTTCTAGCACACCAAGACTGTACCTCATCAAGCTGTCTCTGTAGATTATAACAATCATCCAAGCTAGCAATAGACGAAAAAATGTTTAAATCATCTGCATATAATAACTTTTTACTACTAATTACTTCACTAAGGTCATTAATAAATAAAATGAATAATAACGGTCCCAGGGTAGAACCCTGGGGTACTCCAGAAGTTGCAACGTAATTAACCGAATCAAATCCATTATAACTAACAAACTGTACTCTATTATATAAATAAGACTTAATAAGATCGACCAAGTCATCAGAGAAACCAAAAGTCATAGCCAATTTATAAAGTAGAACTTTGTGATTAACCTTATCAAAAGCCTTTGAATAGTCCGTGTATATCACATCTACCTGACCTCTATTATCTAAAACATGTGTGACATATTCAGCAAAAACAGCTAAGTTAGTAACAGTTGACCTGCCGCCAACAAATCCATGTTGGTATGGAGAAATTAGGTTACGAACAGAAAGGTAGATACGATTATAAAGAGCGGTCTCAAAAATCTTTGCAAAATTAGAAATTATTGATATTGGTCTATAGTTCTCCACTTGTGACTTATCGCCACTCTTAAATATAGGACAAACCCTGGCCTCTTTCCAACGACTTGGAAAAGTTTTAGTTCTTAAAGCAAGATTAAAAAGTTTGCATAAAGGGTGGGCTAGAACTGCAGCACAGTCTTTTACAATAAATGATGGAATATCATCTGGGCCAGATGTCATCTTATTTTTTAACTTTTTGATGGCAGCGAACACTTCGGCCTCTGTAAATTCATTTAAAACGATATTATTATAACAAAAATCAGAGGGGTAATTAAAAATTTCATGATCATCAGAACTTAGAAAGACACTACTAAAAAACTCAGAAAAAGCATTAACAATATCAGATTGCTTATCATAGTGCTTATTGTTATATGAGATCTCTCCCGGTATCCTCGAACCCCTCCTCTTAGATTGTACAAAAGACCAAAAACACTTAGGATTTTCAGAAATAGATGACTGTACTCTCTGTATATAATGAGAATAAGCTGTATTTATTTGCTGTTTAATTAATGCGCGTAGCCGTTTAAATTCTTGAAGGAAGAAATCTTTTTTTGTCTTTTTATATTTATTGAAAAACCTCGCCTTAGTTTTTACATTCTTTATAATATCTGAATTAAACCAAGGAGGATATTTATGTTTAAATGTTTTAAAAAGAGGCACATTAGCGTCGCACATTCTGAACAACAGACAATAAAAATGATCCACCGCAGAATTTACATCATTAAACTGAGATAAAAATTCCCAATCGGCAATAAGAACTGAATTATACAGGGATATATAATCTGCTTTTTTGAAATTATATCTCTTTTTTCTTAAATTTGGTAAAAACGTAGGCTGAAAGGTAATACTTTTATCAAAATATATAATTAATGGAGGATGGTACACATCTTCAGATACCACGGGAGCATCATCTCTTATAACATTACAAGCAATATTGCCCATAACTAAATCTAGTAACCTACCCAAATTATTTTTAACACAGTTAAATTGTCTGAAACTAAATAAATTTAAGAAATTATTAACATAATTAGTTTTCCTGTCAACAGAATCCATATTCACAAAATTAGGAACATTCAAATCACCTACAATATTTAACAAACAATGGTTGCCTTAACTGACCAACCGTAGCAGGCAACACGGAATAAAGTTCGAAGTGTTCGAAAATACAGTTTTCATATGTCCCCTCAAATAAAAGTCTAGATGATGAAGGTCTGGGAATTGAGCAGGCCTATAGGTTGTTAAAACACACTCAATGGTTTAATATGGCAACGCAATGCACTATTTATAGTATCAACGAATGTACCAAATGATTTCAATACTATTGAAGAACTGTTTCGATCTAGTATCAATTTTATCGTATATTAGATGGTTTCTTAGAAAAATTTTACTTATATTTTCTAGTCTACGTCAGATTGCGTATTTTGATAACTTGACACGAACACATTTTAGCAATATTTTCACTTGACTTAATGTTCGTGTATGGTTAGATATGTTAATCCAGGCACGTCTTTGTGGGGACTGCCCCCTCATAAAAAATGCTCTACCATCAACTTCTCAATTTGCATAATCAATTTGAATTTTATGGATAAAGTTCAGTCCGGTTTACTACGAAAACTGTTTCTTGGATCTCAATTTGCGTCTCCTCCCTTTCTTTACAGAAGGATAAGCTCCGGTTTGGAACTTTACGATTATTATGTTAATCATTGTCGATTGGTATTCTGAGGAAAGTTATTTTGCCAACAATCGCATATTACAACTTTTCAAGGACACTTCGATATCGCAAAGTGATTTTATATGACGTACGATGGAAAATATTGTATTTTAGTATTTATTTGACAAAAATCGACGTGAAATTTTTCGCTCAATATCATAGAAATCATAAAATATATAGAACGCCAGAAGCCTTTACATTAGGCACTCAAAAATAGTCAGACTATGGAGGAGCTTAGAAAGCAGCCATCTAGGGTAAACTTAGTATAAGCTGCTAGTTATACTGCATTTTAATCCCAGAATACAATTGAGGACTTTGCAGCAAGAACGACGCAGCTCCATTTTATGACAGATATAGGGTTATGTGCTAGATAGATAGTAACAGACATTTAACATTCTTTGGTGCAAGATCGACGCAGATCCGATGATTTTATATATTTTAATAGCAAATAATGGAGATGCGCTACACATCATTTGATGCAACAGAGATGTATCTCCAAGAAGCTGCGTCACTCTTGCTCCCAACGCGCAACGAATTTTGTTTTGATATTTATCAGATATTCCTTCTAGGTTACTAGGGTTACTACTGTTACTAGGTTAGTCGTTTGTTTGTTAGCATCACGTATCGTCTTCCTAATAATATTTGCAGTGATTTTGATTGTGTTTTAATATGGAAGTGTTGAGTAGTGAATCCGAACCTTATAGTGGTGGTTCTAGTGATGAATACGTAGCAGATACATCCGATAATACGTCAAGTAGTCAAAGTGATGATTTGTAGGTTAAAACAAAAACTAGAAAGTCGACTGATAAATCACAATGAGCTAGAAATAAACGGAAGAAACTTTTAGCAGCTGGAAAAAGATATTTTGATGCAAGAAGGATGTAGCTCCAGTAAAAAAAAAATTACCAACTTCATATTTATTAATTAGTATAAGTTTTATGGTATTTATTACACTTTACTAATGTCCTTTTGTAACTCGAAAACAAAAAACTGATATCTGATATAAAATTACTGTCTACAACGTTTTTTTCGTTTTACTTAACTTAAACAATTTTGGAGCTGCGTCATTATTGCAGCAAGATCCTCAATTGAAACCAAAACAGAGTCTATGGAATTGGACCATTTTTCTACAAATTGGACGTAAAATTTTCATATTTTGATATTCTCGCCCATTAGTGTGAAGCTACCCTATTAGTCCAACCAACTCATAAAATCTAAGTTACTGCAGTATTACCAGACCACAAACCTAGAAAAAATGTAGACTGTGCCAGTGTCATATTGCCGGCGACCGCAAATTCATGGCTGCCCTAAAAGGTCCAGAACCGCTAAAACTTGGTTTTTATGCCAATTTACGTTGGTTGTATTGTAGCCTGAAGCTCATTTGGTTACTGTGATTGGCCACATTCATGACACATTCTTTAATGATATTTGAAATGACAGCAAGTTAGTTAATTTCAGATTGCAATCATTGAAATGTAATTTTATATTATGATGACTGGAATGCGCTAGAAGCTGCGCGAATGGATTATTCATGATCAGCGCCATATTTTGTTTTGTGCCTTTAGCAATGGCGGAGCAGTAGGGGCTTAGCTGATTGTGAATTGAAATGAAATTGAATTCTGGATATGGAGAATTATTTCGTGCTATATGCTGGTTAATTTTACAATCCCTTATAAAACATGATTTGTTCCAACAATAACACCCACAAAAATACACAAAGAATAACACTAACGAGATACAAGATAAAATAAGGAACCACACTGTACGCCAATGACGTGTTTACAAACAAAATAATGGGAAATTAAGAACATAATTCATATCGTACGTGCAGATGGTTGTCTCTCTCGCACCCACATACATAATCAATGAAGTATGTCTTTGATGAGTTTCATGTGCCTCCTTTTGTCTGCTCCTAGGGTTGGTACCTTTATTTGGATGCGCAAATGGACTAAACGCATTCCATATCGTACATTTCAGTGATTGCAATGCAGTCATCATATTTGCAGAACTGCCAACATAAAGCAAATAAAATATCCATTTTCTGGACCTTAGGTCCCTAGAAAACGCGACACCTGTCACGTGACCTATATCATGAACCAACGCAGTCTATATTTTTTCTAGTTTTGTGTACCAGACTGCTTTTTCTCTATAGGTTGACTATGATAAGCTTATTTCTTTGCTAAAACGTTAATTTCACTCAAAATTATACACTAAAATAATTTCACTCATAAATGGGTTTGAGTTTACGCAATGTTATTTTTTATTGCGTTCCATTGGCGCTCCAGCTTTGTTTTACTTACGCACGCCTATAGTTGAGAGATGCCGTTTTCAAATAAAATTATTTTCCTAGTTTTTATAGACAAGGATCAGTGTTTGCAGCGTTTGAAACCACCGAAGACTGACGACAGCGGCGGTTTGAATTACGTGTAAAAGTTGCCTCTCGATAAATGTTTTTCCCTGTTCTGGTTTGACCTCAATTTAAGTAATAAAAAAACTTCCGAGCAGGGTGAAGAGACGTGGGGGACTGGGAAAGCCGCCTCCGACAAATTAAATATCGGCAGCTTCTCTCAGGCATCGACAGGGAGAAATTTAATGTTTTCTTAGAAAGTTTCGGGCGCTTCCAATTAAAGAGTATTGTTATTGAAATTATCCTACAAGTATTGAAAAAAAGAAGTGTTAACGGTTAGAAACTTCAGAGAATAATAAAAAGAAATTTGTGTTACGAACGTATTACAATGTGATTGTTTTCCTTACAGATCCTTAAACAAGAAACCATGTTGGTTAGTCCGCCTCTTGTAGTTATTTGTTTGTTTTACTTCGGTATCTTAAAAAAATTAATAAATACTCAGGTGGCATGAGATAACAATCCTATTATTTGTTAAGCTTCAGATTATTGTTATCAAAGATTTAAAAATATTTGTCTCTGTAGAAAATACTATATTAAAGAATACGCCGTTCTAAAAAAAACTTTGTACGCGGTTGGGCGTTAAATTGCATTTTATAGTAAAATTTTTTGTGAGACAAAAACTACTTTCACGCATAATGTACATTTCCCAAGTAAACACGCTGTATAATTGTCTTCAAAGTGTTATGGTTGCATAAATTTGATAAAAGTCAAGGTCAAGGGGAGCAGCTTTCTGGATTTACTTTCGTTTTGAGAAAAAACAGATTAATGACATAGTTAAAATTGTTCTTTTCTCAAAATAAAACAATTATACTGCCCATTTTTGGATTAAAAACTTCTATCTTTGATGAATTTATATAAACTCACCAGCAAAAAAACCGGCCACTAAAAACTAGCCCCAATTTTAAAGTTTAAAGTCCTTGCGAACCGCTCATTTGATTTTGTTGATATTTTTTTTTAAATTGTACATTGATTTCTCAGGAACAGATGCTGTGTCGGAAATTTTTTTCGGAATTTAATTTGATCATATACGGGGCGCAACAAAAAGACACAGCGATGTAGCATTCATTCCTGAGAAATTAATGTACAATTTAAAAAAAAGATTATCAAAATCAAATGAGCGGTTCCCGAAGAAGTCAACTTTAAAATTGGGGCTAGTTTTTAGTGGTCGTTTTTTTTGCCGGTGAGTGTACACAGGGTGAGTCAGTCATAATGTCATTAATTTTAACCACGTATTCGAGAGGCCTAATAAAGGCAAAAAATCGAAAAAAAAAATTTTACTCGACCTTTAAAAAAATAAACAAATCACCCTATAAAAATCAGTAACATGGCGCTCCTGGTGCGCTACGAACTTTCTGAGCACGCACCAATACGACCGGATTAAACATCGTTGCCACATCATGTTTACATACATAATATCGTCTAACACATCAGCGTGTTATTCAAATTTATCCGCATTTCCCGTATTTCTTTCCCCCCAAATTTGTAGATAACGCCACACATTTGGAGGGGGGATGGAAAGAATAGTGAGAAATTGAGAATACAAGCAGTAAGCAGTAATTTGTTTACTTCGGTCTCGCGTATTCGTCGTAAATGCATAATTTTACAAATTCCGAATATGTGGAAATGGTAGTGTTATATGGAGAATGTTTACGAAATGCGACTGTCCCTAATTTTATTAATAAAGTGCTATGGACGGATGAGTGCAGTTAACAGGTTAGTACCATACTACTTAAAAAACAATAAACTTCTAGGCTAGATGTACGTAACTACAAACTGAATAATTAATTGTACTTAAGAGTAATACAAAAAATTCATATTTATTTGTGAAACGTAGTGAAAACGTAATATCAAAATTATTAAACTGTAATAAGCTAACGTTTGAAAACATTTATTTATTATCTACATTTGTTTTTATTAACAAATAAACCAATATTAAAGGAAAATTCATTCATGTATCTAGATTTAAAAAAATAGTTTCACTCCTTGTCGTTAAATAACAGTACAAAAACTAGGTAACTAGATTATTGACCTAATAATACGGTAGGTCAAGGTTCACTCTCGATAACTTAGATTAGCGGCGTGCAATTTCGGTCTTGCACAGTTTTCTGTCGACAACACGATGGTTTGTTATTATTTACTATTTAAACACGAAACACTTCTCAGCTTCTCTTAATAATTTACCCATTGGATATAGGTTCTTTATGTAATGTAGGTATGTAAATAGTTTATTACTGGGTTTATTATTAGACACGTTGGAGTTTTGTTGCAGGCGTAACAGCTACATTTGCTCAGAGAAAAATCCACACGCTACTTGTCGGTTTAGCTTTCAGAGTCTATTTGTTGTCAACGTATGGGCAGGAGTGTACGGGTATCATTTGATTGGGCCGTATTTTTTACCGGAAAACCTGAGAGGACCGCGTTACTTGCAATTTTTAATAGAATTATTTGATTATTATTATTTGATTTCATTGGATATTAACATTTTAAATTATTATTGGCTGAAGTTGAACTGAGCAAGAAAAAAAGATATTCTAAAATAGTCAGTACAACCGTTTATTTTTTATGTCTAAAACCTAGGTAGGTAGGTACGAGAAAAATACTTCAACTTGACAACATTGCATCAGATCGACAACGAGTTGAACTGTGAGCTGTAAACGACCAAGGCTGTGAGCGGTCAGTGACAGTCTGAAAAGGGGGTTTAAATAATGATTTGAAAAGATTTTTTTCGGCGTAAATATGCATTTAGATTTTTTTTAATCAAGTATTCGCATTATACTCATTATTCCCTACCTCCTCTTAAAATTAATGACATTATGACTGACTCACCCTGTATAGGGAATAGATATGAAATTGTCTCGGAAATCGTTTAAAAACAAAATGAGTTATACTGAATCAAGTCATCGAATCGAGTGCAAAAAAGTGCCGAACAACCCCGTTATCAAATAGAACAATAGCAATGCATAACACTATCGTATTTTCCATATTTTTCAAAAATCGGAGATGAAAAGGGGCAACAGTTGTACCACGCCTCATTACGATTGGGTAAGCATTATGTACAGTTGACTAAATTTATGTCGTACAGGTAAGTGGTAGTTTCTACATTCGCTCCCATTTCGCTTGCCTGCACGGAAACCTCGCTGGAGAAATGCAAAATAGCCGAAATCGGGTAAGGGCGTCGTCGCCGTCGCCGTCGCCCCCGCCATGAATAAGAGATTGCACTGACAATTTTTTGCCCTAACCTTCGAGAAGTGCTTGAGTACATTACCTTCTTCACCGTTCTGGGACAATCCTCTTTCCGCTCTGGGAGGCGACTGCAACGAACAAATGCAATCCGAACGTCCTTCGATCGTCGGTTGTTCGATAAATAGTGTTCATGCGACAGCGGTTCTTATTCCGACAACGGTCGCTTTTATTTCCGTATTTTACTCGAAAATGTCAGGAAGTGGGTAGTTACCAACTTGCTTAAATGAAAAATGTCGCAAAAAAGTTACAGGGTGTGAAAGTTTCTTTTTAATTCATTGTTTTCTCCTTAACTTAGAACGCAGTTAACTGATTTAAGCCAAATTTGTTGACCGGTGTGAAGACAACACCCAAAGATAACAGTCATGCTCTACGGAAATACTCGAATGATCATAAACGTTCGTCCAGATATATAGAACACGGTTTTAACATTAAGCATATATTTAAAATATCCTAAATAAAACATTATTGCAATTTTGTCAATTTGAACGTAATATGATAACGAATATTGATTGTGAAGGTAACGAAATAAGAAAAAATTAAAGCATAACAAATTTGCTAAACTTGGTTACAGCTGGAACTCAAACAATACATAACTGATTCACTTGTACGGCTTGCGAGTGGATGACACTGGTATCAGAAAATTGATAATTACATAAAGTAATTACGTACCGAGTTTCCGCCTGTTAAAATGACGGGTTTCCATTTTAGAAATATCGAATTTTTTATTTACCCCTATTTCCGCCTCTCTGACGGCTTGCGAGTTGATGACATTGGTATCAGAAAATTGATAATTTTATAAAATAATTACCTACCGAGTTTCAACCTGTTAAAATGACAAGTTTCCATTTCAGAAATTTCTAATATTCAATTTACCCCAATTTTCGCCCCTCCAACGGCTTGCGAGTGGATGACACTGGTATCAAAAAATTGATAATTTTATAAAATAATTACCTACCGAGTTTCAACCTGTTAAAAAGACAAGTTTTCATTTTATAAATTTCTAATATTTAATTTACCCCAATTTCCACCCCTCCGACGGCTTGCGAGTGGATGACACTGGTATCAGAAAATTGATAATTTTATAAAGTAATTACGTACCGAGTTTCAGCCTGTTAAAATGACAGGTTTCCATTTTAGAAATTTCTAATATTCAATTTACCCCAATTTCCACCCCTCCGACGGCTTGCGAGTGGATGCCACTGGTATCAGAAAATTGATAATTTCATAAAGTAATTACCTACTGCGTTTCAACCTGTTAAAATAACAAGTTTCCGTATTAGAAATTTCTAATATTCAATTTACCCCAATTTCCACCTCTCCGACGGCTTGTAAGTGGATGACACTGGTATCAGATTATTGACAATTTTATAAAGTAACTAGGTGACCCGGCAAACGTTGTTTTGCCATATGAATTATTTCTAGTGAATACTTTGGCAGTTAAATAAAAAATAACTAACTTATTGTAAGTGTGTGGAGATGTGGTATATGACTAAAAGAGGAATGGAGTGTGAACGATGACGGCCTATAAGAATAACAAAACACGAAACATTAATTTTTTGAATTATTTCGCGTGCCTGCAATTTTACTTGTTTGACGGTCCAAATTAGCCCCTTTACGTCTTGTTGGCATTGTTCACTGTACAAAAAAATAGCCATATAGTAAAATAATAGCCGTTGTTGACGGGAGCTCGTAACACGTGTTGCGTACTTTTGAGGTTATGTAGATCATTTAATTAACTAATAATGAGAACTACACTTAAAATTAATAATTTTATTAATTATTGATAAAATAGGAAATAAATAATTATGGCTCAGCAAATTAATAATAAATTTACTTGAGAATTACACTTAGAAGGTAAAATGATTATTGTAAACGTCACTATTACGCTCGATTCATACACAATAATAATGGTCGAAAACTGTGTAGGGAGTAAGAGAAGGCTTATTGTGAGAGAGACAGGAGACCGGCTTCGTTCTCATCCCTACACCGTGCTTTTTCTGGGTGAGAAGTGACACCGGTAGATGCCTGGCGGGGATAACTGATCTAGTGATAATCGATCAGTTATCGACCAGGGTGATAAATTACTAAAATGGTTATTAAAAAATAGGGGCTTGTGATAAAATTAAGGATTGTATGTATTTTTTAATGTCACATCATAAAAGAATTTTGTCCAAAAAATAAAAAAAATTGTTTGGGAAATATAAAATTTCATAAAAATCGGTCAAGCCGTTTCCGAGGAGTATGGCGTCTAAAACTGTGACACGAAAATTTTATATATTAGATTATTTACCGAGTTTCAGCCTTTTAAAATAACGGGTTTGCATTTTAGAAATTTCTAATATTCAATTTGCCCCAACTTCCACCCCTCCGACGGCTTGCGAGTAGATGACACTGGTATCAGAAAATTGATAATTTTATAAAGTAATTATCTACCGAGTTTCAACCTGTTAAAATGACGGGTTTTCATTTTAAAAATTTCTAATATTCAATTTACCCCAATTTCCACCCCTCCGACGCCTTGCGAGTAGATGCCACTGATATCAAAAAATTGATAATTTTATCAAGTAATTACCTACCGAGTTTCAGCCGAATTTTTTATTTATCCCCATTTCCGCCTTTCTGATGGTTTGCGAGTGGATGCCACTGGTGTTAGAAAATTGATATTGTCATTTTCATGATTATTGCACTTATAAAATTTTAAAATAATAACATTTAAGGTAACGTTTAATAACAGTTGACAATATCGTCACGGACGCACATATTTGGCGTCAATCCACGTCGAACAGGAACGTGTGTACAGGGTGTTGCATTATTTATGAGCGTCGATGAAATAATCGTGATTAATGGCATAAAGACACGGCGAATCCGATAAATATTTCATGGCCATTTTTGCTATCATCATAATTTATGTCGGTCCGCGGAAATAATGAAATCACAGGTTACCGAAACATGGCGCCATCGATTCCCGGAAATATAGACGTCAGAATTAATATTGTGCCATTTCATTCTGAAATGCTTAGGAAGACGAAGACGTCGTTGATCAAAGCCCAAAGCATTTTTTTGAGAATTAATACTTTTCTGAATGAATCATAGCTAATGTAAAGTAAACGTAGCTTTCTATATGTATTTACTGTATTTTTATAAACAGTTTTTTCCATCTACAGGAAAATCTTAGTTTTTGGTAATTTTCAGTTTTATTTAGTTCCAGATGTTTAGTACACAGAAATATTTAATATCAAACCATGAACTGTGATTAAATGCAAAATGAGGGGAACCTACTAGATATCAATGTGTAAATTATAATTGAAAAAGAAACTATGTGCCTATAGGGAAGCGAACTTTTTTTTTAATTCAAAACCTAGAATACTTGCTAGAGACGAAATATTTTCTAAATTCAACAGGCATTGAAAACAGAATTGTTTTCAATCGGAGAAGTTAATCCTAAAAAGAAATCTAATGAAAATGTACAGGTAGTACTTTATTTCAACACCTTACAACATTTAATATTCTCTTTTGGTAAATAATAATTGTCATTGACAGACTGGATCTGATTCTGGGGAGGAGAAATTATCCCCATTACTTCCTCACTTGCTCAAACTACGTTACTGTCTTCTCGGATAATCCGAAAACTAAAATAAATGTAATAGAATGAACCTTGTATTTTTACATGAAAATTTCACACCAACGTTTTCTAATTCCCTCGAGTTTACTGCACGTAATTACACTGGATTCTTTTTGACGGTTAAACAGGATGTTAAAGGTTTTGCTGTCATAACTTCAATATAAGACGAATAAAGTAAGCTCAAGTCAACGGTAGTGATAGGTCACCGCGTTGTCACTTGTATCGATTTACGCCTTTTATAAAGAAAAAGTTGTATGTACTGATATTTATTTCTAGGACTGATATTTAGAGATGTTACTTGTTTACTTTAAAACTTGTCACTGCAAAGATTTTTGTATTTGCTGGGTGATTGCTGGGCACCTTAGCGTCTCTCGACCGTTCTTTTTGTGGTACTCAGCGATCAAGTGGATCCCCCTGTATTGTGATATCCCGTCCTTCACGTATCCTTCGGCTACGGAGCTGGATTTCCATCCTCCTAATTTTTTTAACTGTAGGATGTCTCCACCTCTATTAGCTAGCAATGTAGCTGAAGTACGTCTAAAAAAATGTCCCGTAAACCCGTGACATTTTCTAATTTTATAAAAGCCGCAATTTTTTTGGGAAAACCTCCAATAGCATTGTGGCCACAAGGCTGAGTTGTAATCTTGCCATTCCTTATTTGTAAAAAAATACGATCGGAACCAATGGTCTTGTGAAGATCATAGTATTGATTTATTATTTTTATCCATTCCGATTTTGTAATTGCAAATGTTCGGGAAGTGTAGGTTTTCATATTTAGGAAGTATCGAATAGTTTGATGTGAAATTTTTTTACCGAATATCCCTAAATTAATAACCGGAAATGTTTGCTCGGTTAGGAGAATGAAATAATTTAAGCACTAGGGATGTAAGTGAAAATTTCTGTTAGGTGTGAATATACGAACAGATGGGCATCCAGGATTTATTTTAATTCTGGTACGCTCTCTGCATCGATGTGCGGTGATCCGTTATTGTCGTTTTATTTATTAACGCCCCCGTTAACTGAATAATTCGCATCTGCAACGCGGACGGTCCCCAATTAAAGCCAAATACGGCCGCCTACCTACGCCCTGCCCAGTTAGTTACTCGACCGTTTGTTAATGTTTAATTAAATAATATCGAACGGTCGCTGGACTTTGCGCGGTGCTTATGTTTTAGTTGCGGCAGGCCACATTAAGGGTGACATCACGAGAGAGGCAACCACCGGGACATGCCCCGTAGCAGTTCATTTCAAACCAGTAGCCATCATAATGATCATAACTGTACTGGCGAAAATATTTTTTCATAAAATTGTTGCATAAAATCGGGCCTATGATCGAACACATCCAGTTAGCATTAACGGTCCTGTTAACGGTAACTGGTAGGTTAATCAGAAATTCGTATGATTGACACACCTGTCAAGTTTATTTTTCCCAGTTACTTAACTTGAGAATGATCACGTAACCCAGTTATGAAACTGCTTGAAATAACCTGCCGTTAAATGTAACTGGAACTTTTTATTGGTCAGAAATTTAAATTTTATTTCTGGCAATAATTGACGTATGACATTTGGCATATTAATATAATGTATAATTTTATTATTATTTGTCTATGGCACAATGCAGTATCAATTTATTGCCATATCATAGTTTTACATAATTAGTTATATACGGTATTAATGTTTGACAGTAAATACAACTTGAAAAAAACTAAAGTTTGTTCTAAGTGGGATTACAATTTTATACAATTAATATTGCTATTCTGAGTATGATAGTGATACCTAAATGAATATTAACAAACAAAAAGAAATATATATTATTACCTAATATTATTAATAATTAGTTTTTGAATAGGATAAAGTCACAATGACAAAAGTTAGGTACCTAGTTTTTAATTATTGGTAAAAATTTAGATTCTATAAAGAGTAGGTATAAATAATACATTTTATCTTTTTTAAATATTATTTTTATTAGATAGTTATGTGTTTTTGACAATAATTTCTAATGGATTACTATTAACACTGATATGCTGCATCCTATACTATCCTCCTATGATTATAATATATTGCAACATGGACTCCACGAAGCCGTAGTAAATTGTAATTAGCACAGTAGCACAGATCGCATGCCTAAAGGTACATTTTTGATTACCCACGTAAACTGTATATAAATATTGAATATGTGCATCCAGGTTTTACTAGTTTTTGATCCTGATGAAGTTTTCTGCTCTTCCTTTTTACATTCTGCTTCCACTCTGCATGAATCTAAAATAATTTAAATAATTGTATCAATAAGTTAATATAAAATATTTCACTTACCTACCACCACTGTTGGGGATTTGTTTGCGGTCCATACACTAAAGAATTTATATGTACTTCAAAAATTTGCCAAAGTACCTACTTATATTAACATGCGTTGGGTTTACTTTGCTTCCCATTTTCTTACAGTTAATGAAATTTAGCATTTCTTCATATTGGCATTGGTTCATGTGCCCTAAACTTCTTGCCACTTGTACCCACTGTTAAGTATCTATGATTTAAATTTTGGCATATGAGTGATGACAAATGACGTACGTTAAAGAATTAACTGCCATGACAGGGTTATCTGACCATAATAACAGGCACAGATAACTGGTTGTTCGATCATAGCGATCTTTTCATTTCGGTTAAGAGCTCAGTTATGCCCACCCAGTTATCGTAACTTAACTGTCATCGGTTAAGCTAACCTAATTGTTCAATCATAGGCCTGAATGACATTTCAGTATCGAGGTGACAGGCACATGTGCATAAAACTTTTCTTTGCGCACATGTGCGTTAAAGTAAAATAAAATAACTTAATTTTTAATTATTTATTTATTATAAATATTAATAACACAATCTTTCAAATCGGATAATTGGACATTAGATGAACTTTTTTTTTCACTTCGTATAACTTCAATATTGGAAGAAGATAACACTTGAGTTTTTGGAATGAAAGTGGTATTTCCTTTCTCCCCAAGAATTTTCCTTGCTATCGCCTGCTTTTTTTATATAGAATTTTTTATATACCCCTCTTCCATAGAAGTCGCCAACCTCCATGTCTCTTGAGCATCGATATGTTGGCTCCTGCATCTGCAAAGAAGGTTGCAGAACATCGTCTAAAGCAACGCCCGGTATAGTCAGTAACATTGGGTAATCTAAGAAATTCGGCAATCTTTTTAGGAATTGAACCTATGTTATTTGTACCCACTGCTTGTGTGCATTTTGAATTCCTGTACGTGACAAAACATCGATTGTGATCAATGGTGGATGGACGTAGACTTTAATGAACGACATAGCATCTTCAATGTTATCTGTACATATAAATTAATTCCTCTCTATTACAGGCTCCAAATATATCAGCAACAACCACAACTTTTTCTCAGCTGCCTCTTTGATAAATCTTTGAACCTGTCCTTTGAAAAATATTCTAGATTTTCTGTCTTTAAACACTTGATTTCCGTTTGATGAAATCAATAACGTTGACATATTTACTAATATCCATATTTTTATTCAAATAAATTGTAGTTCGCAGTATATGGAATAATTCAATAAACTGAAGGGTGCACATTTTAAAGATAACTGGAACAAGTACGCTAGAATAACTTTCTCTGAAATATTAAATACCTCTTTTTCGGTACACCAAACATCAAATTTTGCATAAGTTTTTGGTATAATTTCTTTGATTTCTGAGGAATCAATGTACATAAAGCAGCTTCCGCCTCATTTTCTATTTCAGAATTGTTAGTATCGCTAGAATCAGCGTCACACAGACTGAAGTTTTATGAAGAATTAGTACCGAGTTTAATTATTGGGATTTCATGTTCACAAACGTTCACAGATTTCAGAATTTTTAAAAATGTTTGTAAACATCGTACTATAGCATCCAACCTTATAGGCAATTTAGTTAAAATTGTTTAAATAAAATAGTATATCGATCGTATTAGCAAATGCAATCGAAGATTATGTCGAAACTATTTTGAATATTTATTTGACGATTTTACAAAAAATCTTGTTGGCTTCATGTTGCGAAAAAGATGTTTTAGGCACTTAACACCGCGTACCTAAAACACCATTATTTCGCTACTTGTATCGAAAACAGCTAATAGTCATTAGTAGAAATTAATAATTATTGTCAGAAAAACACATGATCATGTTAATATGTTCACAGAAAATATGTTGCAACATTTTACTTTACTTCTCACTTTCACTGCAAATCTTTCGTCAGATGTCACTGCCCTGCGAAATCTTGTAGGCGAGGATGATCCAAGAGCTAGAAAAATTTTTTTTGGACTTTCAGAAATACGAAAAAATATTTGTTGATCTCTATAGTTCAGAAAATAAGTTATGAAATTCACCATGCAGCTTTCTCTTCTTATTAACAGGATAAACCCAAAACTTTCTCAATTTCCTGGTTTCTTCCCCCTCCTCCTCTTCATACAACATCGTTGAAACAAAAATTTCTTCTTCCGAACTACAATCAACTACTATTTAAAAACTGCAAAACGTCTGCCATACACATCGTATTAATAAAATACTTACTAAGGAACAAATAAGTTAGACAATATTTACTTCATAAAAAAAAACGATAATCTTTATGTTACAAGTACATTTTCAATCATTGGTACGTTTCGATGTAGTAGGTGTACCAAAGACGTTTTATTCTCTACCATTTGGTGGGTGGCCGGCAAAAATGTGGGAATAAAGGACGAGAGGGACGTTTTCAGCGATTCCGTCGTTTTTCAGCGATAACAAATAAACCTCAGCATCGGTGTGGGTTGTATTTTATGTATTATTGGGCACTGGGTCTTTCTTTTTTCGGATCACTGAACACGTCCTGGTTATGGTTCCAGGAATCCGCCTTACCTTCGTTTCCACCAGCGACTGTACAATAAACTGACAAAAAATGATTGTTTTTGTACACTTATACAGGGCGTCCGGAAAAGACGTATACAACGGAAGACCACAGGCTTCTGAGTTCAAAATCTTGATCGATTTCAACCATTTTTGGGCTACGCAGTTATAAGTCTAACCGACACTTGTTGATGCATGCAAATATAAGCACATATATTTTTTAACCCCCTGTATTTTTTCTATTAGTAGCTGACTATTTAGAAACTTTTTTTATACTTTCAGAATTTTGAATAGATGAGTAGTTTAGGCAGATACAAAATGCTGAAAGTTTTTTAGGGTCAATGGGTAGCAATTCATGAACCGATTGAATGTGGTACGGATGCTCCTTCAAAACATCATGAACTAAGGCTTTCGGTATCCCTGTTTCATGTCCAATGCGTCTTGCACTAATTTTTGGGTTCTCTTCTATCTTATCTAGGATTTGATCCACCTCTATAGTTTTCGTGGTACGTTGATGCCCTTGAACCGCATTCATTTGGTGGAAGGATCCAAATTCGCGAAGTCGCCTTTCGATGTTGGCAAAAGTTTGTCGATGAGAGCATCTGTCCATATAGACCCTAACACTTTTGCGGCCGTTACCCTGACAAAATCGATAAACCAAAAGCATGTCTACTTGTTCGGAATATGTATACGTATCCATGATGAAATATTGAAAAATGAGGAACAGAAACAAACACAACAATAACAACAAATAAAGTGAGATCTAAAGTAACTAAGTAACGTCAGTAGCTGATTAGATTTGACACACAACTGATACTCAAAATATCAGAGCCAACTTCTGGTACTTATTTGTTGCAGAACAAATGCTGATATTGTTGACATACGCAAAATATTTTTTCTGTCTAAACTGCTCATCTGTTCAAAATTCTGAATGGTGCAATAAAAACACATATTTCTCAAACACCTTATATTAAATTCGTAGAATAGAGAAGTATTTCTCCAGTTATATGTATCTTTTTCCATCAAAGTGAAACATAAAAAAATACAACTCACGAGGTTTTAGCGAAATGACATCAGTCTCTATCGTAGGATCATAGAAAGTACCGATTGAAGGAAAACAATTGCGGCAAACAACTTACGATCGATCTGTTTGTTCTAGTCGAGACGTTCTGGATTCAACCGGAGCAAATTTAATTTCTTTATTTCAAACTGGACCCAATCGATTGCAGTGACACACATTTCTATGTCAGATATAAAAAGAATATCGTATTTCGTAAACCCAAGTAAGGGGGAGGCGTTACTAAGTTAAATGATTTTTTTTTAGCCATTATATTAGAAGATTTGATTGGATGTTTCTAATTATTTTTATAAAAAGGCAATTCTTGTTTCTAATTCACCTCAACCCACTGTATTTTATTTTGTGGGTGCTGTTAAACTGATGTATACACAATGAACAAATAAATAGATACAGAAAACATGGAGAAAATTTAGGTTATAACTACTTTCATTATACCAAAACCAAATATATATATATATATATATGTGTATCTACCGTAGGATCAGAGTATAAAATATATGAAATGTGTGATAAGTATTTACGATTGAGCCCCAAACAAGTAAAACACAATAGATTCTTCATTTACTATAATTGCGGTAAGTGCACAATACGACCAATTGGTATCAACAGTTTTGCAAAAAATTCATCAAGTTGTAGAATACTTAAAACTCCCAGATGTATCCAATTCTACTGGCCATTGCTTGAAGAACATAACCAACAAAAACAAGACCAAAAACAAGACTTTATAAAATCTTTATTTCACTGAAATTAAACTGGTGGTGGAGATGTTGCCAGCTACAACTGCTCTTTGAAGGAGGCTTTAAGAGAGATGGAGGATGAGAGTCAACTAGTGTTTTGAAGGTTATATCTAGAAAAGCATAGTCAATAAGTTCATTCAGGAATGCAGATAGAAAATCAATAGTTTTCAGGAAGAACAAATAGAATTGATTAAATTTCGTGTTGTTAACTTTTTATATTTGAATAATTGTACTTTTAATATATGTAAGAATGTTTCCAATATTTAAATATACAAATTTTCTGTCAAACTATTTTTTATTAACAGTGACATTAGTAGGGCACTAGCACAGGGTGTTTTTAAATGAGACCACAGATCCCTTAAGTGAAAATAAATCGATTTAACCTAACATACCTGTATGCCAAGTCGCATAATAAAAAGATACAGGGTGTCAAAGTTAAAATTTAATTTTCGATATTTGTAGATAACTTCTTAAAAAATCCAAATAATTACATAAAATTTGTAAAGCAGAGGTTTTTACGGGCGAGAAATTCAAATTTGTTTCTAATTTTGACGTCACTAGTAAGGGCTGCACTTATGGCACATCGTGTTTCTTTTAAATGGCAGAAATTTTTTGCTGCATAGTGTATCCATCCGACTATTGAAACAATCAATTCTCCTACGTGTTATGCCTGAAGAAGGTATACCTTGCTGAAGTCGTTAGGAGTAACAGTTTTCGAAATAATTCTATTTGAAATATTCAGTGTACCGATTGAAAACTGTTAGGTTTCAGGAAAAGTGCCTTTTCTACTGAAAATACAGCAAAATGTTACTGGAAAAAGTTGTTCAGAACGGTAAATTATGGAGACGTGCAAAATTTAAAAAACCCTGTATAGTAAAATTACAAATCAGTGTAATAAAGTATCACTTCACTAATCTATTTGATAAAATTTTGGTATTTTTAGGTACAGAAATCTTGAAAAACAAAACACAGAGCAAAAATAAAATTCTTGATGTTTTGTTTATCCATTTTTACTATTTAAATTCTCCTTAGATAAAATAATAACTTTTAAAAAACGTTTGTAAGACACACATTATTTTGCTATTCTAACATTTTAACAACTATTTTCACATTTTTATAAACGAAAGTGAACACATCTTATATGTAGAACTATGCAAATATATGTTATAGTAATATTTACATCTACAGTACAGTAAAATTAAAAAAAAACGTATTTTGAAAGATTTCTGTACCTAAAAAATTGTTGGTTAGACTGCTTTCTGTATTTATATATTTACTTCAGTACCTTTGAATATTCGCAGGTGGCATGAGATAAGATTTCTGTATTTCCTAACCTCTATAGTATTCAGTTCTTAAATGTCTAAAATTACTTGTATTTGTAGTCTTGTCTTAAATATTGCAAACACAATAAGTTCAGTAACTGACCAAAATTTAATTAAAAATTCATTTTTATTACCCTTTTTAATAAAAAGAATTTTTGCTAAGAGTTTCATCATCTTTTAATTTGTTCTGCCTGTACTGAAATTTTGAATAAGCACACATTTTAGAATAACCTTGTATAATGCAAATCTGCAATAATTATTATTCTTTGCACCATGATGCCATGCCATGATGACAATAGAAAATGTTTTTCAAGTAAGTATTATCCTGATGTCGACGAATTTTTTCTAACCCTAGTAGAATTAATTCCCATCAAGTGGCTGTTAAAAGCAAAACTTAAGCGGTCGTTGTCAAATTCGTAGGCTTTCATTTTACTGTTCTGCGAAGGAAAGCTAGTACATCCCGCCGCCTGCGATTCCAATTTGCAACGCCACGAGCCTTGCTCGTCGTCCGAGATATCATCTCTGGAAATAAAAGTATGAGCAGCGAGCAATCGCAAAAAGGCGGAACCGCCGTAAAAACGTCGCCACTTCACCCACTCGGCTGGATTTTATGTACCCGCCACCGTCGTTTCTAACTGCGCTCCCTCGTTTCTCTTCCGCGACCGTACGAGTGGGCCTTTTTATACGGTTCTGTTTCATAAATTGCCCGCCGTAATCTACTCGGGATCCGTGTTGCTCCTATTTTCTCTTTCTGCTGTCATCTCAATTATGTAATCATATCAGTTCTGTCTCCATCTACATTTACATAAGGAACATTTTTTAGGTGATATTCCGCAGAATATATACGAAGTGTGGCAATTAAGTTCCGGGAATTTATCAATGAAAAAATAAGCAAATTAAATTTCGCCAAAAGAGTGACCGCAAAATGCGCTCGTTTTTGCGTAGTGTGTAGCATGAACGGGGAAGGTTGTACAGAGGTCTCCGTGGGCTTAAATTGATCGTCATGAAAAATCTAGGTGAGCATAATTCGATTTTTCCAATATTTGCCCGACTTACCCCTACTTAAGCCACCCTTGAAGTCGGGGAAAACTGGTCAGAATTTCGCAAAAGATCGAATTATGGGGCCCGTATTTCGTATCATTTGTCGGGTAGTGGGGGAAACAAAGTACTTCATGAAGTGGATATCATTCCCCGTATGCTATCGGCGATAGGGGTGGTTTTACTCCCACGCGGGGGGTGTTTTTCACCTTGAGCATTTTTAGGAGGGCATTCTTGATGTTACCCTTGCCATGTGGAATTCCGCCAATGTTTAGCTAGATTTTGGTGACCATTTTCTGTTTTCTTGTTTTAGGGTTGGTTTCCACCTCTTCAGTAGGGGTAACTGATCAAAATCCGACAGAAGAACGAACTATGGGGGCATGTATTTCATATCATTTGGAGTTATAAAGGAAGAGTGGCACAAAAAAGGCAATTCATGAAGGAAAAATCATTTGCCGCCGGTTTTCGGCGATAGGGTTTTACCCCCACGCGGGGGGTGTTTTTCACCTTGAGCATTTTTGGAAGAACATCCCTGATCTCTTCCTTGCCATTCACGTTCCCGCCAATTTTTACCAAGAATTGATCGACCATTTTCCACCCCTTAAGTAGGGGTAAGTCGGACAAATATTGGAAAAATCGAATTATGCTCACCTAGATTTTTCATGACGATCAATTTAAGCACACAGAGACCTCTCGACGACCTTCCCCGTTCTTGCTACACACTACGCAAAAACGGGCGAAAAAATGTTTTTTTTGCGGTTACTCTTTTATTATCAACCGTCGCAATAGTCTCCCTCTAACTCTGCACAACGATTCCAACGTTGCTCCCACGATTGGAAGCATCCTTGGTAATTCTCCGCAGTTAATCCGTTCAGCACCACGGTTACAGCTTCTTTGACCTCCTGTACGCCGCCATGATGAGTTTCCTTGAGGTGCGACTTCATCTTGGGGAATAAAGAAAAATCGCAAGGAGCAATATCGGGGCTATAGGGTGGATGCGGCAACGTTGAAATGCCTTTTTTGCCAAAAACTCTTCCACAATGAATGTGGAATGGGCTGGCGCGTTGTCGTGGTGCAAGGTTCAGTCGTACTGTCCAATCACTGTCTGGCCGCCAGGAACATATTCGCAATAAATGATGCAGTGGATATCCAAAAAAATGATCAACATTGCCTTCAGTCGTGACTTGGACATCATCGCTTTCGTTGGCCGCTCTACATCCTTTTCCACCAACTGCTGACTTTGTTTACGGGTCTCGGGGTCATACTCAAATATGCAGGTCTCATCTCCAGTGACTACCCGACTCATCCAGTCTCTACCGTCGCTCCGAATGCTGGACAACAAATCCTGGCAGATCGATTTTCGCATGTCTTTCTGTTCACGGGTGAGAACTTTTGGCACCATCTTTATGCAAATCCTTCGCATATTCAAATTTTCGTGTAACATCTTGCGAACGGTTTAATTGTTGACGTTTAACTCGTCAGACATCGCACGAATGCTTAGGCGCCGGTCCGACGTGATCAGTGCACGCAAACGGCCTACATGCGCGTCAGTACGAAAGGTGACGAGAGCGTCACGTGGATCGTCTTCTCCCGATTCACACCCATCCTTGATCCGTTTTGCCCGCGCGTGTTTAAGACATGTACTCGTCTCCATACACCAGTTGCAATTTTCGAAGAATTTCCGAAAATATTGTTTCCATATTTCCAATGATTAGGATCCCATGCCATCAATTTAGAAACGAATTTTTGGCACAATAAATAATTATTTGCAAGAATAACTAACTTATCTTACCGATAACAGATCATCGAAATTTTCAACGAATTTCATAGCTGTTTGTTGAGACTGTCTAAAAAAATCTGAGTAGGTCAGAAAGAATATCTCTTCACCGTGTTAATTATACAGGATTTCTCTAGGTTGTATAACAGTTTCTAGACTCACAAGTCATTTAGAATAAGAAAAAAAATATCATTTTCATCTGTTATGTTTTATCATAAAATCTTCTAAATTTTACACGTCAACTGCACATTGAGAAAATTGTCTACGACTTTATAAAGATTATCACGTCCCACAGAATTCTTTTAAAAAACTTGAAACACTTGAATTGATGCAAATTATAAAATATTTTTCACGGTGTAATGGAACACAGTGATAAGGTACAATTCACAGTTTTCCATGTTCAAATCGGATGTTTCCCTCAAATATGAAAGGAAATTGTTAAATTTTAGCATTATATTTTAGTACTACGTTAATAAGAACCTCCACCTACTGGATGGATTTTCTTTGTGCATTTTTAGATACAAACGTTTCTCCTTGAAACGCCAGCGTTAAACGTATGATATAAGATGCAAATACGTCGTTGGAATGAAGCTGCCTCCAAAAAAGTGTTTCCCATTTTAATCACCTCTACGTAGAACCGTTTCTATTATGTGGTAGTGATTTCAACAATACACCAGTAAAAATGCATGCAATCAAATAATCGAATTACTGTACACTGTATTTTCAATGAAAAATATGTAGATTCGTATTGAACGAATATTAACCTCGGATTTTTTTTAACACAAAATTCTTTATATTGGAAACCTCGTACACGTCAGATTTGCGGAAATATTTTGCATTATTTCGCCTAAAAGCCTTTTCGAATCTCATTTTGTCGAGAAATTTGTTTTATTTCGTATTCCTTTCATGTAATTTTTTTTTTGTCGGCATTAGCTTACAATTTTAACGAAATAAAACCCGACCGAAAAAAAACACTGCCTTCCGAATGTAGGTTACAAATTCCGTCGAGAGGACGGAGCAGCTATCAGAAGAGGCCGTTAATATGTCTGTCACATATAGGACGTTTCTTCTCGCAACGGCAGACATTCCATTACGGCGGGTAAACTGAAATAAGGCCGATGTTTGTGTGTGCGTGTGTGCCTCGAATTTGATATTTAATAATTGAAGTGAAAATATCATTTCGTGTCGCTGCCACCCTTATGGTTGCTTGGCAGACGGCAAGCTGTGTGTTAATTCTGCCCCCTTGGTATTTATTTTCTCTACTTCCAAACCTGGCGATCAAGCTGTGTCGGTCTGTTACGTTTCTATTATTTATTACGTTGTCTGTCGAGTCGATCACTAGATTAACTTATACAGGATGTTCTAAAAGTCCATCAGGAAACTCCTGGAGGTGATTCTACGGATTAAAATAATAGCAGTGTGTAATGAAAACTTTTTCGATTGTTTGCAAGTTATATACATCATGTCAAAGTTCATTTTTTTCTTTTTCTTTTTAAATAACTTAACTTAATTCAAGTTTGACTATTCTCCCATTTGGCACACCCACTAAGTAGTTTCTCTATTGGATCAGTCAAGTTTTATTATGCGCCGCTAGAGGGCACTTTACCTAAAACTCAGAATTAGTTTTATTCATAACTTTTTTTCTTACTATACAGGATGTCTCATAATTAGCTGCCAACCCTGAACAGGCCGATTCTATGATCAAAACTAAGTAAAAAAGTTCATATGAACATGGGTCCGGAAATGCTTCCTAAGGGCACAGGGACCCATTGAAGAGGGAGGAATGGAAATGATTTTTTTGCAATATATCTCAATCGCGTTGTGATAAATGAATGAAATTTGGTATACACAGCTAAATTTTGATGAGCAATTTGATGGACTAATCCATTTATCTCCACAAGGTCCATTGGGGTGGGTACGGGAGGGCCCTTGGTATTTTGCGTCTGTAACTTTTTGATATTTGACTCTTTAACAAATTGGATAGCAAATTCCGTTTTCCCGAACTGTTTTACGTTGAAAAGGTACTCTTATTTTAAATCGTTATCTTTAACGGTTTCTGAGAAAATCGCTCTTGAATTAATCCCACTTTGGTCAATTTCATAGTAATTTAAACAACATTATCAAGGTATTCTTATGTCAAAGTATTGTCAACCCGATTGCCAATTTAATAGTTCTAAGAGAAAAAAATGGAAGAGTTTACGGGACAAGAGTTAGTTGATATGATATTTATTTATGGTTTTTGCGATGGTAATGCTGCAGCGGCAGAACGCGAGTACGGGAGAGGGTTTCCAAACCGAAGGCTGCCATCAAGGAGGACATTCCCTACGGTATTCCGCAACTTAGCTGCAACCGCTACTTTTCGAAAGGCACCTGGTCAAGGACGTCCCAAGATCTTGCGATATATGGCTGTAACATGTAGGCATCAACATAATTTCAAAAACGTTTTTTAACTGTTTTAGAAAAGGTATTTTAAGCTAATATAAATCAAATCTCCTACAATTCCTATCAATGAAGTCATATGTATGTTCTCTGATACCAAACATCTAGGTATGCTAATGAACAATTCCACAGACAAAGCTCTATTCAATAATTATCTAAAGAAAATAATCTAATTTACTCACTCTATAAAAATCTAACTTCACTTTTTTGGCAGTGGGAACACGACAAATTCAACCACAATAGATGAGATCTGACCTATTTCTGCATTTTTAGGATTACTTCTTCAGGTGGTCTCCTTTAAGTTGAATCAAATATCTAACTATAAAAATTGTTATAAAAATTAAAATTATTTGAAGTTAAATATCGACAATGACAAAAAAGTGACGTCCTGTCAATGAATTAAATATGACAATACCTATTTGAAAAATGTTCACCTTTTATGTAAAAGTTTTTATATAGTTTTTTAGGTATTAAAAATATTGTGTGAAACTAACTACTCAGTGGACAAAAGCCCCAACCTGCGTTGAATTACACCCACAATATCTACCCATATATTCCTTATTATTAGCTTTTGTAAAATTTTTTTAACTGTTTTAGAAAAGGTATTTTAAGCTAATATAAATCAAATCTCCTACAATTCCTATCAATGAAGTCATATGTATGCTCTCTGATACCAAACATCTAGGTATGCTAATGAACAATTCCACAGACAAAGCTCTATTCAATAATTATCTAAAGAAAATAATCTAATTTACTCACTCTATAAAAATCTAACTTCACTTTTACATAAAAGGTGAACATTTTTCAAGTAGGTATTGTCATATTTAATTCATTGACAGGATGTCACTTTTTTGTCATTGTCGATATTTAACTTCAAATAATTTTAATTTTTATAACAATTTTTATATACTCGCGTCAAGAATTCAGACGTCTTACGTCACGGCTGACGTTACACATTTGTTTTTATTGTCAACGTAATTTTCGATATTTGGTCGCGTTAAAAACATCATTTTTTGCAATTTAGTGCAATATATAATGCAAACTTTTAGTGTAGTATATAGTTTTATTACTATCAGTTGCAGTTTCTTAAATATTTTGATGAAAATATAATGAATTATTCATTTGTTCGTATGACGTAAGTCGTCTGAATTCTTGTCGCGAGTATAGTTAGATATTTAATTCAACTTAAAGGAGACTACCTGAAGAAGCAATCCTAAAAATGCAGAAATAGGTCAGATCTCATCTATTGTGGTTGAATTTGTCGTGTTCCCACTGCCAAAAAAGTGAAGTTAGATTTTTATAGAGTGAGTAAATTAGATTATTTTCTTTAGATAATTATTGAATAGAGCTTTGTCTGTGGAATTATTCATTAGCATACCTAGATGTTTGGTATCAGAGAACATACATATGACTTCATTGATAGGAATTGTAGGAGATTTGATTTATATTAGCTTAAAATACCTTTTCTAAAACAGTTAAAAAAAATTTACAAAAGCTAATAATAAGGAATATATGGGTAGATATTGTGGGTGTAATTCAACGCAGGTTGGGGCTTTTGTCCACTGAGTAGTTAGTTTCACACAATATTTTTAATACCTAAAAAAGTATATAAAAACTTTCAAAAACGTTCTTGAGATAAATGTTAATAATAATAATTCTAAATAAAATGCTATAAAATCGAAGCATGGTATTATGAATTGTAATCCACTAAAAAAGCCTGTGTTAAAAGGTCACGGAAGTGGTCGTGGATAAAAGCCAAAATTTATTAGCAATTTGACATTTTCGTTTCAAATACCAGTGATGTCATCCGTGAGTTTGTAGGCAACCTCCTCTGTTTAGGGTACTTGGTTTTAACCAACATTCATGAAACGAGAGAATTACTGAGTGTGTTGTTAATATGAGTAATTTGTTTTAGTAGGAAACAGTTTCGCTTTACTGTCTATCCGAAAAACACGCGCGCGCTCCAACGACCGCTGTTTCTGCTAATCAAATTTCATGCGCTCCTTTCGCGAATTGCAGCCGATGCAACTTGCAACCGACACGGTTGCTTGATGGACCGATACCATTGAAGCGACAGTATCGCATCAGCGCTGTGCGAGCGGATGAAACCAAGCGGCGGTAACTCCGCAAGTTGTGTCAGATGCAGTTGGAAATTGGCGGAGGCGCCGGGAGCGGGGCTGCGTTTCTGGTTCGGTAGTTTCCACGAGTTGCACGAGGAAATGGCACAGCTCGTTCGAAGTGTGTTATTCGACGCTGCCACTCGTTAGCTATACGTAGATTTTATTTTCCGGTAAATGCGGATTGGAAATGCATGTAAATTTATATGTATTTTCGATGAAGCGTGATGGAACTTTGTGAAATTTATGCGGATTAGGTCCTGATAGATAGATTCAACTCGAACTGTTTATTTAACATTAACGAATAAACGGAATGGTAACTGTATAGTTAATGGAATATGCATTTCATACTATATACAGGGTGTTTTAGGAAGAGATGTACAGAGCAGTCCATTTTTGATGGGAATCCTGGGTATCTCGAAAACTACAATATGTACAACAAAACCGCTTATGCATTCTCGATCTACTTTTTCCAGTTTGACTTAATGGTGAAATCAGATCGGGTCTACTGTATTTCGTTCTTGAGATACAGGGCATTTTTCAAATTTTGCCATTTTCGTCAGGGCCCTGTAACTTTATTATTTTCAGGTCTATCAAAAAAGTTTAAAGGAAAAAGATTTACATAATTTTAAGTAGAATTCATTGGTGTTGCCGAATTTTTTCTTATCGGGTCCCGTTTGTTAGATACAGCACCTCGGTCGTTTCCGTTAAAAACTTATCTAATGATGATGCAGTGAATCGAAATTTATCGTTTACTTGGGACCAACGGTTCCAGCACAGACCCTTGAGGAACTCTACGATCAACATAATAAAAGTCAGAATTAGCGCCACCTTCTCTAACAAACATAGCTATATCAGAAAGATAGCTCACCACCCAATCCAGATATACTCCTCGGAACCCGATCTGATATAATTTGACATTAATAAAGCTTATATCCAGGCAGTCAAACGCACGTGACTAGTCAAAAAAGACACCTGCGACATGTAAATTGTCATCAAGCAGTGTATAAATGTGTTCCGTCAGGACGCATGCTGCGGATTGCGTGAGTTAAAATTTTAAATTTATCAAGAAAGGCAAACACTGTTGAAAATCCCACGTTCAACCTCTTTCGATACATTAAGGAGGGATATGGGCCTATAATTGGTAGTATCCTCAGGGTGATCTTTCTTATATGTAGGAATTACTACGGCTCTTTTTAGGGCATGCGGGAAACGTCCAGTAGTAACAGATAGGTTTATCAGATAGGCGACATGGTCTCCTATAACGTGAGATACAGATTTCAACAGCCGAGCAGAGACGCTATCCACTCCGGTACTATTTTATTTTTTATTTAAAATGGAGATACTTGTACGCACCTCATCTCCACTCACAGGAATAAAAAAAACGTAGTCTGATGCATTTCCGAAGAAGTCCAATTCTGAATTTTAAATTCTCCAAAGTAAGCCTGCATCTTTTTTTCAGTTATGGTGGAGAAGTAGTCTCCAAAAGCACAAGCTACCTGATAACTGATAAGATCATTTAAGATGTGCACATTCAGCTGTGATAGTTTATTATAATTGCATTTTAGGAGGAGTTTTAAATTATTTCTTTACTATTTCTATATTTTACTTAGTCTGTTATTTTTTGGAAATATGTTCGGAACCTATTACGATAAATAAAATTACAAGCAATTTTACCTTACGAATACATTATTCATGGAGCAAACTCGGTTAACATCGACAGTGTGCAGTTTCAATAATTTCCATCGCAACCCCAATAAAATCAAGACCGGACTGTAACGTCGTTTGGTCAACGGCACTAGGCTTCGAGGGAGGATCGTAAAACCGGGGTTTTCGTTTGTTCGGGCGATGGCTTTTTCAGGGGTAGCATGGAAGGCAAACCGTAAGAACGTGTGGAAGAAGAAGTCCTGGTGAAAATTTGATCAAGTATCGATGCATTCTTTGGGATTGGGAGTTATTGATAGAAAATAAATTTTAGAATACTACTAAATCATATATATTTTCTGCAGAATTAAAAAATTGTGTAAAATTTGTATGTATGTACAAATTTTACTATATGCGTAATTTGTACAAGGCAAGTATATAGTATATTCCTACCTTCGTGCTCAAATACAGTTCATACAGTTGTTAGAAATATTTGTCTACATTCCACGAATCTACTGTATATGAGTTCATATACAGTTCCTGACGTATCCGGGAATAGATTTAATTCCAAATCTCGCACCAGGTCTCTTGTCTCGGGTAGTGTTAAGGGTAATAACTCCTCAATTTCAATTACATCTATTACATATATTTCGAACAGTTACTTCACAATTTTTTAAAATTGGGAATAACATTAAAGTAAACACAAACAATTCAACAAAGGTCATCAGCGGTAGTAATGAAAAGCCAGATTTGGATACTGATAATAAAACGCAATTAATAAATACAAAAAGGCGATTGTGCGTGGAACTGGAACAAATTTGAAAAAAAATTACATGTTTCACTAGGCAAAAAAGCATATTTAATGCCTTGCTGGGTTTCCAAGCCTCGGCTATGAAACACCAGGCGCGGCATTAAATCTTCTACTTTTCTCCCTAGTAAAACAAATAACTATTTGGTACTTATAAAAATGTTTACAAATTTAATTCTAATTAAAACAAGTAAATAACCGCGTTTTTTACTACTAAAATTTCAAAGTCAACCTTGCTCCGTAAACTAGCCAATCTACTGATTCCAGTTGTTTGTGCGATTACCGATAAATGACATCAGATTATCGCCACTAAATTCGGGTTCGGGGCGGAAATCTTTGCAACAAAGGGATTGCTGCTGTGCGTCAGCAATCGGCCATAATGCCAGAAGATTAACCGCTTTAATCTAGCCCTCCGATAGTTGTGATCCATTGTTTCAAGTTTACGAACGTTGTTACTGTAATGCAGTAGGATAATATTGACGGTATTGTAGCGCATGCCTTAGTGGAGCGGCTAATGTGAGTTAAATTCAAATAAAATTAAAAAATGTACAGGATGTGATGGACCTACGTCATTATCAGGAGTCAAGTAAGAAGGATCTGTCCTAGGCCCCCTTCTTTATATCTTGTTTGTGAATGACGTTTGTCTTGGGATGAATTCAAAAGATCTTTTGTATGCCTATGATTGTGATCTGTTTTGCGGAATCACCTTCATAAATGTTGATTAATCCTTCACGAGGATATTAATAGATTGGTTCATTTATGTGATACTATTCTGTTAAACCTTAAGTAACATTCCTAAATATAATGTTTTCTCTTTTACCCGTAAAAGACATTGACTCAGTTTGCCTGTAATATTAATAACTTTCATCTGAACAGATGTTCCCAATTTAATAACCTAGTAGAGTAATATTTGATTGTAGATTAACGTTCTCCTATTATGTTAATACCAAAAATATCTCTACCCCTCATTCTAATCACGAGGTTTAACCCAGAAGTCGGAGAATTGTGCGAGAGAGGGGTGGCATATTATTATTATGCAGACCGCATTTGCGCCCAGGAATGACTTACGTTGGTATGCCCGAACCACCATTCAATGCAGGAATGAGGGAAATCTGCAAAACCTCATTAATAAGGGGGGATCAAATGTCGACCGGTATTAATCTCTCACATTGAACCAAGCCAACATTCTTCCACCCTACCATACTCGCAGAAAGGGTGCCAATCCTCTCCACAAATATAGCTGGTCTACCTCGAGTAAAGTATTTATGCCATAAACTACTCGGCCACCCACCGATATATATTAATAAGATTGTTTCGGGATCTTTTAGAACTTTAGGAACTGCAAGTGGCTTTTATGAACTGATTCAATTAATAGTTATTTATATATCAATGGTGTTAAATAGGCATTTATACGCTTAGAGTATTAAACGCATTGTGACGCATGAGATTTGTACAAAAGTGAATAATACACGGCCGATATTTATAACATTTCTAAATTTGCCATACATCATATTATGCATTTGTGGAAATAAGTGCCTCGATAACTAAAAATCAAGTAATTTTGTCGGTGCCGAATTGACAGTTGCGACGGATGTCTAGCAATAATATCAACAAACGCGGTTTTCATGTACGCCATAGTACTCGAATAACCCTTAGCAAACTGGTAGTAGTACAGAAGCCATACCGAGTACGCTTCCGGAAATTTTTAAATCAACAAAACTTATGACGATTTTGTTAAATGCCGTTTCTGTAAAAACGTGAAACACTGCACTGAAAATATACTAGCATAATTTTCGGGGAACATGTGAGAACTGTAAGGCGTCCGCTTGTTATCGAATTATTCCATGTTAAAGGCAACGGTACTTTTACATCATACAAACCGAAGTCAAGAATATTGACTAGAGAAATTGTCAATTGTCTGTGTGTGCGGATACAACAGAAACACGTTTGATCTTGATTTTTCATCTTGTTGTAATAGTTCAACATGTATATTTTCATTCTACAGGACGAGTGTGTGAAAATTCAGGTTGCTTCATCAACCATTTTTTACAACACAATGTTAGCTCATGCAAAAAACAAGAAATGCAAATCAGATGATACATTTGTAGCAATTAAACTATTTATACTGCGACGCTATACAGGGTGAGTCGAAAAGATTGGGTCAACACTAAGCTGGAGATACTAGACACCAAAATATTGTGTTTAATAATAATAATAATTTTATTGTCCCATAGATAAAATAATACATTTATATAGCAATAGTCACAGTTGTTAACTACAAACTAACACGTAATACGGTAATATTCCTCTAAAGAATAAAAGCTGTTACTTAATAAAACAACTTTTGAGCTTAAGCTTGAATGTATTTAAATGAATATCATCTTTTATTTCATTAGACAGCAAATTGAATATATGCAATCCTAAATAAGACGAAGAATTTGATGTCACATTATACGTACAAAATGGGACATAAAAGTAATTCTTTTGTCAGTATTTATGTTATGTATTGTAACAATTTGAAATGTGCACATAGAAAATGAAATGAAAATAATACCTGACCGAACTTAAAGTTGAATATAATTAATAATTATCAATGTAAGTTTATAAAAAATACAAAGAATTGTTAATTTAAATATCCTGGATATAAAGTTACTAAGAATAAATAATATTACATAGCATAAAAATAATAATTTAAAATTTTATTATCAAGTAAAAAGATAAATTTCACAAATTTGCATGACGTTGACAATTGTTATCAATCAGTACATAAAGAAAAGGAATTTAAACTCAGAGCACCATATATTAAATGAAAGGTGAAAGTCTATAGATTAATCTGATATACATATAGTAGGCAGACGAGTAACATTATTATAGATATTTCCATTCAAAATAAATCATATCATAAAAAATAAATTTAAATGTCAAATTATAAGAATTAATTTCAGAACTGTCAAAAGTAAAGGTGACTTTACAAGAATCCCTTGTAAATGACCTAAAACACCAAATAAAGACTATTTTCATAAATAAAATAATTAAAATTGTACAATAAAAACAAAAGGACATTTATAAAATGTATTAGTTATAAGTAGTGTTGTGATAATGTGCATAAAAAGACATCCAAAGACTGTGGAAAAATCATGTGAATGGACTTTTTAACATGGCAATCTACAGAAAGCATAAAAAAACAAAGAAGTTGTTGATAGTTACGGCTTGGGTTTAGAACAAAGTGCAGCATCGTAAGAGAGCTCCCGAAAATCTACAAATTTTATTAGAACAAACAAGTATAAATCAAGAAAATATCGACTCACCAGCAAAATTTACTATTCTCCAGCCTCCAGGGAAGTTATTTTGCCAATACAGAAAACATCAATCATCTCCAGGAAAATTGGAAGTTCCATAGAATCCTACAGGACAGTTTCCAGTTTCCAGCTTCCAGAAAGGAAAATAATAAATTTTCCAACATCAGGTACCTTAAAAAAATAAAGTGCACTCTAAATTTCTATAGCTATAGTAAATTAAAACAGATTCCAATTATTTCAATCTTTGCAAAGTATTAAGAATAACCCACAGGACTTACCTGTATAAAATAAGTCTAATCCAAGCAAATATAACGACCATGTTCACAAATTTCACTGGAACTATTAATATCTGTCATGCATGAACAGCCATTAATTTAGTAATATATTAGGACTCTGTATTATCATATTAAATAAATACTTCCTGTAGTAATGCAACCACCATTACAAGTTAAAGAATATATATTAGTATAATTTCTAAAATTTTAATTAAATTAAATAACATAGTTCTAATTTATAGTGGTTTGGTAAAATTATCATCAGAGGAGTAGTCTTAATAAGAAAAACCATTAATCTTTATTTGTGTTACCACCTGTTATAAAATAAAAACCCTGCATACTTTTGAACCGACTCCTGAGTTAAGTTTCTTTTTGCTGCTTGATTTGTGAAACTGTGTCTAGCAAGGGATAAATAAAAAATTGTATAAATAAGGTAAGATAAAAAGATAAAAAAAATTAAAGTAAAAGGTTTGTATTGAAAAAGTATAGCTTAAACACAACATACACTCATAAAACGTAATACATAAAAGGATCAAGGCGCCCAACAAAAATTAATATTCAAATTTTGACATTAAATACATAATAAAATATTTAAAAAAATAAAATTAAAAAAATAAATAATAAAAATAATTTAATTAAAATAAAATAAACATACATACACCCATTAAATATTACAGTATATTCTCAATTATCTACAGAGTAGTTAGTTTCACACAACATTGTTAATACCAAAAAATATATAAAAAACCATTACATAAAGGGTAAAAAATTTGTTTGATTATTTAAGTAGGTAATTGTCATTGACAGGTTAAAGTCACTTTTGACATTGTCGTTATTTAATTTCAAATAATTTTAATTTATTGGTATAATAATTTTTATAGTTAGATATTTGACTCAACTTAAAGGAGACCACCTGAAGAAGCAATCCTAAAAGTGCAGAAATAGGTCAGATCTCATCTATTGTGGTCCCACAGTTTCAAAAGTGAACTTAGATATTTATAGAATGTTTTCATTAAACCAGGTTAGTAAATTTAGTTAGATTATTTTTTTTTAATAATTGATAAATAGAGCTTTGTCTGTGGAATTGTTCATTAGCATACCTAGATGTTTGGTATCAGAGAGCATATATATGACTTCATTGATAGGAATTGTAGGAGCTTTGATTTATATTAGCTTAAAATATCTTTCTAATACAGCAATAAATATTACAAAAGTTAATAATAAAGAATATACGAATATATTCAGGGCTGGTCGGGGCTTTAGTCTGCAGAGTAGTTAGTTTCACACAATATTATAGCAAAAAATGTATAAAAAACGACCCCTCTATGTATTACGCAAACCAAGCTGTTCCGCATATATTTCTGTTACTGTTTATTAATGTGCAATGTACCCCAATTTTTCTATTTTGTTTGCCACCCTACATAACTGATCAAGTTGCAGAAACGAAAAAAATCAGCTCCATTATTGACGTTGCAAATTGCTAATAATTGAAAAATTTACCATGCGTAAACCCCATAGGTACCTATTATTTTAGGATACAAAATAAACAGACGTACATTTCAGTTGTAACGGTCGATAACGGGGGAATCTCCCGATTCCTTTTATTTAATTGGTTCCCAATGGAGCGTCCCGGGAGTCTATTGTTTTATTCGGATCCATTAGGCCTAGATAACCAACCGATAAATCAACAGGGCCGAAAAAACTCCGGATCCTTCGAGTATTTACCCGACAGCCTTTCTTCTGCATCGAGGTGTACAGAAAAGAAATACATATTGGCGATCAAACATGCCCAGCCGTGGAGAAAAACAATGTTTCAAGGGCGCACGCAGAGCCGTACTTGCTCTAATATTAATTTTTATCGGTTTCAAAGATTCAACAAGAAACTGAACACATTCGATAATAGTTCTTTACGTACCAAGGCAATAAAGTGATTCTTTATTGCACGAGTCTGAGATTATGAGTCAAGCAAGCGAAGTGAGCGAGGCTAGTAATTTTATCGCTATCCGTAAAATTTTCTAATTTAAAAAATTGAGCTATTATGTTAACATATTTTATTATGACAAAGTAAACAGAAAAATAACAGCAAATACAAAACAAATCTACTTATTATTTGTTATATGACGTATTATAAAAATTAATTCCTGAAGTCGAGTTTCAATTGGAAATGTTTGAGGATTATTATCTATGTTAACACATATAGTGGCGGAAGTGTGACTAAAACAATGTCGTGTATAAAGTGATGGTTCTGATAAAAGCAAATAGTTGGCAATTTTGTTTGGTACATTTACAAAAGTATGGATTCTAACTGACTAAACTGTGCATTTGCCATTTCTATAAGTTAGGAAAAATCGGTTGTGGGTGTATGTTTAGGACGCATAGCTAAATATTTGTTAAATAATTCTAAAGATTTACTTTTCCTTCAAAATCTGAAGTTATCACAAATATTCGAGGCTTGTTGGTCTTTGTTTTAGCACCATGAACAACCAGAACAGTTTCTTTGTGCTCTATGTCACAGTCTTTTAAATTCAAAAGTTCTTGTGCCAAACACAACAGAAATCTAAATTATTCACTGAAAAAATTAGCATAAATTATCTTCATCATCAGGTAGGTTTCATCCCGTGCAATTAGTACAAATGCAAGTATTTCTTCTTGAGAAAGAGTTTTGGACTTTTTTTGAATATGATTTCTCCCTTTCTGTTTTAAAAAAGCCGTAATTATATTTAATAATGTCAACGTAATTTTTTGCTGGAAGGGTTGCTTTCACCATGGTATAATACTACCACTTTGAAGAAGGAGAGTACTCTCTCGATAACTCGGAAACGAGTAAAACATTTTCACTATATTTTTTAATTTCATGTTTATGGCACCATTTCATAAATATGTCATACTGGCGATTGTATTTTTTGACTGATTTTTATGGTAGAATTTCGAAACGCGTTTCTAACGATTTTCCTCGAATTTTCAGGCAGCTTGTACTAAATGTCTTCTTTCACCATTTTCTATAATAATTAATATTTGCGTCAGATAAAATGTTTGATTTTTACAGTAAAATAAAGTGTTTGGTCCAGAAATCGCTGTGGCAATGCAATAAATAGGACGATTTCTAGGACGTATTATAAAATTCCATAGTCATTCCTATAACATATATATCTATCTAAATATAGTGTCACTGAATTTGCCCCATTCACACCCAAATCGACTACTGTGGTACCGCAAACTGCTAAGATTGCCCCGACAAACAAAATGCCGGGAAATCGAGGCGCAACTAGAAAATCTGAGAAACGACGAGAAGCGTTCGAGTCGTTCGAGAGATGCTAGAAAATACCTGGAATATTCGTTTGGTCTATAAAAGAAGAATAAAAGGCCGAGTAAGTTAGTCTTGCATTACAGCTTGAATTGAAGTGTTTAGTTGGAGAGATCAAAGTGATTTAGATAGCGATTAATTAAATAAGTGTTTAGTTGAGTTGTAATTAGTGTTCAGTAGTGTACTGAGTAGTTAATAAAGCTAAGTGATTAATTTACGGATTGTTTTTCTGGCAGTAAGAAAAAGACGGGTTAGGAAATCCGTGACAATATGTACAAAATATTCTTAGAATAGGCCAAGGAATAAATAACCCCTTGAATTTTTACCGCATGTTTACCTAACACCCTGTATATAGATTTACGGTTCTATAATAATAATAATAATAATATGCCGCTCTCTCTCCCGCACAAGGCGCCGATTTCTGGGTTAATCCTCGTGATTAGATTGAGGAGTAGAGATATTATTATTATTTTTGATTTATTTATATTTAAATTCATAAAGCATCGCGCAATAGTCGCTTTTATTATAACTAATGGCAGTAGGTACCCTCAAACTTAAAATTTTGTCAGAATTCTCATGCGTGTTTCGCTGAATGTTCGGGCCAGTCCTGTCCTGGATGTCGTGGGATCTATTATCAAAACATGAGGGGCAGACGAAAAAGTATTACATATGATTAATGGGCTGGCATCTATGAAACCATGAGATGTAACGTGTATCACGTGGCGGCCATTGTTTCCCTCTTTCTCGGGCCAAAGTTTTCCCCCCTCCTCCTCCCTCCGCCTCGCCACCACTATTTTGGGGGGCGCGTAACGCATGAAGTCTTCTTTGTGGCCGAAGATTTATTGTCCGAGGGGAATTACTTTTCTGATTATTTACTACATCGAGTAAAAGATAAACCTACTTTTTTATAGCGCGTCTGTCAAGGTAGGCATGAGTTGATTTCTCTTCTTCTTGTGACTGGGAAGCTTCAAGTTCATGACTGGTGAGGACTATAAGGTCATTTCCGGATTAAATTTTATGGTTTCGTATACAGGGTGAACCTTAAATAAGTACAAATATTTTAACTGCAGGAGATATTATTTTTGAAAAAAATACCCACTTTATTGGGACCCCTAACCAGATGGATCACAGACGAAACCTAATTTAATGAACCATATGATTTACTGAAGGCGAGGTTGCCATATCGCCTGTATAAGATAAATAATTGGTTAACGTAAATTCAATTTTTGATAATATCTCTAATTTAAAAACACTTGTTTTTAACAATAAGTAAAGTAGAATTATCATAAACGATTAAAATATGAATTTCCGCAAGTTCGATACTATCAATTAAAGTGTTTAGGAAGTTACTTTGTTCAATGATTCCAAAAATTAGCCATAAACGTGCATGAAAGCTCACCTACTTACTGAAAAACCAACTATTTAACCAGTTATCCTGGGTGAAACAGATTTTAAAAATAATCACAAAACATGGAATAGCAAAATAACTATAGCTTGATGTATGCGTTCAATATCAAGAGAAGGCAAAGTAAAATATTTAAAAGCAGTGTCAATCGCATGCAAAAAAGAAACTGGTGCCGTAGGCACAGGTAACAGGTATATGTCACAAGCAGTAGGTGAAATCTCCCGTACCAGCCCCACTTTCTAGGATTGATAGTCGAGGTCGACAAAGAGGTAATGATGAAACCGGCAGCTCAAAGGAATAAGCTGTGGGCAAGTTACAAGTGGAAACAAAACATAATAGTGATAATGATAGTTGTGAGTTGGAGTGTAGTAAAAATTGATAATGAACAAATTGTGGATAACTATGATCGTGAGTAGAGAACCTGGTTTGTATTTTCCATTTATTGGTGAGGTATAGGAATGACAAAGGGGCCATTAATATTTTCATAAATGAACATATTTCATTCATTCTTTGACATGTCTAAAAATTCTAGCTAACTAAGACCGATGGTCAGATAGAGTGCTGTCGAACTTAATAAACCATATGATCTGCTGAAGGCAAGGTTGCCACATAGCCTTTAAAATAAATACATTTTTCACTTTAACGTAAATTAAATCTAATAAAGATTGGTTTTACTTTAATTTTAAGCGATAAGCAAAGAAAAATTGCGTAGGTTATAGTACGGTACGCAGTAATATAAACCTAAATTTTAACTTTTTAACTGATCTTACTACCATAAACGATTGAAAAATTAATTCCCGTTTGATACTACTAATTAAGATATTTAGGAAGTTTAGAACCAAGCATTTAAATATTTACTCACATTTCACAAGTTGATACCATTGTGCACTGTTACAAAAAGACACAAATTATTCCCTTAAGTTATTCTATGAAGAATAACGAAAAACTGATTTTCACATTAATTTTCTGCCATTATTTTTTCAATGCTGACCCGTCACATAACTTGAAACAACGTAGAAAGTTACACAATTTTTTATTCCTCCCTTTTAAATTCATCATATTGTAAAAAGTCAATTGCCACATAAATTTTATATTTTTAAGTAATAATTTTTTTGTAAAAGAAATTCAAGATAATTCTCTCCGCACTAAAACATAGTCGTAAACAAAGACTGCTTGGTCTCACGTCACGATCCGGCCACAGATTATTAAAGATTCTGCGCAAGGTTGTGGTCGTAGACATATGTGTTATAGGCCGGGCGCTGGGCAGTAGGCACAATGTCCCGTAGGGATAAGTGTGCAGTGACTGCAGGGCAAGGTACAAGTGAAAATAGAAACACGTAATATTTGTGGTAAGGTAATGCCTGGCGTATATGTTTTCAGAGCTACGGCACTAACGTATAAAACGTATTTAATACGTATAAGGTACAAGTAAAACAAAATAATGTAATATTTGTGGTAAAGTAATGTCTATAAAACGTATTTAAATCGCTTTTTTACGGGCAGTGTTTTGAACTGAATTACGTAATAATATACAGAGTATATAGTAATGGAGAGACCCTATAGAAAAATTACAATTACTCAGCAAATTTCACTATTCCGATATCTCCGCCTTCTCAGAGATATCAAGAATCTCTTAAAAGCATTTTTTTTTCTCAAAAATAAAGAGATATAAGGTATTTTTCGAAACATTAGCCCAGTGTTGTGAAAACCACATCCGTCTTGTAGTTTTCGAGATACTCAGCAAAACTAAAATACAAATTAAGTTACTCTGATTTTTTTACTAAGAAAACTACATAATAGTTGCAGTATTGGTGTACTTATTATTCATATAATTTTAAGAGGGAAATAACACTAAATACAAAACTTGAGAAAAGTGAAAACACAAGACAAGTTTACACTTTATCATTTTTTTTTAATATTATTTAGAGGAATACGTATGAAATAAACTAATTATGACTTTGCGTAAATTGGATATTACAACATTTGTAAAGAATTTCAGTTACGGAAACGACTGTCTTTTTTTAATTTCCTAATTTATCAAGTCCGTAGTTATAACTAAGGCTTTATACATAGATTTAATACCGATTTTGCTGCAGCGAAGCTCGTAGATTGGTTTTTCCGCATTATTTTAGAATGGCTGCCGCTTATGTATGGGGCTTCCTCCCGCGTCGGAAGCCCTTTTTGCCATAAATTGAGCTCCGAATCGACGGAACAAAGCCCCCAGATTAGCATCCCAGTCAGCCGCGGCTCGGCGTCTTATCGACCGATCTGATCCTTTTTGTAACTTTCGAATTACCCCGGCCTCTTTTAATCTAAAGTTATATTATTAATCCCCTGGAACCGACGTCTTATCATTCCGTTATTAAACGTCGTTTTTCCGGCCGATCTCACGCGAAGTCTTTACACGTCCGCAGAGAAGTCTTCGATCGCTCTGATTTATTCATGCAGGAGGCGCTGGAACGGCTTCGTAATTATCCGGAAACAAAAGCCGGTGGTCGGCGGACCCGGAGGTGTATTTCCGGAGCGATACAGACATCCCTGCTCGGACCGTGGCAAACCATTGGCGTGGATAAGGCGTGGCCGCGATTCATACAAATAAGAACTTTCTGTGTTGATCACAGTTGCATAACAATTATGTGCAAATTTACCCATCGGTGATAGTTTCTCTGTTTTTGTGGATTAGTGTTGGCATCTTGTTTTGATTTTTCTTGACCTTGTTTTGGGCTCGCAAGACAAGACTTGACAGTTCGAATTACAAGACAATAAATATTACTACAGCAAGAAAGAATTCTTGCAAATATAAGAAGCGGTAATATTTAAGTGATTGGCTGAAAAAATAAATATAGCATTTCTCTAGTAGGTACCTCCCTATACAGGGTGAGTCAGAAAGAATGGGTCAACGACCTAAGCTGGGGATACTAGACACAAAGATATTATGTTGCCTTATACGAATGTCGCTGGTTTAAGAAATACAGAATGTTCAATGTTTAAATTTTACTCTAAAATTTTTCAATTCAATTTCATTCTGACTCATCCTGTATACTTTATTTAAAGGATGTCCAGCATATAAAATTATTTTTAAAATTCAAGTTTTTTGAATTTAGGTCCAATTTAGCAGAACTAAAACTAATTATAAATTCACTGTCACTTGACTGAAACAGATACGATTCTGTTTAGCCTATTTCGTTCATTATTTATTATTATGTCAAACTAACCGTTTCTATACAGGGTGAAGTACAAATATTATAACCAGCAGTGCAGTTCACTATGTAAAACATAATTAATAGTTTCTTTTACAAAAGAAATCAGGAATAAAAAAAGTCAAATTTTAAATAAATGTCGTAATTTTTCAATCGAAAACTTGTTGAGGACCGCTGATCCTACTCCGGTACTAATATTTTAAAGAGCCATGGTGGATATGAATTCCACAGCGTTGTCAGTGTTACACTAATTTCTTCATAATAGGCTTCAACAAAGTTAGCTAACATTTTTAGACATGTCAAAGAATGATCGAAATATGTTCATTTATGAAAATATTAATGGTCATCTCCTCCCCTTTATCATTTCTATACCTCACCAATAAATTGAAAATATAAACCAGATTTACTACTCACACACATAAGCTTACATCTGTCAACAATGTCAACTACCATGCGGTCGTTTTTTTTGCGGTTTTTCTAAATGCAGAAACGACAAAGATTAACATTCTTATTAGTGATAGATAGGTAATAGTTAATCCAGTTAGCTGCAGTATTTTGCATTCATTTTTCATTATTTCGTAATAAACTGGCAAAACTACATTTTCACTCATTACAACCACTCACTACCGATAAAACACACTTCTCGTAGGATACAATGCCTATTTATTATAAGAAAATCGAACAAAAGGAGGTACTAATAGGTAAAAGAAAACTTTTAAAGCACCCGCGGTAGTCTTGTTCCTTAACCTAGAAAAACAAAGCGGCGAACTATATTGTGGGAAAATATCTGTACCAGACACAAATTTCTTTAATAACTATAAAATATTTACAATTAAAAAAGGCACTAAAACCTGAACAAGAATACAAAACTAGACCGTAAACATAGGAATTAAATTATGACATGACAGCGAATTTTACTGTTGTGTTGTTGGTTATCTATAAACATGTGGCGGACGGGCTGCATATTCGGAGTTATATAAGGGTTTAATACAATATAGAAAACAATTTTTTTTGTTTTATAACTAAGTTTGGAATTTATTTGAAGGGTGATTCCGTTAATTATTCCCTCTTAAAATATTTGTACTTGGTCATAGTTAACTCTGTAGATGAAACGTGATGATGAACAAATTCTACAAAATTAAACCATGATATTGATTTAAGTGGTAGAAAATTGACATCCTAATTTTTATATTTTAATGTAAAACTTATCATACAATCTACGCAACGACAAAACGCGTTTACGTCGATGTATCTTATCGCACTGCGACCGGCAGCGTTCATTGCGCCTCGACCTTTTCGACAATTAGTACCCTGTTAAGCCGCTAGATCCGCTACTGTGCATTACCTTTATTGGAGGAGCTTTTGTGAGGCAGCGCCACTCGATGGAGTGCCTAACGAATTTGTTCTGGACCTTTGACAATGGCGCGGGTGTTTATTTGCCTTTTGTTTTCCCCAATTGTTCTAATATGAGTTTGCGGCGTCGGGGAGTATTTTCTTTCCATTGAGCCTTTTGTTTTTTCTTGGTGGAAGTCACTTCCCTGAGTATCGCTCCTCTCGGCTTATCGTGCCGCATTAAAGCTTCGGTTTTGTTTATAGTATACTTCTGCATCTCGGAAAAAAACGAGATGCGGAAAAATCAAGGTCATTTTCGAGTTTTGCAATTCTTTCACCTTAATGAAAGACACAGCAGCATAGACTAGATTGGATTCGGTAAATATATAAAATAAAATTGAAAATGAAATTATTAAACGATTTTTAAAATTTAAATTTACTTTTTTACAAATTATTTCAAAAAATTGGAGCGTAAAATAATTGTATTAAACCAGAAAATTTTTGTAACAATATGACTTTCCCCAGGATAACGAACCGAGGTGAATTACCTCATAATCTGGCCCTTGTAATCCGGTGGGTGGGTGCCCTGCGCTCTCTGGTGGAATATTCATTTTTCCAGGTTTAATAAAACCTCGTCGGCGGTCGAAAACAATATTAGAAAACTTACTGACTAATAATTTAAATTTAAGTGGTGGGGGAATGAGGATCATTAAAAGTTGGGAGCGTCTACTTGTAGATGAAACAAAAGATTTTGAGGTAAAAGCCTTTTGTCTGTTCGTAAATAATTATTTTAATAAGTAGCTCTATTGACTACTTCAGTTCTTGAGTACTCATACCAACACCTATCACTGAAGAATCCTCAATTAAAGATCAGTAAAAATAGGCATCCTCAGTAGCAATTAAGAACAACTTTACTTTAAAAAAGTTTCTAATGGGGTTGTGATTGTCAATTTTATAATTAATACTAAACGAAAATTTTGATTTTCATCAGAAAGTGCATTATCGAATTTCAAAATTTTCAATAAGCTTAATTCATTATAATAACATTTTTTAATGACTGTATAGAACTATACCAAGATAGCTGTAAAATAGTAAATATTCATTAATTCACAGCATTTCTCATTGTTTCAGTTTTAGAGAGTATCATATAGAATAAATTACGAGAAAGTGATTTTTATCAATTTTTTAGGTTTTCTCAAATATTTGCTGTGTAACCCCCAATTTTAACTTCAGATTTGTGTTCAGCGGGAAAAAATACAAAAGAAAAATATAGTCTAACTCCCAGCACATATGACTTTTTTTTGTGGACCTGCGTAAACTTTTGATGCAATTTTTTATCGTTTTTATGGGTTTTCTCTAAAATTTGCTGTGCGACCCCCCATTTTGACTTCAGATTCATGTTCAGCAGGAAAAAATACATGGAAAAAATATAATGGGACCCTCAGCACACACCACTTTTTTTTTGTGGACCTGTGCAATGAATCGCGACGAAACAAGAAAGAAACGTAAAGCTCTCTAGCATTTCTATATTGTATGTTTGTGAAGACCATTTTAATTTAAGGTTAAGTAATTGCAAATAAGTATGAATAAATAATGAAAAAAGCGGTCTATCCAACAAATTTTTAGGTACATAAATCTTTGAAAATCTTAAATTTAACTGTAGGTATATGTAAATATATATACAGTATGCGCCAAAAGTATGGAATAAATTTAATAAAAACGAAACAATTATTTTTTGGGAAAAATCCTCGAACAGGTCGATTTTTAATTTAAAAAATACATATTTTAGCGTAAAATGCGATTTTCAAATGTCATTTGTTTTCGAGTAATGACGTCATCGATTTTTTTCCTTGATTCTGAAAGATCGTTTAATTCTCTATCAGACAGTGCTAAAATTTTGCGCTCTTACATAGGAAAGTTTTCGAGTAAATGACGATTGAATGTCAGAAAACGTAAATTTTATCCATAAAAAAGTAACAATTCTGAAGTATGTAAAATAAAATACAATTGATTAAATTTTATACTTAAATTAAATGTTCGAATTGCCATCCACCAACTTGTTGATAATGCGCAAGTCTGTGAAGAAATTCTTCTTGCACATTATGAATGATTTCTGGGGTAACTCTGCGTATTTCGTCCCGAATGCGATTTTGAAGTTCTTCTAAATTACGTGGTTTATTAATGTACACTTTTGACTTCAAGTATCTCCATAAAACATAGTCAAGAGGTGTAAGATCTGGCGATCTTGCAGGCCATTTTATCGGTCCGCGTCTGCCGATCCACCTCCCAGGAAAACAGTTGTCCAGAAAATCTCGTACAGGGCGCGCATAGTGCGGAGATGCACCGTCTTGCTGAAACCATATGGTAATGTCAGGAATGTCAGGGTCATTATCGTTAGGAAAAATTACTGCAAGGGCTGGAACAAGGTCATTTTCTAGAAACTCTAAATATCTTTGTCCTGTAAGGGTTCCTTCAAAGAAGAAAGGCCCTACTATTCTGTCGTCAACTATTCCATCCCACACATTTAATTTCTGAGGGTGTTGGGTATTTGCCTCTGCCATCCAATGAGGATTTTTCCGACTCCAATATCTGCAAGTTTGACGATTTACTGTACCATTCAGACAAAATGTGGCCTCATCTGAAAAAAGTATTTGCCGGTGTACATTTCTATTTGCTTGACATAAATCCATTAGAATTTCGCAAAAGTGTAAGCGGCGATCGGGATCATCTTCATTGAGTTCCTGCACAAGTTGAATTTTGTAGGGATGATATTTTTCCTTCCTCAAGGAAGGATACGTAGCACTGTGCTCTGACTAGTGTCATTGTTTAATGCAACCAATCGTGAAGAATTATGAGGATTATCCACCATACTTATCAAAATGTTCTGTTTCTGATTTTCATTAATGCTTGGACGTCCAGGTTTTGGAATATTTACAACATTGCCAGTTTCTCTAAATTTAGACTCTACCTTACTGACTGTTGATTGGCTGATAGGGCGATCTGGATATTTTTCATTAAATAAATCGCAAACTTCCTGCTGAGTTCTAGTCATATTCCCGCATCCGATAAGAATTAAAATTTCAATTCTTTGAGTAACAGTTAAATGTGCCATAATACTTTAAATTGAATAATAATTTCTATGTCGTTTACAATACTTATTAGAAAGTCGGTGTGACAATGACTCTTTGCAAAGATCACCTACGTTATCCATAAAAGAACTATGGAATTCGGAAAACCAAACTTGATAACGTTTTTGCTTTATTTTAATTGATTTACGTTTTCTAACATTCAATCGTCATTTACTCGAAAACTTTCCTATGTAAGAGGGAAAAATTTTAGTACTGTCTGATAGAGAATTAAACGGAATCAAGAGAATCAAGGAAAAAAATATGGTTGCCATTTAAAAAAAAATCGATGACGTCATTACTCGAAAACAAATGACAATTGAAAATCGCATTTTACGCTAAAATATGTATTTTTTAAATTAAAAATCAACCTGTTCGAGGATTTTTCCCAAAAAATAATTGTTTCGTTTTTATTGAATTTATTCCATACGCATACTGTAATATGCACAGCACACAAACAAGGAACCTTGTTTATAACAGCACTACCTTACTCAGTATTTGCAATACATATGACTCAAAAGAAATGTCACGAAAAATGAAACAAATGCCTATTTACCTCACGATCGCCGTAACATAAGCAAGATGGCATACTGGCATTTGACATCATACCAATGACACTGCGTTTTCGATCACGTGGTTTTGTTGACAATCTATGGCAATTTATTAATGTTAATATTTTGATTATTATGTGATTATTGCCATCAGACACATCTTCTGACCATTCAATATGTTTGAAAGATTATTCTGTTATATATTTCAGATCAATATAAAATTCATGCAACTTCCCCATTCTCAATATGTTTTTCTTTCGCCCAGGTTTCAAAGTTATTGTAGAAGTTTTCGTATACATTTTTCGGGCACTGGCGTGGATGCGCGGCTTGTTCAATATTCAAGGATTCGTCATTATCATTATCATCCATTATTATTATTAATATTATCATTATCATTCATTATCATAAATAATGTTGTTGAAGCAAATTGTGTGTTTTAAGCACTCGACGAAATTTTGCATCCCGTATTCACTTATCGCGTGCGTAGAAATGTTATTTTACTTGTGGGTAATATTTGAGGTACTTACACCAAATAAAAAAATATTTAAGGTACCCAACTAATTTCATTTAGTAACATACTTCAGGCTTTTTCTCAGTGTAGCGTTACTTTGAGGGCTGCCTTCGGATGGGCGGACCACTAATAATGTAATTTTTACCGTTATCGAGCACTTAGCTCCCATAAAGGGCCTTTCATTTATTTTTGTCAGCTCGCCGGCTGAATGGGACGCGATAATGGCGAATAACCCGCACTCCCGCGTTTAATAACTCCTTTCGTTCCTTCGATGTAAATGGATTTATAATGGAACAACAGAGCGGATATTTACCCGGAACAAATAGACTGATGCTATAGCACGCGAGATAAAAAATTGGCCTTTAAATACCGACGCGATAACAACATTATTTGGTCTCGTATAGTGGAACCACGATAGTCAGTTCGGAGTCCAAAGTGTTTTTTTTAGATTGTTGTTTAGAAGCGAATAAAACAGAAAATCGAAAAAAAAATTATCGACCTTTTAAAAGAGACACAAATCAACCTATAACGACGACGATCCTGGTACGCTACAAAATTTTCTGACGAAGCCATATGACGTTCGAGTGTTGAAGCGAAACCGTGTTGCCACGTTAGAACCACATACATAAATATTATTTAACACTTCAGAGTATTTATTCAGATCACAACACACATATGCAGAGGGGATATGTGAAAATAACAATGTAATGCAATCCGCAACAGTTAATTTATTTCGGATTGTCTTGCGTATCGGTCGTCCACGAGCCTTCAGTATCTTTGAGACATCGGGTCTGTAATACCGAGACGACAACTTGCAGGACATCGGCAAAATGACTTGAATGTGATATAAGCTGTTTTAAATTTAGTTTACTCCATGTTAATGTGTACTCATTAAAAACACAGTAAAAACTAGGTTAGGTTAGGTGTGCCGGATGGTTTATCACTGAATGTGTCATGGATTGTTTTTTGTCGACAACACGAGGGTTTTTTGTGTTATTTACAGTCAGTATTTAAATACGATCTCATTAATTATGTAATAAAATGAATATGGTTTATTATTTGATCCGTTGGAGTTTTGTAACTTTTACAACATTTATTACATTTTTCAATATTTTAAATTATTATTGGATGAAGTGTAAGAAAAAACATAAGAGTTTTTAAAATAGTCGACGTCGACTTAATTTGGGATCTGTTAATTAGTTGAGGTCCCCAGTGGTCAGTAACAGTCCGAAAAAGGATTTAAATATTGATTCAATAGTTATTTATTGTATAAGTGTTTTAAGTAGCATTTTATATACAGGGTGTTAAAAAAAGAGTGTAAAATATTTAAGGAGGTAATAGTATGAACCAAAATAAGCAGAAAAGTCTCAATAAACATGGGTCCGCAAAGTAACGGTTGCGGAGATATGGAATGTTTTATGTTTTTTAGCCCCTTTTTTATTTTGCAAAAACGTTGTGTATTTTCTTATAATAGTTGGTTGATCTTTAGTGAAATAAACAGTACGTATTTGACAGTTGTTCTCAGTGCACAAGTTTTCTTTCGCTATGGCTGGTTACTCTAACGCAGAATTAACAGACATGCATTTCATGTATGGTCGTGCTAATGGGAACGCCACCGAAGCGCGACGTCCTTATGTTGACGCTTATCCAAATCGCCAGATTCCTTCACAACGCATGTTGTTGGGAATGGACGGAGGGCACTTTGAACATCTTCTGTAACTTTGTTTTTTGTTTGTTAAAAGCTTCCTTTGTCAGTTTATTCCTAATAAAATAAAATGTTTGAAAAACCAATAGTGGTTCATATCTCCGCAACCGTTACTTTGCGGACCCATGTTTATCAAGACTTTTGTGCTTATTTTGGTTCATACTATTACCTCCTGAAATATTTTACACTCTTTTTTTAAAACCCTGTGGAGTCAGAATTATTGGAATTTAATAAAAAAATATTCGCACGTCTTGATATTTCTTAGTACTCAATGAAACGTGGTAAATTTTTTTATACCTACTGGTTGCTATGGTAGGTTGTTTATTATGAATTATGTAATAAACAGTTCTATCTGAAAAGTACTAGAAAGTAATTGTATTCCTGTGGCTGTTTTCGAAGAAGCACTAGAAGCAATTTTCCATTTATTTGCAGCGAAATCCAGGGAACTTTACGAAGAACGAGAAACTGTTCGCCGAATTTAACGAATGGAGGAGTAATGAGTAATTTGAGAAAAAAATATGCAATTTCATCTATGTGATCGAAGTATTCGATGTTGAAGGCTACTATGAAGGTCTACAAAAATATAGATTTTGGAAAATATAACAAGCTTACTGTTTATTTGAAAAGCGAATCGAGAGGATACAAAACAAAAAAAACTGCAGTATTGGCAAGAGAACATATTGGTGAATTTTTGACTGGGGCTTCCGATAAAGAATATTCAATGATTAAGGTAATATTTCTTTACTTTTTACATGTTGTTAGGTATATAGTGAACTCTAAATTGTTTTAGATTGCATTAATAACGTTGGCAGTTACCCACTTGTTTCAATACCTGACATCAAGACGAGCATTTCAAGAAAATTAACAATATAGAAGAAGGATTTTGCGTGAATGCTGTTGAAATATGCAAAAACGATATTTATCTGCATCCATTTCGTGTTACAAAAATGTACTTCTCAGCTGTTGGAATCAACACATTGGCTAAGATACCCTCAATAGTTCCTTCATTTCTGAAAATCGCAAATCCAGAAGCATATACTGGCCATTGTCTGAAGCGCACTTCAATAACATTGTTGGTCGATAAAGGTGCTGATCTTACAACCATTAAACAGCATGGTGAATGGAAGAGCTCATTTGTAGAAGAAAATTATGTTGTGGAGTCCATACCTAACAAACTTCATATTGCAAGGAAAATATAGTTGTTCGTTACAAGAAGAGACATCCATAACTTGTGCAAATTCTTTACAAACTTCAGCAGATGTTATGCGTTACGAAAATGATGGCAACAATGCTAGAAGGGTTGTCATTAACGGAAAGTTTAAAAGTTAAATGTGATAGAAAAAAAATTAAATGTCTATTACTATAAATTTCAATGTTAATAAGTAAATAAATTAAATTTGATTTATTATATGTAGATTTATTACTTTTTACATTATTTCACTAGTGAAATAAAATTACTTTATTCTACTAGTGGATAAAGTATCACTTTAGACAGTTCATATGTGTGAATAAAAATCCGGTTCGTTTTCAGCGAAAATATGCATTAATATTTTTTTAAATTGGATATTCATGTTATACTCATTTTTCTCTATATTCCTTAAATTTGAACATTTTGATTAGATCACTTTATATTGAACAATTTTTTGCTTTTTACGAAAATATTAACGGAATTGCATAACCTCAATTTATTTTTTCTTTAATTAATATTTATTTGCAACTTCTTTCAAAATTAGTAGAATACGAAAAAAAGCAAGAATATTCCGAAGCCCTAATTTTTTTTTAAGACTGGAACATTATGAGCTAGGACTGAAACAAGCCGCGCCATGTAAATTATTAGCCTTTCCCCAGGGATTGCAACCTTTATGATCCGCATTTACTGGGTAAATTTTCCGTGCACAGCGCGCTCGATGAATACTAAAGCACATAGACATCAGCGAATAGACCCAGACGCAGCCGCCATCCTCTCTAAAATGTAAAGTTCCCTATCCAACGGGATAAGCGTAAAAAAAAGACCGCCTCGTCCCGGCAGTTTGTATAAGGCCAGGTTTACATGATTACGGGGAAAGCCTTTCCAATAGCAGTGGGCTGAGATGAGCTTTTGGTAGCCGAGAAGTCCGGGGTGCAAGCGACGAACGACGACAAAATTACAGGTATCGATTAGGGGGTTGACGGGGTGATTTGAGATAACTTACTTTCTCAACGCACCATTTTTATGGAGTACGTTTCTTAATACTTAAGAACTGAATTGTTCAAGGCTTTGCTAATAGAATAAGAATACACGGTAAAAACAGTTTTGTTATTTCAAGATAGGTACATGTTTTTGTTAATTTTATTTTGTTTAATTATATCTTATAATTAAAAAAGAAATGTCGTTTACATTTTTTTTCTGTTGAATCTTACATAACTTGAACAAAGTCAAACATTTAAAGTTGGTTTCGCACTTGAGTAAAACTGCGATTTGAAAAGGACGTGGAACTTACTTTATTTCATTATACTGTGAGTTATTTCCCGGACTCATTTAAGTCCGGGAAATAACTCATTACAATACTGAGTCCGGAAAATGTTTACTTCCCGGACTGCTTTAAAAAAAACACAATATTCACATTTTTAAAAGATTTTATCTTTAAAACTACAAAATCAAGCCTATAAAAACTAATTATAATTATAATTAACAGTAACTGTGCAATGTGAATTTCCTTGCAGGCTGAATGCAGGAATATCTTTAGAGACAGAATCTTTACTAGACACGGTAGTGGTGGTGGATATAGTTTATTGCTTGGTCTGAAGAACCTGTATAAAGTTTTCTCGATTTTGAATCATCCTTGCTGCTTTTGTTTTGTTTTTTAAGGAATCTTGAATGCATTGTTCCGCAACAGATGAGCTTTTCCATGCACCATGATGCTTCAGTGTTGATAAATCAGCTCCCGCATTCGCCAAAAAGTGGCAGATGTTCTGCGGAAACAATGCCCCGTATATTTTTCTGGGTGTTCCAACTTCAAATATCCCGCAATTTTTTTTGGTGCCCCCCCCCAATGGTATGTATGCCCGCTCTTTGAGAAACACATGTTCCTCTTCTATAACCCAAAAAAAGAAAATTTTCCTTCATATTTTTAGGTCGGAGCTTAACGTATTCTCTGAATATTTCCAGAAAGTATATTCCTTCATTGTCGTCACTCAATACAGTGAATACCCGTTTTGTATTCATCTTAGAAATGGGAATGGTTATAAAAAGTTTGGTGCCACAATCGTCAATGTCTTTTAGGGTCATATGGTATAACTCTTCTCGCCGACAAACACCAGCACTTCCTATCATTGCGATTACCTGTAACAATAGAGAAAATGGTTTAAAACTGGTTGTCAAATTGACATTGAGTACCTATATCATTCAAGATGCACATTGTTTAATTCAAAACTAATGAAAAGGTTAAACTTGTTTACCTTCATCAAAAGATATGTATAGGTAACTGCTTTGAACTTGGACATGGGTGATATCCCAAAATTGTGTATTTTCTAAATTAACTTATAGATATTCCTCATTCGGTTATTTTTTTTTTAAATTCTTCGATTTGGTTTCTCTCCAGTATCTTTGCCTTCTTTGGTTTCATGATTCTACTTTCAAATATGAAATAAGTTTACCATACTGCTTCTTATAGCCTTATTGATAAGAGATTGAAGTTAAAGTAGAAGTATGTGGATTAGTTGCATCGATTTAGCAATTTTTTTATAAATGCCTGAAATAGCATTCTACATATACATAGACATTGTTTAATAGTGTTAAATATACAAAAGTATTTACACAGGTCAAAGTTTAGAAAAAAAAAGATCACGTAAATGGTAGGAGCAAATATAGAACATATTTGGAATCGGAATGAAGCGCTGAATACAATAAATGTAAGTTTGCTTTACCATTGAACTTAAATCTACTCCAATTAAACTTAGATTAAAATAGTCACCACAAACAATGTGGCAATACTTACTTTCGTCGCACTTCATCGTCCTATACCACATTTATCTTTTAGTTTTTTTGGCACGGTTAAATATTTTTTATTAGGCCCTGAGTGCTGGATTCGTACATAATGGCATAAGGCAATATTTTTTCGACTTGCCCGGTGAGATGCACTTTCTGTGCCCATTTTAAGAGTTGCAACATTATTCAATACCAATGTCTATTTAATAAAATAACATCTAATAATACCATAAATGACAAATTAACTCTACTACTTAACTAAAGCACACTGTATTTAGATATTGTCACGGATTTCCCAATCCGACTTTTACTTCTGCCAGAAAAACAATCCGTTAATTAATCACTTCTTTATTAACTATACTCAGTACACTACTAATTACTAATTACAACTCAACTAAACACTTATTTAATTAATCGCTATCTAAATCGCTTTGATCTCTCTAACTAAACACTTGAATTCAACACTGTAATACAAAACTTATACAAGACTAACTAAATCGGCCGTTTATTTTTCTTTTATAGACCCAATGAATGTTCCAGGTATATTCTAGTATCTCTAGATTCATCTTACCGAACGACTCGAATGCTTCTCGTCGATTCCCCAATTTTCTAGTCCCGTCTCGATCCACGGCTTTTTGTTTGTTTAACAGAATCGTGTAGGGGCGATCGGGGCAATCTTAACATTTCGCGATACCACAGTCGTCGGTTTGGGTGTGAGTGGGGCAAATTCCGTGACAATATAAACGTGCGAACGGCGTCTGACGTCACAGGTCTATCCTGTGGCGCCCCTGTTTCAAAGGGCATGGCCAGACTAATTTTTTAAATATCATTTTTAGGCTTATTTTTAACGAAATTGTCTAGGAAAAACGCCATCATGCAATTTTCTCATTAGGGGGATTACTAGAGACTGGTAAAATGTTACACAAGCTATTTAACTTACCTTGTCACCCCATACTATTATAAAACGGACTGTAATGAATTTCAGCTACGTACGCCTGCAATAAGATTTCGCGGGGTGGCACTGAGCACCCCCTGAACACCCTGCACGTTAACAATAACGGGCATAAACAAAATTACGCCGCGATCTAACGGCTTACCCGAAACACATTAATTTCGTGATGCCAACGGAAGCGCAACAGTTAAAGGCGTGGCGGGGGTCGAGGGACGGAGGGCAGGGGGCAGCGAAATTTAATCTCGTATTCGAAATGAAATTGGTAATTTACAATTCCACATGGACTCGGTTACTCGAGGAGGATTTAGGATCTGGCTAATTGTGGCAATCCGGGGGTGGATAATACGCCATGAGGAAATATGGGGCAATATACCAGAGCTTAAACAGATTTTGCGTCCGGTGATGATAATCTGGATGTTCATTTGCATTTGGACCTCCAGATAGGGGATTTCTTGTAAAAGTTAGAGAGAAAATGGGGTCTGTCGTTTAGACTTTTTAAAATACCATAAGCAAAGTAGCGACTTATTATTAAAAAGTATACAGTGCGGCGGTTCGCCCCCCCTTTGAAACTGATAAACTTTTGGTAGGTTGTCTTTAGAAAAAACAGGTCGATTTTTATTTTTGAAATAACCTCCTTTTAAGTTTTTAACATTTATGTGCCACTTTCCGTTTTCCCGGAAATAACGTCACCTCTCTTATTTTAAATGGAACACTAATATTTTTGTTACAGATATCGAATTTAAGGTAAATAAATTCTGAGTCAGATGATATAACACAATGCTCGTCAAACCTTGATAGATCGTTCAAAAGAAGAAAAACCCTTCGTTAGACTGAATATAATATTTAACAATATGTATGATTTAATTTTTCTTTAATAACAATAATATTACTACACCACAATGTGCTCTCTGACAATAATAAAATCTGTTTTTGCACTTGTTATTAAATCATACGTATTGTTAAGTATTTTATTCAGTCTAATGAGAGGGTTTCCTTCGTTTTTGAAAAATCTGTCAAGGTTTGACAGGCATTGTCATCTGACCCAGAATTTACCTTAGATTCAATATCTGTAACAGAAATATTAGTGTTTCATTTAAAATATGAAAGATGACGTCATTTCCGCGAAAACCGGAAGTACCTCATAAATGTTGATAACTTCTGAGTCTCTCTCTCTCTCTTGGGACATATTGATATAATGCTTAATTTTTGAGTAAAATTCGTTTTAGAACAATGTTGCGTAAAAAACGGAGAATCGAAATTATAATTATTTTCTATTATAGCAGGTTGTGAAAAAAATAAAAGAATTTGGTGCCTTTTGCAATGACAGTTCAGCTACTCAGCAACACAATAAATTAATAAAAATAATTGAAAAGCACTAACTACTAATAATTTTATCTTTATTTGATTAGTATTTTTTATAGCAAACGTTTTGCTAAATACATTTTCTATATTCGCTTCAAGAATTCAGACGTCTTATGTCTTTATTGTCAACGTAATGTTCGATATTCGGTCGTGTTAAAAACAATCATTTTTTGCAATTTAGTGCAATATATAATGCAAACTTTTAGTGTAGTATATAGTATTATAACTAGTTGCAGTTTTTTAAATATTTTGATGAAAATATAATGAATTATTAATTTTTGTTCGTATGACGTAAGTCGTCTGAATTCTTATCGTGAGTATATTTTGACGTCGAACTTGAAAACTATTTTGTGGGATGAATCCTCTATTGTAATTTTATCAATGAATTTATTTCTGTTGCATAAAATATATACATATAAAGCTTATAGGCATATATAGCCAATAATTTAAATGGTATAAAGCAAGCTTTAGTTACGTCCTTATTTATCTTATTATTCTTATGGGAGCATTGTAGATTGCCTTCACATATTATATATTTTTTTGCTTATTTTAGTGAGTTCTGTACACAGTAGAAGTTTGGAAGCTTATTTTAGAAACACTCTGTATAAGGCAGTAAAGAGATAGAGAATATGTGAAAAAGATCCATTTGGACGCGCATTTACGAGAATGCGATAGTGACAGTCTAATAAAATATATCAAATCTAAATTTTAATTGTCGTTTCATTTGTATTAAGTTTCGGATGTGAAATGTGTACTATACCAAATTTTGTTGTATATTAATTTAAAATATTGTACCCTCTAGAAACACGAATTTTATTGTCACTACTTGATTACACAACAAATATCCTTCAAAGTTACAACTGTCAAATCTTGACTTTGACGTTTGTCACTAGCGTTCGATTGTTCAGTATAAACTGAAGGTGAAACCGATTTGCTTATATATGTTTTTAGAGTTCTCGAAGTTTTCTAGCTCCTCGAGAACGCGTCTAGAACCAAATCGATTATAACTAGAATTCTCTAAAAAACGTCAAAATAAAGGTATTAAAAAAATTCAAGCAGGAATATAATTACAAACTAAAAATGTGAGCTTCCATAACAATATTAACTTATTAACATTGTGAATATAGAAACTTCATAATAGCTGTTATATTATTATTGTTAAAGAATGTAAAATTATAATAAATTTCGGTAATCAAACGACCATTCGTTCAGGTTTTTAGTATGTGTAACAATGATTTTAAGTTTCTAGCTATGAATGTTTATCCTATAGAAAAAGTTGATTATTTTTTTTGTCATCGAAAATTTTCAGTTTTATACCTCTTCATGTTTGCTTCCAAACCTTTATTTATTTAAGAATATTTTTAGAACCAGTACAAAAAGCGGAAAATATGTTTCTCTGCCCTTTGTGTGAAAGCCTCTGTCGATCGTAGAATCCGATGCGTATGTCGACTTACAGCCACTGACATGTCTGGGAGCCTATCGACATTCTTAGCGTTTCGGAGAGCTGCGGATATTCTAGATTCCAGCCGAACCTTCCCCTAGGATTAAATGCGTGGGGTTTAGGGCGATGGGTCCCGTGCCCTCCGACGTGACAAGATGTCGCGTAAATTCCAGCTTGAAAGTGCTAATCCACAAAGTAATCTGGTGGACTAACCTCACTAATTAAGGCATAGGAAAAACTTGTTTAACAAAGTACGGTTTAATTCAAACAAAAAAAAAGTGTCGCGTATCCACAACCAAATGTGTAGTTAAATGCAATAAATACGTACTTGTGTTGATTGCTAACATAATTATTGTTTTAGATGACATAGGAGCATGGAGCCCTAACATTTTGTACGTGAAGGATAGCTAACAACAATAATCGAATATGAATTTATGAATCTTAATATACCATTATATTATTAGGAATGTAGTAAACGACAATAGTTACTTTTGTATCTAGATCACGAAATGGTACTTTTGCATTCAAAAATGGAAGTTATTTCCATTCCAAATATCCATTCGAAAACGCAAAAGCATTTCACGTTCGAGATACAAACAATATTTTTTCGAAAACTGCAATAAAATGAGACAATTGTGTTACGTACAATAATTTAGTTTATATTTGAAATCGTTCGAATCGTGTTTGAATCAAAATGGTTTAGGCGGGGTGACTATCATAACGATAGCAACCTAATTAAACCTTCGACGTTATATGGTCAGTATACTGAATGCCAAATAAAATGTATATATCAGGAAATTTCCGAAACTAATACCATATTTGAAAAGCAAATCAGTTGAATACCTTCCAAAAAAGGCCAGAATTGAAACGAAAGAGAAAATTGAGATTTTTACAAGAAGCATCTGATAATAAAATGTAATCCAAATTAATATAAATCGATCGATTCAGCTAATTTTGGACAACTTTTCAGATCATTTTAATAATTGGTGTAGGGAAGCTTTGAGTAGAGATGACTAAAGATAACGATCGATGATATAGACAAAGATTCAATTATTATTAAGAATTCCCTATTCCAAAATTCATACTCTGAGATGTTTTATGATATCAAGTCCAGACCAAATGAAGGTATACCACAAATACTGTGCTTTACTTCCAGCAGTTGCTACAAGTCGAAGATTTATGTGTTTAGAAAAATGTGTTAACCAAGTGGTTGACGTCAACAACGACTTATCTCAATTTGTCTTATCCGGAAAGTTTGAAGCGACTGCTTTTGATATTACCACCATTAAATGACATGGGGGTGGCGTTCTATTACAATAGGAGAGACTACTTTCTATACAAAATAAAATTTCAATAGCAAATAAATTGTTGCCATCTTCAGCAGAGTCTACGGAACTTGCCAATAATACAACATTCGCAGTAAAGTTAAACAATTACAGCACTAGCCTCATTGATCACTCAGAACTAAAAGCTGCGATAACTGACAGCGCTAGATCTGGCATAAATTTAACTCACTGCAATATCGGCACTTTCAATTTACATGTTGTGCAAAATAAATTGTAATATTCTGATTATATTACTTACTGCTTTGTACTGAAATGTTATATTACTGAAAGTGTATATTGTTTAATTAATAAAATCATAAATAAGTTTAGAAAAAATTACAACATAAAAGTATTTCGGGGCTAGGTGACAAAAAAATACTCACTTTGTCAACTGAAAATTTAACGATATATCGACGAATTTTTGAATAAAATATTGTAAAATTAGCTCTCAGTAGCTTCAGAGTATTAAATTTACTTCATAGACAAAAACCTAAATTTACTTATATCTTAAAGCTTCACTTTTTGTCCTAAATACATAAATAGCTATCATTCGCGCTACCTGGCGAGCCGCCATTAATAAAGTCGTCGAAGTACGGTGAGGCGGTAAATTAAAATTTCGTCACAGCGTAAGGCAAGAAAATTTCGTTATTACCTTACTTACCTTAACTACTAAAAAATTGCAAGATTTTTCTGTTTCCTATACCTGCAGTAACCCTGTTATCGGGCCTTCCACCTCTTTCTGATGACGTCCAGGCTAAGGGTTAAAAAAACTAACAACACTTTTTCAAATAAATGAAGTATTTATTACTTAAAAATACACAAATCAATACATTCTACAGTTTAATAGTAATTAATATTAATAATAACGAAGCAATGATAATCGAAGAGAAGTAACCAAAAATACAGAAAAATATATATATAATTTGCGGCATGAAAACAAGCAACAGACGACGCACCACGCCCTCCCCGCTTACTTAAAAGAGGAGGAACTCGTAATCGCTGTCGTCGTCGTCGTCTCCGTCGTCGCCCCGCATGAGGCGATCCATGGCGATGTAGCGCCGGATGTCGCCGTGGTCGTAGTACTGCATCGCGATACACGGGTCGGACAGATCGAGCTCGAAGTCGTCGATGTCGTCGTCGTCATCGAGATCGTCGTCGTTCAACCAGAAAAGGATCTGGTGCACCAGGTCGCTGTCTATACCTGCCGAAGGAAATTCGCCATGATATCGATGTTAAGAATGAGGAGGAATAAAAAGTATGTACCTGAAGGTCTGCGACGTCTTGGTCGGGGCGGTCCGACGTCGAGCGTCTTGCCGTTGGGGAGGGCGTGCAGGTACAGGCACGTATTGCCGAAGGGGCACTTTCCTTTACCCTGACGGAAGTACCTGCAGTTCTGTTTCTTCATCCTCTGCTTCTGGGCGTCGATGAATTCGGCTTTTTCTTCTTTGTTTTCCACCCAGAACTTGGAGGGGTATACGAAATCTGGAAAGGAATTTGAACATAAATCCTGCTAGTTTGGCCATCGTCCAAAGGTATTCTAATAAATCGACGTGTATAAGGTGTATTTAACAAATAATTTTAGACATCTATGAAATGAATAATGTAGAGCTTAGCAAATAACAGAAATGTTATCGTCATGCCACCTGGAAATATTCAAAGATACCGAAGTAAAACGAATATATAACGGTTGAAAGCGGTCTAACCAACAAATTTTTAGGTACAGAAAACTTTAAAAATATATATTTTTTAAAATTTAGCTGTAATGTGTAATTATTGCTATAACATAAATTTGCATAGTTCTGCATATAAGATTGTTCACTTTTGTTTCTAAGTATGTGAAAATAATTGTTAGAAAATAATATATATTATTTAAGGAGAATTTAAATAGTAAAACCGGATAAAAACATTAATACTTTTATTTTTGATATTACTTTTTCTCTATGTGTTTTATTTTTCGAGATTTCTGTGCCTAAAGAACACCACGAATTTGATCATTTTATGGCGAGAAATACGGCGACCTCAGTCAAGTTACCTTTTTGCATTGAAAATTTGATCTCTATTAAAGTTCCCTTTATTTTTTTCTTACAAGTGTAATTTATTGATAATTATACATTTTCTGATTTTGTAGACGGAGAAATTTGTAATTATTTATGTTTCACTTTATTTATAAAATGTTTTTCTCCGTATTTCCGTAATTTAAACTTGGCGTTTATGTCGTACAAAATAGATTCAAGAAGATGTAAAATATTAAAACTTTTAAATAATTATTTAATCTTCAATATAAGAAATCATGACAATCTTACGGAAGCACTGACGCATGATTTTTTTTTTTATTAAAAATCTATCAATAAATAATTTTTGCTTTATATTATCCCTGAGAAGAAATCTATATATTTTCCCTACTTATTTCAATACAAAAGAGATTCATAGAAGATTTATCTAAATATTGAATTCGAGTTCAGTTCTTCTTATCGTAGATTGTTTTTTCATAGATAAGGTATAGTTGCAGCAAAAATTTAGACGACTTACGTCATGGCTGAATTGCGAATTCAAGTTATTCCACCGGAAATATGTAAAACATCAATAGGCCATCTTGCTGCTATATACATATACAGGGTGACTCAGAACTTATTTTAAAAAAAAATTGGAAATAGATGCGTCATGAAAACTGGGGTAAATATCGTAATTTTTATTTGTTAACATCCTTATAGTTTCTAAAAACTATTGAAGTTGTAGTTGTTTCAACCTTTACATCTATTTTCAAATATTCGATTACTTATCGTATTAACTTTTTTGTGATGCAAGTATTTACATTAGCCTTTCAAATATCAAAAATGGCTTACGTATAACTCGCAGCTGATCGTTTTAATTTATGGTGAAGTGAAAATACTTTAGCAGTAAGTGCAAGTGTAGTGCAAACGCAGGCGTGACGCGAAAAATTTGCAACCGCATCGTGGAACACCAGGGCGTCCACGGCGTATTGCAGTAGTGTGGCGTATCATACACGAGACTCAATTATATCCGTATCATGTACAGCGTGTCCAAGCATTAATACCAGGCAGAGCAGTTGAATTTGCTACATTAAAATAAGTGTTGTAAAATGTAATTTATTTTCTTCCTTGGGATTTTTTGTCGGGTCGCCGATTATACGCTATATCAAGTTTTACAGTGGACCAGTTTCCAGTGCCGTGCGGAAGTGTATTTTTAAATCATTTTTGACCTGCTCTTTTTGATTCTATTTTTAAAAAATTGTATTTGTAAGAGTCCCCTGTACATTCTAAAGTCAAAATTGAAAGTTTCTCTTGTCCTTACCTGAAGCTGTCCTGCACTCTGGACAGGCCTTGGCCACGTCCAATTCGAATTCCTTGCTCTGGCGCCACTTGCGGATGCAGGTGAAGCAGAAGCAGTGGTTGCAATTGGGCAGGATGCCGAAGGTCTGCTCCAGCCTGTTGGTCTTCTGTAGGATGATGTCGAAGCAGATGCCGCACGTCTTGTGAGCCGATTCGACCTTCTTCACCAGGGCCACCGCCTCCTCTGCGGAAGAGGTGCTCGGCCCCAGTCCCAGGAGATCCTCCTTGGGGCTCTCCACCGATGCAGCTGCTTCTTTGCCTTTAGGCGAGGGTTTCGATTTTTTTGGAGACAATGCGCAAGCGCCTAATGAGTTGGCTAATGAGTCTGTATCTATTGAGGGCGTTATCTAGAAAAAAAAAAGCGGAGGTGAACCCTTCAAAGTCTGTACGACTACCTGATCTAAATCATGTTCCCAGTCATGTACAAAATGTTAATGCCAATAAAGGACCGTTTGACATTTTTAATTTGCATTTGTTGTTTTTGTGTTTAAGTGCAATAGTTGTTTTTTCTTTTAGGATTGTGATGGATTATTCATTTATTTATATAATCTAAAACCATTATTATTTTTAAACTGTGTTTGTGCTGTTTGCAATGGCTGAAAAAAAGACAGATTCGAGTTTTATTGTGTCGTCGATTGCAACAGCACCGCTTGGAAACAACCAAACTTGAGTTTCCACTTAGTATTTCCTACAAAAGGAACGAGTTTTGTGTACGTAAAGATGAAATCTGAGATTCAACAATGCGTCGATAGGAAAACTGCATAGGCAAGGAAACTTCAATGGGGAAAGTGTCACCATACATGTGTTTGCCCCTTACACCTACATTTTAAAGCAGACGATTACCAACTGCTGTATGTATTAACGCTATATATGCGAGATTGAGAACGTGTTGAAAAGAAAATGTGTAGGAATCTAATCATTTACTTTATTAGCTAACAATAGGTAGAAATGTTTCTAATAAAATACTAGTTACTTATAATAGTATTCAACCTTAAACAGTTTATGTGTAACTTACTAGGTTCATTAAACACTTGCATCAGTTGTACATACATGTGTAACCATTAATTGTTTATGTATTATTATTGTCTATTCATTATAAACTGCTATATAATACTATATTTTATTGTCATTTAGGTTTTCTGTAGATCACAGTATAGAAAGACCAGTAAGGACAGCTGCACTTTCCCGCTAAGCCATTTTCAGAATTCATTCATAACTATTTACGCACTCGTTTTGGTTTACGTTTCGTAGTATAACCGCTTTTGTGATATTTTAGTTCTTAACCTATTTGAGTAGTTGCGTTCCAGTCCTGGTTTTAAATTTTATATTTTTGTTATATTTTTAAAAAAATAATTATGACTGCATCAGAAGAACCGGACCTAGGTACAAAAAAGTGCAATATAGTAGGAGTTTATTGTGTAGTAGGAAGTTGCAAGAACAATGCTGGAAATTATACACATGATTTTTTTAGATTCCCAAAATACAACAGAAGGTAATTTTGCGATCATTATAGAATTATAATTAATTATAATAAATTAAGAACATAAAATATTCCTTATTATTTTCCGTGTATTGTTTTTTTGTGGTAGTGCATAAAATTTGTAAGGGAGGAATATTATTTTCAACCAGCATTACATACTTATTGCAATTTGTAAACAGTATTCCTTTCTTATTTTTCGTGTTTTTAAAATTGATTGCATTTTACGATTGAAATTCATGTAAAAATTATTAACATAAAATTATTATTTTTAGAGCAAAGGATTAATAATTTTCGAATATATGCTTAGCATTTTTCACAAAAAATGGTCAAAGATCAGAAAAGAAAACTACTTACCTCAAATGCTTATCTTACAATATTTTCTGACGATGTGGCAGGTAAAAATATTTAACGTTTATTTTGAAATAGCTATATATATATAAGAATGAATTCTTTCAGAACCATCACAGAAAAATGTGGAAATTTGAATGCAGTCTTGAGAATTATTTTGGTAGCATCAGACAAGGAGGAAAATCTATCTCACCAACTCCTATATAATATCTACGTGCTTCGTGGATTTTATTCGTAAATTTGTTTGCCATCGACCTCAAACAATGCACTGAAATGTCATGAACCAATGCACATTGTATACTTTCGATTAGAAGACTTAATTCAATTTCAGAATTGCTTCTGAAGAAGCGAATATATGTCTCTTGACCAGTCAAAAAACCTAAAGCAACAACAGGGCAACCAGCCCAGGAATTATTCAACCAAGTTACTTTTGTTTATAAGTAGGAAATAATTGAGTATGTTCAATTTTAAATATAAATGTACACTCGCCATAGCTTTATGTCATTTTTTTGTTAATGAAATAGAATGTTTATATAAATTGAATTTTATTAAATGTCATAGTTCCAGGTGGGAACATCTCTGTTTTATTTATTGTCTTCAAAGTTTTTATACGCTTGTTAAATTATTAATAATAAACCTCAAGATGTTTATTTTAAAAATTTTACGTAATACGAATTATATATTCGTAATTTATTAGCTCGAAGTATTTAAACTATCGTAACAATTTATTTCACACATCTAGTGTTTTTTGGTAATTTAAACAATATGTAATTATAATTTGTTGTATTATTTTTAAAAATTACACGTATTTCACAAATTTGCATGTTTATACTTGTAGCAACACCTATTTGAATTTCTGGTGACTCGAACAAATATATAAATCTAGAAAATGTACTTATATTTGCGGAAACTATAATAAAATTGGGTAAAAAAACTGCTGGTAATAACAATATTAATTACAAATAATGAATATATAATATATGTAGTAGTAAATAAAAACAAAAAATGTAAAATAAGGTCACACCAACTTCTATTTATTTATTTCGTTATTTAAACTATTTACATTAAATTTACTGTTTATAGATAGCTTATAAATCCAATATCATTTACTATAAATTTTAAAAATCATATTACATTTTGAGTACCACAGTTACAATTTAAATTTTGACAGTCACAGGTTACAAAGTAAATCACACCATAAACAATGGTGAAGAGAGCCTCACTCCCAAGTGGGAGTGATGCTATCTTCACTTCAAACAACAAGGTCAAAGAATTCGACTGGCGGATTTCATTCATAAATTCGTTAGCTGTCCCTACTGATCTTTCTATACTGTGCTGTAGATGTAGATATAAAATAGTCTGCAGTAGAATAAATCTTAGTTTTCTCAGGCGTTTCATTCCATTTCCAAAAGTAAGGATATGAATTCGTTTACAATACATTCATCTAGACTGCAAATAATTTCAACAAAACTGAACAGCCTAATAATTAATATTTTGTATCTTCATTTATACATCTAGATGAAGGATTTGCTTCTAAATAGCGGAAAATTTCCCTTAGTAATAAATTAATTGTCTAATACAAAAAATACAGTAACCGCAGCATTAACAACACAAATAAAGCGTGAGCTCGTTTAATATTACTTTCTTTGCCAGCTAATTAGTAGCGACAGCAGTGTCCTCATCGGGGAAAGAGTCGCGAATTGTACAGCCGATTATTTAGTACGTAAGTTCTTTTTTGGCATTAAGATTCTGTAAGTAATTTGATAGCAACGCGTAACTTATATGAACCCACGTCGTGTTCTTTCGAGTATTCCAGAGCAGGCATTGCGTAGCTTAAAAAATATTTTTGTGTACCTTTAATGAAAATCGATCAATACACAGTCGAGATATTTACAAAACTCAAAAAATTTTCCTGAATTTTAAGGTCACCGGTCGACCGAAGCGATTTCGGATCTTCCGTTGCACCCGTTATTACGGACATTCTGTATAACCAATGGCTATTTTACATTTTTTAAATAACTGACATGCAGCACAAACGAGTGCTGCAGTTGAGCATACCTAATTAAAGCAAGTAACATGCAAATGACTGACGGAATAATTTGAAACGATTTAGATATATCTGAAGCGCAATAATAATAATTTTATTTTCTTACATAAAGCTTTTCTTTAAATGGCATGCAATATTTAACCCAATACCATTATGTAAATTAATGTATTGTACAAGTAATTTACTTCTAGGAAATGAAAATTATCCTTTATTATTTATTGGGAATAAGATTTAGCAACCGTTATTATAAGGGTTAATGGTAATGGCCCCTACCTAGATAAATTAAAGGGTAATATAAGAGGGTAACATGTTTCACTTATTTCCTGGCTAAATTCAAACAGTGACCCTAATTTTCCTGATTTAGGGGCAGCCAGATAAAATCAGTCATACAATTTATTAAATAAAATGCATTATTAAAATGTACCTATCAACATAAGTAATAAATTATTTAATATTCAGTTAGGTACGTCAACTCGAGCGTTAACTAAATAATATTATCATTTGCTATACCTGGTATATTGGTAGTAAAAACGGTACTAGGTGAAATTTTAAAAAGTAAAAGTCTTACCTTCTTTTCCGCTTCCAATTTTTCGGTGAGTTTTTCAGGAGCGATGTGTATATTTCTGCACCTGCCGCCAAAACGGCACATGCCGCGAAGGTTGTATCTGCATATCACGCGGTTTTCTTCCAAAACTCCAATATTCATTTTGATCTCCAACAAAACACAAACAATCGAAGAATTTCCTTAACTAATTCCGTTTCGGATCCTATCTAAATGTAAACGAGGTATACAAAATATTATTCTTTGGCTACTTTGCTCAGAGATTCTACTTGGGGTTTTACAAAAGTAGGATCAAAATGACTTTTCTCTAGTCTAACTGACACTTCATTTTCATTGTTCCCATTTGGCGGTCATAGCCATCTGAAACAAACAGAAAAACATTGGATACTGGCTGTATTAAAAATACTATAGGGGGTTTGTATTTTTGCCAAGTCTAAATTTATACAAAAAAAGAGACGAGCTTCTACATTATGGTTATATTAATACGCAGTTTTTTGGTTATAAATGTTATTTTTATTTTTTCCTGGTTCGTTGATCCACTGTCCGAATTCACTACTTTCTAATTCTGATACAGTCGACCTTTCTACTTATTTTTAGTTTCTTTGTTTGTTTTCCTTTGCAACAGGGTATTTTAAGAGAACGATAATTCGCCACTTTATGATTCAATAAAATTAAATCATTATATTATTTATATTACTGTTGATACCTATACCTATGAGTGGGTACTGGGTACTATAAAAATCCTCTTGCTAATTAGTTGATTTATAAAAGAAAATTTTAAACAATTTGTGACCGTGTCTTAGATAGCTTTAGTTATACTAAAATGTATTAATGCATGTATTTGAGAAATTTTTAAATGGAAGTAGACTTGCTTCCTTCTGCAAATCTTGAACTTAACCTGACATCCGATCCTAGTTCCGACCCTGTAATTTGTAAGAAACGGAAATTGGAAAATCAGTAAGTACATACACAGGTAAAAAAGGACCCAACCCAAACCTAACGTTAGCGGAATTGTATCTGTTGTTAAACTCGAGAATAACATCTGGTTGTTCTTTTCAAATTGAAACCGGGCCTTGTACTTAAAGGCGGGATCATAAAAATCAATGCATTCAGTACTAAAGACATTAAAAAACAGAATATTCCTGACGTTAAAAAAACTAATGGATGCTCAAACATATCATAAAACACTAAACATCCTGCATGTAATAAAGCAACACGGTTTTATTTCTTAATTATGAGAAAACAATGAGGTTAGATTACCTTAAGCAACTAGTCTTCTTTCAACAACAGATAACATAAACAATAGTAAATTCACAGTCTAAGTAGTCACAGCACTGATTTTATGGCACATATAATATACACGTTAAACAAAATGTTTACAACAAAAACAAGGATCACAGAATCGTTTTTCTAAGCCAAAGCCAGCATTTGTGAGATGACAAAGGACCGTACGGATGGTCGATAAAAACACGTTTTCGACGACCGTCTACCGTCTGCGTCCTCTCAGTCTTAAACCGGTAAACTTTCCATTTTAAATTAACGTCGGATATGAGGCTGTGGCTGTGGCGTGGCGCATAGCCTTCTTGCAGCGAATCAACGAAATTACCAGCAGCCAGCGGCAAGGGAGGAAAATCGAAGGTCGTTCCGAATTCATATGAAATGCTACGGCTTTATCTTACAGACCGTACGTTCAGAGTACGTTCTCCGTTACGGTATCAACATACTTCTACTATATATACCGTTCACTTGTGAAGTAGACTGGTCCCAAACGGTGGGGGCAATTAAGGGGGCCAAGATTTGGTGTGCTATGCACATGCGCTGGTTCATATTGCCAGGTTTCAAACTATTTCGTTTTACAAATAATTTTTTGTAATTAATTACTAAATAAGACTAATTTTTAATGATAATTATATCTGTACACATGTACATACAGTATGCGCCAAAAGTATGGAATAAATTCAATAAAAACGAAACAATTATTTTTTGGGAAAAATCCTCGAACAGGTCGATTTTTAATTTAAAAAAATACATATTTTAGCGCAAAATGCGATTTTCGGATGTCATTTGTTTTCGAGTAATGACGTCATCGATTTTTTTTTAAATGGCAACACTATATTTTTTTCCTTGATTCTGAAAGATCGTTTAATTCTCTATCAGATAGTACTAAAATTTTGCCCTCTTACAGAGGAAAGTTTTCGAGTAAATGACGATTGAATGTTAAAAAACGTAAATCAATTAAAATCAAGCAAAAACGTTATCAAGTTTAGTTTTTCGAATTCCATAGTTCTTTTATGGATCACGTAGGTGAAAATCTTTGCAAAGTGTCATTGTCACACCGACTTTCTAATAAGTATTGTAAGCGACATAGAAATTATTATTCAATTTAAAATATTATGGCACATTTAACTGTTACTCAAAGAATTGAAATTTTAATTCTTATCGGATGCGGGAATATGACTAGAACTCAGCAGGAAGTTTGCGATTTATTTAATGAAAAATATTCAGATCGCCCTATTAGCCAATCAACAGTCAGTAAGATAGAGTCTAAATTTAGAGAAACTGGCAATGTTGTAAATATTCCAAAACTTGGACGTCCAAGCATTAATGAAAATCAGAAACAGAACATTTTGATAAGTATGGTGGATAATCCTCATAATTCTTCACGATTGGTTGCATTAAACAATGACACTAGTCAGAGCACAGTGCTACGTATCTTGATGAAGGAAAAATATCATCCCTACAAAATTCAACTTGTGCAGGAACTCAATGAAGATGATCCCGATCGCCGCTTACATTTTTGCGAAATTCTAATGGATTTATGTCAAGGAAATAGAAAATACTTTTTTCAGATGAGGCCACATTTTGTCTGATTGGTACAGTAAACCGTCAAACTTGCAGATATTGGAGTCGGGAAAATCCTCATTGGATAGCAGAGACACATACCTAACACCCTCAGAAATTAAATGTGTGGGCTGGAATAGTTGACGACAGAATAGTAGGGCCTTTCTTCTTTGAAGGAACCCTTACAGGACAAAGATATTTAGAGTTTCTAGAAAATGACCTTGTTCCAGCCCTTGCACTAATTTTTCCTAACGATGATGACACTGACATTCCTGACGATACCATATGGTTTCAGCAAGACGGTGCACCTCCGCACTATGCGCGCCCTGTACGAGATTTTTTGGACAACTGTTTTCCTGGGAGGTGGATCGGCAGACGCGGACCGATAGAATAGCCTGCAAGATCGCCAGATCTTACACCTCTTGACTATTTTTTACGGGGATACTTGAAGTCAAAAATGTACATTAATAAACCACGTAATTTAGAAGAACTTCAAAATCGCATTCGGAACGAAATACGCAGAGTTACCCCAGAAATCATTCATAATGTGCAAGAAGAATTTCTTTACAGACTTGCGCATTGTCAAGAAGTTGGTGGATGGCAATTCGAACATTTAATTTAAGTATAAAATTTAATCAATTGTATTTTATTTTACATACCTCAGAATTGTTACTTTTTTATGAACAAAATTTACGTTTTCTAACATTCAATCGTCATTTACGCGAAAACTTTCCTATGTAAGAGGGCAAAATTTTAGTACTGTCTGATAGAGAATTAAACGATCTTTCAGAATCAAGGAAAAAAATATGCTGTTACCATTTAAAAAAAAATCGATGACGTCATTATTCGAAAACAAATGACATTTGAAAATCGCATTTTACGCTAAAATGTGTATTTTTTAAATTAAAAATCGAACTGTTTGAGGATTTTTCCCAAAAAATAATTGTTTCGTTTTTATTGAATTTATTCCATACTTTTGGCGCATACTGTATATACTTTTTTGTTAAAAATAGTATCTATTCTTTATTTTGTGAGAACTCATTGTAGATTTGACAATGAGGCGGACGAATTTTTTTGATAGTTTCAAACTAGTCCCCGACTGCTGTTGGAACAAATCTATTATTGCACCAGTCAGAGACAAGATGTTTTTAAAACGACCAATATGATTGCATTAAGACTATATAAATTGTTAAGATTAGATATTAGTTTATTAGGGTACTTCCTGCATGAGAGATAATTAGTATGAATTTATGGAAATGAAAAATTTACTCATTCTTTTTTCGTGTTATGCAGATGTGCCTTTCTATAAAAATGAATAGAACTAATAACCCTGTTTACTACACCCATTAAATTTATAGGAATTATTAAGTTTTTTGTAATAGAAAAAGGAGGCTAGTGAAAACAACCCAAATCATTTTTATTTAAAATTACAAATTACTATTGACCGTTTCACAAACATTTTTAAATTCTGTATCGAAATCATTCATTTAGAATTTGTCGATTATTAAAACATTTGTAGTACTACTTCTTTCATAAGTTTGCGTGCCTTAAAAGGTAAATAAAGAAGTTTGGCAATTCACTTCATTCAAGTTTTCCTCATGTTAATTTCGTACCAGTTTGCACGAAATCCTGGGTAGGTATTTATAGAATTTACTGGAATTTCTTGTAAGTATCACTTTCTGGGATGTCTTTATTTCTATTATGACTTTCAATGTACTGTTTTATGAATGTGATGATTTATTTTTATTACCATAAACTTTTAAAATCGCTAGAACTTCACAAAATAATGTCAGATAGAAACTTTTTCTCTTGCGGTCCACATTTTAAAAATACGCAATATCAAAGTTAAAAATATTTGTTTTTTGTTTTAGTCATATTTCGTATGAATTTTGACTACGATAGAGATCTAGAAAAAGTAAGAATATTATATTTGTCAGTTCATACATGGGTTTCAAAATTTTTTATTTTGACTTTTTAAGAAACATTTATTTCTAGAACAGTTTCATTTATTTTTATACAAAACTGTGCAATGTCAAGAAGGATTTTTTAAATAAAAAAACTACTTATGTAGTAGATTTATATCCTAAGGCATGCTACAGACTATGCGTGTATTCGCGATTCATTATGCGTGATTCGTAATATGCGAGGAATTCGCCTAGAATCGTGTTCGTTAAAAATCCATTCATAAAAATCCTACACACTATGCACGAATTCCATGCGAATCACCCATAGTCTGTAGCGGGCATAAAAACATACCAAATTCACTTGCCAAATTTACGTTAGTCAGAAATTGATGTTTAAAAAGATATATGTCGAAGTTAAAATTTTATTTACAATAACTTTTTAAAAAATCTACTCTTGCTCTATGTTGCATTAATTTCAGGGCCACCTGTATATCTTTATATATATATCATATTTATATTATAAAACCTGCACCTGCGCATATTTCACTTGTTTGGATTTTAAATCAGTTAGTGTTAACGCGCGGAAGAAAAGGTTGCTGCCGTTTCTCGTTTACAAAATTATTACAGTAACGTCAGCATATTTACAAAATGACAGTGTTACAGTTTCTGGTTTCAATGTAGTGGATGAGGAACTCAACAATTAACTATTTATCTCCAAATGAAGAGAAAAAGTTTATTTAGTTTTCTAAACATATAACTTTATTTCTAGAGTCCCTGCTATCAATATTTAAAACCGTTTAAGATTTGGGGCACAACTAAGTTTCAAACCACGTCAATCACAATTAACAACTGAATACAAACGCGAGTTGGCTAAGTTTGTTGGCGCATTGTTCCAGAAATTCAGACGGAAGAACTGCACTTATTTGGAGCCATTAAACCCGCCAGACTTGTATCGTTCCGACCGTTGTTAACTTGGGCAAACACTGAATGAGCGTGTTGAAATCTACACGAGCGTTCCGCTTTTGTTTTACTTGGCGTGGGGGCCGCCGTCTTGGGGGCCTGGAGCTGCAGAAGTTTGTCGGAGGCGAGGCATTCCCCCGGGGCATTGTTATGTCAACTTGGTCGGTGCAGGGCTTCTCCGTGATATGGCGGGTCGCGCTGTTGATGATATAGAAGAAATATCGCTTTTTTATTCATTATAGAACGTATTTTGTATGTTCAACTAGTTCTTCCAATAACGCAAAAATAATTAACTAATAAGTTCGAATTGCCACGATAGAATCTGAAATGAAACTGTCAGTCAGTTAGACCATCGTCTGCTAAATCGCGTCGCCTTAATTAAGTAATAAGTTCGAATTGCCACGATAGAATCTGAAATGAAACTGTCAGTCAGTTAGACCATCGTCTGCTAAATCGTGTCGCCTTAGGTCTGTTCCAACAGCCGTCGAGAACTGGTTCAGAACCGTGAGATAGAAATGTTTGACCAACACCGTCTTACATCGCATTCGCCGAGAATACATTAACAATTGAACTGACTAGCTATTTTTGGACGGTTCGGAATCGATTCTTGCTGTGTTGGAACAAACCTCTTGTAATACTTGTATGTCGAATCATTTGAATTTCAATCTAGAATTGTGTAATGTGCTGTAGTGTGGCGACATCAACGTTAGTATTTGGAAAGACATATAATGCCCTAAATGTCACAATTTGGCATTTGATATTGACAGTATAGTAGCTTATCTTTTAATAGAACCTACTAATTTAATTTGGTTTGCAAAAATGTATGTATTTTTTTATCTACTATTTTAAAAAATTAAAATATGCGACACTGATACCGTTCCAATACTTCACACAAAGCTTTCGTGTTTAAATATTTTTCAGAAAACTGGGTACATACATATTAATATTGGACTGTTACTTCTGCATTTTCACAATAACAACACAATACTTAGTATTTTAGGTTGTATCAATTTATAAATTTAAAAATGAGACGTAAATAGAAGCGTACACCTTAACAGATATTTGACATTTCTCATAATTTCTATGAAACAATTGACGACTATGTCCGACTACGTCATTCATGCTGTAGAGTGCTGCCACGCGTGGTGAGTCACTGCAGACGGGCAAAGGAACAGATCAGAAAAACTTAGCGACTTAGCTGACGATGGTTAGACTGTCAAAATATTTCATTCACAAGAAAACTGTCACAGATTAAAAAAGTAGACTTTTCAGGAGGAACGGTTAAAAGTTGTGGTTGCCCTAATTGATTTTGTCAATATCTAATCGATTTTATATGAAAAAATATGTATTTAGGCAACTAAAATAAATATATATAATAATGTAAAAATGCGCTACACCTTTGACTTAGGTAGTTACATGGTAGTTGGCATTGTTGACAATGTAGGCTTTATCTATGGATTTAAGCCATCTCAGTCGCTGCTAATCATAGGCGCAGACTTTCCGCAGGAAAACAGGGTTTTGCCCCATTTTTTAAATATCGAACTAAAATTCTGGTATAACTTTTTTATTGTCTCTCTAATGTCTGTACTAAATTATAAAAAATGATGAGAACCTATTATCGATGTGTAAATTAGATATTGGAAAAGGAAACTATGTGCGTTTTTTTACTCAAAAATTGTACTACTTATCAGAAAATTGCAAGAAACAAAACACATTCTAAATTCAACGAGCATTCAAAAAAATATATTTTTAATTGAAAAAGTTAACCCTCCAACAAATGTAATGAATAATATACAGAGGGTACTTTATTTTAATGTCTTATGACTGGACTAGGAGAATAAAAAATTCTCGCTCAGAAGAAGTTTGACCAGCCTAAATAGGAGGATAAGAAAGCTTTGAAAACAGTGCATGTCGAACCTGAACAAACAAATATTTTGAATGGTAAGAAAAAGAATACTTCACGACAGGATGTATCATCCGCCGTTGCCCAGGCTGAAGCTAAAGTTAAATTAGACAGCTATATAAATTTAGCTAAAAATGAAGCACCAACACGAATGATCGGTGGACTGATGTAGTAAAAAGAAGACGTAAGAGGCAGGTCATTATTGGAAGTAACAAGGAATCGGCGAATGTAGGGGTACCAAGTTATGCGGAGTTGCATGTGTATCGAATCAAGCCCTATACTACAGCTGACGAACTGACAGATCTTATGAAGACTTATTTTCCTGAGGTGAAATGCGAATCCTTAAACTCTAAGCATCCTGATTTGTATTCCTCTTTTAAAGTCACGTTATTAGCTACTGACTTTAAGAGAGCGATGGACTCGAGTTTATGGCCTTATGGGGCATGTATTAGCCGTTTTTTATCCAAACACAAAGCCAACACCCCACAGACTTAGACTTAGTATTCAGTCCTAAGATTTTATTACTAAATGTTAACACATTGAACTTTGACAAAGTTAATTTAATTGATATAGATATAAATGAGTTTAAGAGTCTTGAGTTCTTATGTTTGAACGAAAGAGGTATTAAACCTGGATTACTACATTACTTTTAAATATAAGTAATTTTAATTTAATAAGTTTTTATTGCCGACCTAATTTAAAATGTGGTGTTAGTATATGGCCAAAATATACCACAAATATAAAAAGCATAGATCTATGTGATTTTTGTGTAGAGAAATATATCGAAATTTGTGCTTTGTCTTATAAAACAAATAGCTCTTTAAATATAATCATAAATTGTTATCGTTCTCCTTCTGGAGATGTTGATGTCTTCTTAAGTACATTAGGAAATGTATTTGATTATTTATTTAAACCGAATATCAATTTCTTTTTATGTGGCGATTTTAATTTTGATAAATATATATGTCATAATTTTGTAAAACTGTGTGATCTATTATCATGTTTTGGTCTGGCTCATATTGTTAATTCTTTAATTGACCAGGTTTTTACAAATGTATGTAAAACTAATGTTATTTGTTGTGTTGTTGATAATGTATTATCTGATCATCGTACAGTTTTAATAGATATAAATTTTGGCTGTGATAATTATATAAATGATAAGATTATTAGGAAAAGAAACTTCAGTCATACTAATATTCACAATTTTAAAAGCACTTTGATGAATAATGATTGGTCATATTTAGAAACCTTACCAGATTTCAACGAGGCTTTTCACTGTTTCTACGGTATTTTTAGTTCTGCATTCAGTGCATGTTTTCCTAAACGAGAGATACGTTTAAAAAACCAGAATAAAAATTGGGTTGACCAAGACGTTGTTTTTTCAAGTCAGTCATTAAAAAATTTGTTCTTGTTTAAGGATGTTAATCCAGATTTTAAAAACGCTTACAAAATTGCTAAAAAAAATCACACTGCTTTATTAAGTAACAAAAAGAAACAATTTTATCAAACCAAAATAATGCATTCTGAAAACATAGTGAGAGCCTCTTGGAATGTAGTATCGGAATTAACAAAAAAAAAAAAGAAAGAACACTCTAATATTTGCATTGATAGAAATGGCACATTGGATGATAATCCATATGAAATAGCTAATGATTTTAATCAGTTTTTTGTCAGGACTCCTCTAAGACTTGTACATGTAGTGCACTCTGCGCGCACTGCAAGTGCTGATACACAATTGTAGTTAGACTTTGTTAATCGGCACTCAATGTATCTGGCCCCTTATACGCCAAAGGAACTATCACTTTTATTAAACCGGAAACTGAAAAATAAAAAGTCTACAGGGGCTGATGAGATTCCCGATTTCATTTTAAAACAGGTTATTGATATTATTATAGCGCCACTGACGTATTTAGTCAACAAGTCGTTTGAACTTGGCATTTTTCCGCAAAATTTAAAAACTAATAAAGTTATTCCCCTATTTAAAAAAAATGATCCGACATTAATGGAAAATTATAGACCCGTTGCTGTTCCGTATGGGTTCTCCAAAATATTTGAATATGCATTTTTAGAACGCCCCTTGTCATTTGTTAACAAATTTAAAATTTTATCTATGAACCAACATGGATTTTGTGAGAATAGATCGACATCTTTAGCAATGTTATCTCTTTATAATCAAATAATTGAATTTGTTGAAGCCGGCGAATGTCCAGCAGTTATTTTTTGTGATTTGAGCAGAGCCTTTGACTGTGTCAATCATAATTTATTACTATCTTTTTTAGAAAAATATGGCATAAGAGGAACTGCACTTAACTGGGTATCAACATTTCTTCGGGGTCGTCAACAGTATGTGTCTCTAAAGGTCGAATCTAAGCAATCTATAGATTTTGTGCAATCCGGCTGTTTGGAGTCGGATGTAGGTGTGCCTCAAGGTTCAATAATAGGACCTGTTTTATTCATTTTATATGTCAACAATCTATCAAGTGTCACAAAACATATCGCCTATACAGCTTATGCTGATGACTTTTCAATGATTTTATCGTCAAGGGATTCAGAGGCATTGAGTAGTAGAACCGCAGAAGCAGTGGGCAGAGTCTCACAGTACTTCAACAGCATCGATTTGTTTTTTAATTTGGACAAGACTGATATTTTAAGAATACATAATTATCAAAAAACTATCGAAGATCTACATATTGAAGTAAATAATAAAATTGTGACTAATGCACATGACGGTGTACGTTTTCTAGGTGTTTATTTGGATGAATTCCTGAACTTTAAATTACACTGTGATAAACTTATTTCGAAATTGAATTCTCTGAAGTTTCTTTTCTTAAATTTGCGAACGGTGCTGAACCTTTCCCAGCTTGTACACGTTTACTATGCCCAAGTAGATTCAAGACTTAGATACGGAATTTGTTTATGGGGCAATTCGACCAATTCAGTTAGTGTTTTTATTGCTCAAAAAAGAATCATCCGTTGCATGTTAAAAATATCAAACAGAGAGTCATGTAGACAATATTTTAAGGAATTGAACATTTTACCCCTTCCCTGTTTGTTTATTTACGAATTATGTGTTTATGTATACAGAAATAAGAAAAGCATTGACATTAACAAAGATAAATACAACTATAACACGAGACATGCTGGTGATCTTAGAGTGCCGTTTGCCAAACTAAAACTAGCCCTGAATGCTCCTTGTTGCTTGGGTCCAAAATGTTTTAATCGTTTACCAAACGATGTTAAATACTGCTTGTCTGTAATTGTTTTTAAACGAAAGTTAAAGCTATATTTTCTCGATAAATGTTTTTACAGTGTTTCGGAGTTTTTAAATTTGAAGTTTTAGAATGTTAGATTAAGTGTGTGACGAATCCAATACATGTATACTGTCTTAATGGAAAATAAATCATTATTATTATTATTATTATTATTAAATACCTTGCCAAATTTCACTTCCTAATTTCAAAACGTTTGGAAGAAACTAAATAAAACTCTAAATTTATCACCCCCTTTAAGGGGTCGTAACTCCTCAAGGTGAGCTCATATCAAAAACAATTATATGAAGTATCCCTATTAAAAAACGGTCGTACAATCTACTCTCAATTTTTTTGCACATTGTTCGGCATCACTTTGTATATACTTTGAGACAAACACTGCAACCAGTAATATACTAATGTGTTGTCCTTGTCGTTTAATTACAACGACAATGTACAGGGTGGTACATACTTTCTTTTTACTCCAATTTACTTATTTCTATTTAGAGAGTTTACAAAATGTATATATAGATAATAATACCTGCGTATCAGGATATGCAATTGTATAAACAATTAAACGATAGCGATATACAGGCTGTATCACATAAGGGGGCCACTCCCATGTGTCTCGCTTAATATGCGAGATACGTCAAAAATTTTTAATTGTTTTTTGTTGCATTTTTGGAGGCCTTTATGCTCGTAAAAACAAATTTGAGATTCATGGCCAACTTTGTGAGTAATAACAAAAAAACCTATTATAGACACCTAAAAACTTATTATAAGAAAATCTGTATAAAAAAGTAAATTCTGTTTATTATTTTTTTGCAGTTGGCGTCTTTAAAACAGGTTCTACATTATCTTGAGCAACACGAAAATATTTAGGTACATTTCTTTTTAACTAAAATTGAAAAAATGTAATACCAAAGATAAGGGCAACATGTAGTATATTGCATGAAAGACGAAAAAACAGGCAATTTTTTGTGGCCATAGCCTGCTTCAATAAAATTTTTTTTATCCGCCTAGAGGGCGCAGCGAACCACATACGATATTTCAAAAATCTGTTTATATCAGGTGGAAGGTATCAATTTTGCAATAAAAATTTATTACCAATAAGTTTTCTCTATCTCTTAAAATAAAAAAGTTAGACAGCCTTAAAGTTTGGGCACTTTACAGGTTTTTTTGTTATTACTCATAAAGTTGGCCATGGATCTCTAATTTGTTTTTACAAGCATAAAGGCCTCCAAAAATGCAACAAAAAACAATTAAAGATTTTTGACGTGTCTCGCATATTAAGCGAGATACATGGGAGTGGCTCTGTTATGTGATACAGCCTGTATATCACACTTTTAATAAGATAACAAAAAAAATACACAAATTTCGGAGGTATGTGTACTTTGTTACTTAAAAAATAGAATTGCTACTTACGATATGAGGAATATTTGAATATTACAAAAACAATTTATTTTACATAAAAACGATACTCTTGCTAAAGTCTCTGGAAATACATTCACTCGAAGTCAACCAGTACAGGGTGTTCAGAAATCAATGAGTACAATTATTCAAATTTGAAAACTTATCGTCTGGATCCTCTTCTAAAAACATAATAACGTTTTCCACAGTCAAAATTTGATTTATTTGCCTTCAGAACAATTTCCCAAATTGTTTTCAGTAGCAAGACTCATTTTAATAATTAATATGTAATTTAGAATCAATTCGATTCACAAAAATGAAACATAACTCTTATTATATAAAAAACAAAGCCGTGTCAGGTTACTAAATTACGGAATCCTACACAAGTATCTACTATGAAATTTTTTAAATTTCTGACTTTGTAATGCTTTATATCTATCACTATTTGCTTATAAATTACCTATTAACACAAAATGCGAAAAAATATTCGTTTAGTAAAACTTTGCTTTCCTAAACATGTTTAATATACTACATATTAACTGTCTATCGAATATTTTCTATTTGTAACAGAAAATAGAAACACCCTGTACGTTTGATTATACATGATTACTATGAAATTGATTGAATTGAATTAATTGACTATACATGACTTCCCAAGATAATCAAAACGTTTTATCAAGAACTTAAAAATAGAAGACACAGCTCTTAATTTTATTTTGTGCGAATGGCACTTATTTCTCTAAAAATACACGAACGTTTCGAAAAATTTTGTAAAATGTTTCTGTAATTACACGAAACAACTAAAATGAGCGACCTTCAGTTATCATTGACCCCAGTAGTTAAATATTGGTAAAATACAACTTTCTGACGATAATTGTGAATAAATCACCATTGAGATATAGATTTGTTGACCTCATAATAATTGTCGAAAATGTATCAGAATATTCCAAAACAAAGTTATAGTATTGAACCGCTCACTTTTCCTTCTCATTTAAAAACTTTGAAAATAAGAAATATTTTGATAACGTGTTTTATAATTCTATCTTAACGAGATCCTTTAAATTAAAATACAGTAAGTACGAGTATATTAATTAATAAATTATTCAATTAAAAAAGTAAGCGATTTCATATTTATAATACTATAATTATTCAGAAGAATAACTGGTTATGTTATAACTATGTTAAGAAATTCTTATTTGCACAAATAATTATAGTATGTTTATTTTCTTTTTCTAAATATATTTTTGTTATACTTATAAACGGGTGTCTCTAATATGTCTTTATGAAACTTCTGCATGTTCTTTGGATCAAAATAAGTTGATTTTACCTTACATTATCAATTAAGAAACTTAACTGAATAATATATGTACATTTTCATTAAAAAAATAGCATACTTATAAGATTTTAATATTTACATGTTATATTTCGTAACTTGATTTTTAATAATTAGCAGTAGATTTTCCGAAACATATACGCATATTTTTCAGAAAGGTCTATGTTATTCAGTATAATTTTAAATTTGGTAAGGTTTTAGTAAAATTTATTGTAAATTATTTAAAACTATTAAAAGAAGAGTTTTACGAAAAATTATTAAGAGTGATAAAATGTCAGGAGCAAAGCGTAGGTTTTAGGCGTCATTTATAATAATATCCTTGAAGCTTTGGTTGATTAAAATTATCTCTACTAAATTTTAAACTTATATGTGAAAAATTGAGAAAGTTATTGCGAAAAAACAATTTAAATTCAACACCTTGTAAATCGTCATACCTTTATTTTGTCGCTAAAAATATGCAATATTACCTGATTATTTGTTACACCCTGTATAAAGTGACTTCAAATTATGGTTTTGTTGCAAATTACGGTTTTTCCCCTAATCTTAGCCATTATCTCTTAACGTAAATAACGATACACAATAAATCGACGCACTACACTGAGGCCAGATAAAAAAGAAAAGGTAAATCGAATAACAATTTAATATATAAAAAATGAAAACCAAGTAGTAGGTACTGAATTGTTGACTAAAAACAAACGAGTGTCTTTTCATGTCTAACTTCTCCAGCAGATATGACTGTCTTGATTCTAAATGAAGTTTAGTTAATTATAATTTTCACCTACCTAAAATAAAGATATAGGCGTTGCGATGTATGATTCTACAAATTGTTCGGATGTTCACTTGGCACAATACTGACAGTTCTAGCGATCCTTATCGACAGGAAATATACAGATAAGTGTCAACGATAGCTGCTAAAAAAAAGGGATAAGTTTTTATCTGGCATGTGGATAGGTAGGTACTACTTTTGCGGCAATTTCGAAATTGTATTTTCATCTTGAAACGTAGTTAGTGATTTTCTATATGAGGAAGTTAAAATGAATCAACATACAAGTTCTCTCTAAATAGCTTTTACAAAATTCTGCCACATGTTGAAGGAGAAGAATTGTTATATTCGTTGATAGCTTTTATCTTCATCTTAAATGCGTTGCCAAAGTTCAATGGATTTAAGTCTGGAAATTGCGGTGAACATTTACAGGCAGAAAAATAGGTCAAAATACAATTTTTGTTTGAAATTAATCTATAAGTTAAAAAATATTAATTTTAGTAGGCGCAAAAAACATGTATGTATTTTTTTTAATGTCTGAAGTATAACGAAAGATTAACACTATTATTTTTTGTATTTTAATAGTTACTGTTAAAAGAAATATTTAAGAACTTTCTTCACTTGAATTCAAGCAAACAAATCTTTCCATTTTCGAAATAATTTAAATTCATTGAAATAATGGAATGGAATGAAAATAGGTGCTTTTATACAGGGTGTTGTGTTAAAACGTTTGAGTTGGAAGAAGCTATTCTACACAAAATTGAAAAAGACCCAAATACTAGTTCTAGGAGAATAATAAATTAATTTGGTCTGTTCTGAAGCATAAACATATATACCCATGTCATATACAAAGGGTTCAAGCCTTACTGCCGCAAGATTATTAATGAAATCTCGACTTCAACATCAGTTTTCTTTGAATGTATGGGTGGGTATTATTGGAAATTTTCTTGTTGGGCCAACCAAGAACTTTAACCGGTTTTCTTGAAAACATTTTACATGAACTATTTGACCATGCGCCAAGACAAATAATGTGGTTTATGCACGACGAGGCTCCCCCACATTTTAGTTCGACTGCTCGTGAAATTTTAAATTAAAAGAACCAGGTCGGCCTTGTCTACCCAGATCACCCGATATGAACCCTATCGATTTTTTGTTTGGGAGCATCTTAAGACATTAGTTTGCAAGATCTGAAGTATACATTTTGGCTGAAGGTGGCCATTTCCAACATTTGTTATAATAAATCATAGTAAAGTAATTCCAGTGTTAATTAATTATTTTGTTATTATTTCAAAATAATGTAATCAATATCGTAAAAATACACTTGATCATATAAATCAATGTTGTTGTTAATCGGTTTGGAAAACAATAAAGTGTAAAGAAGTAAAAAGTGAAGATAATATAATGGAGCATATAATTCCATTTGTAATATTATACAGTGAAATTTTTTTTGGTAAATAATGATAAACCCACACTGGTTTCTAAAGCTGGTAATTTTTTATTTCATATACATTGTCATATTAAATATGCACATCGAATTTGTTTAAATTATCAAAAGCGGTTTAAAAATTAAAAACTGTTTTTGTTTTTTAATTTTTGACACGCTGTAGCTGAACAATGATTGTCCTAAGACTCCACATTTATACAGGGTGTCCACGAACAACCCCTAAAAAATACAGGGAGTGATTTTAAGAAAACATTATTTTCGATTTTTTTTTAATTTCTGCAAAATATAAATTTTTTGCACAAAATTGCGTAACGAACTTTCTTGAAAACTGTTGGTTTTGAAAAGGTTTAACAAGACTACCTTTTTCCGCAGAAAAGACATAAGAATAAGATTTATTCATAAAAAATCTGAGATTGAATTAACTAATGTACGTAAAATTAACACTAAATTATAATTTCTCACCCCCAAAAACCCCCCGTTATCAAATTTTGTACGAAGATGTTATATTTTGCAGAAGTTATTTTCTATATCATCACCCTGTATATCCAGACGAAGCATTTCCGGACTTACGTTCATATAAAAAATATTTCATGTTTTCTTATGTAGAGTCACCCTTTGTATTTTTAGGGGTTGTTCGTGGACACCCTGTATAACAAAAAATCCTTATTTTTGGCCATAGAACAGGCCCCTGCATTTTTTACCTTCACTTATTAATCATCCTGTATATTTAAACTGTACCGCAACTGGACCAAGGACACCGATGCAACTAACTCAGATGGGAAAAAGAAAAGACACTCCCACTCAGAGCAAAGTCGATTGACGGATTGTTTCAATAAAACTCACATTTTCGAAGAGTCGATACGAAGAATATTCCATTATTTATCAGTAAAACGTAGGAGCGCAACTCCACCGGAGGACGATTTCGAAATACATACCAGTTTTGCGGAATTTATGGACTTTACACGGACTGTTATGGGTTCTGGTAATTTTGCGAAAGCCCTCGCCTACCACCACGGCCGTTCGGTCGACGATTTGCACATTGAATTATGTGAGAAAACGGTTGCGGTGACGAAGAAATTACGGATCGCTCCGTGAATCGCTAATCGGCTTTGCTCCGGGTATTATGCGTATGAAATATTTATGGACTGTGGCTACTACCATACTGCTTCTCATAGTGCGCTGGCCGGAGCCGATTGTTTTGTAGTTAAAGCTGTGTGTTCGTACTCAGTAGTTATGTGTTTCTAAAATCAGCACATACCTTTCTATGATTTATCAGAATAGAATAAAATAGGATTTACTTCAAATAATGTCATAAATAATATGAATATCTTCCAAAAGGATCAATTGCTCTTCGTGCGCAGGATTCACTCATATGATATTATGCCAGAATTTAAATACAAAACTAAAAAAGTGAATAATAAAAAAAATAAATTATATTAAGGTTCACCATATAGTTTAATCTGGAGGTAAGTAGCCCAAGTAACAATTTAAATGTTGCTTAATCTTGCTATTGTTGTATAAAAGTTTTATGAGGGTTGTTTGTTGTTTGTAGATTAATTAGTTCTAAGAAGGTTTGCAATAAGGTTTCTAAAGTGAAATAATTTATCGAATAAATTTGTAAAATACGGTTGTGTGAAGTTATCCACACTTTCCCATCCACATTTTTTGTTAATCCTATCGGAAAGGACGTATAAACGCAGTCAGTGACCGGCTTCTTATTACTTGATATATGAAGATACTAACTACCCTTGTACAGATACACTAAATAAGTCATTTTATATTTAATATCAGACACATACAAAGGGTGTATGAAACTACAACCCCAAAAAATTAAAAATCACCGAGTTGAGACGTATTATGTGAATTAGCTGCTCCTTTTCACACTCTTCCCATGTAGATGCACTAACAAAACTTGGTGGGTGAATAGTTATATATAAGGCTTTCAAAACGGCACATACGCCGTTTCTTGCCTGCCCGTCTGACTACCCCAAAAAAATTAAAAATCACCGAGTTGAGACGTTTTATGTGAATTTGCTGTTCTTTTTCACACCCTTCTGATGCAGATGCACTAACAAAACTTGGTGGGTGAATAGCTATATATAAGGCCTTCAAAATGGCATATACGTCGCTTCTTGCCTGCCCGTCTGACTACCCCAAAAAAATTAGAATTCACCGAGTTGACACGTATTATGTAAATTTGCTGCTCTTTTTCAGACCCTTCCCATGTAGATGCACTAACAAAACTTGGTGGGTGAATAGCTATATATAAGGCCATCAAAACGGCATATACGCCGTTTCGTGCCTGCCCGTCTGATTACCCCAAAAAAATTAAAATTCACCGAGTTGACACGTATTATGTGAATTTGCTGCTCTTTTTCACACCCTTCCCATGTAGATGCACTAACAAAACTTGGTGGGTGAATAGCTATATATAAGGCCTTCAAAATGGCATATACGCCGTTTCTTGCCTGCCCGTCTGACTACCCCAAAAAAATTAAAATTCACCCACCAAGTTTTGTTAGTGCATCTACATGGGAAGAGTGTGAAAAAGAGCAGCTAATTCACATAATACGTCTCAACTCGGTGATCTTTAATTTTTTTGGGGTAGTCAGACGGGCAGGCAAGAAACGGCGTATATGCCATTTTGAAGGCCTTATATATAGCTATTCACCCATCAAGTTTTGTTAGTGCATCTACATGGGAAGGGTGTGAAAAAGAGCAGCAAATTCACATAATACGGGTCAACTCGGTGAATTTTAATTTTTTTGGGGTAATCAGACGGGCAGGCAAGAAACGGCGTATGTGCTATTTTGAAGGCCTTATGTATCCACCAAGTTTTGTTGAATAAGAGCAGCTAATTCACATAATACGTCTCAAGTCGGTGATTTTTATTTTTTTTGGGGTTGTAGTTTCATACACCCTTTGTATGTGTCTGATATTAAATATAAAATGACTTATTTAGTGTATCTGTACAAGGGTAGTTAGTATCTTCATATTTCAAGTATTAAGAAGCCGGTCACTGACTGCGTTTATACGTCCTTTCCGATAGGATTTACAAAAAGTGTGGATGGGAAAGTGTGGATAACTTCACACAACCGTAAAATACATTAAAACTTGCCAATAAACATTTTAGACTTTCTGTGACTGTAATTATCTAGAAGTTTTATTATAACCGTCAAATGGGCTTAATAAAACAGTTTGGTTTAAAGAAGGCATTCGAATGAAAATTTAATCTAATCAAACAATTACAAAATCATGAATTCTTTAAATAGTTTTAAAATTACTTTACAAAATATTCCTGTAGACTTCCTGCATACTCTTTAAAAACCTTCTTCTCTTAAAAAAGTATACCCTTCTCAAAGTAGGTATGCCATAAAACAATAAATTCTGTATTAAACATACTATACATCTTTTAATATACAATGAAACTAAAATATATTAAGAGCTAATGGCATATCATAGCATAAGATTTCATGAATTCATATGCAACATATACTGAAGGTCTAATTATTATAAGTATTGTAAATAAACGTTGGCCAATAATTTTACCACAAGAATACTTTTGATTATATTTATGAATCACTAGAAATATTATTTAACATAAATATAGATGGATTGGCCATGTTTGATGAACTCAAAAAATATATTTATGTATTGAAGCTGTACTCAGCAAAATGTAAACAATACGAAACACACTCAGAAGCAATAACAAATAGGTCAGAAATTTAGGCGGGTTCCATTTTTGACAAAATGTGGTCAATTGATTTTTTGAAATACATTAAGTTTTTATAAAATTGGAAATGTAAAGAGAGATATTAAAATTTTAGAGCTAGTTTCATACATTTCATCAGTAAACTGTTTGTCGTTTGAAAGTTTTGTATCAGCATTATTTAAATAGCTTTTTGATAAGGTTTTGGTAACAACAAAATAATGCACGATGATCTGTAGTATGTCTTCTTGCTATGTTGATGTTTCTATGTTGTCTTGTCAAACAAATCAGTCTTGACAGTTTTTTCAAACATTTATAAACAACTGACTCTTCCGTACAAATATTAGCTAATAAATTGACGGAATATGCATACGGCAGGATTGGCAACAGTTATAGGAATAATATGTTTGTTTACAAATATTTGCAAAAACTGTCAATTATAGACCTAATGGCGATTTGTTTGACAAGACAACAGATAAACATCAACATAGCAACCGCCTACCAATAACCGATGACAAAAAGATGTTTAGAGTAAGGAAAACTATCTATTTTTTTCCGTGTAGTAAAATTAGATGTAGTATTTAAAAAATAGTTTTGTTGAAATCGACTGTTGCAGGAAAAGTTCTGAAAGAAATAAATCTAGGAGTTGCTTATTCCTGCCTTCTAGAAACATGAGCCAAGGAGTAAACACCACCACAAAATAGCTTTTGACTAGCTGATAATGTGTACCAAAATTGAAATTTCTAAGTACAATCGTTTTTTAAAAAAAATAAAAAACTATTTTTTTCCGCCATCTTGAGACTCGAATATCTCAACAGGAAGGGCCCAAATTGAAAAATTTCATATGAAGATTCCCCCCTGAAATGACTTGTGGAATACACTGGTAAAATATTTGACCATCATTCTGGAACACCCTGCATTTGGCATCAGATAAACCTTCTTTAAAATTAATATACAAAGAACCTTCATAAAACCTTTATACAACAAGAGAAAGACTAAGCAGCATTTAAATCGTTATTTGAGTATCTACAGGATTTGAAAACACACAATAAAAATATAGTAGGCTAATTTAGAGACGCCCCATGAAAAAAAATTGCCAATTTTTCCTTGGTATAATATTTGGATGACAGTCGCGTTTTGTTTATAATATATACGGGATCGGAAAGGAGGGATCCGCGTATTCTAGGGGCCCTATGGCTTGTACGGCGTCGAAGGCGTCGCGAACGGAGCGCTATTTGCAGTCGGATTTTGGTAAACACACTTGAAATTCAATTTGGCTAGATTTATGTGTCACCTCACGCGCAGTGGGGCCGCTGGATTTCTGGGGGAACTTAGTTACGCGACGGCGAATAAAGAGAGAAGGAGAATAAGGGAATCCTTGTGTACACACTTTCACCTTGAAGGGGAGTTAAGGGTAAGGTAGATTGAAAAAACCCTGCGTCGAGAGGCATTGGTTGGTTCTTAGCAGATTATAATAAATTTTCGACTGCTAGCTTTGTTTTCGTTTTGATATCGAGAACCGTCTGGGATGAATTTTGAATTAACGCTGAAATGTATGAGCATTAAACCATATTCTGAATCGATCGCAACTTCTACAAAATTAAAAACGATTTTTTATTAATATTGATCCGTTTTGTTCCATGGATTTTGTATACAAGGAGATTCCAATATTCGAAAGAGGTGTTTAAGGGGTAAAAGTGAACAAAAAAATCTAATAAACATATGGCCGAATATCAACGGTTACTGAGATAGCAATGAAAATGTTTTTATTGTTATTTTTGCTGAAGCTGTTATTATTTGATATTTTATTTTGACTGGGTCATGCATTCTAAACCAAACTGACATTAGTGATAACTAATTATCACATTTATTTTGATGTTTGTGATTTAAACGCTTATTCTATAACTGTATCATTTATTTTTACATGCCCGTTGGTTTAGTCGGTATTGTACACACATAATTTCGAAATGCCTGCCACATTTAGTCATCGAGAATATGCTGATATAATTTTTATTTATGAGCCTTGCAACGGTAGCAGTTGCTGAATATCGACGTCGCTTCCGTACAGAAGAGTGACAGATAGAAATGTATTCCAAACAGTCTTCAACAATGCTCGTAAAACTGGAATGTTTCCCAATGTGAGAATTACATCTGAGAGACAAGCTGGTCCTGTTCTAGCAGTGCAAGAAGAAATTCTAAATATGGTAGAACGTAGCCTCGGTGTACGTACAAGGCGCATTGCAACCCGTCTCCAAGTTAATCAAACTATGGCATGGGAAGTCATTCACAAAAATGGTTTAAAACCTTTTCATATTCAGCGCTTCAGAATATTCAAGACGGTGAAAATGTGACGGTTGCATTATTGCAATTAGATAAACGCAAACCATACACTTTACAAATATATTTTGTTCACTGATGATGCTCAATTTACTCGTGATAGAGTAAATAACTGTCACAATGAATATCGTTGGTCAGATGAAAATCCGCACGCCACGGTGGAAAGTAACTTTCAGCATCGGTTCAGCATTAACGTGTGGTGTGGTTTGAATAACAATCAACTACTTGGCCCAGTTGTACTAGATGATCGTCTTACTCGAGCTAGATCTATAAATTTTTTAGAAAATAATTTTTGACAGATGTACTGTACGATGTTCCATTAGACGTTAGGAAAAACATGTACTTTCAGCATGATGGACACCATGCCCGTTTAAGTCGTGTTGTAATTAATCATTTTAACAATCGCTGTTCACAACGCTGGATTGGCCGAGGTGGTTGTTAAAATTGTTCACCAAGGTCACCAGATTTGAATCCCCTTGATTACTGCCTTTGAAGATGGGTTAAATCATTAGTACACGCCATAAAAGTGAACACAAGAGAGGCGCTATTCGATCGGATTGTCAATTGTGCAGCACTCGTAAGAGAAAATCACCGTGCACTTCAACGTGCTACCCGTGCAATCCACAAATTAATTTCGGTTTATATCTTAATCAATGTTATAATTTATAATACTTACAGAATAAACACTTTTATCTAGTGATGCATTACTATAATTAATTTGGGTAAAAGTACTTTCGTTGCTGTCTCAGTAACCCATATTTTTGTACAGAATTCAGGCAACTTACGTCATACGAAAAAATGAATAATTCATTATATTTTCATTAAAATATTTAAGAAACTGCAATTGACAATAATAAAAATATATACTATACTAAATGTCTGTACTTGTATATTGCACTAAATTGAAAACATGATTGTTTTTAACGCGACAAAACATCGAAAATTATGTTGACAATAAAAAAACAATTGCGTAACGTTATCCGTCGTAGTAACTCGTCTTGATGCAACTATATTTTAACTTTTCGAAATATATTGTTTTGTTTTATCGTTCCCTACATGGAATATATTAAAGAAAGAACTTGAAGACATGCCAAAGTATTATTTCTGAAAGAAAAATGAATGCTGTTCTGTTCTCATAACTATGCATAATTCGATAATTTTTCACGAAACTGTATAATACACAAGAAATCTTAAAAGTAGTGCAGGAAAGTTGGTACTTTGTCCGTAAAATTATCAAATTTTTGGTGCTTTTAGGTACAGAAATCTCGACAAATAAAACACGTAGAACAAAATTAATAGGTACCAAACTGGACTGTTATTAAATATACATAGTGGAGTTAAGTTTTTCAGTGTATTATTGCCGTGACCCTGCAACCTAAAAATATTTACATCTACAGCTAAATTTTAAAAAAATATGCATTCTGAAAAATTTCTATACCTAAAAATTTGTTGTTTAAACCGCTTTCAATCGTTATATATTCGTTATAGGTACTTCCGAAATCTTTGAATATTCGCATGTGGCATGAGATAACATTCCTGTAATTTGCTAAGCTCTATATTATTTAGTTCTTGTCTAAATTTCAAGAATACGGTGCCCTTAAAGTAACGTGTAGGTAAAAAATAATAATTTTCTCATATAAATATGTAGCTGAATAAATTTTTGTGTTTATAAATATTTCTTCCGTAATTTTTTAGTACTGTGCTTACATTTGCAAAGATATTTAAAGTAGTATGAGATCATACGTCCTTTCATATTACTCAACTGATGACTGAAAGTTGTTAATATTAAATATGCTGTGGTTTATTATTAAAACTATGTTACTATAACAGGAGGGATTACAAGAAAAATTACTTGCTTACAAAAGATAAAAGTTTGGTAATCTTATAGTCACTACTTTTAAATTGTACAAGGTTTTTACTCTTATTAAATTTTAAAGAAAATATGTATTAATTAAATCAAGATTTTTATAGTGCTTATTAGAAGACATCAAAAACTCAGTAGTAGGGTTTGTCTTTAAAATTTGGCAGTAATAAAACTATTTTAGTATTCTGTAAAAGGTATACCTAAGCAGTCGGCCTTGAGTTGCCTTGGGCCCCAAAATATCCCAGAATAGAATCATAACAGCAAAGCAACAACGCCATCAACCTTTTTATCGTCGAGATCGACTAATCGTCGTAGGAGCAAACGGAGCCTAGACGCCTGGCCGTCGCCTCGGTACCGGGAAATCCCAGTGGCGTGCGTCCATTTCCTACCACCTGTTCGGATATAAGTTTGTATTTTTTTCAAACATTAGAAATTTTAAATATGCCGTTATTAACCAAATTTTTCGTAAAATTCAACATCGAAAACAGATTTATAAAAACATGAATGCTTATACAAAGTGTGGCTTATAATGAATAACATTGAAATAACAAATTTAAGGAAGAATATATCTATATTTAATAATATTTTATTAATGTTTTAATTAAGTATTCTCCTTTAAGTAAATCTAATTTTACAATTATTTTTAAAAAGTGTTGAATTAAGTTAAAGGATAATTGAATATCAAGAATATATAAATATTTATGACAAATATATTTTATTACTGATTACAAACATTTACTTGAGTAAAGTTAAGTATATTAATATACTTAAATATAGGGTGATCCTTAACCTACACGCATAAAATATAGCTGAAGACAAATAATAACGAATAGTGAAAACAAAAAATGTTTTTCTGTTACGGAGATATGAATTAATGAGTATATATTTCAAATAAAAAACGTGAATTTCATAAAATTGAAAATGCATTTAATTTATCATAGTAACTGTTTGAAATTATTTCCGTGATTTTCAATACCCAGTTGAGCTCGCCAAGCACAAGCACGGCTTAAACCGGGCTGTATTCGAATTTCCTCACGTATGCGATTTCGTAACTCTTGTTCAGTATAAAATACACCATAGTTTTTATATGTCCTCGAAAATAGTCAAGTCAAGTGGATTTAGATGGAGCGACCGAGGGGGTCATTTGAATCCAACGACCCAAAGTGAGTGAGAAGTCTCTCAATGATGTTCCGACAGGGATATTGGAGGCCGTTAATGATACAAATAATCAAGAATTCGCTATGAAAAAAACAAGCTCTTTTCGACGAATAGCGCATGGAGAAGAAGAGGTATTTTTGGCCTAGTTCCACGATGTTGTAAAAAGTAACCCTCCGCCTATGGTCGATGTATTCGATGTTGAAACTATGCTTCAAAGTACAGAAGGACATTGATATTGGAAAATATCTCAAGCTAACGGCATATTTGAAGACATCAAATGTGGGTTACAAGCCAAAACAATCAAAGGCATTAGAAAGAAAGGATATGGAAAATTGTCCCTTAAGTGTCCCAGACAACGTATATCTTATGACCGAAGTAGCCACGATATTTAAAATTGTCGGTGCTTCTCGCCGTGAAGAACTATGAAATATGACGATCCACTATACATATAGAACTTAAGCTGATATGTTTATTGTTAGGATACCTAACACGAAAACCAATGTTTCAAGAAAATTTGTGGTGAACAGCCAAGTAACAATTAAATACGTCGATCTGTCGAAGCTCTGCTATTTTGCCTCCTAGAGATACCCCTCACGATCGGTTTTCCTTATTCTATAAAGAGGGTAAATGTACTAAGCAACGTGTGGGTATCAACAGCTTTGGGAAAATATTGTCTAACGTCGTTAACTACTTAGGCCTTCCAAACCCCGAAGCGTATACAGGACATTGTTTTCGGCGCTCTTCTGTCACATTATTAGCCAACACTGGATCCAATATTACAAACATGAAACGACATGGGGGTGGAAATCCACAGCGGTAGCTGAGTCATACATTGAAGATTGTTTGGATAACAAAAAGAAAATAGTCAACAGCATTCTCAAAGCATCAAATTTCTCATCAGAACTTCAAGAGAACCGTGCTGAAGCATGTAGTCAATCAACAGTAACACAGGCCTATGATTGAACATTCAGGTTAGCGTAACCGATGACAGTTAAGTTACGATAACTGGGTGGGCATAACTGAGCTCTTAACCGAAATGGAAAGATCGCTATGATCGAACAACCAGTTATCTGTGCCTGTTATTATGGCCAGAAAACCCTGTCATGGCAGTTAATTCTTTAACGTACGTCATCTGTCATCACTCATATGCCAAAATTTAAATCATAGGTACTTTACAGTGGGTACAAGTGGCAAGAAGTTTAGGGCACATGAACCAATGCCAATATGAAGAAATGCTAAATTTCATTAACTGTAAGAAAATGGGAAGCAAAGTAAACCCAACGCATGTTAATATAAGTAGGTACTTTGGCAAATTTTTGAAGTACATATAAATTCTTTAGTGTATGGATCGCAAACAAATCCCCAACAGTGGTGGTAGGTAAGTGAAATATTTCATATTAACTTATTGATACAATTATTTAAATTATTTTAGATTCATGCAGAGTGGAAGCAGAATGCAAAAAGAAAGAGCAGAAAACTTCATCAGGATCAAAAACTTGTAAAATCTGGATGCACATATTCAATATTTATACACAGTTTACGTGGGTAATCAAAAATGTACCTTTAGGCATGCGATCTGTGCTTCTGTGCTAATTACAATTTACTACACCTTGGTGGAGTCCATGTTGCAATATATTACAATTATAGGAGGATAGTATAGGATGCAGCATATCAGTGTTCCTGTAATCCATTAGAAATTATTGTCAAAAACACATAACTATCTAATAAAAATAATATTTAAAAAAGATAAAATGCATTATTTATACCTACTCTTTATAGAATCTAAATTATTACCAATAATTAAAAACTAGATACCTAAATTTTGTCATTGTGGCTTTCTCCTATTCATAAATTAATTATTAATAATATTAGGTAACAACATATATTTCTTTTTGTTTGTTAATATTCATTTAGGTATCACTATCATACTCAGAATAGCAATCTCAATTGTATAAAATTGTAATCCACTTAGAACAAACTTTAGTTTTTTTTAGGTTGTATTTACTGTCAAACTATTAATACCGTATATTACTAATTATGTAAAACTATGATATGGCAATAAATTGATACTGAATTGTGCTATAGACAAATAATAATAAAATTATACATTATATTAATATGCCAAATGTCATACGTCAATTGCCAGAAATAAAATTAAAATTTCTGACCAATAAAAAGCTCCAGTTACATTTAACGGCAGGTTATTTCAAGCAGTTTCATAACTGGGTAAACGTGATCATTCTCAAGTTAAGTAACTGGGAAAGATAAACTTGAGAGGTGTGTCAATCATACGAATTTCTGATTAACTTACCAGTTACCGTTAACAGGCCTGTTAATGCTAACTGGATGTGTTCGATCATAGGTCCGACAGTATGTTCGGTAACTGAAGAACAACATCTAGCAGCTATTTCATTCCTGAAATTACAAGTTAATCCTGTAGCACATACTTTGTCAACAATTAATTCCATGACTGAAGAATCAAGCCGCTATTGCCTCAGTACTGAATTTGCAAAATGCCACAAATTGTACATTTAATTTCAATGTTTTTCGTTAACATATTCTATTAGTTTAAATAACTACTTAATAATTATTAATTAATTAACTGATAATATTATAAATTGGTAACTTAAATAAAGTGGTTCGCTTGATTAGAATTCCAGTGTCCAACACGTGCGGGAAGTGTCTATTCCGCCCTCGAGTGGTCAACTACTAACAATCAGCGTGCGGAAAAGTATCATTTTCCGCACTTGTTAGGTAAATAACTATTACTACATTTTTTCACTGTTCACCATTATTTGTTCTCGGCTCTAATTTCGCCAGTTTACGCGTATAGGTTAAGAATAACTTCGTATAGAGTATATTTTTTCCCTGGTCGCAGATTATTTGTTACATAGGTATTTACGCAAAATTTGAAAGAGATATTCCATGAATCATCCGCCAAGTCACCCAAACCGGCCCCTAGGAGCCGCCCTGCCTGCAGTAGGCCGTGATTAATGAATATTTGAATACACCAGGAATCCTTGCCGATGTATACATCCCCATTCGCAGGATTACCGGGCCCGAACGGCAGGATTTAAGGCAGGAAAGCGCGGCATCGACGGCGCTACATCTTCAGTGTTCGTCCTTTTTGAGAGGTCGACGATTCAAATGCTCACTTCACATATTTCACCGCAAAAAAAATGTTCTTTCTCGGCAAAGACGAGGGTTTCTCTTGGCCGCGTGAGAATATAACCTTAAATCCGGATATCGGCGGAGACGCACTGAAAGGGGGCGAAGTTTTCGTAAATGTATTGAGGCCAGATATGTTTATAAGGATATTAACTGCTAAGTGCTCTTCTAGTTTCGTTCGCTGTGATTACTATACTCAACCACTGAAAATCTAGAGAGTGACTCATCGCTTACCTGTAGACCAGCTCGACGGGCGAAGCGTGCGAGGTGCGAGGAGCATAGGCGTACTGAATTTCAAGGCGTTTAGATATAAAAAGTATATACAAAAGACAATAAAAATAATTGGACGACTATACCCAATAAACACATATACGTTAGAAAAACGTTTATAATGCCCATACAACGTTTGAAAAAGGCGTGGCTTTTTTCCGTACAATCAACTTAAAAATGTCGCCGTTTTACACGTTTCTGGTAACCAAAGTACAAACGTTTTATAATATATATATATATATATATATATATATATATATATATATATATATATATATATATATATATATATAATCAGGTACACTTAATCCTGTAAAACCGCAAAATAAAAACCACTTCTTTAAATATCTATAACTCTTAACTAACTATAACACTTTTATGATGAATTTACTTTTTTTAGGTTTTAGTACAATTAATTTTATGTTACCACGTATTCCATGCCTTTAAGATTAAAGCGTTGTTTTGAGTGATAAGTATTTTTTTGAAATACATAATTTCAAATTTAAAAAAATACTATCCAAAACTACCCCTCAAACATAAGTGATTGAATAAGTGGTAACAAAAAATTAATTATCCTAATATCATATACTCACCCCATGATCCCATTATTCAAAAGTATCTGAAAGACATTTAAAAAAATGATTTTTATTTCATCCCTCAGAGGGTTATATCTCTCTTATTATTGAGTTTTGAACAAAAATTTATGTAAAATAGTACCCTCATTTTTTAATGTGCCATATGCTCTAGTATTTACGGTACATTCTGGACCACCCTGTATTAAATAAATAATTATCAGGGAATTAATATAATATAAATAAAATAGTTACAAAATCTTCTCTCATTTAATCTTGTTCCTATTAATAATTATTATCGATATTCCAATAGTGTGGCTCGAATGTTGAACTCACTATACGCCTATAAATAAGAGTATTAGAAAATATTAATACCTATTGTTTAATTTCAAATTTAGGTAGGTAACAATAAATAATTGGTTTTAATATCAGTAATAATTTATTAAATAAATAATAACACGTACATAATACAAACAAAATATAAGAATACCAAAATAATGTATCTTATTTATGCTACTGAATGGAACCTAAAAACAATGAAATTAGGTCTGAACAAGTTTCATATCAATAACTTCACTTACATTGGATAATATAGATTATTTAAAGAAAGTCTAAACTTTAAACATGTCTAAGTTTAATCTATTATAGTTATAAATATAATAATAATGCTAATAATAATAACAATAATAATAACCTAATATACATTTAATATAACCACGAAGTAGATAGTCAAGAAAGGAAATAAACAATTTTAAATGATTCCCAGTCATGATTAGAAATATGTCACTGTATCTTAAATTTTAGTATAAAGTAAAAAAATTACCAAGTCATAATAATTGTTACCCATTTTACAAAGTAATTTAACATAGGCATGTACAAGTACAAAATTCGCACGCCTACTTTTACTAATTTTGTCATCGCCAAGTATTTTGAAACATAAGTAGGAAAAGTTATAGTCGAATAAATTTAGATTCCATTATATAATTATTTGTAACATGTAATGTAAAAAAAAACCTAATATTCTTATATTAATTATAGAAGTAGGTATACTTACCAAAATAAAATAGGGAAATATTTCGCGGTAGGTACGTACAGTGATGAATATGCAACTGACAAGCTTTTACAAAAAAAAAAAACTCGAAATGGTATGTGTGTAACACGTGATCTTTACCAATAAGATCATTAAATTCGTTTAGAACGTTTAACGGCATTATAATTGACACGTGTTATAAACGGCAATTCCTTATTTCAATGAATGATTATAACGTATAATACACGTTTAAATTGTACTGTTTTTTAACACTTGTGAGGTTTATTAAAAAATAATTACTATCTAGTTATTTGTATATATAAGTACCTATATATTCTTAATGCAATATCTTTTTATTAACTTATATTGTATAAAATTTACTTTGGATTGGTATCGTTGCGAAATATTTATTAATTGTAAAACGTTTATGATACGTTTTGTAAGCATAACTTATGCCTGTTACTCTAAAACGATATAAACACATTTTTGTTCAATGTCAATATATTAATCAGTTGACACAGACGTTTTATAAAGGTTTAAATAAATAAGTTTTATTTAAATATTTTAAATAACGTTCATTTAACGTTATGTTAGACAGTTACTTTTCTAACCATAAAATAATGGTTATTTTGTAACGTAGCACGAATTATCAACCAATGGTACGTTGACAATACGTTTAAATAACGTATGTGTGTTTACTGGGTAGTCGTCGATAAATAAGGGTTGAATATAATTTTGAAAAATAAAATGTCGCTTCATAGGGTCGAGGCACCTGTTTTAGCCTTTACCCAGTTATAGCCATTTCCGTCTTTGTTGGGCTTAAATAAGGCAAATAAAGTACAATCGGTCAAATAACTTTTAAATTTGCCGCCAAATATTACTTCCAGCTTAGAGTAAAACGCGCATACGGCTCTTTCCTTAACCCATATAGACAAAAAGGCGGGAAGAGTCTATGCTAGTTATGATTTCTGTCGTTCGTTAGTGACTTTGTTAAGAAACCCACTAGTTAACTGTGACCGTAATATCAGTACAGGGCAGCTACTCTGCGTAATTTTGATTGTACCTCACAAGTAAGTTCATATTCTTAGATATTATTCGTAAATTTACATGAATTTCTAATTCTAACCTAGAAATATTAAGGTGGCTATAACTGGTTTCGTGAAAAAGCGCTATTCCTATTTTTAGTCATTAATGTGACTAAAACTGGATCACTGCTTTTGCCAGTTATAGCCATTCCATAATATTCAGTTAGTATTAAGGTATGGGGGCAGTAATATAGAATGATGTGATGTAATTGGGGTTTTCAGGTAAAATCTGGTACATATGCCACCAACAAGGAATAGATTAAAAATGGCTAAATCCCATCCCACTAAAAAGTCAGTAGTAAATCGAAGAAATAAGGGTCCAATTCATCAGTATTAACAGGAACAACTTACCAGAGCTTTAACAGAAATAAAGGAAAATGGAATAAAAGTTGCCACAGCAAGTAAAAAATATAATATTCCTAGAACAACTTTACTGGCAGGAAAAACATCTGATAGAATGAGTACAGTTGGTCCTGAAGCTGTGTTGGGTGTTGAAACAGAAGCAGAATTAGTAGCTTGGATAGCATCAAATGCAGCAAGAGGATTTCCAATTAATAGGGAAGGTCTTTCATATTCCGTCCAACACATAGTTCTGAAAACAAATAAGCAGACGCCATTTATTGATGTAAACCTGTTAAAAAGTGGTTTTATTCTCTACCATCAGTCAAAAGCACGCTGAATATTTAAGCAAAGCACGCGCCTGTGTTACAGAACACAATATTCGCCGTTGGTTTACCGAAACCAGAGAACTTCTTGGTGAAGATGTGAAGCTATGGAAAAAAGTGGTATAAATTGGAAATGGCCCTGTAGATCCGATATCATCTGGTATTCTTTGCAAGATATTTTGCAAAAAATATCACCTCCGAAAGTTTTAAATTCTAGAGGCATATACACCATACCAGAAATTGAGCAAAAATGAACCTATTTTTGATGTACATAATATATATTTCAGAATATTTAATACATGTTACTTGATATAATTTTATTATTTTTTATCCTAATTTATATAATTTACAGTAAGAGCTTTCGACACACATCGTCAACTGATGGCTATATCTGGTGCTTTCATATGGCGATAAGTGGAGCAAAATGGCTAAAACCAGTAGAAATAGTAATTGTGAACGTATTTATTTTTTTTCTTCGCTTCAAGATCTCGCATCTCTTTCTTTCTTATGATTTAAAGTAATTTAATGTGTCTCTTATCTCTGTCTATTTTACGTGAAGAAAATAACATATAGATACGTATGATGTATTTTGGTAAACATTGTATTTTCGTTAAAGTGGCTATAATTGGTGCCTCTACCCTAAATAAGTTTTTTGGAAGAGATCCCGTATATTTGATATTAATACAATTTGGCACCGTTCTATGTATAATTACTTAAAAACGTAGAATTTCAATTGCTATAGTGCAGCGTATACTCTTACAAATACAATTTTGTAAAACAAATCAAAAAGAGCAGAAAATGATGATATTTGATGAATGATATTTTTTTACGGTATTGACATTTTGCATGACGCATTTATTCTCATATTTTTTTTTTATAACCTGTGAATTACGGTATATACTAACTGACTTCTACTATTTTTTTTATTTCAATGCATGTTTGCTAAGACAACATCCATCCGACGCTATTTCATCCCCACTTCAGCCTACCCTTAATTGATCTCCCCATTATGTTCCCTCTTGAAACGGGAACAGCTTTCATTTCACGGTCCAACTTTTTTAATTTACCCGCTCGTAATCCCTAGTAATTAAGATGGGAAATTATTTTATAAACGTCTTTTGTTCTTATCCTGTTTGACTTGATGGGGCACCTACTCGTAAATCTGCCGCAATCTAAATCCCCGGCAAATCTCCCACAGGAAAGATTACGCCAAAAATTAGGTCCGCCGAGGATATTCCTGGTATCCATGTAAAAACTGGGAAATTTTAGAAAAAATCTTACTTATAGTAAGTAGGATGTTAATGAATTTATAAAATGGCGAAGTCGCCAGTGTCAACTGAAATGAATATAGTATGCGCCAAAAGTATGGAATAAATTCAATAAAAACGAAACAATTATTTTTTGGGAAAAATCCTCGAACAGGTCGATTTTTAATTTAAAAAATACATATTTTAGCCTAAAATGCGAATTTCAAATGTCATTTTTTTTCGAGTAATGACGTCATCGACTTTTTTTTAAATGGCAACACCATATTTTTTCCTTGATTCTGAAAGATCGTTTAATTCTCTATCAGACAGTACTAAAATTTTGCCCTCTTACATAGGAAAGTTTTCGAGTAAATGACGATTGAATGTTGGAAAACGTAAATTTTATCCATAAAAAACAATTCTGAGGTATGTAAAATAAAATACAATTGATTAAATTTTATACTTAAATTAAATGTTCGAATTGCCATCCACCAACTTCTTGACAATGCGCAAGTCTGTGAAGAAATTCTTCTTGCACATTATGAATGATTTCTGGGGTAACTCTGCGTATTTCGTCCCGAATGTGATTTGGAAGTTCTTCTAAATTACGTGGTTTATTAATGTACACTTTTGACTTTAAGTATCCCCATAAAAAATAGTGAAGAGGTGTAAGATCTGGCGATCATGCAGGCCATTCTATCGGTCCGCATCTGCCGATCCACCTCCCAGGAAAACAGTTGTCCAAAAAATCTCGTACAGGGCGCGCATAGTGCGGAGGTGCACCGTCTTGCTGAAACCATATGGTATCGTCAGGAATGCCAGGGTCATTATCGTTAGGAAAAATTACTGCAAGGGCTGGAACAAGGTCATTTTCTAGAAACTCTAAATATCTTTGTCCTGTAAGGGTTCCTTCAAAGAAGAAAGGCCCTACTATTCTGTCGTCAACTATTCCAGCCCACGCATTTAATTTCTGAGGGTGTTGGGTATGTGCCTCTGCCATCCAATGAGGATTTTCCCGTCTCCAATATCTGCAAGTTTGGCGGTTTACTGTACCATTCAGACAAAATGTGGCCTCATCTGAAAAAAGTATTTGCCGGTGCAAATTTCTATTTCCTTGACATAAATCCATTAGAATTTCGCAAAAGTGTAAGCGGCGATCGGGATCATCTTCATTGAGTTCCTGCACAAGTTGAATTTTGTAGGGATGATATTTTTCCTTCCTCAAGATATGTAGCACTGTCCTCTGACTAGTGTCATTGTTTAATGCAACCAATCGTGAAGAATTATGAGGATTATCCACCATACTTATCAAAATGTTCTGTTTCTGATTTTCATTAATGCTTAGACGTCCAGGTTTTGGAATATTTACAACATTGCCAGTTTCTCTAAATTTAGACTCTACCTTACTGACTGTTGATAGCTGATACGGCGATGTGGATATTTCTCATTAAATAAATCGCAAACTTCCTGCTGAGTTCTAGTCATATTCCCGCATTCGATAAGAATTAAAATTTCAATTCTTTGAGTAACAGTTAAATGTGCCATAATACTTTAAATTGAATAATAATTTCTATGTCGCTTACAATACTTTATTAGAAAGTCGGTGTGACAATGACACTTTGCAAAGATTTTCACCTACGTGATCCATAAAAGAACTATGGAATTCGAAAAACTAAACTTGATAACGTTTTTGCTTTATTTTAATTGATTTACGTTTTATAACATTCAATCGTCATTTACTCGAAAACTTTCCTATGTAAGAGGGCAAAATTTTAGTACTGTCTGATAGAGAATTAAACGCTCTTTCAGAATCAAGGAAAAAAATATGGTGTTGCCATTTAAAAAATAATCGATGACGTCATTACTCGAAAACAAATGACATTTGAAAATCGCATTTTACGCTAAAATATGTATTTTTTAAATTAAAAATCGACCTGTTCGAGGATTTTTCCCAAAAAATAATTGTTTCGTTTTTATTGAATTTATTCCATACTTTAGGCGCATACTGTATAATGTACGTTACTGGTTATGGTTGAAATGCCGTGATTCAATATAAATACTTTGAGTTTAATACAGCGATATATTTATTCCATAAAATGTTATCAAAATCTTTCTTGAAAAATTGTAATCCTTTGAAACTTAAAAACGAAACGAGCCTGAACAGAAAATAACATTTTTTTATTATATATATTATTATAATAATCTAAAAATAATGAAATTCTTTCCATACACTGAAAAAAATTTATGTGATTGTATTGTATTGTGATTTGTATTGCCAAAAAAACAGTGTACTATCGCAATAATATTAAATTAAAAAAATTTAATAGTAAAAACACATTATTTTTTTATTACACTACTTTTTTGTAAATTTGATGCAAAAGAATACATTCTTTTTGTAAATAACCATTGTATTTTTACAATGCCAATGCAAAAATATTGAATATTATAACTTAAATGACAAAGAGATTCAGTGAATGTTGTATGAAATTAATATATTTAGTACCTCACTATTTAGTTGGGCAAATATTTTTAATTGATATAAAGTTAGGTATTTATTTTGGATGACAAATTTGTATCCAATATTCCGTATGTAAACATATACTTAGTTCATTTTTCGTTTTTTGGTAAGGTGGTTACTGGATTATATCTTGGGTTAGATTAAAGAAAATTAGTTTTGACATTGTATATTATATTTTATAAATATTTCCAAATATAAATATTTTAATTAAAACTTGAAATAATTCCGAAATATGTCCGTACAATTATTTATCTTATTTGAAATGGAAATATTGGAATAATGCAAAATTTATATTGCTAATTTAAATATATATTATAAAAATATAGAAACGCTACATTGTATTTTTAGGAAAATATTTAAAAAATCAGGAATATTATAAAGTAAAATAAAAAAGTGCAAAAAAATCACGCCGAAAATTAACAAATTACTATAAAATTACATAGGAAATATACAAAAATTTTGTAAGTATGCCTTCAATAAAATTTTACAACTATAAGATTTTTGTGAAATTACTGCACCGAGAAAAAAATTTATTAAAAAACTGTAAGACTAACAATTTTTCACGGTTATACTATGGGTTAACTATGACTAAGTACAAATATTTTAAGAGGGGGGTAGAGAAAATTAAGAATTAACGGAATCGCCCTCATTTAACGCCTTTGCGACCAGTCCGCCGCACATTTACAGTTTCTTCGTCAGTTTTTAGTGCTTTATTTTAATTTTAAACGTTTTATAGTTAAATAAAGGAATATCTGTCGGGTACAGATATTTTGTCGCAATATAGTTCGACGGTTTGTTTTTCTAGGTTATGAGCCAAGACTGCCGCGGGTGCGTTAAAAGTTTTCTATTATCTGTTAGTACCTACCCATTCCTTTTGTTCGACTTTCTTTTATCTAACTGTACCTACGGGAAATGTTTTATCGGTAGTGAGTGGTTGCAATGAGTGAAAATATAATTTTGCTAATTTGTAACGAAATATTTAAAAACCAATGCAAAGTACTGCAGCTAACTAGATTAACTGTTATATATCAGGTATTATTATTAAAAGAATGTTAATTTTGTCGTTTCTGTTAGAAACGCTGCAAAAAGACGACCGCATAGTAGTAGACATTGTTGACAGATGTAAGCTTTATCTATGGATCTAAGCCATCTTAGTCGATGCTTATCATAGGCCCTGACTTTCCGTAGGAAAAAAGGGTTTTGCCCCATTTTTTAAATACCTATCGAACTAAAATTCCGGAATATATTTTGTATTGTCTCTTAAGCCTCCCTGAGCACTTGGTTAACATTTTTATACTTAGTCAAGTTAACCTTGTATATGGCTAACCCAAAAACAACTTCACTTAACCTCTTAAAAATGTCAGCAAATATTTGTTAATTCAATATTCCATTATTGCTTTAGTTCGACGTAAAAGTATTGAACGTGATTGAAAGGTAGAGGAACCTAACAATGTATTTATTTAATCCACGATGTTGATTCTACTAACTGAAATAAAGATTTTAAAGAAAAATTATGAAATTGTTCTATGTAAATATCATTAATCTAACAACTGGAAAAGGTTAAATTTTGTATTTGTTTTAAGAGTCTTTAAATGTTATATTGCGCGTCAATATTCTTGGCAGGATAAATGGCGTCGGATGTGCGAGGACGAGAGGGATTATTTCCCTCATTATTGCGCTGTAGGACCGGACGCCTTGTAGAGGTGGGCCTCCGGACCCCTTTTCCTGCTTAGCCTCAACTGCGATTGCCGGTGGCTCTACTAAAGGCAGGAGCCTGCCTCCTATTCTGACAAACCCCGGTCGATAAGGCTGAGCATCAGTAACTCCATGTCGGACGAAGCACGTGCAGTACAAATAACAGCAATGACTGGCCGACAAAAAATATTTTCAAGTAAAAGGCTAAATATTTGAATCAGCATTTCATAGTTTACACTTCGAAATTAAAGTTATTTTGGTTAGAGAGAATTAATGTTTAATCTAATAATATAACACCGTTAAGTCAAACAAAATAACCGTTCATTTAATATCGGAGTAATTTTATGTATAAAAACAATAAAGAAAAATCATGGAGTTAAATCATCAAAAGTTGAGTCCAAATAAGTAAAAAGAAACTTAATGTAAAAAACTAACACGTAAATGGAACAAATTATGAAGCTGATTTAACATGAGAAATCGTTGAATTAAGCAGTAAGTCGTCAACAATTTTTTTTTTAGTTTAAATAGTCAGCAGAATTTTGCTTCAAGCAATAAATTCATTTTCAGTATAGTTCGTTCTTTAAGAGTTTTAACAGTTTTTTGTCTAATAAACAGTTTTCGACTACATTTTTTTACCGTAGACTTCTTACAGTTATCTACCTTTACAATAAAATATTTGCCTTAAATTCGCGCAATCTTTACTAACATGACCCCGAATAATAAGTCACGGCACCTAGCACTCGCTCATGGCACCCACACAGCAATCAAAATCCTATAAAGTATCGAGAGGCCCATCTGAGTCTTAACGCAGAACTGCATTTGCATAGAAATGGGCTAGGGGCCGTTACTCGCGCGGGCCGTTCCGAAAAAGAAATTAATTCGCGCGGCGCGGAGTGCGAGGAAGCGTGAAATTGCCGGGGCCTGCTTCGGAGAAGATTCCGAGTTAATAAAGGAACTCGGGAGTTAATTTACTAAATTGTTTGTTTTTGTTGCCTCTTACAAGAGCCACGCGATCGCACGGGCCACTCTAAAGGCTAATTTTCAAGAAATTAAACTTGAGACTAAAGCGGTATATAAGATTTAAGAAACTAAAGTGCATCCATCCATTTCTAAGTTAAGCTATAAGAACTAAAGTGAATTTTTAAACCTTGATTAATAAAAAAAACACTCCTAAAATATTAGAAAATCACTTTGCGTTTTACAGTACAAATTTTAGTTCCCTAAAATTAAAGCGCACTTTAGTTCAATGCTAATCTATAGGAGCTATTCTTGATCTTCAGATGTTAAATATGACACAAAAAACTCTTTAAGAAGGTAAAGTGCATATTATGGTTCCGTGGAACTAGAAGTCACTTTAGTTCAATGCTATTAAAAGTCATTGTAAGAGATAAAATGTAATTTTTATTTTCGAGGAGCTACAAATGATGCAAAGACACTTTTGTGGCCAAAGTACATGTTAGTTTTCTGAAAGCAAAATGCACTTTAGTTCAGTAAAATATACTATAGGAGCTAAAGTGCGATTTTTGGTTTAGAAATGATATAAAATTAGTATAAAAATACTTTAGAGGCTAAATTACATATTTTAGCAATGCTATTAAAAAACGTCAAGAAGCTAAAGCGCATCTTTGATCTCGAAATGTTAAAAATGATACAAAAATGCTACTAAATGAATTAATCTAGTGATTTTTATTCAGGACATGCTAAAAATTACAATTAGGAGATTATAGAGCATATCTTAATTCCCTGGAACTAAAACGCACTTTAGCTTAATGCTATCAAATGATACTACATAAGATAAACTGTGATTTTATCTCTACAGGTTAAAAATGCTGGAAAAACAGTTTAGAGATTACATTGTATATTTTAGTTTCGTGAACTAAAACGCACTTTAGTTCAATACTAAAAGATGTTATAAGAGCCAAACTGAGTTATTTTATTTAGAGATTCTAAAAATTATGCAAAAATATTTCTGAGGTTAAAATGTAAAATATGCACTTTAGTTTAATGATACTAAAGCAACTACATTGCTATATTTAAAACTGAGAAGCTAAATATGGTAGGTATACACTTTAGAAATAGTGCATATTTCAGTTCGTTGAAACTAAAACACTATTAGTTCAACACTATTAAGAAAAGACTAAAATATCGAATATTGAGAGGCTAAATATGGTTCCTACGGTAAACTGAAATCATTAAACTCTCTTATATAGTATATTCGTTCGTTTTAGTATTTAGTTCAGTTGTCAAAATGGTGCTTAAAGTCATCTTTTATCTTCTAAGCTTTACAATTTGTGTACTTTTTTGCATTGAAAGACCCATTAATAACTTAAGTGCATTTTAGTTCTACGGTTCTAGCGTTGCTTTTTAGTTAGTAATTGTAACATTGTATATGTTGTAGTATAATATAGTATAGCGTATAGTTTAGGGTAGTCCGTAAATAATGGCCCATGGAGACAAACTATATTGTTCACTTCAAAATATTACGTACGATTTAAGCCAACTTGCCTTAAAAAATGTCGATAATAAAGAAGATAGAGGATGTCAAAGTTGGAATTTAAAAAGTGATTTTTTGTCTTTGTATCAACTTAATGTATCATCTTAAATATTTTGGAATTTTGGCGCCTACTACGTTAAAATATTGCACAATGAACTATGCAGCTGATTGCTATTATCTCGAAAATGGTCAATTTCTAAGACAAATGACAAGTATACCGTATTTCCTCAAAAACAATGTAAGGTTTAAGATGTTTTAATAAAAAACGTGAAAAGATTAGGGCCTAAAAAGTTACGTCACAAATATGACGAAGCGGCGCCCTATAGGTAATACGTCGAAAAAAAAAAACAACATATTATTTCCCATTATATCAAAACACATCTGTTCCCAAATTTTTAAGTTGATACATTAAATTATTATATAAAATCACTTTGACACCCTGTATAGTATATAGTATAATACAATGTAATATTTCTTTGTTTCCAAATTGAGAAGGTAACTTTAGTACTTGAAAATAAATACGTATGATTTTTAATTTTATTACGTCGACTTGATTCTGCTGCATGTGTCACCCACCCGATAGGATCACTGATAAGTGATCAAAGACGTTTGGTAAACATTTGCAATTTACACTTTGGACATCCATTTTGCATAAGGATATTCTTAATCGTCTTAATATCACATAGAGGAGAAACCTACCACTTACAGCTTATATTCTACTCAAACAGTTACTTAGTAGCAGTAATTCAGGTTTCCCTGGTTGAAATTTAGGTCACTGCAACACTACAGAATAATTCCCATAATTCTTCGCTGACAATATCAATCGTAACATCAATAATCACAGAGCACACATTTGATATTTTGGAAAATATATAAATATATTGAGACAAAATGAAATATCATACATTCAATACCTATGAAGATTTACATGTTTATTTAAAAACCATAAAATATTATTGAAATTATTATTGTGGTTAAAATTAAAATACTGTAGAATTGAACAAAATTATATAAAAATGGACAATACAGAGCATATAGGTAGTTTATTATAGTAAAAATTAAATAAATTAAACATTTTAGAAGTAAAAAAATAGTTAAAATTTAGCTAATATTGTGACATGATCTCACATTTATGAAGAGTACATAAACAAAAACAGATTTAAACCCAGAGCAAAGTATATAGAAAGAACAAGTAAAGATCATATATTAATTTACTAAATATATCGACAGGAGTCAAGCAAAAATAACAAAAGTATTAACAATTTCAGTAAATAAATTTTATAAAATGTTCAGAAATGTCAAATAAATTTCATAGCCATGGACAAACGTCAAGCATAAAGTTGGCTTCACAAGAGATATCACAATGTACACAAAAAAAGTACTATTTTTTATATTTAAGAATATTTTAACATTTAGATATAAGTAAAATTGTAAATACATCAAAAAAAATTTGTAGTAGGTTAAGTAGTGAAGTAAAAAACATAAAAACAGTGCATCGAAAAACTCATTAAAATCATATGTATGAACCATAATATGTATGTAAGTTTTAAAACAAGGAATCAAGATATCAAATTGATAGAAAAATAAAGAAAAAACAAGTTTTTGTTGATTAGATACGAATAAAAGAAAGAACGTGCAGCGATGGTTTTGAGAGAGGTCCCGAAAATTAAAAAAATTAATATGAACAAGTTAAATAAAAGTTTAAAATTAATACTAACGTTATAAGAAAATTGTTAATCAGCACAAGAAACAGAGATCCAGGTCCAATCTAGGAATTTGGCAGTACCATACGGTGGGTAAAACATCCACCAACATCAGCAGCCCAATATCACAAGTTCTGAGGGATTTCTAGAAGAGTTCCAGTAGAAGTCCTAGAAAGATCAACATTCATAAAGGTATTTTATGTGCACATAAATTTAATAAAAGAAAATAAACGTTAGCTAGCCATAAAATTCAACAAAAAGACAGTCACACAATCAAAAATTTAGTAAAACAATAAGTTACTTACCATAATATAGTTAATATTATTCACGTTTCTATTTAATATATAAAAATTTGTTATTTAGTGGACCATCTGTCAGAATAAGGATCATTTTCCAATATAATATATCACCAGCAATGAACATCAGGCAAAATAATACCCCTGAATAAGAGATTTTAAGAATTTTGTAATATAATTTTAAGAATTTTAAGTTCTAAGGATAGGCAACTTTTAATACGCAACTGCATTTAAAAAAAAATATCTGATACCTATGAATTAAATGTACATAAAATTTAAAATATTTTTGAGTAAGTATTAGACAAAATCTCTTATGAAATAAACATTGTCAAATGTGGAATGATATTTATTTGATAAATTAAGGTACAGGGTGTTGTAAAAAAGATTTGACTTGACGAGCGAACCAACTACCAGAGTCTATGTTCTACAAGCAGCCAGGGTAGTTTAATAAGCCAAAAAAAAAGATAATATACAGGTTTGTAGCCCAATAAATACAATTTTTTTAAATAAGATAGACATAAACACAAAACATAAAAAGAAAAACAAACACAAATTAAATATCAATATTAATTGGCGCCCAACAAATTAAATATATCACAATAATATATTTGCTTACAGCAAATAAATCTGTAGAAATTGTACGAAAAAGTTCGACTTCTTAAAAAATACCAATTTATGTACCCATTCCAAAGTCTGCGACAAAAAAACCTGTTACCGACCATTTTATATACTCCATCAGCTCTTGTAAGGCTGGAATGAGAAACGTTGAAATTGAAATTTATTTGTGGCGTGGAGCCCACACAACCTCAACCCGAAACCGATTTTACCGCTTCATCTCCAATAAACATCGAATAACATCACATCTTTATCCAATAAACCTTTAATACTTACTATATTATAGTAATAATAGCTTTATTGTCCAACAGAAAATCCATTTACAGAGCAAAATTAGAAAAAAGTAAATAATAGTAGAGTGTAATATACATACATATACACAAAAAATTACTGAAAAAAAAAACAAATTGAGAAAAAAAACTAACACTACAAAAAATAGTAAATATAAAAAAAGATATACAGGGTGTCCAGAAACTCTCCTGACAAACGAAGACCGAAGATTCCTTAGATAATTTAAAGACAATTTAACCCAATTCACCTAGTCCGAAAATGCTTCCTAAGGGAACTAGAGCTCTTTGAAGATGGCGCCTTGTAAATAGTTTTGTTTAAATACCTCCAGAACGCTTCTACTTAGAAAAACAAAAACTGGTACGCTTGTTTAGCCTTCAGAGATGAATCGATTCCATCAATTGCGAACTTCTTTGTATTTAACTTATAAGCATTTGTGACACTAGATTATTAAATTTTCAGTTATACTAGTACTAAAAGGTACTCTTACTTTAAAGTCATTAGGATACACCGTTTTCTAGAAAAATGGATTTGAAAATTTTTCGTTTTTTTGTCATTAAAGTTCAATTTATATTTTTTGCACTAGTTGGCTCTGAACTGCCAACAAAAGTAAAACATACGTTTTTCATTGTCAAATTGTTGTCAGTTCGCGAAGTTTATCTTTTAATTTTTTACTTTGTGGAAATCAAACACAACGATTTCAATTTTTTTTTAAATGATTTTTACTAATGAGGAATACGCCGATATGCATTGTTTATGGCGAAATGAGGTGTAACGCTCGAGCAGCGCAACGTAGATACGCTGATAAATTTCCCAATCGTGAGCATCCCACTCACTCAACATTTACAGCTCTTCATCAACGAATAAGAGAAACAGGTTCACTGGTCCCAAAAAATAATGAAACAGGGAGACATAATGATATAACAGCAGAACATGAAGATGTTATTTTAATGGAAGTTGATGAAAATCCAGAAATTAGCGTTCGAAGACTATCTGCCATGTACCCCACAATTTCAAAATCTTCCGTAGGAAATATCTTACACAAAGAAAATTTATATCCTTTTCATTTTACAAAGGTGCAAGCACTGCTAGAAGGAGATTTTCCTGCTCGTGTAGAATTCACTAGATGGTTACAAAACCAGAAAAATCAAGATGAAGATTTTTTCAGATACATTTTGTTTGGTGACGAAGCTACATTCACAAAAAATGGAATCTTTAATGTACATAATGCACATTATTATTCGTACGTTGGTGACAATCCACACGTTATTCAACAATTTAAGCATCGGCATAGGTTTAAGATAAACGTCTGGATAGGTGTAGTTGACGATTATCTACTTGGACCTATGGAATTACCTGCTCGTTTAAATGGTGCTGATTATTTACATTTCCTGCAAAATATTTTACCTTTAGCAGGAATGTACGAGACTTTCTAGATAATAACTACGAAGACCATTGGATTGGATTCAAATCCAATGCTTGCTTGGCCAGCAAGGTCGCCGGATTTGAATCCTTTCGATTATTGTGTTTGGGGATACATAAAAGCATTTGTTTATTCCGTTCCGATACAAAATCGTGCACAACTCTGGCGAAGATACAAGATGCTTGCAACGAATTTAGAAATAACTTTGGAATTTTTGCAAGAATTCGGCGTTCTCTAAGCAAAAGGGTAAATTTATGCATAGAGACTAATGGTCATCACATCGAGCATCTTTTGTAACTATCTACCTTTGAAAAATTTTTTTTTGTTACTTTCGTTCCATTGTAATAAATACTTTGTTTTTAAAAATCTTTAACAAAAATTTTTAAACTTTAATGACGAAAAAACGAAAAATTTTCAAATCCATTTTTCTAGAAAACGGTGTATCCTAATGACTTAAAGTAAGAGTACCTTTTAGTACTAGAATACCTGAAAATTTAATAATCTAGTGTCACAAATGCTTAAAAGTTAAAGACAAAAAAGTTATGCGTTAAAATAACCGTTGACCTACCCAAAACGGACGCCTATGACTGGTACTAGAAATTCGCAATTGATGGAATCGATTCATCTCTGAAGGCTAAACAAGCGTACCAGTTTTTGTTTTTCTAAGTAGAAGCGTTCTGGAGGTATTTAAACAAAACTATTTACAAGGCGCCATCTTCAAAGAGCTCTAGTTCCCTTAGGAAGCATTTTTGGACTAGGTGAATTGGGTTAAATTGTCTTAAAATTATCTAAGGAATCTCCGGTCTTCGTTTGTCAGGAGAGTTTCTGGACACCCTGTATACTTGCAAACTAGTTAAGTACATCATAGTCTAAATGTTCCACAGCAATCAGAACAAGTTGTTTCAAACTACAGTCATAAATGTTGCAAAACGGGCAAATTAAAATTGTTAGGCATAACATAAATTGGGGATTTAAGTAGTATATGGGTTCCTGTTGCTGCATAGTGAAAAGTGAGGTTATGTCTAGCATATTGTCTAGGGACAGAGAAATTTAGTTTACTGAACAATTCCGAACAGTTAATTTAGTTTCGTAATAATTTCTATAAAAAAGAGAAGCCAATTTAGGCCTTAAATCCATACTATCCAAACCAAATTCATTTTCCACTAATTTATACGATACATCTATTGCAGTGTAAATCCCATTATTTCCTATATGCTAAAAATTTCAAAAACATTCATTATTATCTGGCAGGTATAATAAGGGTACCGAATTAAGGAACCATATTCAATTTTGGAACGAACATAAGAGAAATATAAAAGTTTTAATGCATTAATATTTGTAAATGATTTACTTAACAATTAAACGACACATCTTACTAGCTTCAATCATTTTTAATGTTATATGTCGATTAAAACAAATCTAGACCTAGGCCTATAGTAGTATCATACTGGACAAGTACTGTGTTATTAATGGAATAATCATATAAATATTCTGTGTGTTTTCTATTGAAGGAAATAATTTTGCATTTTACAGTATTCAGAAACAAATAATTATTGTTACAGCAAGTTACTAACTGGTTCAAAATCATACTGTAGATTATTGCAATTTTGATAATATAAGCGTATAGAAAATATCTAATATTCAAACATAAATGTTAAAATCAGTTAGGTTGTATATTTTTTAAGCTAGGAGTAATTTAATAATTACTGTTAAGGTTTTATAGGTCGTAATGGTGTCAATGATAGATGAGTTGTTCCTTGTTCTAAAAGTTTAATGACTCGAGCATAAAAGACAATGCCTCACTTATAATCGTAAATCCATCTTCAAATATAACCATTACGAATTGAAACCATAAGTCTATGATTCGTATCCTTTTTTATTATCAATATAAGACACATGTGCTAAGTCTTATTTCATGAATATTAATAGATTTAACTGTATTTTGCTTTATTTAATTACTATTAATGTGATGTGTTTCTTCGTTCCTATCCAGTATTGTATTTGATTGCATTTATTTAGGAAAAGGGCACAGATAATAGTTATTTATAATAAGAGTGACATTTAATTTTGTGATAAGGAAAGTTCGAACAAAATATAATCACTTTTAGCACATATATTGTCAACAATGGAAATTTGGGTAGAAATATATTTGAATGAATAGCAAATATTACAACTTGTTACTTTTTTGAAGCGAAAGGGCAAAAGATATTGCAGGATGAAACATATTTCATGCATTTTGGCTTCTCTAATTGTGCACATAACAAACACACAAATTGATGTGCAACAAAAATTCGTTATTATTGGTAAATTATATTCGTATTTAAATGTATTATACAGCTCTTTAAAATAAAAAAAAACATTTATTTGTGTAAAAATGGCACATCTGGTTAGCTCTATATTCAGAGACACTCTGTATAAATTAAGTTAGAACACTTTAGAGCAAATTAGAACATTATAAATTGTTCTTTTGTAATTTAAAATTAAAACATTAATACCTAAGTGCAACTCATTTTGCTGTGTAATAAAAATATTCTAAACAAAATTCTACATGACCTATAAAATATTATTCCTAGGCGTACGTCAAAAAAAAAAATGGGGGATAATATAGCCTTTCCCCCGTTTTCTACGTTTGTCTTTTAATAAGAAGTATATCTATAAAAGTTTAACTTTAACACCCTGTATCTTTTAAGGAGGCATTTTTGCTAAATCCTAAGTTTCCGAAAAAAAAATTATTGAAGTTCTAATAGTCTTAACCTTTAGATCGTTGGTCTACTGTAGTCTCTAGCCAGACGAGTTAAAATATCCGATTACTTATCGTATTAACTTTTTTATGATGCAATACATTAGTTTTTCAAATATGAAAAATGGCTTACGGGTATATCAACTCGCAGTTACTTTAACAGAACGATTTCTCGGTAAACATATGCCAAATGCAGCTACTTCTACAATGGTGTGTAGTAAGTCCAAGTGTCGTGTGAACGCTGGTGTGACACGGGAAATTTGCAGCCGAATTGTGGAAGATTTGGAGGTCCAGGGTGTCTACGGCGCATTGTAGCAGTGTGGCGTATCATATACGAGACTTAATTATATCCGTACCATGTACAGCGTGTCCAAACATTAATGCCAAGGGATGGGACGAGGAGAACCGATACCATGGCCGCCACGATCACTTGACGTTAAATCATTTGGACTTATTTTTGTGGGGATATTTAAAAAATTAAGTATATTGCACCGAAGTGGACGAAACGGACAAGAAGCAGAAACATTTGTGTTAGATTTTAGAAATTGGGTAAGAAGGCTCTAAAATTTTGTTGTAACATGGGATATATCAAACTATTTCACTAATTAAAACCTCAAATTAATTCTATTAATAATTAGTAACAATATCTCCAAAAGCAGTTGAATTTATTGTACAAAAATAGGTGTTGAGAAAAATGTATATAATGTATACAGTATGCGCCAAAAGTATGGAATAAATTCAATAAAAACGAAACAATTATTTTTTGGGAAAAATCCTCGAACAGGTCGATTTTTAATTTAAAAAATACATATTTTAGCGTAAAATGCGATTTTCGAATGTCATTTGTTTTCGAGTAATGACGTCATCGATTTTTTTTAAATGACAACACCATATTTTTTTCCTTGATTCTGAAATATCGTTTAATTCTCTTATCAGACAGTACTAAAATTTTGCCCTCTTACATAGGAAAGTTTTCGAGTAAATGACGATTGTCATTGTAGAAAACGTAAATCAATTAAAATAAAGCAAAAACGTTATCAAGTTTAGTTTTTCGATAGAATGGCCTGCAAGATCGCCAAATCTTACACCTCTTGACTATTTTTTATGGGGATACTTGAAGTCAAAAGTGTACATTAATAAACCACGTAACCTAGAAGAACTTCAAAATCGCATTCGGGACGAAATACGCAGAGTTACCCCAGAAATCATTCATAATGTGCAAGAAGAATTTCTTCACAGACTTATTACTTTTTTATGGATAAAATTTACGTTTTCTAACATTCAATCGTCATTTACTCAAAAACTTTCCTATGTAAGAGGGCAAAATTTTAGTACTGTCTGATAGAGAATTAAACGATCTTTCAGAATCAAGGAAAAAAATATGGTGTTGTCATTAAAAAAAAATCGATGACGTCATTACTCAAAAACAAATGACATTTGAAAATCGCATTTTACGCTAAAATATGTATTTTTTAAATTAACAATCGATCTGTTCGAGGATTTTTCCCAAAAAATAATTGTTTCGTTTTTATTGAATTTATTCCATACTTTTGGCGCATACTGTATAGATAAATAGGATTAAATCGTTATATTTTGCCGCAAAAATACGCACTTAGCGGGATAGCCTGCTTTTCTGTTACACCCTGTATAAATTGAACAAAATCGTTCTATGCAACATATGAAAAAGAAGTATAAATTTGGTTTGGACCATTTTCGGATTTTGGATTTTGTTTAGAAATAATAAGCAATTGTGTACTTATTCTGCACAGAGTCTTAAGAGTGTAATGATATAAAAACCAAGTCTTTATTTTTTTCTAAAGCTGGTTGGATTATACCCACAATATATGGCAACAACAAAAACAGGTACGAATTACGTCCGAAACGGTACAAATCGTTAGGATGCCTTTGTGCGGTAAACAAGCTGCGACGGATATATAGGGGGGATGTAAACGAGGGTCTCCATTTTCGTATATCCGTTTATATTAAATAAATTCTTTATCTCAGCCGGCCATGCCGCCTCGCCATTATTTCGAAATAAATTGCAGGAGATACAAGCTTCAGCCGGCCGGCGAGGTCAGAGTTATTTTGGGCGTTCGTCGTGTGGAATACGTCCTAACCACAACGTTGGGAATTTAAGGTCTTCGGCATTTTTTATCCTAGTTATCAGAACGTTGATTTAAAGTTCATCGGCTCGTAGCATCGTCCGAAAATAGGTAAATAGTATATGTTGGCTCACTCCTCAATTCACGCCTAAAGTTTTCCTCCTGTCGACGCGCTTCTCCTTGCCTAGCGAATGGACAGGGTGTTTTTAAATGAAGTAACAAAAATGAGACCACAGATCCCTTAGGTGAAAGTAAATCGATTTAACCTAACATACCTATATCCCAAGTTGCATAATAAAAAAGATACAGGGTGTCAAAATTATTTTCGATATTTGTAGATAACTTCTTAAAAAATCCAAATATTTACATAAAATTTGTAAGTCAGGGGTTTTTGCGGGCGAGAAATTTAAATTTATTTCTAATTGTGAGGTCACTAGTAGAGGGCTCCACTTAATGCTAGGTTTATGTGAAGGAAAGCATGGGTATGCAAGTGATCCAGCCAGATTCGCAGCAGCAAGGTGGGGTGGTGGGGATGGAGCCTTTCCCGACACATGAAGAAAGGCGTAAGGAAAAGGAGGTAACTTTTAGTTTGTTACTAGTTTTTCCTCACTGGTAAAATTTACTAAATCTGGTGTTTTTAGGTTTACTACTAATTTCGTAATTTTTCCACACTGTCATTGTTTACTTTTAACGAATTGACTTCTTGGTTATTTGATGATTATACTATAATATATTATGCAATAAGAAAAAAATAAAAGTTAGAAATACCGGCTAAAAGAAAAATAATAAGTCAAGATTTATTTTCCATACAGTATGCACCAAAAGTATGGAATAAATTCAATAAAAACGAAACAATTATTTTTTGGGAAAAATCCTCGAACAGGTCGATTTTTAATTTAAAAAAATACATATTTTAGCGTAAAATGCGATTTTCAAATGTCATTTGTTTTCGAGTAATGACGTCATCGATTTTTTTTTAAATGGCAACACCATATTTTTTTCCTTGATTCTGAAAGATCGTTTAATTCTCTATCAGACAGTACTAAAATTTTGCCCTCTTACATAGGAAAGTTTTTGAGTAAATGACGATTGAATGTTGGAAAACGTAAATCAATTAAAATAAAGCATAAACGTTATCAAGTTTAGTTTTTCGAATTCCATAGTTCTTTTATGGATCACGTAGGTGAAAATCTTTGCAAAGTGTCATTGTCACACCGACTTTCTAATAAGTGTTGTAAGCGACATAGAAATTATTATTCAATTTAAAGTATTTTTGGCACATTTAACTGTTACTCAAAGAATTGAAATTTTAATTCTTATCGGATGCGGGAATATGACTAGAACTCAGCAGGAAGTTTGCGATTTATTTAATGAAAAATATCCAGATCGCCCTATCAGCCAATCAACAGTCAGTAAGGTAGAGTCTAAATTTAGAGAAACTGGCAATGTTGTAAATATTCCAAAACCTGGACGTCCAAGCATTAATGAAAATCAGAAACAGAACATTTTGATAAGTATGGTGAATAATCCTCATAATTCTTCACGATTGGTTGCATTAAACAATTACACTAGTCAGAGCACAGTGCTACGTATCTTGAGGAAGGAAAAATATCATCCCTACAAAATTCAACTTGTGCAGGAACTCGATGAAGATGTTCCCGATCGCCGCTTACACTTTTGCGAAATTCTAATGGATTTATGTCAAGGAAATAGAAATTTACACCGGCAAATACTTTTTTCAGATGAAGCCACATTTTGTCTGAATGGTACAGTAAACTGTCAAACTTACAGATATTGGAGTCGGGAAAATCCTCATTGGATGGCAGAGGCACATACCCAACACCCTCAGAAATTAAATGTGTGGGCTGGAATAGTTGACGACGGAATAGTTGACGACAGAATAGTAGGGCCTTTCTTCTTTGAAGGAACCCTTACAGGACAAAGATATTTAGAGTTTCTAGAAAATGACCTTGTTCCAGCCCTTGCAGTAATTTTTCCTAATGATAATGACCTTGACATTCCTAACGATAATGACCTTGACATTCCTAACGATACCATATGGTTTCAGCAAGACGGTGCACCTCCGCACTATGCGCGCCCAGTACGATATTTTTTGGACAACTGTTTTTCTGGGAGGTGGATCGGCAGACGCGGATCGATAGAATGACCTGCAAAATCGCCAGATCTTACACCTCTTGACTATTTTTTATGGGCATACTTGAAGTCAAAAGTGTACATTAATAAACCACGTAATTTAGAAGAACTTCAAAATCGCATTCGGGACGAAATATGCAGAGTTACCCCAGAAATCATTCATAATGTGCAAGAAGAATTTCTTCACAGACTTGCGCATTGTCAAGAAGTTGGTGGATGGCAATTCGAACATTTAATTTAAGTATAAAATTTAATCAATTGTATTTTATTTTACATACCTCAGAATTGTTACTTTTTTATGGATAAAATTTACGTTTTCCAATATTCAATCGTCATTTACTTTCCTATGTAAGAGGGCAAAATTTTAGTACTGTCTGATAGAGAATTAAACGATCTTTCAGAATCAAGGAAAAAAATATGGTGTTGCCATTTAAAAAAAATCGATGACGTCATTACTCGAAAACAAATGACATTTGAAAATCGCATTTTACACTAAAATATGTATTTTTTAAATTAAAAATCGACCTGTTCGAGGATTTTTCCCAAAAAATAATTGTTTCGTTTTTATTGAATTTATTCCATACTTTTGGCGCATACTGTATAAATGCAGAGGTAAATATACTAATGAATTTAATTAAAATTATTGCAAATTTGCTTTTAGTCACATTTGTACGAAGAAAGTGTAAATTAATTTATAATAGATGCTTGCAGTATTTTATACATGATGATATATTATATTATTTTTTATATAGAATAAATACTCGTTCAGAATCAGAACATCCAGTTAAAATGATTTTTAAATGATCGTCACAAAATAGAATATACAGAGCCGTTTCTAGAAACCACATTCGAATCATTTTATATAGATTCCGATATTTTATATCCTAAAATTTGTAATCACATCCTTGTGAAAACTTTTCCTATTCGTACAGTAGATTTAAGATTTAACAATGAATCATTGAATAATGAAGTTTCTGAACAATAGGTAAGACAAAATGAATTAATTTCATGTAATGCAAATTCTTTCCCGATTGGAGACAGACGATGTTGTTCAAGTACCTACCGTTGCTAATAATCATGATGAAGTAATAATGAGATATTCCAAGCGTTGATAAACAATATCCAACTATATTTATTATGAAATGATATTCAAAAATGACATGAGGTATTCAAAACCAATAGATCATTCTGATAAATATTCATTTCTATTAGAGTAAATAAAATAATGTATCACACTTTAAATGTACATGTACAATATTATTAAAACATCTCTATATTTATAAATATTAATTAATAATAAGATTTTGTTAATAATTTATTGTTATCGTTTTGTCCTTTAAAAAAAATTTCAAGTCTCAAGTTTTTTATGAATTTGCAGTAATATTTAAATGAGTTTACTGTAATGTTACCATAGTAAATAAATGGCAATATTGTGTATATTCTTTTAAATAATATTGTAAAATAAGGGTGAAATAAAATGAAGTTGACAATATCCAATATCTGTTTTACCGACAAAGCCGGTAAATTATAAAGTTACCATTATTATAGACTAAGGGATCATTTTTAGTCCAATTTTTCAGGTATCCCGACACAATCTCGCTTTATTTGTCACTGCTGTTTCGACGTTGGAATGAAGCAAACGCCCTTCTTCTAGTTATATGTTTTGTGAAGGAAACTGTAGGAAATATCCGAATAGAGAGATTCCCCATAGAAAAATATTTTCTAATGTTGAAAGATGGGCTCGAAATTTTTTTAATAATATCTGATAAAGTCCTAGTGTAATAAGGGTACAAGATGAAGAAAATATTTTGCAAGTTATCTCAAAAAACTGGATTATCAAGAACTTCACCCAAATTCCTAAACATAATCTATTACATCCATATCACATTCGAAAAGTGCAGGGCTAGGTACTGCCTCGAGATTTGGATCGACGTGTGACCTTTTGCGAGTTTACCTTGCATCAGGATATTAGTTTTCACAAGAAAATGTTTTCATTGCAATAACTCCTAGACATTTTCAACGCCAGTTTAAGATAAATGTTTGAACCAGTATTATTGATCGTTATTTGACTGGACCAGTTATTTTGCCAAATCGATTAAATGGGGAAAGTTATTTGGAATACCTGCAAAAGATGGTTTGGCTGCTTCCGGGCTGTTGGCCACGTCGTCGGTTTAAGACTCTTGACGTTTCGAGAGACATGTCGCTCTCTTCTTCAGAAGATCTGAAAAGTTTCACTTTCAGATTTTCTGAAACCCTGAATTAATCGAAGATTTACCCTTAGAATTTTCTGTGTCGGTTCTTATACGGTATACCCTGTATAGTAAGTGAATTTGGTGGTGAACTCGATATATAGATAAATTAAAATACTCATGCCCGTTTGCACCGACATTTTACTAAGAACAACTTAATAAAGTTGTTCTTAAAGTTAAATTATGCTTATTTTTTTAGAGTATTGCACCGACGTATTATAAACCATACATAGCAAAGTACGTCTTTGTATTGGCAACAACGCACAAATCTAGTAACTTTTCTTACTTTATGTTAGGTATTTTAGTTCTTTCTGTTTTTCTTCAGTTTTTTACATAGAAGTAAGGTTAGATTTCGGTGTAATGTCATGTCTGTGGCGATCATTTGTAATATAGGTATGGTTGTTGTTGATGTTCATCAAGACTAGTTAATATCAGAGACATAATAATAATAATTTACTTTATTTTCTCTCTGTAGTATTAATGGTCTTCATTCAATTCATCCATTTGTATGGAAATGATCAGATTTCGTATAATTTAATTTGTGAAATGCGAAATCTATAATTTTCAAAGTATCCAAATCATCAAATATAATCTAATAATTAATTATAGGTACTTTTTTACTACTTTAATACTACACTCATTAGCATTGACCTCTATATTTGCACTTTCCGCGTTTTTTAAATTGTTATCCTTGTTTTTTGCACATTCTAACTCTGTTTGAATTAAAGAACTTCATAAGTCACTGTCAAACAGGGGCTTAAATTTAAGTATCTATTTTCATACTTAAGAAGATCTTAACGTATGGTGCAATAGGAAAAGCATACCTAAGCATGTATTATTATTTTACATTATTATTTATTTAATACAAAAATAACAGTATTATTACTTTGAACAACATATAAATACGGTTATAATACTCTGAATGATTAGCGTGATTTCATGTTCAATATTCTACATGTGTTATGAATTATAATGGTAGACTATCTAATTACTTCATGTTACAGTAACATTAAAAACAATTTAATCTGAGAAAACTGTAGTTAGCATTTCTTTCTGGTAAATATCAGGTTAATGCTGAAGGTGACTGTCTCGATATAAATTATAAATTAGAACACACCTTGTGAGAAATATTTCAGATTCCTAACATTTGCTTTGTTAGTGCTAAACATATAGCACTGTTTCGAATGCTCTTGAAGAATTGGTGGGGATCTCACGACCACTTCTAACTGTCTATTTTTTGTTCTGCAATTGCTATTTTCCAATATTCCGTTTCTTTGCATCTGCAATAGACATTCGGTTGCTTTATTGCTTAGCTCAACCTCGTAAAATTCCTCTTACGTCTTCCGAAGCCCGCCATTAGCCGAACTTCCCGAAGCCGCCAAGGGATCAAGTGTCATCAAATGGGGGCATTTGCTCGCGACTGGCGATCCATTAGTCCCAAGGAATGACCCAAACGATGCACCCCAAGACGCCAGCGAACGCTCTGATACACAGCAGGACACAGTAGCAGGATCTCCGCCGCGCAATCGTCCTCTCCTGCTGCCTGCTCCTGCAGAGAGCCTCGTCGCTGGCTCCGTCCGCCGAACCAGTCGCGATTCGGCCTCAGAAGTGAAAGCTGGTGCTGGTGTTCCTCAGGCTACGCTGTCACCGACACGCTAGCGATTGTTTACGTTCATACAGTGCGTTCAGGAAGCAGTTGCCAGTGGCGGAAGTGCAGTTTTTACCATTAGGAAGGACCTAGAAGCAAGGGAGCGGCGATTAGTGCTAGTGACAGTTCATTTTATTATGTGTGAGGCTAGTGGACTCACGTGCTGATTTGTATTTGGAAAATTACGTTCTGGACACCTTCAAGATGCGTCTGAAGAGCCGTTTGCCGTTTCCTCTGGGCCTTGTGGGGATTATTATCAGCGTTATTTGTTCTGCAAAAGGTGAGGCCGCTGTCCACCGGCAGCTATAATTAGTGTTACAATTAGCAGCCGTATTCTAGCGGCAAATTGCCTGTTGGTTAGTTAACTAACTGCTTATTTATCTACCTTGCGGTATTCGGAACTGAAATTACCGCTCCATTGGCGCGATATGCGGATACATTGAATGCAAATTTAATTTAAATAATTGCTACCCAGCAGAAACTTTATAGCAAAGATGAACCTGTATATGACCAATCTACAGCGACAACAGTTCTTATACGACTGACATATACAAACTTTTAGATTCTTATCATCAAAATAATTTCGTAGGCTCTTGACTCTCCAAAAGTGGAAGTGACATTTTTAATCAAATACTCCAAACTATTAATATAGACTTCTTTAGTATATTATTGCTATCTCATAGAGCTACCTTCATAAAATGTAAGGGTGAAACTGTCCAAATCTTTTTTCCAGATTTGGACGGATTATTTTTAGTAAAAACTTTTGCGCTTCATGATTTTTTTTAAATGCACCGTTTACAACTAAGGATCTAAAAATGGCGACTAAAATGTACTGGTGAGGTAGAGTACAGGTGGAAAGTCGAATTATTAAGTCTTGCTCAAATCTGTACTTATTTGAGTGAAAGGTACTTAAATTACACATTTATTCTTTGCTCTTAGGCATAGCTTAAGAAGATTTTTTATTTGAAATGTTTTATTCAAATGAACATTTTCCTTAATATATTAATTGATAATTGAAATAAATAACATTTATTCTAATGAAAAAGGAACGATATTATTTGTTGTTAATAATGATTTGAGGAAAAATAAATATTTATAATACAAAATACATTATGAAAACCCACAAAATAATTACTACAAAACGCACAAAAAACATATACAGTGTGTTTGATGTATTATTAGCATCCTTGGCTTGGGAGAGATGGGTGGAAGGTGGGTATAGTTTCCGAGATACAGGGTGGCGAAGATTTTCAAATTTTATATTATATTTTTTATTTACTTGGAAGCCCTTGTTGATAAAACAATAATAATTCTAGGTTGTAATGGAATACCTTACATCTAATTATTCAGTATATTTAAATACTTCTATTATCACCAGTGGCGGACCCTGTGCAACTCTTCTTCTATTTACAATAAAAATAGTACGTCACTGTCTTAATTATAAAAAACATAAGATACCCACTTTAAGTTCTGATTATTTTAAATAATTATTCTTTGTGATTTTCTTTAAAATGTATTTTACAGGGTGTCCGGAAATGATGGGCAAAAAATTCAGGGGATAATTCTAGACCGAAAATAAATGCTACCTCTTTCTATAACATTTTTTCCAAAACTAATTATTAACGGAGTTACAGGGTGTTAAAGTTAAAATTTTATTTTCGATATTTGTAAATAACTTCTTAAGAAATCCAAATATTTACATAAAATTTGTAAATCGGGGGTTCTTGCGGACGAGAAATTCAAATATGTTTCTAATTTTGACGTCACTAGTAGAGGGCGCCACTTGTGACACACCATGTTTCTTTTAAATGGCAGCAACTTTTTTGCATCTTAATGTATCCATCTGACTATCGAAATAATCGATTCTACTACCTGTTTTATTTGAAAAAGGTATACCTTGCTGAAGTCGGTAGGCGTAACCATTTTTGAGATAATCCTATTTGAAATGCTCAGTGCACCGAGTAAAAACTGTTTTGGTTTCAGGTAAAGTGCCTTTTCTGCTGAAAATACAGCAAAATGTTACTTGAAAAAGTTGTTCAGAATCTTAAATTATGGAGACACGTGCAAAATTTCAAGAAGATCGGCGAGGTTTGATGAAATCATATTTCAACAAAGCACAAAGATTTTATCAAAGCAGGCCGATTTTAAAAAAGGTTTTGCACATCTCCATAGTTTACCGTTCTGAACAACTTTTTCAAGTAACATTTTGCTGTATTTTCAGTAGAAAAGGCACTTTAACTGAAACGATAACAGTTTTCAATCGGTGCACTGAATATTTCAAATAAGATTGTTATGTAAATATTTGGATTTCATAAGAAGTTATTTACAAATATCGAAAATAAAATTTTAACTTTAACACCCTGTAACTCCGTTAATAATCAATTTTGGAAAAAATGTTATAGAAAGAGGTAGCATTTATTTTCGATCTAGAATTATCCCCTGAATTTTTTGCTCATAATTTTCGGACACCCTGTATTTAAGTAATTGTTCATTTAAAATATCTGCGTTTCGTAGTTTGTGCATATTTGTATCAAAAGCTGAAGGAAACTTGAAAATCAACTCTTAAAATTTTAACATTTTTGCTATATTGACAGCGGAAAAGACACTTTACCTGAAACCAAAACAATTTTTCTTCGGTGCATTGAATATTTCAAATATGATTGCACTGCAAACACTATGATTAATGTGATCTAATATGTGATATTTTTCGAAAAAAGTAAACTTCAGATTTTAACCAAGCCACCACAATAAATGGATTATTTACTGTAAACACAAAATAACTATTGTGGCTTATTTTGTATAAAATAAAATGTCATGGCAACTTTTTGGGATTGGTCCAGGAAAAGACGCATTTTAAGGATCCAAACCAGTCTGTAAAATAGCTATTTCCGCACTAGTACATAACAATTTTACTTTTCCACACTAGTACAAAAATATACCTGCGAAATTTATATGTCCCAAAGTTTGTAACGTTTTCTTTTGAACACTCTGTATTTCATAAATTTTAAATTTTCTATTAAATCTTTGTGGTATAATAATTATTCTCCAATTTGGTGATATATTTCAATAAATCAAAAGATAAAATAGCTATTAGTTGGTATATACAGTTGTCATGGACTCCGATTATATGTCTATTTGACCTTTCCTGCTGCATTATGGTAGGTGTATAATTAAATAACTATTAGAAGCGATTTCATAGCCTGGAATACGCTAAACGTTTCGTTGTTTGTCTAAGCTATATCATTATATGTACGTGAATTTGTATATACCTACGATTAGGTGCGGCAAGTTATGCAAATCAATGAATTTTTTTCGAAGGCATGCCTCAAGGTGGTCCACTACAGATTTAGAGAGACAGCGCACCAGATTTCGTACCCTTCGGACGTCAACTCGAGACCTGCATTCCATTTGTCCAATTCTAAAAGTCGCTTCCGGATTATTCTTTCCCAAGTTTTTTAATTTTAGATTCCCGAGGAATTCCCAGACTCAATTTGCTGGAGATACTTCGCTGCAATGAATCATCTTAAATAGTTAATTTAGCCAGTCATCTTCGTCTCGGTTATATTTCCAGGAAAGAACGTTGAAAATTTTTCGTTACAACGACTATTGATCTGCAGATTTCAGGCGCTGATATTAATAGTAATAATACATTTATTTTCTTTTTGACAAAGTTAAATTTGTATAGGAAGAGTCAAGATGTACATAAACCTAAACCTAAATACGTAAAATAAAAATGAAAAGAAATACAATGACGAAAAGTGTTCCATATCCACAAATTACGATGAATGATAAAATTTACGAAATTCTTCCAAATTACAAAAACATTTACCTAAAAGCAATAATTTCAGTTGTTTTTAAAAAGAGATAACATTTAATGGTAATTGATTAAATATATTTAAAGCTAAGATATTTGATGAATTACTTGTCGCTTTATATTTAAAAAATGGAATAAGAAAACCTTCCTTTTGTCTCGTGTTTAATTCGTGCACATTACCATTTAAAATAAAGTTAGCCTTATTCTTAAAAACGAACATACACATCACGAAAATCAAAACACCTGTTATAGGTAAAATCTTGTAACCTTTAAAAAATTCCCTACAAGAGTGTCTACTGGAAACACTGGCGACACATCTAACGTCCGATGATCGAGTGGAGTTACACCAAAAACATATACCGTATGATATTCTGGAAGAAATTAATAGACCTAATGTCAAAAATTTTCTAAACATATAGCAGAGCGATATTAGCTTTGAGACTAATTGAGCGCAGTGTTTGTGCCATGTCAAACACTCGTCTAAGGCAATTCCCAAAAAATTTACATCTTCACTGAAGTTTAAATAACTACTACTACTATTTATTTGATATTCAGTTTTGCACAATGTTTTTGTCTGGTGTGAAATCTAATTAACTGAGATTTATCACCGTTAAGATGACGGGCATTGGCCGCGCACCAATCACCTAAAATGTTTGATGCAGTGTTACATTTAGATTCTAGTACTTTATCATTGGAATTCGAAATGACCAGGGATGTGTCGTCTGCACATGTAATAAGAAACGCATTCGAAATCAAAGTGTCAAGCTCATTAGTGTATAGCAGAAATAAGATGGGACCCAACACGGAGCCTTGCGGAACCCCCACGTTAATTTCGCCGTATTATGACCTAAAATTGAAGGTGAATTAGGTGTCGCTGTAGTTTAACGCATGTGTTATTTGAATTGTGAAAATGGACGGCTTATTAAATTTACATTTAATTCGCGGCCTTGTAAATTCACATCGAAAGTAAGTTGTAAAATTTAAATCAAAACATCCAGTGAAGGAAGATAATAAATTTAAGTAATCAATTTGATTTGCTTGATGAAGAATTTAAAAAATATATATTTAGATTTAGAATAGGTTCAATATGGCAATTTATTGAGGAACACACATGTTAGTAGCTGCTTTCTGCAAGTACTTTGAATTCCATTATGCAGGTAACAGGCATGTGTATTCCCTGTTTAAATAATTGTTGACAATTCTATTATTGTTTTTTAATTTTAATATGATAATTAATTTAGTTATGATAAAACTAAAGCTGTTTAAACTAAACTGTTCTTGATACAGCTTACTCAGTTTTTATGTGCTTCCTTGTTTGCTGAGCAAACAATTGTTATTTAAGCTGTGGTTACAGTATGATAGATACTACAAAAATGTAAGGTGACCAAAATGAGATACATACTTGGGCTGATTGTATTAAAGGTTCGACGAATAGTATTTAACGCGGAATTCGGGATCTGCCTCTGTTATCCTTGTATTAAACGCTAGGATCGGATTTCTGTTCGATTAACATGTTTGTAGAAGGATTAGGAGAGTGGTGGGATACTCAATTCGACGGGCTTGGTTTCTCAACCGAATATGTGGACAGGGTAGGGTTTGCTGATTTTGGGTCGAGATTATCTCAACTATGATTCGTGGAGTTGTCCGAAAACAATGCGTGCTGTATTCTCGCTCGGTGTAGGCAAACAGTGATAGAATTTGCTTGTAAAGTTCCGAAACATTGTCAGATAATATTAGGTCATTTTATAATAGACATTATAACTTCTAAAATAATTCTGATAGTACTAGAGATGAAACTTTATTTTAATGACACGGAATGATGCGAGTCTTAGCCATAAGAATAGAAAATGGAAAGTATAGTTGAAATACATATTACTGAAAGTAAAGATGTTACACTACAGATTATTTTTTGACGTAAAAATAACGTCTTCATAAGCTTTAACAATTAAATAATAAAACTAGAATGAAATTATAATATTGAAATGCCGTTTGAGGATAATTGCATATGATATGAGGTAGTTGCTATAGTAAAAGTATAGATGCCCAATACGGGGAGGATGACTAAGTAAACCAATAATTGCTGAAAAATTTATTTTTAACATGTAAAACAGAAAATAAAATAAAAATTCTTATAACAACATTAAAATCCTCTTAAGGAATAATTCTGCATTTATGTACGAAGATTTTCTGTTCATATATATGTTAGATCCTGGAGGCAAACCTTCAAGTCTGTTATAAAATTTTCACGCCATTCATGATTAGAACTGGTGGCAAGAATGTGCCCTCAGCATTTACACAAGCCATCAACGAGATACTTTCACCCTTTTCCTTGGGTGTTTTAAACGCATTTGCTCCCCTTCAAAGCTACTACTTTCATTGGTACATTAATCATTTGAATTCCGGTTTCATCTATGTTGTAAATTTTTTTTCTTTCCAAAAACATTTTCTTTTCCTACAGAGAGAAATTGTATGCAATGTTACGCACCATCTTTGGAGTTGGCGCAAATCCTGCTGCTAGTTGTAGTTTTATATGAGCAACCAAACGTTTTTCATCTTCAAACCCCAACCCAGGATGTTTTCCGAAAGTTTGTTTCTTTACATTATTGTTTATAAGTCTTCTTATTAATGTTCTGTTCGGTATCTTGTATATTTGACTGGCTTTATTTATGCTTAGTGATTTACTTTTTATTTTTAATAAAGCTGCTATCAAATCATCTTCTGACCAACTAGCACGGTTTGATATTCTTTTGTACTTTCGAGACATTTTATATTCTGAAAGAAATAAAGGAAACTGAAAATGTCAGTTACGAAAAATTATTAAATAAAAATCTATAATTCGACCAGGGAATTATAAAAAAAATTGTTTTGTCTTGTTTTTCCTATAAATTCCTATATTTTTTAAATAGAGAACTGCATAATCCTTACATAAAAACCATATGGGCATTTATCCCATATAGACAGTTAGGCAACTATCCTCAAAGCACATTTTTGAATGGGATAGATGCCCATACCATTTAATTTATAATGCGAGCAATGTTCAAGCTTCCTAGACGTCAAAAACCGAACCTAACTTACTGTAGTACATTACAAATCCGGTCGAATTGTTTTATAATTATAGCTAGAACGTAGTTACAGTGATGCCGATATGATTGCTAGATTTATACCAAAGATACAACTTACTTGTAAGCTTGATGAAAACACATAAAAACACAATAAAACGTTAACACATTCACCCTATATTGCTCTACGCTAACAGCAAGCATGAGTAAATTGTTGACGCATTTTTAAGTGCGCCTGCGCCTTTATAACCTCAGTTGGACATCCCTCTTGAGCATCTTCACACATTTTACCCTATACCTTTTTGGGTAAAAAATGCCAAGGGTTACGAATTTTTAACTATAAATTTAATATACCTAGACACAAAAATGTTATGACCCTGTATATAATTCGCAAAAACTGGCCTATTTTATGCTAGCTCGCGCGTCCTGTCGATCAATTTGAAAATTAAATCCCACGAGACAACGTCAAAAAAGGAGCGCCACCCCTCACCACCCCCTCGGACTGCATCGGTTGTTAATATTACAACAACGGCGGCGCTCGAGAACGTAATGATGGAGTGATTGATGAAGCGGCGGGGTGCTTTTTACCCCTCCCCGCACTATTACCTAATTAATATAAAAGGATGTAATCCATCACAGTTTTTGCGGATGGGAAGCGGCGCGGTGACATGACCGCGTGCTGGACGGCATTCCCAAGGAACGGAGCGTTTAATTCCCTTGATTTATTTATAACTGGGACGGGGTCGTTTGCGGCTATTAGAAATATGATTACTTTTTTGCGGTCGCGACGTCGCGAAGGGATTTTTACGCCGGCCGGTGAAATAAGGAATGATTGATGCCGCTAGTTCTACACTTTTATTAGTCTATATAATGAGATTCTGCTGGTTTTTTAATTCTGACGAAGGACCTATCTGCCAGGATTAAGTTCCGGCTTGTGTCGCAATATACAGGGCATTTAATTTACAAGTCTTAAATTTACAAAATTTTGTCACTTTATTAGACGCAATTATTATTATTATTATAACTTAGAATTGTACAAGGGTTTGCATTTTACTGGGTAAATTTGGGTTGTTTAATGAGAAACGTCTACGTTCATGCAAAAAAACAAAACTTTATTGAACTATATTTAGTGGAAAAAGTGGTTCTTTATTGCACTAGTGCAATAAAATGTTTATTGCATTCAGCTGTCATTTTACTACAGCGTCATCATGACAATCATAAACGTTCAGATCAACGTGATATTTTCTTACACTTAGTGTCATCTAAATAAAATATTTTTTATAATATATAAATTAAATTGTCATTATTATTACCATTATAGTTTATTTTAACCTTTTAATAGGATTTTTTAATGAATATTTAAAAAACTTTTATAGGGCGGCTAAACATAGGGCTGTTGTAAAGTCTCATTAAACTGTTTTTAATTTGTTAATTCTACTTGCTCCGCAGACGAAGGTTATCCTTGGAGCATTTAGATATGATGCATTTAAACAATATAAAATTTGTACCTACTCAAAAACAATGCCTTTTATTGAAGTAGAACGAGAGTATCTGTTTAATTAATGTAACAGATTAGAAGTTTTGTGGTCCAATTGTAAAAAAAACTTTGAACAAAAAAGTTAAGACCAAAAATATAAATTTTATTACTTTACCTTGAACTGTTTCGATAATATTGAACAAAAATCATCTTCAAAGCTGACCCTTGAAAAGACTCTAGCTCTCGTAGGCCTTATTTGGCGACCTATGTTATATTAAGTTTTGATCTTATTTTTTGCCGTAGAATTACCTTTGAAACATTTGCTTATAATTTCCAAACACCCTGTATAGTAGTTTTCCGGATTGTCATGTCACAGTGATAAAAATGATTGTTAATTTACGCGTTGTTCACAAATCTACAAATTACAAGAATATCCGTGTAAAAGAACGATTTTATTATGAAAAAATGCATATTCACAAGTAGTAATTTTCCATTACAATTGTAACAATACATTTTGCTGTGTTATACCTAAATAAGCGACCTAGATAACTGGTCGCTGTCAGTGACAGAATTAATTCTTTCCTTGCCCTTGTTGTTCTATGACTAGGCTAATACTAACAGCAATAACCGAAATCAATATACACGATTAACTATGACTAAGTACAAATATTTTAAGATAGTCAAGAACAAGAATTAACAAAAACGGTCAAATTTGTTGTCATAATTGAAATCCTGTGTGTTTAGTTGCAATTTTATTATTTCTTTCATTTTAGTGCCTTTTTTCAATTTCAAAAGTTTTACAGTAATTAAATACAGAAATTTGTGTTGGATATAGATATTTTCCTATAATATAGTTCGATTTGTTTTTCCGAGGTTATCGAACAAAACTGCCATGGATGCATTCAAAGCTTTCTAATATCTATTAGTATTTTTTCGTTCGATTTTTTTTTTGTAGTAAATATGCATTTTATTTAACTGTACGTGAAGTTGTATTAGTGTTAATGAACGAAAATGAACGAAATACTAATGCAAAGCATAGCAGCTAACCGTCATTTTTTAAATATCGATGTAGAATTCCGAAATAATGTTATTGTCTTCTCTTGTATGGCCTCTCTGAGCACCTGGTTAAAATTTTTGTACTTAGTGTTCGTTAACACTGTTAGCATGTGTTCTCTTTATTATTTTCAATCTCCGTATTTTGAAATATTATAGGTATGAATAAGTATTTCCATTTTGTTATTCATATACACAAATTTACTTTCTTTTTTTAACTGTTAGTAGTACTTACACTATTTTACATTAACAATATTAGTTTCTACTAGAATCCGTTTCGAAATTACCTGTAATACCCATCGAATACCCATACGAAGAAACCACCCATCTTCCAGTCACATATAGCCTTAAGAACGCGTACCTAAAAAGCATTTCGAAATCAGTCGCTATTCACTTGCCCATAATGTTATTCCAAACGCGTACTTCGACATCCTGCCTGGTACTATACTCGGTACTACGGCGATATTTAGTTAATAAAATATGCATACGCCGCGTTGTATTGAGATTAAGTTTCAAATTTACTTATTTGCTCTTTGAAATTGTCTCTGCTGGTTTGCTAGAGAGACTCGCGAAGATGATGATGCGGTTACGCAAGTTAGATTTCTCCGTGAAAGTATCTAGTTATGACACGAGTAGTGAAGTGCTAAATAGTAAGCGGCATGATATCGACGTTGGGGATTCATCTTGATTGATCGTTTCGTTAGAGGGACTTTTTAGATGAGGCGGTTTATATTTTCTTGCCGGTGTAATAAAAATGATGAATTGCAGTTATGAATATTTAAATATTACTGTTTTTAATATCACTTATACAGAGTGTTTTTAAATCAAGTAGAAAAATGAGATCACAGATTCCTTAAAATGAATCGATTTAACCTAACATACCAAGAAATCCAAATATTTACATAAAATTTGTAAATCGGGAGCTTTTCCAGTCGAGAAATGCAAATTTGTTTCTGATCTTGACGTCACTAGTAGAGGGCGCCACGTGTGGCATACCATGTTCCTTTTAAATGACAGAACTTTTTTGTAGCTTAGTGTATCTATCTGACTATCGAAGCAATCGATTCTCTCACCTGTTTTATTTATTTTTATTTTTGAAATAGTCTTGAAATACTCAGTGCACCGAGTAAAAACTGTTTTGGTTTCAGGTAAAGTGCCTTTTCTTCTGAAAATACAGCAAAATGCTACTGAAAAAGTTGTTCAGAATGGTAAATTATAGAGACGTGCAAAATTTTAAGAAGATCGGCGAGGTTTGATGAAACCATTTTTCAACACAGCACAAAGATTTTATCAAAGCAGGCCGATTTTTTTGAAATTTTGCACCATAAATTACCGTTCTGGACAACTTTTTCAAGTAACATTTTGCTGTATTTTCAGTACAAAAGGCACTTTACTTGAAAGCATAACAGTTTTCGATCGGTGCACTGAATAGGATTATTTCGAAAACTGTTACTCCTAACGACTTCAACAAGGTATACCTTTTTCAAATATAATAGGCAGAAGTAGTCAGATAGATACACTAAGCAGCAAAAAAATTCTTCCATTTAAAAGAAACACGATGTGCCATAAGTGGCACCCTCTACTAACGACGTCAAAATTAAAAACAAATTTGAATTTCTCGCCCGCAAAAACCCTTGATTTAGAAATTTTATGTAAATATTTGGATTTTTTAAGAAGTTATCTACAAATATCGAAAACAAAATTTTAACTTTGACACCCTGAATCTTTTTTATTATGCGATTTGGGATATAAGTATGTTAGGTTAAACGCCATGGAAATGAAATAGCGGTTCTGAACCAAGTACCAGTACGGAAACTTCACAAGAATTCGAAAAAGAGATTTAAATGAACAATCTGAGACCTCCGCAAACAAAAACGCAAAGTTTTTTTATCATTTATCATAGAAAATAACGATTTGCTACTATAATATTGTTAAATGTATTAACGTAGCCAATAAATACATTTCTTCTATTAAAATTGAAAATAACTCAAAAAAAGTAAATAACTAGTTTTATAAAAATATCGTTAGTTTAAACTGTTCTAGTTATTGTTAGAACTATGCTAAGAATTAGTAGTATTTTTTGTAAAATACTCCAATAAAATTTCAAATAAAAACAAATTTAATTCGATTGTAGAAAAAATGTTGTGTGCAACATGTGCAGGAAGCATATTTGTTGCACTCAACATGATTTCAGTTATCGTGCAATAAGTACACACTTTTGCACTAGTTGCATAAATAACTATTATTGCCCTCGGACGTTTCAGATTTACGCTCGGGCAATGGTGGTTAAAGTCTAGCATAAAATTCTGCGTCAATGGGTAAATGCTTACCGGAATCCAAATAATTAGCACAGGATAGTTCCTAAGCTTATCACTACGCTATAACATTCGTAGCATCCAAATCATTCATCATAAACAACTCGCATTTTCTGAATTTAAAATCATCGCTAAATAAAGCTTCATAAATCTCGTCCTGGGACGTCAGATAAAGGAGCGACACTGTAAATTATCCTGCCCACACCCGGCGACATTTAAAAACGACGTTTATAAGGATTCCCCCTGGAAAAAATTCATTGCGGTGATTCCATTAATTTGCGATGTAGGACTGGTCGGAGCGGATAAATCCTACGTGTCCTTGGGAGAGGCTCAAAAGAGCATTCCCGAATTTCTGTACACCGTAAAAAAATTTGAGTAAAATTTCACTCAAAATCAATATAACGAATCCACACCCAATTGTGTTGAAATAATAACACAATTCATTGATTAATATTCACTCAGTTATTTGATAGCTAAATAAATATTTTAAGGGTAACACCGAACAATTTTTGAGTTAGCTTAAACTGTGCGTTATTCCAAACACAAAATTGAGTTATATTATCAATCTATTTCGTTATTTTCTTACAATATAATAATTGAAACCAGCAATGACTTACTTTACATAATTTCAGTATTGTAACAAACTCAAAATAGTGATGATTTTTCGTTATACTGTGTTCGTTCTTACACAGTTTTTATGAAAATTAGATCTATTGTGTACCGTTGCAATTTATTACTTTATAAATATTTATATTAGTAATAATTATTATTACTGTTAATAACATTATGACAACAAATAATAATAATAGATAATAATAAAATATATATATATATATAAAGTTCTAGAATGTTCGAGATTGTCCTTCGCAAGTAACACCGTTCACTTTCTTACGTCACAACGAGTGCGGTAATATGTCACACTTGGGACTTTGTCTCACTCCTGTATAAAGTTCTAGTATGTTCGAGATTGTCCTTCGCAAGTAACACCGTTCACTTCCTTACGTCACGACTAGTGCGACGATATGTCACAGTTGGGTCTTTATCTCACTCCCGTATAAAGTTCTAGAATGTTCCAGATTGTCCTTCGCAAGTAACACCGTTCACTTCCTTACGTCACAACGAGTGCAGTGATATATCACACTTACTTGTTTATTCAACCCACGCACGGGGTTCCAGAAAGTTCTTCAAACTTCCACTTAAATCCCACTTCTGACACCAAATTGTTACGGGTTTCCCAATCCAATTTTTTCTGTTACCAGAAAAACAAACAGTTAATTTTTACTGATATTTATTAACTACCCTGTACACTATTGAATACTAATTACAATTCAACTAAACACTATTTCACTTTGAAACTCCAGGAAATTTTCAACTAAACACTTCAATTCAAGACTGTAATTCAAGATTGCCTGACTCGGTTCTACCAAACGAATATTCCAGGTATTTTCTAGCATCTCTAGATCCATTTCTCGAACGATTCTCGTCGCTTCTCAATTTTCCAGTCGCGCCTCGACACACGGCATTATTTTGTTAGTTTACCAGAATCGCGTAGGGGTGAGCGGGGCAATCTAGCGTTTCGCGATACCACAGTCGTCGAATTGGGTGCGATCAGGGCAAATTCTGTGACATTATTATATTATAATATTTATTACTACTACTAACGACACAGTATTTGAAATAAACGTTTCCTATAACAAGTATAATAAAATAGAAGTTGAGATTATAGATAATATCGTAGATAATAACATGACGCAGTATTTAAAGATGTTTTATTATATTATATTATATTATATTATTAAACAATACATTCTTACTAAATATGTACTTTGGTGTCACAAAATACTCAGTGGCGTTGTATGACTGATGAAGTTCAAACGATTCTTTATTGAATAAACTGTTTAAATTAATAGTATCCAGGTTTGAGCTGTTTTGCAAAATTTTATAACTAAGTAGTTGAGGATCAAATGCAATGGTAATCGTATAATGGTACACACAAGATAGGTTTTCTGAAATAATAAGCAAATCAACATTTTTTTTGTATCGGATGAAGACTGCCATTGTTACTTACCTATTTTTATCACAACTTTTCACTTTCCAGTTTACATCATACTTTTTTATGCAAATTATAATTTGAAAATGTATTTACAATTGCCATCCATGGTCCGTGATCGAGTTACCCACGTTACCCAACTTTGTTTTCCACCTTCCACAATGTGTAATATCTACAACGGTTGGTGTTATTTTACCAAAATATATTCTCACTCTCACATATTTTGGTTTCTCTAACCAAATATTGTGTAGATAAGCTCATTTCCTTATTAAAATGTTAAATTTACTCAAAATTCAAGACCTAGCAAATTAATTCACTCATAAATGAGTTTGAACTTATTGTTTTCTCGAAATTTAAATTAACGTATCTGTTCCACGATCCACGTGTTTTAACAATACAACATACCTACGTCAGTATTTTCATCCAATTAGGAAGGAACTAATTATCGCTGGGGTGCAGCTCCAGGTGACTCGCCCCCATAGCGCCGCCGCCCTCGTCAGAGCGTAGGCATCGGGTACGACCCGTGATATTTGAGATTCCCTGTAATTTTAGGTATCGCGGCAACTTTCTAACTAATCATTCTCCAAAAACAGGCGCGTTTACATTGTTCTCGACCCGACGTAACTAACTGCGACATTTCAACTGTCGGCGGCGAGATTTATCAAGGTATAACCTGTTTCAAAATGGTGAGGATGGAGTTTAACAACCACATGTTGATGCACGTATCTACAACGTGTTAAAAAAAGAGTGTAAAATATTTAAGGAGGTAATAGTATGAACCAAAATAAGCAGAAAAGTCTTAATAAATATGGGTCCGCAAAGTAACGGTTGCGGAGATATGGAATGTTTTATGTTTTTTAGCTTCTTTTTTTATTTTGCAAAAACGTTGTGTATTTTCTTATAATAGTTGGTTGATGTTTAGTGAAATAAACAATAAGTATTTGACAGTTGTTCTCAGTGCACAAGTTTTCTTTCGCTATGGCTGGTTACTCTAACGCAGAATTAACAGACATTAATTTCATGTATGGTCGTGCTAATGGGAACGACCGAAGCGCGACGTCTTTATGTTGACGCTTATCCAAATCGCCAGATTCCTTCACAACGCATGTTTGGAAGAATTCACCAAAGATTGCGTGATACCGGTTCCTTGAGCAAACAGTGCCATTTATCCGGAGGACCGAGGTCGGTATCCACTCCTAGAGCAGAAGAAGAAATTCTAGCACTGGTAGAACAGAATCCAGGTACGAGTGTGCGGAGAATATCAGCCGAGGTAGGAATTAGTCGTCCTCTTGTTTGGAGAATACTTCACGAGCAACTGCTTTATCCATACCATGTGCAACGAGTACAGGCCTTAAATCCAATAAATGATCATTAAGCACGTTTGGTTTTTTGCCGTTGGTTTCTACGTCATGATGCTGAAGACCCTCGTTTTCTTGCAAACATTCTTTTTACTGATGAGGCCGGGTTCACAAGAAATGGAGTGTTTAATTTTCACAATACGCATATTTGGGCCGACGAAAATCCTCATGCTCTAATAGAATCTGGACATCAGGCACGTTTTCCATTAAACATTTGGATGGGTATTGTAAGTGACAGGTTTCTAGGTCCTGTTGTTTTACCAAACCGATTAACAGGCGCTGCTTACCTCAACTTTCTGCAGAACAAAGTGTATGGGTTTTTGGAAGACATTCCTTTGAATCAGAAGCAACAAATGTAGTTCCAGCGTGTTGGTGCTCCAGCTTATTTTTCCATGGCCGTTAGAGAGCATTTACCCCAAACTTTTCCACATAGATGGGTAGGAAGGGCCGGACATGTTTTATGGCCTCCAAGATCGCCTGATCTGAACCCTCTAGATTTCTTTATTTGGGGATATTTGAAGACATTAGTGTATGGTATTCCTGTAAATAGTCTGGAAGGGCTGTAGCTACGGATTAATCAAAAGTGTCAAGAAATCGAAATCAAGGAGGGTGTTTTCGAAAGAGTTGGAATATCGTTGAGACGAAGATGTCGTGCCTGCTTGGAAATGGACGGAGGGCACTTTGAACATCTTCTGTAACTTTGTTTTTTGTTTGTTAAAAGCTTCCTTTGTAGGTTTATTCCTAATAAAATAAAATGTTTGAAAAACGAATAGTAATCCATATCTCCGCAACCGTTACTTTGCGGACCCATGTTTATTAAGACTTTTCTGCTTATTTTGGTTTATACTATTACCTCTTGAAATATTTTACACTCTTTTTTTAACACCCTGTATACCTACATGATATTTTACTTTGTACCTCTGGGCTCCTCATATAATAATTTCGGTTAGATTTTCATTACTTCAGGTGGTGGTGCACGTGAATATGATGTCACATATATAAAATGCTAGAAAATATTAAAAAAAATTTTGTTATTTTAAATATTCGCAAGCATGAATGTCTTTATAGTATAAGACTTAAGTGCTATAGAGACCAAATTACACAGAAAATGTTTCTCACAGCACATTGTTCTTGAAACAATATATATTTTAACATTTTCTTCAACTGGTAGTTTTAATTAGTTATTTAAGTGTTTTTTTTATATAGTGGGATAAAGACCAAGAAATAAAGCAAACACTACATTTATACATTTAGCTCATTATCAACGTTTCAGTGTAATTTAACACCATCCGCTGGGCTCGAATTTTATGTGTTCTTTGTCTAAAAATACAGTCATAACTATTGTGAAGATAATATCTTAGATAGTTATATATGTACTTATGAATCATGGAACTAATTTGTGTGATTTTCTACCACAGTAAAAATTGTGGTAACTAAATGTCTTCTTATTTAGCACGATGAAATTTGAAATATTCCTTAACTTGATGGAATTGTCGAATGTAACAGTGTACACACACAGTACATACAAAACTACGTCACGTAGCATAGCGTGGCGTGGCAACAGAGCAATGTTCCCCCGGCTTAATTTTAACTTTGCTATTTTATATCATTACTTTTTTGCATAAATAATCAGTTATACGTGAAATATAGAGTAATAGTTATAGCATATTTAAATAATAGTAACTAAATAAAAATTAATTTGGTTATCTATAACTTTATTTTATAAATCCTACCCTAATTTGAAATAATGAGCGGAATCACAGGAAATATAAAACTATTTAATATGTTAATAACGTTGTACTTTATTATCATCAGTAGTATGTATCCACTTCGGTGCGATATATACTCCACAAAAATAAGTTTAAATAATTTAATGTCAGGATATCGTGGCGGCCTTGATAACCGGTCCTCCTCGTCCAATCCCTTGGTCTTAATGCTTAATGGTACGGATATAATTGAGCCTCGTGTGTGATACGCTACACTGCTGCAATACGCCGTGGATGTTCTGGACCGTCATTTCTTCCACAATTCTATTTCAAATTTCCCTCGCGTTGCACTACACTTACACTCACTTTTATTTTATGATATTGACTCAAATATTCCCAAATTCCCCTGTATAGCGTTTATCTTTATTAAAGTAGATTGTCAGAATCAGCTTACTAAATTCAACTTCAATTGAACTTATTATACTAAACTATTTACAAACAGTAACAATACAACACAGCACATTTTAATCTGGTCGGGTATTATCGTGTTAGCGCTAGATCTTCTACTATAAAGTTGCGTGTAGTGACGTCACAAGCGGACGCATCGATTATGAGACTAGCACCAATTTCAACCTCTTATATATCGAAAGCTTAAAAAGTAAATCATATGAAATTTTAAGGGCGTATTAAGAGTATCATGTACTATACAAAAACGCATAAAAACCATATAAAAGAAATTGGTACATTTCCGTTAACTGGATATTGCGATTTTAGGAACGATGTGACTTTTGATGATTTTTTAACTTTAAACCTATTTTCTTGAAGTTCATCTTTGGTTAGGCAAAGAAAAATTAATTGGAAAACATACTGTAGGTAAAGACAAAAGACGTGACATTTTGTTTCCGTTCAGCCTACTGCGACAGCTTAAAATTCGGAGCAGTAAAAAACAAACGAAAAAGGCTGTCGCCTGGTTGGGACCACCGGGCTAAATCGGTGGGCCCACCACGGCTGCATATCGTTAGGCGGGATGAAAAATGGACCTCGGCCGCACCGGGTGTTAGCAGAGAAAGATATTAATTAACAGGGAGGACGTTGCGTGGCGAGGCGGGGGTGGTACGGTGAAAAATTCGGAGGTGTTTGGGATTCGCCTCGTCTAAAGTGGGACTAATGGGTTGTGCAATTACGGATTGCAGACGCCCAGCGGGACGATCAGAGTGTAAACAAATGATCTTCGCTACGCCTATTGCCACCAGTGGAGATGCTGTTTGTTAGACTGGGTGCTATTCGCGAAATGTTGAGCTCCGTTGGTTTAGACAATGTGCAATAGTAAATGGAACTGTTTGATATCGATAAACTGCTGAGGTTTCGAGGTCTTCCTGAGGTAAACGATTAATAAATTTATCTGCAACTTCTTTATAAGAGCCTCATTGTAGCATTTATTTGGCGTTGTTTCAGTTGAATAATGAAGGTCTTTACACCACTAGCGGAGTAATGTGACGTATTACCCCACTAGTGATTTATTAAAAAAAGAGATCACTGCTTAATGGTTATTTTTATTAAGAATCAACAGATTTATCAATTTAACAATTAATAGATAATTTAACTTAAATTAAATTGAATTACTTGTTATAAATATTAACAACACAACTTTGGCGATTCGTAAGATTAATACTAGATGAATGCAGCTGGTCTGTATTTGTATTACCAATACTTAAATTTTCTTTGCAAGCACTGGAAGTAGTTTCAATGACGGCAATCTCTCCTCCAAAAACTTTTGTGGCGATTTTTTTCTTGTTTTCAAGAGACGTATCAATATAGCCTTCACACACGGTGTTGGACTTCCAACCACGATGCCGTTTTATGGTTAGAAGGTCTGCTTCTGTGTTGGCTAGAAGTGAAGTAGATGATCGTCGAAAACAGTGCCCTGTATATTGTTCGGCTGTGATAAATTGAGAAAAAAGCAATCTTCTTTGGCATTAAACTTAAAGTATTTGTACCAATAGGGAGTTTCATGTATTTACCACCTCTGTAACCAACAAAAAACCTTTTCTAGCAAGAATTTTGTGTCATCCGCATTTTGTAACATCTTCTTTCGTTAATAGTCTTGACTTTTTTGGTTTGTATCCCACTGATTGCTTTTTCAGAAAAACAATTAAATTGTTGAATTTACTCATGTCAACATTTTGCCGCATATAGAATGTCCGCATATAGACCGCAGCATAGAATAGAAAGCCCAAAGACTAGATTAGATGATTTGTACTTCTCGGATAATTCTTCAAAAAATGCTAATAATACCTTTTCTTTTGCTTCATATTTTATATTCTGCACACCAATCAGTGAATCGTTTATTCGTACTTGGTTCTCGATTTATCTGGTAAAAGTGAAGCTGCAGTTGCAGCAGCTTATTCAATTTCAAGAGGATATTATTCTGTTTCTGAATCACTCATTATTTCAATCAACACCACTATTCTCACAAAAAAATGTAAAAACGAAAATTCAGTTTTGTTCATAACAAGTTTGACAGGTTGCCATAACAATGCATTTGCTTCTTGATTTTGAATCAAAACTTACAAACTGGATCTGATTTTGGATTTTTCTCAATTTAAGGTAGTTGCAGATAACATTTTCTGCAGTTCCAGATATTACATTCGTGAAATTGTCTCACTCATGTATAATAATGCCTATATCCCACTTGTTCTATAAATAACTATTAATTATTTCTCACTTTAGCGTAGTAGTGTTCGGTTATCCACTTCTGAAATTGACTTGGAACCACACACCTAACCGAGTTAATATTCTGGAAAATTTCCAATTGCTGCTCGCACTTTATGTTTTCGATTATACCATTCAAGACAACCGCCAAAGGACCGCATTTAGATGCATGGGGAATGAACCTCAACGAGGAGCATTAAATTTTATTAAAGTTAGGAACTATCCGCAACGGCAATCGTAGTTAAACGGGGTATAACATTCGGCAAGCTGCTAGCAATTGTTACAGTTCCAGTTTGAGGCGAGCGTATCAGCGGATTGTCGGTTAGCTTAGGGAATGATGAGCATATATAATGGCATGCAAGTGCAAATAATGAAGGAGAAGTTTACTGGAAAATAGTTTGTATAATTTCTTAGAAAAATATACAGTCCACGGTTAGATCGGAAAAGAGAGAAAATATTTTTATTTTTCATTTTACGGAAAAAATACATTCTGCATTAAAATTTTTGCTTGTCTTTAAAATGCGGTTGGCATGAATAGCTTTTATGTTGCATGTACAGGATGATCACAAAATCAATAAATATAAAAATCGTTCAAGAATAAACTGCCTTTGTTTATAACAATACAAAAATATGTTATTAAGGAAAGTTGCTTAGAATTGAAATTTGTGTTAAAATTTCAATTTGTGCATAAATCGGCCCACTTTGATAGAAACGGATAGTAAAACATGTTTATTTTTCGTTTTACGGGAAAATGGCAGTTTTGATTAAAATGTTTGCTTGTCTTTAAAATGCGGTTGGCATGGAGAACTTTCATGTTCCATGTACAAGGTACACAGAAAATCGGGATATCGTTCAATAATAAATTGTATTTTACTCACCATTCAATTAAATAATTTTTATTTAATGCCGTTGTTTTAATGTGTATGAGCAACAAGTCGACATTGAAATATGGACATTGGGAACTTTTTGATGGAAATCTTCAACAATTTACAAAAAACGTTTACTGTACAAACGTCTCATAGCCAGGGAGTTTTGCCTAGATTCGCCGTAAGTTAACATGTCATGCTACGTGGTTATGATTACTATAAATTGTTTCATTTTTGTTTATGCACACACAAACATCAAAGAAAACTAATGACAAATAAAACCCATCAGTTATATGCACCACTATGACTAATATTTCTTTTAGGTTGTCGAACGTTACAATTTTAACGAGTTTTTCGGAAACTTGTTTACTTCATTATAGTCAAGGCAATGAACTAAAAAAGTTAGTTGTGGTGGACGGATCGGAATGCGGTTTTCTGCATTCTCTTCCAAAAATTATTTATAAAAAAATGTGGCGACATGAAATTTCTGACAAATCGGAAATTGAATTGCTGCAGCCAAAAATTCATTCAAAAAATGCATTATTTGATAGGCCTCTTGTAAGATGTCAAAATTTGGTAAATAAGTGTCAGAACTGGACCAGATCGGGTACTCGGGGGTTTTCGAGGTCACTGATCACGAATATAATGTTCAAATTGACCCTCCGAACACCTGGAGCTTAGGACCGCCGATGAACGTCATCTCCGTGGGACTCTCCCACAAATCACGCGGGAAAGAAGAGAAACTCGGCGCCCGGGGTTTTTTTTGGGTAGCTGAATCCAAATCTGGCATCGGCGAATACCCCACGGGCACCTGGTGCGCCGGAACCTGGACGCGGACGTCATCTCCGAAAATTTTCCTGAGAAGGAACCGAAAATCATAATAGGGGCGTTTTGTGGGGCGTTGAATCCGAATTTCACGTTGGAAACGACCCTAAACGTCATCTACTTGGCTTTTCCTGATACAATCAAAAAAGGCGAACCGAAAATCGTCATGGGTTTTTTTTGGGACGTTGAATCCGAATTTCACGTCGATAACGACTCCCCGAACCCCTGGTGCACCAGAAAATCTTCTCCGAGGGGTTTACATACACGATCGAAAAAGACGAACCGAAACTCGTTATGGGAGGTTTTTTGGGTCGCTGAATCCAAATATGACATCGGACAATACCCCACGGGCACCTGGTGCCCCCGAACCCAGACGTGCACGTCATCTCCGAGAATTTGCCTATCAAAATCGCTAAAAACGACCCAAAAAATCCTTACAGGCGCGTTTTTGGGCCGCTTAATTCAGACACCTGGTGTACCGCGGGTTTTTTGGGTCGCTGAATTCAAATATGGCATCGGCAAACACCTGGTGCACTGGAACCTGGACGTGGACATCATCTCCGAGAGTTTTCCTGACAAGATTGCCAAAAACAACCCGAAAATCATTGTGGTGGCGTTTTTTCGTGTCTGGAAAACCCTCGCAGACGACGTTCAGGCCGAGGTTCCGGTGCACCAGGTGTCCGGAGGTATGTTTTTGGTGTGAAATTTGGATTCAGCGCCCCCAAAAAAAAAACATAACGATTTTCGGTTTGTCTTTAGCGATTTTGTCTGGAAAACCCTCGGAGACGATGTTCAGGCCCAGGTTACGGTGCACCAGGTGTCTGCAGGTACGTTTTTGGGGTGAAATTTGGATTGAGCGCCCCAAAAAAAAACCCATAACGATTTTCGGTTTGTCTTTAGCGATCGTGTCTGGAAAACCCTCGGAGGCGACGTTCAGGCCCAGGTTCCGGTGCACCAGGTGTCCGGAGGTACGTTTTCGTCGTGATATTTGGATTAAGCGCCCCAAAAAACGCCCCTACAATGATTTTCGGGTTGTTTTTGGCGATCTTGTCAGGAAAATTCCCCTGTCGCCGAGTTTTTCATCGGCGGTCCTGAGCTCCAGGTGTTCGGGGGGTCAATTTGACATCATATTCGTGATCAGCGACCTCGAAAACTCCCGAGTACTCGATCTGGGCTAGTTCTGACACTTATTTACCAAGTTTTGACATCTTCCAAGAGGCCTTTCAAATAATGCATTTTTTGAATGTATTTTTGGTGCAGCAATGCAATTTCCGATTTGTCAAAAATTCCACATTTTTTACAAATAATTTTTGGAAGAGAATGCAGAAAACCGCATTCCGATCCGTCCACCACAACTAGTTTTAGAACTTTTGGACTTTTTACTAGTTTATTGCCTCGACTATTAATACTGTGCCAAAAAAACAAATTACGTTACAGGCGCTTTTCTTTACCCTAATAATTGTACCTTACTTTCCAATTTTGTAACATAATTTAGCATGTTATTGCAGTTGTATTTTTATTTTTGAAATGTATTTGTAGACAAACTATTCGTTTTAGATATTTTTTTCATAAGTTTTTTATTGCTTTTGGTCAGATATATAAACTATTAAAATAACGGCACTCATATTCCGGTAGACTATTCACGAATTAAATATATTGCATATGATGAAGATTTGGGCGCTGAAAAATATGAACAAATTAATTAGTGTAGGTTTCAAAAATTTTTGTACGGTGCCACTTTGCGAGTTCCAATAATTTTAGATCAATTTCTAATTCTAATCTCAGTTCCAGTCAGAATGTCAATGCTACATTATATTCTCGTCAGCTAAATATAAGAATTAACACCACACATCTTTGTCAAGATCTTTTTAGCATTCATAGTAACGTTTAGAACGTAAATTCTTGACATTTACATTTCGCACAGCGTTTACCATTTGAACGCAGTAAGAAACAGAATTCTCGATGGATAAATCAGTAAATTATGCACTCCCACCTTCCAACGGTATATTTTTAAAGGTCGCCAGATGTTTGCCATCATGAATGGCATTCTAATAGCTCTTATATCAGCTAATAACAATTTACGTAATAATTAAATTTATAGAAAATTCAGTTTAGAATTTTTACTGCGCTTTTATGTGGACCAGGCCATCATTGCAACAGAATGCAGAATGAAATATGTCAATATTTATTGCTATAAAATAATAAAGAACTTATAAATGTGTAAACACCTTGGCATAGGTATGGATCGCAATAAATTTTAAATAACGATATTCTATTTCGTAATTTGTAAAAAATAGGATAGATAGAGATAACTAGCTAGTTTTTGCTTGGGTCACTTCCAGTTCCCATTGTTTTGACAGGAAAAAGAACATTCTAATTCGAAGTGACCTAATATGGCGTGTGTTCAATTATAAATCCTTCCTTCCTCTGGGCGACCTTGGTAGTGCTGAAATTATTAATATTGGCTAATTCATAATATAACTTCATTAGGATAATTAGCCTTAGTTTGATGAAACACCTTATTTTAATAATTTGAATCGTTTCATAACTAGGCCAGACATAATATCGCATGTTTGTAATAAAGATTGGAAGTTTTGGTATCATACAGCAAATAAAATTTGATGCGTATGATCTTTCAACATTTATACGTACAGGGTGGTTACTAAGAAAAAATTGAACATATAATCATTGTCTTCCCCATTATGAGTAAATAAAATTGATATCGTTGTATTAATAATTCTGTATTTTCTACATTTTTTAGAATATTTCTACGAACACACATTTTCCTGTTTATTCTTTCTTCAAATCATCAGTATCACTTCTAAGAGAGAACATATGATTTAAAAAAATAGGTTCTGTTTCATGCTTTTTATACCTATTTTTAAAATAAAACTTATAGGTTTTAGATAAAGGCTGGTATCTAACACAAAATCCAACCAGAATTCTTATTATTATGAAGACACACAATAACAAGTTTAGATTTCCTGTTCAATCATTTCCTTTTGGAGGAAAGCATGGCCACTTATTTAAAGACGTATCATATATATTTTTTTCATCATCCATTATGTCAAATTGTTCATTTGGGGATAGTTCACATTCCTTATTACACTAATTCAGAAATCATAGTATCTATTAATGTAACATGTCTAACCAAGTACCTCATCTAATATAACTGGTTCGGAAGGCAGAGGTATGTCTGGTAAAACCTCCCTAAAAACGTCCCTTTTTGTAGGCGCCTAATGAAAACTTCTTTCAGCTGATATAAAAGTGTAAAATGTATAATTTTTTATATTTTTGAGAAAATACGTCCTGTTCTTAACATGTATACGGCTGTATCACTTAGCATTATAAGAGCTTTATCTGAAGTATCTTGATCGGGCCATATAGTATATACAGGGTATCTTGCAAGTCGTTACAATCATTTTAGAAGGTGACAGAATACGTGCTTTGATTAGATTGCTTCTCTACAATTATTGAAGTGTGTTGAATCCTCCGGTATCTTAATAACTTTTAACCACTAATTAAAAAAATTAATTACTGAACGCACACAAGAATCTGTAGCTTAGTCTAAAATGAATTAAACCTATCCACATACCTTAATCTAATGTAGGTTTATGAGGATTGTTTCGGTCCATATATTTTTTAAAAAGGAATGTAACTTGGGGTTTCCCAGATTATTTAATAGCTTGTAAGAAAGGCGTCTGTAAGTTTATAGAAAAATACAGAGTCTTCAGCGCTGGACGAGGCATGGCTTTTCAAATGTCTTGTCACTTTACTTTTGTCAGAAGAATTTATAATGCGTTCACACATAGTACACAACATTTCCTGTAACACGTATGTCCCTATAACCTTCGGAATCACTGACCACCACGTTTGAAATAATTCCCGTCTATTTCGTCTCTCCTATAGGATGTTACTTCACTTCATTCATTTTTCCTCTCAACTAATAGTTGTTAATGTAAATTATGTTACTATTTATAAATAGTTATTTAAATACATACGGCATATACAACTTACAGCAGATATAAAAGAGAAATGGATCGACGCACACCGACTATTACAGCGTTCCGTAAATAAAAGCGCAGTTGGAAATGCGAGTAAGCTGTTAAGAGCAACGACCACGGCCAGTGTTCTGTTTTCATGCCATTTTATTTTGAAAGGCAAACACGATTTGATTATTTTTAACAAAACTACAGTTACAGAAGATTGTCCCGCGCAGTGTATGCAATTTTGGATCTATTCTCTGAGATAAGTCTTACTTATTACATTTTTTCGATAATGAAACTCCAAAATTTTCAAAAATTGATTCATTTTTATCCCAACAATTCCCTGAAGTATTAAAGTCCTTGTAAAAATAATAATAAAAATAATATAGCAGCAACGTATAACACCATTTGACATTTTTTTACTGTTTTAGAAAGGTATTTTAAGCTAATATAAATCAAATCTCCTATAATTCCTATCAATGAAGTCATATGTATGTTCTCTGATACCAAACATCTAGGTATGCTAATGAACAATTCCACAGACAAAGCTCTAATCAATAATTATCTAAAGAAAATAATTTAATTTACTGACCTGCTAATGAAACACTCTATAAATATCTAACTTCACTTTTTGGCAGTGGAAACACGACAAATTCAACCACAATAGATGAGATCTGACCTATTTCTGCATTTTTAGAATTGCTTCTTCAGGTGGTCTCCTTTAAGTTGAATCAAATATCTAACTATAAAAATTATTATAAAAATTAAAATTATTTGAAGTTAAATATCGACAATGACAAAAAGTGACATCCTATCAATGAATTAAATATGACAATATCTACTTGAAAAATGTTCACCTTTTATGTAAAAGTTTTTATATATTTTTAGGTATTAATAATATTGTGTGAAACTAACTACTCAGTGGACAAAAGCCCCAACCTGCGTTGAATTGCACCCACAATATCTACCCATATATTCCTTATTATTAGCTTTTGTAACATTTTTTTACTGTTTTAGAAAGGTATTTTAAGCTAATATAAATCAAATCTCCTACAATTCCTATGATTCCAATGATTTATATTAGCTTAAAATATCTTTCTAAAACAGTAAACAAATGTTACAAAAGCTAATAATAAGGAATATATGGGTAGATATTGTGGGTGTAATTCAACGCAGGTTGGGGTTTTTGTCCACTGAGTAGTTAGTTTCACGCAATATTATTAATACCTAAAAATATAGAAAAACCATTTGACATCTGTCAATCAATTTATTTGAACTATTTTCGCAAACTTTTGAGATATTTGGAAAAAAAAACAAGATTTTCGTTCTAATTTCACCGGAGCCCCAAAAAAAAATAGAATTTACCCTGTATGATTGATTTGTAGATGTCTACATTTAATTTCCGCTTCATTCCTTTTTATCTTTGGTCGAATATCGGTCTCGACAAAGGTTGCACTAGCCGAAATGGGGACCTATCTCTATCTAGGACAGAACAAAAGCAGAATTGATTTCTATATCGGTTGCGCTTTTTGTGCAATTCGACCAATGCAGAAAAAATGTTGCAAGAATACCAATTACCCATTATTGGCTTTCTATGTGGCGTTCCAGCCTTCTAGTAAGGTATTGCTCAGTTATGGACAAACAACACACGGTTTAGAGTTATAGAAAGTGGTGTCCGATAAACCATGACGGCGATATACATGGTGTGGGTTATGAAATGGAGCGTGATTCTGCTTTTACGGACGCTTGCCCGCGTTTATTTATGTCGAAAATCGGATTTTGGCTGGAAACAAGAAGGCGATGACAGGTGTGCGTGCCGTTTTTCTTCTTAGGTTTCCTTTGTGGAGCGAGAAACCGAAATCAAAGCAAAAATCAGAAAGTAAGGGTGATTTAGAACTTTTCAACCTGATTCTGTGCGGAACAGAAGTTACCTAAACATCGTCCAAATAGAAAGTCACTATACAGGGTGTCTCAAAATAGAAGGCCATACTATTAACCACATATTCTTTGGACAAAAATAATGCCATTTTTTATTTGGGCACCCCTGTTTCAATATACAGAGTGTTAAAGTTACATTTTAAAAAACTATTTTTGTTAATAATTCCATTGTTTTCTAACATACACACTTGAAATTTTGCACATACTTTTATCTTATTCCGGCATACTTTTCATGTAATTTTGGTGAAAAAAATCGAAGGGTGAATGGAGGTAACTGAGGAATGCAGTACCCTTTATCCCCCTCAATTATTTCTAAGTACGCCATATGCAGCTTTTTCGTGAAATATCGTAGAATTTGCTTCTGATTATTTTATCTCTTTTGTAATTTTTTGTTAAAATGCTCCGTTTTTAAGAAAAACGGCAATTTGTAGTGCCCATAAATCTATCATTCACTATAATTTTCAAGTGAAACTGAAATTTTGTGGATATACCTATTATTACAATACCTTGGCAACTTAGCAAACCGTAATACTTACTGAATGAATAATTGCTAATTAAAACAGAATGGATAATATTAAATTTTATAAAATGAGGAATACTTATGAATTGAAAAATTAATATGGCATTAAAATCGGTAATACAGTTCTGTTATCAACCAAAAAATAATAGTCTTGTTTAGTAATAGTAATAATGAATGATCAACATAATAACTTTTTATCAAAATAACATTAAATAAAATAATTAATTAATTACTACTAATTTAACAAACGTTCTACTTGCCCACCCTCCTCATTAACATATGTACGTCCCTTTTAAGAAAACCTTATCTTTTAAAAGATATTCTCTTTTTGATTTAATTAGCCAATATTCATTCAGTAAGTATTACGATTTGCTAAGTTGCCAAGGCATTGTAATAACAAATATCCACAAAAATTCAGTTTTACTTGAAAATTTTAGTGAATGATAGATTTATGGGCACTACAAATTGCCGTTTTTCTCTAAAACGAAGCATTTAAACAAAACATTACAAAAGAGGTAAAATGATCAGAAGAAAATTCTACTTTTGATATTTCAAGAAAAAGCTGCATATACTTACTTACAAATAATTGGAGGGGATAAAGGGTACAGCATTCCTCAGTTACCTCCATTCACCCTTCCATTTTTTTCACCAAAATTACATGAAAAGTATGCTGGAATAAGATAAAAGTACGTGCAAAATTTCAAGTGCGTATCTTACAAAACAATGGGATTATTAACAAAAATAGTTTTTTAAAATGTAACTTTAACACCTTGTATATTGAAATAAAGGCGCCTAAATAAAAAATGGCATAAGGAAAGTCGCATTATTTTGTCCAAAGAATATGTGGTTAATGGTATGGCCTTCTATTTTGGGACACCCTGTATACAGGGTGTTCTGAAGAACATTAGCGTAAGTTCAGGGCCTGATAGATTTTCAAAAAAATATTATAATATGTTTCTTTGCACCATGGGCGTATCTTTTCCGTTTCCAAGATACAGGGCGTTGAAAATAATTTTTTAGAATCTAGTTTCGGACCTATCGTCCACAAAACCGTCAACCGAATGAACTGAAATTTTGTTATGTGCGGTTCCTGGGGATGATAAATGCTCTGGAGTTATTAATTTTTGGCTATATCATACAGGACGTTCACTCTAGTACTCCCCGGGAACATTTAAGATCATAATATTTTTGAGGTTAAAATTTTTGCCTCTTTATCACTTATACAATTATGCTGGCTGATCAGTTATTTTTCAAACACAAATATCAGACCTAGGGGTTATATGAGGTAAATACTGGAGTTCCTCAGGGCACACTTTTGGGTCCCTTAATTTTTAAAATTTTATTCTAAAAATTTCCGATACCAAAACTAAGCACCACGTTCTTTTACTGGGCTTGGAGACAATTGTTTTTATCGAAAATATGTTGCTTTACGACCATCCGGATTGGTACAACGTCGATTTCTTCTCAGACATGTTAGTGGATAGTGTCATCGAATGGTGGTCGGTATTCAAGAAGTGGCAACATTATTTTTGAAGCTGGACAACTGGAAAGACTACAGTGGACACGTCTACTACCTTTTTAGTTGACGGTGGTGACCTCACGTGTCTTATAAGACACGGAGATGGAGATCAAGCACTGTGGCAGAAGGCTACATTCAATACTCACTTTTGAATAAAGAAAATATTGCGAGAAGAATACTGAAAGTTGATAGTGGTAGTGATAAATGATAAATAACACCATTGTCATTTCTGACTTCACAATATCTGAAAATAATATAACTAACTATTCATGAAAACGTATTGAGCTGCTTTGAGAATTGCTTCAAGAATGAGGGTAGTGGCAGTTTCAGTATTTTATTTAACTTGTTCAAGCTGTATATTTAACATCAATACGATAAACAAAAATTATTGTAAATATATTTTTTTTTGCTAAGATACCATTTTTTCTGTCAGGAAACTGTCAACTTTAGAAACTCCTGACAGTCAATTTTCTTGCGCATTGTCATTCTTTTAGTAGACACATTTTAGTTTAAGTTTCATTGTTTGAAGCTGTAACTTGAATGGTCTTGTCGGATTTTGAGTATCTTTAACTTCATCATGCTAAATTATTTAGTATTTGTTAGCTGAAAATCAAATTTTGAAACTTGTTACATATTTTACTCAATTGATATTTAATTTTTATGTCAGTTTCAAAATGTGAACGAATCACCATAAAAATTTGATCGTATATTGATGCAAAGGAAGCTTCTTTGTGCAACACGTATACATTTTTAACTGTTTTTCCATTAGACCCTTTTCCTCCATAAAATTAATGCTCAGATTTATGAAAATGTTTAGCAGTTACCGATAAAATGTTTCGTACAAGATATATCGTCTCCGCCAGGTTTTACTGGCAAATTTTATGTGTTTCTGATGCCAGCAGTGACGAAGCGGAGCTTGAAAATTTACGACGCGACGCCGCCTATACTTATTTTAAATACACCAAATTTGCAGGCGCTGGAAAGGTGAACACTTTGTATCTACTTTCTAAAATTTTCATATAATTGAAAGCAAATGAAATTGTCCTATTTAAGTATATACAAACGTTTTCCAACGATGTTAAAAGATGCACATGTTATTCCTATTCATAAGAATGGTAAAAAAAGTGATTTATCAAATTATCGACCGATTGCGTTGCTATCTGTCATATCAAATATTATTGAAAAAATTATGTCTAAACAGATATTTAAGTTTATTGAACAGGAAAGCATTCTGTCGATAACACAAAATGGTTTCACAAGGGAAAGATCCACCACCAGAGCCATATACCAATTTTTGGATGAGGTTAGTGATGCACTTAATTCTAAGGATCACATTGCGGGAATATTTCTTGATTTATCCAAGGCATTCGATAGCATTGAACATAATCAGTTGCTCACAAAACTAGAAATGTATGGCTTTCGAGGTCATAGCCTAAATCTTTTAAAATCATACTTATTAAATCGGAGACAGTGCATCAGAATACAAGATAAACACACTGGTGAGCTCCTATTATCCCAATATGAATGCGTGAAGGCGGAAGTCCCACAAGGAAGCGTATTAGGTCCTCTAAAGTTTTTACTGTTTATTAATGACCTACCAGGAAATATTAATTATAAAACTATCATGTTTGCTGATGACACTACTTTATTAGTTAGAGGAAAGAGTGTAAATGATCTTCAACGGAACATAGAAAATGCCATATCCGAGATACAATCATATTATTGTGGCAATCACTTGAAATTAAATACTGATAAAACAAGAATTATTAATATTAGTACCCAAAATCGGGAATAATTGAAAAGAACATGTCAAATATTTAGCTTCAAAATTAAATAGTTTCTGTTATGCTCTCAGAATACTACCTCATTCGACCGACGAATTTGCATGTTTGACCGCTTATTATGCTTATATTTTATCAAGAATTAAATATGGAATTATTTTTTGGGGTAATTCCATTGAATCTAAACGAATATTCATCCTACAGAAGAAATGCATCCGAATTATGTATAACATGAAGAAAACTGATTCTTGTAGAGAAATATTTAAAAACAAAAAACTACTTACTCTTCCTTATCTTACTATATTAGAGAGTGCATGTTTTGTAAAACAGAATCTTCCATTATTCTCCAAACATGAATTCCAACATAAATATAGTAGGAGGCAAAGTAATTTATTAATCCCTTTGAAAACTCATTTGACTCTCTTACAAAAAAATGCAGTTGGTCAACTAATAAAAATTTATAATCATATTCCGGAGTATATAAAATTTTTAAACAGTGAATTATTTAAGAAAAAATTAATAGAACTTTTATTATTATTATTATTATTATTATTATTATTATTATTATTATTATTATTATTATTATTATTATTATTATTATTATTATTTTTATTATTATTATTATTATTATTAAAGTGTTCCAAAAAATAATTTTTTAACAGTAATTTTTTCATAAAAAAATGATAGAACAACATAGAGAATCAAAAATGTGGACTGTAATTTAAATAATCTTCCAAAATTGCTATTTTTTCTAAATAATTTGAAAACTAGTTGATATTTAGATTAATGAAAGCTCTACTAAAATTTTGTTTCATGCAAATAAATTATTTGTTTGTATAGGGCCAAACAAACATTTATTTCTCGATACCAAATCATTTAATTGAGAAAGCAAACTACAGTTATTTTGTGTAAACAAAGCATTTGTTTCCATAAAAAAACATTATTTTATTTTCAATGACACACTCCTGGTGTTGATTTAATTATGTTCTATGAAAATACATTATTCGTATATTTCAAAGTATTTTTTTACAATTAAACAACTGCTTATTTAAGTCAACAACTCATTCCTCAAGAATTTCTTGAAATAACTGCGGGCCAATGCCCCGACCAGCATTCAATTACAACTGAAAAATCTATAGCAAATAATCAAGATTTATCGATTTCGAGCTTATTAGCTCTCATCACGTGAATGGTGAGTTAATTGATGACTAACCCTAGATATTCATGCTTCTCAAACCCGATATGCCTGAGTACGCAAAATATAGCACAATTACATCTAGTGGCCATCTATTGACATTTATTTTTTACTTATAGGAATGTTAGAATTTTTCCTTTCAAATAAATACTTTTTTATACGATACGACTATATTAGGAAATACAGTTTTTTCAATTTAGGGTTTTTCAAAATATTATATAGGTAACCTAATAAAACTTAACAAAAGAAATTAAAAGTACATATGCCAGCCGTGACGTAAGTCATCTGAATTCTTGTTGCAACTATAACGAGATCATTTCTCATCGTTGACATACTCGGAGCAGATTGTTTATTAAACATTTCTTTCTTAGTCGATTTTTGCGTAATAAATAACTCCTCCGACAATTTCCATTTCCATTCTTTTCCAGGTCGTCGGATCTTTTGTCTCCCGTTACGCGCCGTTAAAAACATCTTTATTAGGCCTAATCGGTCAACGGTCAACGTTTCCCTCCGGGGGACGAAATTAATGAGTCCTTCGTCGATTTTTTTACGGCCCGAAACAAACCGACAGTCGTCGAACGGAACCGCAGGACATTAGAGCTATTACCAACGAGCGTAATAAAGACAGGAATGTTTTTATAAATATGTATGAATAATACTTTCGCTTATTAACACACATTAAATGCTTTCAAGGTGTTACGCAACCGTCGACACGGTGGCAAAGCGAATTTACGGTTTCTCTGTGTTGTTTTCTTTTTGTCCGCACACGCTTTACGTAACCAAAACACGGCGTGTCCGCAACGTTTTTTACGCGTGCCCGCCGGCTGATATTTGCTTTATATTTTTAATCAAATGACCAAATTCTACGAATTACTGGGGAATTTGAAACGGATTCGGAATTTTATTGTTTGCTTGGTCCAGATGTCCGTACCGAATAATATACTAAAAAAGCAAATTGTTGGGGCGTACGCGCGTTTTATGTTGCTTTCGGTTCGAATTACGTTTTTTTTGTAAATGGCGATGAACAAATTTAAAGCAGTTAAATGTTTTATTATCCTGTTTCAAACAGTGTGTAGTATTTTCTACTGCAAAATACAGAAAGAACCTAGCAACACATGAATTTAGGCGGTTGTAAAGACTTTATCACCTTTTGGGCCATAATATCGCGCATAGGCGATAAAGTGTTACACTTAACTACCAACAGCTTATTTATGCAGGATATATTGTGTATAAGTACACAAGATAAAACCAATATGCAAGCTATAGTGGTAAAATAGGTTGTTCCACAAAATTATTTTTTTTATGAAGCACATATGCCCATCATTACATATTACGAGATCTCTTGATCATAAGGGTTACTATTACCTAATAACATAAATTAGGCAGTTATAAATACTTTATCGTCACTAGTTTCCGCTCGCACTTTATCGCACAGTTATAGAACTTGAAAAGAATTGAAGTACAGTTATAAATACTTTATCATCTCTAGTTAATAATACTGTCTACTGGCGATAAAGTATTGTATGTTCAAAGTTTGGAAAACTTGTTCTAAAGTACTCTTTGCTGCACAGTTGCAACAATAGCTAAAAGTACTTTATCGTATCTAGTTTATAATAGTGTCTACTGGTGATAAAGTGTTGTACTTAATTCTTGAGCAACTTATTCATAGAGTGGCCATAGCCATAGATGGAACTTAAGTAATTTTAGTTGAGTTTAACAAACTATAAGTACTATTCATAATAGTGAGATAAAGTGTTGCAATTAACTCTTCTCTAAAACTTGTTTATAAAATGGTCATGGGTACAATTCAATTAGAATTTAAGTAGTTATTAGTACTTTATCACCCTTGTTTCATAATACTGCCTGTTGACGATAAAATGTTCCACTTAACTCTTGAAAAACTTGTTCATAAAGTGAACTGTATTGCATAGTCCTGGATAGACATCAAGTAGAGTTTAATAAGTTCTAATTACTTTATCATCTCTAGTTCATAATTGCGATATGTGTTGTACTTAACTCTTGGAAACTTTGTACATAAAGTGGACTTGATATGACTATGATATTGACATGTAGTACCTTGATGTAACGTTTAAAAATACTTACAAGTACTTTATCGTCCTCAGTGCACAGTAGCTCCGCTAGTGATAAATTGTTGTACTTAGCTCTTGAAAAACTTGTTTACAAAGTGGACATTACCACATAGTCATATATTGAACTTAAGTCCAGCTGGTTCCAAGTACTTTATCGTCCCTAGTTCAAGTAGTATCCTCTGGCGATAAAGTATTGTACTTAATGCTGGAAATACTTTATCGCCCTCATACTACAACAGTGGACGACAAAATATTGCTCATGCAAATTTATAAAGCATTTGGCAGCTACTGTAGATGACTGCATTTTTAAAGGGAAAAACATGTGTTATTAATGTGATTAAGATAAATACCTAGGTTAGAATATATTTAATTTAGACTTTCTGGTTGAGTGTACTCACAGCGTGGACTTCCGGGAAGCCTTCGCCCTCGCGACTTCCTGAGGTCCCGGCGGGGTGGCTTGGCTGCTGCCTCGGCACTTTCTGATTAAGCTTTCGGAATATCGATCAGCAGAGGATGGTCCTCGAATGTGACGAGGGTGGGCACGATGCCGTGCGGTCCCGCAATTTCATCGCAGATCAGATTGATCTTCAGTCGGCCTTTGGCCCCACAATGAACCCGGCTAATTTATGTTAAGAGGTGTTCGGGACCGCTGCACTTGTCGTGCCACGAGGGCGGCGGCGGCGGGCGGGTCGGGGACGGTTATGAGACGGGGGGTGTAGCGCGGTTAATGTGGAGGCGAACGCGATTACGTCGCGATAATATCTGCGGCGGGAGCCGGAATGAACGTACGATGGGGTGCTTAAGATAATGGGTTGGGCGGATGGGGTGCTTGAGGTTTCGCTAACCGATATGGTTGCAAAAATTGCGTCCTCAGCACTAAGGGTGAAATTGCTGTTACATAAATCAATAGTGGGTATGTTGCGTATCAGAGATCATAATTTTAACATTAGGAATGGGTATGATATGATCTGTCGGTCAGGTCGATTTTTCATTTTATTTTACTGTTTTTTCAAATAATAATTTAATATAGAGGGTGACCTATCTACGAGTAATGACGTCATTACTAGTTGTTTAAATGGAACACCCCATTTATCCCATTTCCGGATTGCGCAACAATACCAAAATTACAACTTATTTACAAATTAATAAATTTGCTACGTTGATAAACTATTAAAAAACACCCCAAACACGTTTATTAGCGATCTTTGTGCGCCCAAACAGATTATCTTACGTCTCATCCATGAATTAGCTGAAGACGACGTTGACCGAAGAACTGAATTCTGCTCGTATATGATGCACCAAAATAATCGAAAGAAATGTGAAAAAGTGGGGTGTCCTATTTAAAAAAACCGACGATGACGTCATTATTCAAAGATAAGTCACCCTGTATATTAAATTGTTACTTGAAAAAACAGTAAATCAAAATAAAACATTCGGGAATTTTTAATAATATTGTTTATTTAGCTAATAATGAATTTATCCGTTACTTTATGAACGCCCTGTGTATAGCATCTCTGTCTTTCATTCTAATCACGAGGATTAGCTCAAAAGTCGGAGACTTGTGAGGAAGAGAGGGTGGCATATTATTAATAAGCAGGCCGCATTTGCGCCCAGAAACGACTTACGTTGGCAGGCTTTAACCACCATTAATTAGGTGGGTGGTCAAATGGCGACAGGTATCAATCGATCACATTGACCAAAACCAACATTATTTCACCCTACCATATCCGCGGAGAGGGTGCCAATCCTCTCCACTTATACAGCTGATCTACGGTCTGTCAGCCGCGAGATTCGATTCCACAGTGGATTGGCCACATCGATTCAAGTACTGTCGCCTTAAATCTCTCGACGACTAATCGATAAAGAGACATACAACAACGTATTTTTAATAAAAAAAATGTGTTATTATCTGGAGTTTCTTGTAGTACAGTAGGTACTTGGTATTTTTTACAGTAATATGGTGTGATGAAAGTGTAAAAAGCGAGTATATATTTTGAAATGGTACCAAATGTTCGGTCACCACCTCGCGCATTCGTCGGATTCGAAAGATTTTGGTCTCCTTATGTAGTTGTTTTTTTTTCTGCGTCGAATAGAAAGAGTTTGGTTTTATTATTGCGGGAATAATGGAGAGGAAAATGATGAACTTCTATATTTTAATTATTTTTTCTTTAATAATTTCTGTCGATGTTTAAGTGCACTACAAGCACAAAAATGTTTCCCAAAGCACTTATAGTAAGGAATATATGTGTTTGTAGTAGCGGCATATCAATACTGACATGGTTTTCGAACGCAAGGAAAATTTGTAACATACATCTGTCGATAATTTTTTGCAGTTCAAGTGTGTCTCAAATTTTTCTGCATTACTTTCTTTGATTGTTGACATGATTTGAAGACAAAGTGCGGTAAATAGATTTATACAGGCTGTGTTAAAATCCGAACTAAAATAAAAACCCAGATTATTTTTTTAATATTTTTTGTATGCATAATCCTATTAAATAAATAATTTTCAACACTCGAATTCATTTTTAAACATATACGAATGATCATTTTAAAATTTAGCAAATTAATATTTATTTTAGATATTTATTGAATCCAAACTTGTTTATGGAATTGTTCCTTAGCAAATTTAATACCAAAGGGCATACTTATGACTTAGAGAATAATAGAGATTGTAGGAAAGTTTATTTGAATTAGCTCAAATACCTTCACAATATAGTAAAACAAACCTAGATAACTATTTTTGCAAGATAAAGTACACATCATAGAGAATTTGTGTGCCAATGTTTGTTAATAAACTTTAGCTTTCGCAGAAAAAGCAAATACATTAAAATTAATTATTTTCGGTTTCAGATGTTTTGATTTAAAAGGGAGACCCGTATATTCGTTCTCTCCGATGAAAATTTTCGAATTTCCACTTCTGGAACAAATTATAGAGTTGAAATAAGGACACTGACAAATGATCCTTACTTTCGGATGGTTAGCAGTTAGTCACACTCAAACTTTATAGTGAAAACTTTTCAGTCATTTGTCTCGAACGCGACGTCCACACCTTTCAACTTGCGTCCCGCTAAATTATCATATCGTCTTGCATCACCATTGCTACGGACATATCTGCTATCCGTTATAAAGTTAACATAACTAGCCCGTTCGACATATCTCGTCAGCCTTGGACGATTTTGAAAGTGAACGTGCAGGCCTACAAACCGAAAGGTCGCGTTCCTAGCCGCCGGCCGTTTTAGATACCTACTAAACTTATTGTGCACTTCGCATACTTCCGTTACTTGTTCATTGTTGTCGTTGTGGAGGATTGCCTTTGATGCCGGTGGGATAGTCTGGACAACGGAAAATGTGAAACGCACTGAGAGGATTTTATAATGAAAGAATGTCCTGGTTTCACTTGTTTTAATAAACTCCAGTCCGTGCATATAATTATTAAAAATTAAAGTAAATAAAACTGATATAAAATACAGGCTGTGCGGAATATGAAAGCCTTTATTTCGCTAAATGAATTCATTTTGCCTGACTAACGATATTAAGAGTTATGACAACAAACGACCCTTGAGCAGATAAGATACTGTTACGGAAGCTCACCTACCTTTTGAACTTGAGTGAAGTTAACCATAAAAGTTATCCATGAAAAATAAAATTTTTCGGAACCATACATTACAACATTCAATCTTGTCACAATGGTATAAATGCCTTCCCAAGACTTTGCAGTTTTGGAGATTTACCCTTGGTTATTTATTCTCTTGAAACCCGCTGTTGTATCTAGCCTTCGTTCTGTCGTTTTCAATTTTCCCTCGTACTTCTTCATGCACCATCTTTATTCGATCTTTCAGATGGCTGAGATAATCATCTAAGTTTTCCTCGTGCTGCGTTCTTAAAATCTTCATAGCTTTACCTCGTAGAGCCACTATTAGTGAGGTAACTATTTTCCAGTTGTTTGCCAAGGCGGCGGATACCTTTCCATCAAACGTTGGCTGCTCAATCCTTGAAGATGGATGACAATTACATTCAGTCTTAATGGACTTTTTCTCAGACAATTGGGACGTCAAATTTGAGACTTTACTCTGTAACTTAGTCATATTTTCTTCAACGACCTGGATTGGTTAATTTCCTTTTCAACAATTTCTTCAAATTCATTGAGTTTAATCTTAATTGCCTCTTCTAACTTTCGTGTCTTAATTTTTCCTGATAATTTTCCATCTCTTCTGTTTTTCATTTCTTTTATGTCTTTCTTCATTTTGTTTTGGCTGTTCTTTATTTCTTTCTTCAAGTCTTCCTTCATTTCGTCCTGGCTGTTCTTCATTACTTTCTTTAAGTCTACCTTCATTGGCTGTTTGTTTTCTTGTCCATGTATCGCCCTGTTGGCATATTATGGGTGTTCACCTAAACTAGCTCAGTGTTAGAGTCCGTTCACACAGAGTGTTTAGAATGACATGTAAGTTATAAAAAAGCAAATTGTCCTTATAGAATTATTTTCTATTGCAGATATTCTGCCATTACGTTGGTTTAAAGAGTTAACTGCAAGGAGCACTGATAGGATTAAAATAAAACTAACAATAATTAGACTCTTTATTTTTTTCTAAAAAATAATTTAATATGTCATAGATGCGTAAAACAGAAACAGAGCTCTAAAAAATGTATCGTCCGCTGTATGTACTATTATATCCTGTATATAATACTTTAAATTGCATCTTAGAGTACGTTAGACCTTGCATTTAGGTGATGCTCCCAAACGAGATTGGACCTTGATGTTTTTTTAGCCTCAGCGATTGTTTTATTTTTTTCTTTTTACAGTTCTCGAGTGCAGCCCCCGGCGACTTCCCAAAGTAAAGGAAAAGTTCGACAGGCTTAAGAAGTCCGATGTAAAACATTTTTATTACATTACCGATCGACTCCGTTATTTGTAAAAATTTCCCGCATTAAAATTCCGACTCCCCGGAAAAACTGAATGAATTATTTAAGACAGAACCGAAAACATCCCTCTCGCGCTTCCATTTCCGGATCCCTTCAATTTTTCTAATGGCGTCGCACCGGAAACTTTTTTCGCCCCCCTACGCGCGGGAAGGGGGCGAGCAAAAAGTTTCCCCCGGCCCGAAAAGTTGCACGTCGGAGCCGATAAGAACTGGGGCGAGGTGTCCCCGTCTCCTAAGTGATGAGACGTGTCCGTACGCGGGTGATCCGACTCGTGATGGATTGATGGAAGTCGCCAAGGCGCCCAGGAGGTGTCGATTTTCAGGATAAACTGTTTCTTTCGCAGGAAATTGCGTCTCAGAACTTCGAAAATTTTAACTATATTCCCCAAGCAATGTATCAAGTAGGAATGTCCCGCTCATAAACAGAGAGAAGAAATATCTACATTAAAAAACTTCAGCTCTAACTGGCACATGTAAAAAAATAATACCAAAATTTGTGCAATGGAATTTAAACGATTCAATCTTCTTTATTTGCATATACATATAATTGGTAATTGTTTGTATTTTTTTGTCTACTTAAATAAGATTTTTAGTTACAGTGTTGTTAAAGACAAATTTCATATAATATATATACAGGGTGATTCAGTTTTTAATGAACAAACTTCGAGGGTAAATAGAATAATGGTAGTTTATTATATAATAGTTATAATTTTAGGGCTTTATAAGGAAGGTACAGGGTGTTAAAATTTAAAGAGAAAAATTGATTTTTTGGTATAATTACTAAAGTAATGGAGATATTTAAGCCATACTTGGTACACAGTGTAGTTAGTTAAGGTGTCATAAAATGTGAAAATATCAAGTACTTTGAACAACCAGTGGCGGAGATGTGGGCAGTTTGTATCTTTAATTTAGGAAAAAAAGTTGTATCGCCCTGTATAGTGTTAAAGTTTATGACATTTTTAATGTCCTTATAAAGCCGCAAAATTATAAATATCTATATAGTAAACTACCATTATTTTTCAAAGTTCTACTTATCCTCGAAGTTTGTTCATTAAAAACTGAGTCACCCTGTATATATATTATTTTATAAAACATATATATATTTTTCCTTGAGACTTGGTATTCAGTATTCAGTATTTTGACGTGAATAACTTTTTAAAACTAAATCCATTGCTGTAGGTATGGGAACCCCGTACACATCTACGCCAATGATGAAAAGTAGTTTTTCAATGCAAATATAAAATTTTTATTTTACTTTCTAAAAAACTGTTCTTGAAAAAATTCACGAAGAAGCTTTATTATTCAAATATTTTGACTTCCGACCTAAGCCGGAATTTAAGCTTGTTGGTTGTTGAAGGTATTGTATTTTACTACTTTAAGTTTTTATTGAACGCAATCCTCTATATACCCTTCTGCCACGTTTGTTGCTTTCCATCCACCATGCCTTTTAATATGTCTGATGTCTACTGCTACATCAGGCAGTATCGTAGCAGACAATTTGACAATTTAAAAAATTCTGCAATTCTTGCAGGAAACCCCCCCTATAGCATTTATACCAACACATCATCTTGTACATTTTCCATTTCTATATAATAGGAAGAATCTTGAATGCTCAATTGGTAACGGGCAAAGAGAGGAAGGTTTTTGACAAAATTGAGTCCTTCAATATTCTCGTTAGAAATAGTAAATTGTCTTCTCACGTTCGTCTTTGTGTTGAGAATCTTTATCAGTATATATTCTCTCATGTCTTTTATATGTTCAAACTTAAGAAATGCTTAACAATACTTCACAATAATCAACACTATCTAAAATAAAAAACAATTTCAATATTTGGAGAGAAGTATGAAAATTACACTTTAAGTTCATCATCAAGTAGGTTTATCATCTGCTTCTTTCAAAAATTTCTCAACTTGTGATTTTCTTAAAACACTGGGTTTCCTAGATCGATGTCTTACTGATTTTCTTTTAAAGAAAACAATTAAACTTGGAAATCTCTTTATGTCAATATTCTTTTTCACTGACAATGTTGTTCTTATCATCGAGTAAAGACTCCACAGCGTAGAACTTTGGTATACTCTGGATTTTTGTTTAAGATAGGCTAGTAAAACTGCCTATTTGATAACAGTTATTCCCTTTTGATGACTCCAATTTTCAAATAAGCGATACGCTTCTACATATTTATCTTTGGATTTTGTGGACAATCGTGATTTTTGATGATTCTTCAATATCATCTTCCATATTATCGTTGTAAGCAGAAGATTCTGACATTTTTTATAAATCACTGACACAATATTAATGACATAAACAGTCATGTCATGAAGTTTTCTTGTTTATAATGAAGTACAACCGCTAATCTTAGGTGCAGCAGCGCGTACCTAGCGACCGCTGCTGTGGGGGTAACATAGCAAAGGATGTATACGACGAAAGGAAATGCGAAAACCGACAGAGGGGGAATTCAAAGGCTTATTTATTAAACCACACATACAACTTCGACAGAGGACTGAATAGACGCCTCAGCACCAACCCTTAAATCGCCAAGAAAAACCCAACGGACCGTATGCTACGTCTGATTCCTTCCAATAGTGATTAATAAAATTAGAGTTAGAACCAACCCCTAGATAGCGAGAGGGGATTTTTTATTGAGGCAGTTTGCCCGGATCAAGCTAAGCCCTTTATTGGAAGGAAGAGAGCATGAATGGCTATAGGAGACCATCTGGAAAGATTGTTCCAATCTTGGAGTGTATACATTCATTCTACGACTAAGTTACAGGGTCAGGACATCAAAAGAGTATATTGAACAACAAATTCCTAATAGAAAACGAAGGGATAATTTTTTTCAAAAATTATGGAAATAAAAGCTAATATATCCATAGGACACTGATAAAGTACGAGAACAACGTGCTTGAGAAATTTGGCATAAAATTATGAGATATTTTTCTATGTCAGAGGGATATCAGTCAATGGTCGCACGGTTTAAGGCGTCAGTACTTGAATCGATGTGATTCGACCGCTGTGGGTTCGATCACAGCAGCCGGTAGACCGTATATCGGCAATACTCGTGAAGAGGATTGGCACTCTCTCTGCGGGTATGGTAGAGTGGAAAAATGTTAGCTTGGGTCAATGTGAGATATTGATACCGGTCGACGTTTGACTACCCCCCTAATTAATGAGGTTTTCCAGGTATTCTTGCACTGAATGGTGGTTAGGGCCTACCAACGTAAGTCGTTCCTGGGCGCAAATGCGATCTGCTTAATAATAATATGCCGCTTCCTCTCCCGCACAAGTCCCGACTTCTGAGCTAATCAGCGTGACCAGAATGAGGGGTAGAGATATTATTATTATATTATTATTATATTCAGTCAAAAAACAACTATTTATTTAGGTACTTAAAGTGCAGCCGGTAACAGTACAGTTAAATTTAACGAACATTAGATTGGCTTTTTTTTTGTTCTAGAAGATATATTACCATGCATGGTATTTGTGATCTTATTGTGTTCTTGGTCGATGTTTAAGTATGGTTTTATAGAATTTGGATTGTTGTGACCAGTAATTTTCAGCAATTGTTATTCTTGCACACCATTTTTTGCAATTCGCTAACAGAAGTTGCCCTGCTGGAATGATTTGTTATTCTTTGTCCTTTACATTTAGGCCAATATGATTTAGTGCATCTATTAATATAATTTTTTCCAACAGGTTTCCGTTTTCCAGTGTCAATTAGGTTTTAAGAACAGGCGTGGTAAGGTAATATGTTCGCCTCGTTATGATATCAGTTTATAAAAAAGGCATACAGGGCAGCTTTGACTTTCATTATTGGCAATCAACCATTTATTATTTATACAGCTTTTTGAACCGCCTGGATAAGTTTTAGTGAACCTCGGATTATATTCAATGCGATTTGTTGGAGAGCCATGGTTACTTTTCTCAATGTGGAAAAAATCCAAAAGACAAGCAACTGCCTCATCTTCTTCCCACGTTAATTCAGCAGCAATATGAAAAAATTTACGCATAAGACCTTCAGGGGTATTTTCATCCCAGAACAATATCATTCGGTTTACATTTGACAAACTTAACTACTATGCTGTTGAATAGGTCAATCATAATCTTATAGTCATTATAGTACTTAAGTAATAGTTTGCACGAAACGTTCAACATAGTCTTTACTGTTGGTTCTTTCAATAATGTGCCATCTTTCTTCCTCATATTGACCGCCCAATCTTTTAGTACCAATGCCAGTTCTTCTACTCTTCTATGCTAATTTAAGTCGTATTTTCGTTCGTAGCTACTACAATGTCTCCGAGTTTCAAAACTTTTTTTTGACACACCGTGTAAATAAATTTATATACTCGCGTGAAGAATTCAGACGTCTTACGTCACGGCTGACGTTACACATTTGTTTTTATTGTCAACGTAATTTTCGATAATTGGTCGCGTTAAAAACAATCATTTTTTGCTATTTAGTGCAATATATAATGCAAACTTTTAGTGTAGTATATAATTTTATTACTATCAGTTGCAGTTTCTTAAATATTTTGATGAAAATATAATGATTTATTCATTTGTTCGTATGACGTAAGTCGTCTGAATTCTTGACGCGAGTATATGTAAACAAAAGTTTTCAGATTTATTACCTGCTTAATTTTACCAAAAAAATTTAACGAAATTTGGACGGTACATTTGCAATTCAATATTGTATCTAAAACGGAGTGAAACCGACTGTGTGTAAATAAATTTTTAATTATACCCACCACTAATTGCATCGTCAGCGATATTTGCTAATTCAGGCGGCGTTCGTGCAGACAAAGCCGATGCTTATCACGGACTTATCTTTGAGCAACTGAAAAATCCTCAACCTATATTCGAATAATGCTGGGTAATTAATTTTGTTGAAATGTGTGTGCGCCTTGCGAAACCTCACTCCTTTATTCTCCGTGTATCTCCGCAAAGAACGTTTCTAGTTTACTTGTTCCGCGGAATCCGTTCGTAGTGAGCCATGACGAATCGTTGGGTAACACACACCTACTAGATTCGACGCATTGTCATGTAGAAATGCATGCAACTGTTCACACAATGTGACCGTGGCTCACTTCTCTAAATCCAAATGGTGTTTGTTTTGCCGAAACGTTTTGTTTTTGAAGAAACGGCACGATACTTGTTGAAAAGAACATGAAACGTGAAACAGAAGGGATAATAAACTGTTCCACAAAAGACAAATATCGAGATTTATTTTAAAGGTTGACGTTTTTTGTTTTCCAAATGGTTCTAAATAATAAATAAAATGTTTACTTTTTTATCTGAATGGTTTTTTTGCTCATCATTGAGTGACTTTTTCAGTTTTCTGCTAGTTCTTATCTTTGCTTTTTTAAGAATTTTGGATCAGTCGTTGTTTCGAGTTTATATAGTCCTCTTATTCAAGACCTAAAAATTTTGTTTTGCAATAATGCCTAGACGTAAACTGCGTGCAGGCGAAGCCAATACGACCATTGGAATGATCGAGGCGGGACGCCCTCAGAAAGAAGTTGCTAACTTATTTCAGGTCAGTGAAAGCACAATTTCAAGCTTGTGCATCGATATAGAAAAATAGAAAAAGTCATTGAAAGACCGAGTAGTGAACGCCCAAGATATACTACCTCTGCACAAGACACATGAATGCACAGATCTACGACGAACAAGTCATCAACAATGTTAACCCTTTGTTCATGCTGCAATTGAGCCAAATTTTTTATTTCTCGACAATAATCCGCGATCTCTTCATGCGGGAATTGTTGTCGATGTCCTGGAATTTCATAGTATTCCGCACTTGGCAGACGTCAATCCAATTGAGCTCGCATGAGACCAACTACAAAGAGCTTTATATTTGTATCAACCACCCCCGCATACACTTCAGGAACTCAGAGGGCTTTTATCACTCCTGTGGCGAGAAATTGATCAAGACTGCTTCATCTACAACGTAAACATTTAAATGATATGAAATGAAAAAATTGAAAAGCAAATACAGAATATGACTTTTGCTTAAGATAAAAAAGCGCAGCAGTCCTGGCAATCGGTGATAACGATAAAAGGAAGACTTTTTACTACCTTTCAGATACAACCACGATAATGTCATTCAATTCGCCGATATCGAACAGCCTTCAGTTTGAATAAACTTTCAGTCTGGTCCATACACCACGTAATCTTTTAAATTGACGTGAAATCTTATCTTTTACAGTCGGACAGTGGGTCAACTCTCTTAAATATACCTGCCAGCACAACTAGCAACGTGCTAATCATTTTAAAATGTTCAAAATGTCGATGGGGGTTGCAAAAATGAACATACAAAGTGTTGCAAAGAATTCTGTCGAATCGGCAATACCACATTCTTTGGACAAAACAAAGAGGTTGGAAGGGATAGAGGTAACAAAGACTGAATTTTAGTTGCTCAAAGGTTACCTGTTTTTCGGAGTCAGGGTGACTTGGGTGAGGGAATCATCAGGGTTGTATTTAAAAGTTTTTGTGACCAATGATTACCCATTTTTATGAATGGTTAATGATTTAAAACAGACATATGTACGTATTTTATAATAAAACAAATGCTTTTTGTCTCTGTTATGTCACCTATACAAAACTCGACAGAAAAAAATTGTAGTGTGAGCCTTAAATTTTTAAGATTTAATAAAACAAATCAAAATCTCATCGATTATCATTACTGACTTGTGTTCATTTGTATTAAATTATTTGTTAAATATGTTTTTAGATTAGTTCAGTGGGGTTCAGCTCATAGTAATATGGAGGCATACGAAGCAGCTGTAACTTTAGACATTGCATACACTAAATATTTCATGTATTTCGTTTTTCTTTTTATTCAATTGCTATAATTTACTTGTAACATCATGTCACTATACAGTATGCGCCAAAAGTATGGAATAAATTCAATAAAAACGAAACAATTATTTTTTGGGAAAAATCCTTGAACAGGTCGATTTTTAATTTAAAAAATACATATTTTAGCGTAAAATGCGATTTTCAAATGTCATTTGTTTTCGAGTAATGACGTCATCGATTTTTTTTAATGGCAACACCATATTTTTATCCTTGATTCTGAAAGATCGTTTAATTCTCTATCAGACAGTACTAAAATTTTACCCTCTTACATACGAAAGTTTTCGAGTAAATGACGATTGAATGTTAGAAAACGCAAATCAATTAAAATAAAGCAAAAACGTTATCAAATTTAGTTTTTTCGAATTCCATAGTTCTTTTATGGATCACGTAGGTAAAAATCTTTGCAAAGTGTCATTGTCATACCGACTTTCTAATAAGTATTGTACGCGACATAGAAATTATTATTCAATTTAAAGTATTATGGCACATTTAACTGTTACTCAAAGAATTGAAATTTTAATTATTATCAGATGCGGGAATATGACTAGAACTCAGCAGGAAGTTTGCGATTTATTTAATGAAAAATATCCAGATCGCCCTATCAGCCAATCAACAGTCAGTAAGGTAGAGTCTAAATTTAGAGAAACTGGCAATGTTGTAAATATTCCAAAACCTGGACGTCCAAGCATTAATGAAAATCAGAAACAGAACATTTTGATAAGTATGGTGGATAATCCTCATAATTCTTCACGATTGGTTGCATTAAACAATTACACTAGTCAGAGACAGTCACAGTGCTACGTATCTTGAGGAAGGAAAAATATCATCCCTACAAAATTCAACTTGTGCAGGAACTCAATGAAGATGATCCCGATCGCCGCTTACACTTTTGCGAAATTCTAATGGATTTATGTCAAGGAAATAGAAATTTACACCGGCAAATACTTTTTTCAGATAAGGACACATTTTGTCTGAATGGTACAGTAAACCGTCAAACTTGCAGATGTTGGAGTCGGGAAAATCCTCATTGGATGGCAGAGGCACATACCCAACACCCTCAGAAATTAAATGTGTGGGCTGGAATAGTTGACGATAGAATAGTAGGGCCTTTCTTCTTTGAAGGAACCCTTACAGGACAAAGATATTTAGAGTTTCTAGAAAATGATCTTGTTCCAGCCCTTGCAGTAATTTTTCCTAACGATAATGACCCTGACATTCCTGATGATACCATATGGTTTCAGCAAGACGGTGCACCTCCGCACTATGCGCGCCCTGTACGAGATTTTTTGGACAACTGTTTTCCTGGGAGGTGGATCGGCAGACGCGGACCGATAGAATGGCCTGCAAGATCGCCAGATCTTACACCTCTTGACTATTTTTTATGGGGATACTTGAAATCAAAAGTGTACATTAATAAACCACGTAATTTAGAAGAACTTCAAAATCGCATTCGGGACGAAATACCCCAGAAATCATTCATAATGTGCAAGAAGAATTTCTTCACAGACTTACGCATTGTCAAGAAGTTGGTGAATGGCAATTCGAACATTTAATTTAAGTATAAAATTTAATCAATTGTATTTTATTTTACATACCTCATAATTGTTACTTTTTTATGGATGAAATTTACGTTTTCTAACATTCAATCGTCATTTACTCGAAAACTTTCCTATGTAAGAGGGCAAAATTTTAGTACTGTCTGATAGAGAATTAAACGATCTTTCAGAATCAAGGAAAAAATATGGTATTGCCATTTAAAAAAAAATTGATGACGTCATTACTCGAAAACAAAAGACATTTGAAAATCGCATTTTACGATAAAATATGTATTTTTTAAATTAAAAATTGACCTGTTCGAGAATTTTTCCCAAAAAAAAATTGTTTCGTTTTTATTGAATTTATTCCATACTTTTAGCACATACTGTATTCATCACCTATGTTTTTCATTCAACCATTGCATGATTTCTTCTTTTCTTCGTGCAAATATTGGCAATGTATCTATTTGTTGACTATGGTAAGGCACCTGGTTTGATGTGAGGTAAAATGAATGCAAAGCAGTTTTCAAATATCCCACTATCGATAAACAAATATTAGGTTGCTATGTCATAGGATAAATCTTTGCGTAGAATATATAGAAGGTTACTTTTACAAATTATAAGTGATATGAATTTACGAAATCGGAAGAGTATCTATATGCTGATAGAAAAAGACGATTCTACGGGGTTTTCAGCTTTCTAAAGTAAGCTAAATGCTACGTACACTCAAACCCAACGTCAACTTATTTTTAGACATTTTATGCACTATGAACCATTTTGAGTGGTGCGTCTATAGAATCTTGTCCCCTGCAATCCTCACCTCCCTTACTCATCTAAGTGCTGTGGACTAGTCACTCTACTATTTCAAAACTACTATATAATATGATGTTTGCGATGGCGTTTTAAAATATATTCGAAGCGTCGGTAGAATTTAATAATTAGGTATTCGTACTCGAACAGGACTTATGTGTGTCGCGTATTTTTTTGGTATACGCCGGAATTCGAGCCGTAGGACCGTCGTGTGTGCGTTAACAGTTATCTAATTCTAGATCAGTCGTCTGGTGCCCCGCTTTAACCCTGTGGACTCGATACGCGCAAAAATAGGAATACGTAACTGAAATGTGACCTTAACGACCCATTCGGAAACATTAATCTAACAGTATCTTTATCCACCTAAGCGATTTGTTTTTGGAGCCGACAGTCCTTTTTGAGCGACTGAACGGTTATGTAGGGACCTCCTACGATAGATTACGGGGCCGCGTGACGGAAAACTGGATAAGTAGTTTGATGTGGTATAAAATAACTGCTGATGATTTGCTTTGAGAGAATTCGGAAATTAATTTTATACTCATTCGACTTGGTATATAGTATGTCAAATGGTATGAAATAATACATAAATCAAACGGTCACATAAATAGTTTTCTTATGCAAGTTTATGGTAATTTTAATAATAATAATTCACCTTAATTATCAGAAACCCTTCATGGGCAGCTCTTGTTACAAACGCTTTGATGTCTTTTCTATACAACACGCTTATTTTCTTTGCTTTATATCCTACAGAAACACTTTTCAGGAATGTAGACAATATATTTTGATCTTTATGTGAATTTTCAAACTAGAATACTTCGTCCACATTTATGAAATCGCGTACTTGTTGATATTTAAAAAATATGCATGCATGATTTTCTCATTGACTGCCCTTGCTAACCGTTTTCTCTGACTGTTAAATTCAGCAAATTTTTTCTCGTAAAGTTTTTTCGGCTTGCCTGGTAATAAACGCAGAGTTTCTTTATCAGCTTCTGCAGATATTTCTTGACGAATACGGGAGAACACTCAAAACCGTTCTCAGAACTTTTTCGAACAAAAATAATTATAAGCGAGGTACTTGGTCCGACGACCACGACCAGGTGAATTCTATCCGTGGGAATAAATCACAAAGGGTAATAAAAAACACACTCGAATGTACACAAATACATGAAAACACTGCCACACGTTTACCACCAAGGCATTACAGCAGTTGTTCAATAGGATTCAAAATAATATTTTTGTCTATTTGGAAAACGTCTTTGGTATTACGCTGCCACACGATAATATGCATTTGTCACATCCGTCATTTAGATATTTGAATGTAAATACATAAAAAATACGCAAAAAAATCAATTTGTGAAAAAATATTTCAAGCTAATCATTATGCAATATTTTTTGACAGCATCTGATGCAGTCGCCATCACTAGTGCAAGGTGTACTTCACGCCGATAAATTTTTAAACTGCTTGTATTGTTGGGGAATTAAATTCTGTTAATAGTAATAATAGCAATAAATAATACTACTCCCGAGATGTTTACATTGTTCTTTGATGTTTGGCAATGCAAAATTCAAAATTATATTTATTTTACCACAGTTTTAGTGACTAATTTTTAGTTTTATAGTAATTAAATAAAGGAATTTTTGTCGGATATGTTAGTGGATAATTTTGACGGACGGCAAAATACTGCAGCTAATCGGATTAACTGTAATCTATCAAATACTTAGGTTTTATTATTAATAAAAATGTTTTATTTCGTCGTCGCCATATTTTAAATATTGAGCTAAAATTCCGAAATAAATTTTCCATTATATTTTAGACATCCCTGAGCAGGTAGTTAAAATTTTTATACATAGTCATTGTTAACTCAGTATATGCAAATACAAGTAACTACAGATCCAATATAGGCATGAACAGCTCTGTTTGTCGAATGTCTGCGTCATACAAGCGTTAAACTCTTTTAAATACTTTGTTAAGAGCATGCAATCATATCTTTTTTGTTCCTGTTGTTTTATTAGGTTTTTGTTTCTTTCTTTTTTTTATATATTTGATAGTTGATGTAATTGTATATACCATTACTTTTCTTTTTGTTACTAAATTAGTGGAATCTATTCTGGGTTTTTGACTTGTTGTATTCCTAAATTGCAAAATAAATAAATAAATAAACTAAAGTTAAATGATGTGCCGATAACATGTATACGAATGAATGTCGATACAAATCCAGATACTTGCCAAATCTAAACATAATTTTTCAATAATAATAATAATGGCATTTATTTTCATCAGATAAGAAACCCAGTTACAGGAAATTCGTAATATACAAAGAAAGAAATTACAATTCTATACAACTTGTACTTACTATCCCTAATCATAATAAACTCAAGACTACAAGACTGTAAAAAGAAAAAAAATACATAACAATGAAAAAAAACAAAAATAAGCAGCAAATATGATTTTATCCACATTACTCGTTATTGTAAATAATGTTTTTTATTGTAACGATGCAAAATTGATGTCACAGTAGTTACAAATGTTATTTAAACTAGCACATTCGTTATATATATAGGCACTTTAAGTAAAATATTAGTTCTAGGCCTATCACAATAAAAAGTTTGATTATATCTATCTAATAAAAGTTTGATTATAAACTAGCACGCGGCATAAAAATTTTTATCTTACTGAGAAGACTATCACAATCTATATTATGGTGTATCAAATTATATAAAAATGAAATAACTGACCATATTCGTCGTACATGAAGAAGTCATGTTAAATCTGTGCAATAATATTTGATTATTAATTCCCCTGGCAGGATAGATGTTATTTTCCTTAAAAGAAAGGTATTTCAAAAAACGTCTCTGAACAGATTCTATATTGTCAATATGGCACTGATAAATTAGAAACCAAATAATTGATCCGTACTTAAGCTTACTTCTAACTAATGTATAATATAACATTTTAAAAGTATTGACATTTTTAAAATTTTTACAGTTTCTTAATATAAAACCTAAAGCCTTTTTGACATTATGTTGTTAACATTCTTAACACATAAAACGTAAAATTAGAATCAAAGAAGATGCCTAAATCCTTTACCCAATCACTTCTTGAAACTGTAATATCACTAAGTGTATAGTCATAAAAAAAATATCTTTTTTCCTACTAAAGAATACTACATAAAATTTGTTGATGTTTAATGTTAAACGGTTTGTTTGACACCTTGTTAACCTTGTTAGTCTGAGTTTGTAAATATACACAATCTTCCACATTCAAAATATTTGTATAAATTTTTAAATCATCTGCAAAAATAATATTATAGCAAGATATAGTATCAGGCAAATCATTAATAAACAAAAGGAACAACAAGGGTCTTAAATTCGAACCATGGGGAACGCCAGATACAACTCTAAATTTCGATGAACAAAATCCTTCACACTTTACAAACTGCTGTCTCTCAGTTAAATACGATTTTAGAAAACAGATGACAAATAAATAACTGTTGAGGAGTGGAATATTATCGATTTTGCATTTACCTTCGTCCGCGGCCCGCACCTCATCCCGGAGGCCGTCCCTTGTCCGTAACATGCGCGGGTCGTGATTATGACATCACGTCCCCCATTTCCCCGGACGGCGTGTGAATATAGAAGGACCGTAATGGACTTCGACTACGGCCTCTCGGCCGCCTCCGCTTACAGGGCCAGTCGCCGCTGAAATTCGCCGTTGTCTATTAATATTTTACGACGGGCCGTTACCAGACATTATCATTATCGAAAAACCATAACTCGCACGTTTATGTGATGAACGTTTTCTTATTGGCGTAATGGATTTGTCGGCTAGCCGCCGCCGACGCCGCCGCCGTCGTTCCGCGTTTACGGTGAATCGTTAATGAAACAATGTAGGCCGATTGCAACACGCCCGCTCGCGAACAAAGCCGTAACTCTATTAAAATGACGTTTACGAGGCGGATCAGAGCGGTTTCATATATTGAGGCTTTGGCAAACAACCCTGCTCAGACTTCCATACAGTCCAAAAAAAAAAAATAATTTCAAAGTGTAAACTATTTAGCTTAACACTATGAAATGTTGATCCAACTACTTTTTGCTTGAAAATATTTTTTGTTTTTCTTACCGATGGAGTTTGCCAGGACACATGAGATGCCCCTGTAGAGCTACCAGCATTAGCCGCAGTACAATTGAGACTGAGCGGAGAATGGGACCCAGGGGTCCGCGCAATAATATGGGTGAAGATATAAAATCCCTCTTGGTCCCCCACATCCCACGTCATTTATCCTGTCAAGAATATTGGCGCGCACTATAACATTTAAAACTCAACAAACACAAAATTTAACCTTTTCGGACGTTAGATTAACACTACGATTACGCGATGTAGAACAAGCTACATCTATCGGCCATTCACTACTCTATGCCGACCTGGAATATTACAGACCCGAAGCGTTCTACATGCAGTAAACACCAATGAAAGCTGTCGACCTTTATCGCGTTCGGCGAGAAACGATATTGTGCAACTACGGAATTCTACGAAACAACTACTCTGTGGGCTAAAGCCCCGACCAGCATTGAATTACACCTGGAACACCTATAGCAAACAGCTAGAGTCATTTGTCAGTAGCCCACCAGATATATACCGCTTTCGAGCTTATTAGCTCTCATCAGTATGCCATAGGTAAGGTATCTGACGAATAATCCTAGCTAAGTTTTTGCGCATAGCCTTTTCTAATAAAGAACTTTTGAATAGTGAAATAAGTTTAGTGTTAGCCTGTCATTTGGTCTGGAAGAAAAAAAAAGGTCAAATAAGCATACCGTTAGCAATACAATGGCAATGCAATGGTTTTTAAAATATCGTCCAACCTAGTGAAATGCAATGTATAACATATCTTTTTATTTTTCGAAGAATACATGGTTGATCCATTTTGAATTTGATGTAATAATTTATCTAAAAAATATCGCCTTCCATTTTAGTTAAATCTTCTCCGCGAGGTGCTAAACTAAGAAAATGTCACTCAGTTTGTGTAATCCACTTAGGACATTGAACAGGGTCGTGGATTAGTAATTATATTAAAATTACATGTGACGAAAAGTGGTACGAAAATCTGCGTTAAATATTAAATAGCTCGTTAGACACTAGGGAGTTTCGTGGGATTCAATTAGCCTGATTAGAATGTTAAAACAGCAGGCGTTTTACATAGAGTTTGCTAGTTAATGTCACAAAATTCGTCTTTAGCGATGGACAGACGATAGAAGCATGTTTCATATTTATTTTTAGGCTAGATCCGTCTCCATTCGGATCTTGAACTCGGAAAGACAGAACAAATATATGTAACGTCACGTGCATTCAGGATTACGAACTTTTATTAGCAAATCATACCAAATTACATCAATACGTTGGTAGTGCCATCAAATGCCAATAGCAGTGGCTAGTCGCTTAAATATACCAATTTACACTAATTGCTGCACATACCCTTCATATAGTCTACCATCAAGTTTAGATGCTGTGATATTTCTAAACTTTCTGCAAAATGTGTTTTTTTCACTTTACTCGACCATTTGTCAATTGTTACTCTTGGTCAAAATATGTGGATGCAACTTGATGGTGCTCTGCCTCATTTTGGATTCAATGTTAGACAATATAAGTTGTGGAAGAGACGCACCTATTCAGTGGCCGCCACTGTCCCCTGATTTCTATTCATTGGACTTCAATATTTGGAGATTTATGAACGACGACGTTTTTGAATCTATTGAGAATATTGATCAACTGAAAAGATGTATTACAAATGCGGCTAAAAAATTTAGGCAAAAGCCACAGGTAGGCGGACATGTGGAGCAATTAATAAATTAAAATGTTGAGTTAGTCACTTAAAATGTTAAAATTTTAAATTAAATTTTACTATAAATCTTCTGCTTAATAATTAATGTTTTTAAATCCCTGTTATTTGTTGATAAGCGAATTTGTATCGATAAAAAAATATTTATTTGTGTAAAAATGGTTCATCTGGCTAGTTTTGTGTTCAGAGACACTCTGTATATAATACGCTAGAACATTTTAGAGCAAGTTAGAATAAGTGTAACTTATTTTCCTCTCTAATATTGCATGCAAAATCGAAATTGAAGAGTTTTATAAAAAATTATCAAGGATAGTAAAATATTCTAAACAAAATTCGGCATACCAAGATTGTAAATAATCATTCATATGTGTACGTCAAAAAAAAGGGGGATAAAATAACCCCTTCCCCAATTTCTATGTTCGTATTTCAGGAATCGTATACAATAATATCTTTGATGATTTGGCTAAAAGCAAGAAGTATCTCTACAAAATTTTAAAGTAATACGTGAACAGGAGAACATTAAGAACGCAGGAGAGGATTTAAGACAAAGAATATACGAAATGATCCGAAAGATTTGGAGAAGAGAATGTATGCCGGAAGATTGGAGAGATGCTATGATTATACCAATTTTAAAAAAGGGAGATGCTACAGATTGCAGAAACTATATGGGTATATCATTGCTATAGGTTATAAAATCATGGCATGGCTAATAAAACAGAGAATAGAACCTATAGCAGAATTACAGATACGGAAGTATCAAGCAGGTTTTAGAAAGGGGAGGTCAACAACGGACCAAATCTTCATGGTGAAGGAAATCCTGACTAGATGCTACGAATATGGTCTTATTTGTGGACTTCAGAAAAGCATATGATTCGGTCAAAAGGAATAAACTAAGTAAAATATTGAAACAATTTGGGATACCAACCAAACTGATTAGGCTATTGAAAATGACCTTAGAAAATATTAAAAGCAAAGTACGAATTAAAGGTGAATGTTCGAAAGGTTTTACTATTGACACAGGACTGAGACAAGGAGACCCACTCTCAACGCCTCGTTTTAATTTAGTACTAGAAAAGGTTATTTTTTGTTAAACTCTGTAGGTTTTAATTTACAGAATCCTATTAGCCTATTATAAATAAATAATAGTTTTGTATCAAATTGAACCAGTCCAAACCTGAATTTTCAGTTTCAAACCTGTACTTTCCTTAACATCCGGTATGTGAAAATCAAAGCTGATATATTTCGATTTGCACATGACTTAGCGGAAAACCGATGCATGCAAGGCTTAGAAACACCTCAACACATCGGCTTCGATATACGTTGGGACAGAAACACAATGGTAGAACAATAAACCCACACTTATTGTCTTCGTTTTCCATTCATACGCTCGGGTATTGGTTTAAATATTACATAACCGAAAAGAAAGACATTAACAGCACCTGCTGTCGGCGTCCTGAATTATAATGACGGGTTACTCCAAACGAGAGTTGAAATAGGGTGTACATTCACCATGTCGGCTTCTGTTTGTATCTTAGAATGTAGAGAAAGAAGAATTTGTAGTGATTCAAAATATATTTGTTGTGTATAACTACAATGGCCAATACATCAACACATATTAATAAATCTACGTATGATAAGCAATTACAATTGTAAAAAGTAATTACAAGAATGTATATGCATACTCACAAATACACTCATACATACACCTACATGCTTATACAAATACAACAGTTACTTATACACGCACAACATTAAAACAATTAAAATACAACAGCATTTGAGGAATTATCGTTTTTCATGACCAACTCTCGAATGCTTAATTCGAATTCTATTACGGAATGCTAAATCTTGGGGCATCAGTACATTATTTAATACTGTAGCCGCTAAATAAGTAAAAGAACACCTGAAACATTCAGTTCTATGACGCATTATTTACAAATTTAAATTACGAAGTTGACGATTATGTATATCATTCCGGCAAACCAACTTTTCGTAAAATGAACATGGCGCATTTTGTTAAGTCGGTAAGTAATTGGTAAATTAATTACCAAACTGTCTAATAAATGGAGTAACACGATAAAAAGGGGGTATACTCGCGTCAAGAATTCAGACGACTTACGTCATACGAACAAATGAATAATTCATTATATTTTTATCAAAATATTTAAGAAACTGCAATTGAGAGTAATAAAAATATAGACTACACTAAATGTTTGCATTATATATTGCACTAAATTGCAAAAAATTGTTGTTTTTAACGCGACCAACTATCGAAAATTACGTTGCCAATAAAGACAATTGCCTAATGTCAACCATGACGTAAGACGTCTGAATTCTTGACGCGAGTATATATAAGTAACAAATCTCATGAACCAATTCTGAATTTTTTGCAGTTTAATTTTATCAGCATTTGTAAGTAAAGAACCGTACACATAATCACAATAATTTAGATGTGACAAAACTAAGGACTCAACCAATATTAATTTTGTCAGAACTCAAAAAGCGTTTTAAACGTGCTATTTGCTTGAAAGAGATAAATGCTTTCCTACGGAGAACACTAACATGTTGTGCAGATCTCAAATCATTTTCAAATGTAAGACCTAAATTTTTTACCGAACTGCAATTTTCCACAGGACAATTATCTGTATATAACAACGAAATCCCCCAACTGTCGAGTTTTCTGATAAGTGCCAATAATTAAGTTTTTGCACTTATTTGGGTAAAGTATTAAAGCATTTTTATCAATAGCAGTTAGTTTGTTCTCAATTTCAAAGTTTGCGCATCATCTGCATACATATGCAAAGTAGTATAGACTATTGATGACACAAAAACCGCAGAACATACACTAAAAAGTAAAGGCCACAGAACAGAACCCTGTGGTACTCCAGATTTTATTTTTCTAGGCTCAGACAACAAATTACCATTTTCAGGTTTAATTTTGGTAAATTGCATTCTATCTTTAATATAGGAATGAAATCACTGCATACTTCATGAAAAGAAACTTAGCAACAGCAAATTTTGCTCAAATCGTTTAACTGGGTTCTGAGTCAAGGAGAAAACAAGAAATAAAAAAAGAAACTTTAACACTATGTAACTTTTTTTGCGACATTTTTCGTTTAAGCAAGTGTGGCTAAGTCGACACCATCTGGGTTCCAGATTATATCCTTGAAGTATGTAACATTCATTAGGTGACACCTTTGTTTGATGAAATAAAAATATCTGAATTTGTACTACCTACGGCTTTCCACGGAAATCACATTTCCACACTTCGTCATTTCCTGGCGTATCTCATTATTTAAATGGGACTCCAAGATGACACGTAGACATCCGTCGAATCATATTCAAATATGTCGTAGCAGAATACACTTTAATAAAAATATGATAATGGCCTCCCGTTCTGAATATGAGACGCCTTTACAGCGTCTCACCTGAACAAGAGGGACTGATACGAAACTGGGAGATGTCAATTATTTTGCGAGTTTCTCAAATTATTCTGTAATAATCTATATTTGGGGACGTCTGAATGGATGTGGATAAAAGGCAGTGCTACATGGCTATAATAATGTTTCTCACGTTCAGGGACGTGTCTGAAGATTATCGATTTTATAAGGACAATGTACGGGATGATTCTTCAAAATATTAGTTTTAAACAATGATTAACTTTCAGAAAGTGATTTTCTTTCATATATAACTAACACAGCTTTTAAGATGTTGACCTATAACTGAACCTAATAATATCTTGTATTAGGATTAAAAGTGTCACTTGCCGTTCTGATGAATTAGTCAATTTAACAACTGATAGTGTTCTAATACCAAAACCAAGAGACCACGTTCTTTTACTGTACTGGGAGACAATTATTTAAGTTTTTATCGAAAATACGTTGCTTTACGTCTACTCGGATTGGTAGAATATCGATTATTTCTCAGATATGTTAGTGGAAAGTGTCATCGAATGGTAGTCGGTTTTCATAAAATCGGTGCCATCTTGCAAAAGTGGCAAAATTTTTGAAGCTGGACAACTGGGAAGGGTATAGTGGACACGCATTACGACGAACCCCTGCTACCCTTTTAGTTAACTTGTTTTAAAAGACGGAGGATTCAGATCGATAGTATAAATCAAACCTGACATTTTAAATTCATTTGACGCGGCCAAGGTGTTGTTGTTGTTAACATATGTTGTTTTGTTATTTTTATTTAAACGGTTCTGTCAGAGTGTATGTCAATTACTAGTTCGAAGCGTATGTACGTTGAGTTTAATAAGTGTATAGCGAAATGTCAAAACACTAGAAAATCAAAAGCAAGTGTATGGAAATAATTTGTTGAATTTTGCAGGTAGGTATATCCACCATATTTCGTTAAATAAATTTTTTTTCCAATTTTAGTTACATCAAATGCTAACTCAGATGGTCAATCTATCGTTCTTTGGCAAGTTTAGATCACTAAAGGTGGTAAATATATTTTTAAAAGTAACGCAATTTCGAAGAAATTCATATGGAAGTATATCCACCATATTTCGTATATAGTTAAGATGCCTATGTGTAGATCATGTATGTTTACCTTCTCAACTGACAAAAAAATTTCCACTTAATTATCGCCTCGCCACGAAAAAACCGGAAATTTTTCGGGTTGCCATGGTAACGAGCCAAAATAAAGGCATCTTATTGGTTGTAAAGTAGAGGTGTGAAATTTTACAGACATTTTTTAGAGTGGCAGATCACATTCAATTGTACGGATACAAAAGAAACAACTGTAGGTGTACAAACAGCATCTGATATTATGTTATTTACAATCCGTTTCTAAGCCCGTGGAAATAAGCTTCCCAGGCCTTATTTAAAACTTGAATTACACGCATTATTAAACAGCATTTCTCTGTAATGAAACGAAACAGATAACGGAAAGAGAGATGATCCAATTAAATTTCTCGCAGAAGAAATCGAGCAATTTGAGTGAAAACACAAAATTAATTTTATATTGGATCATGCCTGGCTCTTTCCACGGCCTGCCGCGATCACCGTTCCGCCATGGGGTTTAGCCGGAAAACGGGATCGTAAAAGTCGGTAATATCGCAGTTGGCTCGGCGAGACTAGCGAGAAGACAGAGGCAACTCGACGATTTGCGTTGCGGTTTATTGCCAATTATTAAAAATTATGTCGGTTGTCGCCGTTGGGACTACATATATACAGGGTGATTCAGTCATAATGCCATTAATTTTATGAGGAGATAGGGAAAAATGAGTATATACGATGACGCGATTAAGAGTTAGGTATTTATAGCACAAGTGGCATATAGACATTATTATACCAGGAGGAGATGTACATACTTCAGTATCTATGTTTTTTACGTGCAATTTCCTATGAACTTAAGTCTGGAAGCGCTTCGTTTAGCATATGCAGGATGTCAAGTTTAAAAAAAAATAAGGACATTTTCTTTAATAACTTTCGACTACTTTGAGTTAAATTCATTAAATTTTATATGTAGAGGTTTCTTGGGACGGGAAATTCAAATTTTATGCACAATTGGTTGTACCTCCAAGAGGGCGCCACAAGCAATCATTTAAATCGCTTCAACTTTTTTGTGCCACGGTGTATCTCATTTGGGAATAGAAAAACATTTTCCCCTACCTTTTCTACTTAAGAAATGTACACCTTATTGAAGTCTCTAGGAGTAGCCGTTTCAGTTAAAAACTTATCTAAAGATGATGCAGGCAAATTATGTATTAGATTGCTACCTTACTTTTATCTAAAAAACAAGGCTTAGAAACTAAGAACTATTACTTTTTAATTAAAACAGCCGAAGAAAATGTAATTCATTTTTTTAAATTTGACATCCTGTATGTCCTAAACCAAGCGTTGCTTAAAATTGAACGTAGAATAACATACTGAAGTGTGTACATGCATCTCCTCCTGAAACACCCTGTATATCAGTGAGACCGTGTAATTTCACGAATGTAATTAAGAATGCCGTTATCCCATGTGTACTAATATAGTTTTATCTAGAACTGCAAAAAAAATGTATCTACAAATACCTTAAATTGAGAAAAATCCAAAATCTGATGCAGTTTGTAAGTTTTGATTCAAAATCAAGAAGCACAGGCATTGTTATGATAACCTGTCTAACTTGTTATAAACAAAATTGAGTTTTCGTTTTTACATTTTTTTGTGAAAATAGTGGTGAAACAGACAACTTACCTCTTGAAATTGAAAAAGCTGCTGCAACTGCAGTAGCTTTACATTTACCACATAAATCGAGAACTAAGTACGAACAACTTTATAAACGATTCACTGATTAGTTTGCATCTAAGAATATAAAATACGAAGCAAAAGAAAAGGTATTATTAGCATTTTTTTAAGAATTATCCAAGAAGTACCTACAAACCATCTAGTCTTTGGGCGTTCTATTCTATGCTGCGGTCTACAATCTGTATGCAGCAAAATGTTGACATCAGTAAGCTCAACAATTAAATTGCTTTTCTGAAATAGCAATCACTCAGGATACAAACCAAAAAAGTCAAGAGTATTAACGAAAGAGAATGTTTAAAAATTTTTATAAAATGCCGATGGCATAGAATTCTTGCTAACAAAGGTAAGAACAAGAAAATATTTGCTGTTTGAAATTCATAATTTAAGGTTGCCTTAATTATTGGACTTGGAGGTGCATGCACCTAGAACACAAACATTTACCCGTAATGTGGCAACGCAGGTGTAACGTTGTTCGTTTCACAGCTCGGCACTCTGTGCTTTCGTGACTAGAAAATTGTTATCAAGACGGATCGCCGTATTATCGGGGGGGATATAAGTTTATCTACTTCAATTTAAGAGATTGACAATTTTTTTTTGATTTTCTGCCTTTGTTAGGTCTTCCAAATACGCGGTAAAAATTAATGACATTACTGAATCATCCTGTAGAATACGGAGACGGCTACTGAGGTGAAGGACGTTTCCATATGTATAAAAATATGTATTTAATTATTTAGTGGTATTTACGAGGTTCTTTAGAACTGGACAGCCTCTTATCGCTACATCAATTTGTACGTTTCGGACGGTTGCCTTAGCGATAAATTGCGATAATTAACGAGAGACTACCGAACGGGAGAACAAAAAAAAAAGCATAAAGATGATGACAAACAAGCACATTACTGCGGACAACTAGATCTAAGTCAAATTTGATCCACTCACATGTCCATAACTTTTTTGTCCATCCTATGTACATTCTCGATGAAAAATAAAGAAATAGCACTCAGTTTCACACAAAAAAGGAATACTTTTTTGAAGACAAAAAAGTAGATCGTTTTGGTTTCAAGTAAAATACCATTTTTGCTTATATTCAGTGGCACGAATGTCTTATACTAATAAATAGAGACCGTATATCGTTCGCACATGACGTCATTATCAGGGGCGCACTTAGGACGCTAACATTAACGTTTGTGGAAGTCAAGTAAATACGTACATTTATTATTTGTTTAGTTGTGATGTTTATCGCTTAAAATCCATTTCAGTTTCGAAAACGTACGTTCAACGTCCACAGAGGTCACTGTGGCATATTTAAAATATGTTTATTTTTTCACTGATGGCACATCAACACCAATCCATATATGTTTATCCTTTAACTCAGAAATATTATTTTCTTTCACTTCCTCGTACATTGCCGGCATAAAGTTGATTCTCAACGTGGTTTCTGCGGGTACTACTGTACCCGCACATTATTGTACTTTTCATTAAAACAGTTTTGAAAAAATTGTCTAAATTTTGCTTTATTTAGTTTTTTTAAAGGAATATTACGCTCCACCATCACTTTTACCAAGTCGCTGTTAAATTGTTTTTGACGTTCACGGTTTGTCATACTCTTATTTAAACGAACTTTGTGTTATTCCGAGCGCATATGTTCCACAATACGTGTTTTATAATTCCACGATATAACTCTTTCACAAATTTTGCACTTTAATTCTGTCCCGTCTAATTCTAAATCTGGATAATCTTTAATCCATTTCTTAACCGTAGATTGAGTGGGAGACCGACGGAACATATTTAAGCACCGAAACAGACAAACCAACAAGAAACTCGACAAGAAACTAACATTTGCTAATAACGCGATATCGTCCCTACAAAGATCCGACACGCACAACGTTTCACTGCGAGATTGATATTGGTAATTGGAAAGCGGAAGCGACTGCGACCTTGACACATGCCGATAAATAAACAGGGTGAGGTTCATCAACACTGGTCATTATTTTGAAGATGATATTTGTTTTTAATTAGGAATATTTAAATATTACGATTTCCAACCGACGGACCTGAGTACGGTACTGAGATGTGCGAACGACATACTATCTTTACTAATAAAACATATATGTCTGCATAAGTACAGTTTTTTTAAATCCACATCATAATCTAAAAAACATAATATGGCAAGTACGTATTATTCTGTAACGATTTTTTTACACGTCACGGACTTTTAGTATTCTGCTGGTTTCTTACGAAATAATAACTATTGTGTAATGACATTTACCACACCAAATTTTAAAACAATCTGTTAATTAGTTCTGGAGATATTAAAACAATCACATTTTTTCAAAAACTGTCATTAAAAGTCGACATTTTCGTTAAATATTCAATTGACAAAGCGAGTCTTTTTTGTCACCTAGCTGCGTTCTAGAACGCCAAAGTATTTTTCTTTGTACAACATAAAACAAATGTCAAAATAATTTGTCATGTTTTCCAAACTTATTTATGATTTTATGATAAAACAATATATATTTTAAGTAATATAATATTTCATTACAAAACAGTAACTGACGATTATTACGATTACAATTTATTTTGTACTACATAAATTGAAAGTGCCGATATTGCAGTGAGTTAAATACAGTATGCGCCAAAAGTATGGAATAAATTCAATAAAAACGAAACAATTATTTTTTAGGAAAAATCCTCGAACAAGTCGATTTTTAATTTAAAAAATACATATTTTAGCGTAAAATGTGATTTTCAAATGTCATTTGTTTTCGAGTAATGACGTCATAGATTTTTTTTTAAATGGCAACACCATATTTTTTTCCTTAATTCTGAAAGATCGTTTAATTCTCTATCAGACAGTACTAAAATTTTGCCCTCTTACAGAGGAAAGTTTTCGAGTAAATGACGATTGAATGTTAGAAAACGTAAACCAATTAAAATAAAGCAAAAACGTTATCAAGTTTAGTTTTTCGAATTCCATAGTTCTTTTATGGATCACGTAGGTGAAAATCTTTGCAAAGTGTCATTGTTACACCGACTTTCTAATAAGTATTGTAAGCGACATAGAAATTATTATTCAATTTAAAGTATTATGGCACATTTAACTGTTACTCAAAGAATTGAAATTTTAATTCTTATCGGATGCAGGAATATGACTAGAACTCAGCAGGAAGTTTGCGATTTATTTAATGAAAAATATCCAGATCGCCCTATCAGCCAATCAACAGTCAGTAAGGTAGAGTCTAAATTTAGAGAAAATGGCAATGTTGTAAATATTCCAAAACCTGGACGTCCAAGCATTAATGAAAATCAGAAACAGAACATTTTGATAAGTATGGTGGATAATCCTCATAATTCTTCACGATTGGTTGCATTAAACAATGACACTAGTCAGAGCACAGTGCTACGTATCGTGAGGAAGGAAAAATATCATCCCTACAAAATTCAACTTGTGCAGGAACTCAATGAAGATGATCCCGATCGCCGCTTACACTTTTGCGAAATTCTAATGGATTTATGTCAAGGAAATAGAAATTTACACCGGCAAATACTTTTTTCAGATGAGGCCACATTTTGTCTGAATGGTACAGTAAACCGTCAAACTTGCAGATTATTGGAGTCGGGAAAATCCTCATTGGATGGCAGATGCACATACCCAACACCCTCAGAAATTAAATGTGTGGGCTGGAATAGTTGACGACAGAATAGTAGGGCCTTTCTTCTTTGAAGGAACCCTTACAGGACAAAGATATTTAAAGTTTCTAGAAAGTGACCTTGTTCCAGCCCTTGCAGTAATTTTTCCTAACGATAATGACCCTGACATTCCTGACGATACCATATGGTTTCAGCAAGACGGTGCACCTCCGCACTATGCGCACCCTGTACGAGATTTTTTGGACAACTGTTTTCCTGGGAGGTGGATCGGCAGACGCGGACCGATAGAATGGCCTGTAACATCGCCAGATCTTACACCTCTTGACTATTTTTTATGGGGATACTTGAAATCAAAAGTGTACATTAATAAACCACGTAATTTAGAAGAACTTCAAAATCGCATTCGGGACGAAATACGCAGAGTTACCCCAAAAATCATTCATAATGTGCAAGAAGAATTTCTTCACAGACTTGCGCATTGTCAAGAAGTTGGTGGATGGCAATTCGAACATTTAATTTAAGTATAAAATTTAATCAATGGTATTTTATTTTACATACCTCAGAATTGATACTTTTTATGGATAAAATTTACGTATTCTAACATTCAATCGTCATTTACTCGAAAACTTTCCTATGTAAGAGGGCAAAATTTTAGTACTGTCTGATAGAGAATTAAACGATCTTTTAGAATCAAGGAAAAAAATATGGTGTTGCCATTAAAAAAAAAATCGATGACGTCATTACTTGAAAACAAATGATATTTGAAAATCGCATTTTACGCTAAAATATGTATTTTTTAAATTAAAAATCGACCTGTTCGAGGATTTTTCCCAAAAAATAATTGTTTCGTTTTTATTGAATTTATTCCATACTTTTGGCGCATACTGTATATGCAGATTCAGTAGTGTCAGTTACCGTAGCTTTTAGTTCTGGCTATTCAATGAGGTAATTGTTTAAGTTTACTGCACACATCGTATTATTGGCGAGTTCCGTAGGCTCTGCTGAAGATGGTAACATTTTATTTGAAATTCAAATTTAACTTTGTATCGAATCTTATATATATATCTCTGCAACCATACTAGAACGCCACCCTCCATGTCGTTTAGTGGTGGTAATATCGGCCCCTGCGGTGGCTAATAGAGTGGCGGAAGAACGTCTAAAGTAATGCCCTGTAAAAATTTCCGGATGAGGCAAATTGAGACAGGCTGCCATTTCTTTTGGCACATTCCTTATATTGTTGACGCCAACAATTTGGTTAACATATTTATCCCCGACATACTTCACAACATTTTTCGACTTGTAGTAACTGCCGGATGTAAAGCACATTATTTGCGGCGTTATATCTTCATTTGGTGTGGACCTGAAGTGACAAAACATCTCGGAGTACAAGTTTTGGAATCTTAAATAATAATTAAATTTTTATCATCTATATCATTGTTATCTTTAGTAGATCATATCTTCTCAAAGCTCCACAAACAACAATTATTAAAATTACCTGAAGAGTTATCCAAAATTAGTTAAATCGATCGATTTGTATTAATTTGAATTGCCTTTTCTGGCATTCATTCATGTACTTCTTGTAAAAAATTTTCAGTTTTCTCTCGTTAGAATTTTGGACTTTTTGGACGGTATCCAAATGATTTGCTTTTCAAATATGATATTAGTTTTGAATATTTTCTGATATTTACATTTTCTTCTCTTTCAATGTCGTCGAAGGTTTAATTTTATTAATTTTATGTTCGAAATATGCCAGTAATACAGCTTCGGGCACTTTTTAAATGTTCTTCTAACTAAACCATCCTTTGAATTCGTTGTAAGCAATCTCGTACTGTCTCGACGATTTTTTGGGTATTAATTGTGAAACAGCACTTTGTACCGCTTCCACTACTTCCCCTGATAAATATTTGTCTTCACTTTCCGAGTTCATTTTGAATTAAACACTCTTAGAATATGAATTAAAATATATAATTCTGACACTACTTTTTCAAACAACTAAATTTTATTGTTTATTCGGTTGCTGTCATTATGATAGTCACCGCGTCTTGATTCAAACACAGTTCAAACGATTTCAAATATAAATTAAATAATTGTACATAATAAGCTGTCTTATTTTTATTGCAGTTTTTGCGAAATGCTTTAGCGTTCTCAAATGGATATTTTGCCCCACTAAGCTCGGCAAAATAACTACCATTCTTGATCACAAAACTACCATTTCGCTTTCTAAATACAAAAATAACTATTTTATGAACGTCAGCGCCTTAAATCTTTGTACCGAGTCATTTTGAATCAAATGTTTATTTGACCAGTTATTTTCTATTTACGAAAATCTTCGGTTATATTTTTTATACTTAATTACGACCCATTTTGTGTATCAGATTTTAAAACAATATATTTATTTACCTATAGCAAATTTTATCTATTTCACCAAGAATTCAGTGAATCATTATTTCTTTTACTAATTGCGCGTAAATCCGTACAATAATTCTCTTCTCCAACATCTCACCCATCCGATTTTTGGGGGTTTGACTAATCTAAACCACCCTACACACTCAGTGTTCCCCTTAGAAGGTGTTATGTAATTACCACCCCTATACATTGCCTGTTATGTCTCTCGGTAAACCGCACACATCCATTTGTTAGCCCAAATGCCTTCCACCTCGTAAACCCTCTGTAACTTCTCTAACGTAACTTCTCTAACAAGGTAGAGGCTCGAGTTCTGCGGAGGTGTTGCCCTACATGTGTCAGCTTTGTGGATTATTAAACAAATATTTGATCCGACTGTTCCTTGGCTGCGAGGCCTCCGCTTCAACGAGTTGATGCGGAACTAAAAGACTGAAACAAAATTCCATCGTAAATTTGCGTCAGTATAATTAGTATTGATTTATACATTGTAATTTTTAGATTGGAATTGTAAAAAAGATATGTGATTTTACTGAGTCGATAATTTCAATTTTCTTATTTATTATATATACAGGGTGTCCATATGTCGTTTTCATTTGGCCACTCTGTAAATGTATATATGCATAAAGAAAACTTTTTCAATAACTAATATTATTTCATTTTCAATCAGATCAAATATTTACATTTTGTTTAACCTGAATAGTGTAACAGAAGCCAATTTAAAAATGTATTATACTATTTTTGCAGCCATATGGAGAGTGTACTGACAGATGCAGTTGAAAAGAAGGAAAAGTATTTACTTTTAATGTCATGGAAAAAAGTCTTTGCTTGTTAAAATGTATAAAAGTATAGGTTTACTACTACTTCTTCTTATTAGTAAATAATTATAAATACACTATGTGAGTCACATTTTTATTTCTAAATAGTTAAGATGGCCTTGTCAGTAGCAGAAATAACTTCTCTGTGGGAACATTTTTTTAGTGGAATTTGTCCATCCATCCTCTAAATCTGATTTATCCATCCTTCTCTGTAAAAGTGCATGGTTCATCCATCATCTAAAAATGTATTGCAATGTATCGCACCAGCTGTACGCACCAATATGACTAATATTACTGCCTGACACTGCTACGTTGTCGTACGTTACAGTTTTAACGAATTTCTCTTAAACTTCAATTGTTTGCTTCGTTAATATTAATCCAAAAATCAAATTATGAATAAATTATGTTACTTTAACCTTAATTGTACCTTAGTTTGTAATTTCGTAACATAGTTTTGCATATTACTGCAGTTATATTTTTATTTTTCAAAATGTATTTGTAGACAAACTATTCGTTTTAGGCATTTTCTCCATAAGGGTTTTTTTGTTGCATTTGGTCAGATATACAGGGTGTTAAAAAAGAGTGTAACATATTTCAGGAGGTAATAGTATGAACCAAAATAAGCAGAAAAGTCTTAATAAACATGGGTCCGCAAAGTAACGGTTGCGCAGATATGGACCACTATTCGTTTTCACACATTTTATTTTATTAGGAATAAACCGACAAAGGAAGCTTTTAACAAACAAAAAACAAAGTTACAGAAGGTGTTCAAGGTGCCCTCCGTCCATTTCCAAGCAAGCACGACATCTTCGTCTCAACGATATTCGAACTCTTTCGAAAACACTCTCCTTTTATATTCCGGTATTCCTGTAAATAGCTCTTCCAGGCTATTTACAGGAATACCGTACACTAATGTCTTCAAATATCCCCAAACAAAGAAATCTAGAGGGTTCAGATCAGGCGACCTTGGGGACCATAAAACAGGTCCGGCCCTTCCTACTCATCTATGTGGAAAAGTTTGGTGTAAATGCTCTCTAACGGCCATGGAAAAATGAGCTGGAGCACCATCATGCTGGAACCACATTTGTTGCCTCTGATTCAAAGGAATGTCTTCCAAAAACTCAAATACAATGTGTTCTGCAGAAAGTTGAGGTAAGCAGCGCCTGTTAATCGGTTTGGTAAAACAACAGGACCTAGAAACCTGTCACCTGCAATACCCATCCAAATGTTTAATGAAACACGTGCCTGATGTCCAGATTCTATTAGAGCATGAGGAGTTTCGTCGGCCCAAATATGCGTATTGTGAAAATTAAACACTCCATTTCTTATGAACCCGGCCTCATCAGTAAAAAGCATGTTTGCAAGAAAACGAGGGTCTTCAGCATCATGACGTAGAAACCAGCGGCAAAAAACCAAACGTGCTTGATAATCATTTATTGGATTTAAGGCCTGTACTCGTTGCACATATGGTATGGATAAAGCAGTTGCTCGTGAAGGATTGTCCAACCAAGAGGACCACTAATTCCTACCTCGGCTGATATTCTCCGCACACTCGTACCTGGATTCTGCTCTACCAGTGCTAGAATTTCTTCTTCTACTTTAGGAGTGGATACCGACCTTGGTCTTCCGGATAAATGGCACTGTTTGCTCAAGGAACCGGTATCACGCAATCTTTGGTGAATTCTTCCCAACATGCGTTGTGAAGGAATCTGGCGATTTGGATAAGCATCAACAGAAAGACGTCGCGCTTTGGTGGCGTTCCCATTAGCACGACCATACATGAAATGCATGTCTGTTAATTCTGCGTTACAGTAACCAGCCATAGCGAAAGATAACTTGTGCACTGAGAACAACTGTTAAATACGTACTGTTTATTTCACTAATCCTTATCTCCGCAACCGTTACTTTGTGGACCCATGTTTATTGAGACTTTTCTGCTTATTTTAGATCATACTATTACTTCCTTCAATATTTTACACTCTTTTTTTAACACCCTGTATAAGTCCTTAAAATTACGACACTCATATTCCGGACACCCTGCATAATGTAAATTAAAATTTTGCAGCTAATATGTAAAAAGAGCATAAAAAACATGGAAATTTCCACCTCAATGTGTATAAACTAGGATTGTGTGATAAAATGTGTAGGTACCTATTACTTTGTTACAGTGTGAATATATTTGCATCTTAGGTAAAAAAAATCCTAAGTATAACTTTGAGATCTATATAGGAAAAGTATTTGGTTCCTACAGTGTAACAAAATCCGCATTGTTTTGTTCTGTTTTTCCGTGGTTTCGAAGTTTCTTTCTTGATCCATAATTCAAGTCACTGGACGAGAACGAAATATCGATCGCTTCACCAACAAAGAGGCATCTCAAAATCATTACGCAAGTCAAAATTCTTTTATTTTTACTACAATATACTTTCTTATAGCGTTAGCGCTGCCGCCTCCACCTTTCTAATCCGGAAAAATCGCTCAGAAACCCAACGAACCATTCTTTCCCATACACAAAGTTTCAATTGAAATAGTATCGAATACATAGTGTCCTCGCGTACCAGATTGTATAACGTGATTGTTATGTTTACGGTGAAACTGATACGATTTTTACGCCTCTCGTCATAATGTTGAAGAGAAAGTATTACGACGCGGCAAATCTAACCTTTGCCGACGTCGATCCAAGGTTATTGCGGAGGTATACCTAAGTACTTCACGAACGGCTTATTGTTTGTGTCGCACGGTAAACACCGCAATTGTTCGTATGTAGGTAACTGTAATAACTGTTATATCACATCACCCGTTGGTTATATAACGATTATATTTGCATTCGAATGCCTAAATAGTGTAACTTGCAGATTTCTTTTTTTCACGCACTTTGATCTACTTAACATGACTTTGTCCTTTTTTCATTTCACTCATTGCCAAAGATTTAGATGCAAATTCTATTGCGGAAAAAACCGTTCTTCATTTAATATTGTCAAGAATGGAAATTTCAGGAGAAATATATTTTAATAAATTTAGAAATTATCCTCGAAAGCATCGACCCAGTTTTATTAAAAATTATTTTATCATATTTTATTTATATAAATAATATTATTAAAAAGTTACAACAAAAATAAAGTCGGCAAAATTATAACATTCCAAGTAGTTCGGTGATCAATGATTTCCTGCATAGAGTGTAATGTTGCTGACTGGCCGTGAGTGCATCGCGGACATTGCAAATGCAGCGAAATTGTTGTTAACAGGGTCGGTGCTCAAAAGTAGGAGACAAAAAGTTAGTCGGTTTTCGGAATACAGTGAGGTAAGAGTGCCGCCAAAAAAAGTGCACCGAGCTCCCCATAAAGGCTGGTTAGCGGTAAGTAAAATTGTATACTAGGCTAAACCCTTCAGCTGGAAATTAGAATTGTTATATTTTCTGTTCTGTGTGTTCTGATTCTGATTTTTTATAATAAACTATTTATAATATTTTTCTAAAACTGCCTTCTGAGTTACCCCCTTGTACGTAGACGTTCAACGTAGACGTAACAATAGTTTCATATACAGTACGTTCAAAATTATGATTTATTTTCTCTCAGGTATTACTGCCATCCTTGGAAGGAAATGTTCACAAGATTTCGAAATTTTTATTACTGTCTTAATTAAAAAAACTTAAGTTACTTTAAATTTTAATTATTCTGAATAAATAATTGTTTTCTTTACAATGCATTGCATTCAAGTAATCGTTGAATTAATATATGTCGTCTGCATTTCGTAGTTTGTACACTGTAAAAAAATAATTACACATTTTAACACAAAAGAACACAATGCTGTGTTAATCGAGGTCCACACGGAATTCTGTATATTTTTACACATTTCTCTGTATGTAGCAGTGTGTTAAAGGATTAACACAATCTACTGTGTTAATATAATAAATGTCATGTGTAACTTTTACACTTTTCTGTGTTATTCCTATCATTGAAGGTGTAGGCTTTACACATTAACATGTTAATTTTATTGTATAATAGGTATTGATATGGAAGACTCACCTATCTTTTTAATTTGTTAATTATGTTCCTGTTTACTTTCGAAATAATTTTTATAAATATAAAGCTGTTTACAGGCCAGAAATAATTTTTAATAAATATAATTTTTTATAATACTTTTATTTTGACATTTTCTAGAGGTTCTGCCTATCGTCGAGAATGCATTGAATATAAGCCTGGAATGTTCTTTTAAACGGCAGAATATCAGTATTAAAAATTATAATTTCAAAAGCAAACAGGAACATAATTAATAAGGTAGGTGAGCTTCCTTATCAATACAAAGAATTTTCTGAATTATAGTGTAATTATAAAATAAAAGATATTTTACTTTTTATGATTTTATTAAAAAAAATAAAATTCGGTTCAAATGAACAACAACCAAGTCTGCTAACAAAATATGTATGTATTAAAATTAACAGTATAGTAGTACATATTACTGTATTAAGGGACTAATAATGTTCTAGTAAATCATAAACAATGAAACCACAAACAAAAATGTATTTAGGCACTACATAATAGGAGTTTACGAAAATTTTCTGGTAGTGACCTGAACATATAATTTTCTTTCTCTAAAGTTACAAAAAGTTAGATTACAGAGTAATCTAAAACGTCAGAGTAAACTCCTAATATTTTTAATAGTTATATTCTAATTAGTTTTAGTTTTATTACAATTATCATTAATATTTGTTATAGTCAGGTAAGTACTTACCATTTTCCTTGATTAAACCTCAATTTAAATTTAAATATTCTCCATTTGAACATAGTGAACCAGAGGTAACTGTACACAACACCGCTACATGACCAATATGGCGTAGTGACGTGTGTTGGATCAGCTGATATACTGCAGCTGCGCAGTTGTGCTCAACCAGTCAGGAGTAAGGATATAGAATACAATTAAGTTGTGTGCGTGTTAAATTTACACAAAATGGTGTACTTTTAACACACAACTGGTAAATATTCAAATTCAGTATATTTTATTATAATACTAGTAATTTTAACACATTTTGTGTAAAACGTACAAAAAAGCCATAGTGTGTAAAACTATTAACACGGAATTTTTACGCATCCTAAATTACACACTGGAAAATCTCGCTTACACAGAAACTTTTTCTACAGTGTACATATTCAGACATATTTGTATCAAAAGCTGAAGGAAACTTGAAAATTCACTCTTAAAATTTTGCACATCGCTATAATTTAACATTTTGAGTAACTTTTTGAAGTAACGTTTTGTTGTATTTTCAGCCCTGAAACCAAAACAATTTTTTCTTGGTGCATTGGATATTTCAAATATGATCATTTTGAAAACGGATACTCCTAACAATTTTCGACAAGGTATACTTTTTCACATAAAGAAGTAGAAGTATGAATTGTTTCAGTAGTTAAATGTATACGCAAAAAAGTTCTGCCATGTAAAAGGAGCCTGATGTGCCATAAGTGACGCCCTCTACTAGTGATGTCAAAATTAGAAACAAATTTGAATTTCTCGCCCCCAGATACCCCTGATCTGAAAAATGCATGCAAATATTTGGATTTATTAAAAAGTTATTTACAAACATCGAAAATAAAATTTTTACTTTGGTACTCTGTATCTTTTTAACATTTTACTACAGTAAGTTTAGTTACATCGCATTATTTTGTTTTTAGTAATGTACACTTGCTCTATGTTGCATTATTTTCTGGATACCCTGTATTATTGAAGTACACGTAAAAATTATGAAATACAGAAATATTTTTAAGGAATAATTACTTAAATACGATGCATTTGAAAGAATAATTATTTATTCAAAATAATCAAAATTTAAAGTGTGTTACGTTTTCTTGTAATTAAGACAGTTGGTGTACCATTTTTATTTTAAATAAAAGAAGAGTACCACAAGGTATCTACGTTACTGTAATAATGTTCCGTTTTGTAAACAATGTTTATCAAATATATACATAACATTGCATAAACGTAGTAAAAATTGTATATAAATTGAATACAAATAATTCCATATAACAGAATGTGAAAAAGTGGCACAAATGTGAATTGAATCATTTTCTGTAGAAACAATCAACAATTGTGTTCTTATTCTGCATACAATTTTAAAGTGAATTATAATGTATTAAAATAAAACAACGGGTTTCGGTCGTAAGTCAGAACCGTTGAAGGATAGACATAATTTTTGAGTGAGTGAAAAGCCACTTTAAAGTGAACAAACAATAAAGTTCTTCCTGTAGTTAAACTAAATTACATTCTTCTTATTTTTGGTACCCTAAGGCTAAATTCTCCTTCCCATTCCGGTCATATAAGCTTATACGTTCGTCTCTGTCAATGCCAAGAACTTGTGGAAACATTTTTTCCTAACCGGTATGCCCCGATGCTGTTTTCCTTAGTTGAGATTTGATTACTTAGGATCAGAGAAAATGTACCTATTTATAAAGGAAATCCGCCTCGAGCTAAGCCTTTTAAGTTAATTTTACAAAAACATACACAAAGGAGCATGTAATGGGATACAAAGAAGACGCAGCGAGGGGGATTGTATGAGATTTCATCCCGGTCGTTCTTGCGGAAAATTCTAATTATAAGCTGAATATTTCGACAACAGACGTTGAATTATATGCAAGGTAAATAAAGTATGAGAATTTCCTAAGCGGAAATCGCGTTCTCGAATTTATGTCATAATTCTATCACAAGAAATGCATGGCGAAGATTCAGTACCTTGCTGTTACATACTTTACTCACATTTGTTATCGGAAAAAGTAATAATAATAAGTACTTTATGTTCATTGTTAAATTGTTACTACTCAACAGGAGAAGACCATGCTGAATTAGTTGAGCTGCAATACGTAAAATATCCAAAAAAATTAAAGAACTCTGAAGTCTCAAAACTGACATTCTGTCTTACAAGAACTATGGGAAGATGACACAAACCAATGTTACATTCTGTTGTAAATTATTACTATTTTTACTACCACAAAGGTAAATATTTCTAGTATATTTATGAATTGCTTAACATTTAAATTGGCATATTCTGCAAGTGCACAAGTAACAAAATATAATGTTATACTTACTTTTTTACGAATATCGTAGAAAATGTTCTTATAAATGAACCATATATGTTTATCTGCCACACCTTAATACAACTATAACGCATTAGGTTAAAGGTTAGATTGATGTGCATCTGCGCATGTGTAACAAAAGAAAATTCTATAAAATTTCAAAATAAATTGAGTAAAGGTAAATAGTTCAAAAGTAGTACTTTGTATTACCACATTATTCTTGAAATTACCTAATTTTATTACGTAAAACCAAACATACTTAAATGACATAAAAAGAGCAAAACAGAACATGGACATTTCCACCCGTTTGTATCAGTCTATAAGAATATTAACTCCAATTAAGCGTTGAAAATAATGATAAGCACTCGACGCGACCGCCAGACTGTTCAGCGATTCCAGTACCCGCCTCATACCCCCATCAATTAAATCAGCGACCCTGACGTCGCGCCCGCTAAAAGGAATGAGCCCCGCCAGGCGAAAGAAAGAACACGCCAATTAATCAAGTAGGCAATTAGGCGTGGGGGAACGCTAATCAAGTCCTCGTCCGATAACGATTTGAATTCGTTAGAGGGGTGCTTTTTTATCGGTGGATTACCTCGATCGAGAAACAAAACAAGCAAGGGGGGGAGTTTTAAACCACCGCCGTCGCGACGCGGTTGTGTAGCTACAACTCACGGATACGACGCATAGAGATTATTGCCGTGTATTTGGTGGTGGTGGGTTTTCTGGTACTATACAGAATGGGGCTAGACGAGATGGTCCGCCATACAGTCCGGAGCGTAGATAAATAGTTTGTAACGACCAACCAGTGGAGATATTTAAATAGAAGTTATATTCTCTGACGTAGGTATATGGCATGGGTATGCTATATTACAATATGATGATACATCATTTATAATGTCGGCTAGTAATAATTCTGAACTATGTTCTGCTCGTGACAAGATTTCAAGCAGGGCAAACGAGTGGTTCTTGTACAACAAACTTAAATTAAATACCGAAAAAAATCAGTTTATGCAGATTTCCTCCAAGCGGTGCACTAACAACGTTTGTGAAACAAATATTGTTAAACTACTTGGTGTTACGTTGGATCCCTATTTCGTTCTCATATTAGTTATGGACTGTTGCTTTGGGGTAATTCTTCCCATGCCATAAAAATTTTTCGTCTGCAGAAGAGGGCAATTAAAATAATGGCAGGCATTGGTTGTCGGGATCATTGCAAATCGTACTTTAAAGATCTTAAAATAATGCCTTTGCCTACGTTATTCTTATTTCAGGTTCTTGTTGAAATTCACACAACTATAATTCTCACCTACTTAGAAATAATCGTTTTAGATTATGTATATCTGAAGATAATTCGCTCAATATCAATTACTTTAACTTATCGCCAGCTACTTTTAAAAACATGAACGCTACTTCTTTTAAATATAAATTTAAAAAAATATTTTCATTGTTTCTATTCTGCTGATGAATTTATGGAACATTTTAAATCTCTCTGGCAGCTCACTTCAGCACTTTACTGATACTTATTGTACACTGATCGTTTTAAATTTTGTATCTCTGTATTTCTTAACTTACTTTTTATTTCTTATTCTTAGGCTTCTTTTTAACGTGTCTTGTGAAGTATCATAATTTTAATTCTACATTGTATCTATTTTGACTTCTACAAACATATTTATTCTATGTAACGTGGTCAAATAACAACAATAAATAATAAACAATAAAAAATTGAACTTATAGCATCCAATTCAAACTAAATAAGATCAATTTTGTTACAAAAATATTCATTTTCAAAATTTTGGAACTAGAGATTATGACGTCATTGCAAATTGTTTTTCCACACGACTTTTTTTATAAAAATTTATTTTGTAGCTTCAGTCATTTAAAAGTTACGCACAAATATTCTTTGACAAATGAATAAAAATGTTGCATTAGATGCAGATCAACCATAAATACCCATTTTATATATTATTAGCCTTTACAGATTTTGTATAGTGTTAGTATCTTGTTTAGCTTTTTCTTGATCCTGTTTTGATCTCACAATACAAGACTTGACATCTCGAATTGAAATACAAGGCAAGATTTAAAAAAGGCTTGCCAGAAAAGACAAGAATTACTACGGCTATTGTAAATATAAGAAAGGGCAATAATTAAGTAAACATTAGCTGAAATAATAAATATTGTATTCCTATTGTAAGTATATACTTTATTTAAAGGGCATCCAGCATATAAAATTATTTTTAAAATCAGTTTATTGAGTGTAGGTCCAGTTCTGCCTAACTAGAACTAATTATAAATTCACTATCACTGGACTGAAAGAACTGTTCCGTCTTATCGTCTATTACTTATTATACAAAACGGACCGTTTTTATAATTTATAACCATATACCAATTGATCATATTGATAGAAAGATTTATTCTTTTCAGGTTCTCATTTTAATACATTTGAGGGAATGCTCTAATTTCAGAAACACCATGTATATTTTTCTGTGTGCTAAATGATTACGTCAACTTGCATATCTGATGCATTATAAGTTTTAATTTCCATTTTTTTTGTGTTACAGGTAAGCTGTTTGTTTGAATATTATGTAAGTATTTGATTACATCATTCTCCTAGACTCTTGTTGGGTAAGTCTGTTTACAAACATTTTTAGTTGTTATCTATGATATTAACACTGGCAGTAAGTACATTAGAATATGGAATTTGAATAATAATTTTTAATAAACTAAATATATGAGATATTTATTTAATAATGGCATAACGCACACGCATACGTACATAAAATGCATAAAACAAATTATAGCTAGTTGTGATGTAATAAGAGCTACTCCTGAAATTTTTGCACGTGTTCCAACCGCAATTTCAAGAAGATCTGAAGCCTTTATTTTGGCTGAAGATGGCCATTTTCAACATTTATTATAATAAATCATAGTAAAGTAATTCCATTGTAAACTAATTATTTTATTATTATTTTAAATAATATTATGAGTATCGTAAAAATGCACTTGATCAAATAAATCAATTTTGTTGTTAATCGGATCGAAATACAAAAAAGTGTAAAGAAACAAAAAGTGAAGTTAATGCAATGGCGCATATCACGACCTATTTTATTTGTAATATTATCCGGGGTGATATATATTTTTGGCAATTAATGACCGATGATACCCACACCAATTTCTGTATTTTGACCTATTTTTTTTCAGTGTAACAGTGTTGATCTACCAATGACATGATAATACATTTAAGGTCACTGTATTTCTCGACGTAAAACGATCAAATTTGTGGTGTTTTTTAGGTACAGAAATCTCGAAAAATTAAACACGTATAAAGCAAAAGTAGTGTCAAAAATAATATTATTGATGTTTTATTTATCCACTTTTAAAATCCATTTATATTACACATTATTTTGCTATTCTAACATTTTAACAATTATTTTCACATACTTATAAACAAAAGTGAACAATCTGATATGCAGAGCTATATAAGTTCATGTTATAACAATATTTACAGTTACAGTTGAATTAAAAACAAAATACGTATTTTTAAAGATTTCTGTACCTAAAAATGTTGGTTAGACCACTTTCAGTCGTTATATATTCGTGTTACCTTTGAATATTCGCAAGTGGCATAAGATAACATTGCTGTTATTTGCTCTATAAGGGTGATTCAGAACTCATCTGAAACATTTTTTTTAATGTACAGGAGACTCTTACAAATAAAATGTTGCAAAAGTAAAATCAAAAAGTTCAAAATTATTTAAAAATACATTCCCGTACGGCACTGGAAATTTGTCCACTGTGAAACCTGATAAGGCGATCGGACAAAAAATTTCCCAAAGAAAGAAAAAAAATACATTTTACGACACCATTTTTTTTGCAGCAAATTCAACTGCTTTTGCCGCTATTGTTATTAGTAAACTAGTTTTGACAACATTTTGGGCACGCTTTACCCAGTTTGTATATACTAACACAACTGTTTCTGCTTATTGTCCGTTTTGAACTCGTAAGTTATTGGCAGTAGCTATGACACATTTGCGTAGATCGTCAATAGTGTGCACTTCGGTGCAATACATTTTTTAAATATTCCCACAAAACTAAGCCCAAATGATTTAAGTCAGGCGATCATGGCAGCCATGGTAGCGATTCTCCTCGTGGTATTAATGCTTGGACACGCTGTATATGGTACGGATATAATTGAGACTTGTGTATGATAGGTCACATTGCTGCAATACGCCGTAGACATCCTGGACTTCCATGATTTGGTTGCAAATTTTCCGTGTCACGCCAGCGTTTGCACTATACTTGCACTCACTGCACACCGCTGTAAAAGTAGCTGCATTTGGAACATGTTTACCGGGAAATCGTCCTGCTAAAGCATTTTCGCTTCACTATAAATTAAAACGATATCCATCAACCGCGAGTTACTATAGACGTAAGCCATTTTTGACATTTGAAAAACTAATGTAGATACTTGCATCACAAAAAAGTTAATACGATAAATAATCGGATATTTGAAATCGCCTGGCTGGAGACTATAGTAGCCCAACGATGTACAGGTTGAAACTACTACAACTTAAGACTTAAGGCTTTTACGATGTTGACTCCATTTTTCATGACGCATCTATTTCCAATTATCTTTTAGATAAGTTCTTAATCACCCTGTATATTATTCAGTAAATGTCTAAAATTAATAGAGCATTTACATTAACTCAGTGCCATTAAATTCCGATAGGGGCGCTAGGGTAAAAGTTAGGTATTAATGTTAATGTTCTATGGTCTAGTCTATGGTTCGACAATTTTTGATTTGAATTCATGTAAGACAAATAGTGATTATAAATCTAATTTGCATACGTATTATCAAAATAAAACTTGTACAAGTACAAAAAGTATTAAAATCTTATTTATGTTAACCTCACTTAACCTTGTTTATTTGCATTTTACATTAGCAATTTGGAAAGAGAAGTAATAAAACGTTATTTAACACAGAAATTATTAACGTTGGAGTGCCTAAAGAATTTCATGGTAATTCTTAATTTAAACCTCTTTGTTTTTTAAAGAATTGAAATTTTATAAATCATGAATCGATAGAAAAATTATTAGTTGCCGCTCAAATTGCAAAAATGTTGCATGTAATTATGCCTAGTAAATAAAAAAGTTGTACATGAAATGCCCAGTTTATGAAAAAATACGAATAATATATAAAAAAAATCAGTGTTTTAAATAATGGACATGTGACATATATAAATAATAAACATATGCAGTTTTTATTTGGTATTTTTATTAAAGTATAAGTACAATACAGAAAAAGTTGAAAACCCTGTTAGGTGTTTTAAATAGTTTATATTTAAAAATTTGGGTGATATTAGTTGTGCCTTTTTATAACTAATAACATTTTGAATCGCCATATCGCGAAATAACTTGTTACTACTAGATGCACTTGCTATACTCTCAGGATTACCGGCGTTATTATCATTCAAGTAATTTTCTTATGATCACATTTAACTCGTGTCACATTTCTACTTTTTTCCATCTGCAAGTTTGCCTACATTTTTCATCCTGTTTTCGCCTTTTCACGAGTTCATTAATTTTTACTGTATTGATATCGTATTTTCGTGTACGGGTAAATATAATATTGAAACAGCTGCTTTTTGAGAATTTTCCATTGTCCTAAAAATGAGAATGAAACCTTATCAAATAATGAAAAATATACACTGAAAATAGCTCATGTATTCTTGTACTTACCCCATACTAATAGTATAACAATCTTCTGTAAAATATTTTCAGCAGATCATTGTGTACTGGGTTGGTTTCTTGCTGGACTCAATTGCTATTAACCATTTTTTCAGCATTATTAGGGAACTTGCGAAACATGAAATCTTTATTTTTATTAGCAACAGATAAACACTGCGGTACATAACAGATATATGGCATGTTTGTTTTACACAAATTGAAACACAACAAAAAATAAATAACAAATATTTGTGAGGTTAGATTTAATACCTATCATTGATCGCGGCGCCGCCTACATGTAAATGCTCTGTTGTATTTATAGAAAACGGCACTATTTCAGGAACACGGCACCCTTAAAGTACGCATGTGTATTTAGTGGGAGATTGTTCGACTTGCTTTAGTTCGAATCTGGGAGGAGAGTTACCACCCGGAACATAGCAGGTACCCTCCCGCCCGGAAAATCGAACTCTTCGCCCGATTTTAATAACTGCTGCCGGGTTAGGTGTCGGCTGGAACGGGCACTGATTAATGTATCGCCTCTGCCCAAATCAAAGTCCGCGTAATCGTCAAATTAGCCGTAAAATCATACAGAGAAACGGCGGCCGCAGGGAGGCATTAATCAGCGTCCGTCTCGATGAGCGCATGGCCCGATACGGGGCTGGTTACGTGCGTTAACTCGCGATAAATCTTTTTAATTGTCTGATAACTCATCGGCGTACCCGTGTACCCACCGGCGGGCCACATATCTCACCCGAATTAAACCTGCGGGAATTTTAATTTATTTTTTTATCGATCGCTGCGGGTGATCGTAAAGTTAAGGTCCGCGATATTCGAGTATATCGGTGAACATATCGATATAATTGCGGGTGATCGTAAAGTTGAGTAAAGACAGAATCGGTATAATTTTCATTTTTTTAATACATATTTATTTCCAGTAAAATGTATTTATAGTGTTAGTCAGTGAGAATATCATAAATATTTTTTCCTAATACTGTTTGGCAGTATTAAAGGGATTTCCAATAACTCTCTAATATTCCCGATTCAAAAACTAAACGGCAACGTTCTTTTGTGGTATCTGAATATTTTTACCCCAAAGTTATTAAATATATAAACTTTCGCTTTGCAATAAATACAGCTCCTAATTTACCTTTTTTCTAATCTATGTAAACGGAAAATGTACCAGACAGTGTGTTGGTATTAAGTTAGGAAAGATTCCAAAAATAAATAGTCATATATCTGGAACTACCAGAAGCAGCGACTAATACAGGACACTGTCTTCACGTTGTTAACGTGGGCGGTGACTAATTAGATTTAAAAAGACACAGCGGATGGCAGTCATCAGCCGTAGCTGAAGGGTATGTGGATAATTCCCTAAACAATCAAACTAACAATTCGTCTAAAATTTCATCTGCAATAGCAAGTACTAATACTAATACTAAGTAATAGTACTAATGAAAATTTCATTGAGGCAATGTAAATCTTACTTATGCTTCAACAAGCAAAACAACCGATATACGTTTTGTCTTCAATAATTGTTCTGTAACTATAAATAATTATTATAATAAGAATAAATAATATAATAAAAAATAACAATTTGTAAATTTAAATAATCATATTCTGTCATTAATGTACTACTATAGAATTATTACAATATATACCTTCTTGTTGATGTTATCAAGTTCTTAAATTATTGATATTGTTACCAGTTCATATGGAGAACTAAAACTAAATGATTTTGTGTGAATAAGTAAGTTGTAGGTAAAGTATAGTACCTACGCAATACGTGTTGTAATGCAATTACGCACTCATAGAATTACGCACTCGCCGCTACGCGTAACAAATTTTTCACTGAAATTATTTCCTATGACTACAGTCAAACATGAAGTTGATATTCCACTTCATTTATGTGACATGACAGCCAACATTTTCCAGTTTTATTTTTTAATTCCATGCTGTCGGCCAAATACCATTCTGCTACCATTGAACTTCGACATCCACCATGTCTCTTCAACGCCGTCAAACTAGCAACTAGTTCTTGACCTCTACAGGCCCCGAAATAACCGATAATCAGAACCACCTGTACAATAGAACAATAAATGTGTGATTCTTATAGTTTAATGCATTACCTTATGTAGTAAATCTTCTTCATCGGAAGCATCCTTAAAAAATTTGAAAATGTCATCCCGACTAAACAATTTACACTTTTTTGGCTCATAACCTTTACTTTTATATTATTATAAATTGTCATCATTGATTTTAACACTGACCACTTAATCCACAGGGAATTAGGACTGTACGATTCAGATTGTAAGAAAACTAAATCGATATCACTTATACTAGAACGTGGAAGAATAAATATATAACATGTCTTGAAAGTAAGCCAATATTATAGTTTCTCTTATATTTTTGTTTTCAATACAGTTAATTGCCACTGCAGGAATTTGTCATATTCATTTTGGTTCCGACCTTATTCAAATTTAATTAATTTATTTATTAACATTTACATTTATAGTAACAGACATTTCATTTTTTGTGTTATCACATCTAATATAGCTTCCTTTCCGTTAATAACAACTCTTGTAACATTGTTGTCATCATGTTAATAATGTATAACATCTGCCAAAGTTTGTAAAGAATTTGCACAAGTTACGGATGTCTCTTCTTGTAAGGAACAGCTATTTTTTCCTTGGATTTTCCTTACAATATCAACTTTGTTAGATATGGACTCTTCAACATAACTTTCTATTACAGAGGAACTCTTCCATCCATCACGCCGTTTAATGGTTGTAAGATCAGCACCTCTATTGGCCAATAAAGTTGTTGAAGTGCGCCTCATACAATGGCCAGTATATGCTTCTGGACTCGCGATATTCAAGAATGAAGCAACTAATGAGGGTACCTTCGCGAATGTGTTGATTCCAACAGGCTGAGAAGTACAATTTTGATTGATGTATCTTAAAAAGAATCTATCTCGTGTTAAGCGAATTGGGCGTAGAGAAATATATGTTCTGCATATTTCAACAGCATTCATCCAAAATCATTCTTCTATAATTGTAAATTTTCTTGGTGTCAGATATTGAAAACAAGTAGGTAACTGCCAACGTTCTGTACGTCAGTAATTTTTATATTTTCGGTACATATTTATCATCAGGTTCCTTACTGAGGAATTTGTCACACTCTTCATTAGAAAAAAACTTTTTCGACTTATAGTTAGCGCCTTATCGCTTCAAATATGCAATTAATTCGGAATAATTATCAATCTTTACATTGTGTTCCACATCTAATTTAGATTTTACCATAGAATATTGCGCTTGTAATAAACTCTTCAGTTTTTTTTTGGTAAAAATGTAAAATATGCTTTCATCACATTTTTGGAGTAAACAATTGCATTATTTTCTTTCGCCAAATTCACAAATTTATGGTACGCATTGTCATGAATTTTTCTCGACATTTTTGGAATTACTGTTTCCACTGACGAATTTGCTATTTTTCGTAACTCAGGTGGAGTGCACTGATTTTTTTAACACATTTTAATCTTTATCTGACAACTAAGACCAAATGTCAAATTTATCACTGACAGTTTATGAGAACTAACCCACATGATTTTAATATTCGTTGCCATGAATATGTACATTTTTTTCCTAGTAAAGTAATGAAAATAATTTGAACTAGTAAAACAAATGATTCCGTCTAATGCACATATTGCCATATACAGTGTGTCCACGGATGGAGTTGATAAGAGGAGAAACTCTTTTGTTTTTGACTTTATCGAAAAATGTCACTCTTTATAAAAAGTTCTGCTTCCCGAAAAAATGAGATTCCCATAGAAGCGTCTTAGATCAGATATACAGGGTGCTCATAAATTAAGAAAACAAGAAAATACAATACAAATTTTAAAATCAAAATTTTAATTTTAATATTTACTCTACCTCCCACCTGAACATTTTTCCGCTAACTTAATAAATTTTTCGAATAGTTAGCGGCTCATTCAGTTCATGTATTCCTTGGCGTATGTGCTCTTTTAATACTTCCCTATCATGTGGCAAACCCTTTGAATAAATGTTTTGTTTAGGACACCTTGGAGAAAAAAGGCAAGGGGTGTAAGGTTAGGATTGGGCCAAATCTTCCTCTGAACAGGACAGCCGTCCTGTTGCCAAAACATTTTGTAAACATATGGTTTACCATTTTTAAATACTTGAGAGCCAGAAGTACGCAATAACCTGTTTTGGCAACAGGACTGCTGTCCTGCTCATTTTACAGCCTTGCTCAGACAATGGTGAAAGGTGGATTGGAAGATTTGGCCCATTATCTTGCTAGACCACATGACCTTAGGCCCCTTGACTTTTTTCCTAAAACAAAAGGTTTATTCAAATGATCTGCCACATGATATTAAAAGAGCGCATGAAAGAAGAAATAACAAACTATTCGTAGTGTGTAGAGTAAAAGTCAAAATTGAAATTTTGATTTTAAAATTTGTATTAGGACTCTATTTCGGGTTATAAACAGATTTGTTTTATAAAAATGTTGTGTAAAATAGTAAATAATGATATTTCTATCTTGAGTATTTTCATGTTTTTCTAATTTATGAGCACCCTGTATATCTGATCTAAGACGTTTTTATGATAGTCTCATTTTTTCGAAGAGCAAAACTTTTTATAAAGAGTGATTTTTTTCGATAAAGTCAAAAACAAAAGACTTTCGCTTCTTGTCAACTCCATCCGTGGACACACTGTATAATTTATATGATTACTATACGCTTGATGATAAACAAGTTTTTTGTACCTATTGCACTTGAAGTTGGACAATTCACTGATTGTTCCACTTTTTTAAGCATTCGATTATTGTAAATGATATCTTTATGATTTATTTAGGGAGGGTTTGCATCGCTTCACTTCAGTGACCCTTACTTGCTCGGAACTAACTACTACTGGGAACATTTCTCCATTCTCAACGAACGGACTCTTCCCTATGCATACGAAATCGAAAGTCGTTTAGTCTCGAACCTCGCGATAGCCGGTGGTAATTGAAAAACCGAATGGACAATCTAAAAAGCTATCTAGCCATCAATCACGTCTTCATTCTCACAAAGCTCCATACGCGTAACGATACAAAAGACGGATGGTGTTCCGTTACGCCGGATTTGAAAATAGCACTTACGCAACACATGATGGATTCGATGCGAACAAAAGGAAAGCGATAGTGGAGACGTCCAGACAGTTATACTATTAGATGCGTACAAGATTAGATCGCGTGTGAGACTTAATAGCTTCTTGACAACGGACATTATCTGTAGGATAGCACGCGTTGCAGCCCCATCAAAAATAATGCATGTGTTATGTAACTAACGTAACGGTACGTGATGTATCAATTTCGATTCGATTTCCAATTCAGGATATATCCCCCGCTTTGAGCTGATTACAAATATTATTATGCATTGTTAAAACTTCAATTCCCTATGAAACGATTTGAATTAAAATTTAAATAGGGATATGCAGGTGCAGATTATGTAACAGTAAAAGCACTTTATCATTTCATAAAATAACTGTTTTCACGTACATTGTATTCCGGTTTTGTTATAGTAACGTATTATTATTTAATAACATGTTGACGATATTGTAGTTTCGTGTATCTAGTTGTTTATTTAGGAGAAATCAGGTGAATATTTAATCAGAGCGTTGGCTTGCTCTTTTGGAATATTAGAAAGTTATTTCAATAGCAATTAAAGTGTGATTTTACAGAAATCAAACCTAATGTTGGACTATAACCGCTAGAATTTGGAGTACTTTTGTTTTTTTTACAGTAATGCAATTTTCATTGGTAAATTTCAATGTTTTGTATGTTTCATTAATTCATAAAGTAAGACGAACCAGTCTTCATAAACAGTGGGAGTTTCAGTTTTGAAGGTTAACAAACAGACTAGTTTCTAAAGAATAAAAAGACCCTCTTCTTCTGCTATGATTTTTTTATACTCCCGAATTTTAACAAAGACGCTTAGCATTTTTTTATAATGGCTTTAGTGGCGTTAATCGTGACCTCTTGAAACCCTTGTGTGAAATTTCAACAAAAACTGTACAGAATGTTGTCTTCTATCCAATTTCAAAGTTTTATTTGTGTATAAATTCGTGAAAACCCTATTCTTCAAGTTAATACAACAAGTATTTCTTTTTTATTTTAAATGACATCGAAAAACGTTTCTACTGAACTACGGATTCTAAAATTGCCAATCCAAAGCCTGCTTTACTTTTTTATTCCTTCGAAATTCAATACAAACGCTTAGTGATGATTTTGTTTAAAATGTTAATCAGAACCCCTCAACACCCCTATGTATAAAATTTGAACAAAATATTTATCGAATTGCTTTAACATATGATAAAGCCATGGCGCACACTTGATTCGTCTAATACTTTTGCAATTCAGTATTTTGTTCAACTTTCAGGCTGTATGAAATATCCTACAATTACAACGAAATTGAAATACCCTGTACATTCCATCATTAAGACATAATTAAATAAAATCTACGTCACTTGAAGGTGCGATCTTGATAGAAAGCCTTTTCTTCCGTTTTTGCAATGCATGATATTTTCGAATACGTGCAGAATAAAGATTGTATTATTTTAATCGAATGTTTTAGACAATTTCGTGAAAAAATAAACGTAAACACGATTTTTCAAAATTTAGTCTGGCCACGTCCCTTACAAAACGATCGCCACTACAGCGCTGTGAGGCCAAACATCAAGAACAACTGGGTGCTGCATCATGACAATGTGCCTTGTCACACTGCATTTTCAGTTTGTGAGTTCCTGACAAATAAAGGCATCCCTGTGGCTCCTCAGCCCCCGTATTCACCCGACTTGAGTCCTTGTGACTTTTTTCTCTTTCCACGATTGAAAAATCACCTTAAAGGACATCACTTTGGGACACTCGAAGACATCCAAACTGTCGTAACCGACCAGCTGAAGGCAATTTCGGTATCCGAGTTCCAGCACTGCTATGAAGAGTGGACAAATGGTCTCGCGCTGTGTGGCTTCCCAAGGCACTTACTTTGAAGGTGATAATGTAGAACTCTAATTTTCATTGAATAAAAACAATATAAAAAATCAATCTCATTACTTAATTTACACAGCTCGTACAATAAACAAACGCCTGTTTACATCATCAACACAGTAACCTGCACGTATATCCACGGAAACGGCATGTAATGTCACGCCAATGATATCGCGTTTTCGGCCACGTGGTTTTGTTTACATTCTATGGTAATTTATTAATGTTAATATTTTAATTATTATGTGATTTTTGCCTTTCAATATGTTTGAAAAATTAACCAATATAAAATTCATGCAATTTTCCCATTATGATAATAGGATAAACACCCCCGTAAAAAATAGAAAATCCTACACCTACGTCTTCTCCTCCCACTTAAAGAATAAACAGCCAGGCCCGGCGAACAGGCGGGCTTCTTGGATTAGTACAAGGCTTCCCGTACCGTAAGCATTTCCCCGATTAGATTTCCAAGCAATAAAACAAAGCGACAATCAAGCCGCATAATCCTCTGAAACGCATCGCAGATTTTCCGCCTGAGCGATACGATCCCACAGGCACGTTCCCTCACACGTGCGAGGCCGCCTGCGGAGTGTGTGTTGGTGTAATTACCGGATTAATCCGGGCAAAAACGGTTCGATTTTATCTTTGACGAGGATATGGGGGCAGACTAATGACCCCGGGGACGGGATTTGTCCTGGATTTGTCAGGAATCAAACGTCGAATGTTTTACACTGCACAAAAAGTTGTTTTGTAATTGCGAAATTCAGGATGTGTCAATTCTCCGTGTTAATAATTTAATTGATTCACAATCGCCTTATAATCGAACTTTTATCTACACATATTAGTCGAGACAATAAACTAGTACAAAGTCCAAAAGTTCTAAAACTAGTTGTGGTGGACGGATCGGAATGCGGTTTTCTGCATTCTCTTCCAAAAATTATTTGTAAAAAATGTGGCGACATGGAATTTCTGATAAATCGGAAATTGCATTGCTGCACCCAAAAATGCATTCAAAATATGCATTATTTGAGAGGCTTCTTGGAAAATGTCAAAACTTGGTAAATAAGTGTCAGAACTGGCCCAGATCGGGTACTCGGAAAAATCCGGAGAACGGAGGCAGATATCAAATTTCTTTAAACGGCACAATGTTTGAAACAACTGGCACAATATAGCGCGTAGTGGGGGGCTACGTGGAAAATACGATTTTTTCATTTTATAGGAAAATAGCTATTATTTTTCTTAAAATTTTTACGGCACAATCTAGGCACAATTCAGCACAATATTTATTTTTCATTTTATTCAAAAATGGGAGGCTAAGTTTACGCACATCATAACCTAACCCTAGTAATGCGCGTGTCAGGGAGATCGGAGGCATGTGCTTTAAAAGCAATGGCATATTGGATTGCAATAAAGAAGTCAGTGAACTTATTGCAGTATCTTTAAACTAATTTCAAGCGATGATACCCTCCACGTAAATCATGTCGATGCGCCGCAAACAACTCTTTTTTCCGTAACCGCCGCAATCCCAGTTCCTAATTTATCCCCGACAGACAAATCTTATTAAAACACCGAAATTAGTTGACTGGGAGCGCGGTCTGCTGCGGCCGGATAAAGCTGCCGCCCGGAAACGGAAATAAATTCACAATACGGGCCGTAAATATCGCGCCGTCTGCATTAATTCCATCCGCCGCGCGATCCGGATAATTTTCCCTTAAACAACCCGAATCTGCTTCTCTTTAGAAAATGAACCGGCCGTATTTTAAACCGGGACCCCTCTGACTGCTACCAGTGTTACGGATGTTCCGCAGAAGCTCGCAGTTTCGTAAATAAAGCGATTGCGTTTCCAATTTTAACTAGATTATCTTGGTTGTGGCATAGAATTGTTCAAATTTTAATTTCGAAGGCAAAATTTCTTTATTCTCTAACAAACTTATTATATTACTGCAACAGATTACATTATAATATGCAGGGTATCACCTAACGAATGTTACATACTTCAAGGATATAATCTAGAACCCATATGGTGTCGATTTAACCAAACTTGCTTAAACGAAACATGTCACAAGTTACAGGGTTTTAAAGTTTCTTTGTTTATTTCTCATTCTCTCCTTAACTCAGAACCCAGTTAAAAAATACAAGAAACAAACGCCTGTTTACATCACCTACACCGTAACCTGCATCTGTATCCACGTAAACAAACCGCACTGAACGGCGTGTAACGTTACATCAATAATATCGCGTTTTCGGTCACGTGGTTTTGTTTACATTGTATGGCAATTTATTAATATTTTAATTATTATGTGATTATTGAACAGACACATGTTCTGATCTTTCAATATGTTTGAAAGATTGCCCTGTCATACATTTTTAAACCAATATAAAATTCATGTAATTTTATTTCGGAAATGATACTTTAGTTCTTAAAAATAAGAACTAATATAGCATTATTAATACACAACTCTAGAATATAATATGACACCTATATTTAATTCCGACTGAACTGCGACGATGATGGTGACAAGTTGTTATGACGTCTAGACATTCTCATACATCGAAACTTTAATATCATCGATTTGGGCCGTCTTTTCGTTTCACTTTCCAATGCAGCAGGTGTGCGTGACATTTTCCCTGCTACGAATTTTCATCCCCCACATATCTTCCGTACGGGCTGGTTTTCCAATATCGGCCTGTCGCCGCATTTTTTATTTTTTGTTACGGAACGTCAAATTAATTCTAGTTAAAATAAAATAACTGCACTGCAGCACATACCTGCGTGCAGTAACTATTAATTCGTTCGATATTTATAGCGCAAATTCGAATAAAAACGTTGAGGCTTGTTCAGTTATCGGAAAATATTGCTAGCAATTAGCTGGATGTTAATTTGAACGTTTTAGTTTTGGGAGTGTTAGTTTTATTTCCTATATACTGCAGTTGTCGATGGTACGTAGTTTTAGCATATCTTGTTCAGTAGATTTTACAGAAATTAAAAATTTTAGTAGTTTAATAACATCATCGTCAGATGGTGAAGTTTAAAAAGTTATTCGTGTGTGTGATTCGAATACTTTATGGCGATTTAGAATGTATACTTGTAATGATACCACTTGGGACGTTTTTCAGACCAATAGGCATTCGTAAAAATTCGTAAACTTGTTCAATACTGAAAGCGTTTTTTCTACGGAATTTGGCTGTACTTCAATTTGATGAAACCGACTAGCTAAGTCAAGTGTAGTAAAATAATTACAACGTCCTAGTTTATTTTATATGTCATGTTTGGCAAGGGCTAACGGTCTTCTACAGTCTTGTCATTTAATTTGCGACAGTCTACTACGCGCCACCATTTTTGAATTTCTGAAGCATCTTTTTTCTTAGGAACTACCAAAATCGGTAAGGGCCATGGAATTATACTTGGACGAATTATATTCTCCTGCAGTATTTTTGTTATCTGGTTATGCATTTCTTGCTTATGACCGTCTGTGAATTTATAGAATTTGGTATTATCGTCTTTTGTTCTAATTAAGTATTATATAAATCGCTTATTTTTTACTACAATTTAAAATTCCCGCGGAAAATTAAAAGTTTCAAGTGCCGCCATTTGTGGCGTCAATATTTATAGGCATTAATAATATTAGCACTTTACCATTTTGGGAGAATTTTTTGTTATTCACTTAAAATAAACTAATCGTGACAGTTGTCAATTTGCGAACATTTTCTAGACTAATTGTTACTTTTTCAATTTAGGTGGTCTCTCTAGAATTCTCCCTCACTAATATCTTGGTTTATCAAAGTCTATTAAATAATGTTTTTGGGTGTTCTCTTGATGCGTTACTTTTAGTTTGGTACATTTATTTCTTCTGGGAATTGAATGCAATATTCTAATTCACAAATTATCCATTTTTGACGACTAAGGATTTAATACCTTTCGGGGTGAGTAGACTTTCTTCAAACAGTACACAAATACATCTAGGAATGAAAGGGAACCATTATCTTCCATCTACATAGTGAAACCTGACCAGCGGATGCATTCCATTGACGTGATCCAGTTATCCTTCTATGGTGTTATATCCATCATATGATGAACACATCTGAACCAACTGGTTGTTCATAAAACTGAATTTCAAATAAGAATAACGTCCATTTGTTTCATTGATCATAGGGATACAATCTGTTAGGGGACTACGGGTGCTAAAGCGACCATTATACGTCATATATACGTCCCGATAGGATAGTCGCAGGATTCACATTCCAGGTAAGTGTCTAGGTGGATATGCGGAGGTATTTAGCGGACGCTATACCTTTTTTATCGCTGCAATCCAAATCATAATGGGATGGGGGCGGCTTAACGGAACTACATATTGATTCGATGCCGGTATCATGGCTCAGTAATAATTTATTTGGACTTTATGTCGTGCCGAGCGATGGGACGGTTTGTGAAAAATTTAAATGCTCGTTTCCGGTTAATTCAGGATTAGGGAAATTTGAGGTAATGACGTTTTTGTAACACGACCGCGATAAACCTTCTCGTATAGATAAAATGATGGATTAATTATTAGTACACGGTTAGCAGTTAAAAGTACCGAGTGTCCAAATAGGAAAGGATGTCAATCTTACTTACTTACTCCTTATTGTAAATAATTATGTCATAAAAATTACAGTCTATAAAAACAAAACCTGTTTAGTTGGTACACAATATAAGTTTAATTGAATTGTGGCAGCAACCATAACAGCAATAATAATAATAATAATGAAAATAATAATAATAATTATTAAGATTTTATTTATAGGTAATAACATAATGTGTTTTATTTATGATATTAAACAATACATTCTTTTTAAATTTAACAAATTATGTACTTTGATGACACAAAATACTCAGTGGTGTTGTATGACTGATGAAGTTCAAACGGCTCTTTATTGAATAAAATTTTTAAATCAATAATTTCCAGGTTTGATCTATTTTCCCAAATTTTATAGCTAGTAGTTGAGGATCAAATAAAATGGTAATCGTATAATAACACACAAGATAAGTTTTCTGAAATAAGAAGCAAATTAACATTTTTTTGTATCGGATGAAGGCGGCCATTGTTACTTACCTATTTCTACCACTTTTCAGTTTACATCATACTTTTTTTTGCAAATTGTAATTTGAAAATGTATTTACAATTGCGGTCCATGGTCCATGATCGGGTTAGAACAATACATTTATGTTTATCGTCCACAGACGGCACCTGCTCGTACCCAACTTTGTTTTCCATCTTCCACAATGTGTAATATCTACAACAGTTCGTGTTATTTTTACACAATATGTTCTCACTCACACATATTTCGGTTTCTCTAACCAATATTGTGTAGGTAAGGTCATTTCTTTGTTGAAATGTTAAATTTACTCAAAATTCATCATCAAATTAATTCATAAATGAGTTTGAACTTACTTATTTTTTATTGTTAGGTTTTACACCTTGTAGTTTCTGAGATACCCTGAAGCTATAACGAAATTAGGACACACTCTACATGCCTCCCACTTCTGATCAGTACGTTTTAAAACCTGCGTTCGTATCCCGCTTCTGATCGATATATCGCATTTAAACCTAATCACAGCCCTATTATTGCCATAGTCGATACTATAGCGTCTGACGTGGGGCGTTGTGATTCTTGGGAGATATTCCAGATCGACGACCGGGACGCGCCGTACTTACAGGGGCACGGCCCGGGGATTTGCACATGATTTACCATTCTCGAGTGGGAAAGTAAATAAATCAAGATGCGAGGAGTGTTTGGGGAAACACTCCGGTTGGGAAACGGGGGCGTTAATTGGGTTCCGAAGAGAAAATTTACAGTCGGGAGTGACGTTAAAGGCTCCTTAAAGTGTCGGAGAGTGGCACTTAAAAAGTTGTAACACTGGAAAAATAATGCGTCGACGTACGGGGCGCGTAACGTCGTTAGAGGCAAACAAAAAATATTATTCTTGAATTAGCTACTTAAATGGAAAAAATGTGTCGCAGTTTCTATTGAGAGGATCGACTGGTGAGTGATGAAAGATCAAAGCAAATCAGCGTATTATTTTTTACGTCCCAGAAATTTTGCTTCCAATTCCTTTTCAAAAATTAAGGGGTTACCTTGTTTTTACCTAAGCAACAAAATCTGTATCACTGTTAAAAATTTGAAAGAAAATGTATTACACTCAAAGCAATGGCAGAATGTCTGCATATACAGGGTGTTTTTAAATGAAGTAGCAAAAATGAGACCACAGATTCATTGAAAATAAATCGACATATATTTTATTTTCGATATTTGTAAATAACTTCTTAAGAAATCCAAATGTTTACATAAAATTTGTAAATCGGAGGTTTTTGCGGTCGAGAAATTCAAATTTGTTTCTAATTTTGACGTCACTTGTAGAGGGCGTTACTTGTGGCACACCATGTTTTTTTGAAATGGCAGAATTTTTTTGCAGCTTGGTGTATCCATCTGACTGTCGAAACAATGGATTCTCCTACCTGTTTCTTTTGAAAAAGTCGATAGAAGTAACCGTTTTTGAAATAATCTTATATGAAATGCTCAGTGCACCGAGTATAAAATATTTTATTTTCAGGTCCCTTTTCTTCTGAAAATACAGTAAAATGTTACTTGAAAAAATTGTTCAGAATGCTAAATTACAGAGACGTGAGATTTTAAGATCGACGAGGTTTGAAACCATTTTTCAACGAAGCACAAAGATTTTATCAAAGCAGAGAAGAGTTTTAAGTGAAGAAGCTGAGATCTCCGCAAGCAAACACAAAAACAAAATTTAAAAACATTACTGGAAATGAAGTTTGCCCATCAGTTTACCATAGAAAATTGCTCTAACTACGATATTAAAATCTAAATTTCCTAACCCAAGAAAAGTAAATAACGTTAGTTTAAATTGTTTAAGTTATTCTTACAATTATTCTAGGAATTAGCAATATTTCTGGCATTGTAAAATAAAATATAATTTGAAATAAAAACGAATTTAATTGGATCGTAGAAAAAACGTTGTGTGCAACATATGCAAAAATCATATTTGTTACACTCACTGAGTTGTACTTCATAGTACAGTAGAATAAGTCGGAACTGTATAACAACGAATGACTAATTTTGTAAAGGTCCGTGATCAGCTCCGCACAGAGCGGTCCGCGATACGCCTAGACCGCGACCCCATAGCGCTTTGTCTCCTTAACTGTTTATAGCACGATTAAGAAGAGAAAGAAAGCACTTTAATTATACCTGCTTGTGACAGGTATAACTGGGTGGTAGCTGGCGGCCAAATTATGCTAGGAAGAACGTCTTTAGGAGTGCATGTGCGTTGGAAAGATTACTGCAGGTATGTCGGTACTCTAGATGTAAATTGCCAGGTTCGGCTGGGAAATTTTTGGCAATGTTTCCTTTGGAAGTGTCAAGTTTCCTACTGTGCTCGTTCAAAACTTAACGATGAGCCGTTTTCAAAATTTCGTTGAAACTGTATCACAAACACACCACAACAAAAGAATCACCACAACGCAATAAAATGATCAACACATTCCAACTATTCCAAGTTCGGCTCTGTGCAACCGTCTGTTTTTGACAAGAAGTACATCTTATTGGTCATCATTCTATAGTGCAGGTAATTTATCCATAAAGTTAGTCGTACTTCATTAAGGGGCGTACCTGAGCATGACTTATGTATATTACAAACCAGTGGAAAGGGCTCATAGGTATATCTCAGGTTTCACCAACGTTTTATTGCCTACTTCGTCTTCCGAAAATGATTCTACTTCATATTTAAACTGTGTACATACTTCAGCAACCATCGACTTACCATTAATTTAAATTACTAAATTTTCACTTACGAAAACGACCCCATTGTCCAAAACTCGGCGAGTGCAGTCTGTTGCGCGATTGCCAAATTGTAGTCGCTACGATAACATCACGGCGACTCCATTAGGCACCACGGCCAACCTTAATTAACCGGTAATTCGGATTCGCAGGCCGGTCGTCGGTCGACAGATCACAATTTGCCGAGTGGTACACGTACTGTGTGCTCCCGTACTCGATTAGGTAAATCAATATTTGCCGAAGAGGACAGCCCCGGCTTCGCGCCGCGTACAAAAATTATTGCTACCTGCCAGCCCCGTGGAATGCAAATTCGATCCCGAGCGCGAACATAAATCGGAAAGCTGTAAACATGACAGCCGGATAATTCAAGACATCCAGTCCCCTGCGTTAATAGATTAGTGCAGGGGCGGACTCGCTCCCAGAAATCTCGAAATTCAAGTACATTGACAAAAATTTGTCTCTAGTTTCGCATAACTTTAGTTAAGTTATTTGAAATTAATAATTTTGTAAATGAAATAGGTACACTGTAATATTACAGAAATAAACATGGATACAATTCCATCGTAAGTTTGCATTACAATAATTATTGTATTGATTTATATATTGTAATTTTTGGGTCGGAATTGTAAAATATAAATATGTAATTTGACTGAGTAGATAATTTAAATTTTCTTATATTTTATAATGTTACAGAATCTTACCTACCTTGTTAGTTTGTTAATTATGTTCCTGTTTGCGTTAGAATCGATAATTTTTGTAATATTGTATATTGATTACACAAGAAATATCCTTCAACAAATTCACAATTTCCAAATGCTTTACTTTGACGTTTCTGTCATTCGTATATGACTCGCGTTTTGCTGTTCAATATAAACTGAGTCCAGCGGCGAAATTGAACCGCTTTATATATGTTCTTAGGATTCTCGAAGTTTCGGCGACATCGAGAACGTGTCGAGAATCAAATAGAATATAGCCTGGATTATTATAGAAAACATCAAAATAAAGGTATTATTTATAAATAGTTATGAAGGCCTAGCAGATAACTTCAATGTAGGAAGATTTTTTAATGGAATTTGTCCATCCATTATCTAAAAATGTATTGCAATGTAAGTATTTCATTCGCATTAGAAAATATGTTGAATATTTTCGCTAAAAATACTTACCATTATTCTTGAAACAGTATATATGCCTTGTTTTTTTTCATACATTTGTAGATATGCGTATATCTGTGTGAAAATAAATATTTTAAGCTCGAATTTTAGTTACAATTAATTTATAATTAATGTAACTACAACTAATGTTAATATCTGTTGTAAGCAATTATTTTGGCAATTATTTACATTAGCGGAAACCTCTCCAATCTTAAATCATCTCCAATGAAAAAATTCCTACCTCTTATTTCCGAGGGTACTGAACAGGAATTTAAAATTAGTTTTGTGCGGTCGAGTCTAGTTTTTTGTGAAAAGGCAAAGACTCTAAAATCGTCAAAATTATGATCGTATTACTCGATACTAGAATCCACATTATCTACCACGAATGATGTTGACTTAAGCAAGTTCAAAATGTCAATCGCATTTTTAAAGAAGCAAGGAGTTGGATATAAGTCTAAGAAATCAAAAACTTTTTCGCAAGCGAAAATATACATATTTTCCTACTTCAATACATTTGTCAGCACGCCTGTGAATTGCTCGCATTGCATTTCTAATATTCGCGTGCTTTTCTTTTATTTGCGTTGCAGCATTAACAATTCTTTGGATTAGAGCTTCGCGTGTTTCCACTTTCTCTTGATACACCAAATCCTTCATCGAACCCCACATGTTGTAATCTAACGGATTGAGGTTTGGAGACCTAGCTGGCCAAATATGTGGCCCACCAGTGACCAGGGTAATGTTCATTTAGGTGAGCAGTGACTATTCGTGAAATATGAGGCGGAGCTCCATCATGTTGCAAGTACATTCTTAATCGTCTTGCCAAAGGTACATTTTCAAGCAATTGCGGGAGTTCTTCCTCTAACAATTGTAGATACTTTGGTCTATTAAGACGACCTTCAATAATAAATGGCCCTATAAGTTGATCGTGTAACATTCCACACCACACATTAACGCTAAATCTACGTTGAAAATTACTTTCTATGGTGGCATGAGGGTTGACGTCCGACCATTGATGCATGTTATGGGTGTTGTTGATAACGTCTCTGGTAAATTGTGACTCATCCGTAAATAAGATATAGCGATACTAATTCCTATTGTTATTCAGCCACTGATAAAATTCTACCCGCCTAGAGAAATCTTCTTGCTCCAGATGTTGAACATGCTGTAGATGGTATGGATACAACAGATTCTTGTTTAATGTTCTCCATACCCTGGTATTGGGAATCACTAAAGGTGTGGATATCCATCGTGTACAACACTCTGCTGACTTACCCGTTGGTACTGAATGCGAACACTTGGAAGTGAACCAGTTTCAGTGCATGAAAAGTTGTGGTAAACGTTTTCGGGGATGGAATGCGACGATTTGGGAGCATTTCCATCGCAATTCCCAAAACAAACACCACATCGGCATACTCAGCAGTCGTAAACTTAAAAGGCATTGCGAATTTGCAAAATTAAATCTTCACACTAAACTGAAAGCTTGTCAAAACTGATGGTAACCTAGATAACATTTTACCTTGTAAATGTCGTCAGAGCACACTTGACCAATGCGTAGCACGCCGAGACGTAACGCAACAAATTTGATTATTACTTTTTACATTTAAATTTCAAATTCATGTAGCTCACAAAGTAAAGCAAATCGGACATATGTTTATATAAATATTTTTTCTAGAAATGACCCAAGCAACATCCTCTATTAGTGCCGGGAGAACTTCATGAAACACCCGTATACATATTCAGACACACTTCTAATGAATAATTCCAATAATACGGCTAGTGTTTGGAGTAATTTTAAAAAGTTCCAACATACACACGCCTCATCTAATTTTTTCTCAAGTATAAAAATTAATCTACAAATGAAACCTGAAATCTGATCCTGATACTGACCTGTTTGTTAACTTCCCTAGTTGGTATCGCTGTCCACGGTGTAGCTACTACATTTTTCTGCGAGGAATATGACAGGAGGTACAAAGAGGGGAAAATTAATAGCACAGCTGTAGATGCCGGGAATATATGGCGCTCGAATACATAATTAAGAATCCCACAAAATCGGTAGCCGCCACAACGAATTATATACGACGACACCGGGATTTTGTAACATACAATTTTCATCATATGAACGGAACGATGTCACATTGTGACGTGACGTGAGGTCGAAAGAGAAAGAGTATAAATATTTAGTAAGACGGACCTTTGCGTCTGTCAGGGGTATAGAAGAGCTGTCGCATGGCTGTTTGTTACCTTTGGGATAAACTATTTTATACAGGGTGATTTACTATGTTTTTACACCTCTCTTAACTTTTTTCGTTATAGAGTTATAAAAAAATGTGGAATATAAAAGCACAATTGATTATGATTGTCATATCATAGTTCTATAGTTTAGTATAGATATAATTTTATATGTGTTTTTGTCATTCTTAGCACATTAATAGTTATAAAAGATATGATAATATTCACTCACAAGACAAAAACTGCACTCCACAGTGACATGGTCGAATAGGCACAAATATTACATAATTGCGAACAGCATGAAGGTTTTCAACTTTAGGAAACTACATGGTAAAATTTACTTCATGGTGAATTTAAGAGGCGATAGACACTTTGTAGTTGCTGTGCGTGATGATGCTAAATAGTTCTACAAGTAGCGCTAACGTTGTTTCGACTAATGAATATTACTTACAAGTTCTACGACTTTAAACGAACAATTAAGGAACCATGAACGTCGTGGCTATTATCAGAACCACTTGAAAGTATTTGCAATTTTGAAGTCATATTTTAGTAACCTGAGTTAGTCGCTGCTGCGATCATTTGACAGTTTTAAGTTCTGAAAATTTAAAGATCGTCCCACTGGTAACTGTGACGTCTCCAAAACCAGGAGAGCTACTTAGAAGTCACAGGAGTTCTTGAAAATGTGTAGTAGTGACTGCATCTTTGTTGTATGAAGTCATTTATGCAACAAAGTAACAAATTTGGTGGAGGTTACGTAACAATTACTCTTTGAAGGTTCCAGTCTTAGTTAGTGTTACTTTGATGTTAGTTGGGATATAGGGTTTGTTGGGTCCATCTCTAAAAATTACACAGAAGCTGAAAAGGTTGAAATATTTTCTCTTAACACATATTCGTGATAAATCTGAATGTAAATGGAGTATTTTCTGATATTCCTTTAGATATTTCGATAACTAACAATTGTGTTAACCATGTCCTATACCCATTGTCAATATTTTTGGAGATATTTGCTTATTTATTTAATAAATAAAAAAAAAAACACTCCAATTTAAAATAAACAATGATGTAACATAAAGTAAATTAATAATACAAAATTGATAAATATTAATAAAATACTACACACTATGAAGAAAATGATAAAAGTTAAACAAACATTAATAAAAAGTTAAAACATAACAAAAATGATACAAACAAATCATTAACAGTTGCATTAAAATATTCAGTCGATCCTGATTTTTTAATTTTGTCACATTGTCACAATAGTCATGTCCCGTCTGGTAATATTTTCAGTGTCTCTATAATTCCACAGTGTGATTCAAAGTCATAAAAGTAAACCCAGAGCACACTCGATCAAAGCAGACAGCAGCTAGCGACTTAGGCAGTTGGTTAGGTCGACTCTTGATTTTAATATTTTTAAAATTGAGACTTCTTTTAACATTTTATACCCTAACCGACCCTAGACCGCAGTTTACGACCTGCCACGACTCGAAACAACTCCTAGCGATCTGATACTGTCCTCCTGCCGACCCAGTAACTTAAAAATGAGGTTTCAGGGGCCGCACAATGTAAGGCGAACTTTTTTTCGCGTCGGACCGATACGATGCCCGTAAAAAATCATATACCTCGGACCACACGCCGCTGATTTATGCAAAACGGCGATTTATGTCTGTTTCACAGATAGAAGCTTGTACGTATATGGATATCTATCAGCAAAAACGCCAGCGCCATATTTCACGACGGCAGGATAGGGCATAAATCAAAATCCTGCCGTTTCACTTTTGCCGTTACAGAAGATAATGCCCAGCGGAGCGAGGGAAGGGGGAGGTGATACTGAAAATAAGGAATTGTACAAATATACGTGATTTCATTGCCTCCTCATAAATTGCCGATGATTTATTAGCGACCTTCCAACTTGCCGATGTTAATATTTGCAAATAGATTATCTGGAAATAGGTATATTTTCACGAAATGCGTCCTTATTTGTTACGGGACCAAAACAACATTAGAATATCGTTGTGTTGAGCTTTAATCGCACACCAGTGGACCAGTGTACGTGCAGTCACACTAATGTACCTAGAGTCACACTAGTGTACCTAAAGTCACACTAGTGTTTCTATAATCGCACTAATGTACTGGTTTATTGTGCAACTAGAGGTATAATAATATAGTGGTATATTAACGAGGTGGTACATAAAAAAAATATATAAATGTGTGTAAGTGTACAATATAACTATTTTAATTATGAGAGGCGATGACATTTTTGACGTTTAATCTATTTTAAAGCAAATATTTGCAGTGAAATTTAAGTGGGTAATTTGATGTTGGAATAACACATTCGTGCACTAGTGTGAATATAATGACACTAATGCTTTAATAATAGCATTAGGATATTATTGTTTCACATAATTGACAAGGGAGTAGATTGTCACCTGTGATGCAGGTATTATACTAGTGTGTATATACAGTGCGTCCATATACTAATGCATTAATTCATTATTAGCTAAAAAAAGGATATTATTAAAGAATCCTGAAACATGTCCATTTTTAATTTTAATTTAATGTTTTTTCAAATAATAATTTAATATACAATGTGACCTATCTTCGAGTAATGACGTCATCACCGGTTTTTTAAATGGAACATTCCATTTTTTCCCAATTTTTGGATTTCCCTTGCTGAGCTGATTCCAAAAATTTATCAAAAGGTGCTTCAAATTGGTACTGGGTGAACAACAATATCAAAAATTAATAAAAAGTTATACGTTTCTAAATTCAGATACGATGCTCCTGTCAAATTTTCATAAAAAAATATGGACTTAAATCGTATTTCTCATAATACTCATAGTCCACGCATTTACCTTTTGTGGTCGTTGCGTATGGTATTCTTGCATCCAATGTGGATTTTCCTGAGACCAATAACGGATGTTTTGCCCATTAACATGCCCGTTCAAATAAAACGTTGCCTCGTCGGAAAATAAAACGTTAGCAATGAGAAGTAAGATGTTTGTTTGGGCGCACAAAGATCACTAATAAACATATTTGGGGTGTTTTTTAATAGTTTATCAAAGTAGTTGTAATAACAATACATAATTTCATTTAATTTTTAGTATATTTATTTATTTCAAAATAACTTGTAGTTTTGGTATTGTTACCCACCCTGTACCAATTTTTACCAACTTGTGATACATTTTTGGAATCAAATTTAGAAATGGGGGAACAATGGTGTTTCATTTAAAGAAACCGGTGATGAAGTTATTACTCGAAGGTAGATCACCCTGTATATTAAATTAGTATTTGAAAAAATAGTAAATTAAAATAAAAAATCGACCTGTTTCGGGATTTTTTAATAATATTGTAATCAATCATAACACTAGTGTAATACCTACATCACAGTTTACAATCTAACTTGTCAATTATATGAGAAAATGAGATTTTAAAAACAAAATTTTTTTTAAGAAATTTAAATCAAGAAAAGATGATTTGAAATTAGAATAATTTCCTAATTTGGTTAAAGAATTGTTTCGTTAATTAACTAAAGTATTCCGATTATCGCGCTAGTGTATTAGTGCATTAGTGTGATTAAAAATTATATGAATGCCAATTCAACAACCGTCTTTTAACACATGCACTGTGGAATAGTAGAGTACAATAGTTTTTTTTTAAATAAATCTGTAAACCTAGCGTTATTTTTGCTAAAATACATCGAAGCATTAATTCAGTAAAAATGCTTTCAAATGAATACGAATTTAGTGTCGACGTTAATGAAAAGTGATCTCTATTCTCTATTGACAACTCCAGTGTCCATTAAATCACCATACAGATAATAATTTATGACTCCCTACGACAAGCGTTCAGGGGCTGGATCTCAATAAGGTCCCGTTTTAAATATTTATCGTTGTCGATGCCTTGTGTCTATGAATTCGAAATTTCGCCGCAAATGGAACCGGGGAGTCCCAAAATAATATCCTCTTAGTTGCTAGGAGCCTGAAGGGGTATTTTAATTAAATTAGATGCATTAATAATTTATATCAAATTTAGTATTTACTAGTTCGTATGTATTTCACAGACAAGCAGTCTTGTGTCACATTTGCCTTTCCTCTTTGTTGTTATTGTTGCATCAATATTGGGTTTTAGAAAAAAATGTAATTGTCGCAACTGAAATCCTAACAATTTGAAATTATTCAGAAAAGTAAATTGTATTGTTGATCTATATTTAGTCGTAGAGGCAAAACATAATATTGTCTGAAGGTATTTATTTGTGGCTTAATTTTAGTTTTTCTTTAGTTTCTTTTTATTGCATTATCTTCCTTCTCTAAAATTAAAATTAAAAGAGACCGCGATTATTTTGTTGAACGGAGATAAGTGTGTGCCAAACTGTTCAGTAAACATTGATCATTGTTGGCTACAGTATCAAGAAGAAGTAAGTAACAATAAAATAAAAATCATTTAACATCTCTATGGAAGAAGATAAACTAATTTTAAACTGTCAAAACAGAGAGATTTTCGAAACATCAAAAAGACGGAAGTGCGCGATAATATGATTTTTGTTATTTTTTACTTATCTGCTTTTTTCAGTGTGAAATTTTTTGGTTAGGCAAACTTAGTTTCAAAAATAAACTTTGACTGATCCGGCGCAAGGGCTTATTTAATTAATCTTTATTTTTTCAAAAGTGTGGCAAAAACCCAATCAGACTAAAGAAAAAGCAAAGCATAAGATGAAAGTTCAAAAGCAAAACGTATCACAGGTCTTCTCAAATTGCATATTTTGGTTTCGAATTTGAATGATCCCAGAACAGTTCTATACCATTACTCAGTGTTCAGCATGACATAACTTAATAGTTTTTTTAAATGAAATGCTCAGTTATTGTGAAAAAATAAATATTGCATTGCTATTAAAAACCAGCAAATATGTGACATTTTTGACATAATTTATTAAATCAAAAATAAGTAATTAAGCAAGTTCTCTACTTGACTAATAGCCGGTATGACCTCCATCATGTTCCAAAAGCATATTGACACGTCTGTGCATTGAGATAATCAAGCGGTTCACTATCTCTTGCGGAATATTGTTCCATTCCTCTTTTGCCGCCACGACTAACTCATCTGCAGTCTGAGGTGGAGGAATATGATTATGAATGGCTCTAGTAACGAAATCCCACATGTGTTTAATAGACTTGGAAGTAGCGTGGGGACCCGTAATGGTCTTTTAGCTCGTATATTTGCGTTGTGGAGTCGTCTTGGAATAGTAGGTGTCGATATAACACGGCGAGACGTACCTTAAAAGTGGGCCCTGAGAGCTGAAGCTGAAGATGTGCTGTGTTTACGGACATATTGCACCAAATACCGATCCTCCCTTTCATTAGATACTCGAGGACGTCCACTACGTGGTCTGTTTTCCACTGTATCAAATTCTTCATATCTGTGTACTATTCGTACAACAGGTGATCTAGAAATTGGAATGTCCTGAATCATGTAAAGCAGTCATTTTTGCTCGAGTAAACGTAGAAATTTCAAGTCCTGACATTATAATGTACAAAAATTCAATGAAACACTTGGCTGAATACACTGCCAAACTGACCAGATTTATAAAAACATTGGTAATAAAGTAACGGTTAATGGTCTGCAATTTTTTGTTCCCTAAGTACATGTACTTTATTACCACAACAACCACTAAGTTTAATCGAATCATTTTATTATTTTATATATTCAGGGGGTCCAAGACTTTTAACGTTGTGTGTATTTTGTTTAAAAACATTCAGCATATAGAATTATTTTTAAAATTTAAGTTTATTGCGTCTTGGTCCAGTTTTGCTGAACAAGAACTAATTTTAAATTCCCTGCCATTTGACTGAAAATTTTGTTTTGCCTATTTCGTCCATCACTTACTATGTAAAACGGACAGTTTATATCTACCAATCGACTACTGTCGACGATCGACCATATCGATAATTACGTCTCCGCATCAGTCATAATAAAGTTCCATGTTTCTCATTTGTATGCAAGAATCATGCATGTGCCTGTCTATCTATCTGTCTGTCTGTATGCCTGTATGAATGTACGTCTGTATGTATGTGTATCTATTTATCTGTCTGTCTATCTTTCTATCTGTCTATCATCTATATGTCTGCCTTTCTGCCTGTATATCAGTCTGTCTGTGTACGTATCTATCTATCTAATATTTGCCTATTGTTGGACCCAATACTTTAAATGCTTTTGTATTAGGATTGGGTAACGCAAGGATGACTAGAGAGAGCTGAATTTAAGTCTGTCAGTAACAGTATTCACTTCCTTTTATTACCTCTCCATCCAATTCGCTGATCAGCTGCGATCCAATTCAGCTGAATACCGATTTATAGGAAGGAATATCATCGACCTGAAAGCTGCTTTGTACCCGATATACGTACTCCCATTATAAGGACATATCTCTAGTTAACGCGATACACACGCATTCAACGTGATGACGAACGTCGGAATATGCCTTTAACGAAGCACTTCTAGTTCAGCGACAGATATTCCGGCCGATTTAACGTGTGTGGATGAATTTGTGCACACGGGCAAATCGAACTGAGCAAGCAAGGGGGTATATTAAATGAGATTAATTTAATTCATTCAGTTTCATGAAATAAGTTATGAATATAATTATCCATATATAGTTTAGGACGTACAGGATGTCAAATTAAAAAATTCATGAAATTTTGTATGCGGAGGTTTCTTGGGACGGGACATTCAAATTTTATGGATGATTGGCTGTGTCTTCCAGAGGCCGCCGCAAGCAGCCATTAAGATCCTCCTAAGTTTACTTAATTTTTTATGAAAAGTTAAATGGAGGACGATATTTTTTTTATTTTACTCTTATTACTCATAAAATTATTTCAAAAATGACAGAAACCGGAAGCAGCCATCATTTACCAAACTTAAGTTATTTTATAACTTCAGACACAAAAACTGAAGTATTATTACAGATAATAGATAGATAGATAGATTTATTAATTTCTAACAGTTTTACATCTAATTACAAAAAATGCTCAGACTAAATATACATAAATTTTTATACACACATTTATAAAAATACACACATAAATATGAAAGAAAAAAAACGAAAAATCAAACAAAAATACTGACTAAGCAGCAGCAAATATTTTCGAGATTCGAGATAATGATTCGGTTATCAATTCTCTATCTCTTACCTTAGCGTAGCCAGATGTTTTGTACCAAAGAACAGACATAATGTCTTCATTAACAGGAATTGCAGCAAAGTTATATTAACTTTATAATTCAGTAATCAATTTTTACTTGAATGTAATTTTCTTTTCCTATATACAAAAATATTAGTGCCAGCAGCAAAAATGTACAAACCTTTTTCGTAGTCACTTGTGTCAAAATAAATTGTTTTTTGTTTGGTGCATTGTCAAATAGAACCTTTCACTCGAGAATTATAAAAACAAATAAATCTTGCTCTGAAATTGGCATTTATTTGAATTTACATTAGCGTTGAAAAAAATTATACTCGCAATTTGGCGTGTGGTTAGTATTTAACCTTTCACAAAGCGTACCTATACATTCTAATCGTTTAAATATTTCGGCATTTGTGGTATTGTTTTCAGTGGCGTAACCTCCAATATGCAACGCGGCATTGACAGTGATTGGAATGGTGAAGTAAGGAGAAAATGCGGCAATTTGGGTTCGTTGCTTTGTTTTTCAATAAAATAAGAATTTTTAACGGAGTGAAGAAATTCGACTAATGCAGCGGTGGCATGTAGAAATAGGTTCTTTCAAGAGGCAAAAGGGTGTTGAAAGCCCAATAAAAAGGACATTCTCTTACTTTGAACAAAAACACAGATTTGGAATATTTCTAGAATTAATTCATCAAGCAAACTGGAAGTTTCATTACTACGCCTTTTTTAAGCGACACTTTAAAAAAATAGTATAAAATAAACAATAAAGAAATTATTTTAAAAAATCTAAAAATAATTGGAAATTTATAGTTTAAAGCTAACACTACTAATATAACAAATAAGTAGGTATTAATAATGTAAATACAAGTAGTATATGCCATTATATAACATAATACGTATAAAACAGAAGACAATTTATTTAAATAAAAGATCTGGTTAATTGGTAAGACTAAAATTATAATCCATACACACAGTTTGTAGTAGTTTGTGTACCTAGGTAGAAAAGTGATTCGATGCTAACCCTGGCCACTTCTGGGAAACCGGAAAATGACTTTTGCGCCGTGGTGCATACAAAATTTTTTATTATACACAAGATAAAATAACGTAAACCTTGTTTATTTGTACATACAATTTTTTGGCAAACAGAAATTTTATTCTCAAGAGAATATCAATATTTTCGTTAGTTCGTCTGTTCTAGACGCACCGGCAATTCCTACTATTAATGCCACCTAAAATAATTACATTGTCTTATATTATAAAGAATAAGATTTTAATACTGATTACTTGATTACCTTTGTCATTAACTATATCTGGAGCTTCCATTAAAAATGTAATTATATCTTGTTGATTGAACGTTTTTGTTTTTTAGCAATATAAATAACGACTTTTTCCTTAAAAAGGCGGTTACTTTCAATATCAACATTTTTCCTGACATACTTTTAACAGTGAATGAATTGGCCATAATATTTTTGTGACAATGGATATGTGTGCTAATATTACACTTTCACTATATTTTTTACTTTTTTTGAATAGCACCAATTCACAAATAGCTTGTACTGTAAACTATATATTTCCTTTGCCCTGTCGGGTAATAAATTAAGCACTACTTCTTTGACTTTTTCGATAATTTGTACAGGGGTATAGTTATTCGTGCTTTCATCACTATTAGATGCTTGAGATGAGATACTTATTTAATAATTAACGCTGACAATAATTATGCATTTGTTTTAGTGGTGTAGGATAAAACATTATTGATTTTTGCGAATTATAAAGAAGCATAACTTTAAAAGTACTGCTACTACCTACCACTGTATATATCTGCAGTCGTCAGTCACAACCTATCAGTTTCTTTTGAAGGATGACAATTTCCGCTTTTAATAATTGTGTTTGGCAAAAGCTATAAACTTCTGGAAGGACTACAATCTAGTTGATACCGGTGGAACCAGAGGCAATTCCACGGATGAAAAATAAAAATCGAGTCTTTTCCGGTTTTCCGATATTATTGACGTGGTGGGGAATGATATTTTCTGAAGTAGAACAGTCAGAGATTAAATTTGTTAACTTCCGAGTTGCCCACGTGGTCCGCATTACCGTAAAAGTGAAATGGTTCCTTATTGATTCGGACAATATGACTTCCTTCCCTCTCTCTTTGTTCTTTTTACAGAAGCATAGTTTAAGAATATTGTAAATATTTGGTTCACTTCTTTTTGTAAATCACCTAGACAGGCGAGATACGAAGGTTGTCAACAAGTTGTGTACCAGGTCAGACTTTGTGCAGAGTGAAACAAGAATTTGAAGATAGTTTTAAAAACAATGTAATATAACATGTTCCTTTTGTAATTTTCACCTACCAATTAGTTTCCAGTCAGTGAGAAAGCCAGAGAAAATGTATTTATTAAAATCAGCAGCGAAAACGTCTTCGAGTTATACAGCAGCTGTGGAAAGCTTTCCGTTAGAAGCACTGTTGCTAAAAGATTAGGGAAATTTATGAAACAGTTCCCACCTTCTTTCGGCAGACGAGATAAGGGTTAGCAGAGGTTGGAAACATCCCCCGCGCTATCGTTTTTGCGATTACAAGGTTCCGGTACGGAAAAGTGTTCACCGGGGGGTAAAAAATATTCGCCCGCGACCCTTTCGCGGTGCATCGTAATCAGCGCGGCTTTTTTTAATTAAATTGTCAAATGGAATTAATGGAATTGCACGCCAGGTCGGTGAGGGCGCTCGAAGCGTTAGAGGGTTGAATTAAAATTTATTTTCATGGAAATACGTTGTGCGAAGCGCATAGGTGACAATTTTAATTACGTTTATTTAGAAGATTATTAAATTTTGCAGAAGTAAATATATTGCTACTGTTTTTGACAGATTATGTCGAAGTTAATTGGTTTTATAAGCATTATTTGGTATAATGAAGTTAATAGTATTCAATATGTAAATTTTGTTCTAATAGATACAAGAAAACGTTATTATGTAAGTACTACATTATAATAGAGCTATTAATAAAGTAATATGTCATATTTTTTATTCATTTTCAGCACTTTCTACAAGGTAACAGATAGTCAAACTATTTGCATGTGACAGTTTTTCAAGTATATTTAAGTAACAGATTAGTTTGCTCAGTGTCGTGGTTTTAAGTCTCATGTTTCATCAAATATCTGGCGTTCCGCAGGGTTCCATACTCGGACCTTTACTTTTTGTGTTATTTATAAATGACAGTGTTGGAGACTTGCAGGTGCACTGATGTATGCAGATAATCTTAAACTTTTATGTGACATTGCTTCAAGTAGTATCTATATAATGGTTTATCTTTGAACGCATTTAAATGTATTATCATTACTATTACTAAGAAGAGGAATTCACTTAAATTTAATTATAAACTGAACAATATAATACGTTATAGACCAAATTGCATTACTGATCTTGGAGTAACATTCAAGCCAACTTGAACCTTCTCGAAACATATTGACGTTATGACGTCGACCGCATATATGACTTTCGGTTTTATTATAAGCAATTTCAAAGAGTTTGTCAATATCTCTACTCTATCTTCGCTATACATTAGGCTTATTCGTTCTAAATTAGAATATGCATCAGTAGCCTGGAACCCAATTTATGCCAATCAGGTTGCTATTTTAGAAAGAGTTCAGCGTAGATTTATGAAATCAGTCTTGTACTTATTGGAATAGCCTTATCAGGGTTTTCCGCATGAGTTATTACTTGATCGTTTCCATTTTCATACTTTATCTAAAAGAAGATCAGTCTTCCAAGTAATGTTTTGTATAAAACTGTTCATAACATTTTGGAATGTTCAGATGTGCCAAATAATATATAATTTAAAATGCCACGATTTTCAGCAAGAACTAATAACGTTTTCAACCTTCCTACTGCACCCACCAATATTCTTTTAGCGTCGCCTTTGTATCAAATTATACAATGAAATAGAATCTAGTGCAGTTATTTTTTGCTGTTCAATATAAGCTATAAAAAATGCAATACTTAAGTGAAAATAGATTGTATACAGGGTTAACTATGACTAAGTACAAATATTTTAAGAGGGGATAGAAAAAAATAAGAATTAACAGAATTTTCTTTCAAAAAATTTCTAAACTTATTTATAAAGCGAAAAAAAAATTATTTCGATATTATATTAAATCCTTATTTAACGCCGCCAATGCGAGAATCAGAGTATGCAACCAGCAAGCTTCCGTCATGCAACAGTCGGCTACAGTCGGCAGTCGGTCCAGTCGAGTCGGTTCGCTGTCATGTTATAATTTAATTCCAGTGTTTACGTTGTAGTTTTGTATTCTTCTTCAGTTTTTAGTGCTTTATTTTAATTTAAAACGTTTTATAGTTAATAAATAAAGGATTATGTGTCGGGTACAGATATTTTCCCACAATATAGTTCGCCGGTTTGATTTTCTAGGTTACGGGACAAGAGTGCCGCGGGTGTTAAACGTTTTCTGTTATCTATTAGAACCTACCTACCACCCCTTTCTTCGATTTTGTTATAATACATAGGCATTGTATCTAACAACTGTACCTACGGGAAGTGTGTTTATCGGTAGTGAGTGAAAATGTAGTTTTACTAGTTTGTAACCAAATAATGAAAAACGAATGCAAAATACTGGAGCTAACTGGATTAACTGTTACCTACCTATCAGGTATTATTACTAATAAGAATGTTAATTTTTGTCGTTTCTGCATTTAGAAATACTGCAAACGACCGCATGGTAGTTGTTGACAGATGTAATGCCAACTTTGTATCTAAGCCACAAGCCATCTCAGTCTATACTCATCATAGGCGCCGACTTTCCGTAGGAAAAAAGGGTTTTGCCCCATTTTTTAAATATCGAGCTAAAATTCTGGAATAACTTTTTTATTGTCTTTTAGGGCTCCATGAGCACGTCGTTAAAATTTTTGTACTTAGTCATAGTTAACCCTGTATACAGCTTAGTAACTTAGATACATACTATATTTCCCTGATTTTGTTATTTTTTTTTTCTCTTTTTTTGTTACTACCTTTTATCTTGTACCTTACTGAAGTTGGCAAAATACTTTTTACTGTTTTATTACACCACCTTAAGAAATGTGTATACTGTTTTTCATATCTTTTCATTTATCGGGTAACAAATCTAAATTTGCCTTACCAGCAGCTTTCAATACTGTTTCTGGAAATTCTTCGTCTAAAGAATTCATTGTAATATTAGTTCTTCTTCTTCTTCTTTAGCACATAAATTACCATTTTTTGTAACCGCACCTTTGTTAAACGTATGAGAACTGTTTGTCAAACGTATGACAGCCGAATGAACCAAAAATTAATTGGCTGTTATGGCAAAAACTTGGTTTGATTTTTGGGGCGCCGTAATGTTTGAAAGATGTTAAACCGGTGATATTGAAAACATAATAAATTTTATATCATAAACTGAATAAAAACATGCACAATAATTGCTTAAAACAGATAAAAATGTTTGGTATAGCTTTAACGCAAATGTACCTAAATAGTCATACTGGAAAGATTAAAATAGATTATAAATTACGAATTTTCCACATATTTATATAATAATTCACGCAACCTTCATACGTGCTCGTAGAAAAATCATGTTTGACGTAAAGTTTTAAAAATTTCAAAAAAATAATTTGGCAACGCCGCAACTAAATTAAATCTATGTTATCATCAAACCTATACCGATTTTTACAGAAATCAAATAAGTGAAAATATACAGAATATAAAGTTTTCAAATTAAAAAATCCAAAATTTTGTTGTAATATGAGGTATGTCAAACTATTTTATTAATTAAAATCGCAAATTAATTTAATTAATAATTAATAACAATAGCGGAGTTGAATTTGCTGTAACTATAAAATAGGTATTACAAAATGTTATTTATTTCTTTCTTTGGGAATTTCTTTCCTTTTTTTGTCAGTCGCCGATTGCATGTTTTACCGTGACGTGTATTTTTAAATAATTTTCGAACTGCCCATTTTGATTTTTTTTACAAAATTGTATTTGTAAGAGTCCCCTGTACATTCGAAATTTTGTTTTAGATAAGTTCACCTTGTATAGCTTTCTGCAAGCGGTACCACTAAACCGGGCATCGTTTGATGAAGTATTCACGTGCTCTCTATTAATCATTAATAATGGCTTCATGCGCGGTTGCCGTCTATTTCTAATAACATCCTGTGATTACGCCGACGCGACGCCACCCGGAGACTGATTTACGCGGACGTCCCGGAACTAGCGGATTTAACTGCTCGTTAAGCCCCGTGCAGACGGTCATCAAACGTTTGCTTGCACACGTGTTATTAGAATAGGAGCAACGGCACAATGGTAACAGGAAGGTCAATAATTCGTTTGAAAGGTTAAAAAAAAATGTGCAAGAACATTATAACAACAAGAACGTTATTTTAGAAATAAAACAAACGTTCAGTAACTATGCTCGAAAAATAATATTTTCGTACAACGTTATAACATTATATAAAAAAAATAAATCAGCAAACATATAGGCGATATTTCATTACCGAACGCTAAATTAGGTTAGGTTAGGTTACGTGAACGTTTTTGACAGTTTGGAACCAGCCTGACTTCCTTGCTTGAACAAACCTATTAATTTCAATACCTAAAAACGTTAAATGCTATGGGTCAGTAAAAAGCTAAGTATGATTGTATTGTTTGAAAAAAAAACCTTAAATAATATATCAACAAAATGCAATGACGTAAAAATTGTTAATTCAAATATCAAAAACGTTACATGAGAGAAAAACATATTCAGATTTTAAAAATCGTCGGTTAACAAAAAACGTTATTACAGTGTTCTAAAACGTTAACTCTCAACAAAAAACGTTATATCAGTAGTCCAAACAACTCTAACTAAATAGTTATATAACGTTATTTAGCAATAATAGCAGAAGCATCACCATTTCATGTTGAGACACGTTAAGTGTGTTGACAAAAAACGTTATTATGATGTTCAAAACAACGTTAAATAACGTTATATTCACAAAAAAATCACATTTGTAATATAATATATTACAAAGTTACATATTATGTCAACTAAATGCGAAGTTACTTTAAATGCCAAAAACGAACGAAATATACAATTACGAATTACATTACTATAAGTCAGACTTTCAAAACATAAAATAACGTTATGACATTAAAAAAAAACTTGTTAAAATATTTTGTAGCTAAATTTTACCTAAATCAAATTTGCATATTGTTTATTTTTTAGTGTTTTGTAACTATCCGAAAATGTGATATCAAAAACGTTAAATAATTTTTTAACAACAGTGAAACGTTAAAAACAACTAAAAATCGTTACTGTAGTGTTCAATAACGTTAAATAGTATGAAGTATATCAACAAAAACGTTATTCCAATCATCAACACATCTTTAAATAACAGTACTTCAACAAATAATGTTACTTTTTTAAATTACGTTCATTCGATGTTCAGAATAACGTTAACTAACGTCATGCCAACAAAAAAAACCGTTTACACTAGTCCACAATTCATCTTCACTTTTTAGAAAAAAACGTTAAATAATCTTTTAACTACAACGTTACGTTACGTTACGTTAGCCGACTAAAAAATCGTTACTGTAGTATTCAAGAACGTTAAATAGCATAAAGGATATCAACAAAAAACATTATTCCAATCATTAAAACATCCTTAAATAACATTACTTGAACAAATAATGTTACTTTTTTTAAATTACGTTCATCCGATGTTCAGAATAACGTTAACTAACGTCATGCCAACAGAAGAACGTTGGTTTACATTAGTATACATGATTTTTCTTCACTGAAATCGTCAGTTTTTTGCTTATAGGTGTTTTGCATCTGTGTAGTAAATGCATTGTTTTATTAATATTTTTTAGAGATCTATTTCATGGTTATTTTGCGGCAGGAATAAATGTCGCCTAATTCAATATCGTAATTCAAACAGCCAGTCAAGCCATCTTCCACGGTTATTTTCTCAAGCGTTCTGGCGAAACATTAAGTTAAATATTTAAGCAGACGGAGCAAGAGCCAACGGTTTCGTTCGTTCTCAGACAAATCGCCGCGCAACTTACCCCAGTTCCTGCAACAAACACATTAGCCCCAACTTTTAGGAACTCCTTTGCAATCTCCCAGGACCAGTTCTAAAACTAAAATTAATTCAGGCGCCTTACCAACGTTTTCTAATATATCAAATTTTCATTTGGGCATATCCTGGCTGCCTTATGAATCGGTGGTTGGTAGAAGGAAGGTGCTGGTAAGGAATTATCGTGTGGAATTGTTAATTTTATTAATGCACCGAGGAAGATGCACTCCCAGTGCAAAGCGCGTGTAACTTTACACCGCCATACCATCAATTTAGAATTCATTAAGCAGCGTCTTAGTTAGGAATTCTGTCGCAACTAAAGGCAAACTACTCTCAAATTAAGCAGGTATCTTTCCCAGCAAAGTGGGGCTTAAACAAGGGTGGAAATCTATTTAGGGTGTTAGTTCTAACCTGTTATAAAGAGCCCTTCTAGAACTTTTTACAAAAGTCAAAAAGAAATTGCTTCATCGTTGTCTAAGTCGAACAACTTCTTTGATGTGGGATCAGAAATATTCAACCAGTAAAGTTATAAATTTAATTTCAGTAAACATCATGCAATAAGTAGATGGACGAACGTTTTTGACAGTTTGGAACCGGTCTGGATTCCTTGCTTGCACAGACCTATTAATTTCAGTATTTAAAAACGTTAAATGTTTTAGGTCAATAAATCATCATTGTTCGAAAAAAACCTATTCAATATATATCAACAAAATGCAATGACGTAAAAAATAGTTAATTCCCATATCAAAAACGTTACATGACAGAAACACATGTTTCAAATTTAAAAAATAGTCGGTTAACAAAAAAACAAAACAAAAACAAAAAAATGTTAAGTATCAACAAAAATCATTATATCAGTATTCCTAACAACTGTAACTATATAGTTATATAACGTTATTTCATTATATACAAACCTTAAATGCGATAGCAACAACATTACCATTTCATGTTCAGAAACATTAATTGACGTTAAAAGTATATCGACAAAAAACGTTATTGTGATGTTCAAAATACACAAAAAAATGTTACATTGTAATATACAGTATGCGCCAAAAGTATGGAATAAATTCAATAAAAATGAAACAATTATTTTTTGGGAAAAATCCTCGAACAGGTCGATTTTTAATTTAAAAAATACATATTTTAGCGTAAAATGCGATTTTCAAATGTCATTTGTTTTCGAGTAATGACGTCATCGATATTTTTTTAAATGGCAACACCATATTTTTTTCCTTGATTCTGAAAGATCGTTTAATTCTCTATCAGACAGTACTAAAATTTTGCCCTCTTACATAGGAAAGTTTTCGAGTAAATGACGATTGAATGTCAATTTTATCCATAAAAAAGTAACAATTCTGAGGTATGTAAAATAAAATACAATTGATTAAATTTTATACTTAAATTAAATGTTCGAATTGCCATCCACCAACTTCTTGACAATGCGCAAGTCTGTGAAGAAATTCTTCTTGCACATTATGAATGATTTCTGGGGTAACTCTGCGTATTTCGTCCCGAATATTCTTCTAAATTACGTGGTTTATTAATGTACACTTTTGACTTCAAGTATCCCCATAAAAAATAATCAAGAGGTGTAAGATCTGGCGATCTTGCAGGCCATTCTATGGGTCCACGTCTGCCAGGGCGCGCATAGTGCGGAGGTGCACCGTCTTGCTGAAACCATATAGTATCGTCAGGAATGTCAGGGTCATTATCGTTAGGAAAAATTACTGCAAGAGCTGGAACAAGGTCATTTTCTAGAAACTCTAAATATCTTTGTCCTGTAAGGGTTCCTTCAAAGAAGAAAGGCCCTACTATTCTGTCGTCAACTATTCCAACCCACACATTTAATTTCTGAGGGTGTTGGGTATGTGCCTCTGCCATCCAATGAGGATTTTCCCGACTCCAATATCTGCAAGTTTGACGGTTTACTGTACCATTCAGACAAAATTTGGCCTCATATGAAAAAAGTATTTGCCAGTGTAAATTTCTATTCCCTTGACATAAATCCATTAGAATTTCGCAAAAGTGTAAGCGGCGATCGGGATGATCTTCATTGAGTTCCTGCACAAGTTGAATTTTGTAGGGATGATATTTTTCCTTTCTCAAGATACGTAGCACTGGGCTCTGACTAGTATCATTGTTTAATGCAACCAATCGTGAAGAATTATGAGGATTATCCACCATACTTATCAAAATGTTCTGTTTCTGATTTTCATTAATGCTTGGACGTCCAGGTTTTGGAATATTTACAACATTGCCAGTTTCTCTAAATTTAGACTCTACCTTACTGACTGTTGATTGGCTGATAGGGCGATCTGGATATTTTTCATTAAATAAATCGCAAACTTCCTGCTGAGTTCTAGTCACATTCCCGCATCTGATAAGAATTAAAATTTCAATTCTTTGAGTAACAGTTAAATGTGCCATAATACTTTAAATTGAATAATAATTTCTATGTCGCTTACAATACTTATTAGAAAGTCGGTGTGACAATGACACTTTGCAAAGATTTTCACCTACGTGATCCATAAAAGAACTATGGAATTCGAAAAACTGAACTTGATAACGTTTTTGCTTTATTTTAATTGATTTACGTTTTCTAACATTCAATCGTCATTTACTCGAAAACTTTCCTATGTAAGAGGGCAAAATTTTAGTACTGTCTGATAGAGAATTAAACGATCTTTCAGAATCAAGGAAAAAAATATGGTTGCCATTTAAAAAAAAATCGATGACGTCATTACTCGAAAACAAATGACATTTGAAAATCGCATTTTACGCTAAAATATGTATTTTTTAAATTAAAAATCGACTTGTTCGAGGATTTTTCCCAAAAAATAATTGTTTCGTTTTTATTAAATTTATTCCATACTTTTGGCGCATACTGACTTCATCATTTATTCCTCCTAGTTTCAAAATAGAGTACAATTATCTTTTCAGAAATCAAACAGTATTCAAAGTTATAGATCCTAAATTCGGATCCTAGTACATATTCGCAAGAAACTTGGGAAAACCCTTTCTACAACAGATCGGCGTCGGACCCTTCACGTTACATCCAAGTTCGATCCGTATCACATTGTTAGCCGATGTCGAGCACTGGGACACGTAGGGAAATTATTGTAGGAGGTCAGACCAAGCAATCATCCCTTTTCTTTTCGTTATTTGTACTATGGAGCGGCTGGAAGTCTGAAGAGGGACGATTCATGCCAGAATCGATAACGGAGAACCCTTATTCGAGCTCCAGAGGAAATCAAACTAGCAAATATATGAGATGGAGCTACCTACCTTCATTCTTTTGCAGCAAAGTGAACATTCACAGGCTCGACTTTTACTAAAGTAAAGATGTTGTATAATAATTAAACATACAGGGTGATTCAGAACTTATCTAAAAGAAAAAAGAATATACAGGGGACTGGTATGATAAGGTATGAAATAAGGTATGATACGCCACACTGCTGCAATACGTCGTGGATGCTCTGGATCTCCATCTCTTTCACGATTCGGTTCCTATGTCACTCTCGCGTTGCACTACACTTGCACTCACTGCACACCGCAGTAAAAGCAGCTATTACCATTTTTTAAAATAAGTTGTTGATAAATTTTATATAATCCTGTTATTAAATAATCGTTATAGCTTTTATTGTCTATTATTTGAACCAAAAATATTTACTAAATTTGTTTATTTGTTATACTCTTTTTGGGTATAGGTACACATAACAATAAATAATTTTGTTGGAAAATTGGAAAATTTTATTTTCCATGGCAAAACTATCAAAATCATTAACATACGTAATCGGGACTTTGTTTAATTTTTCTATACATATGGTCTTATATCTTTCGAAAAAAGGTTTTAATAAAAGTTATTGATAAAAATGAGGACTTCTATATTATGTATATAAAAAAGGTATGAAATTGGGAAAAATGATTCCGATGACGTCACTGTCCATTGGGTATTAAATTTCCCAAGATGGCATTTTATGGTAAACACTCATTGCATCATACTATAAACATCCACGTTTACGGTTTTTCTTTCTGTTTTTACATAATGGCGGCCAACCATGAGTTCTGGATCACCCTGTACAGCTTATATAAACTTTTGAAAAATAGTCGAATTGGAATCACTATGAAAGTCATTTTAAAATCCACACTGGAAAAATCTTTCCATGCCTTTGCCTTCTAATTTTTATTACCTGCATCCCACATCCACGAAACAGCGTCGTTCAGTTAGCTATCCGAGGTGCGAAACTTGAGCATGCGGCCAAAAGTGAAAGGGTATCAACCTCGCCCGGGGCCCTCCACTCTCACGTTCGCGTCGTCTCCTAACTAGGTCGCCTGCGAAGGACGGAAGGCCAGAAAACACTCGCAGAAATATTCAAATTACGTCAGGCGGCACCCCATCTATTCGGCCTGTCAGCAGGGTTCGAGTATATTATATAAATTAATTGATGAAGTGGCTGAGACGGCCGACAGGGCGTTTGAGGGTGGAAATATTGGAATTCCGGCGCAGAGACGTGATAATTTTTTTTCTGGGAATAAATCCGGGACGTTATTCACTGGCAGCTGTTCATCGTGCGTCGCTTATGTACGGCATTTGACTATACTGCCTGCTTTTTTTATTCGTGACTCTGCCCATTGCTTATTAAAAACTTTGAAAGTGATATTCAACTTAATAATATCGACAAATAAAATTCCTCAAATATGGAAATCATCACGAATATGCCCAATTTTTAAGAGTGGTAATATTAATGATGTTGCAGACTATCGTACCATTACGATAATAAATAATTTTAGTAAAATTTTTGAGTTCCTCCTCCACGATATTTTATATAATCACGTTAGAAATGTAATAAGTGTTAACCAACATGGTTTTATGAGAGGTCGCTCCACGGCGACAAACTTATTATGTATTATTCAATATCTGACTGAAGCCTTGGATAATCGGGACCAGGTGGATGTTATTTACACAGATGAGATTCTCTTCATGAGATTCTCTTGCGCTAAGAAAATACGGCCTTTCATTTGATTTTCTGACACTTTTACATTCTTATCTTTGTGATCGTTATCAATACGTGTGCTACAGAGGTTTCTCTTCATGCAGTTTTCCGTTCTTGTCGGGTGTCCCCCAGGGATCTATTCTGGGTCCATTGTTGTTTCTTATTTTTATTAACAACATTGTCAACAGTTTCACTATACCTCATCTTTTATAAGCGGATGACATAAAGATATACTTAAAGATAAAAATGTACAGGACTGTGTTGAACTGCAGGAGAATCTTAGTAGACTAAATCTCTGGTGTGGGTTGAATAAATTACCCTTAAATATAAAAAAGTGTAACGTATTGACATTTTCTAGAAAGTAAGATGTATATTTTCTTTTGGACGCCATAATTTATTTTTTTACTTAAAAAAATAACATCAGAGCATTTTTGTAGAGTGGTTTTCAACGAAGAATTTTTATTATATACTTTTCTTATTATATTCATTAGTTTTGGGTTTTACAGCGCTGTGAAGTGAACACTAATTTTCCCGATAGTCCATTGAAAAGTTACATTTGGGGTTGCATTTTTTAGAGGACGCAATTTTATTGTTAAATAAAGCTTAACTTGAAGTTTGTGGGGTCGCAACCCTCCAACTTCGGCCGCCATCTCTATACAATACACTTGCTTTATATGCTGTAGAAATACTTTTCTGGTAAGTCGTCAATCTACCGTGTTTTGAGAGATCTATCTTCATGTGCATTTTTAAAGTAGTCTTTGACATATTGATGAAACGTCGTAGATTTTATTGATTTTCAAAAAATATGCAAGTGTCATTGACTGTCCTAGCCGTTTTTTTCCAACGTTAAATTCTGCAAATTTTTTATAAAAATATTTATGATTTTAGACCACAGTAAAAACTTTGTATGAAAAAAATGTAGTAAATATAGTAAAAGGATATCTTAAACAAAGAACACTGTTCATTTCAGTTTTAGTACTGATTCCTGATTAACGTAATAGTAAATACATACTTTCTACATTCCCTACAGCTACTTTTAACTGCTCAATTGTTCATGTCATTATCTTTAATTGCCTCTAATTGTCAATAAAATAATGATTCTTTATCTGAAAGGATCGCCTCTTTGGTAAAATTCCTATTTGGTTACGCTTCGTCGTTCCATGTTAGTATCAAAATCGTAAACAAAATGTTTAAACAGCTTTCTAGGATAACATTGGACAGGTTACGTGACATTTCACTCTCACTTAGCGATAATGAAATTTATTTCTGCGCATAAACTTGTTTTACGGTCGGAGGCTAATCTACCTAGCCTTTAGATGATTACAAAACGAATCCATTTGTACCAGGTCCGGTCTATATGGGGTGTCTGGGAAAATGTGGGAAATCTCTCGGGTGCAGATAGAACATGCAAAAATGAGAAGACAAGTTCCTATAAAATTTTTTCCTCTAGGCCCTCTCTATGGAGATATGTCTCCGATATAATTGATAATGATAAAAAAAAATAAAAAATAAAAATTTATGTGATGGACACTAGTAATGACTCCTTAAAATAGAGTCCTTGAAACATATTTCGGGCTAAGCTTTACAACTTAATGCCTAAATTTTTAACACTCAATATGATAAAGACTTTAAAATAATAAATCCGGGTAGCTTCAACCTTAGACTAAAAAAAGATACTCTTGTTTATTGTCGATAAAATGAACCGCTTACGAGAAAAAGTTTGACCTATGTTCGCAAAAAATGTACGTTTTAGTATTTTTTCAGCACCAAGAAAACGTATTATTTTTACCTAACGTTGCTATTGTACGAAATAAATCAACTATCCTGCATTTTAGAACTTGTCATCTTTCACATCGCTGACAGATTGATCCCTTAATTCGTTGTTGTACCGATTTCTAGTCCAGGAAAGTTAGAAAAAATAGCGGAAATTTTTAGGCACAGCAGATATCGAGATGTGGTTTTCTGCGAGTTTGGAGCGATTTTCATGCACGCTGCCATTTCTCCCCCAATTCACCCCCAGACAACCCCACATAGCCACCCCGTGCATCCCCGGGTAATTCTAATGCCAGAATCGAGTCCGGCAGCCCCGAAAACCCCCGAGTAACGATTTCCGAGCGATTTTTCCGAGTTTCCAGTCGTTCCTATAATGGTGCAAGTAATGATGCAATTGGAAAATGCATTTTCCGGCCCAGAGGGCATTTTTCAAAAAATGGCTAAACCAGACGATATAGACTTTTTTCCTGGGACCTTCCTGAACACAATGCAGAAAACCGCATCTCGATATCTGCTGTGTCTAAAAATTTCCGCTATTCCGATCGATTTTGATCTAAATGCCCTGGACTATTCGTGGTGAATTTAATTGTGAATTAATTCGAAATATGGAATACACGTTTATTGAGTATGCAGATATGCATCTGATGTATGGTCTTGCATCTTTCAATGCTTTACAAGCCAGAAGGTTATATCACGACAGATTTCCTAATCGTGTTCTGCCAAACCATAAGATATTTCAACCAGTTGACCAACGTCTAAGGGAGAATGGGCGATTCCAGTTAATAAGGTAATACATATTATTGACTATTTGTAGGAAAATTTGGAAAAAATAGTACTGATGCTGGTCTGAGAAGAACCGTACGTAAACCGCAATTAGAGGAAAGTATTTTAATTGCTGTAGAAAATACTCATCTCATTTTTTCATGTTCTATCTGCACCTGAGAGATTTTCCACATTTTCCGGACAGCCTGTATAAAAATGAAGGTCTATGGCGTTGTAATGGTACTCGAAATAATTCTTCTGAGACTTGATTTAAGGAATACCGCCACAAAGGAACCGTTTGAAATTACGCCGAGAGTTAGATAAGGATCGGGAGAATGACAAAGATGTGGAAATAGTCGGGAAGTGTTAAGAACCCCGATTATTGCCACATCTAATGGAATTCTGAGTTGTCGAGACGGTTATCTAGTTTCGTGTAGTGTAACGTTAAAGCAGTATTTAGTTGCAGCTCTTGTAGCGCATAAAATCGAGACGAAAGAATAAATTTCGAGGCAGCCGTCTGGTGTTCCGCGAATAAATTTACATGAATATGATATAGAAGATAGCGCACATCAAAGGCGTGCCGCCAGTGCTGGAAAAAAACAGTTAAAATGCTCTTTTTGACAGCACACGGTATTACATTAGACATACTACAGCGAGATATGTATCTGAGTTTGAGTGAAAAAGTACCTGGTCGCTAGATTCAGGGTCTAAATGAAGGTAGGTGCCGTGAAATGTTTAGTCAAAAGCAGGATTTGAAGCTCTAAATACTAATTTAAATATAAATAATAAGGTATCACAATAATATTAATGATGACTACAGGGTGTCTCAAACTCGATAGTATGGGTTTACAGTGAGGATACAAAAAATTCAAATAAAATTTAGGAGACGTGTTGTTAAATGGGATGGGGTAAACTCCATTTTCAATCGAAAGTATTATCTTTGGAATTTGACAGAAACGACTAATGATAAAATATAATTGATCACAATTATATTTTATCCAGAAACATACCCAATTTGTTTCCTGTTAAACGGCTCTCTTTTTTTCCAATAAGCTTTTATTACAGAAATATTTTCTGTATTAAAAGTTATAAGCAATATCGTCCTAAAGTCTTAAATGGTCCAGTCATTTAAGGTTTTATCTGCGGAAAAATTCCTAGTGAGCTGAATTCTTGTATACACCTTTATTATGGCGTTGTAATGAAGATGTAAAAAATCGACATTGATATCGTGCCGACTAAAAAAGTTATAAAGGTCAAAATGTCACGAAAATCAGTTTTTCGCAAATATCTCACCACCTATTGCTAGGAGGTCAATAGAGATCATTATAAAAATTGTTTGTCATGAAATTATCTACAAAAAATGCCTTTCGCATTTTTCTGTAAAATTAACCGTTTTCGGAGTAGAGCGCTGAGAAAGCGACTATATTATGACAATGCACTCGTTTACTCACCACCTTCGAGGTAGAATGCAAGGCGCGTTTTTTACATGGTTTCCCCCGTAGGCATAATCCATGATATGTAATAAGAGGTTTTTTTATTGAAGAGTGAAGATAATTTTTTATTTGAATACTGAAAAATACAGAAGTACATAATTTTTTTTTGTCATTCATTGTCGATATCTTCAGTTTCTATATCATTAACAATTGCTAACGTCGAGTGGACTTATTCCTATTTAAATCGACATCTTCATCATTTTCATCATTGGTTGACTCTGCGTTTAAGCATGACTGGGCACGACAATGTTCACAAACTTTTGAACATCTTAATCCAATTTTTTTGCATCCACATTTGCCGCACAACCTTTTGTACAATTACAAAAGATTGTGTTCAGTAGATCATCGGGTGCTGGTGGTAATAAAGTTGTCATTGCCGCAATACTCAAATTGTTCGTATAATTTTTACGACAATTACTATGAACATTTACAAAAGTCACAGTACTTAAATAGAGGTGATGGTAATATTGAACCATCACCTCTAGCAATACTAGCATTTTTTAATGTTTGTAGAACACGCCTAACTTCTACTACATCACCATCCGATAATAATTCATTGCATATAAAACATGTATCACTCATTATGAAAACTGTTCAAGAGCATGAAACTACTAAAATAACGTCTTTAACACTCAAGAAATAATTCAACTGAGCTAAACACAGTCCGACAGGCAGTAGCAGGTATAAAGCGACAATAAAATACGGAACATCTACCAGTGTAGGTCGTTTGTATAATATTTAGTAGATTTTACTAAGTTCCCAAACCTCTATAATATAAGTATATTTTTGACAAAACTCCCAAATATCAGATAGAGGATTTGAAGACACTTACAAACATGAATAAAAAGCAATACAGTTTACGCCTTGGTATACGATATACAATACTGTATGTGAGTGCATTCTAGTCGCTTTCTCAGCTCTCTACTCCGAAAACGGTTAATTTTACAGACAAATGTAAGAGGCATTTTATGTAGATAATTTCACGACAAACTTATAATGACCTCTATTGACCTCCGAGCAATAGGTGGCGAGATATTTGCGAAAAACTAATTTTCGTGACCTTTTGACCTTTATAACTTTTTTAGCCGGCACGATATCAATGTCGATTTTACAAATCCTCATTACAACGCCGTAATAAAGGTGTATACAAAAATTCAGCTCACTAGGAATTTTTCCGCAGATTGAGGTTTAAAATGCCTAAAATGACTGGACTAAAAAGAAATACCATCTAAAAGTCACATCAGTGGTGGATAGATCAAGTAGTCGATGAAAAACAATTGCATAAATGTCACAAAATACTTTTCATCACTCAATACGAAGTTTAAAGATCAATAGATATCATGACTACAAAATTCACAATTTTGAGTACAGCTGCCTGAGCATCACATTGAAATCAGACTTAATTGAGTAAATGTAGAAACTGTTGATCAGAATCTTTTTTGGCACGTTCTTTGGACGGACGAAAGTTGGTTTGTCAGTAATGGTCACACTACTGGTTCATTGCAAATCCGCACATTGTAAATCCAGTTCAAACCAAGGCCATTTTGGAGTAAATGTATGGTGTGGCATCATCGGTGGGGATTTAATTGGGCCCTATTTTTATTAACATACGTTTAACAGCGTGAGTTACTTAAATTTCCTACAAGAAGAACTTCCTGCATTTAAGGAGAATGTGACTTTGCAGCTAAAGAGAAACCTATGGTTTCAACAGGAGGGAGCTCCACCCCATGAGACCAGGATTGTGCAGCAATATTTAGATAACATTTTCTCACGTTAAGAAATGTTTTGCTTAGTCTTAGATGTACCTCAATTTGCAATTTTAACACAATTTTGCATTTTATAGTTTCTATTTTTATTCCTGAAATGTATTTGTAGAAGAACTATTAGTTAGATGTTTATTTTCGTTGATTTTAGTCAGATATAGAAACCCTTTCACTATCGGGACTTATATTTCGAACTTCCTGTATAATATCAAAAACTGTTGCTTTTATTAAAATATATTTTGTAACTGGAATATATATTTTTAACCTTGTTTTGCTGGAATTGAGTCATAAACAAGAACAATAAAAGAACAATTTGTTACTCGTCAACGTTTCGTTGTTTTATGTCCAACATCTTCAGTACTCTATAAATTCATTATTTTACATAAATCTATCTCAAACGGACACTAAATATTAAGAAAAATGTTGATAAATATATTTTCAAAATGCTTTTGTGACGGACAGACACACCGAATTAACGTTAGCCGTTTGTTTTTCACCCGTCTGCGATACTGTTGCCGTATCATAGCAGATGCCCACCTAAATTGGGCTAATGCCAGAATTAATTAATACTGAGACTTTAATATAACATGTCGTGAAGTCATAGAAGAACAAATTGTTTTTATAAAATTACTTTCCATTGCAATTGCGCTCTCTGCCATTCCGTTAATTTCATATACATAGTTGGCTTATTTGTTTAAAAGAAAATAATGTCAGATTAATATTATGGGGCACAAGTACCAGTAACCAGTATATGTTTTTTGCATCTGTCAACAAAACACCTGTAATATGCAAAAAATATAGACAGGGTGTTATAGAATAATGTTAGACAAGGGACAGGTTCTATGTTTAAAAATAAGAAAAAAGGTTTATATAAACATGGGTTAGGAAATGCTTCGTTTTCATATTAATAACATAATTTCCAAGAGATACTTTTTAAACAGAATTAACAATATCTCGATCAGTTTTCGAGAAATGAAAACTATACTATTCGAGACAGAAAATTTTAAACAACCTGTATCTCGAGAACAAGGCATTTCCGGAACCATGTTTATATAAACTTTTTTTTATTTTTAAACATCCCCTGTTCCTAGATTTTCTTAACATCATTCTGTAACACCCTGCATATGAAATTGAAAACAATCTTATTGACGCAAAATATTCGGTAAACATCCTTATCCGTTCGTCTCGCAGCCTTCTTCCCTTCGCGTCCTCGCGCATTGTTGATTTTGTCTCAGTTTATACATCAAACGCGCTCTTAATCCCAGAGCAAAGAGGAAATCCATTCTCTCGGTGCTCGAGATAAAATCCAGAACGTTATTTATGATTTTATTGTGCCCTTTTCGGTCTTGGGCTCTCCCTCTCAGACCGACAGTCGGGCGTATCAATAAAACGCAGCACTTGTACCCCGTGTTCTCCTCTGGGACAGTTTTAGCGACATCCGACCTTCCAGGGACCCCCTAATATATTTTACGGTCATTTGTCTTCCATAAATCCTGATGGCTCTTTCGGTTCCGCAAGGCTGAAATATAGGCGAAATTAATTTCCATTCGACACGGTTTTTGCAGATGATACGGGAAGGGTGGGGCAGATTTTAGGCAGGAAATTAGGAAGAAACATTTATTTAATTAGTGAATTAATAGCATTGATTTCTGTGTTTACGTTTTGACACAAAAGGCAGCAGTGTACACAGAATTTTGTCAGGGTGAAAAAGGGTTACATATATCCTGCAACAAAAATTATAACAAAAATAAACTATCCGAATATATTTTGACTCAGCAAAAGTGAATTTAAAAAAAATGCGATTTAATTTCACGTTGATGCCTATATTTTCAATTCATTCATTCGTTTAGATACACTGCAAAAAATAATTACACATTTTAACACAAAAGAACACAATACTGTGTTAATCGAGGTCCACATGGAATTGTGGATACGTGTCGATAAAAATATACAGGGTGGGCCATTAATAAGGGGACATAGAAGAGGAGTAACATCATTGGGAGGAAATATGAAGATATAGCTAAATATATCTTCGTAAAATATTTCTATGGAAAAAGATACAAGGTGTCAAAGTTGAAATCTTTTTATTTGTGTTTTCTTTTTTTGTATTAACGCAAGTATCTCTCAACTGATTGAAATTTAATTCAAAAAAATTAGTAGATATCAATGAGTCGTTTACTTTTTTAAATGCCCAGAGTAACTTTGGAAAAAAACTTATATTTGAAAAAAAAATTATCTACATATGTACTTTTATGGACAAAAATAACAACAGAGCAGTAAAAACAACTTAGCCCTTGAGCAAACTCTCTCTACTTCTACATGTCTTAATTAATTAAACTAATTATTACAGCTAATTACAGAAAATTTTCAATATGGCAATTTTCTAATGCTCTAATGCTTTCTAATGCTGATTTCCTCACGTCGAAAAATACATTTGGTTGTTTTAGATCAGTTTTCTGGAAAACGGTAGGAATTTCGTTAACAAAAAATAAGATAGAAATTGTCATCATCTGGCAATGGTCTATCTGTTTCAATAGCTACCTACTACATCATACATTATGATTGCTTTTCTTAAAATATGTTTCCCTAGCAAATTTGATGACAATCGGTTGAGCGATCCTAGTTATTAAAAAAAATGAAAAAAAAAAAATGTAAACCTGTATCTTTTTCCACAGCAACATTTTAGTAAGGCATATTTAGCTATATCTTCATATTTTTCTCCAAAACTGTCTGGCACATCATTAATGGTTCACCTTATATAATACTTAAAATAATAAATTTTGAAACACATTCTTTTTTGATGAGGTCTGTAAAGTTCACAAATTATTTTTACTAAAAACATTAGCGCATGTAAATTTATTTAAATTTGCATGCGCAAATGTTAAATTATTTGAATTTTTAAATTAATTTAAATTTAATTTTAATTTAAAAATTACTCTTCAAAAAGACTACAAAATAATATTTATTTCACACCATCACAAAATTATACTTAGATCAAAGATTGAAAAAAGATACTTGGTGTTCTAGAATTTTTACTAATGAATTTTTCGCAAAATAATAATGCATCTTATGCAGTAAGAGAAACCCACACGATAATCTGCAGTTCTATATGTCTCTTTATAGAAGTAGGTATGTCGAATTCATTTGAATTATCTTAATATGTTTAATGGAAATAAAACAGAAAATGTAAATTTTGGCATATCGCTGAAAACTCTTTTAACAATCTTATTTTTCTGTTTTTTTTTTAATTAATTCATATTCTTACTTCTCTAACGCAATAAAATAAACTGCTTATGTTTCAAACTTTATGATCTGTGGTTTGAATATAAATATATTGCCACAATCTTATTATTTAAGCAGGTATATGAAAAAGGGTCACGCGGCCACGTCCTCGAAACGCCTTCGCAGTTTTTTGCAGATTAAAATAGTAGCGCTTTATTTCCTTCGTGTGAATAAATGCGTATTGTTACACACTACGACATCTAACAGGAATTATGATAACTATTTAGGTCTTTATTAAGGATTGACTATCTTGGTGTAAATACTCAAGGATGTAAATCAATAACACATTTTCGTCTAAGAGACGTGATCAAAACCAGTCGTACGAGTGGATTATTACAGACCTTTGAACTACTTGTTTCCTCGGTTATTTCATTGTGCGGTTTATCAGGCGGCTTATCAAATGTTATTTAGTAATTTACCGGGCGGGATGCGTCGGATAAAAGTTATACTGCGGCTCAACGTCGGATGATTTTCAAATTAAATAAAAGGAGGCATCCAAACGGCATTGTGTGCGGATTAGCATACGGTTCGCGCGCACTCGTCAACCCCAGAATAAGTTCATCCGCTGCCGCTCTTCAAACGCAACTTGCCAGCGAGTGGCAGATATGGAAACAAAGCCCCTTTTTACGGCTCGCTACCGATGGAGCCAATTCCTATCGCAAAACGAATAATCCGGTGGAGTGAGTATGGATTTTTATTTGCCTAGGGTTTTTGCACATTTACATAAACTGTTTTTTTTTTGTGTAGGTAAGTATATCAGAAAAAATGTTATTACGTTACTTACGTAACGTTAATATTTTTTTTTGTGTACGGCAAGTAATGCTCCTTGCTCGTTAGATTTGGGCGGGGTTCCTACAGTTCTTTTTTTTTTGAGAACAGAAAAATATACCTACATATATATATTGTAACAATTTGAAATATACACAGAAAATCAAATGAAAATAACACCTGACCAAACCTAAAGTTAAATAAAAATTAATAATAGAATAAATAATATTACATAACATAAAATACTAATTTTAATAATTTTATTATCAAATTTAAAAATCAATTTCAAAAATTTGCATGACGACGACTATTATTATCATTCAGAACATAAAAAAAAAGAAATTAAACTCAGAGCACCATATAGAAAATAAAAGGAGAAAGTCTACAGAAAAATCTGATATACATATGGTATGCAAACGAGTAACATAATGAAAGATATTCCAATTACAAATAAATCATGTCCTAAAATTAAAATTGAAATGTCAAATTAAAATAATCAATTCTAGAAATGTCAAAAGTTAAGGCAACTTTACAAGAATCTTTTGAACATGAACAAAAACACAAAATAAAGACTATTTTCCTAAATAAAATAATTAAAAATTGTATAATTAAGATAAAAGGACATTTTAAATTTGTATTAGTTATAAGTTGTGTTGTGAATTGTGCATAAAAAAAAGGCATACAAAGACTGCAAGAAAATCATGTGAATGGACTTTTATAACATGGCAATCTGCAGCAAGAAAAAAAAACAATGAATTTGTTGTTAGTTACGGCTTGGGTTGAGAGAAGAGCAGCAGCATTGCAAGAGAGCTCCCGAAATTATAAAAAATTTATTAAAAATAACAAGAAAAATCAAAAAAATATCGTCCTACCAGTTAAAATTTACCATTTGTACATCATCCAGTATAGTTTTTATTGCCACAACTGAAGATATCATCCGTATCCAGGGAAATTGTGCAGTTCCATAGAATCCCACAGGATAGTTTCCAGTTTCCAGGCAGTTTGCAGTTTCCAGGAAGGAAAATAAAACATTCCTAACCTCAGGTACCTTTAAAAAAAAATAAAGTGCACTATAAAAATATCTATAGCTATAGTAAATTAAAATCGATTTTAACAATATCAATCTTTGCAAAGTATAAAAATAAACTACAGGACTTACCTGAATAAAACCAAGTCGAACTCAACAAATATAACATCCACATTTAATCATTTCACTGGAGCAAATAATATCTGTCATCCAAAGAGAAGCCATTTTACTTTAGAATATAATTATGTTTCTGTAGGAATGCAACCAACATTACAAAAATAAAGGATATTTGAGTATAATTTATAAACTTCAATTAAATTCAATATCCAAGTTTTAATCTACATTGGTGTGGTAAAATTCATTATCAGAAAGGTAATATTAAAAAGAAAATATTCTTTATTGTTTTACAATTGATTATAGCACAAAATTATTGATAATCTTTCAAAAGTGTTACTAGTTATTACAATATAAAATAAAACCCTGTATATTTTGAACCGACTCCTGATTTAAGTTTCTTTTGCTCTTTTGATTTAAAAAACTGTGTCTAGCAAGGGATAAACAAAATTTGGTATAAATAAGGTAAGATAAGATAAAAAAAAATTATTATATAAAAGGTTTGTATTGAACGAAATATAGTTGAAACATAATACATAAAAGAATCATTGGCGCCCAACAAAAATTTAATATTTAACTTTAACATCAAATACACAATAAAATATTAAAAATTAAAATAAACAATAAATAATAAAATTCAAATTAAAAATAAAAAAAAAAACATACACAGATATAATAATAATATAACAATATATATATATATATATATTAGATTACTATTATTATTATTATTTTTATTTAAGTTTGGGCGCCAAGTGGTTATTTGCCCTATTTGCAATTTATCATCAGAAATCTAACCACTAATTCAATCTGACAACATAATACGTACACCTGGCTGATAAAAAGAAAGGCCTTATAAAAGTTAGCAACTTTAGTTATACAGGGTTAACTGTGATTAAGTACAAAAAATTTAACCACGTGCTCAGGGAAGCCTAAAAGACAATAAAAAAATTATTCCACAATTTTAGCTCGATATTTAAAAAATGGGGCAAAACCCTTTTTTCCTACGGAAAGTCGGCGCGAAACTTACATCTGTCAACAATATCTACTACCATCGTCGTTTTTTGCAGCATTTCTAAATGTAGAAACGAAAATTTACATTCTTATTAGTAATAATACCTGATAGATAGGTAACAGTTAATCCACTTAGCTCCAGTATTTTGCATTCGTTTTCCATTATTTCGTTATAAACTGGTAGAACTACATATTCGCTCATTACACCCACGCACTACCGATAAAAGACATTCCCGTAGGTACAATTAGATAAAATGCCTATTTATTATAACAAAATCGAAAGGAATAGGTACCTAATAGACGTTTTAATGTAACCGCGGCAGTTTTTTCCCATAACCTAGAAAACCAAACCGGCGAACTATATTGTGGGAAAGTCTCTGCACCCAACACGAATGTTTTTATTTAATAACTATAAAACGTTTAAAAATTAAAATAAGGCACTAAAAACTGAAGAAGAACACAAAATTACAACGTAAACACAGGAATTCAATTATGACATGACAGCGATACTTACTGATGAGTGACTGTTGCATGCTTGTAGAGTATGCAACCAACAAGCAAGTTAACATTGGCGACGTTAAATAAGGATTTAAAATTATATCGAAAAAAATTTTTTTCCGCTTTATAAATAAGTAAAAGGAATTTTTTTGAAGGGTTATTCCGTTAATTCTTATTTTTCCCTATCCCCTCCTAAAATATTTATACTAAGTCATAGTTAACCCTGTATTACAAAGAAAATTGATGATTACAAAAATTTCTTGTTGTGACTAAATACTTAAAAAAAATGTTCAGTGTGCGCTTAAAAATACCTCTTGCAAGAGAAAACTACGATGGGTAATATAAATATACGAGTACATACATTTAATACAATCAACAAGTACCAATTAAAATTAAAAATACTTGCAACCACGTTATTGAATAAATCTAATTTAGATCAGCCAATACGAAAGATTATATAAAAGAAAGTCCCCTAGGAGGTACTTATCCTCTCCTGCCGGTGGAAGTTCTAGGGGGGCCGAGGTAAGTGTCTTGTCTAGGCTTCCACGGATCGAAATTTGGAAAGCAGGAAATAATTCCTGGTCACTAGTGGTCCCAAAATGGCCGCCCTCTCACCTAGTTTTCTAGTATAATTTCTAGATCGTTTTGCTGGACAAAGCTGAGGCATATATTCTGCGCACCCTTAGGAAGACGCCTGAAACACAATTCTCGATCTGAGCTGCTTGTTAACTTAACATCACTACGCTAACGGGACGTAGTTACATTAAGCATTCTTACCTCCCTGTGCCGATTATCCTAACACAAGCAGGAGACGTCTTTGTCTTTATGCAGGACCAAATCCAAATAAAAATTTGCTGCTCAGGTATTACGGTCTAACCAATATACCATAGAAGCACTACGTAACACCCTTATTATTAGGCAATTCGTGCAATCCGTTTTACATTAACGACAATATCTTGAATGCTACTTCTGCCTTCTCCTGCTTCGCACAACACACACAGCTCAGAAATTAGTACGCTGGTTTCAGTCGCTTCACTATTTTACTGTTTTCTTGCTCTGGTGTTTTTTTCCAGCAAATACTAATAAAGCTTTGCTTGAAATTCTTACTCATAGCTGTCGCCATTAATACCTATTTTTAATAAATTTACCTATATACCGGACGGACGATAATTTTACCGTAACAATGTCATAAACGTTTGTTCAGAACTGTTTTCCAGAGCGCGAGAAATGTAGAGGAACACGCCAAACCACGACAAAAGCTACGCGCCTAGTCACGGCTATTCAATGCATACATTCTTATGAAGGTGTTTATAGGGGAGTACTAAAACGGAGCCAGGCGCCAAGGCAGAGAATCTAGCAAGGTTTAATTTGCGCGCGGCACGATTGTCGATATACTATACATACCCGAGGTCCAAAATAATAGAAAGTGATTCATTCACATTTAGATGAATACGCGGAGTGAGGAAATTGAATGGCGAAAACCGCATTCCGATATATCGATTTGTTTAAAAGATACAGGGTGTTTATAATTTTTTGCATTTTCTATGAAGCTTAATAACTACCTTGTTTGTTGATATATTTGATTTTTATAAATGCATTATTTATTCATTTTCTTACGTAAATTTCAATGATGTATGCAGTTTTTTAAAATACTCTTTATTTTTTGGGATATAATGCAAAGTTACGTTTTTTAAATGGAACTCCCTGTATTTTATCTCACGGCTGGATAGCATTTTTCATTGGCTTTCCAACAATGTAGCATACTTTATATTTCTTTATAGCAATATGTGTGAAATTTATCCTTTTTTTATTGTCAATTTCTACTGCTAACTAGTTTATATTTTATTTCTTTACAGTAAAAAATGTAATTAAAATCATTGTTAAGTAATCTTAGTAATGAACTTGTGTCATTATCCGTTTAGCTTAATGATACACTAAAGTATTGGTAAAAAAATTAAAATGAATATTGAACAGCTGTCAAAAAATAAAAACAATGCTATGGTTTATAAACGAATTTAATTGTTTTTCAAAGCTAACTAGAAAATTAATCGTAAATAATCGTATTAGGGTAGGTATTGACTACATTTTTGTTGCAGATAGAAAATGCAACAGGAAACATTTATTTAGATACATACTTATTTAATTAATATAGGGTGTTTTATATTTTTGTACCGTCGATGATTTCTGAGATATGCAAATCTTTTACCAATACATGCTTAACAAAAATAAAATTAAATAAAAGCTTATTCTGTAATATATCATTAAGCCAAATGGAAAATGATTAAGTCCATTATTAAGATTACTCAATCATAGTTTTGATTACATTTTTTACCATAGATAATACTATAGAAATAAAATATAAACTGGTTAAGTTGACCATAAAATTGGGAAAACTGTGATTTCAGATTGCTATAAAGAAATATAAAGTATTTAAATAAACTGCATACATCACTGAAATCTACGTAAAAACTAAATAAATAATGTGTGTAAAATATTAAAAAATAAAGAAATTATAAAGGGTCATAGAAGAAGCAAAAAATAAGAAACTCCCTGTATTGTTTAAACGAATCGAGATATCGAAATGCGGTTCTTGACCTTAAATTTTTCTTAAAAATCGAGTTCGTGCGACTTTAGATACTTTTATTCTATATCTTCGGGAAATAGGAAAAACCCTCTAAAAGTGTCGAAGTTGGCCCACTCTGTACACAATATTTTCTTTTTCGTACGTTATTAAGAAAATACCATTCATTAATACGCTGTCGATTCTAATAAAATCTCATCATCTGATGAAGACGACGATTCGGTATACATATTGCTACGATTTTAAATTTAAAACTAGAAGAGTCCCTGGCGCTTCGCTCCATCATAAACATTGTCGTATTCCTCCTAGCTCTTGTCTTGGAGCGTGGCGTGCAGCCTGGTGTTTTTTTGTCGTGGCCTAGGGTGCAACATAAACATGCACTTATGAGAGCCGCATTTTGTCAGTAGTCATTTAATTTACTAGCATTATACAAGGTGTACAAAATTTGAGGGTCAATACTGGCAAATTTGCCCGATTCTCACCTTTATACTGCACAATGTTTCCGACGATCTTCGGCTAGTTTGTCGACAGAGTCTGGTGCTAATCTTTCTAAATAAGAGACATGGTGGATAAAAGTTTAGTATAGTAGCGGAGGGTTACGTGGAAGATTCCTTACAAAACAAAAAGAGCATCGCAGGCTAAATGACCAGATAACATGCGCCCTACCCTAGTACAAGTTTCATAGAAATAGAAATAGTGCTAAAAGTAAATTACTTGTAACACTAGTGTTTTAAAATTACGTTTTAGACAGCATGCGTTAAAAATTATACATAGTAGTATAGTCACTTACCAGATTATAATGTAAATGACTATTTATTCATCCTATAAATCCTTGTATGCGTATGAATGATAGACAGTTTGAACAGTTTTGATACTCGCCTTTTAGATCTTTTTACTGGCCTTTATTTCGTATCGAGTTCTATGCCGACCAACGATGTTTCTGCGGTTTGGTTCATCGCTAACTTTTTCCCCGCGGTTGCCCATCACTCAAAATTATATGAGTAAAAAGTTTCCAGAGCCAAACAAAAGTTGCCAACTCCTGAACAAGCGATGTCGAGCGGACCGCCAATTTCATCGCGCTTAATTCGTAACTATGTGGGGCAACTAATTGGATTCCGCTTTGCTAGTTGCGCCTTATTTGAACCGAACGAATACTCTGTCCAATTATTAACAGATAAACGAGGCCTTAACGGTGGACGTTATTTTAAAAGTAATCGAGATACACGCTGACCGAAATCGTTTTCGAGAACGCAAAAATTTTGCGAAGAACGACTCCGTCAACTTTAGGCGTATTTGTATTGTTTAATACACATACAAAAATTTAGACTAGCTGAAGTATCAACATTTTTATTTTATGGGGGGCTTAAAAATTATGAAATTTTTTCACTAATCGTTTGTGAAAATTTAAATGTGCGGAATATCAAAGTTGAATTTGTAACATTGCTGTTTTGTAAAGTAATGATTGTGGCGTCACAGAAACTATTTAGTCGAGACAATTAGAAAAATAAATGAGCACATTTTTCATCTTTTTACTGTCCCAGTTTTACCACTACACATATTTTTTACTACTTATATAAAAAGATCTAGACCTAACGTATATATAGGCACTAAGTAATGAATAGATGTAGCGTATTCTGTAGTATTGGCTTTCAAATGGCTTCTCAGATCATCAACATCGGTTAGAAGCTACGGAGTGATGTTTTCAAGATCCTGAAATTCTTTGGATATGTTTATACGTCACTTTACATCTGGCTGCTCAATACTGAGTCTAGACAAGACCTCAAGCAGAGAGCGAGCCACTGGCATTTCTTCTTCTTCAGAAAATTAATACCTAAAATGACCATGGGGTTCGATTTAATGTTAATGTTCACAATTCTTATTAATGATAGCGCATCTGATTTAAACGTACAAATGTATGCCATAATAATGACACTTTTTAAAGTGAATTTTGCGATTCCTTTTGAACTGCTGGCGTATTTATAATGAAATCTACTTTCAATTTTTAACAATAGTTCTTAGTTGTTTCACTTGCCAGTAGAGGCTTGATTAAATTTCTACTCAGAACTTCCACAGAAGATGAAAAACTGTTTTGAGGGAGTGTCATTATTATTACAAAAGCATGTACATTTCTTGTTATATGCTGATGACATGAAAATATTTTCTTCTGTAAATAATGAACTTGACCTCGTGTCTTGACATTTTGTCGAAAATGAGAGAGGAGCACTATCATGCAAGAACCACATTCGAAGTTGGACAACTAAGGGCACATCTAATAGAAGTCCATTCGAGATACTGAATCTCATGCATTTGATTTGGTAAAATGAATGGTTCAATCAAGCAATCATCGACAATGCCTGCCTAAACATTTAAAGAAAAGCGTTGTTGGAAATGATCATGTTGGATCTATTCCCAAATTCTTTTGGATAAGTTGTCACCCTGGATGTATATAGTTTTGTCAGTTTTTATTGTCGTTTTTTATATTAAAATTTGTTTTTCATTTTGTTCATGTTATATTTTCCTCCTTATCGTGTAATTCGACCATTGCCCCTTGGATATTGTAATATAAAAGAAATAAGTAAAACATAAAATAAATATGAATTTTTTCTACATTATAAATGATTTTAAATATTAACATTTTCTGCCTCTATAAATTTCGTATATTAAATTTTTAATGACCGAACGCTACATAGGCAGATTTGAAAAAGAAATAATACCCGTTTTACGTTACGCCGAGTAAAAAAGATAACCAAATTTAATTTGCAAAAAAAAGAGAATGGGTACAAAATACAGCGCGCAAATGAATTTTTATTTTCGTAAAAACATCATTTCCATTACAGATTTGAGATACGCCATTCTCCCGTTCCGAAAACAAACAGCAATTAAAACTCCAACTAGTTATAAATGTATTCGGCACATTAAAATTAATCATTTCACGGTCCACCTGTTAATTAGTATCGGCAGTGGATCGATCGCGATCGCTGATTGGGAATTACCGCCGACAGAAAATTTCAATTTCAAATTTTAATAAGCATTGTTCGGGACGCGTTTGCAATAGAAATTGATGATATTCGCAGTTGTATAATCGACCGTGATATCGATTCTGGGGTTGCATTAGGCGAAAATGAGCCCCAAGGAAGTCAATGTGCAACAGAACGGGATCAGAGGAACGCTTAATAAAAGTGTATAAATCTAGAAGTTATTCACCTTTACCAGTTTAGCAATTTCTAGTTTGCAAACACGGAATTCCAGGAAACAACTACTCTGCGGGCTAATGCCCCGACCAGCATTGAATTATACCTAAAAAAACTATTAAACAAACAGTTAGTCACTTATCAGCAGCTCACCAGACATATATTTGTTTCGAGCTTATTAGCTCTCATCAGTATGCCATAGTTGAGGTATCTGACGAAGAACCCTAACCGTTTTAAGTTTGTCTAACCCGACAGAAGGGACCATGAGTACGCGGTGTAGATAAGCTGCATCTAGCGGCCATTCGCCACTCCATGCCGGACTGAAAAGTCACAGACACGCGATGTAGAAAGCTCTACATAGCAGTAGAAACCATTCAAAGTTATCGACCTCTGTCGCTTTCAGCGTAAACGATATTTTCCAAAGACGGAATTCCAGGAAACAACTACTCTGCGGGCTAATGCCCCGACCAGCATTGAATTACACCTAACAAACCTATACCAAACATGTAAAGTCACTCGTCAGTAGCCCACCAGACATATACCGACAGACTTAAAACAGCCATGGTTATTTGTCGGTTACCTCTCTTGTGACATACTGATGAGAGCTAATAAGCTAGAAATCTTTACATGTATATTTTATTATTTTGGCCAATTTTAACTTTTTCATTTCATACCAATTATAAGTAAAATATATAATATAATTATTTACACTTTTTTTATGACAGTTTATCAAAATGTAACTAATTTAAGTTCGTATCTGTAGTCTGGTTATACAGGGATCTTCTTTGTTAATTTCTCACGTAATTACTTTTGTTACAAAAACCGTCACTTGCACTAAAAAGGTATGGTAACACAGTATAGAAACCTCGGTGAAAAGTTTCATTCTTGTCTCAAGAAATGACACACTTTTCACTTCGACATGATATACTCTTAAGTAACAGTAACTAAATAAAAAAATAATTGTATGTTAACAACTTTGTATTGTTTTATTCTCTTTATTTCTGTACGGACATACTCTTTATCTTTATTTAAATAGGTAGTCCATAATCATCAACTTTAAAATCAAGGTAAAAATATTGTCATATCTTAACTTGGCTTTAAATGAAGAAAATGGGATAAAGTTGCACACATTCCGGTGTACGAAGGATAAATCCGCGTCTCAGGAGGACAATTTGTAAAAATTACATTAACTTTTTTCACCGACAACGTATAGATCAGGCGGCACATGTTCATGAAGTCTGGGTTTTATATCTCAATTTTATATTTTCTGCATGTGCGGCATGAACGGTACAAACTGCCAGGAATGTACGTACGTACGGTGTACGAGATATTCTAAACTGAGATATTAAATGTCTACTTGTCGCCTCGACGTAGTTTATTTTGAAAGGGAACACCGCCCGGCGAGGCAGTAACAAATTATTTTACACGGGCAGGCAAATAAAGTACGTGAAATAGGTGGATTCCTTGAAGGAACGTCACTTTTTTCTTTGATTTATCAAACAGTAATCGTAAATATTGTTAATTTATGCTAGGTAGCCTGCCAGTAATGACTGTGGTTTATTACTGATAATATTAACCAATAAATTGATTTGATAATGAAGCGTGTCGTAAAGTCTCGAAATATCTTTTTAGTTCAATGCCTCATTAGTATTCTGAATGGAGTTTATTTGTTTAAGAAAGTAACGCAATACAATGCAAATGATGTTTCTCAAACTATAAGTCAAACGGGACGAAAGAGTTTTTACAGTTCAGTGAAATAATACATTGAAGTACTCCGTTATAGAGACAAACATACATTGTGACATCCACAATGTTATTTTTCTGTGTTATTCAGAATGGTTGCAGTGGAAACACGTACCTATTTATTTCCTATTTAAAAATAATAGCGTGTGCTATGTAATATATCTACAATTTGTATAACGATTTTAATGTCAGTTTTTTTAGAGTAGGAAGTCCATAGACACACGTCCAAATGTCCCATAGAAAAAAATCCCAAATACTATAAAAATAATAATATGTCTATCTTTTTAAATAGAGTTTTATTAATTTATTTTTCTTTTTTTCAGGTAAATTTCAACAGTCTTTTACCAGTAAATGTAAGTACAGGCTAAACTATGTCAAAATAAAGGATCCATATTTCAAACGATGTTCTACGTCATTGATCATATAGGCATAGGTATTTGAAAAATTTCTACCGTAAGTTGATAAATACTCATAACGTAGTGCCCTTTTCAATGGTAACACACTGTATATCAACGCAGCTGCACCACAGCTGGACATTCTCGTTTAAATATTCGTCGATTTGTATACTGCGTCGCTTCCAAAGCATCCAAACTCACTACCGAATCCCTCTGATCGCAAAGATGGATTGAGCCATCAAAAAACCGAATTCCAAGGACCTTTGCGGCTTCGTCACTTAAAAACAGCCGTCCTCGTACCGCAAATTAGTGCCCGGTTGGCGAATTTCAATTCGGAGCCCCATCAATCAGCGGATTACGACCAATTTCTGGAATTTTAAATCCGTCGGAAGGGGTAGGCAGCTGTTATCCTTATTGATTCCTTCGGTTTCCATTAAAAATGGCGTTTTATAATCCGTTGATTAAAAGATAGACGGGTCGGTTAAATGGCGAGAACATAAGACACATGATGATTCTAAAATAAATGCATATTTTCCAAGGGTTAATAGAACACGTGTAAATAATTGTTCAATCATTCATTTAATTAAGAAACAGAAAATTTTTAAACTATCCTTGTTGTGTGGACGTTGATGTAATGTCAAGGACACAACTTACCCGACAGAACCACATATACACTTCTAAATACGTATATTTTGTTCAAAAATGTACATGTAATGTAAATGTAAAAATGTAAAGTCAACAGAACATGAAAAATATTAAAATTATAGTAACTAATAATAATAAATTTGACTTTGCTATTTCATGTATGTAAACACTGCACGAAAAAGTGACAAAAAGAAGACTCAAAGATTGTTTTTTAATAATAAAAATAATTTGATACCGCGATATTTTCAATTTTTCTATAAGAAAACTATGCGAAACTTGTTTATGATCTTTTATTGAAATAAAATCGATTGTTGTCTTCAAACTGTAATAATTACAGTCTGAAAATTGTTAAAAGAATGTTTTAATTAACTTGTTCTTCTTCGCCTTATCGTCAAAAGTCAATTTCAGTTCTTTATTTCAAACGAAGCATCTTGTGCATGATGAATTGTAGTCATATTGCGAAGATGTTAAGATTCGATATCATTGTCCTTGTAAGAACTGTATAAAAGTCAACAGAAGAAGAAATTTTTTTATTAAAATTACAGTAACTGAAAATAACAAATTAGACTCTGTAAACACTGCAGTAAAAATTTCACATTCTGTGATAAGAGCGCTAGTGTAGGTTTTATCTTTATCCTGTGTGGTTCGAATTACTATCGGTCAGTTTTGTGTTCTTAAAGTGTTACTTGGTCTCCTTGATTTCCAGATCTAAATCCTATATACTTTTTATGATGACATTTAAAAAACGAAATATTAAGTATCGTTGTAGAAAATTTCTGTGAATTATGTGAACATATCAACACAGATGCTGATAATCTGTGCTTTCGGGAAAAACAGGGAGGACTACTACAAAAGTAAACATATTATAAATAGAAAATTCACTTAGGAAAATTCTCATACCTCTCTAGTACGATCCTGCCGTGACATACGAAATCCCCACGCCCACTAACTAGCTCGCGAGACTGACTGATCGCCTAACGAAGGCACGCGCTGCTGGCCCGTTCGGTGATCTATTTTCCTTTGATTGTTACAAGGTGGGGGTGAATGATAACGGGAATTAGTCAAGACTCGTTCTCAATGAACTTTACCAAGATTTATTAACACGTCCTCGCCTTCAGTAATTTGAATTTATTCGGTAATTAAGTTAGAGATGATTTGTATTCGGTAAGAAGCTAGGTGTCAGGTGTAGGCTGCGTAAATAGCACCTCAGGGTTCAGTCTGATGAGGTTAAGAAATTGGTGGTTTAGGAAAATGTCTCTTTTGCGACATAGATAGATACAATCGCTTTGGGAAAATTTATATGAATTCTTTTACTGCTATAAAGTGCGATTAAGAATTGAATTAATTAATTATATTAAGAATGAGGCAATAGGCCTAATACTTATCTTCGACCAACAATACAGCCAGCTGACACTCCACCATCTTTAAGGTTGCGGTATTCTAAATAAGAAAGTACCTCGATCGTTGACAGACAATGATATAAAACTGTGTACCGGGAAGTGCTGGATATCTAGCGGAGAAAACTTGAACTGCAAATATTTAAAGAATGTCACAGTTGGAGTGCAGAAAATAACGGGTGGCCGAAACTGAGTTTGAAGGTCATGCGTTCGATCCTGCGGCAAAATATTTACAACCCTATCATCTAAATGGGATATCGATTTTTCCGTATTCTAAATTTCAGCGTTCAGATGCAGTTTATCCTTTGCAAATCTGTGCTTTGCAGTAGCAGTGGTTTTCTGTATTCTTTATGTGTGTGTAATACTAGTGAAAATTATAGAACATTTTTATTAATTGAAAATTCGTTGGATTTAGAAAGGTATGTATATCATTATTTGTAAATTGAATTAAAGTAATAATTAAATAATAGGTACTTAATAATTATATATTTATATGCAGCAGGAACAGGGGAGGGGATTCGAATTTTTAATTTATCAAATTTTAGGAATACATAATAGTTATTTATACAACAAGTACAAAAAGTAAGTGTTTATTGCACGCGACGTGAAATTGTCCTACGAGGCCGTTAGGCCGAGTGGAAAACACGTGTTTATGTTGTTGTTTTGTGTTTTTCTTCAGTTTTTAGTGCCATTTTTAATTTTTTTTGTATATGCTGTCTAGTTACGTATTATCCAAATTTACAAAAAAATTAATTCTAAATCAGAATAAGCGTCAAATTAATGTGAGTGCAAAGAAACATTAGTGAAGGGAACAAAATTTAAAGAAAAACGATATACTTACGCAATTAAGTTATTAGAAAACATTAACTAAAAATAATTTCTTAGACGCCTTGGAACTCGAATGAAAATTTTATAGAACAGTGTGATATTAATTTTTCATGTAAACTGAACTCTCGAATCATATCCGAACAACCCTGTATAATGTAAATATATTTTTAATTCATTATTTATCCCTTTTATAATAGGTATTTAATAATAAATAGTGAGATAATTCACAAAAGACAAATAGCAATATACTTTTTGAAAAATTTGTGTACCTGCAATAAAAGATAATAGTAAAAACAATCCTTTTATGTTTCAACCTTACCCTGATATCTATTACATCTTTATTTGTGTGGTGGGTTTAAAATATGTAAGCAAACTTATACGGCAAAAATTAGATGTCAAAATTTACCTAAATGTCAAGCTCCAACGAGTTACAGTCATTTACAAGACGTATGCTAATAAATGTTTTAAAGTAAATGTTAAAAAAACCCCTGACGGCATGAGAACAATGTACACTAATATACAGGTAAGCGTCATTTGTTTTCTGCATCCCTGTATACTCCATATTACGATAGCCAGTAATATCAGTGGACAGATAATTTAACTGTAAGATTTTCCTTTTATAATTTTGAAGTGGTTGTCATTTCACTTTAAAAATTTTCAAATTCTGTCAATTTTGAGATTTTTTTTTACATTTTTTTCAACACCCTGTATTTTTAAATTTGAATCAGATCGATTTAATTCTCTGAATTTTGCAGGAGTTTGGTTTGGTGTTTTAAACACCTGTATTTTTTCGTTAACAGTGTTCCAATAACCCTTATTTAATATTAAAGAGATTTTTTTAGTTCCCATAATTTTGAGGTATTTTAAAGGTCAAAATTTTCTCATAACTGCATACAGAACGTCTTTCGCACGTTCAATAACCGTTCCGAAGTGGAAAAATCGAAAATTTATATCAATAACAATGCAATCAAATGCATGTGGTATGTTTAATTCGTCTTGATTTCTAATATAATACTTAATTCCAAATTTTGGTCGCCCTGTAAACAGAATTTACTTTACCGCCACCTCTTAGTCAGAGGCTGAACTATTTGGCTATTTGGCTGAACTTGCTGAAAAAATGACCCTTATGGAAAAATGCTAATAAATTTTTAGGTACTGAAATTTATCAAACTAACTACTTTTTGAAATTGATATACAGTTCTAAATATTCCTATAACATAAACTTACTTAGTGTTACATATAAAATTGTTTAGGTTTATGTATATGCACGATAAATTAATTGATAAAAATGTGACATTAGGTTAGCAGCAAAGACCAATATGAAAATACGTTTTTTTAAAGTTAAAACTTTGTTTAAACTATATTTAAATAGTAATAATGAATAGACAGAACTTTAAAGATTCTATTTGTGTGGTTATTTTTGTTCTTCGAGCTTTATTTTTTGAGATTTCAGTACCTAAAAACACTACAAATACGGGTCATATTTTGCCAGAAATACGGCGGCCTTAAGGTAAAGTTATTAAGTTGGCGTCCATCACTTCTGAAACATAAACACATCGCGACCCCAAGACCATTTTTAACCGTCGCCGTCGTGTAAACGCAAAGTTTACGTAAAAGGGGCCGCGCACAAAAGGGCATCGGAGTGGAAACATCCCCGACGGCGGTCTAGACCTCAATGCAGTGCGCAAATGACCCGACGCCCCAAACTTCCGAGCAATTAATCTTACATTTTGCCGTGACAAAATAATTTCGTCCCAAACTTTAATTTAAACTGTTAGTGGAACTTTCGGAGGGGTCGGGATCGTCGCGGGAATTTTAATTTGTTATTGCGGCGTGCCCACAAAAAGCTCACACGTCCACGGGTTGGAGAAGCTACGAGGTTGCTGACAAAATGCTTTGCTGTCTTGGGGGAACGGGAAATTTCTGTTGCATATTTTACGAGAGATTTGAATAAATTTTTATTTAATTATTCTTTACAGCTTTTTTTATTGCGAATTGACTTATCTTGACAACCACAACCTAGCACTTTATGTGTAAGTATAAAATAAAAGAAGTTTCTTACGAAATATGAATTTTTCCAAGAAAAAGGTACCCAATATGACACATGAAAGAGAAAGGTGGCCCTTAGCATATATTTATATATATATATAGCATTAAAATAGCTTCTGTAATAATCTTCTCAACTGCACACATTTGTCAGTAGATAGTTTGTTTTATCATAGTTTAGAGTATACAGGGTGCCTGGGAAAATGTTGGAAATCTCTCGGGTGCAGATAGGACTTGAAATGACAATATCCTATACAATTTTTTCCTACAGACCCTCCCTACGGAGATATGTGTCCCTGAAGCACGTCGCTGGAAGTCGCAAAAAAGTTCTGTCATTTAAAAGAAGTGTAATGTGTCATAAGTGGCGCCCTCTACTAGTGACGTCAAAATTACCGACAAATTTGAATTTCTCGTCCCAAATAAACTCGATCTCCAAAATATTTTAGAGATCGAGGAAAAAAATTGGATTCTTTAAAATAAAATTTTAACTTTGGCACCCTGTATCTTTTCAACCATCAACTAAGATTTGATTGATGTAAGTTTGGCTACATCGCATTATTTTGTTGCCAGGAATAATCTCTTGCTCTAGTTCCCAGTAATTTCGGGAGACCCTGCAAGTTGACCTCGAAGAATCCCTTTTTAATTCTATCTATTTAACATCGGCATGATCAGATACGACACGACATCAACTGCGACAGACAGCTTATAATTCTCTTGGGGGCGGCCCCAGGACTATGTAAAAGAGAATATCAAGCACCAGACCCTTCGGTAATTTAAAAAAATATGAATACTGATGCGAACCGGCGAAGAGGCCGTTAACACCCAGCGTGTCGCGACCGAATTCGAAATAAATTAGCGCCCCCCGCAGGCGTTGCAAAAAAAACAAATAATTCCCGCGGGACTCCCCCTTGATTATATTTAAATGGCATTCCACCCTCTTCGACTCCCCCGTGTGGATTCCTCGCGGGTTTTATTATTTTATCTCTCTTGTGTCCCTTTGAGCGGCGCTGAGTTTTTGTCCCCTTTTTGCCGCCCGCCGTCGGATGAAATGAAAATAAGGCGACACTGAACACGTGCCGAACTCCATCCGGGGGTTGTAAAAAACCGCCGCGTGCCACGGAACTCCGGTGAAACGGGAAGAACCTGCAAACGGAAAAAACTCTCATTTATACCAGCTGGCACGAAGCTCCTGTATCCAGCCCATAACAATTCTACCTCTTGTTTGTGAAATACCGGCTCTAATGGTGCTTCCAAAGATACAATTAACTGTATGAGATGTTCTACAATTATCTTTTTATCGTGGGTGTAAATATATTGCACTTTCCAGGAAACAATTCCAGGGAATTGCGATAGAGGTCGCTAGTTTTCAATGCTTTCTACGGCGAATGGCCGCTAGAAGTAGCTCTGCTGCTGCGCGTTACTTATGGTCCCTACTGTCGGGTTAGACAGACTTAAAACATCTAAAGTTGTTCGTCGATTACCTCATCTATGACATACCGACCAGAGCTAATAAGCTCGAAACCGGTATATGTCTGATAAACCGCCGACGAATGATTTTAGCTGTTGCTAGAGGTTTTTCATGGGTAATGCTGATCGGGGCATTAGCCCGCAGAGTGGTTGTTTCCTGGAATTCCGTGATTGCAGTTCTAACACCCATTTAAATTTAGTTATTTTTTGTAGTGTGACACAATAATTTAAGCATTTAACTGATAACAGCATTAGGGATGTTTTCAATCCCTGTAATATTAAATTTGACAACTTCATATTTCAAAATGTCACGTTTTGGCATTGCGCACTTTTACCCGCTGTACTTTTAATAAATAAATAGTTGTCTTGTTGTGTTGCAACTTATTTGATTTTTTTTGTCAACAATCTTTCTGACTAAATATTTATCTGACATTGACAAATGCCTCACAATTTTATGTCAAATTTCTCAAGTACTCGTACGTTGGCTTGGTGATAGCTGAATTTCCGGAAAATTTTTAAATCTCCATGGTAACTAAATAGCTAGAAATTTGTTAAAAAGCAATGGTGATATTTTCACCAGCCTTTCTGTAAGAGAACTTTGCACAACCTGACAGTTATAATCATTTTTTCAACCAAAATCGATTGTTGTCTTCAAGCTTAATAATTAGTTTGAAAATTAATAAAATAATGTTTTTAAGTAACTTACTTTCAATTCTATATTTCAAATGAAGCATCTTGTGCATGATGAAGTATAGTGTCATTGCGAAGATGTTAAGATTCAATATCATTGTCCTTGAAAAATATCGAAGGGAAATATGGCTAATGGACTGGATTTACAAAGATGTGACACTCATTGATTTAAAATAACGATTTACTCACCCGGTAAAGACAGAGCTTGAACAATAATAAAAAGAAATAAAATGTTATGAAACATATTCTTTGACATACATAATAGGTATAATAAAATATTGGTAGATATATCATTTTAATAATTTCTAAGGTAGGTTACATAATTGTAAATTTATTTTTTATTTTCAATTTTATATTTTAAACGTGTTTTATAGTTATCAATAATTTTCTAATAAATTGATCAAAACATTATAAATTGGTTACAAACAAGAAATTCTAGCTCTACTTTGTAAGGCAATTTTACCGACATTTAATATTTATTCAATTACATTATACAATTTTGACATTTATTATTTTCTATATTTATTTTAAAATTTGCTAACATCAAATTACCCTATTTTTATACTGTGCCAAAAATAAAACAAATAATTACAAATTTTAAATTCATTTCTGAAACAATTTGTTGGATAAAAAAATGGGCAAGTGTAAACAGAATCTATTTGTTTATGTGTATACAAGATGAAAAAAATTGTTGACGTTGTAACCCAAATACATCTTAAGGAAATGTATTGCTGTGTATCTATTTATGCACAGAAAGCAATTTCCGCAATACAATTCCGAGGAGAAACTTTCCTTTTTCCGACGACGGGCGTGTTCCTTTTGAAATAAGCATTCAATATAAAAAAATAATTACAGTTGCCCGGAGCCTGTCGAAAACTTTATCTGTTCCCGGAATACAAATAAATCAATTTATTTTCCTCCCCCGAAGAAGCGCCTTCTTCTCCCAGTTCATATCAACTTTTCTTTTCATCTCGACGGCCCTGTACTGATTTCTCCCGCAGAAAATAAATAGAATGTCAGTGGAAAGTCGATGAAGTAAAAAAATGGGCTATTAACGAATCGCTCTTATAGCACGGTGCACAATAAAACAAATAAATAATATGATATATGAAATCTTTTAATATTGAGGCTTTAGTGCTTTTAACACTCCAAAAGGGTTAAAATGTATTTTAATTATATAGACATACTTGAAAAGGATTAAAAATGTACTTTTAAATATTCTCCTGTGCTTGCATCATTGAAGGATTAAATGTGCAATTAACACTTAATCCATAAGGATTTAAAGTACAGATTAGTTTTCACCAAGAGGTTTAAGGGCAAAAAACAATAATATGATTGTTTATTTTTGGCATTAATATCTAAAAGATTACAACTGAACTTAATAGCTATGGATCAAAACTACACTTAGGTTGTTAGACAGCACTTTTAAAGCAAAAAATATTATATATATACAGTATGCGCCAAAAGTATGGAATAAATTCAATAAAAACGAAACCATTATTTTTTGGGAAAAATTCTCAAACAGGTCGATTTTTAATTTAAAAAATACATAATTTAGCGTAAAATGCGATTTTCAAATGCCATTTGTTTTCGAGTAATGACGTCATCGATTTTTGTTTAAATGGCAACACCATATTTTTTTTCTTTGATTCTGAAAGATCGTTTAATTCTCTATCAGACAGTACTAAAATTTTGCCCTCTTACATAGGAAAGTTTTCAAGTAAATGGCGATTGAATGTTAGAAAACGTAAATCAATTAAAATAAAGCAAAAACGTTATCATAGTTCTTTTATGGATCACGTAGGTGAACATCTTTGCAAAGTGTCATTGTCACACTGACTTTCTAATAAGTATTGTAAGCGACATAGAAATTATTATTCAATTTAAAGTATTATGGCACATTTAACTGTTACTCAAAGAATTAAAATTTTAATTCTTATCGGATGCGGGAATATGACTAGAACTCAGCAGGAAGTTTACGATTTATTTAATGAAAAATATCCAGATCGCCCTATCAGCCAATCAACAATCAGTAAGGTAGAGTCTAAATTTAGAGAAACTGGCAATGTTGTAAATATTCACAACATTTTGATAAGTATGGTGGATAATCCTCATAATTCTTCACGATTGGTTGCATTAAACAATGACACTAGTCAGAGCACAGTGCTACGTATCTTGAGGAAGGAGAAATATCATCCCTACAAAATTCAACTTGTGCAGGAACTCAATGAAGATGATCCCGATCGCCGCTTACACTTTTGCGAAATTCTAATGGATTTATGTCAAGGAAATAGAAATTTACACCGGCAAATACTTTTTTCAGATGAGGCCACATTTTGTCTGAATGGTACAGTAAACCGTCAAACTTGCAGATATTAGAGTCGGGAAAATCCTCATTGAATGGCAGAGGCACATACCCAACACCCTCAGAAATTAAATGTGTGGGCTGGAATAGTTGACGACAGAATAGTAGGGCCTTTCTTCTTTGAAGGAACTCTTACAGGACAAAGATATTTAGAGTTTCTAGAAAATGACCTTGTTCCAGCCCTTGCACTAATTTTTCCTAACGATAATGACCCTGACATTCCTGACGATACCATATGGTTTCAGCAAGACGGTGCACCTCCGCACTCCGCCTCGAATTCGAAAAACTAAACTTGATAACGTTTTTGCTTTATTTTAATTGATTTACGTTTTCTAACATTCAAACGTCATTTACTCGAAAACTTTCCTATGTAAGAGGGCAAAATTTTAGTACTGTCTGATAGAGAATTAAACGATCTTTCAGAATCAAGGAAAAAATATGGTGTTGCCATTTAAAAAAAATCGATGACGTCATTACTCGAAAACAAATGACATTTGAAAATCGCATTTTACGCTAAAATATGTATTTTCTAAATTAAAAATCGACCTGTTCGAGGATTTTTCCCAAAAAATAATTGTTTCGTTTTTATTGAACTTATTCCATACTTTTGGCGCATACTGTATAAATAAAAACTTACATGCATTTGGTTTTAGTCTCCATAGGAATTAAAATCGCATTTCATTTTTAAGAATTAAAAGTGCACTTTATTTTCAAACAACACTTCTAATGCAATTTAAATTAAAAATGCTTATATGCATTCATTTTTTAAGTTCACTTAATCAGTAAAAATTAAAAATATATTTAAATACTCAAAGTCAATTTTTAGTGAAGAAAAAAAAACAGTTATCAGCACATTGAATATATTCTTTGATTAAAAGTACTTTTATTGCTTTTTGTCAAAACAAATTAAATGTGATACATTTAATATATTTAGAATTAAATGCACTTTAGATTACTAACATTTCTAAAACAACAAACATCAATTTTAATTAAAAATACTACCTCAAACTCATTTTTTGTACAAGGAACAGTTATGAGAAGAAAATATTTATATTCTTTTGCCTTTATCTGTAGTTTCGAAAGAATTAAATATGCACTTTGCGTCTGAAGCAATACTTTGAAAAAAAAATAATATGCATCGAACACGCTCTGTCGATGTATGCTTATATTACACCAAGATCATGCTAATTAATTATGTAACATCGCCTCGATGTACCCGTCGCTTCCCAGATCATATCGCAGGCACCGAGCCGTGTTATAATTACAAACTGTCATTATTATCAGCGCAATTCTCGCATATCTGCAGGACGTCTACCGCTTACCTTAACGGAAAGCGTGATTGATTCTCGCGAATCGGTAGGAAGTTATTAAGTTAAAAGCCTATTAATTTAATTGACGAAGACGTATTGTTCGGTGCTACAAACGAGACGCTGATAACTATAAAAAAACCTCCCCTTAGCAGCGGTTATGGTGAGAACTGAACTGAAGATATTGATCAGTGGCTGTGTTGTACCAGCACCTGTAATTCGTAGGCTGCACTTTTATTTCTTAACACTGGACATGTTTAAGAAATCCGTAGTGTAGTTTGAAATTTTCGGCGTGAAATAGAGTATAATAATAATAATAATAATAATAATAGATTTATTTATCTAACAAAAGATTTCCAATTATAGGACAAAACAAGGAAAAGAAACAAAAACACGTTAATTAATATTATAAAATAATAGATGAAAGCTAATGACTAAAAACTAGTAATGTATTGAAGAATAATCAACTAGGATTAGCAACAAAATAACAGATTACGGTTCATTACAATCTTTAAAAGCGACAAATAATGAATGTATATTACAGTGAAATATATCACAAAATATTAAATATAAAGTTAATTGGAGATTTTAACAAGATGTTGGTGTGGACACTCGAATAATAAAAAGTATGCAATAATCCACTGTTGAGTAACTAGAAAGTTAAGTTGACTCAGGATATTTGGAGAATCAACATTATACAATAACATATAAAAAAATGTACACTGTAAAATTTTCTTCTAAAGTAAAGTGAATTAATATTGACTGCTTAACAGTTGGTTGTAATCATAGCCTCTAGCCGGATACGTACCATCAAGTCGAAATGATAGATATTTTAAAAAATGTACTGCGTCAAACATATTAATATGACACTTATAGATATTTCCATATACAATATTCTAATTTAGATCGAACATAAGTAAAGTAAAGTTGATAAGATATTAATATCTCGAAATTTTGACCCAACGAACCTCAACATTCTCAAAGGTGATGAAACAGTTAATTCAATATGTAACACAAAACGAAGCCTTTTGTCAAGAAGCACTTTAATTTCACTTATTACCCGAGTTAAAACATCGTAACTACTTTGATAAAAGGCAATATTGTTATTTTTTTGAGAAAATGTTACAGCTTTACATTTAAAATTGTTCAGGTTGAGATGGTTCAATCTGCACCACAGAGCTATTTCACAGCCGGCTCTGGAGGTGTATATATTTTTAAATCATCGGCAAAAAATAATATTTGACACATAATGATAGAGTTTAAATCGTTAATAAAAATAAAGAAAAGAAGCGGACCAAGATTGGAACCTTGTGGAACCCCTGACGTCAAAACATTTGATTTAAAATCGTTAAATGTAACATATTGCAAATAATTGGTTAGGTAAGAAATTAGTAATTCATCCAAGGACACCAATTTCGCTTCAAACTGTAATAATTACACTCTAAAAATTAATAAAATAATGTTTTTAATTAACTTATTCTTCTGTGTTTTTATGTCAAAAGCATTTTTGTGCATGCTGAAGTATAGAGGCAAATTGTGAAGATGTTAAGATTCGATATCATTGTTCTTATAAAACATCGGATAAGTAAAATATAACTAATAGTCTGAATTTCCAAAGATCTGGCAGTCATGATTGATTTAAAGTACTTAATGATTTAATTACCATTTTTTTAACACAATCTGTGAAATCAATATATTATAATATTTAAAAAATGTATCCCTTTGTAAACTAAAACACTAAATATTTTTCAAGGACACTATTTTAAGAGGTCCTTACTAGTGTCCATCACATTAAATTTTTATTAAATTATATTGAGTACTTTAGAAGTTAAAAAACCGATTTTCAGCGGCGAAGGACACATATCTCCTTAGAGAGAACCTGTATAGAAATTTGTCATCTCATTTTTTCATGTTTTATCTGCACCCCGAGAGATTTCCCACATTTTTCCGGACACCCTGTATAAAAGGACGTCACTGGAGCATTCCAAGAGATATATCCTTTATTTCCTGAAATGTCTGTCCAGGAAAAAGGCCTCCTCCCAATACTCGCGATGCTAGTTCCCGAACAAACGAAGCAACAAAGAAAATAACTCGTTATCTTGCAACGTGCAGCCAGCGATTAGCCATAGAGGAAGGCGTTATTTGTTCGGAATCGACGGCGACGCCGAAATCCGAGCCGTCGGCGTCGCCCTGGTGCTTTTAAAAGTTTCGCTCGACAGGAGAGCTAAGCTCTAATGCTGCTGTGCGAGAGGATTTGACCGAGGACTCGAGTCTATCGGTTCTGGGTGCCAGACGACGTGGGAAAATGCCCGCGAGGTGTATTTTATTAGAGAGCGGTCTTCGGGAAGTTGTACAACGTTTCCGTGGCCTTTATTTAGGGATTACTTCCAGGTTTACCACGCGTCACTTGCCAACCGATTGAATAAGTAAACGGAGAATATACGGTTCACCTTGAGGTCAGATACAATTCAATAGTTAAGCAAGAAGAATAACATAAGATTTTAAAACGTCAGGGGTTATTGAAACTTAAAAAAATATTACGATTTTGACAAGAAATCAATAGTGTATTGTTGTACAGAGTGTTCAATATGTTTGGAATAATTAAACTACACTCAAAAATGTAATTTTGTCAAAGAAATGGTGTTTTATCGCAATAATATTACTATACAGTAAAAAAATTGCTCAAAAAGAAAAAAGTAAAACCACATATTTTGTGTTTTTACTACTTTTTGTAAATTTGTTATATACTAATCCATTATTTTTATATATAACCATTGTATTATTACAATGTCAGTGCAAAAATATTTGTAAATTGTCAGTGAAAACGTGAAATTACAATAGGGAATTTATGTGCGACTAAATCAGGATTAAACTTTTGATATATCGTAAACCGTTAATAATAGTTATAGAACATGGTTAATAAAATATGTAGATATAGAAATAAAAAGGAGAATTCAAAAAATGAAAAACTGTATATGTTGGAAAGTAAAATGATTAGTCGCACCTATTTTTAACACAATAACTTTCCTATATAACATTCTTTCTATCTCGAACATTTTCCGAGATAAGGCATATCAAAGTTACTCTTGGACATCCTGTATATGAAACATGCCCAAGAAATACGCATATCACTGATTTTTTAAATAATGCTTCTGCTGAAGTTTATTTAATGGCCAAGGTTGTTTTTCTATTTGGGATTGCAGGAGGTTGTCAAATTTGACATTTTATTACCCGTCAAGAGAACTGAAATGTCAAACTTTTTTCCAGTCACAGAAAAAAATATTGTTTACAGTCCACAAAATAAAAAAACAGGAGATACACACTAACACTTTTATAAAGCAGACTTTTCCTCGAACTACTTTTTCCTGCACGATATTTTTATGAGAGCCGGACATCAAACAGAATCATCAGAAATGATTGATCCCCATTTTGACTATTTACTGTCCTTATTTACATAGCCTTATATCCAGCAGGCTTTTTTCTTAGGTTGATTGATTGACTTTTCGTTCGGCTCGTATATACGCCCTACAGCATCCTGAGCTATTATTCATTGACAGCGGTGCGTCAGATCGAACACTGACGTATGAGCGATGTTCTCGATCTAGTTTTATATTCATATATGACTATGAGTCAAATACTGTAACAGAAATAATAGATTGCTAACAAAAAAGAGAAGGCTTGTGATGTAGAAATAAAACAAGAGTTTGTTGAAAAATATATAATGGCTTTATGAAATGCTACATGCATGTATATAGGGTGATTCTTAACTTATACCCATAAACTTGAAATTATAGCTGAGGACAAATCATGAGAAATAGTGAAAAAATGTAGTAAAATATTGTTTTGTTCAATAGTCAAAAAAGATGACTTATTTTAATAATAAAGGCCTTTATTGGAAAGAACATATAAGAGATAACAGAGAAAAGTAATGCATATACATACATTCTGAGATGGCGAAGTTTAGGTAGCAGCTATTCCAGTCAACCATCACAGAACATCACAAAAGTAGAGCCACAGAAATACACATAACGTAATATATAAACAAAAATTTACCTAAAAAATAAAAAAAAAACAGGATACTGTAGGACACAGCCCAAAACAAAGCACTAAACAGTATACACACATATATTAGAAAACACCCGTATACACATACATCATCAATTAAATTACTTGTTGCTTAAAAAGAACAGACCTAAACACGCATTTAAATTTATTATCATTTAACATTAAGAAAGAGTAAGGAATTGAATTACAATATTTTATAGCATTGTAAGTAAAACTACGACAAAAAAGTGCACTGTAGTGATGAGGTAGAGTTAGTTTACGTCCGAGAAATTATTAATAATTTTTACAACGAAAGAACCAAGGTGCAATTTCTATTATCCATCTTTAACCAACGAATGTCAGTATACTTATGGAATATATGATCGAATTCCCTTAAATTATAAATGACTTGAACTTTTTGAATACGATTTTTAGCAGAACAATCTAGACAGTATCCATAAATAAAATCGCAATAAGTGAAATTAGATAAAACTAGTGCCTAGTTATTTCTTTAAAGTGAAATTTAAAATGTGCTTTTTAGAATAAACCTTTAACGCAGAAATGGATTTTTTAAACGAACATAATCTCTAAATCGAAAATCAGAATCTAAAATAATTCCCAAATTTTTAGTGGAATAAACAAAGGGCAAGCGAATTTATTCAAACGAATGTCTAGACTGTCTTTTAAAAATATTAAACGTTTCCTATTACCGAAAAGCATCAAATGCGACTTAAGAGGGTTAAGTTTTAAGTTATGGTCAGCAGAAAGTTCACACAACAACGTTAAGTCTTCATTCATTTACAAGTTCAGCAGCTTGAAGATAGTTAGTCTGATGGAAACCAAAATAAAGTTGAGTATCATCCGCGTAAGCCTGAACCTTACAATTTCTTAACGACTTCAGAATGTCAGATGTATAAATTTAAAAAAGCGGACCTAGCACCGAGCCCTGCGGTACTCGGGAGGTAATATCAAAACTATCAGAATAACTATTATTACTATGAATTTTTTGAGTACGTCCGCAAAGATAAATTACTACTCAAGTGCCATGACTTTACTGTGAATCGCTATAGATACACAAAGTCTACAGATTGTTAGATTAAAATTGCCACAACAATATTTGGCAAAATGCCAAACTCCAGTACTAAAAACGTTACCATTTCTACGCAGGATGTTCAGCATGGACTAACAATTTCTGTGGCCGCCTGACAATTAATTTAGTAAAATAAAACTTAATGTGGATAAAATAATGTATAACAAATTATTTTTTGAAACAAACATTTTGGTTATTCAATGAATGTTGACATTTACCTGGATTGAAAGTGACATTTGTTTGGGTGGAAAGTAATCACTTTTTACCCTGGTAAATATCGAAGTTAACAGTAAACAAGAGTTGTGAAACCGCATACCTACATGCTACCGCTGAGACAATTCGACTACGGTCTGGTTTGGGTCGTACATGTGGATCGCATGGATTCGGCCAGTTCAACGTGTATTGAAAATCACTGAACTTTGAACAGTTACTATGATAAATTAAATGCATTTTAAATTTTATGAAATTCACGTTCTTTTATTTTTATTTGAAATAAACTGGTATCTATCTCCGCAACTGAAAAACATTTTTTGTTCACTATTCGTCATTATTTGTCTCAAGTTTATGCGTATAAGTTAATAATCACCCTGTATATAAGAGTAATATTATTGTGAATGTGTGGCAGTAAGTATAATTACCGATATTTTTAATTATAAATATTAATTGTGGTTGATAGGATTCAACACTGGCGACTTCGCCATATTTTAGAAATTTTGAGAGGTTTTTACGATGGTTTTTGTATCACCATATCAGATAAAATAATGATTATTAAACTTAACGGTTAGTTGCTATGGTAAATATCGTTATTAGTTCCAGCACATATACGACGGCATTTTCAATGAGATCCATAAAAAGCCATTATCACTATCAATCAAATTTATCTTATTCCTAGTATATTTACACAGGACACTGCGTCATTGCATCAAACTTAAGAGTGCTCTACACCAGCTGACCAAGTGCGCGCCGAATATCCTTTACCTTATGCGTTATCTGTTGCATAAATCGCCAACACAACTGTTGAACTGTACTCTTGGTAGCATATTTTTTATAAATATATTGTAGTCAAAGCTTACAGCATGGTGGCAGCATCTCTCGACGTGGTAAATAAAACATCAAGAAATTTCGAATTTACAAAAAGTTACAAATTTTCTGAAAATATTTTATAGGAAAAAATTGTTCATTTTTGTATCAGAGAGGATGGAAAGTTGCTTATTTTAATCTGGAATTTTTTTTTTAAACATGTAATTCTTTTACATAAAAGTGGATAACTTTCCACTGTGTGAACTTTAATTCTAAAGCTACTTGCCGAAAATAGGCTCATTACGACAAATATGAAGTTTAAAATTAGTAATTTACTAATTTCAATATGGCGGCCTAACTCTAGAATGCTTTTAAATACCTTCGAATCGTCAGCTAAGCCGGTTACCGATATTAGATTGGTAGGCAAGGGGAAGTGCGTTGGCGGAAAGGAAACTTTAGCTGCGAAGTATGGAGTGAACCAACTTATTAGAATATTTCTAGGTGGATTTGTTTTGTAAAAATTCGAGTTAAAAATTATATTTTAAATCAAATGTAGTATTCATTCCGTGGCTCCGTGCTTCCGACGCTCCTTTACGACGGCATTGCCCGATTCCAAGCCCCAGGTGCAACCCATGAGCGAAAAAACCTGTTCGGTATTTTTAGCCGGTATTATGTCCGTAAATTCCTACTGATGGGATATTTAAGAGCTTTTAGTGAAAGTATGTTACTTAATATATGCAGCGCCTACGCATCGATGCGCGCCTCGCTCTAAAATTATTGTAAATACAAAAAGGTCGCGGCGCTAATGGCTTTCGGGCGATTCGCAAATTTAATAGACTTGCTTACTGCTACGCCATGACGTAAATGCATGTATTTGTCTCTTTCAAGCCTAATGTAGTCTTTGTTGAGAATCCAAATTGTTATAGTATCTTCAAAGTAAGTTGGCGAAACGATCGACAGACGAATTTATTCGGATTCATGAGTGTCCAACTAGCAATTTGGTATTTTATAAGGGCTGAAAAAACGTTCTCGAAACAAATCTTATAAAACAGCATATGTCACAAAAACATTGTAAAAATGTCAACTGCTTTATAAGAGCCTCAGTACAGCATTTATTTGGAATTATTTCAGTTGAATAATGAAGGTTTTTACACCACTAGTGGATTAATGTCAAATATTACCCCATTAGTGGAATATTAAAAGAAAAGATCACTGCTTAATGGTTATTTTTATTAAGAACCAACAGGTTTATAAATTTGACAGTTAATAGATAATTTAACTTAAATTAAATTGAATTACTTGTTATAAATATTAACAACACAACTTTGGCAATTCGTAAGATTAATACCAGATGAATGCAGCTGGTCTGTATTTGTATTAACAATGCTTAAATTTTCTTTATAAGTACTTGAAGAAGCTTCAATGACGGCAATGTCCTATACCACTTTAATTTCAACTGCACTACAATATCTATGACGCACAATACATAATATTGGTCATTCTTATTAAATTTACAGGATTTGCTGCTCAGATTACATAGTGAAATAGAACTATTGTTGTGAATAACAGAACTGTTAGTCAGCTACTCGCTTTAGGTATTATTACAATCAATATTACAATTTCCTTAATATTTGTAAAATTTCATAACTATATTTCATTCTTTGAAATTTTACAGACATTTTTTAGAGTTAAGTCTACCAACTGACTTTCGAAAGACTATACGTGATTTAACATTAACTTCTTAGAGACGCAGATGACGTCACCACAATCACTTTTCAAAGAAAATCGAGTTAATTTCTTTATCTAACCACCACAGACTCGGTATGAAACGGACAGGCTCTCAAATCGATTACAGCGAGAGCAATAATTCCTAACGTCTCGATCGATCAAGCAGGCTCTAATGTGTGACAAACGCCGCCCGGAGCGTGGCCACTGCGATCTGGCATAATCCGGCGCAATAAAGGTGAATTAATGGACGCAACAATGGCGAGAACGTATGGGCGGCGCGTTAGTAGCGTAATTAGCTAATTCGTCCTGGTCTAGATAAATGCTGGTCGTTATTGAGTGACGATGCAGCAGCAGCAGCTGCCACCACCGCCGCCTGGTTCCCGTTTAATTAATGGGCAGACGCCCCGGTCGGCGATTTCCGTTCTCCTAAAGAAATTGTTACGTTGTGTGTCACAACATTAGTCGCATACAGAGTGTTCAATATAGAATGAAACATACTTGAACGTAGCTTCTTAGGGTAAAAATAATGTGAATTAAATCAGCGATTTAATCCACATTATCGATCGACGTACAGGATGTTCTGAAAAACAAGGGTAGATCCTAACAACAAAATCATGTGACGTAGCCAAACTAACTTTAATGTATAAGTTGATGTAAGAGATACAAAATGTCAAAGTTAAAATTTCTAATTCAAATTTCAAGTTCCCAATGAATTGCTTTGAAAATTTCACACCTGTACTTTAAAACCAATAAGGTGCCTTTATTTAATTCGTTATCACGGCAACCAGAAAAAAATCCGGAAATTTTTTCGTGGCGAGGCGATAACTTTTTGATAGTTGAGAAGGTAACATATATGATCTACACATTTACATCTTATCTACAATATATGAAATATGGTGGATATACCTATAAGGTTTTAACTTAAACCTACCTACCATTTTAATGTCTTTACAAACAATGTTGCAATGCTTCCTATCGTCGCGCTTCATCGAATTTTTATTTTAATTTTTTGGCACAATCCATTTGCCCGGTGAGATGCACTTTCTGTGCCTATTTTACGAGTCTATGTTGTAACTGTATGTACTGCGTTGTCCGAAAGCATGGTATACAGATATGAACTAAAGCACACTGCTATATTAAAGTATATAGGTGCGAACGGCGTCTGACGTCACAGGTCTACGCTGTGGCCCTACGCTGTGGCAGCGACCGTTTTATGTGGGCGTGGCCGAACTATACTTTTAAATACTGTCTTAGGCTTATTTTTCTACGAATTTGTCTAGGACAAAGGCATTTCGATTAAAATAATGCATTCTTTCTTCTGCACGTATTTGGAAGTGACCTTCCAGTTAACTTACCAGCTGGTATGGCAGCAACGTGGCATGGTGTAAATTAGCCTTAAGCATTTCTCACTGTTATTGGATCATATTTTATTATAAGTTTATTTCATAGAACTAATTTCTTGCTTTTGTTTATTAAGTCGTATTTGCTCATCAGTGCACACAACTTTATAACAAGGCCGCAAACTTGGATATTAATTAAAAGTTTTAACTCATCGAGCAACAAACTTGGAAAGAATTCAAAAGACAAGCTCGTAAACAGCGTATAATGGGGCATTATTATAATCATCCCTATATTTCAGTGTTTTATTATACGTCAGTCGTTGATTCGCTTTTAATGATTTTATTACATAAAAATTTGTGTTCGAAAATCCGCCGGAGCTACTAGCAACGTCGTAATAAAGCGGCAAGCAAAAACTTGCGCGGTTTTTCCACGCTGCTATTCATTTATACGTCACCCAACTATCTGCCAAGTCGTGGAATCAATGCCTTCACAAAGGAAAGTACATTATCCGCAACGGCTGACAAAAAAGCCAGAATTATGCAGGCTCAGCTCTTCCAACAACACAATATAACTAAGGGGGACGTCACGATGCCGGTGATTCCCGGCTTGGGCAAGGCCCTTTTCTTATCGTACACGTCGTTGGTTTTGATGACTACCGACTGAAATACAGCGGTGTTGCCAATTTACAAACACGACTTTACAATACATTTATCTTCTGAGTTTAAATCCAATGAACTGTTAATATATTATGTTTCTCCAACCGTCACAGAACGATGACATTCTTTGACTGTCACGAGACATTTTCCTTATTGAAATAAAAATGGTAATTTAGCGACAAAAGTATCACTTTTAATCCTTGGATTAAAAGTGGTATTTAAGTTTTAATTTATTAAAGTTTATTCAACAATATTTAAAATATTTGTTTATCCTCATTAACATTAAATTTGAACAAGTATTGAAATTAAATAAACTACTGAAACTGCCACTACCTTCATTCTTCGAGCAATTTTCAAACCAGTCCAATACGTTTTCATTGATAGTTATATTGATGTTGTGAAATCAGCAACGACCACGGTGCTTGGTTTATCATTACCGCTATCAACTTTCAGTATTCTTTTCGCAATATTCTCTTTATTCAAAAGTGAATCTTCTATGTAGCCTTCCGCCACAGTGATCGATCTCCATCTTCTATCTCTTTTAAGACAAGTGAGGTCACCACTGCCGTCCACCGTACTCTTTCCAGTTGTCCAGCTTCAAAAATGTTACCACTTCTTTCGAGACGGCAACATATTTTCGACAAAAACTCTCGTCTTCCAGCAAAGTAAAGGAACGTTGTCTCATGGTTTTGGTAGTCTTCATATTCATTAATTGTAAACAAAAACTTAAAGGAATACGCTATTTAAAATAAGTTACTTGTCAATCAGTTAATTGTCAGTAGTACAATTTGTTTTCATATAACCAAAGCTTACTATGACAGTTTTACGTAAGTAACTACAAACTTTTATTTTATTTTATTTTATTGCATCCAATAGAAAAACAAGAAATAAATCGAAAACGGTTAATTTATCGGTATAAAACAAGTATACCTTATTTGTGAAAAATAGATAGAAGAACAATATTTTCTATTAAAACTTTCGTACACACACTGATAAAAAAGTTATAACCAGTTTTTATCAACCAAGAGAAACCCCCTAATCCAAATTTTCAAAAGAATCCTTTGAAAATACGGCCTATAACTTTTTTATTAGCCACAAATGGACCAAGGCAAGTTTGGCTTAATCGCATTATTTTGTTGTAAGGAATCTGCTCTAGCTCTGTGTCCCATAAATTTCGGGACACTCTGTATATAAAGTATATCGTAGGTCCTAGGAATTGCCTTTAAAGCTACAAAAGGATATCGGTCGGGCTACTGGTAGTTTCCCCAGTCGCACAAAATCTCGGACGATGGGAACGGAAAGAAAAGAAAACCAATTCCCTGCAGGATATCGCTGGACGGAACGTCACGTATCGGTACTTCTGATAGAGCGGCTGCGAAAGAAAAGGGAAATTGTTATTAGTGCAAGAGGGCCCTCTGTCTTGTTAAATCGGAGCCGGATTATGTGTTCCTGGCAGGACCCTTGCCTTCTATAAAAGTTTAGTACGAAATATAAAGGCCATTTATACCGGGTATAAAGTGACCTACGAAAAATCGGTGTAAATGTCTTCAAAACTTCTTTAAAACAATAAATAATCAAATAAAACTATTCAATAGATAATTTTTTTCTTTTTCCTGATTGCTAGCAACGTTTTTAATTTAGATTTCACCTTGCAAAGTCTAGAATCCCTCGCAGGACCTTGATTTTGTGCAGGTTTATTCCATACCCTACATCTGATCCTATACAGGGTGAGTCAGAAAGAGTGGCTTAGCACTAACCTGGAAATACTAGACACCAAAATATTATATTTGAGCTCATTATGCTGTATACGAATGCCGCTGGTTTAAGAAATACAGGGTGTTCAAGGTTTAAATTTTATATATTTTTAGGTATTAATAATATTGTGTGAAACTAGCTACTCAGTGGACAAAAGCCCCAACCTGCGTTGACTTCATTGATAGGAATTGTAGGAGATTTGATTTATATTAGCTTAAAATACCATTCTAAAACAGTAAAAAAATGTTTAAATTTTATTCTGACATTTCTCAATAATTGGGCGAATAATACGTAAATCATACGCACGCAAGAGGATAATTTTATCCTTTAATTGGAGAAATCTGTTAGGCAATAAAAGTATTATTATTATAGCAGCAGTAACAATGCAGATCATCGATTGCAGCCTGTGGAAAAATCTGTATTACTCTTACATAAAACATCTCGCGTAGCTGTTAGAGACCGGAGTCCGGAACCCGGAAATCAATTTCCGCGCGGCCGCCACTTCTATAATTTAAATTTAGCATAGTGGCCGCCTCCGTTACAAAGGTTTCTGTCGAGTGTGCGCGCACGGCGAATAGAATTTTCAATTTGTTCATTACAGCGAGTTCAAAGGAATCAATTTTTCATGACAAGTACCGGCCCTGTTACCGGAACGCTTTGTCGAGAGAACACAGAGGCGTCCCAACGGATCCTTCCGATCCTACATGGAGGATAGGATAAAAAACATCAACACCAACTTCTTTTCTTCGAGCAAAATTATATTCGAAAAGTGACGCAATTTATTCAATAAAAGTTGAAATTAGCGAAGGTCCGTTATTTTTTAAAATATCAAAATTACAGGCCATTTCTAATTGCAAAAGTATATGTTTGTATTGAGTAGAGGCTGTTACTGCAAGTTTTTAACCTACTTACTGAAAAAACAACTATTTTAACAGTTATCCATATGTCACAAGTTAATACCATTGTACACTGTTAGAAAGATTATCACAAATTATCCCCTTAAATTATTTTATGAAGAATAACAAAAAGCTATAATTTTCACACAACACCTTGAGTTAATTTTCGCCACATAACCTCAAACAACGTGTCAGTGCTAACCATTTCGTACTTCGTAGTGGATGAAACAGATTTTAAAAATAAACACAAAAGATGGCAAAAGGCAAAGTAAAATATTTAAATGCAGTGTCAATCGCATTAAAAAAATAAACTAGTGTCTTAGGCACAGGTAACAGGTAGATATCACGAGGAGTAGGCGAAATGTCCCGCACCAGTCCCATCCTCTGAGATTGATAGTCGAAGTCGTCGAAGAGGTTATGTTGATACCGGTGCACTAGTATGGTCCAGAGCAAAGGAATAAGTATGGCAGTGGAAACAAAACATGTAACAATTGTGGAAAGGGATTTGATTATTTCAATACACGTAAATTAAAAGTTAATATGAGATACTTTTGCATCTTCTGAAACCGAACTAAGCTAATGATTTATTTAAGTAATGCACTGCTTGACGTATTTGTTTTAAGAATTGCAACACTAGTGTATAAAATGTATTTAAATCATCTTATTACTCTCACGGGCAGTGTTTTTCTCTTAAGTATCTTGTATATTTAATTAATATTTTTCGTGAAATACAGCGTGATTAATTGAAATATGGCGCATTATTCAAACAGTGAGAAGGTTGACATGCTAAAAGTATATTTGTTAACTAGAGATCGTGAGTAGAGAATCTGGTTTATGTTTTTATATATTTTTAGGTATTAATAATATTGTGTGAAACTAACTACCTGCGTTGAATTACACCCACAATATCTACCCATATATTCCTTATTATTAGCTTTTGTAACATTTTTTACTATATTAGAAAGGTATTTTAAGCTAATATAAATCAAATATCCTACAATTCCTGTCAATGAAGTCATATTCTCTGATACCAAACGTCTAGGAATTGTAGGATATTTGATTTATATTAGCTTAAAATACCTTTCTAATACAGTAAAAAATGTTACAAAAGCTAATAATAAGGAATATATGGGTAGATATTGTGGGTGTAATTCAACGCAGGTAGTTAGTTTCACACAATATTATTAATACCTAAAAATATATAAAAACTTTTACATAAAAGGTGAACATTATTCAAGTAGGTATTGTCATATTTAATTCATTGACAGGCTGCCACTTTTTGTCATTGTCGATATTTAACTTCAAATAATTTTAATTTTTATAATAATTTTTATAGTTAGATATTTGATTCAATTTAAAGGAGGCCACCTGAAGAAGCAATCCTAAAAATGTAGACATAGGTCAGATCTCATCTATTGTGGTTGAATTGTCGTATTCCCACTGCCAAAAAGTGAAGTTAGATATTTATAAAGTGTTTCATTAAAGCAGGTTAGTAAATTAGATTAATTTCTTTAGATAATTATTGAATAGAGCTATGTCTGTGGAATTGTTCATTAGCATACCTAGACGTTTGGTATCAGAGAACATACATATGACTTCATTGATAGGAATTGTAGGATATTTGATTTATATTAGTTTAAAATACCTTTCTAATACAGTAACAAATCTGGTTTATATTTTCAATTTATTGGCTATGTATAAGAATGACAAAGGGGAGGAGATGACCATTAATATTTTTATAAATAAACATATTTCAATTATTCTTTGACATGTTTTATTTATTTATTTATTGTTACTCTGTTGTACAGGTTACAAAACCCAACTACAGAACAGGAGGTTAAAGAGAAATATAAATATATATTCAAATAGTGTACAAACACATAATAATTATAATTGCATCTTAAGTCTTAAAAACTAACACACAATTAAAATAATATATCAGTTGTATTATTTTAATTAAGTTAAGTTAAAATACAATGACCTTATCTTGGCGGTGCTGGAATTGAAAATATCTAAACGATGCTCCAATAAATTACAAAAAGTGGACATTTTATATATAGACTCATCAAAGCATGTCTTTATAGTAATTCAAGTTGGGGAGGAAATAGAAGGAAATACCCCATCCATCCTAAAATTAAGAAATTTAAGAAACTTTCTTTGGACTGCTTCAATATTTTATAGTAAGGAGACCAAACAGAAGCGGCATATTCGAGTTTGGATCGAACAAAGCAATAATATAAGATTTTAAGCGTCTTAATTTGAACAAAATTACAACTATTTCGTAGCCTGTAGGCCGTCCCAGTGGCACGACCATGTCCGCCTATTTTTCTATGCCACCCGTGACCGCAGGCCGCCTGTAGCTTATCGAACGAACCGCGGTGGTCCGGCCAAGAGACCCAATTTTCCGAGTTGGGACGTCCCTCGTCTCGTTTCTCGCCACCACAGTGCCTCTGGAAGCTGTTTTCCGTGATTTTTCGCCCACAAGGAAATCAATTATTTTTTGTCCGTAAGTTTGTACAGCCAATTTGTCGGGATTTCGACAAGGACGAGCCGTCGAATTTGACTAAATTACAATAAATTTCAATAACATGAAGTTTATATGCTAATGCGGCCTTCTTGAACAGCCTAACATTTTAAACGTTACTGTGGCTTTATGAATATTTAAATTAGATGCAATAATGACCATTGTTCTATGATCAAATTGCGGTAATAATTTTGTTTTCGTACATCCATGTGAAATATACCGATTTTCGAATGGCATTTCGTAATTGAAATAGTTGTTGTATGAATTATCATTCAATTAATCGTAATTGGTTTTGGCATCACGGGAAATGCTTTATTTTGTGATTTGGGCAGTGTATGATAACAAACAAAAATTGAAATAAATAATTATTTCATCGATCGGCATTAAAGGCATATCACTAAAACACATTTACTGCCATTTTCACTGCCGCTAAATTAAAAATTAAGGGTCAGACTGACTTTATTTTAAAAACAAAGTCAGACTGACTCTGTTTACTGACTTGCCTACAGCTCGTTTAAGAGATTTAGCACATATTATAATCACGCCATCTAGTCGACATGGTCCACAACTAAAGCCGGTTGACTAACTATGCTTTATATAAACACTTGTATCATACAATTTTAATAATATAAAATAAATAGCTTTGTTTCCTATTATAATAAAATTATAATTGATCGGAGAACAAATATGTTCTCGGTAGTAAAGTAGATTTAATGCCTTGGCTGCTCCTCGTGTATTCAATACCAGTCCCGGCATTAAATCTTCTGCCTAATCAAACAAATAACTATTTAACAATAATATTTTTAATTTTTTTTAATAGAAAATGTTAGATTCAATAAATATTTAATTTCATAAAAGTTCACCAATTTGTTTACAGTGTTGCCCTATCAAATTTTGGATATCAAAATCGGACAAGCAGTTTGAAAGAAAAAAAATGGTTTTAATTTTTTATAAAACCACCATAACTCCCATAAAAAAATCTTTTTGGGATATAACCTTTTGGGAAATTAAGCTTTCAATATTGCTAGCTTCTACAGATAATTTGAAGTAAATCCGGAAGGGGGCAGCACATATATATTTTTATCCTGCTCAACTCTTTACTAATGAAAAAAAAACATACCCACATAATAAAATCATTAAATGACCTTCCTGCTTCGAATATGCTTGAGAATACCAACCAGAAAAGATTCATCATGTATCATTGCCCCCATTCATATTTTATGAGTGACTTGTAAAAACTCGCTTCAATAATGAACAATGTAAAAATAAGCAAAAACCTGGGACGTGTGAGATGGCATGGAAAAGAAAGATATTGTGAGAGGGTGGAACCGACACCAGTTCAATATTATTAAACATATATAAAAGATGACTGGGCAGTTTCGATTTGAAACTGCAACTTTCGTCTCAACTAGACCTCTATGAGGTTAAGGTTCAGGATTATTCAATTCCGATCCCTCTGATCAAAATGTATGACGTGAGTATGCAGTTTTGGACATGAAAGTAATTGTTGCTTAACTTGATAAGAACTATTTCAAGAAATGGTGATTAATTCATAAATCGAGTGTGTAATAATAACATAACACCCAGAAAATTACCCACCCTTACCCAGAAGTCTTCAAATCCTTGTTTCAATCTCTAGCAAGCAATTTAATATTTCTGACTTTGGGCAGGGATTAAGCCTACAAGCTTTCTGGTGTAAGTTCGAGCATGAAATCGCTTAGGGGAACATGTACAGCAAGAATTTCCCTCTGTAAGCTCAGATATGTGCGTAGGCTACGTATATCTTCAGGGTTAACTATAACTAAGTACAAATATTTTAAGAGGAGATAGAGAAAATTAAGAATAAATGGAATCACCTTTTAACAAATTCCAAAATTATTTATAAAGCGAAAAAATTTAATTTCTTAGTGCCCTTTTTAAATTTTAAACGTTTTATAGTTATTATTTTATAAAAGAATTTGTGTCGGGTACAAAAGTTTCCCATTATCTATTAGTACCTACCTATTCCGTTCGTTCGATGTTCTTATAATAAAGAGGCATTTTATCTAAGTGTACCTACGGATAAACATATGAAACTGCAAAAATATGTTGTTTAAGAACTGCAGGATATTAAAGTATTACTATTGAAAACATTTTCCTTGTCTATGACGGTTTTAATGAAACAAAATACTAAATTTCTTAATATTACCTGTCAATTATACACAAAAAATGCCTGTTGCCAATGTACCGTATATGCTATATTTCAAAGATTCAGTTTTTTAATTTTTTACTTTACTGTAAAGGCAAAAGTTAATTCAAATCATTTTTTCAATAATAAGATAATATGATAAGATAAGGTGTCATGTATGTTATTTAATATTGAATACTAATCTAGGTATGAAATAAGTACAAAGACAGATTTGGAATCAATTGTTATTTAAAATAGATATAATATAGCTAAATACTACTAATGAATAGACCAAAAACTATTTTATATAACTTCAGAAACATTTGAAATATCAACATAGATGAAATATGAAACATGAAATAGATCGATTGTAATCGATTTGGTTTGTACAATCTAGTAAGATCGAATATGCCTCAGTTATATGATTTCGATTGTACCAAAATTGTATCCAATATGTTGGATCCGTATAGCGTAAATGTTTAAAATCTTGCTTTTTTGATACAGTGGTTATAGTTATCCTTTAGGGTTTTATACTTTTTCGTGGGGCTATTTAAATAATACTGTTTATAAAAATAGACCAACCACTGTATTACAAATTTAAGATAGAATACAAGAAGCTATACATTACATAAATCAACACCCAGAAATGATGCATATTTGTTTAAAAAATTTGTAAAATGATACAGGTTTTGCATGAGTTTGAAGATTATTCTTTAAATTGCTCTATAATATGAATTAAAATATAGTTTTGCATCTTTTATTAAAAGTGGAGAATTTAAAAGTATAATGATAATGCACTGAGTGTTCATGTTCATAAGATTTTTTTTTTTGATAAGAAAATTGGAATTCTTGTGAAAAGTTAGTTAATTAATGCATGTTTTTTACGAATGATCACCTGTACTTACTGTATTACAAAAAACTATAAGTAAATACAGTATAATTATATCTTTTATGTCATTTTTATTAAAACTACACAACGATGTTGTAAAATTAAAAATACATATTCACAAGTGCACTATATGTATTTACATAATCTATTATTGAATTTGTAAACAAAATGTAATAATGTCCAATAACATTGTTTACACCATATCACGTGGCAACGTGAGAGTAAGATGAGGCTGAGCTGAGCCATTGTGTTTTTTATTTAACTCTATTTTGAAACATTGTACTTTCCCTTCACTTTGGAAAAAGGCTTATGTGTGTCCAATGTTTAAAAAAGATCAGAATGAGGTAGAGTTATTTCGCTGTTGTGCAATTTTTCTAAAGTTTTTGAATCTGCTTTATATAGGGAAATTTACTACTTTACTAAGCAGTTGATATCTATACATCAACATGGTTTTATGCAGAAAAGATCAACAATCTCTAATCTTACAGTTTTTTCCCAATACATTTCTGAAGTATTAGATGGTGGTGGCCAGATTCATGTAATATTTACTGACTTTCAAAAAGCTTTTGATCAGATAGATCATTATATTTTATTAGCGAAATTGTATCAGTTTGGTTTTTCCGACTCATTAATTAAACTTGTAGAGTCTTATTTAGCTAATAGACAGTTTGAGGTTTGGTATCAAAACTTCACTTCCCGTTCTTTTGTTCCATCTTCTCGTGTGCCGCAGGGCTCTAATTTGGGCCCACTGTTGTTTGTACTATTAATGACCTTCCTGATGTTGTTTCCTGTGAAAAATTATTATTCGCTGACGACTTTAAGCTTTATTCTAAAATTCATTCGGCTTCAGATTGCAAACACCTTCAGTTCTGTATAGATCACTTGTCTGTATGGTGTGAATTAAATCATCTGTCACTTAATATATCCAAGTGCAAATCTATTCCTGTTGGAATAATAAAGATTATTATCATTATTATTATTATGAGGAGTTACATATACGTATATATGATATTTTATAGAGTATGTACAAATGACCTAACACATATTATTTTAGGGTGCAATTCACAGTCAGCACTTTTATTTTTGATAAAAAAAAATGAAATTTTTGTGAAATATTTGTCAATGAATACACATTTCAATTTTCCGATATCTCCTAAAATAACAAAATTACAGTAGAATCTAAGGCGTGATCACCCTGTATGCATTTGGTATTTTTTATAATAATACGCGGTGTGAACAACATGTAAATTTACTATCACTTTTATCAGAGTATGTTCCATTATTAATCAAACAATGATAACGTCACGGTCTGCTAGACCTTCCTGTTTCCAAAGTTTAAATGCAAATGGCTCGCAGGGGACGGTCGAGGCGACTTGTCGGTTTCACTTTTAATTAATATTAAATCGTACACATTTTCGAGCATCCCTTTGTTCCATTACCATCCTTCTCTGCGCCAATTACTGTGTGTGCCGGTTGCTTTTTGCCAGGCTTAAGTGTTTGCGACGGTTTGTTTTAATTAAAAGCGTAAACTAAGTAATCAGCGGCGAATTTAATTTTAATTAGGTGCGACTGGGGCAATAACGGCAGGGAAATATGCGACAATTAATTCGGGAGCGAAAGGTGAGCGTCTGTTAATTAGTGCATAGGGGGAGTTTTTTTCCCCGGGAACGGGTTGGCATTGTTCCTCGTCGCGAGCTGCAGGAAAATTTCATGAAGGAATGTATCCTTTTTGTCATAAAAAATGTCAAGAACCTTAATCATTGGTTTTATAAGCTTCGCTGACAAATAAGTCAAAGTAGAGCTTCAGGTTTGACGATAAAATTTAGGCCGTTCTGAGTTGCGAGGCATTGCGATCGATCTCAGATCTCACAAATAGTGTTTTTTATTATTATATACAGGGTTAACTATGACTAAGTACAAAAATTTTTACCACGTGCTCAGGGAACCCTAAAAGACAATAAAAAATTTATTTCGGAATTCTAGCTCGATGTTAAAAAAATGGGGCAAAACCCTCTTTTCCTACGGAAAGTCGGCGCCTATGTCATCAGTCATCGTCCAAGATGGCTACATATGTCAACTAGGCATATGTTCTGTGCAACTAGGTACCATGCGGTCGTTTCTCACAACGTTCCAACGTTGCCGAATGTAGAAACAACGAAAGTAAACATTTTTATTAATAATAATATCTAAGTATCTGATAGATAACAGTTAATCCGGTTATCTACAGTATTTTGCATTCGTTTTTCGTTCCTTCGTTCCAAACTGCCAAAACTTCATTTTCACTCATTACAGGTCCGTCAGAATTACTCGCCACAAAAAAATACATACTTTGCGTAGAGTTAATAAATTGCTCATTTATTTTAAGAAAATTGATTACAAGAAATACTAACAGAAAACTGCGAATACACCCGTGGCAGTTTTTAATTTATAAAATTTTGTCCGATAACGGTCACTCCACTGCATTGCTCTCAACTCTAGGAAATATCTTCACGTACGTTTATAAAAAATTGTGGAAAACTACACATGTCCCAATATATCGCAACCATCCATTACTTAATGAATAAAACGTTTAAAACTGAAACTGTCACTAAAAACGGAAAACTAAAATTACAATTTCAATGCCACCGTTCAGTCTTCGGTCCGCCTACACCGAGAACTTAATATTCTTCAGATAAATATTCTTATGGCAATCAATATAATCAATATTATCTTCTTTTATGTACGATCGTGGGTTTCTTCATTCTAGTATTGTTTTGACACTTCCTCCGTGACATGGGGTTACACGCACATAGCACTTGTCAGTCGATATAAACCTATACCGTTGACTGAAATATTAAATATTTCAATCAACGCCTATACTGTGTTGTTGGTTGCATTGTTTCTAATACTCTACAAATGTCAAACAGCAGTAGTGGTCAGAAAAGTAATATTACAGAGCACTGTAAACACCTCGGGAAATTTAAAATAATAATACTACAATATTATTATATGTAAACATGGTCGATTATTGTGTGAATTATTTTGTTAATAAAAATATCTTAGTTTAAACTGTAGTAAAGTAGGCATAAATATATGTTTTGTAAAATGTAGATCAGAAAGAATGTAAGAAGAAGAAGAAGAGGTGTGTCAGAGTTGAGTTGTTGTAAAGATAGAAACTGCGAAATAAAGAAAGTAGTAAAACGTTATGGAGTATTCATTTAATTATCAAAGAAAATATTACCCTAACAATTGTTAATATCGTTACTATTATTAGTTTTCAGTATTTGCTTTTTGCACATTCAAATTCGTGTAATCGCGGAAATTACGGATATGGTACTAATTTATGGGAAGTGCGACGAAAGTGCATATCGTGCAGCAGCAGAATATCAAATACGTTTTCCAAATAGACAGAATATGTCAAATCCTCGTACATTTATACGAATTGTACAACGTCCACGAATGTTGTTTTACACGTTTTAAATACGTATGTACCTACCTAACTTGAAAATAAAAAAGAACCAATTTCATACTTTTTAAAATTTCTTGAAACTTCTTTTCTACTTAGTGACATAAAAATAAAGCATTTTTAAACTACAATAGATATACAGAAAAAAAGTATTTTTTTTTATTTATGAAATGGTCGAGGGAAACCAAGAGGTCCCCAGCAAGTACAACAATTTGTACAACGACAAGTTATAATGTAAACAAGTTAGAAAACAGAAAATAATTTAACTTTCTTGAAATCTCCAAATATCAGTTCTGGAAGTATCAGTAAGGTAGGTTTTGCTCTCAGTGCTACCATATCGTGTTTCTCATTACATAATCTAATATTTTGTAAATAAAAATTTTTCTTTAAAAGCGCCATAAATCGTTACACGTGGCAACGCGGTGCTCTGTCACTACCATTGACAACTTTGACTTTGACAGAATATACCTAACCTCGCAGCTGACAGGCGGTATAGTCGCCGAGAAATTAGGGGTTAATAAGGTTTTGAAAAAAATTTTTTTTTCGCTTTATGAATAAGTTTGGAATTTTTTTGAAGGGTGATTCCGTTAATTCTGAATTTTCCCTATTCCTTCTTAAAATATTTGTACTAAGTCATAGTTAACCCTGTATACCATTTAAAACATTTATTACACTATTAAAACAGTATAAATAACAAATTACCTCTTTTTCTAGTACAGGTCATGTGATGTTAATCGCAATGCCTGAGTTTTCTGACAGTTTACAAAAGTCAAAAGTTGTATGCAATATCAACAATTAGACAAACCCTCTTATTTCTATAAATCTAATGCCTTAACGTTGACTAATTTTATATTGAATATTGAGTTTAAAAGTTTATTTCCTTTGTTTACATTATATTTTTGTTATTTTGATTTGCAATTCAATATAATTCTGCTAAGTCTGGTATAAAAAGCATTTTACAATTTTGCTACTTTACAATTAAAAGATTCTATGTTGCATGTAAACATTATCATTTTCCTTATTCACTTTTTCTTCTTAGTTTTATCTTAAAAAAATAAGTGCAATAAGTAATATTATATTGATATATTAGGATTTTAATCCGAATAAAACATTCTATTTTGTCTCCAACCTAAATTCCCCATTTAATTATTAATTTGTGCTTTGAAATTATTCAAACCAAATTTAGATAATAAAGCAAAGGTAAGGATATATCTATGTAATCATGGATACTTTGTCAAACATTCGCCATCACAAAATATCGCCATATTGCTAATCGAGTTCATTTGTGGATGTTTGTGGTTCACTTTGCTGAAAGCTCTGTAAAAATGGAATCTACTGAATGAAGTGTGCGAATCTTCTCCAAAAGAAATCTCGAGATATTTATGAACGTATCTATAAACGTTTCATGGATTGGTGCAAAGAAAAAACATTAAGTTGTAGACAAAAGATGTATTGGCGTTGTATTTCTCAAACTTAGAAATAAAATGAAGCTGTCAACGCTTTGGTGACAATATTCAATGTTGCAGTCAACGTTGGATATAAAGAAGGGGTTTGATATTCAGTTACGTGCTTTTTTCAAGAGACAAAATGAGGGATATGTACCGAAAAAATTGTGAGTATTTGCAAAGAAGCAAGTTGATTGCTTTCTAAATAGTGCACCTGATCATTTATATTTGATAATGAAGATAAAGACTTTGAACATAAGAACATAATTTTTAAAACGCTTCTTTATAGGTCGTCCTTATATTGTGGATTGCAATAAGAAATGCGACTTAATTATAAAAATTCCCAATACTAAAACCAAGAGACTACGTTCTTTTACTGTGCTGGGAGACAATTATTTAAGTTTTTTAATATGTTGCTTTATGTCTACTCAAATTGGTAGCACGTCAATTATTTCTCTGATATATTAGTGGAAATAAATTCATAAAATCAGTGTCGCCAGCAAGAAATGTCAAAATTTTTTGAGCTGGACAACTGGAAAGAGTACAGTGGACACGCATTACAACGAACGTCTGTTACCCTTTTAGTTGACGACGGTGGTGACCTCATTTATCTTGAAAGACACGGAGGATGGAGATCAAGCACTGTGGCGGAAAGCTACATTGAAAATTCACTTTTGGATAAAGAAAATATTGCGAAAAGAATACTAAAAGTAGATAGTGGTAATAATAAACCACGCACCAAGTAATGATAAGCTATGTATACGATTGATATACCTGCCAAATACAAAGAATGAACTAGACCTAATTTTTTTCAAGCAAAAAGAAATCGAACGTTATGAAACATATCCATTGACTACATAATAGGTATAATAAAATATTCATAAAATATATTATTTTTCATGATTTCTAAAGGTAATTGCATCACTGTAACAACGTTTCTTTCATGCAAAACTTATATCATTTCTGGTATAGCAATATATAACTTATTTCCTATTCAATTATTAGTTTTATATGTTATGTTAAACATCATTTAAGAAACAGGTTTGAAATTAGGGGTATTATAAAAGTTAGGGTAACAAATAAATATTATTCATAATCATTTTCATGCACCACCATATGACTTTAGAAAGACTATGGCTAGTTTCTCCGTTAAAAACTCAGGAAATATGCCTTTGCTTAGATGAAACTAATATTGTTGTTTACGTACGTATATTTGTTTAAATTTCATAATCTACCGCATGACGAAATAATAATTAATAGCATGAATCACTCAGTACTAAAGTAGACAAAGACCTAGGCGGGTATTTTTAGATTCTTACGAAGATTATCCTGTATTTCCCAATATCTGGCGACCAAATACTTGACCTGTCCGTCACCTCATGCATTATATGAAACAGAATACCGATAAAAATACACCGTACAGTTAGCAAACCGCTCTTTGTTGACTCACCCACGTTGTGCCAGCAATAAGAAATATGTCCCATCAAGGTTGGCGTTGTTATTATAGGAGCTGGGCAAGTTTTAGTTCCGTGAGCGAAGGTCAATCGACGCCCTAGTCTTTGTTTTTGACTAACCTGAAACTTAGTTCAGATGCGAGGACCTAACTTAGCAGGTACTGCACAAATGGAGGTACACTGATAAAAATTTGTCTGTAATTTCACATATTTGTGACCAGCGTAAAGTTATGTAAAACTAGATAATAATTTTGTAAATGAAATAAGTACACTATTATTATTACCGAAATAAGCATCCATATTATATTATGTTATGTGTGTATATAATGTAAATTAAAATTTTCTAGTAAAGTAAGCAAGTAAGTAAGTAATATTATGTAAAAAAAAGCGTAACAAAACATGGAATTTTCCACCCATTTTTATCAGTGCAATAGTGAACCGATGTCAATGCTTGTATTCAAATACAGGGTGTCCTAGTGTTGTATGAACAACTGAGACTTTTCTCTAGACATTAAAATAAGGTTTTCGTTCGATTTTCGTCTGCTGACGGCCGGTGAGGATCCATCATCGTCCGTCGAGACGTCATCGCCTGCTACCGTTTCTGTCCGCATCATTATTTAGAGTGACTGGCGGCAAGAATCGGTCAAGCAGGGCAAAACGGCGTACCCGCACTGCACCCACTTTCATTCCAGTTTGAATAATTCATCCTTCACTTGGCGGCGGCGCCCACCTTGTGGTTATTTTTAAACCGTAAACTGTTAATAGGATATTAATAAACGACAAACGGTTGATGGACAATCTGCGTAGATGAATGATCCTATTGAAACAATAATAATACATTTATTTTGAACTACAAATATTATGTACAAACATATTCAGGATAGGATCAAATTAGGATACAGACAAGGTAACCAATATTTTATAAATTGACAAAATATAACCAATGCTATCTTAATGAATATCGCATGAAGAACAGATCTTATTAAATAGACTGGACATATTGAAAATTGGTGATCTAAGCAATACATTGTTCCTACATGGTCTATTGTAAAACACCTGTTGTTAATGAGTTTCTAGTCTTGGCACAAGATATAAAATCTGCTCCACCAACAAAGGGCAGTCACCTTCATCATGCAATAAGTTGTATAAAAACTTTAAAGCAGCAGACTTGCGTCTATGTTAAACATAGTGAGAAGAATGTCATAATCAAAACCTATTTCAGAGTAATGACCATTATATTTAAGAAACATATATTACAAGCAGTTACGCTGTACTGACTCAATACTACAAATAGCATGTTGATACAATGGCGACTATATGAAAGCACGATTCTCTAATTTACTTCTGACAAATGTGACGGATAATACTTTTAAAGTATTTATATCAGTGAAACAATTCAAATTTCTAACAAAAAAACCTAACGTTTTGTATGTAAAAGCAATACCCTGTGTAATGTTTTCAGAAAAAGTCAATTTTGAATCAAAGCTCACTCCTAAATTTTTAAATTTATCAGCTTTATCCAAAATATTGCCTTCTAAAGAATAATTAAACAGTAATGGATTTTGTTTCCTATGAAATGAAAGCAATTTACATTTAGATATATTAAGATTTAAAAAATGTTCACTGCACAATTGATTAAAACAGTACCTGAGTGTTTAAAATATTCTGTAGACAAATGCAGTCGTTTATGCTATTCATATAAATTTCAGATCGTCAGCAAAGAGCAAGTGGCGCGAATTTAACAATAGAGAGTATTTTTTACTGTATTAGAAACGTATTTTAAGCTAATATAAATCAAATCTCCTACAATTCCTATCAATGAAGTCATATGTATGCTCTCAGATACCGAACATCGAATGAACAATTCCACAGACAAAGCTCTATTAAATAATTACCTAAAATAAAAATTAATCTAGCTAAATTTACTAACCTGGTGTAATGAAAACATTCTATAAATATCTAAGTCACATTTAAAACTGTGGGATTTCGAAAATTCAACCACAATAGATGAGATCTGATCTATTTCTGCTTTTTTAGGATTGCTTCTTCAGGTGGCCTCCTTTAAGTTGAGTTAAATATCTAACTATAAAAATTATTATACCAATAAATTACAATTATTTGAAATTAAATATCCACAATGCCAAAAGTGACTTTAACCTTTCAATGAATTTTAAATTAAATATGACAAATACCTACTTAATTAATAACAAATTTTTACCCTTTATGTAATCGTTTTTTTATATATTTTTAGGTATTAACTATATTGTGTGAAACTAACTACTCTGCGGACTAAAGCCCCGACCAGCGTTGAATTACACCCACAATATTATTAGCTTCTGTAACATTTTTTACTGTATTAGAAAGGTATTTTAAGCTAATATAAATCAAATCTCCTACAATTCCTACCAATGAAGTCATATGCCTTTGGGTTAGAAAATTTAGCTAGATTAATTTTTATTTTAGAAAATTATTTAATAGATCTTTGTATGTGAAACTGTTTATTAGCATACCTAGATGTTGTATATACACTAGATTAGCTGTTCTGATTTGAGCTTTAGTTAAAGATCTTAAATATTTAAATTGTTCTAGATAACAATTAGTTCCAAATTTGTTGTAATTATTATGCGCCAAACTTTTTTTACTTAGGTTATTTATTATGGCTGCAGAATATCAAGCGGCTATTTTCTATTAAATTTTATAGATTGGAATGCATGCATATAAGATGTTGGTTAAAGGTTGATAAAACATCTTACAAGCATTATTTACATTAATACATGACCCAAGAAATGTCCAATCTGCCTTCTGTACCATTTCATATAGCAAAGGGTTACGATAAAGGTGAAATTTGATAACACAAGATCAAGCAGTCTACCATTTTTGTTAACAATATAATTCTGTTCACTAAGATTTAAAAAAGTCTTAACATTATTAACAGTGTTAGTTTTGGTATCATTAATACCAGAATTATATAAAGGAATATTGAAATAATCCAATACTAACACCTTACTTTCTGCAAAATATAGTGTAAAGACTCAACGGCATCGATAAAAACCTCAAAATAATCTAAAGTAATTGAAGGGGGGATATATAATACAAGAACATAAAAAGTTTTATTTGTCACAATACTATATGCTGTGAGATCAATAAGCGGAAAATATTCGTTAATTACACCAATATCAACAGCAGTTTCCTTCAATTTGCTATTCACAGCCAACAATACTCCACTACCTTTAGTCAAACCAGTATCAGCAAAGTTTCGATTACTCCTAAACACAGTATAAGAGTTTGGAAATATTTCAGAATTGTTTACATCATGAGATAACCAGGTTTCAGTTATAGCAAAAAGGTCAACTTCACACATTGCCACCGAATTGTAAAAATCTATAATTATAGAATTACATTACAAGTTTTTGTTAGGGTAAAATTATTTGAGTTGTGTTTTCGATTCCTTCGATTAGCTATTGTTCCGAAAGATCGGAAAATATAAAGGGATCACACCAACGCCACAGCGTAATTAACAATGTTAGGCTTGGTTGGTTGTGTTTTATACCTGTTCTCCATTGCGTTAAGTTTTATTTATAAAAGTTTGTTTTACCAAAAAAATTCATGGGAATTAACATGTGCGCGATTAAAATTTACATAATATACATATATAAAACATTACATTCGTGGTTAAGACTGTAAACAGCATTTAATCATAAAGATTCAGCATTTGTTATTTATTATCGAAAATTATCACGGAACGAACCAAAGTGTAAAAAAAGTAACTTATTTAAAAGTATAAGGAAATAGATGCGTCATGAAAAATTGAGTCAATATCATAAAAAAAATGTAAAATCCTTATAATTTCAGAGAAAAAAAGTATTGAAGTTTTAGTAGTTTCAACCTTTACATCGTCGGACTACTGTGTTCTCTAGCCAGGCTATTTCAAATATCTAAAATAACTTTTTTCTACAAAACTGTTAAAAGTGGGCTTTTTAATTGTCATTTTTGATGTTAAAAATGTCATTTTTTGACACGCGTGTTAAAAGTAAGTTACTTTTAACACTAGTGTTAAAAGTAAATCAAAGTTTATTTAAATTTTGTTTTGAAAATTAATAAAACGTTTTAACAAACACATGAACAACTTTTTATTTTAAATAAGTACAAACCAACATTTTAACTAGTTATTACTATTAACATTTATAGTAAAATTAGAACAATTTGAAATTGTAATTCCCTGCGGAGTCATCATACTTAAGTTGGTTTTACTGTCAACATGTGTGACACATCTATTTTCTGTAGAAATACTACTGGTGGTCTTGCAAGTAGTTGCAGCAGTAGGAAGTATTTGGCACGCAATTTCCTTCTTCTGTTCCAGTGAATTTTCAATGTAGCCTTTAGCTACCGTCGAAGATTTCTATCCTCCATGTCTCTTGATGGTAGTAAGATTTGCACCAGAATCTGCTAACAGTGTCGCCGATGAACGACGAAAACAGTGTCCGGTGTAGAGTTGAAGATTTGGTAGATTCAAGAACTCTGCAATGTCGGCAGGCATTTTACCAAATATGTTAATTCCGACTGGATTCTTCACACATTTATTCTTCATATATTTAAGAAAAAGTCGTCTATGGTCAGCGTTGGGTAGCCGGAGTGCCATATACTTTCTAAAAAAGTTTAAATAGAATTCACCAACAACACTGAAAGTCCGAGGCACTTTCGTTTTAGTATCTGGTATGGTCACAACAACCGAAGTGCCCAAATATTCGATATTGTCGATGGTTATCTGACACAATTCCTCCCGGCGACACGCCCCGAAGACACCCACTATTGCTGCGACTTTCATCATCAGATACTTTTCGTCTTCTGCTTCTGTGAGAAATTTGTCGATATGCGTCTTCGTCAAAACTTTTGACTTTTTTGCTAGATATCCTTCACCCTTCCGTTTTAAAAAAGCAATAAGTTTATAATGTTTGCTTATATCTTGATCTTGCTTTATTTTTAACATAGTTTTGATCATGGAATAATTTGACCACAGCGTTGACGATTTCCATATCTTGGCTTTTTCCTCAAAATATGCCAGTAAAACACTTTCGTTACATTTCTCAGGGACCTTTTTAATGTTGCACCATTCCGAAAAGCGTCTATAAGCGATTTCGTACTATTACTTTGCTGTTGCTCGACTGGCGGCTTCTTCGATTTCAGCAGGGATGGATTCGTTGCGCTCATTATCGAGATTATTCATTATACTTATAATATTACTAGAAAATGCTGTCAATATTTTTGCGTTTTTTCCGTAACATTACAACAGCACTGGTTGCTACAAAAAATTTTGTTCATAAACATTGTGATCAGTGTGGTATTTTTTGATTTCTTATTTTTATTGAGTTTAAAGTTCTTCCGATTGTTTTGTAGAAAAAATAGTGTATGATATACGTGTTAAAATTGATTTTAATTTGTTCGTGAAGTTAAAAACTCGCTACGCTCGTTTTTTAATCATCTTCACTCACAAAATAAAATCTTACTTTTAACACGTATATCATAAATAGCTATTTCGTGATGCAAGGATTTACATTAGTTTTTCAAATATCAAAGATGGCTTACGTAGCAGAACGATTCCCTAGTAAACATGTTTCAAATGCATCTACTTTTACAACGGTGTGCAGTGAGTGCAAGCGTAGTCAAATGCTGGCGTGACAAGGAAAATTTGCAACCAAATCATGAAAGAGATGGAGGCCCAGAGCGTTCACGGCGTATTGAAGCAGTGTGGCGTATCGTACACGAGGCTCAATTATATCTGTACCATGTACAGTGTGTCCTAGCATTAATACCAAGGGATCGGTACCATGGCGGCCACGATCTCCCGACTTTAAGTTATTTGGACTTCTTTTTGTAAAGATATTTAAAAGATGAAGTACATGACACCAAAGTGGATACTATTGATGATTTACGCAAACGTATCATAGCTGCTGCCAATAACTTACAAGTTTAAAACGGACAAGAAACAAAAAAATTGTGTTAGTTTGTAGAAACTGGGTAGAAACTACTAGAACTAGAACTAGCATTAGCAAATCAAGAATTGTCTTCTAGCTATCTGGCAGTATTCTTATCCCATTTATGAAGAAATTTGATAGTTTCAAAGTATAGAACTGCTAACGGTATTTCCCTCAATGAACACGACGCCATATCCGCACGAGTCGACCTTCCCATACGGCGCGAGGTAGACCTGGCAACGCCGCATTGGCTCCGTCTCGGCACGAGGCAACCCTCGCAGCAACCCCCGGCAGCAAAAAGTGCTCCTCGGGAGTGTGTTTACGTTCCCGACGCAATCATTCCACAGCAGTTTGTGTCCCCTTTATCTCCTCACCGGGACAAATAAGTACGATAAAGAGAGCAAGGAGAAAGGATATAATTAAATACCGGGTGGCACGCTGCCGTTGCCTCTGCCGAGATGATATATCTGCCCCCTTCCTCGCGAGCGGCCTTCAGTTCTAATTAAATGATTTAAGGCAGAGACATGAGTACGCGACAAACATCCTGGCAGCGGGCATTTGTCTGTGAAGTCGCTTGTCTTGGTGTAGGAGGGTTGTGTCTGAATTTTCAACTCTGTTCCCAACAGTAATTTTAACATAACATTTACAAGAGTGTTCTTTTAAAGTATGTAATGATTTATGTGACTAGTGAGATCTTAAATCACGTTTAATGAAAGGAACAGTAATTTGCGCTTTTTTCTAGTGATATTTTATTTTGTCAAAAGGAAATTACACTAAATTGTGATCTCACCCCACAAAATAAAAAAGTCGTTATACTAAAATACCTCCTATTGCTACGGTCGGTGGCAAGCACGCAACAAGCAGAAAAAAAAAGGAGACGGACCAGGTGATATGGTAACCTACTGTATGAAGAACGAGGCTTGAGTCAGGGATTTCGCCGATAGCTCAGTCAGAGATTGGGGGTGGAATGCCCGTCTCGGTCCTTGGTTATAAACCACCGAAGTTACGATATCACCTACACAAAACAAGACAGACACAAAAGAAAAATCAAGAATTCAGTAGACAACTAGACAATATCTATATTTGTAAATAATATAGTTAAATAGTTAATAATTACAGTATTATTGCATTGGTTCAGGTAGACCTTGGCATAATAAACATCATCTGACAAGAAAAATTTTTAAACTCATTCTGAGTCAGAAAAGTTATCACATTTTTTTACATATTATTATTATGATATGACAACAACTGTTGTCAAATTTCTAAATTGAAGCATTCACTGCTACCTATGCATTCTTTTGAATGCATTAGGCCAACAATACTAGTTTTTACTAATACTAATTTTTAGTCATTTATAAGTTAATCTACCTTAGTCTTTATCGGTTTCTCAATATGATAGTGAATTTTAACAGATAAATATTCCTTAGGGTGGCTTAGTAAATCGTAACAGAACCGTAACACTATATATTTTGACTCCTTGAACACCAATTCATCAGTGGATTTAAATTAGGGCTACGTGCAGTAGATATTCTCTTAGTGGTCGGGGGCAATGTGCAGGTGCACCAACATGCAAAAACCAGAAGTTCTGCCGTAAATTTAATGGAATATTTTCAAGAAGCAGTGCCAAGTCATTAATTAGAAAATTTAAATTGTTTTCTCCGTTAAGTGGATGGAGTGGTTATCGGAGAGAATTCCACACGAAATATTGATAGAGAACTCTTGCTGAATATGTACTTCTCTTGGTAGATGAGGATTTTCTAGTTTCCAAGAATGACTATTTCTAAAATTAAAAATACCTCATCGGGTAAATGTAGCTTCGTCCGTAAATAATATTTTATTATAAAATGTTGCGTCATCATTTTATTGCTAGCGAAGAAACTGCGTAAACTGTAACCTAGCTAGAGGGTCTTAACTGGAGTAATATGATAAGGATACAATTTCTTTGCGGAGTATTCTGCTAACGGAAGACTGGCCGATGCCAGTAGCTGCCAAAATTGTTGTTAATATTTTCGGTCTTCCAACCTCTCTTTTTGGGTAAAATGATCCTATTTCACCTAATCTGTCGTACAATCTCTTAAATAGTCTATGATCGGGCCGTCTGTTATCTCGATATAATTCCAAGTACCTACCTGCTTCACGGCAATCACAAAAATTTTCTTGGACATATATACATATCATGTTTTTCATTTCAATGTTCGAAAAATTATTATGACGGGGCATTTTAATTATAAAAAACACTACTGCCTACTCTATGAATTGAGTTGCATTGACGGAAACAGTATGGCGTTGTAGTGACAGCTGTCCACTTATTATTTCCACGCTTACTACTTTGGAAAAAATATTTTTCTAATTTAATTAATCGCTTTATTTTGACGTTAACAATCTGTCCTTAAGCTATGTACCATTATTAATGACTCATCCTGTATGTACCATATTATACTCTGTGGTTTACCATTAGAGTTTACATATCCTCCTACACTACCGACTCTTTTAAAAAATTCACGTTGTGTTTATAATTTTACTTATTAATTGCGTCTCTTAGCTGGATAAAAAATGTGGGCATATAACAAATCTCTGTTGTCCAAACCGGCAAGAACGGACCCTCAGTTTGTTCTCCCCTGTTCGTTCCATTAAATCTCACAGCCTAGATTTTTATCCTTTCCTGCTGTCACGTTTCCTGATACGAGATTCGAGGACGTCGGACACACGATTTCACAGCCTTCCACAAATTCATACACGGTTCCATCTGTACGTTTATGGATTCCATCTTATTCGCAAGTCTGAACGTGTTACGTAACCTTCAAGGAGTCTTAAAAGTGAGTCTGAGACGACTTTACGGTGAAAGCGAAGTTATGGAGCACGGCACACTCTTAGTTAATCTTCTTCGTTTGTTTTATGGCACGCCATGCCGAACGACATCAATTATTTCGTTTAGTCACAGCCTTCTTTTCAATGGACGTCGTAAGTGTGAGAAATTCCCACGAAGTTCGTCCCACATTTGCATGCTTAACTTCTTGCATTGCCACAAAATTGAATTAGGCAGTGAGCATTGTTCTTAGAACACAAAAGGAAACAATATCTCTACAACTGATATTAAAGAACATTAGATTTGTGTAGAAGAGTGTATTATACTAAAATAATTATTATGACTTAGAGTATACACATACATACATGCATTACGTATAATTTGTTACTGTATTGTAAAAGGATTTTAGCTAGTGTGAATAAATTTTCCTACAATTCTTATTAGTGAGGTTATACGTATGCCTTTTGGTATCAAAAATGTAGGTATCCTAGGGAGCAATCCCATAGACAAGGTAAATATCCTAAAATAAAAATTAACTAAGCAGTAGCAGTAAACCTTAGGTATGTCTTAGTATCGGTTTTACAATCAAGTTTTAAATACACGACTCTTATCAGGGTGTTTACGGGGAACCCCCAATATTCGAAAGGGGTGTTTAGGGGGCAAAAGTGAACAAAAGACTAATAAACATATGGTCGAATATCGACAGTTACTGGGAGTGCAATGATAATATTTTTATTGCTATTTTTGGGAAAGCTGTTATTATTTGATATTTTATTTTGAGGATGTCATGCATTCTAAACCAAACGCACATTAGTGAATTGTCACATTTATTTTAACGTTTGTTATTTAAACGCTTATTTTATAACTCGAATTTATTTTTATATGCGTTCGTTTAGTCAGTATTGTACACACATAATTTCGTAATGCCTGCCACATTTAGTCATCGAGAATATGCTGATATTACTTTTATTTATTGGTATTGCAGCGGTAGCGCTAATCGTGCAGTTGGTTTAAAACCTTCCAGAATCTTCAGGATGGTGATAATAATTTGCAGTTGCATTTTTGCAATTGGATAAACGCAAACCATACACTTTACAAATGCATTTTGTTTGTTCACTGATGAGGTTGAATTCACTCGTGATAGAGTAAATAACTGTCACAATGAACATCGTTGGTCAGATGAAAATCCGCACGCCACGGTGGAAAGTCACTTTCAGCATCGATTCAGCATTAACATGTGGTGTGGTATAATTAATAATCAATTACTTGACCCAGTTGTGCTAGATGTAGAATTTTTAGAAAATAATTTTACAAATTTACTGGACGATGTTCCATTGGATATTAGGCAAAACATGTACAGTATGATAGTACCCTTGCCCATTTTAATTGTGTTGTGATCAATCAACAATCGCTTTCGACAACGCTGAATTGGCCGATGTGGTTTCCAAAATTGGCCACCAAGGTCACCAGATTTGAATCCCCTTAATTATTGCCTTTGGGGATGGTTTAAACCATTAGTATATGCAACAAAAGTGAACACATGAGAGGCGCTATTCAATCGGATTGTCAATTGTGCAACAATAATAAGAGAAAATCAGCGTGCACTTCAGCAAGCTACCCGTGCAATCCAGGAATCAGCTGATGCATGCATCGAGGCGGACGGTGGTAAATTTGAAAATTTAATTCATTAATTTCGGTTTATTAGATCTTGAATCAATGTATAATTTACAATAGCTACAGAATAAACACTTTTCTCTACTGATGCATTACAATAATTAGCTCGGGTAAAAATATTTTCGTTGCTATCTCAGTAACCGTTGATATTCGACCATAATATGTTTATTAGGTTTTTTTGTTCACTTTTGCCCCCTGAACACCATTTTCGAATATCAAACTGTATAAGAGAGTATATGAAGTTATATATAAGCACTGCACTAGATTTTTAAGAGATTTGATGACCTGTTACTACCCCATCTCAATCGGAAACAAAGCGTAGAGAACTGGTATATTTATTCAATTTGGATCGGCCTCAGATCTTTATTTGATCCTTCTGGCTGAGCACCAGCTCCCAGCTACCCGATTATACGTATATTTCAGAATTATATGCGAAGTTCAAGAAACCCATAGCGAGATCAAGTCAATAATTTAAACTTACCCGGTTTTCGAGGGAGAGGGGGGTCGATCTGGAGCCCAAAAAACCCGTTTCCGCGACAAAGGACGACAGCCAAACAAATGTCCTGCCGGGATGCCTGCCAACCGCCGTATATTTATGTTTATTTATACATCTTCCGAGAGCGCCGTCGTCATACGGCCAAAGACCAGTTCGGCGACGTGTCGAGTCCCCTGACAAATTTGCCATGAATGTGAACGGCCATCGACGGAACCTGGGTATTTACTTAGTGTCGGGTGGAAAGCTAAAACAACATGTCGAGATTTGTTGGCTGTAAAGCGTTTATCTCGTTTACCAGCGGGTAAATAAATTTGGTATTTCTGTCTGTTGTTAACTGAACTTTGCTTAAGCTTTATTCACATAAGATTAGTGCGGTTGCATTGGTACTGCAGAAAAGTGTTTAAAAAGGGCGCCGTATTCTTGAATTAGTGTTTTCTACAAAATACAAATAATTTTAGACATTTAATAACTGAATAATCTAGGGTTTAGCAAATAATAGGAATATTAACTCATCCCACCTGCAAATATTCAAAGATACTGAAGTAAAACGGCGAGAAATACGGGTGACTTTTGTAACGTTCAGATAAACTTAACAGTAACGCCTTTGTACTGCAGTTGTATGGCAGAAGCTAAAAGCATTTTAGCTTTTACCAATCCTTTTCCAACAATCATACAAGGACCAATCAGAAAACTGCTTTTTTGACAGTAAACAGAAGATTCACATTTTTGCAGGTTAAGTTTTTAAATTAGATTCTAATTTAGATATTTAGTTTAGAATTGATTTGTTTCTAAAAAAATGGATGAAGAGGACTGTTTGGTTTAGAAACAGTTACTTTTGCTGCTCTTATTCGCAGCGACGTCAATATCTATAAAAACTATACATGCAAAAAAATGAAAAGAAGAACTCTGAGATGGTGGGTGCGACCTATTAACTGCAGATAGCACATGCAAGGTGATTTCTATAATTTATATAAAGAAATGCGAAACGAGAATGCCGATTATTTTTTCATTTCACCGGAATGACAGTGGCAGTGTTTGATGACTTGCTGAAATTAGTGGGGCCTCATTTAACCCACAGTATACTAGTATACTGTGATTTAACCAAACATTCAAATAGACCATCTGTTCCTGCAGATTGTAGGCTTATATTTTATCTAGGGTAGGCTTTTAATTACTATTCGGCAAATGATAAAAACCAACAATTTCCGTAGATAGAGACGTAGTTGACAAAACATAAACATAACCTCTCTGAAGGTCAAGAATCTTGAGTTTTTGCATGTCGCCAACTTACAGCGGATAAATTCCCCAACTTCTTCAGTCTACAGTAATTTTATGTAAACAGAGTAAATAACATTTAACACCATACAATTACAATGCAACAGTACAACTGCAGTGCCATTTCATTAACGTTTATCTGAACGTTACTTTATTCAAATATATGACAAGACTTGTGACTTGTCATTTATACATCACAAAGGATCCCTCGTTTGTTCTAAATACTCAAAATAAGCTAACGAAACTAGTCCAAAAATCTATTATCATATAGTTTGAACTCGTGTTTAGTTTTGGGAATATAGAAGAGAACACTGTACTACTTCTTCGAGAAACTTAACATGCCATAATCAGAACTTTCATAGACTCTTCTTTGTTTTTGAGATACAGGTCGAAATTTAGAAAAAAAACCTACTTTTTTGTAGCATTAAAAATATTGCTTTAAAGCACCAGTGTTTTAAAATAATCATAATAAGCACTAGTGCCTTAAAGTAAATGTCAAATTGTGACAGTAAATTTGCAATACATTTAATTTGTATTTTCTTTATTAACATGAATACTTTATTACAATTCACACAATTTGAAAAATTAGATCCTTTCACAATTCTACCACTATCAACTGAAACGACCGCATTCCTAGTTGACGTTTGAGCAGAATCCACTGATATTAATGGCACTGAAAGCAGTTTTCGGGCAATCGAATTTTTACTTTCCAACGAATCTTCGATGTATCCCTCGACGACTGTTGAAGATTTCCATCTCCCATTCCGCTTAATTGTCGTTAAATTTGCTCCACTATCCGCTAGTACGCTTGCCGACGAACGTCGAAAACAATGTCTAGTATAGATGTTAGAATTTGGAAGTTGCAGGAATTTAGCAATAGCAGCAGGAAATTTTCCAGACGTATTTATTCCCACAGGGTTATTCGTACGTTTGCCTTTCACATTCATGTTCCACATTTACTGAACGAAGAGCCATGTTTCTCCGATAAACATTCGAATAAAATTGTTCAACGATAGTGAAATTTCGTGGAACCTTGGTTTTGTAATCTAATATCTTAACCAATATTGAATTGGAAGTGCCTATAATTTCTGGTCTGGCTCTGGTCAAGATCTTTGATTTTTTGTGTTGATAACCTTCTCCTTGGCGCTTCAGAAACACAATGAGCTTAAAATGCTTGCTGATATCTACGTCGCTATTTATTCGTAACATAGCCTTTAATCATAGAATAATTAGGCCGTAGAGATGAAGATATCCAAACCTTCGATTTCTCCTGAAAATAGGCCAAGAATACATTTTCAGTATATTTTCCAGGAACGCCTTTTTCGTCACACCACTTCACAAACTTATTGTATGCAATTTCATATTGAATCCGGGATTTTCTTGGTAATAAGTCCAAAGTAACTCGGTTGGGCCCTTCAAAAAGACAAAACGTTGAAAAGTGACAAATCCAAAGCTTTGAAACTTTTCGTAAATGATGAATACAGCAATGGCTGCCACCATGGTTACTATATATCATTGGTAAGTGCCCACTTCGAAAATTTAATATAGTGCCTACGATGCTATTTAAAACTTAACTTATATCTACCCGTGTTAATTCGTTTTAATGCTGTTTGTAGAAAAAGTATTGTATGATATTTGTGTTAAAAGTGTTTTTAAGGCACTTTTACATGCGTGCCTTAAAAATGCGCTTTTAAAACTTACATCATAAATAACTATTAAGGTACTGTAAGATTCATGTTCGACTATTGAATCTACGAAATTTTAGGACTCGTTACTTTTGATAATATAAAATTAAAACAAACAATATGCTCAGAGCGTCAATAATAAAAATATTTAACGCAATTTTCGGCCTACAACATACACCGCTTTTCTATTTTCAAAATACTATTTAAAAAATCATGTATGCAACTCGTAAGAAAGTATCTTTTCCGCATATGGTGTATTTTACTTTTCAAAAGTCACTTTTCCTAATTTATTGAAGAAATACACACATTATTGTTTAACGCAATTGTGTAGAAAATTAACCAACATTTTCATGAAGAAGATACAAAATAAAGTTAACTATTCCAGTGAAAAAAACCCTTCCAGGTGTTCGTTTCCTCGGTTTTTAAAGACATCCCCTGCCTTTATTAAGATTCCTTCAATGAAGACCGCTCGCACAAAAAACGGGAAATCGAAACGATTAGGCGGGACCATTCTGGATATTTTCTGGTCATAAATGTACCATAACACGGCCCATTTCACTTTGTAAACGGCATCTCCGCGAGAGCGGAAATAAAAGTACAAGCGGCAGGTTTAATGAAGCTTTCGTGGTCGGCTCTCTCTCGCTCCTTTTTCCTTCCTCGTCGTCCAGATTCATTTTTGACGTCAAGTCTGTTTCTGTTAAGCCGGCGTCGGTTGGAGACGTCTTTCAATATACTTTCAGCCACCTCTGCCACTTCATTACTCTTAGATGATGACTGTAAGGGGCGGATTACAGTTTATATTTTTTATTCGAAAAAATCGGTCCGACGACTTGGTTTTTAGAATTCCTGTCACATACCAGGTGCCAACAAATTTATTAGGCAGGTCAGAGATTTCTAAAAAATGTCTGTAAAATTTCAAAATAATCTAGTAATATTTAAAGGTCCTGTTATTTACAGAATATATTGTAACAGTTTCTATTCCACTTTGTAATTTGAACATTTTTATAAACTTACTAAAAATCACCAATAGTATGAGACATAGTTATGGTAAATACATTCCAACGCATCCGTCTACATCGTCCCGATCCAGTAATGGTTGGCTTGTCTATACAATCATATGTATTATACAGTATGCGCCAAAAGTATGGAATAAATTCAAAAAAAACGAAACAATTATTAATAAATATCTAAAATAAACATTAATTTACTAAATTTTAATATGATCTTTCGTACATGTTTAAAAGTGAATTCGAGTGTTGAAAATTATTTATTTAATAGGATTATGCATACAAAAATTATTTAAAAAAATAATCTGGGGTTTTATTTTAGTTCGGATTTTAACACAGCCTGTATAAATATATTTACCGCACTTTGTCTTCAAATCATATCAATAATCAAAGAAAGCAATGCAGAGATATTTGAGACACACTTGAACTGCAAATATTATCGACAGATCTAAATTTTCCTTGTATTTGAAAACCACATGTGAGTATTGATATGCCGCCACTACAAACACACTTTAAAATTATAACATGTTTAAATGCACGTTGTATGGTGCTGCATTTATAGCTGCCCGAAAATACAACATAGGTACCTATCCACAGCAATATTATCACAGAAATTCTCAGAAAATGTGTTTCATACCTTATGCAACTTTCTAAACGTTAAATATGATTATCTGTTATGTTCAATAGTGGGTAGTACGTAAGAATTATACCAATTCTGAACAATTCATATAAGAAATATTATAAAAATAGTCAAAAATCCGCTATTGAGACCTGTCAATCAATCAAAGTTTCGAATATAACAGAATGTTTAAATTTTAACAATGTTTAGTAGACCTTCTCATCAAATACTTATAAATTCAGCTTCAAACGTTTAACAGTACTTCCTGCTGGGTTTTTAAAACATTATTCTAAGTAGACTCGATATTTTACTCAACTAAAAAATATCAAAATTATAGATTTAGCATTTTTTTGCAAATATTCCTCGAATATTACACTTTAAATCCAGGTATCCTTTATAAGTTTACAAGTATTTTTATTTTTTATTTTCTTTATATTATTATGTATGCTTATTTCAACGATCCTAGCACAGTAGATCTTTCTAATCATATATTTAGGAAGAGGGAGATAAACCAAAAACTATTGCGCATCCTACAAATTTTCCACTCCCTTTTATTGATCGAAAACAAGTTGCCTATTTTACACCATTAATTATTCATGAAAATGGATAATCATTGATCATCAATTATTAAATTCAATCCTGAAGTTTCCCCCACCTAAGTCACCCAGTCTTTGGAAAACAGGCAGTCTTTGCGCAAGTAAAATTCAGCCTTTATTAACTCTATCCCTTCCAACCGTTTTGTTTGTAATAGATTTGTGCAATCTGATTGGTACTTATGGAAAGCAGCACACATTCAAAATATTTTATAACTACAATCTGTATCCGCTATTTAGAGATCGATTCGACGGTTGAGAATTTTGTCCAGGCTCTAAATAACAATTCTAATGCACTAATATATTTATTTTAGAAGCTACTGTGATTTACCAAAAAAAAAGTAATATTCCGACCCGTTACCACTTGCTGAAACATCAAGTATCGTGTAGATCTCTCTCAGACAGCTATTTTCTTTATGCGGATTCCAGAAAACACCGTTATAGGCAACACACAAAAGAAAAGAGGAAGGCGTATTATAAATTCAAATCCGCTCGCGACCTTTTGGCAGCCTATCCACACATATTATGAATATTTTTGGATAGCGCTACTACACGTCTTGGTTTGTTTTTTACAAACCAGTTTAAGGATCGTCTCATACATATTTATGCGTTATTATCTAATGGTTTTGCGCGGAATACGCTTTAAATATATAAATTGTTTGTAATTCTCGGATGAGATATTTATCGCCAAATATAGATGTAAAATATTCATAAAGGTACTCCTTGTCAGTTTAGAATATTAATTATTATATTAAGAAATATGCCACCTTATGTTTCAATTTCTATAATTTACGTAACCGCCATCAATCATTTTTAATCTAAAGGTCTTGTTAACTTATGTTCCAATTTTTTATGATTTACGTAACTGCAATCAATCTGGAATCTAAAAGTCAATTTTTGAATATACAGAGAACTCTCACAAATACAATTTTGTAAAAAAATCAAGGAAGACAGTTCGACGTTTTAAAAATATAGTTCTGCATAACAAATAAAATTTACTTACTTACTTATTAATTAATAACATTAATTGTGGTGTTAATTAATAAAATAATTTGACATACCAGATGTTCAAAACGTTGTCCACCTACGTGTAACTACATTTGGGCCCGTCTTACCCAGTTTCTATGGACTAACACAAATGTTACTGGTTCTTGTTCGTTTTGAATTTGTAAGTTATTGGCAACAGCTATGATAGTTTGTGTAAATCATCAATAGTATCCACTTTGGTGCGATACACTTTATTTTTCAAATATCCCCACAAATGAAAGTCCAAAAGATGTATGTCAGAAGATCGCGGCGACCATTGTACCGGTGTTAAAAGATATGGAAGATATATTGATAGATATATTGTCAATAAGTTGAATATTTCAAAATGTATATTTCAACAACTAATGGCACCTTAAGATCCTTTAGGAATGCAGATAGAGAATCATAATAGTTTTTACGAACAACAAGTAAAATTAAATACATTTCGTGTACTTTTCAAATCTGAATAATAGCGATTTGATAAAGAAAATCAACAAGTTATTAGACAAGAAATTCAAAATCTAATACCAGATAACACTAGAAAACCAATAGCAAGTGTATGGATAGAATTTGTTGAATTTTGCAGGTATATCCACCATATTTTGTTAAATAAAAAAATTACCAACTTTCATCAAAGCTAAAACTCAGATGGGTTCAATCTATCGTTCTTTGGCAATTTTAAGTCACTAAAGGTGCTGGAAATATATCTTTTACAAGTAACACGACACAATTTTGGAGAAATTTATTTGTAGGTGTATCCATCATATTTCGTATATAGAAAAAAGCCAATGTGTACATCATATATGTTTTTCTTCTTAATTGCCAAAAAAAATCCACTTAATTATCGCTTCGTCACAAAAAAAAATCCAGAAATAAAGGCATCTTATTGGTTTTAAAGTAGAGGTGTGAAATTTTCTATCAAACTCTTTTTTTTATTAACAGCGACGTTACTATATAGTAAAGTGACATTTAATGTGATAAAGCGCCACTTTAGTTTTTTAAATTTTGTAAAATAGCATATTTTTAAGTTTTTATATATTTTTAGATATTGTCATATTTAATTCATTGACAGGATGTCACTTTTTGTCAATGTCGATATTTAACTTCAAATAATTTTAATTTTTATAATAATTTTTATAGTTAGATATTTGATTCAACTTAAAGTAGACCACCTGAAGAAGCAATCCTAAAAATGCAGAAATAGGTCAGATCTCATCTATTGTGGTTGAATTTGTCGTGTTCCCACTGCCAAAAAGTGAAGTTAGATATTTATAGAGTGTTTCATTAGCAGGTTAGTAAATTAGATTATTTTCTTTAAATAATTATTGATTAGAGCTTTGTCTGTGGAATTGTTCATTAGCATAACTAGATGTTTGGTATCAGAGAACATACATATGACTTCATTGATAGGAATTGTAGGAGATTTGATTTATATTATCTTAAAATACCTTTCTAAAACAGTAAAAAAATAGCATATTTTTAGTCAAAATACAAAAAAAAATAATAGTTACACTTTCACCTTAGACCATGCAAAAAAGTCACATAGCCATTATTTAAAACCATGTTAGAAAATTAATTTTTATAATAAAGTCAATATTTCGTTATATTAAAAAGGCCCAAATTAATGGTTAAAATGATGCAAAATGTATTTTACATAATAGTACAGTTTCTACATATCCATTCAGTTGTTCTAGATCTATTAAGATTATGTTTTATAATATAAATTATATAACCAATATAAGGAGTTTTAATCAAGAAAAATTAATTTAAATAACTAACGCATTCATTTCTTTACTTTTTCATTTGTTTTCTCTTTTGAAAATATGAATGTATGCTTATCAAAAGCAATTCTTCCATGATCTTCCGCTTTGCTAAGATTTATGTCTTATATAAATGTAAAACACCTTCTCGTACGTCCAAATCAAAACGAATGACCACTTTTGCCCAGATGTGTCGTGGATCTCAAGATTCTCACCCGAACAATATTCAAAATTCATGGGGAAATGCTGCATCTCTGTATTGAGTGATATAGAGAGTCACGTAGAGCGTAATTTCAGTAAATCGCACTTGATGGCCCTAGTCCGACAGACCAGAAGCGTGTTCCGTCATATACCAGCTTGTACGTGACCGAACAGACAGAAACGTCCCTTGAAGAATGAACTCGAAAAATACTTCTGGATTTAATATATATCGTAATTTGAAGCCGAAACTACTTACGTCAAACTTTAAAATGCACTTAAAATTGAAGTTTATTCGAGGGCATTCGTTAGGATCTCCAATAACTGACAATATTCGAAGGAAATATGAGATAGACGTTCATTTCTGATATTATTTAGTACCCGCTTCTCGCATACAGCATTTCAGTCCATAAAGTTAAAAGTAAATGGAAGTTTTATTATCGATTGCTTGGAGGAAATGTTTTATTATTGATACAAGTTGATATACTTGAATCGAAAAGAGTTACAAGGTATTTCAACGGAACAATTTAAACATTTATCGTATCAAAGTGCAAGAAAAAAGTCACTATACTCCAGTGCCCAATGTCGTGACGTCGGTAACTGTTCACTGCCATTAACAGAATTAAAGTGCACACCGTTAGCTTTAGCTGGGATTCTCTGACCTGCCCTTTATGTTCTCGGGCTAAGCTCTGTGGAGACAGAGCTTCCATAGAAGCATGGCACGCGATCAGTTACAGAAGCGACTACCGGATGTCTCGGAAAACCATCATTATCTGAGAGATGGTTGCGACTGTAGCAGTTGTAATACTAACAGCAGGAGCTGAAATCAATATATGGGCGTGCCCAAGGATACCGATAGCGGGCGGGTCTGTCCCCACAGAGCCTAGCCCGTGAACAACAAGGGCAAATCAAATAATCCTAGCTAAATTTAGGTATGTGCACTTTAATTCTGTTACTGGCAGCGACCAGTTATCGAGTCACGGCATAATGAACTTGGAAAATCACTATATATCAAATATATAGTACTTATTTGTATGAAACAGTAATTACAGTTTTGTTATTACACTACTACCTGATTCAAGTCATTATACATGGTACAGTGGTCGGTCAGTGGTCGCGCGGTTTAAGGCGTCAGTACTTGAATCGAGGTGACTAGATCGGTGTTGGTTCGAGTTGGTTCCAGCTGCCGGTAGACCGTATATAAGCTATATTCGTGGAGAGGTTTGGCGCCCTCTCTGCGGGTATGGTAGGGTGGAAGAATGTTGGCTTGGGTCAATGTGAGAGATTGATACCGGTTGATATTTGACTACCCCCCTAATTAATGAGGTTTTCCAGGTTTCCCTCATTCCTGCACTGAATAGTGGTTAGGGCCTACCAACGTAAGTCGTTCCTGGGCGCAAATGCGGCCTGCTTAATAATAATATGCCACCCCTTCTCCCGTACAAGTCTCCGACTTCTGGGCTATTCCCTGCGATTATAATGAGGGGTAGAGATATTATTATTATTATTATTATTATTATTATTATTATTATTATTATTATTATTATTATTATTATTATTATTATTATTATTATTATTATTATTACACATGGGCAAGGGAGGGCAGTTGCCCCCCTGCCTGGAAGTTAATATTCCAGTTAAAAATAACAATTAAGAAGTAAGAATTTTATTTTGTTTACAGTTATTTCTTATCACTTTTGTTTTTGTTTGTTTCTATGTTTTTTTTTAGAATGTAGGATTAGTTTTATGTGATTTTTTATGATTTGGTCACATTTGCAGGTATAATATTCCATTTTATTTTATTTAGGAGTGTAAGATGAAAAATTATTATGTAAACTAGATAAATATTGTATCCGTGGTGTAGCTTATAATTGGGTTGCCTCATTTTTAAATTGCCGTAAACAATATGTTAATATTACAAACAGAGGAAATTGCAAATCGAAACAGGTTAATGTCAGTGTAGGAGTTGCTCAGGGATCTGTTATTGGTCCTATTTTATTTTTGTTGTATGTAAATGAGCTAGATATGGTAATTAAAAATGAATTTTGTGTTATGTATGCGGACGATACAAGTTTGTTAATTTCTGCCATAAATGATGATGTTTTAGAATTGAAATGCAATAATGTTTTTAAAATTATTAGTGGCTGGCACAATGAAAATAATCTTTACTTTAATTGTGATAAAACTCATCTCCTGAGATTTCATAATAGGCACAAGAATTGTTCTCAATTAAATATTAAATTAAACGACAACATACTACAATTTTGTGATCATATCAAATTCTTGGGTATCATGATCGATGATTGCCTTTCGTGGTCATTACATTGTACTCAATTGACTTCTACATTGAATTCACTTTGTTACTTGTTTCGTAACCTAAAAATAGTACTGACAATTGATCAACTTGTTCAGGTATACCATGCCCAAGTGTCTTCTAGGCTACGATATGGGATATCCTTCTGGGGTAGCTCAGCTCAGTCACTGAGTGTATTTAAGGCGCAAAAAAGGATCTTAAGATGTATTTATGGAGCTTCTCAGAACACTTCATGTAAGATGCTCTTTAAAAAAATTAATATTTTAACATTAACTTGTATACTTATTTATAAACTATGTACTTTTGTTTTTACAAAAAGAAAGGATTTTGTTTTAAATAGTGATATACATAATGTAAATACACGTCAAAAAAACAAATATCATATTAAACATTTTAAATACAATGTAACTTTTAAGTCGCCACCTTACTTGGGTTTATATATGTATAACAAGTTGCCAAATTTTATAAAAGATTCTCCAAATCTATCATGTTTTAAAAAACAACTTAATATTTATCTGTTAGAAAAATGTTTTTATGCTGTTGACGATTATTTTAAATGTAAATAATTAAATTTATTAATTTAAATGTTGGTGTTATATTATATTTCAACATGTTTTTTTTTTCTTTTTTGTTGACAATTCCGATACAAATGTACATATTTGTCTTAAGGAATAAAGAGATCTGCTATAGCGCCAAAGATTTTTTCAAAGTTTCTTGTTTTAAGTTATTTTTATTTTTCATTAAAATTTAGAAAAAACTACCTGTGTTTATCGTGCGTTAAAAAGAGGTAAAACTGAAAAAAGGAAAAAAAATAAGTTGATAAAAAATTGAAATATATATATATACGTTTCGTACGAACGGATTTAAAAAAAAACAAATTCAGAAAATTCTAACCGCAGTCGCAGTAGTCGAAGATTTATGTAGAATGTAGCATAAAAAAATATTCTCTTAAATTTGTGTGCAATTCGTAACACGGGATCAAGTTATCCGATAAACGATCCCTTTTGTATATCTGACGCGAGTGCAACGAGGAATTTTGATTGGAATTTTATTAAAAATTGTCAGGTAACAGTAAAATACGACCATTATCGATTTTGCATATAGAATGCTGTAATCAACATTCCTCCTACATAGAACACCTTTTCAAATTAAAATGCGTCCTTTATTACAGAAAAAAAAGCGGAATTAAATCTGTGAGAGCCTCCGCTGCACTCTATGTGGGATATTTCGATTATGCACCACAATAAAATCGATTTTTACCGATTAAACCATACGAATCACGTGGAAGTCGAGTTAATTGAATGTGAGATGCAGTCACGTGTCTTGACAACGCGGACGATATTACAAAACGCGACTTCAACGGCTGTAAAGTTGCTAGGTGGGTGTCGCTGTATAGAAAATATGTGGTTAAATATATGCTTTATAAGGTGAAACATAATTCTCCTTTCATCGCGATTTGCTATTAAATTATTCGAATGGAATGAAATTTGAATAAGATACCAAATAGTGTGCACAAACATTTCGAAAAAGATAAAAATAAACGTAGGTACCTGCCAAATAAGAATGAAATTGATACAGTTAATATACAATTTGAAAAAAAAGTTTATTTTTACGCTGGAAAGATAAATGTTTCTGAACATATCTACCTATTTTTGGTATATTATACAGGGTCTCAGAAAGAATGGGTCAACACTAAGCTGGAGATGCTAAACACTACTGCTACTGTTTTACTGCTAAAATATTATGTTTGATCATGCCTTATACGAATATTGCTGGTATAACTTACTCAGAGATGTGAAGGTTTAAATTTTATACTGAAATTTCTCAATAACTGAGAATGTTTTGATAGCATGACTGAAAATTGGAAGCGTTGGGTTTTTTGGTGTGAGAATTACGAATTTGAAGCTTATTTAGATGTTGCTCATAGAGGGCGCTAGTTTCACAGTACGATTTAGGTAAATCAAAACATACTTTTTTATTTGTTGAGCTGTGCTTAAAAAAATCTAGAAAAGCGTTCAATTCTACATAAAAAATGTACTCTTGTTTAGGTCGCTTAACTTTATCGGTTTCTGAGTTATTTGCATTTAAAAGTTTCAGTGTATTTTGTGATGATTTTCTTTCAGGCGCTGATATTGCTATTTCTTCTCTAAGTAGGTTTGTGTCAAATTTGCATGTCAATAATAATTATTATTTTTCCAACAATGAGATGCGTGATATGATTTGTTTTTTCTCAGGCTAATTTTAAATGGAAATAAATCAGAAACCGATAAAGTTAGGCGACCTAAACAAGAGTACATTTTTTATGTAGAATTGAACGTTCTTAGCTGAACTTTTTAGAGCATAGCTCAACACATAAAAAATATGTTTTGATTTACCTAAATAATACGTGAAACTAGCGCCCTCTAGGAGCAACGTCAAAATATGCTTCAAATTCGTAATTTTCACACCAAAAAACCCAACACCACCAATTTTCAAAGTCACGCTATGAAAACTTTCTCAATTATTAAGAATAAAATTTAAACCTTGAACAACCTGTATTTTTTAAAACAGCGACATTCGTATAAGGCATTTTGGTGGAACTTCTGCTCTGGCTTTCGACGGGCTTACTCAGATCCCACAGCGGGGTAAAAACGTAAGAAGGGGAGGGCGACGGAAGATGACACGTGATACATTTCTTTCGTGTTTTTCGAAGAACGACGAATACGCCGATTTGGAAGGGGATAATAAAACAACGGAACAATTATAACACGAAATAGTAACATTATACTTTGATATCAATAAAACGTGAAATATTGCTGCAAGAAAGCAACATAATTACTTGTATTTGAAGATCTTTCGTGATCATCGTTTTTCTTATAGCGGCTATAAGAAATAGTTTAACAATCCCATCTAATAAATTGATTTTTCTCAGTGTATATAGAAACATGTTAGAAATATTTTATAGACACTGATCCGTTTGCTAACTTTTATTAACCTTTTATATTTTGATTATGTCAAACAAACAAATAAAGGAATAACGAGAGCGGGAAATGAGCGTCGGATTGAAATTTCAAATCGTTATATAAACAGTAACGGGAGTATGATATTTTCCCATTCCACAAAGAATAATGCATTAGTTTAGAGTGCACAATGTTGTTCGTGAATACATAAATATTTATTACCTGCTTCATAAAAGAGTCTTCTGCCGGACGAACAGAATTCGTTTTGTGTTCTTTTGGGATGAATAACAACAGAAAATAACAGACGGGACGTTGGCTTCACTGAAGTGTATTTTCCGAAACAATTTTCCAACCGAGGAAAATCACTGAGAGAGTATTAAAAGCAAATTCTCTAGTTCTTTGTAAACGAAATCCTAGTTTTTATTAAGATAATTCTAATTTCTAGATATTATTTTCGTTGCAAATTGATTTCATCATCAATATGATACGAAAGAGAATGTTTTTTTTTGAATATTTTTGTCAGGTAATAGTTTGCTGAAATAATTGAATCGAAACTCAATTAAAAATAATTGCTCTGCTTTATAAATTCGTGATATATTTTTACATTCAAGCTAATTGCACATATTTTATATAAATTGCAATTTGACTACAATTTTCTATTTAATTGCTTGTTTTATAAATGTTACATAATCAAGTTATTGTTCGCGCATTATGCGGTGCTTTAAATAGCTAATAGATAATTGAATAAATGAATTAATTGTTTATTTTGTTTATGTTTGTCTACTGCGTTTACCATCTACGTACCTATTGTATCATTTATAAAAATAGGTATAGGGAAGTGTAATGTGAATAGCTAAAGGGTAAAATTCTACAACAATTTTTATTAAATATACAGGGTGTTCCATTTAGAAAAACCAGGTTTTGGCGTTTCGAAGTTAAGCAAATTCGACAATAAATTTTCACCACCCTATGTAAACTTAAACAGTTTTTTTAAATATCTGTAACAAATGACAAACATTCTCTCATCTCTCTTTAAAATATCAATACTTCAGCTTGCACGATGTAAAAAATAGGCAATTTTGAATTATGCTAACGAAAAATTTTGTTTACAAAGTTTGTTGCGGATTAAGTACTTTCTGATACGTTTTATGTGCTCTGTAGGCATATTTTTGTTCGTGTCATTCGTGTACATCCTCTGTTGGACACACATTTTCATGATTTTGATCTGTACATATAGACAAATATGTTTTCAACGTAAGTCCATGAATAATAATTTAATAATTAATAAATCAACAAATACCATATGGAAAAGCTATTCCTTTTTGCTAAACAGGCTTCTCATGGAATGATTCACCATGATGAAGTTCAAGGTATTTATTCTGTTGATATGTGCCAATCATTGTTGATTTTATAATAATAAATAAAGAAAGATTATCTCAGCACTAACTACTTGGCACAATGTCAATTGTAAGGTAAATAGATATTCACAAATACGGGTCACTATTTATATTACATTTATATAAACCATTCAAAGAAAAACATTAGTAAAAACATAACTTGAACTCCATAAAAAGACAAAATTCACGAGAATTTGTATCACATCAAATGTAAACATTATTCATAGGAAATATTGTGACGTAACCACCGCATACGCTTCTGACTAGTTTATCGTTTTTGCTGTTGATCAACTTTGATATTTAACAAGCTGTATAGTGACTTTTTGAGATTTTGATTCATTTTGTCCGCAATTATTTTTGAAACTGCTTGCAACAAGTTCTTGCACCTGTAATACCTGCATTGTCATAAAATGTAAAAAAAACACGTGGCCAAGGTATTTATAAAATTATGCCATATAATTTCACATTAAACTACTTGTTTTAATTTTAAAAAGACTAAGTAAAATTAATAAATAATTATATTTATCATTTATACATTTTTTCTGGTATACTTTATGTTTACGACCTGTAGACTGATTTCGGGGACTGATTTGATCACGATTAAAACGTAACGCCGCTGCATGGCCGAAAAAGTCAACATGCCACACTACAAAACGTTTAACAGGCAATCAATTCGCCTTTATGGGCTGTAAATTGCCCCTAGGTATCAAAAGCCCGCCGGACGGCACGAATAAAAAAATCCATCGCGTATCGGAACATCCCCGGTCAGTCAATAAATTCCTTTTTATTGTTGCAGGTAAGCCGACGGCAGGTGCCGTGTAATAGGCTTTTATTTACGAGGATGTCACTGTTATGAGCACTGAAAAAAAGGTCGTTAAGGCTGCTATAAACCCTTTCACAGCGAACACTTTCAATAAACAGTGTTTCTGTACTTATCTTTTACACAAAAAACATCAGCAATAGCTCTACGTCGATTAAAACTCGTATTACGTAACTAAGCAATTACTAGTCTATCGCCTATCACATGCACATGTACACAAATATAATAATCTAGATCAGAACTGTAAGTTGTGTGTCCCATAATCATCACATCATAACTAGGGCTGGACCGTTGTAAGTCATTGGCGTGAACACGGCTTGACTGCGATTCGTATCGGCAAGAAATAACTTTCCGTGCTATTCCAAATTGCACACGACTGGAGCGTACGGGGAAACTATAGGTGACACACATTACACTGTTAACAGTTATATGTCATATTACACGGTAAATTCTTAGTTATTTAGTGCCTTGCTCAATAGTATGAAATAACATACCAGAATGTAACGTTACAACTCTAATGATAAATTACTAAGTATTTGAAGTGTAAAGTACTGCTACCAATTCCATGTATGTTTCTTCCATTACTTTCCATTTCATCCCTGTAATGTGGATGTTAAATTATTATCAATAAGAAGCTTACTCATTATATTACCAACAAAAATTTGGATTGGTACAAATATATTTTAGGCATTATTTTTTATAAGAAAACCACTTAGTATTTAATTTTGAACACTAATTATTAATAAAATTTATAAGTAACTATAATAAACAAAGAAAACTACTACATAACTTTCAAAATACCTAGATATATTTACGAAAAACAAATATACATTCTTTATTTTGCCTGAACTAACAACCTTCAATTATATATTATGCATTTCCAAAACAATACTTCTGCCTCTCAGACTCTATGCTGCGACATTCTTGTTTCAATGTATTTCCCAAAACTATTGTTCTCTAAAAGTACAATAATGCATAAGTATATGTATACAATAATATATTATGGCCATTTGTTCATACTTTGTAAACTATACGTCATTTTTATCGGTGCATAGCGTAACTGACCAGAGCCAAATCATAGCGAGGCAAGCCATTGGTGTGGACACGGTGTGGCTGCTATTCACTATTGATATAAACAATAGCTTTCCGTGCTTCACATTTGCAAGTTATATTTTTTCAAATTTTAATTTGATACTAACATTCCATTTTTAACATTTCATAATGCTGTAAAATTAAGAAAAATGTCTCGGCCACGCCTTGTCTACGCCGACGGCTTGTCTTGCGACGGTCGAAGCCTAGCCTAATCGCAGTTTTGTATTTTTATATGGTATTATACACGGTTATTGAATTTTATTAGTAAATGTAAGAATATTTCAAAGCATCATCAATTTTATCGTGAAATTTTATTGAATTGAGTTTATCTCATTGGAAAAACTCATCACATAAAAACAGAATTTTCATTTACATCGACTCTATTCCTACATCGGCATATATTTTGGTACTGTGAACTCGTACATTAGATATTATTAAAATCCGCGCAGGTAATCTTCAGATAAATACAGACCCGTTTTGTTCAAAAACTATCTACTAATTCTTTCAATTTCCAATGCTGATCAAAAGCCTCGTTCATAAAAGAGAACATCAAAGGGATGCTGATATTTAAAATGATAGTTATTCTTTTTTCCTGGGCTTTTTTCCGCCCTCCTTTCAAAGGTTAGCCATTTAACTCAGTCGACTGTACCTAGTTCTTTCATTCAATCAATGATTGGGTTCTAATCAAGTAAGTTCAGTTCACCGACTGACCGGGCCAAGTGTATTGCCAAAAACACATTTTCTTTATTAACTGAATACAAACTCTGATTGGCTTACAGATTCCGTCAGAATATATTTTTACCAATAAAAATAATTTACAGTAAAGCAAATCTCTTCTGATAGTGTGTGTTACCTCTGTTTATTACATATATCTGTGTATTTGGGTTGACGTAAGATTCTTTTAGTAATTATAGACTATGGAATTTATAAAAAACGAATTTGAAATGTAATTGCATTGCATAACATTCATTATTTTTAGTAGAAATAGTGATATAATAGTTTTTGTGAATTTCGAAGCGTTAGATAATAAAAATGATAAGTATTATTTCCAAATTTAAACTTTTTATTTTGTATTATCAATTATCCAAGGTCGAAAATAATTGATAGTGACTAATTTACAACATAGAGATGAGTACGGAAGGTGAGAGTGGCATGATTACCTAAGCGTACCACTTGAGAAGAGTTCAAAGCATACAAAATTTTCAATAATAAGTTGATGTCGACTGAATCTAGCACATTAACAATTTACTTTAAATGTGCCCCTGTGCCATCCTCTCTATAAATTAGAATGCCATTCTTTTGGACAGCGATTGCCCACTGCCACCCATTTACATCTATCTGATGCGCACTCCGCGGATATCACACTTAAGCCTTGTCTTCATGGACGCGAAATTCACGGATTTTTGCACGAATTTTACAACTTCTGTTTTAATTATTTATAGGGAAAATCTGAACTTGACAAAATTTACAATACAGTAAAACTACAAATATTATTGCTACTTTCATTATTATGCGGTGTTAATAAATTTGTTTTGAGGTTCTGACAATCTACCATGGCAGTTTCATGATGAAAACTATAGAAAATGTTATAGTTGACAAAATTTGTTACAAGCAGAGATTTTCCCACCATTAAATAAATCGCGAAAATATTTGCGAATTCCGCATTCAAAGGGACAAAAGGCTTTAGAATATTTACTCGCTATTCACTATTGGTTACTAGCACTGTCACTATAATGGCCACACTTTAACACTTATTATATCATATCGTACCGCTTTCCGTATGACCATCATACGTCCATGTTTCGTCAAAATTTAATATATTCTTCGATCCAGGTTCTGATCTTTTAATATTTATTTTAAATAGTTTCTTTGTCATATCACTATTTCGTATTTTTCTATCGGTATACTCTTTGATTTCATTTATACTGAAATTCATCTACACTAATTCATATGTCACACATAATTTGCAAAAACACCCTTGTATATATTCTAGGCAAAGTTTCATCTTGTAAGATATAACAATCCATTTTTTTTTGTAGACAACTCATTTTAAAAATACTATCTTCCTTCCGCGAGTTTCTATTATTTTCCGTTTTGCAGTTGTACTTCTTTACCACTTTTTTATTTGCACATACATATGTTACTAACGTACAATTTTGTTAAAGAAATACATATTTCAACATCATTTATACTCATATTTTGACCTCGTGCTTTACTCTTCATACATGTCATCATCCGATACTCCTCATTTGTTAAATTAGGATGATTTTGAGAATATGCTGTAGAGCTGTGTGAAAATTTGCCTGCCCGAACGATATACTCGCCCATGGTAGCGCTGGAAAGTATATTTGCTACTAGTTTCTCCTCCTCTAACCTATGAGTAGATAGTCAAGGGTAGAAACTGTGGACCAATTACCAAACACCGTTCGTTGCAGATCGATAATCAGACATATCATCTCGAAACGAAACAGCTGTTCTCTCAATAAAAATAATGATACGGTGACGGGTATCGCGCACCACAGAACAATCTGTAATTCCCCGAACAGCCGTCGAATAATACTGGGACGGAACAGGGTTGGGGCGACGCCCGGCGTCCGTTATTGCACGGTTGAGAGATGAAACGAGAGAAATAAATCTAAGTAATTAAATTCCCGCTCAAGTTTTATTAGAATTTGACGACGTTCACTTCTGTTCGGGATGTTCACAATTAAAAGTTTTTCCGGACCCCCACGCAAACCTGGCGTTAATTAAAAAACGCGTCCGTAAAAATTATTCAAAATAAATATTTCAGGGGTTCATTAAAACTTCGGGGTACGTCGCCGTCCACAATTGAGAGGAGCTCGACTGACGTCAAGTCTCGTTTTAATATTTCAGTCTGTATTAGGCGGTTAGCGACGATGATGGCCCTCCAGTCCTGATGTCGTTTTCAAGTTTCCTCGGGTTTTAATGAAATGTTCAAATAAAGCGGTAAGCACCGGCAGAATATTTTTTATATCTCCTTATATATTTCTTAATATTGCGCCCTTATTAGCCGTGCCTTTTGAATCATCTAAGCAACTTAATTTTAACTAATAGTAATAACGATTATTATTGTAAAATCTACGTTGACATGGCATACTTTATTGTGATTACTTGATTTCACAACAAATATCCTTCCAATAAATTTACAACTGTCACATTTTTTCTTTAACATTTATCACTCGCGTTCTACTTGAACTTAAACTGATCTAAGGAGGTGAAACGTTTCCGCGGTCTCGAGAACGTGTCGAGAACCAAATAGAATATAGCTTGGAATGTTCTAGAAAACGTCGAAATAAAGGTCTTATAAATTCTAACGAAAAAAAGAACATAATTAACTAATTAAAAAGTAGGTGAGTCAAACAGTCAAACATTACAATATTCACTTGAATGGGATAGTCATCCGCTACCGCACTAGTTTAGTAAAAAGTCAATTTTCCGAATTAGTGCGACAAAAAGTAAAAAATCGTAACATTTAGACATTATAGTCCAGTAACCTTGTCGTATGAAAGACGGACTTTCCGTCAGATCCGATTTTTTACTGAATTATTTATGATGTTGACCCAATAATAATCCAAGGATTCGAGCTCGAGAACCGAACGCAAATTACGTTAACTTTTCAGTTGACAAAGTGAGTCTTTTTTATCATCTACCTGCAAAATAGGTATAAAAGTATCTATTTTGCAGCTAGGTTCTAGAACGCCAAAGGCTTTTTCGCTTCGCTCTACATAAAACAAATGTCAAAATAAATTCCAAAATTTATTTATGATATTGTTAATTAAACAATATACATTTTAAGTAATACAACATTTCAATACAAAACAGTAACTATTATAAACAGCAAGATTACAATTTATTTTGCATTACATATAAATTGCAAGTACCCATATTGCAGTCTGTTAAATTATTTTCTTTGGCGTTCAGTGTACTACATGGAATACGCTGATCATAACGTCGCAGATTAATTTTTTGTTCGAAATATGCCCGTAATAGGGTTGGGAATATTTATCGATATATCGATAATTATCGATAATATCGATAATAATACAGATAACAAATTATTGAATTATCGATGATTTTTAAAATTATCGATATTGTCGACAATCTATCGATATTATCGAAACATTATCGATCTTACCGATAATATCGATACTAACGATAATTTTCAAAATTATCGATATTATCGTTATAGTAACGATAATATCGTTAGCTACCGATAGTTTTGATAATATCGATAATATTTTGAATCACGAACTATCACGTTTAGCCATAGCTTGAAGCCAATAATGATTTATGCGACTTATATGTAAACAGTTTCGTAGGTTCACTGAACAGTTTTCGGTAAGTAATCTAAAATTTAGGGAACAATCACGAAGCGGGCGACATCTGTTGAGATAGAATGAAATCCTTCCGGGGGTGAATAACAAAGGCCACAGATCATATAAAGAGAACCGACAACTTGTCGGTAGAACACGCTGTGATATAAAAATTATTCATTATTTGAAGTTACTTCAATATTTTAATTATTTTAACACTTTAAATAGTTCTATAACACTTTTCTACAAGAACTGGCGAATAACTGCACTTAAAATACCAAAAATATACTATCAGATGTGTCAAACATGTGATAATTGTCAAGGAGACGTCAAGTAGACTTCAAAACATTGTTTTTCACACCCAAATCGCGCCATCTACTGGTAATGTTCCTTATAGTTTACAAACATCGGCAACGAGCCTGTGGGTCTTTGAAATCTGGCAACTTTTACCCTAAGGCTATAGTAGATGTGGAGTGAATACCTCTGTCAGTTTGTTATAATATCGATAATTTGATAATTTATCCCCTAGCTAGTAACTAATAGTACTTCGGCACTTTTAGAATTTTCTTCAAACTACACCACTATTTGAATTCGTTGTAGACAATCTTGTACTGCCTCGACGATTTTTTGAAGATTCTTTGTGAAACAGCACTGTGTGCTCATTTTGAACTAAACACACATAATATGAATTACAATATATAATTGTGACACTACTTTTTCAAACAACTAATTTTTGTTTATTAGGTTGCATCATTATGAGCTCTCGAATGGATATTTTGCCTTGCTAAACTCGGCAAAATAACTTCCATTCCTGAACGTAAATGTACCATTTCGCATTCTAGATACAAAAAAAAAATTACTATTGTTTGAAGAAGACATAATTGCGGCGTTTTTTACGAGACACTCAGTAACTTAAAAAAGATATCCCACTTCTGATTTTATTGCTGGATTTACCTCAGTCAGTCGCTGGTTAATAATAACTAACAAAATCGATCGTAGAAGAATCTGTCTTGACGTTTTGATAAAGCAGATCAAATAGTTATTATTTCTACTCCCTATCCAGTTACATTTAAGATTCCAGGCAGTAGTTTTTGCCGAGTTTCATCCAGAGCAATTCCGATGCAAGGGAGGTGCGTCCCGTGGAAAACTTAATCAAGTTAATTTGTAGGGGCTCTCGGGGACGTCGCCTCTCGGAAATTTAAAATGTTTTACAATTAATTAGACTACAAAATAAAGGTTATCCCGGAAAGTTTATTTAAAAAGTTAAATGAGACTAAAGTTCATTATCTTACTTCGGGGAACTTTTAAACGACAATTAGGAGGCATTCCGTCCGTAAATCAGGCCCATCGAGACGTAAAATTGTTAGCCGATACCACTTTTTGTTTTCTATAGGCGGAAAGTTTGCCGGCGAGCTTTTTAAGGCGCTGATTTAATGTCCGGGGTCGTTAAAATGCTAATATTTTCGAATGTGAGATCAGTGTGGAAAACGCGCGTTTGTAACATCGACGAGGGTTTCAAAAACGAAATTTCGATGCACAGTTTTACACATTCGTGCGCAGCCTTAAGAATTTAAGATAATAAATAATAGCATTTGATACAAGTTGCGAGATAATAATAAAATGCATAAAACACCTATTTCGCAACATGTATCGAACGAGATTTTTCGTAAAATCGTCAAATAAATATTCAAAATAGTTTCGACATAATCTTCGATTGCATTTGCTAATCTGATCGCTAGACTATTTTATGTAAGGTTGTTGCTATAGAGCAGTTGCTATGGTACGATGTTTACAAATTATACATTTTACATTTTAAAAAATGTTGAAATCTGTGACCGTTTGTGCACCAACAGCAGGTGTTATCTTCTTCCAATATTGTTCCAGTTAAGGTCGGAAGGAATAATAATATTTACATCTACAATTAAATTGAAAAAATGGGCATTTTCGGTATTTCAAGCATTGTCAGACCATTTTATGTTGCTATTTGGTCGTGTTCCTACGGTATCCTTGAAAATATACTGGTGACAACAGTTCAGGTCAGTTATGTTATAAAATGTTTATAATCATTTATCATTGTAGATTCTTGGAAAAGCAACGTAATGAGCATTAATTATTTATTTAACTAAGCAGTAAGGTACAAGATTTAATGCCGCACAGTATTTAATAGATGAGGCGCCGTGTCTGTTAAAGCAACCAAGGCATTAAATCTACATTACTGTAGATGTAGATGTACAATCGTTTGCAATAATAATGGCACTCTCTTAAAACAGTTTTTGAACTTCTGGAAGTTCTGAATAGAAATTTCATTAAATCTCTCTTGGTAAGTGAAACAACTAATAACTAATGTTAAAAAGTTAAAGCAGATTTCAATATGAATACGTCAGAAGTTCAAAAGAAATCGCAAAATTCATTTTAGTGAGTGTCATTAATATTGCGAACGATAGTACATAGTGCTTGACAGCTGTTACTAAAACTACACTTTGAATGTCGATCGACGAAAAATATCATATGAACTACCCCCTATTATTCTAAAAATAATCTCCTAATTTAGAATAGGAAGATGACTGAAAACGCAAAAGTCAACACTTGCTGGTTTTCATAGATAGGTTTGGTAAAGAATGAATGGAATGTAAAAAGAAAGCGAGAAAAGACACAAAATCTCTGCCATGATGTAAAGTGGGAGGAAAATTTTCAAAATATTGTGGCTGACAAATTTTCCAGAAATTATTTAAGCATCATTCCTGATATAATAATAATAATAATAACAATAATAATAATATTTATTTGTTTAGAAAAGTACAGGTAAAATGTATAACATCAAGCATTAAAATCAAATAAAAAAGACAAGAGAACAAATAAATATAATCATACCCTCAGAAGAGCAAGTCTGTTCGAGGGTGTACAAGTTAAGTAATTCTATAGAACTAAAATGAATACGCCCAAAAAACAAAATAAGTAAAATATGTAAAATATCACAGTGACAAACAAATGTTAATAATAAGTGCAGGAAAAAAGTATCTGAATTTTCTTTTTTCCTTTAAAAACCAAGGTAAGTATGTATTTCTGATCTAGACAACTGACTTATCCATTTTTTAATATATTTTTTAAACATCGCTTTAGAATTAATTTGTTTCTGTTCAAAGGGGATGAGGTTGTAACATTTAGGTCCTAAATACAAATAAGTCTTTTTAGTAATACTTTTATCAGGTTTAAAAACGGCATATACCTCATTAGACTTATATCTTGTGTTATATTTGTGTTCAACTGATTTAAGTTGAAATTTGTTAGAGTGTTGGTATATAACAGTCTTCAAGAAATACAATTGCCTGATATCCAGTATTTGGCTCTCTTTGTACAGTTTATTTGTAGAATACATTTTTGATTTTTAAATATAATTTTTAAAGCATACCGTTGGATTACTTCTGAGTTCGTTATACCCGTCTGAAATGCCGCTCCCCATACAATAATACCATATGTTAAATGACTTTCTATTAATGCGTAATATAAAATTTTCAATTGGTTTGTATTGAAGTATTTTGCTAAGTATTTAAGTTTGTATATGACAAAACGCAACTTTTTAACAACCTTAATTATATGTGTATCCCATTTTAAGTGTGGGTCAACGTGGACTCCAAGATATTTTATTGTGGATGCTTGGTGGATTTCAACAATTCTTCCATCGACATCTATGGAAAGAAATTTGTATTGAGGTAAGTTAGAGGAGTAAGAGGAAAAGGGAAGATAATGTGTCTTGTTAGTGTTCACGGTCTACTGTCAAACCATTGTATAATACTTGAGAAATCCATTTGTGCATTTATTTTAAGATTTTCCCAATTATCTGCCTGATATATAACTGCAGTATCATCCGCAAAGCTCACTATATTCCCAGTTGTTTATATTTGATATAGATCGTTTAAATACAAATTGAACAGCACTGGACCCAGTACTGTCCCTCGTGGAACTCCATATTTGATCGTCAGAAAGTCACTCATTGTATCATGTATTTTTATACATTGTTTCCTGTTACTTAGATAACTTTCCAACAGCTTATATGACATTCCCCTGAAACCAATCCCCTCCAACACCTCCATAAGTTGCGTATGACAAAAGCCTTCTTTAGGTCGACAAAAATGCAAAGAGTTGGTATGCTTGAGTATTGTTTAAAATTTTATGATATTTGGCTTCATATGCATATAAAATATAATAGCCCTAATATTACTCTAAAACATGCTGTGTATATAAATTTATTATTGCAGTCGACTAGTCATATTGCTCTCAAATCTATCTACAAAAAAAAAAACAAAATAAGGTCTTGTATACCACGTTCGTTACCGTTAATGAATTAAATACCTAACAGCTACAATCCGACAATTCTAAAAAGACAAGCGTATCACGTCATGAGCGCGGAATCCAGGAAAACATTTTATTTGCCTTTTTTTCAGCGGATTCCTCGCATGTTCGCGAAGAATTTTCACGTGACGCCGTCGGGAATGCGATATTTGTTTCATATAAATGTCAACCGGTAAAGCATGACATGTCCGTATCAGTTGAGGTGAATGATTAAACTCTATGCTCTCACCGCATGGCAACATAGTACACGGCATATTAAATATTTCAGGGATTTTCATCGTCAAACCACCAAACAGTATAAAACCTACAAACGTATGAAGTTTATTGTTGTTTTCTTTGTTTGAAACGATTCCAGAGAATGTTTATATGTACAGAGTGATATCAAAAGAAGTAGCACAAATGGTACCGGTATATCTACAGCTAAAAAGAACACGTTTGCATAAAAATAACCTTAGTAAAACTTTCACCGCGTAGGAGATACAGACCTTCAAAATTTCCAGACAAACATGGAACAGCGGCTATAATTTGAAGAACAAAAACATATAAAAAAATTTACACAAATTTTCTACTAATGCATGCGTAACTTCTCACCAATTTTATAAAAATTCTTGCTTTTTCGGTTTTGCTTTTTTGTTAATAAACGGTTAGTTGTGAAAGTAAGAAAAGGAAAAGTTTTAAAATAAACCAGGCTGATCTGATATGTATTTTGAATACTCAAATCTTGTCAAACAAATAAGCTGTAACAAAAAATAACTTAGGGAATGCTTATTTCAGAGGTTTTCGAAAAATTGTTGATAAGTTGCACATCAAATTACAGTCGTTATTCCATATACAGGCTGTATCACATAAGAGGGCCCCTCCCATGTATCTCGCTTAATATGCGAGACACGTCAAAAATCTTTAATTGTTTTTTGTTGCAATTTTGGAGGCCTTTATGCTCGTAAAAACAAATTTGAGATCCATGGCCAACTTGATGAGTAATAACAAAAAAACCTGTAAAGTGCCCAAACTTTAAGGCTGTCTAACTTTGTTATTTTAAGAGATAGAGAAAACTTATTGGTAATAAATTTTGATTGCAAAATTGATATCTTTGACCTGATATAAACAGACTTTTGAAATATCGTATGTAGTTTGCTGCGCCCTCTAGGCGGATAAAAAAATTTTTTATTGAAGCAGGCTATGGCCACAAAAAATTGCCTGTTTTTTTCGTCTTTCATGCAATATACTACATGTTGCCCTTATCTTTCGTATTTATTAAATTTTTTTCAATTTTAGTTAAAAAAAATGTACCTAAATATTTTCGTGTTGCTCAAGATAATGTAGAACCTGTTTTTAAGACGCCAACTGCAAAAAAATAATAAACAGAATGTACTTTTTTATCCAAAATACAGATTTTCTTATAATATTATTTTATTACATTGTCTGTGTCAAAATAATTTTAAATACCCAATTGCTTCTTATGTGAAAACCAATAAAATAATATTATAAGAAAATCTGTATTATGCATAAAAAAGTACATTCTGTTTATTATTTTTTTGCAATTGGCGTCTTTAAAACGGGTTCTACATTATCTTGAGCAACACGAAAATATTTAGGTAAATTTTTTTTTAACTAAAATTGAAAAAAATGTAATAAATGCGAAAGATAAGGGCAACATGTAGTATATTGCATGAAAAACGAAAAAACATGCAATTTTTTGTGACCATAGCCTGCTTCAATAAAAAAATTTTTTATCCGCCTAGAGGGCGCAGCGAACCACATACGATATTTCAAAAATCTATTTATATCAGGTGGAAGATATTAATTTTGCAATGAAAATTTATTACCAATAAGTTTTCTCTATCTCTTAAAATAACAAAGTTAGACAGCCTTAAAGTTTGGGCGCTTTACAGGTTTTTTTGTTATTACTCATAAAGTTGGCCATGTATCTCAAATTTGTTTTTACGAGCATACAGGCCTCCAAAAATGCAACAAAAAACAATTAAAGATTTTTAACGTGTCTCGCATATTAAGCGAGATACATGGGAGGGGCCCTCTTATGTGATACAGCCTGTATATATTTGGAAACTTGAAGAGCTGAATATTTTGCTAAGGTAATTTTTATGCAAACCTGTTCTTCACAGCTGTAGATTTACCGGCAACATTTGCACTAATTCCTTTAAAAACACTCTGTATAATAGTAAGTAAATGCTCAAATAATGTAAAATTTTAACTTCATATTTTTAGCTTATAGCCATCATATATCACCGTTGAATAATATCCTATTTACTGTGTACAATCTTATTAATATTGCGTGTAAATGTAGTAAGCATTTTTAACAAAAAGATAATAAAACGCCTCTAATTTGAGTTAAACGTCGCTGTCGCGTTGTGGGAACCCTAAGGTGGTGAAACAAGTTATGAAATATCAAACCAAGAACCTTACTCCCAAAAATTATATCAGCAACTATCCCGACGATTAACCATCTCACTAAATTCGCATTTTCCACAAATCCGGCTCCCATCTCGCATATACTTACTGCCTATCTAGATTGCCTTGATTATGCACGGCAATCTAGATCTGGGTGCACGTGCCCAGTCGGCTTGCTTTCACTTTCCGAACTCGCTTTTCGTGGATTCGTGACTCGGATGGAGGAGAGCTAGGACGGAGAGCCGATAAAATTTGCTATATTCATTGCACGCTGTAATTTATTTTGTAAAAGGGGAATTCAAATACTTGAAAGCAAACCAAAGATAATGTAGGGGCTAAGCCCCCACAAAAATCTAATTATCTCACTCAAAAATATTCATAAGTATCTCACACTACATTAAATTACCTGTTTTATTCTGAAAATATAATAAATAAAAGTAGTAAATAAAGATTTTTTTAAAAATGTTTAATTAGAAATAAAATCAGTAATAAGTACTAATAAATTTAAATTACTTATTATTTTTCATATTGAAATCGTCATGATGCTATATTGTAAAGAAAGAAATAAGTTACGTTTGATAATACCTTAAGTTCACCACATCACCATTAATAATAATGGCATTACCTACACAGTATTCACACTACGTATCTTTGACCCACGAATGCCACAAAAACGCAAAAATACAGGAAACAAACGCCAGCACCGCAACCTGCACCTGTATCCACGGAAACAAACCACGCTAAACGGCGTGTAACGTCAAACCAATGATATCGCGTTTTCGGTCACGTGGTTTTGTTTACATTCTATGGCAATTTAATAATGTTAATATTTTAATTATTATGTGATTATTGCCGCCTGACACATATTCTGGCCTTTCAATATGTTTGCAAGATTTCCCTGTAATACATTTCAGACCAATATAAAATTCATGCAACTTCTCCATTGCGACTTGCTGTTTTGTCAGTGGCACAAATTTTCCAGCGTATCCGCTCTTCTATACCGGCCCATGCACTTCTTTAAATAACGTTTTGCAAGGGTAACGTTTATGCGAGCTACGTGACCATTTTCGATGTTTCCGCCTTTTGAACTTGCTGGAAACTAAATTGAATGGATAACGGGAGTTAGGCAAAGCGTCTTGGTATCCACTTGGACGAACATCTTGCCCCAGAATCGTCCCGTGATTTATTTTGGAGCGCTCAGCCTTTTTCCTCCTATTTTGTTTCGTGAAAGTTGCATCTAAAGTTCTCTTACAATAAGAAATGCAGTGTTATAGAGTGTATCCCACCGGGAAAATCTCAAGCAAAACTAACAAAAATTCAAAAACTTTTTTTCAACAAATCCAATTAGATGTTATGGAAATCATTATAAAACTTAGGTTTAGCTGCAAATAACCTAGAAAATTCCACTCATCGAAACGTATCAGTGGTGATCATGATACAATGATTGATGAGGATGATTTTCTGCAGCAACACTCCCAATGATGTTCCTAGGAAAATTGAGCTTCATTACACGAGTCATGAATCACGACAATATTCCACTAGCTACAATAAAGAAAAATTTACTAGACGTTCAAAATACAACAATAACTAATGACTGGACAGAAGATTTGTTAGATCACTATGATATACAGGTTACATAGACCGCCTGCATAATATGAAGAAACATTGAAAATAAATCACAATAAATTACAATGAAGTGATGCACTTATTACAGAGCATATCAATTTGTATGCTTCTCAAACTAACAACTATATACTTCGTGTAGCTAAGGATGAAATAAAGATATTCGTCGCCATTCTACTTTTGAGTGGATATCATAAACTGCCACGAGAGCACAACTGTTGGTGATGAGGATGTTTAGTGGCTAATGCAATGCCAAGGAACTGTTCTTAAGATATCAAAAATAAATTTTCATCTGTCAGACAATTCACAGATAGATAGAAACGATGAAATATACAAAGTTAGACCTCTAATGAACAAACCAAATAAAAAATATCAGCAATTTGACATATTCCATAAAGATTTGTCAATAGATGAAGCAACGATAAAGTATCTTGGCATCACTCTTCTAAACAGTTCGTAAAGGGAAAACCAGTGATGCAAAGACTAGATTCTTTGTAGCTCATCTGGTCACTGCTTCAATTTCGATTGAGACGCAGTACTTGGTGACTAATAAGTCTCAGCTTTGCCTTTAGCATCAAGAGTTATTTTGAAAATGCTGGGCATCGTCGATGTGTCTTACCATGAGATAGTCCAGTGTAATGAAAGAGTAGGATATTTCGATTACCACTTTGACAGGAGATGCTTACTATTTTTCTACAACAATGTTGTCACCATGTCATCAAATTATGATTATATCGAGCCAGTTTCAAAAGTGAAACACTTGTGTACTGCTACCAAAGAGAAAATCGATGTGTCTCAATCAAAACTTTTCTCCATAACAGCATTTTAAATGTTTCCACTAAGAATTATAAAAATATTCGTTTTTTTGGCAACATGGTAAAAGCTCTGAGGCGAATACGATAAAATATCTTTTTCCAGCACTTCGGCACCAACTTCGTTGTTTTAACTGAAAGGCCTTGTGTAGTATTAGTCGGTTTCCTATATAACCGGAAGTGTTAGAGATTCCTAAATATTTTAACTGTGTTCGTCCCAGGGATTTTGCCATATTGCCAAATTTTTTAAATCAATATTATTTCGAACAACAATTGATGCAGTTTCCTGTAGAATACCCTGTATATCTAAGGCCTGTTAAAAAATGTTGGAGAAGTTGTGAAACATCCCGAATATTTTACTTGAATTATAGAGTCCTCAGCTCGTTTATAAGAAATAGCATTCATTTAATGTTAAGTAACCGTCCCTTTCCCACACAAGTGTTGTGTCTGGAATATGCCACCCTTTGTTTTTATGAGTATGTCATTGGTTTTCCATTTTCACTGTCAGATACGAAAAAAACTGCGAGTATTCGGCATGAAACAATTTCCATTATGTCAGCGCCAACTCGATTAGCGTAGCCGTCTGGCTGTCAGCCTTGTTAACTAGATTCGCGTGATTGTTTTTGGAATTTTGAGGTGATTGTAATGGCGTTCTAAACAAATCCGTGCGACAAACATAATTCCAAACCAACCCCGGGCAAACGAGCTAATCTATTCTGAACTGTTATGGCTGAAAGCGGGGACCTGACTCTCTACATTGTCCCTTAGAAGTGACAAGTTAATTTGCGAACTGCCCGTCGCCGGAATGCTGCAGCTTACGTTGATACTGGATGATCAGCGGTTCTGGAGTGTAATGCAATAATGTTGGCAATCTTGTCTTGATTTTTCTTGATCTTGTCTTAGTCTCGAAAGATAAATCAAGACCAAGACTTGTCTGCTCGAATTACAAGACAAGATTTAAAAAAAAGTCTTACGAGACAAGAAGTAGTATTGCTACAACAAGAAGACTTTCAAATGTAAGAAGGGATATTTTACAAACACGGATATTCAGGAAACAGCTATAGCACAAATAGGCCAGGAGGGTTACAGATTGGCATGGCTCTAACGTGACGTAACTTAGATAACTATTGGAATCGCTCGGGAATGGTATACTTATTGAAAATATCGAGGTGCGCCATCTTGAAAAGGTTTTACATAAACAACGAAAAAGTGAAAAAAATTGAGAAAATCGCGTTTTTTTTCGGAAACAATCGTATATAACTCGGTAAGTATGCATTTTAGAGAAAAAATGTATGCTTATAAATTTGTTCGTTATAAAATTTTCTACAAGAGAGTGTTGGTCCGATATCAGTAGATTTGAAATGTTCGCTGCAAAATGCTCGAATGTGCAAAAAAGTAGATAAAAAACAAGGTAATTTTAAATTATTTATTTAACAATGAAAAAATAACCCAATCACGCCATACATTTAGAGAAAAGTACTTGACTTCAGTACAAAACGAGAGCCGTAAGGCCGATTAAGACCGGACTAACAGTTTTTGTATAATGCAATTGTTAATTAACCTACCTGGAAAAAAATACCTTTTTTTTAATTTTGTGCCAGGCTAAAAGTTATGAATATTTTTTTGCGCCCGTGCTTTTACACCTTCTTGGTCCCTTAAACTATCATATACAATTGCTATCTTAACCATTTTTCAATTTTTAATCATTTTTTGAGCCGTTTTAAAAAGTTTGAAAATGTTGACTTTTAATTAAATAAGCTTGTGAGCGGGATTTGCGAGTGGGAAAAAATCGGAAACTATAGAAAAATAGTACTTGGAAAGACACTTCTTTAAAAAAAAAAATCATCCAATTTGGTCCAGTAGATGTTGAAATATTAACTTCCAAAGTTGGGAAGGGTATGCGGCGTAACGGTTAATGATGTAACAATAAATTATATACCAACTAGTTCCTGACAGTATATTACGAGACATCAGTTGCAAATGTACAAAGGGCTGCACAAAATCTTGTAGTTGTGTAAAACACGGATTAAAATGTGTTATTGCGCAGGATGACACGGTCTAACTTCTAAAAATTGCGAAAAAAATGTATTAGACACTTATATAGAATGTAGAAGACTGCGACGAGAAAATTCCGTGTAAAAGAAAGTATGCCAATTAATGTAATAAATGAACTTGTATTATAAATAAATTCTGTAAATTATGTAAATTTAATGAAATTGTCGATATTTTACGATTATTTATACCTTATCTCCTGTTGTTCAATGTACTATATGCATTAAATAACAATTAAATTAGTTTATAACATTATTACGCATTAATTCTTCAATTTAAAATTAATAAAATAATTAATTTACAATGGACAATATATGTTCAATAAGGATATTATAATTAGCACTAATTTTTAACAACATTTAAAAATGCTTGATTATGAAAATCGACCACCGACTGTTTATTTTTTAAAATTGATAAATGTAACTATGATAATCCTCTCGATTTTCTATCCCAATTTAAAAAAAAATCGTCAAAATCGGTGCTGTAGAAGTCGAGATATATCATCCTGAAGCGGGTGCGCCGATTTTGAAGCGCCGAATCTAGTTATACTAGTATATGTTTTGTGCGCCGAAGTTTCGCAGCTTATCCCCACCCCTTCGAATTTCGACTCCGAGCGCACACTACACAATGTTTATGCAAATTTTTGTGCATGATGCACACGTGCAATGTAATTTTTGAAAGCAGATATGAAAACATCTCGGAAAAACCTATCGATTGGTATATAAACATCGAAACACCATTGACAGATAAACGACAGTGGTGCCCTCATTCTTCCTGGTCACCAAAATAATTGACCTAAATAAGATCGCTAAGTCGATAATATTGTTTACTTCATAGCTTCGTCGGTAAAATAGGTAATATTTAATTTATGAGGGATTTTTAAATTTATTTTATTTGACTTCACTTTTATTTAACAATAATATTTAAAAAAGTGATTCAGAACTTATCTGAACAAAATTTAGAATGTACAGAGGACAATTTTGCAAAGAAAAAATATAAAGAGCTGTTCAAAAATGATTTAAAACATCGACAGAAAAGTAATAGATAACATTTTATGACATTTATTTATTCCCAAATTTTTGATAAGTTGAGAATTACCCTGTATATTACATTACCGGTTATGATTGCAACATTATATTTAAATATTATTGTAAACTAATAAAACTATCAAGACTTGTAAAAAATGTATATTATACAGGGTGATTCTTTAATATTGCGAAAAAAAGTTCCCATTAGCATGTGTCCGGAAACGCTTCGTTTCCGAGATACAGGGCGTTTTTTTTTGTAATCTACTTTTAATACTTCTTATTTCATTTTATGAGTAAATTGAATAAATACTTTTATGCAGAAACAATGCAGTTTTTGTTAAAACTGTGTATGTATGTTGCATATTTAAATAACTTTATTTATCAGTGAGATTTTTGTCTATTCAAAATGGGTCGTTACACTACCGTCAAAAACGTTGTCATCTCGTGTAACCTTCGCAAGGTTTTTGTTGGGCAAAAATCAACAGATTACGTTTCCTGCCATTAACAATACCTCCGTTACAATGCCTCCGTTTTCTCAGAAACGTCGAGCATTAGTTTGTAAACCACACGTCGCTAGAAAAGATAAAGGAAAAACGACCGACCTTCATCCGCATATTGGAAAATAATTGAAATAAAGTAACATTTAACAGACTGTGACGGTGAACGACCACTGAGCAACAGATTAAAATGCTTTTTGTACTATCTAGCCTTAAAAATGTCAAATTTATTAACTTGGATGTAATGCAGCGGCAACTTTACGCTGCATGGACATACTCGGGTTTCTAACGTTGTATATTTGATATTTCAACAAATTGTCACAGTTTTTCTCTTAATATCTGATCTCCGTAACACGAGAAATTGTGGTGCTGGTTTTCAAATCTTTAATTTCATTATCAAACTATTAGACTGGCAAATTAATATAATAATAATAATAATAATAATACATTTATTTTAAATTTAGAGATACAGAATAAACGAACACAATTAGTTCTATTGTTATAGAAAGAGATAGGAAAACCACTAGGCTGTGCTCAAGCAGATAGAGCAAGCTCCATCTCTCGGTATAATGCACTTACCTAGTATATCAAATATATTTTACGATAAAGTTTAGCCTAATATAGGCATCTATTTACTAACAAATAATACAAAAGTAGTAGTCGACAAAAGAGAAAAAAAAAACAAAAATTGGCAGCAATTTATGGAATCTTAAATCTAGCAAAATATTGTTGGTCACTGATTACTAAATAAATATTTTGAAACTTTGGTTTTAAAATTTCTTAAGGACATTGTTTTAAAGTCATCTGGCATTGTAAAGTTTTGAAACATTGTAGGTAAAAGATCGTTCGTAGAAACTAGTTTTATGTAAAGGTGGTGTTATAAAATGCTTATTTCTAACATTTATATTATGGACATCAGTACGAAAACAAATTTTATTATACAGATACGAGGGAGTTTTTGTACAAATTATTTGATGATATAGGCACAAAGTTTGCAATCTCAGACGATTATTCATATTTAACCATTTCAGGTCTTGTAATTTATGAGAAATGTGATCTCTACGTCGAATGCCAAATATCTTAAACATGAATTCTGACACATCTGTATTCTTCTTTTAGTTAAAACATCAATACATGGATAATAAACAGGAGCACAGTATAAAAAGTTTGATAAGATAAGGGTTTCGCAAAGTAACGTTTTTATTTTTATGGACAAATAATTTCTATGTGGATAAAGCAACTTCAAAGCCATATATGATCTTTGTATGTATTTACTAATTTGTGAATAAAATCTAAATGTATTGTCAAAACTCAGACCCAAGTTAGAAGCACTTTGCACTATAGGAACAGAACTGTCATTAATCATAACTCTGAAATTTTCGGAGATTTCAGTTACAGCTAATTTATTACCAAACAGAATTAATTTTGACTTGGATGGATTCAGAAATAGGGAATGTGCTTCTGATTTTTGATAGATAATTTTAAGATCCGAATTAATTTTATTCAATGCCTCATCATAATTAGTTTTATCAAATGATAGATGCAGTTGGGTATCATCAGCATACATGTGTGGACTACAGTATTTCAAATTTTTGCAGAGATTACTGGTATATACACAAAATAATAGAGGTCCCAGAATAGAACCTTGAGGAACACCTATTTTAAGCGAGCTTACATTTGACAATTCATTTCCAATTTTTACTCTTTGTGTACGATTTCCTATGTAACTAGACATTGTATTAAGTGCACTATCGCCTAGTCCAACAAAGTGAAGTATTGCTATAAGTAATTGATGTTGAATTGTGTCAAAGGCTTTAGTAATGTCTAGTAATACTAAAGCACTAATCTTACCATTATCAAATGATTCAAAAATATCATCTGTCACTTTCAATAAAGCATTTGTACAACTGTGAGATCGCCTAAACCCAGATTGAAAAGATGGAATAATGTCATATTTGTTAAAATGTTCTATTCATTGTGTATACATCACTCGCTCTAGAATTTTCGATAAAGTAGGCAATATGCTTATAGGACGCAAGTCAGATAGTGTTGAAGGATTAGTAATTTTTGGAATAGGTATAACATGGGCTTGTTTCCATTGAATAGCTATAGTATGGGATAACAGACAACTATTTATTATATGGGTAATGTACGGAACAATATAGGGCCAACAGTATTTCAACATTGTCAAGTTTATATCATTTGGACCCATGGCATTTGTTTTAATAGAATATAAAATTTTAGAAACGGTATTTATGTTTACTAATGAGAATCCGAAATTTGCAGGAATGCCCTTATATGTATTTTTCTCGTAATAATTTATTAAATGACTATTATCATAATTTGAAATTGTTATACTATTGATAAAATGATTATTTATTATATTAGGGTCTTTAAGATTAATTGGTAAATCGCTATTTTTACGTTGTTTTAAGTTCAAAGATTGTAAGCCCTTCCAAATATCCTTAGGATCGTTTGTTCTGAATTTTGAATTGAAATATGCTTGCTTTTCATTCTTAATTGCGATCTCCGTATAATTTCTTAATTGTTTATAATAGTTCCAATGTGCCTCCAATTTAGATTTTCTGAATTTTGATTTAGCTTTATTTCTAAGAGATATTAATAATCTGACGTTATCAGTCATCCATGGCTTACGTTGCTTTGAAATTTTTGCAGTTTTATAAGGAGCATGTATATTAAATAAATTAGTCAAACAATCATTGAAATAACAAATCTTGTGTTCTACGTCTACGTCTACGTATTTATTGGACCCTTTTTGTCGAATAATACCAACCACTGTACCGAATTCTAAAAGAATATTGATTTGACTACTGTTTGTGGAAAAAATATAAAGAGTGAGTAAAATATAAATTGTGAGCGAAATCACCATGTATAATTGGTTATGTAGCAACTATTTATGCAATAAGTGGGGTATATACATTACTACCATACCTATGTGAAGTTTATATTATCACATGAATACGATAATAATGTAGTATCCCATGTATTGCGTACAACGTTTTATCTACAATTGTCGAGGTTAATAATAATAATAATAATAATAATAATAATAATAATAATAATAATAATAATAATAATAATTAGTATTATTATACGTATGGTACGACATAATGTAAAAAATCGTCTATTAAGTTATCTACACGGCACAAAGACAACTGTCACAGATAACAAAAGTATCTAGAGAGTTATTTTAAACTTGAATTTAGTAGAACTGTTAATAAAATACGTCAAAATAAGAAATTATATCATATTCTTCGATATAAAGTTGGTAAAAGCACCAAACAACCTATTGGTAGAAATACTATTGGAAATATGCCAATACTGATTGCACGATTTCATAAACTGTCTAATCCAAATGCGTACATTGAACACTGTTTTCAACGATCTTCAACCTCCCTTTCAGGCGATTGTGGGCCAGATCTTTTGAGTATAAAAATACGTTGTGATGTGCTGAAGGCTTCAAAACTTCTACTGAAAACAAGAAATGAACTGCTATGAAAATTCTAGGCGAAAGGGAGAATATTCCCTTGGAAACTAAAGATATTCCATCAACTATTCTAGCAAATGGTTAGGCATGCCAGCAGCTGGTATTAATTTATCCAATTGCAAAGATTTTACTGTCAATGTATTTAATAAATGAATTTTCATATAATCTTACGTATTTTATTTGTTTAAATGTCTAATTTGAGTCTAATTTAATTTACAATGTCATTATCCCACTAAAAAAGCACATGTGGGATAATGTCAACAATTATGACATGACATTTGAAACTATCAAATTATAGCCATTATGGGACAAATAAATATCGCTATTAGATAAAGTTTGACTGAGTTTTGATGTTTGCATGCTATCCTGATCCAAATACATTCACATATTACAAAATTAAGCATTTATCATCTTTTATGACACAAGTTCTGATAGTGTCGATGGGAATGTCCTTTGGTTTATAAACTTTAACAACATTTGTGGACAATGTTAGCAATTCGACTGACTGCTTTGGTGCCATACAGAGTGTAACTTTGAATGAACTTTATACAAAATATGCATTTAACCTTTAGAAATATAGTTAAGTTTGTTTTTTTCAAATTCAGTCACGAAAATTGAACTTGCCTTAAAAAAAATAAGGTTTTTATTTTGATTAAGCATTTACCTGCTGCTTTTTGAACCACACTGTATATATTAGCGGTGTTTTGTCATTCTTTGGGCATTCCGGGATTTTATCAGGCAACGACCTCCATCGTAAAAAGATTTTTTGTATTTGTTTTGGTATGAATTACAAGAACTATATAACAATTTGAATACACGACGGCACGGTACTGCAAACAGCGAGGAATTTGCCCCTTGCACGATCGCGAAAACAAACAGGGTTACACCCATAGCTGGGTCAAAATTCTCCGTAGACCTGGGACGTGGGAGAATGTCCAAAAATGGAAATAACTGCTTGGGTATACTAGAAATGATATTCTCCAAAAGTACTAACTTGCCCACATCAAACTTTTCTGCTTACTGTTAGTCGTATTGTTTATCTCAATGACATTTTAAATACTAGTAAGTAGGTAATTTCCCATTATTATAACTCATGTAATACTGGCAGAATAATTAACAGAATCATCATGAAATAAACAACATAGCATATACCCATGCACAACCATATTAGTGATTCCATAAGGGATTTTTAATCAAGAATTTTTTATTATTCCATTTTTATTTATTTACATATTTAGGTTGCAATATGCCAAGGAATAAACTCAGTTATAGGGTGAGAAAACTTAGTATAGATAACTAAGTATAGTAAGGTAACTTAATAACTTATATATCTAAAACCTAAAATAACATACTAAAAACTACAAATAAGACACATAACTCTAACAGGGTGTGGTATTTTTTAGAAAGCGAAATAATTATGTTAATATAAAGATACAATATGTAGGCAAGTATTCTAAAAAAATATTTGTATAAGAATATAGTTTTTGATAAAATTTTTGATTTGGTAAAAAAACAAGGTAATATTTGATTATTTGATACAATGGTGTCGAGATTATGTAGTTTGTCCGAGTTAAAAGTGGTAATAACATGAATATTGAATATAACAGTTTTAACGTAAATTTTTAGAACAAAACTTAAGCTCTAAGCATTATGCAACATCCATCAGTCTATTAAAGTAGTTAATTAATTCTAATCTTACTGCATTATTGGCAGACAACCTGATGTTCTTTCTTATTATTTACAACTTAATGTATTTATAATCTTAAATCTCGACTTGAACCATATTTAAACCGTCAAAATTGGAAGCTCAACTGAGCTAACTGAATGAGCAGAGCTTACTCTTGAACCTCAATTATTATAAGCAGGTTCAGTGTTAAGCTTACCTTAAGCCACCTTTGTAAAACCGGCTCTAAATCCCATAGTACAATATTGTTGAGCTAACAACATCAAACAACAACTTGTTTATTTACAACCATATATGTAATGTTGATATTTCAAACTTTTGAAAGAAACATTTCTGACTTTGACATATCCAGATGGAAACTGACATTTACCGGGTGGAAGGTGATTATTTTCCACCCAGACAAATGTCACTTTCAACCCAGGTAAATATCAACATTCATTGAATAACCAAAATGTTTGTTTCAAAAAAATATATAATTCTAAACAAATTTTATTAACTAAATTTATTTATTACTAAATTAGATTGGTTATAAGAGGTAATAGAAATTGTTAATAATACGTGCTGAACATCCTGCGTAGAAATGGTAACGTTTTTAGTAGGTACTGGAGTTTGGTATTTCGCCAGATATTTTAGTGACAATTTTAACCTTTAACCCTTCAGCTACAGTGATTTCCATCCCCCTAATTTCTTCAATAGGATAATGTCATCACCGCTATTTACCAATCGTGTATGTTTCACAATGGGAAGCTTTAGAAACAGTACAATTTTTTTTAAGAAATCGAATTGTGGTCAAATGACTGGCGAGTGATTTTACTGAATCTTAACTGTAACAAGTGCAACATATTGCTACAAAAGCTCACTTACCTTTTTAGTTTGTTAATTATGTTCCTGTAAGAATTTATAATTTTTGTAATACCTTTATATTGACGTTTTCCGGAATATTCCAGGCTATATATTTGTTTCTCGATACGTTCTCGAAATCGCAGAAACTTCGAGAACTCTAAAAACCTATATAAGCGAATCGGTTTCGCCGTCACAGACAGTTTATATTGAGCAGCCAAACGCGAGCCATATACTAGTGACAGAAACGTCAAAGTAAAGCGTTGACAATATGTTTTAATTAACGTTACCCATTCTTCATTACTCACTATAAATACTCTTGACTGATAGGTTTTTGATGTGGGAATTTCGATGTGTACCTTATTTTCGATGATATTCGATAGCTTCGATAGGTCGTCACTTCGACATGCACCTGATACATCAATTATGAATGCAACATTTATAGATAGCATATCATCAGGTGTATTTTTTAAAAACGGCGCAATGTTCTCATTGGAGAAAGTGCTTAACATTTTGGATATATACCCTAGATTTTGTTGTTTGTTGTTTCAAAATTTGGAGATATTCACTTTATCTTTAATATTTAAAGTAGTACGCAACATTGAGTAAATGGACTATATAGGGTTGAAGGTTTTTTGATTCTGGCAATTTAGTCAAAAAAGGGTAGTACAATAGTTTCAGAAACAGCTTTCTGAAGACCTGTTTACGAGCACCAATTCTTGGAAACATCATAAACTTTATCGTGCCTTGCGCGACTCTTCTTAGACAACAAATCTTTTTTCAAACCTTCAGTGGCTTCTTTCAGTTGAGGAGGAGTACAAATAATTTCTTCTGAATCCCTCATTGTCACATATATATCATCATCAAGACTGTAATAATATTTACTAAACTACAAAAACAAAGAAATACGGATTCTGTTACTGCTTGATGCTTTTTCCGAGACGTAACCTGCTGTCGTCTTCCAGCTAGCAGTTCGCGTGTGCTGATTTTTTCCGTGACATCGGTATTCCAACGGCCTTGCAGCACGGACACGGCTGAAGCCCCGATCCGGAACGTAATTAATGTAAATTGAATCTAAAATATTGCCGGCCTCTTCAGGCGCTATCTATTCCCGGGAACATTCGGCATTACGTCTGGTTTGCTCCTTTGTCTCTGGAGCCTCCTTACGTATGTATGTGGTGTGTGGCTTGATTGTTCGCTATGATATCCGTCCAAGTTTAGGTCTGCAAGCATAATTGTCTCGAGGCTGCAACCTATACGGGGTGTCTAGGATATAATCTGAGAAATCGTATAAGGACACGCTGAATTATGGCTATATCTGCTTAAAAGCGCGGTTGAAAAATCGACCTTCCTTATTCGGCGACTATGCCATGTCCCGAGTAATTATTTCAGGCAGTCTGCCGTAGAAAAAATGAAAAATACCTCCTACAACATTGGAAACTGAATGTAACTGTCCTACTAAGCCTAAATCACCTGAAATAAGGTTGTCTTACCTTATGCCCAACTAGCAGTTTGGTATTTTATAACAGCTACAAAAACGCATTCAAAATAACTTAGGTTATATAATAGTATTAAATCAACTAAACAACAATTTTATAAAGGCTCTATTTTAGTATCTTAAGTAACAAAATATGACATTTTTGTAGCATAAAATTCATCAATAAAAATAAATTATTTATTAACTATATCGTAAAGGTATCAGAAGGTATAAATTAATGTTATGTGGTGTATTACTCAATATTATTTAACGCGTTTTACTGCACTTTGTGAAAGCATTTTTTATTGCGAAGAAAATTTTAATATGATTTATATGGCCCATATCTAGTGGAGTTTACTTGCACCACTTGTTAAGAAAGTGACTATTTGCATTTTAATTCAAATAAAAAAGGTTTTTTTTTAAAATTTCATGCTTTTTGGCGTTAAAACTAGCACCAAAGGCATTCAAATCATCATCACTTTTCTTATTTGTCTCCGTTTTCACAGTTTTTTTTTATTTTCATGGTTTTTGACGTTAAAACTAGCACCAAAGGCATTAAAATCATCATAATTTTTCTTATTTGTCTCCGTTTTCACAGTTTTTTTTATTTTCATGGTTTTTGACGTTAAAACTAGTACCAAAGGCATTAAAATCATCATAATTTTGCTTATTTGTCTCTGTTTTGACTATTCAATTCCGATTTAGGAAACCGGCTCAATTTATGATATTTTTATAGTTATACATCAACAGCATTGTGTCAAAATGGTTGTAAAAACCAGCGTTAAATGACAAGTAAGCTAATTGGGTTTCTATAAAATACTAGAATTGTTATTCTATAAAAAAATTATCATAACAGAATCTTGGATTTTTCATATTTCCAAAATATTTCGATAAAGCGAGTGAGATAAATATAAAAACTTTTTCAATTTCGAGGTAAAAATCATGTTTTTTTTTGTTTTTATAACATTTCTTTACTTTTCTTCTAAATGATCCATCTGTTTTGTTCTTTTTCCACAGGCTTAAACCTGCCATGTTTATTCTTATATAATGGCTATGAAAGTTAAAGTAAGAGAAAAACTAGACTTTACCGTTTGCTATGACACGCACAAAACAAGGTCCTGTTATTTTTCTGTTTCAAATTTGTTTTAAAGAATGGTCGTCAATGTAATTTTGCGTCAACATAAACGTATTTCTGTTGTAATTGTTATAGTACTATTTTTGTTGTATATCATTACATAATAACTATGTTACAGCTTGCTCTTATAAGTAAAATTGTCAAATATCTTTTAATATAATAGGTTTATAGATTGATAACCCACATCTAAGAAACAATTATAAAAAAATATTATGCGCGGTTGGAAATACTACGGAACATTACTAAAAAACTATTATAAATCACTTTAATTGTATTAGTTAAAATATTTTATAAGATTGTCACATAAATATTTATAAAATAGTTCACCGTATAAACTATTTTATTATTTAGCTGCCATGTTGTGATAAATTTATAAAATATTTCACTTACTGACAACAAAATAATGGTACGCTATAATAAAACTTCAGGAGTTCCACAAGGATCCGTCCTTCGACCACTATTATTCAACATTTTCATCAATGATATTACTAATTGTTTTTGCTGATGACTTGAAAGCATTCTCGACTTTTGAAAGCCTTGATAATTGTAAGCGTTTTCACGGTGATTTAATATAACTTGAGAACTAGTGCAAATGAAATGGATTTCTTACGAATCCTCAAAAGTGCTACACAATGTCGTCAAAGGTTATATTTGACTATTGTTTCAATGATATTGAATTTGATTGGAAAGATTATACCTGAAGCATAGTTCTAGAATAAGGAATAGGATAGATTTTGTTTAAATGAATACTCTTAAAATATTACATTATTGCTTTGTTCGGTCCAAACTCGAATATGTTGCTTTCTGTTTGGCCTCACTGTAATGTTCATATGCAAAATATCGAAGCGGTCCAGAAAATTCTGTAAGCAAAGAAAAAAGTTTTTTAGGATTTTAACTTTTAACATCAATGTATTATTACTGAAGTTTAAATACGAGGAAAGCATTTTAAAAAGATCAACTCCGTGCCGCTCTGTTTCGTCCACATTTCCGAACTCGACGCTCGTTTCTCTTCCTTGATCTAGTTGATGTTATGATAAATTGCGTTGAGCGAGGAGAGGACTACATGTACGTTTCTTTCAGTTACCAAGAGGATCACTGCGGCAAATTACTTTTACAGAATGGGGTCACGTAGACTTCAGCTCTAGTGGAAAATGAAATAAAGATAATACACCCACTTATGTTGCTCTTTGTTTTAATAGAGCGGGTTTACAAATAAGCGAGATGTTTTCCAGTCTAGAGCTTCTCGAGTTTGGAGAACGGGAATTTGTCGTGTAATTGGACAGATTTCGAATCCTCGCTTTGATGCGAAAATTAGATGCGTGTTTATTATTCAGAAGATAAAAAGTGGATACTTTTAAATGCTGTTGGAACTACAGTGGTTATTTTATAAACACTGTGGTTTTAGAACGTGACAGCGGCATTTTTTAAACCGTTTTCAAATATTTATGTTATGTAGCTATGAACAAATAGAATTTTGTCTAGAAAGTTTATTATAATTTTAAGCAGTCATTGAATGTATAATTTTTGTATATTTTCAGATAAAATCTGCCCTGCTTTTAACATGTACGCGACTTAGCATTACAAGAAGTTTATCTGAAGCATCTTGATCGGGCCATATCTAATGAACAGTCAATAACAAAATGTATAATAGTTTTGTTATTGGTTTTATCTAGCACCTTACAAGTCAATAAGTGGCTGTCTCTAGCAGTGTCACTTTTTAACGCACCGATTAAAAAATTGGCTACTGCACGCCCACAAGCATCAGTAGCTTCGTCTATAATGAAATTATCCGCATATCCATATGTCTTACACCCAATCTAGGAACTCGGAACCTCACACTCTCATGTAAACGTGGACATATTACATAGTTATTTAATAAGTTATAAAAGAATGATACAGATAAAAGTATTCGTCTAGTATGCAAGGAATTGAACTGACATTCATTCAACAAAATTAATTGCTCTATACCCCAGAAATGAAATTAGCCCCCCCCCAAAAATATTCATAAACGTCTCACACACATTTCAGAACTGAAATAAAAACACAGTCCACCCGGGGCTTTAGCCCCCCAGATTGGATGACCTAACATCGCCATGTATATCCTTCTCTGGGTGTACACCTGTTCTTTTAAACGTGACAAATTTCAAAAATTTTCTCTGGACACGTTCAATGAGACATATGTGATTGGCATAAATAGAACACCAAATTGAAGCACCGTATTCCAAAACTGAGCGCACAAAAGCAATAAAAAGTGTTGAAAGTACATCAATGCTCGCAAAAACTCTTCCATTCCTCATAATAAATCTCATCATTCTATTGGCAGAGGCAACAGTTTTTTCAATGTGACTGACAAAAGAAAGTTCCGAATCAAATACCACACCTAGATCTTTATTTCATTACATCTGGTCAACTCCAAAGTGACATTATGTTTTTTTGATGATGATAAGACAAAACACTTCTCTGCATTTAATTTCAAGCAATTTTCTGATCACCACAGAAATTCTCGCAAGGTCTTCCTGAAGTAGAGATGAATTATCTAAATTATCAATAATACGATATATCTTATGCCCTAAACTAATAGTTGTGAATGCAAATTATGTTACTGTTTATAAATAATTATTTAAATACACACGGCGAAACAACTTACATCAGATGCAAAAAAATGGTATCGACGCGTCAACGACTATTACAGCGTTTCGTAACTAAAACTAAAAGCGCAGAGCGTATAGAAAAGCAAATAATAAAATTGTTCACCATGCAGCACCCTCTGCCATTTCGTTAGTTATATATTTTTACCTATCCTTCAAAACATCCTAATGCAAATCCCTTTTTCTCTCATCCAGAGAATATAAATCGGATTCGGACGTCAGCTAGTTGTAAATTATAGTCTAATTGTAGGGAAAAACAACTAATTGGTCGTCTTAGGCACAGTTTACAGCTTCTTTGTTCAAGAGATATGCGTGTACGTATACCCCTACCGACCATTGTGGGTCGGGGCGTCGGCTGAATTTGTACTCCTCGCATTGTGCCCAATATGGAACGGACGAAAAAGGGCAGAAAAAGCGATAAATTATATCGGCGGCATGTTGAGGAGTGACCAAACGTAAAATTAATCATAAGCGGTAATTTGAATACTTGGTTTCTGTTTGTTGTTGGAGATAACGATCTGGACGAGTCGTACACGCGCTATCCTCCTTTAAAGGGTTCTCAGCGGTTCTCAAGTTTTTTTGCTTTTTCTCGGAGCGGAGGACGTGTCCGCCGGTTTACGTCTGGGCTTAGCAAATTGCTGACGTTGACCATTTTAGGGGTCTTTCGTGGTTTCATACATTTTGTATACGCTTCACCTGCAAAAAATCAGGACGTTTGTATGCAAGGCGGATATTTGAGTATTCCTAAAATATTTCAAGAAAGTATACAGGGTGTTAATGAAATATCTTGCCAAACTAATCAAGCCATAGAAAAAATGGATACTCATGTCGAAGTATAGGAAGATATAACACAGTTTTTTTTCTTAAGGGCTAGCCATCCTAGTAGAATCTTTATTATTTTATTTGTCCGATTTTAGACATTTGTATCTTATAGCACAGATAAATTAATATAAATTTATCTGTGCTTATAGTAAGTATTCAATATGCGCGGTCAATGACTGAAGAACTTTATTTTTCGCCTGTAGTCTTGATTAGGTCATATATAAAGGAAACAGTCAATAACAAAATTTATAATAATTTCGTGATTGGTTTTGAAAACGCAGATATACAGTTATTTTGTGTAATGTCTTGAGATGTCCCCAAACAGAAAAATCAATAGTGTTCATATCGAGTGATCTGAGTGGCCAAGGCTGACCTGGTTCTTGAATGCCTCATTTAATCACGTTGTTACCGAATCTTTCATTTAAAAATTCACAAGCACTCAAATTAAAGTATGCCCCGTACTGCATGAACCACATTCTTTTTCTTAGAGCATAGGGAACGTCAAGTAGTTCAGGTTAAACTTTTTCAAGAAAATATCTGTAGGAGGTACCGTTTGAAGTGGTTGGTAACAAGTAAGGCCCAACAAGAAAATTTCCAATAATACCCACTCATACATTCTAAGAAAACTGATGCTGAAATCGAGATTCTATTATGGCATTAGGGTTTTTATCTCGGTTTTCATCAGACCAAGCGTGTTTATTGTGGAACTTCATTATATCATCACTGCCAAAATTGGCTTCGTCGATAAAGAATATACCAGTGGTAAAGTCAATATTTTGTTCAACTTTTTGCAAAACCCAGTGGAAGAATTGTAGGGGAGCAGGATAATCTTACGACAGTAAGGCTTAAACACTTTGTATGTGATATGGGAATAAATGTTGATGCTTCAGAACGGACCAAATTAATTTATGATTCACATTAAGATTTGCAGCGATCTTTATCGTACTAGCATTTGAGTCTTCTTCAATGTCGTATAGAATATCTTCTTCCAACTCAGGCGTTCTAACACTCAAAGGTCTTACAGGAATTGGACCTTTCTGAAATAAGCCTGACGTTGAAAGATATTTCTGAACATCTTGGATTTGGAATTAGATGATTTGGAAATATTTCCATATAAATTTGCTAGTACCACTTGCATCTGCAAGGCCATAAATGTAAACCGTATTGGCCATTTCAGCATATGAATATGCATAAGCCATTATTAAAACTTAATCTTTTTAAAAAATAAATTTAATTTGGCAATATTAAATTAAATGATGGCTTTCTATTATTATTTTGCATGGTCTCCCTAACTGTAAAAATGTATTAATCAATAGAAACCCATAATTTTTCAGTCAAGCATGCTGTACATTTGACGTTTATCCTAGGTTCCTATGTAATTATTTTAGATGTCAAAATCAGTACGTATTAAATTTTCGTAGATACCTAGCTAAACTTCGATAATTTATCAAAATGTCTGATATCAGCGATATAGAAGAATTACCATCGACTCCTCCACACATATCGGAGAAAGCAGAAAATGCAGTTCATACGAATAATTACTGTTACCTATTGTGTTCAATAAAAATATAAAATTTATGGTTTTTGATTATTTATCGGGTGTAGAAAAAATAGCGTATGCAACTTTCATGTAATGGTTATTAATACACTCGCATAAACCATACGAAACTCGCCTTCGGCTCGTTTCGCATCCCGGTTAATGCTTGTGTATTAATAACCATCATTACATGATCCTTGCATAATATACTATTGTGGTTAATCAATTTGGAATATAAAAAAGTGTAAAGAAACAAAAAATTAATATAACACAATGGCGCATATGATGACCTATTTTATTTGTAATATTTTACAGGGTAATATATATTTTTTTGCAAATAATGATCGATGATACCTAGACCTCTGCCACTGGTAAATTTAAAAAAATGGTAATTTTTTGTTTCATACATACCGAAATACTAAATATGCTCATCGAATTTGGTTAAATTATCTCACGCGGTTCAGAAATTAAAAATCTAAAACTGTTTTTTTTAATATGCTATAGCTAGACAATGGCTATTCTAAGACCCCACATTTGTATAACAAAAACTCTTATCTTTGGCAACAGAATAAGCCCCTGAATTTTTGACAGGACACCCTGTACTATCGTGTATGCGAAGTAGAATTTTCAGCGACGTACCAAGTAAAAATCAATTTCCCGTTAACTTAATCGTAAACCCACAGCAAAATCGCTATCCTCCTGCAATAAATTCCCCGCTGACTCTTCCAAACAAGCGATGCAATCATGGGCCGTAAATAATTATCGCTTAAAATTTAACCGGACGCCATTGGACGCCGCTGCGCGACCGGTGCATTGTTTTATTTAATAAAGTTGTGTAATTTATAAATCGACATAAATTTAAACTTTAACAGTTACAACGCCCAGGACATGATTTATTTACTGCTGCATTAAAATTTCTATTGCGACGTAATTGAAATGGCGCGACGGGACAAAACAGTTATTCGATTTTCATATTTAATGGCACCTTCCCGATATATCGGCGGAATAAATGTTTAGTAACAATGTGAAATGAACAGGAATAGAAAATATAGTGGGTAAGTGTCCCCTATAAAAAACGCAATCGGTCAAATAAATTCGAAAGTGCGGTAAAAACACAGCTTTGTAAAATTGCATGATCTTTTCAAATAATAAGTGCAGAAGAAAGAAAGTATTGACAATAAAAACGGTATTTAAAAATTTAGTCTGGCCACGCCCCCACAAAGAGGTCATCGCCACAGTGCAGACTGTGACATCAGACGCCGTTCGCACGTACAGGGTGTTAAAAAAAGAGTATAAAATATTTAAGGAGGTAATAGTATGAACCAAAATAAGAAAAGTCTCAATAAACATGGGTCCGCAAAGTAACGGTTGCAGAGATATGGAATGTTTTATGTTTTTTAGCCACCTTTTTTATTTTGCAAAAACGTTGTGTATTTTCTTATAATAGTTGGTTGATGTTTAGTGAAATAAACAGTACGTATTTGACAGTTGTTCTCAGTGCACAAGTTTTCTTTCGCTATGGCTGGTTACTCTAACGCAGAATTAACAGACATTCATTTCATGTATGGTGCTAATGGGAATGCCACCGAAGGGCGACGTCTTTATGTTGACGCTTATCCAAATCGCCAGATTCCTTCACAACGCATATTTGGAAGAATTCACCAAAGATTGCGTGATACCGGTTCCTTGAGCAAACAGTGCCATTTATCCGGAAGATCAAGGTCGGTATCCACTCCTAAAGCAGAAGAAGAAGTTCTAGCATTGATAGAGCAGAATCCAGGTACGACTGTGCTGAGAATATCAGCCGAGGTAGGAATTAGTGGTCCTCTTGTTTGGAGAGCAACGAGCAACTGCTTTATCCATACCATGTGCAACGAGTACAGGCCTTAAATCCAATAAATGATCATTAAGCACGTTTGGTTTTTTGCCGCTGGTTTTTACGTCATGATGCTGAAGACCCTCGTTTTCTTGCAAACATTCTTTTTACTGATGAGGCCGGGTTCACAAGAAATTGAGTGTTTAATTTTCACAATATGCATATTTGGGCCGACGAAAATCCTCATGCTCTAATAGAATCTAGACATCAGGCACGTTTTTCATTAAACATTTGGATGGGTATTGTAGGTGATAGATAAGTCCTGTTGTTTTACCAAACCGATTAACAGGCGCTGCTTACCTCAACTTTTTGCAGAACACACTGTATGAGTTTTTGGAAAACATTCCTTTGAATCAGAAGCAACAAATGTGGTTCCAGCATGATGGTCTCCAGCTCATTTTTCCATTGACGTTAGAGAGCATTTACACCAAACTTTTCCACATAGATGGGTAGGAAGGGCCGGACCTGTTTTATGGCCTCCAAGATCTCAACCCTCTAGATTTCTTTGTTTGGGGATATTTGAAGACATTAGTGTATGGTATTCCTGTAAATAGCCTGGAAAAGCTGCAGCTACGGATTAATCAAAAGTGTCAAGAAATCCAAACCAAGGAGGGTGTTTTCGAAAGAGTTCGAATATCGTTGAGACGAAGATGTCGTGTCTGCTTGGAAATGGACGGAGAGTACTTTGAACATCTTCTGTAACTTTGTTTTTTGTTTGTTAAAAGCTTCCTTTGGCAGTTTATTCCTAATAAAATAAAATGTTTGAAAAACGAATAGTGGTCCATATCGCCGCAACCGTTACTTTGCGGACCCATGTTTATTAAGACTTTTCTGCTTATTTTGGTTCATACTATTACCTCTTGAAATATTTTACACTTTTTTTAACACCCTGTATATCTAGTGTGCTTTAATTTATATCTGTATAAGATTTCGTTGCTTTCGGACAACGCAGTACATACGTTTAGAGGAGTTGATTTGTCATTTGTGATATTATTAGGTGTTATTATCTTAAATAGACATTGGTTTTGAATAAAGTTGCAAAATAGACTCGTAAAATGTATACAGAAAGTGCATCTCACCGGGCAAAGGGAAGACATTTTGCATCATGCAATTATGTACGAATACAGCATACAGCGCCTAACAAAAAATATTTCTGAGTGTCGAAAATTTAAAAGAAAAATGTGTGGTGTGCATTTTAATGTAAAGGAAATACAGGTAGGTTTATATTCATCGAAAAAATTAAATTGTAAAAAATGAATTAAACTTTTCTATTAAGATACCAGAACATATACAGAGCGGTTAGAAAATCAATGGTAAAGTAAATTTACATGTTGCCTTATTTATTGTATTCAGCGCTTCATTCCGATTTCAAATATCATGTTTTGTATTTGTTCCTACCACTTATTTGATACATTTATAAAATTTTGCTATCTGACTTCACTACATTAAATTACCAGTTCTATTCTGAAAACATGATAAGATAAGTAAGGATTTTTTTAAAATGTTTAAGGAGAAATGAAATCAGTAGCAAATTGCAATAAAAATTAATTTAAAAAAATAATAAATACCCAATAATATTATTCATTACTTTTACATATTATTTTTCAAAACAAGTAGTTTAATGTGAAATTAGATGTCATAAGTTTATAAAAGAAACGCCTTTTTATATCACCACCTGCACCTGTATCCACGGAATCAAAACCTTTCTTCCCAAATCATCTATATCATTCAAATTTAACGACAAGTATTAAGACAACTTAAAAAGGAAAAACTACTAACATCTAGACATTTTAATATTTTCACATGTACCTTATTAATTAAATATTATATTACGTGGTGCTTAAGTATTTATAGATTTCTAGTTGTTCATTTGATAAAACTTTTGACGTCAATGGTTTATAATTGTCACATCGACGTTTCAAATAAACACGTAATGTCTATTATTTTGATATATCAGTGTCGTCCTTTGTACTAAGTGTTGCTGTCAACATGGAGTAATTTTACTATAACGTAGATGCCTTCAGCTTTGTAGATGAATCGGAAAAATATGCAATTATAGCATTTTCGGATTGGCAGGTCGTATTTTGTTTTCAAGGCAACAAGTTTTAAAACGGTTGTAAGCGAATTCGTACTTTTCCCTAGATGTATTCTGCAATAAATTTAAAGCCACATTTTTTACAGCTGCTACTAACTATGGTGGTGTCCCGGACACCTAAACATCATCACTGTCTATCTGAAATATATTTTCTTAAAATTATTCTGACTTTTATCACAATGTAGACACCAATTGAAAACAATGTCTAATGCACTCTGCAATCTATCACTATCATCAATGGGGCTAACTTCCCATAAAAGTTTGAATTCATCTGAATACATAAGTCTCCAATAATGTCATTTATAAATAATACAAAAAGTAAAGGTCCAAGTATGGAACCTTGACGTACGCCAGATATGATATGATACTTAACTGATATCTGTTGTTTAAATATTATTGGAAAAAGTGTCAGAAGAAAGTTAGGTAACCCATATATCATTTAAAGATTTTTAAATTTTAGAGACAAGTTGGAATAAGATAAATAAAATAAAACTTCATTAACGAGCAACGTCATTTTTTTCAAATTTGATGTTTGGTAATAAGAACCACGAGTATATGCACCACCTGACAGTGCACAAGTTTTTAACATTTCATAAGTACTTCACTTCGAATTTGTCTCACATCAACTGAAAACTTCGTTCGCACTTCAGATTCATAAAACTATTCGCCTCGATAAGAATTTGATGTTTTTCTCGTGTTACTGCAGCTTCAATTTAGCGAGCAAAGTTGCGCTTCGACGTTTAAAGATCGATGGGACATGGGAAATAGAGAGATATTTGGAAAATATGACAAAATAGAAGGATCTCGCCCGATTTAATGTCTAAAGCAATAGCGCGAGGAATACTGGAGCAGTGGAGCAATAATTCGCACGTAGACGTAGACGTCAAATTTAAAATAACCAACTCGGAAGCAAATTGAAGCATGCTATAACCCTTTAATATTTCTTATAAAAGGAAAATTCTTACATAAGAATCATTTAATTCATGTATCAATCTAGAAAAGTCGTAACTTTTGCAAAACTGTTTGTGTTTTATTCTGTATGTATCTATACAAGATGTTCATTAAGACTTGGACACAGCTTAATGGGAAATACATGAATCCAAAATAGGATGATTGAGAGGACAGGATGACAAAGTAAAAAATTGAATTCTAGCAATCAAACTGAAAATTTGAGTGTTTAGGTACAGGACATTTTGAGAAGAGAATTTTGAAAATAGTATTAATTTTGAACTCACGGATAGAGGACGCTAGTTAAACTTTATCTGTTGATTCGTGTGTTTGTTTGGAATAATTATTTTCCATGCCAAATTTTAATCCTAAAAAAATATTTACTTACATATACTTACGCTTACAATACTACTATGCACACACTTATAATAATTTTTAACATGTTAAAAAAATTATGATTATGGTCAATAATCGTTGATTATTTTGAAACATAATTTCCTTATGCATAAATGCATACCAAATCCTTAATTACTGTAGGTTATTGGGACCATATATCAACCTATATTATTAATGTTTTACACATAAGTTTACTAGAAAGCGTTTTAAAATAATGATTTTGACATACGTTGTGTAGGTAACTGTAATTGTACTTTTTGCTTCAACATAACCAAAGCTTATTATGAGCATAAAAGCAAATAATAGTAATAGTAATAGTAATAGTAATAGTAATAGTAATAGTAATAGTAATAGTAATAATAATAATAATAATTGCAGTGCTCGAAAGCTTCCTTATATATTTGCAGTGCTCGAAAAGTACGTGGCGGTATCGTAAGCTACAGGAACATATGTACAGGGTGTCCCAAAGAATACATATTTTCTCGTTATGTTACATTGTGACTTATACTGACTTTACTACCGGGTTTTGCCAGGACAGGAGGCAGAAGGAGATCCGTGGTAGAGGCTGAGCGGAGAAGGGGCCCGGAGGCCCACCTCTACAAGGTGAAGCCTTCCGGTCGGTCCTACAGTGCAATAATGTGGAAGAGAATCCCTCTAAGCCTCGCACATCTGACGCCATTTATCATATCAAGAATATTGGCGCTTTATAGCTTTTAAAAATTTTTCAGTCAAATACAATATTTAACTTTCGAACGTTAAATTAACAATATGATGTTTATATATAACAGTTTCGTGATTGTTGTTTGAAATCTTTATTTCAGTTAATAGAATCAACATCGTGGATAGAATAAATACATTACGTCGAACTAAAATAATAATGGAATATTGAATTATTGATATATTTGTTGACATTTTTAAAAGGTTAACTGTAAAAAATTTTCAATCTTCAAGTTTTTGAGTAAATTTAACAGTGTCTCTTCAACCCGCTTGATCCTAGCTGTAAATATCTCTTCGCTACGCTAATGGACGTGTCCAGATTTGTTTTTACAATCACCCATAGAAGCGAATGCGCTTATATACGATCATAATCAACTTATAATAGAGGTATCAGGGGATGAAGTGCTCTCGAGCGTTTAATCAGTGCCAACTTCGTTAAGCTTTCGAATATGCATAAGCGGGGACGGGGCCCAATATAGGGAACATGACGGCCCGACAGTGGCCAGCGCCAGTTCCCGATAACTCGGTTATAAGCCGGCGTGTGCGGGTCAAAGGGCGCAAATTGGCAATCGGCCGCTGCTGAATTATCGAAGGACTTCCTGCCACGCCAGGATTACCCGCTGCAGGATCGCCAGTCGTCCTATCCGGTCCTAATTAATTCGATTGTGATGGATGGGACGCAACCCGGGTCGATTGCTTCTTTTGGTTTGTGGGTGACTTTTTGGAGGGCGCTCAAATACAAGCGGTAATTTTACGTACAGGACAATACGTAAATCAACGTTTTTTCTACTCAAAGGCGTCGTTTGGGGAGGGCAAAAGGGGGCAACTGCCCCACCTTGCAAAAAAGCTTGTCTTATAAAAAAAATAAAATTAATTAATTTTTAGACTTACAGTTTAGGTACACAACATTCATGCGCTGCACGTTCTGTTTTTTTTTCATCTAATTTGTAATCGTAACGCATTATGAGTGAGCGCCGAGGTCAAAAATTGCTAAATGCAAGCCAGCAGCTTATAGGCATAATCTTCATGACCTCGAGGCGTTCTCAATGTAGTATGGCTGAGTATTTTATTTTTTTATGTTATATTACCTATAATATTTTGTTATGTTTTTGAAGATACAGCTTTAATTTGTCCTGTCTGGATACGAGAACGGAACTGCCTACCCCGAGGTACCCTTGAGAGAAGGAGTGGTTATTGTGAATGCCTGTATTTAGGGTATCAGCTTCGCTATCAGAGTAGGATTTCACTTTTAGGGACAAATTTTAAACCGTTCAGAGATATGAGACCGTCCAAATCCAGAGGGCAGTGCGATCGACGCCCTCTGATCTAACAAATTAAGCACATTATTATTATTTATTACCTTTTACTACCCTATTAAAATAGTGTAAGTAACAAATTACCTTTTTTCTGGCACATTTCAGACGGCCTATAACATAAAAAATTGTGGATAATTAGACAGCGCCTCCTATTCCTATTTCAATGTACGATGTAACATAATACAGGTGTAATGTTCATTAAAATTGTGTAAGTAACTAGCACAGTACAAATGAGAAAATATCACCGTTTTGTATGTTATAACACTCTGTTCAATTATTATTAACTAGCTAAGTTATTGAATGTCGCCAATAAAAGACTTATTTAACTAGCAAATACATTATTCAACGAATTGTGTTATTATATCAACACAATAGAGTGTGGACTCGTTTAACAACTAATTGTGTTGATTTTAAGTGAAAATTTACTCATAGTTTTGTATAGCGTATCCTTAGATATGTTAGTTATCTGAATTCAGTAGGCTTTTTAAAAGATTCTCCTTTTCATCGACATCGTTCGTTCGCCTGCAAACGCGCATGATAGCCGCCGATCTCCGTTGCAAAATATCGAGTAACTCGCCTTGAAGCCGGTGCCACACCTCGTATCTTTTGCTGCGGCTCGCCATTTGACCATTTTAGGAGTTCGACACGTACTCGCGGTCGATCGGTCCAATTTAATTGCGGCTAGCACACGTTACGGATAAATAAACGGTCTACGAGACGCAATTTACAATTACAGGGGCCGTAATTGCTAGACTCGATCGCCCCCGTTGGAGAAGTGTCGACGGAGAGCCTTAGTGGCCGTCCCATTTGAATAGTTTATATATAGGGCGTTTCTGATTAACCAACACAGTTTTTCTACGTTCTACGTAATATTTATTATTTAAAACTGTACACGGTCTGCGATTTAAAACTCCTCAGGCCTATGTCTCCGTTATGTTTAGAGATACCTTAGCGAAATCTCAAATTTACTCAAAATTTAACACCAAAATAATTTCACATCGAGTTTCATAAACACGAGTATACATAAAAAATTCCAAATTCGAGATAAAAAGTAAATTTTAAAATTTGATTTTTGTTTTTGTGTATTTAAAGATATTTTTTAAGTAATACACTTTCTCTTTTTTTTTACAAGATATCATGAGTTCATAATTTTGACGTTTCGATTCTTTAGGTTCATCATCATGTACAGGATGGACCATTAATATTCGGCCTTAGAGCAGGGGCGACATCTTTGGGACAAACTATGAAGATTAGCTAAATGTGTCTTAGTAAAATGTTGTGGTAAAAGATACAGGGTGTCAAAATTGAAATTATTTTTTAAATTTTTTGTAATAATTCTAGTATCGCTAACCAATTGTCACAAAATTTGGTGGGGAAACATTATTTTTTAAAAAAGGAACATAATTTATGTATTAAATCAGGTTCAACCATAGAGGGCGCTACATCAGCAGTGCCTGATGATGAATTTCTCCCTTATTTTTTGTTGATGAACGTTCTTATTCAGTTGACTACAAAATCTTTGACATTTTTTGCATTTTTGCATAAGATAGAGATCAGTATGACATGGTTTGTAATTGAGAAATTAAAAGAATAACAATAGCAATTACATACTTGATTTTTGTATATTTATTAGGGTATTTTTTGATGTGAAGACGTTTCTTATCAAGAGAATTAGTAAATGCATAGACATGGGTAAATTTCGAGTTACTCTCAATATTTATAAAATAAGATAATCAATCCATTTGTCGTACTGATTTTTAAGACCTTTTTTGCGTAAAATGAAATTCTACATAATATTATTAGAATGAGAAAAACCCAATATAGAAAAAGATACAGAATAAAGTGTCAGAGAAAATGTTAGCAACTAACGCCCTCTACTTTGTACAAAAAACTAATAACACCAGCGTGTTCGGCACCGCCAAAAACGTACCTGTGTCAAATTTTAATCAAATCTGCTGGTCATTAAAAAAATACATTTAATTTTTTTTTTTAATTATCTTACACGCTCTGTATCTCAAAAATTAGATGAGTGAATAATGAGTTTGCTTATTCAGCAAACTTCACTTATTTGTCAGTGCTCTATCCCTAGTGATATTGTAGTGATATGTATTTTTGGAACATCCTGTATAGATTGTGATTCCCTTTTCCACAAAATGTTTCCGTTACAAAGATGACAATCGATTGAGCAATACCTACTCGAATATACTCGAATTTCAACTTTGACACCTTGTATCTTTTTCCATAGCAACATTTTTTACTAAGGCGTATATCTTTATATTTTATCCCAAAGATGTCGCCCTCCTCCTATGCCCCATTATTTATGGTCTACCCTGTATAACACTTCTGTTATTAGACGTTGAAACGTTATGTGTACACATACATGTATGTACAACTACATATACTCTGTGTCCCAAATTAAATACATAAATGGTATAGTTACGGCAAGATTTCAGACGACTTACGTCATACGGACAAATGAATAATTCATTATATTTCCATCAAAATATTTAAGAAACTGCATCTGAGAATAATAAAACTATATACTACACTAAATGTTTGCACTAGATACAGGGTGAACCTTAAATAAGTACAAATATTTTAACTGTAGGTATAGTTCGTCGTATAGATGAGGCTAGTGGAAGTTATTTTTAAAAATTTCAAATATTTACGAGATATTAATTTATTTTAAAAATACCCACATTTTGAGGACCGCTGACCAGATAGATCACTGACGTAGCCCATAAAATAAACCATATAATTTACTGAAGGCGAGGTTGCCATATCATCTATAAGATAAATAATTTATTTAACGTAAATTCAATTTTTGCCACTGTTTCTAATTTAAAAACACTTGTTTTTAGCAATAAGTAAAGTGAAATTATCATAAACGGTTAAAATATGAATTTTCGCAAGTTTGATACTATCAATTAAAGTTTTTAGGAAGTTACTTAGCTCAGTGATTCCAAAAAATATCCATAAACGTGCATAAAAGTTTACCTACTACTGAAAAACCAACTATTTCAACAGTTATATTTCACAAGTTAATACCATTGTACACTGTTAGAAAGATTATCACAAATTATCTCCTTAAATTATTTTATGAAGAATAACAAAAAACTATGATTTTCACACAACATTTTAGAGTTAATTTTCGCCACATAACATCAAACAACATATCAGTGCTAAAGTCGTACTTCATAGTTTCGTAGTGGGTGGTTTAAAAATAAACACAAACCATGAAATAACAAAATAACTAGCTTGATGTATGCGTTCAATATCAAGAGAACATGACATGCTAGAAGCATATTTGTTAAGTAGTGATAATCAGTGACAGTGATAACGATAAAGTATTGTGATAAATCAGTTGGAGTGTAGTAAAAATGGATAATCACCAAATTCTAGATCCAACTATGATTGTGAGTAGAGAATCTGGTTTATATTTTCAATTTATTGGTGAGGTATAGGAATGGCTAAGAGGAGGAGATTGATATCTAAATATTCTAGTTAACATTGTTGAAGCCTATTCGAAGACATTAGTGTAACACTGGCAACGCTGCGGAATTCTCATTCACCATGACTTAAAAATATTAGTTCGGAGTCGGATCAGCGGTCCTCAACAAGTTTTCGATTGAAAAATCATATTTATTTAAAATTTGACTTTACTCCTGTTTTTTTTTTTTTTTTTTTTTTGTAAAAAATCTATTAATTATGTGTTCTACACAGTGAACTGTACTGCTGGTTAAAATATTAAAGTTCACCCTGTACATATTGCACTAAATTACAAAAAATTATTGTTTTGCTTTTTTCATAGGTTTTAATTTTAAATATATGTTGTCTCTGTCGGGATATTTTGAGAAAAACTAACATTTAGTCGTTCAGATTTCTTAAAAAACGCCTCTTTAACCCCTTCGCCTGAAAGGACCCCCTATCAATAAGGCCTCCGCCCGCTCATAAACAGCTTACCGCACTAGGCAGGCCCGCAATCTCAATTTCGTCGGGGATTTTTCTCGTCCGCCGTAATTGAATTACCATATAAAGCTTGCGGAGATCGCCGATGCCGATTAGGGCATTTGCCGTAATTTGTTTTTTAACGGGAGGCTTTACAAGGGCAATTTTCAGTAATAATCCGTGATTGATGATGGTTTTTTTTTTAAGGAAAAGTATTACGGCGGGGCTTCTTTATGGGGTTTTATGGTTAGCTAATGGGATTGTTTTCAGGTCGATTGTAGAAATATGCTTCGGCTATTATTTCCATTAGAAAACAGTGTTTACGTTTCCAAAATAGGTAATAAGTTATACAGGTCGGCAGCATCTAGAAGGTATCTGATGTAAAAATAATTTATACTAATATATACAAAAAATAAAATGTATAGAATTGTAACACTATTTACCTACATATGGCGTTAAGGATAAGTTTGCTATACACTTTTTATTACGTATCAATAATATTGGGTTTTAGTTGCTGTTAGGGTTGGGAATATTTATCGATATATCGATAATTAGCGATAATATCGATAATAGTACAGATACAAAGTTATATCGAATTATCGATATTATCGAAAAATTATCGATATTACCGATAATATCGATATTATCGATAATTTTCATCGATATTACACTGTAAAAAAATAATTACACATTTTAACACAAAAGAACATAATACTGTGTTAATCGAGGTACACATTTCTATGTTATTTGTATCATTGAAGGTGTAGGCTTTACACATTAACATGTTAATTTTATTGTATAATAGGTATTGATATGGAAGACTCACCTATCTTTTTAATTTAATTATGTTCTTGTTTACTTTCGAAATAATTTTTATATATAAATAAAGCTGTTTACAGGCCTTTTAGGTACAGAGAAATAATTTTTAATAAATATAATTTTTGAAATACTTTGATTTTGACATTTTGTAGAGGTTCTGCCTATCGTTGAGAATGCATTAAATATAGCCTGGAATGTTCTATTAAACGGCAGAATATATGTATTAAAAATTATAATTTCAAAAGCAAACAGGAACATAATTAGCAAGGTAGGTGAGCTTCCGTATCAATATAAAGAAATTTCTGAATTATGGTGTAAATATAAAATAAAAGATATTTTACTTTTTATGATTTTATTAAAAAAATAAAATTCTGTTCAAATGAACTACAACCAAGACTGCTAACAAAATATATACATATTAATATTAAAATTAACAGTATAATAGTACATATTCTAATAAGGGACCAATAATGTTCTAGTAAATCATAAACAATGAAACAACAAACAAAGATGTATTTAGGCACTACATAACAGGAGTTTACGAAAATTAACTGGTAGTGATCTGAACATATAATTTTCTTTCTCTAAAGTTACAAAAAGTTAGATTACAGAGTAATCTAAAACGTCAGAGTAAACTCCTAATATTTTTAATAGTTTTAGCTTTATTACAATTATCAGTAATATTTGTTATAGTTAGGTAAGTACATACCATTTTCCTTGATTAAACCTTAATTTAATTTTACATATTCTCCATTTGAACACAGTGAACGAGAGGTGACTGTACACAACACCGCTACATGACCAATATGGCGTAATGACGTGTGTTGGATCAGCTGATATACTGCAGCTGCGCAGTTGTGCTCGACCAGTCAAGAGTAGGGATATAGAACACAATTAAGTTATGAGCGTGTTAAGTTTACACAAAATGGTGTGCTTTTAACACACAACTGGTAAAACAAAACAAATTCAGTATATTTTATTATAATACTAGTAATTTTAACACATTTTGTGTAAAACGTACAAAAAAGCCATAGTGTGTAAAACTATTAACACGGAATTTTTACACATCCTACATTACACACTGGAAAATCTCTCTTACACAGAAACTTTTTTTACAGTGTATCGTTATAGTAACGATAATATCGATAATATTTTGACACGAAGAATCAAGTTTTGCCGTAGTTTGAACCCAATAGTGATTTATGCGACTTCTATGTAAACATTTTTTGGATTTCTTTATACCTTACCGAAAACTGTTCAGTGAACAGTAAGTAACCTAAAATTTAGAGAACAATCACGAAGTGGGCGACATCGATAATTATCGATTATATCGATAATAATATAGATAAAAAATTATCGAACTCTCGATAATATCGATATTATCGATATGAAAATGGTTTTTTATTACAGGAATGTGTTATCTGTCGTATTTGCCGCCATAAAATTATCAGATTTGTGGTATTTTTCAGTACAGAAGTCTCGAAAAATAAAACATGTAAAACATAAGTAATTTCAAAAATAATATTCTTGATACTTTGTTTATCCATTGTTACTATTTAAATAAAATAATAACTTTTACAAAGCGTTTGTAAAAGCTGTTTTACAGTCCAAAAGTAGATGAAGGTAAAATCTGGCAAAATCACGATCAGCTGATTTTCAAGTTCAAGTAAGTTTTCAATATGAGCCCACAACTTCGACAATTTTCTAGTTTTTTATTCTAGTGAATTTGGTAATGCCAACCAGAATAAAAATTCCAAGGCAGATTTGTAGTTCATATTTTCTGTGTTCTACTTTGTTAAACTATCTAAATTTTAATCAGTCAAAGAGAGGCTTGGAAAGAAAATTGACTCAAGAAAAATTTAAACCGAGTTTAGGACACATATTTTGCTATTCTAACCGCACATTTTAACAGTTATATTCACATATTTATAAATAAATAAAAAGTAATAATCTTATATGTAATACTAAGCAACTTTATATTATATTTATATGCATCTACAATTAGCATGAGATAACATTCACGTTATTTGCTTAGCCCTAGACTGTTCAGTTATTAAACGTCCAAAATTATTTATTTATGAAGAAAATACCATTTTAAGATCATAGCGCTCTTAAGACTCATATCGTTTGTCAGTTTTATGTTTATTAGCTATTAAGTTAGATCTAGCTAAAAATTGCGGTTGTAGTGCAATAATAGATTCATTTTCAAGTCGAAAGGCACCCCATTATATTAAGTACTAAAACTGTTTAGGTGCATGTATGATTTTGTATCGCTGTATAAATAAATCCAAAGCCGTAGTAGACACAATAGGTATAAATACTTCTTTAAAGTTTGTTTTCGTGTGAATTATAGAAATGTATTGACGTTATGTAGCTTTACATAAATGTAAACGAAAAACGCAGTTGCCTTGAGCTTCCTGAAAAATGTTCACGTTTTTGAGACCCGCTCTGGCTCTCGACGGTCCTGCATAGCCACACGGTCCTGCAACGGCAAGTTAAGTATATCGTCTAAATTCCCCTATAATTCTACGCTGTCCAACACCTACGCATCTCTGTTTTAAGACTTTATCTGAACACGTCCTCGGCGCTATTTTTATAAGCGAACTTTATGTGTAACAAAGGAATGTCCCGAGATCGTTCGCGATGCCAAGTTGTTTCTTGTTTCGCGGTTAGGTACACGTGCAGGTACTACAGACTGAAGATAACTAAATCACTCCGATGGAAAACCTCTCAGCGGAAGGTCTCGAGAAATTGCTGCCACGGGACTTGCTACAAATAGAAACCGATCTGAAAACAAAATAACGTGAAGGAAATAGAATAGATCCATATGTCACCTATACTCAACCACCAAAAGTCTACAGAGTGACTCATCGTCACCCTCTTTTGATACTGACTGAATCCGTAAAAAAAACATTAAATCAAAATGAAATACAAATTTTTGGAATGTTGTGTTTACATTTAAAATTGTTTCATATTAATTATTAAACTGCAAAAAGGTTTCTACGTCAGATAATAGAAAAAATAATAAACGAAACGTAAGGAAGATTGAGGTTCTTATCATAATTTTGTATGAATTCCATTGCATTCCATTCCATCTTTTCCACCTTTTTGTTTGATATCATTTTGTCGGAAATGTGTTATTGTTGAAACCATTTTCAGTTGTATCAAATCTCATCTTCGACTTACATCAAAGTGTAACTTTTACATTTATCAATTTTTCATTATGGTTTCTTCATTAGCTAAAAAATTTGAAATAATATTTCTTTATGGAAAAAAAATTAATGTGCTAGAGAAACTGCTCGAATTTGATACGTAGGTACGTGAGCCAGAATGTTAAGAGATTTCGAGAAAGTGGGTCCGTAGAAAATAGAAAAAAAACAATATCCTTCTAACGAATTAATGGAAGTAGGAATTTTGGGCGAACTGACAATGAATCCACACCAATCCGTGCGATCGTTAAAGCGTACTACAGGGATCCCTAAGTCAAACGGTCATCGGGTTTTACAAAAATATAAATGGCATCCGTACAAAATACATCCTGTGCATTGTTTGAACGAGGATGATCTGGATCGAAGAAAAGAATTTTGTGAAATCTAAGAGAATTACAGAAAATTAAAATATACTTTACAATACCTGCTTTAGTGATAAATGTACGTTTTTTTCTCATTTACAGTGAATAGGTATAATTTGTTATTGGTCGGGTGAAAATCCTCATTGCGTTAGGGAATAGCACACTCAGCATCCAGAAAAACTGAACGTTTGGGCAGGAATATTGAGTAATCACATAGTTGGTGCATTTTTTGAGATGATACTTTAACTGGAGCCAGCTATTTACGTTTGTTGAAAGATCATATTAATCCCATGATCACAGAAATTCTGGATGAAAATCTTGCGACGTTCCAACAAGACAGAGCTCCAGTTTGAGCGACAAATTAGGGCTTATTTGGATCAGAATTTTCCAGGACGATGGATAGGTAGGCGTGGGGCTATAGAATGACCAGCTAGATCACCCGATTTGTGTTCAAACGACTTTTTTCTCTGGGGACATCACTAATCAGTGGTTTTTGTGAGTCAATCTGAAAATCTTAAAGATTTAAGACAACGTATTGCAAAGAAATGTCTTCATATTTGCGGAGAACAACTGAGTGCACAATTTGAGTATCTGTTATAAATAATTTTAAATGTAAAAATGCAAAATTCAAAAAATTTATATTTCAGTTTTTTTTCTTGTAAACGAATCATGATTTTTTATTTTTTTACGGATTCAGTCAATATCAAAAGAGCTTTGAAACGACACACCCAAAAATACTAAATTGCCAAAGTTTATATTTTAATGTTTTTTTCTTGAAAATGAAAAATTGTTTTTTTTTTCTATGTTCATGCAAAAAACAAAACTTTATTGAACTATATTTAGTGGAAAAAGTGGCTCTTTATTGCACTAGTGCAATAAAATGTTTATTGCATTGTATACTACAGCGTTTCGTCATCATGACAAACATAAACGTTCAAATCGACGTCATATTTTCCTTAGTATCATCTAAATAAAACATTTTTTGGTTTTTGCATGAACGTAGAAGAAATATTGAATGCAACTCGTACAAAAAGTGTTTATTGCACTCGACGTGTTGTCCTACTCGGCGTGACGGTTGGACAATTTCACGTCGCATGCAATACACACTTACTTTTTGTGTTTTGTACTTTTTGCATAAATAATTATTTTATTTTTTTTACGAATTTGTAATTTTTCAAAATTTCATATTAAACGAAATATTCAGGTGAAAAGTTTTATATGGGACACTTTGTAGTTTTATATCATCGAAGATCTGTGTCCTTACAGTGTTGGTAGAGATGGTAAGTTTTCACGCAGTGTTACCAACATAATTTTAGTAATGACAATCGTCCTCCCTTACTTCGCAGTTTACCGCGCCGAAATAATAAATATTTCCCAACGCGAGTTTCTTTTATAATACAGTTGGTTCCGCTTCTCTTTACTGCCATAATATAAAGAACTTTTCTAAGAAGACATCCTAATGTGACGACTTGATTAAATTTTAAAGGAGCGGAGAAATTTTAGGGAAAACCGCGCCTCGATATTCAGATACTTATTGTCACATTTATAAAGGAGTTTTAGAGCTTTCTTTCTAAACAACACTCTCTTTGAATATTTCAAACAAGCCGGTGTTAAAAACGATGCCTAATTCAATTTCACTGTTATGAAGTGGCTTTTAGAGGACAGGGAAAGAATATTTATACTAAAATGATCTGTTTGTTGAAATGCGGCAAAAAAATTCTCTACTGTCCAAATATGTACTGTAACTTCCTAAATAAAAGTATTCGACATAAATAATACAAATAGAAAATAGAAAAACACAACTTCAGGAAATATTAAACGTAGGAACAATATTGTCATATTTAAATAATTCACACTCAAATTGTATCCCTTTTCCGACGCCACTGTCCAAAGTCGTGTTGTGCCCGGCCAACGAAGATAAAAAGATAAAACGCGCCACAAATAACCAGGCCAACTTGATGATTTGCAGTAGACAAGTTGTTAAGAAACTGTTTAAAAGTTTTCTGAGAGCGCTGCGAACGTTTAGGTGGATGAAAGGCGACCCCACAGAGACCCTGATAAGGTCGTATGGCTGGGTCGCACTCTCGAGACCGGCTTCCAATTTTTATAATTATCGGCGAGATTGCCAAGTGAAAGAAAAATCGTCGTCACTAGGTATACGTACTGAGGAGGAAGTAAATATGGGATTGTAAATTGAAGAACAATGGGATTATTATAGTGTTACGTGTTTCTTACAAATTACTTACATTTGTCGCACAAAAAACAACGAATTAATTTTCATAGGTTCTCATAACCATCCTGTACAATCACAAATTTCATAATTTATTAATACATTCAATTAATCAATGACTATCCCTATTCAAATCACTTGACTGACTCACTTTGATCTTTACACTGTTTAAATAGTCTCAATCGAAACATTGGAAACGTTTAGAATTTCTTGCATAATTCTATAGAGCGAAGAAGCGATTTATCCAGGCGCATAGGTCAGTGGTCGAGCGGTTTAAGGCGTCAGTCAGACTTGAATCGACTTCGAATCGCGCGGCCGATAATCTATAGATCAGCTACACTTGCAGTGTACAGGATTGACACCCTCTCTGCTGGTATGGTAAGGTCCGTCAATGTGAGAGATTGATACCGGTCGGCGTTTGACCAACCCCCTAATAAATGAGGGTTTTTCATATTTTTGCTTAATAATAATATGCCGCCCCTTCTCCTGCACATGTCTCCGACTTCTGGGATATTCCTCGTGATTAGAATGAGGAGTAGAAAGGGTTTATTATTTGAATGGCACTACTTCTTTATATTTCTCATGTTCAAGATTAGACTGATTTTATTAAAAAGTTTTTATAGACATTCAAAACTGACTTAAAAATAATGCAGTACAAAAATAACGAATATAAAATTTTCAGGCTAAGAATATTCGCAGTGAAAAAAAATATATTCACATTTTTCATAAAGGATTCAATTTATGTTTCAACATTTTGGTGAATGCGCCAGTTTGCAATTTGACTCCCATCATCTCAATTAATTAGTCTTATTGCGTCGCATAACGTTTCATTTGCGGCAATATATTGTAACAAAATCTGTTCCTTAATACTGAATACAAATAAGATGTGCGAATAAAGTTTTTTATAACAAATTATTAACCCGATGTCTCTAATTATTCATGCTTGGAAATTGAAGGACGACCCATCTTCCCCGTGTAATCGCGCCATTCGATTTTTTGCGCCCTGTTTACATTGTAAAGAGGTATTATCCATTATCTTAGGTAACACACACACACAAAAAGACGCCCCTTCGTATCCTTGAGGCTTTTCCGAACAAAAGAGCCGTTGGGGTCGCTTCGGAAAAAATGAGGGTACAAATCTCCTGGTCCGGGTTAGGTAAACAAAAGGGCATTATCTTAGATCGCCCGGGGGCTCTTTGATACACGATTCTCGATCCGGTAGTGTCAATAATCATTTGGGTTTATTGTAGAGACAAAACAAACGTTGGTGGAGGTTCTACTGTTGCAGTTGACTATTAGAATTGTGACGGTAAATAGTTGTGGTTTCAAATGGGACTTTAATAATGTCTAAATGTTTCCTTATACAAGGAGGATATTAGATACCTGTACAGGGTGTCTAAAAACGTTTTCCATGCTACATTGAAATCCATGTCGATCTGTTTAAAATCTAAAATTATTAATGTGATAATAATACATGATATGTACCAATCTAAAATAACAAAAGTTTTTATAAAATGGTCATTTTATCCATACATATAAACATAACATCATAAATTAGTTACACTAAATATATCTAAAATAGTTTTTAGTCTTTCATTCTACAAATAACTAAAAATAATAAATTATTATACTGACACAATAAATAGCCCACCTCTGTTCTACAAAGATATAAACTACAAACTCACAAATACTACAGCATTATGGATTAGCAGGGGGGTGAATCTTAAAGATAGGAATTGCCAAAACAGAGCTAATAATCCATCTCATATTTCTGAGCACAAGTCTCTCCAAATTATTGTTAATATACAGGGTTAACTATGACTGAAGTACAAAAAATTAACCACGTGCTCAGGAAGGTCTAAAAGACAATAAACATTTTTTTCCAGAATTTTAACTGGATATTTAAAAAATGGGGCAAAAAAACCTCTTTTCCTGCGGAAAGCCGGAGCTTATGATAAGCATCGACTGAGATGGTTTAGATCCATAGATAAAGTTTACTGTTAACAATGTCAACTATAGTCTGTTTAGAAATGAAAGAGAGTAATAAAAGCTTATTATGTATGCAAATCATAAATAAATGTAGTACTGGTGCTTATATTCAATATTTAAAAAAAAAAACTTGTGTGATCGAACCGTACCGTTATTTGGCGATTTGTTGCCATTTCATCGATAACATATTTTTTCTGATCTTTATTAAGATTGACAAGTGTCAAAAGTTTCTTTTTCACCATATTTTTTTCAAAAGAAATGTTTTTTTCCGGATAACCGTCTGCCGTGAATGGTAACTGGCATTATCCATGACAATTACAGACCCCGGAGGAATAAGATTTAACATCTGTGTAAAATACTCTTCGAAAACATCTGCGTTCATGTCTTCGTGATAGTCACCTGTATTTTTAGATTCAAATAAAAGTAAACCGCCATCTACAAAACCACTGGCACTACCTATATCTGTCACTATTAATCTTCGCCCTTTACCTGAAGGTGCCTTGAATCCTGTTGAAAGTCCATCCAAAAATGCTTGTCGAAAACTTTTTACATTTTTATCTTGCCATACTTTTGTTACAGTATGTCCCTCATTGACCCAAGTTTCGTCTAGATAATAAATATTATTCCCTTCGTCACGGAATTTTCTAATTGATCTTAAGTAGGATCTTCGCCAACAAATAATTTCATCTTTATTGATAAGAACTGACTTCCTGTTCTGCTTTTGCCAGCAAAAATTCAACTCTCGTAAGACGGCCCATAATTTGCTTCTACTGATTTTTGGCAAATCGTTGTCCTCTAAAAGTTCACTTAAAATTTTTTTTAGCGTTGACATTTCTTTTTTAAAATAAAATGAGTGTACTTTTCTGCGAATGACGTTTTTGAAGAAATCATCTATAACGACTTTTGACCTCCCTGTAGACGATTTTGGGGGATTTACAGTATCTTGTTCATGTTTTGTTTCCTTTAAAAGTCTGTAGATAGTCGATTTTCCAATTCCTGTCATTTTGGAACACTTTTCCACGATGTCGTCAACACTGTTGGTGGGATTTTGATGTTTCAATGCATTAAATACATTTAATATAATAATCTTCTCATTCTGAGACAGCGCACATCTTTTCACGCGTTTAGCAGGTACGTAATCTGATAAGCTCGACATTTTACTCAAACAATATTATATCCACTGGCACAATAGTCACTAAACACAAGTCGAATTTTACTCTACTGCACTAGCACGTCTTCATATATGCAGCTCTAAGACTGGATTGATCTGTCACAATACACTGGCTCCTGCCCTATGATGTATCCAGTAAAATATACTAATGTACACCCATTACCTATTAGCATTAGTGTTACCCGATAATTACCTGAAATGAAATATTACCACGCCCATGGCCGGTTCTTATCTTCGGGTTTTATTACACTCTTTCATTTCTAAACAGACTATAGCATACGGTCGTTTTTTTTGCAGCGTTTCTAGATGTAGAAACGACAAAAATTAACATTCTTATTAGTAATAATATCTGATAGATAGGTAACAGTTAATCCAGTTAGCTGCAGTATTTTGCATTCGTTTTTCATTGTTTCGTTGCAAACTTTCAAAACTACATTTTCACTCATTACAACCACTTACTACCGATAAAACACACTTCCCGTAGGTACAGTTGGATAAAATGCCTATTTATTATACAAAAATCGAACGCAAGGAATAGGTAGCTACTAATAGATAATAGAAAACTTTTAATGCATCCGCAGCGATTTTTTCACGTAGCCTATAAAAATAAAAATAAACCGGGGAACTCTTTAAATTGCTCCATAAAATGAATTGAAATATAGCTGTGTCTTCTTTATAATATAAAAATAAAATTATGGAATTACATAAAAACAAGTTGGTATCAATATATCTGTAATGCGATGCTCAATTATATATATATAAGTATATAAGAAAATTGAAATCCTAGTGAAATTAGTGAATGAATGCACTATTCAATTTTTGTCCGATGTCACTTAAAATAACAAAGTTATCACCCTATATCTCACCTTCAAGCATTCAAGCTAATTGCCCATCGTTTGTATTCTCTCCCTAAGACATTCACGATTTCCGCTTCCCCAACGAAACGAATAAACCATGCCCGTACGAAGAGGGTGTTCAGTCGAAAAATCAGTAGGTGTTTCGCCTTTCGAGCACTAGCTGCCTCTCACCGACAGAATGAAATCTATCGAGCATGAAGGGGAGCAAATTAGACCCTATGCAGCGAGGATTGTCGTTGAATGGATCGTAGAAAATTAGTCGGTATGAGTTCCAGCCTTGACTATATCCAGGTACGCTTTTCGAGAAGAGAAAATTGTTTGCCTTACGTGAACGCAGGCTATTGCATTTAGAGAGGTGTTCGTTTCTTGATTGGTACACGACGAATACAAATCAGCAAGAAAATATCAGTTTATTTCGCGAAACAGCGTTTAGTACACAAATTAAATATAAACTAACCACGGGAGGATAGTAATATAATAAATTATTCAATTAAATATATTTTGTCAAATAAGTATAGTCAATTGAAATATTTGTGTATTATATTTCATTCGTTTAATATTGGTCACTTGTTAATTTAACAAAATATTTCTCGTTTCTCAATACAGAGTGCTTTCGAAAAGTAACGAATAAACTCATTATTTTTGAAATTGTGAAGTTTTCGAAAAAATCCCCTGGCACGTCGATTTTGTTTTTAAAAAAGGCATTTCTTGACATACGACCCACATTTGTGACGTCATCGCCAATTTTTTTAAATAGCAACCCCCAATTTTGCCATGACATTTGAAAGAGCGTGTCATTCTACATACATACATTATGAAAAATTATGGTGTTACATAACAAAGATTTCGAGAAAATAATGTTTGATTTTAAAATTTAATTTTCACAATACTGAAAATGATAATGATTATGTAAAAAATCGACTAAATTAAATGTTCAAATTGTACACCGTTGGCTGCGTGACAGTAGCCGAGACGGTTAATAAATTTTGGTTATCAATAACTTCAGGAGGTATACGATGTTTTTCGTGACGAATTCTTGCTTTTAAATCTTCTAAATTAACCATAGTAACGTATATACTTTGCTTTTTAAGTATCCCCACAAGAAATAATCTAGGAGTCTCAAATCAGGCGATGTGGCTGGCCACTCAATCGGCCCTCTTCCCTCTATCCAACGATTCGGGAATAGCTCATCTAAATAAAAAAATAAAATTATTTTCTTGAAATTTTTGTTATGTAACACCATAATTTTTCATGATGTATGTATGTAGAATGACACGCTCTTTCAAATGGCATGGTCAAAATTGGGGGTTGCTATTTAAAAAAATTGTCGATGACGTCATATCTCGAACAACGATGGCGTCACAAATATGGGTCGTATGTCAAAAAGTGCTTTTTTTAAAACAAAATCGACGTACCAGGGGATTTTTTCGAAAATTTCTCAATTTCAAAAATAATGAATTTAATCGTTACTTTTTGAAAGCACTGTATAATATTTATCCAAATGGAAATAAGAAATGCTCAGTTTCATTTATTATTATAAATACATATTGAACTAAAAAGATGTAGGAATTCTTGAGTTGAGGTTAAATTGCTATCGGTTAAAACAAATATGTTATTTAAATAAATAAAAACAGCAATTTAATCAAACATGATTCTTTAAATTAACTAAATAATGTTGTTCAATTTTAAAATGTAATGGAAGTTTCTAGTCTATTCTTTGACAGTATCATGTTGCTTTCTCTGTTATACTCGCTGTAATATCAACTATTATCACGGAAAATATCGCTAACAGATTTTCAACATACGTTATGCAATAATTTTTTAAATTTTGCAGTGAATTGTATATGTCACTTAATCACTACTATTGAAAGCTTACTTTTAATATTATACAAATTCGTGCAATTTTGAAAGAAACAAAATATTTACATATGATTTTTTTATTCGCATGCACAAATAAATTGTTTTAAAAGCACAATTGTGCAATGTTCACATTTATTATTTTTCGCATCAGTAAATATTATTTTATTGAGTAGCTAGTATCACTAGATGTAGACACTTACATCTCGCGTATTCTTGTCCATCCATCGGTTATGGCACAGGTAAACATCAGCCAACAGCTAACAAGCTCGAAACCCATAAATGTCTGGTGGTCCTTTTGTTGACAACTAGCCGTGACTGTTTGTCAAATGTTGGATGTAGGGAATCACCGTTGCCAATATATGAATATGAAATAACTGCAGAAATTTAACAAAATTACTTGCAATTACTGGAAAAGCTTTTAGCATTGCTGGCAATTTACTGTGTACAAGTTTTTTTTATTGATATAACATTTTATTTAATTACCTATATGCGTATGTAATACATATAAATATTGTTCTGTGCTAAGACGGAAAAGAGTCACTGAAAAGAGGAAGCATTCTGATTTTACTGTACCTATTATACTATTATTGCACTTTTATTTATTTAATCAGGCGCAAATGCGGCCTGCTTAATAATAATATGCCGCCCCCTCTCCCGCACAAGTCTTCGACTTTTGGGCTAATCCCTGTGATTAGAATGAGAGGTAGAGATATTATTATTATTATTATATTATCAATGAATAAATACAATTATAAAAAAGTAAGTATTATTGGCAAATTTAAGCAGAACAGAGCATTTAAACAAAAAATTACAAAAGAGATAAAATGATCAGAAGAAACTCCTACGTTTGACATTTCAAGAAAAAGCTGCATAGGCGTACTTAGAAATAATTGGAGGGGATAAAGGGTACTGCATCCCTCAGTTACCACCATTCGCCCTTCGATTTTTTTCACCAAAATTACATGATAAGTATGCCGAAATAAGATAAAAGTACGTGCAAAATTTCAAGTGTGTATCTTACAAAATAATAGAATTATTAACAAAAATAGTTTTTTAAAAAGTGACTTTAACACCCTGTATATTGAAACAGGGACGCCCAAATAAAAAATGGCATAAGAAAAGTCGCATTATTTTTGTCCAAAGAATATGTAGTTAATGGTATATCCTATTTTGGGACACCCTGTATTTTTTCATTTTATTAATAATTTCCATTTAATAAACAATTTATCAATAAAACCTAAAATCATTACATCAAAAATAAACCGGCAACACAGTGAAATAAAAAGTAAGGTTAGGATAGATTGTAATATTCAATTTTCGGGAAAATACCTTTCATTTTCATTTTATTACGCTGACTTTCAAGTTGTCTTGCTCTGTTAGGAATATTATATAAAAATTTCACTTGTTCTCGTTTTCATATTGCGCAAAAATAGACCAGCTGTCGGGCGGCAGCCATCGTAAAATTTAATGCATTTTTTTATATCTTGTTTCACCAAATAGGTTTTATACTACACAGTACACAGTATTGAGGTATCAGGTGTGACGTGCAAATACAATTTAACGACCTTGCTGTTTTTTTGACGCCCCTTTACTTGCAATCAAATCTGCATTAATAACATATTCATATGTTTTAATCGTGTTTACTGTACCGGAAAACTAAAAATGTTCGACCTTGCCAAGGTCGTTCTTTCACTCTGCAAGGATATTCTTAATATGAGACTCCATACTAAACACATCATTAAAAGGACATCGTAATTTTTGACTACTAATTGAATGTAGTCGGTACAATTTTTTTAAGTCATTCCCGTAAAAATAATCAGAAATATATGCAATAATACGCATAGTCATGCTTTGGCATGTGTAAGATTATGCAACCCCTTATGCACATCCCGTGCAATTCTGAAAGACTTTTTGAATAAAATTTTCCATATCACGATTTTGTATTATCATATCTCGTTTTCAACTGTTAGAATTTAAAAAAAACAGTTAGAGTACATTGGTGAATTCCACCACACCAAACTTCTGAATTTAAATAATGCCTAAATTTAATATTTCACAGAAACAACCTCTGTGCAGGACTTTTGTCATTTTTGCTGGTTATACAGGGTATTGCAAATTAGTAGGTCAAGCCGTTAAGGTAAAATGATCACATTTGTGGTGTTTTAGGTATAGAAAAAATAAAACACGAAAAACGAAATGAAAAATAAAACATGTAGAGCAAAAGTAATATCAAAAATAAAGTTTTTGATGTATTGTTTATCCATTTTTACTATTTGAATTATTCTCAAATAAAATAATAATTTCTAAAAAGTGTTTGAAGGCACATTATTTTGCTATTCTAACCCCACATTTTAACAACTATTTTCACATATTTATAAGCAAAAGTGAACAATCTTATATGCAGAACTGTGTAAGTTTATGGTATACTTATAACAATATTTACCATAGATATAATAAAAATAAATGGCCCGAGGGTACTACAACCCTCCTTTTCTCTGTTCATGCTTCGATATTTTATTCCAAAATAACACAGAAAGTGTGCGTACTTCTGGCTCTCAAGTATTTAAAAATGGTAAACCAAATGTTTCCAAAATGTTTTTGCAACAGGATGGCTGTCCTGCTCAGAGGAAGATTTGGTCGAATCCTAACCTTACACCCCTTGCCTTTTTTCTCCAAGGTGCCCTAAAACAAAACATTTCATCAAATGGTTTGCCACATGATGGGGAAGTATTAAAAGAGCACATATGCCAAGGAATACATGAACTGAATGAGCCGCTAACTATTCGAAAAATTTATTAAGTGGAAGCGGAAAAATGTGTTGAGGTGGGAGGTAGAGGTAGAGTAAATGTTAAAATTTAAATTTTGATTTTAAAATTTGTAATGGGGCTCTATTTGAAGTTATAAACAGATTTGTTTTATACAAATGCTGTATACAATAATAAATAATGGTACTTTTCTCTTGAGTATTTTCTTGTTTTCTAAATTTATGAGCCCCCTGTATATCTGATCTAAGACGTTTCTATGGGAATATCATTTCTTCGGGAAGCAGAACTTTTTATAAAGAGTGACATTTTTCGATAAAGTCGAAAACAAAAGAGTTTCTCCTCTTGTCAACTCCATCCCTGGACACACTGTATATTAAACAGTTCATTGTTTACAGCTAAAGTGGCTAGGTAGGAGACACATGCTATTTGTCCACAGTATGATGCGATGTCCTATGAGGGCTCATTTTCCGATTTTAAACAAAAATTAACATGCGTCGTTTCTGCTTATACAAATTTAAATATACATGAATAGGTATATCTTTTTTTGTAAATATATTTAAATTAAAATAGATTTTCTCACAAACTGTTATTTCGTAAGAGGAGAGAATGGAGGCTCCCCTCCTTGGCTCTTTTATAACCGCTTCCGTTCTGGCCCGTCTACACAACGCAATCTTGGGGGATCCCCGGAATGTCGATCGGGAAGTAATAAATAAAGATGGGAGACGGAGGCGGCTGTGAAACATGTAAATGTCGGTCTGCCGCATAAATCCCACTTAATACCCCATTTGTGAGTGCTTTATGGAAAAAGGGCTCGATTTTTTCGTGTTTTGTGTCGAGACGCCGTTCGACAGGATATGTAGACGTATCGATAAAGTGATTTTTTATTCGGCTGCCAGGAGGAAGAAATATAGCGCCGATGTGTACCCAAAAATGGTATAAAAAATGGGATTTCAAATCTGTGGTGAAGTCTTAAGCACTTCTGCTGTCGAGGTTAGTTCGACAATGTTATGACGTCACAACCTATTATAGTACCTACAGTTTAAAAAACTAATTTTAAATATTTAATGTCAAAAAGAATAAATTTGAAAGTTTTTTACAAACCCTGTAATTAGTAACCCAATGTTAGTTAACTAAAATTTAAAAAGTCAAAATATGTATACTCACGACAAGAATTCAGACGACTTACGTCATACGAACAAATGAATAATTCATTATATTTTCATCAAAATATTTAAGAAACTGCAACTGATAGTGATAAAACTATATACTACATTAAAAGTTTGCATTATATTTTGCACTAAATTGCAAAAAATGATTGTTTTTAACGCGACCAAATATCGAAAATTACGTTGACAATAAAAACAAATGTGTAACGTCTGAATTCTTGATGCGAGTATGACAAATGTTTCATTTTGTTGTAGGGAACTACCGACAACTGTTTTTTCAAATTTTTTAAGTCGAGCTTAAATGCTTCATACCAATAGTATAATTTGAGGTTTATATAAACTCCATTTGACATAATGCTGTTTTGTTTTATGTAACAAATAATAAATCACCTGATATAATCTATATCATCGATATAAGGAAATATAAACATTTTAAAAGACACAGGGTCGTAAATAGTGGGATAGAGTGGTGAAATATAATGTCAAACAAGTGACAAAGAAATCATTAGAATATGTGGATATAACATAACATAATTCCTATATATCATGCCTATTTAGGTCATCTACCTTCATATTATTCAAAGCGGGGTGGTTATTAATGAAATATTTCGAACCCATTGCTCGAATATAAAAGCTTACCATGGCACGGCACCATGGGCAAAGTTAAGGGGGGGGGGCTTGGGGAGCCCTCTCCAGAAATCGAATAAGCCCTCCCCAAAAAATATTTATAAACAACTCACACATCTTTCAGAACCGAAATTAAAACACAGTCCACCCGGGACTTTAGCCCTCCCAGATTTAATGACCTAACTTCGCCAATGATCGACACGGCGCTATTTGAAATGCGACGTTGTAACATTTCACATAAACAAGGTAACCCCTTTCTGTATATCATAGAAATGGGTCCCTGTCTTTAAAAATTTAATCCTTTAACAGTTATTAAATATGTATATATGACATTCCGAATAATTAGCACTTCGTAAATTCGTACTAACATTTTTAGGAAGTTGTTTATGAATGTTTTTATGAATCGTAGGCAACAAACTTGGTAACTATGCAGTCTCTTGTCTACCAACTCACCGACATATCGTTCCTGAACACTGTAAGAAAGACAGAGAGGGCAGTTAACGATGCAACTTAGATTATTACTTGTTTACTTTGCTGGCAGTACAGGACAGTACTTTTCAGTACTAGGTAAGGTAGTGTCCTGAGTACTCAGGACAATATTCATTCCTGTAGCTTCAGACCTAGGACAACATAAGTCACCAAATTATTATTTAGTTGTATTATCACTGCAATAAAACAGTGTCTGATATGTCTCAAGTTTCCAGGTGATACCCGAAAGTATATTTTACTTAAAATATCCTAACAGTCAATCCTATGATTTAGGATATTAAAAAAATATGGAATCGAGGCAATATTGCGTCGTAATTCAAGAGTCTGAAATCCAAAGCGATTTAAGAGATTAGCATGATCAAAACCTATTGATGTGTCTATATGTCACTAAATGTATGGATGTGTAAATACATCCAAAAACATTTTTTTTCCACGGTCGGGAGTAGAAGTCAGTTTCTATGACATCAAAATTAAAACAGAAGTACTTGATTATTCCCAGGGAAGTATAATGTTCCCAAGGGAGTTTACATTATGGAGAACGTTTTTCATGCAAAAAAAGATAACATTGAAATTATTTATTGACATTTAAATTAAATGTTACATTTGTACAATTTTCAAAATTAATATTAGAAGGAATATTACTTTCGCTTACATTTACAGTTTTTGTGATTGCGCTAGTAGTGGTACCTACTAAAACCTGATTAGCAATTTTGGTCTTATTTTCAATGGAGTTCTCGACATAATCCTCAGCGACTGTCGTTGATTTCCAACCAGCATGACGCTTTATTGCCGTGATATCCACACCAGCATCTGCCAGTAATGTCGCTGAAGATCTTCGTAAGCAGTGACCAGTATAACATGCAGCATCAGGTAATTTTAAATACCAAGCTACTACACTCGGAATTTTTCCCATGGTATTCTTGCCAACTGGCTGCGAACTACATTTTTCTGCTTTGTTGTACAAAAAAGGCGCTTATGCTTGACGTGGGGAGGGCGAAGGGACAGGTATTTTCGAAACAATTAAAGCATATTTCCCACATCGGTAACCAGAAAGGTTCGTGGAATCTTTGTCTTAGTGTTTGGAATGTTTACAATCAAGGAAGAGCCTACATCCTCAATATCATCTACAGTTAAATTGACTAGTTCATCAGTTCGACAAGCTCCGGCAATCTCCAGAATTAATCCAACCTATAAAAAATCAAAATATTTAATAATTGAAATACCTAACAACAAAAGTAATCTTACCATAATCATTAAGAATTCTTTGTCATCTGCACTTGATAGAAAACGGTCGATTTCACCCTTTATCAATATTTTCGATTTTTTCGCTTGATATCCGTCACCGGTTCAAAAATGCGATCAGCTTGGGGAATTTGCTTATATCTATGTTGTCGTAAATTATCAAGCATGACTTAACCATAGAATATTGCGCCCATAATGTGGAAGACTTGTAATTCTTTGCATTTTCACTGAAGTATGCCAACAAAACATTCTCGCTGTATACTTGAACATTTTTTTCGGCGCACCACTTTTTGAACCGATTGTAGGCTATATCGTAATCTCTTCCGACTCACAATTATCCATTGTGCACTAAACAAACTTTAAACTAAACCAAACTAGCACCTTAATTTGACAATTCTTTTTGGTTGTTTATTTTGTAGTTATGACAATAACTCAACGACCAACGACTACTAAATAAATGCTCAAATCCGAATACAATAATTCTGGTGCTACTTACTTCATAATGACAAAATATGTGTTTTTAAGTTAATGAGAACCGTGGAAAAAATAGTATATACCATTCGGGAGAGATGCTATTTTGTCCTCGGTGCATTGTAGCTCTCGGGCTTCGCCCTCGGGCTTCAAATTGCACCTCTGCCAAAATAACGCATTTCTCTCCCTTATAGTATAACGTACTATTTTAGAGTTATTTTCTATTATTTTTTTATTTTGTTTTTATTTTAAAGAGGTATAATTTAGCTTATTAGTTATTTTTTCTCTGTTTTTTTTATTCCCCTTTATGTTAGATTGGATAGGATACACCCTTACCCTACCCAACCTATATCGATGATGTAAACTGTACCATAGTTAAAATCATATAAAAAATAGTTGTTTAATTTCATGTTGCTTAAGATTGAAGATTCCGGCGAAATAGTTAAAATTCTTTATGGCCTCATTAACGGCAAAATTCAAACTTTGTACACAATTTATACCTCGCGCCACTGCATCTGCGATAAAATAGGGGGATTACAAAGTTTTAATGACAGCAGAAAAAAGGGAAATCTCCAGATTAAAACCGTTGAAGGTATTAGTATAAAAAGTAAAGAAACGTAAGGCCTTAATGAAAATTTCACGGCAAAAAACAATAATGTAGCGTTTGGAAAGTTTAATCTACTGAGTATTTGGTGCCATTTTCTGTATTGCGTTGTTTTTTTATCGAGTTTCAAACTCGGCCCAGAGAATTTCCCAAGGGGTGGATTTCCCTTGATATTATTTGAATTTTATATGAACCATTGGCGAAAAATTGAGTCACTCATTTTAATAAGTTAATATATTCAGATCGGTTAAAGTTAAATGTCAGGGCCGCCGAAAACAAAAGAGACATTTTAGAAAAAGATAATATTCCAGTAGCTGCTCGTGAAGTTAATAATAATTGAAGTGGAAAAATACATAATACTTCACGGCAAATTTGTTATTTTATATTAAAAAGAAATAATTAACAAACCAATCTATTTACTTTTTAAATATAAAGTATATTCTTCGACCTTTTAAAGCGGCGAGTTGTCAAGTATCCTCCTTTTGGGAGAACAGTCCTTCTTTAAGACGTTAAATTTTTCGTTCTCCTTTTCGCCCAAAAGTCCTCCTTTGCTATAATGAGTTTGCGATTAAAGAATCGTTACCAAATAAAATAACTATTGAAGTAGTACTTATAAGGCTGATGAACTGCAGCGATTTTGACTAATGCTACTTGCGCAATTTGCTTATGCATTGTACAAAACTTATAGGTAGGTGTGTAAAGGTGAAATCAATTTTTTTTAAAGTGGTTCAGCACCTTATGTCACCTGGCAAGCCGCCACTGTAATATTCCATATATCCCTATGTTATGCATAACTCTTTTCTTTTAAAATCTAAGTCACTCTTGCCTATAGTGTAAATAAGGATTACATGGATTTTAAAAGAATATTGCCATCTATTGCTTTTGCACTACCCAGGTTTCCTTCTGGCTACAGCTTTGTTAAAACAAATACTAAAAATCCGCTCTGTAATAGCGACTGCTATTGTGTATTGCAGAACACAACAACGAGCTACATCCGCCTTTTGAGGATGTCCTTGCAAAAGTTGGATAACAGATACCCTCGCCTCTCAGATATATTTTTATTTATGCACACATATCGATAACGCTGCCACTGCGGAATATTTATTACACTTTTTCCAGTTCTCCTTAGAAGGCTTTGCATAACAAATAAATTCCTTCCGATCACGTTTTCATAACAATTTCTATTATCAAAACGCTCCCTTTAGCTTCGGGTTGTTTCGTATACTTATTATGTATGATACGCAAACAACTTTTAGAGCTTTCATAAAACTGTTTTTACGGCCAAGAAAACATTAGGTACGCCGTTGTGCCTGTAATATGTGATTTTTTAAGATAAACGGGATAATATGGCTGAAAAATATGCCTCATACGACTATGTTAATTCACTTTACATTAAATGAGATTATAAATTGCACTGTTTCTTAAGCTACTAAAACTGAAAATGTTTGAGAGTTGAACGACCTGGTAAACCCGTTAACAGAGTTGCCACATTTCCCATTAATTAGGAAATGTGAAATTTGTTCATTCATTTCGTATTTAACTAGCAATGCAATAATAACACCATTCAATTTTTATTTTTACTATTGACAGAAAAGTGGCAGTATTGTAAAGAAAACTTTACCAAAAATTTGAAGTGTGATTAGCTTAAACACTGTAAATTTTGAGTAAATCACAAGAAATAACGAATCAAAAGCAAAAATATCAAAAATTAGGTTAATTTTAGTTTACATCTATTTTTCGCGATTTTTACAAAATCTGTGGACGATGCAGCTCGATATACATAAGAAACACACTTGATTAAGGTCATAAATAGTTATTTATGTACCAAGGGAGATACAGGGAGATTATCACTTAAGTGCATAATCATCCTAGTATCTCCGGTGGTGCATACGATGTTTTATATTTCACTTCAAATGAAATAAAAACTGTACAAGGTCATAGCTTTCACGTGTCTTGTTTTGTGGTTATGACTGATGTTAGATATTTACAAACATTCCATAACAACCCCAACTTCATTATTTTCTGGTCCTCATGGCAGTGGGCGTGAATAAATCCATTTTTCCCGCTGCTATGAGACTTCTATCTAAAGATGAAACAGATCAATACGTAACTACATTACAAAATCAGAAAATATCTAATTGTTATTGCTTTCATAATTTTAACGAAGCTTTTCTTTTATTTTCAGGGCAAGACTACCTCTTCACAGCCCCAAATACCCAGTTCATCCATTACCAACAGAACCAGAACCAATTCCAACCTCCCAATATAATTCCGTTCCGACAGACCCCTGCGGGTTTCCAACCTCCCGACACGTCTTCCACGTACTTCACTAGAGATCTCACCCAGGATTTACAGACCTCTGACCTGCCGTTACACCTGCAACAGACGCTGCCTCAATATCGGTTTACAACGAACGAGCCTTTCGTAGAAGACAGCGTGCCTTTCGTCTTTCAGAACCACCAACCTGCCAACAGGGTGGTCAACACCCCGGTGGGATTCCGCCCTTCAAAGGTAAGTCGCTAAATAAGACTTATATTATCAAAATCGTTATTGTTTTGTATTTAATAACGTGTAGGTGATCAAACCGACAACTCTGAGACCGAATTATTCTCATCTGTTCGCAAAGAGTCATCACAACCATGATCCCTCGCAAACGGAGACCTTCTTAGGTCAAATTACATTGCAGAACCCTATTGAGACACCTCCACAGTTCGATGATTTCAAACCTAGTGAGGCTTTTCCTCAGAAGTCACAAGAAATCACTTCGAATTCCTTTGGTAGCCTGCAAGATGATCCTACAAGGAACAGCAGACCTAGTGAGAACTCCATTCAGTCGAATGCCAGACCTAGCTTCTTAAATCACAGGTAGATTATATAGTAATATGTAAATAAATATTACCCTTGATTATATAGTATAATTAGTAAGTCAGTCAAACTTAGGAGTGAATGTAATAGATGGCGATACTATTTTAAAATCCAATTTCCACTTGTCTGTTGAATAAGAATGACATGGATTTTAAAAGAGTATTGCCATCTATTATCGTCGTTTTTAAGTTCGACTGGTTGTGCATAAACAACTGTATATATTTTTTTGCAAGTAGGTCTAGAATCTTCGCACCGGATACCTCCAAGAAACCCACACGGGGCCAGGTCAAAGACTATTTTGTGAACAACAACGGTGACGTTTACATCACCACCAAGATCCCCTTCAGTCCTAAACCTACAGCACCCCCTCGTATTACCGTCCCTGTTACCCGCAAGAACAACTTCAGTCCAGCTTCCAAACCCACCGGAAAGCCATTAGTCTTCAATTTGAAACCCGAGAAAAAACCGTTCTTACCTAAAAACATTCCGACACCATTACCTTTAAAATCCTTCGACCTGGAACCACTCTTGGAAGAACCCCTCAAAGATGGTTTTGGCCACAACAACGATGATGGTGTAGAAGTTATAGAATCAAACGATGAAGAGACTACTGAAATCGAAACTACATCCCCTTTGGCTGTTACTGATGTGCCGTTTGTGGACAGTGCCAGTCAAAGCAGTGATTCTTCCGAAAATATTGATAGTCGTAATATCACTACTGCTCCTTTTTTGACAACAATGCCTAATGATAGAGAATTGACGACTCTTACTGAAGAAATTACCGAACAAAATACAGCGTCTCAGGAAAACATTGAACACAATGTCGCTTCGCCTCGCGAGCAAGTCAAACACGATACTGCCTCTAAAGAAGATACTGAACACAACACCGAGCTACCCAGCGAATATAGCTATTCTGAAGAATTATACGATGAAGAGGAGGATCCTAAGGATAACACTAGCAACGAAAACGATATACAAAACGAATATTCCGAGCATAGCGCTGAAGTATACAACAAGGAGAATTATGATAGCAACGAGAAACAGGTGAATAATAACTGAAATCTAATATTTCTTAACATCGACGATTGTCTTTTTTTTTGCAGCTTGAAGAACTGAAAGAGGAACCACCTGTGGAAACCACCCAGAAACCAGACCCCACCTACGAAGTAATAACCATGAAACCCACCAAAAAGATGCAGGAGTACGACTTCCACGATTTTGTCGACACTCTCGATATCGACAGCACCGAAGCTCAGTCTCTCATCGAAACCACCACCATTCCTATGACCGTCTCGATGTCCTCTTCAGTGGTCATCAAGAAGGGTGACAAAATCATCAGCAGTCAAGAAGAAGAGGAAGAGCCGGAAGTAGTTATTTCTGTCGTCACGAGCAAGACTGTGGTGAATAATACAATTATAGCTTCCGCCACACCGGCGCCACCTGTTACTAAAGCTCTGCAGCCAACGACAGAGTCATCTATCTTCGGAAGTAACGAGAACACTACAGACACATGGGTAGTGGTGGCTTCTGTACAAACTAGCAGGAGTGTGTCTGGAGCTAGGTAAGATTAAATTTTTAAAAAGTATGTTGTATTGTGTTTACTTAAAATTAGCGCCACATTCTCGTGACTAGAATGAGTGGTAGAGAAATTATTAAGTTTGTAGTGAGATTAAGAAGTGGCACCACAATAGCAAAGAAGTAAAAGCAAGAGGGAAAAATGTAATGTGGGTCGTCTTGTGTCTTGTAGGAAATTCCAATAAAATACATACTTTACACAGAAAGTCGTAGAATTACTTAGCGTATTACAAAAATTTTTTTTGTATTCAAAGTGAAAACTAAAATAAATGTAATAAATTAAAGTGGCAATGAATCTGGCTGTTTTTGTTTTACTAAATTGACGTTGGCAATTTGTTTTCTTTGCTGTGCACCATAATAGCTTACCAACTTATCAGCATATCACAACAGATGTTCACTTAAAATAGGTCAATGTCATAGGTCACTGACAATAAGTCGTTAAAAACTAATCCTCGTTTAAAGTTACACCTTGTATTTTGGTTAACACAGTAGGATAAGTAAAAATACTGTATTTATTATTAAAGTTATTTATTGTCAAATCGCATGACTGTCCATCATGAATATATAACTTTTTTCAGATACTTGCCATCTTCTATTGTCGAACAAGAAGAAAGAGTCAAATTGTTAAACGAACATTCAACTGAAGATGAAAATTCCTCCAAGGAAGACTATAGCGGCAGTGCAGAGTACTACCAAGATAATTCCGGAGAAATCGCCAAGAATACGTCTAAAGAAGAAACTTCAGGGGAAGAAATTAGAACTGAAGAACAAGACACCACTGTTCCAACTTCTACTAAAACAAGAACTTCCACCGAGAGCCTCATCGACAAGTTGGACAGAGTGCAGTCTGATTTATCCAGTGGATTACTAACGGGTACGAAATTTGTTATTTCTTGTTGTCGTTTTATGCTATAAACTTATTTTTTTTATATATATATATATAATAGGTGGACTGGGCAACAATATCGCAGTGATCAAAGAAAACATGACCGTGGACGTGACTACGATGGTCGACATGGGCATTACAACTTCTACCACTACGAAGGCACCTTATCCGCAAGTCAACATACGGAAATTCTCGCCCGCCAACCGCCCAACTTCTACTAAACGACCGAAACCTGGTGACAGAAATGGTTTTAAACCCAAATATCCAGATAGGAAGAATGTGGTGAATGTGAACGAGCCTCAAAGCGACCAACCCCAAGCCAAGGCAGACATTTCTTCCTTGTTGCCATCTGGGTATAAACTGAAAACTAGCGATGAAAAGAGCTCGAGACTTCTAGAGGAGATCCTAAGCAAAGTTAAACCACCGCAAGTTGAGGAAGCTAGTGAAGGAAACATTGACATTTCCAAGTTTTTACCTCCTGGGTACAAACTTCCTGATGAAAACACATCAACGACGGATAGTTCCATGTCCACTAAAGTGGATGATATATCCAAATTTTTACCGCCTGGTTATAAATTACCAGAAAATGATGAAAAAACTGCAGAGAAATCGACAGAAAGCTCCATCTTCAAAAATACCAAAGCAGACGACTTGTCTAAGTTCCTTCCTCCTGGGTACAAACTTCCGAAAAGCGAAGAAAAAACCACAGAGGGCAGCATTTTCAAAAACACTAAAGCCGATGACATCTCGAAATTCTTACCCCCCGGGTACAAACTACGGAAAAACGATGAAAAAACAACTGAAAGTAGCATATTTAAAAATACGAAAGCCGACGATATATCCAAATTCTTACCTCCGGGGTACAAACCACCAAGAACGACGACCACAACGACAGAAAGTAGTATCTTCAAGAACACCAAAGCCGATGATGTGTCCAAGTTCCTACCGCCTGGTTATAAGTTGCGGCCTACGACCACCCAGAAACCGGAAGAGCCAGAGATAAAGACTGTCGATATCAGCGCTTTCTTACCCCCTGGATACAAACCGCCGAAAGATGATTCTTCTAATGGTAAGTACTTAACGGTACTGAGGTAGCAAACGATGTCCCCTTAATATATTTAACTCCTTGATAATTGAAAAATGAAAGAATAAACTATTTGGCGTAAACACAAAGACTATCAAAACTCTCCAAAAGTTCTAAAGTTAGCAACGGTTGCTGCTAAGTACCATCCTGTTTCCCTTGTCTCAAATTGTTGCATATTTTGATTGAATCCAATCAAAATTAGTTTAATATAATTTTACCTTATGGATAGATAGCAATAATTTCAATGACTACATATCTAAATCAAGAATTATGAAATATGATGTGCCACAAGGATCTGTGTTAGGTCCTGTTCAATTTCCAATATACACAAATGATTTATGACTCATAATAATTCTTCTAGCACTCTTGCCGTTAACAAACTTATTCTGGTAATTAATAAGATAAAGATAATATTCATATTGATACTATGATCTAACTAAGGTCATTATTTGTGTTTCCAATTAGGTTCTTTAAAGTAAATTAAAAAGTTATAACTTGGATCAGAACAGCATCAATTAAAAAAATCTTACTTTGGAGATAGAGAACTCACGTTGACTACAATAACCACACATCTAAATAAAGGATTATGAAAGATGGTATGCCTCAAAGATCGGCAACAGGCCTTTTTCTCTTTCTGATGATTTCCCTACTTGTAAACCAAACCGCAATGTAATTTGGAACAGTTACTAGTGTAATACACTTTCCTAAACTGACTTAAAAGACTGATAAAACTCAATATCTTCACTTTTGTTTTCGTAGATATGAAATATTTGATTCTCCAGCAACACCAAAATTCTTGAGAGCTATCTTAGATTCGTGAGTTATTGGGAACATCAGACTGTACAAACTATATCTTTACTTTATGATTTATTAAATAATAACTGAAAATTTTTTAAAATTACACGTAGTAAATTTGAAACATTTTCCAGGCCTTAGCCCTCAACCTGTCGACCTCAGTGCCCTCTTACCACCAGGTTACAAACCGAAACCAGACTCATCAGACAACGACTCTGAATCAAAGACAAATATCCCATCTAACCTGCCACCTCCCAGTGTCTCTGAAACACCGTCCACGACAGCCAAACCCTCCGGAGGATTTAAAGTGGTGTTCCCGAGCAGACCCGGTGGTGGTACCAGAAAATCTGCGACTAGAACAACTACAAAGAGTTACAACAATGACGAACCCGCCAAACCAACATCACCTACTATCCTCAAAGGATGGCCGTCAAGGTAAGTAAATAAAATGATGAGTCCATGCGTAATTAAAATTTTACTACTTTCAGAGCTACCACAGAATTTAGCGGCTGGCCAACGCCTTCCACAACTCCTATATCTATCGAGAAGCTATTAGAAGCGGCCAGGACGGCCTCCACCAGCACTACTCAAACGATCGAGACCACGGTTTCTACAACGACTACTACGACGACCACTACAACTACCACACCTAGACCTACTACACCTGGAGTCTGTGTGGACGAATGCGATCTAGCAGGCACTATAAAACTCGTAGGGGGTGCGAAATGGGTCCCGGAATTGTTGGATAGGAACACAAAGGAGTGGCAAATCTTGGCAAACGAGGTGCAAACGCAGGTACGTCAAATAAATTTTAATATTAACACAAGATTCATTTGAAAATTACTTTCAGCTTGATGATGTCTACAGTTCGTCACCTTATCTCAGTAAATGGTACAAGAAAATCAGGATTGACGGGTTTAGGTAAGTTATGTAAGGTGTAAGACTTTTTTTTATTATTGGCTTCTGCATGTTTTTATTTTATTTTTTAAATTTTTATTTTACTTTATTTTGTTATATTTATTTTATTTTAATTGTACTTTAATGTAAATTCTCAATTTTCTTAATCATTAATGAAAATCCAAAAAATAAATAAATAAAAAATCTAACTAAACAGTACTAATGAAGAAAATGTTAAATAATATTGCATGCTTTCGGTATATTTGATTTACAATAATGCATTATTTTTGCATTATAAAGATTAGAATTGCAACTGACAAACTTCTTTTAAAAATAGAATCAATTTATCTGAATATTAATAAATAATAATCATTTTTTTAAATTTTGAGCTCGAAACTGATGGCTTTAGGATCCTGCGTTTCTTGAATGAAAATTTCTGTACAAACCCCTTCTACACACAAAATATATAATTGTTTCATCAATTCCCTTTTATTTTTAGTGAAGGAAGCGTTTTGGTGGACTATTTAGTAGAACTGAACGACTTGGGAAGGTCTATCGACACACAAGAAGTGAAACGTCTCTTCCACGATTCCCTCGACAGCGCTCTCTCAAAACCGGCCCCCAGCAGAGAAGGCAAGTCTTTGAACGAATCTGCCAAATTAGAAGGAAAATTGTCCCTGGGAAATTTCATCGTTGATCCGAAATACACAGACTTCATAGGTAAGTCGTTTGTACTGAAATATTACGTTAAATTAACTTGATTAAAAATCATTTCCAGTGTTACCGAAACAGATTTATCCGACAGTGCTATATGCCGAAAACGACGTACTTTTACCGCAATGGGCCATAGCCGTGATTGTGATAGGATTGGCGTCGCTTTTATTTGTTATAATCTTCGGAGTTACAGTGGTAAGTAGTATTTTACACGATTCTTCCGCATAGTTAACTTTATCGACTATTCTTTTCCTTATAGCTGGTGAACAGACAGAAGAACAACAAAAAGAAGAACCCTACACCTCTCACTGAGGACATGTTGAACGAATTGAACAAAAACCATATGGGCGGGTTTGATAACTACGGCGCCGAAGACCTTTACAACATGGAAGATGTATGGAACGACAAAGGATACGATCAGAAACCACCGAAAAAGGTACGTGGATTAATGTTTTAAATTGTTTAACAGTTAACTTGAAAATTACATATTTGCAAAAAAAAGCTCGTTGGAACTAAAGTTAATTGAAACATAATAGAAATAAACTAACAATCACATGAAAATTTGTCTAATTTCATTAACATCACATCATCACGCGATACTTGCTCATTTTTGAACTGGATAAGGCATTTTTAATTATAACAACGTAAATCAAACTGCAATGAGAGTAAACTTGACCTTGAAAAGCCTAAAATTTGTGAAATAATTTTCATTTAACTTTATTAAATGTTCTGGCTGTTCTCAAAAAATATTTTATTATTTTTTTTATTTCATTATACCAGATGTAAATAAATAAGTGAAAAAAAATTGTTGTGGAAATATAAGGCAGAGTTTTTGATAAAATAAGCTCATTTGAACATCCCCTGTGAAGGTACAACCCCTTAAATATGGTGCCAAAAAAATACTTTTTAATTTTTTATCTGAAATATCAAAAAAGTGACAAATGATATTAAGTCAACATTTTCTGCTATCGAGAAGATATTCAGTAAACAATTTGTTGATTTTTGACTTGTTTCATACATACATATCTTTTTCTCTATTGCTACCTTACCATTTTAAAATTCATTTCAGGTAGTTTTGATTCATTCTAAAGAAAAAAGGTCTTATTTTTGTCAAATTAAAGATTTCTGATCAAAAAAAATATCTAGTAGGCGTTATACAATGTTGACATTTTGCAATAATTATAACAATTAAGTTGTCATTACAAACTGTCAATGTGACAGCCGTCTACTATATAAATTGCAGTAATTGTGTAATTAATTTTTTATATTTTTTTAAAGTTGTAATATTAAATGTAAATGAGCCTAACTTGTAAATAACTACTAATAATAACTAAAATTGGACTATTACGAGGCAAACCATTGGCGTGTAAGGCATGGCCAATGTTCACGATTGATACAAAGCAAAGAACTTGCCGTACTGTTCACAGCTGCATATGCCGAGAAAGCACAGGAAATAGCATAGAAAGTTATTGATTGCTTGTATCGATTGCAAATCCCTGCCACGCCATGTCCATGCCAATAACTTGCTCAGCAACAATCCAACCCTAACAATTAACAATGCTAACAACGATGAAAATATAATGCAATGTTTATTTTCAGAGGTCGAATGGTTCAATTCACGACAACAGCATGTCAAACCTGTATGACAGCTGGAGATCTGAGTGGAATGGATACTACTACAACGCGTATTACGGAAACAACCCGGGCAGCAGCCATAGCGGATACGGACGAAGAAGATCGGACTACGACACCAATTTTTAAATAAAACCAGTCGGTTCCATGACGCGACAAGATTGAAATAACTGCCAAAATAGGAAATTTGACGTATGAGCAAAGTTATTGTTTCTAATTCTTTTTTATATTTACAAAGGTGTGTGCACTGACCTTTAGGCAGTTTTCGGGAAAAAAATAGAGTTTTTCTGGAAGTAATCTGAACCGATGCAGTGCAAAGTGAAAAAGGACATTTCCTGTAGTTGTAGATATTTATGATTTTATTTTATTAGGGTATTTGTAGCGTTTGCTCAAATTTGTAACCGGTCAACCCCCGTCTGCCTAACAAACATTCCGAGGACGAATCTCAGTCCTCTTTGCCAAGGAAACAGTTTCAATTACTTAAAAATTTAGGGTAGCTTAGGTTAACGACGTTAGGATGTCGCGGGGCTCATTTCAAGGGATAGTTCCGCTCTTCCTTCGATAACATAAATTTGCAGATTATGTTGTCGTTTCCGAATGAATTCCGCGATGATTCTGCCCTTTTGTTTTTGGAAAAAATCCTGCCCTCTCAACACGTTTACAACTCCAGAGTGAATTAGGTGTTGCAGATACGTTTCGATGCACGTTCCAGAGTATTTCTTCCAGAAACGGAACGAAGGACGAGTAGAGGAGGGGATAGTGGCTGTACGACGATTACGGATAAGTCTGACCAGGTTTTTCTAGTCAAACAGCCTGCGAACAGTGTCTCGCCCACTGTAGTCCAATGGCTGTGATTTCACCTAACAAGACTTTTAGACGAAATGAAAGACATCGATCCGGGCAACACAATAAAACCGTTAGGTGGACTAATTTATTGTATCGTTCGCGAATGCGTCGACCTCGTCGCACCGAATACTTATTTTCGAGGCTAGCTAGAGGAGATAGTTTTTAAATTATTTACGTGTTTCCGTCTAGTTCACTCGAGATATTTGTTAAATGTAACAGCATGTACTAATTGTAGCCCATGCATCATCGTAAGGTAATGCCAGCTTATTTCTCGTGAGCACGATTTCATGAAAAATTTGTGTCAAAGAGAACGGGGTTCTCATTAGCAGTTGGTGTACTCTAACACGGTAATAAATTTAATGTTGAATGTGTAAATAATTGTACATATACCACGAAATTATGTCTATTTTCCCATTAAATAATTTTTAGGGTTAAATTTACCTTACTGTTTATAAATTATTATAATTATAGTTAAGTAAGGTGTTAAAATAATAAATATATTACACAAAATGTTGCACCGGGGTTTTGTTTCATACCTCTTACCCTTGAGTATATGATGGCGAAGAGAGTTGACTGTAATACAAGAAATTGTCGATAAGTTTTAACGTTCTTGGAATGACAAACCGAGACGGCTCTGGGATATTAAAAATTATCAACAATTTCTTGTAATATAAATAAAACTTCCTCCAGAAGGAAGTCATCTGACTCGACACCATATCAGTGCACCTTGACCTATTTGGAGACATGATAAAAACATTATACAGAAATTAGCGGATCACTATAAACAGAACATGAGATCAAGAATTAAATGTTAAACAATTAGATAAAATTCAGTGTCATGACATAGGCACATCTTACATTTTGTTCAAAAATGCTCTATTCAAATCAAGAATTAGCAGATATGGTATTAATGTATGGGAAATGCAATTTTTTTTTTACACGGACAAAGCCCCATTTAGGTACAATTATAGTAAATGCATTTAAAATAAAAACAAAAAAGGAAATAAAAAAATACAATACAATACAAAGTGACTTTAGATTTTTCACATAAACATCAAAGTGTAAAAGTTAAATAACAAAAAATATACACATACAGGGTGTCTGGAATATGAGTGGCGTAATTATAAGGACTTATTTAATTGATCAAAAGCAACAAAAACTTTTATAAAAAAAATGTTTTAAAAGAATATTTTGTCTACATGTACATTTCAAAAATGAAAATACAACTGCAATAATATGCAAAACAATGTTAGAAAATTACAAATTAAGGTACAATTCAGGTTCAGGTACAAGTAAAAGCTCCTGTAACGTAATTTATTTTTTTGTATCAGCATTAATGAAGCAAACAATTGAAGTGTCCGAGAAACTCGTTAAAACTGTAACATACTGTAACGTTCAACAATGTTGCAATGTGTCTGGTTGCTGCTGATAACCTAAAAGTAATATTAGTCATAGTGGGATTGTAGTGCAGTTCATTGTTCTCTAGTTTTTTGTTGATATTTGTGTGTACATAAACAAAAATGGAACAATTTATAGTAACCATGACCAGCTGCATAACATATTAATTTATTGTGAATCTAAGCAAATTTCTGGCTATGAGACGTCTATACGGTAAACGCTTCTTGCAAGCAACATGTCATTTTGAACACTTGTAACTATTATTCTGAGTTGTGAAAAGAGCTCTAAGGAATCCATTCCCAGTAAATATCTATGTCCAGGTACTATTTGTAGGTAATTATTGTGTACAAATACCTAACAATTCTAATATGATTCAAGACCTGTTTGCTGTCATAATTCTGTTACTGTTGGCCAGAAAAAAATTTTTTAAAGTTTAGTATGTGGAAAGAGATAGCTATGGATTGAGCGAATGTGTCTATGTACAGGAGGAGTAATAAGTCTTTGGTCTTGAGTTAGAGGTAATGATTTCAAGTTTAATTCTGCTTCCAATTATATAATAATAAAATAATTATAAGGTGGTGATTGGTTTGATTTACATGCAATGTATTTCATAATAATACACTGGACATGCATTATTATATCATTGTAGATATTAAAAGAATACTCCAAATGCGATCCCACAAGAACAGAATAAAGTATCCTTATAGAATTAACTTCCACAAAACGGTCACATCTTTTCACCTTCCCTTCCTTTCCGTCCTTTCTTTTGTCCACTGAGTATGACACCATAATATTATTAATCCCTAAAAATATATAAAAACTTTCTTTTCAAATCCCAACATTTGCATCCCGAGACAAAAGATAACAATCTATCCATTGACACACCGAAATCTGTAATAGTAACTCTTGTATCTAGTATACTGCCATTTATCTGATATTTATAATCAATAGAGATTCTACTATGGGAAACTATCATTGTATGGTTAAGCTTAATTGTACTAAGGTACAATTAAGCTCCATATCATTAAGTGAACATAAGTTGTTAAGGCTTGCAAGATTGGCCTGAAGCTTATGTCCAGATTATGAATTGTTTGGAACAATTTCAAATCGTCAGCAAATAAGAGACATTTACTAGTGTGAAAACATGTGTGTATATCATTGATAAGTACATTAAAAAGAAGTGGACCCAAGTGTGAACCTTGGGGAACACCATATGTAACCCTCACCGCTGTCGATTTGAAATTGCAAACCCGAACAACCTGGAATCTTCCCTGTAGATAACTTGCGATCCAGCCAAGCCAATATGTTCCAACTTGTGAAGTAATATTTCACTACTGTGAAGTAGTACTTATGGTACTACTTTTAGTATCACCTTGTATATTATGATTTCTGCCAAAATTACTATAAAAATATAACAGGTCTAGGTCGTTGATATATGTTCGATGATTACATCTAAGAGAGTCCTATATACAAAATATTTTCAACGCAATTGCGCATTTTAGTTAAATTTTGAACACACTGTAAAGGATAAATATTTTAAAAGTACAACAATGGTAGTCAATCAAGTTCTTGTTAAAAAAGTGTATATTCTATCTACATTTTTTACAAATATTTATCCTTAAAAATAATTTACAAAATCATTACTGCTTTTTATTTTTGACCAACTTCAACTCTGGTACTTTCTTCTGCCTGCCAATAGTCGATTTCCCTCTCATAAACCTTTGCAACACCTGAGGAATGCGAATTGTACCCTTGTCGCACTGTTCATTCTCTGTAAGAGCTATTAGCAGTCTAGGTATCGCACACGCAGTTCCGTTCAAAGTGTGAACAAACCTAACCTGTCCGTCCTTCGTTTCATATTTGATGCCGAGCCTAGAAAGTATAATTGAAACCTCTGTATCACTATAAAAAATAATTTTACCTCCTAGACTGGAAATCGGTGCAGTTGCTACAACTCGATATTTCGCCATACAGACTTCTCCCCGGCATCCAAGCTTCGATATCGTATTTTCTGTAAGCTTGTGCACCTAGTTCGTGTGGCGGCATGTCCAGTACCTGAAAATGAAGCCCCAAGGATTCAAAATTGTCTTCTTGTAGGGTTCTTATGTCCTCTAACGCTTCGTCCGACTTTTCAGGGGTAGACACAATGAACATTTCCACTTTGGTGAATTCGTGAACTCTAAAATGTTTATAATTAATTTAATATTATTGATAAATGAGAAGGACCAACTCACCTAAATATTCCTCTTTCTTCAGACACACTTGAAGTTTCTGCTCTATAACACCGACTTACGGCAGTCAATTTTAAAGGCAATTCCTCTTCGGAAAATAATTTATTCGTAAGAAATCCCGCAAGGGCTATTTCAGACGTTCCCGATAAACATAAATCTGGCCCATAAATGTCTGGATCTAAGGCATAAACCTTAAATATAACATTTATTCAGCGATATCTGATTAAAATTTTATAACAGAGTAGCAAATTACCTGATTCCTTTCTCCTCTAGTATTCATTCCACAACTTTCTATAACGCTCCTTGGAAGTATGTCAGGAACCGACACAAGTTGAAAGTTTTTTTGGATAAGTCGCTCGAGGAAATAATTGACTAAAGCCTGTTCTAACTCAGCCATTTCTCCAAGAAGAAAGTAACTTCTATTGCCGGCAACATTTCCCAGTTGTTCCGTTCTAACTAGATTTAAGCGTTTCGATATTTCATGAAACTCTCTTGGTTTGAAAGCAAACTCCTTTTTCGAATTTACATTCTTCACAAGCTTTGGTTCGTCTCCATACATAACCACTTCAGGATGAGTTTTGTTGGGAATTCTGAATAATTCTTCATAAAACTTTTTTCTAAGGGTTTCATAATTTTTCTCGTCTGGCTGTGTGTTATTTAATTTAAGCTTTAATTCGTTAACTGCTTTAATATCTCCTATGCCTTTCCTGTTGGTGATATTATTAGCAATGTTTTCCGTGTTTTTCTCATTACACAGATACTCTATGTCAAGTTCAGCGTACTTAGGAAGATTCCACAGAAAACTACAAGTTGTATGGAAATATTTTACATTTTTATTGAGATATATTAAGGTGTTTATGTTTTTTATCATATTCACAACTTTTTGAAATCTTAAACCTAACCTCAACCTCATATCATGTTTACTGCAATGTTTTCTTCTTCTTCTTCGTCTTGTTTTCGATTATAAATAGCATGAAATGAGAAGCGGATGGAAATAAATATGAAAGAATAATAATTTATTTTTTTCAATAAATAAATGCATACAGAACAAGGAAATGGATATGATAAATGAATAGATATTTGACTTTTGATTTCAACAGATATACGTAATTCCTTTCCCCATAAAAATTTGTAAGCCTGGCGTCACCTGGACGATAATAGATAAACTAGAATAAAATCGGTGCACAATATCACAGACAACTATGAACATACTGTTGTTTCCGAATTTCGATTATAGGTGCTGTGCTATAAAATACGAAACTAAAAAAATTTTAAAATAAAATTCGTGTGTCTGAGTTAATATTTAAGTGTTTAGTGCAAAAAATGACTAATGGTATAGTGATTCATTTGATGATGACCAAGTTTCAAGGTTTCAGGTATGTAGTTAATTTTACTAAGTTAGAATACCTTATTAATGTTAAATGTGATAAAAATACAATTACTATTTAGTAATTTAACACTTTGCATTGCTTAAATACTATAAAAAGTTATATTTAACTCTGCGGAAGCAACGTCGTAAAATAAACTATAAGCCAAAAACAAAAATCTGGTATAAAAACCAGTTTGGTTTTTATCAAGCCGCCTATAAATTTTGCTGTATTATTTTTTAGTCGTGTACTAAATCGCAACATCCGTACTTCAGTAAAACCAGTGTTTTATACAGGGTGTTCAGAAATAAATGCAACATAGAGCAAGAGTAGATCTCTGACGACAAAATAATGCGATGTTGCAAAACTTACCTTAGTCAAAATTTGATGGTTAAAAAGATACAGGGTGTCAAAGTTAAAACTTTATCTTCGATATGTGTACATATTTTTTTAAAAAATCCAAATATTTGCATACATTATGTAAATCGGGGGTTTTTGGGGGAAACTTATTTCTAATTCTAATTAGCTATCCATTTGGCTGTCGAAACAGTCGTTTCTCCTACCTTTTTTTATCTGAAAAACGTATACCTTGTTGAGGTCGTTAGGAGCAACCGTTTTAGAAATAATCCTATTTGAAATATTCAGTGCACCGAGTAGAAACTGTTTTGGTTTCAGTTAAAGGGACTTTTCCGCTAAAAATACAGCCATATGTCACTGGAAAAAGTTATTCAGAATGGTAAATTATGACCACCTGCAAAATTACAAGAAGATCACAAGGTTTGATCTCGGGTTTGATGAAACTGAATTTTCAACAATTGTTTCATCGAAGCACAAGCATTTCTTCAAAGCAGGCCGATCTTATTCTGAATAACTTTTTCAAGTAACATTTTGTTGTATTTTCAGCAGAAGTATGTCTTTAATTAAATTTTTAATATTTTTTCTACATATTATTATTCCCACAGATAAATTAGCTACACAATTTTCTAATTTATCTGTGATATTACTGAGAATTTTAAGCAATTCTTATTATTTGCATTATCTTTCTTTGGCTATCGTTAGTTAGGCATAGCATTATATTTTTTTAAAGTATAGAGAGAGAATTCAGTATGAAAAAAGAGTTAATATTTCTAAGTAAAATGTACAAAAAACATCATCAAAATTTTCAATTTGTGTAGCAAATATTAGGTAATTAATTTATCTGATGGAAAGAATGTTTCTTTGTTCCGTTAACGTCTGGATTGACGTAACTGTGCTAAAATTACTAAATAAGTGGCACCATCAGAAACAGCCTAAAAGGGCGAAGAAGATAATTACAACGCATTTATACAATTACACTTAAATACTTACCGAAGTAATCAAAGAAATGTCGATTTATAGAAAAATCCCCACGCATTGAATCGCTTTTCATTCCATACGCTGCAGGTAGGTCAAATATATCCATATCTATATAAAAAATTAAATTGCGGTATTGCCAATATATTGTTTTCACCAACTCTACCATTTTCTATCATTTTCATTCTAAAACTGTGACTGTAATAATAGAGAGCGAGAAGCTCAAGACAAACTAATTGGTAAAGTGATATCATCTGATTTCTAAGAAGGGGAATTGCATCTGGATTTTTTTATGCTTTCTAATTACTTGGCTTTCTTTGTGTTCTTCTGTTTTGTACCTTTGGCTATCTTTTTTTGTCTCCTACCACTTTTCTTTTTTCAGTATACATTGATAAAGTTAATACTACTCCCAATTGGAGATTTTCATTCATTTTGACTTACTTCAGGTGCAGCTGATATGACTTTTTGCACTATCTACTATGCCAAAAGTTTAACTTTTTGTACTAGTGCCAAAAATACTTTGCTACTTTATTGATTACGAGTTTAATATAAAGATTAAATTTTTTTCGTGTAATGTCAGTATACATATGATCGTGGTAACTATAGACACTTAGGTAATACCATAAAATATTCATCAAAAACGTTATTGTTTGATAGGTACTAAAATAACTATTTATGTAATCAGTTATTAAAAGTATGATTTTATGAAATGGTGCGAACAGAAGAAAGTAAAACATGTCAATGAGAAAGTACTATTCGCATATTTTGAAGGTAAGAAGAATTTGAAGGTTTCTATGCTTCATGCTATGCTATGCTATACTCCATGTTGAGAACTGAGCTGTCTTTAAAAAAGGTATTGACATTAACACATACAATAGTTTGATAGCGTTTTTGAAAAGGCAATCCGATGGATACCTCGCTAAGAAATCAAACGTTTTTTCAAAAGTTATATTGCGTTATTTTGACGGAGGTGGATGACAATAATGTTGATGACATGTTGTGTGCAACATGTGCAAAAAGCATATTCATTCAAGATCATGCAACAAATACACATTTTTGCATTAATTACACAAATAACTATTTTGGGAGCGTACAGAAAAAGTTATATTGGAGATACAGGAGTTTTAAGTGGCTGATCTTCAGCTCCAAATCTTTTTATTTTCGTAGTAGGTATGCCTGGAAGCTAATTCGCAAGTGACAGAAAAATTGTCGTATAAATTTAAGGGAAAAACGTCTAAAAAGTGATTGGTCGTCACCATGAGAATGGAACACATTTGATAGGGCCAAGAAATAAGGATCAGAGTAACTGAAAATGAAGTCAGAATCGAATTAATGACACGTCAGTGCAACAATGACGAATTTCGTGGTAGAACTCACTTCCTTTCAACTCGCTAGGGGCTGCAAAATCGCACACTCACGGGCCAAAGAATGGTTACAAAGCCGACAATACCGCGAAGTTATTTTCCTCATTATAAATGTAGTATAATGTATTGCGTGTGTTGCACGCACACAATTGGAAAGTTTTTGTCGAAAGCCATCAAACTGCGGCCGTCGGTATGGAAAGTTGGGGATAGGGCGCGAGGCAAGGGAGTATCGGATGATTAATCGGTGTCGAAATGTTTGCTAGTTGGTCAAGAGGGGTGGATCGGTGAAAAGAATGAAGGAACGGGGGGACATTCAGCTTGAAATTAATGAATTCGGAAAAGTCGGGGTACGAAAAAACCATCGGAGCTTTCATAGCTTTAATCTAAAAATTGTTTCCTTTATTATATAAATAGGAAATTGCCCCTTTGGTGGGTCTTTTGGGGGCTGTAATTGATAATTCGTTATTGTATTATGAAATTTTCATTAAATTGATCACGTTTGCGTCAGTTTTGTGAGTAATTTGACTTATTACAATGTGTACCATGTAGGGTAGATTTAATAAATTGCTAAATCAGAACATTGCAGTAGAAAAACCCGGATAAGCCTGACATTCTGAAAAATGAATAAATAAAGATTAACATTATACTAAAAATATATGTTCTATTCATTATTTATGAAACAAAGTGTCTACAAACAAATGACCTATAATTCAACTCAAATAAACTTACTACAGTTGCACCATAGGTTTTTCTTAATGCAATAAAAATTATTGTACCATTGGTTATGTAAGTGTTATTATACAGGGTGGTTTATTTTTCATGGCTCAGCATTGGCATCTAGAAAACCGTAAAATATGGGTGGTTTTCAAGGTTGTAGTGATTTTTTTCTGAAAATTTGACTGCCTTTTATAATCATGTATCACATTTTCATGAAAATAGTTTCAAGAAGCTGTTACTTCCTTTTATACCGGAAGTTGTCACCAGCCTTTCGATAATTTTTATTCAATTTTTGGATTCCCCATATTATTTTAATTATACTTTCATACAACTTTTTTTTGACTTCATAATCCTTGTTGTTTTCGAGATATTTACAATATTTCGGAAAATAATCTTTCATCTCTTTGAAATTAGCTCGAATGCTATGGAAGTTAAAGAAATAGTTTTTATACAAGGAATAGTTGAATCTTTAAGCTTTCTAACAATGTTTTACAAGTGGCTTAACCTCATATATAAGGTGTTGAAAAATCATGTGCCAAATTTTGAAAACTTCAAAGCATTAAAACTATTTTTTTAATGGACTAATAGTCAAATGTAACCAGAATAAAAAACTTGGTATAATATTTTTAAATTTACGAATACTGAAAATCAACTTAATATACAGGGTGTTTCCTACTAGCGTCCAGAAAATCCAGGAGCGTCTTCTATGGTTAAAGTTAGGGTAATTTTATTAAATAAGCATATGGTCCCAAGGTAAAGTCCAAGATAGGATAGAGATAGGGTTTCCAAAAAGTGAAAAAAAATCATTTTAACTTCTAAATCCTTTGAGTTATTTCTGGCAAATTTGGTATAATTTTTTGGTATATTAGTAGGTATAAAAAATTAAATTTGCGGCTTGCAGAGAGCATGTACCAGTAGCGTACTTCTAGATATACAAAAAAAAAAAAATGTGCAAAAAGAAAAAATTAACAGAATGCAATAGAGCATATGAAAACCATTTTATTTGCAGTACTACAGGGTGATACACTTTTTCTTATGAAAGAATCATGACAGTATCAATAAACTCGCCACTAGTACTTTACGTAACCTGCAAATTTCATGTTTTATACGTATCAACATAATAAACAATTATGCCAAATTTTCCGAAAATATCTCAAGATTTTAGTAGTTATGAATTTTGAATTGATTTTTTTTATCTACTTTTGAAAATCACCTTAATTTTAACCATAGAATACGGTCCTGGATTTTCTGTACACAATTAGAAAACATCCTGTATATTTCCAGGAAAAATTGTGGGTATACCCTAATATAAATACGTAAAATTTTTTCATAATAAATGAATGTCACTACATAATATACTATACTATAACTCCTATATTAGGAATATTTATTGTACAAAGCACACTAAATTTTTTAAGTAGAATCCAAAAATGCAATAATATACAGGGTCTTCCATTTAAAATAACAAAGGTGGTGTCGGCTTTTTGTATAACATGAAGTACTGGATAGTTCTGGATATGTTGGTTGCATTCGCTTCAGAGATGTTGCCATGCTGCCAAATTTTAAAATTTTTCTGATCGGTATTTTCCCAGATAACGATCGTCGTTCCCGGTGGGACACCCTGCCTCTAAGCTCTTGTCACGCATATAGGAATGATTATAAGCTCTGGTACGTAATTGAACAAGACAGGCAAATTACTCGTCTCTATGGTTTTCATTTTTACTTCTATCTGCATAACAGATACCGGATACCGATATAAATTGATTTTATTGTTACCAGCCTGAATTGGTTTCGTTTCATTCCGAACGTTTTCACTGCGGCTATAAAAATTAACTGTTCCGAAGCAGAATATCAACAAAACAACCCGGTTAACGATAAATATTTTCAACTGTCGGTTTAATTGCCTAAATTTGCTGGATATATTCTTTTCAGATCTTTACTTTTAGAGCTGGACCGTTGCGAGATTAGCCATTGGCGTGAGCACGGCTTGATCAGGACTGGCTATAGATACAAAGCGAACAACAACTTTCTGTGCTGGTCACAACTGCGTGCAATTATGAGTAATTATAGAGGGTGTTTAAAAAAGACGCGGCAATATGTAAGGGAGTGATTGCCCAGGTCATTTTATAAAAAAAGTTTCTATAAACATAGATCCACAAACGCTTCGTTACCGATCTACAGGATGTTGAGGTTTAATTTACAAAACAGTAAAAATTAGATTAGTCCAAAACATTTTGAGATATTATAAAGAAATTTTAGGCGTGTCAAAAGCTATGGGAGACGCATACTTTCCTATACAAAACGATTTTCTAGTTTTAACAGTGGTGCGCGTACCGGTATGTCACTGGCTATTTTTAAAGAAAAAAATAGGACGCCGCTGGTTTTTCTAAAAATAAAAATTAATTTTGAATTATGAAGAAAAAAGCTTTCTTCAGATTTTATCGTACGACGCACCGTTTTTGAGTAAAAAAAATAAAAACTATTTTAATGCGCGCCTTAACCCAATGCTGTTTTAATTTAGAAATTCAAATTATTGAACAAAGAAATTGAAATTATCAAATTTTTCGGATTATTGAAATGTGGCGGTGTTATTTGTAGTAATAATAAGGGACTAATTTGACCCTAACTAGATTTAACTTTAACCAAATTTATTTATAAAAGAATGTACGCCACTGACATAAATTAAATTTCCATATTTTTGGTAGCCCTTGAAGTAAACCCTTGAATTTGTAAAAAATATTTTTATATGATAAATGGACATGCGCTATATTTCTGCGTATACATGTAAACTTCAATTCTCTCAACTGATGGACATGTTAGACTTGAAATCACGTATGTTTGCGAATTCAAAATTATAAAGTCATTGTTAAATGGTCAATGATGGGAAAATAAGGTGAAATGTGAAAAAAAACAACATTTTGGCTATCCATCGTTTCATCATTATATCTATGTTTTATCTTATTGTCAAATAAAGACGATTTTTTTAATCGCTGTAGATATACAAAATTAGACACTTTTTAACGGCAATGAACAAAAACACGCGATAGTGGAAATTAGTTTTTTTTTCACAGTTGGGGTACTTTCTACACGAACTTGTTGACATCGATACTGACGATAAAATACATCGATAAAAACGTATTGACAAATAATAAACCTAGAGTTGCAAATACTTGGGACAGTTGGACAAAAAATATTGTTTATATTTCATGCGCAAAATTGGTGTTTTATGGTGCTTTTGAATGATTTATTACCTCGATTTTCACGCGCCATTAAAAAAATACTGATTTTGCGTACTTGATATAAAGATAACTATTATTTTATTATATAAACTTTATTAGCAGTAACTTGAATATATCACGAAAATAGTAAGAGTAAAATCTAGATTTTGTATTTCGTAATTGCGGCTGATATAATGAATGATCTTAACGTAAGTGTATGCAAGGATACACAAACCACCATTTATGGATAAGAAAACAAAATAATATGAATATGTTTATAATAATAATTATTATTATTATTTATAATCGTTTGCGGCTGCGAACATCACGAAAGATTGTTATTTGTTTTGTATCTATTGCGAATTCCGACCCCGCCATACCCACGCAGATGGCTTGCCTAGCAACGATCCACCTCTATTTATTAAATATTTTTGGAAATTTAATTAAAAGTATTTTGACTGTACTGTTATAATGTTTCAATCTCTACAATTTCAGAAAGAATGTTTTTGAGTCGAAGCGTCAAAACTTGTTAGATTCGATTTTACGTTATATGTTTCTTTGTATTTGTAATGCAAAATTTTAGAACGTATTTTTATGAAAATATATTCTTCAAATTTATAAATATTGATAATAGCCTCTATTTTTAATTTTGGATGCATCTTGTTAAAAGCTGTTAGGTTTCGATGAATGAAGACTGCAACGATTAAAAAACTGATTATTAAAAACTGATTTATTATAGAATTTTTGGCATAGTAAGGTACATTTTACACTTTATAAAATAAAAAATAATCCTAAAATAAATATTTGTTAAATTTAACTGGTAAAGTATCTTTTATGTACAGTAAGAATAACTGTGTATCGTGTCACAAGATTTGCTAGTAAATGCAAGGGAAACTAATTTGGTAGAAAATCGTGTGACATGATTAACAGCTTAAAATGAACAGTGGCGTATCAGTTGAGGTAAAAAGACTTGTCATAATTATTTATCGTACAGTTTTTTCCCAATAAGATTATATTTAAATAAATTATGTTTTGACCATTTGACAAAATATAATAATTTGTTTGAATGTTTTGTTAGTCAAATGTAAGGCACATTACTTTTTAAAATCCAAAGTGCATTAAATAAATGATTTGTAATTTATATTATATTGGCAGTATACAGGGTGTTTGCAAATATCACAGAAAAGATTTGACTGCATATTCTCTACGATAAATATATGCGATCTACGAAAAAATCTAAGTAAAAAATGTGTTGATTTTTGAGTTGCAAGCCTTCAAAGTTGTCAAAAGTAAAACTAATTAAATAAATAACTTCATAACCCGCGTATCGGTCGCGTTGCAATTTGAAACTTTTATTTGGACTGTTATGGCGTATTATAGAGATATTTTTTTTGGAATAACACGACCTTTTGCTGCAAATATTGTTGCCTGTTGAAAAAAAAACGACAACTGTAAGTTTTGCCGGCTAAAAGGGAGCGGCAAGTGGAGAAAAATACCACCCAGTATATCAGTTTCACTAAGTTTCATAATCTAAATAAATGTTCAAAATTTTAACGCAATTTTTAAAGGGGTTATAAAGTTATTGATTAAATTATTTTTATTTTTGACAACTTTGAAAGTCTATAAACTCAAACGCTAAAAAAAAATTGTATTTAACTTTTATATCGAAGATTGTATGTATTTATCGTCATAAACATACAGTCAAACGTTGTCAGTGAAATTTGAAACACCCTGTATATGTACAGTATGGAAATTGCTTATGGAATAAATTCAGTAATAGGCTTGTTCCGTCAAACAATAATTTTCTATGACCTCTTCAACTTATATTGAAAACAAACACCACTAAACAAAGTGGTCCTTATAAAAAAACATTGGGGCTTTGTCGGATACAAAATCAGATCTCCGCATTTCACTTTACCATGCTTTTGGTCTATTGGCAAACAAATAAAACCAACTTTTAGTAGAGCTTCATTTGAATCATTTTACATGCTTGTGATGTCATTGGGTTTTCAGTTATGACGACATGAAAATCACTAGCTTACCTGTTTCAACTTTTTTCTCAATATTTACAGTTGTAAAATTACTGAATTTACCCCATAAATAACTTCCATACCGTATAATATGGAATAAACGTATAGTGCTTTATTTAGATATAAGAATATATATTAATTAACATCTCAAATAATTGTTTGCGCGACAGAAAGTTCATAAAAAAGTGTAGACCAAATCTTAAGTAGAAACACATTTTTGTCACGTATTATCACGTGATCTCAAATGATTTATTGTGATACCACGTATCGTGACGATGTGTCTGCCTATACAGGGTGTTTTTAAATGAAGTAGCAAAATTGAGATCACAGATTCCTTAGATGAAAATAAATCGATTTAATTTAACATACCTATATCCCAAGTGGCATAATAAAAAAGATACAGTGTCAAAGTTAAAGTTTAATTTTGGATATTTGTAGATAACTTATTAAAAAATCCAAATATTTACATAAAATTTGTAAATCAGGGTTTTTTCCGCGCGAGAAATTCAAATTTGTTTCTAATTTTGACGTCACTAGTAGAGAGCGCCAGTTATGGCACATCATGTTTCTTTCAAATGCCAGAACTTTTTTGCTGCTTGGTGTATCCATCAGACTATTAGAACAATTGATTCTTCTGCTTGTTATATCTGAAAAAGGTATATCTTGTTGAAGTTAGGAGTAAAAGTTTTCGAAATAATTTCATTTGAAATATTCAATGCACCGATTGAAAACTGTTATCGTTTCAGGTAAAGTGGCTTTTCTACTGAAAATACAGCAAAATGTTACTTGAAAAAGTTGTTCAGAACAGTAAATTATGGAGACGTGCAAAATTCTTTGTGCTTTGTTGACAAATGGTTTCATCAAATCTCGCCGATCTTCTTGAAATTTCGCACGTCTCCATAATTTACCATTCTGAACAACTTTTTCAAGTAACATTATGCTGTATTTTCAGCAGAAAAGGCACTTTACCTGAAACCAAAACAGTTTTTACTCGGTGCACTGAGCATTCCAAAAATGGTTACTCCTACCGACTTCAGCAAGGTATACCTTTTTCAAATAAAACAGGTAGGAGAATCGATTGTTTCGATAGTCAGATGGATACACTAAGCTGTGAAAAAGTTCTGCCTTTTAAAAGAAACTTGGTGCGCCACAAGTGGCGCCCGCTACCGTCAAAATTAGAAACAAATTTGAATTTCTCGCTCGCAAAAACCCCCAATTTACAAATTTTATGTAAATATTTAGATTTCTTAAGAATTTATTTACAAATATCGAAAATAAAATTTTAGTATGTTAGGTTAAATCGATTTATTTTCACATAAGGAACCTGTCGTCTCATTTTTGCTACTTCATTTAAAAACACCCTGTATAACTACCGAAAGGATATTTTTCTTTTCTGTCGCGCACCCATGTCACCGTTTATCGATGGAATCCCCCCGGCTACGCCACTGCCTTCACATAAAATTTAATAACACAACAAATATTCAGTACGAACTAAAAGCAAGTTGTTTATCTCGGTAGAATTTCAGCGAGCGCAACGCTAACGTTTAACTTCACATGTCACACACACCCATCTGCTCTCCTATTCGTTGCTTTATTTATACAATTAAATACAAAATTCATTAAGCCACGCCGCCGCTATCTCTCGAAAACCCGCACAAAGCGGTCGCTGCTTATCGCGTCACTGCCGTGAGCCCGTCACCGATCGGTCCAGTTTTTATCTTGGCGTCCACACCAGGCGACGTTTGTTGGTTGTTTGAGATAAAAAAACGTAGGTAGGTAGTCGGTTGGTTCTCTTTTGGACTGACGAATAGATAACAGAGACGTACGTATACTTAACGCATCGTGGAAAGATTGTGGTAGACGTCAAAAAGAATTGTTTAAAATCGTGGTCGAAAAAGGGTGCTCACAAACGTGTTATTTGTTTCCAAATTTGAATCAGTTCACTTTACTCTGAAAGTTGCTCAGTCTCGAAATTAACCAAAAAAAGAAAAAAACAGGTACAATATTTTTTTGCCTACGACTATATTATACAGGGTGTCCAGGATAATCTAGGAAGTCTTTCGGCTGCAAATAGAACATGAAAAAATAAAACGACAAATTCGAAAACGAAAAGAGTTATGCAATTTTTCTGAACAAATTTTGTAAAGAAAAAAATTGTCATCTTCCTTTAAAACTAAATTTGTAAAAAAGAGTATTATCAAAAATTCACAAATTAATATTAGTTGACTTATAATTTGTTTTTTTAAAGGTGCATTTAAACTTTTCTTTGCGTCGCCACTGGACATCGTTGCCTGTTGTTACCCTTTCAAACCAACTTTATGAACCTAGTGGTAGAAAGTGTAACTGCGATGGAAAATAATTTTATAAAGATAATTGCTTTACTATGACCTCTGACATTATTAGTTAAGTTGAACAGCTGCTATGATATGCCAACAAGGTGATAGACAGGCAAAAAACAAACAGCCAACGTTAATTCAGCGACATGAAACTGGTCGAAAATAGTTTAATTTTCAGTTGATCCGTTGCCGAGTATTTGTTTATACTGGAAGTAAAATAGAATCTGTACAGTGCAATGTTGCGTTAGTAAAAAGTAATGTGATATTTAGTGATACTCAAGTTAACAAAGTGTAATGTGAGATTTAGTGAAATGTCTTGTATAAGTGTATAATCTTATAACCGGTAAAGTGCGTCTGTGTGTAGCAGCATTTCTACTGGTGTGAAAGTTTCTTTTATAATTCGCCCGCTTTCTTTTCAATTTCGGAATTTGACAACAATATATGCAGCAGTTTTGAAGTGGGTATACGTTTCTTAGTAGTTGCATAGTTATAGGTATATGAAAATGATAAAAAAAATTATTTTTTAGTTAGTAGTGTTCGTAAAAGTTAAAAGTAGCGTCCGCATAAATAAGACTTCAGTTACAAATTACCCTCAGAGTTATTATAAATTTTGTAGATGTTGCACCCTTTTTCTCCCATAACAATAATTTTTGAGATTCTTCTAGTCTACTGTGAACACCAGAACAAAGAAACGGAATTAAAAATCAAATTTTTTTGTTTTTGTGTAACGATGATGATAATTTAAAAACAGAACTACTAAAACGAATCCCTTTTACCAATCTTGACGTTACAAAAATATATTGGACTAGAAAATTTTCTTAGACCAGCCTATGGCGGACAAAGTGAAACACAACCACTGACACTACCACGAATGTAGATGACCTTTCGATGCCATCCGCGGAGCTCTGTACTACGGTGCGACCCTTCGGCGAAGTGAACCACTGGTGCAGGTCGGACAGTTCGCCGTAGCCGTGTTGGTTCTTTGTCTGGACGAGACATTCGTATACGGAATCGGCCTGGAGGTTCGTCAGGCGGTAACGTTGGCTCCTTTCGCTGGTGGCGGAGTTGTAGGTCTGGGGAGGTTTCACCAGGAGGTCATGCCACTGCCCCGGGTGGTGGTAGGAGCTGTTTACCTGGAAATAACATGGATGTATTGACTACGTTATACCGCAGAATATACAGGACATAATAGAGGGTGGTAATACTAATGTGATGTTGTTACCTGTTGTTTTACCTTTTCGTATAAAAGTAACGAAGTGGGAGATAATGTAATTGCAATTCAAATAAGATAATAGTAGTACATAACCCTGACCAATGAAAATCACTTCATGGTTTTGTAGTTTTTGGTGGGGTGATTTGGTGTCTGGATATTAAAGGTAATGGCAACCAAGCTATATCACCTACAAATTCCCTAGAAGTGACAGTAGCTTTAAAATATTTGTATAGTTTTGGCAACGTATTGGAAACCCTGAACAAACCTTTGACTGCTCTTGATTATAAAATGGTTAAAAATCTACTATGGAGTAACCTTTATCCAATAGTGACCTGCTTCCTACATAATCTTCTAACGCTAGAGAAAATACATTAGTTTATTATTAGCTTTATCCTATGTCTGTGTAAAAGTTGGGTAGCAACAAAAAACCTCGCAGAAAGAAAACTTTTTGGCATTCGACTACATTTCATAGAAAACTAAAAGAACAAACAGAAAGTGCTACAACTGTTAAAATTATCGTTTTTTGAGTTGAAGAGCATCTTTAAAAGTTCCTAATTCTGAGAATTTAACAATAAACCTAAGCGAAGATTAAGTGTCTTCGGAAGCACTTGTTGAACTTACCATGATCTTCCTGTAGAGGATTCTCACCTCGATGATGGGAAATACGGATTGAACTACCCACTTGAGGTCGTACTCGTGCGGGTTGGAGTACTGAGAGCTGATGATCTTGGCAGGTCCGGGTTTGCCGGAAAGTTCTATGTAGCGCTTGTCGCGGCCTATGGAATTTGATACTACACAACTATAGTTGCCGAAGTCCGATAGTTGAACATTCTTTATGGTGAGAGTGTGCGTGGTGCCAGTTTTGGACATCAGGCGTCGGTCTGTGGGTTGTAGCATGAACGAATCCTGATACCACATCACCTGTGAAAAGTTATTTTTGGTGAAGTTATTACCAAAATATTTGTCTCTGGGAATAAGTCTCATTTTAAAACAATTAACTAGAGGTGAAGTCAAAAAAGGAATTAAAATAATATTTAATAATAATTTAACCATATAGGTTTATTATATGAATTGAGGCGTGTTTTACAATAACAGCATATGTCCAAAACTTAAAATTTTCAGGACACACAAAAAACAGCACCGAAGTAAAAGTTATTTATAAACTGTTGGCTATTTATTTGTACTATATGTGACTACAAAGGCATTTTTGATAGGAATATACAGGCTGTATCACATAAGAGGGCCACTCCCATGTATCTCGCTTAATATGTGAGACACGTCAAAAATCTTGTTGTTTTTTGTTGCATTTTTGGAGGCCTTTATGCTCGTAAAAACAAATTTGAGATCCATGGCCAACTTTATGAGTAATAACAAAAAAACCTGTTAAGTGCCCAAACTTTAAGGCTGTCTAACTTTTTTATTTTAAGAGATAGAGAAAACTTATTGGTAATAAATTTTTATTACAAAATTGATACCTTTCACCTGATATAAACAGATTTTTTAAATATCGTGTGTGGTTCGCTGCGCCCTCTAGGCGGATAAAAAAAATTTTTATTGAAGCAGGCTATGGCCACAAAAAATTGTCTGTTTTTTCGTCTTTCATGCAATATACTACATGTTGCCCTTATCTTTCATATTTATTAAATTTTTTTTCAATTTTAGTTAAAAAAAATGAACCTAAATATTTTCGTGTTGCTCAAGATAATGTAGAACCTGTTTTAAAGACGCCAATTGCAAAAAAATAATAAACAGAATGTCTTGAGTTAAAATGTTGCAACCAATAATCTTTCTAGCTCCCTTAGAGATACTATACCACATAATAGAGAGCCAGTTCTTTTTCCGCAATAGGATTGATTCCTTTGACATAAGAAAAAAAACTGTATAGCCAATTATGACGTCTGTGAAGGCGGAGGTACGGCGAAACGAAATGGAAATTGCAGCCCGCCAATAAGGTCTTAAGCGCATATCTTCTTCCAGGCATTCCGAGCAATTACAACTCCAATCTTCTTAAATGTTTAATCTCCAGATCCATAATTGTATTACTGTTCCATTTTCCCCAGTAATATCACTTACTGCCGAACGACTTCATTAATTGGAAACGTCTCAAATAATTAGGGTGCGCGCGTTTTATATTTGTGTCGAGCACGTCCCCGCATTTCCGATGACTGCGGCCCTTTCCTTTGTTTGATATCTCGCATTAAAAGAAACGACGACTTTTTTTATAAAATACAATTACGCTTTTGTAACGGCAGAAATAAAGAACACGCTAAAATATATTTTCTATTGAAATACTTAGGAGTTTAAGAAAATTCATTCATAGTGATCTAAACAGTGCCGTAACTACAAAATGTGGGCCCGTATTCAAATAGTAAAATGGGTCCTCTTTATTATAAGTATGACGAAATTGAGATGATGACGGCCATGGGCGTGGTAATATTTCGTTTCAGGTAATTATCGGATAACATTAATGCTAACAAGTAATGGGTGTACATTAATATATTTTACTGGATACATCATAGGGCAGAAGCCAGTGTATTGTGACAGATCAATCCAGTCTTAGAGCTCAATATACGAAAACGTGCTAGTGCAGTAGAGTAAAATTCGACTTGTGTTTAGTGACTATTGTGCCAGTGGATATAATATTGTTTGGGTAAAATGTCGAGCTTATCAGATTACGTACCTGCTAAACGCGTGAAAAGATGTGCGCTGTCTCAGAATGAGAAGATTATTATATTAAATGTATTTAATGCATTGAAACACTAAAATCCTACCAACAGTGTTGACGACATCGTGGAAAAGTGTTCCAAAATGACAGGGATTGGAAAATCAACTATCTACAGACTTTTAAAGGAAACAAAAAATGAACAAGATACTGTAAATCCCCCAAAATCATCTACAGGGAGGTCAAAAGTCGTTATAGATGATTTCCTCAAAAATGTCATTCGCAGAAAAGTACACTCATTTTATTTTAAAAAAGAAATACCAACGCTAAACTAAATTGTAAGTGAACTTTTAGAGGACAACGACTTGGAAAAAATCAGTAGAAGCAAATTATGGGCCGTCTTACGAGAGTTGAATTTTTGCTGGGAAAAGCAGAACAGGAAGTCAGTTCTTATCGATAAAGATGAAATTATTTGTTGGCGAAGATCTTACTTAAAATCAATTAGAAAATTCCGTGACGAAGGGAGGAATATTTATTATCTAGACGAAACTTGGGTCAACGAGGAATATACTGTAACAAAAGTATGGCAAGATAAAAATGTAAAGAGTTTTCGACAAGCATTTTTGGATGGACTTTCAACAGGGTTCAAGGCACCTTCAGGTAAAGGGCGAAGATTAATAGTGACACATATAGGTAGTTCCAGTGGTTTTGTAGATGGCGGTTTATTTTTATTTGAATCTAAAAATACAGGTGACTATCACGAAGACATGAACGCAGATGTTTTCGAAGAGTATTTTACACAGATGTTGGATCTTATTCCTCCGGGGTCTGTAATTGTCATGGATAATGGCAGTTACCATTCACGGCAGACCGAGCGGACGCCTACGACTGCTCGGAGGAAAGCCGATATAATTCAATGGTTATCCGGAAAAAACATTTCTTTTGAAACAAATATGGTGAAAAAGGAACTTTTGACTCTTGTCAATCTTAATAAAGATCAGAAAATATATGTTATCGATGAAATGGCAACAAATCGCCAAATAACGTTACTACGATTACCACCTTATCACTGTGAACTTAACCCAATCGAATTAGTCTGGGCGCAGGTAAAAGGAGATGTAGCGCGAAATAATACGACGTTTAAATTAAGTGACGTGAAAATTTTGTTAAAAAATTCCTTGGAACGAGTAACTGCAGATAACTGGCAAAGATGTATACATCATGTACAAAAAGAAGAGGAGAAAATGTGATAACTCGATAATTTAATTGACGTTACTGTGGAACCTATCGTTATCAATTTAGGAGACGAAGATAATTCATCAGAATATTTAGAGGATGAATTTTAATATATGTACTTTTTTATTTTCTTTATTGTACATTTATACAACGCTACATTTACTCACCATAATTTGAATTTTCAAAATACATATATTTTTGTATGGAATAAAAGTCTATTCATTAAATTTAAATAAATATTTTAATAATAATATTGAATAATTTTATTTGAATTACTAAAAACCCTCTTAACCCGGTTATGATGCTTATAGTAGCCTCTAGTTTTAAAATGCTGTTTTTATATTGTTTACTTATAAGAGAAATGGACCGAGAAATTGAAGCGGCATAGACAAAGACGGATTGTCGGGGATTAAATTTTAGCTACCTGCTACAATTTAGTACGGTTCGATCACACAAAGTTTTTTTAAAAGTACACCTCATCTATACAGATAATACATAATATAAAAATATTGAATATAAGCACAAGTACTATATTTATTTACGATTTGCATACATAATAAGCTTTTATTACTCTCTTTCATTTCTAAACAGACTATAAACCTCACCAAAGCATTTGACTGTGTGTTATTTCAATCCTTACAGACAATATTCACAATAATTCAACATGCACATGCACTTATTTTTTTTTATTCGCGTATTTGTATTATGCTCATTTTTGTAACCCTCGAGCTTCGCCCCTGTCTACAAATTTGCACCTCTGGAAAAATGGTGCATTTCTCTCTCTTAATGTATAATAATATCCTATTCTTAGTCCATTTTTGTTTTCTGCCATTATAAAGTGGCCTTCCCATCACACGTCAAATTTATTTTGTACCATTTCTAAAACTCTTCGAAAAACGTTTCGCCGATGTAACATTTGTATACCTCATTGTTACGTTTTAAAGAACATCCTGTACAGAGTGTGATAAATTTCATCCTAATAACTCCGACAACAATCAGAACAAGTGAAAATAAGTTAATTTCGCCGTACAAGCATATATCTCATCTCGATTGTTACAGAGATAAAGAGTTTATTGTTGAAAGGAGAACAATGGTGACTTCACATTATTTTTTTCGGGAATATCGTGCTCCGATAACGATTAATGTTAAATGATTGAAACATACGCCGTCAATTTCCAACCGCACCGCATATGGAATCGCCCTCTAAATTATTAATTACTTTAATTACCTCAGCTGGAGGGTCAGCATGCACGATGCAGTCCAACTTGGCCTCCATGCCTTCCCCGGAGTTGACCCAGGACCTCAGTACGCTTACTTCCGGAGGATCTGAAATTTTACGATAAGTAAGGCTTAAAATGAATACAAAATGCACTATCGAGTGACTAGATTAGCGAAGAAAAATGCTATGTAAGCATTGCTCACTCAAGAAGCAGAAGCAGAGTAAATTTCCGAAGTATTTCTAAAGATTTCTCAAGATTTCCTGATAATGCGAATATTGTATAATAAAATTCGAAGATTTCTATACAGGGTATCCGGAAAAATGGAGGAAATCTCTCGGGTGCAGATAGAACATGAAAAAAAAATACGTCGAATATTTTATAGATATACATTTTTTTAAATCAACATCCTGCATTTCGAAAAACAGTGGAATTAGATATCACTTTGTTAAGGCTATTTTAGTCGAAAATGATTTTTTTTTGAAGTTGCGACATGGAAAATTCATGTAAAGTTTTTCAAGTGACTAGCTCCTCTAATTTTTTAATACAATACAGTACTTACAAAGAACATGAAGGCGGATTTCACCAGTAACAGGTTGGCCTATACCGTTAGAAGCAGTGCATTGATATATGCCTGCGTCCTGCCTCTGGACATCGTTCAAGTTTAGTAGATAGCCCGTTTCTACTTGTAGACCAGAAGGTAAAAGTCCATCCTAAAAATATGAGTTGTATCAAAAAATTGTTATGAATATCAAAAATTAAGTTAACTGTTATTTCGAAACTTAAGTGTTGCTTTGCTTTACCTTTTTTGACCACTGCACTGTCGGTGTGGGGTTTCCATTAGCTTTACATTCGAAGGAAACTGGTCCTCCTTTCCTAGTCACAACCTGTCCGTTTGGAGGCAGAATCTGGAGACTTGGCGGCACTGCAAAATTGAGAAATAATTTAGTTCCTTCCGTAGATATACAGGGTGATTGGGGGGAACCCCCAATATTCGAAAGGGATATTTAGGGAGCAAAAATGAACAAAATAGTCTAATAAACATATGGTTGAATATCAACGGTTACTGAGATAGCAATGAAAATATTTTTATTGCTATTTTTGGGAAAGCTGATTTTATTTTGAGTAGGGCATATATTCTGAACCAAACTCACTAATTGTCACATTTATTTTGACGTTTGTGATTTAAATGCTTATTTCATAACTGTCGCATTTATTTTTACATGTGCGTTCGTTTAGTCGATATTGTACACACATTTTGTAATGCCTGCCACATTTAGTCATCGAAAATAGGCTGATATTATTTTTATTGAAATGTTTCCCAGTGCGAGAATTACATCTAAGTAAGCTGATTCTGGTCTAGCAGTGGAAGAAGTGATTTTAAATATGGTAGAACGTAGCCCGGGTCTAAGTATATACAAGGCGCATTGTAACACGTCTCCAAATTAATTAATTTAAAACCTTTCCATATTCAGCGTGTCCAGAATCTTCAGGACGGTGATAATGATTTGCGGTTGCATTTTTAAAATTAAATAAACGCAAACCATACACTTTACAAATACATTTTGTTCACTGACGAGGCTCAATTCACTCGTGATGGAGTAAATAACTGTCACAATGAACATCGTTGGTCAGATGAAAATTCGCACGCCACGGTGGCAACTTTCAACATCAGTTCAGCATTAACTTGTGTTGTGATATGATTAATAATTAATTACTTGGCCCAGTAGTGCTAGATGGCGGTCTTACTGGAGCTAGATACGTACTTTCAGCATGATGGTGCCCCTGCCCATTTTAGTCGAGTTGTGATCAATCGCTTTCCACAACGCTGGATTGGCCGAGCAGGTTTCAAAAATTGGCTACCAAGGTCACCAGATTTGATTCCCCTTGATTACTGCCGGGGATGGTTTAGATGTATGTGCAACAAAGGGGAACACAAGAGAGGCGCTGTTCAATCGGATTGTCAATTGTGCAGCACTCATAAGAGAAAATCGCCGTGCACTTCAACGAGCTGCCCGTGCAATTCACAAATGAGGTGATGCATGCATCGAGGCGGACGGTGATATATTTGTAAATTTAATTCATTAATTTCGGTTTAATAGATCTTTAATCGATGTTATAATTTATAGATTTATATAATACCTACAGAATAAACACTTCTCTACTGATGCATTACAATAAATTAACTCGAGTAAAATTATTTTCATTGCTGTCTCAGTAACCGTTGATATTCGACCATATTATGTTTATTAGGCTTTTTTGTTCGCTCTTGCCCCCTGAACACCTCTTTCGAATTTTGAGGGTTCCCTTGCAATCACCCTGTATATTGCTCTTAATAAATTTTTTATTTATTGTTCATGTCTCAAAGTTATACAGTATGCGCCAAAAGTATGGAATAAATTCAATAAAAACGAAACAATTATTTTTTGGGAAAAGTCCTCGAACAGGTCGATTTTTAATTTAAAAAATACATATTTTAGCGTAAAATGCGATTTTCAAATGTCATTTGTTTTCGAGTAATGACGTCATCGATTTTTTTTTAAATGGCAACACCATATTTTTTTCCTTGATTCTGAAAGATCGTTTAATTCTCTATCAGACAGTACTAAAATTTTGCCCTCTTACATAGGAAAGTTTTCGAGTAAATGACGATTGAATGTTAGAAAATGTAAATTTTATCCATAAAAAAAGTAACAATTCTGAGGTATGTAAAATAAAATACAATTGATTAAATTGTATACTTAAATTAAATGTTCGAATTGCCATCCACCAATTCTTGACAATGTGCAAGTCTGTGAAGAAATTCTTCTTGCACATTATGAATGATTTCTGGGGTAACTCTGCGTATTTCGTCCCGAATGCGATTTTGAAGTTCTTCTAAATTACGTGGTTTATTAATGTACACTGGCAATTCGAACATTTAATTTAAGTATAAAATTTAATCAATTGTATTTTATTTTACATACCTCAGAATTGTTACTTTTTTATGGATAAAATTTACGTTTTCTAACATTCAATCGTCATTTACTCGAAAACTTTCCCATGTAAGAGGGCAAAATTTTAGAACTGTCTGATAGAGAATTAAACGATCTTTCAGAATCAAGGAAAAAAATATGGTGTTGACATTTAAAAAAAAATCGATGACGTCATTACTCGAAAACAAATGACATTTGAAAATCGCATTTTACGCTAAAATATGTATTTTTTAAATTAAAAATCGACCTGTTCGAGGATTTTTTCCAAAAAATAATTGTTTCGTTTTTATTGAATTTATTCCATACTTTTGGCGCATACTGTATAACCATTTATGTCCCACAGGGATCTAAATTAGGCTCGTTATTCTTTTTAGTGTTTATTAACAACTTTCAAAAATTATGTGTACAAGAAGGATATTTTTCTTGTATTATTATTATTATGCGAACCTTTCGTTAAGTTGAAAATAATTGGTAACACACATTTGCCTACATTTTGAACACTTTTAATACCGCATATTGATTGTGTAGATTAAAAGAACAAAGCTGTTACAATTAGCAAACGTTTCTGCTAACGGTAGATTCCAAATTTATTAATTCACTAATTCTGTCTCCCCATCATCCTCATCCTGATCCTTTTCAACGAGCAGGTAGTTCCGGGCGGACCTATTCGAGCCTATCCACCTCCGACGATAACTACCCTCATCTATTTCGCCTGAAACAGCCTACTTCATACTTTGAAGGCACGTTCCTCAAAGTTACGCCGGAATTAAGTACAGGGTGATCGTTTTATCCCGTTTAAATATAAGTATTAGTGATAATTTCATCGAGTTTTCACATTTTTAATTGAGAATTTTATATAATAAAAATTGCTCCAACTCTCCGTAGTCCTAATAGAATCCTTGCAGATTCTTTCAATTAAACTTAATGGGCACACGTACGTTTATATGACGTTTTTAAAACGCTGTAATGGTGGATTATACGTTTAGCGTTGAACGTTTAACGTTTTTTAGTAAAAAAAATAACGTTTTCTGTGACGACATTTTATCGTTGTTTCAACCTTTCAACCTGGTTTTCAATCACTTTTAAACGTCTTGTAGGTATGCGTATGCGTGACCACTGGGACCGAACCGAGACGTAAAGGTGTTAAACGTAATAGTAAAAGTGTGACAAGTTCCGGCACGCCACTGGCATGCCGAGATAGCGCCCCGACGACAGGAAACCGCCTGTTGTTCTTGATGTTCGGCGTCCCCCCAATTTACATGCATTACCGCTTAATTCCGATCGGGCCACAGTCAGGGGCCGCCACCCGCCGTAAATCACGCGAGCGGGTGCCGCCGCGGTTCGAATTATGGAAATCGGCCGTCGAGGACGTTTTTTCGGAGGCCGTTATTAAGCGGCATTTAATTCGGGCGCGACAGAAAATTGCCAACCGACCCCCGGGGACCAGCCGGCCCGTCCTCGGGCGCTACTCCCAGATTCGAGATGATTGATTGCCGGTTATTTGTCGAGGAGTCGAGAGAGTGTTTCCGAACTCGGCGGCGGCGGTGGCAGCGGATCGTTGGGTGGGGGCGGTTTATGTCAATGTGCTTGGAATGGTGCCGGACCAGGTATACTTATTGGAGAGGCCAGGGAGGTGTCCAGTCTTTTATTTGTCAACTAACAGTATCATAATTTAAAAATATTTTTATCCACAATCACCTTATAATCATCCACACATATCAACCGTCTAAAGAACTTTACCCATTAGTAGAATAAAGTAACTTTATTTTACTATTGTCAGCGGCCGAAATTCTAGAGAGTGACTAATCACTGGCTTGTAGACAAGTGCGACGGGAGAAGCGTGCGAGAAGCAACATTTCATAGGCGTACTAAATTCGAATGCGATCAGATATAAAAAATATACAAAAATGACAAAAATAATAGCATTACATAACATACATTATTTTTAGTAACAAGTGATATAACAGTTTTTGCTAATTTCGAGGCGTTAGATAATAAAAATGATAAGAATTATTTCCAAATTTAAAGTTTTTATCTTGTATTATCAATTACCCAAGTTTCAAAAAAAAAATAGAGAGTGACTAATTCACAGCACAGAGATGAGTACGGAAGGTCAAGGTGGCATGACTACCTAAGCGTGCCACTTGAGAAGAGTTCAAAGCACACAAAATTATCTAAAATAAGTTGACGTCGACTGAATCTAGCATATTAACAATTTACTTTAAATGTGCTCCCTGTGTCATCCTCTCTACAAATTAGAATGCCGTACTTTTGAACGACGATTATCCACCACCTATCACTTACACTTAAGTATTGTCCTCATGGACGCGAAATTCACGGATTTTTGCACGAATGTTGCAACCTCTGTTTTAATTATTTATGGCGGGAAAATCTTAACTTTTGACAAATTTTGTGAAACAGTAAAACACTACAAATATTATTGCTACTTTCATTATTGTGTGGTGTTAAAAAATTTGCTTTGAGCTTCTGACAATCTACCATGTTTCATGATGAAAATGATAGAAAATGACAAAATTTGTTACAAGTAGAGACTTTCCCACCATTAAATAAATCGCGCAAATATTTGCGAATTCCGCGTTCAAAAGGACAAAGTACTTTAGAATACATACACAATATTTACTGTTGGTTACTAGCACTGTCACTATAACGATCACACTTATTATATCATATCGTACCGCTTCCGTATGACCTGCATGCATCCATGTTTCTTCAAAATTTAATATATTCTTCAATCAAGATTCTAATCTTGTAATATTTATTTAAAATAGCTTCTTTGCCTTATCACTCTTTCGTCTTTTTCTATCAGTATACTCTATTCGATTTCATTTATACGGAAATTCACCTACGCATAATTCGCAAAGAGACCTAGGCAAAGTTTCATCTTGTAAGATATAGCAATCTAATTCTTTTTGTTGAAAACTCATTTAAAAAATACCATCTTCCTTCTGCGAGTTTTCATAATTTTCTGTTTTGCAGTTGTACCTACTTCTTTACCACTTTTTTATTTAAACTACATATATGCTAATTACGTACATTTTGGTTAATAAAATACATATGTCAAAATCACCAATAAAATTAATTACATTCATAGCGCTGGCAGCCAATAAGAAGCTGCGGCGCACGCGTACTTACTGCAGCAGGAGCTTGTATGCTTTCGTAGATATGCGGCACACGATTTTATGGGAAAATTATAGGGCTGCATGTATGTTTATTTGTGTCGACTGCTATAAATTGGGAGCAGGTTTATAACATGAGTTACTCTACAATTATATAATCGTTTACTATTATTTTTTTTAGTGCAGGGTAATAATGCAAAATAAATGGAAAGTTACATAAAAATTTTACATACAACTGGTAACAATACTTTTCACTTCAAATAGTAATTTTCTATTAGAGTTGTAATATTACATTCTAATGTGTTATTTCATACTATTGACCTCGGTAGTAAATAACTACCTAATAATCCACCGTGTAATATTACAGATAATTGTTATCAGTGTCTATGACGGAAATATAATCAAAACTATAGAAACATTAAAAATTCTGAAATCTGTGTACATTAAACTCCAGTAACAGATAATTGTTGTCGGTGTACTATGCCGGAAATATAATGAAAACTGTCGTGGAATTATATAACTCCGATGACATTTAGGTGCGGGTGCGGGGAAACAGCAAAAATTAAATTGTCACGAGAAAGTGGGGCCATAACACGGCGCAATTCTGGAAACGGCATTACGTATGTTAAGGGCGTCACCTCTAAATTGCGCGACCGTCATCGCCAAGCGCACCGGGAAGGAAACTTTCGGGTGGGCCGTAAACCCCTCTTCCACGCCGCTGGAGCGGCACAACTGAAATGTCAGACGAAAACTTCCACTCTAATGAATGCAAATTGCCTATTTTGCATTTTAAACTTGCAATCAAGCAAAAGGGTGTATAAATATTCATACGGGCGGCCCGGTGGGGGCGGCGCGCCGCGGCCCCTCGGGATTATGTGTGCCGTTTAAAAAAACATGCCACCGCCGCCGCCGCGGAAACACATTACGCGATGCGGCCCGCTCGCTACGTGTTATTCCAGGTGGGTTTTCCCGTGCAGGTTGCATCGGGACCGCCGCCCGCGGATGTTCCGCTGTTTGTTTTTAGCTTACCCCGAGCCATAAAAAACCGCCTCGGAACTACTAATCCTGTGTGGGGTGCGGTTTCCTCCCAACCCCGAGGCTTCAGGCGATTTAAAGTTCGGATCTGGAGGATGGATAGCGGGTCCAGGTGGACTACCAAATATTAGCACGTCTATACAGGGTCAGGAGGTGATTAAACACCGTAAGTGCACGTTTATGTTGACACGCCTAGGCCACGACAAAAGTTACGCACCTAGTCACGACTATTAAATTCATACATTCTTCTTATGGAGGTGTTTATTATAGTGGAGCACTAAAGCCGAGCCAGGCGCTAAAGCAGACAATCTAGCAAGGTATTATAGTCTAAGATCCCACTATAAAATGACCTTCACCGAGGTTAATGGATGAAAAGTATTTTATATCCAATTAAATATGTCAATAAATATATTGAAAATGGGTTGTCTAAAAAAATTCAGTCCAGAATATGAGCAATTAACAATTAATTTTTTTTAACATTTCACTGGTTTGGTTAATAGACAAATTCCATACCAATAGAAAGTATGAAGCGCATAGAATATGCAAACGTTAGGTTGACCATTTTTTTCCCGTCACAACTCTTAGGTAGGCAGGTATAAACAGGTAAATCAATACTAGTAACTTGCACCGGTGTGGTTAATAAATTAAAGTTAAATTAAAATAAAGATTATTTCATTACCAACACGGTGGTATAGGGTTGTCTGCGAAAAATCATTCCTGAATTCCGGTTGCCGAGTTTTAAAAAGTGAAATATTCTCGTTCCTCGATTTAGACTCAAAATATTGCTTTAATACAGCTCTGTATAACCGATGTTTGCACTCCCAGAGTTGGATGTAAACTGAGGTCTCTGCAGCCTGAAATAGATGCGCGAGCTGCTATGCGCGACTTATTAGCAGGAGTAGGCAAACCACTTATATCTCACCTGCACTCAGTATATATGTGAACATAGATATGAAGGCACAGCCAATTCAATTGTCGGTCATCTCACCTATGGCATACTGATGAGGGCTAACAAGCCCGAAACCTGTCTATGTTTGGTGGGATGGCCGACAAGGGTTCTTGGCTGTTCAGACATATACTGCAGGTGTAATTCAACGCCGATCGGGACATTAGTCCGCGGAGTAGTTGTTGCCTGCAGTATCATTTATAAATTTAATGGCGCGTCGCCTAGGGAGAGAGGTCTGCGTTTAAGAGTGCCATCTCTGTACACTCCTCGGGTAGCGCTCCGGGGTCGGGTGCACGAGCGTTACGGCTGGAGGTGGAGATTATCGCTCTCCCACTACAATGACTTTACGGTGGACGTATTTAGAATATTTAGATTTAGTGGAGTAAAATCGGCTAGCAATTATGCCGTTTTGTTTTTAAGAAAATATAACCATCTTGTAGAAGGACATTTTTAGTATCCAAAATGGACTACACTTTTTTAGTAGGGCCGCATTTTATAAAAATAAAATCAAATTATCGATGCTTGGGACATTATTTGACAATTATTACGTTTTTCGTTACAGCGCACTTGTCAATCAACGATTTTACTTATGTTCGTAGCTTACATAAAAAACTACAGTACTTCTCACGGTACAGCCAATTTTTAATAACTTAACGCCTTTTCGAAAAAAAATGTTCCAAAGTCGGCCCAGCAAATTTATGCATTACAAGCTTATATTAATTATTTACTATTGATATGTGGTTATATCGAGCAAATGTAGTCAAAACTATAAAACAGTTTTTTAAAAACAGTTCACGGTGTTACACGTTTCAAGATATTAACTTTGTGCGCCGTGTGCATACTTATGATGCAGAAGATGTTTTCAGAAATAGGACAGCGCATTAAATCGATGAGTTAAAAATATCTATATTTTCCATAATGAGAAAAACATTTTTATTGTACATATTATGATTGTGTTTAATATATTTATGATATTGCCCTCTTTAAAATTAGAATAACAAAGATTTGAGAACAGGTAAATTTTTATATAAAATAAATATAGTGACTACATTTATTTCAGTGTTTTATGTTCTTTATTATTTTAATATGGAAAATACGTATTTAATTTGCGGAGAATTTACCAATCTATAAGCCCATCCCACTGAGTGAAACACACGTGGTTGTAGCATTTAAAATATATTCGTTTCTGAAGTTGTAGACGTTCGGCATTTAGCAAAGAATTTTGAGTAATTGTTATCAATTCGATATAATTTTGGTATCGTTGCAAAGTTAAAAGACAGACTCACTTCCCTCGTGTAACCAATTTTCGATTTATGCCTTTATTTTTAAGTAAATAAATTGTAAATATGACGATTTCTTGCACAGTTTACCCATTAAATTTAAATAATTAAAAACTAATTTTGAAAAAAATATTACACAGTAGCCTTAGGAAACAACTATGTCTTTCGATTGTTTTTTTATTTGAACCGCTATGTTTATTCGTTGTCTAAATAAGTGTTATGGGCCGAGCGTAAAAAATCTGTTTATTTCAAGCGCGTGACGGACTCTTAAGTACCTGCTGTAATGTAAGTCGCTTCCTGCAAGTCGAGCCGCTTAGGCCGAGCAGGAAGTAGGCAGACCACTTATATCTCTCCATTAATATTTTTCTCCGCCGTCCCCGTAGAAGAGAAATCCCGACGGCCTTCCCCCGGAAAAATTATGAGCTAATGGCCGGGGCAAACGCCGCAAACCCACGGAGGACGGCAGCGGTGTTTATCGAGCCCAAATAAAGCACAACCGCTCCGATGGGGACGAAACAAACAGCCAGAATCGGCGTTATAATCTTAGCAGGAGTAATGGTGAATGCGCTCCGGGCGCGGAGCTCTTGATCAAACACTGCGAGCGGCCCGAACTTTTTCCCGCCGAATGATATTGCGGCAATTATAGTTGGCCCCGCGGTCATTCCTTCCTCTGTGATCAGCCGACTTTGATAAATGGATGAAGTTAAGCCGGGGATTCCTATTTATGAACCCGTCCGACCCTTCGCTTTTTATGTGGTTCTGCCGCTGTTATCAAAGGGACGTCCGATTAAATATGAACGGTTCGAGTACGTTGTCGGATAGAGGGATATTGTTTTAATTTCATTTGGACCCTGCAGGGCTGAAAACACACGCTTCATTTTTAAATCTAATAAATAATTTAATTCAAGTTCCTTGATGAACCGGTCTGTTATGCAAAACATTCTGAATTTTACTGAAAATTGTTGAGGGTTACTTTGTAATTTGTCATATTGACTAAATTGTGTACAGTGTATAATAATGTAAAGGGTCTTTTCGTAAGTTTCATACACTTTTGCATTAGTTGTTTTTTGAGTAATTTGTCACAGTTGCTTTTCCATATTGCATAATGCAATTCTAAACTGTGTGGCAATTAGGGTACAATTTTATTTTATTACTCTTGCATTACATTTTTTACGTTTTTAAGTTTTATTAAAATAGTCAATACGATTATTTCCTTCGAAATTAAATTATTATACAGGGTGGATATCGTTTTAATTTGTTTTAAACAAATGTTTTACAAACCTTATTTCAGCTTCTACAAAACATCAACTAGCTAGATGACGGCTTTTCATTTCATTCACACCAAAAATTCCAAATATTAAAATACTTCATTCAAGTCAAGAATGAGCAGATGTGGCACTAGTGTACGGGGGTGCAAACACATATACATTTGAAGTTTTATAATTGTTTGCTGTAACACTATTTTATAATTATCGTTTAAATGTTTCCATAGTTATACAGGGTGTTAAAAAAAGAGTGTAAAATATTTCAGGAGGTAATAGTACGAACCAAAATAAGCAGAAAAGTCTTAATAAACATGGGTCCGCAAAGTAACGGTTCGGAGATATGGACCATTATTCGTATTTTATTTTATTAGGAATAAACCGACAAAGGAAGCTTTTAACAAACAAAAAACAAAGTTACAGAAGATGTTCAAAGTGCCCTCCGTCAATTCCCAAGCAGGTACGACATCTTCGTCTCAACGATATTCGAACTCTTTCGGAAACACCCTACTTGGTTTGGATTTCTTGACACTTTTGATTAATCCGTAGCTGTAGCTCTTCCAGGCTATATACAAGAGTACCATACACTAATGTCTTCAAATATCCACAAACAAAGAAATCTAGAAGGTTCACATCAGGCGATCTTGGAGGCCATAAAACAGGTCCGGCCCTTCCTACCCATCTATGTGGAAAAGTTTGGTGTAAATGCTCTCTAACGGCCATGGAAAAATGAGCTGGAGCATCATCATGCTGAAACCACATTTGTTGCCTCTGATTCAAAAAAATGTCTTCCAAAAACTCATACAGTGTGTTCTGCAGAAGTTGAGGTAAGCAGCGCCTGTTAATCGGTTTGGTAAAACAACAGGATGTAGAAACCTGTCACCTACAATACCCATCCAAATGTTTAATGAAAAACGTGCCCGATGTCTAGATTCTATTAGAGCATGAGGATTTTCGTCGGCCCAAATATGCGTATTGTGAAAATTAAACACTCCATTTCTTGTGAACCCGACCTCATCAGCAAAAAGAATGTTTGCAAGAAAACGAGGGTCTTCAGCACGACCATACATGAAATGCGTGTATGTTATTTCTGCGTTAGAGTAACCAGCCATAGCGAAAGAAAACTTATGCGCTGAGAACAACTGTCAAATACGTACTGTTTATTTCGCTAAACATCAACCAACTATTATAAGAAAATACACAACGTTTTTGCAAAATAAAGAAAGGGGCTAAAAAACATAAGACATTCCATATCTCCGCAACCGTTACTTTGCGGACCCATGTTTTCTGCTTATTTTGGTTCATACTATTACCTTCTTAAATATTTTACACTATTTTTTAACACCCTGTATATGTATACATTTGTACAATAATTTTGTAACCTTTGTGACAAATAAAAATTATTAAAGGGTTATGTTGTTTTTTTTTAATGTTTTATAAACCTTATTTCAGCTATTAGGAATGAGATTATTTGCATTTAATTTTAATCATCTCACTCACACCGAAAATTCCAATTATAAAAATGCCTCATTTAAGTTCAGAATGAGCAGATATGCACAGAGAGTGCAAACACATATACATTTGAAGTTTTATAATTATTTGCTGTAACAATATTTTATAATTATCGTTTATTATATTTTCTAAATTATATACATATGTATATATTTTTACAATGATTTAATAACTCCTGTTACAAATAAAAAAAATCAAGTGTACGTACGTTGTACAATAATGCTATAAAACCTCTGTCATAAATTAAAAAAATTAAAGAAACCTTATTTCAACTTCTACAAAACATCAAATTGCTAGATGACGGGTTTTCTTTATTTAAAATGAGATTATTGGAATTAATTTTAATCATTTCATTCATACCAAAAATTTCAAATATTAAGCCTCATTCAAGTCAAGAATGAGCAGATATGGCATTAATGTACGGGGAGTGCATACACATATATTGAATGGAAAACAACAAAAAAACTGGAACAAGACGACAACTTAAATGACAGTAATTCTTTCCTGAAAAGTCCGTGAAAGACATCTGGTTAAACATTTCCATGCAAATCGTATTAATAACGGCAATAATGAAATATTTAAAACCTGGAAAATATCCGACGGGAAATAATTTAATTGCTTCAGGCAGCTCCACCAACCGGCCTGCCTACCCGCAGCGGCGGGGGGCAGAGAGCGCACCGCCGCCGTCGTTCCATTGCAATCGAACGATTCTCTGCCGCTATGTGTGCGTCCCGTCATCCCGAATTAACGACAAAAGGTTCAGAACTATTCATATTTTAATTAAGTTTTAAAGTTTAACATTCTGCGGCGCGCCGAATTCATTAAATCGCGTTTGGGTAACGTGTGCAAGTTGTTACGCTCTCCCTATTATTATTCCTCTCTCCTCTGGCACTGCAGGCCTTTAATTTGCATACGAGGTGTTGTTAGGGCGAATACGGTTTGCGAAATTTTGTGCCGCAACGGAGGTTTCACGTCCCATGCCAATAAGTCCTCGGATGATTCCTCGGAATAATTGGAAATGTCCTTATTAAAGTCAAAATACGGCCAGATGAAATCCAAAATCACCTATCAACACATTTTATTGATGTCATCTTCTCCATTCATTTACACACAATGTCAAAAGTCATTCTTGTTAAAGAAATCTTTTTATCAGAAAAACCAAATAGATTTATAAAAGTATATTATTTTCTGAAAGAATATGTTCGATAAACTGAGTACTTAGAACATTAAAAACCAGCAAATGTGTGTCATTTCTGACAAAACCTATTAAATCAAAAAGAAATAACAAAGCAAGTTCTCTACTTGACTAATAGTCGATATGATCTCTACCAGGTTTCAATAGCATATTGACACGTCTGTGCATTGAGATAATCAAGCGTTTAACGATCTCTGATCTGATGTCGCTGTTGACGACCAGATTCTCTCCAGACTCTGTGTCTTGAATACGTGCAAAAATTCCAAGAGTACCTAGGTCTTAACACATCACAACCAGCTATAATTTGTTAATGCCTTGAGATGTCCCCCAAACAAAAATTCAATAGGGTTCATATCGGGTGATCTGAGTGGCCAAGGTTGACCTGATTCTTGACTGCTTCTTCCAATCGTTATTACCGAATCTCTCATTTAAGAATTTACGAGCAGTCGAACTAAAGTCTGGGGGAGCTCCGTTGTGCATAAACCACATAGGGAGCATCGTCAAGTAGTTCAGGTAAGACGTTTTCAAGAAATTGTCTGTAAGAAGCACCGGTTAACGTTCTTGGTAAAAAGTAAGGCCCAATACGAAAATTTTCAATAATACCCACTCATACATTCAAAGACAACTGATGTTGATATCGAGATTCCATTATGGTATTAGGGTTTTCAAAAGACCAAACTGTTTATTGTGGAAGTTCATTATAGCATCTTTGGAAAAGCTTCGGTAAACAATATTCTAGCGGTAAAGTCAATATTTTGTTCAATTTTTTGCAAAATTCAGTAGCAAAATTGTAAGCAAGCTGGATAATTTTGCAGCAGTAAGGCTTGAACCCTTTGTACGTGATATAATTGTTGACGCTGCGATCTGCAGCGATGTTCCTAGTATTAGTATTTGTGTCCTCTTCAATTTTGTGTAGAATAGCTTCTTCCAACACCGGTGTTCTAACACGCAAAAGTCTTCCAGGTTGGACCTTTCTGAAATGAGCCTGACTCCGAAAGACGTTGAAAAATATTTCTGAACGTTTTTGGATTTAAAGTTGGATGATTTGGAAATCTTTCCATATAAATTCGTCTAACCTCAGTACTATTTCCATCTGCAAGGGCATAAATGTAAACCATATTGGCCATTTCAGTATTTGTTTCATATCTACTATCATACTACACCGAAATTGGTTAAATTATCTCCAACGGCTTGGAAATTAATTATTAATGTATATGATAAAAGAACCCTGCCACAGAATACGCCCCTAGATTTTTGACTTCTATTTAAAAAACACCCTGTATACGTATGTAAAGTAAATTTAAATACGATGTCTGATATGATATTTGAATTTAGCATTTGTTGACAGTAACATTTAATTTTAATATTTTGGCTTCAAACAATCTTATAAAACACCCTGTATAGAGAAATTACTACAGCAAATTTCACCAAAAACATATCGAAGCTATTAACAGACTTCGTATTCATGTACTTCCTCGCGGCTTCCTCATACATTTATCAAAGACAGAGAGGAATATAACCTCTACCTATACGCCTATTGTGTTCGATATAAATTCCATTTCTCATTCGAGGGCCATCATTCGAATAATCCGGGGCAAAGCGCAACCGGGACCTGCTCCAACAGATATACGCATCGATGTTATTAGTTTATGCCAATTCATCAAATGCTATTAGTGCAATAATAGCAATAATTCTATATAACGGTCGAGATGGTTCCATAATTCACAATGGGAGTTCGTAGGGCATCGTTATAATACAGTCTGTAATAACAGGTCCTTCCGAATTAAATGTACAAAAATACAGAGTCATGCAAAATGTATTACCTATTTTATTTTAGTCGCGTCAAATTAGCATTTCACTTGTAACTGTGTACGCTCGCAAATTTGTTGTTTATTTAACAAATGACCCATTTTTGTTGAACATATGGCAAATGCCACACACGATTCAACGAAAATGTCTGAAAAATGTTCTCTCGGGGGTTTTCGAGGTCCTTCTTTATCACTTTGGTGTTAGCTTTATTATTTATTGCTAAATTGTTGTAACTGGGCTAATTAACAAATTAAAAACTCCACCCCCGAAATCACTAGAGAACCGGAATTTTTTCCAGGATTTCTGGCTTACTTCTTATTTTATTTAATCTCATGTTGTCAACAGCCACTTTTCCTGCCATGTGGAAAGTGACAAGAGTTTGCCCTGTTTTAAAAAGTGGTAACCCTTCTAACATCAAGAACTATCGACCTATAGCCATTTTGTCAAATTTTGCTAAGGTTTTTGAAATGGCATTATATGCATATATCTATAACAATGTTAGCACCTGCATTTCTTCTAATCAACATGGGTTCGTTGCACGGCGTTCTACTGTGACTAATCTAGTTGAATTTACTCAGTTTGTTTCAGACCATATTGATAGAAAAGGCCAAGTAGATGTAATATATACAGATTTTGAGAAGGCTTTTGACAAGGTAAATCACTCCATATTAATACAGAAATTGAAATCATTTGGTTTTGATGATTCTTTGCTACTACTCACAAAATCTTATCTTGACCGTCGTAAGTTGTATGTGTCATATAAGGGATACCGTTCTCATATTTTTTTAGCTCCTTCTGGGGTACCTCAAGGGTCTAACTTGGGACCACTTCTGTTTATTCTTTATATAAATGATTGTCTTCTTTGCAGTGTAATCACCTTTTTTTTGCAGATGATCTAAAGCTTTATCGTAACATTAACTGTTATGATGATTGTCGTGCATTGCAAGAACTTTTGAATGCAATACAGGTGTGGTGTATAGAAAACATGGTTTCCGTAAATATTGATAAATGTAAAGTTTGCTCTTTCAGTTAAAAGAAAAATATAATTTTATTTGATTACAATCTTGATTCAAAGCCATTGACACGCAGCAGTAATATTAAAGACTTAGGGGTAATATTTGATGCTAAACTCTCATTTTCTGAACATATTAATACAATCTCAAGCACCGCCTTTAAAATTTTGGGCTTTATTGTCCATAATTCCACATCGTTCAACAATATTAGTGCTTTGAAATGTTTATACTATTTTTTAGTCCGTTCTAGATTAGAATATGCTAGCCTTGTTTGGTACCCATGCTATCAAGTTAATATTCATCATCTTGAAGATGTAAATGTTAAATATTATTAGTAATTAAAATTAAGTACACTGTTACTTCATTACTTTGTTATAACATGTTTTGTCCTGTAATTGGAATGTCTATTCTGTTGGGCAATAAATGCATTATTATTATTATTATTATTATTATTATTATTATTATTATTATTATTATTATTATTATTATTATTATTATTATTATTATTATTATTATTATTATTATTATTATTATTATTATTATTATTATTATTATTATTATTATTATTATTATTATTATTATTATTATTATTATTATTATTATTATTATTATTATTATTATTATTATTATTATTATTATTATTATTATTATTATTATTATTATTATTATTATTATTATTATTATTATTATTATTATTATTATTATTATTATTATTATTATTATTATTATTATTATTATTATTATTATTATTATTATTATTATTATTATTATTATTATTATTATTATTATTATTATTATTATTATTATTATTATTATTATTATTATTATTATTATTATTATTATTATTATTATTATTATTATTATTATTATTATTATTATTATTATTATTATTATTATTATTATTATTATTATTATTATTATTATTATTATTATTATTATTATTATTATTATTATTATTATTATTATTATTATTATTATTATTATTATTATTATTATTATTATTATTATTATTATTATTATTATTATTATTATTATTATTATTATTATTATTATTATTATTATTATTATTATTATTATTATTATTATTATTATTATTATTATTATTATTATTATTATTATTATTATTATTATTATTATTATTATTATTATTATTATTATTATTATTATTATTATTATTATTATTATTATTATTATTATTATTATTATTATTATTATTATTATTATTATTATTATTATTATTATTATTATTATTATTATTATTATTATTATTATTATTATTATTATTATTATTATTATTATTATTATTATTATTATTATTATTATTATTATTATTATTATTATTATTATTATTATTATTATTATTATTATTATTATTATTATTATTATTATTATTATTATTATTATTATTATTATTATTATTATTATTATTATTATTATTATTATTATTATTATTATTATTATTATTATTATTATTATTATTATTATTATTATTATTATTATTATTATTATTATTATTATTATTATTATTATTATTATTATTATTATTATTATTATTATTATTATTATTATTATTATTATTATTATTATTATTATTATTATTATTATTATTATTATTATTATTATTATTATTATTATTATTATTATTATTATTATTATTATTATTATTATTATTATTATTATTATTATTATTATTATTATTATTATTATTATTATTATTATTATTATTATTATTATTATTATTATTATTATTATTATTATTATTATTAAGGCAAACCATCGGCACAAGATTTTTGCAAATATAATTGTTTATTGTTCGATTGTTGCAACCTCGCTAATTAACAAATTAGAAATCTTGGAAAAAATTCCGGTTCTCTAGTGATTTCGGGGGTGGAGTTTTTAATTTGTTAATTAGCCCAGTTACAACAATTTAGCAATAAATAATGAAGCTAACACCAAAGTGATAAAGAGAGACCTCGAAAACCCCCGAGAGAACATTTTTCAGACATTTTCGTTGAATCGTGTGTGACATTTGCCATATGTTCAACAAAAATGGGTCATTTGTTAAATAAACAATTAAAAATTTGCGAGCGTATAGAGGTTAGATGTACCTTTTGTTATAAAAAATTCCCTGAACATTTTGCAGAAAACCGCATCTCAATCGGACTTCTCCGCAAAAAGTTGTCTATTTTCACATTTTTCATGCTAATTTGACGCGACTATTCGTTAATAACAGAAATACTTTTCAACATTTTTTTCTGGAGAGAGAGCAGACTTTGCAGATTTTGCCATTGTCAAAATGTGACGGCATATCACATATAGTTGATAACATATAAATCAGCAGTATCAGAGAATATATTTTCTATTCTGTACCAGTACCATAAATATAATTATCTATTTATTTCTAATGGAATATTTATGAATCATCGATGTTATCACACATCGATGTTTTCTGATCGATGTTTTATTAACATCGATGTTGATGTTCTATAGTAATATCGATGGTCAACATCGATGTTCTTCATCGATGTCCCATCACTGAGGACGTAACAAGCTTTGATTCATAAATGAAGCACATGAGGGTTTGTTGCACTGCACTTAACGAAGAAAGGTTGTTAAACGTACTAGTGTTCTGAATTTAAGTGAGCAAAGTATACGAAGAATGTTAAGAAAGATAAATTTTGATAGACTCGAGCTTTGTCGACTTTGAGAGAATTCAAGAGAATTCCCACAAAATTCACCAATGATAATTGCTCTAGACTCTAGAGTAACTGTATGATGTGCCATTTCCTCACCTAGGACAATTGGATATTATTTTTTGTGGAAAATGATTAGATGGTTACAGTAATTTCCAAACAGGTTGATTTCTAGGAATGGTAGCATTCTATAGCCAGCACCGTTATGTTATTCAGACAACACAGAATATTCTATTAAATAATGGTGTTCCTCAGGGCTTCATTCTTCGACCCATATTATTTTCTATTTATGTTGCAGATACCAGTACAGTTATTGAATTTTCTAACATGTAGCAGGATGCTGATGACTCTCAGTTTTTTATTGTGGTTTCTTCAAATAACTCAGACTCTGCCAAACAAAATATTATTCCATATTTACAAGGCATATATTCTCTTGATCACGGTTTAACAATTAACGCATCAAAGTATTTTGCGCCTCTTGTCGGTGCCAAGTTAGGAAATTTCTTGATTACTGTTAATAATGAAATTCCTATATTTAACGAGGTAAAAATTTGGGTTTCACGATACATTCGGGTTTAACGTTTCAGGTTCATAGCAAATAAAATAAAAATTGTCTCAAAGCTGTATACAGTTATAAACATTGTATGTCATGGGATACTAAATAGCGTATATATGTCAAAGTATGGTTATTACCCATTTTATTTTATGGAGACGTGGCATATAACAATCATATCGTCTCAAAATCTTCCTGTTTCATTCAGAAAGTGCAGAATATGCTGCATACGGGTTGCATATGGATTGCTGCTGTGCCTGCATACGGGTTTTCTGCAATATTCCATTCCGACATCATATTACACCACATCTAAATAAACAATCTATGTTAAATATGAAAAATAACCGTTTACTTCATAAGATGTCAACACCATGACCAACCAAAGGATTTTATGATTTCGATAATTCGTTCTCAAAAAGAGTATGTAGGATATTTTTCCATATATTTCGCGATTTTACTAATTTATTGGAGCACCCTATAGCAAAATTAACAGATTTATGAAATGCGATTATATTAGGCACACAAATTTATTGTATGTTAAACGGCCTGACGCTGATAAACCAGTTAGATTCAACTATAAACCTTATCAGACGCCAACAGCCCACGCGAAAATTTGCAAGCATAGTTCAACCGGGAATATTTGCAGATGTAGGTGAAATTATTCATAATTCCTGCGGGATTTATCACGTGCGGAACGAATTTCTAATAATGGCTAATTAAACAAAGTACATTTATCTGTGAGTGCGTGATCATGCCTAAAATTTGCCATTTCGAACCCGAGGCCTACACTGAAAGAAATACTACTATAAATTTGTGCTTAAAAATTTGTTGCAGAATAAACTACAAATGTAGAAGATCGTTTCGTTTATATTCAGCATATTATTAAGACGCCACTCATGAATGTAAATAACATGCAGTTGGTTTCGCTTTTAACAACATTAAAGGTGTTTAAGGCATCTGCATAGAGCAGTTTAGAACACTTAAGACTTCCATCGATATCTTTAAAAATAGTAAGAACAACAACAGCCCCAAGTTACTACCATGCGCGACACTACTTTTAAGCATATACTGACTTATGTCTCATAATCTCAATGTATTGGAACCTATTCAGTAAATATGATTTAAATAAATTAATGAGATGTAACGCTAGTCCATAAGATTCAAGTTTGTTAGCTAATATACTATGATTAATTTGATATTGATCGCCTTAGAAATATCAGTACAACAATAACTATTGTAGTATTATTTACTGTAAATTGTATTAAAGTAGTGTGTGTAGGTAGTCGTATACAAAAATTAAGAAAAGCATGCCAGGTTTTTTATTGTTGCCTTTGCATATAGTGTAGTGTATGTACAGTGTGTTTCAATAACTTTGATAACATTTTGATCAGCTGTAACTTTTCTGTTTTTAAAGATATCGGAATGAAGCAAAAACCATATTGCATAGTGGACTAGCAACGTTTTTCTCATTTGAAAAAAAAACAAATGACCAATGATTTTGAGAGATCTTAACCTAACTTATATTTTTTTTAATGGAACGCCCTGTATATTATTCGATATTTGGATTCTACTCAAAATTCCAAGCATATTTTAATAAGCATATATCATATACCTATCTTCAACTGTTTATGAGAAAATGGCATCTGTATAATATAAATCAAAATGTAAACAAATTGTTTTGTTCATCGCACACTTTGCACTGAGCTAAAGCTGAAGTTCAGCATTCAGCATAGTGTTTTATTGTGTTGAGGAAAATGGCAGAGAAGTAGAACAATTTTTATGATAATTTGACATGTTTGTAAAACTATCTCTCAGAAACAGTTGAAGATAGGTATAGGATATGCCTTTTAAAATATACTTGGAATTTTGAGTAGAATCCAAATGTCCAATAATATACAGGGCGTTCCATTAAACAAATATAAGTTAGGTTAAGATTTCTCAAAATTATTGGTCTTTTTTTTCCAATAATAAAAAAAAAGTTGCTAGTCCACTATGCAATATGGTTTTTGCTTTATTCCGATATCTTTAAAAACAAAAAAGTTACAGCTGATCCAAATGATATCAAAGTTACTGAAACGCAGGGTACATAATGTGTACGTCTCATATTAGGTTTGTTTCTGCAGCAGTTGGAAACTGCCAGAAATGTCAGTTCGTTCAACTGCTTGCACTAAATTCACTGGTAACTTGTTCTCAACATCGTCGCATATTTCTAGTAATTTTAAACTGTTTCTAATGGGGAAGTTGTACAGGGTTTGCATAGAAAAACAAGGAAATGAGTTTGAATAATTTCTATAAACTTTAATCTTCAAATTACTCCATAAATTAGAATCAAGTATGGTTCTTACATCCTTAATAATAAAATTTTAATAATGGGATTACTTAATTATCATTCATCTCGAGAACAGTAAAAGATAACCCATTACATGTTTATATCAGTGTAATCAGGAAAAAGTGAAAAATCCAAAAATAGGGTGTTAAAAAAGAGTGTAAAATATTTCAAAATATTTCAGGAGGTAATAGTATGAATCAAGATAAGCAGAAAAGTCTTAATAAACATGGGTCCGCAAAGTAACAGTTGCGGAGATATGGACCATTATTTGTTTTTCAAACATTTTATTTTATTAGAAATAAACCGACAAAGGAAGCTTTTAACAAAAAAAAACAAAGTTACAAAGGTGTTCAAAGTGCCCTCCGTCCATTTCCAAGCAGGCACAGCATCTTCGTCTCAACGATCTTCTAACTCTTTCGAAAACTTCCGCCTTGGTTTGGATTTCTTGACACTTTTGATTAATCCGTAGCTGCAGCTCTTCCAGGCTATTTACAGGAGTACCATATACTAATGTCTTCAAATATCCCCAAACAAAGAAATCTAGAGGGTTCAGATCAGGCGATTTTGGAGGCCATAAAACAGGTCCGGTCCTTCCTACCCATCTATGTGGAAAAGTTTGGTGTAAATGCTCTCTAACGGCCATGGAACAATGAGCTGGAGCACCATCATGCTGGAACCGCATTTGTTGCCTCTGATTAAAAGGAATGTCTTCCAAAACTCATACAGTGTGTTCTGCAGAAAGATGAGGTAAGCAGCGCCTGTTAATCGGTTTGGTAAAATAACAGGACCTAGAAACCAGTCACCTACAATACCCATCCAAATGTTTAATGAAAAATGTGCCTGATGTCCAGATTCTATTAGAGCATAAGGATTTTCGTCGGCCCAAATATGCATATTGTGAAAATTAAACACTCCATTTCTTGTGAACCCGACCTCATCAGTAAAAAGAATGTTTGCAAGAAAACGAGGGTCTTCAGCATCATGACGTAAAAACCAGCGGCAAAAAACCAAACGTGTTTGATGATCATTTATTGGATTTAATGCCTGTACTCGTTGCACGTGGTATAGATAAAGCAGCTGCTCGTGAAGGATTCTCCAAACAAGAGGACCACTAATTCCTACCTCGGCTGATATTCTCCGCACGTTCGTACCTGGATTCTGCTCTACCAGTGCTAGAATTTCTTCTTCTGCTCTAGGAGTGGATACCGACCTCGGTCTTCCGGATAAATGACACTGTTTGCAAAGGAACCGGTATCACGCAATCTTTGGTGAATTCTTCCAAACAGGAATCTGACGATTTGGATAAGCGTCAACATAAAGACGTCGCGCTTCGGTGGCGTTCCCATTAGCACGATCATACATGAAATGCATGTATGTTAATTCTGCGTTAGAGTAACCAGCCATAGCGAAAGAAAACTTGTGCACTGAGAACAACTGTCAAATACGTACTGTTTATTTCACTAAACATCAACCAACTATTCACAAGAAGAAAGAAAATACACAACGTTTTTGCAAAATAAAAAAGGGGCTAAAAAAAAATAAAACATTCCATATCTCCGCAACCGTTACTTTGCGGACCCATGTTTATTGAAACTTTTCTGCTTATGTTGGTTTACTGGTTGGTTTATTACCTCCTTAAATATTTTACACTCTTTTTTAACACCTTGTATGATAAAATACAAGGTGTTTCATGAGAAACCCAAGTTGATATCAATACATCAGCAGTGCGATGCTCGATTGGATTTCTTATATAAGAAAATAGGAATCCTTGTGAAAAATTAGTTAACAAATGCACGTTTAAGTTTTCCGATATATCCTAAAATAACAAAATTACAATCGAATCTAACGCTTAAGCCTTGTTCTCATGGACGCGAAATTCTAATTTAAATTATTAAAGGCGGGAAAGTGTTAACTTTTCGCGAATTACGCAAAAAAGAAATATTTCGTTACTTTCATCATTATGTGGCGTTTACCTTCTGTCAATCTACCATGACAATCAATGATAGTTTTACGATGAAAATGATAGAAAATATTGCAGTGGGTAAAATTCGTTGAGACTTTTCCCGTCGTTAAATAATTCGCGCGAAATTTTGCAAATTTCGCATTCATGAGGACAAGGCTATACACGTGATCACCCTGTACGTTAACTAATATCCCGCCTTATTAGGTTTTTTATAACTTTTTCAAAAAAAAATCCTGATTAAACTCGTCAGACGATTAAACTTTTATATTTTTTTAAAGGGAAATTAATAAAAGAAGGGAGCAAATATTGTTTCCGAGTCAACTTTTCAAATAATTATTTTTTGACAGCGTTCGAATGGACCTTTCGGTCAATATCCGTCCGACGTACAAATCAAATATGCGCAACGATTAAGCCGGTATTCTTCGTATTCAGATCGCCCATTGTCCGTCTCTGCGGTGGCGGCTGCGGCGACGGCGGCGTCCGCGGGGGCGGCGTCGTCATTTTAATTAAATCCATCCTGAAATAACGCTCGAAACGGCCGACACAAGGTATTTCGCGCGCCGCCGCCATTGTGCCCGTGATTTCCAATTGTTTTTCTTATCTGTCTGTCGCCTGTTTTTAGCGAACGTGGACGGCCGTATTGGAACTTTATTAAAAGGTTTATTCATGAATATTCACGCAGGCAGCCGGAAGGGTTTACCTAGCGCGCCCGGACGATGGGCAGAGCAGGACTGCAGCTTCTCTTGTACTAAAAATAAGGTCGTATCTGTGAAGAAATTCCATATATCGGCTGTTACAAAAATTGAAATGTTTATAAAATAACATCAGTATATGAAAAACATTGTATATGGTTATTTGACGACCTTAATATTTAAATATACTTTATTTATATTAAAACAAATTTGTCATGAGAAAAGGCAAATCTGCACTGTAAAAAATTAATTACACATTTTAACACAAAAAAAACACAATACTGTGTTAATCGAGGTCCACACGGAATTCTGTATATTTTTACACATTTCTCTGTATGTAGCAGTGTGTTAAAGGTTTAACACAATCCACTGTGTTAATATAACAAATGTCATGTGTACCTTTTACACATTTCTATGTTATTTGTATCATTGAAGGTGTAGGCTTTACACATTAACATGTTAATTTTATTGTATAATAGGTACTGACATGGCTCATAAAGAATTTTTTCTACAAAACTGTTAAAAGTGGGCTTTTTAATTGTCATTTTTAATGTTAAAAATGTCATTTTTTGACACGCGTGTTAAAAGTAAGTTTATTTAAATTTTGTTTTGAAAATTAGTAAAACGTTTTAACAAACACATGAACAATTTTTTATTTTAAATAAGTACAAAAAAACATTTTAACTAGTTATTACTATTAACATTTATAGTAAAATTAGAACAATTTGAAATTGTAATTCCCTGCGGAGTCATCATACTTAAGTTGGTTTTACTGTGAACATGTGTGACATCTATTTTCTGTAGAAATACTACTGGTAGTACTGGTGGTCTTGCTAGTCGTTGCAGCAGTAGGAAGTATTTGACACGCAATTTCCTTCTTCTGTTCCAGTGAATTTTCAATGTAGCCTTCAGCTACCGTCGAAGATTTCCATCCTCCATGTCTCTTGATGGTAGTAAGATTTGCACCAGAATCTGCTAACAATGTCACCGATGAACGAAGAAAACAGTGTCCGGTGTAGAGTTGAGGATTTGGTAGATTCAAGAACTCTGCAATGTCGGCAGGCATTTTACCAAACATGTTAATTCCGACTGGATTCTTCACACATTTATTCTTCATATATTTAAGAAAAAGTCGTCTATGGTCAGCGTTGGGTGGCCGGAGTGCCATATACTTTCTAAAAAAGTTTAATTAGAATTCACCAACAACACTGAAAGTCCGAGGCACTTTCGTTTTAGTATCTGGTATGGTCACAACAACCGAAGTGCCCAAATATTCGATATTGTCGATGGTCATCTGACACAATTCCTCCCGGCGACACGCCCCGAAGACACCCACTATTGCTCCGACTTTCATCATCAGATACTTTTCGTCTTCTGCTTCTGTGAGAAATTTGTCGATATACGTCTTCGTCAAAACTTTTGAGTTTTTTGCTTGATATCCTTCACCCTTCCGTTTTAAAAAAGCAATAAGTTTATACTCGCGTCAAGAATTCAGGCGTCTTACGGCATGGTTGACATTAGGCGATTGTTTTTATTGTCAGCGTAATTTTCGATATTTGATCGTGTTAAAAACAACAATTTTTTGCAATTTAGTGCAATATATAATGCAAACATTTAGTGTACTATATAGTTTTATTACTCTCAGTTGCAGTTTCTTAAATATTTTGATAAAAATATAATGAATTATGCATTTGTTCGTATGACGTAAGTCGTCTGAATTCTTGACGCGAGTATATAATGTTTGCTTATATCTTGATCTTGCTGTATTTTTAACATAGTTTTGATCATGGAATAATTTGACCACAGCGTTGACGATTTCCATATCTTGGCTTTTTCCTCAAAATATGCCAGTAAAACACTTTCGTTACATTTCCCAGGGACCTTTTTAATGTTGCACCATTCCGAAAAGCGTCTATAAACGATTTCCTACTGTTCCTTTGATTTCGCCGGCAATAATTCCAATGTTGCTCGACTGGCGGCTTCTTCGATTTCAGCAGGGATGGATTTGTTACGCTCATTATCGAGATTATTCATTATACTTATAATATTACTAGAAAATGCTGTCAATATTTTTGCGTTTTTTCCGTAACTAACAACAGCACTGGTTGCTACGAAAATTTTGGTTCATAAACATTGCGATCTGTGTGGTATTTTTTGATATCTTATTTTTATTGAGTTTAAAGTTCTTTTGATTGTTTTGTAGAAAAAATAGTGTATGATATACGTGTTAAAAGTTCTTTAATCATCTTCACTCACAAAATAAAATCTTACTTTTAACATGTATATCATAAATAGCTATTGTGAATTACAGTGTAATTATAAAATAAAAGATATTTTACTTTTTATGATTTTATTAAAAAATAAAATTCTGTTCAAATGAACAACAACCAAGTCTGCTAACAAAATATGTATGTATTAAAATTAACAGTATAGTAGTACATATTACTGTATTAAGGGACTAATAATGTAGTAAATCATAAACAATGAAACCACAAACAAAAATGTATTTAGGCACTACATAATAGAAGTTTACGAAAATTAACTGGTAGTGATCTGAACATATAATTTTCTTTCTCTAAAGTTACAAAAAAGTTAGATTACAGAGTAATCTAAAACGTATTCTAATTAGTTTTAGCTTTATTACAATTATCAGTAATATTTGTTATAGTTAGGTAAGTACTTACCATTTTCCTTGATTAAACCTCAATTTAAATTTAAATATTCTCCATTTGAACATAGTGAACCGGAGGTAACTGTACACAACACCGCTACATGACCAATATGGCGCAGTGACGTGTGTTGGATCAGATGATATACTGAAGCTGCGCAGTTGTGCTCAACCAGTCAGGAGTAGGGATATAGAACACAATTAAGTTGTGTGCGTGTTACGTTTACACAAAATGGTGTACTTTTAACACACAACTGGTAAATATTACACAAAGTCAGTATATTTTATTATAATACTAGTAATTTTAACACATTTTATGTAAAACGTATAAAAAAGCCATAGTGTGTAAAACTATTAACACGGAATTTTTACACATCCTAAATTACACACTGGAAAATCTCGCTTACCAGCAACTTCTTTACAGTGTGAATTCTTAACAATTCTCATTGTAGTTATTTTCCATATAAAATTGGGGAATTATTTCACATGGTTTTTGCTAAAGGAATCTAAAGTTTCAAGAATTGTAAATATACACATAGATAATAATGTACTCAGGAATTTTTTAAATGGAATGAATTTCAACTCGAATTTATTTCGAGAGTCGAGGCCTAGGAGTTTTGTTTTTATTTAGACATGTTTAGACTTACAGCAGGTAACTACTTGTAAAACAAAACAGTTGCAATGGAACCGTACGTTGGCAGTTAGAAGCAACCTAATATTACTACGTTCATTTTGACGGCATAAAATGTATTCTACAGCGACTACACTCAAGTGATGCTACTTCTATTTTTATATGCTGTAGTACTAACATTTTGACTTCACCTGTTTTTATACAGTTCCTTTCAGTTTCTGAATACCCTGTAGAGTAGACAGTGGTTTTTTAGCATTCTCATACATATGAGTAGAAAAAAAAATTTTTTTTTATTTATTTATTGAAAGTTTCGGTTCTGTCTTGTGACATCGGCACCTCCGCCAAACTATCGAATTGAGAATAGTATATTAAACTAAGATATATCTAAGTGGATATTAAAAAAACAAAAATACAGATAAGAAGTAATAATGTAAAATGGTTAAATTTGTGATGTGATTTGTGAAATTAATTTGTAATCTATGTGATTAATTCTTGTCACGACAGTTGTTATTGGTTGTATATTGTCTAAAAATAAGTTCCAACATTGATTACTTAAATAGTAAAACAGATTCGCGATTAATACTGCAAAAAACGCTTATAAAAAAGAATACGACAAGTATGGATGGAAGAGCAAAAGGTAGATACAGATGAACGAGTTGTGCTTGCTTACCCTCAGAAAATGTCGGAGCAGCACAAGGCGTCGACTATGTAGGCTATCCATACGAAATTGCAAAATATGTTGAAGATAAACAAAGGGTTTCATTTAAAATCATTTGTGAAAGGCAAGCAAGAATGATTTAGCCAAGAAGGCATATGTATTCAAAGAAGATGATTTTCACAGGTGCACCGGACATTACGTATTTATTTTTGAAGGTGGTAGCAATTTGCGGTATCTTTGGGTCTTGTAGAAGACGTAAATTGTGCGACGCTTACATGACATCAAGGAAGAATGAATCTTACATACGGATTCATCAACAAGGCGTAACGTTAGTCAGACTAGCGGAGGTTACGCGAAAAATTTACGCATCTGTTGCACCAATTTAAATAAAAGGCATACTCCTATTCACTACTATGTATAATACTTACTTTATGATATGTTAACTAATCCGTAGCACTGAAAAGTACTGTTTTTGAATATAAATACTAAATATACAATGAGAAACGCAAGGAACTAGAGGCCGAAGTTACGCCATTTTTAGACAGGTACAATACTGGGTCTAACTTTTGGCGCAAATATGGACGTAAATAAACAGCCTACCTAGCAACGCATGTTTCGCTACCTAGCAACGCATGTTTCGTGAATGGGCGCAAGGCTGATTAGACCAACTAACGCGCTTTACACGGGCGCAAAGCTGGTTAGTCCGACTAACGCTACGCCTGTTTCATAAATCCGGCTGTTATTGTTTATTACTATCCGACCATCTAAGACAGTGAAGACTCGACGTTTTACTGTTGCCGACAGTAATAGAATGAGTTATGTGCGTTTGTAATTTTCTTACGGTATGAGAAATACACTGGGCATGCGTTTCTATGTACGTTCGAAACCATTATGGCGAATAGTGGCATGACAATAGATCAAATCCAACGACAAATAGGATCAAAATTGGCAGCTTTGGCGACTGGTTACGTTGAAGAGAGTATCAGCCATAAGAAGAATGTTTCAAACAATACCAACTGTACTTTTCACATTCATTTAAAAAATTAAAATTGTTGAATATTTGAATAAAGTTTTTGAAACATTTGTTAGTGCTATTTCATTTGACGCCACAAGGTACTCCTGTCAGATCAGTAATTAAAAAGGTGACATTTAGACTTCACATTTTGCGAGTAGCTGATTTTGCCATGGTAACTTTTAAACACGCGTGTTTTTAAAGTTGGATTTAAAAACGCTGAGGCGTGCTTTAAATAAGCAAAAAAGGGTACTAATAAAAAAATTATTTCATACATTAGCCTGTTTATTATATTAGTCATTTTAACAAAAATGTAACGTGTCAAAATTTGTAAACTATGTAATTTGAACAAAAAGTAAAACAATGTGGAACTCCTCGAATGCGGTGTAACTCTACGAATTTCGAAGAGTCGAATTTAAGGGTATGTAAAAATAAAAACAGCAGCATGCACGCCCATCATGCATAAACATTAAATCTAGCTCGCAGAGTCCGTCCCTGAGCCGCGGCTTTACGGCCGGACAAATCCGAATGTGACGAGTTTGCACAATTCAGACGCGGAATTTAAATCATCTCATTATTTTTGGCCACATGTGACATTCGGGCGTCCAACCCCTTCGTTTAATTTTAAAGTGGCGAGAGATGTTTTTACGACCGCGCAGCCATCGTTCGGGGACCGTAAAACACCATTTGGCATTTCATTTTCGAATGTTCAAATTTTAACGGCACCCCCGGGCCGTGGGGGCGGTCGCCCGCCGCCTCCTTGTCTTCGGCATCATTTGCATGCATATTCGAAGCTATATCGGTTAGCGTTCTGCTGAAACAGATGAATGTTGCCGAGATTTATTTATTAAGGGGCGCCGTATTTGTCGCCGCGTTATGATCATATTTCTGGTGTTTTTAGAAGTACAGAAATCCCGAAAAATAAAATATGTAGAACTAAGATTCTTGATGTGCTGTTTATTAATTGCTGCACTGATAACATACACAATACACGCTAGATCATTGTTGGTTATTTATTGCATACGTCAATAATAATAATAATAATCTTTATTTTTCATATACAGAGTGAGTCATTAATAATGGTACATAGCTTAAGGCCGCATTCGCACGCTCCTGTCTAAAATCACAGTATAGGGAGACCAGTAAAAACACTCGGGCCGAAATAATAAGTCGCGCATAGCAGCTCGCGCATCCATTTCAAGCTGCAGAGACCTCAGTTTACATCCAACTCTGGGAGTGCGAACATCGATCATACAGAGCCGTATTAAAGCAATATTTTGAGTCTGATCGAGGAACGAGTCGCTGCGCAGCAGTTAGATGTTTAAATATATCATCTATAAATAGTAATTTAAGTTTCTTTAAATTTTCTAAAGACATAAATAAGTAATAAGTAATCTATAATATACTGTACAAACCGTAAATGATATTTTACTGCTATTGCCTTACCTATTAACTTATTTCTTAAGTATAACATTGGAATATAAATACTTCTCATGAATGTGTAGTTTAAAATATACATATTTATATTATTCACAAATACAAATTTTTATTTTAGAGCAATGTTCTGTGCAGAGGATTCTAATAGAGAACATTTATTAGAAAAGCTGCTCAGGATTAGTAATAGTTCATACAAACTATGTCAAATACATTTTTAAAATAATATGTTTTCTAACGATTCGCGCAATAGATTACGCAAAGAGGCCGTTCCAACGTTTCCTGCACAAGACGGCTCATTTTCAAATTATGTAAATGATCATATTTCTTGTAGTCGCTATAATGAGAGTAAGTCTCAAAACAAAATAATAAAAAATAATTTTTTTTCCAAATTTACATTTTACTGCACTTTTATCTCCAATTTAACAATTTTCAAAGTTAAGTAAACATAATTTCTCTGCTCTGAAAAATACTTGTCTTCTAGTTTACGTAGATCATTTAAGACGAAAAAAAAATCATAATAAATTATTTGTCCACTAAACTTGAAACGTCAAATTTTAAATTTAAAAAAATCCCCAGAAAATGTAATTATCACTAATAACAAAAAAAGTAAGTAAATAAATAAAAATGTTTTGTAGTGCAATAATATATATTTTAAACTCTTTTTTTAAAGAGTCCAAAGAAGTAAATCAAATTTTCACACTGTATGTTAGTAGCAGTAAATGATGTATAGTACATGTTGAATTACCCATTTATAACTGTATAATGTATTATTACATAATGTGGATAGATATAACGTAAACTTTCATGTGGAATAATTACGCTTTCACGCGCAAATAAAAATTTCTTATTCCGGTCCTGATCACCGATTCTGTCAATTCTATCGCATGTGCTATCGCACTCACATTTCGAGGTCACCGTAGAAACTGAAAGCAGTTCAAAGTGCCGACAATAGAGTGAAACTGCTGGTCTACCTATGCTGTGCTAAAATCGTGGTGGAAATGAGAAACATTTCCCTTTTAGTTCAGACGACCCTTTATAGATGTCGCCATATGTATAATCTAAATAATATATTTGAATAAATAATTTTGTCGGTGACCTTGGCTGCAAGACATCGTGCGATATTGCCACAGTTTACCTTTGCCGCCTGTTCTTTACATGAGTCATAGGTTATAAGTTTGAGCTGCTCAAAATTATAAGTGTGCTATAAGTTTGGAAGTGAAATCGTAGTGAATTATTGGTGAAGAATTTGCCTAGTTTTTTCTTTTTTATTTGGTAATTATTTACATTAGCGTAAAACTCTCCAATCTTAACAAAAAAAATTCCTACCCCCCTATTTTCGAGGGTGCTGATCACGAATCTGAAGTCAGATTTCGGCGCTCGCATGTAGTTTTTGAAACAAATTTTTTTTTAATTATAGCCTCTATTTGTACATTACATTAGGTTGAAATTGCAATGTTCATCTCTGCCCCATCTGCCTTATTCATTTCATGACGTCACACTGTTGTCAAAATATATAGGAGTTATATTGTAATTTCAACCTAATGTGATGTATACATAGAGGTTACAATTTTGAAAAAAAAAATATCGAAAACTACATGCGTGCGCCGAAATCTGACCTCAGATTCGTGATCAACACCCTCGAAAATACGAGAGTAGGAATTTTTTTGTTAAGTTTGGAGAGTTTTACGCTAATGTAAATAATTACATATCTTGATTTTTATAAAAATGTTATTTTGTATCTAATTGCTCAAAAAACATTAACATTTTTTTTTGTTTATTTCAATTTCAATCATTCAATAAACACGAATGGAAAAACAACATTTAATTTTATTAAAATTATAGCGGCATTACAGATGAAAAAGTTAAATTTTGATATAATACCTAATTATGAAATAATAGGTACCTATGTAAATTTTAGTCCTATTGTAATGAACCACCCGGGTTCATCCCTAATGAAAATTTAATTTCCGGAAATAATATTTTATTTTGTTAGATTAAGTCCAGCGAGCGCTCGAATTTTTTATCAGTAGGCACTAATTTTTACTAAACCGTCGATGCCCTACTCCGAAATCACGCACCGCACGCGCATCTCCCACCGTGACCTGTGGTTGGCAGGTGGGGAGTAAGTTAACAAAAGTGAGGAACCGAAAGGCAAAAGGCAGAGTTGTTGGAAAACATCTCTCGAAGAAGCAATCCAGAAGTTCTCCCGATCAGCCCAAGAAGACCAACCGAGCCAGGAGAAGCCGCAGAGCCCAGCAGTGCCCAGGAAATAAGTAAGCAATCTACCTTCCTCTGAATCCTATCCTTTTCACGCCGTTTGGGTGTTTTTGAACTCATACGGGCTGGCTTGTACTTTTGACGGACGAGGTAGTTTGGCTGTGCACAACACCGCTACCTGACCGAGCCGTCGACTGTCTGCCGTTTCACGACGTTGTCCTCATCCGGTTTGGCTGTGAACAACACCGCCGGCGAGTGATAAACGCCAGTGAGCCCTACGACGTTTTCGTTGTCGGTTTGGCTGTGGACAACACCGCCGACGACTAATATACGCCGTTTTGGTACACCGAACGTACACCGAAGTGTTTGGCTGTGAACAACACCGCACTAAGGAGTCGTTGGTGACTAAGTTGTACAGGGTTGTTCTCACCGAGGTGGTTTGGCTGTGCACAACACCGCCATCAAAGGAGATACACCGCGTGCACTCATGTCTATCCTTCCGGATAGACATCCGAAAACTGCGTTATTTTCCGTTAGACCAAAACCGTCCCATTTGTTCGCTTACTTGTTTCGTTATTAACAATTGCTGTATATTGTTACTCTGCACTGCTTGCGCTTTCTCCTTGGCTACAGTTAATTTAAAACCGCTTTTAACTAATGCTTTCTATTCGCATTTACATGGCCGAAATAAATTCAGAGTAGATTTTTGCTAAATCCATACATTTTGTTTTTATTTTCAGAACCTCGCTGGAACCGTCCTCTAGGTATAAGTTTATAGTTAAGTCCGTATTTTGTTTGTAAAGATTTTCTGCCAATAAAGTATTTCATGCCGTATGTTTTACTTTAAGGGTATTTCGTAGACAATTTATATTTTCTTTCAGCACCGAAACAGACCGTTCGTTTTATATTCTGTTTGAAAATTGTAAGAAAATATATTTAGCTAGCATTTTGATTTTAGGACCGTTTATTTATTTTTAATTGTAAATTATGCATCCGATTTAAAGACAAATTCATATAGTCTTTATTACTATTTAACTGGTTATTATTTATTTCCATTTCATCAATTAAATTTGTTAAAGAAAGAATGTGTCGTATTCATTCATATCAGTAACTTTGATAAAATTCCGATCTAACAAAAAAAGAACTTAAATAGATTTTTACCGTTCTACACTGACAATTCTGTTTATTTGAAAAGTAAAACTATCACTACACCGATAAAACTAGTTTTGTTGTTCTCTGGGAATAAAAGAAATACAACAGACCCCTGGAATTTAACTTTCTTCACTGTAGCTGCCCGAGTACTTACTCTAACCGAGGGTGAGTTCACGTGGAGTTTCTCCCACGTTAAACATAGAGAAACTGGCGCTCGAGACTGACCGAAAAGATATCCTGAATTGCGTCTCCGTGACGTCACTTACCGCCGCCGAACACCGCAGCACAATATAATTTAGTCCGAGAAGGTGCGTCACAAATCTGACGGCCAAACCGGACGCTGGTGACGTCATATCCGGCGCTACGAAAATTACAAATAGTCGTTCGGAATCGGGATACGCGAAAGATTCTAGAGAGAGGGAAAAGAAAAGAGAAAAAAAAGAGCGTCACACTATGATAGATAAAAGTTAACACTTCTTTCAAGAACAAATAAAAAAATAAATAGTTTCAACATCTATTTTATTTATCCGAGACTATGTAGTAACTTTGAATATTTTTTGCACAACCGCGCAACACTGCTATGAAACCCTTCTCTTCAATTGCCAAAACAGCGGTGGCGACACGTGGTGGCAAACTAGCTCAACTAAATTCTGACATTTATTTGACAATTGACAGGATTTCTCCATTATGAATCCGATGTTTATTTAGGTATCATTTTTTTCTAAATTATTATATAAAATCTCAATTTGTTGTGATAATGTGAAAGAATAATGAGTAATCCACGCGATGGACAGGTTAAATTTAAATATAGTGTTATGGTTTTGTTTATAAAAATACAAGTTCAGTGTTAAACAGGGTATCAAAAACCTCTTTCCAGACATTAACCAGATAATGTATTAATTTCAAGTAGTGCACTTTGTTCTAGAAGTATGTATTTGTCTAATCATGACAAAAAACTTATTTATATTTAGAGAACAGAGAAGAAATTATACCTAAAAATGATGTCTAAATCACGTACTTTTTCAATATGGCGGCTCACTGAAAATGCCCCCTTAAGGACAAATTGTTAACGTTTCCTCTTCATTCTACAGGGTATTAAAGTTGAAAAAATGTTGATTTGTGTTATGTTTTTTGAGGTGGCAATTATGAATATGCAAACAGCGTTGAGGTCACGACTAGGGGGCGCTAGTTATACGGTACTGTCGGTGTAAAAATATATCTAACTTTTTGTATTTTACACTTTTGAATTCTTTAATAAGAAACTAACAACTAGATTCGGCGGAAATTAAGTTAGATAATTATTTTTTCCAAAGTCTATCTACCCGGTCTTTATTATTAACTTTTGTAACATTTTTTACTGTATTAGAAAGGTATTTATATTGCGGGTGTAATTCAACACTGGTCGAGGTTTTAGTCCGCAGCGTAGTTAGTTTCATACATTGTTAATACCTAGAAATATATAAAAATAACATAGACTTATTTCTAAACATATACATGGACAGTTATAATATAAACAATGATACAACAGTTAAAATATTAAAATTTTTAAAAATTTGTCTTCATGATTGATCCTTAAGTATCTCAATTATGCATCTTAAGGTACGTTTTTATGAAATAAATATGTCAGAAACAAGGGAAGAATTACTCCAAAAAACAATGCCATATCTTAATCTTGAACCCACACGCGCCTGGTAAACGGATTGTAATGAACTCAAAACAGATTTTAAGTTTCTTATCAAATAGCCATTAATAGATATGTAATTTTACTGAGAAGATAATTTAAATTTTTTTATACTTTATATATACTTACTTTTATAACTAACATTGAAAAATATGCATAAAGAAAACTTTTTCACTAACTAATATTATTTCACATATGACTAACAATGTGTAAAATATTGAACAATATGCACATGTTAAAAAAATGTATATACCAGAGTTGATCAATCAGTTCAAATATTTACATTTTGTTTTTCTTGAACAGTGTAACAGAAGGCAATTTAAAATTGTGTTATATTATTTTTGCAGCCATATGGAGAGTGCATTGACAGATGAAGTTGAAAAGAGGCAAAAGTTTTTACTTTCAATGTCATAGAAAAAAGTATCTGCTTGTTAAAATGTACAAAAGTACAGGCTTAAGTTAGTCAGTATAATATGCAGGATATCTCTTACTAAAAATATTTAGAAATACATATTTTATTATTAGAATTTAATAATAAATACATTATGCGAGTCACATTTTTATTTCTAAATAGTTAAGAAGGCCTTGTCAGTAGCAGAAAACACTCAGTTATTTGTTAGCTAAATAAATCTTTTAAGGGTAACACTGAACAATTTTTGAGTTAGTTTTCTATACTATGTCTTATTGAGTTGTATTATCAGTCTATTTCGTTATTTTATATAATTTTAGTATTGCAACAAACTCAAAATAGTGACGATTTTGTATTATACTGTGTTGGTTTTTACACAGTTTTTATGAAAACTAGACTATTGTATTCCTATTAAACATGTTTTTCTCTTACAAATTGTAAATTATTACTTTATAAATATTTATAATAATAATTATTATTACTATTAATAACATTTTGACAATTACTAATAATTATAATAAAATTAATAATAATAATAGATAATAATAAATTTAATATAAATAATTGTCATAAACATTACAGTCTATAAAAAGACACAATATAGGTTTAATGGAATTGTGGCAGTGACATAACAAGAATAACAATAAAATAATAATTATTATATTATAACGACTACTAACTACACATTATTTGAAACAAAACTGATAAATTTCTAACGGCTATTTATTGAATAAACTGTTTAAATCAATAATTTGACTTATTTTCCAGAATTGGTAATGCCACACACAAGATTCTGTTTTTCTGAAATAAGGAGCAGATCAACAATTTCTTTGCATCGGATGAAACCTATTTGAAAATGTATTTACAATTGCGGTCCATGATCCATGGTCGGGTTAGAACAATACACTTATGATTATCGTCTACAGACAGACTGTGACTTGTATCATACATAGCAAAACAACTGCGCATCGGTACCTGCTCGTACCCAACTTTGTTTTCCCCCTTCCACTAACTAAACAATAGGTATGTAATATCTACAACGCATAGTGTTATTTTTACACAATGTATTAACTCACACATATTTTGGTTTCTCCAACCAAATAATGTGTAGATAAGTTAATTTCTCTGTTAAAATGTTAAAGTTATTTCAAATTCAACACCAAACTAATTCACCCATAAATGATAAACGAGTTTGAACTTACCCAATGTTATTTTTTACTGTGTTTCGTTTCCGTATAACGGTCTAACTATACGGAAATATACCAAATCGTAATTAAACGCGAAAAATCCGTTTCGGTGGCAGTTATTAGACAACAACGCTGCCGACAAAAAATTCAGCGATATAAATCTTCCGCAACCCATCCAGTTCCCCCGATATTTTTCAGTATCGAAAACGCCGGGCTGTATAAACGCACCGGCCAGCGCTTACACAAACCAATTTAACTCGGTTATATTAATTGAACTGAATCAATTAAAACCCAGCGGGCACAGCTATTTAATTATGTCCCGATTTAACATGGAAATAGCACAAAGTGTTTGCACAAGGGCTCGCCCATAGCCGTAATAAATAAAATCCGAGTCCGGAGTTGCATATTTCCAGCGAGCGCCAGCTGAAATTCTACCGGTACCTGGAAAATTCGCGGACTCGTCAAAAAGCACGTCAAATGCACGCGCGATTGTACAGGTCCGCCATAAGCCAATTAATTATTTAAAATTTAAAAAAATAGTTTTGACATTGTTGGGTGGAATTAGACTTTTAACATTGGAAATGGTTAAGGAGTCGGTAGTGTAACGTTAGATGCATGGGTGTAAACTTTCAAAATGTAACACTGGAAATGATCACACAAAAAATAAAATTCTATTTAAACTTCATAAAATCCGGGAAGTTAAAACAAAGATTATTGTTTGATCCCAAACTATGTTTTATACATAAATGTCTTATATACCCTTCTGTATAAGGTTTTGCCTAACATTTCTTTGCTCTAAAATCATGTATCAGTGCAGTGCTCCAGTGACGTATGTGGACTTACTGGTTTGAACTTGCCCTTGCCCTTGCCAATCAGTACCGAACTATCCGTTGAAGAGCGTACATGCTACCTAGCTATGTAGTAATTTAGTTAAGATTTTGTTTTATTGTACTAGACAAGTGCATAGAAATAAAGTTTTGTTCACTCTACAAACGCAATTTATCTATAGAAGTGCACACCAGATCCTGAACCAGTACCTTATCAACCACAAATATATTGTGAGCAGTACGAGTTTGCACCAATTATAATACGTAATTTCCTTCAGCGTTATCACAAAATGTTAGTCTTCTCGTTACTTCGACATTACAGGCTCTTAATAAAATGTGCCACCTATGACTGAATTTTTTAATAAATTTGATAAAATACGATTCGTCTCTTCGCTCGTCCCTTATTACATTTTTCAGTAGTTGATCATTTGTTTTTTTTATGTTATAATTGGTAAATTATCTCAAGCAGTTTAGACATTAAAAACTGATTTTTTATTTTTTTTATTTTATGGCACACTATAGCTGGGGAATGATTGTCCTAAGACTCCACATTTACATAACAAAAACACTTATCTTTGACCACATAATACGTCCCTTCATTTTTGACTTTTACTTATAGTCGAGGCAATAAACTAGTAAAAAGTCCAAAAGTTCTAAAACGGTGAACGGATCGAAATGCGGTTTTCTGCAAAAATTATTTGTAAAAAATGTGGCGACATGGAATTTCTGACAAATCGGAAATTGCATTGCTGCAGCCAAAAATGCATTCAAAAAATGCATTATTTGAGAGGCCTCTTGGAAGATGTCAAAACTTGGTAAATAAGTGTCAGAACTGGCCCAGATCGGGTACTCGAGGTCGCTCATCACGAATATGATGTTCAAATTGACCCTCCGAACACCTGGAGCTCAAGAACGCCGATGAACGTCATCTCCGTGGGACTCTCGCACAAATCACGCGAGAAAGAAGAAAAACTCGGCGCCCGGGATTTTTTTGAGTCGCTGAATCCAAATCTGGCATCGGCGAACACCCCACGGGCACCTGGTGCGCCGGAACCTGGACGCAGACGTCGTCTCCGAGAATTTTCCTCAGAACAGTGCCAAAAATCACCCGAAAATCATAATAGGGGCGTTTCGTGGGGTGTTGAATCCGAATTTCACGTCTGAAACGACCCCCCGAATACCTAGTGCACTAGAACCTGACCCTAAACGTCATCTCCGTGACTTTTCCTGACACAATCAAAAAAGGCGAACCGAAAATCGTTATGGAGGGTTTTTTTGGGGTGCTGAATCCGAATTTCACGTCGATAACGACCCTCCGAGCCCCTGGTGCACCGGAACCTGACCCGAAACGTCATCTCCGTGGCTTTTCCTGACACAATCAAAAAAGGCGAACCTAAAATCGTTATGGGGGTTTTTTTGGGGTGCTGAATCCGAATTTCATGTCGATAACGACCCTCCGAGCCCCTGATGCACCGGCACCTGACCCGAAACGTCATCTCCGTGGCTTTTCCTGACACAATCAAAAAAGGCGAACCGAAAATCGTTATGGGGGATTTTTTGGCGCGCTGAATCCGAATTTCACGTCGATAACGACCCCTCGAACCCCTGATGCACCGGAACCTCACCCTGAATATCTTCCCCGTGGCTTTTCCAGACACAATCGTTTAGGGTCAGGTTCTGGTGCACTAGGTGTTCGAGGGGTTGTTTCCGACGTGAAATTTGGATTCAACGCCCCACAAAACGCCCCTATTATGATTTTCGGGTGGTTTTTGGCACTCTTCTCAGGAAAATTCTCGGAGATGACGTCCGCGTCCAGGTTCCTGCGCACCAGGCGCCCGTGGGGTGTTCGCCGATGCCAGATTTGGATTCAGCGACCCAAAAAAAAACCCGGGCGCCGAGTTTCTCTTCTTTCCCGCGTGATTTGTGGGAGAGTCCCACGGAGATGACGTTCATCGGCGGTCCTGAGCTCCAGGTGTTCGGGGAGTCAATCATATTCGTGATTAGCGACCTCGAAAACCCCCGAGTACCCGATCTGGGCCAGTTCTGACACTTATTTACCAAGTTTTGACATCTTCCAAGAGGCCTCTCAAATAATGCATTTTTTGAATGCATTTTTGGCTGCAGCAATTCAATTTCCGATTTGTCAGAGATTCCATGTCGCCACATTTTTTACAAATAATTTTTGGAAGAGAATGCAGAAAACCGCATTCCAATCCGTCTACCACAACTAGTTTTACAACTTTTTTAGTTCATTGCCTCGACTACTAAGAAACACGCACTTGACAGATATGTTAAAAAATGTTCCAACCTCCAAACCATGTTTTTATACTCTACCAACTGACTTTGGAAAGGCTATACAGCTCGTGTAGTAAGGGGTTTCATTGAAGGTAACGTACATTCATTCCCTTTCCTAGAACGTCGCGCAAGACGGGGACGGCCGTAAAAACGGCGCATAACCGAGGAGTACGTAAAAGATAGTAGCCAAGGCGAACAAGGGATTCAACCACGGATACAACGTCAACAATTTGGCCGCGCAGCCGGTCTCCTGGGCTCGCTTTGAATGGAAACTTTCGCTATATCATCTTTATCTTAAAAACATCTAGCTGCGGACCCTAAAGAGAGAATTACGAAATAACGACAATAAAAACAGTATAAATTGAGGGCTTCATTAGACGGATACTTATCTCCCCCGCCGTCGTTTCACTTTTACTACATTCCCAGTTTATATAAAAACTTAATTAACTCGATTTAATTCGCCGAGTTTTTACGAGTTCCGATTAAGTACGGTTAATTCGCCTTAATTAAAGACTTTTATCGACAAGAAAATATTAAGTACGCCCTTTTTTCGAGCACCCACGCTCTAGATATAAAATGAAATATTCATATTTAAAGATAAAAACGGTTACCGCCTGATTTAGTGTTTTGCGTTCCGTAGCCGCCGCTGTAACTGGTCGCATCCCATGCTTCCAAACGTTTCGCCGCTCTTCAGTCAGCATCTTCAGTGGTGACTCCGCAAAAGCTTCGCCGCGACTGAGGCAGTCGCCTCGGAAGACCACCATTATCCGAGGAAAGGTTCCGACCGTAGTCGTAATACTAACAATAGGAACCGAAATCAATATATGGACGGGCCCAGAGACACCGATAGCGGGTCTGTCCTCACAGAGCCTAGCCCGAGAACAACCAGGGCAGGTAAAAGAATCCCGGCTAATGCTACGGATGTGCATTTTAACTCTGTTTCTGGCAGCTACCAGTTATCGAGTTCACGGCACAACAACCCGGAAAATCAATCAAATGATACTAACTATCAAAGCTTAAACACACTGTCTTACATTAATATTAATTCTGACATGGTTTTCAATAAATTAATAAATCTTAAAGAAAGTTTTAATATGGGCCCAGATGGAATTCCACCATACTTTTTAAAACTTTGTAGTCCATCTTTAGCTTGGCCATTGTCAATACTATTCCAAATTTCAATTAATACGGGGTATTTCCAGATGTATGGAAATCTAGTTACGTATTCCCGTTGTTTAAATCTGGCGATAAATCTGATATTTGTAACTATAGGCCAATTTGTTGTCTTAGTTCAGCGGGAAAAGTATTTGAATCTATAGTGGCTGATTCTCTACGTTTAAATTTTAATGGCTTAATTTCACCCTATCAACATGAATTTTACCCCGGTCGGAGCACAGAAACTAATTTATTACTTTTGAAGATGGTTACCAAGTTGATGCAATATATACTGAATTTCGTAAAGCGTTCGATCGAGTTAACCATAAAGTATATTGGAATCATACGGGTTAATCGGGAATTTGTTATTACGGATGAAATCTTACTTATTAAATAGAACTCAAACAGTCAAAATTAAAGAATTTTCTTCACGCGAAATAAAAGTAACTTCTGGTGTTCCTCAAGGTAGTCACCTGGGACCAATTCTGTTTTCTATTTTTATTAATGATCTCTCTTGCAATTTAATATCACGTAGATATCTAATGTTTGCAGATGACTTAAAATTATTTCTATGTGTTAAGGAAGTGCAATTCAAAGTGATTTAAATTTATTAGTTAAGTGGTGCTAATCCCATGATATGCAGTTGAACCGTAGTAAATGTAAAGTCATTACATTTACCCGTAGGAAAAATATTTATGTGACTAATTACTTTATTGAAAGCATTCAACTAGAAAAGTAAAAGCAGTAAAAAGATTTAGGTGTAAAATTTGATTGTGAACTTAAATTCAATAGCAATTAAGTTCCGGGAATTTAGTTATAACTCGGAAACTGGCAACACTGCATCGTTCGTCAACGTTTTTCTAGAGAGGGGGATCCTCCTTTTAGTTTCAGTCCAAGGATGAAATCGATAGCACGTTTGGTTTGTGTTTTATGTGTATTTTTTGGAAGTATTTTTTTAGTGGCATCGTGAAAATGTGAAAATCGATCTGCGAGGATTTGTCGTCCCGCATTCGGAGCGAAGGTAGAGACTGGATGAGTCGGGTAATCACTGGAGATGAGACCTGGATATTTGAGTATGACCCCGAGACCCGTAAACAAAGTCAGCAGTGGGTGGAGAGCAACCAACGAAAGCGAGGATGTCCAAATCACGACTGAAGGCAATGTTGATCGTTTTTATAAATATCCACGGCATCATTCATCGTGAATATGTTCCTGCCGGCCAGACAGTGACTGGACAGTTCTATGTTGACTTCAGTGTGTGACCCAAACTCGCCGAGAACGGCTGGATCTTGCACCACGACAACGCACCAGCCCATTTCTCGTTCATTGTGCAAGATTTTTTGGCAAAAAAGGCATTCCAACGTTGCCGCACCTACCCTATAGCCCCGATATTGCCCCCTGCGATTTTTTTTATTCCCCATGATGAAGTCGCACCTCAAGAGATCGGATTATCACGGCGTACAGGAGATCAAAGAAGCTGTAACCGTGGTGCTAAACGGATTAACTGCGGATGATTACCAAGGGTGCTTCCAATCGTGGAAGCAACGTCGATAATAAAATTTTGGCGAAATTTAATTTGCTTGTTTTTTCATTGAAAAATTCCCGGAACTTAATTGCTACACCTCGTATAACGTCAGTTTCTATAATCGGCACTAGAGTTGTTAGTGTTTTAAGGAAGGCACTTATTTCAGAAACACCTTATATGGTACAAATCTAACCCATTCTAACCATTTTTAACACTGGCGCAAAATATATGACCGAAAAATGACATTCCTAGAACATTTCCTACCTCAACTTCTAAAGGATTCTACGAACAGTGTAATTAAATTCAGAACTTCAGCAAAAATGTAACGTTTACGTCAGAACGTTAAAGGGCCCGTAATTAAAGGAAGCATTTCGTGAATTATTCATCAATTTTACTGGGGAATAAAATAAAATTAACCGATTTGCTATTTTACATCGGCCATAATGCCTCGCATCGTTATACATGGGGGGAAATCATCATTAATGTTGTAACCAGCATTTTATCGCAGTCTCCGCAATAAATTTCGGTTTATGACTTGGTCGCTCGTCGACAGCGGCCGCACAATGCAAGTAACGAACTAGGCAGGGTTCCCATTTTGCGGAAAGTTTTATATTGAAACTTTTTACCACGGCGCGCTTTTTTAATACCCTTTTTTCAACTCGGGATTGTAAAAACACCTCGCACGTCTGGATTGGATACGTTGACCTCTTTAATCCCTTTAAAGTACACTTACAAACTTTTTGAAATCATCATCCTTTTCAATAGTTTTATTGCCGTCATCAGAGAGGGCAGTTCAGTACGGCACATCGGTCTCAAAATCATAAACTATATATACAGAGTGTCTTGAAAATACTTGTATAACACCACCACGGATTCATGAACATACATACTTCCAACACTTACTCATTATTTATTTTTTTCTGAAAACCGCTCATCCCACAAACATTTATCAACAGGTAAAAAAAAATTGCACATAGTCCATATAAAAATATCCGTGTCATAACGTTGATAAATAAATTTTTATTATTATTATGCCATAATTCAAAAGAGGGAAATAAAATCACATAAAAAGTATACAGGGTGTTTTTAAATGAAGTAGCAAAAATGAGACCACAGATTCCTTACGTGAAAATAAATCGATTTAACCCAACTTGCTACGTTAAAATTTTATTTTCGATATTTGTAGATTCCTTAAAAAATACATTTACGTAAAATTTGGGGTTTTTGCGGGCGAGAAATTCAAATTTGTTTCTAATTTTGACTTTTTTACTGCTTAGTGTATCCATTTGACTATTAAAACAATCCATTCTCCTACCTGTTATATTTGAAAAAGGTATACCTTGTTGAAGTCATTAGGAGTAACCATTTTCGAAATAATCCCATTTTAAATATTCAGTGCACCGATTGAAAAATGTTATCGTTTCAGGTAAAGTGCCTTTTCTACTGAAAATACAGCAAAATGTTACTTGAAAATGTTGTTCAGAACGGTAGATTATGGAGACGTGCAAAAAGATCGGCTTGCTTTGATAAAATCTTTGTGCTTTCTTGGAAAATGGTTTCATCAAACCTCGGAAGTTAGAATAGCATTATAATGTGTGTCTTACAAACGCTTATTAAAAGTTTTATTTTGTTTGAGGGAATTTAAATAGTAAAAGTAGATAAACAAAACATCAATAATTTTATTTTTGATATTACTTTTGTTCTACGTGTTTTATTTTTCGATATTTCTGTCTAAAAACAACTAGCAAAGTGAAACTTTAAAAGAAGCGAATTATTTTATAATGCCTTATACAACATGTAATATACAGAGCTAACTATCACTAAGTACAAATATTTTAAGAGGAAATAGAAAAAATTAAGAATTAACGGAATATCCTTTCAAAAAAATTTCAAACTTATTTATAGAGCCAAAAAAAATTGTTTTCGATATTATATTAAATGCTTATTTAACGCCGCCAATGCGAGAATCAGAGTAGGCAACCAGCAAGCGACAGTCATTCAATTCCTGTGTTTACGTTGTAGTTTTATGTTCTCCTTCAGTTTTTAGTGCCTTATTTTAATTTTAAACGTTTTATAGTTATTATATAAAGGAATATGTGCCGGGTACAGATATTTTTCCATAATATAGTTCGCCGGTTTGTTTTTGTAGGTTATGAGACAAGACTGCCGCGGGTGCATTAAAAGTTTTCTATTAAATTAGTATCACCCATTCCTTTCGTCTGATTTTTTTATAATAAATAGGCATTTTATCTAACTGTAGCTACGGGAAATGTGTTTTATCGATAGTGAGTGGTTGTACCTAATGAGTGAAAATGTAGTTTTACCAGTTTGTAACGAAATAATGAAAAACGAAAGCAAAATACTGGATCTAACTGGATTATCTATTAGATATTATTACTAATAATAATGTTAATTTTTGTCGTTCCTGCATTTAAACACGCTGCAAAAAGACGACCGCATGGTAGTTGACATTGTTGACAGATTTAAGCTTTATCTATGAATCTAAGCCATCTGAGTCGATGCTTAACATAGCAAAAAAAGGGTTTTGCCCAATTTTTTAAATATCGAGCTAATATTCTGGAATAATTTTTTTATTGTCTTTTAGGCCTCCCTGAGCACGTGGTTAAAATTTTTGTAGTTAGTCATAGTTAACCCTGTATATATTAGAATTGTAAACATATTGTTAAGAGTCGTATACCTGGACAAATGACTTCTAATTATAATTTTAAGGATATATAAGGAAATTAATAAAATTATTTTTTAGCCTCGAAATGCGCTTATTTATAAAACAGATTTATAGCTATATTTAATTAATAAAAATATTCCCTGTTTTATAAATATGTTGTAAGGCAAAATTGTGGTTTGAGAAAATAAAATTATTATATATTTCGCGTAATAAAATTCTAAACCAAACCTTAATTTTAGTATAATATGTGGAATAAAATCGTTTTATTATAAGTGGCCATATTTAAAGAATATTTGTTGGATCAGGGACTGTCGCCATTATGTAAAATTAGTTGAAAATCTTAAAATTATATATACAACGATTTTACTATATGTGAAAGATTATTTTATAACAAAATCATTAAATATAATAATTATACAATGATAATATAAATTAAAGAACGCATAATTTTAATATTTTTTAAATTTATTTTTTATAATTTTAAAGGAAATGTGATCTAAATTAAAGCGCATAATTTTTTTGTCACAAACATATCTACAAGTTTACCCATAAAATTTGTAGTGCAAAAAAATTGAAACACAAGATTGTTGAAATGATAATATTTAAGTATTATCGGTATCTCCCATTTACACAAATGATCGCCATTGAGTTTAGGCTACTTTTTTAAATATAAGCACACATAATTATGAATCTGCATTATACACCAATCTTAAAATGATTCGGTTTTAATATTCTTCACTAAAAATATAATGTGTCTTTAAATAATACCACAATACAGACTACAAAACGTTTTTATAGCTGCTGTATAAAATTATTTTAAAAGTGTATACATTTTTTATAGAACTGTTCCATTACCAAAGTGTTTTATAAAAGTGCGTTCTTTTCGATTCTGTAAGTATCGTATAAAAGCATTTAACCACGTTATATGAATTTGAAGCTCCTATAAAACTCTTTCTGTGTACGGAAATAATCAAAGGAAATATTTATTTCACTTAACTACAAACTTAATTATTGTGCAGTTTTGAGTTAAATATTATTTTGTTTGTTTTTTTTTTCTGTGTATATGACATATTATATTTTGATTGCAAGGTTTTTGGGTGACATAATTTAACGTTCCTTTTTACGGTAATATTTTCAGAAAAAAAAAAACAATTTTACTTTAAGCTCATTTTAATTGAAAATACGAATCTACCTAAACAGAGCTTAAAACAATCGAGCCCACGCCGTTTATTACATATTATTCCTTGGCAAACGTGAAATATCACGTCAGTATGTTTATCCTCCGGACGAGAGCGCGCATATTATTGTTCCAGGTCATCGCTTTTAATCACCCTGGCAAATTGGACAAAGGGGTGGAAATTAAAAGAAAATAAAAACGATTAATGTTATCCATCATAACATTTCCCAATGTAAATTCTAGCGCCGGTGCACACTCAATTTGATTTAATGTTATTGTTGGGGGTATTGTTTGCTTTATATCTGCGGTGCCGGTTAAACAAATATCGGGTTCGATTTGTACAAATTTTCGGGGAATATATCACTGCGAGCCAGCGCTATGCACTTTGCATAATTATGAAAAATTTCGCCGCGGGCTATAATTCGCAAATTGCAGTTAGCCACGGAATCGATAACGTTTTGCGTAGTCCTGTACTAGCCGGAGAGACTTCGTTGTCACAGTGATACGGCTGCGGGGCCGGAAATCTCGTTGCTTTTTTCATAAATGATGCAATTTGCAGTTGGAACCAACTTATTACAAAATATCGACATGATGCACTGTTCTCGAGTATAACATCAAATCGAAAATTTTATAACATTTCTAAAATGCAATTCCCTTTAGTAATACACCGGCACACAAAGTACAAATATTTTAAGAGGGGACAGAGAAAAATATGAATTAACGAAATGGTCCCTCAAAAAATGTCCAAACTTTTTTTTCGAAGCTATATTAAACCCTTATTATTTGCCGACTCTGACTTTGTGTCAGCCTCGAGGTGAATATTCAGTTTACCACAATTTCCACCCCTCTGACGGCTTGCGAGTGGATGACACTAGTATCAAAAAATTAATAATTTTATAAAATAATTACATACCGAGTTTCAGCCTGTTAAAATGACGAGTTTCCATTTTAGAAATATTGAATATTTAGTTTCCCAATTTCCACCCCTCTGACGGCTTGCGAGTGGATGACACTGATTTCATAAAATTGATAATTTTATAAAAGACTAGGTGACCCGGCAAATGTTGTTTTGCCATATGAATTATTTCTAGTGAATTTTTGGCTTCGTTCTCATCCCTACTCCGTGCTGTTTACTGGGTGAGAAGCACAAACTTAGAAAAAATATAGACTGTGCCAGTGTCATATTGCCGACGACCGCTAATTCATGGCTGCCCTAAGAGGTCCAGAATCACTAAAACTTTTATGCCAATTTACATTGGTTGTATTGTAGCGTGAATCTCATTTGTTTACTGTGATTGGTCACATTCTTCAATGACATTTAAAATAACAGCAAGTTAGTTAATTTCATATCGCAATGCAGCCATCATATTTGCACAACCGCCAACATAAAGCAAATAAAATATCAATTTTCTGGACCTTAGGTCCCTAGAAAACGCGGTACCTGTCACGTGACCTATATCATGAACCGACGCTGTCTATATTTTTTCTAGGTTTGTGGTGAGAAGTGACACCGGTAGACGCCTGGCGGAGATAACTGATCTAGTGATAATCGATCAGTTATCTACCAGGGTTAAAAATGATTAAATTACTAAAATGGCTATTCAAAATAGGGGTTTACGATAGAAGGGTGAAAATTAAGGGTTGTATGTATTGTTTAACGCCACATCATAAAAAATAAAAATAAAAAAATTTGTCCAAATAATAAAAAAAATGTTTGGGGTGGACCACCCTTATCATTTAGGAGTATAAAAAATAAATTACACCGATTCTCAGACATACCGAATATACATATAAATTTTATAAAAATCGGTGAAACCGTTTCCGAGGATTATGGTGACTAACACTGTGACAGGAGAATTTTATATATATATATATATATATATATAAGATTTATCTGCTGAGTTTCAGCCTTAAAATGACTGGTTTCCATTTTAAAAATATTGAATTGACGGCTTGTGAGTGGATCCCACTGGGTTCAAAGATTTTGGTAAAAGTGTTTTTTATACTGTCGTCATGTTACATGAACTATAAGTGTATTTATTATGTATTGTTTGAGTTCCAGCTATACCCAAGTTTAACATTAACATGCAAATTTCTTATGCCTTAATTTGTTGTCTTTCATTTTCTTCACATTTAATAAGTATTCGTTATCACATTACATTCAAATTGAGAAAATTACAAATATTAAAATTGTATTTAGGATATTTTAAATATATGCTAAATGTTAACCGTGTTCTATCTCAACGAACGTATATAGTCATTTGGGTGTTTCCGTAGCGCCTGGCTGCTATCTTTAGCTGCTGCTTCAAACCGGTTGCAAAATAGTACAGCTAACCGAATTAACTATTATCTATCAGATACTTGCTATTATTAATAACAATTGTTATTAATAAAAATGTTTAATTTCATCGTTTCTACATTTGACAACGCTGTAAAAAAACGACAAGTAGGTACTTAACATTTCTAAGCCATCTCGGACGATAATTGTCATATGCACCGATTTTCCGCCGCAAAATAGTGTTTTGTCCCATTTTATAAACATTGAGCTAGAATTTCGAAATAAATTTCTTATTGTATTCTGTTGAAAATGATTTACCTGAACTATATGAAGATGATGATTTTACTTTGACTGCTCGTGAATTTTTAAATGAAAGAACCAGGTCAACTTTGGCCACCCAGATCATCCGATATGAACTCAATTGACAAAAGGCTGTCAAACAATTCTTCAATCAGTAGATGCAAAAATTCTATGAGAAATCCACATCGATTGGTACAACAACGTGTATAGCTGCCTTAATTGCGGTGGTAATTATACAGGGTGTCCGGAAGTTATGCGTCAAGACTTCAGGAGCTGATTCCTCACAAGAAATTAGGGTCACGAAGTACTATAACAATTTTTCGAAAACTCAATATTAACGGAGATACAGGGTGTTAAAGTTAAAATTTAATTTTCGATATTTGTAAATAACTTCTTAAGAAATCCAAATATTTACATAAAATTTGTAAATCGGGGGTTTTTGCGGACGAAAAATTCAAATATGTTTCTAATTTTGATGTCACTAGTAGAGGGCGCCACTTATGGCACATCATGTTTATTTTAAATGACAGAACTTTTTTGCTGCTTAGTGTATCCATCTGACTATTAAAACATTCGATTCTCCTACCTGTTATATCTGAAACCTATTGAAGTCGTTAGGAGTTTTCGAAATAATCTTATTTGAAACATTCAGTACACCGACTGAAAACTGTTATCGTTTCAGTTAAAGTGCCTTTTCTACTGAATATACAGCAAAATATTACTTAAAAAAGTTGTTCAGAACGGTAAATTATGGAAATGTGCAAAATTTGAAAAAAAAATCGGCCTGCTTTGATAAAATCTTTGCGCTTTGTTGAAAAATGGTTTTATCAACCCTCGCCGATTTTCTTGCACGTCTCCATAATTGACGATTCTGAACAACTTTTTCAAGTAACATTTTGCTGTATTTTCAGCAGAAAAGGCATTTTACCTGAAACCAAAACAGTTTTTACTCGGTGCACTGAGCATTTCAAATAGGATTATTTCAAAAATGGTTACGCCTACCGACTTCAGCAAGGTATACCTTTTTCGAATAAAACAGGTTGGAGAATAGATTGTTTCCATAGTCAGATGGACACATTAACATGCAAAAAAGTTCTGGCATTTAAAAAAACATGGTGTGCCACAAGTGGCGCCCTCTACTAGTGACGTCTAAATTAGAAATATATTTGAATTTCTCGTCCGCAAAAACCCTCGATTTACAAATTTTATGTAAATATTTGGATTTCTTAAGAAGTTATTTACAAACATAGAAAGTAAAATTTTAACTTTAACACCCTGTATCACCGTTATATTGAGTTTTCGAAAAATTATTATAGGACTTCGTGACCCTAATTTCTTGTGAGGAAGTCTTGACGTATAACTTCCGGGCACTCTGTACAGTATATATATTTTTTTATGGGTTTACACCTGAACACATCCCGTACATTTAAATGTTAATAATGCCAGACGTTCTAAATAAACAAAATTCAGTAATATAAATGCTAAGCACTTTGATGGAAAATGTATATACTTTTTATTTGAATATCTGTTGAATATTTTAATAATTGCTAAATTTGGTTATTACAAACCGTGGGCAAATAAATTAATCTGAATTGCCGTTTTAACATCAAGCGGAACTGTATCGATTACTTTGTGCTCGATTTTGATGTGGCCGAACGTTTTCTCGGTGAATTTAAATTGGAAATTGGACTCATATTAATACGTCCGCCTTTGTTTCTCTGTAAATTAGCCGGCGTTTTCATCGCTCTAGCAGTGTATCCCGAAACCCAAAACTTGATGTAGTACCGCAAACCCATTAGGCTCCACGTAGCATAAAGTTGGGCCGAATGAATTGCCCCAAGGTTTCGGACATTTGGATCAGACATGCAGATAAGGGCCTCCACAGCTCGCGTCTGAAACACACAGAACCCCGCTTTCTCTGATATTCAAATAACTGTTCTCGTTTCCACTTTTACAAAAAAAAATCACCGTAAAGTGTTCGTTCGTTGGCACCGCATGAATTAACGTTGTTCGATATACGAGGTATTAAAATGTCACGGTAGATTTATTAATACAAGACATATTTTTTGTACTGTTTTAGAAAGGTATTTTAAGCTAATATAAATCAAATCTCCTACAATTCTTATCAATGAAGTCATATGTATGTTCTCGGATACCAAACATCTAGGTATGCTAATGAACAATTCCATAGACAAAGCTCTATTCAGTAATTATCTAAAGAAAATAATCTAATTTACTGTTTGGTATCAGAGAACATACATATGACGTCATTGATAGGAGTTGTAGGAGATTTGATTTATATTAGCCTAAAATACCTTAAATTTTATTATTAATACCAAAAAATATATAAAAACTTTTACATAAAAGGTGAACATTTTTCAAGTAGGTATTGTCATATTTAATTCATTGACAGGATGTCACTTTTTGCCATTGTCGATATTTAACTTCAAATAATTTTAATTTTTATAATAATTTTTATAGTTAGATATTTGATTCAACTTAAAGGGGACCACCTGAAGAAGCAATCCTAAAAATGCAGAAATAGGTCAGATCTCATCTATTGTGGTTGAATTTGTCGTGTTCCCACTGCCAAAAAGTGAAGTTAGATATTTATAGAGTGTTTCATTAGCAGGTTAGTAAATTAGATTTTTTTTAATAATTATTGAATAGAGCTTTGTCTGTGGAATTGTTCATTAGCATACCTAGATGTTTGGTATCAGAGAACATACTTATGACTCCATTGATAGGAATTGTAGGAGATTTGATTTATATTAGCTTAAAATACCTTTCTAAAACAGTAAAAAAATATTACAAAAGCTAATAATAAGGAATATATGGGTAGATATTGTGGGTGTAATTCAACGCAGGTTGGGACTTTTGTCCACTGAGTAATTACTTTCACACAATATTATTAATACCTAAAAATATATAAAAAAAATCATTTTGTTTAATTAAAAAACGCGTATTTCTCTACAGGGTGTCCAGTAAAGAATAGGCCGAACTTCAGATGTAAATAGTTTGGATGAAAATAAGCTAAATTAACTCACCTTAATCCAAAAGTTGATACTAACGGAGCTACAGGGTGTCAAAGTTGAAAAAATAAATCACATTTTCTTTATTATTTGGTATATGGGGGTTTCTTTAGACTAGAAATTCGAATATGTCGACGATTTTGGTGTATCTGCTAGAGGGCGCCACCAACGGTGGTTTGGACCCCATTAAATCGCTACGACTTTTTTCTGCTACACTGTATCTCATTTTGGACTGGAAAAAATTTCTTCCCTATCTTTCCTAGTTAAAAATGGTACACCTTGTTAATGTCGCTAGAAGCAATGGTTTCTGAGAAAGACGCATCTAAATCTCATGGTGCATGCAATTTATCTAAAAGTAAAGTCAAATTGTTGCGTACGTAATGGGCCATATTGTAACAGCATTATACTGTGAACAACATAAGTAGATTTGCTTCAAGCGATCGAAAGATAAGACAGAAAGTGTTTATTTCTTCAATTTTGACATCCTATATCTTTGTTATTATTGATTTTGGTGGATTTTTGGATTTTTTTAGGATAAGTTAAAGTACATCGACTTATTTTCGTTGCTGGCGCCCTCTAGCAAATACACCAAAATCGTCGACATATATATATATATATAATAGAATGTTACTGTTCTGGACGATACATTATTTAAAAAATAATTATTTCTGACTAAACTATGCAGAATTCGAAAAAAAAGTAGAGCGAATTTTTTCGTTAAAAAACTTTAATTCCTTAAAAAGTATTATTTGCTTGACAATTGAAAGGAATAAAAAAATTCGAAAAGTTTCTGTTAAGAGTAGTTAGAAAACTACCCTTAGTTATAACCAATTTTGATTAAACTTATCATAGTTAAATACACAATAGAATAGAAAACAGAACATTTTTGCAGATTCCAACATTGGCTAAGTAAACGAAAGAAAAAATTCAGTTAAATTAGCAACAAATATCTGAATGAAGCAAAATCATCAACTGGCAGAGTAGCGAAATTCGTTCAATCAAGAAATATATAATTAACTTCTGGGAAATGTTGCTACTATCGTTCAAAACTCTTGTTCAAAATGTATTTTTAATTTTAAATTAAATTAAATATTAATTTCGTTGTATAAAAGGTATTAAATAAATATAAAAAGTAATATTTGGGCTAGATAAAAATGTCTAAGAACTACATTCCCAAGATCTTCTACAACGGGTACAATTATGAATGGGTTTTAGAACAAATAACTTTAGATGAAAACCTTACTACCCACATTTTTGTGCAGGAGCAATTCTTATTGATTATTAATGCAATTTAAATGAATTTTTATTATTATACACCAGTAACCATATATAACTATATATTAAATCCTGCAGTAATTATCGTTCTCATCTGCCTCAATTTAGAAAAACTGCCCTTTATCGAATTAGCGAAGAATGCAATTCGTTTTCCGCGCCTTAGTATTTTATTCCGTGCATTTTTGTTGCTCTGCGTAAACCGGAAGTGAATTTATGCAAGTCAGTGTTATTTTAATATCCCAGGGCACTTGGAAGGCAATTTCATCTTTCATTGAGTTCGGTATTTACATCAGAAATCTGGATTCGTAGAGTGCAGAGAGAAGCCAATCTACATATTCCGCAAATTAGAATTATAGGATCATCCCGCTGGCTCCTTATAAACAAAATAGTAAAAGAATCTTTAATATTCCGCGGCAGACACGGACGAATAAAAACTGACGACGTAGGTTTAATGATATCTCCAAATATAAATTAGTTTTCTAATTTAGTTTCTTTGTATATGTATATACACTTACCTCAATATAAAAGTTCCCAACCCGAATAAGTATCAAATTTTGTTTAAATTATGGAGGCTTGTCTATCAGAAATGTGCCTTTCATTTATTATTTTTCAAATTCAACATTTAATGTGAAATCAGATGGCATAATTTTATAAATACCTCAAGTAAAACCATCTATATGGCACTTATCCAACAGCATTGTCGCCGTAATTGCCATGAGCGGATCTATATTGTACACAAAGGGATAAGTTACGTTTAACAATACCGTAAGTTTACCACATCACCACTAATAATTATCGCATTACCTACACAGTATTTACATTATGTATTTATGACCCACAAAAACGCAAAAATATAATAAACAAACGCCTGTTTACATCACCAACACCGTAACCTGCACCTATATCCACGGAAGCAAACAGCGCTAAACGGCTTGTAACGTCACACCAATGATATCACGTTTTCAGCCTTCTGACCTTTCAATATGTTATGTTATATGAAAGATTACCATGTAATATCGGTCGAAGGTCTTTGAGGTAGCTTTATATAATCGCATCTACCCATTTGTTCACAACAGAATTTATTCATACCAGCATGGGTTTGTCAGTCAACTGTTACAAATCTATTGGCTGAATATATTTCCCATGTTCTAAATAGCAGAAGACAGGTAGATTTGGTATACACATAAGGCTTTTGACAGAATTGATCAAACAATTTTACTTCGTAAACTGGTGAACTTTGACTTCTGCAGCGAGTTTGTTAATTGAATTAAGTCCTATTTGTACAATAGAATACAGTATGTCAGTTACAATGGTTTTGATTCTGATAATTATTTTGCAACTTCTGGGGTACCTCAGGGTTCAACTCTTGGCCCCTTGCTGTTTACTTTATTTATAAACGATCTTAGCAATGCAATTGAATTCTGTAAACTATTTTATGCGGACGACTAAAAAATATTTTCAAATATAGCTTGCTTAGATGACTGTAATAGGCTGCAGATGGAAGTTCACAATATTCATTGGTGGTGGTGTATAGAAAACAAATTGCATCTCAACACATTTAAATGTAAGATCCTTAGTTTTTTAAAAAAAATATATATGTATTTGTTAATTTAATTATAGAATTGGTAATGTTGTTTTATTTCGCTGTAATTGATGTAAAGACTTGGGCGTATGGTTTGATTTTCCTTTCTTGAATATATAGTTTCTAAAACAAATAAAGCCTTGAAATTATGTGGATTTATTATAAGAAATTGTAAGAAATTTAATGATGTGAATGCTATAAAAACTTTATATTTTGCATATGTGCGATCAAGACTTTTACAGATACCATGTATTTCAAACGTTAACAAACTCTAAAGAATTTCAGACTGTATTGGCTCCCACAAGCGGATAATAAAGTAATATCAGAAGGAACTCGGTCCTTGGGGTATAAAATATTTAAGGTAAGGTCGGAAGGAAGAGGAGTTTATTTGTAATTATTCTTTAAGTAAACGCGGAGAGGGCTCTGGAAATTGGAAGAATCCCCTTAAAAGGTGGCTTAAACGCCGTTTCAATATCAAAGAGAAAAGAACGGAGCCGTAGAAACTCTCCGAGAAGTGATCAAAGGCAATTCGAGTCCTTTTTTTGCGGCGTGTATAACCTACGTTTACTGGCTTTGTACACCAGACATATTCCCGAAACGGAAATTAAATTTGAAATGTAAATGAGGCCTCTGCGGAGAGGGCATCTCTCTTTGAGATTAATTTTTAACTTGGCCGCCAATCGGCGTGCACCACGGAAAGTTCCAAATTTTGCCTAAATTCCTTAGGAGGAAATGTTCAAGTCAGGGTCGAATCAAGGGGCGTCAGGTGGGTCTGAACCTCAGCTAGAGCTGGTTTTTATTGTTAAATAAAAAATGTTCACTATGTAAATAAAACAAAAGTGTTCTAAGTAGTATTTTATTGGAGCGTTTAATATTCTTAAGTGGCAAAAGGCAATTATACCTACTGGTTGCTATGGTAGGTTGTTTATTATGAATTATGTAATAAACAGTTCTATCTGAATTTGAAAATAATGCAAGAAAGTAGTTGTGTTTCTGTGGCTGTTTTCCCAGAAGCTCAAGAAGCAATTTTTCATTTATTACCAGCGAAATCCAGGATGCATTACGAAAAGTGTTTGCCGAATTTAACGAATGGAGGAAAAAATGGAGAGTGATGACAATAAATGAAGAAGTCATGGTATCGTATTTTTTAAATTTAAAGAAAAAATATGCAATTTCATCTATGTGGTCGAAGTATTCGATGTTCAAGGCTATTTATAAAAGTCTACAAAAGTCTAGATATTGGAAAACATAACAAGCTTACTGCTTATTTGAAGAGTGAATCGAGAGGATACAAAACAAAAGAGCTGCAGTATTGCAAAGAGCACATATTGAAGAATTTTTGACTGGGGTTTCGGATAAAAAATATTTAATGATTAAGGTAATATCTCTTTTTCTTTTACATGTTTTTAGGTATATATGAATTATTTTAAGTTGCTCTAATAATCGGAGTTTCTGGTGTCTGTCGATGCTGCGAATTGACAAATTTAATTATTAAGATATATCAATAATGTATAAAAAATGTACTTCTCAGCCTATTAGAATCAACACATTACCGAAGGTAACCTCAATAGTTGCTTCATTCCTGAATATCACAAATTCAGAAGCATATACTGGCCATTGTATGAGGCGCACTCCAACAACTTTATTGGCCAATAAGAGCTCCTCTGTAGCAGAAAGTTATGTTGAGGAGTTCTTGTCTAACAAACTTGATATATTGCAAGGAAAATCCAAGAGAAATATATACAGGGTGTCCCAAAAAAGAAGGCCATACCATTAACCACATATTCTTTGGACAAAAATAATGTGACTTTTCTTATACCATTTTTTATTTGGGCGTCCCTGTTTCAATATATAGGGTGTTAAATTTACATTTTAAAAAATTATTTTTGTTAATAATCCCATTGTTTTGTATGATACACACTTGAAATTTTGCACGTACTTTTATCTTATTCCGGCATACTTATCATGTAATTTTGGTGAAAAAAATCGAAGGGTGAATGAAGGTAACTGAGGGATGCGGTACCCTTTATCCCCTCCAATTATTTATAAGTACGCCTATGCAGCTTTTTCTGAAATATCAAACGTAGAATTTTCTTCTCATCATTTTATCTCTTTTGTAATTTTTTGTTTAAATGCTCCGTTTTGAAAAAAAACGGCAATTTGTAGTGCCCATAAATCTATCATTCACTATCATTTTCAAGAGAAACTGAAATTTTGTGGATATACCAATTATTACAATACCTTGGCAACTTAGCAAATCGTAATACTTACTGAATGAATAATTGCTAATTAAAACAGAATGGATAATTTTAAATTTTATGAAATGAGGAATTCTTATGAATTTAAAATATAATATGGCATTAAAATCTGTAATACAGTTCTCTTATCAACCAAAAAATAATAGTCTTGTTTAATAATGAACGATCAACATAATTAATTTTTACCTAAATAACATTAAATAAAATAATTTATTAATTACTACTAATTTAACAAACGTTCTACTTGCCCACCCTCCTCATTAACACATGTACGTGCCCTTTTAAGTAGCGAAAACCTAATAATTTGAAAGATATTATATATTGTAATAACAGGTATATCCACAAAATTCCAGTTTCACTTGAAAATGGTAGTGAATGATAGATTTATGGGCACTACAAATTGCCGCTTTTCTCCAAAACGAGGCATTTAAACAAAAAATTGTAAAAAAGGTAACATGATCAGAAGAAAATTCTATGTTTGATATTTCAAGAAAAAGCTGCATAGGCGTACTTATAAATAATTGGAGGGGATAAAGGGTACGATATCCCTCAGTTACCTCCATTCGCCTTTCAATTTTTTTGCTTGAAATTGAACGTAGAATAACATACTGAAGTACGTACATCTCCTGAAACACCCTGTATTTTATTCTCTCTTTAGTGGTTTCTAAGAGACCCTGAAAACCCTTCAAATATGACTCATCCTGTGAGTTATAAACTGGTTCACCACAAGTAGACCGAAAGAACTTGAAACCACCCTTGGTTAAAAAGATACGAGTAACAGTCATCTTTTGTGTTCATCGGTATTAAATTTTAATATTTGCTCCCCATTAGCACATCGTTGACAATGGCACTCATTGTGCGATATGTCACTATGCCGTTCTTTCTCAGCTCATCTACATAAAGAAGTACATTCACGATTCACGCTCGAATCGCCCCAGGTTCGCCGGGCAACCCCAAGTCAAGGCGGCGCCCACCCTATTACGCCTAATCAACATGTTGACAATGGGATTGTGCAAGTGCAAATGATTTGTTTAATCGATTACGCAGGGTAGCGGTTTGATTTGCTGAACTGGGGCCGTACCGCTACGTGCTCGTTATCGAGGAGTTTGCTCGGAGGGCCCATATTTTACCATAGATTACTACTATCGGAACTCCTCGTCATACCCTTCAGCTATTGCGAGGATACATTCGTCATTACAATTGCTAATCGCGCTTATTCCTACACAGATAGAAATTCACGTAAAAGTTTACTGCAATTGTGCATAAAATAATACAGTAATGATTGGATTTTGAATGCAAACGTTGTAGCATTTCCGGCGGTACTGCTACCTCATTTAGAAATTTTAAAATCAACATAAAGACGAAGCAATTCTTCTGCCTCTCTTAGACACAAATACATGCTGCATTGTTTTTTTCTAAGTATTTTCCGAAATTGCTGTTTTCTAAAAGTACAACAATTAATAAGTATATAATAGTTATTTATAGTACATGTGGGATATATGCATTATTACACATGAGTGAGACATTTGCACGACGAGGACGTTAGTCCACATGTACTATATAAAATTTTATCTAGAACTTCAAAAAAATTCATCTACAACTACCTTAAATTGAGAAAAGTCAAAAATCAGATCCAGTTTGTAAGTTTTGATTCAAAATCAAGAAGCAAAGGCATTGTTATGGTGACTTGTCAAACTTGTTATGAACAAAATTGAGTTTTCATTTTTTCGTTTTCTTGTGAAAATAGTGGTGTTGATTGAAATAATGAGTGATTCAGAAACAGAAAACTTGCCTCTTGAAATTGAAAAAGCTACTGCAACTGCAGTAGCTCCACTTTTACCAGATAAATCGAGAACCAAGTACGAACAATTTTATAAACGATTCACTGATTGGTGAGCATCTAAGAATATAAAATATGAAGCAAAAAAAGGTATTATTAGCATTTTTTGATTTTATTCAAGAAGTACAAATCATCTAGCCTTTGGGCGTTTTGTTCTATGCTGCGATCTACGAAAAAGGATGTTTCGAAATTTTTACAAGATTCCGATAACACAAAATTCTTGCTAACAACATACGTTTACATACATAATATCGTCTATCATTTTCAGAAAGTTCAAGCTTTAGATACATTAGAACCTGCTGATTTCCCCAGTCGCCTTGAAATTTGCAATTATTGGCATCTTGGCATTTTAAACAGGTTAGTGCCATACTACTTAAAAAACAATAAATTTCTAGGCAAAATGTACGTAACTACAAACTGAATAATTAATTGTACTTACGAGTAATACTAAAAATTCATATTTATTTGTAAAACATAGTGAAAACGTAATATCAAAATTATTAAACTGTAATAACCTAACATTCGAAAACATTTATTTATTATCTACATTTGTTTTTATTAACAAATAAATCAATATTTAAGAAAAATTCATTCATGTATCTAGATTAAAAAAAATAATTTTACTCCTTGTCGTTAAATAACAGTACAAAAACTAGGTAACTAGGTTATTGGCCTAATAATACGGTAAGTCGAGATTAACTCTCGATAACTTTTTTGAGCATCAGATCAGAGGCGTGTCATTTCGGTCTTGGACAGTTTTCTGTCGACAGCACGATGGTTTTTTATTACTTAGTATTTAAACACGAAACACTTTTCAGCGTTTCTTAATAATTTACCCACTGGGTATAGGTTTTTTATGTAATGTACGTAAATGGTTTTATTACTCGGTTTATTATTAGATATGTTGAAGGCTTGTAATTTCAATGTAACTAAGCTAATTTCAGTCATAACAGATACATTTGCTCAGATGAAAATCCACACGCTACTTGTCGGTTTAGCTTTCAGAGGCGATTTATTGTCAACGTATGGGCAGGAGTGTACGGGTATCGTTTGATTGGACAGTATTTTCTACCGAAAAACCTGAGTGGATCGCTTAACTTGCAATTTTTAATAGAATTATTTCATTATTATTATTTAATTTCATTGGATATTAACATTTTAAATTATTATTGGCTGAAGTTGAACTGAGCAAGAAAAAATGATATTCTAAAATAGTCAGGACATCCATTTATTTGTGATGTCTAAAACCTAGGTAAGTAGGTACTAGAAAAATATTTCAACTTGGCAACATTGCATCAGGTCGACATCGAGTTGAACTGTGAGCTGTAAACGACCAAGGCTGTGAGCGGTCAGTGACAGTCTGAAAAGGGGGTTTAAATAATAATTTGAAAATATTTTTTTTCGGCGTAAATATGCATTTAGATTTTTTTATTCGCGTATTCGCATTATGCTCATTATTTCCTATCTCCTCTTAAAATTAATGACATTATGACTGACTCACCCTGTATATTCCGTCAATTTTGTCTATTTATTTTCGACCCCTTTGTCAATAACAAAAAAAAACCAGTTTCGATAAATAGTAATTTTCCGGAATGTTATGTAACATTAACAGAATTAAAGTGCACATCCCTAGCTGTAGCTGCGATTATTTGTTCTCGGGTCTGTGGGAGCAGTCCCTTGTGCTTCCAAACGTTTCGCCGTTCTTCACTGTCGGCATCTTCAGTGATGACTCCTCAAATGTTTCGTCGCGACTGAGGCTTTATTTACTTCATTAATACTTAACACAAAAAACATTACAGAAGCTTTTACTTAACCGAAAAATTAGTAAAATAGGATTTAAAATCTCTTTACTGGCAAAGGGGTATTATTACAGATTAGTCAGCTTCTCTTAGAATCAAATTACAATTATCTGCTAAAGATTTTCCCCTCGGGGCTTAATTTCAAGCGAGTTATCACACATAAATAAAGCTAAACACACCCTGTATGCAATTTTGACAGAATTTATGAGTTAAACGTTACAACAGGGAATGAATTACTGACCGCAGCCTTATCTCCACTAGGCTGACCGAAGGGAAGCTTGCGCTTCTACAAACAGTTCCTAATTGCCCCTCAGCTTACAAAAAGGCACATCGCAGTCTTGGTTAATGCAGTCGATTAGCCGTTGTTGAGGCAAAAGCGGAGTACATCGGGCTCTCCATTCCTTATAGCTCTATCGTGGTTGTCTATCGGCGAAATAATTTGTCATTCTATGCGGTTATCGATAATGATTACCAACATCGCTGTTTCAAGAGATTGCCTTGTAGCGCAAACCGCTGTGTGACGTCATTTCCTCCTACAACTTCTCGGTAGTCGTTTCGGTACACAGTTTCACACAATAACTACAAAACTAATTAAGTAGTTGTTTAGATTATAAATCTTATTATTCAAATATAAATTGCATGCTAATTTCAGTAGCTTTATTAGAATTAATAGTTTGATTTCTTTTATTGGGCCACCTTGTTAAACCAAAACTAAACTATATATAAAATCGACATTAAAAATACTAATAAGATACGTATCTACTTGTATGTTGTTTAGTTTTATATGTACCTGAGAATTTAAACTTAACTAAACCAAAAATCAAGAATAAATTCATCATAAGTATATTATTAAAATTTTTATTATACAACACATCGCGCTTCATTGTTTTTTGCCACAAGTTTGGCGTATTGGGATTCTGGGGTAAACTAGGTAGTAAATAATTGATTTGGGAAAATTATATTTTTTTTGATCACACTAAAATTACGAAATCATTCAGAAAATGTAATAAAAAAATGCTAAATGACTCCATTTTCTCGAATACATATGTCCTTATACCTGTTGGGACCGATGTCAAACTATGTTTTTATATATTTTAATTCTCCTATGCCTTAATTTGCTATATAAGTTGAATCTAGTACACATCTAAAATTAATTAAGTACAACTCTCAAAGAAGCATGTGTTCATGTCACCGACAGAGAAATGCGAACTATTGAAATATAGCTTTTTTTCGTTTGTGTTCGATGTAGCTATGGCTCTTTTAATAAAACCATTGATACACGGTATAACGATCAATAAAAAAAAATGTAAGCGTTTAAAAGGGATGTAGAAATCACGAAAACGCCCTGAAAAATCTTTGTTTGCATGTTATGTTTATGGATGGGAAAATTAGTATGCGGAAAAGGTCCCCGATGATTAATTTTTAAGTGCCCGGTTGTATAGGCAATCAGTGGCGGCTTATAGGCTTTTGAGGTGGGTGGACAATTATACTTAATATGACACAGACTATTACTTTGTATTTTTTTGTGAACTTACAGACGCATTTCCTACAAGCAATATTCCATTAAACAAACTGGAGAACCCTAAGTTATGTACGTTTCTATAAAAATATATGGACCGAAGAATCCGTCGTCAAAGTACGTTAAGACTAAAATATGTCGATAGGGTTTACAACAATGTACTGATCAATACGAAAGACATTGCGCACAATTTCGTTTATTTCATTATAGACGAAGCTCCTTATGCTTGTGGGCGTTCAGCAGCCAATTTTTTAATTGGTCCTTTAAAAAGTAACACTGCTAGTGACACCACTTGCTGGCATCAAAGGTACTGGATAAAACCATTTACGAAACTATTATAAATTTTATTGTTGACTTTTATAACCCGATCAAGATGCTTCAGATAAAGTTCACGTAATGCTGTGATGCAGCTGCGCACATGTTAGTAGTAGTAGTAGTAGTAAGTGTGGGCGGCCTCAGCCTGGCAAGTAGGCCACACATGGGCCCTTTTTGCCTACCCTGACATCTCATCACCTCTCCACTATTCTCCCTCGGCCTTCCTTGAACCTACCCGACGCCCTAATGAACGCCAGGATCCTAGTCCATGGTAGGCCCCTCATCTCTTCCCTTTGCAGCTCCTCGGTGCCAAAGATCCTATATCTTAGTCTTCCAAGAGCCGCACAATATCCTAGGAAGTGGATAGGGGTATCCTCCCCCTCTCCACATTCCGGACATAAGGGACTTTCCTCTATGCCTATCAAATTCAAATGCCTCCTGAGTCTGCAGTGGCCTGTCAGGACCCCCACCATTTGGTTCAGGGATCCTCGACTAAGGCTCAACAGCCACTTCGTCCTAAATTTATTAGGCTCATTGAAGAAGTCGTGGGCCTGTCTACATCCCCCGTTCCTTCCCCAATTCCCTCCTAGTGTTTGATAGGCCCATTTATTAAGGGCACTATTCATACTACCTCGCGTAACTCCCAAAAAGGGTTCGGGTCCCTGGCAAGGTGCCCCAGATCCGAGACGAGCTAGCAAGTCAGCCGTCTCATTACCGGGGATTCCCTTATGGCCAGGAACCCAGACCAACTCCACCTCCCGTTGTCTGGCCAGGGACTCCAGGGCATCGCCACACTCTTGAACAAGACTAGATCTCGTCACCGGAGAGCTAAGTGCCCTGAGTGCAGCCTGACTATCAGAGCAGATGAAGATTTTCTCCTCCACACAATTCCTTACTTCTCCCTGCTGCGCACATGTTAAAAGCAGGACAGATTTTATATCAAAAATATACAAAATGAAACATTTCACAAGTGCTGCTCACGCACTTAATCGGGTAGCTGAGAAAATAAGGGGAAAGTTTCCCTTTAGTACACTTTTATATCAACTGCCAAAAAAGTTTTCATTAAGGCGCCTACAAGAAGAAACGTTTATAGGGAGGCTTACCTCTGTTTCCCGAACCAGTTATAACTAGATGGGGGTACTCGATTAGAAGCTGATAAACATTTCGATGGCATAGAAGATGTTATTTGTAGATTTAATCCTAATGATAGCAGCGCCATACACACACTGCAGGACTTACTGAAGGATAAAATATTTTCGATGACATATTATGTTACGTCAATAGATACTATGGTTTCTTAGTTAGTGCGATAAGGAAATTGGAATCACATGGCCTATACCTAAATGAACAATTTGAAGTAATAGATGATGTACAAAAATATATATACAATGTTAATAATATACGCCATCAGTAGTACTACAAAAAATGCAAAGCGTGTTAAAAAAATCCAGGATACACTATTTTGGAAAACAGTTTTATCTGGTACATATCAGAGGTTCCCAGTAAATATACTAATAATATTTCATGATATTAAGTGATAAAGGTCGTCGTTTCGCTACAGAAAAAGTAGAAAAGCATGTCGCAATATGTTTTAACCACTTCCAATATGCCACGCAAATCTTGTCTCGATACTAAGGTTTGTCGAGTATGTGCTGTCATTTTTACGTGTTATCTTAATTTATATAGGTCTTTTATTCTCGACTTACTATTTGATGACTATGTTACGACATATTTTCTGTGAACATATTAATATGTTCGTTCGTAAACTGACTACGGTCCTGTTAAGCTCCACACTCCACTATCTCTAATAATGAGCACCTTCTTCTGTTTTGTAAATTTTGGTATAGTTGAGAAAATAAATCAATAAAAACAGTAAGCGTTTAAAAGGAATGTAGACATCGCCAAAACGGCCGGAAAAATTTCTGTTTGCATTTTATGTTTATGGATTGGAAAATTGGTATGCACAAAGGGTCCACAGCCCCCAACCCCAGCTGATTAATTTTTAAGTTGTATAGGCAATCAGTGACGGATCATAGCCACACCTTCATTTTGATGTTTTCTAGAATATTCCGTTCTCGAGATTGCAGGAACTTCTAGAAGTCTAAAAACATATATAAGCGGATCGGTTTCGCCGTCACAGTTCAGTTTATATTGAGTAGTCAAACACGAATAACATAAACGTCAAAGGCGTTAATGTAAAGACAGTTGTTAATTTGTTTGGAGTACTGTTGCCGTGAGTAAAGTTTGTTTTTCTACTTGACGAAGTCAACGTAGAGGTTACAATTTGTTTACTTTTCTGAGACGAACCGCCACTGTAGGCCGCCCAACAGTAATAAATTCAACACATAACGCCCGAATTGTTTATTTTACTGCGGGATCTCGCAACGGCGCGTCGGAAATGGGCCCTGACGGAGGCCGGAGCCCCCTCTTCGACAATTGGCGGGCCACATCATCGGCGCGTGCTTTAATTTTCTTCGGGGGCAGTAAATTTGCATACAGATTAATTCTCCATTACGGGCGTCGCGGCGCTCCCGCCCGCAACGCCGCCGCAACTCTCCTCCGCCGCCGACGGCGACGTCGCTATTTATTGCTAATTAACATTCAGGTTGCGTATTGCCGCGAATTCGGATCTCGGGCGGCCAAATTGCATTACACGTCGCCGGCTAGATTTGCGTACTGTGTACAGTGCAGCGCCGGAATACCCGGAGCCGGTCCGTAAACAACGGGGCCCGGATCGCCCTAGTCGGCTGCGGTAATTAAAAGGGGGATTTGAACGCGGTTTGCGAGTTGTCAAATAAACCGAACGTCATAAATTTGTCTAGGTAATACGATGCCTACTGACAAATAACAGGCGCTTAGCAACCGAATACTTTCGGAGGCTTTCGCTTTACTTTATTAAATGAAATGTAATAATTCGAAATAGTGGAGCGCGGAGTTTAACAGGACCGTAGTCAGTTTATGAATGAACATATTAATAAATTCACGGAAAATATGTCGTCACATAGTACTATCACCAAATAGTAAGGTTAAGTCGAGGATAAAATACCTATATAAATTAAGATAACACTTAAATATGACAACACTTACCCGACAAATCTTAGTATTGAGACAATATATCTATGGCATATTGGAAGTTAGTTAAAACATATTGTTACGTATTTTCCTGTAATGAAATGGCGATGTTTATCACTTAATTACCGTTCGACGTTTACTGTTGACAACGCACAGTATAAGAAATTATTATTATCAGTGTTTATATAAAGTATAGTTAGTCAACTGGCCTTAGTTGTGGACCATGTCGGCTAGATGGTGGAACTATAACATGTGCAAGATCTCTTAAACGAGCTCTTGAGAAGCCGGTAAACAAAGTCAGACTGACTTTATTTTAAAACCAAAGTCAGGCTGACTCTATTTACTGACTTGGCTCGTTTAAGATATTTTGGATAAATTATAGTCCCGCCATCTAGTCGACATGGTTCACAACTAAGGCCGGTTGACTAACTATAATAAAAACACTGACTGTATATTAATATATTTGCTGGTAACTCCCGATATGTACAAGCTAAAACTTTACATATATTTTCCAAAATGGTCTATCTTGCATTTTTTCAACACATTTTGCATTTTTTCTATTGTCGTACTACTGACTGAGCGTATAATATTGGCATCGTATACAGGGTGATTCATTAATAATGGGACAAGAGCTTAAGAGCATGTTGCTGACCTCAAAATAGAGCTATTAAACAAATATGTCTTATCTGAATGTTGGTCCTTTTCGATCTACAACAGCATAATACTGGATAAGAAAAAAGCGAAATTTCGTAATGTTTCTAATGACTTTTCCCGAATTTCAGGCGGCGTACATTAAGTGTCTTCTGTTTTTCATCCCTTTCTATAAATAATTTGGGACAAAACTGTAGGGGTTACGACAGCGACAAACGATTTCTGTTTAATGCCATACAATAATGACTATATTGCGTCAGGTAAAATGCTTCATTTTTACAGTAAAATGAAGCGTTTGTTTACTTCCGGAAATCGATATGATAATGCAAGGCTCTATTGACTGTTGGCGATAAAAATTATTTTATTAACATGATTTTACCAACATAAGTCGGCGTTCTGCTAAAACAATAGAGCACCGTCTTACGTTCAATAGGTACATATTTTTTATCACTTCTACTTAAGGTAACAAGTAGTGACTTGTTTGAAATAAAAAGAAATATGTACTGGTGTTGATACAGAACAGGGATTCTACAACGGAAGCTTATTAACCTAGAATAGCAGAAGGTACTGCATAAGCAGCATCACCTGGCGAGAGGCCAGTGGCGAGACAACCTGTATAGTCTGCAGACTAGTCACTGTTCCTGTTAATTTCAGCGAGACCACGCGCAATAACCGACTTGAAAAATGCGGCGAATTATTCGAAAGGGTTCGAAGCGATTCGATGAGGATTTTCAGCGCGGCGCGGCCTCTATTTGTTTTCGGAGTTCCGCCACGTTAAATGCTACATTCCAGGGGGTAGCTAATAAACCGGGGCCAGCGGGAAAATTGAGGGATGCTTTACATTCCGTTTCCAATTCGACTCGCACAAAAATAACACTCGAATTAATTGAAACAGTTTTATATCGGAAACGTCCCTAGTTTTGCGCCGGCCGTTATTAATTAAAGAAAACATTCGGCTTATGCCTGGTTTATTTAAACGAGCGGAAATTCACGTTGGGTTTTAACTCTTTTTTGTCCCTTCGTCGATGGGAATGGCGGCAATAAAAAGAATGAATTAAAAATTTGGCACGTTCGAAAACTGTCATCAAAAGTCGACATTTTCGTTACATTTTCATTTGAGAAAGAGAATCTTATGTCACCTAGCTGTCATTTTTCTCAAAAACTGTTGCCAAAATCGATTTTCAACAAGAGTACCTTTTTTATGTAAAAATCATAAGTTTTCATTTTCTATGAAATTATCAAAAAAATATACACAAAAAAGTTTTGGATATTTTTGAAGCACTACCTCCTTTGTGTTACCCACCCCTGGACAAACGGTATTGATTTCCTTTTAGATTTTCAAAGAGAACATAAAAAGTTATAGGATTGTGCCAAATTTCATTAATTTATGTGTTTGGGGAATATTAATTAAAAACCGTCATTAAAAACTAACCTTTCACATCCAGTATGTCGGAAATATTGGTAATAAAAAAGATACAGGGTGTCAAAGTTGGAATTTAAAAAGTGATTTGTAATAATTACAATGTGTGTGACTGTATCAACTTAAAAATTTGGGAATAGATGCTTTTGAATATGAGAAATCATAATCTGTCTATTTTGACGTATTTCGTAGAGGGCACCACATCCGACATATTTGTGACGTAACTGTGAGCGTAAGCTTTTTGGACCTAACTTTTTTATTATAAAATCTTAAACTTACATTGTTTTTGAGGAAAAAAGGTATGCTTGTCATTAGTCTCAGAATTATCCATTTTCGCATGATTTCCAAATAGATTGCAACCTGATAATCAACAATTTAAAAAAATCTGTCTAGGAATTTGGAGAAAAAGAGACAAAAATTTGTTCATATTTGGAGCTGCAAGAATCAGTATGACTTCCATTTTAAAAACGTTGCATGCTGAAAAATACTATCCGTAGCACTTTACACTAGGGCAAATTTTATTGCTTGTCGATCAACATATCCAATTTGCAATGGAATTTTGGCGCCTATGTTAAAATATTATACAATGAATATTCAGTTGACTGTTGAAAATCTATTTTCTCGAAAATAACCAATTTCTGAGTTTAATGACAAGTATCCCTTTTTTCCTCAAAAACAATGCAGGTTTAATATTCTTTCATAAAAAACGTAATAACAAGTAAGGACCAAAAAAGTTACGCTCACATTTACGCCACAAATATGGCGGATGTGGCGCCCTCGAGGAAATACGTCAAAATAGAAACAGATTATGATTTCTCATATCTATTCCCAAATTTTTAAGTTGACACATTCAAGCACAGTGTAATTATTACAAAAAATTACTTTTTATTGCATTTAATTGCAACTTTTTTATTATCAACATTTTATTAAGGCAATCGTAATATTTTGAAGTGAAAAATTTAGTATGTCACCCTGTATAGACTTTTCGTCTGATTTTGCAGTCTAGAAAACGCAGTTAAATTTATGCGTATAGATTAAGAACCATCATACAGCTTCAGCCCAACGTTTCCTGAATGACTTTGTATAAAATCCATCTATCTACTATCGGAGTAAAAAGTCCAGACCCCTGGGTTTGAAAGCCGATATTGCCAAAACGTAGGAGCAATAAAAAATTAAATTTGGACCATAGGTAGCTTTAATATTATTGTTATGCACAATCAAATCGGAATTTGTTTTTGAATATTCGTTTTTTAGTTATTAGAAATAATGTACCAAAAAACACGATTTTCGGGCGGCGAAACGTAATCCTGTCACTTCAACTCGTCATAACTTTTTTATTTATAAGCTTTAAAATGTGCAATTTTAACTGGTAGTATATTAAACTGTGCTGTTTCGAACTGTGTAAGTCTCTCTTCTTAGAATTCCTTATTTTTTTTTATCTTGCTTATAACAGAAGTTGATGGTATCTTCGTAAATACAGCGTCTTTTTTTAAAATACAAAAACAGTCATAGAACATATAAAAACCTTAACAAAGAAATGTAACAGTTTTGTGAATTAATGCACCTGTAAACAGTGTATGGGTAAATATCGTTCTCAATTATTTCTTACGCGCTCCATTCGCGCTGTGACCAGTGTCGGGAGCTTTTTTATTCCAGCTTTGTTAAGATCTTAGAAAACATTTATTTGATACATACTTCTGTATAGCATAAATATTGTAATTGTTATTTTCTTAGCTTTCTTGACAATAATAATAATAATATTCTTGTGGAACTCTGCCTATTTGTGATTTTATTAACTATAACATATACAGTTTCATTTTATTATTTAGTTATATCTCATATACATTGTCAAAGTTGATCATAATATAAGATTCTTTCGCATTACCTTGAATATAAAAACGGGAATAGCATATTTACAAGCATATATCTAAGTCGTCGTCATCATCATCAGGTATTTCCTCGCCACCATCATTACTGTTATCGTCGTCTTCGGCGTTCAAATTTATCACTACTACTACTGCTATACAGCAGTATCCAATAAATGTTCTTTTTGCCTGTATTTCTGTTCCACTTTTTTGGCATGTTCAATCCAGTTGGGCCAAACAGAATTTGGTATATTTTCCATGGCCGATTGGCAGAGGTTCAAAACATATTTTATTTTAAATGTAGAATTTCGTTTAGAAACGTCATTTTTAACATAAACTCATATTAGTTCAATAGGGTTTAATTCACAATGAGCCGCGGGAAGCCATAACATTTTCACCATGTCTTGCGGCAAATCCTTTGTAATCCACTGAAAAATAACAATTTATATTTTATAGATAAATATGTATGAAATAAGTAAATATTTTCTAACATCTTATCAAAGCTGAACTAATAAAGTACCCGACACTGGTCACGGCGCGATAGACGGCCGAGTGCAACCCCACGCCCCACTTTACCCCGCTTGACGGGAAGCGTAAGAAATAATTGGGAACTATATTTACTCACACTGTTTACAAGTGCATTAATTCACAAAACTATTATATTTCTTTATTAAGGTTTTATATGTTCTATGACTGTTTTTGTATTTTAAAAAAAGACGCTGTATTTACGAACTTATGTATTAAGCAAGATAAAAAAATAAGGAATTCTAAGAAGAGAGACTTACACAGTTCGAAACAGCACAGTTTAATGTACTACCAGTTAAAATTGCACATTTTAAAGCCTATAAATAAAAAAGTTATGACGAGTTGAAGTGACAGGATTACGTTTCGCCGCCCGAATATCGTGTTTTTTGGTACATTATTTCTAATAACTAAAAAACGAATATTCAAAACCAAATTCCGATTCGATTGTGCATAACAATAATAGTGAGGCTACTTATGGTCCAAATTTCAATTTTTTTCGCTCCTACGTTTTGGCAATATCGGCTTTCAAACTCAGGAGTCTGGACTTTTTACTCCGATAGTAGTACCCTCACATTGTCCACAGCACAACGACAGAAAAGGAAAACATAAATCGCTCATAGAAATATAATACTCTGAGACTTTTACAACGTAATAAGAAACCATGGGTCCATAAAGATTTATGTAAAAGCCCTACTACTCACTCAATATCTCGATGGTGTGTATAAGGTCCCCTTGGGTGCCGTCCCCAATTTGGCAAGTGTAGTCGCCCTGGTCCGCATGCCGGATATCCTTCACTTGCAAATTGTACCCCATCAGGGATATCCTGGGGTCCATGCTGATTATCTGTTGTCCCGCGCTTATAAGGGTGGTGCCTCTCTTCCACACGATCACAAACGGCCCTGCAAAAAACACGAGAATGTCTTTACTGCCGAAATACGAGTCGTTTGAGGGGGATGGGGCTGCATTGTAGGCCTTTACTGCGGCCTCGTGGAAAACTCTGACGATACGGCCACGAAAACATGTCCGTTAGGATAATAAGGGATGTAAGACATGCGTCATGTTCCATGCAAAAGAGATTTGAACAATTTCACAGTTTACACTAAAATAAATACTACTGAAGTTGTTGCTTCAATTGCGTTCTTATAATTTTATAGTAGAATACAAGGTGTTTCTTAAGTAGATGTGAAAAATTTAGGAACGTATTCTGTGACCAAAAAGAAGAGTTCTTTGTTACATAAATGTAGGATCTTAGGTCTTCTTAGTTATTGTTTAACTACAGCGTGTCAAAAATATAAAAAATCAGTTTTTAATTTCTAAACCGCTTGAGATAATTTAACCAAATTTGGTGTGCATATTTAGTATGACAGTAGGTATTAAACAAAAATTATCAGCTTCAGAAACTTACCAGTGACGGAGGTGTGGGTATCGTCGATCATTATTTGCCAAAAAATATATATCAGCCTGTATAATATTACAAATAAAGTATATTATCATATGTGCTATTGTATTATCTTCACTCTTTGTTTCTTTACACTTTTTTGTATTCCAAACCGATCAACAAAATTGATTTATTTGATCAAGTGCATTTTTACGATACTCATTACATTACTTAAAAAATAACAAAATAATTAATTAACAATGGAATTATTTTACTATTATTTATTACAACAAATATTGGACACTGCCATCTTCAGCCAAAATATACCTATGTTTCAGATCTTCTTGAAATTGCAGCTTGAACATTTTAAGGCATTATCAACTGCAAACTACCTTTCCTTTTTGATTATAATTTGATTAGTTTATAGTTTTCTTTCCGTATATGATCATAACAAACTGTAGTAGGTATTTAGATTTACAATTGTATAAGCGATTACTATTATTTTAATCAGTGTATAAAATCGTAAAAAAACTACTAGGTCTGGGATGTATTCCATTTTTTACAATATATTTTAAAATACCACTTATTTAAACGGCTCTATCGGATCAAATTCGTTTCGAATTTTCATATGCAGCGATTAAAACTTATTTTTCCGCTGTCGACCGCAGTATATCACACGATAATTAACAGAACTCCGAACAGTTGCGGCGTACTATCGCCGAATACAAAAATATAAAACCTTCGCCCGCCGCCCAACCCTGTATCTGCTATTAAACCCTGCCCCGCTGTTTTTACATCTCTGTATTTGATAGTGTCACATCCGATACGGCAATTTTGCAACATAAACCGAAAACACCGAAAGCCAATTCCAGAGAAATTGCCGGGAGTGGTCCATTTAAATTGAGCTATCTGCGGCACTGGCGGCCGGCGGAACTGCGACCTGTAACAGGAATTCCTCAAATTTACGCCGATGTGATACTGGACGTTTATTTTTATTCAAATACGTTTCTACAGTTATATGTATATTATTTCTACATTCAGCTTGGTTTACAAAATTAAAGGTTGAAGACTTTCCGGAAACGTATTTAAATAAAAACTTATAAGTCTGTTTGGAAATGAAAGAAAGTAATAAAACCCCAAGATAAGAACCGGCCATGGGCGTGGTAATATTTCGTTTCAGGTAATTATCGGGTAACACTAATGCTAACAGGTAATGGGTGTACATTAGTATATTTTACTGGATACATCATAGGGCAGGAGCCAGTGTATTGTGACAGATCAATCCAGTCTTAGAGCTGAATATAGGAAGACGTGCTAGTGCAGTAGAGTAAAATTTGACTTGTGTTTAGTGACTATTGTGCCAGTGAATATAATATTGTTTCGGTAAAATGTCGAGCTTTACAGATTACGTACCTGCTAAACGCGTGAAAAGATGTGCGCTGTCTCAGAATGAGAAGATTATTATATTAAATGCATTTAATGCATTGAAACACCAAAATCCTACCAACAGTGTTGACGACATCGTGTAAAAGTATTCCAAAATGATAGGGATTGGAAAATCGACTATCTACAGACTTTTAAAGGAAACAAAAAATTAACAAGATACTGTAAATCCCCCAAAATCATCTACAGGGAGGTCAAAAGTCGTTATAGATGATTTCCTCAAAAATGTCATTCGCAGAAAAGTACACTCATTTTATTTTAAAAAAGAAATAGCAACGCTAAACAAAATTATCAAACAAACTTAGTGACTTCCCTCTTATACCAATCTCTTCCAGCAGATTCAATAATTTTACATGATTAACGGTGTCGAACGCCTTAGCCAAATCAACGAATATGCATAGTGCTGGTTGTTTATTGTTAATCGATTGATAAATTTGAGTAGTTAATTTGAGGAGTGCATCCTCCGTTGACTTGGCTTCCCTGAACCCAAACTGATACTCACTTATAATGTTAAATTTTTCTAAATAATTAAGTAATATTTTTTTAATCGCTTTTTCAAAAATTTTAGTTATATTAGTGATAAGAGTAAAAAAAATGTAAAAAGTTTTCGACAAGTATTTTTTGATGGACTTTCAACAGGATTCTAGGCACCTTCAGGTAAAGGGCGAAGATTAATAGTGGCACATATAGGTAGTGCCAGTGGTTTTGTAGATGGCGGTTTATTTTTATTTGAATCTAAAAATTCAGGTGACTATCACGAAGACATGAACGCAGATGTTTTCGAAGAGTATTTTACACAGATGTTGGATCTTATTCCTTCGGGGTCTGTAATTGTCATGGATAGTGCCAGTTACCATTCACGGCAGACCGAGCGGACGCCTACGACTGCTTGGAGGAAAGCCGATATAATTCAATGGTTATCCGGAAAAAATATCTCTTTTGAAACAAATATGGTGAAAAAAGAACTTTTGACACTTGTCAATCTTAATAAAGATCAGAAAAATTATGTTATCGATGAAATTGCAACAAATCGCCAAATAACGGTACTACGGTATCACTGTGAAGTTAACCCAATCGAATTAGTCTGGGCGCAGGTAAAAGGAGATGTAGCGCGAAATAATACGTTTAAATTAAGTGACGTGAAAATTTTGTTAAAAAATTCCTTGGAACGAATAACTGCAGATAATTGGCAAAGATGTATACGTCATGTACAAAAAGAAGAGGAGAAAATGTAGGAACTCGATAATTTAATTGACGTTACTGTGGAATCTATCCTTATCAATCTAGGAGACGAAGATAATCCATCAGAATATTCAGAGGATGAATTTTAATATACCTACTTTTTTATTTTCTTTATTGTACATTTATACAACACTACATTTACTCAGCATAATTTAAATTTTCAAAATACATATATTTTTGTATGAAATAAAAGTCTATTCACTAAATTTAAATAAATATTTTGATAATAATATTGAATAATTTTATTTGAATTACTAAAAACCCTCTTAACCCGGTTATGATGCTTAAAGTAGCCTCTAGTTTTGAAATGCTGTTTTTATATTGTTTACTTATCCGACCGAGAAATTGAAGCGACATAGACAAAGACGGATTGTCGGGGATTAAATTTTAGCTACCTGCTACAATTTAGTAGTAGACCTCATCTCTCTTGTATCAGATCACAACGAAGGAAGTTGCGCCAATTTGAGGCAATAAAAAATCACAATTTTCTTGATAATATTGCTTATGCAATATAAAGAGTGAGTCAAAATTCACTCCCCAGCGACCGGATATATATTCTAAAAAAAAAATAAAACAAAAATGTAAAATACTAAAATCTCGAAAGCGGAACCGTTTTCAGAAAATTTTGTAAAGAAAAATTCAAATTTATAATATTTTTGTTTAATATTAACACATTTCAATCCATACAAAATAACAAATAGCAAAAACGAAGATCCTTCAGACATTTGCTAACCTTCAAAAACATTACCATTTTCGTAAATACACTTCTGCAATCTGTGGTGGAAACTCCTGGCAAACAATAAACCTTTTTGTATCCTCAAAACCAAAAGTCTATCGGAGTCAAGTCAGACGACCGGAGTAGCCATGGTGTTGGTCCACACCGTCCAATCCGTTTATTAGGAAAACGGCGGTTCAAAATATGTCGTACTGGTAATGTGGCATGTGCGAGCGCACCATCATGCTGAAACCACTTAGTTGCTCGTTGTTGTAGAGGAATATCTTCTAATAAACCTGGCAAAATGTTCTCACAAAAATTACTGTAATTTTCACCATTCACTATTCTTGGCGAAAAATATGGACCTATGATCCTTTTCTCGTAAATACCTATCCAAACATTTACAGACCAACGTCTTTGCTGATTCCGCTGACATTTTTCATGAGGATTCTCATAATGCCAATAATGAAGGTTGTGGTGATTGAAAACTCCTTGTTGGTTGAAATGAGCTTCATCGGTAAATAAAACGTTATGGAAAAAATCTGGATTGCGCTGAAATTCTAGTAATGCCCATCTGCAAAAATTTACTCTTAATAGTACATGATACGGATACAAGCTGTAGCTTCGAAGATGTAGCTTTGAAGATATCTATGAACAGTGGATTGGACATGATGCCTGTTTCTTGATAATATGCGTGTACTGGACTGATTACTGCAGGACTATTTGAGAATAGCATACTACATCCTGCAGTAACCGTTCTTCCTGCTATGTCAATTTTCGAGGCCGACTGGCATACAAAGAACGTTTTGGAGCTACGCATCCTGTTTCCGGAGTACGTATTTCTACATTTTGGATTGTTTTGGGATCGGGATGATGGCGATTCGGAAATTGTTCCCTGTACAAACGCTCGGCAGCACGGGCGTTGAACTAAACAACAAATACTAAAAGTGAAATAAATATCATACGTCACTGTCAAATAAATCCGTGTCAAAAAGATTTTTGTCTGGTCAACTTGCGTAGTCAGTCGAAAATTGCGTATTTATTGAACTAACATTAATTTATTTGAAAACGGCTCCGCTTTCGTAGTAGTATTCTATATTTTTGTTTTATTTTTTTTAAATATATATCCGACCGCTGGGGAGTGAATTTTGACTCGCCCTGTATAAAACAAATGCAATATAAAATGTATATTAATTGTCACAAACAAATGGTAACTACAAGTGGTACAACGCAATCTCAGTTACTGTTCAGTTAATTGTAGGTACCTACTTACCTATCTTTACGATTTTGTATCTACATTTATCTTATTTGATTAAATAATTTAAAATTACATTGGTAATTGGAATTTCTGGTGACCATACTTGTCTTATGGCTTTCGAAATTCACTTAGTATATTTTTGCACATGGTGTTTTGCAGAGCCTGTGTACTGGTAGTAATACTTGATGGAACAGTATTCACAGACCAATTGCACGATGTAGACTTCAGATTAAGACAAAAAATGCTAAAATGATTGATCTAATGTAATAGCTGTATACAGAACATGACAAGAATTTATACCTGTAGATTATAATTCCTTTGAAACTACGTTCATTTTTCTTCTGCAACATATATCTTTAAATTCTTCTGCACGAAAATGTTTACTGCAAATTCTTTGATTATCTAGATGAAAAGCATCTGTTCCATCGCATCTTAGCACCTTCCACTCCGCTCTCTTCTTGTTAAGGTTCTTTTAGGACACTATAGAAGGTAATAGATTTGCCAGTTTCCTTTTTTAATATTAGTTTTACAAGTAGCCACAGAATAAATTATGCCAAAACACGAAAATAATTCCAGTAACACAAAAATAATAATACAAAACACAGGGATACTTCTAAAATACAAATAAAAGCTAAAATATATTAGCAAGCAGTATTTGACATTTTCGATTCAAATATCAGAGACGGCACTCATGAGTTTATGGGGAGGCGGAGCGAAGGAAAAAACATCACCTTTCGAAATTTCACGTACTTATCTCTGGCAATTTGCCCAACATATTTCACACAGGAAAATTATTAAACGTAACATGTAATCATTCAGCTAAATGCATTGATTAAATTTATAAATTACTATGCCTTTGTGATGTTATTATGATTCAAAGGATTTTCACCGCATCATGTTGCACTGACTCACGTTTACGTATGCTTCTGATGTGTAACATATATACAATTTTCCGCGATCCGACGATACACACGGATGCCGTTCCGGCCCGCTAACGCAATCGATTAACGGAATCGAGTGAAAAATTAATATTAAGCAAATATAAAAGCACTCTTTTCAATTATGAAGGGATATAACCGAGGTACCCTTCCACTACACCACGTCAGGGCTTGATTAATATTCTGCGGCAGGTAAAACCCTTCATATATAAACACAGCCCTACATAAACATTTTCGCGGGGCTTCCAATATACTGTTGAATTTAGAACGCATCCATCAACGGTATATGCCGACCTTTCCACGAATCGAGTTAATGTAAAATATGGAGATTTTAAAGACCCTCTTTCGAGTTATATAATGTCACAAAATTGGAAGGAACCCTACCGGTTTCCTTTAGTTCTTAAATTTGTGATTAAAATTCGACGGAACTCTTCTTGGCATGTTCCATATTTTAGACTTCGGACTAGTGCAACTTTCCATAAAAATTGGAACTAAAGTTATGGCTTAAATTGGTAGAGGTGTAGAAATTATGGTAAAAGAAGTCATTTCATCCCAATATACAAAAATAAGATGACAAGTTCCTATATTTTTTTTCATACAGGTCCTCCCTACGGAGAATACGAGAAACGGTACATTTTATCGACAATACACAAGAATACCTTTTTTTAGTCTAAGGTTGAGCTACCTAGATTTATTATTTTAAATTCTTTATCACACAGGGTCTTAAACATTTAGGCATTAAGTTGTAAAGCTTAGCCCGTCCCTGGTAAACTAAAAAAGCTAAATATGTTTCAAGGACACTATTTTAAGAGATCCTTACTAGTTTCCATAACATTAAATTTTTATTAAATTATATTAAGTACTTTAAAAGTTATTCAAGAAAAACCGATTTCAAGCGGCGTTCTTCAGGGACACATATCTCCGTAGGGAGGGCCTGTAGGAAAATATTTTATAGGAACTTGTCATCTTATTTTTTCATGATCTACCTGCACCCGAGAGATTTCCCACATTTTTCCGGACACCTTGTATATGCCTCTTTATTATAAAAAATAGTTCTTTGTCATGTAAGTGTAAGTGATACACTATTTTTTCTACAAACATCATTATTCGATCGTTTGTTGACAAGTAACGTCAAATCTCGTGACATGGAGAGTGATCAAGAACATGAATTTATCACGGCGGAAAGCGGGAAGATGCTACGAATTATTGGCCTAGTAAGTCAAAGCAACAGTATGAGTTCTTGTACAATCGTTTCTTGAGGTGGTGCGATCTACAAAATATTAGTGAAAAGTTGAGTGAAAAAAGAGCGTTTGGCATAGTTAGAAGAAAAGTCTAAAATATGGAAATCGTTAACACTTTCGTCGAATGACTCCATATTGAAGGCGATGATGAACATAAAGAATCAGGACATTCAAGAATTTTCAATCCAGTTGGAGTTATCATATTTGGTAAGATGCCTTCTAATATTAATGAATTTCTAAATTTGCCTGATTCTCATCTTTGTACTGGGCATTGCTTCCGACGATCTTCGACTAGTTTGTTGGCAGACTCTGGTGCGAATTCGACTACAATTAAAAGACACGGTGGATGGACAGAAGAGCATCGTGGGCTAATTTTAGATTTTTTATACAAAACGACGGATAACATTGCTTCCTGTTACAAGTTTCACAGAAATAATTACTACTGGAACTACTAGAGAGAGCTACTGAGATTGCCTATCGAATTCCTTATTCTAACAGTCTCTCTAAGTGTACATTTAATTAAGTTAATACATATTTTTCTGATTTAAAATTTCTTAATTGTTCTCTAATTTCGCACCAATGTCAAAAATAAATCATTTACGTTTAGCACCAGTGCTAAAATTCAATTAATTTTAACACCAGTACCTTAAAATAACGTCTTAGATACTGTTGTAGAAGAAATATATGTTTTAAATCACCATCCCATGACGCAGTTGCTTATGTAATAAATATAAGAACATTGTATCAAATCAGAGATAATGAAAAAAATGTCATGAAATAAAGTAATACGGCTCTGTATACGGAAAGCGGTATGAGATAGGAGCACGGTTTATTAAAAAATGACAATATTTTTTACCACCTGTGGTTAAAGTAAATTGGAACACTAGTGCGACATTTATTTTTATCTTAGATGATCCATATTAAGACGTTCTTAAAGTGTAATTCAAGTGTCAGTCACTTTACAGTTAATTTTCAATATAAATGGCACATGTGCAAAGTAATTATTGTTTTAGCGTACTGAGAAGCAAGACAAAACTCACACGGGGCTACTCGTTTGTATGGCCACCGATTTTTTGTATACATGTACAAAGGATACGTTGGATCGGACACGATTCGTGATCTCCAGATTTAAACCTTGTACATTTTTTATGGGAGGACTTAAAAAACGAAGTATACCACACCGAAGTAAAAAAATATCGCTGAATTACGTAAACGGATCAGCACGACTGGTGATAATCTGCGTCTTCGAAAACAGCAGGAGGGACATTGAACCTACTGCAAGGAATTGGATTCGACAGGTCCAAAATTATTTGCGAATGTGAATGGAGACAACTTGTAGCAGCTTTCTTTATAATCTTTAACAATAACGGAAATGGAAAAAATTAAATAGGTAGGTTGTATTTTTAACTTGTAATAAATATTTTGCCATCGTAGATGAAACTAAGAAAGTATTAAATTATAATATAACATTTTAAAAGAGAAGTACTTCAACCCAGAATTGCCGGTAACACGGATCTTCTGGTAGGTTACAAATTTTCTGAAGACGGTCGAGTGTTGAACGTGTGACATACATAATAATATTGTCTTGTCTTCAGAATGTTATTCCTAATTTTACTAGAAACGTAATCAATATGTTTATCCCATTTTAATTTACAGTCAATTAATATTCCTAAATATTTAATATCTTTTTCAGACGATATTCTCAGATTTTGGTCTATAACAAGTTGATTAAAAGGAGGAGCAGACGTCTCATGCAGATAAAATGGTAAGTATTTTGTTTTTGTCGAATTTAATGTCAAATATTGGCTATCAAAGTAGTTTCGTATATTTTTCATATCTTTTTCAATTTTGTTTTGCAGGTTTTTCCAAGTTGAACTTGAATAGAACACAACCGTATCATCCGCATAACTCATAATCGATCCAGAGGTACGTACATCAAATAGTGAATTTAGATACATGATAAATAATATCGGTCCCAATACCGTCCCCTGCATGCAGATACATGTAAATTTGCTTTATCATTGATTTTCTAATCGCTCTGTGGTAGCTTAATAGAAAAGTTTAATTGATTCCTTACATTTTATTTTTTTCGATGGACTTGAAGTTACCTGTATTTCCAATTAAACTTGCATTAAAATGATCTTTACAAACAACAATGTTACAATGCTTCCATTCGTCGCGCTTCATCGCCCTACATCACATTTTTTCTTTTCAATTTTTGTTACGGTGAAATATGCTGCTGTATTTAGCTATACACGTGCGAATGGCATCTGAGGTCTACGATGTGGCGGTGACCGTTTTGTGAGGGTGTGGCCAGACTAACTTTTTAAATATCGTTGTTAGGCTTGTTTTTCCACGACATTGTCTAGGACAAACGCCATTTCGATTAAAATAATGCATTCTTTCTTCTGTACGTATTTGGTAAAATCATTGAAACCACATTTTCGGGTGGTTGTTTAGCGGTTGAACTGCAGTGTTTTACAGCAGACGCAGCCGCCTGTCGGTATTTACCCGTGGAATTGTAATCCTGAAACGCACAATGAAGGTCCGGTCGAGTGGACTTGTTAAACACAGATGAGGAGTAAACGCGGCTCGCATGCATGATAAATGATTTACAAATACGTACAAATAGGCACATACAAGCGCTGTTTGATCTGCCGGGGGTACGAACCACCGCAGCGGCAACGCAATCATGGCAACCCCCGGGCATCCTCCTGTAAATCATAGTTAGCGGATCTGATCCGGTTCCCCGGGGCCCGGCTCTTCGAGACGGTGAGGTGAGAGGGATAAAAAATTGTTTTGATCGCTTACAAATTATCTGGCGCTTTTAGGGTAATGACTTTTGCATTATGGCGGGCACCCCCTTAAGACTTTTGCATGAAGTGGTGCATTATTAATGGTATTGTTACACAATAAGGAGTTCTGGAGGTGGGGTGTAAGCCTTTGTGCTGCCATCCATTCGATGGGCGGCTTTTAAGTGGGAACTAGCAAATTCACGAAAGGTTTCAACTGCACTGAATGGATCAATTATTATTGTTCCGTCATACAAATATCAAATTCATCCCATAAGATGGCACAATTTTTTGAATTGCGAAATGAAGATTTGTTGAGAGATGATAAAAAATATCTAATTCAAGAACATGTTGATTAATTAAATTATTTTTAAAATAAGACTAACTTTAAGTAAGGATCAGTGTTTAAGGGTAATGGAACATATTTTACAGAATACCAATCTAATAGTTATCTTTGTTCACTGTCAAGAAAACTGTTTTTAATTGCTATAGATACGTCAAATGAACCAAAACACGCTATCGTGAAAAATTGTATAGTATCGAATAAAACATGTTATGATATTGTCTGAAGCTATTTATTTGTGGCATAATTTTAGTTTTTCTTTAGTTTTATTGGGTTTTTGCCACACTTCTCAAAAATAATAAAAATTAATTAAATAAGCCCTTGTGCCAAACGGAACAGTCAAGGGTTATTTTTGAAACTAAGTTTGCCTAACCAAAAAATCTCACACTGAAAAAAGCAGATAAGTAAAAAATAACAAAAATCACATCACTATCGCGCACTTCCGTAATATTGACGTTTCGAAAAACTCTCTGTTTTCGTATTCAAAATAGTAGTAAAATATTAAACGTTGGTCAAGCTTGACAGTTTAAAATTTGTTTATCTGCTTCCATAGAGATGTAATGAGTTTTATTTTATTTTTACTTACTTCTTCTTGATACAACTGTAGCCAACAATGATCGATGTTTACTGAACAGTTTGACACACACTTATCTCCGTTCAACAAAATAATCGCGGTCTCTTTTAATTTTCTTTTTGTCGCGTTATCTTCCTTCTCTAAAATTTTTGCCGAACCCCATTGAATCACATGACCGTTTTCCCAAGCGTGTTCGCAAATTTTGGATTTTTCAAATTCCCGTCTTTTTATATAATTTTTATGTTCCTCAACTCTAACATTCATAGGCCGAGATGTTTCTCCGATATAATGTTTATTGCATTCACAAGGTATACTGTAGATGCAATTTTTTGAATTTTGTATATCATTTTTTGGACGCGTTTTTGACAAAAATGATCGTAAGGTATTAGTTGTCTGAAAAACTGTTCGAATATTAAATTTATTACCGATTCTTCTTAACTTTTCTGATAATATAGGAATGTATGGAATTTTTATTGTATGATTAATTTCTTTTATTTGTCTTAAAGTGTTAGTTTTATCTGCAATATTTTTTAATGTTCTATCAACAAAATTTGGAGGGTATTCATTATTTATTAAAACATTTTTAATAAATTTTAGTTCATTGTTAAAGATATCATTGTTTGATGAAATTAATTTTGCTCTATCATATAAACATTTAACAACACCTTTCTTAATATCGATGTGATGGTTAGATTTAAAATTTAAATATCTATTGGTGTGAGTTTGTTTTCTATAAACACTTGTTTCTACAGAATTTTCGTGTTTTTTAATTAAAACATCTAAAAATGGTAGCATATTATTATTTTCTATTTCTAAAGTGAATTTTATTGTTGGTTCTTTATTGTTAATATCATTTAAAAATTCATTTAATTCCGTAACAGTAAAAGGCCAAATTGCAAAAATGTCATCTACATATCTCCACCAGATAGTTGGTTTTTTATTTATATTTTGAATATAATTTTCTTCAAAAAAATCCATAAAAATATTACTTAAAATTGGTGATAATGATGAGCCAATTGCCATTCCGAAATTTTGTTGATAAAATTCATTATTTATTTGAAAATATGTTGTTTTTATACATAGACTTAGTAATTCCATTGTTACAAATTATTAAACCTTTATTTGGACAATCCGATTCTTATATTAAAAATAGCAAACATCTTTTAGAAAAGATTTCTTCCTCAAATAATTTTAATAATAATTATTTAATGGTGAGTTTTGACGTAGTTAGTTTATTCACTAACGTACCAGTAGACAAGACACTGAATATCATTAAAAATAAACTGGAAAATGATATCAATTTGGCAAACAGAACAAAATTAAATGTAGGATGTATAATGGAATTACTAAGTCTATGTATAAAAACAACATATTTTCAAATAAATAATGAATTTTATCAACAAAATTTCGGAATGGCAATGGGCTCATCATTATCACCAATTTTAAGTAATATTTTTATGGATTTCTTTGAAGAAAATTATATTCAAAATATAAATAAAAAACCAACTATCTGGTGGAGATATGTAGATGACATTTTTGCAATTTGGCCTTTTACTGTTACCGAATTAAATGAATTTTTAAATGATATTAACAATAAAGAACCAACAATAAAATTCACTTCGGAAATAGAAAATAATAATATGCTACCATTTTTAGATGTTTTAATTAAAAAACACGATAATTCTGTAGAAACAAGTGTTTATAGAAAACAGACTCACACCAATAGATATTTAAATTTTAAATCTAACCATCACATCGATATTAAGAAAGGTGTTGTTAAATGTTTATATAATAGAGAAAAATTAATTTCATCAAACAATGATATCTTTAACAACGAACTAAAATTTATTAAAAATGTTTTAAAAAATAATGAATACCCTCCAAATTTTGTTGATAGAACATTCAAAAATATTGCAGATAAAACTAACGCTTTAAGACAAATAAAAGAAATTAATCATACAATAAAAATTCCATACATTCCTATATTATTAGAAAAGTTAAGAAGAATCGGTAATAAATTTAATATTCGAACAGTTTTTCAGACAACTAATACCTTACGATCATTTTTGTCAAGAACGCGTCCAAAAAATGATATACAAAATTCAAAAAATTGCATCTACAGTATACTTTGTGAATGCAATAAACATTATATCGGAGAAACGTCTCGGCCTATGAATGTTAGAGTTGAGGAACATAAAAATTATATAAAAAGACGGGAATTTGAAAAATCCAAAATTTGCGAACACGCTTGGGAAAACGGTCATGTGATTCAATGGGGTTCGGCAAAAATTTTAGAGAAGGAAGATAACGCGACAAAAAGAAAATTAAAAGAGTACGCGATTATTTTGTTGAACGAAGATAAGTGTGTGTCAAACCGTTCAGTAAACATCGATCATTGTTGGCTACAGTTGTATCAAGAAGAAGTAAGTAAAAATAAAATAAAAATCATTTAACATCTCTATGGAAGCAGATAAACAAATTTTAAACTGTCAAACTTGACAAACGTTTAATATTTTACTACTATTTTGAAAACGAAAACAGAGAGTTTTTCGAAACGTCAATATTACGGAAGTGCGCGATAGTGATGTGATTTTTGTTATTTCTTACTTATCTGCTTTTTTCAGTGTGAGATTTTTTGGTTAGGCAAACTTAGTTTCAAAAATAACCCTTGACTGTTCCGTTTGGCGCAAGGGCTTATTTAATTAATTTTTATTATTTTTCAGAAGTGTGGCAAAAACCCAATGAAACTAAAGAAAAACATGTTATTTTCCTTCTCCAACCGAAATCTCCCATTTAAATATTGATTTGTGCTTTAAAATTATTCAAATCAAATTTGGATAATAAAGTAAAGTAGGTAAGTAGGACATATCGATGTAACCGATGGATACTATGTCAAACATAAGTTGCCATATTGCTAATTCAGTTCATTTCTGATTGCGGTTCAATTTGCTGAAAAGTCTGTCCAAAACGCCATAAAACACTGATTTCTCACACGAAATATAAACACAATTTTTTTGTCCAACTGGTCAAAGTCTGTAAGAATGGAATCTAATGAAGATTTTGGTGTACCTGAGGAGATACTGTGTGTGTGCGATAGAGGTTGCTTTGAATCTTCTCCTAAAGAAATCTGGAGGAGTTTATGAATGTATCTACCAACATTTCATGGATTAGTGCAAAGAAAAAACATTAAGTTTTATGCAGATGTATTGATAGTATATTTCTCAAACTTAGCAAATAAAATAAAGCCGTCAACGGATTGGTCACAATGTTCAATGTTGCGATCAACGTTGGATATAATGAAGGGGATTGATATAAGCTAATATTCTGATAATTTATATTTGATGATAAAGGCAACCGCTTTAAAAATAAAAGAACAAAAGCTTCTCTATAGGTCGTTTTGATTAATTAGTCAATTTAACAATTGATAATGTGGAAGATGTGAAATCCACCTTAATTATAAAAATTCCAGACACCAAATCCAAGAGACCACGTTCTTTTACTGTGCTGGGAGACAATTATTTAAGTTTTTATCGAAAATGTGTTATGTGAAAATATGTTAGTGGAAAATGTCATCGAATGGTGGTCGGTATTCACTGAAAAAAAGGCCAGTAACTTTACAAATATACTTTTTAAGAATATCCTTATAATTGTCTTAAAATAATTCTAAAAATAATGATGATATTACACTGACATTTGTAATTTTACAAGAAAACTGCCAATATACAACAAAACCATAAACTTCCTATGTAATTATAACACAATGTGTACATTTATAGAATATATTGTAATACATTTACAATTAGCAATGTGAAATCCATTTTTACATTGCTAATTACTTAAGATACCAAATTGAATGTAAAAATATGCCTAATGTGTGTGTGAACGTACTACTAATTTTAAAACACACTACCACTAACCATTGAGAGCGTTCTTGATTAGTTTTGATATAGAGTTTTTTTTTTATTTTTAGGCTCTTTCTATGATACCCCATATTACATACGTATGATGTTTTATTAAAAAATATATATGTTTGTTATAGTAACGCAAAACTAGAAGTTATAAAAAAATATTCCTCAAGCCACTAGATACTACACAATACACATAGAGACAAAATTTCTGCAATATATAATATAATAAGTAGAAAAGTTACCGTAGAAAACGACCAAAATTTAAAAACATGATGTAGGTATCTTTTAAACAAATCAAAATATCGAAATGTGATTCTCGCTATTCAACTTTTTTCAAAAATTAAGCTCCAAATATCTTGGCTACTTTTTTCTGTCTTTTCGGAAAATAGAAGAAACCTTCTATACCTAAGTGCCCAAATTGGACCATCCTGTACAATAAATAAAAAAATTACATTGTAGTCATAATATAAAACGTATTATTACAATGTAACTATACAACTGCCTGTAAAGTTACTTTGAAATTTTACAAGTAATTGTGGAAATTACATTGTAAAAATACTTTTTGTATTGTAAAATCACAAAGTAATATTACAATTATTGCTAAACCTAAAATTACACCACAAAATAAATTTACAACGTAATTTTACATTTTATTTGTAAAGTCACAATCGATAAGAAAATTACAGCAATAATGAGTGGTAAATAAATTGCCATCTATTTTAACTGGAATTATTTTTTACAGTGTTACTGGCTTAAAGATTTGATTACAAAATATGCAGCAGCTAACAAGCACTCGTTTATTTATTTATATTTATTATTTATCTGTTTTAGTTGTAAAACAACTTATACTGTAATAAGTCACTTACGGGACTAACGTAAATTACTATTGGAGTCTCGATTTCCATCTACACAAACGCCTTTATTGCTTTTCTTAGCATACTTTTCGATTTTGTAAATTTATGTACTCAATCCTACAAACATTTACTCGATATTTCCTTACGTTCAAGCCCTAGCGATGACTTCAGCGGAAACTGGCGGCAGTAAACATTTTTATTATCGGAAAAAGCGGCAAGGCATCTCATTTTCCCGGGGGCTTTTGTGGAAATAATTGTAACTAGAAAAATTACGGAGGCGGCTTACAAACGAGACTGTCTCAACATCGCTGAAAGTCATTTCACCTGCTCAGTGCTCTGCGAGCGATGCTCCTGACGAGGTGGCGTTGGGCTTTTCGCTCTAACGACGCTGGCTTACAACGAGCACAGGGTGGGATTCTGTTTATAGTTTTCGTTTATTATGAAACGCAATACTCGGAAAGATTTTCAAGTGGAATGTAAGAAGGTCTCGAATGGAGTAGGGGGCGGGTCGTAATAGAAACGGACTTAGTTTGTGGGTTATACAGGGTGGTTAGTTTTCATGTCCCACCATTGGCACCTATACTCGAGATCCAAAATAATAGAGAGTGATTCATTAACAGTACTTAGATGAGTACGGGAGGTGAGGATTGCAGGCGACAAGATTCCATAAGCGTGCCACTTGAGAAGGGTTCAAAGAACAAAATTAACATTAAATTTATACTCGCCCTTAGAATGCCGTCCTTTTAGACGGAAATGGCCTGCTACCACCCACTGACACGTACCTGATGCTCACTCCACAGATATAACATATAATACACTGCATTATTTACATATACTATATACTACCGGTTACTAGCTTTGTTACTAAAACGATCGCGTGTTAATACATTTCGTCGGTTATTAGGTCTGTTGGTAGAACAGTTGGAAATCTGGTTGCAAATAGTTTGCAACTCTCAGACGCGCGCGCATTGCGTTTATAATGCCCAGATCAGGTTTAAAATGCTTTCTTTTAGATGCAATGTGCTGCTTCTGATGATTGGAAACTGATTCTGGTGTATTATGAATAAATTTATTATAGGGTGAATTATCCATACAAACACGACAGTACCAAACTCCATAATATGTGGCAACACAGTGCTACACATCGTATGGTCTTTAATTGACCATGTTTCGTCAGTGTTTATATAATATATAAGCATATAAAATATATTCTTCGACCTTTTTCTGTCAGTATGCTCTTTCTATTTCGTTTTAAAAACGAAAATTCATGTCACGCATAATTCGCAAGCGCCCTTCTAGATATTCTAGCTAAAGTTTCATTCTGTGAAATAGCAGCCTGATTTTTTTTATTATCGGAAACTCATTCATAGCATCCATGAATTATTCGTATATTTTGAATCATCGACTTTCTTCTTCTTCATTTCGTGAGTTTCCGGTATTTTCCGTTTCGCAGTAGTATATTTTTCATTGCCACTCTTCATTTAACGATATACACTACTTACAGATACTCTTCCGCTCATATTTTGGTCTAGAGCCCTAATTCCTACATACAATTTTTTTATCATCCGTTATCCCTCACTTCTAAGGTTAGGGTGTGTACAATTTTGAGAACATGTTGTATAACTTAAATTATTATATCCATTCTTAAGATCGCCATATGTCTAGATAGACACAGGCCGGTTTCGAGTTTGTTAGCCCATTGAATTGGTCGTTAATTGTTGGTTATCTCACCTATGGCATACTGATGAGGGCTAACAAACCCGAAACCGGTCTGTGTCTGATGGTGTGGCCGACAAGGGTTCTTGGTTGTTCACAGATACTGCAGGTCAAGACTCAATATGTAGTCCATAACAAAAATAAAACAATTCGACGAAACAAGTGACTAGAAGTTTTGTTTCGATGAAAATCGATTTATCGTATATGTTCTATCGTATCGTATATCCTCTATACCAAATTTCAGCTCTTTCTGTTGTGAAATAAAGATGGCCATAATTTACGACACTCTGTTTGAGTCTCTTAAGAATATTATAATTGTCGAACAACATGCATTTTTTTCTAAACGTTCCATTGATACTAACCTCTTAAGTTATAGCGATTATATCCGTAATGGACAAGCGAATTCAGGTGGACTCCGTGTATACAGATTTCAGTAAGGCTTTTGACAAAATTGATCACAATATATTAATTATTAAGTTGGCTAATCGGAGTGCACGGTGAACTTTTACGTTGGTTTACATCTTATATATATATAGTAGATCCCAGATGGTAGCAATCAATGGTCATTTTTCTAATTCAGTCCACATTATATCTGGTGTTCCTCAGGGACCCCATCTTGGACCCCTCTTATTTCTGATTGAGATTGAGCGCGTCTCGGAAATAAAATTGGCGTTATCTTCGATAGTAGGTTGAGTTTTGACCACGCCATTCTACATCTAAACTACAACTAAAATTTCAAGAAAATAATGTTTGAAGATTTTAAAATTTAATTTTCACAATACTGTGCACCTCCCCATTATGCAACACCTGTCCGTGCTTATTTAGATGGGCTGTTCCCGAATCGTTGGATAGGGAGAAGGGGGCCAATTGAGTGGCCAGCCTTATCGCCTGATTTGACACCCCTAGATTATTTCTTGTGGGGATATTTAAAAAGCAAGGTATACGTTACTAGGCCGGTTAATTTAGAAGATTTAAAAGCAAGAATTCGTCACGAGATACATCGTATACCTCCTGATGTTATTGATAATGTCCAAAAAGGATTTATTAATTGGCTTGGCTACTGTCAGGCAGCCAACGGTGCACGATTTGAACATTTAATTTAGTCGATTTTTTACATAATCATTATCCTTTTCAGTATTGTGAAAATTAAATTTTAAAATCTTCAAACATTATTTTCTTGAAATTTTTCTTATGTAACACCATAATTTTTCATGATGCATGTATGTAGAATGACACGCTCTTTCAAATGGCGTGGTCGAAATTGGGGGTTGCTATTTAAAAAAATTGTCGATAACGTCATATCTCGAACAAAGATGACGTATGTCAAAACGTGCCTTTTTTAAAAACAAAATCGACGTGCCAGGGGATTTTTTCTAAACCTTCAGAATTTCAAAAATAATGAATTAATTCGTTACTTTTCGAAAGCACTGAAGAATGACTATCAATTATAATAGTTACATTGCCGATTTAAATTTTGAAATTTTCAATACTACTATTAGTAATTTAAACGGCAGCGGATATCTTGGATTACCCCGTATACCCTGTATATTTTAGGCTTTTTTAGACGCCAATAGTGACCTATGAAAAACGAACCAGCCTGTATAAAATAAAGTAAATAAAAACTGTTTGCGTATAGGACAATTTTAAAAAACCGTGGGACGTCCCTTTTATGGGCCGCCATGTACGCTTGCTTCCCCGACAACAGGCAAATAACCTCCGGAACTCTCTGAATATTTGCTGACGTAACTTTTCTTATTTTTCACAAGACCGAACTCCCTACTAACTTGGCCGTGGGGGCTGCGTTAGCGCAAAACTTTTGCAGAACTTCCCCGCGCCACATTTCATCTGGCGATTGATAAGAGATGCTGAATTGTCCGTCCGTATATCTCGCCGACAATGATAATTGCGTCCGGCCGAGTTGAGACTTCTCGACGAATTGATGGCCGGTCGGCCGGCCGATCGATAGGGGATGATTTAATGCGACCGCTGGATTTGCATAATGCCCATCTGCATGCCGCCGGGATGATTTTTCTTCGGTACGCTTTCTATTATGATCTCCTGTTTCATTTTTTTCCGATTATATTTCGGTGCCAAAATAGAAAGAGACGTTATAAGTCAAATTATGATTTTTACAAGTTGTTAATCTGTTAATAATAATTATTTATCCACAATTATCTTATAAGAGGACTTTTATCCACACATATAAATCGTCTAAAGTGATATTTTATACACTAGTAAAATAAAATAACTTTATTTGACTATATACTCTGTTTAGAAATGAAAGAGAGTAATAAAAGCTTATTATGTATGCAAATAGTAAATAAATGTAGTACTAGTGCTTATATTCAATATTTTTATATTATGTATTACCCGTATAGATGAGGTGTACTTTTAAAAAAACTTTGTGTGATCGAACCGTACTTAATTGTAGCAGGTAGCTAAAATTTAATCCCCGACAATCCGCCTTTGTCTATGCCACTTCAATTTCTCGTCCATTTCTCTTATAAGTAAACAACATAAAAACAGCATTTCAAAACATGAAGCTACTTTAAGCATCATAACCGGGTTAAGAGGGTTTTTAGTAATTCAAATAAAATTATTCAATATTATTATCAAAATATTTATTTAAATTTAATGAATAGACTTTTATTCCACATAAAAATATATGTATTTTGAAAATACAAATTATGGTGAGTATATATAGTGTTGTATAAATGTACAATAAAGAAAATAAAAAAGTAGGTGTATTAAAATTCATCTTCTGAATATTCTGATGAATTATCTTCGTCTCCTAGATTGATAACGATAGGTTCCACAGTAACGTCAATTAAATTATCGAGTTCCCAGATTTTCTCCTCTTCTTTTTGTACATGATGTATACATCTTTGCCAGTTATCTGCAGTTACTCGTTCCAAGGAATTGTTTAACGAAATTTTCACGTCATTTAATTTAAACGTTGTATTATTTCGCGCTACATCTCCTTTTACCTGCGCCCAGACTAATTCAATTGGGTTAAGTTCACAGTGATAAGGTGGTAACCGTAGTACACTTATTTGGCGATTTGTTGCCATTTCATCGATAACATATTTTTTCTGATCTTTATTAAGATTGACAAGTGTTAAAAGTTCCTTTTTCACCATATTTGTTTCAAAATAAATGTTTTTCCAGATAACCATTGAATTATATCGGCTTTCCTCCAAGCAGTCGTAGGCGTCCACTCGGTCTGCCGTGAATGGTAACTGGCATTATCCATGACAATTACAGACCCCGGAGGAATAAGATCCAACATCTGTGTAAAATACTCTTTCGAAAACATCTGCGTTCATGTCTTCGTGATAGTCACCACCGCCATCTACAAAACCACTTGCACTACCTATATGTGTCACTATTAATCTTCGCCCTTTACCTGATGGTGCGATCCAAAAATGCTTGTCGAAAACTTTTTATATTTTTATCTTGCCATACTTTTGTTACAGTATATCCCTCGTTGACCCAAGTTTCGTCTAGATAATAAATATTCCTCCCTACGTCACGGAATTTTTTAATTGATCTTAAGTAGGATCTTCGCCAACAAATAATTTCATCTTTATCCATAAGAACTGACTTCCTGTTCTGCTTTTCCCAGCAAAAATTCAACTCTCGTAAGACGGCCCATAATTTGCTTCTACTGATTTTTGGCAAATCGTTGTCCTCTGAAAGTTCACTTAAAATTTTGTTTAGCGTTGGTATTTCTTTTTTAAAATAAAATGAGTGTACTTTTCTGCAAATGACATTTTTGAAGAAATCATCTATAACGACTTTTGACCTCCCTGTAGATGATTTTGGGGGATTTACAGTATCTTGTTCATTTTTTGTTTCCTTTAAAAATCTGTAGATAGTCGATTTTACAATCCCTGTCATTTTGTAACACTTTTCCATGATGTCGTCAACACTGTTGGTAGGATTTTGGTGTTTCAATGCATTAAATACATTTAATAATAATCTTCTCATTCTGAGACAGCGCACATCTTTTCACGCGTTTAGCAGGTACGTAATCTGATAAGCTCGACATTTTACCCAACCAATATTATATCCACTGGCACAATAGTCACTAAACACAAGTCGAATTTTACTGTACTGAACTAGCACGTCTTCGTATATTCAGCTTCAGCTTCAGATTGATCTGTCACAATACACTGGCTCCTGCCCTATGATGTATCCAGTAAAATATACACCCATTACCTGTTAGCATTAGTGTTATCCGATAATTACCTGAAACGAAATATTACCACGCCCGTGGCCGGTTCTTATCTCGGGGTTTTATTACTCTATTTCATTTCCAAACAGACTATAGTAGAATAATGTAAAAAGTAATGAACCTATAATAAACCAAACTTTATTTACTTGTTATTGCATTAACATTTACATATATAGTATAAGACGTTTTTTATATCACATTTAACTTCATAACATCTATTGTAAGGAACAGCTAGCTATATTTTTGTTAGATATGGACTCTTCAACATAACTTTCTGCTACAGAGGAGTTCTTCCATGCACCATGCGGTTTAATGGTTGTAAGATCAGCACCTTTATTGGCCAACAAAGGGCTCCTCATACAATGGCCAGTATGGATTCTGGATTTGCGATATTTAGGAATGAAGCAACTATTGAGGGTACCTTCGCCAATGTATTGATTTAAACAGACTGAGAAGTACATTTTTGATTGACGTATCTTAAAAAAATATCTGTCTTGTGTAAAGCGAATTGAGCGCAGATAAATATATTTTCTGAATATTTAAACAGCAATCACGCAAAATATTTCTTCTGTAATTGTAAATTTTTGTGGAAATGTCCGTCTTGGTGCCAACGTCCTATATGTCAGTAATTTTCAAATTTTTCAATTCGCAGCATCGACATGCATCTCCAGAAATCTCCATTATTAGTGCAACCTAAAATAATTCAAAGTTACATTATCTGCAGACAATCTTCCATATCCTCTTTCCTCAAATTCTTCTAATAGGCTAGTAAGGCCAGTAAATGAAGAAGTTATGGTCGCATACTTATTTTACGCCCATAGAATCCCATTCTCCATACGCCTTAGGCCTTGTTCTCATGGACGCGATATTCTCAAAAATTTTTGCGAATTATTTAATGGCGGGAAAAATCTCAACTTTTAGCTAATTTTGCCAACTGCAATACGTTTCTAACAATTTCATCATAAAACTGTCATTAACTCTCATGGTAGATTGTCAGAAGCTCAAGTTAAATTTAGTAACCCCACATAATGATGAAAATAGCGATAATATTCCTGTTTTGCGAAATTTGCAAAAAGTTGACAGTTTCCCGCCATTAATAATTTAAATCAAAATCTGCGAATTTCGCGTGCATGAGGCCAAAGCTTTATCCGTCGCCAAGTTCACGTATGAAAATGACGTCACTCTCTATAATTTTGATACCGGAATACTTCGTCAGATGCGTCGGATGAGTTGTTTTCCTTTTCCAAACGATGCCACCAAATCCATATTCCGAAAATATAAGGGATAGGATGGGGCTGCTATCGATTTGCGGCATCTCCATCCGAAAGTTAACAATTTTACGGTGTAAAACAAAGGGAAAGGGAAGCGTTTTAGACTGTAAGAAGAAATTGGACAGAAATAACTCGGGCCCTAACAGAAATACAGGGAGGCAAAAACACTATAGAGTACTGTATCATTAGTTTTTGAGAAGAAGAAAGCGATATTTTTGCTTGTCAGCGTTTCATCATTATATTTTTTAACATCTTCAAAATACTACAGTAAGGTTCATATAAATAATAAAATTACATATATTAATAGTACCTACATGTAAAGGTTAAAATATTTAAAAACTGTATACATTTATTAAAATTTAAAGTTATAATCTATAAAACTCCAAGCTCTTTAATACAAGGTGTGAACCAACACGGAGCAGGTGCTTGTAAGGGCCCAAAATATTGCAATTTAACCAAACATACCTGTATATAAAGTTGCACACAGACGGAGTTATAGGCCTTCAAAGTGGGGCCAAATATTTCGAAATTAATTGATATGTCTGAATTACTTTGACTGGGAATAACCACATTTGGTACAAAATGTAGGTATTATTGGTCTTCTTCGACTTGAAGTTCAAGTAAATTGAAATGTTTCAAGAAGATCGGCGAGGTTTGATAAAACCATTTTCCAACAAAGTACAAAGATTTTATCAAAGCAAGTCTCCATAATTTACCGTTCTGAACAACTTTTTCAAGTAGCTTTTTGCTGTATTTTCAGTAGAAAATGCACTTTACCTGAAACCATAACAGTTTTCAATCGGTGCACTGAATATTTCAAATAGGATTATTTCGAAAACTGTTACTCAACGACTTCAACAAGATATATCTTTTTCAGATATAACAGGTAGAAAAATCGAATGTTTCAATAGTCAGATGGATACACTAAGCAGCAAAAAAGTTCTGCCATTTAAAAGAAACATGATGAGCCATAAGTGGCGCCCTCTACTAGTGACGTCAAAATTAGAAACAAATTTGAAATTCTCGCGCGCAAAGACCCGTGATTTACAAATTTTATGTAAATATTTGGATTTTTTAGACTACAAATTTCGAAAATAAAATTTTAATTTTGGCACCCTGTACCTTTTTTATTATGCTGCTTGGGATGTAGGTATGTTAAGTTGAATCGATTTATTTTCACCGAAGGAATCTGTGTTCTCATTTTTGCTACTTCATTTAAAAACACCCTGTACTCTATTGTTTAAAAATATGCTACAATTTCATTGCATAACATTATGTGAATATTAACAAACTATTAACTAAACGATATCTTTGAATGCTGAAAATGTTATTTCAAACATATTTAAGCAAAATCTTTTTCATCCCCGAGTCCGCCTCTGTTATGTCCTTAAAATATCCGAAATCTAGTAATCACAATCAAGACTTTTCTGAATATCCGAAATTTGATTTTTTTATTGCCTCGGTGAAAATATTGCGTCGCGACACGGAAACAGAACAAAACCGCGGGGACTTATTACAATGAAAACCAATTTGCCCAAGTCGAGTGCCGGATCCCGGCCACCATAAAACACGCAGCGGCCATAAAACCGGCAAAGAGGCAAACTAGCGGGGCATATCCAAACGACATCGCGAGATGAGCCGGCGGCCCGCGGCGGGGGCGGCGGAGGCGGCGGGTACCCTTAAACGGTCCGCCTCGACTTCTTGATTTATCGTGTAGTTGATACAGAGAAACAAATTGTTCGATTCGCCGCTAATATGATTGATTAGGGCGTCTTTTGTTCCCGAACGCACGCGAGTTAAAAGTTAGCCATGATTTATGGTACTTTTTACAGCGTTCATTTGTCATTTTAAACCCGGCCGAGCCCCGACCGCTCGTGTGTTGCGACATGATGGAAAACCCGAAGGGCCCTTTTTGGAATAAAGTGCATACGAATTATTGTTTTATCTCTACATGCGCGGGGGTCTTTCCGACCGAAAAAAAAATGGCTTCATGAATACAGTTACAAAGCGATACAATAGCGGCTGAAAAATGTGCGGAGCAGCCTTTAATGTCAGAAATTCCAACCCAAATCATGTAGTTGTACAGGGAGATACCAGTGGCATCTAGGAAACCGTAGATAAAGTGACTCAAATTATACTAGACCGCCGAAAGTCTAGAAAGTGACTTATATCATAAACCTGCTCACAATTTATAGCAGTCGACACCAAGAAACATACATGCAGCCCGTATATTTTTCCTATAAATCGTGTGCCGCATATCTCTGAGGGCATACCCGATTACATAGCTTCTGTTGCAGTAAGTACGCATGCGCTGCAGCTTTTGATTGGCTGCGACGAATTGTCGAATCCAACTGTTTCATTTCCGGCGCTATCATGGGCGGGTATATCGTTCGGGAGGGCAAAATATCGAGTATATCTTTTCGCTAATTTAATTATGAATTTAATTAATTTTATTAGTGATTTTGTATTCTTAAGAATGGAGAATAATTCAAGCTCTACAGCGTATTCTCAAAATTGTCCTAATTTAGCAAGTGAGGAATATCAGATGATGACATGTATGATGAGTTTAGGCGCGAGATCAAAATATATAGTCTAAGTGATGTTGAAATATGTATTTTATTAGCAAAAATGTACGTGAGAAACATATATGTATAGTGAAAATAAAAAAGTGGTTAAGAAGTACAACTGTGAAATGGAATGGAAACTCGCGGAAGGATGATCATATTTTTAAAATGAGTTTTTGACAAAAAAAATTGCAATTCTATATGTTACAAGATGAAAATTTGCCTGGAATATACCGGGTGGTCCACTTGCGAAAGCGGAAACTTTAGAGGCAGACAGAGAACCACAAAATAATATCAGTTTGTATTATAAACTATATTCGAAAAATGCTTCGTTACAAAGATACAGGGTCTCAAAATTTTTATCAAAAGTTTATTAATATTTTTAAAACTACTTTAGATATTATTATAAAATTTGGAACCTTTGAATAGGTAATCTAGATACATATTTTAAAGTTATTCACATTTTGAGGCTCATAAAACCCTAACCGAATGGCTGTTTCATGAATGTTGTCCGAAACGTCACTGATAAGCGACATGTGAGACGATGACGCGTAATTGTTGTTGAATATCTCGTTCCGTTGGGTAACCTTATAGTCCGAGAGCCAGTAGCAGATTTGTGCGACCAATTTCATCTCGACCGATAATTTGTCGAATGATTCAGGTAGTTGTGTCATGAAGTCTCGTGCACGTCAGCTGCGGCACGTTAAAAAAAAACAATTTTTTTTATTTCATCCCGGTTGAAAATTCGTGAGTCAATAGTTATTATAATACTGAGGTGAAAAAAAAACGTCAGCTGGCTGTAACGCGGTGGATTATACGTCAGCTGCTCATACGAACATGAAAAAAAAAAGTATTTTTAGTGATTTCATCCCGATTGAAAATTTGTCAGATGATAGTTTACATAATTCTTTGAATATAAAAAATCGTCAGCTGTGTATATGTCGGTGGAAAAACCGTCAGCTGACGCAGTGAAGTGTGTGGCGCGATATGTAGCTGTGAGCTCCGCTCGTCTATTAAAACACATCAGCTGACGAATTTTCCCCCGGCATACAGTCAGCTGATTTATTCGTTTACTTCAGGTACTATGTCGACTATTATCTGACAATATTTCAATCGGGATGAAATAACTTAACTTATGCGTAAGTTGGATAAGAAGTTTAATTTACGTTTTTAATAAATATTCTAAATGATTTCAATTTATTAAGGAAGAAATAAAACTAGAAAAAATTATTGATTAATATAAAATATATATCGATCAATTTTTTATGCATTAAATATTATTTATTTAAAAAAAAAACAGCTGTTATTCTTTTTCATCTTCACTTTGGCTTCTGCTACTTTGATCATCCCCTAATTCGCTTTCAGAGTCACTGTCAGATTCCGCCCTTAGATTTTCATCATTATCATCTATAACAAAATATCAAGTTTATATAGGTATACAACATAATCTTATAATATTATTAAAATACAAATAAAATTCTACCTTCTTCGGGTTGAATCGTAATTTCGGTGATGGTCGTTGGTAACTGGCTCCCAGAAAACCAAGAAAAGCCGTACTTGTTTTCAATCTCTACCCAGCCATAATTTGTTGGAGGCTCAGCAGTAGGAACTTGTAGGTGTGCGTGCGCCCAAATTTGTGCTACATAACATGCTCTCAAAAAATGTTGATAGAGTTCCGCTTTGCATGGTGGTAAGGCCGAACCATCAATAGTTTTCTTGGGCAAACGGAAAACGTCGTCACTATCGAGGTGTTCGTACATTTTTTGAAATGTTGCTAACCTTGCCTCGTCAATGCTTTTCAGTGATATTGAATACAAGAAGAGAGCAGGTATACAAACCGTTCGAAATGGCACAGACGGACTGAATATATAGATATACAGTCTGTATATATAGACTATACATAGACGGACTATATATATATATATATATATATATATATATATATATATATATATATATATATACATTGCTTGAAATAAAGAAAATATAATTTGGTTTAATAATAATAATAATAAGTGATAAAACCGTACAATTCTAAAATATATGTTATTTCTGCGCGTGCAATGAGAGTTATGTCAAATAACTTTTGTTAAGTTATTTCACCCCGATTGAAATATTGTCAGATAATAGTCGACATAGTACCTGAAGTAAACGAATAAATCAGCTGACTGTATGCCGGGGGAAAATTCGTCAGCTGATGTGTTTTAATAGACGAGCGGAGCTCACAGCTACATATCGCGCCACACACTTCACTGCGTCAGCACGGTTTTTCCACCGACATATACACAGCTGACTATTTTTTTTATTCAAAGAATTATGTAAACTATCATCTGACAAATTTTCAATCGGGATGAAGTCACTAAAAATACTTTTTTTTTTCATGTTCGTATGAGCAGCTGACGTTTTTTTTTCACTTCAGTATTATAATAACTATTGACTCACTAATTTTCAACCGAGATGAAATAAAAAAAATTTGTTTTTTTTTAACGTGATTTTGTGGCTGCCGTTGGCCCACCCACCGCTGGTGCCGCAGCTGACGTGCACGAGGCTTCATGTCACAACTGCCTGAATCATTCCACAAATTATCGGTCGAGATGAAATGATCGACCTCAATCTGCTACTGGCTCCCGGACTATTACTAACCTTAAACTTCCATTCCCATCGAATCAACGTATTATATGTGTGAGAAAAGGATCGTGTTAAGGTTAAGATGTTGGTGTTTTGCAGTGTGGGTGTTGGCATTCTGTGTTAGGTGTAATTTGCTGACACAGCGATATATAAATAGCCCAGGTGTATTGAGAATAATGACCTGTTATTTGTTCAATGTTTAAAAAAATGGAGCCAAAATCTTCTTTTCCTGCGGAAAGTCGGCACCTATGACAATCAGTCATCATCCGAGATAGCTAGATACGTTAACTACCGTGCGCTCGTTTTTTTTTTCAGCGTAGTCAAGTGTAGAAATGACGAAAATAATCATTTTTATTAATAATAATAATGCCTAAGTATCTGAGAGATAACAGTTAATTCAGTTAGCTGCAGTATTGTATTCGTTCTTCGTTCTTTCATTGCACACTGCCAAAGCTACATTTTCACTCCTTGTAGAATCGTCATAATTATCCACTAACATATCCGACATAAAATACTTTATTTAATTACTATAAAACGTTTAAAATTAGTCACTAACTGGTCTAAAATAACATAACCTAGAATACTGCATTGCTAGTTCTCCAAACATCATACTGTTAATATTGTTGTTATTATTAGTATTAACAGAATTTAATTCCCCAACAGCACAAGCAGTTTAAAAATTTATCGCCGTGAAGTGCACCTTACATTAGTGACCTACAGATGGCGTCTGCAGATGTCAAAAAATATTGCATATGGTTACGTACTCTGATTAATTTGAAATAATTTTTCAGTACTTGCTTTTAGCAAATTTAATTTTTCGCATGTATTCAAATGTCTAGATGACGGATAAGGTGCTGATTTATGGGAGTGTGACAAGTGCATATTATCGTGCGGCAGCGTAATACCAAAGACGTTTTCCGAGTACACATAATATTATGCTGAATACTTTTTGAACCCTATTGAACAACTGTTGTAATGCCTTGGCGGTAAACGTGTGGCAGTGTTTTTATGATTTTTCCCGACGTAAGTAATCGACCTGGTCATGGCCGCCAGACCAAATAGGTACCTCACTTTAAACAAAAAAAAAACACTCGGGAAGGAGAGGTCCACAGCAAGTACAAAAATCTTTGCAATGACAGGTTTTAATTTAAACAAGTAAGAAAACAGAAAATGATACAACATTCTTCAAATCTTTCCAAATATCAATCCTGGAAATAAATATTAGTAAGGTAGGTGCTGCCTCCCTGTGCTACCATAATATCGTGTTTCCCATTAAATCATTAAATAATATTCTATGTTCTGTAAATATTTTTTTTTCTTTCAAAGCGGCGTAAACTGACACACATGTCAACGCGGTGACCTGATACCTTTGACTTTGGCAGAATATACCTAACCTCGCGACTGACATAAGATCAGTGACGACGATAAATAAGGATTTAATAGTTTTGAAAAAAACATTTTTTTTTGCTTTATAAAGCAGGTTGGACATTTTTTGATAGATGATTCCGTAAATTATTATTTTTCCCTATCCCCTCTTAAAATATTTGTACTAAGTCATAGTTAACCCTGTATAAAAATAATGACAAATTTTGAGAGTTACATAAAAGATTAAGTAACCTCAGAAAGTTGTTCTGATATGTTTTAAAGAAATTTTAATATCTAATCTAATATTAATTAAATAAAGCGTTTTTTATAATCTGCTAATCACAGTCCGTCCAAACCAGTACGGTTTACAAAACTCTGTATTCTTTGTATTCCAATGGCAGCCGTCAAGACGCGGCTGATACCCAGCCAAAGGGACTTCAAGGGAACATAATTTAAACCTACATACCCGGCTTCATCAAAACCAGCTCTCACTGTGGAGTCGGCGGTTTGTTTTAAAAGGCAAATTCGTTTTATTTGCTGATCCCTTTAATGTTGGCCCCGTTCATTACGCGCGACATAAAGGTGAATCGTCCACAGAGGAGCGGAAACATCGGCACACGCCGCCTCCACCGCCGCCACCCGCATCGATCACCCCCCGGGGTGCGGATTAACGAGGGCCGGTCCGGCCCTGGCGGGGTCCGGCCTCAATTGTCAAGTTAATTGCGGGGGTAATGAGCCGTTGTCGTTTTAATGAAACGCTTTCCGATACGAATGCGGGCCTGGTTGCCGGCTGCTCTCCTGCCGACCCGGCCGATGTTCCTTTGCTGCGGGCGCGCCCTCCCCAGGGACGCGGGGAGGACGGGGAGTCGATTTGTTTCTTTCTCCTGTGGGCAATCCATCCGAAGGTTGTTATATGATAGGCAGTACGGGGGGCGACAATTACAAATTCCGTAAAAAGTGTTTGAAATCACACTTTTAAAAATCTACGAGCGTCACAAATACACTGCTTCACAAACGTTAAGGAAGTTCACAAATCCTGAGATTCTTTTACAGGATAACAACTTTTGTTCAAAAATATTTTTGATATGTATCTCTGATATACGAGTGGTTTCTTTGTTCCTTCTTCGAAAGCATTTTCAGTTTTTGACGAAGTTTTATTTTTGCTGATTTTAATACAAAATTCAAATTGTCAACAATTACAAGAAAAAGTTTAATACAGAGTATGTCTTCGTCGAACTTCAATGCTTTTGCATACTGTCTATCAAGTTGTTCAAGTAGCCTTGATCAATTTCTCGCGTGGTAAAAGCCCTCTGAGTTTCTGTATGAGGGTGGTTGATTGATGCGAATCTCAGGCTATTTGTAGTTGGTCCCATGCATGTTTAATTGGATTGAGGTCTGGCGAGAGAGGCGGCAGTGCCAAGTGCGGAATACCATGAAATTCCAGGGCATCGACAACAATTCTCGCAAGATGAGGCCGCGCATTGTCGTCGAGAAATACAAAATTTGGCCCACATGCAGCATGAAACAAAGGGATGGCATTGTTGATGACTTGTTCGACGTAAATCTGTGCATCAAGCACCAATAGCTGTGTAAGTCCATTAAAACAAATGCCTCCCCAAACAGCAATTGTACCACCTCTGAATGGATGAACTTCCTGGATGGCTCTACGATTTCTGCATACCAAAGGAAAGGTCAATACTCGAACACCGCGTCTATCCGAAAACCGTCCATATCTCGATTCATCTGTGAACAATACAAACCTCCATTGATCATTCCAATTCAAGTGTTCGTTAATCCATTGCAACCGAAGTCGCATATGATTTTGTGTCAACACCAGAAGCGTTTAAAAGTCGCTATTGCATGACCTGATAAGTACTCAGAGGCTCTGTACAGGTGGACACTGGTAGAAACCGGTCTCGTGCAGGGGTAGTAGATCATGGGCGGCCATTCCTCGGTTTTTGAATGACATTTCATGTTTCTGTACAGTATTATCTAAAGATTGCTACACAATCCTGGCCTTGTGAGGTAGAGTTCCGTCGTGTTGAAACCATAGGTTTCTACTTAGCTGCACATTTTCCAAAAGTGTAGGCAGCTCTTCGTAGGAAAGGACCCCGCAATAATCTTATAGAAATTGGCTTTCTGTCAAATTGTCTGAATTTTTGATATGTTGTAGATTTTATCATGCTGAACAAAAGTCTCCATGGGCACAAAGTGCCAAAATGAACATTTTAGCAGCTACGGAGCTGCCAAAGCTCCCCTGACCCGTTGCAAAACTATTCATTTTCAATACTATTTACAGATATCAAAAGCATATTTTAATTATTCTAATATATAGGGTAATATTTTTGAGGTCACTGGATTCAACCCTCATGTCAGATTGACAAATTGACCGTTGACAGCTGTCAATACACTGTCAACGAAGAATAGAAAAGTAAATATTCTCTTTTCACATTGAGAGTTTGGGCTTTTGAGGGAGCTGAATTCAATTCTCATGCCAGATTGGCAAAACTGACAGCTGACAGCTGTCAATTGACTGTCAACGAGGAACATAAAAGTAAATATCCTCTTTTCACATTGAGAGTTTGGGTTTTTGAGGTCGCTGAATTCAATTCTCATGTCAGATTGGACAAATTGATTGTTGACAGCTGTCAATTCACTGTCGACGAAGAATAGAAAAGTAAATATTCTCTGTTGACATTAGGAGTTTGGGCTTTTGAGGGAGCTGAATTCAATTCTAATATCAGATTGGAAAAATTGATTGAATTCAGCGACCTCAAGAACCCAAACTCTCAATGTCAACAGAGAATATTTACTTCTCTATTCTTCGTTGACAGTGAATTGACAGCTGTCAACTATTCCTTCTCCCGCTAATATGATTTTTAGGTGGTATTTCTTTTGAGACTCTAGGACGATAATACTTATAATTTTTAAGCTTCAATACACATATCAATCGCTTTTATCAATTAAATTTTTATTGAAATATAGAGACCTCTGATAGTTAAAGATACCGATGTAACGATATACCTTTCATGAATTTTAAACAATTTTACATAACTTATGAAATTAGACGTGTGTGAATTTAAAAATCCCTACGAGTTTATTTTAACTACGAGAATTTCGCAAAAAGAATTAATATACTATTCATTAGCAGATAGGCATTGTAACGGTATATAGCTTCAAAGCAAGCTAAATTACAACACCAGGACAAAGTACAAAGAGAACAAAATACTGCCTTGGTCATTTACATATGAACATTTAAATGATATTGTGTCGCAGTGTTTTGATTTACCTTTGTGAGAGAAAAAATGATATGATATCAGTTTTTAACTTCAGTATATTTCATTATAATAAAAAAACTGCACATTTCGTTTATTGATATTATTAATTTGATATTGATGCAGTTTATAGTTTTTCGTGAAAAAAAACTGTTCTTAATTGTTCAATGAACGGTGTTTATAATGATGGCAACTCTGGAGCAGTGCTGCCAATAGAAGTAACTGTATGCTCAAAACGAGGAAATCAAGTGAGAAGTTAGCTAAAACAGGAATTGGTCCGTATATAATCACCCTTCAAGCCTGGCATAGAGCAACGACGAAAATCTGAAGTGGATGGAAAATGAAGATATCAACGCGAAAACATGGAGTCAAATCATAAAAAAATGCTAAATCTTTATAGTTTTCGAGAAAAAAATTATTGAATTTGTAGTATTTTCAACATTTACACATCACTAGGCTTGATTTTGAAACCATTTTTCAACAAAGCACAAAGATTTTATCAAATCAGGCCGATCTTTTTGAAATTTCGCACGTCTCCATAATTTACCATTCTGAACAACTTTTTCAAGTAACATTCTGCTGTATTTTCAGTAGAAAGGACACTTTACCTGAAACTATAACAGTTTTCAATCGCTGCACTGAATATTTCAAATACGATTATTTCAAAAATGATTACTCCTAACGACTTCAACAAGGTATACACTTGTCAGATATAACACGTAGGAAAATCGATTGTTTCAATAGACAGATGGATACACTAAACAGCAAAAAAGTTCTGCCATTTAAAAGAAACATGGTGTGCCATAAGTGGCGCCCTCTACTAGTGACGTCAAAATTAGTTTAAAATTCTTTTTTTTAATACTCAGGGTTTCAAAGTTATTGAGATATTTCAAAATAAAATTCTAGCATTGAACGCCCTGTATTTTTGAAACCAGCAACATTCGGATAAGGTATATTTGGCTCAATTGACTTTTTTTGGTCACCAGTATCTCCAGCTCCGAGTTTTCCCAACCTCTCACAGACACCCTGTATATACAGATATTCAGAAAGCATTTGTCCGAATTGACCACTCCTTTTTGATTTCTAAGCTCAGTTCAGTTGGATTTTCAGATAGTTTAACAGCAGTTCTTAATTCACTCTTGTCTCTTGTATACGAGTATGTTGAATACGTTGGTTATCCCTCTTATAATTATGTGGCTTCTTCGGGGGTGCCCCAAGACTCAAACCTTGGCCCACTGCTATTCTTACCTTTTGTCATTGACCTTAATGGCAAATCAAAAACATCTCTCTTATTATTTGCGGATGATTTAAAAATATATCCAAAAATATACTCTCAGCTTGATTGCATATTTTTGCATCGATGAATTACAATACGTTAACAAATGGTGTTCTGACAACGGTTTAAATTTGAACATTTCTAAATGTAAAATTATGACTTCTAAGAAATTCAATCCTATACATTAACTATACCATCAATGATGCTATTCTTACCCGCAGTTCTGAGTTTATACATTTAGGTATCAATTTCGACAATAAATTGACCTTTAGTAGTCACGTTAGACATGGTATCGTCGGCTAATAAACTGAGAGGAATTTTCACTAGAAATTTGAATCATTTTACTAATGTTAATAGTTTTAAGACATTGTATATGGCATTTACTAGAAGTAAGGTTGAATATGGTTCACTTATTTGGTGTCCGCTATACCAAAATTCTATTGGTCACATTGAATCAGTCCAAAAAAATTTCTGCATCACTTAAGTGCTTTTATAAAAATTAACAATATGTAGAAATTTCTAATAAAATTTAATCATTAATGACCTAGTCGTGCATTTCACAAATTACAGAAAAAAATGTGTTTTATTGCAGCGATTACAACTTAGCGGATGGTCCAAAATAATAGCACCAAGTTCTGCCTTCAACAAGAGAAAGCCATGCAACTTTGGTCGTGCGCAGTGATGTGTTGTAAAGATAGATATGTCCATTCGAATGAATATAAACTATAGAAACTGATCAGTGATAACACCTGTTTCCAAAGCTAACTTGACTAGGGATGGATTTGAACAAACACGTTTATCTTTTTGAACTTTTCTTAATAAAACTTGTAAATTGACATACCGATACAAGATAAAAGAATTTGGAAAACACTCTATCATTTTTATTATCTAATGTCTCAAAACGGGCAAAGTCTGTTATATAATTGTACCTACTGAAAATAATTGGTGTTATACAATTACATTTATATTTTTATATATTTTTAGGTATTAATAATATTGTGTGAAACTAACTACTCAGTGGACAAAAGCCCCAACCTGCGTTGAATTACACCCGCAATATCTACCCATATATTCCTTATTATTAGCTTTTGTAACATTTTTTACTGTTTTAGAAAGGTATTTTAAGCTAATATAAATCAAATCTCCTATAATTCCTATCAATGAAGTCATATGTATGTTCTCTGATACCAAACATCTAGGTATGCTAGTGAACAATTCCGCAGACAAAGCTCTATTCAATAATTATCTAAAGAAAATAATCTAATTTACTAACCTGCTAATGAAACACTCTATAAATATCTAACTTCACTTTTTGGCAGTGGGAACACGACAAATTCAACCACAATAGATGAGATCTGACCTATTTCTGCATTTTTAGGATTGCTTCTTCAGGTGGTCTCCTTTAAGTTGAATCAAATATCTAACTATAAAAATTATTATAAAAATTATTTGAAGTTAAATATCGACAATGACAAAAAGTGACATCCTGTCAATGAATTAAATATGACAATACCTACTTGAAAAATGTTCACCTTTTATGTAAAAGAAGCAATCCTAAAAATGCAGAAATAGGTCAGATCTCATCTATTGTGGTTGAATTTGTCGTGTTCCCACTGCCAAAAAGTGAGTGTTTCATTAGCAGGTTAGTAAATTATTTATTTTTTAATTAGTAGATTATTTTCTTTAGATAATTATTGAATAGAGCTTTGTCTGTGGAATTGTTCATTAGCATACCTAGATGTTTGGTATCAGAGAACATACATATGACTTCATTGATAGGAATTGTAGGAGATTTGATTTATATTAGCTTAAAATATCTTTCTAAAACAGTAAAAAAATGTTATAAAAGCTAATAATAAGGAATATATGGGTAGACATTGTGGGTGTAATTCAACGCAGGTTGGGGCTTTTGTCCACTGAGTTAGTTTCACATAATATTATTAATACCTAAAAATATATAAAAACTTTTAGACTGGGTTCCCTCTACTGATATTGCACTGTTCTATAGTGAAAAAATGGTTTATGTAAATTACTAATATTTTGTAAAATTTCAATGTAATTAAACAAATAATATATTGTCACGGATTTCCTATCCCGACTTTTTCTTTTACCAGAAAAACAAACCGTCAAACAATTAATCACTTATCTTTATTAACTACTCTGTACACTACTGAATACTAATTACAACTCAACTAAACACTATTTCACTTTGAAACTCCAGGAAATTTCCAACTAAACACTGGAATTCATGACAGTAATTCAAAACTGAATATTTCAGGTATTTTCTAGCATCTCTAGATCCATTTCTTGAAATATTCTCGTCGATTCTCCATATTCCAGTCACGCCTCGATACACGGCATTATTTCGTTTGTTTACCAGAATCGCGTAGGGGCGATCGGGGCCATCTAGGAATACTACAGCGTCGAATTGGGTGAGACGAGGCAAATTCTGTGACAATATGTAAAAATTATATGTTTTAATCATCTTCAGAGAATCTTCATACACTATTTTACACCACAACTAAACCGTACTCACATTTCAAGTGTCCCGTACCACTTTAATTTCAACTGCACTTCAATATTTGTAACTCACATGATTGTATAGACAAGCCGACCATTACTGGATCAATACGCTGTAGACGCATGCGTTAGAATGTATTTACCATCTATTTCTGTAAAATTACATAATATCGGCAATTTGTATTAAATTACAATGTGAAGTACAACTATTACAATACATTCTGTGAATAACAGAATTATACACAACGGATTCTAACCCCCTAGAAGGCGACTTTCCAGGCTTTGTTTGCGAATGCAGATAAACATTACAAAATGTTAACAACAGACACATGTTTTCGGTATGATCGGGACGATTATTGACGAGAGTTCGGAGATGTTTTAAAGTTTGCATTGAAAGAAAGAAATCACTGGATAATAATCTACAATATTTGTAATTACATAAATATTGAAAAAGATGAGGCTTTCAACATTTAACACAGAGTAAACTATAATAAAGTGTATAAGTTAAAATATGTGCATTTTTATGCATATCGAAATGTATCCCGTATTTAACACTACGCCACTGCCGTTGTGCCTCTTTGGGTATACGTGAGTATACGCTATCCTTATCCGATTATTAGTTGTTTATATAGATGTTACAGTCAACATCTGAAAGTAATAAAATACATTCACAAAACTCTCGTGACTATACACACGTTATTTTAATAAATACTGCCGTAACAACCGGATTTATGAATTTACTCTAATACTCAGCAATTACAATTTATTTCTCCAAGTAGAAGTATACCGTCTGGACCCGAGAACGAAACTGCCTACCCTGAGGTACCTACAAACTTGGTTCAATTCCACCCTTGAGAAAAGGAGTAAAGACATTTTACACTATCTAACTTTGTTTTCCAGAATTCCTACGCCTGTTATCGAATATTATATTTTTCTGGTGGTGCCAAAAAGGTATCACATGGCCAAAGGGGATTTTAGTCCTATTTCTTTGTAACCGAAATTGTTTGAGGAAACAATAAATTATTTGTTTGATCCTTTGGCGACAAACTGGCCTCTTAAATTGATAGCATTTACTTACATCTTTGAACTCATTATAAATTATGGCTGGAAAGTCTGTTCCCTTTGTTAAACCGATAGCCGGCTTTAGCTGTGTTACAATATTATATAAATGTAAATAATTTTTTAGAGTGCTACTGTCTTTGGAGATATCGATTAGTATCGACTAACATACTTAAGTCGTAATCGCACATAACATAGATTAATACCATGCTAATTCTTGATTTGACTAAGGCGTATTTTGAGTTTTAAAATATCTTACAAACATAGGTGATTTTTACTTGTATGCAGGTCGCATTTTAATTAAAAAGTGCATTTCTGTGCGAATATAAAAAAATTGTTTATTCCCGACGTGGCAATCACCAGCTTATTTGTTTCCAAAGGCTCGCGGGGAAATGACTGATTCGCGTTCCATATTCCGGCATTGTTGTTGTGTGTCGGCGACTTTTCATTTCGTAGTTGGCGGCGACAAAAAAGACCGCCGCCTCCCCCGATAGACAACGTGCGGATAGAAAACACAGACGGCGCTGATGAAGTTGGCCCTGTGATTCCAAGGAGCGGGCGGTCGTCATTATTCCTATTGACAAGTCGAAACTGAAAGTTTGTTATGCAAATTGGGGCGGGGGCGGGACGCGGGTCGGGGGCCGGAGTTTGCGAGGCGGCTGAGCAAACAAGATACAATCCCGGGTCGCTCAAAAATTTCGAATCCTCGATTCCACGACGCGCCGTCGAGAGCAACCGAAAGGCGTCCTGGCTGCTGGGATGGCTCCGCAAACAAGGCAAGGGTTATACGGATAGGAGGTTCGTAAAAATAGAAGAAGGAGTTAATGAAAGTGAATATGCAGGACAGTGACGAACTCTACGGGCAGATATGGTAGACCCAAAATATTGTATTTTCCAATTGTATCAGCAGCAAAAAAAAACAGCATTGACTCGAATTATACAAATTTTAAAACAAAAGTTTCATAAAAACATAGGTCCGTTTTCGCTTTATTTTTGATTTACAGGGTGATAAAGATTTTTAATTTTTTTTATTTTAAATAACTCCCAAACTACATTAGATATTTTTGTGGAACTTGGTGAGTGTAAACCAGACGCAAAAACACATGTATTGTTAAAACAATGAATTTTCTGTTTTAACCAGCAGCGTCGCTATTTATTTCACTTTCACCATTTTCAATGAGAAAAATGATATGCCATTACCTTTTTCAAAAATAAAAAATATTTTCTGAAAGACTCATAAATTTGCAATAAAAAAGATCTCTTGACATCTTGAGCGGTTTTGCCGTTGCAGCATTACCATCGCAAAAGCCGTAAATAAATATATCAACTAACTCTTGTCCCGTAAATTCTTCCATTTTTTTCGCTTAGAACTATTAAATTGGCAATCGGGTTGACAATACTTTGACATAATAATACCTGGATAATTTTGTTTAAATTACTTTGAAATTGACCAAAGTGGGGGGGTTAATTCAAGAGCGATTTTCTCAGAAACCGTTAAAGATAACGATTTAAAACAAGAGTACATTTTTAACGTAAAACAGTTCGGGAAAACGGAATTTGCTGTCCAATTTGTTAAAAAGTCAAAGATGAAAAAGTTACACACGCAAAATAACCAGGGCCCTCCCGTACCCGCCCCAATGGACCTTGTGGTAATAAATGGATTAGTCCATCAAATTGCTCATCAAAATTTAGCTATGTATACCAAATTTCATTCATTTATCACAATGCGATTGAGAGATATTGCAAAAAAATTATTTCCATTTCTCCCTGTGCCCTTAGGAAGCATTTCCGGACCCATGTTCATATGAACTTTTTTACTTAGTTTTGATCACAAAATCGGTAGTTCAGGGTTGGCCGCTAATACCACAGCATAGGTAGACCAGCAGTTTCACTCCGTTGTCGGCACTTTGAACAGCTATCAATTTTCTGCGGTGACCTCGAAATGTGAGTGCGATAGCGCATCCGATAGAATTTACAGAATCGGTGATCAGGACCGGAATAAGAATTTTTTATTTGCGTGAAAGCGTAGTTATTCCACATAAAAGTTTACGTTATATCTATCCACATTATGTAATAATTCATTATACAGTTATAAATGGGTAATTCAACATGTATTTTATTTATCATTTACTGCTACTAACATACAGTGTGAAAATTCGATTTACTTCTTTGGACTCTTTAAAAAAAAGAGTTTAAAATATATATTATTGCACTGCAAAACATATTTATTTATTTACTTACTTTTTTTGTTATTAGTGATAATTAATTTTTTTTGTGATTTTTTTAAATTTTAAATTTGACGTTTGAAGTTTAGTGGACAGATAATTTATTATGATTTTTTTTTGTCTTAAATGATCTACGTAAACCAGAAGACAAGTATTTTTCAGAACAGAAAAATTATGTTTACTTAACTTTGAAAATTGTTAAATTGGAGATAAAAGTGCAGTAAAATGTAAATTTAGAAAAAAAATATTTTTTATTATTTTGTTTTGAGACTTACTCTCATTATAGTGACTACAAGAAATATGATCATCTACATAATTTGAAGATGAGCCGTCTTGTGCACGAAACGTTGGAACGGCCTTTTTGCGTAATCTATTGCGCGAATCGTTAGAAAAAACATATAATTTAAAAATGTATTTGACATAGTTTGTATGAACTATTACTAATCCTGAGCAGCTTTTCTAATAAATCTTCTCTATTAGAAGCCTCTGCACAGAACTTTGCTCTAAAATAAAAATTTGTATTTGTGAAAAATATAAATATGTATATTTTAAACTTCACTTTCATGAGAAATATTTATATTCCAATGTTATACTTAAGAAATAAGTTAATAGGTAAGGCAATAGCAGTAAAATATCATTTATGGTTTGTACAATATAGATTACTTATTACTTATTTATGTCTTTAGGAAATTTAAAGAAACTTAAATTACGATTTATAGATGATATATTTAAACATCTAACTGCTGCGCAGCGACTCGTTCCTCGATCAGACTCAAAATATTGCTTTAATACGGCTCTGTATAACCGATGTTTGCACTCCCAGAGTTGGATGTAAACTGAGGTCTCTGCAGCCTGAAATGGATGCGCGAGCTGCTATGCGCGACTTATTATTTCGGCCCGAGTGTTTCTACTGGTCTCCCTATACTGTGCTAATACTGTATACTAGTAAAAAAAGACAACTGTTCATATGTCTACCGTAGTCCTGTTGTCTGCAAATTTAAGTATGCGATGCATGTGGTCATCTGGAATAGCCGCAATATTCCCCGTGCGTTTTTTTTTATTTAGTATGGATTACTCACTTGAGTTAACGTCATCACTTTTATGATCTTTTAAATTGTACGTTATATTTTGTGTGTAATATAAAAATGAAATACTCATATAATATGACAGATATAGAAGATCCAATAGTTTATATTCACAATTGTTTTTGTTCTCTATCTTTAGAAAAAAAGTTGAATTTAAAAAATTCCGAAAAGCGGCTTGACTTAATCTTAACGCAAACATTGAATATTTTGCTACAGCTAAAACGCGTCGACTCGAATTGCTTTCTAAAAAAAAACTAATCTCATTATATTATACACGGTGATTCAGCCATTAATTTTAAGAAAATATTGGAAAAAACGAGTATAATGCGAATACACAATTAAAAAAAAAATTAAATGTATATTTATGCCGAAAAAAATATTTTCAAATCATTATCTAAACACTTTTTTTTACTGTCACTGGATTCAGCTGCCAGTTCAACCCGGTGTCGGCTTGTTGCTACGTTGCCAAATATAAATATTTTCCTAGTGCCTGCTTATTGCAATATATAATGAATGCTATAAATTAATTTTTAAAGGTATGCAATTAACATATAAATTATAAAACTCATTTATTTACTGTTTAAAATTTGGCGGAGCTTTTGAACTTGCACTACAAGGACATTATGATTTAAAAAATTCTCAAAATCCTGGGTATTTTTAACGAATTAATGAATTTTATGTCAGAACTTGACATAAAATGAACACGCTGTTGTTATGTATACGATCCTGACGACATGGCAACGCCGTTTAGCTTCAACACTCAAACACGTTTTCAGAAAATTTGTATAGTACCAGGAGCACCGTGTTAATGATTGATATATATTGATTGGCTTATCTTTTGGAAGGTGGTTAAAATTAATGATATTATGACTTAATCACCCTCTATAATAATATTTCTTGCGGCAGGTGAACTGTATACCAGCTATACTTTGAGAGGATTGGCACACTCTCTGCGGATATGGTAGGGTGGAAGAATGTTGGCTTGGGTCAATGTGAGAGATTGATACCGATCGACATTTGACCACCCCCATAATTAATGTGGTTTTCCAGATTTACCTCATTCCTGCACTGAATGGTGGTTAGAACCTACCAACGTAAACCGTTCCCGGGTGCAAATGCGACCTGCATAATAATAATATGCCGCTTCCTCTCCCGCACATGTCTCCGACTTCTGGGCTAATCCTCTAGATTAGAGTGAGGAATAGAGATATTATTATTTAAGTAATGGATTGTTTTAAAGTTAATGTACAACTGATATGGAGAACAATAAAATAAGGGGGTATTTGCTCTTAAGCATAATGAAAAAAAATACAACTATCACTATCATCAAAACATGAATAATGATAGTTGACAACTGACTTAAATATCATTTACTTTCAAATAGAGAAACAAATAGTGTCATTGTTCACTCTGGGTTGCAAGAAAAAAATTTAAAATCGAATCCAAAGAAATAACATAATTTTTTTACGAAAACATAACATGACATATTTTCATATCTTAACCTACAAACACCCTGTATACAGTACAATGGACCGCTAATATATTAAATGATCTTGACATTTTAAACGAAATATTATTTTATCATTCTTAGTACTATTTGCATTTTCGCCTTGGTAACCTCGGATTTATTATCATCGCCTTACCTCAGGGAACGTCTACGGATTCAATTTGTGCTGGGAGACTAATATACGGCAAATATCAATTCGGTTTGACAAGTTCGACTCCGGTCGAGTATTAATAACGGTTGCGCCTCTATCAAACTGTTGCAATTCTCTTAATTGGACAAGCCGGGGCATTCCCACTCTCTAGCGGATCAATGTGCATCACTATTCCAACCCTTCAGGAATCGCACGCCATCTACGGGGTGTCCCGGAGGCTACGGATGCTAATGTTAAGTCAGGACTTCGGACGTACGTCGATATTCTAATATGTCAAGCGGAAGACGGGTACATTTGTTTGGACCCGGTTAAAATACCAGGAGTTTCTGTTTTTCTCAACTTCTGCATGATAAGGAACTGTAAAAAAATTCAGGAAACTTGAGTTCATTTACCATCTGGAATTGTTAGACGTCAGTATTTTCCTGGACGTATCCTGGCTTCTCGTAGCGTTTAGCTTAATTTTACAAAATTTAAAACAATTTAACTTAATCTTGTTTTGTCTTGCAAAACAAAAGAAATTTCGTTAAAGGCTTGTTTTTGCTCGATCTTGCAAGATCTTGTCTTGTCTTGCGAAAGTCGCAAATTTCTTGTCTCTCAATTTTGCAAAACTCTTAATAAATTTTGATTTTAAAAATCATATATGCTGGATGCCCTTAAATAAAGTAGATATATACAGTATGCGCCAAAAGTATGGAATAAATTCAATAAAAACGAAACAATTAGTTTTTGGGAAAAATCCTCGAACAGGTCGATTTTTAATTTAAAAAATACATATTTTAGCGTAAAATGCGATTTTCAAATGTCATTTGTTTTCGAGTAATGACGTCATCGATTTTTTTTCAAATGGCAACACCATATTTTTTTCCTTGATTCTGAAAGATCGTTTAATTCTCTATCAGACAGTACTAAAATTTTGCCCTCTTACATAGGAAAGTTTTCGAGTAAATGACGATTGAAAACATTTGAAAATCGCATTTTACGCTAAAATATGTATTTTTTAAATTAAAAATCGACCTGTTCGAGGATTTTTACCAAAAAATAATTGTTTCGTTTTTATTGAATTTATTCCACACTTTTGGCGCATACCGTATGTTACAGGAAATATCGGATTTCAGGCCATTTCAGTTTGACCTAGGACATACTAAAAGTTCCTATCGTTGTTAGGAACTTTGCACTTTTCCTAGGACATACTAGTATCGCCTGATAGTTTTTAGGACAAACTAAAATGGCCTGATTATTATTAGGAAATACCCGAATAAAAATTTGCATCCAGAAATTATTATTAGTGTTGTAGCTTTTTAATCTGAATCGTGCCGCTAAACCTATAATTTCTTTAACATCTCCAGCTACAAATTCTTCGGGGAAAATCTAGGGATATACTAGATACCAATGCACAAGACACTGTGGTACAATTATTGCGTGTTTATGTAGAAAACAGCAATTGCTGTACAATTCAAAATGTTACAAAAGCAGTTCTTGCAGAAACAAATAAGCTGTTTAATGGAAAACTATATTTTTGTTATATTATTTAAATCATATTTACCTTTAACAAATGTGTTCCATTTTAGGTTTATAGGTAACTTTAATCTTTTGAAATATAGCGCTTTTAAAGATAATATTTGCTTTGCTTCATCCTTTTACCCTGAATTAATGTTCCTAATATAAGATTTTCCTAAGGTCTTTGACAATATCAACCATAGTATTATATTACTGAAGCTAGCTAAATATGGATTTTTTAATAATTATTTAAAAGGACGGTCGTACTACGTTGGATTTGAATCTCATAAATTTGTGGCCACTTCAGGTGTTCCTCAAGGGTCCAACTTTGAACCTCTCATATTTTTGTTATTTATCGATGACTAAAGCCATTGAGTGTCACAAACTTCTTTTTGAGATGATTTAAAAATCTATTACAAAATTAATAACATTGATGATTATCACTGTTTGGAGTTCCAAATAAATATTATTGGAAATTGGTGTGATACATTTAAACTAATAAGGCATTATGTTTGATTCAAATCCGGGTTTTTTGCAACATGCACAAAATATAACGAAATCGTCTTATAGAAGCTTAGGATTTATTATGAGGAATTGTAACTCTTTTACTAATGTCGATGTGTTTTCAACGCTATATGTTTCATTAGTCCGTTGTAAACTGAAATATGGTATCCTATATACCAAACTCATTCTTTATCGCCTGAATCCGTGCAAATGAAATTCTTAAAGTTATTGCCTTTTAAAACCATTTGGGTTCTAGATTATTATCTTGAAGTAGTTCATTTGTTAGGTGACACCCTGTATAAGTTGTAACAACTTAAAAAATCGCCCTGTATATCACGCTTGGCAGGAAATACAAAGAAATATAAAAATATTGCCGTAAACAGTCCTTCGTTCGCAGCCTCGGTTTTTGCGGAAACATATTTTTTGCGGCCTGAAAAAGGCGAGTAGACGTTGGTTTCCACGGGGGTATTTCATTCTATCGTTATCAATTTTCTTTTATGTCCTAGCCAATTACATCGGAACCCGTTTCAAAGTTTTTCAGTTGCTCAGGATTGGCGACGTTACATTTGTGTCGATGGAGGATAAACTCTTAATACATCTCCGCAGAAATCGTCTTCTTGTCTTCATCTGCTTGTATAATCGAGATGATGCTTCAAGAAACTTAATAAATAAGATAAGAAAAACATATCGAAATAATAGACATACAATTATTTCACTATTAGTTCTAGAGAATAATAATTTACTGTCCCTTCTCCACACAAATTACACAAATCGCACACGTTCGTGTGCTAAAAAGTAAGGACTGCTATATTATTATGCACGTGGGATTCCATAAAATTTAATCTTGTTATTCTCAATTAAAATTTTTTATCTACAAAAATATTCCCCCTTACATTTGATTACAAGTGAAAGGCTTCGCAGCGAATAATTCATATGGGAAGGGAAAAGAAATATAGTCCATTACTTAAAAAGAAATTATCAAGTGAAGGTCGTCCTCTAGGGAGGCGGTTTGTGCAATTCAATTTAGTAAAAATGTTCAGCCGCAGTAAAATAAAGATATAAAAGTAATGAAGAGAATAGAAAGATTGCTTTTTGTGTAAAAACTAATGAATAGCGACAGTTGAAGATTTAGATTAGTACGTTTGATCACTATTAAAATAAATTACATTTATTTTCTGCTTTTTTAATTTGAACATAACCAATGGTCTCCATAGTTTTTTCTATAATTTGTTAAAAAAAATTAGATGCAAATAAAGCAGTTTACTGTTACAAATAAAAAAAAATCAATAAAAAAATGAAATTACAAGAATGAGTTTAAATTAATTTCTAAATGAAAAATTCAAAATATAAGACTAGTGATGTGGGAGCATTCACAATAAAACTCAGTGTTCAATTATACGCTGTTAGAATGTGCTTTACAATTTTTAATGTAACTCGTTTTGTAACACTTTTCATCGTTTGAAGAATAAGCGTACTACCTTTTATCATACTACTGACTGGGCGTATATTAGCTCTTTTCCAACACGGCACCTGACTGGTTGGAAACCTGTCCCAAGTGGATAGCCAAATCGTTCACCGACTTACTGCAGCGGAGTTGTATTAATATTAAACTGACTGACGGCTTCGGACAGGTTTCAAACTAGTCAGGTGCCGTGTTGGAAAAGAACTATTAATGGCATCGTATAATTTTTTTTGTATATCATCCATTACGCCAAACTGTTCATTTAGAAATAGTTCAGGAGTCCAATTTCCTTATTGCACTAACTAAGAAACCATGGTATCTATTAACGTAAAAATTGATTAGTATACTGTGATGTAAAGTATCTCATTGTGAATATTTTGTTCATTCAGTACGTCCTAGTGCCTTATAGTAAATGTCAAATTGTGACAGTAAATTTACAATACATTTAATTTGTATTTTCTTTATTAATATGAATACATATATTAAAGTCCTTTCAAAATTCTACTACTATCAACTGAAACGACCGCATTCCTAGTTGGCGTTTGAGCAGAATCCGCTGATATTGATAGCACTGAAAGCAGTTTTCGGGCAATCGAATTTTTACTTTCCAACGAATCTTCGATGTATCCCTCGGCGACTGTTGAAGATTTCCATCCCCCATGCCGCTTAATTGTCGTTAAATTTGCTCCACTATCCGCTAGTAAGCTTGCCGACGAACGCCGAAAACAATGTCCAGTATAGAGGTTAGAATTTGGAAGTTGCAGAAATTTAGCAATAGCAGCAGGAAATTTTCCAAACGTATTTATTCCCACAGGGTTTCTCGTACACTTACCTTTCACATACTTTAGGAAAAGCCTCCGATGTCCTACATTTGCTGAACGAAGAGCCACGTATCTCCGGTAAAAATCCAAATAAAATTCTTCAACGATAGTGAAATTTCGTAGAACCTTGGTTTTAGTATCTGATATCTTAACCAATATTGAACTGGAAGTGCCCACAATTTCCAAGTTATCGAGAGTCAACTGGCAAAGCTTCTCTCTACGGCAGGCATCAAATATTCCCAGAATAGTAGCTACTTCCATCATAAGATACTCGTCATTGGGTGCGCACTTCAAAACCTGTTCAATTTGGTCTCTGGTCAAGATCTTTGATTTTATAGAATAATTAGACCATAGAGATGAAGATTTCCAAACCTTTCTCATAAAAATAGGCCAAGAATACATTTTCAGTACATTTTCCAGGTACACCTTTTTCTTCACACCAATTTACAAACTTATTGTATGTAATTTCATATTGAATACGGGATTTTCTTGGTAATAAGTCCAAAAGTAGCTCGGTTGGCCGCTTCATCGATTTCTTTAAATGGATTGTTCGTTTCCATATTTTCTTTAGACTTTTTAAGGGCAAAAAGACACAACGTTTAAAAGTGACAAATCCAAAGCTTTCAAACTTTTCGTAAATGATATAACAATAGTTGCCACCATGGTTACTATATATCATTGGCAAGTACCCACTTCGAAAATTTGATATAGTGCCTACGATGCTATTTAAAACTTAACTCATATCTACCCGGGTTAATTCCTTTTAATGCTGTTTGTAGAAACAATATTGTATGATATTTGTGTTAAAAGTGTTTTTAAGGCACTGATGTAAACTTTTACATGCGTGCCTTAAAAATGCACTTTTAACACTCACATCAAAAATAACTATTTTGACAGTGGATATAAAAGTGTTCAGTAAGGCGAAACTTTCTCTTATTTTCTCAGCTACTTCATAATGTGCGTGAGCAGCACATGAAATGTATATATTTTTGTATATTTTTGAGATAAAATCTGTCCCGCTTCTATCATGTACGCGCCTGCATCACTTAGCATTACAAGAAATTTATCTTAAGCATATTGATGGTATAATGAAAACAGTCAATAACAAAAACCTTAGAAGCCAATAGGTGGCTTTCACTAGCAGTGCACTAATTAAAAAATTGGCCCCTGAACTCCCTCAAGCATCGGCAGCTCTGGATATAATGAAACAAACGAAATTGTCCGATATTGGAATTTTTCACTATTCATTTCTCTTTATTCTTGGCCTCAGGATTATCCCTAAACATTTGGAAAGCACCACTTTGCTTCTTTATAGGCATCCTAAATCAAATACTGACTCGAACTTGACAGAGCCAAATAAAAAAATTGAAAGTAACCCCTATATTATATGCTGCAACTACATAATATTACAAATGGAAACCTACCGCCTGCATTAAGAAATAAAACCGAATTCTCCGAGCCCTTGTCGTTCCCTTCTCTCCATATAGCATAACACCGCAACTTAACTGCAAGATTTATGTCTATTATCCACTTAATTTTATTTCCCGCTCCCTGAAACCTTTTTAAGGGAACCTTTTAATACAAGGGGCTACTGAATTGGGGAAATATCTTTATAAGTTAATATAAATGTTCACCAAAATGTTCCGGCTATATTAAAAATGAGCAATAATCGATCAAATTTAATAGACATGCTTGAACTTAACTGAAATCAACCCTAATACAGGGTGTTTTTAAAGTAGCAAAAAAGTGTGAATGCAGAGCTAAAAATAAGATGATTGAAGTAATTTTTTTTTCTCTAACATGGGGAATGCTAGAGACACGATGCTTGTTATGAGCATCCTACCAATAAAGAGACAACTTTTCAATATTTTGGCCTATTTTGTAAAGAAGTGAAACAACCCTATTGCAATATTTTATTAGAAATTTTTTATATGAAGCAAATTATTTATTTAAAAATATTTATTGGAAAGACTAATTTATTGCGCAACTTTTTTATCTCTTGTAATTTTTCGATGAATCCGATAGTTTTCTAGTAAAAAAAATTAGATGCGTCATCGTTCACTAAAGGGGTAATTGCAAAAATTTGTAAAAATTAAGTAGGCGGATGTCATAACAAATAAATTGTTATTTATCATATTATTAGATTGACACTTTCTATCAATCAATAATTAGTACCAATTGATTAATTTATTATCAGAATAATTATGGCAAATAATATTTATACCATTGACGAATATGTCGACATACTCCAATTGTTTTTCGAATCCAGAAAAATTGTAAACACCCTGTATATGTAGGTATAGCCACTTTCACACTGAGTGATAATTTCGTATTTAGTAGCACAAAATGTACTTACTAATAACTTAAAAATAGGCTGAAGACATTCCTTTGTAACAATCTACTACACAGAGTGTTTCCTAAGTAGAGGTCAAAAATCTATGTCAACTTGTATAATATTACAAATGAAATAGGTCATCATATGCGGCATTGTATCATCTTCACTTTTTATTTCTATACACTTCTTTGTATTCCAAACCGATTAACAAAATTGATTTATTTGATCAAGTGCAATTTCACAATACTCATTATATTCCTTAAAATCATAAAATAATGAATTAACAATGGCATTACTGTACTATGATTTATTAAAACAAATTTTGGACATATCCACCTTCGGCCAAAATACATGCTTCAGATCTTTTTGAAATGGCAGCTCGAACACGTGCAAAAATTCCAGGAGTAGCTCTTATCCCATCACAACCACCTATAATTTGTTGACGTAAGTGCTCCTCAGATTCAATGTGAACCTTATAAACTAATGTCTTGGGATGTCCCCAAATAAAAAAAATCAATAGGATTCATATCGGTTGATCTGGGTGGCCAAGGTTGACCTGATTCTTGAGTGCGTCGTCCAATCACGTCACCACATTCTTTGTGTTGGTGCATAGGGGACATCGTCAAGTAGTTCAGGTAAAACCGTTTTCAATTAAGTAAAAGAAAATTTCTATTAATACCCACCCATACATTTAAAGAAGATTGATGTTGAAATCGAGATTCAATTATGGCAATAAGGTTTTCATCAGAACAAACGTGTTTATTATGGAAGTTCTTATAGCATCTCTGGAAAAATATACTTCGTCGGTAAACGATATGCCAATGGTAAAAAAGACATTTTGTTACATTTTTTCCAATTTCCAGTGGCAAAATGTGATACGGGTATAATTGTTGATGCTTCAGATCGCAGCAAGCTAATTTTTGATTCACATTAAAATTTGCAGCAATCTTCCTAGTACTAGCATTTAGATCTTCTTCAATTTCGAGTAGAATCGTTTCTTCTAATTCAGACCTTTCTGAAATGAGCCTGATTCCGAAAGACATTGAAAACCATTTCTGAACATTCTTGGATTTGGGGTTGGATAATTTGGATTGAGTTGGATCTTTCTATATAAATTCGCCTAGTACCATTTCCATCTGCAAGATCATAAATGTAAACCATATTGGCCATTTCAGCATTTGAATATGCATAAGCCATTATTAAAACATAATTTTTGAAAACATAACCTTAATTACAATACACAATACTAAATAAGATATGTTTAAGTATTTTACTGCGTAAAAATGCACTTGTTCAAATAAATCAATTTTGTTTCTTACAATTCTAATGAATTGAACAGCAACTTAAAGCCCCTTTCACACAAAGTGACATTTAATTTTTGAAAATTTATTTCATTAATCTGTAGACTATTTCAATTAATTGATTCCAATTATTTTATTTATTTATTGCTTCCAAACTTGCATCATTGCCTAATTACATGGAAAGCACGTAAGTAATAGCAAAATACAATACAAATAGTAACATATCATAGCACAGGTACAGTATAAGTACTTAAAAACTAGCAGATGTTAAACATAAATACAGCAGATAACACAAACAGAGAAGAAATTATAGATTATCAATCGAATATATATTTTTTATAGTTTAAAAAAAAAACACCAAAAGATCCAAAGGGATCCACACTATTCTTAGAGGAAACCTGGTTAACTAGACGAAACAGTAGAAAAGTTCATGCATCCTAGTATTTCTAAGATGGATATTAACACAAATCAAGGACAACAAATATGAGTCATCGATAAGAAAGTTTATTATTCTGTATCCAAACAGGAGCATTGCAATGACGCGTCGATTATATAATGTATTCACTTTAAACTCTTTACACAAATGAACAGTCCGAGTAACATTATAATCTGGAGGTCTCTTATATTTTTTAAAATAGATGAATCTTAGAAACTTCTTCTGAACCTTTTCTACCTTCTCTGTATATATTCTAGGTTGCGAATGCCATAACAGCGAAGCATATTCAAGTTTGGGCCTAACTAAACTGTTATAAAGAGAGATAATTGAATTGATGTTCCGACATTTTTTTATTACAGGTATTGTTGTATAACGTAAACAGTTTTTGTAAATTAGAAAACACGTAACCATGAGCTGTATATCGATAAACTTTTCTTCTTACTATAACTAAATACGACTAATATTCGACGAAGTCTAATGTATATTGTTGTACAGTTTATATTAAGTTTAGCATAAAGTAGTCACACTAAGTGACATTTTGTCTTCGAAACACTTGCACTTGTTAATTTGCCTCATTGATTTGTAGACTGAGGAAATTGCTTTGTAACAAACTAATGTATTCGCCTATTACGTGGTTTTATAATAGAAGAACTTGTATGCACGCTCTGTATATCGAATCAAACTTAACGAAGCCGCTCCTTGTACGACATTGGTAATTAATATCCTCCACCGAGAGCCGTATTATTCCGAGAGAACCGGGTCCCCTTTAGAGGCGGCACTACCCTCTTAACACCTCCCAGATAAGGGCAACTACTAACGGTGGAGGCAAAGGATCATTGTCTGAGGTGAGTGCATTCAGTCAAGCTAGTCAGTTACCACGTCTCGATCTTTTGTGCGGCAACCCCGCGCCCCACGCGCACAAAGGGCCTCCCACGCCGCAATTAACGACCGCAAACTTAATTATTGCTGGTTGCATAACGTGTCACCGCTTACTGGGGCAAATCCAGCCGCAGGGAAGAATCTGTCACGACAAATCGTGACTGCCAATGCGACGCAAATTATTAGGTGTCATAATCCCGTCAGTTCTTATCGACTTTTATTGCTGCTGATTTACGTGAGGCTGATAATGGGGAAATTACGTGATTTTTCCAAATATGTACAGAAGAAAGAATGAATTATTTTAATCAGATGGCGTTTATCCTAGACAGTTTCGTAGAAAAATAAGTCTAAAATCGGTATTTCAAAATTTAGTCTACGTCCCCACAAAACGATCGTCGTCACAACGTAGAGCTGTGACGTCAGACGCCGTTTCCACGGTTATACTTAAATAGAGCAGTATGCTTGTTAAGGTCGCCGTATTTCTGGCAAAATATGACCCGTATTTGTAGTGTTTTTAGGTACTGAAATCTCAAAAAATAAAGCTCGAAGAACAAAAATAACCACACAAATAGAATCTTTAAAGTTCTGTCTATTCATTATTACTATTTAAATATAGTTTAAACAAAGTTTTAACTTTTAAAAAACGTATTTTCATATTGGTCTTTGCTGCTAACCTAATGTCACATTTTTATCAATTAATTTATCGTGCTTATACATAAACCTAAACAATTTTATATGTAACACTAAGTAAGTTAATGTTATAGGAATATTTAGAACTATATATCAATTTTAAAAAGTAGTTAGTTTGATAAATTTCAGTACCTAAAAATGTATTAGCATTTTTCCATAAGGGTCATTTTCTCAGCAAGTTCGGTCAACTTCATTATCTAGAAGTCTGTTACAAACTATAAAAATTTGACTCAATTTAACAATAAATAGTTCAGCCTCTGACTAAGAGGTGGCGGTAAAGTAAATTCTGTTTACAGGGCGAGCAAAATTTGGAATTAAGTATTATATTAGAAATCAAGACGAATTAAACATACCACATGCATTTGATTGCATTGTTATTGATATAAATTTTCGATTTTACCACTTCGGAACGGTTATTGAACATGCGAAAGACGTTCTGTATGCAATTATGAGAAAATGTTGACCTTAAAAAAACCTCAAAATTAAGGGAACTACACAAATGTCTTTAATATTAGCTAAGGGCTATTGGAACACTGTTAACGAAAAAATACAGGTGTTTAAAACACCAAACCAAACTCCTGCAAAATTCAGAGAATTAAATCGATCTGATCCAAATTTTAAAATACAGGATGTTGAAAAAAATGTAGTAAACTTGAAAAAATTTCAAAATTGACAGAATTTGAAAATTTTTAAAGTGAAATGATAACCACTTCAAAATTATAAATTTCAAAAGGAAAATCTTACAGTTAAATTATCTGTCCACTGATACTGCTGGCTATCGTAATATGAAGTATACAGGGATGCAGGAAACAAATGACGCTTACCTGTATATTAGTGTACATTGTCCTCATGCCGCCAGTGATATTTTTAACATTTACTTTAAAACATTTATTAGCATTCGTCTTGTAAATGACTGTAACTCGTTGGAGGTTGACATTTAGGTAAATTGGATCTCAGCAATATATTTTGACATCTAGTTTTCGCCGTATAAGTTTGCTTACATATTTTAAAACCACCACACAAATAAAGATGTAATAGATATCAGGGTCAGGTTGAAACATAAAACGATTGTTTTTATTATTATCTTTTATTTTGCAAGTACACAAATTTGTTCAAAAAGTATATTGCTATTTGTCTTCTGTGAATTGTCTCACTATGTATTATTAAATACCTATTACAAAAGAGGTAAATAATGAAATAAAAATATATTTACATTATACAGGGTTGTTCGGATATGATTTCGAGAGTTCAGTTTACATGAAAAATTAATATAGATAATACTTCATCTTTTTTAACTTACTTGGTAGTAATAGTTATGAGTTTTTTTATAATTTCACTCGATCTTTATCATTATATAAACAAGGCACCATTTTCTTCTCCACTGTTTCTATCAAAGTAATTGCTGATAGAGCTACCTTTTCCAAACATGTAACTTCTTTTATGCTCTCATCTCCAATCAAACCTAAAAATGTTATATTGAATATATATATACGGACATATTTTATAGTAAATTTTTTTTAGTTAACTACCTTTATAACTTTATGTATTATACACAGTGGTTTGATTTTTATTAATCAAAACTTTAGTAATAGTCTATGAAATAAATATCTTGTCCGGAAGCGACGGCGACAATTGAATTTCTATGGCGTTTTTTAGAAGATTAAATTTATTGATAAATTTGTAATATTATGGGAAAAATTTGAGTCCTGAATCGTTTTTAATTTTAAAAGTGCTAATTTATTATGGTTTTATTTATAATCGAAATAGCTTGTACATACTAATATAGGTATTACATATTTAAATATTTATATGGTTAATATTAAATTAAGTATCTTCTGTCATCTTAATCTTTTAAAATAACTGACAATAATGGTCAATTTTTCTTACAACATTCTCCAAGAGCGCTCTTTTATGATAAAGTTTATGATTCAAATCGTAATTTATTCGCAAAATGTCTACAGAGCGTTCAGCAAAGGATGGGCCATATTTTAAGGCTAGCTTCTTTGGACAAAAATTATTCCAATTAAAATTGTACATAAATAACTATTATGTATAAAATTTGATAAATTAAAGATTCGATTCCTCTCCCCTGTTCCTGTTACATATAAATATATAATTATTAAGTACCTATTATTTAATTCAATTTACAAATAATGATATACATACCTTTCTAAATCCAACGAACTTTCAATTAATAAAAATGTCCTATAATTTTCACTAGTATTACACACATATAAAGAATACAGAAAACCACTGCTACTGCAAAGCACAGATTTGCAAAGGATAAATTGCAACTGAACGCTGAAATTTAGAATACGGAAAAATCGATATCTCATTTAGATGCTAGAGTTGTAAATATTTTGCCGCAGATCGAACGCATGACCTTCAAGCTCAGTTTCGGCATGTTTCGGCTACCCGTTATTTTCTGCACTCCAACTGTGACATTCTTTAAATATTTGCAGTTCAAGTTTTCTCCGTTAGATATCCAGCACTTCCCGGTACACAGTTTTATATCATTGTCAGTCAACGATCGAGGTACTTTCTTATTTAGAATACCGCAACCTTAATATCTGTATACGATTTCCATGCTTTCGAAGAACGCAGTACATACGCTTAGAATTAATTTGTCATTTGTGGTATTATTAGGGATTATTGTGTTAAATAAACATTGATAATGAATAACAGTTGCAAAATAGACTCGTAAAATGGGTACAGAAAGTGCATCTCACAGGGCAAATGAAAGAGGTATTGCGTTATGCCATTATGTACAAATACAGCATACGGCGCCCAAAAAAAAAATATTTGTGATGTAAGATGATGAAGCGCAACGAAAGGAAGCATTGCAACATTGTTTGTTTGCGAAGGCCATTTTAATATGTTTAATTGGAAACGCAGGTAGGTTTAAGTTCATCGAAAAAAATTAAAACGTAAAGTTATAAAGAATCAATTAAATTTTTCTATTAAGCTACCAGAATGTATACAGGGCATTTAGAAAATCAATGGTAAGGCATACTTATATTTTTTCCCATGTATTATATTCAGCACTTCATTCATATTCCAAATAACATGTTCTTAGTCGAAGCAATGAAGCACTAAAAAGGCCATAATCTAGGAATGGAATTTTTGCACTAAGACTGATCAGAATGCGGTTTTTTGCATTCGCTTCCAAAAATTTTTTGTAAAAAATGTATCTACTTTGTACCTTATACAAACCGGAATTTGCATTGCTGAAGCCAAAAATGCCAAAAATGCATTCAAAAAATTAATTTTTTGAGGCGGCTTTTGGAAGATTTAATAAACTTTGTAAATAAGAGTCAGAACTGGTGGGTACGCGAGAGTTTTCGAGGTCGCTGATTACGATTCTAATGTTCAAATTGACCCACAGCCGACCTGGAGCTCAAGAACGCCGATGAACGTCATATCCGTGGGATTCTCCCAAAATTCACGCGGGGAAGAAGAGAAACTCGCCGTGCGGGGTTTTTTTGGGCCGCTGAATTCAAAGATGGCATCGGCAAACACTTGGTGCACCGGAACCTGGACATGGACGTCATCCCCGAGAGTTTTCCTGACAATATTGCCAAAAACAAGCCGAAAATCATTTTGGGGGCGTTTTTTTAGAGCGCTGAATTCAAATTTCAAGTCGAAAACGACTCCCCGAACACTTGGTGCACCGGAACCTGGCCTTGAACGTCATTTCCGTGGGACTCACCCAAAGTTCACGCGGGGAGGAGAGAAACTCGTCGCCCGGGGATTTTTTGGGTCGCTGAATTCAAATGTGGCATCAGCGAACCTGGTGCGCCGGAACCTGGACGTGGACGTCATCCCCGAGAGTTTTCCTGACAAGATTGCCAAAAACAACCCGAAAATCATTGTGAGGGCGATTTTTTGGGGCGCTGAATCAAAATTTCACCCCGGACACCTGGTGCACCGAACACGATCGCAAAAAACTAACCAAAAATCGTCTCATAATTTTACACCCTTGGAGACTACGTTCAGGGCCGGTGCACTAGGTGTTCGGAGGATCGTTTTCGACGTAAAATTTAGATTAAGCGCCCCAAAAAAAATGCCCCTACAATGATTTTCGGGTTGTTTTTGGCGATCTTGTCGAAAATTCTCGGAGATGACGTCCACGTCCAGGTTCCGGCGCACCAGGTATCCGGAGGGTGTTCGCCGATGCCACATTTGAATTCAGCGACCCAAAAAACTCCTGGGCGTCGAGTTTCTCTCCTTCCCCGCGTGAATTTTGGGAGAGTCCCGCGGAAATGACATTCATCGGCGTTCCTGAGCTCCAGGTCGGCTGTGGGTCAATTTGAACATCATAATCGTAATCAGCGACCTCAAAAACCACCGGAAACCCGATTTGGGCCAGTTCTGACTCTTATTTACAAAGTTATTATGTCTTCCAAAAGTCATCTCGAAAAATGCATTTTTTGAATGTATTTTTGGCTGCAGCATTGCAATTTATGGTTTGTATAAGATACAAAGTAGATACATTTTTTACAAAAAAATTTTGGAAGCGAATGCAAAACATTCCGATCCGTCTTAGTGCAAAAAATTCCGAGGTTGAGTGCTTCATTGCCTCAACTATCTGTTTTTTCTCCTACCATTTACGTGATGTTGATTGTTATCTGAAGCAGTTATAAAATTTTGCCATCTGACTTCACTACAAGAAATAAATAAGGATTTTTAAAAAGTGTTTAAGAAGAAATTACTAGTAAATAGTAACAAAAATTTATTAAAGTCATTTAAAAATAATAATACATGTTAATTATCATTATTCATTATTTTTATTTATTATTTTTCAAATTAAAACAAATAGTTTAATGTGAAATTAAATGGAATCATTTTATAAACACCTCAATCAAAGCCATCTATATATCTGGTACTTACCCAACAGCATTGTCGCCGTAGTTGTCACGAGCGGATCTATATTGTAAACAAAGGACTAAGTTACGTTTAACAATACCGTAAGTTGACCACATCACCACATATAATTATGACATTACCTACACAGTATTTACACTATGTATTTGTGACCCGCAAAATCGCAAAAATACAAGAAACAAACGCCTGTTTACATCATCAACACGTAACCTGCACCTGCATCCGTCAGACCAATGATATCGCGTTTTCGTCCGCGTGCTATTGCTTACATTCTACGGCAATTTTAATTATTATTATTATTATTGCCGCCAGACACATTTTATAACCTATCAATATGTTTGAAAGATTGCCCTCTGTAATACATTTCAAACCAATATAAAATTCATGCAACTTCCCCAATGAAATGGAATGCAAACGGAGAAAATATATTTTTATTTTGCAGTGGGATACTTCGAAGATCGATAAAATTTAATTAAAACCCGCTTCTCCGTGTATTAAAATAGAATCGGATTATCATCAAATACAAAGCGTTCATATATTTCATAATTATTTTCATATACAGGATGCTAACAATGTATAAAAATTATAGGACAGCTTCTTAACAATATTTGGTATAAAAAAATCTTATATCAAAACATACATACATAGTTGTATGTAAATTGACCACCACAATTCGCAAAAAGGTCAAAACGTCGGACCCGTCGATTCATCAAACATGTAGGGCACGACTGGCGTATTACGTTTAGCATTCCCTAGAAGAGCCATAAAACACTACGACAAAAAACAATCCAAACATTTTATGCAGTCTTATTAAGGCCGGTTGAGCTTAAAAAAACGTTATCTAGGATAGTATTCATTAAAACATGAAAAGGTGAACATTACGTAAATTATAAAGTGCGTAAGAACTTTTTGACCTAGTGCGACAGTGTATTTAAAGAGAAAAATAAAAATTACTTGTCGATTACGTTCAAAAATATATATTTTTTTATTTTTTAGGTCACATAATATTGTTTGTGTACAAATTATTATAATAAACGGAGAAAACAATAGTACATTTTATATTATCGAACGTATAGATATAGTTCTAATGTATAGTGCAGCCATGGAAAATGCGCTTGCGGCAAGCAGGTTGTACAGTGAACGATTGGCCAAATCGTCGCGTTCCAAGTGCACACACACTCTTACGTTGTGTTCAGGGACTACGAGAAAGGGGAACTGTTACTTCACGAGGAGAAGAACGTGCCAGGCCAGTTATCCTTAGTGTAGAACATGCATTGATCAAAATTCTTGAAGAATTGACAAATAGCAATCGTCGTTTAGCACAGCATGTAGGGACTTTCTCCTCGCACATCGCATATTACAGCAGATTTAACCAGTGGATTTTGAGCAACATATGGGATTTTGCAACATTGTGAAAATCAAGTAATTTTGCTCGTTTATGTTTGCGTAGCAGATGAGGCGATATATACCTGTGAAGGAGTGATGTATTTGCATAATATGCACATGTGAGCCAATGAAAATCCACACGCGACTAGGAAAAATCATTTTCAACATCAAAGACGATTCAAGCGGCTAGCGTATGGTGATCTTTTGGATTGACCGAATTGTTAGACGATGTGGCAATGCATTTACGAGTAAGTCCACACGCTACTCAAACAGTAAGGACGCTTTTGAATGAAATGTTTCCACAGCGGTGGAATGGACGTTTTGATCCTGTGTCGTGGCCACCGTAATTTCCCGATTTGATTTAAATGGACTCATTCAAAGACTTAATTTTGAGGTCACATTAAATCACTGGTTTACAGTGCGTCCATTGCTACAAGAGAGGAATTACAATACCGTGTACTTGAAGCTGCTGATACAAGTAGAGGGATTCCTGAAATCTGGGAAAATGTTCGACAGCTTTGATTGCGTCGATGCCATGCCTGAATCCGCATCCATGGAGGTCAGTTTCAAAATTTTTTTGTAAGAATGATAGTTGCTATTTCATTTTATGCTTCTACGGAAGTGACTTTCCTAAATATTTCCAATCTTACGAGCTTCTCTCTTTACTCTTTCTGATACCTTATTTCACCAATGTTATGTATCCAATTTCCAAGCTTCATGTCGCGTTGCTACCCTTTTATAATTCTTTAACAACTTCATTCAAATATCGGGTTCGCATAAAATATGATTTTTTAACTTCCTCTCGCACGGGTTTCGAATCGAGTGTTTCCAGTTCTTCGTTCGTTATTATTAATGGTTAACATGTTACTAGATCGGTTTTATCAATTTTTTTCGTCGCCACAACCATTAATCTCTCATAATACGGTATGCCCGGTTAAGTATACGGGTTAGTAGTGATGGATGCTGAAAATTACCGGAAGCTGGGGGAGGCGGAGTGGGGGGGGTGTTCAGAAACAATGGCATATAAAACTGGATTGTTAACGTTTAGCTGTGGAGTAGCGTTAAAAGGCTAACGATCTCTGCCTTGAGAACCATCATCCGCAGCCACCCTTCTGCGAGCATGAAAGCCCTTAATATAACTGCGAACTACTTACATTACTTTGTAGGTCCTACCCGGAGGCGGGAGGGATCGGCCAAGGATGTCGTCGGGTCGACGTTGACGTAGAGAATGGCAGAAAATCCGCAGAAGAACGCACTCTTCGCCTATAGGCGCCAAATTGAAAAAAAATCCCTTAATAACTTGCCTATGAAGTTATTCCTTTATTTGATATAAAGTGCTTAAGGGCATATACAAGGAGTGGTATTTATAAAGAATAATAATAAATCCTACATCGCTGATCATGCCAAATTGCTATTTTAGAGTTAATGTGAGATTCGAATGATAAAGATTATTCTATAAAAGACGCTGAAATCAAAGAGGGTACTGTTCTATTTTATTGCATAAAGGAGATAGATATGTATATTATTAAAATCTTCTGTCTTCGTCACTGCTAGTGTTGACTCACAGCACTTGTTAACGCATGGAAGAACAAATTGTTGCTGTTTTTCGTTTTCATGTGTTTGTATTTGACGCTAAACATTTATGTCAACGGTCAAGGTGTTCATTCATTCATTTAAATGAATGTTGTATGGTTTAGAAACAGGTAATGGCGCATTTATAACATTTATATTGGCATAAGCTGCAAGTACCCATGTTATAAAATATAATCTTATAGGTACTTACTTTTTTCCGAATATCCCACAAAAAGTCCTTAATAAACCGTACTTGTTTGCTTACCACACCTTAATACAACTAAAATGCATGAGGTTAGATTGGTGTGCCTCTACGCATGTACAACAGTTCAGGTAAAAGAACCCACATGAAAAATTCTGTAAAATTTCTGTACATTATGGTGGTATTTTTGTAAAGAAAATATTTTGCAAACTGTTGAAGATGAACCGCAAATTAGTACTACACGTTTATCTCGATAAACTGGATTATCAAGAACTTCTGAACAGTAAATTCTTAAAGTAATCTAGTACATCCATATCACATTTAAAAAGTGCAAGAGCTATTGCTTCAAGATTTGGATCGACGAGTGACCTTGTGCGAGATTATCTTGCATCAGGATATCAATTTTCACAAGAAAATTATTTTCATTGACGAGGCTTGTTTCCCTCGTCAAGGAATTACAAATGTTCACAACTTTATTGAATATTCCAATGTACACCCCTATGCAATAATTCCTAGACATTTTCAACGCGAGTTTAAGGTTAAGGTTTGGGTCGGTATTATCCTTATTTGATTAATCAGTTTTTTTGCCAAATCGATTAAATTGCGGAAGTTATTCGGAATTTGTGCAAAATATTATCTCTGATTTAATAGAATATTTACCGTTGCAACTTAGGCTAGAGTTTTGGTTTATGCATGATGGAACACCGCCTCATTATTAATTATTAATTAATGCACCTGCTCTGTGTCCGTTCTTATGCGGAACACTCTGTATAATGTAAATTAAAAATTACCATATTATATCCTTGAGTATTTACACCAAGATAGTCAATCCTTAATAAAGACTTAAATAGTTATCATAATTCCTGTTAGATGTCGTAGTGTTTAACAATACGCATTTATTCACACGAAGGAAATAAAGCATTACTATTTTAATCTGCAAAAAACTGCGAAGGCGTTTCGAGGACGTGACCGCGTGACCCTTTTTCATATACCTGCCTAAATAATAAGATTGTGGCAATATATTTATATTCAAACCACAGATCATAAAGTTTGAAACATAAGCAGTTTATTTTATTGTGTTAGAGAAGTAAGAATATGAACTGTAAATTAATTTAAAAAAAAAAACAGAAAAACAAGATTGTTAAAAGAGTTTTCAGCGATATGCCAAAATTTACATTTCCTGTTTTATTTACTTTAAACATATTAAGATAATTCGAATGAATTCGACATACCTACTTCTATAAAGAGACATATAGAACTGCAGATTATCGTGTGAGTTTCTCTTACTGCATAAGATGCATTATTATTTTGCGAAAAATTCATTAGTAAAAATTCTAAAACACCAAGTATCTTTTTTCAATGTTTGATCTAAGTATAATTTTGTGATGGTGTGAAATAAATATTATTTTGTAGTCTTTTTGAAGAGTAATTTTTAAATTAAAATTAAATTTAAATTAATTTAAAAATTCAAATAATTTAACATTTGCGTATGCAAATTTAAATAAATTTACATGCGCTAATGTTTTTAATAAAAATAATTTGTGAACTTTACAGGCCTCATCAGAAAAGAATGTGTTTCAAAATTTATTATTTTAAGTATTATATAAGGTGAACCATTAATGATGTGCCAGAGTAGGAATGACAGTTTTGGAGCCAAACATGAAGATATAGCTAAATATGCCTTACTAAAATGTTGCTGTGGAAAAAGATACAGGTTTACATATATTTTTTCGTTTTTTTTTTAATAACTAGGATCGCCCAACCGATTGTCATCAAATTTGGTAGGGAAACATATTTTAAGAAAACCAATCATAATTTATGTAGTAGGTACCTATTAAAACAGATAGACTATTGCCAGATGATGACAATTTCTATCTTATTTTTTGTTAACGAAATTCCTACCGTTTTCCAGAAAACTGATCTAAAACAACCAAATGTATTTTTCGACGTGAGGAAATCTCTTAGGAGCATTAGAAAATTGCCATATTGAAAATTTTCTGTAATTAGCTGTAATTAATTAAAACATGTAGAAGTAGAGAGAGTTTGCTCAAGGGCTAAGTTGTTTTTACTGCTCTGTTGTTATTTTTGTCCATAAAGGAAATATGTAGATAATTTTTTTTTCAAATATGAGTTTTTTTCCAAAGTTCCTCTGGACATTTAAAAAAAGTAAACGACTCATTGATACCTACTAATTTTTTTGAATTAAATTTCAATCAGTTGGGAGATACTTGCGTTAATACAAAAAAAGAAAACACAAATAAAAATATTTCAACTTTGACACCTTGTATCTTTTTCCACAGAAATATTTTACGAAGATATATTTAGCTATATCTTCATATTTCCTCCCAATGATGTTACTCCTCTTCTATGTCCCCTTATTAATGACCCACCTTGTATATTTTTTTCGACACGTATTGAATGACTTCTTCACTTGAATTTGCCAAAGCTGGAGGAGTATGATAAAAGTGTTATCTGGCGGTTAATATATTTTAAGCTTTAACTTTCATTGATACGCGAAAGTGAATATGAAATGGATAACTGCACTTCTGTATTTTTTTTATTAAAAATCGTGATGAAATTACTATAATTACTTATCAGAATTCAAAATCTATCATTATAGTCGATTTTCGCCTTGCGCGGAAATGTTTTATTCCTGGAATGTTTCATCTAGTTTTATTACATTTTAAAAATTAACATTTATTTCCTGCCTGCTTCCTCATGACTAGCACATTCACTTAATAATAAAATAAACAGTAATCCTATCGAATGTCATTAAAGTTATGAATTTTAAGTACATACAAGCTTTTGAAATAACAATGACACTCTCTCAAAACAGTTTTTGAACTTCTCGAAGTTCTGAGTAGAAACTCATTAAATTTATATTGGTAAGTGAAACAACTAATTACTAATGTTAAAAGTTGAAAGTAGATTTCATTACAAATACGTCAGCAGTTCAAAAGAAATAGCAAAATTGAATTTAAAGAGTGTCAATATTATTGCAAACGATTGTACATAACATAATATGTATGAACCAATCATCTTCGATGGGAGGAGCTTTCAAAATTATATATCCAAATTCATGTCATTTTAGTACCTAATATTGCGCCATCTATTAGCAAATAGCCCAAGCGTAAACGTTCTTTTTGAGTTCGTTTCCCATTACGCGAGAGTTGGTTTCCCATTCAGGCCAACAAGGTCTCCCATTAGATTGACTAGTCTTAGTGTATATAGTCAAGGATTATATAAAAAGAGTGCATACCAAATTATATTAAAATTGACGGTTCAATAAAAAACAACAGCAGAATCCTACAACGAACGTCTAATTGGGTCACCCTGTACATTTCTGATGCTTCCAAAACGGTCATTTTTAATGATTTAACGTCGCTACTTACCAGCCGGCAGCTGTAATGTGTCAAATAAAAGTCAATAAAACGGCGAAGGGCACATTTGCGTCAATTTTTATGTCCATAAAATATCCATCGCCTCGACATTAAATCGAATAACTGTTGTAGCGGCTAGCGGCACAAACACGTGTACTTCGGTACATATCGAGGCGCCCGCCCAACGTCGCACAATGCGACACAGAACGAGAAGAAAAGCGAATAAAAAAAGTTATCCGTCACAAAATTCGTGTATGAATGTATTCGCAGGAAAACTTATCCAAAGATTTCTTGTTTATGCAAAATAAGTGTTTTGATTATAGAGACAGATTTATATACAAACCACAAAATACAGGATGAATTTTAATATGTGTGTACATACAGGGTTTTTCTTTAGTTTTATTGAGCTTTTGCCACACTTCTGAAAATAATAAAGATTAATTAAATAAGCCCTTGCGCCAAACGGATCAGTCAAGGGTTATTTTTTAAACTAAGTTTGCCTAACCAAAAAATCTCACACTGAAAAAAGCAGATAAGTAAAAAAATAACAAAAATCACATTACTATCGCGCACTTCCGTATTATTGACGTTTCGAAAAACTCTCTGTTTTCGTTCTCAAAATAGTAGTAAAAACATTAAACGTATGTAGATGTCACTAATGAGTTTGTAATACTTTGGATATGATCTGCAAAAAAAGATCACTGCTACATCTCAGGACAAGGTCCTTAATACTAAAAGTTCTGTTTAATAAGTTACCATTCATATGGTAGTCAAACACTGTGGAATTATGTTTTTTTTGCGATAAAATTAAATTCAAATTAAAAAGCAACTTATTACTGACACTCCAATTAACAATACTATCTATATCTTTCTGTAGATAGTGTCACACAATCTCTAACGGTAAGTCATCAGCATAGAGTAAATATTTCTTAAATTGGAACCCTGAGGTACCCCCAAATTGTTATGATATTTGCCTAAAAAGTTTCATTGTGTTTAACAACAAAATGTCTGTTCTGGAGATAAGTTTTAAATAAATTTAAAGTGTTTTTAGAAATACAATGTGTGTGTAACTTTTTCAATAGTAAATCATAATTGTCTTTGTCAAACGTTTTTGTAAAGTCTGTATAAACCGCATCAATTTGGTATTTTTCCTCAAATCAAAATCATTAGTACATAAAAGTAAATTGGTATTTATTGACTTCTTTGCAGATATTTTTTCCACATGGTGGTAAAACTTAAAATATATAATGTGTAGCTATTCCTCTATTATTTACTATATCCGATTTAACCCTACTTTTGTAAATTAGAGTATACATAAGCGAAATTTCGTAAAATTTGCTCAAGCGATCGAAAGATAAGAAAGAAAATGTGATTTATTTCTTCAATTTTGACACCCTATATATTTGTTATTATTGGTTTTGGTGGATTTTTGGAATTTTTTAGGATAAGCTAAAGTAAATCGACTTATTTTGCCATTGCTTCTAGCGACATCAACAAGGTGTACCTTATTTAACTAGAAAAGATAGGGAAGAACATTTTTCCAGTCCAAAATGAGATACAGTGTAGCACAAAAAAGTCGCAGCGATTTAAAGAAGTCCAAACCATCGTTGGTGGCACCCTCTAGCAGATACACCAAAATCGTCTAAATATTTGAATTTCTAGTACCAAGAAACCCCCTATATCAAATTTCATACAATACGGTCGATGCGATCGAAAAATAATGACACCCTGTAGATCGAAAAGGAGCAGCATTCGGATAAGGCATATTTGGCTTAATCGCTCTATTTTGAGGTCAGCAACATGCCATTAAACTCTGTCTCATTATTAATGAATCACCCTGTATAGAGTTAACTGTCTGAAAAATTTCCGGATTCTATAATTAAATTAAAAATCAAAGGCAATCTTAACCATTCGTGACATCTTTTCAAAATATAGGATGGCATGCCACCACTACCAGCCGTTTTTTTTGCTTCCGTTTTTTTATTGCCAAATTGTAATCTGAGTAATTAATTTTATACAAATTTAGAAAGTTATTGTTATAAGTCTTGATAGTTTCGAGAAAATTAAAGGCATATGAAGATTTATCAGTTTCAAACAGAGGAAAAAAATCGCTCCGCTGTCTCATTTTCCCTAATACTTTTATTATAAGGGCGCCCTATTCTTAAAATAGTGTTTTCTACAAATAGGTACAAACAATTTTAGACTTAAGAACTCAATAATTTAAAGCTTATCAAATAACTGAAATGTTATGTCAGGCCACCTGCGACTGTTCAAAGGTATATACAGGGTGAATCTTAAATAAGTACAAATATTTTAACCAGCGGTACAGTTGACTGTGTAAAACACATAATTAATAGTTTCTTTTTACAAAAAAATCAGGACTAAACAAGTCAAATTTTAAATAAATTTCGAAAACTTGTTGAGGACAACTGATCGGACTGCGATACTAATATTTTTAAGTCATGGTGGATTTGTATTCCACAGCTTCACCAGTGTTATACTAATATCTTGGAATAGGCTTCAACAAAGTTAACTAGAATTTTTAGACACGTCAAATAATGATTGAAATATGTTTATGAAAATGATTCTCGCCACCTCCTCCCATTCATTCCCATACCTCACCAGTAAATTGAAAATATATACCAGATTATCTGCTCACAATCATAGTTATCCAGTATTTGGTCATTATCCATTTTTACTACACTCCAACTGATTTATCACAACACTGCTTAACAAATATGCTTTTAGCATATCAACCTTTTCACTGTTTAAATAATGCGCCATATTTCACTTAATCACACTGTATTTCGCCAAAAATATTAATTAAATACACAACACACTTAAGAGAAAAACACTGCCCGTGAAAACAATAAAACGTTAGTGCCGCACCTCTTAAAACAGATACATCAAGCAGTGCATTACTTTAGGAGACCTTTAGCTTGATTCGGTTTCAATAGATGCAAAAGTATCTCATATTAACATTCAATTTACGTGTATTGAAAGTATCAAGTATGTTTTGTTTCCACTTGTACCGGGCCTTTGCCACAGCTTATTCCCAGAATTTTATTTTTGATATTATTTTTGTTCTACATGTTTTATTTTTCTACTTTTGTACCTAAAACACCACAAATGTCATCATTTTACGGCGAGAAATACGGCGACCTTAAGGTAATATGATTAAACATTGCAATTGCTATTAGCCCTCCTATTATTTAGACAAAGGAAACGCTGCCCTATTGCTGAGCGGTTTTGAAAACATCGTGACCTAGTTTCTGATATTAATCATCAAACTAAATTTCTGAATGTTTCTAATTTATTTTCCGCGTCCTTTTGTGCATATTTTGCCTTCAGTTGACGCAGAGAGAGGGTTTGAAAAAAAAACTTGACAAAACACGTTCTGCTAATCATAACGTCTATTTGCAGGCGGCTTTGAAAATAGCTGCCGAGATTACAATCGATTGTTAGGTTTATAAGTTGTCCCGAGTGCCCCAACAGTCGTATCTGGGATCAGAGGCTGAATTGCGAAGTGATCCGTGCCAAGGGAGCGAGGTCTTATCAAGATCTTCCACCCTTTGCGAGCCCTTTGTCATTATAATACTCTTTTTAAATATTAACAGCTGCCCGCTAATCGAGATTTACACATCATGTGTGAAAAAATACCGCATCTTTTGCAAGCGTCGGACTATGGAGACGGGTTGTTTTTTTTTTCTTTATGCCTCATGGGAGGCACCCGTCTGGAACAAACTGATAAGTGTATTAGAAATATAAAGGCATTAATTTGAATGTTAGGACTGAAAAGAGGTCTTAATTTAGAATTTAGGTACACTGAGAAAAACGTTCCAATAAACTATGTTGCTAAAAAAGATAATTACCGTAAATATTTTCTTATCTGGTGTAGGTGTCTTAAACATTACTCACAAGTAAAAAAAGAAGTGAAAGTAATACATGCTAAGTTATCAGTTATCAGAAATTAAATGTAAAATTACAATTGTTGTATGTTCCTCAAAGATTTAACACCAAATGTTGATTGAAATCCTGTACTAAAACAACGTCACTAGAAATGTTGACTTGTTTGTCGATTTGCGCAACATGATCATTAAATTATGTTTCTGAATGTTTGCTTTGCTGAAAAGATGTCGATTTTTCGGGCATGATTTTATTAGCAACTCCTTTTTTTTGGTCACTGAATCTGTTATATATCCTTCCGCTACCCCGTGCCTTTTTTATCTAAAATGTCCCACTGGGGCATTTGCTAGTAATGTAGGAGACGTTCTTCGAAACAAGTGGCCGGTGTACTGATTTGGGTTTGAAATTTTAAGATATTTAGCTATGTCGTACGGAATTTTAGAAATTGTATGCTTTCCAACCACCCGATTTACACATCTGCCACGGTCATGCCGATAAAAGAAGCGTTCATCTTGAGCGTGTTTTGGTCGGAGTTGCATATAACGATTAACAAATGTTACCCAATCGTGTGTTACTACAAATCTTCTTTGCATATTATTTTTTGCAGTAAGAATCTGCAGTAACATGACACAATTTTTATACTCCATGTCCTCCACTTTTAGATTATATAGCTCGTCGGTTCGGTATGCCCCAGCTACTCCAAAAATCCCTACCGCTTTTTTCTATATTTCCTCAAGGCTTCTAACAAAAACTTTGATATATCCTTTGTAAATACCTGAGAGCTTCGAGGTTGATATCCGTCATTTTTCCTTTTTGGATGGATGCCTTCAAGCGGCCAAATTTCGAAATATCCTGGTTCTTATATAATGAAATAATTAATTTCAACATTGAGTTGAAATTGTCCGTCAGTATTTGGATCAACGTTTTCCACAGAATTGGATTTAGAGAAGAGGCAGCATTGAGTGGCCTCTACGATCACCGGATTTATCGCCTGTTGACTTTTTTGTGGGAATACCTATAAAGTAAAATCTATAAAACAGCCAGCGTCGCTGCAAGATTTACGTCAAAGAATCGTCGACGAATGCCGTCGAATCACTCCGGAAATGCTTCAGAATGTGCGCGAACGTTTCGAACAAAATCTTTATTCTTGTATGGGAGCGGACGGTCATCAGTTTGAACATTTAATCAACTAAGTAGAAAGTAAGCAACAAAACATCATTCAAATTTTAAAATGTAAATTTTTCGTAATGTAAATATTGGGCGGAATTATAAAATTTAAAGTCTGTTGTAAAGAGAATTTTAAGAGCTTTCAAAATAAATATTACTAAACCCCCAATGCCATTTAAATATTTTGGGGTGATGCTTACCCTTGCTTGGGGGTAAAAGTGGCGGAGTCAAAAATACCAGCAAAGTCTTTGACTGTTTTAAGAAAAATACCGATAATACATATTCCATTATTGTGCACACATCTTTCGTTGTACACCATTTGATGAAATTTTCGTAGGCTTGATTGTAACGGCATTTAGATTTGTCCGGTAACAAACTTCTGCATGCAATAATTTGCTGCTTCTTCTATGGAATTCAATTTTAAGTTAATTCTAGCCAAATGTTAAAATTAAAAGACGTTGAGATGGATACACTAAGATGCAAAATAGATGTGCCATTTAAAAGAAAAATGGTGTGCTACAAGTGGCGCCCTCTACTAGTGACGTCAAAATTACAAACAAATTTGAATTTCTCATCCGCAAAAACCCCCGATTTACGAATTTTATGTAAATATTTGGACTTCTTAAGAAGTTATTTACAAATATCGAAAATAAAATTTTAACTTTGACACCCTGTATCTTTTTTATTATGCGCCTTGGGAAGGAATCTGTGGTCCTATTTTTGCTACTTCATTTAAAAACACCCCGTAAATCCTCGACACAGAAAGAAAAATATTAGATTTTAGCTCTCGGTGTTGTCTCAGTCCCATTTCCGCCTGCAAAACCATAAAAGTATAGCATTTGAATATGCATAAGCCATTATAAAAACTTAATATTTCTAAAAATAAGCTTAATTTGACAATACAAAATATTAAATAAGATGACGGCTTCTTATCATTATTGTTTTGCATGGCCCTCCTAAGATATGTTTAAGTAATTTAATTATCAATATTATAACGCGAGGTCATAGATTATTATTATATAGGCCCATATTAAAAAAATTAAGTCATTCTGTCAAAGAATAAGGGAGAAGCATGGTTTATAACTTATTCAGGTAGGTACTGAAAAACCAGGTTTAAAACTGTAGAAGAAATATGTTTCTTGAAATTTCACGTTCTAGCAAGCTACACTCCGTAATAATTGGTTGGATGAACAATAAAGAAATACTTTATAAGTATGCATTTAATTTTGACGTTTACAAATAAATTTTTTTAACGAAATGGGCTTTCCGCTCTATCGAATTCGTTTCGGGGGAAATAATGATCTAAATTTCTCGACGATTCTTTCATTTAAGATTCTGTTCGGGCGAAATTTGCGTTATAAAAAAAAATGATTGAACGGGGGAAACCCCTGAAGTTCGTAAGTCGGCAACTGATAGAAGATTGCGCGGGCCTCGATTGAAAAGTATCCGACTCAAGTCAAGCCAAGAAAGTATAGCTCGCTATAGAAGGGAGGGAATTAAATTTTAGCGAAATGAGAAAATATCTTTGTCTGAAACCTTATTATGTGGAGGAGAGCTAGACTTAACTTAGTTTCCTTAGTATGAAATCAAGCGTACAAGATGGAAATACGATTTTCCTCACTACATTAACCCAGTATCGGAGATTTTCCAACAGAGTTCGCCCACAGACCGGAGAATGGAGGCGACTTCGTTATTTTTCAACTTGTATTTGCTGCTCTGTTCGGGGCATTTCCTTGAAACGTCGTAATCTTACTTGGACCTTCCCACGGAAGGGTTTTTAAAAGGTACATCACATTTTTCCTGAAATTAACTTACAGCGCCTCCTACTTGTTGAATTATACCAGGTGGTGATAAAGTTCCACACAATATTCATAATTTGATCACGGACTAACTCTACGCAAATTAAAAATGTATGGATTCAGTGACTCCAAGTTAACATTTTTTACAACAATTCTTTACATCATACTTTTGTAACCGATAGTTCGTGTCATACAATGATTTTGACTGTAAATATTTTTATTGCTCGTCTGGAGTTCCACAGGGATCGAAATTGGAGCCAATACTATTCTCGCTATTTATTAATGACAAATACAAGGTGATTCACAACTTATCTAAAAAAAATTGGGAGAATAGTTTCCGAGAAAAAAATATTAACGTTGTAGTATTTTCAACCTTTACATCGCTGGGCTACTGAAGTCTCTAGCCAGGTGATTCGAATGTTGAAATTCAATTACTTATATCATTAACATTTTTGTGATGCGAGTATTTACATTGTTTTTCAAATGTCAAAGATGACTTACATACGTGTATATCAACTCGGAGTTGATGGAAATGATGTTGAAAATACTTTAGCAGAAAGATTTCCCGGTAAATATCTGCCAAATGTAGCTACTTTTACCGCGGTCTGCAGTGAGTGCAAGTGTAATGTAACGCAAGCATGACAGGGGAAATTTGCAATCGTGGAAGAGATGGATGTCCAGGGCGTCCACGGCGTATTGCAACAGTGTGGCTTATCATGCACGACATACAATTATGTCCGTATCATGTACAGAGTGTCCAAAAGATTGGACGAGGAGGACTGGCACCGTAGCCACCACGATTTCCTGATTTTAAACCATTTGGACTTCTTTTTATGGAAATATTTAAAAAATGGAGTATTGCACCGAAGTGGACACTATTGATGATGATCAGGTAAGTCAAACTATTTTATTAATTAATACCACAAATTAATTTTATTAATAATAAATAGAACACTTGCTAGTTAATTGGGTACACTAGTCATAATCAAACACAAACAAACGGCAAATTATCACATTCGATTACGTTTCGGATTTTTATTTAAAACCATCTTCATATCTATAGAAAATATAACATACAACGATAAAAGACAAAATAATAAAAAGTTACCAACAAATAATTGCAATAAATATGTGAAAACTTCTTAGTTTTATATATAATTAGAAATGTTCACATATTTATAGATATAATCAGATCAAGCTCTATTGGACCAGTCAAACTAAGACTTAGTTTTATCCATAACTTTTTTCTTGCCAGACATCGCTATTAAAGTTTTATTAAAAATCATTTTTTTTCTAATTCTTTCTGTAATTAATCAAGTTGCCATGCTTCAAATGAATGTCATTAGTAATTTTAGTGTTACAAATTGTAACGAAAATTGTTTAAAGCAGGTATGAATAAAATTAATTTTGAGTTAGTGCCCTCTAGCGGCGCATAATAAAACTTTTCTTTGACTAGTCAATAGAGCTTGATCTACTTAGTCTGTAATAAACTTTGACAAGCTGTAACTTGCAAACAATTGACAATTCGAAAAAAAAAATTCATTACACACTGCTATTATTTTAATTCGTAGTATCACCTGCCGGTTTCATGACGAACTTTTAGAACACCCTGTATTCTCTTAGTAGAGGCAAAAATCATTTATTTCCGTCAAGATTTTGACTCCAGAGAAATTTATTTCTACTCCCGGTTATGATAAAAACAAATGTTAATTTTAGGTTAATTAACACAATACTTAAAAGCTAGAAAACTGAGCGGCTATCAAGTAAGTATAGAGTATAAAAGCACGTAATGTGTGTTCGTAAATTTTCCATTTGAAAAACCTCGGCTGGGACAATGCCCAAAATGATCCTCAGCTAGATATAGAGTGGGAACGCGAGGCCGTTTCATTCCATTTCATAATCCTCGAGCTAAAGCCGTGAGTTATGAGTGTGTACTCTCAACTTGAATTCGGTGATACCAACTCTACTTGTTTGCTCATTGGATTAATTCATCTATTCGCCTATCTTAAGCGAACCAAAGGATCATTTTCCATCGTTCCAGGTCCTCCCGGGGCTTTATTGAACTTCCCCGCGACTAACACAGACGCTTCGCCTTCGTTTATTTAACCGGGCTAACATTAAGTTTTATCATAAAAGTTTAAATTTATTTGCGTAACCGTGGGGCACCCGCAACTTTGTTGTCTATCGCTTTTGTTGGGAAGTTTAGACGGTTCTTTTGGCGGTATTGCAATTATATCAGGTAGAACATTTGTATAATGTACCGGATAGTCACATGAAAGCGATTCTCGCCCTTAAAAGGGAACCTTAAAATGCTATAATATTTCAACGGTTTCACTCTAATGCCACAATACGTTATGATTTATCTTGTACAGCGATACTCTCAAGTGATGCTAGTTCTATTTTATGTGCTGAACGGATATTTAACGATCTTATAATTCTCGAAAATTAGCATACATACATTTTCATTATTCACGGATACCTTCAGTTATTCGCCGTTGATAAGCAATTGAGACAGCATCAGGATATTCAATAAATAACCCAGTCAATAAAGTTTTTTATTTGTGACAGTTCATTTTCTAGTTATAAGGACGTGTGAAGAAAAAATTAATACCGTTTTGCTCTAAATGTAGACTTTCTTTAAATCGTTAAAGTGTGTACATTCTCTAAATATGGACATCTCCTAAATGTATACATCTTCTGAAATATGCACATCTTCTTAAAGTTGTACATGTTCTGAATGTGCAGATTCTTTAAAAAGTGCACATTCTTTAAAACTGTGACATGTTTCCTGAACTAGTCATTGTAGATATTTTGTGTGTAAAATTAAACTTTTTAGGTAATGTTTTATATGTTTTACTCGTATACATTCCTCCTAATATAAGTCCTAACGAAGATTCCCACCATCCTGCCCCAATAATTACTTCAAAATTCCCTATTAACGCTAATATGGTATTTCCTCTTCCCTCTAATGAGTCTAAATATAATTTTAATTTTAAAAAGTGTAATTTTAATTTGCTGTACCATGAAATAACTAATGTTGACTGGGCACCACTTTCTAACTTGGGAAATATAAATTAAATTATCGATGAGTTTTACAGCATATTGCTTGTGCAGCATGTACCTGAAAAGCGGAATGCTTGTGGCCATTTTCCGGTTTGGTTTAACGGCAACATCATTAAGAAACTGAGATTGAAAAACAGACTTTGGCGCAATTACAAACTGTCCTCTAGTGTGGATGATTATAATAAATTCAAGGAATTAAGATCTGAACTCAAATCCTTGATTAATTTGGCCTAAAAAGACTATTTGGTATCAATTGAAGAAGACTTATCATTAAATCCAAAACGTTTCTGGTCCTATATTAACTCCAAAGCAAATACTACGTCTATTCCCTCATACATGAGTTACAATGACGTAACATTAAATGAACCCTCGGATATCGTGGACGCATTCGCTGACTATTTTTCGAAAGTTCTACTCCTTCGTCCAACAATGATACCATTGTAAATCATGACTTACTGTATATTCCTGAAATATCGGAAGATGATATAATATATGCTATTAAGAAAATTAAAGGCAATTTTACAATGGGACCAGACTTAATACCAGCTTTCTTAGTAAAAGATTGTGCAATAGTTTTTGCTAAACCTTTAAAAATTATATTTAATGCCATACTTAAATCTGGTGTCTTTCCAGAGTCTTGGAAACTTTCTAGGATTTGTCCTGTTTATAAAAAAGGTCCCAAAAATAATATAACTAATTACAGGCCTATTGCAATTATAAGCAATTTTTCTCCTTTACTCTCATGTCAAGAAATATATCTCCCAACATCAACACGGATTTGTAAAAGGACGTTCTACAACAACAAACCTAGTCTACAAAGTACAATATATTTCCGAGGTATTAGATAGGGGCAGTCAGGTAGACGTAATATACACCGATTTTTCTAAGACGTTTGATCGTCTTAACCATGATCTATTGATTGATAAACTGCATTCTGTGGGTATATCGGGTGTTCTATTAACCTTGTTTCGCTCACACCTTACAAATCGTTTCCAATATGTTCAGTATCGTGGCTTTCAGTCAAATAAATTTTCTCAATTTTCAGGTGCTCCTCAGGGATCTATTTTCGGGCCCTTATTCTTCATTATATTTATTAATGACTTAACTCAATTATTAAATATAAATTTTTTATTGTATGCGGATGACCTTAAATTATTTGTTGAGATAAAGTCACTATCTGATTGTTATAGATTACAAGATAAATTAACAAAAGTACACCGTTGGTGTGAAGATTTACCATTAAATATCAGTAAATGCAATATTATGTCGTATAGCCGCCGGAGACTGATTCAAGATTTTGATTATCTTTTGGATAATACTATTTTAAATAGAGTGTCGCAGTTCAAGGACCTTGGTGTAACATTTTGCGATAATCTGTCTTTTGATGTGCATATTCATTTAATAACTGAATCTGCATTTAAAAGCCTGGGTTTTATTTTGCGTAATTCTAAGGCTTTTCGCAACGCGGTGACATTGAATACACTGTTTAATTGTTTTGTTCGCTGCAAACTTGAATATGCCTCTATTGTTTGGTGTCCGATTTATAACATCCATATAAACCTATTGGAAAAAGTACAGCGTAGATATTTAAAGACACTGCATTTTATCAAATTTGGTGTTTATCCGGTTCGTGGCATTCCAGAAGATATTTTGTTATCAACATTTGACTTAATTAGCTTGCAGCGAAGGCGTATTATGTACTCTCTAATGTTTCTACACAAAATTGTTAATAATTTTTTAAATGCCCCTTCTCTGGTATCTAGAATTTTTTATCGAGTTCCTAGATTAAATTCTAGATCTAGTTCTGTTTTGCAGTTGCCAACTGCTCGTACTAATATACTTACGGCATCCCCTCTTCATCAAATGATTACTAACTACCAATTGTATGAAGATCGACTTGATATATTTTTTCACTCAATTAATTTTATTAAATCTCTATTTGTTTAGCTGTTTTTTGCTTAAAAAGACATTTTTGTGATTTTATTGCTTTTTTTATTATTGTTTATGTTATATTTTTGATAATTACTTTTTGTTTGTTATTTGATATTTTGTTTTTATTCGAGTTATTTCTGTCATTGTTTATTTTATATTTTGAATTGTTTTTTCCTTGTCCTGTAACTGGGATTCGTCCCGTTAGACACTGTATTTAAATAAATAAATAAATAAATAAATAAATAAAACATTATCCTATAACTGTAACCTGTCAACTGTCATGTTGTATAACTGTCACCTATTATTGACTATACATCATAATTACCCGAACCTGTTCGTAAATATCAATATTGTTTTAATTGCTACAGAAATATTATTCAACGAGTTTAAGTCAAATGTTGATGGTCTTTTATTAAATACATTACAATATGCACATTCTCTAAATGTGCACATCTTCTAAGTATACTATCGTTTCCCATAATAATGACACTATTTAAAATGAATTTTACGATTTCTTTTGAACTGCTGACGTATTTGTTAGGAAACTGTTTTGAAGGAGTGTCATTATTATTGCAAAAGCACGTACGTCTAGAATGTTCACATCTTTTGAAATGTGCACTTCTTATTCTGTAGATTCTTCTTGTTTAAAAATTACACATTCTTTATAATATGCACATTCTCTAAAATGTGCACATCTTTTAAATGTGCACATGCTTTAAAAAGTGCACATTCTCTAAATGTGCACATCTTCCAAATGTGCAATTTTTGCTTAGTCATAATTAACCGTGTATATGCGTTTAAATTTAAAAGATACCTTTAGAAATAATGAAAACGTATAATAATTGATTGATTGCAAGTTCTTCTGAACAGCATAATACACTGTATCCGAGCTCTAAAAAAATGAAATAAGAGTTTCCAAATTAGTTCCTTTGTGCCCTGTCTTTGTCCGTCACGGGCTTAATGACAAAAGCAGTGACCCTTAAAGCTGTGGAACGAATCGAAGACGTCCCCCATAATATAAATATCATCCGCACGTTGTAAATGTCATCGAAGTATTTCTATCCCCACGTTTTATGCTAGTCGTTCTGGATGGGGTGAACTCGAGCGGAGTATTTAAGAATTCTTTTTATAATTTTGTCTGATGTATATATAAGCTTTCACGCAAGTGTATTACAATTCGCCTAGATGAAATCCGTCATATTATACTGAGAGACGAATTATGGAACAACTTATCCCAGTAAAACCCGAGATTTAAACAAACGTTAAACCTTTTAAAAGAGTGTAAAAAGTTTTGAGCCTGAAAAATTCTGTAACATAAGTGTAGCGGCAGACATTCAATGACCATATACGAATGTAACTCTGTTTATTTAAATAGAATACTCTGTACTTTTCCTTTTTTTTTTTGATAGTGCTGAAAATAGTCATATATAGGGTTTGTTTGGGTCCATCTCTAACAATAGTGAGATACTATTAAAAATGAAATTGATGTTTTGTGTCCTTATTTTATTTTTTCTCCAACTATCACAAAACTATGACATTTTTTTACTGTCAGGAGTCATTTGGTTGACATCTTTCTTACTGAGAAAAAAATGGTATCTTAACAACAAAAATATTCACTTTTATTCCTAGGAGCGAAAGTTGATTAAATTTTAATTTGTAAAAGTTTATTCAACAATATTTACAACTATTGTTGTTGGTCCACATTGATAAACAATTGAAAGTGCCACTACCCTCATTATCAAAGCAGTCCAACACGTTTTCATTAATAATTATTTTCAGATTTTCTGAAATGAGAAATGACAACAGTGCTTGGTTTATCATTACCACTATCAACTTTCCCAATATTTTCTTTATTCAGAAGTGAGTCTTCAATGTAGCCTTCCGCCACAGTGCTCGATCTCCATCCTCCGTGTCTTTTAAGACAAGTAAGGTCACTACCGTCGTCAACTAAAAGGGTAGCAGACGTTCGTCGTGTCCACTGTACTATTTCCAGTTGTCCAAAAATGTTGCCACTTCTTCAGATTGCGGTTGGAGAAAATATAGCATGTTCTTTTTTGTCTCGCAATTTTGCATCTAATCGACACTTTTAATCCTAATATAACAGTATAATATTATTTGAATTTTCTGTTTTTTTATATGCATATTGTACTATGCTTTCTGTTCTGTAACTGGATTACTTGTACCTGCTGAAAAGTGCAAAATTAAATAAATAAATAAGATATGTAATTTTGCTACAGCGCAGTTTCTTTCACTCAAACAAATACGATCAATTTTGTAGCAGTCACCTTGTACAGTTTACAAATTGTGATAAAATACCACCAAAACAAAAACAGAAATTGCCGAAGAAGCCAAAAAAGCCTCAACCGATCTGCCAGTTCGTTCGGCAAATCGACGTAATCGCACTTTTTGAAGTCCCAACTTTTTATCGATCGCCGAATTGGTGTGTGCAAAACGGCCCATGATTTATGGATCTGGCGGGGGATGTTTTTATGCGGTGCGCCACTCATAATCCCTATTAAAGCACTATTTTACCGCCCGTGTTCGTACTTTGTCCCGTTATATTTCCCCCGAAAAGAGTACAAGAAAGTTTAAGGACCTGTTGCCTTTGATTTACCGCCCGCGCCGCCGCCAGTCTCCTAGGCGGAGTTATATTAAGAATGTAGAACGCTCGACGGGAATGTGTTCATTTTTCCGAGTGATATATCTGTTTTATTTCCAAAAACACGACGAGGCGGCCTCCGTGAGGGGACGCCGCCTCCCTGACATAACGCCTCTTGTATTTTTAGCATATTGGAGCGTCATGGAAGGCCATACTTGCAAGAGAATAATGTTTGAGGAGATGTTTTAGGGAGAAAGAGCGGCACTTTTAGTAAGATAATTGTACAGGGTGTATCTAAATAAGTGTGAATAAATTTGAGGCGTGATTCTTTGGTACAAATTAAACGGAATCTTTCATGTAACATTTTTGAAAAGACCCTTCCGTTAAAATTTACGTCTCCCAAAGAGAAAATTGATTTCAGTTTTTTCTTACATTATGTTAGAGAACCGGCTTTCTTTAGTTTCTATAGAGTCATTTGTAAACAACAGCCTTACTAGAAGAAAACTGAAGAGACCTAAAAGTTAGTAAATAAAACTCAATCCATAAAAAAGTTCTTAAAAAAGTGTCCGTGGAGTTGATTATTTCAACTCCTTACAAAACTACTCCAGGGTTGATAATTATTCAAAAAGTGCAGCCATGTTAGTAGATAATGATCAATAAGTTTTGTTTCTTTAACTATATACGGAAGAAAAGAAACTAATCCCCTTTTCTGGAGGGACGTAAATTTTAAAGGGAGGGGTTTTCTCAAAAATGATTCATAAAAGACCTCTCTTAATTTTCACCAATGATTCACCATTTCAATTTTTTCGCATTTATTTAGATACACCCATACAGAGTGACAAGCTGTGAAGCGAAAATTGTCTCCCCCCTTCCTTTTTCTCTGTTGTTATTCGAGATATGAAAAAAGGTGTTTCTTAAGTAGATGTAAAAAATCCAGAGGCGTATTCTATGGATAAAAATAAGAGTTACTGCGTGTCAAAGAAAGAAAAATCAGTTTTTAATTATTAACTTCTAAACTGCTTGAGATAATTTAACCAAATTCGGTGTGTATATTTAGTATGACAGAAGGTATGAAATGAGAAAACAGCTTTAGAAACTTTACCAGTGATGGAGGTGTAAATATCATCGATCATTATTTGTAAAACAATGTATACAGGGTGTTTCAAGAGGAGATGTACATACTTCAGTATGTTATTCTACGTTCAATTTTAAGCAAAACAATTCCCATGAACTTAGGTCTGGAAATGCTTCGTTGAGGATATATATGATGTCAAATAAAAAAAAATATTTTCATTTTCTTTAATAACTTTCGACTGTTTTGAGTTAAATTCATGAAATTTTGTATGCAGAGGCTTCTTGGGAGGGGAAATTCAAATTGTATGCACAATTGGTTGTATCATCAAGAGAGCGCCACAAGTGACCGTTAGGATCCTTATGGCACATATGATGACCTATTTAATTTGTAATATACAGGGTGATATATTTGTTTTGGGAAATAATGATCGATGATACCCACATCTCCGCCACTGATAATTTTCTAAAACTAGTATTTTTTTCATACCTTCTGTGATACTAAACATGCTCACCGAATTTGGTTAAATTATCTCGAATGGTTTAGAAATTAAAAATTGTTTTTTTTTTATTTTTGACACGCTGTAGCCGGTGAATGGCTGTTCTAAGACCCTATATTTGTTATAAAAACCCCTTATTTTTGGCCACAGAATACGCCTCTGGATTTTTGACCTCTACTTAACAAACACCCTGTATAATAAACTAAAAACAGTGACGTTCAGAAGAGAAATTCATAATCTAGCACCACAACCTACGAATAAAGTCTTATGCAGTTAGCTAGCCTTACCAAAAATAATTAAAACTATTAGAGATCTTACAGTAAAATACTTTTTTGAAAACAAAAGAGTTTTATGCTGCAGATTCGTTAATTTGCAGAATTTCCGTGCGCAATCACAATGAATTTAATTAAACTTTAATCAAACCGTAATGTATTTAATTAGCGTTGGCAATATCCGCACAAATATCACGCACAGATTTCAACAGAATTAATAGCGTAGGTGCAATCGCGGATGGGTAAATATTTGCACAGCGAAATTTTTGATCGCGTGTCTTCAGGGGGGTTTCTATAAATATCAGGATACCTCGGCTCGTTAGGGAAATTTGTTAAGCAAACGGAAAAAGAAACAAAAATAATTAGCGTCCGGGGACTGGCAAAGCTGTGGGTGGCTGCTGCCGTTGCGTCGCCAAACAAAGCCGAGTGCAGGCTTCACAGCGAAATGAATGGGGCAATCATAAAATTAATTAAAATTTCATAGTTGCAAGTCGTGCCCGGGTTGCATACGCGTACTACATTCGAATGTCGCATTAATTGCCATTTATTCACCGCCAAATTCGATCCGAACCGCAGTCTGAGAGGTAAAAGTTTAAATCGGTGCTTCACTTTCCTTCCCTGATAATTCGACGTCGGATTTTTACCAGGATTTGCCCCAAGGTGTGCAACGTACAGGTTGGTTCGCTCACGAGACCGTTGTGAGATCATAAACGATTCATACACCAGACTAAAGTTATAGTCTAGCCAGAGTTAGTACCAGCGCGGAGTCTAATAAAGTGTCGAAATTGGCCCACTCTATACAAAATATTTTCTTTTTCGTATTTTAGTAAGAAAATACGATTAATTGGCCGTCGAATTTGATCATCTGATGAAGACGATGATTCGGTATACATATTGCTACGATTTTAAGTTTAAAACTGTGGCCAAACTATTAGAACATTGAAATTTATAAGCTAGAAGAGTCCCTGGCGCTTTGCTCCAACATAAACACTGTCGCACTCCTCATAGCTCTTGTCTTGGAGCTTGGTATTTTAGTTTTAGTTATTTACGGAACGTTTTAATAGTCGGTGTCGTGTCGATACGTTTGTGATAGAACTTACAATTTAATGTAAGTTTAATTGGAAATACAGGTAGGTTTAAGTTCATCGAAAAAAAGTAAAATGTAAACTTGTAAAGAATCAGTTAAACTTTTCTATTAAGCTACGAGAATGTATAAAGAGCGTTTAGAAAATCAATGGTAAAGTAAAACATTTTTTTGTAGCTCTTCATGTCGAATCTAAATCCTACCATTTACGTGATGTATGTTATTCGAACCATTTATAAAATTTTTCTATCTGACTTCACTACATGAAATTATCTGTTTTATTCTGAAAACATAATAAACAAAAGTAATAAATAACGATTTTTTTTAATTGTTTAAGGAGAATTGAAGTTGTAAATAGCAATAAAAATTTATTAAATTAATTAAAAAATATATGTATACTAAATATCATTATTCACTACTTTTACTTATTACTTTTAGTCGGTCAGTAGTCGCGCGGTTTAAGGCGTCCGTACTTGAATTGATGTGGTTAGACCGGTGTGGGTTCGAGCCCCGCAGCCGATAGACCGTATATCAGCTATATTCGTGAAAAGGATTGGCACCCCCTCTGCGGGTATGGTAGGGTGAAAGAATGTTAGCTTGGATCAATGTGAAAGATTGATACCGGTCGATATTTGATTACCTCCATAATTAATGGGGGTTTCCAGGTTTCCTTCGCTCCTGCACTGAACGGTGTTTAGGGTCTAACATAATTAATGGGGGTGTCCAAGTTTTCCTCACTCCTGCACTGAACGGTGTTTAGGGCCTAACAACGTAAGTCGTTCCTGGGAGTAAATGCGGCCTGTTAAATAATAGTATGCCGCCTCCTCTCCCGCACAAGTCTCCGACTTCAGGGCTAATCCCCGTGTCTGTAATTGGCACAGTGTACTGTAGTTTGGTGTAATCTGAAATGACATAAAATAAAATATGCATTTCGTACACAAACACACAATATTCATATCCGCTAATTCTTGATTTAAATAAAACATTTTTAAGTAAACTAACGTAAAGCAATCTACAGTTGACGGGACCCTGTATATCCAAATCGACCGATTAATAGTCGGAAAAATGACCTTCGCGTTAACGGGTAATCTGTATGTAAAGCCTTTTTTAACCCTGTGTAGAGTACATAGCGGAGGCAGCGGCCCAATTCTCGCTTGCACAGCACACTGCGTCACGGGGCTCGCCAACGGCCCAGCCACCACAATTTATATGCAAATTTGCGTTCCAGGTAGCAGTTATGTTTGTTATACATCAAACCGCCATCTTCCTCGGCGGCGGGGAGAGCCCGTGCATGTTTAGACTTATCCGATCCAGCCAATAGTGCCGTGTTTACTCATTAACGGGTCCAAATATGCGAATCTACTATCGCTATTATAGGTATGTTTGAAGCCTTGGGTAAATAGAGGAATGAATATACAGTGCTTTCGAAAAGTAACAAATAAATTCATTATTTTTGAAATTGAGAAGCTTTCGAAAAAATCCTCTGGCACGTCGATTTTGTTTTTAAAAAAGGCACTTTTTGACATACGACCCACATTTGTGACGACATCGTTGTTAGAGATATGACGTCATCAGCAGTTTCTTTAAATAGCAACCTCCAATTTTGACCATGCCATTTGAAAGAGCGTGTCATTCTACATACATACATCATAAAAAATTTCAAGAAAATAATGTTTGAAGATTTTAAAATTTCATTTTCATAATACTGAAAATGATCATGATTATGTAAAAAATCGACTAAATTAAATGTTCAAATTGTGCACCGTTGGCTGCCTGGCAGTAGCCAAGACGATTAATATATTCTTTTTGGACATTATCAATACATAACTTCCGGAGGTATACGACGTATCTCGTGACGAATTCTTGCTTTTAAATGTTCTAAATTAACCGATCGAGTAACGTATACATTGCTTTTTAAGTATCCCCACAAGAAATAATCTAAGGGTGTCAAATCAGGCGATCTGACTGGCCACTCAATCGGCCCCCTTCTCCCTATCCAACGATTCGGGAACAGCTCATCTAAATAAGCACGGACAGGTGTTGCATAATGGGGAGGTGAAAATTAAATTTTAAAATCTTCAAACATTATTTTCTTGAAATTTTTGTTATGTAACATCATAATTTTTCATGATGTATATATGTAGAATGACACGCTCTTTCAAATGGCATTGTCAAAATTAGGGGTTGCTATTTAAAAAAATTGTCGATGACGTCATATCCCGAACAACGATGACGTCACAAATATGGGTCGTATGTCAAAAAGTGCCTTTTTTAAAAACAAAATCGGCGTGCCAAGGGATTTTTTCGTAAACTTCTCAGTATCAAAAATAATGAATTTATTCGTTACTTTTCGAAAGCACTGTATGAAGAAACGCGTTTATGATCGTGCGTTTTAATAATTGTTTTCGAGAAACCTTTTAACATACAGTATTTATTTATTTATTTATTCTAAACAGACAATTGCCTAGATACATGGAACAAATAGGTAATATTCAACAATATTAGAGATGAAATGAATGGTGAAAACAGTAATAATAGACACAACTTGTAGGTACAATTTTAAAGAAAGGGAAATACACAAATTAGTATACAGGGTTTTCCTAAATAATATGCGAATATTTAAGGGGGTTATTCTACATCGAAAATTATTGATAGTTTGCTTTGTAAACTATGGTCCAAAAATGATCCGTTACAAAAATACGGAGTTTTAGGAAAAAAATAGGAAAATAGTTAATATTTTCGAAACCGCTTTAGATATTTGCATACTTTGCAATATAAACATAATTTTTATCTTTAACAGTGACGTGCGCACGAGCACTGACTTTAATATATTTAAAGAAAAAAATGGTACGCCAATGGTTTATTCCCAGATAAAAAAATTATTTTTGAATTACCCGATCAATTTGAAAAATAAGAATCCTCTTCAGTTTTTGAACTGCAATGTGCCGTTTTTGAGAAAAAAAAATAAAAACCGTTGGATTGTGTGTGAATGACAATTTTGCAATAAATCTAGCTGATCTGGAATATGTCACTTGCTTTGTGATTTGACATTTCAATAAACTTTTTGTCGTTAAGTCGAAGATCGCTAGAAACTTGAAGCAAATTGTTTGAAGAATTTTAGTGGATTTTTTGTTATATCCTTATCATATTTTAAGAGTGCAGGCGTTACTTCCCACAAATTTTCCAAAGCCTCTGACCTTTTGTCAGTGGTATCTTCATAATGTCCCTCATGCTATAAGTGAAACCCATTTCCAACAACAATTTTCGGTTAACGTATGGGCAGGTATCATTGGTGATTACTTTATTGGACCATTCTTCCTGCCGGAACGACTTGACGGACAATCTTACCTGAATTTCCTTCAACAACAGTTGCCTTTGTTGCTTGAGGATGCTCCTTTAGGAATAAGAAATCAAATGTGGTATATGCACGATGGTGCACCAGCACATGTCGGTATAACAGTACGCAATTATTTACAAACAATTTATCCAAATCATTGGATAGGGCGCGGTGGGCCTCAGGAATGGCCACCAAGGTCCCCCGACCTCAGTAGTTTAGATTTTTTTGTTGCGTTCTTGTAAGCAAATGTCTTCATTTCTTAAACCATTTTTATCTCTTATCCCTAATTTTTAGAATGTTTATCAAGAAATTTTTCTTAAGAACTGAAAGAGCATTGCTTAGGTAAGCTTTTAATAATATCTGAATAAACCTACACACAAATAAATAAAATCCACGTTTAAATTTGACTCTTCGCTTTTATAAAGTAGAGAATGACTACTATGAAGTTATAGGTAAGTAATGAAGCCACTTTGGATTTTATTGGTTAAATAATTAATCCATTCATTCCTAATAAAAAAAAGTATAGAAATATTTGTTATAAAAAGGTTTGTTTTTCTTCTACACTTCAATAATTATTGTAGAAAAGCACGGTTAAATTAAAAAATATTATAAAATTAATTATCACAAATATTGTAACACTTGGCATATTGGTATGTTTGTTTCAATCGACTCAAAATCAAGTATTCTATCACCTTGTAAAATTATTGTAACGACTTGCAAGACATCCTGTATAAAGACAGAAAGTGGTCTAACCATCAAATTTTTAGGTACAGAAACCATTCAAACAACGTATTTTTTTAAATTCAACTATAGATGTAAATATTGTTATAACATAAACTTACATTGTTCTGCATATAAAATTGTTCACTTTTTTATAATTATGTGAAAATAATAGTTAAAATGTGGGGTTAGAATAGCAAAAAAATGTGTCTTGCAAACGCATTTTAACTAAAATTTGTTATTTTATTTAAGGAGAATTTAAATTGTAAAAGTGGATAAATGTCAATAATTTTATTTTTGATATTAGTTTTATTCTACGTGTTTTATTTTTCGAGATTCAGCACCTAAAAAAACACCACAAATTTGTTCATTTTACGGCGAGGAGTCCGGCGACCTTGACAATACTTTCTTGAGTGGCGTTTCCTTTCGTTCGAATCGCCGAAAAGAACACGAAACACTGCCCTCACGACAACACCTCGTCTGTGTAGCAAAAACCTGCCCATCATTCCCTGCTTTGGTTACAAGCAGATGGCCACATAGTTCGTTTTTGAAATGTATTTTCTGCCGGCTGAAAAATTAAATCCCATAAATTTTAACGGCAATAAAAGTTCGTATCGAGGCCGTGCCGCGCATATAAAATTAAATATTATGCCTACACAGCGGTTAAATTAATTAAAACGATCGCCACCGGTTGAATTAATATGAGGGATTATATGTGCGACATAATTTATACGACGTATCGGCGAGCGAGGACAGTCGGTTTAAGAATACAGGACGTTCGAAATATACGCCACCCAATGCCGAAACTCAGCTACCTATATTATAGGCATTGACGAGATAAACAAATCAAAACCACAATGTTTACAAGTTGTTTAATGTAATAATAGTTATTTATGATATAAGTCTAAAAGTGACATTTTATTTTGTAAGGGAACACGATGTTGAAGGCGTTCCATTTTTCCTAGAAGTCCAGGCCACTGTGTTTTTCTTCACATGTATGCAAAGCCACATAACGACATTACATTACTGTAATTCGTGGGATTTATTGGGTCTGAACGGACAGGACGACAACAAAATATTAAAAAAAAAACTATAGAATGAAAAATGAAGTCAATTTCTGTATTACTTGTATGTTTAAAAGTTACAACCAATATCGTCTTAAAAAGTCTCAAAAGAAAGATAAGAGAAAAATACTCATTACTCAATACCAACGTCAAACGTATAACTTTTGTGCTTACAAAATGTTTTCTCATTCTGAAAAAAGTTCCCAACTAGCAAAATAAATTTTATAAAGGTTGTATAAATTGCTATAATATAAATTTTATAGGAGCTTCAAATTCATATAACGTAGTTAAATGCCTTTATACGATATTTATAGAATCGAAAAGGGCCCACTTTTATAAAACACTTTGGTAATGTAACAGTTCTGTAAAAAAATGTATACAACACTTTTAAAACAATTTTATACAGCAACTATAAAAACGTTTTGTAGTCTGTATTTTGGTATTATTTAAAGAAACATTTAGTTTAGTGAAGAATATTAGAACAAAATCATTTTAAGATTGGTGTATAACGCAGATTCATAATTATTTGTACTTATATTTAAAAACGGGGTCACTCAATGGCGATCATTTGTGTAGATGGTAGATAGGTTTAATACTTACAATATTATCGTGTCAACAATCAGTGTATGAACAACGAAAATTTTATTGCGCCGCAAATTTTATTGATAAACTATAGATATGTTTGTGACAAAAAAATTATGCGCTTTAGTTTAGACCACATTTGCTTTAAAATTATAAGAAATAAATTTAAAAAATATTAAAATTATGCTTTCTTTAATTTATAATATCGTTGTGTAATTATATTTAATGATCTTGTTATAAAATAGTCTTCCAAAAATAGCAAAATTATGTTTTAGATATAATTTTAATAAGGCTTTCAACTAATTTTCCATAATGGCGGCAGTCGCCGATCCAACAAATCTTCATTTAAAAATGGCGACTTACAATACAATGATTTTATTCCACATAGAAACATAACAAAACATTTTAGTGTAAATAAACTATATACGATAAAATGTTTTTATAGTCTTAAATATATTTAAAAATGTGTGTGCACAAGTAGATAATGTTTGTATCGAAAGAAGTTGCCAAGTTTTATAAAAAAAAATTACAATTTTAAAATATTGTGTACTATCATTCATTACCTATATTAATGGTGTTAAGTATTATTAGTTAATTATAATAATAGGTATTTAATTTAAAACTAACCTAATTATTGCATTACCAAAAAATTAAATCATAGTTACTTTCTCGTACTGATTTTTCGTATTTTTTCGCAGCCATGAAGCGTTTTTAATGTGAATTCTCGAACATGGACACCGTCATTATTTATATAATAAAACCTATAAGTAAAATTGAACGTCGGCACGTTTGACTGGAAACATACATTCAAGAATTTGTTTGTATTCTTTCTTGATGAGTGCTTGGTAATACACAATACCTTAGGAGTTCAAAAACTAAGGTTAGGTTTGGAATTTTATTACGCGGTATATACAATAATTTTGTTTTCTCAAGTCACAATTTTATTCTATAACATATTTATAAAACAGGAATATCTTTATAGATTAAACACAACTATAAAACTGTTTTATAAATAAGCGCATTTCGAGGCTAAAAAATAATTTTATTTATTTCCTTATATATCCTTAATAAAACACGTTTATACAACTATTTTATAAGATTATAATTAGAAGTCATTTGCCTAAGTACACAACTCTTTCACAATATGTTTACAATTCTTATATATAATTTTTTTAAATGTTGCATAACGTATTATAATACTTTTATAAAAAATTTAAAGAACTGAAATTATTTGTTCTATAAAACACGTTGTAAAAACTATTATAAAACAATATTACACAATTACTTTCTTCAGGAACAAAATTATGGTAATTATTTGCTCTATAAAATCAAACTATTCGTTAAACAACGCAATTCGATAGTTATAAAATAATTCGCTTCTTTTAAAGTTCCATTTTGCTAGTTGGGTTGATATACCTATTGCTAATTTACGACGAGTCACAAAAAAAAAATCAAGAAGAGCTGTAAAGTTATATCGATAAATGTATCCAGAGCACCTCATTCTTGATCATAGAACCTTTACACGATTGGAGGCGACCTTGCGATGAAATTAAGATGCATTGTCTGTTCGGAAGAATCGAATAATTGACCGAAGGGTAAGAAAGGATGTTCATAGAGCTACTGTTACAGTATTTCAACCAAAATTCACGAAATTCTATACGGCAGGCTAGCCGGGAATTGAATTTCGATAAATCAACAGTTCAACGAAGTTTAAAGATCAATGGATATCATGACTACAAAATTAACAATTTTGAGTATATTTGCCTGAGCATCACACTAGAAACAGACTTAATTTTATAACTCAAATTGGGTAAATGTAGAAACATGTTGATCAAAACCTTTTTCATCAGGTGCTTTGGACGAACGAAAGTTGGTGTGTTAGTAGTGGTTTGCCAAACAGGCGCAACAAACACTACTGTTACATTGAAAATCTCCACATTGTAAATCCAGTCCAAAACCAAAATCATTTTGGAGTAAATGTATACTGCGCCATCATCGATAGGTATTTAACCGTCGCAAGTTAAACACATTTTAAATGAAGGTGAACATTTTAATAAATTCGTTCTGGCCCTCGGCAAGTAAAACAAACGGCTACCACGTGTTGCCTGATTGAGTATTTGAAAATGGATTAATGACAAAAACTTTTATTTATTTTTTGAAATTAGATTAATCCCAACATTAATTTTAATTATTGGTTGAGGATACCAACCTGAACGTATTGAGGCTGGAATTTATTTATTATTTTGGACAATGACACATATTATGTAAAATTTTATAAAGAAACATGACCGAATGCATATTTCTATGTTGGTCCAGCCTACACACTTTAATCTATCAAGTAAAATGTCGTGAGGATAAATTCCATTCTGGCGATATGAAAGTAACTTTAAAAATCGCATATGAGCATCTTCAATTTCAGATTGAAACACCTTATAACCAGGATCCCACACAATACTAGCGTACTCGAGTTTAGACCTAACAAGAGCATTGGAAAGTGTCATATATACTTGTATATCCGAAAAGCCATAGGACATTCTAGTTAGAAATCCTTGATTTTTATAAGCAGATTGAACGATTTTGTCAATAAGAATGAAACTTAATTTATTATCAAAATAAATACCTAGATCTTTTATAACTTCAGGCCGGTTCAGGATAACATCATTCATATTATAATCATATAGTATGGGATAACGTTTTCTAGAGTGCTAGCATTTAGAGAAAGATTGTTAATGATACACCAATCACGAATACGGCTTAGGGACTGCTCTAACTTAACACAATCATCAGCAGAAGTAACATCACTATAAATGTTTAAATCATCTGCATACAAAAGATAATTGCAATCAAGATTCTGAACTATATCGTTAATATAAACAACAAATAATAACGGTCCTAAAAGGGACCCCCGAGGAACACCCGATGTAACTAGCACTGATTCAGACATGAAACCACCACACTGAACATATTGATATCTACTATCCAAGTAACATTCATTAATGAAATATGTTAATACAACTATTTTATATGGTTATAATTAAAAGTCATTTGCCCAAGTATACCCCAACAAACAATTAAAGTTAAAATTACGTTAACTTGACCTCTGAATTGGTCAAAAACTTTTCATGACCAATTCCGTATAAGGAAAGTTTACCTATATTCGTTGGCCTTTTTCCTTATGTGGGGAAAAAAACTAAAATAATATGGAAGTTAATAATTGGTCGGCAAGAATTTTATTCCAATAAGATAATTGGACTTAAAAGAAATACGGACCAATTGTATGTTAAAATTTCAAAATATAAAAGACATTATTACCAAGATATACCCTAATTATGCCCTTTATATGACATACATTTGCCAGAGAGAGACAACATTATATGTTTGATTTTATACATTGTAATAGCGAACAGGAATAGGAAGAAAAAGAAAGACTATAAGTCAGGCTACTAAACTACAAGTACAGTAGGAGTTAGTAGGTATATTTATAGATATTTAGATTTTAATATAATAAAGTCTGTATTTTTGGTTTCCATTCATCAAATTGTACAACCCAGGAAATTTTTTCGTATAATGTCATGACCAAACTTTCATAAAAATAACGCGCTTTATAAATATACATTTTTACTATTGCTTTTTAATAATATTTCTATACTGAAAAATAACCTAAAATAAAAACTGAATGTACTTCGTGATAAAATGTGTTTAATAATCTTTCGTCATAAATGTATTAAGTAATATTATCTGTATTAACATAATTTTAATGAGTAATCAATTAGAAATAATAAACAAAACATTTAGTGTTTATTACAACATGGCCGCTCAAATAAAATCAACTTTGAAGTCAATTTGTCTGTAAGTCTTAACCTATAGGGCAGATTGCCTATGCCAATATTGACGTCACAGAAAAATATTAACTTTGTGGTTGAGATATCTTCCAAATGAAGATATTTTATGGTAATTTATTACCAATTAAATTATTACTAGGTACCTACATATAAAATTCTACTCTTGGATTTATTTGTGATTGAAAATTCAAATTAAAGCCAATAATATTATGTATGCGTAATAACAAAAACAAAATTAATATTTTCGAACGGAATTCAATTGGAATTTCAATTCACGTGCCCTACTGAATTCATCTGACATGATAACAGTCATAAGAGCAGTGGCGTACCTAGAGGGGGGCGGTGTGTGCGGTCCGCACCGGGCGGCACATATTTTAGGGCGGCATTTTTTATATTTAGTTTTAGTTGTAAAAAACAACTCGTTCACTTCATAAGTTTACTATTCGGTTTCTACTATATGATTTTGAATATTTTTCCTCATCTCAAGTCAATGTAAGGTTGAAAATATTCTCTAAAAATTTTGATTTGATGTACTAAAATTTATTCAACATTGTAATTTTGCTAAAAAATGTTTTAACAATTGCTATCAGTGTATTTAGTTGCGAGAGTAACTTCTCCAAATTGAAGTTGATAAAAAATTATCTTCGTTCCACAATTAGTTATTTAAGACAAAATTTTGCAATATTGTCCATAGAACAAGAAATTACAAAAAAAAAATAAATTTTGAGAGCATTATACACGATTTTTCTACTACCAAAGTTAGAAGAATAAATATATAAATATGTTTTCATACACATATGTGTACACTTTGTTTATCCAAAAGAAATTAAATTATTTATTTATAAATATAAAATAAAAAATATTTTGTAAATTAGGTATATGTTTTGTCTCATAGGTGCGGAACCTTTGATCTCCGTAAGTTTCTTGTGGCCTTTAAAAAAGAATCTTGTATTTTTATAAAAGTTGCATTTATAGGTATATCAACTTATGCGGCCTCCTTTATTACTGCTTAATTTAAATATGGCATCCAATGGTAAAAAAGTTCCCCACATATAGTTTGCCTCCATTACAATTATTTATTAATTTTTATTAATTTATAAAAACCACCATTTGATTGACTAGGGCGGCAAATTGGAGACCGCCCCGGGCGGCAAAAGTTCTAGGTACGCCACTGCATAAGAGTACTTATATATGAAGTGTTTATCGATATATTATCATTAGATTGATTTACATAATATGCAGTGTTGGCTTAAATTCGTTTTTTACAACTCTGTAATATTGTGTAGGGCTTGGTTTTCACTGCAGATCGCCCAAACACAAAACAATATCTACGCGCTATTACATGAAGATCTGTCGGAATACATATACATATAACAAGAAGCTTGTATTATTAACAAGTAAATTTGTACCATAATATAGAACCATATTTCCATTAGGTTAATTGAAATGGTTAAATATTCTTTAGAAATTATCAACAAAGTTGAAAATAGGTTGATATTGTAATAAAAATGGAACTTAACCAATTGAAGGATTTAATAGGGCAAAATAACTAGTTATTACCTTATTTTTAACTACTAGTTGAAGACAAAATAAGTTTTACAACTTCGTAATAAATATGTAAATATTTACCTATTGTAATAATTTAAAAAATCCTTGGATATTGAAGACAGATTTCAAGGCGAAATTAAGTAAATTATAACTTCGTCTTACACGTTATTGGAATATTAGCATTTGAAAACATAGAATAGATAAACAATATGTAATTTCGAACTGTATAAAGTGAAATATATTTCATTTTACTTAGAAGTCATTATATTACTCTTAATTAACAAATTTTTGACTAAAATGTTGATATTATAAGATTTTGTAACATTGAAGACTATTTTTATGGAGGAAAGTAGTAAATCTGATCAATTTAGAATTATTTTTCTTGTGTAGTAGTCTATTAGGCTTAAATGTTAGTTGGGACGGCTCTTACACAATATGTTTACAATCTTTAAAACGCATTATAATACTTTCATAAAAATGTTAAAGAACTGAAACTTATCACAACTATTTGCTTCATTTAAAGTTCCATTTTGCTAATTGGGAAAGACAATACCATCGATTGAAAATGGGGCTTACCTCATTTAACACCAGGTGTCCCAAATTTTATTTAAATTTTTTGTATCCTCACAGTCGAGTTTGAGACACGCTATATATTTTTTTCAGATAAGTTCTAAATCACCCTGTATAATTTATGAAACTATAAGTAGAACGCGGAAAAGTATTCCTGCTAACAGGACCGTATTTAGGGGGAAAAGAAATTGTGAATTCAATATAGTTGAAAAGGCTTTATTTTATATAATTAACATCAATTCTACAAAATAAAAAACAACTAAAAACAATAGGAATATCTATTATAAAAATAAGAAATCATAGAGGCGCATCTGTACTAGAACTTTTGTATCTGAAATTAATTATAACATGTTTTTCTAAATTGGACATTGTAAAACTCTGTCTTCTGTCTTACTTAATAAATGTTTATATAAAGAGAAACTGCTCTCTACGTATGTGGATGTTACAGGACAATATTGGAATAAAGGTGCTACGTCCCTGTATACTCCAGTAATATCGCCACTATCCAAAATTTGAACTATATCTTTTAGTTTTGATAAATCGGTACTTTTTTGTAGGACAGTTCTAAATTTGTTCAATTCGAAATCCTTGTGTATGTTGCAAATTTTCTATTGAGGATTCTACATTTTCCAATATTTGTAGAGATCTACTGAGGGTCAAATTAGCGGTTTCAAGGTTGTTTATGGCGTCGTTTGTTTTAAAAACAGAAGATTTTCTTTGAGAGTAGGATTTTTTAGAACATCTTGGGCACTTCTAATATGAATTGAGTCATCGGGATCAAATTCTTGAATTACTTCTGAAAGTATATCTATATATGACGTATAATAAAATGCCGCTTCTAGCCAAGGGTTCCATCTGGTTATAACAGGTTCTGGAGGTAATGGTACTTGTGGATATTTTTTATGTAAAGATAATACTCTTGTTGGAACTTTAAGAAACACTTTTTTTACAGAAGATATCAATTGGTTTACTTCGGGAAAGAGCTTTCGTACTTCTTCTGTGACTCTATTAAGTCCATGGGCAAGTAATGTGATATAAATTGGGATACACTTCTTTTAGACACTGGCCTGCTTTTACCATGTATGATGCCGCATCTGTTAGAAGTACTAGAAATGTATTCTTGTTACTTTCATACTGTTTCCTCCAAAGAAATTTAAGAGAATTGTTCACAACATTTACAATATGGGCGTGATCTGTCCTTTCAAGTTCTTTTGTGCACAATAAATAAGCCTGCGTACTTTCTCCATTTAAAATTCCCACAACAAAATTCACTATATAACGTCCACAAACATCCGTTGTTTCATCCACCGTCACCCATATATAATTGTTGTCAACCGCTTCCCGCATCTCCTTTACTACATTTTCATATACCATATCAAGGTAATTTTTTCTTAAGGTTGATTCTGATGGAATTTCTTGATGAGTCCATTCTGCTAAAAACCGCCGAAGATTATAATCTTCTAATTTCCTTAATGGTATGTTGCTTGATACAAATGCCTTAGTCAATTTATACTTCCACTTATCTAAACTTGATGTTCCACTTCGAGCTACAGCATGAAGTTTGGTTTGAATATGTTTCTTAATATCATTTTTGCAGTTAGGGTGAAAGTCTCTTTTACAGAACACGCACTTTACAAAGTCGTCACAAATTATAATAAAACTGTTAAGTTCACTTTCAATCCACGATTGCAATAAACTTCTTCGAGTGCTCATCTCTTTGGGCATTTTGGCATCGGTACGTAGGTACTTCTCCACATTTCAAACTATAAAACTGGGTTTCAGCTCAATCGGCAATTTGCTTATATATTATTCCAAACCGAATCCTCTAGAAACCTCGGGAAAATTCTCAATAATTCTAGATAAATGGAGATTTTGGTTTAATCGATATTTAATTCACCGATCGAATCACCGGTTAACAACAGTGCATCTTTGTTTAACTCATAAAAAATGATAAGGACAACGACAAACCGGTGGATCCACCGAATGTATTCGTCATCGGTAACGCCTACTCTGTGAGACGGAAGAGAGGCATGGCACTGGGTTGGTTTGCGGTGCGTGCCGTTATCCCCACCCCCACAGCCGTCTGTACCTCCGTGAGCAGTGGAGACTGAAGAGTGGAGGGTACCTACAATAAATTAAATACGCAGCCAGTGTCAGGCTGGCCGGGCGCTGCCGGCTTCTGCAATGATGCACTATGCAGCGAGTCTAGCATTACGCACTAGCCAGTCGACCTTCAACCTTCGTTTGATGCGTGTAAACTGTAATAACTTTAAGTTGATTTTGACCCCGGTTGTGACTAATAAATAGTGACTGTAAAACGCGATTGTGATTTTAAATTATCTGTCTGCGTCTAACAAACCCGTTTAAAAAATAGGTAACAATACTAATCACACTTTACTTTATTGCGCGTGAATAAACATTACTAAATTCAAAAGTTCATTGGTATACTCATAGTAACATATTGTAACAAAAATGTACTGAAAATATATTACAACAGTCAAATCTGTCTGGTCACCCCTAAGTGCGGTCCTGTTAGCAGGAATACTTTCCGCGCTCTAACTATAATTTAGTAAATTTCAAAGATATAATAAAAATACGTGATAAAAAAATATACTTGCGTCATGGGCCTTTAAAAGAAATGTTGTCCCGGGAAATTTGCCCCCCTGTCTTCACCCCCCCTTTCTTCGGGCCTGCTTGAGAATCAAAAACAACAATTTCCATGAGTCGAGACTCGACGGGCCCCCGTGCACTTGGCACAGGTATACTGAAACGACCGCCATCAATAACAACTTTGGCCCCGCTGCGTATTAGAAGTTTTAATAAGTCGGACACATTCCCGATTTAGCCACGACCTAACTTTGATTAAGCCGTAATTATGCTGAAATTAAAATAAAGTGCGGCGTCGCCCGAACCGCAGGACTCCTTTGCGGCCGCCTCGTAATTTGAAGCCCTTCATTTGCATATAGATTGTCAAACGGGCCTCTAACTCGAATATCTACATACACCCAATTCGCTTCGGCATACACGTCATTATTTCGACAATAAACATGCATTTGCATGGGGCTCCCGTTAGATATCGGCTTGTCGACGATCCCGAAAAGGGTCCGGAGAGCCAGCTCGGTCGGATGGAAAGCGGACCTATCTATTTCGTCTTAAGGGTGATACATTTAAATCGCCACTTCAAGTTGACGGGATATTACAACCCCACAAACTGCGCTTGTTTCTTAAAATTTGTGCATTCATTGACTAATTTTTTCGGAAGGATTTCAATTTTTTTTGTCAACAAAACAATCGAGCATCGCACTACCAAGATATTGATATCAACTTGGTTTTTTTCTCTTATAAAACACTCTGTATATGTGGATTCTCCACTATTTCCTGATTGCACTGATATACATACAGGCATAAAGGCAATATAAAAATATTCCAGAATTTTAACTCGATATTTAAAAAATGAGGCAAAACTCTCTTTTCCTACGGAAAGTAGGCGCCTATGATCAACATCGACTTCCACAGATAAAGCTTACATCTGTCAAAAATGTCAACTACCATGCTGACGTTTTTTGCAACGTTTCTAAATGTATAGAAACAATAAAAACTAACATTCTTATTAGTAATAATACCTGATAGATAGGTAACAGTTAATCCAGTTAGCTCCAGTATTAAGTAACGTTCAGATAAACGTTAGTGCAATTGCACTGCAGTTGTACTGTTGTATTATAATTGTATGGTGTTAAATATTATTTACTCTGTTTACATAAAATTACTGTAGACTTAAGACGCTGTAAGTTGGCGACATGCAAAAACTCAAGATTCTTAACCTTCAGAGAGGTTATGTTTATGTATAGTAATTAAAAGCCTACCCTAGATAAAATATAAGCCTACAATCTGCAGGAATAGATGGTCTATTTGAATGTTTGGTTAAATCACAGTATAGTAGTATACTGTGGATTAAATGAGGCCCCACTAATTTCAGTCATCAAACACTGCCACTGTCATTCGGATGGAATGAAAAAATAATCGGCATTCTCATTTCGTATTTCTTTATATAAATTATAGAAATCACCTTGCATGTGCTATCTGTGGTTAATAGGTCACACCTACCATCTCCGAGTTCTTCTTTTTTTTGCATGTATAGTTTTTATACATATTGACGTCGCTGCGAATAAGAGCAGCAAATGTAACTGTTTCTAAACCAAACAGTCCTCTTCATCCATTTTTTTTTAAAAACAAATCAATTGTAAACTAAATATCTAAATTAGAATCTAATTTAAAAACTTAACCTGCAAAAATGTGAGTCTTCTGTTTACTGTCAAAAAAGCAGTTTTCTGATTGGCCCTTGTATGATTGTTGGAAAAGGATTGGTAAAAGCTAAAATGCTTTTAGCTTCTGTCATACAACTGCAGTACAAAGGCGTTACTGTTAAGTTTATCTGAACGTTACAAAAGTCACCCGTATTTCTCGCCGTTTTACTTCAGTATCTTTGAATATTTGCACGTGGGATGAGTTAACATTCCTATTATTTGCGAAACCCTAGATTATTCAGTTATTAAATGTCTAAAATTATTTGTATTTTGTAGAAAACACTATTTCAAGAATACGGCGCCCTTTTTAATAACTTTTCTGCAGTACCAATGCAACCGCACTAATCTTATGTGAATGAAGCTTTAAGCATTCGTTCATTATTTCGTTACAAACTGGCGGCAAAACTACATTTTCACTCATTACAACCACTCACTACCAATAAAACACACTTCCCGTAGGTACACTTAGATAAAATGAATATTTATTATAAGAAAATCGAACGAAAGGAATAGGTAGGTACTAATAGATAATAAAAAGTTTTCATGCACTCGCGGCAGTCTTGTTCCATGGCCTAGAAAAACAAACCGGGGAACTATATTATGGAAAAATATCTGTACCCGACACAAATTCGTTTATTTAATAACTATAAAACGTTTAAAATTAAAAAAAAGGCACTAAAAACTGAAGAACACAAAACTACAACGTAAACACAGGAACTGAACGTGCGTGAAATTTGGAATTTTTTTGAATGGTGATTCCGTTAATTCTTAATTTTCTCTATCCCCTCTTAAAATATTTGTACTTAGTCATAGTTAACCCTACATATCAAACCGGCCGTGGAAGCCTAAAAACCTTAATAAACATTGTTCACACTAATTTCCTTGCCTTTGTATGCAAAACCAATATAGTTTTTCTAAATTATTTAAACAATTATGCATCATTTTTGGGTGTTGATTTATGCAATCTATAGCTTCATGTATTCTATCTTGAATTTCTAAAATAGTAGTTGTTTTTATAAATACTATTGTTTAAATAGCTTCAAAAGAAATATATCAGGTGGTATCAAGTCTGGACTATTCGCCGGCCACCTTATGGTGCTTTTCTTTTCTTAATCATTCTCTAATTATTATTCAAATATTCCATAACTTATTATACAATATGTGGTAGAGCTCCATCTGACTGCGATATCATCCCTTCAACCTATCAAATTGGGTAATAAAACCATTTATTTCGTGGCCCAAAAGATATAAATAACATTGGCCGTTTAAATTTTTCTAGCGACACCATACGATGGCCGGAGAATAAACTAGACTTGACGTCACCCGACACATTTTTGTGAAGCTATTTAGAATAGACCAACAACTATATTGGAAATTCAATAATATACAGGGCGGCCAAATGAAAACGAAACAGAACCATTTTCAGGAATTGCATCAAGATTGTAGAAAAACGCTCAGACCCGTCGATTTTCGATTAAAGGGGGACATTCTTTGCTGGTATTTTTGACTCGACCACTTTCACCCCCAATCAAGGGTAAGCATCACCCCAAAATATTTAAATGGCATTGGGGGTTGGGTAATATTTATTTTGAAAGCTCTTACAATTCGCTTTACAACAGACTTTAAATTTTATAATTAATACTTTGAAAAAAATTTACATTTTAAAATTTAATGCTTTACTTACTACTTGATTAAATGTTCAAACTGATGACCGCCCTCTTCCATACAAGAATAAAGATTTTGTTCGAAACCTTCGCGCACATTCTGAAGCATTTCCGGAGCGATTCGACGGCATTCGTCGACGATTCTTTGACGCAAATCTTACAGCGACGCTGGCTGTGTTTTATAGACTTTACTTTTAAGATATCCCTACACAAAAAATTCAAGGGGCGATAAATCCGGTGATCGTGGAGGCCACTCAATGCTGCCTCTTCTCCGTGAAAAACGTCGGTACAAATACTGACGGACAATTAACGTATAATGCGGAGGAGCACCGTCCCCCTTTAATCTAAAACCGACAGGTCTGAGCGTTCTACAAACTTGACACAGTTCCTGAAAATGTCTATGTTTCGTTGTCATCTCACAACCCTGTATAATACAAGAAGCTATAGATTACATAAACCAATACCCAAAAATTATAACTGTTATAAACTATTCTTTGAATTGCTCCATAAATTGGAATATACCTAATTTTATATAAAATTCATAAGAAAAAACACCTAATCGATATCGATATATCTGTAATGCGATGTGCGATTTAGTACAACTCAACTGATTATTGAGTTCCAATTAAAAACATTTTGTGTTGCAATCATTCAAATCCTATATTATGGCGAAGGCGCCACTATCATAAGAATTAATAAACTATTTAAATTTCTGTTAAAGATAGTGAAATCTGTTTTTCTACGATTCAGTAAATTTTTTAATACATCCGTTAATCTAGTTTAAGCATATCGTAGTAGAGCTGAACTCGGTCTCCTTTCGATTTTCTTTTAGGCTTAGGCATTTCAGTTGTTTATCAGGCGTCGATGTAGTCGTGATGTGCATTTAAACAACTACATGTATTGGTTAAGAGTATAGGGATATATTCAAAATGAATGTAAAAATACAGCAACTGTATTGAGTATAGGTATATGTTCAAAATGAATGTAAAAATACAGCAATTGAGAAACGAAAATGTAGAAACGCACACTTATTGCCAGAAAGCATAAAAATACCACTGTCTTACGATGCGGCACGGCAAACAAGCAATTCGTTAGCCTTACAGGTAACATCTGGTCTTTAAAATAAGGGCAGAGTACAACGTCTTACCTAAATTCTGGATCTCGCACGGCAGCACGACCGTGTCTCCTGTAACGACCTTGAACGTGTTCCCTCTGGAAATAAACCTCGGCGTCGGATGATTGCCGAATGCCGCGCCTAAAAAAAAAATTAAGACACATGAAATCGATAAAATTATACAAAATACATACATTTTTCAATACGATGCGCAATATCCTACGCGAAATAAGTTTACACAATAGTGAAAAAAATAAATTATTTACAAGTCAAAGTTTAACAAATAACTCAAAAATTACGCGACTGCGTAGATACGTCCACAAGCAAAGAGTGACCCGCTATACTGTGGGTACTATGAAAATCCTGTGTATCGCCATTGGCGATTACGATATTTGCAAAAAAGAATTTCAGGATACAACTACACTGCAGGTTAATGTCCCGACCAGCATTAAATTACATCCTCCTGACTTAAGAAACACTATGTAACGGTTACTTTTTCGTTATTCTTTAAGAGGCCTCTTTAGGTATCTTGAAACTAGTTTCAAAAGAACAAAATAAATGGACATCCTAGAAGCGACGAATTATTTAATAATTTATATAAAATTTGTTTCTGAAAATAACTGATAATAACTTTGTAAATTTAGAACTAAGAAAGTGCATTTTAAGTTCAAGCCTGCTAAAGTAGACGCTTACGTTCAAATAATATCAGGCGATGAGATACGAGACAGACAAAGACAGAAGATGTAAGGGAAGTCGGACGTGCAGTGTGCTTAGCGGAACTATATAACAATATTTTTTTAACTTAAATATAAGACAGAAGGGAAAAATGTGTTCAGACAGTGTTTTATTTTAAAATGTCTTTTAAAAGTCAAACACGATTTGATAATTTTAAACAACAAAACAATAGTAAGTAACAAAAGCTTATAGTCCCATATACCAAATTATTATTATTGATTTTTCCAAATACGTACAGAAGAAAGAATGTGCTATTTTAATCGAAATAGCGTTGTCCTAGATAATTTCGTGGAAAAATTAGCTTAAAAATTTAGTCTAGCTACGCCCCCAGAAAACACAGCGTAGACCTGTGACGTCAGACGCCGTTCGCGCGTGTATACCTAAATAAAACAGTGTGCTTTAGTTCATCTCTGTATACGATTTGAATGCTTTCAGACAATGCAGTACATACGTTTAGAAAAAGAAGACGTTAATTTGTAATTTGTGATATTATTAGGTGTTACAGTGTTAAATAGACATTGGTATTGAATAAAGCTGCAAAACAGACTCATAAAATGGGTACATGGAAGTATTGCATTATGCCATTATGTACAAATACAGCATACAGCGCCTAATATATTTCACCGTGTCAAAAAAATTAAAAGAAAATGTGATGCAGGGCGATGAAGCGCAACGAAAGGAAAAATTGTTTATTTGTAAAGACTATTTTAATGTAAATTTCACTGGAAATACAGGTAGGTTTAAGTTCATCTAAAAAAAAAAAATAAAATCTAAAATTGTAAAAAACCAATTAAACTTTTCTTAAGCTACCAGAATGCATATAGGGCGTTTAGAATATCAATGGTAAAGCAAACTTACATTTTTTTCTCATTTATTGTATTCAGCGCTTCATTCCGATTGTAAATAACATGTTCTGTATTTGCTCCTATCATTTACGTGACGTAGAATGTTATTTGAGGCATTTATAAAAAAATTTTGGTATCTGACTTCACTATATACATTAAATACCTATTTACTCTGAAAACATAATAAGCAAAAGTTTTAAATAAGGATTTTTTAAAAATGTTCAAGGAGAAATGAAATTAGTAGAGAATAGCAATACAAATTTATTAAATTAATTTAAAAAATTAGTAAACGTTAAATATAATTCATTACTTTTATTTATTATTTTTCAAATTAAAACAATTAGTTTAATATCAAATCAGATGGTATAACAATATAATTATATCTAAAGAATAACCATCTATCTGGTATTTACCCAACAGCATTGTCGCCGTAATGATCACGAACGGATCTATATTGTAAATTGAGAAATAAGCTACGGTTGATGCTTTCTACAGACTATGCGTGAATTCACGATTCGTGATTTGTAAGGAATTCGTGTAGTGTGTAGGGTTATGAATGGATTTTTAACCAACAAGACCCTACACACTATTCGCGAATTCTTCACAAATCACGCATCGTCCATCACGAATCGCGAATACACACATAGTCTGTAGCAAGCCTAACAGAAACAAACGCCTGTTTCCATCACCAGCATTGTAATCTGCACCTGCATCCACGGTAACAAACGCTGAATGGAGTGTAACGTCTCACCAATGATATCGCGTTTTCCGTCACGGGATTTTGTCTACATTCTGTGGCAATTTATTAATATTTTAATGATTATGTGATTATTGCCGGCAGGCACATGCCCTGACCTTTCTATATGTTTGCAAGATCACCCTGTGATACATTTCAGACCAATATAAAATTCACGCAACTTCCCCAACCCCATTCCGTAGATGCGAGTCCGACTTTGTGACTGATCATAATAAGCAAATCCCTGAACAATCGAGCGCGACGGAAAATTGGTAGATATACGCTGCCAGATAGAGCCGCACAGGCTCGCTCCGAATGCATATCGAATTTACGTGCCGCCACCGCGTATTGTACATTGTATCGTTATAAATTGGGGAGGTTGCGGCGTTGTATTGCTTTCCGCCATCTATAATTCAACTTCCAGCGGAACGGCGTACCGCCGCTCTCTCGTTAAACAATGCCCCGCTAATCAATCTCTCGAAACATTGTGTGTGTGGGTATCCCCGGGGTATTACGTGGGATGTGCGGGACTTACCCGTCTTAGGAGACGCACCAGGACGTGACGAGTTTTAGATTGAACCACAATTAAATCAACCCCGATTAAAGGATTAAGAGATAATGTTTTTATAAGAGGGTTGTTCTTGTTGCGAGTTGTCCTCGTCTCATCGGAATCCTAAGACATACAGTCCGTTTTTCATGCCCACTTTTAGTGAATGGAACGTCGCAGCCACGATACTGAAATCTTTAAAGAACTGCTGGCAACCGAAATCGGTTTTTTGGATAGTTCCGTTAACCGGTTTCGGGATAATTCGATTTTTTACAAAACCCGAAAACCGGGTATTCGATTCTTCAAATAACCGATTTAAGTGCTGACAACTAAAATCGGTTTTTTGTATAGTTCCGTTAATCGGTTTCGGACAATTCGGATTTTTACAAAACTGATAAATCGGTTATTCGGTTCTTCAAATAACCGATTATTCAATAATCTGAGTGTAAATCTGTTTGTTCGAACCAAACATCCGAATAATCGGATAATCGATTATTCGGTGGTTTCTTTCTATGAAAAAAGAAATCTCGATTCTCTCCACTCCCCGTTCCTCGTCATCATTCCACATAGTAGATGTACTCGAGTAGAGAATGTACAGGGTTATTCATGCAACTAGAAGGATTGGCAGATAGCGTAAACATTTTTTTCTGAAAATTTGATTCCTTGGGTAATTCAGTACGAACTATTCAATGAAAATATTTTAATTTTTTAACGCTATACCACTTTCGGTTATACCGGAAGTATAGGAGTGGTATATCCGGTAGTAGGTATCAATTTTGTTAGTTTAAATGGAACGCCCTGTATATTTTTGCATTTTTGAATTCTATAGTGAATTTTTGTGTGTCTAAAATGAACTGTTTTGGAGGTATTTCAATTTTTTTTTTTGTAAAATGGCATAGCTAACTTCTAATCATATTTTAGAAACAATAAAAAAGGTGATCTTTATTTTTATTAGGTGTTATGCTTCGTTTTGATGTATTCATATTTAGCCTGTCATATACAGGGTCCTCAAAATTAATTGACGAACTTGAGGAAATTCAAACGTGCTTGACCTAAAAATAAAGATTCCCACTTTCACTGTTTCTGAAATATGAATTTTTAAAGTTATGCTATATTTGATAATACGAGTATATGCCAAATGAGAAATGTTATATAATTATAAAGTAACACTAAAGTTTACTATAGAATTTAAAAATGCAGAAATTACAGGACGTTTCATTTAAAATAAAAAAGTTGGTACCTACTTCTGGTATAACAGGAAGTCGTATAGCGTTGAAAATATTTTCATTAAAAAGTGTGTCGTATTACCTAAGTAGTCAAATCTTCATAAAAAAAATGTTTACCCCATCTGTCAATCTAACCGGTTATTCGGTTAACCGATTATTCGGTTATTCTAATAACCAGTTATTCGGTTAACCGATAATTCGAATAACCGGTTATTTCGGTTAACCGAATATTCGAATAATCGGTTTTGATTATCCGGTTTTCACCACTATTTGGGTAACCGATTTTATCTGAAATCGGTTTTTACGGAACCCGGTTAATCGTTTTCACTTTTTTCCGGTTTTTGCCAGCACTACTTTAAAGCGTATTGCCAAAATCACTACCGCATTATAGAAACAATTCTATTACGTGGAGGTGACTAAAATGGGGAACATTTTTTTGGAGGTAACTACGTTTCAACGACGTTTTTGCATCTTATACAAATACATTTAAGCCACGTTTTGATTACGTGGCGAAAACGAGGAGATGTGGTTGTCGCCTCTAAAAGAGGAACTAGAGAAACAGAGACTTTACTAGATATACTAGTATTTATCGGTTAAATATTTGTATGTAGCTCCGCCTTTTTCCTACATATTACTTCTGTCTCTATCTCTGATTCTCCTGTTATACTAGGGAAATAATAGTTATTATAATAGTGTAACAAAAATATTCCCAAGGTATAAAATTACAACGATTGAAAGTTTACTGCCAAATATGGGTATTACAGCATGAAATATTCTGTAAATTTCGCGAACTAAAAAATTATGTATGTATATCATTTTTTTTACCTGAAACTAATAATTATATATAGACCTACGAAATTTCATACAGTACTGATGAGTAGTCATATTTTTAAATTTCTATTATAAAATGGAGATCTTAAACATATACATCTGCAAACATGTCTGCTTTTGAAAATAGAACTTTGAGGTTAGGTATACGCTTGTATAAGGTTCATTTATAATCTTCGTAAGTTTAATTATATTTCTTCTTAGTTATGTTAAAAATTCGAATTTGTTGAATCTTAATACCAGATTTCAGATTCAGTTATCTTGCTTGATATTTAAGATATTGTTAAATCATAAACGTGAATATCTAACCTCAAAGTTTATTACAAATTTAAATGTTCATCAATTACCCACTCGTTACAAGTTTTGTGTTCCAAGGCATAGAACGCTATAAAAAATTATAATTCCTTGCCTAATAATGTCAGGTCCCTCAAGTATGTTGACAGTTTTAAAAAAAGTCTTAAAAAATGTTCAGTCAAATTACTGTAATTGGTTTGTTATATGTTATTTTGTAATTTTTCAGTAGCGTACGTTCTGTTACGCTTTCTTAATTTTCTAGATGGTTATATGGAGGAGCACCGTGGTGAATATAGCCATCCTATATATATATATACAAAAATTAAAGAAATTAAGTATTTATTTGACAGTGACAAGAAAAAAGAAAATCATAATTAGCTACGAGTATCAACGTTAACTTATATTGCCAAGTAACATTTTTAATAATTTAAAAAATGATTATGAAGACAGTATGAAAAAAAAACTAACCAGATTTACTGTTGTTTTGTAGACAAATCTAATGTAATATAATTTCGTTTATCAAAAAAACTGAAACAGAGACAGACTATAATTTAATTTACATTGTTAATTTTAACATTTTAATTCACTATTTTAGTTTACTGTTTACTCCATTTGCCTAAGAAATAATATTTTGAAAAATCTAGCCTATCTAGATTTTTTAGTTGCATTTGTAATATATTCTTTTCAAACACTGAAAATAGACTGAAGTATAGTAGAGTAGTTGCGCCTCTTGCACGTCCAATCTATCGACTTGAAAAAATTACTTTAAATTACAAAAAAACCATTCCACAAAATAAAACAAAAAGCTATCTCGAAATTAATTGTTTGTCAAACTATACAGGTCTCAGGAGATCAGAATTCATTCTTCCATGGATTTTATACGGGGTATCTTTTGCTCTAACATTAATGGGTTCCGAATATTTTAATATATTTTTCTTATATAGAAGGACGCCCTCAATATTATTAATAAGTAATCTCTCAGGACGGCTCCATGCTATAAGGGGTTTCTAGTTCCGCCACTGGTTCCAATTAGTGTATTTCATAACACAACGCGCACGTTTATTGGACTATAACAATGCTTGGCACAATTTTACTGTGCTGCTTATCCCGCGTATTGCGTTAGGGTACAAATGGCTTAATTAGCATTAACTGAACCACTCTTATTTTAGGAAATGCAAAACCATATTATATACCACTATTTTTCTCCGATATTTTCTATTTTTTTAAAATCCTTTTTGATAGAGTTGATTGAGCTATAACATTACCAACATTTTTTAAATAGAACTCTCTATATCTCACAGTGATAATAAAAAAAGCTTCGCGATTCGTTGTGCGCGATTCGTGATATGCTAGGAATTCGTGAATAGTGCGTGTGAGTCTTGTTCGTTAAAAATGCATTCATAAAAACGCTACATGCTATGCACTACTTTTTATTTTATTACAGCATATCTTTAAAGTACCTAGCCAATGTACAATGCCTGTCAAATTACCCGAAAAGAAATAAGATATCTTCATCCCAAACATTTATTTTTCCAGCCGTTGTGTATATTTTTCTTGCATCCAGTGCGGATTTTCGAGGTTCCAAAACCTAGTATTTTGCCTGTTCATGGTTCAATTTATGTACAAATTTCTTCAACAATGCAGAGTGTGAGTTGTCGAAAAAATTTCCTCGCAAAAGTAAAATCTTTTGTCTGTGTCATCTGCCAATAGTTCTTGTGATACTTTTGAACATATACAGGCATTCAAAATGGGGCCAAATATTTTTCTTGAACTTGCAACAAAAAATTTACTACACAATTTATGTTTTATTATTGGTCTTCTTTGACTATGAATTCAAATAAATTGAAATACTACAATGTGTTCATTGAGAGCAAGTTACCCATAAAATTATAGCAATCTTTTTTTTTAGTATATTTTTTTCATATAATTTAAAAAGAATAATAATATCCCGCGCAGAATTTAATTTAACTTCTTTCCCTTGTTAAATTTTAAAAACGCATATTTTAAACAAAATTTGTATAGTGTTTATTAGAAGAAATCAAGAAGTCAGTAGTAAGCTTTGTCTTTAAATTTTATTATTCATAGAGAACCGTTTTTTAATGATGAAAAACGGGCTAGAGAGACAAATTTTTCAATAATATCTAAGAATGTCTTTGTTTAGGATTTCATTTTTTTGCACTTTTCTTGTTGTTTAAAATAACACGCAGTATGAGAGGGCACTACATACGCGACGGCGAGAGCGAGTGGTACGACAGTAGCAAAATGGTCAATGTGTACACGCGTCGAAAGGGCACGAGAAAAATTGTTATCTACAAGCTACAACATCAAAATTCCCAAAACGTTTAGGTAAGTGCTCCTCATCTGCATATTTGATATTTGATTCCGGTCATAACTGAACCAGTGCATATTGAAATACTAAACAGTCTTAGCACAGTAAGAATACAAAATGAAGAAAATATTTTGCAAACATTTGCAAATCAGTACTAAACGTTTAACTCGAGAAACTGGACTATGAAGGACTTCTGTACACCAAATCCTAAAACGTAATCTACTACATCTATATCACATTAAAAAAATCAAGAGCTATTATTACCTCAAGATTTAAATATTAATTTTCACAAAATCACTACTTTCACTGATGATGCTTGTTTCTATCGTAGATGAATTACAAATGTTCACAACTTTAATAAATATTCCGATGTAAACTCTTATGCAATAACTCCTAAACATTCTCAACGCGAGTTTCAATGTTTGGACCATTATTATTAATCGTTATTTGATTAGACCAGTTATTTTACCAAATCAGTTAAATGACGAAATATGTTTGGAATTTCTGCAAAATACCCGTATTTAATCCAAGATTAACCGTTGCAACTTAGACTAGAGTTTTAGTTTATGCATGATTGGTCATCGCCTCATTTTAGTGCCACTATTAAACTTTTTGAATTTAAAGTCTTCAAATAAATGGTTAGGACAAGGAAATAATTGTCCTCAAAATTGGCCACCACGATCACCAGACCGCAACAAATGTGTTTTAATTTTATTTTATAGTTATATTACTTACTCAAGAAGACCAATAATAAACCTAAAGCAAGTACCAATTCGAACATATTAATTTTTTTCAAAATATTTGGCCACAATTTGAAGACCTGTAACTCCGCCTATGTGCAACTTTGTATACAGGGTGTCCGAAAAGTAACGGACCCCAACTTAAACATAGCTTCCTGTGATGAAATAGAATCGATTTAGACAAACTTAGCTTGGTCCAAAAGTGCCTCGTTTAGAAATTACAGGACTTCAAAGAAAAAAAATTGTTTTCTTATTATGGGCATAATTAAAAAACAAAACATCCTATAATGTTGAAACTTGGTACATTATGTTTAGACAAGTACAATCACTGCGAAGGAATAAGTAGTACCGCATATTGTAGAGAGCGACCTTGACAGTTTTTTGAAACTCATTTTTTTCATATCCTTTTTGTTGGTCCTATTCTGATACGATTGACTGAAAATTATGATGAAAAAATATATCCCTTCCATGTTGATGCTATTCACCGTTTTCGGTAAAAACGCGTTTAAAAATTTCCGCACTTTAAAATACCTACTTAGAAATAAATTTTCTAATTCTAGTTCTAATTCTACTTGTCAAGGTGATGTTAATACACATAAATTAAATAAAATTTGATCAAAATCATGTCAGATTAATTGAAGAGTGGAAATTAGAAAGGGCCTAAGTGCCATATTTTCCAAAATCAAGTTTTTCACGTAGAAACCTTCTGTACCATGCTTTATGTCCTATGAAAGGTTCTAAGTGCCAAGAATAAAATTTAACCTTATAGGAACCTCTCGTGTATGCCGATAGTTGCATGTGAGCAAGCACTTTTCTTAGAAAGGTTCTAAGTCCAATAAGTTATAACATCGGTAATGTCTAGACATTTGCATGTTTTCCATACTATCGAACAGAAATTTCTTGTAAGCTTCATGCCCTGCGATAGAGTTTCGCTTTAGTAGAAAAACGGAAGAAAGTAATTAAAGCATATGTACCATCAGACCTCCACGGAATAGTGGAACAAGCAAGGTACACTCCACCTTTCAATGTTGTTGACATGATCCCATGCGGTTTTGGGACTTAAAACGAACAGCAGATGAATATATTAACACTACTAAGTAAATATCAGAATCCTACACTTATTAGGATAAGAAATTCATTTTCCGATCTTGAAGAAGGAGTGCAAGTTAATGTCTTAAAGAAAGGGAAAACTTTAGCTGGACTTAGACAGGCCAATATAATGAAGTTTCCATCAGAAAGCAAGGTATCGGAAAATAAGAAAAATCTCTTCGAAACATGATTCCTTATCTTAAAAATCCAGAACATCAACGCTTTTATAAACGGCTACTTCAGATTGAAGACAATGATTTAGTATAACAAAAGAAGAACGAAAAGATGTTTTATATATGTTTTTCATTATTAAACATCAGTAGTTTGCCACTTGGCCTTTTCCCGTCTTTTCCTAATGTCACACTTTTAAACATGTTGATGTCGTACAATGTTTAGTTTGCCAAGTTTTGTTAATAAACCTTCATTGTTTTAGCTTCTTATATTCATAAACGTTTACTTATGAAACTTATCCGAGTTTTATTTAGTTTTTCTTAATTATCTCAAAACTTTGTTTTTGGCACTTAGGTCCTTTCTAATTTCCACTCTTCAATTGTTGTAGGGAGTTAGTAATTATCGTTGTGTAAACTGTAATTAATTTCAAATTATTAATATTATTTTTGTATGTTGTCAAATTTTGATAAATATGCCTCGACATAATCAGTTTTCCAGCTCAGAAATGGCAGATGGCTAAAACATAACTGTACCAAATTTCAATATGATTGGACGTTTCGTTTCTTAATTATGCCCATAACAAGAAAACATTTTTTAAAGCCCTCTAACTTCTACACGAGACACTTCTGGACTAAGGTAAGTTTGTCTAAATCGGTGCTATTTGATCACAGGAAGCTATGTTTAAGCTTGGTCCCATTACTTTCGGACACTCTGTATAGCTATTGTCACGGGTTTCCTAACCCGAATTTTTCTTTTACCAGAAAATAAACAGTTAATTTTTACACTTCTGGATACTAATTAGAACTCAACTAAACACTATATCTTTACTGTTTTAGAAAGGTATTTTAAGCTAATATAAATCAAATCTCCTACAATTCCTATCAATGAAGTCATATGTATGCTCTCTGATACCAAACATCTAGGTATGCTAATGAACAATTCCACAGACAAAGCTCTATTCAATAATTATCTAAAGAAAATAATATAATTTACTAACCTTCTAATGAAACACTCTATAAATCTCTAACTTCACTTTTTGGCAGTGGGAACACGACAAATTCAACCACAATAGATGTTTGGTATCAGAGAGCATACATATGACTTCATTGATAGGAATTGTAGGACATTTGATTTATATTAGCTTAAAATACCTTTCTAAAACAGTAAAAAATGTTACAAAAGCAAATAAGAAGGAATATATGGGTAGATATTGTGGGTGTAATTCAACGCAAGTTGGGGCTTTTGTCCACAGAGTAGTTAGTTTCACACAATATTATTAATACCTAAAAATATATAAAAACTTTTACATAAAAGGTGAACATTTTTCAAGTAGGTATTGTAATATTTAATTCATTGACAGGATGTCACTTTTTGTCATTGTCGATATTTAACTTCAAATAATTTTAATTTTTATAATAATTTTTATAGTTAGATATTTGATTCAACTTAAAGGAGACCACCTGAAGAAGCAATCCTAAAAATGCAGAAATAGGTCAGATCTCATCTATTGTGGTTGAATTTGTCGTGTTCCCACTGCCAAAAAGTGAGGTTAGAGATTTATAGAGTGTTTCATTAGAAGGTTAGTAAATTATATTATTTTCTTTAGATAATTATTGAATAGAGCTTTGTCTGTGGAATTGTTCATTAGCATACCTAGATGTTTGGTATCAGAGAGCATACATATGACTTCATTGATAGGAATTGTAGGATATTTGATTTATATTAGCTTAAAATACCTTTCTAAAACAGTAAAAAAATGTTACAAAAGCTAATAATAAGGAATATATGGTAGATATTGTGGGTGTAATTCAACGCAGGTTGGGGCTTTTGTCCACTGAGTAGTTAGTTTCACACAATATTATTAATACCTAAAAATATATATAAACACTATTTCACTTTGAAGCTCCAGGAAATCTCCAACTAAACACTCCAATTCAAGACTCTCATTCAAGACTGACTAACTCGGCCGTTTATTCTTCTTTATAGACCAAACAAATATTCCAGGTATTTTCTAGCATCTCTAGATCCATGTATCGAACGATTCTCGTCGATTCTTAATTTTCCAGTCGCGCCTCGATACACGGCATTATTTGTTTGTTTACCAGAATCGCGTAGGGGCGATCGGGGTAATCTAGCAAATTCTGTGACAGTATGTTTGCTCTATGTCAGTTCTTATGCAGAAAATCCTGTATATTCTTAATACTTTAGCTTAAACTATTGTTATATGGTCTGTGACCCATTACTTATGGAAACACCCTATACGAATAATTCCCAGGGTCCGGCAAAAATTAGAATTCAAAACAAGAGAAACAAGGGCCTGCTCGTCGAGTAGGTACGGTTCGTTAAGCACATTTGATACGTTCCCAAATTAATTTCTCCATATCGTTAAACTTTCCACAACTTTCCTTCGAAAATCCGCCCCTCATTCCCGTATGTCGGAATGGAAACATGTCGTTGCCCGCCCGCGATTCCATTATTATACACAAAGGGCCACTGCCGACTATGACGGCACTTGCGACGTAAACAAAAATAGCGGCGGAACTCGAAGAGGTGTCAAGTGCAGATCGGATCGGGCGGACGCCGAGCGAGCGTCCCGACGGAAAAAGCGGGTCTCAGATATGAGCCGCCTAAAACACAATTACCAGTTTTCATTAAACGTCCGACTCTTGCAAATGACATCTTGACCTCCCGGCTCCCGCTCGCAAACAAAGAACTATCGCGCCAATCCGGCGGGGCGAAATTTCCCTTTATATTTAATCCCAAGAGGGCGTTCGACGACAGAGCGGCGCTCCTTGAATATTATTTCAAGCTTTCTGCGCGCATTCAAACTCTTGTACCTCATCATAAGTAAAACAACTGCAAAATTTACAGAATGTGTCAAGATGTCAACATTCATTTTTTTTATACAAGGTGTCCTAAAATTAACCGGCAAAAAATTAGCTGTGGATTCTACGATCAAAAATAAGAAAAAAAAGTTATATAATCATAAGTCCGTAGACGCCCCCTAACGGAGATCTCTTAAGATCTCTTAAATGGGGTCTCAAAATTTTATTTTTTCCAAATATTTCCAAAAGGGATCAAGATAAAGTAATGGAATTTGAAACCAAGAGTCACTATTAGATCGCGAATCTAATGTTCTGAAAATAATTCCTCATAATTGGTCATAGGCGAGCCAAACTGGGGGGGGGGGTCAATGGGTAAATATTGCTATAATTTTCGTCGTCAGATCAAAAAATTCAAAATTCTGGTCTATTTTACATGAAAAAGGTACTCCTATTCCAATCCGATAAACTGCTCTGTTTCCGAGTAATCTTAATTTAAAAATTTTGTAACATATTATAAACGTTTAAGATGGAAACTATAAATAAGAAAAATATCCCTAGTAGGCCCAGTCGACTTATTTAACACATTTTAAAGGTGTTATTTAAGTGTTATAACATATTAAAATACTTTTAAAATGCATATCAGTAATGTAATCATTTGTAAATATTTGAATTTTAATATAGCATATTAGTACACTTCATAATTTTTTAAAAACATATGCAATATGTGTCAAATAAACTGACACATAACTTTTCAAAGCCTACTAGACAATTTGAGCGCTTGTATATCATATCTAATATTTTTGTGGTATGTTACAAAATTTTGAAATTAACGTTACTCGTAAACGGAATAATTTATGAAAGTAAAACAAGAGTACCTTTTTTTATAAAATTGTTCAACATTTTTAATTTTTTGATATGACGGCGAAAACCTCGGAACATGAAAAAATTGGAGGAATATTTATCCAATAATCCCCCCAGTTTGGCACGCCTATGATTAATTATGGTATTGTTATTAGAACATTAGGTTCGCAATCTAATTGCGATTCTCAATTTTAAATTTGATTACTTTATCTCGATCCGATTTGAAAATATCTGGAGAAAATCAAATTTTGGGGTCCCCCTTTAAAGAGCAATAGCTCCGTTAGGGGGCGTTTACGCGTTATGTTCATATATAACTTTCTTTTCTTATTTTTGATCGTAGAATCCACAGTAAATTTTTAGCAGGCTAATTTTGGAACAACCTGTATACATTTTTTATTACTATCGAAATCGTTTATACTAGCAGCACTGTAGGATTCGATAGACAACCTTATTTTAAGTTAAGTATGTTATATGAACATGTTGGAAAACGCTTCGTTTTTGAGATACAGGCCGTCAAAGTTTCATTCTTTTTAAAGTTTTTTCCACACAGCTCCTATAATTTTTGAGATAATATATTCAAATTTTTGTTATAGATTACCTATGATAGTCTACAAGTTCTGACATGCTTATAAGATTTGAAAACATACAGGGTGATATTTTTTCGGGGGTCGGGCCCCATTTTATCGTTCAGGACATTTTCGTGGTACGCCACTGACTGTTGTTTGTAAAAATTTTGGATTCTACGTTAACTGTAGAAACTTTTTTGTGTTTTGCATTTTTATCGTAGTTGTAACCGTTGTCGAGTAATATGAAAAAGTATCTGAATGGAAGTTTTATGAAAAAAAATTGTATTCATAAAATTATTCACAAAAAAAATTACTTTTTACAGAAACTTCATTAATCTAAATTATTAAACGTTACATACTTGCAACAGAACTTTTGCCACTATTTATTTATTTTAACGGTTCAAACCGTTTTAATAACTAAATAAAAAATTAAGAACAAATAATAAGCCAAGGCAACTTTACAAATAACCCTAAATAATTTAAATCCCAAATTAAATTTTCAAAATGCGAACCATTTTGTTGAATACATAATCGACATCGCCTTTCAATAGACCTTCTTGCTGCAACTAAGTGATGAACTCTTATGTCTTCACATTCATGCCTTTTACGTCTTCTAAGATCTTCAATATCTTGAACAGGAGTTGCATATACTTTTTCTTTAAGAAAGTCCCACACAAAAAAATCCATTGGTTTTATATCTGGGGCCCGTGGGGGCCATGCGATTGGACCTCCACGTCCAATATTAATATATCGCTCGGTATATCGTCAGAATCTGAATGTAAATTACACATTTTTCCTACTACTATCACTTCCTGTTATTTGTCCAATGGAATCACCGCTAGATGTCACTATTTATATCTCACTGACAAAAGTGAACCAACCGTCTATATTTTATAGTTTTTTTAATAATATATAGAAGAATAAGTACAGTGTCTTAGCAATCAATTTTAACATCTTATATTTAGAAAACAAATTGGTTCTGTATTTTATGCTCTTTGTATCTTCAATTTAAAATTGCAATGGAACAGGACGCAGGTAGCCAGTCTGCGAACACTTAGCGATACTCGGAGATATTACTGAAATTTATTGGCGGAACAGACAGCTTGTATATAGTGTGTAATGTAGGGACATAAACTTTTACAATTCTGCGGCCGTAAAACTTTGAAGTGCCGCTCCCACCGCTCCTCCCACCCCTCGAAGATATAAACGCGGGCGGCAGTCAAGACCATTTTATACAACAATATTTATTAGGAGATATTTTATTGACGGAGGAATCCCGAGCACTCACAACAATAAAATTAGAACGAAATTCCCCGTTTTACAAATAAGGCGGAGGCGCCGGTACGCGGTCGTAGCGCGTCGTCCGCACAGGACCGGCTCCAGAACGAACGAAGATAATAATAATTAAAAATATTTTTATTAACAGTAACAGTGACTTTTGGCAACATAAATTAACGATCATATATGTGAATGAACAACAAAAATAAATATCTTTATTAATTTATAGTAACAGGAGTTTTTATTGGTGAAAAAAGCTGCGTACCTTTTTATCGCTGTCAAAGTGACAAAAACGTCATTATTATATACACAATTTTATATGGGAGGTAATTTATAAACAGTAACATCACAAGAGGTTTTGTGTTTATCGGATAAATTCCTGTTTGTAACAAAATAATTTTTCCAATCAGTAACCGAGAAAAACTGACATGAATAAATCGCGAGATTGAAAGTCGAGCAATTTTGTCAAAGGTCAGTTATTCGAACAAAATTACTGATTGGTAATTGTAAGTTAAAAAGAAAAGCTCGTATGGTTTTTGGCAAAATAAACTAATGATCATATTATATGAATGAACTACAATTCTGTTTGTAACGAAATAATTTTGCCAATCAGTAATTTTACGAGGAAAACGGACTGATTTTGTCAAATGTCAGTTTTTCGAACAAAATTACTTATCTCTGAATCTGAAAACGTGGAACACCAGGTATTATTTTTTTTAAATATATTGAAATACTTTATTTCTATCAACGATTCTAAATTTAAGATGTAAGGCTATCATATTGTGATAACTTTTTCTTCAATAATAATAATAATTAATAACAAGAACCAGTATCGGGTTATGTCACCGAAAATATTGCCTCATTATTTTAAATGGAATATTGTTTTTATTTTCGCTTTTTAATTCCTCATATTCAAGTCAGTCAAATTCAAGGAAAACGAATTCTTGTTACACCATAAACTTTAATAAAAATATAAAAAATAAACTTTGGTTTGCATTTTAAAAACAAAGGGATAACAACGTCTGATAATGATAACATTTCCATGCACCAGTGGCGTAGTGAAGACATCTTATACCCCTACAAATTTTATTGATAATATTGAGTGAAATTGTCTTTTCTTTAAACTTTGATTCCATGCCTTATATTTGACAAATAACAACCACGTACACTTGCAGAAGATAAAAAATGAAAGTTACATGCCAAATTTTAATAAAGACAATTAAGTCTTGTTTTTGCAATAAAAAAAATGCTAATTTTAAACAGCCATTTTTTTAAATTTAACAGTTTTACAAGGATTACTTTTGAAAAAAATGTAAGATTTAAATAAATATGTTACTGTTAAATATATGAAGCCGGTCCTGCGCTAGTACACTATCTACGAACTCGGTTGTATACTCAATGTAAACAATTCACTTAAACGTCAGGGTTCTTAAAATAGCAGCTCGATAATGTATGTAGTTACTTTCACTGAATAGGTATAGCTGTAATTTACAGAAAACAAATGACAAATTTATTAAACTTAATACTGAAAAAATATATATTTTATAAAAAACGCACTTTATATAACAAAAAAGACAAACGGAGACTTAACTTCATAAGCCAGTGGCAAAAAATACGTCCATACAGGATGCCCGATTTAAAAAGGGTGTCTAAAATGAATGCAACAAATTGTACTGGTACCATAGAAATGATCAACAGTAAAATCACAAGAGCTTTTGTTTTTATCGGATACATTTCTCTTTGTAACGAAATAATTATGCGAGAAAAACTAACATAAAAAAATTATTTTATCAAATAATAGTTTTTCGGGAAAAATTACTGGACTGCTTAACTCAAAATTTTGAGTTAAAAAAAAATTATCCATAAAAAGAAAAGCGTGAGTGGTTTTTGGCAAGATAAATTAACGATCAAATGTGAATGAACAACAAAAACAAATATCTGTATTAATTTAGAGAAATAGGAGTTTTTATCTGGCTCTTCATCGACAGAGCCACTTTTATTTATATAGTCTCCCTCAATTTTTATGACATGTTCCAAAAATTATTAAAGTATTAAATATTTAATTATTACTGCGTACTTTTAAAACCACAATGCGTACTCTTAGGAATGTATTTAAGAGTATGTATATTTAAAGATTTTTTTCTTATAAAATTATAAAAGCTATGGAGGGTATTAGTTGCTTAACAATAGTCTAATGCCATTGTCGTGTAAAGTACACGCATATAAATAAATAATTGTGGATACTATTTGAAACTTACCCTACCTGAAGGACGCACCATCATCAAACTTTCAAACTGTGCGCTTATAAGATATTTTTTAATAGCGCTGATTTATTAAAAAAAATACCTCTCAAAATATGTTTATATATATATTTATTGACTTTGGGAAATTTGTTAATTATTTTCTAAATTAAATTCGAAATAATTACAGGAAATTTGGTTGCATAAATAATTTTTAATAGTTACGAAGCAAACACAAGATAAGCTAAGAAAGATGTGCAGAATAATATGTTATTAGATTTTGATTTAAAAAAATATTTAAAAATTAAACAATTGATACTTAAAAAAATTCAACAACAAAAAAGATTACATTTCGTTTTTTTTAACTTAGTGGTCTGTATATCTACAAATAAAATTACGCTATACGTTTAAGTAAACATCAAACTCACCCCCACTGAGTATGGCGAAACACTCACCCAGGGCATTTGCAACAATAAACAAAAGAGTTACCAGGTACTCCATCGTAACCGTACAAAATACCTATCGAATACACATGATCACACCTTAGTCTTAATTCTGTGTACGTTAATTCGCTCAATCATCGCAGTACCCGCGAAAAGTTCTTTGGCGATCCAAAATCCGCGCGAAATCGACTTGGCGGGAAACTGGAGAAGCAGGCAGACGCCACGCGAAGCTCAGCTTTCGCGATTCAGACTGCCGGTGGTTGGCCAACTCCAAAGCCCGCTCGCTGCGATCCGACTAGCCGTGGACTCGTGATCTCGTGAAACAGTTGCCCAGTGCACACTTTGTGGCCGCACCGAGCAATTTGCATGCCCCCTAGCCGCCGAGCTTGCGGCCGGCGAGGTATGCGGGGGTCCACACATGCCGTATACGGCGTGGACCAACGAAAATTTTACTCTCCCCTCCCCTCTCCTCATAATCCGGTGCCGGAATTATAAATTAAAACGTGTCATTTCAGGAGGTTCAAAGAAACTGTTAAATACAGGGTGTTACAGAATGTTTAAAAATAGCAAGCAAGGATCGATACGAATTGCGGGTAATGTTTTTGAACGAAGTTTATTGTGACATTAACATCAGTTGCATTTCACATACCTGTATAAACATACCGTATTTAAATATGAGTGAAATGCAGCAAGCTCTGCGGAAATTGAAATAAAATGACAGCAGGTCATGACCAAGTACCTAGTTTTCTCGCTAAAGATTGTTCCAATGTACTTGCGGTTTCTCTGTTACAAATATTTAATCTCATTTTGTCTACATCTACTTTTCCTAATTGTTGGAAATTTAGCAGAGGATGTCCTGTGTTCAAAGATGCAACCTATTTTAATAATTACTGACATATTTCTATAATACCTAATTTTTCGAGATGTTTGTCTATAATCGCATATATAATGCTGTTAAAAATTGTAAATCTATTTCACAGCATGGTTTTATGAGCCAAAGATCAACAATGACCGACTTAATTGTGCCGACTCAATATATTTCTAATATCTTGGATGGTCAAGGACAGGTTGACGTATTGTATACAGATTTCTCAAAGGCATTTGATCGCATATGTCATTCAATTCTCTTGTCAAAGCTCGAAACATTTGGTTTCAGTTCGGCCTTAATGAAATTATTTGAAATCTATCTTAAAGACAGGCTTCAGTATGTCGCATATAATGGATATACAACTAATATGTGTACTGCTACTTCTGGAGTACCCCAGGCATCTTTCGTATGCAAATGATTTGAAAATGATTAGCTCTATAGGTAATGAGGATGACTCTCTTTTGCAGTCACAATTGACCAAAGAGAACAATTTCTTTCAGTCGCAACCTTCTAGTTTTATTTTTAAAAATTAAAAAAAAAATTACTTGCAGAAAATTGGTCCTACCATACGTAAAATGATCCGCTGATTTCAAAAATCTCAAAAAATACAGGGTGTCCCATTTAAAAATATAAATCTACGGTCATTTCCGGTCAAACCGGAAGTCATGAAATCCGAAATGACCTCAAAGAATTCCTGGCACCATCTAGTGTAAACCCACCCAATTTCAAATTTTTATCAGCAGTCATAAAAAAGTTACAGCGTGTTCCCACTTTCCGTTGTCACTCGGTATAGCCCCAGCTGTCCGACAACGCATGTGATTTTTATATGATGGGTCAGCTCCTCACTTTCGCCTAGATGTTCGAAATTATCTCCATCAAGTGCATGCAGTACGGTGGATTGGATGGGGTAGACCCGTAGCGTGGTCTACACGGTCTCCCGATTTGAACCCCCTTGACTTCTTTTTGGCCATTTAAATATGAGGTGTATCGTACCGAAATGGAAACCGTCGAGAACCATTCGCTTTAGTACGGCAAAATTGGATAAGGCGTGCCCAAATGTGTGTACAAGTTGAGGGACAAAATTTCGAACAGTTTTCGCCAGATCTATCTATCTTTAAGTTTATTTTAAAGTAAAATCGCTGCAAATCTTTTTTTGCGCCGGTGTCGGTTTAATCACAGAACTTCGGAGGTTTTTTTCGTGAGATATGTGACATCGCCAGTTTGCATTGTCACTCCATTACAGTAGACTAGATTCCAGCGGCGTGCAATAAAATATTTTTAAATAATTTTCAGAATGCGTATATTAATTTTTTTCTACATTACCATATTTGTACATGTATGTTGAACATATCCAATTTTTTGGATCACCCTGTATTGTATGGGTCATTTTAATACTGCATCTAAATCACAATGTTTATTAATGTTAGCAGATAGTGCTTCAAACTTTTTAGCTTCTGTGTAACCCATTTTAATGAAATAATACAAACTACCACATAACATTGTCCATGAGTTCCTAATTAAGCCTCTCACAGCCTCATTAGTGAGATTTAGTCAAAATTTCTATACGCATATTGGACCGTACGTATCGATATCCGATATATCAAAATAGATTACAACTAAATAAAAAATACATTAAAATATAAAAAAATAACTAAACACTTCATTTCGTTTTTCAATAGTATTTTACTTAATGTTAAAGATGAACATAAATAACCATTATATGAATATTCTCGGTAGGGAAAGTTCTGTCCAAATGTGTAAAAATAGACAGGGTGTTCTAATTAAATTAACAAAGTTAACATCCGAGACCATTTTGTTGGGACTTCTATTTTTCCACTATTATTTTCGAAAACTTTATAATAAATCGTGAAACTTTTGTAGTTAACATTTTTTTATAATTCCACAAACAAAACAGTTATAACAACACATTGTAAAATTAGACCAGGAACATATTACAATGAAAATGTAAATGTGTGTGAAAATGACATATCGATCATCTTGTTGATCGTATGTTCTAATTATAAATATTAAACAATGTTATAGATATATAAAAATTATACCTATATAAAATCAAAAATCAAAAAATTCTGAATTTCTTTACAATACAATTACACAATCTTCACAGTTTTGTATTTACAGGACTGAGCGCTAAACTGCGCATCTTTGTAACAATTTAATCGTGTCATAGACCTTATAAATCATGGACCGGCCTTAGAAAGAGAGGTCCGCTGTCCTGATGTGTACAAGAGGGATGAAGCTAGTCCGGGCAAAAACAGATGTTCTATGACAGAAAAATATATAAACATAACCTGACACAACCTTTCCTGTTAATATTGTTAATGATTTGTGTGCCTTTTGTGATTTAATTGTGTTTAGTGTGTTTATTAGCAATAGTTTTTAAAGACTCATAAACTATGGTGGAGTCGGTCTGTCACCATAAATGTCATACGTCTGTCGTTTACGGTTTTTGTTTTTTTTTCGGCCAATGATCTGTGGGTTTTTGCCCGGACTAGGTCTATCTCTGTCGCACACATCTGAACATCAACGATTTGTATAGACAGAAACCGGTTTCGGGCGCGTCCATGATTTATAAGGTCTATGAATCGTGTTCGTATCACTTTCAGTTTCCTAGATTTCAGTGATTGCCCTCGAATTTACTACTCTCTGTACAGTATATTAGAAAAATTTGTCGCAAATATTCATACCATTGTAAACAACACGTCTAAGGGCATAATCATCCTAGTATCTCCCGTGGTGCAAAGTTTAATATTTCCCTTTATACGAAATAAAAACTATAAAAGGGCATAACTTTGATTTGTGGTTATGACGATTTTAGTACGGTTTTTTGCTTGACAATGACAACGAAAATTTGACGTTTATTGGGGAATGTCACATGTGTGTCACTTCATTGCAATAGCAACCAAGTAAATATCATCCTTTTTAAGTAGTCATTTTAAATATTGTCAAGTTTTGTAAAATTTGAGCAGTTTAGTTGAGATAATTTTAGTAGAAAAAAAATTGTGAAAATTCAAAATAGTGACAGTGATGTTCCGATTACACCTCCGGAGATTAAAAATGCTGCAGAAACTGTAATTTTAGGTGTGTTGCCAGAAAAATCAAAGAAGTTATACAAGAAACAATGTAACCTTTTTATGACATGGTGTAAGTCGAAAGAAATTTATAAATTTTCAGAAAACGTACTACTTAGTCGCCTATTTTTGTGAGAAAGCAAAGACACTAAAATCATCAACATTATGGTCGATTTACTCAATACTAAATTCAATATTATCCACCAAAAATGACATTAACTTCAGCAAGTCAAAAAGTTGATGGCAATTTTAAAGAATCAAGGAGGGATATAAGCCTAAGAAATCAAAAGCTTTTTCGCAAGCCCAAATCTATAGATATTTGCGGGGAAACCGATGATACATACTTATTAAAAAAGGTAAATTCTGTACATATTGATGTTTGCAAAATCTGTAACTTAATAGAAATATCTTATTATAAGTGGCTCTAATTATTGCAATTTTGGGTGGCTGCAGACGTGACGAATTAATAAAAATTAATGTTAAAGATCTTGAGGCCAATAATCCATTTTAATAACTACTATTCTTGATTCAAAGACAAGAAGAAGTCAAACTTTTACTGTCACAAATAATAATATAATCTTATATATATAAAATTCTTGTCTCGTCTACCGGTGTCACTTCTCACCCAGTAAACAGCACGGGATGAGAACGAAGCCGACTACAAAAATATTCACTAGAAATAACTCATATGTCAAAACAACGTTTCCCGGGTCACCTAGTAATATAATATAATAAGGTTTTTCTACGTTCATGCAAAAGACAAAACTTTATTGAACTATATTTAGTGGAAAAAGTGGTTCTTTATTGTACTAGTGCAATAAAATGTTTATTGCATTCATCTGTCATTCTGCTACAGCGTTTTGTCATCATGACAAACATAAACGTGTGTGTTGTCCTACTCGGCCTGACGGTCTCGTTGGACAATTTCACGTCGCATGCAATAAACACATACTTTTTGTACTTGTTGCATAAATAACTATTATTTTCCTTTTAGACAATATAGTTCACACATTGTATAGGAATAGTCAAAATGAAGGAGAATCAATGTACACACGTTTTAAAAAAACAAAACACACAAGTGTTAGGTCAGATAAAATACAATATTAAAATAAATCAGACATTCACATATTAAAATATTCGTCCATATTATGAAAGGCCTTTTCTATTAAAAATTGTTTCAATTGTTTTTTAAATGAGAATAAACTTTCACAATTGTTTATTTCTATAGGAAGAGTATTAATACTCGTAAACCTAAATAGTTAGGCGATTTAACAGAAACATTCTTTTCATCAGGGAGCAAAATTTATTTTTTATGCCTAGTATTTATACTATGGACATCTTTGTTATACTTAAAATTATGCCTGTTTTTGAAAACATATGCACTTGATTCTAAGATTAACACAGATGGAAGAGTTAATATCTCATGATATTTAAAGATATGTTTGCAGCTCACTCGCGTTCACTTCTACTTCGTACACCCGTTTTTGAGCCAGAAACACTTTATTAGAGAAGGTGGAACTACCCCAAAATCCAATGCCATACCTTATCCTGGAATCAACCTGAGCAAAATATAGATTTCTTAACTGCCTGATATCAAGTATATTTCTAAGATTCTTAAATTGATAAACAACATAATGAGGCTTTGATATCAAAAACTCACAGTGACTCCTCCAATTCAGCACATTATCAATATTTATACCCAGAAATCTAACATTTGAAGTATTATATTTACTATGAAAGTCATTACTTGAGTTTTTCAGGATTCAAATATAAATGATTCTGGGAAAACCAGTTACCCAAGTTATGCAATAACACTCAACTAACACACTAAGTAACATTCAAGATTCTCGTGATTCTATCAACTTCTTGCCATTCTATAGGAAGTATGTAGCCTTGAAACCTAGAAACGAAAATACACCAGCACGAGCACTCCTAAAATTTAATAAAGGCAAGTGTTTTAATCATGGTCCATGGTAGAGGTAGATAATATTATACAATTGAAGCGGCACGAGAGATGGAAGAGTTCTACAGTTGCAGAACGATATATAAATAATAACATCAATGAAAAAATTGAAACAAGTAAGAAAATTTTAACTAGGCCATCAAATAATATACAAGTAATTGAATGTAGTAATCGCAGTGATGAAAATTTTACCATATCAGAATATAGCATCCAAATTACGAATGTTAACAAATAAATTTCTTATCTTTGGCCTATTTGTTATAATTAATATTCTTGTTGTAACAAAGTTAATAACTGAGAAGTTTTATTTTGTTGAGTGATTGTAGATAAAACGTTGTATGCATTACGAGCAAAAAGTGACATAATGTATATGTTCTTAGCATAAATAACTATTAACGCTCTTTTCGAGCTACAATCTGATAGCACACACTGTATTTTACATTATTTCCGTGTACAATTTCCCTCTTTCTAAATCAAAATTATAGCGTTTTGATATGTATGCTGGCGTGATATAAATTTCTAATTCGCGATTTCAAAACGCCTCGCCCGCACCAGCATCGCTGATGTGGGTGGAAGTTTGGGTCAAACCAGCATATGAACCGACGAAGTTAAATCGCGGGATGATAGTTTTAATTCCACATGACGCTCATTAGTAGTTCGACCACCATGAGAGCTCACCACTTTTTCATAGCGCTTGTCGTACAGGTAAGTCAAAAACATACATTACTGTGATCTTACATTCGCAGAGTATTTATTATCTAGTTATTAAGTGGAATTAAGCCTAAAAGTTGCAAAATAGTATTTGCTGTAGTCAAACATGTATTAACGAAGATGCTGCTCCTGTGCAAAAGTTTAAAAATATTTTTGAATCTTGGCAGCCTGAACAGTTACTATTTTTTTGCAACAGTATTCATTTTGTGTTTATTGATAGAAAACGCTACTATTGAAAATTAATACAACAATGTGCAAATAAATTTCAACACTGCATCTAAAAATTATAGATAGTTGAATTACCTGCAAATATAACGTGCGTAGGTACTCTAAAACAAAAGCGTACGTGTTATTTTCCTGAAAAGGTTACAAATGATCAGTAAATATAGGTGAAAATAGGTATGGAAATATTTTATTTTAATAAAGTGTAATTGGCATTAGTACATAGCATGTTTATGCTTTTACAAAGCTTTGTTTTTAGGTATAAGCAAGTTTCCACACCATGACCCATGTTTCGTCCATGTAATAAATTTCTCTTCTTTGTTGTCGATATTCTTTACTTTTTTGTAGATATTTTGTCCTCCATATACCTAACTATATCATGTTTCTTCTTTAGTTTGATTGGGTCAAGGGTTATTTTTTAAACTAAGTTTGCCTAACCAAAAAATCTCACACTGAAAAAAGAAGATAAGTAAAAAATAACAAAAATCACATGACTACTGCTTTTTTCAGTGTGAGATTTTATTGTTAGGCAAATTTACTTTCAAAAATAACCCTTGACTGATCCGTTTGGCGCAAGGGCTTATTTAATTTTAATAAATTAATATTTTTCCAGAAGTGTGGAAAAAACCCAATTAAACTAAAGAAAAACTAAAATTATGCCACAAATAAATAGCTTCAGAGAATATATCATATTTATCAATCAAACTTGTCTCAATGTATCCTTGCCCATTCAATAGCTTGTAATATTCTTTCTAACGCTGACAATTCATATTTGAAAAAAAAAGGTGTGAACGGTTCGTCATATGACATTTTTGGTATCTTCATTTATTTCTATTTTTCTTCGACCGCTGCTTATTTTTGGCTTTTGTACTAAATAATTCAAATTCACAAAAATGTTGTATTTAGATCACTAGATAGTAGATACCACAAAAAAAATTCACGAGGTTATACTCTGTTATAATACAGGTTATAAAATTATTACAATGCATTGCACTTATTCGCAAATTTACTTCTCACGATTGAAAGAAACTCTTATTTCATATATACCTATTTAAACACTCACCTACTTAAATCGCCTATAAAACAATAAAAACAAACGAATTACCGAAGGAAAGAAAGCGTACGCGAAAATCATATACCGGCCTTAATAGGTATGGAATGTCACGATGTACTTCGCTAAGGCGAAAACACGTGCGAGAGAGATAGACTTGTTTCCAAATATTTATTTATTTAGTAAATAAAATATAAAATGTTATTTCTTTAATTTAACAACCTTGTATCAGGTAAACGCAGTGCCATAGAGAAAACGTTACAGGAAGGACCTCTTCGACCGCTGCTTATTTTTGGCTTTTGTACTAAATAATTCAAATTCACAAAAATGTTGTATTTAGATCACTAGATAGTAGATACCACAAAAAAAATTCACGAGGTTATACTCTGTTATAATACAGGTTATAAAATTATTACAATGCATTGCACTTATTCGCAAATTTACTTCTCACGATTGAAAGAAACTCTTATTTCATATATACCTATTTAAACACTCACCTACATAAATCGCCTATAAAACAATAAAAACAAACGAATTACCGAAGGAAAGAAAGCGTACGCGAAAATCATATACCGGCCTTAATAGGTATGGAATGTCACGATGTACTTCGCTAAGGCGAAAACACGTGCGAGAGAGATAGACTTGTTTCCAAATATTTATTTGTTTAGTAAATAAAATATAAAATGTTATTTCTTTAATTTAACAACCTTGTATCAGGTAAACGCAGTGCCATAGAGAAAACGTTACAGGAAGGACCTCTTCGACCGCTGCTTATTTTTGGCTTTTGTACTAAATAATTCAAATTCACAAAAATGTTGTATTTAGATCACTAGATAGTAGATACCACAAAAAAAATTCACGAGGTTATACTCTGTTATAATACAGGTTATAAAATTATTACAATGCATTGCACTTATTCGCAAATTTACTTCTCACGATTGAAAGAAACTCTTATTTCATATATACCTATTTAAACACTCACCTACTTAAATCTCCTATAAAACAATAAAAAGAAACGAATTACCGAAGGAAAGAAAGCGTGCGCGAAAAACATATACCGGCCTTAATAGGTATGGAATGTCCCGATGTACTTCGCTAAAGCGAAACCACGTGCGAGAGAGATAGACTTGTTTCCAAATATTTATTTGTTTAGTAAATAAAATATAAAATGTTATTTCTTCAATTTAACAACCTTGTATCAGGTAAACGCAGTGCCATAGAGAAAACGTTACAGGAAGGACAACTATTACTTTTTCATGTTCTATCTTTCCTCAAGGTTAAGAACGAAAACCAGGGACGCCCTGTATTTTTTTCTGAGTGTATATTTTTTAATTTATTTGTATATTTTGTCTTACTCAGGCTTCCATAAGCGTGGCTGTCAAAGAAAGAGGACTTCTAGACCTTTTCCGCAGTCCATGTAAATGCAGTAAGTTTTATACAAATCGCCACAACACATTTCTATTTTTTTTTTCTTTTTTTTTTCAGAATGTGGCATACCTAACCGTGAAGGTCGCCTCCTAGGCGGTGAATATCTAGGCGGCCACGAACTTCCTTGGGCGGGCTTGATACAAGTCAAAGACGGTCGTTCCATGCCAGCCACCTTGATCAATGACAGATTCGTCATTACCTCCGCTACAAACGTGCTCGGGTAGAATTGTCATTATCGTAACCATACTTAAATTATTACTATAATTTTTTAGGTTAACTCCACTTGATATGAAAGTCACCGTCGGCCAGTTCGATAGGTGCTTCCCAGACGTATCCTCAACCAATATGAGCGTAGAAAGAATCATTGTACATCCTGATTTCAGCCCTGCAGACCGAGCACACGATATAGCCCTCTTAAAATTTAGCACCCCCGTTAAAATCGAAAGAAGAGTGTCTCCGGTCTGTTTAGCTACTCCGAGTAAGTTTGTTTAAAAAAATGTTTATATTTAATGATACTTTTTGATAATTATTGACACTTTATGAAGAAACATTACTGAATATTATTTAACGTATGTCCAAGACCTTTCAAATAGAAAGCATTTAGTTCTATAGATCTCGAGATGAAAGGTCTAGTGGTCACTGGCTTGGCTAATCAATGCTGGGCTTAGGTACAACCACAAGCAGAGAGTTACTCACTATACTGAGGATGCTATGAAAGCCTCAGACCTGTATCGTCATTGACGATTACGGTCTTTGTAAAAGCGGAATTTCAAGATTTAATTACTCTAAAGACGTAATGTCCCGAACAGCATCGAATTACACCTGAAAAAGCTATAGCAAACAGTTACGGCGCCATCACACATGTACCGGTTTCGAGCTTGTCAGCTCTCATTAGTATGTTATGATATACAGGTGAACTGTAGGTTTATTTCCTAGGCCAATAGTACGCCAAATAACACACAACAATGTAGGGTTACAACTCTAATGAAAATTACTACTTGAAGTGTAACGTACTGTTAGCAGTTCTATGTAAAATTCATATTGTAACCTCTACGTTGAAATACGTCACGTAGAAAAACAAACTTTATTGTCAATACTTGATTACACAACAAATATCCTTCAAGCAAATTCACAACTGTCAAATCTTTACTGCTCAATATAAACTTCACTAAGGAGGCGAAACCGATCCGCTTACTTAAAATTTCCGTGGTCCTGAGAACGTATCGAAAATCAAATCGAATATGGCCTCGAATATTCCAGAAAACGTTAAAATAAAGGTATTATGAATTCTAACTGGGACATAATTAACAAATTAAAAAGCTAGGTGAGATTCCGAAACGATATGTAACCTTCCATTTCTTTTGTATTATTGCCTGGGTTTTACTAAATTTAATATGTAATTTTTATGTAAGATTTATATTTATTTTGTCCAATTTCGTTGTAGCTGATTCAATTAATTACCAACAAGAATAGTAGCTTTGCATTCGTACAAATCTTTTTACGCACGATTTTTTTTTTTTGCAAAAACATAATAACACCACTGGATGTTATTACATCTTAATATAGATCATACACTGAGTGAAAGTATTTTTTCGGAGTATAACCGCATTTTAATGCGCATCATTTTTATCACCAATGAAATTTGCGAGTATGTGAGATGGGTCGCTGTCTGCTTGTGGCCCTGCACTGAGATAGCCATTAACCACTAGATGTACCCACTTACATCTTTCTTACATGTTTCTCTGTTCTGAAGAGGTACAATTGTCATTTAGGTACACTAGCGTCGGTGTAAGTTATTTATTAACCACATACATTTAGAACTATGCATAATGATTTATATAAAATAAGTGTCCATGGTTGTGAAATGTTAATTAATGAACGAATGCTATTAGAACTTCATTAAAACAAAAAACACACCGATTATTTGTATTTTTTCCAAAAAAATAACAAGCACAATTAAGCCTAAGCATGAACCTTTAGAACGACTAGTTTCTGTATCCCAAAACTCAAATATTCTTCAGGTACCAAGTACCTGGGACAGGTGGCGACAGTGTCCGCTTGGTTTGAAACTGAAACAGAACAAGGTTCACTATCGGCGTCTTGTAGACCCAGAAAGTTGGGACTCCCCGTCCTAGGCAAAGCAGAATGTGCAAATGCAGTAGCAGAACCGCAAACTCTTGGCAACGACAAAGGCTGCATTGGCGTGGTTGGATTACCCAGTCCTATTTGTAAAGTACGTCCATTTTGTTTATCTACAAATGTACTCTGTTGGTATAAACTTTTCTTTTCAGGTGGATAGCGGCGGCCCCGTAATGTTTCGTAGTCGTTACGGAGTATACGAGTTAGTAGGTAAGTAAATTTCCTCAAGTTGTGAAGCCAAAGCGACTTTATTTCTCATTTTAGGAGTTCTTACTGACAGAAACGAGTGTAATCTGAAACCTGGGGTAGCTCTGTACACTCACATTAACGACCACTTGCCTTGGATTACTCAGAACACTAAAGATGCCTGTTATTGCTTTAAAACATAGACCCAAATTTATTTAATATTCCTTATAATTATAATAATGATACATTTAATAAATTTTTTTACCTCAATTTTTGTATTTAAAGAAACTGTAATTTATACTAATAATTAAAAATCTGCCGAATGCGCCGGTGAGAATTTAAAACTAAGTATTTATTTTATGCAACCAGTTATACTTCTGGGCCATCTAGAGGTGAAATATAGAACTACATTAAATACCTGAAAACTACAAATCGGAGCTATCGAGGGGTGGCGCTGCTCTTTTTTCAATTTATAGGCAAACGAGTAATTTTAAATTGATATGACAGATGTCACCACTCAAATTAGCTGCGTTCAGTGTATATACTCAAGGTAATGAAACATAAAATTTAAGTCAATTAACGCAAATGTCAATTGTCATGCAGTTGTCACTCCATATGTTTTAGCATAACCTACAAAATCATTTATTTGTAAATAATTGTTATCGATTTAATATTTGTAAAATGCCTGAACACGAGGACTTATCAGATGTCGTTAAATTGGTTAGTGACATTCGACATAAGTAAGTTTTTCCAATTTTGGAATGTCAAAGAAACTCATTAAAATCTACTTTTAGAAAATTATTCAATTCGTACGACATTGCTCTGAGATCTGAAGAGCTGTTGGAGAAATTGATTTCGCAGGGACAATGGAGAAGTGCTAGGTAAGTACCTACTCAGTTTTTGTTAAATTCTAGCCTATACGAACTTTTTAGGGAACTTATGACATTGGTAAAAGTTTGGATAAAATATATAACGGAGAATCTTCCGCAAGAAGCTACAGCTGTTAACATAATGAGGCATGTTTTAAAGATTATTAGAGAAGAATACGAGGCTGCTTCCAAGGTACCATAATCGTAAACTTACTCGAACGTACTTACATATTTATGTTTCAGAAAAAAGGAGAAGGACAATCATTGCATCAGCTAGTAACTGCTAATCCAAATAATATATTGGATTATTCGGAATCTTTGAGTAACTTAAAATCCAGCCTTTTGGATCACTTGACAGAGTATAAAGTTGAAGTAGAATCGAGGTACGTCATTAAAAATTTTGGAAAGTATTTTGTATTAAGCTAATAAAATCGTTATTCTTTAGTACTGACAACATCGCAGCACAAGCATTAGAACACATTCATACGAACGAAATAATACTTACAGTCGGGAAATCCAACACAGTGGAGAAATTCCTCAAATTGGCCGCTATGAAAAGAGACTTTAATGTTATCGTGGTCGAAGGAGCTCCGTTTTACTACGTAATTTAGTAAAAACACCCATTTCATAATGTATTAACGATCATTTTTAGGGTCACGCAATGGCAGCTAGCCTGGCAAAAAGCAACATAAAAACCACGGTAATTCCAGATTCTGCGGTCTTCGCTATGATGTCTCGAGTTAACAAAGTTATTATCGGGACTCACACAGTCCTGGCGAATGGTGGCTTGCGAGCTGCAAGTGGAATTTATGCCGTTGCTCTAGCTGCTAAACATTACTCTGTCCCAGTAAGTTATTGAATTATATCATAAGACAAAAACCATTATTATCCTTGTACGCAGGTGATGGTTCTTTCAAACATGTACAAATTCACACCGATTTACGTTGCTTCGCACGACCGCAGTGCTTTTAACGTTTGCGCTTCCCCTGCCAATGTCATACCGTATTCTAGTGGGCAAATATTGAATAAAATTGAAGTTTACAACCCCGTATTCGATTATGTTCCCCCTGAACTCGTTACTCTCTTCATATCTCATCAGTAAGTAAATGAAATGTACTTTTCGCAATGATTAATCTTTTTTTTTAGAGGAGGAAACGCCCCATCGTACGTATACCGTTTATTGTCAGAACTGTACCATCAAGACGACTACGACATATAAAACAATTCTACTTTGTCATACCTTCAAAATTTATACATTTAAATCGTAATTTATGTAAATAAAATTTTTCTCTAGTTTTTTTCTTTTATTTATTTAAAATTCGAAATCAATTACACATACCAAAAAAAAAAATAATACCCGGTTTGTAACCACTTTAATATTATCAATACAAAAACAGCTGTAGTATAAAATACAAAATTATATAGGCTTAATTTTAAAATGTAGTCCAATTAAAGAGAACACTAAGCACTTTAAATCTTGAACGAGGTAGTAGAAACATCTCAAACCCTCGGGATCTTTGGACTGGCTAACATCTACCAGGGAACCTGTTTTCGAAGTGGTAAACGAAATATGTTCGTCCTTGATGACAATCTCCAACTCCTGCCTCCCGATACGATCTGGAGGCGGCCACAGCGAGTCGTCTTCTTGCATTATTTCAGAGTCTATAATGATTCGCTTCAGTTCCTCCATAACACATTGGTGAACGTACACCTCCTTCCTGATCATGGTGTCGTTCTTGTAGTTTGAATTGTTGGCGTAGCGCAACTTGCCATCTGGTCTGAATTCGAATTCTAAAAATTCGTGGCCGAATTTTCCCTTATGGCCCACGTAATAGCGTATGTAAAAGTCCGCGCACATGATGAAGCCGCTTCCCAATTATTAACTGAGGAAATAATGTCTTATGTCATACAATTTAGAACATGCCACTAAGAAATAATTAAAGAATTAATTTGCAAACTTTATAAATAGCCACACATTCAAAAAGTCCCGTTAAGATGGAAATAAATATATAAAATTATTGTCAAACATTTAACAAATTACTGTCAAATGTCAAATAAACGATGACCACAGAATTTCTACTTCTTCCTCTTAGATTGATTAAATCCATTGAATCTAAGAAGCGTTCCATTTATCTACTCTGAGCTACTCTGGAGAATAACAAATAAATAATTATGAAGTAATATCGCATAAATTAATAACTTTCTTTCTTTTGCGCCGTAAACAAATCAAGGCACGTTAATATAAAATATAATAAAAGGAAAACCTTGTAATCTAAGACTGTATAGTGTATTTCTAATATTCTACGTATAGACAAATATAAATTCACTACAATGTGAACGAGAAGCCAATAAAATGATTGCAAACTCTGGCGTTACTTAAAAGAGAAGGAATGACCTACTCATTCATATTTTAAGCAAATTTTATCATTTTTAATAAAATTTTAAGCCGTTATTGCACGAAAATATTTTTTCCAAAAATCAACCAAGTTTATTCAATTTTATTTTGAATAAAAAAAATTGAAAACCTTGATAGTAGCTTATTTATCAATTTTCGTCTTCTTCCTCATCCCGTTTACATTTAACACCTACAAGCAAAGATCTACTTCAAGAACAATAGCCAAGTTATTTAGATTATGAAATGATATCGAAGTATCCATTGACGGAATTTAAAAAATTCGTAAAATAAGATATAACCGCTACAATAGATAAACTTTTTCTTTTATCTCAAGTGTTAAATATATTTCAAAAATCATGATAAACACTTCTTAATATTTTTCAATTCACCGTGATATTGTTGATTAAATAATTATACAGGGTGTTTTACAATGATGTACAAATATTGTAAGGTGTTTAGAAATTAATTTTAGAGGGTTTCTAATATATTTCTTCGACGAGCCCCCGTGTAAAAATTTGCTATTTTTTGCCACAAAAATGATTAACCTTAGAAATTTAAATTTTTCTATACAGTAACAAATAGTTGATGAATGATATTTTATGGTAGTCTTTTTTTTTCTAATTCATGACAATCGCCTACTACATTTTTAGTAACTGTTCATATTAAACATGTGTTATCGGCAAGGAAAATAAATTTATTTTTTTGCTTGTAAACTATTAAGTATGTAAAAAAATGAGAAGAGTGACACACGTTTCTAAATAAAACGTATTATTGAAGGCTATTTTTCTTGTTGGTATTAGCTAATGTAGAAAAAAGATCTGAGAAAAATAAAAACCAAAGGAACTCAACCAACGTGACAAAAAATAAGAACTAATTTTTTCGACCAGTTTGAGATTCGAATATTTTCGCAGGGGGGCTCAAATTGAAAAAATGTATTGAAAAGATCCGCCCCCCCCCCCAAAAAAAAAACAAAATACTTTCTAAACACCTTAAAATATTTACACACTATTATGAAACACCTTGTACAATCTAAATATTTCAAGAGCACAGAAAATAATGTAGATGTACCGTTTACAATAAATTTTAAATACATTTATTAGAAAATAATAAAAAACAACAAAAAGGCACTTGATATTGTAAATACCTTTCAATTACTTAGCAATAGGAATCGCTTTTGTCTTCTCTTTCTGCTCCGTTAAGGCCCTCGATTCGTGAATAAATACCACAAAATTGACACCCTAAAAACAACAGATAAGTTAAGACAGGTTAAGTAGTTCGTTTTCCAACACTTTCGTTACCTGCTGTCTAGCAGCTCTCACAAACCCTTCATTTGCCGAAACTGTAACTGCCCGGATTCGATCTCCAAACGTAAAAATCGTCAAAGACCTCTGTCTAATTTTTCCTCCAACTTGTAACAAGTCGTTCGCATATTGGACTTTATTAAATACTTCATTAAATTGATCGTTTTCAGAAGTACTTCTATAATCTGCATCGTCGGGAAGCACTGTAAGTCGTTCCAGTAGCTCCTTAGCACGGACATTTTCATTTGGTCCCCCAACTGTCTTCACGATGTTCTCAAAATTATCTTTTGCTGTTTGACAACAATACAATTTCTTATCTAGAAAAAGATACCCACTTTGTATACTGGAAAAATATCAATTAAATAATAAGTTACACTACCTTTAAAAAATTCTTCTAAAATGGGTTTTTGAGGTCTCAGCCTTTCCCACGCTGCTTGCTGCTTCAAAACGGGCACATCAAAATCATAAATAGCGGCACTACCATTCGTTACAGAACTGCAATATGCTAACATTGCCGACACGTCCAAATTAACTTTGCTTATACTTGATACATTGTTCGTAGATAATTCTGTAATACTGGATATATTATCTGTATTATAGTTTGGATCTTCAACATCGACATCATCTTCATCAATTTCACACAGGTCTTCCAATCTGGTTCCTTTTACGATAATACCATATGTTTCCAATTTATTAGCTATATTGTGACTAACACCGTTGGTGAAAATAAATACGATCTAAAACAACGACAAATATAACATGTGAAACAAGCCACAGATTGGGAAAATACCTTAGGAGTTTGAAATAAACATGGGTGTAACTTAGCACACTCTGAGAATTCTTCTGCTTGATCAATTATGCTCCTCACACCATAACTAGCGTTTCCCATGCATATTTGGCTAACAGATTTAGGGTTACGTGCTATCACTTTGGTCCAAGTTAAACCTCCATCACTAACAATGTCAACGGTTACTTTTTTATCGTCTAATAAAAACACTTTATTAACACTTTTACAATTTTTAACAGTCTTGAGAACTTCTATAAGGGCTGCAAAATGGGTCAGGTTGGAACACTGTAAATGTTCTTTTTTCAATTGGTTGTTTTTAAGAACCTGAAAGGTCAAAAATATTGTAACTTCTTTTTTATTAAAAATGTCAAGGTATTACCTTTTTTAAGAACTTTAATTCTTGATTTATTTTCCGACATAGTTTTTGAGAGCCATCTATACCTCTGAAGTCCTCGATGGTTTCCATCAAATTTTCACCAAAATTAATTTTATGGGCTGCTTGTTCAGTTAAATTTAAATATTTTTGTTCTTCAGATGTAGTGACCATTTTTAGATTTTTATTTTGTAATTTTGACGTTTTTGACCTACTTCTACTTTGAAAGAAAAACAGGTGCAACCTATGACCTACACGAAATAATAGTTTATTGATGTTCAGATGTTCTGTTCCTGTTCTGTCATCATTGTATTATGATTATATCCATGATTATTCTATCACCTATAAATCTGTAATCAGAGCAATTGATTGGTTTGATTTAAATTCTGTCATACATTTTTAAATTCAGCCAATGAGCTGCTCTTATTGAGGTTAAATAGAGACGTGTTCCTACAGCTGAACATAAAAAACCATCATTTGCTAAATCGTGACGTCACACTGCGGAATAGGCTAGCAAGCGAGAATTAAAAGTATTTTCTATAATCTGTGATAAGAAGGAAGGTTTAGGTTACACGGCTGGTACGATTTAGCAGACAATGATCAAGGCGATGCGATTTAGCAGACGTTAAAACTAATTTATCAAAAACTTGAGTTTTTAATGGGCTGTTAGCGAGCACGGCTGCTGTTATTTAGCAAACGATGGATCAACTATCACGGTATCTCCTACTAAATCGCGTCGCCTTGATAAAGCAGAGCTACTGCAATTTGGCAGACGATGGGATAGCTTTTAGTTTTTCATTTTATTCTTGACAGTGGTGATTTATTCATATTTTCCAAAAATAATACAATTTGGTGTGATGGAAATTGCATATTTTGATGATTTTCAGATATGTAAATTTTATATTCAAAGGAGTATTTTTTTAAAGGAAATTTTTAATCAAAATAGTTGTTTTTTTATTCAATATAACAAACTAAGATACAAATAAACAGCAAATATAAAATAATTTAAAAAATATATATAACTTTAATACTACAATTAGAAAGATTGTATTCACAGTCTTGTTACGAGAAAAAATCTTTTAAGAGTCTCTTCTTCTGATACTCTGTTATACATCTTATCTCCGACCTTTCGCTCATAGCAACTTTGATCTCATTTACACTTATTTCTTTTGTTTCGCTGAAACAGAAAATATCGTTATTAACATCATCGTTACAAAACAAATTTGTTACCTCTCTTTCTCTTGCCTAACGACATGAAACCTCCCTCTCCTTATCAACTCGTCCGCTAAACATCGAACCGCTTCTAGAATCATTCGTTCGGCTCCGTTCCACGTCACCCCTTCCGTGATCTCCTCGGGTCTTAACAGTACACCACAATCTAAGGCAGCCTCTTTTACAAATGAGCAATGATGTCTTAAAGAACTGTCAGAAATATCTACGCCACCGTCTCTCGACGTTAACGACAAAGCTGAAATTAATCTCATGAAACGGGAACTCCAAAAGACAAAATAATTCCTCACCATTTTCGTCTACAACGTCAACGTGAACATCGTCATTGACGTAACTCTGAGGTAGTGGTTTCTCTGACGATTCGGAAAAACAGTTCACCAACAACTCCAGCTCCTTTGAAGGTTTGCTAAACAAAATTCCACCTGACTTCATCGGGCTGTAACCGTGGGACCGAGCGTACATGAAAAGCGATTTCGTGTTCCACCTTTCGAAATCGGCAAGGCTTTCGGAACAAAGAATCCCTTTTACAGTCCTGGCACGGCTCCACTAAAATTAAATGTTCAGTTTTAACCAATAAAAACAATTTCAAAGCTTATTACCTCCGAACTCAACTGCTTTCCTATATTCCAAGACGTAAACTCGGCCTCAGAATTAGCCACATAAGGATAAACGGATTTAAAACTGGGGTCATTAGCCTGTTCGCTCCACAAAGGCAGTCTTTTGAACAAATACGGTAACGCTTCGCCTACGCTTTTAAATTGTCTCTTGGGAAAATTCACCCTGAACTTTGCAAAATCGATTCGATCTACTTTAGTATTCGATTTTCCGAGAATTGGTACAGGATCAATTTTCTTTATCAACGATTGTGTTGGTCCTCTTAACAGTTTTATCTGAACAATGTTTCCGTTACTAAGAAGGACTTTGTTGAAGCTCTGCGGTAAGACTTTAATCGGTTGACCGGTCGCAGTCGTGAATGTTCTTACAACACACTAAAAATGAAATAATGAATAATACAAATTTTAATTTTTTAGAGGTGACTGTCCATTTTTTAAAGTGACCAATCTTTTTTAAAGTGATGAACCATGTTCAAAAGTGACTAGGCATTTTTAAAAATGACCATTTTTGAAACTGACCATTATCTTTTTTAAAAGTAATCAGTCATTTTTAAAGGTAACCGGTCATTTTTAAAAGTAACTGGTCTGATGTTTAAGTAACCGGTCATTTTGTAAAGTGACCGGTCACTTTGGAGGGTGACAGCGTTTTGTAATGTGGCTGAAAATTTATGGTCACAGACTTCGATCACTTTAGTCACTCTGATCCTACTCACTTTGCTCTTGGAAAGATCTGTTTCTTCTTGTCGTTTGTCATCTCTATATGATTCATCCAATCCAAAAATTAGATTATTTCCTTGTTGCACCGAATTGTCCAATTTATCTTCATTCGTCTTTTCATTCGGCGAAGATTCATTGCAATCTTTATAAGGTAAACTGTAACTGTGGTCCAAAAGGAAAAAATCTGTAACAGATACGTCAGCATCGTCTTCGGTTTTTAATATCTCATGACAATAATCATGTTCCAAATCCGAAGAAGTTGTAGGTAACTCTTCCTTAATATCCATTAATATGTCATTCTCGATAACAACTTTACTAGCTACTCCTTCAATAAAATCCTCTTCCTTAATTTGGATGTCAAGAGGTTCATTTTTAATACAAGGATAACCCACATTCACATGTTCAAATTTGGGTTCTGGCTTCATGAAAGTATCGTTTTCGTGAAGATACAAGTCCACTACCGTTTCATTACCTATGAAATATAATTTTAACAGGTAATGACTTTCCTAGATTCAATTTTATTAAGTTTCTTAAGATTTTTTTGACTCACCTAAGGTTTGTCTGCCACTGTAAGTTTTGTCTAATTTCAGGTTGTGCACAATACTAACTGGTTTATTTAAAGTGCACTTAAAAAATATTTGCACTCTCAAGGGAAACTCTCCCCAACCTCTCCGAGACAGGTGAAACGGGTATTCGCTACAAGTAAAATTGCCATGGTGCAAAAATAAAATAGAACATTAGGAAATTGTTATTCCTAAAATAACGTTTTAATTTTAAATTGTACTTACTTAACTTCAACAACATCATGTGGTTTATACGAAGGATGTAAGTAAAAAACGACCTTTTCAATCAAATGCGACAGATCTGGTGCTTCTTTAGATCCCCTAACGTACACCATCCATTTGTGAGTTGTATTGTCATTTTCTAATGAAGGCATCCATTTGGAAATATTACCTACTAGTATTCTATGTTTAGTTTTCTTCCTTTTTAGTAAATTCTGAACACTTTCCACATTGTTACACTTTGTACTATCAGTTACGGTTTCTCTTAATTTAATTTTTTTCACATGCACTGGCTGAGATGGTTCTAAGGCATCATTGCTTTCATTGTTTTTATTATGCACTTTTCGTTTACCCCTTGCTGCCAGCGCCTCAAAACTGTTATTTCCCAACAACTTTTTAACGGCTGGATGTATTCTGTTTTGTGCGTCGAAACTTGAAGTCGAAGGACTTTCGTTTGTACTGGAATATTCTAAATTCCGTTTGTTATAATACGACGAAACTAGTACATAACGTACTAAGTGGAGTAGCTTTTGGGCTTTGAAAATTTTGTCTTCTATTTGTTCTAACTGCTGCTGTCGAAATGATACTTCTCTATCAAATTCTTCAGCAATAATACTATGCAGTCTTTCGGAAGTAAGTTCATTTTCTAAAAATATCGATATTTCTAAGTGTTTAAATGAAAATATTTTGTACTAACCTTCGCTTTCGTTTTCAATCTCTTTAAGGGCTATGTTATACTTTTCATAATCAGGATCTACGTTCGCAAAATCCCTGTTTGGTTCCATTTCATAATTTTAAAATAAATTCGGAAAGCAAATATTTAATTTAATATTAAATACATTCCAAAAACCATTTAACACTTTATACCTAACCTAAAAATAACAAATCAAAACTTTTAACGCTTTTTGATTGGTGACACTGTACTGTGGTAACACGACTGTCGGCGATTTTTTGAGATGATACAGGTAATCTGGTCATATATTACGGTATAATGAATAGTCTTGTTTAGTATACTCGCGACAAGTTCAGACGACTTACGTCATACGAACAAATGAATAATTCATTGTATTTTCATCAAAATATTTAAGAAACTGCAACTGATAGTAATAAAACTATATACTACACTATAAGTTTGCATTATATATTGCACTAAATTGCAAAAAATGATTGTTTTTAACGCAACCAAATATCGAAAATTACGTTGACAATAAAAACAAATGTGTAACGTCAACCGTGACGTACGACGTCTGAATTCTTGACGCGAGTATAGTTTAGCATGTTTGGTTTTCGGAAGCTGCAATCCGATTAATCGGTTCTATAAGATAAATATATAAACTAAACTATATAAACAATTCTAGGATTGGATATTGGGTTATCGTTTCCGAGGACCTTTATATATACTGGGTAATTAAATTAATATATGTGGTTTAAAATAAATTGCCTGTTAAACATTTTATTGAGATGTAATAAAACAAAATTTATTTCCATTCCTTCTCCATCTCCTTCTTCAACAAACTAAGTTTAGAGAGACATAGATCTCTCCAATTCCTTCTCTCTTGTAATTTATCCAAAGGGACCATTGCTTCTAGTTGCCTGGCAATTTCTTTCACTTTATGCTCGTCGTATTTCGGAGCAGGTTTGAAATCCTCGCTCACAGAATGTATTGTGTCTGCATATCTCTCGCAGTAGTTAACAAAACCTTCTGCATTCAAATGGGTAGTTTCCATGGGTCCCAGAAAGGCATATCTCATGCCCAGGCCTTCCGACATGACCTTGTCTATGTCTTGAACGTCTAAGATGCCTTCAGTGACCAAGTGCCATACTTCATTCAACAGGGCATATCTGAAAATATTTAAAACTTAACTTACAAAAAAAAAAAAACAGTTTTTAGATATTTTAAAATGCAATTTTGATATACTAACTGCAATCTATTTATTGCAAAGCCAACGATTTCTTTAGAAAACGTTACTGGTGTCTGACCAATTTCTTTCATAATGGCTTTTGTTTTTTTCACAATTTCTGGATTGGTCCAAGGAGCTGGAATTAATTCGATCAGTGGGGCGTAATATGGTGGATTTATTGGATGAGAGACGATTGCATTTTGCCTAAAAATATGTATATTAATGCGAATGAGCTAAAAAAATACACTATACAGGGTGTCCCCACTTTTTCATTCTTCGGTAAATCATATAGGAGGTGTTCAGGGGTTCAGAATCGATAGTACCTACATCGAGAGAGGGTAATTTTTTTTAATATATTTTCTCTTAAAACTCTTTTATTTTTGAAATACAGGGGGTTGAATATGATTTTGTAAAATGATTCCGTTGCATAAATTTTTTGATATCATATTATACAGGATGTTCAGTAAAGAATGGGCCAAGATGTAGATAGCTTGAATAAAAATAAGTTGAATTAATCCAAAAGTTGACGCTAACGGAGCTACAGGGTGTGAAAGTTGAAAAAATAAATCGCGTTTTCTTTATTATTTATAGGGGGTTTCTTGGTACTAGAAATTCGAATATGTCGAAGATTTTGGTGTATCTGCTACGCTTACGCAACAATTTGACTTTACTTTTAGATAAATTGCATGCATCATGAGATTTAGATGCGTTATTCTCAGAAACCATTGCTTGTAACGACATAAACAAGGTGTAACTTTTTAAACTAGAAAAGATAGGGAAGAAAATTTTTCCAGTCCAAAATGAGATACAGTGTAGCACAAAAAAGTCGTAGCGATTTAAAGGGGTCCAAACCATGGTAATAAAAGCTTTATATTTTGACTATAATAATTTGTTTTTAGCTAAAGCCAATACCTAGCTTAATTGAGGTTTTGTTCGTTTTAACTTCTAAGTTGATGAATGAAAAATATATTGTCAATCGTTGAAATAATAAAATTTAAATCTGTTATCAAAAAAAAACAAAAGTTAAAATGTTATAGAAAAGCTTCCTGTTATTTTCTTGTGCTCTATTCTTTGTCAAAGTTCGGAACGAAAAAACAGAGTCACTCTGTATATTTTAAATGAAAACTATTTTATCTGTGTACAGTTTTTGGTACCTATGTTTTAAGTCCTTTGTGAATAACGACGGCACAAAAGCTGACGTTGAACTCGAGTAGATGGTATTTGGTCCTGCTAGAGCATCGATGTCTTTCCACGCTTTCCTTTTCGTTTCCAAATTTTCTGGTACACATTCTTGCACCAAATAAGCGTTTTTGACTGCTTCTTCCAAGCTATTTACTCCTATGAGATATATATATATATATATATATATATATATATATATATATATATATATATATATATATATATATATATATATATATATATATATATATATATATATATATATATATATATATATATATATATATATATATATATATATATATATATATATATATATATATATTTTTATTATATACTTCTGTAAAAAGGCGATATATAATTTTCATATTTTACCTTTAATTAAGGCAAATTGTTGTTTGGCATTTAAATTTCCTCTAAGCAGCCCGTTCTCCTCCAGCATTTTTAGTTGCTGTCTGATGTCCGCCAATGCTTTTTTTACCTGATTTTGATCTACATCGTATATAGAAACGTCATAATTGGCTCCAGCGAACAACATCGCGAATGATCTGCCAATCAGACCGCTGTAATGACAAAAATAAAGCTAATCTTGTTGAGTGTAAGAATATGTAAATAAAAGATAGTCGTATATACATATGTACTTATATAATGCAGAAAAACAATGAAGTGTTATGTAACATAAAGTATAAAAATATACTCGTATATAAGATAGGTATGTTTCTAAAATAAAATAATTTCATAATATCCAGTCTAAAATTATTCAGAAAACATTTGGAAATATCTTTTAATGCAAAAAGTGGATACATAAAATAATGCTTTCTTTTTCGTCTCGTGAAATAAAACAAATATAAATCGTTACCTACATACCTTCCAACAATGCCGATTTTGTTTTCATTGGAAGCCATCTTCAACTGTTACTAACAAAGCCACTCGAATAACAAGATCAGTTTATGTAACATGCAATGCTTCTTATTTTATGCGGCAACTTTTCAACAGTCATCAGCGGTCGAAAGATCAAATTGGTGCCGTAATTTTTGAAAACATAATTGTATACATTCCGATAACATCTAAAATATTCCTAAACGTATGTTATTTAATAAATCAAAGCGGCTTTGTACGTTCATACATAATTATGTACCTTTATCTATATATTTTGTTTTGTTGCCCCACTGATAAGGTGTATATAATAGGAACGAATCTGCAGATATACCAATATTTAAGTATTCAGTAAAATCAAAAACAAATTTGTTTTTGTTCTATTTGTCACATAAAACTTTAAAATTAAGGATACCTATAGCCATAGGCGTCCGTACGCGGAACAAAAGGGCGCTTGCCCCTCCTAGCAACTTTTCTGTCATCAAATAAGAAAAGTACTTTTTATTAGTTTTTATGGCTTGTAATTACTTTTACTTATGGCCATATTTCTAATCATATTTTTCAACTGGTATAAGAGCTCAACACCAAAAAGGAATAAAATAAAAAAAGTTGAATTTAAAAATTTCTTTATTTCAGTTTATTTAACTCTTGTTTCAACTGACTTAATCTCGTGAGACACAGATCTCTCCAGTTTCTTCTATCCTGCAACTTATCCAACGGCACCTGAGCTTCCAGCTGCTTGGCGATCTCCAGGACGTGAGGACCCTCGAACTTTGGCAGGGGCTTAAAGTCCTTGCTGACAGCGTGCATAGTATTGGCGTATCGCTCGCAGTAATTCACGAAGCCCTCCGCGTTCAAATGAGTGGTTTCCAAAGGACCCAGGAAGGCATATCTCATACCTAGGCCATCCGACATGACCTTGTCGATGTCCTCCACGTCCAGGATACCCTCGGTGACCAGGTTCCAGGTCTCGTTCAGCAATGCGTACCTGAAATAATGGAATGCATAGTGTGCTCTGACTTTTAGCAGTTGTTTTTCTATAGCAGAAAAGCTAGCCTAATCTGGCCTAACCTGACTTAATCTAGCCTAACCTAAACCAATCAAACAAAAGTATAATAGATTACGGTGAGAGAATTAATACGAATGATATAGGAAATTTGACAGCATTTCGCACTCACTGCATTCTGTTGACAATAAAGCCGGGGATTTCCCTAGAGAGTGACACTGGGGTTTGTCCAATTTCCTCCATAATTGCCCTCGTCTTTTTTGCAACCGCTAGGTCAGTCCATGGGGCTGGAACAACCTCTATCAAGGGCACGTAGTATGGTGGATTTACCGGATGACATACAATTACGTTTTTCCTGAAATATAATATCGATGATGGAAATACCAGTGGATATAAAATATTCACCTGTTTTTAATTTCTTCGCTGAACAGTGAAGGCAGAAACGTGGAAGTCGAGCTCGAGAGGATAGTGTTTGGAGAGGCTACTGCATCTACGTTCTTGAACACTTTCTTTTTCAATTCCAGGTTCTCTGGAACGCACTCCTGAACTAGAAGGGCATCTTTGACAGCTTCTTCGAGACTGGTAGTACCTTAAATACATTTATGTGTAGTACTCTAAACCCTATGTAATACCTTAAAAGATTGTTGATCCATCTAATAAAAAACATTAATTTACGAAAACATTAAATTCTGAACAAATACAAATAAACTCATCACATGTTATAACATTCTAAAGTGTCCAAAATCTAAATAAAAATATATTGCAACAAGTTCTGGGCCACCCCATACATATAGACTGTGGTCTGTTTTTCACGGCTCACCAATGGCATCTCGGAAACATCAAATATACAGGGTGACCTAAATTAGAAAAAAACTTGCACCTTTCAGTGGCAATTATAACATAAACCAGACAGTTCCAAGATATATCCTGCCGTCGATGAAATATTGTGAAAAAACTGAATATATCGATTTTAGAAAATGCCACCTAGTGTCATTATTTCCCAACAGAAAGAGCTGAAAATTTTTGTAATTATTTACAACAGCGTAAAACTCTCCAATCTTAACAAAAAAAAATCCCACCTCCTGTTACTCCTAATGACTTCAATAAGGTATACCTTTTTCAGATATAACAGGTAGGAGAATCGATTGTTTCAATAGTCAGATGGATACACTAAGCAGCAAAAAAATTCTGTCATTTGAACGGAACATGATGTACCATAAGTGGCGCTCTTTACTAGTGACGTCAAAATTAGAAACGTATTTGAATTTTCGTCCAAAAACCCCCGATGTACAAATTTTATGTAAATATTTGGATTTCTTTATTTCGTTATTTACAGATATCGAAAATAAAATTTTAACTTTAACACCCTGTATCTCTGCTAATATTGAGTTTTCGTAAAATTGTTATAGGACTTCGTAACCCTAATTTCTTGTGAGGAATCACCTCTTGAAGTCTTGACGCATAATTTCCGGACACCCTGTATATTCTGACAACAGTGTGATGTCACGAAATGAAGAAGGCAGATGTTATATTGCAATTTCAACCTAATGTAGTGTATAAATATAGGTTATAATTTTGAATTTTTTTTTTTTCGAAAACTAAATGCGAGCGTCGAAATCTGACTTCAGATTCGTGATCAGCAACTTCGAAAATAGGAGGGTAGGAATTTTTTTGTTAAGATTTTTTTGGTTAAGAGTTTTACGCTGTTGTAAATAATTATCAAAGTTTTTTTTTGCAATATTTCAACAACATCAGCAGATCTCTTGGATCTGTTTAATATACTGTAATGGCCATCAAAAAGCGTAACTTTTTTCTAAGCCATATATATTACAGTTTTGGAGATACCAAAGGCCAAATTCATTGAAGAAATCAAATCAAGTCCTCTAATAAACAAAATATTCAATATTAACATAATTAAACTACATACTTTTATATTAAAAATCATCCTTTTTATTTAATTTTGAGTGTATATATTTCAAGTATTTATTATTGAACTGTTATCTTAACTACAATCAAATCGCACCTTTTTCCGAAGGCTTGTAGATAATATCTATGGTTATGTAAAAATCTGTTTTTATTTATTATGAATTATGATACAATATTAGAATCTAGTAAAAAATTCGGTGCTACTAAAAGTAATTAACTAGGTATGCAAAAAAATAATAGGTCAAGAATCATTCAAAGAAACAAATTTATAATCTTATCTCAACAAACACTGTTTTTTTTACTGAAACATGTATATGTACAATATATTGTAATAATAATGACGCTCTTTATAACCCATTTGACGACTTATTTTGAACTGATGACGTGATTTTTTTTTCAGCTGTTAGTATTCGTTCTTAGTTATTCCACTCAGGAATAAATATTAATAAAAAATTTGACAATTATATAATAAATTCAAAGATTTCCCGCAGAAAAAGTATATCCAGAAATTCAAAAACTGTTTTGAGGGAATGCCATTCTTATTAGATTGTGCATGTCACAGACCATGGTCTGTGGTGCATGTGCATACATACCTTTAATACAAGCGTATTGCTGTTGGGCATTCAAAGTACCCCTTAAAAGTCCCTTGCTCTCCAGAGTTTCGACCTGTTGCTGAATGTCTGCCAAGGCATTCTGGATCTGAGTGGGCTCGATGTCATATATATAAACTTTGTACCCTACGGAAGCAAAGATCATTGCCCATGATCGGCCGATTAGGCCACTGTAAAAAAAACAGAAACGAATGGAGACGAAAATTGAAAATTAACTTTATAAAATTTGTGAATTTTTAATTTAGAATTTGTCACATGCTTTAAATTTATATTGTACAACTTCTTAGTAAACAGTAACGTCATTATACGTTGATATTTTATTATTTCATAATTGTGATAAATAATCTCAGATTTAATTATAAAAAGTCATTACGTTCTAGAAAATAATTAATACTTTGATGAGTTTTTTAATTAAATTTTACCGATTTAGAAATTAAGTAATTATTATTTTGTAGATTCCACAATTTAGAAATATTTTTAATTTCAATTAAAATGATATATGTAAATATATAATTTACATAAGGAATTATGAAAGAATTCTAAATTTAATGCAGCTCAACTCTTTATTTATACAGGGTGTCCCGAAATTAATGCAACATAGAGCAAGAGGAGATCCCTAACGACAAAATAATGCGATGTTGCCAAACTTATCTCAGTCAAAAGCTATTGGTTAAAAAGACGCAAAGTGTCAAAGCTAAAATTCTGTTCTCAATATTTGTAAATAACTTTTTAAAAAATCCAAATATAGGCATACATTTTGGAGATCGGGGTTTTTGGGGGCGATCTCCCCGATCTACAAAATGTATGTAAATATTTGGATTTTTTAAAAAGTTATTTACAAATATCGAAAATAAAATTTAACTTTGACACCCTGGATTCTTTAACCATCAACTTTTCACGAAGGTAATTTTGGCACCATCGCATTATTTTGTCGTCAGGGATTAATTCTTGCTCTATGTTGCTTTAATTTCGAGACACCCTGTATCTTTTATTTAATTAAACTTGATATGAATAATTTCCTAACAAGAATAATGTATGTTAGGTGGCTGCTTTAAATATTTATCTAAATCTTAAATAAGATGTGTACACAAAATTTTTCATAAAAACAAAATGAAATCGTGAGATCTGATCTGGAAAGTTTAGGTACTTTATGCGATAGGTAATTATTTTTAATTAGCAAAAATTAAATAATAAAATTCTAAGCTACACAACGATTTTCTGACATCGTTTGAAAACCACACAAAAGATTATGAATTTTGGTTTTTAATTCAAATAAAAGAAAAAAATATCAGAAGAAAATTACAAATTGAACTCATAATGTTGCAATGTAGATAAAATGTTTAATTTGAAAGTATATGACATTCCAACATCAATTTATTTATTTATCACAGGTTCATCTAGGTCATTATGTACAAAAACAGGAAATAAATTATATATATAATTTCTAAAATAAATTCCACTATAAAAAGTTATAAAGAAACGCCTAAAGAGTCAAAATTAAATACCTTTAAATTGTGGATATATATATATTTTTTTGAATAATGCTCGAGAAATTGCTTGTAAATCTTATTCATAATAGTGTTGTTTTTACAAACATGTTGAGATATCGAAATAGAACAGCACTCTTGTAGAAACGATGTATAAAAATAGAAAGGAAATATAGTAATTGCCTTTTGCTTACCTGCCGACGATGCCTATTTTTCTGTTTGGAGTGGACATTGCGAGAAAGGGAACTGAAACTCTGTACACAGAATAGTTATTTGAAATCGCTGATCTCCTTTTTAATTAAAATCATATCTCGGCGGCCGTTGCCGACACGATCTCGATTTTAGTCGTTTAGATATTATTTAACTAACGATGACGACAAAAGATAGGGATACACTTCTCAACAAAATACAACATAAAATGTATTACAAGGGTATTACTAATAAAAGGAACTGCTGCCATAGAGTGAAAATATTTAAGTCATTAAATTATAGGCCAACTATTTTTTATGTGTTTACATTTACATAGAGGATAGGTATTTAAACCCATTCTAAAAATGCTTTATATAAGTACCTATAGGCAATACAAAATTTTTTTATAGCCTTTTGTTCTTTCTAAATTAAATGAAATATGCAATCCATCATCATATACAATCTACTGCAATAATAATGACACTCTTTGAAATGAATTTGATAATTTATTTCGAACTGCTGACAGTACTAACGTATTTGTAATGAAATCTACTTTCAGATTAAAGTTCTTATTGTCGCAATAGATTTGTACCTATCATATAAAATTATGAAAGAAATGTTTTCAATCATAATTGAAAGATACCCATACTTATTTTTCGTAATTTTTATTGCAAACCATAGTATCATAAAATTTAGAATGTGTACAGGTCTACTAGATCTCATTCATCCATCGATTACATATACTTTGGTCAGTCAGTATAAAACTGTTAGTGTCAGTATCAGAATTTATTTAATTTAGTCACAGTCGCCACGAAAAACAAATGACAGTTTTAACTCATACTAAGCTCCGTTCATACAAATAAGTCGTCGTCACACCTATTATTTGGTAATATTATACACTTCAATAATGACAACCCTGTACGTGGGTCCCTTGATGTATAAAATAAATACTTAAAATCATTGAAATGTGAAACAGAAAGTTATAATTTAATTAAACATTAATTATTCTGTTGCAAATTCAAGAAAAGTTTTAATTATTTATCATTAATTTTTAACTGATTAGGTATACAGTCATACAGTCCATTAAACATCAATTATTCAATGTCAGATATTATTGGTTGCCTATAGCCACTTTATTTACAAATATGGATATTAAGTCGCGAACATTCTTGCTTAATGAAACTCGCATTGTTTATTTTAATGTTTATTTTGACATCGTCTGTTAAATCCCAGCCGACTTGCTGTATTGACGTTATTTAGGAGCCGATGATTTTATTGTGATCAGTTTATTATTAAGAAACTGAAAATTTGTAATTTATTTTCAGATCAGTAGTAAACTGACGCTACCTCTGGCAAGCAGTTTACCCAAGTTAATTGCCTTATGCAGTATTTTTAGGCGCCACCTACATGCTTCCGCAGACATCAATCCACGACAAAAAGCCTACCACCTGTTTTACCTACACTTTTCTCGGAGTGAATCGCGAAAGAGGTCTAAAATAATATGCTAAAGAGCTCCAGCTAAAAGTAACCCAGTGAACGAGCTGCTGCGGTGGAGTGTCGTGTGATATTAGTGCTCACTTACATCAGGATCACGGGGAATTTTTCGATTTTGTGGGTGTTTTTGTGACAAACTGGGCTGTGTGTATAAAAAAAGTTTTAGCCATGGCAGAGAGCAGAGGAAGTTTACTGGCTAAATCAGTTCAGAAACACGCTGGAAGGGCCAAAGAAAAGGTCAGTGACTTATTTACCTTTTTAGGTTATGTATTTAAATGTCTAAATGCCTTCGAAAGAACCTTATTCAGAAGTAATTTGATACAGGGTCTTAAAATTCCTTTTTCGTTGACAACTGTGTTGTAACATAATACTTTTAAAGTACATGTAACGTTACGTGTGTGAAAAGTGACTGGAATAATTAATTTGTTTATTATTTGCATGCATACAGGTAGCAATGCGATATACCCAAGTATTTTGAACAGAAGTAGCCCACGGCTCTTTTTTTTTTACTGAGAATTTGCCTTGGAGCTATGTTATTTTTCATTTGTGGGGTTATCCTACTTTCTCGAAAAGTATGTCACAGACAGAGACCATCTTAAGATCATCTCTGTATCGTAAAAGAGCATAATGAGTACCTACCGAATTCGAAAATGATATCGAAGTGATATAACAAACAAAACGAAGGTTACACTTTAATAACTGTAAAGTCAAACAACTATTGCGGTGCGTCGTTAGGAAACCTCAGCAAATATTTGCCTATTTCAACATTTACTATGCTAGCGGGACAAGTGAATGAATCGAACGGTTTTTTGAATTTTTTGACTGTCTATTTTTATTTGCAACTCTCACAACTTCGCTAATAGAACGGACTGAAATAAAATAAATTCTCCTCGGCCTTAGAATAGCCAGATCTTGGCACCAGAACTGTATTAATGTTGCTCGCTGGAGATGATTTTACTCTCTGCTAATCCAGACGAAAAGATCCCTACGAGATAGCTTAAATAAAACCCCACATTGTGGTACTAAAGCAGTTTTCATTCCTTCGTTTTTTTCTACAGATCTAATCCCTTTCAAATTGTGAGAACTATTTGTACGCAGCTGGCTGTTACAACAATTGAATGCATATTGTCACTAGTTATAAAGCAAGCCGTGTTAATTCGTATAGTATCTATCCTAATAATGTATTCCTCTTCTTATTCATTGATAATTTATACCATTAGGTAGGAGATATCTACTTGTTTGTGAATAAACCCATTTCCTTTTTAGATAGGTATGCAAAGCAAAATATACTAGTAACTATAAGTAGTACCTATATGTACTAATAGGTACCTATTTCGAATTATTGTTTAATAATTTAAAGTACTTAAATAAAAAAAGTAATACAATTTTTTTTAGTTAGATACCTACTAGGTACTATCTAGTTATCCATATATGTGAGGTTTTTTCCAGTTGTTAATTTTAATGTATTACTTCATTAGTTAATTATATAAGAATCATCATAATGTAATTACTCAAAACACATTATTAACTTTTGAATAAGTTGATAAAGTTTGCTACACACATTTTTTTGTTAAATTACCTTTTTATTGATAAAATTGTATAGTCCCAAAATTTTCATTACCTAATATTTAAATTAATATTATCTGCGTAATGCAGACTGAACCAAGCATTTTACTAATGTCTACCTATAACTGTCTTATTATTAACATTTATTACTATTAAATTGCCTCAAATTTGTAAAGTCCTAGAATATTTTAATATTTACTAATGTTCAAACTGGGCTTGGTGCATTCAAGATAATCGGCTTGAATATATTTGTAATATTTCTGTTAAATTTTTAGTTTTAACTATTTTGCTTCATAATTTTTCCTCCTAGTACCTAGATGTTACTGTCTTTTAAGATACATTGATAACAATTATTTGTCATATTACACAATGCATTGTTGACCTAGCAAAGTGCTGTGAAATAACTGAGGAAATAACACACCAGCATGTAATGTTACAACTCGAATGGAAAAATCGGCACGTCTCAATAATTTACGATTCTGAACAACTTTTTTAAGTAACATTTTGCTGTATTTTCAGTAGAAAAGGCACTTTACCTGAAACGATAACAGTTTTCAATCGGTGCACTGAATATTTCAAATAGGATTATTTCCAAAACTGGTACTCCTAACGACTTCAACAAGGTATATCTCTTTCAGATACAACAGGTAGGAGAATCGATTGTTTCTATAGTCAAATGGATGCACTAAGCTGCAAAAAAGTTCTGCCATTTAAAAGAAATATGATGTGACATAAGTGGCGCCTTCTACTAGTGACGTCAAAATGAGTTAAATATTCTCCGAAAAATATAATTGTGCCAATTTTTTTTAATGCTCCGACAGGTTTCAAAGTTATTGAGATATTTCAAAATAAAATTCTAGCATTGAATGCCCTGTATTTTTTAAACCAGCAGCACTCGGATTAGGCATATTTGGCTCAATCGACTTTTTTTGGTCACCAGTATCTGCAGCTCCGAGATTTCCCAACCTTTTACAGACACCCTGTATATTTATATTATAAGATATGTATATACCTGTATTAAAAAGTGACATATTTAGTTTTGAGAATAAGACTTAATTTTCCTTTTCTCAGTGACAAATTATTTTTAAGTTAATCGATATTTTTAAAAAATCCATTTTTTGGGATAAATCTTTTATAATAAATTTCAAATAGCATGATCATAAAAAGGAGGATCGATAAAATATTTTTTTTTATCGAGGCGCTCTCAAATCGAGTCTAGAATAAAGTGATACAGTATTTAGTAATAGTAAGGAAGCTATGGCCAAATAACTATATTATGTGGATGTGCTGGATATACAGGGTGTTAACGATAAGTTAGATCGATCTTCACCATATTCTATCGATGAAAATAATTGGGGTTTGTTGTATAACAATTTTTTACTTAAAGCTTAATAAAGAGGGTGTTACATTATTTTGATTTAACAAATTACGTCATAAAATGTCGTTTCTAGGAAACTCATTACAATATAGTTTGAGATTAAACGACTTACCTGTAAGGAAGTTCAATCCTCAATTATACGAGCTGTTGCGTCCTTACTAGATCACCCTGTAGTTGTGTTAGGAACACAACTACAGGGTGATCTAGTAAGGACGCAACAGGGAAGTATAATTAAAAGTGTAAATTACTTGGTTTGCAGTTTTAGTGTGCTTATTGTTCTGAAACGTTAAGCATGTTTAACAGCCCTAATTATCTCAAGACCTGTCAATATGACGAACATTTTACCGGAATAATTTTTTGCCAAAAATTTATTGGAAATTCTAAAACTATCTTGAAAATTTAGAAATGTAGGTGACTTACTCTATTATCTTAAAAATATATACACTGCCCATTCAGTAATTACGCCACTGGAGTACTTATATTTTAAATTTATGAGTATGTAGATAATATATTGTCTGAAGCTATTTATTTGTGGCATAATTTTAGTTTTTCTTTAGTTTTATTGAAAAAATAAAGATTAATTAAATAAGCCCTTGCACCAAACAGATCAGTCAAGGGTTATTTTTGAAACTAAGTTGGCCTAACTAAAAAGTCTCACACTGAAAAAGTAGATAAGTAAAAAATAATAAAAGTCACATCACTATCGCGCACTTCCGTATTTTTGACGTTTCGAAAATCTCTGTTTTCGTTTTCAAAATAGTAATAAAAATATTAAACGTATGTCAAATTTGACAGTTTAAAATTTGTTTATCTGCTTCCATAGATATTTTCGAAACGTAAAAAATACGGAAGTGTGCGATAGTGATGTGATTTTTGTTATTTTTTACTTATCTGCGTTTTTCAGTGTGAGATTTTTTGGTTAGGCAAACTTAGTTTCAAAAATAACCCTTGACTGATCTGTTTGGCGCAAGGGCTTATTTAATTAATCTTTATTTTTTCAGAAGTGTGGCAAAAACCCAATAAAACTAAAAAAAAATTTAGATAATAGTTCAAATCATCACCTAAACCATTTTCATTAAAAAAATGATGTAAGTACTCACCATAAATAAAATATATAAAAACCTTAAAATGACAGCCAAAGATTGTACTTAATTAAAAGGAGACTTAAGTAATTGATTTTTTTATTTATTGTTGTCACTTATTTGCTATTAGTACCCAGCGAAGCTAGGATATTTTATTATTTGTTTTACCTATTTAGTTTTTAAGAAATACGAAATTTTTAATGCAAGTATTTCAATCAGTATACCTAGTTGAAAGGTGAATATAGTTTTTTATTTTGCAAACTGTTTAATGATTTAATAAATTTATTTTTTATATTAAGTAGTTATAGGTATAATTTTGATTACCAATGACCTAGTTACACATAACCATATTATATTGACCATATATAACCATATTCAGTTAAACTTTTCTTTTCTTTGGTAGTATTTTTCTGGAATTTTTGGCATTTTGGAGTACAAATTCTTACCAGTGGTTTACCCTTCGATTTGCTATTTTTTACAAGTATACATGAACAATGTGTTCATTTACTATCTTTTTTATCAGTGTAGTTTTAAGTAATTAGAAAAATAACATTTTTAAATCCCAGTTGTAGACGAAAAAAAAGATAAACTTTTACTTCACACCTCGTTTACAAAACGATAACGATCGAAGTGTATTTAATTAAGACACATAGGTTAGTTTCGCCGTGCAAATAGACGACAAGGTCTTAAATTCGCCGTCTAAAACGAATACAGAAGTCTCAGTCTCATCTACAAAGCATGCAATTTCGTGGGCATTCCGGTTTTACTCCATCCTTCCCTAAAAAATTATAAATAGACGTGTTTTCTACTCCACGATTCTAACATTGGCGCTGGTTAACAAAATTCCTTAAATTTGAAGTCATTAATTGGTCCAAATCGTTGCACTGTTTTTGCAACTAATCAAGTTTTTCGCAAAGTTTGTCATATTTTGAAAATTGCTGTATATACAGGGCTCGGTACAGGGTGATTCAGAAAAATTTTTGAATGTAGAAAAGGACAGTTCAAAAATGATTTTAAAAATACACTTTCCCAAGGAAAGTAATAAATAACATTTGATAACACTTATTTATACAAAAATGCAACTGCTTTGGACGTATTGTTGTTTTAGAAAAATTCTGAGTGATACTGTATAATACTTTATGCGACATTTTTATAGAATGATTCTGATCTAAAAGAAGGGATATTTGAAGTGAAGGCCAACAAACTTGTTAAATTAAACTCGTGTTCTTCAAAATCCGGAAATCTTTTTACGGTTTTTTTATATGCAATTGAACATTTCATCTATTTGTACTGGTTTTATAGGCTTTGGTACTAATTAAAAGGTGCGTGGTAAGTATAACGCTAATTTAAATCTTAAATTCGATCTTAATTATGTCAAATTGATTTCTGTTTGAATTAAATAAAAGCGAATACAAGCACCTATTTGAATATTAGCTGCCAAGCTTAAAAGGATTTATACTGATTTAATACTCTCAGTTAATCTCACCATTGACAGTGTAAACAATGTTGTAAAAATCTCCTTGATTTATAGACTACAATCTCGATATTTATGCAAATTATCTTTTATATATTTAAAATTATTCTGAGAATTTTGAGACCTAAATTTGTATTATTTTTTATACAGATTAAAGCTAAGCTAAGCTAAAAAGTAGAACATTGTGGTATGAGCTTTCAATTTTCAGGAATTAAATAAAACAAATCAAAATCTCAACGATTTTAATTATCGATTTGTGTTAATTTGTAATAAATTATTTGTTGAATATCATTTATTTTTACTTAACGCTAATGGTAATTCATTATGAGAAATGTGAAGTATATACATATTTTCTCATATGTAGTATATTTAAAGTCTATAAAATTATAATTAAGAAAAGAGTGGGTGCTGATTAAATATTTTTATTTTAAATTTAAAACATATAAAACAAGAAAGTCATTATTATACATATATTGTTATTAAGCTTCTACTTTCGTCAATTGCATTTTTATTGTAATATAGTGTCTAGTTAAGTACGCATGCGCCGCCTGAAGTTTGGCCGAAGCGCAAGACGAGCGCGGGAGTCGAGTTGTAGACTGGAGAGGAAAGAGAGTGCTATTAAAGCAGCTAAATTAAATGTGTGTTTCATTCACTGCCAAATATTAAAAACCCTATTCAATACAGTCCGCTTAGTAACCCAAACATAATTTGGTCTTCGTGCCGCATGGTTAGTAGAATTTGGCAGTTAATCAGTTAATACAACAAATAGAAGATTGGTGCGAGCGGGGAACAGTGGTGCCTGCTTGTAGAAATCCGCATTCATCGCAGACGAGGCAGCCCAGCGATAGCCGGCCACCTGTGAGATTCGCCGGTTGGACAACAAGGACACAAGGTCGTATCCCATCTCTTTCCGTTCCTTTGTTACCGATTCTTATAGTTCCAGTTTGGCTGATAGAAAAAAAAAATAATCAAAACAAATACATTCTTCATATTTTCATACGCAATTAAAACATTGAGGATTAATTACAATTACATTGAGGCACATTGCGTGTAATTACAAATAGAAAACAGTAGTTTACATTCAATTATTCGATAAAATTATAATACAATAAGTATTTAGTGGTACCTACAATTGTTCCTTTTCACAGAAAATTATATAACAAGGTCGTTATTTAGCTTATACTTCGTATAAATTGTAATCGTTAGTTATGACGGACAAAAACGCAGATATGCAAAGAAAACTAGTAGTAAAACGTGGCCAAATTAAGGCACAACTCACTAAATTTCACAATTTCGTAACTGAATGCAGAGATAAATGGTTTGAATTAAAAATACGTAAGCAAAAGGTTGAATTACTTTGGGAAGAATTTCATTCGATTCAGGTAGAGTTAGAATTATTAGGTGAACCAGAGCTCACAAGTGAATCAGAATATTTTGAAACAAAGTACTTTGAAGCTATTGCCCTAGCAGATTCAAAATTGTCGAAAGTATCATTAGACGCGGTTGATAATCGTTCAGCAACTCCAAGTGACTCCCGCTATCATGTAAGTGCAGGTATAAAATTACCAGACATTAAATTGCCTGAGTTTAGCGGGGATTATGGAAGGTGGACTTCGTTCCGCGAATCATTTGTTTCTCTAATTGATAAGAATACGAATTTAAGTAATGTTCAGAAATTTTTCTATTTAAAATCAGTTCTCAAAGATGAATCTTTAAAAATCGTCAACAATTTGGATGTCACTGAAGCAAATTACGAAATAGCTTGGGACTTGTTAGTCGATAGGTATGAAAACAAAAAATTAATTATTCATTCGCATTTGAAAGCTATTTTTGAGTTAAACAGTGTAGCTAAGGAAAGTTATGAATCATTGAGATTATTTTTAGATACTTTTCAATTAAACTTTCGAGCTTTAAGTTCATTGCATGATAATGCACAATACTGGCATACAATTTTGTTGTATTTACTAAATTCTAAATTAGACATAAATACAAGACGTGAATGGGAAAATCACACTAAAGACAAAGTAGAGCCTACAATCGAAATGTTCGTTAAATTTCTAAGCAGTAAATGTCAACTATTACAGACAATTGACAACAAAGCTAATGTCATTAAAGACAAAAAACACGATTATAAACCAACATCTCACGTTAATGTTAATTTTAAATCTAATAAATGTGTATTTTGCAACGGTACTCATATGATTTATTTCTGTGATAAGTTTTTAGAAATACCAGTGAATTCTAGATATGACGAGGTTAAAAAGCTAAATATATGCACGAATTGTTTGAAACCTGGGCATACTGCAATTATTTGCCGTGCTAATGCGTGTAAAAAATGCAATAAAAAGCACAACTCGTTACTTCATTTTGTAAAACAAGCACTTGCGGTAAATAAACCGGATGAAGAAAAAATGCCTAAAACCGAAGGTGCAATTATAAATAAAAATGCTAGTGCAAATTCGAACATTTTGTTACAGAATACATCAACTACTTTAGTATCGTGCGTACCGAAAGAAGCCTACGTATTATTGGCCACTGCTGTTGTTTATGTAGTAAATAAGCAGGGTGAATGGATTCGCTGTCGTGCTTTGCTAGACAGTGCCAGTCAATCAAATTTTATTACAAAAAGATTAGCCACTCAGCTTCAATTAAAATGTTTTAATATTAAAATACCAGTTACAAGCTTAAACAACACCCTCAATTCTATATCGCAAAAAACTACATGTACATTTCATTCGTTGTTAAACAATTTTAATTTTTCATCTAGCTTTTTAGTTGTAGATCAAATAACAGAAAACTTACCTCAGATTAAAATAAATGTAGAATCTTTGAAAATTCCAGCAGGAATAATGTTAGCAGATCCTGAATTCAATATACCGGGTCCTATAGATTTATTAATAGGCGCAAATTTATTTTGGGACTTATTAGAAGAGGGACAAATTAAATTGGGTAAAGATAAACCAAACCTACAGAAGACCTGCTTGGGTTGGTTAATATCAGGTCAAATGTGCAACAGTTCTACTTCGAATATATTATGCAATCTAAATATAACAAATGAGACATTAAGTAAACAGTTAGAAAAATTTTGGTCAAGTGAAGAAATTTCTTCGAGTGAAATAATTAATAATGACGAATGCGAAAAACATTTTGTTGAAAATTATTATAAAGATCAAACCGGTAGATTCGTGGTTTCATTACCTTTTAATGAAAGTCCAGAGTTACTGGGTGAGTCTAAACAACAAGCCAAAAATCGATTTTTAGCCTTAGAAAATAAATTCGCAAAAGATAAAAATTTAGCTATTGAATATAAAAAATTTATGTTAGAATATGAGCAACTGGGTCATATGAAGGAAATTGATACATCTAAGGAATTGCTTTCATTAAAAAACAATTATTATTTACCACATCATTGCGTGATAAAAAATGATAGCCTGACAACACGATACCGAGTAGTTTTTGACGCAAGTGCTAAGAGTAGTTCAAATATATCTCTAAACGACATTTTGATGGTGGGTCCTTGTATACAGGATGAGTTATTTAGCATTATTATTAGATTCAGATTGCATAATGTGGTCTTGGTGGCAGATGTCTCCAAGATGTATCGACAAATAAAGGTAAATGAAAAAGAACATAAATATCAGCGAATTGTTTGGCGTGCAAATCCCGATGAAGACCTAAAAACTTACGAATTACAAACTTTAACTTATGGTACTGCTCCTGCGTCCTTCTTAGCAACAAGGTGTCTAAAACAGGTAGCTATTGATAATTATGATAAATATGATTTAGCATCAGAAAAAATAATGCATGATTTTTACATGGATGACTTGTTGACAGGAGCATTGGATATACAGGATGCGAAAAAATTGAAAGCACAATTAGAATACATTTTAAGCAGGGCAGGTCTAATTTTAAGGAAATGGATTTCAAACAAACCCGATGTCCTAGTAAATTCAAGTATAGCCGATCAATTACATTATTTAATAACAGAAAATGACCAAACAAAAACATTAGGTATAATTTGGGACTCAGTTAATGATCAATTTAAATTTAAATTTCAAAATTTAAACATGGACGTTTCTCACGTAACTAAAAGACTAATTTTGTCCACTATAGCAAAAATATTTGATCCTATTGGTTTATTAGCACCGATTGTTATGAAGGCAAAATGTTTTATACAAAGGTTATGGCAAATGCAATTAGACTGGGATCAAAGTGTACCACTTGATATAAAAGGTAAATGGTTAGATTTTTATAAACAATTAAATTCTTTAAATGACCTAGCAATAATTAGACAAATTACAACTAAAAATGCAATAGATCTGCAATTGCATGGTTTTAGTGATGCATCTGAAGCAGGTTACGGGGCCTGTATATATTTAAGAGTTGTAGATCAGTCCGGGTTGATCACTTCGAGGTTAATATGTGCTAAATCTCGAGTAGCACCGGTAAAGACTGTCAGTTTACCGCGGTTAGAATTAAACGGAGCTGTTATATTGGCAAGGTTGATGAAGGTTGTTTTAGAGTCGCTAAAAATAACAGTATCAAAAATTAATTATTGGTCGGACTCGACTATTGTTTTGCAGTGGATTTCAAAACCGTCTAGTACGTGGAAAGTGTACGTAGGTCACAGAGTTTCTAAAATTCAGCAGATTTCCGAAATTAGTTGTTGGAACCACGTAGTTAGCGCCGAAAATCCCGCAGATATCATTTCAAGAGGTTGTTTTCCTCATCAATTACATAATAATTCTTTATGGTGGAATGGTCCAAGTTGGCTAACCCAAGATTATAATTTTTGGCCGCTTCCATATTGTCTGACTTTGTCAAAAGATATACCCGATTTGAAAACGAAAAAATGTATTAATTTAACAAACCTAACTAATGACACTATTTTTAAAAGATTTTCAAATTATAGAAAATTAATTAAAACAGTAGCTTGGATGTTACGATTTATAAAAAATGCAAAATCACCTAAAAATAAAAGGTATAATGCATTAAGTATTGATGAGTTGCAAGAAGCTATTACGATTTTGTCGCGATTAGCCCAATTAGAATTTTCTGCCGAATTAAACGCTCTACAGAATAAAAAAAGGCTGTCTAATAAAAGCAAATTGTTATCGTTGAACCCATTTGTAGATAAAGATAATTTACTTCGCGTAGGGGGTAGATTAAGGCATTCTAACCTTCCTTACGAGCAGAAACATCCAATAATCTTACCGAAAAATCATGTATTTACTAAATTAATAATTAGAAATGAGCACCTAAAAAATTTACACGCCAATGCTCAATTGATTTTATCTAATATCAGGTTACAATTTTGGATTCTGAATGGAAAGCAGGTAGTGCGTAGTGAATTGCGTAAATGTACTATTTGCTTTAGAGCAAAACCGGTTGAAAATTATTTCCAAATGGGAAATTTACCCAGTGTGCGCGTGAATCCTAGTAGAATATTTTCATCCGTAGGTATCGATTTTGCTGGTCCTTTTTTAGTCAAAGATGGGCGCTTAAGGAATCGGAAGTTGGTTAAAACATATTTTTGTATTTTTATTTGCATGGTGTCAAAGGCCGTTCACTTGGAGCCTGTTGGCGATTTATCGACAGATAGTTTTTTAAACACACTAAAAAGATTTGTATCACGGCGTGGTCTTTGTTCACGCATATTTTCAGACAATGCCACGAATCTGACGGGAGCTAATAACGAAATGAAACGCATTATAGACCTAACTAGTGCTAGTAATTTTCAAAATTATTTAATGGAAAACAAAATCGAATGGCATTTTATTCCCGCACGATCGCCACATTTTGGTGGAATCTGGGAATCAGGAGTACGTTCCACTAAGTATTTTTTGAAAAGAGTAGCCTTTAACATACACTTTACCTTTGAAGAATTCCTTACTCTATTATGCCAGATTGAGGCTATTCTAAACTCCCGACCATTAATCCCGCTTTCCAACGACCCAGAAGAGAGAGACGTATTGACACCTGGTCATTTTATTATCGGAACTGCAATGTCAGCGTTGCCCCAAAGTAATTTGCAAGAAAAGGCCATCTCTTTAGTTAGAAGATATGAACTTCTACAAAAAACTGTCCAACAGTTTTGGACCAAGTGGTCTAAAAATTATCTAAACTCTTTACAACAGAGATCTAAATGGAAACATGCCAACAACACTGGAGTTGAACTTGGTTCGCTAGTTATCCTAAAGGAGGATAATGTCGCACCTCAACAGTGGCCCCTTGGGAGAATCACTGGTCTTCACCCAGGTAGTGATGGTATAGTGAGAGTGGTGACGGTTAAAACGTCCAAAAGTGAGTTAAAACGAGCATTAAATCGTGTTTGTGTATTGCCGATAGAAACTTAAGGATAGTTTTAGGGATTGTCAAAGTCCAATTTAAACTTGGACAAAGACTGTATTTATTTAACACGTCACACATGAAATATGTTTTTAAATATACATGTTGATTATTCATATTATCATAAGTTGTTTAGTTGTACACACCGTTGTATTTAGTTGCTAGTTATTTGTTGCTTGTTGAAATTGTTAATTTCAAGGAGGGCGGCATGTCTAGTTAAGTACGCATGCGCCGCCTGAAGTTTGGCCGAAGCGCAAGACGAGCGCGGGAGTCGAGTTGTAGACTGGAGAGGAAAGAGAGTGCTATTAAAGCAGCTAAATTAAATGTGTGTTTCATTCACTGCCAAATATTAAAAACCCTATTCAATACAGTCCGCTTAGTAACCCAAACATATAGTGACCTCTCATAATATATAGATGAAATTATCTTAATTAGATTTGAATAGTGACAAGTAAATAAGGATTATCCGAGGGATTATCCTTAATAATATGTTGATGTTTATTTCACCTATATGAAAGTGGCACACATTAGATTATGGAAAAATATTCTATTTCTTTAAATTTAGTGCAGTTATCCAAAGGTCCTTTAGTATTTGCCTTATCTCCCTCTTCCTAAATCTATGGTAATTTTTCCGTTGCTACACATAAATTTATCTCTTACACGATGTAGGCTTAATAATCTACAGAGTTTTATCACAATGGCCAGACTACACAATCACTATTCTAGCGGCCAGCAGTCGCGGCAGAACATTTGTTACTTTTTTAAAGTCAGATCTCCCCTACGCATCTACCGTCCGATTCGTTGTACATTCCAATATTAATACAAAAATGGAATTAATACAGTATAAATGCAGCTGGCAATGTGAAAAACTATACCTAAGCATTATGTAGATATTAGGAAAAAATTAAACATCTATGTATTTTTTTCCATTTGCTTTATAAACACAAACAAATAATTTGAATATTTAGATTAAAAACTGTACATTTGGCAACGTTAATTTATTCAGTACTTATTATTTCTATTTCAGTTAGTACTAGCAAAGTTAGTCAGAATACTGCCAAAGCAATTTATCAATGATTTCTCACGTTTTGTGAACTCCGGGAAATGTTTATAAAATAGCTATCTAGGTAAATCAGACAACTGAACCGAAACTAATATTACATACTAAGCTACCTATATACCTAACTGTATACGGGGGCAGTCGAGTATATACATATAAGACATATAATTTTGTAACTACAAGAAGAAGAAAAACTGATGTTAATCACGTTTTACCTCATTTCATTAAAGATGTGTACGATTCATACTCTTCGATAAGTAAGTCTTAATTAAATTTTATTTCATATTAATTGAAGAACTAAACTTCGTCTTTACAGTCGTCTTTAGATGTGGTTCCTATAAATGAAACTCTATACAGGCTGTTCGGAAATAAATGCAACGTAGAGCAAGTGCCAAACTTAACTTAGTCAAAAGGTGATGTTGATGTTAAAAAGATACAGGGTGTCAAAGTTAAAATTTTATTTTCGATATTTGCAAATAACTTTTTCCGCACGGTCTGATGAAATCGAATTTTCAACAATGAAATCGAAGCACAAAGATTTCATCAGAGCGGGTAGATCTTCTTGTAATTTTGCACGTCGTCGTAATTTACCATTCCGCATAACTTGTTCAAGTAACATATTACTATATTTTCAGCGGAAAAGGCTCTTTACCTGAAACCAAAACAGTTTCTACTCGATGCATTAAATATTTCAAATAGGATTATTTCAAAAACAGTTACTCCTTTTTCAGTTTAAAAAATGTAGGATAATCGACTGTTTCAGTAGTCAGATACACTAAACCGCAAAAAAGTCATGTCATTTAAAAGAAATATGATGTGCCATAAGTGGCGCCCTCTACTAGTCTCGCCCTCAAAAACCCTCGATCTTCTAGAATATATGCAAATATTTGTATTTTTTAAAAAGTTATTTACAAATATCGAAAATAAAATTTTAACTTTGACACCCTGTACCATCAACATTGGCTGTGGTAAGTTTGGCAACATCGCATTATTTTGTCGTCAGGGATCTACTCTTGTTCTATAATAATGGTAATAATAACCTTTATTGCCCAACAGTTATAAACCATTTATAGAGCAAACAATTTAGTAATGTAAGAAACAAACAATTAATGCTTAATACTAAGATACAATGAAAAATAAAATATAAATAACTAAAGCTGAAGTACTAATTAATACTAATGTTAAAGTAATACTTGTGCAACATTTCTCAATTAATTAATGCCACAAAAAAATATATCACATGAGTTCGAGATTACATTCGCATTAGAACACATTAAATTAATTGGTGCCTTCGACATTAAACTTGTACAGGCTCTTCTACACGAAAAAGTTCTAGTGTGCCTGGATGCATGGTTGGGAACATTTATATTCAACAGGATTCAACTGAGAAAGCAGTACAGAGCAATCAATATTACCGTGTAACAACTTAAACAAAAACTGTACAGCCATCAGTTTACGGCGTTTCTCTAAAGATGTAAACTTAAATTTATTTAATAACGCAACATAATTACATCCTCTTTCAGGATAGTATCCATCAATCTTAAACGTTAAATACTTTAAAAAATGTTTTTGAATCTTTTCAATGGCCAGAGTGTACTTCATGTATATGGGGCTCCATATTAAGGAGGCGTATTTCAATTTTGTCCTAACCAAACTAAAATATAAAGATGTTAATACAGATGTGTCACTAAAACCTTTACAATTACGAATGATAAATCCCTGAGCAGTGTAGGCTGACTTAATTATATTATTTATGTGATAACTAAATGTAAGCCGACTATCAAAGTATACTCCCAAATCTCTTATGTTGTCAGTTCTTTCCAATACAATATTATTGATAGCATAAGGATATTGTAATACGTCAGATTTACGACTAAATGATAAAACTTTGCATTTGGAAATGTTCAGAAAAAGCTTATTTGTTTGACACCAATTTTCGAGACGCTGAATCTGTTCTTGTAACATAGCACAATTATGAACACTGGAGATCCGAGAATATAACTTCAAATCATCAGCAAACAACAATTTGTCACAAGTTAGTACACTACACAGGTCATTAATAAAAATTAAGAATTAAGAACAGTAATGGCCCCAGGTTCGATCCCTGAGGTACTCCACTAGTAGCAATATAGACGTCGGAGGAGAACCCGTTGTAATAAACGTATTGTTTTCTCTGTGTCAAGTAAGATGTCAAAAGCTGAAAATAACTGTAGTGAAGACCTAAACGCGAAAGTTTGTTAAGCAATATATTATGACTAATCTTATCAAACGCTTTGGAAAAATCTGTGAATATAGCATCCACTTGTCCCCTTTCATCCAATGTCTCACATAAGAATTGGCTAAAGACTGCCAAGTTACTTGTCGTTGATCTAAAGTTCATGAAACCATGTTGATGAATTGAAATAAAATTTTTTGTAGACATATATAGGCGCTGATATATAATGGATTCAAAAATCTTTGCAAAATTGTTTAAGATAGATACAGGTCCGTAATTAATAATATTTGATTTCAGCTGTGATTTATCTATAGGACAAACTTTTGCCATCTTCCACTTTTCTGGAAATACCGATGTTTTTAAACTTAAATTGAATAGTTTCAATAACGGAAGGAGTAACGTTCTAATTATATCTTTTAACAGAAATGAATTTTGTCTGAACCTGAAGTAAATTTATTTTTTTAACTTTTTTGCTGCATCTAAGATTTCTTTTTCAGTAATTGAGTCCCAAGCAACATCCAGGACAGTATTAATATCAACACCAAAATTAAAGTTATCTTCATTATCTGGGAGAGCATATACACTTTGAAAAAAATTGCCAAAGGCATTAACAATTACTTGAGGACTATTCAACCATTAATTGCCGTAGATCATTTTGCCAGGGATCCTAGAAACTTTCTTTTTGTTATTTATGAAAGTCCAAGTTCCAAGTTCTATGTTGCATTTATTTTCGGACACCCTAAGAAACTGAGATTTGGATTCCTTTTTATTTTTGTGTTGCTGAAATTTCGAACCTCAATCAGGATATCACTGTTTTTTACTGTATTAGAAAGGTATTTTCAGCTAATATAAATCAAATCTCCTACAATTCCTATCAATGAAGCCATATGTATGCTCTCCACAGACAAAGCTCTATTCAATAATTATTTAAAAAAATTAATCTAGCTAAATGTAACCTATTTCTGCATTTTTAAGATTGCTTCTTTAATAATCTATTTATAGGCAAAGTGCTAGCGGCAATTGAACGGAATTTTTATGCTTTTTCCTTTTATTTCTGAGGTCTTCTGGCAACACTAAAACTCTATTGATTCTAGATTGAGTTCTAGATGGATTCTAATTACTGCTGACAACCGAAATCGGTTTTTTGGATAGTTCGGTTAACCGGTTTCGGGATAATTCGGTTTTTTACAAAATCCGAAAACCGGTTATTCGATTCTTCCAATAACCGATTTTAGTGCTGACAAGTGAAATCGGTTTTTTTGGATAGTTCGGTTAATCGGTTTCGGACAATTCGGATTTTTACAAAACCTGAAAATCGGTTATTCGATTCTTCAAATAACTTCAAATAGTTTGTTCATTAGAACCAAACATCCGAATAATCGGATAATCGATTATTCGGTGGTTTCTTTCTATCAAAAAAGAAATCTCGTTTATCGTTTCTCCCCACTCCCCGTTCCTCGTCATCATTCCACATAGTAGATGTACTCGAGTAGAGAATGTTAGAGAGGGTTATTCATGCAACTAGAAGGATTGGCAGATAGCGTAAACATTTTTTTCTGAAAATTTGATTCCTTGGATAATTCAGTACGAACTTTTCAATGAAAATATTTTCATTTTTCAACGCTATACCACTTCCGGTTATATCGGAAGTATGGGAGTGGTATATCCGGTAGTAGCTACCAATTTTGTTATTTTAAATGAACGTCCTGTATGTTTTTGCTTTTTTGAATTTTATAGTGAATTTTAGTGTGACTTTATATGACATTATATATTATCTAAAATGAACTGTTTTGGAGCATATGGCATAGCTAACTTTAAAAATTCATATTTTAAAAACAATAAAAAAGGTGATCTTTATTTTTATTAGGTGTTATGTTTCGTTTTGATGTATTCATATTTAGCCTGTCATGTACAGAGTCCTCAAAATTAATTGACAAACTTGAGGAAATTCAAACGTGCTTGACCTAAAAATAAAGATTTCCACTTTCACTGTTTCTGAAATATGAATTTTTAAAGTTAGCTATGATATATTTGATAATACGAGTATATGCCAAATGAGAAATGTTATACAATTATAAAGTAACACTAAAGCTTACTATAGAATTTAAAAATGCAGAAATTACAGGACGTTTCATTTAAAATAAAAAAGTTGGTACCTACTTCTGGTATAACAAGAAGTCGTATCGCGTTGAAAATATTTTAATTGAAAAGTGTATCGAATTACCTAAGTAGCCAAATCTTCATAAACAAATGTTTACCCCATCTGTCAATTTAACCGGTTATTCGGCTAACCGATTATTCGGTTATTCGAATAACCGGTTATTCACTTAACCGAATATTCGAATAACCGGTTTTGATTATCCGGTTTTCACCACTATTCGGGTAACCGGTTTTATCTGAAATCGGTTTTAACGGAACCCGGTTAATCGGTTTCACTTTTTTCCGGTTTTTGCCAGCACTAATTCTAATAGTAGTTGTCGCGCTATTAATAATTTTAAGTTACTGAGACAGATAGCATTTAAGTTTTATTTGATTAGGGAAATTTATTTAAAAAAAAATGTAAAAGAACTAAGAAATTACCCTCTTTCTAGAATTTGTTACCGAATTCGGAGAAATAGTTTCTTACGTAGTTATGAAAAGTGCGTAGAACTTGCAGGATAGCATCAATGTTTATTTTTATCCAAAACTTTACGACCGGCTCCGAAATTATCGCATTTATCAGATGAACGTATTAAATGGATGTAATGCAAGCAGATACGCGCTCTAATGCGAGGTTGAAACTCCTCGAAATGCCATTTTATCGATGTTTTCGCCGCTAAAATAGCCGGTCAGATGGTCGCTTTGCCAAGATCTGGCCGAGTTAAAATATTTGTTCCTTTTTAACTGACCATCTTTTCAATTTATCGATCCATACGAAATCCATAAAGCCACGATATTGATTTGCGGAATAAAGATGATAATTTTGCTCATACAGGCTTGTCCGTACCATTATTACCACTAAAGATATTGGTAGTAACTTGGTCCAGGTAAGTGGAAATTTTTTGACAGTTCAGAATGTAATCATATATGATCTATACAGTAGCATCTTATCTATATAAGAAATATGGTGGATATACCTGCAAAATTGCAACAAATTGTTTCCATACACTTGATTTTTATTTTCTAATGTTATCTGACATTAGGTTTTGATTTTCTTGTCTAATAACTAAAATTATTCCATAAATAAATAGCTTCAGACAATATTATTTTCAATTACAAAGTCTAAATGTACTTCATATGTACCTTCAAATTAGTTTGGCGTGAAATTTTCTTTAATCAAGAAAATATTTTTATAGAACACTGTAAATATCTCGGGATGTTTAAAATAGTAGTATTTTATTCAAACTTTGTCGATTATTATTCATATTATTGCTATTATTAGTATTAATCCCAATACAAGAAGTTTAAAAATTTAGTGGCCTATAGACGCGACTGCATCAGATACTGCAGATGTAATTCAATGCCGGTCGGGGCATTAGTCCGCGGAGTAGTTGTTACCTGCAGTATCATTTATAGGTCTTGTAATATTATTTAATTCTCATAAATTTGTTATTTTATATAATATGGTATACCTACCTAGTAATATAAAGTATTATAAATAAAATAACTAAACGGTATATTCGTTTGGCTATTTCCGAAAATGAATTATTTTCTGTTACTATAATATTGAAACTAGAATAGAAACTAGAAACTTTCCCGTAGAAAATATTTGTTTATCTTTTGAACCTAGTGGTAATACTCCTACATGATGATATTTTTTCACCCTGTATAATGTCCATTCTGATGATCCATACACTTGGACTTGCAAGTTCAAGTTCAATGGGAGGTGAGGCCATTAAGTTAAACCACAAAATCCGACGAGGAGAAAGGTAAAAGCGAATTATTAGTCAGGTATGCAGCTGGGACACACCCATCTGTAAGTTTAAGGCCGCTTTTAACCAGAACTCGTAACGGAATTTGGACAATTTACCATAGACCGTTCTTATATAATTCCACCAGGTTGTAGGCACAGGCATTTCAACAGCAATGTTTAAATAGTTCGTGTCGTCTCAGCCATTTTTTTTATACATTAAAAACACAATTAGTAATGAAAAATTGATTTGTTTCATTCACGAAAATTAATATGTTTGGAGTAACCTTGCATTAACAGTTCTTTTATGAAACCTAAAAATTGCATTTTAATTTTTTATTATTATGATAAAAGTGCTTCTGTTTATTTCATAGTAAATGATTAAGTGTCATAGATTGTACATGCAGATAGTCTTAGACTACTTCATGAAAAAAAACTACGCATTCTTAACCATAATGAATGGTAAGGCCAGTGTGCACACATTCTACTATGGCAGGTTTGTGTTATGGAAAATATTCTACTGGGTGTGTCGTTATAAGCATGTTCAATGGATATAGTGTTCTCATTTTTTGGACAACTTATGTTTATACATATACATACCTACTTTGTTTCGAAATAGTCTTTCCTATGTCAGTTGACAAAGTAATATATAAGGCGATTCAGTAATAATGCCATTAATTTTAAGGGAGGATCGGCAATGAATACAGGGTGTCTGGAAATTATGAGCAAATATTTCAGGGGTCATAAAATAAGAAGAAAACTTCATATAAACTAAATAGTATGTCGAGAAATGGACCCTAAGCGAGCTAGATCCTTTTGAAAGGTAGGCCCTGAAGATGGTTTTTGTTCAATATTATCGAAACGATTCGAGATAAAGTAAATAAATTTGGACCAATAAGTGAGATTTTTATACTGAATTAGAAAGTTTACACAAAATTTAGGCAATTTATTCAGAAGTGTAAACAGAGCCGGCTTTAGGTTATTTTCAACCGTAACTTTGTTTGTTAGAAATTGAACCACAGAAATTTATAATATATCGTGTTTCACATTGAAAAAATATTCTTATCCGACTTCGATAAAATGCATCGTTTTCAAGTAAAAATCATTTAAAGTGGTACATACAGATTGGTATGTAACCGAAAAAAATCCTTATTGAGCATATTTGTTTGTTTTGTTTTTGTTCCCAAGTATACCTTATAGTTTCAATCGTACGTTTACAAAACTTTGTTAAATTAATAAATTGTCATTTAAATTATTACGCGGTGTATAATGCCTCGACCAGCATTGAATTGCACCTGGAGAGTCTATAGCAAACAGCTAGAGTCAGTCGTCAGTAGCTCACGAGGCATACCGGTTTCGAGCTTATTAGCTCTCATCAGTATGCCATAGGGTATAAACCATCTTCAGGGTCGACCCTTTAAAAGGATCTAACTCGCTTAGGGTCCATTTCTCACCATATGTTTATATAAAGTTTTCTTCTTATTTTATGACCCCTGAAATATTTTCTCATAATTTTTGGACACCCTGTATAATATGAATACGTGATTAAAAAAAATTGATCATTATTTAAACCCATTTCCGGACTGTTACTGGCTGCTAGTGACCTCGATTCATTCACAGCTCCCAAATCAACTCGGCGTAGAATTCTTGTATCACATTTTGCCGATACCCTAGAAGATCTCGTCACGGTATCAAAGACTCGATGTCATGAAGACGTTGAAAGGGTCGCACAAGAGTTCGCGGAAGTGGAAATTTTTGTCTATGAGGGAAACGTCTCTAATATCCTGCTGCAGCGACAATCGCATTTTGTAAACATTTTTCTTGTAAAACCATTACTTCCGCATATTTGAAATTCGTAAAATTAGCCATTATGACCGACACGCGAAGCTGTCGGAAAAAATTAAGGGATTAAAAATTTTTTTAAATTTTTTGCGTGTTTTCAAATGGCTGTATCTTTGGTAAAAATGGTCGTATGTGAGTGAAAAAAAAAGCAATTTGAAGCTTGTAGTGTCTAGTTTATAGACAAAAAAAAAGTAACAATTAGTGCAAAATCCTAATGAATGTCATGGAAAGAAAATTGTTCGAAATTAGTTATTTTTAATGTACAGACTTCAAAAAAATTTTCAACCTAACTACAGATATATACTATATGGATTGGATAAGTTGTTCATTTAGCTTCAATTTATTTTTTTGTCGGCCTCGATACGACCATTCCTCGCTAAGTTATCAGTCTTTGAATGAAAATGCGTCATTTTCTCTTCTCTCAGCAATATCTCGGGAATCAATGGTCGCTCAGAAAATGGAAGGGGGGGTTTCGGAAACTTGGATCCATTCTCTACAATATTCGGCATGTTTTTTCAGGAAATAATTTTTTTTTTTTCATTCTTAACATGACTGAAAAATTTCGAAAAACAGGACTTTTTGAGGTCTTTACGAAAATCACGTGCCACATTGAGAATATTGGGAAAATGACTAATCTTAAGTGTGCATCTTATAGACCATTGTACCCTCAAAAGCCATACAAAGTTTCAACCTGATCCATCAAGCCGTTTTATCGTTTCATTCCATTGAATTTTTGAAAAAATTAAAGGAACGCGTTTTTTTGCCTTTAGTTGTTGCTTGGAATTTTTTTTATCGCAAGATCCATAAACTAGACACTTCAAATTTCAAATTGCTTTTTTTCACTCACATACGACCATTTTTACCAAAGATACAGCCATTTGAAGAATCGCAAATTGAATTTTTTTTTTGATCCCTTAATTTTTTCCGATAGTGTAAATTAACGGTTGCGGGTGGCATTGCATTGTTCTTTTCACGTATACCCCATCCATGTATGTGGTGTGACTTCTAAATTTGCGAAAAATGAATACGATAAATGCGATGGTGGCAGATTTGAATAAACATCCTCAAATGTTAAGCATTTTTATTATGTACATGGACGTGTATGGACGTGGCAACACTGTTTCGTTTCAACGCTCGAACGCTGTATGGCTTTATTAGAAAACTTTTTCTGTGCCAGTTGTTATCGGGAGCTATAGTTTCTAAAATCGGCAAGAACACATTGATAAAAGTTTTACTTACATAACAAGAACTTTACGGGAATGTAAATTGAAGGCGTTTTCATTAACAAATATTATGTAGTTAATATGGAGAATAGAGCGTGTGTAGAAGATTTAAGATTTCGACTGCATAGAAGAAAAATTTATTACAAAAAATCTTAAAATATGTATATTACTGTTAATGAAATTATTAATAAAATTAGTTGATTTTTCCATACTGTTTTAAGATAGACTATAGTTTCCTTCAAAACTTCTAGAAGCGATATAATTAGTATGTTATCGGGTGAGGTATCTCATTAATATACTATCTGCAAAATGAGTATGCGGTTGGTTGAAATAACTACCGTGTAGAGGAAAATGATTAGGTAGGTACACGTGATATTCTTGTTGCATAAACAACTTTGCAATAATTGCTAATTCAGTTCCAAGGTAATTTGTGTCGCAGTGAGGCGCTAAAATTTTGTTACAGGAAAATATCGCCGCAGCCATTTTCGGTTTTTAGTGAATTATATACCGAAAGTGGTCAATGTCTGGGTATATAAGGGTGTAGCTTTTATAATGTCTCTTGAAAATATTTGCAAAATAAGTCTTTTATTAAAAAGTTCGATATAACTACCACAATTCGCAAAAAACGCCAAAATATGAAAGCTGATCTTGATAATTTATCAAACATGTAGGACACAATCGTCGTATTGCGTTTAGTATTCCTTAAAAATAGTCATAAAACACTACAGCAAAAAACAACCTGAACATTTTATGCATTCTTATTTAGGTCAGTCGAGCTAATCTTGTTTAAAAAAAATCGGGGGGTGTGACACTCCTCAAAACAGGTATACCTTTTGTATGAACTCAAAAAAATTTGTAGAAATTAATGAAATCTGTAAAATCATGTTTCACTTAAAATCACATGAAATCATGTGAAATCTCGTAAAATCTGTGAAATCAGCAAAATCACGTAGGTAAATCAATTGAGCAACTAATTTCATTTGGTTAAGTTGTCGTCTGTCAGAAAACGTTTACGTTTTTTCTTAAATTAAATCTTGTTCAAGTAAGTTTGTATTTGCTTGTAAGTATGTGCTTTAGGGTATTAAAATATAGTTGTAACTGTTAATGTTATATGTTTAGCGCAAATAAGTAGAACTGATGTTCAAGTTTAGCTTGATTTAATTACTTACATTAAAATCGAAAATGGATAAAATATTATTTATCTCCTATGCCTATATCTTTACACGATATACTAAATAATATTTCTTTAACCAGTATGGTTATTGAATAAAAAACACATGTAAGGCTGGTTGCTTACAGCTAGTGAAATTTAAACTCCCATCCCATATTTCACCGTTGTTTAAAAAAAAACTTAATTAATCAAACTCGACATAATGTGAAATTTTCTAGGTAGCTGCGAAGCTCGATACTTTAAAATCATCAAATTTAAATGAAATGTAAGGAAATCAATAAAATCAACGAAATCATGCGAAATCAGTGGAATCAGGGAAATCAAGCGAAATCAGTAAAATCAAGTGAATTCATATAAAATCTGGTAAACTCACGAGAAATCATGTTAATCTGGAATTCATGTGAAATCTGATTTCGCTGATTTCCATTAAAGTAATAGAGAATTTGAAACCAGGTGTATGTACAAAATTGTTGGAAGGGACACCTCTCGAAAAAAAAAAACATACTCTATTACTTACATTTACTTTATCTTACTCTCCACATTAAACACTGTACATTGAGAAATATGCAGAAACACTGTTTAAATGAGACGGAAAATTATACACCATTTTGGATATTTTTTTATTGTTTACATGGTCTTATAGCAGTAAAATAATTTTAATGAATGGCTATATATTTTCGCTATAACGTTTATCAAGGAATTTAACGATGATACATGACGTAATAAGAATGCGTAGCTTTTTCCTTCTATAAATAGTTGTGCTTTTGAAGATAATACATGTCTAAAAGCCCAAGCTTGCTAAATCGTTCTCAGAAAGACGTGTCTTTCGTTTGTCAGATCTCTTATGATAGTTAATGGTAGTGTATATATGTATACAATATTTCAGCACAGTTCTAGTAGGAGCCGACTGTTCGAAATAAGTTTTTATATATTTTAGGTATTAATAATATTGTGTGAAACTAACTACTCAGTGGACAAAAGCCCCAACCTGCGTTGAATTACACCCACAATATCTACCCATATATTCCTTATTATTAGCTTTTGTAACATTTTTTTACTGTTTTAGAAAGGTATTTTAAGCTAATATAAATCAAATCTAATACAATTCCTATCAATTAAGTCATATGTATGTTCTCTGATACCAAACATCTAGGTATGCTAATGAACAATTCCACAGACAAAGCTCTATTCAATAATTATCTAAAGAAAATAATCTAATTTACTCACTCTATAAAAATCTAACTTCACTTTTTTGGCAGTGGGAACACGACAAATTCAACCACAATAGATGAGATCTGACGACCTATTTCTGCATTTTTAGGATTGCTTCTTCAGGTGGTCTCCTTTAAGTTGAATCAAATATCTAACTATAAAAATTATTATAAAAATTAAAATTATTTCAAGTTAAATATCGACAATGACAAAAAAGTGACATCCTGCCAATGAATTAAATATGACAATACCTACTTGAAAAATGTTCACCTTTTATGTAAAAGTTTTTATATATGTTTAGGTATTAATAATATTGTGTCCACTGAGTAGTTAGTTTCACACAATATTATTAATACCTAAAAATATATAAAAACTTTTACATAAAAGGTGAACATTTTTCAAGTAGGTATTGTCATATTTAATTCATTGGCAGGATGTCACTTTTTTGTCATTGTCGATATTTAACTTCAAATAATTTTAATTTTTATAATAATTTTTATAGTTAGATATTTGATTCAACTTAAAGGAGACCACCTGAAGAAGCAATCCTAAAAATGCAGAAATAGGTCAGATCTCATCTATTGTGGTTGAATTTGTCGTGTTCCCACTGCCAAAAAAGTGAAGTTAGATTTTTATAGAGTGAGTAAATTAGATTATTTTCTTTAGATAATTATTGAATAGAGCTTTGTCTGTGGAATTGTTCATTAGCATACCTAGATGTTTGGTATCAGAGAACTTACATATGACTTCATTGATAGGAATTGTATTAGATTTGATTTATATTAGCTTAAAATACCTTTCTAAAACAGTAAAAAAATGTTCGAAATAACTTAGTAATACAATGCAATATAATTCTCAAAGAAAACATTTAATTTATATTCACGTAAGTATATGATGTATTCAAAATAAATCTATACTTGTATATTCTGAGTGGTGTTCCGAGGCCTTCAACAGGTACAGGTTCGCGTCACAACGCCTCACTGACCTATATCCAATCGAGCGAAGTCTCGGACGCTATTGCAAGTGCTGCTGATACCGTTATAAATACGGCTGAAGATTGTATTGTCCGATAGAGCTGTTTAATCCTCGACGTAAGTGCATACCAGTTATTAAAAACAGGTACACGCTATACCTGCCATTGACGTTTGAAAAAAATCACCTTCACCGGTGCTGCTAGTGTATAAATATTGTTCGAGTTAAACGTGAAAGTATCAAGATACTCCTTTCGGCATGATGCAGATTCGAGTCAGTGAGGTGGCAGTGCTCTTCCTCATTCTCTGATGGTGAACCGAGCATAATAATTTCGATTGAGCTTATTCTAATGGCTTTGGAAAAGTGTATGTATGTCTGAACACTTCTAATACAGCCAACAAATAAAACACAGTGGAAACAATATTCTGTTACAAAAAATCTGCATTAATTGTTAACGATAATAATGCATCCTGTTTTTTTATCTTGTATCGTCTTTGAAAACGGAATAAATCCGAAGGAATCCAAAACATTGGAATGAGCTGATGTTTTAACTTTTATTATACAAAGCTTCAAATAAAATTTTTCCCTATGTAGATTCAAAGAAGGTGGTGTATTCAGCTTGGTAAAATTGCAAATGAATACATTGAGTATTGCTCAAGAAAAACTTCAACTCATAGGATGGAAAAATGTATCTGTGGTTGAAAGATACAGAAGAGATATTTTTTCTAAAGTATATATCCATTATGATTTTATATTCTGGCACATCATGTCATTAGTTTCAAGAAGAGAAACTTGAGGTCATGTAATTTTTGAGCAAAGTTCGGAAATTATAAAATGGTATCTGGCATGGAAGCTATAATGAGTTTAAATTTTGATAATTTGATGAACGACAAATTAGTATGGTTTTCATGTATCCATAATATAAGGATACGTGTATTGTAAGTAAAATGTAATTTCCATAGCAACAACATACAAAGCAATAAAAATCGTACTTGACAGTATAGTAACGTCAAATTTGTTTTACATTTTTTTAAATTTATGCACATTCTTTAGTCGTCTGAAAAATTGTTATACTGGCTACAATATTAGTGAGGATTAACAACTATACAGGGTGAACCTTAAATAAGTACAAATATTTTAACTGCTGGTGTAGTTCGTCATATAGATCAGTCTAGTGAAAGCCATTTTTAAAAATTTCTAATATTTACGGATATATTAATTTTTTAAAAAATACCCACATTTTGAGGATCGCTCTCATAACCAATCTAATGAACCCTATGATTTATTGCGAGGTTGCCAATGTAATAGTAAAGTAATACGGTTAAATTCTATTTTAAAAATACTTGTTGCAGCATAAGTACAGTAAAGTTGGGTATGTAGTATGATATGCAGTATTATTAACATAAATTTTAACTGCTTAACTGACCTTACTATAAACGATTAAAAATTAATTTTCGCAAGTTAAATACATACTACCATAAAGTATTTAGGAAAATATTACGTGATATTACTATGTTTAATGTTCAAAAATTATACATAGACGTGCACACAAGCTTACTTGTTTGTTAAAGAATTAACTATTTGCTCAGTAATCCACATTTCACAAGTTAAATGTCATTGTACACTGTTAGAAAGAGACACAAGACAATTTCCTTAAGTTTTTTTATGAAGAATAACGAAAAACTATGATTTTCACACAGCATATTAAATTTAATTTTCGCCACATAACCCCAAACGAGTCAGTATCCAGAACCATAAAGTGACTTCGCAATTTAATCAGTGAAACAAATTTTAAAAATAAAGGTACACACAATATTAAATAACAAAATAGCAGCTTGACGTATGCGTTTAATATCAAGAAAAGCAGAGACATTTGTGTAACACTGGCAACACTGTGAACCACACGTTCAATCTGCAGTGCTATGACTCTATGACTGTATGAAAGTCAGCGGTCCTCAATAAGTTTTCTAAAGAAAAATTACAAAATTTATTTAAAATTTCACTTTTTTATTTCTGATTTTTTTGTAAAAAAACTATTAATTATGTGTTCTACACAGTGAACTATACTGCTGGTTAAAATATTTGTACTTATTTAAGATTCACCCTGTATGTATATAAATATAACAGTCAGACTGCCAGTATAAAAAATTAAATTACTACTTTTAACATACAGGGTGAACCTTAATTGAGTATAAATATTTTAACTGCAGGCGTAGTTTATCTTATAGATGATACTTGGCCCGTCACATAACCTCAAACTGCGTAGAAAAGTCCACATTTTTTATTCTCTTATTAAATCCAACACATTGTAAAAAGTTAATTGCCACATAAATTTTATATTTTTAACTAATATTTTTTCTGTAGAAGATATAGAAACTAAAAATAATTTTCTCCACACTAAAACGCAGTCCACCAGTGCAGGGACAGCATGGCAAGGTACAAGTGAAAAGGAAAGATGTTATATTTGTGGTAAGGTAATGCCTACCGCATCTGTTGAATTGTATAAAAATACTGAAATTAAACCTTTTGGAATGACCATTCATTGGGAACATAAACAGTGACCGAAATATTCAACAAAATTAAAGTATTTAACTGAGCGGTTATTACAGTTATAAAACTATTCAGTCACCGGTTCAAAACACCATCACATATCTTATAATGCAGAACTGTGAACGTTTATAAAAATTGTAGGAAACCACCAGACCTGGTGATATCCACGGCATCATTCATCGTGAATATGTTCCTGCCGGCCAGACAGTGACTGGACAGTTCTATCTTGGCGTCCAGGAACGGCTGCGCCAGTGTTGCCACCCTGAAAAATTTTTCAGTAATAGATCTTCATAAAAATTGTAATAGATTTGGCACTAAAAGTAATAGATCTAGTAACAGATGATAAAACACAATAAAAAAAATAAACATTATTATGTGAACTACCGTCTCATTTTTACAAATGATTAGCATGTATCTGTAGATTAGTTTAAAAAAGGCACATTAATTTTCATTAAAAAAATATTTAGGGACTTTTTACAGAAAAAATATGAAAAGTGCAAAATAAAATATGTAATCACAGATATTGTTTTGGAGATTTATTAAAATTTTTCGAAACAATTTATGTTTGTGTCGACTGCTACAGTAACAGTACTAATATATAACAGTAGTTTTGTTTTGACCACAAAATATAAAGGTTTTGATAGACAACAATCCAAATTAGAATCGTACCAACGTAGTGTAGTACCACTGCACTCAAAACACGAAAAAGAAGAACATAACACATAAATAAAGCCCTGTTCGTTAGATGCTGCTCCTAGTGGCTCCAAGAGATCTTAGATCAAGGAGAGTACGGAGCAGTAACGTCCCAGATCATACATTAGAGCAGTCAGATGTTGAAGTAATTCAATGTAATTTGCCTGTGTTTGTTAAGAGCAACTTAACATAACCAATTTATTTGATTTGTTGTTTGTTGTAAGGAGTATATGTGTGCTTTAGCATTTTTTCTTCTATTTGGGTATACAAAAAGCAAATTTGGTATCCACCATGAAAAAAGAAAACTTATTAGTTTTATTGGCCTAATTAGTAGTGGAAGGAGACAAAAATCCTTCAAGTCGTAAACATGTTCATAAATTTCAGTAATTTTGCTGATCACAAATAGAAATCATCACTTCAAATTCGGTGATGGTACCACTACCAATATACAAATACATAAAATAACATAAGTAAATATCTAACAAAATTATTGAAAAAAAAGATGTTTACCGACAATTACGTCAGATAGATCAACAAATAATAAAATCAGCTGACTGCTCTACTCCCTTTGCTCCAGCACAAATGACACAGTATCCAGAGCAATGATCTTATTGATCGGAGTGAAATACTCTTTCATAACGAACAACATAGGTTTCGTACTCGGCCTTAACAAACGCCGATAAAATACTCCGATTGACTTGGAGTACATCAAGCAGACACAACGAACAGGGCTTAAACGAGTTTCGATCAAACAACATACAATTCTGTGTCGTGTCGACCAAGACCATAGAACAGACAGATCATAGATAATTTATTTGTCAGCGGAGAACAACAGAATACAAATCCGTAACTGCCGGCATTGTGGCCGTAAAATTTGATTTCAATAATTACGATGACATTCAAATTGTAAATTTGTAATAGATATTATGGCCTGGGTAATAGAGTAATAAAAATTATCAAATTGTAATAGATTTAGAAGAATAGTGCTTCCAATCGTGGGAGCACACGTTGAAATCGTTGTGTAGAGTTAGAGGGATACCATTGTGCCTGTCAAACTCCACATTTTAAGAATAGTTATAAAATTGAAAGTTATAGGAAATTTAATTCGGATCTGATTCCAAAAAATTTATAAAATCTTATATATCTAAGTAAATTGTCTTTTATATAGATAAACTGATTAAATTCCCGTCAGACACATTATGCATAGTTGAAATTTCTGCAAATGCGTAAGTACAGATTGGTCAAGTAGAAGGTATAAAAAGACAATGGTAAACAAATGTTGGTATATTTGCCTTAATGCAAGAAATATGTTATTTCTTACATGTCAACAAAGCCTATTAGTAAATAAATAAATTATTATTAAGTTTTGCAACAAAAAAGTTATTGGTGTCAAGGAAATAAAAAACTACAAATACTAACCAAAAATAACTGCACATCACATTTTAGTACCACAATTATTATTATTATTCATGATTAAATAAAATTGTTTTAATCAACAATGACCTAAGTCTCATTATAATTATGAATTAAAAATGTACTTATGACATTTATGCTCGCCTCATACATTTTTACTCTTATGTCATATTCTAGAGTTGTATTCTTTTGAAATAACACAGAACTGCTTATTTGATCACTTATGATATTAAAAGCACGGTTTGTTGTTTGCAAAAGAATCTTAGGTATTTTTAATTTATGGCTTTGATCTACGCCTATGACTACCAAAACTAACCTATGGCAGGTTAGGTTACTACTTTCCCACAAATTACATACTTTTTGCATCCCATCGCGAATTATAATATAATAAACAAAATAAAAGGCTGAAAACCATAGCAAAGGTATCAAATTCACTTCAAAAAGAAGAAGACACACCATAAATAATAAACAACAATATTGGTGGTGGATGTAAAATATCCCTTAATTATTTCATTTCCAAAATTTAGCTTAGTTTTTGTAATGTTAAATATTTGTGTGTAATGCATTAAATATGCACTACTTTATTAATCTTACGGGAGTATCAGTATATCTTAATAAAAATTAACACATTTGTCAACGTTGGAGGAAATGTTGGATTTGTTTATTTTTGCATATGTTTCCTGTGTTGCTGTGAGACTGTGCCCTTTCAAATATTTACTTGCTTTATCAGCAATCCTGGGACTCATCGACCACATCCCTTCCATCACCCTGCAACACAACTGCGCGTATCACGTTATACAGTTATATTAACAGGCTGCTAGTAATTTATTGTTCATAAATAAATAAAAGGACAAATCGCATTCTCGCCTCAAGGTCGGTCGGCTAGTATCTGGTAATTTTACAATCATACTTGTCTAAAGGTATGGCTTACATCACTTGTTGCCTCGTTAAGACACAAATGAGACGTTTCCCGTGTTGTTATCAACAAAGAAAGATTGGAAGGATTGTTCAATAACATAATGGGATTGTATAGTGGCTCACGTGAGCCCCACTATCATCAGATTGGATTCCACTGTGATTTTTTTTTTATAATTTTGGTCAAAATATAGAAACGTATAACGTTTACAACGATTTTTTAGCACACTGATAACAAATATTTGTAATGTTATGCGGTGGATTGTTGGTTATTTATTGTCTAGGTCAATTGGTCAATAGTGTGAAAATAACGCAGCAGAATGTAACATAATCTTCCACTACAGCGCGTCCATAAAATAACGCATACATTCATTATTAGCTAAATGAACAATGTTATTAAAAATTCCCGTAACAGGTCGATTTTTTATTTTAATTTACTGTTTTTTCAAATAATAATTTAATATACAGGGTGACCTACCTTCGATTTATGACGTCATCATCAGTTTTTTTTAATAAAACCCCATTTTTTCCCCATTTCATATCATAAACTGCTTCAAGTTGGTACAGGGTGGGTTAGAATACCAAAGGTGTTCGTCGGAGAATAAGACGTTAGCAATGAAATTGTTATTTCGATTATTTTGGTGCATCATATACGCGCAGAATTTTCAGTTCTTCCATTAAGGGCGCCATTTTTATACGCAAATTTTCATGTTTTTTAATAGTTTATCAAAGTAGTTGTAATAACAATACATCATTTCATTTAATTTTTAGTATATTTATTCATTTGTAAATAATTTGTAATTTTGATATCGTTGCCCACCCGATACCAATTTGAAGCAACTTGCGATACACTTTTGGAATCAGCTCAGCAAGGGAAATCCTGAAATTGGGAAAAAACGGAGTGTCCCATTTAAAAAAACGGTGATGACGTCATTACTGGAAGGTGGATCACCCTGTATATTAAATTATTATTTGAAAAAAGAGTAAATTAAAATCAAAAATCGATCTGTTTAACATTGTTTATTTAGCTAATAATGAATTTATTCGTTACCTTATGGACGCACTGTATATATTACTAATACAGTAATTTCCGCATGGATTTTGAAAGCAAACGTTGTAGCATTTCCAGCGTTACTACTACCTCAATTGAAAATTTTAAGTTCAACATAAAATAAAGTAGAAGTAATACGTAGAAATTTTCTTTTGACGAAAATCGATTTCTCGTATATTCTTATTTCTCTGTACCTACTGTTGAGAAATGATAACGCTAGGTGGCAATTTCTAAAATCGCTATTTTCAGTTTTTTCACAATATTTCAGCAACGGCAGCAGATATCCCGGATCTGTTTGGTTTATCTTAATGACAAAAGGCGTAACTCTTTTTTAGCTTGGGTCACCCTATATAGTTTATGGTTTTCCAGATGCGGATGGTGAGCCATGAAAAACAGGCGACTCTGTATATTGGTCGAAGCATAATTACTGTAGTTAATATATAAATATGCATACCTTTTACTTTTACTATTTGTTTGGTATGGTAGAAGAAATAAATATAATTTTAATTATAATGTAATATTTCGTAATACAAATAAATTTGTTTCATTTTTTATAATTATGTATGTTTTCATCTGCAATTAATTCTGCTAATTGGCCATATTCTATCCTTAGTAGTATCACTGTCACTTTCATATTTGTAGTCACTAGTTAAGTATTGTTCACGTTAATAAAAATTCGTATGTAACCGTATGAACTCGCATTGTATTAACCGTTTTTCAAAAACAACATTCCTCAAAGTCATCTCAATAGGTATTTTGCTACTATTTGAAACATGTAAAAGTAACATTTCTTTAGCTAAATAATATTCTATAATCATTTCCGTGTTACTTCTGTTGGATGCAAATCTAGACAGTAACTTCTTTATCTTCAAAAACACCACCTTGTCTTGTAAAGAAGTAAAAACTCTTTGCTGAATGTGTTCAGAGAAACTCAATTTATGGTCGAAGCATACACCCAAATCTCTAGTCATGTCAGTACGTAATAAAACTTCAGTATCTACATTGTAATGCAAAAGAATAGGGTTTATTTTACGTGTAAATGATATTACTTTACATTTTGAAATATTTAATTGTAACTTGTGTAAGATTGGGGAGATTATTGGGGGTTGAGAAGGGTTTAATCTGATGGTCAGCTGATACCATAAAGACGTAATGGTAATTTGTTTACTTATTACGTGGGCGGTCTAACATATGTGTAACTATAGCAATATATAAATACCTAAATTGAATATCCCACATCGGCCGTGGTCGGGGCAGGTCAGGACTCGAGCATTTTGGATGGTGAGGTGAGATGATTCGTAATTTATAGGCGGCCATAAAATAAGTCTGTAAATGATTTAAAACATACCTGAGCACCCTACCTTCTAATTATAAAATGTTTATAAATGACTACTGAATGTACTACTGTACGTAACCTTTAATCGTAAAAGTAACTGTGACCATTTAACTCTGAGCATATACAGGGTGTGATATATCTACTGCACAATCAATAAGCCATTCTAATTCAATCTATTATCACACTATTATACATGTTGAATATTTAACTAGGTCTAGCATTATCGTACTGTTCTTGGCACCCATCAGGAGTGCCAACACCAGGAGTGCAATGGGTGTTAGGGGCAAACACGCAAAACACCCTCCCAGTGTGCTCAACACACGGTCTTGTGGCTTCGACTAGCAGGAGGGGCGCTGCGGGTACAAAGGGCAAACTCGCGATGTACCACCTCACGGGGCTAATCCAACACCAAATACTGTCGACACAACATAGTCGGAGGGGCGCTGCGGGTACAAAGGGCAAACTCACGATGTACCACCTCACGGACTAACTCACCAGGTGTTAACAGATGCAAAGGGCAAACTCACGATGCATCCCACCAAAATACCGTTGACATAACATAGCCGGAGGGGCGCTGCGGGTACAAAGGGCAAACTCACGATGTACCACCTCACTGGCTAATCCAACACTAGATATTGTCGACATAACATAGTCGGAGGGGCGCTGCGGGTACAAAGGACAAACTCACGATGTACCACCTCACGGACTAACTCACCAGGTGTTAACAGATGCAAAGGGCAAACTCACGATGCATCCCACCAAAATACCGTTGACATAACATAGCCGGAGGGGCGCTGCGGGTACAAAGGGCAAACTCACGATGTACCACCTCACGGACTAACTCACCAGGTGTTAACAGATGCAAAGGGCAAACTCACGATGCATCCCACCAAAATACCGTTGACATAACATAGCCGGAGGGGCGCTGCGGGTACAAAGGGCAAACTCACGATGTACCACCTCACTGGCTAATCCAACACTAGATATTGTCGACATAACATAGTCGGAGGGGCGCTGCGGGTACAAAGGGCAAACTCACGATGTACCACCTCACGGACTAACTCACCAGGTGTTAACAGATGCAAAGGGCAAACTCACGATGCATCCCACCAAAATACCGTTGACATAACATAGCCGGAGGGGCGCTGCGGGTACAAAGGGCAAACTCACGATGTACCACCTCACTGGCTAATCCAACACTAGATATTGTCGACATAACATAGTCGGAGGGGCGCTGCGGGTACAAAGGACAAACTCACGATGTACCACCTCACGAACTAACTCACCAGGTGTTAACAGATGCAAAGGGCAAACTCACGATGCATCCCACCAAAATACCTAACACGCCACAAGACACAAAATATTATCCATGGATCTCTACACCTGTCAGTACTGACGAGCAAAACAGTAAAGTGCCTCAAATGCATAGATAACTTATTCACATCAAATGTCATTAAAACTAGTAACTAATCAATCAATTGTGCAGCTTCAGCACTTCAATCCATATTATCAAATCATCAACAGTTACTAACATAAACTGGCTCTTTTATTAAGCAATGCTTGCAGCTAACTCAAATGACATTGTACTTATTGGATGTACCTCGTATATAGTTCTATTGGTCTATGCAACATGACACTAATAACTCATTAACAATAATATATATCAAAACTAACTGTGATTGAGGCACTTACTAATTAATCAAGATACTCTATTGCAGGTATCAATCATCCATGATCAAAATATAATTACTGTAATAATATTTAAGATTTACTCAATATGAAATGGTTCTGATATTCGTCATAAAAGCAAGTAAGCTCAATTATAAATAAGCTACTACTACTACCAGATATCAAATGCTCGGTAAAACTCACAAACATGTGAATATCAAATTAATTATGTAAGATAGGAATGCTCAGTGAGAAATAAAACTCACAAACATGTGAATATCAAATTAACTATGTAAGATAGGAATGCTCAATGAGAAATAAGACTCACAAATACCTCAATATCAATTTAAATCTATTAGATAGGGATACTCAGTGAGAAATAAAACTCACCCAATAATATCAAGTACAGATTTGGCACAGACACTTTCTACACACACGACCACAAGTCAAATGAAATCCTTGTTTCATGCATTACCCGAAAAAAAGGGCTGCTTAAAAGTTTACCTAAATAGGTCGGTACCAGATGGCCACTTGAGTTAAATAATATCACAGGCCTAACTTGGGTAAATATGCAACATTTCTATTTTAACACATAAAATATAAAATACAAGGTGTTACAAAAAGTAATAGCTTACACTTGTTAGAATTGCACTACTGTGAAATCTTGTTTAACTCGATCTGAAGAGCCATACAATAATGTGAACTATTAATAGACGAATACATTTTTAGATCATCAGCAAAAAGCAACTTACTGCAAGTGACAGAAACGTTAAGATCAATGACAAATAATGAAAAGAGTAATTGGCCCAAGGTTAGACCCTTGAGGGACACCTGACGTAATAGGGTAAACCCCAGATTTGAAGCCGTTGTAGGTAACATAATTGTAACGAATAGATCCATAAGACATATAACTGTACCCGCATTAGCAGTGAACCCATAAGCAGATAATTTGTACAATATTTTATGGTCTATACGATCAAAAGCCTTTGAAAAATCTGTGTATAAAACGTCTACTTGGCCTTGCATATCTAATACATTTGACAACAATTCTGCCATACAAATCAAATTAGTGTTAGTTGACCGTTTTTCCATAAAGCCATGCCGACCTGGCGATATTATGTTTTTAAAGTGAGTATATATATCAGGTTATATAGTGAAATTTCAAAGGCCTTTACAAAATTACACAAAGCGTAATAGCCGTCTTCCAATCATCAGGAAAAATCCCAAAGCACAATGACAAGTTGAATATTGTTTGTAAAGGATATGCTAAAACTTGAGCGCAAACAAAAAAAACTTGGAATTAAATCGGGTCCACACGTCATTTTATTTTTAAGGTTCTTTATGGAATTATTTACCTCGGATTCAGATATTATTTTTATATTGTTTTAGTCTGGAAACTAATAAGCACGATTTATTTTATTTATGTTCCTAGATTTTCTGTATTAATGCTGCTCGTATATTTTATTCAATTAAAGGAAGTACTGTCTAGCGTAACATGTGTGTATTTTCAGAAGTATAACAAGACGATGTAAAACTATAAATAACTTAATATACCGGAAATTTTACTGGAATCCGCAAAATAGGGCGCTCCGTCGTTTCTGCGTTTCGAGACCAACTATCTATGTATTTGTTTTCTCATCATCGCGCAACCACCTTCGATGACTCATTTATCTGCGATAAAATTCTAAAACAAATAAACTTCGTAACGATATAAATTATTTCCATAAAACAAATGAACTTCAGCCCGCTCGTCACAGGTCGAGCGTTGCCGGTTCCAAAATTAGATCCCCTGTGTCGGGTACGATTTTCGGGGAAAAAAATTAATAGGCTCAGCGCAAGTGGGACCCTGTCTCATGGTTTATTCCATTGTCGCTAAATTAGAATTGTCCGCCCCGTTGAGACCTATATCTGATACATATTTAGCGTATGCAGTAATTTAAGGGACGGATTTTGAGCCGTCACTGCCAGGGCAGGATTCAGCCGTTAATTCGACACGAAAATATTTATGTGCATCCAATTAAAGGAACAGTAATGCATTTCGCTATTTGTAAAATTAATTTCAACTGGGCTAATAATTATGCGATTTATTAATAGTTAATTTTTAATGTGTTATTTTACTTGAAATATTTATCAAAAACAGGAATAAAATAAGACAATTGTGTTATTGTCTGAACCGTGTTTGATTCAAGACGGTTTATGCATGGTGACTATCATAACGATAGCAACCTAGTAAACAATAAAAAATAGTTGTTTGAAAAAGTAGTGTCAGAATTATATATTGTAATTCGTATTCTAGTAGTGTTTGATTCAAAATGAGCTTGGAAAGTGAAGACGGGCATTTACCAGGGAAATACTGGAAGCAGCACAAAGTGCTGTTTCACAATTCATCCCAAAAAATTGTCGAGACAGTACGAGATTACCTACAACGAATTCAAAGGGTGGTATTGTTCGCAGAAAATTCGAAGCACTAGATAATAGATTTTTGCTAGAAAAGGTAATTTCGTTCGATTTACTTTTCAGGACATTTTAATAATTGGTGTATGTGGAGCTTTGAGAAGACATGAGCTCTGTTACAGATACAGGGACCGATATTATCGGGGGGTGGCGTTTTAGTACGGTAGCAGAGATATATATAAAAAATTCTATACAAAATAAAATTTCAATCGCAAATAAATTGTTACCATCTTCGGCAGAGCCTACGGAACTTGTCGATAATACAACATACTCATTAAACTTAATCAATTGAACATCCATAACTAAAAGCTACTGGATCTGGCATAAATTTAGTTCACGGTACTTTCAATTGTTATTTTTAATGCAACAATGTGGAATTTTTATGTACCTGTAGAGTTGTCATAATTAAACTTTCATTGATTGGTTTAAACATCTGTTTAAACAAAATTATAAAGTGTGCTGTATTGCCGAACTCAGAAATAGCTCATCTACACAATTCTGCCGAAAAAATATATATAACGTCATATCCGGAACACCAAGAGCGTCATCTGATTGTATATTTCATCAAAATAAGTGGAATTAGTAATAGAAATCGACCTGTCAGAGGATTTTAAAATGTCACTTAAGAAAAGAATTGAAAGACAGGAAACGAAAATGCCAGCGCTAGTGTAGGTTAACCTTCAAGGTGACAAGTCTCACTTCGGGAACACTCGTACCACCTCGACAGGTAATCGGAAGTTTTTAATTAATTTGAAATTTGATTGCAAATTATAAATTTTTGTGTAGATATAGAAGATATTCATATAAATTCAAGATGTTTGGAAGAAATATGCAGATAGCCAATGAAAAAGAGGAATGTTTGTGACTGAGAGTACGTTATTATAGTATATTGTGTCACAAGGGCATAAGCATTATCACTACATTTTTAAACACAGTGTCGTGCATTTGTTTAAAATATCAGTTTCATCAATCTTCGTGTCAATTGGCTTGACCTTGTATAGTTCTTGCAGCATATCTATATGGACTATTTATGTTTATTATTAAAAAACGGGGGCCTCTTTTAAAAAATTGCGGTGTGTCACCAAGTCTTAATTTTAATGTTGTCCAACGCAGGCAAACCACAAATTGCCACTCCGAAAACATTTTTAAGATGTCTAAACAGGTCTGCTGTAGTAAAAATAACAACCTTATGCATCTGTGAGGTACAAGGTGTCTGGTGTCATGGTGGTGATAAGGTGGTGTCGTATAAATACCATCCGTAATGCATTGTTAACGAACATGCAGGTTGCTTGTCACTTTCATATTTGGCACAGATTCACCCAGAGTCGGTTCGAAAGTTTAGAAATGTTTCCAGTTTTTGTAAATACTTGCTCCTAGCGCTTCAAGTCGCGAATTGTTCTTTTTTACCTTCTATCTTTAATTTATGCAATTTGCAGGTTAATAAAATGAAAGGAGATGGTAAGAGTATTGAAATGTTGGTATATATAAGCTAAAAGAGGAATTTGTTTTGCTTTGGATAATAATACATTTTATGAATTGGTTTTTATTTTGTTATCTTTCAAATGGATACACAGAGCAAAAAGTTGTTTTATACAGGGTGGTCTGTAAGTGATGGCCCATGGAGATATACTAGATTTTTCACTTCAAAATATTACGATTTAAGCCAACTTGTCTTACTAAACCTTGATAATAAAAAAGATACAGGGTGTCAAAGTTGAAATCTAAAAAGTAATTTTTTTTGTAATAATTACACTGTCTTTGAATGTATCAACTTAAAAATTTGGGCATAGATGTTTTTATTTTTTATTTTCATTATTTTCATCTATTTATTTGGGATACTTACAGGACAAGCCCAAAAATAGTGCCCACTAAGATAACATAAAGGTTATTTCATATATAATAGTACACAATAATATAAGTAGAAAAGTATACAATAACATATTTAAATTAGTATTCTAAATAAAGTAAACAAGGAAAAAGTGCATTATTGCAAATAACAGAAATAAAAAGTACTATACTAATCAAAGTGAATTAATAGAGAACATGAAAAATATTAAGATTTCTATGTTACATAAGATCTTTCTTTAATTTGCTTTTAATGGCAGCGTACGAAATTGGTTGAAAGTCAACATTAGAACAGTACCGGTTCGCGAATCTCCATTCTACAAGAAGGTGCATTTTGTGAGTTATTTGTCTTCCTAAAAGGGATATTAAAGAGATAGGTGGATCTAAGGTGACGAGGGGTAACATTCAAATTAATACTGGCCAATATTTGAGGAGCATCAATAGCATTAGTGACTAGTTTATACATAAATAGGAGATCATTAAAAATTATCCGGTTCTCTAAACTTAATAGACTAAAATTGAGTCTCGCAGCGTCTATATTAGCGGCAACTAAATTATAATTATACTTATAAGGCACTTTAATTTCTGTTGAACAGTTTCAATTCTCTGAATATATGAAGAATACATAGGATTCCAAATTGTAGATGCATATTTTATTCTGCTATAAATATATGCATAATATAAGTGTAAATGTTAGTTAACATTTCTAAAAGGTCTCGTCTGTCGATTTATAAAGCCTAACAATTTAGTTACCAAATTATTAACATGCGAATCAAATATTAACTTCTCATCAAAAATTACACCCAGATCTTTAATCTCTGAAGCTTTTTTTATGTGACAACCATTGATAACGTAATTGAAATTAAAAGGTGATCGATTTCTTGTAAAGGAAATGCTTGAACACTTATATTTATGAAAAGGCTATTCTCTTCACAATACTTTAAGAAACGTTGAAAGTCTTCCTGCAAATGTAGGCAGTCAGATAGAGATTTAACTGTTGTAAATATTTTTAAATCATCTGCATATAGAAGATATTTACAGTAATGGAAACATTCATTAATATCATTAATATAAATCAGAAAGAAAAGAGGACCCAGATCGGATCACTGAGGGACTCCAAATATAGTAGACAAAATGTTAGACTGTACTCCATTAATTGTCACATAAAACTTCCGCCAACCATTCTTAGTTCAGTAATTTTTTGGATATGAAAAATCATAATCTGTTTTCTATTTCGACATATTGTCTAGAGGGCGCCACATCCGCCATATTTGTGACATAAATGTGTGAAACGTACATCGTTTTTGAGAAAAAAAGGTATACTTGTTATTAATCTCAAAAATTGTCCATTTTCGAGAAAATAGCTTTTCAACAATCAGCTCCATAGTTCACAATATTTTAAGTTAAATAGGTTTCTTCTTAGCAAAGGCACATTTTCCAGAAGAGCAGGAAGTCCTTCCTTCCGTCCTTTAATGTATGTTTATAAAACTAACGCCCAATTAAATGCCTACCGATGATGCCGCACCATACATTTATGGTTTGGCAAACCATTTCTGACAAACCGACTTTCGTCCGTCCAAAGAACGCGCCGAAAAAGGTTCTGATCAACAGTTTCTACATTTACTATAATTTGAGCTATAAAATCAAGTCTGTTTTCAGTGTGACCCTTAGGCAAATGCACCAAATAGGGAATTTTGTAGTCATGATTTAACCAAATTCAATTCTCGGCTAGCCTGCCGTATAAAATTTCGTGGATTTTGTTCGAAATACTGTAACAGTCTATCTGTATTAATATTGTTTCTTACCCTTCGGTCAATTATTTGATTCATGGCATATGAAAATAATGTTTTTATCTCGTGTTTTTACCATGAATATTCATTTTCAAAGAGAATTTCTCACGGTTTTGAAAAATATGAATACATAACTCGTATATGTACAAGCAAGGTTGTGTCAAAATCTTTAAATCTTTAAAAATATTTTTACAACTACTTGTACTAGATAATCCTATTATGGATCTTAAAACTTGCTTTTGGGCAATAAACACATTTGTAGCAGAAGAAGACCAACCCCAGAAACATATACCATATCTAAGGTGTGATTCTACTTGAGAATAGTATACCATGAGCAACTGTTTTATACTAAAAACTGTGCGTAAATTCTTAAAAACATACAACTGCGAGTGAAGCTTAGAAACCAAATATTCACAATGTATTCTCCAAGTTAAACATTGATCTATATGTAAACATAAAAATCGAATCAAATTATTGCAAGGCTTTTTATGAAACCTCAAGCAGTGAGTTTTTTCCATATTTAGATGTAGATAATTTTTATTAAACCAATTATGTATTTTACTCAAAACGTTTTCACACTGTTTTTTTAAGTGATTATCTAATTTATGTGACGTTAAAATCGATGTGTCATCTGCAAATATGATCAAATGGACATTAGATACTGACTTATCAAGATCATTTATATACAGTAGAAATAATATTGGTCCCAATATTGAATCTTGTGGAACTCCTATATCTACTCTCAAAAACTTAGACTTCGTGTTATTATTATTTCCTTTTAAGCTCACATACTGGTTACGATCTTTTAAAAATGAATCAATACATGTCAGTGCAACGCCATCAATTCCATAATATGCTCTTTAAACCAAGAACACTCAATTATTTTCCAACAACTACTTGATCCTTCCACCGCTAATGTGATTTTTAGGTGGTAACTTTTAAACGAAAATACAGGAAAGCAAAACAAAGATATTAAAGAAAAACAATCAAAATTTTTGGACAAATTTTCTTTTGGACTCTATAATTTATTTATTTTTTTTATTTAAAAAAATTACATCAGAGCATTTTTGTAGAGTGGTTTCCAATGAAGAATTTTTATTATATACTTTTTTAATTATATTCATTAGATTGGGTTTTGCAGCACTGTGAGGTAAATACTAATTTTCCCTACTGATAAGTATAAATTTATATCAATGATATGGCATAGTTTTTAATTATTTCTATAATAATGTTTTTTATTATAGACATTTCAATATTGTTATTTAATAGTTATTGACTCTTTTCCCCACCACCACCAAACATTTTGATTGTTTTTCTTTAATATCTTTGTTATTTTTGATTTTACAACAAAAAGATACTAGACTCAAATTGTAGAGGATTCAATTTGCAATAAAAAATGTTTTTAAACATTTTTTGTATGACCAATAGTTTACCTGATAAATGCTAAAACCAATTTAACCCCCTTTTCCTAGATGGCGGCCGAAGTTGGAGGGTTGTGACTCCACAAACAAGTTAAGCCTTTTTTGACCCCTCCCCTCACATCTAAACAATAAAATTGCTCCTCTAAAAATTGCACGCTAAGTCCAAAATAATGTAACATTTCAATGGACTATAAATAATAAAGTTCACAATAGCGTCTGAGCAGTGCCTCACACTTACAAGCCATTTCCAACTGCTGCAGAACAAGTCTTTAATTTACTTCCGGGTGTAATATTTTTTCTGTTTTATTTCTGCCGGGTCTTAATCTAGAAATGCCACACAATACTTCACTTTCTACGTCCCTATGTAGATATCAGTTTTTTCTATTTGGTCGCCTTGGCAAAAACATGGCAAATTAGATTCCAGTTTGCTACACCTAACACCCGGTATGTTTAATTTTAGTTTCCAAAACGGATAATAAACTCGACGTAGCATGCAAAATAAGAAAGATACTCTGGCTGTTGTGTTAAGTGTTCAGGTTTACCTACCAGTGTGCGCTTTTTTATATTACACGTGGGAGATGACCTCTACACTTTCACGTGTTTGCAGCGAGTCATTATCGGTTAAGGTGCTAATTTTTTTTAGGTCGCCGCTTCAGCTGAGGGCGGCACGTCAGATAAACAATGTTTAATTACCACATAAGTAACGATATTACTAATAACAATAAAGATAGCACAGAATGAGTACCTTTAACTTTTGAAAAGTACTGTAATTAACCATTGTAAAGGTTAAGCCCCAAATACCACCTCTTGGTTTTCAAAAGCAAGACGTTTTGAGGTTATTGTGGCAGATCACATGTTTGTGTACGTCCTGTATAAGCTCACTTATACAGGGTGTTTCAAAACAAAGGCGAAAAATGTCAGGGGGTGATTCCTTGTTGAAAATAAAAGGTAGTTTGTTATATAAACGTTGGGTCACAAGTCAACCATTAGTGATATATCACGTTGCAAAGATGGCGGCAAAAAGTGGAGTTTTTTTTGTTTTTCTAGGAAATGAAAAGCGTGGGAATGGTAAAATTTTGTGGAAGTGTTATCATCATCGAAAGACACTTGTGACATATTTTTTCACTTTTTGAAAATAATTGGAAAGGGTTGAAATAAACTACCCCTTTCAGTTTTTTTAACTATACTTTCAAAAAACTTCCTTAACGATGTAGAATAAAATAAATTAGGTTAATCCGATTCATTTAGAAACTTTTTTTTCTCTTATATTTTTTTGATAAAATTAACTGTTTCGACGTTAAAAAATAAAATGTAAAGTAATGCACGTCGGGAAGAGGCAGTTTTACTACACCCATTATTTCCATTTGCCGGCCGTACATAAAGTGCATGTCTGTCATTTCTGCATTTGTGAAAGTAACCATTTTTATTGTATTACCTTAGTATTGAATCCCAACGTACTCCGCAATCAAACACATCATACAACGAAAGGCAAATTATCCCGTAAACCACTCTCAAAATGTTAAAATAGTACAAACCATTTGCTATCTGTCAAAGCAACAATGGAAACATCCGGAAATTGACAGCAGCCAACTAGTTTTTCGTAATAATGGGTGTAGTAAAACTGCCTCTTCCCGACGTGCAATACTTTACATTTTATTTTTTAATATCGAAACAGTGAATTTTTTCAAAAAAATATAAGAGAAAAAAGTTTCTAAATGAATCGGCTTAACCTAATTTATTTTTTACGTCGTTAAGGAAGTTTTTTGAAAGTATAGTTAAAAAAAACTGAAAGGGGTACTTTATTTCAACCCTTTCCAATTTTTTTCAAAAAGTGAAAAAATATGTCACAAGTGTCTTTTGATCATGGTAACACTTCCACAAAATTTAACCATTCCCACGCTTTCCGTTTCCGAGAAAAACAATAAAAACACTCTTTTTTCCACCATCTTTGCAGCACGATATCTCCCTAATGGTTGACTTGTGACCCAACGTTTATATAACAAACTACCTTTTATTTTCAACACCCCCTGAAAATTTTCGCCTTTGTTTTGAAACACCCTGTATATTTCTGTATATAAATTCATTTATATATTTCTGTTATTTTTGTATGTAAATTCGAATGTCTGTGTTCAAGTGGTAAATTTATACAGGGTGTGTCATTTAACACTCCCGCTGCCAATATTTCGGAAATGAAGAAATCTATTATTGTTCCGGAAACTGGAGTTGTTAGGTCCCTGAGATAGCTTCAAATTGCAGTTAGAATTGTTAGTTCAAATGTTTTTATATAGATGGCGTGGCAATACTAAAAAAACTGGTCTTATAAATTTATTAAAGGCGACTTTGCAGTAGACTATTGTAATTATTGTTTGCAATGTTTACGATAATATAACGATAATACGATAATAATTTACTATAAAAGTAAGTACAGTAAGTAACAATGCACAAAGCAAAGGGCAAGTAGAGTCACTATACTTCAAACGAAGGCTAAAAATTCGTTTGTAGTAACCTTCATTTCGTTTGTAATGTCTCTAAATTTAAAGTAGAGCCATTATACTGCCAGCGGAGGTTAAAAAATCTTTGCAATACTTTGTAGTAACCTTCATTTCGTTTATAGTTCCTCGAAATCTAAAGTAGAGCCATTATACTCCCAGCGAAGGTTAAAAAATATTTGCAATACTTTGTAGTAACCTTCATTTCGTTTGTAGTTTCTCGAAATCTAAAGTAGAGTCACCATATTTCAAACGGAGGCTAAATAACCGTTTGTAGTAACCTTCATTTCGTTTGTAGTTTTTCGAAATCTAAAGTAGAGCCATTATACTCCCAGCGAAGGTTAAAAAATATTTGCAATACTTTGTAGTAACCTTCATTTCGTTTGTAGTTTCTCGAAATCTAAAGTAGAGTCACCATATTTCAAACGGAGGCTAAATAACCGTTTGTAGTAACCTTCATTTCGTTTGTAGTTCCTCGAAATCTAAAGTAGAATCACTATACTTCAAGCGGAGGTTAAAGAATCATTTGCAGTAACCTTCATTTCGTCTGTAGTTCCTCGAAATCTAAAGTAGAGTCACTATACTTTAAGCGGAGGCTAAAGAATCGTTTGTAGTAACCTTCATTTCGTTTGTAATTCCTCGAAATCTAAAGTAGAGCCATTATACTTCCAGTGGAGGTTAAAGAATCGTTTGTAGTAACCTTCATTTCGTTTGTAATGTCTCTAAATTTAAAGTAGAGCCATTATACTGCCAGCGGAGGTTAAAAAATCTGTGCAATACTTTGTAGTAACCTTCATTTCGTTTGTAGTTTTTCGAAATCTAAAGTAGAGCCATTATACTCCCAGCGAAGGTTAAAAAATATTTGCAATACTTTGTAGTAACCTTCATTTCGTTTGTAGTTTCTCGAAATCTAAAGTAGAGTCACCATATTTCAAACGGAGGCTAAATAACCGTTTGTAGTAACCTTCATTTCGTTTGTAGTTCCTCGAAATCTAAAGTAGAATCACTATACTTCAAGCGGAGGTTAAAGAATCATTTGCAGTAACCTTCATTTCGTCTGTAGTTTCTCGAAATCTAAAGTAGAGTCACCATATTTCAAACGGAGGCTAAATAACCGTTTGTAGTAACCTTCATTTCGTTTGTAGTTTTTCGAAATCTAAAGTAGAGCCATTATACTCCCAGCGAAGGTTAAAAAATATTTGCAATACTTTGTAGTAACCTTCATTTCGTTTGTAGTTCCTCGAAATCTAAAGTAGAATCACTATACTTCAAGCGGAGGTTAAAGAATCATTTGCAGTAACCTTCATTTCGTCTGTAGTTCCTCGAAATCTAAAGTAGAGTCAGTATACTTTAAGCGGAGGCTAAAGAATCGTTTGCAACAGTTTGTAGTTATCTTTATTTCGTTTGTAGTTGAAGTCTAAAGAGATTTTAGTTTAACAATTTGTTAAAATTGTGGTTTAATTTATTTATAATGTTACTCTCTATGATTTCGGCATCGAACTACTATTAACTGATTTAAAAAGGTAACAACAGGCAACACATGATGAGCGGAGTGCGCTTGTACAACTGAGTTCGGTCCGGTGGCGATATAAATAGGTTTAAAAAATGAATTATTTGGTTAAAAAAAGAATAGTATTTTGAAACTATACACCATGTATAAAATATATGAGAAACCGCCTTCTTTTGAAGCCTTTATTACTTCTGTATTTTTATTTTTTATGCCTATTGTTTGTATAAACCATACGAAAATCCAATTGTACAATGTATCATACATACAAATTAAATGTAGACTTGTTTATGTTGAATGTATAGGGTATATCAACTAGAGATGGGCAGTTCCCGAGTGAACTGGATTAAAAGAACGGGTTTCGACACTGAACTGCGAGAATCAGTTCTCGAGAACTTGACAAATCAGTTCTTTGCGTACTGATTTGTATCGATTGATGTATACTGCGAGAGATATTTTCAAGTTTAGTCAGAAGGAACTGTTTAGTGAATAGTGAACGAGTGTTCACAGCCTATGTGAGCTTCAAAATCATATGGGCGATCTGAATTCTGAATAACTGATTGGTGATCCGATTGCGGAGCGTTTATATCATTCTCAGTTAAATATAATATCCAAGAACTGCATACCAGCACAGATAGGCGTCCGTATCAAATTGTTACATTAATAAAAACGATATAGGTATGTGCCACTAATTATAATTATATGATGTATAAGAATCAAGAACTGAATTTTATTAACAAGTAAAATACAACTTTACAAAAATATAAATTAAATTCTGTAATAAAAAATAAATAAAAATCAGTATCTAAAAGATTCGAGATATTTTGGAAAAAAGAGGCTTAAAATATTTTGATTAAGAATTCTTATTCTAAAGTCTAAACGCTAATAAACGTGTCGCAATTATAAAACGCGGAAGAAACCGACCGTCTGCGATTGACGGAGATGCGGGATTTGGAGAGAAGCGTATATCTGTGCAGTGTTTGACGAAAAACCAGTTCTTAAAGAGCTGGTTTTAAGAATCAGTTCTTTTTAGTGATTCAGTTCTCGAGAACTGAATCATTAAAATGAACTGCTAAGCCCATCTCTACTTCAAATATCTTGATTAAGAATTCTTATTCTAAAGTCTAAACGCTAAACGGGTCGTAATCGTAAAACGCGGAAGAAACCAACCGTTGCGATTGACGGAGATGCGGGATTCGGAGAGAAGCGTATATCTGTGCAGTGTTTGACGTAAAACCAGTTCTTAAAGAGCTGGTTTTAAGAATCAGTTCTTTTTAGTGATTCAGTTCTCGAGAACTGAATCATTAAAATGAACTGCTAAGCCCATCTCTAATATCAACCCTTTAAAGATCCCATAGTGTTTTTATATACCCTGTATAATGAAGCGTTTCATTTTCGCCAATTTGCAACGCGCTGCACACATTTCTGCTAATTCAAACGTACTGTGGTTTTAAATTACATATGGCAAGCCGAATGGCATGATTGTGGGCAATGCGAGCATCAAACGGCTTTTATAATTGCGTTGTTGATTACAATATCAAGGGGACACGGTTTATTAGCTGGTTTTCAGTAACTGGCTTAATTTATTTGCGGACTGCGAATCCGTATAAACGGCCTCTATTCGGTCGGCATGTAGGTGGTATAATATACTATCGCAGTGCCAGGAAATGTGTTTAGGATAGGTATAGCAAAAAAAAATTGTGTGCCACCAGCGTGCGTGTATAGTATTGAATGATTATTGTTTAATAATAAGACATGTTTTAAGATACGCTATCAGAAATAACGTAATTTTTATTAGAGACAAATTTTTTTCCTACGAATAACTTTAAAGTAATTAATATTATTTAATACAAATTTAAAACACTTTTTTCACATTAAATTTGTATTAAATGATATTGATTACTTTAAAAGTTATTCAAGAAAAACAGATATCCAGCGGCGTCCTTCAGGGACACATATCTCCGTAGGGAGGGTCTATAAGAAAAATTTTTATAGGAACTTGTCACCTTTTTTCATGTTCTAATCTACACCCGAGGGATTTCCCACATTTTCCCGGACACCTTGTAGAATATATTAGAATATTTTAGTGTTATAATAATATAATGAACGCTCGTTATTTCTTTTCCTTGCTCAATTTTCTTGCATCTCAAGATACCAATTTATAATCGGATTTGAAAATAGAGAGAGAGAGTGACTCATTTTATAAAACCGTTCCTAACGTAGGTTTATAAAATTTAGACTTTTATATTGCACAAACACTAATTCATGTTTCTAAATGATTTTAGTGCGTTGAATGCTCAGAATTGCTCCATCACGTTAGATTTTCAAGATATTCTAACCTAAAACAGCAAAACACGATGTTTTTTTAGCTATATTTGAGCTTATTTTATGCCAAATGATAAAATCCCTTCACAAAAGTAAACATTGCATCTTAAAGTACCAGTTGGTCTCTCTAACAATTAATCGAGTTAGCCCCAATATCTTTTTTCCTCTTCGAGATATCGCACTGATAAATTGCATTCCCTGTTTTCCCATACTCCTTTATCGTCCGTGAACTCTCATCCAATTTTTGTCACGTTGTAATCAAACTGTAAATTACATTCCCCATTATTTGCTATTTCAGTCGCACTGTTTCAATTTTCCACAACGCCATGAGTGTCATTATTATTGCAAAGATTGTATATTTACTTTTTGTTAAAATACATTAATATAGCCGAAGGATTTAATTTAATCATAAATAATTATCATTAAATTTATTTTTATATTAAATCCTACCATCTGTCGATATTGGATAATAGTTTTCTGACATATCACTGCGTTATGTAATTGTGTAATCTCATGCATTTTCATTTTCCTTGTACATAGGCATGTATATTCGCCAGTAACGCGCTGCTAACTGTTATTTAATTGCTCTTATGTCCTGTTTATTAAATCGTTGTTGAAAATAACACTATCACGACACGCTATTTCGCCCCAACATAGAAAGTTTAGCAAAACGCGAATAACAGCGAAACCATATTTAACATATTATGAAAAAATGAAATTGTGGCAATAAGTGAGAGCGTACCGAGGCATTTGGTGGACAAATTTATGCGGACCTACACCTATGTAGGAATTCTTGAATATCGTTTCTCTTAATTAATCGTCGCAGTTGGGAAGAATATATGAAAATGGGCGCGGTTGTATTCTTTTGTTTCTTGTATATGCAGCATTAGCTGCATTATTACCGTTACCCGTTTATTGAATATAAAAAATACGTATACTAGGTATAAGTCCATGTAAAAATGGCTAAGAGTTGAATGGTCTAGTTCTCCATTAATGTATTTTTCACATCTACAGTCTATCTTTTTTTATTGTAGTTATTTCAGCTAATATAAAGCAATTTTCCTACAATGGGGAAATTGCATGATTTTTCTAAATACGTGCAGAAGAAAGAATGTACTGTTTTAATTGAAATGGCATTTGTCCTAGACAATCTCGCGGAAAAATAAGCCTAAAAACAGTATTTAAAATTTTAGTTCTTTCTTTTAGTTTCAGTCCAAGGTTGAAGTCGATAGCACGTTTGGTTTGTGTTTTATGTGTATTTTTGGAAGTAACTTTTTTAGTGGCGTCGTGAAAATGAGTGACTCAAATTACAAGCAACGTGTTATGATTCAATTTTTAGTGAAATCTGGCGAAAAACTGCATCATTCATCGCGAATATGTTCCTGCCGGTCAGACAGTAACTGGACAGTTCTATGTTGGCGTCCTGGAACGGCTGCAGGCCCGCATTTTCCGTGTGCTACCCGAACTCGCCGAGAACGGCTGGATCTTGCGTTACGACAACGCGCCAGCCCATTCCTCGTTCATTGTGCAAGAGTTTTTGGCAAAAAGGCATTCCAACGTTGCCGCACCCACCCTATAGCCCCGATATTGCCCTTCTGCGATTTCTTTTATTCCCAAAGATGCAGTCACACCTGAAGGGAACTCATCATGGCGGCGTACAGGAGGTCACAGAAGCTGTAACCGTGGTGCTGAACGGGTTAACTGTGGAGGATTACCACGGGTGCTTCCAATCGTGGGAGCAACGTTGGAATGGTTGTGTAGAGTTAGAGGTCGATAATAAAATTTTGACGAAAATTAATTTGTTGTTTTTTCATTGACAAATTCCCGGAATTTAATTGCTACACCTCGTATATGCGATTTCTGTGCTATTGGACAACGTAGTACATACGTTTGGAAGAGTTAATTTGTCGTTTGTGATATTATTAACTGTTATTGTGTTAAAAATGACATTGGTGTTGAATAAAATTGTGAAATAGACTCGTAAAATGGGCATGGAAGTACATTATTTATGAATACAGCGCCTAATAAAAAATATTTTACCATCAATTAAACTTTTCCATTAAACTGCTACAATGTATACAAGGCGTTTAGAAAATCAATATTAAAGCAAATTTACATTTTTTTTTCATTTATTGTATATTTAGCGCTTCATTCCGATTCTAAATAACATGTTCTGTTCTTGCTGCTACCAGATACGTCATGTAAAATGTGATTTGAGGCATCTCTAAAATTTTGCTATCTGACTTCACTACATTAAATTACTTGTTTTATTCTGAAAACATAATAAACAAGGAATTTAAAAAAATATTTAACGATAAAAACAATAAAAAAAATTATAATGTTAAATTATTCATTAATTTCATTTATTATTTTTGCCATTAATACAAGTAATAATAATTTTGCAAATACCAACATTGTAGCCGTAATTTTCACGAGCAGATCTATATTGTAAACAAAAAAATAAGTTACGTTTAACAATACCGTAAGTTTACCACATCACCACTAATAATTATTGTAATGTTAAAAACGGAAAATAGACACATGCTTGTTATTTATTTCTGCACTAATGAAGGTAGGATTCATATCAATGAAGTTCATACGCATATAATTAAATGAATCCACTCCTGGCAAATTGTCCGACAAAACCCGCTTCCGTTATCGTGGAATTTGCACTGCAACAGCAGAGTTGTGGTCGGGGCTACGAGCTGGCCATGGTGTATCACTTCTTCGTCCAAACCATTTGTTAGGAAATTACGAAACGCAATACCATAATGTGGAGAAGCGCCGTCGTGCTTAAATATCATATTTTGCCTTAAATTTAAAGGTACATCTTCAAGTAAATTGCTCAATTATGAAATCACCTAATATTCCACACCAGATTTTAACGGAGAATTCGTGTTGGAAGTGGTGTTCCCTTATTCATTTTCCCAATAATGGCTGTGTCTCCAATTTAAAAACACCACGTCTTGCAAGATCAGCTTCGTCGGTAAACAAAATTGAACTAATAAATGTTGGATCTTGATTATGGTGTTCAACAATTGTTTAACAAAATTGAATCGATATTTTTGGAGATAGCGTCTAGACGCGGCACGGCTATTATAATATTCTTGAACGTAGACACAGATCATGCCACTCATTTCATAATTAGAAAAATCATTATGTCTAGGTATTTTGACAAATTACTTTTTAAGTATTAAAACAACTCAAAGTAACGCGCTACTGCTTGCAGTTGACATTAAGTTGTTTGACAACCTGACATTTATTCAATTGTTTTGTGACGCGTGGTGTTTTAACTGGAGAAATAGCGATTAGGTATTGGGACTTGATTAGTAAAACAATGGCAATCTCTATTCCAGATTTATTTAGAGTAAGACAACACTTAATTAGAGGAGTTAGCAAATGTATTCAAGTGAACGGTGGACATTTTGGATATTTGTTAAAATAAAGATATTAATTGTATTTGTCAAATTTAATAAATTGTTTATTCATAATGACTGCATTTAATAACTAAATCCTAATATTTTAACTGCTTTTTGGCGCATTTTTTATGATACTGATGATGTAGGTAACTCCTATTTAGTATATCATGAATATGTCTTATAAGTATACCTTCTCTTCGTAGAAATAATCGGTCTATCGGATTGGATCTAAATAACACCAGAGTCACGCGTAACTAGCGCCCTCTAGCAGCTGTCGCAAAAACAACATCAAATTCGAATTTCTCGTCACCCAAAACCCCCAGTACCAAAATTTCATATATTTTCGTTGATAATTATAGTAATTATTAAATACACTTTAAAAATAAAAAACAATAACACCCTGTATATCGAAAAGGAGCGACATTTTATTGAAGCATGTTTGGTGGAATCTTAATATTTTGACGTCTAGAATCTAGCCTTGCTTTTTGGCGCATTCTTTACGGAACACCCTGTATATAAATGTGGCGGGGAGTGGCGAGTTAAAAAGATCTGTTGGACTTTAGAGTTAAGTTACAATCATTTGAGAAAACGCATGTAAAATATTGCGAATACAGAACATTTCGAACATGATAAAATGACAAGTATGTAATTATTTTGTTTTAATCAGTTATTCATTACATCGAATCAAACATACAAATTTCATAATAAGCAAATAATTTGCCTAGACCTTTCGCGGTAGCCAGCCATGCGTGTCACCGTAATACTGTTTTTGTTATCTTTGCATAGCTGTGTAATTGAAATAGTTTACTGTGAGGTTTGGTTATATTACTCTGGATCTTTAGATCCAGCTTCAAAACCTCTGTTCTTGTAAAGCCTTCATAACAGGCCGAATCACTACAAGATCGTATGAGATGTAGATGTTAACTGAACATTTTTTTATATTGCAACGTTTTCTAATAACTGATTAATTAATTTTAATGTATTTTGATTATTAGTATTGAAACCATATTGTCAAATAACTTATATTTTGAAGTGTGTAGGTCTTTCAACTATTTTTGTTTCAAAACCATGTTTTCAATGATCAATAGTGTTTCAGTATTTACCCCATTTTCTGTTTAATTATCTCTATAACTCATAAAGATCATCATCATTAGTGTTGGCAGTCTTGTCTTGCTTCTTATTCAAAAGTATATACATAGTTTATTTAAAGACATTCAGCATAATTGAATTATTTTTAAAATCGAAAGTTATTGAGTCCAGTTCTGCCTAACTAATTATAAATTCCCTGATACCTGACTGAAGGAGCTTTGATGAACACATCGACATCGAATTTCAACAAGAGTACCTTTTTCTGTGGAAAGAAACGTTTTAGGATACCTGATTATATAGACTTTTTTCTTATTTTGATGTCTAGAAACCGCAGTAAAATTTATGTTACTACTTTTAGATTACCTTGTATATTATTATTTACGAAATATCGTTACAGTTTGTACTCATATGGAATATTTAATTTAAACTTCTTTAGTTAAACTGACCCTCTGTCTGCCGCAGTGCAAAACACCACCTACGCTCCGGCCTGTACGCGAGGCCGCCTCAACGCATATGTTAATGACAGTGACGTAGCAACCCGGCGGCGCAGCGACACACTTACAGGTGATTGTTACTCGAGAATTACGAAAGACATATCGGTATATAATTCCGCATTATCCATGCCCGTTTCCCTCCTCTGTTTCCCACAGCAGCAACATTGCACGAGTACAGGCCGCAATAGACCTCTAAATAATAGTAAGGACATGCCGTCGAGCGGTTCGTCTTCCGGGAGTCCCTGCTAAAAATATATTTTGGCACCGATAGTGCTAAATGCGGTAGTGGCAAAGCACTTTCAATCTAGAGCACGCCGTCTTTGAAATAGCAACTAATTGGGATCGAATAAAAATGTAAATAACACCTCCAGGAATGTCGGTGGTTCATTCACCTGTTTGGGTTCTAAAATTGGACGCCACTGGTTTTTTTCTTGATTGAAACATAAGAATAATGTGTTATGCTCCAAATAATACCGGAATATACAAGACGCTTTCAAAAAGTGACTATAGAATATAAAAAAATAGAATTTTTTCTCGTATAAACCGTTAGAGTTTTCGTATTGAAGTTTACGAGTTAAACTAATATTTTCGAGCTTATGCTTTCAGCGTTGTCACACGAGCTGTCTTGTAATATGAATAAAAATTGAATTAAGATTTATATTTAGCAGAATATAATAATATTGCATTGTACATATTGCAATGCGTAACCCTCAACCTAACCTAAAAGATATGTTACCGAGAAAAATTTTAGTTAGCGATCTGCGTAAAATAGTCGAAAACTAACAACATTGATGCCAAATTTCAATACACTACACTGTAATTTGTAAAAATTAACGAAAATTTTATTTAGTAATAGTAAATCGTAACTTGAAAATATAAATCCAGATTTAAATGTAAAAAACGGAGAATTCTACACGTGTTAAGAAAACGTGAAATATATATTGGCCATATTCCAGTCAATGTCATCATTATGTATAAAATCTTATATAAATACATATAAAATAAAATCGTTGAACAAACTATTTTTTTATAATTTTTCATCAAAATTTCTCAAATAAAAAAAATATAAAAATGTGTATTAATATTTTATTCAACTCATTTAAATAATAGGAAACAGCTCTATTACTTTACGTACAGTCAGAAAGCAAAATTGTTGTTTCTTTATGGGTCGAATTCTTTTTTATTCAGTATGAGAGAATACATATGTTTTGATCATTTTCGTTGAATAAGAGTCGAATTTCAAAACTCGATTAATTTTAATCCCGATTTGTTAAACCATGCAATTAATCTACAAGTGCTAAACCGGCTCGTACTAAGGAACAGTCAAAATATGCGCATGGTAAATTTCAAGTAAGTTGCAATCTCTTCCTCTTCGACACTTCGGACTTGTCCTTATCCACACCTTGCGTTGCGACACACCATAACGGGAGGCAGCGTGTGCGTTACGTACCCACGTTACTTCTCCTGCTATGGGCAAAGGTGAATAATACCATCGCCGCTCCAAAATGGGAAGGTTGTTCAAGGGTTTCGTAAATTTGTCAAAAAAGGCAGTTTGGGATAGTCTTAACTAGGAAATTGTCTATATGTGTAAGTTTTATACAGGATTTTATGAATAAGTACAAATATTTTAAGACGAGAAAAATATTAAATTGGATTTAGAAAGTGATTTTTTCAAATAATTACACTGTTTGACTGTATCAACTTAAAAATTTGGATAGAAGTCATAATATGTTGTCTATTGCGACGTATTTCTTAGAGGGTGCTACATCCGCCGTATTTGTGACGTAAATGGGAGCGTAACTTTTATGGCATTTACGTTATCACGTTTTTTTTATTAAAAAAACTTTAACCTGCATTGTTTTTGAGGAAAAACGGTATACTTGTCATTACTCTCAAAAATTGGCCATTTTCGAGAATTTCAATATTCATAGTTTTTAAAATGGAAGTCATACTGATTCTTGCAGCTCCATATCAACGTCCTGAATTAGTTTGTGGATAATTCGCAATGTGAACAATTTTTTCGTCTTTCTTTCTATAAATTCCTGAACGGATTTTTTTTAAATTGTTAATTATCAGGTTGTCCCAAATCCTTCTAAATATTCTCGTTGTCAAGTCCAAAGAAATTTAATTGCCAACAAATAACAGTCATCTTTCATAACTGAATATGAAAAATTATTGTGTCAGAATTATTACATCTCACAGAATTTGCCCCGCTCGCACCCAATTCGCTGACTGTAGTATCGCGAAACGCTAGATTGCCCCGATCGCCCCTACGCGATGTTGGTAAATAAACAAAATAATGCCGTGTATCGAGACGCGACTGGAATATTGAGAATCGACGAGAATCGTTCGAGAAATGGATTTAGAAATGCTAGAAAATATCTGGAATATTCGTTTGGTCTATAAAAGACGAATAAACGGCCGAGTCAGTCAGTCTTCAATTACAGTCTTGAATTAGAGAGTTGTTATTTGGATATGTCGGAGAGATCTGTTAGAATTCAGAGCGATTTAGATAGTGACTAATTAAATAATGGTTAGTTGAGTTTTAAGTAGTATTCGGCAGTGTAGAGTGTTAATAAATATCAGTAAAATTTAACTGCTTATTTTTCTGGTAAAAGAAAAAGTCAGGTTGGGAAACCCGTGACAATACTTATTAACTTTAACATAGATTTTTTCTAATAATTGTTCAAATTTACTATTTACTATTAGTGTCTAATTATGTTAAAATATTGTACAAGGAACTATGCAGCAGCTGATTGCTGAAAAGCTATTATCTCGAAAATGATCAGTTTTTCAGACTAATGACAAGTATACCTTTTTCCTCAAAAACAATATAGGTTTAAGATTTGTTAATAAAAAATGTGATAACGTTAGGTTAAAGATACGCTCATATTTACGTCTCAAATATGGCAGATGTGGCGCTAAAACATCTATTTCGAAATTTTTAAGACACAAACACAATACAATTATTACAAAAAATTATTATTAAGGCAAGTTGGCTTAAACCGTAATATTTTCAAGTGCAAAATCTAGTATGTCTCGATGGGACGACTCTGCATAAACCAAGTTAGCCGTCTTACTTGTGCGTGTGTAGCGGGCTTAACACTAATAAAAGAAGCAAAATTGTCAACTGACTACCTGAAAGCGTATTTATATGGTTCTTTTATTTTTGTGAATATATGTAGATTACTGTACTGTAAATTATTTTGTAGAGCTACGACTAATTGTAATTACTTGATTTGATAAAAACAGTAATTTTATTGATAAAATCAATAATAGCTACGTACAAATTATTTTCACTTAAGTATATGTCTTGAGAACCGTACTTTCACTATTTAATAATAATAATTTGCGGAAAGTTAGAACCATTTCAAACAATTTTAAATATATACATGCTCTTTGGCATTATAGCAGCTTATAGTTTTTGTTTTTTAAAGTATAAAATGTACAGAAACTTATGAAATGATAAATTAATATCCTTTTCAAATTCGTTTAAATCAAATTGTATTATTCGGTCGAAATCGTTTATACTAGATGATTATTTGGTCCTTCAGTATAACTACATCTCAGTTGTGTTTATTTAACCAATAATTATTTACTAATTATATTTTTTTTTTCGTTAATTTATTGAGAAAAAATGACCCTCAACATTTTTAATTTGAACAAAATGCTTTACTCTTGCTTCCTATTTTTATGGTTGTTAAAAAACGTAGTACTTATCTACTAATTTGTATATGAAATTTCTGAACTTGTAAGGCCATCGACACTTAAAGAAGTTTCTTGTTTCAGGTAAATATGTTCACCGGATATATTTGCAGTTAGGTAGTAAATTTTGAGGTAGGTAGTATATTTTTTATAACATACACAATTTAATTTCTTTTACTTTATTGTTAAGGTTAATTGAAATCGTTTTAGACATCGGTAATTAAAACGTTTAATATAACAATTAAGTTTATAATATAGTGAAGTAATTTCTATAGAAATAACTTCAGAATTCTTCCGATTTTTAATGATGGCAGAATAATGATTATTAGCACTATATGATATGACATTTAAATAGCGGCGTTGAACACCTTCAATTTGTTTAATATTAATCTGATAATACGGATACCAGATAAGACTAGCATATTCAAGTTTAGAACGTGCTAAAGGAAAATATAGACGTTTAAGGCTTACGGTGAGCGCTCTATAAGACGATATAAAGTTTTCGCTCAATAACTCCTCAAGGGATAAAGATAAAAATATGCGGTTTTTTTTAATAGACTACAAATATTATTTTACATCGACGCTGTGTTTTGAAATTCTGAAAAACTGTAAAATTATTTTTTTTAAATGAATTTTGCTCTTTTCCGAAATTTCAAAACACAGCGTCGATGTAAATTAATATTTGTAGTCTATTAAAAAAAACCGCATATTTTTTCTTTATCCCCTGAGGAGCTACTGAGCGAAAACTAAAAAAATATTTCTTAGCAATAAAATGCTGCCCCCTTGCGGTGGCATTGATAAAAGAGACGATCACATTAGATTCTAAATGTCCAACACTGAGAGAAGTGATTCAGGCTAACGGTAAATGCTCTATCATACGGAATATAGTTTTCGCCACGTTTTCGCTCAATAACTGCTCAACGGAAAATGATAAAAATAGGCGGCTTTTTTTAATAGACTACAAATATTATTTTACATCAATGCTGTTTTTTAAAATGTTGAGTAATGTAAATTTTTTTTTATTTAAAATTCTTCACTCGATGTAAAATAATATTTATAGTATATAAAAAATAGAATAACATATTTTACTATATATATATAGTTACCGAACGAAAACCGAAAAACTAAAATAAAAGGACATATTTTATAAAAGACTTAAGAGAAATGATTACGTATTGTAGTTTAATAGCTTTATTATAATTACGAATTTGTTACTTGAAACTAAAAATATAATGTTTTTCAAATACAGAAATATAGATTATTTTTAATATAATATTCTGTGTCTGCCTACTGAATAATAGACACCAGCTAAGACATTGCTAAATAGACGTATTCATTAAAATATAATTAATATGTTTAATAAATATTAAAAAAATGGGGAATGCAAATGGGTAGTTGAGATTTATGGAATATATAAAAATGTTATTGAAATATGGTTTTGTTTATCTAATTTTATTTTTGTCGCATAGTATTTTTTTACATGGCATCGATGGTTTGCTTCTCAGCACTTCAGTAAATAATAATATTGTTGTAAACCCAAACTTAGTAGAAATACACATAAAAGAAAAAATGTGTCAAAAGCATTTTATTCTATAAATGAAATTATTTCTTTATTCCATATTTTCTGATTTAAGTTGAGCCCTATGTTAAGTGAAATTATTTATATTTTAGTATTAAAGGAACAAACAAAAAAATAAGCATCGCAATTAGTGGATATGTTTTCAATATTTGATCCAATCTAATTGGCCTATTTACACTTTAATTTCTCATATTTCTCTTCAATAATCCATACATAGTCTTTATATTTTACATTTTGGACATAAATAAATATACATTTATGTTAATATCTCTTATGTATTTTCGATGATCTATTAAAAAAATACGAGCATAAAAAACTAAAATTTAATTTTATTCGACATAAAAATTATGGAAAATATAGATATTTCTGACTTTCCGAATGAATGCATTGTCCTATTCTGAAAACGTATACTGCATCGCAAGTATAAACTTAGCTTACACACGAAACACGAGCATATGTAAAATTCAATTTTTTGAAAACCGTAACACGTAGCGAAGTAAAATTTTTTTAATAAAATTTTTCATACTATCGACTACATTTGTCTCGATATAACTATAGTTCTATTTTCAATAATTAATGTAGCTCTCCGCATAGTAAAGTTTTTAATGCACAAATTTACTGGCATTGACTTTGAAACAATTTTTTTCGAAAAGGCTTTAAGTTATTAAAAATTGGTATGTACTATTAGAAGCGCTGTAGTTTTTTATACATGTTGTGAAAAAATTATGAACATAACTTGAATCGTTGATTTGCAAACGCGATATATGTTTCGTAAAACATAATTGACTAATAACGTCCGAAGCACCGACAATTTGAATTTATAAAGTTAGACCCTACTGAAAAAAGTTGTAAAAGTCCATTTCAGATGTCGAAATTGTCCCTCTAAAAGATGGTAAATGTTTAATTTAGTTATATCTTTATTTTAAAAAAACGGCATAATTGAGAACCGATTTTACTCCACTAATAGAGTTGTGATACCTTTATTTCAGTGTATCTTTCGTTTTGTCTCCATCCCAAATGCATTAGCCTCTAGGCAGCACATATTTCAGCGTTTTGCCACAACACGTCAACATAGTCTTACTCTGCGCAGCGATATATCTGGTTTTAACAAAACTTGATCACGTGTTTCACCGTTAGCCTTAAGAGCAGTAGTATTGTTAAATATGTTGAATTACGCATAATAAAGCCTAAGTTCTGTAAGCAGTACTAGACACATTGTTGAAATGCTCAAAGAAAAAGAGGTTAGCATCAAATATCATTCCTAGATACCTAATACTACTAGTAGTGGTCAGAGACTTATGTTGTCATTGAACAATACGATGTGTTTGTTAAAAGTAAAATTACAAACTTTACGCATAGCAATATCTATATATTTTATAGGTAACATATTTCCTTCACACCATGTCCGTACCGTATCCATAAGTTATTGTAATGCTCGACAATCATCAGAGCAACAATTTAAAATTGTCAGCGAAAAAGAAACGGTTACATTGTAAATCTAAACATAAACCATTAGTAAAAAGAATGAAGAAAAGTGGTCCCCAGTTAGACACGGTACTCCAGATTGAGCTAAAATAGTATAAAAGGGAGTGCAAATATTAATAAGCAACCAACTGCAATCGATGAGATTTGACCTATTTCTGCATTTCAGAATTGTTTCTTCTGAAAGCTTCCTTTTTAAATAGTCAAAATATCAAAATGTATATTTTAATATATAAATTGAAAATTATTTGATGTATTAAATTTTTAAAGAACTTTATTTGGCTAATTATGCATACATATCACATATCGGTATATAAATTAAAAATTATTTGAAAAAATGTTAAAGTAGATGAGTAAAATTCATTCGAAGAGTGGTTAGTTTCACAGAATATTATTAATATTTAAAAAGGAATCAGCATCAGTTTCCTCGATTATTACAAGTATCCACTCTACAGTTTAGTCAATAACAATTGCAAAAAAAAACCTCAAGAGGTACTCGACATTGAGTTTCATTCATATTTTATTCAGTTTCACATAGTTGTCGCATGTTGAGAATTGAACACGTCGAAACGTCCAAAGGGCAGTGTCAGTTTAATTCACTTTAAGAGGCTCTTCGTACTCATATGTTAAAACTAATTGGCTTAAATGGGCACGGCTTGGAGAAAGTAGCCTGTATATGTACCGATAAAGGTTGTGTGAAATGCGTCTTTCGAGACGGACGAAATTCTGTCTGGCCTTGATTTTGAGGAAAAGTAGTGAACTGCCCTTTAATTGTATCAAAATCAGTATTCTGACAATTGCGTTGGATGATGATAAATTGGTGGATGTTTAGGAAAATATGCGTTTATGTCAAAATATGTATGTTTTTGTGAACAGTTAAATGTACGAGTATATATTTATTACTTATTGTAAAATCTTTTAGGCTAATTCAAATTTTCTCATAATTCCTAGTAATGAAGCAGTATGTATGTTTTTGATATAAAATATGTATCAGGGTATGTTAAAGAAACAATAATTACAAGTTACATAGACATAGTTGGACAAATGTCTAAAATAAGAATGCAACGACAAAATTTGATACCTATTAAATATATTTTTTTCGTATTTATTAGATTGGATCAAAACACAAAAAGTGCTACCAGTATCATTAATGACAAAAACAAAGTATAACGCACTAAATTGAGAACTCTGAATAACTCCTGTTGTAATTTATGTTGTTGTTAGGTATTGTTTTATAGCGAGAAAATATAAAATTATTCTGTAGTAGTGTTGGCATAGTGTCTTTTTTTATCTTGTCTTGATCTCGCAAGACAAGACAAAATCAAGACTAGCTTCATTTGCAAGATAAGACAAGAAATATTTCTACGGAAGGTCTTACAAATATGTACGAAGTGTTTTTAAATGAAGTAACAAAAATGAGACCACATATTCCTTAGGTGGAAATAAATCGATTTAACCTATATCGTCGCATAATAAAAAAGATACAGGGCGTCAAAGTTAAAATTTTATTTTCGATATTTGTAAATAACTTCTTAAGAAATCCAAACATTACATAACATACATGTTTCTTTTAAATGGCAGAACTTTTTTGCATGTTAATGTGTCCATCTGACTATCGAAACAATCGATTCTTCTACCTGTTTTATTTGAAAAATGTATACCTTACTGAAGTCGGTAGGCGTAACCATTTTTGAAATAATCCTATTTGAAATGCTCAGTGCACCGAGTAAAAACTGTTTTGGTTTGAGATAGTGCATTTTCTGCTTTTCTGCTAAAAATACAGCAAAATATTACTTGAAAAAATTATACAGAATGGTAAATTATGGAGACGTGAAAAATTTCAAGAAGATCGGCGAGGTTTGATGGAACCATTTTTCAACAAAGCACAAAGATTTTATTTTTATTTCGCTGTACTTCTCGCGCTGTCGATTTCCTCGAATTTTATTGATTAACGAAATATGAATTGTTTTTATTAAAACTAAACATAAATAAATTGAAAGAAGTGGTAAACATTGCATTTTATAGTCATTTAATCCAGATAATTATGGAGATTTCTTAATATTTTTCTCAAAAATGATTGGGTTTAGGACCCATGTCATGGTTTTTTTGTTCATTTTGATCTCCTGTTAAATTTATGGCAGTCTAACACGCTGTATAAACAAAACATAAGAAAAGTAAAATACTTGTCTATCAATGTCATTAATAATCGTGGAGAAAGATAGTAGCCTAAATTTAGATCCCTGAGTAACTTCCGATACAATTCCTAAGAATTTGCGTTTCAGTGTTTTGTCCAATTTTTTATGTTTATGATTTTTTCCTCTATAAACTATACATATTTCTTGTTCTTCGTCTTGCATGTTGGATGGCTAATTGAAGCTACGAGGTGTGACAATTAAGTTCCGGGAATTTAGTTATAACTTGGGAACACCGGCAACACTGCATCGTTCGTCATCGTTTTTTTTAGAGAGGGGGGACCTTCCTTTTAGTTTCAGTCCAAGGTTGAAGTCGATTTATTTTGTGTTTTATGTATATTTTTTGGAAGTAACTTTTTTAGTGTCGTGAAAATGAGTGACTCAAATTACAAGCAACGTGTTGTGATTCAATTTTTAGTGAAATCTGGTGAAAAACCCTCGGAAATCCTTTGAAAATTGCAGGTGGTGTATGGAGACGAGTGCATGTCGAAGAACACCACGCGTGTTTAAATGGGCAAAACGGTTTAAGGAGGGGTGTGAATCGGTACAAGGCGATCCATTTGTTGTCCCGCATTCGGAGCGACGGTAGAGACTGGATAAGTCGGGTAGTCACTGGAGAGGAGACCTGGATATTTGAGTATGACCCCGAGACCCGTAAACAAAGTCAGCAGCGGGTGGAAAAGGGTGGAGAGCGGTCAACGAAAGCGGGATTGGACATTCTCGCGTCACGACTGAAGGCAATGTTGATCGTTTTTTTCGATATCCACGGCATCATTGCACCACGACAGCACACCAGTCCATTCCTCATTCATGATACAAGAGTGCAAAAAAGCATTCCAACGTTGCCGCATCCACTCTATAGCCCCGATATTGCCTCTTGCGATTTTTTTTTATTCTCCAAGATGAAGTCGCACCTCAAGAGAACTCATCATGGCGGCGTATAGGAGGTTAAAGAAGCTGTAACCATGGTGCTGAACGGGTTAACTGCAGAGGATTACCAAGGGTGCTTCCAATCGTTGTGTAGAGTTAGAGGGGGACTATTGTGAAGGTCGAGAATAAAATTTTGGCGAAATTTAATTTGCTTGTTTTTTCATTGACAAATTCCCGGATCTGAATTGCCACATCTCGTATTCCAAGTTGCAGTAGAAAATACATCAAGCCCCAGCTGTTGTCACTGACCTTAGTCCTGTTATCCGAACCTTTACATCCCAACTCTTTAAATAAAGTTAAATATAAACCGCTCCAGTGAAGTGTTTGTGCTCTGGCAGGTTTATTTTCAAACCGGCAAGCAAAAAGTAAAATTAGACCTATTTGTTTCACTCAACTGCAAGCCGATTACCGTATTACCCAGAAAATAAATCTTAATTCTGGTGTTATGCGCATATGAGAGGCGTTTTAATCGATGGCGATTTAATTTCTGCTGGTAGATTTTGTAGTAGCAGGATCTAGCATCCTGTGGGGTACTGTTATCAGTTTGTATCTTTGGAATTGGTAAATTTTTCTTCTATATACAGTGTTTTTCGCATAAAAATCGACACAGAGCAGGTGCATGCAGAAGATTCCAAAATATTACAATTAAATTAAATTATTAAATAAAAAAAAAAGAATTTTTAATTAATTTGGAATAACCAAATTTTTATTGGTCTTCTTTGACTATGAATTCAAGTAAATTGAGACACTACAAGGTGTTCATTAAGGTTGAGTCACTCCTAAAATTATACCAAACTATTTTTTCCATTGATAGAATTTAAGAAGAATGATAATATCATATGCAGAATTTAATTTAACATACTTTTCTTACTCTTGTTAAATTTTAAAAGACTTAAAAGTTTTCAAGAAAAAATGCATAAATTAAAACAAGATTTTATTAGTGTTAATAAGTAAAACTATTTTACTTCTGCTACTGCTTGGTGTTGAAAATAACTGGAAAATTTAAATGTTACTTGTACTAGGTTTCTGTGAAGGAAACTGTAGAAGTGTGGAAGAATATCATAGAGGATTTCCAAATCGAGTGAAACATTTTCTAATGTTGAATGACAAGCGCTTTCAATAATATCCCGAAACGTCCTAGTGTAATAAAGGTACAAGAAAATATTTTGCAACCAGTTGAAGATGAACTGCAAATAAGTACTAAACGTTTATCTAGAGAAACTGAATTATCAAGAACTTCTGTACACCGAATTCTTAAACGTAATCTACTACATGTTCACAACTTTCATCAATATTTCGATGTAAATCCCTATGCAATAACTTCTAGACATTTTCAATCCGAGTTTAAGATAAACGTTTGGGCCTGTATTATTGATCGTTATTTGATTGGACCCGTTATTTTGCCACTTCGATTAATGGCGAAAGTTATTTGGAATTTCTGCAAAATACTCTCCCTGATCTAATTGAAGATTTACTGCTGCAACTTATAGCATAGTTGGTTTGTGCATGATGGAACACCGCCTCATTTTAGTGCTACTGTTAGAGACTATGAATTTTAAGTTTCCAAATGAATGCTTAGGACGAGGAAATAATTCTCCTCAAAATTGGCCACCACCATCGCCAGACCTCGACAAATGTGATTTTCTTTGTGGAACATTGAAGGATTTTGTTTTTTCCTTCCCAATTGAATCCCGAGAAGTTTGTGGAATCGTATTACGAACAAATGTAACGTTATAAGAAACGATCATCATTTAAAAGATTTCAATTTTTAACGAAGAGTAAATTTATGTTTCAGAGAAAATGATGCCCATTTTGAACCATTTCTTTAGCTTTAATGTTATTTGTTTTACTTTATAGAACTGTCAAATTTTAAAGACAAAACCTGCTACAGACTTTTTGTTTTCTTCTAATAAATGCTATTAAAATCTTGTTTTAATAAATGTATTTTTTCTTGAGTAAAAAATGTTTTAAATTAAATAATATGCGGGATATTGCCATTCTTTCTAAGTTCGATCAATGGAAGAACAGTTTTTTATAATTTTAGGAGTGACTCGCTCTTAATGAGCACCTTGTAGTGATTCGATTTACTTGAACTCATAGTCAAAGAAGACCAATAACAAACCTAAATAATGTACCAAATTTGGTTATTCCTAGTTAAAATAATTAAGAGGTATTATTATTTTTTTTTTGTAGTTTGATAAGATGACATTATGTATACAGGGTGGATGTAAATAAATAAGTGCGAAAAAATTGTGGCGCATGATTCCTTGCAAAAATAAGGTGGGTATATCATATAAAAAATCTCGCTTGATTATGCTCTTTGAAGATACAACCCCTTAAAGATGGCGCCAAAAAAGTAGTATTTAATTTGTTCTGAAATTCCAAAAAAGTGACGAATGATATTAATAGACATTCTCTGCTCAGTAAATAATTTGTTGATTTTCCTCTACGGTAGTAAGGGGGCTAGAAAAAAACACTCGTAACTTTTTTCCTTATTGCTGTGTATAAAAAAATACCTACACCGACGTCGAAAAATTTATAATGTAGCAATAATTGTCACCAATTTCGTTTCAAATACTGCGAAAACTTGATAATTTCAACCTTATCTATTCATGTGCTTGGAGAAAGTCTGTTCGACAAGCAATAATTGCGTGCGGCCCTTGTTAATGGTATTCAATAAGCCAGCGTCACTTCTTGTTTATCTAACTGGTTTCGTGTAAATTACCATCATTAGAAGCCACTTAGGACGCTGGAGGTGATTTACAGTTAGGAGATCATTTGAAAAGCATTTAGAAATCAATTACTTACGCATACGATATAGAGTCAAAGTTCTGGTAGTTGTTATAATTAACTATCACTTTATTTTCTTATGCATGTCGAATGCGCATTTCGGATGATTCAGTCGTGTTTTTGTATTTCTGTGCATGTTTGCAATAAGTCTGCGTTTGAAGTAGCACTACTTAAATTGTTAAACGACACTTGAGTGAGCACCAAATTGCGCGGCATTGGCTCAATGCATTTTCATAGTTCTGAGATTTTGGTGGTCACGTCCCCTTTAAGTTTGGGACACCGTGTACTGCCGAATGCGTATTATACTCTCTGTGAGTCTAGGATGACCCAACAAGACTGCGTCCAGATCAAATTAAATAACTAATAAGTAGAAATAGTAGAGCGCGGAGTTTAACATGACCGTAATTAGTTTATGAATTAACAGATTAATATGTTCACAGAAAATACGAGGTGTGGGAATTTAGTTATAACTCGGAAACTGGCAACACTGTATCGTTCGTTAAGGTTTTTCTAGAGAGGGGGGACCTTCCTTTTAGTTTCAGTCCAAGGTGAAGTCGATAGCACGTTTGGTTTGTGTTTTATGTGTATTTTTTGGAAGTAACTTTTTTAGTGGCGTCGTAAAAATGAGTGACTCAAATTACAGGCAACGTGTTGTGATTCAATTTTTAGTGAAATCTGGTGAAAAACCCTCGGAAATGCTTCGAAAATTGCAGGTGGTGTATGGAGACGAGTGCATGTCGAAGACACGCGTATTTGAATGGGTTCAAGGAGGGGCGTGAATCGGTAGAAGACGATCCACGTGAAGGAGCTCCCGTCACCTCTCGTATTGACACGAATGTTGATTGTTTGCGTACGTACACTGATCACGTCTGTCCGGCGCCTAAGTATTCGTGCGTTGTCTGACGAGTTAAACGTCAAGAAGGAAACCGTTCGCAAGATGTTACACAAAAATTTGAATATGCGAAAGACTTGCCCAAAGATGGTGCCAAAAGTTCTCACCCGTTAACAGAAAGACGTGCGAAAACGATCTGCGAGGATTTGTTGTCCCGCATTCGGAGCGACGGTAGAGACTGGATGAGTCGAGTAGTCACTGGAGATGAGATCTGGATATTTGAGTGACCCCGAGACCCGTAAACAAAGTCAGCAGTTGGTGGAAAAGGATGGAGAGCGGCCAACGAAAGCGAGGATGTCCAAGTCACGACTGAAGGCAATGTTGATCGTTTTTTTCGATATCCACGGCATCATTCATCACGTCATTAGGATTAAATCTACAAATAACGTCGAAACTTTTTCGACAGTTGAGTAAAAAATATTTACTAAAGGGAAACTTTCTTTTATTTTCTTAGCTACCCGATTAAGCACATGTGAAATGTATCATTTTTGTATATTTTTGAGTTTGTGATTGGTTTTGACTCTATTAATAAGTGAACAAGAGCGAACGAGAGCAAGAACATATTTTCCACGAATGCTCACTTGGTGTGGACAGGGCTTCGAGCAAGTGAACGCTTGCTTGAGAGCTAAAAATCATTATTCACGCTGTACGGTTCCTCTAGGACGGCAGGTGTCTCTTCCTCTGTGTCCACGGCCTTCCTGAGTCCTCGCCTTATAACACCGTACTGTGGCACGCAAGATCTGTTAGTCCTTCTAGAAATTTTTCTCACAGACATAGCTGCTTCGCACAACCCAACAGTCCGTTCCCTCTCAAAGTCACAAAACTTGGAAATCTGCCTAAATCTGCGTACCTACTCTAGGCATAATCAGCTGTAAAAAATGTCTGCAACCAGCTTCACAACACTTGCAGTACAAATGTGAGCAGAAATTTTTAAAATGGAATACTACGTTATCAAAGTACAACTTATGCAAACTCCAAAAAAATTTGTCAGATAAACCTGAAAATTTAATCATTTTTTACTTTCACTGAGAGAAGTAAACATGCCAAAATCATAATAAAATTATATTTAATGGGTGTTTACCTTTCTTTGTCACTGAGTTATACATTGAATTAACTCAAACGACTATTGCACCCATAAGTATAAAAATGTATAAAATACGGTGTCACACTATACATCATTTAATGTAATTATCCGTAGAGAATGACCCGATGAGCTTAATCCATGTCGAACCGCTTCAATGGAAATTAAAATAATTGCTCGAAGTTTAATTAAATTTATATTTATCCTTTATCTTTTAGTCACGGCTTACTGCTGTTACCGTTAATTGCTTTCATAATGTTATTGTCGTGTTTCGCTCTTTTGAAAGCGAGATACCGAACACGCAGCTTACGGTTACAAAACTGGCAGACTAGCTGAAATACAGCTGTGGACGATAAAACGTTTGCAACATAAACCATTTGCGGTTTTTCATAAAGCAGGACTTCAATCGTCTTTGTAGTTTAAAACTTATCAAAAAAAAAAAAAACCAGAACTTTATTAAAAGTAGTTTACTAAGAATATTTATAACTAAAACTAACATTCACATTTTCTGAAGAAATTTTTATCAATTTGAACCTTTATGTAGACCATTGTTGCCATATTATTAACTACCTCATTTGAGGGATTTCCAAATAGATTTTATCTCAAAATTTAAACATTATCTGCGATTTCCGACGTTGCTTAATGCGGAAATAATACTGCTGACCCTATAAAAACTTATTCTAATTATTGTATGAACAGGCGAAGCAACTCTCGTTCTTTGCGACACTCGCTAATTCTGGTCAGATATGCGCGTCCCCGTTGTCATAGCAACCGTCGTAAATAAAGCTGAACTTTATCTAAAAAACAAACAGAAGGTATTTTTACTATCGAAATTACATACATTGTATTAAATTAAAAATAATTGTTACCTACAATCTGTTGCAATAATAATGACTCTTCTTAAAACCAATTTGGCGACTTGTTCTGAACTGCTGAGGTATTCGTAAAGAAATCTACTTTTAACATTAGTTCTTAGTTGGTTTATTCAACAATACAGCTCTAATTAAATTTCTACTTAGAACTTTCAGTAGTTGAAAAACTGTCGTGAGGGAGTGACATTTTTATTTCAGTAGATTGTACAGATCATTTTAAGTCATAGCTGTCTTTAAAGACAGTCTAAAAGAAATGCGAGCAAGTTAGAAAAAATATCTCTTCACTGTGTCAAGTTTTTCTAAGGTGTAGTAATAGCAAATAAATCATTTATTTTACTAAAACTGCGATTCTTTTCCCAGAATGACAGAACACCATACATTTTTAGCACCATGTACAATTTATAACACATCAAAACGAAAAACGGCAACAATATTTTCTTCCACTTGTTGGTCATATTCAGATTATACTTTATTAACGGATTCTAGGACCAACAGTGTGTGTGAGTAGTATATAACGTGGTCTACAGTTTATCTTTTTCATGGTAATCTAAAATTAATTTGACTGATAATTGTAATTGTAATATCTTCTTATATGACCTGAAAATGAGTTGTAAAATTTGACCCTGAAGCCGGTTGGCGTTAATGAATAAATGATTGTGAGTAATCGGACTTTTCTTCTTCCCTTTGAATTTTACTATGTTGTAACTTAAGGGTTAAACTGTAATATTCGCGTAGTGTGGATCAGGTAGGTGTATGTGGGTGGTGGTGGGCCATCGCTCTCCAAAAGGATGGTATTCTACAATTGTGGAGAGAATGATACGGATGAGTTTATAAACTTATTAAAGTAAACTAATTAAGTGTTAGGTTCTTTCAACGTCAACTTATTTTTTGGTAATTTGCACCCTTCTCAAGTGACACGCCTATGGATCTTGTCCTGCCATCCTCACCTCCTGTACTCATCTACGTGTTGTGAATAAATCTATAATTTTGGACCTTGGGTATGGTATTATTCATTATACAGGCCACACCCTTTCCCCTATATGTTTTGTTAGCCCTCGTCGTTGGTTCGAATTTGTTGAATTCTTTTGAAAAACATCAGTATTGACTGGAATGTGTACATTATGTGACGTCAATTTGTGGCATATATCGTAGTATTTAAAATTTTGTCAGATACTCCCACGCCACATTTTACAGTTAGAATGTGCAGTCGTTACATTTTAATAAAAACGTACAACTAAATAAAATGACTCATAAATTATTTTTGAAAATGAAAAGTTTATTGGACCTTGTTCCGTATTCGTATTATCTGAAAGTTTGCCAGCACGATATAAAAACGAATAACCAGTCTTTTGAATTTATCAGCGTTTTATTGCTAATATAAAATCGTAACGATCAATATGCTCCAGATAAAAATCGGGGCTATTTTTTTTTAAATTATAGCTCTTATGTTTCCCCAACTAGACGGTATCTAATTTTAGCTGCAGACAATGGAATAGCCTTCGATTCCTTATAAATAAACAAGATTGGGTTGGGACTAATTCCTGACCTATTTCGTTGTCATTTCAGTAAAATTCGACTGAAATGGAACTGTACAGGGTGAATCAATTTAGTCGGTTTTCAAGGATTACTGCAAATCTGTCATAGATAGAACAACTCTGATAGAAAAGTCCAGAGCTCTTTTTTCGAAAAAATAACAATGGCACAAGCCGCATGTTTCTATCTATTACCGTTTTCCAGCTACAGGGCGTTTTTCGATTTTTGGCTAAACCGATTGGTGTTCTTTTCTAATATCCCTTTCAAGATATCTTAAAACGGTTTGAACATTGTGCAGATAATTTTTTGAAATATATTACAATATTTTTAGTTTTTATGATATGATGACCACAGCTTGTGTTTTTTATAAGGAACACCCTGTATTTTATTTCAAAAACAGAAACAGGGCTAAAAATGCATTCCAAAAATATGCAGGGTTAGATCTAAGAACAAATATATTAAGAGGGGATAGAGAAAATTTAGAATTAACGGAATCACCCTTCAAAATATTCCAAATTTATTTATAAAGCGATAAAAAAATCTTCGCCTATGCAATCCCTCCGCCGCACGGTAGACAACCAGCAACACAAGGGTAAAATTCGGTGTCAAGTCATAATACACATCCTGCAGTTCTGTACATTGCAGTTTTGTGTTCTTCTTCAGTTTTTAGTGCCTTATTTTAATTTTAAACGGTTTATAGTTATTAAATAAAGGAATTTATGTCAGATACAGATATTTTTCTACAATATAGTTCGCCGGTTTCTTTTTCTAGGTTATGGGACAAGACTGCCGCAAGTGCATTAACAGTTTTCTATTATCTATTACTACCTACCTATTCCTTTCGTTCGATTTTCTTATAATACGCATTTTATCTAACTAGCTACGGGGAGTACATTGGTAGTGGGTGGGTGTAATAAGTGATACTGTACTTAGTTTTGTCAGTTTGTAACGAAATAATGAAAAACGAGTGCAAAATACTGCATTTAACTGGATTAACTGTTTCCTATCTATCAGGTATTATTACTAATAAGGATATTTAATTTTTGTCGTTTCTGCGTTTAGAAACGACCGCATGGTAGTTGACATTGTTGACAGATGAAAGATTTATCTATGGATCTAAGCCATCTAAGTCGATGCTTATCATAGGTGCCGTCTTTCCGCAAGAAAAGAGGATTTTACGCCATTATTTAAATATCGAGCTAAAATTCTGGAATATTTTTTTATTGTCTTTTAGGCCTTCTTGAGTACGTATATTTTGACATCTGTTGACATTTAACATTATTAGAAACGTGTTAACACAAATCAAAAATGGTTTGTTACTTAAATGAAGACAAGTACAATTTAAAAAAATATAAAATAAATGTAAAATGTATAAAATGGATTTCTATTTTGAATTATAGGTATTTATAATTTGAATGTAGTTTATTAGTGTTAACTAGAAGCGTAATGTGAAAATTTTACATTTTCCACAAATCTACACAACAAATAATAAGTAAAGTATATATTTTTGGAACGCATGTTTAGCCTTTCTTCCGTTTTTCAAATAAAACGCAGGGTGTTTGTTATAAAAAACATAAGTTGTGATCATATCACAAAAACTAAAAATATTATTCTTTATTTTTATGCCATCGAATGTAGGTATCTCAAAAAGTGTCTGTGGAAAGGGAAAAGAGAAAAGCGCACCAATCGGTTGAGCAAAAAATCGAGAGACGCCCGTAGGTCGAAAACGGATTGTTATTGACTTTGAAAGCCGACCGATTTGAACCACCTACAGGATGTTAAGCAACTACTTATCTTTTTTAATAATAATTATATTTCTCCAAAACGATTTTAGAAAGTACACCTTCCACATCTAAAAATTAGATTGTAATACATGTCATTCTATCACTCTGTGTTAGAATGATGACATTCTATCACACTATGTTAGAATATTATTCTAACATACTGTGATGGAATATGTACAAAAAAGCAACTTTTTTGTATGATTTCTAAAATCTTGTTCGAAAAAGTATAGTCTAAAATGGTAAAACTACAACTTGTTGTAGAATATACTATTGTAAATTTTTAGGAAGCTCTCAAAACTTGAATTTATTTTGAGAGAGTTGTCCACGTTTTGCGTTTCCGTAAAAATTTGATTGTATTGAAAAGTTCCGACGTTGCCAAATGGCTTTCTTTCCCAGACAAAACAAAAAGTTGAGCAGTTTGCTCGCGACTTAAGGTTACAAAACGTGATTTGGTCTGTGGCCAACTGAAAAAAAAAGAAAAGTATGTATAAATGCGTTCCCTTCGAGCTATTTTTACGTTTGTTATGTAACTGTGATCGTGACGACGAGGCCTTTCGAACGTGCGGATTATTTTGCTCTCTCAATAATAACCGCAGTAATGAACGATAGGAAGTGTCTCATCGCCCGGTGGCGGATACACCGCTTTTCCATTTTTTCCGTGTTTCGAAAACACAGAGAGTGAAGCAAGCAAATTTATCTTTTTTATATCAAATATTCGATCTTTTTTGTACAAATGTTTTACTTATTTCGTGTTTTTTTTTATCTTTTTGAACCAATAAAAATAGGAGCGATATAACACAATTTCCCAATAATATTTCTGACACAATGTAAAATTTATGCAATGAATTTATTATTAGGTTTAACTCACTTCCTCATCTTTTTAACGTCATTCTTTACACGCAGGCTGTCCATACTCTAAAACAGTTGACTATCTCAAAGTAAACACGAGAGTAAACCACTTCTTTTCTCAATATACAGGATACACAAAACCAATGGCTAACTGTAACTTATTTGGATGAAAATTTAAAAAAATATCAGATCATGTTACCCTGATATTTACATAATATTTCATGATATGCCATAGGCGTTACAGTTAATTGTAACTTGTTTCAAACCATGGAGTATTTTTTCGAGAAATCGTTTGTTCCTGAAATATTGTATTCTACAAATTATTATAATTTTAGACATTTAAGAACACTTAGCAGAGAGCTTAGCAAATAGCAGGCCACCTGCGAACATTCAAAGGTACTGAAGTATATATAACGACAGAAAACGGTCTAACCAACAAATTTGTATGCACAGAAGTCAAAGTATTATTAGATTAGCTGGTCATAATTAAAACATAAGTTGTAAGTGCTATTCTATTTTTCATCATGCAGCTGAAATCATGTTTAATCCTGGTGTTTGATAATAATAATAAGAATAATTTTGTTTCAAATAAACATTGAAATTCTTTAAAGTAGTCTAAAATGTTTAGTAACATTTGAGTTCAACTTTCTATTCCGTAAATGCATAATTTAAGTGACCGCATTGCAGAAATAAATGAAAATCGATAATGTTAAACGTTTCTTATCATACCATCGACAACCTTTGACCTTCTACTGGTTGTTGAACACATATACAGGGTGAATCTTAAACAAGTTCAATACTACCGTAAAATATTTAGGAAGATATTACGTGATATTACTATGTCCAATGTTAAAAAATTATACATAAACGTGCACACAAGCTTACCTGTTTGTTTATAAATTAACTATTTAATCAGTAATCCACATTTCACAAGTTAAATGTCATTGTACACTGTTAGAAAGGGACACAAAACACAATTTCCTTAAGTTATTTTATGAAGAATAACGAAAAACTATGCACGCGTTTTTTATTTAAAATGGAAAAAATGTCAACTTTTAGCAAATTTTATTGCTATTTTCATGCATTATGTGGGGTTAACAAGTTTGACTTGGGCTTCCGATAATCTGTCATGACAGTCAATGACAGTTTGATAATAAAAAATAATATAAAATGTTACACTTGACAAAATTCGCTAAAAGTTGAGATTTTTTCTTCCTTGAAGCAAAGACATTTGTGTAATACTGGCAACACTGTGAACCACACGTTCAGTCTGCAGCACTATGACTCATAAAAGTATGAAGGGTCGGTCTAGGCCAGCGGTCCTCAACAAGTTTTCTACTGAAAAATTACGAAATTTATTTAAAATTTCACTTTTTTATTTCTGATTTTTTTTGTAAAAAAACTATTAATTATGTGTTGTACACACAAAACTATACTGCTGGTTAAAATATTTGTACTTATTTAAGATTCACCCTGTATAACGATTTTCTCTTGAACACAATATCGAGTTAGTTTTAAGAAAACTTTTGTTTTCACTTATACAATTTGTTATATTTTAAAATAAGTGCATAATCATATTCATAATTTTTAGCAAAGGGGGAAGTTGGTAGATTTCATCCGTGATCGAAATTTCGAATTATTGCCCCTATTTCCCCTAGAGAGCGACTAAGGCTTAGTAGAAATCCGTGAAAGATAATATTGAATAGCATATACATGTTTGTGCATTGTTCCTTGTGATTAATGTTAATATGCAATTTTAATTGATAAATTAAAATAAAATTTTTTGGCATTCTAAATAGGTTATTGAAGGTTATTTATGAAAATATAAAAATCTTGATTGTGAAAAATATTTGAATGCTTATAATGAATTTCACATGGCATGTTTTATAACTCGAAAATTTTTGATTTGAGAAAAAAAAATAATTCAACAGTAGGCGTTCCATAAAAAAATATTGCCTCTTGTACCCCTCTACTTTTGTACGCCACAGTGCTTCCATTAACTTATTAAGAGAGTCTACAGAAGAGAAAAAATGTATTTATCTCTATGTCGTTTCATACCAGTGGGAAAATGACAGAACATTATACTGGTCAGCACATTTAAACTATTCTTAAAGAGAAATTTTAAGACGCACTCCAAGTGCTCCCGAGGACACTTGGACATTTTAAAGATGCTCTTCAACTTTAAAAACTACCATGTTTAAGGCTTGCTACAGACTATGCATGAATTCGCAATTCGTTATGCGCGATTCGTGATATGCGAGAAATTCGCGAATAGTGTGTAGGGTCTTGTTCGTTAAAAACCCATTCATAAAAACACTACACACGATGCACGAATTCTTTACAAACCACGCATCGCGAATTCACGCATAGTCTGTCACTTCTAAGTAATACGTAAATGATATTGGCTTGGTTGTCGTTACCTTTAATTACCACTTTAAAGTTAGGGCAACTTTAAGGTGCTTCTGCTTAGTTTTCATAACGTTCCAGACTCCAAACCGTCTCACCAAAAATTACAAAACCATAAAGTGATTTCAATAGTGAGAATTACGTACTCACAACTATGCTAACATAAATTGAAGTTATTTTTGCTATATGGTGGTAGATTTAGTGATCACTACGTAATAGCCACTTAATTGAACATGCAGTACCAGTTTTCGTTACTATAATGCTACTTGGGTATAACCCTTTATAACGCCAGTGATACAGAATGTTTTTCAGTAAGTTATTTTTTACATTTATTCTATTTCCTTTCGTATTTACGAGAAATAAAACCTAACTACGGCCCAGGTTTCCACGAGTTTGTACTAACCCTAATCCGGTCTCATCTGCGAAAACTAACGACATGCAGCTAATCATAGCGCATCCACCGCACTGAGTATGCCATACAATGGACTTTCTCCGAGTCTACGCAGCGGAACCATGCCATGTTTTATTAGAGTTGCGTCACCGAATGTCGATTTCTTTTATTTTTAAACGGATGATACCGAGATTTATCTGCGATGGACTGAATTTACGCCTCATTAACCTGTCTGACATTTTAAAGGTGATTAAAATTGATATTTAGAGATACAATGTGTTCGGACATAAGAATCTTGCGTATGTGAGGCTATAAAAAATGTGAAAAACACAGGATATGTTCAGAAACATTTCCTTAATTGCATTCAGTGAGAATTTAAATGTTATCATTATTAATCAAAGTCTAAAAAGGTTATAAAAATTAATTGTACCCGATGTTTGTTGAAATAAACCCAGTCGTGTAAATATTTACTTAAGGCAGCCACACACGTACCGATATACTCTTATTGGATAAATTAATATGTACAGAAACAACAACATTTTTGATAGTGGAATAATATATTTTTTGATTTAAAACGTTTTTGTCGTTACTTGTAAAATTTTCTGTTTTGAACATGAGCAACGATAGCGACGATATACAGGGTGTCTAAAATGTGGGAAATCTCGGATGCAGATAGAACATAAAAAATAAGATGACAAGTTTCTATAAAAATTTTTCCTATGAAGATATATGTTCTAGAAGGACGCCGCTGGAAATCGGTTTTTCTTGAATAACTTTTAAAGTACTTAAAATAATTTAATAAAAATTGTAATGGACACTAATAAGGACCTCTTTTAATAGTGTATTTGAAACATATTTAGTTTTTTTGGTTTACCAGGAGCGAGCTAAGCTTTTCAACTTAGTATTAGTATTTTAATAATTTCGTTAGGGTGCCTCCTGGGACACCACTGACTTTTTTTAAATTTTGTATTTTTTCGTATTAATCATCTAAACATTTTATAGGAACTTGTCATCTTATTTTTTTCATGTTCTATCTGCACCGAGAGATTTCCCACATTTTCCCGGACACCCTATATATAAGCGTTTACAAAATCAATGTTTTTGGTACTTATTTTAAATATACTAACTACTGACGAAAATTAAACTACATGCAACACTGCCTATAGTAGAGGAAGAAGGGTACCACTTTAGATTTCCGTGGTTAAATTTTTGCCTGTCGGAAAATGAATGTTGCTACAGGGTATGATCAACGAATTCTAACCCCTAGAAGGCGCTTTGTGGTTAATATAAGTATAGCTGTAGCCAACATTTAGATAAGGACAGAGTATACTTACGTGTATAGAAAGAGACGCAACGGCACTGGCGGTAATAGGATCTAATTTGACATGCATAAAAATTACACATATTTTACTCTGTACATAAAAGTTATACCTTAATTATAATTTGCTCAGTATTTAATAGTTTTTAATATTTATGTAATTGCAAATATTGTAGAATATTATATATACTTAAAGCTGTTTACAGGCTCAGAGCTGTGTTATTCTCCTCCATTCCATTCTGTTCTTCGCCTTTCTTTTCCAATCCGTTACATTTTTCTCCCTTAGATCTATTGCCACTGCCTCTCTCCATCGCTTCCTCGATCTACCTCTGTTTTTCTTGTAGTTAGGCTTACTCCCTACTATTTTCTTAACTGCCCTTTCATCCTCCATACGTTCTAGATGCCCTAGCCACTGCACTCTTCTGGCTTTTACAAATTCGTCTATTGTTGGTGCCTGGTACATTGCATATATTTCCTCATTCTTTTCAGTGTGACCTTAAATGTGTTAATATTATATTATTAAAAAATGCGCAAGGTAATGACCACCGCATCCAACTACATACATCTCCGAACTCTCGTCGATGACGCCCGATAATTTGTGTCCGTTGTGGACAGCTTCTTTGTTTATGTAGATTCGCAAACAAAGCTTGAAAAGCCTTCTTCTAGAGGTTAGAATTCGATGAGCGTGACAACAGGAAAGGTGCATCAAAATAAACAGCAAGGTTTTTCACACAACTCTACCCCTCTTCTATAGTAGAAATTGATGAAATTACAGCACTTGATTAATACGGGAGGTGACGGTTATAGGAGATAATATTTGATAGACATGCCACTTGAGAAGGGTTCAAAGAACACAAAATTACCAAAAATAAGTTGACGTTGAGTAAACCTAGCACTTTACTTACTACACTGTGCTGTCTCTTTGGATGGCAATGGTCCACATCCACCCACTTATACTTGACGCTCACTCCGCGGAAATCATACTTTAATACTTCTAAAACACTATACTGCACATACACGGTATAAATTAGTGGTTACTAACACTATCACTATAAAGGTTATACATTAACACTTATTATACACTACATTACACTTATATACTGGACCGCATTCCGTATGGCCTTCATTTATCCATGTTGCGTAAGTATAACATATGAGATAGCAACCTGAATATTTTCGGAAACTCATTTTTAAAATGCCATCCATGAATTGTTCTACGAATCCCGTATTTTATGTCGTCATCAACTTATGTCATTTGCGAGTTTTTACTAGTTTGCCACTCTTTATTGCATGATATACACTATTCACGGACACTTGATAATAAACTACATATTTCAACCACACCACTTACACTCATATTTTAATCTCCTTAATATTCATCCGATATTTCTCACTTGTTAGATTAGGACGTTTGTAATTTTGAGAACATTGTTGCTCTTGAATTATTCTCCATTCTTAAGATTACAAACAGAAAATTACCAATAAATTAATTGCAATCGCAGTTATATTAGCGGATGCGTATTTGATGCAGTAAAAGTTGTGGAATGCTTTGAGAGGTATGCGGAACACAGAATTTTATAGAAATAATTTACTACCACTCGTATATATCTTTGTTTTGATTCCTATAAATTATGAGACGAATGAGTCACTCTCTACTAGTTTGAAACCCGAATATTGAATCTTTTTTATTCTTAAGTGTGAAGAACGAAAATGGTTTTTAAATGTTTCAAATTTGGAACAGTAGAAATATTCTTTTATAAGTATTACATAGAGATAAAGATGAGATAAATTAACCCCAGACATTTATTCATCCACACTGTTTTTTATAATAATAATAATAATAATAATAATAATAATAATAATAATAGATCTTTATTCATGTAGGCCTATCACAGGATATGAAACGTCATATAAATTAGTCTAACATACATATTATTACTAAACGTGTGACATACAAATTTAGACTAGTTGCGTAGCAACATAAACAGCACAAACCAATAGACAATTAATAAATAATAGAAATCTATACATATTAACAAGAACAATTCACCTTGCAGCAGGAAAATCATAAAATTCCTGTAATGTATAAAAACAGTTTCCGACAAGGAAGGAACGTAGCTCTTTTTTAAATAACCTAATATTTGCATTGTTTTTAATACTCACGGGTAATCTATTAAAAATTGTTCCACATAAGTAAAGCGGCCCCTTCTGGTATGTTGTTAAGTTATGATTATTTAAATAAATTAAATTATTTCCTCGTGTATTATAGGAGTGAATGTTCTTATGCTGTATGAAAAATTCAGGATGATTCTTAACAAATAGTGCTGCTTCATATATCAATATACAAGGCAGAGAAAAAACTTTATATTGTATAAATGATGGTCGGCAAGATTGTAAAGGATTGAGGGATAGAATTAGTCTTATAATTTTCTTTTGACAAATAAAAATTCTATGAAATTCAGAACTAGTCCCCCAGTAAATTATTAAATATTTTAAATGTGTATATGCTAATGCAAAATAAACATCTAAAAGATAATGTTTATCCATTATATTTCTCAGGTTTCTGATTGCGTAATAGGCAGTATTTAATTTTTTTACGAGATGCTCAATATGAACCGACCAAGTAAGTTGCTCATCAATGAAAAGTCCTAAAAACTTTGTGTGTTGTGCTTTCTCAATGATCGTGTTGTTTAATGAAACTACTACGTTAGGGCATATTCGTCTTTTAAAAAAGGTAATGTAATGAGTCTTCGTTGGATTAATAATAAGTTTATTTTTAAAACACCACGTATAAAACTGTTGAAGTGTGTCGTTTACTTTCCTTTGAAGCTCGTCAGCAGACGAGGCACTAATACAGATTGTACTGTCATCTGCGTAAAGAATTAAGCTGGTACCTTCGACAGTTATATGTTGCTCTAAATCATTTATAAATAATATAAATAGTAGAGGAGATAAAACACTCCCCTGAGGAACACCCAATGGAGTCCTAGAAGAGTGAGATACGCTATTACCAATTTTTACATTTATTTCTCTGTCAGTTAAAAAAGAAGTAATCCAGTTGTCAACTGGTTACCTTAAACCCATTTTTCTTAGTTTGTTTACCAAAAAGTCTTTAAAAACGCAGTCGAAAGCACGCGTTAAATCAAAGAAAAGAACTAAAATGAAATTACCTTTGTCGATAGAGTTGACAATGTTATTAATTAATGAAAATGAGGCCGTATTTGTTGATAAATGTGGTCTAAAACCATGTTGACTGCTGCATAATATATCTTGTTTAACAATAAAATTAGAAATTCGACAGTGACAAATCTTTTCGAACAGTTTAGAAAAACTAGATAATAAAGCTATAGGCCTATAGTTATCAATGCAGTCCATTTCTCCTTTTTTGTGTAATGGGATAATATTGGCTAATTTAAAAGCATTAGGAAAGATTCCAGATCTGACTGATAAATTAAATATGTGACACAATGGATAAATAAGAAACTGAGAAATATATTTTACAACTTTGATCGGAATGCCATCTGGCCCACTCGAGGATTTATTTTGCATTACATTCAGAGTGTTTTCAATTTCTAACGGTGTGATATCTTAGAAGAAAATTGAAAAGGGACATTCCACTCCAGTAGAACAATCTTCATTTGATAATGGATATGTATTCCGTAAAGTTTTTATTGCAATTTCGGCAAAGTAAGAACAAAAAACATTTCCAATCCTTATTGGATCTGTTATTGTAATGTTGTTGTCTGTAATATACGATATGTTTGTATTTGTTTTAGTTTTACCTGTATTAGAGTTAACAATAGCCCATACGTCCTTGGTTAGGTTGGAAGATCTCTCTAATCTTCTTTCATAAAACTGTCTTTTTTTCAAAAACAAATTACTATAAAATTCTTTTTTCATGATTTGGTAACGTTCATGTGTTGTTTCATCTGGCATACGATATCGTTTGCGAATATTATCAGACTTCAGAATATTCAGTACGTTAATAAATGACATTTTAACTGTGCCCATTATCATAATAATGGAAGTAAATATGTAATAAAGATAATATTGTGTATACTCATAATAAATTATTCTCGTTTCGCGAAGATAATCGGTAGCAAATACAAGATGTGGCATAAAATAGCTTTTCAGTTTTTATGTTTATTCCTTATAGTCCATTATTATTTAATGAAAATATAAAATGCTTTATTATGGGTAGTGTTACAAGGTTCTTAATTTAATAGGTATCTTAATTAATAGTTTCATAAAATTAATAATTCTTTTAAACAATCATTTTTATGTTTCTGTGTGGAGGATGAGGAATATCTTATCATTCTGCAATTTTTTATTCAAATTTATCATTAGCTTCATTCTAATGATGCATACCTTAGTTTAGATTAGATTTATAAAAAAAATAAGATTGTTAATAACAGCCAGTTTAATTTAATATAAATCCAATTTAATATAATTTGTGGGAAATTTTCCCACAGTTAAACTTTTATTATCTATATATTCATTGTTTAAATATTTTTATTTTAAATGAAAACATGTTAGGTACCTAATTATTAATAGAATCAGATTTACAACAAAGAAGACATACGCTTGTATTATAATATAAGCTATATTTATGACAAAATGGATAACAAAATGCTGAACAATACGATTACGTCCGGACAACAACGATGCCATTCTAGACATATAAATGCGGATTACTAGAACGCTGATGTTTAATTTTTTTTTAATTTATGGAAGCTTTGCTGGTCTCCGTAGTATTCGGTTTATTGTACATACATTTATTTGAGAATTATTTATTAAAAATACAATACAATATTTTATACGATACAATAAAAAATAACCCATAAATTAATGTAGCTGTGTGCAGTTTAAAAAGTCACCATAATTGTTTTATTGTGTTAAAACATTATTTTTCTGAGAATTTATAAAAATATATTTTCCACAATTATATTATAATCGGACTTTTATCCACACGTATGAATCGTCTAAAGTGATATTTTATCCACTAGTGGAAAAAGTAACTTTATTTCACTAGTAGAATAGCGAAAAAAGTATTAAACTTATAATCAACTTTAATTTATTTACTTATTAAGATTTACATTTATAGTAATAGGCAATTGGCTTTTTGTTGTGTCATATTTAACTTCCTTTCCGTTAATAATAACCCTTGTACCATTGTTGCCATCCTTTTCGGAACGCATAACATCTGCCGAAGTTTGTGAAGAATTTGCATAAGTTACTGATGTCTCTTCTTCTAAGGAACATATTTCTCGGATTTTCCTAGCGATATCAAGTTTGTTAGATATATGGACTCCTCAACATAACTTTCTGCTACAGAGGAACTTTTCCATCCACCCTGCCGTTTAATGATTATAAGATCAGCACCTTGGGCCAATAAAGTTGTTGAAGGGCGCGTCATGCAATGGCCAGTATATGCTTCTGGATTTGGCACCCTGTAGATCGAAAAGGAGCAACATTCGGATAAGGCATATTTGGCTTAATCGCTCTATTTTGAGGTCAGCTACATGCCCTCTGTCTCAGTATTAATGAATCACCCTGTATACCTAACAACATGTAAAAGGTAAAGAAATATTACCTTAATCATTAAATATTCTTTATCGCTCTTTATCGGTTCGTTAAGTCCCAGTCAAAAATTCTTCAATGTGCCCTTTCCAATACTACAGCTTTTTTTGCTTTGTATTCTTCCGATTCACTCTTCACATAAGCAGTAATTTTGTAATATTTTCCAATATCTATATTTTTGTAGACCTTTATAGTAGCCTTCAACATCGAATACTTCGACCACATAGATGAAATTGCATATTTTTTCTTCAAATATAAAAAATACGATAGCATGACTTCTTAATTTATTGTCATCACTCTTTTTTCCTCTATTCGCCTTAAACACTTTTTCGTAATGTTCCCTGGATTTCTTGACCTTCTTGAAAACAGCCACAGGAACACAATTACTTTCTTGCATTTTTGCCAAATTCAAATAGAACTATTTATTAAATAATCACGGAACTACAGGGTGTCAAAGGTTAAAAAATAAATCGGGTTTTCTTTAATAATTTTCGACTGTCACGTTAATTTCACGAAATTTGGATCCAGGGGTTTCTTGGCATGGCAAATTCAATTTTGTTGTCCATTTTGGTATATCTTCTAGAGGGCACCACCGGCTACGATTTCGAACCATTTAAACCGTTACGACTTTTTTGTTCCACCTTGTATATTATTTTGGACTAGAAAGGTTACTTTATTGAAGTCCCCTGGAGCAACGGTTTAAATTAAATTTATTAAATTCCAATAATTCTGATTCCTCAAATAAGATTATGATGTGATTAAGGATAAAACGTTGTATTGCATTCGTCTTTTAATTGCCTTTTATTCACTTATATATAATTTAGTGTCCTATAGACTATTTAATCCAATTTAATCCATTTATTTTCAAGTGACTTTAAGAGTCCCGATATTTGTGTATTTCTTGACGTTACCTTTTCTTATTTTTTCAGTTCCTACAGAATTTGGGGAAGGTCGATCGGACAGCGGACGACATTTTCGACGAACACCTCCAGAACTTCACAAAGCAGCAGAATGCGGCAAACAAACTCCAAAAAGAATTTAGCAATTATATTAGGTGTATACGAGGTAAGATTTTTATTTCTAAAGTCATTAACGTTTATTATTATTGTTTTAAAATAATTAACATTTATATTCCAAAATGATATTATCAAGAAACTGTCGTATAAGTTTTCGTACATTATAAACGCCACATCTATTATCTACAGGGTCTTTCTTAAGTAGAGGTCAAAATCCAGGGGAGGCGGAAGTATGGTATCATCGATCGTTACTTGCCTTAAAAATACATACCACCCTGTATAATATTACAAATAAAATAGGTCGTCATATGCACCATTGTATTATCTTCACTTTTTGTTTCTTTACACTTTTTTGTACTCCAAGCTGATTAACAACAAAATTGATTTATTTGATCAAGTGTATTTTTACAGTCACTTACATTACTTAAACATAATATCTTATTTAATATTGTGTATTGTCAAATTAAGCTTATTTTTTAAAAAGATTAAGTTTTAATAATGTCTTATGTATATTCAAATGCTGAAATGGCCAATATAGTTTACCTTTATGGTCTTGTAGATGGAAATGGTAGTGAGGGTAGGCGAATTTATATGGAAAGATTTCCAGATCCAAGAATGTTCACAAATGTTTTTCAACGTCTGTTGGAGACAGGCTCCTTTCAGAAAGGTCCAATTCCTGGAAGACCTTTGATGAAGACCCAAATACTAGTACTAGGAAGATCGCTGCAAATTTTAATGTGAATCATAAATTAGTTTGGTCGGTTCTGAAGCATCAACAGTTTTATCCGTATCAGATACAAAGGGTTCAAACTACTATCCTACTCGTCTACAATTTTGCCACTGGATTTTGTAAAAAGCTGAAAAAAACGTTGACTTTACCGCTCGCTAAGTGTTTACCCACGAAGCTAATTTTTCCAGAGATGCTATAATCAATTTCCATAATAAACACGTTTGGCCTAATGTCATAATGGAATCTCGATTTCGACATCAGTTCTCTCTGAATGTATGAGTGGATGTTATTGGAAATTTTCTTGTTGGGACTTACTTTTTACCAAGAACTTTAACCGGTGTCTCTTACAGACATTTTCATTTACAGACGTAAAAACGCATTTGATCACGTAAAAATGCATTTGATCACATAAATCAATTTTGATGTTCGGTTTGGAAGGCACAAAAGTGTAAGTAACAAAAAGTGAAGATAATGTTATGGCGCATATGATGACCTATTTTATTTGTAATATTATACAAGGTGGTGTATTTTTTTTGGCAAATAATGATCGATGATACTCACATCTCTGCCACTGGTAAGTTTATAAAGCTGGTAATTATTTGTTTCATACCTACTGTCATATGCTCACCGAATTTGGCTAAATAATCTTAAGCGGTTTAGATTTTTTTAAATTTATATAACAAAAAAACGTTTATTTCTGGTCACACAGAATACGCTCCTGGATTTTTGACCTCCTCTTAAGAAATACCCTATATATCTCATAACTTACTTTATAGTTAAACATTTAATTGGAGTGTCTAAGATAAATCATTATAATAAACTATACTAATTTCTTCAGTATTTTACTAGCGATGGTTCTATGTTTACGATCCCATTTAAGCCAAATTTATGTTTATTGCGTTAGTTGCCACAGCTTGGTTAAAAATTTCAAAACAACTTTTCTCATTAAGACAACTCAAGTTGCATAGGAGTAGATAATATTTTGTTTAATTGTACCTTCCCTAAGAAATGTAATAATAATGAACCTCATTAGTCTAGTAATTATATATTTTCACAAATACAGTCGATGCATTCGCAGAATGTGTCTCTAAATTCAGTCACAATCTAGTCACCTACTTTTCCGAACGGGAAATGACAGTTCCTAAGTAAGAAAACGTGTAATTTTGTCCAGGAAGTTAGCACTGCGTTAGCACATATCTGTTATCTACTTTAATTTTCAATGTACGTGCGTTTGTTCGTACCAATTACATACATGGTAAACTGGTTTTCGCAGAATTTCAAGAAATTTGTATTTTTCTGCTCGCAGTACAAATCTTTCTCCTATATTAAGGTCATTAGGGGAATAATATATGCGTTGACATTACTACCTACTAATAATAACATAATGTACTAAATTCAAATAGCTGTTCCGGCATTAATTTTTAAGTAATTATCGTTCAATCAGTTATATATTTATTAAAAGGGTTGGACTGTAGTGGGAAAGCATTGGCGTGGGTACGGCGTAGCCACTATTCACGATAGCAAGCGATATCTTTCCGTGCTAATCGCAACAGCCTACGATGGCTGGATCTTTGCATCTTCATAAATTTTAATGAAGTGACTAATGGGGTTGGCATTTAAACGATGATGTTTATCTTCTGTTTCAGCTGCCCAGGCGGCGTCAAAGACTCTATTAGAGGCAATCGGTGAAATATACGAAAGTCAGTGGACGGGCCACGACCTCCTCTATGGCCAGCTTCAATCGGTGGACATGCTCTGGCAAGACTTCACTCACAAACTGGCGGACCAAGTTCTACTTCCACTGAACACGTACCAAGGACAATTTCCAGAGATGAGGGTGAGTTTAAGCATCGATTCTCCTCAACTTACCACCCATTAATGATTCCTCTCTATTTCACTAATCATTCATCTAATTCAAATTCAAACAGGAGCACTTAAAGCAAGTTTATACGGGTCAAGTAAACGGTCATGTAGAGCATTGTATAAATAGTTTCGGTTTAGTATACTTCATCTAATCGATATAAGGGAGTATAAAAAAAATCAAAAGATGCCGAAACTAGAAAGGTGTAATATAAAGAAAAAAAAAAGTTATTAAGGAAATATTTTATATCTCGTCATCAAATCAGTATTATTTTACTCCAATCGAACCCACTGCTCCAATATGAAGACGTATATCGGACCGGCGGTTACAAGCTGCTATTTGAATGCAACGTTGTAACTTCTCACAAAACAAGGTAACCGCTTTCTGTACATCTCAGAACAGATATCAAATATATATATATATATATATATATATATATATATATATATATATATATATATATATATGATATTTCGAATTATTAGCACTTGCATCGTAGACAACAACGAGGGCAGTTAACGATTCAACTCAGATTATTACTTGTTTACTTTGCTGACACTACAGGACAGGACTTTTCAGGGGTAGGTAATTTCGGAGGCTCGAGCGTGTGTTTATCGTTAGCTCATTATAAATTAGTGTTGTGAATACATAATTGTTTAAACCGTATTGGGAATAATACATTAGTGCTGTGTGTATTTAGTGTTCTTCTTTAGTGTGTTAGTGTTTGTTTTAATGAGTCTAATACTTAGTGCCTCTATAGTATATATTCGTTGTTTCGCCTTAACAATATTGTGATAGTAGATATATATCTACTATATATATCTAATAAGATACATAAAGAATATTTAGGCCTTGGCAGGATTCCTCGGAGAAACCTCAACCTGGTACAACTAGAGATCAAACGAATAGTGATAGAGAAGATGTGTAGGTTAGGTCGGACTACGAACAAGAAAAATGAGGGAGAACAGAGGACATTAGGAAATACTGCTTATTTAATAATAGTATTAGACAACGTTCCATACCAAGACTCTCAGAAAGCATTCCAGACACTGGCACAAAAAAATAATATACAAATCCGTAAAATTGCGGACGATGCTGGTTTGAAGTAAGATGAGTTGCTGCATATAGTCGTGGGCTCATTATAAATTAGTGTTAGTATTTCATTTTAAATTATTATTTGCGAAATTGAAGCAATAGTGGTATCTAAGAGTCTTTTCACATGGGCGACTATGCAGCGCTGCTGAGTAGAGCCACTGATTTATGGTTGACGTTTCGGTGAGAGTCGGCGACTACGCGCCACCGTGGCTCTGCTAATTCTGTGGCGCGCCCGTGTGAATAAGTCTATACAGGGTGAATCTTAAATAAGTACAAATATTTTAACTGCTGGTGTAGTTCGTCATATAGATCAGTCTAGTGAAAGCCATTTTTAAAAATTTCTAATATTTACGGAGATATTAATTTTTTTAAAAAATACCCACATTTTGAGAACCGCTGGCTGATTTATCATCCAACAACCTAATGAAACATATGATTTGTTGCGAGGTTGCCATATCTCCTCCAATATAAATATTACGTTTCCTTTAACGTAATAGTTCTATTTTAAAAATACTTGTTTTAAGCATAAGTACAGTAAAATTGGGTATGTAGTATGATACGCAGCAATATTAACATAAATTTTAACATCTGAACTAACCTTAAAATACTTAAAACGATTAAAAATGAATTTCCGCAAGTTCAATACTACCGTAAAATATTTAGGAAGATATTACGTGATATTACTATGTCCAATGTTCAAAAATTATACATAAACATGTACACAAGCTTACCTATTTGTTAAAAAATTAACTATTTAATCAGTAATCCACATTTCACAAGTTAAATGTCATTGTACACTGTTAGAAAGGGACACAAAACACAATTTCCTTAAGTTATTTTATGAAGAATAACGAAAAACTATGATTTTCACACATTAAATTTAATTTTCGCCACATAACCCGAAATGAGTCAATATTAACTATTTCGAATACAGAACCATAAGTGATTTCGCACTTTAATCAGTGAAAAAATTTTAAAAAATAAAGGTACACACAATCACAATATTAAATAACAAAATAAGCAGCTTGACGTATGCGTTTAATATCAAGAAAAAATGTATAAAATGCATACATTTAGACGGCAGATCCAGCAAAGTAAAATATTTTCTCTCTAATGAAATGTGTTGTGGGTTGCCGGTACAAATGGGAAAGGGAAATATGCTGGACGAATTATTAAGAGGTCGATTTATTATGGGCTTTTCAAAAGGCGCAGCTCGAGACAGATTTCATGAAGATGTTTAAAAAAGGTGTATATCGCATATAAAAAAAGCTGGTCAGAAAAACCATCAAGGTAAGTTTTCAGTAATGTGCCTACGACAGGTAGGTATCACGGGCAGTAGGCGGAAACGTCGAGCAAGCAAAACTATGCCAGTCATAGGTGTACTAAATTTGAATGCGATCAGATATAAAAAATATACAAAATTGACAAAAATAATTGCATTACATGACATCCATTATTTTTAGAGTAGAAACAGTGATATAACAGTTTTTACCAATTTCGAGGCGCTAGATAATAAAAATAATAACAATTATTTCAAAATTTAAAGTTCTTATCTTATATTTTCAATTGCCCAAGGTCGAAAATAATAGAGAGTGACTAATTCACAACACAGATATGAGTACGGAAGATCGGGTAGTATGATTACCTAAGCGTACCACTTGAGAAGAGCTAAAGCACACAAAATTATCAAAAATAAATTGACGTCGGCTGAACCTAGCACATTAACAATTTACTTTTTCTACGTTCATGCGAAAAGCAAAACTTTATTGAACTATATTTAGTGGAAAAAGTGGTTATTTATTGCACTAGTGCAATAAAATGTTTATTGCATTCATCTGTCATTCTACTACAGCGTTTTGTCATCATGACAAACATAAACGTTCAAATCGACGTCACATTTTCCTAGATTTAGTGTCATCTAAATAACATTTTATGGTTTTTTCATGAACGTAGATAAAATTTGTTTTTCCACCATTAAATAAATAGTGCAAATATTTGCGAATTCCGCATTCAAAAGGACAAAAGGCTTTAGAATACATACACACTATTTACTATAGGTTACGCACTGTCACTATAACGGTCACACATTAACACTTATTATAATCATATATCGTACCGCTTTCCGTATGACATTCATACGTCCATGTTTCGTAAAAATTTAGTATATTATTCTTCGATCCAGATTTTTATTTTTTAATATTTATTCTAAATAGTTTCTTCGCCATATCACTATTTCGCCCTTTCTATCAGTATACTCTTTTCGATTTCATTTATATGGACTAAGTTTCATTTTGTAAGATATAGTAATAATTTTTTTTTTTTTTGGAAAACTCATTTTAAAAATACAATCTTCCTTCCGCGAGTTTCCATCACTTACACTCATATTTTCACCTCGCGCACTAAACTCTTCATTTGTCATTATCCGATATTCCTCATTTCGATCAAATCACTAACAAAATTAATTACATTCATAATTAAATTAACGAAAAGATATACCCTAAATTTTGCCCGGCCGAACGATATACCCGCCCATGATAGCCTTGGAAATGAAACAGTTGGATCCGACAATTCGTCGCAGCCAATGAAATGCCAGCATCGCATACGTACTAACTGCAGCGCATGCGTACTAACTGAGCGCATGCGTAGCAGAAGCAGATAACATTAGTCACTCTCTACAATTTTGAAAGACTGGTATATAACGTATAAAACGTATTTAAATCTTTTTAATATTTTCTCAGGCAGTGTTTTTCTATTAAGTGTCTTGTGTATTTAATTAATATTTTTAGTGAAATACAGTGTAATTAAGTAGAATATGGCGCATTATTCAAACAGTGAAAAGGTTGACATGCTAAAAGCATATTTTTTAAGCAACGAAAATGCACTTGCTGCAAAAAGATTATATACAAATTGGTATGGAGGAGAAAGAAATATACCAAATGAACGTACATTTGTCAATATTGTTCAAGGATTACGGGACCATGGATCTTTTAAACTTCAAACCCAGGATCGGGGTCGTCCACAAACAAGAAGAGTGAGAAACGTTGAGCCACAAATTTTAAATGCAGTAGAGGAGAATCCGGGCACATGATCTAGAAGATTATCTCATGAATTTCATGTATCCCAGAGAACGGTACTAAGAACTTTGCACATGCAAGGACTTCATCCATATCATGTACAAAAGGTGCAAGCCTTACTACCAGACGATTTACCCAGGCGAAGAGAATTTTGTGAATGGATTCTGAGGAAGTGTGAGTTAGAGGAGGACTTTTTGATATATATTTTATGGACAGATGAAGCGGGATTTACGAGAGAGGGGATGTTTAACGCCCATAACACTCATATTTGGGCTGATGAAAATCCAAATGCCATCAGGGAAACTCATTATCAGCAACAATTTTCATTAAATATTTGGGCAGGAATTGTAGATAATACATTGATAGGACCCCATGTATTGCCAAGAAGACTAACAGGTCAAATGTACCTTGAACTTCTTGATAATAACTTGGAAGATTTGTTGGAAAATGTACCTCTTGCTGTGAGGCAACAAATGTGGATTCAACATGACGGTGCTCCCCCTCACAGTGCTCGAATTGTATCAGACTGGTTGAATAATAATTATAGGGATAAATGGATAGGAAGATATGGACCTATACCTTGGCCGCCAAGATCACCAGATTTGAACCCATGTGACTTCTACCTATGGGGACATATGAAACAACTAGTTTATTCAGAACCTGTTAACACTTTGGAGCAACTGCGAGTTCGTATAGATAACGCAGGAGATATGATAAGAAGAAATATTACAATTTTTCAAAATGTACGTGAGTCGATGATAAGAAGAGCAAGAGCATGCTTAGAAAGCAATGGTGGTCATTTCGAACATCTGCTATAATACCGGTGATACTGACAGTGCAGTGACAGTGATGTGCATTCTTAGTGAAGTGCAGTGATAGTGACAGTGGAGTGTAGTGACAGTGGAATGTAGTGACAGTGGAGTGCAGTGACAGTGGAGTGCAGTGACAGTGCAGTGCAGTGACAGTGGAGTGCAGTAACAGTGGAGTGCAGTGATGAGTTCAGTGATAATGATATTAGTCTTGTGAGAAATCAGTTGGAGTGTAGAAAAAATGATTATAGATCACATTCTGGATCTGTGAGTAGAGAACCTGTTTTATGTTTTCAGTTTCATGTTTGTACATAGACGTACTTTATTGGTGAGGTATAGGTATGGCAATGAGGGGAGGAGGTGGCCATACACATTTTTTATAAACAGCCATTCTTTGACATGTCTAAAAATTCTAGTTATGCCTTGTCTTCATGAACACGAAATTCGCGAAAATGCACGCGTTTTTTATTTAAAATGGAAAAGTGTCAACTTTTAGCAAATTTTATTATTGCTATTTTCATGCATTATGTGGGGTTAGCAAGTTTAACTTGGGCTTCCGATAATCTGTCATGACAGTCAATGACAGTTTGATAATAAAAATAATATAAAATGTTACAGTTGACGAAATTCGCTAAAAGTTGAGATTTTTTCCCACCATCAAATAATTCGAGCGAATATTCGCAAATTTTGTGTCCATAAGGACAACATTTTAAAACTCCCTTGAAGCAAAGACATTTGTGTAACACTGGCAACACTGTGAACCACACGTTCAGTCTGCAGCACTATGACTTATAAAAGTATGAAAGGGTATGTCTAGGCCAGCGGTCCTCAACAAGTTTTCTGCTGAAAAATTACGAAATTTATTTAAAATTTCACTTTTTTATTACTGATTTGTTTGTAAAAAAACTATTAATTATGTGTTCTACACACCAAACTATACTGTTGGTTAAAATATTTGTACTTATTTAAGATTCACCCTGTATAAAATAATGTTTCATCAAAACGGACCACTCAACGGCGCTTCCGAGAAGCGCTGCACGGTGGCCCGTGTGAAAAGGCTCTAACGTAAATACCTTCGTATCTACGGCTCACCGGCCAAACGCGTATGTCTTTGATGTTTTTATGACAGTTTCTTATGCCGTTTTTTTATTCCCTTACATCGATAAACCATAAGGCTTGCTACAGACTATGCGTGAATAGTGTGTAGAGTCGCGAATGGCGAATTGACGCATAGTCTGTAGCGGGCCTGATTAGCATAATGTAATATGTAATATAAGTAGTGAGTCTTGACAAGTGGCTTTGCATGGCGAACAAGTAGCTTATGACTCCTACCGATACCATCAATTTTTAGGCTTGATCGCATACTTGAGCGCTTATATTCTCAAGCTACAGTCGAGTCAAGTCAAGCAGAGTGGTTACAATTTTAATAAATGATGCAAAATAAATATGCTTTACAAAACAAAATAGTACTTATCACAGTGACATCAGAGAAATAAAATGTTAAACGTTAAAAAAAAACTGAAAAAAAGGTTGGATTAGCTCTTGTCGGATTCTAGTTAACTTGCAACCGATTTGGCCTTTGTTTTGTTATATTGCTCCTGATGTCATCATATTTTTTTGGTCTATAATTACGAAATCCGATAATAAATATGTCTTTTAACATTTGATATTTTCCTCAAGAACTTTGTTTTGTAGCGCTACCGCATAGCACCTTGACATTAGCATTTTTTTCCAAACAAGAAAGTTTGTACGTGTGACCTTGAACTTAACTTGGCGAAATAATCTTGCGTAAAACTGTCTGCGAGGAAGACAAACTAAGGTATTGTCGCAAATTCGACTTGTACCGCGGTCGTTTAAAAAGTGGGGCACCACCGTTCACCGCAATTTGCACGGGTAATTTACCGGTAAAGCTATCTAGCTGGTATTGCATATTAAATCGTCTCGGATAAATTTCACTTATGAACTTTAAAGAAGAAGATCTCCATGAGCGTGGAGAGTACACCACAAATAACTCAAATAATCATACGGAATATATTTTTGCTAATTTGTATTATAAAAAGTAAACTCACGTACAAAAATATCAAAAAAGAATGAGGTTGAAGTCTCTAATAACAATAAAATAAAAAATCCAACTGCTAGATTTAAAATTAAAAATGGGTATGATAATTAGCAAAATGAAAAATGCAAACAAGTAGGTACAATCTATTGCAATAATAATGGCACTATTTAAAATGAATTTAGCGACTTGTTTTGGACTGCCAATGTATTCGTATGGAAATATACTTTCAACTTTTAACATTTACCGATAGAGATCTAATTTTGAACTACAACTTCCAGTAGTTCAAAACCTGTTGGGGGAGTGTCGGAGATGAAATAAGCGGGAATTATTTCAGATGTGGTTTAACAGTGATCGCGATATTAAAGAAAATGACCTATTTTTTACCGTGCACATGACTTTTGAAGAACCATGCTTCGTCGAGCACTGAAGACTGTATTTTTCTATGAACTTATAGGCGCCTTTTGTATCAGCAATATTCAATTGAATTAACTAAAGAACCCAAGTTACGGAAAATATATGGATATGTTCATAGGGTTTGCAACAATATACTGACATTTATTTCATTATAGACGAAGCTACTGATGCTTGTGGGCGTTCAGTAGCCATTTTTTAAATTGGTGTATTAAAAAGTGAAAGTTTCTTTTTAGTAAACACTTGTATCAACTGTAAAAAAAGTTTTCATTAAAGCGCCTACAAGAAGGGACGTTTTTAGGGAGGCTTTGCATATCTCTGCCCCCTGAACTAGTTATAACTAGATGGGGTACTGGTTAGAAGCCGTAGCGTATGATAAACATTTCGATGACATAAAAGATGCTATTTGTAAATATAATCCTAATGACAGCAGCGCCATATACACACTGCAGGACTGAAGAGCCAAAATATTCGCGATGACGTATGTACATTAATAGATACTATGGTCACAGTCTATTATACAGTCCGTCGTTTTCACGTCGGCTCCTTTGATGTCGAGGTCTCAGATTTCGTTTTTTTTAGACGACCAAACGACGACTGCGCATTTAGCTGCGTACATTCGCGCGCTCAAGGGGCACGATGATTTGTCAAGAAATAGATTTTCTCCCACTTCGTCGTGTACAGATGAATTTCATTGGTGTTCATTGCGCATTTAGCCGCGATTTAGCCACACCCTCTGAAACCTTCACTCGATGAACTGTATAAACTGTGCTATGGTTTCCTAGTTAATGTAATAAGGAAATTGGAATCACATGGACGGTCCCATGAAGAATTTGACGTAATGGATGATGTACAAAAAAATATATACGATGTCAATAATATACCCAGTCAGCAGTACGATAAAAGAAAAAATGCAATGCGTGTTGAAAAAAAAAATCCTAGATAGACACAGTGTATCACAGATACCAATAACTGGAAATTAAATTACCTGGTACAATTCAATTGACTGTAATTATAAAATGCAAGAACACTGACAGTAGTAGTATTTTTTGTTTCATGGCCTACTACGACAGATTAAAATTTGTTTGAATTCCAGTTGCTTAAAGAATTTTAATTTTTTACTGGCACATGGTGTGTCAAACGAAAAAAAGTAAGCAGCCGTTTTCTGTTGTAAATTGAACAAGGATTCTAGAAATAGTTTTTGTTTCTAAAAAACATTGTAGTACCATTTTTTTCATTAAAATTTCCCGAAGATCTGTCCGTACGCACGCCACTGGTGGAAGAAAAATAATATTTTTTACGTAAAAATATGTATTCATAGGTTCCAAATTTCATTTATATCTAAAGTAGTTTTACAAAAAATATTAATAAAGGACCCCGCAATAATCTTATGGATATTGGGTTTCTGTCAAATTGTCTGAATTTTTGATATGTTGTAGATTTTGTCATCCTGAACAAAAGTCTCCATGGGCACAAAGTGTCAAAATGAACATTTTGGCAGCTACGGAGCTGCCAAAGCTCCCCTGACCCGTTGCAAAACTATTCATTTTCAATACTATTTACAGATGTCAAAAGCATATTTTAATTATTCTATAGGATAATGTTTTTGAGGTCACTGGATTCAACCCTCATGTCAGATTGGACAAATTGACCGTTGACAGCTGTCAGTACACTGTCAACGAAGAATAGAAAAGTAAATATTCTCTTTTCACATTGAGAGTTTGGGTTTTTGAGGGAGCTGAATTCAATTCTCATGCCAGATTGGCAAAATTGACAGTTGTCAATTGGCTGTCAACGAGGAATGTAAAAGTAAATATCCTCTGTTCACATTGAGAGTTTGGGCTTTTGAGGGAGCTGAATTCAATTGTAATATCAGATTGGAAAAATTGACAGTTGACAGCTGTCAATTCACTGTCAACGAAGAATAAAGAAGTAAATATTCTCTGTTGACATTGAGAGTTTGGGTTCTTGAGATCGCTGAATTTAATTCTCATGCCAGATTGGAAAAATTGACAGTTGACAGCTGTCAATTTACTGTCAAAGTAGAATAAAGAAGAAAATATTCTCTTTTGTTATTGAGAGTTTGTCAACTACCATTTTCTCCAATTCTAAAAAGAATTGAATTCAGCTCCCTCAAAAGCCCAAACTCCTAATGTCAACAGAATATTTACTTTTCTATTCTTCGTCGACAGTGAATTGACAGCTGCCAACGGTCAATTTGTCCAATATGACATAAGAATTGAATTCAGCGACCTCAAAAACACAAACTCTCAATGTGAAAAGAGGATATTTACTTTTATATTTCTCGTTGACAGTCAATTGACAGCTGTCAACTGTCAATTTTGCCAATCTGGCATGAGAATTGAATTCAGCTCCCTCAAAACTCTCAATGTGAAAAGAGAATATTTACTTTCCTATTCTTCGTTGACAGTGTATTGACAGCTGTCAACGGTCAATTTGTCCAATCTGACATGAGGGTTGAATCCAGTGACCTCAAAAACATTACCCGTGGACCAACCTGTATATAATCGTTAGTCGATGTAATATAAGTTTCTTATAAAGTTTTCACCGTCTATGAACTAACAGTCACACCCACACCTCGTAGATTAATATCCCTAATCGGTGGGATGTTGTCGTTGCTGAACCGGCTGGCATTTCGTTAAAGAGCACTTGAAATCGGTGAATAGAGAGAGGAGAAATGGTACTGGCACTAGAGTTGATTAAGGGGTTTATGGCGGCGTAAATATATGAATATTTATTAGGTGTCAGTTTATACTACCGTTTTGATTCGACAGGCCTTGAGCGGCCTTATAGGGCCGAAATGTACTGTTACCGTGGGATGGAAAGTGAAAATATGATAATATAAGGTGAGCGTTTGTGGCGGAGGCGATTAAAAATAGAAATTTTTGGGTGGAGGGGTTGGCGCAGTAAACCGAATCGCGTTAAATAAGATAAATCATTTGTATTGTTATAATCTCTATGAAAAAGGTCTTGAAAGAAGGTTTTACTTAATTTTGACTCTCCAGAGGCGTCAGTGGAGATGAAATATACAGGGTGAACCTTAAATAAGTACAAATATTTTAACTGCTGGTGTAGTTCGTCATATAGATCAGTCTAATGAAAGCCATTTTTTAAAATTTCTAATATTTACGGAGATATTATTTTTTTTTAAAAATACCCACATTTTGAGGTCCGCTATCATAACCTACTAATGAAGCATATAATTTGTTGCGAGGTTGCCGTCTCCTCTAATATAAATATTACGTTTCCTTTAACGTAATAGTCAAGTAATATGGTTAATTCTATTTTAAAGATACTTGTTTTAAGCATTAGTACAGTAAAATTGGGTATGTGGTATGATACGCAGCAATATTAACATAACATATATTAACTGCTTAACTGACCTTACTATCAACGATTACAATTGAATTTCCGCAAGTTAAATACTACCATAAAGTGTTTAGGAAGATATCACGTGATATTACTATATCCAGTGTTCAAAAATTATGCATAAACGTGCATACAAGCTTACCTGTTTGTTAAAAAATTAACTATTTAATCAGTAATCCACATTTCACAAGTTAAATGTCATTGTACACTGTTAGAAAGAGACACAAGACACAATTTCCTATGTAACACTGGCAACGCTGTGGAATTTACATCCTCCATGACTCCCGGAACAGCGGTCCTCAACAAGTTTTGTATTGAAAAATCACGAAATTTATTTAAAATTTGACTTTTTTATTCCTGATTTTTTTTGTAAAAAGACTATTAATTATGTGTTCTACACAATTAACTGTACTGCTGGTTAAAATATTTGTACTTATTTAAGGTTCACCTTGTATATGAGATGAAAATACATAGAGGGTGGTCACTTCGAAATATTACGATTTAAATTAACTTGCCTTAATAAAATGTTAATAATAAAAATGATACAGCTTGTCAAAGTTTTTTGTAATAATTACACTGTCTTAGAATGTATCAACTTGAAATTTTGGGAATAGATATTTTTGGATATGAGAAATTATAATCTGTAGTCTATTTCAACGTTTTCCCTACAGAATGTAAGCGTAACTTTTTTGGCCCTAATGTTATCACGTTTTTTATTGAAAAATCTTAAACATCTATATTGTTTTTGAGGATAAAAGGTATACTTGTCATTAGTCTCAAAAATTGGTCATTTTCGAAAAAATAATTTTGCAAAAATTAGCTGCATAGTTCATTGTACAATATTTTAACGTAGTAGGCGCCAGAATTCCCTTGCAAATTGGATATGTTGAAGGTAGATCGACAAACAATAAAATTGAAAGTGGTGTAAAATACTACGGATATTATTTACTATTTTTCAACATGCAACATTTTTAAAATGAAAGTTATACTGATTCTACAACTTCAGCTAGTCATCCTGAATTAGTTTGTGGATAATCCGCAATGTGAACAAATTTTTTGTCTTTTTTTCTCTAAATTTTTAACCAGATTTTTAAAATGTTTGATTATCAGGTTGTAATCTATTTCGAAATCTTCCCAAATATTCTTGTTGTCCAGCACGTCCATTGAAATTTTTTTGCCAACAAAAACAGTCATCCTTCACATTTGAGTATGAAAATTTATTGTTTCGATTTTGTAAAGTTATTGATTTTAACCAAAACTTGATAAACCCCTTACATTTAGAAATGCTTATTCATTTAACATAAATTTTATCTAATAATTGTTAAATTTCATTTACTGTTGCAGCCTACTACGTTAAAATATTGTACATGCAACTATGCAGCTCAATGTTGAAAAACTATTATGTCGAAAATGGCCAATTTTTAATATTAATGACATTTTTCCCTCAAAAGCAATGTGGGTTTCAGAATTTTTAATAAAAAACGTGATAACGTTAGGGCCAAAAAAGTAACGCTCACATTTACGTCACAAATATCCTTAATTACCTTTATGAGTTGAAATTTGTTCATTGCGTAAACAGTGAACTTGGAGCTGATGACAATAATCGACGTGTTTAAAAAAAAATACACACATAATTTTCCAAAGTCAGTTGATTGACTATAAAAAACGATTAACATGCGAATTTGGATCCATGAGCGTACAACTGGAGATTTAAAAGGTGTTTAAATCCTTAGACTAATTTTGCTACATCTGTCATAATATGAATAAGATCTGTAGATCTAATATCGGGTTAAAATTCCGATATAATTATTTTTATTGTCTTAGGCCTCCATGAGCACGTGGTTAATATGTTTGTACTTAGTGATAGTTAAACATGTATATAATTTTTGAGAAACAATCTGAAATAAAATCGAGCACAGTCTGGAATATTCTAGAAAACGTCAAAATAAAGGTATTCATAAATTTACACACAATCAAGAACTTATTTAACCAGGCAGGTAAGCTTCCGTATCAATATCATTGGACTGTGGTCGTGTGCATTCCCACCTGCTGTGTCGAATCCTGATGCTATATACAGGGTGTTAAACAAAGAGTGTAAAATATTTAAGGAGGTAATAGTATGAATCAAAATAAGCAGAAAAGTCTCAACAAATTTGGGTCCGCAAAGTAACGGTTGCGGAGATATGGAATGTTTTATGTTATGGAGGGTGTTTTCGAAAGAGTTCGAATATCGTTGAGACGAAGATGTCGTGCCCGCTTGGAAATGGACGGAGGGCACTTTGAACATCTTCTATAACTTTGTTTTTTGTTTGTTAAAAGCTTCCTTTGTCGATTTATTCCTAATAAAATAAAATGTTTGAAATACGAATAGTGGTCCATATCTCATCAACCGTTACTTTGCGGACCCATGTTTATTAAGACTTTTCTGCTTCTCATACTATTACCTCCTGAAATATTTTACACTCTTTTTTTAACACCCTGTACGTCCTATTTTTATTTCTGTTATGTGAATGACAGAGATGGAGTGAACAGTATCAAATCAAGTAAACATACTTTTCCACAGTCGGAGTCGTGTTTTTTCTGTCTGACTGCTCTAATACAAGAGCTTATACCGTTATTTCTTATTTTAGACCAGACGGACCTGCACCTTGCGAATCGGCATGTTTTACGGCACAGTTTCAGGCTGCCAATTTACTTTGGAAATACTATACTTTTATATTTTCATAAATATTCCATGTAATCATTAAAGAAACGCAAATATTTCTTCTACCGCTGCACTGACGCATTTATAATTCCATTTTTATCGCCAAATCGAGAATTGAAGAATCATTACTCGTCGTGCCAATCCGACCACGAGCCGGTGCATGAAGAAAATATAGCTCGCAATATCCTTTTGTATCGGGAATAATGGCTTATCATGCATCAGTAAATGTGGTTTGTTTGTTCTATATTGATCTGGTTTGTTGCCGTTTAAAAGTGAAACCGCAACGCAACACGCGGTGGCTTGCGTAACCTTATAATTATTCATATATAAATTCTTAAAATTATTCTACGGTAAGTACAGTTTGCGCCAAAAGCACAACAGATTGTAGTAATGTTGCATTTTTTTTTAAATTTTTTATTTGAAGGCCAACCACTATATTTAATGTAACAATCAGAAACGCCATAATAGATTTGTTTTCCCAAATTCCATCGTAAAAACGTTTTTTTTTTTCAAATTCAATTTTTCGTTAATTTTATAGCCTGCTGTTGACAGGCTAGTATGAGTACAACCAACCAACGCACCGTTTAGGTATTAACAATATTGTGTGAAACTAACTACTCTGTGGGTTAAAGCCCCAACCAGCGTTGAATTACATCCACAATATCTACCCATATATTCTTTATTATTAGATTTTGTAACCTTTTTTACTGTATTAGAAAGGTATTTTAAGCTAATATATATCATTGATAGAAATTGTAGGAGATTTGATATACAGGGTGAATCTTAAATAAGTACAAATATTTTAACCAGCAGTATAGTTTTGTGTGTAGAACACATAATTAATAGTTTTTTTTTACAAAAAAATCAGAAATAAAAAAGTGAAATTTTAAATAAATTTCGTAATTTTTCAGTAGAAAACTTGTTGAGGACCGCTGGCCTAGACCGACCCTTCATACTTTTATGAGTCATAGTGCTGCAGACTGAACGTGTGGTTCACAGTGTTGCCAGTATTACACAAATGTATTTGCTTCAAGGAAGAAAAAATCTCAACTTTTAGCGAATTTTGTCAAGTGTAACATTTTATATTATTTTTTATTCATCAAACTGTCATTGACTGTCATGACAGATTATCGGAAGCCCAAGTCAAACTTGTTAACCCCACATAATGCATGAAAATAGCAATAAAATTTGCTAAAAGTTGACATTTTTTCCATTTTAAATAAAAAACACGTGCATAGTTTTTCGTTATTCTTCATAAAATAACTTAAGGAAATTGTGTTTTGTGTCCCTTTCTAACAGTGTACAATGACATTTAACTTGTGAAATGTGGATTACTGATTAAATAGTTAATTTTTTAACAAACAGGTAAGCTTGTGTGCACGTTTATGTATAATTTTTGAACATTGGACATAGTAATATCACGTAATATCTTCCTAAATATTTTACGGTAGTATTGAACTTGCGGAAATTCATTTTTAATCGTTGAAGTATAGTAAGGTTAGTTTAGATGTTAAAATTTATGTTAATATTGCTGCGTATCATACTACATACCCAATTTTACTGTACTTATGCTTAAAACAAGTATTTTTAAAATAGAACTATTACGTTAAAGGAAACGTAATATTTATATTGGAGGAGATATGGCAACCTCGCAACAAATCATATGTTTCATTACGTTGTTGGATGAAAAATCAGCCAGCGGTCCTCAAAATGTGGGTATTTTTTTTTTAAATTAATATCTCCGTAAATATTAGAAATTTTTAAAAATGGTTTTCACTAGACTGATTTAAATGACGAACTACACCAGCAGTTAAAATATTTGTACTTATTTAAGATTCACCCTGTATATTAGCTTAAAGTACCTTTCTAATACAGTAAAAAAGCCAAATAATATATAAAGTAACTGTGAAAATTAAAAAAATATATATATTCAATATTCAAAGTATCCCTTCTATCATGGTGTATAAACAACAATTTAAAAAGAAAATTTTAGTCTACTCCCGAAATTTTCAATAAAAAAACTAAAAGAAATTAAAACTTTAACGCCCTGTAACTCAAAAACTAAGGCACTTAGAAAAAACTGTATACCAAATTTTCTTCATGACATTACTTGAGGAATCGACCCTTGAAATATTTCAGATTACTTAAGAAATACCTTGTATAATAAAATGAAGCTGTTCGTCAAATTAACGCTGCCCGTTTGTTTTCTTACCTGTCACCCAAATCATATCTTTATAACATCTCGTAAATAGAAATGAAAATTGTTTTTATAAAATTATATTTAATTGTAGTTACCCTTTCTATCATTCTGTTAGTTTCATAGAGTTGGTTTAAAAGTGTAACAAGCCACACTGACAAGCTCGCTTGTACAACTCCAGCAGCATAAACTCAAGCGTATTAAGGTTGGTTAAAGCTAGTAATGGCTTTCATTTTTACTGTTTTTAAGTAGATCACTTTATTAGAAAGTTCCTTTTTTTGTTTTTAAGAGTCGGGTCAGTTATTTTCAACACGAATTTAATTTATTTACTAAATCTAAGTGATTCTTATTAGTTTTATGGAGATTTTGGAGGGGATCGGCATATTATAATACTTCGATTTATAATTCGAGATTGTGGTAGCTTGAAAGGTCACGCTTTCATCGAAAGTTATTTGCCTACTGCCTAGATAAATATGCGAAACATCCTGGAAACATAATTTACATATTTCTGCAAATTCGTGTTTGAATTCATAATGAGTCCGTTATTCGATTGTGGGTACCTACCTCCCATTTCTCATCATTTATTAAAAATTTTGCTGCACATCAGTCGGAACGCAAAAATTTTAGGGCGTGACTGCAAAAAGGCCGGTATATGAGAGTCATGATGTCAATATGCCTACTTACTACCTACTACAACACATTTAATAATAATAATAAATGATTTCATTTGCAATTAGAATAGTTTATCACACAGTTAATATAGCCAAATACAAATAATAGTTAACAAATTGCAAAATGACAGAGTTCTGGTCAAACCTGCTTCTCCACTCAACCAAAATAATATTTTGAACTAAAACTATTTATATCTAACAAGTACAATTATTATAATAATTAAACATAACAACGAAAACAATTATTATGAATAATTGATATTCTACTGGTAGAAAAAAATAATAAAAAAATTGTAAGACAGTCAAGTGGCAGCATGAATATGATGTTTATATTAAAACATATTTTGTCTGAAGCTATTTATTTGTGGCATAATTTTAATTTTTTTCTTTAGTTTTATTGTTTTTGTTTGCCACACTTCTGAAAAAATAAAAATTAATTAAATAAGCCCTTGCGCCAAACGGATCAGACAAGGCTTATTTAACATCTCTATGGAAGCAGATAAACAAATTTTAAACTGTCAAACTTGACATGCGTTTAATACTTTTACTACTATTTTGAGAACGAAAACAGAGAGTTTTTTGAAACATCAATAATACGGAAGTGCGCGATAGTGATGTGATTTTTGTTATTTTTTACTTATCTGCTTTTTTCAGTGTGGCATCTTTTGGTTAGGCAAACTTAGTTTCAAAAATAACCCTTGACCGATCCGTTTGGCGCAAGGGCTTATTTAATTAATCTTTATTTTTTCAGAAGTGTGGCAAAAACCCAATAAAACTAAAAGAAAAACTAAAAAATATTTATCGGACAGCAATTGCTTTTTTTATCTTAGATTTAAAAATTGATAATTTATATTTTTTTATGAAATGGGGTAATTTATTATAATATTTAGTAACTTGATAACTAAAACAACTTTGAAATAAATATGTTACATGAATAGGTACAGAAACACATTTTTAAATCTTATATTTATATTGTGAATATCTGTTCTGTATCTAATTTTTTCATATAGATATGGAGGCGTTTTAAAACTTATACTTTCATGGAATAGACAGCAACTGTGAAGGACCTGGCTCTGTTCAATTTTTGGTGAAATATGCTCACGCCGTCGAACATTACATATTAATCTTACACAAGAATTTTGAATTTTGTAAACGTGTCTTATCACATTTTCTCAAAAATGGATACTAAACTGTATCATAATATCTTAAATGCGACAATACCAATGCTTCGCACAAGGCAATTCTATTTTTTTTAATGAGTACTTCTCTATTTGCAACTATTAATTTGAAATTAGTAAAAGGTCGCTCAATAATCACATTTACTTGTTCAGTGAAAACTAAAGAAGTGTCTAATTCTAGCAGAACGTGGGCCAAATAACATAATTTTGGATTTAGATGGATTAATAAAGTGACAGAATTTGATAGAAATATTTAAAAGGAAATTTAAATTGTCAGTAATCATTATGCAAAAGAATAGTACAACTGGGTATGTGATTTGCAATGTGATATCACCTTTTCAAATTGAGAAGTATAAATCGTATAAAACAAAGGACCTAAAATGGACCCCTGTGGAACTCCACGGTTAACTACTTGATAACTAGAACAAATATTATTGTATACAAGACCCTGTGTATTAGTAAAATAATTTTCAAGTAAAGAAAGTGAATCATTGTTAAAGCCAACGTAATGTAATATTGAAAGAAGTAGGCGGTGATTAATTATATCAAAGGCTTTGCTATAGTATAAACCAATAAAATCAAGGCAGTTACTATTATCAGTGGCCCTTACAATGTCATCTATCACTTGCAGAAGTGATGTAGAGCAGCTATAATTAGGTCGAAATCCAGATTGATGTTTAGGTAAAATTTCAAAACAATTCAAATAAGATCTTATTATTTCAAAACAAAAATTAATTATATGCATAAGTACGGTAGCAATGACGGACAAAGCTATAATATCATACTCAAGCTATTCCCCACAGCATTCGATTAAAATAGAAAGAAGATTTGAATATATTTTATCCTGTGACACCATTTGAAATGTAAATTACCCTATATCATCTTTTACTGCATTAGATTAGTATCAAGATTTTTTAATTTCCGCCACAGCGTTTTTTGCTTTTTACTCTGATTTGATATTTCATGTATGCTTTTTTCATATTTAACTGCTATATTCGTTTCATTGTGTAATGTCTTATAGTGTGTGCAGCAGTATAAGATTTCTTAAATCTAAGCAAAGCCTTATCTCTCAATTTCATCATTAATCTAACATTATCTATAAGCCAAGGAGCCTTTTTTCCGTATTAATGTTGTTTTTAAAAGAGCATGTACATTGAACAAATTATTTAAAACATTATTTAAAATATCAATTTTTACATTAATGTCACTGCAAAGATAAAAGTCAGTCCAATTCAATTCTAAAACATCTGCACAATCACGATTGTTCAATTTCACAAAATATTATTTAGCTCAAACAAAAAAAGTGTCACGTATCCACAGTTAATTTTGCGATTAAGTGAAATACATAATTTCTTTGATTTTTAAATATTTCTTAGTTCATGCTGACGCCATATTGATTTTAAGTTAAATTTACTACTTATTTGTTTTCACACATGACCATGAAAATGATATACATCATAGAAGATAAGCTTATATTCATATTGTTCCTCACTTAGAACTACTAGTAGATAATAGGTACGGCACAAAGAATTCTTTGATTCTTGAATAGGTATATTAAGTTCCAACATCTTGTAATCTATGACAAAAACTCCTACTGTATTAGTGTATTTTTGCGTATATTTTCGCATTGTGTTTTTAGATGATAATTTTCTTCTTGTTTCTCCTCCGTAGAAAAAGATAGACAAGAGGGGCAGGAAGCTGGTGGACTACGACAGCCAGAGGCACAGCTTCCAGGCGCTGCAGACGAACATGAAGAAAAGAGACGAAGCGAAGATCGCCAAAGGACGGGAACAACTAGAGGAAGCCAAAAGGACCTACGAAATCATGAACTCGGAACTGCACGATGAACTGCCAGCTTTATACGATTCCAGGATTTTATTTTTGGTCACGAACCTGCAGTCGCTGTTCAACGCGGAGAACGTTTTTCACGGAGAGTGCGCAAAGGTAAGTTTTAGGCGTATTTAGGATTAAACTAGGTACTCAAAATAATACCCAGATTGTTTTATAATATACAACTGTTTCAAAATGGACTTCTCTGTTAGCCGCTACCAGATTTGGTTGTCATTGACTATTTACAGTAAATCGTAAATCTTGTTTAACGGATGAATTACGAATGTTATGAAACAGTTGTACACCAAATTAGCCAGTGAAGCACTTATACGTGAGTTATTGCTGTGCTAGTTTTTCAAATTTATACTAATTGAAAATTTTATTTTTTAAGACTATACGTTAATAATATACTAGAAGAGCTGGTTAAATATATTAATTTGTGAAAATACACAACAAATAAAAGCCGTAATTTCGGAAGTGAGGCTTCACTTCGCTTATTTATTATTTAGATATACTATATTATATATCAATTAAAACATTAGGCACATTAACAAAAATATAATTTTTTGAACATTTGTTATGAGACACATGTAAGGACTCAGGACGGGGAACGTCGCGAAGCCGCATAGATGCCGCGAAGACCACGCAAAGGCACGTGGTTAAACAGATTCTTCTTATATGTTTACATTTATTGATATTTGTATCGAGGGAAATAGTTGCTTTATTAAACATAATGTAAATAACTTTTTTGCAATTAACATTAAACTTATAATGTCTTGCATAAAACACCGTCAAGGATATCCTACATTTGTAATGAATATTTTATAGAAATAAGTATTAAACAAAAGCTACCGAGCATTAAATTGAAAAAGCTTACAACATGAAATGAATATTTATTAATAATTACCAAGACATTGGTATTTGTTATATTATATGTAAAAAAGGAATAAAAATGTTTAAATTAACGCAAAGGTCAGTCAAAGAAATTTGCTCTTTCTTATTAAAGAAAATTTTAAAATTAACAAGAATAGAGAAAATAACAAATCAGTCAAGGATCTCTTTTTATTTTATACTCACTATCTACAGTTTTATTATCTGTTCTTAGGTATTTGGTGAACTCGAGGCCATCGTTGACAAACTAGCCACTGACAGCCAGCGAGGGTCCTACAGCGTGAAGAAAACCAACGGTGCTAGTCTTCCTCGTCCTTCCAGTATCATCAAGAACTCTCCCCAACTCATAATCAACAATAGGTCACCTACTAATTCAGCACGAGGTATGAAATGCTATCCTTTTTCTTGATTATCTTTGTTTTATAGAGACAGAAAATTTTAAGTGGAAAAAAGTCAGTTTCAACCGCATGGAAAAGCAACTAAAAATATATTTTTTAAAAAACATTATTGGTAACTAGGCTGATATCAAAGTGGAACATTATTAGTCAAATATTGATGTTCAAATGACCAAAGTAAATAATCTGAGGTTACTTTAATTAACATATTTTAGAAATGGTGTTAATTTAAATGTTGTATATTAGAATGTCTTCATAAGTAATCAAAGTGTTTCAGTTTGATTTGTTAATATGATGTGAATCCTGTAAAAAAAAAATGATGTAGAAATTTCAAGCCAGAGCAAAATAATTTCAAATTTTTTAAACTTAATATCTTCTTAAAATTTTCTGTCCTTTGTATAGCTTTTTAATGTAATTAATTCAAATAGTACTGTTTTGATTTGATTGATTTTCATATTCGTGAGCAATTTAAAATATTTTTTGGTATGTATATTCATTTTACTATGTACAGAGTGTTTTGAAAGTTGACATAGATATGTAATTTTCGACTGTTTTGTAGAGGTCATTAGTTATGATCTCTCTCAGTAACATTTAAAGATATAATTTTTTTTTAGGGAGGTTTTCTGCATTGTATGTTATATATTGCAAAATTTAATTTTATGCAATAGAAAGACTCTTGTTAAAATTACTGAAAATAAACTGTTTTTGGAATTATGCCGGAGTTTGCTAATCTCTATATTACTCTTTTATCAAGTACAATACGTCAAAGTAAAGGTAAACCATAAACTTTAATTTGTTTTTTTGTTAAATTAACATTTTTGTTAAAAAGGTATCTCCTTATATATAATAAAATTCTACATTGTATGAATGAGGTGATCTAACGGCCTAACCTTAAAACAATTCAGTATGGCTTTTAACGGACAAACAATGCATAATGTTTACATGATTATGAGAATTGTTGAATTTACAACTGTTTGTAAAATTTCCAAAATGTTATTTCATTGATATACAAATGTTATTTGATCTTTCCGTTTTGTACTTTCACAATTCAAAATGCAACAAAATTAAACTATAAATGTCGAAATAACGTCACGCTTTAAATTCTGCACAATTCTATGTTCACAAACACATAAATGTCTGATTTTCCTAATTTAGATCAATAATTTAAAATTTATCGTTCCTTTGTTACTCATTTATTTGTACAATGTAAAAAACCTAACCTCAAAAGTTGTCATAAAATGACACTGGGAAACATCGTAGCTAGCGACCTCTACAAGATACTTGACACTGACAATTTAATACCCAAAATTTTTTTATTCCAAATTTCAATGCATTTTGTTGCATTTTATCCAAAATTGGACTTAATTTAAATCCAATTGTCTTTGATCCCTTTCATCTCAAAAGTAAAATACTAATTCCAAAATGTCTTTAAAATGTTTTAAATTGCCTTGTACATTTGTAACTCATATATTATCATGACTTTTTTTTAACTTCAAACGTCTTGTAAATATTCAAAGTATTTTAATACTTTCCAGTCTAATATCTGGTTGAGGATTTAATATTTTAGTCACAAACTCATTTGTAAATAGAGAAGAATTAAACAATAACTGAAAATAATCATTGCAGCCATGACATCAACAAATCTGTTACATCAGCGTCGCAATTAATAGGATTATTGATAGATTTATAACGTCAGTAAACAAATATAAACAGTGGACACTCCTCCTCATTCAATTGTTTGGTAGACGAGTAATTCAGTGATAAATCACGTAATTGGATAAATTGGTCTAATTTTAATCTAAATTATTAAGATTTGTCTTCCGATGTCAAGCTTAATGATTTCAAAATTCAGCTGTACTAGTTTTATTGTATCGAAGAAGCATGAATAGTTCCGTTTATAAATTTCAAAAAAAAAAAAGAAAAGATTTTTGAGGACCATCAATATATGCGAATAAAATATTTTTATCATCACATTGGCTATTATTTTTGTAATTATGAGTTCTAAATGTACCCCGCCCCCCATGTGCCGTTCATCGTGATGTCTCTAAGCCCATGTCGTCTTGCTGTGTCTAAACAAGCGTGTGTGTTTTGCAGCTGAAGAGCCCCCGCAATCCCCAACTAAAATTGACTCCCCCACGAAAACCGAAACCGCCCCACCATCCATATTAAACTCTAGCGAGAACTGCACCCCTCCCTCCACCCCCTCAAAATTAGACGAGAAGCCCGCCACCCCTCCCTCTTCCCCCCTCAAAACCGCTGAGCTAAATGGAACTACGACGCCCGATGGCAAAAAATCCCCCTCCCCCGAGCCAACCGCTACCGGCAAGCAAGCTATTAACAATGACACTAAGCATGTCGAAGAGCTGTATGATATCCCCGTGGGTGAGTACGTTACTAAACATCCGTTAGTTGCATGCGTTTGTCTTAACTTTAATTTTGTTAAAGGAAGGTGGTAGTTTATAAAGGAAAATAAAAGTCAGATTTTTTACATTGTTCTGAAAGAGTTATTTGAACAGATTCTGCATGTGAAATTTTACTTTTTTGTTTAATTACATTGTAATCTTAATAGGCCATCACTGAATTAAACAGTTGCATATCGGAAGTCATAGAAATTGTCAAATGTCAGATTTTATAACCTTAAATGGCAAATTGTTACAAAATCAAGGCTTGCTTTGTGAAATTTTCTTTTCTATTCTACCGAAATCCCTACTGTAAGGTGAAGGCGGAAATTTTTATAAGTACCTGTGCTTTTTAAGGCGCCAGCACTGAAAACTTGCCCCCAGGTGTCCTTTACAGAGTGAAGGCGACGTACAAGTACAACAAGGAGGACGTGGATGAACTGTCGTTCGACGTGGGAGAGATTATCTCTGTGGTGGAGTACGATGATCCCGAGGAACAGGTAATTTCTGTGATAGGGTTGGTGAAAGAACGTCGCTAGTAATATATTTCGTTGGTTTCAGGAGGAGGGTTGGCTGATGGGCATAAAAGACAACGGCGAGAAAGGAATGTTCCCGGCCAACTTCACCAGGCCCCTGTAAGCGTCTCCGTAGATTTGTAAGGGTCAATATCAGTTATCAATTTTTTAATATACAAGGGCGCGTGTTTTGAACGCGCCCGATTGTAAAGAACAAGTAAGTGCCTTATTCATGATATATTTTTTATAGTTTTTTTTTATGTTGGATTTTTGTTTAACATCGAATAATTATAACCTGTTAATTTATTTTTAATGGTATTGTTATCTCTTTGAGAATCTGTGTATGTATAAATACTCAAATCTACAGCATATATATATATCCTGCATTTCTCTTGGTTCTTTTCATTTCAGTTTGCGTAGCCTTAAGTGTAACATTGTTAACAAATGGTAGACTAGATCTTTACAGTTTATTTTAAAGCATTTTTCTTATGTATCGTTTTAATATTTTCAGACGCACTATGAACATTTTTAATTTTTTTTTTTTACCTTCCGACTGCTAGTGTAAATTGCTCAAAAATTCAAACGGTGTACGATGATGCTAGTTTAAATGGACTTAAGTGTATCTAGTCAAGGAGATTGAGTCGAGGACAAAGCGGCTTTGCTAGTGCTCCCAAAATTTTATCGAGAAACTTTCCGTTGCTTGGAAATGTTCATATTTGTGCCTTATACCCTTAAATATATATTATATTACTCGTTATGATTGCCTGCGGCGGACCAGAATCGTAGCGACACTCGTTTTGTCTTTCAAATTTTAAAATTCTACTCGGGCTAGAGTCGGTTCGCCGCAGGCCTCGTATCTGCTGTATTCTGGCTAAGGAATGTTATTATATGTATTAAATATTCTTGTGCGATAGATATTAATTATTTTTATTCCTTTAATTATGTTGTAATATTTTATTAACTTATTCTGTAGAGTGTATGTTTGATTTATTTTAAAATAAAGAAAATTACCTAAAGAAACACCTTCTTATTTATTTAAAATCCCATTTGAGGTAGAATAACAGTGGAAAATTATACAGGTAAAATTTTGGACTGAAAATCAAATACAGAGCGTTTTAATAAGCTGAGCCATTCCTAGTTGTCATATTTAACACGTTGTCTTCAACGTGACGTCACTACAGAAGTTGTCTGTCAGTTGTCTAATGTCAGATTTGTCTGTCAAAATATCAGTTACTAATCGTAATCGGCGCGCGCATTGTTTTCAGCGTAATTTAATAACTCCCATAGCTATTACAAGTTGAATTGCGTTGCTAAACACCAATTTAAATAATTCTTTATATGATTGTTGTGTGTGATACGCGTTTGTTTTAAAACTTCGCGTGATTTCGATAATTTGAATCAAAACAAATTTGTGGTTATGTCGCTAACGGTTTACTGCCGAACCGGTACAAGTTTTGTATGAACTGATAAAAAAGCTACCTGTTATTTGTCTTTCCTCTATGTGAAGAATATACTAAGAATAGAGCTAAAGTTAGTTCATTATTTTGGTTTTCCAAATCATGAAATTTCATCCAGTTTATGGTGCGGGAATTGATATTTGTGAGGTGCATTTTGCTGAGGAAGATGGATTTGATACGGTAAGTTTTAAAATTTAATTATGGTTTTCATGTCAATCACAAGTTTTTAACATGTTTATTAAAAAAGTGATGAATAAAGACATATAGTTTAAAATTTCCATATAATTCAAGAACAGATTTTCATGAGCTTTCAGCAATTAAATTTTCCATAAGAAAAATAATGATTTAATGGCATGGGAAAAGATTCTGTTCTTGATTACCAGAAATTTTTAAAACATATTTTTAATACATATTTTTAACTGGATTTTGAAAGATTAGAGTCGGTGCAACAAGTACAGTTCAGCAAAACTGCCAATGAAACATCTCATATAGTCATGGCAAGAATTCAGGCGTCTTATGTCACAGCTGATGTTATGCAATTGTTTTTATCGTCAATACGATTTTCGATATTTGGTCTTGCTAAAAACACTCTTTTTTTCAATTTAGTGTAATATACAATGCAAACATTTAGTGTAGTATATAGTTTCATTACTCTTTTACAGTTTCTTAAATATTTTAATGAAAAAATAATGAATTGTTTGTATGATGGAAGTTGTCTGAATTCTTGCCGCGACTATACCTACCATAGTAGCCTCTCGGTTTAATACAATCCTAGTTAAATTTTATTTAATAATATCTCTACCCCTCATTTTAATCATGAGAAACAGGGAGACTTGTAAGGGAGAGCAGGTCACATTTGTGCTTGACATTAATAAAGTATTAAGTTTTAGGTATACAGATTTTTTTTTGTAACACATTTTGCTTTTCATTTCATTTAATTTTTTAGGGGTAAAAAAAAATGCAGTTGTGCTGTTGCCAATTCGGATTTACTTAATAATTGTAAACAGATGATAAAAAGTACACGATGAGAAAATTTCAAATATTCAACTGTAATATAAAAACCTGAACCTGATTAGTAAACTTGATGATCCATTACAACTCTTAAAATGCACGAGCCTTCGTAAGACCGCATTAATTGATATAAAAACAGATTAATAAAATAAATACGTTTCAGAATCTCCTTACTCAATCTCATGCATTTTAAAAACTATTATTACATTTGTTATAAGGCCATTTCACGATACATGATATTCACTATTAAAAAATTTCGATTAAGCGATCGCTGCGTTGGCAGCTATACTTGGGCTGTTGATAACTTCGCCCAAGCTCTCCAGCAGCTCTTTCCTGTAATCGTCGAAGTCTCCGTCTAGTTCATTTATTGTTTGATCCTCGATTATGTAGAGGGCGCAACTGGTCTCCCTATATACAATAATTTATTAGTGTGTTTTAATTCAAAACAAAGTTACAAATCTTCCTATGTAAGGATTACTTACCTAATAAGACGTTCATCGTGAGAAACAATTATAACTCCTCCGGTGTATTCATTTATTGCTTCTGCTAGTGCGTCGATCGATTCAATATCTAAGTTGTTTGTAGGTTCATCCTAAAAATAGAAATTTTCACTTTGTGGCTAATTATAGACTAATTTTAAAGGTGAGGCATTTAACAGGTGATTTCTTACAGAAATTATTCATAACAAAGCGTCACATGTCGAAACTATACTTCGGAGCATGCCCATAAGGGGTTTTTTCTGAATTATTTGAGCTGCAATTTTGATTTAAACTATTCATTCTTTCTGAATATTAATGAAAGTTTTAAACATTAAGCCTTTTACCGCTTTTATCTATCACCAAAAGAAAAAAATATAGTTTAGATCTGGCGGTGTCTATTCTTGATTTTCGAAGAGTAATCCGTATGAGAAATACATGATTCTGTCTTAATTAATTACCGTTGTAAGAAGGATAAAAGTATCTAATTCACATAAGTATTGCTCTGCGGACATTCGAGAAGAGACCTCCTGGTAACCTGATACTTGCATAACAGATTGGGCCACCAATTATATTATTGTAACTATAAGTTAGTATTACAGTTTAAATACGAACAACCACACAAGGACATCTCTAACTCATAACCCAGAGCACACACAAAACTGAGGTTTCCTTATTTTAGACTTTTAGAAAAAAAGTTCTTTTTTCAGTTATACGCGTTCTTAAAAAAAATTACTCAACTTAGAAGTCAACTTGTATAAATAAATAAATGCACACAATAATTTTCAATCTCCAAAGACCTTACCAATATAAGTACATCGGGGGCGTTAAGACACAGCTCGGCCAAGGCTACTCTAGCTTTCTGCCCTCCAGATAAGTCTTTCATCTTAATCGTGTGCGCGTGACTGGCAAGTCCAAAGGTTCCTAATTGTTTCCTTGCTTTCTCGTAAGGTAAGTCGAACAACCTCATGAGATATTCCGAAGGAGTCTCCTCTGCGGTTAAGTGTTCACCGGAGTGCTGATCGAATCTTCCTATTCGCTGTAAAAACCAATAATAAACATTTAACGTCCAGTGGAATATAACAACACTTACCAGTCTGTGGTTTTTCCTATTTTCTCCCTTCAAGGGACTGAGATCGCCGGTAAGTAGCTTTAAGAAGGTGGATTTTCCAACTCCATTTGGCCCTACGATGGCTACTCTGCTGTTCATGTCGATACCAAAGTCCGTATCCACAAATAAAGGTTTTTGGCCTGGATACCCAAAGGTAACATCTAAAAAAGAAATAAATTGAATAGTATAAGGTTATAAAAACTCTTAATTTTCTACAAGATTTAGTAGTATCACCAGAAATCTTGACTTTACTTATTAATCTGGCCGACTGGAATGGTTCTTACGAAGATTCAGTTTCAACCGTTGCCATATTTATATAGTAATTTGCAGATTTACATTAGTGCTTGGCAAAAATGAATTGATGAATTTTAGCATAAATAAATATCATACTGTAATTATAATTTAAATAGGTATAATTATACTAATACTTCTTTGCAAAAAGGGTATATCATTTATTAAATATATTTATTTCTTTGTCATTCCACAATAACTAAATGCAGAGGAGGTATGGCAATATTGCTTAGTGTCCTACGCACCCATCCATTGATATACCCGTCCCACCACTACACACAGTAAGCTTCGGTGTACAATGTCATTGTTTAGTTGGAATTTGTGCTTTTTGTGGCTTCTCGGTGTTTTTCAATAAAACTTTTATTGAAATTGTTAGGGAAATGATATCAGTGTTAAATGTGTGGAAAATTCTCAACAAGCATTTGAAATTATTTGCAACAAAAATGCTACGTTGCACAGAATCTGAATTTCCATGTTCTCTCCGTTTTCTTGGTCATTCACATGCACAATGTTTGATACAAAACAAATGACAATTTATGAATGAACGGTTCAGTCTCTCTTTGCTTTAAGTCTATAATAGTGTACTTACTGTGTAATCCCAAAACTGGTGGTTGCAATGGAGGCGGTTCTGGAAACCGAAATTTAACTAAATAATCTTTAGGCCTCTGCAACAACTCGGTCTGAGCAACATCTTCTTCCTGCTTCTGTATCTTTGACCTATTTTTCTCCTGTTTCCTAGTGAGTGCTTCCTTCTGCTTTTTCTCCTACAAACCAAACCAACATGGATAAAACATATTCATTTAACAACTTTTCTCATACTTACCGCTTGCTTTTTAGAAGAACCAGACGACTTTAATTCCTTCAGTCTCTTCTCTTGCTTCTCGTACTCCTTGATCATTTCTTTCTTCTTCTGCATGTGCATCTTTTTAAACATTGAATAATTTCCTTTGTAGTAATACAATTTTTTTGTGTCCAAGTGAATAATTTCATTACAAACGTTATCTAAGAAGGATTGATCGTGAGAAACGATGAGCAAAGTCTTCTTCCAGCCTTGCAAGTAACTGAAAAATAATAGTGTCAGTGCACAATTAATTAAGGTGTTTGGTAGAACACTTACTTGTCTAACCAAATAACGGCATTAAGATCCAAGTGGTTGGTGGGTTCATCGAGTAATAGGAGGGTAGGCTCGATATACAAAGCTCTGGCAAGAGAAACTCTCATTCTCCAACCACCAGAGAAATTTTTGGTGGCACGATCCTACAAAATATTTTGTCTTACCCCCTAATACTATTCCAAGAAGAAAATTTATGTAGGGTGAGCAAAATTTGTAAGTTCAACACCCTGTATCTTTATAAGAAAGTATCCTACATAAAAAGTTTATATGAGACTTCTTCCCTCTTAAAATTCACCAAAGAATGCAAGATTTCACCATTTGCGAATCACCTCGAATACTAACCTGCATTTCTTTGTCAAATCCGAGACCAGCCAAGATTCTCCTCGCTCTGGGTTCCGCAGAGTCAGCGCCGATTGCCTTGAGTTCAGCGTAGACCTCGTTGAGCCTCTCTTGCACTTCCAAATCACCACCGTTGAAAGTCTCTTCCAGTTTCTTACATTCCTTTAATAGTTCTGTTCGTTTAACATCAGCCGCTAAAACGGTTTCGACAGCGGAATTGTCGTCGGCCACTACTTCTTGTTCACAGTAAAGTATGTCAATGTTCGGAGGAATAGCAAAAGCCCTTTGGGCTATATGTCTCAATAGGGTCGTTTTACCATGACTAGAATAAGAAATAAATATATTAAATATATAAAATAATATCGTCACGAGAATTTTCTTACCCATTGGGTCCTACAAGACCATAATGTCTCCCTTGAGCAATTAACAAATTAGCGTTAACAAATAAATCATTTCCTTTTGCGGATATACTGAAATTTTCGATTTTAATGTCCACGGCGTTTTCTAAGGCGGCTATTTGCCCTGCACTTTTTTGTGCTTGAGAAACGGTAAAGTTGCTGTCTAATTCTGAATGACCTTGGCCTCCTTTCTTCAGCATCGTTTCCATTTGTTTCTCGTATTCTTGCTGTTTCTTCATTTTCTTCTTTTCCTTGTGGGTTAACTTTTTCTCTTTAATTTCTTCGCTAACTTTTTCAACAGGTTCGGAGAGTTTTGTAGAAGCCAATTTCTCCGATATTTCTTCTGCTTCTATTATAGGAGTCTTATCTCCATTCTGTTCAGTTTTAACATCACTCTCCACGCTTTTTTCTTCAGAAGAATTATCGCCATTTTCTTCATTATCCAACAGTTGTGCATATATGTTACCTCCTTTACTAGATTTAATGTTAGTATCTCCAACATCATCTTCTGCACTTAAGTCTTCGTTGCTTGGTTTTTCTTTTCCATCTTTTTTTGTTGGGACTGGTTCATCATCTTCTGAAATTACTTCATTATCCTGCTTCTTGCCTTTCTTATTTTTTCCAGCCTTCTTAACTGGAGCAGGTATTTCTTCTTCAGATGCCTCATCGCTTATTTGAACTTCCATTTCATCTTCTGAGTCCTTTTCACTTGCTGGCTTTTTATTCTTTTGTTTGCCTCCTTTTTTCACGGGTTGGGGTATGTCTTCATCAGATTCATCCCCATTACCTTGTTTCTTCTTATTCTTTTTAGCTGATTTCTTCACAGGCGCTGGCAGGGATTCCGATTCATCTTCGGATAACTTAATGTCAACGTCATCTTCTTTGTCAGAAAAATCATCTCTTTTGTTTCCTTTTCCTTAAAACATTAAGATTATGCAGACGTATAAACTAGATAATAACTAAGAACAATAATTTCAATCAAAACCATACCTTTTTTTCCAGTTTTCTTCTTTGATGCAGGTTGGGCAACATTTTCCGTTTTCTTACTTTCCGGGACAATTTCTGAAACAGGATATAATTAGATTTACTTAATAAATACAAAGGCACTTACTTGTATCATTAGTTTCATTATCACTCCAATCCTCATCTTTCTTTCCCTTTTTGCCCTTCTTGGGTGGTTTAGTTTTGTTAGTTTTAGAATTTATGTTATTCGTATCATTTTCCACACTTAAATTTTCTTCAAAATCATCATCGACGTTTTTTCCTTTCTTATTTCCACGTTTCTTGGACATTTTCGTGTCTTATGATCGAATTTTTGACACAATATGTTGACCTAACCTGTTTTAAACATGTGTCATTGAGATTTGACATTTCACGTTAGCGACGAACGTGATTTTTAGAATGACCCACAGATGTCACTATAACCAAAATCAAAATACCAAGAAATTGTTGTATCACGAACACGACTAGCTTTAAAATCTATACCTTTTTACATTGAAATGTAGGTACATTTTGTAAACACTGCAATAAGCTTGCTAACATAATAAAAAGTAAAAGACTAACAAAAAAATCTGTACCTAGGTATACGATTGTCGAAATCGAGAATATAATCCAAATCTATTTACTTATCTAATGTTTCATAATTTTATGAAATGTATTTTCGAGTAAAACACCTATTTATTATAGAAGTACGAAACGAATTACTTAATAATTAGCTAATTACTATTATCATAGTTTGGATATCTAGGTAGATATATCTCTAAAGGTTTAAGGCATAATGACCGTACAATCATCAACAGGAACTGCACCAGTTTAGTCATAGTTGAGCGTTTCGTATTTATGGTACTGAGGTGTTATAAATATTTATATCAAAATTCCCGCTGTCATATCTTCCTTACAACTTCCTGTCTTGCGCAGTTTTTTCCGCTGGTATACAGGGCAGCGCCATATTGACAAGAGGCGGCTGCATTTTGTGTGAAATGGAGTTTTTTTAACGTGAAACTCAGTTAAATGTTGTGCTAGACGGAATGGTGGACTCCTTTCTCGACAATGCTTGTGTGTGGATGAACGTCTAGCGGGCCGTGTCGCCGTGATTCGAATCGCGATTGTTTCGAGTGGTCCGAGACGGGAGCGAGGATAGTTACATCGGGCCTTTTAATCGCTTTACCGTTGGACTTGGATGAGGCTTCGGCAATCTAGTTAACGATAACGAGATTAAATTCAGGGCTAACGCGAATATAAGAGCATGTCAGCGGTCAAACTTAATCACCACACCCAGCTTACTACGATGGTGGCCGCTGCGGGAAGTGTCAAGTTGTAGGTGTGTTTTTGTGTAAAGCCGGCGTGGATGATAAGAAAGAGGTTCGTGGCCCCATTTAGAACACGACCATGCAGTGTTGTCAGTCAGAAGAAGCTAGAGAACAGAAGAGAATCAACGCTGAAATAGAAAAACAGCTTCGCCGTGACAAGCGAGATGCTAGACGGGAGCTCAAACTCCTGCTGCTCGGTGAGTACCTGCAGGAAAGTTGACAATCATCTGCTTTCAACGATCGCTCGATCTGCCAAGTTCCACCGGTTTTCGGCGATCTGGCTGAAATTTCCTGTATTTTCTTTATTGTTTATCAATCAGCTTATGGCTTATACACCACAGTTAATTTAATATATACATTATTCTTGTTTCTTGACAGGTTTTAGCCATTTTTTTAATTCTGCGTCTAGGTACTACTACTTAACACGATTTATTCGAAATATTGTAGTAAAAAAATACCTACCATTTGTGTATCACAATGTTCCAAAGATTTTTTTTTTGTTGAAAAGCTTCAAAAGTTTTGGAATGTTATTAAAAATATAATTAGCTAAATTCATCAGTTTCAGTAAAAACGCGACTTATTAAATTTCAAGCAGGTAGGTATTTTTTATAATGCAATTGTCAGAAATGTTCGAAAATTTCCAAAATTACATGACAAGCGCCTAATATAATCTTATTGTATATTTAACCTAGTCAAATTTGAATGTAAACATCCAACACGACGTTGTTTCGAGATTTATCAAGTTTAATTACTTGCTGTAGGAAGTGAAATCGTATTTGATAAGCACTGTAATTTCGAAAATATATGTTGATAATTACATGTTTGGTATTAGATGTGTTTTCTTTTCAACAAAGCGTGTTTTTCCACGTGTCCGATATATCTCCTTGATAAAACTATTGGGAATTAAAGTTTGCCTTCTGCTTTTTCATAAAAGATAGATATGTTTTCGGAAACAGAAATACACCTTTTCTATTTTTAACTCTGTATAAAATTGCTGTGAATTGAAGTACTTCAGGAATCGACGCGTACAACGAAACAAAGTGCTCTTATAAAAAAAAGAAAATCACCTGGGAAAACATTAAAAATTTATGTGTGCCTAATAAAAACCAAATCAAAATTCTATTTAACTAACCTTGACGGTAAAATACTAGAAATGCTGCTGTAATACGAAACGTGTTTTATTTGCGTGCTGATGTTTTAAAAATTTAGTTTTTAAAAATATGTGCAACATTTCGATTATTGTGGGATAATTAGATGCCATAATATTTGCATAACCCAAGGCAAATTCGTTTTACGGTTTTATTATTACTGCATTCGGTGCTCACGTGATCACTAATGATTAGCTTTTTTAAATTGTTTTTATTTATTTCTATCACCTGTAATACTAAGTAATTCACACGAATGACTACGTCATGCAAATAATAGATGAAAATTCGTATTGAAATGAAATATTTTTGGATCCATATCTGTAGGAATTTGTTTTTCGAAAATAATATATCCATTTAATAAATTTATAACCATCGTAAAAACGCCCTTCCTAGGTATTATATCAACTTTGTCATCCATGTTTCGAGTGGTCTAATTTTCGGAGAAAAAATTCATACCTATTTGAAGAATTGTCCCTAGGGCAACATGAAATGGATTAGGTATCTTTTTGTTACCCATTTAGGTAATCAACTAAATTCATGCACAGTTATGGTATGTAGGTATACTTAAAGTGACTATACGTCCGGCTAAAGCCTCCTTCAGATAACAATGTAGTGTTGCGGGCAACATCTCCACCACCAGTATAATTTCAGTAAAATAAAGATTTTAAAAAATTGGTTTTGTTATGTCCAAATGTTGCTCCTCTGGATAGTTGAAGTTGGAAATTTAGAATTTCACTCAATTTCAACAACGAATACAATTAATTTCATTGGCTGAAAGTCACGTGACTTAGTATTGCTGGCAACACCACGCAACACTACGTCGTTCTCTGAATCTGGCGTTAATTTAAGTCCGTACCGTGCGCATATTGTCATCACGTCAATATCGTTCAATAAAATATATATATTTTTTTTTATGAAAAACATTATTCTTTGATTATGTAAGAGCAAGAGACATAATTACTTTTAACAAAGGTTCATATGGTAAGTAATAAACTTAAATAATAATGATATTTTCAATGTTTTTGAACATTCCGTAATAGTATTAAGATCTTGAAGAATACCTATTCTCCTTGAATAGCAATAAAACTGGAAAATATTTAGGGAAAAAAATTGATACCCTAAATTTGCTAGATCAACCACTAAAAATTGACCTAAACAACAGTAGATAATCTAACAAAAATATATCTATAGGTCCTATAAAACGTGTTTTATTTTTAAAACAATAATAATTTAAGGTCGCCGTATTTGTCGCCGTAAAATGATCAAATTTGGTGTTTTTTAGGTACAGAAATCTCGAAAAATAAAACACGTAGAGCAAAAGTAATATCAAAAATAAAATTATTGATGTTTTGTTTATCCCCTTTTACTGTTTAAATTTTCCTCAAATAATATAATAATTTTTAAAATGCATTTGTATGACACACATTATATTGCTATTCTAACCCCACATTTTAAGATTTATTTTCACATACTTATAAATAAAAGTGAACAATCTTATATGCAGAACTATTTTACATCTACCGTTGAATTTTAAAGAAATACGTATTTTCAAAGATTTCGGTACCTAAAATTTGTTGGCTTTCGGCTGTTATATATTCGATTTACTTCGGTGTCTCTGAACATTCGCAGATGGAATAATATAACATTCCTGTTATTTGCTAAACTCTATATTATTCTCTAAAATTACTTGTATTTGTAAAAAACACTATTTCAAGAATACGGCGCCCTTAAGGCGTCACGTTAAGTATATACTTTACAAACTATACTTTCCTCTCCCTTAAAATTTTCAGAGCTTTATGTAACTAAGACATTAATTGTATTTAATTAATAAAACGTAATTCAATTAAAAGATAAGAAATAATTTCCGAGTTCGAAATTCTGGGTACTTAATTTCTAATTAGCGATTGAAGCTAAGTATGGCGCCCTCGTACGCCAAACAGTTAAACTATATCTAGAGAGTGGAGTTGATTGTAATATATGTATACTTAGTGACATTAGAGGTGTTACACCCAGAAGCAAGAATTTCTTGAACTGGAATTTTTGGCAATATGGTATATTAACACCAACAGTAAAACGGTAACATTTGCAAGAAATTGTATTGCCATGTAACCTAAAAAAATTAATAATGTATCTGGCGACCCGTAGCTGAGTACACTCCTGTATCCGTCTAGGCATTGACAAAATTAGATGGTCGGTGTCTGCTTGTGACACCTCGTTCAATGCAAGTTGAACTTCATGGATCAACTGTACCAGAGTCTGGAAGATGGCGCAAAATGGTCAGTCTCCTCCCCATCATGTTCCACACATGTTCGATGAGGTTTAAATCAGGCGAACGGGGTGGCCAAGGTAAAACATTAACGTCAGCTTCTTGGAGAAACTCCATGGTTCGACGAGCAATATGGGGAGGTGCGTTGTCTTGCTGAAAAAGATCGTTTGGTCGGCCATTTAGATAAGGGAGTAAAGTGGTTTGTAGGACATCATCAACATAACGTGCAGCTGTCATACTGCCTTAAATAAACAAAACCAAACTACCGTAGGCAATAGGCCCCCAAACCATGACTCCAAGAGTTCTGTGTACATGCCTTTCAACAGCAAATTCAAAACATCACGACGTTCTCCACGGCGGCACCTCACTCTTCTACGGCCATCATGCATACATAGACAGAATCGCGATTCGTCGTTGAATACGGCATTATGCTATTCTGCCATCCAATGTTGACGTTCTTTGCACCGGTTGATGACGCAGTTGATCCGCAGTCGAAGCAAGCAATAATCGCGGATGGTACGAAAAATGTCTAAAGGCTCTAATGCGACGATATAGTGTACGCATCGTAACTGATCTTCCTTCTTCTCCAAACCACTGATCAGCGATTTAGCACGTAGTAGCAAAACGGTCTCGTATAGCTAGTTGCCTGAAACGCCTGTCTTGACGCTCTGTGGGACGTCTAGGTTGACCATTTGGTCTTCTTCGTGTTCTTCCACCTTCTTCTGTCCACACACGCAATACCGTCACGGCAGTACAATTCACACGGGGGCCAATTTCGCAATAGGACAAACCAGCATCTCGATAGTCAACAATTCTACCCCTGTCAAAATCGCTGACATGGTGATGATTTTGTCGTCTTCGAACTCGAGGCATTTTTTAACCCTCAACACAAACAGACGGATTCTGAATACTAAAATTGTCTGTACTGACCGACCTTAAGAGATAAAATTCCGTTATTGGAAAAACGATCAAAGATAAAATGTGGATATTGTTATTAAGGCATGCTTTGATTATAGTCATTCTGTTAAAAAAAAAGTTCCAGAGATTCTTCCTTCCGGGTGTAACACTTGTAATGTCGCTGAGTATATTTATACTTATATGATGTTTGTTTAGTTCTTTTTTATGATAAACTGATATTTTATAGTTTTGATTTGGACATGAGATCGTGCCAATTGTACCAAATTATTAGTCCTTAATTATGTCTTTAAACTTTATTATAATGCGAGGTTAGGTTATGAAGTAACTAAGCATCGTCTGCTAAATTGCTTCGTCTTTGGATAAAGCACGACTGCTGCGACTTAGCCGATTAATTAAGTATAAAGAACACTGCTTGTAATAACAAACATAACCTAACCAGCTACCTCCGAATTTAACTTCGAAGTTGTATACAACGTCATATGCATATGTATATGAGATTACTCAGTGCGCATGTCTATACAAACAGTTCACAAGTAGTTCCTACATATGATCATGTACTGATAGTATCGCCGTGGTACGGTTCAATGCTCGTCTCAAAGATATTTGGAACGCTAAAGAAATCGTACAATGAACGATAATTTTTAATTTGGAACAGTTTTTTTGCTATTGCGCACACTCGAAACCGTACATTGTACGGTTTTCTACGCATTTGGAACAAACCTAACATCTGCACGAAACATTAAAAAATAACACTCAAACACAATGAAAATAGTCAAAATATATTTCAAAATTACTAAATATAATGAACAACAATCTAAACATTGAATAATAAGGTAACCGATGGGTACTTGTACTTACGTAGGTATACAGGGTGGCCCGTTTTTCATAGCTCACTATTGGCATCTCGGACTCCGTAAAATATACCGGGTGGCTTAAATATCTGTTGCCGTTGCTAAAATATTGTGAAAACCTGTAAATAGCGATTGTATACTGCCATCTAGCGTCATTCTTTATCAACAGAAAGAGCTGAAATTTGGTACTGAAGGATAAGAATCTACGAGAAATCGGTTTTCGTGGAAAGAAAATCTCTATGGTCACTAGGTTATGCAACATTCAATTGTTTTTTTCTCATGGGCGCCATTTTGATTGATAGTAAAAGATGTAGAATAAAATTTGGAAAACGTTAATATTTAACACTAATAAGTGTTTTGTTTGAAGAATAACCCAAAAAATTAAATAATTTATATAAAAAATCTAATTGTTCTAATGTAACCTTAATTTATAAATTACAATAATATGCTTTGATATTCTTAATCTAAAAGTTGATTGATATAACAATAGATGAAAATACCTATATGTTTGTTTTTTAGAAGAATTTTTGTATTAAGTATTATTTATGAACTGACAAATTGTTATAGTTTAGGTATGTGATAAATTGGATTATAAAAAATCTATTCTTATAAAGCTCGTACATACATCGATACAGATCCATATTTCTTTTACATGCATCTAATTCTACAATTATTATTCTTTACACCATTCACCTAAAGGCAGCAATGACAATAGAAAATGTTTTTAATTTTTATTTTACATTTACGTTTTTTTAGGTACAGAAATCTGGAAAAAAATATTCGTAGATTAATATCAAAAAATATATATTTAAATTCTCAAATAATAGGTAACTTTTAAAAAGCGTTTGTTAAGACACACATTATTTTGCCATTTTAACAATTACTTATTTTCACATACTGATAAACAAAAGTGAACAATCTTATATGTAGAATTATGTAAGTTTATATTGTAACAGTATTTATATCTACAGTTAAATACTTATTTAGCAGCATATTTTTTTATCTGTTGAGCTTAAAAAAATAAAAAATCTAAAAGAACGTTAAATTCTACATAAAAAAATGTACTCTTGTTTAAATCGCCGAACTTTATCGGTATCGAATTATTTGCATTAAAAGTTTCAATAGAATTTAAACTTTGAACACCCTGTATCTCTTAAATCAGCAACGTTCGTATACGGCATGATGAACATAATATTTTAGCTTAGTGTTGACCCGTTCTTGCTGACTTACCCGGTTCGTTTTACTTCATTTCATTACCTTACCTGTTTATTCGCAGGTGGCATGAGATAATTTTCGTTAAGAAAACACTATTTCAAGAATACGGCGCCCTTAATGAAAATAATAAAATCTAAATTTGTATTAATGTTTATAAGTATGCCAGTCACGCCACTTGTATATAATCTTTTCCTTTGAAATGTTTGGGTGGAAGCAGTCGTGGCCGAGCGGTTAAGGCGTCTGACTAGAAATCAGATTCCCTCTGGGAGCGTAGGTTCGAATCCTACCGACTGCGGTTTTTTTTATTTTATCACAATTTTTAAAATATTAATTCTAACTTCTGTGGCCGTGCATTAATTTTTGCAACGATACAATACAGATATAATTTAATTTCCTGTAATTTTGTTAAATTTGTATGTAAATTGATAAAACGCGGGTATTTGTCTACCTCCATTATTTCAATGAAATGTTTATCAACTATCGCAACATTGTGCAAAACCGCACATCTAACCACATCAGCTGTTTATATAATCGCGGTTTAGCTACACCTGGTTGTTGATAATAATTTAATTATTTTTTAATTATAATTAGGCTAAATGTTATCAGTCATGTTTATTCTTCATTTATAATCAATAATCACCTTGAGAAAAAACGTCGTTTTCTGCACTTTGTAGATTGTTTTATAATAAAGACTTTTTTGTTTGATTTTTATAATATTCACTTTGTTGATTTATTTAATTTGCAAAATAAAATAATAATATATAATTAAATAAACGGAAAACTTGAGGTAACAATAGATGTTTGAAATATAATGTATATAGTTATAAACTCTATAATGTATATTTGGGACCTCATGAGGAAGCTACAGGGTGTTAAAGTTTGTGGTTTCATGGCTACTTGCTTTAATTTTATTTTCACAATTATTACAAACTATAAAGGATATAAAAATTTTAAAATCAAGACTGCTCTTGATTTTTTACAAAATCGACATTTTTTTTTTAAATTAACGATACCAGTTACCTATATCTCTAGATTCAAATTATTTGTTAGAAAAAGAATAATATTTTTCTCTTTACTTAAATGTTTTAAAGAAACTTAATTAAAAATTGAGCAATAAATTCATTCGGTATATTTGTCAACTGTCAGAAAACTAACAAATTCAAATATTATGTTGATTTTGCTTTTATGTGCTTTATGGTATTAAAATACAGTGTGTCGGAAATAAATTCAACATAGAGTAAGAGACGATCCTCGATTCCGAGCATACTGTATAGCTGTAATTGCTTACAGCTAGTGCAAATTTAAATTTCCATCTCAAATCATATTCTGAAACATTAAGAACAAAACATATAATTATTCAGAAAATATACTATTATCTAAGTTTTAAAAATTTGTTTTGAACTGTTGAAAATAATTAATGAATCAAACTCAACATATGGAATTTTCCAGTTATTACATAGCTCGGTACTACTACTATTAAAAAAAATACTGTTAAAATCATCAAATTCAAATGGAATCCAAGGAAATCGAGTGGAATCAGAAAACTCAACGGAATCATGCGAAATCAGTAGAATCAGCAAAATCAAGTTAATTCATGTGAAATATGATATAGGTATTGATTTTGCTGATTTCCATTAAATTAATAGGCAATCTGAAATCAGGTGTACAAAATTCTTGAAAGTGTCACACCTCAGAATATGTATTCAGTATTGGTACAATTATCTACTTTCTCAGCGTAAAATATTTTATTTTTTACGCAAAACAAAATTTATAAAATCAACCCCTTGATTCATTTAGCGCATTTAGGGGTTATTTGTTAATATTTTTATATTTCATTCGCAGGAATACTCGATTAAGAAACGAAGTAACAAAAATAAAAATAAAAAGTTTATGACAACACACGTAGTTTCCTTTCCAAGATCTGATTACACCCTGTATAAATTTTATATTATTAATTTTTAAAGATCTATTATTGTTCCCTAAAGTTTAACAATTTAAAAATGAAACACATAAAAGTATACATAAAAGTCTATAACTACATAGTAATTAATTAATTAATAATTTGAGAAAAAATTTCTGAAATTGTTGCTTTAAATATATATGAATTTAATTTTGCTCAGTAAATATTGTCTGGTCTTCCGTTTGATTGTGGTAATCTTCCATAAAATCCCATAAATATCAATCAAGCTAGTCCGCCTACTCTTTTATTATCATCAAAATTATCATTGATCAAAGACGTGACCATATTCGTTTTGCATGTTATAAGTCAAGGTACCTCAAAAATCCAAGAATGGGATTCCCATCAACCAACTTCAATAAATTAAAATTTAATATTTGCACGACATCATTGTTGTTTAATGTAAATATGGAAATTATTCACAAGTTGATTGATTTCCTGTTGATTATCGAAGACAATAATTCATCATCGCTTAGTAATATCTTATATTTATTTATTTTTTATTGCACTGTCTACAGGTTAAAACCTAAAGGTACGTTTTGTTCTGGCACTAGTACTCTAAAATTCCTTAAATCTTTTTCCAGAGCGTATTTGAAGCACAATTTCAATATGCACAAAAAAATACTCTTTTCATTAAAGGATTAGTTTAATAGAACGTCACTAAAGTTGTAATACTACCATTGAAAAGATGCCTGTGAAAATAATTCAAACATTGAGTGGTATTATGACATTTAAAAATCAAAGAGCTGGCAATAATTAAAATTAGGTAACACAAATCAGATGAAATTATTTCTCAAGTTAATTATGTACCCAATTTTTATAGTATTTCTATTATAAATCTAATATATATTTATATTGTAAAGTTGATTTGAAACAAGTTTATTTCAGTAGTGTTAATATTTAACAGTTATTTATGATGTATGTTAAAAGTGCATTTTTAAGGCACACGTGTAAAAGTTTTACATCAGTGCCTTAAAAACACTGTTAACACAAATATCATACAATATTTTTTCTACAAACAGCACTAAAAAGAATTAACCCAGGTAGAAATAAGTTATGTTTTAAATATCATTGTAGGCACTATATCAAATTTTCAAAGTGGGCACTTGCCAATGATATATAGTAATCATGGTGGCAACCATTGTTGTATTCATCATTTACGAAAAGTTTGAAAGCTTTGAATTTGTCACTTTTAAACATGTCTTTTTGCCCTTAAAAAGTATAAAGAAAATACGGAAAAGAACAATCCATTTAAAGAAATCGATGAAGCGGTCAACCGAGCTACTTTATACTTATTACATATAATAAGTTTGTGAAGTGGTGTGAAGAAAAAGGCATTCCTGGAAAATATACTGAAAATATATTCTTGGCCTATTTTGAGGAGAAATCGAAGATTTGGAAATCTTCATCTCTACGGCCTAATTATTCTATGATTAAAGGCTATGTTACGAATAAATAGCGACGTAGATATCAGCAAGCATTTTAAGCTCATTGCGTTTCTGAAGCGTCAAGAAGGTTATCAACCCAAAAAATCAAAGAGACCAAATTGAACAGTTTTTGAAGTGTGCACCGGATGACGAGTATCTTATGATGAAAGTAGCTACTATTTTGAGAATATTTGGTGCCTGCCGTAGAGTGGAACCTTGTCAGTTGACCCTCGACAACTTGGAAATTGTGGTCACTTCCAGTTCAATATTGGTTAAGATATCAGATACCAAAACCAAGGTTCCACGAAATTTCACTATCGTTGAAGAATTTTATTTAAATTTTTACCGGAGATACATGGCTCTTCGTCCAGCAAATGTGAGACATCGGAGGTTTTTCCTAAAGTATGTGAAAGGCAAGTGTACGAACCACCCTGTGGGAATAAATACGTTTGAAAAATTTTCTGCTGCTATTGCTAAATTTCTGCAACTTCCAAATTTTAACCTCTATACTGGACATTGTTTTCGGCGTTCATCGGCAAGCTTACTAGCGGATAATGGAGCAAATTTAACGACAATTAAGCGGCATGGGGGATGGAAATCTTCAACAGGCGCTGAGGGATACATCGTTGGAAAGTAAAAATTCGATTGTCCGAAAACTGCATTCAGTGCCATCAATATCAGCGGATTCTGCTCAAACGTCAACTAGGAATGCGGTCGTTTCAGTTGGTAGTGGTAGAATTGTGGAAGGATTTAATTTTTCAAATTGTGTGAATTGTTATACAAGTATTCATGTTAATAAAGAAAATACAAATTAAATGTATTGCAAATTTACTGTCACCATTTGACATTTACTTTAAGGCACTTGTGTCTTAAAACGATATTTTTAATGCTACAATGGAGTGTTAAAAATTGCATTTTTAACATGTTTGTAGAAAAATACTTTTGCGTAGGGAGAGTGGAAAAATAGAATATAATGGGCTCGCAAACAAAATTTTAAGAGTTCATTTAGATAGATGGCAAGCAAGATAGCAATAAAGATTATTAGTTGTTTTCTTTTCCCTGGAATTGAATTTATGTATTTACTTTGGTAGTGGAAGCAATACATACTTAATTATTTTCGATTAAAAAGTATTATTATGTATACAAATATTAATATTTCAGAACGATTCAAAGGATAACTTATTATCAGTTATTTCTTCAACTATTTTATATTCATTCTAATATTTTTTAATAAACTTATTGATTCATGTAATAAATTGTGATAAATTTATTTCTGTTTGTGAGCAAATGATTTTGATGCAGGTACGGGGGAATCGGGGAAGTCCACCTTCATCAAGCAGATGCGTATTATCCATGGCGCCGGCTACTCGGACGAAGACAAGAGGGGCTTCATCAAGCTCGTCTACCAGAACATCTTCATGGCCATGCAGAGTATGATAAAAGCCATGGACCTGCTGAAGATCCAGTATGGAGTTTTAGCTAATCAGGTTAGTGTGCTTTTACGCTTTACCTTATCTAGACATTTTAAATTTATTTTATTTTACATACGGTATATGTCTCAGTTCCTTAAATATTCCATCATTGACTATATAATCTCAATAAATGAATAAGGGGAATAACAGTTACCAGGTTCAAGTTTGTTATGTAAAATGTTTATATTCTGCATAATTTTACAAAATGATGAATCATTTTAACTTTTTTTTTGTTGAAGTACAAAGTATCTGTGAAGAATATTTAAATAATTATGTAAATTGTTTGTGGTTGAATGGTGATTCGACGTACTCTAAATGTCACACAAATTGCACTGATTAAAAAGAATAGTCTCTTTTACTGAGATCGGATCAAAAAGAAGACTACGGTTTTATGTGCATTCCATTCTATAATTATTTTGGTGATGACTCACATATACCTAAAACATTGCTGCATAAATTTATGTTTCCACTGTTTTTAGTTTAGAAGTATATAAATGCTATTAAATTAATTTCAAAATTTCAAACGAAACTGGTTTTATTCTGTTTGGATTGCGCATCAACAATGGATTTTCTTCAATGTCTCGTTCTCAATTGTAATTTACGATAAATAAAAAGGAAAACATTTTCCATACGGTAGATGTTTAGAGACTTTGATGGCTACGGGAAGTGAGCAGGCGACAAGATTCCATAGGCGTACCACTTGAGAAGGGCTCAAAGAACACAAAATTAAGTTGACGTTGACTGAACCTAGCACTTAAATAGCTCACTTTAAAAAGTTTTTTAAACTTACCGACGTGGTAAAATAAATTCAAACCATTTTTCAAATGCTTTACTATCCGTATCCTCGTGATAACCTCCTGATTCAAAAACTAGTAAACCCCGGTTAAAAAATCCTGCTGTACTTCCAATATTCGTATTAGGGACCATTCTTTTCCAGAATTTGACTTTAATCCAGTCGAAAATCCTTCAAGAAATGCCTGCCGTTTGTTTTGGATATTGCAATCGTGCCACACTTTTGTCATCATGTGACCTTTTATCCATGTCTTCTCAGTGTCAAATATTGTTTGATTCAGATTTCGATCTTCTAATATTTGTCGTAAATAGTTTTTTCGCTTTATAACTGCTTCGTTTTTTTCTATCAGCATACTCTTTCAATTTCGTTTTATAAAATGGAAATTTATGTCACAAGAGTATGATTTTAGATATTTGGGGCGAAGTTTTATCCTTGTATTGTATGAAACTCATTTTTAGAATACTATCCATGAATTGTTCAACGAATCTTGTATTTTGTGTCATCATCAACCTTACTTCTTCCTTTCGCAAGTTTCTATTATTTTCCGTTTTGCAGTTGTATGTTCTTTGCAGCTCTTTATTACATAATATACACTACTCACTGACATCTTGTTAATGAACTACATATTTCAATCGCATCAATTACACTCATATTTTGGTCTCGTTTTTTATCTCTTCATACACATTTTTTTTTATTATCATCTATGTTGATTGCTATAAATTATTTATATTATTATATCTAATTTAAAACTTGGATATAGAAGTATGATTTTTATTAAAACGCTACACTTGATAGCTCTTTTTAATGGGGAAAAAATTGTAGGAGCTCATTTTAATTCATTGTTGCAGGAAAAGGCTGAGTTGATCAAGAGCATCGACTACGAAACAGTGACCACATTTGAGAGCCCATATGTGGAGGCCATCAAGGACCTCTGGTCCGACGCTGGCATCCAAGAATGCTATGACCGGCGCAGGGAGTACCAACTCACCGACTCCGCCAAATAGTAAGTTTGGTTCTTTACTACTGTACACACTGTAGAGTGTTTTCACTGAATTGTTACCTATCGTAACAGAAGTGAGTGTTAATCGGTTTCTGATTTTGTATTTGTACATCTTCGTACTCGTTATCTTGGTGATTTGATTTTTAAGAGTTGTCTTTGTTTTTTTTTTGGGTAAGAACTTCAAATTAATTAATATCAAAATTTGTATTTAAATATATCAAAATATTTAATTGTTATTTTATTATCTGACATGTCTACTGTAGTATACAGGGTGTGAATTTGAATGGGAATCATATTGTTTCTATAATTATGTTCTGAAACTTGTTTTTTTAAACTAAAATTAAGCATAAACACAGTTTTATAAGGTTTACTATGATAATGTACTAAATACAACTTAATAATTTTCCTGTAAAGTTAAACGTGGGTAACAAAACAAAAACTAATACTATTCACAGAAAAATCGCAAAATTATCTGCTGCTTTACAAACGCCTTATTGTAAACCGATAAACTGAAAATTAATATAAATATACTAAAATGAAGCGGTCACATATTCGGTCATTCTCATTTCTCCGCATTAACATTGGTTTTTATTTGTCTACCACCTTGTTAGCATATAACAGCAGGTGTTAACCTGAATTAGTAACACTGTAACTTTAAAATAATATGACAAAGTTGTAGAAAAGTAAATTATAAAATTATTTTCCACTGCAATTGCGCTCTCTACTTCTCCATTAGTTTAATATAGTAGGTTTATCCATTTATTTAACTTCAGATATGTTGATATCAGTATTAAATTTCTGCCTCCGTTTTTTTTAAAACTCAGTAGCAGGTCTATAAAAAACAAACAAATAATAAAAAAAATTAAAGGCGAGAGCAAAAAAAATATATCACAACTAATTATTTTTTTTTATCAGTTATACCTAATTTTGTAATGTTTTCTAAGATTTATTTTTATTTATTTGTATTTTTTACAGTAGATTTAAAACGGTAGTTGCAACACTGACAGGAATAATATACCCCTAACAAATCTCCCTCATTTAAAATTACATCCTGTATATAATGACTGGTATATTTTGTGGAGAAATTTAACACAAATTCTTAAAATTTTATTAATTTAATTAATTTTTGCAAGTTGCTTCATACATTTCATAATATCCTCTTTTATTTTACTTTAAAATTCGAAACCAAGGCATTTTATTTGTTTGTACGTATGAATTTAACAATTTTGGAGCGGGAAAGACCAAAATTTTTTTTAAAGTATTTCATTTAGTATTGAAAATAATAGTAGAAAAAGTCAAAAGACTGGTCGTAAAGGTGTGTGTGCCTTACAGTTATCTGATGGAAATAGATCGGGTGGCGTCCCCCACCTACCTGCCAACCGAGCAGGACATCTTACGCGTCAGGGTGCCCACCACCGGCATCATCGAGTATCCGTTCGACCTGGACGAAATCAGGTTTAGGTACGACAGGCCGACGGCATGAGAGCTTACTTTCGACCAAACGGTCGCATTGGTTGTGTTCTCGGAACACTCAGAGGCAACTGTTGATTCCATCCTGTTTGATTCTTTTAGTACACGAAAATAATTTCACTCTATCGGTTCATACCTTAAAAATCTCACTAATTTTATTCCATCGTAAATATTAAAGCGTACTTTGTTATAGTATTAAAAACTTGTTTGTAGGTACGAATTCCTACAAAAACAAATACTAGATATCTATTGCTTGTATGAATATCCGGGATGAGTTAAAATTGGATTTCCAATTTACATGCTGAAATTAGTTACTTATCTCTTTGGACAGTCGGTGGACACAATATAATTCCATTTCCAAATTGATCCGACATTCATTGAAAAGCATTGCATTGTTTTTTCTGTTGTTTCTCTTCAATAAGTGCCGTTAATGAAATTAAACTACTAAATTTTCATGTGACATAAAGATTTCTTCATTTATTTCATGATATCATATGGAATATTGCACTAAATGTCAACAAATTATTGAGGTTATGGGCGGAGTTACAACTGCGTTCAGTACGTGGTCCGCCTGACGAGTTTTAATTCAATCAGTGATTGGCCTGACTGTATCGCTTAGTGTAAGCGGCTTTCTCCATTGGTCAAGTTTTGAATTGTGATCAAGTCTCGTCGCGCGCGTTTAACCTAACCTAAATTTTAACTTTGTCCTTTGCGAATATTTTATATTCATATATAAAGTTTCAAAGATCAATGGTAATGTTAAATGAAACAGATTCAGGTGGGGTTAATTTGACTACTTGATGTAAAAAGAATGAAACTGGGATGGAATCTGCGGGGCCGGCGAACCAGTCCAAAAATCTAGTTCTATGTTTGTCGTTTTGCTTGTTGCACGGCGTACGGTACGGCAGAGAAGGCGCACTCACACTATCTACTAGCATTTAATTCTTGATTTTTAGCTGGTTTTGTGTATTATGTTGCTGCATGTTGCATGCTTGTGTTGGTTGCAGTTACCTTAGCGACTTGGAGCGAATACGAGCTCCAGAATACCTGCCCACCGAACAGGACATCCTCAGAGCGAGGGCCCCCACGACGGGCATCATAGAGTATCCGTTCGATCTCGACTCCATTATCTTTAGGTATGATACGTTTTAACTCTTGGTCAGTGTGGTTCTGGTTATTTTGGTTGGGTGGGCGGAAGATGCATAATTTTCAGCTTTCTTCAAAATTGTTTTAGTTAAAAATCAATATTTTTATACTTTATAGGATCTGTTAACTTGTAATAAAAAAATAAGTCAGTTTAAATCGTAGGTAAATAAAAATACAAAATAATGTTGAAGTTTTTTTCTCAGATAGAATTGACTTAAAGTTCCTTTGTTGGAGTTTCAATTTCAGCTTATATAAAAATCTACAATACAAATGTAGTCAAAACGATTAAAATTATGTTTGTCTCCTTAAATATATTAAAAAAGAAAACAATAAAATGATACCTATAAACGAGGTTAATATTCTAAGAAAATTTTTGTAATAAAATGTCTCTGACTTTAATTTTATATTAAAAAAATATTAAATAGTTTAATTTATTTTTAAAATTATGGTTTTTAAAGTACCTATTTAATTTTTAAAAATGATTTTTACCCATTTTATTTTTCTGTTTTACAGGATGATTTTTAAGGAATGAGTAATATTTTACCTGCAGTTTCTATAGCAGAAAATATTATTTTTTGCTTAATAACTGGTAGTCAAATATTAATAGGTATTACTGAGGTACAGGGTGTTATATTTTATCATACATAAACATAAAACTCAGTAAGTTTAAATGTTTTTTTTAATGCAAGAAAATCATATAATCATTTTTGGTATATCTCATAGGGGGCGTAAGTAAGCCATCATGATTTAACAGAATCTGTTATAACTTTGTTTATAATATTTATTTATTTATTACCTCCCATTACACGACAGATTACAGAAACAAAAAGTTAGATAGTCACATCAAAAACATCAAAAAACATACTGTATAAACACTTGAGATATTTAGATTTGAAAAAATCTCAGTGAAGAAAACGTAATAAAAAATTGTGATTGCACAGGATTTTCTAAAATTTAAATATTTGATAATGGCGCATTTTATGAAGAGAAAACAAGTGTTCCCTTTCTATGAAGTACAAAAAAGTTATGACAGATTCTGTTAGACCAAGATATCTTACATAGCGCCCTCTGCACGATACACCAAAATTGATGGCATTGTCGATTTTCTCACGTCACGAAAAACCTAATGTACTGATTCTTGTTTATGTGTGAAAAAATAATTGAAATATGATATTACTGACAAGTAAAATATTACAGGAAAATATACAAGATGTTTTAATGTAATATAATAAATAATATTTAATATTTGGAAAATTCATAGCTCTTCACGTTATAACTTTGCATCTTTTATGTAGCATTATTATTATTATTAGTACCTATAGCATTAGCATTTTTTTTATGAGAATTTAATTTCAGATTTTGTTTTGTTAGCTTGTAGAAAATCGGAAATGAGGATTTACAGAAACCTTATTAAAATCTTACATAATCCAATTTACCTATTATTGGATGGAAAACATGTTTATATAAATTCGGTCTCCTGTTTTTTTTTTAAGAGATCGTAAACCTTGGTTCTGAGAACTAGTAAGAGGACACCTGTAAAGTTTTATGAACAAATAAAATTCTGTTTAGACAAGTCTCGCTAATCTCGAAATAAATTAACATCAATAACTCCTTTATTACGCGGTTTTGTTATAATGGTGCTCTAATCGATATTCTAGGTTGCAGTTGTATGGATATAAGTAATCGAATAACTAATACTGAAATATAAGAAATTTCTTCATTTATTTAGATTTTTAATTTATAAAAAAAATTGCTTCGTTAGCAGGTTGTGAAAAAAAAACCAACACAAAATTGCTTAACTGTATGTTTTACTGACTGACAAACTAACTGCTTCAGTAATAAAGGATTCATATGCTTCGAATTGGCTTTCACAGCATGGAAATTTTTAGCATCTTTATTTTTTTATTCGTAGAAATTGGCAAGGAATACTAGATTTAACACAGTAATTTTACAGCATCGCTTATCGTGTAAAAACACTGTTTTTTTTTTTTTTTCTTTCTTTCTACGATAAACAGTGTGTTCACGGACAGATTTTGAAAGAGAAAAAACTTTGAATACCAGATTTGAGACTACTATACAGAGTATATCCAAAATAACTTTTTTTCAGTTTTATGAAAATATTTTTAAAATTGTGATTTTGTACAAAAAATCCTAATAAACATTTATCTCAAGGTGGTCAATTTCCTAACTAAGTGATATTAAATTATTCTTATATTTCTGAATGATTAAAAGTCGACTTTCTTGAAAATCAAAATAAAGATGAGAATTTATAAATAGCTAGGAAATTGACTTTCTTGGAAAAAATTTTTCTTTGCACAATTCGTGTAATAAATCGTGATTTTATAAATATTTTCTTAAAATTGAATTTAAAAAAAAAACAAAAGGGAGTAATTAAAAATTACAGTTTTAAGAAAAGTAAAAATGTCTACTTGTCTTAAAACTGCAATTTTGAATATCAGATTTGACACTGAGGATTAACTTTTCTTCTAAACTTAAAAAAGTTTTCTCTCTTTCGAGCTGTATCTGTGGACACACTACAATCTATTGCAATAGTAACGGCACTCTTTAAAACAAATTTGCTGATTTATTTATAACTGCTAACGTATTTGCGATGAAATCTACTTTCAACTTTAGTTCCTTAGTTTTTCCACTCACCAATAGAGATCTAAAACTTCTACTCAGAACTTCCAGTAGTGCAAAAACTGATTTGAGGTAATGTCATTATTATTGCAATAGATTGTACATATATTGAGAATTTTTTTTGTAACATATTTCTGTGCATTATAGAATGGTAGACGTAGGGGGGCAAAGATCAGAAAGAAGGAAATGGATCCACTGTTTTGAAAACGTAACTTCCATTATCTTTCTAGTAGCGTTAAGTGAATACGACCAGATCCTCTTTGAATCAGAGAATGAGGTAAGTCGCGGAAGAATCCTTTAGAATTTTTAAAACTTAAAAATTTTTTTTTATTAATATTTTCAGAACCGCATGGAGGAGTCGAAGGCTCTTTTCAAAACAATTATTACCTACCCCTGGTTCCAGCATTCAAGTGTAATATTATTCTTAAATAAGAAGGATTTACTAGAGGAAAAAATTATGTATTCACATCTTGTTGACTATTTTCCTGAATACGACGGTAAGTAATAATTTGAATCAATGCGATAAATATTAACATTTTGTATTAAGGGCCCAAGCAGGACCACATAACAGCCCGAGAGTACATCTTGAAAGTGTATTTGCGGGAAAATCCCGACCCGGAGCGCAGTTGCTATTCTCATTTTACAACGGCGACAGGTTTAATTTGATAGAATTTTGCTTTTACCTCGTCGAGTTATCGCCAGTTTTAACAGTATTTGATGCTACGAGTACATAAATATGCATTTAAATATTCCAGCCTTCAAATCTGCTATAGCAAAACTTTAAAATAATTGAAGTTGTTTTCTTCGTATAATATTTACAGTAAAAAAAATTCTTTGAAATATTTTTCATATGCATGTTTGTAAATTGATAAACATGTATGATTCATCATATTATTTGGAAATTTTTAAGGTCGATGTATCAAAATTAGCCAAAACACATTAAAAGTAAACTTTTATATTGTTTGTTTGAGCCTTATAAATTTGCTGAGGAAATTAATTTTATGTTAAATGGTAAGTTGCGTAATTTGATAAAATCATTTATTTAGCATTGTAAATGCAGGAAATAAACATTTAATTATTAGGTTATTAAACAAAAACCACCATTGGTGAAAGATTCTGCCATCCTAAACTGATAGATTCATTACAGTATGTTGCTTATACTTTAAATATAGGACCATTTTTAATAAAATCAAATACCATATGTTTGCTTCTGGAAAATTGTTACAAAAAGTTTTACCATTACAATATTTTAGACTCTGATCACTGACATTGTTATATCATCAATAAAATGGTACTGTTTACTTTCCACAGGTAGCAGGTAAACTGTCTTAATTTTGTACATCAAACTTCCATCATCCCTCCTCTGATTTCTCCGAGTTTCTTATACATTCCATGAGTTTTTCAAAATTCCCAGTAAATTCTGATAACGTCGTTTTGATTTGACTTTAAATTTCTCTGACTTCCCTATCAATTCCTTTGTCATTTGAATTCCTCCGACTTCCTTTCTTTCTGAAACTCATCTTGATTTTCCTTTCAATTTCTCTTACTTTCCTTTGAATTCTTCTGGTTTTTTCCAAGGCAGTAGCCAGAAAGGGCTCAGCTCTTCCCCCTCTATAGGACAAAAATGTTTTTTTTTTAAGTTACTTTGTGTGAATGCAATAATTGTTTTAGAACCTCCTCAAAATTTCAGTTAGTCCCCTTGACAAAGCTAACTTCTTCGATCTCCTCTTGAATTCTTATAACTTTGAATTCCTATTACTTATTAAATTCTTCTGTTTTTCACTTTGAATTGCTATGGCTTCTACTTGATTATTTCTATCACTTTCAATTACTATGTTTGGATTGTTCTGACTCACTTTGATTTCATCTGACTTCTTTTTCATTTCTTCTGTCTTTCTCTTGAATTTTTTCATTTTCTTTGGGACTCATCTGACCTTCACTTGAATTGCTCTAACTTCTCTTTGATTTTTTCTGTTTATCTTGAATTTGAATTTCTCTTGAATTCATTCGACCTTCCCTTCATTCCTCTGTTTTTCCCTTGATTTCTCTGATTTTCCCTTGAATTCCTCTGATTTTCTCCTGAATTCCTCTGATTTTCCCTTGAATTTCTCTGATTTTCCCTTGAATTTTTCTGATTTTCCCTTGAATTCCTCTGGCTTTCCTTTGAATTCATCTGATTTCACTTTAAATTTTTCTAACTTTCCTTATAACCTTACATAACCTTGTGTGGTGAGAGTTACACTCGCAATTTCTTTTGACTGTTTTTTTAATTCTCTCAGGGTTCCTTTGACTACTAAATTCTTTCAAAGCTCCTCTAACTTCCTATAAATTCCTCAGATGGCTTTACTATGAATTCCTTTAAATTTTCCATGAATTCATGTTTCGTGGACCCCTTCCTTTCCACGGTCAACAAGAATTCCGCATTAACTACATGTTCCATGCAACTGTTGAATTAGATACTTTAGTTAATTTTAAAAGATTTCTACTTAGTTTCATATTGCTATGTATTTCGTAGTGCTAGTAGCTAAAATGTATTTGTCTAGGTCCCCAACGAGATGCGATTGCAGCTAGGGAATTTATCCTGAGAATGTTTGTAGACCTGAATCCGGACAGTGAGAAAATTATATACTCACATTTCACTTGTGCTACAGGTACTGCTAGGGACGATTTTCAAGGAGTTGCCTTCAAAATTCAAAAAATAAAACTAATTATTGAATAGTAGTATATATTTCGTTTTGTTTTGGAATTTTGTGGCAGCTCCGTGAACGCTTTGAAATAGTTTTAAGGCTTTAGGGTTCCTCCGCTCCCGCTATTTCTTATTTTTCACTGTTTCACAATAAAAACATGTCTTTATTTTTACTGCATGCCTACTATGGAATGGGTTTTTTTATAATTTAAGACACTGAAAATATTAAACTTGTGTTTTGTGCCGTTAAAGATACTATCATGCAAACTGCTCTCAAAGAATTTAATTTAGCGTAATTTCAAGGTAAATATTTATGTTTTTCGAAAATTATTTCACACATTTTCATGTAGCCACGATTTATATTTCAACATTTTCAGTCATAAGCAATTATGTGTAATATTTGTGGTATGTAAGGGTAGTGTAAGAAATGGATGCAGAAAAAGATTTATTTTTCTTTTTTGGTTTCAATTTTACTGTAGGATCATTTGAATGTTATCTCTATGTGTAAGCAGCTTAATTTTTTTTTGACATTTCACATTCATTTGTTTTCTGCATGTCTAACATTTTCGCTTTCTTCATTTTTTATTTATTTATTTATTTTTTTGAAGAAATTTATTAAATGTATGACAAAAATTCAAGAGGTAATTCCTTGGGTTCTTTTAAGAATATTTTGTTTATTGATGATATTCAGAAAGTTACTTTCTTAGAAGATACAGGGCGATAAAAGTTTGTATACAAAAATAATCTATTATACGCAATTCTCAACTATTCATAGCTGTTTTTTGAGGCAGTCTAAAAAAATCTGAGTAAGTTATTAGAAAAAATATCTGCTGTGTCAATTATACAACTTTTCTCCAGGGTATACAACAGTTTATAGGCTGATAAACTAATTTAGAATGAGAAAAAAAGCATATTTTTCAACTATTATGTTTTATAATAAGATCTGAATTTTACGTTACCTACATATTGATAAATAGAACATTGATACTTACTGTAAATGAATTCCTTAGAGGTCTTTTCAAAGCACAGAATAATAGTTACAAGTGTTCAAAATCGTCTGTTGCTTGTAAGAAGCATTTACTGTATAAACGTCTCGTAGCCAGAGTTTTGCCCAGATTTTCCATAAATTAACATGTCATGTGTGCGGTTGGTCATGGTTACTATAAATTATTCCATTTTTGTTTATGTACACTCAGTATCAAAAGTATCAAAAAGAAACTAGAGAACCACATTACAATACTGCTATGACTAATATCACTTTTAGGTTATCAGCAGCAGCTCGACACATTGCAATGTTGTCGAATGTTACAGTTTTAACGAGTTTCTCAGAAACTTTAATTGTTTACTTCATTAATACTGATACAAAAAATAGATTACGAACAAATGAATTGTACTTTAATTTGTAAATTCGTATCACAGTTTTGCATGTTATTGCAGTTGTATTTTTATTTTTGAAATGTGTAGACAAACTATAGATAAATAAGAACAAGATAAATAATACTCATATTCTGGACACCCTGTATAGTCTTATTATTCATACAGCAAGCATTTTCTTCCACATCTAACATTCTTACTTTCTTTGGTTGTTCTAATCGTCCATTGCATTTAAATGTGTCTTTTCATGAAGACATTGGTATTTGGGAAGGACACAATGTACGAAATTCACGGTTAAACAAAGCAATTTATAAATCGCAATGGTGGTAAAAGACAATTGCATTTTTGGACATTTTTTCTACTCGGTAGGCCAAATGTCTCATAGTTTTCTTTAACCCACATTATTAATATTAATTTTAAAAATATGAACATTGTTTTTGTCTAAAAAATTTTTGTTATCCTGTATCTGCAAAAGAAAACGTTTTTCATAACATCGAAGAGGAATAACTCCTTGAATTTTTGCACTATATTTAGAAATTACGATATATATAAAAATGTCTTAGATATTTTGTCACAAATTGTCATATTAAGTTTGTTGGTTGTTAGTAATGAAAGGAAGGATTCTATGCGACAAGATATTCTAATTTAACAACCGCTAACTAAACGATTTTTTCTTTCTCCAGATACGGAGAATATAAAATTTGTATTTGCGGCAGTAAAGGATACAATATTGCAGTCGAATCTTCGCGAATACAATCTGGTCTAGTACCTCTCGGTTGGGAGGTACTTCCAGCAGATGGCTTTTGTGTTGCACCCCCGGCCTACCACTACCGCTGGGCTGGGATCAGTATCCTGTAATAATTTTGTGATCTGTCTGTATCTCCTCGGTCTTCAAACAGATGAAGCAAAAGAAGAACTCCAAATGTGATGTTCAGCAACTGTCGATTACAATTATATGTGTCCAAGTGTGTACGCTTAGCTATTAGTGGCTCTACGAGAATAGTGTGCCATTTTTTATAAATAAAATTGAAAAAAAATGGTCAAAAATCGATGGATTACAGCCAAAGTGTTTTTTAACAGTGCGATAAGTGACTTTATTCATTATATAAATAGTATTGTTATATATAATATATTAAATTAATGTAGAGATAGAAGTAAGGAAACTAAATTTTTGTCCTGAAATATTTGCAAAGTTTTTTAAGTCTCTAACGGGCCGTCGCAACAATTGTCGTGTCCCAGGTTGTTACGATGGCTCTCGATGTAGTCCGATACATTCATGGAAACGGAAGAACCTTGGGAAACTGCAACACACAAATCTATGTCACTTTTTCCTTGTTTTGCCACAAATAGGTTTTTAGCAAATTTCGTGAGAAGTTATTTTTTTATTTATTCTATTTTTTTATGAGTAAAATCATTCAGAGATTTGTTGGAAAGTACTTTTTATTATAAATAAAATATTTGAGTTTGACGTTTTTGTTTTGTTGACTTTTGTTTTTTTGAACAAATTCAAATATTTTATCCACATAAAAATATTTTTTATTGTTTTCAATTTAATTTTATTTTTTTACGATTTTTATAGCGAGCTAATTCGTACAAATATTCTGAGAAAAGACAAAAAAAAATTGTATGTATTTAATTTAATTCGAATGGTGATGCATTTATTGTATATTCAATTGTTATTATTGTATTTAGGGAATTGTGTGGGTTCTTGTTTCAAGCCGATACAAAACGACCACAAAAAACCAGAATACGGTGACCTACACTCGAATAGAGGGTAGACGCAACTTAATGTCGCAAGAATCTCATTTTAAGAATATTTTTCTAAAACTTAAGTATTGTTTGGTAGACGATGCGAGCCTGTGTCGCACTTTCCCGACGTCGCCTCTGGGTATCTCGGACTGAACACTAAACTACCTGAGGGACGTTGCAATAGGCAGGATGCATTTCAGAAAGTGAGGTTACGACCAGTCGAAACTGTTAGTGCTTTCTTTGCGTATTGTTCAGTTAACATACTATACTAATGGCAATTTATAAAAAAATATATAGGAGCTTGGTTTTTTGTGGGTATGAGTGTGCCGAATGCCATGCTGAGTGTGGACGGGCGGATGAGGCGTAATGCAATAGATTATGAATTTGTAAAATCATTTCTTGTCAAAGTATAGAATTTTTTTCTGATCGTTGGCGTTTTATTACTCCCCACACTGAAAACAGGGAAAACAATATTGGAACAAGAGTTGATTCAGCAGAAACGAAAGGAGTGACTATTATATTAATTTAATTGTGAATGGATTCCTTAGAGCTCTCTTTGCAACACAAAATAATAGTTACAAGTGTTCAAAATGACTTCTGTTGTTTGCTCGTAGCGAGATTTGCCTAGATTCACTATAAATTACATGGTTACTATAAATTCTTCCATTTCTGTTATGTACATTCCCAAGTATCAAAGAAAAACTAGAAAACAATGAACCGCACTACAATACTACTATGACTAATATTACTTTTAGGTTATCAGCAGCAGCTTGACACATTGCAACATTGTCGAACGTTACAGTTGTAACGAGTTTCTCACAAACTGTTTACTTCATTAATACTGATACAAAAAATAAATTACGAACGAATTATGTACAGGAGAAACGAAAGGAGTGATAATGTTATATCTGCAAGAGCCAGTAGAAATGAAACGAATTTATAGAATTCTACCCACATTATAAAATTGAGCAATGTGAAATATGGATTACATTCACAATAATAATAAAAATATTCAGGTGTTTCACAAACCCGGCGCCATCTATTGGTGTAGTTTTTTGCATTAAACTGAAAAAAATTGTTCATAGAACTTTACAATTAAACGTAATTCATTTTTATGATTTTCTTTTTGGTTTTTCACTGTTATACTTGCCTGTAAATTAGGCTGTTTTGATTGAGTTTTTACCGTTATAATGCTTGATTTTAAATAAATATACTTACCTGTCATAGGTTAGGTTTTAATATCTGCAAGAGCTGTAGATATGTGTTGCATTTATATAACTCTAATGATTATAAAATAGTGCAACAGCAATATGAAATATAAATCACATTTAATATTTCAAATTATTATCTCTGAATTAATCAGGTGTCTGATAAACCTGGCGCCATCTGTTGGTTGTAAGTAGTTTTTCCTTCTAAACGCTGAGGAAATTTGTTCTACACATTTGAGACAAAACATATCATTTTAATGGAATATAGTTTTATTTTTCACAACGATACATGCTTAATTTAAAAAAATACTTGCCTGTAACTGTAATATAGCTCTGCAAGAGCTATAGGAATATGACACATTTATATAATTTTAACGATATAAAACAATATTGAAAATTGTTTTATTTTTGAGTCAATGAGGTGTTTGATAAACCTGGCTCCATCTGTTGGTAGGAAATAGCAAATAGTCCTTTTTTTTCGAATGTTGCAGGTTTCTTCGTGACATTTTTGTTTTTAATTTTCAAAAATGATATTAATTTTAATGAATTACTTGCTTGTAACTGAAGTAAAGACTACAAAAATCTCAACTATAAACAGTAACAAAAAAATTTTGTTACTGTTCTTAATAAGGTGCCTAACAAACCCGACGCCATCTATTGGTTGGAAGTAACATTTCCTTTAAACAGGCAATTTTTTATGATGGAGCTTTTTGTAAATGAAACATTCTTTAGAAAATATTCAGGCACATTTAAAATAATTTATTATTTTCCTTGCTTATAACAAAAATAGGTATAACAAAAAATCTAATTTTCATAATAAAACAATAATTTTGTACATATAATTATATCAAGTTTATTTTAAATATTTTCTATAACTATAAAATAGTTAATTACGTTATAAATAACTTAGAACAAATTCCTACATATCGGACATGAACTCTTGTTGCTAGTACTGAACCACTTGTACTGAAAATCGAAATTAAATAAAACTGTTTCTTGAAAATTTTACCACAAAAAGAAAGAAAACACTTACCAGACAAGCCGAATGAAACTTTTTCTTGCACGTCTGACAAGACAATTTTGGCAACTGGTATGTTCCAGGGTGCAGAACAGAGAAACAAATATAACATTCCTCGACCCCATCGAATTTCTTGTCTAAGTTGTTATTCCACAAAGACAACCCGTCCCATATCCGACCATTCTACAAAACGACCACAAATTTTTCATCATGATTTACTCTTGAAATTCGAATTACCTGATGCAGGACGCATTTCTTCAACTGCAGCAACCACTGTTTGTGAGTCGTACCCCCGATCTGCCGATTGCACTGAACGTCAAGCCCGCCGAGAGGATAATTCGCAGGTAAAGTAATCACCAGCTCCATCTGAGCCTCGTCTACTGTATAGATCGCAATGACTTCTCGAACGCTCGGTATAACTCTCACCTGAAAAAAAAAATGTTAAATATTCTCGACGTTATTCAAACCGAAACTTACCGTCATGTTTTTAAATTTCGTTTGGTGCGCCATCACGTCGTTCAGCTCCTGGGTGCAAAGATGAGGCGACACGTACACCGACGTCACTTTTTCGACAACTTGTGCTATCTTAGGCTCCAGACTTGTCCACCACTGTCTCACCAACGCAGGTAGTTGGGTCAGCGTCGAAGCGTACAGCCAACACACCAAACGCTCAATTTTATGACTGTTGCAAGTATCTGAAACGTAAAATATTAGCTGAAACAATAAATCACATTTTTTATTCAACCTCTAACGTCCGTTGCAGGTTTTTCCAAAAAGGATTCCACGAGAGATTTGGATTTTCCTTCGTTAAAATGCAGCACTTCCGTCGGCATCAATCGGAAAAGATTGTTCAAGAAATTTTTTAATAAATCCTCGTTCCTCAACCAATCGGCGTACTGGTATCTTAATTCGGTCGAAGCCTGATCGCACAACGTTAATAGAATGTCCCAGAGGAGTAAATACGCGAATGTATAAGTGAATGAATCCGTAGACGGTTCCACTCTACAACTATCTTCGCCCAACCTAAAAATGATTATTAGCAAAAAAAATTAACCGACATCGGAACGTACTTACTTAAAAACCATAAGCATGCTGTTGACAATTCCGTGAGTCTCCACAAGTTTTTCCTTAAACTGTTCAAAGATAAGCCCTTTTCTATGAGGAGTGTTTGTATTAACGGCTTCTGTGTCAATTTTTACGAGTCCGGGTATCAGAACATGCAACATTTTGTACCCCCAGAGTTGTAAGTTAGGCTGAGGGCAGACCAGCAGCGAACAACAACGTTTCAAAAATTTGGTCCATTTCGGTAAAGAAGTGTCATTGAATTTGAATATAAACTCGTAGTACATATTGTTTATTACGACACCGAATTCTTGAATGAGGGGTAAGTACATAATGTTAGATTGTTTAACTTCCATTTGTTCTAAAAGGAATCCTTTAGTTGTCAGTTTTGAATAGTTTTATTCTTGAGTTAAATATAACTAAGTACAAATATTTTAAAAGAGGATAGGGAAAAATAATTAATGGAATTCCTTCAAAGAATTTGTGAAATATATTTTATAAAGCAAAAACATTTAAACTTTCATTTATCGGCGTTATGCTGCCTGTCAGCCACAAGGTTAAGTATATTCCACTTAAGACAGAGGTGTCAAAGGTGACAAGTGACAGGGAACCGCGTTGCCATGTGTACTGATTTACCGCGCTTTTAAAGAAAAAGTTTTATTTACAAACTATTAGATTATTTAATGAGAAATACGATATGATAGTACTGAGAGTAGCACCTACTTTACTGATATTTCTAAATTTATTTTTTATAAATTTGGAAATATTGGTACAAATGTACAAGGATTTAGCATATTTCGTTTATTGGAAAACATCTTTGGTATTTCGTTGCAGTACGACATGCACTTTTGTCGCACTTCCCATAAATTAACACCATATCCGTAATTTATGCCGTTTGAATACCGATGTTTATAAATAAACAAAAAAAACCTTATTAAATATGAGAAAAGCAAACACTGAAAAGTTTATTTACTGAATCTGATACAGTCGCCATCGGTAGGCCACTAGCGCAAGCTGCACTCACGCTTGTCCCATTTTTTAACTTCTGGTGTTGTTGGGGAATTAAATAGTGATAATATTAATAATAGTAACGATATTAAAAATAATCGACGATGTTTGCATATAATAATATTGCAGTATTATTTTTATAACTTTCAGAGACGTTTACAGTATTCTGTAATGTTATTATTCTGACTACTAATGTTCTTTGACAAATAGACGTTTGACATTTAGAGACTATATGCAACCAAACAGAACATAGGTTGCCATCGCCTGACAAGTGCTATGTGCATGTACCTCCGTGTCAAGGCAATACTGAACCAAGAGATTTCACAACCAGTTCTACGATCGTACACAAAAGAACAGATTATTGATTGTCCTAAGAATAACTATGTGAAGAATATTAGCTTCTCGGAGGCAGTAGACTGAAGACAGAAGGGTTGTGTTTACATTGTGACTTTCCATTTTTATTGACAGTTTTTTCAATTTTAAACGTTTTATAATCATTAAATAGTGGATGATTGCGACATATCAGGACATGTGTAGTTTTATAAAATTTTCTTTAAACGTATGTGAAGATGTTTTTTAAAGTTGAGTGCAGTGCAGCGGAGTTACAGTTATCGGACAAGATTTTATAATTAAAAACTGTCACGGGAAAATTCGGAGTTTTCTGTTGATATTACTTTCAATGGACTGACTTTCTATTAATTTTTGTCGGTTCTACATTTGACAACCCTGTTGAAAACGACGGAATAGTAGTTAACATATCTAAAGCCGTCTCGGACAATAGTTACCATAGGTGTCAATTTTCCGAAGGGGTTTTTCCCCATTTTTTAAACATTGAACTAGAATTCCGAAATAACTTTTTTATGGTCTTTTAAGCCTCTCTGAGTGCTTAAAATTTTTGTACTTAGTCATAGTTAACCCTGTATATAAAGTTTTATTTAAAATTATTACCCGCAAGGTATAACCAGAGTTGAGCTAGGTCACTATGAATACTTTCTACGAGAACATCACGCCATTCATCCACATAATTACTCTTCACATCTTGTTCTTTCATTGTTTTTATCTGATCGTCGGTGCTGATATAGTGATTTGCAACAGCTATTAAAAGTGCTTGGAACTACGATACAGTATATCATAAAACGTATAACAAAATATTATTTCAACTTACCTCATATCTTTCGAAGGAAGCTCTAGCCTTCAGACAGTTTGACGCCCAAGATACCAAAGAAAGCACTCCAAAGTCCCAGTGCCTGCGACTTAGAGAACTAAATTTGTATTTCATCAATTCGGAACACAACCTAACCACTTCAACGATTTCCTGCGTTTTTACCCAGTTAACATTACTCCTAGAAAATCGACGTAAACATTTTTCACTACCAAAAATTTAATTCTTACGTGTTGTATAAAAATTGTGGCACATTTTCACTTCTGATTTTTTCGATTTGCCCAAACGTCTCGGCGATTTGTACGTCAATTTCCTCGCAACGTATTAAACTTCTGAGTATTATTACGTTACCCACGGCTTCAAACTTGTTTAGAACGTAATCGAAGTTAAGGTGCCTGCCGAACACTTGCGTTAAGTGCAAAACACCTAAACTGTTAACAGTGGAAACGTCACTGACAAATTCCTTGTAAATATTCGAAGGGAGTTCGGGAGATACGTCCGAGTATAATATGTAAGCTGTTTTACACCAAAACCAGCCCTCATCCATGGATTTTGTTTTTAAAATTCCTTTCAATTTTGATTTAAAAGTACAGTCGGCGTTTTCTAGCACCGTTTTTATTTTCATCTCCGTTAGAACGTAATAATTCAAAACAGATTCGTAATGTTTCGCCTGAAAAGAAATCGAGATTTTTAAAGAAAATAAACATTAAAATCGATACTCACGTTTTTAAAATTCTCGAGGAACGATTGGCCATGACTTAAGTCGTACAAAATTTCGGAAATAAATGTTTCGCTGCTATCTACAACGTCTAAAACACACACAGGCTTCCTAACGTCCCTTTCTTCCTCTTCTTCTTCTTCGTCCTCGTCTTCATCGCCATCTAATTCTGTTGCTATTACCCCAAGTTTCAAATAACTCCAAACGAAATATCTTAAAATATCCATCTCCCGAATATCCGAAGGTTTACAAATTTCCTTAAACGGACTACTTAAATTTCCTTTAACGTACTCGGCCAGTTTACAGAGGTTATTCAACTCATTCCTCCACAAAGGTACGAAAGACCTCTCCAAGAATAACTGCAAGAAATCGCTTACGCCCAACGGCTTACTCTTATGTACCGCTTTCACGAAACTAACAACCACGCTCGTTAAGTGATCGACGTGAGCCTCGTCCACGTCGTTAGTTAAAAATTCATTCTCCAGGATGTCTGCAAACTTCCTCGTCATGTCTTTGCCTGCCTCTAGACTTAAGCTTTTCGTTAAGAGCGTAACGGTATCTTGCCACGCCGTGTTAACCTCGTACATCGTTTCCGCTGAGATAACTTCGTTATCTATGCTAGAGTTACACGACAACTTGAACAGAGACAGCAACAGTTTACTGTCGTAAGTTAGGAGTAGATTTTCAGTATATATGATGGCGGAAATGTACGCGGCGAGGCTCGAGCAGGTGTCTAAGGTTACGGTATGGTCATTGTAGTGTTCTAGAGTAACGATTAATTTGTCTATAATTTGTAACACAGCGTCCTGATGGATGAGCAACTCTAAAAAAATATATACAGGGTGATTCAGTCATAATGTCATTAATAGAGAAGATAGGGAAAAATGAGTATAATACGAATCTAAAAAAATATGTATATATAGACACACCGCTTTTCTACAGTTTAAAGTTTAAAAAAAGATTTATCTTTACCTCCGTCTTCATTTTCTGTCAGAGCGAGTCTAAACAAAACACTAAGTTCGGGGGACGATTCGTCTTTTATTTCCTTCTCGGCAATGGATACTATAAATTCAGTGACTTTCTCGTTACGAAGCCAATTTTTAACCAAAATATCTTTATTGTGAGGATGAGATAACCCTTCGGATATACACCAACCAAGGCAATCTTCTGTTGAAATCTGTAAAATAATAATGATACGATTTACGGACGATACATTTGAACTATTTTCTACTTACCTCCGATAACTTCAGCAGTATGAGTTTCTTGTCTTCGTCAGTGACATAGGAAAAAAGTAAAAATATCAGGTCAACTACTTGCTTGCAACACAATTCATTGGAATTCAACCATTTATAAAGTTTGCCGCTGAATATATCGATGAGGCGAGAATCGGCGTTTTTTCTCTTCATTTTCTCGTTCAAGTTGATAAAAAAGTTTTTCGTGTCAAAATCAACTATAAGGGAGCACAGATATTCTAACAACACTTTGGACTGAGTTTCTTCTATATATTCGACATAGTCCTCGCACACTTTGTAAACCAACACATTTAATTTTTCCAAATAAATCTTGTTGGTTTCTACAGAAACATTAGGACTTTGCACGCCTTCACCGCTATCGCTCTCATCTTGGTTGAACTTAACCTTAAACTGCTTCTTCGGTTTGCTGATGTGCTTCAACGACTGCAGGAATTCCATCTCTTTTAAGCATACACTAGAAACGTCATAGTTCCTGTTATCTCTCAAGTTAAATAAGGTGTCTCGGAGCAAGTCGGATACACTTTCGAAGAAAAAGTGCAAGTAACTGTCAAACCCTTCGGTTTGAGCGTTCCGGCTCCAATATTGCACTAACGCGGCGACTTGGTTAAAAACGGACTTGTAGCTAGTTTGGTCTTCGATAAGGCACCATTCAATTGTACTTAAGAGGTGATTCTTGATAAGAGTTTTACATAATGGCACTTCCGACTGTTTCTTCAGTATGACGTATTGAAGACATTCGGTGAAGGCTGTTGCCACGGCCACCGATTCCGACCTACTAGCTATCACAGTCTTTTGTTTCAAGCTGAAAAGCAAAATCAAATAAAAAAAAATTGTCTACAACCAAATCAGGACAGCCATGTAATTTTCAATACCGTTTCACCAGTTGTCCACCTGTGGCAGTACATTACATCACTTTTTACAAATGTCAAATCTCTGATGAGTTGTTTGTAAATTTATAAATTAATTTTGAAAAGCAGTAAATAATGTATACTTTTTTATAAATTAAACGAAATAGAGATTACTGAAATGTAGTTACATTCATAAATTGGTGAAGTGGCAAAATTGAATGTCAGATATTGACATTTACAACTCGATGTTCTGTTTCTAGACAGTGACAAGGAGCCGTCACATTACAGGTTCGTTATGGTAATGAAGTAATAATTTTTTTTATTGTAATTAAGTATAAATATTCTAACTTACCCTGCACGCAAGTTTTCGAAAAAGGTGTTGTAAAACTGTTGTGCATTCTCATCAACTGAGGCAGGAAGATGCGAAATTAAGGGAAGCAAGTTTGGGTAGATGACAGAAGCATTTCCCTGTCCGCCTTGCTTCAGGACTTTCCACAATTTGGGGAAAAATAGTTTCTCGATATTGATAAACGTCCACCATTCCTAAAATTTAAAAAATTATACAGGGTTTTTCTTAACATTTTCGTTTGACTGCTTGTGAATTTTTAAATGAAAGATTTGGTAATAACGTGATTGGAGGAGGCACTCAAGAACCAGGCAATCTTGGCCACCCAGATCACCCGAAATGAATTCTATTTTGACGTGCTGTATATGGACAATGTTTGTCCTACCCTACATTTATATAACAAAAAAACCCTTATTTTTACCCTTATGATTTATGACCTCTACTTAAGAAACACGCTGTATATTGTTAGCATTCTAAAGAAAATAATTACCTTTATATTTGCCATGGTGAGCAAAGCAGCTTCCCAAACGTAAGGTAGGACTGTAGGTTCATTCTCTTCCAAATTATTGAACACGGTGCCGACAACTTGCGCTCCCTTTCCTTCTAGTAAGAAGGCCGCTTTCTGGCAAAGAACGGTTAAGGCCTTAAACCAGGCTGCTCGAACTGGGGTTACTTTATGTTTAGCCAATTTCCAAAATTTTCCGTTAGAAATGATTTCGTTATTTTGGGTTGCCACGTTCTGAATTTGATCGGAAGGAACTTTTTCCAGATACAGACAATATCCCTGGAGGCAAGAAATTAAGACCCTTTCATATTTGGCTTCTGCGTCTTCCGCGGACACTTGTTTTGTGTTGCTTAGAGTCTGAGCTGTTTGAACTAACAAATTATCATTTATGTATGCCAAAATTTCTTCTTGGCAGTAGACCACTGCTTCTTGAAATTTATTAATCGGGAAGGCATCCTACAAAGTAAATATTAAAAAGTATTTAAACCTACGAGGTATTACTACCTTAAATGCTAGTGCAGCGGCACTGGCAGCCGGTGGATATGTATCATATTGGGAGGTAAACCAAGGCGCCATCAACTGTTTTAAATATGGAGCAATATTTCTTTTCGCTTTTAAAACAATCTGGTGGTGAACGTTATGAGTAGCTTCACGGACACGATTATCAATATCTGTGGATAAAACATTGTAAAATCTAGGCCACACTGGTAGTAGAGCTTTTATTGAATCAGTTTCTGAATTTTTTACTAGTTCCGCAAATTCTTGCAAACCCTAAAACATAGCTCGATATAATTACTACTATATCAATCACATCTTTACCTTTTTACCTTTAGCTTTGTTGTAGAATCTTTCTTTGATATTTTTTTCAAAACCAGTTGAATGCTTGGATCGATCGATGAGTCAAGTTCTTCAGTCGTAGACAGAGAAAATCCCGCAAGTCCAAAGCCGGCATCTTTAATACCAGAAAATCCCACAAATTGTGGGATGGAAGAACCCAATAATTCGGCACTTCTTCCACTACTAGAGGGCTGAAAGAATATTAATAATAACCATATTGCTTACAAGTACCAGGCATGATGGATACCCACTCGAGCATTATTCTTAGTCCTATTGGCGACTTTATGCTTGCCACCCATTTTCCTTCAAACACTGTTTAAAAGTAGGATTTTAATGAAAATAAAAGTATTTATTAGTTTATTTTGAAGAAGTTATCACATAACCTTAAACTGTCAAAAAGTGTCTGACATTTCCAAAGTGTATTCTTTTCACTGAAATATAATTATGGTGATTGGAATCTGCGAATGGGATTACTCATGATCAGCGCCATATTGGTTTTGTGCCTCTAGCGATGGCGGAGCAGTAAGGGCTTAGCTGATTGTGAATTGAAACGATATTGAATTCTGGATAATATGAAGAATTATTTCGTGCTATATGCTAGTTAATTTTATAGTCCCTTATAAAACCTGACATGTTCCAACAATAACACCCACAAAAATATTACTTTCTGTTTCAGAATAGAAAAAAATGGCAGGTAAATTTATCAATTTAACATCTTTTGCTTTTATTTATGCTTTTTAATATTGAAATTATAGTTTAAAAAATTGATTGATCAGTAGTACAAAACGAACGGGCCTTGTGCAGGCACCAATTTAAAAATTTGTCCTCTGGCAAGTGCTGCCATCTCGTATCATAAAAATGAATTTTGGAAACAACAGAGTACATCATTGAATGTGTGGGCCCCAGATTTTCTTCTCCAGTTCGGGTTAATGTTATTATCCGTAGTGAAAAGTTGTTAAAAGTGGCTGTTAACTAGTTTATAATTGATAATTTAGTGTTGGATTTAGTGAAAAACTTTGGAGCAGTGCTAAACAGTGGTCTTTGATATGACAGGGACTGGCTGACTTATGCAATATTTGGTGAGTACATTGCTATTTTGAAGGTTAAGTCTGGATTAGATTTACATAGTATAGCTCTTTATTTCCCGTTCATATTCCTTGGCTTCTATTAATTGCCCAGTTATTTTTAAATTGTGGTTGTCAGTTTAGTCGGGTTTTAAAATGACAGATTAAGTATCTTGGGGACTCCTCGGTTGGTTTGCTCCCTGTGAAGGTGCAGAGGCAGCTGTATTATTTATACTTGCACGTTGGTATTTTGATTCAGAGGCGTCTGTATGGCTTTTCCTCCCGATTATTAATGCTAAATTAGCAATTTTATAAACAGACGCTTTATAGTAATCCGGGTCAGGCCAAGGGCTACCTTAATTTATATTATATTGACACACAATTTAGCAGACATGCTTTCCGACAAGGACGTTTTTGGAAGTCTCAATTCATTAGGGCACATCGGTGAAATGCGAAATATCGGATGAGAATCTGGAGCACATTTAGCAGATAATTTTTGCATCTAAGCTCTGAAATGTAACGATTTGTTGCGATTTAGTATTATATAGTTTCTTTATAAGAAATGATAATAGATAGTCCGAAGTAACTTTTATAAATATGTAGATTTCCTAATTCTTAGCTAATGCAATTTAAATGAGACGTGACAAGAATTCAATTTGATTTGAATTATTTAAATTACTCGTCGCTTTTATCGTACGTTTAAACCACGACCTTTCCCTCATACATTTAAAAAAATGTAAATATTACTGTGAGCAACACATGGATGATTTGCATTTTGGCTGTAATTTTTTCATTTCGAGACCTCTCGGTAATACCTGCAATCATTTTTTTGTCGTTTTCATATTTACGATGTTGATCTTACTTATGCCTTCGCCTTTGGCGTCAAAACAAGCAAAAATTATTGAGAAATGGTTGCTTTAACATTGGCAATGTCAAATTTTAGCGAGGCTTCTATATCGACGCAGTCGAATTTAAAGTGGGTGTTCAATTTGCGGGGTATCAAATTCGCTACTCAATGTTGCCGTCTTATTGACTGCTGTAAATAAATATATTTATCTTTGCTATGTTTTGCACTTCCCAGAGAGAGATAATTTTCGTGTGGTATTATTATTTTCAATGTGACAGGCGTCACTCAGTGATAATGATAAATTTAAACAGGTAGGTATAATAGTAAATAACCGAAATAGATACGTTGATGTTATCATACCTAATAAATCGAATCCATGAACCTATACAGGGTGTCCCGAAATTAGAGCAAGAATAGATGCCTGGCCACAAAATAATGCGATGTAGCTAAACTTACCTTAGGGTAAGGTACAGGCCATGAGGTAACCACTGGGATCGAAATTGTAACAAGATTTCGCAAAATAGAGATTTCCAAGGGATTTCGCGGAATTCCGGGCAATTTCTAAGGATTTTGCATTTGATAAAAATTACCTCGAAAATGACTATACTTATACAAGGTGTCTGTAATAGGTTGGTAAAAAACTACATATTCCGAGGGATAAAATAATATGATGACTTAAAGCAAGTTACTGGTGTATTGGTTTTGTAATCAATAATTCTTATTCTTTCATGTTATTTTCCTTAAAAAACGTCTTGAACTAGGTACCGTTTTTCGGATAATATTTTGAAGTTTTATTTTTATAAACATTTTATCTTCTTTCATACTTTATTAAGCGCTATCAAATTTTAGACTAAAGTAAATTAGGTTATCTTGGCCCTAGGAACATGTGGTAGCATTTTATCCAGATCATTTAGACACTGGAGGCTCAGAGGTACAAAAAAATTATGACGATTTAAATCTATGTGAATTACTGTAGGTGGCGCCTTTTACAATTGACAGCAAATCTTCTCGTTCCATAACATTCCTCTGTATCAAATATGATGTATTTATTAAAATTTATAATGAAGTAATTGAAGAAAAACTAAAATAAAATTGTAACATCAACACCATGTGTTTAGAGTATCATATTTTGACCTTCAACATATGTAGTAGTATTTTTTCAACCTTTTACAGATACCTTGTATACGCGGGATATCGAAACAAAATTTTTCAAACATCTCCATGTATTAGTTCAAGAAAAAATAGTTAGAATTAGGGAGTTCGGCGCGATTTCTTGTGATTTCGCACGTCTTGGGATTTAAATTTTATTTTGGATGTTTGTAAATAACTTAAAAAAATTCAAATATTTATATACATTTTGGAGATCGAGTTTTTTGGGCGGCGAGAAATTTTCAAACCTTGCCGATTTTTTTTTAAATTTTACATAACATTTTCAAGTAACATTTTGCTGTATTTTTAACGGAAAAGGACTTTACCTGAAACTAAAACAGTTTTTACTCGGTGCACTAAAAATTTCAAATAGGATTATTTCCAAAACGGGTACTCCCAACGACTTCAACAATACGATCAGATAAAAAACAGGACAATGGATTGTTTCAATAGTCAGATGGATACACTAATCCGCAAAACAGTTCTGTCATTTAAAAGAAACGTGATATACCGTAATTGGCGCCCTCTACTAGTGACAAAATTAGAAACAAATTTGAATTTCTCGAAGGCGGAAGTATAGGCGGCTATGGAAGTACAACCTATTGCAATAATAATGGCACTAACTCAAATCAATTTTTGGACTACGGGAAGTTCTGAGTAGAAATGCCATTAGATCTAATGGCGAATGGAAACAACTAAGAACTAATGCTGACAGTGGATCTCATTACAAATAAGTCAGCAGTTCGAAATAAATCGCCAGATATGTTTTAAAGAGTCATTATTATTGCAATGGATTGTACATGCTGCTCAACTTGACCAAATATATTTTTTATTGCGTAATAAAATAGCGAACATTTTGTAGGTGTCAATTAAAATGTTTTTTATTTAGTATTTGAATTATGATTATCTTCCTTCCCAGTTCCTTAATATTCTACCAAGGTACGTCTAATACATATTAATAAAATTTGAATATTACAATATGTTTATATTTAAATAGGTATCGAGGATAGTATTGCAGAAAGCACAAAATCCTATTAAAAAATGAAACAATCCCGCATAAGAATATAAAAATACTTCTCTATAATTTTATTACAAGGTTTTCCTACTTAAATAATTGAGTTATTCATTGTTGGTTGTGATATAATTATTTCGGCATTGAGTGATGTAGGCGTCTTCGATTTTTATCAGCACCTTAATATTCCCTAAATATTCTTTAACTGCTTGATTATTCAAGTTTTTGTTATATCTGAATGTTCTGTTTTAAATAGCATATCCAATTAGACCATACGAATGTCCCAGTCCTTTCACTGTTTGCTGGAAAACATTTTTTTTGTCGTTTTGGTGTTATAACGTACTCGCCTACTGTACTACTGTAGCAGTGGTCCGAACATAAAATTTAAATAACAAGATTGCCTTGAGATTTGATAATTTCTTTGTTTTTAAAAACCATCTACTTATTTAAGTAGATATAAAATTGTTTATGATGGCCTGCCTACTCTATCTACATATTTGATGCAAGTTTTAGAACTTTTTGCAATTCCATTTTGTTGAGGTAGTTTCTTAGTATCTAAGTTCAGTTCAGTTTTTGTGTGAATTGATATTTTTTTTTATAAAACTGTATTCTGTCTTAAAAGTTAACGAAATTATGTATTTTTAATGTTAGGAATGAGCCAGGCGTCAGGTCACCTATCTATGATAAAAAAATAGTAGCGCCTGTAACAATAGCATTAGTTCAAGTACATAACCTAGGAGACAATGGCAACGAATGGCATACAATATTTGTTTTAATAATATTTTTTCTGTTCGGCATCGAGTGTCACATTATCAGTCAGCCATAGGTCAAGGAATTTTCCTTTTAGAGTTGCAGAATGATTGTTGTTGGATGTTGTTTGCCAAGGTAGATTTTGAAGGTATTTAAATGTACTTAGTATGGTCACGTGAACCTTGATTTACCCGTGCCTTATTTACTTCTCGAGATACAAACACAAATTAATGGGTAGAAGTAGCAGTAAATCTGTTTTAAGTATTTTTATTTTTTTGGCAAAATTTTATTTGAAGTTGTGAATTCTGCACAGTTGTTCTGTAGTGCAACTTACAAATACAATTTTAAAAAAATCAATAATGGCAGTTCGAAAATGATTTAAAAATACACTTCTGCGCGACACTGGAAACTGGTCCACTGTAAAACCTGGTAAAAGTTGTAAATCACCCTGTATATTGTTAGAAACCTTAAAAATTCAACTAATCCTTGTATAAAAATTATTTTTTAACTTCCATAGCATTCGATGAAAAATCGTTATTTTTTGAAATATTGTAAATATCTCGAAAACGACAAGGATTAGGTAAGTAAGTATAGGAAAGTTTTATGAAAGTTTCAATGAAATAACATGGAGGATCCAAAGATTGAATAAAAATCATACCTATTATTCCATTTAAAATAATGAAATTTCTGCTTCTTGAGAATATGTTTATTGAAAAGGTCATATTCGATTATAGAATAGGTCATCCTTATTTTCAGAAATTATCGCTACACACATCATCTCGGATATTTGATAACTTGTTTGTTCTCGAAATGTATACTCATATGTATACTTACCACGTCACGCCTGATAGCACCGTACTATGGTACGTAAGGATCTGTTAGTCCTTCTAGAATTTTTTTCTCACCAACACACCTACTCCGCGCAATCTAACAATCCGCTCTCCACTCAAAAGCTGGGAGATCTGCCTAAATCTACGTAGGTACTGTAGGCATAATGAACTGTAAAAAAATGTTTGCTACAAATAATTGACCGAAGGGTAAGAAACAATGTTAATACAGCTAGACTGTTACAGTATTTCGAACAAAATTCACGAAATTCTATACGGCAGGCTAGCCGGGAATTGAAATTGAATAAACCAACCGTTCAACGAATTTTAAAGACCAATGGGTATCATGACTACAAAATTCACAATTTCGAATATTTGCCTGAACGTCACATTGAAATGTAGAAACTGTTGATCAGAACATTTTTCTGCACGTTTTTTGGACGGACGAAAGACGGTTTATCAGCAATGGTTTGCCGAACAGGCGCAACCAACGCTACTGGTCCATTGAAAATCTCCACAATGTAAATCCAGTCCAAAACCATATTGGAAAATTGGATATGCGTCTTGAAATGAGAGGTCATATAGAGAAAAGATTGTAATATATATGTAGTATGAGTGTGTTTGTCTCATTTTTTAAGTTTAATAATTGTTATCGTCACCTTTTGTTTTAGCTATATTAAAGAATTATCGATTTTAATCTTTTTATTTATTCTTTATGACATTTATGTACTTTAAACAAGGAACATTCAATTATTTTCCAACGACTACTTGATTCCTCCACCGCTAATGTGATTTTTAAGTAGTATTTCATTTGAGACTCTGTAGGACGATGCTGCTTATAACTTTTAAACGGGAACTAATACAGGACAGTTTCTCTAATAAAAGTTTATTAGAAAAAGAGAGCTTTTTAACAGAAAAAAATGGGTGTTTCTGGAAAAAAATATAATTGATGACGTCATTAGTTTTTTCTGTCAAATCCCAAAGGTAATCCTTTCGATTGAAAATTGAGCTTACCTCATCCCATTTCACACCACGTGTCCCAAATTTTATTTAATTTTTTTGAATCCTCACAGGCCCAAACCACATTATATAGAAACAGTAAATTAACTCCAGCTCTTTTGTGGACCACAACTCCACTGCTCTAAAAGTCCAATAAAGAAATGCGTGGTCTATGCGCAATAGCAATCCCTAGTCCAGTTTGTAATTGGTTTTTATTTTACGCAACTTCCAAGTCTCCCAATATTGGTTAGTCCAGAGCGTTAAAGAGCTAAGGAAAAAACAGTATACCTAAAATTTAGACAACCATGTTATTTGACAAAAAAGAGACCCGTGTCTATGTTACACCACAATATGTAAATAATAAAATGTATCAATGAAATATAATATAAAAGTTATTTTTATATTTGAAAAAGTTCTTTTTTCCTTGAGTCAAGAGAGTAAAGCTTAGAGAAACATATGTTATGAGATAAATAATATGCACCTATTTTAAGCAAAAATTAAATAAAATAAAAGTTTTAAGAATAAATTTAATTTTACCGATTAAATATAGCTCGATAATCCGCTGTTTTCTGATCCAACAAACCCAGTAATCCTCTCTTTTTCATAGCTATTATGATTCATTAATATTCTCAATACCACTCTATAATTCGGTGTTCCTCTCCATTCAACAAATTAACAGTTTTGTTTTACTTAGAGAAATATAATGCTTCACTCTAGGTCCAACATCAAAACAAGTTTTGACCAATGTATTATTATTATTAATTACTCAATGCTTTTGTACCTACCTATTTGAAGAACTCTTTTATTTTGTCCAATAATTCGGCCTTTCCATTACTCCGACAAAAGGCAAATTTTATGTCGCTTTATTGAGCGTTTACAATCTAAACTATTATTTTCAAAAAACCTTCTTCAGATAAAAAGGCGACATTTGTGCGAAGAATTAATAATATGCATCATTTTTATATTGGAATAAGAAATAATTTGACACATATTGATTTACAACTTAAATAAAACCTTTTATTATCATGTGTCATAATTAGGTTTTGTAATAAACTGAAGGTTATAATTTTAGAGATCCCCTCGTAGTTTAACTTTGCTTTGGTATTAATTTTCAGCCTGTCCTCGTACTTCCCCTACATGCGCGCGGTCTCTGCGCAGTCATCTTAAACGGGCATAAAAAATCAAACCATGGTCCATTTTTTATAAATAGGTTAAATAGCCAGTGAATTTACTGTCTCTTATACATATACTGTGCCCATCCCACTATCGAGTTTCAGACACCCTTCAGTTAATTACTCGTATACGAGCAAAAATAATTGACCTCAGTGGCGTTACCGCCGTTCTCGCCATTTTCTTGGCCGGCAAGAACCCCGCCCCCGCCGTATCATCTCCGAGATCTAAGTCGGGCGAAAAAAGCGATCGCCTCGCTTTTTTCTAATTTTCATAAACTAGTTAACGGCGCGCGCCGACTTTCTACCGGCACGGATATCTCAAAGGAACGTTTTGCCGCGAGATCCATTCACTCGGACCCAGATTTTGCGTTATCGGAATAAATAGAGTAGCACATAACAAAAATTGCCGTTTTGTAATGGGCCGCATTGTGGCGAGGCAAAGCGCGCGGGATAGTCGGCCACGCGAGGTCAACAATTTAATAACATTTTCTACCTACTCTTCATTTTTTAACAATACGCTCAATTAACCTTAATGGGTTATTCGCGGCGCGGTTATGCAATGCGATGGGGTGCCCCATTTTCGCAGGTTTCACCGCATAGCGTCTAATGTAGGTGGAAACTTGAGGATTTCGTATTTTCTGTATAGGACGAGCCCTTTCCTTTTGCCATTTTAAGGGACTGGCCTTAATGGTGACCTCAAATAGTATGCAACCAACGCAGGGTTACAAGTGTCACAGGAAAATTAACGCTAGAATTTACCCACCTGTGAATTTCGACCTTATGGAAAGATGACTTGTAAAATTCAAAACAATAACACACTGTTTTATTCAATTACCACACTCATTTCAGAAAAATCATTTCGAAAATCATTTATAAACTTTTACAGTAATACCTACCTACACTCTCAAAACAGTTTTTGAACTTCTGGAAATTCTGAGTAGAAATTTAATTTGATTTCCATACTTATTTCAGAAAAAATTTGTAAATAAAATATACAGGGTGCCCGGAAATTATGCGTCAAGACTTCAGGAGGTGATTCCTCACAAGAAATGAAGGTTACAAAGTCCTATAACAATTTTTCGAAAACTCAATATTAACGGAGATACAGGGTGTTAAAGTTAAAATTTTATTTTCGATATTTGTAAATCCAAATATTTACATAAAATTTGTAAATCGGGGTTTTTTTCGGACGAGAAATTCAAATATGTTTCTAATTTTGACGTCACTAGTAGAGGGCGCCACTTATGGCACATCATGTTTAGTGTATCCATCTGACTATTGAAACAATGATTTCACAAACCATATACAAGCTTTTGGAGTACCTCACTCTCTCAAACAGTTTTTGAACTTCTGGAAGTTCTAAGTAGAAGTTTTAGATGGCTTAGTGGGTCATCTATTGGAATAAAAAATCTTTTTTTTTATTATGGTGGTTGAAAAAGTTCGAAATAAGCCTTGAAAATTGAATTTCCATTCTGAAATTTGGTACCAGAAAAGAGGTACTGAAGCTCTACCGTTGAAAAAATCTTTTAAATCGGCCACCAAACAAAACTTTTAGAGAGATACCTACCCCGCTTTCAAATGGGACACTCTGTATGTGGGTATATCAGATACCTAAATATTTTTATATTTTACTTCCTTATAATTTAGCTATAATACCTAGGATATGAGATACATATATAAACATACCCATATCACCCCGGACATTCATAATGCGCGCTGTCATAGCAGTTGCAAAATGGATCTTTTCACGCTCGCTGCCAAGAGAACCCGAAAATAATGACGCTTGGGTTGTTATGGATATGTTTGAAAATATCTAGCATCAGTCATAACCACAAATCAAGAAATGGCAAAGCTAAGCTTTTACAGTTTTTATTTCTTATGAAGTGAAATATAAAACGTTGATTCACCACGGGGGAATCTAGGATGATTATGCTCTTAGACGACTTGCTTTGCACCTGTCGCTTGCGGGCATAATCATCCCTGTATCTCCTTTGGTACATAAATAGCTGTAGCTAAGTCCTAAGCCACTTCCTTACATATGAAATATAGACAAATACAAATAAGATCATTAATTTTAGTACAGTATAACAATTAACTTTTCTCTTTTTTTTTCCATAGGATGTTACGATGAGCTGGAGAGGGAGTCGCAGCTGTAAGTACTTCATTTTGTTTATAAATTGATCTAAATGTATTCGGGAGCCGGAAAAAGGTGGTTTTTCAGGCCTAAGAGTTTCCTCCGCATGTTCATAATACTTGGTAAAGCGCTACGATTTCTTCGATTCGTTGTGGTTTATGTAAGTAACTTTCTTCGGCATCGACTGCTTACATGGACTCCACCAGGTTATTACATCGTCGAGTTTTGAAATTAAGAACCATGGGCGTGCCTCAGATTTTTTTGAGAGAAACTCATGCCATACGAGCAACGAATATTTACCAACAAAGAAGTGGATAAAGAACACTGTCGTCTGTTTTGATCGCCGAAAAACAATTCGATTAATGAATTCATTGAGAATCCAACTGCGTCGCCTTGACATTTGAATTAGCATACCCATCGTACACATCAATTATTAATATGTGTTAATTGATTACGTAGATTTTGGCGCATTCCGTATAAATACATAAATGCATTGCGATTTCATTGTTCTCAATTTTTAAAGTATTTTTTTACCTTCGGGAGGGTTTCAATTGGCTTCATTGTCAATTCCATTGTTTCTATTATCGGCCTTAACATTAATAATATTCCGAGTAATATTCCATCACGTTCAGATCTAGTTACCAAAGTATCTACTAAAAGACATGAATGTTGATCAAATTGGATGCGGATCGACGGTTTTTATGTATATTACATTAATAAGAATGCATGATGTTTCAGTATCGATTGGCCCTACTTATAATTTGAGTTCGGTTGCTAATCGTAGATTTTTGCTACACATTTTATTGTAATAGAAGCAAAATGCGTATTATAGCAGTTTTAAATGCAATGTGAAAAAAATAATTCTCGAGAAAAATTTGCTAGGCCATTGCTACCTCTAGCCCAATATTTTCTTTAATAAATTGTATTTAAAATCAGTCATCGTGCTTCAAATAAATAAGAATCATTTCAGCCTTTGCTTGAAGTACAATTAGGTACCACTTTAGATTTTGAAAAGCTACGAACGAATTTACAGTTACAAAAGCGGAATTTCAACAAACAACTACTATGCGGGTTAATGCCTCGAGCAGCATTGAATTACACCTGAAAATTTATAGCAAATAGTAATTCGTCAGCGGCGTCACCAGACATATACCGGCTTCGAGCTTATTAGCTCTCATTAGTATGCCATAGATGAGGCAATCGGCAACTAATCCTGACTGTTCCTGTCTGTCAAAAATTCCATAAAATACTAAAAAATACCTACCAAAAATTCTAAAGGATACCAATAAATGATATAACCAAAATATTATTTGCAACCTCTAAATCCTTCTATGTTTGCCATGTATTTAGATACTTTTTAATGCAAGTAGGATATTTTCAGATAACCTGGATATTATTTAAGCAAAAAGATTCTAATTATACAGGGTTAACTATGACTAAGTATGAACATTTTAACCACGACGTGTGCTCAGGGATGTCTAAAAGACAATAAAAAATTTATTTCGGAGTTGTAGCTCGATGTTTAAAAAATGGGGCGAAACCCTCTTTTCCCTTGGAAAATCGGCGTCTACGACAATCAGTCAGTTCAATCAGTTCGAGATGGTCAACTACGGTGCGGTCATTTTTTGCCGCGTTGTCAAGTGTAGAAACAAAAAAATTAACATTTTTATTAATAATAATGCCTAAGTACCTGATAGATAACAGTTAATACGGTTAGCTGTAGTATTTTGTATTCGTTCTTTCGTTGCACACTGCCAAAACTACATTTTCACTACTTTTGCAGATTCGTCATAATTATCCACTAATATACCCGACATAAAATACTTTATTTAATTACTATAAAACGTTTAAAATTACTCACTAATTGTTCTCTATACTCTATTTTTAAACTAAGAGGAGTGAATAAAGAAGTCATATATACACAGGGAAAAGTAACTAGAAAATATAACTAGATCATTTTGGCGGTAAATTTGAAAACAAATAGAGAAAATGGCTGCGTAAACTAGGCGACAAATTAACCAATAACAATCTAGTGTTTAAGCGCGAGAAATCTACATCACTTCTCTTAGTTTAAAAATAAGGTATAATAACCTAGAATACTGCATTGTTAGTTGCATACTTTCCAAACCTCAAAGAACATGGCAAACTGGCAAAGTTTAGCTATATTCAAAGGGTCTAAGAAAGATTTTTACAGAACACTGTAAACGTCTTGAGATGTTATAGTTTAAAATAGTACTAACTATTTTATGCAAATATTGTCAGTTAATATTGTTGTTATTATTAGTATTAACAGAATTTAATTCCCCAACAACACAAGAAGTTTAAAAATTTATCGGCGTGAAGTGCACCTTGCAATAGTGGCCTTCAAATGGCGTCTGCATCAGATGTCAAAACATGTTGCATACGGCTACGGTACTCTGAGTAGTTTGAAATAATTTTTCAGTACTAGCTTCTCGCAAATTTAATTTTTCGCGTATTTTTTGTGTATTTACAAACATGTCATATTCAAATGCCTAGATGACGGATTACGTGCTAATTTATGGGAGTGTGACAAGTGCATATAATTGTGTGGCAGCGTAATACTAAAGACGTTTTCCGAGTACACAAAATATTATGCAGAATACTTTTTAAACCACATTGAACAGCTGTTATAATGCTTTGGCGCTAAACGTGTGGCAGTGTTTTTATATATTTGTCTACATTTGCGTGTATTTTTTTTTTGTTATCCTTTGTGGTTTTGCCTGACGTAAATAATCCACCAAGTAGGTACCTCGCTTTAAACAAAAATAACGGTCGAGGGAAGGAGGACCCCCCAGCAAATACAAAAATCTTTGCAATGGAAGGTTAATTTAAACAAGTAAGAAAACAGAAAATGATACAATAATCTTAAAATCTCTCCAAATATCAATCCTGGTAAGTAAGGTAGGTGCTGCCTCCCTGTGCTGCCACATCGTGTTTCTAATTAAATAATAATTTACATTTTGTAAATAAATTTCTTTCTTTCAAACCGGCCTAAACTGATACACGACCTTTGACATTTTTGACATTGACGGAATATACCTAACCTAGCGACTGAAAGAAGGCAGACAAAATTTTTTATCGCTTTATAAATAAATTTGGAAATTTTTTGATAGATGATTCCGTTAATTTCTATTTTTCCAATCCCTCTTAAAATATTTGTACTAGTCATAGTTAACCCTGGATATTATATTTATTTATTTTTATATTCTCAAAAATTTTTTTATGTAAAAAAAAGTTACTACAAACAACTACTAAGTACATACTACAATCTATAATAGTAATAAGAAATGGAGTTTTAAATGTCGATTGCCAGGTTTACGTAGCTTGCAAGTAGGTGTACTACAATAAGTAGAATGTGATGAATTTATTATTGCAATCCGTAAACAGGAACCGATTGTGTGGAGAAAGACAACAGAGTAGAATGAGTTCCACACACGTGAAGGGCTTCAGCGCTCCACAATTTCCTTCTTACACTATAATTAAATTAAATATCTTTCTGACCTCGTGCGCATATGGACGCAAACGATATGAAAGGACACGTGATGGATTTTATATTATTATGTCATTGCGTTTTTCTAGCTTGTTTGTTGCGGGCCACGTTGGTTGGCGCCTTTCTGTCACGTGTTTTTTCTTTAACCGGCCTATGATTGCTAGATCGGAAGGGGTTGGAAGAGTTTTACACCGTTTCTTTAATTGAAAATCTAGCCTCGCCCCAATGCGGTACTTTCTAGAGTGATCTGTAAAAATTTTAGGTCGTTTTAATATGTTCCAGTACATTTTTTGAGGTTAATATTTTTTATTTCATCGTATATGTAATGTTAATATTTCAAACTTACAGCAAGTTTGAAAGAAATATATTTCTGGCTGTGACATACATCCAGATGGAAAGTAACATTTACAGTGACAAATATCATTGAATAACCAAAATGTTTGTTTCAAAAAATATGTTATTGTACATTAAAACATTCTCAAAAAACTGTATTCTTATTAAAAATTACAAATTATTTTACTAAATTAATTGTAACATTCGATTGATCATAAACGGCAACATAAATTGTTAATCCATGCCGAACATCCTGCGTAGAAATGGTAACGTTTTTAGTACTGGAATTTGGTATTTTGCTAGATATTTTAGTGGCAATTTTAACCCGAGAATCTGTAACTTGTCGACTTTTCCGCTACGGTGAAAGATTTCCATCCTCCTAATCCTTTCAACTGGATGTCACCACCGCTATTTACCAATAATATGGCTGCCGTTCTTCGGAAACAGTGTTCCGTGTATGTTGCACAATACTGAAGCTTTAGAAACACTGCAATTTTTTGGGGAAATTAACATCGAATTGGCTGGGGAGTAATTTTACCGAAGCTTAATTGTAAAAAGTAGTTTTCGTTTAAAACGTCTAAACGAAGAGCAACATATGTTTTAATTAACGTTACCCATTCTTCATTACTCACTATAAATACTTTTGACTGGTAGGTTTTAATTTCGATGTGAACCTTATTTTCCACGATACAACCTTGCGCCTGATACAGTAATTATGAGCGCAACCTTTATAAGTTGCATATGAGGTGCATTCTTTAAAAACGCCGGAATGTTCTCATTGGAGTGAGGTTTTTTTAATACATTTTCTAGATTTTGTTGTTTCAAAAATGCTAATAACTTCGAAAATTTAGAGATATCCACTTTATCTTTAATACTTAAAGTAGTATGCAACATTGAGTAAATGAACCAAAGGGTTGGCCGCTTTTTGATTTAGGCATTTTCGATAAAATATCTCAGCACAATACTTTTAGAAACAGCTTTCTGAACATCATTTTGCGAGCGCCAACTCTTGAAAACATCATAAACTTTATCGTACCTTGCAAGACTCTTTTTAGGTGACAATTTTTTTTCCAAACTTTTCCAAAAATGTGAGCTGGTCAAATAATCGCATTATAAATAAATCTAGATTTTGAAACATATTAGATTTAAAAAAAACTGCTTCGATGAAACCATTGTTGTAAATTTAAGAACAGTCCGGTGGATAAACAAATTTCAATTTCTCGTCCTTCAAAAAACCGACCTCCAAAATGTATGGCAATATTTGAATTTTTTTAAGGTATTCACAAATATCAAAAATATATTTTTTTGACACCCTGTATATCGGAAAGGAGCAACATTCAGATAAGGCATATTTGGCTTAATCAATCAGCAACCTGCCCTAGCTCTGTCCCATTATTAATGAATCACCCTGTGTATAATATTTTTGTGGTAGAATGAATGCGCTGGTAAATTATTGTAGGTTAATTTCGTCACGCCCCGTATAGAAGGATTCGTTTTCCTGTTTCTGTAACTTCCCAGAAACCAAATTCTGGTTAAGATGTTGGCAAAATATTTTTATTCTCTGGTGCAACGATAAACTATGGCGGGCCTGTTTATTGTAATTGTGGCGCTGCGGTTTGTTTGTTTTCATTGGGTTTGGGCACAGTGTCATCTTTAGCAGCTTAGAACTAGGATGTACGTCGTCTGAATATATTTTTTTTCTATCATAGGACGAGAAAACATCGTTTTTTTATTGCATTAATATAGATGCATATACCAGATCTGTGTCTTCGGGTCAAGGTCGGGATCCGAATAATTTTCACCGAATGATGCCAATCACGAGATTGATACTGTCACAGAGGTGAATTTTATCAGATCGAGATAAAATGGTACATATAAATAACAGTGTCACTCACGAGAATGTAGATCATGATCGTAAGATATTAGATTCATCTTTCCGTAATTTCACAAGCCTTATTTGCTTGGCATGTAGAGGGTGATTCCGGTTTTAATGCACTAACTTTGAAGGTCAGTAGAACTTTAAAAAATAATATCAGCTTGTTATATATATTATGCAGATTTTTTATTTTGAGGCTTTGCAATTTGAACATTTCAGTTAAAATTAAGGCGAAGCAATACTTCGGCTTCTTTTCATTCTGCGTCATTGTTTTTTCAAAACTGTTGTTTTCTAAAAGTACGGTACTGAATTAGTAAGTAGGTATATAAAATATACAGGGTGGCTTATGAGAAATCATAATCTGTTGTCTATTTTGACGTATCTCTAGAGGGCGCCACATTTGTGACGTAAATTTGAGCGTAACTTTTTTGGACCTAACATTATCACGTTTTTGATTAAGAAATCTTAAACCTACATTGTTTTTGAGGAAAAAAGGTATACTGATCATCAGTTTTAGAAATTGACTACTTTAGATGTACAATATTTTAACGTAGTAGGCACTAATAGTAAGTTAAATTTTAACAATTATTAGACAAAAGTTATTTTAAAGTTAATAAATATTTCCAAATCTATTCATCCCGTTTTGGTTAAAATTAATTATTTTACAAAATCAAAAAATTCTGAGACAATAATTTTTCATATTCAGATATGAACCAACGTATAAATTTCATTTTTTCAGGTACAGTAATTGAAAATATTAAATTAGATGCTGCTATATCATATATTGTAGTACACACTGCACACTGCATGGAAAAAGTGATATTGGTTAATGAAAATTGTTTATTTTTACGGCACGTTTTAAAAATGCCTTATACAGGGCAGTGTATTTTTCATACATACAGGCAACGTTTATAAGTTGAGTCATCCTGTATATTTTACGGTTTCCGAGACGCCAATGGTGAGTCATGAAAACCAGACCACCCTATACACAAAGAACTGATGCATTGAGGCTAAAAAATAATATATACAGGGTTAACTATGAGTAAGTACAAATATTTTAAGAGAGGACATAGAAAATTAAGAATTAACGAAATCACCTTTCAAAACAATTCCCAACTTATTTATAAAGTAATTTTTTTTTCGATATTATATTAAATCCTTATTTAACGCCGCCTATGCGGTCTATCCGCCACACGTTTTACGTTTACAAAGTCAGAATAGACAACCAGCAACACATCAGTAAAGTTCGCTGGCATGTCAATTCAGTTCCTGTATTTACGTTGTAGTTTTGTGTTCTTCTTCAGTTTTTAGTGTCTTATTTTAATTTTAAAGGTTTTATAGTTATTAAATAAAGGAATTTGTGTCGGGTACAGATATTTGTTCACAATATATTTTGCCGGTTTGTTTTTCTAGGTTATGGGTGCGTTAAAAGTTTTCTATTGTTTATTAGCACCTACATAATTCTTTCGTTCGATTTTCTTATAATAAATAGGCATTTTATCTAACGTACCTGTGGGAAGTGCGTTTTATCAGTAGTGACTGGTTATAAAGAAAATGTAGTTTTTCCAGTTCGTAACGAAATAATGAAAAACGAATGCAAAACACTGCAGCTAACTGGATTAACTGTTACCTATCTATCAGGTATTATTACTAAATAAGAATGTTAATTTTTGTCGTTTCTGCATTTAGAAACGCTGCAAAAAACGACCGCATAGTAGTGGATATTGTTGGCAGATGTAAGCTCTATCTATGGATCAATGTCATTTCAGTCGATGCTTATCATAAGCGTTGATTTTCTGCAGGAAAACAGAGTTTTTGCCCCATTTTTTAAATGTCGAGCTAAAATTCTGGAATAATTATTTTATTATCTTTTAGGCCTCTCTGCATAACCTTATTTTAAATACCAAAGAATCGATTAAAAAATTATGACACCTTTATTGAGTGGGTACTTATTATTCCATAGGCGTCCTACGTATTTTTATCCGCAATTTCTCGAATTAAATCAAATTCCGTAACACGAAGACCGGATCACACTGTCCACCTGTAGCGGTGAAAATCCTACGGGTGAGAGTACTCGACGATAATTTTTTAAAATTATCTCGATGCGTTAACGAAGCGCGGAGCAGGTGTATGACTATTATTAAATCGCGATTTTATACCGTGCCGGCGCGTTGCGGTTGCATTTCCAGTTTTGAGTTAATGAAAGTCTCTAATTGCGACTTTTATTACTCGAAGGCCGTAATTTGGAGCGCTGTTATTCCGCGTTTATGTGCCCGACGTAAACTTTTTATAAACACGAGTCGAAAAGTTAACAGTTCCCAATGTCGAAACTCTCTTATGACCCTCGACGAACAAGAATTTTGAAAGTTGGTCAGTGATCTGAATTTTGACAGTTGTTTAACACAATTCATCTCTAATGCATCTTGAAGGAAACGATTTTGACGATTTTTAGAATTTAAGTTATGTATTAATTTCCAAGCTTAACATAGCGAAAAAAAATTTGTGTCATGGAAATAAATTATTTGTTTATACAGGGCCATACAAATATTTATTTCTTGATACCAAAACATTTTTTTGAAAAAGCAAAATTACAGGTATTTTGTGTAAAGAAGCATTGGAAACAAATGCCATAAAAAAACATTATTTGTTAACAGACTTTTAAAAAATCCAAATATCTGCATACATTTTAGCGATCAGGGGTTTTTGGGGCGAGAAATCAAATTTGTTTCTAATTTTGACGCCACTAGTAGAGGGCGCCACATATAGCACATCATGCTTCTTTTAAATGGCAGAACTATTTTGGGGCTTAGTGTATCCATTTCAGTATTGAAACAGCCGATTCTCCAAACTTTTTTTTAACTGAAAAAGATATACCTGGTTGAAGTCGTTAAGAGTAACAGTTTTTTAAATAACCCTATTTGAAATATTCAGTGCATTCAGAGTAGAAGTTGTTTTGGTTTCAAGTAAAGAGTCTTTCCCGTTGAAATGCAGCAAAATGTTACTTGAAAAAGTTATTCAGAATGGTAAACTACGATGACGTGCAAAATTACAAGAAGTTCGGCAAGGTTTGATGAAACCGAATTTTCAACAATGGTTTCATCGAAGCACAAAGATTTCATCACAACAGGCCGATCTTCTTGTTATTTTGCACGACGTCATAATTTACCATACTGAATTCAAGTAACTGTATTTTCACCGGAAAAGGCTCTTTACCTTAAGCCAAAACAGTTTCTACTCGGTGCACTGAATATTTCAAAAACGGTTACTCCTAACGACTTCAACCAGGTATACCTTTTTCAAATAAAAAAAGGTAGCAGAATCGACTGTTTCAATAGTCAGATGGATACACTAAGCTGCAAAAAAGTTTTGTCATTTAAAAGAAGCATGATGGACCATAAGTGGCGCCCTCTACTAGTGACGTCAAAATTAGAAGCAAAGAATTTGTCGCCCCTAAAAAACCTGGATCTTCAAAATGTATGCAAATATTTTGATTTTTTAAAAAGTTATTTACAAATATTGAAAATAAAATTTTAACTTTGACATCTTTTTAAAACCATCTATTTTTGATTTGACTAAGGTAAATATGCCAACATCGCATTATTTTGTCGTCAAATAGTCAGCGATCTACTTATGCTTTATGTTGAATTTATACTCAAGAAAAATTCGAAATCTTCACAGGATGATTTGTAATAAATCGCGTAAAATGTGTGCCGTTTCTCAGTGCTTTAGCTATTGTGTAATTAAATCTATATATTTTCAAATTTGCCATGAAAGATAAAATGGTGTAGACTGGAAAATTATTTTAAAAATTGGGAAACCAATACAAAATTGTATATATTTCTCTGTAGCAAGCATTTTACCTCTGATGATTTTGTCATGTAAGATATGGGATGTCGATGTTGGCATTATTTTAATGGATATTTCTTATAGGCATTGTTCAAGAAAAGATATCAGTATGAACAGACGCCTTAAAGAGGGAACACTACCTACCTACCTTAAAATATTACCAGTAAGGTAATACTGAAGGTAATACGAATCCATTGGACAGAGACCGAAAATGGTTTGTTGTAAAATTATTACCGATATTTATATCTTTGAAATGTATTTTTAAGTATCTTTGATGTATTGTAATAAAGTCATGAAGACAGCAATTTATGAGAAAGTGAACCGGAAGTAAATTTTGATGTTCCATGTTTGTCTTCAGGATTCCAGTTTGAAAAATCAAATAAATCCAGAATTTAGCGTAATATCATCATTTTCTGGCAATAAAGACGTTCAAACACTTTTTTTATTGCATCGCTTGATTATATCCTAAATAGTGATGAACAATTCTTTCATTCTACTGCTGTATTAGTAAATTATAGGCTCGATTATAGGTATTTTAAGGAATTTATTATTATTATACACAAGTAATATAATAACTCATTTTTGTTTTTCACTAAAAACCTCTGATATTTCATATTTTCCAATCAAAAATCTAAAAAGTGAAAGCACAAAAAAGTTTGTATAATGTATAATGAATAATATTGAAAACGTTAATTGACAGTTTAGAAAATACAAAATAATTTAATAAAATACAAATCGAATAACTTTAAGACATAATAATGTTAAGGTATGTATAATTAAAGATTCTTCATAAAATTCCAAAGTCCTGGTCAATAATACCGAGACACCCTGTGTAAATATAGGACGATTTTGAGGTCCTGCCTACGCCTCTTAGCTATCGAATGCACTCCGGTTTCGATTCTCGTGTCAGCAGATTATTTGTTTGTCGAATAATGAGAATATCAGGCGAAGTAGACTGTAATAATGCGCGTAAAAGTGTGTTAACGGGGAGATTTTTTCGAACGGCGCCCTTCGTTTCTCGACGGAGGCAGAGATCGACGACGGCGGTACGGTAGCCCGGTGGGCAGATCGGTGCTGCGGCTGCTAGGTCAGGGTTGGAGTAAGGAGAATTTGGACAGTGCATAATTATTTATTGATAAGTTGGAGCTATTGCCGAATTTATGATATTCTTTCCGTCAGCGTTGAGGTTACTTTTTGATAATTTATGAAGAAAGTAACAGTGACGTAGGCACGGGGTCTCAGCCTCACAAAATCGTGCAGGGTTAACTATGACCAAGTACAAATATTTTAAGAGGGGATAGAAAAAATTAAGAATAAACGGAACCACCCTTCAAAAAAATTCTAAACTTATATACAGTGTGTCCACGGATGGAGTTGACAGAAGGAGAAACTCTTTTGTTTTTGACTTTATCGAAAAATGTCACTCGTTATAAGAAGTTCTGCTTCTTGAAAAAATAAGACTGCCATAGAAACATCTTAGATCAGATATACAGGTTGCTCATAAATTAAGAAAACAAGGAAATACTCAAGGTACCATTATTTATTATTGTATACAAAATTTTTATAAAACAAATCTGTTTATAACTTCAAATAAGAGTCCTAATACAAATTTTAAAATCAAAATTTAAATTTTAACAGTTACTCTACCTCTACCTCCCACCTCAACACATTTTTCCGATAACTTAATAAATGTTTCGAATAGTTAGCGTCTCATTCAGTTCGTGTATGCCTTGGCGTATGTGGTCTTTTAATACTTCCCTATCATGTGGCAAATCATTTGAATAAATATTTTATTTTAGGGCACCTCGAAGAAAAAAGGCAAGGGGTGTAAGGTTAGGATTGGGCCAAATCTTCCTCTGAACAGGACAGCCGTCCTGTTGCCAAAACATTTTGTAAACATTTAATTTTTTTTTTTATTCATTTCATTTATTCTTCATTTTTAAATAGTTGAAAGCCAGAAGTACGCAATAACCTGTTTTGGCAACAGGACTGCTGCCTGCTCATTTTACAGCCTTGCTCAGACAATGGTGAAAGGTAGATAGGAAGATTTGGCCCATTATCCTGCCAGACCACCTGACCTTACGACCCTTGACTTTTTTCCTAAAACAAAAGGTTTATTCAAATGATCTGCCACATGATATTAAAAGAGCGCATACGAGAAAAAATAAACTATTCGTAAAGTGTGTAGAGTAAAAATCAAAATTGGAATGTTGATTTTAAAATTTGTATTAGGACTCTATTTCAGGTTATAAATAAATTTGTTTTGTAAAAAATATTGTGCTAAATACTAAATAATGGTATTTCTCTCTTGAGTATTTTCATGTTTTTTTAATTTATGAGCACCCTGTATATCTGGTCTAAGAAGTTTCTATGATAGTCTCATTTTTTCGAAAAGCAGAACAGATGTCACTCCATTTTCATGAGTATTATAGCAGTGTTGCACTAATATTTTGAAACGTGTTTGTAACCATCTCTTCCCCATTACCATTCCTATACCTCACTGATAAAGTATGTCTGTGTACGCAGATACATGAAATTGAAATTTAAATAGAGAACTTACGGAAATGTTTTAATCGTTTATGATAAGGTCAGTTAAGAAGTTAAAAATTGGGTTAGTATTACCACGTAGGGTACTACGTACCCAGTTTTACTTTATTTATTGTTTAAAACGTAAAAGTATTTTTAAATTAGAGTCTATCATAAAGATTTAATTTACATTAAAGTAAAAAAAATATTTATATTAGAGGTGATATGGCAACCTCGCCTTCAGCAGGCCATATGATTTATTAGGTTAGGTGAGTATCTGGTGTGTCTGGTCAGCGGTACTCAAGATGTGTGTGTTTTAACAAATATGTATCCGTAATTGTTTAAAATTTAAAAAGAAAAATACGTTTACTAGACTCATCTATATGACGAACTACATCTGAAGTTAAAATATTTGTACTTGTACTTTGTAATCAAACGTCAAAGTTGTGTCAATGTGTTGTCCGTGTAATGAAGATCAAATTGGCTAATTCTAATTGTGATTAAAAATGCAATGCTATTAGACGGTAAAACGGCCAAAAAAAATTATTGTTAAATATACCCTAAAGGGATGAATGGGTTGTTCCATACGATTTTAAAATAATTATAGACCATCATTTTTATTAGTAGCTCCTTCCTCAAACTCCAGAGTTAAATATACCCAGGCAACGGTACCTCACAAAGTTTAACGTTTTTTTTTTTCTATAAATTGGATAATAGTCACCTTAAAAGAAAATTAAGCACTTATTTGAATTAAGTATATTTCACTTTACATTAAACAACAGCTATTTTATGGAATTTTAATAAGCACAATTTATCTTTCATTTATATTCATCAGCCAATTGCTGGAATTAAATAATATTGCCACTAGAAATTCGGTAGCCTACTTTTCATTTTATATAATTCCCACAATTTCGTATCAGGGCCACCTGAGTCGAAACGAATAATTTGATATCTCTTGCGCCATTCTAATGCAAATGATGTACACGGATGGAGAAATTAAAATTCAAGTGAAACATACACAACTAAACTGCTCCACAAAAGTTAAGGAAGTTGATAAATATCGAGATTTCTGTTAAAGGTTGACGCTTTCCAAATGGTTCTAGATAATAAATAAAATTTTCACTTTCTTATCTAGTAGTTTTTTTGCTCATCGAGTTTTCGGCTCGTTATTATCTTTGGTCTTTTTAATTAAGAATTCTGGATCAGTCGTTGTTTCGAGTTTATATATTCAACCCTTATTCAAGATCAAGGTTACTTTAACAACCTGATGCGAGGAAGACAGGGTATGTATTAAACTTTTTTTTGTAATTGCATTTTGTATTAAAATCGCCAAAAATAAAACTTTACCAGTAACTGAAAATGCTTTCGAAGGAGGAACAAAAAAGCCACTGTATAAAAGATTCAAGATAGCATATCAAAAATATTTTTGAACAAAAGTTGTCAACCTTTAAAAGAAACTCAAGATTTGTGAACTTAACTTTTGTGGAGCAGTTTATTTATTTAACATATCTATAGCATTTTTATGGTTTCCGGTCAAATTGGAATTGTGTAATGTTGGGAATGGGCAAACCGCGCCCTTCATTATATTTTCATGCAATTCGCCAATGTGGAATTTCTAGTCCGGCCCTGAGTACGTCCTCGATTTTAAGGTTGTCGCCGGGCGCGTGCGCCCTCCTTGAATGTTGCGGAAGTTCCCGTCGTTTTCCCAAGAAAAAGGACTTTTTTTCCAGTGGAACGCCTTTACGCGAAATTGATAGCCGCGTCCAGTGCAACGATATAGGGTAGCCTCGCGTACCATTTGCATACAAAAACGCACTTTCCCAATTGAATATCATCTACTAATCGAACATCCAGGCGGCGTTGCCAAAGCGCGACGTTTCATACTCGTACATACTAGGCAAGGTTGACATTGGTTTAGGTAAATGGTTTTCATTTTACACACAGAGTTGTTTTAAAACAATACATTTATTAAAAACCATAATTATTTGAAAACCGTTTTTTTTTTATTTTATTTAAACAAAATGATATATTACCATATCATATACAGTGTATCCCAGGTTAACACCTCTAGAAATGTGAGGAGGCTGTGAAATTTCCGCAAACCAACTTTTTTGCAATTAGTACAGTGAGGGGAGGTTATATTCTACTAACCATTTTATTGATGTGAGAAAAGCCTGGCCTGTTATGATTTTTTTTAAAGGTCGTTTTCCAGAAAGTGGTATTAGGTATTTTTTTATCAAAAAAATAATATTACTAGGCTATTCAGCATCCATCAAAATTCACATATATCAAATTTGATTGACAAACGTATATTGAGCATTTTTATGGGGTGTCAATTTTGGAAAAATCAGACAACTGAAAATTATAATATAATAAGTCAAAGATTGCCATGAAAGTGAAAATAAATATTAATCGGACAAAGAAAAAACACATACACTACAAGTTTAACACTTGTAACACGTAAAAAAATGTAATGAATTATTAATAATAAATTGCGAAACAAAAAACAAAACGTTAATCTAAATTAAATTTTAGTTTTCTCCATCATACCTTGTTCCAGTCGAACATATTTTTCCAAACATTTTTAAAATTTAAAATTATTTTATGTGGCTACAGTAAAAACAATTGACGTACAAAAAACGTATTGAATTATTAATACTGTGTTAAACAATGATAGCTATGTAAAGTAATTTTAAATTTAAGAAGACTATTGGAAAAATGTGTTCTCCTGGAAGGTATGGTGGAGAAAACTAAAATTAAATTTGGATCATCCTTTTGTATTTTTTTTTTTTTAATAATTTAGTATTCATAATTTATTACATTTTTTTGAACGTTAATAATTTTTACTGTGGCCACTGCTTGTAGTGTATGCGTTCTTTGTCTGGTATTTGTTTTCACTTTCATCTTTGAACTGCTTATTATAATTTTTTAGTTTTTCGATTTTTCGAAATTTGGCATCCCATAAAAAACGCTCAAACTTGGTTTATGGGTGCTGAATAGCATGGTAGTATTACCTTTTTGATAAAAAAATGCCTAATATACTCGCGTCAAGACTTCAGACGTCTTACGTCATGGCTGACGTTACACATTTGTTTTTATTTTCAACGTAATTTTCGATATTTGGTCGCGTTAAAAACAATCATTTTTTGCAATTTAGTGCAATATATAATGCAACCTTTTAGTGTAGTATATAGTTTTATTACTATCAGTTGCAGTTTCTTAAATATTTTAATGAATTATTCATTTGTTCGTATGACGTAAGTCGTCTGAATTCTTGTCGCGAGTATACCACTTTCTGAAAAACGACCCTTCTAAAAAATCGTAGTAGGCACATCAATAAAATGGTTAGTAAAATATAACCTCCCTTCAGAGTGCAAATTGTAAAAAATTGGCTTGCCGAAATTCCGCAGTTTTCTTATATTTCCAGAGGTGTTAACCTGAAAAACGAGTCACACTGTATACTGACAAAAATATAGAATAAAAGATTTCAAATTGTTTCTATATACAGGGTGACCAATATATATGGATTAATATTTACTACTAAATATATAGGACAAAAAGGAAACTTAAATGATTTATTTTCATATGCTTTATATTTTGAATATCTGATTTAGAGCTAAATTCAACGTAAATAAATTAATCTTGACTAATTCAGTATTATACAAGGTAGTTCTAAAACATGGTGCCAAATTGAAAAAGGTTAAAGGAAAAGTAATTAATTTTTTAAAAAATTATTTTAAGTATTACTGAAAAGATACATTTAGCTGGCATATTGAAATTATTAAATGACTGTAGCAAGTAATAAAAAATATATGGGTAAATTATTGGGTTATTGGCACGTTGTCCTATTTAAAACAATAAAAAAGTTAGTAAGAATGTTAGTAATGGAATATTTTACATCGTATTACTTAGAAACTTTGAAATTTACAAAATAATAAAAAATGGGCTAATGACCATTTTTTATTACTTTGTTCAGGAAATAATCGATTACAATAAGAAACAATATTTAATACTTTTATTTCTAATTTTAATTGATGGTATAACAATATGAATATAATTTGAAAATGATCAGTGCAAGACACATAATATATAAAAATATATTTGTAGAAATCTAAATTGTTTGAAATAGATTTTTATTTCAAAAATCTATTTTCTTGTTCAAGATAATAAAAGCATACTTTTTAGCAAAGAAAACGTGAACATGAAACACCTGGTTTTTGTTTTACTCGAAAAAAAAAAACAATTTTGCCAAATCTGGTACTAAATAATAAAGTAAACAAAAATCCAACAACGTTTGCTCCAAAATGTTAAATAAATTTCATTTTTTATGCAACGGTATAGTTTAATAAAATAATAAAAGCTGGCATAATATTTGAACAGTTTTTCATTATTTTTACTGTTTTTAGTCACACATAGGTATATTATTATTTGTCGACACTGATACAAGTTTGTTAAATATTCATAATTTATGTATTTTAATGTTAACAGGGATTTTGCTCAAAAATAGCGGCAGTAGGTACTTAGTCAATTTAGAGACTTAAATTGGAGAAAAGGAAACCAGAAAACAACAAAGCTTTACGAAAATTATTATTGGCGGACACTATTAGCAACACTGTGATAGTTTTATTTAAGGAATAAAATAAAATATGTCTCGTAAAATAATCGTATAACAGGAAAAACTTGTTTCAGTTGTATATTACAATAGAATGTATTAGATCTAGTTGAAACGTACTGAATGTGGCAACGCCGCAACCAACAGGCTCCGATAGCGATTGGCGAGAGCCAGGCCGAAAGGAGGCGAGTCCGCCCGAGTGCGGTTTTTTTTCACATTTCCAACCGTTGGGAGGGGATTCCGAATAATGACACCGCTTTGCTTTAGTTTGTCCAAGTCTGGCGTGTTGTTGAGACGCGGTTCGTTTGGGCTGTTTGAGGGATCAGAGCATTGAATTTTGAGGATTCTTGAATTACTTTTGGAAAGATCAGTGAAACTGACGGCCCCGGTATGTCCGCAAACGCGCATTCTTGTGTTACCGAGTAGGTGAAGTGATATTTCCATTGGGATTATCCTTAACGATTTGGATTAACCTGTCGAGTGTACAGATAGTATGGCCCTAGCGAGGTAAGGATTACAAAAAAAAAAAATGTCCTGTTTAAGGAGAACAATAGAATGTTGGTGGCTCTCTCGCTTTTGTGTGCATAATTATGTAGAGCACGGCTGTGCGCTAGAGATTTTTCAATGACCCCAAATTCCATAGACGTGAACTTTCTAAACATCGGGTACCTTTACTGAACCGAAAAAACCGAATCGTCCGACACAACCTAGTCAGCCGTGCGACCCCGAAAACTCGTTACTTTCGCACGACGCCGAGATCGTCTTATTTTCGAAATTTTTCTTTTTACGGTTAAGGTGCGAATCCACAATGAGAATATGAAATTTTTTGTCATGAAATAAAAATCGAAGGAAAATTTTAATTTCATTGTGGAAACAGGTGTGAAATACTTGATATACCTACTAGAGCTATTCTCGTGAAACGATGTATCAGGAGAGTTTTACGATATATTGCGAATCTCGCATGAGACATTTATTTCACTCGTTGCACGTGAGTTTCGCTGTTGAATCGTGTGATAAACATTTGCGTTTTTTCCAAAAACGAGTTTTGCAAATGGAAAAAAAGATTGTTTTTCTATTGCAAATTTTATTTTGTCCAGTACCCTTAAGGTCTATTTACACACATCAGTGCCGTGTCAGTTCCCTATCTCAGTGAAAAATAAAAAATCGTTGCTTAGATTTTAAACTGGCGTGTTTATACACATCCGTGACAGTAATTCTACTGACGAACTGACCAGATTTTTTATTGCTTAGAATGGATGGTACGAAATGTTGATCAACTGCATGATAAATATTCAGATCACTTTGTTTGATCCTCTACTAACTCCTTTTTATGGACTACGGATGGATATAAACTGCCATCAGTGATCGACCACAAATAACACTAATACTGAACTGACACTGAATTGATACGTCACTGATGTGTGTAAATGGACTTTTAATCAGATAATTAAAACTGTTGGTCTGAGATTTAATAGCAATACTATTTAGGTTTATTTATATTAGGGTTTCCATATCTTCTTTGTACCATATTAAGAGCCTTGTGTGCACTACATACTGCATCAGATACTATTATGTTTTAAGCAATATACTTTTATTCTGTAAACAGTTTGTTCTATAAATTGATTTTATCTGTTGGGTAAAAAATATTATTATTATTAAATAACGAAAATCGGCGACGAATATTCGAAGAAAGTTCTTGAGCATTCCCAGTCTTGACGTTCTTCTAATAATGGTTGCTACTGTTTTCTCTCATCTTAATCCAATCTCTCACCCAATATCTGTGAGACCTTTTCGTTTTTGTAGGGAACTTAACGGCAAGGTAATAATAACAAACTGCAGCCTTCCTTCTAGCCCTTCTTGTTGACATCCTTTCATAAAATCTCTCGACAACAAATTTTCTAGTGCAGAACATTGGTAACTGTGGAAACAGCGCATTCGGGACACTTTCGTCTCATGAGAGAAACATTTCTGAACTCGAGGGTTTCACAGAAATATCTCCTGTCACATCTGAGATAAATTTTTCAGTAAATAAAAATCTCATGAGATTTTAGTCTCTTTGTGGACACCTACCTTTAGAGTAACTGGAGCGAGCGTCAGAGAGCACATCTCTTCGCCCGCGTCCTCGAGCCTGGGGATGGGTTTTGTTTTTGTTCTTCCGCGAACTGGCCTAACGCAGCGTTGCCAATCCTCATGTTTTTAAATGAGATCTCATGTTTGGATGACCAATCTCATGTTCCGAGTTAAATTTCTCATGCTTTTTTAAGTTTTCGAAGGTAGAAAGCTCTTCAAGAATTTCAGAAAAGCTCTTTTCCGTTCATTTTACCGTCCTTGTGAGGTTTTTGGTGACTTGATCCCCCATGTCAGTTCAATGTGTTCTGTAATCTGTGATTGGTCTATGAGTTTAACCTAATATTATTTCTGGCATTACCAAGATAATAAAAAGAAACTTTGTGGCAGACTTGATTCTAATTAAATCAAATTCACATTAATATGTTAAGTTTTTATAAAATTGGAATAAAAACAAGGGATGGATTTTCCTGATTTGATTTAATAAAATAGGTAATAAAAAACTACATTCAGTGTTCCAAACTACAAATTGCAAGATATTTTTTTGTAACTTAATATGTTTAATATACAGTGTTAACTATGTCCAAACTTATTTGCAAAGCAAAAAAAAATTGTTTCCAAAACTATATTGATTCCTTATTTATCGCCATCACTGATCTTATGTCAGTCGCGAGGTTAGGTATATTCCGCGAAAGTCAAAGGTGTCAAAGGTAGTGACAGGTCAACTCGCTGACACATGTATGAGCTTACGCCACTTATTTGAAGGAAAAAAAATATTTATTAAATGTAGATTATTATTTAATGATTCAATGAGAAACGCGATATGGTAGCACAGGGAGCACCTACCTTACTAATATTTATTTCCAGAATTGATATTTGAAGAGATTTTACGAATGTTGTCATTTTATGTTTTCTTCGCCGTTCTTTTTGTTTAAAGTGAGGTACCTACTTGCTCCGGCGGCCATGACAAACTGCATTACCTACGTCGGGAGGGAAAAACCACAAAGGATAACAAAAAATACACGCAAATGTACACAAATACATAAAAACACTGCCACACGATTACCGCCAAGGCATTATAACAGCTGTACAATGTGTGTCTTTGGTATTACGCTGCCACACGATAATATGCACTTGTCACACTCCCATAAATCAGCAGCTTATCCGTCATCTAGGCATTTGAATGCGACATGTTTGTAAATACACAAAAAATACGCGAAACATAAAATTTGCAAAAAGCAAGTACTGAAAAATTATTTCAAACTAATCAGAGTACCGTATGTAATATTTTTTGATATCTGTTACAGACACCATCTGTAGGCCATTAGTGCAAGGTGCACTTCACGCCGATAAATGAGTAAACTTCTTCTGTTGTTAGTACTATTTTAAACTAAAACATCCCAAGATGTTTACAGTGTTCTGTAAAAATGTTTCTTAGACCCTTATAATACATTAGTTAGCTCACCATGATCTTTGAGGTTTGGAGAGTATGCAACTAGCAATGTAATATTCTAGGTTGTTATTTTAGAACAGTAGTGACTAATTTTAAACATTTGGTAGTAATTAAATAAAGTATTTTATGTCGGGTATGTTAGTGGATAATTATGACAAACCTGCGAGGAGTAAAAATATAGTTTTGGCAGTGTGGAACGAAAGAATGAAGAACGAATCCAAAATACTACTGCTAACCGGATAACTTATATATCAGGTACTTAGACATTATTATTAATAAAAATGTTTATTTTCGTCGTTTCTACACTTAACAATGCTGCAAAAACTGACCGCACGGTAATTGACATCTCAGACGATGATTGATTGTCATAGGCGCCGGTTTTTCGAGGTAAAAGAGGGTTTTACGCCATTTTTTAAAGAATCGAGCTAGAATTCCGAAATAATTTTTTTATTGTTTTTTAGACCTCTCTGAGCACGAGGTTAACATTTTTGTACTTAATCATAGTTAAAACCCTGTATGTAAAATTAATTAATTTAGGCATTTTATAATTTCTCATGTTTTTTTTTGGTCAGTATCATGTTTTGGATTTCCTTTAGTTGGCAACACTGGCCTAACGCCGCTCGCACACGGTACATTGTCTTCCGTAGGGGCCGATGGACTCCCGGAGCGTCCAAGGCCTCGCGCTCGCTCGGTCATCGCCCGGAAGTGGACTCTATGCATTCTATGCGCTGCGTGCTCTGGATGCACCGCCGCCGGGCCAACGGGGAAAAGACAAAACACGGCCGTCGTAAATGTCACGGCACACGTGGTTGTAAATTTAAAATAACAGGGAGGTGCGTGCGACGTGCGTGCGTCTCCCTTCGGCGGACAGTTGTTTTTGTTTTGTCGGCGACGCCGAACGCGTCGAGAGCGGTGCACCTGGATGGCTTCTCCGCGAAGGCACGTGATGCTGGCGACGATTCCTTAGTGAGAAATAGAAAGACGTTACAAGAACTTTTATTTGTTTCATACCCCGCACTCATTATTACTTGAACTGAAAAAAAAGTACTTCGGTAAAGTGGAAGTCTCTACAATCTTCTGAAAAAAAATCGTACTTCTCTATTTTCGAGAATGCTGAACACGAATCCAAAATTAGTTTTGTGCGGTTGAGTCTCTATGTTAGGGTTGCCAACTTTTTTAGGAGAAAATAACAAATTATTTATCTATGGAATAGGGAAAAAAAAGTATATGAAAGAAAAAAAAAGTATTTGCCAAATAAAATTATTTATTGTCTTTTAAATACATATTTTTTCGTACTTTTGGCAGTGGCTACCAATTTTTGATTTGTTTTGAAATTTTGATAAATGATACAATCTAAATCGAGATTTAAATAAATGAACAACTCATTTTTAGTTAATTTTTTTTATGGTTGGCAACCCTACTCTATGTATACATTATATTAGGTTAAAGTTGCAATATACCTAACGCCTCCATTCACTTCATGACGTCACGCTTTTCAAAATAAATAGGTGTTATATTTCAACTTCAACCTAATGTACTAGATTGTACAAAATTGACTATGACTAAGTACACAAATTTTAACCACGTGTTTAGGGAGGCCTAAAAGACAATCAAAAAATTATTCCACAAATTTAGCCCAATATTTAAAAAATGTTGCAACACATCGAGTGAGATGGCTTAGATGCATAGATAAAAAGCTTTCATCTCTCAACAACTACCATGCGGTCGTTTTTTTGCATATTTTCTAAATGCAGAAACGACAAAAATGAACAGTCTTATTAGTAATAATACTTGATAGATAAGTAACAGTTAATCCAGTTAGCTGCAGTATTTTGCATTCGTTTTTCATTATTGCGTTACAAACTGGCAAAACTACATTTTCACTCATTACAACCACTTACCATCGATAAAACACACTTCTCATAAGTACAGTTAGATAAAATGCCTATTTATTATAAGAAAATCGAACGAAAGGAATAGGTAGGTACTAATAGATAATAGAAAATTTATGCACCTCCGACAGTCTTGTTCCATAACCTAGAAAAACAAGCCGGCGAACTATATTGTGGGAAATATATGTACCCGACACAAATTTCATAATTTAATAACTATAAAACGTTTAAAATTAAAAAAGGCACTATAAATTGAAGAATAACACAAAACTACAGCGTAAACTCTGGAATTAAATTGCGAATGACAGCGAATTTTACTTAATACATAGTAATTTTCCGGGTTGTTGTGCCGTGACCTCGGTAACTGGTAGCTGCGATAAACAGCGGCCAGAATCTTTATAAAACAAGCGGATCGGCGCTGAAAGAGATTAGACATGTTCCTAAATATATGGTACTCTAACCCTAGCCTCTATCGAAGCGGCCTGAGAGCAAGTAATGTCGTATGAAAATCATCATCGGTCTGACTAAACGTCAAACACATAATTATCTTCTTATTCAGGGTATGCAGAGAGTTACGGTCGCTCACAGTTGAAGACAATAGCCTGTAACAATGAGCCGCGGCTAGACCATATATCGCACAATGGGCCGTTAAAAAATGATCTGGCGCGTGACTGTGGAATTTAGTAGGTTGTAAAAATCGCGGTGGAGATCGTAACGGGGGATAAATCCGCAAGGAAATACGTTTCGGTTGAATTAAACGAGGAAAATGTATCATTCAGCGTGTAGTAATAAAAATGTACTATTAGTAGAACATTTCACTTCGATCGGCTTGTCAGATGTTTGAAATAAGCATATTTTTTACACGTTTCAAGTTTAGATGACACAAATTTAGGATGTGGTGCGATTTGAAATGTATTGTATGGACAAGTAGATATTGAATAAGCATAAATAAATGTATTGTTAACTTAAATATACGGATTTTGTAGTTCTGTTGTTCATTTCGGGACACGAAGCTAAACAAAATGTTTGTATTCTATCAAGTATAAATAAAATGCAGTGAAGAACAATAATTGGGAAACCATTTCTTTACTATGTTTTATTATTATTTAGTATAGGGTACATTCTTAGTAGCAGTAAAAATTAGTAAATTGCAATAAATTGTATGTTTTCTTAGTAACAGTCGACCATAAAAGTCGTGCGTGTGAAGTTAACCCCTCAATGTTCGATTTTTGTTAAAATTTTTATAGTGCTGGATTGTATATGAATAGTTCTGAAGTGCTCTATAAATTTAAACAATAGTTCTGTGACGTTTAGTGAAAATTTTTTTTTATATATATGGGGGGCCAACTTCACGCAGCCTCCCATTTATGAGTTCTGTCATATTTTTTGCTCGTTTTGGGATGTACTTCAATAATTCTACAGTTCTATGTAATTTTTTGCAATAGTTCTGTACCATAACAGGTTTAAAAATCAACATATAGTTATTAAGTAAAATAATTTCTAAAATACGTACTCTTGTGAAAATAGCGGCGATATTGTATTGTATTCCAATAATCCTACTATTCCATGTAAACCGCATGGATCTAGGTGCTCTAGTTCCGGAGTTATCGAATTTAATTAATATAAGGATTTTTAAAAAAAAATTGAAAAAGGGGGGTCTGGCGAAAATAAGAACAGTTCTACATTGTGCACCAATAGTTCTACTATTCCATGCAAACCGCATGGATATAGTTGCTCTAGTTCCAGAGTTATCGAATTTAATTAATATAATGATTTTTCAAAAATTTTGAAAAAGGGAGTTCTGGCGAAAATAAGAACAGTTCTGCATTGTGCACCAATAGTTCTACTATTCCATGCAAACCGCATGGATCTAGGTGCTCTAGTTCCGGAGTTATCGAATTTAATTAATATAAAGATTTTGAAAAAATATTGAAAAAGGGAGTTCTGGCGAAAATAAGAACAGTTCTGCATTGTGTACCAATAGTTCTACTATTCCATGCAAACCGCATCGATATAGGTGCTCTTGTTCCGGAGTTATCGAATTTAATTAATATTAATGATTTTTCAAAAATATTGAAAAAGGGAGTTCTGGCGAAAATAAGAACAGTTCTGCATTGTGTACCAATAGTTCTACTATTCCATGCAAACCGCATCGATATAGGTGCTCTTGTTCCGGAGTTATCGAATTTAATTAATATTAATGATTTTTCAAAAATTTTGAAAAAGGGAGTTCTGGCGAAAATAAGAACAGTTATGCGTTGTGCACCAATAGTTCTACTATTCCATACAAACCGCATGGATCTAGGTGCTCTAGTTCCGGAGTTATCGAATTTAATTAATATAAGGATTTTTCAAAAATTTTGAAAAAGGGAGTTCTGGCGAAAGTAAGAACAGTTCTGCATTGTGCACCAATAGTTCTACTATTCCATGCAAACCGCATTGATCAAGGAGCTCTAGTTCCGGAGTTATCGAATTTAATTAATATAAAGATTTTTTAAAAATATTGAAAAAGGGAGTTCTGGCGAAAATAAGAACAGTTCTGCATTGTGCACCAATAGTTCTACTATTCCATGCAAACCGCATGGATATAGGTGCTCTAGTTCCAGAGTTATCGAATTTAATTAATATAATGATTTTTCAAAAATTTTGAAAAAGGGAGTTCTGGTGAAAATAAGAACAGTTCTGCATTGTGCACCAATAGTTCTACTATTCCATGCAACCCGCATGGATCTAGGTGCTCTAGTTCCAGAGTTATTGAATTTAATTATTATAAGGATTTTGCAAAGATTTTGGAAAAGGGAGTTCTGACGAATATAAGAACAGTCATAAATGGGGGGCTGCGTGAAGTTGGCCCCCATATATATAAAAAAAAAATTTCACTAAACGTCATAGAACTATTGTTTAAATTTATAGAGCACTTCAGAACTATTCATATATAATCCAGCACTATAAAAATTTTAACAAAAATCGAACATTGGGGGGCACACGCACTAAAAGTCAGTATATGCATTGATTGTAAATGTGACAATGTTGATCATAATAGTTTTGGTTATATGCTCATAAAATCGTGTTTTAGTTGTAATAGACATTACATAAGATAAATAAACAAAATATCAAGAATTTAAAATAAGAACTTGTTTCAAATTGTTTGTGGATGTATATAGGTCTATGTTTAAATAATATAGATACCTATAATTAGTTCAATAATATGCGTTTATTTGAACATATAAACGGATATGCATGATTACAGTTGTGGTACAATTATTGTTAAACTTAAATGAATACCTAAATTTCAACAAAGAAACAACATACCTATTTAATTACACTGGGTGATTTTGAAGTGGAGTAGTAATTTTAGAACAAGCTTACTTAAGAACAAGTGGTATGCAAAAAATAAACCAATAAATTGTTAATACAAAAATTTATAAATAACTCGTATTTTTAAATTATGTAAGCCGGTCCTGTACACTGTCCTGTGCACATGTTCAAAATATTTTTCTCCGTGTATGTATGGTATAATTCCTTACAATTCTGTTAAATTTGATGAAATAATTTCGTGAATTGACTGATACTCCTGATACTCTTTTTATAAATCAAATGAAACATTTGGAACAATAGAATTTAGCAGCCAGATTTATCACAGAATATAATTTTTACATAATATTCTTGGAAAAAGTTGTTTCTGAACAGGTGAGTGACTATTGTAATAAAGCCAATATCCTGTCGGATACTCAGTCTGGCTTTCGAGCTTAATGTAGTATTTGTACAGCTCTGCTAAAAGTTGAAGGTATTTAACACTAAATCATGCAATACCTTTGTATCAAATTAAAATACTTTGGATTGGACATATCTAGATTTAATAATAGCTCTACTGGAGTCCCCCAAGGTAGTGCTCTAAGGCCTCTTCTCTTTTCCATTTATACTGCGGATTTTTGTAATTACCTTCTTCATTGTTAGTACCATCAATATGCTTGTATTAGGCTCAGTTATAATCTTCGAAAGTTTGATTAACCTCAGTGCTAGATTTCAAATCCAGTTATCTTGCTTAGCTTTTAAGATAGCTTCAAGTTTCCAAACCATAGAACTGCTCTGTTTCGGTGGTCATTTGCTTACAATGCTATAAAAAATTACAATTTCTTGCCTAATGATGTCAAGTCTCTCAAGTCTTCACAGTTTTAAGAAAACTCTTAAAGAATATGTAAGTTAAATACATAGGTATAGCAATTGGTTTGTGATTGATTATTTTTCAAGAATATATTATTTCAACTATTACCAGAATCAAATATTGTTGTATTAAACATGAGTTATATTAAGTGTGATACCTACGTATTCAAATAATTATTTTCTTTGTATGTATTATTTCATCTTACATCTTATACATAAGCTTTTATTTAAATATTAGATATATATCTACAAGATTTCAAAATAAACATTACCATTTTTACTTTCTTTCTTGATACATTGAACACTCGAAATATATTTCTGAAACTCCTGATCCCATCCGGGGGGGAGGCAGACATTGACGAATAGGATTCCTGTTGTAACCGTTTTCAAACGAGCCGTTTTACAGCTTCTAGTCAGAGGGAGAAATTGCTTTATGTGCGAGTGTGCTTTCGAAGTGTTCCGAACTTTCTCTCCGCCGTTCAATTTCTAAAAATAACGAATTGAATTAGGCTTACGTAATATTCGTACCTACACGGGTAATGGAGGTACTAGAAATGAAAATAATTAGCGTGCGATTGCACTTTGCACAACTTAAATTATTGTTATACGTTGTAGGCCCACTTTTGCCAGAAAAGTAAATATTAAAGAAAGAGTGGATTGCTAATTATGATTGATGACCCCACAATATTCTAAGCGCCGATCGTTATTATCTTTAGTAAGTTCTTGGACTAACGTAATTTTATATGGGTGAAATTTATAGTGTTAATATTTTTCGGACGATAAGAAATTACGCAAAATCCCGAGAAGTCGCGCAAAATCACGCATCTGGAGGTAAATTTACCCGTAAAGATTGACAATACTGTCCACTTTGCGTCATTATCGACTTTATTATACGAGGTGTGGCAATTAAGTTCTGGGAATTGGTCAATGAAAAAAACAAGGAAATTAAATTTCGCCAAAATTTTATTATCGACCTTCACAATAGTCTCCCTCTAACTCTACACAACGATTCCAACGTTGCTCTCACGATTGGAAGCATCCTTGGTAATCATCCGCAGTTAACCCGTTCAGCACCACAGCTTCTTTGACCTCCTGTACGCCGCCATGATGGGTTTCCTTGAGGTGCGACTTCATCTTGGGGAATAAAAAAAATCGCAGGGGGCAATATCGGGGCTATAGGGTGGGTGCGTTAACGTTGGAATGCCTTTTTTGCCAAAAACTCTTGCACAATGAACGAGGAATGGGCTGGCGCGTTGTCATGGTGCAAGATCTAGCCGTTCTTGGCGAGTTCGGGTCGCCGTTCCACATTACTAAAATATGACTTCAAAACTGCAATCACTTTCAAGTGATTTTGATAGTTGCCGCGACGTTCAGAACCTTATTTATTAATTTAAAGTCGAAGGACTTGCAAGTTATATTTATTAGTCCAAACAACATTATCGCTACGTGTTAGCATCATCACGCACATCAGTTACAAAGTACGTACTTATCATCACTTAAATTCACCATAAAGTCAATTTTACCATGTAATTTCCCAAAGTTGAAAACCTTTATGCCGTTTTCATTGTATAATTTCTGTCTATTCGATCATGTCACGTGTGGAGGGTCACTTCTTGTTCCCGTTAAGGATGCTAAAATATCGATTACTTTCAAGTGTTTCTTAGATCAAACGACTTCAAAGATTTGCAAAATGTGCCGTTTTGTAGGTCGCTATTATTGTAAAATATTAATCTTAACTTCGCAAATAAAGCTTTTGTCGTTATCTATATATCAAATTTAATAAAATAAACAATAAAAGATAGCTTTTAATTTTGGGGTTCATTACCTACCTGTTTCACTGCACTTATATCTGCCTAACATGTGCTTGATTCAAAATTAAGGAAATTGAGATGGAATATGTAGAAAGAAATGAAATAATAATAAATTGTCTTTATTTTCAGTAATAATACAAGTGAAAATACAGTATGCTCCAAAAGTATGGAATAAATTCAATAAAAACGAAACAATTATTTTTTGGGAAAAATCCTCGAACAGGTCGATTTTTAATTTAAAAAATACATATTTCAGCGTAAAATGCGATTTTCAAATGTCATTTGTTTTCGAGTAATGACGTCATCGATTTTTTTTTAAATGGCAACACCATATTTTTTTCCTTGATTCTGAAAGATCGTTTAATTCTCTATCAGACAGTACTAAAATTTTGCCCTCTTACATAGGAAAGTTTTCGAGTAAATGACGATTGAATGTTAGAAAACGTAAATTTTATCCATAAAAAAGTAACAATTCTGAGGTATGTAAAATAAAATACAATTGATTAAATTTTATACTTAAATAAAATGTTCGAATTGCCATCCACCAACTTCTTGACAATGCGCAAGTCTGTGAAGAAATTCTTCTTGCACATTATGAATGATTTCTGGGGTAACTCTGTGTATTTCGTCCCGAATGCGATTTTGAAGTTCTTCTAAATTACGTGGTTTATTAGTGTACACTTTTGACTTCAAGTATCCCCATAAAAAATAGTCAAGAGGTGTAAGATCTGGCGATCTTGCAGGCCATTCTATCGGTCCGCGTCTGCCGATCCACCTCCCAGGAAAACAGTTGTCCAAAAAATCTCGTTCAGGGCGCGCATAGTGCGGAGGTGCACCGTCTTGCTGAAACCATATGGTATCGTCAGGAATGTCAGGGTCATTATCGTTAGGAAAAATTACTGCAAGGGCTGGAACAAGGTCATTTTTTAGAAAATCTAAATATCTTTGTCCCGTAAGGGTTCCTTCAAAGAAGAAAAGCCCTACTATTCTGTCGTCAACTATTCCAGCCCACACATTTAATTTCTGAGGGTGTTGGGTATGTGCCTCTGCCATCCAATGAGGATTTTCCCGACTCCAATATCTGCAAGTTTGACGGTTTACTGTACCATCCAGACAAAATGTGGCCTCATCTGAAAAAAGTATTTGCCGGTGTAAATTTCTATTTCCTTGACATAAATCCATTAGAATTTCGCAAAAGTATAAGCGGCGATCGGGATCATCTTCATTGAGTTCCTGCACAAGTTGAATTTTGTAGGGATGATATTTTTCCTTTCTCAAGATACGTAGCACTGTGCTCTGACTAGTGTCATTGTTTAATGCAACCAATCGTGAAGAGTTATGAGGATTATCCACCATACTTATCAAAATGTTCTGTTTCTGATTTTCATTAATGCCAGTTTCTCTAAATTTAGACTCTACCTTACCGACTGTTGATTGGCTGATAGGGCGATCTGGATATTTTTCATTAAATAAATCGCAAACTTCCTGCTGAGTTCTAGTCATATTCCCGCATCCGATAAAAATTAAAATTTCAATTCTTTGAGTAACAGTTAAATGTGCCATAATACTTTAAATTGAATAATAATTTCTATGTCGCTTACAATACTTATTAGAAAGTCGGTGTGACAGTGACACTTTGCAAAGATTTTCACCTACGTGATCCATAAAAGAACTATGGAATTCGAAAAACTAAACTTGATAACGTTTTTGCTTTATTTTGATTGATTTACGTTTTCTAACATTCAGACGTCATTTACTCGAAAACTTTCCTATGTAAGAGGGCAAAATTTTAGTACTGTCTGAGAATTAAACCATCTTTCACAATCAAGGAAAAAAATATGGGGTTGCCATTTAAAAAAAAATCGATGACGTCATTACTCGAAAACAAATGACATTTGAAAATCGCATTTTACGCTAAAATATGTATTTTTTAAATTAAAAATCGACCTGTTCGAGGATTTTTCCCAAAAAATAATTACTTTGTTTTTATTGAATTTATTCCATACTTTTGGCGCATACTGTATAAAAATAATAGAAGAAAACTATTACATAATGAATATATAAATGCAATTATATTAGCTGTCAGACAAGGCAAGCAACATACTAAAATTAATGAGTGATGGAAGAATGTTGACGTTCCTTAGAAGCGATTCGACGCTGCGACATCAAGTGTAGTGGCAAGACACTTTAAAGTACCTACAATAGTTGTAGCTACGTTCCAACGGTTAATTGTGCTAGTTGAGTTGTTAAAATTTTGGAATAAATAAATTGTAGACTTATCTCTCTCACACTGCATGTGACAGAACCTGTCAGTTGGGGAATTTATAGTAATTTAAAAAAGTAATGGAATTGAGCCTAAATTTCATTAAAATTCATGGAATGGCCGAGAAACTCTTACAAAAATTGATGGTACTTATTCCAGAAAATGAAAAAGTTCGTATAAAGCCATGATAATAAATTAGAATATAATTAAAATTTTGTTTTTGACTATCGAAAATATGGAGAAAAAACTTTTTTGATTTAATTTTTTTACGTGAAAATGGTGCGTCGTACGAGAGTAAGTCTAGGGGACCGAATTTGCTGTAAAATATATGGAGATTTTAAATAATTTTAGTTTTTAGAAAAAGCAGTGGCAAACCATTTTTTTCTTCGAAAATGTTTACTTCAAACCTCGTACGGACGTCATTGGCAAAGATTTTAAAACATTTTTACATCAAACAATGCTCCTTAATGATTAATAGGTGTGTACAAAATTTCATAAAAATATCTGGAGTGATAAGAAAATTATAATAAAAAAGGAATTTTTTTCTTAAAACTGTAACACCCTGTAGCTCAAAAATTAAGAGGTTTAGGACATATGTTGATATTAAGTGTTCTTCTTAAAATAACCGAAGGATTCACACCCTTAAGTATCGGCATTCAATTAATAAACACCCTGTAAAAATGATTGTTTGTATGTCCTTTATAGAATCGTAAACTATGCATTTGATCATGTGATGATCTTTAGCAAAGTTGTTGTGCATAAGCTCACGAAGGTTTCTAAGTTGGTACGACCAATTTTCCACAGGTGGCGCCACTGTCATTCCAATGAATTTCATATATTTTTTTCGAAATGAACAAAATCAATAAAGTGACTCAAAATGAATTGAATATTTGTGTAATGTATTTCCTTCAAATTTATTTTAGTTGGTGGCGTAACAACGCGCGCAGGGTACAGCTTATAAATTTGCTTACTCCACCATGCCCATACTTGGCTGGCAAAACATACACCTAATGTATCTTAACGAAACTCTAATACCCCCTATAGTTGGACGATGATGATGGTGGTCTAAAGCTGCATCAACTTCATACACCTGCGCCAACTGCCAGGTATTTTTTTTTAATAAAAGCTAATATTAAATTACATCGACGTACCCGTAAATAGGTTGTCAATCAACTTAATCGTTGTGTAATAAGCAAGGTGTTCGTGAAAATCCGTTAAACGGAACCTATCTTTGTCTAAATATATTACAAACTTGTAGATGAACTTGTGGATTCATTATTTGGCTGGAAAATAATCTCCAGAATATTTTTTCCGGTTCAAAATTTACGCCTTCACTGTGTTTTTGAAAGTGAGATTAATGTAGTGAGAATTAAAGAATTGACCTAATATCGGTATCGATCAGTTATCTATCTAACCCCAATAAAACGACACCATAATGCTATTAGGCTGTTGGAAAAATAATAAATGATAACATAAAGCTCGAAAAGGGGAGCGAATTGAGCGTTGCCAACCATCCGTGCCTCAAGCTAATAAATAATTTATGCTTTTACATTGATTTATTGAAAAGAGTGTAAATAGAGTAAGTAGTTTTCTTTGAAATAACATATTAAAATTTTATTAAGTGCAATTTTTACAGTAAGGCAAAGCTTTCAATTGAAAATACAGTATGGTTTTTTCCGTAAATAAAACTGTCTAAAACTATGGATCTTTTATTGACAATTTTGTTAAATCTCATTATTATGACTAGAGACCGAAGATGTGGCTCTTCCAATCGTACACACGTTACGCTATACACACACTATAAGTGTATGAATTCCCTTTATGTAAAAGATATTTGTCATGTATAATAAAAGTGCATATGTATAAGCCTATCTGGCGTCGATTTAGGTTATTTATAGGATATCTGTCTTAATCACATAAGTACATTTAATAACTGTACTATATAAGGCTTAGCAGCCACCTGGGTATTTTTTATAATACTGAAGGTACACGAACAAATAGCGACAAAAAACGTTTTGATTGACAAAGTATTAGCTCCGAAATCTATGAAATTACATGTGCAAGGTGACTTAGTACAAATATTTTAAGAGGGCATAGAGAAAAATAAAAATTAAAGAAATCACCATTTAAAAAATTTCCAAAATTATACAGCGAAAAAAAATGTTCTCGCTTTCGCCTTTTCGTAGTTCTTAGAATTAAACTTCTACCCACCATATATTTTTATACTCAAAAGATCTGCCCCACAATCGGCTAACAGAGAGGTTGAGGATTGCTGAAAATAGTGTCTAGTATACGCATTTGGATTAGGCACTTTAAAAAATCGTGCAAATCAGTTTTTGGCACATTGCCAATGGTATTTATACCAATAGGTTGTTTGGTACATGTACCAGTTTTATGTCCAAGAAAGAAGCTATTTTTGTTACTAATTCTAGGCACACGAAAATCTATCAAATACAATATAGACGAAAAATTAGCTTTATTGTGGAGAATTTTAAATAGAAACAGTACAGCTGTTATATTCCTCCTGTTTCTTAAACTGCTCATACTAAACCTCTCCAAAAAATAATTGTAAGGTGTGCCTCTCAATGGATGTGCGGCATCCAAAGAAAAAACTGCAGATTTAAAGAAGCGCCTTTGGATCCTTTCAATTGCCGTGTTATGTACCACATATATAGGATTCTATACAATAGATAAAGAGAAGTTTAAAAGTATTCATATTTTTGAATTCTTTCATATTCGTTAATATGAATCCAAGAGTTTTATAGACACTACTAACAGTATTCTGAACAAGAGGTACAAAGGATAGTTTCAAATCAAAGGAGATCGCATATAGTTTCAGGCCTGTATAAAGTAATATTGTCCAACTTGTAGTCATAAAGCAGCACTCCAGACTTGCGACAATACTTATGACATTGCATTGCACTTGGCAACATTTATTGGTAATCTGTTACTAACACACCACAAATTAATAAGATTTAAATTTCGCTGCAGTTTATTACAGTCGGTGTATGGCTCAATATTAGAAAGGATCTTAACATCATCAGCATAAATTAGAACGTTTACATCCAGATCAGCAGTAATATCGTTAATGAGTAAAATAAACAATAAGGGACCAAGAGTAGATCCCTGTGGGACACCTGACTGACATAATGCGATCTATCCGGTAGGTATGAATGAAATAATGCAATAAGATTAGTACTTAGACCAATATCTCATCCAATTTGCCCAATAATAAACCATGCTCTAAACGGTCAAATGCTTTTGAGGAGTTGATGGTTTATTTCTTTATGCTGTATTAAAACGAAACATGTATTCCAGAATTTAGTGTCGGTCGGCCTGCAGATGAGCAACACCCCGTATAGCAGCCACGGCGTTTCATTACGGCGTTTTTAATGACAATAAAAAGGTGATTAAGGTGACACTCGGCCGCGACAACGATGTGTAACTAGGAGGCCATGCAATTGGTCGGGCGTTCGCCAAATAAATCGACTGTTCGGTTTTCGCACCATTAACCGTCGCTATATCCGCGGCGAAGGCCGGCCATTATCTCTGTAAACGGGCGCGATTATCATTGAATCGGTTCAGGGTTAAAAAAATTATATAATGCTCGCACGCAATTTTTTTTTTCGGTTGCAATTCGGCCGCGCTATTGCTGTTAATTGTCTTGTACGCGCGTCGGTTTTTTGCGATAAGTACGTCCTCCAAGTCGAGTTGGACATATTTGGCTTGCTATGTATTAATGAATTTGATCGCTGACTATTGATATACAGGGTTGTCCCCGTAGGTTTAAAGCGCTGGAAATGTGAACGTGAACGAGAAAGTAAAATAATTTAAAAAAACGCTTCTGGTGATGCCGGCGAATGTTAATTGGACAAAATAGTAGTTTTAAAAGAATATTTTGAGTTGTCATTGATATTCGATTGTCAATCTGGTACTATTCAGGGTTACTATCACTAAGTATAAAAATTTTAACCACTTGCTCTGGGAAGTCTAAAAGACAATAAAATATTCTAGCTCAATGTTTAAAAAATGGGGCCAAACCCCCTTTTCTCCCGGAGAATCCACGTCTATGACGACCAACATTCGAGATGGCTCGAACTGCGAACAGCTGTGCGGTCATTTTTCGCGACGTTGCCAAGTTTGAAAACGATGAAATTAAACATTTTTATTAATAATAATAATATCTGAAAGATATCAGATAATCCGAATCGATACAGGATTGTATGTTCTTCATTCCATCGTTGCAAATTGTCAATAGATAGCATTGGATAAAATAATAAAATTAGATATTGGAAGGAACTTTGTGCGTGTAGGGTCATGAACTTTATTTTTTTTACTCAAAAAAATTGCAAGAGACAACAAACATTCTAAATTCAACAGGCATTTAAACAGTTGTTTTTATGTTAAGTGCACAAAATCAGTGTTTCGTATGGTGCGTGGAATGTGAATCATTCATAACCGCCCTAAACCTGATTTTGCACGCGAAATATAAACAATATTTTTTGACTAAAGTATTTGCCAGTATAAAAAACTGTAAAAAATGAACCCAAAATAATATACAGCTATATTTCAACGTCTTATGAGTATGACAGGACGAGCAGAATAAAAAATACTCGGCCAGGAGAAGTTTTATCAGGCTAAATATTTTGCCAAATTTTAGTTCTTAATTTCATATAGAAAAAATGTCTATGGAAGATACCTATTAAAATCGGTCGCTTTTTTGCATTATTCAGGATCAACCTGTTATAATATTTTTCTTAATAGGTTTTGTTTTCGAGATACAGGATGTTAAGGTTTAGGAAAAAATTAACTTTTCTTTTAAATTTCACGAATCCTTGATAACAATTTTTTTAAAAGTGAACAATATTATGTATCTTGTTAAGAACAACAACAAATGAAACACTTCATGTTATACATTATTGCAAAGAATTCAGAAAAATTGTAACATTCTTAACTTATGCTGTCATATGTTTCTCTATAAGTAAATGGTTTAATAATAATTAAGAGATGCCAAAAGTGTATTGAAGCTGAAAGTTTTTACTGCGAAAATTTTTTGTAGTAGTTATTTTTTAATATTTTCTAGATTGCTCAACTTCAGTCTTTTAAATATTTTGATTTTGAACATATTTTTTTTCAATTTACCCCTTAAATCACCCGTATCGACGCCACTGCTATTGAGAATAAAACAGTTTGCACATTTTTCTGAAGGAACAGTTGATATTAATTCGTGTACACATTTTGACAACTTTATCTTCAACTAATTTAATAACAACAATAACGATAAGGCGTATTCGCTGGAATATATGAAAAAAGCTCAAATTGATGTTAAATCCACATTGATTCGTGATTTTGAAATAATTTAATGAACAAATATATGAGTGATGTAAAAACATTTTAGCAATATTTTTACGTAAAACTTCGCAGACGATCATTTTTAATAGTTCGCGCTTTCGGTCGGGTTGAAAGAAGTGATCGACAATCGACATCGGTAATCTTTTTTAAAATTCGCGTTATCCTTTGTGTTAAATTAATTTCCAAGCAGGTACCTGACGGCGAGAGTTTACGGTCTATCCTATTATAACAGACTGCCTTTGTGTATAAACTACCCCTAACACTTGAATAGAAAAATATCTAAAATATCTGGTCTGCTTTTTAGGGTGGCTAGATAGCAGTAAAGGTTTCACTATTAATCATTTTACACACACATAAAAGCGACAAACCTCCGACAGACGCTAAAAAATTACTACCTGGCCCCAAAGATAAGGTTCACCTCGTGTGATGGACCAATTGGTGACGTCGGGCGTGTCCTGGGATAGCATTTTTGAGGTTATGTTTAAGTCTCGGTAAGTCGATTGCTTCTCTCTACCTGTGTACTACACTGTTTCCTTTTTTTTAGGCCTGCGCCGGTATCCGGTGACCTTTTTTAAGTGTTTGTTTTTTTTTTTGTACATTCTCTCTGTCGATGTTGTAGTTGGCCTCTATTTATATGCGCCGGTCGAAGGCGTTTGTTGATTCTTTAATTTTTACATCCATTGTTACACATGTACGATATTTTATTATATGCACAAACTTACGATGATGCCTAACTGAACCTTTAGAAATTAGTTAAATAAAGAATTACTTTCCAAACAAATAGCATATCCAAACAGAAATTTGTACGATTTATTTTGCAGTAGGTACCTACACGGACAAGTATATTAATAGGATATCTTTAAAATTTTAAACTTCACTCAAATGCAGGTATATGTAGGTTATTTTTCATTAAATTATAGGTTTATAGGTTTGCACGAATCAAAATTATTAATATTTTTTAATAATATAATAGAGGCACAATAATTGTTATTTATTACAATTTACTACAAATTGTATTAGAGTAGTGTGTGTAAAAATAAAAAAAGTGTTTTTTTTTCCTCACGTCTACTCAGGTTCGCTTCATCGCTTCTGATAGATAAGTCATCGGTTGCTTCACCTATTCTATGGTATATTGAGTAGAGCTAACAAGCGATACTTATACAGGGTGAACCTTAAATAAGTACAAATATTTAACTGCAGGTGTAGTTAATCATATAGATAAGTCTAGTGAAAGTTATTTTTAAAATTTTCAAATATTTATTATTTTTTTTTAAATACCCACATTTTGAGGACCGCTGACCAGATAGACCACTGACGTTACCTAATAAAATAAACCATATGATTTATTGAACACGAGGTTGCCATATCGTCTGTAAGATAAATAATTGTTTAACGTAAATTCAATTTTTGCGGTTGTTTCTAATTTAAAACACTTGTTTTTAACAATAAGTAAAGTAAAATGATCATAAACAATTAAAATATGAATTTTCGCACGTTCGATACTATCAATTAAAGTGTTTAAGAATTTACTTTGTTCAATGATTCCAAAAATTATCCATGAACGTGCATAAAAGCTCACCTACTTACTGAAAAACTAACAGTTATCCACATTTCAGAATTTAATACAATATAATACATTGTACACTGTTAGAATCAAAAAAACAAAAAACTGATGTTAATCGCATGTAAAAAAGAAACTAGTGCCGTAGGCACAGGTAACAGGTAGATGTCATGGGCAGTAGATGAAATGTCCCGACCAGCCCCACTCTCTAGGATTGATAGTCGAGGTCGACAAAGAGAACATGTAATATTTGTATAAAGGGATTTGATAATTTCAATACACTTTTCATCTTCTGAAACCAAACTAAACTAATGGTTTATTTAAGTAATACACTGCTTGACGCATCTGTTTTAACAGTTGCGGCACTAACGTATAAAACGTATTTAAAACGTCTTTTTATTGTCACGGGTTTTTATCTTAAGTGTCTTGTGTATTTAATTAATATTTTTCGTGAAATACAGTGTGATTGAATAAAATGTGGCACATTATTCAAAGAGTGAAAAGGTTGACATGCTAAAAGCATATTTCTCAAGTAGTGATAATCAGTGATAGTGATAACGATAACATATTGTGATAACTCAGTTGGCGTGTAGTAAACATGGATAATGAACAAATTCTGGAAAACTATGATTGGGAGTAGATCATCTGGTTTATATTTTCAATTTATTGGTGAGGTATAGGAATGGCAAAGGGGAGGAGATGGCTAGTAATAATTTCATATATAAACATATTTGTTGGAGCCTATTCGAAGACATTAGTGTAACATTGGCAACGTTGTGAAATTCACATCCTCCATGACTCCCGGAACAGCGGTCCTCAACAAGTTTTCTGTTGAAAAATCGCGAAATTTATTATTCCTGATTTTTTTGTAAAAAAACTATTAATTATGTGTATGTTCTACACAGTGAACTGTACTGCTGTTAAAATATTTGTACTTATTTAAGGTTCACCCTGTATATTTGTCTGGTGTGCCGCTAACGAATGACTAGTAGAATGAAAGGCACAGTCGTTGGCTATGCCTTTCGGGTACGCACATATTTATTTTAAAGACATATGTTCTTTGTGACCCACCTTATATAAATAATTAAATATTACTTTAGAAAGGAATCCAATATATTTAAAGCGTAAATTCTAATTATGTACTTCAGTTTTATTTTTCCTTAATGCAATGTTATCATTTACTCTATTCAAAATTATTTAATATTATTTGAAATTTTTTTTATTTTCAAATCACTTGAAAGTTCGAACAGAGAAAACATAATTTTACTTTGAGAATCACAATTGTGGCCTCAAGTAATTCTTATTGTCTAAATAAAACCATTCTGAATACTAACTTCATGTCATATTAAGGATATTAGTTTTCTTGATTTCAAGTAATTTTTATTGTTAAAAGAAATATGAATGTTCTTATTATTCAAGAATGTCAATCGTTATTTGAACGCTCTATTTAGACAGGCAGGTCAGTTTCTGTAAATTTTCTGAAAATATCAGTTATTTCAGTTTTTTTTTTATTCTTTTTATGTGTCTTCGATATATATTATTTTATTTTAATATGGTAAGTATCGCGCTGATGAAAATATATTAAAAAATAAGATCTTCTATAGTTATACCTACTTATGAAAATAATTTAAATTTAGAATATTGAAAGTTTCATCGAAGACATTTTGATGAATTATAAATTCTACAAACAAATAATTTTATACATTTAAGAACTGAATAATACAGAGCTTGGCAAATAACAGGAATATTGTCTGCAAATACCGAAGTAAATCGAATATATAACGACAGAAAGCGGTCTAACCAACAAATTTTTAGGTACAGAAATCTCGATAAATACAACACAGAGCAAAAGTAATATCAAAAATAAAATTATTGATGTTTTGTTTATCCACTTTTACTACTACCACTAAATTCTCAAATAATATAATAACTTTTAAAATGCATTTGTAAGGGACGCATTATTTTGCTATTCTAACCCCACATTTTAACAATTATTTTCACATTCGTATAAACAAAAGGGAACAATCTATCTACAGTTGAATTTAAAAAATACGTATTTTTAAAGACTTCTGTACCTAAAATTTGTTGGTTAGACGGCTTTCAGCCGTTATACAGGGTTATACAAAAAGTGCATATGAACATCGGTCCGCAAATGCTTCGTTACCGAGATACAGGGTGTCAAAGTTGGGAAAATAAATCGCATTTTCTTAAATATCTTTCGACTGATTCGAAATAATTTAATGAAATTTCATACACGGGGTTTTTTTGGAATGACAAATTCAAAGCTGTGGTCAATTTAGGTGTATTACGTAAAATGCGATTTATTTTCCCAATTTTGACACCCTGTATCTCGGTAACGAAGCACTTGCGGACCGATGTTCATATGCACTTTTTTGCTTAAAATATGACAAGGAATCACCCCTTGAAATTAAAGTCATCACTTAAGATACACCCTGTATGTATATTCATTTTACTTCGGTACGGTATTGCTGTTATCTGTTAAACTCTATATTATCCAGTTCTTAAATGTCTAAAATTACTTGTACTTGTAAAAAACACTGTTTTAGCAATCCGGCGCCCTTAGAAATGCTTTTTAAGTTATTTATTTGAGGAGAATTTAAATAGTAAAAGTAGATAAACAAAACATCAAGAATTTTATTTTTTATATTTTGTTCTACGTGTCTTATTTTTCCAGATTTCTGTACCTAAAACACCACAAATTTGATCATTTTACGGCGAGAAATACGGCGACCCTAAGACTATTGAGGGACATCAATTATCATCAATTTAGAGACGATGGGAAGGAAATATTATATTTAAAAAATTGTAGCATTGAAAATTAAAAAAAAAATCGTTTTGCCACTAGCAGGACCCATACGACGTGCCATATTTTTATTTACCATGTGGTCACGTCGTCCTATTAATAAATTTGGTCCAGTTCTATGGGACAACACGTCGTAAATCGCTCTTTCCTAAGTATGTTAATGTTACATCTTGAAACCGTAATACGCGTTAATATTTCACGTCCCAAACGACAAATTTGCTATCTAAACTCGGGCACAATTTGAGACCAAGGACTAGATATAGGCTGTGCTAAATTGGAGGAGAGAGATGGCGGATCTAGAGTCACCCAAAAACGCCGCCCGGAATGAGGTCGATCCAATTATTGTTTTCGTTTGATAATCGGCGGTTTCCTTGTTTATTTTATTTTTTTTGTGGCACACGCTGGGTCGGGCGTAAATTTTCCCCGCTGACCGAATTGTTCTATTGGGATTTTTAACGGAAGCGGTATAGAAACGTTTCTAAACGTGAAGTCATATACAGTGTGTTTTTGAAATGAATGAAAATTTTATGGCAAGAGTAGAGAACTGTAAAGGAATTGGTATAAGCAGGAATTGCATGTTCATTTTTGCTTAAAATCGGTTATTGCAGAAAATGGCCTTGAAAAGAATCATCCCCCGAATTTAACAGCACTAAAATATTAGGGTTGTTTCTCATAGAGAATCGTTTGTAGTTGTTTGTATTGAAAACATTTTCGTTTGTAGTAGCTAGGGAAAGAACTAGCTATTTTTAATATATTCTCGTGTGTAAAATATATAAAACAATTTCTATTTTAAATAAGTATACGAAACAGTAACTTTTTCCATCACTTTGATTTGCTTACTGGTACAGATGTGACAATTTTGAAGAAGAAAACAGTAGATATAGTTTTGCCGAGCTTTGACTAGATTTAAAGTAGGAAAAATATTCCTCAACCGAAAGTTACAAAATCGTTTGTAGTAACCTTTATTTCCTTTGTAGTTCCTCGAAATCTAAAGTAGAGTCACTATACTTAAAGCGGAGGCTGAAAAATAGTTGCAGTTGTTTGTAATAACATTCACTTCTTTTGTAGTTCCTCGAAATTTAAAGTAGAGCCATTGTACTTCCAACAGAGGTTAGAGAATCATTTTTAGTAACTTTAATTTCGTTTGTAGTATCCCGAAATCTAAAGTAGTGTCAGCATACTTCAAGCGAAGTTTAAATAATCGTTTGTAGTAACCTTCACTTTGTTTGTATTTCCTTGAAAATCCAAAGTAGAATCAGTATACTCAAGGGGAGGCTAAAGAATCGTTTGTATATGTTCGTAGTAATCTTCTTTTCGTTTATAGTTTTTCGAAATCTAAAGTAGAGTCACTATATTTCAAGTGGATGCTAAAGAATCGTTTGTAGTAACCTTCATTTCGTTTGTAGTTCCTTTGAAATCCAAAGTAGAATCACTATATATCAAGTCGAGGCTGAAATAACGGTTGTAGTAGTTTGTAGTAACCTTCATTTCGTTTGTAGTTCCTTGAAATCCAAAGTAGAGTCACTATACTTCAAGCGGAGGCTAAAGAATCTTTTGTAGATGTTCATAGCAACCTTCATTTCGTTTATAGTTTCTCGAAATCTAAAGTAGAGTCACTATATTTCAAGTAGATGCTAAATAATCGTTTGTAGTAACCTTCATTTCGTTTGTAGTTCCTTTGAAATCCAAAGTAGAATCACTATATATCAAGTCGAGGCTGAAATAACGGTTGTAGTAGTTTGTAGTAACCTTCATTTCGTTTGTAGTTCCTTGAAATCCAAAGTAGAGTCACTATACTTCAAGCGGAGGGTAAAGAATCTTTTGTAGATGTTCATAGCAACCTTCATTTCGTTTGTAGTTTCTCGAAATCTAAAGTAGAGTCACTATATTTCAAGTAGATGCTAAATAATCGTTTGTAGTAACCTTCATTTCGTTTGTAGTTCCTTTGAAATCCAAAGTAGAATCACTATATATCAAGTCGAGGCTGAAATAACGGTTGTAGTAGTTTGTAGTAACCTTCATTTCGTTTGTAGTTCCTTGAAATCCAAAGTAGTCACTATACTTCAAGCGGAGGGTAAAGAATCTTTTGTAGATGTTCATAGCAACCTTCATTTCGTTTGTAGTTTCTCGAAATCTAAAGTAGAGTCACTATATTTCAAGTAGATGCTAAATAATCGTTTGTAGTAACCTTCATTTCGTTTGTAGTTCCTTTGAAATCCAAAGTAGAATCACTATATATCAAGTGTAGGCTGAAATAACGGTTGTAGTAGTTTGTAGTAACCTTCATTTAGTTCATAGTTCCTCGAAATCTAAAGTAAAATCATTATACATTATTTAAAAATATATGAAATTATTACGGTTTCTCCGTTATTGTTTGAGAGACGAAAATGATTTAAGAGCGAAAGCTGTAGGGATTTTAAATATTTTTTAATTTTTTATGTGTCGAAAAGACAATTGAATATCGTACTTATGTCTAAAATGTAGGGCCTTGTTTTATTAAATAGAACAGTCTGTGCTTTTCAAAATTATAGTAAGTATACATGATAACTTATATTTTACGATTTTTGAGATATTACGACTAAATTCTTTTGAACAGGTTCATAACATAAAAGATAAAGTGTCGTGTATAATAAATATATTTTTAAAATGCTCTTCCAGTGACACAAATATATGCAGTGTCGTTTCATTGTTTGACATAAAGCATCAAACCCTTTGTGAATTTCATTTAAGTTCACGTTTTGCAGGACAATTTCATTATTTACAAAATTGTATTTGAAATCTAAATAATTTTTATATGAATTAAGTTTTCTATTATATTAAATTGTGACGATTTGCAATTACTGTAGGATATTTAAACTAAACGTCTCAACCTTGAAAAAAAGTTATTTTTTTATGTGATGACTAGAGACGTATACTATTAATTGTTTAATCCTTATATTTTATCAATTAATATTCCGACCAGCGTTTTCTGGTGTAATAAAATAATTAAACCATGTTACGTGACCATTTAGAGCAACGTTTTAAACAATAAACCCATTATGCACATGTTTATCTCTCTTTCTATTTAATGGCCTTTCGCTTGCGAAAGAGATCTAAAAATCAGATTTTAAACTGTATCTCATTTCCAAGAGTTTAGAATACACTTATCCTTATTCGTGTTGAACATCGGAGACAAATAAGTAATTAAATACGGTTTTTAGGTTGTCAGATGATAAAAGAATGTAGGTTTAGAGTACAAATAAATATTGTTTCTAATGTGGCAGTTAAGATGATCCTGAAAATCCGAATGTGCTCTCGTTGCTCAAGAAGATAACGGTCCTAACCTAAATTCTTAATTAATCGGTTGGTTTCTGTTTATATTTGGTTTCCTTTGATGGTTATCTGTCGTGAAGAGAACTTTGATTAGATTTTTGTTTTTGAATTTAATGTAAATGTATTTACATTCGACGGTAATAGAACCGGTTTTTTAATACGCGAACGCTTTATATAAACATGTGCAGGTAATAATGCAATCAAATTGCAATTGTTTTTCTCATAAACCACCTTGATAACAACAATGCATGTAGAGGCGGCCGTCTCTGTTTTTCATGCGTTGAGATGAAGAAAATGGCGCGGCTTGCCTTGACCTTGCACGCGTTGTTTGTATCATAATTTTGTATTTTTTTTTTAATTTAATAAATGTAAGCATAAGCAAGTTTGTTTTGTGGTCTAATCGAATTCGAAAAAGTTAAAATCAAGTTAAATTTATTAAAAAAAAAATTGTAATTGGAAGGAGAGGAAATTATATGGCGCTTTTGGGCTATTGAAATTTTGGACCTTTATAGCTTTTGTTTTGGTGTAAATAATCAGGTTAGTTGATTCTCAGATAATGAAGAACCGACATCAGAATTGAAGCACTCGATAGTTTGTTTTGATCATATTATCGTTATGTCAAGGTCTCAAAAGGTTTACATGACTATGATTTTTGTATTGGTTTCTGTTATTTGATTTTTTAAACTAATTTTATTTTATTAGAAAATAATTCAAATTTGTGATCATACCGACAATTTTTTTTTTTTGTAGTAATTGTCATTTTATTTATTTTTTGTAAATTTGGCTGACAGCAATATTTCTTCATTGCACCTAATTTTCTTTTTTTTTTTTCAAAAATTATTATAGGGATTTTTTTGTTACAAATATGGCCACGTATAATTTTCATTTCTAGTTAGGCAGTAGTAGAAATTAGTGTAATAACCATTTTGAAAATCTGTAGATAGAGTATAACAATCTGGTTATAGAATGGCCACGTAGGGGTCCAGATCTAAATCCACTGTACTTTTTCTTGTGGTGTGCGGATCCGCTTGAATACATACTTCAAATTTATATATTTTTTTGTTTAATTTATTAAATTAAATGTTATTAGCTACTGTAAAAGTTTGTTTTCACATCAGGTAGATTTTAAATTTGTGATAGAGGAACAATACTGTATGCAACAGTAGGTAATTATCAGACATTTTCGATGCCTTCTACATTTCTTAAGGGAAACACAAATTCAGTAAATTTAAAACTTAAGGCTCCATAAAAGAATGTTCTTTAATGTAATTTGGGCCACTGGGTAAGTAACGCTGGAGAACACCAGGTTGCCGCATATAGTAAAAAAATCCGTAAATTAATTTTCGAAAAAATTGGTTGTAAAAAAAGTCTTAGTAGACTGTGGATCTACAGCTGGATTATAGAAATAGGTTCACCAAGTACATCTTGAAGGTTAATTCACAGGGTGTTCAGTAAATAATGAGCCATACTGTAAAGCCAGCTTCATTGTATAAAAATTGGGTGATTTAAAAATTTAAATCAACTTACCAACTTTGCTTTCTTAAATAGTTATAGGTCCGACAAAAAATTTTCTTTTTATTTAATTTTTTTAAGACATTAAACTGCGTTTAACTTATTTGTTAAGGTCGTATTTCACGCCGTAAAATGATCAAATTTGTTTTTGTTTTTAGATACAGAAATATCGAAAAATAAAACTCGTATAACAAAAGTAATATCAAAACTAATGTTATTTATGTTTTGTTTATCCACCTTCACTATTTAAATCTCCACAAAAATGTCTGTACCTAACATCTTGTTGGTTAGACAGCTTTCTGTCGTTATATATTCGGTACCTTTGAATATTCGCAGGTGGCATGAGATAATATTCCTGTTATTTGCTTTACTCTATATTGTTCAGTTCTTCAATGTCTGAAATTATTTGTGGAAAACACTATTTCAAAAATAATGTGCCCTTTACAAAAATTATAACAAATTATTTTGTGTTTTTAGGTTTAAGTGGTTATTTATTTTTAAATACTGTATTTCTTTGATGTTATCGTAGTTATTGCGCTATCTAAATAATGGGCACTCGCCCATCCTGGCACTTGATCTAAATAGATAAATATTCCTTTTGCTAAGCCTACTGCGATCCCGAAAAGAACTCCAACGCGCGCCCGTTATGTAACACAAAACTCCCGCATCTCCGAACGTATAATAATCCGGACGATTATTTTTAGCGCCTCCGTCCTTCGGCAATTCCTGGATATGATTTTAATTTGCGCCAATTTTCTAGGTAAGCGCTGTACACCGCCACGCGAAAAATCGAATCGTATAGCGAAATAACAAAACACTGCGCTCGCCTCCTAAGCCGCCTAACAACAATCGCAACACGTGGCAGGGACAAGGCGAGGACGTGATAAATCAGTTGTTAATTTTTTCAATGGAAAAAGCGGTGTTTGCGTTAGGCAACGTGCGGTGGGACGAGGAGAACTGGTGGAAAATCGCGGGGTGCCGTTTTGTCCCACGTTTTTCGATTTTGGCAACCAGAGAATGATCCTTGATGCGATCTGCTGGTCGTGGTCGAACTGATATTCGTTGTAGGAATTTTTAAATATCTTGTGAAGCATATATTACAAAAACATTATCGCTTTCATATAGGCACTTATGAAAATATCATATCTCAGCTTTGTTTTTTTGTATATTTGTTTTATTTCATCCGCTTATTGCCAACGAAAAAAAACGGGAAAATGTCCAGTAAAACATCATCTTGTAAGTATTCAAGTGTTTTTGAGAAAAATTGAGAAAATCAAATTTTACCTCTCTCTTTTAAAGTGCCTCTCTCTGATTTTTTTGTATACACTTATATAACACCCTGTATATTAAAAAAATACAATTATATTATTTGATTAATTCTAACCCCAGTGTTTTTTAAAACAATGCAAATATTTTTAGAAAGAAATTGCGATTTTTAAATAAAATTGTCAAAAATATCTGTAAATGCAACTGGACCCTTTCTTTCTCTATTTTATATAGGTGAGAATGTAGTGAGAAACATTTGGAAAACGTTCCTGGTGTAATTATGAATCATTTATTAATTCAATAACAAAACTTTTTTAGAGCAAGGCTCCCAAACCGCTATCTTAAAATTGTAACAGTTTTCATAAAAAATAACAAAAGACGGTATACATTATGCGGTTTCAGATATCGCAATAAACCGCGACTTATCAAAAATGACGTTCCATTTTAAATGGGGGAAACATGGTCATAGGAGGTTGTTATTGACCGTTATTATCGAATTTCGTTGCACCAAGATACTGATACTGTAGAATAAACAAAAACAAAATTAGTTGGACCTACGGTTGATTGTAACTAATTAAATATCTCGACACTCTCACCTATTGAAATCGAAAGGAAATGTGTAAGTTGTCTTACTTCTACACCACTGCCTTCGCAAATGCATTTATTTGAAGCAAATTGTATACATACCTTCTGTCTTGAGCATATTTAAAATCGGACAAATTGTCGTATATTCTTAAGTAAATGAAGATATTCGAACTGTTATTAATACTCTAATCATAAGCTAGACGGTACCTATGTTATCATATGGTATCTTTCAGTTTTATATGTTCTTAAATGGCCATGAACATACGTGCCTTTGAAAATTTTGAACAACCGAATTTTCTTACTATTTCTTCTACGTCCGTATCGTTTAAAAATGTATACTTATATCACTATCAACAGTTAACGACATTGATTTATACCTTACCATTACTTATTTTATAAGATTAACCGCTTCAATACTTTATAATGTCTATCAATCGACCAGTGTCGACTATCGACCATATCGATTGTTACGTGTGATTTCCAACCGGGACCGTAGCCGACCGAGAGTAACCACCACTGTTGTTTGCATTTGTATGCAAAATTCTCGCAAAAATCATGCAAAATGCAAGCAAGAACAAGACTTTAAACAAACTATTGTCTTGTTTTGCAAGACAATTTTTGTTTCAAATTTTGCAAGATTTCTTGTCCCAGTCAACACTAAACCAAACAGACCAACTAAAATATAACATTTTGGAAGGATATTGTCTAAATTTTACAAATTGTAATCATTTATCTTATTCGGTTCATATGATTTCATTTAATGAGAATTGTAAGATTTTATTTACCTACTTAATAGTTTAATAATTATAAAAAAAAAATACGAAAAGCAGTAATAAAAATATGTATAACTTTGTAAAAAATCTTCTTGTTTGTGACAATTACCTACGTCTGTATGCACTAATTGGGTACTTGTATATATAATTATTTAATGTCATTATCTTAACGTATCAATTAAAAATATTTATGGATTCCCAAGCTGTCAGATGTGGGTATAGGTGATAATAATTATTTTGTTTTTAAACTGATATTTTTAATATGTATTGCGCACACAACATATTTTAATATACATTTGCGTCAGTAGCCGATATCGTTTATGGTATATTTTTGTCAGTGAAGGTAAAGGAAAAAAGAACTGAAATATCGATTAGGTGCTATACCTAGCAGGGACGCCACTGCATCTGGTGTCAGTTGAAAGACGTCGGCTAACAGCTGACTAAAGTTAAAAAAAAACTATGGGGACTGATTTAATATTTACAGTCCTTTCGTGTGCAGTTGTATCATTAACGAGCCCCTGTGAGAGATGAGTAAGCCGCGCATATGGGCTCAGGGGTGCGTGTAATCCTTCTAAGGGTTGTCCAGCGGGAGGGTTCGATTCGGAAGATTCAAAGTGCGGACGGACAGGTCATTGAACCATTCTCTGATGTAGGAGATCGAATACAGCCGGAACAAAAACCAAACCAACCAAAAGCTCCGTCCACTTTCTGTCAAGGTGCCTGTAAATTATACAGGACGTTTTACAAGGTTTGTGAAAAACTTGGCAGCTGGGTTAATGTCAAACATGTTTTATTATACTAACATAGGTCCGGTTCATTTTTGTTCAGCAACGTTTCATTATCAACGTTTGGGGTAGCATTTTCAGCAATAATTTACTGCCTGTAGATATTTTAAATGAACCTTTAAATGCAGATCTGTATAGAACTTTTTTGGGAAACAACCTTTTGATTTCATTGATGACGTAGGACTTAATATTCAAAATATGTGGTGTCAGCACGATGGTGTATCACCACATAGAGGGAGCCAAGTAACTGCTTGGTTAAATGATGATTTCCCGAATAAATGGATAAATCAACCAGGTCCAATAGCATGGCCACCACGTTCTCCAGGCCTAAATTCTTTGAACTGAACTGAAGATTCGTTAATTTAGTTAATAAAAATTAACTAAATACAAATAATAATTATTATTATGGTAACCATTTTTATTTATCAAGTTACTTGATTGAAATATGAAATATATTTTTGTAAGTGTTTGTAATTTCTAAACAGAATCGAATCGGACCTATGCTCATATAAGAAAAAACGTTTGACTTGGCATTAACTCAGCTACTGTCTGTCAGTTTGTCATACAGCTTGTAGAACACCTTGTATACAGGGTGGATCATTAATAATGGTCCATAGAGCGGGGGTGACATTTTTGGGACAGAATATGAAGATATAGCTAAATATGTCTTAGTAAAATGTTGCTGTGGAAAAAGATTCAGAGGGTGTCAAATTTGAAATTATTTTTTCTACCCTGTATTTTACATGAACACTACTTACTTTTATGGTTCACCCTGTTTGTGCGACTTTTTTTCGAGATCAAATTGCACACTTGGATGCACTGTTTTAAAAACGTCGAAAATCGAGCCAAATATCTTTAAAAATTTGACAATACAAATATTAAAATATATGAAGGTACCATTGCCAAGTAATAAAGTCAGTAGCGTTTTTTTAATAGCGTTTGATTCGAATCTGTCATAGTTTACGAATCTCGTCTAAATGTGAGCATAATAAATAGCTTCTATCTTTGAAGCGTATCAAGTAAATTTTGGTAAATTTCGGCATTGGGGTCGGACCAAAGCCAAAGTAAAGGACAATCCGCGATACTGTGATAATTGCCTGTTTCAAGGTGACGCCATTTTTATGTACCAGCTAACGAGTTCGGCAAATTTGTACGAACCGTTTCAATGGCGATTGTTTTTAGAGGCAATAGGCCATTGTTTCCTTTTAAATCAGAATATAATTTACAACGTATACGACATCTTGTTGTATGTTTTGCAACATTATTTTTGTATTTCGATTCGTTGTTTACTCTTGGTGTGTTTATTTACATTTTCCAGGTTTAGGATTGCTTTGTATATTTCGGATAATATTTTTACGCTCTCGCCGGAATTCCTTGTACAGGGTGGTCAAGCGAAAATTGCATTTTAAATATGTTTTAAAGTATATTATTTTACAAAGACAATTGAATATCGCTTTTCCGTGATGTTGGCCTCGCTTTTTTGAGATTTATTAATGAAACGTCCTGTGTATTTCGTCAACTGTGTTATTCAAAAATATTTTATACAGGATACTTATCTTTTACGATTTTCGAGACATTACATGGTTTGTTAATATGTAACATAATATAGTGCTTTCGAAAAGCAGCGAATAAATTCATTTTTTTTTTTTAAATTGAGAAGTTTTCGAAACAATCCCATGGCACGTCGATTTTGTTTTTAAAAAAGGCACTTTTTGACATACGACCTATATTTGTGACGTCATCGTTGTTCGAGATATGACATCATCGACAATTTTTTTAAATAGCAACTCCCAATTTTGACTATGCCATTTGAAAGAGCGTGTCATTCTACATATATACATCATGAAAAGTTATGGTGTTACATAACAAAAATTTCAAGAAAATAATGTTTGAAGATTTTAAAATTGTCACGAGCGGATCTATATTGTAAACAAAAGAATAAGTTATGTGTAGCAATACCGTAAGTTCACCACAGTACCACTAATAATTATGGCATTACCTACACAGTTTTTACACTATACATCTGACACATAAATGCCACAAAAAACGCAAAAATACAAGAAACAGACGCCTGTAACCTACACCTGTTAGCGTGAACGTCACACCGATGATATCGCGTTTTCAACCACTTCGTATTAATGTTAATATCATAATTATTATTTGATTATTGCCACCAGACACGTGCCCTGGCCTTTCAATATGTTTGAAAGATTACCCTGTAATACATTTGAAACCAATATAAAATTTATGCAACTTCCCCATTCACCAAAGGTATAGCAAGAGCAAAGGCCTTTTGCTGCAAGCCATTTCAGAAAGAACTGTGATGAACAGTTACCGGTAAATTTAACGCAAGTAGTAGTTGGAGGGACATTGCTGGCAGTTCCAACTGATCTCTGGCTGTTGCTGGGACAAACCTAGTAAAACACCCTGTATATGAAATAGAATTGGCAGATTAAAAGCATAGATATTAGAACAGAGATATGAGCAGTTCGACTCTGGTCACCGACGAGGGAATCGTCATTTCGACTCTGGGAAAATCCGAGAATCGAACGTCTCCGGAAACCGCGCTATCGAGCAACTTGCAACTTCCCCAGAAAGCGCAACACATCGACGTCCCCGCGTACCGCAAAAGTCATTGAAAGTATTGAACGGCACGTGGAGCGTATTTACTCTGCTGTGTGCATTGCACACATCCACCACACATCCGTATCTCTCTCCGGCACGAAAATAGCGTAAAAAGCCGGCGGAGAGCGGCCTTGGCAAAAATTTATTAATATCTTATCAGGAACCTTCAAGACAAGCCGCACTCGTAATCCCATACGGATTGTTTTATTGAAAACGGCTGCGAGGGGGCCGGAGGGAGAGAAACCCGCGGTACCGTTTTTGGAGGTCGATGATTTGGCCACGGCCGAGGTATAATGGAGCCATTAGAGCCAGGAGTCCGGTGGAGGTCTGCGGAAACTGGACAGGACCGGATTTAGGGCGATACCACAGCCTGTAAAAATACAGGGTGTTTTTAAGTAGCAAAAATGAGACCACATATTCCTTAGGTGAAAATAAATCGATTTAACCTAACATACCTATACCTCAAGTCACAATAAAAAAGATACAGGGTGTCAAAGTTAAAATTTTATTTTCAATATTTGTACATAACTTCTTTAAAAAATCCAAATATTTACATAAAATTTGTAAATCAGTGGTTTTTGCGGGCGACAAATTCAAATTTGTTTCTAATATTTACGTCACTAGTAGAGGGAGCCACTTGTGGCACACCAAGTTCCTTTTAAATGACAGAACTTTTTTGCAGCTTAGTGTATCTATCTGACTATCGAAACAATCGATTCTCCTACCTGTTTTATTTGAAAAAGGTATACCTTGCTGAAGTTGTTAGGAGTAACTATTTTTGAAATAATCCTATTTGAAATGCTCAGTGCACCGAGTAAAAACTGTTTTCGTTTCAGGTAAAGTGCCTTTTCTACTTAAAATACAGCAAAATGTTACTTGAAAAAGTTGCTCAGAACGGCAAATTATGGAGACGTGCAAAATTTCAAAAAGATCGGCCTGCTTTGTTGAAAAATGATTTCATCAAACTTTTTCAAGTAACATTTTTCTGTATTTTCAGCAGAAAAGGCACTTTACCTGAAACTAAAACAGTTTTTTTATTTCAAGAATGGTTACTCCTACCGACTTCAACAAAGTATAGCTTTTTCTTATAAATATCGAAAATAAAATTTTAACTTTGATCTTTTTTATTATGCGAAGGAATCTGTGGTATTTTTCGCAATCCCCTCCTAAATTATTTGTACTTACCCATAGTTAACCCCATGCTGTAACTTTCAGTTTTGAAGGAATTGTTTAAGGAAAATATAGCTACTTATTTTGTTGTTTCTTCCAGATGAGTAGCACTGAATACTTGTAGCGAAGTCTATATTGCATCCTCTATAATATTTTATATAGAATTTCGGTCATAGAACAAATGGAAACATACCCAGATATTTGTTGCCGTACACATCAAATGATAATCTCAACGGTGGTTATTAATTTTTGCAAATTGATCTTTCTAACGTTTTCATATGATCACCCAGCATATCGCAGATTCTCAACAGGTGTTCTCTCTCAGGATGACTCACCCGGCGTGAATAGTAGTAAAATGATTTTATTTTGGTAGGTGTTGTGGCGCGTTTGATTTTGATTAATTAACTCCTGGCAGGCTACATCTGTAATTGCTCGCTTGTTTTCTTTGTTACTCGCGCGGTACGTTGTTACACGATGATAGCCTGTAACCAGATTCCTTCCCAATGCCAATTGAAACATTAGCATATTGGGATTGATTTAAAACTTCTGAAGTGGGACATCCTGCAAGATCGAGCGGAAATCCGCGATTGAAATATACAGGGTATTTTCTTTATTTGAAGAAAACAAAATAAACATTAAGATACAGGAATTTCATAAAATAGGAATAGGAAATAGGAATTCATTATAAGATTCTGGGAGCTATTATTACTATTCTACTTAACCACCAAAGAACATAACAGCACACTAAATCACAAATAACGATGAGGCAAGTATACTATCCACTCATTTAGTTGTAATAGAACAGTGAATGTGACAATTTAAATAGGAAAGATGTATGCAATGACCTACTAGTAATAAAAAAAAATAAAAAAGTACACAGGGTGAACCTTAAATAAGTACAAATATTTTAACCAGTTCACTGTGTAGAACACATAATTATTTACTTATTACTATTATCTTAAAGGCGATATGGCAATCTCGCTTTCAGCAGATCATATGGTTTATTAGGTTCGTTAGCGCTTTATCTGGTCAGCGGTCCTCAAAATGTGGTTATTCAATAAAAATAGTATCTCCGTAAATATTTGAAATTTTTACTCAACTATATGCTAGTTTTGGTTTTGCAGCACAGTCTAAATAGTAATACATTCGTTGTCAGTTATTGAAATGAAGTAAAACTTCTAAAATACTGTCACAGAATTTGCCCCCCTCGCACCCAATTCGACGACTGTGCTAGATTTCCCCGATCGCCCCTACGCGATGCTGGTAACAAACAAAATAATGTCGTGTATCGAGGCGCGACTGGAATAATGAGAATCGACGAGAATCGTTCGAGAATCGTTCGAGAAATGGATCTAGAGCTGCTAGAAAATACTTGGAATATTAGTTTGGTCTATAAATGATGAATAAACGGCCGAGTCAGTCAGTCTTGAATTAGAAGTTTTATTTGGATGGTTCAGTAAAGTCGGGATAGGAAACCCGTGACAATACATTTTTATTCTGACGGAGGTGAGCATGTGTAAATCGTGTATTCAAATTTTAGGGAGGAAGTATGAATAAAATCCACAGAATGTGATCTCCGTGAAGTTTTGCCGGAAATAGCCACTTTCCAACGATTTTGCAGAAGCAAATTATGTGTTAGGAAACCGACATTTGTCTACGTTTCAATAGATAAGATTTTTCGAGATTTTTATTAAATTGATCGGATTTAATGTTTCGTGTCTAAAACTAAAAAAAAAAAAAAACAGCGGCGTACCGACGAAGACCAGATAGATATATCATTTCCCGTAACTGACATTTCCGCTGTCTCGAATTTCTAGCAAGTCCCGGTGAAGTGTATATGAGCGTTCCAGCGAGGCGGCGGGTTCAACGATCATCAAGGTTCAGTCGCCACTGCAAGTTCGCTTTTCTTTTATGTAAACAATTATTATTAGCGATCTTAGCTGCCTATGCGATTATAACTGTGAATTGTCGCCGTCCTCTTTTGCCATTTCTCTCTCTCTTAACCGGCTCAGTAAAATTCTTGCCAAAATGGCGTAATTCTTAAGGGCACCGTATTCTTGAAATAGTGTTTTCTACAAATACAAATTTTAGACTTTTAAAAACTGGATAATATAGAGCTTAGCAAATAGCAGGAATGCTATCTCATGCCACCTGCGAATATTCAAAGGTACCGAAGTATGGCGGCAGCAAGCGGTTTATCCAACAAATTTTTAGGTAGAAAACACGTATTTTTCTAAATTTAACTGTAGTTGTAAATATTGCTATAACATAAACTTATATAGTTCTGCATATAAGATTGTTCTCTTTTTTTGTTTATAAGTATGTGGAAAAAATCGTTAAAATGTGTGGGTAGAATAGCAAAATAATGTGTGTATTACAAACGCTTTTTAAAAGTTATATTTTATTTGAGGAGAATTTAAATAGTAAAAGAGGATGAAAAAAACATCAAGAATTTTATTTTTGATATTATTTTTGTTCTACTTGTTTTATTTTTCGACATTTCTTTACCTAAAAACCACAAATTTGATCATTTTACGATCAATCCATATCAAATCAACCAATTTTATTTTAAAAGGTCAAAATTTATTGATATTTATTATAGTGGATTTTAGGGATTTGAAATCATGGCAGATTTTATTCCCTGAACAATCAGAGCTGATTTTCAACATTATTTTTCAACACCAAAATTGCCATTTTGATTTTTAAAAGTGTCCCTTTTGATTTATATTGAAAATACTCGATTTTAGAAAAATCGCAAGACGTATTAAAAAAAATTTATTAACGGACGTGTTTACCAATACAACAACCAAAATATCGGGCGAATCGAATTGATACAATCCGATATATTACAAGATTCCTGTTACTTTTTGATCACATCTCGTATTTTTTAAACTTTGTTAAGACTATCGTAACAAAAGACTAATATACTTGTTTTACTTAGCCATATGTAGTGTAGTTTTTTTAATTAAATAAATATTAATATTTATTCCTTACAATTTGAGCACACTTTATCATAAACCAAGTAGTTTTAGAGAAAAATGTCATAAGAGAGAAAATATGGACGAAGATCCAACTAACACTATGCGCAAGGTTTACTTCATATGTGGCAAACACGCTGTTCTAAGAACAAAACCAAGGTAAAAAGGTATCTAAACTTGTTTATTAGCTTAATTCATGTTCAAATGATATTTGGTTAAAAATTTTTACAAAGAAAAGTTTTGTTTTATAAATTTTTAATGAATAAATACTGAAATTGTGTAACAAGAAACAATTTTTTTCGTCCCTGAAAACTTACAAATCTAAATTTTTGTAGTTCATTGAGAACTTTGACAATTTTAATTTTCCACATTCTGTGTGTACACATGAACTTCTCTATTAAGGCAAGCCAATGATAATTTGGAGGTGGCATGACACCTTAGCACCCCCTGTTTGCGCCGCTGGAACTGTAATTATTACCACATCAGGAAAATTCATCGACATTTTGCAGTCGTGCACTAGCTTAGCTTGATATATTAAATTTGAAACTACGTTTTATGTGACCTTGTTACATCAGTTGGATGATTAGATAAAATTATACCCATACTCGACAGCTCGTGTCGTTTTAGGCCGTTTAAAATTTAGGAATTAAACAAATTCGTTGAAAACGTTGCTACAATACATGTTTTCTTGTAGAGGTCATGGTAAGTCAACGAACTGATGCATATTTTGTTTCGCTTCCAAGTATCTAGCCTAAAAAATCTAATAAAAGATGCCCCACCCACACGCTGTAATATATTCTGGAACATAAAAAAATCAAAAAGACAAACTGCGCTATCGCTTAGGATCTCAGAAGAATAAATACCTACATTTTTATGTTTTTAGATAACTATGACTGAAAATTTGCAATCGCTAAAAGTCTAAAAAATAATATTACTACGTGAACATTAATCGTAGAAGAGATTACAATAAAAATAAAATTAACCATCGACTAATAAATATTTTCATTACATTAAAACGAGGTTTTTTTGTTTATCCTCCGGGCCCTGACTTCGAATCTATGACGTCACATCCAGATGCCTAACCAACGAAAATAACTTGCAGGGATAATTTCTATGCGACCTCTGAACGCTGAAAAAAAAATTCTGAAATTTAAATTATTACATCTAAACGTTTATGGGCTCGTGGAGAAATAAAAAAGCCATAGAAATATTTTATATGAAGACGACACGTTTCTCAAAAGAAATAAAATTTCGACGCCAATGACCATTTCTGTGCATGTGTGATTCAGAACTTATAAAAAACAAATAATAGAATGTACAGGGGACTCTTAGGTACAAATACAATTTTGTAAAGAAAAAATCAAAATGGGCAGTTCAAAAATGATTTAAAAAATACACTTACACCAGGTTACACTGCACGGCACTGTAAACTGATGTAAGACCTGTCAAGGCAAAGCATGCAGTCGGCAACTGGACAAAAAAAATTAAAGAAATTCCCAAGGAAATAAATAACATTTTATAACAGCTATTTTATACAGCAACTGTTTTTGCCGCTATTGTTATTAATTATTAATATAATAAATTTGTGGTTTTAATTAATAAAATAGTTTGACCTACCTGATAACAACAAAAATTTGGGCCCGTCTCACCGAGTTTTTACAAACTAATACAAATGTTTCTGCTTCTTGCCCATTTTGAATTCGTAAGTTATTGGCAGCAACTGTGATATGTTTGCGTAAATTGTCAATAATATCCACTTTGATGCGATACACTAAATTTTCAGAATATCACCTCAAAAAGAAATCCAAAAGATTTAAAATCAGGAGATTGTTGCAGCCTTGGTACTGATTCTCCTCGTCCAATCCCTTAATATTAATGCTTGGACACGCTTGTGTATTGATTGAGCCTCGTGCATGATACGCCACACTGCTGCAATACGCCGTGGACGCTCTGCACCTCCATCTCTCCCACGATTCGGTTACAAAATATCTGTATCATGTGCGCGTTGCACTACGCTCGCACTCATTGCACGCCACGGAAAAAGTAGCTGCATTTGGCACATGTTACCGGGAAATCATTCTACCATACAAAGCGTGTCCAAGCATTAATAACAAGGGATTGGATGAGGAGAAGCGGTACCATGACTGACACGATTTGCTGACTTTAAATCTTTTGGCCTTTTATTTGTGAGGATATTTAGATAATGAAGTGAAGATAAGAAGCAGAAACATTTGTGTTTGTAGAAACTAGGTAAAGGTAACGTTCAGATAAACGTTAGTGCAGTGGCACTGCAATTGTACTGTTGTATTGTAATTGTATGATGTTAAATATTATTTACTCTGTTTACATAAAATTACTGTAGACTTAAGAAGTTTGGGGATTTTTCCGCTGTAAGTTGGCGACATGCAAAAACTCAAGATTCTTGACCTTCAGATGAAGAGGTTATGTTTATGTTTTTGTCAACTACGTCCCTATTTACGGAAATTGTTGGTTTTTATCACAGACTGTTTTTATCATTTGCCGAATAGTAACTAAAAGCCTACAATCTGCAGGAATAGATAGTCTATTTGAATGTTTGGTTAAATGAGGCCCCACTAAGTCATCAAACATTGCCGCTGTCATTCGGGTGTAATGAAAAAATTTCTTCGCATTTCTTTATATAAATTATAGAAATCACCTTGCATGTGCTTTCTGCGGTTAATAGGTCGCACCCACCATCTCCGAGATCTTCTTTTCATTTTTTTTACATGTTTAGTTTTTATACATATTGACATCGCTGCGAATAAGAGCAGCAGAAATAACTTTCTTAACCAAACAGTCCTCTTCATCCATTTTTTAAAAACAAATCAATTCTAAACTAAATATCTAAATTAGAATCTAATTTAAAAACTCAGCCTGCAAAAATGTGAATCTTCTGTTTACTGTCAAAGAAGCTGTTTTCTGATTGGTCCTTGTATGATTGTTGGAAAAATCTGAACGTTACAAAAGTCATCCGTATTTCTCGCCGTTTTACTTCAGTATCTTTGAATATTTGCAGGTGGGATGAGTTGACATTTCTATTATTTGCTAAACCCTAGATTATTCAGTTAATAAATGTCTAAAATTATTTGTATTTGTAGAAAACACTATTTCAAGAATACGGCGCCCTTTTTAATAACTTTTCTGCAGTACCAATGCAACCGCACTAATTTTATGTGAATGAAACTTAAGACGAGCCCAATTTTGTTGTTGTAACATCGGGTATGTCAAATTATTTTAATTTTAAAACCACAAATGAATTATATTAATAATAAGCAATAGCAGCAGAAGCAATTGAATTTGCTGTATAAAATAGGTGTTATAAAATGTTATTTAGATCTTTCCTTGGGAATTTCTTTAAATTTTTTGTCCCGTCGCTGATTGCATGTTTTGCCTTGTCAGGTTTTACAGTGGATCAGTTTCCGGTGCCGCGCAGAAGTGTATTTATTTATCATTGAACTGCCTTTTTTGATTGACTGTATTTGTACAATTCCCCTGTACATTATTTTTTTTTTTAGATAAATTGAACCACCCTTTATAATAATAATTTATTAATAATGAAGTTAGTATTTCCAGACAAAAGGAAAAAAATGATCCTTGAGAATCCTTGGAGGAATCGTCGATAGTATGTGCATAGGCCGAGAAAACTTCGAACTTGATGTTTGTCTTTAGGAACCGGCCAGTTCTTTATGCACTCTGTCTTCTCTGTGTCTGTTTTCACACCGTTTGGAGTCATAATGTGGCCTAGGTATCTAACCTCCATCTGGAATAGATTGCACTTCTTCGGGTTCAATTTCAGGTTCGCTGCTTTCAACTTCTTGAACACTTCGGACACGTTCTTTAGGTGCTCTTGGAAAGAGCGTCCCAGCATCACCACGTCGTCCAAGTAAATCAAGCAGGTCTCCCAATGCAGGCCATGAAGTACAGTTTCCATCAGTCGTTCAAAAGTAGCAGGGGTATTACATAGGCCAAATGGCATTACATTGAACTGCCACAATCCATTTCCGGTAGTGAACGCTGTCTTTTCCTTGTCTTCTGGGCTGACCTCGACTTGCCAATATCCACTCTTTAAATGCAAAGTGGAAAATCATTGCGCACCAGCCAAGGTGTTCAGAGTATCATCAATTCTTGGTAGTGGGTAACTATCTTTCTTGGTGACGTCATTTAATTTTCTGTAGTCCACACAAAATCGGGTGGAGCCGTCTTTCTTCTTGACCAGGACTACAGGAGAAGCCCAAGGACTCTGAGATGGCTCTATGGTGCCTTGGTTTTGCATCTCACTTAACATCTTGTTAACTTCTTCTCGCTTGGCTAGTGGAATTCCTCGTGGTGGCTGCTTTATAGGAGACGATGAGCCAGTATCGATTCGATGCTTCACTACATTGGTTCTCTCAAAGTCGCCTGGTTTAAGTGCAAATACATCTTCATTTTCACTTAGCAACTCTTCCAGTTGTTCCACCTCCACCTCTGTTAATCTTTCCTTGGCCCTATCCTATCCACGATGTCGCTGAGATATTCTGGTAGACTGGTCTTATTTGATTTCTTCTCCGTTTCGTTGATTTCTTTGAGTGTTCTGACAATGGTAACAGGTTGACAGACTCCTACTTCAGTTCTGTTTGTGGAAAGGTTTTCAGGTTAACTACTCGTACTATTGTCGTTTTTTCAGGTTTAATCAGGGTGCGTCCGGTGACTATAGATTTATTGAACAAATCCGGATTACTAGATTCCACTACTCCTACACTGCAAGATATTTCCCCATCCATTACAGTGGCAACCAAGGTTTCGGTCTGAGCAGGTAGTACCACATCTTCTTTAACAACGAGGGAGTTTACCCCCTTTGCTTGTAATAAGTCTAGTCCGAATGAATAATATTTAGGAACGTTTTCAATATGAGCACTTCAAGTTCCTATACATTTTCTAAAATTGTCTAAAAAACAACATTTTGGAGTTATTTTTATTTAAAGTCTTGTTCTTGCTCGATGTTGCAAGATCATGTTTTGTCCTTGCTTCCCTTGTTAGTCAAGACAAGATCAAGAAAAAGCGAGGCAAGATGCCAACACTACCCCGAGTATAAAATTTGGCTGCGTTACTACTACTAATCGACCGTCCCCCGTAGACATCTACGGGTATTTAAACGCGCACGTACAAGGTTTGAGTACAACCGAACGAACAGCTGATCGAATGCTAGGCAACTGGTTTAACCTTCATCTCGCCAACCTACGATAATTACACCAATTTAAAGTTATTAATACACCTATTTGTTCAACACTCGCGGCGAGGGGCGAGGGGAGACATCTATTGCGTAACGAAAAATATCGAGGAGGAAATTATATTTTTATTTTTACAAAGCGCGGAGGCCTGGCGATTCGGGAAGGTCAGAAATTTGAATTTATTAATTAAAAAAGCATTAGCATACATTAATATTTTCTGCAACGGCACTCATTAACATGGGAATATCGTTAGGAAGGAACGTTCTGTAATGGCTGTGAAATTTGAAACGGTTAAAAAAATCGATTAGATTTTATAACCACTTAATAGCCGTAATTGAACATGACGGATGAGTCACAAGAAACCGCATGCAGCAGTGGTTCCATTTGGACCATTTCCGGTTATCCATTCAAATCGTTTTTAATGTACAACTCTTTTTGGGTCAATTGGCCCTCATTTAGTATTAAAATTCATCTTTACGAGGTTATATTCGTGGGTATGGTGTGATGGAACAATATTAACCTAACCTGTGATTTATAGAAAATGAATGCGTATGTGCGTGGTATCTGATTTAACACTAAAATCTATTTCAGTAGCTTAAATCCGCTTTACAGTATGCAATTTGCATGTTTATTGCACTAGGCACGCGCTTTCTGAAAGACTCTTGCACTTTCAAAATATAGGTCTTGCTCGATTTTGATTGCAGCTTTTCTGCAATTCTGGAGAATCATTTAATGATTTGTATGGTTACTACCAGAGCAGAGCTGGATTCCAACAGTATTTTTTTTGTCTCTTAAAAAGTTATTATTATTATTATTATTTATTTGGAAGTACCCTGTATGTGGAACCTCTTTCGAGACTTTTGGAGAAGCTACTACTATTTCACTTCTTTTATTTAGCAAATTTTGTTTGAAATTTTTCACTTTGTTAAGTAATTTCATAAGAAACGATTAAGGTCGGTTTCATGCTTCATAATCAAAAAATGGCTATTTTAAGTTTTCTCTAACCCCAACTGATTTTCAGGAAAATCTTCTATCTTGCTATACCTCAACAACCTTCAAAGATAATGGTCAATTTATAACTTGTGATGCATCTAATTGTATGCTAAATTTGATACATTTAAATTACATCATTGCAGAGATTTTTTTCAAAATTTGGTTCACTTTGAAGGCTTATAACTCCGCTTTGTATACAGGGCGTTCCCGAAATATCTACATGTACAATCTTGACCATAAGCTTTTGAATTCAAAATATAACGATGGAAGTCAGCTTAGTAAAATTGCTTCGTTTAGTTGCTTCAGATTTACAAAATATATATATATATATATATATATATATATATATATATATATATATATATATATATATTACGGTGTAAAAATTAATATACAGGGTGTTTCATTAGGCCGAGGCCTACACCTCGGTCATGCGATATTCTTTTCTTTTTGTGTTCCTACAACTTTAATTTTTTTCAATTCACAATTTTTTTTCTCAAATGGTAATACTTATTGTAAAATCTTAATCTAGAAGTACTTTGTCTTTATCTTAGTTATTTCGTTCGTTTTAAGTTTGTAGGTACTAAGAATCATACTTGTAGTTTTAATGTGTACATACACTTCTCTTTTATTAGCAGTCATTTGTGCATACCCGTCCCTTATTCTATTTTTCCTAATGACACTGTTATCGCAATGACAAAAGAAATATTATTTTTTTATAAACCAGGCATATCTATACATATTCTGTTTCAAGCTCATGTCACAATCAAATCAAAAATACCCGGATAAGTCCGTATTCGATTGCAGTCCCAATGGCCTGCTTAATATTTGTGCTTATTTGAATTTGAACCCTTTTAAAACGTTCCCAGCGCGCCGCTGCCTGGTTCATCCTTTTCGCCGTTGCCCAACTAAGGCACCACGCACACCCACATCCGAACCGGAGCGAAAAAAAGAAACTCTGCGGCTTCTTCCGCGGCCCAGTTAAAATGAAACTGCTGCGTTCTAAATCGATTGTTTAAAAACCTCGCAATATAATTTTATCACTTTCTTTTCCAGCAGTTACGCAATCCGCAGAGGTCGGCGTGAAAGTTCTTTTGATTTCCACGGCGCTGTTCGGACGCGAACTTAGCGGATTCCATTAGAGGATTTGCATCACAATGGGCTGCGTCTGTCGTCCGGATTTTTAGTTGTGCGTTACGTGGCACGACCCACAAAAGAGATCACGCATGGGGGAGTGCCAAAGCGGACCCAAATGTTCTCGTTGATATACCAGATAAATTATTGTCATGCGTTCTACTTTTTTAAAAAGGTTATTTTAGATTAATCGTAATAATAATATGTTATTGCCCAATAGACAAATCCAGTTACAGTAGAGGGCAATTATAAAAACACATAACATACATAAAATTAACATTGATCCGATATCATTGACTACACTTAATAAAAATAGCTGTATTTAGCCAATAGTGGACAAGGATCATTTACAGAACAATAAAATTGCATAAAATATGAAACAATAGCTTAATATCATTCAACTTACGATTGAAGTTATCGTATAAATGAACAATGCTGGTATAGTTATTTACCTAATAAGTGCGGAAAAAGACATTTCCCACACGTGTTAGGTACAATATTTTTGACAATGATAATCAGGCGAGACAGTTTATTATAATTACCAATTTATAACATCAACAAATAATTAATTATTAAGTAGCTATTTCAACTAAGAGATTATGTTCAAGCTGTACTGCCTGTATACGCTGAATTACATTGGACAAAAGCATTGTCAATAACAAAAATCGTGCGGAAAAGTACACTTTTCAAATTATTTTTTCCACAATTCTTTTGTTTATGAATAAGTATTTTTTCTGTTTTCTTTTGTATTTTATGTTTCCGCCTCGACTTTTAACAGATTTGTTTTATTTAACCGGTGGATCTTCGGTGGAGCGAAAGTATCTTTCTGTTTTCAATGAATAACTTACAGCGCTGAAAAGTATCGTTTATCTACGTTTAATCCATCGTCATATATTTCAGTGCCACTAAATGTTATCCAATATAACTTTCAAGGTTTCCGATGAAGGTGAAATTTTTAATTAATTTAATAGGCGATCAAGTAGCCGATGATATAAGATTAGGGTCTTAAAAGGGATTCAGCAATGATGTTCGGGATCAAGACCTTAGATTTTGGGTCTGTGTGAGACTTATCCGATGATCCCCGACGAGATATTCAAATACGGTGCGGGCCTGCTTGATTTATTGTACAAATAATTCAATTTTTATCGTGGTGTAATCGATCAAAACAAATTTCGCGTCGTGGATAAAGTATTCGCCAATTTATAACGCTTTGATAAGCCTGATATCATTTTTGGAGTTTCCCGATGGTGCAAGTTAACCTTTGTCGTTTTATACGGTTACGGTGTTGCTGTAAATTAAGATGTGTTTTGTTATGATCTCGAAGAGGATGAAAGTTGCTATGGAAATGTATGTTTACTTGATTTTGCATAATTCGTTTCATATTCGCATAATCATAAATCAAAGAAAATAGGGCAGATATAGCATCGGGATTTGACACAGTAGGTGAGAGTGCACACAACCATAAAAAGCGAGCATGTTTTATTGTATCTTTATTCTAATCCACTGTCTAGTTCGCACCTAAAGTTTCCGTCCTGCTACGCGCTTCCTCTTTCCTATCAGTCCAATATCAATGGCGATTCCTCAGTTTGATACTGTGGAAGTGGAAGATTTAATTTTATTGAATAGGGATTTGAGATGCTTCCACTACAAAAGAGTAATACTATTTAGATGGTAAACATTGCGAATATAGACGTCATTGTCTATCGTACATGCTTCTATTACCCTGCTTTATTTCTTGTAAGTAAAATCAGTGGGAACATACTGTACAAATTTGAGAAACTTGTTTTGTCAATGCCTAAATTATGAACTCTACTACAAACACTAAAGTGACAATGTTTATTAGAATTGCTTAAGCAGTAATTTAAGGAACCGGCAGCTCCTATCTTCTATGATATCTGATTTGATATACAGGGTTAACTGACTAAGTACAAAAATTGTAACCACGTGCTCAGGAAGGTCTAAAAGACAATAAAAAAATTATTCCAGAATTTTAGCTCGATATTTAAAAACAGTATCTACTACCATGTGGTCGTTTTTTTTGCAGCATTTTTAAATGCAGAAACGACAAAAATTAACAGTTAATCTAGTTAACTCCACTATTAGTTATTTATTATTTCGTTACAAACTGGCAAAACTACAACATTTTCATTCATTATAACCACTCACTACCGATAAAACACACTTCCTGTAGGTACAGCTAGATAAAATACCTATTTATTATAACAAAATCGAACAAAAGGAATAGATAATAGAAAACTTTTAACGTACCCGCGGCAGTCTTGTCCCATAACCTAGAAAATCAAACCGGCGAACTATATTGTGAGAAAGTATCTGCACCCAACACAAATTTCTTTATTTAATAACTATAAAACGTATAAAAATTAAAAAAGGCATTAAAAACTGAAAAACACAAAACTACAACGTAAACACATGGTACACAGGAATTAAATTATGACGTGACTGGAAATTTTATGGTCGTGTTGCTAGTTGCCTATGTTACCTACTCTGATTCTGTAAACGTGTGGTAAGTTGCATAGGCCGCGTTAAATAAGGATTTAATATAATTTCGAAAAAAGAATTTTTCGCTTTATAAATACGTTTGGATTTTTTTTAAAGGGTGATTCCGTTAATCTTTAATTTGCTCTATCCCCTCTTAAAATATTTGTACTTAGTCATAGTTAACCCTGTATATTTAATGTTTAATAGATTATATTAAATATCAAAGTATGAAAGTTCTCATAACTGTCGTCTTTGTAAAAATGAACAGTTATGAATTTTGCTATTTATAAAATTATCTTTTACTGGCTTAATATGTGATTCTTTAATGGTTTATTTTTTTAATGTGTTATTTTTATTAAAAAACAGATTTTAATAAAGTTCTATGCAGATTTTCAATAATAATAATTTAATAGTAATTTGATTGTCTCCCGCAGTGGCGTATTTAGAGGGGTGAAGGTGGGTCAAAGAGGGCAATAGCAGTTACCATCTGTAGCATTTGCCCTCCCTCCTCCTCTCCTAGAAGACTTTTTATATACTGGTCTGTCGTTTCTTATTTTAAAATGATGGGAACATTTAAGAGCATTTCCTAAATGTTCTAAATATTGTTTAAGTGCAAATTTTCATCTATTAGAACGCCTTCCATCAGATAATATTAAATATAAAGTTAGTTATCTTATTTTTCCATTCTGTGCATTTATTTTACTGTCTGAAAAAGATGCATGCAAGTATATTTAACATTTTTATTTATGGAAATAGAACAAGCGTAAAGAATCTGGATTGAATAAATTAAGCTATTTCGCGATTTCAAGTTTCATCAGGCACCGTAAATCGTCATCATTCGGTCTTGTTAATTCCACATAATTTACAACTCTTGTCGAACCGCAATTTATGGGATTATTATTCGGCGCGCGATGTTATTCTAACGTAACCGAGCTAATAGCGAAATATTTCCAACTTTATTACACCCAATTATGAAATATACCGTTTTCTTTGAGTAAACGACCAGCTACTTCTGCTCCAATTCCGATGAGTGAGAAAAAATTATTTATTTTTCTAGCCCGAATCCTAGGCGTCTGCCGCGGAATATGCCCTGGTTATATGACGCTCCTTTTTTTTCTCGAGGTTCATTTGCTTGTTCCTTTCTTCTATGTGGGTCGCCGCTGTCTACGAGTCCGACAGGCCCTATTTTCGCTTCCATGACGAAACTTACGGCGTTTACCTAGTTCATGGTTTCTTCGAACGAATTAAGTTGATGAGTACGAATGGGAGCGCGTTTTGAAATTGTTTACGTAACCCACATCTTTCCAATTCTGAACGAAGTATTTTCTTCGCGTATACTAAAAAGTATTCCTGTACGGTTAATTGGCAATTTTGTTTTACCCATTAACGGACTGTAATAATTACTTATTGATGGTATATTTACTTTAGTCCTGAATTTTTTTAGTAAAATTTAATAGTTAGGTAATTTTAAAAAACATATTTACTTTAGCTATGCGTTGTATATATATATAAAGCTTTTTACATGCCTTTCAGCCCTGAGCTACGTTATTCTCCTCTACTCCATTCTGTTCTTCGCCTTTTTTCCAATCCGTTACATTTTTCTCCCTTAGATCTATTGCCACTGCCTCTCTCCATCGCTTCCTCGGTCTCTCTCTTTTTTTCTTGTAGTTTGGTTTACTCCCTACATTTTTTAACTGTGCTTTCATCTTCCATACGTTCTAGATGCCCTAACCACTGCACTCTTCTGGTTTTTACAACTTCGTCTATTGTTGGTGCCTGGTACATTGCATATATTTTCTCATTATTTCTCCTTACATAGCCTTCCTCCGTTTTCTTGCCTCCTAAAACTCTTATTAAGATCTTCCTTTTCCCTCTTAAAAGATTTTCTCTTGACTTCTTACTGAGGACCCAGGTTTCACTGCCATACAACGCTGTCGGTCTCAAAATTGTTTTATACATTCTAAATTTTATTCCTCTGGACAAATTTTTTGATTTCATTAAGTGGTTCTTGCTCCTCATCACAGTTAGTTGTTATTAACGCCCCCAAATACTTCATGAACTTCCTCAAACTCCATCTCTCCATGCTGTGTTCTCAATTTAAAATTGGTATCTTTTTTTTTTGTTCTATTCTCAAAAGCTTACTTTTCTCTTGATTTATCTGCAATCCGTGCTTCCTTCACAAGTTTTCTGGTTACTTCTGTAATTCCCTACTATCTCTAGCAATGAGTTGTACTTAGTAAAATTTCCATGATATCAGGACATTTTAATAAGTAAGTAATCCGGGTTGCCTACCTACTATCGAAAAAAAAGTCTATATCGTCTGGTTTAGCCATTTTTTGAAAAATGCCTTCTGAGCCGAAAAATGCATTTTCCAATTGCATCATTACTTGCACCATTATAGGAACGACTGGAAACTCGGAAAAATCGCTCGGAAATCGTTACTCGAGGGTTTTCGGGGCTGTCGAACTCGATTTTGGCATTAGAACCGACCGACTGTCTCCAAATAAACGTTTTGGTATATTTCCGAATTTCGGTGAAAGTACGCAGCTCGGGTTCGAGCACTCGTATGATATAAGTGTGCACTAGAGTAAAGTAAGAAACAAATGCAGCTCAAATATATCATTTTAAATAGACTCTAAAAGGCACATATTTTCAAACTGTAACGTTCTCCTCAAAATTGATAATTATCTGCTTGCTACTTACATCATCTTCTTTTTATTGGAGATCAATTTTTGAAAGCGTTTTTTGAATCCGTAATCTAATAACACTATGCTACTTTGCAAATCTCAAAATAATCCTCGTAATGTTCTTTATAAAAATCCAATCACATTCAGTCAAGTTTGTATGAGAAACAAACGCCTGTAACCTGCAGCTGTATCCGTGGAAACAAATTGGGCTGAACGGCGTGTAATATCACATCAGGGATATCGCGTTTTTGACCACGTGGTTTTATTTACATTCTATGGCGATTTATTAATGTTATATTTTAATTATTATGTGATTATTGCCGCCAGACAATATGTTTGAACCATTACCCTGTAATACATTTTAGACCCATTTTGAACCTCATGTTATTGGAAGATCATTTAATTTTTGGTTTGTGGAATAGCTGTAACGGTAGCGGCGTGCGTTGCATTTCCTCCACGAGAGGATTTCATGAAATTCCCGTCGCTCGGATCGATGCTCTCCGAGAAATTCCAGCTATGCTCTTTGTGGCGTCCTCCCGCCTCGCCATGTAAAACAAACGAAAATCCACTTCCTGCAGTTGTTTCCTATGCGCTCTGCGTCTCCCCCCGGCTCGCCATCAGCGGCAGTGATAGATCGCCCCCGACGACCTGGGGAGGGAGCCGCCTCCGAAGCGCGACGCTCCGACCCCCCTCCCTCCGGCGGAATTCGCGCGAGGACTTTATTAAGCTCGGAATCCTCGCCTTTTAAAATATTCGATGAATTAAGATCGTGCCTTATCGACGGTCGTGCCTTCTTCGGGCGACCCCGATTCGCCGCGAGGTTGTGAATGATCATTTGAAAGTAAAATCGATTTCAAAGTTTCCGAAAAATGCAGAGTGAAAACTTAATAGAATCGCAGGGGTTTATATAAGGGAATTTTAGAAAGCGCGAGAATGGAAGGGAAAATAAGAACGGTGTGACGTGAGTTTGAACGGTGTCACTTGTTTAACAAAGACGGTTGAACGCGGGATTTAATTGGATCGTGGAGAATGTCAGATGTGTGTCGATTATCGCCAATCGGCTGCTAGGATTTTTAGTGGAGTAAAATCGGTTCTCAATTTTATCGTTTTTTTTTTTGTATAACCAGATTAAACCTTTACCATTTTGTAGAGGGACAATTTGGGGCTTCAAAATGAATTTTACGACTTTTTTCAGCATGGATATATTAAAATAAAATTTTCGAGCTTTCAGACGTATTTGACAGTTATACAGTGTTTCAGGAGTAGATGTGCATACTACAGTATGTTATTTTATGTTCAATTTTAAGCAAAAAATTTCCTATGAACTTTGGTCTGGAAACGCTTCGTTTAGGATATACAGGATGTAATATTTTAAAAACTAATTACATTTTCGATACTAAATCTCAACTACTTTGAATGAAATTTTGTAGGTTGCGAAGGTTTCTTGGGACGGGAAATTTAAATTTTATGGACAATTAGCTGTATCTCAGAGGGCGCCACAAGCGACCATCACGGCGTATGTTTGGAAGGCATAATTAAAGAATACCTATGAGAGTTTTTCTTATCTTTCTTGGATGTTATTTTACATTTATAAAATATAATATTTTGGTAGATATGGAAGATAATTATTGCCAAATCCAAGGTTTCAAAACATGTACTTGTCATCATTTTTTTTTAAGTTTTGTGTACGCATGACAAAACTTTAGTACTTTGGATAAGTTATCTATTTAAACAACAAATAGCAATAATAGTTTTGACCAAAGTTGAGTATTTCAATGGTTTTTATCTTCCTTGAAATGTATGCCATTGTAGCGTTAGCAGTTTAGCGAAAACTGAAATAACAATTACTTACCTTTAAAAATACTCTCCCAACTAAATGATTTTGTAAATAAAGGGACAATAGTTTTGACTAAATATATTCTCAACAAATTAAATTGTTCACATATTAAACGCAATTATGTGAATGGCGACGTCCAGTTACCTATGCCATGGCATAGCAACTGATAGAACAGTTTAAATCAGCATATGCTGTAAATGCTTTATAACAGCTATTAAACTGTGCTTACGTATTTATTTTAGTTTAATTTATTTTTGTTATTAGTAGGCCCCGGATATTTCGAAGACGTGATTACATTTCAGGAGCAGATTGTTATAAAATTTCTTAATGTAATGTTACCTCTAAAATATTCGGTGCGGCATTTAGAAACAGTTTGACTACTTCAGACACAATTTTCTCAGCATCAGTTTTATATGATTATGTACTAACTTTACCATGTAATTTTAGTGTAAGATTTATAGGTATTTATTTTTTGAATGCATGTAACCCGTAATTTTTCTCAATCGGCCTTGTAATGTGAATATAAAATCAGTATCGATAAGATATTTACTACTATTTATATATTATATTGCCAATAAAAATAGTAAATTTGGAAATTGTAAATGTTTATAGACATTATTTTTGCGAATCACATAAGAAAATTACAAGATAACTAAAGTACGTACTTCGATGACGTCATTATCAGGAGCGCACTTAGAACGCTTCTTGGCACTTCTCCATAATTTACCATTCGGAACAACTTTACTCGGTGCACTGAGCATTTCAAAGAGGATTATTTAAAAAATGGTTACTCCTACCGACTTCAGCAAGGTGTACCTTTTTCAAATAAAACAGTTGCCATTTAAAAGAAACTACTAGCGATTTACAAATTTTATGTAAATATTCGGATTTCTTAATAAGTTAAATTTTAAATTGACACCTGGTATCTGTTTTATTTTGCGGCTTGGGGTAGATATGTTAGGTTAAATCAATTCATTTTCATTTAAGTAATCTGTGGTTTCATTTTTGCTACTTCATTTGAAAACATCATGTATTTTGAACCTAACCACTATATAATTTACAAATTTGATGTTGGATTATGGAATCTCAGTACTCGCATGAAAGCAGCTTCCATAGTGCCAGCCTCGAAAGTGAGCATGCACCTATGTGGGTTTCACCGTTTTCCAAGGCAACCTTCGCCCGTGTGCCCCCTCGAAATTCGGCCGGGGCAAAAAACGAGGCGCGCGGCGACCCCTCCGTGGAGGAGAGCGCTCTTTCAGATTTCCTAGTTTCACCGTGGTGCACGTCGGCGAGAGAGCGAAAGGTTCTGCGTTGCGCTTTCCCTTCGTCGTCCGTTCGCCCGCCGTACATACGCGCGCTCTTTTGCTCCTTACCGAACACCCGCGCTCTGCTATATCGATTTCTCCTCTTGATATACCGTATAGGGTGAAAGTCTGACGACGGTACGGTGTTCATTCGACGGTAGAAGCTAGGGGGTCCCCGAAACATTAACTGAAAATCTTAAAAAGGCAAGAAATTAGGAAAAGAAGCTGGAATGCCAAAAAACCTTGGAATCTTTCTAGGGCGTAAGAAAAAAAAACTATTAATTAGAAAGCGAAATTCGGCGCTTGTGTGCGGAATCAGTGGTGTCACTAAAGTATTAAAAAATTATTTAACCTGTGTTATACAGAGTGATATTTTTTAAAGTGGGGTAGTAATTTCAGTATATGCCTACTTATTCCAAGAACAAGTGATATGCAAAATATAGCCCAATAAAATGTTAATATAAAAAATCATATACAGTGTGTCACGTTTTGCAAGTTAACATCTGTGAATATGTAAGAAAGTGGAATTTCGGCATGCAATTTGTTTTACAACTAGTACCTTAAGGGAAGGTTTATATTCTATTAACAATTTTATTGATGTGGCAAAAGCCCGGCCTACTACAATTTTTTTTAAATGGTCGTTTTTCCAGAAAGGGATATTAGGCATTTTTTTATCAAAAAGATGTCATTACCAGGCATTCAACACCTTCAAAAATACCATATACCAAAGTTGATCGAAAAATATCTATTGCATGTTTTTTATGGGGTGCCAAACTTCGAAAAATCAGACAACTAAAAATTATAATAAGCAGGTCAAAGATTGTCATGAAAGTGATAACAAATACCATTCGTAGCCTAGCCTAGTGGTAGTAGACCAGGCTTTTGTCACATAAAATGTTTAGTAGATTGTAACCTCTCTTCAAGGTTCTAATTGTAAAAAAAATGGTTTGCGGAAATTCCACAGCCTTCTCACATTTCTAGATGTGTTAATCTGTAAAACGGGACACACTGTATAACTCACCTACTTTCGTTTTTAAATTATGTAAGTCAGTTCTGTACACTCATAGTAAATGTTCTAAGTACACAAATAATTTATCAACTGTTCATTATTAATACACTTAAACCATTGTTATGTCAGCAAATTACTTTTGACACAAAATGATACACCGCACGCACCACAAAACGCCTAAATTTTAACCATAACACGATTCTTTTCCAACACGTATGATACGTTGGTTCGGTTGGAATGGAAGGTTAAGGTTAGTAAGGTTACCCAGAGGAGCGTAACATTCAACAACGACTGCGCGCCATGGTATCACATGTCGTTTATCAATGACCTAATGTCATCGGTAAAAATTAATATCCCACTTTCAAAATCACCCTGTATACAGTGTGTCCTACCTCTTGCATCCCTCGCATCTCACTTATTTATTTTTGATTCATATAAATTTTTTAACATATTCAGTCAGTTAAAACATGGTAGGCATGGAAAACTAATCTTGCCTGTACAAGGTGGTGACACAAATTTGCCCACTCTCCTTTTTGCCCGTTATTTTGCGGGATATGAAAAAAGGTGTAAGAATAATGAACGTTATAGAATCTTTTAAATATTTTTTAAAGCAATACTTTGTATATTTTTACGCCATTGGAAAAGTCGTCATACAGGCTTTTCAAAAACTTATTATAATGGATACTTATCTTTACGATATGTTTATTGTTAACATTCAACGTCATATACTTAAACCATTAAATATGATATCTTTTTAAATAATTTAAATGAAAGTTCAAAAAAACAAGAAATAAATTTATAAGAATGGTTCAATATACACTAATCAAGCTACTGTTTAACATGATTTATAGTTTTTTTCTTGACTATTTTTCTTTCGAAAAAGAACACATCCCAAAATTGCTCTGTCATTGTAAAAATGACAAAATAATAAATTTATTACAATATATTAACGAAACAAACCATACCACAGTGCCACCGAATGACTAATCTCCAATCAGTGAAGTAAGCCCAACGTGTATGGGCGGCTTAATGGGCACGTATCTTGTAATTAATGTATATAATTTAACTTTTAACCTTCCCAAACAAAAAAGTAAATAATATTTATATACTTACGTATCCATATCCGTTAGATCCTATAAAGCTTGTGACATGTTTGATTGTTCTAAGAAGAAAAAGTCGTCTGTATGTCAATTATCGAGTATATTTTTTATCAGCGTGGGACTGGTTTTCTGTTCGAGATTTTCGATTTTTTTAGGGAACTCGTATTGCGAGTAGCTCACCTGCCGGTAAAGGATAACTACTATTTATGCACAAAATAATTAAAAAATTCGTTCAATGCTACCTAAGTAGGTAAGTAACCGGAAAAAATGAGGTGAAGATCTGTGAAAGGTCGAAATCGAAAGAACGTTGCAACTGTATCACGACAATTTCAAATTGCTCTGAACTAGTTTTTCTACCGGCTAATTTCAGTCTATATTATAATAGTATTTCTCTTTGCGAGCTTACGTATGTACCGAGTGTTTCAAGCAGTAGCGGCTCGTAATTTCCATATTAGAGATGACTGAAAAATCGAGGTACAAACTACAAATTATTGAAATAGTTTGTAAATATAATTAACAGGTTCGATAACATGTTGTCCATGCCAGTGTTTTTTTTTCTATAAAATTTGAGATTTGATAGTTGAAAACTATATAAATTATATGTCTATATGAGTTGTAATAACGAATTTCCTGACTGGACTGTAATTTTAATTTCGACGGTATTTTCCGTCAGTGGCACTGCATGTCTAACTAAATTTGAAGCTATACACCAGTGACAGTATTTTACGTCGCAAATGTTGTCTAAGTTCTCAGTTCTCAGAATTACTTTGAAAATTTAGATTCGGGTATTATCTGACAAGAAAAACGAATTTGTACTTAATTTTGTTCTAAACGCTAGTAGCCGCTGCAAAATGTAGGTATTCTAGGTGGATAAACATTTTTCTCATTGTATGTATCAAAGTAGAATAATATTATTCTCTTAGCTTTTGTACACAAATATGATATAAGTACTAATTTCAAGTCGCTAAATTTAACCGTTTTCAATTTATTTACTATTTTTCCATTTTATATAATTTAATGTTGAAGATAAGAGTATGTAAAATTATTTTATTTATTAGAAAATCTCAAGTTTTGACTTATTTAGTAAGTTATGTGATAAATGAAATGTAAAATTTGTATTTGATATAATATATATAATTTTCTTTTAAAACAGTCAGAAAAAAGTTATCCACGAGTACATTTTGTAGCGCCTTTTAGCGTTTAGAACAAAGTACGGATTTGTTTGTCAAAGCACTTCATTGAAAACATCCTAAAAATTTTAATAATTTTGAATTCAAAACTTTAAATTTGAGATCCTGCGTCTTTTGGACTAAGGTAAGTTGACTAAATTGCATTATTTTGTCGCCAAGAACCTGCTTATTCACCTCATCTGCCTCATTTGGATACCAAGTGTCGCTTTCGTCTTCTCCGTACGACTATGTTCTGAAATTTGCAGGAAACCTTTATCTGTAAGGGAATGGTTTATTCGGCCTTTTTTTGAGACTGAAATATTATCAGCATTGCCAGTTTTCCAGTCTTATTCTAATAAAAAAAGACAAGGAAGGAATTCGAGCCGAGTAAACCTTAAAGCCTTTTCCGAATGCCTGTATAAACTGCCGTACTTGCACAAAGTACTCACAGTGCAAAAAATACATGCATACAACCTGATTTTTTCAGGGTAGAGGGGGTCTCCAACCAAAAAATTACACTAGAGACCTTGTGCGTTTTTTGCAAGAATTTGTTTTCCAACTTGTACATAATAATAATATATTAACTTTTTTGTAACGTACATATCTGCCGCTTCACCGCCCATTATATGAAAAAAAAAACGATATTTATTATGATTCAGTAAAGATACAAACAAAAGGCTTAGGAGCTGGTTTTTGGAGTATTCTTAGAGGACTGTCTCCTGAGTGGATACCCAAAAAAGCACAGTCTACCCCTTCGGTGTTTTGCGCAATAAGGGTGGTTTCTTGGTGGTGGTATGGGTGGTAGAGTGGAAATGAGTTCAATTAACAATTCACATCACTGAAAACACAAAGTTACTTGGATATTATATTCCATTGGTTCAAACTGACGTACCTCAAAATACCTATTTAATTTGAACATCCCTATTAAATATGCTTAAATGTTTTTAAAACAATACACCCTCCGGAACAGCGGTAATGACTTTTATTAAGTACATGTTGGTACACAGAATATTTTAGACACAATAATAATAAATCACCCCTATTGCTCAAAACAACGAAGGGGTTGGACTGTGCTTTTTTGGATGGAGACTCGGATGGCAGTGCTTGAAGAAACCTGCAAAAACTAGCTGGTCAGCCATTTGTTGTATCTTTACTGAACCATAATAATTATAGTAAATAAAAGCAAAATAGTAAAAAAAACACAAAGGTGTCGAGGGTGATTTTTTGGTTGGAGACAGCCCCTTTCATCCACTCTGAAAAAATCAGCTTGTCCGCATTTATTTCTTTGAAATTTGATATCTTTACTGGGTTAATATTATAACTGATCATTTTACTAATTTAATTAAAAAAAGACAAGCAAAAATCATAAACCGCACGCAAAAAAAACTATGTCATTAAACCTTTTCATAGCGCCTGTAAATCACCGTTAGTCAAATGTAGTGCCGACGTAAATAACACAGCTATAAATGACACCAGAGAAGCGACGGAAAATTCCGTCAGCGGCACCAGAGATAGCGAGCCCGACGAATTTTTCCGTCACTGGCACTGAAGGCATTAAGTAAATTTAAGTAGTCGATGTTATTATTTTTTACAGTGAAAATCAATTAGCTGCTTTTGTCGGAAGTACTATCAATTACTTTTTTCATTAATGTTTGATAATGTTCGCATTGACCACATCAACTAAGGTCAGCACCTAAGGATCCAGCTAAATGCGTGCATTTGATTGTATTGGATTTCTCAGCGGTTGGGTAGGGTATTAATCAGTTTACAGTCTGACAAGTCATTTAGAATAAGAAAAAAATAGGTAAAGAGTACTTTTTGTGTAGAACGAAACGCTGTTTCGAATGCAATGGCAAAGGATTTAGAAAAAAAATATTGAAATAAAAGTTTTTGTAAAATAAGAACAGTGCATTACGCATAAGCACCCTGTGTACTTGACAAAACTCTTTTCTTAATGTTCAGATAGAATATCTACAACCCCATACGAAATTCCATTAAACTCGGCTTAGGGGTTCTGAAGATATTTTTAAAAAATAAAATTTTAGGCCCAATTTTAAGGGCTCTAAAAATGAGAAATCGGAAAAATTTTAAAAATACGTGTCAAATAATTTTTCACGTAGATTCTGTATTTCATGTTTTTCCCTAGTAATTTTAATCGCCCTGTAGATTCCACCTGCTTTAAAACAAACAAATTTCGAACAATTTCCACCCATTCTGAAATTAAGTACATATGCATCCCTGTATCCCTTAAAGAAAATTATCAATGGAATAGAATATTGTCGTTATTATCAGTGATTGCCCTGTATAGGCATCTGTATCCGGAAGGTTTTAAGAAAACCGTTGCAGGCCGGCATAACCGAGGTGATTTGCCGTTGGAAAAAGTCAAAAACCCGAATTATCTAACCTCGACGAAAACCTTGCTCACAGCGGTCGATCCGCATTGTTTTCAGTAACTGCTCCACGTGCCGTTCCAAGGGCAGGTCTCTAACCACCGCAGACTATTTTCGGGGGGGCGAAATATACCAGGATTTAATTAAGGAACTTTGCTCGAATCAATTAAGGCTCCAGTTCCTCTCAATTACATTTTTAGAGAATCCGGAGAACAGTCCAATTTGATGTATGGTGTGTGTGTGTGTGTGTTTCAAGTTAATATTTCAGAACGGCCTATTATAAATTACAAATGAAATAGATATATCTTCACCTAATGCTTAACCTTAAGAATTTTCATCTTGTAATTTAGCGACCCTTCTAAGGAACTAGGAGGAGGTAACCTTCTGTACAAATTGTTCTGTATTAAATTTACGTAATTTGCATTAATGTCAACAAAAATTGTTTTCAAAATATTTGGCATCTTATACAAGGTAATATAAAACAGAAGTATATTCTTGACAAAATAATGCGATGTAGCCAAACTTACCTTAGCCAAAAGTAGATGGTTAAAAACATACAGGGTGTCAAATTTACAATTTTATTTTTAGCTTAAAATACTATAAATAATTAAAATTTCTCGTCTTAAAAAGCCCGATGTCTAAAATGTATGCAATAATTTGAATGTTTTAAAAAGTTATTTAGAAATATTGAAAATAAAATTTTAACTTTGACACCTTGTATTTTTAAACCATCAACTTTTGACTATGGCACGTTTGGCAACATCGCATTATTATTTGTCTTCAGGAATCTACTCTTGCTCTGATTTCGGGACATTCTGTATACTGGAAACAAAATATTTACTGTTGTTCAACTGACTGATGAATATCAACTTGCCTATCTATTTTTCGATATTCCCCTTTTTCTGTGTTCTGCATATTAGAAGGGTTGATAGAAATAATTTTATTACACATTTTATTTAATTCGTATACTTGAGGGGGGTTGAGGAATGAGAGGCGTCGTGACACGCACACTTGATATATGACACGCATAACCTTGAGCTGGAAAAAAAATTAGATAAAGGTTATTACAATCTGCCGACTAATTTCCCTTTATTAGTTTTCCAGTAATTAACTCGGCATGTGCTGATAATTGCTGCTTTTTTTCTAGGACGAAGCACTTTATATTTTATAAACAAAGCGTTTTCTGATCAATTTGTAGATGCAGTAAGTTTTGATTGCGGTACGTTAGGCCATCTAAGATAGGTCCTCGTTAAAACAACTTCGACTAAAAATTAGCACATTACATTTTTAAAGATATTTTTTTACTATTTCTAGCTGAATAAAAATTAATAATTTCTGTGACGTCATAACCATTTATTTGCAAAACGACAGCGTCGTAAATTTTACTCGATGTGCCGCAACATAGTTTGATTTCACAAGAAATTATAGGCCTGAGAAAGTTTCTTTTATTTTATTTTTTTATGATGATTTTCTTATTAGTTAGGTAATTGTAGTCAGTTTAAAAAAATATATATTTTTTATATTAACGCGAATATTGATTTTTTAGTTAATTGTACAGAGCGTTCTGAGCAACTGCGCCACTAATTGTTCCTTTCAGATTTTATTTAAGGTCGCCGTATTTCTCGCATCACATTTGTGTTTTTTAGACAGAAATCTCGTAAAATGAAACACGTAGAACAAAAATAATATCAAAAATAAAATTATTGATGTCTTGTTAAAAAGCGTTTGTAAGACACATTATTAAAATTATTTGTATTTGTAAAAAACACAATGTCGAGAATACGAATAGGATATAGATTTTTGGAAAATGATTAGCTATGCAGCGTGTATAGAAAATGAGAAAAATCAGGGAATATTCTAATTGTCAAAGACAATGGATAAATATTTCGGCCAATTAGACAACAATAACGCGTTTGCCAACTTTGCGCTAAATTTGTTTAGGGCAAACTATTCCCACTATTTTTTTTTTTAATAAAGTGTTAAGAAATATTTAATAGGTGCTATTATTTTTCATGTAATTTAAATAAATGTCAATGTTGTTAATTTTTAATATTATATTCAAATTCTATTCAATAATTAAGTCTATGCAAAAAACGTATTGTAGACGTAAATGCTGATTGTGAAAAATTAACAGATTTACGTCACAACATATGTGTGTAACAAAGGAAATAGCTGTCTTGATCTATTTTTCAGTTTTGTCATATAGAAAAAATAATATTCGAGTCATTAGTACATTTTCATTATTCACGAATCTGTACTTTTAAAATATTTTATACAAATAATTTAATATTGCGATCATTAAATTCATCTGATCTAACTTGACATTCAACGTTTTAGAGAAAAGCGAAATAAAAAAATATATCTCCATTTACTATCCTTTTTCAACCCGAGAAGGTCCTATTCTAAATTTAAGGTACTTTGGTGCCTGCAATTGTCCTAAAATGCAGACATCTGCTTTACCTGTGAACAGGTAACCAATCTTTTTAAACTTCAGTCAGTCTTTAATGGTCCTACAGGGAGGTCTTTGAAAATGATGCACAAAATAAAAATGTAGATAATCCTGTATTTTAGGTCGTCGACGATTTTTATCGCGGCAGGTAGAGTAGGCGCTGGCACGGTGAAATTCCTTCGGGCAAAGGTCGTCCGTTGGGCCCTCAAACTCCTCAAAGTCACCCTCGCAAAGTTTATTGTCCAGTGCTTTCTTGGACATTTCTATGCATAGAAAGGTTCGTAAAGTACGTTTTACTATCTATCGAAAATTCAGACAAGTACCTATCAAATATTACTATTGTATTGTTTTTGATTTTTCTTTAGTTTGATTGGGTTTTTGCCACACTTCTGGAAAAAAATAAAGATTAATTAAATAAGGCCTTGCTACAAACAATAGTTGGTTTTATGGCATAAAGGTTGAATCAACTTAAAATTAGATATTGGAGTCTCTTTTTAATATTGAATAACGTGAAAATTAACAGTTATCATAAGAACTGTGGACGGATGATGGACAGAATATTGCAGTTTTGCGAAAAAAGAAATGAATTAAAAGACAACCTTAGTTAAAAAATCATACTGTAAAGTTAATTTGCCATTCATGATATTATTAGGTGTTACTGTGTTAAATAGTGTTATTTTTTCATATTAAAAACAAGTAGTTTAATGTCAGCTGGCATAATTTTATAAATACCTCAAGTAAAATCATCTATCTGGTTATACTTATCTGACACATGAAAAATATACCAAAACAAGATTTAGCATGATTTCATGTGATTTGTTTGATTTCACACAAAACGTACACCTGATTTCAGTAGCATCACACACCTCGCTGAAACCCTACGTTGATGATTTGCTTATAAAACCAATGGTAGAACCTTTAAGAGGTCTCTTTAGGTACCTATCTTAAAACTAGTTTCAAAATAACGATCCGATTTTGATCCGATTGAAAAAATTTAGTTTCCAGGATGTCCTAAATCATATTTTTGACACGAGTAAACTAAGGTTTAAAATGTAAAGAAAAAAATAAATATAAATAAATGGGCATCCAAGAATCTAATAATTATTTTATTAATTTATATACACTTTGTTTCTGAAATAATTGATAATAACTTTGTAAATTTGGAACTAAGAAAGTGCATTTTAAGTCTGTCTAAGCCTGCTAAATAGCAAAGTAATTCTATAAAATTAGAATAATAGGAGTTTTATATTCTGATAATATTTTATAGTTGTATCTAGAATACTAAATTGTTTTTTAAATTTGTTGCAAGAACTGCTAATGTAGCCCTATAAGTGGGTACATTAACACAATTTTACAGCAACGGTGTTTATATCAAATTGCTGTAAAACCGATGCAAAATAGTGCCTTATAGAATTATACCATCTCATGTGACACTCTTATAAAATTACCATTGGAAGTACAAGATAAAGCCTTTCTTTCTGTCGCATTGTGAAGAAGAAGAAAAATATCAATTAAAAATATATACAATATAAATAGGTGAAATGATATCAATAATATGGATATACTCACTTTCTGACTATTATATATACAGTTGGTTGTTAAATTAATCAATTTAGAAAACATTTATTTTTTTAATTAAATTTCCAGCGTCATAGGAAATATAAGGTTAACTGAGAGCGCGTCAAAAAATTACCATTATGTACCACATATTTCACGATAAAACTTTTTCCGCATTAAAATGTACTGCTCCTTGATGGACAAACCAACTAAGCAATTCGTTATAATGTACTCCTATGCAGGCTGATTAGGTCCATCTTATTGGCCCATGCATATTATTTCTAACATGTGCGATACAGAAACATTTTATTTTTAAAATATACAATTAAACTAAATTAGAACACCATGGAAAAAATGGGTCATTTGTTAAATAAAAAATTAAAAATTTGCGAGCGTACAGAGGTTAGATGTACCTTTTGTTATAAAAAAATTCGCTGAACATTTTACAGAAAACCGCATCTCAATCGGACCTCTCCGCAAAAAGTTACAAGTGAAATGCTAATTTGACGCGGCTAGAAGATGTAAGGGAAGTCGGACGGTTGTATTACTCTTAGCGGAACCACAGAGGACCTAATATACAGAGGCGAAGGCTATCGTTCCCTTCAAAACTTAAAATATATGCGCATGCGCCAATTCGCCATGTTTTAAGTGGTATTGTAATCAACCTCACTTCTTTGTTGTGGTTTGGTTATCTCGTTATTTCTGATTTATGCTTGGTTATTATTTGTGTTATATTGGTGTTAGTTGTGTTGTGCGGTAAATTGACATTATTATACATAATTAATTATAATTTCGGATTTAATGAAGTCTTTTTAATGGCTCGTAAAGGTGGAACTACCTGTGCTTATTGTGCATGCAAAAATGTAAAGATAAATATATTATCTCATATTTAAATTATTATTCAGATTATGTATGTTATTTAAAATTTTTAATACAAGTTTATACTATATCTCTTTTTTCTGTTACACTGTGATTTTTTTTATTTTTAATATTTGTAATATTTTTCTAATGTGAAAAATGAACTGCTTATCGTTTGTAACTATTTATTGGACATAACGATAGGTTTTTGCTATAAATTTAATAACATATTGATAGTAATTTAAATTGAAAGCAACTGTTCCATTTTCTGTGATACGTTTACTCTGTACAATTTGTATGTTTTGGTATAGTATGTACCACATCATATTTGGAATAAAATTTTAAAATTGATAACAGTTTAGCTACTTTCGTTCAAATTAATAAAATCCTACATTTCCTACATTTTTGTCCTACATTTTCTGTAAGTATAAAAGAGTGCTTTACAATTTTATGTCATTAAATTCACATATTTGCATTTTTAAATATTAAATTTCACGTATTCATAACTACAACTACAATGCATCTGTTTTGATAAAGTCAAAATAATATAATGTTATTTTAATAACTTTATGAATTCAGGAAAAATTATAAAAATTTCACATTAGATATATCTTTAGAATTAATTGATTTTTTTCTATATAAGATAAACGTGGATACTTTTTTTATAAAGAATAAAAACATACATACATATTCTTTCTTTTAATATTCCTATCCGTTCAATTCTATGACCTTTTTCTCTTAATCTTATTCTTTATTCGCCTGTCACATCCATAACTTTCTTAAGTTATTTTTTCTTTGCACTCTTATATTTGACATTTTTAAGTAATATAGTTCTCTCAGGCTATAAGTTTCTGAAAAAATTTTCTTAGTGTATACGTAAGTGGTTCAAGGTCACCCAAATAAAGCTTGGTAACATCAAAGGTACCGCCTTTGCTTTCGCCTCTGTATATTAGGTCCTCTGTGGCGGAACGATCCATCGAGTTGACTTGCATCTAGCGTGGCCCCTTAAACAAGATTTAATTAAAAAAAAAAGCAAAATCAACATAATATTTAAAAAATTAAAAGTTTTCTGACAAATGACAAAAGTACCAAAGGAAATTAGTTGCTCAAATGATTTACGTGATTTTGCATGATTTTACAGATTTTTTTGACTTCACACAATACGTACACCTGCATTTAGGAGTGTCACACCCCTTGCTTGCTACTTTGACTTGTCTGATAGCGGATATTCTAAAACCAATTGTACAACCATTAAGATAACTAATTAAATTAGCCACCTTAGCACTTAACTGCGCTATGCAACGTATTTTTCTGACAGTTCGCCGGATTTCTAAATCCTATTTTCGAGCGCTACGCCTACCCCACGATTAGGCCTATTACAGACTCGCTTGCATAACTAGAAAGTTATGGAAATGCATTCCGTATCTGGCCAGGCGATCGTTGGATACGTACACGGGCGTTTTGAAATTCCGCGATTGGAACAGCGCCGAAATCGGGTTGTGTGTAAAAGTGAGTATATGAAGCGTAACGAGAACCATTGCAGAGAACTCTACTGGCCGCGCTGTTACGAAAATGCGACCTAGTGAGGACCGTGATCGACCTTAATTCGGACAGATACGTTCACACGGTATACATTTTTTCACGCGGAATATAATCTAGTTTCCTAGAAGCGATTTGCTTTGGCTGTTCGCTCTGATAGCGGCGTTCGCGTGAATCGAGGAGCGGAGCGTTGGGACGGATTCGACATGGTCGGTGTCCTTTATGTAGATTTTGAGGAAGGAATCTATATACTATGTATGTTAAAGAAGCAAGATTAGCTTCAAACTGCCAAAAATGTTCATCCAACTAAGTACACATGAATAATTATAAAACTGCACCGATTTTTCTGAATATTTCGCTGTTCTTTCGAAAGTTTAATAATTATTTACAAAATACACGCAGGGTTAACTACCATTAAGTACAAACACGTGCTGAGGGAGGCCTAAAAGACTATAATAATGGAGCAAAACCCACTTTTCCTGCGGAAAGTCGGCGCCTGTGATAAGCATCGACTGAGGTGATCCATAGATAAAGCTTAAATCTGTCGACTACCGTGCGGTCGTTTTTTGCAGCGTTTCTAAATGCAGAAATGACAAAAATTAACAATCTTATTAGTAATAATACCTGATAGATAAGTAACAGTTAATCCAGTTGGCTGCAGCATTTTGAATTCTTTTTCATTATTTCGTTACAAACTACATTTTCATTACAACCACTCACTACCGATAAAACACACTTCTCGAAGGTGCAGTTAGATAAAATGCCTATTTATTATAAGAAAATCGAACGAAAGGAATAGGTAGGTACTAATAGATAATAGAAAACTTTTAATGCACCCGTGGCAGTCTTGTCCCATAACCTAGAAAAACAAACCGGCAACAAACTGTACTTGACACAAATTCATTTATTTAATAACTATAAAACGTTTAAAATAAGGCACTAAAAACTGAAGAAGAACATAAAACTACAACGTGAACACAGAATTGAATTATGACATGACTTGCTGGTTGTCTACTCTGACTGTAAACGTAAATCGTGCAACGGAGGGTTCGTATAGGCGGCGTTAAATAAGGATTTAATATAATATCGACACATTTTTTTTCGCTTTATAAATATCTTAAAATGTTTGTACTTAGTCATAGTTAACCCTGTATATTAAGGTTATTGTTAACTGCCAGTAAGTACAACATTTTAACCAAGTGTTCAGAAAGGTCTAAAAGACAATAAAAAAAATTGTATTCTGGCTCGATGTTTACTAAATAAGTCAACAGCCTATTCCTCCGGAAAATCGGCGTCTATGATTGCATTGCGGTCGTTTTTATAGCATTTCCAATTGTAGAAACAGCGAAAATGAACATTAAAAATAATATCTGATGGGTAACAGTTAATCCGGTTAGTTGCAGCATTTTACCATCGGTTTGCGTTCCAAACTGCATTTGCAGTTTTTACAGATCCGTCAAGATTACTCACTAAAACACATTTTGCGTACAGTTAAATAAAATGCCCATTTATTCTAAGAAAACGAATATCGAATATATAGAGAACTTTGAATGTCTGTACCCGACACAAATTTCGTTATTTAATTACTATAAAATTAATAAAATATAAATTTCATTAGTATCAAATGTGTAAAATTTAAAAATATGCACTAAAAACTAAACATAAACGGAAAAACACGATTATGACAACAAATTGTTGCTTAACTCTCTAAATGTCAAACGTGCGCTCGCGGCTGACGGGTCGCCAGAGTCGGCGATAAAGTTAGGTATAATATGGTTTAAAAAAAATTTTCGTTTCGTTTGAAAATTTTTGACGGTGCTTCCGTTAATTCTTGTGTTTCTCTATATCCTCTTAAAATAGTTGTACTTAGCCATACCCTATATACTTTGTTCACGGTTAGAGTGAAAAAGAGAGAAAACATTTTACGAGAAAAGGGCATTCGTGATGAAAATTTTGCTCCTTGTTAAAATAGGGTTGGGGCATGGACTCTTATTATTAGTTTATTTCTTTTTTTTTTGACTGAAAATATTTGTTGTAACGATGCATATGCTAACTTAGACCAAAACTATACTACTATAAACTCCATTTATATGTATGGTGGGAATATATGCAGTTATGCAGTTGAATGACCTTATTTGTTTATTTTAAAATTTTGTGGAGAAAATCGTGACGATACCGTCAAACATTATTTTAAAGGAACAAAAATATCACATATGTGTACGAAAATACTTACAATATTGAACATAACTGCAAAGGAAAAACAGTATAACCTTTGATAATATTTTCCACTTGCTATGTTAATACTTACGACATTTCTTGCTTTGATAGGAAATTTAACTGATCTGGTCAACAACTCTTGCTCCTTTTACGACACTTAATAAAAACGTTACAGCTTTTGACATTTTTCGTACCTGAACCTGTTTCTCCATATAAATAAGCCATAAAACTAGATCGGAGAGGTTAAATGAAATTTTCACATTTTTCGGGTGTTAAGAATTTACATTGATAACAATAAAATTTCATTTGAGCTACGAGGTATGCGGCAACAAGGTCAGTGATGTATTACGATAAAAGGAAATAGATATGTAAACTAAAATAGTTTTTCCTTGAGCGAAAAGTATCCATGTTTAATTAGAGACGTTTTGTAGTTTGTGGTGTGTAGTCGTTGTTGTTTGTTCGCAAAAACAGGGATCTGTCAAAGTACACTCATTGTGATTGTTTCAGAATCAGCTTGGATCAGTTCAATGGAAAGTAGGTAGTTACTAGTTTAGAAATTATTTTTGTATACAAGGTTAACTATGAAGTATAAATATTTTAAGAGGGGATACCTAAACTAAAACATATAAATCCAACTTATTTATAAAGCGAAAACAATATTTTTTTTTTTTTTCGGAAACAAACCCCTATTTTGAGTTTATTTCGCACTTTTGACGTTTAGATAGTAGGTAGCCAGGAACAGTAAATTGTAAAATTCGTTGTCATAATTGCAATCATGTGTTTACGTTGTGATTTTGTGATCTTCTTCAGTTTTTAGTGCCTTTTTAAAATATTTTATAGTTATTTTATAATAATAATTTACATATGTATCGAGTACAGATATTTTCCTATAATATAGTTCGCTGGTTTATTTTTCTCGGTTATCGGACAAGACTGCCGCAGGTGCTTTCAAAGTTTTCTGTTATCTATTGCTATTCCTTTCGTTAAATTTTCTTACAATAAATGGGCATTTTATTTAACTTTACGCAAAGTGAGTTTTATTCGTACTGGCTAGTATTTGTAATGAGTGGAAACGTAGTTTTGACAGTTTAGAACGAAAAACGAATGCAAAATACTGCACATCAGGTATTATTATTAATTAAAATGTTCATTGTTATTGTGTCTACATTTGGAGATGCTATAAAACAACCGCATGGTAGTTGACAGATCTAAACCATCTCGGATGATGCTTATCATAGGCGTCGATTTTCCGATGGGTTTTTCTCCGAAAATAAAATTTAGAAATACATATATTTTTGTCTTTCTGGCCTCCCTGAGTACGTGGTTAAAATTTTTACTTATTAGTAGGTAACTCTATGTGGGAAAAGATACAAAATTTCCATATTTTCCTTATACTGTAATGTCGTGTTCTAAATATTTGAAATATAAATAGAAACTAGATTTTTAAAAGTGAGAATTGATTTTGCAGGATATATCTGGGTTTCAGGATGCGGCTTTGATACATAAATCTACACCTGTTACAGGAATTTCCTTATTTTTCGAAATATTTATGGTTAACTATAATTTTGGCACCGTCCTGGGTACTGATGTCACTCCATTGTTTGTAGTTAACAGTACGGGTCGTCAACCTATTAAAGCGCTACATCGCGGCAAAATGTAATGTCCCATCAGTAATAATTTATAAGGAGCCACAACAGGCATATACCACGTTTATTTTTGGTAGCACGAAGTTCGGGTTGCTTCGTATTTCACGAAAAAGCGAAAGTTTTCCTCTTTCAATTCAAATTCAAATACTGGTAATGCCATTGAATAAACACCGTAATTTTTAAGGATATACAGGTGCATGTAGGGGACCCAAAATATTGTAATTTAACCAAATATTCTTATACACAAATTTGGGGTCAAAAAATAATATCTCTGAATTACCTTAACTTGGAATAATCAAATGAATCACCCTTAAAACTATACAAAACCTTTTTTTCCATTGATCGAATTTAAAAAGAATGATAATATTCCGCACAGAATTTAGTTTAAAACACTTTTTACTCTTGTTAAACTTTGTTTTTAAGAAAAAATGCATCAGTTGAAATAAGATTTTAGTGTTTATTAAAGAAAATCAAAAAGTCAGTAGTAGGCTTGTCTTTAAAATTTGACAGTTAGTAATAAAACTATAAAATAAAATTAAGCTAAAACTAAGGAAATTGTTCAAAATGGGCTCCATTTTCTCTGAAACATAAATTTGCTCTTCGTCGATAATTGAAATTTACGTTGTCTACTTATGTACTTTGTTTATCTCGTCGGGATTCAATTAGCGAGGAATAAGCAAAATCTTTCAATGTTCCTTAAAGAAAATAATCACATTTGTTGAGATCTGGCGATCGTGGTGGCCAATTTTGAGGACAATTATTTCTTCGCCATTATGGCCGGTTTCTCAACATTTGGCGCAATCCATTCGACAACTATCGAGTACATAAATTTATCAGACCGATAACTTTATATTGGTTTCCGAACGCATGCCTTCCAAATTTTGTTGAATACACAACAGTTGAATGGATATCTTAATATCTGCAATAATCATAGAGGGAGCTAGCAAATGCACAAGTGTTTGCAGATGCCATTTATGGAAGTAAGACACTTTCAAGAAATAATTATAGATGGCGCTACTATCGGCTACGTAATGATATCACATCACATTAACCGAAGTTCATATGAACTTTGCATTAACTAAATAAAAATATATACAAACCCGTTGCATAAAAACGAAGTTATTAAAACCTTTTCTAATACTGATAGTGAATTTGTTTTAGTACTAGAGACTTGAATACTATATTAAATCTATCAGTAAATTTACAGTTTCTTTTGTTTGTTTTTGTTTTTCGCCGTATTTCTCGCCGTAAAATGATCAAATTTGTGGCGTTTTTTAGGTACTGAAATTTTGAAAAATAAAACGCGTAGAACAAAAGCAATATCAAAAATAAAATTACTGATGGTTTGTTTATCCACTTTTACTATTTAAACTCTCTTCAAATAATATAATAACTTTTAAAATGCATTTGTATGACACACATTATTTCGCTATTCTAACCCCACATTTTAACAATTATTTTCACATACTTATAAACAAAAGTGAACAATGTTATATACAGAAATATGTAAGTTTATGTTATAACATTGTTTACATCTATAGCTAAATTTAAAAAAATACGTATTTTGAAAGTTTTCAGTACCTAAAAATTTGCTGGATAAATCGCTTTCTGACGTTATACATTGATTTTATTTCGGTACCTTTGAATATTCGCTGGTGGCATGAGATAACATTGTTGTCATTTGCTAAACTCTATATTATTCAGTTCTAAAATGTCTAAAATTACTTATATTTGTAGAAAACACTATTTCAAGAATACGGCGCCCGTAAACCTCTCTCGAAATTCTGCCGCTGTATTTTTCATACTGGTTTTCTCTTTCACGATAACGTCTTGGCCGTTCAAGATATCTGACTATATTTAAATATTCTTCATCTGAAGAGACAGACCAATCAGAATTTTTCATTGCACAAAGTAATCGTCACGAAAATATCAAAAAAAGTTGGGTTAAGCCTTACAATAAAGATGTAACCAAGCAACAGCTAAATCGCTGCGCGCGTGAGCTAATGTTTATTGGACAGATATCTTACCATTTTTCTTTGGATATGTGTTCGATAACTTATGCAATAGATAAGCATTATTGAATGCTTCAGAAACCGAATTCATGGGATATCCCTACTTTATGGAATCAATAAGTTTATTTAATAGATATCTACTACTTGAGAAACAAGCCATAGGAGTTAGTGCATAGGGATTTACAAAGGAAAGTTGTGAATATTTGTAATTCCTTTACGAGTGAAACAAGCCTCATCAGTGAAACGATTTTTTTTTGTAAAAATTAATATCCTGATACAAGATAAACTCGTAAAAGGTCACTCGTCAATGCAAATTTTGAGGCAATAACTCTTGCACTTTTGAATGTGATATGGATGTAGTGGATTACGTTGAAGAAGTACAGAAGTTCTCGATAATCCAGTTTCTCGAGATAAACGTTTAATATTTATTTGCTGTTCATCTTCAACTGTTTGCAAAATATTTTCTTCATCTTGTACCCTTATTATACTTGGATGTTCTCGTATATTATTGAAAAACTTTCCTGTCTCTCGAACCCTCTTGCAGCATTAGAAAACGTTTCTCTATGGGGAATCACTCGATTTGGAAATCTCCTACGACATTCTTCCAGGCTTCTACAGTTTCCTTCACCGAAAGCTAGCACAAGTAACATGTCAAATTGTTCGCTGAATATAAATTTTCCAGCCATTTTCCACAACAAACAATAGCAGAAATAAAATTGTTTTATTACTAATTGTCAAATTTTAAAGACAAAACCTACTTATTTTTCTAATAAACACTATTAAAATCTTGTTTTAATTAAAGCATTTTTTCTTGAAAACTTTAAAAGTTCTTTAAAATTTAATAAGAATAATAAAGTGTTTTAAATTAAATTATATATTATCGGAATATTATCATTCTTTTTAAATTCGACCCTCAATGAACACCTTGTAGTGTTTCAATTTACTTGAACTCACTTTTCATATAGGTATGTTTGGTGAAATTGCAATATGTTAGAGACCCCTTGCATGCAGCTGCATGCAGAACACCTTGTATATCATTATATCAGTTGTATGCGCTCTAGAATAATAAGCAAACAATTTTAGTTTTCCACAGAGAAATATGTGCGCAATTAACTTGTTCATTACAGATTGAGTGTACGGCCGCCTTTATGCGGTTCGTAGCGCGCGATTCGCTCACGCGGATAAATCGTAGGGTGCGCGGCGGCCTTTATTCCGCGTGTAAATGTCATGTAGTAAAAAAAATGCACCGCTTACTACTATACCGGTGAAGGATCTCCATAATTACGTACCAAGGCGGAAAAAAGAAGGTCACCACCTACCTTATTCATGAGATTTGTTACGCGCTGCCACTAAACGGGACCGATTGCACAAATCAGTGAATGAACCGACGCTGGCGGCGCTTACAAAAATTAACGCGTCCTATTTGATTTTTTTAGAGAACTCAAAGTGTGCAATTGAAATATCTGTATGTGTTTGGTACTGAAAAAAGCAGCAATGCGGCCAAAATGTGTTTAAATCGTTATTCTTGAGTACAAATTAAACAAGTACACTGTAATATTACAGGAATAAACATTTTTATATATACTTATATATGACTAAATATCAGTGTGTAAAAAAATGAACAATATGCACATGTTAAAAAAAATTATATACCAAATAGTTCATCAATCAGTTTAAATATTTACATTTTGTTTAACCTGAATAGTGTATATGGAAAGTGTATTGACAAATGAAGTTGAAAAGAGGGAAAAGTTTTTAATTTTAATGTCATGGACAAAAGTTTCTGCTTCGTATATCTGTTTTAGTTACAGTAAATTTACAATTAACGCAACTACAATTAATGTCAATGTCTGTTGTAAACTATTACTGTCACAAGCAGAAACATGTCTGAAATGAATTTTCATGCAAGCATCTAAATAAACAACGTACCGTTTCAGTTTTTGTTATATTTATGAATTGTATATCTAATATTTAAATTGGCATAAGCTGCAAGTGCACGTGTAACAATATATTCTTATACTTAATCTTTTCCGAATATTCCACAAAAAGTCCTTATTAAAGAACCGTACATCTAAAACGCATTAGGTTAAAGGTTAAGTCGGTGTGCATCTGCGCATGTGCAACATAAATCATGTGAAAAATTCTGTAAAGTTTTATACCAAATTAAGTAAAATATTCCAAAGTAGTACCTACATTAACATTGCCACATTATTCCTGAAATTTCCTATTTCTTATTATGTAAAAATACATATATGTACTTGATTTCTCCTTAATATATAATGAAAATTAACAATTTCCACTAAATAATAGATATGTAAAATGAGCATAACAAAACATGGAAATTTCAACTCATTTTTATCAGTAAATTCTACACATTCTTATTTGGATTTTAAAATGAAATCAAAATAATTGAACGTCTACTTGAAAGGTTGTGGCCTCAGAGAAAGCAGTTTTTATTAAAAAAAAAAATCTTGAGTGATACCCATCAGATTCTGTTCAATTTCCGCTTTGACCGGAAACTATTTGTAGCTAACTGCAATTAACCTCGTTTCTTTTTCACTGTTTTTCGTAGTTTATTAAACCTTGTGTTTTGCAATTCTTTGGGTTAGCATTTTCAGTTACGAATCCAATTATCTAGATATATATATACTTAAGCCAACTAAGTTCAAAATAATTTAGTGTACCTAAATTAACATAATTTTGCGTAGAGTTCAAAACTAGCTCAGATTTTTACTAATTTCTGATGCTATTATTCCATTTTTTCCCACATCCGTACCTTTAGTTTCATTTGAGGCATCGCACTTTCTCTGCTGTAATTAAAAAATTAGAATGGGAACACTTCCGAGTTTCTTCTCTTGGCTAAGGTATTAACCCCGTCTAAGAGACGATTAATTGCTTTTTATCTAGTGAGCTGTGATCGGATCGATGGTACAGAAAGAGCACGAGAACAAAAGAAAGGCGTTTGGAATCGGGTAAGGGCGGCCTCGATCTGCTATTTGTTCCATTTTAACACTGTTTTGGACAGTCGATTAAGCCTTATTCCTCGGAATTGCTTTTTATTAGATTAAATTGCGCCAGGACCAGTAATTCGCACAGAAAGGCCTCGTTTGAGTGTGAAGAAAATCGTAAAAAGTACTACGTATTCTTTTGTCACAATAAAAAGTTTACTTACTGGTAATTTTCCTGTTGTTGTGAATACTTTTGGCCTTATTTATGAATACATTGCATCTATTTATGGATACTTAGCGCCTCTTTGTTTGCTTTGGTTCCTTCTTATGAATAAACTTTGTAAGATTTTGAATAATTTATACTTATTTGTAAATACTTTCTACCTCTAAAAGCATTGATACTTTTACATTGTAATGTATTCACATTACTTACTTATCTTTATGAATATTTACGCGTTTTTTGAGAATATTCGTTCTGTTTTGTAAGATTTTGAAAAATTTATACTTATTTGTAAATACTTTCTACCTCTAAAAGCATTGCTACTTTTACGAATACATTACTTCCTTATCTTTATGAATATTTACGCGTTTTTTGAGAATATTCGATCTGCTTTGTTCGTTTTTTTAACGCGATTTTGAACAGTCATATAAATCTTTATTCTCTTTCAGATTAATAAATAAACAAACATTGTAAATAGAGAAGCCTCACTTGAATTGTAAGAAAATCATAACAAAACTGTTACTTATTTCTTTTTCATAATAAAAATTTTGCTAATTTTCGTTTTTTGTGAATCTACTTTAGGTCTTTTTTGAGAATACTTTCATTTTTTATGAATACATTGCACCTGTGTGTGAATATTATAACTTGTGAATACTTTATAGTTTTTTGTAATTACTTTTCACTTTTATGAACACTACTGTTTTTATGAATACTTTGCATCTCTTTGTGGATGTTATACGCACTTTTAAGAATACTTTGCGTCTATTTGTGAATACTTGTGTGTTTTTATTAATACTTCGGAGAGTTGTTTTATCAATACATTACACCTTCTTATCAATACTTGCTTGTATTTCTGAATATTTTTTATGAATATATTACGGCTACCTACCTATACATTTTTATTCCTTTTTATGAATACATTGCGGCTCGTTGTAAAAACGTTGTTTTTGATTATTGTGAATACATACTTTGTAATTTGTAAATCACTGTTACCTCTTTTATGAATACTTTACGTCTTTTTGCGAATACTGTACGCCTTTTTATGAATACTTTACGCCTTTTATATATTTTTAGGTATTAATAATATTGTGTGAAACTAACTACTCAGTGGACAAAAGCCCCAACCTGCGTTGAATTACACCCACAATATCTACCCATATATTCCTTATTATTAAACTTTACGCCTTTTTATGAATACTTTACACCTTTTTGTGAATACTTTACGTATCTGTGAATATTTTGCACCCCTATTTTGTTTTGTGCGTAGATATTTGCCTAAAGGCCACTGTTAACGATGAATTGTCCTTTGTTGCAGGTTGCCGGGGGTGAGTGACTGCTCGGCCGGCCAGACGGCCAGAGTTACCTCCAATCTGCACCCCACAAGTACTATGGCCGTGAGCCGCGTGCCCAGTCCACCGCCTCAAGAGGTCAACACTCCGGTCGCAGAAAATTGGTGTTACACACAGGTGAGCCACGAATCCAATTAGGAGTATAATTTTTTACGAGCGGTCTTTATGGTTTTACATTGACGCCGCATTTTGTGTCGGGTTTTAAAACCGGGAATTTCTTTGTCATTTATTATTTGGTTTAACATACAACAAAGTAAACTCATTTAGTATAGGTGCTTTATCACCAGGCCATTTCAAAATTTTTTTCTAAAAAAGCAACATAAAATAAAAAAATATTTGTGCTAATTTTCAAATTTGCATCTTTACAATTAAATTATGATAAATTATTGAAATATTTATGATTTATTTATGAAAATATTAATGGCCATCCTCTCCCCTTTGCCTATACCTCACCAATAAATTGAAATTATAAACCAGATTCTCTACTCACAATCATAGTTCCAAAATTTGGTCATTATCCATTTTTACATACTCCAACTGATTTATTACAATACCTACGTTATCGTTTTCACTATCACTGACTATCACTACTTAACAAATATGCTTTTAGAATGTCAACCTTTTTACTGTTTGAATAATGCGCCATATTTTATTTAATCACACTGTATTTCACGAAAAATATTAATTAAATACACAAGACACTTAAGAGCAAAACACTGCACGTGATAATAATAAGACGATTGAAATACTTTTTATACGGTAGTGCCGCAACTCTTAAAATAGATGCACCAATCCGTGCATTACTTAATAAAATCATTAGCTTAGTTCAGTTTCAGAAGATGCAAAAATATCTCATATTAACTTTCAGTTTACGCGTTTTGAAAATATTAAATCGCTCTCCACGAATATTACATGTTTTGTTTGCACTTGTAAGTTGCCACAGGTTATTCCTTTGCCCTGGACCTTACTAGTGCACCGATGTCAACATAACCTCTTCGTCGACCACGATTATCAATCCTAGAGGACGAGGCTGTTGCGGGACAATTCGCCTACTGTTCGTGACACCTACCTGTTACCTGTGCCTACGACATCAGTTTCTTTTTTACATGCGATTGACTGCTTTTAAATATTTTATTTTGCCTTCTCTTGATATTGAACGCATACATGAAGCTACTTATTATTCAACCGTAAAAATTTAATTTACGTTAAACAATTATTTATCTTACAGACGATATGGCAATCTCGGCCTCAGTAAATCATATGGTTTATTTTATTAGGTCACTTCAGTGGTCTATCTAGTCAGCGGCCCTCAAATTGCGGGTAATTTAAAAACAAAAATTAATATCTCCGTAAATATTTGAAATTTTTTAAGAATGGCTTTCCCTAGACTCATCTATATGACGAACTACACTTGCGGTTAAAATATTTGTACTTATTTAAGGTTTACCCTGTATTTTCCTGTTCCTCCTGACAATTGAACAGTTACCACGGCAAGACATCAACAAACGCTCAAAAAACAAATCTCATTATTAATATTTGCACATCGAATTATGTCATGTAATTTATTCCGCAAATATTTGATTTAGGGCCGCCATCGGAATAATCGGAGGCCGTGCCTCGTATTTGTCGCTGCATAAAAGATTTTCCCATTTGCATATTTTTAAAAGGCGAAAATATCCCAGTTGATCGTACACGGCATGCTTATTTTTAGTGTTCATTGAACATTGTCAACATTGAAGAGTTACACCGTTTCATTTGTTGAGGTGGGTACTTAATCCACCCGTTATTTCTTCCTGATCTTGAGAACACCCATCGATAAATGCTACTGCTTATTAATGGTACTCGACATGTAAATATGCTCGTTGGGAATGTTTTGGTCATTTACTTCGTCCACTTGAGAATATATAAAAATAATCATACAGCCTTGAAACAAACGGTGTGAAGTTTGTAACGATCAAGTGAAAATAGTGAACTTTTGAAAATTTGTTTTTATTGTTAAACAATGTATTTCGATGAAATTGTATGTTTTTTTATAGATTAATCCAATATACAGGGTGAACCTTAAATGAGTACAAATATTTTAAATACAGGTGTAGTGTAGCAGTGAGTGAAACAGATTTTAAAATAACCAGAAAACATATAATAGCAAAATAACCCACTTCTTTTATGAGTTCAATATCAAGATAAGGCCACAGTTTATTATACAGTTCGTCGAGTGAAGGTTCCAGAGGGTGTGGCTAAATCGCGGCTAAATGCGCAATGAACACCAATGAAATTCATATGTACACGACGAAGTGGGAGAAATTCTATTTCTTGACAAATCACCGTGTGCCTTGAGCGCGCGAATGTGCGCGGCTAAATGCGCAGTCGTCTTTTGGTCGTCAAAAAAAAAACGAAATCTGGGACCTCGACATCAAAGGAGCCGATGTGAAGACGCCGGACTGTATAATAGACTGTGATAAGGCACAGTAAAATATTTAAAAGCAGTGTCAATCGAATTCAAAAAGGAAACTGGTGTGGTAGGCACAGGTAACAGGTAGGTGCCACGGGAAGTAAGCGAAATGTCCGGTACCAGCTCTTTCCTCTGGGATTATCACAGTCAGCGAGGTCAACGAAAAGGTTATGTTGATACCGGTGCACTGATCCTGGGCAAAGGTAAGGTACAAGTAGAAACAAAACATGTAATATTTGTGGAACGGGATTTGATAATTTAAATACACGTAAATTTATAAGTTAATAAGTGATACTTTTGCATATTCTTTAAGTAGGTAATGCAGTGCTTGACGCATCTGTTTTAAGAGTTGCGGCACTAACGTATTTAAATCGTTTTATTATTTTCACGGGCAGTGTTTTTACTCTTAATGGCCATTTCCACCGTTTGTTTTAAGCTACGCTTACGCTTTAAGGAACCTTAAAAATACAATTTGCCTTCCACCGTTTACTAAACCTGACATAAAATGTCTTAAAACTTCTTAAATATAAGCCCTCGAAATTCTAGGCTTATTTCTTTTAACGATACTTAAAGGTTCTACATAACCTAATTTAATAATTTGGTTTTATTATTTTTTCACTGAAAAATAAACAAAAAATAATGATCTGTGATGAAAATGATATATTTAATAATGATTTAGATATATTAAAAATAATAGAGTATGGGTTTTCTCGAAAAGTGTACGAGAGAAGTGATCACTTCCATACGATGGATAACTTTTTTTAGAAGATACCGGCTGTATAAAGAAACAGCTGCACATTTTGACCTTAATCGAAGAAGATCTTGAATTTCCAAGTAATATGTAAGCTCTTAAAAAGAATCACTGATAAAATTACAAAAAAAATACATTTATTTTTAATCTTTAGTAATAATTCTGTATCGCCAATGAAACGGACTTCCTTTTTTTTTTGTTTTCAAAAAAACTTGTTTAATGAATCTGCTGTTCTGTGAATATTATTTGGCGACAGTGAGTTAAATTCACCTGCTATCATTTTTCTTGTACAGACATTATCAGTTTTTTATTCTACACCGTACTTTTATAATTTGCTTTTATGTTAATTAGTAATACTTTTTCTTCATTGCTAAAATTTGCCAATCGTGGTTTTTTTTGGGAATATTTCCATTATAAATTCTACCAATTCGAAAACAGAACTTAGCAGAACAACATAAAGTCAGAACAGTGAGTGTCACACCATTGTCACACTTTTGAGGTTAAGAAATAGTCATGAGGCTAACAACTTGTGCAAAAAACCGAAAAATTATGAATATTGGCTTTTTAGGTAGACTTTACAAATGAAACTTAATAATTGTGTGCGGTGGAAACATTACTATTTTAAACTAGGCCTAAAATTTTAACCGCCCTTAAGTGTATTAAAAGGTAATGCGGTGGAAATGGTCATAAGTGTCTTGTGCATTTAATTAGTATTTTTGACGATTTTGGTGATTAAATAAAATATGGCGCATTATTCAAACAGTGAAAGGGTTAACATGCTAAAAGCATGTTTGTTAATCAGTAATAACGATAGAAAGTATGTATTGTAATAAATCAGTTGGAATGTAGTAAAAATGGATAATGACCAAATTCTGGATAACTATGACTGTGAGTGGACAATTTGGTTTATATTTTCAATTTATTTGTGAGGCATATGAATGGCAAAGGGGAGGAGGTCATAAACGTATTTCAATCATTCTTTGACATACCTAAAAACTCTGGTTATCAACTTTGTTGAAGTCTATTCCAAGACATTAGTGTAACACTGGCAACACTGTGGAATACATGTCCACCATGACTCTTAATAATATTAGTAACGGAGTTGGATCAACGGTTCTCAACAAGTTTTCGATTGAAGAATCACGAAATTTATTTAAAATTTGACTTATTCTTGATTTTTTTTTTTGCAAAAAAAACCTTAATTATGTGAACATAGTGAATTGTACTGCTGCTTAAAATATTTGTACTCATTTAGGGTTCACTCTGTACATGTGCATTTTATTTTTGCCCGTAATGTATATTCGCTGGATTTTTTTCGTGTCTTTTTAAATTGCCAGAGTTTGACTCTATTTCGAGGTGATAGAAATCTGGTGGCCCGATGTTTTCCCGCTTCCAGTTAATTACAATACAATGAAAAATTACGTCGTGAAAGCGGCATGATTAAGTCCGTGAAAGTCCGTAATAAGAAAAACATGAAAGTTATTAAAAAGTATCGATTTCGAGATCTGTATAGAGAAAATGAATAAGAAATAAGTTATTTGATGGTGAAGTGTAAACCGAACAAACTTTCAGTTTGGAATAAGAATGTTATTCGAACGTCGATCTGTGACTGGGAAGCCATTAGTTTTGGAATGTTACTAAACTTTTTGGAGCAAAATGGAATTCAGAACGGTAACAGTTCAGAAACTTTTTTAAGTTTCAGTAGGAATTTTGAAAGAAAAAAATGTATATTTTTAACTTTGATCAAAAATAATAATTATTTTTTTAAATCTAATATAAATGGCTAAATGCCTAAATTGGATAATCCTATAAATGATCTTCTCCCAAACAAGAAAAAATATAAGTATAGGAATGTTTTGATTCAACTGATTTTGCCGCTATTGTTATTGTTAATTAATAAAATTAATTTGTAGTTTTAGTTAATAAAATAATTCGACATATCTGATGTTACAATAACTGTTCAAAATTCCACCGACGTGTAAACACATTCAGGTGCGTCTTACCCAGTTTTTATGAACTAACACAAATATTTCTGGTTTTGTCGGTTTTGAACTAGTAATTATTGACATAATTAAGCCTCGTGTATGGTACGCCACACTGTTGATTGGGACATTCCTTGTACTTGTTGAGGGATTTGTTTGATAGTTATTAAGGGTTTATCATCAAAAATCGCTAAAATCTTTCTCAGATACTGCAACACGCCGTGGACGCCCTGGATCTCTAGTCGCGTCAAATCAGCATGAAAAATGTGAAAATAGACAACTTTTTGCGGAGAAGTCCGATTGAGATGCGGTTTTTTGCAAAATGTTCAAGGAATTTTTTATAACAAAAGGTACATCTAACCTCTGTACGCTCGCAAATTTGTTGTTTATTTAACAAATGACCCATTTTTGTTGAACATATGGCAAATGTCACACACGATTCAACGAAAATATCTGAAAAATGTTCTCTCTGGGGTTTTCGAAGTCCCTCTTTATCACTTTGGTGTTAGCTTTATTATTTATTGCTAAATTGTTGTAACTGGGCTAATTAACAAATTAAAAACTCCACCCCCGAAATCACTAGAGAACCGGAATTTTTTCCAGGATTTCTGGCTTATTAAGGCAAACCATCGGCACAACATTTTTGCAAATATAATTATTTATTGTTCGATTGTTGCAACCTCGCTAATTAACAAATTACTAACTCTACTCCCGGAATCGTCAGAGAACAAGATTTTTTTGCAATAACTCTGGGATCATGGGGAGAACCATCGGCACAAGGTTGTTGCACGTCATTGTTTATTTTCCAATTGTTGCAACCTGGTTAATTAACAAATTAATAACTCTACTCCCGGAATCACTAGAGAACCGGATTTTTTCCGGGATTTCTGGCTTTTTAAGGCGAACCATCGGCACAAGAGTTTTGCAAATATAATTGTTCATTGTTCAATTGTTACAACCTGGCTAATTAACAAATGAATAATTCTCGTCTGACGAGCGTAAGAGACTTTGAACTTCTTCCCAACGATTCGTTGTAGACCCGGTCTATACTATCGCTTGGAGATTGTTGCCCAAATTTTTTGCTCAACCTGAAAAACTCGGTGAATATAACGTGATAAGCACTCGAGGATCAAAATCGTTATTGCAAAAAAATCTGGTTCTCTTACGATTCCGGGAGTAGAGTTATTAATTTGTTAATTAGTTGCAACAATTTAGCAATAAATAATAAAGCTAACACCAAAGTGATAAAGAGGGACCTAGAAAACCCCCGAGAGAACATTTTCCAGACATTTTCGTTGAATCGTGTGTGACATTTGCCATATGTTCAACAAAAATGGGTCATTTGTTAAATAAAAAATTAAAAATTTGCGAGCTTACAGAGGTTAGATGTACCTTTTATTATAAAAAATTCGCTAACATTTTGCAGATAACCGCATCTCAATCGGACTTCTCCCCAAAAAGTTACAAGTGAAATGCTTATTTGACGCGACTACTCCATCTCTACACGATTCGGTTGCATTTTTCGTATCACGCCCGTGTTGCACTACCGCGATAAAAGTAGCTACATTTGGCACATGTCCACCGGGAAATCGTTCTGCGTCTTACTTCGCCATAAATTAAAACGATATCCATCAACTATGAGTTGCTATACACGTAAGCCACTTTTTACGTTAATACTACAACTTCAATATTTTTTTGCTCGGACCTTTCCATTTTTCATGACGCATCTATTCCCAATTTGTTTAGATAAATTGTGAATCATCTTGTAGTATAATTCGGAAAATTCAGTGGCATACAAGTTTCGAATTTTATGTAGGAGGCAAATTCTTAAAAAAATAATAATACACTACATTGATCTTGAATATATATTTCCCGGAAATTTTGCTTTAATGTTTACATATGAGTATTTCAATTAACTGAAAATGTTTAAATAGTTTTATGTGTAAATCAGTGTAAGGAATGTATTAATTAGGTTTTGTTTTCTACATGACCGACCTAGAACAAAATAATATAAAAAATAAAATTCTTGATGTTTTGTTTATGAATTCTTACTCATTAAAATTTTTTTTATAGAATACGCATTATTTTGCTTTTCTAACCCCATATTTTAAAAATTATTATCACATATTTATAAATAAAACTTAACAATCTTATGTAGTGCCAAGTAAATTTGTTATAACAATATTTACATCTACAGTTAAATTTAAAACGAATACGTTTTTTTTTCAAAGATTTCTGTACCTAAAAATTTGTTGGTTAAACTGCGTTTTCTTGTTATTTGTTCTTTTTATCTCAATATCTTTGAAAATTCTCAGGTGGTATGAGACAACATTCTTTATTTGCTAAGCCCTAGATTATTCAGTCATTAGAGTAAAAAAATATATATATTTTTACGCTGTTAAGCTTAAGAATTTCTTCATTGAAATACATAGATTGGTTCTGTATACAGATTTTGTTTAATACCAGTATCAAGATTTTGAACATAACACAAATACGTACATACATACATATAGCATTGAATGACAGTTTTTAACAAGCCTTATCGCAAACTGGAATCAGAACGGGATTTTTCAACACTTAAGATTAATTCATGGCTTTTCTATCTCCTGTTAGAGAGAGGAACATTATAAGTTGGTTCCCACGATAACAAAACCCTGACAATAGAAACGTATTATCTAAGACAGCTGGCGCTGAAACAAAATAAAAAAAAATACGCGAACTTCTAGTTTTAATCTAGGAAAGCGCTTATTGATAAGCCGTGATGGCGAAGGACGTTTCGTACGATCTGAAATCAGTATTTTTCGTATCGATAAGATTCGGCAAAATCTTGTTGCAAAACATCTGGAACGGTACGTAGTCATAGAAAATCCTTGAAGGATTAGATCATACCGCCAATAAATATTTATTCAATTTTTTTTATTTTGGGAATTTTGGAGTGGGAGTGACTCATTGTTTTCGACATTGCAAATTACGAAATCTGCTACACATTTAGGTACGAGGTTATTATTTTTTATGAGTATTTTTAAATACTCGTGGATTATTTTGTTTGCATATTCCACACTCGAGGATATGTACGTATGTGGACTTTATTTTTTTTTTTAAAGAAAACGCGTGTCTGCATGAAATACTAAGAAGGGGAAAATTTTGTAAATTGATTGTTCTATTTACTGTATTTTTTTCAACAGAGGTTGGTGGTTGCCACCCTTGTAGACATTTGGTAAAGATAAAAATTGTATTCAACAATGTCACTTAATTAACTAAATGTATTCACCGATTTTCAGATTTATAAGTTTAACCATTTTTGCGAAAAAAAAATTTTAGAAGCCCTTATCCCGTAAGGAAGGGCTCAAATCGAAAAATGTTATAGAAAGGACCCCCTCCCTCCTAAAATGACCCAAGGAACACATCCTCCAAAGGAGCGCAGATCATTATGGGCACCCTGTATATAATTCTTGCAAAAGTCTTTATTTCAGCTGTGCTCGAGCTGCTCTAAAAACACAATTGCCTAGTTTGTATATTTGCGATAAAATCTGAATTTAAATAAAAATGGTCTTGCAACCGACAAATTCGTCGGCACATTTTGCATTTGATAACTCCGACTGATAGATCCTGCGTGGATAAATGCGATTTTTGCACATTATTTTGTTGTTTATAATGCGAGTAATCAAAAACTCGTTTAGCAATCTGGGTCGTTAAATATGATATCCTCTTTTCACCGCTATGCTGCCGGCGAACCTTCCGATCCTGATTATTTATTAACCGGACTAGCTGACAATGCGACTGATAGATCAATTATTTAAGGATTTAGCTTGGACACGTACCCAGTGGCGTGTATAGTAATTTACGATAATGATATACAAATGTGTGCACTAGTTTATTTATTGGTTATATTATGGCCTCGTTGAAATTTTTATTGTAACGTAGTGTGAGGCTTTTAGAGATATAATTTGGTCTCTTGCAAAACCTGTAACCGATTAACGAAATAAGGTTGTCAATAAGCCAGAAGGAAATAATTATTATAATTTTATTCCTTAAAATCATCAAAGTGATTTTATTTTGATCAAAATTAAATGAGATGAATGATATAATGTGATACATCTATTTGTTGTCTTTATTTTACGTCATATACATATATAGTTGCAGCAAGATTTCAGGCGACTTGCGTCATACGAACAAATAACAGAATACTAAAACTATACACTGCACCAAATGTTTGCATAATATATTACATTAGATGACTGTTTTTAATGCGACAAACTATCGAAAATTATGTTAAACAATAAAACCAGTTGCGTAACGTCAGTCGTGACGTAAATTGTCTGAATTCTTGTCGCAAGTATAGGTACCACCACCACCATGTGGAAAATAATGTAAAATAAGGACGATAATATTCTTATTTAACATAGTTTTATTTGGATTTCTTAAAATGATATCAGAGATGACGTTTTTCCTGAGAGTAAAATTTAAAAAAAGAAACTATTACCAGTCACCGCCATTTTGGTTCTAAATACCGCGAATTTAAATTACGTGTAAAGTATTCACAAAGCTAAAATAATGAAGCCAATAAGCAGTATATATAATTATTTTATCTCAACTTTTTAGTATCAAGACTGGGGGGAATGATGAACGTTTTCACTGAAATTAAAAAGGGGATGTCGGTAGTAGTAGCCATTTTGGTTCTTTATACCGCAAAATTTATAAAGTACACACAATTCTATTATCCAGGATTAAGTTATGTTTGGTATGAGATATTAAATTAAGAATGGTAAGAGTTATATTTCCAAAACATATTTTCTTCGACCGCGACGTTCACATCTTCGACTTTCGTCCTTAATAAACTAGAACCAAAATGGCGGTCCATGGAATAGCTGATTTTTACATACTGAAATGTAATTTTATATTATGATGACTGGAATGCGCTAAAAGCTGCGCGAATGGATTATTCATGATCAGCGCCATATTTTGTTTTGTGCCTCTAGCAATGGCGGAGCTGTAGGGGCTTAGCTGATTGTGAATAGAGATGAAATTGAATTCTGGATATGGAGAATTATTTCGTGCTATATGCTGGTAAATTTTACAGTCCATTATAAAACATGATATGTTCCAACAATAACACCCACAAAAATACACAAAGAATAACACTAACGAGATACAAGATAAAAGAAGGAACCACACTGTACGCCAATGACGTGTTTACAAACAAAATAATGGGAAATTAAGAACACAATTCATATCGTACGTGCAGATGGTTGTCTCTCTCGCACCCACATACATAACCAATGAAGTATGTCTTTGATGAGTTTCATGTGCCTCCTTTTGTCTGCTCCTAGGGTTGGTACCTTTATTTGGATGTGCAAATGGACTAAACGCATTCCATATCGTACATTTCAGTGTTCTTACAGCGCTGTAGTTGCAGTCAACTATATACGAGTCTCCTGAAAAGGATCGTAAATGTCATAAAGGAGAGGTTTTTTTTTAAAATTAATATCTATTTATTTACATATTTTTTTCTCTCTAACACTTTAACTGCACATATTCGGATGATGTATAATAAGAAAGAAATAAAATCTTGTGTTATGATCATTGAACAAAGAAAATAATATTTCTAAAGTTATGAGAAAGAGGAAATATATGTTTCTTTCATTTTATACGAATTCGTTTTGTCACCGTTATTCGCAAAAACAGAAATCGAACAAATTAGGACATCGTGTCCAAAGTTTCCCTCCTGTCGACGCACTTTGTCGTGCCTACCAACACAATATCGATCGTCGGTGATTTCGCAATTTGATACACAGTGGAAACGAAAGATTCGAGTTGATTGAATAGGAATTTGAGATGCCCTCACTACAAATGGGCAGTATTATTTAGATGTTGATCAGTGTTATAACTAACCGTCATTGTCTGTCGTACATAATAATAATAATAATAATAATAATAATATCTCTACCCCTCATTCTAATCACAGGGATTAGCCCAGAAGTCGGAGACTTGTGCGGGAGAGGGGGCGGCATATTATTATTAAGCAGGCCGCATTTGCGTCCAGGAACGACTTACGTTGGTAGGCCCTAACCACTATTCAGTGCAGGAATGAGGGAAACCTGGAAAACCTCATTAATTAGGGGGGTAGTCAAATATCAACCGGTATCAATCTCTCACGTTGACCCAAGCCAACATTCTTCCACCCTACCATACCCGCAGAGAGGGCGCCAAACCTCTCCACGAATATAGCTTATATACGGTCTACCGACAGCTGGGCTCGAACCAACTCCGATCTAGTCACCTCGATTTAAGTACTGACGCCTTAAACCGCGCGACCACTGACCGACTCATATATTCAGTTAATTGAATTTTTTCGTCTTTATTTATTTCTATTAAAAAGTATATATTTTTTGGGATTTTAACAGATTTTTATTCAGTTTTCTCTGGATCTAATCGAATTTTCATGCTAGTTGTGCGACCTGCGCCATTTTCACCGTTTTAACCGATCCCATTAAATTACATCTCATGAAATTCAAGTGTCCCATCGCATAAATCACCGGCCACTAAATCAGCCCCTAAGCTTCCTGCAACGGACAAAACCCGACAAAGCCGATTTCCATCGTTACTAAACCGTAAACAGAAAAGTTAGACAATCGCACCACGCCATGTCGATCCGAAGGCATTCTCTATTCTCTCTATAGGCATACATACACAAATTGCTTCGAAAGTGGGTTGAAAACGAAACCATTATACAGATTATCTGCCGTTAATGTAGGTCATGAAACAATACGGACAAAGTTGAAGCATATAATGATATATTGTAATTTAGAAAATTGTGTCGCGTTACATTGTTGGGGCGTATGGGTTTTTCAGGGTAAATTATAGTGTCACGGATATAGTACGCACGTGGCATTTCATACCAGGTGCTTCGTCAAAAACGGCACAAGAACCTAGTAGTAATTTATTGGGTTATAAATTCCGGTACTTCCAGTAGGTGACTTATTACTCATAAACGAGTACTATAATAAACTGTGTTTTTTTGTTCATACTGTCAGTTAAAATGAATTAATAGTAATTTGTCTTCCAATTCTGAAGTGATCACTTGATCACAAATATTCGAGGCCTGTTGGCCTTTGTTTTAGTTACATGAGCAACCAGAATTGTTTCTTTGTGCTCTATGTCCCTTACTATTAAATTCAAAAGTTCTTCATTACGTAAAGTCCAGCAATGTCAAACACAATACAAATCAAAAATAATTACTACATTTATATCAAATTATTTTTGAAAAGTTGTCGTACATTACCTTCATCATCAGGTAGATTTCATCTGGTGCATTTATTAAAAATTTAAGTGTTTCTTCTTGTGAAAGAGTTTTGGAATATGATTTCTTCTTTTTTGTTTTTAAAAAGCCGTACGTTTTTTATATTTACTAATGCCAGCATCATTTTTGATTGAAAGGGTTGCTTTCGCAATATTATGACCACATGGAAGAAGGAGAATTATCTTTCAATAACTGGGAAATATATGCCAATAAAACATTTTCACTATATTTTTTAATTCCGTATTTCTTGCACCATTCCATGAATATGTCATACTGGGGATTGTATTTTTCGGCTGATTTTTGTGGCAGAATTTTGAAACCCGTTTCTAAGGACTTTTCCCGAATTTCAGGCGGCGTGCACTGAATGTCTTTCCATCATTTTCTATAAACAATTCGCGACAAAACTTTTACTGTTGGATCTGTGACAACGACGAATAATTTCTGTTTAATGTCATGCAGTAATGGCTATTGTTGATACATATTTGCGTTCTATTGACGATAAAAAAATATTAGTTGGCATTATTTTTTGAAATTTTTGCTTTGTTTTGTATTATGAAAATATGGAAGAGATTTTAAATAAATCAGCGGGAAGAACGTGATAATTAATCCAGAAAAAATTATATTACAAATGGAGATACATATATTTCTATAAATGGTTAGCTAGCAGTGTTAATATAATTTCAAGCTAAATAAAATTAAGAAGCAAAATATTAAATAGTAATGTTAGGCAACATACATTACAGTATTAGATACTGTAATGTTCCATTTCCCGGCCGCAAATGACTCCAGGAAATAGTCATTTAACGGACAGTATGAAATAAATAACTATTTCTTCAATGAATACGTGGTAGAAACAGTGTTACAACTTATACAGGATGTCTGATTATTTTTTTTTATTTAAGCTGTACTCCATTCTTAATGAAACAACCATGTATTTTCTATAAAAGACCATCGTCATCAAATAGAAGTAAAACATCCGATTTCCACTTGAACATGACAGATTTTTTTATTCAAAATCGTCCATTCTGCTGCACCGTTTGACCCTCGAAACGATTTAAAAATATAAATCCCACTATTTTTAAGCTGTTAAAAAATCGTAAGTATATTTAAACAAGACTTCGCGAATATTTTTTGACTGTTTACATCACTATAAATTTTTTGTCGGTTATACAGACCATCGCCTCGCTTTAAAAATAGCAGCCCTAAAATAAAAATTTCGGTGCATCTGATAATTTGGCCATTAGGAAAAAATCCTTGGCCCATATAATTTGATAAACGCCACTGCTCGTGATGATTGGAGCACTCTAAACTTTAGTACCTTTATTTAGGTGCCGAGAGGATCGTCCTTGAGGAGATACGATTTATTTATTATAATTCTTGACAAGGAACCAAATTATACAGGCCGTTTCAGAATGACGTAAAATGAAAACTTCGAATAACCGTAACAGGTACTATTAGGCTTATTCATGTTTTCTTTGAGGAACTTGTCCTGTCCTGTTTACCTTTAGACGAAATTTTCAGACGTGTGTTCTGAACACCCTGTATATAGTAAATGGAAGCCACCAAGCGGTATAAGAAAGGCTAGTAAATTTTAATCTTTTTTATTATTTCAAAATTTCACACTCCTATTATGCAAGTAATTTATTGTGACCCCCTACAGTAGTTCCCAAATCTATCAATAGATGTCGGCCACTTCGTGATTTTCGCCAACAGTTTTGTATTTAAATTTCGTTGATGATGAACCAAAATGGCTACTCCTCTCAAGTTTAGCTTGTCTATAGTCGCCGCGTTCGGGAAAATAGATCTAAATGCTCTAGATCTATCTTTCTCTCCTGTTATCTCATTAAATTGAAAAAAGAAAAAAACACATTTAGAGCATCCAGATCTTTTGACGTTTCATTTACTGTTTCGGAAGATCCTATAAGTATAAGAATCGCGCCAAGTACGCTACTGGCGCCGGTATTCGCATTTGGTTGGCTGGTTGTAGGTAGATTCGGATTTGAAGGCACTCAGCATTTTGATAATAAAGAACAAAACCTTCTGTAGGTTGAAGACCCACCGGCCTAACAGCTTCCCGAGAACACAAAATAAGGTCGTCCGTAAGCAGATCGTCGCGTTACGAAAAGCCAGCCGGTTCAGTTCGTCCTTGGAGGTTGGAGGGACCCTAGAACCCATTGTTTGACTCGCGGCTTTCACCGAAGCGCGCAAGCTCGTAGGATGACCCCTTTTTTAAATTTCCGACGAGAGTCGAAAGTGGCGTATTGTGCAAGCCTTTGGTTTATGAAATTTTAAGATTTATCCACCTCGAAGACCGTCATCATACTTATTCCTTTCTCATTCTACAGGGTGGCTAATGTTAGTAGTTATTCCAACCATCAAGTAGGCATAAACGCAGTTTTATTAACAGTGTCATAAAACTCTCATATTTTATTACAGTAGATTTGAAATACCAAATAAATATAAATATGTTATTAAATATACAGTTTACTGTATACTTTTCATTATACCCCTGATTTTTGTAGTCCTCTATAGTTTTATAATTTTTCTGGTAGAAATTTTAGTTGGGAATATATTCAGTAATATGCACTAAGTATGAAATGTGCTACCAAATCAGTGTATTTTGGATTTTGACATTCCTTGTTTTGATTCAACTTAATCATATTTACACTTTATTATGTACAAACTCAAACTGTTGTTCATTATTTAACAAATAAAAACAGATCTGACCCTAATATTTATTAACATATTTATACGATCATTTTCGACTTCGATCATTCTAGATGCCTAAAAAGACCCCCCTATCGAATCGACTAAACCGAGTCGAGCAATTAAAAACTGAAAAAAAAGTTGTACGATAACTTGAGTTAAGTGTTTGTTTGGTTTATTTTTTATGGCTCCGTATATTTTTAAATCCAGCAATTTGCACATGATAAGGTCAAGAAAATTGTAAATATTGCGTGTCCACGTGTAGGTATAGTATACATATTTCGGCTATACGGAATACTTTATACAAACGTTTATCAGAATTTAATTATAAGCGATGGCTTAGAGCAGTTTAATTTTTAGCAATTTTTACATAATTTTATTAATGCCTAAAAATCTTTTGTAGGTAGGTACACTCGTTTAGACAAAATCAATTTACCATTGAAACCAGAAACAAATGCTATCTATGTAGCAAGAATAAAATGACGCATAAGTAAAATTTTGACTTGTATTTTTTGAGTTCAATAGTTTAAGTGTATTTTATAGAATTTTTTATCTAAATTGTTGATAATATGGAAAGATTAAAGTCGTTTTACGGTTATTATCTTAACGCGTATTCAAACTATTCAATTACTGGCGGTTATCTATTCATGCGCAAAAAAGTACGCGAAACTTTCAAATTTGAATCCAAGTTGCTAAATTTATCTTTTTTTTGCAGGTTAAAGTAGTTAAATTCAGTTACATGTGGACTATAAACAACTTTAGTTTTTGTCGGGAAGAAATGGGCGAAGTTTTGAAATCCTCCACGTTTTCGGCAGGAGCCAACGACAAATTAAAATGGTGAGTAAACTCTATAATTTGAGGTTATGTCGAGTATTTTTTTTAAATAATCGTAATTATTTATTTGCAGGTGTTTAAGAGTGAACCCGAAAGGTTTAGATGAGGAAAGCAAAGACTATCTCTCGTTGTATTTGTTATTAGTGTCGTGCAATAAAAGTGAAGTTAGAGCCAAATTTAAATTTAGTATATTAAATGCAAAACGCGAAGAAACGAAAGCGATGGAGAGCCAAAGAGCGTACAGATTCGTCCAGGGAAAGGACTGGGGATTTAAAAAATTCATCAGGAGGGATTTCTTGTTAGACGAAGCCAATGGACTTCTTCCAGACGACAAGCTAACGATATTTTGTGAGGTCAGTAGTTCTTTTCTCCATGTAAGGGGACTTGTTGCTAAGTCTTGTGCATTTATAGGTTAGTGTCGTCGCAGATAGTGTAAATATTTCAGGACAGTCGAACACGATACAGTTTAAGGTACCCGAGTGTCGGTTATCTGACGATTTGGGCCTCCTCTTCGAAAATCAAAAGTTTAGTGACGTAACGCTGTCAGTGGCAGGAAGAGAGTTTCAAGCTCACAAAGCAATACTTGCAGGTAAGGAAAAGCTCTTTAAACTTTTTCTTATCAATGTATACATTTCTCAAATGTTTACGTAGAATAAATAGTTTTATTAAAAACTGAATTAATATTATCAATTAAATTGATTAAATAGTTGTTTAAAGGCGTCAGATGATATACGTTTTTTTAATTAAGTTTACGTTAACCTTGTGCGAAATGTTTCAACTTGAGTCGCTTAATCTTAACAATATATTATTGATAAATCATCTTAAGTAATGTCTCGAAAATAAAATGATACCGTGTTTTTTACAATTTTTATTAGGTATTAATGATAGTATGTGAAGTTAACTATTCTGCTACTAATTAAAAATAATTTACCTATACGGGGTGTTAGAGGTTTTACTGCCATAATTTTAATAGGCAATTGTATATATTGAAATAACAAAGCCCAAACATGACAAGGGTTCTAATCCCAACCAGTTTGATGTGCAAAAAATTCCGTTAGTTTAGAAATCTTTGTAATTCTCTGCATATAATATCATAAAATGCAATGTTATTTACTTAAGTTAGAATAATTTATTTCTTAATCAATAAAATTTGACGAAGTTGATATCGCGCAATATGACAATAGTAAGACTGAATCGCACTTGTATTCTTGATTTAAAAAAAATTATTCTATAGCATTCTCTATTTTTAAACTAGAGTGATTCAAATTTTTTACCCTTGAACAGTAACTTGTTATTGGTTAATTTATCTTCTAGCTTAAACAGCCCCTCATAACTTTATATTTATTGACAATATTAACACTGTCAACTACTAACCTCTTAAATGTCAGTTGCATTAGTCTAAGATTAACGTTGCCACTTCATAGATTTTTATTTTGGGTTTATTCTTCCTCCTAGTTAATCCAAAAGCAAATTAAATAGCAACGAATTATATTGCTTTTTGTGTTCTGCCTTTTTTTTTTTTTTTTTGTAAAATTGAATGCCAAAATGATCTAGTGTGTTTTCTAGTTACTTTTCCCTGTGCATATATGACTTAATTACTCCTTTTAGTTTCAAAATAGAGCATAATTATAAATAACAGAAGTAATAAACATTTATGATATTCTATGCAGAAAATTATCAAGCGATTCCTAAATTAACTGAACTTAATATTTTCATAATCTTATTCTCGGAAACATTCGTTAAATAATGAAATTATTAAAGATTTTGATAATTCAAATTCTCATTTGGACATACCAACCATCACAATATCAGCCACAATAAATCAGATCTGACTTTTTTAATCACGAGCTCAATGAGGCCTAAAGGCAATAAAAAAATGATTCCAGAATTTTAGCCTGATTTTTAAAAAATGGAGTAAAACCCCCCTTTACTCCCGCAAAATCGGTGCGTACGATAATTGATGTTCGAATGGCAGATGGAGAAACATTTGCAGAATTTTGTTTGTTCTTCATTCTGTCATTGCAAACTGCCGAAACAATATTTTCACGCGCAGTTTGAATTAAGCAGCTATTTCAAATTTTTAAATTTCAAATTGTCGCTACTACAATAATTCATTTTATTGAAGTAAAACTGTATTAAAAAAATACAGTACAGTACATTAAAAATAGGTGCACGATAATTTGTGACATTTTGGTTGGTTATAGAACAATGAAATTAAAAATTTTAAGCTATGTGAACCGTAAATTTCTGATTACCACAATTTATTAAATAAAAGGAAATGTACTTAGTTGTAGTTAACACTGTATATCCAAAATTGATTTGAATTTTAAAAATTCCTTATAATTTCGTAGGTATTTTTAGGTAGGTAGGAATTTTTCTTTAGCATAAGAAAAAATTAACTTAAATTTAATACCTTTATACTATATCAAAAAACAAAAAAATAGAACGATACTGATTATATTTACAATATTGGAAAAATAATACTTACCGGCAGAATTTGTATCGGTGAATAATTTTTTAAGCACGAAGTCCAGTATTCCAAGCCATGTTCGAGCACGAGATGGAGGAGAGGAAGCACAATAGGGTAGACATAACGGACGTAGACCACGAAGTATTACGAGAGATGCTGAGGTTCATTTACACGGGGAAGGCGTCGAACCTGGAGAAGATGGCCGACGACCTGTTGGCCGCCGCCGATAAGGTCGGTGGAAACTTCCCGTCTTTGCGGAATTCTATGTTTAATTTCTTTATTGTTTTATTTTAGTACGCTCTAGAGAGGCTGAAGGTGATGTGCGAGGAGGCTTTATGTACAAATTTATCGATAGATAATGCAGCTGAGATCCTCATCCTCGCTGACCTGCACAGCGCTGATCAGCTCAAAGCTCAGGCCATAGATTTTATAAATACGTAAGTGGAAACCATTTTTCTATATGTATATTTTGTTTTACCTAAGTCGATCATAAGATTTGACATTCTCAAAAATTGAAGAAAATTTTATCTGGTGGTACCTCAAGGAGCTATATTGGGAACAGTCTAGTATGTTTTTTTATATCATATCATTGTTTATATCGTGTTTACTGTTCTTTACATGAATTTTTCGAAACTATAATACTTATACAGCATGTGGTTGGAAGAAATTCAATGATGGAAGAACTATTTTTTTACTTTTACTTTTTCATAAACTAGTTAAAAAAAAATCAATTTTTGACAATTATTTTTTATTCTTTTGCTTTATTTTCTATATTTTGCCTCAAAATCGCTCAAATTTATTTTCGACAAATTGGGATATATTTCTTCGCATTAAAAAAATATTTCCTAGAATTGAAAAAAAATAATACCCTAAGGGGATTTTCTTCTTCTCTATTATTTTTATTATTACGATACAAAATAATATATAAAAAGCGACCAAAATTCTCACTTTCAAGAAGTGCAAGAGATAGATTTTATAAGCTGACATTTGTTATGTCTCATGTTTATGCAATAATTTATTTACGAATTTTTTTATTATTTGTTATTTACATGCTAAGTTCGTATATTTTTGTGTATTTCCTTATTGAATAATTCGAATTATTTTGCTTCAAACTTTATTTAAATATTTACTTTGTATTGACTGGTGCATTGGAGAATTAAGGGACGTATTTGAGCTGAAAAGGGCTGTATTTTTTATAGTGCAATACTTTTTTGTTGAATTTGTATTATTTTTCTATATTTTTATTACCTGTGCAATCGATTCCTAAAATGTGGATTACTGAATAATAACCTCCTCTCCGCACAAGTTTCCGGTTTCTGGACTATTTCTTACAATTACAATGAAGGGTAGACATTTTATTATTTTAGAAAATATGGCCAAATAGAAATTGCCTTGCAATTTATTTAGCTCTGTTTTTTCTTGAAAAAATAAAAAAATTAAATAACAAATTTAAGGAAACGAGAGTAGTATACAAAATTGAAACTGCAACCGATTTAGAACTACATACCATTAAAATTGTTCCAATTGATTAGAAACACGTCCTGTGGGCAGTTACGAAATCTGAAGTGAAAGTGTGGTATATTTTCACTTCCGAACAGAAAGAGAAGAAAGCCTGTGCTCGAAATTCTAATCTTATTGTGGCCTGCGAATGCTTTCTAACAGAGTAATTAAATAAACACTGATTCATTCCCGCCTTAACATTTTGTTCAAACTATGCAATCGATTGTAAACAAAGTATATTTTTCTTTCAATCGAATGCCTAGTTGTTGAGTTGGATTGCCAGTCGATATGCACGAGCTACAGGAGAAGATAGAAATGAGAACGTCATCTGTTTATTTATTATATCTATGCCAAGATTAGATAATGTATAAAAAAAGAAACATGCTAATTTCATTTGAGATTCCTGAAGGTCAAGATAAATTGCATGTTGCAATTTTACATAAATTAAAGAGTGATGTGATTAATAACTTTGATAGATTTTGCAATTCACCGGGCTTTGTCGTCCCCTGAAATGAATCGGGTACTCATTGAGAACTTTTTCGAAACCTTAATTATACTATTATGTATATTAATCGCCTATTTCCTCTCTTTCATTTTTTTTTTTTTTCTCCTTTAATTACAACTCTCGGTCGTCTATAATTATAACCTCGTCCGATCGAGTAATATCCTTTGTTTAAAAAACTACATCGTAAATTTAGAGTGTGTAGTTTTTATCGAGGAACTGCAAACTGCCGTGCAATTATGTGCCGAGCCGTAAAATATTTATTATTTTCGTAAATAGAGTTATTCCGTGACGCATTACTTTTTATTAATGCTCAATATAAGTTCATATTATCAAAATATAGAATATATGGAAATATAAAGATAATGTCGCCTTGACCGTGATATCTGTTGATTTTGATATCGGGCACGTTGCAAATTTATTATTTGTGGCAATGGCGAGATAACTATTTCTGCTTTAAATGTTTGCTTTGACTTTAATGACGGCTTGTGTTTAAATGTTGCTTAACAAGATAATTTCAAGAGGTTTAGGTGTTATTATTAAAAGTAGAAATAATAACTAGAGGGTTGTTTTAAAATATTTTCATATATTATAATTATTTTTATATTAGTATATTTTTTTTCTGTTACATGGTCATGTATGTACAGTGGTAATTTTCAATGTATATAGCATACAATTTTTGAAACAAAAGTAGACCCAGTTGGTTAAACTGCAAAGCAAGGTCCTGAAAATACTGAAAACTTGACCTTATTTTTCCAAATCTATTCGAGAAAGTGGTACAATTACCTTTCACATTACAAACAATTTATAAACCAATAAACTGAAAACTAAAGTAATTGTGCTAAAATGACCGTTTGTTGTTTGCTTGTTATAAATTCAGAAAAAGGAATTATTATATTTTCCTTTGCTGTTAACGCTCTCTGTTTTGTTAGTCATTTAAAAAGGTGACAAAAGGTATTAAATATTTTGATGAAAATATAATGAATTATTAATTTGTTTGTATGACGTTGGTCGTCTGAATTCTTGTCACAACAATATTTCAGGTACTACTGTAGATAAGATTTTAAGTGTATAAAAAATGAATTAACTCACTAATTTCATTAAAAAAAAAAAAAAATTGAGTACCCCTAAAAAACTTACTACCTACAGCCATTACAATATTTATATAAACAAAAATCCACATTGAGCTGAACTATAAATAAATAAAATTACACGTTTACAGTTTTATTTCCAGAATTAAATATTTTTAAAAAAGAACAACAATAATTTTATGTTCTGTGTAAAAAAAAATGTTTGTTATTGCAGCCACGCCACGGACGTGATGGACACTCCAGGCTGGAAGTCCATGATCCAAACACACCCGCATCTGATAGCAGAGGCATTCCGCGCCCTAGCCACGCAACAGATACCCCCCATAGGCCCCCCCAGGAAACGCGTCAAGCAAAGCTGAAGTTTGTGAAACCAACCGAACTGAATTGACTGCTTTAATGTGTTCAAGAGACCCTCAAAGAGTGCTGTTTTTAGTATGTAGGCGTCTTAACGTTTTTTGTTATGTAACCTTACTTTTGTAATAAGTTTTGTTATGGTGCAGTGAGTCTGGACTTCTAACTTATTTTTATTCTTTGAAGGAAAAAAAAATTGATAAATTGAGAGTGACTCTCGTCGAGTTTTGTCTTTGGAGAAGTTAGCGGTTTTATTTTCTGCGGAACGTCTCGACGTGGATGCTTTCTCATTAAAAATCAACGGAAATAGAAATTCTTTGGAAAAGAAAAATTTAATTTCGGAAACGTTAAAACGAAATTCGTAGTTTCGAAGACTTCTTTTGATTGCGTTACGAAATTTTGTCTAAAAATTAAAAAAAAAAAAATACTTTGGAAGTGGACACACTCAAGGGTGTATGGAAGGTGATCAACGTAACTACCTCAACGTACCGTACGTAACTTTTTTAAACACAGGTCTTTTCTGCAATGTAATTGTCTGCAAAAGTCGCGCCGCTCGACACTCGTCGTTTTCGGTTGATTTTTATTCAGCGTCGATTCAAATCGCCTATGAAAAAAAGTGGTTAAACGTTTGCTCGGAAAAAGAATGAAACCTTTGGGGTGTTTCGTCCGTTTGCCCCCCTGAACATAAGGAAATCGTTGAAAGACGACTTGAATCCAGAATTATGAATATACAGGGTGTGCACGCGAAACAAAATTCTATAAACGTTTTTTTCTTAACGTAGGAAACACCCCGCATAGGAAGAGATATAAACGCGCACAAGTTGTAATTTTATATCTCCCCAACCGTTAACCTGGACACCCTTTGTTTATTTTTCCCAATTTTTGGTAAATGGAAAACATAAAACCTCCCTCCCTCCCCTCCGACCGCGCAACGTATATTTTCGCATGCGAAAAAACCAGAGCGGGCTCACTGTACCGCCGAAACGTAAACAGAATTGTGATATAAATGACCACAGTTGGTTCCTATCGAGGGACTTTCGTCAACCTCTTTTTTTTTTTTCATAACTTAAGTTTAGTGTTGTACTTTTATTGATCTCTCCAGGATAAGTTAAGATCAAAAGAATGGCAGATGAATCAGTGTCGCTGAGATGGGATTTTAAGTTGAATCTTTGATTTGTGTACAATGCAGTAGTCGATTTCTGTGTTTATTTTTTAATTTCAGCCATATCGTCACACGACGTGCCCCAAAAGTCCATTTTCGTTTTTGAATCGGGTGCGAATTTTAGCGGATCACTGGAATTCCTCGGAAAGTGCGGGGAAACGCTACATCATTATTTAATATTTATTTTTTTTTTTAAATTAACAACGATAAAACCATAAACTTATATTTGAAGGTATTTAATATACAGTGTGTTCAAATTTGACAGAAATCCACGGCCTGCTGTGACCAAGTGACTTCAAGAAGTCATATTAGTAAATTTTTTCACGAAAATATGCTACAGTACAGCATTATCCTAAAAAATCCTTAATTTGAACGTTTTATAAAGTCATGGAATTGTTGAAGTATAAAAAATATTTTATTTTAGTTATCTAGGAGGCTTTGGAAATATGTGAAACATTTAGAATGACATACATAAATGATCAAAATAAAGTAACTTTCTCTGAATGAAAATTATGAAAACTAATTTTTATTTTAAGATTTATGACATGAAGATTGTGAAACAATGCTGTGTTGCCAGATCTATACAGGGTGCCCGGAAATGATTGGCAAAAATTCAGGGGATAATTCTAAACCGATAATAAATGCTACCTCTTTCTATAACATTTTTTCCAAAACTGATTTGATTATTAACGGAGTTACAGGGTGTTAAAGTTAAAATTTTATTATAAGAAATCCAAATATTTACATAAAATTTGTAATTCGGAGGTCTTTGCGGTTGAGAAATTCAAATATGTTTCTAATTTTGACTTCACTAGTAGAGGGCGCCACTTCTGGCACACCATGTTTCTTTTAAATGGCAGAATTTTTTTGCATCTTAATGTATCTGACTATCGAAACAATCGATTCTCCTATCTGTTTTCTTTGAAAAAGGTATACCTTGCTGATGTCGGTAGGAGTAACAATTTTTGAAATAATCCTATTTGAAATGGTCATTGCACCGAGTAAAAACTGTTTTGGTTTCAGGTAGTGCCTTTTCAGGCCAAATTTTTTTAAAATTTTGCTCCATAATTTACCATTCTGAACAACTTTTTCCATCAGTAGAAAAGGCATTTTAACTGAAACGATAACAGTTTTCAATGGGTGCACTAAATATTTCAAATAAAATTATTTCGAAAACTGTTACTCCTAACGACTTCAATAAGGTATGCCTTTTTCAGATATAACAGGTAGGAGAATCGATTGTTTCAATGGTCAGATGGATACACTTAGTAGAAAAAAGTTCTGTCATTTAAAAGAAACATGATGTGCCATAAGTGGCGCCCTCTAATAGTAACGTCAAAATTAGAAACATATTTGAATTTCTCGTCCGCAAAGACCTCTGATTTACAAATTTTATGTGAATATTTGGATTTCTTAAGAAGTTATTTACAAATATCAAAAATAAAATTTTAACTTTAACACCCTGTAAACTCCTTTAATCTGTTTTGGAAAAATTGTTATAGAAAGAGGTAGCATTTATTTTCGAGGTAGAATTATCCCCTGAATTTTTTGCTTTTCATTTCCGGCCACCCTGTATATAAAAATTTTCCAATGTGATTTTTGGAAAAATCACTTCAAAAAAAAAAACAATTGATAGCAATCCATGGATGTAATTAGAAGATATATATACAGTGTATTCAAATTTGACATACAAATCCACGGCCTGCTGCGACTAATAAAATAAATCATGTTAGTGATTTTGTTTATTAAAAAATATATAAATGCATTATTGTTCCATATCACTTAAAATTCCAAATTTGATATTATTTTTATTCGTAACTTTTCTATGAAGCCTTGAAATTGTTGAAACAGGAAAAAATATTGGGGGTTATCTAGGAGGCTTTGCAATAATTTGAAATTTTTAGAAACAAATGATCAAAAAAGAGGTAAATTTTGTGTAAAAATTACGGATACGTTTTTTAAAGGATGTGGTACAATGCTGCGTCAAAAGATTTTTAATAAAAAAATTGCTTGTGATTTTTGCAAAAATCACTTAGAATTTCAACACACTGTATACGAATTCCTTATGTCTAATTTGTTATAGAAAATTGATTTTTGGGGCGCATCTCCTCGTCTTTTAGGTCACGCATGTCCGTCCTTAATTATTTTCGATCCGAACTTCGTGAACATATCTAGAAATTTTAGTTTTCTACAATTTGGAAGGTGTGTGGAATTTCTAGCATTAACTTAGGAGATTATTTAATTTAAAGTGTTAATCGAGCTTATGAGCGAAATTATTTTCTTGTTTTCGTTAGAACGGCTAAAGTTATATTTAACTAGCGATTGTAAATATTGTAACGAATGAGGCTATTAAGTTTGCGAGAAATTACCGAATTGTATTATATTTTTGATGAATCGTGCGTATTTTTTAGAGAATCGTTCCTTGGACCGTGCTCCATTCGAGTGTTCAAGGACCGGTTCAGTTTGTAGATCATGAAATATATTAGCTGAGAATGTTCTAAATCGTGTATTTACCCGATATAAAATAGTTTTTTGTAAAGTAAGAAAAGTAATTGGATGTTATTAAATTCATAAGCTCTTTTACCATTTTGATGGACGTGAACCAAAGTTACTAATTAAGGACATGTATTTGGCTTAAAGTTATGTAAGTTTGTAAAAAAAATCAGATAACTTTCGTATGTATAGAATTATAATTACGGCGCATATTTTTTATGTCTTGTATAAAAGTTACAGTAATATGCTTTGTTTTAATCATTTGGAGAATTAGTTGTGAATTTTGTGATATATAATACAATAATGCAGGTCAGATATTTGAAATTAAAAATTTTGTGACAAGTTTACCCGATCGTTATTGACGCATCTACAACGGAAAGGCCTCCCCGCCCACAGACTGACGGCTTTCTTCGCCCTTTCCTCTCGTCCCCCAACTTCTCACACCGTAACCCGAAAACATGCCATACATGTTCTGTGATAAGCCCCAACTTTCACGCTCGCTCCTTCCATTCTTCTCTTACTTTAATTCATGAAGTCGAATGTTCCCTTCTTTTGGATATCGATATTTAATATCAGTGTATGATCCACTAATGTATATATACAGGGTGTACTTTTAATAATGAACCAAAGAAGAGGGGTAAAATACTCGAGTCATAATATAATGTTAAATCAGGTTCGATCGTAGAGTGCGTCATTAGCGATAACTGATGTTTTTTTATTTTTTTTTGCTGATTGAAATTTTCTAATTTGATCGACTAAAATATTCCAGCATCATTTCTAGATGAAATAGGTAACTTGGTAGGACTTGATTTGATAATTGCTTACCACTGACTTGAAAAATGCTATTAAAATGTATTTTCCAAAAAATGTGTACGAAAATCTTATTTCATAAATGTTGACAAATAGAAAAAAACTCAAAATATCTACATATTTTAAAACATTTCACCCCTACACTTTGGCCCACTACAAATGGTCCACCCTGTATACGGCAATATTCATAGTCATACAAGGTGATTCATAAGTAAAGGTACAACACTAATATTTGGCTAATCGTGTCTTAATTAAATGTTGACAGGTAAAAAGATACAGGGTGATACAATTTCTTTTCCTTAATGTTAGTAACCTGGTGGGTGGAAGTTATTTGGAAAACTACACTTGTAATTTTGATGTAGCTTGTAGAGAGCGTTACACATGCAAAAAGGTCATAATGGTTTTATTTGTACCTTCTTGGCAAATTATGCATACAATTATTTTTTCGTATTAAAACAATGTATAAAATAGTTAAAACAGATTTAGCATTGTTAACACATTTTAAATGTGACACTCTCTAAAATCTACACATCAAAATTATAAATTAGAATAGAAAATTTAAATTCCAACGCCTTTTTACCTTTGCACTACTTATGCATCACTGTATAATGTAAAAAACTTCAATTATTTAAGTATCATATCATATATTACGTTACCTTTTTATATACAATTTTATGATTTAATTTTTCTTTAAAAATTGCCGAATGTGTTTGTAATTATTTTGGAAAATATTGAAAAAAAAGTTGTAAGGGTTCGACACATGCATTAAAGTAAGAATGTATACTTTCTCCTTTGCTTCTCCCTGGGATACAATAATTACAATCGACTAGATAGTTTTTTCGAAACCCAAGTACAAGACACGTTACCTCATTCATTACTATTAAAACATCTCTTTTTTTGTCATCGTTTGGTACTGATTATTTTTTTTTTTGTTTTTGTAACTCTGTACTTTGTTACGAGAGGATTTGACAGTGGCGGCCGAAATATTATTTCTCCCCCCTCCCTCTCACTTAGCATTGTCATACATTCATTATTATTTTAAGTTATTGCACATGGAATAAATGCATTTTCATTATTTTGTTTTATTCTTGAACATGCCCATTTTCTATTTGTTCATTCTGACAAAGGCATCAGATCGGGAGTCAAGGTAAGTATCAAAATAAGAAAATAAAATCAAAATATGGAATTTTGTTTGTAGGCCGTTAAACTCCCTTTACCATTACCGTGGGATCAAAGAGTAAGGTAGTAAATAGTGTTGATAAATGATAATTTGTCATATTAGAAGGTGACAATTATAATGATCCCTAACAGCCAAAATTGGCCATATTTGAATTTATCTAATAGCAAATATATATCCAATAATGAATGTCCAATGCGATCAACGATTAAACTACAAATGTCTGTCAGTACTATTTTCTTTCAGTTAAGATTTGAGTAATTAGGTCTTATATTAAAACAAATTTTCCTGATAATTTACAATGTCTGTATAATTTGAGACAGAGAGACAGCTTATTTATTTTGACATTTGACAGCTCATTTTGAGTGTTGAGAGAGGGAACACTCCCTCTGAAATCTGAAATACCATTGGTTACATATTATAAGCTTTGCTATCAGATATCTCCATTTGGCATTTATAGGACGATCGGATAATAATAATATCTCTACCCCTCATACTAATCACAGATTAGCCCAGAAGTCGAAGACTTGTGCGGGAGGGGGCGGCATATTATTATTAAGCAGGCCGCATTTGCGCCCAGGAATGACTTACGTTGGTAGGCCCTAACCACCATTCAGTGCAGGAATGAGAGAAACCTGGAAAACCTCATTAATTAGAGGGGTAGTCAAACGATAACCGGTATCAATGTCTCACATTGATCCAAGCCAACATTCTTCCACCCTACCATATCCGCGAGGTGCCAATCCTCTCCACGAATATAGCTTATATACGGTCTACCGGCTGCGGGGGTCTAACCCACAGCGATCTAGTAGCCTTGATTCAAGTACTTAAACCGCGCGACCACTGACCAGATGTAGACAGCATTGCGATTGATGTTCTCAAATCTAAAAATTTAAGGAATTGGCATTATTTATTATTATTACTACCCTATTAAAATAGTATCAGTAACAGATCTCCTTTTTCTAGTACGTTCTTACATCTGGTGGTGTGGATTGCAATGACACATTTCTGACAGCCTAATATCAAAAGTTATGGATAATAATCAATAGTTAGACCCTCGTGTTCCTATATATTTAATGTACCAGTCTCCCATATAGAAATAATGTCAAATAAGCATTCTAGTAATTTTAAATTATGGGGGATACATGTTGTACTTACCTCGTCTCAAAATTCTAGAAAAAATCATACTTCACAAAAAATAATACAAATTCTACATAGTAATATTATTATTGTATCAACCTTTAATTCGATAAAACCAGATCTAACAATTTGTGATACAAATAAACACAGAACAAGTATCTTTCTTGACATATCTTTTGGTACATTCTGTGAGATTTATCTTTATAAAAATTATGTTTCAATCTTTGATATAAAAATAATTTTTATACTTATACACATTTCAATAATGCTGACTGTCTATATACAGATTATTTTAAATTATTGACAGCAAAAAAATATTTTTCCAACAAAAAAAAATTCAATTATACTTATTTCGAAACTAATCTGGTAGCATTTTCTTTGGTATATGTTCAGAACATCAAACAGGATATAAGTATGTATAGCGCACAATAGACATATATACAACAACAATAGTGGGTGGTGAAAATTAAAAGGATCATTTTTGATGAAGCATCACAAATTAGGACATTCATGATAACATTTCAAACAAAATTTTTTAAGTGAAAAAATGAAATCGGAATACTCCTGAGATCTTAAAACAGATTACACAAATATGTATAAAATATGTTTCCCCTTGATCTAATTATACATACAGTGCAATAATTTCGTAAAAATTTGAAGAAAGTTTCCATGTCTAGCAGTTGATTATGGATAAAAATATATATGTGCAACTCCTTTCGAGATCTCATTTGTATATGTCACATATTTTGTTTGAAAAAATTCTCTTTGTAATCATAGGAATTATTCAATAAATAACGGAACGCTTTATTATCAAAATAAAACCACCTTAACTTTCACTAGTCGCCACTGGAATACAAAATTAACCTAAATAAATCAACAGTTCAATAAATAAAGTGACTTGGAAGTATTAGAAAGGTTCAAGAAAAAATTTAAAGACAAAAAACTATAGAAAATACTTGGAGTAAATCTATGTATACACATTTTTCTTTATAAATTAAAATTCGACATTAGCTTGTGTACAAAAGCGATGTATAGTAGAACCTCAATATCTAAATGAAATAAAATACACCATTGAAATTCGGGAAAATTACACAGTAAACGTAATACAAAACATCAAACACGCAAACAAAATCTACATCATCTCTTTCTGGTTGATTCCTGTCCAAGCGTCACAATTTCAAATTTGATTTTTATGTAAAGAAATATTTTGTTTTTGAATTCTTGTTCATATATCTATTTAGAACACTTGCATAAAGTGTTTTACATTTGTGTTTCATAATATTCCGCAACAGTTAACAATTAGCTCGGATTATCAAGGTTTTACTGTACCTCAGATAGAACTAGACTGAAACGGACCCTTTGTAACGTTTTCAGAACAAATTTTATTATTATAATTCCAAATCAATCCGACAAGTGAACTGCAGGTCTCATCAAAAAAGCTCGATGGTATAATTTGAATGATATCTTTTTGAAACAAAACACAATTATTTTCGCCGCATGCAAAGCTTTCATCATACAGTTTCTGAACTACTGATAATATTTCTTTTACCTTTTTTAGAGAAACAGCTTTACATTTGTATAGAACTATAACGCCATTACCGAAATATATTTTATCAAAAGCATAAAACAGGATGTACAACAATCCCACTAAGAAATGTGTGTGAAATGGTACATTAATAAAAATTATATTTGAGGTGTTGTTTAGAGCATTGTATATTCTCTCAAATAATTTTTTTTGAAACTCATGATACTCGTAGAAGTGGAAATCTCTTATGTTAATAATTTCGTTACTCTTATTAAGATATTTCGAGACAAGATTGTATAACCCATGTGAAAATTTCCTCAAACGAAGACGAGAAACCTTTTGTAAATTATCTTTCTGCATAAATTTTGAATTTTGCACAACTTTTATTTGCTTGCCTATTTTGATATCAATGATATCTTTCGTTAATTTCTGTTTTACCAAATGTTCTGCAAGGATGCATGTATATCCCGTGTTCCTATGGACAGGATGTACCCTCCAATTATCACCCACGGTAATGTTCGGTACAATTTTTTTATCGTTTGGAATTCCTTTTGGTTTGTATAGCAACATGTAATAATGTGCCACAGAAGTTTTTAACAAGTAAATTTTATTGGATTCAGATTTAACTTTATTTTCAAAGAAATAAATATTGTCTAGTATTTTATCGATTTGTTTGGTCATAAAAAAATCTACACACTTAGTGATGTCGTCCATGAAACTATCCGGCATGTCTAATAGTGAAAACATGGAATGCATTAAAAAAATCGTGGTATTGTTACAAACTGATATTAATTTCTGCCATATGCCGGACACAGCATCAAAACCTTTAAAGTTTGTGTTGATTACATATACTTCAGAGTTCCCACTCTTAGATGAGCATGGTTTGAAGACTGACACCTTTTCAAATAGGCAGTTCAACAAGAACATTAAATTTATTGTAGTGTCTTCAAACATGGTGAATAATTTCAGCACAAATGTACCTCCTGAAAGAAATATTTTTTTAATTGTGCCATATGAAGAATAATTTCAACAAATCACACAATCATTTTCGATGTTATAAAAATAGTAACAAATAACAATCCAAAATCTTAATAATAAACTCACAAATACTCCTTACCTGTTTGTAAAACAGCCAATGCGCTTAACGTTTCACAGAAATGGAGAAATTCTACATGCCTCTCTTGCTCCCCAGGGTCTTTCATACAATCTACGCTGCCATCTGCTGTTACCAAATCAACCTTCAATAAGAAGCTGTTAGAAAATAAAGTTTGCTTCTTTATTTGCTTTTTAAATTTACCTTATTACCTTCAAATGATTTTACTAAATCACAATGGTTGTAAAATTTTGTTATGTCCCCGGTGAAATCTAAACCAAAATACCAATTTTGAGGTGTATACCTTATAAGTCTGTCATCGGGAATCATTTGCGACAACTCATTTCCTTCATAATTGGGATTTAGAGTATTTGCTGTCCAATTCCACTGGAAAAAAATTGCCATGACTAAGTATAGATATTATAATTGCATAAAGGAAAATCTACCTGAATACCTGGATAATTCAATACCAAATAATGATTGAGGGCACAAACAAAAGCTCCAGGAGCTTCACACAAATGAAGGCTTTTAAATTTTTCACTCAACACCGCTTTGTTAGGAATAATTGAAAATTGGCCAAGTATTTCATAAAATTTGCACCAGGCCTATAATATGCAAACTGTAAATAAGTAATAAATACAATGCAGGTGTTGTTTTAATCGTTACCTGTGTTAACAATTCTGGTTGAACATCTTCAGATAATTTTTTCATAACAAATCCCGATGGGTCTCTATAAGCTGTATGTTTTGACCACACTTTTAACTTGTACTTTCCTAACAGACTTTTAACTTCGTTCAATTTGATTTTCTTATTCTGCAGCTCTGGCACAAACCACTTTTCGCCGCATTCAAAGACTTTGTTGGGAAGTATGTACTGCTCATTATTAGTAAAATGGTGTACCTTTTTGAAGTAGTCATCGCATTCAATCATATTCAGCGCTTTGGAAACAACAATTACCAAAACTTACACATTTTTTCACAAATAACGAACAAAAGCGCAAAAAACGAAATAACCTTATTTTCACATTACAAAAACCTGTCTGGTTTATTACCAACTTCATAAAAAGAAGTGAAAAAGCGCTGACAGCATAGAAAACCATGGAAATAAATATATCATAGAAAATAAAATCTTTAAATATGGGTTTACGACGAATTTTGAAAATAATCATTTTGATAAACAATGTCATAATGAAATGGGCTCATTTTTTGTAAGGAATTTTAAAATTAATATATAAATGGTGGATGGTTCCTAACTTTAAGAAAAAATCAGTAATAGATAAAAAAAAAATTATCATCCAAATTGAAATAATAAACCGTCTACTATTGTGTATAGAAATACAAACAAGAATATCTTGAATATTTTACTCAGTTTTATTTTTTTATAAAAACAAAAAATGGCAACATATTTATTATTCCAGGAAGTGCTGCCATCTAACAACAAACTTTAATACAACCAAACAAATATTGCGGTTTTAAATAGGCAACCAAATATACATCCGACGAAAGAAAATGTGTAAAATGGGGCCAAATGCAAATTATTAGAGTTTATGAATGAACTAATGTAATTTATATTTAAAGGCCGTATGACACGGTATAAAATTATATATAAAATTTTGCACAGAATTATATAAGTATTTTTTTATATATTTAGTACTAATAATAATTATTGTTATTATAACCAATAACCAATAAATTAAGCAAACATAGGAAAGATATGGGAAAGATGTACTGGAGGTTATATTATTGTTCACATAAAAATGTATTCAGAATTTTATATAAATAGAACATGTTTTAATTTTCAGTTTTATATACATATAGAAAACTGTATATTTTGCTTGTATGATACAGGACGAACCACTTTAATTATAATATCAAATAAAAAGCTATGTGAAATATTACACCGTGTCATACGGCCTTAAGGGTCAAAATTAAAACATGTTTCAGAAATTATTTTATCGATTATCTATTGGCTGTGTCTATTTTATCTAGAGCACAGATTATACAGTTCGTCGAGTGAAGGTTCTGGAACAAGCGGCTCGACATCGTTGATTAAATATTAGCTAAGTCTGTGTTGTCAGTCAGTGGCATCAACGGCAGCATCCTGACGAGTTGGCATCGCCAGGGGTGTCTTTCTCGATACGAGATGCGAACTCGATGATAGGTGTGTGTGTTGAGAGTTAGGAAACAGTCAAAGTCGTTTCACCGGCAGCATCCTAACAAAGCTGGGTTCGCCAGGGGTGTCTAGACGAGCTGCGAACACGATGATAGGTGTTAAAGTATAGAAGTGTGTGTGTTGAGAGTAGGTAAAGGTAAAATAGAGTGTGTTGTAGTTGGGAAATAATCAAAGTCGTATCACGATGATAGGTGTCAGAGTATAGAAGTGTGTGTTGAGAGTAGGTAAAGGTAAAATAGTGTGTTGTAGTTGGGAAATAGTCAAAGTTGTATCACGATGATAGGTGTCAAAGTATAGAGGTGTGTGTTGAGAGTAGGTAAAGGTAAAATAGAGTGTGTTGTAGTTGGGAAAGAGTCAAAGTCGTATCACGATGATAGGTGTCAAAGTATAGAAGTGTGTATTGAGAATAGGTAAAAGTCAAATAGATTGTGTTGTAGTTGGGAAAGAGTGAAAGCCGTATCACGATGATAGGTGTCAAAGTATAGAAGTGTGTTTGTGTGTGTTGAGAGTAAGTAAGGTGAAATAGTGTGATGTAGTTAGAAAAGAGTCAAAGTCTTATCACCGGCAGCATCCTAACAAAGCTGAGTTCATCAGAGGTGTCTTTCTAGATGCGAGCCTAGACGAGCTGCGAACACGATGATAGGTGTAAAAGTATAGAAGTGTGTGTATTTGTGTTGAGAGTAGGTTAAAGTCAAATAGATGTTTGTGTGTGTGTTGAGAGTACGTAAAGGTCAAATAGATGTCACAATAGGTCAAGGTACTTGTGTGTCTGTATTGAGGTTGTCAAAGTGAAAATTGTGTGTTGAGAGTAGGGAAAGATGAAATTGGTGTTTGAAGTTACGTCACGATAAGTTAATATGGGCTGGTAGGAAAAAGTTAAAAGATGAAATGCATGTTTTGGTTGGGAAATGGTCCAAGATAAATATGAAATTGGCGTTTTGAAGCTACGTCACGATTAAGTTGGGATGGGTAGAAATTAGGTCAACATGAAATGTGTGTTGTGGTTGGGAAGTGGTGCAAAATAAACATGAAATTGTTGTTTTGAAGAACGATTGAGTTGATATGGGTAGAGAATAAGTCAAGAAGGAATGTGTGTATTAGCTCTTTACGTTACGTGAGCTAATTTTGCATCCTTAAATACCGTATTATGTACTTATTTTCACACCACCTTGCGGTACAGTACACGGCGCGTTTTTTTTATAGTGGTGTCCCCAGTAGGTCTAATCCACTTTGTAAAATGGATGTATTGAAGGTAGGTGAAGAACAAAATATCTGTGCAAACAGAAAATATTTGAATACGAATGTGTGTTGTAGTTGAGAAATGCACCTCCTTGTATCACCGGCGACACCTGACGAATCAGGAGTTTCTTCTCACCCATCAAGGGGGACTGGGGAGCCTGAAGTGCCACAAACACGATGATAGTCAGAGGTACAGATGTGTGTGTGTTGAGGATAGGTAAAAGTTAAAATGATGTGTGTTGTAGTTGGAAAATGGACCTCCTTGGATCACCGGTGACACCTGACGAATCAGGAGTTTCTTCTCACCCATCAGGGGGGACTGGGGAGCCTGAGGTGCCACAAACACGATGATACTTAAAGGTGTAGAAGTGTATGTGTGTTAAGGGTAGGAAAAAGTTAAAAGATGAAATGTGTTTTGTTTGGGAAATGGTCCAAGATAAATATGAAATTGGCGTTTTGAAGCTACGTCACGATTAAGATGGGATGCGTTGAAATTAGGTCAACAGGAAATGTGTGTTGTGGTTGGGAAATGGTCCAAGATAAACATGAAATTGTTGTTTTGAAGAACAATCAAGTTGATATGGGTAGAGAATAAGTCACGAAGGAATGTGTGTATTAGCTCTTTAGCGTTACCCAGGGTACACCACGAGGAGGCGAGCTAATTTTGCACCCCAAAATATCGTATTATGTACTTATTTCCACACCACCTTGCGGTAGAGTACATGGCGCGTTTTTTTTATAGTGGTATCCCCAATAGGCCTAATCCACCTGTGAAATGTGTACATGATGAGGGCAGGTAAAAATCAAATTGATGTGTGCTGTAGTTACAAAATGGTCTGAAGAAGTGTGTTTGTATTGAGAGATGAGACGAGACAGATGAGATATATATAAGCTACAAACACAATGGTAGGTCAAGGGAAGTGTTTGTGTGTTGAAGATAAGTAAAGGTTAAATTGATGTGTACTAGACAAATGAACACGATGATAGGTGTCAATGTATAGAAGTATGTGTGTGTGGGTGTGTGTCTGTGTGTAGAGAGTATGTAAAGATCAGAAGGAGTGTGTTGTAGTTAGGAAAAAGTCAAGGTCATATCACCGATAATAAGTGTGAAAGTGAATGTGTGTAAAGTCAGTCGTATCACGGGCCGCATCCTGACGACGCCAGTCTCGCCAGGACTGTCTTTCTCGATGTCTGTCGAGCCTAGACAAGCGGTACGAACACGGTGATACCTAAGGTGTAAGTAGAGATCAAATAATGTTATAGTGGTTTTTAGGCTTTCACAGCCGGTGCGAATATTTGGTATATCGTAATTTTCTGGGTTGTTATGCCATGACCATGGGGGCAGATCCGCTGTTCACTGTCCGCATCTTCAGTGGTGACTTCACAAAAGTTTAGCTGCGACTAAACAAGGGCCGGTTTCTTGGTTCGAGCCTGGATAAGCGGCTCGACATCGACGATATCGTTGATTAAATATTAGCTAAGTCTGTGTTGTCAGTCAGTGGCATCACCGGCAGCATCCTGACGAGCTGGCAGCGCCAGGGGTGTCTTTCTCGATACGAGCCTAGACGAGCTGCGAACACGATGATAGGTGTGTGTGTGTGTGTTGAGAGTTAAGAAAGTCAAAGTCGTATCACCGGCAGCATCCTAACGAAGCTGAGTTCGCCAGGGGTGCCTTTCTCGATGCGAGCCTAGACGAGCTGCGAACACGATGATAGGTGTTAAAGTATAGAAGTGTGTGTGTTGAGAGTAGGTAAAGGTCAAATAGAGTGTGTTGTAGTTGGGAAATAGTCAAAGTCAGATCACGATGATGGGTGTCAAAGTATAGAAGTGTGTGTTGAGAGTAGGTAAAGGTCAAATAGAGTGTGTTGTAGTTGGGAAATAGTCAAAGTCGTATCACGATGATAGGTGTCAAAGTATAGAAGTGTGTGTTGAGAATAGGTAAAGATTAAATAGATTGTGTTGTAGTTGGGAAAGAGTGAAAGCCGTATCACGATGATAGGTGTCAAAGTATAGAAGTGTGTTTGTGTGTTGAGAGTAAGGTGAAATAGTGTGTTATAGTTAGAAAAGAGTCAAAGTCGTATCACCGGCAGCATCCTAACAAAGCTGAGTTCGCCAGGGGTGTCTTTCTCGATGCGAGCCTAGACGAGCTGCGAACACGATGATAGGTGTCAAAGTATAGAAGTGTGTGTGTGTGTGTTGAGAGTAGGTAATAAATAGAGTGTGTTATAGTTAGGAAAGAGTCAAAGTCATATCACCGGCAGCATCCTGACGAAGTTGAGTTCACCAGGGGTGTCTTTCTCGATGCGAGCCTAGACGAGCTGCGAACACGATGATAGGTGTCAAAGTATAGAAGTGTGTGTGTGTGTTGAGAGTAGGTAAAAGTTAAATAGAGTGTGTTATAGTTAGGAAAGAGTCAAAGTCATATCACCGGCAGCATCCTGACGAAGTTGAGTTCGCCAGGGGTGTCTTTCTCGATGCGAGCCTAGACGAGCTGCGAACACGATGATAGGTGTCAAAGTATAGAAGTGTGTGTGTGTATGTGTTGAGAATAAGGTGAAATAGTGTGTTGTAGTCTGAAAAGAGTCAAAGTCGTATCACCGGCAGCATCCTAACGAAGCTGAGTTCGCCAGGGGTGTCTTTCTCGATGCGAGCCTAGACGTGCTGCGAACACGATGATAGGTGTAAAAGTATAAAGTGTGTGTATTTGTGTTGAGAGTAGGTTAAAGTCAAATAGATGTTTGTGTGTGTGTTGAGAGTACGTAAAGGTTAAATAGGTCAAGGTACTTGTGTGTGTGTATTGAGGTTGTCAAAGTGAATTTGTGTGTTGAGAGTGGGTAAAGATGAAATTGGTGTTTGAAATTATGTCACGATAAGTTAATATGGGCTGGTAGGAAAAAGTTAAAAGATGAGATGCGTGTTTTGATTGGGAAATGGTCCAAGATAAATATGAAATTGGTGTTTTGAAGATACGTCACGATTAAGTCGACATGAGCAGATATTAGGTCAAGACGAAATGTGTGTTGTGCTTGGGAAATGATCCAAGATAAATAAATATGAAATTGGCGTTTTGAAGCTACGTCACAATTAAGTCGATATGAGTAGATATTAGGTCAAGACGAAATGTGTGTTGTGGTTGGGAAATGGTCCAAGATAAATATGAAATTGGCGTTTTGAAGTTACGTCACGATTAAGTTGGGATGGGTTGAAATTAGGTCAACACGAAATGTGTGTTGTGGTTGGGAAATGGTCCAAGATAAACATGAAATTGTTGTTTTGAAGAACGATTAAGTTGATATGGGTAGAGAATAAGTAACGAAGGAATGTGTGTATTAGCTCTTTAGCGTTACCCAGGGTACACCACGAGGAGGCGAGCTAATTTTGCACCCCATTAGTTTTATCGTACCTTATCTTATTTAGTTACTGTAGGTGCAGATCAGCCGTATGATCTGCTCTTTTATTAACAATTCATGTTTGTTTGTATCGTTATCAATTATAGCATGTGCAGGTCAGCAGTATGACCTGTTCTTTTATTAATGATTCATGTATATATTTTAATCAATTATTGAAGGTTGAGATCAGCAGTGTGAACTGTTCTTTTATTAATTCATGTATGTATTTTTAATTACATTACGATATCTCCGGAACTAGAGCATCTACATCGACCTGGTTTGTATCGAATAGTATAATTATTGATGTACAATGCAGAACTGTTGCTATTTTCGCCAGAACGCCCTTTCTCAAAATCTTTGAAAAGTACTTATGTTAATTAAATTCGATATCACCGAAATTAAAGCATCTGGATCGATGCGATTTGCATGGAATAGTAGAATTATTCCAATGCAACACAAAATTACCGCTATTTTTATAAAAACAATTATTTTTGGAAATTATTTTAGCTATAGAATTTATATTAACAGAAATATTAGGTTAGTTACGAATGGTGAGCAATAATATAATATATATTTATTTCTTTGTAATAAGATATATTCCTACAGACAAGTAAACCGCATAGATATAAATATATACTATAGCGTCAGTGCGTAACGTTCTATGCATTTTAATCACAAGCGATATTATTGTAATAAATCAGATATATATTATAGCTCACCGTCCGTAACTAACTTTAAATAGGTTACAAGTTTTTGCTGTCTGATAAAATACACAAATTAATCAGATCAAATTGCAACACATTATATAAAAAGTTGTAGAGGTGTTTCGGTCAAGTTTGTAATTAACAAGGGTGCTTTAAGATTTTTAAAATTTAGTTGTAGCTGCATATTAAAAGTATAAGTATAAATACTTCATTATAATATTCAAATTAATCTAATGTACAGGGCGATATGCTTAAGGATCCCCGTTATAAAAAATCAGACAATGCAAAAAGGATTAAAAATTACAAATAAAGTATAACCATAAGTGATTGTTGGCAAAAAATAGGTTAACATTTACTCATAAATTAAACTCTAAATTAAAAGACAATTTAAATTTTATTGGTGAGACACCTATTTCAAATAAAGTGAACTCTAATATCCAAACACATTGCGAAAATTAGTGAATATTTATTAAAAATTTGCTTCCAAGATAACTTATTAAATAAAGAAGTTGTAACTTGCAATACACCGCTTCTAATCTAATTAGTTATTTATGAACGTGTGAAACTTTGTTTAAATGTCCATGTTGGACAACCCTTCAGACAAATATCTTCAAAATTGTACTACCAGAACTACTGAAATACCAAAATGAATAAAAAATATGTCAAAATTCATAATGAGTGGCTGAATGAAGTTGCCCCTCCTCCATATTAAAAAAAATCACCAAACTTTGTTTAAATTTATAGAGCAGTTCAGAACAATTATTATTATTATTCATATACAAGCCAGTACTACAAAAACTGAACATTATGGGACAAACTTCACACACACCCGATACTGAACATTTAGTTTGAATTAATCTTGTCTTTGTTAATAGTTGCACCATTGGTTTATCTCAGTTTACCGAATAAATTGGAAATGACCACGTTTTAATACTTAATTTGTGCCAAAATTTGGAACATCTAAATGTTGCAATATCTCATAAATCGAGCCTCAAATCAAAATCTTAGAGTGAAAAAATAAAATAAAAACATACTATCTAAAAAAATATTCTGAAACCATAGACGTACTAAAAAAATGGATGGTCATTGAGTACTACAACCTGAGTTCATGCTTTGATGTTTTAAACCAAAATTACACAGAAAGTGTGCCAATTTAAGATAAAAATATGTATTAAATTTCAAACAAATATCTCTAAAATCACCGGAGCTATCAATAAAAATCATTTTCAAAATTTTTATTTTGACGCCCTGTATTTTGAAAATGAAACTCAGAAACAGAGTGGCATAAGAAAAATCACATTATTTAAGTACAAAGAATATGTGGTTAATGACCTGACCTACTAATTTGTAACACCTTGTGTAACCGTAACTATGAATTCGTTTTTAGAAGAGCTATCGATTTTCAATTTATACTATGAAATATATAGAGAAAAAATTGGTAATGTTATAGTTCTGTCAAACGTAGCTCAACAAATATAGAAAATATTGCAGAAAATTGGCAATTTCTATGTAATATCCCTAATTTTATTTGATATTAAAACCAATATGCCTTAAATAAAGATAAAGTACATGTGTCTGTAAGAAAAATATTACGAAAAATTGATGACAGTTTATATGCACTAATTTTTGAGATCATTTCATAGATTAATAAGGACTTCATTTTCATTACCTCTTTTTGCCTCGAGCCCGTTCAAATAAAAAAATACACAACATGCAACTTACCAGTTTTCCGTCAGCCATTGTTGCAGTCTCCTCTTGGTTTAGCTGCTACAACGGCTATAACTGCATCCCATTCTACATGTAAAAAAAAATTGTTTCTTAAAAACAATTATTCCAAATTTAAATCATTTTATTCCTATATACAGTACAATATATTTACACAACTACTAGATAGAATTTTATTAGACGTGTTGAATTTTTCAATATAGATTTCAAATTTTTAAAGGTATTTTACCTTGTATTTTTTGTGAAAAATATCCTACAGTAAAATTCCTTCCTATCCCTGTACAGCAAAACATGGACTAGTTCACATATTATGCAGCTCAATAATCACCTTTGGTGATTTCATATTTTCTTTAAATACATAGGTACGTAAAAACTTACGATTTGAAAAAAAAATTCTGGGTACCCACCTAAATTATTTATACCTACATTAGCCAAAATCAAATTAAAGAAGCACAAGTATAATATTTGCACCACACAGAAGAACTGAACTATAAATATAATAATATACCTGTAGAGCTCAACTACCTTTTTTGTAAAAACTTATGCTTCGAAAAACTCTTCTCTAAGATAGAAAATATGTAGGCAACTAAAATGAAAATTAGTAAATATATGGTCAAAATTATAGTTTAGCAATTAAAACATTCATAGTCCAGAATATAATAACATAATTCTCAATTGTTATACATACCAATATAGTTAACGAATTTTTCGCTATAAGACTTCAATTTGATTACTGCCAATTTTAATAATATGATCAACAAACTTACATACATATAATCAAACATTGGCATACACATTATTACATATATTATTATTAATCACTAAAAATCTGTAAAAACAGCACACGACTCCATTTTCGAAACGAAGCCACCAAAGTTAGGCGCGTCCCGCTACTAGCACTTTTTCCACAGCCTTCTACGTGTGGCGTAAGAAAACCCGACCGCATGCGGTTTTTTTTTAAATAAAACTCAAGTCAGAATTTAAAATCAATGACCAATGCATTTAATTTTCGTAAAATATCTTTTAAATCAGAAAGCTGAAGTAGGTATTTGATTTCAGGATTCAATTTAACCGGTTATCGCCAAATAAATAAAACGCATCACGTAAACTATAGCCCGTTAATAATGAAATTTAATTTTCCTCCTGCTCGTATACATACACAATGACATCTTAATAAATACAATGGACAATAAAATAAACTGGAATCATTTAATAGACAAAATTTGCAAAAATACCTGTTAAGCTATAAGTTTGGTTGCTCTACGATCTTCTTTTAAATTGTAGAACCAGCTGCGGAGAACACCAACACCAACGACTTTGAATAAGCACATAATTTGACGAAAATTGTCACAAACCGCACTAATTTACTATAAAGCAATAAGGAGTTTTATATATGTACAATTAAATATAAATTTTTCAACTGCGGCGTCTGTTAGCATAAGGCTAATGGGATAATTTCATACAGGCGAATTATGAAAAATTAATGTTTAAAATTTTCGAAAATATAATAGAGATATACCTACCTAGGTATGTAGCTTATATAACCAATTGTATAATAATAATAATACTTATAGCAAATACAAAACATAATAAGTATATGTATTTACACCACATAGAATATAAAAGTGCGTAATCTTACTTATGTTAAATCAATGATCAATGTATTTAATTCTCATAAAATTTAAAGTAGCTATCTGATTGTCTTTTAAAGCCGGTTATCGTCAAATAAATAAAACGAACCACGTATAAACTATATAGCCGCCTGATCCATGACGCTTTGTTGCTCCGTCAAGGCTAATGGGATAATTTCATAAAGACGCATTATGAAAAAATAACATTTAGCAAATACAAAGTTTGATACAAGTATATGTATTTATACCACAGAATACATCCTTATGTTGAATTTTCCAGTACTTTTTAAATTTCGAAGTCGGTATTTATCAAATTATCATTGAAAAATTGTTCACAACGGTAAATTATGGGGATGTGTAAAATTTCAAGAAGATCGGCGAGGTTTGATTTTGAAACCATTTTTCAACAAAGCACAAAGATTTTATCAAAGCAGGCCGATCTTTTTCAAACTTTGCACGTCTCCATAATTTATCGTTCTGAACAACTTTTTCAGGTAACATTTTGCTGTATTTTCAGTAGAAAAGGCACTTTACCTGAAACGATAACAGTTTTCAATCGCTGCACTGAATATTTTAAATAAGATTATTTCAAAAATGGTTACTCCTATAACGACTTCAGCAAGGTATACATACCTCTGTCAGATATAACAGGTAGGAGAATCCATTCTTTCAATAGACAGATGGATACACTAAACGGCAAAAAAGTTTTGCCATTTAAAAGAAGCATGCTGTGCCATAAGGGGCGCCCTCTACTAGTTATGTCAAAATTAGTTAAAAATTCTTATTTGCCGTGCCAAAAACATAATTGTGACATTTTTTTTAATACTCTAACAAGTTTCAAAGTTATTGAGATATTTCAAAATAAAATTCTAGCATTGAACGCCCTGTATTTTTGATACCAGCAACATTCGGATAAGGCATATTTGGCTCAATCGACTTTTTTTGGTCACCAGTATCTCCAGCTCCGAGATTTCCCAACCTTTCGCAGACACCCTGTATATAATTCCCAATTGTTACACCAATTTTTTAACAGTTAACGAATTTTCGCTATGAGACTTCAATTTGATTACAAATTTTTATAAAATAATCAAACAAACTTACCCACAACTTACTCAAAACTAGTTTTGCATACTTTTTCGAGTATTGTGTGTATCATAACCTTCAGAAAATGAAGGAAACTAGTTTTGGTCATTTAAAAATGCACAAAACTAGTTTTGACCAATTTATAATGCCCAGAACTAGTTCTGCTATTTTACAATAGTCAAAAGTCGTTTAAACGTAAAATTTCGGGTATGGGAATTTTTCTGGGAGCAGAACTAGTTTTGCATACTTTTTTCGGACATTGTCCGAATTCGAGTATTGTGTGTAACATATATATCTGACTATTGAAACAATATATTCTCCTACATTTTTTATATGAAAAATGTATACCTTGTTGAAGTCGTTAGGAGTAGCCGTTTTCAAAATAATCCTGTTTATAATATTCAGTGCACCAAGTAAAACTATTTTGGTATCAGGTAGTGCCTTTTCCACTGAAAATACAGCAAAACATTTGAAAAGGTACTCAAATGGTAAATTATGGTGATGTGTAAAATTTTAAGCAGATCTGTAATGTTTGATGAAACCATTGTCTTTCAACAATGGTTTCGTGAAGTTAAAAAGATTTCATCAAAACAGGCCGATCTTCTTGTAATTTTGCATATAACCATTATTTAACATTTTGAGTAACTTTTTCAAGTAATATTTCGCTGTATTTTTAGGGGAAACTGAAAACTAAAATGGTTTTTACTCGGAGCATTGAATATGTCAAATAGAATTATTTCGAAAATGGTTTTCAGACAAAAAAAAGTAGGGGAATCAATTGTTTCAATAGTCAGATGTATACACTAAGCCATTAAAAGTTCTGCCATTGTAACAATTAATAAGCATGATGTGCCATAAGGGGTGCCATCTATTAGTGACATCAAAATTAGAAACTTATGTTAATATTTGAATTTTTTAAAAAGTTATTTGCAAATACGTATCGAAAATAAAATTTTAACTTTGACACCCTGTACCTTTTTAATCAACTTTTGAACTTAGGTAAGTTTAGCTACATCATATCATTTTGACGTCAGGAATCTACTCTTGCTATATATGTTGCATTAATTTCGGGACACAGTGTACATAGACAAAATTGAAATTTTTTGAAAATTAATAGATGTCACTAGACATTTCTTAATAGTAGCTGAATTGGTAGGTATTACAACAAAAATGCATTAAATAAAATAGTTTAAAACGTTTTTAAATTATCCTCTACTATTTGAATGTTCCCAATTTATCAGTTTGTTTTGAATAAATAAAACTCAATCAAAACCTTATTATTTCATCAGGTCGACGTTTCGATACATTTATTGTCTTCCTCGCAATTAAAAAATACAGATTTTTGTAACATATTTTTGAAAAATGTTTAATACCTACATACAATTTAAAAAATTAACAGTATAATATACTACGTAATAAAGATAGGAAAAATTGTTTTTAGTTGAAAATAAATTACAAAAATGTATAGGTAACTATGCTAAAAAATACAAAGTTAAATTTGCAAATGTAATTAATTATCTATCTATATAGAATACCACAACAAAAAACCACACACAATACAAACATGAACACAATTTTACCAAATGAAGAAAAATAAGTTTTCTGTTAAAATCTTTACTAAGTAAAAGCATATAGCTAATTCTCAAAAAACAACCATTCTAAATGAATTTCACGATCAGGAAAAAACAAATAAAGTAATTGGAAAATGTTTATCTTGGCTAATATAACTCAGATAAGCAAATAATTATTATAATAATTCAGAAACAATTCTGGTGTGGAAAGAATTAGCTATATGCTGGTACTTAGTAAAGATTTTAATGAAAAATTCATTTTTCTTCATTTGGTAAAAATGTGTTCATGTTTGCATTGTTGTGGTATTCTATATAGATAATTAATTATATTTAAAAGTTTTACTTTCCATATTTTTAGCACAGTTACCGATACATTTTTGTAATTTATTTTCAATTAAAAACTATTTTTTTTTATCTTTATTACGTAGTACATTATAGTGTTAATTTTTAAAATTGTATGTTTTAATTTTTTTTTAATTTGTTTGTTAAAATATATTGTAGAAATCTGTGTCTTTTAGTCCTGAGGAAGACACTAAATATTGTTGAAACTTCGACCTGATGAAACAATAAGGTTTCAATTTTATATATCCAAAACGAACCGATATAAGTTGGGAACAATTGTAGCCAATTACGTAATGTTAGAATTTTATGTCTAGCCTCCCCTGTATGCTGAGATCTGCTCTCATTACCATGATAGCGTAATATAACAATTTCGACAGATTTTAGAAAATTTATAAAATAGTTCAAAGCTCTGCTCATTATTTGGATATAATAAAGAAATTAGAAGTGAATTTAGTTGTTTAAATCACAACCAACCTAAATAGAATCAAAGCACGTAACAACTAGTTTTATTCCTTTCGTCTGTCATCAGTTGACGACTGTTTAAGTAGTAGGAATTTTTTTTTTGCCGTCTTCAAAATATTTTATAATTTTAAGGATTATTATTCTTGAAAATGAATTTTCATCCTACAATAAATAATATGTTTTCTTATGAAATTTTTGTGTTTTAAACTTATAAGAGTAAATACTAACACGAGTAACACAAATTTCTGTTTTTTCATCATTTCAAAGTTAGGGTCTAATCAGACCCCATATCACTTGGGCGATGAAGCATAAAATTTTCACCCGGATTAAAAAAACTGAATATATTTTATACATATTACCAAAACTAATTTCTGAAAGCATTTATTTGATCAAGGACTTTAAGGTGAATCTTTCTGCCTCTAGCCTCTTCAAAAAAATAAATACGCCATAACAATAGGCACTTACCAGTTTCTGGCAGTCGTTGCTGCTGGTCTCTTCTCGATTTAGCTGCATCTCATCACATATCTGTAAAAAAAATATTCCTAAGATATATTTTTCCGAAGAAATTATATATACTCTTACATTAGACAAACCCAAAAGCAGAAGTTTGCAAGTGCAATTAAAAAGGACAATATATTTACACCACATACCTACTCAACAGAATACCTCTAGGTAAATAGGTATATATAATATGTTGAATTTTCCATTACAGTTTTTCAAAAGTATTTTATCAAATAAATACATTTTTAGGAAGAAAATATTCAATCAAAACTAAAAACTATACTAACTGTGCTTGCTTACTGGAAAAATAAGTAGGTGAAAAAGAATCAAAAGAACCTTATTTTCCCGTCTTCCCTCCGCAGAGCAAAAATGGACTAGTCCACATGCGAAATTCAACAATCGTCGCCGACTGTCTATGCACAGTATCTATGGTTACCAAATCGTAGTACCCGCCCTTATGATGATTTGGTTTTTTGTTTAAATATGTAAAAACCTATATTTGGAAAAAAAATTCCGAATAAATTATATATTAGCCAAAATCAGGATAAGAACTTTGGAAGCACAAATGTCTACAAAGGATAATAGGTACACCTACTTGATATTCTTGATAGCAGAATATGTTAAATTTTCCACTAGTTCTCAAATATTGAAGATACTTATTTATTAAATTAACTTTTGGGAAGGAAATATTCACAATCAAATCTGAAAAGTACTCTAATCTGCAGCTTATTCTTAACCCTGTAGCGCTAAAAGCAGTTTTTGCGTACCAAACTATGATATTATTTTTTGTAAAAACCACAGATCTGTGTAAAAACTTACGATCCGAAAAAAATTGTAGGTACTGTGAATAAAACAGAAAATATGATCAACAAACTTACATAAATTGGAATCAAATATCTATAATTATAATCACTAACAATCGGCAAAGAAGCGTTGTACAGGCACCCATTTTCTTCGGTTACTTTACTAAAACCACAACGAAGCGCGAAGCCAACAAGGATTTAGTACCTACGCGTCCCGCTTATTTGAAATGTTTTTACAAATCCCCTCGCCTTGATAAAGTACGGCTCCTACGATTTAGCAGACGATGGCGTAAAACAACTATAACCACAATATTTTTTTCTAACCAAAAATAAAATTTATAACAACCAACGTATTTAATTTTCGTAAAATTGAAAAGAATATCTGATTGTCTGAAGTCAAAATAGAAAGTTGATTTATTTAATTACAGGTTCAATTTGGCAGGTTATAGGGAAATTTTTAACAAAATGAACCACAAAACGTTACCATAAACTGTTCGTAGATATACATATAATACCTATACGTACACCTTGTTAGATGCAATGGCAATATAGTTAATAAAATAAAAATAAACTAGATGCATTTCAGACAAAATTTGCAAATGTTGTTATACATACCTAGATATATAGACTATAGAGCCGGAAATATTGTTTCAAATTGTAGAACCAGCTGCGGAAGGCACCAAAGATTTGAATCAGCACATAATATCTATAAAAACGCTACAACAAACCGAACTAATATACATATGCAATGAGTTTTATAAATATTAACTTTTAATTGTGACGTCTGTACATAATAGTGGCGTCTCCGGCCCAACACAGCCTACCTATCTAATCACCTGACGCTTCCTACATCAAGGCTAATGCGATCGTTTTTTAAATAAGTTATAGGTATATCGAAATAATCAAATACTTATTTATATATAATTTTCGGAAATATAGTATACAGGTCAGGATATTATCTACGTAAAATTAATGCAATTGGGCTGTGCTATTCCAAAAATTAAAAGTAATTAATGGAGATATAGGGCACGCACAACACAAGAATAAATAAATAACTAATAATTATTATTATTATTTATTTATTCTTGTGCGGCTGTATATAGGGTATTAAAGTTAAATTATTTTTCGTAGTCATAGTATAAAGCATCTTTAGAGAGGAATATTTACACTCAACCTAATTTATTAAATTGAAAATTTTTATGTTTTTGAGATATTTGACAGTTACGAAATTTAAAATTCATATAAACTGTTTTCCACAATTTCTCTTTTTACAACTGGTTGTGTGATAGGATCTATGCCATGGGCAAATTAAAATACTTAAAAACTATGACAATAATTAGGAACATACGTTCTAAAATTTTATAAAATTTGGTCACGATAAGACTTTTATATAATGATAAACTTAGCCTAAATATGAGTGTTTCTTTTTACAATAGAAGTGTTTACTGCAGTTTTCACGTTATGGAACTTCTATTCATTTTTAATAAGAAAATTTTGAAATGTATGGAAAAAAAACACGAGGGCTATTTTTTTCAACCTCTGATTCCATCATGAAGTGACCTGTCGAGCAGTAGGAGATAGCACACAGTGTGTCTATTCAGGGGTTGAAAAATAAAAAAATACTTCTCGTAATAAATAGCAAAAAAAATTAAAACACGAATGCAATACGTTTTATCCATAATCATATATCACAATCATATTTGTGGTCAGAATTATTGGAATTTAATAAAAAAATATTCGCACGACTTGATATTTCTTAGTACTCAACAAAACATGGTAGGTTTTGTTATACCTACTGGCTGCTATGGTATGTTTGTTATCAATTATTTAATAAACAGTTCTATCTGAATTTGGTGAAAATGCAAGAAACTAATTGTGTTCCTGTGGCTGTTTTCGAAGAAGCTCGAAGCAATTTTCCATTTATTGCCAATGAAATCCAGGGAACATTATGAAAAAGTGTTTCCAAATTTAACGAATGGAGGGAAAAACGGAGAGTAATCTACAAAAATATAGATATTGGTAAATAGCTTACTGCTTATTTGAAGAGTGATTCAAGAGGATACAAAGCAAAAAAACTGCAGTATTGGAAAGAACACATATTGATGAATTTTTTACTGGGGCTTCCGATAAAGAATGATTAAGGTAATATCTCGTTACATTGACAAATTTGAAAATTACTGACATGCAGAACGTTGGGAGTTACCTATTTGTTTCAATATCTGACACCAAGACGAGCATTTCAAGATTATTAACTATTATAGAAAAAGTATTTTGCGTGAATGCTGTTGAAATATGCAGAAAATATGTTTCTCTGCGCCCAATTCGCTTAACACAAGATTCTTTTTAAGATACATCAATCAAAAATGTACTTCTTAGCCTGTTGAAATCAACACATTGGCGAAGGTACCAACAATAGTTGCTTCATTTCTAAATATCGCAAATCCACAAGCGTATACTGGCCATTGTATGAGGTGCACTTCAACAACTTTATTGGCCAATCAAAGCTAAACTAAATAGACGTTTTCAGTAGACATTTTTTTTTATGTTTGGATATGCATAAATTATGTCTATGATATCAAAATTATGTCGACTAATAACGTGTATTTAGTATTAATACTTAGATTGAAATTAAACGTACACAACCAGTTATGAAAAAGATGTTGAATAGGGACGATCCATTTTATATTAAATATATACATTTATACCATCTATAGACTTTACGTTTAGTTGTATTATTAACGTTAATCAAATGCAACTATGCTGCCTGGTACTAGTGTTTGTTCATGTAAAGAATCAAGAGGTATGAGCATACCGGTTCACAAATGTTATAAGAACTATCGGTCTATGGCATCAATTAGTATGGAAAGGGATAATTGTGGAGGGTTTTAAAAAACATGGAAATTCATGATGTTTTAAACGATTAGCAGATGGAGACAGCACTGTTTACAGTATATTGATAGAGAGCAAACTATATGGGAATGTACTTGTTGAGAAAATTGAATCTCAAAATCATATTCTGAGAAACTATATACAGGGTGTAACAAAAAAGCAGGTCACCCGATTAACTGCATATTTTCACCAACAAAGTATGATGTTTTAATTGTAGGTACTTGCATATATACAAAAATACCTTTACCACTTTATTTTCAGTTCAGATAACTATGGGATTATGGTGGCCTTCTAGGGTTTACCACTGCTTGAGTGAATATATATACTGTTCTACTTTGATAGATTGGTTCTAATTACTATAGTAACTGTAAATCTAATAAGTACAGTTTTTAAATAAAATTAATAAAAACATACTTTTGTTTCTTTTTACGATGTAAATCCACAATAATTATTGAACAACTTAAGTTATAATGTATAGATTTATAATAAAATAGCGCTAACCGTTAAGTTCAAGACGAGTTTATATGCACGCAAGAATAAATTACTAGCTATTTTTTTCAGGTTTTCGTACTTACATAATCGTCCATTCTTGCTAGTGTACTCTATTAAATACTCTACCATTTCTACATTGTTTTATTTTTTTGTAGCAAAATTATACATTATTTGCAATAACTTTATAGTTTTTTAAAACCATAATATACTATGAATGGAGTTTTGGTGGACGGCAATTTTTAACAAAAAATTAATATAAATGGCATAATATTTTTTTGACATATTTCTGTTTCGCGGAAAAGGACAATTCATTCATTTTGTTGCAAATTTTCTTTTAGTTTTCCAACATGTAAGTAACTGCGTAATCATTGTAGTTAATTCTAAAGTTAATTTCGCATATAGTTCAGAAAGAAATACGTATTTCAATAGATTAATAGAATAATTTGAAAGGAAAATATAAATAGCTATTGTGTATGTTTGGTTGCGGACAACCAGTAAAACTCATTGGCGAGGGGAACATTCCGGTGGAGACGTAAGGGACAAGGAATTTCAGCGCGGACTTGATCAGCTGATATTTGCTGCTTTCCATTTGTCACAATACTCAGTTATTCTTACCTCAGCTTAGATGAGTGCCGTTCCTTTTGCAATAATGAAGTAAACCAAACTGAGAATTTTTACCTCCCCCCTTCCCGATGCAGCACAACCTCATTAGCTTGGCTTGTAGCTGAGAAATTTGGCTTATGCCCCTAGATCTTATACTTAAGAGTTATGCCGCATTCACAAGTTATTTTTATTAAGTTCTGTCAGTTCTGTGACTTTTTAAAAGTGAGGTTATTGTTATTTTAAAAGTTAAATTTTTTTTCGAAAACTACATGCGAGCGCCGAAATCTGACTTCAGATTCGTGATCAGCACCCTCGAAAATTGGAGGTAGGATTTTTGCTTAGATTAGAGATTTTTACGCTGTTGTAAATAATTACCAAAAAAGGACGTTCGCTTCGCTAAATTCGCCGATTTATGTTCCTTTTACATGATGAGCTAAACTGAGTGGCTTAGTTAATCTTATCTCACTTCATACTCACCTCACAAGTAAAAGGAAAGTACTATTTGAACACTCTTCTCTCAAAGTTTAAAAATATGTCAGTGGAATACGCTACCAAGTAGGTTAGAACAAACAAATTTTGAAACATTTGAACTACCCAAGATGTAGTAAAATAAGGTCCCATATCTCAATCTCTGTAATTAATTCTTTTTTGGCTATTTATTTCGAACTGCTGACGTATTCGTAATGAAATCTCCTTTCATTGTTAATGTTTATTAATTGCTTTCACTCACCAATAGAGATCTAATGAAATTTTTATTATTCTAGTTAGAATTTCCATTAGATTTAAAATTGATTTGAGGAAGGAGTATCATTATTATTGTAAGTATATGTATTTTCCACGGTCGGGAGTAGAAATCAGTTTCTATGACATCAAAATTAAAACAGAAGTAGTCGATTATTCCCAAGTGAGTTTACATTATGGAGAACGTTTTCCATGCAAAACAAAGATAACATTGAAATTATTTATTGACATTTAAATTAAATGTTACATTTGTACAATTTTCAAAATTAATATTAGAAGGAATATTACTTTTGCTTACATTTACAGTTTTTGTGATTGCGCTAGTAGTGGTACCTACTAAAACCTGATTAGCAATTTTGGTCTTATTTTCAATGGCCAGTAATGTCGCTGAAGATCTTCGTAAGCAGTAACCAGTATAACATGCAGCATCAGGTAATTTTAAATACGAAGCTACTACACTCGGAATTTTTCCCATGGTATTCTTGCCAAGAGGCTGCGAACCACATTTTCCTGCTTTGTAGTACAAAAAAAGGCGCTTATGCTTGACGTGGGGACGACGAAGGGACAGGTATTTTCGAAACAATTCAAGCATATTTCCCACATTGGTAACCAGAAAGGTTCGTGGAATCTTTGTCTTAGTATTTGGAATTTTTACCATCAAGGAAGAGCCTACATCCTCAATATCATCTACAGTTGACTAGTTCATCAGTTCGACAAGCTCCGGCAATCCCCAGAATTAATCCAACCTATAAAAAATCAAAATACTTAATAATTGAAATACCTAACAACAAAAGTAATCTTACCTTAATCATTAAGAATTCTTTGTCATCTGCACTTGATAGAAAACGGTCGATTTCACCCTTTGTCAATATTTTCGATTTTTTCGCTTGATATCCGTCACCGGTTCTTTTCAAAAATGCGATCAACTTTGGGAATTTGCTTATATCTATGTTGTCGTAAATTATCAAGCATGACTTAACCATAGAATATTGCGCCCATAATGTGGAAGACTTGTAATTCTTTGCATTTTCACTGAAGTATGCCAACAAAACATTCTCGCTGTATACTTGAAAATTTTTCTCGGCGCACCACTTTTTGAACCGATTGTAGGCTATATCGTATAAAGATCTTGACTTTGTAGGCAGCAAATTGCTTATTGCAATATTTGCAGCCTCCACAATCTCTTCCGACTCACAATTATTCATTGTGCACTAAACAAACTTTAAACTAAACCAAACTAGCACCTTAATTTGACAAATCTTTTTGTTTGTTTATTTTGTAGTTATGACAATAACTCAACGACTACTAAATAAATGCTCAAATCCATAATGACAAAATATGTGTTTTTAAGTTAATGAGACCGTGAAAAAATAGTATATACCATTCGGGAGATGCTATTTTGTCCTCGGTGCATTGTAGCCCTCGGGGTTCAAAATGCACGTCTGCCAAAATAACGCATTTCTCTACCAGTGAATTTAAATTTCACAGTGAATAAAAATGAATAACCAGAATGGCTTCTACAGCAGATACTCATTCTTGATACAACTTTTAACTTTATATACTCAAGCACAAACGTCACTTTCTTTGCATTTAATTTTATAAACACACATAACATTTATGGTACAGGTAAATGTTACAAAGTCGATTTATTTTTCCTACGTCATTTATTACCTAGATAATCAACATTGGCAGAGAAAAAAGGGCCATTATAGTTACTGTGTTTATTTTTTTTTTAGAATATGTGTATTCCTCTGATATTAAAATAGATTGTAATTTCTACAATTACCTATTGACGAATTCCTCTATTACACAAGCTCACAAGTCCAAATAATCAATGTTTAACTAAACTTACCTTTCAAAAGTGGAATTCTATGAAGCAACTACTATGTTTGGTGTTGCACCCACCAGCTTTGAATTACATCTGAAAACCTATAACAAGCAGCCGCGGTTAGTTGCCAGCAGTGCCACAAGACATGTACACCAATGACGACTGAGGATTGTTTGTTAAAAGTTTTTTAGATGCAACTTGATGTTGGTCAGGAAATTTGTCTGTCAGGTCCGTGGCTTTCTTAGTTTCCTGAACATAGTGTATCTAGGGCAGCTTTTAGTTGCCAGTGCTCACTAGATATATAAACATACACATCTCGCGTAAACTTACCTTTGTTACATTCACACGGGCTGCAATTAGTAAGCAGTAATGCAATTTGAAATTTGAACAGAACCAATTTTCTTGCAGCGTGGAATAAATGAGAGAAAATGTGGGAAATTAGTCAACATTATTATATTAAATTTTATATTGCGGTTAAATATTTGGTAACAGATAAATATAAAAAATTAGTTATTAGTTGAAATTAATTTATATTGTATTTTTCGTAGAAAAATTAACTAAACGATCTAATGGTGACTTACGAGTAGAGTTAGTCTTTTATTTACTGTTTTCTGATAATACTGTGGAAAAATTACAGTTTTCAAGTTACACTATAAAGACTTAACTTCCAGCAATCAATAAATATAAAAAGTGAAATTGTCATAGACTTACAAAAATTAAATTATATAAATAAAAACTGGGTTACTGTTTAAAGTATAAAAATTCGATATACTACTATATATTTGCATATTAAAATTCACCTAATTACAAGTTCCTTATTGCATTGTAGAAAATGTCGTAAAAGCTTAAAATGCTCGGTTTTACTTAAGTACTACAATAAAAAAATTCTTTTTTTGACTAGTTAACAAAAATTCATTTAAAAACTCGATCGACGGACTACGAGATCATCCACACTTTTGCGTACCAAACTCTAGTGTACGCCTTAGCACCACTTTTATACTCTAAATCCTTCAATCGTCGAGTCGTCAATCGACAATATCAGTGAATAAATATTCAAATATATTCGAGATTCTTATTTGGTCGCTTTAAATTACCTAGTTATTAGATTTAGGTATGGAATGGCACCGACACTAAATATTCCTCGGGGAAACTTACATCTACTTAGTACCTGAAAAGAATCAGAGATGGCGTTCCACGCAGAACCCACCCAAGGCCACTTCTTCAAAGTGTTTGCCATAAATGACCAATTTTTACAAACGTGGGATCCTACAAGGAACCCACTAAAGGCCACTTGTTCTGAGCAAGATTGATTACAAAAAAATTAATGTTCCACAGGGAACTCACCAAATGCCGCCTCGACAAATGTCATTTTTCACACGATTCTTACAAATTCTTAGATCTAAAAGAGCTTCGTGCGGTAGTAGCGCTCGTAGTACTCCTTGTCGAGCTGGAGGTCGTCGGTTTCATGAAGCTCATCCCTTGAGGCCTCGGGGGCTTGTTGCTGATGTTGCTGCTGTTGGAAATAGTTCTACGGAGATTAGTTTTCCCTGTCGAATTTATAGACTTTGTACTGGGAGTGCGTTGGACGGGACGGCTCAAGTTGGTATTTGGCTTGACGGGTAACTTCTTGACGGTACTGGTCGACGTAGCGCTGTTCAGAGAGCTTCTAGAGCTGACAATGGAGTTCCTCGAGTTGGACTTCTGAATGGTGTTTGACTTTGCCGCGGGTGGTGGCGTGGATTTAACTTCGGTTCTCCTTAGGCTCTCCGACCTTCTAGGAATGACACTTTTTTTATTCGTGGAGGTCTCCTGACTAGTTTTTCTCAAGGAAGTGGTACGTTCCAACACCCGAGGCTGTTTCGGGTTAGATAGAGTTTGGGTTTTGGTAAGTTTCGGAGAGGATCGGATAGTCCTAGTGCTAGGCACGGGCGTTTCACTGCTGGTGGTGGAATCTATTGTGCCTTTGCTTTCTAAGGACAGGGCTCGAACAGGCTTGGTCTTGGTGAATTCTGCTACGACGATTTGCGAAGAATCTACCATGTCTGTTTCGTAGTTTCCACCCGAGGATGCTCCTTGGCTGGGGGACTCGGACATGAGACTTTGGGTCTCTTCGAAGCCTTCGTCGTTGTCGTGTTCTTTGGCTTTGCGGGAGGGAATGTCTATTTTGCTGGATTTCACCTAAAAAAAAATATATATATATAATATATTTACACATTTTTTATCAAATAATAATATTGTGTGGAGTACTGAAATACACTCACAATATCTACCCATATATTCTCAATTATTAGGTTATGTAGATATTTTACTGTCTGTAAACATATTTTAGCTAATACAAATCAATTTTTCTACAATTTCTTTTAATGAAGTTATATGTATGCCCTTTGGTAGCAAAAACGCTAAGAAAAAATTCTACGGAGCAGAGTTAGTCAGACTTAATCACACACTAAAATTTCTTAGTTTCTGTCTTATATGTAGAATAAAAGTTATGAGTTCATAAATCATTACTTTCACCATAATAGTACCACGTATAAAATTTTGGCCACCTTTGATGTATAGCATCTGACATAATTTTCAATCATTCAAATTTTTCCAATGTAGTTAAATTATCATTATCATTAAATTACATTTTATTACCTCAATTGCATTATAAAGCATGAAAAATTAAATTATACCTTTGTCTTTTCCGGTGCTATGTAAGTCGTCGATACATTCATATTGTCGTTTAATTCCAAACTGCTCAACCCGATATCACTGTCATGTTGCCTTCTTTCTTGTTCGTTTTGCATCTTTAATTTTTCCTGCCAAGCCTTCAGCCTAATCTCCTTGTCCGCTTCAGACTCGACTTCCAACGGCTGGGAGATCTCTATCTGAGTGGGCGATTTCACAACTTGAACTTCTGCTGGAATTTCAGAGGGCGAAGAAGCCTCACTATTCTCCTGATTACGTTTGTACCTCCTCGTCCGTCTAGTGGCCGAGTATCTATCAAACTGGCCGTCGCCTAAGGAAGAGTTGGGTTCTTCTGGACTCAATACCGCTTCCCTGTTGGCTCTACCTAAGCGTCTACTGCACGGACTAGGCTGGAGCGGCTCCCTCTTATCCACGGGAGTGGGAGTGAAGATCTTCCTAGTCGCGGGAGGGGTTTCTATGTTGTCCTGGTCGATCTCCACTTTATTGTTGCTGATGGAATCGATGCTTTGTTGGGAGTCCCTCATCCGCCTGGGCACGAAGGTGAGGTTCGATTTTCTCTCGCCGTTCGGTGATGGTAAAGGATCACCGGGTTTACGAATGTACAATGTTAGTTTGTCGGTGGGCGGTCTCTCCCCTAAAGAACTTATGAAACCCTTGCGCTCCAGATCCTTGTGATCCTCTTGGATGGAGTGTAGGGTGTTATCAGAACGGTGAGTGCGGGGTAGAGTGTGTCGACCCAGATAATTATCGTCTTTTGTTTCCTCAGTGCTGTTGGCTACGTTTAAGTTTGATTTGCGCCACGCCGATTTGTCTTTGATCTGCGGTTGGACTTCTGCGAAGAATATGAGAGTATAAATACAATTAAACATTTTAAAGTACCAATATTTATACCTTCTACGGCTTCCATCGCGCCAACAACGTCCGTTTTGTCTATGGTGCTAGACGGCTTCCAGTCAGGGAATACCTTTCTGTAATTCGATTGGCTGCCGCTGTAGACCTGTTTTCCTTCTGGTAAAGTGTCCAGGGTGCTGCTCCTTTCACTCTCTGCATTAAAAAACAAAGCTGAAAGTATATTATGGTGCCTACAGAAAATACAGGATAACCAATTTTTATGCCTTAGGGGGAGACAAACTAACAAAAACAAAAGGTAGTAGAGATGTTACGAGCACCCAAGGAATGAATTTATGCACATGCTTATTGAGTTGTATTGATGCACTTCATATATTTTCCGATTGTTAAATTTTGAGTAAAGTATATGATGTGATCTACATAAAATTAAATTTTTAATTTACTAAAACATGCACAATATTCAGTTTTAAATGATATTTCTTTCACGATAATAACGCGAATGTGAAGCGAATTTACACATACGCTTATTGGGTTGCAGCAATGCACCTCGTACTTTTCTATTCCACTTTTCTATGCATTTTTCATTGAGTTGCATCATTGATAAGCACCTCATGTATCATATTTCAGCAAAAAAATTCCTGTTGTGTCACTGACATCAATTACTTCTTTTTATGTCAAATGGCAAGAAATACATCAATCTGATATTATTCTTAAAAAAAAGGAAAATTGATATATTCCGCCTACCTGAATCCATTTCAAAGGACCTTCTATTTGTCAGCCTCCTGGCCTGGCGCCTTTGCTCGTCGCTAGTCTGATCGCTTTCATTCGCCTGCAACCACGATTCGATCTTCTGCCGCCATTCCTTGGGTTTAGCTTCCTCCTCGGGTGCCGACAGAATTGGTTTGTTTTCTGTTAAGGGAGATGGCGACGAAGGACGTTCTCTTTCCGATGAGAAATCGGCAGTTAGCAAAGCCGGACGCTTCCTCGGCCCGCTTCCCCTTGCTTTCCTTGCCCAGGAACGATCTAAGACTTTCCAAATGTTGAATGTGAAAAAAAAAGTCATTATGTACAAACCTAGGCTTCCCCAAGATTTTCTCTCTCGATTGTTATCGTTTCCTGACGTCCTTAAAAATTCCATCAAATTTCCTTCGTCGTCTTCTGAAAGGACTCGACTTCTTCGTCTCCTTAGACTTCCATTTGGAGTGATGTCTAAAAAAGATAAAACGTGTAAAAACTGAGATATACAGATTATTTTTGGTATGGCCACCTGGTGATCTTTCTTCCTTTCCTGTTCCGTCTCCGTTACCATTGAAAGACAGTCCGCGTCTGGAAAGAGAAGGAGATCCAGTAATAGAAAGTTCGTCCTCAGAAAGGCCACTTCCATTTGTAGATTTTCGACCCTAAAAATTAAAGTTATATGAAGACAATAGTATATATAGCAAATTAATGCACACCTTTTTCATGGGAAAAGACCTAGTGTCGTAGATCTGCATGTCAATACAGAAACCGTCAGAGTCGGGAGTACCAGCCAAACTTTCCACTGAAAAATAAATAAAAGTAAATGTATCCCTGTGTCTACATGAAAAATATTTACTCTGTCGTCTTTTTGTTGCCAGCAGCTCCTCCCTCTGCCTTCTTCTCTCGTTGGCTTGCTCCTCTTGGATCCTCCTCCTTTCGTTTTCTGATACTGCCTGCTTAAATTTGCAGTAGAACCCGTGAAATATCCTGAAGCATTCTTCCAGTTTGAATGAATTGACATCCTCGCAGAAAAAGTCAGATAGTTCCCTGCGAACGTGGTCCAATTCACCTAGATTCCTTTGCAGATTTGCTACTTCTCTTTCAGCCATCTGAAATTAACGATAAACATCATTTATCAGAAATGTTGATGTACCAAATCAATACCTGTAGGAAGTCGACCATTTGGTCTTTAATTTCAGGTTCCGTTGTAGGGAGATCGATCTGCTTCTTCACTTTCTTTATTCTTACGTCTAAGGCGTTTATTTCGTTATGTAACTGTTCCACAGTAGTTCTGGAAGAGAAATAAACATATAAGGAACAAATGACATGCTGAATAGCCACTATACTCTCCAGATCTAATGCTTATGAGCATAAACGTAAATTTACATACTTTGCTGCATCCTCCAGGACGCTAATGTTGTCGGTGAAGGAAAGAAGTTTCTTATTTTTCTTCTCTGCTTGCTGAAACATTTTAAAATATTAACGGATTTAAATTGTCAGTAAATTAATAGTTACCAGTGCTACGAAATGTATTAGATTCATGTTGGGCTTGTTCGCTCTTATGTCCGTGATTTTTTGTAGAGATGTCAGCTTTACCCCTGCGGCACCTCCAGCATAACCTCCCTAAAGAAAAAGTTACAGACACATTTGACACACGTAAATTAATTAATTTACATTTAATAATACATGTAAATTTACAGTTAAATAATTTTACAGATTCTACAGTGTCTAACTTGAGAACAGTCACTGGATTTAGCATTAGCATGTGTAATTAAAGTTAATGTAATTTAACAGACACTAACTGTAAGTAAACTATCGATTGTTGTAAATTTACAGTTTTATATATGGATTTAATAATTGTAAATAATATAAGTTCACATTATTTACAAATTTTACCGCTAACTGTTGTAAACTTACAGTTATTTACTGAATCTGGTAGTAATACTTCCAAATATAAATTGAGCTGTCCTGTGTAAATTTACATTATATTTCCGTTAATTAAGGTAAATTTATCATTAATTTAACTGTAAATAGATTGTCAACAGCTGTATATTTCAAATTTGTCCTGTGTAAATTTACAGTTGAATACAGGATTTTGCATCTATAATTGCAAGTTAACAATCTGTCCTTTGTAAATGTGCTTAACATAATAATTAATTCTTTTATATAATAATTATATAAACAGTTCACAACTGTAAATTTACAATTATACGAAAAATGAAAAATTCTTCTTAAATATGCAAATTTAAAATCGTTGTAATTTAATAGATTTTAACTATAAACAAAGACAACAGCTGTAAATTTACAGTTACATATTTTATATAGCATTAATAATTCCAAATATGAATTTACAATTTATCCAATGTAAATTTACATGAAACAATTAATATTGCAAATTTATACTCAGTATAATTATACAGATACTAATCAGAAAAACATTAACACTTACAGTTGAAAATTTGTGCCAATGTAAATTTACGCTTAATGTACATTTTGAGATGATAACTGTAAATAACCAGTTTATAACTGCAATACATATATTTGATGTGAGATTGACAGTTATAAATATAAACAGAAAATTTGTCCAATGTAAGTTTACATTAAGTAAGTAATCATATATGTTAAAGGTTAATGTAATTTTAAAGATATTATCTGTAAATAAATTACCAACAGTTGTAAATTTACAGTTATACAATACATATAGCATTAACAATTGGAAACGGGAATATACAAATTATATTATGTAAATTTACACTAAATAATAATGCAAATTTATGGTATATGTAATTCATCAAGAATCAATCATAATCAAACTGTCACCAACTGTAACCTTACAATTACTTACATACACAATTTGGTAATTTGTAAAAATGTAAATTTACAAGTATAAAAAATATATGACAAACTTACTGCATTTAAGAAGTTACCAGCTATGAGTATCATGTACAAAACTTCCTGTAGTGGCTTGTTTGTCATCAAATCTAAAACAATATATGTTAACACATTTTAGTAAAAATAATTATATGTATAAATCTACCTTGAGCAGCTATGATCATTGAATTTATACTAGGCTGGAGGTATCCCATATTTGAAGCAAATTCCTCTTTGAGAAGCATACTTTCTATCCTCAGTTTGTAGCTGAAAAAAATTGTACACTTTTTTACAACTAAGTTTGTTTAACTGAAGTCACTTACTTGGGTAGACTCGTCAGCTGTATCAAAAACTTCTCGGCATTTCCTAACTTGTTAAAGTCTCCATCGAACGATTTCAGCATGTCCAATTCGTCTACTTCCGGTAAGAGTTTAAGGAGGCCCTTAAGTTTCTCGGTACCGATCTCGTCGTGCTCCCCATGTCGTATTAGTTGAACAATATCTTCGTTTGAGCTGAAATAAAAATTACAATAATTTTTCTGTACACTGGCCCCAGACCAGATACTTTGATTATGTTGCCATAAACTACCTTCGGAATTGTTTGAGGAATATGTTCACGTTTAAACTTCGTTTGCCGTCGAGTAGAGTTATCTGAAATGATACGTTATGTAGCGGTATGCAAATTTTGATGAGACTAAACTCACTTCTGAAGTGTCTTTTCTCATTCTTCTCTCAATGTTATCACTCGGATCCCTATTCCCTAACTTCGGAGAGGAATGAGCGGAAGGTGGAGCCTGTTGGCAGAACAACCCTTCCATTTCTGACCAGTCCATGTCGGCCATCGGTGAATGCTGGTGGCTGTAAGCTACTTGGGTCCAGATGTTGTTCTTCCCTACCACCTAAGTGAAGAACACTGTAAGACAATGAAAACCCAGAATATTTTCAATCTCCTACCTTATTATTAGGTATTTTATTCCAGTTAATTGTCTTCATCTTGCTTTTTGGTGCCGGAATTTCCTGTTGGGGTAACTTTTCTATCACAACGTCAGGTTCTGTATGAGGAATAGCGGGAATTTTTGACTTATGTTGAGGAGGGGGAGGTGCCGGAACAGGAGGAGGTATACTGGGAGGTGCTGGAATACACGGGGGAGGAGGAGGAGGTGGAGGTAGTGCAGGGCCGAGGGGAGGTGGAGGGGGTGGTCCAGGTGTGGGACTCAGAGGCATACTGTTCAAAGACTGTCTTCTACTGGGACTGGACTCTATCCTGTGTTGACAGTGGCAGAAGAATTTTGATTGTGATAAGCTGGGAGATCTCAATAGCCTAGTTGCGTCTTCTCTATTCTCTAGAAGGGTAGCTCTGTGGACTAGTCTCTCTGCCGTGTCCCAGATGATGTCGCTGATAGGTTCCTTGGGGTCTATCCTGAGTAGATGCTGCAGTATACTTAGGAAAGGAATCTCCTGGGGGGACTCTGCCACCTACATTTAAAATTTGATATTATACAAATACCTTTTAACCTGTCAAATTTACGGAATACAGTACTAGATGGCGACATTCCCAAAAAATCCCTAACACCTTTGTTTATAGCATAGATAAAGGTTATAGGGATTTCTTAGGAGTGTCACCATCTAGTGCCTTGATTTTTAAGCTTGAAATTGTTGTTTAACTACTGAAAATATACGAATAAATGGAAAAGGTACTAAACAGAAGAAACAGGTAAGAATTTATGAAACAAGAAGTTTTACTTGTTTGAGGATGGCGTAAAAGACGTCCAAGGGAGAGTTAAGATCAACGCCATGAGGTCCATGGAGACTTTGCGAGTCGTCGCTTTCTCGTTGTTCGTCGAAAACGTCTAGTTGAACTGCAAGTTCGGGTTCCGCTTCTGCACATTTCCTAAATAATTAATTACATATTTTTTTAAAATTGTTTTTTACAATGGACCTATCTAGTGAGTAAAAAAATATCAGTTTTAATCCAAGGCTCACAGGATATTTATGTCAATTAAAATTTTCTCAAAAGTTACAATACTGCAAAGTTTGTTGCTAGAAGTGACGTGTAATTGTTATTTGTTCCCTATGGACCTATAAAGATTAGGTACTTATAGTTGCCATTTTGGTTAACGTTCTCAAGAATTGAAAACGTACTATGAGCTTTAAGATCAAACAAAAATTAGTTTAAACTGTTTTTTTTAACTGTATTGATATCTTATTCCAAAAATGATTTAATGTTGCAAGTGTTTTGTGTCTACAATGTCCTAGGTTTCCAGATGACGTCATTCGAGTACCATATAGGTCTTGCTATTCTTAAAATAATTATTAATTTCTTTGCATTTCATCATTATTATTATACAGGGTGTCCAGGAAATATGGGACATACGTCGGATGCAGATAGAACATGAAATAATAAGATGACAAGTTCCTATAATATGTTTCAAGGACACTAGTTTAAAAGGTCCTTACTAGTGTCCATCACATTAAATTTTTATTAAATTATATTGAGTACTTTAAAAGTTATTCAAGAAAAACCGACTTCCAGCGGCGTCCTTCAGAGACACATATCTCCGTAGAGAGCCAGTACGAAAAAAATTTATAGGAACTTGTCATCTTATTTTTTCATGTTCTATCTGCACCTGAGAGATATCCCACGTTTTCCTGGATACCCTGTAGAAGCAAACTCACAAGCCATATTTACTTTTATTCAATGATTTAAATCATGTAATTGAATATCGCTTCTCAATTAAATGTAACAGTATCCATTCAGATAAATTTATTTATAGCAATTCTATAAATATAAAATAGTATATAGATTACTGAAAATTAATATTTATAATAATTCAGATAAACTGATGCCCTATTATACTGGTTACAGCTATTCAATCTAAACGTCTTGTTATTTAACTTGTCAAGTCCCGCAATATTTTACTCGGTTCCAAACAAGTATAACAGTCGCAGATCCGCAAGTAAATTTACTTAAGGAATATCTAAATTCGTGCGCAGTTATTCACCTTAGTTCTATGTACATACCTGAGGTTGTTGAGCACAGGAAGTAGATGACATCCTGGAACAGAAACGTCGGATGAATACGAATTAAGTTGGCGACGATTGTTTTTATTCAAATAAGGGACTATGACGCGCGGTCGCGATTGAAAAGTGCATTTTAAGAAGGCGCTAGCATGTTTTTACGGCATATTGCATGATAATTTCTTCAAAATAAAGTGAATATCAAGATAAACGGGACGATTTTGGTCTCACCTGTTAGCAAACATAATATATTGCGTTGAGATTTGATATAGATAAGTTTTTGAGAGCTCTAAAAACGCTGTTTAGTTGTCTTAGGCCCGCTACAGACTATGCGTGAATTCGCGATTCGTGATACACGAGGAATTCGTGAATAGTGTGTAGGGTCTTGTTCGTTAAAAATCCATTCATAAAAACCCTACACACCACGCATGGCGCATCACGAATAGCGATTTTACGCATAGTCTGTAGCGGTCCTTATGCTGGCTACAGACTATGCATGAATTCGCGATTCGTGATTTGTAATGAATTCGTTCATAGTGAGTAAGGTTTTTATGAATGGATTTTTAACGAACAAGACCCTACACACTATTCACGAATTCTTCACAAACCGCGCATGACGAATCGCGAATACACGTATAGTTTCTAGCAGGCCTTAGGTACCTAGTTCTAAACTATTTTGTAGAGGTCGCTATTTTTTATCCATCACAGTGACATTTTAATTTAATACTTTTTTTTTAGATTAAGCGTTTGTTAAGTTCTATATCGTAGATATCTTACAAATATATACCAGGGTGTCTCTCCGATTTTTCGTTTTTAGCTTTGGGAAAAATATAACATGAAAAATAATAAAGGTCTTTCCTATTCGCTAAATTCACGAACCAATAGATGATGCTGTTAAATTCAAGATGTCGGATATAAGGATGATCAACAAGTTGTTTACAATTGTCGCTAACTTGCCGATATCTTGAACTATTTGAGGTATCGTGTGTAACCTCTAAAAGAAGGTGAGGCACATAATTTTGTCTGGGGTAGAACGCGAAGAAGTCCATATGTTGTCAAAAGCCTGTGCAACAGTGTCTGTTTTAGTTCAACCACCCCATGAAATATGCATCTTTTATTAAATGGAGAAAATTGGCAGTGTAATGTGTAATACAGATTAAAAACACCCTTAAATAATTCACAACATAACCTTGTTAACATAATTACCTGGCAGAAAAACCTCTATAAGAAAAAGTTTGCTACATACCTTCATCTGTTTAAAAAATACATTTAGGTTTATTTTTTATTTATTGAACAAATATACGGTATATGAAAGATCTCTATTAGTTTTCTGTGCTCTATCTTTTGCCAAAGAACGACGGCGACACCCTGTATAAATGAACGACTGTTCGACGTATGATTTACAGAAAATTAGAGAGAATCTATTAACTAGATTAAAAACGGTTAGAATAATTAGCAAATTACCATATTTTCATTGCTTTGCAAACGAAGTGATTACTTTAAAAATGAATATTTTTTAGACGTAACAGACAAAGTGATAATGTATGACATTTTATGACGTAGATCTAAGGTGGAAGAACATTGGCTTGGATCAATGCGAGAGATTGATACTCGTTGATGTTCAACCATCCCCCTAATTAATAAAGTTTTCCAGGTTTCTCTCATTCCTGCACTGAATGGTGGATAGGGCTTACCAACGTAAGCCATTCCTGGGCGTAAATGCGGCCTGTTTAATAATAACATGCCACCTCCTGTCCCACACGGGTATCCCCACTTCTGGACTAAGCCTCGTGATTAGAATGAGAGGCAGAAATATTACTATTTCTTTAAAAACTATTTTTTATTTAGATGTAACACATTTGTCTTAAATTTTGCACCATTTAAATTAGTTTACAGAAACTGAACGATAAGGAACATTCTAATATTTTTTTTATATCGTGAACAGTCGTGTCACGACGTGCACGTACAAATTGAATAATATTGGTCGACCGTATCAAAAGATAAAGTCAACCTGACACGAGAATTTGTATGTAATTAATGATAGGTCGCGACTGCTTTTTTTTATTTTATTATCAACGAATATTTGGGTCAAGTTCTTCGGTTGAAAGGTAAATAATATACAGGATGGCCACAAAAATAAAACAAAGTCGCTCTAACAAAATATGAGCCGCAATAACATTGGCAAAATCGGGATATGATTAAAAAATTTGTCATGTACCCTCAAGACGCCTCATTTTCACTAGCAATTTATTCTCTATTGTTAATTGTGGACGACTGTGACGAACACTTCAGATAGCGCCGTGCCAATAGATGCGAATACTCGAATGCCCCGAACAATGTCTGCCATTCATTGAATGCAAATGTGCAGCGCATTCGTGCTCGTCCAGACAGATGCCAGATCGTCGATTTGGAAGCGGATAACAGGGTAATAACTGAGCGGGCGTTCGATTAGAAAAATTGAAAGCGCTGACAAATACGGACGCGTGACTAATAGAAAAGCGCGATAAATATTCATGCACTTTGGCTACAATCAATCATTCATAAAATCGACTGAAAAAATTACAAGGATCTGAAGAAATTAATGGGACATAATGGTGAAGGTAATAATTTACATCTAGATTGGAGTAGCGATAGTTTAAAGACATTCAAAAAGTGACAAATAGAGGATGAATGTTAGATGTATATGTTAACTAACAGGCTAGCAGACAAAGTAACTGAACCGTTGGTTTTTTTGATAGAAGACGCATATTGTATAATATTAAGGTCGCCGTATTACTCGCAGTAAAATGATCAAATTTGTGTTGTTTTTAGGTACTGAAATCTCGAAAAATAATACACGTAGAACAAAAATAATATCAAAAATAAAATTCTTGTTGTTTTGTTTATCCGCTTTTACTATTTAAATTCTCCTCAAATAAAATAATAACTTTTAAAAAACGTTTATTTTGCTATTCTAACTTCACATCTAAACAATTATTTTTACGTATTTATAAACCAAAGTGAACAATCTTATAATTCTTATATGCAGAACTATGTAAGTTGATGTAATGACAATATTTACATCTACAGTTCAATTTGAAAAAACACGTATTCTGAAAGATTCTGTACCTGAAAATTCGTTGGTTACCACTTTCTGTTATACATAATACCCCACTTTCAAAATCACCCTGTATAAACTAGTTACATATTTCTCTCTTTACCCTAGTTAATTTCATAAACATGATTTGGAAGTTGTTTATTTTATGAAATATAATAAACTGTTTAACAAAATATAAACAATATATTTGTATAGAAATAAAGAAACATTTTTGTTAAGTACAGATACCTAATTGTAAAACAGTAACGTACAAAAGTAATAACGGCCAACTTGTGGTTTTCTTTACAATGTTTAGTCAGTAAGGAATATTGATTAAATGGATCAGAAACAAAAATTTTACAAAGCAATACGCAATTTACATAAGAAAACTAAAAATTGAAAAATATATGATAAAAGTTGCTATAAAATTATTTTCGTTAAATGTTCATCTCTATACACATGCAACAGCTAGTCCCACAACATAAACGATCCTTTTCCTAAATTATACATTACTTTTTTACAGTTATCTGTACCTAACAAATGTTCCTATAAAAACAGGTATATTATCTGTATTTTGTTAAACTGTTTTTTATATTTAATAAAACAGGAAACCATTGAAATTATTATTTAATCGATTCTAAATTATGTTTATGAAATTAACCAGATAAATATAGCTAGTTGATATATACAAAGAACTGGCTATTTTGTGTTACCAGAGTGATAGTTTTCATTCCAGCTAGATCAAATTGGATACTTTACAAAGAAAAATGTATGTAGCTATTTTAGTGTCTTTGATTATTTCAAGTAAATTAGCCAAGCGAGTGGGTTAGTCTATAAAATATCCGCTAGTGCGTTTTCTATCAAAATAACCAACGGTTCAGTTAGTTTACAAACTAACCAAGTTTACACTTTAGCCGTAACATATATACAAGTTTTAAACCATTCCGTTTTGTGTCTAGTATGAAAAATATGGAAATTTTATTAAACAAGCATGATTATTTAATAGAAAACCTGACTTTTAATGTAGGTAATTTGTTCTCTATGTCATTATTAATAAAGTAAACAATACAATAACAGATAAAAGACGTTGTATGATAGACAACGTTTTAGGGAATTCCAGAATTAAACGCGCATATGTCGGGGAATGATGAAGTGGAAATGTGCAGTTTGCTAATAAAAGTATCTGTTACAGTTAGTCATATAAATAAAGAACCAAAATATTTATTTCTGATTTCAAATTTAATATATCTTACCTATGAATTCGTTCCTTAATCGGGTTCTGTCGGTCAACCTGGAGGTGGATATGATAAGGCAATTGATGAAGGCGACAAGGGCAGTTTGGTACTCGACAACTGTTGCTCTGTCTAATTCCTGGACTATCACACTCAGTCTGTATCTCTCACTTTTCAGTTTCTAGAAAAAAAAACACAATAGCAAAAACTTAAAAAAAGATTAAAAAATGAAATATAATAAGATAAAAGAAATAGAAGATCTAATCGTTTATATTAAAGACAGTTGTTTTTCTTCTCTATTTTTATAAAAAAAGTTGATTTTAAAATATTCGCAAAAGTAGCCCGACTTAAATTTAAAGCAAACATTGAACATTTTGCTACAACTAAAACTCCTCAACTCGAATGCTTTTTTTTTAATAGAGAATCTCATATATTATGTTATATATTTCTTAATGTTTTATTTTGTTCAATATTATTTTTTTTTCGTTTTATTTGATTGTTCAGTTAACTTTTTATATATTTTTTATTTTGTGTTAAGTGCATAATAATTATTCACATATATTAGAAAGAATTCAAGTTCATGAAATATGTTATTTCAAAAGTTGATAATCGTTATCCAGAGTGAGGTTATCTCAATAATTTATTATTATCAAGATTTAATATGCAATTATTAGAAAAAAGAAGGATAGTTACAACTTTATTTCCTTTAGAAATTGCTTAACTTCATGATTGACTGCTCTATGCTGCTATCAAGGATTGATTTTAGGATCCCAAGCAATTGTTTTACTGTCCTATAAGTAGAACTAATATGCTTTCTCCTATCCAGTGTCCTATATCAATAAGTTTTAACTGTAACCTACTCTCTTCGTTAGATAATTTCTCCCGTGGGGTTAATGATTTAATTGTTTAATAAGTTTACAATACATATTTGTAGTGTAATTTGTTGTTTGGCAAATATTATTTTTGTCTCTCTTTTGTTTATTATTGTATTCTAGTGATTTGTTCCATTAAGTACATAGATGTGCAAATTTGTTCTTTTTTGTTGTAATTAAATTGTCGTGTAATTGAATTTTTTCTGTTGGGCAATAAATTCTATTATTATTACTATTAGTATAGAATTCCTGATATGGAAACGACCCCATTTGTAGCTGCAGAATGAGCAGATTAACAATCTGAAGGGATCCCCAACTCAGCACACCCTGTGCATTGAAATTACCTTCAAATCAGGCAAAACGACCGACGAGCTGAAATCCAATGTCATAAAAATAAACAAATCGGCAAGTTTTGACAACCAGAGTCGAAGGTCATCAAAGTTTCTAATTATTTTCTTTAGTCATTGCCGTTTTTCCGCTAATTAATTTCTGCAATGGTGTTTGGTCACGGGTTACATTAAAAATATGTTAATCAAGTGAAAGTAGGCGAGCGAAACATCAAAGTCGCCATTCCTACCCAGCAACACTAGTAGTTATTTTACATTTAATGAGCGTCTCAATTTTCAATTATTTATAAATTATTGTAAAACCACGACTGATGCTATCTTTTATTATATTTTGTATACCTATTCATATATTACAGATAACCGTTTGAACACTTTTAGTCATATTTAATTCGCCCATTAATTAAACAAATATATGTTAGGTTATTGTTTACACAGGATGACATAGTCTAGGTGAAAATAACAATTGAATGAAGTACGCATTTCAAATTTTAATTATTTAAATAATCTTTATTGTAACATATTTTTTTATATTTAGATATTCTGATTTCATTTTGGAGCGCGGACCACCTGAAGAAGTAATTTTTAAAATACAGGATTCAGTTAAAATGACATTAATTTTAACAAAGTAAATCAAGAAAAAAAACTCGACCTTTAAAAGAGAATTAACCCATATCTTCCGCTAAAACGGCGCACCTGGTATGCAACAAATTTTCTGATGACGAAACTCTTACATCGTTCAAGCGTTAAAGCGAAATAGCGTTGTCGCGTCAGGAGTCGTCTTGAATCTTGCAATTGGTTCCTAAATTAAACAGCAGCTGATCCCAAGCTTATTAACAAAGTGTCGGTACCGGTTCTGGCAATAATTAATTAAACATAGTATTAAAATTTATATTCAGTACACATTAAAAATGCAGTTAAAACTAGGTTACTAACCTAATAATACGTTAAGTCAACATTCACTCTCGATAAATTTGGGCATCGGATAAGTGGCGTGGCGGATTGTTGCTTACTGAATATGTCTCTGAGAACATGAGGGATGTTTGTATTAATTACAGTCAATATTTAAATACGAAATGCCTTTCTACTTCTTTTGATAACGTTCCGTTTATTTATGATACCCAATACTAGGAAAATATTTTAATTTCGCAACGTCGCATCAAGCCAACACCGAGTTGATTTTAGAATTGTGATAGGCATAATGTGTGTATGTGTGCGCCCCAAACACATTGTCGACGTCGTTTTTTTTTTTAATTCGATTTTTATGTCAGATGCAGGATAGTAAAGATGAAAAGTATAAATTCTGATTATGATAAGCATTTATGTGTCATTTCATGTTTTCATTTTGATTTAACTATCATTTAATTAACTGGAGTTTGGTTTCTAGCTCTTATTAAATCCAATTTCACTTCAAAAAACTGACGGTGCATCAAGATCTACGACACACCCTGTATAGCCATCGTGAAAAGCCATTGTGCATTGTTACTAACAAGCACAACATGTACATACAAACATGCGTCCTTTATCATCGAAAGCATTCACTGACGATCTCTTGTTTACTTACTCGGATTGCAGTAATTGATTTTTGCCTTTTTTGTCAGACTTTTAACCTAAATTCGACGTATTTGTTTATTTACTTTTGCCTGGGTGCGTGTTCGGATTTACATGAACTCGAGGGGCTCTCGTTTTCACACTCCATAATTTTGCAAGTACTCGGTAAATACGATAACGAAAATAATAACAATGATGATTGTATTTTGTAACTGCTAGCAAACACCGAACAGGTGTTAGAGGAAAAGTTGGAAAATAATTGCGTTGTTTAAAGAGAACTATAGATATTTTTATGGTATATACTTTTGTCTATTTTGAAATTAACTGACATTATATATCTTTTAGTTTATCAAAGGAAGTTAAATCCTTTATCAACAGGCAATCAAATATACTTCAGCAATCAAACTCAATTTAGTTAAATCGTAATTAATTAATTCCACCAATAAATAGAAAATACAACTAGAAAATTAAACAAATTACTGCTTTGTAACTTACAGCAAATAGCATTTATTTTTTTCTGGTGCCAAATCGACAAGTCGCGCTCACTTTGTTATTCGAACGATCGGGTTCGATTATCCCTCTGCTAACTATAAAATCGCGGCGACTGTGACTCACCGCCTGCAGTGACTTTTGTGAAGCTCTCAAGTGTCAAGAGCGCCTTTTGCGATGGCCCAATGGACTGTGTTTGTTGGATAACAGGAATGTCCAGGTCCAGGAAAGATATAGAAACGTAATTTTAGTTGAAATTTAAGGCACACGCAGGTAATTTTGAGATTTAATTGTGCAGAAACAGTCAAAAATAATTTATATTTAAATCTCACGACGATCTCACAATCTGGCAACACTGTCCTCGAATTAAAAAAATAAGGTCAAAGAAATAACTGAATAAAATACCAAATTATTGTTTCTTGTATACACCTTACTGTATACTAGAGGGTTTTTATTAGAAGTAAATGAACTTCGTAGATTCGTTCTTTTTTAATTAAATATGTCTCGTAGTTAAATCTAGTGATGAATGCACAATCTAGCAACGCTGTCCTCGAAGGGACAAGGTCAAAGAAATAACTTATAAATACTGAAACTATTTGCTCTTGTACTCATACAAGACTTTTACTTAGTAAATGAACTTTGCAGTATTTCTTTTTTATTTAATATCGTATTTTGCTTGTCTATTGGAGAAATTTAATAAATGTCCCGTTTAAGATAAGAATTAAAGAAAACAGTATTTGTTGATTAAAATCATAAATACTTGTATTTAAATATAGCGACAAATTTACAAAAAAAGCTACTGTATCTTACTTTTTTATTTTAAAGAAGGATAACTAACCTTATAGTGATCTAAAGTGTCGAGCGCCCTGGCGTGGCCTTCTTCGTTGTGTACGCATAATGCCGACAGCAGCTCGAAGACCTGTTTCTTAACAGCTACGTTGGTGGTGTCCAAAGCGGCTGCCAACTTCCTGATGTACTCCGGATTTTCCACGATGAAGTCCAGGCCGATCCTTGACGAGTCCATGGCTGAGCGGAGGAGTCCTCAGTTCTCACCTGGAAAAGAAACGTTACTATAAAGATAACTGTCACAAGTCTATAGGTTAGATTTGTACTAATAATACCTGACAGGTAACAGTTAATGCGGTTAGCTGTAGTATTTTCATTATTTCGTTACAAACCGTCAAAACTACATCTATATTTAGTCATTATAGGTCCGTCAGAATTATCCACTTACAACCAAATTCCTTAAACCATTTTTATTACATACTAAACGGCTGTGTTTTGGCGAATGCGCTCCCTGCATACTTAAACGTGTTAAAATTAATTTCCCTAATTTTTAGAATGTCTATCAAGAAACTTTTCCTAAAAACTGAAAGAGTATTGCTTCGCTTTTACAAAGTAGAAAAACCATGCTTATGAAGTTCTAGGTAAGTAACGAAGCCACTTTGGATTTTATTGGTTAAATAATTTAAATAATCCATTCATTCCTAATAAAAAAAGTATAGACTCAAAATCAAGTATTCTATCATCTCCTAAAATTATTGTAACGACTTGCAAGACACCCTGTATAAAACTTCGAAAGCACCCGCGGCAGTCTAATTATAAAATCTTGTCCGATAACAATGAATTTTATTTACAACCATACCTGTAATTTTGACATTACTAATGCCATTGAAGGTTTGAAAGTGTCACATTACCTACGTCTACTTCCCTCTTCCATTTCCCTCACCCATTTCCTTCACTCATTTCCCTCACTCGTTTAATAAAGCAAAATATTTATTTAAGTAATATATTTATTGAACAAATTCTTATATAGAAACAGCAGGGCAATTAATTAACAACAATAACATTTAAATAATTTATCATATATTATTTATTAAAATTAATGGTAATATTTGACTTATTATAGGATTTAACCGAAATATTTAAGAGACCTCCCTGATGATTTGAAATTTCATTACTAGAAAATGTTATTTCATGTCCACTGTCAGATCCCGTGAAGTTAACAGCAGGAGATAGAGCGTTTGAACTGGTACAGTAGGACGATGGCAAAGTTGTTGAGGATATCATATTTGCGGTTTTAGTTTGGTTAGCTACAGATTCATCCACATAACTTTCTGCAACTGTACTAGACCGCCAGCCCCCTAAGCGCTTCAACTGAAGAAGATCTGCTCCGTTGTTAACCAGCAACGTAGCTGCCGTTCTTCTAAAAGCATGACCTGTGTACGTTTTTGCCTTAGGAAGTTTTAAAAAGCAGGCTATTTTATAAGGAAATTTAGAGATAGAATTGTATTCAAAAGGCTGATTTCGAGCTCTTCCCGATCGATATTGAACAAAAAATCTCTCATTTTTTTATATCTTTCCGTACCTGGATAAATTCTTTCACAATTTTTATCCAGTTTATTTCAGTGATCATGAATGATCTACTTTTATAAGTTTTTGTATCCGGAATTTCAATAGAAATTTTCTTTTCTAATATATCAATATGCGTAGTTTTCATTTTTAATAATCAGTGCGGCATGCTCCAGATACACCTATTATAAGCGCAACCTAAAATAATTATAAAAAATAATTAAAACCAAATAGAAAAAATTAAAAAGAAAATTTCACCTTGATAGGAAGGAATTCTTGGGGTGCTTTGCTTAGAAAATCCTCTATATTTTGTCTGGTAAAGGTAGTAGATTTCTTGGGCCTAAAGCCTATATTCTGGCGTTTCAAAAAAGCAAGGAGCTTGTTATATTTAGATATATCAATCTTCTCTCGTAAATCTAGCATGGCCCGTAACATGCTGTAGATAGCCCAAAGAGTAGAGGGTTTTTTTTGCTTTGCCATGTCACTAAAATATGCCATCAAGGCAGTTGTTTCTGAAGCAATATTCTTAGTATTTTTTTCTAAACACCAATTTTCGTAAACCTTGAAGGCTTTTTCGTAACGCCCCCTGCTTTTTTCAGGAAGTAAACTTTGTTCTGCTTTTTCAGCAGCTTGTTTTAGTTCTGCTGGAGTTCCGTCTGGCAAATAATCTTCAATCTCGCTATCTGACAACATTTTTTCAGCCGCAAATTTGAAGGATCGAACGAGAATTCAAAATTGTTTGTATCTGTCATGCGTCGTTGCTAAGCTAGGCCCTGCCACCTGTACATGTTTGTTCAACGCAACCTGCACAATTTTGAATGGTGTCAAAACAATAAAATGACGCATATTTTGGCATTTTTACTACATTTAAAAATATGAAATAGAATTTTCAACTAACGATGTGGTTGTAAATAAAATAGTATACATACCTCGGAGGGAAGTTTTCATTAATATCTCGAGATTATAGTTAATCTCTCGACATTAATAAAACACTTCCCTCATGTAGTCTTCCCTGACTCCTTTAACTAAACGTTAAACGTGCCAAATAAACTCGCAGCGGACGGGCGCCCATAGTCGTCGATAAATAAAGGTTTACTATAGTTTCCAGAACATTTTTTTTTTCTTTATAAATAATATAATATAGTTTTTGGTGATTCTGTAAATTTTTATTTTTTTCTGTCCCCTTCTTAAAATATTTGTACTGTCATAGTCAACCCTGTACATACCTTTAGCGTAGTTTTTTAGTTTGTCTTTAGAAAATGTCGGTAAAGTTACTAGTTAAATGTTAATGACAATGTAAAAAATAAAATATAGTAGACAGCAAACTTATTAAGAACTAGTTTGGTACAACTGTTAAAACAACATTTTTGCATATGTTGTGAATATTTCAGCTAAACTATGGTAATAAAACGTCGCATAATATTTTTATTTCTCTTTTTATATACGCTATTAATAAATAGGTAATTGCTGTAGCATTAATTTTGAGAAGTCGAAAAGCTTTTTTGGAAAAAATATATATGCAGAGTTTTAGATTTAGCAGTTGAAAAAAAAAACAAACACACACAAATCTAATTTTAAAACACACACCTCTGTACACATTTTAAAAGGTGCACGTTTTGACAATGACATTTTGAAGTTAAATATTTTCCAACACTTCACTGGTTTTAGTTTAGTCAGATCTAGGTCAATAATTATACAAATTCTAATGTAAACAAGTCACAAATGCATGTTAACCTCTTATTCTCTTACACAAACCAACAATACATTGTCGATTTTATCACTCATAATATATGATCAAAGGTTTGAATTTGTCAGTAATAGAGTAATGCAATAAACTGGATTTCTGAACGTATGGTATTTACTTCTATGTCCCAAGTAGCACAGACGTAACAGTTTACTAAATGTTAAAACATTTTACTTGAAAATGAATGACTTCTGATATATATAACCGAAAACTGCAGCAACATTTAGATCAGCATGTTAGGAAACTAAACGTGACGCTACCTTTAAAAATTCTCTTTGTAATACTACTAAACGGCTAACCTTAATCTTTTTTTTTATTTATACAGGGTGTTCAGTAAAGAATGGGCCATAGCTTCCTTCGATAAAAATAATGCGAATTAAATTGGTTAATTGTACTCACATTTTGGTAAAGAAGGTTTTTTTTATGAGAGAAACAAGAATACGTAATTGATTCTTGAGTTAAATGTACAGGGCGTTGTGAACGCTTGTGCCACATATTATTTCTTTAAGATTTTTTAAGAATAGAGATTTTTGGAAAACTAGAATTATACTAAGGTAAGTTGATTTAATTCACATTATTTCTGTCCATATTGTATATTAAGTATAGCCTATTATTTACTGCACAGCCTGTTCAAACCTTTTGACACCCCACGTACAACAGATTAAGGAGTTAAATTCGCCTATACATAGAAATTTTTAAAACTTTTTTGTACAATTTTACTTCATTTTATCGGTATAAAATGAATGCTAGAGAATAAAGTAAAATCATTATTTTACTATGATTTTTAATATTTTATGGTGAACATTGAAAGAAATACTACTGAAAAATTTACTATAAATTTGTACTTACAATTTTGTTGTAGAATAAACTATATACAGAAAATTTAATAAACCATAAGTTCGTTCTTGTTATAAATGCAAAAGTATTATAGTAATTGGGTTGTTGTTGGGTTTAATATAATGTAACTTTTTACTATATTTAGTAATAAATGTCATATTGTAAAATTTAAAATAGTATAGTACAAAATAACAGTATAGATTGTATTAATACAATTTAGTCACCATTACTAAAACTACATAGACACAATTGTCGTATTGTTTACTACAAATTATATTAAAGTAGTTTTTTTGAGACTGTCAAATCTAGCATGGAGTAAGCCAGTAGCCGCTAGATGTAGTCACTTACATCTCGCGTATTCTTCACCTTCCGTCGGATATGACAAAGATCGAGCAACTAGCCAGGGCTATACGTAAATACGTGTTATATCACGTGTACTTAGGTACACGAACAGCTAGAGATCCATCGAGAGATTTTTTACCTGCCCATATGGCATGGCATACCGATGAGAGCCAATAAGCACGAATCCGGTATGGTATATGTCGGATGTGCCGTAGACGAATGACTTTGGTTGTTTGCTGTAGGTCTGCTGATCGAGCATTAGCCCGCAGAGTAGTGGTAATTATTAATGTAGTACACAAGTTTACTATTCTTTTTTTTTCAGTGTATAAATGCAATTAGATTACAAAGCTCCAGATACCAAATTTTGTTATACTTACATATAAAATATTCTTAAAGCTATGCGTTCCCTGTCCTTTCCTTCTTTCTCTTTTCTTTTCTAAAGAAATATTTTTTATAATTCATTTTTTTATACAGAAAATTGAACGGCCTAATTAAAATAATTTGAAAAAGATATTAAATAGTGCACCTCTACTTGTAACATTTAATTGGCGGATTAAGCGTTGTTATTTTCATTATTCGGCTACACTACATATTCCACTGCAATTTACTACATATTCATGACATCTTTATGACTGTAGATGGAAGGTGGGTTACAATTTACAAGAGTTACACGCTTCAGCTACACCCTGTACACAACTAGGCGATACAAGAGACGTCCTACCTACAAAAGTGTTCGGCCGGAACCCAATTACATCTAATTTATGGTACCTGCAGCCAATTGTGCATAACGCCGGGCCTATTATCTTCTAGTAATAGAGCGCTATTTTTCAGGTCCACCATAATGACTCCATTGATACGATCGCCGTTTAACATACGCCATTATTCATTCTCGAAATGTCAACCGGCCAGCAGTCGTCGATATTTATTGGTCGAGATAGGCAATTTGTTAGACAAGCAGTAGTAAACTTTAAGAGATTGTTGCAACGTAACATTTGCGATGCAGAAGAAAAATGTATATACAGGGTGATTTTGAAAGTGGGATAGTACTTTAAGTATACACCTACTTGGTCGAAGGACAAATGGTATGCAAAATATAGCCCAATAAAATGTTAATCTAAAAAATCATATATATATATATACCGCATTTGCAAATTATGTAAGCTGATCCTGTACACTCATGGTACAAATCGTTGTGCAGACGAATGAAATCTATAAGGATATTTCTCTGTATTTCGTCCTGCAGTGCCGATTTTGAATACACTCCCCGTATACAACAAACACCAAAATTTTAACCATAACAGGATTCTTTTCTAACACATATAATACGTTGGTTCGGTTGGAATGGAAGTTTAAAGTTAGTACAACAATGTACTGACATCAATACGCGAAGACATTGCGAACAATTTCGTTTATGTCATTATCGACGAAGCTACTGATGCTTGCGTTTAGTAGCCAATTTTTTAATTGGTGCTCTAAAAAGTGATTGCTAGTGACAGCCACCTACTGACTTCTAAGATCCAGGCCGTAGCGTATTATGATAAACATTTCGATGGCATAAAATATGTTATTTGCAGATTTAATCCTAATGACAGCAGACCACAGATTCCTTAGGTGAAAATAAATCGATTTAACCTGGACCTTATATTAATACGTTTATTCGAAAACTGACTACGGTCCTGTTAAACTTCGCGCTGCACTATATCTAATCATAAAACATCAACAGTTGGGGTTGTATATTATACAATAATTTTAACTCTTCATCCATTCCTGAAATGTCTTTTCAAAATTGTACATTTAGCTAGCATAATTTACAATTTACCATGCCGTAATCGTTTCTATACGCGATTCCAAGAAACGTTCCTCGAGGTTTTTAAAGTTAATTGCCCATTTGAATACATTAAATTCGCAAAACGTTTCTTTCAACACACTCGTCAGGGCAGGACATTAATGTCAGACAGTGGCTTGATACATTTATTGCAAACGTCTAATACAGCAGTCCTGACCTTAAAGTTGATTGATGAATTTTTACTCATATATTTTCGTTGCTAAAAATTAGGGAAGGTTAAATGATTCATAACAAACAGAAATTGGGAGAATAGCAGAAATATTGAAAATACGTACAAACAATAAATAAAACTAGTTTGATGGCATTTTTACCATCAAGTTTCTTAAGGTCGCCGTATTTCTCGCCGTAAAATGATCACATTTGTGGTGTTTGTTAGGTAAAGAAATCTCGAAAAATAAAATACGTAGAGTAAAAATAATATCAAAAATAAAATTATTGATGTCTTGTTTATCCACTTTTGCAATTTAAATTCTCCTCAAATAATATAATAACTTTTAAAATGTAAGACACACATTATTTTGCTATTCTAACCCCACATTTTAACAATATTTTGTAACCAAAAGTGAACAATCTTATATGAAGAACTATGTAAGTTTATGTTATAACAATATTAACATCTACAGTTGAATTTAGAAAAATACGTATTTTGAAAGATTTTTATACCTAAAAATTTCTTGTTTAGACCGCGCTCTATCGTTATATATTCGTTTTACTACGATCCCTTTGAATATTCGGTGGCATGAAATAACATTCTTGTTATTTGCTAAACACTATACCTATTATTCAGTTTTTAAATGTCTAAAATTACTTGTGTTTCCAGAAACCACTATTTCAAGAATACGGCCTTCTTAATCCAAACATATTTATCGAACTTCTTGAACAATATGTTAGCCAGTGACGCACATAATTTTTTTGAAAAGAATAACTCTTGTTGAATTTGAAAACAACTTATGTATTGAGTTGACATACATACAACATTGAAAATATATTTTATATAAAACTCAGCGCTCTTTGTCACAAAAAAGATTAAGATATCGACATAAATTCTTTAGTCTTCGTAGTCGTGTTTAGAATTCTGTGTTCTGTGTACGTTAGTTTTACCATTTTCGAGAAATTCCGGATGCCTACTGCTGGGAAACAACGTAATCAAATGACTCAAATTGAAAATTATTTGAATCACATACTTAGAATAACAAACAAGCAAATACCACGGCTTGATTTACATTTCAAAGAATATCGGACTTGCGAGTAAAATCGTTATCTGGCGCGTACTATCGCACACAAAAGTTTTGTCACTAAAGAACTGGGTCACCTGAAAAAGACGAAAAAGCATACATACCCAAATAATGACCCTGAGGTTAAATATTTTCCGGACTGGTTGTCAATGTTGCCATGTCGCAGTTTAAGCTTATTGGCGTTTCGAGATACCCTGCTCCGGAAGGAAAAAGAAGATCAGGAAAATACGTTCATCTGCGCACATCTTTTCACGCGTTTAGCAGATACTTAATCTGATAAGCTCGACATTTTACCTAAACAATATTATATCCACTGGCACAATATTCACTAAACACAGGTCGAATTTTACTCTACTGCACTAGCACGTCTTCGTATATTCAGCTCTAAGTCTGGAATGATATGTCACAATACACTGGCTCCTGCCCTATGATGTATCCAGTAAAATATACTAATGTACACCCATTACCTGTTAGCATTAGTGTTACCCGATAATTACCTGAAACGAAATATTACCACGCCCATGGCCGGTTCTTATCTCTGGGTTTTATTACTCTCTTTCATTTCCAAACAGACATTAGATGGTTCAGATGTGTGGATAAAAGTCCGACTATAAGCTGATTGTAAATAAAATTAAATTAATGGAATCTAAATCGGTTTACTTTCCCATAAAGCTAGTTTTAAAGTAATATTCTAAAGCTGCAATTATCGATTGAGTAAAGTAAATAAATATTCATACTTAGTGTCTTTAAAGACTCTTCTCAAGTATGGCTTTGAAAAATCGGGACGTTGGCAGACAGGACCAGGACGGAAAAAATCCATACAAATCCATTAGTTTTCTTACTACCTGGCATTTCATTTTCTTCTGCGAATAATATACACAATGTCTGCATATATCTACTCGTATTTATTTTATCGTCGTCGCGCATGTTTACGCATAAATTAAATTACATACCCCAATTAAAATTGACATCACTTATGGCCGTGAGGGTACGTCCGAGCGTGAAATCGGGCGTCTATTACATTATGTGTTTACGTCTTATTCAGTGAGCAAGTATGCAGTTCCTAACATAATCGCGCATAACTCCATGACACCTAGCATTCTCACTTTCATATTATTTACTTTTCGGTGATAAATCTTCCGTTAGAATTACAAACATTCAAGCATTCCAGGAGATTGGGATTGGTGTTTTTAATGTTTTGTACAAATTTGCATTTATGTGATTAAAAGGTAGTCAGACAAATTAGTATGATATTACTACTAATTTTTAGCGACAGAGTATGACAATTTTACCCTACTTAACTCGATACAAAAATGCTTCCCTTAAAAGAAACACGGCATTGAAACTCAACTTTCACATATAAGTTTGAACTTGTGGTTAAGGTCGCCACCGTAAAATGATCAAATTTTAATAAACTCTTTAAATTTCAAATTCTAAACAAACAAAAATTGATATGAATAGATAATTTACAGAAAATTTAAATATCTGATATCTATACAGAGAGTTTCTAAACACAGCTTTTCCATTTTTAAGCTAACAAATGTTCTGTTACTATATAATATCGTTTACTAAGAAAAAATAAAACAGTACATATTTAACAAACAATGGTAATTGCACGCATACGCATAGGTATCCATCTGAGTAGACTTATGACCAGAAACACTGTATAAAATAAGTTAGGAGAATTAAAACCTATATAAATTATTAACAAATTATCCATTTGAGCGTCCCTTTGGAAATTGAAATTTAAAATTATTTCTCTGCAGCTATTACTAATGTTACAATAGTTTTAAAATTTCGAAAAGGTTTTAGGAAAACTTATCAAAAGTAATAAAATATTCTGAATAAAATTTTACACGAATATAATAGAAGAACTTGTACATTGGCGTACGTCAGAAAAAACGGGGGAACCAAAGCATTCCCTCCCCTAGTTTCTACGTTTAATGTTTATGGTCGTTTACAATAATACCCTCAAGGCCAACCACATCAAATATCTATTAAATTTCAAAATGATACGTGAATAATTGACGAAGATATTGCGGAAAAACAATTTTAAAAGTTCAGTTCAACATTCTGTATCGTTTAAGAGATGTATTTTTGTATATGGATAAGTAGAATTGAATGACATATTTTGTTATCAAAAATACACACTGATTATAATGGAATGATCAACTTTTTTGCGACGTCCTGTATATAGGGTATAAAAAAATAATTGCGAAAAAATTATTCGAAGAAATCGTTAATTTTTAAATAGTAAGATAGTAATAAGAAAAAAGTTATGTATGAAATAAGTCTTAGGGGTGGTATTTTCTACCCCCATAACCCTAGGGGAAAATCAACAAATGTTTACTGAGTGCCTTCTTGATATCAGCAAATATCCACTTAATTTCATTTCTGTCACTTTTTTAGTACTTTACAAAAAAAAAATAAAACCCACTTTTTTGGGAATCACCCCTTGAAATTTTTCGCAGATACTTATTTATTTACATCCGTATATTAGCGGCTAATCGGGGTTTTTTTAGGTTGCGGCGTAAATTAGTAGAATAGTTTGGCAAATAACCTAAAACCATCATCCAAAGATATTCTAATAGGACGGTTCACTCTCCATTTTGGGCCTAGTTTCCTTTCTGTCGACGAACTTCCCCTTGCCTACCAGCTCAATCTCGATCGGAACTAGTAACTAACTAATAAAATACACAAAAATTAAGTTGAGAGAAAGACATGTTTTCAATATGTTCACCACAGCTTGGCTTGTAAGGAAGTGGCGTTTCAAATTATAAATTATAATTGAAGTGATCTGCGGTTCAATGTCAATTATTGTAATTCAACAAAGTTTATATCTTCTAAAATGACAACATATAAAGACGAAAGTAAAAAATAACAAAAGCAATGTTATTACTAACTTTTTTCGACGACACAACAAAGGATTAAAAACCTTTTGGCGGCCATACTGACAATATAATAATAATTATTAACATATTTTTTCTGTCGATTCATGTAAATTATTGTATTCAGTTTATTTATAACTCATAAGGTCGAGCCTTTCTGTATCATTTCAGAGAGGAGGCATAGTAGTTTGTTTACAGTACTATAATATAAATTTACTAATTTAAAAGTGTTTTAGGGACTTAATTTAATAACATGCACTACGATAAAAAAATTTTTTTTTACATGCCAAGTTCTTTGGATGAAAAGAAGAGTACGATTACTTTCAAAATATATTTTTATATTATTTCAACATATACTTTCCATTTCGTAGGTGTTATAAACATAATAAGATCAATGGTAATTAGATCGATGAAAATATCAAAGTATCTAGTTGAAAACTAAAAAAATTGTCTCATTTGGAATGTAGAAATAATAATGTGCGTATGAGCACTTTAAAAGTTTACATAATGTACTAGTCCAAACGACAAAGAAAGTATATTATCAAAATAAAATGTCAAGGGCGGATAACCCTTCAAAAATGGCATGGAATGTTGTCTCGGATCTGTCAGATGTCGATGTTCGACAATGTATTATAAAGGCGCTACTGGAAATTGTTGGTAATATACCTGCTAATAAATACCTCGTACCAGACTTACCCGACTGTAATTGGGAAGTATTTGATCTAGAAATATTCTCTAAGCAACATTTACTAACTTTATTAAGTCCAAATTAAAAAAGAAACATACATTTTTGATAAATGTATCTTTTGTTACTGGCAAATTTCCAAATCACCTGAAACGGGGTAAAGTTGTCCCCATATATAAAAAAGGAGATACTCTTAAGGTAAAACTATAGACCAGTTACTAGACCCTAAAATCTGGGTTTTCTAAAATATTTGAATATGCATTTTGAATTTTATTATGAATCACATAATGTACTATTGGAAAATCAACATGGTTTTCGTGGTAATAGATCTGTACATACTGCTATATATGTTTTTCATGATAAGCTTATTGAATGTATCGACGCAGATGAATGCCCTGTTGGAATTTTTTCTGATCTCAGCAGGGTATTTGACTGTCAAGACAAATTACTGCAAAAGCTTCACTCTTATGGAATCCAAAATACGTTGGATAAAATATGTTGGATATCATCTTAAATAAAGAAAAGTCTTTCAAGCATACATAATGGAACTGTGGCAAAAGTTAATTCTAAGAATTCTATGATTGGTATGGGTGTGCCACAGGGTCCAGTTCTTGGCCCCATTCTGTTTGTATTGTACACAAATGATATTGGCAACTTGATACCTGATGGCTTTGTAACATTGTATGTAGATGGTCAATCTCTCATTTTTTCTAATAAATCAGATTCTGTGCTCGAGGAAAATTGTAATATAGTGTTGAATGTTTTAAATAATTGGTACTGTTTTTACCAACAACATTTAAATCAAGGAAAAACTAATTTCGTGCGATTGCATAATCGACAAGAAATATGTGCAAACTTAGATTAGCTATGATATGATATATGGCATATGCCTAATAAGACTAAGTTCTTTACGAATTTTGTTAGCATAATTATCATATACCATACTGTACATATAATATTGCTATAAATTCACCTAATTGTCATGGACTTAGGGTATATAATTATTTACCAGATAATATTAAAACAATAAATAACGTTATAAAATATAAACATAAATACTGGATGAATTGTTTGTACATTAAATTTATTTTGTGACTATTCCTATACAGTTTGTTACTGTCTCTGAGGAAAATAAATGTATTATTATTAACCTGAAAGACGCGACATACTGTATACCAAGACAGAGTTGATCTACTACACAAATAATTCAAATAGCCTGTCGTTACGCCAAACCGTGCAAAAAAAAACAGAAAATTCGTAACAATGCATTAAAAGGCAGGTCATGTCGTGCCCGATCATAAGGAGAAATCTGCATGATCCACAATTTATCCCCGTCACGCCGACCAGTAACGAAAATTAATATCAATTTCGTAACAATTATATAAAGATCTAAGCTCTGCTCCTCTGGCAAGCGTAGCGAGACGCATGTCCATGTCCCACAAAAGTAACTTAGTCATATTTCCCATATAGAACCGATATGGGCAAACGGCCATAAACAGATATTAACAACAACCTCCACCGTAAACAATTAGTGAGGACGGTTTTTCGTTTTGCTCGCTCGTTAGCTGATTCCGACGTCAATTACAGGCAGAAAATCAGTTTTTTAAATGTCATGAAACATGCAATGACTTTTCAGGTTTTTTTATCCAACGAATCCTTAATAGAGTCGCCTTCTGTTAGTCGGTGGGTAAAATGAGTGCGACCTTGTTGTGTTTCTTAAGGTCGCCGTATTTCTGGCAAAATATGACCCGTATTTGTAGTGTTTTTAGGTACTGAAATCTCAAAAAATAAAGCTCGAAGAACAAAAATAACCACACAAATAGAATCTTTAAAGCTCTGTCTATTCATTATTACTATTTAAATATAGTTTAAACAAAGTTTTAACTTTTAAAAAACGTATTTTCATATTGGTCTTTGCTGCTAACCTAATGTCACATTTTTATCAATTAATTTATCGTGCATATACATAAACCTAAACAATTTTATATGTAACACTGAGTAAGTTTATGTTATAGGAATATTGAGAACTATATATCAATTTTAAAAAGTAGTTAGTTTGATAAATTTCAGTACCTAAAAATTTATTAGCATTTTTCCATAAGGGTCATTTTCTCAGCAAGTTCAGCCAACTTCATTATCTAGAAGTCTGTTACAAACTATAAAAATTTGACACAATTTGGCAATAAATAGTCCAGCCTCTGACTAAGAGGTGGCGGTAAAGTAAATTCTGTTTACAGGGCGACCAAAATTTGGAATTAAGTATTATATTAGAAATCAAGACGAATTAAACATACCACATGTATTTGATTGCATTGTTACTGATATAAATTTTCGATTTTTCCACTTCGGAACGGTTATTGAACGTGCGAAAGACGTTCTGTATGCAGTTATGAGAAAATTTTGACCTTTAAAAACACCTTAAAATTATGGGAACTAAAAAAATCTCTTTAATATTAACTAAGGGCTATTGGAACACTGTTAACGAAAAACTACAGGTGTTTAAAACACGAAACCAAACTCCTGTAAAATTCAAAGAATTAAATCGATCTGATTCAAATTTTAAAATACAGGGTGTTGAAAAAATGTAGTCAAAAATCTCAAAATTGACAAAATTTGAAAATTTTTAAAGTGAAATGACAACCACTTCAAAATTATAAATTTCAAAAGGAAAATCTTACAGTTAAATTATCTGTCCACTGATATTGCTGGCTATCGTAATATGGAGTATTAGGGGATGCAGAAAACAAATGACGCTTACCTGTATATTAGTGTACATTGTTCTCATGCCGTCAGGGGATTTTTTAACACTTACTTTAAAACATTTATTAGCATTCGTCTTGTAAATGACTGTAACTCGTTGGAGGTTGACATTTAGGTAAATTTTGATATTTAATTTTTGCCGTATAAGTTTGCTTACATATTTTAAACCCACCACACAAATAAAGATGTAATAGATATCAGGGTAAGGTTGAAACATAAAACGATTGTTTTTACTTTTATCTTTTATTTTGCAGGTACACAAATTTTTCAAAAAGTATATTACTATTTGTCTTTTGTGAATTGTCTCACTATTTATTATTAAATACCTATTATAAAAGGGATAAAATAATGAATTAAAAATATATTTACATTATACAGGGTTGTTCGGATATGATTTCGAGAGTTTAGTTTACATGAAAAATTAATATCAAACTGTTTTATAAAATTTTCGTTCGAGTTCCAAGGCGTCTAAGAAATTATTTTTAGTTAATGTTTTCTAATAACTTTATTGCGAGTAAGTATATCGTTTTTCTTTAAATTTTGTTCCCTTCACTAATGTCTCTTTGCATTCACGTTAATTTGACGCTTATCCTGATTTAGAATTTATTTTTTTTTTAATTTGGATAATACGTAACTAGACAGCATATACAAAAAAAAAATAAAAAAAGCACTAAAAACTGAAGAAAAACACAAAACAACAACATAAACACCTCGGCCTCACGGCCTCGTAGGACAATTTCACGTCGCGTGCAATAAACACTTACTTTTTGTATTTGTTGCATAAATAACTATTATGTATTCCTAAAATTTGATAAATTAAAAATTCGAATCCCCTCCCCCGTTCCTGTTGCATATAAATATATAATTATTAAGTACCTATTATTTAATTATTACTTTAATTCAATTTACAAATAATGATATACATACTTTTCTAAATCCAAGGAACTTTCAATTAATAAAAATGTTCTATAATTTTCACTAGTATTACACACACATAAAGAATACAGAAAACCACTGCTACTGCAAAGCACAGATTTGCAAAGGATAAACTGCATCTGAACGCTGAAATTTAGAATACGGAAAAATCGATATCCCATTTAGATGATAGAATTGTAAATATTTTGCCGCAGGATCGAACGCATGACCTTCAAACTCAGTTTCGGCCACCCGTTATTTTCTGCACTCCAACTGTGACATTCTTTAAATATTTGCAGTTCAAGTTTTCTCCGCTAGATACCCAGCACTTCCCGGTACACAGTTTTATATCATTGTCTGTCAACGATCGAGGTACTTTCTTATTTAGAATACCGCAACCTTAAGGTACAGTTCCAGCAAAAGATCGGGAACGATTGTGACAAGGTAAAGGATGAAATTTGTGGTTTCACTGCATCAGGAAGGATTAACCACATTGCCACCCGCCACTTTGTTACTGTTGCATTTTAATATAAATCACAAAAAGAACAATGCACAAATATGTAGTAAATATACAGGATGTCCGGGAAATCTGGGAAATCTCTCGGGTGCAGATAGAAGGTGAAAAAATAAGATGACAAGTTCCTGTAATTTTTTTCCCTACAGGCCCTCCCTACGGAGATATGTGTCCCTGAAGGACGCCGCTGGAAATCGGTTTTTCTTGAATAATAATGTATTTAATATAATTTAATAAAAATTTAATGTGATGGACACCAGCAAGGTCCCCTTAAAATAGAGCCCTTGAAACATATTTAACCGCTTTAGTTTACCAGAAGCGGACTAAGCTTTACAACTTAATGCCTAAATTTGTCGCACCCTGTATGATAAAGGCTTTACAATAATAAATCTGGGTTTGTAATATACCTGAGCATGACTTAGGTATATTACAAACAAGTGGAAAAGGCTCAGAAGTATAGTCTGTTTAGAAATGAAAGAGAGTAATAAAAGCTTATTATGTATGCAAATCGGAAATAAATGTAGTACTGGTGCTTATATTCAATATTTTTACATTACGTATTATCGGTATAGATAAGGTGTACTTGTGTGATCGAACCGTACTAAATTGTAGCAGGTAGCTAAAATTTAATCCCCGACAATCCGTCTTTGTCTATGCCGCTTCAATTTCTCGGTCCATTTCTCTTATAAGTAAACAATATAAAAACAGCATTTCAAAACATGAGGCAACTTTAAGTATCATAACCGGGTTAAGAGGGTTTTTAGTAATTCAAATAAAATTATTCAATATTATTATCAAAATATTTATTTAAATTTAATGAATAGACTTTTATTCCACACATGAATATATGTATTTTGAAAATTCAAATTATGGTGAGTAAATGTAGTGTTGTATAAATGTACAATAAAGAAAATAATAAAGTAGGTATATTAAAATTCATCCTCTGAATATTCTGATGAATTATCTTCGTCTCCTAGATTGATAACGATAGGTCCCACTGTAACATCAATTAAATTATCGAGTTCCCACATTTTCTCCGTTTCTTTTTGTACATGATGTATACATATTTGCCAGTTATCTGCAGTTACTCGTTCCAAGGAATTTTTCACGTCACTTAATTTAAACGTCGTATTATTTCGCGCTACATCTCCTTTTACCTGCGCCCAGACTAATTCGATTGGGTTAAGTTCACAGTGATAAGGTGGTAACCGTAGTACCGTTATTTGGCGATTTGTTGCCATTTCATCGATACCATATTTCTTCTGATCTTTATTAAGATTGACAAGTGTCAAAAATTCCTATTTGTTTCAAAAGAAATGTTTTTTCCGGATAACCACTGGATTATATCGGCTCTCCTCCAAGCAGTTGTAGGCGTCCGCTCGGTCTGCCGTGAATGGTAACTGGCATTATCCATGACAATTACAGACGATCCAACATCTGTGTAAAATACTCTTCGAAAACATCTGCGTTCATGTCTTCGTGATAGTCACCTGTATTTTTAGATTCAAATAAAAGTAAACCGCCTACAAAACCACTGCACTACCTATATGTATCACTATTAATCTTTGCCCTTTACTTGAAGGTGCCTTGAATCCTGTTGAAAGTCCATCCAAAAATGCTTGTCGAAAACTTTTTACATTTTTATCTTGCCATACTTTTGTTACAGTATATCCCTCGTTGACCCAAGTTTCGTCTAGATAATAAATATTCCTCCCTTCGTCACGGAATTTTCTAATTGATCTTAAGTAGGATCTTCGCCAACAAATAATTTCATCTTTATCGATAAGAACTGACTTCCTGTTCTGCTTTTCTCAGCAAAAATTCAACTCTCGTAAGACGGCCCATAATTTGCTTCTACTGATTTTTGGCAAATCGTTGTCCTCTGAAAGATCACTTAAAATTTTGTTTAGCGTTAGTATTTCTTTTTTAAAATAAAATTAGGGTAATTACCTAAAACGAAATATTACCACGCCCATGACCGGTTCTTATCTCGGGGTTTTATTACTCTCTTTCATTTCCAAACAGATTATAGTTTTAACAAATATTTAGATTTAGTAACTGAAAAATTGAAGATTAGATATTGGTCCACGTTCTTTAATACCCTGTATATGTTTCGTTAATTAGTTGTTGCGGTGTTTTTAAATTCCATGAATTTTGAATTTTTAAAGATTGGTTCGTTTTTATTAAAACCCTGCATTTTTTTCGTTAATTAGTGTTCTAATAGACCTTCATGAAACTCATTTTTAGTTCTCTTAATTTTGAGGGAAATTTAGCTAAGAAATCGGGGAAAATCCGTTTTCAAAATAGACAGACGGGACAATGAAAGGACAATGGAAAGACGCTTTGTCTTTCGGAAAAAGCCTTTTTGGTAGTAAGTCTCCCAATTTTAGAATGAAATGCGGTAGTCAGAGTAACCTACAGCTCAATACATAACAGTCATGTCCAGAATTTATGGTGCGCTATTTTGAAACGCCCTGTATGTTTTAGAAAAGCGGCGCCTGTTGCTCGTCATTAAAGCTCGCGAATAAATTTCGCAAAGGGAAACATAAATTCTACCGCCCCTGTAAAGTCTGTTCAGGAATATGTTCGGAATGAATCAAATACCTGTTGTATCTCGCCTCAGCACTATTTTTTCCCCTGAAAACAAGCCCCACAGGGTGATCGAGTTCCATGACTCACCCTATATCGGTTAAAAACGAAAACCGATCACTCGGCATATATAGAAACCAAGTAGGCGAACTGGAAACACACTCACGGGCATAGCAGTGAATCTAGATAAAAATTGCCCATTCATCTGGTCGCTAATAGGCAGGTGTAGACTTTCTCAGAATCGCGACTTGAATCACAGTTACCTCATCCAAATGACAGTAGCGAATAATTACATTATTCCTCTGTAACAGGACGGACGATTTGAGGAATCTTGAAAAAAAAAATAATGAGGCAACGTGGAATTTTTCAGGGGAAACGCCTCCATCTTTGTTGTTACAATTTGCTTTCGTGGAAAATTGGCGATGCTTACAGCTTCACATAGCGGTTTCTTAATTCGTAATTTCTAGATATATTATGCAAATATTTTAGGTATTATACGAATTCATCTTCTGTTGAAATAAGTTATGATGTTCCAGAATCGACTTTAACAATAAATTTAATGCCACAATTTTTTTTATTGAACTAGACATAAATTTGAATAATGGCATATTACAGCTTGTTTGATCGTATACTAGTTTTGTAAATTCTGGACGCGCTGAATATGGAAAGGTTTTAAACCATTTTTGTGAATGACTTCCCATGCCGTAGTTTGATTAATTTGGAGACGGGTTGCAATGCGCCTTGTACTTACGCCTTGACTACGTTCTACCATATTTAGAGTTTCTTCTTCCACTGCTAGACCAGGACCAGCTTTCCTCTCATATATAATTCTCGCACTGGGAAGCATTCCAGTTTCACGTGCATTGTTGAAGACTGTCTGGAATACATTTCTTTTTGGCACTCTTCTGTTCGGGAAGCGACGGCGATATTCAGCAACAGCACGATTAGTGTTACCGTTATAATACCCATAAATAAAAATAATATCAGCATATTCTCGATGACTAAATGTGGCAAGCATTACGAAATTATGTGTGTACAGTACCAACTAAACGAACGCACATGTAAAAATAATTATAAAATAAGCGTTTAAATCACAAACGCCAAAATAAATATGACAATTAGTAATCACTACTGCGAGATTGTCTACCTAATTCAATTATTACTGCACCTGCAATCTAGTTTACTTTTTAAATACGAAAGCGCTGAAGAAACATGCGCTATACTCATTTTCAATACAATATTAATCGTATCCAAAGCAACACCAACAACGATCGATGTCAAAATATCAAAATAAAAATTGCTCACGAAACATTAAGCACATTCATACATAATAACACAATAAAAATTCAATGTCTGACACCCACGTTGTTCATAAAGCAGGTTAGTCATCGCGTTTGCAATTATACCGTAACATTCAAATTTGGCGCACATAAAAATCGAACGCAAAATCACTCACCGACTTTTCGTCCGAAGCAGCCCAAGAGCGTATCTTGGACAATACTGCTCGATGCCTCGTTGTTTTCGGACGTCATTGTCGACATTTAGATAATATGCAAGTATTTTTGGCAGACGTAGAGACAATGCAGAGACCGAAAAAGGAAATACCAAGTATATTGTTGAATCGATAAGTTCATAAAACGTTCTCTATGTGAATAGCACTGGTGTCCGGTACGAAGGAGGAAACGGAAATACATATTTTATGTGTGCGACGTTTAATGCACTGTGTAAGATATAGAATGGGATTTACGTGTTCTCGCCTAAGGTTTGTTTGCAATGTTGTAACGCTATATGATCAAGGAAATAAATGTTTAAATGTCAAGATGAAAACATTTAGATATTTAAATTATTTATTTCGAGGAAGAAGAACGAAATAAGTTATTACACATATTACATAAAATATAAATACACAAATTCAGAAAAATTTTCACTATGATAAAAATTAATTTTTTATTACACTGATATTGGTGTTAACATCCTCAAGGTTTGATTGAAATATATTAGTAGAGTTTAGATCTAACAAAAGCAGTAAACAGTATCATATATACCTGAACAATGGAAAACCATAGGTCATTATTGTTAAAAATCCTAGACTCTGATATGCAGATTGAACTGTTTCAACAAGATCAAAATTAAAACTTAATTTATGGTGAAAATAGATGCTTAGGCCTTTTACTGTATTGTCAAGCACAAAATAGGATTCGCTCTTCTGGTGAATGTCATCACCCTACACTTGCTAGCATTTATTAGAGACACAATGCTGCAACCTCCTGATACAATCATTAGCATAATTAATTTTGCAAATATCTTTATATCGTCTGCACTCGTGAAACAGTGACAGTCAATATATTGAACTATGTCATTGATATAAATCACAAATAATAAGGGACCCAAAATCGACCCCTGAGGTATACCCGATGTAACACATACCGACCCAGACGTGCAACCGAAATACTGGACAAATTGGTGTCTACCATTTATATAAGATTTAAATAATTGAAGCAGCAATTCAGGAAGTCCAAAAAACTTCAGCTTCTGGATTAGGGTATTATGGACCAGCATATCGAATGCCTTCGAAAAGTCGGATATTTTTGTTAATTCCCAAATACTGCTTTCATTCTGATTCTAATGAAAAAGAAAGAAATATACTTTTTTGTTAAGGCAGTTAGAAAGAGAAAAACACATTCAACGTTATCAGACTATAGAAAAGTCTGGTGGCTTAACGTTATTCTGTTCACTACATCTTAGTAACATAAATCAAACAAAATAAGATAGATATAGTTTTCGAATGCAAGTGGGAATGTATATGACCACTCTCCAATAATATTTTAATTAATCTACCCTCTATTTCCACCCTAAAGTTTCCGATGCTCTTCTTCCTGCGTACCAAGTACGGATTTAAGACTACAAAAGGGTAGCATTATCATATCATTTTTTATAATAAATCTAAATTTGCTTTATTTAAAGCAAATAAAAAGTATACGATCCAAATACAGTTTTGTATTATGTCAAATTGTGCTAAAATCTTTACTGAAATTTTTTTAGAAAAAAAACCTAATCACTGTTAAATTTAAAAAATACGTATAATTAAACAACTTAAAACCGAACAACCAGTTTGATCGGCCGTGAAGATCTGGTCCGTAGAAAATCATGCCCACGCCAGCACCAAATCGGACGACATGCGTCAATAGTTTCGTTCCTCTTTATTCCATGCTAATTTATTTATGATCGACGGTTATTAGTTTTTTTTTCGTGGCTAATATTAAAATCGGCGTAGCGAATTCGCCGATTGTTTGTTGATGTTATTATTACACCGTCCAAATGGACAAAAAGGTGCAAGGTGAAGGATACCGACTGTACTACTCCTTCATGTCATGTTTTTATGACTCCAAAATGGAAATACCGTCTTATGATTGTAATGATTTTATTGGAACATTATTATTATCATTGTTACATAATAACGACTGCGCTTATTCGCTGTTTACGATTCTTCGAGCTATTTTCAAAATTATTTTTATCTGAAATTCACATTTCTAACGCAAGGAAGTCATAAATAATTATAAAAATGAGTTTAAGAAGGGTAAGTTATCACGGAATATTATTCAGAAACGATGATTGTTACTTTAATCTACGAGTATTGCTCCTTCTGTTCGGTTAGTCTTTTATCAATCTGCTATGTGCATTCGGAAGTTTTCGGCCACCTCTTCGGCACGTATACGTGCGTGTTTACGTTACGCAAAGACGCGTGAGCCCACGTACATCCGTATAACGTAAACGTGGACAATTCTAATTTGAGCATGCGCGACGGTCAAATTCTACGTATACGTTCACGTATCGGACACAACTTAAACTTTCTAATGTTAGAAAGAATATCTCTTCACTGCGTTGTACAAGTTTTCTGCAGGACGTATAACAGTTTCCAAACTGACAAATCATTTAGAATAAGAAAACAATATATTTTCACCTGTCATCATAAATTTCCTGATTTTTACATGTCTTCGCCTTCTGCGAGATTTTTTGTTGCTACCCATCTTACACACGGAATATCCACTTTAAAGTTTAGACAACTTTAAGGTGTTTCTGCTTAATTTTTATAACTTTCCAGACACCAAAACGTCCTACCAAAATTTACAAAACCATGAGGTGATTTTCAATGATGAGAATTACGTATTTACAACTATGCTAATATAAATTTAGTTATTTTCACTATATGGTGGTGATAATTTTCGTTACTGTAATGCTACTTGGGTTATTTTATGAAGTACACAGTTTTTCATGTTTCACATGCGATTCTTTGTCCTTGAAACGCCAGGTCTTTCTACCATGTTGCATGTCATAAAAACCACATCGAAGAAGTCGTCCAACTCATTAGAATATCTTTAAACTATGTTAATAGTATTAATTTAATTCTTGGGTGTAATTTAGGAATTCATCAAATTGGATAGACTTTTTCGCTCTATGGTAATACCGCTAATTGTTATGTGTTTTTATTTCTAGTGCCAGGTAATATAACCAGAGGCCGACAGCTTTTCAAGCCTCCATGCCGTGGCGCCACTGCGAATGGCACACAAAGTCGTAACGTTGTAAAATTATAATTACGGAAATCGAAACTCAAATGAAAAAGCAACGCTTCTCCTTGGCGAATGATTTAGTTTCAAATTAGCCGCCTTATTTGGAAATACAGTATCGAGCTGTCGGTAGAAGAAGCAATTATAATTTTTGTATTCGCAGTAATTTATTGAGCGCTTATCCTTTAACGGGAGCATTTACCGAGGATAAATAATGAAATAGCGATACAACATGGGACAAAACAATTCTCTTTTAAATTACGCTTAGTTGATTGAAAATTAAAAATGATGCCCTTCTCTGACACGGAAGATTAAATTGCTTCTAAAGTTCACGAGAAGGGAAATAGTTTTATTATTATACAGGGCGTAACAAAAAGCAGGTCATTCTGCTAACTGCGTATTTTTGGAGGCAAAATATGAAGACTTAACTCTACTTATCTACAATATACAAAAATGCTTTCCTTCCCAAATAGTTAGACGGACATTTCTGACAGTCCAAACCGTTTCCAACTGCGGAAACAAATGTGAGACAATTTCTTAATACTACAATTGTGTTTATAGTTTTGGTAATATAACATTGTAAAAAACGTAATAACGCCAGACTCGGTTTCTATTGAAAGGCTTTTAGCATGTCTTGAGGTACGCGAAATCCATCTTGTCCGTACCCACTTCCGAGTGATAGCCGTTGAAAAATCAATTAATCACCTGCCAAGGCCGCCACCGCGAACGTATGTGTGTCTGTAGGTCGGCGCTAGGATCCGGCGCGATCGAGCAACATCGGCGATTAGATGGAGGGTCGATGAGGTAACGGCGTGGTGCAGCCGCGCGAAATAACACCAAATTTGGCCGAATTAGTCCAAGGCGGTGGAGTGCTGCCCGTCGACGAGAGGCGGCCGGCGGCCATATGGGAGGTTGGCGCCTGCCCGGCCGCCGAGCCAGTGGCGGGCGCCGCTACGGAGAAGAGGTCCGGAGTGTTGCCGCAAGATTCGCGTATTGGATGGTTTACTTCCTCCCTTTTGTGGTATTAAAACGTCATTTTAATAACTAGTTTCAGAAAATCAAGTGCCTCACTTAATCCTAAGGTCTACACTTATATTTTACACTTTATAAATTTAAAGTATCAGTTTCACAAAGTGTCCCTTTTAATTCTTGAGAGATTAAACTTATATTATGCATTTCACACATTTAATGTGCTAGATTTAGAAAGTCAAGTGCCACTTTTGTTCCTTAGGGCTTATATTTTGCACCCATATACATATTTAAAGTACTGGTTACAGATAGCCAAATGCCACTTTTAATCGTAAAGGGTTACATACAATATACTTTTGTACTTGTGAAGCATCGAAACTACTTTGCATGTCAAAGATTTAAAGTGCTAATTTCAGAAAGTCAGTTTCTCCTTTGATCTTAAAGATTACGCTTGTATTTTGCACTTCACAGATATAAAGTATCAGCTTTACAAAGTGCCACTTTTAATCCTTGAGTGACTGAACTTATATAATCCATTTCACATATTTATAATGCTAGATTTAGAATGTTAAGGGCTACTTTTCATCCCAAGAGTTTACATTTTGCACTCATAGATTTAAAGTATTAGTTACAATAGTCAAGTGCTACTTCTGATAGTAAGGGGTTACATTTATATTGTATTCATCAAAGATTTGAAGTGCTTTATAGATTTATAAGTTCATATATAATTTCACAGAGTAGTGCCAGATTTTATCGGTGAATGGCCAATATCATATTTTACACGTCAAAGATTTAAAGTTCTAGTGTCAGAAAGTCAAGTGTCTTAATCCTAAGGATTAAGCACTTTACAGATTTAAAGTACCAGTTTGACAAAGTGTCACCTTTAATCCTTTAGATATTATACTTATATTGTAAATTTCACATATTTAAAGTGCGATATTTAGAAAGTCAAGTGCCACTTTAAATCGTAAAGGATTATTTGTATTTTGTTATTAATAGATTTAAAGTTCAAGTTTCACAGATCAGTGAAATTTTATCGGTGAATGATCGAAATCATATTTTACACGATTTAAAGTGCTAGTGTCAGAATCAAGTGTCTCTTTTAATCCTGAGAGTTACACTTGTATTTTGCACTTCACGGATTCAAAGTACTAGTTTCACAAAGTTTCACTTTTAATCCGTGAAATATTAAACTTATATTATGCAATGCATTTAAATATATTTATTTAAAGCGCTATATTTAGAAAGTAAGTGTCACTTTTGATCCTCAGGGCTTATATTTTCCACCCATATATTTTAAAGTACTAGTTACAGACAGTCAAGTGTCACTTTTAATCGTAAGGGGTTAAATTTATAGTTTTATAATTTATTTAAAGTTCTAGTGTCATGTAAAATAGTGTTAGTTTTAATCGGAGAAGGATCGAAACTATTTTGCACGTCAAAGATTTAAAGTGCTAGTTTCAGAAAGTCAATGTTTTTTTATATTTTATGTTTCATTGATTTAAAGTACTAATTTCACAAGTGTTATTTTTATTTTAATCCTTGAGTTTATATTAAGCACAAGTGTTAGTTTCAGGGAGAATGTTCTACTTTTAATCTTAGGGGTTAAGCTATATTTTGCATTTCATAGATTTAAAGTACTAGTTACACAGAATAAAATGTCAGTTTCTATCCGTGAAGAAATAAAACTATATACGTCATTTCCAATCAAGAAGTTACGATTATATTTTACACTTTTTAAATTTAAAGTACCATCTTCAGGAACTTAAGTATTACTTTTAATATGTATACGTAAATTAAGTGCCGCTTTTTATCTGAAAAATATATTTTCTCGTAGATTATTATTCAGCATCCATTTCTGTCGTATCCATTCATTCAATCAATCGCAGGTCCATAAGGATGTAGCTGGCAGTTCGTGCTATTATACCAGACGTCCTCTAATTGCTGGTACAAACAAAGAACGCAACGCAATCAGGCGCTAAGGAGAGGAAGTTGTTTGTGCCACTCAGTGACTTTTCCGAATAAAAAAGTCTGCCCGGTTGATGTTTGGGAGCGGTTTTATTATGGGGTATAAGTTCTTTAATAGCTGACCGAAGGGACGTATAATATCAAATCGACCGACCGTAAACTGTAAAGTTGCCAGCAGCAAAAGTTTGATGAGTACCTACACAATAAGTATTTTTTTGTACTTAATTCAGTTTTGAACTCTTCTCGTTCAATTTCTTGCTTTACAAACAGAAACAAACATCATATATACAGTTTCGATTAATGCAAAAAAATCATGATAACACCAATCAGTGGAATAGTGTGTGGAATATTTTTATATTAATTAATATATAATTGGTCGTTTCATTAAATATCTATCAACTTTGTAAAAATATGTTTGTGGAAATAATTAAAACTGCAATAATACGCCTTCAAATATATTAAGGAATATTACAAGAATTAATTCTAATTGATTTTTTCTTAATTAAAAATAATCATTAATCTTGATTCATGATCATGGTAATTAAGTTTTTTTGGCGATTTAATCGATGATAATTTATTCTACCTAATTAATGCATGACACTGTACCTCTTAAAATGATACAAAATTTTAAGAAATATCATAAAAAATTTTAATGCTTTTTTTAATTTTTGGAAGTGGTTAAAATGTAGACAATTTTTTCACGGTACCACAAAAATATACAGGACATAACAAAAAAGCACGGCATCCCCATGACTGCGTTTAGTGGCAAAATATGACGATTTAACCCTGTTTACCTATATACAAAAATGCCTCTTATAAAAAATACAGTGTTGAACTTTTACAATTGTTTAGGAATTTAGAGGAAAAATTTGTTCACATTGCACAAACTATCCGTACCATTTTACACCAGCGCAAATTTTATTGCTTGTCTATCTACCTTCAACATATCCAATTTGCAAGGGAATTTTGGTCCCCACTACGTTAAAATATTGTACAATAAACTATGCAGCTGATTGTTGAAGCTATTTTTTTCGAAAAAGCTAATTTCTAACACTAATTACAAGTATACCTTATTCCCTCAAAAACAATGTAGGTTTAAGATTTTTTAATAAAAAACGCGATAACGTGAAAACAGATTATGATATTTTATAACCAAAAACATCTATTCCCAAATTTTTAAGTTGGTACATTCAAAGACTGTGTAATTATTAAAAAAATCACTGTTTAAACTTTAACACTCTGTATCTTTTTATTAAGGCAAGTTGATACAGGTATAGGTAAGTAGAGTTAGATCGTCACATTTTGCCGCCAAAAATACGCAGTTAACGGACTGACCTGCTTTTTTGTTACACCCTGTATAGTACCCCAAAATAAGTTATGCCAGCCCTGACGAATATTTTGGAGATAAATTAGACACATTTTCCGATGCCAGTCGCGTCCGATGACACAACGACATCGCAATTTTCACGCCAATCGAAGCATAATAATTTTCATTAGGTTTGTTCCAAGAGTCAGTTTGAGACTGTTTCAAACTATCACAGATATGCGACCAATTATGTTGCTACTATACTTTCAGCGATATCAAAGCAATATTCGCCTGGTCAAACAATCCCTGACAGTTTGAAACCAATTTTTTGCGCTCTAGGAACAAAGCTATTGGCACTACACGAGCACGTCATATTTACGTAGGATTCGGTTTTACACCGCTTGGAATCGGAAATTATACTGGAAACAGGTTCCGCGCCACTCTAGGATCGAAACAACAGATTTACATTAATAATTACAATATTAATCTCGTTTTATGACCGACATATAAGTCTATCTTAATCCTTACGGTTAACATAATGGGTATTTCTGTATGTGGCGAAGTCTATTAGGACCAGTCGCATTCGAATGGAGACAGACTGAATTACAATTAATTAGACACATAATGTGTACATCGGGTTTGAAATAAGTGTAACGTGAACAAGATAATTTAGTAAAAACTCATATTGTACCCTTTCTCTCATTTTTATGAAGAATTTATGACATATGGTCAGTTCAGAAAATTTGAAGTCGATCTGATAAGTACTTTACGAAATACACGAGATCAAATTGGAATTCCTGGATCGCGAGGCGTGACGTCATTATCTCCTACAACTTCTTCGTATTCATCCGTTTTGAACTCGGGCAAAAGTCTTTCTGTGTTAAAATTCACAACGTGCTAATAAGCTTTGTTCGCGGTAGTGATTCCGAATATATCCTAAATTAATACTGAATTTATACCGAACATATCAAATGCGCATGCGATATTCTGAATATGTTCTAAATTTCAACTAATATGCGAACGTTTCTCAAATGTATTGTGTTCAGTTTAAGTTGGATTTCTGTGATCACAATTTCAAATATAAATGAAGAATGTTATCTGCCATTTTCTTTTTGTATTGTCGGTAATGATTCAATGGGGCATTAAAGCATATGTAATTTTTCTTGGATGGTACATTTAGGGTGGGTTCAGAAAAACCTACATCTTTTCCATCAAAAAGATCTACTATACGGCATAACGTCAAGAAATCCCGGATTATTTTGTGAATAATTAAAATATGTATGTACTTCTATGCTAAATATTCGCGAATTTTGACAGAATTTTTAGATATACAGTATCATTCATTTTAACCACGCATTTAGAAGGCCTAATAAAGAGAAAAAGAAAATCGAAATACAAATTTACTCGACCTTTTAAAAGAGAAGCAAATCGACACGGCGCCCCAAGTATGCAATAAATGTTTTGATTGCGAAACCATATGCCGTTCGAGCGTTGAAGTGAAACAGTGTTTCCATGTCAGCACCACATAACATTGTTTAACACTTCAGGGTGATTATTAAAATCTACCACCATCAATCGCATCTCCAGCGTTTATTTCACGCAATTTTTGACACCGCGACGAGAATTTGCATCGATACATTGACACGTTATCGACAAAAAGACTTGAATATGATAGAAGCTGTTTTAAATAAAGTTGAGGAGCAGCCTACTATTTCTTCCCCTGAAATTAATGACATGACTGAATCACCCTGTACTACATAGAAATTTTTGTGCAAAAAGAGCGCGAGATTCATTTGTTAGTCAAACATTTTTTCATTTTTATCTAACTTATAGCAATCTGTTCAACAAGATTCACAGTCTAAATTTATAAAATAGAACCTGCAAATTGGATTCGTGGTAAGTGAAAGACGCGAATATCTACCTACTAACTAATAGAAACTTGGGATGACATTGCACGACATATTATTTTGCATTTACTGCCAATAAGTTATGTAACTTACAGACGGGAATTGAAAAGAAAACAGTGGGTGGATTTTGACGAACAAAGATGTTAGTCATAATAAGTTTTTGTTGAGTAAGACAATCAAGTGCGCTGATAATGAGCTAGTCTACAGGTAGACATAAAAATAATTTTCTTGCGGTAGGATAACTATTAAAGACAGAGAAGTTATGACTTTATGGGGAAAAAGGACACAAACTATTTTTTTTACTTTTGTATGAATGATTTGTGTCACTTTAACAAAATCTGTAAAGTGTCTTGTCTAAAACAATCTATATACAATGATGTTTCCATTACAGTTACGCTTTTTGCCATTTCGATACTGGCACACTGGCAAACTGAGTTTGGGTATTGCCCAACGACGACGTATACAAAATTTTAAAAACAGCAAAATGAAATCATAGCTCGACCGTTTTTATTTGATTAAAAAAATATATTTTAGAATATAATATATAATATTTGTATAGCAAAATAATATTTAGATCTGATGTTCATAATATTTAATATTAGAAATAAGGTTTATATCTCCTGCAATTCATAGTACTGCACTTTTTGAGAGATGTTTTACGTTTGATCTTTATCAGTCATATACTATATTTACTGAACTTAAATTATCTTTGCCATAGCTTAAAAAATATTTATTTTCAAGTCAATAGGAAATTCCACAACACAAGAAGTTTAAAAATTTATCGCCGTGAAGTGCACCTTGCATTAGTGGCCTACAGATGACGTCTGTAGATGTTAAATAATATTGTACCTATACGGTTACGGTACTCTGATTACTTTGAAATAATTTTTCAGTACTTGCTTTTCGAAAATTTATTTTTCGTGTATTTTTTGGGTATTTACAAACATGTCATATTCAAATGCCTAGATGACGGATAAGGTGCTGATTTATGGGAGTGTGACAAGTGCATATTATCGTGTGGCAGCGTAATACCTCGAGTACCCAAAATATTATGCTGAATATTTTTTGAACCACATTGAACAACTGTTATAATGCCATGGCGGTAAACGTGTGGTAGTGTTTTTATGTGTTTGTGTACATTTGCGTGTATTTTGTTACACAAAAAGAACGGTCGAGAGAAGGAGAGGTTCACAACAAGTACAAAAATCTTTGCAGGTTGTAATTTAAGCAAGTAAGAAAACGGAAAATGATACAACATTCTTAAAATCTTTCCAAATATCAATCCTGGAAATAAATATTAGTATGGTAGGTACTGCCTCCTTGTGCTACCATATCGTATTTCTCATTAAATCATTAAATAATAATCTACATTTTGCAGATTTTTTTTTCTTAAAAGCGGCTTAAGCTGATACACGTGTCAATGCGGTCACTACGTTTGACACCTTTGACTTTGGCAGAATATACCTAACGTCGCGGCTGACAGAAGGTCAGTGACGGCGATAAATAAGGATTTAATATAGTTTTGAAAATTTTTTTTTTCGCTTTATAAGTTTGAAATTTCTTTGAAGGGTGATTCCGTTAATTATTATTTTTCCCTATCCCCTCTTAAAATATTTGTACTAAGTCATAGTTAACCCTGTATATTTTACTTTTCTTTATAATTAACAAGGGTTAAGTGGTAGAACACAATTTTGTGAACTTCGCCTTGTGATTTTCAATACGTATATATATTTTTTCGATTATATTTTGTATGATTACGTGAAGTTAAAGACAATTATTATTATTATTAATATTATGGGAAATAAGTACTATTAACCATAAACAACTAACTCAAACTGTAACTTTAGTTACACCTTGTCTCTGTATAAAGTGAAAATTATCTGCAATCAATAGAAGTTAAGTCTGGTGAATTTGCTGGCCAACGATATCATCTTTAGGGTTATAGCTAGTGCTGACATCGTGTTTTGTTTTTTCTTGACTTTGTCTTTGTCTCGTAAGACAGAAAGAAGTTCCCATTCTGTTTCGTCTATTTCGTGCATTTCTTAATACCTGTTATATAAAACTGACCGTTTATATATTTTATAACGTCTACCAATCGCTCACTGCCGACGATCGACCGTATCGATAGTTACGTGAGAGTTCCAAACGGGACCATAGCCGACCGAGAGTAACCACCACTCCTACCAAATTCGTAATAAAGTTCCATATTTCTCATTTGTGTGCAACAGTTTCGCAAGAATCATGAAATACTCTTATTTTTATCTCAGCCAACACTAGCTTTAACAAGAAAATATAATGAATAACTTTGTTTTGTCAAGTCCTTTCAGTTCCGGCTTTAAGACGCTGGCTTTTAATAATTTTATTAATATTTATGACCGAATGATTAATTGCTACGACTTTATCTACTCCTCGAACGAAACAATTCTCTGCACGCAAATTCCATGCAAATTTTCGCTACGTAATCTTTACATAACCCAATTTTCAACGACCAAAGCAACACAAAAAGTTTCATTTCACGTTGCGTCGGATTATAGCTTACACTACTATCCACGTGATTAATGATCGTAATAAGGCATCTCGTTTAATTCGATTGTAACAGGGAATTTATACAAAATGCTGTGATTTTTTATTTTATAATCTAATGGATTTTATGCGAGCTCATCAATCTTTGACGAAAATATAAGGATCTCTCGGACTGGTTTCCCGTACGAATTTCCTTTTTGGGAGCTCGAAGATTAGTGAAAAAAATGAGAACGCTCGATTGGCGCCAAATTATTTTTAGCTATTACATAATGCGCGAAAAATCCAAAAGAAAAAGTCCGCCAGCAATTAATATTTAAATTCGGTATATCGTCAGCCTTCCTTAAGCTTTTCCATTCATATTTCAGTGAAATAAAGCAGTGCGTAGAACTGAGTATACTGAAATCAAATAAATCTTCGGCAACTTCTGGTGTTCCGCAGGGTCTATACTGGGTACTCTTTTAGTTATAATTTGTATTAATGATATTGTCAATAATCCTTCCTTCATTTAAAATATCTATGTTATGCTGTAAATCATGTGCCGCAAATATTTCCATAAATAAAAATTAAGGGGGTTGAGATCGGAAGATCGTTGTGTCCACCTGAAAGTGAAAGTTACTCCTTATAAATGTATTGGATGGTTAGGTCCTATAAGGTGGTCAAAACGCATATTTTAACCAATTGATTTTTATTTATGAGAATATTTGAAGCAAAAAGATTTTAATTTTATATTAATTTTTATAGTCAAATATTTGAATGAGGCTACCTGAAAAAGCAATGATTTGATTAAGCCAGGTGTTTTTTTTATAGTACGGTCCTGAATGAAGCGGTTATAAGCGCTTTCATGTACCTAATGCGTGTTTGTACTGATTGGTAGACTAACTGCATAAATTAATGAATTTTATCAATTTCATTGCAATTTTAAAGCATAATCCATCCATCCATAATATGGATTCTAAATGAACGAACCTGTCCGGATATTTGTACAAAAAATATATATTTCACAGATCTATTAACAGTTTCCAAAGCACACTAGATTAAAATTAGTAACACATATGCAAATTTTTCGCATAAAAAAGGTGTCGGCTTAGTCTTTTGTTTTATCAAAACAATTTCGATTTCAAAATGTCTCATTAGCCAAGTTCGCCGCTGTCTAGATTTTAATCTTTAATAAATTATTTCGTCACTATGACAAGGGATTATGTTACCGAAACGTTCTCTATTATTCCAATATTGTTTTTACGAACACACAAAGCTGGTACCCACTTTGATATAATGCCATCAGATATATAGGAATAAAAGGGTTCGTATAATTATTGATATTGCCTATTATAACTTTTGACATTTGTAAACCGTCAGAAATGTCAGAATTCAGGGAACATTGCAATCGATACCGCTAAATATCGAGTAACCTGTGTCAAATAAATAGACAACTGTTACAATAGGGTTCCAAAAGATAAATAATAACGATAAATGTTTAATTTGACACATCTGAGGACATCGATCGTCTACAAACTTCAAAATTGGCCACCAAAGTGAAGTCTTATCTGATAGGATTACAAGGATTATAACCAGTGTCCTTGGCAAATAACTATTAACTTTGTCTAAAAAAGTTATTAAATAATAGCTTTATTGTACAATAGTGTAGCGTTATATTTACATAACAATGTAACAGTTTCTCTACGGGTTTATATAATACAACATTAAAAAATAACGGTTAGATAAAATCGATTTTTTCATCAACATTTGTCGTGCAAAAAAATGGCACTAATTTCTCCTCATTATCTTTATCTAACGATCCATGTTTCTAAATCTGCAAGGTACATTAACAGAGAAATTTTGTTATATTTAAAACAACAAGTTATTAATCATATTTTCCCGACGGTACTCGTTCGATTAATACACACATACAGAGTGGTCTCGCCAAAATTGCCCACCCCCCCCCTCTCCCTGTTCTCCGTTATTATCCGATGTACTAAAAAGGTGTAAGAATGAAAGTTGTAGCATCTTTTAAATATTTTTTTAAGCATATATCACAAAAACAATTGAATATCGCATTACCGAGATGAAGGCCTAACTCTTTTAATTGGAACACCCTGTATATTTTTACGCCATTCGAAAGACCATCACCTGGATATGCGATATTCAACTGTTCTTTTGTGATGTTTGAAAAAACATTTAAAAGTTCCTACATCTTTCATTCTTCCAACTTTTATTGGAATCTCCAAAGAAGGAAAAAGGGAAAGAAAAAATTTAGCATGACCATAAATTCAGAGACTTTGGAAACCAAATGGAAAAATCCTTTGACAGATGCTTTTTCATTGTCGCAGAATGAGAAGAAAAAAATGAATGATAAAAAAAAGAAGAAACAAGGATAGAAGAAAAAGAAAAAACGCCGTATTAACAAATATTATGATGTTATGTGATATATTAGTTAGCATTTGTTTAATAATCACTGTCGTACATTTAATGTTAATTTCGCTAGACCTCTTACCGTTTGTGTGAAATAAAAGCATTATCCATTAAAAAGAAAATCTGTGGACACAGGTACTAATCGCCTTAGGATGTCTAGTATTAACAATTAAACCGCCATTCGTCCTTTTGTTCGAATAGGCAAACGACCGTATTAAATTCCGCATTATTTTTAACGGGCTAATTCAAAATAGGAATGTCGTAAAAAACGAGAATTTTTGCCTTCCCAGAATACACAAGTTCAAGTGGGAATGTGACACGATTATTAATATACCGCACGCAAACTGAATTTCTGCGGTCGACGTAGGTAGGATATGAAACGGAATTGTTTTTTTTAAATGTTTTGAAAAGTTATACATTTGGTAATTAATATGAGTTGGGAAAAGTTCGATTTTTCTAACTAGTGCAGGAAAAATTTTCCCGCACTAGTTTCCTGCATTTTACAATTGGTTATAGAAAGCCCTGCGCATGTACTTGATGAAATAGAGGTCGAGTTTGTATTTATATTCCAATATTTTTGAGGCTATTTTTTAGTTTTTGTTGAACGGAATCCTCTATATAGGGTGTCCGGAAATGATGAGCAAAAAACTCAGGGGATAATTCTAGACCGAAAATAAATGCTACTCCTTTCTATAAGATTTTTTCCAAAACTGATTATTAACGGAGTTACAGGGTGTTAAAATTAAAATTTTATTTTCGATATTTGCAAATAACTTCTTAAGATTTACATAAAATTTGTAAATCGGGGGTTTTTGCGGACGAGAAATTCAAATGTTTCTAATTTTGACGTCACTAGTAGAAGGCGCCAATTGTGGCACACCATGTTTTTTTTTAAATGGCAGAACTTTTTTGCATCTTAATGTATCCATCTTGCTATCGAAACAATCGATTCTCCTACCTGTTTTATTCTTGAATAATAAGGAAAAAGGTATGCACAGGGTGTTAAAAAAAGAGTGTAAAATATTTAAGGAGGTAATAGTATGAACCAAAATAAGCAGACAAGTCTCATTAAACATGGGTCCGCAAAGTAGCGGTTGCGGAGATATGGAATGTTTTATGTTTTTTAGCCCCTTTTTTATTTTGAAAAAACGTTGTGTATTTTCCTATAATAGTTGGTTGATGTTTAGTGAAATAAACAGTACGTATTTGACAGTTGCTCTCAGTGCACAAGTTTTCTTTCAATGGCTGGTTACTCTAACGCAGAATTAACAGATATGCATTTCATGTATGGTCGTGCTAATTAGAACGTCACCGAAGCGCGACGTCTTTATGTTGACGTTTATCCAAATCACCAGATTCCTTCACAACGCATGTTTTTAAGAATTCACCAAAGATTGCGTGATACCGGTTCTTTGAGAAAACAGTGCCATTTATCCGGAAGACCAAGGTCGGTATCCACTCCTAGAGCAGAAAAAGAAATTCTAGCACTGGTAGAACAGAATCCAGGTACGAATGTGCGGAGAATATCAGCCAAGGTAGGAATTAGTGGTCCTCTTGTTTGGAGAATCCTTCACGAGCAACTGCTTTATCTATACCATGTGCAACGAGTACAGGCCTTAAATCCAATAAATGATTATCAAGCATGTTTGGTTTTTTGCCGCTGGTTTTACGTCATGATGCTGAAGACCCTCGTTTTCTTGAAAACATTCTTTTTACTGATGAGGCCGGGTTCACAAGAAATGGAGTGTTTAATTTTCACAGTACGCATATTTGGGTCGATAAAAATCCTCATGCTCTAATAGAATCTAGACATCAGGCACGTTATTCATTAAACATTTGGATGGGTATTGTAGGTGACAGGTTTCTAGGTCCTGTTGTTTTACCAAACCGATTAACAGGCGCTGTTTACCTCAACTTTCTGTAGAACACACTGTATGAGTTTTTGGAAGACATTCCTTTGAATCAGAGGCAAAAAACGTGGTTCCAGCATGATGGTGCTCCAGCTCATTTTTCCATGGCCGTTAGAGAGCATTTACACCAAACTTTTCCACATAGATGGGTAGGAAGGGCCAGACCTGTTTTATGGCCTCCAAGATCGCCTGATCTGAACTCTCTAGATTTCTTTGTTTGAGGATATTTGAAGACATTAGTGTATAGTACCCCTATAAATAGTCTGGAAGGGCAGCAGCTACGGGTTAATCAAAAGTGTCAAGAAATCCAATCCAAGAAGGGTGTTTTCGAAAGAGTTCGAATATCGTTGAGACGAAGATGTCGTGCCTGCTTGGAAATAGAGGGCACTTTGAACATCTTCTGTAACTTTGTTTTTTGTTTGTTAAAAGCTTCCTTTGTCGGTTTATTCCTAATAAAATAAAATGTTTGAAAAACGAATAGTGGTCCATATCTCCGCAACCGTTACTTTGCGGACCCATGTTTATTAAGACTTTTCTGCTTATTTTGGTTCATACTATTACCTCCTGAAATATTTTACACTCTTTTTTTAACACCCTGTATATCTTGCTGAAGTCGGTAGGTGTAACCATTTTTGAAATAATCCTATTTGAAATGCTCAGTGCACCGAGTAAAAACTGTTTTTGTTTCAGGTAAAGTGCCTTTTTTGCTGAAAATACAGCAAAATGTTACTTGAAAAAGTTGTTCAGAATCGTAAATTATGGAAACGTGCAAAATTTCAAGAAGATCGGCCCGAACCATGTTCACACTTTTAATTGAAAATAAACTGGAAGTTGACTGACTGAGGTACAAACAGAAGGTGGAAAAAAGTATCGGTATTGTTATCAGTAGTTTAACCGAAGTAAACAGAAAAAGGTTTTTCAATTTTATCTTTCAATTTCACGCGAAGATACAAGATGAATAGTAGAATGCATTTATTTTTTTTATCAACAATCCCTTCACTCGTTGGTGTTTTCTTAATTTTCTGGCATTCAGTTATCTTATTCGTTTAAATAATAGCTACACGGTCATTTCTGAGGTATTTACCAAGGCAAACATCGCAAAATCTCTATCGGGTGGAGTCCATTGACATTAGTTCTCGAATAATAAGGAAATTTCGAAGGCGTATCCGTGGGCAAACATCGAAATGCCTGGCCCGTGCTGTTATAATCTAACAGACAAAAAAATATATTGAAATACTTACTTGTACGTGTTAGCTGACGCTTCACCAACTGACATCCTTGAGGGATGCTATCATTCGCCTGAAAGAAACAATAATGTAGATAATTTTTTAACAGAAAATATATATTGGTAACAGTTTAGTATATAGTTTTCATATAGACTTGCATAGAAAAATGACAGTCAATAATATACAGTATGTTAATATTCTCTTGTCACCAACGTTAATCTAGATGTATAAGGCTTGTTTTGGTTTCGATAGCGAACAGTTCTAGAGCTGTTCAAAATAACTGACTATTTCATTAATAAGAATTACCAAGCAACAATAAGTTGAAAATTGACTGGATAACTATTTAGAATCGTTCTAGAAGCACTCAAATGCAGAACCAAAACAAACCTGTAATATTTTCTATTGCTTAAGTTCTCGTATTTGAAACAATGTAAAAAACAGTTATACAGGGTGTATCTGAATGAACGAGCACAATTATTATTTTTCTTGAGAAAAACATAGTATTTTTTTAGTATAAAACTAACATTTTTCAATTTAGTCAATAGTGTAATTTTTTTCTACCTCGACACCCTGAAGCTTTCAAATTAAGAAAATTTGAAGAAACGTATGTAGAGTATTTTGCAAGAAACTTAAAATTCTCTATAACTAATGTTGCCTTTCATCTACCAAAAGTCGTAGATAAAGCAGTACTTTAACCGCAGGGATAGATAAAATACTAGAACACCAAGAATAGATAAAATACCTTTATTTTTTAAGTAATGGCGGGTTTACACATGCATGGATTTAGTGGCGCCAATGGTTACTGGCACGCTAGTAAAATAAAATTCCATGCGTAAACCTGTACTGGCGTGCCATTTTCATCAGTGCTCGCACGGAGCAAAAAAGTTTGAGCATTTCAACTTTTCCATGCGTTAGTAACGACTCATCAGCTTGGGCAAAGAAAGTTTGCAAGTGTAAACCTATTCATGCACGCCAATATTTACATAGTAGTTTACCAAACCATCTTGTTTAGTATTTGATTTTATGTTCGTTTAAAATATTATACGAAATGAATAAGGAATGGAATTCGGAAAAAATCGTAGAATTTTTAGAGTATTACGGAAATGTCCTTGTTTGTGGCACTCAATTCATATAAAATTAGAAATATAAGAGTATATGCTTCTGAATAGATCACATGAAACGTAAATAATGATCCCACTTTAATTCTTCTGAGGTCAAAGCTAAAATATGTTGTATAAGGAATGCATATACTTTAGAATTAAATAAAATTTAGCAAGTAAGAAGGTTCCTTCGATTGCAGTGGCTGATAGATTTTTTGCATTCGGTAGTACCAGTCACTATAGCTAGCAATGAACAAATGAAACTGGAGCAATAAAATCATAATGTATGTGTAAACCTTTACTGACATGAAAGTTTACCTGGCGTAAGTACAGGCTCCAGCAAATCATTGCATATGTAAACGCGCCTTAAGTACTTATATACACTAATTTAAATCATCACCTACTATTTGTGAATACAAATATTAATATTAATTAACATTCCCAGAAATATGCATGGGAAGGAAAAAATCCTCTGTTAAGTATGCATTCTGATGCAGCAATCTTGTTGGCCACTGATTCCGCGATGGATGTTTCTGGTATGGAAGAAGACTGCTAACCACGCAACCGTCACTACTACCAAGTCTGCGTCAGAATTTGCAACCATCATAGCTGCAGAACGACGCAGCAATGTCCAGTATACATTTCTGGATTTGGTAGCTTTAAAAATTCAGCTATCTTCTATGGAATTTTATAAATGGTATTTATTCATATAGGTTGAACAGTGAATTTCTTTTATCGATAGTTGAACAAGAATTTCTTTTGTTTTGGTGTTGAGAAAAAACAAGCATTACAGATTGTCGGTCGTCAATGTTTCCAACTTCTAATTTGTGAGATGTAAACCCATACTACTACAACCTACAACCCATAAGCCTAACGAGTAATAATACACATCTTTTTAGAATCTTTTTATTCATCATCTGCAGCAATTTGTTGAAATTTTATCACATCTTCCGAGTTAACAATTTTGGACTCTTTTATTTGCAGCCACTAGTTGATTATTTTGAATGCTATGAGCTTGCTGTGTACAAACAAAAGTTGAATTCGTGATTTTAAACGGCTCCTCAGTTCGTCCTTACCTTGAAATATCGAAATTTTCATTCAGCAGTATGGTACTAGCTATCGAGCCTAGTGAAGTAAAAGCTACAGTAGCAAGTAATGGTTCAGTATCAGAACATGATTCAGAAGTATTGCAGGATGATGTCTTGTCATTATCGTGAAGAATTTTATCTACACACTGAAGTTTATTTTGACGTAGCTTTCGGCAACGGTCGAGGATTTCCATCCCCCCTGTCTTTTTAACCAGAGCATTTACTTGCGGTAAATTTCTAAATAACGGATATTTTCATCCTGTCTATTTGTACCAGTAAATATTCGCTGAATATTTGTTTTTGTTTGCGAAATGTTTGCAACTATATGAATACTCATAAGCTTTCTGGAGCTTTTAATTTTTTGTTCCTTTAGACAAAGTACGCCACCGTAACTTTCTCGGTAATTTGTTAGTATTTTGTCTCGCACCATTTCTTGAAAATCTTGCCTGTATTTTCATATTGCTCTCTTGATTTCTGAGGAACTATACCTCAGATAAAATTGTCTTCGAACGGTAAATTACCCTTATCGTTCTTAATGTAATATACTATAGTAACTGCGTCCGACGTTCGTATTGATGTTTTGCAGGGTAATGACATCACAGAAATTATTTATTTAATTTTTAGCGTTATAAATAGCCAAAATATTTGATAAATATTAAAAAGTGCAATTTTTAATTTCTCTATCTAAATCGACCCTTTTTAAACTTTGATCCTGAAAGGCATTGAGGCAACAGTTTCGAAATGAACACAGTGTGTATGAAAAACGAGCCTGTTGATTAACTCAGAACAGTCGGTGAATTGTTCCAATCCGATTTAATTTAATATTCACCTACATATCCACAATTAATATCCGTTAATTATAATCCCACGATTTACACAACACCCCATTACAGTTTAATTACGTATCGATAAATATCGCGGCAATAAATAACGCCTTATCTGATTGATAATTAAAGATTAATAATAGCTAATAGCTAAGGAGGCAAAGCGTTCCTCTAATCTCAATACCGGCAACTATTTAGAGCGATCCCAACGGCAATGACAAGGGGCTGATTTTTTTTAGTTGACGGTCACTTTCGAATTTCTTATACCACTTGTAGTTCGTCAATATTTAAAAGTTACTTGACTTACGTTCTTTTGGCAGACAAAAGCACAAGGGTTTTTTTGAAAAGAGTTAAAAATCATCAATTAAATGGAAACTATTTGTTTTAATAAAATTCTACAAGTATTAATTCATTAATGCACATTTGACAACTACAAAAACACTTTCATATAAATCAATACATCAACAAACGTCTGTGGTTCAGAAAAAGCTAACGTAAATAACCTATATCGGCGCCAGTGTACCGAAATGTCAAATATACTTCGCTAGAACGCAGCAACAAGCTGGAAATGTAACCTTACACATAAGTATTTGGAAAATAGGGATGAATAATACATTTCCGAAGTTCTGTTTAAGGTTGTGCCACATTTCTTTCAATAGTAAACATACAGGGTGTGGCATTTGTAAAGTATAAAAATAGGACAGTTTCTAGACAATATTTGTAATTAAAAAATCATATCAAATAGATCATATATATGTCATATAATTCATAGCAATATCATTTTCATGTAAATTAAACTTTAATATTTGCAATGAAAAATTGTCCCGAGTACGATCCTGGATGCAGCCAGCGGTTTTACTCGGCTTCACAGTCGATAATGGTATAATGTATTATTGATTATGATCATTATAATAATTTATACAGAAACAATATAAGTGAACTAAAAATAAATAAAAAAACATATTTTTGAAAGTAATCGACAAGTGATTCTTATTTTTTACTTTAAAAATACACTGATGCACCAGATCAAAAAACTTGTACACTTTATAAAATATTAGGTTAACGTTAGAAAGTTAAACCAGGAGATATTTACGTTTTTTTAAAAAAAAACAATGTTAGTTCGATTGATTTAAATATGATTGCATAAAATGTTCGAGTTCTTTTTTGTTGTAGTGTGTTTTGGATATTTTGAGGAATGTTAATCGCAATACGCCAGCCGTGCCCTATATGTTTGATGAATTAACAGGACCGGCGAATTATGGTAGTTAGTTTATATCAAAAATACGTAAACACAGATCTTTTTTATAATAATATAAGATTATTATTGTCAAGAAGATGTTCTATAACTTTTATACATTATTAACGCCGCACTTTCTATGTCTTCACTATTTTAGTGCAGGCTATTCAATAAAACAACAAAACCATCCATCCAAAATTATTGAGAGTTACAAAATGACGTATGTAGGTACTCTTAGGCAGAAGTGTGCATGGTACTTAAAAAAATGCAAATAATGAAACAAGCGAAATTTTAATTTTATACAGGGTGTCCGAAAATAAGTGCAACAAGTTTTGATGAAATCATTGTTGAAAATTCAGTTTCATCAAATCTTGGCGATCTTGCCATTTTGCACATCGTTTTCATTTACTATTCTGAATAACTTTTCAGTTATATTTTGCTGTATTTTCAGCGGAAAAGACTCCTTACCTGAAACGAAAACAGTTTCTACTCGATGTACTGAATATTTCAAATGGGATTATTTCAAAAACGACTTCAACAAGGTATGTATACCTTTTCTTAAGTTTTATTGGGTTTTTTGCCACACTTCTGAAAAATAATAAAAATTAATTAAATAAGCCCTTGCGCCAAACGGAACAGTCAAGGGTTATTTTTGAAACTAAGTTTGCCTAACCAAAAAATCTCACACTGAAAAAAGCAGATAAGTAAAAAATAACAAAAATCACATCACTATCGCGCACTTCTGTAATATTGACGTTTCGAAAAACTCTCTGTTGTCGTTTTCAAAATAGTAGTAAAATATTAAACCGTTTGTCAAGTTTGACAGTTTAAAATTTTAAACTGCGCGATAGTGATGTGATTTTTGTTATTTTTTTACTTATCTGCTTTTTTCAGTGTGAGATTTTTTGGTTAGGCAAACTTAGTTTCAAAAATAACCCTTGACTGTTCCGTTTGGCGCAAGGGCTTATTTAATTAATTTTTATTATTTTTCAGAAGTGTGGCAAAAAACCCAATAAAACTTAAGAAAACTAAAATTATGCCACAAATAAATAGCTTCAGACAGTATGTATACCTTCTTTCTGATAAAAAAAAGTAGGAAAATCGACTGTCAGATACATTAAGCCGCAAAAAAGTTCTGTTATTTAAAAGAAGCATGATGTGCCATAAGTGGCGGCCTCGATTAGTGGCGTCAAAATTAGAAACAAATTTTAATTTCTCGCCCCCAAAGACCCCCGATCTCTAAAATGTCTGCAAATATTTGGATTTTTTAAGTTATTTACAAAAATATCGAAAATAAAATTATAACTTTGACACCATTTTTAATCATCAACAATTTTGACTACGGTAAGTTTGGCAACGTCGCACTATTTTGTCATTAGAGATCTACTCTTGCTCTATGTTGCATTTATTTTGGGACATCCTGTATTATTGAATAGGTAAACATGAATTCCCGATTATTGAAACATATCAGCAGTAGATGTGACAACTTTGCCTACGGATTTAGTTCGTGAAGTCTCCTACAATAAATCATATTTCAGTCGACAAAACGGTAAGAATATGTATAGTTTATTCTATCTACTCCATGACTATTTCTTCATGTAGGCGCAGTTTGGACACATGAACAAGCCAACACAATATAACCATCGTCGATTCATCAGACTCTCCACATCCAAATCCCCCCCTTCCGTTTCTTCCGTGACGAGCAATAAAAAATCGTCTATCAAAACGATTACGACGTCGAAAAAACCATTGTGGATCGTAAGCAGCTTAATTTTCGGGCGGCACTTCGTTTGCTCACAGTCAAAGGCGTACGTGATTTCCGAAGAATATTGCCGAGTCAATATTTGTGCGCCCATTGTCGGTAGCCGGTTTCGAATGACTTTTCTAGGAATTTTTCTTTAAATTATTCATTAGCAAACGTGGACGTCCTTACAAGGTACTTCCGTGAGTTCGGTGTGTTTTCGAGTCCGTACTGGGACTGATTACAAATCAACGTACAAATAAATGATTAAATAATAGCAACAGATGTACCATTAAAAAAATGTCCTACGGTAAACTGTAGAAAAATAGGAGATACGAAATGTCAATTTTGTTTGTAGGGAAATAGTAATAGAGTTCTTTAATGCCATATTTACTGCTTTGAAATTATTCAAAGTTGAATAATAGAGCAAAGTAGATAAGTAGGATATATCGATGGAGTCATGGATACTTTGTTAAACATTAGTCGCCATATTGATGATTGAGTTCACTTATGATTGTTTGTGGTTCAATTTGCTGAAGAGTATGTAAAAATGGAATCTAATGAAGATTTAGGTGTACCTGAGGAGATACTGGAGTGTGCGAAAGACGTTTCTTTGAATCTTCTCTTAAAGAAATCTTGAAAAAGTTATAAATGTGCCTACCAACTTTTTTGGATTGGTGCATAGAAAAAAATACTAAATTGTATTCAGAAGATGTATTGATGGTGTATTTTTCAAACTTAAAATGAAGCCGTCAACGCTTTGGTCACAATATTCAATGTTGTGGTCAATGTTGGATATAAAGAAGTGGATTGATATAAGCAAATATTCATAGCAACATGCTTTTCTCAAGAAACAAAATAAGAGATATGTACCGAAAAAATCGAAAGTATTTACAAAGGAGCAAGTTGATTACTTCTTGAATAGTGCACCTGATAATTTATATTTGATGACGAAGGTCGCTCTAAAAATTAAAGATCAACGTTTTTAAAAAGCTTCTTTATAGGTCGTTCTAATATTGGTTGCAGGCGCATGCCGTTCTGATGAATTAGTCAATTTAACAATTGATAATGTTGAAGGATGTCAAATCCGCCTTAATTATAAAAATTGCCAATACCAAAACCAAGAGACCACGTTCTTTTACTGTGCTGGGGGACAAATATTTATAATATATAAAAAAGTTTTGAAACTAAATTTTTGGTTACTCATACCTTGTCTGTTTAAAGAAATGTAATTAAAATTTAGTAGATGTTTTCAGGACTCACTAAATTGGGACATATATTCAATTTTAGGTAAAAAAATGTAGAGAGAGGGATTTACAACCTTTACGAAAAATATACAAAAAAAATAGTGTATAAAAAATGTTGAAGGTATACCTAACAAACTCTCAAAATAGGTTACTAATATTTCTGTAGCATTTCTGCAGCTAGATTAGGAAATCAGATGAATGATAGATGAACTGCCACGGTTGTTATGTATACTTCGACGATCAACATGCAATAAAAGCCAATTACAGTGTATACCGTCCCGGAAAAAATACGAATTATGCGTAGTGGCGCAATCGAACGCATGTTTAGTAATTCTAATCTTGTTGTGGTACTTCAATAAAACTCTAGTTACCATAAATACATCGTTAATTTTTATGCTAATTTGTTGTTTAGCCAACATGATTAATATCACAATTGAATTAATTTAATAATTTGCATTATCGACACTTGCGGCGAGGAAAATATAGAGATCTACAGTGTGTTAAAATATGACCTAGAACCATCTAATTGTACAGCTGCGGACAATAAAAACTTTCCAACCGAAACCGCTTACGGTCTTTTATATAACGAGGCTTTGCCATTTTCATTATTGAGACCTTTTTAAAAGTATTAGGTTGGTAACCTTATTTTTAACGATAATAATTATTAACTAACAAGGAATTATACAGAGTGTTTCAATGGGAAATGTGCATACGTTAACAGTGGATACAGGTAATCTAGGAGGCCTCAAAAACCTGTTGTAAACGGCTCTAATGTCTAACCATTGTCATTCCCGCGTTTTACTGATTGTGGCTAACTTGCCATAAAGGCGAACCACTCTGTATAATCGAATGATTTTTGGTAGGGGTGCTATCTTGCTTCTCTCCATCCACTAACGTCATAAACGAAACATATGTAGGTCTTATGGCATAGTTTTTTCATTTTCTTTATTTGCGATAACAACACCCTGTACGTCGAATTTTGAAAAATCTGTTCACGCATGTAGTTGCCCAAGTCTTCAAATTTGATTGTTCGATGAAATATCTGTCTAAGAGAGATTTTTTCAAATAAAAATTAGTAAACCTATTTTTATCACCAAATGCACAATTAATTATTATTTTATACATAAGACTACCTTTCCATTTGGAGGGGGGAGGTGGTAAATTATGACTGTCAATTTTCCAAACAACAGATATCACTCCTGTTGATTATTACTTTACTTTACTTTTACGACAATTTTACATTAAACTAATGTCACTATAATACTATTTCCTAGTTGTAATTTTTTCCCTGGACTTGATCGCCCTGTATCTCTGTTAGAAAGCGAGATAAAAGGTATATTGTATTTAAATTTTTTGCTTAAAATTTCGCAAGAAATCTATTCCTGCAGTTTCAGTTTTTAACTGACTAACCATTAGTCCATAAATCACAAGTTGGTACCAAGTGCTACGTAGGTGCAAATTATAATGATAAAAGCTTGTATTATATGTATATATGGCTGTCAGCTTGAGGTAGTTGACGACAGCTTGTTGTATATTTTATCGTAAAGACACAATACCCACAAAGAATTTGATATATGCAGATAGATTAAACAGCAATAGCATTTTATCAGGAGTTACATATTTCTGACCAGCACTATGGATTTCCTCCTGGAAGATCAACTACCACGAATTTGCTACAGTGTCTAAATGACTATTGCAAATTGATACTGGTGAGTGTGTTGACTTTATTGATTGATTTCAATAAGGCCTTCGATAAAGTGCCCATTACATATCTTCAAAATTGAACATATGGGTATTATGGTCAATCTCATCAAGTGGACTTCTGCATTTTCAGATAACCGTCTTTCGTACGTAAAAGTAGGTACGGATACCTCAGTATATTTTTCTGTTAAAAGTGGAGTCCCTCAAGACAAGTGTTGGGTCCATTGATTTTTCTTCTATACAGTATGCGCCAAAAGTATGGAATAAATTCAATAAAAACGAAACAATTATTTTTTGGGAAAAATTCTCGAACAGGTCGATTTTTAATTTAAAAAATACATATTTTAGCGTAAAGTGCGATTTTCAAATGTCATTTGTTTTCGAGTAATGACGTCATCGATTTTTTTTTAAATGGCAACTTCATATTTTTTTCCTTGATTCTGAAAGATCGTTTAATTCTCTATCAGACAGTACTAAAATTTTGCCCTCTTATAGGAAAGTTTTCGAGTAAATGACGATTGAATGTTAGAAAACGTAAATTTTATCCATAAAAAAGTAACAATTCTGAGGTATGTAAAATAAAATACAATTGATTAAATTTTATACTTAAAACTTCTTGACAATGCGCAAGTCTGTGAAGAAATTCTTCTTGCACATTATGAATGATTTCTGGGGTAACTCTGCGTATTTCGTCCCGAATGCGATTTTGAAGTTCTTCTAAATTACGTGGTTTATTAATGTACACTTTTGACTTCAAGTATCTCCATAAAAAATAGTCAAGAGGTGTAAGATCTAGCGATCTCGCAGACCATTCTATCGGTCCGCGTCTGCCGATCCACCTCCCAGGAAAACAGTTGTCCAAAAAATCTCGTACAGGGCGCGCATAGTGCGAAGGTGCACCGTCTTGCTGAAACCATATGGTATCGTCAGGAATGTCAGGGTCATTATCGTTAGGAAAAATTACTGCAAGGGCTGGAACAAGGTCATTTTCTAGAAACTCTAAATATCTTTGTCCTGTAAGGGTTCCTTCAAAGAAGAAAGGCCCTACTATTCTGTCGTCAGCTATTCCAGCCCACACATTTAATTTCTGAGGGTGTTGGGTATGTGCCTCTGCCATCCAATGAGGATTTTCCCTACTCCAATATCTGCAAGTTTGACGGTTTACTGTACCATTCAGACAAAATGTGGCCTCATCTGAAAAAAGTATTTGCCGATGTAAATTTCTATTTCCTTGACATAAATCCATTAGAATTTCGCAAAAGTGTAAGCGGCGATCGGAATCATCTTCATTGAGTTCCTGCACAAGTTGAATTTTGTAGGGATGATATTTTTCCTTCCTCAAAATACGTAGCACTGTGCTCTGACTAGTGTCATTGTTTAATGCAACCAATCGTGAAGAATTATGAGGATTATCCACCATACTTATCAAAATGTTCTGTTTCTGATTTTCATTAATGCTTGGACGTCTAGGTTTTGGAATATTTACAACATTGCCAGTTTCTCTAAATTTAGACTCTACCTTACTGACTATTGATTGGCTGATAAGGCGATCTGGATATTTTTCATTAAATAAATCGCAAACTTCCTGCTGAGTTCTAGTCATATTCCCGCATCCGATAAGAATTAAAATTTCAATTCTTTGAGTAACAGTTAAATGTGCCATAATACTTTAAATTGAATAATAATTTCTATGTCGCTTACAATACTTATTAGAAAGTCGGTGTGACAATGACACTTTGCAAAGATTTTCACCTACGTGATTCATAAAAGAACTATGGAATTCGAAAAACTAAACTTGATAACGTTTTTGCTTTATTTTAATTGATTTACGTTTTCTAACATTCAATCGCCATTTACTCGAAAACTTTCCTATGTAAGAGGGCAAAATTTTAGTACTGTCTGATAGAGAATTAAACGATCTTTCAGAATCAAGGAAAAAAATATGGTGTTGCCATTAAAAAAAAAAAAATGTTCTCAGTATGCTGATGACACAAAAATTTATGGCAATCCTTTTAATAGCCAACTTTGCAATAGAGCTTGATTGCTGTAGAGAGCTAGTGCAAAAAATGGTTATTTCCTCTGAATATAAAAAATTTATAGTTTTTCACTTGCGAGATTATATTTATCAAATTAACAATGTATCTTCAGCAAAAAAGGGCAGACCAACTGATCTTAGTATAGTTATTTCTAATGACCTCTCATCATCACCTCATATAAACGCTTGCCTATTATCCTTCAATGTTTTCGTTTGTGATAGAAAAATCTCGTGATATCTTTGTTTTCATAAACGGAATAATCATATGAATGCATTGTCCTTCATCTTTAACATTTTGTAGGTACAGATTTGTCAATTCAGTACGCCTGCAGTCACCTGCAAGCCCCACTATCAATGCAACTTTTATCATATCATAAAACGAGTTTTATCATCGGTTTCCATTGAGTTATGTTTTCTTTTATTATAATGTTTTTCACTGAAGTCTTTCCGATTTTCTTTCTAGAAACGCAATTTAATGGACGTACTTACTAATATCCGTATTTTTCTTCATTGATATAACTGAACTCAGCATAGAATAATATACCCAAAGCGACGAAGGCTTGATATGTTTTAAAACATATTCGAAATATGCCAGAAGAACCTTTTCATTGCTGCTGTTCTTGATTCATTTCCCGTTACACCAATCTTCAAGTATTGCATAAGTTTGCTCGTACATCTGTCTTGATTTTTCGGGAAGTAGGGAATCGACAACGCTTTGCGCAATGTCTTCGATATCCGAAGGGGCACGCTCGGAATCAGAATTATCCATATTAATATTCTCTTTCACTAAAACTGAACGTATGACACAAAATTAGATGTCAATACTGAAGTTGTCAAACGTAAAATTTAAAACAATCAATAACTATGGTTACCACGATATTATCAAATAAGAGCACCTAATAATTTTGTATTTCAATTTATGAAAATGTTTTATTTTAAGATGAATCGAATCTGCAAATAATAGCTATTTATGATATACGTGTTAAAAGTAAGATTTTATTTTGTGAGTGAAGATGATTTTAACCTCACGAACAAAATAAAATCACTTTTAACACGTATATCATACACTATTTTTTCTACAAAACAATCGGAAGAACTTTAAACTCAATAAAAATAAGAAATCAAAAAATACCACACAGATCGCAATGTTTATGAACCAAAATTTTCGTAGCAACCAGTGCCGTTGCTAGTTACGGAAAAAACGCAAAAATATTGACAGCATTTTCTAGTAATATTATAAGTATAATGAATAATCTCGATAATGAGCGTAACGAATCCATCCCTGCTGAAATCGAAGAAGCCGCCAGTCGAGCAACATTGAAATTATTGCCGGCGAAATCAAAGGAACAATATGAAATCGCTTATAGACGCTTTTCGGAATGGTGCAACATTAAAAAGATCCCTGGGAAATGTAACGAAAGTGTTTTACTGGCATATTTTGAGGAAAAAGCCAAGATATGGAAATCGTCAACACTGTGGTCAAATTATTCCATGATCTAAAACTATGTTAAAAATAAACCAAGATCAAGATATAAGCAAACATTATAAACATATTGCTTTTTTAAAATGGAAGGGTGAAGGATATCAAGCAAAAAAGTCAAAAGTTTTGACGAAGACGCATATCGACAAATTTCTCACAGAAGCAGAAGACGAAAAGTATCTGATGATGAAAGTCGCAGCAATAGTGGGTGTCTTCGGGGCGTGTCGCCGGAAGGAATTGTGTCAGATGACCATCGACAATATCGAATATTTGGGCACTTCGGTTGTTGTGACCATACCAGATACTAAAACGAAAGTGCCTCGGACTTTCAGTGTTGTTGGTGAATTCTATTTAAACTTTTTTAGAAAGTATATGGCACTCCGGCCACCCAACGCTGACCATAGACGACTTTTTCTTAAATATATGAAGAATAAATGTGTGAAGAATCCAGTCGGAATTAACATGTTTGGTAAAATGCCTGCAGATTCTGGTGCAAATCTTACTACCATCAAGAGACATGGAGGATGGAAATCTTCGACGGTAGCTGAAGGCTACATTGAAAATTCACTGGAACAGAAGAAGGAAATTGCGTGCCAAATACTTCCTACTGCTATAACTACTAGCAAGACCACCAGTACTACCAGTAGTATTTCTACAGAAAATAGATGTGTCACACATGTTGACAGTAAAACCAACTTAAGTATGATGACTCCGCAGGGAATTACAATTTCAATTGTTCTAATTTTACTATAAATGTTAATAGTAATAACTAGTTGAAATGTTGGTTTGTACTTATTTAAAATAAAAAGTTGTTCATGTGTTTGTTAATAGTATATTATGCAACGATCATGTATTAATAACCATTACATGAGAGTTGCATACGCTATTTTTTCTACACCCGATAAATAATCAAAAACCATAAATTTTATATTTTTATTGAACACAATAGGTAACAGTAATTATTCGTATGAACTGCATTTTCTGATTTCTCCGATATGTGTGGAGGAGTCGATGGTAATTCTTCTATATCGCTGATATCAGACATTTTGATAAATTATCGAAGTTTAGCTAGGTATCTACGAAAATTTAATACGTAATGATTTTGACATCTAAAATAATTACATAGGAACCTAGGATAAACGTCAAATGCACAGCATGCTTGGTTGAAAAATTATGGGTTTCTATTGATTAAAAATCTGTATCGTAATGGGTATCATTATGAAACGGATTATGGGCATATAAGTGCATTGTTATAATACGGGTGTAGAAAAAACGTTTTATTAATTTTCAAAACAAACTTTAAATAAACTTTGATTTACTTTTAACACGCGTGTCAAAAAATGACATTTTTAACATCAAAAATGTCAATTAAAAAGCCCACTTTTAACAGTTTTGTAGAAAAAATCTATTTGGACTGTTGCAGAATAAACTGAATGATACACGTTCGAAATGAACTTTGTTAATGGAATTTGTGTTTCATTGTAGCACTCATATCATAACTATTATTCTTGATGTGTTTATGAATGTATATCTCTATTTTTTTAAACTATATTATATTTAATTCTTAATGTGTAGTTTGTACCTGCAGTTTTTTTAAATTTTATACTGTACGTTGATATTTTGATATGTTTAATATTACTTTCTGCTTTTTGAGTGTACTGGTGTACTTTCAAACAGATACAAACTACAAACAGCGCCGTTATGTAACTAAAACACATGTAACAATATACCGACCCTGACCGTTGGAGGAATGCAGTAGAGATTCGAAAAATATATTTACTCAGAAATTACGGGCCCATCTACAGGCATTATCCAATTATTGATCTAGCTGAACCAGCGCTGCTGAACTTTTCCGTGGAGCAATATTTGTCCCGCTCGTTAACGCGCCGTTTAACTGATATTTATTGTTTAATTATGCTTAATTCAATTCAGTTGCCTCATTGTCTTCTATTTCTTTGTCCACGGCTTAACTAAGCTGTGAAATCGTAATCGGTTATGCTGCCTCCGATCTCCCCCTCTTTTCGACATGTTAAACGTTCTTCTTTAAATTCTGTTCATGTCGGAAAACTATTACACCTCCAACAAAAAGTCGCGGGTTTTGACTGGTATTAGTGAAATGTCATAACTATCTAGTTCGATGTGAGACAAATGGAAGCGTTTTTCATATTGGCGGCTGATTTTTTTGTATGTGTAGTGCCAATTTACAGCCTGACAATTAACTGTATAAGCTTTAGCGGTAATTGTAAACAAATTGTTGTTCACCCTTACACCGCAATCTAGTGGTTCGTGAATTTCGCGAATATTCCACTATCCATATTATCATGGTAATCCCAACTTGAAACTCTCGTAAACCATTATCGCCGCCTCTTCTCCGGATATACCGTTAATCCCGCAAAAAAATCCATCTAAAACTGCTTTTCGTTTGTTGCCAATCCTTGGAGATTATATGCCCTTCATTTATCACGGTCTCGACGAGATAATAAATTTTCCTTCACGACGTACGACGTATTTTTTCTACATGCCCACTTCACCATACTTATTCTATCGCTCTTTTCTATCAACAGAAAAATTCATGCATATTACGCATTAAAACTATTCTGGGCAATCTGTAAGCAAATCTTTGTTTTCTACGATTGCAGCTTGAATTTTAATTAATGTTGCAAGTTCCTTTTTAAAATATAAACCGTTAATCTTTATACAAATCACTTATTTCACTTGTGCGCTTCATTTTGTTTGTTTGTTTCCATTTTCACGACTTTTTAACGCACCACATACTCTTTTATCATACAGACTATGTTATAAATTGCACCTTTCCACAGCATCATTCAATAAAATCTTCGCGTTTAATATTCGAATTCCCTGATACATATTGTTTACCATAGAAATTATTATTTCTGTTAAATTCGCTCGCTTACAGCTACACTGAATATTATCAGATTAATAGTAATATCTCTACTCCTCAACCTAACCACGTGGATAAGCCCAGAAGGAGAACACTTGTGCGGGAGAGGAAGCGGCATATTATTAATAATCAGGCCGCATTTGCGCCTAGAAACGACTTACGTTGGAAAGCCCTAAGTACCATTCAGTGCAGGAATGAGAGAATCCTGGAAAATCTCATTAATTAGGGGGATGATTAAACGGCGACCGGTATCAATATCTTACATACCTGCAGAAACGGTGTATTTACAAGCGAGAATATACAAATTTATTTTGTCAAACAGAAAAGTATTACAATAATAATGGTATGGTGGTATGGTTTTAAACTACTAAGTTCTAAGTAGAAGTTTCTATTGTACAAAGGAACTTTTATATATATATATATATTTTTAAGAGATTTTTGTATCTCAGAGAATAGCTGATATCGGAATGGTGAAAATTGATTCTAATAGATTTTTTTAAGTAGAGCTGGCGTACTCGAAATTTCTCTACAGGATGTTTCTCCCTATTTTTTCATACTCACTATTATTAAAGCACAGTTCAAATGTAATTGTTCCACGGAAAGCATTACTTTGCATGCCCCCATGTTATTATTACCGTTTCCTTTATTTTTACCAACAAGTCATCGTATAATAAAGCAATAAGAAACTTTTCCAGCAGCCACAATCTAGCCGACAATTATTTGTTTTGAAATAATTGCAGTCGATGAAACGCGTGGGTGAAAATTATCCGGTTACCAGCTTTACAGCTTTATTTCTCCCTTGAAAATGCCATTAATAATAATAAGTGTGGTAATTTATTAAATAAAATAGAATATATTTGTTGAATAGTGCGGTTGGCAAGTTTCATAATATTTATATCTGCTGCTGCTAATCACTACACAGCTGTAAATAACACGAGCTACTGATACCTTAATATTATAATCGTAAATAATCACCTTTTTCCAAAAGTGCTGCAAATAAAAATGTTTTGTCAACATATTTTAACAAAAATTGTTATCACCTTTTTAACAAATACTTTAGTAATTTGACATCATCAGAGAGCAAAAATTGATATTAGTATATCTGATTTCAAATCCATTTAAATTGATGTATGCAAAAAAGTCACATATCCACAAAAGCATATTATGAGCAAATGGAAATTTTTTTTTACTATTATTTAGAATACATTTTCCATAATTTTAATCATTAAAAATAATAGTATGAGGCATATAGACAACTTGTCTAAAATAATTTGGCAATAGATACGTCATGAAACATGGAGTCAATACCGTAAAAAATGTTTTGTAAAATCCTTATAGTGCCGAGAAAAAGATTATGGAAGTTCTGGTAGTTTCAACCTTTACATCGCTGGGCTCTAGTCTCTAGCCCGGTAATTCCGAATATTGAAATCCGATTACTTAGTATTAACATTTTTGTGATGCTAGTGTTTACATTAATTTTTCAAGTGTCAAAAATGGCTTATGTGTATAGCAACTCGAAGTGATGGATATCGTTTTAACTTATGGTGAAGAAAACTGCTTTAGCAGAATGATATATGAGTGCAGAATTCTTTAAACAAGCCAATAAGAGTGTATATTGGTGGTTTTGACTACACAAAACTACTGAATTTAAAAGAGGCTAGTACCTAAATTTTACATTTATATTATGTTAATTAATTAAAGATGTTTTTAAATCTGTATTACAGATTACACTGCAAATTTTCTCCATTTAATAAATTAGATATTTCATGAGGTGGCTGAACTAAAGCAGACGCCTGTAAACATAGGTTTTTGACAACTTGGCGCTTCTCACGTTCTACCCCAAGCAAAACTATGTGCCTTGCCTCACCTTCTTTTGCAGGCCGCACACGACCCCCCAAGTAGTCCAAGATATATGTTATAGAGATAGATATAGAGATAATCTTGAATTTTCCAGCGCCATCTAGTAGATTTCGCGAATATTCATTACTGCTTAATATTTTCAACCATTCAAGTTTATGCTATGAGACTCAAATTTTACATCTCCTTGCTTAGGTATTTTAGAGCAGATAATGCGTCATACTCAAGGGCTTCGGCAGGGGGGGACAAGGGAGGGGCAGTTGCTTCCCTCTGGAAGTTAATATTTCAGTTAAAAATAAGGGTAAAGAGGTAAGAATTTTAATTTTTTTTAGTTATTTCTTGTTAAATAGTAATGTAGGATTAATTTTTTGTGATTTTGTTATGATTTGGTCACGTTTGCAGGTGTAATATTCCATTTTACTTTATTTAGGCGTGTTATCTCCTATAGCACCAAATATTTTACCAAAGTTTCTTGTTTTCAGTTATTTTTCATTAAAATTTAGAAGAAACTACCTACACGTTATTTTTGATGCTCCCCCCTCCTGAATTTTTTTTACGGCGCCCATGGCTATACTGCAATAGTACAAAGGGCTGGCACCAGGCAGGACGAGCCGGTCAGTGGTACGACATCCTGTACAACTCATGCATTTGCAAATACCCGACGTGACACCATCACCCGACTAAATATATAAAACAAAGAAATACCAGTTCGTATATATCATTTCTACTATGTTGGTAACCATAATCGGGCTGCCTTTGTTTATAGACGGACTCGTTACTTCCATAGGCCCCGTGAATAATTGTCCGAGCGACAGAAAAATATGCTCCCAGTGCCCTTAAATAGTCCGTGAGTACACGTGCATACCGTGATATACGAGTGCTGCTGTGGAATGGAATTCGCTTTCCGACGTTCGCACAATTTGCAACAAAGCAATGCCACGGTAGCAAATTGGCGCAGATCGTAGATAAAATGCTGCATTAGTAGTACAACTGCGATTTTCTGTCGTTGTTGGAACAGTCATTAAACGAAATTTTTAAGTCGATTTAGATAGATGAATTAGAACCATTTATACATTGGTCACAATATCATTCATTTTTTTTTCTTAGAACCAATCGGCCCTTACTTTTGAACGGAAGTTTACTGCGACCGATGTATTATTGGCAAGTTCCGTCTGCTGAAGATGGTAACAATTTATTTACGATTGAAATTTTAAAACAGCCAACATAAGTTTCCAGATGAAGCAAATTGAGAGTTGCTATTTCTTTTAGAGCAGATGCCACTGGTATTAGAAAATTGATAATTTTATAAAATATTTACCTACCGAGTTTCAGCCTGTTAAAATGACAGGTTTCCATTTTACAAATTTCGAATTTTTGATTTACCCCAATTTCCACCCTTCTGACGGCTTGCAAGTGGGTGCTGCTAGCATCAGAAAATTGATAATTTTATAAAGTAATTTACCTACCGACTTTCAGCCTGTTAAAATGACGAGTTTCGATTTTAGATATATCGAATTTTTCATTTATCCCAATTTGCATCCCTCTGATGGCTTGCGAGTAGATACCACTGGTGTTAGAAAATTAATAAATTTTATAAAACATTTACCTACGGAGTTTCAGCCTGTTAAAATGACAAGTTTCCATTTCAGAAATATCGAATTTTTAATTTACCCGAATTTCTGCCCCTCTGACGACTTGCGAGTGGATGCCACTGGTATCAGAAAATTGATAATTTTATAAAGTAATTACCTACCGAGTTTCAGCCTGTTAAAATGACGGGTTTCCATTTTAGATATATCGAATTTTTAATTTATCCCAATTTCCACCCCTTTGATGGGTTACGTGTGAATGCCACTGAGCTCAAAGATTTTTTGTAAAAGTGCTTTTTGTCACGCCCTCATGTTGCACGAACCACAAGTGTATCTGTTATGTATTGTTTGAGTTCCAGCTGTAACCAAGTTTAACACGCAAATTTCTTATGCCTTATTTTTTTCTCATTTCGTTTTCTTCACAATTAATATTCGTTATGATATTACGTTCAAACTAAGAAAATTACAAAAATAAATTCATTTGCCCCACAATCCCCTACGTGGAAATATTTACCAACATATTTACGTTGTTTTTTCGCAAAACACGCAAGTCGTAAATAACCGGCTACATTACCAGCAGATGCCTTTGCAACAATCCGAAAAAAAAACACCTCGGCAAACAAACTCATATTTCACAGTGGCGTTATTGAGTAACATCGCACTAGGCGGTGATTATTCGTAACATAATCCAGGATCCACTTGACACTGCCGACCATAAGCGAAAAGCAGGCCGCGTAACACAAGAAACACGCTGGCATTGAGAAAAAATCGGCGATAAGAAATGTGAAGGAAACGCCTTCCAGTTTGTGTATAGTACATCTCATCGATATAAGGGAATACAAAAAATTTCAAAAGACGCTGAAACTAAGTCGTAGGACAGAGTGCTGCAATGTAGTTTCAAACAAGTGACAAAAATCATTAGAATATGTCAGGAACCACTAGATGGCGCTGTAAAAGTCAAGATCTTGGAAATAGGGGTGTCAACAATTTGCTTACAAATGCCACTAAAGATTATATTATTATAAAGCTTTTAATTGCAAAATTAGTAGTAATAAACAAAGGGTGCATATATATCGTAAATTCCTAATATGCTCGTAACCTCGTAGCCTTTTCAGATTCTGATATAATGCTTCGGTTCGAAATCCAAAAAGATATCATGAACTACTTGGAGGAACGTGTGCGATCTCTGAAAGAAGGTGAGGACTTTTTAGGCGGGTACATAATTTTCTGTGAAGGGAAGAACGTGATCAGCCCCAAGTTGTCAAAAGACTGTTTACAGACGTCTGTTTTAGTTCATCAGCCACCCTATGAAATATATACATTATTAAGTAATGCAGAAAATTGGCAGTATGTATAATACAGATTTAAAAACATCATCATCAACATTAAATAATTCACAACATAACCTTGTTACCTGGCATAAAATCCTCTACAGAAAAATGTTTGCTACACGTGTTTTCTTATCAGTTTTACGATTTTTAATTTAGAGTCTCAGAGTGTGGGGTCTATGGGAAATGTACGCAGGGAAATATCAAAAATACAGTAAGAGGAGCACACATTTTTCGAGATTTTGTGCACATATTCTTGCGTATGTTTTGCGTTTTTGTACACTTTTTATAACTAAATATCAATAACGTTTGCAAAATTACAAAATATATATACAGGGTGTCCGGAAATGATGAGCAAAAAATTCAGGGGATAATTCTAGACCGAAAATAAATGCTACCACTTCTTATAACATTTTTTCCAAAACTGATAAATTAACGTTACAGGATGTTAAAGTTAAAATTTTATTTTCGATATTTGTAAATAACTTAAGAAATCCAAATATTTACATAAAATTTGTAAATCGGGGGTTTTCGTAGACGAGAAATTCAAATATGTTTCTAATTTTGACTTCACTAGTAGAGGGCGCTTCTTATGGCACACCATGTTTCTTTTAAATGACAGAACTTTTTTGCTGCTTAGTGTATCCATCTGCCTATTGAAACAATCGATTCTCCTACCTGTTATATCTGAAAAAGGTATACCTTATTGAAGTCGTTAAGAGTAACAGTTTTCGAAATAATCTTATTTGAAATATTCAGTGCACCGATTGAAAACTGTTATCGTTTCAGTTAAAGTGCCTTCTCTACTGAGAATACAGCAAAATGTTACTTGAAAAAGTTGTTCAGAACGGTAAATTATGGAGATGTGCAAAATTTTAAGAAAATCGACCTGTTTTGATGAAATCTTTGTGCTTTGTTCAAAAATGGTTTCATCAAACCTCGCCGATCTTCTTGAAATTTTGCACGTCTCCATAATTTATGGTTACTTTTTCAAGTAACATTTTGCTGTATTGTCAGCAGAAAAGGCACTTTACCTGAAACCAAAACAGTTTTTACTCAGTGCACTGAACATTTCAAATAGGATTATTCAAAAATGGTTACGCCTACCGACTTCAGCAAGGTATAACTTTTTCAAATAAAACAGGTAGGAGAATCGATTGTTTCGATGCTCAGATGGATACATTAAGATGCAAAAAACTTCTGTCATTTAAATCAAACATGGTGTGCCACAAGTGGCGCCCTCTACTAGTGACGTCAAAATTAGAAACATATTCGAATTCCTCGTCCGCAAAAACCCCCGATTTACAAATTTTATGTAAATATTTGGATTTTTTAAGACAAATATTGAAAAAAAAAATAACTTTACCACCCTGTACCTCCGTTAATAATCAGTATTGGAAAAATGTTATAGAAAGAGGTAGCATTTATTTTCGGTCTAAAATTATTCCCTGAATTTTTTGCTCATCATTTCCGGACACCCTGTATATCGTTAGGATATAAACACATCCTAAAAATATTTTTGTATTAATAATTTAAAATCACATAATAACATCCAACATTTAATCAAAATATGTATTTAGCAGTTTTCTCCAGACAGTACACACATTTAAATTCATTATTCTATACTAAATTTAATTTTAAATTATTGTTGGCAAAATTGAGCAAATACTGGTTTGTAATATAAATACGGTCCTGTCTCACCGGCTGCACGCGGAAGCCTTTGATGTTTTTATGGCAGTTTCTTATGCTGTTTTTCTATTCCCGTATACAGATAAGATAAACCATACCCTTTGATACAAATCACGGCGAAAAAAACTAATCGCCCTTTAAAACTGACAGTCACTTATTTCCATGATAACTAAATACAAATATAAAATCAAAGCAATATGACGTATCCATGGCCTATCAACATTTTTTCGAAAAATTAAAAATAAACTACTTATAATCACATTCCATTACTTTTTCTCACCCTGTATTTGTTACTAATCACTGATCAGTTATTAATTTCGCGTCGATTTTTAAAAATGTAAACCAATTAAAGTATTTAGGTTAATCCTGTTGATGTTAAATAAACTACACCAATTTGTAACTTTAATAACGATTAATTATGTAAAGTAGGTATTTATTAAAGCATGCGAAAGAAATTATGAAAGAGACTGAATTGAGAAACGATTTTTTTCCAAACTAAACATTGGTTCCAAAAATACTTATCATAAAAATCAATCAGAATGCAGTGGTGTTGAAATTTTATTTCTTATTTCTTAAATTATTTGCTTATGTTTAAAGTGCACACACTCATAATATGAGAAATAAAGAAATGTGTGAAATAACTATGGTTCAGATATACGATGAAATGACACTGTTTTCTTGTTGAGGCATATTATATATACAGGCTGTATCACGTAAGAGGGCCACTCCCACGTATCTCGCTTAATATGTGAGACACGTCAAAAATCTTTAATTGTTTTTTGTTGCATTTTTGGAGGCCTTTATGCTCGTAAAAACAAATTTGAGATCCATGCCCAACTTTATGAGTAATAACAAAAAAACCTGTAAAGTGTCCAAACTTTAAGGCTGTCTAACTTTTTTATTTTAAGAGATAGAGAAAACTTATTAGTAATAAATTTTTATTGCAAAATTGATACCTTCTACCTGATATAAACAGATTTTTGAAATATCGTATGTGGTTCGCTGCGCCCTCTAGGCGGATAAATTTTTTTTTTATTGAAGCAGGCTATGGCCACAAAAATTGCCTGTTTTTTTCGTCTTTCATGCAATATACTATATGTTGCCCTTATCTTTTGTATTTATTACATTTTTTGCAATTTTAGTTAAAAAAAATGTACCTAAATATGTTCGTGTTGCTCAAGATAATGTAGAACCTGTTTTAAAGACGCCAACTGCAAAAAAATAATAAACAGAATGTACTTTTTTATGTAAATTACAGATTTTCTTATAATATTATTTTATTGGTTTTCACATTAGAAGCAATTGGGTCTTTAAAATTATTTTGACACAGACAATGCAATAAAATAATATTATAAGAAAATCTATATTTTGCACAAAAAAAGTACATTCTGTTTATTATTTTTTTGCAATTGGCGTCTTTAAAACAGGTTCTACATTATCTTGAGCAACACGAAAATATTTAGGTACATTTTTTTTTAACTAAAATTGAAAAAAATGTAATAAATACGAAAGATAAGGCAACATATAGTATATTGCATGAAAGACGAAAAAACAGGCAATTTTTTGGGCCATAGCCTGCTTCAATAAAAAAATTTTTTATCCGCCTAGAGGGCGCAGCGAACCACATACGATATTTCAAAAATCTGTTTATATCAGGTGAAAGGTATCAATTTTGCAATCAAAATTTATAACCAATAAGTTTTCTCTATCTCTTAAAATAAAAAAGTTAGACAGCCTTAAAGTTTGGGCACTTTACAGGTTTTTTTGTTATTACTCGTAAAGTTGGCCATGGATCTCAAATTTGTTTTTACGAGCATAAAGGCCTCCAAAAATGCAACAAAAACAATTAAAAGATTTTTGACGTGTCTCACATATTAAGAGAGATACATGCGAGTGGCCCTCTTATGTGATACAGCCTGTATACATGCTATTTTCAATATTATACGTCTAACTTTAATTGCGTAATGAATCATTTCAATTTAAAAATTTAATTATTGGTCCTTTTTAGCCACAAGAGATCGCAAATCATCAAGAAGAAATTACATAACCTAATTTCGTGAGATGCCTGAATTGTTCATGGCATATGTCGTAATCCCCGAGAAAACTAATTTTGCCCCTAACATAAAAAAGTTATCGGACTATCACATTTTTCACAAAGGACACAATTTTGTAAACGGCTCTTAGAACAGGTGACCCTAGAATGCAATACATAGCTTTCGCTGTAGCATTGCACAAGCCAAAAGGCATCCCAATTATGAACTTTTGCAGCAAATTGATAATGCTAGTATAGAAATTAGGAACAACAGCGTATTATTTACTTGTTGTAACGATAATAAAAACACCCTGTATATTCTCGATTTTTTCTTCACTTTCGAATTTTGTAGAGAATATTATCGATTAAACAACGGCAAGGACTTGTGCATAATTAAATAATTCAATCAACAAAAACAATTAAATATATCCAATGAATTAAAAAATGCTTTTAGATACGTATCCTTGTGAACTATTCTCTCGAAACTGTGACAATGGATGTTCCAGGCATGTTCCATGAGTCAGGCAAGGTGATCAACACCCTTTTATGGAATGTCTTACAAGTTGCAATAACTCTGAATGATGACCCACTGTTGTTTCAGAAAATTTATGATCAATTAGCGATGGTAAAAGATTTAGACCGACGGAGTAAATAAATATACCATTTGGGATGAAATAATAATTCGCCTACGCTTATCGTTGGATAAAGGTTTGCTAATGCTTGTGAGAAACAATATATAATTGCTATTTTTTAAACAGAAATTATAGAGGGAATTTACGAGGTTTTAGAAAATAACTGAAGAAATAACGACTTAATTTACCTTTTACAATTCTATTTTGCAACAATCCGATTTATTATTTGTTTCTAACGTATGTTTACTACATTTTAGTGAAAGTTATGTCACTTTAATTTTTAATTGATCAATAAGGATGCACCTACTTACCAAATAATTAAGAAATTGATGGATAGGGCGCCAACTGGATAAATTCTTGTTTATTGTGTTAACAAAAATTGTGAAAGTGTATAATTTCAATAATCAGTAGATATAAAATTATTAAAAAATGATTATGAATGCAATATAATCGAATATACATAATATTAGAAGCTTAAGAAATATTTCGAAATTGTTTTCAGTATAACAGTTTAAGATAAAATTATTTGCTTCTAAAGTTTATTGCAGATTTATGAGCAGTAATTAAATTCTTCAAAAATTGGAATTTCTCACACTTTATTCCTACGCCGATTTTTTTATAATAGAAGTATGCTTTCTTAATTTGAATTTTTGTATATTGTATTTTGTACTGGTTTTGGTAACTAAATAAATTTACATTTTTCGAAATATTATCGCAACGCGTGTGACAAGCTTTAGATTGAACGACACTCATATCTTTGTCTTCTCCAAAGAAATAGGCAGCAACCGAAGCAAAACATGTACGCTAAAATATTTTTTCTCATATACTCTTGCGTGATTGCTATAGTACAGGGTGAATCTTAAATAAGTACAAATATTTTAACCAGCAGTATAGTTTTGTGTGTAGAACACATAATTAATAGTTTTTTTACAAAAAAATCAGAAATAAAAAAGTGAAATTTTAAATAAATTTCGTAATTTTTCAGTAGAAAACTTGTTGAGGACCGCTGGCCTAGACCGACCCTTCATACTTTTATGAGTCATAGTGCTGCAGACTGAACGTGTGTTGCCAGTATTACACAAATGTATTTGCTTCAAGGAAGAAAAAATCTCAACTTTTAGCGAATTTTGTCAAGTGTAACATTTTATATTATTTTTTATTATCAAACTGTCATTGACTGTCATGACAGATTATCGGAAGCCCAAGTCAAACTTGTTAACCCCACATAATGCATGAAAATAGCAATAAAATTTGCTAAAAGTTGACATTTTTTCCATTTTAAATAAAAAACGCTTGCATAGTTTTTCGTTATTCTTCATAAAATAACTTAAGGAAATTGTGTTTTGTGTCCCTTTCTAACAGTGTACAATGACATTTAACTTGTGAAATGTGGATTACTGATTAAATAGTTAATTTTTTAACAAACAGGTAAGCTTGTGTGCACGTTTATGTATAATTTTTGAACATTGGACATAGTAATATCACGTAATATCTTCCTAAATATTTTACGGTAGTATTGAACTTGCGGAAATTCATTTTTAATCGTTGAAGTATAGTAAGGTTAGTTCAGATGTTAAAATTTATGTTAATATTGCTGCGTATCATACTACATACCCAATTTTACTGTACTTATGCTTAAAACAAGTATTTTTAAAATAGAACTATTACGTTAAAGGAAACGTAATATTTATATTGGAGGAGATATGGCAACCTCGTAACAAATCATATGTTTCATTACGTTGTTGGATGAAAAATCAGCCAGCGGTCCTCAAAATGTGGGTATTTTTAAAAAAAATTAATATCTCCGTAAATATTAGAAATCTTTAAAAATGGCTTTCACTAGACTGATTTAAATGACGAACTACACCAGCAGTTAAAATATTTGTACTTATTTAAGATTCACCCTGTATATTCTAATTATACCAAACCCACCTATAGTTTCGTTTAAATATTCTAGAATTTGAGTTAGCGAATTGCCATACTATCGTACAAAGGGATTATTTCAAACCTTAATTAAATTTAATATAACTATTACATAAATGAAAGGATGTTCTATCATATCTCTGTGGGATTTTGTTGTATTAAATTAATGAAAATAACATAAATCTTCAACAATTGGCATATCCCTATTATTCTCTACTTGAAAGCTTATGCGGAAATAATATACCCAGTATTATAACTATGTTACATTGGTAAAGACCATTATTGTTATAGTATTTACAATGTATTTTATGTCCTTTCCATTATATCATACCCATATTACTGAATTAATAACGGCGTTGCTAAAGGTTTCTGAAAGATGAAGTAGAAATTACAAAAATATATACAGAGTGTTGCGCATAAGAACCGACACAGAGCAGGTGCAAGTAGCGCGGCGTTACAGGCCTTCAAAATGGGGCTAAATATTTCGAAAAAAATATCTCTGAATTACTTTAACTTGGAAAAACCAAATTTGGTTCATGATTTACGTTTATTATTGGCCTTCGTTGACTATGAGTTCAAGTAAATTGGAACACTACAAGGTGTTTGAGGGTGAGTCACCACTAAAACTATACCAAACTTTTTTCCCATTGATCGTATTGTTTTACTCCTATTAAATTTTAGAATTTCAAGAAAAAAATGCATTAATTACTGTGTCTAATAACTGATGATCGTTTCTTATAACGTTACGTTTATTAATACGATTTCTGAAATCTTCTCGGGATTCAATTGGCGAGGAATAAACAAAATCCTTCTTCAATGTTCTGGCGATAGTGGTGGCAAATTTTATTGACAATCAAAAAGTCTAACACTAGCACTAAAATGAGGCGGTGCCTTATTATGCATAAACCAAAACTCTAGTCTAACTAGATTTGGTCCAATCAATAATACCGGTTCAAACATTTATCTTAAACTCGCACTGAAAATGTCTAGAAGTTATTGGGTAGGTTTACATCGGAATATTCATGAAAGTTGTAAACATTTGTAATTCCCGTACGAGTGAAATAACCATTATAAGTGAAAAGAATTTTCTTCTGAGAATTAATATTTTGGTGTAAGATAAACTCGCAAAAGGTCACCCGTCGATCCAAATCTTGAGGCAATAGCTCATATACTTTTTGAATGTGATATGGATATAGTAGATTACGTTTAAGAATTCGGTGTACAGAAGTTCTTGATAATCCAGTTTCTCGAGATAAAAGCACTGCATAGGTAGACCAGCAGTTTCACTCCGTTGTCGGCACTTTGAACTGCTTTCAGTTTTCTGCGGTGATCTCAAAATGTGAGTGCGATAGCGCATCCGATAGAATTTATAGAATCGGTGATCAGGACCGGAATAAAAATTTTTTATTTGCGCGTGAGAGCATAGTTATACCACATGAAAGTTTACGTTATATCTATCCACATTATGTAATAATTCAGTATACAGTTATAAATGGGTAATTCAACATGTATTATATACTATCATTTACTGCTACTAGCATACAGTGTGAAAATTCAATTTACTTCTTTGGACTCTTTAAAAAAAGAGTTTAAAATACATATTATTGCACTACAAAACATTATTATTTATTTACTTACTTTTTTTGTTATTAGTGATAAGTTTAATGGACAAATAATTTATTATGATGTTTTCTTTGTCTTTAATGATCTACGTAAACCAGAAGACAAGTATTTTTCAGAACAGAAAAATTATGTTTACTTAACTTTGAAAATTGTTAAATTGGAGATAAAAGTGCAGTAAAACATAAATTTAGAAAAAAAATATTTTTTATTATTTTGTTTTGAGACTTACTCTCATTATAGTGACTACAAGATATATGATCATCTACATAATTTGAAGATGAGCCGTCTTGTGCAGGAAACGTTGGAACGGCCTCTTTGCGTAATCTATTGCGCGAATCGTTAGGAAACATATTATTTTAAAAATGTATTTGACAGTTTGTATGAACTATTACTAATCCTGAGCAACTTTTCTAATAAATCTCATCTATTAGAAGCCTCTGCACAGAAATTTTCTCTAAAATAAAAATTTGTATTTGTGAAAAATATAAATATGTATATTTCAAACTTCATTTTCATGAGAAGTATTTATATTCCAATGTTATACTTAAGAAATAAGTTAATAGATAAGGCAATAGCAGTAAAATATCATTTATGGTTTGTACAATATATTATAGATTACTTATTACTTATTTATGCCTTTAGGAAATTTAAAGAAACTTTACTATTATATAAGATATATTTAAACATCTAACGGCTGCGCAGCGACTCGTTCCTCGATCAGACTCAAAATATTGCTTTAATACGGCTCTGTATAACCGATGTTTGCACTCCCAGAGTTGGATGTAAACTGAGGTCTCTGCAGCTTGAAATGGATGCGCGAGCTGCTATGCGCGACTTATTATTTCGGCTCGAGTGTTTCTATTGGTCTCCCTATACTGTGATAAACGTTTAGTACTTATTTGCGGGTCATCTTTAACTGATTGTAAAATATTTTCTTTGTCTTGTACCCTTATTACACTACACTGCACATGTTCTGGGATATTATTGAAAACGTTTCATGTCTCTTGAGTCCGTCTTTCAACATTAGAAAATGTTTCTCCATGGGGATCACTTGATTTGGAAATATCTTACGATATTCTCCCCCACTTCTTCTACAGTTTCCTTCACAGAAATCTAGCACAAGTAACATATCAACTTCTGCTGAATGTAAATTTTCCAGCCATTTTCTATAACAAATAGTAGCAGAAATAAAATAGTTTTATTACTAACTGTCAAATTTTAAAGACAAAGCCTACTACTGATATTTTGATTCAATCTAATAAACACTATTAAAATCTTGTTTTAATTAATGCATTTTTTCTTGAAAACCTTAGTTTTTTCAAATTTAACGAATAAAAAAGTGTTTTAAATTCAATTCTGTACGTTTTGTGAAAAAAATATTTCTGCTAAGCTTTTACGTTTTTTTTAGACGGCGCCAATGCATAAGAAAACCTAATACAGCATTTTGCTAATTCATTCTTCAAGGCCGAGTTCTAGATTTTTATCGTTTCGGTTTTATGGCCATTTTGAGGTTTACTTTGCACACAGAATACAATATTACGTTGCTAAAACTAGTCCCCTTGTGAATAATTCATATAAATATACTAAACAAACCAGTACTTCAAAAACAGTTCGCTAACGATTATTTATAGTCTTAGAATGTCATAAGAAATTTAAAAAAAAAACAATCCAAGGGCTCAAGATGCGAAAATAAACGAATTTCCGACGGGTAACGTACGCTAGTTATTACTCTTAACACTACGATTACAAAAAATAACAAATTAGAGGTCAATTACTCACACAAGAATAAATATTTAAAGTACTTATAAAGTTATTGCCCTCCAGATACTAGTTGTTAATGCTAATATTAGATCTAATTTAAGATAATAAGATATAAAAAATAAAGGTTGTATAATTAAATTAAAAACCATGTAAATACATACACCAATAATTTATATTAAAATATATTTTGAGAAAAAAATGGTAAGATCACTAACCGCAAGGTTAACATAATTTTTTATAAAACAAAAATTTGTAAGTTAACATTTGAAACTCTCATTGGCGAAATTGTATGTCACCATTTTCTGACATTACGCTAAATTTTGGATTTACTTGATTTTCGAAACTTGAATCTTAAATACAAACATGAAACATTAGAATTCACTTCCTGTTATTTTTTTCATAAATTGCTTTCTCAACAACTTTCCTAGAATTTAATAATTTTAAACTTATAGAAAAATATAAAAAACACAAACACTCCTATATGTGAACAATGTACTTTCGATTTGCTGTTTAACTTTTCAGCAGTTTCGAAATTTTTCGACAGATTGTAGATACTGTCACTAAATTAAGATCTATTCATGAATGAATATTAGATACAGAATTAGTATTAAAAGCATTTAAGAATTGGATTCCTAACCTAACCATTATATAAAAACTAAAAAGTATCTAACTAATAATTTGAAACGTGATGACGGAATTCCAATAAAAAACTATGAAACATATAAGAATAATAATTATACTACAAACTACCAACGACTCTCTGGATATAGTTAAAATATTTGCCGCATGAGGGCGTAACCTTAGCTTGAATCATCAGCTGAAGATAAAATATAGGAATCATCTCTCTTGTAGGATGCGACGACCTTTTACACTGATAGGTTATCGATGTCCAACATATATTAAAACATATCCTTTCACCTTGCACATCCTATAGCTTTGACCTTACATTTTGTTATTACAATAGACGAAGTCCAAAAACGACAGAGTAACACGGAATCCTCAATCAATCTTGCGGTTTAAAAAAAGCGGTTAAGAGCTTTAGTAATACTATAAGCTAGTGAATGTTGCTGACCCAAGTTCGTTCATGAGGAATACATGTATCTATTCATTCAATGAAATACATTACCGAGACAGGTAAGAAATCAAAGGTTAACAAGTCAAGGTAAACTATTAGATTTTATGATCAGCTTCGCAAATGTCAATTAGTGGGTGAAGTACATTAAAGAATTTTATCGTGTCTAGTTACTTAGTAATAACCAACTGTATTTAGCATGTTTTAAAGCGAAATATAGTTCTAAAACAGTTTCAGAATATGGACTAACAAGACACATAATGTTGCAACTTTGGACTTTTAAAACTGGCTGGAAAATGATTTGCTTCTGTGATACGTGCTTAATGAATATTTGGCAGTTTGTGATTGGTGCAGGGTGTGTTAGATGACATTTGGCGAGAGTTGATTGGCACACGTGATAACGACTAATCAATAAGGAAAGGCAGCATCCCTTGTTTATACGGCAATCAGTTTGCAACGTTTCACACTATCATAAATTTAACTATGCAATTAGTGTTAAAAAAATATTAAAGATTTGTAATACCACAAGAGATACTTTATATAAAAACGAATATGAAATGCTAACGATTGGCTTCATTTGACAAAATCTTAATGTAAGTAAAAATATTTTATTGGTTTTTAATATGGAACTATAAATAAATAAATATTTCTTTATACGCCCTGTATATGGCTATTAATTGCAATACGGTCAACATGCTTCGTGAACAAACAAACAATGATTCGAGTAATTGTATACAAAACAAATACCTTAAGGTGAGGTGGCGTCGTATATAATAAAAGAAAAGAAAAGAACCAGTGTAGGATGCTAAATACGATTTCATAAGATACTGTGTCGATCTCATCCTTGAAACGGATTTTACGTAAGGATCAACAGCTGACGCTCTGCTGCAAGTTGGTTATGAACATTTTATTGTGCGCCGCAGGAGTGCAAGAAAAATTGTTTTATTTTTGTATGAAGACCACGTCGAATGGGGTGTTCTGTTACCTACTAATCGACTAAACGTTACCAATAAAATAAAATATTAATTAAATATGTTGTTACATCTGTTTTATAGTACCGTAAAATTTGTTTTTATAAAACGACTCCAAACAAATAAAAGCCATCTTGGGGCACAACTGATTCTATTATTTAAATGAAATTGTAATATCTGACAAAGAAATGCTAGTATAATTATATTAGAATTAGTATTGATGCTAGAATTCATTAATTATATATCTCAAAATATATCACTATCTTCTATATCTACTCAGATATTTATAATTTGCAATTAAACTTTTTAACTTCCGACCACCTGCCGAGCTGTTGCGGACATTCATGAAGTGTAACATGACGTCACTTCATTTGTTGCACTACTTGTCACCTTGAAGGTTAACCTAGACTAACGCAGGATTTTTTTTCTCTGTGTTCCAATATAAGTCTTAAGTATTGTTTTTTAAGTTATGAACACAATTGAATTAGTTCATTATTAAGTGTAAGAAAATGGGAGACGCCAGTTTTGTAAAGGCATCCAACGATAATTTGACAAATGTGGATTTACACTCATGGAATTTATGGCCGGTTTCTCAACTAGTAGATATCTATTAAATAAACTTATCGATTCCATAAACTGGAGATATCCCATGAATTCGGTTTCTGAACCATTCGATAATGCTTATCTATTGCATAAGTTATCGAACAGATATCCAAAGAAAAATGGCAAGATATCTGTCCAATAAACATTAACGCACGCGCGCAGCGATTTAGCTGTTGCTTGTTTAACATCTTTATTGTAAGGCTTAACCCAACTTGATATTTGATATTTTCGTGACGATTACTTTGTGCAATGGAAAATTCTGATTCGTCTGCTTCTTCACATGAAGAATATTTAAATATAGTCAGATATCTTGAACCGCCAAGACGTTATCATGAAAGAGAAAACCAGTATGAAAAATTAAGCGACATAATTTCGAGAGAGGTTTACGGGCGCCGTATTCTTGAAATAGTGTTTTCTACAAATACAAGTAATTTTAGACATTTAAGAACTGAATAATATAGAGTTTAGCAAATAACAACAATGTTATCTCATGCCACCAGCGAATATTCAGAGATACCGAAATAAAATCAATGTATAACGTCAGAAAGCGATTTATCCAGCAAATTTTTAGGTACTGAAAACTTTCAAAATGCGTATTTTTTTAAATTCAGCTATAGATGTAAACATTGTTATAACATAAACTTACATATTTCTGCATATAACATTGTTCACTTTTGTTTATAAGTATGTGAAAATAATTGTTAAAATGTGGGGTTAGAATAGCGAAATAATGTGTGTCATACAAATGCATTTTAAAAGTTATTATATTATTTGAAGAGAGTTTAAATAGTAAAAGTGGATAAACAAAACATCAGTAATTTTATTTTTGATATTACTTTTGTTCTACGCGTTTTATTTTTCAAATTTTCAGTACCTAAAAAACCACAAATTTGATCATTTTACGGCGAGAAATACGGCGACCTTAACGAAAGAAACTGTAAATTTACTGATAGATTTAATAGGAGATAGTATTCAAGTCTCTAGTACTAGAACAAATTTACTATCAGTATTAGAAAAGGTTTTAATAACTTCGTTTTTATGCAACAGGTTTGTATATATTTTTATTTAGTTAATGTGATGTGATATCATTAGGTAGCCGATAGTGGCGCCATCTACAATTATTTCTTGAAAGTGTCTTACTTCCATAAATGGCATCTGCAAACACTTGTGCATTTGCTAGCTCCCTCTATGATTATTGCAGATATTAAGATATCCATTCAACTGTTATGTATTCAACAAAATTTGGAAGGCATGCGTTCAGAAACCAATATAAAGTTATCGGTCTGATAAATTTATGTACTCGATAGTTATCGAATCGATTGGGTCAAATGTTGAGAAACCGGCCATTAATCGACCAAGTGTACAATAGTAATCACTAAAGCCGCCAAGTCCGGATCTGAGATCTACGAACGAAATGCGGGCTTTAGTAATCTCTGATCGGAAAGTCGGACGTATGAGGCTCGTCTCCTTTAGAACATCCTGTACAAGTGGAAATTAACCATGCTCCTTGTTTGTAACACTCATTGACCCAGTTGTCGTGTATCACGGCTCTGTCGGATTTATGACCAATTATTGTGCAGCGTGAAAGAAACCAAAATCACTTTAATTGTGATTTAAACGCCCGGGAGAGATTTATTTCTTTATTACGTGGCGCGGCGGACGTTTAAATAATGCACTTAGTGCGTGCTAATTATCCTATTAGACCAGGAGAACGGTCTATTCCTGTTTAAAAGCCTCAGATTCGCTAAAATGAAACGAAATTTTACTGGAGAAGCACGAGGAGAATGGATTTTCAAGAGGGTTATCTTCTACTTGAATTCCAACTGTAGATATATACAGGGTGTCGGGAAAAGACATTTTTTTTCTTTATAGATTTCTTCTAATTTTTGTATGAGTGTACTGATTTTTTTCTAAATTTGTACATGTATTGTATCCACGTTCTAAATTTGATGCATATCCTCGAGCTTGAAAGGGCCTAAACTGTCCTTGGTCTCCAAATAATATGAATTGAACATTTTTATAAATTTGGATAAAACGTAATGAAAGTCTGTCAAAAAGTCTTTAAAAAAGGTCCTCTTATATCACGTTAAAATAAGGCGTTTCAGAGAAGAACCATTTTAAATTCACAAAAACGTATTTGATATCTACTTCAGTTAGCCACATTATTTTTGTTATTGTAATAATTTAAGTTCAGGTAATACCATCACCAAAAATATTCGTAATGCTGTACTTGCACTTCAATATACAAGGTGTTAAAAAAAGTATAAAATATTTCAGGAAGTAATAGTATGAACCAAAATAAGTAGAAAAGTCTTAATAAACATGGGTCCGCAAAGTAACGGTTGCGGAGATATGGACCACTATTCGTTTTTCAAACATTTTATTAGGAATAAACCGACAAAGGAAGCTTTTAACAAACAAAAAACAAAGTTACAGAAGATGTTCAAAGTGCCCTCCGTCCATTTCCAAGCAGGCACGACATCTTCGTCTCAACGATATTCGAACTCTTTCGAAAACACCCTCCTTTGTTTGGATTTCTTGACACTTTTGATTAATCCGTAGCTGCAGCTCTTCCAGGCTATTTACAGGAGTACCATACACTAATGTCTTCAAACATTCCCAAACAAAGAAATCAGATCAGGCGATCTTGGAGGCCATAAAACAGGTCCGGCCCTTTCTACCCATCTATGTGGAAAAGTTTGGTGTAAATGCTCTCTAATAGCCATGGAAAAATGAGCTGGAGCACCATCATTCTGGAACCACATTTGTTGCCTCTGATTCAAAGGAATGTCTTCCAAAAACTCATACAGTGTGTTCTGCAGATAGTTGAAGTAAGCAGCGCCTGTTAATCGGTTTGGTAAAACAACAGGACCTAGAAACCTGTCACCTACAATACCCATTCAAATGATGTAGAAACCAAACGTGCTTGATGATGATTTATTGGATTTAAGGCCTGTACTCGTTGCACATGGTATGGATAAAGTAGTTGCTCGTGAAGGATTCTCCAAACAAGAAGACCACTAATTCCTACCTCGGCTGATATTCTCCGCAAACTCGTACCTGGATTCTGCTCTACCAGTTCTGCTCCACCTCTTTGGTGAATTCTTCCAAACATGCGTTTTGAAGGAATCTGGCGATTTGGATAAACGTCAACATAAAGACGTCGCGCTTCGATGGCGTTCCCATTAGCACGACCATACATGAAATGCATGCGTGCTAATTCTGCGTTAGACTAACCAGCCATAGCGAGCGAACTTGTGCACTGAGAACAACTGTCAAATACGTACTATTTATTTCACTGAACATCAACCAACTATTATAAGAAAATACACAACGTTTTTGCAAAATAAAAAAAGGGGCCAAAAAAACATAAAACATTCCATATCTCCGCAACCGTTACTTAGCGGACCCATGTTTATTGAGACTTTTCTGCTTATTTTGGTTCATACTATTACCCCCTTAAATATTTTACACTCTTTTTTAAACACCCTGTATAAATTAATTCTTCTCCAGATATTCCGACGAACCCTAGCAAATATGTCATTATTTAATTTTGAAAATTAGTTTAAGTGAACGGTTGTTCATAAGGTCGCCGTATTTCTCGCTGTAAAATGATCAAATTTGTGGTGTGTTATTGATGTTTTGTTTATACCCTTTTACTATTTAAATTTTCCTCAAATAATATAGTAACTTTTAAAATGCAAGACACACATTATTTTGCTATTCTAACCCTACATTTTAACAATTATTTTCATATACTTATAAACTTACATAGTTCTGCAAATAATATTTTTCACTTTTGTTTATAACAATATTTACATCTACAGTTAAATTAAAAAAAATACGAATTTTGAAAGATGTCTGTACCTAAAAATTTGTTGGTTAAATATTATTATATTATTTGCGATATTAATCTGTTGTTAAAACACTTGCATTTGAAGAAAACACTTTTTCAAGAATACGGCGCCCTTAACGCACACGAATGTTTTGTCGTTGTCGTTTTTCTTGAAAATGGCTCTATTTTTAACATGATACAAGAGAACCTTTTTTAAATATTTTTTGACGATTCTTAATTACATTAAGTTTTAAATAATTATTTGAATGCCAAGGACAGTTTAGGCCCTTTGGCGTTGGTAGATAACACCAAAATTTCTTTAACGCCCTGTAACTCTGCTAATTTTGAGCATTTTTTCATGTAAAATCAACCCATTTCTCTCAATATTGACGCATCATTTCCGGACACCCTGTATAAATACACCTACTACTTATATTACGAAATATAGCAAATAGATTTGTCTCGAATTATTGTAGCATTGTTATTGAATTCTATTTGAAATAAAAAACTAATAATTGATGTAATAAAAATCAAATTATAATAAAACCTACAATTAAATTTTTTAATACATAATTTAATACCGTAATATTGTAATATTTATAATTTATCCTCGTATAAGCTCTGCCTTGATTAACCTATTATTGAATTATATTTGTAATAAATTGCTAAAGAAAGACCAAACTAATTTCCTTTTGGATTCATACTGTTGCTTGTGGATTCTTACTTTAGTCCCAATTGATTCAGTATTGATGTATTTCCAATTACATAAATCAATTAATTCCATTCTACTTGAATTTCATTTGGAATAAAAGTCAAATAAAAATATGAACCCATTAAAAGTAAATTTATAATTGCAGTGTCCTTGAATTTTGATAATTTTAGAATAAAAAACAAAGTGAGCGATACGAATTCAGTTAATTTCCAATTGGAAATTTACATGATTCCAGGTGATGTCGAACTGAATATTTCTAATTTATCAAAACTACTTGCGTTTACCGAACTCATTTATTTTTCCCGTCCTGGAAAATTTATTGGTGGAACGTATGCTAAAACAGCATTTAAATGTATATAGACTTTGGTTATCTACCAAAAAAATGCGTGCCTACAAGACAAGCATAATAACATCTCCGCAGCGCTTCCTCTTGCGTCAAGATACCTCTTCCTCATTATTATCCGGCACGTATGATCTCCGTACCGAACGTGACGTCCATATTTCTAACGGCGGAACGTCCAAATGTCATAAAAACCGCGCCGAAGGTATAGTCTTTCCAGAGTCAATTGGTAGACTGTTCTATGAAACATACATACGCGCAGATCTGCATTCAGTTGCGATATTAATAGCCAAGCCTTCTCCAAGAGTGCCTTTAATGCATCTAAAAATGCTTGTGCGGCACTCTATTACTTTTTTATAAATATGTACAATGTGATCAAGCGTAAACGATAATTATTGATTAATTGATATCAATGTCTCAGTAGTGCAATGATCGATTGTTTTTTTTTTTATAAAAGAATTATTGAAATCCTTGTGAAAACTTAGTCAATGAATGCACGTTTCAATTTTCCGATATCTAAAATAACAGTCGAATCTAACATTTGCGCTTGATCACCCTGTTACTCTCTTCGTTCGACTACTATTTCGTTATTTTCTAGTAGCAGATTTTTTCAACACTTTCGCTTTTTTCACTTTTATCACATTTAACGCACGATAAGTACTTGCAACAGATACTTTTGTTAAAAAATTGCACCTTTCCACATCATCATTTACCGATATATACGAGTTTAAATCGCAAATTCTCTGATACATGTTATCTAACGTTCTTAATTTATCAAATTCAGTTGTTTACGGTTAAGCTAATTATTACCTAACTATACATATACTTAAATTCAGAACCTACTCCATGTTTCCATTCGTACGCCTATGACGCGCTGCAGATATAAAGCTAGAGACGCCTGTATTTCGAAGCAGCCTCGATCGTCTCTATTCCTTTTATACACGATGAACAAAAGTCGAAAAAGCTGTTGTGTACGCCCATTTGTACATATTCGTCTGCCGATCGTTTCACCATTTGACATTGTAAAGACTATATATACAGCGGCATCATGGAAGTGTGATTATGCATAACGCTTTATTTACATCGAGACCACGTGATATTGAAATATAGATATTAAATCGTTAAATCGTACCCCACGGTGAACCGATTATTTATGCGAGATGCGTGGGCGGGCATAATTAGGCACCAGGTAGGCCATGGAAACTGCGCGATTATCAAGCAAGCTACGGTTGCTCCCCGACGGACAGGGTAGGACTCGACAACCGATGATATAATGTGTTCGAAAATTGTAAGCAGACTCTAATGGTGAGTTTATAAAAAAATCTTAATCCTAACTTAGCCTTAACCTTAGTCTTAATCTTAATCCTAAGATTTTGACACTGTTTATAAATATTTATTCGTAACTTAACCCTTATTTTGTCTCTACAAGCCCCGGCCAATCGCTGACGCCGTAGAAGGCATGTAGAAGGAAATGGAGCACTTTCGCGCATGCGTACTTATTTGGTCTTAGTCTTAGTCCTAAAAAGTTAAAAGATAGGAACTTTCAAGATCAGGTCTTAAGACCTCCTTAGGACTAAGACTAAGTTACGACTTTTATAAACGTACACATGGAAATATGTGGAAGGGTTAAGATTTTCTTATAAACTCACCATAACAAACAAACAATAAGGTGAAAGGGAAGCGACCATGATTTTATCAGATGAAAGATTGGGTTGAATTGAATTGGATTAGTAAAATTACCTTGTATAAAAAATGGTCGAATTCGTATTTTAGTATTTTTGAAATAACTCAATTACTATACCCAATTTCCCGTTAACTACTTTTTTTTTGCACTTATAATTGCACAAGAGGTTTGTAGTGATTTAGGTTGTTTAATGAGAATCTGGTGCCTAGCAGTTAGATGAGAAAAACTGTCAATTATTAAAAACGTGACACCGGAGGTGATTTGTAATTTTGACACGTTTGACATCTATACCAATGCGTTGTGCTGAGCGTTTAGTTCGTTTGAAAATTTCATTAATTCCAATCAGCACATTTTTATACCAACCTTAATAATTTTTCTTCTTCCAAAAGGGATTTGGTATAAGAAATACTATGTCCAATATTAAGGAAGTGTCTCATTTTTCCATCAATTTTTTAAATAAACGTACTGGGTAAATATCTTCCTCTAAAATATTAGGCGTAATCCATTTCCTGCCACATAATTTATTGCCACCGCCTAGAAATAGAGGATTATATTCGATGCATCCAGTTTCTTTTCCATTATTTTCAATTTCAGATACGAAATAAGCGGTTTTGCAGTAAATTGCTTCTGTCAAGCTAATTCAGACACCAACATGTGATAAGTCCTTCCGGTTAATTTTCGTCATATAATCTGACCATTGCAAATATTTCGTATTTATTAAGAACTGATCCACTGGATTTTCTCTTTTCAGGTTGTGCTTGTAGGATTTTACGATTAGAATTACGTGCAGCTCGTGATGAATTAAACGTCGGTGAAGGGTTAAATACAATATTGAATTCTCTATAATATTTACTTTGTTTTAACTACCACTTTGTAGTCTTTTCCGTCATATTTTCGCATATTAAAAGTCCAATTTTGCAATATTACATTCAATTTCTCGATGGAAGTATCTGATTCAAATTTATATCCTTTCGCATCGCAAAGGGCAGAAAATTGATGCCAAATTGATGATTGAGTCGAACTGTATTAACAAGCACACAGGTGAATTTTTAAATCCAAATCGGAAAGTGAGTTTTTCCCCATAAAATTAATAGCCCCTTTAAACATTGTTTATTTGACATTTTGCTCTATTTCTTAAAGTGATTGCAGGAAAAGTTGGTGTCATTTTTCAACAATTTTATGAGTAATACGAAAAACGGCATCATCGTTTACCCGTTTGCGGGTGATCGGGTAAAATCTAGCTTGTTGTGAATCCAACAGCCACCAAATTGGGTGCGAATCGGGGCAAATCCTGTCACTATTTTATGCAGATGGTAGTTTTTAAAATCTTAAGCTGTTTCCATTGAAATGGGACACCCGGTATATAACATTTTACATAGAATTTCATTATGGACATGACCCACTGTAGTTAATGAAAGCACTGATGACGACCATACTACAAAAAACTAATATGTACTCCTTTTAATTCCCACTAATCCGCTTCGAAGGACCACTATCTAGATCCTATATAATTCAAAACAAACGAAATATTATTCGCGCAACCGATTAACGACCAAGCGAGATCCTTATCGAATAACAATTACGACTTTCTTCGCCGTACCCCCCATAAGGCCCGGCTCTATCTACGAAATCTGCGCTCCCCCGTGGGCGTATCACCTCTGCGGCAATTTTTTTTGCAGTCAATTAGCGAACGACGTATAGAACGCTAGTTATATACCGACGGATCGTGAAATATCAAAGTCACCTGCTGTTAGGAGTTCGCGCAATAAAAGGAAAGGACGTGGCTTGGTATTTATCGGGTACCAAGTCGCTTTGGATTTTTTCAGACTTCCGCGACCATGGCGACTGCTGAGGTTTATGATTGATTGATTGATACCGTGCCGTGTCTGTAAAAAGGGCGTGCGCCATTCGATCAGGTCTTTTTGGATGTGGTATATACGTAATTCTACTGGATTGACACAAAAGTTTGTAGCGAATTTGAGTGGCTTGAAAATTTAGAATTTATAAAGCCGAGAATGAGCAAAATATATGAAAATCTAATGGGGCAAAATCAGGAGAATAAAGCGGATGTGATATAACTTCCAATTCAAGTTAGTAGTATTCCATGTTAGTAATATGATGGCAAGCGTTATAACGTTCAAAATACTTTTTATAATTCTTTCTAGTCTTTTTTGTGGAATTAAGGCGTAAAGACGCCAGAGTTGTAAGAATTTTACAGCACCAATAATGGTTAAGGAACGATTCATAATAGACGACATCGGCTGTACCTACGGGAAGTGTGTTTTATCGGTAGTGAGTGGTTGTAATGAATGAAAATGTAGTTTTTGCCAGTTTGTAATGAAATGAAAAACGATTGCAAAATAGTGGAGCTAACTGGAGTAACTGTTTCCTATCTATCAGGTATTATTACTAATAAGAATGTATTAACATTCTTATGCATGGTCCGCATGGTAGTAGATATTGTTGACAGATGTAAGCTTTATCTGTGGATCTAAGCCATCTCAGTCGATGCTTATCATCGAGGGTTTTGCCCCATTTTTTAAATATCGAGTTAAAATTCTTGAATATTTTTTTTATTGTCTTTTAGGCCTTCCTAAGCACGTGGTTAAAATTTTTGTACTTCATCTTGTGTGAACGAAGCATATAAGGTTTGAAATTACTGTCAAAGCAATATGACAGCTATCACTCGATTGTTTTCAAAGTATACTTAATCGTAAAACACATGAGATTCATCAGTATATCCAAAGAATTTAAATGTCGATTTTATCGCAAACTGTAGATTTTTTTGATTTCAAACAAGAGTATCAAATTTTTAGATAAACTTTCATTATTTAAAGAAATGCCATCAAGATCTTAACAAAATTAAAGACAAAAAAGGTATGATCATTTTTTCATCTAGTCCGTGCCCTTTATATCCTTTAAGACCCTGCAATTTTAAAAATATTTTACCTAAAACTGCGTATCTATAAAATATTATTTTTTCGACTAGAAAAATCCCTACATTTCCTGCGTGGAGTTTCCAGACACCCTTTATATTTTTTACTTGTCGCCAAATTTGTTTTAAACAGACATCCACCACCTAATCAACAGCCAAATTGTATGAATCACGATCAAATCCGATTTTCCGGCCTCAACTAAATCGATTAATAATCATTTTCCACGGTCTTTATTTCACAGACACCCAACCCGTCTTAAAGGATTACCATACGAGTAGGCGTGCGCTTCGCATACTATCTGTCCCATTTTTTCTTAGAAATCCTCTTCTCGGAACGGCTAAGTCCGCTAATAATTATTTAAAATTTAATACATAGCAGGCTTGCATGCAAGAGCATCTCGGTAATTCAATATGGTTTAAGAGTTTACGCTAAAAATAAACACATGCACCGCGGGTAGTCTCGAGAAGTCCTTGTTTGGGCAGTGAACCAATTAACGCACATGGCGCTTTTAAAAAAGTAAACTTTTAGTCCCAATTGGGAGGCGTACTGGCAATTACGCTAATTAATGCGATCAAAAGTGCAAGACGATCTATTAAATTATTTCTTTTAAAAAATTGCTTATGGTATTTGAGAGATTCGCAATAAAAATAGTAATAAGCCGCCTCACTCTCACACAAGGTTCACATTAACCACAGGGCCTACGAAGTTACAGCCTAAAAGCGCTAAACTTTCAACTAAACCAAATGTGAAACTAACAAAGTGGCAGAGAACGTAATTGCAATAGAAAATAACTTTTTTTATATATATTTTTAGGTACTAACAATATTGTGTGAAACTAACTACTCTGCGGACTAAAGCCCCGACCAGCGTTAAATTACACCCACAATATCTACCCACATATTCTTTATTATTAGCTTTTTATACATTTTTTACTGTATTAGAAAGGTATTTTAAGTTAATATAAATCAAATCTCCTACAATTCTTATCAATGAAGTCATATAGTATGCGCCAAAAGTATGGAATAAATTCAATAAAAACGAAACAATTATTTTTTGGGAAAAATCCTCGAACAGGTCGATTTTTAATTTAAAAAATACATATTTTAGCGTAAAATGCGATTTTCAAATGTCATTTGTTTTCGAGTAATGACGTCATCAATTTTTTTTTAAATAGCAACACCATATTTTTTTTCCTTGATTCTGAAAGATCATTTAATTCTCTATCAGACAGTACTAAAATTTTGCCCTCTTACATAGGAAAGTTTTCGAGTAAATGACGATTGAATGTTAGAAAACGTAAATTTTATCCATAAAAAAGTAACAATTCTGAGGTATGTAAAATAAAATACAATTGATTAAATTTTATACTTAAATTAAATGTTCGAATTGCCATCCACCAACTTCTTGACAATGCGCAAGTCTGTGAAGAAATTATTCTTGCACATTATGAATGATTTCTGCGTATTTCGTCCCGAATGCGATTTTGAAGTTCTTCTAAATTATGTGGTTTATTAATGTACACTTTTGACTTCAAGTATCCCCATAAAAAATAGTCAAGAGGTGTAAGATCTGGCGATCTTGCAGGCCATTCTATCGGTCCGCGTCTGTCGATCCACCTCCCAGGAAAACAGTTGTCCAAAAAATCTCGTACAGGGCGCGCATAGTGCGGAGGTGCATCGTCTTGCTGAAACCATCGTCAGGAATGTCAGGGTCATTATCGTTAGGAAAAATTACTGCAAGGGCTGGAACAAGGTCATTTTCTAGAAACTCAAAATATCTTTGTCCTGTAAGGGTTCCTTGTAAGAAGAAAGGCCCTACTATTCTGTTGTCAACTATTCCAGCCCACACATTTAATTTCTGAGGGTGTTGGGTATGTGCCTCTGCCATCCAATGAGGATTTTCCCGACTCCAATATCTGCAAGTTTGACGGTTTACTGTACCATTCAGACAAAATGTGGCCTCATCTGAAAAAAGTATTTGCCGGTGTAAATTTCTATTTCCTTGATATAAATCCATTAGAATTTCGCAAAACTGTAAGCGGCGATCGGGATCATCTTCATTGAGTTCCTGCACAAGTTGAATTTTGTAGGGATGATATTTTTCCTTCCTCAAGATACGTAGCACTGTGCTCTGACTAGTGTCATTGTTTAATGCAACCAATCGTGAAGAATTATGAGGATTATCCACCATACTTATCAAAATGTTCTGTTTCTGATCTTCATTAATGCTTGGACGTCCAGGTTTTGGAATATTTACAGCATTGCCAGTTTCTCTAAATTTAGACTCTACCTTACTGACTGTTGATTGGCTGATAGGGCGATCTGGATATTAGTCATTAAATAAATCGCAAACTTCCTGCTGAGTTCTAGTCATATTCCCGCATCCGATAAGAATTAAAATTTCAATTTTTTGAGTAACAGTTAAATGTGCCATAATACTTTAAATTGAATAATAATTTCTATGTCACTTACAATACTTATTAAAAAGTCGGTGTGACAATGACACTTTGCAAAGATTTTCATCTACGTGATCCATAAAAGAACTATGGAATTCGAAAAACTAAACTTGATAACGTTTTTGCTTTATTTTAATTGATTTACGTTTTCTAACATTCAATCGTCATTTACTCGAAAACTTTCCTATGTAATAGGGCAAAATTTTAGTACTGTCTGATAGAGAATTAAACGATCTTTCAGAATCAAGAAAAAAGTATGGTGTTACCATTAAAAAAAAATCGATGACGTCATTACTCGAAAACAAATGACATTTGAAAATCGCATTTTACGCTAAAATATGTATTTTTTAAATTAAAAATCGACCTGTTCGAGGATTTTTCCCAAAAAATAATTGTTTCGTTTTTATTGAATTTATTCCATACTTTTGGCGCATACTGTATGTATGCTCTCTGATACCAAACATCTAGGTATGCTAATGGACAATTCCACAGGCAAAGCTCTATTCAATAATTATCTAAAATAAAATGAATCTAGCTAAATTTACTAACCTGGTTTAATGAAAACATTCTATAAATATCTAAGTTCACTTTTGAAACTATGGGAACTCGGAAATTTAACCACAATAGATGAGATCTGATTAATTAAGTAGGTAATTGTCATGTTAATTTAAAATTGTTTGGCAGGTTAAAATCACTTTGTCACATTGTCGACAAAATTAGTTTCAAATAATTTTAATTTATTGGTATAATAATTTTTATAGTTAGATATTTGACTCAACTTAAAGGAAACCACCTGAAGAAGCAGTCTACATAATTTTTACAACTTAAAATTGAATATATCGAAATGTAAAGTTATATCATACAATCGCAAAGAAAGTTCTATTTATTTCGATCGTAATTTAGATACTGAAGCTATGTTAAGAATGAACATGACTAGGGATCTAAGTGCGTACTTCGACCATAAATTAAGCTTGCCTGAACACATGCAACAAACTGTTTCTATTTCGTTAAACCGTCGTGTCTCGTCTTCAATGACAATTAAGTACTAGAAAAATTGTTCTGTACGTTTGTTCAATCCAAACTTGAATATTGCGCTCTAATTTGGTATCCGTACTACAATCACTATGTCAAATTGGTTGAACTAGTTCAAAAAAGGTTTCAAAAACTCATTTCGACTTCAATCCTCTGCAGTTTAGAAGGAATTTTTACAGATTGTAGTTTTTACATGACCTAATGACCTTCTAAATAACGATATCGACTGTACTCAAATTTTAAATTCTTTACATTTTTTTAACTAGGAATGGTTAGTCGTATTCCACGAACTTTTTATTATCCCACTGCTAATACTAACGTTTTATTGAAGTCTTCTATACATACAATGATATATAATTACAACACTATATCTACAGCATGTGATATATTTCATTGTAATTTGAAAACATTGTATTCTGCATTTAAAAGTGCCATTGATTAATCAAATATACTTGCACTCGTGTTAGTTAATTTTATTTATTTTTATTTTGTATTTTCATTGTTTTTTTTCCCTATTTTTGTTCTTTTGTAAACTTTGTCCTGTATTTCGTGTGTACTGTTGGGCAACAGAAAAAGACTTTTCAGGAATACTAACCAAAGACAAGGACAGCATTATCCTTAATCCGGACCTGCCTCACACACAAGGATCTGGGCAGCAAATTTATTAATGAAGTACTCAGTACTCAGCTTAGCATCAAGTAGTATTGCAGACAAGTAAGAGGCAGTTGTGATGCAAACGCATTTTTCATTGAATTTCGAATGTTGGAATAACTTAGCCCACGTGCATGCAAACAAGAAATAATATTTAACAGTCCCGCTTCCATATAAACGGCGATGACGGGGCTTTCAGTCAGAAATATACAATACGTGTGCCGGCACGTCAGCTTCCGTTCCAGACAGGAAGTTGAAGGACATAAATACGGACAACGCTGACGATAAGTCAAGCATTTTAATTCATCGTGGGTCCTGCTTGGACGGTCAGCAGCTTTTTTTGTATCGCCCGTTTGGATGTCATTAGCGATTTTGGTCGTACGAAATGTCGCACGCAAAATTTCTGAGTCATATAAGATAACCTACATAGAGAGATATAAAGCAAAAGACATTTTTAGCATATTGCTTGATTTTAGCTGATATGAGAAAACGAAATTAATGCTTAGTCTTCTAGACAGTTTTAACAGATAAAACACATTATTTTGATCAATTGCATTTCTCAAACGAAATAATGGGCGTTATATTTCAAAAAGGCCATGGTATTAACTGAAGAAAACGCACCATTTCGGTTGAACTGATGATCATGGTGACTTCCCTCTCGTTTTCTACTTCAGTCTTTGCAGTAAACGATTCAATATCTTCACTACTTCACCTTCCAAATTTTGTATTATAGGAAATAACAGCTGTACCTTGATTTTTAACATTATATGTGATACAAATAAAACAGAATTCTCTAATGCAAATAATGCTGCTAACTTGTAAAATTGGCAGTTAACCTGTAAACATTTTGCAAGTTAGTAGCCTGACGTTTATGAATGAGTAATAAATAAAAGAGTTATCACTTTTTCAGGAAATTAAATAGAATAACCGAAAAAGCTTCAAGTAACATAATATGTATGTTCTCCATAACAATTTAATGACAAATAAAAAAGTTATAGAAAACCCGAGTAATTAATAATTAGTATTTTGGCTATCTGCTAGAAGTTGTTAGCTACAACCCCCTCCTGTGACATTTTATAATGTAGCTTTTCGCGAGATAAGGTTTTTTAAATACCACAATGAAAAATTTCATGTTTACATTTTATTGCAAAAATCGTTGAAAAACACCGATTTTTAGAAAAATGGAATTGATTCTCAAGCTAATCGGCTTCTATTCCTTAATGTACAAGGTATTCAGAAAATAGTAAGACATACTTCCACACTAACCTTCTTGGACATAAAAGACCTTGACACTATCCTTCTTTACGCTATGCGTTTTTTTTTTGCATAGTTACCGGATTTCAAAAAAAGGAAAGAGAGTCGATAACTTAATTTGATTTTGAAATACCTTCTTTGACTCACTGTACTTCAAACAAAACACGATAGGGGCATTCTCCGTAGAAATAAATTCATTTTCTACCATACCACAAATTTTTGCACTCTTTTCTAGAGTAACCTGTATCTATTACTTCCTTATGAAACAATCAATAACTTTATCTCAGATCATCTCACGACACAGATCTGAACCTAAGAAATTTTCAAAATATCGCGTATATTTGTGCGAGTACGAGTTTACATTTTTGCTGTTTGGCGTTTTCGATGCCTACACCATCCCATTACGCTATCTTAATAAAGCGCTAGACGCTGTACACACCACCACTTAAGTTGTTTACACTTAACTACTTAATACTCTAATAGTCATTTTGAAATTATCACCGGCTAACGAGACGCGATTACCCGCAACGTACTCAACGTACCGGATGGATCAGAAAAGCTTAGCTGATAGTAGAGGTTCTTGAATGAAACTATACGCCTCTTCAGAAATTATAGAGGGTGACGTCATAATATGTATGTCATATGTTCTTATTTTCCAACAGAACAATGTATGATAAACGATATGTATCACGCTATACACGAATATGTTGGTGAGTGATGCCGTGGAAAGGCGTAGTTTTTTAACAATAGTTACAAATCGTACGTTAAATCATATTGAATATAATGACAAGATGTTAACGTACAATTGAATCGATATATGCAGGAACGTCACATGTCCACAAAAGCACATTATGAGGAAATGGAAAAAAACGTTTTACTATTATTTAGGATTCATTTTGCTTCATTTTATGTATTATGTGTGAGACATTTCTAATACCTATTAGGAAATTACGAATTATTATTTCAAAAATAAAAATTATATTCTTACTATGTTTTTAAACAATGATCATGCGACTTTCCTGCATAATCTGAGATGAAAGTGTAATAATTATTTTTATTTAAACAGGTTTAAAAAAAATTCTTATCATTTAATCAGTACTTAGCAATTGGTAGGTATATTGAATTGTAATATTCTTGATAAGCTTCTACGAATTTTTCACATTTTCGTGTGATCCATTTCTGTCGAATTAGATGGTAAACTTTTCCTATCTTTTCACATGCATAATTCTCGGGAGCTGCCTTTCTATTTCCTCGAGAAACATTAGTTTCCATTTTGCACCTGCCACACAAGCCATCACACAACAATAAATAAACACATTGAAACAAGTTCGCTAGAATAGCAAGTGTTCAATGTTGTTGACGACTTATTGCTTAATTCGACGATATATCACGTTTGATGTTAAATCAACTTTATAATTTAGTCTATCTACCTGTTATTCTTTTATATTTATAAGTTTTTTTTTATTTGGATACAACTTCTGACGATTTAATTCAATGATTATCATTGTTTGATATAAAATTACGCGATATTAAATGAACTGTTATTTTGATTACTTAACGGTGTCAAATTATTAAATATTTTTAATAAAATTCTCTCCAACCAAAAAAACTTTAATTTCAAAGTGTAAACTATTAGTTTAACACTAAGAAATATTGTTTCAAATATCTAGCCCTTTACTTAAAAGAATTTTTGTTCGCCAATGAAAACCATTGCCATTATGTGTATTGCACATGTTTTGTCCGACAAGTAGTAGCTATTGACCGCTAGATGTGGCTTCAACATTTCGCGTACCCTGTAGAGCGCCAAAAGGTAAACCCTTAATGACGGGGTTTACGAGGCCAGGACAGGAGAGTTCAAAGTATACTAAGCAATCAGTACGGAATCTTAGACAATTTATGAATGAAATACGTCTGGCAGTTTTTAAATACCCCCACTCTAGAAAAAGTCGCCAAGAATATGGCGGATCCCAGAGAACATACGAAAAAATAGCTAATAATTTGGCGTAAATATAACCAAAGTTATTTGTAGTTTTAATATTTTTGCATTAATTCTTAATTAACTGTTGTAATCCAGTGTAGTGTCATGGAAATTGAGGTTTTGGTCACATTTTGTCTTTATTTAGGTTTCTAGCAGATATAATTTGAATTTGATTATAAAACCGGTATGAATTTAAATTTATTTAAAAAATTTGCGAAAACATGGAAACTAGGTCAACTAGCAGTGTAGTTTTATTTTATATTTTGTAGTACTTTTGCCTTTATGTCAAGATGTATACGTTTACCTTATTTTGTTAGCAGATTATCAAATTTAAGCCCAGTGTAATTTTTATATTTTTACTCATTTTTTTTTAGGAAAGTACGAAATGAAATTAAAACGTGAATATTAGGTACAATTTATTTTGAGGTTTACAAAATATATATATATAGGTAACATAATCAAAAACCCCCGTTGCTCTATTAGGTGTATGGAGTGATTTCTTTCATTCATGTATGAAAGCAGTCTCTTTCCTATTTGGAGTTAAATCCTTTGCCTTCTTTCATGTTTTAATTCTTCTTTAGGATTTTCTCAATTAAACTATCACGTCTAACTTGGTTTCCCATATAAAAAACTGTTTACAGGCCAGAGCTGCGTTATGCGTTAGTTTTTTACAACACATTTATCTCTTCCCATAGTTTATTTATTATTTACTGGGTATAGCTCCATTAATAAATAATCACTAATATAAAAACACAAATAACTAAACACTCAACACGACATACAAAGCAGGAATATAAGTACAATAACGATAACGAGTGGATAACCATGTAATAATGTAAAAAATTCAAAAAACCTAACTGACACACAGAAATTATAGTAATAACTGTCAGTCGCCAACAAGATGGCGGATTTTTGGAAGACGCGGGAAAGCTGAGTTTCTCTACTGATTGCTTAGTATACTGTGGGAGAGTTGGGGGCCCACTTCTACAAGATGAAAGCGTCCGGCCGGTCCTACGGCGTAATAAAGTGAGAGATAATCGCTCTCTGCCCCCATCTGACGTCATTCATCCTGCCAGGATCAGGAATATTGGCGCGTACTATAACATTTAAAAACTGTTAATACAATTACAAAATTTAACTTTTTCGAACGTTAGATTAATAATATGATGTTTACATAGAACAGTTTTGTAATTGTTGTTTGAAATCTTAATCTGTAATTAACAAATTACAAATATTTGTTGACATTTGTAAAAACTGTTAAACAGTTTTTGAGTAAATTTAACAGTTTTTTTCTCGGTGTAATAAAAATCAGTTAACTTAAATAGAAAGTATTCACTACTTCAATTATTCGTTCTAATGTTGCTTGACTCTTGACTCAATTATTCTCTTGTGAATTACCATTAGATTTAAAGTCCATATCTTTCTAAAATTTTTCTCGATTTTTTCATAACCCACATATTATATGACTTAGTATTCCACCAAGTCATCGGCGAAATTCTTTCTGTTCACAATTCTCTGAACACATCGTTCTGGAAGTATTCGAAAAAGTAATACTCTAATCTCATCGGTATCTCTTTTCGGCAAAAACCTCTTTGGTGTCTCACCCAATATTCCCAAGTATCTTTCCGTGCACCGTAAAGTACCGGTTACTTGCGTGACTGCACGTAATGAATTATTTCTACTACACTGCAGAGTTTTCTAAAAATAGTACCCAGCGAGTATTATTGCGGATAGAAAAAACAACGACAAAGAAATACTAGCTAGAATTTGCGTATAAATACCATTTTAGGCGCATTTTACCGTCCTCATCCATATTCGGAGCGCATTTTTTTCATATAACCTCAGCTAACGGTTCAGAGTAATTAGATAGATAGATAGATAGATCGTTTATTATCCATTTTGAAGCAATACAATGTTATAGGATTCGTTTAACGCGAACGTGTTTTTTATGATGTCAAACAATACTCTGGAAACGGATAAGGCAATTAAAAATATCCTAACTAAAAAAATTTAAGAGATAAATGGACTGTATTCAAAAATAAAAATAAATGTTTATCAATTTAATTAGACGCACTATATGCACTAAGAAAAACGACTTACCTTTGAGTTTTGGAAAATCTATGCCGGCCGGCCTTGTGATCGATATTACCCTCTCGCACTTCTTTCTAACAAAGTAACTTTTTAGCGATCACGTGGAAAACGGACATCGTAAAAGAATCATATACAGGGTGTTTCAGAAGGGATGTACATACTTCAGTATGTTATTCTACGTTCAATTTTAAGCAAAAAATTTCCTATGAGCTTAGGTCTGGACACGCTTCGTTTAGGATATACCGGATATTAAATTTAAAAAATATATTAACATTTTTTTGCTCCTTTGTTCTCAGGCATGCTTTTTCCAGTGGACAAAGTTGTACCTCGAAATATATACAAATTTAAAGTAATGATCGCGAATAAATATTCTTAAAATCGTTAGGTACCAGTTTTCTTATATCTCCATTTAACATTTATTTTTATTACAATTTTTGAATCATTTTTTAATTTTAGTGCAATCTGAAAAAAAATTCCTGACGCTTCTAAAGTCTTTAAAATCATTTGAGAATATGAACTAGCGTAAACCGCTGTATGTGACGACACTACCTCCTATAACATGCCTGGTTGCGCTTGCTACCGTTTATTTGCATTTAGAATACGAAGCAAAGGAGGTTTTTATTTCAATTATGATAAATTCAAATATTGAGATACTAAAACAAAACAGGCAAGCTTTAGATATTGTATTGTGTCAAAATGTCCAGTACAACGATAAATTATTTATTAGTTTATCCCGGAATCCCAATACGCAAAACTATAAAATAAATAAATATGTGTTGTATAAGGATAATACTTATAATATCTGTTATAATCAGTTTATTAATAATTTATAATGTGATTACGTAGAATTTATTCTTCATTTTTAGTTAAGTTTAAATTGTTAGGTATAAAATACCTAATTATAATTTAACAACATACCTACGTATTAAGTATAGTACCTTATTAGCTTTTTAATATGAGTTTATAGATTGCTTAATTTTTGGTTATATAAGATGGCCCTTTACTAGAAATCAAATGTGTTATTTTGTTGTCGGGATCTACATAAAACTCTTTTTTTTTAAACCAAAATACTCCATTTTATTATTAATGTTGTAGCAACATAAATACATATTTTTTAGTTATTTAATTACGTACCTATCTAATTTTTTTGAAAAACCTTGCTGATGATTTCGTCTTAGAACTTACAGTTGCATTTTACACCTCTCATTTCAGCACTTACAAATTGATTTGCATTAACATAGTCCATCATAATAATTAAATCCATTTTGATCTCGTATATTTCAAAAACTACATCTCAGATTGACTTCAAATTTTCTGGGTTAACCATAAATCATAAATGCTTCATAAAAATTGAGGTTCAACCAAATTACCCTATTGGATCAATTTCGAAATTCCCGCGATACAAATAATACAGTAGCTTCTGCTTCTGATCGCTTTCAATTCGTAGACTTATCTATGCTAAATATAAATAAATTGATTGTGAATTCAACAATAGCAAATCATCTATCCTCCTTCTCGCTAGAATGAATTGCCGTCAGGAAGTTGATTATGCTAAATAAACATTCTTTTTCTTTTTACGATGCACAAACCGCAATAAAGACTGGAAACAATCCAGTCTCGACGCGTCGTCGAAATGTAAATAAACTAGATGTTCTAGGAAGGTGTATCTTATCAAAACCAGGACATGATAATTTAGCCAGAATTGCAGTGTCTAATTTTAATAATGATGTGCACAACGACACGGTCTTAAGCAACCACTTGGCAAAGCGGAGCTTCTAATGTTGACCGAACTTTCTTTCATCATAAGTCAAAAATTATTACACTAATTATTTGTTTGCCAATAATTGGTCAATTCTAATTACATAATTGGCATGTAATTTCGACAAATACGAAGGTTACATCTGAAATGCAAGAAGGTGTGATAATGGAATTGTTCATATACGGGGTGTCCCTAAAAAACTAGCACAAATTCCTGAGGCTAAAATATATGAAGATCTAGCCAAATTTTTCTTTGTCTGAACGTTGTAGTTTTAAGTGTGTTGTAAATAGTTTTCTTAATAATAGCAGCAGCAATCGTTTGCAATAATAATGGCATTCATTAAAATTAATTTTGCCATTTCTTTTGAACTGCTGACGTATTTATAATGAAATATACTGTAATTTTTTAAAATTAGTTGTTAGTGGTTTCACTCACCAATAGAGATTTAATGAAATTTCTACTCAGAACTTCCAGAAGTTCAAAAACTGTTTTAAGAGAGTCATTATTATTGCAAAAACACGTACATTTAAGGTGGATTCAGAAAAATCTTCTTTGCTATCAAAAAGATCTACTATACGGCATAAAGTCAAGAAACTGTTCTGCACAACGGTATCAATTTTCTGCCGGTAAATAAATAAGATGATTCTGTCGTTTAGCTGGCATGAATAAGATTAAATTCGATTTAATATAAATAAAGTATATTTAAATGTTTAGGTCGTCGCCAAGTCCAGACCTGAGATCTGCAAACGAAGTGCAGGCTTTAGTCATCACTGAAAAGAGGAATATAAACAATTTCTTTCCAGACACTTTATCAGTGGCATGTTGAGGTCATATTAGTAAACAAAAGCAAATTCACAGTATCCGACCGATCTAGTTCTCCTGAACAAAATTAGCAATATGTTTGTGGTGATAAAAAATTATATAGCGCACTAATAACTAACTCCCTTTTGTATTCAGCTTATTATATGAAAAATATTCTTCTGCCCACACGGCTATTGGATAAACAACTCTAAAAATAAACATTACCTTTCGAATTTTAAGTAGCTACGAGTATAATGAAGTCGCATCAACATAGATAATTCGATATTTGTTGCAGTTAGCGAACATTTTCAATTTTCAATCAAAACAGTCGTCTTTACGTTTCCTGAAATAAGTGCATTCTTTGCAGTACAGTGAAGATAATTCGGTTGTCAGTGATTGAACGGTTTAAGGCGTCAGTACTTGAATCGATGTGGCCAGACCGCTGTGAGATCGAATCCCGCGGCCAGTAGACCGTGGATCAGCTGTATTCGTGGAGAGGATTGGCACCTTCTCTACGGGTGCGAGTGGTCTTGGGTCAATGTGAGAGATTGATGCCGGTCGACATTTGACCGCCCCCCTCAATTTATGAGGTTTTCCAGGATTCCCTTATTCCTGCACTGTATGGTGGTCAGAGCCTACCAACGTAAGTCGTTCCAGGGCGCAAGTGCGGCCTGCTTAATAATAATATGCCGCCCCCTCTTCCGCACAAGTCTTCGACTCCTGGGTTAACGGGTAGATATATTATTATTGTAATTAAATTTAATTACACAACCTGTGGTCTAAATTGCTAAACATTAAAAATTAACGTTGTATAAAGCCAAACTCAATTATGAGTGAAATTATTTTGTTGCTGAATTTTGAGTGAATTTAGAATTTTATCAAATAAATAAGTTCACCAACACAATTTTTGGTCGAGGAAATCAAAATATGAGTGAGGTAGGTCGATACGGAGTTGGAATTTTGCTGTCGAAAAGTGCTATCTTCCGTTTCCAGTTGAATAAGGGTGATGCAGAGTATAATTTAACGCTTCAGAAAGATCTCAAATTATTATAGTTATAGCTATATCCAAAGATCAATATTTTTTTGTATAAAGGTAATTTATACTTCCACATTAGTCATATAATTACAAGCTGGTTATTAATGATAAAATATTGATACAAAATTACTCTTTCCATTAATTGCTTGTTTATTTCTAATTTATCTTCTCAATATTAAAAGTATTGGCACATTTCGACCTTACTTTCATTTCTCTTAATGTAATGTTTATGTTCTTTAAAACCTACACTGAATAAGTCCCATGCAATACGTGCCTGAGGCATAATCCCATAGATCTAAATATTTTAAATTGTAGGAAATCATTACGAAAAAAATGAAATTATAACTTAAAACCAATCACACGTTGTACACAATGAGATCCAGAGCGTCGAACTTACCACATTCTAGACTATTTTTACCACATTTGGCAACATCGACACTGATTCTTTGTAGTTATTAGACGAATTTTATTCAGCATCGGTTTAATGCAAGTTCAACCAAACTGATATCAATCACATTGGAAGCTCATGACGTCAAGGCAACAATTCGGTTTGTCAAGATTAGAACCACCCAAATCGTGGCGCTTCAAATTTTTAGTTTATTTACTTTACAATTAACAAATATTTTTAAACGTGTATGAAGCACAACCCCACAGAACCAGTGCATTAAATTGGCAATAATGATGACGTCATGAATTTAGAACCAAAGTAAAACCACTGTCAAAAAATATGACAAATTTATGTCAACCGAAACCAGAACCGGAGCTGAAAAAATTCGCCTATTGACTGGAAAGGCCTGTCGAAATAATAGTTTTGACAACATAAAGAAAGATAACTTTTAAGGATGCCGTATTCTTGAAATAATGCTTTCTACAAATACAAGTAATTTTAGACATTTAAGAATTTAATAATATAGAGTTTAGCAAATAATATGAACGTTACTACCTCATGCCACCTGCGAATATTCAAAGGTACCGAAGTAAAATGAATATATAGCGACAGAGAGCGGTCTAACCAATAAATTTTTAGGTACAGAAACCTTTCAAAATACGTCTTTTTTTAAATTCAACTGTAGATATAAATATTGTTATAAAATAAACTTACATAGTTCAGCATATAAGATTGTTCACTTTTGTTTATAAGTATGTGAAAATAATTGTTAAAATGTGAAGTTAGAATATCAAAATAATGTGTGTCATATAAATGCATTTTACACGTTATTATATTCTTTTAGGAGAATTTAAATAGCAAAAGAAGATAAACAAAACATCAATAATATTTTTTTGATATTACTTTTGTTTGACGTGTTTTATTTTCTGTTGATGAAAGTTAGAATTTTATTTTGAAATTTCTCAGCAATTCTGACATGAGCAGGACGTCAAAAATTATTATTTGTCCTGCCAAAAAACTAGTGTTGACAATCTTGCTTTGCTTTTTCTTGGTCTTGTGTTGGTTTCGTAAATTAAGACAATAGAAGACAAGCCCAAGACAAGTCTTGACAACTTGAATTGCAAAACAGACAAAGTAAGTTTTAAAAAAATCTACAATATACGAAATATTCCTACGGCAAATATAAAAAGGGGTAAGACTCTTGACATGATCTTACAAGAAGCAAGAATAAGACTTAAGACTAAAGAAAGTCAAGATTAACACACACTACAAAAAAAATTAAATTGCCAATTCGATGCTACAAAAACTTATTGATTAATTTAAAAATATGATTCTAATTCTCAAAATCACGTGTCTCTCAAACCATCAATTTAGCCCAAATACCATGTTTCTGACGCAAGTATCTCTGATCCCGAGATTTCCTCTTCTTAACGAATCACCCTGTATACTGAACGTTACATTTTAGCATTTCTAAGAGACCCCACAAAAAAAACAAATGGACTATACAGAATAATTCTATTCAAAGCAGGCTTTTGAGCGAAGCGATGATATCACATCCGCGAAACATAAAATTAACTTCGTTCTCTGAAAATAACTGACCCAGTACACTTGTAATTGCTCTAAATTGCTCGAGGAATGCTTCCGAACGAGCCATCAGATTAATTAATACTGTAACAATGATCCAATAAACATTTTTCAGGCGGGATGGACATCCGGACCAAACAGTGGCACATTCGGTGCCGTTAAAAAAAATACGTACAGCCCGAATGGGATTGATACTTTGACAGGCTTGTCTAATTAGCCACATTAAGAGTTAATTCGTTAAAAAGTTTAGTGGATTCGTCGCTAATTGATGGAGAGACGACATATACAGGGTGGAACAAATGCAAACAGTTTTAGTAGGAATGTAGGAAATTTGGTATCAAATAAAATTTTATTGAATAAATATCTCAAAATATATCGCTGTTCTATGATATATCTTCTCTATCTACAAAAAAATTATAATTTGCAATAAAATTTTAAATTAATTTAAAATTTCCGATCACCTGCCGAGCTATTGCAGATGTTCCTGAAGTATAATATGACGTCACATTATTTGTTGTAGCACTTATCACCTTGAAGGTTAACCTAGACTAACGCAAGCATTTTCGCTTTATATGTGTGTACAATAAATGTTTTAAGTGTCATTTATAAGTTACAAGACAATTTAATGAGTTGTTAAGTTGATTTTTTTTCTTGGACTGAAATACGAAAACTTTTTTCGCTTTGAAGCGTTGAAGGTTCAGGAATATTTTCCATCATTCGATATCAGAAGACAATCACAATAACGTTATAGCTGAATACCTACTGTATACCAAAAATTATACACTTTACAGTTCACAATTCAAATTCGCAAAAAAAATATTTAGATCACTACCACAAAAATAAAACACTCACGAGCGGGTTATACCCTGTTATAATACAGGTTATAAAATGATTACAATGTATTGTATTCTCACTTAGTCACAAATTCAGTTTTCACTATTAAATAAACACTTATTTCATATATATTTAAAGGCGCACCTATTTAAATCGCTTATACAACAATAAAAACAAACGAATGCTATACCCGTTAATTGTATGGAATGTCAGGATGTACTTCGCTGAGGCGAGCCCACGTGCTAAGAAATAGACTTATACATTATGCATTTGTAAAACAAGGATAACAGTGTATCTTCAGATATCAGCTGTATGTCTGTTTCATGCGTTGTCACTTCCTTTAACAGTAAACATATCTTCATTAGTTAATTCTAATGCTATTTAATAAAACACACTGAATAAAAAGTGAACTGAACATGATATTTTTATTTGACAATATTTAATTTCTTAGATAAACATGAAGTAGACGATAAAATTTGCACATTTTCCAACTACATATTCTGACATTCCTGAATTAGATGTGACAAGTGTTTACCAGGTCATTAAACTGTATAATTTTTAGATGGGATATAACTATTACATGTAAAAAATAATTACAAAGATTAGATTACTCTCATTTTTGTCGGTATATTCTACATTTCGTCATACACCTTGTACATAGGACAGGCTACAGCTACAGATAACAGATTTGTAATAAAAGCTAATTGTAGTCGCGATTTTTGTGACATTTTACAATCGGATAGCTGCATACAAATTAGTAATATACTCGTAACACCCAAAGACACGGAGATACAAGTTTCATCACGATTTGAACGTTCAACTACAAGTTTATCTAATTGGTACTAGTTCTAATAGCATTCCCAATGTGGCCTGTAGCGTGTTGTATGTTGAGCAAGGCGCAACATATCAAATTTTTTCGTTCCCAGATCCGTAATATAGAAAATATTGGCTCAAAATTGTTACCCCTTATTAGATGTAGAAAATACAAACAAGCCTAAATTCCCGTAAGGAATGCCGTTCAAAATCAATATCTATAAATGTGACATTAGCTAATAATTTTAAGCAGTTTAAGGGAACCCTCGTTTTAATAAAGATAAATAAATTGTAAAAGTAAATTGGTTACTTCTCTGTAAACGGTAATGTACGATCCGAGTAAGATGTTTGTAGAAACAAAATACAGGGTATTACAGAAAAAAGTACTATTATTTTAACCGGTGATACGTTGGATTTCTACAAATACACGAACAAGCGAACAAATAGCACCTGACGTTTCTTATTTTTTACTTAATGTAATTTACAATAACCCATCACTCATCTGTTACTCAAATCAAAACAGCAAAACAAACACAACACAATGCAAATCCATAATTACAATAATGTAATACATCGATCTTTTTCACAGAACTTGACAATTTGAACATTTTTTTCACATAACAAAAAGATCAACGGAAAAGCAAAAACAATTGGAATGCTCATTAAAAAGCAGCTTTGACATAAATGCTCATAATTGAGTAGATATAGTTTACAAAGGTATATTGTTCAAAATACTGTCAAATGTCATTTAACGATCACGAATTGAACGCCTACTCTAGATTACATTGGAGAAGAGAGCATATTGCACCTTTAATTTTTCGAGAACTGATCATCTAAAATTAATACTTGAATGCCCTTTAAAATGGTGCATCACAGAATACCACTTTCTGTCGTATTTCTCGGCACAAAATGATTAAACTTGTGGTGTGTTTAGCTACAGAAATCTCGAAAAATAAAACACGTAGAATAAAAGTAATATTAAAAATAAATATAAATAAATGGGTATGTTCCGTTCTTCTCCATTTTTTTTTGTGTATATAGGTAATATTAGAGAGGCCTCAACTAAGTTATAAATTCATTTTATACATATTTTTTTAACTACCAAATTCCTTTTTTCCTTCCTAAAATTCTCGCCTTCTACGCGAAGAAAGAATGATCAGTGCCCGGTCGATCGACATACGGTGTGCTACGTACTAGACGATAGTCTAAAGTTCTACTTTTCGATTTTACAATTTTCCACTTCCTGCCATTTTCCACCATTTTGGTAAGTTATTTTGCTACTGCTTTTTACGTAACATAAGCTTGCATCCGTTCTGTGAATTTTGCCAATGTATATATAGGCCTATATTTGACGGCACCTTACATAACAATTAGAATTTTTTTGCGAGTAACCGTTGTCAGAATAACGGTTAGTTAGCAGTATCTCTTACATGAACCGCCACTTCTAGATTAAGTTCTGGTAACGTAGGCTCGCTAAAATACACCGGTTATGGTTCTTTTTGAATCTGTGGTTGTTATAAATTAATAAATAATCATAACGCATAATTTTGTAAACAAGCAACAGTAGCATAGAAGTGATTGTTTTTTGTGTGCTTGTTGAATTTATTTTTAATATATATTGTTTATTACACTTTAATTTTAATAGTAAAACTTTACTCTGTTCTACCAGAGTGAGGCAAGTCAACATTTGAATGGCTACAAAAATATAACCGCATTGTATTCTATCAACTGTTACAAATGGAAAAAGTAACATTTTATAAGTTGATTAACTTTATTATAGAAAATTATAAATGTACTACAAAAAAAGGAAAAGTTCCTTTAAAGCAATGTTATTTTTAACTAATTCTATAATCAATCATTTTATTAAGACGTATTGTATGAAATGTTCTCTGCAGAGTGCAAAAGAATTTATATTATAATCTCACAATTTTCGTAATATTCGTAACCGCTTTTGCCTTACCTACCTTGCTGAATATGTTACTGATTTCAGTAACCGGTGTTATTGTTGTGACGTCAACAGCTACGTCATGTCTCTTCCCCTCACTAACCGCTTTCACACTAAAACGGTACGGTTACTAAAAAACAGTTACCGGTACTTCAACGGTTACTCGCAAAAAAATCCTAAATGTGGTAATGCCACAGGGTAATTGTCATGTTTAATTTTAAACTCATTGCCAGGTTAAAGTCACTTTTGACATGTCGATATTTAATTTCAAATAATTTTAATTTATTGGCATACTAATTTTTATAGTTAGATATTTGACTCAACTTAAAGGAGGCCACCTGAAGAAGCAATCCTAAAAATGCAGAAATAAGTCATAATCTCATCTGTTGTGGTTGACAATCAGATAACCTGCTCAAAATTGACTCATTGTCAATGTTTTCGTTTCTGGGAGAAAATCAAAATTTTATGGGTGCTGAAATAAGAGGAATTAAAGCCTTCTTGTTATTTGCACTGACTTCTCGCTTGATATCGGTACTTGTAAATTATCCACACATTCATTATCATCAGTATTCAGAGTGATTACGTCCAAAACATGAATAATGTATGAATCACTAGGTATTGTTTTTGAACTGGAGGCAACCATCATTCTCTGCCTGGTAAATAATTTCAAGACGTCTGCGTTTTGCATCACTTTGTTGCTCAGGTACCATTTTCCCCTGACTGTTAAAATTATGGGATATTACACCTTTTTTTAGTTGTAGTCTTTGCTGCCAATAATTCTTTATATCTTCATCCAACTATTCATTTTAAAACACATCATTTTTATAATCTCTGAATAAAGTGAAAAATGACTTACGGTGAAATGATCCTCGCAACAATATAACGCCGTTGTGTTCGATAGTGTTGCATTCTCTTTTTCGCCTCTATTCATTGAAATGCACCATTTCTAACGCATTTTCTCATTTTTAGGAATCAAGAATATTTTTCCGGGGTGGTTACCGTAGTGTTTTTGCACTTTGGTACCACACAATACTTATAAAATTTATATCTTATCGGTTCCATCCTCTTCGGCAATCCAAAACTTATGTTATAATGCTGACCTGGACACCGGACACCATACAAAGACCACAAAGTTCGACGCTAACCATAGATTATAGATTACGGTACGAGTTTGCTAACCGACATAACTAAACTTACGTCGATCTGATAATTTGACATGTGTCACCATGGACGTTTCCATATACTGTGACGTGGACCAATCAGAATATTGTTTCCGAACCCGTGACTATATTTGAATAAATTGCTATATAAAATAATTAATTATGAAAATATAAGAACAATTTTACAGAATTAGCAAGATATTTTTGTTAAGTACTTAATATAATAGGCAATTTGCATGAAATTTTTAAATGCTTAAAAACATTATTTTATTATACAGTGCTTTCGAAAAGTAACGAATAAATTCATTATTTTTTAAATTAAGAAGTTTTCGAAAAAATCCTCTGGCGCGTCGATTTTGTTTTTAAAAAAGGCACTTTTTGACATCGGCCCATATTTGTGACGTCATCGTTGTTCGAGATATGACGTCATCGAAAATTTTTTTAAACCCCCAATTTTGACCATGCCATTTGAAAGAGCGTGTCATTCTACATACATACATCATGAAAAATTATGGTGTTACATAACAAAAGAAAATAATGTTTGAAGATTTTAAAATTTAATTTTCACAATACTGAAAATGATAAAGATTATGTAAAAAATCGACTAAATTAAATGTTCAAATTGTACACCGTTGGCTGCCTGACAGTAGCCAAGACGATTAATAAATTCTTTTTGGACATTATCAATAACTTCAGGAGGTATACGATGTATCTCGTGACGAATTCTTGCTTTTAAATCTTCTAAATTAACCGGTCTAGTAACGTATACTTTTCTTTTTAAGTATCCCCACAAGAAATAATCTGGGGGTGTCAAATCAGGCGATCTGACTGGCCACTCAATCGGCCCCTTTCTCCCTATTCAACGATTCGGGAACAGCTCATCTAAATAAGCACGGACAGGTGTTGCATAATGGAGAGGTGCACAGTATTGCGAATTTTAATATCTTCAAACATTATTTTCTTGACATTTTTGTTATGTAACACTATAATAAAAAAAATTGCCAACTTTCCTGACTTATCCATCAAACACTATGCGGGCCGTAAAGGCTCGGTTAAATTAGCAAATTTGTAGCGATTCGTTTAACCATTTGATCTGCTTTCCTATGATCTGTATTCGAAAAATGCCAGATATGTTTCAAAAATAGCTGGTTCTTCACTGCATCGCATTTATTTGAAAACATAAAATACTAAAAGCATTTTGTCATTGCAACTTTACGTCCGCTACAATAACGTGACACTAGATTTTCAGTGCTCGACCTCTTCTCTATTTAGGTCTAAAAATAACCTGAGTTAAACAAACAACGATTATTTATCAACGTCCCTAGCATATTTATATATCATTTGTTGTTAAACATACGACCACTCCATAAATAATATTCTCTGTGCTAAGATTACTGGATGTCATAAAATAAACATGTTTTTAATAATGCCACAATCTTAATTTCCTTATTGACATAATAAATGCATTGTTTTATGATTCTTCTAGTTGTACGATATGGATACTGTAATAGATACGGATGATTTCTTTTAAATCGCAAACTAAACAGAATTCGATATATGCACTCACAGCTAAATAACGTTCTGGTATTTTTAAATTATCGTGATAGGTTAGATTTAAATCTAAATAAAATAAGGCCTGGAAAAATCTGAAAGAAGAAAAACTCCTGAATTCTTAAAATAGCCTATTTTACTCACTTATTGGCCCATGAAACTAATTTAGAGCAATCTTTGTAGAATTACAATATGGGTTTATGGTTAATCGGAATTTCTATTAAAAAAAATATACAGGGTATAAAAGCGAATATTTTCAAATTGATATTTCTCAATAATTCAAAAAGTTTTAGAAATTTTTCTTTGAAATTCGGTATAAGCAGGTTTTTTGAGGGGCATATCATATCGTAAGCTAACTTTCAATACACCATATACAGGGCGCTGTTTAAAGTATGTTTTGCCGATATAATTGGATTGAACTTTTTTGTAGGTATGTTTATTGCATTTCTTGGTAGCACAGATAGATCATTTTTTTTAAGCAAAAAAGATATACTTATCATTTGGATAAACCGCCCGTTTTCGAGATATTCGAGCTTTCAATGCACCTTGACTTTATGGTAACAGTCAACAATATTCATTAAAACTAACTCAAGTAGGCTTTGACTTGATATTGCAAACAAATGAAATATTGTGCCTTTAAATGGCAGCAAACGTCAGAAATTATCAAACACCTCATTTAGGGAAACAAACACATTTCCATTATCAATTTTCCATAAATATTTGATGTGGCATTGTTGTTTTATAGTTGGAATAGTATGAATTGTCAGCCCGCGTTAATGGTGACGCATATTTGAGATGTCTACAAGATTATTTGCCAGGCTTGTTAGAAGACGTTCCACTAGCACTTCCCTCTACTGGTGAGAAACTTCTTGAATGAATATTTTCCACATAGATAGATCGTGGCAGCGAATTTCCTTGGCCACTTCGTAGCCCCGACCTTAACCCCTTAGATTTCTTTTGGAGCCATTAACATGGAACTTTATTCAACGTCAGACAAAATTTAAATAAGAGGCTAAGAAAGTGCATTGAAGTCGCTGGTGGTCACTTCGAGAATCTTTTATGATTAATAATTTGTTAAGATATGCACAATAAAGTTTTCAGTTGATGTAGTGTTCGTCTTATTGTTAATTCAGTTTTAATATCTTAAGACTAACTTTCTCATTTAATTCCTGCCGAATCTCAAACACTTAAATCGTCTGTTTCTCGAAAACGGTTGAGTTTACCGATTTGTAACAGGTATACCTTTTCTATTTAGAACTGAAGATAGTTCAATGGTTTCTTATTAAAAAATTCAAAAGTGTAAAATACAAACAGACATATTTTTTCATTGACAGTACAGAATAACTAGCGCCTCCTAGTCGTGACAACACTGTTTGCATATTCCTAATTGCCACCTCAAAAAACATAAGGCTACATATTTGCAAAACAATCGGTCCATGCGTTCTTAAAATATGGCAAAAAATCGAAAACATTTTTTCAATTTTAACACCCTGTAGAATGAAAAGGAGCAACAATTGAATAAGGTAAGTTGGACTCAATTATTAATGACTCACCCTGTATAAATATTTGTATTCAAAATATGAAATCTATCACAAGAGAGATACTGCCACACCGTAAAAACGAACATCCTATATAGCAAGGATAAAAGCAATCTTGATCTTCCTAACTAACCACAAAATTAAATAAATTCGCACCGTCCGTACTAACGGCTAGGCTCCCAAGCTATCAACCAGTCAAGGCTGCCAATTAAGTAAATGCTTACCCTGAAATTCTAGATAACACATCATAATTAAATTTTAATTTCATACGTCTATGCGAGCTTCGCTCTTCGAGACCGTCTTCTAATGAAAATGTAACACACACGCTCCCATCGAAACGTCATTAGCCGCTAATGTATGCGTTGTTTGCAACCTAACACCGTTCTTTGTTTGATTTTCTCATTACTCCGGATTCGCCGCGAATGACAAATATTTATTTCGCAACGTGTTACGTTTTTGTTATTTTGTGTGACATACAAAAGACAACAAACATTACAAAGCGGAATTCCAACGAGGGAATATTACGGCAAGACGTCGAGGCAACCTATTCTGAATCATCCTGTATTGAATGGCCCCCGTAAGTGCCATCCTGCATCTTCCACGTTGCTTTTTCATTTAAAAAATAAGTTGATTGTTATCGACACATCATATGAGATAGGAGCTGCGACTAGTTCCCGGTTACTAAAACTTTAGTTTAAATTCAAATGTCCTGCTGTTTTACTTGTACAACAGTCATTAACAACACAAATTATCGAACGTCCTGTATACAGGGTGATTTACAACTTATCTAAAAAAAATGCGAATAGATGCGTCATGAAATATGGAGTCAATCTCGTAAAAAAAATTTGTAAAATGCTGTGTCCAAAAAAAAATTATTGTAAATTAATAAAAGGTGTAGTATCTAGTCAGGCGAATATTGAAATCCGATTACTTGTAGTATTAACGTTTTTGTGATGCGAGTGTTTACATTAGTTTTTCAAGTGTCAAGAGTGGCTTACCTGTATAACAAATCGGACTTGATGAATACGGTTTTAATTTATGGCGAAAAAAAATTCTCTAGCAGAAACCTGTTCCGGTAAACATGTGTCAAATGCAGCTACCTCTACCGCGGTGTGCAGTGAATGCAAGTGAAGTGCAACGCTGGCGTGAAACTAGAAATTTGCAACCGAATCGTGCAAGAGACGGAGGTCCAGGGCGTGCACGGTGTATTGCAGCAGTGTGGCGTATCATACACGAGGCTAAATTATATCCTTAATGTAGAGCGTGTCCAAGCATTAATACCAAGGGATTTGACGAGTACCATGACCGCTACGATCTCCTGACTATATATGCTTTGAACTTCTTTTTGTTTGGATATTTAATAAATTAAGTGTATAGCACCGAAGTAGACACATAGCGGCATAACTTACGAGTTCAAAACGGACAAGTAGCAAAAACAATTGTGTTAGTTTGCAGAGACTGGGTAAGGCGGACGCAGTGCGGTGCAGAAGTGTATCTTTTCACAAAATAATATTTGTAAGTCTCCTGTACATTCAAACATTTTTTTAAATATATTTTCTGAATCACTCTGTAGAAAACAGCCCCAGTAAGTGTCACCCTGCAACTTCCAAGAGCTGCGACTAGCTACGGGTTACTAAAAGCATAGTTTAAATAATTAAAATATCTTGTTATTTTACTCTTTGTAGAACAGTGCTTAACAAATAAAATTATCCATATCCATCGAAAAAAAGCAATATAACAGAGGGCTACTTATTCTGTAGTTGATCTCGATGTCGACACATCATATCAGATAAGAGCTGCGACTTCTATCGGTTACTAAAACCACAATTGAAACAATTCAAAAATGTCTTATTAATTTAGTCTTTGCAGAATAATTAGTAACAAAAAAAAATGAGCCATACCCATGGAAAAACAGATGCAGCCTTCTTGACTGTACAATTGCTTGCAATAATAATGGCACTATCTAAAACGAAAACGAATTTGCCGATTTATTTCTGGTTTCAATATTAGTTCTTATTCCACTCACCAACAGATGTAATGAAATTTATACTTGTAACTCCAGTAGTTTAAAATTAATTTGAGTACCTACAATAGATTGTAAATACTGCACAAGTCTTTTCTTAGTAAACAATTGCACTACTACTGCAGTCACTATAAATTTAACAGAAAACTGCACATTTCCACAGTTCTGCAAGTTCTCTTGTAAACTAAATTTGTATATGCCCCATTCCTAATCATTACAAATTTCTATATTTTGGATTTGACGAAATGGCTCTGGGTCTGAGGAAGGTAATTACCCCACTATTTCCCTCTCAACTCTACAGTCAGTTAGCGAAACTACAATGTGGTGATCATTTTCTATACAACGAAAGAATTGCTTGAAACGACCAAGGTTCTCAGTGTTCTTCCAAGCATACGCGGCGCCTCATATTGTTTCTGAGAACCGCGAATACACGGCAAACTTAGAAATTCCTACGACATCATTACCGCCATAGTAGCCGCTCTTGGATTAATAATTAATTTGAAAAAATTATAAAGCGGTCAAGGACTGCATATTAGCCTACGCGTGAAATTCCGCACAGCCTTTGACAAAGCATACCTGGTAGGTAGACGTAGACGTTGTTGCGTATTTTCTTAAGGAAGCGTTTACATCTCAACGGACAAGGTGTTGTTTTTTTTAGAAAACGGACAATAGAGAATGATTTACTGGAACTGCTACTACACGATAAAGGCGTCCCTAGTAATAACGAGATGCTCGCACTTTGAATATCATCATTATTTAATGAGAGATAATTGTTGGTATTGCTAGTCACGAAATTGGACAGATTCGTTTTTAGATCTCCGCGATTCCAGCTGCGATTAAGCGTAATTCATGTGATTAACTCACAGATTTATCTCGTAATCTTCATTCATACCATAGTTTGAAGATATTCAAGTTGCGTCCAGACCAAATGAGCGAATTAGAGCGAATATTTTCTTAAAAATCCCCAAAATTAGTGCTGATAAAAATTTCTGTCGTTTCCATAACTACGTATAGTTTTGATTATTATCTTTTGATATAAGCTTTCAAATTTTCAATCAGTTCAGTTTGAAGGTTGAGTTTGATTTATTTTTCATTTCTCTTCGTCGTAAACTACCCAAAATGAGTGAGGAGTCTCTCAATGATGTTCCGACAAATATATTGGAGGCCGCTATTGATGCAAGTAATCCATAAATTTCTGTAAAATCAAGAATTCCCTATAAAAAAAAACTTGTTCTCTTATCTTTAAAAAAAGAAGAGGCATTTTTTGCCTATTTCTACGATATTGCAAAACGTAACTCTCCGTCAACTCTATGGCCGAAGTATTCGATGTTAAAACTATGCTTCAAAGTAAAGATGGGCATTGATATTGGAAAATACCTCATGCTAACGGCATATCTGAAGAAATTCAATGTTTGTTACAAGTTAAACAAATCAAAAGTATTAGGAAGAAGGGAAATAGCAAATTTTCTCTTAAATACCCCACACAATGTATATCTTATGCTCAAAGTAGTCACGATATTTGGAATTGCCGGTGCCTCTTGCCGCGAAGAACTAGCAAATATGACGGTCCACGACAGAGAAGACAAAGGGGATGTACTTATTATTATCACACCAAGCACGAAAACCAATGTTTCAAGAAAATTTGTGGTGAACAGCGAAAAATCAATTAAATATGTCGATATCTATCGAAGTTATGCTATTTTGCGTCCTAGAGCTCTCACAATCGATTTTTCTTATTCTATAAACGGGGTAAATGTACTAAGCAATGTGGGGGTATCAACAGCTTCGAGAAAATGCCATCTAACAGCGCTGATTACTTAGGTCTTCCAAACTCCGAAGCGTATACAGGACATTGTTTTAAGGAGCTGTTCTGACACATTATTAGCTAACTGTGGATCCAATATTGCAAACATAAAACAGTATGGTGGATGGATATCCACAGCGGTAACTGAGTCATACATTGCACAGCATTCTCAAACCAACAAATCTCTCAGAACTTCAAGATGCTGAAGCACCTAGTACATCAACAGTAACAGTGACTGAAGAACAGCATCTAGCAGCTATTCCCTCATTACTGATGTTACAAGGTACTCGTACTTTGTCAACAGTGAATTCCACGACTAATTTACAAAATGCAACAAATTATACATTTAATTTCAATGTATTTATTAGTTTAATTTAATTAGTAATTAAAATAAATTGTTTCGTCTGATTAGAACTGTCATGATAGTAGGAAAATTTTTTTTTTTTTGGAAAGCAGTAGGTAAATATTTAGAAAATACGTAATTTTTAATCTATTTTAGTCTAAATATGGCTATTTAGATATATACATCTGCATTAAAACTATGCCAAACATTTCTATTCGGCTGCCATACATTTGACAAACGCTATCATATGCTTAACAAAGGTGAATACAATGCGGTTAGAAAAAAGTCATTTATGTGCTAAAGAAAAAGAAGAATTCTTCTAACCAAGAACTTCCAGGAACAATATTAGAGCTGGTAAGCCGAATTTGGATTTGTTACCCGATAAATCAAAATATATTAAAAACAGTATGCACATTTCTTACGCTAGTGTAACGAAAATGGAGTGAAAAGTTTCAAAGAAGTAGTTTTAGCCTATTTTGTCGACCTCAGTAAAGTTCTTAAAGCAACACCCTATGGTCACTACTCCATGATAAAAAGTGTAATAAAAATAAAGCAAAACGTCGCCATAAGTAAATTCTATAAAAAGACGGCTTTCTTCAAAAAATAAAAAATATTGAATGTCAAAAAGCTAAAGTATTTACAAAAGAAGATGTATCCAAATTTATGAACAGTAACAGATGAAACGTACTTCATGACCAAAGTTGTCGAGCTTGTCGTCGGATGGACTTACACAAACAACTATTGATAACATTGAACAAAGGAAACCTCATAATAGTTAAAATAGGAGACTCTAAAAATTATTATGCAGGGTGGTTTGTAACATAACAAGTAAATAATGGAACTTTCTTACAATTGTACAGAAAATATGCGAATTTACGATCTGCAGTCAGTTCACATCGTCTTTTTTTATTAAGTGTACAAAGGGAAAATGCAATGTTCAATCCGTCGGGATCAACAATTTTGGAAAAATGCCTTCCGAAATAGCAGCTTATTTGCATCATCGAAATCTTGACAGTACACAGGCCATAGTTTCAGGAATTCTTTGGCAACATTCCTTGCTACTCCTGGGGAAAAAATTGCGAACATAAAACGCTTAGGAGGCTGGAAATTGACTTTGATAGCTCAAAGTCGATTTCCAATACAATCCCTTTCTAAAAATCGACAATTTCATGATGGCAATAGTTTACTGATGAACATACAGTGATGTAAACTTAGCTCAAGAAAGAGAAAAAGAAAAAGTAACTATTTCAATAACACTGTTACGTCAGAAGAGATCTAAGGATACCAGAAGTACTATCACTGTTCGTCGTAGTACCTAGATAATAAATACTAGATAACTCTGTCTCTAAAGGAAGAATCAATATTTTCGTTTACGTTCGCCCAACTGCCATACATAATTTATTAGGCTTCGCCTTGTTTTTTTAGGCACAGCTCTGGGCGGTCAGGCGAATACAATCAATCGTTAGTCAAACTTTCCAGTTCAAGTTCAGTACCAAATGGTCAAAGATGATATCCATCTTGCGAAGGTTAGTTCAGTGTTACACAATTTGTATCATAAATCAATCTACGAGAAGGCCGCGCGATTGTCAGTTATTCTAAAGCTTTAAAAGGGACACACGTCAAGGCGCTGCAAGCCCAAAAATGGTGCAAGCGAAAATATGTGATGAATTGAACCTAACCTTCGGTGGAATGGGAGCACGGAGTTGATGGAAATACATAATAACTCTCCTTATCGGTGTAATTTTTGAATTACAAAAAAAAAAACGTTGTTATCACGTTAGTTAATAAATAAATTGAGTTTGAAATCAATCAATTTAAGTGACAAATTTCTACTATTATAATGATGCAGTGTCGCTGAAATATACAAGGTTACCTAAAAAAAAATGAATGTAAATGGGACTCTCAGAATGCAATTTTATAAAAAAAAATAAAAAAGGGCAGTTCGAAAATGGTTTAAAAATACACTTCTGCACGGCACTAGAAATTAGTCCACTGTAAAACCTGATCAGGCTGCAAAGCATGCAATCCTCGACCGAACAAAAAATGGAAAGAAATTCCCAAGGGAAGAAATAATAATAAAAATAATAATAATAATAATAATAATAATAATAATAATATCTCTGCCCCTCATTCTAATCACAGTGATTAGCCCAGAAGTCGGAGACTTGTGCGGGAGAGGGGGCGGCATATTATTATTAAGCAGGCCGAATTTGCGCCCAGGAACGACTTACGTTGGTAGGCCCTAACCACTATTCAGTGCAGGAATGAGGTAAACCTGGAAAACCTCATTAATTAGGGGGGTAGTCAAATATCAACCGGTATCAATCTCTCACATTGATCCAAGCCAACATTCTTCCACCCTACCATACCCGCAGAGAGGGCGCTAAACCTCTCTACGAATATAGCTTATACACGGTCTACCGGCAACTGGGCTCGAACCAACACCGATCTAGTCACCTCGATTCAAGTACTGACGCCTTAAACCGCGCGACCACTGACCGATCCAAATAAATATTATTTTATAACACCTATTTTATACAGCGTGGTTTCAATTAATAATATAGTTTGACATAACTGATATTACAACCAAATTTTGGGCCCGGTCTCTATAAAGTAACACAAATGTTTCTGCTTCTTGTCCGTTTTGAACTCGCAAGTTATTGGCAGCAACTATGATCCCTTGACGTAAATCATCAATAGTAGGTATCCACTTCGATGAGATACACATCATTTTTTAAATATCTCCTCAAAAAGAATTCCAAATGATTTCAAGTCAGGAGATAGAGGCGGCCATGGTACTGATCCTCCTCCTCGTCCAATCCCTTGATATTAATGCTTGGGTATGGTACGCATATAATTGAGCCTCGTGTGTATGATACGCCACACTACTGCAATACGCCGTGGACGCCCATCTCTTCCACAATTCGGTTTTAAATTTCCCTCGCGTTGCACTACACTTGCACTCACTGCACACAGCGGTAAAAGTGCTTTTGGCACATGTTTACCGGGAAATCGGTCTGCTAAAGCATTTTCACTTCACCATAAATTAAAACGATATCCATCAACTGCGAATTGCTATACGTATGCCATTTTGACACTAAAAAAACTAATGTAAATACTGGCATCACAGCGATGTAAAGGTTGAAAATACTACAACTATACCTATATGCAAATTTGCACCGTTAGAGCGTTAGGGGGCGCCAAAATTTTTGAAAAAAATTCAATAATCTATAAAACGAAAAAGCGTTGGATAATTAAAATGAAGTTAATTACCGACTTACCAAATGCTTTAAACTGGATACCTCAGTTAAAAAAATATTCGTAAATTTTTTTGTGTATTATCTGATTGTCACAATTATTTTCCAGGAAAAAGCTAGAACTTTTAAGTAAATTCATTCATTTATGCAGATGCGCGAACATTTATTGTAAAATGAGAAGCACCATCGTGCATGAACGACATTTCACTTCTTCTCTAGTTCAGCGGGTAAAACTGTTTGTAATACATATGTTGTGTATGTACTATTACTTTACTTAACGCTGGCAACATTCTATGGTGTTTTTTGGCGTAAATATAACATAATGTTTTATGTATACAGGGTGATTTCCAACGAAGGAGCATCCATCTAAATCTAAAAAGAACATACGTTGTGCATAAAAATGATCTTAGTAAAATATTCAGTAAAGGAGATACAGTCCTTCAAAGGTCTATAACTTTTCTTTTTGCTGCAGCACAATTGTTCCGACATTCAAAGAATACTTGCAGCATGTCAACATATTCATCATTAGTAAAATTATTCGCTATAATTCTTCCCAAGTAAAAAATTAAGTTTTAAGGTATTTAAGGAAGCAAAAGTCACAAAAGATTAGTTTTAAAGCAAAAAAGTAAGAGATAAAAGTTTTAAAATAATCTAGGCAATAGGATATACCTACATTTTTTAATACTTAATTTTTGTCTAACAATAAATTGTAGTAACAAATAATATAAACTATATAAAATATAGTATACAAAAATAATTTCTAAAATTTCTGTTAGTAAAATGCTGCTTTTAAGAGGCAGGAGAGGAAGGAGAGTCCTGTGTTGTCTGTTCTTTTATTTAGCATTGGAATATTACGTTATTTCGAAAGGAAGATAGTGTCAAAATTGTAACATAGAACCGAGAATAGACATGGAGGTAAGCCCTTAATATTTTAATTATAACTATATATTATTTTGTATACTCGTATATAGGACTCTGCATAAATAAAAACAGAGATCCCATGTGAACATATCGGCAATTAACAGCGATCCATCATGACATGCGTCTCGCAGCAGCCATTACTATTATTTATTATTAATTAAATAAATAACCCGCGCTAATAATAATGGAGAAATCATTAATATTAATTGTAAAGTGGCGAGTGAAGTAAATGGCGCATGGTAGGCAGCGAAATAAGTATACACTAATGCACTTCTATGTAATTGCCTGCGAAGTGTGTAGAATAAATATGTGCACTAATACACTATTTGATTGCCTATGAGGATGATGTGTATTTTATTTTCAGGTTCCAGTGAAAATCTAGCGGGCTGTGGTCGCGACGACGCGTTTTTGTTTCGATGAAACAATTGAAGAAATACATGCTATGAATACTTGATTCTGAACGTTTTCGTTCGACACGTGTTTGTAGGTTTTTGAATTACAATTTTATTTACGAAAACATATACAACCGTTTATAAAAAAAATACCTCTAGTCTATTAATTAAACTGTTTAGAAATATTCCACAATGGGCAGAAGATATAAATTTTATTTTTTAGTTGTACAAGTTTATGCCATTTGCTGGGGCATTCACATCAGCAGAAACACGTTTAAAAAATAGCCTCTAGCAACATACATTCGTTAAAAAAATACAACTAATGCGATTCCTTGGTTATTCAAATATATCTCCTTGACGTCTGTTACCATTCTAGCCTATTATGTTTTATGGAATAATTGCAAGCAGTCTGGGATTTCACAAAAAAAAAAACAATAACGAGTACTTATTTGAATTTCAAAGTGTTGACAGTGTTATTACCATTTTCACAACAAAGGCAAAAATGCTGAAGAAAATAGAAAAGAAACGACTGTTGAAAGTGTTTTTGTTACTGGAAAAGAATTATGCACATATTTAAAAAAAGTCATACTGATTTTTGATGTATTAGAGGAACGAATGAATGGATATATCTGTGGATTTAGATATTTTTGATATTTCATAAATTCTTCTTGTATAGAAGACTAGGCAACAACAGATTTTATCTGTTGAAAATCAATGTTTCTCCGGAAACTATAGGAAACAGTTTAAGAATAAGCATTTATATGCATGTTGCTGAATAATTTTGTTTTATACATAATGATGTGAATTCCAAAATTGTAAATACTTCCTCATACAAGTCAAAAATTTGCAGATATTGTACAGGTTGCTTAATGAAAATTGTTTGTTATTACGTCCTCTATTGTGTAGTTATCCGAATAAATAAATAAATACACTTATTGTTCAAATTTGGTATACAACAATTTTGCAATAAACAATTAGTATAATTATTAAATTTACGTTAAATCAGTGACGTAATTATGGCGTTTTTTTTTAAATTTAATCAAACTTAGTTTTAGAGAAAACAGTTACAGGGAGGTTTCTTTCACGCTCTTCACAGTCACCAAATTTATGAACGGGAAAAATGAGGCCCCGTAGAATCAAAACAAGAATTACTACTGGGAATGGGGTCTAAAGTTAAAGAAAACCAATTTGTTGTCAAGTCTACGTTTCAATTGTATTTAAGCCTTTTTCAGGACAATCCAAGAAAAGTTTTCCGTGTAAAATATAAATGTTCTGAATATTGTTAAGTTATGTACTACTGTGTCTTCTATCATATGTTATATTATTTATTTTATGCCTCATTTTATATATTTGTATGAAGAAGGCTTAAATACATCCGAAACGTAGACTAGCCGACAAAATGGTTTTCAATTCTGGTTCCCAATAATGTTCCTGAAGATTAACTTAATGGGTAATCAATATACAGAGTTTTAAAAATTAGGGAAATTCATCTTAATACGCGAATTCGCCAATACAGAGGACAGCCGTTTAGTATGTAATAAAATGGTTTAAGAAATGAAGACATCTGCTAACAAGAACGCAAAAAAGCTAAATATTTATTTCAATCGTTCAAATTTTAAAAGCTAATTTAAAGTTACGACGTAAAAAGGAAAAACAATATTTCTATTAAATAGCATGGTATGCCATGAGAAAACAATTGTCTTTAGTTTTCATAGCAAGCGTAAATGTTGATCAACTGTCAAACTATACGTTCGAATCTCAGTTAAAGTGTAAAGTAAAGTGCAATAATTTTCATAAACCATTTTATTACATACTGAAGGGTTGTCCTCTGTTTTGGCGAAGACGCTCCCTGCATACTTAAAAGTGTTAAAATTAATTTCCCTAATATTTAGAATGCTTATCAAGAAACTTTTCCTAAGAACTGAAAGAGCATTGCTTAGGTAAGTTTTTAATGGTATCTGAATAAACCTACACACAATGGTTTAAATAAAATTGACGATTAAATTTGACTTCGCTTTTATTAAGTAGAAAAACCATGTTTATGAAGTTCTAGGTAATTAACTAAGCCACTTTGGAGTTTGTTGGTTAAATCATTTAAATAATCCATTAATTCCTAATAAAAAAGTACAGAAATATTTGTTATAAAAAGGTTTGTTTTTCTTCTACACTAATTATCACAAATATTGTAACACTTGGTATATAGGTATGTTTGTTTCAATCGACTCAAAATCAAGTATTCTATCCTAAAATTATTGTAATGACTTGCAAGACTTACTACTTAAGTATACTTACAATTAAAACAAGGTTACAGGCTATGACTTACGTGACAGGCATGGGGCCACTGCAGCAACTCCTGGAGGAAACCGGCGACATCCACAAGTCCCGACGAACCACCAAACCGCCGGTACCCCTCGATCAGCAAAACAGCACACGCGAACCGTTCGCAACGCCAACAATCTCATTCACTGGACGCGCACATGCACCTTTGGCCGGTCGTAAAACAAAAACGGACGGCCGTACGACGCTTCCGCCGGCGGCAGCCTCCTAGATGCGCCCGAAAAATTCACCCCTTTCGCTTTTCCGCGGCCTGCTGAGGCGCGTTTGGACTCGGCGGGTATTCGTGTTAGAGCGCGGCGGTTAGGCGGCGTTCTAGTTCGTCGCTAGCGGAGGACCTCGGTGGCTCCCATAGACGCCGGCCTTCGAGCGGAGCCGCAGATCGCCCGCTCGGACTACGCGGGCCGCCGCGCGCTTGGGGGACACGCCGCGACACTTTCACTCTCTGCAGATAACGCCAGCCGGTCGGCGTAAATTCAACTGGTCCATCTGAAAATGAAGAAACTTGGCGTTTATAGGGTCATTTGGTCACATCGCGAGTTATAATATTTGCTTGATTTTTATTAGGTATTCATGTATTATTATAATGGTTTTGAGTCGACTCATTATATTGCTTTGCTACCTCAGGAGTTCCTCAAGGTTCCATACTTGGACCCCTTTTTTCTACTATACGTATATTAATGATTTGAATGATGCAATTAGTTCTTATAGATTTTTTTATGCTGATGATTTAAAGTTATATTCTGTTATAAATAGTTTAGAGTATTGCTTGAAATTACAAACTGATCGTGATCATACAAATTCTTGGTGCTTAAAAAATAGATTGTATCTTAATCCTTATAAATGTAAAATTCTTAGTTTCTCAAGGAAACAATCGCTCTATGAATTTGTTACAGCATAGACAATAATAATAACACGGGTCCACAAAAAAAAGTGATGTGTGCTGAGGGTCCCATTATATTTTTTCCTGCTGAACACGAATCTGAAGTCAAAATGGGGGGGTTGCACAGCAAATTTTAGAGAAAACCCATAAAAACGATAAAAATCTATATAGCTATAACTATATCTATATCAAGATAGCTGTAAAATAGTAAATATTCACTAATTCACAACATTTCTCATTGTTTCAGCTTTAGAGAGTATCATATAGAATAAATTACGAGAAAGTGATTTTTATCCATTTTTTAGGTTTTCTCAAATATTTGCTGTGCAACCCCCAATTTTAACTTCAGATTCGTGTTCAGCGGGAAAAAATACAAAAGAAATATATAGTCTAACTCCCAGCACATATGAATTTTTTTTTTGTGGACCTGCGTAAACTTTTGATGCAATTTTTTATCCTTTTTATGGGCTTTCTCTAAAATTTGCTGTGCGACCCCCCATTTTGACTTCAGATTCGTGTTTAGCAGGAAAAAATACATGGAAAAAATATAATGGGACCCTCAGCACACACCACTTTTTTTTTTGTGGACCTGTCTAATTTATCCCGTTGTACTCTTATTTAGATCTTGGAGTATTGTTTGGTGCTAAATTAACATTTAACGATCATATTATTGAGAAGACGAAAGAGGCATTGAGATTTTATGGTTTTATTCGCAATCGCAAGCTATTCTCAGATATTGGAGCTATTATATTTTGCTTATATTCGCTCTAGGCTTGAATATGGCGCTCTGGTATGGTATCCTTATTACAACATCGAAAAGTGGCAAATTGAAAGAGTTCAAAAAAAGTTCTTAAAATATTTAGCTTACGAAGTTGATGGGATTTATCCTGAAGTAGGACTTAATTACGACATTTTAGTCAGTAGATTTGCTGTTAAAACTAGATTCTCCTAGAATTCGTATGTCACTGACATGTTTGTATAAGTTGTGCGCAGCAAAAAAAGTGGTGTGTGCTGAGGGAACCATTATATTTTTTCCATGTATTTTTTTTCCGCTGAACACGAATCTGAAGTCAAAATGGGGGGTCGCACAGAAAATTTTAGAGAAAACCCATAAAAACGATAAAAATCACATCAAAAGTTTCACCAATTTCCATGAATAATTCCTATTAGGAAAAACTACTAAAATAAACTAAGTTCAAAATTGATAAATGCGAGATTATGTTTAAAGTTTTCAAAAACGCGAAGACTAAACCTCACAATTCTTCATTTTGTACAAATAGTCTCGGGATCAAGATAATAGACAAGGTAGACATTGTCTATACAAAATATTATATTGTGTTTTCCTATCGACTTACATTAAAGACCGACAGTAAATGCCACGCTAAATGCGTGGCCAGCGGCAGGCGGTTGCACTGCGAATCGCCACCGCGTAAAGCTTCATTCACATAAGATTAGTGCAGTTGCATTGGTACTGCAGAAAAGTTATTAAAAAGGGTGCGTATTCTTGAAATAGTGTTTTTTATAAAATACAAATAATTTTAGACATTTAATAACTAAATAATCTAGGGTTTAGCAAATAATAGGAATGTTAACTCATCCCACCTGCAAATATTCAAAGATTCTGAAGTAATACGGGTGACTTTTGTAACGTTTAGATAAACTTGACAGTAACGCCTTTGTACTGCAGTTGTATGGCAGAAGCTAAAAGCATTTTAGCTTTTACCAATCCTTTTCTAACAATCATACAAGGACCAATCAGAAAACTGCTTTTTTGACAGTAAACAGAAGATTCACATTTTTCCAGGTTAAGTTTTTAAATTAGATTCTAATTTAGATATTTAGTTTAGAATTGATTTGTTTCTAAAAAAATGGATGAAGAGGACTGTTTGGTTTAGAAACAGTTACTTTTGCTGCTCTTATTCGCAGCGACGTCAATATGTATAAAAACTATACATGCAAAAAAAATGAAAAGAACTCGGAGATGGTGGGTACGACCTATTAACCGCAGAAAGCACATGCAGGGTGATTTCTATAATTTATATAAAGAAATGCGAAATGAGAATGCCGATTATTTTTTCATTTCACCCGAATGACAGTGGCAGTATTTGATGACTTGCTGAAATTAGTGGGGCCTCATTTAACCCACAGTATACTAGTATACTGTGATTTAACCAAACATTCAAATAGACCATCTATTCCTGCAGATTGTAGGCTTATATTTTATCTAGGGTAGGCTTTTAATTACTATTCGGCAAATGATAAAAACCAACAATTTCCGTAGATAGGGACGTAGTTGACAAAACATAAACATAACCTCTCTGAAGGTCAAGAATCTTGAGTTTTTGCATGTCGCCAACTTACAGCGGAAAAATTCCCCAACTTCTTAAGTCAGTAATTTTATGTAAACTGTAAATAATATTTAACACCATACAATTACAATACAACAGTACAACTGCAGTGCCATTGCACTAACGTTTATCTGAACGTTACTTAAGCACTCACTGTTATAGATTATATCCCTGCATTACGGGTGAAAAAGACAACTGTTCATTTATATATCGTTCGCAAATTTAAAGTATGCGATGGAGAAATTGCCGTTAGTGGTCGGACAACAATCCAAGATATATCCAAGAGATATTTGTTATGTTTACTGAGGTTTAAATGGTGTGTCTATACTGACTATGTTAATATCTATATACACTCGTTCTGTACAATACTTTCCTCTCGATAAAATGGAATTACGCCTCCAGCGCACCTGGCACCGTGTGGGACGCTGGACACTGGACAGGTTTCATTGCTGAGCAATTTTTGAAATATTTCGCAGATTTGCGCATTGTACGTCCTAGTAATTTTGTGGAAAAAAAGAAAATAAACGTTCAGTTCACGATTATGATATTACACTACCGAAAACTTTGTCTAGGTAAGTACAATAAATAACGTTCACAAATATCGCAAAATAAGTACATATTTCAAAACTTCATAATATAGCTAGACGATCAAAAATATATAGGATTATGTTGAAAAATAAATAAATAAATGACAGTAATATAAATAGTCGAAATCGTAATCTTGAATCTTAATGTTAATATCATACCTATATAAATGTATATTAACGTTGAAGTCAGTCAAGCACGAATTGTATGGTTTTCTAGTGATTTTAGGGTAAAAAGAATAAAGAACCTATAAGAATAATAAACAATAATAAATTATTTATTAAAAAGTTATTATTTTTAGGTAGGTACATACCTACATAAAACACAAATTAAAAAAATTAAATTAAGAAAATTGCAATATGCACACTTAATACCGAATATTAACAAAAGTATATATAAGTTTTTCTATTTTTATAGTTTATATTCAACTTAATTAATTAAAAAACAAATTACAGTTATTGGTAATCATAGACGCAATTGATGAGAGGGCTAAAGTTCAAACGTTGTTTGGTAGCCTGACGCATTTCGTACAACACCTTTTTACGTTAATTATACAGGGTGTTCGGAAATTATGCGTCAAATTAATACCACAAAGCCCTATAAATTTTTTTAGAAAATTCAAATTTAGTGGGGTTTCAGGATGTTATTTTTTTAAAGATTTTCTCTAATAACTTTTCTGTGAGTCTACTGGTTTTTTTCTAATCAGTACAAACACAAAAGAATTATTAGAATTCCATAAAAAAAATTTTCTTGGCTCCGTAAAATCGTTAATTTTGAGTGTTTGAAAAAATGTTATAGGGCTTCCTGGCATTAATTTTTCGTCAACAATCGCCCCCCGGAATATTGACTCATCATTTCCGGACATCCTGTATATTTATCTGAACTTAATACCGTTTTGTCTTTTTAGTTTGTACAATAAAAATATTAGGATGTTTTTCATTGTTATTTTCCTTTTTATTTGTTAACTGAAAATTATTTAATTAGTAAGTCCTAAATTTAATTCTGCTAGTGCTCAGTTCTTCCCTACTGGAGCCTATGCTGATGAATTAAATCTACTATGAATCCACAACGCCCCACCCAAATCAAAGAATTAGTCGTTTACTCTCTTTAATTCAACGAATTATTAATTTCACCAGTGTTTAAATACTCTATATTTCAATTAAATAATGGTTACACTTAATTCTATTTGAACCACTGAAATGTACGATATGGAATGCGTTTAGTCCATTTGCGCATCCAAATAAAGGTACCAACCCTAGGAACAGACAAAAGGAGGCACATGAAGCTCATCAAAGACATACTTCATTGGCTATGTATGTGGGTGTGAGAGAAACAACCATCTGCACATACGATATGAATTGTGTTCTTAATTTCCCATTATTTTGTTTCTAAACACGTCATTGGCGTACAGTGTGGTTTCTTCTTTTATCTTGTATCTCGTTAGTGTTATTCTTTGTGTATTTTTGTGGGTGTTATTGTTGGAATATGTCATGTTTTATAAGGGCTTGTAAAATTATCCAGCATATAGTACGAAATAATTCTCCATATTCAGAATTCAATTTCATTTCAATTCACAATCAGCTAAGTCCCTACTGCTCCGCCATTGCTAGAGGCACAAAACAAAATATGGCGCTGATCATGAATAATCCATTCGCGCAGCTTTTAGCGCATTCCAATCATAATATAAAATTACATTTCAGTGATTTGAACTGACTAATATACCCAACATAATTCTTAAGGATCATATGCAACAGTTAACACACAATACTGGCATGTTGGTTGTCTACCCAAAATTAATTCAGAGACGAAATTCAACTGTTAATACACAAGTGCTGTGTTGGTTGCCTGCCCACTGCATTAAGAATTATATTTTGTGATAAATCTTTTATGGATATATGACGTAATGAAAACTATTCGAGATACAAGGATTGAAAGAATTGTAAACAAAAACAATTTTTCGATTTGATAAAATATAATCACAATTTAAATAATAAAAATTACCACACAGTCCTAATACAATAAAGAATTAAATATAATGGGTCTTAAAATACATCTTAACAATAAAATTGTAGTAATCCAATTGTAAAAGTACAAAATATATAAAAACAAATCAGCCTCATAATAGTTTATATAAGCCAGCTAACTTGATTCAGCAAAAACTATTTTTCCATAAATTCAAAATACGGTACAGAACGATTCTTTGCCTTGTATTTAAATAACTTTAGTAATATAACCAACGTTTTGCCAAAAGTGAATGCTATTATTTCATCTGAGTTAGTTATTAAATGTAAAAAATTGCAAAAGAAAATACAAGAGATAAAGCTAATTTATGGCATTATGCTTAGCAGTATGATGTCTTTTTAACTTCTGACTCTCTGCAAATGCTTTCCCACAACCTGGAACCTTACACACATAGGGCCGTTCTCCGCTGTGGCTTCTTAAATGGATGATCAGATGATGGCGTTCGAAAAATGTTTTGAAACATTCCTCGCATTTATGTTGCTTCAAGCCCTGCAATAAATGAAACAACCGCTCTTGAAATATAAACTCTAGATTGCATTATGAACTTATTCATAAGTACGAAAGCTTTTATATACGTAGTAATACTTATAGCCTGTTCCAAAACGACTAATGTTTATTTCTTGTTCACTTGAACTGAACGTTATAAATAAATGCTAACCATTATTTCCCCATTCGTTGAATGGACCACTCCTGCTGACACAATGGACACCGATTGTTCTGTTTCACCCAAAGAGACATACAGCAGTAATGAAACGAATGGTTGCACTCCCCCCAAACCACGACGCAGTCCTGTTTCCCGTAGGAGTCTTTTTTGCTCTCTGCCTGACACCTCAGACAGGCGTCCATGACCTGAACCCGACAAATTGCGCAAGTGTCGCACTCCACGTCCCAACTCCACATCGCCACGGCGTTCCATTTCTTCAGCGAGAACATTTTCTCGCCCTTTTGGTTTTCGTTTTCCATTTTTTCGTTGTCGTTTTCGTCTGCCATGTTTACTTATTGCCTTCGCTTTAGTTTTGTTACTTAACCTCAATTGTCATTTATTTCGACATTTGAAAGGACGTTCGTCTTCTTCTTCTTAGGAATATCATTGTACACAAATTGGCTGTGCTTATAATGTCATAAATAAAACCAGCACTTCGTTCGCAAATCTCAGGTCCGGACTTGGCGACGACCTTAATATTTAAATATACTATATTTATATTAAAACAAATTTAATCTTATTCAGCTAATCAACAAAAACATCCAAATTTTCATGAGAAAATGGAAATCTATATTCTTGACTATTCTCATTGTAGATATGTCCCAGAAAAAATTGGGGAATTATTTCACATGGTTTTTGTTAATGGAATATAAAGCTTCAAGAATTGTAAATATACACAGATAGGAATTTTTTAAGTGGAATGGATTTCGACTCAAATTTATTTCATTGCATTCTAGAATCGAGGCTCAGGTGTGTTAAAACAGTTGCAATGGAACCGTATATAAAAAAAATTCTACCGCAACTACACTTCAGTGATGCTATTTCTGTCTTATATGCTCAACGGATATTTAACAATCCTAGAATCCGCAAAGATTAAGCATACATACATTTTAATTATTCACGGATACCTTCAGTTATTCCGTCTTGAAGCAACTGCGACAGCATCAGGATATTCAATAAATAACGTAGTAAATAATGTTTTTTATTTGTAATAGTTTATTTCCCTAAATGTGTCATCCATGAAAAATTATATATACTTTAAATATGCCTCAATGACTTCTGTGGACATTGAACGCACGTTTTCAAAACCGAAATAGCCGCCACAGCTTAACACTTGAGCATTTACAGTAGTTGCTGGTTATTCAATTTTATTCCAATACTACAAGTGAATATGAATAATGTTGGATATTATAAATTACCAGTACAAGGTAAGATGTTTATTTTAACTTTATATAGGCATATGTTTGTATCTCGGTTCATACAAACATTAACTTAGCGTCCTAAGTGCGCCCCTGATAATGACGTTATTTACGAACGAAGTGCGGGTTTTAGTCATAAAATCGAATTATAATGAAAACGAATAGTTCAAAATTTTATATAAACAAAATATAGATGATGAGTTAAAATTTACGTTTATCAATTAAATTAAGATATATTAGCTTACCTGGTGATATCTTTGGTGTTTCAGCAATTCTTTGTTTGTATAAAATGCCGAAGAACACTGTCCGCATTTGAATTCTTTAATGCCGGTGTGTATTTTCTCATGTCTTTCCAAACTACACTTGGACATAAACTCCTTGGTACACTGAGAGCAATAATATCGAATGCCTTCATGGTATTTTTTTTCATGAGCTCGCAAGTTGCTTCTTACGGAAAAACCGATGTTGCACAAGTCGCATCGATAACCTTTGACTTCAGAGTGGATTTTTTCGTGACATGATAAAGAGCTCTTTGTTCTGAAGCTTTTACCTACAAAAAATTACTTAAATTATATGAAAACTATCATTATTAATGAAAATACCACAAGTAACACAAAGATACGGCCTCTTCCCTAAATGGTCGAGTTGATGTATTTTTAATGAATAAGCAGAAGGTAACTCTTTAAAACAATTTTCTTCAGTACACGTAAAGCTTCTGTGGACTTTTAAATGATGTCTTAGATTGTTTTTATCATTAAATTTTTTATCACAGGTACTACATTGGAATGTGTCGCCTTCTTGAGGAAACGTAGCAAATTTTAAAACTCCTAAAATTGTTACGAATAGGTGCATCTAACGTTCATTATCGACTTAAAAATTTGTAATTACCTGTTTTAATTTTAAACTTGGGTTTAGTTTTCTGTAGTTTCGTTTTACAATTTTTCTGGGATGTATTTTCAGTGCTATATTTAAGTCTTTCAACACATGCATGGTTTTCGCGTACTGTTCTTTCCTCAAATGTTTTAGAACACTCGTTGCAGTATAATTCTTCATGATTCTTTTTATGTAAATTATAACTTCTCTCTCTATTGTAAACTTTAAAGCATATGGGACACTTGTAAGTTTTCTGTTCATCTCTATGAGAACTTTGATGAGTTTCTAACAAACCGTTATTTAAAAAAGTAGCAGAGCACTTATCACATTTAAACGTGTCTTGGAATGTCTGTTCGTAATCACTAGTTTCAAAACAGTTATCAAGTTCTGGGAAGTACTTCTTTCTTACTGCGCTTCGAAGACTTCTATCTACGTTGTGTACAATTTGTATGTAATTATACATATCTAGGATTTTATCTTGACAGGACAAACATACCATTGTTGGTAAGTAATTGCTTAATTCATCATTTACCTAAAAAATCGTTCACACATATATTTCTCTAGGTAGCAAGCTTTACCTTTATTCTGGTGACTTCAGCAATTCTTGTAATTAATTCTTCATCATACTGAAGGGGAGTTTTGCCCAAATGACTCTGACAAAGCCTACAGAATTCCATCATAATCTCGCTATTTAAAGCCATTATTTTTGTTTATTATTAAATGTAAATTTCGTAAAATAAGATGATAAAGTAAGGTTATGTCTGAATTTTGTTTTTGTTTTCTGTTTGATCACCACTTCACTTTATTCATAATAACACATAGGCACAAAAGGTGGCAGCACAAACAGTATTACAAATTTGAATATGAGCAAAAAATGTTTTAAGTAGTTCAAATTGTTTTCCCAAACATCAAAAATACATCAGCTGGAATAGCTATAACTGCATTGCATTTTATTGCCTATTTAGTAATTACACAGAACAAGGTCTGCTTGGAAATTAAAACTAAAAGTACGAGTATGCAGAAGCATTTTTTTATTAAATTTTTGTAGCAGTAACATGTTGAAGTGCAATAATAAAATATGTGTAACAACATATGATTGTATTATCTATTTATTAATACCTAGGTAATTTGAAGATAAAAATATATTAAAACAAGTATTGTTATTGCGCTTTTGGAGTATTTATGCCAACGGTTATATCGCCCCAACACTTTCCTTCATGCTTTGATAGAGATCTACGAAGGGATCTGTTTGAATGAAAAGGAGTATATAAGTCGCAATTGCACTGCCAGCCTAAAAATATAAGTGTATCAGAAAATTTAAAATAGGCAAAGAACTTCATAATATTTAAGAACATACTGTTAAAAAAATTGAAGGCTCTATCACAAAGAAGCTACCAGCTGTTATATCGAACTGATCGTGAAGGATTTGAAGATTAAAGGCATTAATCTTAAAAAAAATAAAGTAGTTGTAATAATTAAAAAAAAAACCGTATTACCTACCTCTCGACATATTTTTTCGTTGTCTATGTATAAATTCAATAATTTTATAAGTAATTCTTTTGTCTTGGGTATCTAAAATTTATACAAACCATGAAGACTGGAAATAGATACATTAAAAAAAAAGAATGCATATACAGTGCGTTCCCATTTGACTTGAAAGACCTTTAAAAAATATGACTGTCCGATTTCCAATAAAATGTTGCTCTTCGGGAATTTTACAAGGGCCTTCAAGATCAAATGTAAATATGCTGTACATGTTAACTTACCATCTCCATACACCTACGAGACACCACACTAAGGATAAACTTCTCTTGTAGTAAAATGACAACAAAAAACAATGACGATAGTACGAAATTGTAGTCGATTTTTTTGATATTGAAGGCTGTGGCCATACTGTAGATTTGCAAGGTAACCACAGCAAAGGTAACAGCAAAGGAGGCCAACATCTGTGCCGACGTAACATCGTTGGTCAACCTAACGATATCGCAAAGCTCTTGGTGTAGAATAGCCGTATCGATAACACACTTGGATCTGGAGTCTACGTTAGAATTGTTTTTCAAAAAAGAATTCTCCATGCGTTGTAAGACCTTTTCGAACATATGACCGATAACCAGGAAAAACGCGTGGAACGAACAAGATATACACGCAAATCCTGATACAGCAAAATTAAGGGCAAAGTACACACTGACACTGAACAAAGGGTCTCTGTAGCTTTGAATACAAACGAGGAATATGATATAGCAAGTATGGAGGGTCGCTGATACCATACAAAACGTTAACGTGGAATACGTGAGCTTTCTGTAGCTAAGCTTGATTCCTCTGTTTCTTAACAAGGTGTCTATGTGATAGATCTTCTTCCACAGTGTTAAAAGTGAGGCGGTGTGGAACTGTAACAGAGTAGACAGCTTTACAAAAAACAGCGTTTAAAAATATAATCATACCTTATTAAATATCACGTTGACAGACATTAATCCTGCAACAAGTACTAGATATAAAAAGTTGATGAATCTTTGCATGGGACTTTGAAGCTGGTAGTAGCCCATCTTGGTGTAGCTCATCCAGAGCAAGAAGCAGATGGAAAGCGCGTAGAACAACGTGGACACGACGTGATACATTTTGCAATGCTTAATTTCCACAAAATTACCCTTTCTCTCAATTTTGAAAGGAGCGAATCCCATAAGAAATGAGTATATATAGGAAGGGTAAAGGCAAGATAGAGCGTCTATGATATTCAGACACATGTTGTGTTAACTGTGGTCTGTAGATGATATGGATACGGTTTACCTTCACTAAGTAATTGTTTGGTGGCCTAATAAAGCGATCAAAGGTATGGATAAAAGATGATTAGCCACTTATACTAATATTTTACTTGTTACTTAGGTTGAATCGATAACAAAAATATGATTAACTTATAATTGTTGAAATTAGATATACCTACATTGTCTAGGACAGGTAATGTAGGTACATTTTTCATTTATTGACCTTTAACGGCTAGCTATAAGTCCAATTTCATTTATTTTTGTCCATGCACATTGGATAATAAGGTGGTGGAATACGCAAGAATTATAATTTTCGAGCTGATGCCAGATTTGACCCATTTTCTTTTCGAGAAATCGATAAAAATAACCAAAAAATCATTGATTTAATTTCATGAACTCAAAATTGTAATATTGTAGTTCATGTGTTTTTATATCTAGAGTATATAATAATAATAATGTGCTGCAACTGCTCTTCCATTTAACTCCGGTCAATTATACATACAGGCGAGCGAGTAAATAAGAGAGTAGACACAGTATTTCAGTATATAAATATAAAGTCATTATTTAACACAGCAGAACAAAAAGCCAAGAGCCTAAATTTGTTGATTTTGTTCTTGTTGAAGAAAAGCTCGAAAACGAGTTTTGAACACAGGCAATTTATACAATTTAAAACGCACTGGAACATTGTTATAAATTTTGGAAGACATGTGTGTAAAAGACTTCTCATAATTAGCAGTACTGAACATAGGAACAACAAAATTTGTTTTATGTCGGGTATTGATTATGTGCAGATTTTCATAAGTGGTCAGTCAAACTTTCAAATACATATTCAGGATTCTATTATTTTTAACTTGATTAATTAAATATACAATTTGCAGAATAAAGCGATTTTCCATATTTAACCAATTTATTTCTTGTAATTTATGAGAAATGTGTTCATACTTTCTGATGCCAAAAATGAAACGCAGGCACGAGTTCTGTACTTTCTGGATTTTGTACCAACATGCAGCACTCAAACATGGACCATAAACAGGTAAACAGTAATTAAATTTAGAGAAGACTAATATTTCACATAATATGACTTTAACTTCTTTGCTTAAACTATGCCGATGAGGGTACAACAAACGCAAAGATCCGTATGCAGATTTGATACATTTGGAAATATGAGAGTGGAATTTTAGTGAATTATTAAAAATTAAACCTAAATTTCTTGCTTCATTTACTAATGTAAGACGAGTACTATCCATTATTAAAGGAATATCATTATTATATAATGTAAGCACATTGATTTTTATTGCCAAAAAGAAGAATTTGTGTTCAACTCATGAAAAGGAAAAGAAAAATATAACTGAGTGTCATCCGCGTACACATGCATTTTACAATAATTGACATAATAAAAAAAATTAGATGTATAGAGACAGAACAAAAGGGGACCCAGTATGGAACCTTGAGGTACTCCTAGATCCAAAGAATTAAACTCAGACCTAGAGTTTTCAATTTTTACACACTGCGTACGATTAGACAAGTAATTATGTAGCATGGTTACTAAGTTTCTGTTGAAGCTTAGATATTTTAAGATAGCAGTCATCATATTATGATGTATACAATCGAAAGCTTTGCTAAAGTCCAATAAAATTAAGTATGTTAGTTTTGAGTTATCAGTTGCTTTGAGTATATCATCAGTTATTCGAAGTAACGCAGACGATAGAAAGGGCGAAAACCAGACTGCATTATAGACTCTAAAATTTTTGACAGTGTAGGAAGCAGACTTACAGGTCTCAAGTCTTTATAATTTTCAGCTTTAAGTTTTTTAAGTATAGGTATTACCACGGCACTTTTCCATCGACTGGGAAAGGGATTGCATTCTCGCTTTTTGTAATATTCAAATATTTTAGATTATTTCAAATAAGTGAAAAGTCTTTGGTTTCAGCAATTTGCTTAAAATATATTTTTTTTACAGCTCGTACAGAAGATGTCACCTGATTTCTTAGCGCTCTATAGATGTTTCCATCTGCAATAGATTTTGTTTTAATAAATTTTAATTTTGCCTTGTTACGTTGTAACATTAAGGTCTTAATATCCATATTTAGCCATGGGGCTGGAGTTTTGTAAATCTCATAACTTTTTCGGGGGTATATTTATCAATAATTTGGAGAACAGTATTGTTTAAAATTTCAATTTGTTTATCAATATCTATACAAAAATAAATCAAGTCTAAATTTGGCCATGTCATCAGCATAAAAATTATCATAATTTATTTTATTGAAGGCCCTACATAACTTATATATTTGACTGCGTTTATGTGTATCAACGGATACATCACAGAAAATTGCATCATGGTCAGAAAATTCATAGAATATTACACCAGAATCAAGAATTATATTCTTATTAGCAGTTAAAATTATATCGACACGACTCGAGGTACTTTTAGTAACTGTGGTAGGAGTTGTTACCAACTGTGTTATTTCGAGCTCCTCAAGAAAACTTTTTAGTTTATTCATATGTACAATCATGGGCGCCGGCAGAAAAAAATCAGGGGAGGGGGGTTAACAAAAATACCTTAATTTTTTCTAAATTCTAATGAAAAATAACTTAAAACAAGAAACTTTGGTAAAATCTTTGGTGCTATAGCAGATCACTTTCACTCCTAAATAAAATAAAATGGTATATTACACCTGCAAAAGTGACTAAATCATAAAAAATCACAGAAATCTAACCCCACATTCTAAAAAAACATAGAAACAAACAAAAACAAACGTAACAAGATATAACCGTAAAAAAAATTCTTACCTCTTTAACTTTATTTTTAATAACTACAACTGCCCCCTCTTGCCCCCCCTTGCCGGCGCCTTTGTGTAAAATGAGTTTTAAAATAGTGTATATAAAAGAGAAAAAAGGTATTTGTTTCTGTGTTGGTCTTCACTAAGGTGTATTTGAAATTCTCCGAAAGGAAAATTTTAAAGATGCTCTTCAACTCGAAAAACAATAATGTTTAAGAGTTGTAGTACTTTCTGTTTGTTGTTTTAGTTTTCTATAAAACGTAGTCGAATGCCGAAAAGGTTTCTTTATGCGAGGTTGTTTGTTGCCACCCATCTTATACGCAAATACAGGATAAAGATACTTAATAATATCAAACGTAATTTCTCTAGCGTCAGAAGGTCTAGGAAGCAGGTAGTAATTTTGATCCCATGTAAATGTAAAATGTGGAAATCATATATACATGAAGCAATAACGTAATATATAACAATAACTGTCACAATTGTATAACCAACTGCAGTCACATTGAAGGTGTGTTAAAGGTTCGCAATACGTCGCCAAAACTATTACAAACACTTTAAAGCTACTGTCACTTCTAAGTAATATATAAGTGATATGGCTGGTTGCCGTTCTCTTTAAAATCCACTTTAATATTTGGGCAACTTTGAGGTGTTTCTGCTTAGTTTTTATAACGTTCCAGACACCAAACCGCCCCACCAAAATTTACAAAACCATGGAGTTATTTTCAATCGCCAGGATTACGTACTGACAATTATGCTAACATAAATTGGAGTTATTTTTGCTATATGGTGGAAGATTTAGTGATTACTACGTTATAGCTACTTAATTGAAGTTGTGGTATACCAGTTTTCGTTATTATAATGTTACTTGGATCCTCTTTTACAAATTTTGTACTTTTTGTTTATGAGAGGGGTGTGAAACTTCTCTGTTCTCTAAAAAAACTATGTGATCCTAGCAAGGACATCTTTTCGTCCAGTAGATACTATACAAATTGAACTTAGTTTGACTCTGTTACATGCCATGCCTCCCAAATACTATACCTGCAAGTATATCAACGTTTCGAATGAACGATCTTCAGTGATGATATATTTTTTATAACGCTGTTTATACCATCCTCGACGTATCAGATCCCACGTGACTCGAGTAATTGCAGTTTTTCCCTTATCCAAACGGATTATTGACTGCTTAAGGGCCGTTGGATGCGTCCGACGTGGCGGCCGCTATTTTCTCAAACAACACACGACGACGTGGCGGTAGGTGGTGGAAATCTACAGGTGGGGGAAGACAATTCCGAGCGCGTGGCAACCCTCGACGTGCAACAAGTCGTCGGCCCTTATCGATACTCCCTTCCACGGCAGCGCGTAAAACTTTGGATATAAGTACCCGCGGATAGTGACATTCTGGCCTCTCTCAGCGGCGGTTCGAGATATACAGAGTGTTCAGTCGCAGCGGTGCCACAGTGCGAGTTCCAGCAAACAGAAAAAAGCAACCAAATTTTCGGTAAGGAATTTTCCTGGTTCTGTCATACATGTTTAAATATAAAATATATTAATAGAGACACATTTTTATTTACCAAATGCATGGCAGCCAATTAATTTTATGAGATCATGCCAAAAATTTACGAAATTACTTTTACCGTTTTATATGAGCAAAGAGCTTTACTATATATTTTGTCGAAATTTGTATATCCTATTGATTTTACTAGTATAACTATTCCTTTATTAGTTTTTAGTTTGCATAATTATTACGAAAATTAAGAGATTTTGACGTATAACATATTTTTTCTTCAATTATTATGCTCCTCAAACGAGAATATCGAAAATCAAATGTGCACATCTTTCTCTTCTTTAGCCAATTTAAATCTTCAAAGTTGGATAATTATTACGAAACCATTGACGGAAGCCACGGAAGCCTACAAACCAAACTAATTATTACGATATTTAAGCCATTTTGACGTTTAACCTATCTGTTCTTCAATTATTATGCTCCTCAAACGAGAATATAGAGAATCAAATAATGCACATCTTTCTCGTCTTGTTTAGCCAATTTGAATCTTCAAAGTTACAAGCCATAACCGATAAAATTTTTTGATTTTACTTTACAAAATAAAAACGTCTTACCTGCTTACGTAGTTCAGTTTAATTAATTGTGGGACGGTTTAAAAATAATAAATCTAACAGCTTCAAAGTCTGTATCAAGCAAAAAGGAATTTAATTTTGCTCAATTTGAAGCAAATCAATAAAGGGCGTATTTGAAATAAGAAAGTTATCCGAAAAAATACTGATCCAAAAATATTTGGCAACATGGCAAAGTCCCTAGGGCGAACACAACTAACACATCTAGATGTCCCCATCAAGTCGACGCCAACTTCGTTATTTTAAATTTGGATACAGCGGAAAATTTTAGGGTCATATTGTATAACATTCCCTGTATTTTTTATGTCAAATGGAGCACTGTCTATTTCTTCGCTCTGTTTTGTGCACATTGAAATTGTCTTTCAACTTATATAATTATTGTTAGAGTTGTGATTACTACTTTTGGATGGATACTATGGAAACACAGCACAACAACATATTTGGTACAGGCTAAGCCAATTTTCTGGTTTTTGAAATGTTTATATCGATGGTAGATTTGAAAATATTTCGACGAAAACTGTCAAAATAGTAGAAATTTGCAAATACCAATTGCGTCAATTATTTTTGTTAATAAATATATCACAAAATCTATACAAAACTCCTAGCTATGGGGACTGTGTGTACAAAGCGACCCTAAAATTTTCCGTAAAATAAAAAAATGCAGTAATATACAGGGTTAGGTTAAAATAACGTTGTAAAGTTAATGTCGACTTCCGGTACCTATAACCAGTACTGCTGGAAAGTTCTAAATATTTCAGTTGTGTTCACCCCATGGACTTTACTACGTTATCAAATTTTATAATTTTTCAAATTTTCCCAGATCATGATGAATCAGTTCCCAGTGGGACATTCTGTATAGTCCTTAAATTTCAGTACAGGTTTTTATAAAGTTAATTAACAGAAAACCGTTTTTTCTTTCAAGAAAATTATCCTTCCTTTCCACCGACATTCGGTGGAACGTTGGCAAATGAAATTTTAAGCACATCAGTCTTTGAGGAATAGCCGCCTTTGTTTAATTTAACTTGCCCCGCGAAAACAGTCACAAATTACCCTTCCCAGGAACGTTCACGGTTTTACTTTTACCTCCCATCCCTGCGGCGTATAGTGACCTTTCTTTTAATATTTAATTTCACCCAGTTCATTGCATCGATTCAATCGAGGAGGAATACGTCGGATACATTTCCATCCACCTTTTTTTTAGACATAATTTCCTGTTTGATGACGTGCTATCTCATCATTAAAGTTCAGTGCCCTGGCTAGATGAGATTTTTATATTTTTAAATACCACCTACACGAAAAATCAAAAGTGTGTAAAAAATAAGATCATAATCTCTATGAATTATTTTCAGTTGTATAGGCATAGCATCTAATTCTAAGACAAGACAAGACAAGACAAGACAAGACAAGACAAGACAAGACAAGACAAGACAAGACAAGACAAGACAAGACAAGACAAGACAAGACAAGACAAGACAAGACAAGACAAGACAAGACAAGACAAGACAAGACAAGACAAGACAAGACAAGACAAGACAAGACAAGACAAGACAAGACAAGACAAGACAAGACAAGACAAGACAAGACAAGACAAGACAAGACAAGACAAGACAAGACAAGACAAGACAAGACAAGACAAGACAAGACAAGACAAGACAAGACAAGACAAGACAAGACAAGACAAGACAAGACAAGACAAGACAAGACAAGACAAGACAAGACAAGACAAGACAAGACAAGACAAGACAAGACAAGACAAGACAAGACAAGACAAGACAAGGCAAGACAAGATTAAAAAAAAAATCTTCATATCGTCTACCAATCGAACCTGTCGACAATCGACCATATCGATATTTACCACCATTGATACCAAAATCGTAATAAACTTCCATATTTTTTATTTGTATGCAAGCCTTGCAAGATTCATGTAAAAGTCTTGCAAAATTACGAGAATTTCGCAAGACAAGACAAGACATAATTCTGTAAGATCGAGCAAGAACAAAACTTTAAAGAAACTTGCCTTATTTTGCTAAACAAGATTTCTTGTCTCATAAAACACTAATACTGGCCATTCTGTATTTTTCCAAAAGAAAACCTATACATATACATGTAGATTCGTTGAGTAGAAGGAAAACATATCTATCATGGATTTATTTTTTAAAAAGCTGTGGTTTGTGTATAAAGTGATCTGTACTTAAAAAATTGGATAAAATTTCAATTTCAGTCCTCATTTTAATAATTTTATTTTTAAATGATAAATATTGGAAATAAAAATTATTCGCACATCCCACCGATACCTACACTTTCTCATTCATGTAGTAATTTTGTATCTTATTTAGTAAAATATTTTCAATACTGTACCAAATATTGTTTCTTTCATTCAATATTAGATCCGAAATTGGCACCATCATAAGGTTTTTGTTTGAATAACTTCCGCAAATAAAAATTCATAATGGTCAAATCAGTACTGTGAGGTGGCTAAGGTACAATCGTTTTCAATAATAATGACACTATTTAAAATGAATTTTGAACTGCTGATGTATTTGTAATGCGAAATCTACTTTCAACTTTTAACATTAGTTTTCAGATGTTTCACTCATCAATAGAGATTTAATGAAATTCAAAAACTGTTTTGAGGGAGTGTTATTTTTATTGCAAAAGTATGTACATATCGTCTTATCCATTTATTGTCAAGTATGATAGTAGCCAATTACGAATGAAAGAAATTGAGTTGAACACACTGTAAATATTTAATTCATCTCTAAATGTCAGGTAGCAGTTAATATACTTCATAGTATTTATACAATCATTCGTTTCTTGCTTAAAAAATATTAATTTTGAATATTGAAAATTATTTCTAGTTGAGCCTTTGGCGAACACCGCCGTATATTGTTTCCATGGATTACTATTATTATAAAATTTATATTTCATTATCTTCCACTGGCCTACTTATAATTCCAAGAGAGTTTATCCTTCGTCTTCCTCTATGGTTATGAATTAATAAGTTAATAAGTTTAAAAATTCAAAGTGCCATTTTAAGTTAAGTTTTATATTATAATAAGCCGAAAGTTGCGATCTAAAGTTCAACATTGTATGGAGAATTTAAATTTGTCCTAGTGAAGAATAATTATTATAATATTCATTGAACGAGTTTGATCTCTATAATGAATAATAATAATATAATAATAATAATAATCTTTATTAATCCTTTGGACATAAATATGTATAGGACAAGTCAGTATTACAACAAATGTTACAAACAAAAACAATCCACTACACAAATGAGTCAGCAAGGTACTCATTAATAGTATAATAAGCTTTCTTAAGTAGTACTTTTTTTATATTAGTTTTAAAAACTATTTCTGTCATTAATTTATAGTGCGGCGCTAGGTGATTGTAAAGCTTTATTCCCATGTAGAATGGAGATTTCTCAAATTTTGTAGTTTTGTGCCCTGGAATGCACAATAGGTTTCTATGTCTAGTAAGATAGTCATGATAGGAACTGCTTTTTGCTAAATTATTCGCATGTTCTCTTGCGTATAACAATATTTTGTATATAAATATACAAGGAAAAGTAAACAATTTATAATTAATAAAATATGGCTTACATGATCCCCTATCCGGAATCATAAACATTTTACGTATAATGCGTTTTTGGATAACAAATATTCTTTCGCTCTGTACAGCATTACCAAAAAACACCACATTATAACTCAGGTGACTATAAACAAGACTGTAGTATACATTAACAACAGCAGAAATTGGCAAAGAATCTCTGATGCGAGAGATAGCATAATACGCCTTATTAAGTTTTTTACTTAACAAGTCAATATGGGCTGACCACGTAAGATTTTTGTCTACAACAATCCCAAGAAATTTTGTGAAATCAGTTGATTTTAAGTTTGAATTATTAAAAGTTAAATTTAGTTCTTTATTTACTGCATGATTCTGAAAGTATATGCACTTTGTTTTCTCAAAGTTAAGTATCAGGCCATTAATGTTGCACCAATTTACATAATACTTAAGTATAGTCTCCGAAGACGAAACCAACTCCTCAAAAGTTTGTCCCGAAACCAGCAAAGACGTGTCATCTGCAAATATTGTTAACATGTCAGTGTGTATATATTTAGGCAAATCATTCATAAACAATAAGAATATCAGTGGACCCAGGACAGACCCCTGGGGCACTCCAGTGCTTATTTTAAGACATTCCGATGACACATTTCCAATCCTAACTAACATTGATCTGTCTTTCAAAAAGGACATCAGCCATCCCAAGAATATACCTCTAAAACCCAAACCAAACAATTTATTTTCAATAAAATCGAAATTTAAGCTATCAAATGCTCGTGATAAATCAAAAAAGAATCCTGCCACATATCCACCACTATCAAGACATTTATAAACATGTTCTAATAACGCACAAGCTGCTGATTGTGTTGATCTACCTTTACGAAAACCATGCTGATGGTCCGTTAAAATGTTGAACTTTATTAAAAAATTGTACATTTTGTTATACACTACTTTTTCAAAAATTTTAGAGAAAACACTCAGTATTGATATTGGTCGATAATTGGCTATATTCTGCAGATCGTCTTTCTTGTGCACAGGAATAACTGAAGCGGTTTTCAAAACACTAGGAAAATTGCCCATTATAATTGATAAATTAATCGTATGTGCTAAATATTCAGAAATGTGTTCACCAATACTTTTAACAATTTTAATCGATATATTGTCAAATCCACTACTGTTTGTGTTTTTAAGATCTTTAATTACGTGTAACACATCTTCCTTGATTACAGGTGTAAAGAAAAAAGTTTTATTGATCATTGTATTAATAGAGCACCTACTTGATCTGTCATTACCAAAGTGATTGTTTAACGATCTCTCGGTTATATTCACAAAGTAATCACAAAAAATATTTGCAACATCTTTGGGCTCGGAATAAGTTACTCCATCTAAAGTTAGAGATATATCCCCAACAGCTGATTTCCTACCGGTCTCGCTATTAACTATACTCCATATAGTTTTAGGTTTGTTAACAGACTTCTCAATAAGGCCCTTAAAATACTCTTGTTTAGTTTTCAGAAGTAGCTTATTATAATCGCTTTTAGATTTTCTGTAAAAATCAACTGATTCCACAGTGTTCAACGCACTACAGATCCAATAAATATTTTTTAAATTTAGACTAGCTAATCTAACTTCTTTAGTTATCCATGTTTTGGACTTTATCTTACTGTGGTAATTGTTGCAGGGACAAGCATTATCTAACTCGCGCATCAATAGCTTTATAAAAGATTCGAAACAAACATTGATATCGCAGCTATCATATATACAATCCAACTTTCTTGCCCTCAAAGCGAGAACTAGACTATCTAAATTTTTTTCAGATACATTTCTAAATTGGTTTGAGTATAATGGCGTGTCTCTGACGTCCACGTTATTGTTACGACTCCAATTACAATGGAGCGAAAATACTCTATGATCACTAAAATTTGCTTCATAAACGTTAGGTGTAAATTGGGTAGGATTGAGATTTGTTAAAATGTAGTCCACCTTAGTGGAACTTGTGATGCCTAATTTATTTCTGAAAACTCTAGTAGGTGCAAGGGATGTGATATTTAGATCAGTAATAGATTTGGTCGTTGGTGTTCTGCTCTAAATACGAGCAATTTTATAAATGAAATAGTTTTGACAGTGAATATAGGTATTAATATAAGGGAATTAACAAGTCTTTAATCCATGGGAAAAAATGGACACTCGAGACGCAGCCGAGGGTTACATTTTTTCTAGAGGATCAAAGGGTGGTAAATTTTTCGAATGTAATTCAGTTGTATCCACGACCACGGCCAAAACCGGTCAATTATGAGAGTAAAAGTCGTGTGAAATCAAGTGAACAATTATGGTTTTAAAAAACGTCATATTTGACAAATTTTTTTCAAGAATATTGATTGTCTGCTGAATACTAGAAAGTCTTGGAATGGTTTCTATGACATGCGTTTGTGAATTTGTCAACAAGAGTAAAACAATTTGCAAAATCGGCACAAAAAATGAGTGACAATGCTGAGAAGCCCAAGAAGCAACATTACGTCTGTTACCAGCGAAAAGCAATAGTGTGTACAAGAAGGAATTGGTGGAATTTGATAACTAGCGAAAAAAAGAGGCATAGGAGAAGGAGTAATTACAGAAGAGGTTCTACTATTCTTCTTCATGGGTAGTCCATTGAAATGTTACATTATTTTGGCCTCTTAGCGTGCATTTTTTAGAGGACGCAATTTTATTGTTTACATGTGAGGGAGGGGGGGGTCAAAAAAGGCTTAACTTGAAGTTTATGGGGTCACAACCCTCCAACTTCGGCCGCTATCGCATTTATCAGGTAAACTATTGGTCATACAATTTTTTTTTATAAACATTTTTTATTTCAAATTGAATCCTATACAGTAACTTTTTGTTGTAAAATCAAAAATAACAAAGATATTAAAGAAAAACAATCAACATTTTGGGACAAATTTTCTTTTGGACGCCATAATTAATTTATTTTTTTATTAAAAAAAATGACATCAGAGCATTTTTGTATAGTGATTTTCAACCAAGAATTTTTATTATATACTTTTTTTTATTATATTCATAAGTTTGGGTTTTACAGCTCTGTGAAGTGAACACTAATTTTCCCTATAGTCCACTGAAAAGTTACATTTGGGGTTGTATTTTTTAGAGAACGCAATTTTATTGTTTAGATGTGAGGGGGGGGGTCAAAAAAAGTCGTAACCCTCCAACTTGGAAAAGGGGGTTAATTGTTTTTAGCATTTATCACGTAAACTATTGGTCATACAAAAAATTTTTAAAAACATTTTTTATTGCAATTTGAATCCTAGTAACTCTTTGTTGTGAAATCAAAAATAACAAAGATATTAAAGAAAAACAATCAAAATTGTTGCCGGTGGTGGGGAAAAGAGTCAATAACTATTAAATAAAAATATTGAAATGCCTATAATAAAAAAAACATTATAAAAATAATTAAAAACTATGCCATATCATTGATATAAATTTATACTTACCAGTAGGCGAATCCTCCAAAATCTCTCCAAAATTTCTTCAAAAATGTCATTCGCAGAAAAGTATACTCATTTTATTTTAAAAAAGAAATACCAACGCTGAACAAAATTTTAAGTGAAATTTCAGAGGACAACGATTTGCCAAAAATCAGTAGAAACAAATTATGGGCCGTCTTACGAGAGTTGAATTTTTGCTGGGAAAAGCAGAACAGGAAGTCAGTTCTTATCGATAAATATGAAATTATTTGTTGGCGAAGATCCTACTTAAGATCAATTAGAAAATTCCGTGACGAAGGGAGGAATATTTATTATCTAGACGAAACTTGGGTCAACGAGGGATATACTGTAACAAAACTATGGCAAGATAAAAATGTAAAAAGTTTTCGACAAGCATTTTTGGATGGACTTTCAACAGGGTTCAAGGCGCCTTCAGGTAAAGGGCGAAGATTAATAGTGACACATATAGGTAGTGCCAGTGGTTTTGTAGATGGCGGTTTACTTTTATTTGAATCTAAAAATACAGGTGACTTTCACGAAGACATGAACGCAGATGTTTTCGAATAGTATTTTACACAGATGTTGGATCTTATTCCTCCGGGGTCTGTAATTGTCATGGATAATGCCAGTTACCATTCACGGCAGACCGAGCGGACGCCTACGACTGCTTGGAGGAAAGCCGATATAATTCAATGCTTATCCGGAAAAAACATTTCTTTTGAAACAAATATGGTGAAAAGGAACTTTTGACACTTGTCAATCTTAATAAAGATCAGAAAAAATATGTTATCGATGAAATGGCAACAAATCGCCAAATAACGATGCTACGGTTACCACCTTATCACTGTGAACTTAACCCAATAGAATTAGTCTGGGCGCAGGTAAAAGTAGAAGTAGCGCGAAATAATACGACGTTTAAATTAAGTGATATGAAAATTTTGTTAAAAAATTCCTTGGAACGGGTAACTGCAGATAACTGGCAAAGATGTATACATCGTGTACAAAATGAAGAGGAGAAAATGTGGGAACTCGATAATTTAATTGACGTTACTGTGGAACCTATCGTTATCAATCTAGGAGTCGAAGATAATTCATCAGAATATTCAGAGGATGAATTTTAATATACCTACTTTTTTTATTTTCTTTATTGTACATTTATACAACATTACCTTTACTCACCATAATTTGAAATTGTTGTTGTTATATTACGTAGTTATTTTGGCATATCTAGAACACGTTCTTCAATTTCACCATTTATATATTGTTTTCTTAGATATACATAGCGTACTGATAAAACTAATGGCAGAGTTTAATCTCTTAATTAAAATAGTCGTGCAGAACAGTCTGAATAATCATTTCAGGCCACAGAGATTGTCGACTGGTCACCAGCATTAATGTTTACAAAATCAAGTCACCGCACTTGGCGGCGTATTTGAAAAACCAAAAGGGATACTACTAAACGGTCCTCTATCATTTTCCGTAGTTATGATGCGGTGTCCAGTCAAGATCACTGGTTGAGTGAAGCAACTTATATTCGCATATGCAAATATAAAAGCACAAATGTATACAGCATGGGCTTTATGATATTTCGATTTTTTATTCAAACTTATCTTTCTAAAAACCTTTCTCTTCAAGTCTCTGCTGCAGTCCTATATGATTCCCCTTTCGAATAAATGAATTTTAAGCGAGTATTCGGAATTTGTATTGTAAATTTGTTATAGCTTGAAATATTAGATTAGGTATGTTCGATATTTTCATTTCAATACGCTTTATCAAAGGCTTACGATACTTTCGCACTGCTAAATACGTTCTTTTCAGCTTCCCTTCCTTCCGCTTTTCAGCGCTACATTTCGAATACGAGGGATCGCGTCATTTATTTGGATATAACAGGTAATAAGTTTTCCTTCATGATTCAAATGAACGGATACATGTCTAAAGGTTTCTACATGCGTAAGTTGTTTTATTTACTGTTTACTGTGTTGCACTTATGGAGAAGCGCCAGATATGGAATAATTTTGTTTTTTTCCTCATAAAAAATAGTTTTTGACAATAACATTTATTACTATTTTTTAATAAATAGATTATTGCGAGGGACGTTTCGCTGTCCAGATTTTGTACACCAAAATTCCTTCCTTGCGGAAAATGCACCAAAATGCCTCCGAAATGCCACAAATTACCTCAATATGCTAAACAATTTTCGAAATACCCCCAAAATGCCCTAAATGCCACCGAAATGTTACCGGAATACCAGAAATACCACAAAATGCCTATAAATGTCAGGAAATACCTCGAAAAGCCTTATGTTTTTAGTTACCATTTTCTGTCCTAATTGTATTATTTTTCATTTTTATACAGGGTATCCATTGAAAAATAGGCCAAACCTTACCATTAGATTCTACGACGAAAATTAATTGGGAAAAGTCATGCAATGTTGCTCATTAAAGCTTAGTTTTCCAGATACAGGGTGTTGAAGTTGAAAAATAAAAACGATTTTTAGGCATATCTATCTCGGAGATGCATTAAGGTATTTTTGTCTAATTGGGTATGAGGAGTTCTAATGGCAACTTACTTCATTTGCTGCGACTTCACGTCAATATGAAAAAAAACAGTGGCGTACAAACTGCATAATGCGGAAATAAATAATGTTTTTAAAATTTTCAATGATTTTTCAACAAAAAAGGTATATTTGTTGAATATCGCTGAGAGACACCGTTTTTGAAAAAATAAACTGCGTTTAAAGTAGGCAAGGATGTGCAGTTCGTTGATTACGTAACTCCATTAACTTGCAACTTGTGTTATAGAAATAAAATTTTTTGATAATTAAATAGCATTAACAATCATTATACTGTTTACATAATATATTTCAAGCATTACAGTTGTAAAATATATCACACAATTAAGAAAACTAGAATAAAAATATAAATATTTTTTGTATGGCATAAGTAAATAATAAAATATAACAAGATAAACTATAAAAAAACATTAATTAAACATTAATAATGTTTAAGATTATTTTCAATTATTTGACTAAAGACATGTTCGATATCTTTCTAAGAAATTTCTCCAAACAGTGAAAAATGATGGGTTCATGTTTCTCATAGCATTTGCAGCTGAAACTATTCTTTGCCACAGTTCATTTCTATTGTTGATAGAGGCAGCACTATAAACCATGGCCTTAATATAACTCCAGAAAAAAAATCAATCGGATTTAGATCCGAACAACGTGGCGGCCATGGATGTTCATTTTCTTTTTCTATCCATCGATGACGAAATATGTTATCTAAATGCTTTTTTACTATTATAAGATAATTAGCAGGAGCACCATCATGTAAATACCACATGAGCACTAATGTTCAAAGGAATTTCTTCTAGTAGTTCAATTAAATTAGATTGTAAAAAGTGCAGATAATGTTGGCCGTTTAAAGATAGATGCCCGAAGTTCATATTGCCCAAGAATCTGATCGTCAAATATTCCTAACCTAATATTGAACTTAAACTCATGCTGAAAGTGTCGTACAATGCTTTCATTTGGATTTTTTCGGCTCATATATGAAAAAAATCCCTTAACATATCTCCGAGGTATGTCTGGTAATCGTTTTTATTTTTTCAACTTCAACATCTCGAAAACTAAGCGTTTATGAACAACATTGTAGGTATATGACTTTTACCCATTAATTTTTGTCGTAGAATCTAGTGGATTTGGTTCATTCGTTATATATTCTAAGCCGGCGCTGTTAAATACATATCTGAATTATATACTTCAATTTAGTGTAAATTTTCGAATTCGGCATGTTCAAAATTTCGTTACATTATCTCGAATCGCTACCATTGAATATAAACCACTTTCAGGACTGACCCTAGAGGGCTCTAGCTCTCTGAGAGTCCGTTTGTCGATCTATGATTATATAAGTTTTCTTCATATTTCTTGTCTGAATCGCCTGAAATATTTGCTCATAATTTCCGGACACCCATATAATATGCATGTATGCACCTAGATATTTTGAAAAGTCTTCTGGTTTGCAATAAATCTCATTTGTCAAGTTATCGACTCACCCTATACAAACATACACTGGACCCGCTTTGCCTATTTACATCCGTTTTTAACTCTTATACAATGTGTACAACTATAGAAGTCGTGAATCGAAGTGAATTAAGTTAGGTCTCGGGTTAGATTAAACTCAAAGCCGGTTGAAAACGAAGTTTACAAAAAACAAAAATAGTTACCTATTATAATTAAATAAGTGGTTACTTATTTACATGTTTTTTTTTTTTATTTTGAACCAAAGAAATGACACTAAAGTACAATTTTCAACATTCATGAGCCTAGTTGGTCAGCCTGACGCCTTGATATCGAATTATACAATCCATCTCAATGAGCACCTCGTGGACAAACTATTACTCGTACACACACAATACAAAAATTCTTTCAAAAATGCTAAATTACCCCCAAAATGCCTCGAAATTCCAGAAATGCCCTTAAATGCCCCTAAATACCAGAAAATTCCTCGAAATGCCCTAAAATACCTCAGGATTCAAGAAAATGGCTCAAAATACCTGCAATGTGTACACCAAAATGCCTCTGCGAAACACCCCTCGGATTATTGCTTCCCGAGGGGGAAACCACTGGGGTATTTTACTGTACAAGCTGTAGGTAATTAAAGGTACTTTTTGAATTTTTTGGGTATTTGTGCGTATTTATCCGCACCAGTATTTTTAGGTACTCTGTGTATTTTTGGGTACTATCAAGGCAATAATGGGTATTTACTGGGTATTTAATGGGTATTACGAAGGTAATTAATGGGTATAGTCGGAGAAAATTAGCATTTTCCCGCCAATTTTTAAATATAATGGCGATCGCGCATGCGTTACGACAGTTTGAATATAACTGACCAATGGCAAATATAAAAATTATTAAAAATATATACAGAGATATTTTCTAGATATTAAATAGTATGTAAATTTTTTCTGAGGCACTGTTAAACCACTATGTGGCCCTTTACTGTCTTCGTAAGCCTTTAGTTTAGAAAATAATATAGGGTGATTCGAATTAGATACAATCTATTGCAAAAGTAATGCCACTTCCTCAAATCAGTTTTTTGACTACTGGACGTTCTGTATAGAAATTTCAATAGATTTTTGTGGGTGAGCGGAACAACTAAGAACTAATGTTGTAATGTTTAAAATTGAAAGTAGATTTAATTACGAATTCAGTTCGAAATAAATCGCCAATTTGCAATTAAACAGTGCAATAGATTGTACAGTACAGTACCCTATACAGGCTGGTCCAAAAGTCTGGAAACGGTGAATTTCTTTCGCGCACGGGTGGAAAATCGAAATTCTGATACTGGGATCTTTTCGCCCGAGGAATCGAATAGGCCCATCAGATTTTGGGCCCGATGGGGCCTTATACGAGATATCAGGCCCAACTTTGAAATTTCAAATGCGAACCCATTTTTTTTATTGCAGATTCGGATTCAGCGGGAAATTTTACATCTGAATTGGTTAATATCCAAAATTTTTTCGTGAATAATGCGATGGAAAGGTGCATTTTTCTTACATAAATATCTGCTACAAGTAATTATCAAGGCAAAATAGGTGAAAATAAGTGAGTTTTTAGTTTTTACCAGTTTTTACGGTGGGGTGGCCGACAAGGGTTCTTGGCTGTTCACACAGATACTGCAGATGTAATTCAATGCTGGTCGGGGTATTAGCCCGCGGAGTAATTGTTTCCTGCAGTATCATTTATAGAATATTTATGTTTGTTGTTCCATACTTAATAATTTCTTTAACCCTCGAAAATGATACGCCTATGGAATCGCATCCTAGTACGTCTTACCCCCCGCGAGTATTTTGCCACAGTAGTATAGATCGTTCAGCTTTCCATGATTTTTAGATAGACTTTAGTTCAGTACAAATTTTTTCTGCTAATTTTGACAAAGGAACATATTGTAGAAATTAAAGTCAAACGAAGGAACGCCCTGTATGTTTTCATTCAGCTGAATGGATGAGCTGTAAACACCTTAATTCGAAAATAAATAATGATGTTCCCAATATTATTATAATATTGTTTTCAGACTTTAATTGAGAACTTCCGTTGCCGCTCACAAATACCAAAACTTTTTAGGTTAAGAATCTTTGAGCAATCATAAAAGTTAACTACATTGTGACGAATACCGAATTTGATTAAAAATACGGTTGAAATAAAATAGCAAATTAATATGAGGAAAGCGTGTATTCCTTTTCATAAAATTAAAAAATTAATTTTTTTTTCATATTTGGCTTCTTATATTATTAATAATTTACCACTCCAGTATCACAATATATGATAAAAACAATATAGTTTTCTCTGATTTGGTTTTATTTGATATTTGTAGGTTTTAATTGATTTTTTTTCTGTTTACTTTTTGTCTCATTGATTGTTCTGTTTACTGTATTTATCTGTTTTTTCTACTCTTTTTACATCAGAAGGTGTTGCAAATCAACTTTGTTAATAATAATATTTTTGTAAAAAACGTTTGTATACATTTTTTGCAATACATGTATTATTATTATTATTATCATCATTATAATTATGCTTCGTTTCTCAAGTTTGGTTACAGTTTTTCTTGTCAGTATCGTCCCTTTTCATTCTTTAACACGTTTCGTCAGATCATAACCATCCCCAACATATTTTCATATATTTTTCTGGAAACTCGTATTTAAATATTTTTAATATTTAACTATATTGACAAAGCACTCAAATGTAAATGGGTTTTATGACATTGGTCAGAATTTATAAATATGAAATTTCAGGAATTATTTCAGTACCTGTAACCGCAATCCAACGCGATCGTTCAAAAATTTAAATTATGTAACTGGCCGGTGTAACCGCGTGGTCGTATTGCGTACAAACGTTAAAACGACTTTTACAATAGACGGTGAAACGTTTTTGTTAAAAACTCGTCGATGTGTATGGCGGACAGAGTATTATAATATATCCTACATTATAAATATGTCACACACGCTTATAAAATGTTAAGCGGGCGAGAAGGTGGACAATGGTTTAACAGAAAAAAAACGCCAGAATAATTTGGTACAATGAACCAAATAAGGATATTAACAAATTTTTTTATTTATTTTTAAGGTGTAAAACTGTTTGATTTCATCACTTTGGTAAAGAACATGGACAAATATGATGGGCCTTTCTTATAACATTTTTCTCTAAAATGTTAAATTTTCACGATACAAGGCGTTCAACTGTAAACTTGATAAACACTTTTTAGCTAAAGACAGCAGCGCCAATAAAAAGTATTTGAGTTGTTAATATCAATAAAATACAGGGTGTTTCTTAATTGCGGCGTATTCTATGGTTAAAATTAATGTAATTTTGTTAAATAAGCATAGGATTCCAAGGATATCCTTTCCGAAATATAGGGTTTTACAAAGTTAAAAAAAGCATTTGAAAATTCATTCACTACTAAACCCCTTGAGATATTTTTGACAGACTTGGCATATTTTTTTAGTATGCTGGTACGTATAAAATATAAAATTTGCAGCTTATATAAAGTGCCAGTGGCGGGGTTATGGGTACTATCATGACTTTTCACAGAAAAAAAAGTTTATCACCCTGTATAATCATGCAAACAAAATTGGTTTCCATATGGTCCATTGCATTCTCATCATTTTTTATCTCTAGCCGTTTAGAGACAAATTTGATGCTCTTAATAGAAGTACGTTACTGGTACGTTACGTAAGCTGCAAATTTTATATTTTATACGTACCAACATATTGTCACGGGTTTCCTAACCCGACTTTTTCTTCTACCAGAAAAACAAACAGTTATTTAATCACTTATCTTTATTAACTACTCTGTACACTACTGAATACTAATTACAACTCATCTAAACACTATTTCACCTTCCAGGAAATCTCCAACTAAACACTCCAATTCAAGACTCTAATTTAAGACTGACTGACTCGACCGTTTCTTCTTCTTTTATAGGCCAAACGAATGTTCCAGGTATTTTCTAGCATCTCTAAATCCATTTCTCGAAGGATTCTCGTCGATTCTCAATATTCCAGTTGTGTCTCGATACGCAGCTGTGACCATATTAAAAAAATATGCCAAATTCGCCAAAAATATCTCCAGCGGTTTAAAAGCTATGAATTGTATTATTTTATTTAAAATAATCACCTTAATTTTAACCATAGAATACGTCTCTGGATTTTCCGCACGCTATTTAAAATTTTAACTGATGACATTAGGCATTCAAATAAATAATTTTACAAAATATTGTCCTAATAAATATCTTTTAATAACAGAGATAACCGAGTTTAAAGTTATTGCAAATTCTGTAACCGTAACCTACTCTAATATGTCAGGAACTCTATTTGACGATACGTCATGCTCGCAGTCGTTGAATGTTACACTTCCTTTTTAACCTTATAACATTAGAAAACAACGTAACACGTACGTAAACAAATCGTGTTATTGTTATTATTTTTGGTATTTTGTAGCGTGTGCGTAGTATCATTTTGTGACATCGAATTCAGTTTTCTTCCTTTGTTTATTATTTTTTAAACCACAAAACCTCATAAAAAAGAACACTTTGTAACAATTTAGTTCTCCGCCTATGCTTTTGACGTCTAATATGAATCATTCTGTCTAAATTTCCGTGTCCTACTGCGATATAGGTAGTAAATGCCTAAATCATCGATATTGGCTCACTCTGTAGATCACACGAAAAGGGTTGTCACCATTTCGGATATTTTACCACATAAATTGTGTCTCATTTATTATCCGATACCAATCAGAAATGATTGGCCTGCATTAAATGCCTTTCGGTTTATACAGGACGCCCACCCAACAAATTGAATTAATTTCACGAAAGCTTTTAAAAACGGTTCAGTTCGGCATCGGATTTCACGTACAATTAGGTTAATTTTTGAAACAGCGCGTTAATACACTCATTTAAAGTTATGGAAATATAATCATACGAAATGAACAGTAACAACTATTCAAATGAAAATGTTCGTTTCGGTCCAGTAGTCCTGTTTCAGTACGATTATTGAAATATATTTTCTGTTATTCTTTTTTATATCGAGAATGCAGGGTGTTTTACCCTAACCCACCTAAATCTTCCGGTTATACATAACACAAAATTATTTTCAATCTAGTATAGGATGTTAGAGGTTTGATTGCCATAACTTCAGTATAAGATAGATCCCGTATAAATGAACAAAAAATAACATATTGTAATACTCCCGTATGCTAAACATTTTAACAAACAAATACAAGTTAAGGTCCGTCAAACACAATAACACTTTGCAATTCTGATACCAACTGACCTGTACTCCTGGCCGGAATTTGAGTATATTCTAGCACTGTTGCCGCATTGCGAGATGTCACTTTATCGAATTTTATGGATTAACGAAAAAATAATTTTATTAAAACTAAACATATATAAATTGGAAGAAGATGTAAACGTTGCATTTTATGGTCTTTGAATGCACACTGTTATGGTGAGATTGGACTGGATTTTTACAAATGAATTTGGAGATGTATTCAATTTTTGTCTCCAAAATGGGTTGGGTTTAGGATCCATGACATATAAGGTTTTTTCGCCTGTTAAGTTTATGGCAGTCGAACCTCTTGCACCCTGTATATAAATGTTGTAATTTATATTTAGATATTACAAAAGCCTTGTGTTTCTTTAGATAAAAATGCATAGTTCATGTTTATCACATAATTTACAAAATCAATGGATACGAAAAAAAAAGAATAAGTATTAAAAAGCATTCTCAAAATAGCATTGCCCTCACTGAATGCGACTATCGATATCGAAAATCCGTTGCAGTTCATCATCCACTTATAATTTTACAATTTTTCCCTCTGATTGCTATGATCGCAAAGCACTAGGCAGTTCCATATACAAGGAATATTGGTACATCCTGTATGGAAAGATTTTTTTTTTAATTTAGTGAAATATTTCAACGAAAGGAACATAAAGAAATGTTTTCGTCTTATTTGAAATTTCACCTTACACTCAACAAATTACTTGATAAAAGGCTGTCAAATTTAATAAACCAAAACCTGCGCTCTTTCTTTATTTCTCAACACTCGTTAATTATATAGACTGTGACGTATTCTTTAACAAAATGACGTCTTGGTTAAATTAATTAAAATGTCGGTTTCTTAATTACAACCCCTTCAGGATTCAGAGGTTCAATAGAAACTCTTTGCTATAAAGATGTTCCATTAAGCAGAGCAATTACCTGCTATTCACCATTGTTTTTGAATTTATTCTTTCTGGGGTTCCGATAAATATCATAAATAAGCCCACGTCCTTGTGTTACTTTGATTAATTAATATTTTTTCTTTCGTTGTTGCTTATGAAGTGCAAGCAAGCAATAGGAAACCATTATTTCAGGAATGCGGAAAATCTGAAGGTGATTTCCTGTGGAAAAAATAAGGTGGGCTTTTCATATAAAAAAAACTCATTTGAGCATCCCGTGTCAAAATAGCTATTTATGCCATCAGTTACGAAATGCCTAATTTTGTGTAACGCGTGAGATTTTTGCGGAACGAACGAAGTGAGTTTCGCAAAAACTCACAAGTTACACAAAATTTCATTTCGTAACGTATTGCATACAAGATTTTTTCTAATTTTGAAGAAAGTAATAAAAAATTAAAATTTAATATAATTGACAAAAATTTGGAAAACATAAATTTAGTTTGTTGCTGTTACTTCATGTTAGTTGTCAGTTTGACATTTTGTAAAAAAGTCTAGACGGAAGGTTTTTAGCGAGATTGATATATTTTTAGTTTTATTTTTAAAAAATGATTCAAGTTCTGAAGAGCTACCAAGCGATATTGAAGAGGCAGCAGGTAATGCTCTATTATCAGTAATTCCCAAAAAGTCAAAGGCAGTTTATGATTTGGCATACGAAAAATTTGTTACGTGGTGTGATGAGAAGAAAATTAAACATGTTAATGAGAAAGTTTTACTTGCATATTTTGAGGGTAAGAAAGATCTAAAAGTTTCCACATTATGGACACTTTACTCAATGTTAAGGTCTGAACTAAATCTGAAAAGGAATATTGATATTAAAAAATATACAAATTTGGTAGCATATATTAAAAAGCAAGCGGACGGGTACAGTGCTAAAAAGTCAAAAGTTTTTATTAAAGAAGATTTTGCCAAATTTTTAGTGGAAGCTGATGGCAAAGAATACTTAATGGCTAAGGTTGCAATAATAATTGGAATGGCAGGAGCATGCAGAAAAGCAGAATTAACATTTCTTCCAGTTGAAAATGTTATAGACGAAGGAAGCCATTTTCGTGTTGATATCCCACCTTCAAAAACAAAAGTTATACGGCAGTTTGCAATTACCACTGGAGACATTGAAAATACGAATCTTGTTGAAATATTAAGAAAATATATTAAGTTGCGTCCCCAGGTTCTTAAACACAACAGATTTTTTGTAAAATATGCGAATGGAAAATGTACCAGAAATCCTGTGGGAATTAACACATTTAGCAGTCTGCCAAAAGTTATTGCACAATTTCTTGGTCTTTCAAATCCTGTTCTATATACTGGCCACTGCTTAAGAAGAAGCTCTGCCACTTTCCTAGCAGACAGTGGCGCTGATATTTTAAAATTAAAGAGGCACGGAGGTTGGAAATCTAGCTCTGTTGCGGAGGGATATGTTGAAAATTCCATGAATAATAAAAAACTTATAGCGCAAGAAATATTTGGTGAAACATCTAATGCAATGTGCGCCGCTTCCCAAATAACAGCAAGTTCGAGCAATGAAAAAAATATGTCGTCGGGAATTAATTTGAATAATTGCAATAATTGTGTTATCAATATTTATAATAATTAATTAATTTATAATTTATATTTTTAACTTGTATTATAACAATTTAATAAATAGAATAATTCTTTTTGTCACTAATTTTGAAATACATTTTTCGTCACCAATTGCATAAAATTTTACTTTATGCAACTAGTTACAAAAAGTAAGACGTTTTATAATGTCAGTCAGTTTTAAAAAGTGTCACTTTATATGTCAAAATTAGAAAAAGTAGTTTTTATTTTTTTCTGAAATGCCAAAAAAGTGACAGAAATTAAATTAAGTAGACATTTTCTACTAAAGAAAAGGCACTCAGTAAATAAACAATTTGTTGATTTTCCTCAACGATTGTAAGAGCAGAAAAACTCACCCCTAAGACTTGTTTCATAGGTAAGTTATTTCTTATTTACTTTATTTCTTACCTTACCGTTTCAAATGGTATAATTTGATTCATTCTAAATACAAAAGGTCTCTTGATTTCTGAGTAAAAAATAAATATTTAAATAAGACTGCTGCTGTAATTGATTAAGTTTACTACGCATGTTGTATTATTGGCAAGTTCCGTAGGCACTGCTGAAGATGGTAACAATGTATTTGCGATTGAAATTTTATTTTGTGTAGAATCTTCTATAAATGTCACCGCTACCGTACTTGAATGCCCCTCATATCTTTAATGCTGGTAATATCGGCCCCTGCATCGGCTAACAGAGCGGCTGAAGAACGTCTAAAGCAGTGCCCTGTATAAGTTTCCGGATGAGGCAAATTGATATAAGTTCCTATTTCTTTTGGCACATACCTTATTTTGTTGAGGCCAACCATTTGATAAACATTTTCCCCTGACATACTTCACAAAAAACCTTCGACTTGTAACTGATGGACGTATAGCACAGAATTTGCGGTATATTTTTATTTGGTCTGGACTTATAATCACAAAATGTATCGGAGTAAGAGATTTGGAATCGGGAATTTGTATAATAACAATTGAATCTTCTATTTCTCCGATCGTTATCTTTAGTAGCTCATCTGTTCACAAAGCTTCAAAAACACCAATTACTAAAATTACCTAAAAAGTTGTTCAAAATTAGTGAAATCGATCGATTTATATTAATTTGAAGGACCTTTTCTGTCAGAAATCTATTATCAGGTGTTTCTTGTAAAAATCCCGTCATGCAATTTCCTCTTTCGTTAGAATTCTGGACGGCATCCAACTGATTTGCTGTATTGCAAATATGGTATTAGTTTTGGACATTTTCTGATATTTACATTTTTTTTGGAGTTCACTGTAGTTTTTAACATGAAATATACTGACCATCACGTTGAAGGTTTAATCTTATTCATTTCATGTTCGAAATATGCCAGTAATAGCTCTTCGAACAATTTTTTAATTTTCTTCGAACTACACCACTCTTTGAATTTGTTGTAGGCAATCTCGTACTGCCTCGACGATTTTTTATTGGCGCGGATTTGTGGCGCTTCCAGTACTTCTATGGTAAATGCTCGTCTTCATTACCTGAGTTTATTTTGAATTAAACACTCTTCGAATATGAATTACAGTATATAATTCTGACACTATTATTTCAAACAACTAATAGACAATAAATTAGGTCGCTATCGTTATGGTAGCCACCACCTAAACCGTCTCAATTCAAACACAGTTCAAACGAATTCAAATATAAATTAAATTGTTGTACATAACACGACTGTCTTATTTTATTGCAATTTTCGAAGAAATATCGTTTGTCGTTTGTCTCGAACGCGAAACACTTTTGCGTTGACGAATCGATATTTTGTCTTGCTAAGCTCGCTAACTTCCGTTCTTGATCGCAAAAGTACCATTTCATTCATTCTTCCTTACATGCTTCGTCACCTTGATGCAGAACTAACCTATGTCCAATGTTCATTTTTATAAAAAATCGCCTTCCTAAAAACGTTGGCTAGTTCTGCACTAAGGTGATGTTCTGTAGACATGTGACGTTTCTGCATACATAGGGCAATCCAACGAACTGTCAAATCACTTTAAAAATGGCGGCTGTAGGACAAACAACTCGACATATGACAAGCAGAAATTTGTGCTTTTGTGTAGAACTTTTAGTTATTGGTCTGTGTGTAGAACTGTGTGTTTTGCTCATTATATTTTATACCTATTTCGGAATACCAAGTATAATTCAGACTATCATAATGGTTTTGTTTTGTTGTGTTATGAATTCTTGGAGTAGAGGACAGCGAGAAGATCAAGTTAGATTTTTTAGGATTCCTGCTGCATTGAATTATAGATAGAACTGATCTCAATGAACTCTCATATAAGACGGCAAAAGTGGCTTAGTTCCATAAAACAGCAAGACCTAACTCAAGAAAAAATTAAATACAGTGTACAAGTTTTAAATATATTATTTATAAATAGGTACCTAAGTTCTTTTTTCTCTCCAACTAGTAGCATAATTACACCCCCGCCAGCCCTAGCAATTCAGGGTCCTGGAGAATACTATATATAATATTAATAAAAAAATATTTTGATAACAATATTGGCAGTTATATATAATTAATTAATAAACTATTACAGAGGTACGTAATTTGATTTTAACAATTATTTATGCATAGATACATGGCAGAATTTATTTTCAGTTAAAGAAAAATTCTGCGGGGGCTTGAAATTCTTAATAATGCCTCTGTTTCCAATTCACATATAGGTTTGACAAAAATTATAAATAATAAATAAAAGTCCATTTGATAGAAAAAATCTAAAATATATTTAATAAAAAATATTAAAAATAAGTTATATATACAATTCTAAAAAAATTGGGTACATAGATAAATAGTACAAAATGTTTAATAATCAATTGGTTTTTTGATATTTTGCGGCATTGCAATAATAATTTAAAGTTTGTTACAGCACAACAAAAAACATTAGCAGCAGGGAAAATCAAAATTTAATGCACCAAGTTCATTTTTGATTAGTCAACTATTTCTTGCCTCGGCCTATTTGAAAGAAAAAAATTGTAGATATACCGAAGTGCAGTGAATACTGAGAATAATAATAATTTTACGAATATTCAGCAACTAGAACGTTTTACCTAAAATATAAATCCACTGTTTCTTATTATAATGAAAATATATGAGAAATAGGCTCATATTACAATTTCTAATATGAGATGAAAGAGTTGCTGATCTGGCAGGAACTAGAGGGCCCCACTAATCGTAGGGACCTGCATAGGTAGGTATATATTACTTTTACATATAAATATCGCAGATATTTAAAACTTCAGAAAACATTAGCACAACACTACATTTTCGTTTATATCTACCCATCTTGGTTTCTGACAACGTTGCAGTGGTAATTTGATAACCCAAATGCAATGTAGGAATCCAATAAAGATGTAAGTTATCTGTTAAAGCAGCCGGTTTACCTGAAATATATGCTTTTAAATTGTTGTATATAACTTTTTATTAACTAACCGGATACAAAATGTTTTGAACAAACGACACTGTATTTTATTTTTTCTTGAGTTAGGTCTTGCCGTTATATTGCACAAAGCCACTTTTGCCGTTTTATATGAGAGAGTTCATTGAAATAAGTTCTATGTCTATAATTCAATGCAGCAGTAATCCTAAAAAATCTAACTTGATCTTCTCGCTGTCCTCTACTCCAACAATTCATAACACAACAAAACAAAACCATTATGATAGTCTGAATTATCCTTGGTATTCCGAAATAGGTATAAAATATAATGAGCCAAACACACAGTTCTACACAAAATCACAAATTTCTGCTTGTCATATGCCGAGTTGTTTGTCCTACAGCCGCCATTTTTAAAGTGATTTGACAGTTCGTTGGATTGCCCTATTGAGTCAATCACAATTGTTTCCAAAGCTAACCTGACTAGGGATGTATTTCAATTGGCCAAAGCTCGTAAAAACATAAAATCCAACAAAGCAGAGACCTGCATATTCTGAAACGGACTATATCACCATAATCCAGGATAATCGTGTAAGGATATCGAAATGCATTTATTAAATATTAATTCAACGCGGGCGGCCTTGACTAAACCCATCAGGATCTATATTCCATGTCGGTCACAATACGAATAATACCTAATAACATTCGGATCACAAACGGGCTTAAGTAGGCTGATCCATGTGAAAGATATAGGAAATTCCGAAACTTCCGATGAAGGTTATTGGCATGTTTATCGTCGAAATTAAGTTAGTTTTATGGGCCTTTATGTGTACGTTACAGGGGAGTACACCCACTTGGATAACTTTTATAGCAATGAGGTATTAACTCGTCTTACGGCCGTAGTTAATGGAATTTTATTGCGGTTAAAATTAATGTTTAAAAAGGGTACCCGCAAGTTCCGTTTTGTTTATCAGAAGTGGGATATGCAGTATGATTGTAATCCCTGTTGACGTCAGATCGATGATGACGCAAGTATTCAATTAGTACATCGATAAAAACAAAGTTTTTAAGAAACAGGCTGAAAATAAAAGCACCATAAAGTGATACGTAGAAAAATTTCGAATGTGGCGCATATTTTAATAGCCACCCTGCACGCAGAATAATCGTAAAATTATATAATTTAAAAAAATGGAGATATTATAACGTTTCACATATTATGACAAAGTAAACAAAAACATAACAAAATAACAGCTAATACAATCTACTTCTTTTTTGTTATATTGATATTAAACGTGAACGTACACCCTGACGCATTATAAAAATTAAGTCAGGAGTTTCAGTTGAAAATGTTTGAGGATTGTTATACAGAGTGTTTCAGGAGGAAATGTACATACTTCGGTATGTTATTCTACGTTAAATTTTAAGCAAAAAATTTCCTATAAACTTAGGTTTGGAAACTCTTCGTTTAGGATATACAGGATGTCAAATTTAAAAAAAATAATTACATATTCTTTAATAACTCTCGACTACTTTGTGTTAAATTCATGAAATTTCGTATAAGGAGGTTTCTTGGGACGGAAAATTCAAATTTTATACACAATTGGCTGTGTCTCCAATCGCTTCAACTCTTTTGTGCCACAGTGTAAGTCATTTTGGAATAGAAAAACATTTTCCCTTACCTTTTCTACTTAAAAAATGTACACCTTATTGAAATCTCTAAGAGCAGCCGTTTTCGTTAAACATCTAACTCATCTAATGATGGGGATGCATAATTACACGAACTAGCAGAATTGTTTCTTTGTGCTCTATGTCACTTACTTTTACATTCAAAGGTTTACACGTAAAGCTCCAGTAATGCCAAACACAACACAACTCTAAAATAATTACTACATTTATATCAAATTATTTTTATAAAGTTAGCATAAATTACATTCATCATCAGGTAGATTTCATACGGTGTATTTAATAAAAAATTAAGTATTTCTTCTTGTGAAAAGGTTTCAGACTTTTCTGGAATATGATTTCTTTCTTTTTTTTTTAAAAGCCATAAGTTTTTTATATTTACTAAGTCAACGTCATTTTTTGCTGAAAGGGTTGCTTTCACCAGAGAATAATACGACCACATTGAAGAAGGAGAATACTTATATCTTGGGAAAATACGTCAGTAACACATTTTCACTATATTTTTTAATTCCGTGTTTCTCGCATCATTTCATGAATATGTCACACTGACTATTGTATTTTTCGACTGATTTTTGTGGTAGAAATTTGAAAGTCGTTAGAAGTTATGAATTTTAAATTGATTTTTTTAATCAATTTGGAAACCATATATCTTATAAACGACCTTGGGATCCAAAGCTTATTTAACAAAATTACCTTAATTTTAACAATAAAATACGAGCTTGAATTTTCTACACAATTAAGAAACACCCTATATATTGCTTCTTCAAAATATTTTTTTTCGAAAATGTAAAACATATGCGACTTGAAGAAGAAAAAATTCAGTTTTATGCAAATAGTTATTTATCAGCCCTAGAAGAAAAAAATAACACGTTGGACAGAAATTTTTCATACCATTCGAACGATTTACTTACTTTAAATTAGCTAATGATAGCTGTGTAAGGGTAAAAGAAACAAGCTTTAATTTATTTACATATAATTAATCTTCGCAAAAGTTGTATAGATCAAAAATAATATTATAGTATTTTTTACTGATAGAAACGGTTATTTACATTTCTGTCTTGTCATTAAAATTTATCCGGTTTTTATCAGCGTCCGGTTAATTAGGCAGACTAGACACTTCAATTTTTTTTGTCTGATAAAATATAGATACTGAATGAAATAAATTAATACCGGACTAACGAAAAAGTCCAAATGTTGTTAGTAATTGAATAAAATGTGAAGGAAAACAATGGTTTTATGTTTATGAAATAAAACTTTAAAATCATGATATCCAAAAAACGGTTATTCAAAATGACGTTTATCAAGTATATATTTGTATTAAATTAATGTGAAGAAAAGTATAGGTATACAGATTTTTAAGTCTATAAAATTATAATTAAGAAAACAGTATTTATTGTCTAAACACTTTTATTATAAACTTAAAACATATAAAACATGAAAGTCAGTGACCGAACAGTGAAAAGTAAGTAGTTTATTATATACTCTGATAGTTATATAATATATAGCAATTTGTTTAATTAGATTTGAATAGTGACAAGTAAATACATTTTTCGGGAGTAGAAATCAGTTTCTATGACATCAAAATTAAAACAGAAGTAGTCGATTATTCCCAAGGGAGTATAATTCTCCCAAGGGAGTTTACATTATGGAGAACGTTTTTCATGCAAAGAAAAGATAACATTGAAATTATTTATTGACATTTAAATGTTACATTTGTATAATTTTCAAAATTAATATTAGAAGGAATATTACTGTCGCTTACATTTACAGTTTTTGTGATTGCGCTAGTAGTGGTACCTACTAAAACCTGATTAGCAATTTTGGTCTTATTTTCAATGGAGTTCTCGACATAACCCTCAGCGACTGTCGTTGATTTCCAACCAGCATGACGCTTTATTGTCATGATATCCACACGAGCATCTGCCAGTAATGTCGCTGAAGATCTTCGTAAGCAGTGACCAGTATAACATGCAGCATCAGGTAATTTTAAATACGAAGCTACTACACTCGGAATTTTTCCCATGGTATTCTTACCAACTGGCTGCGAACTACATTTTCCTGCTTTGTAGTACAAAAAATGGCGCTTATGCTTGACGTGAGGAGGACGAAGGGACAGGTATTTTCGAAACAATTCAAGCATATTTCCCACATCAGTAACCAGAAAGGTTCGTGGAATCTTTGTCTTAGTGTTTGGAATTTTTACAATAAAAGAAGAGCCTACATCCTCAATATCATCTACAGTTAAATTGAATAGTTTATCAGTTCGACAAGCTCCGGCAATCCCCAGAATTAATCCAACCTATAAAAAATCAAAATACTGAATAATTGAAATACCTAACAACAAAAGTAATCTTACCTTAATCATTAAGAATTCTTTGCCATCTGCACTTGATAGAAAACGGTCGATTTCACCCTTTGTCAATATTTTCAATTTTTTCGCTTGATATCCGTCACCGGTTCTTTTCAAATATGCGATCAGTTTGGGGAATTTTCTTATATCTATGTTGTCGTAAATTATCAAGCATGACTTAACCATAGAATATTGCGCCCATAATGTGGAAGACTTGTAATTCTTTGCATTTTCACTGAAATATGCCAACAAAACATTCTTGCTGTATACTTGAACATTTTTCTCGGCGCACCACTTTTTGAACCGATTGTAAGCTATATCGTATAAAGATCTTGACTTCGTAAGCAGCAAATTACTTATTGCAATATTTGCAGCCTCCACAATCTCTTTCGACTCACAATTATTCATTGTGCACTAAACAAATTTTAAACTAAACCAAACTAGCACCTTAATTTGACAATTCTTTTTGTTTGTTTATTTTGTAGTTATGACAATAACTCGACTACTAAATAAATGCTCAAATCCGAATACAATAATTCTGGTGCTACTTACTTCATAATGACAAAATATGTGTTTTTAAGTTAATGATACCGTTGAAAAAATAGTATATACCATTCGGGAGAGATGCTATTTTGTCCTCGGTGCATTGTAGCCCTCGGGCTTTAAATTGCACCTCTGCCAAAATAACGCATTTCTCTCCCTTATAGTATAATGTACTATTTGTTCTTTAAAATGAATATCTAAATTTTGATATATGATTGTTCTTAATATTTTGATGATTATTTCGTTTACATAAAAGTGGCAGACATTGGAGTATTGTAAAATATTCTCTTTTCTTAAACTTAGTGCATTTATTCAAAGTCCTTTCTTTTTCATCTATAGAAAATCCAAAATTATAATTCTAAATAAAGCAATCAACAAGTTTTCGCAAATAATATCACATTTTCTTTTATTCCCAACTACATTATTTTCTTAGAAATTAATAATTATTAGGTACGTTTTTTATTACATTAAATACGGCCCTGGGACGGACGTGTTATGGAATCTCAAACACCAACCAACAGTGTTAGTAAATGATCAAACAAACGGTAATATGGCATTAATCAAATTGATGTATGTGATTGGTGGGTAAGAGAATGGAAATTGGCAGGATGTGCAATAGCCTTTGGCTTATCTCCCTCTTGCTAAGTATGATTTAGACTATCTTATTTTGAGCCCATTTTCTCAGAAAACTAAAGCATAATTTTAGATAAAGCGGTGCATGACTGCGTTCATCTATTGTACAAATTATATTACACAAGTTGCTGCCGTGTATCTCTGCAATAAATACGTTTGAGGGGTGCTAATAGCACTATCGACTTAACTATTATCATAGTTTAAATATATATCGCAGATTCTCTAATTTGCAAGTTACGTATTAATGAAAGGAATATATTAGATTTGGTCCGTGTACAAGCCTTGTCAAAATGCATTGTGTATCGCATAATCCCATCTATACCGGACTAATTTGAAACGGATTTCCATTCAAATGAAATTGTCACTTAAGGACGCGACTGGGCGAGGAGGGATTGGGGCTCGGGGGTTGTAAATCTGTTTAGATAGACTTGGGATAAACGTTCGCTGCATTATTGTTTCGTGAGGGCGGCGGATTGCAAAAATAAAGAGATTTTATACGCGATTAAAGAGGGGCATGAATTGTGCAATTAGGAAAAAATTGGATTTCTGTTTGCTTTGGAATGACTTCGATATAGACATGTTTTACAAATGCTACAGAAAAGCAGTACAATGCAGATTGGTTTAATACGATGAAAAAACAATGTTCTTTTCAAGACCGGGAACAGAAATCAATTTCTCCACGTTTACATGGTGTACAAAATATTATAATGCAACTAAACATACAGACCTGTACACAAAGTTGTACACAAACGGAATTACAGGTTTTCAAAGCACATATTTATTTTATAGTTTTATTACTAACTGTCAAACTTTAATAAATTATAGTTTAAAAAAACTAAAAAAACACGCTTTAATAGTAAACCGAACTAAAAAGTAGAAAATAATTTTGAAGTATCAAGAGTTTGTTACAGCAATAGAAAATTCCGACAATCAATTACGACTAATTAATTGGGAATAAGATTAAATTAGAAATTAAATTATTAATAAAATAATTCAATTATAGTAAAAAAAAGCGTGGGGTGCAATTTACTATATTTTCATAATGACTTTATTCTTATAAATAGCTGCACTACTGAAATAATGGTAACATTTAATATCAAGCACCCCACGCTTTTTTTTACTATAATTGAATTATTTTATTAATAATTTAATTTCTAATTTAATCTTATTCCCAATTAATTAGTCGTAATTGATTGTCGGAATTTTCTATTGCTGTAACAAACTCTTGATACTTCAAAATTATTTTCTACTTTTTAGTTCGGTTTACTATTAAAGCGTGTTTTTTTAGTTTTTTTAAACTATAATTTATTTTCTTAATTTTTAGTCTCAAAACAATAACAAAAGTAATTATAATTAAGAGCCTTAATTTTTAAAATATCTTATATTTGACAATAAATCTAAATTCATTTCATTCATGTTTACGTAACCTTTCCATTTCATATAGTTTTTCTATACATTTTTTTTTCTCCAGTCTCCTCTTTCTTTGTGTTATAGTTTCATTTTTCATTTTTGTTTGTTTCTATAAAATATGCAAATTAAAATTTTTGTCAACGTTCTCGTATCAAAATCTTTTTTTTTCTTTCTAATTTTACAAAATTTTAGATTCAAAACTTTCTTCAAAATTCTTGCCAAAATTTTCAAATCAAAATTTCTTTGAATTTGAAAATTTACGCTCTTCAAAATTTTAAAATTCAATGTCTTTTTCGAAATTTTTGGATTTTAAAATTTTTCAATTGAAAATTTTTTCCAAAAATTTTTATTTGAATTTTTTTATAAATTATCAAATTTTTATTTATTTCTAAAATTTTTTAAATTTGATTTTATCATGTAATTCCACAATCCAAAATTATTTACAAAATTTTGTATTTCAAAACTTTTTTAAACTCCAAAATTTTATATTTAGAATTTTTTTTTTAATTTTGAATTCTGTATTTTTTCGAAATTTTTTAAATCAAATCTATTACAGTCCCCTGCCCCTGCCTTGCCTGCTTGGAAACAACACTGATGGATTGTATACACTTAACCTGCAAAGTAATCTAAATAGTTTTTATTCTGATGATCCTAGTCAGGACATTAGAACAAAGTTATTAAATAATTGTATTGTCATCAGTCCTTGACCCCTGTGCAAATTTTCAAGCTGATCAGACTTCTTGAAATTGGTGAAAATTACGCTGAAAGATTCCGTTACATACATACATACATACATACATACAGGTGAAGCTAATATAAGCGTGTTAAAAACAAAGCCTACTACTACTGACGGTTTGATTTCTTCTAATAAACACTATTAAAATCATATTTTAATTAATGCACTTTTTTCTTGAGTTAAAAAAAGAATTTTAAATTAAATACTGCCCAGAATATCAATGCTTTTTAAATTCGATCAATGAAAAAAAAATTGGTATAATTTTAGGGGTAATTCACCCTCAGTGAATACATTGTAGTGTTTCAATTTACTTGAACTCATAGTCAATGAAGACAAATAATAACCCTACATCACGTACCGAATTTGGTTATTCCAAGTTAAAGTAATTCAGATATTATTTTTTTCGAAATATTTGGCCCCATATTGAAGGCCTATAACTTATATACAGGGTGTTTCAAAACAAAGGCGAAAAATTTCAGGGGGTGATTTCTTGTTGAAAATAAAAGGAAGTTTGTTATATAAACGTTGGGTCACAAGTCAACCATTAGAGATATCGCATTGCAAATATGGTGGAAAAAAGAGTGTTTTTATGGTTTTTCTCGGAAACGAAAAGCGTGGGAATGGTAAAATTTTGTGGAAATGTTACCATCATCAAAACACACTTGTGACATATTTTTTCACTTTTTGAAAATAATTGTAAAGGGTTGAAATAAACTACCCCTTTCAGTTTTTTTAACTATACTTTCAAAAAACTTCCTTAACAACGTAGAAAAAAATAAATTAGGTTAAGCCAATTCATTTAGCAACTTTTTTCTCTTTTATATTTTGTTGATAAAATTAACTGTTTCGATGTTAAAAAATAAAATGTAAAGTATTGCACGTCGGGAAGAGGCAGTTTTACTACACCCATTATTAGGGAAAACTCTAGTTGGCTGCTGCTTCCGGATGTTTCCATTGTTGCTTTGACAGATAGCAAATGGATTGTACTATTTTAACATTTTGAGAGTGGCTCACGGGATAATTTGCCTTTCGTTGTGTGATGTGTTTGATTGCGGAGTACGTTGGGGTTCAATCCTAAGTTAATACAACAAAAATGGTTATTTTCACAAATGCAGAAATGACAGACATGCACTTTTTGTACGGCCGGGCAAATGGAAATTCCTTACATGCTTGTCGCCTTTATGCAGAAGCGTATCCTAATCGTAGAATTCCTCATCACAGTATATTTGCTAAGCTTCATCGAAGGCTATGTGTTGATAGAAGCCGACACCGGGAAGTTCGAGCAACTGAAGTATAAGTTGCAGCCCTAAATATTATTGCAGCACATCCTGAAACCAGTACAAGGAAAATTGCACAGGAATTAAATACTAATGCATCCTCTGTATGGAGAATTTTAAAAGAACAACAGTTATATCCTTACCACGTACAGAGAGTGTAAGCTCTCTTACCTAGAGATTTCGAGTCAAGATGATTTTTTGTCAATGGCTGTACCGAATGAATACTGAGAACCCTGGGATTTGTTCAAGAATTTTGTTCTCAGACGAATGTAGTTTTTCAAGAGACGCAATTCAAAACTTTCATAACACACATGTTTGGGCAGAAGACAATCCTCATTCAATAACATAATCTAGACATCAGTATCAGTTCTCGGTAAATGTATGAACAGGAATTATTGATGACTATCTAATTGAGCCACATTTTCTGCCATTGCGGTTAATCGGTCAGATCTATTTCCATTTTCTACAAGAAGACTTGCCTTTTACTTGACGATGTGCCACTTCAAACAAGAAATGAAATGTACTACATGCATGATGGCGCCCCGGCACATTTCAGTTTAAATGTGCGTATTTACTTAAATCGCACGTATGAAAACCGCTGGATAGGAGGAGGTGGACCTCAATTTTGGCCATCTAGATCCCCAGATTTAAATCCTCTAGATTTTTGTATCTGGGGATATCTCAAAGGACTGGTATACACTACCCCAGTGCAGGATGTCGAAAACTTGACAAACCTCATAATTGCTTCATGTAATGTTATACGGAATAATCTAGGTATATTTCAGCGCATTAGAGAGTCAATGTTACGCAGGGTAAATGCATGTATCACATCGCAAGGTAGGCATTTTAAACACTTATTATAAAAATTCATTTGCTTCTCTGTACGAAATTGTTATGTTGTTGTTTAGTCTAAATAATTAGTTGGCTTCTTAATTACTAAAATATTTAAATTACGCTTTATCCGATGTGAGGTAGGTAAAATATCTACATAAAGTGCATGTCTGTCATTTCTGCATTTGTGAAAGTAACCATTTTTGTTGTATTAACTAATTAATATACTGAATCCCAACGTACTCCGCAATTAAACACATCACACAACGAAAGGCAAATTATCCCGTAAACCACTCTCAAAATGTTAAAATAGTACAAACCATTTGCTATCTGTCAAAGCAACAATGGAAACATTCGGAAATTGACAGCAGCCAACTAGAAATTTTCCTAATAATGGGTGTAGTAAAACTGCCTCTTCCCGACGTGCAATACTTTACATTTTATTTTTTAACGTCGAAACAGTTAATTTTATCAAAAAAATATAAGAGAGAAAAAAGTGGCTAAATGAATCGGCTTAACCTAATTTAATTTTTTCTACGTCGTTAAGGAAGTTTTTTGAAAGTATAATTAAAAAAACTGAAAGAGGTAGTTTATTTCAACCCTTTCCAATTATTTTCAAAAAGTGAAAAAATATGTCAAAAGTGTCTTTTGATGATGGTAACACTTCCACAAAATTTTACCATTTCCACGATTTTAGTTTACGAGAAAAACAATAAAAACACTCTTTTTGCCGCCATCTTTGCAACGCGATATCTCCCTAATGATTGACTTGTGACCCAACGTATATATAGCCAACTACCTTTTATTTTCAACAAGGAATCACCTCCTGAAAATTTTCGAATTTGTTTTGAAACACCCTGCATACGTTTGGTTAAATTGCAATATTTTGGAACCTCTTACACACGCTCTTTGTCGGTTTTTATGTAGAAGATTCTGTACAAAAATATTTAATTTTGTATTAAAAAATAGTGCGTCTCTGGAAAAGCGTATATTTCTCTCAATAATAATAATTTAATATTATTTATCACAGTTTCGTTGGTTTTCATTTTATGTATCTACTTCTAGAGATGACAAATTTTAAACTCTTTTGTTATATAAATATAGATGTTTTTTATTTGTGGGACTTATTAGCTTTATTATGTCACCGTTAGAACAAATTTCGCATACCTACAATCATTTCTAAAATACGTACGCCGTTAAAAACATATTTTTCGTCTTAAGCTTCTTTTTCAACGATGTTCTCTCCACTTGTATCAAATATGTCAAAGATAAGCCGATTTTACGAGTGAATGTAGAAGCGGGAGAAATTTTTACATTGCTAGTTATTTAGGGGACTGTAGAAGCAAATTTCACTCTGACATATGTATATTTTCATGGAAATATGAGAAAACAAATAAGAAACACAATATTGGAATGATTGGAATTTTACTTCACTCAAGTGTATGTATCAATTCAATAATTAAGTATATTTGATATAAATATTTACATATTCTTATACTTGATTCGACACTACATTTAGGATTGAATTTAGCATTTAATAATAATATTTTGTTAAAATACGAATAAAATATTATTAATTATAGAATAGGTTGTTCTTCTTTAATTAATATTTTGTTAATATATATCATATAAATAAACATGTAAAATTTAAAATACGGTTATAGTTAGCTATTATAGTTATACAACACTTGTGGTGATCATTACCTTGTATTAAAAGAATAATAAACGTGCCTTTTTGTGGGGCCATCAGATTCAGCATGTGGCCACAAGATGTAGCTATGTGCTGCATCAGTTCTACTCAAGGTTCACTTCTGTCCGATAAGTCGTAGGCTGCCTCATCCATGGCATACTGAGAATATCTAACAAGCTCGAAAGAGGTATATGTCTGGTGTGCCGCTAATAAATGGCTTTAGCAGTTTACTACAAATCTTTCAGGAGTTTATGCATATTTATTTTTATTTCATAGACATCTGCTTTCTGGAATCCACCATTTTTCCATGTACATTTTCTTGGACATAAAAGTTTTTTAAAACAAAAATGCTATCTCTTTCAACCATTAATGTTATATTTATGGTTATATGATCGTGAACTTTTAACGAACGTTATTAAATGATCTCTTGAAAATCTTAATATACAGTATGCGCCAAAAGTATGGAATAAATTCAATAAAAACGAAACAATTATTTTTTGGGAAAAATCCCCGAACAGGTCGATTTTTAATTAAAAAAATACGTATTTTAGTGTAAAATGCGATTTTCAAATGTCATTTGTTTTCGAGTAATGACGTCATCGATTTTTTTTTAAATGGCAACACCATATTTTTTTCCTTGATTCTGAAAGATCATTTAATTCTCTATCAGACAGTACTAACATTTTGCCCTCTTACATAGGAAAGTTTTCGAGTAAATGACGATTGAATGTTAGAAAACGTAAATTTTATCCATAAAAAAGTAACAATTCTGAGGTATGTAAAACAAAATACAATTGATTAAATTTTATACTTAAATTAAATGTTCGAATTGCCATCCACCAACTTCTTGACAATGCGCAAGTCTGTGAAGAAATTCTTCTTGCACATTATGAATGATTTCTGGGTAACTCTGCGTATTTCGTCCCGAATGCGATTTTGAAGTTCTTCTAAATTATATGGTTTATTAATGTACACTTTTGACTTCAAGTATCCCCATAAAAAATAGTCAAGAGGTGTAAGATCTGGCGATCTTGCAGGCCATTCTATCGGTCCGCGTCTGTCGATCCACCTCCCAGGAAAACAGTTGTCCAAAAAATCTCGTACAGGGCGCGCATAGTGCGGAGGTGCACCGTCTTGCTGAAACCATATGGTATCGTCAGGAATGTCAGGGTCATTATCGTTAGGAAAAATTACTGCAAGGGCTGGAACAAGGTCATTTTCTAGAAACTCTAAATATTTTTGTCCTGTAAGGGTTCCTTCAAAGAAGAAAGGCCCTACTATTCTGTCGTCAACTATTCCAGCCCACACATTTAATTTCTGAGGGTGTTGGGTATGTGCCTCTGCCATCCAATGAGGATTTTCCCGACTCCAATATCTGCAAGTTTGACGGTTTACTGTACCATTCAGACAAAATGTGGCCTCATCTGAAAAAAGTATTTGCCGGTGTAAATTTCTATTTCCTTGACATAAATCCATTAGAATTTCGCAAAAGTGTAAGCGGCGATCGGGATCATCTTCATTGAGTTCCAGCACAAGTTGAATTTTGTAGGGATGATATTTTTACTTCCTCAAGATACGTAGCACTGTGCTCTGACTAGTGTCATTGTTTAATGCAACCAATCGTGAAGAATTATGAGGATTATCCACCATACTTATCAAAATGTTCTGTTTCTGATTTTCATTAATGCTTGGACGTCCAGGTTTTGGAATATTTACAACATTGCCAGTTTCTCTAAATTTAGACTCTACCTTACTGACTGTTGATTGGCTGATAGGGCGATCTGGATATTTTTCATTAAATAAATCGCAAACTTCCTGCTGAGTTCTAGCCTTAGTCATATTCCCGCATCCGATAAGAATTAAAATTTCAATCCTTTGAGTAACAGTTAAATGTGCCATAATACTTTAAATTGAATAATAATTTCTATGTCGCGTACAATACTTATTAGAAAGTCGGTATGACAATGACACTTTGCAAAGATTTTCACCTACGTGATCCATAAAAGAACTATGGAATTCGAAAAACTAAATTTGATAACGTTTTTGCTTTATTTTAATTGATTTGCGTTTTCTAACATTCAATCGTCATTTACTCGAAAACTCTCGTATGTAAGAGGGCAAAATTTTAGTACTGTCTGATAGAGAATTAAACGATCTTTCAGAATCAAGGATAAAAATATGGTGTTGCCATTAAAAAAATCGATGACGTCATTACTCGAAAACAAATGACATTTGAAAATCGCATTTTACGCTAGAATATGTATTTTTTCCTAAAAAATAATTGTTCCGTTTTTATTGAATTTATTCCATACTTTTGGCGCATACTGTATATGCATTTGTTAAAATCCTGTCTAACTTTAAGGCTCAAATTTTATCACACATGCGGGTGCGTTTCAACTGAAAAACCGTGTAGGAGAAAATCCCTAATGTGAAAAGGAACCGACAAAGAAATTTCCATTCCGATGTAACCGAAAATTAAAGGCAATTTTCCAGGACCGTTATGTCGACACCTTACATAACATAATAGGAACTGCCGAAGCCCGACATTTTAAATCTGTTAACAGACCCTAGTCACACTAAATGCATATTAGAAATGTCAGATATAAGCCGTATTATTCGCAGCGACGGGACGCGACCACGCTTTCAATTTGGATTATACGCCACCTGAGATTCCAGTTCAAATTGATACCATTAAACCCAGCAGATTACGTGGAATTTATAAAGTTCTTTAAATTCGAAACTGTTACCTGCACCTTTCCCGAACCGTGGGAGGATAAAAAACTCAAAGCGATTAACAATTAGTTGACGACACAAATTATTTTACCTCAAAAAATAAGTAGTTTCAATTCAATATACTTTTAAAATATACATTACATAGGTATACAAATATTTCGCATCGAATATTTCTCTACATCTACTTAAATAATGTACATTTGACAGCTGCAGCATTTAAGAGCATGACGTCATTCTACTTGTTTTTAGTAAATAAACCAGACTATATTGGTTGACATACTTAGTTGTATATACCTACTAGATCATCTTAAGAATTATGGAAGCCGGTGTTTGATATTTTAAAGTAATTTAATGTTGCCAGAGTTAGCAACTTTTCACTATATTCAGTGATTTTAAATTGTTGTAGCAATGGGAGAAATATGCGACTTTTCCAATTGGGGAAGCGGTTTGGATAAATACAGGGTGTTAAAAAATGAGTTTAAAATATTTCAGAAGGTAATAAATAGTATGAACCAAAATAAGCAGAAAAGTCTTAATAAACATGGGTCCGCAAAGTAATAATTGCGGAGATATGGACCACTATTCGTTTTTCAAACATTTTATTTTATTAGGAATAAACCGACAAAGGAAGCATTTAACAAACAAAAAACAAAGTTACAGAAGATGTTCCCTCCGTCCATTTCCAAGCAGGCACGACATCTTCGTCTCAACGATATTCGAACTCTTTCGAAAACACCCTCCATAGTTTGGATTTCTTGACACTTTTGAGGGCTATCTTGGAGGCCATAAAACAGGTCCGGCCCTTCCTACCCATCTATGTGGAAAAGTTTGGTGTAAATGCTCTCTAACGGCCATGGAAAAATGAGCTGGAGCACCATCATACTGGAACCACATTTGTTGCCTCCAATTCAAAGGTATGTCTTCCAAAAACTCATAGTGTGTTCTGCAGAAAGTTGAGGTAAGCAGCGCCTGTTAATCGGTTTGGTAAAACAACAGGACCTAGAAACCTGTCACCTACAATACCCATCCAAATGTTTAATGAAAAACGTGCCTGATGTCCAGATTCTATTAGAGCATGAGGATTTTCGTCGGCTGAAATATGCATATTGTGAAAATTAAACACTCCATTTCTTGTGAACCCGACCTCATCAGTAAAAACAATGTTTGCAAGAAAACGAGGGTCTTCAGCATCATGACGTAGAAACCAGCGGCAAAAAACCAAACGTGCTTGATGATCATTTATTGAATTTAAGGCCTGTACTCGTTGTACATGGTATGGATAAAGCAGTTGCTCGTAAAGGATTTTCCAAACAAGAGGACCACTAATTCCTACCTCGGCTGATATTCTCCGCACACTCGTACCTGGATTCTGCTCTACCAGTGCTAGAATTTCTTCTTCTGCTCTAGGAGTGGATACCGACCTTGGTCTTCCGGATAAATGGCACTGTTTGCTCAAGGAACCGATATCACGCAATCTTTGGTGAATTCTTCCAAACATGCGTTGTGAAGGAATCTGGCGATTTGGATAAGCGTCAACATAAAGACGTCACGCTTCCCATTAGCACGACCATACATGAAATGCATGTCTGTTAATTCTGCGTTAGAGTAACCAGCCATAGCGTAAGAAAACTTGTGCACGAGAACAAGTGTCAAATACGTACTGTTTATTTCACTAAACATCAACCAACTATTATAAGAAAATACACAACGTTTTTGCAAAATAAAAAAAATAGTCTAAGGTTGAAGCTACCTAGATTTATTATTTTGAAGTCTTTATCAAACAGGGTGTTAAAAATTTAGGCATTCAGTTGTAAAGCTTGGCCCGCTTCTGGTAAACTAAAAAAGCTAAATATGTTTCAAGGACACTATTTTAAGAAGTCCTTACAAGTGTCCATCACCCCTAAATTTTTATTAAATTATATTAAGTACTTTCAAAGTTATTCAAGAAAAACCGATTGCCAGCGTTATTCAGGGACACATATCTCCGTAGGAAAAAATTTATATAAACTTTAATGTTCTATCTGCACCCGAGAGATTTTCCATATTTTTCCAGACACCCTGTATATTTGTACAGAAATTCTTAGTGCCACTTTCTCTAATATTGTTTCCAACCACTTCCTAAAAGCGCTTCCCAAATTGAAAAAAATCGTACATTTCTCCTCCCTTCGGATCCGTACCCGCAGATTTACGACAGGCACTTCCTCCGCATAGTCAAAAGCCCAAGAAATCACGTCCGCAACCTCACAAATGCGGCTTTCTTGTCCTCATAATCGTCGACGCTGGAGGTCATCCTCCAAATTTAGACACATCACCATTAATAAAAAATCAATTTGTCAGATGCAGAAACTTCGCGTCCGGACCGGCGACGTGTATGGCACTTGACCGCCCCCAATAGCCCTCAGGGGTTGCCTGATGGCACCGTCCCTTCTCATCGACAGACAGACTATTAAATTTTGATATGTTACATATTTTGCTTGTTATATTTATTATACAGTGAATATTGCTTGTGGGGAATTGACAGAATAGTCATAATTTGTACATAAATACAACGAATTTCATTCAAAAGCTTTATGACACTTAAAATTCACCCTGTAACTGTAAGTAACTGACATAAAAACATCAAAAGCTTCCGCGTCCAGCTGGAGAGAAGTAGACAGGACCGTATTTACTTTAAATACCAGTATTAGACCAATTTCGCCAATAATAATTTAAAATAAAATGACTAAAATGGTATATAACATGACTATTTGGAAATAAACAAATGTTAAATACATATTTTGATCAAATATTGGATGTTATGTAATGTTAAATTATTATTTCCCAGCATGGACCACGAGAGGGTAGGAGAGGGATTAGGATTGGGTAGGGTAGGGTTTGTAGAGAAAAAATAACTAATAAGTTAAATTACACAACCCCACAAAAAAAAAGTTCATACACAAGATAGTGATATATGTATTTCCATGTATATTTCGACGCTGAATCCCATCCCGAGCTCAGAATTGAGCCTACACGTCTGGAATTGGCCCCAGGAGCCGAAAATGGCCTGAAATGCGGTTCCCGGGATAAGGCGAAGTCGACGCTGAATTTTGGAGTTAAAGCCGGATGTGTGCTCGAAAAGTTTATGGTCAACTGAAATTCCGGGTTTGGGTCCGGGAAAATGACCCCTTGGGGCGGGAAAATCCTGTTTTGGACGTCCCGGTCGCGACTGTGGTATTTTCGTATGTCGTCCGAAATATGTTTTTCCGGCCCCAATGGGCCATCCCGGACCCAAACTGGGAATTTCAGCTGACCAAAAACTTTTCACACCCAGTCGCAGGTCCAGAATTGAAAAACACACGAAAATACCACAGTCGCGACCGGGGCGTCCAAAATAGGATTTTTCCGCCTCAAGGAGTCATTTTCCCAAAATTTCAGTTGGCCATAAACTTTTCGAGCACAAATCCGGCTTTAGGTCCAACATTCAACGTCGACTTCGCCTTATCCCGGGAACCGCATTTCAGGCCATTTTCGGCCCCTGGGGCCAATTCCAGACGTGTACGCCCAATTCTGAGCTCGGGATCGGATTCAGCGTCGAAAAATACATGGGAATACATTTGTCACTCTCTTGTGTATGAACTTTTTTTTTGTGGGGCTGTGTTATACCTCTATAAAAACAAAACAAAAAAAATAATAATAGAAAAGGACGATACAAAAATATTTTTTTGATGTCCCGATGGTATCCTAGTGGTATACGTGCTCAGGAAGGCCTAAAAGACAATAAAAGAGTTATTCAAGTTATTCCAGAATTTTAGCTCGTTATTTAAAAAATGGAGCAAAACCCTCTTTTCCTATGGAAAGTCGGCGCCTATGATAAGCATCGACTGAGATGGCTTAGATCCATAGATAAAACTTACATCTGTCAACAATATCTACTACCATGCGGTGGTTTTTTTGCAGCATTTCTAAATGCAGAAACGACAAAAATTAACATTCTTATTAGTAATAATACCTGATAGATAGATAGATACCAATTAATCCACTTAGCGCCACTATTTTGCATTCGTTTTTCATTATTTCGTTACAAACTGGCAAAACTACAACATTTTCATTCATTATGACCACTCACTACCGATAAAACACACTTCTTGTAGATACAGCTAGATAAAATACCTATTTATTATAACAAAATCGAGCGAAAGGGATAGATAATAGAAAACTTTTAATATACCCGCGGCAGTCTTGTCCCATAACCTAGAAAACCAATCCGGCATACTATATTGTGGGAAAGTACCTGCACCCAACACAAATTTCTTTATTTAATAACTATAAAACGTTTAAAAATTAAAAAAGGCACTAAAAACTGAAAAAGAACACAAAACTACAACGTAAACACGTGGTAAACACAGGAATTAAATTACGACTTGACTGACTGGAAATTTTACGGTCGTGTTGCTAGTTGCCTACGTTACCTACTCTGATTCTGTAAACGTGTGCCGGAAAAGTCGCATAGGCGGCGTTAAATAAGGATTTAATATAATTGCGAAAACATTTTATAAATAAGTTTGGAATTTCTTGAAGGGTGATTCCGTTAATTCTTAATTTTCTCTATCCCCTCTTAAAATATTTGTACTTAGTCATAGTTAACCCTGTAGAGACACAATATATAACAAAAATAATATATTTCCAATATACTTCATATACTACATAACAATAACGACACCATAAAAAACGCAGCAAAAACTTGACTTATACATCATAATAAAACACACTAGCACTACTAACGTCACTTGTGTCCAATTATTTATCAACAGTTATGATAAAACCACTTTTATTTAGCCCAACCAATTGAAGCAGCTTTATATAATGTCCCTCAATTTTTATGACATCTTTGACGCATTTTTTTCCAATTAGCTGATGTAATTTTATTCACCTCGCTTCTCATAACATTTTAAACTGTTTTGTCAAATTTTTGAAAGGTATTATTTCGTTGAAGGTCTTTTTTTAATTGGCTACATATTAATTCAAAACACTGCATTATGGATGCAACCGCAGAAAGGTATGCCCCTGAGCCATAGTTGTCTCATCAATAACTATATGCAGTACTTAACTCATCTTTCTTCAACTAGCATCGTGAGCAATTTTATGGATTTTGAGAAATCATTCAATATTCTTTGTACCATTGTCTGAATCTTTTCTGAAAGCATTGAATAGTATGGAACGTTGTCTAATACTGCTCTACAACAAGAAGTAACTTTCAATATGAATTTATTCAGGATATTCACAATGTACATAATACTAATAATACATATTAACTAAATAATGATTTTGCGACTTCTGTTGTCCTATGTAGGTTCTGTTGGAAAGGATAATGTAAAGTTTGATAGGACATGGAAATAACTTACTTTATGTGAAATGTTACAACGTCGCATTCCAAATACCGTCATGCCGATATTATAAGTTTTTATATTGGAGCAGTGGGTTCGATTGGGGTCAAATTAACACTGATTGATGACGAGATGTAAAATATTGCCTTAATAACCACCCCGCTTTGAATAATATCGAGTTAGATGACTTAAATAGGCATGATAGAATTATGTTAATATACTGTGCATATATTCACATATTATTTCTATGTCACCTTTTTATATTCCCTTATGTCGATGATATAGACTAATAGTGTGAATTGATTGACTTGTACAGAGAAAAATATCTATACAAGAACTTTCGTTTGCAGATGTGGCGAATAATCTTCATAGCGACCTTCCCAGGCATCATCAGCGCCGCCACCAGACCTGTGGAACCGCTGGAAGGCCCGCTTTGGAGTCAAAGGCTGGCCCAACCGCTGTATTCAACTGACGATTTCCCCCGATTGAATTCCGAATTGTTCAGACAACGATACCTATACGAAAACGCACAGAACAGCGGTAAGAAAACAGTTTTGTTAAATTGTACATTGAAAGAAATATTGCAATCAATTGCACACTGGAAGAAGTACAGTAATCAATTGTATTTATTAAATTGACTGAAAGTTGCTTTCTCAGTGTAAAGTACGTATCAAAGAAATGGAAATTTCCTTTTGCTTTGCCCTGACGAATTTCTATACTGTATTTTTTCTATATACAGTGTATAACAGTGAGCCATAACCAAACGACGCTGGACGTAGTGACGCTACAAAGATTTTTTTCTCACATGCGTACCATTTTTTTATGGATATTGAAAGAACTTGTCATCAAGAGAAAAGTTCTGCCATTTAAAAAAAAACATTACGTGTCCGTAAAAACTCCTGATTTACAAATTTTAAGTAAATATTTGGATTTTTTAAGAAGTTATCTACAAACATCAAAAATAAAATTTAAACTGTGACACCCTGTATCTTTTTTATTATGCGTATATAGGTATGTTAGGTTAAATCGATTTATTTTCACCTAAGGAATTTGTGGTCTCATTTTCGCTACTTCATTTAAAAACACTCTGTAGATTTATCTGTCCTCGTAGGCTGTTGACCGATAACCGTATCCTATATTGGACGAGAATTTTGTAACCTCCTAGGAATATTTGACCTGTTGGGTGTATTCTTTGTGACTTGCTGATATCAGAATTTTACAATGGGATGTAAACAGGACGCGCTCTTTGTACTTTTTCTTCTTTGACATCTTTTCACTGGATATATATGATAGAAAGTGAACTTCAATGGCATCCTCAAAAATTAATATGTCGCCTTGCTAAAAAAAGGTTCTTTATCCGACGTGTACAACTCTATTCGTACCATTTACGCCGAAATTGTTCTCTAATGGAATATACCAAGTGTTTTATTTACATCAGAAAATCTTCGTTTCCGTTTTTTTAAAGGCAAATTTAGTGAATTTGTACAACTAGTAGAAGAAAACCACGAAGTAATTCGTTTTCATTATTAAGATGTTTCATTTAGTTTAATATATTTTGTAATATACAGTGTGTTCAGCTTAACAATATAATAGGGGAATATTTTTTGTTTTTGTTCGATTTTGAACTAAAAAAATTAGGTAACAAGTAATTTGTCCCAAATTCTTCGTTTTGATAAGTATGCTCTAATTCCATCGTCTCTACTGAAAGGCAATTTTGTAAATGACAAACTAGCTGCAAAATAAATATGTTTGGAATTTTTTTTTATCAAGTATATTTTGTTTCAATTAAAGCGGTTACAATTCTCAAACAGAATTAAAGTGCTCATCTCTAGCCGTAACCGGGATTTTTTTATCACAGAAAACAACAAGAGCAGGATGCTCACATTAATTCTGTTACTGGCACCTCGAAAACTGTTATAGATCAAATAACAGGACTGATTATGAAGGCATCTAAACCACTATTAATTTCAAACAGCTAGGGGAGTTGCTACAGAATTTATACTGGTTGACTTGAAGATCAAAGTTGGCGCAAATTAAAAAAAAGTTGCGCCTTTTCATGTCCATTAAAATACACCAAACAGATTCAAGATATCTGCCGCAGTTGCTGAAATATTGTGAAAAAACTGAAATAGCCATTTTAGAAAATTCCATTTAATGACTATGATTATTGCACAACAGAAATTTGGTACAAGGTGATAAAATATACGAGGAATGGATTTTCATCGAAATAGAATTTCTACAGCCGTTGGTTTCGGTTGTGCAACATTCAATTGTTTTTTTTTTTATTATGGGCGCCATATTGGATCTTAATAGTAACAGATGTATAAAAAACACTTCAATATGTAACACTATTTTATTTGAAGAATAACTTTTAAAATTAAATAAATTCAGTAATGTTATTAAAAAATCTAGTTGCTCTTGACATAAAACATATATCAAACAAAATACACAAGCATTCTACATATCCCACATAAATACTTCAAACTGTCGTCGATTTTCGCGCATACAAACAGTCTTTAATCTAATTTTGTACAGAGCGCTTTGAATACCTTTAAAAAATTATGAATCATTGTTGTCATTCACAGGACAGTTATTCATGGCTTGAATAAGAGATCTAGACATATCTCTATCACTAACTAATAATGATACTTGGATCGTGTTCTGTTTATGAGAAATTAAAAATTCATGTTTAGATTTTAACCAAACTGGACTCAAAAATTAGAGACGATAATAGAAACAGAAATCACAATTTAAAATTATGGTGAATGCGCCAGTATCACTACTAGTTTCATATAAGGGCTGTGTATTCCACAGGATGTTTCGGAATTAACGGAACGCGCAGCAAGAGTTGATTCCTTGTGGCAAAATAATGCGATGAAATCAAACTTGTCTTTTTAAAGTTTATGCGAATAGTCGAGGCAATAAACTAGTAAAAAGTCCAAAAGTTCTAAAACTAGATGTGGTGGACGGATCGGAATGCGGTTTTCTGCATTCTCTTCCAAAAATTATTTGTAAAAAATGTGGCGACTGAGAAGAGTGCTAAAAACCACTCGAAAATCATAATAGGGGCGTTTTGTGGGGCGTTGAATCCGAATTTCACTTCTGAAACGACCCCCCGAACACCTAGTGCACCAGAACCTGACCCTAAACGTCATCTCCGTGGCTTTTCCTGACACAATCAAAAAAGGCGAACCGACAATCGTTATGGGTTTTTTTTTGGGGTGCCGAATCCGAATTTCACGTCGATAACGACCCTCCGAGCCCCTGGTGCACCGGAACCTGACCCAAAACGTCATCTCCGTGGCTTTTCCTGACACAATCAAAAAAGGCGAACCGAAAATCGTTATGGGTTTTTTTTTGGGGTGCTGAATCCGAATTTCACGTCGATAACGACCCTCCAAACCCCTGGTGCACCGGAACCTCCGAGACGACGTTCAGGTCCACACGCTCCACAAAACGCCCCTATTATGATTTTTGGGTGGTTTTTGGCACTCTTCTCAGGAAAATTCTCGGAGATGACATCCGCGTCCAGGTTCCGGCGTACCAGGTGGGAGAGTCCCACGGAGATGACGTTCATTGGCCGTCTTGACCTCGGGGGTCAATTTGAACATCATATTCGTGATCAGCGGAAAATCCCCGAGTACTCGATCTGGGCCAGTTTTAACACTTATTTACCAAGTTTTGACATCTTCCAAGAGGCCTCTCAAATAATGCATTTTTTGAATGCATTTTTGGCTGCAGCAATGCAATTTCCGATTTGTCAGAAATTCCATGTCGCCACATTTTTTACAAATAATTTTTGGATGAGAATGCAGAAAATCGCATACCGATCCGTCCACCACAACTAGTTTTAGAACTTTTTTAGTTCATTGCCTCGACTATAAAGAAGTACAGGACGTCAAAGTTAAAATTTAAATATCAACATTTTGAGAAAGTTTCCAATGAATTGCTTCAGCAATTAGACCTTGGAGAAAAATGTTTATTGACAATGATCTCGTGTAAAAATCATTATTTTAAAATCATAACTTCATATGTTTATAAAATTTAAATAATATACGTTTCTCTGTGTCACGTTAATATTGCGGCACCCTGTATAAATAAATTATTGACTGTAACTAATACCTTTTTCGGTTCAGTGGATTAAAGTTTACATCACTTACAAAAATATTACTTATAAAATAAGTGTAACGTTTTTAGAAAAATATACTCGTAAATAATACCGCCGTATTGTCTGTGAAAAACTTTTATTTCCAAGGTTGGTGTTGGTGTAGTTTTGTATTCGCTATAAAAAAAGAGAAGCTTGAGGCGACTTCCTATTGCGAATTTAGTCCTTTGCCAAGCAGGAAGTTGTTGGTTTTGAGAGGAAAACGTTTTAGAGACGTACAATTTCGTACAGTTTGAATTATTAAACGATTGCTGCATTTCATTTAATGGAAATTTTGTATATAGGTACTAAATTTTTCATTCTGAGAAACTTTCCTTAATAAAAATTTGTCGCAAGAAATCCAAATATTTACATAAAACTTGTAAATCGGGGGTTTTTGCGGACGAGAAATTCAGATATGTTTCTAATTTTGACGTCACTAGTAGAGGGCGCCACTTATGGCCAGTTCAATTGTCGGTCATCTTACCTATGGCATACTAATGAGAACTAACAAGCCCGAAACCGATCTATGTCTCGTGGTGTGGCCGACAAGGGTTCTTGACTGTTCACACAGATACTGCAGGTGTAATCCAATGCCGGTCAGGGCATTATTCCGGGAGTAAGGTACTTGTACCAAATAAGGCCAAGCTCCTAATAAGGCCACTGTCACTTTTTGACAAACCAATGTATTTAATCAAAAAAAAGTTTACAGTAATTTTACAGGTTTCATAATATGTCTAAATTTGCATAGTTTCTAGTTTCTAAATTATATCATGGGTAGCGCCATTAGCAATCATCAGTTTACCGGCTGTGTGATGGTATTTTTGATGTGAATATAAGTTTATATTTTTGTCTGAAGAAGGCTTTTTTTAAAGATATGTATTGACATTAGGAACAATTGAGTATCTGGCAAAGAGTGACAGTATATATGAACATGCCTAGTTTTCGTTGTTGGTCTATAATACAATTTTTATAATTTGGGATAGGTGTGCCTAATAAAGCCACATGTCAGCAGGACAAAGTTCAAGATATGTGACTGTGTATTATTTGTCTAAAATACGTTCAGGAAGAATACGCAGGATTGTGTAAAAGCGACAAAGCTATATTTGTTTGCCCAGAATGTCAAAACTGAAATTTATTTTTCGATTTTGTTTTAGTTTCACATTAAATGTCAAGTTAGTGTCATATGTAAGTTTTATAGTTGATTTTAGAATTTGTATTATTGTTTTTAGTGAAGAAAGTTATATTTTTCAATGAAATATATGTTATTAAAAACAGTCTAATAATAATTATTGATGTTTATTTGCAATATTTGTCAACTGGCTTTATTAGGAGCAAGTGTTCCTAACAAGGCCATTTGTCACTTTTTTTAAAAAATTAGAATTAAAAATAATCTAACTCGACTTTTTTAAATTTACAAGTATACAACCGTTTTAAATAAAGTGAATTTAATATACTCTAAGTTTTATATATTTTTGTCAAATATTAATAAAAATATAGGGGGTTCAATGCTTAACATGGCCTTATTTGGTACTGGTACCTTAGTTGTTATCTGCAGTATCAATTGCAAAATTGTTGAAGTAGAAATTGTCTTGTTTCCATGAAATCGGAAATCATGCTCCTTATGTTATTTTTTTCGATTTTAGTAGTCATACATATAAAAAAGTATTTAATACGTGGGTAAACAGTAATTAACATACTCATACTTTTACGATAACTCAGGCTAACGCCCTCGTATGTGCAATTGTTGCATTTGCACGTGTTAATGATAATGAAGCCGTTATCCCAATGATTACTATTGAACTATTAAGGTATCGAACATGCTACTGAAATTCTAATATTGTGCAGATCCAATATTTTCCACTTGTACTTTCGATTTATGAAATAAAAAATGCTGTACAAGACTTTTGCTAGTTGTTTTGCTTTTTTTCTATTAATAACTGACGATATATATTCTTATTGCAGACTCGGGAGAGACAACTCTACTACGTCCGACGAACGACAAGCGCGCCTTGGCCATGTTCGCCCGTTGGGGCTCCATCAACAGCATCGGCAAGAACCGGACGCCCATCAGGAGCCCGATCCCCTTCGACTCTGAGGAAATCAACACCGAGACGAGAGGCAGGTTGCCGGGCAAGCCCCTCAGGTGGGGTTAAGCCTGCCTGGTTGAGACGTTACGCGACGGGCGATTAGACGGGCGACGGTCGCACCATTGTAGAGAATTTGCGAAAAAACAACGGGTTTTGGTGGTATAAGTTAATATCTTGATTAGTTTTATTACGTTCTAAGCTTAAGTCATAGTTCCTGGAGTCATAAGTGTTGAGTCCAGGAACATGTCAGTTGTTACCTTTGAATTCCTTTTTATTATGAATGGCATCTTGGAACTATAAATTAACCCTCAACTGTTGACATTGTCTGTGGGACTATGTTTAGTATATTGCTTTCTGTTCCTTCCATTTCATACTGCTTAGAGATCCAACGCACTTAATATCTTTCTGAATCTTAATTATACTAAAAGGATAGTGTCGCATTGTTTTTGATTTTTTAAATATGTATATACATTTACAGAACAACATATTATAATTAAACACGGTTATTTCTTGCAAAATCATTAGACATTCCCATTCAGATTTTGACAAGATTTGTGTCCAATGATATAGGAAAGCAAACATGGATCTAAGCAATATTGAATATTACGAATATCATCCATATTGTTAACTGAAAATCATTTGACGGATTCTCATCCTATCAGCGTACGTCGAAGAAGAAGATAAGATATTAGATATCATGGTGAATTGATTGGGATTGTATCAGAAAGCAGTATTTCATGTATCCATTCCGTATACATAGCAAAACATTTTACATATATATATCAAATGCAAAAATAGTATCCAATGCAATGCTATATCATGTAAATAAAACAAAAATACAGACCTAAAATCTTATTATGTTTTTATATTATTTTATTGTGAAATTTTAAAATTTGTTATTATTTCCATAAATTCTTGTTTTTGTTTATTTCTTAATGAAATGCATTTTTTATTAATATAACATAATATTTGAAAATTTTACAAAAAATATGTAATTTTTTTAAATCGGAGTCTGAGAAACTCAAAGTTAGTCTAAGTATTCGGAAAAGGCGTGTCAAAGGTTAAGGGTTAACAATACTCTTTTATTTTAAATGTTCCAAAGGTCGAAGATCAAAAGAATAGTATTTTTTCTCTCCGTTCTCAATTTATTGTTGGTTTGGTAATTCTTATTAATGAAATAGCCAGTTATTTTAAAAAGTTCTAGAACCAGAACAAGCTTCTAAATAAATTTTTGGTTCAGTCTGCACTGAACATGATGAGAAAGAAAGGAGAAATATGTGACTATTTCTAATGATTGTACTGTTGTAGAGATTTTGTAATGTAATAATTAATTTCGTTTATTTCTTCTAAATTTCAGTCGAAAATTATGAAAAAAATATATCCTCTTTTACTCAGACAGTTGGCAACATGATTTAGAAAAACAATTGAACCTTCAATCAGAGTCCAATCAAATTACTCTTTTAAATACACTTTAGAATAAAATATGTACAATATTTGATGAATCTATCCAATATTATCAGAAACATTACCAACAAAAATCTGATATTTTTGTCTGACTTCCGATTCTGTTCGTGGCATAGTCTTTTGGTTATATATCTTCGTTAATATTAAAGGCAAACCTATCAAACTTTATGCATATACATATACCTATCAAACTTTATGCATATACATATACAGGGTGTTAGCCATAAATTTGACTAACTTCAACAAAGTTTTCTACCAATAAAAATAATCAGAGTTACATACTTAGTAATTTGTAATTCAAAGCTTCGTAAGGCAGTTACAGGGTGTCAAAGTTTTATAAAATAGTTAGTTTTTGCATTCTTAACTTAAATTCCGAAAGAGGTTATTTGACAAAATTTTCCCGGGTAATGCTGTTTCAACATGGACTGGATAAAATAATTTAAAATATACTACAGTGGCGTAGTTGCTGGTCGGGTAATGTACATTTTTGTAGAAAAAAGGTACGCCACCGATTACTTCAAAATATGCAGAAATTATTAGAATCTCCTATCATTTTGTGGTAAAAAAAACTATCAGTGTCCGTAAAATTGACATGTCTTGAAATAATTGGGGTTGTTTAGCATTTTTGAAGTGTCAAAAAGTTCATGTGAATTATAATTACATAGCATGTGAAAACAATTTGAAAATAACCTTGTTTGTCTTAAAGAAATGTATAATATTTAAGACCACAAACTTAGAATTAAATAAAAAATATAATTACTTTGCGAACTAATTAGCGATTATAAACAAAATTATGATTTTAAACTCTTCTGAAAAATGTCAACGATTTCACAGGAAATGCTCAAAACTAACGCTTACTAAACGATACATGTTACGCTACATGACTTAATAATTAGTACGATATATTAATGTCTTAACATAGCCCCATAAAAAGTAGTCAATGGATTTTATATCGGGAGAACGAGCCGGCCAAGCAATGCGAAAATAGTCCATGTTGGAAAAAATAGTAGTAAGTAAAAAGAAGGAGAGAAATATTACCCAAATTCCCTGTACGTGATTTACATTCGAAGATATTTCGAATTTGGGATTGCCTTAGGAGTAAAAAGAAGGATTGTGACGGCGGCACTCACTTTCGAATTAAATATATAAATTAATGAAAAAATATTATAAAAAAATGTCACACAAATTCACTTTACATCGAAATTTGTACCAGCTGTTTTGTAGAGAAGAAAAATATACAGGGTATCTCAACAAAAGCTTGACCCCCCCCCTATAATTAGAAAACCGAAAAATATTTCAAAATTTGCCGAGACCCGTCAGTTTTTGTTCTTGGGGGAGCTTCAACAAATCCCTAACAAATCCCAACTTTAAAATTTCAAATGGAACTACCCTACTTGTAGCACATCATTTTAAAGCCATTTTCATTGTGAATACAGTGATGTATCGTTTTTAGAAATCGGTCGAGATTTGACAGAATTATTCTATAGACCAATATAATTATAGACCAAAACATTGACACACCACGTTACCTATTTTTATTGAAGTGTCGATCAGTTTACAAAAAAGTGACAAAGAAAAAAGCTGAAGCAAAGAAAGTTGATACGAAAAAATAACAAAAAGTCACTGTTAAAAAAAAGTCGCTGTTTTCGGCATGTGACCACAAAATATCGATTTCAAAAATGATGCACCACTGTATTCGCAATAAAAAGGGCTTTAAAATGATGTGCCACAAGTGGGGTAGTTCGATTTGAAATTTTTAAGTTGGGGTTGCTAGGGATTAAGGGGATGAACATATTGAGTAGGCTTAACTGTTAAAAAAGTTTCCTCCCAAGAAGAAAAATCGACGGGTCGCCGAATTTTGATATCTTTTTCAGTTTTATAATTAGAGGGGGGTCCAGTTTTCGTTCGTGCTAGGGATTAGGGGGATGAACATATCGAGTTGGTTAACTGTCAAAAAAGTTCCCCCCCCCAAGAACAAAAATCGACGGGTCGCCAAATTTTGACTTCTTTTTCGGTTTTCTAATTATAGGGGGGTCCAGTTTTCGTTCGTTCTCGCGAATATCTCAGATTTTGATTTAAATTTGGAAGAAAAGTGTCAATCTTCCGCGAATTTCACAAAACAGGAATATTATCACTATTTTCATCATTATGTGCGGATTAGAAAGTTTAATTTGAGCTTCTGACAATCTATGATGACAGTTTTATAATAGAAAATATTGTAGGAGACAAAATTAACTACGACAAGGCTTTATACTTAAAAATAGTTAGCCCATACTTTACCATTCTGAACAACTTTTTCAAGTAACATTTTGCTGTATTTTCAGCAGAAAAGGCACTTTACCTGAAACCAAAACAGTTTTTACTCGGTGCACTGAGCATTTCAAATAGGATTATTTAAAAAATGGTTACTCCTACCCACTTCAGCAAAGCATACTTTTTTCAAATAAAAAAGGTAGGAGAATCGTCTGTTTCCATAGTCAGACAGATACACGAAGCCGCAAAAAAAGTTCTCTCATTTATGAGAGCATGATGTGCCGTGTATGGCGCCCTCTACTAGTGACGTCAAAATTAGAAACAAATTTGAATTTCTCGCCCGCAACAACCCCCGATGTACAAATATCGAAAATGAAATTTTAAATTTGACACTCTGTATCTTTTTTATTATGCGATTTGGGATATAGGTATGTTAGGTTAAATCGATTTATTATTACTTAATGAATCTGTGGTCTCATTTTTGCTACTGCTACTGCTATGACGTCGATTTGAACGTTTATGTTTGTCAGGATGACAAAACGCTGTAGAAAAATGACAGATGAATGCAATAAACATTTTATTGCACTAGTGCAATAAAGAACCACTTTTTCCACTAAATATAGTTCAATAAAGTTTTATTTTTTGCATGAACGTAAAATTAACGTACTTTTAGGGTTTAAAAGGTTACGCATTGAAAAGTATTTATTCGTTTTGACTTTAAATATTTAAAATTTTATATGACAAATTAATTTATATATAAATAAGCCCAAATGCCACAGTGTAATTCTCAGCTTTACATCGACAAATGCACTAGTGATTTTTTTCACTTAATCATTTTTTAACCAATTATCGCGGTGTCCGTTGCCAAAATAAATAGGTTGACATTTTTGTCAACAACTTATTGAATAATTATACACTTACAGAGTCGATTCGGTGAGTCTACGAACAACGAAATTAGTGAAATTGTTAATACCTGTGTGCCTGCTAAAGTAACGTTCAGATAAACGTTAATGCAATGGCACTGCAGTTATACTGTTGTATTGTAATCGTATGGTGTTTAATATTTAAAAACACTTTGTATACATATCATTTATTTAACCTTAAACACTCCTATAAAGTATATTTTCTTTTCAGAAAAAAATCAATTCTAGCTACGCAACAATATGAAATTTATCACTATTACGCCCACATGCAAGATGTTTCGCAACAATAACTGAAACTTTATTTAACTGAGATTGACAGACGCGTCTGGAAGGGTACACATTGTGAGAAATCAGAGGCTTAAGTGAACGCTTAGCGCGGCCGAAACCACTCCGAAAGGCGGAAAATTTATTTCCCGAGGTTGCACCGCCGTGTGTTGACTCGAGAAATGTAAAACGGTACAATATTTACATTGCCGGATTTTAGTTCGTTCCGTTTTGTTACACATCACACACCTTTCCTGCGGCTTTATCCGACAAACATATTGTATTTTAGTGTATTACACGTGCCGGGAAACCTTTTTGGCGTAATAGACGCTTATACAGGGTGTTACAAAAAAGTAAGGGAGGTCAGTAACCAAGGATTTATTGGGCGAGAATAAGGATACCTTTCTTATGCACCTTTTTAGTAGAATGTCAAAGTTACAATCAAAAGTCTTTTTATTTATGTTTGTTAAGACGCTTAACAAAAAATTTTAATGTCGGACTGTTATCAAATCTGTAAAAATCAAAAATTGAACGTCACAGAAAAAGTGGTTGAAATATTCTCAGACTCTTCACTTTTTTCATACTAGGTTATTCTCGGAAAATTGAAATTTAGTATTTGGTTTACGAAACTTCTTTGATATGTGTTACTCCATATTTTTGGATAGTAGCGATTTGGATTAGATATGTTTTATGCCAGCAGTGGCTGGTGAAATTTCAGATACGCCCTGTTTCAATAAACAGACATGGGACCTAAGCCAAACTTTACGATATATGTTGTGACTATACAGACAACTTTTGTAGAAGGAGAACCTTTTTGCGAAAAAAAGTTGAAAAATTGTACAGCACCCCCTAGGAATTCATATTGCATTTTTTAGTTCTAGTGAAACATTATTTTCCATAAATTAGAGATGGAATTTTATCAAGGAATTTCAAAATATATCGAAAAATTATAGTATTTGTTAAAGTTACAGCAGCTTGAATTTTATATTTGTAATATACGAGTATGATAAAAATTTCAAAATGCTGTAAATTCTACAAATATCGTTACTTTAAAATATCTCGATAAAATTACATCTAAACATTCCTAGGACTACACAATTTTTCAACTTTTTTCGTAAACTGCAAAAAAGTTCTGCTTCTATATGGCCACAGTACATATATCCTAAAGTTTGGTCTGGCTCCTACATCTGGTTAGTGAGATATGACATATCTGAAATTTCACCAACCGCCACTGTTTTATAAAGGATGTTATTTAATATTATATACATATTTTGGTTCATTCATATAAAGTCAAGTTCATATAAATATATGTTTTAAAAATCTTGGTTTTCGACATACAAGGTGCTGAGACATTCAGTGACATTTAATTTTAGCACACTTTTTAAATAAAATGTATTTTTTTAGCGTAGGAATAAGTTACAGCATATATCCATTTAATAATACTGCAACTGCGACAATACTGCAAGAAACATTTTTAGTTAAAAAAAAATAGTGGTATTACGTAAAAATTGTATCGTGATGTAGCCATACCTAAACCACTGGTTAAATAATAATAAAAAAATCTGAAGTGTGTATTTATACCATATGGTTTTCGAAATTTTTGATAAAAACTGGAAAAAAAACCTTCAGCACCCTACATATCGAAAACCTATCGTTTTGAAATACTATATGAACTTTTCGACATAAAATTGGGTAGTCCTAGAATCGCCTATTAAAATTAGCACATAACATTAAGTAACCCGATCATTAGGCGATTTTAATCATCATTTTGCAAATTTTTTAAAAACATATATACTTTACACAATTCTATCTAATTGAACGTTCAAAATCTTGTTTAGTTTTATCATCGACTCGCCCTGTATATATGGTAGATATACTGAACATTTCAGTTTGGATATTTATTTCTAAAATCAGTTTAAGTTAATTAAGATAACTTTTAACTCATCTCCAAAACCCAACCCTACATCAAAATTTTGCGAAAATGAATATTAACTATTCAAAATAAGTGTTAGATTTAAAAAACACTGCTTTTGAGCAATGGCCATGCAACAAAAAGTTATCGATGGTCAATGAGTACAACTCCCTTTTCTCTTTTCATGTAATTGTTTTGCCAAAACTGCACAAAAATTGTGTCGACAAAACTTTGTCAAAAACGAATGAGTCATTAAGAAGAATAAGATTAAGATTAAGAATAATCTGATTTACTTTAACTTTGACACTATTTTTTAAGAATGAGGTCCAAATAAAAAATGTCATGAGAAAATTTGTACAAAGAATCTGTCCACCCTGTATAATTCCAATTCGCACTGTCGATTTGCTGCAAAAATGGGTTACTTTTCCTACATTAACAAAAAGACTTTTAAGAACTTGAGTTTATATGTACCTTCTCTTGAATGGCTACATCAATTTGTAGACCTAAAAGGGTTGTATGTACTAATCGTTTGCAATAATAATGACACTCTCTTAAAACAGTTTTTGAATTTCTGGAAGTTCTGAGTAGAAATTTCATTAAATCTTTATTGGTGAGAGAAACAACTAAGAACTAACGTTAAAAATTTAAAGTAGATTTCATTACGAATACGTCAGAAGTTCAAAAGAAATCATAAAATTCATTTTAATGAGTGCCATTATTATTGCAAACGATTGTACAAATAGATTTTAAAATGCTGTAATTTTAGCAGAGACACGTAAGGCTTGACCAGTAAAACTGTCTAGATCATGTCTCTGCTAACAGGATAATGTCTGGAACAGCTAATTTTCTTGTCATTCAAACATGTTCAATTGAACTGAAAACCAATGAAAAAATTTTAGGAGTAGGGTAAAAATCGTGCCGAACGTCAGTCCTTTTTGGTACACATATTACATTCCTTGACGTCCCGGGTAAATTTAACACAATTCAGATTTTTCAGGACCTACGAAAACTGCGTCGGAAATCGAAGATTAGTTTCCTTAAGGAAGGTCGATTTTCGACAATTGTCCTCAAAGTACATAGGAACAAAAAATATAAAAATATGCCTACCAGTTCTTTCTATTTCTGTTACTTACATGACGTAAACATATTTTTTTAAATTTTTATTGCAAATAAAAAAGTGCGAGGAACTGATAGTAATAAAACTATATACTACAATAAAAGTTTGCATTATATTTTGCACTAAATTGCGAAATATGATTGTTTTTAACGCGACTAAATATAGGAAATTACGTTGACAATAAAAACAAATGTGTAACGTCAGTCGTGACGTAAGACGTCTGAATTCTTGACGCGAGTATATTATTTACGATATTTCAGACATTGTACGCTTAGTTTTATTAACAAAAAAACCTTAAGAAACTTGTAATGAGACTAATAAGTGAAGACTGTTTACTTCAAGAACAATATGACAACTTAATCGTTGCAAAAACCTGCAAAGTAAAAGGGATCATCACAGATGTTCTAAGGAAATACCTACAAAAACTTCAGATTTCTGTAGCAACTAAAAGAAACATTCTTTTCATGTGTTTATTTTTACTTTTTTAGTTTGCTTACATTTAAATCGGTCTCTCATTATTATATATTTGCAGATGCAGAAATATAAACTATTAATCCACCCTTTCTTTCTCATTACACGCACTGATTCTCAGCAAAGTTTCTAGAGAATGATATCGCTATCATTTTAATTACAATTATTATTTATTTCAATATTAAAGTTCAAGCATAAAGAGGCCTACGTCTAAACGGCTCTAATAACTTGTCAAGCTTTCTCTACACTGGTCGAAACTGGCCCAGAAATCGCCCACAATAAAAAATTAACAAAGACTGCGGTGATTAATATTTAATTTGATTGGAACTTATAAAATTATTTAATGTAAAATATACATATAAATATATATCTATACGCAATCAGCTGGTGTATATGCATACCGTTTCATTTCGATGTTTTGTATCTATTTAATACTTTATTGTACAATATGTGACGTTATATGGACGTATATTTTCCAGCGTTAGCATTATAAACTGTAACATGTGAATTAATGAATAAAGTGAATTTAAATTTAACATTAGTTTTAATTATGAAGCTGTGCATGTATATACCCCTACGTTTGTACAAAACTGGAAAACATCTACAACGTAACAATACACTGTATTTCAATGAAGTGGAAAGCAGAATTAAAATTGTTTAATCGGTCAGAAGTCAGTAATAATACCGTTTTCCTACAAATATGCATTAAATAAAATAAATCACTTGCTACTGGCATAAATAATGATTGTCAAACTGAAAGTATTGGCTACAGGTAGGTGAGCATGTGCAGCCTGGCACTGACATTCACTGCGAATCCGCAACCCGTAATGTTCGTCGTCTGCTCGCTGGTCGCAGCACAGTCGAGGCATGCCTCCAATACAGAGTATGGTGTTTTTAATGCAGAAAATATAAAACATAGGAAATACTAGAGATATTCAGAATAAAAAAGTCATATCAAAACGTCCTATATGTACGTTTTGCCAAGAAAATAGATCTTATAGTGGAAAAATAAATCCTAGTATGACCCTAGCCAAAATGTTAACGTCTCACAGCTATGAACGTAGCAGTTCTATATTCAAAGACTGAGTCAGTGTCGCCCTCGGTGTTGCCAGATGGTATAATTTTACGGAAATTTGTAAAACGAACAAATAAAGAGACGAAGGGTTTTCATACATTAATTCATTTTGAACTAGAACCTGCTTATATAACCTTACCGACATTTCACAAGTATTTTTATTGTTACTTCATGGTTAGACCAGAATCAATAAAAAATTAATTGCGAAATGTCAGCTAGGGTAAAAAATGTAAAAAAATAAATGTATATTAATTAAACATTTTAGACAGTTTAATAGGATCCTTATTTGAATAAAGAGATATAAACTGTGAATTGGTTAGTTCACTGTAATGTGTGAACCGAGATAAAAAGTTTATAGAAAAGAAATGTCAAGTTTTAAAAATTGATATTATGTACACAGTAATCAAGTCGTATGTGGATTGTTACTTATAATTTATTACAATTTTTTAAAAATACTTTGTATAATCCTGTTTTGCAAATAATGGATCATTAGTTAAGCTTATTAGCACCCTTTGGCAACTCTGAGTTTTTACTGGACCCAGTAACTTCTTTGCCACGGCAATCAATTTTATTTTTTAAATGGCATCATTTTCGATTGTTATTTGGAATCAACTATTTTCGACGTCCACTCTGTCCTATCGATTTGAAATTTAGAAACATTGTAGAAGTACCAAGAACCAATAATCATCATTTGTCGCCGTTCTATTTCCCCAGCATCGTTTGTATTTTACGATAATATCTTCATTATTTGGATAGTCCCTTAACTCTAGACGTAGTTATTGGTATTACGTTTAATATTTTACGGCGTTTAAATTCATCGAATTGGCCGGAGGTTAATTTTATAAAAGGAAATATTTCCAGCCTTTATTGAAAATGATCTGAGGTTGGCGGGATTATAGATCTTAGAATTTAAAAATAAAAGAACAATAGCGCATCGTAAACAATCGATAATACCAATCGCTGCTTTGTTTTCAGATAATTAGAAATTTCTTTTCTTATATGGCCTCTACCATAGGCGGAACTAAAAGGGGTGCTAAGCACACAAAACAAATAAAACAACTTGTCACATTTTATGTAATTATTAAAGCATACAATTTTTGATGGAAATGGGTTTCAGTTATAGCATGATTTCCATCCGCTCAAATATGATTGTTATGGAAATTTTAAATGAAATTTCTTCAAAAATTAGCTTTGTCAAAACAGAATATGCGATCTAAATTGAGCATTTTGGGCAACATTATGAAGATACCACTGACAAAAAGTCACACGCTTTAGAAAATCTGTGGGAAGTAACGTCTGCACTCTTAAAAATTTCTAGTGATCTTCCTTGTACTCGTATCAAGATGTTCTGCGATAATGTGCAACGCCTCCTCCTCAATTTCAGGTGTTCTTACATTTCGAGGTCTACCTTCAAAGATGCGCCTTTTCGGATACTACCAGTTTAAAGAAGACGACGAATATTACGACTATCTGGCAGAGCATTACCGTCGGCTAGGCCATACACGTAATGCATTTCCATCATTTTCACATTTGAATAGTTCACGATTATTAGCGAGCTTGTAAAAATAAGATATTTACAACAAACATATTTTAACGACACTTTTTGTCGTTGATGGAAAGGTCAATCACAAAGCAAGTGACATATTCCAGGCCAACTAGATTTATTGCAAAATTGTATCCTTTAATAATTACAAATTCTCTCGGACAATCCAACGGTTTATATTTTTTTTTCTCAAAAACGGCGCATTGCAATCCAAAAACTCAAGAGGGCTCTTATTTTTCAAATTGAACGGGAAATTCAGAAACTACTTTTATCTGAGAGAAAACCATTGGCGTACCATTTTTTCTTTAAAAATATTAGTCAGTGCTCGTGCGCACGCCACTGTTAAAGATAAAAATTATATTGTAAAATTTATTAGTCATCACAAACCAAATTTTATGAAAATGTCTAAAGCGGTTTCGAAAATATTAATTATTTTCCTTTTTTTCCTAAAACTTTAACACTCCACCCCGTATTTTTGTAACGGAACATTTTTGGACCATAGTTTATAAAACAAACTATCATTAATTTTCGATGTAGAATCACCCTCTTAAATATTCGTATTTCATTAAGGATCACCCGGTATACCACCTTCACCTTCACCTGGGGCTCTTTTAATTACAGATTGACGAATATTCTGGAAAATATGTAGTTTCAGCCTAAAGAGCTCTCCATCTTGTACAATTCCTCGTATTTTTATAAGAGCGAAAAATTAAAAAAAATTCCTGAACTTCTGAAACTATAGACGTACTAAAAAGAATTGGGTGTCTGTGCGTAATACAACCCCCTTTTTCTCCTCTCATGCTTTGATATTTTTGACAAAAATTACACAGAAAGTGTGCCGACTTAAGATAAAAGTATGTGCCAAATTTCAAATGTATCTCTTAAAATTACCGGAGCTACAATAAAAATTATTTTTAAAATTTTCAATTTAACACCCTGTATTTTGAATATGGACATCTAAAATGAAAAGTAGCTATACATCTCTTTAAAAGAGAGGTCTAATTTAGAATTCAAAAAATGTAGAGAATCTGATACACTATCATTGTCTCTTCTTTCCTAAAACTTTATTAAATTAGTAATGGATGTTGCTAAACTTGCCTTATTTTTATTTCCCGTACCTATACAAACAGTAAACAACTATAAGCATGTACACATTATATTCCTACTTTCTCATAAAGATGTATGTATGTCCTTTTATGAAATTGATAGAAGGAAAAAGTCATAGCACAGTATTAGTTCAAATGCAGGAACCTAAGAAAGCACTCTATTCTCACCCTAGAGGTGTTGATGTGTTTCATGAGATACGTGCGAGTCCGAAAAAACAATATAATATGTGGATAAACAATGGATTCTTGTTATTTTACCAGTAAAATGTAAATGACGTATGAAATTCACAAAAGAAGTACACGTTACTTAAACTAACAACTCAGGATAGGAAATAATAATAAGTTTGTTGATGCAGCAGTTGGGAATGGTTTAAAACTATCAGAAATGTCCATCCAACTACTTCTTGCTTAAATGCACTGATAAATCGTTCTCAACTTAACTGGTCGAATATTTCTGACAGATTCAAACCGTTTCCAACTGCTGCAAGGGCAAATTTAATACTACTGCTCTTCGAAACATTTCTGGTGCAGCTATTAAAATAATATCACCCAGTATGTTTAAATTGAATAAAACAAAATACATTTGCGTGAATATTTGGCATAAATAGAAAAAACACAGACACACAGATATGTTGCAGTTGTCCTTGACTTGTTTTACCTCTCCTGAATATTACGGTACTTCAATATCGTTATGGCAATCCAATTTTCTGATATTGTATCAGACGCGTCGTGAATAGCTATTCCTTGGACGAGACTGAATACAAAGAAAATTGTCATTTGGTAAACCGCAGCTAAAGTTTATAAGCTTTGCTGATGATTCTGATTTAACAAATAGGTGCAATTTTAGATAAACATCCTAGTGAAGAAGAGATAGAAAATATTCTAGTTCCACATCGTTTCCGCTTTGACCTTGAGTGTACTGAAACTACGTTTCATAACGGTTATTTTAAAATCCTCAAACGTATATTTGTAGGTACAGTTCTTTGAGAATTCGAAGTAGTATGATTACAATGAAGAAAACTAATGTAGTTTTCATATTTGTGTCTTAACACCTAATAAATGAACATAATTAAAACCAGAACTTCGTTCGCAGATGACGTCATTATCAGGGGAGCACTTAGGACGCTAAGTTAATGTTTGTAGAGACCGAGGTGCATACATATACCCGCAAAAAGTTAAAGACAAATGATAAACGGCATTTGATTAACTGCCTCTTTTCTTTAGTTACTAATTTAACATTTTTAATATTTGAGAAAAATTAAGGTTTTGCGAATAATTGATGTATTGGAAAATTGTCAATACGAATCATTCTCATCTTGAGAACTAGAAGAGTTAAACCGATTGATAATATATTGATAAATGCACAATTTTACACTATTCACATTCATAATGCCAACTGAAACTAAATTAAACTGTTGTTATTCAACATGGGAATAGTCATTACTCAACGATTAAACCAAACTTAAATTTATCCCTTCCCTGATATTGCTGAGGCAGCTATTCCGCTTTCAACTTCTGCAATGCTTGATATCAAGAAATACAGCATAGCACGGATAGCCGTTTCAGTCTATTTTTTAACATAGTCTTAGGGTGGGTTCAGAAAAATCTACTTCTTTTCCATTAAAAAGATCTACTATACGGTATAAAATCAAGAAATCCTGGATTGTTCTGCAAAGCGGTATCAATTTTTTTCTTCACATGTTCAGTACTGGGTCCTTATAACTGGGAAGAAACTGACGCATATAAAAAACAATATTTACTGCGTTATTTATTGAATATTCTGATGCTGTCACAGTTGCCGCAAGACGGCGAATAACTAAAGGTATCCGTGAATAATTAAAATGTGTGTATGCGAAATCTTCGCAAATTATAGGATCGTTAAATATCCCTTGAGCATATAAAATAGAAGTAACATTTTTGTGCCGTCAAAATGAACATGACGTTACTTCTAAGTACGTATCGCAACGTACGGTTCCATTACAACTGTTTTGTTTTACGAGTAGTAACCTGCTGTCTAAATATGTCTAAATAAAAACAACATTCTCCTGGGCTTCGATTCTCGAATGCAGTGAAATAAATTCCGGTGGAAATTCATTCCACTTAAAAAATTTCCGAGTATATTATTATCTATGTGTATATTTACAATTCTTGAAGTTTTACATTTCTTTAACAAAAACCATGTGAAATAATTCCAACATTTTTTATGGGAAATAACTACATGAGAATAGTCAAGAATACCGATTTGTTATTTTACTTTCAGAGGATATGTGTTCCACTAAACTAGAGAATCGAGCTCCTGCAGGTAAATAAATGGAATGGAATTAGCTGGAAGTATCGAACTTATGTAAACACTTTGTATCTCAGTATTAAAACTTGTAAATTTATTTAATATATTTTATAATTTTCTTGAAATTAAGTGTATTTCTAACAATACAAGTCCAAGTCCGGACCTGAGATCTGCGAACGAAGAAGGGCTTTAATAATAATATGCATAATATACTAATCTTCAATCCGAAAGTAAAAATCCAAATTTATATACACTCTTTCATATCGAAATAAAAAATCTATTAGCAATGAAGTAAATCTTTACATTCACATCTCCAATAAAAGAAACAATAGGATCTCATCCGAAGATTTTAAATGCACTTTCCCATTGATAATAAAAATGCACATTTGCACAATACTGTGACGAATATAAATCCTTTATAATTTAGCATTTGAAAAGGGCACTATATCTCTCTGCAGTTTAATTCATTTTCCGATACAGATACCCCTCTAAAATATCAGTTTCATTTAATTGAACATCTAGGTAAGCGATCAGAAAAAAAGAAATATATTAGATACATCAGATAATGCAATAGAAGTGATAGGCTACTATGATCTGTAAGGAAATATATTTGTTGTCACCACACGATATTACTCCAAAAGTATTGAACTATCGTATTAACATTTGCAAGAGACAAGTAAAAAAACATTGACAGTGAAACACGACGGAAAACGAATGCAATACAACGATTCATCCACAATCGCAAGCTCAAGTTAATCGAGTCGACATTTTTAAACGTCAACAAGAATGTTCCTTTAGAAACTTGGTGAGAATCGACTGAGTTCGAAAAGTTGGTAAATTCAGTACGAATCTTCTATTTCCAAACAACATTGTTGTTGTTATTTCCAAAGATGCAGACAAGATGTAGCAATGGCAAGAAAGTCAAAATTATTGTAAATGTCAAAGTTGATGTTAATAAGTAATTACTATCCAATACATTTAAATGATTTGTATTAATTATTCTTCAATTTTAGTAACAGTGAAATAAGACCTCTTCATGTTAGCAACAAATAAGGTTTAGAATCATTTAACAAAATCTATAAGGAGAAGAAAATATCAGAGGATTGGGAAATTGGGGGAAATTGGAGTAATACTTCTTATTTTCAAAAGTGGCAATAAAGATTGTAATAATTAAGAATATTGGAGAAACGATTTTGTAATTATTAAAAATATGAAGTCCACTATGTTCAGAACGAAGTTTTAAGACAAAGAGGAGTCATGTTCAAAGTGTTCATGGATGACATAATAAAGAAATGTAATCAGAAGGGCAGAAACCTCTATGTAGGATGCAGGAATTTACAGAAAATAGAAATAAACGATGTGTTTTTGCAGATGATGTGGTGATCATGGCGGGTAGTGAACGAGACTTGCAAAAAACAATAATGATTGGAACGAGGATATGAAAAAATGCGGGAATGCAACTATTTAAGTGTAAAACAGGTATTGATGGCGGAGTCCTAGATCTAAATATAGTAAGAGATGGCACAAAAATAGAACAAGTGAAGCAGTTCAAGTATTTAGATACAATAATTGATGAGCGAGGAAAACAAGATTTGGGAATTGAAGAAAGAATAGAGAATACTTTAAAGATGTATTATGCAATGAACAATAATTTTATAAATAAAAGGGAAGTAATTAAAACCACAAAGATGAAGGTGTATAAAGCAATTTACAGACCGATACTGACACACGGGTGTGAATCATTGGTATTAACCAGAAAGACAGAAGCAGTGGAAATGAAGTTTTTAAGAAGGGTCAATAGACTAGAAAGACCTAGGAATGGGTTAATAAGAGAAGAATTTCAAATCGAATCAATACATCATAGAGACAAGACAACTGAAGTGGTGGGGATATTTAAATAGAAGAAGCACTAAGCAGATCGACGAGAAGAATTTGGGAGCCAAGAGAAAAAGAAAAGAGGGAGACGTGGGATTGTTTAATTGGAAAAATCCTGAAGAAGAACAAAACATGGAAGAAGGCAAAGGAACTAACGCCAAATACAAAAAAATTGAGTTTATTGATGCAAGAAGACCACACCTCCACACCTAACGGTGTATTTTTTAATTATTGTATTTCACTAGGGAAATAAAGCCAATTTTATTTATGTAGTGAATAAAGTGTAGGTTTTTACGGAGTGAATAAAATGTCTACTATAGGGTGACCGTGGATACGTACTATTTTATGTATTGGCAAAATAGCACTCTATACACGAGGTGTGGCAATTAAGTTCCGGGAATTTAGTTATAACTCGGAAACTGGCAACACTGTTGTCAACGTTTTTCTAGAGAGGGAGGACCTTTCTTTTAAGCGCGCCATTCACTAGGCGAACTCAGACCCGACTTACGACTGCGACCAGACCCGGACCGATCCTTTCTGCTCCATACACTAAACGGGCAGTTATGGTATTATCAGTATTTCTCAGTTGACGACGAACCACTGCGATGCGTAGATATCATGCCGCCGTTATCACGAAAAATCGAAATTGCCGTAATTGTCGGAGCAGTAATAATTTTTGCATAGGAAAAAAAGAAATGAGTGTGGGCAATAAATAATTACGCAAAAGGAATCAGTATAATCATTTACGTTTGCTACAAGATATCCAATCATGTGAACCTTCCGATTTCGTAAACTATTTTCGAATCGACAACTGTTTTCTCTATAAATACTAATAAATTCTTCCCAAAATTCACGATTATCTTAGAAAGACATTTTTAGAAAACAGTAAAGAGACTCCAGTCGCAGTCGTTGTTGCAAACTGCCCACACATAATAAATCAGCACGGATCAGTCCGTTGCAACCATACCACGACATGTCGGTGCTATTACATTCACCATAGGATGAGTCGCCCGACTGGGTCCAACGGACTCGTCCGGCGGACCGGTCCGCCCGTGAATGGCAGGCATTAGTTTCAGTCCAAGGTGGAAGTCGATAGCACGTTTGGTTTTATGCGTATTTTTTTGAAGTAACTTTTTTAGTGGCGTCGTGAAAATGAGTGATTCAAATTAAAAGCAACGTGTTGTGATTTAATTTTTAGTGAAATCTGGCGGAAAACTCTCGGAAACCCTTCGAAAATTGTAGGTGGGTATGGAGACGAATATCACGTGTGTTTGATTGGACAAAACGGTTCAAGGAGGGGCGTGAATCGGTAGAAAACGATTCACATGAAGGAGCCCCCGTTACGTCTCGTACTGACGCGAATGTTGATTGTTTGCGTGCACTGATCACGTCTGACCGGCGCCGCATTCGTGCGTTATCTGACGAGTTAACCGTCAACAATGAAACCGTTCGCAAGATGTTACACGAAAATTTGATTATACGAAAGATTTGCGCAAAGATGGTGCCAAAAGTTCTCACCCGTGAACAGAAAGACATGCGAAAATCGATCTGCGAGGATTTGTTGTCTCGCATTCGAAGCGACGGTAGAGTCGGGTAGTTACTGGAGATAAGATCTGGATATTTGAGTATGACCTCGAGACCCGTAAACAGAGTCAGCAGTGGATGGAAAAGGGTGGAGAGCGGCCAACGAAAGCGAGGATGTCCAAGTCACGACTGAAGGCAATGTTGATCGTTTTTTTTCGATATCCACAGCATCATTCATCGTGAATATGTTCCTGCCGGCCAGACGGTGACTGGAACCGTGGTGCTGAACGGGTTAACTGCGGAGGATTGCCAAGGGTGCTTCTAATCGTGAGAGCAGCGTCGGAATCATTGTGTATAGTTAGAGGGAGACTATTGTAAAGGTCGATAATAAAATTTTGGGGAAATTTTATTTGCTTGTTTTTTAATTGACAAATTCCCGGAACTTAATTGCCACACCTCGTATTATCAACGGATGTACATTTCCCAATGAATCACCCTGGATACGTATTAACATCGGCTTCCTGAAATATTTACAGCGCACGTACGCGTAGGTGTGGACGCTCCCTTATTAATATTTAACCGTTCACGTGTGGCCTCATAAAGTTACACTCGTTCTGAGATGCTGTACGTCCATATTTCCTTGACTTTAAATTGAAACCACTTTATTTTCTACACATCTGCGTGGCTGCTCATGTTTATATTAAGCTAGGCCATGATACACTGAACGAGCTTTTAGATACCAGCCGCGTAATGATATATCTTGCCGCCGTTGTTTGCTTACGCTGTTGTTGTGCTGTCGTTCGTTTAATATATTAGCCACGTTAAACAAATGTAAACAATAATAAGGCTGGCGAATAAAAAATTTATATATGATGGGGTGGTTTTCTCGGTAAATGAGTAACTGAAAAATTGTGAATGAATGGAGACGTATAATTCATAAACGGACATAAATCGCCCATGGGCATTCACATAAAATTTGCCAAGGGTGGAAAGTGGGGGGGGGACAAAAAAACTGAAAAGGATGGACCGCATTAGTGTGACATTACGTAGTATGCAATTGCCATTATAATGATCCTTATGGAACCTATATTTAACCTGTTCATAGATATACTTAAGAAATGTATTCACTTGAATGGGATGGAACTACTAAACTATCTGCTGAGGTTATTGGTCTGAATGTAAAGGAAAAAAGGAAACAAACCATTCGAACAGGCCAACTACTGTTAGCGAATTGGCAAAAAGGGATGTGCAAGAAAAACAATTGCTAAAAATTACTAGCTAAAACAATTCAAATTCTATAAAATCATAATTAGATATCGCCCAAAAACACCACAATAAGATCGTAAATACTATGCGTGGTAATAGATCTTTTATAGTAGAAAAAAATTGCCAAACTAATGTTACGTAAAATTTTAACAACTGTACCTTTACCAGCTGCACTTTTAATACATAAATAGTTGTTTTGTTGTGCAGCAACTTATTTAAATTTTTATCAAAACAGTTTCTGACCCCAAAGTACATTACTTTAGTATTTACTAGAATATATCTTTTAAATGAAATGCCTCATAATTTTATGTCAAATTTCTCAAGCAACGTACTTTCGATTGTCCTAAAATTATCTCGTACATTATCAATGTCCTAGGAATACAACACCTGATAATAAGATCGAAACTAGAACTAAAATGCTACATACTTTATATCTTTCTCTTGATTAGGTTTGTTGTTCCACAAAGAACGATTTGAGGCCTTTTTATTTCTAATTGCATTGCCTAAATGGTCTTGTACTTGTGCTGCTTAAAGTCCAAGATCAGACCGCGTGATAACAAACATCATTTGTAACCTCAAAATTGATTATATGAAAAAGGATTTTGTATTCGAGAACATTTTTTGGAACTCTTTTTACTTCATAATTTATATCTATTATAAGAACGTATTATGTAAGCACATAAGTACTACTTGTGTTATGTGCATTATTCGATTTATGGAAACCAAAACTTCAGTCACAATCTGTTTAAATACGTTCAATTTTAAGCAAAACATTTCCTATAAACTGAGGTCTGGAAACGCTTCGTTTAGGATATACAGGATGTCAAATTAAAAAAAAAATTACATTTTATTTAATAACTCTCTACTACTTTGAGTTAAATTCATGAAATTTTGTATGCAGAGATTTCTTGGGACGGTAAATAAATTTTGTGGGTCATTGGCTGTATCTCCCAGAGGGCGCCGATTGGCTGTATTAGAGTGTATTAACTTCGTACAAAATTTTCAACCAAGACATCATGTCGGAGGATCGGCATTTTGTGAATTAGATCAACGCTAATCGTCAACTAGTTCCAATGATGCTTTTTACTGACGAAGCTAATACATAATTTGCATGGATCATCATCCCTAGATGAGTTTTTAACGGAAACAGCTGCTCTTAGAGACTTTCATTAGGTGTACATTTCTTAAGTAGAAAAGGCAGGAGAAAACGTTTTTCTATTCCGAAATGACATTCACCATGGCACAAAAAAGTTGAAGCGGTTCTAAAGAATCCTAACGGTCGCTTGTGGTGCCCTCTGGGCCATACGGCCAATCTTCGCATACAAAATTTCATGAATTTAACTCAAAGTAGCCGAGAGTTATTAAAGAAAATGTATTTTTTTTTTAATTTCACATCCTGTATATCCTAAACGAAGCGTTTCCAGACTTAAGTTCATAAGAATTTTTGCTTAAAATTGAACATACTGCAGTATGCATATGTCCTCCTGAAACACCCTGTCGACCACTTTGGGAATCATATAATTTTAGAGGATCTCAATACATTTTAATAATTTTCATTAATTATGCACACAGTTCTACAGTTTGAGTTACATTACCGGCACCAACTCTGCTTCATCTTTTGAAACGTTTAGAATCAAACACTGAAGCGACTTATTTTCCAATTCTTGTATATGCTGTAAACTTGCATCATAAAATTTAAAATAAACACAATTTTACGACCCAGCAAATGTCGAAAGCGACGAGCCGACCTCGTACGCGAGCTTCCAGCGCTATTATTATTTGTCTAGCAATAAAAACGGAATTGTGAAGTACTTCGAAAGCTACAGCGCCAGTTTAATAAAGACAATATGCGCCAACGGCCTCGTTTACGTTTCCTACTTAGACGAACTGATAATTTCTAGTAGCAGCAGCTTTCCAACGGATATAATCGTTGAAATGTCGTTGAAGGCATCTACAACGGTTCTGAATTTACTGAGGACGGTACTAATAGGCGAAACTTAGATGAGGTGAAGCAAATTCGTTTAGCAGTGTTCCGAAATTGGTCGATTCGTTAGACCATTAGGAAGTTTGGAGAGCATATTATTATATGGTCGCGTTAGCATTAATAATAACGCAATAATATTCTGCAAGGTGCTGATGAGGTTGTAGTATATGGAACTCCATTTTCTTTTTTATGATTAAGATTATTATGTCTATTACAGCTTTTACAAGTCCATTCCAGATATATTCAACATTTAAAGGTTTCAAATTTTTCTTTATAGGCTTATATCTGCATCTGTAATTTGATTCCTCTGTGGCAATATGGACTCCAAAAGCTGTAAGTATGTAAGCCACTAGTACAATAGATATTAAAGGGTAAAATATTATTATAAGTTTGCCAAAAAACACTACTAAGTTGGCTAATTTCAGCTTCAATTATGATATGATTAATCTTATTTGGACGAGATAATACAATTTGTTGATTGCAGTGTTTTGAGACGACTCGTTACATATATTGTCATCAGGTGTTCTTCAGGGTTTCATACTGGGACCCCTCTTGTTTCCACCTTCTATATTAATGACTTAAATTATATAATTCATTCTTGTAGACATCACTATTTGGTGGAAAATTAACATTTACTGGTCTTCTTCAAATATTATTAAAACATTCTTTTTTGCTTATATCCTTCAAGGTTTATATGGTGTTCTGATATGATATATGGTATAGTATTCCAATGAAGCAAGGCGTCTCTATGAAGATTGCCTAATCCCCAATAAACTCGTACAAACATTTTTTCGAATGGCCATAGACGTTTGAGACAAACTGGAAAAATAACGGGGAATTTTGTAGATTGTGGGGCATAAACAATTGCACGAACAGTGGAAAACCAATTTTCTGCATTGTTTTGGCTTAGCCATTGACAATACTGCAGTCTGACTGGAAAATCAACTTCAGAGAGAACTTGAACCCGTTGCAGATGATAAGGATATGACTGCTGCTCTTGGAGGATTCGCCATACATTAACGTTGTTCATATTCCCTAATTATACTTATTACAGGATTTCGTTCAACCGCTTGTAAAACATTTTCCCGATTTTCCACTGTTCGTGCAATTCGTTGCGCCCCACAATCTACAAAATTCCCTGTTACTTTTCCCGTTTCCCTCAAACGTCTATGAACATTCGAAAAAGTGTCCGTACAAGGTAATTGGCGGTCAGGAAATACATCGTAGAGAGGCCTTGTTTCATTTGAATTTCCGTTAAGTTTTCCATACAAAAAATATTAAAAACCTGACTTAAACAAGTCATTCGACACTTTGTGTTATCTCTTTTTGTTTAAATCTGACATGGAATTTATGACAAACTACTCATCTAGATTATTGTTTTTTAATTAGCATTTCAAAGTTCTATTGTAATGATTAATTAATTAATTTATATCTAGAAAACGCTGCACCAGGACAAAAACAATTTTTTTGCTAAAAATGAGTATTTAACGGCACGAACGCCACGGACCCATGTTTATATAAACTTTTTTTCTTATTTTTAAACATAGAACCTGCCATTAGATGTTCTTAACATTACTCTCTAACATCCTGTATAGTATTTAAATAGGTATTACACGCTACATCAGTGGCGTAGGGGCAGGTGAGTGACTCCATTTTTGAAAAATTCCCGTTGGTCGTTACCTTTTGAAACGGTCACCCTTTATAGAAAGATAATCGCATTCGTCGCCGTCCCTGGGCGGGAATTTTACACCGTCGCATCCATGTACGCGAACCTAACCTCATTTAATTAAACTTATTGATTGGCGCCATAAGGCGTGCTTAATGAGTGCACATATATCTTACACAACGCTTGACAAGCGGTTGGTGGACAGTGAGCGGCAGATGAGCAATTGCTAAATACCCGCGACCCCTTAACTCATCTGCTAGGATGGAAAACTCGAATCCGATCAGGGGATAGTTCAAAAGGAAGAATAATCTGGATTTGAATGTATCTATATTGGGATCTTGCTGTTATAAAAGATGGTTACGCCGCGCTGCAAAGGTTAAATGCTGAGATTATGTTTAGATGAGATGCCGATTTGCTGAAACGACTGCGAAAGATATAGTTTGTAATATACAGAGTCTTTAAAAGTTATGTACAAAACACTAGCATAAATTCCTGAGGCTAAAGTATGAGGATCTACCTTAGTCCAAGAGTTGATAGTTAGTTTCCAAAATGATTATTAAAAAAAAAAAATTGTAAATATTTATCTTAATAATAGCATGATTCGAGCGAAATTTGGTACTTACTGTTTTTTAGGATGACAAAACGAGATCTCATCTCAGTTTCGATGTACATTGAGCCCATAAGCTTCTTGGTGTTTTTAATTTTTCATTTCTTTGGACAAAGTACGCCACCATAACATTCTTGATAATATGTTGATTTTTTTTGTCTCACACCATTTCTTGAAAATCTTGTATGTATTTTCATACCGCTCTCTTGATTTCTCAGGAATTAATGTGGAACATCCAACACTCCACGCTTTTTCTAATTTTTCTAACTCTGCATCTGAAGACGAGTCGCTCATTTTACAAACACTTTGCTCTTTTAAATTCTCGTAAATGCAATAACGCGTCATAAAATTTAGGAACTACCAATTATTGACATAACACCATAGGTACCAGTTCCAGAATTTTCAATTTCGTCAGTTAAGAAATCCGTGTCAACAATAAATATTAGTAGATTTCAAAGAAACCTGCTTCACAAATGTATTCAAAAACGTCATTCTTAACATTACTTAAAAAGTTAAATACGTATATATATATATATATATATATATATATATATGTATATATAACTTCGTATTCATTTAATTCTCGTTCGTGTTGTTGCAATGACGAATATTTAAATTTCAACCGAGGTTTGATCAAAGAAAATGGTAAGAGCTTAACACAAATATCGCTGATAGTTAATGCTAGTTTATTATTATTATAATTTCAAAAATATTTGGGATTTATAAAAATTACGTTTTTTAAGTATGGTTATTTTCCAAATTTTTTTAATAATTGACCGGTCAACACGAAATTTGACATTGATATGAGCATATAAAATTTTGATAGATTAGATCATATTTGAACGAAAAAAAATTATATTGCATAAAAAAGTTTGCTTTTGTGTCCAGGAGAAAGTTTGAACGATATTATAAAAAATCTGTGATTTTAATTTTTTTATGATAAAACAATACAAATATATTTCTATATTGTTTTTATTAATTTTTACTATCAAAGCAGCTTACAAAAAAGTGGAAAATAATTTAAAAGTGCACAGTATTTCTTTTTCTTTTATGTTCATAAGAACTTTCTCTCGATAAACCCCAAATATAGTCTCCCACCGTATTTTCATTGTATTGGTCTTGATAACGTTCTTTGAAGTCCATAATATCTTTGTGGAAATGTTCTCCTTGCTCTTCTGAATACGCCCCCATGTTATTTTTTAATTTTTCTAAATGAGCATGCATCATATGTACTTTTAGAAACATCCTGCAACCCATTTTCTTGAAGTTCTTTAACATATTTTCAATCAGCTCTCGGTAGTTTTTAGCTTTGTTATTTCCTAAAAATCTAGAGACTACTGCTTTAAAACTGTTCCAACTTGCTTTTTGAGCTCTATTAAGCAAGTTTGGAAATTCTTCATCGCCAAAAATTATTTTAACTTGTATATCAACAAAAACTCCAGCTTTAACCTCTTTACTTCTGACTTTCTCGATGATATTTTAACCTTGTCTAGACTTGTACAAAACACCTGTTGTTTATCACTCTCTTGAGTGCCATCTGGAGGCACTGTGTGAATGTAAAAACCCCACTTTTATCTAGCCGTAAATTGGAATATTAATTAGAATTCTCGAAAATGAGTGTTATTACTATAACTATCACACAAGCAAACTTTATTGGAAAAAAGGTATTTTTTCTTCATTTTTGTGCATAATAGGAAAATCATAAAATAATCTTTAGGACAAAAAACGAAAATTTCTTTGTAGAGTTATGTTATTTGGTACGGGAGCGATAATTTTAATTTTTCGGGGTTATTACCACCCTTCAGTACCCCCTCCCCCCCCTAGATGCGCCTATGTATAACATTAATACGAAATAATATGACTGTTGTCTGAGAAGATATACTCTTTGATAACACTTGTTAAAACAAACTTTTACACGTTTCTTGTAGCTATTACATTTTACTACACCCCTACAGCGCGTAATAAAACTTCCCAATAACATGAAACACGCGTTTATGGAACAACCAAGCTGATTTAATAACAAAACAACTCCTTCAACATTCTCTTACATTCTTGTCCAATTAAAAATATGCACTGAAAAAATATGCTTCATAAAACTGATACATTCCGTTTATTGGACAATAGTTTATAACTGTGTTCGTCGAATCAATGTATTTTGGCATGCATTGTATTAACAAATATTTTTATATTAGCCAATGTAAAATATTGATTAGAGTACTTAACGAGTTTTACATACTCCTATATTCAATGAATATGATAATATATTTTCTTAATATTAATGTTTATAACATTAAGTAACAAACTGTATTTTTTTTTACTGTATTGTAAAGGTATTTTAAGCTAATGTAAATGAATTATTCTATAATTTCTATTTATATTAGCTTAAAATACCTTTACAATACAGCAAAAACTTTACAAAAGCTAATAATAAAGAATATATGGGTAGATATTGTTGGTGTAATTCAACGCTGGTCGGGGCTTTAGCCCACAGAGTAGTTAGTTTCACACAATATTGTTAATACCTAAAATATATAAAAAACTGTATGTTGTTTCAATTATTGAGTTTATATATTATACTAACAATAATTTGGAGAGTCTTGTGTGCAGAAATATGAGATGGCGGAATTGTCAGCTCTGTTTTGTCTTTAAGCTTCATACCTCTGCTGACCTCTGATCCAGAATGCTGAAAATGTGAGTACTCACAGTTTCTGACTTGGTAAGAGAGGTAAGAATATTTATTTTGTGTCAGTATAATAATTACCATTGGTAGTTACTTGTAGAATGAACGATTAAAAAATATTTTAGTATATATTTATACATCAAGTGAGTTAAATGAATATTTATTGACGAGAAGAAAGTTCTTGTAGTGAATAAATTCATTGAACCTCACGTGACGTATACAATATTTTATCCAATTGTAACAGATTATTGATTTCTAACGTAATTTTATTCTCGGGAACGAATTTAGAACAAATTAGTAGAAACACAGGCGGCTTTATGCAAAGTAATTCCGGAGTCCAAGTTACTTTATGAGAAAGAGTACATTCATTTCTGCGGATGGTGCAACAAAAAGCAAGCAAGAGGTTTAAATGGCCAAATAATCATGGCTTATATAGATATCTGAAAAATCATGTGTGTCATCAAGTTGTAGCTACGTCTATCGATGATATTGAAGACAGAGGTATATTGGTTGTCACTATTCCAGATACTAAGACATAAACAAAGAATATTCACTGTTGAAATTGAGGTAATGTTATCCTTGCAATTGACGTATTTCGAAAATGTATGGAACTGAGGCCAAAAAATGTACCACATCGACGATTTTTTTAACCTATAAAAGTCAAAAATGCACAGTGCAGCCTGTGGATTTGAAATACATTCTCTAAGATGCCACAAAAGTAGAGTTTCTTGAAACTGAAAATGCACATGAGCATAATGGGCACAGTTTTCGAAAATCTTCGGCGATTTTACTTGCTGAACCAAGTGCTGATATGCCAATGTTGCGGAAGGCTATATAGAGCAATCGATTAAAAATAAACTTGAAATTTCAAAAAAATATTAGGTGAAAAAGCTGGCTGTATTTGATGCATTTAGGCGTCCTTAGGTGGTAATAGCCAACAGAATTAATCAAATGTTATTTATTTATTTAAATACAGTGTTCAACAGGACAAATCCAAGTTACAGGACAAAGAAAAAACATATCAAAATATACAAAATAAACAAAGACAGAGAAATGACTAGAATATGAACAAAATATCAAATAACAAACAAACAGTAATTAGCAAAAATATAACATAAACAATAAAAAAAACAAACAATAAAATCACAAATATGTGTTTTACAAAAAAAAAACAACAAATTTTAGAAGAAATGTTACTTGTTTCTTCTACTGAAAATAAAATCGTTAGAAACATTGCCGTATATTCATCATAGTCAACGCAATTTTAAATTATATTCGTGAAGATTTTTGGTCCAGTGACAAAAATTCAACTTCAATAACCACCTCTCTCAATCCCCAGTACTTAGTTGGATCTAAGAGGTTTTCCATTCGGAAAGCAAGGGAGAATCTGTTGACACAATGACCTAGTGCGCTTCGAGATCGAAGCGCGACGAAAACGGCAATCTGCATTAACGAGGACGCCCCTACGGATGGGGAGAAATGTCAACAAACCCGGCATTGCTGTCCAATTACGTAATTCCAGACATCACCACCGATCCCGGCACTACAAACTATTTCCCATATGGATGGGCAGCGTGTATGTTTTCTAAATCAACGTCCGTACATCACGCATTCCTTGCACTCATACATTGGCGTGCCTAGAGGTTCCTTTACGGGGGCTTGAGATAATGAACTTGATTTACATTGCGAAAAATGGAGATGGAGACTTTAATTAAAATATTTAAAGAAAATAATTTCTATGTTCAAAATTATTGTTCTGTTCTGTTGTTCACTTGTTATTTTGTATTAATTTCTTTTTGATACGCAGTTTGTTTCATACGTCATCATAAAAAAAATCCAACGGATTTACGTTGGGTGATCGCGGTGACCATGTAACTGGACTACCATTTGGAGCCTCCTAATTTCTTAAATAAGCATAATCGGGCATTTGTTCAAACGACATTTTTCTCTTAAAATGGCATGATCTTTCATTGTCGGTGAGCTATTAAATCACCCTGTATGAATACGAATAGTTACAGTTAGTTCTTGCTGTAAGTGGTTTTCACAAAACCAATAGTAATTTAACGCAATATAACAAATGACCAGCCCGAAACGCTGTGCGGTCTTTTGGTTATACAGGGTGTTCAGATGTATATAGTTTGGATAAAAATAAGCTGAATTAACTCAACTTACCTTAATCCAAAAGTTGATACTAATGGAGCTACAGGGTGTCAAAGTTGAAAAAATAAATCACATTTTCTTTATTATTTTTCGATCGCATCGACCGTATTTTATGAAATTTGGTAAGGGGGGTTTCTCAAATTGTTGCTTAAGTAAAGGACCATACTGTAACAGCATAATACTGCGACAAAAATAAGTCGATTTACTTTAACTTATCCTAAAGAAATGCAAAAATCCACCAAAATCAATAATGACTGATATCCAGTGCCCTGCAGAAATGTATTTTTAAATCATATTTGAACTGCTCTTTTTGATTTTTTTTACAAAATTGTATTTGTAAAAGTCCCTTGTGCATTCTAATTTTTTTTAGATAAGTTCCGTATCGCCTTGCATAGCATCGCCGTTTATGTTGCCCTAACCGAAACCATGGTGCAACGATATTTATCATTGACAATTAATACAGATTATAATACAGATGGATGCATAACAGTTTTTTCCAGCTGATAATGATTATACTTATAAATTACAATGCTGATTTGAAGCAACAAAACGATACTGTTACAGGAAATTTTTTTATACAAATATTCAACTCCTATACTATTTTCCCTTTCTTTGTGTCCGCCTCTGGCTAAACCACTTACTCTTACAGAAAAATTTAAATTGTAACGCGTGGCAGAGATGATGCACATATATTATTATTCATTACGACATTATTTCTTGGGCCTGTCGCCATTAAGTATGATCAGTGCGTAAGTGTATCGCGTCTTTGTGCGACTCGCGGGTGTTTTGTTTCTCGCCCTCGGCCGTCTTGGGATGGAACTGGATTGAAGAGGTTCGTAAGAAAAAACATTTATCTAGGGGGAAAATGCCTCTCTTTTTTTGATAATTTGACTGCCTGTCCCCAGGATCTCAAATCCTGTTTTGCGATTCCCGAGTCGTAATTCAATTAGATATTTTGTTATTGTTTGTAACTTTGCCGGAAAATGGTTATTTTGGGATTGTTTGTGTTCTAAACTCTTAAATTACATAAACAAACAGATATAGAAAGTAAAAAGCTATATCTTTGGAAAAAATGGTCCAATTGTCCAAAAATGGTAAAATTGTGTCAATGCGATGAATAAAAATATATCTGCAATGAGTCTCTATGTAAATATTTGAGAAGTTATAGAAATTCAAAAAAAAAGTCTAGAAATATATGCTAAGAAACGTTTTATAAGGTGTTCAGAATTAATGGAAATGATGCGCTATATTGGGGAAGGGCGGGGGTGATTCTAGATAAAAAAAATCATACCAGAAAAGCTCATAATTAAATTTCCAAAACGTTTTTTTAATTAAATCTGGAAATATATGCTCGGAAAGGTTTTGTTTTTTAAATATATGTAAGGTGTTCAGAATTAATCAAAAGGTACAAAAATAAATACATTTATTCAGATATCAAATTATAAAACACGGATGTCGGAAATGATGCGCAATATTGGAGGAGGGAGGAGGTTATTCTAGAAAAAATTCATACCAAAAAGGCCCAACTAAATTTCCAAGACTTTTCTTTAATTAACTTTTAACTCTTTTTCAAGTACCTACAGCGACAGATAATAATTTTCTGCAATTTATTCCTTGGTAAATCATTGAGTTTTGGAAAAAATGTTAGGGCACTGTGGTTTTAATTTTTCCTGTAGAATGAAACTACAAAATAAGAGCATCATTTCAAAACAACCTGTATATTACACGTTTTATTTGTAAGTTGCAAAGAACAGTTGACCTAATATTTTATTTCATTCATCGATAACGTGATTTATTATTTATTTATTGTATAAATCAATTCAGTGCGTTTTATTTTTTGTTTTACTTCCAAATAAACAAAACTATATGTTCTTTTTGTTCACGCTATAAAACGTTGCAATATTTTAGGGCATATGTGTGAAATCTGATTGATCAGTTTTATCCAATCCAGTTTTATCCAAAATCCTATACATTATTTTGTTTACACCCTCATTAATAATTCTCGACTACTGAAATTTGAATACGGAGGTTTCTTGGAGCGGGAAATTCAAATTTTATGAACTGTATCTCCCAGAGGGCGCCACAAGCGATTATTAGAATCCTTCAACTTCTTTGTGCCTGATTTCTATAAACAAATTGTACAAAACCTGACAATAACTTTCAGTTCGATCTTTAGATGAGTTTTTAAGGGAAACGGCTGCTCTTAGAGACTTCAATAAAGTGTACATTTCTTAAGTAAGTAAAAGGTAAGGAAAAATATTTTTCTATTCCGGAATGACATACACTGTGGCACAAAAAAGTTGAAGCGATTTAAAAGGATCCTAATAGTAGTTTGTGGCGCCCTCTGAGAGATACAGCCGATCGTCCATAAAATTTGAATTTCCCGTCCCAAGAAATCTCCGCATACAAAATTTCATAAATTTAACTCAAAGTAGTCGAGTATTAAAGAAAATGTAATTAATTTTTTTAAATTTGACATTCTGTATACCGCAAACGAAGCGTTTCCAGAATAAGTTCATAATAAATTTATTTCTTAAAATTAAACGTAGAATAACGTACTATATGTACATCTCCTCCTGAAACACCCTGCATAGCAAACTAGAGTTATTTTTCGACATCGAATTCATGATTAACGTATGGTAGTTTATTTTAGGGACACTCTGTGTACTTTATTTAAAAGACATCCGGCATATAACTTATTTTTAAAATCAGTTTATTGAGTCTAGGTGCAGTTCTGCTAAACTAGAACTAATTATAAATTCACTGCCACTTGACTGAAAGAGCTTCGATTCTGTTCCGTCAATTTCGTCCATTACTTATTATGTAAAACTGGCTGTTTCTATATTTTATAACGTCGACCAGTCGACCACTTTCGACCATATCGATCGGTCCCGATCGTTAGCGTGAGCTCCGAGCGGGACCGTAGCCGACCGAGAGCAACCACCATAATTACCAAATTCGTAATAAAATTCCATGTTTCTCATTTGTATGCAAGAGTCTCGTAAGAATCATTTAAGAGCCTTGCAAAGTTCTCGCAGGATAATACAAGACATAACATGATCCTGCAAGATCAAGCAATAACTATAAAGAACCTCTTGCTTGTGTTGCAAGATAAGAATTTTTAAAATTTTGCAGGTTTTCTTGTCTCAGTCAACACTAACAGGAGGCTTGTTTACAGCATAGTGCCAAAAAGTTCCCGCAAATGTTATTTATTAGTTATTTTCTCGGACCATTAGAAAATTTTCCTTCCGGTTCTCTATACTTGACTGATGCTTTATTTTACAGTTCAAAAAAATCTTTCGGAATCACTTATTACGCCGTTTCGAAATTATGTGAAGAAAACAAGCTCCCTCCGGACCGAACGTCATACCCTCGTCATTCGTCTTCGGAACCATCTCCCAACAAAAGAATAAAATTACACCAGCCTTCTACCTTTCATTATTTATACAGATCTTATTATCGGGCTGCTGCGACAAAGCGGCCTCCTTTGAAGGCACTATTAATATTGCAGGGTGTTTACCCTTTTTCCGGTAAACAATGAGAAAAATATCGAGATTTTCCTTGTAGCTTTTACTTTTGAATCGTCCCTAATTAAATTTCGACAAACAATTTGATTACGCATTAAACTGCGAAGCGCGCGCTTATTAAACAAATTAAGAGCAATAATCGCCACCATCGCGGATATAAATAGAACCAGTAGATGCGTGTCAAACGAGTCCCTGGAGAGTGCGTTAGGACGAAGTTCAAATCAATTCGCTGGAATTGATGAAACGGATTTTTTTCTGAAATTCCCGAGGTCAATCCTTCGCAGGGATGACACACGCACATAAATACTAATAATTTTACTTACTGTTTTAAACTGTAGGCGTACTAAATTTGAATGCGATCAGATATAAAAAATATAAAAAAATGACACAAATAATTGCATTACATAACATCCATTGTTTTTAGAGTAGAAACAGTGATATAACAGTTTTCGAAAAGTTATATAATAAAAATAATAAGAATTAATCCAAAGTTTAGAAGAGTCATAGACAAATTAAAATAAGACCATTTGAAAGCATGACAACATTGGCAACATTAATAGCAGCACCTCCCTGCGCATCTGGGGTTGCGCGTATAGGTATTTAACGTCAAAATTGTCAAATATCAAATTACTAATTGCACAAGCAATCAACAACAAAACAATAATTCGTACTGCAGGCATAAAGTTTATTTTTGATTTTTTATCTGTGATTGGAGTAAATGTAACTTAAAAATAGTAATTCGTGTTATTAAAGTTTATGTTCAATATATTATTACATTTTAGGTGTTCACATTTAAGAAATTAACATTTCATGAAAAATAATTATATTATATCCGCCATAATATATAATAGGTACCTATGCGGTTTACTATGTATTTTTAATTACAAAAATATAAATATATTATCACTCATCGTCCGTAACTGGCTTTAGGTACATTTTATTGCAATAATAATGGCACTCATTAAAAGGAATTTGACAATTTATTTAGAACTGCTAACGCATTCGTAATGAAATCTACTTTCAACAGTTCTTAATCGTTCCACTCATTAATAAGGATCTAATGAAATTTCTATTCAGAACTTAAAATATTTCAAAAACTGATTTGAGGGAGTGCCCTTAGTATTGCAATAAATTACATTCACAAAATTTAATTACAATAAAGTTATTTATTTTGCATTTATATCCTTGTTTGTTTGTATTTATCTGTTAACATTAATAAAAAAATTATGATTCTTTCATGAGTTTATTATATTTATTAAGAAAGTCCCTACAAAGAATAATTGTGAGATATGTACATTAATAATATAAAGGTAATATTTTTCATTGTAACAAGAAACTCATAATAATATCACAAATGATAATTTGTATCAATTATCCTAAAAATTTGTGATATTATTATGAGTTTCTTGCTACAATGTAAAATATTTTCCTTTCAGAAAAAATATGTAAGTAGGAAATGAATTCGAATATCCCGCTTTTTAGTTTAATTCACTACAGATGCCCATCGGGGCGCTGCCTCCTTTTGTTGCCAACTTTATAGTAATAAATAATTACTCTTATTTTATATTATCTCTGAGAAGAGTTAAAGCACACAAGACTATCAAAAATAAGTTGACATCGGCTGAACCTAACACATTAACAATTTACTTTAAATGTGCCACCTGTGTCATCCCCTACAAATTAGAATGCCATCCTTATGGACGGCACAACGACCCACTTACACCTACCTGATGCGCTTTCCGGAGTTATGACAATTAAGCCTTGTCTTGAATTTGGCAACTTCTGTTTTAATTATTTATAGCGGGAAAATCTCAACTTTTGACAAAATTTGCGAAACTGTCAAACACTACAAATATTATTGCTCCTTTAATTATTATGTGGTGTTAATAAATTTGTTTTGAGCTTCTGACAATATACCATGGCAGTTTCATGATGAAATTGATAGGTAGTTGACAAAATTTGTTACAAATAGAGATTTTTCGACCATATTTACGAATATTAACGAATTCCGCATTGAAAAGAGCAAAAGGCTTTAGAATACATACACACAATTTACTATTGGTTACTAGCACTGTCACTATAACGGTCACACATTAACATTTATTATATCATATCGTACCGCTTTGCGTATAACCTTCATACGTCCATGTTTCGTCAAAATTTAATATATTCTTCGATCCAGATTCTGATTTTTTAATATTTATTTGAAATAGTTTCTTCGCCATATCACTATTTCGTCTATTTCTTTTCGATTTCATTTATACGGACTAAGTGTCATCTTGTAAGATATAGTAATCGAATGAATTTTTTTTGTCGAAAACGCATTTCAAAAATACCATCTTCCTTCTGCGAGTTTCGATCACCTTCCGTTTCACAGTTGTACTTGTTTACCACTTTTTTATTTGCACACATATGCTATTCACGTACATTTTTTTAATGAAATACATATTATTAAGAACACAACATCTCTAATAAAATTAATTACATTCATAATTAAATTAGCGAAAAGATATACCCGAAATTTTGCCCGTCCGAACGATATACCCGCCCATGATAGCGCTGGAAATGGAACAGGTAGATCCGACAATTCGTCGCAGTCAATCAAAAGCGCTTGCGTACTTACTGCAGCAGAAGCTGTGTAATCGGGTGTGTTCTCAGAGATATGCGGCACACGATTTTATAGGAAAAATATACGGGCTGCATGTGAATTTCTTTTATAAGTTGTGAGCGAGCAGATTTATAACATGAGCCACTCTCTAGATTTTTGGCTGTCAACTATAGTTCGATATGAACACTATAATGGAACGCTTGTAAAGTTAAATCATGAGACGTTAGCCGCGTGATTTAGATACACAAATTTCATTAACAAAATTCATATCGAACGTGTATCGTCCAAAATTTAATTTACGAGGGTCCAAATAGATTTTACTTGAAGATTCGATTTATCTTAAAATATCAGAAACGTTTTCATAAATTGAAATTCAAAATTATTAAGTGGTCTTATTTGACGATGTCAACGTTGACGTTGATAACCAGTTATTGTTTTAACTTTGTCAGCTTTATTATTGGCGTCCAATTTTGTGTCATACGTTCAGCAGTAGTAGTATTTAGTAATACCTCTTCTGTAATTGCTCCTTCTCCTATGCTCCTTTTTTTTCATCAGTTATCTAATTCCACCAATTCCTTCTCGAACACGCTTTTGCTTTTCGCTGGTAACAGACATTATGTTGGTTCTTGGGCTTCTTGCTGGATTTCAGCCGGAATGAAAAAATTCTTAGCATTCTCACTCATTGTTTGTGTCGATTTTGCAAATTTGTTCACTCTTGGTGACAAATAAACAAACGCATGTCATAGAAACGATTCTAAGACTTTCCAGTATTCCGCTGACAATCAATATTCTTATTGATGTTGTTTCTTGGTCTGGTGATAGGTCAATTTCAAGTAGCAAAACCAGTTTTTTACATATTGCCTACGTTTCGGCTTATATTTAAGCCATCTTCAGGGCTCTAGAAATGCAAATGCGTTACATAAATAATATAACATTACAATAAATTAAAATAAAACACATTGAAAATTACACATTAAAAATACAATTTTTAACTTAATATTAAAGCAAGCTAAGCACTTAGTAATATTTATTTTATTCTATTTATTTTAAAAAGAAAGGGGACAATATAGGCAAACATAAATTAAGTTGAAAACAAATTACAATTAACAGTTTTATAAATTACCTGTAGTTTAGTTTTTCTTTGTCCAATTTAATATAAAAATTAATTGTTTCTTACAAGTGTCTTTTACAAGTGAAAAGTATTGACAATATATACCCATATACAGAAATATCATTAACATCAATGGGAAACAATCTATAAGAATAGATAACTTTAATTAAAATAATGTATCGACTAGATACGGTGCAGAGGCGTTGTAATTTTTTCATCTTTAAGTAAAAATGGAGAAAGAAAACACAAAGAATTGCTATATTTTATATATACCGGGAGGTGTAATTATTGCTTATTGTTTAATTCTATCGATTAAGTCTATTAAATTAAAATATGCCGTGTTTAAATTTTGAGTATCTTGTTTTTTGTTAACAGAATTTTTATGTTTCTTAATATTAATCATTTCCTGAAAAATTCTTTTTTTTATAACATTTTTGTTTCCCAATAATTGTAGCTTCTTCAAAGTTAAATATATGTAAATATGTTTGTGTATGTTCTGCAAGGGCCGTTTTGTTGTTGTTGGCCAATAAAGACATTGGTTTGACGCTTCGTACATGTTCAGAAATTCGTGTTTTTAGGTACCTTCCTGTTTGACCTATATAAACTTTGTTACAATCACGACAAGGTATTTTGTATATAACATTGCTCAACAGTTCTTTCATCATCTTTTTGTTTTGTTGAAAGTTGTTTTAAATTATTCTCACTACTAAAAGCTATATTTAAATTATCATATTTTAAAATATTTCTTACCTGCTCTGAAAGACATTCAATATATGGGATTAACAGTCTTTAACAGCTTCCACCCTAGACTAAAATTCACATTAGAAAAAAAAAAATTCCACAGAATCTCATTTCTTGACATCGAAATAATAAGAACCTCCGATAATATTATAATTACAGATTGGTATCACAAACCTACTTTTTCTGAAAGGTTTTTAAATTATAATTTGCAACATTTTTATATACAAAAACTTAATATCATAACTAACCTAAAGTCCAGAGCTCTTAATCTTTCTCACGAATAGATTTAATAAGGTCATATCTTTTTAAAAATAATTATCCAATAAAACTTATAGGAAAGATAGTTTTTAATACTAAAAACTTCAATAAACCGGTTCGTAATATAACTACTGAAGATAATAACAAAAAATATTTTAAAATCCCATATATTGAATGTCTTTCAGAACAGGTAAGAGATATTTTAAAAAATGATAATTTAGATATAGCTTTTAGTAGTGAGAATACTTTAAAACAACTTTCAACAAAACATAAAGATGATACCCCTAAAGAACTGTTGAGCAATGTTATATACAAAGTACCTTGTCGTGATTGTAACAAAGTTTATATAGGTCAAACAGAAAGGTACCTAAAAACACGAATTTCTGAACATGTACGCAGCGTCAAACCAATGTCTTTATTGGCCAACAACAACAAAACGGCCCTTGCAGAATATACACAAACATATTTACATATATTTAACTTTGAAGAAGCTACAATTATTGGGAAACAAAAATGTTATAAAAAAAGAATTTTTCAGGAAATGATTAATATTAAGAAACATAAAAATTCTGTTAACAAAAAACAATATACTCAAAATTTAAACACGGCATATTTTAATTTAATAGACTTAATCGATAGAATTAAACAAACCCACACCACCCGGTATATATAAAACATAGCAATTCTTTGTGTTTTCTTTCTCCATTTTTACTTAAAGATGAAAAAATTACAACGCCTCTGCACCGTATCTAGTCGATACATTATTTTAATTAAAGTTCTCTATTCTTATAGATTATTTCCTATTGATGATATTTCTGTATATGGGTATATATTGTCAATACTTTTCACTTGTAAAAGACACTTGTAAGAAACAATTAATTTTTATATTAAATTGGACAAAGAAAAACTAAACTATAGGTAATTTATAAAACTGTTAATTGTAATTTGTTCTCAACTTAATTTATGTTTGCCTATATTGTCCCCTTTCTTTTTAAAATAAATAGATTAAAATAAATATTACTAAGTGCTTAGCTTGCTTTAATATTAAGTTAAAAATTGTATTTTTAATGTGTAATTTTCAATGTGTTTTGTTTTAATTTATTGTAATGTTATATTATTTATGTAACGCATTTGCATTTCTAGAGCCCTGAAGATGGCTTAAATATAAGCCGAAACGTAGGCAATATGTAAAAAATTGGTTTTTCTACTTGAAATTGACCAGACCAAGAAACAACATCAATAATTTATGAACGGTCGCTAGATACAACATAAAAAATCAATATTCTTGATTAAAATAAATTTGTCAAATATGACGTTTTTCAAAACCATTAATTCTTCACCTGCTCTCAACCGGCTTTCCCTCTCCTAATTGACCGGTTTCGGTAGTGGTCGTGGATAAAACGTCTCGAAAAAATGTAACTCTCGGCTGCACCTTGAGTGTTCATTTTCTTTCGTGGATTAAAGGCTTGTTAATTCCTTTATATAATTAATACCTATTTTTTTTTTGTAGACAGACCTTTTAGTAACTTTTTCACGGCCATCAATTTATTTACAACTTAACTTTGTTCACTGACTTCCTCCTCATGACAAATTCCTGGCTACGCCACTGTATTTATTTGATTAAAACAAATAGTTTTAGATTAATATTCTGAAGAATACGTACCACCTCTAAAAAACAGAACTCCACTGAAGACTACACTCTGTACAATACCATTAATATTGCACATTCTCGAGACGGCCAATCGAAGTTTCGCGGAAAAAAACTGTAGGGAAATCCCCCGCACGTGGTTATCCGAGATTATTCTTTCCTTCTATTTAATCAGCTCGCGCTGTCTTGTCAGCGCCCCTTTCCAGATCTACGCAAAGATTCGTTCGAGAGTCCGGAGAGACGAACAGGAATTCCCGAGTCGTCGGTTTTATTTCAGTTTTAGGGGACCTTAAATATTTTATGGTCCTACTAGGCGGAAATGTATAATAAACACAATAGCAGCATAGGGGCTCTTTGGTAGTAAGAGAGGGTGATTAAATTTTAAATGAACAAACTTGGAGGGTCAGCAGACCTTCGAAATATAATGCCAGATTAATTGTTCTATTTTATATTTTTGAGTAATAAACAGGCAATTGGCATTCGAAAAGATTTATCCGCTCCTTCAAACAGCATCCCTCTAGGTGGGGGTGTTCGTTGAAAGGTCAAGCAGCCACCTAGGAAAAACTTAATGTAAGCTGTAATTTTAATACCAGCCATATCGCCTGATTTGACGCTCCTAGATTATTTCTTGTGGGTATACTTAAAAAGCAAAGTATACGTTACTAGACCGGTTAATTTAGAAGATTTAAAAGCAAGAATTCGTCACGAAATACATCGTATACCTCCTGAAGTTATTGATAATGTCCAAAAAGAATTTATTAATCGTCTTGGCTACTGTCAGGCAGCCAACGGTGCACGATTTGAACATTTAATTTAGTCGATTTTTTATATAATCATTATCATTTTCAGTATTGTGAAAATTAAATTTTAAAATCTTCAAACATTATTTTCTTGAAATTTTTGTTGTAACACCATAATTTTTCATGATGTATGTATGTAGAATGACACGCTCTTCATGGCATGGTTAAAATTGGGGGTTGCTATTTAAAAAAATTGTCGATGACGTCATATCTCGAATAACGATGACGTCACAAATGTGGGTCGTATGTCAAAAAGTGCCTTTTTTAAAAACAAAATCGACGTGCCAGGGGATTTTTTCGAAAACTTCTCAATTTGAAAAATAATGAATTTATTCGTTACTTTTCGAAAGCACTGTATATCATTATGAAAGAAAAAATATACAAGGTGCAAATCTGATTTAAATTTTCTCGAAAAAGTATCTTCTATCTTCCGTAGTTTCCGAGATACCCTGCATTTACAACAAAATTAGCACACCCTGTACATATATGCAATACAATTAAATTATTTGTAAATTTCTTGGAGACGCTACTGACCCCGCCACCCCTGATTTAAGACGTCATAGTATTCATTTAAATAACTCAATGCTGGATGCATATTTTCTGCAAGCAAAAAAACCCTTTAGTGAAGCTACAACTTAATTTTTCGTTTCAAGACATTCGCAATTTTCTTTAAATTATTCTTCTTCAGCTTGTACATTTAAGAATTATTCTTAATTCACTGTAATTAGTAAAACAAATTAATTAGGATACTGCTCGCTGGGCTTAACAAATTCATATCATGTCACAACTGCAACATTAAACGTGTTCATTTTCAGACTACTTGTTATGCACAGAAAAGATAAAGAGCATTAATAAACACAAAAAATAATAATTTTATAATTCATAATTACAAATAGGTATATAAAGTGTAAATATTTATCAGTACAATATTTATGATTTTAAAATTGTGTTAATATAGAACATCATTCGTTTCATTAAAAAGCGCTTTAACAATAATAACTTAAATGTGACCCAGTTTGCATACAGCTGTAAGTAGCACTGTCTACTATCGAATAAGTATAAACCTTGACATATTTGACTGTCCAAATAATGTTTCAGAAAATGCTGGGTGCCCGGAATATAAATAACGATACCGAAGGAGTTTGCATTTCTGTTCAAGAGCAACAAAAACATTTATGAAAAACATGTGTAAAATTATTAGTTTTTTTCTGCAAATTCATCTCCAACTGCAATAAAATGCAAAACTGCGTTACGAAATCACAAATTAAGGTGTACAACTAAGGTTAGGTAAAAGCTCCTGTAATGTAATTTGTTCTTTTTATCAGTATTAATGAAGTAACACTAGAGGTTTTTCAAGAAATCCTTAAAACTATAACGTACTGTAACACGACAACATTGCAATCTAATACCTGCTGCTGCTAACAATATTAACTTCAAATTATTATTATTATTAGTAGTGCGGCCGGTGTGTTTCGTTTTTCTGAACCTAGTGTTTCCTTGATATTTGTGGGTGTACATAAACAAAAATAGAACAATTTATAGTAACCATAACAAGTTGCATGGCATGTTAGTTTATGGCGAATCTGGGCAAAACTCTCTGGCTACAAGACGTTTATATGGTAAACGCTTATCGCAATCAATGGCATTCATTTTGAACATATACTTATAACTATTTCACATTTTATTAAGTATATCTAAGTGTATTTATGTTTATTATGTACAAATACCTGACATGGTATGTGTGTGACGTTGTCACATGTCATCATCATAAGAAAATTGCACAAGTCCACTGCTTTTAGAAAATTGAGCTGTAGCTGGTGAAGAAAATTGTTTCTTGTTTGGCAATAAGTTTTAAGATGAAGGAACAATATTGAAATTTCAAAACCGCCTAAATCTCATAACCCTTAGACTATTGTATTATTTCGATGGCCGGCAAATAGTCCAGATTTGACACCACCTGACACATTTTTGAGGAGTATTTAAAGAATGGTATTTATAAAAATAAGCCAACCACTATTTTACATATAGAATACATAAACAAATACCCAAAACCAAAAATGATTGATGATTGCTTAAATAATTTGGGAAAACTATATAGGATTTGGATAGAAAGCAAGGAAATGCATTTGAATAATTTTTATAAACTTTATTCTTTACATTGCTTCATAAAATGAATTCAAATATAGTTTTACATTTTTTATAATAAAAAAATAAAATTTTAATTATGGAATTACTTAATCATCAATATCTCGAGAACACTAAAAGGTAACCCATTGCATGTTTATATGAATGCATCCAGGAAAAGTGGTGAATCTAAAAATATAATAATAAAGACCAAGTTGATATCAATATGCTTCTGTGGTATTTGGGATACATATGATAACTCCAAAAATGTACTTTTTCTGTTAACTCCATTGTCCCACATGATTTTTTAAATAGGTATAATGCTTAATGTCCAACATTACTAACAAGCCCGCTATTTTGTAATCTGAACATGATATGTCACAAACATGTCAGCTTTGTTTGGCCGTTTGAGTCATATATGATATCTGTTATTATTTCTATAACTAAAAACAAATGTCGTTTTTCTTATATTATACTTAAAAACACTGAAAATAAATATTTAAAAGCCAATGTTTGGTTTCTATTAAAATTCTGACTGATCCATTTGAATCTTTAAATGCGTTTTCTGAAAAACAATATTTTTGAAGTTATCGCATGTGTCCCAACATAACAGATTTGTAGTGCGATGCTCGATTGTTTTTTTGATAAGAAAATTGAAATCCTTGTGAAAAATTAGTCAACGAATTTTTCGCTATCTCTTAAAATAACAAAGTTACAGTCGTGTGTCGATTCTTATATGGGATGGGGTATTTCATCTACCTAAGTTCAAAATAATATATATTTTTTAAATTAACGTTGTATCTAACTTTAGTTTTTGTTTATTTTGTTCAAAAATTAAATGTAGAAAAAAATGAACAAATAAAGATTTTCAAAAGTCTTTAATATCTTTCTTTTATTACTCGATGAACACTTTTTTATATAGGTACATTTTTTATAATAGGAATAATATCATTATATTAATGTTGACGTAGGGTGATATCCTTTAGAAAACATTTCCTGGAAAATGTGATATTAGGTTTTTCATTAAATTATCTTTACCGTAATCCCAAATTCCACCTACTACAGGCTATTAAAGTTTATAATACTTAATTGAACGATAATATTACATGATAAAACATTGTACACCTACTCAAATAGAGTAGATTGTTACAAATGAAACAGTAGGGTGTTGAGTTAAATCCACATTCGCAATATTTAGGCAATCATAAGAGTAAAGGATTTCCAATAAGGATGGATGAGAAATAATAGAACAACGGTATAGTTGTTTTATGGAGGAGGAGCTTTTTCTACATAATTTTGATTTAAAAGTCTTGCCGTTAGATAATTATATTTCTAAAGAAACGCTGAAAAAAACAATTTGCAAATAGCCACTAGATGTAGCTTTGCTGCATTACACATGGTCCCTACTGTCGGGATAGACAGACTTAAAACAGCTAAGGTTATTCGTCGGTTATCTCACCTACGGCATACTGATCAGAGCTAATAAGCTCGAAACCGGTATATGTCTGGTGGGTTGCTGACGAGTGACTTTAGCTGTTTACTATAGGTTTTCCAGGTGTAATTCAATGCTGGTCGGGGCATTAGTCCGCAAAGTAGTTGTTTCCTGGAATACCGTGATTGCAATATATCGTTATCGCTAAATTGCGATAAAGGTCGCTAACTTTCAATGGTTTCTACTGCGATGTAGAACGCTTCGTGTCTGTGGCATGGTGTAGCGAATGACCGCTACATGTAGCTTTGCTACTCCGCGTTAATTTATAAATAATTTACCGAGAAAAAATAAAACAGAAATATATTAGTTAAACAGACTTATACACACATACACTAAAATTTAATTTAACACAGTAATATCAACTAATTGCTCCACATGCCCACTTGCCTATGAAATGCATTAACGGGCTTTTCTAATTACTAAAAATCAAACATTTTGAAAAATCTGTGGTTTTCGCCAAAACTCATTTAATCACATTTATAAGACACTTTTTTCACTTGATTAATATTCTCCATCAATTCAGAAACATGTCGTTTTTTATAAACCCACAAACTACACTGAAATCCAATGGACTAAAATCGGGGAAGTTTAACTAAAAATATTATTTTAGTTAAAAAGTATTTGAAATAATGTAAAATAGTTACATAATAGTAAACATTAGATTTTCCTTTACTCTAAGTGTGTTTAACTATTCTGTTTTACATAGTTAAAAAACATTTGTATGCGGCAGCTAGCCCTATGTTCAGAAATACACTCTATAAAATCAGTTACCAGATATTTAAAACCTCGGTAAATTATCTACAAATTGTTTCTAGGGTGTTTGTTTAGAATTTGAAATTTCTGAATGGCCATGGGCGTACGTCAAACTAAATGAGGAGAGGGGCAAAGTGTCCCCTATCCCTCAGCCCCTACATTTGTGTTTTAGACATCATTTACAATAATGCCCTTGAGGATTTAATCGCAAGGTATAGGTATCTCTAATAAATTTCAAACTTATATGGGAAAAATTCACAAAATTATTGCGAAAAAAACATTTTTAGAAGTTTAACTTCAACACCCTGTATATTTTAAGAAGCGCATTTTTGCATAGCTCAAATCGTCATAGTTTGTTGTTAAAAATATGCAGTTAATGGGATGATCTGCTTTTTTGTTATACCCTGTATTTTTCAATGAGAAAGCAGATGGGTAGACAAATTGCTAATGACAACTCACCTGTTTATAGTTGCGACAATAAAACAGACGACTTACGCACACGGTTGATGTTACGCAATTGTTTTTATTGTCAACACAATTTTCGTTAGAAACAGTAATTTTTTGTAATATAGTGCAAACACTTAGTGTAGTATTATTATTCTCAGTTGCAGTTTCTTAAATATTTTGATTTAAATATAATCAATTACTCTATGACGTAAGTCGTATGAAATCTTGCCGCAACTATACCTAGCAACCCGATAATAGGGACCAGAAAAAGGTAGGCCACCTAATTTTTGCATTTTCCTTATGCTTTGCATTTGGTATTAAATTTGTTTGGTAAGCAAGTCTTAAAAAAAATTATTACAATATTTGCAATTAAAGGTAGCCATGAACATATTTCATTAGGCAACCCATTTGCGATATATTTCTTTACATATTATACTTGATCAAAAATACTTTTCGTCCGGTAAGCAAGATGGGTGATTGGCGAAGGACGGCTTTAGTTCGGATTTTGTGCTAAATTGGTTACGATATTTTCATACATTTGTATTTAAAAAATAAAATTTATCATGGGATTGATGAATCGAAACGTCGAACTTAAAACTAATAATGTCACTTGTATTGTCACTTTGTAGAACGGAAAAAGTGACAATGAGAATTATTTTCAAAAAAAAAATTCTTCGTACCTATAGTCAAGAAATACTAATTTTCAAAATTTCATATTTTCCGAATATTTGTAGCGAATTTCTTCACGTTCTAAACTTTGCCAATTTAAACCAAACACTTTATAATTACGACTAGATTAATTCCACAAATTTTTGCATTAGCAAAATGTAGATTTGAAAAACAAGCGCGATTGACTAATAGTATTTCTTAAATAGACCATCCAACTTATATTCCAGAACTGATTCCACTAGGCCCCTCGTTTTACTCGGAAAAAGTTACCTGACGAGGACAACATAGACAACACTACCTTTCATCCTACATGTCTGACAGTTTCTTAAAATAGCATCGGTGGAGCCGATAGCAAATTCGACAAAAAGATGTCCTTTCCACACTAGCGACATGTTAATCGTGCGGGTAAAAGCTTTTAAACGTCTCCTTTGGCATCCTTTGAAGCGCGACGCTCACACAGAATATAAGGAGAACCTTCAACTTAGCGCTAAATGAGTTGCTGATAATTTGATTCATCGGTCACTTTTTTTCTTGTATAGGTTATGTTCAGTCAAATCATTATTTTACATAATCTGTAAGGACTCGAAGACGTAACTTGGGTAACTAAGGTGTAAGAAACAGAGGCGTATCAGCGTGTGGACGTAGTTAAAAAAAAATGAAAATAAAAAACAAAAGTAACGAACTAAGAGTCAGATGCAAAAAAATATAAGTTAATATTTAGTAAAATTTGAGGTCTCATAATTTTTGTTTTCTAGTTATATCCTGTGTTTTGTTAAAACTGGCATTGAGAATAAACATCACTTCACGATATCTGATTCGCCTACCAAGCATGTCCTCCCACACATGCTTTATGGGGTTGATATCAGACGAATATGCTGGCCAGTTAATTTTGTTAATACCAACTTGCGGGAGGTATTGTGTAATATATATTGTATGTGGTCGCGCATTATCCTACATTATGCCTGCCATTCACGGGCGGACCGGTCCGCCGGATGAGTCCGTTGGACCCAGTCGGCCGACCCATCCTATCGTGAATGTAATAGCACCGACATGTCGTGGTATGGTTGCAGGTCCGCAGAATCAATGAACGGACTCACGACATGACTCGGACTGATCCGTGCTGATTCATTATGTGTGGGCAGTTTGCAACGACTGCGACTGGAGTCTCTTTACTGTTTCCTAAAAATGTCTTTCTAAGATAATCGTGAATTTTGGGAAGAATTTATTAGTATTTATACAGAAAACAGTTGTCCATTCGAAAATAGTTTACGAAATCGGAAGGTTCACATGATTGGATATCTTGTAGCAAACGTAAATGATTATACTGATTCCTTTTGCGTAATTATTTATTGCCCACCCTCATTTCTTTTTTTCCTATGCAAAAATTATTACTGCTCCGACAATTACGGCAATTTCGATTTTTCGTGATAACGGCGGCATGATATCTACGCGTCGCAGTGGTTGTCGTCAACTGAGAAATACTGATAATACCACAACTGCCCGTTTAGTGTATGGAGCAGAAAGGATCGGTCCGGGTCTGGTAGCAGTCGTAAGTCGGGTCTGAGTTCGCCTAGTGAATGGCTTTAAGCGGACCATTCTGCGGACCTGCAACGACATGTCGGTGCTATTACATTCACGATATGATGGGTCGGCCGACTGGATCCAACGGACTCGTCCGGCGGACCGGTCCGCCCGTGAATGGCAGGCATTAGGATCAACTCGTCGCCATCCATGACCACTCAGTGCAGATTTTTCGTTAATAAAAAAGAGCATTGTTCCATTGCCCTAAGTTCCTATATAAACGTTCAGTGGCAAATTGCAGTCTAAATACTCGGTAACGCAAAAGCAATTTGAGTCCAGTTGCTAATCTGCAAACGTTCAAACCAGTCTTTCAGTCTTCGGCGAACGGTCCACACACTAACATTTGTACCTCGAACCTCTTGAAGTTGATTCCTTGACTGCACTGATGTTAAGTGACGATCCCACAAAGTTCGTATGTGAAGAAATCTGTCATCTGTTGTACAACAACCTTTTAATTAACTCTTTATAATGACTAAAACGTCAGCATTTAACAAAAGGCAGGTATACAGGTTGAAATTAGTAATTTTATCTACAGTTCAAATTAAATAAACACGGCGAGTTGGCCCGCATATTTGGTACTACATTCGGTACGTCCCAATGAGCGAAATGTTTCCTAATCCGAATATGGTTGGATTAATGATATATTCGCATGTATATTTTGGATTTCAGTTTTATCCTGTGGTAGGATGCGGTGTGTCCTTATATAAAATTTAATAAACCCGTAAAGAGTCCCAATGGCCTAAAAGTGTCAAAAACTGATAATTTAAATGGGAAAATCATTCTGACATTTACATGACTATCGGGAAACGATTATCCGTTGGTGGTATTATCAATGGGGACACAGACTGCACTCATGTAAAATTCCATCGACTAGAACAGGGTCCCTGAGCTTCAAAAAGGACAAACGCTGTAAATTTATATACATATATATATATATATATATATATATATATATATATATATATATATATATATATATATATAAAGCTGATTACAGGCCTTTTAGGCCCAGAGCTGTGTTATTCTCCTCCATTCCATTCTGTCCTTCGCCTTTCTTTTCCAATCCGTTACATTTTTCTTGTAGTTAGGTTTACTTCCTACTATTTTCTTAACTGCCCTTTCATCTTCCATACGTTCTAGATGCCCTAGCCACTGCACTCTTCTGGCTTTTACAAATTCGTCTATTGTTGGTGCCTGGTACATTGCATATATTTTCTCATTGTTTCTCCTTACATAGCCTTCCTCCGTTTTCTTACCCCCTAGAATTCTCCTTAAGATTTTCCTTTCCCACCTTAAAAGGTTTTCTCTTGACTTCTTATTGAGAACCCAGGTTTCACTACCATACAGCGCTGTCGGTCTCAAAATTGTTTTATACATTCTAAATTTTACTCCCCTGGACAAATTTTTTGATTTCAATAAGTGGTTCACTACTGCCGAACTTCTGTTTGCTTTTATTATTCTCCTATTTATTTCTTGTTCCTCATCACAGATAGCTGTTATTAGCGCCCCCAAATACACATATTCTTGAACTTCCTCAAACTCCATCTCTCCATGCTCTGTTCTCAATTTAAAATTGGTATCCTTTTTTTGTTCTCCTATTCTCAAAAGCTTACTTTTCTCTTGATTTATCTGCAATCCCACTTTACGTGCTTCCTCCACAAGTTTTCTTGATACTTACTTCTTCTAATTCCCTACTATCTCTAGCAATAATAGCCACATCATCTGCATAACTTACAATTTGATGACTTTTAAACAATATATGTCCTTCTCTGTTCAACTGACTATCTCTTATGACCTTTTCTAGTACTAAATTAAAAAGAAGCGTTGAGAGTGGGTCTCCTTGTCTCAGTCCTGTATCAATAGTAAAGCCTTCCGAACATTCACCTTTTATTCCTCATTTAAGATGTCATGTACCCGCAAAGGATCCCAGGGGCCCAAATGAGTCAATAATTGTAAATATAAATGGAAAAAATATTCTACCTTTTACACGACCGTCGGGAAACAATTATCCTTTGGTAGGATTATCAACGAAGACACAGGCTGTCCTCATATAAATTTTCATAAATCTGCAAAGGGTCCCAAAGGCCTAAAAGGGTCAAAAACTGAAAATTCAAAACTCCACTGTATTAATATTTGTAAGAAAGTTGATATTCGCATACTGCTTTTTAAAACTGGGTATCTTTGGAGATAATAAATAAAAAAACAAATCAATTAAAATAACACAATTATTAGTTCTTGTTATGCCTTAATTGACCGTTTTAGCATTATCATTTTATTAATCGTCATTTATAAGAGAAGTTATGTTCTAGGCAAGCTGTTAATTGGAATAAAGGAATGACACCTACAACGTCTGTTCCATATTTCTTAAAAAAAATCACTGGCATTAATTATCTAATCTTTTACGTAAATTCGATATGGACGTGTCAATCAAAATTTCCGGATGATTTGTCAGAGAAAAACAAACGGGTCACAACATTACTTTATACAGACTACAAAAACGATAATACAAGATCTATATATAGCTATGAACAAATAATATTTTAATTTGTGGCTTAATAAATTATATGGTAGTAACAGAAATAGAATAAAAATGGTTACATTATGTTCCAGCTAGAAATTCTATATTTTTTTACGCATCTATTTTTCTTTTTCTTACAACTAGTGCTTACCTCCTACCATTCAAAGACCTGCTAACGTATTTTTTGCAGGCGACCCTATCTGTATTTAATACCTTTAATCTCACGTCTTTGCAAAAAAATTGCGGGAGTATCCTCATGCGTATTGCATCTAATTGGTATCATATTACCTACATGAATAATCATTCGTAATTACTCATAATTAAGAGAGATATTTATTTACATCGCCTAAAGAGCACCCTGATACGAAAAGCCACCGAATAATTACGGAATTTGGAACGCAAATTTCTTATTTCAAATGGAGGTTTAGAGATGGTTAAAGCAAATTCTTCGAAGATGTAATAGGTGGCGTTGTCTTTTGTAAAGTTATACACAATAAAATTGTGAAAAAAAGTTTTTGGTCCTTGCTATAACAATACATTACACAGGGTTACTTATAACTTATCCAAAAACATTTTTTTTAATGACTTACAAATACAATTTTGTAAAAAAAATCAAAAAGGGCAGTTCGAAAATGATTTAAAAATTCACTTCTGCGCGGCGCTGGAAACTGGTTCACTATAAATCTGACTGCGCAAAGCAAAGCATGCGTAAAAATAAACGGACAAAAGAATTGAACTAATTTCCCAAGGAAATAAATAAATAAAATTTTATAACACCTATTTTATATCAAGAAATTCAACTGTTTTTGATGCTATTGCTATTGTTATTATTAATTAATAAAACTAATTTTTGAATAAAAAAATAATTTGACATCCCTGATGTTACTGTTCAAAATTTTGTTCACTGTGTAAATACATTTGGGCGCATCTTTTCGTTTCGTTTCTACGAACTAATAGCTATGATACGTTGCCGTAAATTATCACTAGTGTCCACTTCGGTGCGATACACTTCACTTTTTAAATAATCCCACAAAAAGATGTTCAAGAGATTTAAGTCAGGAGATCGTGGCGGCACTGAATTCCACATTCCGTGTAAAAATAGCTTCATCTATTAATTAACACGTCAGCTGTAAATCTGGGATTTTCAGCATTTTTTGCAACATCCATTCATAAAATCTAAGTCGTAAGGGATAATCCCTTGGTATTAATGCTTGGACACACTGTACATGATACGGATATAATTGAGAATGTATGATACGCCACCATTGTACTAGCTCGAGTAGTAGCTCCACTTGGCACATGTCTACCGGGAAATCGTTTTGCTTACAGACTAGAAGCTGTTAAAGCATTTTGTCTTACTTCACCACCATAAATTAAATTCCAATTTCATCCAGAAATAAATTGCTCGATCTAAATTTTGATGTGATACATATATTACATGTGCTATCAGCAAAAATCATAATTAATGTCGTTGAGAAAAAGTATAAAAATAAGTGGCCTCAAAACACTTTCCTGAGGCACTCCAAAATCATTTACTACTTCGACAGGAACAGATGAACCGCGGTTAGTTACTTGTTTTCTACCATTCAAATAATTGTCGAACCATTTCAAAACAATACGAGTTATACCATAATACTACAATTTACTATCTGCACCGAAAATACATCCCCAACATAACTGGTCGAATATTTCTAACAGCTTGAAACCAATCCTTTATTCTTGTAAAATCAGATGTAAAATCTTGGTAAATTATAATTTGAAGGGTTGTCCAAGTAAGCAAATAATAAATTTATACATTTTATTTGCATATTTTCAATATTTTGACTAAATTCTGTGCATATTTTTAATATTCCCATTTGCATATTTGGCTGTTCCTAACTATTACCATCTCTCCAAAAATATCGCTATAGTTCCGAATATAATGTTGTCTAAATCAGAGACCCCCTTTTACGTTTGTTTGAAGAATTACTGACCAAAATAATATGTAAAACTTCTTTCATGAGGGTAACCTAGTTTGACGCATATTCCACACTCTGACTAATATAAAAGTTATCTCATTGACAGCAGGAGTATTCGGAAGTATGTTTTGGACATCACCAATATGCTAATTAATATGTAATTTGACTGTTCCAGCTCCAACCAACGAATGTCGAAGTAGAGATCATCAGTGCTGTGATACTAATCGACTGTGCCATGTGTGTTCGGACTAGATTAAAAACTGGTGTCTTGCGATGTTTATTTGCCATTTTCGTCACCGTTTGGAGTCGCCTGCCACAAGTCGCCTCCCAAAATGGTAAGTAGTAATTATAGAGGTTTTTCAAAAATATTGTCTTGCTCTGTCAAATGACTCAATAAACCTAAGGATTGCTTGCTAGGTGCCTCAGTGCGTTTAATACTGGTCATAATTTTTATAGGTATACAAAACAAAAAGTTATTTAGAAATAGGCATCGAAAATAAAAATTATAAACACACCCTGTAGATCGAGAAGGAGCAATATTCGGATAAGGCATATTTGGCTAATCGCTCTATTTTATCGTCAGAAATCTGCCAGTAAGCTCTGTCCCATCATTAATGAATGACTATGTATACAGTACAAGTAAATGCTATAGGAACTCTGACAATAAAAGTCAATGGTTTACAATAACATTGTTTAATCATAAGAATACTATTTTTTCGATGGAAAAGGTACGTAGGTATTTATAACGTTATAAGACAAAGCTGATTTTTACACAAACATGAACAATTTGTGCTGATTAGAATAGGACAAAGATAATGCGGGAACCAAGCCGAAAATTGTTCAACCAATATCTTTAACAAGACTCGAAAAAAATGAGAGCTTTTTAAGTTTCCCTAAAGTGTTGTTTTATTTACAATTCAGTAAGCCCTTATAAAAATATCCAGGTTAATTTATTCCATTTTCAGGGGAGATACCAACACAAAAGAAGTAAAACATTACTCCAATTAAAGTGAATCCCTAAATACAATATTAAACAAAGGTAGGTGGGGGAAGCAACAAGATGTATTTAAAAACTTGTGACCAATGATTACCGATTTTCATGAATAATTAATGATTTAAAGAGGCACGTATTTAATAACAAAACTTTTTTTCGATCAATAACAAATACTTTTTGTATCTGTTGTCACCTATACAAAACTCGACAGTTTTCATTCAATATCGGTTTATTAATATGTAAATTTTTATAAAGTTATACTGAAAAAAAATAGAAAATTGTAGTATGAGCCTTAAATTTTTAGGAATCTCAATCAAACCTCTCTTGAATATCATTTATTTTTACTTAAAGGCTAAGCGTTTTATCAACATGAGAAATGTGAAGCATATACATATTTTCTCATATGTAGATATTTTAAGTCTATAAAATTATAATTAAGAAAACAGTAGGTAGTGATTAAACATTTTTATTATAAATTCAAAACAGAAAATACACACTGACCCTTAAATAAAAGTAAGTAGTTTATGATATACTGTCTTTAAGCTTCTACCCTTATCAATTATATTGTAGGCACTGCAAAGATTTGAAAATACCATGTTTTCATGTCAGTAATTTCTTACAAAAAAAAGTAGTTCCGTATTAGAAGACTACGGAATATGTTAACCAGTCGTTCCAACTTTCGGTCTGTACCCCCTCCTCACACACACACACACACTCACTCACACGGTTCGATTTGCATGCGGGAAGGCAAAATTTCAAGCATTGCCAGCTTTTCGAGAGGCAGGTTGGTCCTTCCGGCCAATACAACCACTAACCGAAAGGTTTGCTAACCGAAAGGTTTGCTAACCGAAAGGCCAGCCTTTCGGTAACTTCGGTAAAAGTCTCAACTTTTAGCGAATTTTGCCAACTGCTATATTTTCATTATAAAACTGTCATCGACTGTCATGGTAGAATATCAAGAGCTCATATTAAACTTACTAACCCTACTATGAAAATAGTGTTAATATTCATGTTTCGCGAAATTCGCGAAAAGTTGACACTTTCCCACCATTAATAATTTAAATCAAAATCTGCGAAATCCGTGAGAATTTTCGCGAATTTCGCGTCCATGAGGACAAGGCTTTAACGGCCGGAATGTTGGCTTTTCGGCAAGCCAGCTCGTGTATGGCCACCTTAAAAGGAAATCAGATAAATTACCATAAGAACAGATGTTCTGAGATGGAACAGAACCTATCTCACAGACAGATTTACGATTTTCACGCGAACTGCAATGTCACGTGGTTAGACACAGGGCTCTCAACTACAATCTTATTTTTTTAGCTTGGGGTCAACTGAATTAGCCCGCCACGTTGAAAAAGTAATTATTTACCGCCGTTTCACGTCGCATCCTCAGACTGTAAAATTTCAAACATGTTTCCGAATGTCTGGAAAATAAATTGGATACAAATGCGGTCTTAAGGTTGATTGAATGGCATGCTAATGACATATTCATCAGGTCCTTAAGTACGTCCTAAGAGTAAAGTGGACGATTTTTCTACTTTAAGGAAATATGTTTCTATAAACACAGGGTGTCCAATATCTATGAAACAATATTTAGGTACTTAAATCCTTTTGAAAACATTTTATTTTTATTTTTTTATTATTTGGAATCAACTCTTTCTTTGTAACATGTGTACGGAATTGCCTTACACAATTTTTAGAACACCTAGCATTTCAGTAAAGATGCACACTTCTGCATGTGCCATCAGCTTGTTAGTGACATAAGTAGTACCAGAAAAAGCAATGTCGCAAAGATTTTTCTACATAGCCATTACTATATGACATTAACCAGAAATCGTTTGTCTGTGTCACAGTCCCAACAATAAAAGAAAAGAATAGAATAAGGCATTCAGTGCACGCCGCCTGAAATTTGGGAAAAGTCGTTAGAAATGTGTTTAGAAATTCTACCACAAAAATCAGTCGAAAAATACAATCGCCATTATGACATATTCATGGAATGGTACAAGAAACACGGAATTAAGAACTACAGTGAAAATGTTTTATTGGCATATTTTTCCGAGTTATCGAAAGAGTATTGTCCAATGTGGTAGTATTATTCCATGGTAAAAGTAACCCTTTAACTGGATGAAATCTGCCTGAAGGTAATTTATGCTAACTTTTCAAAAATAATTTGATAAAAATGTAATCATTATTTTAGAGTGTTGTGTTTGGCATTACTGGGACTTTACATAATGAAGAACTTTTTAATTTAAAAGTAAGTGACATAGAGCACAAAGAAACAATTCTGATTGTTCATGTAACTAAAACAAAAACCAACAGAATTTGAATATTTGTGATCACTTCAGATTTTGAAGGAAAGATAAAATCTATAGAATAATTTAACAAATATTTAGGTCTGCGTCCTAAACAGGCTCCACGATCAATTTCTCCTAACTTATAGAAATAGTACATGCACACTCCTGCACTAGCGTCCTGTGTGATACTTGACAAAATTACTTTCTTAATAATGTTCTATCAGACTATCTACAACCCCATACCAAATTTTATTAAAATCGGCTTAGGGGTTCTGAAGATATCTCCAAAAAAAAAAACAAATTTTGGACCCAATTTCAAAGCCCCTAAAAATGAGAAATCGGAAAATAAAAAATACGGGTTAAATAATTTTTCAGCGTAGATACTGTACTAATTAAACCTAATATTGTATTTTTTGGCTGCTAATGCATTATTTTGGTAGACTATCGAATTTCCTGTGGTGTATTGGGATTTTTGTAAATAATCATTAAACATGGTTCTATGCCGTATCCTTCATCTGCTAGAAATACAGCATTTTCTGTATTGCAGCATTACTGAAAATATGTTGGAATTTTTCCATACTCTGCTAACATGAGTGGATCCAGACCACTACACATCTACACTTGTAAATCTATCCAATGCATCACACGTTGTCTGGACATTTAAGCTTGCAAAGCCTTTTCTGTTCATATATTCATCTCCGTAGTCCAAAGGTTTCGGAATTCGCACATGTGTGCAATCCAGTGCTCCTATTGCACTAGGAAAATTATATTTTTCCTGCCAAAGTTACTTCGCTTCTTTAATTTCTTCCGCGGAACTAGGAAATTTAATCCATACATTTGACTTGGCCATTATTTGTCACTTCAGTAATTGTTTATGACACAGTGCTTTGTCTTATTCCAATGACTTCACCAACACTATTTTGGTAACCAGGATCTGATATGTACCTTAAAAAAACTTTAATTTTTTGGGCAGGTGATAGAGCGCCTCCTCGTTTTTCATACCGTTCCCCAATAAAATAATTGGCTAACCAATGTACATTTTCTTCATTAAGACGGAAGAGCTTTCTATAATCACCTAATAATGTTTCTGTTCGTTTTTTGTAATATTTTTCTGCTCTAATTTGATTTAAAAACATAATTCACAATTTAGATGCTGCTTCATACACGCGAAGTCTACTACTGAGGTACCTTCAGTTGTATTAAAGCAAATGCTACATTAATGGTAAACACGGTAGTTTTATTCATATAAATGGTTTTATTCATATTTGCTATAGCTTTTGCTTCTAACAAAGCAAATGCTTTTACTTTAAAGATGATGCAAATGCTCCGAAGATATTAATCATGTATATCGAAGGTTTTGCTTCAAAAATATGTAGTAGAAGCATTTGCTACCTTTTATTCATCATTCATTTGTCTATCTATTCGCTTTGCCACTGGATGTAGAGGTACTTACACCTCACGTACAACTAGATTATTTTCTAATTCGTTTTAAGTTCGAAAACATCCTAACATTGTTCCTTCCTCAACTGTTTAACAGAAGGGGCAATTTTATAAAGGGGATATATTAATTAACCGTACAGAGATATAAAAAACCTTTCCGACAAGTTTTACATCTATGCAAGACGGTTAATTGATCGTATAAGGCAACAGGGAAGCAAATAAATGTTCCCGAATCGCTCCCGGCATCCAACACCCCACAACAGGGTGCCATATAAAGCGGCAAACGCGTCGCCGAATTTAATTGAATATCATTATTGATTGCGGTATAATGTTACACGGAAATACGCACCGTCGTTCTCCATTTTTTACGTCGATTTAATGAGGAAAAGTCAGGGGATTTAGGCGGGGTGTCGTTACATGTGTCCAGTACAATTTCGAGGGTTATTTATGTCGGTGAATTAGGGTAGGTTTGTGGGGGAAGCTTTAATACCCTGCTGATTATTACACCACGTAAACTGATCAAAAAATCTTAAAATAGTTGCTTTCCTACGATCATGCGGAAAAGTGTATTTTTCTGCACGATTTTTCGTGTCTGTCATATATTGAGTGATCATGGCCGCGTCGAAACGGTGTGGTAAACGTAAATAAATATTTACAATTTTTTTAATTATTCAGTTCTCTTTTTTTACAATCTCACTAAGAATATTCAGGCAAAAGTGTATATATATCTTTGCCACTAAAAACATACCCATAATTATAAAAATCTCATGATGAAAATTATTTTTATTTAGTTGTCCACTGTAATGGACATTAGGACTAACGACTAACTTTTTTAGGATTTTATAATCCTGATGATCCAAGTGATGCTGAAATTCTTTTATCATTTTTGGACGATGATTCGCTACAAATGGAGTGCGATAAGCTGTTAAACCGGTTAGAAGAAAATACTGATATAGAAAATGAAGAGAGTGATAAAGAGGAATTAATATTAGAAAACACTTGCATCTCGAGAACAACACATACAGAACCACAACTATTTGAAGATAGAAATGGAATACAAGAAAAAGATTTAGGTTAGACAGAATTGAATACTCCAGAAGAGTCGAATCAGGTAGAAATATTAGAAGAGAAGTTAGAGTACACAATTAGAAGAAAATCTGATATAAGGTGGAGAAAAGGTATTTTTCAGAAAATGAATTTTGGTTATAAGCCTTCCCAGGAAAATATATACTCTGAAGAAATAAAAACTCCTATAGACTTTTTTTATATGTATTTACCTGAAGAATTATTTCAATCCATGGCAGAAATGACAAACCTTTATGCCATGCAACAAGAAAAGACTTTCAAATCTTGCGACAAAGAAGAAATAAAAAATTTAATTGGGCTTCACATTATGATGTCTTGTCGAAGATTTCCTAGAGTGAGAATGTATTGGAACACATCTTTAGGTATAAATTTATTTATAAATACCATGAGCCGTGACCGATTTTTTCAGTTACGAAGCAACTTACACATTGTTAATAACTTAGACAAACCGGATGATAATATAGATAAATTTTATAAAGTTAGGCCACTTTATGATAGCTTACGAAATCGATGCCAGGGACTCCATATGGAACAAGACTTATGCGTGGATGAGCAAATGGTTCCATTTACAGGTCACCTCTCAATTTTGCAGTACGTAAAAGGCAAGCCATGTCCTTGGGGAATTAAGATTTTTGTGCTTTGCGGAAGAAGTGGCTTGGCTTATGACTTCCTTCTTTATCAAGGGTCTAGTACAGAAGTAGACAAATCTATTTTATCCAAGTATGGTTTGGGAGCAACTGTTGTTCTAAAGCTGAGTGAACATATTCCAAAAGGTCATTATCTCTATTTTGACAACTACTTTTCAACTTACAATTTATTTGAAGTTCTGCAACAGAAAAGGATACATGCTGCCGGGACCATCAGAGTAAACAGGTTTTAAAATCCACAATTAATTAGTGATAAAGAAGCCATGAAAAAACAGAGAGGGTACAGTGAAGAAGTCATTAGCGATGATGCTGTTGTTCTATGTAAATGGGTTGACAATCGTACTGTGGTACTTGGTTCCAATTTTGTTGGAACAGGTGAAATTGATACAGTGAAGAGATGGGATAAAGTTAAAAAATAATATAATGAAATAGAGCGCCCGGAAGTGGTCAAATTATATAATGAGTGTATGGGAAGGGTGTATAAGTTGGACCAAATGGTTAGCCACTACAGAATTTTTATAAAATCTAAAAAGTGGACTCTTCGTATGATATTCCATGCTGTAGATCTAGCTTGTACTAACAGCTGGTTAGAATATAAACAGGAAGCTATATCTACGGAGTTTCCAAAAAATAAAATAATGGACTCTTTACACTTTAAAATGAGGCTAGCTGAAACTCTTATTAGAGTGGGAAAACCTGTAACATTGAAGAGAAAGGTTGGGCGCCCCAGTGGAGAAAATATCCCACCCTGTACAAGTACCCCACCTTCAAGCAAAAAAACAAAGCGAAACGAATTTGAAGCAAAACCATTCAAAGAAATTCAAACTGATTTAGTTGATCATTTTCCTGAATATGACAATAAAAAGGAAGCCACAAGGTGTAAAAATATAATGTGCCAGGGAAAAACGCATGTTTACTGTATAAAGTGCAATGTACATCTTTGCTTTGTTAAAAATAGGAATTGTTTTAAAACATTTCATACAAAATATTGGGTTGAAAATTTATTATGTTCGTCCAAATGTCCATTAGAGTGGACATTGGATATTTTTTTAATATATAAAAATATGTGCAAGTAACGGTTTTGTTTCATTCATAGTTACCCATAAAATGAGAAAATGTACAAAAAAAATGTTTCCTTCAAATTACGAAATCCGGGTCTGAAAGGGATATGTACATTTTTACAGTAGGTGTACTTCACGATGCAAATGAGTCTAGTGAAAGCAATTTTTTAAAAATTTTATTTATAAGTAGTATTTTTTCCACAGAAACATATTTTCAATACATACAAACATTGGATCGGTTAGTGGTCGCGCGGTTTAAGGCGTCAGTATTCTCTACAAAAAAGAGAATCAGTATATCAGCTATATTCGTGAAGAGGTTTGGCACCCTCTCTTCGGGTATGAAAGAATTGCGATCGTGAATATAAACATCATAAAATACAAATACAACAAAATACATATTTTTACCTATGAACTAATTTTATGACGTAACAGATCGCAAAGTGTGGAGAGTCTATCGATGTTAACATGTGTTCTTAATTGGTTTTAACCGAGCGCAATTGAATAATAATAAATGTCAATTATCCTCTTGATCATTTAGTAATGTAATGTATTCATAATAATCGATCTGTGTAGATGTACGTGACCTATATAAAACTTTATGCATAACTACCGTCAGTATACGAGGTGGCTCACATTAGGTGTAAAAATAGAGGATTCGTAAACACTTGGTTTTCGAAATGGAGGTATTAAAATTTTGGAAAAGTATCGCGCGAGAAATCTTGCAAAATTTGAAAAAATCTTGTTTTGTCTTGCTCCATCTTGCACGATCATGTCATAGATTATCTTGCTAGAATATCGCAAATTTCTTATCTCTCAGCATGGAACTTTATTACAAATTTGGTAGCAGGGGTCGGTCAGTGGTCGTGGTTTAAGTCGTCAGTACTTGAATCGATGTGGCTAGACCGGTGTGGGTTCGAGCCTCGCAGCCGATAGACCGTATATCAGCTGTATTCGTGGAGAAGATTGGCATCCTGTATGCGGATATAGTAGGGTGGAAGAATGTTGGCTTGGGCCAATGTGAAAGATTGATACCGGTTTGCGTTTGACCACTCCCATAATTAATGAGGTTTTCCAGTCTCCCTCATTCCTGCACTGAATGGTGGTTAGGGTCGTTTTTTTGTTTTTAAAAAAGACACTTTTTGACTTACGACCCATATTTGTGACGTCATCGTTGTTCGCGATATGACGTCATCGACAATTTTTTTAAATAGCAACCCCCAATTTTAACTATGCCATTTGAATGAGCATGTTATTCTACATACATGCATTATGAATATTATGGTGTTACATAACAAACATTTCAAGAAAATAGTGTTTGAAGATTTTTAAATTTAATTTTCACGTCGAGAGACATGTCGCTCTCTTCTTTAGAAGATCTGAAACTGGAGAATATGATGTCTAGTCGGTATTTATATAGGTCTTGTTCACTGGACCGTTCTGCTGCGGTGGGTGGTTTTCATGGTTGGCTTGTTCCGTGGTCTGGCGGTCCGCTCCTATGATTTGTTTCCATACTCCTAGTAATTCTATCCCCCTGCATCTGTTGAAATTCCTCAGAACTTTTATTTCTTCAATTGCTATCCTGTGTCCTGTGTCAACTCTATGTTCCACAATGGCTGACTTCTCCACGTGGTTATTCTTAAGATGGCTCTTGTGCTCCTTCAGTCTCGTGCTGGTGTGTCTACCCCTTTGCCCTATGTATACCTTGCCACATGTACAAGGTATACTGTATGCACCGGGACCTTGGAGATCTTCACAACTTCCAAGTGTCTTGGGGAAGGCTGACATTATCTTCCTTGTTGTGCTGACGATAGTGTTGATTTTCCTAGGCGACCTATCTTGTCGGTACAACCCTTCACATAGGGAAGATATGTTGTTGCCAGAAACTCTTCTCTCTCCTTTGTTGTGGGCCTCCTCCTGATCGCTCGTTCGATATTTCTGGATGTATAGCCGTTGCATCTGAGGGCTGTCCTAAAATGGTTTAACTCTTCATCCAAGTGTTCCGGTTCACATATGGCTCGGGCTCTATGTATTAGAGTGTTGATGACTCCTTGTTTTTGCGCTGGATGGTGGTGTGATTCAGCATGTAGGTATATATCTGTGTGTGTCGGCTTTCTGTAGACTCGGTGTCCAAGGGATCCATTTGGTTTTCCATTCACTAGCGCATCTAGGAATGGTAGGGCTTCATCTTTTTCCAACTCCATTGTGAACTGGATATCCGGGTGAATTCCATTAATGTGGCTTAGGAATTCTCTTGCTGCATCGTGTTCGTGTGACCAGATGACAAGGTATCATCGACATATCGGAACCAGTACTTCGGTTTTTTTATCTCAAAATTTGCTTGCCGCAGGTTATAAAACATCCTGTATAAAGAAACATCACGTAGAGAATCTCAATAACAGGAAAACAAAGGCTAGATGATTAAAGTCAACGACAATAAATATCTTCCCAATGTAGAAAATAAAATATTTCTCGAAACAAAAACAGAACTTGGTCAATCCAATTGCCTGATATATATTTTACTCTGTGCCCTTTAAAGTTTCGCTACACACTTTCCACGTTTTACGTTACAACCTTGGGGAAGTTACGAACTTTGCGAAATGTCATCTCACTCTTGACCGACGACATAATTTCGTACTTCCAGAAAGAAGTTTTATAAAAAAAACTTTTTAAATTTTATCAATATTAAATTATTACGTAATTTGAAAGCTTGCGTAAGCTAAGTTTCGAAGATTAATTAAAAAGAATAAGAAACATTTTTGCAGAAATTAAACATTACATGCATCAGCACAGGTGTAGATGAAAATGGAGACAAAATGTGTGTGAAAAAAGACTATGTAAATTATAAATGCAGGGTTAGGCAGAATGAAGTATATATTTTAAATAGTGGCGACTTGTGACTTTTTAGCCTAGTGAGACAAGCAGGCCAAATAACATAATTAACATTTTTTGGAAACTTTTTTCTTAACCACTATTTGTAAATCAGAAAATACAAATACAGGATTATTTGAAAATGTTTTGACGATTTTCCCGAACATTCAAATTAATTAATTTTTGATTTCTATTTTACGCGCATCTCGCAATGCCGTCGGAATATTTTATTTGCTGTACTCATCAGTGTTAATTTGTTAATAAATCTTGCGACAATTTTTTAAATCGGAATATCGTTAGCATATTCCTCAAACTTTCCTGTTCTTCGGTAGTACTTGCGGTCCTGGGTATTGCCATTTTACATTACAGACAGTTACAGTACATACATCTGAAAGTTAACTAAAACGAATCAGAAACGACAATAAACTTTAATTACAGTGCACTAAAATTGTAAATATAATATATTAATAACGGAAAAGAATCCATAAAACGACCATACAATATGGCCAATTATATTAGACTTGTCTCTGTTGCACTTTCATAGAGACGAAGCATGGCTCTAAAAGGTCTCTCTATCGTAATTGGCTACCAACGGATTCCATGCTCTCCATCTCTTTCTTACCTATATGTTATTGGTATGATGCATGCCTCAGATGCGTCCTTATTTATTTTATTGTGCTTATGAACGTACTGAACATTGTCTATACACATTATTGCATATTAGTTATTAAACCTGAATTAAGATTTATTTAAAAATATCAATATGAGCAATTTGCTGTAATAATACAAGTATTTCACCTCATTTCTGTGTATGTAAGGTGATTTAATAAACATATTAACAAATTGCTGATGGCATCGATCTCTGCCCAAACCCCAATTTAAAGTTATTTATTAATAGGAGCTTTCCATAAAGTATCCAAGGATCATACCACCCAGTTTGAGCAGTAACAGTTAGAACATGTTCATAATACACTTTAACAATGTGGACGCGCTGTGGAATGGTGTAATTCTCTGAGTTAATTTGGCACAACTAACAACTGTATACAGTATGCGCCAAAAGTATGGAATAAATTCAATAAAAACGAAACAATTATTTTTTGGGAAAAATCCTCGAACAGGTCGATTTTTAATTTAAAAAATACGTATTTTAGCGTAAAATGCGATTTTCAAATGTCATTTGTTTTCGAGTAATGACGTCATCGATTTGTTTTAAATGGCAACACTATATTTTTTTCCTTGATTCTGAAAGACCGTTTAATTCTCTATCAGACAGTACTAAAATTTTGCCCTCTTACATACGAAAGTTTTCGAGTAAATGACGATTGAATGTTAGAAAACGTAAATTTTATCCATAAAAAAGTAACAATTCTGAGGTATGTAAAATAAAATACAATTGATTAAATTTTATACTTAAATTAAATGTTCGAATTGCTATCCACCAACTTCTTGACAATGCGCAAGTCTGTGAAGAAATTCTTCTTGCACATTATAAATGATTTCTGGGGTAACTCTGCGTATTTCGTCCCGAATGCGGTTTTGAAGTTCTTCTAAATTACGTGGTTTATTAATGTACACTTTTGACTTCAAGTATCCCCATAAAGAATAGTCAAGAGGTCTGGCGATCTTGCAGGGCATTCTATCGGTCCGCGTCTGCCGATCCACCTCCCAGGAAAACAGTTGTCCAAAAAATCTCGTACATGGCGCGCATAGTGCGGAGGTGCACCGTCTTGAAACTATATGGTATCGTCAGGAATGTCAGGATCATTATCGTTAGGAAAAATTACTGCAAGGGCTGGAACAAGGTCATTTTCTAGAAACTTTAAATATCTTTGTCCTGTAAGGGTTCCTTCAAAGAAGAAAGGCCCTACTATTCTGTGATCAACTATTCCAGCCCACACATTTAATTTCTGAGGGTGTTGGGTATGTGCCTCTGCCATCCAATGAGGATTTTCCCGACTCCAATATTTGCAAGTTTGACGGTTTACTGTACCATTCAGACAAAATGTGGCCTCATCTGAAAAAAGTATTTGCCGGTGTAAATTTCTATTTCCTTGACATAAATCCATTAGAATTTCGCAAAAGTGTAAGCGGCGATCGGGATCATCTTCATTGAGTACAAGTTGAATTTTGTAGGGATGATATTTTTCCTTCCTCAAGATACGTAGCACTGTGCTCTGACTAGTGTCATTGTTTAATGCAACCAATCGTGAAGAATTATGAGGATTATCCGCCATACTTACTGATTTTCATTAATGCTTGGACGTCCAGGTTTTGGAATATTTACAACATTGCCAGTTTCTCTAAATTTAGACTCTACCTTACTGACTGATAGGGCGATCTGGATATTTTTCATTAAATAAATCGCAAACTTCCTGCTGAGTTCTAGTCATATTCCCGCATCCGATAAGAATTAAAATTTCAATTCTTTGAGTAACAGTTAAATGTGCCATAATACTATAAATTGAATAATAATTTCTATGTCGCTTACAATACTTATTAGAAAGTCGGTGTGACAATGACACTTTGCCAAGATTTTCACCTACGTGATCCATAAAAGAACTATGGAATTCGAAAAACTAAACTTTTTTTAAATTAAAAATCGACCTGTTCGAGGATTTTTCCCAAAAAATAATTGTTTTGTTTTTATTGAATTTGTTCCATACTTTTGGCGCATACCATAGTAATAATGCTGCCAATATGCTCACTTGTAGTACAATATAATGATACTAAGCCATAAATGATTATTTACTATTTTTATAATAACATTTTCGCTGTAATAATAGTATTGCTCTAGTCAATAGATGATTTAAATTAACAGTTACATTAAATAACAAAAATAAAGTGAATGAGGTTACAAAAATCTTGTTTCTATAAACGTATTTTACGTCATCGGATTATATGATTGCAAATGTTATTTGAAATAATTAAATCCGCTTTGGCTGAAAACTACTACTCGTATAGAAGCCGTTTTCCATCAAATTAAATGTTATAAGCAAATAAATGGTGTAGGCATATACATACATATAACTGACATGGTTATGTTGATTTTTTGATAATTTGTCTGCCTGTATATTCGAATATGAGCTTTCCAATGAAAATATGTCAATAAGCTAAATTCGTTACTTCAAATTAAATATGGATATAAACTTTATTAATTTTTTTTCCTATACTTACCTAATCCTTGTCATTTTTAAGATATTTACAATATTTCATAAAATAATAATTTTTCATTTTGTGTATTTTTTTTTGTTTGAAATTAGCTGTATCCAAAATGCTATGGAAGTTAAAAAAATTATTTTTATACTAGGAACAGTTAAATACCGCTTTTTAGCAATGTCTTACAAGTGGCACAATTTATAGGTACAAGGTGTTGAAAAATCAAGTACCGCTTTTTTTAATTTTAAACCATCAAAACTATTTTTTCTTACAGATGGAACGTCCAGTATATATTTTTTGGAGAATTATTAAAATATATATCTACTAGATCACTTGTAAATATGAACCTTAAATTATTCACAAGACTTAAACGAACTTAAGTGAATAAAAACTTTCAAATGTTTATCTAGATAACTTATCAAACGAAGTTTAAACTGGATTTAATAAAATCGCAAGCTCGATTTATTTTCATTGTCTTAAGGTAGCCTTATCTTTTTATCAAAACATGATAAAATTGCTGGTATCCTTTTCAGGTAGGTACCTACTGAAATTTGGAAAAATAAAAATATAGAATAAAAGTAAGCAGAACATAATTCTGTTTATTTATTAATCAAACTAAAGAAAACGTAAGTTTATGCTATAAGAACATATTCATAGTTAAATTTACAAAATATATATTTATATATATTTCGGTACTTAAAACCTTGTAGATTAAACCACTTCCTGTACCATTTGTTCCTGTCTCTTCAGTATCTTTGAAAATATATTTATTACTTAACTAAGCTTTATGTTCATTCTACCCTGGCGGCACGAAGGTCGTGAAAAAGCGCGAACGTGAATTTCGATGCCTTCGCGTGGTCTTCGCGGTTTCTACGTAACTTCGTTTGTCATTCCCCGTTCGGAGTTGATAAGTGTGTCCCGCAACAAAAGATTTTGCATAGCGTATTTCACGGTTCATCCCTTTAGGGTGCGATAACTGAACTATGAATATTGCGAGTGTAGAGAAACATATTTTCGAGCCAGGTTCGCCACCTGAACTCGTAACGTAATTCGTGTGTCAGTGTGGGGTGAACTTTGGATAGTTCAGCTATTAAATCGTCGCACTATTATAAAAATATGGGATCCTTAAAATATACTTTATTTGTCGATCATCTACCAAAAACTGTGTTCGTTTTTAAGCAGTGATGTTTTTCTCGTTTTAGGTCATGGTATCGTGGATCTGATAAAAGGCGCCGATTTGTACTCTGAACCACAAGGGGTGATAAGGCTTTTGGGACGATGTTGGAACAACACCGAAGAACATGAACCAGACAAGTCGGAATGGGCATACCGATGGAGTGATCAAGCCCGTATCTCTCTGAGCACGCAAGAATATTTTCCAGGAGGTTTTCCTACAGATTTTTCGCTTCTCATCGTGGTCAGGCCTACACCAGGTAAGTTCTAACAGCCTATGGTTGTAAACGTACGCTATTTTGTTACAAATATATTCAGCTTTGTCTCTTCAGCACTAGTCAGAATTCAGTAATCTCACAATATTTTATCGATTCCATAAGTGATATTTCCAAGGTTAAATCATAATAGGATGCAAAAAAATTATTGAAGGTTCTTTTCAGGAAAACAAAAAAGTTAACTGGATATTATGTTATTTTGTGACATTCAAAATTTATTTTATTCTATTTACAAAAACTATAGTACGTGAATTAATAAAGGACGTATTCTCCTCCATTGTTGAATATTTCCCTCCCGACAATTTAGCAGTTTCTCTATTCTTTTTCTATTTTTCTATTCTTTTTTGAAATGATGATTTCACCAAGTCAGAAACACGACTTCGTTATCAAGACATTCCTCGAAATTTGCTATACGCTTAAAGATGTTGATCCATTCTCCGCATCGCGACTAAAGTTTCCCTCCTGCCGTCGCACTTCATCCTGGCTACCAACTCAATCGACAGCCGGCTTGCCGGCGATTCGTTTCATCAGTTTGAGTGCCCGAGTTGGAGAAAATTTATTGAGTAGGGATTTGAAATGTTCCTACTACAATTGAGTACTATAATTTGGATTATAGTTCAGATCAGTTCTGTTATCTGTATTTATAATAACACAAACATTTCAATTTCCCCTCATTTTTGTGTATACATATAAAAATAAAACTGAACTGACCGACTAGGTTTAGAATGACCTTAATATTATTTGTTCAGATCAGTTGTCAGTTGTCAGTTATCTGTATGTGTAAACACATGAAAATGCCAGTTTTCTCTCATTTTTGTGTTTACACATAAATATAAAATAACAGATCTTAACGTTCCGATACTTTTACTTTTAACATATTATTTGGAAACAAAACGATCCATCCTGTATCAGTTATTTGTTGTCTTTTTGAGGAACGTTTTTCGTATTTTAATAAGGTAGGGACAGAAGTGTAATTCTGCTGAAAGAACGCTCTAACTGCTGCTACACAAAGTTAAAAAAAGCTGATGAGAAAGTGTCATTTGACGAGATCCTCTGAAATTAAAACGCCCTAAAATTTGTTTAAAAGAAAAAAATATATATTCCGTATTTAAATGGCTAATTAGACATTTTAATAATATTTCCTTTCCTTTACATTTATCAAAATCTATTTTTAAAATTGCAACTAAAACTAAGGTTTAGCCATTATTGAAATTTATTATATTTTGTAAGCGATGCAGAACCTCGCAACATTGCACATAGATATTTTTTGTTAAACGGATACTTTTCTGAAATTTATATTAATAGTTTACAATTAAAACTGATAAATGCAACTATACTTTTTTAAACTAAGAGGAAAGATTGACAGAAACATCTACACTGCAAAAGTAACTAGAAAAATACGCCAGATAATTCTGGAGGAAAATTTGAATTTTAATAAGCTTTCATCAAAATATTTAACACAAGTTCTTAACTTTATTGTGAGCATAATAAGCAAAATACTTTTACTTAATGAATATGGTGGTCGAGCGGCTTAAGGCGTCAGTACTTGAATCGTGTTTGGCACCCACAGCAGGTTTGACTCCTGTTTTCCAGGTTGCCCTTATTCCTGCACGGAATGGCGATTAGGGCCTGTCAACGTAAGTCGTTCCTGGAATCAAATGCGGTCTGCTTAATAATAATATGTAGCCCCCTCCCCCGTACGGAGACTTGTGCGATTAATTATGTGTGTTCCAAGTCAGTTGCTTTCGTTTCTCTAGAGCAAGCGTAACTTCTGCTTTACTGATACCTGACATGGTATACTATGGTAATACCTATTTGCAATTGAAAAACACAGTAATATAGAAAAGCTAATGAATGAACTGATGAAAACTGACAGGTTAAATGACAGTAAACAGCAAAATTTAATATTTTTTTGCAGTCTAAACTGGGCAATGACAAAACAACGATTAAGAGTCGGGTGCACGGGCGTTACGGCTGGAAGCGGAGATTATCGCTCTCCCACTACAATGACTTTACGGTGGACGTATTTAAAATATTTAGATATAGTGGAGTAAAATCGGCTAGCAATTATACCGTTTTGTTTTTAAGAAAATATAACCATCTTGTAGAAGGACATTTTTAGTATCCAAAATGAACTTGTACAACTTTTTTTAGTAGAGCCGCATTTTATAAAAATAAAATCAAATTATCGATGCTAGGGACAATATTTGACAGTTATTACGTTTTTCGTTACAGCGCGCTTGTAAATCAACGATTTTACTTATGTTTGTAGTTTTTTTACAGCTTATATAAAAAACTACAGTACTTCTCACGGTACACACCAATTTTTAATAACTTAACGCCTTTTCGAAAAAAATATTCCAAAGTCGGCCCGGCAAATTTGTGCATTATAATAATAATAATAATATATCTACCCCTCATTCTAATCACAGAGATTAGCACAGAATTCGGAGACTTGTGCGGGAGAGGGGGCGGGATATTATTATTAAGCAGGCCGCATTTGCGCCCAGGAACGACTTACGTTGGTAGGCCCTAACCACTATTCAGTGCAGGAATGAAGGAAACCTGGAAAACCTCATTAATTAGGGGGGTAGTCAAATATCAACCGGTATCAATCTCTCACATTGACCCAAGTCAACATTCTTCCACCCTACCATACCCGCAGAGAGGGCGCCAAACCTCTCGACGAATATAGCTTATATACGGTCTACCGGCAGCTGGGCTCGAACCAACACCGATCTAGTCACCTCGATTCAAGTACTGACGCCTTAAACGGCGCGACCACTGTCCGACCCAAATTACAAACTTATATTAATTATTTACTATTGATATGTAGTTGTATCGAGCAAATGTAGTCAAAACTATAAAACAGTTTTTTAAAAACAGTTTACGGTGTTACACTTTTCAAGAAATTAACTTTGTGCGCCGTGTGCATACTTGTGTTGCAGAAATAGGACAGCGCATTCATTCGACGAGTTAAAAATATCTATATTTTCCATAATGAGAAAAACATTTTTATTGTACATATTATGATTGTGTTTAATATATTTATGACATTACCCTCTTTAAAATTAGAAGAACAAAGATTTGAGAACAGGTAAATTTTTATATAAAATAAATATAGTGACTAAATTTATTTCAGTGTTTTATGTTCTTTATTATTTTAATATGGAAAATACGTATTTAATTTGCGGAGAATTTTGTTCAATTTGGAACTTGAAGCAATGTAAAAATTGCATACCTCTAGTAGAACTTATATTACCGGAACTGTTGGTCTAAACGAAAAAATGTATTCTACAGGAAAGGTTTAGACACCACCGCCAACAAAAGAATCAGCATCGAACTCCATAAGATTAATTCAACGCTGTCTCAACTGAGAACGTATAGATTATAAGTGACTATGTATTTCTTTGAACTCCGATCCTGCCCGCATTTACCAATTTTTAAGCCCATCCCACTAAGTGAAACGTGGTTGCAGCATTTAAAATATATTCGTATCTGAAGTTGTAGACGTTCGGCATTTAGCATAGAATTTTGAGTAATTTTTATCAATTCGATATAATTTTGGTATCGTTGCAAAACTAAAAGACAGACTTACTTCCCTCGTGTAACCAATTTTCCATTTAAGCCTTTATTTTTAAGTAAATAAATTGTAAATATGACGATTTCTTGAACAGTTTACTCATTAAATTTAAATAATTAAAAACTAATTTTGAAAAAAATATTACACAGCAGCCTTAGGAAACAACTTTGTCTTTCGATTGTTTTTTTATTTGAACCGCTATGTTTATTCATTTTCTAAATATGTTATGGGCCGAGCGTAAAAAATCGTTCCAGCGCGCGACGGACTTTTAAGCGCGCAAAATTCAAATTTTTCCTTCTAGTTCAAAAACAGAGTTATAATAAGAGCATAAGTAAAAGATAACAAATAAAAAATTAAATAATAAAACTAACAAAATTTTATATTTTTTCAGGTCAGGTTTATCCCCTTTTCACTTTATACAGCGAAGAAGGAGACGAACAACTTTCAGTGAGCGTTGGCAGAGATGTCGGCATATACTACGAAGACATTGATGAGATGCCCCTAGAGAACAACCATGTGGAATTCAACGTGTCTTTGGACGACGCAAAGTAATAATAAGTATTCTATCACGCATTTCCAGTTAGCCGAACTTATACTTTTTTATACATAACGATTGATAAGTTTTACTCCAGTATCTATTCTCGTCAGGTCAGAATATATAAATAAGTCTATTTCAACAATATTTTAGGACCGGTTGCATGTCAACAAGCTATTGTTCGTCAAATTAATTAACTGTTAGTTTATTTATATCAATGGTCGTCGGTAGATTTTTTAATTGGGCGAACAATAATCCCATAACTGTACCTAATACAGTATGCACCAAAAGTTTGGAAAAAATTCAATAAAAACGAAACAATTATTTTTTGGGAAAAATCTTCGAACAGATCGATTTTTAATTTAAAAAATACATATTTCAGCGTAAAATGCGATTTTCAAATGTCATTTGTTTTCGTGTAATGACGTCATCGATTTTTTTTTAAATGGCAACACCATATTTTTTCCTTGATTCTGAAAGATCGTTTAATTCTCTATCAGACAGTAAAAGTTTGCCCTCTTACATAGGAAAGTTTTCGAGTAAATGACGATTGAATGTTAGAAAACGTAAATTTTATCCATAAAAATAATTCTGAGGTATGTAAAATAAAATACAATTGATTAAATTTTATACTTAAATTAAATGTTCGAATTGCCATCCACCAACTTCTTGACAATGCGCAAGTCTGTGAAGAAATTCTTCTTGCTCATTATGAATGATTTCTGGGGTAACTCTGCGTATTTTCTCCCGAATGCGATTTTGAAGTTCTTCTAAATTACGTGGTTTATTAATGTACACTTTTGACTTCAAGTATCCCCATAAAAAATAGTCAAGAGGTGTAAGATCTGGCGATCTTGCAGGCCATTCTATCGGTCCGCGTCTGCCGATCCACCTCCCAGGAAAACAGTCTAAAAAATATCGTATAGGGCGCGCATAGTGCGGAGGTGCACCGTCTTGCTGAAACCATATGGTATCGTCAGGAATGTCAGGGTCATTATCGTTAGGAAAAATTACTGCAAGGGCTGGAACAAGGTCATTTTCTAGAAACTCTAAATATCTTTGTCCTGTAAGGGTTCCTTCAAAGAAGAAAGGCCCTACTATTCTGTCGTTAACTATTCCAGCTCACACATTTAATTTCTGAGGGTGTTGGGTATGTGCCTCTGCCATCCAATGAGGATTCTCCCGACTCCAATATCTGCAAGTTTGACGGTTTACTGTACCATTCAGACAAAATGTGGCCTCATCTGAAAAAAGTATTTGCCGGTGTAAATTTCTATTTCCTTGACATAAATCCATTAGAATTTCGCAAAAGTGTAAGCGGCAATCGGGATCATCTTCATTGAGTTCCTGCACAAGTTGAATTTTGTAGGGATGATATTTTTCCTTCAAGATACGTAGCACTGTGCTCTGACTAGTGTCATTGTTTAATGCAACCAGTCGTGAAGAATTATGAGGATTATCCACCATACTTATCAAAATATTCCATTTCTGATTTTCATTAATGCTTGGACGTCCAGGTTTTGGAATGTTTACAACATTGCCAGTTTCTCTAAATTTAGACTCTACCTTACTGTCTGTAGATTGACTGATAGGGCGATCTGGATATTTTTCATTAAATAAATCGCAAACTTCCTGCTGAGTTCTAGTCATATTCCCGCATCCGATAAGAATTAAAATTTCAATTCTTTGAGTAACAGTTAAATGTGCCATAATACTTTAAATTGAATAATAATTTCTATGTCGCTTACAATACTTATTAGAAAGTCGGTGTGACAATGACACTTTGCAAAGATTTTCACCTGCGTGATCCATAAAAGAACTATGAAATTGGAAAAACTAAACTTGATAACGTTTTTGCTTTATTTTAATTGATTTACGTTTTCTAACATTCAATCGTCATTTACTCGAAAACTTTCCTATGTAAGAGGGCAAAATTTTAGTACTGTCTAATAGAGAAATAAACGATTTTTCAGAATCAAGGAAAAAAATATGGTGTTGACATTTAAAAAAACCGATGACGTCATTACTCGAAAACAAATGACATTTGAAAATCGCATTTTACGCTAAAATATGTATTTTTTAAATTAAAAATCGGCCTGTTCGAGGATTTTTCCCAAAAAATAATTGTTTCGTTTTTATTGAATTTATTCTATACTTTTGGCGCATACTGTATAACACAAATAATTGAATTGTATGTATTTTATACTAGTGTTGGCAAAAACTGGAAAAAAGTGAATCCGATAAACCGGGTTCCGTTAAAACCGATTTCAGATAAAACCGGTTAATCAAAACTGGTTATTCGAATATTCGATTAACCGAATAACCGGTTATTCGAATAACCGAATAATCGATTAACTGAATAACCGGTTAGATTGACAGATGGGGTAAACATTTTTTGATGAATATTTGGCTACTTAGGTAATTCGATACACTTTTCAATGAAAATATTTTCAACGCTATACGACTTCCTGTTATACCAGAAGTAGGGACCAACTTTTTTATTTTAAATGAAACGTCCTGTAATTTCTGCATTTTTGAATTCTATAGTAAACTTTAGTGTTACTTTATAATTATATAACATTTCTCATTTGGCATATACTCGTATTGTCAAATATATCATAGCTAATTTTAAAAATTCATATTTCAGAAACAGTGAAAGTGGGAATCTTTATTTTTAGGTCAAGCACGTTTGAATTCCTCAAGTTTGTCAATTAATTTTGAGGACCCTGTACATGACAGGCTAAATATGAATACATCAAAACGAAGCATAACACCTAATAAAAATAAAGAACACCTTATTATTGTTTCTAAAATATGAATTTTTAAAGTTAGCTATGTCATTTTACAAAAAAAATTGAAATACCTCCAAAACAGTTCATTTTAGATGATAAATGTTATATAAAGTGGCACTAAAATTCACTATAGAATTCAAAAATGCAAAAATATACAGGGTGTTCCATTTAAAATAACGAAATATACTTCCAATATAACCGGAAGTGGTATACCGTTGAAAAATGAAAATATTTTCATTGAAAAGTTTGTACTGAATTACCCAAGGAATCAAATTTTCAGAAAAAAATGTTTACGCTATCTGCCAATCCTTCTAGTTAACCTGTACATTCTCTACTCGAGTACATCTACTATGTGGAATGATGACGAGGAACGGGGAGTGGAGAGAATCGAGATTTCTTTTTTCATAGAAAGAAACCACCGAATAATCGATTAACCGAATAACCGGTTAGATTGACAGATGGGGTAAACATTTTTTTATGAATATTTGGCTACTTAGGTAATTCGATACACTTTTCAATGAAAATATTTTCAACGCTATACGACTTCCTGTTATACCAGAAGTAGGTACCAACTTTTTTATTTTAAATGAAACGTCCTGTAATTTCTTCATTTTCGAATTCTATAGTAAACTTTAGTGTTACTTTATAATTATATAACATTTCTCATTTGGCATATACTCGTATTATCAAATATATCATAGCTAACTTTAAAAATTCATATTTCAGAAACAGTGAAAGTGGGAATCTTTATTTTTAGGTCAAGTACGTTTGAATTTCCTCAAGTTTGTCAATTAATTTTGAGGACCCTGTATATGACAGGCTAAATATGAATACATCAAAACGAAGCATAACATCTAATAAAGATCACCTTTTTTATTGTTTCTAAAATATGATTAGAAGTTAGCTATGCCATTTTACAAAAAAAAAATTGAAATACCTCCAAAACAGTTCATTTTAGACACACAAAAATTCACTATAGAATTCAAAAATGCAAAAATATACAGGGCGTTCCATTTAAACTAACAAAATTGATACCTACTACCGGATATACCACTCCTATACTTCCGGTATAACCGGAAGTGGTATAGCGTTGAAAAATGAAAATATTTTCATTGAAAAGTTCGTACTGAATTACCCAAGGAATCAAATTTTCAGAAAAAAATGTTTACGCTATCTGCCAATCCTTCTAGTTAACCTGTACATTCTCTACTCGAGTACACCTAATATGTGGAAAGATGACGAGGAACGGAGAGTGGAGAGAAACGAGATGTCTATTTTCATAGAAAGAAACCACCGAATAATCGATTATTCGGATGTTTGGTTTGAATGAACAGATTTACACTCAGATTATTGAATAACCGAACGATCGAAAAAACCGGATTCAGTTGTCGGCACTAAAATCGGTTATTTGAAGAATCGAATAACCGGTTTTCGGGTTTTATAAAAAACCGAATTATCCCGAAACCGATTAACCGAACTATCCAAATAACCGATTTTGGTTGCCAGCAGTATTTTATACATTATATTTTATACACGATGCGTTTAATACTCTAAGTGTGTAATAGCTACGGGTCTTAAATGTTTGCTTAACACCCTTGATACGTAAATAACTATAATACGAAAAATAGAAACCATTTAAGTGACAATACATTTTGAATTCTACAACCCTGCATACAAATAAACAATTTATCGTTAAAGTATTGTGTTATCTAATAAATAATTAATGTCAATATTTCCAATACCCACATTTCAATGGCCATTTCAAATTTAAATAAATTCTCTATCAGTTTTAAATTATATACTTATAGCAGGAAAAACGGAATTTCAACAAACAACTACTTTGCTGGATCCTACCAACATTGAATTACTCCTTAAAACTTATAACAAACAGCCAGAGGTGCCATCAGACATATACTGGTTTCGAGCTTGTTAGCTCTTATCAGTATGCCATAGGTGACACCGATAAATGTCCGCTGATAGGAGCATTAGTCCTGCTGAGTAGTGTTTACTGAAATTACAAGTCGGAGCTTAAATAGTACCTACAGTATAGCGGATCGCTCTCTGCTTGTGGTCCAGCGACGTAGACACTTACATCTCGCGTACTTATGTAGCAGAAGAATAACTTTTAGTTATTTTGACTACTCGTAGGATGAAAAATATAGGTACTTTTTCTTCTTCTAGGTGAGCACCCCAACAAACCGCCATTGATTTATACTTATCCTATTACTTCTTGAATATTTTATAGCATGTATCTTATAATAAGAACGGCAATTGTTGTTTTATTACAAAATTAGCAGCACGGTTAATCCAAGACTATTTTAATAAATTATTTCTATACGACCCTATTACTTTTTTCTACCCAAATGAACAACTAATTAATCCTTTCAATAAATCTACCCCCCGCTTTACGTATATTCCCGACTTTCTCAAAGGGGTTTTCCACAACGGTAATTTTCTTCCCCAGGTCACTGACCTCTCGCGATATAAATCTTTTACGTGATACAAGGTGGTAGACTGAGAATAACAAATATGCTTAAAACAGTATTCCTCTTATTAATTCTTCTTGAAGCTCTCTCTCTCTCTCTCTTGCAAACTATACGAAGCTCGTATTCACAGGAATTCAGGAGTTAGATATCAAGTTATTTTCCTACAATAAGAGGGAGGATGGCTCAAATATAAACTGTCATAGTAAGAGAAAAACATGAATTTGTTATTGAATATACGCATTTTAAAATAAGTATAAATATTTATTTAATAGTTCGTTGTCGATACATTCGTTGAAGCCCAACATATTGATTTCAGGTTTAATGCTATTATGTAGGCTTACATAAAGTTAAAGAAAAGACACAATGATCTTCCTGCAAAAATTTTTGCCTCGGGGTTCATTCTGGCTCTCGACTACACCTGCCTCTACTTAGTCGCGTCAAATTAGCATTTCACTTGTCCGATTGAGATGCGGTTTTCTGCAAAATGTTCAGCGAATTTTTTATAACAAAAGATACATCTAACCTCTGTACGCTCGCAAATTTTTAATTTTTTATTTAACAAATGACCCATTTTTGTTGAACATATGGCAAATGTCACACACGGTTCAACGAAAATGTCTGGAAAATGTTCTCTCGGTGGTTTTCGAGGTCCCTCTTTATCACTTTGGTGTTAGCTTTATTATTTATTGCTAAAATGTTGTAACTGGGCATTGCTGTAACTTAACAAATTAAAAACTCCACCCTCGAAATCACTAGAGAACCGGAATTTTTTCCAGGATTTCTGGCTTATTAAGGCAAACCATCGGCACAAGATTTTTGCAAATATAATTGTTTATTGTTCGATTGTTGCAACCTCGCTAATTAACAAATTAATAACTCTACTCCCGGAATCGTTAGAGAACCAGATTTTTTTGCAATAACTCTGGGATCATGGGGAGAACCATCGGCACAAGGTTGTTGCACGAAATTGTTTATTTTTCTATTTTTGCAACCTGGCTAATTAACAAATTAATAATTCTACTCCCGGAATCACTAGAGACCCGAATTTTTTTCCGGTATTTCTGTCTTTTTAAGGCGAACCATCGGCACAAGATTTTTGCAAATATAATTGTTTATTGTTCAATTGATCCCAGAATTATTGCAAAAAAATCCGATTTTCTAACGATTCCGAGAGAAGAGTGATTAATTTGATAATTAGCGAGGTTGCAACAATCGAACAATAAACAAATATATTTGCAAAAATCTTGTGCCGATGGTTTGCCTTAATAAGCCAGAAATCCTGAAAAAAATTCCGGTTCTCTAGTGATTTTGGGGGTGGAGTTTTTAATTTGTTAATTAACCCAATTACAACAATTTAGCAATAAATAATAAAGCTAACACCAAAGTGATAAAGAGGGACTTCGAAAACCCCCGAGAGAACATTTTTCAGACATTTTCGTTGAGTCGTGTGTAACATTTGCCATATTTTTTTACTGTTTTAGAAAGGTATTTTAAGCTAATATAAATCAAATCTCCTACAATTCCTATCAATTGATCCCAGAATTATTGCAAAAAAAATCCGATTTTCTAACGATTCCGGGAGAAGAGTGATTAATTTGTTAATTAGCGAGGTTGCAACAATCCAACAATAAACAATTATATTTGCAAAAATCTTGTGCCGATGGTTTGCCTTAATAAGCCAATTGTAGGAGATTTGATTTATATTAGCTTAAAATATAGATATTGTGGGTGTAATTCAACGCAGGTTGGGGCTTTTGTTCACTGAGTAGTTAGTTTCACACAATATTATTAATACCTAAAAATATATAAAAAATTTGCCATATGTTCAACAGAAATGGGTCATTTGTTAAATAAACAATTAAAAATTTGCGAGCGTACATAGGTTAGATGTACCTTTTGTTATAAAAAATTCCCTGAACATTTTGCAGAAAACCGCATCTCAATCGGACTTCTCCGCAAAAAGTTGTCTATTTTCACATTTTTCATGCTAATTTGACGCGACTAACTAAACTGCCTTTCACAAGCTGTAAGACTATTCCGACTTCTGCAGCAATCTCCCATACTGTCCTGCCTCGGTATCTTCAATCATACCACGGATCACACGAATGTTGGCCTCATTGGTGTCCGGGGGCACCGTTCCTTGAAAAATGAACGCATTTCGTTCAGAAACACCCTAAATTGCCCTTAGATACAAGTAAAAACCTGTTTCCATTAAAAACTACATGTATTGTCTGTGGAATAGTCAAGAACGGGGGAAGGCTTTGAGGAAAAGCTAGATGTCCCGTTTTAATGCATAAACGATGTTTAAAAAATTTGTTGTGTTCTTAGATGGGAAATCTTAGCTCGAGCGATGCAAATGTTTTTTGAAACACCTTATAAATCATCAAATACATCACCTAAGCCATATTATTGTACGTGCTTTTAAGCTAAATCAACGGCACTGTAATTTTCATGATCACTCTCGAATCTATTTAAAATATAAATTCCCTTTTAAAGGACTTAATTCAATTCGATTCGTAAATTAAAGCAAATTTTATGAGCGATCGCCTAATTATTTGAATTTGCTTATATTTTATTTAAATAACCTCCTCTGAAACCTTTGGAAACGGAAGTCCTGTAGGGTTTAATTTTCATTTAGCTGAAATGTGGGTGATGTTAATGATATATAGACATTTCGTTTCAAGTAGTATATATACATACATGCCAATTAGCTAATAGGTACGGGTATAACCCTTACGTCATTATATATGTCTCTAATGTGTCGTGGAACGCCTCAAGAAAAATGACCTAACTTCTCTAAGGGAAGCTGGTGATGTAGATAAATACGAGGCGATTTGTTTAACGACATATGATTTATTTCAAACTGTAGGGAACCAACCTGTACTTAATTCAATTTCAAATTGAATCAGATTGTAATCCTTTCATTTGCTTTTTCTTTGATCTTCAAATTTTTCAGGACCAAAAGAAAAATACAAAATCAAATAGGAAAATAGAGAAGTTTGCCAATATGATGCCATCATAAATCAAATCTTTTTCAGAACCAAACAGACATCCGTGTCAGGGACTTCCTTTTTAATTTTACAAAAAAAAGATGCGACTGTCTTAAGTTCCTTTTTGATAGTATGATTGATAGAATCGTACGGCGAAATCATTTTTTAGATATCCGCAACACATTAGCTTGTATATGAAAGTGTTTGAAAAATGTCAACCAAATTATAAAGCAATTTGTCATTGAGTGAAATTTATATTCGTATTTTAACAATTCCGTAGAAAAAAATTGGGATATGTAACGAGAATTGTATCATGAAAGGATTGGAATTAATAGAAGACGGTTTCATTGAAAATTTTACAAAAATAGAAAAATAATAGTCTATTTAAAGCAAAAATAAAGTAAAGGATTGTATTTTTGATTGTATGTAGGTGTAAACTGTAATACGAAATGCACTAATAAATTCATTTTAATGTACAGGGCGGGCAAATTTCGATGTTTTTATAGGCTTGTTAACTATATCTATCTATATCCTGTTAACTATAGGAGATAGAAAAAAATAACTCCCCACTCTCAATCTCTTTTTTCAAGAGAAAGTTGATGGTCAAAACCAAAATAAAGAGGAAACAATAACGATTTCAACTAGCCCACGGCCACCTATGGTTTGTATTTAAAAAAACACAACTTTACTCAAAAAAGTGTCTGAAGGACCTATTAATTATGTTTTTCTAACTTTAAACAATCAAGTTACAGACAAGTATCGGAAAGTGGAAAATCTCTATATGTAACCTATAAAAACATCGAAATTTGCCCACCCTGTACAGGGTTTTTCAATCAAAAAAGCTTACCTACAAAAATGTATATAAATAACAAACATTATAAAGTGAGATTTTCAGTGCGATTCCTGTAACTATTATTGTTTCACATAATATTCGACCCATCATATTTTTTTGTTCTTTTATTTGAAAACAAGTGTTAAAATTTTAAAATATATACAAGGTGATCACTGTTAGGATGCCCAGTACAGAGATTTCGGAAACGATACTGTTTAGAGAGCGGCATAAACTGCACTGCACATTTTTAAGCATTTTAGTTTTCTGAATTCTGAAATATATTGCGTAGTTCCTGAAATATCGACTGAAAACTGAAAATGTGCAATGCTCTTTTACCTTTCACAACTTGTATTAAAATAATAATAATAATAAATTTGTTGAAGTTTGATACCCTGGCTTGGTCACAATGGTTAAACTAACTGTTCGGTTATTCTCGTTTCGCCGAATTAACGTTGACTGTTCGTTTTTTTACCCCTGGTGACATATAAGAGAGTTTATCTTTCTACATTTAAAAAAACAACAACAGGCAGCACTGATAAGCGCAATAAAATATCTCTACTTTGAAATCTTAAATAAATTTACTAGAACGTTGATCTTTACCATTTTTGCTAAATAGGAAGGCAAACGTTAATCTATTACGATTTAATTCTTATTAATTTCTCTCATCCAGATGGCACCGTCTGGCCTTTGGCTTCAAAGGGGACTCCGTCACCCTGATCCACGACTGCTTCAACACGGTCACGAGGCCCTTGCTAAGGGGGTTCACGTCAAAATTGAGCACGTCTGGCATTATGAATATTGGATACCAATTAGCAGACGAAGGGTTTTATAACGTAAGTAGCAAGGAGAAGCGATCGCCTACGCGAAATATGAATGTGCAAATCAGAGAGTTAATTGTCGAACGACTAATATACGAGGCACCGCTGCTTCCTATATATATTTTAAAAATGTGATTATTTTCCTAGGGCGACGTGCAAATGTTAAAAATCGCCCCCACCCCTGATGAAGCTTACGAAATGTGCACAACACACGCTCCCGATTGCGATGTTATCTACGGCACCATCAACAATACCTTCCACAGTGGTGAAAGAGGGTCGAAGACCAGTGGAGGTTCTTATCATTGGACATCGAACAGTTCTAGTAGTTTCAGAGGAAGCAGCAGCAGCAACGTCTCTTCCAGCTCGGGAGGAGGTGCTATCCAAGTAGGAGGTACCGGTTGCCTACATCGTTTAACTTTACGAGACTCTAAGCACTGATGTTTTGCAGCTTTGGATGGCTTAGACAAGCTAATCAAAGAGACAGAACGAGGAAGCTTCAGCGTTAGCGGGGGTAGCTCTCAAGGCGGTTCGACAAACATAGAACATGGCTTTCAAATAGGCACTCACCAAGTGGAAGGAGGTGGTATTATAAATGGCACAGATGACGTGAAAGTAGGCAGCAACTTGGACTTGACAGGTGGTTCCCTAGTTGGTCCCGATTTTAACTACCCCTTCTTGAACAATGAGACAGAAGTTACTACATTTTTCCCCGACTACGGAGAGGTAATACATAACCAAAAGTTGAGTTACAACGTTACACAATTTAAATGTTTTAGCCAGACGAGGACAATGGGGACTATGATAGTTTACCAAGAGGGCCAGAGAGCGGTAAAGGTCAGTATCCTTACTACGGAGTCAGAGGTCCCCCAGGTCCTAGAGGATATCCTGGACCCCCTGGACCTCAAGGATCACCAGGACCTAAAGGTGACTCTGGAAGGGATGGGCTAGGTGGAACCGTTGGCATTCCTGGACCACCTGGACACGTTTTTATGATACCAGTAAGCCTTAGTCAGCAAGTAAGCTATGTCAATAGTTTAATTACCTTTCTTATTAATCAGATGAACGCTCAAGGGAACGAAAAGGGACCAGATCAGCAAGCTGAGACGTTCAGGCAAATGCTGTCGCAGCACATGGTAATGATGTTTAATCCCAAAATATGTATTTAAAAAAAAGCTAATTTAGCTATTTCAAACTATGTTAAAGATGGCGATGAGGGGCATAGAAGGACCCATGGGTCTCACCGGAATTCCAGGACCTCCAGGACCCACAGGCCCTGAGGGAACCAAAGGAGAACCAGGAGACACCGGAGAACCGGTGCGCAACTAATTACACTGAATAAAATAAAATTATACAGAATACTTTTAATAGGGATTACCGGGAATAAGAGGCACTGCAGGACCACCAGGTCGCGAGGGACGAAGAGGACCAGCAGGAAGAGATGGAGAAAGAGGTCTAACAGGACCTCCAGGTGTAAAGGGAGATCAGGGCCTTATTGGCCTTCCTGGACTACCTGGAGAAAAAGGTGAACGTGGATTTACTGGAAACCCTGGAGAAAAAGGTTTGCCAGGGCACGACGGCATACAAGGAGAGGAAGGACTTCAAGGTCTTCCTGGACTTCCTGGCGAAATGGTACATTAATATATTTTTTTAACAATAGTGAAATAAAATGTCATCTTATAGGGACCTAGAGGATTTACAGGTCCTAGAGGAATTCCAGGGCTTCCAGGGGCCCCAGGAATTCCTGGAACAGAAGGACCTCCAGGAAATAAGGGACACCCTGGCCCTCTGGGACAACCTGGTCAGCCAGGGCAACCGGGACCTCCAGGAGCGATAGGACCTCCAGGACCCCAAGGACTATTAGGACCACCTGGAATTATGGTGAGTAGTAAATATGGATTATTTTTCAGCAAAAACATGGTATGACTATGAAATGTTAGGGTCCGCGTGGCAAACCCGGAGTTCCAGGCTTGCCCGGAGCTGAGGGACTTCCAGGTGTCAATGGCAATCCTGGAACGTCGGGACTAAAAGGAGAACAGGGTTTACCAGGACCTCAAGGTTCAATAGGATTTCCAGGAGGCCGTGGAGTTAAAGGTGATGAAGGAAAACGAGGTCTTGTTGGAGAAAAAGGAGATAAGGGCGACAGAGGGCTGGAAGGTGAAAAGGGGGAAGCTGGAGCCAAAGGAGACATCGGTTCAGAAGGATTACAAGGAGCGGCTGGGCTGGAAGGTCCTGAAGGGCCAAAAGTATGTATTTTATTTCAGTTTCATTTCATTTCTTTCCTTGAGAACATCTATTTGCCCTATTTAGGGTTTTGATGGTCCTAGAGGAGAAACAGGTCAGGTAGGACCACCTGGTGAAAAAGGTAAAGATGGAATACAAGGCTTCGCAGGATATCCGGGAACACCAGGCGATAAAGGAGACAAAGGGGCAACTGGAAGGTTAGGCCCAGCTGGAGACAAAGGAGAAAGGGTACATTTATTTGCAAATAATAATAGTAAACTTTTAAACACTTTTATTCCCAGGGTCATAACGGAGTTCCTGGTGAAAGAGGAGAAACAGGACCTCGAGGGTTCAGAGGTCCAAGGGGTCGACGTGGTTCTGAAGGTTTACCAGGCCCCAAAGGGGACACAGGACAACCTGGCCCTCCTGGATCTCAGGGAGAAATCGGTCCTCCTGGCCCGGAAGGCGGAAGAGGGTTCAATGGGCCACCTGGACCTTCGGGTCCAAGTGGTAAAGATGGGACGCCTGGGTTACCAGGAGAAAGAGGACCACCAGTAAGTAGAAAATGTGTATAATATTTTTCTTTTAATGAGTAAGATTTTCTTAAAGCGCATTGTAATTTGCCTTTTAGGGAGAACCAGGTAAACCAGGACCTACTGGACCTCCTGGGGTGATTGGACCTCAAGGTCCAACTGGAGAGCTAGGACCAATAGGAGAACCAGGAGTACCAGGATCTCCAGGCATTCCTGGAGAACCTGGACTACCAGGCGACGCAGGAAAAGAAGGACCATCCGGACTTCCGGGACCGGCTGGAAGGCCGGGGCCACCAGGACCTACAGGACTTCCAGGATTCCCTGGAGAAAGGGGACATAATGGACTTCCCGTAAGGAATTAATATATTTCATACAAATAGTAATAAAAATATTATAGGTTTTTTGAGTCACATAAATTTTGATTTAGGGCATGCCGGGTTTAAAAGGCGACATTGGTCCTATAGGCCCTCCAGGTGTCACGGGTGACAAAGGTCAACAAGGGGAACCTGGAAAAGACGGTCTTCCAGGTCCTGAGGGTCGAAAAGGCCCACCGGGACCACCAGGCCCTGGTGGAGCCAAAGGAGAGTTAGGAGAACCAGGACCTGTTGGTGTTGCTGGCAGAGATGGTCTGCCAGGATTGCGAGGATTACCAGGAGCTCCTGGACCTGTTGGACCTCCAGGAGAAGACGGCGATAAAGGAGAAGCAGGTCCTCCTGGCGAAAAAGGATTCAAAGGAGCCCAAGGAGAACCAGTAAGACAAACAATTAAAAATAAACTTTATCAATAAGTATAATGTTTAATATGATTCATGGTCAAATTATGATTCTTATTAAAATATATATTCGTAGGGCCCAGTAGGTAGTCCAGGTCTGCAAGGCCTTCGTGGAGAACCTGGAGCGATAGGTCCACCTGGTGAACGTGGCCCACCAGGAGAAATGGGTAGACACGGTCGCAAGGGAGAAGATGGACCACCTGGATTACAAGGAACAGCTGGACCAGCAGGACCTCAAGGATTACCGGGACCACCAGGCGTCAAAGGCGAAGTAGGGGATATTGGTAAGTGAAAGTAGATTTGATTAGGAAAATATGTAATTATTGGGTAGAATTAATAATTTTTAAATTCAAATTGCTTAACTATTAATATTTATTAGGTCAAAAGGGTCCACTAGGATCTCCAGGTTCGCCTGGAGAACCAGGAACAAGAGGACCGAAGGGAGTTGAAGGACCACCAGGACTCCCAGGACCTGAGGGTCAACAAGGACCAAAAGGCGATGATGGTCCACCTGGACCTGTAGGACCACCAGGAAATGATGGAAAAAATGTAAGAGAATAACTGAAGTAAAATAAGTAAAAACAATTATTTCCTTTTTATTTGAGGGCGAACGTGGTCCAGCAGGACAGAAAGGCGAGGAAGGTAAAGCGGGTCTTCAAGGTCCTCCAGGACCAAGAGGGGGGCCAGGACCTGAGGGATCAAAAGGAGCAGCAGGCCCTCCGGGATTTCCGGGGCCACCTGGAGAAGCAGGTCTACCAGGATTGAAAGGCGAACCAGGAAAAAATGGAGATGAAGGAAAACAGGGAGAACCAGGACCACCGGGAGAAACGGGAGTTCAAGGGCCTGTTGGACCTGTAGGGCCACCAGGAAAACCAGTAAGATTTTTTTCTACAAATTCAGGAATTTTTATAACTGTCTATCAATAGGGCCCGGAAGGGACAGCAGGAATGCAAGGAAACACTGGACTACCAGGGGAGAAAGGAGATAAGGGGCAGATAGGTGCACCTGGACTGCAAGGATCTCCTGGTTCTCAAGGAGTTCCAGGACCTCAGGGACCACCTGGTCTAACAGGAGCACCCGGAGCTGGTGTAAGCTTTTAAATTGTTATCAGATATAATAACTCAGAACATCAATAGCAGACGAGATAATTTAATCGATTTTTGAATGTCATTTCACAATAGAATTATAAAATAATATTACTCAATATTCAAGGATAATCTACAAACTTATAAGGTCGTAACTTTTAGGGTGAAAGTGGTCCACCGGGTTCGCCGGGACTTCCAGGGGGTCAAGGAAAAATTGGGGAGCCTGGACCTCGAGGCCAAAAAGGAGATCGCGGTAGAAGAGGCCCAAAAGGTCACAGAGGAGAAATTGGCAACCCAGGTTTGAAAGGAGAAGAAGGAGAAAGGGGTGAAAGGGGAGAAAAAGGAGATAGAGGACCTGAGGGTCCAAAAGGAGATACGGTAGCTAAACTTAATTATTATAAATATCCAAAAAAATGTTCGCTGATTCGTAGGGTCCACCGGGTCCAGAAGGTCCTAAAGGCAATGATGGACCCCCAGGTCTGCCAGGCCTAGAAGGACCGCCCGGTCCGAAAGGTTCTCAAGGTCAAGCTGGAATGAAAGGGGAACCGGGACCTTTAGGTCCTCCAGGACCACCTGGTGAAGCAGCTGAAATGCCGTTGATACCACCAGAACTTCTGGTGCAAATGCAAAATCCAGACAAGGGAGTTACAAGAGAGAGGAGAAGTTTAGAGGAGCTCATGTAAGTTATTGAGAAGTTATTGTTGTTAAGAAAATATTTTTTTTTAAATATAAATGCAGTGTCTATAAAAATAATATTAATTAATATATTTTTTCACTTTTAAAAGAGTTTTTAATATAATTGTAACGATAGTAATGTATATGAATATATTGCCCTCGTGGAATAAAGATATAATGAAAACAAATCGCATAATTTGTAAGTACCTAGGGATTTAGGGATAATTCTACAAAAACACACCATAAAAAACAACAAAATATTTACCTACCATTGACGGAAAAAACTAGATATCTGATGCTTGATACAATAACTAATGCAATTTTTCTAGAAATGACTACGAGGAGGAAACAAACATGAAGAAATCAGACACCGTCGCGACGGAAGAAAATTCTACAATGGAAAAGGAAGACCTGAACATGAAATTCTTGGATATGTACAGTACCATCTACTCCATGAGGCAAGACCTCGAGAAAGTCCGAAAACCAACTGGAACCAAAGAGAATCCAGCACGAACTTGCAAAGATTTGTACTATGCCCATCCACATTATACTGACGGTATGTAATAAAAATTAATTATAGGTAGAAATCAAGTTCTCTCCGTCCACTTTGCAGGATGGTATTGGATTGATCCAAACGCAGGAATGAAAGACGACGCTGTATACGTATATTGCAACATAACGGCCGAAGGAGAAACCTGCGTGTATCCAGATGTGCACAGTTCCACTATACCAAATATCCCTTGGAGAAAAGAAGGCAATAGAAAGGATTGGTACTCTAACCTAAGAGGAGGATTCAAGGTAAAGAACGATGATAATACTCGATACTTATAATCCAGTACGAAATTTTATATTTCAGATATCGTATGAAACCATTGGGCGTGTTCAAATGACATTCTTACGGTTGCTATCCTTAGAAGCCCATCAAAACTTCACCTACACCTGCATCAACAGTGTCGCTTGGTACAATTCTAGAACATCCAAGTACGACATGTCTATAAAACTTTTAGGCGAAAACGAACAAGAATTTTCCCATAGCAGGTTAAAACCTCAAGTAATATTAGACGGATGTAAAACCAGAGACAGCAAAAGTGAAACCGTCTTCGAAGTGAGGACTAAAAAATTGCACCAACTGCCTATTATTGACTTTTTCCCTGTGGACTATGGCATGCCGAATCAAGCGTTTGGATTTTCGGTTGGATCAGTCTGTTTTAAATAACGATGATTAACTTTAAATGTAAGAGCAACTTGGAAAAACATAAAAATATTTGTTACTCACACAGTATAGATAGACCATTTATTTTAGAGATATTTTACGTTGTGTATACACTTTTACATTTTGTTGTTATGGCACCTTTTTTATTATTTATGATAGATGTAAGAAACGAATGTACATATTTTATGTGATCACTGCCATTTCGTATTATACTTTAAGTTGTTTGTAACTCTCGTTCTTCTGTACAGAATAAAATAAAAAATAATTTTTTTCTTACTTGAAAACAGAATTCTATAATACTTACATCATTTAGAAGTATCTACCTCTTTTTGGTACGGTATAATACATGTTTTACAGAGGTCCTAAGTGATTGAAGGAGAGTAGTTATGAAAGTTATCAAAATTTATTTCCTTTACATGAAATTACTTTCTATTATCAAAAATATTACGTTAAAATATTATGATCTTAATTAAACTAGTTATTCTGAAATGTTGATTGGCCAAATTAAGTGGAAATAACTCAAAGAAGTATTTTTAAAATTAACTTAAATATCTAATAAATAAAACATTATTTCAGCTAAAATAAATACTAAAGGAGAAAAGGTACTATATGGTCGGGGTCTAGACCCATTGCGAACCATACTAGTCGCCACAGATCATTGGCCGAAAAAAAAACTAGTCGAGTACGCCAGTACGCGACTAGTTTTTTTAGTGAAGAATATACAGTTTGAATCTAGTTATATGTTTTGTGGTTTGCAGTACCTAGTAAGTCAAGAGCTGGACACGCTCGCATATAATAAAAGAGCCAATAAAATTACACAGAAGTGACTTCTGCCGCTTAAATAGTACTGTGACTTATTTTGTAAAAAGTCGTGATCAGCTTGACACAGAACACATAATATTTCTATTTCCCTCCCCTATATTAGCAATTCAGATTAATTTAAAAAGTCTGTAGTACCTACTCATTTCAATGAGATGTACCTATATTAATCTTATGAAAAATATTTAAGCATCGTCGGCTAAATCGCAGCAGTCGTGCTTTTTCAAGGCGACGATGATTTAAGTAACATAAGTAATAAAAAGGCTCTGATGATGCCAAAAAAAATTTGCTATTGTTCGAATCGCAACTTGTAGATTTACCTCTCACAAATTATTCTAAAAAGATAAATAATCGTTTATTTATCAATTGCTAAACACATTTATTTAATAGATTCGTAAAACAACTTTGTATTCCACTGTTATAATAATTCATGATGACTTACATTTGAAGCTGAGCTGCCTGGTTTCAATTTGAATCCCTTCTCCATTTTAATCGTGCTACACTACACATTTGTATTAGATATCACTTAAAGTTTTAACTTACCGATCTGTCATAAATAGAATACACTTTTTCGAATTTTATTCACGATAAAGCCAATAAACTTCTCTACTTTAAAATCCGCCATCACTAAGACCGGTTATAGTGTCGCCACCTAGAGTAAAAATTAGTAAAGTGAAGTTTAAGCATAGTTTGTTAAGTAGGATACACGGATAGCTTCTGGTTGTTTGGTTGTCATATTTTGATGGTTCAACACGATCTCGATCCGTGGCAGCACTGTGCAGTAAGTGGAAGACGTATTCTATTGTAAATAGTGCAGTACCTACCGTAAGTATTTAAATATAAATTAATTTAATCATTTACGGTTTTGCATATTACATTTAACGTTTCAATAAAGTTTAGTAAGGTGTTTTACAAGTCAGTTGCCTGCTCTTGGTAAATTTAAGGTATAAATGAAAATGTTATAGTATTTAATCAAATTTTATTTCTTATTCTTACGTACAAAATGAACGTTCTTTCTATATATTTATTTTAAATATAAATTTTGAAATATCAATAACAACATTTGTATTTAATTTACGTAATAATATCCATGTACCTAAATCACGTTGTCATGATTTTTTTAATAGCTTTAATTGCGATTACATTGCTCTTAAAATATATTAAATACCTACATATTATGGGAAATTCTTCTGCAAATATGGTTTCAAGTAAATCTCTACAAGTTCTTCCGAATTTTCAAATGTGACGGGTTCTTCGGTGAAATAATTAACAAACTCTCGTAGAGTTGAAAATTCTGGTGATTCCATGTTTCCCTCAGTAATCAACCTCAATTTATTGTTGCGGCTCCTTTCTATTCCGAAATTGTAAATTTTATTATTATGTTTAACAGTCAAGACCAAAAAGTATGTTTGACTGGGCCTGAACAAGAATGCGCCATTTCCAAATTGGGTTAATATTTGTTTAGCGCCCTTTCTGTTAGTGTTGCGGTAGAAGGGTTCTTCACTTAAATTAACTGAAAAAATAATACTGTCAGTAGATGTACATCGTCTTAATAGGGGTTTACAAAAATTCATCGTAAGTATATCAGGTCTCTGTCTTTATTTTTCTTGATATTTTACAGAATATGTTTAAAAATGTGTAGTCACAATAAACTAAACAATTGAACGGCAGTAAGAGGTTTACGAACTTGTAATCAGTGGCGGCTCGTGACTTTTCAAACTAATGAGACAAGCAAACTGGAACTCTTCCAAATACGAGCTACAGAATTAACATTTTTTTAAATAGTTATAGGATTACTTTGTTAAGCGAATAAATTCATTAAAGTAAACATTTTTAACTAGGTATTTAACCATTTCCCTCAAATTAATTAATTTTTAATTTCTATTTTACGCGCATCGTTCAATACTGTTTACTGTCATTTTATTTACTTGTACTGCAGTGTTAATTTGCACTTTAAATACAGTGAGTAATGTAATTGAGAAATACTAATAAATCTCTCTACAATTTTTTAAATCGAAATATCAATTTTTGCCAATGTTGAAAAAGCGCCCTTATTTATTGAATAATTAATAATATCGTTAGCATATTCCTCACGTTTTCCTGTACTTGAGGACCTGTGTATCACCACCATATCACAGTTACAGTACACTCATCTGAAACTTAACTAAAACGAATCAGAAACGACAATAAAATTTTAATTACAGTGGACTGAAATTTTGAATATATGTATTATAGTAATAGCGGAAAAGGAACCACGAAACAACCGGACAATATGGCAAACTATATTAGACTATTTCTGTTACACTCTCATAAAACTGAGGCATGCCTCTGAAGGGCCTCTCTCCAACAATTGCCGGATTCCATGCTTTCCATCTCTTTCTTATATGTTTAGTAGTACGAAGCATGCCTCAGATGCGTCCTTATTTACCTTATTGTATTTATGAACGTTTTGAAGATTACCTACACACATTATTAGATATTAGTTATTACGATACACAGTAAATATTTCTTAGACTACATTAATTAGAAAAATTAGTTAGGGGGGGGGGCTCTGCTCCTCTTGCAGATTTGCTGGAGGGAGCAAGGGGGGTGCTTGCCTCCTCCAGCTGTTAAATTGCTTATGAATGCCGCCCATTCTTTTGGTTGAATAAAGACTACAACAAATTTCAATGTGTGCGTTTTTTAATTACAAAAAGAATCAATATCTTTCGCGCAACACCAGAATCAGTTTCCAGTTGTCAGGTGCATGCGTAACTAAAACAATGTATTTTCAACTTTACGCTTTAAGCTGCTTCACAGAACAACGTAGTGTTGCTGGGAACATCCCCACCACAAGTTTAGTTTCATGAAATAAAGGTTTTATAAAGTCGGTTTTGTTTTTGCTGGTTATGTTATGTACAATTGTTGCTCGTCTCGATAGTTGAAGTTAGAAATTTTGATTTCACCCGATTTCAACAGCGAATACAATTAATTTCATTGGCTGAAAGTCACGTGACTTCGTGTTGCTGGCAGCACTATGCCGTTCTCTGAAGGTAGCTTTATAAGTATTGCGAACAGAGCGAATATCGGCTAACTGTCTAAATTTTGGAAGATACTTACAAATACTGTCACCATGATCTTCTTTTTCATTAGGAACTGGTATTCCGGGGCGTTGTCGATTCTCATTTCCTTTGTTTTGTTTCATTGTATGATGTTCATAATTTAAATATATCACTTTGGAAGGACCAGATGCAAGCCTACTGTTGGCGTTAACTGTTCTCTCTACTTTCATGGGACTATTGATATTTCTATTTGAAACTGTCTGATCCTTAAATGAGTCTCGTCTTTGATTGACAGAGGAAGGAAATATATTAGCAGCTGCGTTATTTGCAGACATGTTCGTTTTTGGAATTTCAGGCAAGGCTCTATTGTAAATTGGCGTCTTTTTCTCTTCTAGACGTGGAGGATCTTCTACAATTTTTTCTTCGGGAATGGGAGACGGATGGGTGTTGTCGTTATCAACTGAAATATTTCCATAAACTGGTAGTTCTTCGTCGTCAAATTCCGAATCAGTTTCACTCTCTACGACATGTTGACGTTGCTGTCTTTGGTCTCTTTCCATTAATTTTTGTGACAACAGTAAAGCAAGACTGTGCACTCTCGGCGATTGGACGTGATCAGTGTTTTCATTTGCTTTCACCGGGTTTTTAATATCTTCATTTATTTTCCCCGAATTTTCCGGTTTTTCTTTGGCTTTAAAATCTCTGTGCGGAACTTGTTGTGACCATACTTCAGCTACATATTTGTTTGATTTCTTTGTTGGTGGAGGATTCCGTCCTACAAAGTATGCAATTTATTAGTACAGTGACTCTTCTTAGCATGTATATGCTGTTTTGGTAACAAGATACGTTGATGTAGAGAGACGGACTAAAAATTTTATTCATTTAATTTTTTCCGGAATTATGGTAATTGATTTTTGGACAAATTGGTATCGCTAAAGTCAAGTTAATTTTGCTTAAAAAATCTCTTGAACTTTTTCCTCCTGACGCAGCGTTTTGGAGATAAAAATGAATTTATTAATCATTACAATAGACTAACTTTGGAATGCTAATTAAAAACACTAATCTAGGTGGCATGTGTCAGTTTGTCATAAATTCTATGTAAGACTTAAACAAAAATGGATAACACAAAGTGTCAAATTAGTTGTTTTTGAAGTGTTTAAGTCAGTTTTTAATAAATATTTTTACAAAATAAATAAATATGGTGTTTGCTTAAGGTAATTGGCGGTCAGGGCATCTTCATAGAGACGCCTTGCTTCATTCGAATTTCTGTACATAAAATGTATGTCGGCCAATTCTTCAAAGGAAAAATTCACCATTTCAATTCAACGCTTATTAAGAAAAATGTCAAACGATACAATACAATATATATAGCTATCGCTATCTATAACTATTGACATTACGCATTTGTAGTGGGGACATCTCAATTCCCTACCCAATCAATTCAATTATTCCATTATCACTGCAGTATCAAACTACAGCGGGTGATGGATAATTGATTGATGAGCAAGCGCGTCGGCAGAACAGAAATTTTAAGCGTGAAGTGGAAAGTAGATCGGTTTATAGGCCAGTCATTTAGGTAGATTTAGGCAAGTATCTCGGAAAATTGAGATACCCAGCTGTAAGCTCGTATAAACTTGTATTTTGACATCCTAAAACTGTTCTCAAAATTCACATATGATTCGATGTCCGCAACTTTAAAAATCGGGGGTCAAAGGTCAAAAAAAATGATTTTTTTCACATATTTAATCTCGTTTCCTATAGGTTTTACGCTATTTGTATTTATTATAATTATTGTAGAGAATTAAATTCTCTACAACTTTTGTTTCAAACATTTTTCTATACGTTGAATCGTTTTGGAGATAGCGGGCAGAGAGCGCGGGCTTAGAATCAATCAATTGAAATCAACTGGTAGTCCCGATCGAAATCATCTCATATAAGGTTTATAACTTATTGCTAAATATATAATTATGAATAATTTTCATTTTTTATTAACAATTACATTATATTTAAATATTTTTTTCATTAATGAACCTATCTATGAATTCAATAATACTCGTAATTTATTCTTGTCATTGAAAAATCATTAAGGGATATACTTTAATTACATTTTAATTGTATTCTCGTTTACGCTAATTACATTTTAAGTAGGAAATAATTTAGTACATCTTGTTTAAAATCTTTAAAAGAAAAATTTCTATCAAATTGCAATAATAAAGAAAAATTAATTACTATGCTTATTGAAAAATTACAAGCTGTTGATATCAATACAAAACAGGCCAGAGATGATGTTCTCATCATTGAAACAGCTATTGAAAAATCCTCAATTATAATAGGTGAAGATATTGATTTACTTGTCATTTGAATTGGACGTATACTATCTCTTGAACAAGAAATTTTCTTTAAAAAAGTTGGCAAAGCAAATGTGGAAACGGAAATATACTCCTCTAAAAGTTTCGATAAATATTCTCGTTCTAAAAGAAAGAACAAAAATTGTTTTTAAGAACATTTGAGAAACTGCCTAATTTGGATGAACTTGCTGCAGCATTTGAAGAAGAAAACTGTACGGTTCAAAGATTATTTGAGAATGGATTGCAAACTTTATTAGTAGTTTATAATGCTCCAAAATTTGTGGACAGTATCGATCATCTTCGTTATGCACAATACGTCAAGTTAACAAAGCTCAATAAACCTGTGCAGTTATCAAATATCCCACCAACAAGTGGAGCAGCTAACCAACATTTCAATCGTGTTTGTTACCAAGTTCAAATTTGGTTAGGGCATGATTTGGAACCCCAGGATGGGGTTGGACAATGCGTAACGGATTCCTACAACCTATCACGACAATTTTACCACCTGCTCCAGATGAATTACTCAACACAATATTCTGTAACTGCAAGAGTGGTTGTGGTTCAAGATGTAGATGCAGCAAAGCGGGGTTGCAGTGCTCTTTAGCTTGTGGCCAGTGTAATGGGCAAGCTTGTCTCAATGCTGTACCATATTAGACCGATGTCAATGAAGATATGACCTTTGATCCAGAAATCATGGAAGAATTAGAGACAAATCTTGTTGAAGACGATAATGAAGATGATAACGACCTTGGAATTCTACAGCTGCGGGAAGACGACAACGCTGAAGAAGAAGAAAATTGAAATTAGAACTTATTGTTCTTATAATTATTTTTTCTTTTTTTCAATTTTGACAATCACAAATGTATCGAATGACATTTTTTAATAAAAACATTATTTAAAATTTTATTTCTTTTCTATTCTTTTTCATTTATTAAAGAATAATTACTATAAATAAGAATTAAATTATAATATGATTTAAATGTTTCCCTCTACAAATTTTTAAATACACGGGCAGGTAAGTGTTATTAAATAAATTGAAAATAAATAATTAAGCAGAAAAATATTTAAATATAATGTAATTGTTAATAAAAAATGAAAATTATTTATAATTATAGATTTAGTAACAATTTATAAACCTTATATGAGATGATTTCGATCCGAACTACCAGTTGATTTCAAATGATATACTAACCCCGCGCTCTCTGCCCTCTATCTCGAAAACGATTCAACGTATAAAAAAATGTTTGAAACAAAAGTTGTAGAGAATTTAATTATATATAATATTGATAATAAATACAAATAGCGTAAAACCTAGAGGAAACGAGATTTTTGCAAAAAATGTGAAAATAATCGATTTTTTGACCTTTGACTCCAGATTTTTAAAGTTGCGGTCATCGAATTATATGTGAATTTTGAGAACAGTTTTAGGATTTCAAAATACAAGTTTATACGAATCTATAGCTGGGTATCTCAATTTTCGTAGGTGAACTCCTTAAATCACTAGACTATTATTAGAATATATTTGGATGGTGGCGGTGCTAGTTAGAAGAGGGGTTTGCATGCGGGCATTTTTGAGCATGTGTACAGTTGTTGAAGTTATAACAGTAATGAAGTCAACTAATATAAAGCAAACAACAATCAGGCAACTTTGCATTTGGAAATTTATTATTTATCTTACAGTCTGGGTATAAGCACTATGGATGATATTTTTAGTAAAGCACTTGTAGCAGTCCATGTACTGTAGTTAGTTATAACGCGATATGTTTCCATCGATATGGAAACAATTCAATCTATTTTTTTTTTGGTAGTAAGTTAGTTACAGCTCTTTTTATTAAATTATTTTTTTAGTGTAATAACCGTACCATGTACAGCCGGTCGATTTTCGTAAATCTGTTCTACATCATCAGAATGTTCCGTTTTTGAGGCGTTTTCATAAATCAGTTGTTCGTCTTCTTCCACAATTTGCGCTTTTGCAGCATTCTCATAAATTTGATTTTCGTCATCAGAATGATCAGTTTCTTGTGAAACGGAAGGAGTTTGCATAGCAGGGAAAGCGCTGCTGAGTTCGACGTAATTATCTCCAGAATTTGAATTGGTAGATTCTTCTCTAGGCAGAGGAAGTGGTCTTGAAAATGCCCTAGATCTTGCAGGCGTAGGGGAAACAGGAATTTGAGGCAAGGGCCTGTTTTGTACTGGTGGTATTTCCACGTGACTAACACTTTCAGATTGAATTTTGTAATTTTCGTAGATATTCTTTGGTCTAGTTATTGACTTGAAAATGTTTAATTTAGACGTAAAAAAGGAAAATTTTGACTCCTGCTGAGGTGAGTTGTCCTCAATTATTACTACATTGTCTGCTAAATCTTTTAAAGTAGATTTTGGGACATTTACATGTCCTATACCACAGGCTTCGTTGGGGAACTGCTGTAATATATCGAAGACCATAATAATTAATAAAATATATGCAAAACTTAGATAACATTACCTACTAGTTCCTTAGTAAAATTTATAACTAAAATGTTTGTTTATTTTAAAGCTTTGTTTATTAATAACTTAATATTTTATTAAATTATTAGCATAATCTGTAAAGTATGTATGTAATTTACTATTATTTATTATACTATTATTGTGTTAAATTTTTATGCAACTAATTTACACTCTCACTCTTTTGGTTCATATGTAGAGGCATATATTCACAAACCCCATCTAGTGGTAGAAAGGAGAAGGTTTTACGTGAACTGAACTAACAATTTTTGGTAAAACTAAGTATGTATGTACATGCTTTTGCAATAATAATGACACTTACTCAAAACAGTTTTTGAACTTCTGGAAGTTTTGAGTAGAAATTTCATTAAATCTCTATTGGTGAGTGAAACAACTAATTACTAATGTTAAAGTTGAAAGTATATTTCAGTACAAATACGTCAGCAGATCAAAAGAAAGCGCAAAATTCATTTTAAAGAGTCTCGTTATTTTTTATATATTTTTAGGTATTAATAATATTGTGTGAAACTAACTACTCAGTGGACAAAAGCCCCAACCTGCGTTGAATATCTACCCATATATTCCTTATTATTAGCTTTTGTAACATTTTTTTACTGTTTTGGAAAGGTATTTTAAGCTAATATAAATCAAATCTCCTACAATTCCTATCAATGAAGTCATATGTATGTTCTCTGATACCAAACATCTAGGTATGCTAATGAACAATTCCACAGACAAAGCTCTATTCAATAATTATCTAAAGAAAATAATCTAATTTACTCACTCTATAAAAATCTAACTTCGCTTTTTTACCAGTGGGAACACGACAAATTCAACCACAATAGATGAGATCTGACCTATTTCTGCATTTTTAAGATTGCTTCTTCAGGTGGTCTCCTTTAAGTTGAATCAAATATCTAACTATAAAAATTATTATAAAAATTAAAATTATTCGAAGTTAAATATCGACAATGACAAAAAGTGACATCCTGTCAATGAATTAAATATGACAATACCTACTTGAAAAATTTTCACCTTTTATGTAAAAGTTTTTATATATTTTTAGGTATTAATAATATTGTGTGAAACTAACTACTCAGTGGACAAAAGCCCCAACCTGCGTTGAATTACACCCACAATATCTACCTATATTTTCCTTATTATTAGCTTTTGTAACATTTTTTTTATTTAATTCATTGACAAGATGTCACTTTTTGTCATTGTCGATATTTAACTTCAAATAATTTTAATTTTTATAATAATTTGTATAGTTAGATATTTGATTCAACTTAAAGGAGACCACCTGAAGAAGCAATCCTAAAAATGCAGAAATAGGTCAGATCTCATCTATTGTGGTTGAATTTGTCGTGTTCCCACTGGCAAAAAAGTGAAGTTAGATTTTTATAGAGTGAGTAAATTAGATTAATGTCCTTAGATAATTATTGAATAGAGCTTTGTCTGTGGAATTGTTCATTAGCATACCTAGATGTTTGGTATAAGAGAACATACATATTGACTTCATTGATAGGAATTGTAGGAGATTTGATTTATATTAGCTTAAAATACCTTTCTAAAACAGTAAAAAATGTTACAAAAGCTAATAATAAGGAATATATGGGTAGATATTGTGGGTGTAATTCAACGCAGGTTGGGGCTTTTGTCCACTGAGTAGTTAGTTTCACACAATATTATTAATACCTAACAATATATAAAAACTTTTACATAAAAGGTGAACATTTTTCAAGTAGGTATTGTCATATTTAATTCATTGACAGGATGTCACTTTTTGTCATTGTCGATATTTAACTTCAAATAATTTTAATTTTTATAATAGTTTTTATAGTTAGATATTTGATTCAACTTAAAGGAGACCACCTGAAGAAGCAATCCTAAAAATGCAAGTAGGTATTGTCATATTTAATTCATTGACAGGATGCCACTTTTTGTCATTGTCGATATTTAACTTCAGATAATTATAATTTTTATAATAATTTTTATATTTAGATATTTGATTCAACTTAAAGGAGACCACCTGAAGAAACAATCCTAAAAATGCAGAAATAGGTCAGATCTCATCTATTGTGGTTGAATTTGTCGTGTTCCCACTGGCAAAAAAGTGAAATTAGATTTTTATAGAGTGAGTAAATTAGATTATTGTCTTTAGATAATTATTGAATAGAGCTTTGTCTGTGGAATTGTTCATTATCATACCTAGATGTTTGGTATCAGAGAACATACATATGACTTCATTGATAGGAATTGTAGGAGACTTGATTTATATTAGCTTAAAATACCTTTCCAAAACAGTAAAAAAAATGTTACAAAAGCTAATAATAAGGAATATATGGGTAGATATTGTGGATATAATTCAACGCAGGTTGGGGCTTTTGTCCACTGAGTAGTTAGTTTCACACAATATTATTAATACCTAAAAATATATAAAAACTTTTACATAAAAGGTGAACATTTTTCAAGTAGGTATTGTCATATTTAATTCATTGACAGGATGTCACTTTTTGTCATTGTCGATATTTAACTTCAAATAATTTTAATTTTTATAATAGTTTTTATAGTTAGATATTTGATTCAACTTAAAGGAGACCACCTGAAGAAACAATCCTAAAAATGCAGAAATAGGTCAGATCTCATCTATTGTGGTTGAATTTGTCGTGTTCCCACTGGCAAAAAAGTGAAATTAGATTTTTATAGAGTGAGTAAATTAGATTATTGTCTTTAGATAATTATTGAATAGAGCTTTGTCTGTGGAATTGTTCATTATCATACCTAGATGTTTGGTATCAGAGAACATACATATGACTTCATTGATAGGAAGTGTAGGAGACTTGATTTATATTAGCTTAAAATACCTTTCCAAAACAGTAAAAAAAATGTTACAAAAGCTAATAATAAGGAATATATGGGTAGATATTGTGGGTGTAATTCAACGCAGGTTGGGGCTTTTGTCCACTGAGTAGTTAGTTTCACACAATATTATTAATACCTAACAATATATAAAAACTTTTACATAAAAGGTGAACATTTTTCAAGTAGGTATTGTCATATTTAATTCATTGACAGGATGTCACTTTTTGTCATTGTCGATATTTAACTTCAAATAATTTTAATTTTTATAATAGTTTTTATAGTTAGATATTTGATTCAACTTAAAGGAGACCACCTGAAGAAGCAATCCTAAAAATGCAAGTAGGTATTGTCATATTTAATTCATTGACAGGATGCCACTTTTTGTCATTGTCGATATTTAACTTCAAATAATTATAATTTTTATAATAATTTTTATATTTAGATATTTGATTCAACTTAAAGGAGACCACCTGAAGAAACAATCCTAAAAATGCAGAAATAGGTCAGATCTCATCTATTGTGGTTGAATTTGTCGTGTTCCCACTGGCAAAAAAGTGAAATTAGATTTTTATAGAGTGAGTAAATTAGATTATTGTCTTTAGATAATTATTGAATAGAGCTTTGTCTGTGGAATTGTTCATTATCATACCTAGATGTTTGGTATCAGAGAACATACATATGACTTCATTGATAGGAATTGTAGGAGACTTGATTTATATTAGCTTAAAATACCTTTCCAAAACAGTAAAAAAAATGTTACAAAAGCTAATAATAAGGAATATATGGGTAGATATTGTGGGTATAATTCAACGCAGGTTGGGGCTTTTGTCCACTGAGTAGTTAGTTTCACACAATATTATTAATACCTAAAAATATATAAAAACTTTTACATAAAAGGTGAACATTTTTCAAGTAGGTATTGTCATATTTAATTCATTGACAGGATGTCACTTTTTGTCATTGTCGATATTTAACTTCAAATAATTTTAATTTTTATAATAATTTTTATAGTTAGATATTTGATTCAACTTAAAGGAGACCACCTGAAGAAGCAATCCTAAAAATGCAGAAATAGGTCAGATCTCATCTATTGTGGTTGAATTTGTCGTGTTCCCACTGGCAAAAAAGTGAAGTTAGATTTTTATAGACTGAGTAAATTAGATTATTTTCTTTAGATAATTATTGAATAGAGCTTTGTCTGTGGAATTGTTCATTAGCATACCTAGATGTTTGGTATAAGAGAACATACATATTGACTTCATTGATAGGAATTGTAGGAGATTTGATTTATATTAGCTTAAAATACCTTTCTAAAACAGTAAAAAAGTGTCGTTATTATTGCAAACGATTGTACCTATATTAAAAATGTTACAGGCTTCTCTTGCAGTCAAATATTACTAAAAAAAAGAATAAATTTTGTATAACATATATTTTCGTGTTATATTTGTATTAAAAAAATATCTCTTGCATATTTCCTTTCTAAAGGAGAACATTATAATCTAATAGTAACAATACAAGTAATTAACAGTGGATTTCCATATAAAGAAATCAAAAACGGATTTAAATCAGATTGTCGTGCGGGCTAAGGCTAAGATCTATTTAAGTTGTGATTTAACAAGATCGACTCAAAATCATGAAATTTTCATTTTAAAATTTAATATAAAAAAAAATTGAACTCGAAAATGGTCTATTCTATGAAAAAAATGTATAAAGCTTTTTTATTAGAAATGTAACAGGAAAAGTCTCGGACACTGGTTGACAGATTTAAATAGAAATTCACTATAATTATTTACATTATTTAAGTTTCGTCAATCTACGTCAAATAAGAGATAATAGAAAACTATGTGTGTATTATTATTAATAACAATAGTTATTCTCGTCGTTTACAACACGGTAAAAAAAACAACCGCACGGTATATAGTTGACATTTCTAAGCCATATTGGTCTATGATTGTCATAGGCGTCGATTTTCCAGGGGGGACAAAGGGTTTTGTCCCATTTTTTAAACAATCGAGCTAGAATCCCCAAATAGTTTTTTTTTGTCTTTTAGGCCTCTCTGAGCACGTGGTTATAATTTTTGTACTTAGTCATAAGTTAACCTGTATTTTTTCCAAAAACAAAACCAGTAACTTTAAAGAATTACACCCTTTAAATTAAGAACTACACCCTGGACTTGGGTAGGACTTACCTCATAATCTACTGCATCCTCGTCTGTACTTTCTTGCACAAAGCACTTCTTTTTTGGTATATTTTGTAGACTTCTACTTCCTTTAATAACGTTACCTGGAGGGGACAATTCATACGTATTTTCTAAATTTTCATACGCCTCTTCCGGTTCGTCCACTGGAACAATTTCATTTCTTACCTTTTTCTTTGGCAAGTTGGGAGACCTATTCTGATTTTTTAGCGTCGATGGTACATTAATAGGTGAAAGATAATGTCACGGATTTCCCAATCCGAATTTTACTACTGCCAGAAAAACAAACCGTTAATTAACTACTTCTTTATTAACTATACTCAGTACACTACTGAACACTAATTAGAACTCAACTAAACACTTATTTAATTAATCGCTATCTAAATCACTTTGATCTCTCTAACTAAACACTTCAATACAAGACTTATACAAGACTAACTTAATCGGCCGTTTATTTTTCTTTTATAGACCCAACGAATATTCCAGGTATATTCTAGCATCTCTAGATCTATTTTCTAGCATCTCTCGAACGCTTCTCGTCGTTTCTCTAATTTTCTAGTCCCGTCTCGATCCACGGCTTTTTGTTTGTTTAACAGAAGCGTGTAGGGGCGATCGGGGCAATCTTAGCAATTCGCGGTACCAAAGTCGTTGATTTAGGTGTGAGTGGGGCAAATTCCGTGACACTGCCCCCTCCTTAGGACCGATCGTCCCGATCGGATACACCCCTATACGGGGACAGACGCTCCAGATGGACGACCTTCATCTTACTCCTGGGAGTCCTCTGTATCCGGTAGACGACGTCATTGATTCTTTTAATCACGGTATAGGGGCCCTCCCAACGGTTCTGTAGTTTAGGCGATTTTCCTTTCTTCCGCGTGGGGTTGTACAGCCACACCAGGTCACCTTGTTGGAATCCGACTGTATTGGCCCGGACGTCGTATCGAGTCTTCATGCGATCGCTCTCTAGTCGCATTCGAGATCTGACTTGGTCGTGTACGGCTGCTAGTCTTTGTTCTAGGTCATGGATATAAGTGTCTGGATCTGTGGGCTGTTCCGCAGGACGACCAAATACCAAATCTGCTGGAAGTCGAAGCTCTCTTCCAAAGATGATCCTTGCGGGAGTCTTCCCTGTTGTTTCATGGACAGCTGAGCGGTAAGCTAACAGGAAGAGTGGAATGAGCTTGTCCCAGTCTGTCTGGTTCTCGTTCACAAACATCCTCAGATTGGTTTCTAGTGTGGCGTTGAAGCGTTCCACCATACCATCTGACTGGGGATGCAGTGGGGTGGTCCTGGTTTTCCGGATTCCCATAAGCTCGCAGACCTTTTGGAACACACCTGATTCGAAATTTCTGCCCTGATCTGAATGTAGTTCCATGGGCACACCAAATCTGCAGAACAGGTTATTGACTAGCGCTTCTGCTACGGTTGTGGTCTCTTGATTGGGAAGGGGGTATACTTCTGGCCATTTGCTGAAGTAGTCCATGGCTACTAGCAGATATCGGTTCCCACTTTGAGTTTTCGGAAATGGGCCAGCGATATCAATGGCAATCCTCTCGAACGGTGCTCCTACGATGTACTGGCGCATTTTGCCTCTGGAACGGGTCTTCGGTCCCTTGCTTGCTGCACATATGTCACATTTTCGGCACCAATCTTCTACATCCGTCCTACAGCTCAACCAGTAGAAACGCTCCCTAATCTTCTGTAGAGTCCTATTGATACCGAAATGTCCACCACCAGTACCTCCATGTACTTCCAACAGCACTTCCTTGACCCGGGACCTCGGGAGTAGTACTTGTTTCTTGACCTCCGTTCCGTCATTGTTCTCCCATGCTCTTTTTAGGACACCGTCTTCCAACACCAGGGAATTCCATTGAGCCCAATAGCTCTTTAATGCTGGACTTTTACTACTGACTTCTGCCCAAGAGGGTCGGTTGTTGGCCTCTTTCCAGTCTATTAAAGGCTTGATGTCACAGTCAGCTTGCTGGTCTTCTCGAATCGCCGCTGAACTCCATCGGTCTTCAGGTTGGGCTGCTACCACCTTACAAGGAACTGATGAGATGTTCTCTTTCCTTTCAAGACTACTGCAGTGTTTGCAGTTGACAGGACAGGGTCTTCTAGAAAGGGCATCTGCATTTCCATGTTTCCTGCCGGCTCGATGTTCAACAACAAAGTGATATTCTTGCAGCCGTTCCAGCCATCTTGCCATCTGTCCTTCAGGGTTTTTAAACTGTAGCAGCCATTTAAGGGAAGCGTGGTCCGTTCTTAGGAGAAATTCTTGGCCATACAGATATTTATGAAAATGTTCTAGGCTCTTGACGATGGCAAGTAATTCTTTCCGAGTCACACAATAGTTCTTTTCGGCTTTTGATAGAACTTTGCTGAAGTAGCCCACTACTCGCTCTTGGCCATCTTGTACTTGAGAAAGAACTCCGCCAATTCCAATGTTGCTTGCGTCCGTGTCCACTATAAATGGTTGTCCAGGTATTGGGTATGTCAAAATCGGGGTAGTGCAGAGAGCCTCTTTCAGTGTCTCAAAGGCTTGCTGGCATCTCGGAGTCCATTCGAACGGGATGTTGTCTTCAGTGAGTTTATGAAGAGGCTTGGCAATGTCCGAGAATCCTTGCACGAATCGTCGATAGTATGTGCATAGTCCGAGGAAACTTCGAACTTGATGTTTGTCTTTAGGAACCGGCCAATTCTTTATGCACTCTGTCTTCTCCGGATCTGTTTTCACACCGTTTGGAGTAATAATGTGGCCTAGGTATCTAACCTCCTTTTGGAACAGATTGCACTTCTTCGGGTTCAACTTCAGATTCGCTGCTTTCAACTTCTTGAACACTTCGGACACGTTCTTCAGGTGCTCCTGGAAAGAGCGTCCCAGCACCACCACGTCGTCCAAGTAAATCAAGCAGGTCTCCCAATGCAGGCCATGAAGTACAGTTTCCATCAGTCGTTCAAAAGTGGCAGGAGCATTACATAGGCCAAATGGCATTACATTGAACTGCCACAATCCATTTCCGGTAGTGAACGCTGTCTTTTCCTTGTCTTCTGGGCTGACCTCGACTTGCCAATATCCACTCTTTAAATCCAAAGTGGAAAACCATTGCGCACCAGCCAAGGTGTCCAGAGTATCGTCAATCCTCGGTAGTGGGTAACTGTCTTTCTTGGTGACGTCATTTAATTTTCTGTAGTCCACACAAAATCGGGTGGAGCCGTCTTTCTTCTTGACAAGGACTACAGGAGAAGCCCAAGGACTCTGAGATGGCTCTATGGTGCCTTGGCTTTGCATCTCAATTAACATCTTGTTAACTTCTTCTCGCTTGGCTAGGGGAAGTCCTCGTGGTGGCTGCTTTATAGGAGACGATGAACCAGTATCGATTCGATGCTTCACTACATTGGTTCTCCCAAAGTCGCCTGGTTTAAGTGCAAACACATCTTCATTTTCACTTAGCAACTCTTCCAGTTGTTCCACCTCCACCTCTGTTAATCTTTCTTTAGCCCTATCCACGATGTCCCTTAGACATTCCGGTAGACTGGTCTTATTTGGTTTCTTCTCCGTTTTGTTGATTTCTTTGAGTGTTCTGACAATGGTAACAGGTTCACAGACTCCTACTTCAGTTCCCTTTGTAACTTTCTGTGGAAAGGTTTTCAGGTTAACTACCCGTACTATTGTCGTCTTCTCCGGTTTAATCAAGGTGCGGCCAGTGACTATAGATTTATTAAACAAATCCGGATTACTGGGTTCCACCACTCCTACACTGCAAGGCATTTCCCCATCCATTACAGTGGCAACCAAGGTTTCGGTATGAGCAGGTAGTACCACATCTTCTTTAACAACGAGTCTCCGTACAGTGTTATTCTCAGTGGTGTTCGTTAGCACTATTTCCTCACCCATTATCCGTAGCGTGCCAGCATTTAAATCTAAGTTCACCCCCTTTGCTCGTAATAAGTCTAGTCCGAGTATGACATTGTCCGATATATCTGCTACCAGGGCTCTGTGTTTGAACTTGACGTCTCCTAATTCTACTTCAAGCTCGCATTCCCCCTTGACTGGCAGCTGTTGTCCATTGGCTGTTGTAAGGACATAACGTTTGACAGGGTTCTTAATACGCCAAGCACCAATAATATCCGGTCGTACAATAGTTCTTGCTGCTCCAGTGTCGATTACCATAGGGAACATACGACCAAAAATCATGCCCTCTACTAGCAAGGAGTCAGAGTCCTGGAGACGTGACAACGTAATTTCTTCTCGTGGGGCGTAGTAGGAGGAAGCAGCCGGCTTTTGCCCCGTCAAGCCGGCTGAACCTAGTTTTCCTGTGTAGCCGCCTGGGAGTCGCGCTTTTGCTGATCCGTGACTGGGGCCCTACACTGTCTTTTTAGATGTCCTGTCTGTCCACAGTTCCAGCATTTGAGAAGGCGATCCCTTCGACTATCAGATTGTTCGTTCTTTGTCCTAGTAGATGGACTGAATTTATCAATAATCTCCTTTAGCGTTTTTATTATGTCTCCATTTGCCATACTATCGTTGTTATCACTGATGGCCCGAACTTTAACATGCCTACCAGATGCCATTTTTGCTGCCTCGAATTCCAGTGCATGCGAAAGAGCGTCGTTCAACGTTTTAGGTCTGGCGAGTCGTAATGCCTGCTGGGTTTCGCAATCTCTTAGGCCATCGGTAAAAACTTGGATGGACAGCTGGTCTAAGAATTCGGACGGGGCTGTTGGATAAGCCAATCGAACCAGTCGGGCAACATCGGTCTCAAAATGCTGTAAATTCTCTCCATTCTGTTGGTGACGATTTTTCAATTGTGCCTGGTAAACTTGCTGCAGGTGCTTATCCCCATATCTCATTTCCATATGCTGTTTTAGAATGTCGTAGTTATTCTGCTGCCCAGCAGGAACTCCTTGTAAGACGTCAAGAGCTTCCCCTCGTAGAGCAACTATCAGAGCAGTAGCTTTCTCACAATCAGACCATTCGTTTGCGGCAGCTGCTGCTTCAAACTGACGCAAATAGACATTCCAGGAGACCTTGCCGTCGAATTCAGGAGGCTTTGTTTTCTGAGTTCGGATAACAGGTCCTTCTGATTTGATTACGCCTTCCTTTCTTATTTTGTCCAGTTTATGTCGAAGCTCTTCACAGGTTTCTCTAACCAAGTTTATTTCTTCGTCTATTTCCTTTTTTTGTGTTAACAGTTTCTCTTCTACTTGTGTCACTTTATGTGACTGCTCCTCTAGCTTTTCTTCTAGTGTATTCTCCAGTTTTTCTAACTTTGTCTGCATTTCTTTCGTCTGATCTCTCATTTCCTGTTGTATTGTCTGTATCTGATCTTTCATTTTACACCCTTGTTCTTCTAATTTCATTTGCATCGTCTGTCCCTGTTCTTCTAGTTTCTTTTCTAATTTCTTCTGCATTGTTTGAGACTGATCTTCAATTTTATGCCCCTGTTCTTCAAATTTTTCTTGCATAGTCTTCGTCTGGTCTTCCATTTTATGTCCTTGTTCTTCTAATTTCTCTTGCATCGTCTTCGCTTGGTGTTCCATTTTATGTCCTTGTTCTTCTAATTTCTCTTGCATCATCCGTCCCTGTTCCTGCATCGTTTGCATCATTTCTAACAGTTTTGCTAGTTGTGCATCCATGTTGACTTGACTTCTAGTTACAGGCATTCACTCTATTTTGAAAGTTCTAGAATGTCCACGAATGTATTTCTAGATATCACCGTTGCCTTCCTTACAATGAAACGAGTGCAGTGATATGCCACACTTGGGTCTTTGTCTCACTTCGGTATAAAGTTCTAGAATGTTCGAGAATGTCCTTCACAAATAACACCGTTCACTTCCTTAAGTCACGACGAGTGCGGTGATATGTCACACTTGGGTCTTTGTCTCACTCCCGTACAAAGTTCTAGAATGTTCGAGAATGTACTTCGCAAATAGCACCGTTCACTTCCTTAAGTCACGACGAGTGCGGTGATATGTCACACTTGGGTATTTGTCTCACTCGCGTACAAAGTTCTAGAATGTTCGAGAATGTCCTTCGCAAATACCACCGTTCACTTCCTCAAGTCACAACGAGTGCGGTGATATGTCACACTTGGGTCTTTGTCTCACTTGCGTACAAAGTTCTAGAATGTTCGAGAATGTCCTTCGCGAATACCACCGTTCACTTCCTCAAGTCACAACGAGTGCGGTGATATGTCACACTTGGGTCTTTGTCTCACTCGCGTACAAAGTTCTAGAATGTTCGAAAATGTCCTTCGCAAATAGCACCGTTCACTTCCTTGAGTCACGACGAGTGCGGTGATATGTCACACTTGGGTCTTTGTCTCACTCCCGTACAAAGTTCTAGAATGTTCGAGAATGTCCTTCGCAAATACCACCGTTCACTTCCTCGAGTCACAACGAGTGCGGTGATATGTCACACTTGGGTCTTTATTCCACCCACGCACAGGGTTCCAGAAAGTTCTTCTAACTTCCACTTAAACCCACTCACGCACAGGGTTCCAGAAAGTTTTCAAACTTTCAGCTAAATCCCACTTTGTGGACAGGGTTCCAGAAAGCTCTTTAAAACTTCCAGTTAAATCCACTTCCGACACCAAATTGTCACGGATTTCCCAATCCGAATTTTACTACTGCCAGAAAAACAAACCGTTAATTAACTACTTCTTTATTAACTATACTCAGTACACTACTGAACACTAATTAGAACTCAACTAAACACTTATTTAATTAATCGCTATCTAAATCACTTTGATCTCTCTAACTAAACACTTCAATACAAGACTTATACAAGACTAACTTAATCGGCCGTTTATTTTTCTTTTATAGACCCAACGAATATTCCAGGTATATTCTAGCATCTCTAGATCTATTTTCTAGCATCTCTCGAACGCTTCTCGTCGTTTCTCTAATTTTCTAGTCCCGTCTCGATCCACGGCTTTTTGTTTGTTTAACAGAAGCGTGTAGGGGCGATCGGGGCAATCTTAGCAATTCGCGGTACCAAAGTCGTTGATTTAGGTGTGAGTGGGGCAAATTCCGTGACAATAATAATCGATTTCGGGCTCTTTCTTTATTACTTCAGGGGCTGACATTTCTAAATAAGCGTCATCAGTTACCTGATCCCTATTTTTTGAATTTGCGATTTTAGGTAAAGGTATAGCAGTTTTCTTAGCATCGATGTTTGTGTTTTTAATATTATTATTTCGTGGAGGTGGAGAAGGTGGTGGGGGAGGAGGGAGCGGTTTACTTGACACCTTGTTTTCAGTTGGGATAGTATGTGAAGGTCTGGGTGTTCTTACATTTGGTAATGTGGAACTGCTACCGACAATAGTTGCTGATGCGCCTAGAATATCTTGTAATTTATTTTTGAATTTGTTCCCTTCGATGTCTTCCATGTATTTAGCTTTTGCAGGCTTTGGTTTATGTTGTGGCCTTAGTTGCACCATCAGTATTGATGGTTTTTCTTTTATTTTTTTGATGCAGTCCCATAAATATCTTTTTTCGGATAAATTTAGTCTCCATTTGAAAATTTCTATTTCTGCCAGGCCCTAAAATGTACTTTGTTCTAAATCTTTGTTGTAAATATTTTATCAAATGGATGAAGTCATATTATGATTTTTGAGGCCAAATATTCTAAAGAAATAACTTCATAATTAAGCTAATATTAAAAAATAGTTCGCATACGTATTAATTAAAAATAAATAAGAGAACAAATGATGAAATAAAATTACGTATGTACATATTATACTAATGTTAATATTTTTAAGCAATAATTGTTAGATAGGTACTTGTTTCTTCTAATAAAAAGTACTACTTTGGCGATAGTATGAATAATCCGTATTATGCTATGCTGTTGACCTTCTTTTATAATCAGAAAAAATGGCTGACGAATTTTCTTAAAAAGCAGATATGTTCTGTATTTCAAGTTACTTTTACATGAAATGTATGAAATGAATATCTACTTACTAATAGTGTTTGTCCATCTATATTCTTATCTTCTAATATTGAACACACTTTCTCAAAACCACACTGAAATTAAATTTTTAATTTTTTTACTTTTAAACTAGTAAAAACGCTCGTCATTTATAAATGATATACCTGTTTCAATTTTTGAATTAGTTCATCCTTTGTCAGTGATTTTATTTTGCTTAAATCCATATTTTACATCAGTAATTATTTTTGTAGATACCTAAAACGTAAGTGATCTAGGTGGAGATGAAATCAGAATGCCACGACTTATCAATTATTGTAGATACCCATTTCCTGGCTTAGTCAAACGTTTGTACAAATGATTCGCGGAAATAAAAGGGGAATAACAAATATATAAGTAGTTATACAGTATTCATTTTTATTTGTTCTTCAGTTTCCAAGGATTGAATATTTGATTATTATATATTAATAAATTATATAAAAAGTATTTTTGATGTTTTGACTAAATTAAAACTATGCTGAAGTTCATAATATATATTAAACGATTTTTATTGTTATCTTGTTTTATTCAACGTCGTAACCCAAACAGCACACTTACGTATTAAAGACGTCAATATTACGTACACATTGTACTTAACTACGTACACAATATGTACATTTTTTGGCCAAGGTACGTACATGAGACGTACCAGGGATGTTAGATTTCCACTAATTTGTATGTACCTAGTACGTAATTTTTAGTCATTGTTATGCCAAAAATGGCTCTATATAGTACGTAACTTTTATGTCTCAAATTCGTCTAAACACGATTTTAGTAGGTTTGTTTTTGCATTGGTTTGTGACCATTTGAAACCGTGCGTTGTCGCACAATCAAACGATTTCAAACCGATACATAAACAAACCCAATGAAAACACCTTAAAAAAACATTTCTCATAAATAAAGTTTAATAAAATAGTTAACTCTTACAATAAATATTCTGTATTTACATTTTTTTTTCTTTATTCGATCTGGTGCCCGCCTCAACCAGTTCGAGATAGCTACTTCTACATCTTTCTTCTCAACTACTGGTCTTGCCCTTAATGCTGTCTCTATAAACAAAATAACGTTACTATAAAATCATAAATAGGTATTTTATAGTTATATATGCAACAAGTACAAAAAGTAAGTGTTTATTGCATGCGACGTGAAATTGTCCAATGAGACCGTCAGGCCGAATAGGACAACATGTCGAGTGCAAAAGTACTTTTTATACGAGTTGCATACAATATTTTTTCTACGTTCATGCAAAAACCAAAAAATGTCATTTAGATGACACTATTAGGATTTTTTTGCGAGTAACCGTTGAAGTACCGGTAACTGTTTTTTAGTAACCGTACCGTTTTAGTGTGAAAGCGGTTAGTGAGGGGAAGAGACATGACGTAGCTGTTGACGTCACAACAATAACACCAGTTACTGAAATCAGTAACATATTCAGCAAGGTAGGTAAGCCAAAAGCGGTTACGAATATTACGAAAATTGTGAGATTATAATATAAATTCTTCTGCACTCTGCAGAGAACATTTCATACAATACGTCTTAATAAAATGATTGATTATAGAATTAGTTAAAAATAACATTGTTTTAAAGGAACTTTTCCTTTTTTTGTAGTACATTTATAATTTTCTATAATAAAGTTAATCATCTTATAAAATGTTACTTCTTCCATTTGTAACAGTTGATAGAATACAATGCGGTTGTATTTTTCTAGCCATTCAAATGTTGACTTGCCTCACTCTGGTGGAATAGAGTAAGGTTTTACTATTAAAATTAAAGTATAATAAACAATATATATTAAAAATAAATTCAACAAGCACACAAAAAACAAACACTTCTATGCTACTGTTGCTTGTTTACAAAATTATGCGTTATGATTATTTATTAATTTATAACAACCACAGATTCAAGAAGAACCATAACCGGTGTATTTTAGCGGGCCTACGTTACCAGAACTTAATCTAGGATTGAGGCTTCATGTAAGAGATACTGCTAACTAACCGTTATTCTGACAACGGTTACTCGCAAAAACATCCTTATAAGTCTAGGAAAATGTGACGTCGATTTGAACGTTTATGTTTGTCATGATGACAAAACGCTGTAGTAGAATGACAGATGAACGCAAAAAACATTTTATTGCACTAGTGCAATTTAGAACCACTTTTTCCACTAAATACATATAGTTCAATAAAGTTTTGTTTTTTGCATGAACGTAGAAAAAAAATATTAAATTACCAATTACGAGGTTTGTTAGCGTAAAATTTTTAAACGAAGGCTTCTCTGCGCCCTAGCCAAGAATAAGTAGCTGCAAGTTCATTGCTAATCAATAAGCCCATTATTATTTTCACTAACTCGTGGCAGTCCTTCCCACCCAACCTTTTTACTTTATTAACTTAAAACATTATTAGTAGATGGATATTGCCCACAAGTTTTGACGTTAAAAAATTGTCAGAAATGTCAAGCACTGTAATCGACATCACCAGATCTCAAAACCCGTGCCAGAAATAGGGGTAATTTGTTACTTATATTATTTTAATATGGTAATAAAGGTGCTAAATGTAATATAATAATAATAAATGCGTAATTTGTTAGATCTGAGGGTGTTGATGGCAATGCCCTCTGGTATCGGATCGCTTTCTTAAAAGAGCCACCCTTTGAATAAAGTATCAATACAATTATGGATACTACGATCACTTATATAAAGTATTTCAGAAATAGGGTTAAATTAATTCATCTCAAATAATAATCACAAACATAAACCATTACGAAAAAATTAATTTCTGATTAATAAGTATGTATGTACATATATAAACAATATGATTAAGTAGTTGAAATAAAAAAAAAATAACGAGTCGAATAGATCAATTGTAATTTCGAAATTAGTAAAATACCATTGCTATTGTTGAATATAAATTTCAAAATTCAAGATTTCTCTTTCAACATTTAAAATGTAAACCTTCCTTTAGCATTGGGAAACAAGAAGAAGAAGAAGATTTTGATTATGTTTTCTCATCCTAAATTTAAATTTCCCGCTCTTAATTATTTATTTTTTTTTCAATAAAAATTAACTGTTAAGTTCTAAATGCATTTATTATTTATCTGAAACGTTATTAATCTGTTTGAAGCGAAATGCATTTTTAATTGTAGTTAATTGGTCTCGATGCTGTACCACCATGGCATGACAATCGACAATCAGCTGATTAGCACCACTGGACCACTGTCACAACTGTCACTACTGTCAGATTTGTGAAAAATGTTGAATTGATTTGTCCTTTGCGTTGCAAAATTGGGACAAATCATTAGTGAATTCGTATAAAAATGCGTACAATCATTTAAGAAAGTTATAAAAATGAATTTGCATCAAATCGTGAGTGGCGCTTGCAATGCTGGCGATAAATGCTTTGCTGTGGGGTCCGTGGAGGGTGTTCCCTTTACTGTACGAATGCAATAAAGTTTATCTAGGCAATTTGAAAATGTATACTTTTAGGCCTATGCAGCGGGGTGCAACATTGTTATTCTTGCTTCCACATTTGAGAGAGTACAGATTATTCCAGGAGCTGTGCATGATTATATTCGAATAAGCTCTATTGATTGTTCAAGCGACACAGGAAAAATTGCCGCTGCATATGATGATAGTGTCTGTATTTATGAGCCTACGCCTTTAATACATAACAATTCCGTACATGTAAGTATTAATAATAATCCAATTAATTTATATAACTGTTATATATGACTATACTTTTTCAGTAAATTATACTCGATCATTGATATGTTTGTACCACTTTATGAAAACTCCAAACGCAAATATCCGTGATGGTATAATAGTGATATAATAAAAAACATTAAAGTTAGAGATAAATATTACAGTAAATATATAAGAATCAATGATAGTAGTGCATTAAATGATTACAAACGTTTTAGGTCATTAATTAAGATTCAAATAGAGGAAGCTTATAAAAATTATATTTAAACTGTTGAGAGTAATATAGTTGGTCATCCTGGGTGTTTTTGGTCATTTAAATCCAACAAAAAATGTAATTCTAGAATTCCGGAAGAAATGTTCTTTAATAATAACGAATTAAATAATCCATAAGACATTGTTGACGGTTACAGTAATTTTTTTTATAGCGTTTATTCTCCGAAGTCAAATATATTCTTAATTACCTATTCTGTTAGCAACTTACCATTCACTTCTTATTGAAAGATTGTTGCAATGTGTTTGTTACTCTTTTATGTATTTTATTTAATTTATCGATACGAACCTCGACATTTTTTGACTGTTGGAAGTTGTCAAAAATATGTACCATTCATAAGAGTGGATATATCAATGATATTGCAAACTATAAACCTATTGCAATATTGTCCAACTTTGTTAAGGTTGTTGAAATGTTATGATCATTTTACTTTAATTTAAATTTTATGTATTCTTTTTGTTTTATAATTGTTCTGTAATTGGATTTATCTGTTGGGCAATAAACATATATTATTATTATACTTTCTGAGTGATAAATAGGCATGTACATTTTTTAACAATTTTAATAAAACACCGAAGTATTTTATTTCCACCATTTTAAATTAAGCATTACAAATAAATGTACATTATTTCAGAGGTTCCTTAAAAATTCTACTACATTTAAGACTTTTAAGGTATTTATTTGAGAAAACGTTAACAACCCTGTTTGGTTTCAGTTTATAATTAATATATTTAAGCTACTTAATTAACAAATTGAATTGTTTTTGCTTAATCTGGTAAATAAAAATCTACGATAAATGAGTAGGTATAACAAAAAATGTGTGCAAAATATTTTTTTAAAATGGGTAATAGAAATAAGTATGTTACCTATATAAATTTAATATATTGAAATCTTATTTCACTCTACCATATACTGTGAGTGTTATTTACCAGGTTAAAAGTTTAATTCTGCTCTGAACACTTGTTTGCTCTTTTTTATAGTGTACATTGAATGACAAATAATATTTCATAGTATCGGTATTTTTTATTGATATTTTTAATTATTATTTCATTTAATAAGTTCCTGCTGCTTTAGAAGTGTTAATGCCTTTGTGTGATTGAGACAAGAAAATAAAAACTGCAGGTGCTAAGAAATGTTATAGTCTGTTAATATTTAAAAAAAACCGGTACATATGCCAATTTCAGTCATTCAGTGTATTTATGAAAAATAATATGGTATTTCACTTAAATGACACTTTGCAAAAATTTGTTTTTAATCACTAGAGATAGTGGAGCACGGAGTTTAACAGGACCGTAGTCAATTTACCAATGAACATATTATGTTCACACAAAATATGTCGCACCATAGTACTATTACCAAAGAGTAAAGTTAAGTCGAGGATAAAATACCAATATAAATTAAGAAAACATGTAAAAATTACAACAGTTACCCAACAAACATTAGTGTTGAGACAAGGCTTCTGTGGCATATTGGAAGTGATTGAAACGTATTATTACCTGCTTTTCTACTGTTGACAACGAACAGTGTGAGGAATTGTTGAGGCATGAAATTGTAGAAAAATACAGAGTCTTCATTGCTGGACGAGGCGTGGCTCTTCAAATGTCTTGCCGCTGTCTAGTTTTGTCGGAAGAATATATATTGTGTTCACACACAGTACAAAACAGGTCATTTCCTTTAACACTTATATCTCTATAATCTTCGGGATTACTGTCAAATCACATTTGAAATAATTTTCGTCAATTTCTTCTATTCTTTAACATATTACTTCACTTCGTTCACTTCTTCCCACAACTAAAAGTTGTAAATGTAAATTATGTTACTATTTATAAATAGTTATTTAAACACACAGAATATAGCTCACAGTATATGTATAAAAAGAAACGTATTGACGCGACACCGACTATTACAGCGTTCCGTAAATAACTAAAACTGAAAGTACAGTTCGAAATGCGAGTCAGCTGTGAACAACGACCTGCGCGTTCAGCCCTGTTAGACTCCACTCTGACACTAACTCTAATAATCACCCTACATTAAATCGAAACACTTCTTCATTGTTTAAGTGGTTTGAATTTGCCTTAAAGAGTGTTTTATTCTATCTGCTATTAACCAATTACTGCTCTGTTTTGAAATTTTTTGATAATAACTTACACGACGGACTAGGGTTTGGACTATAGATGGGTACAGACGGGCACTTTAAAAACCGACTCGCCCATAAGAGCGCTAAGTTGGAATTTAGAGGGCACTCGTCTGCTGACAGCTGGCGCACAGGTCCAGCTTTGGCATTTGAAGCAGACCGTTCCAGAGGAGAAACCTAACGTTACATTTACTCTCGGAGGCGGGCATAGCGATGGGGGAGACGAGGGGGATCTACATGATGAACCAGATAGACCCCAAGGTATGATTTTTTACGTTACTTGAGCTTTTAAACCAAGTAATGTAACTTTTAGAACAAGAACAGACTTCTTGGCATTGTGTTTGGAAAGCTAATACCGCGATACCGGTGCAGCACTTGGCTTTTAGCCCCGACGGGACTTTATTTGCCACTTGCGGAGAAAACGACAGACTCGTGAAGATTTGGTATGAAAATAAACATTGTAAGTTTGCGATAGTAGTTAGGTGAAGGTTTTATACTGTACTTGTGTTAAAAATTGCAGTTCTGTTTACGTCTAAGAGCACTGATGGTCCGTTGGAACTGGAATATGGGTTTGTGTACATTGCTCATCCTAGGGCTGTTACACATCTATCGTGGCGAACCACCAGCAAATATATGCCCAAGTATACTTCTTTTTGATTTCTTAAACTTTTAAATATATAAAATATGGGAATAGTGCTCGTACAACAAATATTATGTAGAAATTAATACAAACATTTTGAGTAATAATTATAAAAAAAGTAGTTTCCGAAACATAAGAAATATTCAATCAAAATAAATTACTTAAGTTAACAATAGTGCAGGGTATAACTTTGAATAGTGGTCACACTTACATAGCGACTATTTTTGACCCTTCTAAAATTCCGTAAAAATTGAATTTATTTTTAACTTTTTTTTATAACTAGACACTGACTGACATACTGCTGTGCACGAACATACCATACTATCACTAAATTTTGTAGTAATTACCTAACCATATTGTTTTATGCCTACACTAAACAATCACTGAAAATCGAAATGAATGTATTAAAATGAAGTAGTGACAAATTCTGCATTTTTGTCTCTCCAAATTCATGTTGGCCATTTGTTTTCTTGCCTGTCTACCATGTCAGCTTATTCTATAAGCATAGCTGCTGTTTATCTAAATCAGGTTAATGACAGAAGTCATTGACACAGACTTTAAAATAACTGTAAATTCATAAAAAAGGAAATTGTTTTTCATTGCAATTAGGCTTAGATTTCAGATTCCGAGAACATATTGACCGTCATGCAAAGTTACACCCTGTATAAAAAAAATGAGCTGTGTGTTTCAAAATCACGGTTTTTAGGGGATCCGTGTCAAATATGTTGGTAACATCCTGCAAAGACAACATATGCCGGCTCTGGGTAGAGACGGTTTTGCCGGAAGACGGCTTGGTCAACTTGTCGCAGCTGGATCCCCAGGCACACCATCCCAAATTCAGGACCCATCGACACAAACACAGATTCATGCAACGCCTGAAACACATGAAGTAAGTTTCCGTTTACATATTTTTTTTCGAATTTCAAACATGGGTATTTTAACGCCAAACCTTATATATGAGCAAAGTTATGTGTAACCCACAGTATGCTGCTTGATTCATACATAATGGTGTTTGTATTTCGAGTACATGTTTTCAGAATAACGTTTTATTATTTATTAAATGTCACAAGGATGTTATGTGCGTATGGGTGAGTAACAGAGATATCTTTCTTGATGTACTACCGTTAAAATTTGTGGCTTAAGGGTACAGTAGTGTTATTGGTTTCTATACAGTCAAAATATGAACTTTGGAGCATTCTGCCTTATGGCATGCGGTAACGCTTTCTGGGCAAAGGTAAAATAGTGATATACAGGGTGAACCTTAAATAAGTACAAATATTTTAACTGCTGATGTAGTTCGTCATTTCAATCAGTCTAAAGAAAGCCATTTTTAAAAATTTCTAATATTTACGGAAATATTAATTTTTTTTAAAAATACCCACATTTTGAGGACCGCTGGCTGATTTTTCATCCAACAACGTAATGAAACATATGATTTGTTGCGAGATTGCCATATCTCCTCCAATATAAATATTACGTTTCCTTTAACGTAATAGTTCTATTTTAAAAATACTTGTTTTAAGCATAAGTACAGTAAAATTGGGTATGTAGTATGATACGCAGCAATATTAACATAAATTTTAACATCTGAACTAACCTTACTATACTTCAACGATTAAAAATGAATTTACGCAAGTTCAATACTAAAGTAAAATATTTAGGAAGATATTACGTGATATTACTATGTCCAATGTTCAAAAATTATACATAAACGTGCACACAAGCTTACCTGTTTGTTAAAAAATTAACTATTTAATCAGTAATCCACATTTCACAAGTTAAATGTCATTGTACACTGTTAGAAAGGGACACAAAACACAATTTCCTTAAGTTATTTTATGAAGAATAACGAAAAACTATGCACGCGTTTTTTATTTAAAATGGAAAAAATGTCAACTTTTAGCAAATTTTATTGCTATTTTCATGCATTATGTGGGGTTAACAAGTTTGACTTGGGCTTCCGATAATCTGTCATGACAGTCAATGACAGTTTGATAATAAAAAATAATATAAAATGTTACACTTGACAAAATTCGCTAAAAGTTGAGATTTTTTCTTCCTTGAAGCAAAGACATTTGTGTAATACTGGCAACACTGTGAACCACACGTTCAGTCTGCAGCACTATGACTCATAAAAGTATGAAGGGTCTGTCTAGGCCAACGGTCCTCAACAAGTTTTCTGCTGAAAAATTACGAAATTTATTTAAAATTTCACTTTTTTATTTCTGATTTTTTTGTAAAAAAACTATTAATTATGTGTTCTACACACAAAACTATACTGCTGGTTAAAATATTTGTACTTATTTAAGATTCACCCTGTATAAGCTTTAAGGTATTTGCGTGACGGCAACAGGTCTCATTGACGAATATATATTCATATATTTCGATGAAATGCTTTGCTGGAGTTTGATGTTATATTAATATAAACTGCGTTATTGTGAGTCATTTATTATAGAGAGAAATGTCTCAGTTGCTATGATCTTGTCGCTTAAGTATGTTTATAAGCAGCTTCGTAAAAGACTTAAGACTAATTTGTTTTTTTCTCTAATTTTATATGCAGGGTTAACTGTGAGTAAGCACAAATCTTTTAGAGAAGCTAGAGAAAATTAAGAATTAACCAAAACATTATTCAAAATATTGCCAAAATTATTTAACCTCTATTTATCAGTTCGAAGCCATTGAGGGTCAGTGCAGATTTCCATAGGTGCAGATTTTCCAAGAGGAAAATTTGTATTGTCTTTTGGGTCTCCCTGAGCACATGGTTAAAATTTTTGTGCTTAGTAACAACCCTGATAGTTAATATGAATCATTAACATATTTATTATTTTATTATTATATTATTTTGTATGAATTGATGCTAACATTTTTAATGTAATCTAATTATTTTATGCTTCTATTGATTTTGTACTTCATTTGACTAAACGGCAAAAACAAAAATTAATAGTTTTAAGTCTTTTATGATAAAAAATTGTGTCCCTTGTCAATGCTGATACCCATGTATAGGAGGGCAAATAATTTTTAGGACTTGTTTTCATATAAGGCGTAATGCAAAGCATCACGGCCAAGGCACTGGTGGACCTTCACCTCCTATACCTACCCTACCTTCCACTTACAGTGTACACGATTTTCATTCCTACGGCTACCACGGGACCGGTAAGTCTTGAAATGTTAAATACCGTCAAAGGTTTGATACTTTAATTATAAATTTATAAGTACAAGGAACAGGCTTTATTTATGTGTGGGGGTGGAAGCTGTATAGGGTGTTTTATTGAGGGTGATGAGGAACCACGTCGAACTACTAGTCTAGGAGCTTAGAAAAAAAATCCTGTTAAGGAAAATTGTCAAGGCAATTTGCTGGAAATAATTTTTAAGGCACAATTGCTATGGCCATGTAAAAAAGGCATTTTCCACGAAAATATTCTTATAAAAGTTATTAGGAGAATACAGTGATAATTTCACTACATTTGCTGGAAGATGTAAAATTTGGGCAGGAGAGAGGAAGGAAGGTCCACTGATATAACTTCATAATTTTGATTTAGTTCAGAAAAGCAGAGTTTGTTGATTAAAACAAAATATTAGTTGTGTCATAGTGATTCCTAGAAAATCACTATGACACAACTAATATCTCACTAGAGCGCGTTATTTGAAAAATTCCTTATTTTAAATTGTTCTCTAAATTAATGGAGATTTCACATGGTTTCACAATCTTTTTTAATCTACTTTTTGATTATGGTATATAATTATGTCGTTTCATTTAAAATTTTGGAGGAAAATTCAGAATAAAGAAATTTTTCAAATAACGCCCTCTAGCATGTGTCATCATCATAATCACTGTGATATGGTTTTATTTTGTTTTAATCAACAGACCTTTATCAAGTTTGTCAAATTTGATTAAGCCAAACCAAAATTATGGACACTTTTATTAGTAGACTTTCTTTCTTCTCTCCTGCTTAGTATGTCACACACTTTTCAGTGCCGTCAGGTGTCCCCCAAGGATCTCACTTAGGACCTCTCTTGTTCAATCTCTTCGTTAATGATATCTTGCACTGCTTTTCAGCTAGTGAGGCCCTGCTTTCTGGAGATGACTTGAAATGTTTCAAATTTATTGATAATCATAATGAAGCCTTGCAGGTTGACTTAAACAGTGTTTCAAAATGATGTTTATTGAACGGCATGGAGTTGAATGTCTATAAATGTTGTATTATGTGATTCCATCACTCTCATAACCCTCATTTTTAACTACAGCCTAAATGGTGTTTTTGTAAATTTTAGTTCTAGATTGTATCCTACATGTTTCACATTTTTCTATGTCTTCTTATTACCATTATATTGACTGCTGTTTGTTATTTTTGCTGAATTAGGCTTGCCCCTAATAAATAAATAATAAATAAATAATTTTACATTTACAGCAAAAAGTGTGCTACTACCAAAAAAGATTCCAGAAAAATGCATTTTTTACATAACCCTAAGCATTTATGTCTTATTTCTCTTGGCCATTTTTTTCTTGGCGTCTGAACTAGTAATTCCTGTGATATTGTAACCTGCCGTCATCCTTAGTGAAACACCCGTATATATCTTTTTGACATGTTACATTATATGATCTAGGAGTCACACCAGGTCTACATTTCCACTTAGCAGCTTCCGTTAATGCGGAAACCGATATTCCGCTTGTTCCGAGTATTAGCTATTGCAATCCACGTCCTGCCTTTGTCTTGCATTGGTTAGACAATAAAGAGATGCAATTTAGTTTGCAGGCGGAATTGTTCTTAGAGGAATTTGCAAGGTACCTAAATTTATTTACGTGTGCAAATACGGGGGTTAACTATTCTAATTATAGACCTGTCGTTGAAAATCCGGATTCGGAGGAATCCTCGGAAGAACCATTAATGGATGTTGGTTCTGATGGTGTAGATGCCCGCATAGAGAGCTTTTTAAGAGACTGGCACCACAGTCCGGATTTATTGTTCAGCATACATCCCGTAGACGGCAGTTTTCTAATTTGGTACCTACATTTCTTTTGATTTTTAAGCCATTATTTTATTTTGAATTTCGTAGGGTTGTGGAATGGCTGGATGAATTCCATCCCGGGTCATTCCGACAAGCACAGGTGTCTTTTTCAACTCGCATACCCTCTGCATTTCCTCTGGGTGATTCTATGAGTATGTCAACCACGGTCAGCTTGTACAATACCACGCCTCTATTAAAACATTTAGTTAAAGACGCCATCGCCAAAGAAGTGTGCCATAGAGATCTGGCCAGTGTGAAGGAGGAGGAAGAAAACGCTCAAAAAATCGAAGTAGGTGGTACAATATTTCAAACAAGCAATGTCAATAGCGTCGCCACACAATGTTAGTGTTAGATAGTTGTACAAATATTACTTATCTTGTAAAGATGCTTCTAAGCAGCGGTGAACCTTATCTGCTAATTCTTCATTTGAATAAGGCATATCTAAATATTTTAAATCAATCTACACTTAAAACCACTTCCACATATTAACCACACTGAATTAGTGAATGCCACCTAATTAGTGCCTTGTGTAGTTCTCATGGACAAGTTCACAAGTTTTCATATGAATTTTGTAGTTTTGTAAAAAAATCAGATCTTAGGTGGGAGTGTTTCAATCATTTTTTGACCTTTAAGTTGGTTGCTCTTTAAAGTACAAACGTACATATTTTTTTTTGTGACACTGCATGCTTAGTGAAAATTGTTTATTGTATTGCCACATGATAAATTTAAAGGAAATCAATTTCAAAGAATTATTCAATGTGTAGGTTTCAAATTCGGTGGAGGAACAAAATGAAGCGTCTCCGGTGGTATTTTTGGTGACCAAACACGACAACGGAACTCTAAATCTGTGGCAGGTTATGTTTGCTGACAAAAGCAAATTCAGCCAGGTGCTCAGTATTGGACACAAAAGCAGGGCGTCTGGTCACAGATTCAGGGTAAACGACATAACGTGTCACCCTGTTCTTCCGTTACTTTTAACTACCAGTCATCACAACATTGTGGATCAGAAGTCCAACGCTCAACACAGAACAGTGAGTGGGATTTGAATTTTTTCTCGATTGTACAATTTTTTAATATTTCAGGGATTCTGCAGTGAATTGATTCTATGGAAGGTAGATGCGGTAGGGCCCTTATCAAAATCCGGAGGTATATGTGAGCTAGCCAGAATCAGCTCCCCAGAACCATCGGCGTTCAGTAATGTAGCTTGGATTCCTACGCTGCTACCCTCTAGCACTCTTGGAAATCTTTCTAACTCGCCCAGTGCTTGCTTTGTGGCATCCGACGGGCAATGTTTGAGAGTATACCAAGCGGTTATAGACGCAAGAACATTGTTAGCAGATTTATCGTTTAAAGAAAGCAGGAGGAACGAAGAGAATGAGAGCGTTTCAGATTTATCTTCTTTCAATCAAGAGAGCATGTTGGAAAATATTAACATCGTTTCCCAACAAAGCACATCAAGACCTGGGTGTATCATTCAATTGGAGACCATCTCGGAGGCTATTCAGTGGCAAAACACCACATTTTTACATGTTTACCAGGAACAGTTAATCACGGGTCAAAAAAGTTCACCGGTTAATTTATCGGGTCACGACGCCATGGTCGACTTACAACAAGCCTCCGTGTTCGAAGAACCTTTCTACATCGTTTTATTAGACTGCACAGATCAGAACACAATCATCCACATGTGGAAACTAACCATTGCCTCTACCGACACTGAATGTCCGTTAACGGGCAGCCAAATGTATGTCCCGGATTCTAACCTCGTCCAGGATGAAAACGATTTATCTAGGAAGAACAGTATGGAATCATTACATCTGCGACCCTCCAAAGTGAGCCCCCACATCAACTTAACGGTAACGAGGGAGGTTAAGCAAGTGTTACCACTCCCAGATGGCGTTGAAATCGTTCACGCTACTCCCGCCGCCGGTCATCTCAGCTCGGCATCTATCTATCCAGCTTGCCTGGCCCCCTATTGTTTCGCGACTGCTTGTAGCGATGGGGTAATACGTTTCTGGGCCGTGTCCACCGGTTCCAACCATATTAAAGAGTTTGGCCATTTATTTTTGGAAGAAGACGGAGAGGTGGTTAATAAAGGCAAAATTTGGATGGAATGGAACATGATCAAAGAATCCGCCATAGAAATCGAGGGACAAGTCTTAAATATTAGCGTGGCGTACTCCGGAAGACTGGCTTGTGCTTACAAGTACGGGAAGAGCTTTACGCGGCCTAGTAAAAACGATCACGACTCGAGATACATAAATCTTTGCGTGGCTATATACGAATGCGAGTCATCAGGCGGTACTGAATGGGTTTTAGAAGACGTAATTCACTTGAAAAATATACATTTACCGAGAATTGACATCAATCGACACTTGGATTTGAGCTACTTATATGACTCAAAGACTCTAAAGAAGAAACAGAGAATCAACGAGGTGCTGCACACTTTTTCCAACGATGACCGGCAAAATCTCACGGCCGAACCACACATCAAGTCAACATTACTAGCCGTTCCCAGCTTCACAACTCTTCAATCTCTGAGAAAATCTATCTCGGAAATGGGTAACATTTGTCCGTTAACCCAAAAACACATCGTCCAGCTGGACTGGGTATCGAATGAGGACGGATCTCACATTCTAACGGTTGCTTGCGGCAGTAAAATTATGTTATACACTCCGCTTTCTACAGATTTAGCTCAAGCCAATGTTAAGGCGATGAAAGAATCGCTTAACAATTATCGTCCTATATTGAGAAAGGCCAGTTCTCTAGCCCAACCCCTTTTTGTGGACGATTTCAAGTGGATGACTTTACGGAAGATCGAATTGCAAACAGCGGACGGCCTGCCGGCGTTACCCATGCAGATAAGCTGGGTGCGAGACGGTATATTAGTTGTCGGAATGGATTCGGAAATGCACGTGTACACCCAATGGAAACCGCAAAATCCCAGCATTCAACAAGTTGAAACTAGCGAAACTGATAGTAAAAACGGCAGAGATGTTGATTTCCGCACTTTAACCCAGGAAAACCAACGGAAACTGGCAGCAGTTCCTACATTGGGACGTATCAGTTCTGTTAACCTTCAAATATTGGATCGGAAGAGGAACAAGGAACCCAACCTTGATTATATGCCGGATTACGGGTTGTTCGAAGCCTCCAGGATTGCCTGTCCCGTGTTACCACAATATCACCCGAAACAACTGATGGAACTATTAAATTCCGGCAAAATCAGATGGGTGAAGGCAATTTTGTCGCACCTCGTCAAATGCATCGGAGGCCAAGACCCTCCAGAGGAAATCCAGGGATGGGCCAGAAATAGAACTCTATCCGTCAGTTACCCAGCTGGTAGCCCGGAACACCGTGCCAGCATCAGTGAAATAACTCTGGATTACGACGAAATCAATAACATCCCTCCGTTACCGCTATGGACTTTATTAGCTGCCGATCAAGAATCTTCCAGGGCCCAAGAAGATAAGAAAGATTACAACGAACTTTTCGATAACAACATCATAATGGAAGAGTCGCTTGACACTCTTCTTGAAGATCAGGACGTTTCTCGCATGGAAAGGAGACCGTCGGAAAGAAATCTTGGACTGACCCATTTCACTCCTAAGCAGGGAAGGATCTTGTCCAGGCTTCTGACTCATACTCATCTACCAGGTCTGTCCAGTCTGGACCAAATGCATTTGCTGGCCCTTGCGGATACAGTGTCGACTTGTAATACCGATCTAGCGGAACGATTTGCTATCGATGCGGCTAAGTCTGCGATGGCAAAGGAAAATTTGTCGGGACAGACGGAAGAGATTATGACAGATAATTTGGATGATTGCGGGCTAAGGTTCTTGCTAGCGATGAAGCACTTTGGGTATTTGTTAAGGTGAGCTTTCTGTTCTTTATGTTTTGTATTAGAAAATGTGAAACAGTAGTATATTCAAGTATATCACATTACTGATTGATTCATGATTTTGCGTCTTCTTTACAAGTACCTGATATTTGGTAAAGTTGCTTTTCGTATTGGCTTTAAAATATAACAGGAAGTTTACCTTTTGAATAATCATTACGTTGATGTTAGCGGATTAGTATAGGGCGAAATTTAAACCAAAAAGTTTTCATAAGTGACGAGATTCCATTTATTAGTAACTGATTGAACTGTCACTTTCTAAAAAAAATACTTGTTCATAGGCATATATTAAGAATATTGCTTTCAAATAAAACAAAAAATGTGCACTTTTTAACAATTGTTTTACCGATGTCTATGGATTAGACTTTTGAAAAAATTAAACCAAATAAAACCATTTTTAGTCAAAACTCATTAATACTTATTAGTTCCTGACTTATCAAACAGTTGTCTGTAAACTAATTCAATATTTGATATTGACACTCAATAATATATTTTTTTGCCCCCTATTGCACTCCATATTAAAACTAAACTATAATTCACACTTTTTCTAAAGCCATGCAGAACAATTTGAAAATAGGATACTTTTATCTTGAATGAAAAAAATGTAGAATCTGCATAAGACAATTTGTAATAAATCGGGTCTTAGGGTTAACACAAATCCAACAAATCGGTATATGTGTAGGTGTAGTGGACATTTTCTGTATTTTTTTAGTAATTGTGCAAACTTCATTGAGATCGTACGATATTTATTTATAAAAAGTGTACAAAAATGCAAAACATACACAAGAATATTTGCACAAAATCTCGGTGCTTACCTATTTCTCATATTTCCCTATATAAATTTCCCGTAGACCCGAAGCTCTGTAAGCATTGAAAAATTAAATTGAGAATCGAAAAACCAATAACAAAACAGAAAATAGTATATAGTAAACATTTTCTTATAGATGATTTTATGCTAGGTAGTTATAGCAAGGTTATGTTGTGAATTAAGGATGTTTTTAAATCTGTGTTACACATTACACTGCTAATTTTCTCTATTTAATAAAATAGATTTCATGAGGTGGCTGAACTAAAGCAGACATTTGTAAAAAGGTTTGTGACAATTTGGGACTTCTCACGTTCTACCTCAGAAAAAACTATGTGCAAGAAGAAAGGTGAGGCGAGTCACCTTCCTTTGGAGGTCGCACACATAAACCATATCGTTATATATGAATCTGAATAATTGAATATACAAAAAATTTGCGATATATATGCGTTCTAGGAATTTGTCTTACATTAAGTTTCTCTCCTATAATACACCTTCACCTAAAAAATATAAAAAATTACTCCATAAAACGCAACCTCCCTGGCAATTAGAAGCGTTATAATCTTCAGTGGTAACTGCAAACAAATTGTTGTTCACCCCTACATCCGACATCTTGAATTTTACAGCGCCATGTAGCGGTTCGTGAATTTCATCAATAATTGTTCTGTCTGTGAAATTTTTAGTTGGACCAAATATATTTTCGTAAAACATTAAACCTATGGGAATTTGATTTGCAAATGGTTGGATTTGATTTACAATGGGTTGAATGCACAGTGTAATTATTTGTTATCAGGCAGTGAATAGGGAATTACAGACCACAGAAACAGTTGTTTTGTATGTATTATATGTACAGTACCGAACACCTGTGGTTAAGAAAAAGCTTTGCTAAATAACCTACACCAACGCTAGTATATCAAACTGTCAAATGTCAGATTTCAAATAGAGCAACATATCTTCTATACTTACGATTGTCTTATTACTTAAAAAATAGTAGATGGGTCTGAATATTTCTAGATAAATATTAAATTTTGTGTCTACAGATGTTTGCCCTTAGCTCAAAGATCGCAGTTCCAAAAGCAAGGGGTTGGTAATAATAATCTAGCTTGGGCCTTCCACTCTGAGACACAAGAAGAGCTGCTTAATTTGATCCCAAGTTACGCTAAGGCTGAACCTACCTGGACTCAGCTGCGAGAGTTAGGCGTGGGTTGGTGGATAAGAAACTTAGCGTTACTCAAACAATGCGTTCAAGTTCTGGCAAAAGCAGCTTATCAGTCGAAACAGGATCCGATGGATGCAGCTTTGTATTACTTGGCTATGAATAAGAAAAGTCTACTGTGGGGTTTGTACAGGTAAGTATGTAAAAATCATGAAGGAGCAAGAGAAAAATTGTTTATTTTTAGATCGAAACGAGATGACAGGATGACTGCGTTCTTCTCCAACAATTTTTCAGAGGACCGGTGGAGGAAAGCTGCGCTGAAAAACGCCTACGCTTTACTAGGCAAGCAACGATTCGATCACGCGGTCGCTTTCTTCTTATTAGCCGGAAATCTTAAAGACGCGGTTGAAATTTGTTTACATCGCCTTCAAGATCTTCAATTGGCAATAATCATCGTTAGATTATACAGAGGAGACGGAGAAGAATTACAACAACTATTGTATAAGGAAATATTAGGATGCGACGAAAACGGTACAATCAATTCAAGAACGGTTTCATGCACATTGATAATTTTTTTTTAGGAGAAAATCAGGACTTGACAAAAGCACATCCCGATCCATTTTTGAGATCAATGGCTCTGTGGCATTTAAAAGACTACCAGGCGGCGTTAAACACCCTTCTGGTGGGTAGTGCCGGCACACAACACCCTGCGCACGATGATGAAGCGAGAGAAACAAAAGAAGCAGATCCGAATGTGTTTAATTTCTACGTGTACTTGAGAACCCATCCTCTTCTCGTACGCCAGCATCTAGCGGCATACGGTACCAGGAAAGTTTGGCTACCAGGCGGTAAACAGATAGTGGTCGACGAGTGGATAACCCCACTGGAGAGACAGTTGTACTTTGCGACGGCCCACGGTCACTTTAGGGCGGGTTGCCCTGCTTTGGCCTTAGAGGTGTTGTCTAAGCTGCCTTATGTGGTGTCAGATCCTTTAAAACAACCTATGAGTAAGTAAGAATGTCTTTTGGTTTGTACGTAGTCCTTTAAGATGAATTTTATTGATTTTAGAAACGTTGAAAGATAGTAAATTGGACAAATCTGAAATATCTACGGGTATTATTTCCTGGGACAGCAAACCGCAGTTAAGTAAGAGCGAAGATTTAGATTGGGGTGCTCCATCAACTGACTTATCCGTAAAAACTGATGATTTTGAGTTAAAGTGGAGCGATGACGAAGATAAAGATTCCGACGATTCCGATGGCGGAATAAGTATGAACATAGGTAAGAAGCAGGAAGACACTAAAGAAGAGGACGAAGAAAATGAAGAAGAGGAAGAGTACCAACAGCAAATCGATATCATGGCACAGCAACTTAAATTTATCGCTTGTTTGAAGATCCTTATGGAAGAACTGTCGACGCTGGCAACCGGTTTTGAAGTTGACGGTAGTTTTATTTCTGTTTGTGATCGATATAAACCCTAACTGGAATTTGCTTTCAGGCGGTCAGCTCAGATATCAACTGTACATGTGGCTGGAAAAAGAGGTGGAAGCACTGAGACAGCTTTGTAATTACACCACGACGGAAGTGACCGATCTTTCGGAATTGGAACAATCTCAGGAAGCGGAGAATACTGGTACTGAAGTTTCAAGTGCCAAACCGACTCTGCACGAAATTTTGGTGCAGGAGAAGCTTGATTTCGAGGCCAAAGTTCAAAGAGCGGCTAAGAGGAAGCGTTGGTTAAGAGGTGAGATACTTTTTTTAATAAATTCTATTTTATTTGATCCATTTTTGTCTTTTCCAGCTAACGAGACATTACTAAGAACATTATTAAGCTACTGTTCCTTACACGGCGCTACCGGTGGTCTGGCCTCCGTCAAGATGGAACTTATGTTATTACTACAAGAGCTCCAGCAAGAAAAAACTCATCAGCAGCTGTTGAGTCCTTTACCGTTCCCGACAAGCCTACCTCTCCTCGCAGCAACTGTTGCCAGCAGTAAGACGGTGGTTGCAGATCCTATTAGGTACCTCCAGTGTCTCACGCACGATATGCTGCAAACTGTACGTTTTAATATAATGGAAAATGTTTGTCATTTCATATTAATATTTTTTAGATGGTGGAAATGTCGCAACCAAACATAAGTCAGACGCAGTTGATCGTTTTGAGAGATCTCGCTATCGCCCTCTCCGCTTGCATTTATCAGTCTCTGTGCGACTCGGATACGTTCAAAAATACAATCCAGGATCAACAGGTAAGTTACTAGAAGGTGTTTTTAGTTAATTAAACATATACAGGGTGTCTACTTTTATTTCTGTACAAATCCGTAAAATCTTTATTCTTCAAGATAATCAAAAAATTTTGTTAGTATTTTAAATGACATCGAAAACCACTTCCTCTGACTGTACCAGCATTTAAGATGGCGATCCAAGACCTGCTATGATTTTTTTTATACCCCCGAAATTCAATAAAAACGCTTAGCGATTTTTTTATTTAAAATCTGATAGGGTGGTGTTACTCAGGTCATTTCAGAACCCGTATGTATGAAATTTGACTGCTTGATTACGCAACAAATATACTTCAAGTAATTCTAAACTGTCGAATCTTTATTTTGACGTTTCTGTTACTCACTTGCGATTTCTGAACATGAACTGAACTGTGGAAGTGAAGCTGATCCTCTTATATATATTTTTAGGATTCTCAAACTTTCCACGGTTTTGAGAATGTGTCGAGAACCAAATCTCTAGAAAACGTTGAAATAACAGTATTACAAAAATTATAAATTCTAACACAAACAAGATCATAATTAACAAACTAAAAAGGTAGGTGAGTTTCTGTAACAGTATTTATTTTGAGAGAGGAGACGGATATACAGGGTGTTTTGGAAACAGGTCTCATAAATTGAAATGTTGGTAGAACATGTAAATACTGTTTTTTTATACAAGGTGTATACAGCTTTTTAATTGTTTTTTGTTGCATTTTTGGAGGCCTTTATGCTCGTAAAAACAAATTTGAGATCCATGGCCAACTTTATGAGTAATAACAAAAAAACCTGTAAAGTGCCCAAACTTTAAGGCAACAAAAAACAATTAAAGATTTTTGACGTGTCTCGCATATTAAGCGAGATACATGGGAGTGGCCCTCTTATGTGATACAGCCTGTATATATTTTAACTAGTTCCTTCATTTTATTTAGTGTGTAGAATATGTAATTTCTACTATTTTTATGAAAAACAAAAAAAATTAGGGAAATGTAAATTTTTTTATAAATGTGGCTTTTTTCGTTAATTTTCTGAAGTTGATGTTTAAGAATTTACTGAAGGAAAGTCGCTGACTGTCATCCTATATCAAAAATCATTTTAGAGATATTCATAATATTATCATCTGTTAAGATTGTATAAAAATACAGTTTGGAAATATTTGCCAGGATTTTTGTGTTTATCTTTGCTTGTCTATTGGGTTGGAAAATATGTCTTTCCAGAACTACGAAAATTTGTGACTATTTTTATGTAAGTTAAATGAAAATTTGGAGAATTTACTTATTTTGTCTTAAGGGAATTTTAAGGTGGTTTTTTTACCACAAGCGTAAGTTTGGTTGTCTTCTTTGATTTACTCTTGTTGTTCTAGAGTTAGGCTCTGTGGGGACTAACCTGCTTGCAGTATCCCTGAGTTTTTTCTTATATTGATTACAATTTCTGGCGTTGGTATTACAGCTGTTACAGTTGGAGTCACTTTTTTTAATAACGATGATCCTATAATAGCTTCGGCAACTAGTCACATCCCATGCTTCCAAAATCATAGAATATTAGATAGACCTAGAGATGTGTACATTAATTCTGTTCCTGGCAGTGACCAGTTACCTAGGTCACATCATAACAAAAAAAGAAAGAAAATTTGCATATCACTTATTAACCTTTATTAATAATACAACCTTTCATAAAAAACATTCTATAAATATATATATATAATTTGATTGGAGGCATATCTCCGTTATGCTGTGACCCGCAAGCAGCGTTACGAGTTGCGGATTTGCGGTAAAGAAGTCAGTGCCACACTTCACATGCGATCATTATAACTATGGTCACTGGCAATCATTCGGTACCAGTGCAAAGCGTTTTGTTTTAAAACATACAAAATCAAAATACATTTTTCTGACTTCAAATTTATCTATTTAATTTATTAAAATAATTCCAAACCGGAGATTTCCTTTTAGAAAATGGTGGACCCATTTTACAAAATAAAGTAAGAAGTAAATAATAAAATAATAGTAATCTATCTATACTGTAGTAATTCTTAATTTCCTAACCTGACTTATGTTTTAATTTCACAATATGATTCATAATTTACATAACAAATGAAGTCTACACTACAGTTATACAGTACACCCTATTCGACACACTTGTGTAGTACTGGTTGCATAAACTGCAGGATTCGATTGTCCATCCGATTGTTAAAATAATTGAATCGGGAGAAAACTAGTAAGGTAAGTTTGGTTTGCAGGCGGTTGTCAATGGTAAAACAATTTCACTCTCTTTAGAAGTAACTAAAATTGAAACTGACAGGAATAAAAATGTTTAGCATAAATATTAATTACAGGAAATTGGTACTACACACTTAGTTGGTAGAAAAAGACGTGTCTCTATCAACGAAGGACAGAACATCATTACTTTGCCTTCAAAGTGGCCGGGCGTCACTAGTTTGAGAGCGCTCTTGGCGAGAGAGAAGGACGAGGACTCTCCAAGACTGACAGTGTTATTATGCGAATCTTTCACAGCAGTGTATTTAGCTTTATTGTTGTATGGGTTGGTCACCTGTGACTGCGTGATTTTATATCACGTCACGGCACACACTTTCAACCAAGACATTTGGGGACTGTAAGTATTAATGATATTAATCGAAAGATTGAAGTGTATCTGTATATATTCTTGTTTGTAGACTATTCGGGGGTGGAATAAAAAAATTACTGCGTACCGCAAGCCTGAGCGGCGCAGGTGGCTCAAATCCGCAGCTAATGACCCAACACAGCGTGCAAACTCCTACAGATGACGCCGGGGGCCCCACCAATTGGCTAAGCAAACAGAGAATCAAATTGAACACTAAACTGTTAGGACAGCAACCCTCGGTCATGAAAGAAGACAAGCCCACTTACAGGGAGCAATTTGTGCCCCCGGAAATGAGCGTTTTAGCGTATTTATTGCAGAAGGTGCTCTTATTTATCTTTTTGTTCGATTTCACTACTTATTGTTTGATTTTAGCCCTCTTCTGGTGATTACATCGATGAAGTGGAGAGCGAAAATGAAGAAAGCGAAGAAGAGGAAGATGTGTTTGACGGCCCAGGAACGTCCATAACTAAAGTCGTAAATAACGAACATTCAGATCCCAACTCTTATTCTTGGTTGGTTTTGAAATTGGCAACTTTAAAAATCGTTCAAAATCGACTCACCGATTTTCTCGCGGTAAATTATAGAAAAATATTTTTTGCCTTGAAATTATTTTATTTTTTTTCTTCCAGGTTGCGGCTTTGGAGATGAGCGAACTTCCTGTGGCTAGTCCGCTCATACACAGCAGCCTCAGGAGGCTCACGAACTGGCAAGAAAACTTGAAGAAAGAATTGGACAGCCGACAGACACCTGCGGAATACATACCCGGTTGTTTCATAGAAAACACTAGCGGACCTGCGATACAAAAATACAGGCAAATTACTACAATTGTGTCATTTGAACTACTGATTTTCCTTTAAAATTTTTTACAGGCAGTTATTGGAACCACAGAATACACCATTCAGCAACAAGAGCTCGGCGAGTGCCGCTAGAAACCTGTGGACATATTTGGTGCACCAGGAATCTGTCCAGGATATATTTATAAGAGCCGTGTTTGGTAAACGAAGATCATCGGGAGTCATGGATGAAATCCTGCCCCATCCCGAACCGGCAGCTATCGAACCTGTCAGGATTATTCATAAGGATCAGGATTCCATAGCCGCTTTTTGTCTCAATCAAGTAAGTCTGGAAAAGAAACCGATTAATTTTGTTTGCCTCTTTAGACTTTCAGCATTGTTGGACCAAGTTTTTGGTTAGTGAATTGTTCAAGAAATTGGCCAATTTATTGGTAAAATTGAAGACTTTTGAAATAAAAATCAGTTAGAAACCATATTAAACTTATAACCAAACTAACTTAACTGGGATACAAACACTTAACTGTTTAAAACATGAGTCAGAATTGCAGTATAACAATGTAAAAGTCACTAAAAATGACCAAAATTGGTAATTAAATTAAAATTAGGTAAATTAGTCTTTATTTTCTACTCAGAATTATTATTTTTGGTATTTACTGACAATTTCAATGTTTTTAAATCGATAATTACCTAGAACTAGGAACAAAATTTACAAATTGACAACACTGTGGAGTTGTGTATCTGCTTGTAGGCAATAAATTTCTCCATATATTAAACATATATCCCATGATAATTCACATATTTGACATGATATAAAAGGCGCATATAGAATATTATGATGAATTAACATAATTTTCATTATTTTGGTTTTATAATCGGGGGCTAATCATTTGTCATTTATTAAATATGTGTACGAAGCAAATGTCTCTATAAAAATAAGTATTTTGAGTCAAAGTTACAAGAGTTTCGTGTGTATTAAATATTAACAGTTGACAAAAAATCTGCATAATTGGTAAATAAAATAAAATCAGATCAATTGTCTTAAATTTTTACTCATAACTATGTTCATATATTTTGTTTAAATTACATGTATTAACAATTTCAACATTTGACTAAAAAATTCCCTAGAACTAGATAAAAAAATTACAAATATTCCACTATAATTCGAGTAGGGCAATTGAAAAAATACTTTTAGATTACTTTGAAGAATAAACACAATTTTGTTTAATAATCGACTGACCATTCTCTAGTTTTTGATTTGAGTCAAAATTACAGTTTTTTATTAGCAATTTTACTGATTTTGACTTCTAAGAATTCCCTAGAACTGGGGAAAAATTCAGAAAGTGGTAACACTGTGCGGATGTGCTTAGAAATATTCATAAATGAACACTAAAGCACAGTTTATACAGTTCGTCGAGTGAAGGTTCCAGAGGGTGTGGCTAAATCGCAGCTAAATGCGCAATGAACCCCAATGAAATTCATTTGTACACGACGAAGTGGGAGAAAATCTATTTCTTGACAAATCATCGTGCCCCTTGAGCGCGTGAATGGGCGCGGCTAAATACGCAGTCGTCTAAAAAAACGAAATCTGGGAACTCGACATCAAAGGAGCCGATGTGAAGACGACGGACTGTATAATAGACTGTGACTAAAGACTTAAATTTGCAACATCAAGAATTAACATGATTTGTGTTTTATAATTGAGAACCAACCAATTAGCAGTTATAAATAGGTAATAATAAACATGTTTAATTTTAGTGAATTCTGATATTTGTACAGTATATTTGTAACTTGGCCGATCTCTTGGACCAAAAGTTACCTTCAACTGTTTCCTCAAATTTATGGTTATGTTGTAGGACATTGTGCCTTACGAGCTGCCTGTAATTTTCGCTTTGTTACTTACAGTACTAATATCGCTACAGATAAACAAAACCTCTTAACTAATCTGTAGACGTTTAATCTGTTGAAGGTGAACGGAGGTCTGATTGCCGTAGCGACACCCAAAGAACTGCAAGAGATGGACATATCTCTCTTGCTCGAATTGCCAGCCTGGCTTGAGGATGAGTGTGAGTTGGACATACTCAATATGACCAAGGAAGTTCCTGATGCTAACGTTCCTCCCTTCCTCGTCATCCACGGTTCCAACGAAAAGGGTAAGGACACGCAACCCGGGAGCCCCCAGCCTGGTACGACCAGTCAGACCGGACGTGGCGCTAATGTGGTGAGTTTTTTTTTAAAAGAGGTAATATATAATTCAATATTTGTATCTAGAACAGTTGTTTTCCAAATTCGGATGTGAGTATATCAGTTGACAAGTTTGTTAACTTTGGTGGTACTTTTATGTTTGAAATTTTATATCTGTTGGTGTTAAGAAATTATAATATATCTATTTTATTTGAAATAAATAGCTTAACTACACAAAACGTGGAGAAATATTAAAATAAATACAAACTTTGAGGTTATGTAACTTGTTAATATAAGGTTTATATAAAAAATCATATGATTTGAGGTGTTTTCTAGTAAACTGCTTTGAAATAGTTTCAAAACTGTGCAAATCTGAAATAAACTCATGACGTTTCTTCAAAATTAACCATTTTAACGCATGCATCCTTTTTCCGCTCTTTTGTTTACGACACTACGTTTATCTTTATCCAAAGCAAAGTAATTGTCCAGATTATTGACAGTTTATTATAATGGAGCGACAATGAAACAAAAGTGTGGTTAAAATCGATTGTCTTTTTTCTTGACAGTATGACAGTTCCAAATGATTTGAAATGCCTGTTTTCTTCTGCTATGAAATGATAACGTCCCTTTGAAACTGTTTTTATATAAAAATTTAAAATATTCTGCCCACGAGAAAGCACCTCTGAGCAAAATCAAATCGATGATAAAAGCAAAGGAGGAAACATAACCTCAAAGTTAAAGTACCTACTAAGAATAGAAGGTTTTGTTTTATGATTCTATTACATTGACAATACGAAACAGTTGTTTGTTTATTTGTAAAGATCTTATCCTTATTGCTTCTACATTATGTCAACAGACCTATTGACACAGTAATAAATACATCATAAGTACTAACTCGCCCATAGAGGAGAAGTGAAGCATCATTTTGATCATGTGCCCGCCTACTGGATTATGCACACATCTTCCATTAAGAAGTATGCGTGGGACCGTGCACAATAAGTCATTAAATGATTAATATGAGATTTTTCTTTGTAACATTCCATGATACATCACTTCTCAGTGGGCAAGCATGTTTGAAATATTGACATTTTAGTACAGTTAAAATGTCTCTTCTATTCATTAATTAAGAGAAGAAGCATTACTAGGATTGTTCACACTGTATTATGCAAATCGAATGTTAGCACGTTCTCATAAAGAACAAAATTTGGAACAAGATACACTGGAATGTTCCTGTAAAGAACAAAATTAGTTTCGAGAGATATGTAGAAAGAAACTTTTACCAACAAAACATTCCTATTGCGAAGAAAAGTGAAAAGTTACTGAATACTATTTCTGTAACAAACAAAAAACAAAACCAAGAACAAAATCCCTTGGAAAACTTTGTGTATGATAAGGGTGGTAAGAACCGTTTTCCGAGTATTTATTTCCACTTTCATTTTAGTTCTTCATTCTTGGTTTTGTTTTTTATCATTTGAAGAAAATTCAAAGATTTTACTTGATCTATATTGATTTGTTACAAAAAAAACTTCAACGTCACCATTGTTGTACAAATTTTGCGTATGTGTCTGTAGATGAAGGGGTTAAGCTTCCCGGGCTGTCATGATGCCAATTTTGTCCACCTCGTTCTGCTTCGGTCGGCGCACATGCTTCGACCGGTGTGTTTCTAACACAGCTCTCTATTAGTGCTTCATGATAAATGTTGTTATGTCGATTGTCCATCTTTTGTTTTGCTAGACGTGTAGTTGTTATCGAACTGTTAGCCGTTTTGTTGGTCACATTTGTAACGTTTCAGTCCATTTTCTTCTTTTTGTCCTTTCATCTCTTGGCTCATGTGGCTTCAAGAGGAATGAGATATTAAAAATATAACGATTGCCAAAGTTTGGTAGCATATAAAGGTAACCTAATGAAATACCTGCACAGAAATCATTAATTTTTCATATCTATTTCCTCTTCAAATATATTTGTGTCAAAAGTACAATATTGAAAGAGAATAGTGAAGTATTATATCTAGTTTATTTAAAAATTACATGAATATCCACTTGAAAAACATTAAATACTAGATGTTGCAATATTTCACTGACAAATATTGCGCAATTGACTCTCAGTCACTCTGGCCGTCGTCTGCTAAATCGCATCGCCTTTGTAATACTTGTAATGTGCTGTAGTGTGGCGACACTAACGTTAATATTTGGAAACATACACATCATGTCATAAATGTCTGAATTTGACATTTGATATTAACACTATACCTACTTGTTTAATTTGGTTTGCAAAAATGTACATATTATTCCAAAGCCTTTTGTCCTTTTGTATGCGGTAATGTTTGACAGTTTCGCAAATTGCAATTGTCAAAAGTTGAGATTTTCCTGCCATAAATAATTAAAACAGAAGTTGCAAAATTCGTGCAAAAATCCGTGAATTTCGTGTCCATGAGGACAAGGCTTAAGCGTGATATCTGCAGAGTGTGCATCAGGTAGGTGTAAGTGGGTGGTAGTGGGCAATCTCCGTCCATAATGACGGCATTCTAATTTGTAGAGAAGATGACACAGTTGGCATATTTAAAATAAATGTGCTAGGTTCAGCCGATGTCAACTTATTTTTGATAATTTTGTGTGCTTTAACTCTTCTCAAGTGGCCCGCTTAGGTAATCGTACTCATCTCTGTGTTGTGAATTAATCACTCTGTTATTCTCGACCTTGAGTAATTGATAATACAAGATAAAAACTTTAAATTTTGAAGTAATTCTTATTATTTTTATTATCTAACGCCTCGAAATTGGCAAAAACTGTTATATCACTGTTTCTACTCTAAAAGTGATGAATGTTATGCAATGCAATTATTTTTGTCATTTTTGTATATTTTTTATATCTGATCGTCTTCAAATTTAGTACGCCTATGAAATGTTGCTCCTCACACGCTTTGCCCGTCACACTTGTCTACAAGCTTCTTATTGCTCACGACATTTTTTGACATTTGTAGACAGTTAATTTGTTAGTTTTAAAGATATTGATTGCAGTGCCCTATGGATATGGGAGGCTTATAAACATCAAAATTTGTGGCTAAAAGTGTTTTGTTTTGTCTTATCTGATAACGATGTTTCTAATGTCTATGGTAAAACTAATAATAATAATAATAATAATAATAATAATAACACTGTGACAAATATAAACATAAAAATAATAAACTGTGTCCGTATGTTGAACCAAATTGTTAAGAACTTATGTTACATAGTTTTGTGGTGAAATATTGCAACTACATATTGAAGAAAGTTTTCATTATTCTCCTTTAATAATTTTCCTTATCGTTCATACTCATCGGCTACCATGTTAGTGCACGTAGTAGTATCTGCACAGTCCATAATTTTTTGTTTATATTCACTTGATATGAACGAGTCTGAACAGTTTTGTGTAACGGAAGAGATAAAAATGTTATTTCTTCGTTACACAAAGTAGTTTTGGAAAAGAGGGTTCTTCATTTCTTCATTAAAAATTGGAATTTAGAGCATGTGCTATATATTGTTTGATTTTTATTTCTAACTTATCTTTTAAAACAGGTTCTTAAACATAAGATCGACGGTATAAGAAGAATTACTGCACATCCTCTATTGCCTTTGTGTAAGTATAAGTTACTCTATTTGACCTAATAAGTTTTATATTTTTAAATAGAATAACGACATTTGTAAAATATAAATCTTTTTTTAAAGATTTAACTGGGGGCCAAGACGGTTCCGTACATTTATGGGAATGGGGACATCAGCAACCAGTAGCAGTGCCCAGACCACCGGGTACATATGCCAAAGTTACTAGGGTACGGTTCTCTCAACACGGTAACAAATTCGGAGTTGCTGATTCTGATGGAAATTTAAGTTTGTTCCAAGTCGGTTTGAGCGCGAACGCTACACGTCCATTTTTCGTAAGTAGCTTTCGAAAACACGATGTTTTAAAACATCGCACGTTTGAGTATTTACATATGTATTTTTATAGACTTTACAGTGCCACAACAAAGGTATAAGCGATTTCGTATTCCTAGGATCTTGCAGTCTACTAGCAACTGGTAGGTTATTTACCGTCACGGTAGCACTGTATTAAACGTAATTTTTGTTTAGCCGGACATAGTTCCGAAAGCAAAAACGTCTGCATCTGGGACTCGATCTTACCTCAAGGAAAGGCTTTGGTGATGGCGTTCACTTGTCACGATCAGGGCGCTAGCAGTTTAGTATTCGCCCCGCAACATCAGGTACTTATTTCGGCGGGTAAAAGGGGGGACGTGTGTTTGATCGATGTCAGGTCCAAGTCTATCCGACACAAATTTACGGCTCACGAAAACGCCGTTAAGTGTATTGCTATCGATCCACATGAAGACTACTTCGCCACGGGATCGGCAGACGGTGATATTAAGGTATAGGATATGTTAATTTGATTTACAGCAATGTTTTAATCATTAAAAGTTAAATTTGAAAAAGCATTAACTAAATGAAAACAATGAAAATAAAAATAAATGAAAAGTAAAATAAAAGGAGATTTTTAGGTTTAATAACAAACATGTTTTTATTTAAATTTGTACTGGAACACTTTGTAACATAATTTCTACTTTAAGATCCTATTACATGTTTTGGATATTAAACTTTTTTTATGTCTATAGCTGTACATATACAAATCAACACATTTTTTTTTTTCAAATGAATATTTAAATTTTCAAATCAAAATTAAGTATTACTTAACGTTTATTATTATTATTATTTTACTTAAATGCATGTTAACTATGTGTTTTGGTAATCTTCTTTTTATATTATAAATAGAGTAAATTATTTTCCAAACTTAAACAAAAAACAAGTGGATAGGATAATATTAAAATGCAAAAAATATGATTAAATTTTATTTAATTTATTATGAAATCTAGTAGCCTTACGAATTTTCAGGAAGTTACAGTATTAAAACCTGTATGTGTGTTCTTAAAGTTTAGTCTGTAAAAAAAGTTTTGAACCTTTTTTGTTCACAGCTGTGTGCATATAAATCAAAACACACTGTATACATTTTTTCAACAAACATTTTAAGATTTAAAATAAATATTATAGCACTTTTCATTTAAGTGCATATTAACAATATGTTTTGAGTAGTAACATTTTCAAATTACCGTAAAATATTTTAAATAATAACATTTTTTGCATTGTATTAACGTAATTGAAATACACATTTTGTAAAATAAATAAAAAAATATGATTTAATTTAATTTATTACGAAAATGTAAGAAACACTTCAATATACGTGGAAGAAAATAATAAATTTATAATAATGATTGACCACACCCAGTAGTAAAAAGATAATAGAATAGTAGTAAGTAGCAATTTAAATTAAATAAACATTACTATTGAATTCACTTATTAAATGTCATTAATTTTAACCACGTATTCAAAAGACAGAAAATTGAAAAAAAATGTTTCTTTGACCTTTTAAATTGAAGCAAATCAACCCACAACTCTTGGTAATAGGCACTCTGTGTTGACAACAATTTCTTCGTCACATCATCATAGAGTGTCAAGCGGTGAAACGAACAACGTCACACCTGCGTTGCCACATCACGGCTAAATGTTTGTGTTCATCATCCACTAATACATATGTGTACAAAACTAATAAACCGATGGAGTAAGACCCATTTAAATATAATAATTCAAATGGTACCTACAAAAATTTTAAATTGCTGTTCCGCGTTATTTTAGATTTGGGGAGTGGCAGTTCCAAATGTCCTGCTCTCTCTGCCTGCGGAGCACGCCAGGAGCAGCTTTTTCAAAAATATCGGTCAAGGGGTGACTCAACTCCACATCGATTCCCACGCGAGACTCTTCTCTTGCGGGGCCGACGGTAGCATGAAAGTCAGGCAGTTACCCAACAGAGAGACCTTGCTTAACCACCACACTAAATCCTAAGGCTTTATTCAAACGTATTACTACTCTATGTACATTTATTGATGGTATTATGATTTTAAAATAATTTTCTTTTAGCAAAATTTCCTATATTTTTATAGTTTTTTGTCTGACTGCTTATTTTAGGATTCCTTTACTTGTTGTTTGTTATAATATATGTAAAAGTCTATTATGTAATTATATGTGATTGTAGATTTTAGATATTGTGCAATTTTAACTGCGATTAAAGTTGTTAAGGTCAATGTCGAGTTTTTTTTTTCCATTTTCGAACCGTGTGTAAAATTTAAATTATCAGAGATTTGTATATTATCTAATTTTGCTTATAATATTGAGATATTTTTAGGGTTTACATATTTGCATTCCTAGTAAAAATAATATTTTAATAATTTTAAAAATAAACATTCAACTTTAAATTAGCGTAATTTTTATAGAAGTGTGAATTTCTAAATAATTTATTTGCTGTCAACTTACTAATCTATGAACTATTTAATAAGGTAAGTATTTTTTTTAGATTTTGCTATCCAAGAATAACATTTAAATTAAATTATTAATTAATTATATAATGATTTTCTAAATTGAGGCATTTTTACAAAGCAACAATTTCTTCATGAATAAATTTGTGACAATTTCTTCACTCCGTAATTCGATTTTACATTTGTTCAAGCATCGTAGGCTAAATCGCAGCAGCCGTGCTTTTAAGTGACGCGATTTAGCAGACAATGGTTCAAGATTCAAGACTTACGTCACAAACATCTGCTGGCACTTTTTCGCACGCAAAAGCTTGAAACGCATGTTCCAGCTTTTATGTATTTGTGTTTTACGCGTGTTTCCCTCAATGCTGAATACCTAACTTAATAACATTCAAATTAGATGTAACCGAATCGTATTAGCTATTTAAGGCTCAAAAAAGCGCCATCTCTGGTATGCCCACAAAAGTTTTTAGTAAAGATGTTTTTTGACGGGTTACTGAAATGTACGATATGGAATGCATGCGTTTAGTTCCATTGCGCATCCAAATAAAGGTACCACCACAGATTAAAGATATATGGTACCACACACAGAATATATGTACCACACCTAAGAGCAGACAAAACAAGGCACATGAAACTCAGCACAGACATACTTCATTGGTTATGTATGTGGGTGCGAGAGAGACAATCATCTGCACGTACGATATGAATTATGTTCTTAATTTCTCATTTTTTGTTTGTAAACACGTCATTGGCGTACAGTGTGGTTTCTTTTTTTATCTTGTTAGTGTTATTCTTTGTGTATTTTGTGGGTGTTATTGTTGGAACATGTCATGTTTTATAAGGGACTGTAAAATTAACCAGCATATAGCACGAAATAATTCTTCATATCCAGAATTCAATTTCATTTCAATTTACAATCAGCTAAGCCCTTACTGCTCCGCCATTGCTAGAGGCACAAAACAAATATGGCGCTGATCATGAGTAATCCATTCGCGCAGCTTTTAGCGCATTCCAGTCATCACAATATAAAATTACATTTCAGTGACACAGCCTAAACTACTCTGTCGGAACAGATAGCCAATGAAAACTGAGGACTTTTGTCACAGTCTATCTCGTCCATCTTTCAAGAAAGATTATATTTTGTCTTTATTTACGGGAATTTTGTGACATCAGCTGGCCCCAACTGTATAGTCCATGGAGTTGTATGAAGTTTTTTGACAATTTTACTGTCATATATCACCCTTACCAACCTAAAAGTAATTCTTTTACTTGTAAGGTTACATAATTTCCATTTGTTTACAAAACAAAAAGTGATGAAAAGTAACTTAAATATAAGGTTTTACCGAAAGAAATAGAAAACTACTAAAAAAACTCCTTGCTTTTATGTTAAGTTAGGTACTACTGAATTTAAGAAAAAAAATACGAAAAATTAGGACATGTTCTAATTTCATCAACTTCATGACTTTAATTGACATCCAAGTTTAAGTATTAAGCCACCTTCAGAGAACGGTGTACTGTTGCTGGTAATAACATCCCACCATCAGCTTAATTTGTGTGGAGCACAGATTTTATCAAGAGATTTTTCTTGTAGCGAAATAGTCTGGTGGCTCAAAGAGAGTATCTGTAACGTTTCCCTAATAGAAAGCAACCTTCTGCAAGATTGTTTAGGGAAATTCATGCAAGAGCGATGGAATCAGGCCTTAGTCGAAATATCGTGAATGTGGCCGTCCAAGGAGGCGTAAGCATGATTTAGATGAAGTAATTTTTAACCTACTGCGAGTGTAAGAAGAGCATCTGCCAGGCCCGGATCCAGAGGGGGTGGCGATGTGGCGATCGCGATCGCCACAACATTTTTTAAAGATCTTCAATTTCTCCAAACGACATCACATTAGTTTTACTTCACTTCGGCGAATTAAAACCTGGCTGCGGTCAACTATGGTTGAAGAAAGGTTAACCAATTTGTCCCTCGTTCACATCCATCGTGATATTGAAATTGATCCTCTCAGCGTGCTTGACCGGTATGCGAACAGCCGAAAGCATCGTCTAGAATTTGCGTTGTAATAATGTTCTCATAGCATAGCGTTCTTTTGTAAAATATCGCTTTTGTATCAATAAATATATGTATAATGTTTTTAGATTAAATATCTCTTGTCATTCAAAAATCCCCCCTCCCCCTTCCTAACCTACATCTTACGCCATCAAAAAAATAACAACAACAACAATAATAATAATGACAAAGAAGTGCTTTGCGCCACCCCCAAAACCAGTCCCTGAATCCGGGCCTGGCATCTGCTCGCTTTAGAACAAACAATACTTATGTATGGCAATTTCTTAAGGAAAATGGATTACATTCTTATCATTTCCAAAGGGTTCATGGTACACTTCACCAAGATAATGCACATTTGTTTCAAATATTTTATTTACCAATGAGGATTGTTTTATACGTGATGGCGTTATCAATTTGCACAATTTTCATATGTGGTGTGATGAAAATCCCCATGCTAAGTTTGAAACTCGTTATCAACCGGTATTTTCAGTGAATATTGTTGGCAATCACCTTCTGGGACCATTCTTTTTACCGAATCGATTTTGGGAAGTGTTGAATATCTAAGCTTTTCGGAAAATGATCTTCCAGACGCTATAAACAATATTCCTCATGAAGTAAAGGCAAACATGTTTTTTTACAAGATCCACATTATCACAGTTATACAGTTCGTCGAGTGAAGGTTCCAGAGGTGCGACTAAATGCGCAATAAACACCAATGAAATTCATTTGTACACAACGAAGTGAGAAAATCTATTTCTTGACAAATCACCGTGCCCATTGAGCGCGGCTAAATGCGCAGTCCCCTAAAAAAAAAAACCGAAATCTGGGACCTCGACATCAAAGGAGCCGACGCGACATGAAGACGACGGACTGTAATAGACTGTGACATTATACTCGGCATGTGTGGGATTTTTTAAATCGATCATTCCCCGGAAAATGAATTGGCCGTTGAAATGACGGCCACCGCGTTCGCCGGATTTATATTTATAGGTGACGTAAAAATAATGGTATATGCTACACCAGTGATTACTATTGCGACCGGCAACGTATTGGCATTGAATAAAGTATTGGCGAAGCTTTCGATGCCATACGAATTCAACATGAAATTTTTCAGCGTGTTCGATTCAACTTCCTAAGAAGATGTGCCTGATCGCACTCGGAATTAAGATTTGTTATGTTTTTTATGCATTTAATAATTTAAAGTTATAACCTAAAATTCAAAATAAATATTTATTTTCCTTTAGGTACCTACTTCTTATGTTAATTAGTAACTTTGTAAGTACATCCGTAGGTCCCTTTCACTCTGCACACTATTTCCATTAGAGAAAGTGACAATCATTACAATAAAACTATCACTATGACAGCTGCGTAATATGTGAAAATGTTAAAACAATTTTACTGTTCTTAACATTATCTAAAAAATAATTATTTCTGAGTAAACTACGCAGAATTCGAAAAAAAAAGTAAATAAATGTTTTCTTTAAAAAAGTTTAATTTATTAAAAAATAATATTATTTGCTTGATAATTCAAAAGAATACAAAAATTTAAGGGTAGTTAAAAAACTACCATTATTTATAACCGATTTTGATTAAACTTATGATAGTTAAAGACCCTATTGGTATTATTAATATCTACAATTTTCATTTCATTACCTTAATTATAAAGAAATTTATTTTAAAAATTTTCCAAATGATAACACCTCTTTGGAGGGTCATATCTCAGTAACGTTACTCCGGAGGACCAATGTTTATAGGAACTTTTTTGGCACTACTTTTAACGTCTTAAGTGTTGTACCAACTTTTCCAAACACCATACAGAAAAATATCTACGTCCTTCGGAAAAATATGTTCTACTTTTTCCAACTCTACGCTTAATAAATATAAAAAACTGCGTCTAACAATAAAATAATTTCAATCAAAATTATTGTTATGCCAAAAAAACAGTCACGAAATTAAATGAAACCTTCATATTTATGTTTTTTACTGCATCATTAACTTTTTTATAAAAACGATAAGATAATTACTTTATTATTTAATTTATTAATTCCTTTCCATAACAGTTTATGCCACACTTATAACTGGTTATAATTAACAACATTAATCATATCAAAGTACAATAAAGTAAGGAATACGATAGCTCCGTTACGTTACTTAATAATAATGTTTCATCTCAAAGTTTGGACGATTATAAAACATTATAGCTAGAATTAAATTATTCCATCGTATAATCACCGTAAACATACGAGCTTATTGTGATAATTAGGGAAAAATGTTGAGTGAGGTATTAGTGAGGTCAAATACTATCTGACATATGATATAAACATTGGATAAAACTAGTTCAGAAGTTCACACATCAAACCTTCACGATTCGATTATATAACTTGAACCATTTTAATAAAATATGCCGCGCGTCCACCTTATTATGGCTATCTGATAAAGGCTCACCTAGAAGGATTTCACGGCCCGTGCTGTTATTCAATCTACTATTCTTGGTATTACGGTTACTACAGTCGGGACCGTTATTCAGACAAGGCTGTAAAACGTTTGGCCGCTCTTCATTTTTGGCATCTTCAGTAGTGATTGAGGGGATGAGACAGAGGTCACAAAGCCTAGCTTGAAAACAAAGGTTCTCGGTTAAAGCAGGAAAGTGCATATTAATTTTGAGTAAAAACCCAAAAAACCATAGAAAGCCACCTAGAACATTACATTATTTTTTGGCCATTATTAACGTTTTTATTTTTGTTTCTTTTTTTTTGACTTTTGTAATAAATCTTGTAATTTGCCTTTAAAACTATATCTTTTTCTGTTATTTACTTTTTTATAATTAACGTAATAAGTGATGTTATGCTTTTGGGTTGACTGCCTATCGTTGATAACAATTATTTATCTGTAAATGACGCGTTTGTAGAATAAAAAAAAATCCGGCTTTAAACAGTTATTTTAAAATTATGGAATCGTACCATTTTCACAGGCACAGGACCGTATTAGTCAATTTTTTCCATTATCTATCTCAATTACCTATACAGGGTGTCTAGAAATTATGCGTCAAGACTTCAGGAGGTGATGAAAAATTTAGGGTTGCAAAGTCCTATAACAATTTTTCGAAAACTCTATATTAACAGAGATACAGGGTGTTAAAGTTAAAATTTTCGATATTTATAAATAACTTCTTAAGAAATCCAAATATTTACATAAAATTTGTAAATCGGAGGTTTTTGCGGACGAGAAATTCAAATATGTTTCTAATTTTGAAGTCACTAGTAGAGGGCGCCACTTGTGGCATATCATGTTTCTTTTAAATGACAGAACTTTTTTGCATCTTAATGTATCCATCTGACTATCGAAACAATCGATTCTCTTGCCTGTTTTATCTGAAAAAGGTATACCTTGCTGTAGTCGGTAGGCGTAACCATTTTTGAAATAATCCTATTTGAAATGCTCAGTGCACCGAGTAAAAACTGTTCTGGTTTCAGGTAAAGTGCCTTTTCTGCTGAAAATACAGCAAAATATTACTTGAAAAAGTTATTCAGAATCGTAAATTATGGAGACGTGCAAAATTTCAAGAAGATCGGCAAGGTTTGATGAAACCATTTTTCAACAAAGCACAAAGATTTTATCAAAGCAGGCCGATTTTTTTTAAATTTTGCACATCTCCATAATTTACCGTTCTGAACAACTTTTTCAAGTAACATTTTGCTGTATTTTCAGTAGAAGAGGCACTTTAACTGAAACCCAAACAGTTTTTACTCGGTGCACTGAATATTTTAACAGGTAGGAGAATCGATTGTTTTAATAGTCAGATGGATACACTAAGCAGCAAAAAGTTCTGTGGCGCCCTCTACTAGTGACGTCAAAATTAGAAACATATTTAAATTTCTCGTCCGCAAAAACTCCCGATTTACAAATTTTATGTAAATATTTGGATTTCTTAAGAAGTTATTTACAAATATCAAAAAAAAATAACTTTAACACCCTGTATCTCCGTTAATATTGAGTTTTCGAAAAATTGTTATAGTACTTCATGATCCTAATTTCTTGTGAGGAATCACCTCCTGAAGTCTTGACGCATAATTTCCAGACACCCTGTATGTATAGAAAATAAAAATACGTAAATTAGATTTTAAACTAGTACATATTTTTATCTATCTAAAAATACCATATTACATCAATGAAGCAGGTAATGGGTGAAGTAAAAAGAGTTAGATTGCCATGAGCTGCTATTATAAAAAAATATATTAAAGAAAAAACACCATCAAAGCAGTAGAAAGCCAACTGGGTTCTGTACACAGAAACAATATGTACACTGATGTACAATAATTAAAACTTAAAACTTATTCTCGTTTTTAATTGCAAAGTTTATAGACATTTTTCTGTAAAATAAAGATAGTCACGCGCTCTTTTAGTATTTCACATTTTCTTATTTTTGAACACTCGACCTGTATATCACAGCAATGTATTTATGAATAAATTTCTTGAAAAAATCAGAAATAAAAAAGTATTTTTTCTCTTTGTCGACACATTTTATAAGCATTCATCAATTCATTTTATGATATTTATTCTATGAAATGCAATAAAGTCAAATAAAAATATTTATAAAATGCCTCTCGAATGTTTCGTTTGGACCAAATATAAATTCTATAGTTGTTTTATTTGTAGACTATCATTGGTTGATAACAATTCAAGGTTTATTATATTTTGAATGTGTAGATAAAATCATAACATTATTAAAAAGATTAGAGATATTAGTGGTACTATATAGGTTAATAATATGTACTTTCACACTTTTATATATTTGTTCAAGTGAAATTAGCACTGTAATAATATTTGATTAAATTAATGAAGAATTGCATAAAATATATGCATACTAAATGGTTAACTAATTTGAGGTCGTATTGAGGTATTTGGATAATATTGCACCGATTTATAGGGCAAATAAAAATAATTTTTCTGATAAACTGTTCATGAGCAATTTGGTTTTGAAACAGCATATCTGATTATTATTGATTACTTTTAATAGAATATACGAAATTGACATAAATGTAGAACTGAAGAATATTTCAGTCAAAGAAAGTTCCGTGGAATATTAAAATATTCTGAGTATTCTACGAATATGTATAATATTTAGATTGTAATGAGATTTTGAAATTTCTGAATCTATTCTGTAGCCTCTATTAACTAGTGCTGCATTCAGAATCTTGATTTTATTTATAATGAGGAAATTTTGTGTAACTCATTCCTAATAAATTAACAATATACCTAGTTAGACCTATATAAACAAAGACATTCTCATCTAAATAATAAACAAAGCAATTATTTAAACAGTAAAATTTAGTCTCTTTTTTAAATAAACAATAATCATTACAAATTTTATTACCTAGATGTTACACTGGGACTGTTTAAATCTTTATCTGAAACAATAATATTTCAGATAAGTCAGCATTCCATTCGAAATATTTCATGAGATTACAAAGAATTCTGTAGGAATACCAGCAAATATTCATTTTTGCTTCAAATAAATGACAGTTAGATATTGCAAAGTCAATTCACTTGCACTTAGCTTGGATAAATATATCACTTTCATCTTGAAACGTTTATTTTAAAATAGTTACTATAGTTGCGGCAAGATTTCAAACGACTTACGTCATACTCGTACGTACAAATGAATAATTCATTATATTTTCAAAATATTTAATAAACTACAACTGATAATAATACAACTCTATACTTGATATACTACACTATATGTTTGCACTGTATATTACACTAAATTACAAAAAAATAATTGTTTTCAATGCGACAAACTCGAAAATTATGTTGACAATAAAAAACAGTTGAGGAACGTCAGCCGTGACGTAAGTCGTCTGAATTCTTGCCTTAACTATAGTAAAAAAACGTGAGATCTATAGTTTGGTCAGAATCAACCATCCCTTTTTAACTTTTAACTTTTTAAGTTTTTAAGCGAATTCAAAAAAAATTGAGTTGACATTATGGTTGCGGCCTGACTTTAAGGACATTCTTTACTTCAGCGTCTCTGTGTAGTTCCGTCCTTACTTTTACTAGAAATGTCCTTACTTATCTTATCATTAGAACAAAAAGTGACGACATGGAAAAATAATTTTTAAATGTAATGAGAAAGTAATGGAAAATAATTCCCTTACAATTCAAATACAACAACAAGAATGTCTCTACCTGTTCTAACTTGAGAATAGGAAAAAGTACCAACCCTAGTTGACAACTAAGAACACTGTAAGAGTAATTACTGTGAACTTTCAATTTCTTTTACTTTTGTACAAACCATAGAATAGTTTAAAATCCATTAAATTGGTTTTGCAATTGTTTCTTTTGAACATTGATGAATTCAACTTGCTTTTTATACTTCACACAACCTAAAGCTTAAAATGTTAATTTGGTTTTTATTTCCAAATATGTTTGTTAGTACCGATTTGTTTCTTTTTTAGATGTTTTTATTTTCAAGTTAATGCTTGTTAAAAAATGCGACCAACCTCTGGCAAGAATAGCCAGCGGATACTTCGGTTCAATCGTTCACTGCATACTAACTTAATTCTCAACATTTTGGATATTATGTCAAAATCTAGAATTTTTGACAGTCAACATTAGTCCGGTCGCGCTGCCGTATGACAGGTAAAATTTTCGTTGAAAGTTCACCTCTCTGAAACTATGAACTAAACCATACATACTATCACCAAAATTCCATACCTATACCTACGCAGTGATCAGTTTTTTTGGGGTAACGTGTGAAGATAATTTTTCGAAACCATCAACATACCAATAATATTAAGTATATTATATCATCAGTTGCTGTTTATAAAGTTCTCAGTCTTCTCAGAGCACAATGCATATTTGTAGTGCGGGTGGCACGCCCTCATCGCCGGTTATATCATCCACGGACAACTTGTCCGCCGTTTTGTATGGCATCGATGACATGAGGATGGTAAGTAAACTTTGATTACCTAATTTTTTCAATTCGGTTCAATTTTGATCTCGATTTCATTCGCATTCCTTTGTGGAAGTGATATATACATCGTGTTTACGTCCTTATAAAAAATATTTGAACAATCCATCACTCCATCGAGGAGCGAAAAATTGATTGGCAGAAATATATTTACAAATAGCACGATGGTTTTTCTTTATAAATATCGAATTACCACAATCATGCAAATAAAAGCTTACCGTACAGTTTGGAGTTGAGTTTGATCTTTGAACTTACTTACTATTAATGTTTTCTACGTAGCATTAAAAAATTATCTCTAAGATGTTAAACACCTATATAAAAAAACAATAAAAAATAGTTGATTGAATAAATCGAGATTCCTCAGTATTTTATATACAAAAGAATAATAACTGACTAGGTATATATTATGTTACATCAATTCAAAAACAGACTTAGATTATAACAAATGTCATGATATTAAAATTATGAATATTAATACAACGTTGATAACGATGCTTCTAGTGCTATTCCAATAAATCTGTCATAATTCGTCCAATATTATCATCTTCCATTATTCTAAAAACCTTTCTTATTTACTTTGTTTATATTATATATTGTTTTCCTAATAGTAATTGGTGTCAAAATGTTATAAGAACTGATGATACATGTATATGTAGCACAGCAGAAATAACAAAACTATCTTGAAAATTAGTATTGCATTCGTTATGTGTACTATCATTGTATTTTTTAGTTACGTGACAATGATCTCTAACTTTCATAAATCATTGTATGCAATCGTATCCCGTATACATATATTTACTACAACGATCACTTCGACTTTAGTTTAACCATAGTGACAATTTTAAAAAAATAATATTTGAAATTTCTGTTCATATAAATGCAAACAATTGTTTCTTCCTTTTACAGGAGCAGAGACCAATTCCTGTTCCTAAGGATCATCGTAAGTACAAGGATACGGTTTCTCTGATTTTCTGTTGATTTTATTTACAAACCTGAAAACTTATAATTTGTTAGATACATTCAAGGGGTTACTACTGAAACATTTTTCGTAATAAAAATGTAAATATTTATTTTAAAATTGTAATCGAAGTGAGTAGGTGGTTTCCGTAAAAAAACTAATGCAGTAAAATAAAAAAAAGTTGTTACTAATAGAGTCAACACGGCACAAAAGAAAATCCATATCTGTTTTGAATTAATACAAATTTTGTAATAAAGTGGCTAAACAGGTTATCTTTTTTATAAAAAGATTTTTTCCTTAGAGGTTCTTCTGCAGATGGAAGTTGTTGGAATATGCGGGTCTGATGTACACTACTTGGTAAATGGGTGTATCGGACCTTTTGTCGTCAAAGAACCCATGGTGATAGGTAGTTAATTTGTTGTTTTATTTAAAAAATCAGAACTCATACATCCATTATTGTATTCGAATTTGACTTATAAGTAGGCACAATAATACACTGAATAAAAATGTCATCATTTCTACTTTGTTACTTTATTTTTTTTCACAGGACATGAAGCTTCTGGTACCGTGGCACAAGTTGGAAAGGATGTAAAAAATCTCAAACCCGGTGAGCAAAATGTAAATTACATTTAGCAAAATACAATAACTGATATACGTATGCCTGTTTATCGTTAAAAATATTTATTTGTTATAATTAAATACACACCTTAGATGCTTGCCTGTTCACTACATCTTGGATCTTATTCATTCTGCAAATAACCAATATTTATGGATTGATGTGCCACAGGGTAGTATATTAAGACTGTTTAATTTACCGTATTCGTCAATGACTCCAGAAGAAAATGTTCATTGATAAATAACGTAAACACTTTTAGGTGATAGGGTAGCTATTGAACCTCAATATCCATGTCGTACTTGTTGGTACTGCAAAACAGGAGACTACCATCTTTGTCCTGACATATTTTTTTGCGCTACTCCTCCAGATGACGGAAACCTTTCTAGATATTACGTTCACGATGCCGACTTTTGCCACAAGTAAGTAAAATAGGTTTTTTAATCCTTGGATTGGTTGATGTTATTTGTCATTACTTACAGACTTCCTCCAAACATGGATTTGGAAGATGGAGCCCTCATGGAACCCTTAGCTGTGGGGGTACACGCCTGCAAGAAGGGTAATGTCGGCATAGGAGACGTCTGTTTGGTGCTTGGTGCAGGACCTATTGGTCTTGTTACCTTGCTTGCTGCTAAAGCAATGGGGGCCGCTAAGGTCATTGTTACAGGTAGGTTTACCTCAAAACTTACATAGCTTTACTGTCTAGATGTCTGTAGAAGCAGTTTTTGCCACTCTTTCATTGATTTATAATATTTTACTCATTCTTGTGTATTCAGATTTAATTGACTGCAAGGTTGAAATGGCTAAGCAGTTAGGAGCTGACTTCGCCATCAAAACAACAAATATGAGTGAGGATGAAATTGTAAACAAAATTAAAGAACTATTGGGAGAAGAACCGACAGTCAGCTTCGATTGTTCAGGGGCAGAGCAAGCTGTTAGGGTTGCAGTAACAGTAAATAAAATTAAAAAGAAAATAATAATGGATTATATTACATTACATTTTTTTAGGTTACAAGGAGTGCAGGGAAAGTAGTTCTGGTAGGTATGGGCAAATTTGAGATGAATTTGCCTTTGACTGGTGCATTGATTCGTGAAGTGGATATAAGGGGTGTTTTTAGATATTGTAACGAGTGAGTATTACTGTTTATTTAAGAAAAAACTATAACAGAAATTATTTATTGTAGCATAATTCTATTTTAAAATATAAAAATATTTTTGCATTATCTGTATTATACAGAGTGAATCTTAAAAGGGTACGTTATTTTAAATGTGAGTATGCGTGAGTCGCTATGTAAATGAGTCTAGGGAAAGTCATTTTCCAGACATGCAAATATATACGGTGAAAATTTTATTTTAAGAAACACATTTTGAGAACTGCTGATAACCGACAAATTACAAATCTGTCAAGCTATGCGTCAAAAGGATTCTACCCATGGGCGCCGGGAGAGGGGACAATAGGGTGCACTTGCACCCCTCTGCCAAGAAATAAAATACACAGAAAAAGTTAAGAAATATAAATTTTATTAATAAAGTCACTGTTTCAATGAAAAGTTAAAACATCCAGTTTGTTGTCCAAATTTTAGGTAGATACCTACCTGTAACTAGGGATTATAAATTAGTAGGTTAAGCTGTTTACCACACAAATTCTTTGGACTAAAATAATATTTCAATTTTTTAATAATTAATAATTTTCTTACGCCAATTTTCATTTCGGAGCTCCATTTTCAAGATACAGGGTGCCACAATAAAAACGATTTTTATTGATAGCATTTTTTAAGTACAGTGTGTCTTTATTCTATTTATTTATTTTGATTTGAGGCTCGATTTACAAAATTTTGTTACTTTTTTGGATTTCAAAGTTTAACACAAATTTAATATCACTGTGTATTAAATATTCATTTACACTAAATGTTTAATATGGGTACCACTTTTACCTTCACCTGAATTTTTTTTTTATGAGAAAGTAACGAATATTTTGGAAAATATGTGGTTTCAGCCTAAAGTGCTCTCCATTTTATATAAAAAGTGGCTGAAATCACATATTTTCAAAATATTCGTTACTTTCTTGTTAAAAGTGCCCGCGTATATGCATTTCTGAAGGTACCAATATTGAACATTAAGTTTAATTATAATAATTTAAATACTCAAACTCAAAGCAATGACACTGATCATAAATGACTGACTACATGTGTAGTCTGGCACTGACTTTTTGTTTCCTGCACATCCACAAACCGTAACGGTCGTCGTCTACTCGCCGGTCACAGCATCGCAAAAACATGCCTCAAGCAATGTTTCATAATTTGTCCCTGTATAAAATTGAATAAGATGTTCCTGTATAAAAATATCAGCTCTGTTAACAAGTACCTCAATTTATGGTCTCTTTTTTAAAACACCCAGTATATCCGTATTCTCTGTGTACAACTGCTTTTTATTTTAAGAATCTATTCAAAGTAATACGATTTGATTACAGTGTATAGTAAGTTTAGTTAAGATTCCTTTTAGTTTCAGTGTAGATACATATTTAAACAAAATTAGAAATTATTATTTTTTTCTTGCGCGATTTTCTATGCTATAAAATAAAAATTCATCAAATCAAATAATTATCTTTTTATAAACTACATACACAAGTGAACAATAAAGCATTTTGTATAAAGTTAGTTAGTGTCTTTAAATTTTATATAACACCGGCAATATAGCATAGTTAATCTCCCGTTGAGAATGAAATAACGTTTATACAGGGTGAGTCAAAATTCACTCCGCAGCGACCGGATATATATTCTAGAAAAAAATAAAATAAAAATGAAGATTACTAAAATCTCGAAAGCGGAGCCGTTTTGAATAAATTATTAATGTTAGTTCAATAAATACGCAATTTTTGACTGACTAATCAAGTTGACCGGACAAAAATCTTGTTAACACGGATTTACTTGACAGTGACGTGTATTTTATGACTTTTAGTATTTGTTGTTGAGTTCAAAATGGCAGGGTTTGCTTATACCAACAGAGAATATGAGCTTTAGGAGCTTGTAACAATAACGCCCGTACTGCCGAGCGCTTGTACAGGGAACAATTTCCGAATCGCTATCATCCCGATTACAAAACAATATAAAATGTAGAAATGCGTACTGTGGAAACAGTATGCGTAGCTCCAAAATTTTCTTTGTATGCCGGTCGGCCTCGAAAATTGACATGGCAACAGGAAGAACGGTTACTGCAGGATGTTAAGAATAATCCTACCACCAGTACACGCATATTATCAAGAAACAGCATCATGTCCAATCCACTGTCCACAGATGTCTTAAAAGGTACAGCTGGTATCCGTATCCTGTAGAGCCAATTCAATCGCTGGAGACGACTAATTAAGAGTAAATTTTTGCAAATGGGCATTATTGACATTATGAGAATCTTCATGAAAAACGTCAGCGGAATCAGCAAAGACGTTGGTCTGTAAATGTTTGGATAGGTATTTACGGTAAAAGGATCATAGGTCCATATTTTTTGCCAAGAATATTGAATGGTGAAAATTGCAGTAATTTTTGCGAGAACATTTTGCCAGGTTTGTTAGAAGATATTCCTCTACAACATGCAACTATGTGGTTTCAGCATGATGGTGCGCCCGCACATGCCACATTGGCAGGATTCATGAAGCAGTAGCGGAAATAAATGAAGCAAATTTCTGTTCTGTTGTTCTGTTCTGTTGCCAGGAGTTTCTACCACAGATTGCAGAAGTGTATTACCTAACGAAAATGATAATGTTTTTGAAGGTTAGCCAGAGCCTGAAGGATCTTCGTTTTTGCTATTTCTTATTTTGTATGGATTTAAATACGGTAATATTAAACAAAAAAAATATAAATTTTAATTGTTCTTTACAAAATTTTCCAAAAATGGTTCCGCTTTGTTTTATTTTTTTTTAGAATATATATCCGGCCGCTGGGGAGTGAGTTTTGACTCACTCTGTATAGACAAATTATGTTACGCGTAATTACCATAGTGAAATCGGTACTTCTCAACAAGTTTTCTGTTACAAAATCATGCATCTTTATAAAAAAAATTGCTTTTATCCCTTCTCTCCCAAAAAAACTATTAATTAATTTTCTAAACATTCAACTGTATCACTTATGTACACATTTAAGTTTTCTCTGTATTTACAGCCATTTCGTTTTTAAAGTTTACTAGAAAGCATTGACCAATTTTTTTTTCAATAGGTACTCAGTCCTTTTATTTGAAATTTTATTCTATTTCAGTTACCCTACAGCGATCGAGATGGTCAGATCAGGGAAAGTAAATGTAAAACCTTTGATTACCCATCATTACACCCTTGAAGACACCCTCAAAGCCTTCCACACCGCCAAAACTCAAGAAGGCAATCCCATAAAAGTATTAATTCACGCCAATCCAACATGGAAACCATCTTAATTCCTTCGGTTTTATTAATTGCACCTTTATTAAATAAATAGTTGTTAAACTAAAATCCTGCGAGTTTTTCATTTGATTTACGACGATTTTTCTGAAATAATAAATTTATAGTTTTCGCGCGAATGAAAAAGCCAGAAGAGGGAGCACGTTAGTTTGAGGACGCGTAGCTTCAATTCCAATCAGATCAATCGCTAGTCCGTTTCCCTCGATCACCAACGAAATATATTCCGATCTGTTTCAGCAGGCCAACAGGACCGTCGAGAGGTAACTGTTGCAGCTCCGATATTTCCAATAAGTTCAAATCGATATCCATATCTGGTCGTGGTACAGATACTGAATTGTTTATTTACTGGCGTTGGCAGCTGATCAAATCAAGTTAGGTAGATCTAGTAAATTCTTTACAAACATAGGACCCGAATTAACAGTTGAAATATTAAAACGAAATGTGAACAAGATCCGCCGTAAATTAAATTTTGCACATTTCTTTTATTTAGAAAATACAACTGAAAATGAAATAGTTAATATTATAAATAAACTCAAAATCAAAAAATTGCCCGGATTAGATGGAATTAGACCAGAACATCTAAAATTTGTAGCTATAGTCTGTTTAGAAATGAAATAGAGTAATAAAAGCTTATTATGTATGCAAATCGTAAATAAATGTAGTACTGGTGCTTATATTCAATATTTTTGTATTATGTATTATCGGTATAGATGAGGTGTACTTTTAAAAAAACTTTGTATGATCGAACCGTATTAAATTGTAGCAGGTAGCTAAAATTTAGTCCCTGACAATCCGTCTTTGTCTATGCCGCTTCAATTTCTCGGTCCATTTCTCTTATAAGTAAACAATATAAAAACAGCATTTCAAAACATGAGGCAACTTTAAGCATCATAACCGGGTTAAGAGGGTTTTTAGTAATTCAAATAAAATTATTCAATATTATTATCAAAATATTTATTTAAATTTAATGAATAGACTTTTATTCCACACAAAAAAATATATGTTTTTTTGAAAATTCAAATTATGGTGAGTAAATGTAGTGTTGATAAATGTACAATAAAGAAAATAAAAAAGTAGGTATATTAAAATTCCTCCTCTGAATATTCTGATTGATAATGATAGGTTCCACAGTAACGTCAATTAAATTATCGAGTTCCCACATTTTCTCCTCTTCTTTTTGTACATGATGTATACATCTTTGCTAGTTATCTGCAGTTACTCGTTCCAAGGAATTTTTTAACAAAATTTTCACGTCACTTAATTTAAACGTCGTATTATTTCGCGCTACATCTCCTTTTACCTGCGCCCAGACTAGTTCGATTGGGTTAAGTTCACAGTGATAAGGTGGTAACCGTAGTACCGTTATTTGGCTACCCAAGTTTCGTCTATATAATAAATATTCCTTCCTTCGTCACGGAATTTTCTAATTGATCTTAAGTAGGATCTTCGCCAACAAATAATTTCATCTTTATCGATAAGAACTGACTTTCTGTTCTGCTTTTCCCAGCAAAAATTCAACTCTCGTAAGACGACCCATAATTTGCTTCTACTGATTTTTGACAAATCGTTGTCCTCTGAAAGTTCACTTAAAATTTTGTTTAGCCTTGGTATTTCTTTTTTAAAATAAAATGAGTGTACTTTTCTGCTAATGACATTTTTGAAGAAATCATCTATAACGACTTTTGACCTCCCTATAGATGATTTTGGGGGATTTACAGTATCTTGTTCATTTTTTGTTTCCTTTAAAAGTCTGTAGATAGTCGATTTTCCAATCCCTGTCATTTTGGAACACTTTTCCACGATGTCGTCAACACTATTGGTAGGATATTGGTGTTTCAATGCATTAAATACATTTAATATAATAATCTTCTCATTCTGAGACTGCACACATCTTTTCACGCGTTTAGCAGATACTTAATCTGATAAGCTCCACATTTTACATAAACAATATTATACTGGCACAATATTCACTAAACACAGGTCGAATTTTACTCTACTGCACTAGCACGTCTTCGTATATTCAGCTCTAAGACTGGATTGATCTGTCACAATACACTGGCTCCTGCCCTATAATGTATCGAGTAAAATATACTAATGTACACCCATTACCTGTTAGCATTAGTGTTACCCGATAATTCTGAAACTGCACACATCTTTTCACGCGTTTAGCAGATACTTAATCTGATAAGCTCGACATTTTACCTAAACAATATTATACTGGCACAATATTCACTAAACACAGGTCGAATTTTACTCTACTGCACTAGCACGTCTTCGTATATTCAGCTCTAAGACTGGATTGATCTGTCACAATACACTGGCTCCTGCCCTATAATGTATCGAGTAAAATATACTAATGTACACCCATTACCTGTTAGCATTAGTGTTACCCGATAATTACCTGAAACGAAATATTACCACGCCCATGGCCGGTTCTTATCTCGGAGTTTTATTACTCTCTTTCATTTCCAAACAGACTTATAATGAGGTTACTCTGCCCTTGACCCATATTACAAACTTATAATTTAAAAGTGGTATATCCTGATGCATTCAAGGTTGCTATAGTCACCCCTATATTCAAGGACGGGCAGAAGCTAAGTATGACTAACTACAGGCCTATATCCCTGTTATCAGTATTAGGAAAAATGTTTGAAAAGGTTTTAAAACAAAGGTTTATAAGCTACCTAAATAAATATAAAATCATCTCACCAAAACAATTTGGATTTAAACAAGGTATTTCTACGTAAGATGCTATTATGACATTGATAAATAAAATTAGTCTAAATATGAATAACGGATACCCTACCTTATGTGTATTACTAGATTGGAAAAAAGCCTTTGGCACGGTTAGCCACTGTCAGCTTCTGGACGTCCTAGAGAGAATTGGTTTTAGAGGAACTGCCTACAAGTGGATAGAGAGTTATCTCAATGAGAGAAAACGGTGTGTGAAAATAGGTAATACCATAAGTGAATTTCTTCCAGTCAAATATGGAGTACCGCAGGGAACCGTTTTGGGTCCAATATTTTTTAATATGTATATTAATGATCTGTTTTATATAAGAAGTGAAGGGACTGTAGTTGGTTTTGCAGATGATACTGCCATTTATACAGTGCTTTCGAAAAGTAACGAATAAATTCATTATTTTTGAAATTGTGAAGTTTTCGAAAAAGTCCCATGGCCCGTCGATTTTGTTTTTAAAAAAGGCCATACGACCCATATTTGTGACGTCATCTTTGTTCGAGGTATGACGTTATCGACAATTTTTTTAAATAACAACCCCCAATTTTGACCATGCCATTTGAAAGAGCGTGTCATTCTACATACATAAATCATAAAAAATTGTGGTGTTCCATAACAAAAATTTCAAGAAAATAATGTTTGAAGATTTTAAAATTTAATTTTCACAATGTCTTATTCCCGTAGAAACTAATAAAATCACTATCTATAAATAAAAAAGGAACAATTATTATACAACACTATATCTACATAATTCTTCAGCTAGCACTCTCACCTTAGTCGTGTTGTTTTTTTTTTCTTATACACTCCTTATGTTCTGACCTACAACACTTTCATATTATGTTTACATCATTTTGTTTGCCTTACTTTTTTAGTCGGTATAATTATATCAGTATATGTTTATTATGTTAGTGATTAGTAGAAGCTTACTTGTGAATAACTTTGGGGTCCTCCTTTAATAAGCAATAGCTCCGTTAGGGGGCGTCTACGGACTTATGATTATATAACTTTTTTTTCTTATTTTTGATCGTAAAATCCAGTTAATTTTTGGCAGACTAATTTTGGAACACCTTGTATAATAGTGACGTTTTTGTCACTTGGACAGTGATAAAAAAGGTACGTAGCTTTTTATCATCGATAAAAACTACGTACCACCAAACTATACTTCTCATATTTGATTGTTAATTTATCTTGTCAAAAACCACTAGGCGTTTGTTTCATTTTATGAACAAATTTCTTTTTAATTCAAAATTTTTCCAATCAGTAATTTCACTCGAAAAACTGACATTTGACAAAATTTTTCATGTCAGTTTCTCTCGTAAAATCAATGATTAGCAAAGTTATTTCGTCACAAAGAGAAATTTATCCGATAAAAACAAAAGCTCTTGTGATTTTCCTGTTGACAAAGATGTCGCTCCTGCTATGATCCATGGAGTTTTTATACAAGAGTAAATAAAGTACACCTCCCCCCCTTCCCCGTATTATGTTTATCGATTTTCGCCATTATCATTCATTTACAGAAAGAAACTGTGTATCTAAATCGTACTCATAGCAGTATTTGAATGAAAATATCAAAATATCCGTTTCCAATAACGGTAGAGATAGATTCCGATTTATTCTGCTAGGCAAACAGAAACTTCTGGAGGTAACTGTTGAGTTTTCGATGTTTCCAATAAACTTTCAATTGGCTTCAGACGTTTCAAATATTCATTACATTATATCGTTTTAAAACACATTCAAAAACGTTTTCATTCCATAAATTTCATTATGTTCCGTACTCTGAGTTCTGCATGCTTGATAAACTCTCAGTTTATTTAATGTGAAATATAAATGAAATGATATATACATTCTGTCAACGAATAACGTTTCACTAATCTGTAGACAGGGGCGCATTCAGGATGAAACCGATGTTAAAGGCCCCATACGTCTCAAACAAACTCTTGTGCAAACAATTGATTAGTGTAGTGTATGGTAATGTTTGACATTGTTTGAAATTCTAAATTGTTTCAAATTAACTGACCTTATTTACGGAAATTTGAAAAGTATAAGAGAAGAACCATAAATTTTATACGAGGCTATGGAGAAGTTGCATGAAATTTATATTGGTTTTAAATATATTACAATAATTAAAATATTAATATTAATAAATTGGCATGGAGTGCAAACAAAACGCGATATCATTGGTGCGACGTCACACGCCGTTCAGCGCGGTTTATGTTTCCATAGATACAGGTGCAGGTTGCGGTGTTGGCGATGTAAAAAGGCGTTTGTTTCTTGTTTTCGTGTAATTTTTAGGTCATAGATGGTGTAAATACTATATAGGTAATACAGATCCGCTCGTGAAAATTACGACGACAATGCTACTGGTTACGTCCAGATAGAGAGATGAGGATTTTATAAAATTATGCCATCTGATTTCACATTAAACTACTTGTTTTAATTTGAAAATTAATAAATCAAAGTAGTGAACAATGATATTTAACATTTATTTTTTTTTTTAATTTATTTATTATTTGTTTGTTGTGATTTACTACTGATTTCATTTATCCTTAAACATTTTTAAAAAATTTGTTTGTTATGTTTTCAGAATAAAACAGGTAATTTAATCTATTGAAGCCAGCTAACAAAATTTGATCAATCCCTCAAATAACATTCTACATTTCGTAAATGAGCATGTTATTTGGAATCGGAATGAAGAGTTAAACACAATAAATGGAAAAAAATGTAGGTTTGTTTTATCACTGATTTTCTAAATGCCCTATATACATTCTGGTAGCTAATAGAAAAATTTATTTGATCATTGGCAATTTTTTCGATGAACTTAAACCTACCTGTATTTCCAATTAAACTTACATTAAAATGGTCTTCACAAACAAACAATGTTGAAATGCTTCCTTTCGTCGCGCTTCATTGCCCTACACTACATATCTCTTTTCATTATTTGGCACGGTCAAATATTTTTTATTTGGCACTGTATGTTGTATTCGTACATAATGCAATACTTCTTCCATATGCCCGGTGAGATGCATTTTCTGTGGCCATTTTTCGAATCTGTTCAATAGGTACCGATGTCTATTTAACACAATAACACCTAATGATGTCACAAATGACAAATTAATTCTTCTAAACGTATGTATTTATACTGCGTTGTCCGAAAATGGAAATCGTATACATATATAAACTAAAACACATTGCTGTATTTATGTATACACGTGCAAATGTCGTCACATGTGTATACTATACGTTTTGTAGGGCGTGGCTAGACTAAATTTTTAAATACCGTTTTTAGGTTTATTTTTTCACGAAATTGTCTAGGGCAAACGCCATTTCACCATTCAAAATAATACATTCTTTATTCTGCGTGTATTTGAAAAAATCATGCAATTTCCCCAAAATTTGAAAACGAACCACATGTTTGACCGAAAAACGGTTAAGCCATTATAATTTAAACAAAATGTGATACTGTTTCTTGCTGGAAACTTTTATGTTGCAGCCAATGTATAATCTACTGCAATAGTAATGGCACACCCTCAGTTTTTGAAGTATTGGGAATTTTGAGTAGAAATTTCATTAGAGCTCTGTGAGTGGAACAACTAAACACTAATATTAAAAATTGGAAGTAGATTTCGTTCTGAATACGTCAACAGTGCAAAATAAATCGCCAAATTCGTTTTAACGAGTGCCATTATTACTGTAATACACACAACGTCAAAAGTCTTGAACTCCCTGTATATAAAATGATTCGATTAATCCTAGTGGTTTCTCTTAATGTCGTACAAAAGGTACATGTACTTAGGGAACAAAAAATACAATAAAAACTTGCAGACCATGAACCTTTACTTTATTACCAATGTTTTTACAAATCTGCTCAGTTTGGCAGTGTATTCAGCCAAGTGTTCCTTTGAATTTCTGTACATTATAATGCCAAGACGTGAAATTTCTGCGTTTGCCCGAGCAAGAATGACTGCTTTACATGATGCAGGACATTCTAATCATCAGATATCGAACATGTTGGGCATTCCTAGATCATCTGTTGTACGAATAGTACACAGATATAAAGAACAGACCATGTGGACGCCCTCCAGTATTTAATGAAAGGGAGGATCAGTATCTGGTGCAATATGCCTGTAGACACCACACATCTTCAGCTCGCAGGGCCCACTTTCAAGGTACGTTTTGCCGTGTTATATCGACACCTACTATTCGAAGACAACATCGTGCTGCCCGTCTCCAGAGGGCGCGAGAGCATAGGAGTTGGGTCTTATTTACAGACGAAACCAGAATTGGGCTGATTGGTTACTGATGACAATCGACAAAGAGTCTGGAGAGAACCAGGTCGTCATCAGCGACTTCATTTTCCCCGTGAAGTTGTTCCGTATGAAGGGGGTACCGTCATGTTTTGGGGTGGAATAATGTTCAACCGCCGCACCCATTCATTCGCGTACCACAGTATATGACCAGTCAAATTTACATCGAACAAGTTATTACGCCCATTATTTACCCCCTACGTAATAAATTAGGTGAAAATTTTGTGTTTATGGATGACAACGCTCGACCACATCGCGCAAGAAGGGTTCAAGAGACACTCGAAGCAGGACATATCAATAGATTAGATTGGCCAGCCAACTCTTCTGACATGAATCATATTGAAAACATGTGGGATTTCGTTGCTAGAGCCATACATAAGCATATTCCTCCACCTCAAACTGCAGATGAGTTAGTCGTGGAGGTAGAAGAAGAATGGAACAATATTCCGCAAAACATTGTTAACCGCTTGATTATCTCAATGCACAGACGTGTCAATATGCTGTTGGAACGTGGTGGAGGTCATACCGACTATTAGTCAAGTAGAGAACTTGCTTTGTTACTTCTTTTTGATTTAATAAATTTTGTCAAAAATGTCATCAGAAAACAATATACTTTTATAAGTGTATTTGCTTTTTCTGACAAAAAGGTTTCTTTAGCATGAATGAGAGGGAATCCAAGACTTTTGACGCTGTGTGTTGATTGTTGCAAAGCTTGCATAACATTGTGTATTGTTTACCGTATTGACATTAACACAACAACCTGTTGTGCAACGTCAGCTTGCATAATTCACAGGTGTATAAGGGGCTTTCGGAATTCACGTGCGAAACTGATAAGAGTACCCTTCTTTACTAAACGTGCGCAAAAGTGCGATGATAATTTTTCGAAACTCACTATCAACACAAACTCATATCAATAATATTGGCGTTACGTCACTGGTAGGGGTCGAGGCTTATAAGCTGGTCTTTTCAGAGCGCCGTGCATATTTGTAGTGCGACTGTGACAGGTCCACAACGCCCAGTATGGCTCCCAAGGATAACTTGTCCGCCGTTCTATACGGCATCAATGACATGAGGCTGGTAAGTGAGACTTTGGGTACCTAATTTTTCAATTTGGTTAATGCGGAGGTAAATTTTTGACTTCGGTTTCAGTCACTTTCCTTTGCGGAAGTAGTTAATAATGAAGAGATCTTATTGTTTGTTCTACACTTACATGGTTTCGTAGTGTAGATCTATCTACAAATTAATGAATTTTGACGAAATTGGATATACTTATACAGACTTGCTGAACCGTAAAATTAAAATTACCAACATATAAAGGTTGATAACGACGGTTCTATGTTGCTATTTATTTTATTTTGTTGTGAATTGAAACGGAATTTCTAAATTGCTTGTAGAAATATACAAATTTGTATCTATTTTTTTTAAGTTTTATGGGTTGAAAAAAAAAGTTGTTTAGTAAAAAAATATATGGTAATTATTTACATTAGCGTAAAACTTTGCAATCTTAACAAAAAAATTCCTACCCCCTATTTTCGAGGGTGCTGGGCATGAATATGAATCAGATTTCGGCGCTCGCCTGTAGTTTTCAAAAAAAAAAAAATTCAAAATTGTAACATCTATGTATACACTACATTATGTGGAAATTGCAATATAACACCTTTGCCTTCTTTATTCCATGACGTCAAAATATATAGGGGTTATATTGCAACTGATTAAATATACCCTGGTACCAAAATAATAAGGGTTGTTTTTATGAAACTGATGTTTCGTTGAAAAATAAGAGAAACAGAAGTATAATAATATCCATCAGTATATCACGTTCACTATGTTTTTATCATCTTTTTTGTTTTCAAAACTTTTTGAAATAAGTTTTTTGGCGTAAAGTAATTTAATTATTTTTTAAATCTTTTCACAAGTGGCAAAATACTTCAATAACTTTAGCCAATGTAATATGTACATAAACTTCAGAACATTTTTTAAATTTTATTAGCGTAGGGAATCTAAAAAAAAAACTGAACTAAAAAAATAATATTTGATCGACACGTTTTGCATATTTGCTTGCGTCCACAACAAAAGGTTATCAGCAATTATCTTTATTGCTTGCGCATCAATATTACTAAATTCGTCGTCTTTTTTATAATTGATAGATTATGTAAGCGTGATATATGTTATCTTTTAATTTTTATTTATTTTCTTATTTACTTTTAGTTATTCCTGTTTCTATTTGTTGTTCACATCTTCATTTGTGAGAACCCAGTGGTTTTTTTTTCTTCTGTAATATTTTTTCGACATTTTCTCAATAATTTGGCCAGTGCATTGAGAAAATCGTCAATGTATGAAAAAACATATTTTTAATTGACTTAAATATTGTTAATAATAGATAGTATTATTCACAAATTTTTTTATTAGAATTTAAGTTAACTTCAGATTTTACTTATCTCAAATATCTATCTTTTGCTACATATTATTAGGCTTCTTCTTGATGAATAACAATTTTATGTTTCTGGGTGCGTTTTTGGGTATCACTCGGTGCTGCTGGAAAACGGTAAGAGATAGAGAGATGCGGTTTTCGCAAATGTTATTATCTCGAAAAAAGAGTTGAGGAGCAGCAGTCATTTTGAACACTTATTACAACTATTTCAAACTTTATTCTGTATTGTGAGAAAAGCTTTGAGAGAACCATTCAATAAGCATGTTTAGGGGTAGTTGTGATTATTTTGTAGAAACATCTGCCATAACATTCCGGACGCCCTGTATGGACATCTGCGTTGTTATCAGCAATTCGTTTGACCCTCTATATCAATTTATCAATACAGCTGTTAAAAGTCAATTGATACTGTAGGAACTCAGATGAACTTTCAAGTTATGACTAATTTTCGCGTATTTAGAAATAGATTTGTACGCATATCTTCAATTAACCTATCACTTAATTAATATTAGAAGCAGTTAAGCGGGCAGATACACTGTGAGGCTTTCATTACATAATTTAAAGCTATAATTAATATTGGCAATTCAACGTAACTTTTGGATGTGCAATTCAGGAATACCTTGGTATATAATGTTTGTGGTAATTAATACCTACGTGGCTGTTTTTCAAGATAATTTTAATGGATTAAATAACCTTGATTGAAATAAACTGTTATATCAGTTCATGCGCTATTACTTAATCCGTTTAGTTTTTATTTATCGCAATAATGAAATGTTAGCAAGTATATATATAAGTTTGGTCGGTCAGTGGTCGCGCGGTTTAAGGCGTCAGTACTTGAATCGAGGTGAGGAGTTGGTTCGAGCCCAGCTGCCGGTAGACCGTAACCGTATATAAGCTATATTCGTGGAGAGGATTGGCACCCTCTCTGCGGGTATGGTAGGGTGGAATAATGTTAGCTTAGGTCAATGTGAGAGATTGATACCGGTTGATATTTGACTACCCCCCCTAATTAATGAGGTTTTCCAGGTTTCCCTCATTCCTGCACTGAATAGTGGTTAGGGCCTATCAACGTAAGTCGTTCCTGGGCGCAAATGCGGCCTGCTTAATAATAATATGCCGCCCCCTCTCCCGCACAAGTCTCCGACTTCTGGGCTAATCCCTGTGATTAGAATGAGGGGTAGAGATATTATTATTATTATTATTATTATTATTATTATTATTATTATTATTATTATTATTATTATTATTATTATTATATGCTCTAAATTTTTAAAGTATATAAAGTATTGTTTGATGTCAAAATCGTATCTTCTCTTTCATTTAAAAGCCAACTATGTTTCAAGTTTGATATATTTTTTATAAGATTTAGCATATGCGCAGATGGTAAAATCCATTTTTCTCGAATACTGTTGCCGACATCGAATTTCAACAAGAGAAAAATCCTTAGAATTTTCATTTTTGCTATGAAATTATCAACAAAAAAATATATAGCATATGCAAAAAAGTTTAGGTATTTTTGAAGCACCACCTCCTGATTTTACCCGCCCCTGGACAAATTGCATTGATTTCTTTTTAGATTTTCAAAAGTACCATAAAAAAATGGGATTGTACCAAGGCAAATACTAAAACTGTCATCAAGAACTAACATTTCATACCCTGTATGTCAAAAATGAAACGTTTTAGAATACATGTTTATATAGATTTTTGGTATTATTTGGAAATTATGCTACTATTTTAGAATCACCTTGTATATCATCTTTTTCATCTACAAATATTTCAGTGTATGAAATTTAAAAATATTGTACGAGTTTTCTAAATTTTACACGATGACGTTTTGAACAAAATAAGAACAGCTGAAATAATATACCGCCAAAGTTGAAAGATATATTTGTTGTAAATATCGGATACCATATGTTACAGATATCATTAGTAGTGCAGGTTTGTGTTGCTAAACTTTTATTTCGTAAAAGTTTCTATCGAAATTTAGTGGAGGTGATCAGATATAAAATAAGTTCGAATTAAGCTTTGATTTGAAGAAACACAAATACGTGTACGATCTATTGCAATAATAATGACACTCTTTAAATCGAATTTGACGATTTATTTCGAACTGATAAAGTATTTGTAATGAAATCTACATTCAACTTTCAATATTAATCTTTGTTGTTCCAATCACCAAGAGATATCTAATGAAATTTATACTCACAACTTCTAGTAGTTCAAAAGCTGATTTGAGGGAGTGCCATTATTATTGCAATAGATTATACTTACTTAAAGGTCCAATCGTACTTTAAATTTTTTTGTTACCAAATCTAAATTTGGTTATTCTTCGTTGGAAAAGTGTATTTCTAGTCAAACTATAGTCAGCGGCCGAAATTGTAGAGAGCGACTAATCGCTTGCGACGGGCGAAGCGTGCGGAGAGCAAGATTTCATAGGCGTACTAAATTTCAATGCGATCAGTGACAAAAATAATTGCATTACATAACATCCATTATTTTTAGAGTAGAAACAGTGATATAACAGTTTTTATCAATTTCCTAAGGTCGAAAATAATAGAGAGTGACTAATTCACAACACAGAGATGAGTGCGGAAGATACGGGTGGTATGATTACCTAAGCGTGCCAATTGAGAAGAGTTAAAGCACACAAAATTATCAAAAATGAGTTGACGTCGGCTGAACCTAGCACATAAACAATTTACCACCTGTGTCATCCTCTCTACAAATTACAATGTCGTCCTTTTAGACGGCGATTGCCCACCACCACCCGCTTACACCTACCTGATGCGCACTCCGCGGATATCACACTTAAGCCTTGTCTTCATGGACGCGAAATTCATGGACTTTTGCACGAATTTTGCAACTTCTGTTTTAATTATTATGGTGGTAAAATCTCAACTTTTGACAATTGCAATTTGCGAAATTGTCAAACACTACAAATATTATTGCCCATTTCATTATTATGTGGTGTTAATAAATTTGTTTTGAGCTTCTGATAATCTACCATGGCAGTTTCATGATGAAAATGATAGATAATGTTATAGGTAGTTGACAAAATTTGTTACAAATAGAGATTTTTCCACCATTAAATAAATCGCGCAAATATTTGCAAATTCCGCATTCAAAAGGACAAAAGGCTTTAGAATACATACACACTATTTATTATTGGTTACTAGCACTGTCACTATAACGGTCACACATTAACACTTATTATATCATATCGTACCGCTTTCCGTATGATCTTCATACGTCCATGTTTCGTCAAAATTTAATATATTCTTGTGTAAAATTTGCAGAAAAAGCTTATCTAGACAATTTAATATTACTTTGCCCAACTCAATTTGGTTAAGATTTTTCTGAATACAAACTTGTTTAAATAAAAACAGTTATTACGCTTTTACTTTAGACTATGGAGAAATATCATATGTCCATTGTTTAAAAACGTCGTATAGAATATAATTTTTATTTGTAAAATAAAATAATTGTTTCAATACCTCATACTATTATTGTTAATGGTTAAAATCAAACAAAATTTACTCTAAATAATAGTAAAATATTTTTTTTCTATTTCCTCATAATGTGTTTTTGTGAACATGATGTTTCTGCATAATATCGATTTATTTGTTACATATTTCAAATATTGATTATTGTTTTTGTAGCTAGTTTCTTCCTAGAAGATCTCTTTTACTGAAAGCTTTACAGCTGTTGCTGTGCCAAACAGGTCAAATATCTTTCATTTGAAAGCACATTTTCAGTTGTTACCTGGGAAAATGTATTAGCTGCCACCTGCCTTGGTTTGTAAACTATTACTGCGTTTTAATCATTATGTAACTGATATAATCAATTCAGAGTATCTGACAATATACACAATACACAATATAAGTACAAGGTCAATTTCAGGTGGCCACGTTTAGCATTTTTATGAGACGTAACGATTTCTACGAGAAACATTATAGCTGTTAGTACAAATTTGTAATCATAATTACACGTTGCTTTTAAAATCAAAATTAAATTTCGTACTTATATATCCTTTTTTGGTCACTATACTACATACTATTGGATCAAAAATAAATTTATTATTCTTCTACTTATCTATACTTATCGCATGTATGATTGTTATTTATTATTTTGTCCAAAGGTACGCGATGTGGGTATGTTGTCTTGTCCTTATCTAAAGTGAAGCGTTAGATTTTCTGTTGTTTATTTTTATGTAGGCATAAGTATTTATGTGAGATTTTTTAAATACTTATTAATTATTCTATCTTGAGAGCTGTCATCTGAAGTGTTATTTTTCATTTCGTAAATATACAGAGTGTTTCTAATATAAGCGCGATCCTTCAAAGGCGTTATACAAGGGTGTCCCAAAATTGGCCTGCCAAAAATTAACTGTGGATTCTACGATCAAAAATAAGAAAAAAAAGTTATATAATCATAAGTCCGTAGACCTCCCTAACGGAGATAAGGCTCTTTAAATGGGGATCTCAAATTGATTTTTCTCAAATATTTGCAAAAGGGACGATGATGAAGTAATCAAATTTGAAACTTAGAATCACATTTAGATTGCGAATCTAATGTTCTGAAAATGATTCCTCATAATTGGTCACAGGCGTCAGTGGGCAAGATTTTCGTCGTCAGATCAAAAAATTAAAAATGTTGGTCTATTTTACATGAAAAAGGTACTCCTTTTTCAATCCGATAAACTGCTCTGTTTTTTAATAATCTTCATTTAAAAATTTTGTGACATACCACAAAAGTTTAAGATGGAAACTAGGGCAAAATATGTTATTCAAGTGTTTTAACATATTAAAATATTTTTAAAATGCATATCAGTAATGTGATTATTTGTAAATTTTTGAATTTTAATATAGCCTATTAATACTTATTTTTTTTAACATGTAATATGAGTCAAATAAACTGACAAATAACTTTTCAAAGCCTACTAGACACAATTTGACCGCTTGCATATATTTAATATTTTTGTGTTGTCACAATATTTAAAAATTAATATTACTCATAAACGGAATAATTTATCGAAGTAAAACAAGAGTACCTTTTTTGTAAAATTGTTCAACATTTTTAATTTTTTGATCTCATGACAAAAACCTCGAGACATTAAAAATTTAGAGCAATATTTATGCAATAACCACCCCAGTTTGGCACGTCTGTGATTAATTATGGTATTGTTTTTAGGACATTATATTCGCAATCTAATTGCGATTCTCGATTTTAAATTTGATTACTTTATATCGATCCGTTTTGAAAATATTTGGATAAAATCAAATTTTGGGGTCCCCCTTTAAAGAGTAATAGCTCCTTTTTTTTTATTATTTTTGATCACAGAATCTAGAGTTAATTTTTGACAGGCTAATTTTGGACACCCTGTGTAGGACGTGAAGAAAATTTTAATTAAGTAATTTGTGTCTGTTATAATTTTTTCTAAAATAAAAAATTGTCAGTTCAGGAAGCAGAAAATTTTGATCAGTGTTTTCTAGTGCTGGCAACCTTGTCTTGCTTTTTTTCCAAGACAGTTCGAATTGCAAAGCAACGTAAGGTGACTTACATAAGTATAACAAGCACAATACAAATAAATTGTACCTGTATTTAAATTTTCAGATAAAGATAAATCATTTTGATTATATAGACTCAAAAATTAGTTTTCCCTATTATAGGTGTAAATACGTCAATTTCCGTATTTTTCAAGCAGTGGTAAATTTAAAATGTCTTCCTGAGAGGGGGAGGTGGTGGTTCTTCAGTTTTATAATAAAAAAAAGGTGGCAAGTAAGCCTAACTTACTCCCTGTGTCCCCTCCTCCTAAATACGTCTGTGTTTTGAGAACGGATCCTAAGAGTTCCATTTTATGTTGAATAAAATTGAAATTTGAGAATGTTTAGCCTGTTAAATAATTTTGTGCAGTTTTTTGCAGAACATTTTATGCCTTCTTCATGCAAACCTTTTTTTTTGCTTAAAATGGCTAGGGACAAAAATAGCGTCGTCGTCACCTAGTACAAAATTAAATAAAACATTTAGCAGAAGTTTTGAATTTCGGTTCAGAAACACCTTGTATAGTCGATAGTAATGTAAATAAAGACAATTACTAGCAAGCATAATGCTTAATGCGCATTTTTATTATTACTATATTTGTATTATGATAGGAAGTTGACAAGAAGTACGTATTATGAAAACAATGCTTAATTGTTATGAAAAGATTATAAGTATGTAGTCCAAAAATTTGTGAAGATGATAAACGAATTTTGTTTTAAATAAAATGTAGTTGCTTAAAATGTTTTCTCTTTTTACAGGAGCAGAGGCCAATTCCTGTACCAAAAGACAATCGTAAGTATAAGTAAAAAGTTTGGCTTTTTTGCTTTCGAAAATTCTTACAGAATTCATCACCTTATAAGGGAAATATGTAAACAATTTGCTGTGTGAAAAAAGATTATAAGTTAAACTATGGATATTTTTATCGTTATTAGCGACCCATTACTATCATATATAATATGTTAATTACTCGATAAAGTTTGTTTTAATTTCTCGTCCATGCAAGGCAATTAGTTCCTTTGAACATTCTACTCAATTAACCAACATTACGTTATATAATAAAACTATAGGGTAGGAATGCCTAAGACTACGCATTTGTTTTTTTTTTCAGTTGTTGGAAAATTTTGCAAATGGAGTCGAAGCAGTGTTTAGGTTGTTATGACTCTGACAGTTGCTCTTAACATTTATAATTACTGATTTGTGTTAATTTGTATCGAATTATTTGTTGAATATCATTATTTATTCATGAGAAATGTGAAGTATACACATATACTTCTCATATGTAGTATATTTTAAGCCTATAAAATTATAATTAAGAAAACAGTAGCATTGATTGAACATTTTTATTATAAATTTAAAACATATAAAACCTGAAAGTCAGTGACACTTAAATAAAAGTAAGTAGTTTATTATATACTGTTCTTAAGCTTCTACTTTTACCAATTATCGATGTAATTAGCTTAATTAGATTTGAATAGTGACAAGTAAAAAGGAAAAAGAAGAAGAGGAGTCGTGAGATAGACGTTGTAGAGTAGAGAGACTATATGATGTAGAGATTTAAGATTTAAGTTAGCATTGTGTTGTAAATAAAAAAATAGAACAAGTAGTACTTATTGTAGAGTTGTACAGTTATAGTTGAGTAGCAAGAATAAAGTTAGAAGTTAGTAGTGAGAAGTGTATTCCGATCCCCTTACCTGCCACAAGAAGCCACCCTGACTACCCTTATCGTTGGGAGGGATACTCCTAAGTTATAGGAAAATAAAGCCAACATAAATACATTTTGTTTTTTAAAATGAATTATTCAGATTGATGTCTGTGTAAATTGAAAATCATTAGAAGACTCTTTACTAGACGAGACCGAGACTAGCATGGTTTCTTCCTTTGCACGCTTTTACCCTATATACAGAGCGTTCCTAAAATCACGCACAATTTCATTACTAGGTAAATAAAAGACATTGTTGAAAATTCCCGAAATAGGTCGATTTTTGATTTTAATTTACTTTTTTTTTTTCAAATGAGAATTTAATATACAGTTACCCTAGCGAGCTGTTTCCAAAATTGTATCAGAAATTGCTCCTAATTGTTACACAGGGTGGGCAACAATACCCAAATTATTTACAAATATTAAAATTTTTGTTATAATTTCTTTGATGCTTTTTTAATTTTATCTGTCTGATAGAACGTGTTCGTGCATTTTTTACAGGCAATCTATTTTAAACAATTTGCTAAGATTATACAAGTGAATTTATTTTAACTGGTTCATAAAGTATTAAGTATTTTTTAATTTATTAACTTTGTGTATGTTTTTGTGAAAACATGAATCTAAGTGAAACGGAACGGATTGAAGTTCTCATGATGATCGGGTATGGTGATAGAATTCAAACTTATGAGGAAATTTGTGTTTTGTTTAATGAAACACATCTGAATCGTCCACCAATAAATCGATCCACTGTAAGCCGAACTGAAGCAAAGTTTCGAAACCATGGTCACGTTAAAGATCTGCCCAGATCGAATCGACCAAGTATACTAAATGAAGATGTGCAGTTACAAGCCCTTTAGACGCTTCATGAAAACCCGCATTCCACTATGAGAGCCTTAGCAGGTGATTTAGATGTGAGTAAGAGCACATTGAGTAGATTCTTCACAAAAGCAAGTACGATCCCTACAAAGTTCACTTAGTGCAAGAATTGTCCGACGACGATTTCGACAGACGGACAGAGTTTTCCGAAATGATGATGGCAGAATGTCAGGCAGATCCGGATTTTATCAAACGTATAATTTTCTCGGATTAGGCGTCTTTTTATCTGAGTGGCACCGTTAATTAACAGAATTGTCGGTACTAATAGTAATAATGTCTTTTATTTACGTGCATGACTGCGTGACTTTAGGGACGATTAACGATTGACAGGTACTTGAGAAATATATCGTGATTTAAGATTCACTTAATATTAAATAGTGTAATATTGATCAATAAAAACGTATGTCCTCACATAAAGCTCTCGATGATAGAAGTGCTTATTACACTTGTCAATATTTGCCAAAAAAATTTATATCTCTAAGAAAACATGTTTATTTGATTGCCGTCAGGATTAAAGAAGAATTTCAAGTATTCGTGATAACAATGTACAAATTTATTTAATAATCGTAATCCAAATTAGTGGATGTGATTATAAAGTACAATGCTTTGTAAAAATTGTAGCAGTAATTAATACAGAAAACATAATTACGGGAGAATTTATATAAACAAATTAAAAACGTTATAAATCTTATAGTAAGTACTTCGGACTGCTAATACTTCAAAAACTGTTTAAAAGAGTGGCACTATTATTGCAATAGATTGATATATAGTGATTTTCCAATATGTTATGCCGTGACCTCAGTAACTGAGCGCTGCCAGAATTAAAATGCACATGTCTAGATTTAGTAGGGATTCTTTGACCTGCCCTTGTTGTTCTCAGGTTAGGAGGCTCTGTGGGGAGGGGGGGGGAGGCAGATCGGTATCTCTGGGCTCGCTCATATTTTGATTTGTATTTGCTGATTCTATTAATGACGAATTTTTCCTTTATTTCATTTTAATTCCATTTTCTGGGAAAAATATTTTGTGACATATCTGCCAAACCTAAGGTTCTATGGACAAAAATTAGTAAAAGAGTTCCTATAAACATTAAAACAGTTAATATGGTAATATAACTTACTAGTAAAATCAGTATGAGATCACAAAGAGAAAATGCATCATTTTTTATTTCATTCATAATTTCTGCATATTTATATATTTTTTTGTAACAAAAGTTTTCTTTTGCAGAGGTCCTTCTGCAAATGGAAGTTGTTGGAATATGCGGATCTGATGTACACTATCTGGTAAATGGACGTATCGGACCTTTTGTCGTCAAAAAACCCATGGTCATAGGTAATAAATTATTTTGTTTGAAAAATCAGCACATTACATATATGTATATCTGTAACAATTTATTAGCGTCTAATAGAGAACAGTTTTATTATTCAGCTTATATATAGACACAAGACGCTATTTTAAATATTTCAGTTTGTTACTCTAATTTTTATTTGCAGGTCATGAAGCTTCTGCAACCGTAGTTCAAGTTGGAAAGAATGTAACAAACCTCAAGCCCGGTAAGTAAAAAGGGTAAAATGTACCTAATAATTGTGTGCCACATGGTACTGTGTTAGGACCCATTTCATTTCCTGCTTGCGTTAACGACTTCGGAATGAAAATTGGTTGGTAAGTAACTTAAACATTTTACTTTTAGGTGATCAGGTTGCTATCGAACCTCAAATCCCATGCCGTACTTGTTATTACTGCAAAAGAGGAGCCTACCATCTTTGTCCTGACATATTCTTCTGCGCTACTCCTCCAGATGACGGAAACCTTTCTAGATATTACGTTCACGATGCCGACTTTTGCCACAAGTAAGCAAAATAGATTTTTTAATCCTTGGATTCGTTGATATTATTTGTCATCACTTACAGACTTCCTCCAAACATGGATTTGGAAGATGGAGCCCTCATGGAACCATTATCAGTGGGGGTACACGCCTGCAATAAGGGTAACGTCGCCATAGGAGACGTGTGTTTGATTCTTGGTGCAGGCCCTATTGGTCTAGTTACCTTGCTTTCTGCTAAGGCGATGGGAGCCTCAAAAATCATTGTTACAGGTACATTGAGCTTATAATTTATCTAGCTTGACGTGGCGCTACCAACAACCTGGAAACACGTAGAATAATATGCCTATGATTGATAGAATGACTGATAAAATCACTATTCCATTTATCTGTAATATTTTTCTAATCTCTGTATCTTCAGATGTAGTTGACCACAAGCTGGAAATGGCTAAACAGTTAGGAGCTGACTACACCATCAACACAAGAAACTTGAGTGAAGAACAAGTTGTAAACAAAATACAAGAACTGTTAGGAGAGCAACCCTCTATTAGCTTTGACTGTTCAGGGATAGAGCAAGCTGTTAGGATTGCTGTAACTGTAAGTACGAGTTTTTATTGTATTGTCTAAAAGAGTGAGTTGTGACTTGTTTATATATTTTTAAAGTCATCATTTCAAGTATGTTATGCAGAAACATAGGATATATTTAGACATGTCTAAAAAAAACGAAAACCTTTACACTATAATGTATCTAATGATTATTATTTAGGGCAAATTTAATGTTTTGAAAAAATTAATTTTGTACCATCATTCTAGGTTACAAGGACTGCAGGAAAGGTAGTTCTGGTGGGTTTGGGCAAATTTGAAATGACATTGCCTTTGACCAGTGCCTTGGTTCGCGAGGTGGACATAAGGGGTGTTTTTAGATATTGCAACGAGTGAGTATTGCTGTTGATCTAATAAAAATCTGTTTGGAGAGCATGGCATGAAATAGTTATGTTTGCAAAACTTTAGAATTTTTATTGTTGCACTATCTTTTATATGCATCAGGATGATTTTAAAAATTACATTTAAACAGTAGGTACAGTTCTTAATGTACGAAGGGTAATTATAATACACAATGACATGCAGAAATTAGTAAAAAATTAACTGCACTTATTACATAACCTTAAATATCATCCAAAGCCGTCTTTCTGACACTTTGAGGTTAGGATATCTCGAATTGCTAATGTGCTAGAACAATTATGTGGTAGGATTTGGATTTAGCATCGATAATTGTATAAGAAATAATACGTTTAATCCAGATGACAAAATTTTATACAAATGTAATTAATTTATAACACTGACCATATCTTTGGGTTGACCATACATCATAAATGTTGATGTTTATTCAAAATTTGTCTTTTTCATTCATAATTTTTTTTGCAAAAAAGTTATTAATTGGTTGTTTCACACACTAAACTGTACTATTCTTTAAAGTATATGTGCAATCTATTGCAATCTTTAAAACGAATTTGACGACTTGTTTTGAACTGCTGACATATTCATAATGAAATCTACTTTCAACTTTTAACATTACTTCTTAGTTGTTGCACTCAACAATAGAAATGTAATGAAATTTCTACTCAGAACTTCCAATAGTTAAAAAACTGTTTTGAGGGAGTGCATTTATTATTGTAATAGATTGTATTTACTCATTTAATATTTTTCTGTATTTGTAATTCTTTATAATCGTTTTTAAAATTTGCTGGAAAACATCAGGCAAAATTTTTCTCTTTATTGCTCTACGTTTTTATTTTTTAAGAATCCTATCTAAAATGTTATTCCTTTTCAGTTACCCTACAGCAATCGAAATGGTCAGATCAGGCAAAATAAGCGTAAAGCCCCTGATCACCCATCATTACACCCTTGAAGACACCGTCAAAGCCTTCCACACCGCCAAAACTCAAGAAGGCAACCCCATAAAAGTATTAATCCACGCCAATCCAAACTGGAAACCATCTTAATTTCTTTCATTCCTTTGGTTTATATTAAACTGTTGTACTTTGACAAAATAAATAGTTAAACTAAAATTTCTAGGAGTTTTTCATTGGGTTTACGGCGATTTTCCTATAAAAATAGATTAATGATTTTCATGTGATTTAAAAACATAATTTTCGCGCGAATGAAAAATTCACACACGAGGAGCTTCAGTTCCAGTCGGATCAATCGCTTGGCCGTTTCCCTCGATCACCAGCGAAATAGATTCTGATCTGTATCAGCAGGCCAATATGAGTGTCGAGAGGTAACTGTTGCAGCTCCGATATTTCCAATAAGTTCAAATCTATATCCATATCTGGTCGTGATACAGATACCGAATTGTTTATTTACGGGCACTGGCAGCTGATCAAATTCAAGTTATATTGAGAGGCTCGTCACATGCTGCTCAGCCTATTCAAGCTATCATGTAATGGATTATGTGATACGATCTAAATAGTAAATGGGAGGCGAATCACGAGATTTTAGGTTTTTACTTTTACACAGGATCGTATTTAGAACTACTTATAGATTTTTATTCACTAAGTTTCAAAGAAAAAAAATATATTTTTTAAGAATAACGTAAAAAAATAAGAGTAATTCATGCACTAACTAAAGTTAACATTTTTTCAATTATTTTACCGATTTTATTTTTTTTTTCTGTCGTATATTTTATACCTATATTTTTATTTCTAAAATACAGGGTCTTTTGAAGTACATATTATTAGAATTTTGAAGAATTTTAACTCTCCCGAATCTATTTTCTTATGAATACATCCTGTTTATTATTACATTTTTGGATTCTCCACTTTTTCCTGATTACATTGTATTCTGTCCTGAATGTCTAAAATAGTGGTTGATCTATTTTTATAAACACTGTTCATTAAATAGCCCCACAAAAATGTACCAGATGGTGTCAAATCTGGACTATCCATTAAATATTATTCAAAATTCCGTAACTTATTTTACATTATGTGGTGAAGCTCCATCTTGCGGCCTATCATCCTGTCGACCTATCAAATTAGGTAATAAAATCATTTATTTCGTGATTCAAAAGATCTAAATAACGTTCTAAAAATATGTCTCTCTCTAAATGTGGGCAAATTTTGCTAAGTTTACCACAGCTTTTCAGTGGAGAACTCGCGAAGGATTAAAGAAATTAAGAGTTAATGAACGATATCTTATTTATTTGGTGTAGTATATACGCTAATAGAGTAATTGAGTCAATATTGGTATAATTTGGATTCGAATATAGTTTTGTATTCTTTATAAAAAAATAACATTTTAATTATGCTGGTATTTAATCATTAATATCTTGCAAACAGTATAAGATAATCCATTAGGTACTTGTTTATATCAATGGAATCAGGAAAAAGGGGGTTTTTCATAATAATAAAATCAAGTTGATATCAGTTTCTCAGTACTGCGATACTAGATTGTTTTTTTTGACAAAAAAAAATTGAAAATCTTGTGAAAAATTCAGGTCCAGTTTTCCGATATCTCCTAAAATAAAAAAGTTACAGTTCAGTCTAACGTTTACGCATGGCACTTTTTAATCGGAAGGCATTGGATATATTATTTAGGTATAATTAATAGTTATTTATGACGTGAGTGTTAAAAGTGCATTTTAAAGCACGCATGTAAAAGTTTGCAGATTGAGCGCGGCGAATTCTGCAATTTACATCAGTGCCTTAAAAACATTTTTAAAACAAATATCACAATATTTTTTCTGCAAACAGCATTAAAAAGAATGAACTCGGATGTTTTAAATAGCATCGTAGGCACTATAACAAATTTTCGAAGTGGGCACTTGCCAATGATATACAGGCTGTATCACATAAGAGGGCCACTCTCATGTATCTCGCTTAATATGCAAGGCGCGTCAAAAATCTTTAATTGTTTTTTGTTGCATTTTTGGAGGCCTTTATGCTCGTAAAAACAAATTTGAGATCCATGGCCAACTTTATGAGTAATAACAAAAAAACCTGTAAAGTGTCCAAACTTTAAGACTGTCTAACTTTTTTATTTTAAGAGATAGAGATTGGTAATAAATTTTTATTGCAAAATTGATACGTTCCACCTGATATAAACAGATTTTTGAAATGTCGTATGTGGTTCGCTGCGCCCTCTAGGCGGATAAATTTTTTTTTTATTGAAGCAGGCTATGGCCACAAAAAATTGCCTGTTTTTTCGTCTTTCATGCAATATACTACATGTTGCACTTATCTTTCGTATTTATTACATTTTTTTCAATTTTAGTTACAAAAAAACGTACCTAAATATTTTCGTGTTGCTCAAGATAATGTAGAACCTGATTTAAAGACGCCAATTGCAAAAAAAATAAAAAACAATTAAAGATTTTTGACGTGTCTCGCATATTAAGCGAGATACATGGGAGTGGCCCTCTTATGTGATACAGCCTGTATAGTAACTATGGTGGCAACCATTGTTGTATTCATCATTTACGAAAAATTTAAAAGTTTTGGATTTGTCACTTTTAAACGTTGTGTGTTTTTGCCCTTAAAAAGTATAAAAAAAAATATGGAAAAGAACAATCCATTTAAAGAAATCGATGAAGCGGCCAATCGAGCTACTTTTGGCCTTATTACCAAGAAAATCCCGGATTCAATATGAAATTGCATACAATAAGTTTGTATATACTGAAAATGTCTTGGCCTATTTTGAGGAGAAATCGAAGATTTGGAAATTTTCATCTCTAAAGTCTAATTATTATCTGATTAAATAAGGTTTCGAATAACTACACTATTCTACAGGAAAAACCCAATTACAGAATAGGAATACAACACAAACCTTATAACCGAATATTCACAATTACTAAAATACACTAAAAATCAAAAACATAAATATAAAAAATTATGTTAAATCTTAATCTAACATAAATATATTAGAATATATATCGAGGGCAAAAATTAACTATAATTAATATCATTAATATTGCAGCCGAAAATGTCTAAATTATGAGTTTCATTGTACCAGTTACACATATTGTAAAGTGGAGAGAACAGTCTAATATTTGTTCTAGGTATGGCAAGGTAAAACAGTTTTGATTGACGTGATACCGGTCTATTTGCATGAAAATTGAGCAATTGCAAAATCTGACTACAGTCAACTGTCTTATCCACTAGTTTGTGAAGAAAAACAAGGTAGGAAACTTTGCGACGATCATTTAAAGACTTAATTGAAAATCGTGAAAGGAGTACACTATGAGAGAAACCAATAGCAGGATAAGCACCATCTGTTTTATAAGCAACGAATTTCAGAAAACGACATTGAATGCATTTAAGACTGTCAATATGGATTCTATAGTGCGGGCACCAAATGATGGAAGCATATTCTAAACTAGAACGGACAAAAGCAAAATATAGTAACTTCATTGCATCATAATTCATCAAGTTCTTTGAATTTCGTATTATAAATCCAAAATTTAAAAAATTTTTTTTAAAGCTCATTGCGTTTCTGAAGCATCAAGGAGAAGGTTATCAACCCAAAAAATCAAAGATCTTGACCAGGGACTAAATTGAACGTCAACTAGGAATGCGGTTGTTTTAGTTGATAGTGGTAGAATTGTGGAAGGATTTAATTTTTCAAATTATGTGAATTGTAATATAAGTTCATGTTAATAAAGAAAATACAAATTAAATGTATTGCAAATTTACTGTCACAATTTGACATTTACGCACTAGTGCCTTAGAGCAATATTTTTAATGCTACAGGGGAGTGTTAAATATTGCATTTTAAACATGTTTGTAGAAAAAAATATATATGTAATACGTAATAATTTTTACGTAAGTAGGCTTAGAAATTTCTTGCACTTATTTATCAAACTTTCCGTAGTTGTATATGATTTTGTATGATATACAGATATTATTATTTGTTAATTTTATTGAGTTACGCCATTGATTTACAGGAACTTATGTAATATAATAATGGCATTCTTTTGGTGATTTGGTGGTTGTTTTGAACTGTTCATTCGTAAATTTCAACTTTTAACATTACTTCTTAATTGTTTCTCCACTCATCAATAGAGCTTATGAAATTTGTACTCAGAACTTCTAGTAGTTCAAATAATGGTTTGGGGGAGTGCCATTTTTACATCTAAATTCTACGCACGAACGCAAAATTTTTTCAGTTATCCAAAATATCCGTTTCCAATAACGGCAGAGATAGATTCTGATTTGTCCTGTTAGGCTAGCAGAAGGTTCTGGAGGTAACTGTTTGGTTTCCGATGTTTCCAATAAGCTTTCGATCGACTTCACAATTTTCAAATATCCGTATAGTCTATCGTTTTAAAATAAATACGTTTAAAAACGTTTTCGCTCCATGGAATTCTTTACGTTTCGTACTCTGGGTTCTGCGTGCTTGATAAACTCATTCAGTTGAATATGAAATAGAAATGAAATATCTATCAACGAATGATTTCGCTAATCTCTAGGCAGGGACGTATTCAGAGGAAAATTATCATCGAAGTCAGGACTCCATAGGAGTAGACTAAGTTCATAAAATAATCAAATAATGCATCTTATTGTTCTAGTTTCTCGAAAAGAGCAGTTTTGCAAATATCGTTTTATACAGAGTGTCCGGAAAATCCGCGCAAATAATTTAAGAGGTGATACTACTTTCAAATTTAGCACACTTGTTATTTTTATAGAGACGCAGTTTCAGGTAAAATATTTCTTAAATTCCAGCGACGGTTTATCAAAAAATTTGATATTCTTGTTTGAAGCCGAAAAAAATACCGTTTACGGGGAAATCGGCATTTAAATTTCTTGAATATACTGGTGAATTCCATTTTTTCCTTTAATGTTGGAAATTCTGATTATTTTCTTACCTTTTTTGCTACTCTTTTATCTCACTTATCACAGAATATCTGTACTCTCATCTCAGACAATTATGTAAATAAGTCGTATTGTAGTTTATATTTACTAATGTTACCGCGGATAAAATTGATCAAGAGAATCATTAATAAACTTAAATCTTCTGCTAAAGACTATGATGAAATCGACTTAAAAATGATATCTCTTGGTACTCCATATTTAAGCAATCATATTGCTTTTCTTATAAACAAATGCCTTTCAGATGGAGTTTTTTTCTTCTGCATGGAAAGATGCAAACATCTATTGCGAAAATTAATAATCCCACATGTACATCTAACTTTCGACCAATTAGTATCCTTCCAACATTGTCAAAAATCTTAGAAAAAGTTAGTTCTGAACAGGTTAGTAATTATTGTAACAAAATCAATATCCTCCCTGATACTCACTGGTTTCTGAACTCAATATAGTACTGCTCTACTATAACTATAGTCACTGATGATCTAATTAAAGACATTGATGTGAATAAATGTACCTATCTTATTCTTCTGGATTTTAGAAAAGCATTTGACACTCTAGATCATATCACACTTTGTATTAAATTAAAATATTTCGGTTTTAGCGACATTCTTGTCTCATTCTTATCTATCGGGTAGACGCCAAAGGGTTATTTTAAACGCTGGTATATCTAGATTTAATAACATTTCTATTGGTGTTCCCCAAGGTAGTGTCCTAGGACCTCCTCTCTTTTCTATTTATACTGCTGACTTTTGTAATTACCTTCAACATTGTCAATCTCATCAGTACGCTGATGATATTCAGATACATTTATCTTTTAATCCTTATGACATTTCTTCAGCTGTAGTTCAGATCAACTCTGATCTTAATTCCATTTCTAAAGTATCTTTGGCTCATAACCTTATTTAAATGAAACTAAAACTCAATTATTAATTTTTGCAAATAAGAATATCATTATAAGTGCAATCTTCGTAGTTTGATCATATTTCTTCTTATTTTAAAAATTCGAATTGGTTGAATCTTAATACCAGATTTCAAATTCAGTTATCTTGCTTGACATTTAAGATATTGTTCAATCATAAACCTGAACATCTAACCTCAAAGTTTATTACAAATTTTAATGTTCATCAATTACTCACTCGTAATCGTTACAAGTTTTGTGTTTCAAGGGATAAACTGCTCTGTTTTAGCGGTCATTTACTTAACGCTATAAAAATTATAACTTTTTTGCACGCTAGACAAAACTATATTGCATGCATAATTTCAATATTTGTAATAGGAATTTTGCAAAAACGGCAGTTGATTGAGGTAATTTGTCAATCTAGGAAAAAACTGTTTTTCAGCAGTAAGGTCTTTTTCATCAGTGAAAACATTTATTTTTTTATACTGGCCATTTTACCTTTTCTTTTCTACATGGAAATAAATTTCTCAAAATTTATGAGTATCTACTTACTTAGTAAAATTAAATTAAAATATCCCAATGTACAAACAATACTTGAAATCACTGAAAGCATTGACCTTGAAAGTCAATGTTGAAAGCACTATTGATTTTGTTGTATGCTATGCAGTAAACATAAAATAATAATAAATAAAAGACATAATATTTATGAAATAAAATAATTGTATCTATGAAAACTAACAATTTTCTGAAAATCTCTCAAACTAATGGAAGCAATTCAAACTTGAAAAAATTTTGTTTAAAAAATAACATTTCTTTTTTCAAACATATACATCTTTATGTTTACAGTGATTTTTTTTTCAAAGTGTATTTTGATATCATTTTTGATAAATTTTTTATTTGCTCTTTATAAATACGAACTTATTATTATTACTTTTTTAACCATTGTACAATAACACATATCGAATTTACACATCATATACCAACCATAACCAATTGCACAATTTGTGGGATAATTGCCACAGTTTAAAATTCGTGATAGTTTTGAAATACAGTTCGCTTTTGTCTTGAGAAAAAATTAAATAATCTGAAGAACAGAAGGATGCGTCTCTCGAACCATGTAAACTAATCACGTAATCGAAACCAATACAACTAATCTATTACAAAAGAATTTATTTCATAATATCCATGACTGAATTTTCTATCCCCAACACTGATGCCGGTCCTGTCTATTTAGCTGTGCAGCGAGGAGTCGTGTAGTGTGGAGATTCCATAACCTGTGCTGGATTCTGTTCGCCTGATATAAGGCGGGCCGAACGAAGTCTATACATTCCTTTTCCCGCATTCTTACCGCGTCATGGGTAGTTCCAAAATTCTTTAGAGATGGCGCAACCTGTAGATTTGAAATATTCTTCCAATCTGTGATTTGGAACGCAATAATAAATAAGTGATAAAAATGTAAACCATTTCTTTAGTTTAGGTACATGTTAGGTATCAAACTTTCAAATCAGTATATACAATACAATTTGCTGACTTAAAAATCGAACAGGTTTGATATTAAAAATTCATATGTGAAATATTAATTTAAAAATACCTAGGTCTTTGGTTAGATGTCCACGTTTTAAGTTTTTAAGTTTCTAAGTGGTATAGCAACTAATACCAAGTGTTTCTGAATTTGTATTAAAAGGTGACATTAAAATATTCATATTTTATTGTATTTCTTTGATTTTATAATAAAAAAAAAATTTGGCAGCGGTGGGATTCGAACCCACGCCTCCGAAGAGACTGGTGCCTTAAACCAGCGCCTTAGACCGCTCGGCCACGCTACCATATACAAAAATTTTGTCAAATGTTACTACAAAAAATCAAAGAACTTAGTATTTCTCATATACAATAAATTAATACATGATTAAAAATATTTAGTTTAGATAATTTAATTAAATATTACATTAGATTAGCTATTAATTAACGAATTTAAATTTCTAAATAGACACACCTTTGCGTAGTCTCTATCTATAGGTGAAACCATCATTTTGTTTATTTATTTTTAAATTTGTACTAACGCTTTCATAAACTGCTATTAATTTCTGTAATGAGATCTATATTTTACATATACGTATAAATAACATACTTTACGATACTGGATTCATGCCCACATACTTCTGCCAGTAAGCGTATACTCGCGACAAGAATTCAGACGACTTACGTCATACGAACAAATGAATGATTTACTAAATTTTCATCAAAATATTTAAGAAACTGCAACTGATAGTAATAAAACTATATACTACACTAAAAGTTTGCATTATATATTGCACTAAATTCCAAAAAATTATTGTTTTTAACGCGACCAAATATCGAAAATTACGTTGACAATAAAAACAAATGTGTAACGTCAGCTGTGACGTAAGACGTCTGAATTCTTGAAGCGAGTATATCTTTGTTGTAAACAGGTAGATATTACATGCAACATCTAGATATCATTGATATTACTAAACGCCGTAAAAAGAGTCTAGCCTGTTTTGGAATGGTTAGCGGTTAGATTTGTGATTGGTTAAAATCCGCAGCTTGGATTGTTTATTTTTAGACCTTGGTATCTGGTCCAGTTGAGCCTTGTTTCTAGATAATTTATTTTAGATATAGAGATTCACTTTCTACGCATGCTTAAACGTAGATGATTATAAACATAGATACACAGTTAATCAGCTTCAATCCTCCGTATTACAAAGTTTGAGTTGTCGACAATGATATGAATAATGAGGCTAAAAATAATGAAATATGTTATACCCATATGTTTAAATTTAATATTGATATATTTCAGTTGGTTAATTATCAGATATATCTTTAAACATGGTTCAATATTAAATTATTGTGCATGTAATTCAGTCTAGCGCTATTTTTTTTATGAAATAATGATATCTAGATAGACTATCGCGTTCAAATTATCAATCAACCTAAAATTTTAGAAGTGAATGTTGAAGTTATTCAAAAATAAATTTTCCTTTAACATTTTGAAATGGGTTTAATGAACCTAGACATTTTCTACATTAATTATAGGTACTAGTCAAAATAGCTGTGACTTCACAAAAACAATCGTTTCAAATAAAACATGTAACAAGAGTACCTACTATGATAAGGTATGATATTTTTCCGTATTCTATAGACAAGAAAAATCAATTAGTAACACATTTTTAATTAAGTAAAGTTTACAACGTGTAAAATTTTCACGTCAAAGAATGCAAAGACTACTTGCCAAATCACGCAAAGATTCGTCACTTAACTTTGTTTACAAGGAACTTTACAAATGAAAGATTGGACTGAAATAGAATTAATTGTTTTAGACATCTTCATCGAGAATTTTAAAATTTGTTAGTAAAAGCGCTTTGCCAGCTAGTAAATGAATGAGCAAAAACTGCAACACAAAAAATAGTATGTTTTACAGCAAGATATAGAAATACTATTTTTTTGTGAAATGAGAATTTGTATACGACCGTAACAAGTTGGGCAATTTCAAAACAGAAAAAAAAACTTTAGCAAATGCATGCTATTTCATCTGATATTGCAATAAAATATTAGATTCGATCGAAGTTTGTTTATTTTTAGCAGTCACTTGGAAAATACATTAGGTAATTAAGTAATGACATAAACGCTTTTCATATTAAGTAGAAAATGCTATTTGTTCTTTGTATCTTCGTAAATGTGGAAAATACAATTCTGTCCTCTTCATTGAATATTTTATTAATATAAACCAGAATGTTGTCCGACAAAGACCAATTCATGAATTCGTTTAAACAAATCATATATTTTTACTTTTATCCGGCAAAATGTTATCAGAAGCAAAATTTGCCGCTTCAACCAGGTATATTTGGGGATGTGTGTGCCTATGATTCACTATATCCACTTTCTGAGTCCATAATAATCATATAAAACTGCCACGATGTAATATTAGATACGCAGGCTACTAAATGAAAGTGACAACAATTTGAAAATAGCTATTGAATGAATTAAAAAAGAAACACTTTCATTTAGTAGCCTGTTTGTCTATAGTTATTTATGATATAAGTGCTAAAAGTGATTTATTTTGTGTGAAGGGAAGTCCCATATTTTCGAATACATTTAACAACACACATTTTCCCCTGATATACTTCACAAAAAATCTTCGACTTGTGTAACTGCCGGATGTAAAGCACAGTATTTGCGGCATATCTTCATTTGGTCTGGACTTGAAATCACAAAACATCTCGAAGTATGAGTTTTGGAATCGGGAATTCTTGTCGGGAATCTTAGTGTGTAGATATTAGTAGCTCAGCTCTTCTCAAAGCTCCACAAACATCAATTATTAAAGTGACCTGAAAAGTTGTCCAAAATTAGTTAAGTCGATCGATTTATATTAATTTGAACTATCTATTTTAGTAGAAATCTATTATCATGTGCTTCTTGTAAACATCTCTCCATTTTTTCTTCTTTACAATTTTGTCCTTTTTGGACGGTAACTGATTTGTTTTTCAAATATGGCATTAGTTTTGGACATTTTCTGATATTTACCTACTTTTCGAAAGTTTAATTTTATGTTCAAAACATGCCAACCGGTCACATTTTGAATTTTGTTTGAACTGCACCATCCTCTGAATTCTCGTTGGCAATCTCATACTATCTCGACGATTTTTTGAGATGAATTGTGAAACAGCACTTTGTGCCGCTTCCAATACTTCCCCTAGTAATATTTTTTTGTTTCCATCTCGTTCCCTGTTGGTGGAGGATTTCAGCTACTTTTCAGCTGATTTCAGTGCTACGCCGCTGTCTTGTAATGTAAATCAGTCATAAAGAATACGACGTAATGTATAAGATTATGGCTGCAAAGATATCTGGAACATACGTTCAAAATTATACATAGAACTAAAATAGAATGGTATATACACATTCTGTCGAGGAATACGCCTGAAGTCTGCAGTTTGGAATGAAATAAAAATAGGTAAACAATGAAAAGGGATCCGAGCTGGTCTCTTGTTTATTTTTACACCTGTGACTGGCGTAACGTAAACACTTCATATTTTTAGTATGACTAAGTTTTAATTAGCTTCAGCGGTTTCACTGAAGGTCGCGTATTTCAGTTTTCAGTGAAAGGAATCTTACTTCCAACAGATCCGCTCAATATAATGAAACAATTTAAGACAGGACCTGGAAAAACGTGCAATTTAGTGTTAGCAATATTGTCTTCTTTTTGCTTGGTTTCGTCATGGTCTGACAAGACAAGACAAGACAAGACTTACATTAGCTGAAAAAATTAATTTTGCATTGCGAGTAACAAATACAATGAAAATTTGAACAATATAGACACGTACCAACTTGCTACTTACCTTTTTTGCCTACGCTTAATGTTTTGTACTACTAATTGTATATGCCACATTTCAGTAAATTTGCCATTTTATAAAAAAATCGAGTTATATACAAGGTGAGTCAGAAAGAATGTGTCAACACATGACATAAAATATTATGTTTGAGCTCAACATGCGTTATACGAATTCCGCTATCTTGCTTTTATCTAAAAAGCAAGGCATAACACTTTAAAGACTAAGAATTATTAGTTTTTATTCAAAACAGCCTGAGTTTTTTTGTGACAATTGGAAAAATAAAATCTCTAAACAAAATGTACAAAACCTGACAATAACTTTCGGTTCACTGTAATACATAATGTTCATGCATCACCATTTTTAGATGAGTTTTTAACGGAAACGACTGCTCCTATATAGAGACTACAATAAGGAAGTAGTAAAGGTAGGAGAAAATGTTTTTCTACTCTAAAATGATATACGCTGTGGCACAAAAACGTTGAAGCGATTTAAAAGAATCCTTATAGCCGCTTGTGGCGCCCGCTTGGAGATGCAGCCAATTGTGCATAAAATTTGAATTTTCCGTCCTAAGAAATCTCTGCATGCAAAATTTCATGAATTTAACACAAAATAGTCAAGAGTTATAAATGAAAATGTAATTATTATTTTTTTAAATTTGATATCCTGTATATCTTTAACAAAGCGTTTCCAGACCTAAATTCATAGGAATGTTTTCGCTTAAAATTTAACGTAGAATAATATACTGAAGTAAATACATCACCTCCTGAAACACTGTATAATTTAAGCAATTAAAAATAGTTTAATTTTTAACTACATTTATTATTTGTATCAAATAGTCCTTATTTTTTAAATTGAACTAGGTTTTTCAGATTAAAAAAATATAAGATTAGAATTAAACGAGTATAAGAATTCAGATAGACAGTTTAGAAAAAATCTGTAAAATATTGTTTTGCTGTTAAAAATGATCGTATTGTAATATTTGGCAAAGGTAATAATTGTATTAAATGATTGTCTATTCAAAAATAATAAAGACTTGGTAATTGTCAACAAGCAAAAGCAAGAAGAGATTCAAAAACCGTGAATGTTTTCATAATGATCTGTTCCAAAATAAATTAAGACCACAAAATCCTTTTTAATTCTCAGTGAACAATTTATATTTCTTTTCTCTAAATATACTACGAAGAAATCTACAGCAGTTCTTAAATTTGACGTTATACCAACACAGCTTTCAAGGTATTGCCAAAAATAAGATAAATGTAACAAAAATAAAAACATTACAAAACTACTAATCATAATAGTATACGTCTAAAGTAAAAATTGTATATGTTTTAGACTTTTCTCACAGTATTTTTTACTATAATGGAAAAATTGTATGATTTCTCCAAATACCTACGTGCAGAAGAAAGAATGTATTATTTTAATCGATATGACGTTATTCCTAGACAATTTTGTACAAAAACAGCATTTAAAAACTTAGTCTGGCCACGCCTCTACAAAATGCTCGCCGCCACAGCGTAGACCTGTGACGTCAAATGCCGTTCGCACGTGTAAATATAGTGTGCTTTAGTTCATATCTGTATTAGGGATGTTCCGATACACTTCGATACTCAGAATATTGATACAATTATTTAGAATATTCGATATTTTGTATCGATAAAAACTGTTGTGATATTATTGATACATCGAAAAAATCTTAAATAACGTTTTGATACGGGAAATACTGATTTAAAATTTATACCTGTTAAGTTGTCGAGCTTTTTTGATTTTTGGCTGTTTATGTAAAATTCCAATGGAAAACCGTTGCACAAATTTATTCTTATATTATCAGTGGCTGTATTATCGTGTTATTCGCGGTGCCTTTCGGATATTTTTGCCGTTTTCTTTTACTCGTAGATCATGATTCGAGTAGCTGATTGGTCAAATTTAAGAAACTATAGTAGGTACTGGTTGGTTTTTGGTTTATCATTAGGGTTATGATATGTATTTTCGTTTTCATTTCATATCATGGAAGTTAGAAATTTGGACTTCTTAAAAATTTATTGTGGTGTAGGGTGATGAAACGCGACGAAAGAAATCATTGCAACATTGTTTGTGAAGACCATTTTAATGCAAGTTTAATTGAAAATATAGGTATAAGTTCATCGAAAAAATTAAAATGTAAAGTTGTAAATTAATTTAAGAAAAAATAAATGTTTATTTATTTATTTCATAAGAAAAAATACAAGAAACAAAAGTCTGTTCACATAATCAACACTACAACCTGCACCTGTATCCACAGAAAGAAATCGCGCCGAAAGGCGGCTGTATCCACACCATGATATCGCGTTTTCGGCCAAGTAGTTTTGTTTACTCTATGACAATTTATTATTAATATTTTAATTATTGCCGCCAGACATATATCCTCTTTTCAATATGCTTGAAAGATTACCCTTTAACACATTTCAAACCAATATAAAATTCATGCAACTTCTCTATTATTTGAAAATTCGTGAAAGATATATTCAACTCTTTGCACCTCTTCTCAGAACAATTTTTTACCCAAATAAACAAGTTTAGACTGAAAATGTTGGGATCTGTAGCAGCCAAGAGTATAAAATATTTTGTACAGCAAAGTTTATATTTTATAGAAGTTTATATAGACTGTAGATATATAAAATATACATTAAATTTATTACATATTGTTATGAACTGCTACATTTATATCTACTATTTTATGACGTTAATATATCATATTTATTGCAAATGCCTTTATGCTTTTTAATTTTCATTATGTGTTTTTCAAAAATAAATATTTGAAACATATTAGTTTCACAGTGTTTGTTAGCCTCAAGTTTTTCGTCAGCAAAATGTATTGATACCAAAAAGCGTAAATTTTTAGAAGAAAACAGTAATTGAATTCCATGTTTAAAAGAATAAGTGTATATTAATTACCTTTTCTAGAAAAATAGTTCACTGCTGAGTAGATCCGATAAACAAAAGGCATGGCACACGCGGGATGAATCAAAACAAAGGAGGCGACGTGAAGGATGACTAAGGAATCCCAGCTTATGTTTGATAGGAGAAAGTGGGCGTCGAGCGTGCGACGCCACTGCAAATGGAACGCTATAAGAACGAGTCAAGCTAAAATATTCGTAGTTAACCTGGGAACCTCTCCCCTGATCTTTGACAGTTTCAAGTGACCAAGTGCAACTCCACACAAAATGCCTGGACCATCTAGACCCCTCTGGCAGGTGAGTAACAATTGAAAGTGTTCCTTCCTTTCCAAAACCTACTTTACACAAAGAAAATCATTTTACGTGGTAGTTTTTTTATTTAAAATTCTTATAAAAAACAGGGATATTTTTCTAAATAAAACACTGGCTAAGATGCTAATAGAAAATTAAGTGTGCAGTGAAAAAGCGTCCACATGTCAGTGAATCACCGCATATTCTAACTTTAAACTTTTGCCAGCCGCCGTTTATGAAATTGTGTCGGATTTGCTAAATTTACGTGACAGTCTTCTAGAACGTTAAAGATCCAAGTCGCCTAGGAAAAAATTGGCGGGAATGTTATCGAACACCTTCCTCAGGATGTCTATCATGATGTCCTCTATGGTTTTGGATAAAATGGGGCTTAGGCTTTCGGCGACTGGCCGCCAATTCGCGTTTAGGTACGTGTTCGTGGAATCCTCTGAAATTCGAAAATAGATTGGTTATAGCAGTGTTTGTTGGTTCAAGTGAATGTTTACCTAAGGCTTTGATGCCGTCAAAGAGGTTGTACATGTGGAGTTTCAGCCCCCCTATGCTGAATTTCACGTGGACTTTGGTGACGTTGAAGAAGTGGAAGCCGTCGTGCTTCTCCATGATAACGTCGCTTTTGACGTTAATCTCCAAGTTTTCTGAAAAATACGGTCGTTAAATGTATTAATCACGCTCTAACATCGAGTAGGAAGTTCAAATTTTAGCTCGCGCAGTTTTTTTAAAGCTGAAAATAAGCTGTGGAACAACAATAAGTTCGGCTGGTATATTTTTAAAGGAAACACATGGCAGACTAAAAATATTCCTGAATATTTACAGATTTGCGTATTATAAATAGAAAACTTCAATGGCAAGGAAATGAGCGCAATTAGTAAAAAAGTAATTTTTATGTGATATAAAATACGTGCGATGTTGCTGAAAATGTCTTTGATAGTCGAAATTTTACATTTTTTTATTAAAAATATGAGATCTCGCGGGGGGTTGCACATTGTAAAAAATATATTTTTTACAATGTCATAACCCTTTTGGGAAAATATATCCTGCACAAATATGTACAATCCCTTTCGATACTGCTTTTTTTGCCAATAATATATTTATTTATTTGAAGTAGATAAAAAACCTAATACAAACACTACAAAAAGAGAACAAAGACACAGCGTAAAAAATACATAATAAACACAAAACATACAAATATCAAACATATGAATGTATAAACGGTACAGAATTATCAATCACATATATCATAAAACAGAACAGGATTTTATTTAAATGTATCCCCTGAGGTCTCGAATTGGGTTGCACATTGTGAAAAATATATGTTTCACAAAGTCACAACCCTTATGGGAAAAATATCTTGCACATATAAGTACAACCCCTTTCGAGACATCAGAAAAAGCTACCCCTATTTCTCTATTTAATTCCGAAAATTTTGGTCCACTTTTTATCACGAAAATTCTCTTTGTGAAAATAGAAATCATTCCTTCACTTGCATCATTATCAGAAAATGATCATTTTAATTCAATTAGACTAACAGCAGAACATGATATTTCATAATATTTGTCAGAAAGTAAAGACAGTTTTAATAAGTAGGTATATCTTATGTAGTTTATAAATTAAGAGATGATTTACTTTATAATTGAAGAATGTTTGTTCAAACCTCTTTCCTTTATTCATGTAATTTATATCTATAGATTGATGTAAAAATCATTCAGTTCCTATACTTACATATTCTACGAAAATAATGAAGTTACAGGCCTGATAATGTATTTTTTATTTAATTTCTTTTTTACGATAACTTTCTTATTTATTGGGTAATAGCACTCAAAATTTGGAAAATAAGTTATTTTGTGAGATAGATAACATTTTAAATTAATTATTTGTTAGAATGTATGTATTAATTGTTTAACAAATGGCGGTTTTAGGTACAGAAATGTCGAAAAATAAAACACAATTCTACATGTTTTGTTTATCCACTTTTACTAGTTAAATTATCCTCAAATAATAACTTTTAAAAAGCGTTTATAAGACACACATTATTTTGCTATTCTAACCCCACATTTTAACAATTATTTTCACATACTTATAAACAAAAGTGGACAATCTTATATGCAGAACTATGAATAAGTTTATGTTCAAACAATATTTACATCTACAATTAAATTTAAAAAAATACACAATTTTTTTGTATCTAAAAATTTGTTGGTTAGACCGCTTTCTGTAGTTATATATTCGTGTTACTTCGCAGGTGGCATAAGATAACACTCCTGCTATTTGCTAAGCTATATATTATTCAATTCAAGCCTAAAATTATTTATATTTGTAGAAAACACTGTTTCAAGAATACGGCGCCCTCAAGCGCAGTTTTCTCTGAAATGGTGCATTTTAGTGACATACCTATTTTAAACCTAATCGAAGGTTTGAAAATAACTTATCATTTTCCAAAAAAAAATCTCTATTTCTAAAAAAATATGAATGGAATAATATAGCGGCACAGGCTCTCAAAACGCCCTGTACATTTAACTCAAAAATCAATTAGATATTCGTGTTTATCTCACAAGAAAAATTTCTCTACCAAAATTTAAGTACAATTATCCTAGAAATAAGAAAATTGTATAAAAAGAAATTTCGTTAAAACATTAACAAAGGAAACATTTGTTTTAAAATTAAACAGAAACCTAAGTGAAATATCAATCATGCTTTTTTAAAAAAAACTTGAATGTAATTGACTTTTCTATTGCGTCAGGCAAAGTCAGTGCCCTAGACTTTTTAAAACACTAATTGTGTGGTCGCGAAATATAACACTTTACAAACTGAAGTGATTCATAGAATGACTCAAATTTATTTTTTAAACCCGCGTCAAATTGTGAAGTGTTTATGATTTTTATATTCTCACATCGGCGCATTCGCCAAAACGTAAAAAACCGTAAACAATTTTAACAGTTGATTTCAGTGGGGTTACAAAAATTGTTTTTTGTTCACTTGAGTAATTTATCTAAGGATTTGATGAACTTAAATTTACATTCTTTAGAGTTTTGTATCCAGGATTAGAAAAATGTAAGCGCTTGCTGATTTCTGAAGCCTTTAAAATCATAGGGAGATAAAATATGATATAAACAAAATGAAAATAGATCACATACTGCGTAATGCGAAAGCTTCGTTATTAGGCATTCCACAAAATTCCCAAAAATAGACTGCTACGGAGTCCACTGGTCAATTTAAAGCGCAAGCTGTAATATATCTGTTTTCAGTAACATTTCGTCACTGTTATGAAAAACATGTCCTTAAAGCTGTTTATAACGGCTTGGAATGAATTCAAGAATTAAGTGGTCATTCTATTTTCCATTGACACGCGTATTTTTACATTTATAATGCATTAAACCAATATTCACACACAACATTTTTACGTAATACTTCTATTTGATAAGTTTGCATCCGTTTGCTGAGAAGAAATACAGAGGAAATCAAAAATCTTATACTTACTAGCATCAAACCAACAAGTTCCCCTTCCTTTAAGGGGAATAACCAAAATTCGACCAAGTAAATCATAATTGCCGTCGATCCTAAGCCTTGGTAAATGCAATTTTGTGTAGAAATCGAATGTCTTTGGGTCGACACTATTGTGGACTATCTCGGTATTTCCAAAACCGACAACTGTTACGTTAGATAAAGATGCATTCACTGTTACTGGACCACCCCCTCCTTGTAATATCTGAAGAACATATCACAATAATAAAAACAGACAGAAAACATTTTTTACGTAAATAATTTATGTTTGCATTATAAGAAATCAGAAACGTTTATAAAAACAAAGTAACTTCAGTTATTTCAAAATCATTTGATGCAACCAGTATTACAATGCCGTGATTTACTGGTTGCATATAACAAATTTTAAAAAATAAACAGCTGATCTTACAGACATCGAGAATGAAACAAAATTTTATGTTATCGTATTCTAGTTTCTAAAATTTCCATCTATAAACTTATAAATAACATATTTCTTGTTATAAAGACGAAACTTATCTTCTCAAATATTTCAGTATCATTTCAGCAACTAGGTATTTAGTTTTCACTGTCATTGGACATATATAAAGACCATTAAATATATGTAGTGTCAATACATATCCGATTTGTTAATTTGATAACTTGTCGGATTAGATAACTTGAAGTATATAAAATTGGGTACAAAGTTTTGGTAAGATGCCAAGTTGTGGGCGTACTTGCTTACATTTTCTTAATTATAGACATATGTAACTGAAAAAGTAAACTTAGTGAATAAAATAACTTAGTTAAGGGATTCAAAAATAAGATACGTGGTTACTTACATGTTTTTCACTGTAAGGAATAAGGTTTTTTGCGTCTAGTAAAACAAAACAGAATGAAGGCTTGGCGCCATATTTATGAATGTGAAATATTGAATTGTTTAGTTAGAATAGTTTAACCAACGCAAATAATCGTAACGGTTAATACAATTTGGCATTTATTATTGTGGACAATATAACGTTATTCCATTTTAGGAAACATTTTATTGTCTACAGTTATACAGGGTGTCTCGGAAACTACTTGTTATATAGTTTATGGAAAAAATATTTATAACAAAGCTAACCGGGAAATATATTAAAATTACTTTCCACTTTCAAATTTTACCACTAGATGGCGTATTTTTTATATCAAGATCGAAGTGAGATTTTCTCCATAAGATCAATAGGTATGTTGTTATGTTGAACGATTATGGACTCTCCTAGTGACATAATGAAAGCACAGTGGTGTACAGAAGTTGAAGGGTTACAAGAAGCAATAATATATTTTTTAATGAAACACCCTGTATATTGTTGAATTTTTGAATTATTATTTTTTCTTCTGATTAAAAAATATAACATAAGCCATTCATATCTTTAACTGTTTTCGAGGAAATAATTGAAATAAATGTTTTGTAGTTTTCTTAATAATTTATTAATTTTCAATGTTCAATATCTCGAAAACGATTCAAAATAGGAATATTGTGTGATACTTTTTAAATCAGAAAAAAATAATATAAAAATTCAACAATATACAGAGCGTTCTATTACAAAATATATTATTGCTTCTTGTACCCCTCAACTTTTGGACGCCACTGTGCTACCATTAACTTATTTAAGGGGTTCAGTTATAGCCCTACAACTTTTATTCGAAACTTTATTTTGTATCTCTAATAATAACGATAATATATGGTGGCCAAAATATAAGGAATAACCCTGTACATTGTAATATTGTATTTAATTTATTAAAATCAACTATAACGATGCTGTACTGAAGCGTTCAATATTTATTAGCTTGGCTGTGAACTAAATAATAATAAGTTTTCCCACATTTTTCCCAAATTGTAGGTCACATACAGGTATAGTAACGTATGTATAAGCTCATAACATAAACCACAGTTTACTTTTAAATCCTTGCAAATTGTGCATAAATTAGTATTTAACACAGTTCGAATATACAAGGCGCATACTTTTAAGTGTCTTGGATTTGTAATTGATATAAAGCTTTAGAGAGTATACCCAAACAATTTAAACTAACATCCTGGATATTTAATCTTCAGCGACAGTAATTGACTGCCATTCTCCATGTCTTAGATTATAGTAAATGAAAAATCTATTGTGTTTTGCTTGTTTGGGTCCCAATCGTAAATTCTTATGATAAGTTTTATCCGTTGCACTCTGATCCTTCGGTAAATACACGTTTCTTTTTGGTTTTGGTATGATATAAAGTATAACCAAAATTTCTTTTATATCTATCACTCTTTGCTTATAATTACCTACTAACACAAAATGCGAAACAATGGTATAAACAAAACTCGTAAGAAAAGGAGTTTTACTAAACTCATATTGCTCACTCATACTCAAAAGCTATATTGGTTTAGTAAAACTTTGCTTTTCTAAAAGTTGTTGTATATACTATTAATTTATTTCAAAGCTTTACGTTACTTAATTAACTAAATGACATATTGGCGTGTAAAACAACAGTATACTCTATAATTATGTACCTATATTAAGAAAGTTGTTGCTGAGAAATGTTTGTTCGTTTACATTATATGACACATATTATATAATTTGGTAAATACATTGGTAAATACGTAAAAACTTGTTATGGGTGCAAATTTAACTGAACATATTTTTCGTAAATACCTTATTCAAAAATTAAAAGAATGATCAAATCATTTTACTTTAATTCAAGATTTATTGCTCAATTTCACCTTTGTTAAAAATTTAGGAAATATGTAAGTGGTTTTGAAATAACTAGCATTTAGTTTTTAAGTTGGTAACCAGTCTGATTTGAAATTGTTTAGATTTCTTTTATTTTTTTAGTATTTATTCAACAAATATACGTAACGTTTATAGTTGCCGTTCTTCAGTTCAAGTTCCAATTTAGGATAGTAAGAATAGCTATTTATGATATATGTGTTAAAAATAAGATTTTATTTTGTGAGTGAAGATGATTAAAAAACGAGCGTAGCGAGTTTTTTAACTACACGAACAAAATAAAATCACTTTTAACACGTATATCATACACTATTTTTTCTACAAAACAATCAGAAGAACTTTAAACTCAATAAAAATAAGAAATCAAAAAATACCACACAGATCGCAATGTTTATGAACCAAATTTTTCGTAACAACCAGTGCTGTTGTTAGTTACGGAAAAAACACAAAAATATTGACAGCATTTTCTAGTAATATTATAAGTATAATGAATAATCTCGATAATGAGCGTAACGAATCCATCCCTGCTGAAATCGAAGAAGCCGCCAATCGAGCAACATTGGAATTATTGCCGCGAAATCAACAGTACGAAATCGCTTATAGACGCTTTTCGGAATGGTGCAACATTAAAAAGGTCCCTGGGAAATGTAACGAACGTGTTTTACTGGCATATTTTGAGGAAAAAGCCAAGATATGGAAATCGTCAACGCTGTGGTCAAATTATTCCATGATCAAAACTATGTTAAAAATAAAGCAAGATCAAGATATAAGCAAACATTATAAACTTATTGCTTTTTTAAAACGGAAGGGTGAAGGATATCAAGCAAAGGCAAAAGTTTTGACGAAGACGCATATCGACAAATTTCTCACAGAAGCAGAAGACGAAAAGTATCTGATGATGAAAGTCGCAGCAATAGTGGGTGTCTTCGGGACGTGTCGCCGGGAGGAATTGTGTCAGATGACCATCGACAATATCGAATATTTGGTCACTTCGGTTGTTGTGACCATACCAGATACTAAAACGAAAGTGCCTCGGACTTTCAGTGTTGTTGGTGAATTCTATTTAAACTTTTTAGAAAGTATATGGCAATCCAGCCACCCAACGCTGATTATAGACGACTTTTTCTTAAATATATGAAGAATAAATGTGTGAAGAATCCAGTCGGAATTAAAATGTTTGGTAAAATGCCTGCCGACATTGCAGAGTTCTTGAATCTACCAAATCCTCAACTCTACACCGGACACTGTTTTCGTCGTTCATCGGCGACATTGTTAGCAGAGAAAGGATATTTTCTCCATCACTAGCTGACAAGTTTGTACAGCAATGCAGTGCCTTGTTGATATAAATAAAAATTTTTAATCAAAATTAAGTCAAAGTTTCATCGAACTCAAATATCTTTTCAGACAAATGTGATATCTTGTTTAAATTTTAACACCGTGCATTTCAGAAAGTAGTGCAAACTTTAAACTTTTGATTAATTTAGGTATTTTAGTCTAATGTACCCCAAAACACGAACAGCTGAAGTTACGATATAAATTTAAAAACTGTATAACTCCTAACCCTAACAGCGTGATTTCATTTTATACCATCTAAAAGTACTTTTATAATTTTAATTTCCAAAATTTGTCAAAACGCATGATAGTATTTTTTATTTCTCATGAATTTTCTTACATTTGCTAGAATAGATACTATAATATGAGAGCAATAAACATTTTCCGAGAGTATGAGGCAATTCATTGCAATCATCTTACTTTCGATTGTTTATTTTATATAATAATAAGTGATCATTGTATCGTAACAATAACAATTATTATAGGAAATTAAAAACGGGAGTATATGCTTGATTTACAGCTAGGATACACAACATACTTTGAACATAATAGAATTTTTTTACAGGAAGTAGGTAGTTCATTTTCTCTCTTTTCTCGTATATTATAAAATACTTTCGACAAGACAATTTTTTTTGACAATGCTGTTATTTTTATTTGTTTCTTGTTTTGTTATAAACTACTAAAATACTCCTAGCATTTTGAAACACCCTGTATATATGGCAGGATTTTAAATACAAATTAATTGCTGCTCTGATTTTAATTCACAATCTAATGATATACGAGGATGTACATTGGGCACAAGTGTGAGAATTTTAAATGTTTGAATATTTGACAAATTGTGATACAAATCCTCATACTTTTGAGAATGGATTGATTGCCCTCACTTTATACAAGACAAATCTCCGTATACTTTATAATTGTTGTTGATTTTTAAATACGCAAGGCGGCAGAGACAGATCTTAGATTCTATTGTTAAGCAACAGAGAGATAATTCATAACTGAACGAAAAACTTACACTGATTATTGGAACATACAAAGGATCCAATTTGTCGAGGCCAATTTCCGGAACTCCTTTTGGAATTTCGTTGAAGAGAATTTGTACTGCATTGGTGGAACAATTAATAAATACTTCCTTTGGTTCTTTTATCATGCATGTCTTTACATATTCAGCTGAAAATGAAGAAGATACATGTTATTTTTATATATAATAGAGTATAAATGTATGTTTGGTTCACTTGCTTCATTCTATGTTTCTAAAATAAGGCAGGTTAAAATTCAGAATTTCATCAGAGCAGGCTGTATGTGTGTAGTTTTCCTTCGAATGACAAATTTAGAGCCTGGAGTTGTTATTTTGTTAGTACAAGCTTTTACACATTTGGCTTCAGTGGGTATAGGGAAGGTACAAAAAAATCTGGTAACACTCACACGAAGAAGTAAACTAACAATATATGTAAATACCTAGTCAACTGAAAATAGATATTTAACAGACTAATTACTTCATACGTGAAGAAGTAAATGTTTATAAACTACGTAAAAATAGTGACTTCCACAAATAGTGGAAGGATTTTTGTTTGAAGTAAATAAGTGTTTAAAATACCATAATTGTAAATTTTCAGTATATCTGAAGAAACACATTAACCTCGAATATGTTTATTGTATATTTAATATTGCCAAAATTGATTCATATGTGAAATTTTATTATCCAAAATGTATTCGTCACATCAATACATATTATGTGCAGTTTAAAATTTGACATCCTTCAGAAAATCCCTACAAAAATCCATCAAAAAAAGATTTGTTGATATATTATATTAAAATACCTTGATTTTCGCCTTCATAAAATTTACAGTAGTACAACTTTTATGGGTATACGAGTAAAAATGAGTGGTGTGACACTCCTGAAATCAAGTGCACATTTTGTGTGAAATCAAAAAAAATATGTAGAAATCAGTGAAATCGCAAAATCATGCAAATCACTTAAAATCACATGAAATTAAATCATACGATATCTGTGAAATCAGTAAAATCTTGCGAAATCTTCCAAAATTACGGAAAATTTTACAAAAATTAATATTAACCTCCTGTTTAAATCATGCTAAACTAAAAATTTTGTTTTAAAATTTAGTTTTACTTAAAATTGAGTTGTGAGATATATTAAAATATACAGATGTGCCAAAAAAAAAAACTGCATGTTTCAACTTAGTTTATGAAAGGTCAGCATTATTAAAAGTGGTAAATTATATAACAATATAATTACATAAATCTAACAGTACGGTATTGCTCCTTTTAAATCAAAGTAAAGCTTTTGACTTCAATTTTTGCTTATGAGTAAATTGAGGTATATAGGTTTTGATTGTGGCGCTATTAATTGGTTTTGTAGTTATCTTCGAAACGCAGGGAAAGAGTAAGAATCAATGATAACCAGTATTCTCAGTTTAAAACAACTAAGTGTGGTGTTCCCCAAGGAAGTATTCCGATCTCACAGTAATGTGTCTATGTCTCTTTTCAATGAGCATACCACAAACTTCTTTAACTGGTGCAGTGATAATGGCTTGCGAGTCAATCAGAATAAAACAGTTGCAATGCGCATTGGCAAGGAGCGTACCTACATTCTTGAATAGAGTACTGAATTTTCATAATTAACCACCTAGGCATTTTACAAGAGAGCTAAAATGACTTCTTTTAGAACAAATTGAATTGTCAATTTTTTTTTGTTTTATTTGTATGTACTGTGCTTTGTTATTTATTTTTGTATTCTTTCTTCTCTAAAGATTATATTATTAATTATGTTAAATCACATACTGACACAAAACTCTTATCTTTTGTGTAAACCTGTATGTTTATTGTGCAAACAATAAACATGATTATTATTAATAAACTAAAATTTAAATTCTGAAACACGTTTGAGATTCCGTCTCTCCTACATAATCTAGTAGATGCTTTAAAATGATGAAAATAGACATTTCCTAAACAACTGAGATGACTTTTTTTATTTTGCCGAAAATTTTGGATTGCTTATAAAATTGATACTTATTCACCTGTCAAATGTCAAAATTTTCCCTTAAGTGACAGCTATGTCGAACGTAATCAACATGAAAATGTGTTAAGAGGATAATTTTCCTATGCTTTCATGATAAATTGTAAATAATTATTAATGTAATACTTCCGTTAACTTGTAAACAATGAATTTGTTTTAACTTAATCTCTATTGCGTATAAACAAAACACGTGTCTTTTAAAACCTTAATTTGAAGGTAATTTGCAGTTAAAGTTCGCATAGAAAATTTTCCGATACTTTTAGGGTCGATTTATCAAAGATAGTTCAAGTTGAATCTAATTAAACTCTTTAGTAACCCAGTTTAAGGCTGTATACCTTAACAACTAACCTCGATTAAGTTAAATCCTAGCTAAATTTCATATCATAAATCGACCGCTAGTCTCTCAAAGATTTAAACTTAAAGCTACCTTTTCAACAATTGATCATTATTTATTTCTATAAACAGAACCGCCTTGTATATGTATGATTTCTAGGTCCGACATTGACATGGTTAATAACTGTGGTAAACTCTGAATTTATAAGTGGTAGTTAGTTTAACAAGGTGCATATAAAATGTATAATTACTGATAAATCTGTCGAGCTTATTCAGCCCACTTTCTCCTAATATTGTTGAAAAAACATTTTGACACACGTATGTACTGTTTTTTATTTGCCTTTACAATAATTAAGAAATGTACTTACAGTGAGAAGTAGCATAAACTGTTAAGTGTCAAATGTGACATCTTATCAAATATTAAATATCAAAACACAATCGGTTTGTACCTCAAAAATAGCAAAAACAAAAGACAGTGTAATTTTTGATATTTGTTAGATGAGGTAGATCAGATTTACGGAATATTGTTATATATTTTATGTTATAAATGTAATATAATATTTGATATTGTAAACATATTCAAAGTCTTATTTTCCGATCATCTATTCTAAATGTAAGAGTGGACAAAGTTCTGTTGAATGATATTCAATGAAACGTAAAATAAATTCAAATTTAATTTCAGTAAGAGTGAATATAATCAAATATTTATAGGTAGTAGTAGATATAGTAACATTGTCTAAAACTTTCACTATGTTATAATAGTACATACTTTGAAAACCGCTACATTTTCGATACCTATATTTTTAATTCATTTTCTGTGAATATACATATTTTACTTTAAAGCTGATTAATTATACAAAATTTTTTTAATTTTTCATTCAAATCATTCACGATGACCTTAGACAAAAGGTATATAGAGAATCAAGTAAGATAGAAAATTGCTATACAGAGTATTTATATGTATGTATATACAGAGTGTCCTGCATTGCACGTATCAAACTTTAAAAGGTGTTAGGACTTTTCAAAATAAGATAATAATTTCATATAAATGTGGGTCAAGAAATGCTTAGTTTCCGAGTTATAGAGTACCAAAAATGTTAAAAAAATGATTTGCAAAGATAAAAATTTGAAAATTGATACAAATATTTTTTATTTTGTGCTGCGTTTCTGGAAAAAATCTTAAAAAAAATTATTTAGAACCCTATAATTGCAGGGTCCGCACCATTTCTCATCTCCAAATATTTTTCAACGTACGCCTATGCTCATTTTTATTTTATGTGCATCCTGTTAGAATGGCTAGTGTATTTTTTATTTGGATATCACTACATTGTCGTTTGTTTATCTTCAAATGCTTAAAAATATTTGAAAAAAGATATTTTTAGGAATATTAATTTGAACACTGTTTTTTTTTTACTGATTTACGGGCCAAAATTTATTGACGTTGACAAAGGAAATATAAAACATCTAAAAATTGAGCTTTAATTAAAAAAATGCCTAAAAACATAAAAGTTTGCAAATCAAATTTGTTATCAAATGAACGTAGTTTAAAGACGATGGGCGTACGCTGAAAAATATTTAGACGGAAGAAGCCAGATCCCCCAATTATAGGGTATATTGTTTTATATATTTTTTTCAAAATTTTTTTTTTACAATTAAAATCATTAATTAAAAAACGTTTTTTTTTTTAATTTTTGATACCCTGTGTCGCGGAAAATAAGCTTTTTCCAATCTATATTCATACGACCTGTTAAAGTTTGGTCCATGCAATTCGGAACATTCAAGAAAATATTTTTAACTTCTGGATAGACCGAAAATAGTTGTTAACGCCCTTATTCCAAATGAAACCATCTATATTATTGTATTTTTTGGAAAGATCATCAAATTTTGAGTAGAAAACATATATCATACCGTATACCCAGCTGTTTCGGAGTTATTTGACATTTGACAATAAAATGACAGTTAACGGGGTTTGTAAAAATATTTATAACTTTTTTGTGTTCCATTTAGGCTAAGACCCTGTATAATATGATTTTAGACACTAAACATTTAGAGACGCTAAAAAATAACCTTATGAATATGCTCCACAAGTAAGTCATTTCTGAATTTTAGAGATCGTTCACGCATCTTTTTAAAATAAAACAAATAGATATATCATGTGAAAAATAAAAAAATAATAATAAAATAAGTGTCAATTAATAAAAATGCCAAAATATATGCACTATTCTAGATTAATCTGAATTATGAATAAAAATTGAGTATATTTTTAAAGCATAAAGCAAAACAAAAAAAAGCATAATAAAAAAAATGTGTTAATAAAAAGTTTCCTTAAAATTTAAATAAATAATTTTCTTGGGTTGTTTCATTCAGTTTATTGGGCTTATATATTTGATTTTATAAACTAAACTTGGATTTTTCACTAAAAAATACTCACGTTGTTTATCTATAAAGCCCAGGCCGTTTTGCAGACATGCACAGGCGACGAGAAGGGTTACGATTTTCCCGGTCATGTTTCACGCACTGGGCTTCATCAACCACTAGCGCGAAATCCAAGACACAGATCGCTTTCACTCTTGCATTTCTGCTCTATGCCTATCTGTTGCATAACATAACAGAACGGTACAAACACCGGGCCCGTTCATTCGTGAACCCATGAAAGACTGCGCTTTCAACAGAACAAGAGATGTCTTGGCAAAACTTATACGTAATGGGACCCTTCCTCTTGACCTCTTGTAAAGAGAAGTTTCCCCCCAAAATTTAGACTATGTACGCGACAATTTTATACTTGTGATGACATGAATTCGAAATTGCAGACTAGACTTTACACAAAACATAGAATTTTCAATGTTGGTCAACAACTTGGATGAAATTTCACTGTTTTTATAAAATGTGTCCATACATATCGTTATTCTAACCTTTTACATTATGACATAATACAGTATGCGCCAAAAGTATGGAATAAATTCAATAAAAACGAAACAATTATTTTTTGGGAAAAATCCTCGAACAGGTCGATTTTTAATTTAAAAAATACATATTTTAGTGTAAAATGCGATTTTCAAATGTCATTTGTTTTCGAGTAATGACGTCATCGATTTTTTTTTTAATGGCAATACCATATTTTTTTTCCTTGATTCTGAAAGATCGTTTAATTCTCTATCAGACAGTACTAAAATTTTGCTCTCTTACATAGGAAAGTTTTCGAGTAAATGACGATTTAACTGTTACTCAAAGAATTGAAATTTAAATTCTTATCAGATGCGGGAATATAACTAGAACTCAGCAGGAAGTTTGCGATTTATTTAATGAAAAATATCCAGATCGCCCTATCAGCCAATCAACAGTCAGTAAGGTAGAGTCTAAATTTAGAGAAACTGGCAATGTTGTAAATATTCCAAAACCTGGACGTCCAAGCTTGAATGAAAATCAGGAATAGAACATTTTGATAAGTATGGTGGATAATCCTCATAATTCTTCACGATTGGTTGCATTAAACAATGACACTAATCAGAACACAGTGCTACGTATCTTGAGAAAGGAAAAATATCATCCCTACAAAATTCAACTTGTGCAGGAACTCAATGAAGATGATCCCGATCGCCGCTTACACTTTTGCGAAATTCTAATGGATTTATGTCAAGGAAATAGAAATTTACACCGGCAAATACTTTTTTCAGATGAGGCCACATTTTGTCTGAATGGTACAGTAAACCGTCAAACTTGCAGATATTGGAGTCGGGAAAATCTTCATTGGATGGCAGAGGCACGTACCCAACACCCTCAGAAATTAAATGTGTGGGCTGGAATAGTTGACGACAGAATAGTAGGGCCTTTCTTCTTTGAAGGAACCCTTACAGGACAAAGATATTTCTAGAAAATGACCTTGTTCCAGCCCTTGCAGTAATTTTTCCTAACGATAATGACCCTGACATTCCTGACGATACCATATGGTTTCAGCAAGACGGTGCACCTCCGCACTATGCGTGCCCTGTACGAGATTTTTTGGACAACTGTTTTCCTGGGAGGTGGATCGGCAGACGCGGACCGATAAAATGGCCTGCAAGATCGCCAGATCTTACACCTCTTGACTATTTTTTATGGGGATACTTGAAGTCAAAAATATACATTAATAAACCACGTAATTTAGAATAACTTCAAAATCGCATTCGGGACGAAATACGCAGAGTTACCCCAGAAATCATTCATAATGTGCAAGAAGAATTTCTTCACAGACTTGCGCATTGTCAAGAAGTTGGTGGATGGCAATTTGAACATTTAATTTAAGTATAAAATTTAATCAATTGTATTTTATTTTACATACCTCAGAATTGTTACTTTTTTATGGATAAAATTTACGTTTTCTAACATTCAATCGTCATTTACTCGAAAACTTTCCTATGTAAGAGGGCAAAATTTTAGTACTGTCTGATAGAGAATTACGATCTTTCAGAATCAAGCAAAAAAATATGGTGTTGCCATTTAAAAAAAATCGATGACGTCATTACTCGAAAACAAATGACATTTGAAAATCGCATTTTACGCTAAAATATGTATTTTTAAAATTAAAAATCGACCTGTTCGAGGATTTTTCCCAAAAAATAATTGTTTCGTTTTTATTGAATTTATTCCATACTTTTGGCGCATACTGTATCACAAGATACTCTGTTGAGCACATATAGGTATGTAACTTGTGCGGCTGCGTATATTAGCTGATTAGAGTTGTCATATAAAAATTTTAGAAAAGGCGGATGTCACTGTCGTTTTAGCTTGACACTTGTGTAATTATCACTTTTTAAATTTCAATTTTGACACTGTATCTTTTTTATTACCAACATTTTATTAAGGCAAGTTGGCTTAAATCGTATTTTAAGTGAAAAATTTAGTATGTCCCTATGGTCCCTTACTCCAAGGGTGGTAAGTAACCACCTTTGTGTTGACACAACTTTTTGAATCTATTTATGTGAAAAAATAGAACTCTTTTTTATTTATTATGTTAATAACTTCGACAGCTATAAATATGGACATTTTCTACGTTTATTATACAATAATTATTTACTCTTTCCAATTCTAAAAATAAACCCAACAAAATTTCGAAATCCTGTTTTACTATTGAAATTTGGCAGAGATTACAGATAACACAACAAAAATATTGTCCGTTTCAAGCGATGAAAACGCAAATAGCTCACATATTTTCAAGGAAATTTGATAATATTAATAATTCTTACAGTGTGCTCTGCAAAAGTGGCCGTTTCCTCGAGCACATTATAAAAAGAAATCGTATCAGTCTAATAAAATAATTATGTTATCGATGTATAATAATTGGCAAGAGTTACATACGCTTGTATTGCAAAATGTTACATAATCAATATCGATTAATTACTACTTATATATTATTAGGGATTTTCATTTTGCTGTAATTTATCTGATTTTACGAAATTCCTTGTCCTGGTTTAATATACGAGGGTTGAAAGAGGAATATGAAAAATATGATCTTAAATGAATAAGAATTAACATCTATACCTATTTTGAATAGTCGTAGACTAATAAATAGGCCATAGTCGTATCATTAGACTTTTAATATTTATGGAAATATTAGAATAATACTTACATATATAAATAATGTACAGTGTGGCCGAGGTTACATTAAAAAGGGTAATTAAACGAAGAGAATATTAATTTTGAAATATTCGAAAATAAACAAATAAAAACAACTTACACATTTCCTTCCGTTTGTTAATACAGTTCTTAAGAGGTTTTTATTTGTTTATTTTCGAATATTTCAAAATTTCAATTCTTTTTATTTACTAACCGTTTTTAATGTAATTCATGAAATAAAATATGTTAGTTATTGTAATAGTATTGCTTTACGTTTACTTTGTGAACTAAGCAAAGGAACAATATTTTAGATTAACAATAATTTTAGACGTTTCCAATGCCCTCTACATTGTTTTAATGTAAACATAAATTTAATAAACTTAAAACATATAAGCCTTTATAAAAAAAATATTCTTCGATAGAAATCGATGAAACTTGGGCTACAGGAGTTTCAAACTGAAGAACGCCACGTTGTCAGATTTTTAATAAAAAATCAGTAAAGCATTTTTCGAAACAATTGATTGCATAAAAATCAAAGTAGATTGTGGATTAGCTGCTAGTAATAAATTCAACAAGTACATTTAGAAGGCTAATATATATACAGTGTGACCCGTTTCAAATGGAAACAGGCCTGTAAAAATGGTATTTATTTACTTTAAATTTTTTTCATTGTGAAATTTTACAAAAATTGTTTAACGATTTTCTTCTTCAAATCCAACCACGGCACTGGTTTCAGCATCCCCTAAAACGGTTTTATATCAACGTTGGTAAATAAATATAAATATATTTCACATTCCGGCATATTTTTCAATTCATTTTTGACAAATTTTATGTTTGATTACTACTCATAGATATTATGAGAGCAAAATTGTATTTTATTTGAATTTTGGCCTATAATATCCTTCAAAAATATGCTAAAAATTATTTTAGGCAAACCATAGATTTAATTTGGTGCAGATATTGCTATAGATAGAAATGTACACTGTTCATACGTACATCTGACCTAATTATAGGTATAGCACTTATAATCAACAACAATTTCACACGTATATTGCAAAAACATAAAAAAAATGTAATATGAAAGTGTATTACGCAATTTCAGTATGTGTGTGTGAAAAACATTTCTTACTTCTACCTGCACAGAAGCATTTCCGTAGTAGTTTCCGAACTTGACCCGTCGAATACACAAAGCGGATAAAATTCGTCGTTACGTAATGTCCACCTCGTCTAAGATAAAGCAAAACATCTTAAAGACGCTGGGTTAACTTTCTCTAAATTTCTTGACGTTAAAGCATAACAAAGTTGGCATGATTAGCTAACTGCTAGTCGAAGTGGTATTACGTCGAATCTAAATTACACGGTGACACTTTTAGGATTAAATTGTTTCATTTTCTTTATTTCGATACAGGGTGATCGCCAGTGGCGGTTCATGAGACAGAAAATACAAATAAAGGATTATTTGAAATTGCTCTGCTTTGTTAGGGAAATTAATTCATTTAAGTAAGAATTTTTTAACTATTTGACAATTTTTCGAACTTTCAAAAGTGCCTCAACGTCACTGTCGTGATACACCTGTATTCACAAGAATGTAAAATATCAGGAGGTAATAGTATGAACCAAAATAAGCAGAAAAGTCTAATAAACATGGGTCCGCAAAGTAACAGTTGCGGAGATATGGACTACTATTCGTTTTTCAAACATTTTATTTTATTAGGAATAAACCGACAAAGGAAGCTTTTAACAAACAAAAAACAAAGTTACAAGCAGGCACGACATCTTCGTCTCAACGATATTCGAACTCTTTCGAAAACACCCTCCTTGGTTTGGATTTCTTCACACTTTTGATTAATCCGTAGCTGCTTTTCCAGGCTATTTACAGGAGTATCATACACTAATGTCTTCAAATATCCCTAAACAAAGAAATCTAGAGGGTTCAGATCAGGCGATCTTGGAGGCCATAAAACAGGTCCGGCTATGTGGAAAAGTTTGTTGTAAATGCTCTCTAACGGCCATGGAAAAATAAATTGGCGCATCATCATGCTGGAACCACATTTGTTACCTCTGATTCAAAGGAATGTCTTCCAAAAACTCATACAGTGTGTTCTGCAAAAAAGTGAGGTAAGCACCTGTCACCTACAATACCCATCCAAATGTTTAATGAAAAACGTGCCTGATGTCCAGATTCTATTAGAGCATGAGGATTTTCGTCGGCCCAAATATGCGTATTGTGAAAATTAAACACTCCATTTCTTGTGAACCCGGTCTCATCAGTAAAAAGAATGTTTGCAAGAAAACTAGGGTCTTCAGCATCATGACGTAGAAACCAGCGGCAAAAAACCAAACGTGCTTGATGATCATTTATTGGATTTAAGGCCTGTACTCGTTGCACATGGTATGGATAAAGCAGTTGCTCGTAAAAGATTCTCCAAACAAGAGGACCACTAATTCCTACCTCGGCTGATATTCTCCGCACACTCGTATCTGGATTCTGCTCTACCAGTGCTAGAATTTCTTCTTCTGCTCTAGGAGTGGATACCGACCTTGGTTTTCCAGATAAATGGCACTGTTTGCTCAAGAACCCGGTATCGCGCAATCTTTGGTGAATTCTTCCAAACATGCGTTGTGAAGGAATGTGGCGATTTGGATAAGCGTCAACATAAAGACGTCGCGCTTCGGTGGCTTTCCCATTAGCACGACCATACATGAAATGCATGTCTGTTAATTCTGCGTTAGAGTAACCAGCCATAGCGAAAGAAAACTTGTGCACTGAGAACAACTGTGAAATACGTATTGTTTATTTCACTAAACATTATAGGAAAATACACAACGTTTTTGTAAAATAAAAAAGGGGCTAAAAAACATAAAACATTCCATATCTCCGCAACTGTTACTTTGCGGACCCATGTTTATTGAGACTTTTCTGCAAAACTTATTGCATACCAAATTTCATTCAAATATAATTGAAATGATTTTAAAAGTCCGGGTAAGTTTTGAAAGAGACAAAATTGTATTAAAGCAATTTGTTCTAGATCGATGTCTTGAAGTCTGACTCTCTTGTTTTTTGGCACCCTGTATAATAAATAAACTAAAGAAATATATATTTTCTATAAAACACTAGTTTTTATATTTTCAACTGTCAAAATGTTTGGTTTTATTCGAATTTCATGTCTTGTCCTGGTTTAGCAATTTAAAATATGGTAACCCTACTAGATTTCTTATGATTTCTTTTATTTCCATTTTACTTTAACTGTTGATAAGCTAGAGTAAAATAACCTATAGCGTGGTTTTCAGGCATCCCTGGCAGTTTTCGATGGTTGAATTCCCTTCTTGTTCTTGACGTTTTGATAAATATTCTCTTTCTTCTTGTTTAGTAGCATCTCTGAAACTGAAGATAAGTCATCTAATATGTATTTATATATGATCTAACGCCCCAGTTCTAAAGCTGTTTCAATCCCCTGTTCGGGTTTATTTAGATTTTTCTGTATTCTTATTGTATCTCTTGGCCAGAAACTTCATCTCATCAGAATTCGTGCCCGTCCTGTGTTCCGAAACTTTTGACAGTTCACTACTTTTCTTTAAATGCTAATGTGTTCGTTTACATCTATAGTCATTGACAGTTCATCTTCGGAAAGGCTGTTCCAATCTTCTTTGTTATATGTCGTCTGTAACGTATTAATATTGTGTCTCCTTAGGTTGATATATTGTTGCTAAATGGTTCTGTATTTCTTTGCTCATAGGTAACCTACTAAGACAATTTTTCTGTTAGTATATCAATTTCTTCTAAAAACTGATCGAAGTTGTAGCAGATCTTTTTTCAAATATTCTAGCTCACAAATGATACTATATTTTTAGATCGGTTTGGCAATTATCTTAGCTTTAATAAATTGGAGACAATGGAATTACTTCTAATTTATCTTTAATTTTTATATTATATATTTATTTAGTTTTACCCAGTACCCAATTTAATTGTGTCAGTCAAGTCTATTATGGCTTGTGATTTGTTCATATCATGAACATGAGTTAGTAAAACCTAAATGTGACAAACAATTGGCTGATTTATAGGAAAATGTTAAACAGAAATTCGAAAATAACTAATTGCAATTTCCGCACAATTTTTTGAACAAACAACAAAAACATTGTAAAAGAGTTTTAAAACATCTCATTTACAAATAAATCCGTTTCTTTAAGGGAAACCCAAATATCTTTTTATTGATTTATTGATGGTATTATAGAATAAACCGAATAAAATAGAATATAGAATGCGATCTGCTGTACAATGCAATAATCAGACAATTTGAGTTGAGGCAATTATTTAGAAATAACAAATTTATTTGAGTTTACGAAACAAAGCCAGGCCAATTGACAAATTGATAGCCATTATGTACCCTGATGCCTCCATCCATTTGCCTTGCCAAATATATAGATGGTTTCGTCATTTGTATTTGAAACCGTTCGACCAATAACATGTATCATCAACATTAGAATAGTTATTGGCTATTTAAAGCTTTTGATGAACAAATTTATTATTTACTGTTAGTATTAGTAATCAGTGAAGTAATGATCTCTTTGTTCTATTATTTATGAAAAAAAAAAAACTTTTAGAGATTGCAAGAAAAATAATATTTAGCAAAAATTGATATAGCATTTATTCATATTATTATTAAATACAGAATTTGTGAGGTAGTATTACCAAATTATTGGTGATTTTAAATTAGAAATAAAAAGAAAAAAGTAAAGTAATATACAGGGTGCTGTTTGGACAGAAAAAAATAAATGATTACACTCTTGGTTCCACCACTGATAAATTTACCAAGCTGACAATTTCACGTTTTATAACCGCTAACATGCCAAGACCATATACTAAATTTAATATATATATTTCAAGTCGTGTAATAATTGTTTTTCTACATTTTGGGCATCCTGTAATTAGAAAACGAAGCACTCTATACTACTCAATGTGATCAAGATCAACCATAGAATACGCTCCTGAATTTTCTGTCCGTCTTAGGAAACACTCTGTATATTTTCCTAATATTATTGAAAGTGAAGTACAACAGTATTTAATATTATTTTCTCTATTATGATATTTTGATATCGACACTTAAATAATGTTACAAAATTTTAAGTCATTAGCTATTACTGTTCTAACAAATTTCAGTGAGACCATCTCATATTTATTCTTGAACTAATATAATAACAGTTTTTCTGTGTTAAATGATCTGATCGTTTTATTTTCTCTGGCATATTTCCAATATAAATATTAATTATGAGTAAATCATTCTATTTGGAAAAGCAAGTTCGAGACGTGACAAAAAATGCTTAAGTTCCACAAGTTTTCATTTGATTATCACTTAATTTTCTTTTATTATTTAGATATTTAGAGTGTTAAGTTAATTTTGTTATAGTATTTAATGTTTTTTTTTGAAAACTCAAATCTTGCAATCTTTCTTCAATGAATCTTTGCTTATAACACCAACTGTTTACAGGCTATTTCAGTGGCCAGCTGTTGCTTCTCAAAATAAGCAGCAATGTCAATAAATGCCTTTGCCAACATCAATCGCCTTGGTATTCAAAACACGAGTCGTAAAAAATCATATATTAAATCCAAAGACAATTACATTTTAAAACATACGTGTAGGTACTATAGTATTATCCTAATAAATACATTGAAGTTATAAAAATAAATAAATATGTATGAAGAGTAGAAAAAGGAGGGTGGTTTACATGTGGCGAGTGTTACCGAAACCACCATGGCCAGACTGGGACGCACCCTTGTTGTAGCCCATTTGCAGGTTCAACTCTCCCTCATGCGCTCTCAACTGCTCCTCCGTGAACGTTCTTTCATTCTTTTCGGCCATTTTGGGGCCTAACTGAGGACCGTTCCATTCTGGGTGCTTCTGGGTTATACGACCAAGAGCAAACAGAGACAAGGCAACCTAGAAATTGAAGAGTTTAAAAAACATTCCAACCAATATGTGAAATAAATCGTACTTGGGCGATGTTTCTCCTTTCGAAAAGATCCGCTGTTTGGAAAATTTCCTCCTGTGGTAGGCCGTAAGCCTTAGCAGCGGCTTGGAATCTTTGGATGTTTTCCATAAGTTGGAAATTGGTTCCTTTGGACTGGATTTTCTTCACAGATCCTGGTGCTAGCTTGTTCATCAGGTTGCAAAGGACAACTCCGTCTCGTAAGATATCTTCAAACTCCCCATTTGGTACTGGTTCGCCGATACAGCCGAAGATCCAGGTTAGGACCTCGGATTCGAGTTGCTTGTTGCGTTTCTAAAGACATGGGTTACTGAATTAGGTGGTGAAGAAGTGGGCAGAAATTCGATCTAGTCGAGAAATCTGTGGCTAAGTAAATTGGATGCGGTTTTTGGAACGATAATTTATCGAAAGTTAAAATTATCGAGGCAGATGTGGTACACGAAAATAATTCGGTGTGTCATCTCCGAAAATATCTCGCGTGAAAACCGTTCTATTTTTAAAATGATGTAAACCGACCGACATTGTGGAAATTTCGTTCCCCCAAGCCGGTTTTGTAAATATTACAAATCCAAAAATCTTGTTTCAAAAGTTTGTGTACCACATAAAGATAAACAATAAATTTGCTAATATCACAAAAATTCTAGAAATGACAGCTACAGCATTATTACGTTATTTCTACTAACTAAATAAATGATAAAACTTGAGGAGTATTTATTTTGAATGAATAACTTACAGACATGATGTAGAGGAGCGTTGGAACTGGGCGTCGCGACGTTACTGACTGAGGCGTCGGTGCTCAGCTGTTAGTCTTTATGAGAGCACAGTGCGGGGGCGGGTTTGCATATAGACTTATTTTCCGACATCATTCATTTTTGTCTTCAATTTCTAGAATTGTAGTTTATTGGGCGGATAGACGTTTGATATCGAAAATAAATATGTGTAGGTTACAGTCCACCGAAAAATAAATGAATGGGAAATAGTTATTTACATTGTTTGCTTTTAGTCCAGGCGTCTGGTTCATGGCATTACGTTATTGCAGCTTGTTTTTTTTGAGAATGTATGTATAGGGTGATGAGAAAGTCGAGAAAGTAACAGGGGAATTATAAGGGAGCAATTTTTGTTTGAAAATTGCTAATACACATTATTTGGCTGATCCAACCCCATATTGTAACAATTATTTTCACATACTTATAAATAAAAGTGAACAATATTACATGTACTACTAACTACTAAATAAGTTTATAACAAATTTACGTCAACAATTAAATTTTAAAAAAAATGTGTATTTTCAAAGATTGCTATACCTTAAATGTTAGATCGGCTTTTATCGTTATTGATTTATTATATTTTGGTATTTTTAAAAATTTGCAAGTGGTCTGATCCAACATTCTAGTTATTTACTACTACTAGATCATTCAATTACAAATATCTCAAATGATGTATACAAGATGTTTCAAAAAGATGTGGCAATATTGCTAGGGGTAACATTTAAGAATAAGTGGGATATGCTTATTCCACAGCTTAAATAACAATCAGCTCACAGACTCTACGGCGGCACCTTTGAAGTATTAAAACCTGAAAATTTGTTCTTGAAGCTTGTTGTCTCTCTCTCGCTCGGGATACATGTCAGGACCGGATTAAAAATAGTTGTCCCAATTTAGAAAGTGTTTTAACTGCAATTTTTCTAACATACGAAATATAAATTTGTTTTACTTGAAATTGTTTAAAAATAAAATAACATAACAGTATAAAATACAAGAAAATCAACAAATCACAAAATACAGCACTCGTGCGCCAATAACGCAGTCGTCGAACGGTATGGCTATAAGGGCATAATTTGCAACCACACGTCCCTGCAGTGTTGTATCCCCAAATGGCGGCATGCGCGAAGATCTGCGCGAGACGTTCCTGCTCATATGAGTCTGTGAGCTGATTGTTATTTAAGCTGTGCTTATTCTTCAATGTTCGCTGTATATTTCGCCGTAAAATGATCAAATTTGTGATATTTTGGGTACCTAAATCTCAAAAATCTAGAGCCTCTCATTTTTTAGATACAGGGCGTGTAGAATACTTTAAAAAAATCTAATTTTGGATGTAATTTTTTTTTAAAAATTACATCCAAATTTGATTAAAATTTGGCACAGGTACGATTTTGGTGGTGCTGAATACGTTGGCGTTATTAGTTTTTTTGTACAAACTAGAGAGCGTTAGTTACTAGTATTTTATTCTATGAATTTTTTAAATTGGGGTTTTTCATTCGAAGCCTTGTTATATTATGTAAAATTACATTTTGCATAAAAAAGTGCTCTAAGTGTCGTAAACAAGCAGATCTCTGTAATACTTATTTACCAAGTGTGTATGTGTCAAAGTTCTATCAACTCTAGTAATATTGCCATGCTTTTTTAAAACACCCTGTATATTCTTTAACACTAAGAAGTCTTTCTGGACTAATACGATTACATGCATTGTCTTGTAATGAATCGGGCAATGTGGCCATTCAGTAGATTTTCTCCTTCCAATCCATTCTTGAAAGGTTTCGTTTAAAAATTGCCTCCCGTGAAATTTCCAGGCAAAAGATGAGCCCACAATGCAATCTCCAAAAGCCGATATTTCGAAATGCTGGGTGTTGTTATTTCATGAAATATTCTTCGATTGTTGCCAATAAGGTTGTGGACCAATAAGGGCAGATATGATGTACTTGTATCTTTTCTGTAGAGTCATTTAAAGACAAAAAATTATGCACACGCAAAATATTGACAAATTAAGTGGGACATCCCCACCTCTCGTAGAAATATAATTCTGCTGTTAAAAATAAAATTGTAGAAATTAGTAGTGCGAGTGCATATACAAACGTTGCACCATAATTCATTAGCAGAATTGACGAGTATTGCCAAAGGTTCACTCTCTCATCAGTAAACTGGCAATCGGGTTGTTCCACAAATAATGTGAGGTAATAACTTTTAATATTAGGTAGTCAAATATTTTATTACACACATTATTAATACTGTATCATTGTTAGTATACTGTACGACGTTAGAACATTGTTAGGTTTATCGAAACATTGAAACGTGTATTAATTGACTAATTTTGCACAAGGATGTCAAATTTTGTATCGAAAAGACAAACAATCGAGTAAAGCACTACAGATATATTGATATAAATTTGTTTTTTCTTATGAAACACCTTATATATTATCATATTTTTGGATTCTCCACTTTTTGCTGATTGCATTGATACGAACATGTAATGGGTTATCTTTTACTGTGCGCAAGATATTGATGATTAAGTAATTTCAAAATAAAAATTTGATTTTTTATAAAGAATACAAAACTATATTCGAATCCAAATGTACAGAATAGTTTATAAAAATTGTTCAAACTCTGTTTTTATATGAAAATTTAAAGGGCCAATGTTATTTAGATCTTTTGGGTCACAAAATAAATGATTTTATTACCCAATTTGATAGGTCGACTAGATGATATGGCAGCATGATGGAGCTTTACTACATAATATAAGATAAGTTATGGAATATTTGAATAATAGTTATATAGAATGGTTAGGAAAATATGACACCATACGATAGCCGGCGAATAGTCCAGACTTGAGAGTACCTGATACATTTGTGGGACTATTAAAATAATACAGTGCTTATAAAAATACACCAACCACTATTTTAGATTTTCAAGATAAAATACAAGAAGCTATAGATTATATAAACCAACACCCAAAAATGATGCATAATTGTTCAAATAAATTGAGAAAACAATATATGTTCCACATAGAAAAACAAGGAAAAGAGTTTGAACAACTTTTATAAACTTTATTCTGTAAATTCCAACAACAACTTCTAAGTTGTCTAAGATAAAATAATTTTTCTACAGTAAACGAGAGAAATGTCAATCCTGACCGTCAAAATATTGTTAAATAGAAGCAATTTTAAATTGTTTTGCAAAATCCATTGAAATTACTAGTTTATGTTGATTTTAAAGGTTTAATTTTTTAAACTTGAACGTTAACAAGACTAATATAGCTATGCTTGGACCAAGAAATGGTTTTGTTTGGCTTAGTAAAAGATTTTCAATAGACCGTGGAAGCAAGAGACACCAATTACTATTTTATTTTTAGGCACTAATAAATTTGAAAGCCAGGATCTTCAAGTGATAATTTTAGAGCTTAATTACAAGTTAACCACTTTAATAAATGTAGTTTATTTTTAACACTTGTTTTTTATTTGGCCTACTATTCGGAACACATAAGTATTTTTGGTAAATGCATGTGTCCCAATAAATTTCCACTAGAAATATAATTTATTGATTTAAAGAATAAATAATATGAATTTAACTTTGAAAAAATTGAAAAATTCCACTGAACTATAAAATATAAGCGTCTCGTCACAATGTTTTCACAACGAAAATAAACTAAAATTAACTATCAAAAACAATTTTTATCGTCACCGTATCGCAATGAAACCTTCAGAAACCGCTTACGCTAGCCTTGATCCAGAGTTTTCGCATTTGGCAGCTATCGGAGATGTGTAACCTTTGTCCTACTCCTCTTACCAATAATTAGGATTCCATTATCAGATAGCAGATATCATTCAACACCGCAGCCGAAATAGCCAGTGTTTCGGTACTACCCACCCGATACTGCATGAACTCACCTTTTTAAAATAGACAGTTTGGCGCGGAAAATTCAAAACGTCACACTCCCACCGAATTTTTGAAATATGTCGTGATTCAGTAAGAAGTACTTGCGTTGGGTTTTTGGACGTGGTGACTTTGACTAAAGTTGGTATGATCTAAAATTATTCTTTTTTTTAACGGTACTAGATCTAAGCCTTGCTTTAAAGTCTCAAGTATTATGGTAGTACCATACTAGTTTGAAATCTCATAGTTGCCTAGTTTATCAAAAACATGTGCAAATATAGTCCGTTTTTTTAAATTATGCATAATAATTTTGTATATCGTATAGTAAAATATTTAATTTTGTATTGCCACTTTCATAAACTTTTTGTTTCGCTAGATCTCATAAATAAAAATCCATAATGGTCTAATCAAGACTTATATAAATTTATGGATGAAATGATGTCATGTCAGCGATATCCTTATTAATGATTGATATTTCTGTAAAATAGTTAATTGTGTAACTAATGCAAAAAGTGTATATCTAAGCGAAGTTTCATGGTGAATGCAACAAATATGCTTTTTGCACTAGTTGCACACAACAATTTTTCTACAATAGAATTATATATGCTTTTATTTCAAAATTAACATTTGCATGTGTTACCTTCATCTTTATACAGGGTGTCCAGAAACTCTCCTGACAAACGAAGACCGGAGATTTCTCAGATAATTTTAAGACAATTTAATCCAATTCACCTAGTCCGAAAATGCTTCCTAAGGGAACTAGAGCTCTTTGAAGATGGCGCCTTGTAAATAGTTTTATTTAAATACCTTCAGAACGCTTCTACTTAGAAAAACAAAAACTGATACGCTTGTTTAGCCTTCAGAGATGAATCGATTCCATCAATTGCGAATTTCTAGTACCGGTCCGTTTTGGGTAGGTCAACGGTTATTTTAACGCATAACTTCTTTGTATTTAACTTTTAAGCATTTGTGACACTAGATTATTAAATTTTCAGTTATACAAGTACGAAAAGGTCATTAGGATACACCGTTTTCTAGAAAAATGGATTTGAAAATTTTTCGTTTTTTCGTCATTAAAGTTCAATTTATATTTTTTGCACTAGTTGGCTCTGAACTGCCAACAAAAGTAAAACATACGTTTTTCATTGTCAAATTATTGTCAGTTCGCGAAGTTTATCTTTTAATTTTTTACTTTGTGGAATTCAAACACAACGATTTCAATTTTTTTAAAAATGATTTTTACTAATGAGGAATACGCCGATATGCATTTAGTTTATGGTGAAATGAGGTGTAACGCTCGAGCAGCGCAACGTAGATACGCTGATAAATTTCCCAATCGTGAGCATCCCACTCACTCAACATTTACAGCTCTTCATCAACGAATAAGAGAAACAGGTTCAGTGGTCCCAAAAAATAATGAAACAGGGAGACATAATGATGTAACAGCAGAACATGAAGATGTTATTTTAATGGAAGTTGATGAAAATCCAGAAATTAGCGTTCGAAGACTATCTGCCATGTACCCCACAATTTCAAAATCTTCCCTAGGAAATATCTTACACAAAGAAAATTTATATCCTTTTCATTTTACAAAGATGCAAGCACTGCTAGAAGGAGATTTTCCTGCTCGTGTAGAATTCACTAGATCGTTACAAAACCAGAAAAATCAAGATGAAGATTTTTTCAGATACATTTTGTTTGGTGACGAAGCTACATTCACAAAAAATGGAATTTTTAATGTACATAATGCACATTATTATTCGTACGTTGGCGACAATCCCCACGTTGTTCAACAATTTAAGCAACAGCATAGGTTTAAGATAAACGTCTGGATAGGAGTAGTTGACGATTATCTACTTGGACCTATGGAATTACCTGCTCGTTTAAATGGTGCTGATTATTTACATTTCCTGCAAAATATTACCTGATGAGGTGCGTTTAAATATTCGGCAAAACTTATGGTTTCTACACGACGGCTGTCCGGCCCACTTTAGCAGGAATGTACGAGACTTTCTAGATAATAACTACGAAGACCATTGGATTGGAAGAGGAGGTCCAGTTGCTTGATCAGCAAGGTTGCCGGATTTGAATCCTTGCGATTATTGTGTTTGGGGATACATAAAAGCATTTGTTTATTCCGTTCCGATACAAAATCGTGCACAACTCTGGCGAAGGATACAAGATGCTTGCAACGAATTTAGAAATAACTTTGGAATTTTTGCAAGAATTCGGCGTTCTCTAAGCAAAAGGGTAAATTTATGCATAGAGACTAATGGTCATCACATCGAGCATCTTTTGTAACTATTTACCTTTGATACTTTTTTTTGTTACTTTCGTTCCATTGTAATAAATACTTTGTTTTTAAAAATCTTTAACTAAAATTTTTAAACTTTAATGACGAAAAAACGAAAAATTTTCAAATTTATTTTTCTAGAAAACGGTGTATCCTAATGACTTAAAGTAAGAGTACCTTTTAGTACTAGAATACCTGAAAATTTAATAATCTAGTGTCACAAATGCTTAAAAGTTAAAGACAAAAAAGTTATGCGTTAAAATAATCGTTGACCTACCCAAAACGGACGCCTATGACCGGTACTACAAATTCGCAATTGATGGAATCGATTCATTTCTGAAGACTAAACAAGCATACCCGTTTTTGTTTTTCTAAGTAGAAGCGTTCTGGAGGTATTTAAACAAAACTATTTACAAGGCGCCATCTTCAAAGAGCTCTAGTTCCCTTAGGAAGCATTTTGGGACTAGGTGAATTGGGTTAAATTGTATTAAAATTATCGGAGGAATCTCCGGTCTTCGTTTGTCAGGAGAGTTTCTGGACACCTTGTATATTTATCATCTGGAGCTTCAAATAAAAATTTGTCAAATCCCTGTCGGGTGTTTTTTTATTCCTTGGGACGGTATTCTACAGACTTGTTCTTGAAAAATGGAATTAATTTGGTAAAATATCGAATTTCCACATTTTTATTGATTAAAAGTGTATCAAAGTTTTTTATTGCACTAGTACAAAAAGTTAATCTTTTGGCACTAAAAGTAGTAACATTTAGTTATAAATAAATTTAAAATATCGGTGTGTGTGTGTATTAAAGATAACATGAACTAAAAATTTGCTCTTAATTCCTAATTATAACTTTTTAATATGCCTTCTTTTGTAAAATTAAAAAAGAAATCACTTTGTTGTCCAACAACTTCACATTTATCTCATTTTAATATTTTTATAAAAAATACTTAAACATTTTTTATAGTGTAGTAAATTTTGAAATACCTGATACCTTATTAACCTCATATTATTGTTTCAGGTTGCTGGAAAACGTGATCCCGTCCAAGAGCAGGAAGCCCAAGCATGGATCGAAACTGTCACTGGCCAAAGGTTCCCACCAGGAGTGCCCTACGAAGATGTTCTCAGGGACGGAATCCTCCTCTGCCAACTCATGAACCGTCTGTCCCCAGGAATTATTTCCAGAATCAACACTTCTGGCGGAGACTACAAAATGATGGACAATCTTAACCAGTAAGTCAAATTGCATCTTTTATTCGCGATGCATTTTGTAGAGATAGTTATACAGGCTGCCTCAGGTATTACTAGCATCCTTGAAAGGGATGATTGTACAGTGAAAATAAATGAAATTTACCCTATATTTAAAAGTTCATCGTTTTCGAGATACAGGGAGGGTGTCAAAGATTTTGAATTTTTTTATTATATTTTTTATTTACTTGGAAACTCTTCCTGATAAAATAACAATAATTCTAGGTTGTAATGGGAAAGTTTAGGACTAATTACTCAGTATTTTTAAATATTCCCATTATCACCAGTGGCGTAGAAACCATGTCATTCTTTTCGTATTTATAATAAAAGTAGTACGCCAATATCTTAATTATAAAAAAACGTAAGATTATTTAAGTTTTGATTATTTTGAACAAATAATTATTCTTTGTAATTTTCTTTAAAATGCATTGTATTCAAGTAATTGTTCATTAAAAATATCTGCATTTCGTAGTTTGTGCATATTTGTATCAAAATCTAAAGGAATCGTGGAAATCCACTCTTAAAATTTTACACGTTGCCATAATTAACCATCCCGAGTATTTTTTTCAAGTAACATTTTACTGTATTTTTCCTCGGTGCATTGAATATTTCAAATAGGAGTATTTCGAAAACGGCGCCCTCTACTTGTAGCGTCAAAATTAGAAACACATTTGAATTTCTCGCCCTCAAAACCATTCGATCTCCACAATGTATCCAAATATTTGGATTTTTAAAAAATTATTTATAAATATCGAAAATAAAATGTTTACTTTAACACCCTGTATCTTTTTAATAATCAACTTTTGACTAAAGTAAGTTTAGCTATATTGCATTGTTTTATCGTCAGAACTTTACTGTTACCTTATACTGCATTCATTTCGGGACACCCTGCATTATTGAAGCATAATAGGTTTCATCGCGCACAAACTAAGAAATGCAGAGATATTTTTAAAGAACCTAAATACGATGCGTTTTAAAGAAAATTGCAAAGAATAATTATTTGTTCAATATAATCAAAATTTAAGGTATCTTACATTTTTTTATAATTGAGACAGTGGCGTACCATTTTTATTTTAAATAAAAGAAAAGTACCCCAGGGTTTCTACGCCAGTGGTGATAATGGGAATATTTAAACATACTGAATAATTAGACTAAAGATATCTCAATGCAACCTAGAACTATTGCTGCTTTGTCACGAAAGGTTTCCAAGTAAACAAAAAATATAATAAAAATTTCGAAATCTTTGACACCCTGTATCTCTGAAATAGTGATAGATAGATATAGGTGTATTTGGGTAAATCTCATTTATTTTGACTGTAGAATCACCCCTTCTAAGGATGCCAGCAATACCTGAAACAACCTGTAGAATGCAAATAAACTCTCAAAATGCATTAATTAATTACATATAATTACTAATTTTCACTAAATTACTACCAGAAAATCATTAAATTATGTCCATTGTATGGAAATACGATTGGCTGTTAGAACCAGTAAACATTTCTCTATATTCATTTTTTCCATATTCCAATTTTATATAATCACTAGCGGATCCTCATCATCTCCTGCTGTCCTGTTATCACGAGGAAGCGTTAGTATTGTCCTTGCTAATTTTGAAGCAAAAGATAAACAAACTAGGCCAGTTGTAATGATAAATAACTAATTAATTATTAGGCATACGGGTTCAATTAAACCTAAAATTAAGGGAATAAAATTATTATCATCTCCATTAAGTTTTTACTTGCTCTACATAAATCATCCAGTTGAAATTGTAATAATAGGAGAACATAAACATGGAAGGGTGTACGAGGATACTCAGAGTTTTTTATCATGAACGCAGCTAAGGGAACTTCAAAAATGATTTAAAATTTGATAATAATATTTTTGATGAGTACAAAATAACGTAAGTATAGTAGTTTTCAACGTGCAGAAAATAAAGTATGGTACTGTGCAATACACTGTAATTCTGTTTTTTTTTCGTTTATTACAGCCATAATTATTGAAATAGATTATATAGGTAAAGTTAAAGTATTTTCAATTATTGCCTAAATGATAATAGTTATATTAAGTAGAGGGTCTAATATCTTGTCGAACAAAAGTTATCTAAAATTTCTCTTCCCTTTTTATTTATATTCATTTAATAGATTCCTTACAGAAACACCTTAATACCCTTATATTCTTTTATATGTACGCCATTGCACAAAATTTTATATATAACTAAATTATAATGTTGACTAGTAATTAATTTTGATCATTTCAAAATCGAATATTTCCCAAATTAAATATAACTGGACCAAAATATGGCTATCAAGGCGTTAATTATCATAACAAAGGTTCTGAGGATCATCAACTAGTGCATTCAGCAACTTTCTGGACAGAGTACCAGAAACCCAAAGAGGTATCTTTTAAAATTATTGTAGTTTTAAGAGCTTGTACTGCAACCAATAATACACAGAAGTAAATATTTTGTTGCCTAATTAATATTAATTTATGTATTTTTACTGCAGATTCCAACAAGCTTGCACTCGGTATGGAGTCGCAGACGTAGATCTCTTCCAAACTACCGACCTTTGGGATAAGAAGAACATCGCTTTGGTAACCAACACAATCTTTGCTATTGGTCGCACTGCCTACAAACACCCCGAATGGAGAGGTCCCTTCCTAGGTCCCCGTCCAGCTGAAGAAAACAAGAGAGAATTCTCCGAACAACAATTGAGGGCTGGGGAAGCCATCATCGGCCTCCAAGCTGGTCAAAACAGAGGAGCCACACAAGCCGGTCAGAACTTTGGCGCTTCGAGAAAGATCATCTTAGGAAAGTGAGCGGCTTGTCGTGATGCTGCGAGTTTTGTATTGTAATAGGGTTTATTTTTGTATAACTGTGTATCCAAATTTGATTAATTTATTTTTATCCATGTTTATTTCCTTTATGTTATTACAATAGTACCTGCATATAATAAAATATATAAATGGGGAAAATAGTTTTCATTTGTGTGTATTATTGCGTCAAAATGAGAAAGTAGACCTATTCACTTGTAATGCACTTTGTTTTAAAAATAATTTACAAGAGAATTTACATTCATTTGTAATTTTCTCTAATTCAAGTATTCCTGAGTCGAAAAATCAGATATTTTGGACAATTTAGATATTATCTATAAGCAAAGTATATAAAGTACATAACAGCACTCTGTGATGTCAAATTAATCTAAAGATTCAGATATTTGAATTTAAAGTTACTACAGTGAGTCTTTGCCGTGAAAAAATGTTGTGCGTATAATAGGTTGCATAACTTGCTAATGCCATTTATTAGCATTGAAAATCTCTTTAAATGGATTTTTTATAAGCTGCTATATAATTATTGTTATAATCATTTCACTTGACACTTTTAAGTCTATGAAATTCACGAATATTTGGACAAATTTCGCAATTCCTGATTTAAATTGTTTAATGGGAGAAAATGGCTTAACTTTTTGCAAATTTCACAAAACACTAAAACAGTTGAAATATTAGACGTAGCTTGTATACACTGTTTACTCAGTCCCTTCTGTTGGACTTAAGCTAACTTAAAATAGTTAAGGTTATTCGTCAGATACATCACCTATGGCACACGGATGAGAGCTAATAAGCTCACAACCGGTATATGTCTGGTGAGCTGCCGAAAAATAATTTTAGCTGCTATAGGTTTTTTGGGTCTAATTCAATGCTGGTCGGGGCATTAGCCCGCAAAGTAGTTGTTTCCTGGAATTCCTTGGTTGCAGTTGATATATTATAGTTATTTTCATCATTATATGAAGCTAGTAGTTTTTCTTGAGTTTCTGTCAGCCTACCACAACCCAAAATAACAGTCAATTTAGAATGTCTATATTTGTTGTCTTTTTCTGATTTCCTGTTCTTTGCCTGGCAGATGTTGACACTGCTGGCAGGCGAAGTTTGATCAACTATTGGTATGGCCAGAACCACTTCTCAGACAACAGTGATTCTCAGAGGCATTTCATAGCAGCCTCTGCAACTGGTTGCATCCAATGCTTTTTTTAAAATAAAACACAATATATTGCCAATCTTCCTTTATTAGTCAAAATATATAACATCATATATAAATATAATTCATATTAAAATTGAAAACATACATTTTCAACTTCAAAAAATTATAACCAAAAACAATTTCAAAAACGGTTCGCTTCAAGTCCATAACGGTTTGATTAATGAGATGCATTAACGCACGGGGCACAAAACATTGAATAGAAAAACTTTTTTTTTTATTTTTTTGTTTACAGTTTGATTTAATCAGTACTTATGTGCCCATATATTCATTCAAGTTCCTAGCGTTGGTTCTAAGGTTGTATGGCTAGAATCACTCCTCAGACAATGGTGATTCTCAGAGGCATTTCGTAGCAGGCTATGCAACTGTTTGCATCCAATGCTGCCAAATGCCACTCTTCATACTAGCGGATTTAACTTTTTTTTTTAAATAAAATTCAAAATATTGCTAATCTTCCTTTATTAGTCAAAATATATAACATTGTATTAAAACTGAAAACATACATCTTCAACTACAAAAAAATTATAATAAAACAATTTCAAAAATGATTCAATTCAAAACCCTGACGGTTTGACTAATGTGATGCAATAATGCGCAAAAAACAAAACATTGGATCCAAAAACTTAATTTTTTTATTGTTTGCAGTTCACTTTAATCAGTACTTCTGAGCACATATATTAATTTCAGTTCCTAGAGTTGGTTCTAAGGTTGTTATCGCAAGAACTGCTCCTCAGACAACGGTGATTCTCGGACATATTCCGTAGCAGCCTCTGCCACTGTTAGCATCCAATGCTGCCAAATGCCGATCTTCATAGTAGCGGATTTAACTTTTTTTAAATAAGATGCAAAATATTGCCAATTTTCCTTTATTTGTCAAAATATATAACATCACATTAAAACTGAAAACATACATCTTCAACTGCAAAAAAATTATAACAATTTCAAAAATGGTTCGCTTCAAAGCCGTAACGGTTTGACTAATGAAATGCATTAACGTGCGACACACAAAACATTAATTCCAGAAATTTAAATTTTTTGTTTGCAGTTCATTTTGATTAGTACTCCTGAGCCCATATATTAATTTCAGTTTCTTCTGTTGGTTCTAAGGTTAACCGCAAGAACTGCTCCTCAGACAACGGTGATTCTCAGAGGCATTCTGTAGCAGCCTCTGCAACTGGTCGCACGCAAAACATACATACTTCACCACTCTTCAGCCAGCAGATTGATTTTTTTTTTTTTAATAAAACGCAAAATGTTGCTAATCTTCCTTTATTAGTCAAAATATATAACATCGTAAATAAATATAATTCGTATTAAAACTGAAAACAGACATTTTCAACTTCAAAAATTTATTTCAAAAACGGTTCGCTTCAAGGCCCTAACGGTTTGATTAATGTGATGCATTAAAGCGCGAGGCACAAAACATTGAATCGAAAAAGCCGCATTCGTCATTACGAAGAACATTTAAAAAGAAAAGATTTATTCCTTAATTTAAACAAAACGATTTTTATGTCGCCACAATATTACTTAACAATTACAGGCTTTTTCCTTAAATCTAATTTAGTCGTGTTAAAATGTTAATTTCAAAAAAGAAAAAATATATAAAACACTTCCACGATTCGTGAAAAGGGAAAAAAATTAAGACACTTTTCCTAACTCTCGGGTAAATCAGTTCTTTGCGAATTTGGAAGACAAAATAAAATCATTCGGATAAAATTAAATCAAAATCGGTACTTTTTCGATACAAAAAAGTAGAACAACGGAATAAATATTCCTCTAAAATAAATACAGTCATTGCACGATAATTTAAAATTAAAAACTTTTGATAAAAGAAACAAAATAAATAATCACAGTCTAATTATAACGGTTATAAATTATTATAGAGGCGGTTCCTTTTACGGTTAATAGTGAAATTGAACTCTACGTGAAATTCAACGGTTATTACTTAATAAACCGCCCCATATTATTTATTACATTTCAGACGGTGCCGGTCTCGTCTGTCGTGACACCGTTGCAAATAATCGCGTCGCTACCCTGTCTGTGCTGTTCGATGGCGCGCCAGATGCGAAACTCGGTGGCGCCCCTCAGACCTACCCTTCGTAGGTCGTCCCGGCTTATGTAATACAGAACCTCCTCCAAGGTGTAACCCTCGGCGAGAAATGCCTTTTTGGCTATTTCGTTTATGCCGAGGCCTTGGAGCCAGTTGGACAGTCTTATATCCTCCTCAAGCACCTCCTTAGGTTGCCGGCTGCAACAGCAGATCTGCTTCAGGGACTCGGTTTGCTGCCGGTGTTCTTCGATCAGCTGCTTCAGCTAGAGTTGGGGAAAATGTTTGTTTATTTGACTTGAATTCATTCAAAGGATAGAAAATTCAATGGGGAAGTTGCATGAATTTTATATTGGTCTGAAATGTATTACAAAAGTAATGAATAATGATATTTAACATTTAATGAAAGAATTCTGATTTAATTTTTCCCTGAAGCATTTTTAAAAAAAATCCTTAATTATTACTTAACTAATTATTTATTATGTTTTCAGAATAAAATAGGCAATAAATTGTCTAGAACAAACGCCATTTTGTTTAAAATATACATTCTATCTTCTGCACGCATCATGCAATTTCCCTATTATAGAATGAATAAATGTAAAAATAGATATTATGAAATTAAGAAATCAACAAACAAAAAATAAAAACCAACAATATAGAATTTTAATAGATAAAAAAAATATGTATTCAGGACGATTCAGTCAATAATTTTAGCCATGTATTCCGAAGGCCTATTAAAGGCAGAAAATACATTACAAATTTTCTCATAACGGAGCCATATGGCGTTCGAGTGTTGAAGCAAAACAGTGTTGCTACTTCAGGACCATATACATAATACTGTATTATTTAAATCTTCCACACATTTCCCTCATCTACTTCCCACAAATTTGGAGATCACACCCCACGTTGAAAAATATACTGTAATCAGCAGTACTTGCACCTGCAAATTGTTACTCCTATTAATTTATTTCAGGTTGTCTCATATGTCGGTCGCAACACAATAGCTAATATTATATATAGATGTGCAAACGTTTCAACGTCAAATGTATAGAAGCTGTTTTAGATTTAGTTGAATTTTGGTTTCAAAATCAAAGTGCAGATGATCCCAACTATATTTTAAGTCTATGAATGGATGAGTTGTTGTGTTTTTTTATGTGTTGACATTTAAAAACAGGTAGGTTTTTGAAAAGCAAGATGTTCCTAGGTATACGTAGCCACAAAAAATAATAAATTTCCTTTGTCATTTTGATAAATTAATAAATATTTAAGATAAAATATAGTATTCATTCACGTATTTAGGTAAAAAATGTCTGTTTACTCCTTGCCATTAAGGACATATTAAAAAAGTAAAAGCTAGGTCATTGACCTAATAATATAAGGTAAGACAAGATTTCACTGTTGCCATTTTGTTTATCACTGAATGTGGCTCTGAGTGTTTTTTGTCAATAAGATGGCTTTTTTGTAATAGTCAGTATTTAAATATGAAAAACTTCAGTCTTTCTCAATAATTTACCTATCTATATATGAGTATTGGTTTTTTATCATACTATTTATATACTGAAATGTAAATGAAACTTAATACGTTGCATACTTTTAAAAAATAATTTATATCATTACATATTTTAACATTACAATACTAGGAAAATTTTTAAATTTGGTGTACTTATTTTTTTAATTGTGTAATTATACTCATTATACTCATTTTTTCATATCTTCCTTAAAATTAATGACACTACGACTGAATCACCTATATTTGAATATAAAAAAAAACAAAATTTATTCAATAGAATGACAATACTTACCACAGCCTGATACTGCTTCTGCATATCCAGCACCTCCTGCCATAGCCTGGAATTCTCCAATCGCAACTGCAGGACCTGATCTCTCACCTCGTAGCCCTCGTTTACCTTCCCGGACTTGCTGGAATTCACCGTGCTGGGCGAACTGTGGTTCCCTATGTGTTCGCCCAATTCGGGCGACAGCACCGTAATCGCCGCTTGAACGCAGGATCGGACCAAGTTGTCCAAAGCGAACATCCAGTGCGGCTTTATGGGGTGCAGACGCAGCACTTCGTTGACGGATTCCTGAAAATAACAAAGTTCACCAAAATTTATATGTTTCCTATATAATCTTATGTGTAAGACGCATCCAATGTTCTTGATCGAGGCGGCCAGGTAGATGTCATCTATACCGACTTCACTAAAGCATTTGATAAGATCGATCATGTTTTACTATTACGTAAAACTTAACAGCTGTGGCCTCTGTCCCACCTGAATTAAACTATTTCAGTTTTATCTAACAGACTGCCACCAGTTTTCTCAGTATTGTGGTACTCTTCTCAGACGTCTGGCGATCCCCAAGGTTCTATATTGGGACCTCTTTTATTTGTAACATATATTAACGATAATATAAAGCAGCTTTTCAATTAACCTTTTATATCTCTTTTCCAATTTGTTTTTATTTTTGTATTTGCGTATTAGTGTTTTACTATGACTTTGTATGCATGCTTTTATTTATTTTCTTTTTTTAAAAGTCAACTTATCCTATAAGTGAGTTTTGTCCGTTGGATAGTTTATTTCAATAAATAAATAAATAAATAATCTCACCTGATACAAATATATAGCGAACTGCAACTGATTTATGGCAGCCGAGTCAAAGTCCAGCTCTTCCTTCAGCCGCCGCATCGTCGTTTCGACGACGCTCAATGACTGTTCCGTCAAATACGACTTCAGTCCATCCATAAGCCTTAGGAGATGCTTCTCGGTGAGTACGGTCTCCCCGAGATACTTATCTCTGACCTTTTGCATCCAGACATCGCATATTTTTGTGCCGTCGTTTGCCAGTACTTTGGCAAGAGTTGTTCGCCTCTGGGAGTCTTTCTTAAGGAGGTAGAACCCGTCGGTTTCCGTCGTAACGTCCACTTCGGGGGAAAGTAGCGTGCCAGACGAGTTGCGACGTTCTGTGTTGCCATGTTCTGAATCGCAGTCTAGGGAGGGCGTGGAAGCTAGACTGCAACACGGAAATGTTGATAACAGTTTTCGGATATAATTTATTATCGTTGTACTTTGTATAAAAAAATTTTTGGTATTGGAAAATGTCGAAATAAAAAGACATCGCTTTATCACAGAATATGTTGAGAAACCACTCAAAAAAATTTAAAAATGTATACCTTGAAACAATATCTATATCACAATACCAAGTAGAACTTAAACCGTTCCTTATTACCGGTAAACTACAATCGAGCATTGCCATTGCATTACATTAGTGTTCACTTACTTTCTATGGACGGATCCTTGTTAAGATAAAAATATGCTTGAACTATATTGCCAAGTTTCAGTGACAGAAAAGTTTGCTGTTAAGTAATCTAAAGTCAGTTTGTCATATTTATAGCAATATATCAGTTTGTTGGTAAAAATCTATTTATAAATCAGGTGCTTTGGTAAACATCTTGTTCCAGTATTATTTTTTAAATACGAGGCATTTTCATTTCATTCATGCTCAGTTTCAAATCTTTGCACATCTAATTACAAAATTAAAGATACAGAATTTTGAAACATATAATTCAACAATTCGCTGATTGTGCTTCTATTTTAGGTATTAACCTAATTCAAATTCTAAAAATTTTCCTAAAATTTTCAGCAAATCAAATTATGCAGGGCGTTTCTGAACTAAGTGCATCCCCTCAATGACGTAATAGACAACATAGTGACAATTTTGATTAAGAAACAAGTGGTGTAAACTCTCATATTTTCCAGACAAAAAAAATTGTTTTCGCTCGAAATTAGAACTAATAAGCATACTTCTAAGCAGTGGTGAAAATTATCTCTATTACGTACCAACATTTCAGATATCTAATTTTATTGGTTGCTGCAAAATATGCTGTGTAGTAATGTTAATAAACATCCACACTAGAATCAGTTGAAGTAAAAAATAAACAGTTTCTGAAACTTTTGGAGTTTTATTATAGAAAAAAATGCTAATTCTTGACTTGTGTAAAACATTTTTAAAGAAATCAACATAAATTAATCTACAAGTGACAAGATTCAACCTACTGTAAACAAAAATACTGTTTTATGTAATAATTTCTGGAATATCTGCAATCTTTTTTTTGTGTTTTTTATTACTCCTGTGAAGGCCCATATTTAATTCAAAAACACCCCATGAATGCATTTCGAACCCAAAAATCTAGGCACGCTGACGAAATATATTCGTAGACTAGTTAAAATAAAATTTCCATCGAATAATACTAACGAAAAAAACCCTTCCGTGATAGTAATAGTTAAATAAGGTTGCAACATAAAAAAAACAGCCAAAACATTAGTTTGGACAGATGAAATCAACAAACTGAACTATTTCTGCATTTAAAAAATTTACTTTTTAGAAATGGAATTAATAGATATGTTAATATTAACTCAAATTAAATTATATATAAAGTACAAAAAAAAAACTACTAAAAACGATAGAAAATATTTTTTTAAAGTTTACAATATTATTTCAAAATTTCAATATGTGAGGTATATTTTAAAAAATCGAATACTTTGAGAACAACTTCTCGTGTATATTAATAGTGCTCAGATATACCAAAATGTGCAGTTAAACAGAAACTACAACTACAGAAATACAATTAATACATCTAATAGTGTGACAAAATAATTCTACTCGGGTTTGTTAGCAATTGAAAGTAAATTTAAATGTGAATGAAGTATGTTGTAAAACTGGATGTATCCCATACATTAAATTATACACTAAATAAAGCGCATGCAAATGCTAAGAAATAAGAAATGGAGCGACATTTATTAGTATTACCTGTTGAAAGTGAGGGCCGTTGGCATTTGGATAGGCGGCAGTAGAGCTCCTCGACTTTGAGAGCTGGAAGTTAATCAAAATTACCACCACAAGCGACAAACATACAGGGTGTCAATCGTTACGTTTTAAATTTATTGTATAGTAGCGCTCATCGACGGTTCAAAGTGGCATTAATTTTCATTTATTGCAGCTGCCAGAAAAATGTAATATGAGCTTATCCACATAGCTTCCATACTCAATAATAATAATAATAATAATAATAATAAAAATGAAAATTATAACAAAAATATAATAAACGAAAAATGAAGTAAAGTTGCCCCACTAAACATGCTAACTTACAACTATTTACAGCAAATTCAGTTATTTTAATTTTTAAAAATTGCGAAAAGAAAATAGCCAGAAATTTGCTTCAAATAAAATTTTCAAACTGATGTTTGAAATTTTGCCGGTAATTTGCCGATGGAAACTTTCTTCAAATTGTAAATGAAAGTTTACAACAAGTTAATTAGTCTGAATTTACTATAAGTTTACATGTGCAATATATGTTTTATAAATTTGTTACTAAAAAACTTAATATCAACATGTCCTAAACCTCTTAATTTTTGAGCTACAGGGTGTTACAGTTTTAATAAAAAATTTACTTTTTTATTATAATTTTCTTATCACTCCAGATATTTTTATGAAATTTTGTACACACCTATTAATCATTAAGGAGCATTGTTTGATGTAAAAAAATGTTTTAAAATCTTTGCCAATGAATTGGGGAAATATTTTTTTTGGTTTTAATTTTTTTACGTGAAAATGGTGCGCCGTACGAGAGTAGTAAGTCTAGGGACCGAATTTGCTGTAAAATAAATGGAGATTTTAAAAATAATTTTAGTTTTTAGAAAAGGCAGTAGCGTACCATTTTTTTCTTCAAAAATGTTTAGTTCAAACCTCGTACGGACGTCATTGGCAAAGATTTTAAAACATTTTTTACATCAAACAATGCTCCTTAATGATGATTAATAGGTGTAGAAAGTACAGAGCTACTTCATAAACTTAGATGTATATTTTTAATACATTTAAAATACATAGAAAATTTCACATGAAACCTTAACATATTTTAAAATGGATACTAGAAAGGTGGAAAGTCGGCTATCGTCGACTTGACCTTTCTTTGGGCTAAAACCCTCTGCCGCTGCTTAGTGCCTTTTACTTAATTGCCATTACTGAGCGCGGCTCTACGCCTGTGAATAATAAAATGTAAACGTGACTTTGGCAGAACTCTCTATGGTGGGAAAAATCCGGCGCTCTATAATTTAGAAGAGTGGTTGGCATATTTTGGTAATTTTTGGCGTTTTCTCGAGTTTGGTTAATTTTTTTTCAACATCCTGTATTTTAAATATCGAATCGGGTGGTATGTGATGCTAAAAATTTAATCAATTTTTTTTTTAATTCCATGAATTTAAAGGGTTTTTAGATAATGGTTAGTTATTTTTAAACACTCTGTATTTGCTCCGTTAGTTAGTGTCATAATAGATCCTCGATGGAAGTTTCATAAAAAATATTTTTTAATTCCCTTAATTTTGAGTTTTTTTTAACGGTAACATTTTTTTCAACACTTTGTATACGAAACAGTCTTTCGCACGTTCGACAACCGTTTCGAAGCGAAAAAACCGAAAATTTCCTCGAATTTGGGATTTTATTTTTTTTTTTCAATTTTTATTTTAACACTGTCTATCAAGCCTTTTTGAATCACCCTATAAATTGAAGCGACACGGCAATGAAATGACTACTGCCATATTGTCTAGCTCATTTTTATCACGTTTTCATTCGTATTTATGCAAGTTCAATGTAAAAACAACCTCAAACCCCAGCGCTCGGGTACGGGAAACTTTCTAGACTTAAAATGTATAGTTTTTTGTCTTTGCCGGCCTCCAGTCGGCCCATTTTTCCAAATTTCCTACGTTTTATTCCGAGATGTCGCGGCCGGAGCATACGTTTGACGTTTCGGTGATTTTGGTCGGCGGTGCGCCTGGTAGTTGACTGACACTTAAGCAATTTTCGTTATAAAATCGAATTTTAAACCCAGACCTAAGGCATGCTGGACATTTTAGAAGGTTCAAATTTAAAGTTTCTATAAAAGCATTATTGTCTTTTCTTGGCTTGTATATATAATTTTTGATAAAACAATTCATGAAGTATATTAAAAAAAAAATAAAAAAAATTATTATAAAAAGAAGTAGGTCTGTGCGGGAATCAAGCCACCGTCCTCTGGACTGATAAATCTAAATGCTACCAATCGAGCTACTACAACCTATGCACATGTTGTTGCCATATTATTTCAGCGTCAATATTACCACATAATATGTAAACAAAAATATTTAAAGATACCAATTCAGCTTTTGGGCTATAAAATCATCACCAAAGGACTCGGATATATCTCAGACAACACAATAACAACTTCTCGTAGCTGGAAGGGCCCGAAAATTGTTTCAGACACATAATCTGTTTTAATTCATCTTGACGTTTCGTTTGTTGAATTTCTATAAAAGGGCCGTAAACAACAACAAATTCGTTCGACATTTCTGACGTTTATGCCGTGCAAAACGCATTTCGTCTGCCATTTGTCGAATGTCTAGAAAGGGGCGTAACCGACTATCCTCGTCCACATAAAAAAATCCGCCGTTTTTGGCCGAGGAGCCTCGGGAAAATGAAAATTTAGCTAGAAAACAATCGGCTTCAAAATAGGCCGTAGCCAATGTAGAAAAACGGCGAAAGGCGTAGCGTTTAGCTGTTCGGCGTCGCACGGCTCGCAAAGAAAGAAAGTCTTTGGGGCGGTAAAATGGTCAATTTTCGAGTCAAGAGTTACCTACAGAAGATGATTAAAATTACAATAAACGAGACGATGAGAATCCAATGTTGTAACTTAAAATGGTACCTTAATTGTCACTGATTTAGGAAAAAATTGACTTTTTTCAAAATTCAAATTAAATCTTTAAGTTTGAAGCACTTAAAGTGACGTCCCTGTGTAACTATTAAAAATATTTATTAAAGTAAACTACAAGCAAATTACCATTTCTTTTTTATTGCAAATTTATAGATATGAACTTTCTGAGCATTTACTTTTCAAATTCAAAAGTTTATTAGCAACAAATTTACCACAAGTTTTCATGTTAATTTATAGTTTTCAATCGCAAATTTTGCAATTGCAACACATTTACCTTATATTACTCTGTAACTAATATTAAATTTACCATAAGTTTTCATTGCTTAGTGGGTGCCAATTTATACTTTTCGAAAACACTTATTTTTTTAAATTTAAACCTAAAAACCGTTGCAGATAAGATGGAAAAAAATTGTTATCACAATAAAAAACTTTTTGAGTTTAATAAAAATATTTCATAGTTCTGCTTTTTAAAACTGAAATATTTAAGTCTCTTATGTAAATAATTTTGTGTAAACTAAACCTGAATAAGTTTAAATTCCACACCCTGTATACAGCTGAACTTTTCACAAGACAGTAAAAAAACACAAGTTAGATATAAAGAAAAAAAAAAACAATAAATAAATGGAACTGAACAGACACAGTATAAATAAAAATATAATTAAAAAAATATGACATTACCACTTGCTAATGTACTTAAAATACCAATCCTCAAAAATAAGGAAATTTGGAACAATCATTATTTCACCAGTACATCACAGACTTGACAACATACTGACTGTTATTTAAGGTTATCATATGGTTTTTTGCCAGCTTCCTGTACAGGATGATAAAAAAGGGCATGCATGATAGCAGAAAACAAATGGACTTACTCTGATTCTGGGGTTGTTGGTGTTTGGTTGGGGGCACTGGAGTGCCCAGGATGTCTTGGTGCTATTTTATCGACAGGTACAGAGACGCTGCGATTAAATTCGGTGTTCAATCGATTCTTTTTTCTGTCAGGTCCTGCAAATGTTTTTGTCAGTGATAATGTGATTTCCCAGCAAAAATATTATAGTTAAATATACTAATCATAATGATTGATTTGAAATTTATTAGTTACTGTTATTACTAAGTTTTTTGTTTCAGTATATCAAAAAGGGAGAGAAAAAAAATAAAACAGTAATAATTAATTAAACAATGTAATACTTTTGGTTTCTGCAGTTGCTCAATATTAGTGTAAAAAATTATAATTTTTTAATAAATCTTGGTCCAAAACGTAATAGTTATAATAGTATATTATCTTTACAATCATGTAATGATCATAAGCATATACCATACGAAACTCGCCTTCGGCTCGTTTCGTATCCCGGTTAATGCTCGTGTATTAATAACCATTACATGAGAGCTGCATACACTATTTTTTCTACACCCGATAAATAATCAAAAACTATAAATTTTATATTTTTATTGAACACAATAGGTAACAGTAATTATTCGTATGAACTGCATTTTCTGCTTTCTCCAATATGTGTGGAGGAGTCGATGGTAATTCTTCTATATCGCTGATATCAGACATTTTGATAAATTATCGAAGTTTAGTTAGGTATCTATGAAAATTTAATACGTACTGATTTTGACATCTAAAATAATTACATAGGAGCCTAGGATCAACGTCAAATGCACAGCATGCTTGATTGAAAAATTATGGGTTTCTATTGATTAAAAATCTATATCGTAATGAAAAATCTGTATCGTAATGGGTATCATTATGAAACGGATTATGGGCATATAAGTGCATTGTTATAATACGGGTGTAGAAAAATATACTAATTAAATGTTTAATTTGTAAATAGTAATATAAAGTTTTCTTGTTTCAGTATTTCACAGAAAGAAAAACTAATAATAGACTAAATAAATAAACAATGTAATAGTTCTGATTCTTAAACGTGTCTATTAGTGTATAAAAAAAATAAATATATTTTTAAGAAAAACACTATCTAAAATAAAATATTTACTTTTTAATTGTTTCTCTGATAAATTTTAAGAGAAAAATGTAACAGTGCACTATAAGTGACTATACACGTATACAAATCGAAATAATGTTTAATTTGTAAATTATAACGATGTTAGCAACATAATTGAGTATTTTTGTTATTACCTTTAATTTCTTATTTCAGTATCTCAAAAAAAAAGAAAAAGTCTAAATAACTAAATAATGATAAAGTAAATAAAAAAACAATAAAATATTTTTAGTTCTTACAGGCTAGGTGCAAGTACAGTATACATATTTATGGTTATAACGTACTGAATAAACAAATCCCGGCATTATTATAGGGCCTTCTTCTGTTGCTGCTTTTTGTTAAATGTTTGTATTTTTGTTAAGAATTAATAAAAATTTTAAAAATTTAATATATTTTTTTATAACCTACTTCTGATATAACGTACCGATTTTTTAAGTCCCCGCCGGTACGTTATAACCGAGCTTTACTGTAGTATTAGCGTAAAAGAAATAATACCTTTTTAATAAAAGGCATAAATTTACTTTTTCAATTTTTCTCGTAACCAATTTATTTAAGTAAATAGATTTATTAGTAGGCCTCGGCCCACTTACCGACATGACAGTCAAGCTTTACGTGGTGACAAAAACTATAACATAAAATGTTAAAATGATCGAGTTGAAAGTATTTTTTAGATTTGGTTTTACCTAAATAATTTCGTGAATTTTCCAGATTTTCTTCGTTGCTCCAACAAGAATACAGAATATTTTGGATATTTGTTTAAAACGATCTGTTCAAGTTAGTTCCTATGTTTCTTTAAATCCTGTTAACAATTTTTCTTCTGTTTCAATATAGATGTCAAAACAATATTTCATGATACTGGTAAGAATAGAAATTGTAATTCGAATATTCAAAAGTATTATAATTTTTATACTGGACTTTAGGTTTCCAATTTTGCAGCCAATTCGAAAAAAAAAAATGTCAGGTTTTGCTAGTAGAAGACATAAAACATCGAACAGGGATCATATTTATATGAGGCCACCTGTGACGTTTATAAACACATATCTTAAGTTTTTTTTTTTTCTCAAATTTGGTGAAAAATCTGAATTTTTTTACCTTTTTCTTGGAATTTTCATACTCCGTTACTGAATAAGCTAAATTGTGGCAATACCGATAAGGTTTTTTTAATTGAAAATGTTTTTTACTCTTGAAATTTAAGCTTAAAAATATGAAAAGAAATACTACAGACAAAATTTAAAAAAATGTTGCAAAAACACAGCTTTTAAAATAAAAAAATGTATATAAAAACTATACAGGGTTTTTTCTAAGAAAAAAAAAAAAAAAATACAAAACTAATTTTTTTTTTAAATAGAGGGTATTTCAAAAACAAAGCAACATTGAATAAAGTTTTATACTGTATATTTATCTTAAAATTAGGTGATGACCTTCATTCTGTCAGGAAGGTTAGAAAACATAAAACATAAATGTTCTCGTAAACATTACTATTGCCGATTCTGAAGGATTTCATGGTAGAATTGCGGTTCCTTCTGTTTATTACTAATAACAGCTCTAAATCCTAAATAGTTGCGGTTTACTGAAATGATAAATATTTATATTTTTATTTCTTGTCATGAACTAGAATTGATAATATAAACAATTTCCTGTGATAAGTAGAGGATGCCTTACATTATATAAGGATTTACAATTATAAACATGCCATGTAAAATATAACAAACAATAACTACTCACACAGTACGTATAAATTTTTTATTTTCAAAATCTACGAGAAAAACAATTGGAAGAAGCGCAAAGAAGAAACTACTGCATTGCTCATGCACACTTTGACGATGGCAAAAAAATAATTTCGCTTCAGCTGGTTCCTTTCCTTACCTACACAATCAGAAATTACGATAACGCACTTCTCCTTTACGGGTGGTTTAATAGCTTGTAATATTAAAAAAGCTATTATTCTTCTGAGGGCAGTTGATGCATAAATTGAAGAATAATCTATTGCAATAGTAACGACACTATTTAAAATGAATGTGGTTTCATTTCGAATTTTCTACTCAAAAACTGATTTAAGGGAGTGTCATTATTATTGCAATAGATTGTACATGTTCGTCCAAAAATGAATTTATAAAAAAATCAGTTGGGAACAGGGTATACAGAATCATTTTTGATATTCTTTGTTTAAATCTGACTACCTAAAATGAAACAAATTTGGAGTGATCAAAAATGGCTTTCCATCTCATTTACATAAATATTTGGTGCATTGTTGCCAAAGCTATTTCGAATTCAGGATAGTCACATTTAAAGGAATATCTTGTATTGCATAAGCTAGACTTGGTGACAGAACTTTTCAAAATAAGAAAACAGTTCTCAAAACCAATCGTTAAATTATTAGTTTTCAATGTACAGGGAGTTCAAGTGAAAATTTATAAAAATATTTTTGAACACGATATTCAGAATACCTAAATATAATAAATGAGTGAGAATTTACATAACATAGTTAAGTTTTATCCTTTAGAGATAAAGTGACAATAATTATAAACTTGAACTTTTGAGGGGAGATTTAAATGATGTGAAAAGTTGGGTAAATTTCGCCTCATTTACTATAATAACATTTTTCTTAATGAAAATGTTGTTTCAGTTAAAATTACCCATTTTTCTATTCAAATACTGATTACATTATTTCTTATTCTGCAACAATTAAATATGACATTTTTTTCTTAAAAACTTAAAATTTTAAAATTCTAGTGTTGAGTAGTGAAAAAATATTGCATACAAAAATTGGACAGAACTTCCTTTAAGACTTTTCTCTTATTAAGGAGTTCTACTGATAAAACTTTGGTTTTGCAACACTGCATATTTTTAGATAACTCTCTTGGTATGGCTATATGTAATTAAATTGCATAAATCTATGTTACGAATGACATACATATTAAAATAAAAATATAACAGAATTTAAAATATAATTAACAATTATGATGGTTTTTGACAAAAATTTTAGAATCAAAGAAACATTTTCAAATTGGCAACATGGCATGTGGTTGTGCCTGGGCATATATGTTTAGTATTTCCATACCTGCATTATATTGTGGGTAATAAATTTCTGAACAGTAACAATTCAAGATTACAAAACCATTAAAATTTATAATAATTTCAATAACTAATACATTTAATTGTTCAGTATCATTATTATTAAGGGAAAATTAAAAAATTCGTAGTTATAATTCTGTTGAAGATGACAGCATTTACGTTTTCTTAAATTAACTTTAAAAAACAATAAAATATCACCGCAATATATTTGTTCGTGATCTAGAACTTGTTTTCTTTCTGCGTCTAGTCGTCTATTCAATTAGCCACATTTTACGGTCAAAAGATAAGTAACGCATTACTTAAATAAACTTTCACTCACCCAAAAACGGATCGTCCAGCAAATGAGCTGCCGTGGCCCTCTTCGTGGGATCAGGTTCGAAGCAGCGCTTGATGAAATATCGAGCCCGATCCGAGAGCTCTTCAGGTACTTCCGGGTGGATCTTGTAATACCCCACTTTGAAAACCGCCGCCTGCGGCGACCCCAGTTCTATGAAAGGCGGCTTCCCAGTCGCCATCTCCACCACCGTGCACCCCAGGGACCAGATATCGGCCGGGGCGCCATAACCCCTCTGCCCCTTGTCGATGACTTCCGGCGCCATGTACTGGAGGGTTCCCGTGAAGGTTTCCGTGCTGGGACAGAGACCGGCCAGCCTCTTTGAGGTACCAAAGTCAGAAATCTTAACGACGCCGCTGTAAGTGTTAACTAAAACGTTATCACCTGGAAAAGAATATAATTTTTTTTACGTTCCGGGAACAAAACTACGTCGAGGTCAAACCTTTGATATCGCGATGTACAATTTTCTGATCGTGAAGATATTTCAGTCCTTCCAAGATTTGTTTCGTGTAATACGCCATTGTGTGCTCATTGGACTTCAGAGGCCCCCATTTTGATCTCAGCAACGCGCTCAAAGACCCTCCGGGAACTTGTTCCATGAAAATTTTGAAGTAGTTGTCCTCAGACAACGATCCGAGGTACTGTACGATGTTCCTGTGCCGCAGCTGCGAGTGCAGGCGGATCTCTTCGTGTAAGGGTTGCACGGCCCCCAGGTTCTTCTCAGGTACTTCTTTGACTGCAATGCGGACCTGGGTGTTAAGGTCCCTGGCCGCGAATACGACACCGTAGGTGCCCTTTCCGAGTATGATCTTTTTGCCCTGTTCGTCCCTCTCGTACTCGTATTTTATGTCCCTGGGTGGCTCGGATTCCACGAGCCCTTCTTGATGATTAGTCAGTTCGAGGATTAATTTGTAAAAACACTCCCTAGAGGAATTTGATTTGTATTTCACAAACTTTAGGAACAGATGTAGATGATAAAGATACGATAACGGCTCAATATACAGGGTATGCCGTTAATAATGAGCCAATGTCTTCACCTGATGACTGAGACTGAGAATTGGTTCATTTGACTACTCCTCCTAGTGATAACGTTTGGCTTATTATAAACTGAACACTCTGTATATATTTAATTTTAATATTTTAAAAAGTGAATACTTCTGGACCACTGCATAGAACGATGATTTTTAAGACATATAATCATCTTAAACTAAAGGAAATATAGAGTTGATAACTTATAAGAAATTTGAGTATTTATGTGCTGTTTAAGATTTTGAAAGTCAAATCTTTCCTGACATATCTTGGAAAAAACCTAAAAAATTTATTTTTCTTATTTTACCATAATTTTCTGTTAGTAAAAGGAGAAGGCATAATAAAATTTGGTAAATTTGGTTTTGGTATCCAAATAAGTTTTCTGAATGCTTCCAAAACTCTTCAAGCCTACTAGATTCATAATTTCATAGTTAATAATTGTTTACCTTACGTGCATCATTTTTTTTGCATACTTGGGTATAAAATTTTGTTAATTGCCAAAAATCATTGATTTCATTTTTTTTTATTTAATCACAATTGCCTTGAAAAACAAAAGAAAGTTTTGACTTTCTCTCTATCATATTAGAAAAATGTCCACTCTTTGAGATATGATTGATAATTCTAATATATATTTCACTAGTTTTTTCAAAAATTCTTGCTTTAAGTTTTATAAAATATTTTTAACAGTAAAGAAACATTTTTTATGGTTAGATATACAAGGTGTGCAGTTAATAACTGGTCAAAGCTATCACTTGATAATAGGATGAAAATTGGTTCATTTAAACTACTCCCCATAATTCTCATTTTAGAGTATAGCAGTGATATTTGGCTCTTTATAACTGAGATCCGTGTATACATATGTAGTTTTAGTGTATAAAAAGTGAATACTTTTCAAACATTAGTGTACACAACGATCATTTTTAAGATGTATATCATCTTAAGGTAAAGGAAATATGGAGTTGATTAACTTATAAAAAAAAATTGTATAATATAATATTTTCTAAAAGTCCAAGTTTTATAAAATGTTTTTGATAGTAAAGCATTTTTTAAAAAATTTTCAGTTTTTTCATTGAATCACCGTGTAAGAAAAAGGGGTTGGTAGATGATAAAAAAAAGAACTGATTTGCTGACGAGTTTTTCTGGTAAATTTGTCCATCTCCAAATAACTCAAAAAAATCCTTACTACATGCAAAAGAAAATATAGAAATGGAACATAAAACGATTTATTTTGCAGCTGTCGTAATATTAATGTAAAAAAATTACATTTACCAGATATATGTTTTCATTCAGTTTTCCACGAAAATTAGAAGAGCATATTTGTTATTGTAATTTTCAAATAATATATATTTTTTTTGTTAACGAATCTACTTTATATATATATTTTTCAGCTGATATAAAGCTAAAAAGACTAATGTCCAAAATTTCATAAAAATATGTTTTTTTTTTATTTTTTTACAAGTCAAACATCATTACTTTTATTGGCCTAGACTGTTGCAAAATTTCATAATAAAATAAAAACACCTTGTTTATGAATTCAGACAAGAAAAATATTAACACTTGCACTCACCGACAGGATTCCGATGGGAAAAATATTTGAAAGTCGTCAGAATTGTGGTGGACGTACAGAAAAAGACATCTTTCGTCCCTCTTATAGAAACTAACACTGCGGATTTGATTAGCCGTGAATTCCCAGTCGTGGATTTGAGTGCATTCACCTTTCAAACTCTTTTCGCACAAATTTGTGACCTGGTAAGCAAAGAAAAAAGATCTGCTACACCGCAAATGGAAGTTTACTCAAATTTATAAAAATTGGCTTACACAAACGAGTTTGCGCAAACCAACAATGTCAGAGTATTTACCTGTAAAGTCTGCGGTTCGGCGCCGAGATTAATACAGACATAGCTAGGCATCAACTCCTTGCTGGGCTCCAAAATCAAAGCGGGAAACCGGAACTCCTCCTCCTGAACTGACTTTGTGGCTTCTATGAAGAACTCCATCCAAAAATGGAATATCTGCTCGTCAGCGTTAGTGATATCGTCAGATTTCTTGCGGAACTTATCTATTAATTGTATGTTTCCAACGGTGGATTTCAGGTACCAGTTTGGAGGTTTTAATTTGAACATACAGGTCGCGGCTTGGGTGGCGTTGCCGTAATGCTGGAAGAGAACGGATATTTCGAAGAAGGTCGCCACGTCCCAGTAATCTTGGAGCGAGGCCAGACTGCCTTTCTTGCCTATTAGGTTGTTCAAGACCAGGCCGATGTGTTGGAGTTCGGTCGATCTGCCGATTTCGGCGCCTTTGATGACTAGCAGGGTGGCCAGATTTATACCTAAAATATAAATTATGGTCTTTTTGGTGAAAAAAAGTAAATAAAGTCAAAATACTAAAAAAATTAAATTGGCTTGCCAAAAATACTCCAAAATATTCTCAAATTAATTATTAAATGCGCAATAATGGAAAATTATGTATAAGTATGATGCAAATAAAGAACATTCACAAAAGTATCATTTTCAACAATGTAGATAATTGTTTGAAAAAATCCCTAGAACTGAAGAAAAAAAAATGAATATTGGCAACATGGCATGTGGTTGTGGCCGAGCATATGATGTATGCATATTTTTTCATTGGTATTGGCATTACCTGCGTATTCATTGGGTTTCACTTCAAATCCTTTCCTATACCAATGAATTGCTTGATCCAAACTCATCCGGTCCTGATGGTCAGATTCCGTAAACTTATCCTTATATATCCTGCCGCACAGACAAAGCATATCCGGGAAATGGTTTTCTTTCTAAAACACATCTATTAAAAAACAAGCTAAACGTGAATTCGTAACGACTTACGATTTTTAAGGCATCTATACAAACATTCAAAGCTCTCTCTCTGTCGCCTTCCTGCTTCCTTCTATTTAAAGCGAAGGCGTATAGGTACATAATGTAGGAATTTAGGTACTTTTTGGCAGACGGCACGTGCCTGAGATCTTCCACTAGTTGTATCATGGCGTTATATTCCTGTATATCTCGAAAGGCGAAAAGCATGTTGATTATAATGTCGCCGGAGAGAACGTTGGGATCGTCCAACCGCTTTCTTATGAGGTGCAAGGCCTCTTTCAGTTCTTCCCCGTTCTTAAGCTCCTTCAATTTTTTAAGGTCACTGAGGAACTTCTCTTTCATATGAGCCCTAATAAGTCAAATTATTTCACAATTAAGCAACAAAAAAGACATTTAGGTTTTACGCGCATAACTATAACTTACTTTGTTTGAATTTCAACATCCTGTAATAATTTTCTTAACTTCTGATGCAGAAGATCTGTAGGTTCGTCGGCTCTACCGCCAGGGCACGTTGTCAAGCAAGAGACTTCCGAAAGGTTGTAAGATATGAAAGAATAGTTTGCGCATGACAACTAAAAATGAACGTATTGTGTTATGATATTGGCATTGATATTTTATTAACTAAACTAGATGCTTTTGGATTATCTGACCCCCTTTTAAAACTTTTTCAATCATACTTAAGTAATAGGTATTAGTTTATTCAGTATCGTGGTTTTAAATCTCACGTTTCATCAAATATCTGGTGTACCGCAGGGTTCCATACTCGGACCTTTACTTTTCGTATTATTTATTAATGACATTGTTGAAGATTTGCAGGTGCACTATCTGATGTACACTGATGACCTCAAACTTTTATGTGAAATTAACACCATTGCTGATTGTGACAGGTTACAGAGTGCTATTGACAATGTTTGCAATTGGTGTCTACATAATTGTTTACCTTTGAACGCGTCTAAATGTAATATCATTACGTTCACTAGGAAAAAGAATTCAATTCAATTTAATTACACACTGAATAATACAATACTCTTTAGACCAAATTACATTAAAGACCTTGGAGTAACATTTGAGCCAACTTTAACCTTCTCTAAACATATTGACTTTATGACGTTTCCCGCATTTAAGACTTTAGGTTATATTATAAGAAATTCCAAAGAGTTTGCCAATATCTCTACTTTACGTTTGCTATACATGCGTAGATTTATGAGATCTGCAATGTACTTATTGGACGGTACGTATCCTCCTCAGGGTGTTCCGCATGAATTATTACTTGATTGGTTCAATTTTCATACTTTGTCTAAAAGAAGGGCAGTCTCCCAAGTAATGTTCTTGTATAAAATCGTTCATAACATTTTGGAATGTCCAAGTGTTCTAAGCAATATCCAATTTAAAATACCACGACTTTCAGTAAGAAGTAATAATATTTTTAACCTTTCTACTGCACGCACCAATATTCTTGTAGCATCGCCTTTGTATCAAATTATCTCAAGGTACAATGATATAGAATATAGTGTAGATATTTTTTGCTGTTCAATGCAAGCTATAAAAAATGCAGTACTTAGTAAAGATATGTTTTGATAGGTATTTAGCTTTGTAACATAAGTTTACTTATATATTTGTCTGGTTATTAATTTTTTTTTGTATATTAATTTTCCTTGTCTATTATTTTTTTTGTCTCTCATTTGTTATTATCTTGTTTTGTTAGTATCTTTTTGTCTTGTACACACTTCTGTGTTTATTTTGCACTGTATATGTTTTACGTACCCTGTAATTGGGCAATTGCCTGTTGGGTATGTGCTTTGAATAAAATAAAATAACATTAAAATTTTGGGGCCATTTGGTAAAAATAGACTAGAAGAATTTGCATATATATATTGTTAAATAAAGGGAGATTCACAACTTATCTAAAAAAATTTGGGAATACAAGCATCATGAAAAATGGAGTCAATGTCAAAATTTTTTGCAAAATTCTTACAGCTTCCATGCAAAAAATTAATGAAGTTATACTATTTTCAATTTTTACATGGCTGGGCTACTGAAGTCTGTTAACGTGTTTGTGATGCGAGTATTCACATTAGTTTTTCAAATATCAATGACCCGGGAATTTTAAATCGAATCGAGGACGAGATGGAAGTCCAGGGCATTCACGGCGTATTGCAGCAGTGTGATGTACTATAAACGAAGCTCAATTATATCCGTAGCGTGTACAGCATGTCCAAGCATTAATATCAAGGGATTGGACAAGTAGGACCGGTACCATGGCTGCCACAATCTCCCAACGTTAAATCATTTAGACTTTTTTTGTGATACTTAAAAATGAAATATATCGCACCAAAGTAGAGTGTGATGATTTACGCAAACGTATCATAGCTGAACTTAAGAGTTCAAAACTGACAAAAGGCAGAAACATTTGTGTTAGTTTGTAGAAACTGGTAAGACGGGCACAAAATTTTGTTGCTGTAACATCAAGTATGTCAAACTATTTTATTAATTAAAACAATAAATTAATTCTATCAATAATTAATAACAATAGCGGCAAAAGCCGTTGAATTTGCTGTATAAAATGTTATTTCTTTTCTTGAAAATTTCTTTCAATTTTTGCACGGTCGCCGATTGCATGCTTTGCCTTGTTTGGATTTACAGTGGACCAGATTCCAATGCCATGCAGAAGTGTATTTTTAAATCAATTTTGAACTGCTCCTTTTGATTTTTTTTACAAAATTGTATTAAGAGTCCCCTGTACATTTTATTATTATTTATTTTTTTTTTTTAGATAAGATCTGAATCACCCTGTATATAATAAATAAATGTAACAAAATAAAAACAATGACAAAATCTTAAAATTGTTATACGTTCTTCTGACATAAATATTGAAGAATAATGCTTATAATTTAAATCTCTCTTTTTTAACAGTCTAAGTAATATTATAACAATAATAATTGTTTGTTATTATTCAATTTGAATAAAAGTGGTTTCTATTTCATTTACATTCATTTGCATCTGCAATCTTTATTTTCCTGCATTTTCAAGGCTGTGTATTGTAACAATACACGTTGGAGTAAACAAGAATTCTAATTTTAAACGCAATTCTCCTAATAAAATAATACATTCTTTCGGGATTCCCCCCTCTAGTGTTTCCTTTAAATATACACATTTCGATGAAATATTTGTTTTTGTTATGTTCTTGCATATTTATGTATTGAAACTATGAAAATTTATCTCACTTTCACCGATAATATCGAATATGTTGCAACAATTACCACCGATATTTGCTAACAATTTCTGAATGTTTGAACACAACCTGCTGCTGCCTTGCTTTATCTCTTGCTGTAGCAAGCCCTTTATAAATTCGTAACTATTGTTTTATTTGGTAATGGATTAAATCCCTCTTTCCCAACTAAACAAATAAACCTATTCTTAATGAATTTACACAATAAAATAAACTTTATGATTCAATAAACACTATCTATGAAAATGTAAATATTGTATATTTTGATGAAACTTACCTTTAAACGTAGGGTGACTTCAGGATCGACGTCATTATAAATTAATATATTCTGTTTCATATTGAAACTCTCTCTCACCCCCAGGTGATAAAATAAGGTACTCTGTTGCACTTGAAGCGACAAATCGATAATAACGACGTCGGCATTGTAAAAACTACTAACCACATTCGCTTCGCCAAAGTCTAATTTCTCAAACTAAAAATATTAGAATATGTTAAACGTTAGAGGAATAATTCGATTGTCATAAATCTTAGTTTAAGTGTATCTAAACTTATCATGGGATTTTTGCAGCTTGTGTATAATTCATTTTAGTTCCAAAGTGGTTTTATCTTATTTTTAATTCTTTCAAGTAAACTGTTATCTAACGTATCTGTTTTCTATATCCACAATTCTCAGAAATATAAATGAAAAATGCTGGAATTGTATCAAATCTTAGGAAGATAATAAGTCGGGTTTTCCCTTCAATTAAATTTGCAATTGAGTCACCTAATAACAATTTATTAATGATTCAAAGTCAAGTTCATCATTTTGCAAAGTCATTTGTATCAAATTTTTCTTTGTCGTGTAGATATCAGGAAATCTACTTTTTAAAAAACTATTTACATTCACAGATCAAAAAAAACTTGAATCACTGGACACAAGTAAAACTCGATACCGCTTTCTATTAATAGATAGATCCTAGACATTCATTGAATTGAATAATCTCTATCATACCTGAATATGGTTCAGGCTGGCCCCGACCAGCATGCAAGCCTGCTTAACATCTTCGAGGGCCTTTTTACGGTGTGTCAAATTATCCGACTGACATATATCAATGACACAAACGACATCCATATGAGGTTTGATCATCGTGCTGCCAGACTGTACAGTGTTTCCAGAAACATCCGAATGAGAACCAACACTGTCGGTGACACTTCGACATTCTGCAAAATGTTTATGTTTTAACAAGCTATTCTGTTATTTTAATGAATCATTACTATACCTGCTTCTGGTTCTATAACTACTGGGATTGGAGGAACTGGCATGTTTGTTTAAAGTTTAAAACTAACATAAACTTCAGTATTTAAAATAAACAATGTTATCGTTCACTCTCAAATCCTTTTACAGTCTATTAGACGTAGTACTGGTTGGATGCAGCCTGTTTAAGCGGCTAATTCTCATTTTATTAACTTTCAATTACACTTTATAAATAATAATAAACTTGCATAATTGAACACCACACAAATATTTTCACTTGACAGCTGTCCATTCGCTGTCAAAAATAGTTTGACCTATGACCTTGATAAATATACAGGAAGTTTTAAAATAAACTCGTTCCATTAAACAATAAATTTTGCTCTGCTATCATTTAACTAACTGTAAATATATTGTAGGTCGTAGTAAGTATTTATTGAATTTCCATTCTATATTTTATAAAAGTTATTTAATAAGCAATTTCCTGATGGATAGGCAACTCTAAATACACGCTTGTTTGGAGTTTAACTACATATAGGTATTTTGTTAGGTAGATGTAATGAATATTATGATAAAAATTATGTATTATAAAGTACAGGAAGGGCAATTGAATTGATAGAGGGCAGGATAGGATGTGTTTGTGTGTGGTCTTGAATATAAATGATTAGAATGAATCAAAATTCTTTAATTATAGTAAATGGGAGCCAAACTGAGTCAATTAAGATGTCAGTGATCAATGATTTCCAATTAGGTACTTTAAGTTAACACCTACTCATTTTTACAGAACTGTATAAACCATACAAAACGGTTTACCAAAATATGGTTCCAGTTTTCAGAGAACTAAATTTCCTCTGAAAATTGCGTAATATTATTTTTTGGACAGAAAATCTTTGTGACAATTATGAGTAGTTCTTCGACCACTCTGTAAGTCTATACCTACCCACTTTATTAAAGTGTAGATGCATAACCAAGGTTTTACAAACAAACATTTTCTCATTATTTCCGCTATACCCACCAGTTTAACACACTTTTTAAATATCCTGCTTCTGCAAAGCTAAATAAAAAAAATAAATAACTTAAGTTTAACCTTGGGGGTTGACCTACCTGATAAATCTTTCAGAAAGATCTAGTTTGATCGATAAAAAATGTAAATCGTAATTACCTACTCCTAAATAAAAATCAATAGCAATCAGATTTAGATATTTTATAATAAAAAATTAAATACATATTTTTGAAAGAAGAGATTGAAGTGATGATTAGGCGATTTTTAGTTTTGATTATGCTATCAACTCGTTTGCTCAAACAAATATGTCCATATCAGACGAAACAAATTAAAGCAACACCCATGTCCATAAAAAAAAATCAGCTGATTTAATAATTGTTCGATACGGTATAAAATAGTTCAAACGCACGTAAACGGGAGACCTTACTATCACTAATTCGTGAAACTGTCACTTTTAAAACCCGTATTTTAAAATAATAGTGAGTAATCATAATCAATCAGAAGGAAAGTCGGCTGCATACATTTTTTGCTGACCTTGACTAATATGTTACTAGTTGCAAGTTCGCGGTTACATTTGAAGGAAGAATGGTTGGATAAGGATATGGTACTGTTACCTGGCTGAAAAATGTGACACGGTTTTAACACAGGCTTCAGAACTACACCGACAGAAATTGTTAGATATACTCGCGTCAAGAATTCAGACGTCTTACGTCACAGCTGACGTTACACATTTGTTTTTATTATCAACGTAATTTTCGATATTTGATCGTTTTAAAAACAATCATTTTTTGCAATTTAGTGCAATATATAATGCAAACTTTTAGTGTAGTATGTAGTTTTATTACTATCAGTTGCAGTTTCTTAAATATTTTGATGAAAATATAATGAATTATTCATTTGTTCGTATGACGTAAGTCGTCTGAATTCTTGTCGCGAGTATAGTAGTTTTGACAACATATTCATAGATTTGGCGTAATAATGGCCGTTTCTATCGCATTGCCTTTTAAGTGTAGTTAACTAAGGGTGGTTAAAATTTAGGCCTAGTTTAAAATAGTAATGTTTCCACCGCACAATTATTAAGTTTCATTTGTAAAGTCTACCTAAAAAGCCAATATTCATAATTTTTCGGTTTTTTGCACAAGTTGTTAGCTTCATGACTATTTCTTAACCTCAAAAGTGTGACACTTCACTCTCACTGTTCTGACTTTATGTTGTTCTGCTAAGTTCTGTTTTCGAATTGGTACGATTTATAATGGAAATAATTCCCCCAAAAAAACCACGATTGGCAAATTTTAGCAATGAAGAAAAAGTATTACTAATTAACATAATAGCAAATTATAAAAGTACGGTGGAGAATAAAAAACCGATAATATCTGTACAAGAAAAATGATAGCAGGTGAATTTAACTCACTGTCGCCAAATAATATTCACAGAACAGCAGAATCATTAAAAAAGTTTTTTGAAAACAAAAAAAAGGAAGTCCGTTTTATTGGCGATACAGAATTATTACTAAGGATTAAAAATAAATGTATTTTTTTTTTGTAATTTTATCAGTGATTCTTTTTAAGAGCTTACATATTACTTGGAAATTCAAGATCTTCTTCGATTAAGGTCAAAATGTGCAACTGTTTCTTTATGCAGCCAGTATCTTCTAAAAAAAGTTATCCATCGTATGGAAGTGATCACTTCTCTCGTACACTTTTCGAGGAAACCCATACTCTATTATTTTTAATATATCTAAATCATTATTAAATATATCATTTTCATCATAGTTCATTATTTTTTGTTTATTTTTCAGTGGAAAAATAATAAAACCAAATTATTAAATTAGGTTATGTAGAACCTTTAAGTATCGTTAAAAGAGATAAGCCTAGAATTTCGAGGGCTTATATTTAAGAAGGTTTAAGACATTTTATGTCGGGTTTAGTAAACGGTAGAAGGCAAATTGTATTTTTAAGGTTCCTTAAAGCGTAAGCGTAGCTTAAAACAAACGGTGGAAATGGCCATAAATAATTTGGTTTCGTTGATTAGTCGAAACATGGGCGAAGTTAGCCCCCCCAAAAATATTTATAAACAACTCACACACCTTTCAGAACCAAAATTAAAACACAGTCCACCCAGAGCTTTAGCCCCCCCCAGATTTCATGACCTAAGAATTGTTTAAAATGCTATTTAAAATTATACTGTATCTTCCCAAAAACAGTTTTATCGGCATGGAATGAGCCTACAATTTTCAAAATAATAATCAAATAGGGCAATTTTTTTAAAGTTGCATTAACTCCTATCTGGTTTACACAAATTTTAGATAAAGTAAATTCATCAAGAAATTGGTGCCAACATAAGTATTAATAGGTGCACGCTATGCATAGTACTCGTATTTATAAGCTTTAATTTTTAATTCTTTAGTCAAAATAGAAATGGTTCTAATTTATTAGTCAGTTTTTGGTGAACATGCCTTTCAGTACCTTTTTGTTTCTAGTATAAGTTAATGGAACTTATATAGTTTTCTAAAGTTTCATCAGTGTTGACAGGTAGAAAATATTATTGCTGCTGTGTTTAAATTTGAGTTTGTTTTCTTTTAGATTTAAAATACTAAGTGCCAAAATGATAAGTATGCAATAAATATGATAGAATTGCAGTACTGATACAACAAGTTTATTTTTGATATTGATTTCCATGAATTTTGCCAGATAACTGACTAAGATTATGTTGCGTTAGGTAAGGTAAGGTAAGGTAAGGTAAGGTAAGGTAAGGTAAGGTAAGGTAAGGAAAGGTAAGATAAGGTATAGTAAGGTAAGATAAAGTAAGGTTCAGTTGTCCCATGCTTCCGAAATGACCAAAAACTGAGTAATGTTAAATAACAGGTTCTATCTCTTATATTGCATTATATAGATTTATTTAATTTTTTATTATGTGTTTGTTTGTGTACTTACCTCAATTTGACTGCCTTAGAATATATCGTCGCTAATTTTTTTTAAAAGTAGGTACTCCGCATTGTAAAACAATTAGGTGTACCACTAACATTGACTTGCCATTATAAAAACCTCTCTTAATTGTTGACCTACTTCGGCTGGCTCCGCAGGTTGATGTTTTATCAATTAGCAAAATTTTTACCAGAAGCTAATAATGTAACAGTGATTGTGGCATTTACATAGTCCTTATGTAAATTCCAATGCTTTACTCCTGTAAGGTTGAGAACGCTGCGGCAGAGTGGAATATATCAATTACTAATGCGGTTTCAAGGAAAATCGTAACTAATTTTTCCAAATCTGCATCGTTGTTGCATACGGATCTGTCACAGATCAGTGATTTGTTATTATAAAACAGATTAAAGCAGGCACATGCAAGCGCCACAATTCATTATATTGAGAGGTATGCGGCCACCAAAGCGTAAAATATTTTTTGATACCTATAGCTACACGCCTTCGTTAAGTAATACCTAAAAAATATGTTATTATTGTAACTCACTATTATTAGCCGAATAGTAATCATATAGACCGAATTGAATTGATATAGAACAAAAAGTAGAACTGGGAGTGTAAATAACAGTGTTTTGATATACAAAAACTAAGAAATATGAAATTTCTCATGTTGGCGAATACGGTTTGGTCATTGTTTTCCTAAACAAACAAGCTATAAATGTACCATTATATTTATATGAAAAGAGAAAACATTACCCAGTATTTGTCAATGCAGAAAAAAAAATAGTTAAAAAACCCTCGTCTTCATATGAGATTATTGCAATATCTTTGCAGAGTTCCAGTCGGATTTGATCAGATTTCATAAGTGCAATATCATTTTGAATTATGACTAAAGCCCGCAGATCTTGGCGACAACCTTAATATTTAAATATATTTTATTTATATTGTCACGGATTTCCCAATACGAATTTTCTACTACTGTCAGAAAAAAACAAACCGTTAATTAACTACTTCTTTATTAACTATACTCAGTACACTACTGAACACTTATTACAACTCAACTAAACACTTATTTAATTAATCGCTATCTAAATCGCTTTGATCTCTCTAACTAAACACTTGAATTCAACACTGTAATACAAGACTTATACAAGACTAACTTAATCGGCAGTTTATTTTTCTTTTATAGACCCAACGAATATTCCAGGTATATTCTAGCATCTCTAGATCTATTTTCTAGCATCTCTCGAACGCTTCTCGTCGTTTCTCAAATTTTCTAGTCCCGTCTCGATCCACGGCATTTTGTTTGTTTAACAGAATCGTGTAGGGGCGATCGGGGCAATCTTAGTAATTCGCGGTACCACAGTCGTCGATTTGGGTGTGAGTGGGGCAAATTTCGTGACAATATTAATACAAATTTGATCTTATTCATGACAGGTAATCGACAGAAACATCTCATTTATTTACCTCCTGAGGCTTGATTCTCAAGTTTAGTGGAACACATTCCCTCAGTAAGTGACATAAATTCTCATGAGAAAATGCGAATCTATATTCTTGAAAATGGGAAATTCCTACTGTAATTTATTTCACTGCATTCGAGAATCAAGGCTCAGGAGAGTTGTTTCTATTTAGACCTATTTAGATTTACAACAGGGCAAAACAACACAGTTGTAATGGAACCGTACGTTGGGACACGTGGTTGCAAGCAGCGTCATATTACTACGATCGTTTTGACAGCATAACAAGTATTCTACAGCGACCACACTCAAGTGATGCTACTTCTATTTTATATACTCACATTTTAATTATTCACGGATATCTTCAGTTATTCATCGTCTTGAAGCAATTGTGACAGTATCATGACGTTCAATAAATAATGCAGTAAATAATGTATTTTATTTGCGACAGTTTATATCCCAGTTATAAAGACCTAGTGCTGAATGTGCGAAGAAAAAAATTGATACTGTTTTACAGAACAATCCAAGATATCTTGACTTTATACCGTATAATAGATATTTTGGTAAAAAATTATATACAGGGTGGGTCAATAGTGTGTGGACGGAACATTGTGGCTATACTGATATAGATTTTTAAAATCTGCTGTTGGTGGAGGGTGGGGGGTAGTAAGAGCTATAAACTGAAAATATTTTTACTGGAATTCCTAGACATATACAGGGTGATTCACATTAAAGTTGCATTTTTTTAAATGGAACCCCCTGTATATTATTGCATATTTGGATTCCTCGGTCAATTCTAGTGTGACTTCATACCTCATACTTGGTGCCTAAAACGTATCGTTTGGAAGTTATTCGACATTTTGTCAAAAAGTTGATGTCTAGAAACAGCTGAATATCAGAGGTGGGTGGCAACATAGGAGGAGGCTGTGATTGGGGGAAATTAATGACCACCCTCCATACTACCAAGAGCTAGAAAGTCAATTATGAACTCTGTTTGTTATGGCTGATATCGCCGCTCTAATTTTGAAAACTTCAAACATGGATAACTTGATTTTTTTAAATGGAACCCATATATTTTTTTTACGTCACCAGATAACACATTTCATTACGTTTCACCCGATATAAAGTTATCTGTATTTATCTCTAATACTTTTCTTCTAATCCACAATTACTTTTTACTATGATGGATTTATGGAAACCAATTAATTTAAACTAAATTGAAAAAATAAATAAATAAATAAATATGATGGCAGCATTTAGTCATACGAATTAATAATAATTAAAGTGGTTTTTTATTAAAAATGGCTTATGTTTATTTAGTTTAATACAATTGGTCTCCATAATATCACATTTAGTTTTTTCAAGCACTCGAGAGTAAAGTTGGCCATGGAAAACAAATTATAAATATTTATTAAATAGTAACACAAATAAATGAACAAGAATTACAAAAAACTTCACAAAAACTACAATGGTTTAATAAATAAACAGTAAATAACAACATAACTTCAAAGTAAATGTTCAAAGTGACGACCTTCTTGTTGAATACAAATGTGAATTCTTCGACGAAAAGAATCTTCAACTTTCATTAACATTTCTGGGGTGATAGTTGTAAGAACATTTCTAATTCTGATTTTCATATTTTCAGCAATCTGTGGTTATTCACTACACACATTTTCCTTTTTCCACTTTAATTATTAATTCGTATGAATAAATGGTGCCATCATATTTATTTATTTATTTTTCCATTTAGTTTAAATTAATTGGTTTGCATAAATTCATCATAGTAAAAAGTAATTGTGGATTAGAAGAAAAGTATTAGATAAATATAGATAACTTTATATCGGGTGAAAGGTAATGAAATGCGTTATCTGGTGACGTGAAAAAAATATGTGGGTTCCATTTAAAATAATCAAGTTATCCATTATTGAAGTTTTCAAAATTAGAGCGATGATATCAGCCATAACAAACAGAGTTCATAATTGACTTTCTAGCTCTTGGTAGTATGGAGGGTGGTCAATAATTTCCCCCAATCACAGCCTCCTATGTTGCCGCCCACCTCTGATATTCAGCTGTTTATAGACATCAACTTTTTGACAAAATTTCGAATAACGTCCAAACGGTACGTTTTAGGCACCAAGTATGGTACATGAAGTCACACTATATAACAGTATAGCCACAATGTTCCGTCCATACACTATTGGCCCACCCTGTATACTTTAAATATGCCCCAGTGACCTCTTGGAAATGGATTATTAGCGACAAACGCCACAACCTAACATCTGAATATTTACAGCATTTGTTCGTTATTCAATTTGATTCCATTAAGTTAATAGATATGTAGAGTGCTTTGTGAACTAATAAACTTAATATCAATAATGTTGGATATTATAAATTGCTAATACAAGATTAAATGCATGTTTGTACTTTTAGTTTCTTTCATTAAATAAGTACAGTTACCGAAGAAACTGTGTAGACGATGAACAAGCACCACTTTCTTTTTCTTCCAAAATTAATTTCGATATCTTCTTTTTGACCAAGTTTTCTATACAGTTCTCAGCAACTGATTGCCATCCATCGTTACCTTTTTAGGTTCACCAATTCAGCATCCTGATCAGCAACAACAGCTCTATATCACACGAAAAAATAATGATGTGGTACCTTTCGTGGATGAAGTTGAACATATCTGCTGCATAATCCAGAGAATTAAACAGTATTTCCTTCCGAAGCTACGGAAAATAGTACCTTGTAATTGGTATCAGAAAGCGTAGTTGGTAAAGAATCGTCATTTTCGATAATGTCAATCACCGGGGGGAAATCAATATTAAGTAGGTTACTTCTGATTTTTTGGATTCATACTCCACTGCATACGCTGCAAAAATCTATATCACCTCTGCAATAGGTCTGAATATTTTCTTTTGCAAAGAGAGATGCCTTCAGCTTAGAGTATTTTGACCAGAGCAAAACTGCTTTGAAGATTTTGGATTTTTAAAGATTAAGAATGCATTTCCACTTACAATATTCATGTCGTTTTCCCTGCACCATACTTTGAACAGGTCGTAATGTCTTTCATACAGCCCACAAGATTTCACTGGAAGGTTTCGTTCAAACAATCACGTTCTGTCAGTTATCAATTGCTGTCCAGAACTCACTTTTCGCAGATTATTTCAACAAATTTACAATATTTGTGAAATGGCATCGGTTATAATCAAATAATCGCTGGTTGCGAAAAACTTGTAAAACCTTCCTTTCTGTGGTTTAAACCGTAAGTTGCACATCGCATATTAGTGACGATTTTTAATTTTCTTCTTCTTGAGCATGAAAAAGAAAAATAGAAAATAACCTTCAGTAGAATATTTACGATCAACAGAATCTCTGACGTTTGGTCTATAAATGATAACAAAAAAAGCACAAGAGCGATAAAATCATTTCATATATTGTTCCAAATACGAACTACAGAATTAACATTGTTTTGAAAGTTTTCTTATTATTTATAGATAAATCAGAAAATGCAGATACAGGATTATTTGAAACTTCTCTTTCCCGCAATTGGCTACCAACGGATTCCACGTTATCCATCTCTTTCTTACCTATATGTTTATTGGTATGACTATAAGGCATGCCTTAGATGCGTTCTTCTTTATCTTATTGTGCTTATGAATGTATTGAAGATTGCATGTCTATACACATTGTTGCATGCTAGTTTTATTACCGTTATTACTATTTACAAATTGCTCTGCTGATAATACTGTTGTTGATGTAACATTTATGTGTTTACAGTAATTTATTATAGAATAACATAGGTACTAAATAGTCAATATATTCTAAGGTTATTGGATGTAACAATAATAATAATTCATTTATTTGCCCAACAGAACAAAAAAGTCATAAAAAAATGGTGTGCTAAATGAAAACAAAAAATCAGTAGGTAGTAACAACAAAACAATATATTTAAAATGTTTCATACATATAAGCAAATAGGTATTAAGAAATTGCCATAAAAAACAAAAAGAAATGGATATTATAAAACAAAAACAAATTACGATAAGGATAGAATGTAAAAAATAAATTGTAATTGAAAGTTGTTAGATGCAATTGATTTTAATGAATGAATACCACTGTAATCAATGTCACATTGACCAGATATATTAAAATTAAGTGACATAGTATATACTGGTGTTTTTTTAAGAACATTGGTTGTCGATGTTGGCAAATGTAATGTAATGCAATGTAATAATAATAATGTAATAAATTGACTAAATGATTAAAGTAAGCAGTTAGTGATTTTTATTTGTTACTTTATTACTGTATTGTCCGGCACTAATACAGACAACGTCAAAAGTCTTGGACCCCCCGTATATAAAATGAATCGATTAAACCTAGTGGTAAAAAGTACAGGTACTTAGGGAACAGAAAAAACAATAAAAAATTGCAGACCATAAACCTTTACTTTACTACCAATGCTTTTACAAATCTGGTCATTTTGGCAATGTGTGAATTTCTGTACATTATACTGCCAAGACGCGAAATTTCTGCGTTTACCCGAGCAAGAATGGCTGGATTGATGCAGAACATCATCAATTATCGAACATGTTGGGCATTCTTAGATCATCTGTTGTACGAATATTAAACAGATACGAATTTGATACAGTGGAAAACAGACCACGTAGTGGACGTCCTCGAGTATCTAATGAATGGGAGGATCGGTATTTGGTGTAATATGTCCGTAGACACAGTACATCTTCGGCTTCAGCTCTTAGGGCCTTTCAAGGTACGTTTTGCCATGTTATATTGACACCTACTATTCCCCACTCTACTTCCAAGGCATCGTGATGCCCGTCTCCAGTGGGCGCGAGAGTATAGGGGTTGGCTTTTACACCAACGCTTTTACAGACGAAACCAGAATTGGGCTGGTTACTGATGACAATCGACAAAGAGTCTGGAGAGAACCAGGTCGTCAACAGCGACTTCATTTTCCCCGTGAAGTTGCTCCGTACGAAGGGGGTACAATGTTTTGGGGTGAAATAATGTTCAACCGTCAAATTTACATTGAACAAGTTATTACGCCCATTATCTACCCCCTATGTAATGAATTTTGTGTTTATGGACGACAACGCTCGACCAGATCGCGCAAGAAGGGTTCAAGAGACACTCGAATCAGGACATATCATTAGATTAGATTGACCAGCCAATTCTCCTGACATGAACCCTGTTGAAAAAATGTGGGATTTCGTTGCTAGAGCCATTCATAATTGTATTCTTCCACCTCAATATTCCGCAAGAGATCGTTAACCGCTTGATTATCTCCAATCCACAGACGTGTCAATATGCTATTGGAACTTTGTCAAAAATGTCACACATGTGCTGGTTTTTAATTTTCTAAGTACTCAGTTTATCAAACATATTATTTTCACAAAAAAAAAAAAACAAAAACTGAAAACAATATACTTTTATAAATGTATTTGGTTTTTCTGACAAAAAGATTTATTTAACAAGAAACCTAAAAGTTAAGTTACTTGAAATTACTATAGCAGCAACAATTTTCAGGGACACCACCTTTGATTAGTTTATCAAAATCATTATATTAAGGTTTCTTTAATTAGATGTTAATTAAAACGTTAGTTATTAATATAGCCAATTCGCGTTAGTGTACAGCATTTACTGTAAAACTGAAATTAACTTTGTGGTTTGCAAAAAGCTTGAGGCTAACGACCAAAAGAAGTGAATTATTAACAGAGGAGCATTGAGATGGCAAAAAAACTACACACCTCGATAAGTCATTGATCAGTATGTTTATGGTATACTTCATATAGAAGTCAATGATGGGGAACCTTTATGGGTTAGTTGATATGGGAGTCAATGTTGACGAATCGCAATTACCAGACTAACCTTAGTGAGTTTAGATAAATCGATTAAATCGTTGCGGTTTTATGCTTAAAGTGATTTACCTGCAGACTTAATTTGACAAATACGTTGTTTCGTTTGGGTCTGCTTCATATTCGCCCACCGTCAATATGGTTAAAATTGGCGAATTGGAATTGACAAAATATCACTTAGCAGAAACTATTTAATTTACGGCTCAATATCGACATCTAACATTAAAAAAATAGCTTTACATTTCTTTTGGAGCTATTAGCTAATGTAAATTAATTTAAAGACTTTTTTGTGTATATATTTTCAATGTGGGTAGCAGTATGTGGTTGAGACGTTGCAAAATCAAGTGTTAGTTACTTGAGTAACTCGGTAAATTCTTAGTATACATTATGTAATATATAAACCACAGTATATAGCCATATCACGGGATTATGTGGTCCTACGAATGGTCTTTGCGGCATCTGACAAAGGCTAATAAAATAAACAATAGTAAATATAGATAATATGTTTGTAATGTATGGTTCTGTAGCATTGTTTCTTACTTTTATTTTCTCTGAAACATAAATTTACTCTTCGCCGAAAATTGAGATTTACTGTCTAATAAATGATGCTGGTTTTTTATAACGGTACATTTATTCGTAATACGATTCCACAAATCTTCTCGAGATTCAATTGGCGAGGAATAAACAAAATCCATCAATGTTCCCCAAAAAAAATAACCACATTTGATGACGTCTGGTGATCGTGGTGGCCAATTTTGAGGACAATTCGTCACCCCAGAATTATATTGTTCTATATCCATTTTTGGCCAAAATGACATAATGTAATCCCTGAAAACTAGATAATTAGCTTGAACTATATCCACATTTTTTCCCAAACATAATTATTATCTTGTCTCTCGAAATCTATGAGAATTATATTGTTCCATAACCTCTAAGAAAATTATACTGTGCTATATCCCCTCTCAATGTCACTCCCATCACTCAGAATTATTTTGTTCTATATCCGATTAGACATAAAATAGCTCGATCGAGGATCATTGTAAGTACGTATGAATAATAATTTGACACCTGAAGAAATCCGAAACTTTAATAATCATATCGCACGTAAGAATTTGGGTAATCCTGAAAGAAATAGTGAGAGGTGCCGCTTTTCCAATGATAACACAGTATAGGAGTTATTACTTTTGATTTGCAAAATACATTTTCATTACCAAAGTGCAATGTATCAAAGAACTTTCATAAAATGAAACTGTCCTGTTATAATTTTACAGCTCACCTCAATGTGAATAATACTGTTTACAACGCAGTGTTGCACGAACTTATCTGTGGACGAGCCGGTGTCCACAATGCTAGTGCCCTGATTAGAATACTAAAGGAAATAGTTGGACATTCCTCAACTTAATACACTGATTTCATGGTCAGATAGTTGTGTGCCACAAAATAAAAATTCGATAATGTCCTTTGCTTTACAGAAATTTATTTAATTCCGGCAAGCATAGAACATAAAAGTGAGATCAAAAGTACCGGGAGCCAGGCCATGGCAGCGTCCAAGAAATAGATAATGCTCACAGTTGCATAGAAAGGTATATACGCAATTTAGAAATTTGGCCCCCTTTAACTTTAATTCGTCTCCTCCTGTCAATGCCAAAATCGTGGAAACTTAAATTTAGAATAATCCAGATGACTTCTAGAAATTATTTTGACTATCAATCATTTTCAGCCCGATATTTGTATAATTTAATTCCTTACACAAAAGCGAAACATTTAATATATGAAAAGGACACATTACGGAGAAATAAAGACTGCTAAGCTAAAATATACAAGAAGAATAAATCTTAAGACCCTCCGTCTTCACTTCCGGATAACGTCCCCCAAATACCTAAGACGAATGTTAATATACCCGATCAGAAAAAGAAGCATTTGGTTGAGATGCTTCCTCAAATTCCAGAAGAGGAATGACTTTATTATGGTTGCACAAAAAACTTATTTTTGTTCGACATCAAAATATCTTTTTTTTATATATTTTTAGGTATTAACAATATTGTGTGAAGCTAACTACTCTGTGGACTAAAGCATACCTAGAAGTTTGATATCAGTGAGCATACATATGACTTCATTGATAAGAATTGTAGGAGATTTGATTTATTTTAAAATACCTACAGTAAAAAAATCTAAATATTTTGTTCTATATCCCCATATTTCTTTACCAAATCTCAGTCATTTTTCTATATAAAATTTTAAATAATAAGGTAATATGTGAGGATATATTACGAATGATTAATTTCCACATTCTTAGAGTATATACGCGGCATTTTCATCTTCTGGAGGTTAAACATTATCGCACTAATTTATATAAGGGGTCTCCGGTTTACCAGATGATTATAAATTATTCTGAAATTGAATCTCGTGTAGATATACTCTGTTCAAGTATTAGTCATATTAAAAAGTGTTATTCTGAGCTTTTATAACTTTACTGTGTTGTATGTAACTTTTCAGTAAATATGTGATTATGTGTAGGTGTAGGTATACGTAAAGTAAGTTTTTTCTTTTTGTTTTATATCATACTTTTCTATTTTGTCTTGCTTGTTTATTTGTATTCATATGTATTTTACTGCTTCTTGTCTTGTTCCTTATCCTGTAATTGGGCATTGCCCGTTGGATATTGTAAATAAATAAATAAATAAATAAATAAATAAATAAATAAATAAATAAATAAATAAATAAATAAATAAATAAATAAATAAATAAATAAATAAATAAATAAATAAATAAATAAATAAATAAATAAATAAATAAATAAATAAATAAATAAATAAATAAATAAATAAATAAATAAATAAATAAATAAATAAATAAATAAATAAATAAATAAATAAATAAATAAATAAATAAATAAATAAATAAATAAATAAATAAATAAATAAATAAATAAATAAATAAATAAATAAATAAATAAATAAATAAATAAATAAATAAATAAATAAATAAATAAATAAATAAATAAATAAATAAATAAATAAATAAATAAATAAATAAATAAATAAATAAATAAATAAATAAATAAATAAATAAATAAATAAATAAATAAATAAATAAATAAATAAATAAATAAATAAATAAATAAATAAATAAATAAATAAATAAATAAATAAATAAATAAATAAATAAATAAATAAATAAATAAATAAATAAATAAATAAATAAATAAATAAATAAATAAATAAATAAATAAATAAATAAATAAATAAATAAATAAATAAATAAATAAATAAATAAATAAATAAATAAAATCTGAAAATAAGGCATTTTGTTCTATATCCATTTATAAAAACCCGTTTTTGTGATTTTATATAGTTCCCTTGTAGACTAAATTAATTAAATTGTAAAATTTCTTCATATTTTGAGACACTGATCTTAATTCCATGTCTCTTTATAATATATGTCAATGTATGATCGCCGTATAATATTTAGACACGATTTCCCAAAAGTAGCAGTTTGGCGTATAGAACATTATAATTCTGGGGTGACCAATTATTTCCTCCTCCTAACTATTTATTTGGAAACTTAAAATTCAAAATGTCTCTAGCAGTAGCACTAAAATGAGGAAAGTTACAACAGTAAGGTAAACCTTTGATTAGGAAGAGTATTTTGCAGAAATTCCAAATAACTTTCGCTATAATCGATTTGGCAAAATAACTGGTCCAATCAAATAACGATCAGTAATACCGACCCGAACATTTATCTTAAACTTGCGTTGAAAATGTCTATAAGTTATTGCATAGAGGTTTACATACATTTACGAAATATTCGTGAAAGTTGTACATTTGGAATTCCTCTACGAGTGAAACAAGCCTCATCAGTGAAAAGGATTTTCTTATGAAAATTAATATTCTGATGCAAGATAAACTCGCAAAAGGTCACTCGACGATCCAAATCTTAAGGCAATAGCTCTTACACTTTTTAAATGTGATATGGATGTAGTAGATTATGTTTAAGAATCGATAATCCAGTTTCTCGAGATAAACGTACGCTACACTAGGACGTTCTCCGATAGTATTGAAAGACTTTCCTGTCTCTATGGGAAATCACTCGATTTGGAAATCTTCTACGATATTCTTCCACATTTCTTCTAGAGTTTCCTTCACATAAACCTAGTATAAATAACATGTCGACTTGTTCGCTGAATGTAAATTTCTGAACCATTTTCAACAACAGACAGTAGCAGAAATAAAATAGTTTTATTATTAACTATCAAATTTTAAAGACAAAGCCAGCTATTGACTTCTTGACTTCTTCTAAGAAGCACTATTATTTACAAGAGTAAAAAAGTATTTTGAATAAAATTCTACGCAGATATTGTCATTCTTTTTAAATTCGATCAATGGAAAAATGTTTGATATAATGTTAAGGATGACTCACTCTCAATAAACGCCTTGTAGTGTTTCAATTCACTTGAACTTATAGTCAAATAAGGCCAATAATAAACTTAAATCATGTACCAAATTTGGTTATTCCAAGTTAAAGTACTTAAACATTATTTTTTTTCTAAATATTTGGCTACACTTTGAAAGCCTGTAACTCCGCCCGAGTGCAATTCTGTATATAGATAAGTTGTTATACGGAACACCCTGTATGATAGGGGAAAAATTAGTTTTTTGTAGTTTGGTTTGCTAATGAATGGTAGATAGTTGCAAAAGAATTTCCTTCTGTGGTGCGCATTTTAATTTTTTCGATTTGCCAACGTCTTTTATCATCATACGGCGATAGAAAAAGTAAACTCAACTGGTTTCAAAAATCGTCACTTGGATTTCGGTTTGTTCGTCTTTTCCTGAAAATTGATTTTGGCAAACTTGTGTAAGATTTCTATTTTTCGGATAAATCACAAGATGAAGGCAGGATACGTATATCGTAGTAACTTGACATTTGGCAGTTTTAAATATGTGCAGCTACTTGCCTATGTTAAACACATTAAACTGTGATTAAAGATTCGAATATATGAATAATTTATATTAGATAAATATTACCATATACAAACAACTGTGGATGAAAAATACTTTCTTACAAATCTTCTAGAGACAGGTGTGACATACAACCATGTGATTGATATCTTCGGTATTTGAAAAAGCATGCGAAGTATCAAAAAAAATATTTGTGCTTGTAATAAAACATATGTTACTCAGTTGCCTGTAATTTTGCAATTGCTGAGCATATTCATCAAGTTAAACTTTATCGATTTGTGTAAAATAAAATTTCAACTTATACATGAAGACATAACTAGATTTTTCACTTCAAAATATAACGATTTAAGCTAACTTGTCTTAACAAAATATTGATAATAAAAAAGATACAGGGTAAAAAGTTGGAATTTACATTACAAAATTTGGAAATAGATGTTTTTGAATATGAGAAATTATAATCTTTGCAATCTGGTGTAAAATGCTGCGGAAAGTATTTTTCAACATGCAATGTTTTTTAAAATGGAAGTCATACTGATTCTTGCAGTTCCAGTAGTCTTGAATTAGTTTGTGGATAGTCTTCAATGTGAACAAATTTTTTCATCTTTTTTTCTCTAGATTCCTAAATGGATTTTTTAAATTGATTATCAGGTATCTATTTCGAAATCCTCCCAAATATTCTTGTTGCCCAACTGGCCCATTGAAGTTTAATTGCCAAAAAATAACATATCTGATATGAACAATTATTGTGTCTCAGCATTTTTAGATTTTGTAAAGAAACCGATTTTAATCGAAACTGGAAATTTTTGACATTTATGTATAAATTAACATTTTGTTTGACATAACTTGATATTTTACTTATTTTTCTAAATGATGCACATGATTTCTATTTCTACTTTCAAATTATTAGATAGTTTGGTGTGAAATTTTCTTACTGAATATTTTTAAAAAATTATGTGGCTCCAAATTTCAATACATTTTCTTTTATTTTGTAGAAATATGCTTAATATTTGATTTTAAAAACTATTCTTCGAGCTTTATATTTTAAAAACAAAACAGATCTATGGTTTTTCTCAACCTCTATTTTCTAACTATACAATTAAACCAAACTAAACTCGTCTTTAGTGTTTTTATTACCTGCCCAACCGAATCTGGATTTCATAATAACTTTGATTCGCTTCTACAGTTTTATATACACAATTACCGCAAGTATTATCTTTATATGTATAAATCTGTGGCTTTAACACACATACACAGTGTATATTTATTTATGTTCAGTAGAAAAGCAAATACATAAGTTGATCCTTGAAAGATAATCGCTAGTAATTCCATCATTTTCACAGCCAATTGCTACAAACAATGAAGTAATGAGTATTAAATTGTTTATTATTATTTCTGAAAACTGAAACATTTTATCGCAATAAAAACTTAAAGATTGTTTCATAATAACTAATTATAAATAATTATGGACTAAAATTGTTTAACCTAATAAAAAAATCGATAAAAGTAAAATCAATCTAACTGACATTCACTTTTCGTACTATCACTGCTTCAAGAGGACGTCAGATACATAGGTATGGTTTTTTTTTGTAGCCTAGAAATTGATATCCTAATTTATTTCAATGTTGTGAACTAATTGCATTTTGCATTGACATTGCAATGCACAGGATAGTAAGGCCATGAACATCAGTATTGCTTGACGCTAGTTTTTGTGGCATTACTCAGATATTTTTCTTTATTTCCCTGCCACTCCAACACAAAATTAGATCAATATGCCCTTGCATCATAAGGTTCGCTCTTTTGGTTTTATAACCAAAAATAATTAGTCCAGGCGTCAAGATTCTATAGACCGTATAACTCCTACTAACATTTTTCTATTGTTTTTTTAAGAAGAAAATTAAAACCACCAAAATATGATGTGCAACGTACTGTTTTAACATTTTACGCAAATATTTTCGGAAGTAAAAATATTTATATAGATGGAGACATACTTATTTTTTGTATCTCAGTATTGAATGAATTACTTTTTCGATGAAAGAAGGAACACATTGTACCATTTGAGTATTGTCACGGATTACCCAACCCGACTTTTTCTTTTGCCAGAGAAACAATCCGTTAATTAATCACGTATCTTTATTAACTACTGTGTACACTACTGAATACTAATTACAACTCAACTAAACACTATTTAATTAATCACTAAGTCGCTCTGAATCTCCAGGAAATTTCCTCAACTGACTCGGCCGTTTATTCTTCTTTTATAGGCCAAAGGAATATTCCAAGTATTTTCTAGCATCTCTAGGTCCATGCACAATTCACTCGACTCACAATTTTCCAGTCGCGCCTCGATACACGGCATTATTTTCTTTGTTTGCCAGAATCGCGGAGGAGCGATCAGGGCAATCTGTAAAGAAGTCATAGAATAGATTATAGAAAGAAATTATAACTAAACGAAATCAAGTGGAATATTTAAATCATTGTTTATTCAAATTTATATTAGATAAACTGTTTTCTTTAATCAATGATTCTGTGTTTGGGATGCTCATCAACTCTACTTTCTTTGTTTCCTTCAGTTTCCTCAGTGTCCCCAGTTTCTTCTACCCCTTCATTCTTCTCATTTCATAGTTCAACTGTCAGAAAATTGTGATCTAGGAAGTTCCAAGTTTGACCGTTTCTGTTATGCACAACAATTTAATTTATGTTTCAAATTGTTGGAGCCATGTTTAAATCAAGACGGTTTAGGAGCGGTGACTATCATAACGATAGTAACCTAATAAACAATAAAAAATAGTTGATTGTAAAAGTAGAGTCGGAATTATATATTGTAATTAATATTCTAAGAGTAAAAACGAGCATTTACCAAGAGAAGTATTGGAAGCCGCACAAAGTGCTGTTTTACAATTAACCCCCAAAAAATCGTCGATACAGTACAAAATCCTACAACGAATGCAAAGGGTGCCAAAGAAAATTTAAATATCAGATAATGTCCAAAACTAATACCATAATCAGTTGCATACCTTTCAACTTTAAAAAGTTCAGAATTCTAATAAAAGAGGAAATTGAGAGGTTTTTGCAAGGCACTTGATAATAGAGTTCTGCTAGAAAAGGTAATTCAGATATCGAAATCGATCGATTTAAATAATTTTGGACAACTTTTTAGGTCGTTTTAAAAATTGGTGTTTTTGGTGCTTTGAGAAGATATGAGCTACTAAAGATAACGATAATATGGAAGACAAATATTCAATTATTATTATAAGAATTCACGATTCCAAAACTCACACTCCGAGATGTTTTGTGATTTCAAATCCAGACCTAATGAAGATATACCGTAAATACTATGCTTTACGTCCGGCAGTAAGTCGAAGATTTTTTGTGACGTATATGAGGAAAAAATGTGTTGACTAAGTGGTTGGCGTCAAGAAAATAAGGAATATGCCCAAAGAAATAGCAACTTATCTCAATTTTCCTCATCGGAAAACTTATGTAGGACACTGCTTTAGACGTTCTTCCTCCACTCTGTTAGCCAACGCAAGGATCGATATTACCACAATTAAACAACATGGGGGTGGCATTTTAATACGGTAGGGGATACATATATAGAAGATTCTATACAAAATAAAATTTCAATCGCAAATAAATTGTTACCATCTTCAGCAGAGCCCACGGAAATTGCCGATAATACAACGTACGCAGTAAACTTAAACAATTACAGCAGGAACCTCATTGAATACCTAAAACTAAAAGCTACGATAACACTGGATAGCACTGGATCTGGCATAAATTTAATTCAGTGCAATATCGGAACTTTGCAATTTACATGTAGTGCAAAATAAATTGTAATCGTCCTGTTTATAAATATTGACTGTTTTGTATTGAAATGTTATATTACTTAAAATGTATTTTGTTTAATTAATAAAATCATAAATAAGTTTCGAAAAAATGACAAATTATACATTTGTTTTATGTTATACAACGAAAGAGACTTTGGCGTTCTACAGCAGTATTTCATAGCTAGGTAAAAAAACTGAATAGACTTTTTTCGTGCAGAATTTGAATAGACATTTTTTTGAATTCTGTATTTTTTTCCTAAAATTAATATTTTCGGAAGTGAGGTATTTAAGACAAACGCGAAAACTTCCTTCCTATTTGTTTAAAGAATATGTTGCACATCAAATTTTGGTGCTCATTTTTAATTTTTTTATCACGGGTATAACAAATGTGATCAAAAAATATAAAACTTGAATAGCAATCTAATGACTGATTCTAAAAATCTGATAATTTTCAACCTCCGACGCCTGGATCAAAATTCTGCTGAGTTTTGTGTCGTTAATGTTAATCTGGAAGGAAGATAACATAAATACCGCAACCAAAAGTGAAAATGAATTCGGTCATGGCCACTGAGCAGCTCATGGTCATGGTTAAATTATGAACCACATACATTAGTAGCGCACGCATTATTTTTTATGAATGACCGATTATAAAGAAATTAAAATTGGTATTAATAAAATTAAATCGAGATTAACAGAAATATGTGAGTCAGAACATTTCTTGTGAAGTATTACACCTAAATAATTAAAATACTAATTAAATAATTATAACTTAATAGTTTTTTTTTAATTTTAGCCTCCTTAATAATTAAAGTCTATGACTTAACAAAGTTTTTAAAATTTAATAGTTTTTTTTTTAATTTGTCTCAATAATTAAAGCCTTCTATGATTAAATAAAGTTTTTATTATTGTCCCAAAATAGCACTCATTCTATTGAGCATGACTTCTCTGTCAAACATTTTGGAAAAGTAACGTACAAGCTTCTATAGGGTTCCAAATTTCTATTGCGAATACAACTCATTAAAATAAATCAAAAATTATCATATGTCTTAAAACACACTTTACTATGTCATTTGTTCTTTTTTTCTGTTATTGACAAAATGTTCAAGCTGGACTATTTTTTTATGCAAATCATAGACGTCCCACTTAGGGTGTTAAAAAGAATTTTTCATTCAATCTTTTTAAAAAATCATCAAAAATTGATTGAAATTATTTTGAAAAGCTTACAAGCATGTCTCTAAGCAGTGGCTCTCCGTTTAATTTGACTGGCTGCAGTACAAATAACGCTGTTGAAAATAATGAGGTTATGAATAACATTCGTTCAAAAAATATTGTCCAAAATTTGAATAAAAACCTAAACTAAAATATTTCGACTCAAAACAGTAAAATTATTCTAGCTTACACAGACTAGGTTTTGCAAGTAAGGTATACTTATATGAAAACTATTGTGATTTATTGTTATAGGTGGGAGACATTGTTTGGGTGCGTACGGTACCCGTTCCGTGATGAAAATAGGGTGGAGCTTTAAACGGATGCAATTTCCAACACCTTGTCCTAGGGTTCTGTTATAAAAAAGAGGCGTGTGCACTATACATATGGAATGTGATTACAACATACTGGTATATTGTACAGGGTGTCTGGAAATGAAGCGTCAATATTTCCGGGGATTCTACACCAAAAATTAATGATATAAAGCCATATAATATTTTTTTGAAAACTCGAACTTAGCGAGGTTACAGGGAGTCAAAAAAATATTTTTATTAATTTCTTCTAATAACTATTTTGTGAGTCTATTTTTTTTCTGATTTTATGCACATATAAAAGTAGTACTACTTGTGTTTCTTTGTATCGATGTTCTTAATTTGACGCATATCCTCCAACGTCAAAGGGCATAAATAATGAGTTAGAACGTCTTTGAATGTTTTTTGAAATTGGGATAATTAATTAAAGATCGTCAAAAAATCTTGAAAATAGGGCCCCTTGTTATAAAACGTTAAAATAAACCGTCTCCGGGAAAAACCAGTTTAAATTCACTTAAATGTACAAAAAAATACACCAAAGGCTCTCCTTCCACTTCAGTACATAAATGAATTCTTCCTCGGAAATTTCGATGAATCCTATTGGATATGTAATTCTTTAATTTTGTAAACTACAGCCAGAGAATACCGACGGATATACCCAAATAGACATCAACCTGCCACACAGTCTTTAGTACATCGTTTTGTACACTTCCAGAAGAAGGTAACCCCGCTCCAAAAAAGAACAGTCGTCCTACTGTACAAGTGGTGAATGTACCAAATGAAGAAGATGTAATAGATGCCCCAACTAACACAAGATATTTTATAGCAGTGGTTAAAAATGTTCCTGTAACTAATTTTGGGAGAGTTAAAGTTTTAGTCGCATAAACATTTTATTGGCATCAACACAGAAGCTAATAGCGTAAAATACGCACATTTTTATAAAATATAGTTGCTGTATAAAAATTATATAATTATGTTTAAGAGTTCTATATAAAAACAAGTTACATTTTAGCAATGAATTGATACAACAAACTATACGATACCAATAAAGTATGTCATGACAAAGTCTTATAAAAACGTTATACAATTATTCTGCTTTATTTACAAGCCCATCACAACTATAAAGATAATATTCGACTTTCTTTAAATTTTACGACATATGTCTATTATTGTAAGTATCTTTATATTAGGTGTACGATGTTATACTTAGAAGCTCAACAATATCTAATTCAAAGTTGAATTTCAAGTGCGAATAAAATTTTACTGTGATAAACGAATAAAGTAGGTCGAAAAGTCATAACGCGCCTGCATAATACTAAAAAATAGAGATACTATTTTCGTTCACAAAAAAAAACTGAAAATTTAAATACATTTGCTGCTAAAAATATCCCCATTTGGAATTCTAAATTCCATGTAATAAAAACTCTTATTTTTAATGAGCAACGAAAGTTATATTCATGTAAAATTTCACGTAAAAGTTGTTTGAATTTTTTTCAAGATGGACGCTGAAAGACAATTGGAATTAAGTGAATAAACATGGCGCTAAATAATGAAACAATTTGGTCACTTCAGAAGCATTTAAAAAACTTTAATGTTATGTAAAAGCGACACATAAGAGCATTATGTTTAGAAAATGTTTGCTCGTGTTAGCTATCTTTAAGAAGCAATTTTGATTTATTGTCACGCAAAAATATTTTAATACAGCATTTACAAAACTGCTGTAATTATACAATTAAAGAGCTTTCTGAAACTAAAGTGGTCCTTAAATGGCGTAGGCAGTTTCTAAAGTAATTTAAATAACTTCTATAAAATATTTTTATTTTTGCTGTTAGAATCTTCTCAAATATTTATCTCGCCCCACTACGTGTAGATTGTTACTATAGACATTATACAGTAAAATGACCTCCTGAGGCAAAAATACTGTATAAGTGCAGACAAGAACGTTCTGAAAATAGTTTAAATAATTTCTATAAAACGTTTTTCTTGTTGGGATTACATTATTCTCACACATAAACAGCAAAATAGCGGCTGTTAACAAAAAAGTCTCAAATGTAACAATAATACGATGAAATTGCTGTCATGTAACCGCTATATATCTTTTATATAAATTTCTGGTCTTATAATTTTGAATTACAAGACTGGTGTGCTACTTGGGAAGTAATCCTCATTTATCACCGAATTTTGTACGGTGTATATTGAACAGAAAAATGTTAATCTTTAGTTCGCCGATGTAAAGCTTGTATTTGGACCTAGGGAGGACATTTTGAATAATTTTTATGGTCTTAAGATTTGTTAATTTGATTAATAAAGGTTAACTTATGGTTAAACTTATTGCACATAATAATTTTTGTTATAGCAACCATCATTGTTATTTTTAGGCTACGTTGATTGAAACATGAAATTATATTTGAAAATTCTTGCAAGTTTAAATAAAAACGAATCCTAGACAGATCACTCTACTCAGAGATTTATAGATACAGAATTTTACAACACCTTGTATAATTTTACTGTTTTTGATTATAGAGACGATTTAAGGTACGACTGTACCTACTTGTTTGGGAAATGATCTAGACCACTTAATTTCCTTAGACCTATTTTTATTTCTGGGTCCAGATTGCCGTGTTAACTTCAATTCCCTGATTAAATTTGATTCTACCATTGTCACAAACAGTATGATTTAAGTATTGGTTTTCTAAATCATGTTGCGCCTTTGAACTACACCTGAAATGCCTATAGCAAACAGCAGTTAGTCGTCAGCGGTGCCACTATTTATGTACTGGTTTCGAACTGGTTAGTTCCTATCAGTATATCACAAATGAAGTCAATAACTCGCTGTTCACAATCTGTCATAATAGTTGCACGTGTGTACACATCTAGGAGTCATTGCCTACTCAAAGCTGGGCCTGAATACAATCATAAGCAGAAAGCAATCCACTATACTGAGAGTATCTACTATTAAAAGCCCCAACCATTGCCATATTTTTAAAAGCGGAATTTTAGGAAATAATTGGTCTGTGGACTAATGCCCTGACTATATATAGCAAAGAACCACGGTTAGTCGTAAGTGGTGTCATCACACATATCAGTTTCGAGCTTGTTAGCTCTCATCAGCATGCTACAGGTGAGGCCAACGACGAGCAACCCTGGCTGTTCATGTTCTGTTATTACCGACGGAAGATATAAGTACGCGAGGCGTAGCATGTAGTGTTTTCATTTGGTACTCACTGATTACTCAATGCTGGGCCTCAATAAAGCTAGAAGCAGAAAGCGACCCACTACACTGTAGATACTATTGAATATATTAAAGTCTGAATTTAGACATTTAGTCATCAGATATAAAAGTCTGACTTCAGAGTTGAAAGCTTGAATTCAGAGTTAGAAGTCTAAATTCAGAGATTAAACATTGAATTAAGAATTTAAAGTCTGGATCTAAAAAAAAATGTAGACGTCCCTTCTACGGCTTCGTACGAGTCGGACTAATGTTCATATTAGAAAAAATGTTTGGCATTAACCCAGCTACCATCTGCCAAAGTTTGTCATAGAGCTTGCAGATCAGTGTCACATTGTGAATACCAATTTAGACATTCGTTTATATGTAGACCAAGGAATATCACGCTATCAGGGAAAAATTCGATTATAATGCTATTCACAATGTCTTTTTTCTGGTGTGGAAACAAATCAATTGGATCTTACCTAATTTCTCGGTGTCAGTTATTTCTGTTTAACCAAAACTAAGCTTATAAAATGAACCCCTTGACTAATCCTATTGGTCCAATAGAATTTTCTTTTTATTTTTAGTGTGGCAGAAATACCCAATTATTTAAAAAAAAATGTTTTCGATATCCCAATTTCACCTACTATACCGTGACAATATGTTTGTTTCTGTTATAAATGAAAATTAATGCAGAAATATAGATACGTAAAATACTGAATAATTTATAACTTATGAATATTTAAAACATTTATAATAATTAATGAATGATTTAAATATTACGGTGACAGGTCATTAAAATCGATGCAACGAAAAAAAAGGAAACACATTTTTTGTCGATTTAAACAAATATTTCTCTTCCTTTTCAATAGTAATGTAATTTATTGTCCACAACTTTCTAATTATCTAGAGTTTTTTGTTCGGTATGTGACCGTACATCGTACAGGGTGTAGTAAAACGCCACATCCCGTTCAATAAAAAAATTCTTCTAACACAAACCATTTGTTTTTTAGTAATTGTCATTTTTGCTTAAATGTGTTGCTTGAAATTAATTATGAAAAAATCTTGTGAATCTCATTGCTAGGATGCACTCTTTCTGAAATAAACAGCAAAATGTCATTCCATATACAGAGTGTCCAGTTAAGAATGTAATGTACTTCAGGAGTAGATGCTTTAGGTCAAGATACAATCAAGTTACTTTAGTACAATTCTGCTTTCTTAAAAGTGATATTGCATAAGTTTTTACTTTAATTTTTTATGATTAACAGGTTAAAACTCTCATGATGTAAAATGCTACCAACATTAGTTTAGATAATGTATAACAATCTTAACGCTCTAGTGTTTTAATAATATTTGCTAAAAAATAAACATTATTTATATATATTTTTCTTCATCAATGTAATGAATCTCATTTAAATAATATATGAATAATTGTTTATATAGCAAATACATAGTGAATATTTTTGGATTATGACGTGAAATTATCAGTGTGAACTTTCTAGGTATGTCTTCTTTCTTTAGTTTTAACTATAATAATTGTTGTTTTAGATAGGTACTTATTGAATCTAACCTTATCTATTTAGTTATTTCATTAGCGTATCTAAATGTTTGGGGCCAAAGGGCATACGTATAATTTCAATGATAGAAATTGTGGGAAAAATGATATCAATCAGCTTAAATATTTTTACCGTACAAAAAAAAATCAGGTACAGATATAGGTAGATACTTTTTACTTATACTTTCAAATTGGCCCAGTGGTTCAAGAAATAATTATTTGCAAATAATTCCGGGGCCAATTTCAAGGGGCCCTAGGATCTTATGTATCCAATTTGTTTCTTAGAATTTTTGGATCACTCAGGTAAGTGCGTGACGTGACAGGCTATATAAATTAACATAACAAAACAGCATTTACTTGAGTGCGCTGGAAATCGGTTTTTCTTGAATAACTTAATCGACTCACGTGTTCCACATCAGGGCGGTGCACGGTGCGTTAAGTACACTATTTTAAGACTAGTGTTCATCACATAAAATTATGTTATAGTCTGTTTGGAAATGAAAGAGAGTAATTAAACCCCGAGATAAGAACTGGCCATGGGCGTGGTAATATTTCGTTTCAGGTAATTATCGGGTAACACTAATGCTAACAGGTAATGGGTGTACATTAGTATATTTTACTGGATACATCATAGGGCAGGAGCCAGAGTATTGTGACAGATCAATCCAGTCTTAGAGCTGAATATACGAAGACGTGCTAGTGCAGTAGAGTAAAATTCGACTTGTGTTTAGTGACTATTGTGCCAGTGAATATAATATTGTTCGGGTAAAATGTCGAGCTTATCATATTACGTACCTGCTAAATGCGTGAAAAGATGTGCGCTGTCTCAGAATGAGAAGATTATTATATTAAATGTATTTAATGCATTGAAACACCAAAATCCTACCAACAGTGTTGACGACATCGTGGAAAAGTGTTCCAAAATGACAGGGATTGGAAAATCGACTATCTACAGAATTTTAAAGGAAACAAAAAATAAACAAAATACTGTAAATCCCCCAAAATCATCTACAGGGAGGTCAGGAGGTCAAAAGTTGTTATGATGATTTCTTCAAAAATATCATTCGCAAAAAAGTACACTCATTTTATTTTAAAAAAGAATACCAACGCTAAACAAAATTTTAAGTGAACTTTCAGAGCACAACGATTTGACAAAAATGAGTGGAAACAAATTATGGGCCGTCTTACGAGAGTTGAATTTTTGCTGGGAAAAGCAGAACAGGAAGTCAGTTCTTATCGATAAAGATGAAATTATTTGTTGGCTACTTAAGATCAATTAGAATATTTCGTGACGAAGGGAGGAACATTTATTATATAGACGAAACTTCAACGAGGCCAACGAGGGATATACTGTAACAAAAGTATGGCAAGATAAAAATGTAAAAAGTTTTCGACAAGTATTTTTGGATGGACTTTCAACAGGGTTCAAGGCACCTTCAGGTAAAGGGCGAAGATTAATACTGACACATATAGGTAGTGCCAGTGGTTTTGTAGATGGCGGTTTACTTTTATTTGGATCTAAAAATACAGGTGACTATCACGAAGATATGAACGCAGATGTTTTCGAAGAGTATTTTACACATACATATGTGGCTCTTATTCCTCCGGGGTCTGTAATTGTCATGGATAATGCCAGTTACCATTCACGCCAGACCGAGCGGACGCCTACGACTGCTTGGAGGAATGCCGATATAATGGTTATCCGGAAAAAAATTTCTTTTGAAACAAATATGGTGAAAAAAGAACTTATATAATATGTTATCGATGAAATGGCAACAAATCGCCAAATAACGGTACTACCGAGGGTACTACGGTTACCACCGTATCACTGTTAACTTAATCCAATCGAATTAGTCTGGGAGCAGGTAAAAGGAGATGTAGCGCGAAATAATACGACGTGTAAATTAAGTGAAAATTTTGTTAAAAAATTCCTTGGAACGAGTAACTGCAGATATCTGGCAAAGATGTATACATCATGTACAAAAAGAAGAGGAAAAAATGTGGGAACTCGTTAATTTAATTTACGTTACTGTGGTGTCGTTATCAATCTAGGAGACGAAGATAATTCATCAGAATATTCAGAGGATGAATTTTAATATACCTACTTTTTTATTTTCTTTATTGTACATTTATACAACACTACATTTACTCACCATAATTTGAATTTTCAAAATACATATATTTTTGTGTGGAATAAAAGTCTATTCATTAAATTTAAATAAATATTTTGATAATAATATTGAATAATTTTATTTGAATTACTAAAAACCCTCTTAACCCGGTTATGATGCTTAAAGTAGCCTCATGTTTTGAAATACTGTTTTTATAGTGTTTACTTATAAGAGAAATGGACCGAGAAATTGAAGCGGCATAGACAAAGACGGATTGTCGGGGATTAAATTTTAGCTACCTGCTACAATTTAGTACAGTTCGATCACACAAAGTTTTTTTAAAACTTCACCTTATCTATACCGATAATACATAATATAAAAATATAAGCACCAGTACTACATTTATTTCCGATTTGCATACATACTAAGCTTTTATTACTCTCTTTCATTTCTAAATAGACTAAAAGTTAATCGAGAAAAACCGATTTCCAGCGGCGTCCTCCAAGGGCACATATCTCCGTAGGAAGAGCCTGTAGGAAAATGTATAGGAACTTGTCATCTTATTTCCCGTACTTTTTCGAACACCCTGTATGAAGTTCCGTTCTGATATTCAAGTTTTACTATTTACTAAGGCCAGCGCTAGTGTGCGCTAACGCACCGTGCATTTCCCTGATGTGGAGTACGTGAGGCGAGCTTTGCTCGCCTCATCCACCAAGACATGGTAAGTGGCTATTTAGGTAGCCGACGAGCACGTGGGGGACCTTCGTCAACCGGTCAATGTAAGCGCGTTCTTCCGCGGATTGGCCTCGTGCTTCGAGGTTGCACTTCGATATATAACTAAACGCGGGCCAATCGCCCCGCATCTGTCTCCTCAACCACTCGGTGGCGTCTAGTGTACTCCAGTGTGCCCCCGCAACTCCCAGCCAACATGAAATTCGTAAGTGTGCGCGCCATCTGGAATAACCGCGTGAAAACTCAGCCATCCCGCGGGATAGAACCACTCCTGCACGTTTAAGACGCCAAAAGTGTCCGGTGACACTAAATGTGTAAACCAAAATTTTGAACACTATTTAAATCAGGTTCCTATGTAAATTAGTGCACAGGAACACTATGTAAATCAATTTTCGCGCAAACCATCGTGCAAAGGAATGATTCTATCGCCGTTATGCGTCTATAAATACTAGCATTCTTCTTATTCTTGAGTGCAAGTGTATTATAGTCAGTGATAATAAAGAGTTTAGTGAAAAGTGATCATTTGTTTAGCTTTCTTCATTTGTGCCAGTTCGTTAAGGATTATTGTATTTGGATAACTTGAAAACTGGCGGTAACAGTTTTGATATAAGTCTGTATATATTGTACATATTGAATAGGGGTAGAGCAGAAGCAGTTTTAAAGAATAAGGGTGTCAACTGTTCAGTAGTTTCAAAAATCTATTTCAAATAATTTTATATATTCGTGAATAAGTCAGAAGAAAGTAGGATATTCTTTAGAAGAAAAACAATAACAAATTTGTTTGTGTATAGTTTACATTCATGTTTTCTTTCATTTTTACTAAAAAGTAAATTGCTCGCTGCATATTATTTGCTCCAACTGCTGATTATACCAGCGTTACAAGCAAAAATTAATAATTATTTCATGCTCATTTGAACTATTTTCGACTTTCACTATTAATTCACTAAAAAGCAGATAATAATAGTCATTTGTTGCAAAATATATTTAAACAATGGCGCGTAACTGTTAAAGCGTTCTTTTTTTCTGTTGTGGATGGGAAAAATAAGATTAATGTTAATGATTCTACTAAGGACCAATTAAAATCTAATAACAAAATTATTTCAGTAGGATGAACACGAATCAATAGTTTGAAATCAAAAAACAAATAGAAAGTATGAGCAATTAATAGTTGGAATTTTAAAAACCCATTCAAGAGTAAATTTTCGTAATTTAAATTCGTGGTTTTTGCAAAAATAGAAGCAGTTGTATTATTTACTAGAACAGACTTTCTTTAATAATTATTAAAATAAATTGATAATATTGTTCAACTTTGTTCAAAAATGAGGTGTAGTGTATTTTGGGGTGTAAATTTAAAAGTTAAGAAAGGCTATAAAAGTGTATGAACATTTTTTTCTTCAAATAAATGCATTGGCGTAGATATGGGGTTGGAAAAAAGAAATCTATATCATTGACAATTTTATTTTTTATGCATATTTTGGTAGATATGCATATTTTTTCAATTTTTCTATAACTGCTATCACAAAGTCACACATTTTTTCACACCAAGTATTTATAGAAAGATGCACAAATAATATTCAATAAATATCTAAATAGAAAATAATCTAGTTAAATTTACTAACTAAAGAAAACGTACCAGGCATGAATTTGACGTATTACACTGATCAGGCACAATAATGCTATTTGACCTATTTCTGCATGTTCTTCAGGTGGCATCCTTTTTAATTTTTTTTTCATTAGTAAATTTAACTATATGTATTAATTTTTATTTTAGATTTTAGTTATTTGTTGAATACAATCTTATATAATACTATGAATTTATTTATTTAATATACCTAGATATTTGATGTTAAAAAACGTAAATTGATGTAATAGAAATTGTAAAAACAGGAATTTGATTTAGCTTGTTTTATGGACAACAAACTTTAGTAAGAGTAAAGAGAAACTTATTAGAGTAAAGCCTAACTATAATGCTTAAATTAAATTGATTTCTTAAACTTTTGAAGGAAAAAAATGCGTTAGAGGACATGAGCTGCAACTAAAAGACCGTGAATTTTACCCGTTTACTTTGTACTTTACACCGAGAAAAATAATGACCAATAATTAACTTGCCAGTTTGTAACGTGTTATATACCTTGGAGAAAACTTGTATAATTAACACAGAGATGAGATATTTCTTCTAATTTGTTTCGTTTTCTCAGAATGCCTTTAAATTGTGTATAAAAACAGCGATCATAAAATAAAGTAAGAAATCTGCAAAGACAATTTTGTGTTAACTTCCATTACCATGTTCTTATTGAAAAAAAAGTCTACTGATTTTTAGTATTTTTTGAAATACTACTGTCACGCCTGCTGTGTTATTTTTTACGGCAAGGCCTTAAAACAAATTTTAAAGAAGTGTTGTGATTTTTTTTATTAAGAATGTTACTTTATTTATTTAAGAAAACATGTTAATGCGCTTGTAACATATCTGACAGGTGAAACTAGGCGTAATATTAAATTAACAATAGTTGGGCAAAACATCGACTGACCAGAATAACTAAAGTAAATGCTTGAACTAGTAGAAAATCATCTGCCGTAAACTAGCGAGACACGGTCTGCCAGATGAGCTTGTGAAATACTTTCACTATATAGGTGCAAATATTGTTCTCTAATTAAAATTTGCAAACTTCGATTTTTACTGTAAAACCGCCATGGGATAAGTAGGAAGTACCGTTCTTGTTTGTTTTCAGAAACTAACGACTAATACACGATTAGTCCCGGTTAATAATGGAAAATGAACCGTTCAATTGTCGTGAATTTAATTAGCAAAGTAAAGGCTTGATTGGAAATTAATTTGGCAGTTTTCATTTTCGAAAGGACCGTGTCTAAACTGAATATTAATTGAATATTAGTTCAATTATCCTTGAAGCCGTTTTCGGAATAAATCTACGACAAGAGCAAATTACTTTACAGTAAGAGTCCGAGGTGCGATCAAAAAGTAACTGGAATTTTGTAGTAATTCGGGATGTCTGAAAACTATCTACACCAACCAACCAAAACCAAAAGATGGGGCGAATTGGACTAATACAACTGGAAATATTACCAAATTCCCGTTACTCTTTGATCACATCTCGTATCATAGAATTTTTCTTAAGTCTGCATTATTTAAAAGACTAAAAAATTGCACATATGTATTATAAATTTCTTATTTGCTATGTTTTTAATCGTCACTAACATCAGATTTTTTGGGGGGCTAAGTTCAAATGCGCTAATGCTTTTGTTTTTGTTTTGTTGTCTGACGCATTTTATAAGAAAACTTTTCAGTGTTTTACAATAAAATTTTCGGAATACATCACTGATCCGAAGAAAACTCAAAATATGTACTGAAAATGTATTCTACGTAACGACAAAATGTTTCATGAGCACTTTTAGTATTGCCCAAGAATTTAAAAAAATTCTTCTCTCTTTGTTAAATTCAGAATTCACATGTTTACTATAATGTTTTAATGCGAACATATTTTTTCAAAGTAAATAAATTAGAAACTCGAATAATGTTGATATGCAGTTTTATATAGGTAATGGGAAATGTCGTCAGCAGTTACTTTTGTTTGTATATGCCAACAGATTCACAAAAACTGCAAATCCCGTTTCTGTTTCTTTGATATTTTTTCTACAATATTTTGTTAAATGAAATGTATTTAATTTGGATGCAAATTTTAATACTGGGGGTATTTATCACCCCTTAGTTTTACCTATGGATATACTTATGCCAGAATCTCAATTTGTGGATAAATAGATCTCTTTTTTTAAAACATCGTTGGATGAAATAAAAAATTGTTTTAAAAAAACTGTTATAAATTATACACTATTTTACCAACGTATTCTACGATTAACAATAGCAGAAAAACTTGTATAAACAAAGGTGATAAAAGCTTTTATTTTTTATAAATCTATCAATTGTAAAGATTTCAAACCGGGTTAACAATTTCAACAAATTCATATTATTTCCTGACGATTCATTGTAACGAAATAATAAAAGAACATTTTTATTGTCTGACATTCCAAATGTTTATATCAAGCATCGAAAGCGTCTACATATAAAAAAGCTAGAGCAAAAATTATCTACAGCACAGTTTGAAAATGCTTTGATTGAAATTTAGCATGTCTTTTTACCAGTAAAAACAAAAGGCAATAGACAATACTTCAGTTCCAAATTTCATTGTTTTGTCCAAACGACTCCGGACATACCCGGAAAAAAACTCTTCCAGTTGTTCACTCTTAAAATCACTCGCGCTAAAAATTATTTTCCTTTATTTAATTAAACATACTGCCATTTTTCTACACACAAAGGCGTTATGCAATAGATAGTTAGCTAAATGCAATAAAAAACGGATAAGTATCTTCACATGTCTATTTGATTACTTATACATATACATTTACACCTACGATCTGAAATTACCATACGTAATAATAGGCTAATATTGAAAATACGGTAATTATTGATACATTGTTGTATAACATGTATTACAAGTATTGCATCTAAAGAGCAAAATAAACAAATTTAGTTTGAATTAAGCGGGCTTAATTTGTTTCTTACTTGACACACATGATGAATGAAATAGTGCCACTAAAGTAGTATTGTCAACAAATTCACAGCTGTGTTGGAGGCAGTCTAAAAGAATCTTAGCAAGTTAAAAAAAATATCTCTTCACTGTGTCAATTATTCAAGTTTTCTTTGGGGTAAGCTGTTACAAATTAACAGGCCATTAGTAGATAGAGCGTCTTTTTATTCTATTTCTTTCCCTCCTATAAGATTTTTATTTGAAACTTGGTTTACGAGATATTGGAACTTTTTTGCATGGCACAAAGTATACACAACGCCAAAAGTCTTGGACCCCCCCCCCCTCATTCTTGTTAAAGGAATCTTTTTGACAGCAAATTCAAATATATTTATCAAAGTATATTGTTTTCTGAATTTTTTTTTGTTCAATAAACTGAGTGCTTAGGAAATTAAAACCAGCAAATGTGTGACATTTTTGACAAAAATTATTAAATCAAAAAGAAGTAACAAAGCAAGTTTTCTACTTGACTAATAGTCGGTATGACCTCCACCACGTTCCAATAGCATATTGACACGTCTCTGCATTGAGATAATCAAGCGGTTAATGATCCCTTGCGGAATATTGTTCCATTCCTCTTCTGTCGCCACAACTAACTCATCTGCAGTCTGAGGTGGAAAAATATAATTATGAATGGCTCTTGCAACGAAATCCCACATGTTTTCAATAGGATTCATGTCAGGGAAGTTGGCTGGTCAATCTAATCTATTGATATATCCTACTTCGAGTGTCTCTCCTCCATTTCATTAGATACTCGAGGACGTTTACTACGTAGTCTGTTTTCCACTGTATCAAATTCTTCATGTCTGTGTACTATTCGTACAACAGATGATCTAGGAATGCCCAACATGTTCGATATCTGATGATTACATTGTCCTGCATCTTGTAAAGCAGTCATTCTTGCTCGGGTAAACGCAGAAATTTCACGTCCTGGCATTATAATGTACAAATATTCAAAGAAATACTTGGCTGAATACACTGCCAAACTGACGACTGTATTTTAAACATTATCACACCTTGTAGATTTTTTTAAAAGCTAGTAAGACTTGAAGTAAATTATTTAATAATTTTTAGGGTGTAAGGTACAAAGTAAAAAACGTACAATTAACAGTTTTTCAATAAGAGGCCACATTTATCGTTGACAGGCAAATATATTTTTAACATCGCGACAAAGCTGAGAATTTAAATGTGCTACATAATAATATATTATTAAAAAAAAATACTACAACAGCTATTAATTTCTTTTCTCTAGTTTCTACCAATTTTCCGCATCGAAAATTCCAAACCAATTAACAGACTTCTCACATACATTATCAATTTAGCTAACTCTTACTTCTATAACAATTATGAATTCAATTCAAGATGTATGCAAAAGTCAATTAAAAACATCATAATAAAAATATTACAGTACCACCGTAATTGAACGTAGAGTAATGCTCTAGTAAACAATAAGTGAAGGTAAAAATAATAAAGCCCCTGTATTCGTGACACCGACAGGAGGCAATTGTGCCTTAATAATAAGCTTTGGATATCGAAAACGTATAAGGAGTTGGGCAATTCGAAAGCACCAATTCCAAAGTGTATCCTAGTGTAACGGGAACAATTTTTCGGCAAGGGAAAGATATTAAAAAACGGTTTACACCATATCCAAGCACGCTAGCTGAGTTGCATAATTAATGTGTGAGAATTTGGTAACGCTTTGGCTAAATATGCATCTAATTAATTAATTATTATTGTGTGCTGAATAGCTCCTAGCAGTAGGGTTTCTAGATTTACGGAGTGTATAGATTGTAACACTTGAGCCAGATACTTCCATCGAGAAATTGAATGTAATATTGCAAGATTGAGCTTTTAATATGTGAAAATGTGAGAATACCCGTATCTGAATTTGAAAATAATGAACATATTGAGTATAATCCTCTATTTGCCCTCATTTAAAGACCGTAAATTGTATCTTTTTACTTTGTGAAAAATACTCGTACTTAATAAATTACATCAGTTCAAGTGTTACTAGTTTCTTTTTTAAAGAATTCTGCAGCGTGTGATAATACAGTATGCGCCAAAAGTATGGAATAAATTCAATAAAAACGAAACAATTATTTTTTGGGAAAAGTCCTCGAACAAGTCGATTTTTAATTTAAAAAATACATATTTTAGCGTATAATGCGATTTTCAAATGTCATTTGTTTTCGATTAATGACGTCATCGATTTTTTTTTAAATGGCAACACCATATTTTTTTCCTTGATTCTGAAAGATTGTTTAATTCTCTATCAGACAGTACTCAAATTTTGCCCTCTTACATAGGAAAGTTTTCGAGTAAATGACGATTGAATGTTAGAAAATTTAAATTTTATCCATAAAAAAGTAACAATTCTGAGGTATGTAAAATAAAATACAATTGATTAAATTTTATACTTAAATTAAATGTTCGAATTGCCAAAGTGTACATTAATAAACCACGTAATTTAGAAGAACTTCAAAATCGCATTCGGGACGAAATACGCAGAGTTACCCCAGAAATCATTCATAATGTGTAAGAAGAATTTCTTCACAGACTTGCGCATTGTCAAGAAATTGGTGGATGACTCGAAAACAAATGACATTTGAAAATCGAATTTTACGCTAAAATATGTATTTTTTAAATTAAAAATCGACCTGTTCAAGGATTTTTCCCAAAAAATAATTGTTTCGCTTTTATTGAATTTATTCCATACTTTTGGCGCATACTGTATACATATTAATCTTGAATAAATGCGCCATAGACTAACTCTGGATTCTAGATATTAAAATATACCGTGTGAGTCATATTGCCTTATTCCGAATGTCAATATTAAAAAAGGTACAGGGTGTAGAAGCCAAAATTTTCAAATAGATTTTTATCAATATTTCAAAAAGTATTAGAGACTTTTCTTTGAAATTTGATATATTTGAGGGACATATCGTAAGCTCACTTTCAACATACCACATGCAGAACGCTATTTACAGTGTGTTTCATCGATATAATCGGATTAAATTCTTTTGTAGGTATGTTTATATTTCTTTATAACACGGATGAGTCTCGAATAATTTTTTAGCAAAAAATGTACCTATATTTATTTCATTTCCATAAACCGCCCTGTTTTCGAGATTTTCGAATTTCTATATTTCAATGTACGTTGACTTTATGATAACAGTCGACAATATTCATTAAAACTAACTATAACAAAAAAATTTAAAAAAATAGTTTAATAATGAACAACAAACCACCCTGTATAACACTGTGTACAATAAAATTCATTAGAAAACAAATCTGGTGAAGAAAATAAAGAATATATAATTATATTACTTGAAATATTTCAATAAATTGAATACGAGTAATTTTAGCAAAAAGTTTATAGACTGTACTTAAACAGCAAATTAATTCAAATAACTTTTGAAATAATATCAGTAAAAGGTTCATGTTATGTTATTAATTTTTATACAGGAAACAGGATATAATAATAATAATAATAATAATAATAATAATAATAATAATAATAATGCATTTATTGCCCAACAGAAATAATCCATTTACAGGACAAAATAAAAAAAAAAGTGTGAGAATATTTCTAACAAAATAAAGGAAACTTAATAAGTTACATATAATACGTCAGTGTGATAAGTGTAAGTAATACTAACAGTTTGTACAGAAATTTATACCACAACAAACAACACAACTACAGATCAAGTATTAATTAACCTAAATATTACGAAAAAATTGAGATCCCACCAATAATAAATTTTTAAGAGTACAGGTATTTAAGTCACATAAGCTGGATATTTGATTAAAATTGATAGACATAACATATACTGGAGATTTCATACCTAAATTAGTTCTTACATTATGACAATAGAACATACAGTGATCCCGTGATCCAAGTCTAGGAACACGTAGGTCAAACATATTCAACATAGATGCTGAATCAATTCGGTTGTGAAATAATTTAAATAAGAGTGACAAACTCGCAAGCACTCTTCTGGTATGTAAAGAATCAAAACTAAATCTTTGCAGCAACAAACTGTGGTTATATCCCCTAGGTGGATAGTAACCATCAGTACGATAAGACAAAAACTTTAGAAAACGCCTTTGAACTGATTCCACTAAATCAATATGTGTTCTATAAAACGGGTACCAAATAATACTACAATATTCAAGTTTCGAGCGTACTAGAGAGTAATAGAGGCATTTTAAAGCAGCAACGTCATTAAAATTTGAGGAATTTCTAATAACAAAGCCCAATGTTTTATATGCAGTGTTAACCATTTGATTAATGTGATTGGAAAAAGATAATTTGTCATCCATGATAACTCCAAGGTCCTTAATACTATTGCAGCGTTTAAGAACTGTAGCGTTGAGATTATAGTTAAATAAAATAGGTTGAGTTTTAAGAGTAAATGAGCATATTTTACACTTGTCAACATTAATTGGCAATTGATTTTTTGAACACCATTCCTCAACTAAATCAATACCTACCTGTAAATTTAAACAGTCACTTATATTATTTAACCTTTTAATGATTTAGCTACCGATTCTTGGCCAACATATGCAATTAAGACAAAAAAACCAGTTTCTGGTATCGGGAAAAGGAAATGCCGTAGCAATCAAGGTAATTTATATCCTTAAAAACCTGCCAAACTACGGAACAATATGAATTGTAGCAGCGTCCTGAGAAAGGACCTTGACCATTCTCGTTTTTTTCACGCGCATTACATAACAGTTGGCAAATTGGTTTTCAGTCACTGGCATTTAAAAAAATGATTGGCTGAACTTAACAGAGTGTACATGTGCGCGAGAAGAGGATTTATTGCTAGGAAGAACCTTGGTATTTGAAAGATGCTGAAATGATAAATTCTCTTCGGTAAAAGATGATGATTACACATTTTTCATTGTACAACACACCTTGGTGTCTAATAGTTTTTATATGAGAATAGTATTACCGGTATATGTTATTTTTACACATATTTATTATTTTACTTAACGTTCGAATGACATTTTTGATGCCTCTTTTTATAAAAACAATACGAAAGTGTAAATATGATCATTTTATTTTCTATTTACAAATTATTATTAATAAATACAATAATAGAGCATGTTTTTTCTTCAACAGTTGGATATGTTAATTTATTTATTACTTTACTGTTTTGTCATTTTTATTACATTTTTTAGTAGGGACAAAAGAACTCCAATAGCAATTATTCGAATAATCTGATGATTTTCATTCTCTGAAGCTTATAGTAATACAGATTTCGTTTTTTGTTCACTGCATTTAACTTCCTTTCCGTTAATAACAACCTCTGTAGCATTGTTGCTATCATTTTCGGAATGCATAACATCTGCTGAAGTGTGTGAAGAATTTACACAAGTCATGGATGTATCTTTTTGTAAGGAACAGCTATATATTCCGTGGATTTTCTTTGCAATTCTGTGTTCCATTGAGTACTAAGAAATATCAAGTCGTGCGAATATTTTTGTTATTATATTTCAATAATTCTGATAAATATGACTGTGATGTGATTATGGATAAAGCGTTGTTGCATTCATGTTTTAATTGCCTTTTATCAAACTACGTTCTTGCGTTTAAACATTGCTGCGTGGATAAAATGCTACTTAAAACACTTATACAATAAATATTCTATTATCTGTAACTACTGTATATTGTGGTATTTTACAGTCTATCTAAACAATATTGAAGAAAAAAGGTAAACGTTGTGATAATACTATTATACCAATAAATTCATTGCAAATTACCAAATTTGGAACTGAACAGACTTATCACTATACTGTGCTTTCTACGGTTTCGCTACTTTTACAAGTTTCTTTTATTTAAACTCGCCCGTATCATCTAACTTAAATTACAGTATTACTACTAGGTAATTGGTTCGGCGTAAGCCGTTAGACCTACTTTCGTAATCTATAGTTAGGTGTACGGGATGTTGCCAGAGATAGACATCGATTGCCGAAATTATAAACGAAATCAAAACCAGTGAAAACGCGACAGATGGCCAAAGAAAGTTATAATTTTTATTTCAATACTGCAAAGCTATACGCGCTAAAATCTAGGTTTGCGGATAAACACATATCCGATGGCGAAAGAATCGTAAAGAAATCTCTAGTCTTCTTTCTCTGTAACGACCCATGTGAGATCAATTATCTTGGCCATAAATTCCACATAGCATGTGGCTTTAAATGGTATAGGGGTATTACGGCGTCGATGTAAACTAGAATTAGCTAGCGTGATGTCTTAATATTATCTTACGTGTTCAGACCTAGCAAAAAGAAATGAAAAATATCGTACGTTTTCAAAATACAGGTAATCGTGGCTTATTAAAAATTGACCATAGTTTATCATAATGGGGCTATATAGATCCATTCACGTTGATTAATTTTGAGATAACTAAGTAACTTAGTTAAAAGCATAGAAATCATAACATTTATAGAACCTTAGAAGCCTCATTAGGCACTCAAAAATAGTCACACTATGGAGGAGCTTAGAGAGCAGCCATCTAGGGAAAACATTTTAAATCTTACAATTGAAACCAAAACACATAGTTTATAATTGGACTATATAAATCATATGTTTCTACGTATTGAACGCAAAATTTTCATATTTTGAAATTCACGCCAATTAGTGTGAAGGTACCTCGTCAGTGCAACCAACTCATAAAAGCTAAGTTACTGAAATATTACCAAACTCGCCTTTTCTCCATAGGTTGACTATTTTGGGTAGTTCTTTTGACGTTCTATACAACGTGTCCCACTTTTCATGGAGCCTCCCTGGTATCTCGCTCACCTGATATCCGAATACTTTGAAACTTTGGTGGTGCATATACAGTATGCGCCAAAAGTATGGAATAAATTCAAGAAAAACGAAACAATTATTTTTTGGGAAAAATCCTCGAACAGGTCGATTTTTAATTTAAAAATTACATATTTTAGTGTAAAATGCGATTTTCAAATGTCATTTGTTTTCGAGTAATGATGTCATCGATTTTTTTAAATGGCAACACCATATTTTTTCCTTGATTCTGAAAGGTCGTTTAATTCTCTATCAGACAGTACTAAAACTTTGCGCTCTTACATAGGAAAGTTTTCGAGTAAATGACGATTGAATGTTGGAAAACGTAAATCAATTAAAATAAAGTAAAAACGTTATCAAGTTTAGTTTTTCGAATTCCATAGTTCTTTTATGGATCACGTAGGTGAAAATCTTAGAAATTATTATTCAATTTAAAGTATTTTGGCACATTTAACTGTTACTCAAAGAATTAAAATTTTAATTCTTATCGGATGTGGGAATATGACTAGAACTCAGCGGAAAGTTTGCGATTTATTTAATGAAAAATATCCAGATCGCCCTATCAGCCAATCAACAGTCAGTAAGGTAGAGTCTAAATTTAGAGAAACTGGCAATGTTGTAAATATTCCAAAACCTGGACGTCCAAGTATTAATGAAAATCAGAAACAGAACATTTTGATAAGTATGGTGGATAATCCTCATAATTCTTCACGATTGGTTGCATTAAACAATGACACTAGTCAGAGCACAGTGCTACGTATCTTGAGGAAGGAAAAATATCATCCCTACAAAATTCAACTTGTGCAGGAACTCAATGAAGATGATCCCGATCGCCGCTTACACTTTTGCGAAATTCTAATGGATTTATGTCAAGGAAATAGAAATTTACACCGGCACATACTTTTTTCAGATGAGGCCACATTTTGTCTGAATGGTACAGTAAACCGTCAAACTTGCAGATATTGGAGTTGGGAAAATCCTCATTGGATGGCAGAGGCACATACCCAACACCCTCAGAAATTAAATGTGTGGGCTGGAATAGTTGACGACGTTTCCTAATGATAATGACCCTGACATTCCTGACGATACCATATGGTTTCAGCAAGACGGTGCACCTCCGCACTATGCGCGTCCTGTACGAGATTTTTTGGACAACTGTTTTCTTGGGAGATGGATCGGTAGACGCGGACCGATAGAATGGCCTGCAAGATCGCCAGATCTTACACCTCTTGACTATTTTTTATGGGGATACTTGAAGTCAAAAGTGTACATTAATAAACCACGTAATTTAGAAGAACTTCAAAATCGCATTCGGGACGAAATACCCCAGAAATCATTCATAATGTGCAAGAAGAATTTCTTCACAGACTTGCGCATTGTCAAGAAGTTGGTGGATGGCAATTCGAACATTTAATTTAAGTATAAAATTTAATCAATTGTATTTTATTTTACATACCTCAGAATTGTTACTTTTTTTATGGATAAAATTTACGTTTTCTAATATTCAATCGTCATTTACTCGAAAACTTTCCTATGTAAGAGGGCAAAATTTTAGTACTGTCTGATAGAGAATTAAACAATCTTTCAGAATCAAGGAAAAAAATATGGTGTTGCCATTTAAAAAAAAATCGATGACGTCATTACTCGAAAACAAATGACATTTGAAAATTGCATTTTACGGTAAAATATGTATTTTTTAAATTAAAAATCGACCTGTTCGAGGATTTTTCCCAAAAAATAATTGTTTCGTTTTTATTGAATTTATTCCATACTTTTGGCGCATACTGTATACCTATAAAGTGAGTCTTTAGACTCTCACATAAAAAAATGTATTCTTTATCTTTTGTTCGATCGATACCAGGGTGGCTCCATGAAAAGTGGGACACATTGTATATTTTATGATTTGTATGGTTAAAAATAAGAAAACCTAATTATTAGTGAAGAACAAATGGACATCTCTGAAATTTTTGAAGTTCTAGAAAACATATCTACTCATTTTTTTCAGCTTCATTGAAGAAATAGTTTTCAAAATTTTGACAAAATTCAATTTTCTTCTGTATTCTTTGGCACACTGTAGATTAAAAAGCAAACTATATTCTTATTAAAACATTTATAACACTAATTTTAAACAAGAGAGAGTTTTAGACATATAAATGAAGCATGTGTTCATTTTCTCTAAATGTTAATAATTTGGGGTAATCCGTAGCATGCCTTAAGTGGTATATTTAGAAACATGTTAACTAATAATGTATATTACACAAATTAATAATATTTATACATATTAATATTTGTGGTTTCACAAGATTAACTAATTTTCAGTAAATTTTGAAATAATTTGTAATAATCATTCTAACGAGGCATAGTGAGTACTTATTTCAATTTACTCATTTTAAAATATCTTACATTATCAATTGCTGGTGATTCTCACTGATTTTGGGTATTTTTGCTACCAAGAGATACTGTGAAGCATATACAGGGTGTTCAGTAAAGAATAGGCCATATTTTAATGCACTGGACAAAAATAATGTGATTTTTATTAGGCCTGAAAAAGTATTCTATTTATTTAATTTTTTTATTTGTTGGGTAATTGTACACAAATTTTGGAAAAGAAGGTTTTTTGTGATATAAACACGAATATTTTCAGTTAAATCTACAGGGCGTTCTGAGCGCATGTGCCATTGTATTGTTTCATTCAGGTTTTTTAACAGTCTTCGATTAGTATTGTATGTCACTAAAATGCAATATTTTAGAGAAAACTGTATTTAACGTATTTGTTAATTTCGCAATACATAAATTCTAACAAAGTAAAGTTAGTAAAGTTTTTCTTATAAAAGCACAACGGATATAATATGTCAACATGCGTATTAACAAAAACAAAATCCTTATTTTTAATTTTCTTTTAAATATCCATGTACCTTTAATTCAAAAATCAAATAGATATGTGTGTTCTTTTTCAAAATTTGAGTAAAATTACCCATCAAAACTGTACGTAACAAAGTTGATTTAAATCACATTATCTTTGTCCAAGGAAGCTAACCGTATAGTATGGCCCCCTCTTTTCTGAACACTCTGTATATATTGTTGTGTTTCATAATTTGATTCGGCATCATATTTTGCACAACTTTGTTACGTCTGTTATTAAAAACGCAAACATTATTGTCTCAAATTAAGTAAGTACTAAAAATGCAAGCATAAAATAAAACTTTAATCACGTTTTGCATAATCATACTATCTAGTATTATTATGTACGAAACCACATAATATTTTCTGTTAATCATGTTATCCAATATAATCAACCAATTAAAGAATTTCCAATTAAATATAAATTATTGGCCAATTTTCTTCTTTTAAAGCATTATGGCTATGGATTTTTTCAAATCAAAACCATTAAATTTAATAGTAAGTCATTAACAAACAGTTATATATAAATCGTGACTATGAACGTAAGAAGCAATGAGCAAGTATAAAACATGCAAAACAATCACATTTATCCGAACTAAATTGAGAATTCTAACGTCAGATTCAAATGTATAACTAAGATTAAGAAGTAGCAGCTTCACAATAAATATCAATAAAACTTCATCGACTTCTTCCAATAAAGAACCAGCGTCTAGGAAAACAAATAACGAGTAGGAATAAATAAGAGAAACAATAGGGTCAGTACAAAAAAGACACGCCCCCTCAACCGTTCATTATCCAGATAGCAAAACAAAAGGAGTCATTAAGAGCTGGACCCACCTTGAGCAAACAGAATTCCGTGCCATCTAATTCTTGCTAGTTCTAATGTTGATGTGTTCGTCCAAAGCTCTCTGCGTGATAGCGGCAACGTTTCCTAAAATGAATTTTCCGCTTGATTCGGTACGAAATTGAAAAATTCCCGCCTTAATCAAGGCCGATGCGATAATAGTAAGTCACCCGTAACTTGACTCAAAGTGGTTCTCAGTAGTGTCAATAAAATTTAATTTAATGACTTAATATACATTTTCCGTCATTCATCGTCGCTATCAAATGCTATTTTACCGGGTGTTGCAAATTAGTAAGTCAAGCAGTTAACATATTATCTAGACTAAAATAATGGGACTTTTCATTTTGCAACTCCATTTTCAAAATACAAGGTGTTAAAATTAAAACGAAATGATTTTTATTCATAGCTTCGGAGATTTTAGAGATATTTCTTTGAAAATTAAACGTGGCATAAGAAAAGTTCCATTATTTTGGTTCAAAGAATATGTGGTTAACGGCTTGACCTACTAAGTTGTAACACCCTATATATTGCAAAGATACAAATTTCATCAAAATGATTGCTAAAACAAATATGGATATATAAAATTATGTAATTTGGGTAGTCGAAATTTTCCAAGATACTGTCCAAATATTGATATAGAAAAACTGGAGTAAGATTGACCAGTATATACATTTTTTGTATAGCTACTGTATTGTAGAGTTAAAACTTGCCAATATGCTGATACCGATTCTAAACATTATTATACTCCCAGCTCAGATAAATATTGCATTTTTTTGCATGTACATCAAACGTTGCTCAAGATGTTTGTGACATGCATTTTATGCAACAAGCCCCATTCGTAAGTGAAATCTCACCTTGTTTGTATGAAAACAAGTGTGAAATTTTCTTCGTTCTCGGTATCTTATCCCGCCAGTTTGTAATAGATTTATTTAATGAAAAGGAATTTGCCAGTTATACAGTCCACTTTTGTTAATAAGTAATTAAAAAATTGAATTCCTTCTATATTAGTTTTGAATCTTATGATGTTCGATACCTTTCTATGTTCCTAATTCGAAATATTTTAATTTGGTTAGTCATTTCTTAACCTATATCCAATTCTCTTATTGAGCAACAAAATGGGTTAAATATATAAATGATCTATGAAGCTCACACTTACTACTTATCAAATACTCCCAATTCATTATATTTTTAGCTATAGACATTTGTGGTCCAAGACTTTGTATTCCAGGAATTTGTGGCCTTTTTCTTAACTGGATAAAAATTATCTTTCATAGATCTGATAATTCATAATCAGTAAAATTATATCGGTATTAGGTGTACCTCAGGGGAGTCATTTAAGGCCCCTCGTCTTTCAATATTTTCATAAGTGATATACATAAGTACTTCTCCATTTTTGTCGTTTTCAGATGATTTCAAGTATCTATTTCATTTATCTGTATTTCTGTTTGTTTTAGCTTATTAAATATACAATGTTGGTAATATTGCAGTTACTTCCGCTTTTTTTTCTATGAAATCTGATTTAAAATGATTATTATAGATCCCTACTTAAAAATTAATGATATGGTAATACACATTTGTTATCGCCATCACAATCGTGTCTAAAAAATTAAATAAGCATAGTTATTGAATATTATGCTGATAATTATCTAGATACGGCATTTTTTGATTACAAATAGGCTATACCTATGTATTAATTTCACAAATTAGCGGTTTGTTATGTACACCGAAACTCAGTCATCCATGAACTATGTGCCTTCGTTTGTTTAAATTTACTCTTACCAACGCTAGAAGCTGGGAAAGTTTGTTGCAATTACAGTTCTGTATCTAAACGATCGAATTATTTAATTAGAAGCTATTATTTCAGCTGTTGGTCGTTTCAGTTAAGGTAATAATGGCGTGTGGTACACTGAAGCGAGCCCAAGGGTGGTAAAAAATAAAACGAAAGAGTATTCTTTAAAAGTAGCTAATTCAAATATTTTTCTAAAATCAATCAAATGTAGTGAATATGCACATATAAATGAACAATGCTTCGTCAAAAATGGAGACAATATTAAAATGACTCCTTTTGGAACAAAACATTTATTTTCGTTAAATAATTATCAACACATTCAACTCTTATGAAAGCAATAGGTAAATCATTTAGTATTTTCATAAATATAATTAGTCGATCTTGTCGGTCTAGATATAGTAACTTGAACTGAGATAAAATCTTATAATCCTAGGTAAGATTAAACTGTTTTTTGCCAGAAACTTTATAAGACCGCTTAGCTTTATTGCGATCTTATGAATGGTTTTATGTTTCCCGCCTAAATTTCTAACCTATTTGTTATTGCTTTCGTCTAATTCTAGATAGATATTTCAATTTTATTGAGGTATATTAAAAGCTAATAAATTTATAGTATATTTAATACAGAATTTATTGTTTTATGGCATTCTTTGAGAAGGGTACACTTTCTTATGAGAATAAGGTTTTTAAAGAGTGTACAGGAAGTCCACATGAGTATTTTATAAAGAATTTTAAAACCGTTTGAAGAATTCATGTTTTTATAGTTAATTAGATCCAATTTTCATTCGGATGCCTTCTTAAAACCAAACTGTTTTATTAAGCCGATTTGACGGTAATAATAAAACTTCTACACTACAAAACTGCAGTCACAGAAAGCCTAAACAGTTTTATTGTCAATCTTTAATGCACTAGGGGTGTTCAAAGAATTCTCGGCATCAGCAGAGAGGAAAAGAGCTAATAATTTTTATTTTTCAGAATAATCTCTCATAACGTCAATATTACATCTAGAAATTAACTTTTCAATTCACTGTAAAAAATGTACATATTTCTTGTCTGAAAGATGTGCGTTAATTGCTGCCTTGACCTCTTCATCATCTGAAAATCGCTTTACACGAAGATATTTTTTAAATTTAAGAACAGGTAATAGTCGCTGGGGGCTAAATCGGGACTATAGGGTGGATGGTTAAGGTCTTCAAAACCCCAGTCATAATTGTTGTATAAGAAAATTTTTTTCAACATTGTAACGTCAGTTATTATGGTCGTCTTTTACTACAGATTACTTGAAAACAAACGGTCACAATTAGTCGAAATTTTATATATATACAGGGTTAACTATGACTAAGTACAAATACTTTAAGAGGGGTTAGAAAAAAATAAGAATTAACAGAATTTCCTTTCAAAAAATTTCCAAACTTATTTATAAAGCAAAAAAAAATTTTCTTCGATATTATATTAAATCCTTATTTAACGCCGCCAATGCGAGAATCAGAGTATGCAACCAGCAAGCAACCGTCATGCAACAGTCGGCCGCAGTCGGCAGTCGGTCCAGTCGAGTCGGTTCACTGTCATGTTATAATTTAATTCCTGTGTTTACGTTGTAGTTTTGTGTTCTTCTTCAGTTTTTAGTGCCTTATTTTAATTTTAAATGTTTTATAGTTCATAAATAAAGGAATATGTGTCGGGTACAGATATTTTCCCACAATATAGTTCGCCGGTTTGTTTTTTTAGGTTATGGGACAAGACTGCCGCGGGTGTTAAACGTTTTCTGTTATCTATTAGAACCTACCTACTCATCCCTGTTTCCGATTTTGTTATAATATATAGGCATTGTATCTAACTGTACTTACGGGAAGTGTGTTTATCGGTAGTCAGTGAAAATGTAGTTTTACCAGTTTGTAACCAAATAATAAAAAACGAATGCAAAATATTGGAGCTAACTGGATTAACTGTTATCTACCTATCAGGTATTATTACTAATAAGAATGTTATAATCATTTTTGTCGTTCCTGCATTTAGAAACACTGCAAACGACCGCATGGTAGTTATTGACAGATGTAATGTCAACTATGGATCTAAGCCATAAGCCATCTCAGTCGATACTCATCATAGGCGCCGACTTTCCGTAGTAAAAAACGATTTTGCCCCATTTTTTAAATATCGAGCTAAAATTCTGGAATAACTTTTTTATTGTCTTTTAGGGCTCCCTGAGCACGTGGTTAAAATTTTTGTACTTAGTCATAGTTAACCCTGTATATATATACTCTCAGATAGTAACATTAGTTAATGCAATAATAAAACTCCCCTCGTATACAGATTGCCTTGCAAGTCGTTCCAATAATTTTAGAAGGTGATAGAATACTTGATTTCGAGTCGATTGAAACAAACATACCTATATATCAAGAGTTACAATATTTGTGATTATTATTTTTTTAATTTAACCGTGCTTTTCTACAATTATTGTAGTAGAAAAACAAACCTTTTTATAACAAATATTTCTATACTTTTTTTTAATAGGAATGAATAGATTATTTAAATGATTTATCCAATAAAATTCTAATCGGCTTCGTTCCTATAGAACTTCATAAACATGGTTTTTCTACTTTGTAAAAGTGATTTTATTTAAACCTTTGTGTGGAGGTTTATTCAGATATTATTAAAAACTTTCACACGTTTAAAACTTAACACGTTTAAGTATGCAGGGAGCGCATTCGCCAAAACATAGGACAGCCATTTAGTATGTAATAAAAATGGTTTAAGAGAAGAAGAAGTTAAAAGACAAAACAAAAACGAATCTGTAGGAAATAATTTTACGAATTGAACTCATGTCCTTCTACGTGGAAAGTACGAAACACCCCATTGTTACCCGTGCGATAATTAGCAATTCTAATGAGTATTTAACGTGGCCAATTCATTTATATAATACTTATTACATATCGTTACATAATAAGAGTTAATTAATCATTATCTGTGTGAGGGGCTCGACGGGCACGTCACTTCCGTTATTTTTTTGTTATCGCGCGTATTTATGCGTGACGTTTTGCCAGCAGGGACTGCTGGACAGCGCCTGCGCACCGTCGAAAGTATAGGAAGTCCTTGGAGGAAGGTCAGGTATTCAATTGGCTCGGAATTGCTGCAAGTACCAAACCACAGAACCAGCAAAAGAAACGGGCCGTAAAAAGTAATCTCCTAGGTTATGAAAGCGTTCCAACAAAGGAATGTACACTGTCAATAAATTAAAGTATCGCTTTTCGATTATTTTTTGTAATTGTGACGAAATGTTTCTCAAAAGTCTTGTATGTGCGTGCGTCCTAGGTAAATAGAGCGTGACGAGCACGAAGTCTCGGCCGCTTCGCCAGCCCGATTTGCATCTTGCATCAGTCTGATGAAATGCGTGTCCGACGCATGCAGATATCTAATTGCTATTATTGACGAGCCTTCCGCAAGCAATCACGTGTGTAGAATTGTATGGGATCTTTTGTGCAACAACCTTGCGCTGCATTCTAAAACCTATATTAAGTTGTATCTTCTAAAATTAAAATTTATGAGTAAAAGCAGTGGAAACGTTACTATGCCTAGCATTTGTGACATGTGACACGTTTTAGATGCCGCTAACGTAATGCTTTTTCCTACCCTAGAGACACAGTAATAATACTTAGAAATTTATGGCAATAGAGATTGTAAATCAGAATTAAGAGCGCTTCGGTTTTGAGTATTAAATTTATATAAGGTGGTCTATCATCAATTGAAGACATAGATTATCAAAAAATATAAAAAATAATAGCTTCCAATGTAATAAAGGTACTTATAATTGAAGGGCTCCATGTTATATGTTTTCTATAAAGACAAATGATTTTAAATATTTCAGAGTTGATCTAAAAGCTAACTTAAGGTCTCCGTGTTTCGCGTCGTAAAATGATCAAATTTGTGGTGTTTTAAGTACAGAAATCTCTAAAAATAAAACACGTAAAACAAAAGTAATATCAAAAATAACATTTTTAACGTTTTCTCTGTATTTATAATACACTTTTACTATTTAAATTCTCCTCAAATAAAATAATAGCTTTTAAAAAGCGACACTCTTTAAAATGAATTTTGCGATTTCTTTTGAACTGCTGACGCATTTGTAATGAAATCTACTTTCAACTTTTAACATTAGTTCTTAGTTGTTTCACTTACTGATAAAGATTTAATAAAATTTCTACTCAGAACTGCCAGAAGTTCAAAAACTGTTTTGAGACAATTTGACAATTGTGAGATATATTTTAAAAATAATGTGATGTTTATAATTTTAGAACAAAATTACTTTTGTAACAGTTTTAGGAAACATACCAGATAATATACACATATACCTATAATTCATACCTATTGAGTAGGAACGTAATAACTGTCATAATAAATGATACTGGCTATAAAGCTTATTCAAGGATTTTAACCTTAAGACATGACCCAATTTGCTAGTCAATTGCTGCAATGTAGCCCATGTCTCGTACTTTAGTATTTCCTTAATAAAAATGATTGTGTCCCTAATTCCTTGTATGGAGAAGAGGTGGTTTATTTTTATCTTGTATACTACGTGTTGTTACATTTCACACATTGTTATTTCATTTAGCTAAAGAATGCATACTAAGTACCTAGTTCTTATGTAAACCATGAGATTTCAAGGATGTGTACTATGCCTCTTATTTAACAATTAACAATAACATATGACTTGATACAAAGAACGCCTTTTCTACTTTCTCTATAGAAATTGTTTACTCAAATCATATATAATTATTAATTAATAGTATTATGATTACATTATTAATATTTACGTAGTTACAGCTGTTAAGTTTCTTACGGTACTGTTGAACACGCTTTTGAAAAATCTGTAGTTGGTAGTTTACAACGTACGATTAAAGTCTTATTAACGTCAAGGTAAAGTTGTGACCTGCGACCTATTGCTAAACATTTTTACGTGAACTGCAGATGTAAGTTGATAAACAATGTCAAAAACGCGAGATATATAGTTTACATGAATGTAAAGGCAGCCACGACTTTGATTTTAATCATATAATAACCAGTTACTATGTTTTGAAATACCAGATCGCATTTTTGGGGTCTAAAATTAGTTTTGAATGCTCTTTGTTCATTAGCTAGAGTCATATCCTTTCGTAGAGAAACCTCTTGAATATTTGAAACTGCAACCTTCCTTGTAAAATTAATATTATTGAGAATGTTACTTTAGAAGTAAATAAATAAAGCTAAACTAGCAATGAAATACAGGGAACCTATTATTTTTCGTTATCTAGGGTGTTTGAATACATGTGTCGGAAAATGCAGGGTGTGATTTTTTGGCCCATTCTCAGAAGAAAAGTTTTTATTAACATGGACACACCGTTTTCGAGATATAGGGTGTCAGACTATAATAATAATGTAATAATAATAATAATAAAACGTCTTTATTGCAAATTCTACAAACAGAAATTTACAATATGTAGAAGTCTAGCCTAATGGCCATTCATACTTAATCCCTCCTAACTAATACTTATACCTAATTAATACACTAGTAATCCTAAGATAATCAGGAACAGAAAAAAAAAGAAATTAACAAATACAAAAAATAAAGAAATATAATAACAAATAGTGACCAACATTACATTTATTATTGCAAAAATAACAAATACTTTTATTGCAAGTAACTTCATCTAAGCATGGATAAAATACTATACTACAGTAAGATATTTCCTCATCTTATCAGCAGATTTTTATTAGCATATATCAATTTTAATCTCATGTAACACTCCCTAGTAACATTTGTGACATGGTCTATGAATTACAAATTTTCGTCAAAAATATACGCCTAAATTTTTTGTAGTGGTAACAAACGGAACTGCTTGACCATCGATACTAATATGCATGTTTGCCTTTAAATGCTCACGTCTTTTCTTTGTGCAGAATAAAAGCACTTTAGATTTATTAGGATTTATGCGTTGATTATGATTTGTAGAATAGTTACTGATATTCAGTAAATCATCGTTTATAATGTCCATGACCTGATCATATTTGTCAGCTGCAGTGATGATAAGGCAGAGTATCGTCGGAAAAAAACTAAACATTACATTTTGGTACTACATTTGTTAGGTCGAACGTCTAAAATAAAAATAATAAAGGCCCAAGAACTGAATCCTGCGGCATAATATCTGATGAATTATAATACTACTATGATAAATCTGTTAAAAATGTCTCTAGTGGTTTAGAAATTAAAATTGTTTCATTTTGGGTATCTTGTGGCTCCAATATTTTACAAAATGCGATGCTGTGTAGAAGTACATGTCTTGTTTCTGTTCCAGGCTGCAGCGCTATGCATAGCTTGTCTCGTCGCCGTCGTTAAGGCACAGTATGGCTTTGGCAGTGGCTTCAGCGACTTCAGGGGATTCGGCAGCGGCTTGGACTCCCCATTACAGAGAGCTAGAGACCCCAGGGAAAACCCAGGCCCAGTAGTGTTCCCCCCAGCTCCCCCAGATAGCGGCGAAACCAGCGGAGTTGTCGTAGGAGCTTCTGGATACGGATTCGTCCCTCCACATCGTAAGAACTCATTTTAATGTTCACCCATGGTCGCATGATTTAGTTCTAACGTACAAGTGACGTTTCAGGTTAATATCTGTAAAAACTGGAGGGAAATATGTGATTCCATGTTCCAGTTTTTCTTATATTTGCTTTGAAAAGCTGTTCGTGTGTCTGCATGGTCATGTAAAAGGTGTGGGGCTTCAGTTTTTCATACAAAGGAGTTTATACAACGCACAACGCAACACAAACATACATAATGCAGTGAATCAAAGCGTAAAAAGGTTATTATTATCAGAATCACTATACAAAGTGAATATAACAGGTTATTCAGTTTCATCTGGAAATGTCAGTTATTATCTTAGAAAAGACGCTGCTAACCACATACTCTGCTAACCTATACATTCTGAAATCAAGCAAAATTTGGAATAAGCCTAGGACATTTTGCACATTATTCAATTTGAAAAACTATGCTATACCGTTTTTAGACGCATTTTGTAACGAATTGATAGCTGTCTTCTGACACAGATCTTAGAAAAACTGTGCCAATTCTGTAAGTTTTCTCCATCTTGCATGGTCCAAGTTCTACCAACCTGATGTTTCATTATTATATTTTCTACTACCTACTTTATACGGAAAATTGTATATGGCATTATAAACATAATCACACCCCATAGATTCTCTTGAGCAATCCATTAACACTTGAATTGATAGAAATTATTAAGTATTTCTGACGAAATGTGATACAAAACGAAACGTTACAATTTACTGCCTTTAAACGAATAACCATATCTTCTAAATGAATTTTCTTCCAAAAGTTAAACAAACTGATTCAGTTTCCTGGGTGAATTTTCTTTCTTCTACTAAACACAAACCTTAATAATATCTTATAGTGCCCTTAATTAATGAAAAAAAACTAGATTCTCTAATAGTACAAAGGTTTTAGCATTAGTACAAAAATTTCGATTTCTACGAATTTTCAAAGCTTATTTGATTTAGCAGATTTTGCTCCACAAAAAAACCAGAGTCATATATCTACATACTAATCGGTATAATTTACTGTTTTTAAACGAATAACCTTGTCTTATAACGTGTTTTCTTTCAAAAGTTAGAGGAATTGATTCAGTCTCAGCAGATCTAAACTTGTTGTGGTTTGGCTTTATGCTCATTGGAATTCTGGGTGATTTTTTTTTATCTATTAAACTCCAACCTTAATATTTTCTTATAGTGCTCTTTACTAAGGAAAAAATAGATTTTTCTTAATTTCCAAGGTTTACTTGATTCAGCAGATTTTGCTCTACTAAAAAAGCAGTGCTGATTCCCAGAAACCCATATTTTAACATTCACTCTATGCAGGACGACTCAGAAAGAATGAGTCAACAGTAAGCTGGAGATACTAGACACCAACATATCTTTGTGCTCATCATGCTTTATACGAGTGTCGCTGCTTTAAATTTTATTCTGGAAGTTCTCAATAATTGAGAAAGTTTTGATAGCATGACTAAAAATTGGTAGTCAAAAACAAAAGAGTTTCTCCTTCTGTCAACTTCATCCGTGGACACACTGTATATACTTTATTCGTCTAGGTCTTATTCTGCTGAACTAGAACAATTATAAATTCACACCTCACCTGAACTGCTGTGAACGAGCTTCGATTCTGTTTCACCTATTTCGTCCATTGCTTATTATATAAAACTGGCAGATTGTATGCTTATAACGTCTACCAATCGACCACTGTCGATGATCGACCATATCGATAGTAGATAGGACTGTAGGCAACCGAGAGTAATCACCACTTTTGCCAAATTCGTAAAAAGGTCCATGTTTCTCATTTGCATGCAAGAGTCTGGCAAGAATCATGCAAAAGTCTTGCAAAATTGCGAGGCATGGAATTTGGGAGGCAAGACAATACAAAACATGAATTTGCAACATCCAGCAAGAACAAGACTTTAAAGAAATCTTTGTTTGTTTCCAAATTTAGCAGGACCTCTTGTTTCAACCAACACTATTTCTAATAGATTAATTCTTACTTCTGAAATTAACCTCGTAACATACTTTACGAAATTATCAAAGATTTATGATCCTGACACAATACCAATCCACTAAAACTGGCATTCCAGCACGCCATTCGGTTCACAACAGCAATTAACGCCGACATTCCAGCCAATCAGTGCCCCGCAGTCACAATTACACGGAGCAATATTTAGTACTACTTCGTCAAAGCCAGTCCTCTATTGTGCAAGAGTTTCAAACTAATTAATTCCGTTTCCGTTGCGACCCTCCCAATTAACAAGTGTAAAAACAACAATGGCGATCGCCATATATTAAATTCCGGACAAGTTCCCCGGAATTTATCTTGACGTGGCGCGCGATGCAAATAGGCCAAGACGCATTGTTCTGAGGCGGTCAAATGACGTGAGATAACCGAAGGAGACGGACTCGCCCGCGTTCAAAGCGTGATTTAAGTCCTAAGTTGGCAAGCCTGATTAACCGCAGCCCGCACAAAGGAGCAGGAAGGCGAAACTCTCAAATGAAATTATTGTCACTAGTTTCTAACTCCGATACCCGGAGTTACTTGGGACTAATGAAGGCAGAGGGGGCAGTTGTACACAATTTTTTGGCCTTTGATCTACGGTGAATACTTCATTGTTGCCTGTATTTCGACATCTTTGACATTTCTCATTGTTTAGGTATGCTTCTTGTGATAAATTTATAAAAATATCAGTTACTGATAAAAAAATAATGGTGTTTGCTGCTATAATAAACCAAATATGTATTTCAAAAGCAGTAATAATACAGCAATAAAAAATATAATTGTTATATAAACCGAATATTATGAAACTGTTTTGCTGGTTGGGAAATTTTGTCTTTGAAATGATCAAGGTATGCGATCCATGTTATCTACACCAGCTTTATCATTTTTAGTGTAGTACCAATATTCAAAAAATGTGGATTCATTAATGAGATTGTGCATTATGCAATCTTTATCTGTAAAGTACACATTTGTTGTCATGTTTATCGTTAACGCTTTCCTAAAGATGAAATGGTTATGCCATTTTGATACCTTATACCAAGCTTAAATCTACTATCTTAAATACAGAACACATATTAACATTTAATATTAAATACTAGTTACTATAATTTACTATTCAATTTAATGAATGAGAAGGCTCATCTGAGTGTAAAGGAACATATTTCTTCACAACATACCTTCACAATAACTACTGGCATGCAACTCCGCCTCATCATATAACATTTACCATCAATTTATACAATATGGAAAACGATACATATACTGAATAGACGAAGTTCCAAACCCAACAAATACAAAGAACACTATCAAGACAACACCCAGAGATCATCAGCCATCTTTAACTCTATGCTACTGTACTAATCTATCAAGACTATACTTCGTTATTAGAGCATTAAATATTTTTACAGGTCCAGGAGCAAAACCTTAGAATACTGTATAGGCCAATTTAGGTATGTATTAGTTACGTCTATTTTTGGAGTGTGTCTTAAAATCATAAATCATCAAAGAAATGGTGAAAGATCTTTTCTGGTGTGTATTGAAATAAGAATAGAGAAAATGAAGAAGATATACTCAGAGTGAATGCAGATGTTTTGATAAGTAATACATCATTATCATCAAATACTAAACAATCTCTACCAGGAACTGTTACATTACAAAAATCTCGAAACTGAAAGGATTACTTCAAAAATATAAATAATTCAAATACCAGCGACTGTAAAAGCGTAACAGCAATAATTAGCTTTCTAAAAATATAGTAATGATTTTTCATATGAATGAAGCTTCATTTTTTAATTGTTGTACGCATATTTAGCGAAAGCCAGCACTTGTTTCAAATGGATTTGGTTACTGTTGCTTAATTTGTGATTGTTAACATAATCGCTTATGCTAATTAGAAGGAATTGTACTTAATTATTATTTGAAGTGCAAGTGAATTTACATAGCAAAAGATAGGTAAAACTGTTAGTAGATATTTTATTTTAAATTTTACATTTTTTATTTCGTAAGAATGTAAAGAATTGCTTAATAAGTTGTGGCTATCTCGACATATTTAAATGTAATTTAAAATTGACGTCTCATTATTATATGTACCTATACATAGTGTCCGGAAATGATGCGTCAATTATCCGGAGGGTGGAAACTCAAAATTAGAGGTATTATAGAGCGCCCAAAAAAATATTTATGGATTTCTTCTAACAACTTTTTTGCGAGTATATTTTTTTATAATTTTGTATTTACATTCTTAATTTGACGCTTATTCTTCAACACCAAAGATCCTAAGCCAAATAATGACTTAGAACTTTTTGGTTTGAACATTTTTATAAATTTAGATCGATAATTAAAGATTGTCAAAAAATCTTAAAATACATCCTCTTGTCATACCACGTTAAAATTTGCCGTTATCGAGAAAAACAGCACTAAATTTTTAGGTAGTATCGTCCCCCTGAAATATCGACACATCATTTCCGGACACTCTGTATAATTATTATTTCATTTTATTATATTATCGCTCCAAGGTAATATAGTAAGAATAATGTGTCACATTTCCATTTGTTTTCTTAGATATATTTCCTATTCACGTCAAAGCATCAAATGAAGAAAACATGCTGTCAGATACACATATTTTTCTTATACTTAGATCCTAGATACAGTATTGTATGACAATTGTCACGCAGACATAGATAAATGTGCATTTGTTGGAATAGGACATTAATTGACAACCAGAAGTCCTTTGTTGAGTGAAAAGCAATGAAACTTCGTACATTATTTTTAATTATATCGTACTGTATTAATTGCATTGTTTTGACATTGACATTATACTACGCGAGAGCAATATATTTTTGTAAATTATACTTCCCATATTGTGCATTGATCACGTTTTGTATCTTTCTATGGGCATTTCATGGTACGTCTGGTTAACTAATGTCACTTAACAAAAAAAAAGAACTGTATAAATGAAGAAATATTATCAATAAAGCTCGCACTTCGTTCGCATCTCAAGTCTGGACTTGGCGGCGACCTTAACATTTAAATATACTTTATTTAATCTTATTCATGCCAGCTAATCGAAAGAAACATCTCATTTATTTACCTGCATGGGCTTGACTCGCGAGTTTAGTGGAACACATTCCCTTGGAAAGAGACATAAATTCCAATGAGAAAATGCAAATTTAAATTTTTGACCATTTTCATTATAGATATTTTCCATACAAAATTGGGGAATTATGTCACATGGTTTTTGCTGAAGGAATATAAAGCTTCAAGAATTGTAAATATACACATAGATAACAATACAATCATGAATTCTTTTTCACTCGTAAAATAAAGTAGTTGCAATGGAACCGTACGTTGGAATATGTAGTTAGAAGCAACGTCATACTACTATGTTCATTTTGACGGCATAAAAGTATTCTACAACTACTCTCAATTGATGCTACTTTTATTTTATATGCTCAATGGAGATTTAGCGATCCTAGAATTCGCGAAGATTTAGCATAGGTACATACATTTTAATTATTAACGGATACCTTCAGCTCGCCGTCTTAAAGCAGTCTGTAAATATGTTTTTTATTTGAACGTGCGAAGAAAAAAATACCGTTTTGCATAACAATCCGGGATTTCTTGACTTTATGCAATCCATAAAAAATATATAAACCTACCTCCTACTCCCACTGACCTCTGTGGACGTTGAATACACGTCCTCGAAACCGAAATGGATTATTAGCGACAAACGGCACATTTACAGCAGCTGCTGGTTATTCAATTTTATTCCAGTACTACAAGTGAATAGTTATGTACAATGTTTTGTAAAATATTGTTACAGACACTAGGGCTGCTAAAACTGATTCACCCTGTACAATAATCCTTTCTCAAATGTATCTCCACCGAAATAGTAATGCTACTGATCCAAGGAGGCAATTAACTTTTTTTAATAAATCAATTGTTTTGTTAGTAAGTGAAGTGAACGCACTCTGCCTAAGATTGAGCAATTCATATCCGGAACCGCTTTACCTTTTCAGATAATCCGAAATGGCGAAAAAATAAGTCAATATCCGCAAAAGCAGCATAAAGTCACGCGCGCATTGGCCGTAACCTTGCTTTCGACGACCTCCGACAATGAGGTCGGCTTTGCCGCAAATTCTGAGCTAGAATGAAAGCTGTTCGGAACTAGGAAAACGGACGGTAGTTTAGTTGCTCTCAAAAACGTGTTAGGATGATTATATAATCCGTCATGCTAAATCTTCGACGATTTTGATCGGTTTTTGTGAAAGCGGAATTAGGATTTGGCAAATGAGGAATTTCACGCTGAAGGTGTCGCTTTATTTTAATCATATTTTTCAGTATTATTGATTTGAAAAGTGCAAACTGTGTTTATTTTTAACTTTTTATTAAGATATTATTAGTTCTTTTTGTTGCATTGTAATATAATTATATATATATATATATATATATATATATATATATATAAAATTCTCGTGCCACAGTGTTAGTCACCATACTCCTCGGAAACGGCTTGACCGATTTTTATAAAATTTTATATGTATATTCGGTAGGTCTGAGAATCGGTCGTAATCTATTTTTCATACCCCTAAGTGATAAGGGTGGGCCACCCCAAACATTTTTTTTTTAAATTTTTTGGACAAAATTTTTTATTTTTATTTTTTTATGATGTGGCATTAAAAAATACATACAAAACTTAATTTTCACCCTTCTATCATAAACCCCTATTTTTTAATACTCATTTTAGCAATTTAATCATTTTTAACCCTGGTCGATAATTGATCGACTATCACTATATCAGTTATCCCCGCCAGGCGTCTACCGGTGTCAATTCTCACCACAAACCTAGAAAAAATATAGTCAGTGTCGGTTCATGATATAGGTCACGTGACAGGTGCCGCGTTTTCTAGGAACCTATGGTCCAGAAAATTGATATTTTATTTGCTTTATGTTGGCGTTTGTGCAAATATGATGACTGAATGTGACCAATGTCACCAATCACAGTAAACAAATGAGATTCACGCTACAATACAACTAACGTAAATTGGCATAAAAATCAAGTTTTAGTGATTCTGGACCTTTTAGGACAGCCATGAATTAGCGGTCGCCGGCAATATGACACTGGTACAGTCTATATTTTTTCTAGGTTTGTGCTTTTCATCCAGTGAACAGCACGGAGTAGGGATGAGAACGACTATCAAAATATTCACTAGAAATTATTCATATGGCAAAAAGCGTTTGCCGACTCACCTAGTTATATTATAGAAATAAAATGACATCAATATTTTTATGAAATTTTACGATAGTGTTAAAAAGAAGCTCTCTGTATCAGTTCTAAAACCAAAATAGAAAATGTACGTATACAGAGTGTACATAATAAGACTGCCTTTATTATAAAATATAATTAACTAAAAAATATATTTTTTTTGTGGTCAACTGTAAATAATTGAATTATGACAGTAAACATGTTTCTACTTAATAATTACAAGTACCCCTAAATTGACTTAACGGGGATAGCTTTCTCAGAGCTTTTTTCATGACAGATGAAGATTGAAATAATTTTAAGTGTTCAGAATTACTGCCGTTGCTTGTAGAAAAAGGCTACTGTACAGAAGTTTTATAGCCAAAGAATTCTAACCAGCGCTGATATAAAATAACATGTCATACAGCTCATGGTTCACAAAATGTACACTCATGAACATCAAGTAAATGCAAAAATAATAAGGGCACGAAACATATTTTAACTTTTGAATTTGTAGAAAAACTGTTAGTATTAATGTTTTTTTGTATTGTTTTTGGTTAGATATCGGTACAAGTCTTCAGTATTGACACTCCTATTCCAGACACTCTGTATATACATATAGCATACACTGAAACTTAAAATATTAATAGTTAATAATTAAATCTCGGTCAGTGGTCGCGCGGTTTAAGGCGTCAGTACTTGAATCGAGGTGACTAGATCGGAGTTGGTTCGCGCCCAGCTGCCGGTAGACCGTGTATGAGCTATATTCGTGGAGAGGATTGGCACCCTCTCTGCGGGTATGGTAGGGTGGAATAATGTTAACTTGGGTCAATGTGAGAGATTGATACCGGTTGATATTTGACTACCCCCCTAATTAATGAGGTTTTCCAGGTTTCCCTCATTCTTGCACTGAATAGTGGTTAGAGCCTACCAGTAGCTTCTGGGCGCAAATGCGGCCTGCTTAATAATAATATGCCGCCCTCTCTCCCGCACAAGTCCGACATCTGGGCTAATCCCTGTGATTATAATGAGGGGTAGAGATATTATTATTATTATTATTATTAAATAGCATGAGGAAACTAACGAATTTTTACAAAAACATTTATTTTGGCAAACTCAATTCATTATTATTATAAGCATTCATTATTTACTATTCCGTGTACAGCTCGATAACCTTTCACAAAAATTATCAGCAAATTATTAGGTGAATGTTTAGTCCTTCAGTCTAGAAACATATTGAATATAGTTTAAAAATATAAAAAGTACTCAACTCCTGAAATTGTCGTGATATTGAATGTGATAATCATGAGCAATGATAACAAATAAAACAATCATTTGAAACCTTACATACTTATAAAATGATTGAACGCTGTATGTTATCAATGTGACAAAACGAATTTATTTATTTTTTGGCATGTATTTGCAACTGAAGAAGTTAATGTCAAATTTGCTAAAGTACTGTTCACCTAGAAACAATGGTTTGTTTTAACAATATATCAGGTAGATTAAATCTAAATTTTATGCTAGACATAGTCATACTCAGCGTATTGCTCAATTAATTAACAAATAGTTATGTAAGTAGTATAGAAATGCAGTAGTTATTCTTGAGACTATGATATTAGCCATGTTGAAAAATTGTTAAAATTCTTCAAAACAACCAATCGATAATACAATTTTTGTTATCTTAATATTATCTGTTCTGTCTACTACTTTAGAATTATTTATGCGGTGTAAAAGTTTACACGTTTTATTTGTAAAAAGGTTTACAAAAAGTCAAGTTCAAGTGTAATATATAGAATTTTAATTGATTTATTCTACTCTATTCTCTTCCCAACTATATTCACCGTTTGCTATTCAATACGCATGCAAATTATAATCACGTGACATGTGAACACTTGCTGCAGTCGCTTACTAGATACTTCATATGAGAATGAGTCGTGATTCTCTTTCATAGTATTAACGGTAAAAATGATATAATTTATTACGTAAAAGTAAATGTTTGTGCCTTCAGTAAACACCATACATTTAATTGAGACACTTTGGTTAACCAATATTTCATAGTTTCTCACAATTTGATCGCTTTACATATTTTCTGTTCTAAAATTTAAATAGCTAATAACATATTACGGTTAATTAGACACAGGTTTCAGGACTTTTTTTTCGAAAATATCAATTTTCATAGATAAGGATCTATGCAGCATGCACACATGTCCAAATCTAAAAATCTGTTTAAAAAAATGTTAGTATGCAAATTGCTTATAATAAACGGATATCAGTTTGCGTCTATGCCGACTACAAAATGTAAATAACCGATAATGAACGTATTACATGCTCGATTAGTCGCATTTTCAATTTCTTGATTGCCCATTTTCCTAGGCCATTATAAACAAGTGTCTCTGGTGTTCTAATGGCTGTATCGAATCGAGATATTCTCCGGCCAACGCGAAGCTGTCATATAAATCTATGGGAACACTTAAAAATCCTAGCGGATTTAATGCAGTATTCTTGGAATTTGGCTCAATCTCCAAAGAACTCGTAAATTATAAGCAGCGGATGTGGGGTTCTTTTGTCTAGCGTCCCTTGAAGGAGGCGGTGCGTCGCATAAATTCCAGAAATTTATTTGTTTACTGTCTTACTGGAACAGGACGTACAGAGCTAGCCAGGGAAATAATAATTCAAAATTAATCATTTTTTGTTTGCTTGATATTCTCAGACCTCTCACCATACGATTCTAAAAAATATAACTTTATTGATTTCTTGATGTTTCTTTTAAATGGGAGAACTTTTTTGCAGCTAAGGAATCTGTGGTCTCATTTTTGCTACTTCATTTAAAACCACCCTGTATACCCTGTGACCAAGAAAGGTAAATTTCCATTAAATATCATTTTATTTTGACATTTTTTTTTCATGTCTACTTTCCTCGGTGAAAGTAAAAAATACTTAAATTTTCAGGTTTGTCTGTTAAGTTGTTTTGGAGTTTGCATAGGTCGCACTTTGATAACGTAGCATTCTGTTTTAAAAAATTCTGCTCGAAAATTGCAAGTGTTGTTAAGCTTGTTGCAAACGACATTATTTTACAGCTAGTTATACCTAGATTTCCTACGTAGATTTGGGCAGTTTTCCAGCTTAATGACATTGAGACAAATTTCTAGAAGGATTGAAAGATCCTTACGTACCATAGATTATATATATGGTAGAGAACATAACTTAATTCTACATCCAGGAAGTATGGAGCCATATGTCATTCCATATCTTCGCACTCTCCGAATCGCCATTTTTCAGAAAAACAATGCTAGACATGTTGCCAGACAGGCAATAGTTTTCATGGATCAACCGTTTACCATGGCCACCAAGATTGCTGGATTTGTCACTTATTGAATATTGATTGGCTGCAGACAATACTCCTCACAAACCTTAATAGCTTTACCCATGAAGTTGAGTACTCCCAGAAGTAAATATGGTGAAAGTAAAACAACCTAATAGTTTCGAAAACTAAATATTGGTATACTGTAATGCTTAACATCTTTTTAGATAGTTTCATTTTTGTCAAAATTAATATGATTCTTTACAATAAACAACTCTTAACTCACTGATAAAGTAAAAAAATGTGGTTGTGTCTGAATACTTTCAGCAACCTAAGTACGGAAGTAGTATAATAATTGATCCATCATAATTTACCTAATGATTTCAAGCAACATAATTTTCATCTATTACAAAGCATTCGATATCAAAATTCCAGGTGGATTTGAGATTTAATTTGTATGAAAGACATGGTTCTGACGAATATAGTGTTTAGCCTTGGATATATTAGGTAGACTATTGCAAGAATTTTTATAAACAAAGGAATGTAAGGTCAGACTGGAGAATTGTCGGAAAATCCACATTTTCCTTAAAAAATATTATAGGTTCATTCAAATATAAATCTTGGAATTCGCAATATCCTTTTAATTTTTGCAGACTTCATTGCACTCAACTTTTGAAATTCACTTCCTGTTTCTACATTAAGATCTCCAATAAACAAATAAATTCGTTACCCCCACTGTTTGAACACTGCCAGTATCTGCAGATATTTAAAGAATTTACATTTGTGATGAATAAATCTATATCAACGTTTAGATTTATTGTAAATTTTACAAAATTCCTTAAACCACAACCCCCTTTGTCCATGAAATCATCTTAAATCGGTTAATGAGACAAAAGAATGTTTTGAAACAATTAATCACAGTTGCAGCGCAACAAAACAAAAAACTAACGGCGTCCCAAGGCTGTCCATTGTCGGGTGGCCGATAAGAACGCGAACGCGCTCAGATGGAACTGTTCCTGCTATATGACACAAAGAGGTCCTTACGTAAACGAGATATTATAAAATAATGACAGATCGGGCATAATTTACCGGCACGTACGCAGCCTTCCTCGTCGAATTGACCCTACCCTGACCAGGATAACCAAAAGGATCCGGTGGTACTTGGTCAGCTGGTTACCTTGAACTCAGTCAGACAGTTACGAACGCTATTTTGACTGGTAAAAGTACCGACGTGATTATTCGCGAGGAATGCAACCTTTATCTGATCGAGAGTAATTTTTTTATGTAATACGGTTGCTGAAATCTAAACAATAGGTCTCTCAAGTAAAAGCACGTTTCAGTATGCGTCTGTTTTAAAATTATTTCGTCATCGTTGACGAATTTTTGGGTTTGCAGTACCCGATTTAGTTTTGTTCATGATAAGTTTTGCAGATAAATCCCTTTCATTTGAAACAGTTTTAGTTTAATGATCCATTTCGTGCTGAATGGAAGTTAAAATGGTTTTCTTTTTAAATTTTAAACTGTTTTATTGTGCACAGCAACAGAAGACAATGTTACTTGAAGTAAAATAATTCCTCAACGCTGCAATGTTTATCTCACCCTAAATATGCATTTTTGATCAATTATTCCTACAATATTCTAGCATTCAATTTAGCTAAATAATTTGTGGTGGTGTCTGAACATCAGTTTGCACTGCTTTGTCATGCGATTGTTGCCTGATACATTAATACTATAGCTGTCAATTCCTAACGAGAACAAGGCATTTTTAATGCTTTCTATGCAGCTCAAATGGGATATTTATTTTCAACTTATTTTAAACCAATAGTTTTGGTTCATTAAAGCTTCTTGGTCAAACATTACTCAAGTTATGACTTGGAAAACACTCTCTATATATTTTTTAAGCTTCATACACATATACAATGTTGCTATATAATCATCAATAGTATTGGAATTTTGTCCAGCTTTTTATTGATCTTGTCTTGCTCGAATTGCAATTATTTTGTTTTGCAAGACTTTTTCAAATTTTTAAAGATTTTTTTTATCTCAGCCAAGGCTAATATTGAATTTATTATAGAAACAGCTTTTCTTTGACTAATTTAGCTTTCTTTTTCAGTACCCAAGTCGCCTCTCGTTCTATTCTGAGGACACCTCTACTCCAATAGTATTAATTTTCCAAATTCCAAGCAGTATTCCATTCCGCCCGACGCCACTGAAGCAGTGATAAACTATAAGTAATTCTGATGTATATATTTCCTTAGCTCTGTTGTAAAAACTTCCTAAGCTGCCAATTTAACGGCGATTGTTACTGTATAGATATAGTTAGAATTAGTATTTAAGTGATGTTAATAACTGTAATTTATTACATCTGTCAAGTGCAATGTTTATTTATTAAAAAGTCTGTTTTAATTAAATTTGGTGGTGTTTTATTAGCTGATTCAACAACCCCATCTTTTCCAAGAGAAGATTCTTGAAACGGTCCAGAAGATCAACAGATAGTTTGGATAAGTTGGGTGTTGATATTGAAGGTAATGAAAGTTGTTTTAATTTCATTCAGTCGGTTATGCAGAATTTTGAGGAGGACGAATATAACGTGAAGGTATGCAAGTGTAAATTTAACATTATCTGAAGGTTTGTTTACAGGAAAAGTTTAAAAGCAACTAACATTTTGTAGAAAGTTAACATTGTCCTTTAGTTTGATGAAGTAGTTTATTACAGGAATCTATTTTATTTAGTTAATAAAGAGTTCTAAATTGATTAGACTTTATCAATAATTGAACATAACAAGAAAATTAATCATTTTAAACTAATCTGTTTCTTAAATCTCTGTTTTTTTTTAAATAAACAAATTTACATTGATAAAAAAATATTTGCGTAAAAATTGCACGTCTGGTTAACCATATATTCAGAGACACTTTGTATAAAATAAATTAGAACATTTTACCGCAGGTTAGAACATTACAAATTACTTCTTTGTAGTCTATATCGAAAATGAAGAGTTTTACTAAAAATTATGAAGTGATAAAATATTTTAAATAAAATTTTACATTATGACATTGCCATAGGCGTACGTCAGAAAAAAAGTGGGGGATAACATAACCCATTCTCCTCCGTTTCTACGTTTGTTTTTTAGGGATCGTTTACAATAATGCCGTTGAGAATGTGGTTAATAATAAGAAGTATCTCTACAAAATTTCAAAGTAATACGTGGAAATTTGATGAAATTGTAGAGAAAAAACTATTTTAAAAGTTCAACTTTAACACCCTGTATATTAAATATACTATATTTTAAGTAAGGTATTTTTATATAGAGAGTAGATTTAAATCATCATATTTTGCCGCCGATAATATACAGTTAGTGGGATGACCTGCTCATTTGATACACTCTGTATAACCTAAATCAGAACTACTCAAAAATGAAAAATTCGACAATCTCGGTGGAATATATATCTCACTCTAAATATACGCTGAGTGATTAAAACAATAAAAAATTAGAACCAAGAAAGAAAGAAAAAATCAATGTAAGCTACCAAAAATACAAATACAAATACCATCCAGAACTATTTCAAGTAGTTGATACAATATGTATTCAAAAACCATCCTACAACCATGAATACTTGTATGTTTGAAATAATTTCTTTATTATAGAAAATTTTAAGAAGGCTACCCATTTTTTAATTCTTGAACTATTATTTCATATCTCCTGCACCTGAAATTACAGTTCGATCCACTTGAGTTATCCCAAATGACATATTTATCAGAAAACATTGACTACAAATTACATAAATTACAAAATTAATAACAGCCTTTGTGCTCATGCATATACATTGCATTACTTAAATAGCATAGTTTTTCAGGCAGTTACATGCAAATTGCCGGTTCTGCGTGTGCTATCCGTATATACATATAAGTCCGCAACAGAATGATTTACTGCATAACAATTAAAACATTCACCTTTTCAAGTGGAAGTAACCTCACTAACTAGATCAAGTTTAACGGTAGCGTTGCGCAACGTATCACATGCTATTCATATATTCGGACACGAAATTGTACAGTTATTCAGTCTGGAATTATAAATTTATGTACAGGGTGTATATTTTGTTCATATCATAAATTATGGGGGCGATTCTTTGGGTTAATTTGCGCCCAAAAGCTTTGATAAATATCAATCTTTGGAAAATATTGCAAAAAATTAATTATGTACTTCATCAAAATAATAGGATTTTAGATTTGCTTACGAATGTAAATTGTGCTGTTAGTCATCTCTTTTTATACTAATTGAAGTATCGAAAAGACATAACACTAATAAAGGTTTTGTTAACTTTCGTAAAGCTAACTTAGTGAAACTTTATCAGAATTTGGCGTTGGTTGATTGGTTAGCTATTACTGTCATTTCTGACATAAATATTCCTACTGAATAGTTTTGTCGTATTTTTTATTCTGTAGTTGACTGAATTGTTTCTAAACTGTCAAAGGAAAACGTTACTCGCCTTGGTATGATTATAATATAATTAGAATATTAGAAATGAAGTACAAAGCATACAAGTAAGCTTTTTCTTGAAATATCAAACGTAGAATTTTCTGATCATTTTATCTCTTTTATAATTTTTTGTTTAAATGCTCCGTTTTGGAGAAAAACGGCAATTTGTAGTGCCCATAAATCTATCATTCACTACAATTTTCAAGTGAAGTACGTGTAAGTATTTTACAAAACAATGGGATTATTACAGTTTTTTAAAATGTAATTTTAACATCCTGTATATCGAAACAGGGACGCCCAAATAAAAAATGGCATAAGGAAAGCATTATTTTTGTCCAAATAATATGTGGTTAATGTTACGGTCTTTTATTTTGGGACACTCTGTATATTATCCAGTGGATAACACTAGTGCATTATTTCAGATTAATGCTTTCACTGAAAACGAAGTTCTAAATTGCTTACGCAAGTTGAAACCTGAATGTACCACGGGACCTGACAGAATTCCAGCTTTTTTGTTACGTGATTGTGCCAGTTTTTGCTCCTTTATTATTATTTTTTATTTAATGTGTCAATTGCATCTAATATAGTTTCTAACATATTAAAAATGTCGAAGGTTGTTCCACAAAAAGGGTTCTAATAGCGTTATTGAAAATTACAGACCGATTGCTATTGTAAATAATTTTTCAGGTTTTTGAAATGCTTTTACATGAACCCACGTTTGCATGTATAAAGAACAGATTAACTGAATGTCAACACGGATCTTTCAAAGCCAGGTCAACATCGACCAATTTATTCTGTTTAATGGAGTTTATAGTTGACCAGAAGTCACAGATAGATGCTATTTATACTGATTTCAGCAAAGCTTTTGACATTAAATCAAGCAGTATTCCTATCTAAATGAAACAATATTGGTTTTTTCATAATGTGTTAAGATTTTACAAATCTGGAGGAATGTCAGCAATATGTAGAATTTTCTGGTCAATAGTCCCATCAGGGATGCCACAGGGTTCGGTTCTTGGGCCATTGCTTTTTAACATTTTTATAAATGACACAGTTCTTGATATAAATGTTAAATGTCGTTTGTATGCAGATGACACGAAACTATATAATAATAGAGTAGAATTGACTGCTTTAACGACTGTATTAATTTGCAAAGTTCTCATAACAGTTTAAATACATGGCGCTCTGTTAACAAGTTAGAATTAAATGTGAATAAATGCAATGTTCTTACTTTCGCACTTAAAAACAGTGCCATCCTTACAAATTGTTACCATGTGACCATTTGACATTTGATAGTAAATTGTCCTTTACGCCTCATATTCAGAAATCTATCCATCGGAAGATGGATTTAAAAATCTGAGCTTTGTAATTCGTAATATGAATGATATTCCTTCCACTCCGGCTAAAAAAACTATTGTATCAGTCTATTGTCAGATCAAAACTTACGCTTCATAAAGTTCCTACGTTTTAGATAAGAGGTTTACATACAACAAGAATCTTAAACAGATAGTTTATGACATAGACATGCCAAGTGTTTTTGATGTTGCTACAAAATATTAGTTAAGATTTCGGTTCATATAGACATATAATATTGTAACAGTACCGTATTGAACATATATTTACACAGAAATTATTAAAACGATTGAAAATTCAAATATAACTAACACTGAATTGATTGACGAAAACCAAATTATAATACCAATGGCGTCATCCTGTATCAGAAATGCTGTAATGTCATTGGACCAAAGTTTGAAACGCTCTGTATATCTTAATTATCATTGATAAAAACAAAATAAAATTATGTCCTCCATTCTTACGTAAGTCCGTGCGTCTGTGGCAAACCACTTAAGAAAAAATACAGACAGAAAATTTTAAGAATTTATGTAAGTTCACCCTGTTCAAAATGCTTCTGAACAATGAAATTCTTGCATAAATTATTGTTCACTGGTCTTATTTGAACGTAACTTCATTGTTTTTATAAAAAATTATAAAAATACAAATACCGACATAATCAAACTGGGAATTTGACAATCGATGATTTTTTGTTTATTAATAAGCGTAATAATTATATTGTCACCATATAAATAATTCAATTATCTTTCGCATCGTTGTAAATTTATGGTAATTTGCTACTATCTTCCATCTACAAACTTTTTATGTGACAATAAAGAGTTGGCTATTTCCTTTTTTTACTTAAAATATTCATAAAAAAGCCGTCAATTTAAATTAAGATGTGATATATGTACTGAAACGTCATGGTTCTTTTAATCAAGAAAGTATTTGTTAAAAAATATTGTACAGAGTGGATTTTCAACACCTAAAATCTTACTTGCGATTTTGGCAATTTTTTTATTGCTTCTTTCACTACTGTTGTGGTTGTTAGATACTTTTATGCATGATATGCTTCATCAATTTGGTTAATGTAGAACAAAATTAATCAGATGCAACCGCAGACGTGGTGAAACTTTAGCTTGTTAAGAGACGTTGACACTGTAAGAGGATATTGGTCACCACAAAGAAAACCAAAAGTTCAAATAATGCAAGATTGCAGCAGGCTAGAAAAGTTGAATACTTTGCTATAATATTTCATAGAAACGACGTTGCCAAAAGAATATTCAAGCATTGCATTTAAATAAATAATAAATCTTTATTTGTCCAACAGTTCAGTTACAGGACAAAATAAAAAAGAAATAATAAAATGAATACAATAACTAAAACACTGAATAAAAAATACTGATTACAATATACAGGGTGAATCTTAAATAAGTACAAATATTGTTACTTCTGGTGTAGTTCGTCATATAGATCAGTCTAGTGAAAGCCATTTTTAAAAATTTCTAATATTTACGGAGATATTAATTTTTAAAAAAAATACCCACATTTTGAGGACCGCTGGTTGATATCTCATCCAACAACCTAATGAAACATATGATTTGTTGCGAGGTTGCCATATCTCCTCCAATATAAATATTACGTTTCCTTTAACGTAATAGTTCTATTTTAAAAATACTTGTTTGTACAGTAAAATTGGGTATGTAGTATGATACGCAGCAATATTAACATAAATTTTAACATCTAAATAACCTTAAAATACTTAAACGATTAAAAATGAATTTCCGCAAGTTCAATACTACCGTAAAATATTTAGGAAGATATTACGTGATATTACTATGTCCAGTGTTCAAAAATTATACATAAACGTGCACACAAGCTTACCTGTTTGTTAAAAAATTAACTATTTAATCAGTAATCCACATTTCACAAGTTAAATGTCATTGTACACTGTTAGAAAGGGACACAAAACACAATTTCCTTAAGTTATTTTATGAAGAATAACGAAAAACTATGATTTTCACACATTAAATTTAATTTTCGCCACATAACCCGAAATGAGTCAATATTAACTATTTCGAATACAGAACCATAAGTGACTTCGCACTTTAATCAGTGAAAAAATTTTTAAAAATAAAGGTACACACAATCACAATATTAAATAACAAAATAAGCAGCTTGACGTATGCGTTTAATATCAAGAAAAAATGTATAAAATGCATACATTTAGACGGCAGATCCAGCAAAGTAAAATATTTTCTCTCTAATGAAATGTGTTGTGGGTTGCCGGTACAAATGGGAAAGGGAAATATGCTGGACGAATTATTAAGAGGTCGATTTATTATGGGCTTTTCAAAAGGCGCAGCTCGAGACAGATTTCATGAAGATGTTTAAAAAAGGTGTATATCGCATATAAAAAAAGCTGGTCAGAAAAACCATCAAGGTAAGTTTTCAATAATGTGCCTACGACAGGTAGGTATCACGGGCAGTAGGCGGAAACGTCGAGCAAGCAAAACTAGTCCTAAGGATTGACAGTCAGTGAGATTGCGATGAGGTTATGTTGATACCAATAAAAGAAACACAAGTGCAAAGACATCTAATATTTATGGTAAGTGATTTCATAATTCCACTACATGTAAATATAAGAATATTGGATGTTTATATAAATATATTTTACAGAGCACTGAGAAGATGTTCGATTTACTAGCTCAACTAGTTATCCACTAGGATACATTAAAATTCCAATAATCTAGTGACTTACCAGGATGATAAATGTTAATGTGCTAAAAAGTGATGGTGGACTACCCTTATTAGGAAGAAATTTTTATTATGGTTTTAAGTATTCATTCACTTCAACACAGTTACAGTACTGACGACGATATACCAGACAAACACAAAGGTCTGTTTAAGTACACCAGACTTTCTTATGGTTTATCGTGTATTCTTTCTAAATTTGTCTAAGAAGAGTATTAGTATTTTTAGATATACTTATTACGGAAACCAGTAGAGATGAACATGGTTTTAATGTAGAAAAAAATGTATGCAGATTGTCTGATTAACTGCTTTATTAAGTAAAACTGAATTTTTTAAAGAATTGGTAGTTTATTTAGATCATAAATTTAATAGATTTGGATTAGATTTGCGGTTAGTAATACTCCAATACCGATTAATCAAACACAACTTAAAGCTTTTGGTTAAGTATTATCCGAGGTATTATCATAAATTTATACCAAATAGTTTAATTATTTTGCAACCTATAAAATTTGTTAAAAAAATATATTTATTGGAATTTGTAAGAAAAATCAGACAGCTTTCATTTATATTGTTTTGTGTTCAGTATTAGTACATCATAACCCTAATTTACCTCGGGGCTGTAATTTCACATGTTATGGGATAACTCAGAAAGGCCGATTGCCTATGTGTCTCGGAGATGGATGTGCATTCTTAGTGAAGTGCAGTGATAGTGACAGTGGAGTGTAATGACAGTGGAGTGTAGTGACAGTGGAGTGCAGTGAAATTTTATTATTGCTATTTTCATGCATTATGTGGGGTTAGCAAGTTTGACTTGGGCTTCCGATAATCTGTCATGACAGTCAATGACAGTTTGATAATAAAAATAATATAAAATGTTACAGTTGACGAAATTCGCTAAAAGTTGAGATTTTTTCCCACCATCAAATAATTCGAGCGAATATTCGCAAATTTTGCGTCCATAAGGACAAGATTTTAAAACTCCCTTGAAGCAAAGACATTTGTGTAACACTGGCAACATTGTGAACCACACGTTCAGTCTGCAGCACTATGACTTATAAAAGTATGAAAGGGTCTGTCTAGGCCAGCGGTCCTCAACAAGTTTTCTGCTGAAAAATTACGAAATTTATTTAAAATTTCACTTTTTTATTACTGATTTGTTTGTAAAAAAACTATTAATTATGTGTTCTACACACCAAACTGTACTGTTGGTTAAAATATTTGTACTTATTTAAGATTCACCCTGTATATGTGCAAAATATTATGATTTAAGCCAACTTGCCTTAATAAAGTGAAAATTAAAAAGTGTTTTTTTCTAATAATTACACTGTCTATGAATGTATCAACTTAAAAATTTGGGAATAGATGTTTTTGGATATGAGATATCATAATATGTTGTCTATCCGCCATATTTGTGAGTAAATGTGTGCGTAACTTTTTTTACTCTATTTTAAAAACTACTTCTCTACAATAAGTATTCTGTAACGTAATTATTAAACGAAAATTCTGCAAAATTATACAAAAATATAGGTAAACCAGTGAGCAAGATAGAAATTGATATGCCGAAACTTTTATTTATTTTATTCGGTGGAAAAAAGTACAGTACAGCTTATGCTATTCTAATAAAATGGAAATTTAAAATGGACTAACACTGATAAAAATCAATGCATAAAAGTTTCAAAAGATTTATTTTCTTCTTCACAAAAGACAAGAAACGAGAATTACAGTTTTTCTGAACCTGTTGACATATACAAGCAAATGTACCTGCCCATGATATTTCCCATTATACCTATTAAACTGCATACCAACTAATTTACTTGTTTCCATTAAAACTTAATAGCAAACAATTTATGTAATGTAATTTTACAATTTTACCAACTACCAGCGACCACTTTTTCATAAAGAAATTAAAAGTTTTAGAAACTGTTTCATTTTTACCTTACCTCATTCTTTGGATTTAATAGTCGAAAATGTTTTCAAATCGTCTGTAAAAAATAACGTTTCGCGCATAAGAAGAGAACTTACATTATTTATGAAAAAAACGAATAGAAGTAGGCCTAGATTGGCGCCTTGTGGAACTTCGGATGCAGCAGGGTAAGCGTTTAACCTAAAAGCATTAAACGTGGTGTATTAAGAAGGATTTTATAAATAAGAGGCAAATAAATCAATCAGAGATGTAGAACATCTAAGCTTCTCTTTGGTTGTTAGCCTAAGTAATTTGCTCAAATTTTTATAGTAAATTTTTGAGAAAAGAGCGAAGAAAAGCGAAGGCGACAGAATACTTCCTTAAAAATAGCATCATAATTTCAAAATAATTTAAATACACACAAAATTTTCATATACATACGTCTGTTATACATATTTGAATTTGCCTTCTCTCGCTCTATTTGCTGATATCAGAATCAATCGCTCTGTATAAATATTTCCCAACCGAATAATTATTAGTTTTGACGTTATAATCAAGATAGCATACATTTTCGTGATCTCAATGCCGTTTTGAATGGCGCGTACGGCGACAAACAATTGAATTAACAATTAATTATTAAATATAACAAAACCTGAAAGCGTTCTCATTAAACTCATATATTAGATTTGCGTTGGCTAGCATTGCGTTAGAATTGAAAAGTGTGCCAATGTTAAAACAAAAAAATGAGGAAGTGAACTAGAGCAATATGCTGTCTAGGTTATTGCATATTTTTTATATTAAAGGATGTGTCAAACCAGGAAGTCGAGTAAAAGTTAACTGGTTTTAAAATATTTATGTTTTTTATGATGCGTTACGATTACAATGCAATGTATAATTTTATGTCTCGTGAAATTAAATTGAAATTTTGATCGATATCTCGAAAACCAAAAGAGATATCTGTATATTAAGTAAAGTGTAATGCAGATAAATCAATTATTTGCAATATAAACAATGTTTAAAATTTTACATATTAAGTACATTAGGAATTAGGACACTCTTCTAAAAATTTTTGAGATGCGATTTTAATGATTTTTTATATATTAGCCTTCTAGATGTACTTGTTGAACCTATCATTATGAACCAGTCCACAGTCTTATATGTTTTTTTTAATACTTTTTTTATTAACAATCTGATGAGAGGGCTTTCTTCAGCATTACCTAAAACCCCTGTGGACCAAATTTCATCAATTTGTATCGAAGAATAATTTTTTTATAGAGCTTTAAATTTAAAGTTTATTTGAATTTGTATTTCCATTAAAAAAATGTAGATGGCAGCGGAAATATATGAAACTTATTGCTAATTTACAATATTGTTCCTCTATTTATTTCAGAAATTAAAATATTAATGTAAAAACAATACTATTACAACAACTAATAAAATTTATTTGAACAAGAAGACTATTAATTTTAATAACTAATAAAAATAACTTAAATAGTCGATATTTCCTTCGGTTTATTAATATTGTTGTTTTTGTTTGTTTATTTTCGAGTATTTCGATTGATTTAGTTTTCTTACCATTCTTAATGTGACTTCTTCAAATAAATTTTATTAGTTATTGTAATAGTATTGTTTTTACAGTAACATTTTAATTTGTAGTAAAGTAAATAGATGAACAATATTTTAGATTAACAATAATTTTCAGACATTTCCAATACCTTCTATACATTTTTAATGGAACACAAATTCAATAAACTTAAAAAGTTTTAAGGATCTATAAAAAAATTATCCTTTGATACAAATTTATTAAATTTGGGCCATAGTAGTTTTAAATGACTGAAGAACACCAAGTCATCAGGTTTGTAATAAAAAAAGTTGCTTAAGTATTTCTCGAAAAAATCTATTGCAAAAAAAAATATAAAAGCTGGTAGTAGGTTTAACAAACACATCTAGAAAGTTAATATATATAAAAAAATCATTAAAACCGCGCATCCCAAAAAGTTTTTTAGAATTGTGTCCTATTTCAGATATTAAATTTTTGTTGGGAATGCAGTTTTTATAGAATAATGAACTGTGCTGCTAAAACAGCATACAATATTGGTAATGCATGTGAAATATTAATATATGTATAGAAAGCTAAGTTGCATTTTAGAATCATATGTGGTTAGAATGTTTTAAACTTTAAATACATTGTTGGTTGCTTAAATGTGATACAATCAAATCATTTGAAAATCCGCGAACGTGATTACAATCCTCATTCTCACGAGAAAACGTACAGTTAAGTATTTATTTAATTGGTTTTCTTGAAGCCGGAAAATTTTGTGAAATGCAATAAATTATCGTAAAATATTCGTTGTAAAGTTATTCTTTAGTATATCTGGATATTTCGTGTCATTAGTTTTTCACTTTTAAAATTACGTGAAGTAAACAAAAGCTAGAAATAAAAGAAATATATATAAGCGAAACATTTACGATGTGTTACTTTGAAATATCTCAATAACTTTCAAACCTGTCGGAGTATTAAAGAAAATTGGCACAATTATGTTTTTTGGCACGGCAAATTATAATTTTTAACTAATTTTGGCGTTTTTTTATACTACAGGTTTCAAAGTTATTGAGATATTTCAAAATAAAATTCTAACATTGAACGCCCTGTATTTTTGAAACCAGCAACATTCGGATAAGGCATATTTGGCTCAATCGAATTATTTTGGTTACAAGTATCTCCAACTCCGAAATTTCCCAACTTTCACAAACCCGTATTACAGAAGTGTCTGTAATTTTTACCAAATCGCGTACGGACATCCCTGGACCAAAAATGGTGTAAAATTTTACCCGATTTTTTCCTATACAGGGTTTTTACGTGAAGTAGCAAAATGGTACCAGTGAATGTAGAGCCAAAAATAAGAGGATGGAAGTAAAAATATCTTAATGAAAATTGCATCTCTGGTGCGATATACCCTCTTAAAGCAGGGGATTGAAATTCACAGGTTAAAGAAAAAAATTAAAATGAATTTCAATCCCCTCCTTTAAGAGGGGATTGAAATTCATTCATTCATTCATTTCATTTTTTTCTTTAACCTGTGAATTTCAATCCCCTCTTTTAAGAGGGTAGATGCAAGTTTCATATAATACTTTTATACTTTTACTTCAATCCTCTTATTTTTGGTTCTACATTCACTGGTACCATATTTGCTACTTCATTTAAAAGCACCCTCTATAGTTTGCTGTTCTTATATGTTACAACCACATTACTATATATATTCTTCAAGTAAAGCATTTACGACACCAGTCTAGACCATCTAACAATCTATAAATCAAAAGAATTGTCAGAGAAGGGAATGGGAAGAACATTTACATCTTACTTGACCTTTAAACACAGACATGTGTTGACCTAGACCTCTGCCCAGTAAGAAATTGCAATTTCTAAGATCTACTCGCACTTCCATACTGTTAAAATTGCGAAACGGCTATTTAAAATACACTTCACGTCTGACAGGAAACTAGCTAGATCTATTAAATGGACTGTGAGATGGCCCTGCAGTGATAACCCGGAAAGAGAGACGATGCCATTATAAGACGGTAAGCCACGTGCGATGGTATCTGCTGTGATATTTCTTGTTCGACTGAGGCGGCTGAGACTAAACGAGGCCGATGTGCAAGCTCCATGGCTGCAAGACAGCTTATTGAGTTTCAAATAGGGATTCTTTATTACATTTTTACAAATGTTTTCCTACTTTTTGTTTAATTTCACGGCCTCCTAGATACCGGTGTGAAAGCAGCACCCAAAGATAGCACCCGAAATTTCTGAAGATAGCCGAATGACCATGGACGTTCGTTGATTAAGGTATACAAATATGAAAATGATATTGTAAGTTCCAAGGCGTTATCTCATAGCAAGCAACATCTTGGGGATGATACTTAGTATCAGAGTTCTTCAAGGGATGCTTATTACTCAGAAAAATTATGATCAACTAGAAATGGGTCCCAGGGGGTGAAATATGATAGCACCCGAAAAAAATAATTTCCAATATCTCGGAAAATACATGCCGTTGCAACTTGCCACTTGGTATGCAGTTTCCTCAAGGGGTACACATTATGTAAAAAAATATGATGGACTTGAAATGGGTCCCAGGGGGTGAAATATGATAGCATTCGAAAAAAATAATTTCCAATATCTCGGAAAATACATGCCATTCCAACTTGCCACTCGGTATGTAGTTTCCTCAAGGGATACACATTATGTAAAATAAATATGATCGACTTGAAATGGGTACCAGGGGGTGAAATATGATAGCACCCGATAAAAATAATTTCCAATATCTCGGAAAATACATGCCGTTGCAACTTGCCACTCGGTATGCAGTTTCCTCAAGGGATACACATCATGTAGAAAAAATATGATCGACTTGAAATGGGTCCCAGGGGGTGAAATATGATAGCAAATTATTTTTTTCGGGTGCTATCATATTTCACCCCCTGGAACCCATTTTAAGTCGATCATATTTTTTCTACATGATGTGTATCCCTTGAGGAAACTGCATACCGAGTGACAAGTTGCAACGGCATTTATTTTCCGAGATATTGGAAATTATTTTTTTCGGGTGCTATCATATTTCACCCCCTGGGACCCATTTCTAGTCGATCATATTTTTTATACATAATGTGTATCCCTTGAGGAAACTACATACCGAGTGGCAAGTTGCAACGGCATGTATTTTCCGAGATACTGGAAAGTATTTTTTCGGGTGCTATCATATTTTGCCTCGTATTTTACCCCCTGGAACCCATTTCTAGTTGATCATAATTTTTCATCCCTTTAAGAACTCTGATACTAAGTATCATCCCCAGGATGTTGCTTACTATGGGATAACGCCTTGGAACTCAATATCATTTTCATATTTGTATACCTTAGTCAACGAACGTCCATGGTCATTCGGCTATCTTCGGAAATTTCGGGTGCTATCTTTGGGTGCTGCTTTCACACCGGTCTCCTAGATAACCAAAAGTTTTTGTATTTCAGTAATCAAAGTTTCAAAGATTTTTAATAGACCATCGCAATATATAATATACAGGGTGTCATTGTATCAAACAAAACATATTTTACTAAATCGTTTTTTCTTTTTGACCACACAGCAAAAGAAGAAGGGAAAAATGTTTACACTATTTTTGGTCCAGGGAAGTTCGCACTGAAAAAGGGTACATTTTATCTCATCGCGATTTGATAAATTTTGCAAAAGTGCTTGCGTAATGTATTTTAACGAATATATGGTATAATTTACTTGCAATAGTGTAAATTTCAGTTAAAATCAGCGTTTACTTACCTTGCACACCGTAAAAAGTTTTGAGTAAAATTCTATTCAAAATCAACACAAATGGTTGTCAAAACTAGTTCACTAAATAGCTAAATAAATCATTTAAGGGTTACACTGAACAATTTTTGAACTAACTTTCTAAACTATGTGTTATTATAATATTTATTCCTGTTACTAACTACACACTATTTGAAACAAAAGTTTTCTATAACAAGTTGAAAATAATAAAGATTGTGATTATATTTGTAGATAATAACATGACACAGTATGATAGATAAAGTTCAAACGGCTCTTTATTAAATAAACTGTTTTAATCAATGATTTCCAGGTTTGTTCTATTTTCCAAAATTTTATAGCTAAGTAGTTGAGGATTAAAGAAAATGGTAATCATGTAATGACATACACTAGATAGGTTTTCTGAAATAACAAACAAATCAACAATTTTTTTATATTGGATGAAGACGGCATTTGTTACTCACCTATTTCTAGTATATTTTCATGACACAAATTCTCACTTTACAGTTTATATCATATTTTTTATGCAAATTGTAATTTGAAAATGTATTTACAATTGCGGTCTATGGTTCATGATCAGGTTAGAACAATACACTTATGATTATCATTCACAGATAGCAATGACTTGAATCATACATAGCAAAAATACAACCGCGCATCGGTACCTGTAGGTACTAAGTATTGTGTAGATAAGCTCATTTCTTTGTTGAAATGTTAAATTTACTCAATCTTCAGCACCAAATCAATTCACTCATAAATAAGTTTGAACTTACTCAATGTTATTTTTTACCGTGCCGTACTCTCTATTACTTCCGGTTTTACTGGAAGTCGACCCTAACTTCGTTAAAAAACAAAAAAAATTACAAGAGCATTTAAGTCTATTTTGAACACATTGTATAAATGTTCATTTAAAAATTGCAGTCATCTGTGTGATCTAGATGATTTGTACCTTCAAAATTGAAAGTAAAATCTGACAGTATCAAATATAAATAAATATTTTAAATTACCATTTAGCATCAAATAAATGTTATTCTAAATATGTAACATAAAGACACAAGTTTACATAATTTTAACTGAATATATTCAAAATACTGCCCTGCAGCAGTTAAGGATATTTATTACTTATATTTGAGTGTTGCTGGATCTTGTTAAAATTACGAAATATCGCGTTTGGTTGTAATCTAAATGTTCATTTATCCAAACAATCTAGCAGTTATATAAGAAAACTTTGTAAAACAATATTTATCTACTTTTCTTGTATATCTCACAAAATATTTAATTATATTTTACAAAATGTGTCTGGTTAGAGTGTGGGAAATTTGTTTTGCAATTCGAATAATTTAATCAAGATGCCATCTAAACAATTGTTTCAGTATGATGATATCTAGATCCCAGTAAACACACATACGTTATTTAAACGTATTTTCAACGTACCATTGGTTGATAATTCGTGTTACGTTACAAAATCAACCATTATTTTATGGTTAGAAAAGTAACGGTCTAACATAACGTTTAAAATACGTACTTTTTTAACAAAAAATGATGGCAAACCTTTTGTAACGTTTTAGAGTAACAGGCATAAGTAATGTTTACAAAACGTATCATAAACGTTTTGCAATTAATAAATATTTCGGAACGATACCAATTCAAAGTAAATTTTATACAATATAATTTAATAAAACGATATTGCATTTAGAATATATGGGTACTTATATATACAAATAACTAGATAGTAATTATTTTTTAATAAACCTCACAAGTGTTAAAAAACAGTACAATTTAAACGTGTATTATACGTTATAATCATTCATTGAAATAAGGAAGCGAATTGCCGTTTTTTACACGTGTCAATTATAATGCCGTTAAACGTTCTATACGAATTTAATAATCTTATTGGTAGATAAAGATTACGTGTTACACACATATCATTTCAAGTTCTTTTTTGTAAAAGTTTGTGAGTTGCATATTCATCACTGTACGTACCTACCTACTGTGATCCGTGAAATATTTCCCTATTTTATTTTGGTAAGTATACCTACTTCTATAAGTATTTAATTTTATTTTATTAATATAAGAATATTAGGTTTTTTTACATTACATGTTACAAATAATTATATAATGGAATCTAAATTTATTCCACTATAACTTTTCCTACTTATGTTTCAAAATACTTACAAAGACGATGACAAAATTAGTAAAAGTAGGCGTGTGAATTTTGTACTCGTACATGCCTACGTTAAATTACTTTGTAAAATGGGTAACAATTATTATGACTTGGTAATTTTTTTACTTTATACTAAAATTTAAGATACAGTGACATATTTCTAATCATGATTGGGAATGATTTAAACTTTTTTATTTCCTTTCTTGACTAACTACTTCGTGGTCATATTAAATGTATATTAGGTTATTATTATTGTTATTATTATTAGCATTATTATTATATTTATAACTATAATAGATTAAACTTAGACATGTTTAAAGTTTAGACTTTCTTTAAATAATCTATGTTATCCAATGTGAGTGAAGTTATTTATATGAAACTTGTTCAGACCTAATTTCATTGTTTTTAGGTTCCAATTAGTAGCATAAATAAGATATATTATTTTGGTATTTTTATATTTTGTTTGTATTATATACATATTATTATTTATTTAATAAACTATTACTGATATTAAAACCAATTATTTATTGTTACCTACCTAAATTTGAAATTAAACAATAGGTATTGATAATAATTATTAATAGGAACAAGATTAAATGAGAGAAGATTTTGTAACTATTTTATTTATATTATATTAATTCCCTGATAATTATTTATTTAATACAGAGTGGTCCAGAATGTACCGTAAATACTACGTTAAAAAATAAGGGTACTATTTTACATAAATTTTTGTTCAAAACTCAATAATAAGAGAGATATAACCCTCTGAGGGATGAAATAAAAATCATTTTTTTTTAAATGTCTTTCAGATACTTTTGAATAATGGGTTCATGGGGTGAGTATATGATATTAGGATAATTAAATTTTTGTTACCACTTATTCAATCATCATTATATTTAAGGGGTAGTTTTGGATAGTATTTTTTTAAATTTGAAATTATGTATTTAAAAAAAATACTTATCACTCAAAACAACGCTTTAATCTTAAAAGGATGGAATATGTGGTAACATAAAATTAATTGTACTAAAACCTAAAAAAAAATAAATTCATTATAAAAGTATTATAGTTAGTTAAGTGTTATAGATATTTAAAGAAGTGGTTTTTATTTTGCTGGTTTACAGGATTAAGTGTACCTGATTATTTAGTTTTTGAGTATATATATATACCCTTATTTTTTAACGTACTATCTAATCTAGCATTTATGGTACACAATTCTGGACCAAACGTAAAACATAAAACTTATTAATACTAAAAATGATCGTTCCACATTTACTAATATTAAACGTTTGTACTTTGGTTACCAGAAACGTGTAAAACCGCGACATTTTTAAGTTGATTGTACGTACAAAAGCCACGCCTTTTTCAAATGTTGTATGGGCATTATAAACGGTTTTCTAACGTATATGTATTTACTGGGATACTTTAAAAATCGACAGGAGTGAACATATTAAAGTAAGTCATTATAAGTTATTATTTAATTTGCATAATTTTACTCATTTATGACATTGTAGGTACCTCCTAAAACTAATAAATACATTGTACTATATCACTGGTAATATAAATATTCTAAACAACTTATATTTAGTACATTTATCCTTCCCTACCTCATTTTACCTTACCTTAGTTTACCTTACCTTACCTTACTTAACGTTCGCTCATCTTACCTTAATAAATCTAAGATTCTTTGTTAATTTAATTTAATTAATCCTTTCACCCCATCTACCAGATCTCATTTTCTACATTTTAAATTGTTAACCAATTTCTGCCAAGACAAATTCAAATTTCAAATTGGCGTAAATTGCAGTCATTATCTAAGTACCTACCAGTCTTTTACGTCCCGAAGTAAAAGTAGTACTTGTTTAGACATTCAATTAAGTATCGACGCCTACTTTTTTAAATATTATTTATTATCCAACTATGATGATATCAGTTAATTGTTTCCAATGGACATACCTATATTGTCAGCGCAAATCACCTTGCACAAAAACTGTTAATAGTAACACTTTTAATTTGAAAAAAAAAAACGAAGGTCCTCATTAAACAATTAAAAATAAACTAGATTACACGTTTGTGTCTGAGGTTGCATGTCTGACCTGGCATTGAAGTCGCTTGTATCACTATTAAACTTTTGTGATTTACTCTAATTATTTAAAGGGTTTGTTTCAGAATCTTGTAAACGCTAATAAAAGGACCTTCAATGTATATAGTTTTAAATTTATTGTATATTTTTTTTAAATATTGAATGCTATAAATACAAATTTATTCCCACGAAAGTGGATAATCGGGTAATCATCTTAGTCGATAAAACAATCTAATAGCAAGTGATATAATAAATAGTCACATTGTTTTAATAGTATAAAAAATTAACGATGAGAAAGAATAGTGAATTTCACAGTCGTATTATAAAATTAAATTATAGACATATAATGAATTAAGCATAGCTATTTTTATTCTCACTGAAATTATTCTAAAAAATAGAAATTAGAAAAGTGAAATTAAATTAATTATGTTTTCCAGTCGGAAACTTTAATGTTTTTGGCATAATAAGTGTGTACCTATTAAATAATATTTAATTTAATTTATTTTCTTGTGGAATTAACCTCTTTTAAAATATTTTACATAAACACAAATACATACGTATTTGTGAAATAATGTTAGGTAGTTTAATAAACAAAAAAATATCTTGAAAGTTAACGTTTTTATAAGAAAGAGAATTGCGAAGCCTATCCTAGAATTTATCCGGCAAAAATTTTTTTTGAATATACAATACAAAATACAATTTTGTAAAAAAAATTATTTAAAAATTACACTTCTGCAGGGCACTGGAAACTGGTCCACTGTAAAATCTGAACTTACGCAAAGCAAAGCATCCAATCGGTTCCTGGCACGGCGGCAAAGTGTAACAAAAAATTACAGAAAAATTGAAAAAACTTCCTAATAGGGGAAATAAATAAAAAATAACACCTATATATCATCAAATTCAACTCATTTTTGCCTCTATTGTTATTTATTATTACCTAATTATTAAAATTAATTTGTGGTTTTAATTAATGAAATAATTTGAAATAGGTATCTGTGTTTGGCACATGTCTACCAGAAAATTTTTCTGTGTACAGATGAGAAGCTGCTAAAGTATTAAGTCTTACTTCACTATAAATTAAAACCATATTCATCAATTCATATGTCAGTTCTAAAAAAGGTATTATCATTCATTATAAATGCATCCGTTGACACATCTAGTTAATCTGTCTTTTTCTACGGGATGTTTTCCCAGCATATTGAATGTTGGAAAAATAGTGACAATCCATAAAAACGGTGATCCATTAAATATGCAAAATTATATAAAGGATTGGTTTTCTCAGAACACATTATATTTTAACACCGAAAAAACTCAAATTGTAAGATTTCACAGTTCTCAAAAACGATGTAATTTATTGAATTTGGTTGCAAATAATACCACTTGACAAACACTTGAATTGGAAAATTCATTGTGAAACATTAGTAAGTAAACTTTCCTCTGTCACCTATTTATTTCGTAATTTGAGAGCGGTTCTTAATATGCATCAGCTCCTTTATTTGTACTATGCTCAGGTACATTCTAGGCTTAGGTATGGTGTCTGTTTCTGGAGTAATTCTACGTTTTCTTCAAAAGTTTTTGTTGTTCAGAAGAGAGTCTTGAGATGCATTGTAGGCGTTTCTAGTACTCACTCATGTAGAGATATTTTTAAGAATTTAAAAATCCTACCATTACCTTGTCTATTTATATTTGAAATGAGCTTGTATATCTTTCAAAATAAAAAAGAATTTATTGTAAATAGTTCCTGCCATGAATATAACACACGACAAGGAAATGATTTCTATGTTCCATTTGCCCGGAAAAAAATTACAGCTAATTTTCCTAAATGTTTAGGAATCGATTACCGCAGCAAGTAACGTCAGTTGATAAAGAACATTTGTTTAAAAATGTTTTAAAAACATTTTTATTGGATAAATGTTATTATTGTATGACTGATTATTTTATGTAATATGTCATAGTTAGTAAGTTTGTCTGACTATTCCTATACATGTATATATATATATATATATATATATATTGTTATGTTATGTAATTTTGTTGGGCGTCAAATAATATTTATGTTTGAATTGTATTTGTGTTTCTTTAATGATTTGTGTTTATGTCTTCTGTGTGTAAAAGAAAATTGTATTTATTGGACTACAAACCTGTTCCTATACATGTATATATATATATATATATATATATATATTGTTATGTTATGTAATTTCTTTAAAGGCAGTTGCGTATTAAAAGTTGCCTAATAGTCAAATAATATTTATGTTTGAATTGTATTTGTGTTTCTTTAATGATTTGTGTTTATGTCTTCTGTGTGTAAAAGAAAATTGTATTTATTGGACTACAAACCTGTTCCTATACATGTATATATATATATATATATATATATATATATATATATATATATATATTGTTATGTTATGTAATTTCTTTAAAGGCAGTTGCGTATTAAAAGTTGCCTATCTTTAATATTTTTAATTCTTAAAATTCGTGATTCAGTGGCATTCTTCTAATGGATGTTCATTGCTGGTGATGTATTATATTTGCCAATCATACTTTATTTGACAGATGGTCCACTAAATAACGAGTTTTAATATATTAAATAGAAAAGTAAATATTATTAACTATACTAAGGTAAGTAACTTATTATTTTAATAATTCTTAGAGTCTGTGACTGTCTATTTTGTGAATTTTATGGCTAGCTAGAGTTTTTTGTCTCTTATTAAATTTACGTAAATTTCTGTGAATTTATGTGCACATAAAATACCTTTCTGATGTTAATTTTCTTTTTATAAGACTTCTACTAGAAATCCCTCTTAACTTGTGATTGGGCTGCTAATATTGATGGCTGGTTTTCCCACTATATGGTACTGCCAAATTCCTAGCTTGCACCTGGATCTCTGTTTATATTGTTACTCGACACTTTTCTTATGACGTAAGTATTACTTTTAACTATTACTTTACTTTTTCTTGCTCAATTTCTTATTTTTCTAGGACCTTTCTTCAAAAACCCACGCTGCTTTTCTTTTTATTCTTTCGTCTCTAATCAACAAACTTTTGTTTTCTTTAATATTTTTCTATCAATTTGATATCTTGATTCCTTGTTGTAAAATTTGCATACATATTATGGTTCATACATATGATCTTATTTAGTTTTTCGATGCACTGTTTTTTTATGTTTTCACTGAACTACTTAAATCTACTACAAAATTTTTTTATGTAATTACAATTTTACTTATATCTAATTATTAAATATTCTTCAATATTACTCTTTTTATGTACATTGTTATATCTCTTGTGAAGCCAACTTTAGACTTGACATTTGTCCATGTCTATGATATTTATTTGACATTTCGCAACATTTTATACCTTTTTATTTATTTAAATTGCTAATATTTTAATTATCTTCGCTTGACTTCTGTCGATATGTGTATGATATTATTAAATGATCTTTTCTTTTTCTTTCTATATACTTTGATCTGGGTTTAACTCCTTTTTTGTTTATGAACTATTGATAAATATGAGATCATGTCCCAATATTTAATGAAATTTAACTATATTTTATTTTCAAGAATGTTAATTTATTTAATTTACACTATAATAACTACTTATATGTTCTGCATTGTCACTTTTTATATTATTTTGTTTAATTCTACTATATTTTAATTTTAATAACAATAATAATTTCTATTCTATTTTATGGTTTTTAAAAATAAACATGTAAATCCCCATAAGTATTGAAGCTGATATTTCATATTGTCTCAATATATATATATATATATATATATATATATATATATATATATATATATATATATATATATATATATATATATATGTCAAGTGTTACCACTTATTTCATCCCTTAAGATTAAAGCGTTGTTTTGAGTGGTAAGTATTTTTTTTGAAATACATAATTTCAAATTAAAAAAAAATACTATCCAAATTTACCCCTTAATCATAAGTGGTAACAAAAAATTAATTATCCTAATATCATATACTCACTCTATGAACCCATTATTCAAGAGTATCTGAAAGACATTTAAAAAAAAATGATTTTTATTTCATCCCTCAGAGGGTTGTATCTCTCTTATTACTGAGTTTATTACTAATAATTGTTACACATTTTACAAAGTAATTTAACGTAGGCATGTACTAGTACAAAATTCACGCGCCTACTTTTATTAATTTTGTCATCGCCTTTGTAAGTATTTTGAAACATAAGTAGGAAAAGTTATAGTGGAATAAATTTAGATTCCATTATATAATTATTTGTAACATGTAATGTAAAAAAAAACTAGTACTCCTATATTAATAAAATAAAATTAAATACTTATAGAAGTAGGTATACTTACCAAAATAAAATAAGAAAATAGTTCACGGATCACAGTAGGCACGTACAGTGATGAATATGCAATTGACAAACTTTTATAAAAAAGAACTCGAAATGGTATGTGTGTAACACGTGATCTTTATCTACCAATAAGATTATTAAATTGGTATAGAACGTTTAACGGCATTATAATTGACACATGTAAAAAACGGCAATTCGCTTCCTTATTTCAATGAATGATTATAACGTATAATACACGGTTAAATTGTACTGTTTTTTAACACTTGTGAGGTTTATTAAAAAATAATTACTATCTAGTTATTTGTATATATATAAGTACCTATATATTCGAAATGCAATATCTTTTTATTAAATTATATTGTATAAAATTTACTTTGGGTTGGTATCGTTCCGAAATATTTATTAATTGCAAAACGTTTATGATACGTTTTGTAAACATTACTTATGCCTGTTATTCTAAAACGTTACAAACACGTTTTTGTTCAATGTCAATATATTAATCAGTTGACACAGACGTTTTATAAAGGTTTAAATAAATAAGTTTTATTTAAATATTTTAAAAACGTTTATTTAACGTTACAATAGGTTTGCTAACATTTTTTGTTAAAAATGTACGTATTTTAAACGTTATGTTCGACCGTTACTTTTCTAACCATAAAATAATGGTTGATTTTGTAACGTAACACGAATTATCAACCAATGGTACGTTGACAATACGTTTAAATAACGTATGTGTGTTTACTGGGATACTTCTTCATTTTAATGATTTATTTAAGTAAAAGCTTAAAATATCTCCATTTCAACTGACACTTTTTTCAAAATTTGTTCTTGCTGAAATCTGATTAAAAAGCAATATTTATTCATTCTTATCACTATTGAGGTATATTAATTAATAAAATTAAACCTACAAAGTTTAATTCTGGGGTATTTTAAAGTTGACTCTACATGACACCTGAAGTTTAAAATTTTAAGTACATTATTATACTTAAATATAGATTAGATTTCTCTCCGTGTACCAATTTTTCCAAAAGTCATAATAATTTTATTGAGCATGTGTTGGATATCTGTATTACCTGCCACTCAAAGATAATAACGTTTGTGGTTTCAGTTTCAAATACTGTTCATTATCGGTTTAATACTTTTAGGTTAATACAGCAACAATTCCACAGGCAAATTTTCCTCATGTTTCTCAATCTGGCATCAAATTTCGTAAGACTGATTTACTTTAAACAACGTACCGTCAATTTTGGCTGATTACGTCATGAGTACTATCTGTTATCTCCTTCTACATTCGAAATTGGAGGTCCAATTAGTATTACACTAATTACTTTGAAAGCTTTATCACGATCCGGTGCAACATTACGTGCTACACGCTCGTTTCACAAAAAGTGCCTTACAAATCGAATTCCCACACTGCAAGGGACGTGATGGTTATAAAACGTCTTATCAAAATGCGACCTGGGTTTCTGCAGGAGATGTTTCTCAGGTTCTTAGTTTTCGTTACTATATACGATTTCTAACCGACTGCTTAAGCTCAGCATACTAATAGCAATTGATTAAACATTGGAAATCTATTGTTCAATTGTCAGTAGTCGCCTGATAAATATTAAGCGACTGCAAGTTTCAAAATTTCAGGCAATCTGCCATATTTCCTGAAAAAAATCCGTAGGCTTGCCCAACTATGTTTCGTTGTTCCGTGAGTATTACATATACATTTTGAGATGAGGTGAATAACAAACATCCATATTAAGATAAGAATCTAAACAAATCTTTTTATGACTCACTAACACTTGCTTCATCATAGTTTTATACCCACTATTACTTATGGTATTTATCAAAGGTGCGTGAAGTTGCACCTTATATGCCTTAGTAAAATTAGCATATTTACTGTTACCAAACATATAATTAAAAATTATGACATGGTTAAACGAATCTGGATTGTAATTAGTGTAAAAAAGGTAGTTGCTAATGGCCTCTTCTTCGTTTATGATCAAATTCTACGTGACGAGTTAAGAATGTTGATATATGGAAAGTATTTCGCTTTATTTATTATACACATTAACAATACGAATTACAGTACCTTCAGTGTCACAAGACAGTCAAAATATAGTATTTACTAACATACCACCAGCTGCAGAATGATCTAGTTAGAACAGAATTTCCTATAAACAGTCTAGTAGATAGAAGGAGCTGGTATGGTTGATTTATGCTCGTATTTGGAGTGGTGTTTAGAGACAATTACAAAAATTTATGCGAAGATTTGTTTAAATAAAATTTGGGGCACGTTAATGGGATGAGGTAAGGTCCATTTTCGATCGAAAGTACTGTCTTCAGGATTTGTCATAAAGAACTAATGACGTCTTCAATTATACCCAATTTTTTTTTCTGTTAGAAAGTTATTTTTTTTCTAATAAACTTTTATTAGACACATTTTTCTGTATTACGTGCCGTTTAAAAGTTATAAGCACTATCGTACTAAAGAGTCTCAAAAGAAACACCACCTAAAAATCACATTAGCGGTGGAAGGATCAAGTTCAATACGAACGTCAAACGTAAAACTTTTTTGCTTACATAATGTTTTCTCATTCAGAAAAAAATTATATGTAGTTAATTTACGGCGGGTTACAAAGACATTCAAGAAGAGCTGTAGAGTTGTATCGAGAAAGGCATCCAGAGCCCATACTATCGAGTTTCAGACACCATGTACTTACCTTACCGTACTCATCTTACCTTACTTTACTTACCTTCTCTTACTTACCTTATTTACCTTACCTTACCTTTCTCACCTTTCCTTAACTTACCTCACTTTAAACTAGTTGAAACATATTTATGTAACAGTTGTGTTTCTTTTAGATTTTCGCATAAATTTAGAGCTGCAGGAATAAAATCCGGTCCTGAAAACTGTTACGGCGCTGAAATTGAAAACTTATCAGGCGATTGATTGGTCTGAATAATTAATAAAGCGAATAAATACCTATCTGTTTGGCAACAGCATTATCAGTGTGTCCTAAGTCGTATCAACTATCGATTATATTATCAATTTCAGTTTAATACCGCAGCATTACATAAATCTGCTTAAATTGTTGTACTAAGCTAAGCGTAAAATTTATGATTTTAGGGCAGGTGGAACAAAAATGCCTTTATTTATCGACTTTGGTTATTTTTTAGACAGTAACATGGTCGACTGACTACGAACTTATATGATAACGTAAAAGTATTCCAGTAATGTAATCCAATTATTTTCAATTTATAAAATCATTAGAGAAGTTCGATCTGAGTAATATATTAGTTACACATATTATACCATTTACAGAATGTTGTAAGATGAAAATTAAAAAATTATTGAAAATTTCTAGCATCAGAGTGTATCTGATGCAGCAAAAAAGCGTCAGCAACATCAAACTGATTGTGAAAACTTCCAGACATTATACATATTAGATACACTTGAAGGCAAATTACAATGAAAAAGTATACTTTGGTGCTGGTTAGGAAATTTCTAGTGGTCAAATCTTGTTACTATGCTCTTTTGGTTTTGAAGAAATGAATATTGTGAAATCGACGCTAACTTTCGATATTGCCCATGTGAAAAATCTAAATTGTACTTTTTTAAATTTTTAATCGAACATAATTTTGATATGCACCAAATTGACAAAAACCAACTATTAGCACCTTTTCAATATAAAACTGTACAAGAAAGAAATACAAACAATACGAAAATACACAATGTTCTTTCCAGCTAAGACATTCGTCGATCGTAATACCCAAAAATTTTACGTCTGTGTTAAACAACAATGTGTCCTCATTCAACGCTATGCTTAAAGGTTCACAATATTTCTGTTATGAAATCTCCCGATCTTCGTTTTTTGTGCATTAAAACAAAGATTGTTAGATATCGTTACCAATTATTTACCAACTGCAAAACTTGATTACATTTGCGTTCTAATTGGCCATCTGTGGCGTCTGAAATTATGACTGGTCATCTGCATACATAGTAAAATTTGCATCGGCAATAAGACAATTTAGTTCATTTGTATAGAATAAAAACAATACTGGGCCAAGCACTGAACCCTGTGGGACTCCCATGTCAACATATTTGTACTCAGATCGAAGGGTTAGAAAAGATTGTATCCAGTCCAATGCCACTCCGCGTATACCATATGAATAAGGTTTCGATACAAGTTTATTATGATTCACACAGTCGAATGCCCTACTGAGGTCACAAAAGATCCCAACAGGGCACTCGCCTGCTTCCAAGAACTTCAAGGGAATAGAATAAAATCCATGCATTGCAGTTTGCGTAGACATGTTTAATCTAAAGCCATGTTGATTTTTTGTAAACAATTTATACTTTGCAACAAATTTTAAAATACGTTCCAGATAACAATACTCCAAGATTTTAGAAAATGTCGAAGCAATGAATGCATATAATAATAATAATAATAATAATTTATTTTCTACAATTGACATATATATATATATATATATATATATATATATATATATATGTCAATTGTAGAAAATAAATTATTATTATTATTATTATTATATGCATTCATTGCTTCGACATTTTCTAAAATCTTGGAGTATTGTTATCTGGAACGTATTTTAAAATTTGTTGCAAAGTATAAATTGTTTACAAAAAATCAACATGGCTTTAGATTAAACATGTCTACGCAAACTGCAATGCATGGATTTTATTCTATTCCCTTGAAGTTCTTGGAAGCAGGCGAGTGCCCTGTTGGGATCTTTTGTGACCTCAGTAGGGCATTCGACTGTGTGAATCATAATAAACTTGTATCGAAACCTTATTCATATGGTATACGCGGAGTGGCATTGGACTGGATACAATCTTTTCTAACCCTTCGATCTGAGTACAAATATGTTGACATGGGAGTCCCACAGGGTTCAGTGCTTGGCCCAGTATTGTTTTTATTCTATACAAATGAACTAAATTGTCTTATTGCCGATGCAAATTTTACTATGTATGCAGATGACCAGTCATAATTTCAGACGCCACAGATGGCCAATTAGAACGCAAATGTAATCAAGTTTTGCAGTTGGTAAATAATTGGTAACGATATCTAACAATCTTTGTTTTAATGCACAAAAAACGAAGATCGGGAGATTTCATAACAGAAATATTGTGAACCTTTAAGCATAGCGTTGAATGAGGACACATTGTTGTTTAACACAGACGTAAAATTTTTGGGTATTACGATCGACGAATGTCTTAGCTGGAAAGAACATTGTGTATTTTCGTATTGTTTGTATTTCTTTCTTGTACAGTTTTATATTGAAAAGGTGCTAATAGTTGGTTTTTGTCAATTTGGTGCATATCAAAATTATGTTCGATTAAAAATTTAAAAAAGTACAATTTAGATTTTTCACATGGGCAATATCGAAAGTTAGCGTCGATTTCACAATATTCATTTCTTCAAAACCAAAAGAGCATAGTAACAAGATTTGACCACTAGAAATTTCCTAACCAGCACCAAAGTATACTTTTTCATTGTAATTTGCCTTCAAGTGTATCTAATATGTATAATGTCTGGAAGTTTTCACAATCAGTTTGATGTTGCTGACGCTTTTTTGCTGCATCAGATACACTCTGATGCTAGAAATTTTCAATAATTTTTTAATTTTCATCTTACAACATTCTGTAAATGGTATAATATGTGTAACTAATATATTACTCAGATCGAACTTCTCTAATGATTTTATAAATTGAAAATAATTGGATTACATTACTGGAATACTTTTACGTTATCATATAAGTTCGTAGTCAGTCGACCATGTTACTGTCTAAAAAATAACCAAAGTCGATAAATAAAGGCATTTTTGTTCCACCTGCCCTAAAATCATAAATTTTACGCTTAGCTTAGTACAACAATTTAAGCAGATTTATGTAATGCTGCGGTATTAAACTGAAATTGATAATATAATCGATAGTTGATACGACTTAGGACACACTGATAATGCTGTTGCCAAACAGATAGGTATTTATTCGCTTTATTAATTATTCAGACCAATCAATCGCCTGATAAGTTTTCAATTTCAGCGCCGTAACAGTTTTCAGGACCGGATTTTATTCCTGCAGCTCTAAATTTATGCGAAAATCTAAAAGAAACACAACTGTTACATAAATATGTTTCAACTAGTTTAAAGTGAGGTAAGTTAAGGAAAGGTGAGAAAGGTAAGGTAAGGTAAATAAGGTAAGTAAGAGAAGGTAAGTAAAGTAAGGTAAGATGAGTACGGTAAGGTAAGTACATGGTGTCTGAAACTCGATAGTATGGGCTCTGGATGCCTTTCTCGATACAACTCTACAGCTCTTCTTGAATGTCTTTGTAACCCGCCGTAAATTAACTACATATAATTTTTTTCTGAATGAGAAAACATTATGTAAGCACAAAAGTTTTACGTTTGACGTTCGTATTGAACTTGATCCTTCCACCGCTAATGTGATTTTTAGGTGGTGTTTCTTTTGAGACTCTTTAGTACGATAGTGCTTATAACTTTTAAACGGCACGTAATACAGAAAAATGTGTCTAATAAAAGTTTATTAGAAAAAAAATAACTTTCTAACAGAAAAAAAAATTGGGTATAATTGAAGACGTCATTAGTTCTTTATGACAAATCCTGAAGACAGTACTTTCGATCGAAAATGGACCTTACCTCATCCCATTAACGTGCCCCAAATTTTATTTAAACAAATCTTCGCATAAATTTTTGTAATTGTCTCTAAACACCACTCCAAATACGAGCATAAATCAACCATACCAGCTCCTTCTATCTACTAGACTGTTTATAGGAAATTCTGTTCTAACTAGATCATTCTGCAGCTGGTGGTATGTTAGTAAATACTATATTTTGACTGTCTTGTGACACTGAAGGTACTGTAATTCGTATTGTTAATGTGTATAATAAATAAAGCGAAATACTTTCCATATATCAACATTCTTAACTCGTCACGTAGAATTTGATCATAAACGAAGAAGAGGCCATTAGCAACTACCTTTTTTACACTAATTACAATCCAGATTCGTTTAACCATGTCATAATTTTTAATTATATGTTTGGTAACAGTAAATATGCTAATTTTACTAAGGCATATAAGGTGCAACTTCACGCACCTTTGATAAATACCATAAGTAATAGTGGGTATAAAACTATGATGAAGCAAGTGTTAGTGAGTCATAAAAAGATTTGTTTAGATTCTTATCTTAATATGGATGTTTGTTATTCACCTCATCTCAAAATGTATATGTAATACTCACGGAACAACGAAACATAGTTGGGCAAGCCTACGGATTTTTTTCAGGAAATATGGCAGATTGCCTGAAATTTTGAAACTTGCAGTCGCTTAATATTTATCAGGCGACTACTGACAATTGAACAATAGATTTCCAATGTTTAATCAATTGCTATTAGTATGCTGAGCTTAAGCAGTCGGTTAGAAATCGTATATAGTAACGAAAACTAAGAACCTGAGAAACATCTCCTGCAGAAACCCAGGTCGCATTTTGATAAGACGTTTTATAACCATCACGTCCCTTGCAGTGTGGGAATTCGATTTGTAAGGCACTTTTTGTGAAACGAGCGTGTAGCACGTAATGTTGCACCGGATCGTGATAAAGCTTTCAAAGTAATTAGTGTAATACTAATTGGACCTCCAATTTCGAATGTAGAAGGAGATAACAGATAGTACTCATGACGTAATCAGCCAAAATTGACGGTACGTTGTTTAAAGTAAATCAGTCTTACGAAATTTGATGCCAGATTGAGAAACATGAGGAAAATTTGCCTGTGGAATTGTTGCTGTATTAACCTAAAAGTATTAAACCGATAATGAACAGTATTTGAAACTGAAACCACAAACGTTATTATCTTTGAGTGGCAGGTAATACAGATATCCAACACATGCTCAATAAAATTATTATGACTTTTGGAAAAATTGGTACACGGAGAGAAATCTAATCTATATTTAAGTATAATAATGTACTTAAAATTTTAAACTTCAGGTGTCATGTAGAGTCAACTTTAAAATACCCCAGAATTAAACTTTGTAGGTTTAATTTTATTAATTAATATACCTCAATAGTGATAAGAATGAATAAATATTGCTTTTTAATCAGATTTCAGCAAGAACAAATTTTGAAAAAAGTGTCAGTTGAAATGGAGATATTTTAAGCTTTTACTTAAATAAATCATTAAAATGAAGAAGTATCCCAGTAAACACACATACGTTATTTAAACGTATTGTCAACGTACCATTGGTTGATAATTCGTGTTACGTTACAAAATCAACCATTATTTTATGGTTAGAAAAGTAACGGTCGAACATAACGTTTAAAATACGTACATTTTTAACAAAAAATGTTAGCAAACCTATTGTAACGTTAAATAAACGTTTTTAAAATATTTAAATAAAACTTATTTATTTAAACCTTTATAAAACGTCTGTGTCAACTGATTAATATATTGACATTGAACAAAAACGTGTTTGTAACGTTTTAGAATAACAGGCATAAGTAATGTTTACAAAACGTATCATAAACGTTTTGCAATTAATAAATATTTCGGAACGATACCAACCCAAAGTAAATTTTATACAATATAATTTAATAAAAAGATATTGCATTTCGAATATATAGGTACTTATATATACAAATAACTAGATAGTAATTATTTTTTAATAAACCTCACAAGTGTTAAAAAACAGTACAATTTAACCGTGTATTATACGTTATAATCATTCATTGAAATAAGGAAGCGAATTGCCGTTTTTTACACGTGTCAATTATAATGCCGTTAAACGTTCTATACCAATTTAATAATCTTATTGGTAGATAAAGATCACGTGTTACACACATACCATTTCGAGTTTTTTTTTATAAAAGTTTGTCAATTGCATATTCATCACTGTACGTGCCTACTGTGATCCGTGAACTATTTTCTTATTTTATTTTGGTAAGTATACCTACTTCTATAAGTATTTAATTTTATTTTATTAATATAGGAGTACTAGTTTTTTTTTACATTACATGTTACAAATAATTATATAATGGAATCTAAATTTATTCCACTATAACTTTTCCTACTTATGTTTCAAAATACTTACAAAGGCGATGACAAAATTAATAAAAGTAGGCGCGTGAATTTTGTACTAGTACATGCCTACGTTAAATTACTTTGTAAAATGTGTAACAATTATTAGTAATAAACTCAGTAATAAGAGAGATACAACCCTCTGAGGGATGAAATAAAAATCATTTTTTTTAAATGTCTTTCAGATACTCTTGAATAATGGGTTCATAGAGTGAGTATATGATATTAGAATAATTAATTTTTTGTTACCACTTATGATTAAGGGGTAAATTTGGATAGTATTTTTTTTTAATTTGAAATTATATATTTCAAAAAAATACTTACCACTCAAAACAACGCTTTAATCTTAAGGGATGGAATAAGTGGTAACATAAAATTAATTGTACTAAAACCTAAAAAAAGTAAATTCATTATAAAAGTATTATAGTTAGTTAAATGTTATAGATATTTAAAGAAATGGTTTTTATTTAGCGGTTTTACAGGATTAAATGTACCTGATTATTTTGAAATATATATATATATATTTTAACGTTTTATCTAATCTAGCATTTACGGTACATAATTCTGGTCCACCCTGTACAATGCCACCAGAAGGATCCCAAAACAACGTTGTAAAACACGTTAAAAACACGTCTCTAAAACATCTTTTTGGACATTAAAATAACAACGTTTAATTTACGTTAGCAAATAACCTTAATAAAATGTCATTATTAAACGTATAACTTAAAGCTTATTAATACTAAAAATGATCGTTCCACATTTACTAATATTAAACGTTTGTACTTTGGTTACCAGAAACGTGTAAAACCGCGACATTTTTAAGTTGATTGTACGTAAAAAAGACACGCCTTTTTCAAACGTTGTATGTGCATTATAAACGTTTTTCTAACGTATATGTGTTTACTGGGATTTGTTATGTGATTTAAATAAAAAGATTTCTAGTTCGTTTTTTTTTACTCGAAAACCAGGATTTTTCCGAAAAACTGAAAGGAGTAGTAATTGCAGAAAATTTTCAATTTCCGACTTATTCAAAAATATAATTGTTGCAATAAACCAATGGCGTACTATATACTACTACTATAAATATGCCATCACTATTGTGTATCTCCGCTAGAGATTTCAAATTTTGAATAATGTTTGCATAAATCTCAATTTATGTTTACGTTGGTTTCTGGACCAATCAAATTCCAGTAAGATTACCAATCATTTTAAACAGAAAATATCTGAATTTCTTAAAAACAGTTTTACCTGTTGAACTAGAAAATTTACCCCTAATTATAAGAAATGTGTATTATGCATGATGGTGCTTCTCATTTTACAAAATATATTAGGGTATATTTGCATGTATAGAATTTTTTGCTATTAAACGGTATAAGTTATTAAAATTTTGGAAAAGACAATTTACTTTAAAACATTTTAGCTTCTACCAGAAAATTGTGATCAGATGATACACAAAAAATATTTAACTGAGGTATCAAATTGCATCAAGAAATGCCTTTTCAATATATTATGTTGATATACCAAATTTAATTTTAATCGTTCAACGTTTTTCCATTTTATATCCAATTATTGATATTTTTTTCAAAAACTTTGACGCCCCCTAATGCCTTAACAGTGAATGTTTGCATAATGGGTAAATTACACGGAAGAAAGCCTAATCTGTATTTAAGTGTAATAATATACTTAAGATTTGATTCATCGGAATAAATCCATAAACAGCATCCAATTTTAGTGATATAACCCAAATCCTAAAAAAATCCATATCAAAACAAAAAATATTAGACGAACGCATCGTTCTACAAATGGGTGAATTGCCCGTATTAGTTTTTCTAAAGGGTAAATTAAACAGCTCGTGATGTCTTAACAAATGATTAGGTACATTAAAGTTTATTATGGATAAGAGATCAGGGCATTTAATATTAATATTTAATATTTTATATAAAATTCATATGTTATTTACAACTCGACGTTTCTCAAGAGATATAAAATTAAAATATATTCTAGCATCATTATAATTACTATTTAAAACGTCATTTTTGTGTAAAAATTAACTTCGAATCATACAGAACGCCGATCGTATTGACTCTATTCAAATGTGAATCAGAAACATTATAATCATACACAAGGGCGTTAATATTACGGCTATACGAAATAGTGTAACATTAGAAAAATTCAAAAACAGGGAATGCTCCTCACAGTAGTTGTAAAAGTTGTTTATGTCGAATTGTAAAAGCTGGCAACCGTGTATAGATTCGATTCTTATGTTAGCTTGGGTCAATGTGAGAGATTGATACCGGTTGATATTTGTCTATCCCCCTAATTAATGAGGTTTTCCAGGATTCCCTCATTCCTGCACTGAATAGTGGTTAGAGCCTATCAACGTAAGTTATTCCTGGGCACAAATGCGGCCTGCTTAATAATAATATGCCGCCCTCTCTCCCGCACAAGTCTCCGACTTCTGGGCTAATCCCTGTGATTAGAATGAGGGGTAGAGATATTATTATTTATTCTTGAGTAAACCTTAAGATCATCAACGTACAACAGAAATTTGTCTAAAACAATTTTTTATATTATTTATGTAAATAAAAAATAGTAATGGCCCCAGATGGGATCCCTGCGGAACACCTGAGGACGTATTAAATAATGTAGACCTGCAATTATTTACTACCATAGACTGAGATCTATTTTGTTTGTCTTAATTGATTTATTTTTTTTCTTCCTCAAACAAATATACAGAACTCAAGCAATTTTGTGGATAAGAGTTAATGGATTGTAAAATCAAGTCAAGTCAAGTTGATTTACAACTAAGCGCATATTATAAAAAGCATGTACTTTTTATTAAGTTATACAATTTGACAGCACACTGGACAGTAGAATGCCATTACTATTTAAAGGTGCCGCAACTGCAGTGACCATAAAACCGTAACGCTCCATTTTGCCCACGCGTAAGGCTGCAGATTTATCAATTAACGCAGCCGAGCTATGCAAAAGCTCAGTCAAAACTAATTAAGGGTCGTTACGATAGTTGCGCACCAAAATGAGAACGCAATCGGCGATATACGAGCTAGAAAGGCGAAGGCGCTGACACAATAGCAACAAAATCGCAAGCGCCATCTATTACGCTTTCTCGTTTCGGTCCCGCGATCGTCATCTATTATGTTAATGCATACATTCACCGCCACCTCAGGAACAGGAATTATTCACGCGTTATCAGGTCGTATATCTCAGACTGCGGTCTGATATGATGCATCTCGCTACCGACTAGAAGATTGTCTTCTATTTGGAAGTACTGGGAGGTGCTAGTATGAGATGATGCGAGCATTGCGGAATTAATTATAGTGGTTTAATGGAGTGTGGAGAATGGTACATACGTACGAATGGCTCGTTTATTTTCATAAACTGTGGGAATAATGGGATTGTATCATTGTTAGATAACACAAGAGGGTATAAATATATTCCTCTAACAGTATTCTGCAGGGTGTCCGGAAACTCTACGCAGAAAATTCAGGAAAGATAATGTTCAAGTTATTTTTTTTATTTGTTTTTTTTTTTTGGCTATAGATTTTTTAATACTATTTTTAGTATTAGATGTGCAAGGCCAAGTATATATTGCTGTACAAATTATCTGTATACGGATTCACTGCTAATGCGGTACAGTTATTAAAATCTTATTTATCTAATCGTTACAATTATGTTACCTAAAACGGCTTCAAATCTGGGATTTATCCTATTACGTCAGGTGCCCCTCAAGAGTCTAATCTTGGGCCATTTCTCTTTTCATTATTTGTCAATGATCTTAATGTCTCTGTTACTTGCAATAAGTTGATTTTTGCTGATGGTCTAAAAATTTATTCATCTATTAATAGTTTACATGATTGTATGACTCTTCATAACGAGTTAAATAAGGTTTCACAGTGGTGCAATTCTAACAAGTTACAATTAATATGTACTTCGGAATGTAAAGTAATATCATATACAGGTAAAACAAATCCTATTCTTTTTCATTACAATATAGATACTGAAGTTTTAGTACGTACTGACACGAATAGAGATTTGGATGCATGCTTCGACAATAAATTGAGTTTCTCTGAACACATTCAGCAAACAGCTTCTGCTTCTTTAAAGAGTTTGGTATCTGTAGTAAGACAAGGTCGTCTATATGAAGATAACGAAGTTCTAATAAAACTGTTCTTCACTTTCGTTCGATCTAAACTTGAATATTGTATGACATGTAATTATAATAAAATATGCACCTCATGTGACATTTTTCACTGTAATTTGGAAGAATTATGTACCATCTTTAGTTATATCAGTAATACATAATTTTGTTTGTACTCGTGTTAGTTTATTTTGTATTGTCAATTCTTAATTATTCTCAATATTTGGTTTATTTATTTATTTACTTTATAAACTTTGTCCTGTAATTGGTTTGTGACTGTTGGACAAATAAATTTGTTATTATTATTATTATTTTTTTTTTTTTCAGTAACACCTTCCGAAGCTCCGACACATTCGGAGATGTTCTGAAGAGTCAAGCAATGACCACTCTCCACTCCGTGGAGTCAGTAATCATTGCGCCCGTAAATCGTGCGTTCTGAGCAGACGTAGCGAACCAAGGACGATTGCCTTCTGCATTCTGCCGGCTAAGATCTCTGCCGAATTTCGGCAAGCCGGTATGATCTTTAAGTCAGAAAGCAACGTATGTCTCATTCCACCCAGGACGCCTATAATGAGCACCACAATCTTAACAGAGTGAGTTATTATTGTAACGATTTTTTTAAAATTCGGTACACTTACTATTTTTATAGAGAGACAGTTTCAGGTAAAGTATTTCTATAATTGCGGCACCCTATAGGGCAAATAGCAGGTATATTAGCTCATGCCACCTGCGAATATTCACTGAAGTAAAACGAATATATAACGGCAGAAAGCGGTCTAACCAACAAATGTTTAGGTACAGAAGTCTTTGAAAATACGTATTTTTTTTAAATTGTTACAACATAAACTCACATAGTTCTCTATATAAGATTGTTCACTTTTCTTTATAATAATGTGAAAATAATTGTAAAAATGTGGGGTTAGAATAGCAAAATAATTATGTGTCTTACAAACGCTTTTTAAAAGTTATTATTTTATTTGAAGAGAATTTAAATAGTAAAAGTGGATAAACAAAACAACATAGTTCAACATGTTTTATTTTTGAGATTCCTATACCTCAAAAACACCACAAATTTGATCACTTTACGGCGAGAAATACGGCGGCCTTAAAGAATGAAAGTTTATGTAAAAATTTGATACTCTTATCTAAAGTCAAAAAAACTAACCATTTGCGAGAAAATTGATATTTAAATTTTTTGGACATACTGATAAATCTCATGTCTTTTACGATTAAGCAAAGTATACTTTAAAAATAATCGAGTGATAGCTGTCATATTGCTTTGGCGGTAATTTCAAACCTTATATGCGTCGTTTTTACAAGATAAAAACAGAAACGCAGTTTTTTTGTCAGAAAATAGACATTTAACTAATTTATTCTAACCATAGAACAATTTTCGGACTGATGGCCACGTCGTCGGTTTAGCTACGACGTTTGACATATCGTTATCTTTCTCAAAAAGTAACTTTGAAGCTTTACTTTAACTTTATCATATGTCTCTGAAAACGTAAGAAAGCTAAACTGACGACGTGGTGACCTGTCCAAAATTTCCACCTTTTTGCTTAAAAAAAGGAAATTTTACTTAATATGGCAAGGCTTAGAATGGAAAAAACTCAACTTAAAGAATGTTAAAGTGTCAGCAAAAAGGCTAGCAACTTGCGTCCGCTATTTTGTACAAAAACTAATAACACCAGCGTCTTCCTCACCAAATCAGATCTGTACAAATCTGTTGTTCATTAAAAGAATTACATCCAAAATTAGATTTTTTTAAATTATCTTACTAGCCCTGTATCTCAAAAATGAGGACATAAGCAAACCCCATTTATTTTTCAATGTTCCTCCCCTTATCTCCCCTAGTAATATTCCTATTCCTTTTTGGAACATCCTGTAGGTATAACTTTAAAGTCAAACATTTGCTTATGAGAAATAACAAAGAAACAAAGTAGTTTCCCTAAAATCAACATACTTTAGTGTCTATTTTTCTTTAAATTATAACAGTTTCTTTCTTTCTTCTATGTTACTGTAGCGTCAGCGTGATAAACGAAACAAAACAAAAGTTAGCAGTAAATTATCTGACAGCGAGTAAAGTGCTCCTATCACTCACTGCATATTCGACATTTAGAACTTAATGTATACTCTTATCTGCTACCTTTCACATTAACTTACGCCTTTTCCTCTCTTTCGATACTGTATCGCATTTAATAAGGTGCGATTTGGAAAATAAAGCAACGTTCCTCATTACAAGAATATTGTGAAAGGCCTTACAGCAGATAAACAAACAAAATAAAGATGATAGATTTAGCAATAGTGTTGAGTAACGTGGCGTAGCACTTGTTTGGACTTTAGTGTGTATTTTACATACATGATACCATTTGTCTGGTGGAAGGAGTAAACTCAACGTATATGAAACCTTTAACATGGACGTTTAACTGAATTTTATATTTTGAAGAAAAATTATTAGTTTTCTAACATAACAGTACTGCAGAGTGCAAATTCTTCAAAAATTTTTTTCGAAATCTCAAAAAATAACAGAAATATGAAGAACGTATGAAGATATTAATAATAATAATAAAATTTTTAATTATTGTCATTCTGTCTGTGCCTACAAAATATGTTCAAAATTACCGCCATTGGTTTCGTTTGTTAGGTCTGGCGATCTCGCAGACCATTGTACTGGTAAGTTGCAACCTATCCACCTGTTAGAAATTTAGTTATTTAAAAAGTCTCGTATTTCTTTCTAAACTGTCGTGTTAGAACCACATAGATTGTTTAACATATAAAGCACATTCTCAAGTAGTTCAAAATGTCCAGTAAGCATACCACCAACTAAACATCGATGGCTGATCATCGGCTATTTATTGGACCTATTTGATACCCCGTGAAACGGTTGTACTGTTAAATCGAGTGAATTAATTTTATTGGTCAGTAATATTGACTTATCATAGTTGTTCCACTCAATCAAGCTAATATAATAATAATAATAATAATAATAATAATAATAATAATAATAATAATAATAATATCTCTACCCCTCATTGTATTCACTAGGATTAGCTTGAGGGGTAGAGATATTGTATAATGCTATATAAGTTCAATAATACGTATACATTTTGATGGTGTCAGCAAAGGAAAGATAGTTTTGGCATTGTTGGAGAGCACAAATTTGCCAAGCTAACACCCGCACAGAACCATAAGCGTAAAAGAATATGTACTGCGCATTGTAATTATGAATCATTCATTTTGTTAGGGTTTGTTAAAATCTGCGATCCCTATAAAATTACTACCAGAATTGAATGGTAAGATATTATTACACTAATAATATGTAATATATTTAAGTTTAAGAAATTATCATACCATACCATACAAAAATTTGTTAAAAGAAAAAGGGAATGCGGTAGTATATGTGAGTGAATATTTTTTGAGTAAATATTTTATAAAACATTCATGTGATACTTGTTTAGAGTATCACTCTACATTATGATCTAAACTAAAGGTCATTATATATATTTTAGCGTAAAATGCGATTTTCAAATGTCATTTGTTTTCGAGTAATGACGTCATCGATTTTTTTTTAATTGGCAACACCATATTTTTTTCCTTGATTCTCAGTACTAAAATTTTGCCCTCTTACATAGGAAAGTTTTCGAGTAAACGACGATTGAATATTAGAAAACGTAAATCAATTAAAATAAAGCAAAAACGTTATCAAGTTTAGTTTTTCGAATTCCATAGTTCTTTTATGGATCACGTAGGTGAAAATCTTTGTAAAGTGTCATTGTCACACCGACTTTCTAATAAGTATTGTAAGTGACATAGAAATTATTATTCAATTTAAAGTATTATGACACATTTAACTGTTATTCAAAGAATTGAAATTTTAATTCTTATCGGATGCGGGAATATGACTAGAACTCAGCAGGAAGTTTGCGATTTATTTAATGAAAAATATCCAGATCGCCCTATCAGCCAATCGACAATCAGTCTAAATTTAGAGAAACTGGAAATGTTGTAAATATTCCAAAACCTGGACGTCCAAGCATTAATGAAAATCAGAAACAGAACATTTTGATAAGTATGGTGGATAATCCTCATAATTCTTCACGATTGGTTGCATTAAACAATGACACTAGTCAGAGCACAGTGCTACGTATCTTGAGGAAGGAAAAATATCATCCCTACAAAATTCAACTTGTGCAGAAACTCAATGAAGATGATCTCGATCGCCGCTTACACTTTTGCGAAATTCTAATGGATTTATGTCAAGGAAATAGAAATTTACACCGGTAAATACTTTTTTCAGATGAGGCCACATTTTGTCTGAATGGTACAGTAAGCCGTCAAACTTGCAGATATTGGAGTCGGGAAAATCCTCATTGGATGGCAGAAGCACATACCCAACACCCTCAGAAGTTAAATGTGTGGGATGGAATAGTTGACGACAAAATAGTAGGGCCTTTCTTCTTTGAAGGAACCCTTACAGAACAAAGATATTTAGAGTTTCTAGAAAATGACCTTGTTCCAGCCCTTGCAGTAATTTTTCCTAACGATAATGACCCTGACATTCCAGACGATACCATATGGCTTCAGCAAGACGGTGCACCTCCGCACTATGCGCGCCCTGTACGAGATTTTTGGGACAACTGTTTTCCTGGGAGGTGGATCGGCAAACGCAGACCGATAGAATGGCCTGCAAGATCGCCAGATCTTACACCTCTTGACTATTTTTTATGGGGATACTTGAAATCAAAAGTGTACATTAATAAACCACGTAATTTAGAAGAACTTCAAAATCGCATTCGGGACGAAATACGCAGAGTTACCCCAGAAATAATTCCTAATGTGCAAGAAGAATTTCTTCACAGACTTGCGCATTGTTAAGAAGTTGGTGGATGGCAATTCGAACATTTAATTTAAGTATAAAATTTAATCAATTGTATTTTATTTTACATACCTCAGAATTGTTACTTTTTTATGGATAAAATTTACGTTTTCTAACATTCAATCGTCATTTACTCGAAAACTTTCCTATGTAAGAGGGCAAAATTTTAGTACTGTCTGATAGAGAATTAAACGATCTTTCAGAATCAAGGAAAAAAATATGGTGTTGCCATTTAAAAAAAAATCGATGACGTCATTACTCGAAAACAAATGACATTTGAAAATCGCATTTTACGCTAAAATATGTATTTTTTAAATTAAAAATAGACCTGTTCGAGGATTTTTCCCAAAAAATAATTGTTTCGTTTTTATTGAATTTATTCCATACTTTTGGCGTATACTGTATAATAAATATTACTCCACAGATATAATAAAACATAATAGCATATAATAAAGGTACCTACTTTCGTTTTTTATAATATCGTTCAATTCTAAATTTCACAACCTATAGATATATGAGAGGAAAAAACTAAAATAATCTACAATTGTGTAAAGTACTTCCATGTTGCATTATAATCACCTTATAGTAATCTAGGCCAATGTAAGTCTATCAGTATTTGAAATAAATCTAATTAGTGATATCCTTGATAAAAATAAATATTGTGACAAGGATCATGTATGGGATATATCTGGTCACGTACGTTTAGATTGATTGAAAGAACAAGTAATTTCAAATTTGTCAATCCAGAATAATTATCATAATATTGCTTCCGTAAAAATCTCTTCAATGAATTAGAAATATTTCCTTACTTCCTCTATTAGAATACTAGACATGACAAACTAAAAAAAGTATACATGATCAAAATACTAACTGTTTGCATAAATTATTTTTGTAATATCGTTACATTTTTCATTTCCTGATAGTAAATAAGTGCATATTTTGTAATATCTAATAATAATTCACATTCTCGTCTTTCCACGTGCAAAACTCGTAGCACATTTTAGTTATAGTTTATACAGTGTGTTCTACAATATGCGCCAAAAGTATGGAATAAATTCAATAAAAACGAAACAATTATTTTTTTGGGAAAAATCCTCGAACAGGTCGATTTTTAATTTAAAAAATACATATTTTAGCGTAAAATGCGATTTTCAAATGTCATTTGTTTTCGAGTAATGACGTCATCGATTTTTTTTTAAATGGCAACACCATATTTTTTTCCTTGATTCTGAAATATCTTTTAATTCTCTATCAGACAGTACTAAAATTTTGCCATCTTACATAGGAAAGTTTTCGAGTAAATGACGATTGAATGTTAGAAAACGTAAATTTTATCCATAAAAAAGTAACAATTTTGAGGTATGTAAAATAAAATACAATTGATTAAATTTTATACTTAAATTGCGCATGTCTATGAAGAAATTCTTCTTGCACATTATGAATGATTTTTGGGGTAACTCTGCGTATTTCGTCCCGAATGCGATTTTGAAGTTCTTCTAAATTACGTGGTTTATTAATGTACACTTTTGACTTCAAGTATCCCCATAAAAAATAGTCAAGAGATGTAAGATCTGGCGATCTTGCAGGCCATTCTATCGGTCCACGTCTGCCGATCCACCTCCCCGGAAAACAGTTGTCCAAAAAATCTCGTACAGGGCGCGCATAGTGCGGAGGTGTACCGTCTTGCTGAAACCATATGGTATCGTCAGGAATGCCAGAGTCATTATCGTTAGGAAAAATTACTGCAAGGGCTGGAACAAGGTCATTTTCTAGAAACTCTAAATATCTTTGTCCTGTAAGGGTTCCTTCAAAGAAGAAAGGCCCTACTATTCTGTTGTCAACTATTCCAGCCTACATATTTAATTTCTGAGGGTGGGTATATGCCTCTGCCATCCAATGAGGATTTTCCCGACTCCAATATCTGCAAGTTTGACGGTTTACTGTACCATTCAGACAAAATGTGACCTCATCTGAAAAAAGTATTTGCCGGTGTAAATTTCTATTTCCTTGACATAAATCCATGAGAATTTCGCAAAAGTGTAAGCGGCGATCGGGATCATCTTCATTGAGTTCCTGCACAAGTTGAATTTTGTAGGGATGATATTTTTCCTTCCTCAACTCACTGTGCTCTGACTAGTGTCATTGTTTAATGCAACCAATCGTGAAGAATTTTGAAGATTATCCACCATACTTATCAAAATGTTCTGTTTCTGATTTTCATTAATGCTTGGACGTCCAGGTTTTGGAATAATTACAACATTGCCAGTTTCTCTAAATTTAGACTCTACCTTACTGACTGTTGATTGGCTGATAGGGCGATCTGGATATTTTTCATTAAATAAATCGCAAACTTCCTGCTGAGTTCTAGTCATATTCCCGCATCCGATAAGAATTAAAATTTCAATTCTTAGAGTAACAGTTAAATGTGCCATAATACTTTAAATTGAATAATAATTTCTATGTCGCTTACAAGAGGTTAGCATTACATCTGGCAGCAATACACATGCGCTGCACGAATTTTAGCGGCAAATTCAGTTTATAAAAGAACATGTACAATACTGGACATCCATCGGATGTCCACATATGTACTATCAAAATTTGTCCCATAAAGGACATCCATCGGATATCCAATATATGTACCATCAAAATATGTTCCATAAATGACATCCATCGGATGTCCAATGTATGTTCTATCAAAATATGTCCAGGAATGGACATCCATCGAATGTCCATTTATGATCCATGGACATCTGTACGTTAAATGGACATTAAATGGATGTCCACTGGACGTCGTGTGCTATTAGGGTAATTCTATTAATAATTAATAACTATAGCGGCAAAAGCAGTTGAATTTGCTGTATAAAATAGTGTCATAAAATTTTATTTGTTTCTTTCCTTGAAAATTTCTTTCAATGTTTTGTCTCGTCGTTGATTGGATGCCTTGCCTGTCGTCAGGTTTTATAATGGATCATCAGTTTCCAGTGTCGTGTAGGTGTATTTTTAAATAATTTTCGAAATGCCATTTTCGATTTATTTACAAACCTTTACATTATTTTTTTATATTCTAAATCACCCTGTATAAAGTGTGGATGGGTTTTCGTTAAACCCTTAAATCCAGTTTGGCTCGTAAACACTTGACATGAAATTTTTTTTATATGGATTAATTTTTAAGAAAAACCTATTAAGTATTCTTTATACCTAGAATAACGCCATATTATTTCTGGATGCCTTAAAATAGTTCACTACCAATTTTGAAGAAAAAATATCTCTTGTTAATTTTTTTACGTACTTTAAAATAATGCAAGATTCAATTGTGTGGTGTACGTCTATGATGATATGCAATAAAAAATAGTTGACTGAAGTAACAAGATTGAGCGTTTAAGTAAAAAATGTCTCTATGTTTTCTGCAACAAAAAAAAAAATAAAACAGTTACAAATAACGATTTATAACAATATTAATAGTAAGACTTTAATCTACAAATATCACTTGGCTGCATTTACAAATGAAATGGAAGAAATTAAAAAAATAATAGTAACAAACCCACATAAGAACTTTTTCCATTATTTTTCGAGGGCTCTTATGTGTATCTGGCCTCAAACGATAATTCTAATTATCCCTTTGAGAGGCCACTCACTAGCCAGGACGACGTAAAAGGACCCTCTAGATTTCTTTCACTCGCTGTCCACTACATCTCCTCTCGTATCACATGAATCATTTCATAAAAGAAAGAGTTCATTTAATAATTTTAAAAGGCTCGCCAAAGGACTTTAACTTAGGCAACCTACGTCGCTTCATTGTATGAGTAGTTTCATAACGTTGAACGATGGGAAGGAATCCGGTAAATTGTCCTCAGCATCATGTTTTCTACAGATACTAAAATTAATATGAATGGTGTCGAAAATTTTAATTCTGCGAAAACTTTAAAATGGAAAAAACAAGTCAGTTAATATACTGTTATTGTTAAAGTTGTTCCAACTAATATGATTTTATTATAAAACTTATTTGATAGTTGGCAAAGGTTGCCACAAAATTTGTATAAGTCTTTCAGCGTCTGTGATATTTCTTTTGTACTAAAACCAAACTACCAAACTGAAAAATACATCTCTTTTAACAGTATATTAAAAGAATACAGTATTAATAAGGTTACAGTATATTATTGTTGTATTAACACAGCCCATAAATACAGAGTGATTTAGAACTTATTTAAAAAAATAGAATGTACAGGGGGCTCTTACATAGTTCAAAAATGATTAAAAAACACAGTTTTGTACGACACTGGAAGTAAAGTTCACAGTAAAACCTGACAAGGCAAAGCATAAATAATATTTTATACAGCAAAATTCAACTGCTTTTGCCGCGATTGTTATTAATTATTAATAATTAATAAAATAGTTTCTACAAACTAACACACATTTTTCTGCTTTGTGTCCGTTTAGAACTGATAAGTTATTAGCAGCAGCTATGACACGTTTGCGTAAATCATCAATAGCGTCCACACATTTTTAAATATAAAAAAGTTCAAATGATTTAAAGTCAGGAGATCGTGGCGGCCATGGTACCGGTCTTCCTCGTCCAATCCCTTGGTATTAATGCTTGGACACGTTGTAGATGGCACGGATATAATTGAGCTTCGTGTATGATATGCCACACTGCTACAATACGCCGTGGACGCCCTGGAAAAGTGTTGAATTAAGTATAAGAATACTTGGATGTCAAAAATATGTAAATATTTATATCAAATATACTTTATTACTGAATTAATACATATACACTTGAATGTGTGAAGTTTAAAATTTTAAATATATTAATGTACTTAATACAGATTAGATTTTTTCCGTGTCTAGAATTGTGATTTTTTTGTGCAATTCTGTAAACGATTATTTTGAGTAAATCGGGGGGAATTTACAGTTGCCGAAGAAGTCCTATCTATTGAGAATCAGAAAACCAAATAGTTCACAAAAACTAATAACCTATCTGTCGTCTCGATAAAAAAAAAAACAAGAATAACGTTTGCTTTTCTGATATTAAAAACGCGTCTGCCTGGCAATACAAACAACATAAAACTGCCCGACAAGGCATAGACTTCGATTTTATAGGGACTTTATTGTAGATGGTAGATTTTAGATGGATTAAAAAAGAGAAAAATAGAAATAAATAACCGAGAAATAGATATAGAGATGTATTTAAAGTCAACACAGACTGAAGTTAGTAGACAATTTTTTAACATGGAGAAATAGCAAATGCCGCCATTATAAACACTTAAACTTAATCCCAATTACTTTAAATACTACCAAATTTAGATATAGGAAACTTGATATGAAAATGTTTCAAATTAATTTTTTGTTACCAATTTTAATAATTTGGTACCGATATGGTATTAGAGGAATGCAATTAAATCTTATCTTACTTCCAGGAAGCAGTGTGTTAATTTTAAGAATGATATATCTGATCTGGCTTCAGAGTGGGGTGCCTCAAGGTTTTGTTTTGGGGCTTCTGCTCTTCATAATTTATGTGAGTGACTTTCCTATTTGTTTCCTGAGAAGTACATTTGTTGACAACACTTTTTTAATTTGCAGCAATACAAGTGTAGCTTCTTTGCAATCTAGTATAAATGATACAGAAAACAAAACCAACTATAATTTCATAAATTATAATCTTAGATTAAATTTGGACAAAACCAAACATAAAGTATTTTCTACCGATTACAATATTACAAATGGTTTTGTAGTTAGACTATTGAGGATCGATTATCTCGCTCATTTCAAATTTCTTTAAATAGGTATTACACACAAATTATTCGTAAATTAAAATCAAATTTTAATCAGAATACTTTTTTAAAAATATACTTCACATTTTTCCATTCTAATTAATATTATAGTGTACTCTCTAAGGTAACTCCTTTTCCGCTGTTAAGATTTTTAGATTCCAGAAAAAGGTAATAAGAATTATTGCAAAAGCCATTTTTTTCACCACTGTCAATCTTATTTTAAATCTTTCATGGTAATATTTTTGTCTCACAATATTTAGTACTATTGTCGTTCATTTGTACATGATTCATACATATTTATTTTTTAATTAATTACAAAGTGTTTATAAAAGTTTTTCTTTTTTGTGTATTTCTGACTTGCTGCAAATGGCATGATTTTTCTAATTACGTGCAGAAGAAAGAATATATTATTTGAATTGAAATGACGTTTGTCCTAGATAATAGTTGGTTGGTGTTTAGTGAAATAAACAATACGTATTTGACAGTTGCTCTCAGTGCACAAGTTTTCTTTCGCTATGGCTGGTTACTCTAACGCAGAATTAACAGACATGCATTTTATGTATGGTCGTGCTAATGGGAACGCCACCGAAGCGCGACGTATTTATGTAGACGCTTATCCAAATCGCCAGATTCCTTCACAACGTATGTTTGGAAGAATTCACTAAAGATTGCGTGATACCGGTTCCTTGAGCAAAGAGTGCCATTTATCCGGAAGACCAAGGTCGGTATCCACTCCTAGAGCAGAAGAACTGGTAGAGCAGAATCCAGGTACGAGTGTGCGGAGAATATCAGCCGAGGTAGGAATTAGTGGTCCTCTTGTTTGGAGAATCCTTCACGAGCAACTGCTTTATCCATACCATGTGCAACGAATACAGGCCTTAAATCCAATAAATGATCATCAAGCACGTTTGGTTTTTTGCCTCTGGTTTCTACATCATGATGCTGAAGACCTTCGTTTTCTTGCAAACATTCTTTTTACTGATGAGGCCGGGTTCACAAGAAATTGAGTGTTTAATTTTCACAATACGCATATTTGGGCCGACGAAAATCCTCATGCTCTAATAGAATCTGGACATCAGGCACGTTTTTCATTAAACATTTGGATGGGTATTGTAGGTGACAGGTTTCTAGGTCCTGTTGTTTTACCAAACCGATTAACAGGCGCTGCTTATCTCAACTTTCTGTAGAACACACTGTATGAGTTTTTGAAAGACATTCCTTTGAATCGGAGGCAACAAATGTGGTTACAGCATGATGGTGCTCCAGCTCATTTTTCCATGGCCGTTAGAGAGCATTTACACCAAACTTTTCCACATAGACGGGTAGGAAGGGCCGGACCTTTTTTATGGCCTTCAAGATCGCCTAATCTGAACCCTCCAGATTTCTTTGTTTGGGGATATTTGAAGACATTAGTGTATGGTACTCCTGTAAATAGCCTGGAAGAGCTGCAGCTACGGATTAATCAAAAGTGTCAAGAAATCCAAACCAAGGAGGGTGTTTTCAAAAGAGTTCGAATATCGTCGAGACGAGACGATGCCTGCTTGGAAATGGACGGAGAGCACTTTGAACGTTAAAGGCTTCCTTTAACGGTTTATTCATAATAAAATAAAATGTTTGAAAAACGAATAGTGGTTCATATCTTCGCAACCGTTACTTTGCGGACCCATGAAATATTTTACACTCTTTTTTCAACACCCTGTATATGGAAAATAATAAATTATTTATTATTATTATTATTATTATTATTATTATTATTATTATTATTATTATTATTATTATTATTATTATTATTATTGTTATTATTATTATTATTATTATTATTATTATTATTATTATTATTATTATTATTTTTTTTTTGTGAAGACCAATTTAATGTAAGTTTAATTGGACATACAGGTAGATTTAAGTTCATTGAGTAAATTAAAATGTAAAGTTGTAAATAAGTGTATCTATATAACAATAATAGATGATATGATGCCATAGAACTGCACTGCGACAAAATGCAATTTCTTCACAATCTCCATATACAGTTTCACACTTCGGCTGACTTCCAGCAACTCTGTGGAGAATAAAAGCAACGTTAATCTTTGCCAAAGCTTTTGACGGAGATTTCGCGAATCACATCGAACTCATGCAGATAGCTCATAGATGAACTCCCATCCTAGGAAAGCCGCAAGGTGCACAAATGTTTTTCTTATGTATATCAGCGGTCCACGAGCATTTTTCCAGCAGCTGGATAAGTGTCACCTCGGCGATATAAACGATGTATTCAAATGGGCGACGGTGGGATTGTGATTTATGGATTGAACGCATTCAACAGTTTGATAAAGGAGATTAGGTTTTATATATGCATAGCTTTCGGAAGCCTATGTGGGATTTAGAAGGGATTGGTTATTATCATATGTGAGAACAGAACTCAGAAATTAGATACGCATTTCATGCTCATACACAGTGTGTCATTGTAGTGGTGTTACACAAAAGTGCTCAAAACTATATCGAAAAAGATAATACTGCTATCGCAATTGCTTTAAATGTCTTAAATTGTCTATAATTTATTATTAGACTTGAATATTTGGTAGTAGTAGTAAGTACAACGGCTTGTTCAGCATTTTTTTTTATTTCATGAATCGAATGGAGTGTGGCCAGACGCTACGTCACGTTACGCATAAATTCAACGATTACGTTCGTCTCGATGACAGTTACATCCATTTTCTAAGTATTGTTCCTGTTGCGTACTGCTTGTTTGATTCGATATGAATGACAAGAATTTTAAGTATTGCATAATTTTAGAATGCACAAATATAAGTACAAACGCGTCGGAAAAATTATTTATTTGTTTGCCAATTGGACAAAACCAAAGAAGAGGATTTGTTATGAGGATCACTTCGTTTAGTAGTTTTTGTTTTAAATATAAGTTGAAGAGGTCATAGAAAATTATCTCCATTTAAAACACATGAAATGTGAGAGAATATAATTGAAATCATAAACATCGCGTATTACACATTTTTAGGTATTGATTATTAACACAGGAAAAGTCGTTATTGAAGAATTATTATGTGAAATTTTGGTGATTTCATTTAGAATAATGGTTTTGCAGCTTCTACTGCCGGTGCTGATATGTAATCTACAGTGATTTTCCAGGTTGTTAAGCTGTGATCTAGATAACTGGTCGCTGCCAGTAACAGAATTAACTTGCACATTTCTAGTCTTACCTGAGATTCTTTGATCTATCCTTGTTGCTCTTTAGGCTTTATGGAGAGCGGACCCGTTTTCGATACCCCTTCCTTAATATGAACAACATTGGTTTATCTTAGAGATATCCTGATTTGTCTCATTAATACGTCCATGAGACATCATACAGAAGTAATGGGATTATCTCAAGAGGTCCCACATATCCTGTCAGATGTCTCTAGGATGTATCTAGAATTGGTTTTTGCTAGCTGGGTTAAGATTTGCAAATTGTGAAGAAATTATTTTAGGGACTCACTTTAAAATAAATTTTGGATATCTTTTGAACTGCTCACGTATTTGTAATGAAATCTACTTTTAATTAGTTGTTTGACTCATCAATAGAAATTTAATGAAATTTCTACTCAGAACTGCCAGAAGTTCAAAAACTGTTTTGAAGAGCGTCATTATTAATGCAAAATCATGTACCTACTTGTCTCTATTAATTCAAAATCAATTTTATTGGGAAGCATTTAGGTTTATTTATTTGACCTATTTCTTGTTTGTTTTTATTATGTGTAGAGCTTGAAACTCTGTAAACAAAGCGCACTTCAATTTTGAGACTTACACACAAATTGGTTGTTATAATTTTCCATTTGTTTGCAATTTTCCGAATTAAGTAAGTTATAAAATACATGCAAAAGCTAAACCTATACTATATTCAAATTTTTTTATTTGTTTTTTTTCCCTATGATCAACAGTAGAATAAAAAAGCACCATCTCGTTTTCACTAAAACTAATGAAATTTGTTACATGAACCAATACATTTGAAAGTATAATGGGTTGCCTATATACTATCTACGTGTAAAGGCAATACGTTTCAATAAAATTTTACTATATTGAACGTCAATTATTGAATCAGTAAAATAATTTTAGGGTTTACAAAATCTTTGATTCCTTAAGTATTAATGTTCCTCAAAATATAAAGTACAGTGTATTTAATTAAGACCAGTAACTGTGGAAATTACATAAATTGGTATTTTCGTTTATTTGTACTTTATCTGTTGCCCATATTTACAACATAAAACCCACCCGGATGTACCTTAGAACGGATATTATCGATTTACACATTAACCTAAGCGATTTATGTTCTACATCTCTACCCCTATAAAACATTTTTTACCGCCTTTACGGCTTGCCCGGCAATTCTAATCCCCTTTTTATCGACAAATTATAAAACGAACCGGTCAAAGACATAATAAAAATTCCTATAACTGGACCGTAGTATTTTTATTCGAGCGAAATTGAAAATTTTGATGATATCTGAACATAAACTTCCGTATAAAAAGAAATTGTAATACAGAACGTTTTATTTAAGATAAGAATCAAGGTTTTGAATGTGCAACGAAATTTATTCATTAAAACTTAAAACGCTTGCATGTCTGTATTCCTTTAAAGGTCAGGGCGTTTTCCATTAAGCAAATTAAAATTTGTAAATAAATATCAAGCTTGCCTTGTGCTCCCGCCCTCGTTTGAGAATTAATTCAGCTTGAGGGATAAAATCGAGATTAAGACGCGAGCATTGGACTGTAAATCATCGTCACACAATTACCGGCGAAATTAGAGGAGCATTCGCTGATTACAGGATTCCGTTCCTAAAGCCAAGTACATTCGTCAGTGTATTCATCGGGAAACATTCACGATTCGTATTTTTTGGAGTATTTATTTATTGTAGACACACCATCAAAAGTCTTGGATCCCCTGTATATAAAATGATTCGATTAAACTTAGTGGTTTTTCTTAATGTGGTAAAAGTACATGTACTTAGGGAACGAAAAAGACAATAAAAAATAGCAGACCATGAACCTTTACTTTATTACCAATATTTTTACAAATCTGATCAGTTTGGCAGTGTATTCAGCCAAGTGTTCCTTTGAATTTATGTACATTATAATGCCAGGACGTAAGATTTCTGCGTTTACCCAAGCAAGAATGACTGCTTTACATGAAGCAGGACATTCTAATCATCAGATATCAAACATGTTGGGCATTCCTAGATCATCTGTTGTACGAATAATACACAGATATGAAGAATTTGATGCAGTGGAAAACAGACCACGTAGTGGACGTCCTCGAGTATCTAATGAAAGGGAGGACCGATATTTGATGCAATCTGCCCGCAGACACTGCACATCTTCAGCTTCAGTCTGAGGCCCACTTCCAAGGTACGTTTCCACAACGACTCCACAACATAAATTTACGTGCTAGAATACCATTACGGGTCCCCACTCAACTTCCAAGGCATCGTGCTGCCCATCTCCAGTGGGCGCGAGAGCATAGGGTTGGCTTTTACGCCAGTGGCGGTGGGTCTTATTTACAAACAAAATCAGAATTGTGCTGGTTACTGATGACAATCGACAAAGAGTCTGGAGAGAACCAGGTCATCAAGAACGATTCATTTTCCTCGAGAAGTTGCTCCGTATGAAGGGGGTACCGTAATGTTTTGGGGTGGAATAATGTTCAACCGCCGCGCCCCATTAATTCTCATACCACAGAATATGACCAGTCAAATTTACATCGAACAAGTTATTACGCCCATGATCAATGAATTTTGAGAAAACTTTGTGTTGTGTTAATGAATGACAACGCTCGACCACATAGCGCAAGAAGGGTTCAAGAGACACTCGAAGCAGGGCATATCAATAGATTAGATTGGCCAATCAACTCTCCTGACATGAATCCTATTGAAAACATATAGGATTTTGTTACTAGAGCCATTCATAATCATATTCCTCCACCTCAGACTGCGGATGATTTAAGTGTGGCAGTAGAAGAGGAATGGAACAATATTCTGCAAGAGATCGTTGACCGCTTGATTATCTCAATGCATGTCAATATGCTATTGGAACGTGCTGGAGGTCATACCAACTATTAGTCAAGTAGAGAACTTCCTTTGTTACTTCTTTTTGATTTAATAAATTTTGTCAAAAATGTCAGACATTTGCTGGTTTTTAATTCTCGAAGATTCAGAAAACAATATACTTTTATAAATGTATTTGGTTTTTCTGACAAAAATATTTCTTTAACAAGAATGAGGGGTTTTGACGTTTTGTGTATTTGAAAATACCGGATATTTCTTGCGATTCGATAAAAATATCCTTCCGAAAGTAATCTGTGGACAAACAACCAGTTTGCAAGTGTTATTTATTGTTTAAGTTACAAATCGTAAAGAATAATTCGCAATTATGTAAATTTTCAGTGCAATCAAGCAGTAACGATTGAGTATAATTCGAAATTACGAGATGTGCGTGTGAGTGACTTATAATTATGAGCTGAATCTCGTAATTACGAATTGTATCTCGTAAGTACGAATTACATCAGGTCATTACGAATATCTGGTAATTATGAGTTTCATCCCGTAATTGCAGGCTGTAAACTGTCCAGAAAAAACCTGAATTAATGGTATTTCAAAATTACCAAATTGTTTCCCGAGTTACATCTCTTAATTACGAGTTGCATCAAGTAATTACACGTTGCATCTCGTAATTATTTGAGTGGTGCCTGGAAATTATGAGTTACATTGCGCAATTACTGGCTGGAAATTTAAAATTAAATTTCTTAATTACGAGTTGTGTCCCGTAATTACTAGTTTTGCAGTTACTAATTATATTTCGTAATTATAAGTTGTATCATTTAATTACCACCTATACATTTGACATTGTATTTCACAGTTACACCTTGTTTCTCATAATTTCTAATTGCATCTTTTAATAACGAGTTATATTGCGTAATTATGAGTTTCACTACGTAATTGCGATTTGTATCTGGTAATTATGAGTTTTATTGAGGACAATCATGGAATAAATAAATAAGGATCCTGTTTAAAACTCAAATACTGAGAATAAAGAATGACATCCATTATTATTTATAATCAATCTTACAGGGAAAAATTTAGGTTTTTTTGACTCGTTTTTTTCTTGTGTGGCAGCTCGAAACTCTGTTAAGTTGTATCTGGTAGTTACATTGTATAATTACGAGTTGTAATTCGTAATTACTAATTGTAATTATACTTCTTAATAACGAGTTGCATCACTTAATTACAAGTTATATATATATTAAACATTGTATTTCGCATTGTACTAATAGAAGTAGCATCTCTTAATTACGAGTTGCACATTATTGCAAAATTACAGGTCATAAATTAAGAACTGAATGTCATAATTTCGAATTCTGTCTCGTAATTACTAGTGATTGGTAGATGTATTTGGTAACTCTCGAGTATCACTTAATTAAAAAATATAAAATTTAAATTGTACTTTATAATTAACAGTTGTTTCTAGTAGTTATGAGTTGTAATTCGTAATTACTAGTTGTATTTCGCAATTACTAATTATATCTCGTAATTACAAATTGTATCAAATAATTACGAGCTATATATTTCGAATTGTATTTCACATTTACGACTTGTTTCTCGCAATTACGAGTTGCATTCCTTAATTACGAGTTACATCACGTAATTACGAGTTGTATCTGGTAATTCTGAGTTCCATCGCATAATTACATATTAATTAAGAACTGAATGCCATAATTACTAATTATATCTCGTAATTACGAGTTGCACAACTTAATTACAAGTTACATGACGTAATTCCAAGCTGCATCTGGTAATTATGAATTTCAACGAGTAATTACAGATTGAAAATTTAGGACTTAATGTCATAATTACTAATTATATCTTGTAATTAGGAGTTGCATTCCTTAATTACGAGTTAAATCACGTAATTACGAGTTGTATATGGTAATTATGAGTTTCATGTCGTAATTACAGATTGTAAATTAAGAACTGAATGTCATAATTATATCTCGTAATTACGAGTTGCATAACTTAATTACAAGCTATACATTTCGAATTGTATTTCATAATTAAGAGTTACTTCTCGTAATTTCTAATAGCATCTCGTAATTGTTTGCGTGAGAGTTTATTAATGAAAGAGTAGTTCTACTTCTTCATTTGAATAAGGCTTGATTTATGGCGGGATATAGCACGTAACTTAATTATGATTTATACGCAATTAGATGGCGTGCTGGATATGATCCTGTTTTACGATCCCGGCCTATAAAACCCAGGCTAGTGTGCCGCACAACTCTTTAGCGAAATCGCGTTATTCTATTAAACTTTATCTTGCATAAATTAGACACAAAAGCGGCCATTGTCGAACGGTTGCCCGTAAAGGGGCCGATCATTTTTTAACGACCGCCGGTCGAAATAAAGCTTACGTAATAAAATGTAGAGCGAACTTAGAAGACATTTATGCCACATAAGTTATCATCTCTCGCTTTGTGCCAGTAATCTACAGGGTCGCTCGTCACGGCTTTAATGACGTCGTAAATTTTTGCGTTGGTCACCACACGACTGGAATTCGAACTGGGGCCACCGAATCTGGCGGGATGGGGTGCCAGAGCACAGTTTTATGGGGGAGGGCATTTACATACTGATACGACACTCTCGTTACTCGACAGATCGGGATTTTAAATGTCAGGGAGTACTTTCGGGGTGGTGCTGTCACATAAAGGTTTTTTTAATATACAGGGTGCAAGAAAGATCTACAATAACAAACTTTTCTATTTTTTGCCAATATCTATGAGATACTTTAGTCGCTGGAGGACAGGTTGACGTCATATTTACAAATTTTCAAAAGGCTTTCGACCAAATAAATCACCAGCATGGGTTTATTCAAGGTCGTTCCACAATTACTAATTTATTATGTAAAACTCAATACATTTCTGCAGTTCTCGATGTTGGAAGTCAAGTTGATGTCATATATACAGACTTCTCTAAAGCGTTTGACAGGCTCGACCACTCTAAGTTGTTAAATAAACTTAACAACGTAGGCCTCTGTACTGGTTTATTAAAATTATTTCAGTCATACCTCTGTAATCGATCTCAATATGTGCAATATCGTGGATTCAAATCTGACACGTTTCTCCAAACATCAGGTGTTCCTCAAGGGTCCATACTTGGACCTCTTTTATTTGATATATTTATTAACGATATTGTGGAGGATCTTAATATACAATACCTATTATACGCTGATGACGTAAAATTATTTTGTCAAATTAACTCTGTTTTGGACTGTGAGAATCTTCAGAATAACCTTGTTTCACTTAACGACTGGTGTAGCAGAAATATGTTGCCTCTTAATATCAGCAAGTGTAATGTTATGTCGTTCCATCGAAAAAAAGTACCTATCATGTTTGATTACATGTTGCAAGACAGCATTCTCAAGAGGCCTGATAGCATTAAAGACTTAGGTGCTATGTTTGACTCTCAGTTGAGTTTCTTACAGCACATCCACAGTTCCTTATTCAATGCATACAGGAGTTTGGGATTTATTTTACGAAACTCTAAAGATTTCAGAAATCAGTCTACTTTGCGATTATTGTATACAACTTTTGTGAGATCCAAACTTGAATACGGTTCAGTTATATGGAATCCAATTTATATTACTTATACATCATTACTGGAAAGAGTCCAACGAAGATTTTTTAAATCTGCCATATATATGTTAGATGGAGTTTATCCTACTCAAGGTACTCCACAGGAATTATTTTGTGCCCGTTTTAATCTACAAAGTCTTGCCAGTAGACGTACCATGCATGGTATTATTTTATTATATAAAATAATCCATTTTAAAATTAGATGTGAATGCGTTACAAAAGATTTATTATTTAGAGTTCCCAGATTGAACTCTAGGAATTGTGATTCGTTTATGTTACCCTTTGCCCGTACAAATATGTTGTTAAAGTCGCCTTTGTATCAAATGCTGAACAATAGCAATAATACGGAGGGTTTTGACATTAATTTTTGTGGTGTACGTGATATAAAAAAGTATTTTCAATAGGTGCGTGTGTATATTCTTGTTTCTTTTTATTCATTTTTATCTTGTTTAGTAATTTTTATTTGTTTTTTCATTCTTATGTTATTTTTACATTATCTGACAATTTAACTTTCAGGTATATTACTTTTTATTTTTACTAGATTTTAAACTGTTTTTATTTGTCTAGACTTTTATACTACTTATATTTTATTTTATACAATCGATTTTTTATATGTAGGTATCTTTTTAAGTATTTTTTCTCCTACTGTAACTTTTCTAGTTTAACTACTTATCCTTTAAGTGGGTTATACCCGTTGGATATTTTAAGAGTAAATAAATAAATAAACAATATTTTATTAGTTTAACTGCGTTTGTTCAGTTTTTTAGGTCATTTGTCTCACTCTTAAAATCATATTTGGAAGATAGACACTTCCTGGTTAGACATCAAAATTTTACTTCTCGGTCATTTTCTTCCAGTTCGGGTGTTCCTCAAGGCTCGAATTTGGGACCACTTTTGTTTGTACTTTTCATCAACGATCATTCAGATGTGGTATCTTGTGAAAATTTCCAATTTGTATATGATTTCAAACTGTATTCAACGATAAACTATCCTTTATATTGTGATCAGTTTCAGATGAACTTAATCAGTATGTCGTTATGGTGTGATTTAAATCAATGGTCTCTTAACATCTCCAAATGTAAGTTCATGTCCTTCACCTGTAAAATTAATTTTATTGCTTATGATTACTGTGTTAATGATTACACTATTGATCGGGTTGAAAGCTAGGTCGTAACATTTCTTTAATTCACTTTTTGTACAATCTTTTGAATACAAAAATTGACTGCTTCATCTTGTCGGCCAAATTAAAATTCCAAATTTCGCTAGGCAATTCCCGGCAGCAAACATGACATGTGTGGACTAATAAATTTGAAAACAGTTGCGACGTCTTAAGTATGAATATAATTTGTAGTTTTGTGCTTCGCTTGTGATGATGAGTATGTTAAATGTTCATAGTTATAAAATTATTAGTTTCAATATTTTAATGTGTAATGTTTTTTAAACATTTTTAAATGTTACTCCTGTAATTAGGTTTTCCTGTTGGAATAATAAAGTTTATTATTATATTCTGTGCACGCATGTACAGGATACACTGCATTTTGCAAAAAATAGAACAAAATGTTGACTTTACCGCTGGTATATTGTTTACCAACAAAGCTCACTTTTCCAGAGATGCTATAATGAACTTCCACAATAAACACGTTTGATCTGATGAAAACACTAATGCTATAATAGAATCTCGACATCAGTTTTTTTAAATGTTTTGTATAATTTTGAAATGTATTTCACCAAGAAGTATAACTGGTGCCTCCTACAGACATTTTCTTGAAACTGTTTTACCTGAATTACTTGACGATGTTTCTATGCACTAAAACAAACAATGTGGCTTATGAATGTGGCTTTAATTGAAAGATTCGGTAATAACTTGATTGGACGAGGCATTCAAGAACCAGATCAAGCTTGGCCATCCAGATCACCTGATATGAACTTTATTGATTTTTTTGTTTGGGGACATCTCAATACATTAGTTTACAAGGTTCACAGACAAATAAAAAATAGAACTTATGTTTGAAACGGTATTAAGTAATAGAATCAGAATTCTTTAGTCGATATTTACACAACAAAGGGTGCAATGAAGTTCGTAGCTTTTCACAGTCGGTGTCAATTGAATAATGTACCAATTCTGGGCTGTTTTGGTCAATGCTTAACTGCAGACGTTTCGTTATACTTAACAGATGGCATCTTCAGTGCTTCTGAGTTGAGCGGCGGCTCAATGGTTACCGATGTGTCTAAGCCGAGCTTTTATACTAGTCGGTGTGTCAAGGTTGGTCAGTTCAAAGTTTAGGATTATTGATTCAGGCGTGTTAAGGACGGCTGGTTCAGGTATGCTCCGGTTTACTTGCTTGTTCTAAAAAAGAGGCATCCAAGTATGACTAATCTTAAATCCTTCGTCCCTGTTTATGTTGTTCGGGTATTAAAGAATTTCCAAAGGCTCGCTTCGTGCTAGATTGTAATACACATTGGTACGAACTAGCACTCTAGTGATACTCTGTGTCTGGCACAGCCCCATTATAAACAGCCCTGGTATATACTGTGTCGTAGCTAATGTCATGTAGAACTTGTTGGTATCCCTCGTAATGCACCTGTCAAGTTAACAACTGCAAGCAAAAACTATGTTGGCTTTGATCACATAAAATAAATAGTCTAACATGTACAGGATGATTCAGAACTTATCTAACAAAAAATTTTTGAGTACTTACAGGGAATTCTTACAAATATAATTTTGTAAAAAAATCAAAAAGGCAGTTCGAATATGATTTAAAAATACACTTACACAAAGATGGAAAGAAATGGTTAAGGAAAGAAATAAATAAAATTGTATACAGCAAATTTAACTGATTGTGCCGCCATTGTTATTAATTATTAATAGATTCAATTTATAATGTAGACTGGCGTCATAAAAACTTTAGTGCGTGCAAAAATTAATCTGATTTAGAAACTATAAGGATTTTACAATATTATTTTTATGATATTGACTCTATTTTTCATGACGCATTCTCTTAGATAAGTTCTGAATAACCTGTATTTAAACTGTGCCTGAAGTTTGACTATTTAAATTTGATTCACGCTGTAGATTAGTGAGTATATTCATTTTGAAAGGGTTCTTAGAGAAAATATCATTTTTAAAATCTAAGTTCTAAAAAAACCTAAAGATTTATATGTACCCATTCATTATACCCTGTAACACCTTGTACATTTAAAAGTTACCAAACCGAAAATTAATCTTCTTATTCGCCAACCGCTGCCCACAGAAAAAATAACAATTTATCTCCCACAAGAACCTCCGCCGGTTTTTGCATACGTGGGGCAGGCATTTGCGAAGGAAGGCATAAAAGAGTACGCTAAACTGTAAAACCACCGCAGGCCTATTAAAACATTTGGGACTGCTCATAAAATTTCTCTTTCTTTTCATTTCATTTCCGACTGTAAATCTTTGGGGTTCCCGCTCCTTTGTTAGCGATGCCATGAATTAATTTCGGCATCATGTGCACTCTGAAATGAGGCTACCTTTTATAATTTAAGGCTTTTTTGATGTTCTTCGTCGGTCGAAACGGAAATAATTACCTGGTTTAAAGCACACTTTACGTAATGAGAGCGAGCTTTAAACGATACTGTCTGGAATTCAATTTGAAATTTGGACAAGAAATTCTTAAATCGCTCATGTATTTATCCCAAAAAATCGACCTGAATCTTGCGTATAAATAAAACGCTTCAAAAATTGTTAAACTTAATTTACTCTTTTTTTATTTCTCTTTTTCAGAGATCAGAATAAAAAAAAACGAATTTTCTCGTCATTACTAATGTGATTTTTAAGATTCTTAACGATTTTTTACCTTTTCTACCTCTTTTCACCTCCTCAGCGCATCGAAATACTAAAAAGCAGATTTGATCTAGATCAGAAAAAAATAAAATATCGATTTTTGCAATTTTTCACTTTTTCCACATATTTCTCACAATTTTTTTTGCTAAATCTGTGTTTGGTGTGCTCAATAGACTTCAGCTTCCAATTCAGCGCATCGAAATACTAAAAAACAGATCGATCCAGATTAGAAAAAAATTCTGAATTTTCTCGTCCTTACTAATGTAATTTTTGCAATTTTTAACGATTTTTTAACTTTTTCAAATATTTCTTGCAAATTTTGCTAAATCTGTTTTGCGGCTCAATAGACATATTAAGAAACACACTTGATTCAGTTTAGAAAATAATTCAAAACTTTCTCGCCCTTACCAGTGTGATTTTCGCGATTTTTCGCCTTTTTCACCTATTTCTCGTGATTTTTGAAAATTCTGTGATTGATGCGACTCAATAGACTTTAGATTCGAATTCAGCGCATCGAAATATTAAAAAACATACTTGATCCAGATCAGAAAAAAATGCCGAATTTTCTCGCCCACACCAACGTGATTGTCGCAATTTTTTAAAATTTTTCGCCTCTTTCACCTATTTCCCGCGATTTCTGCAAAATCGACCCCAAACCCGATTTTTCGCCCTTACTGATGGGATTTTCACGATTTTTCACCTATTCCAACTATTTTTCGCAATTTTTGAAAAATCTGTAAATGATTTAAACTCGAATTAAACGCATGGAAATACTGAAAAACACACTTGATCCAAATTAGAAAAAAACTGAATTTTCACGCCCTTACTGATGTGATTTTCACGATTTTTCACCTATTCCAGCTATTTGCTGCATTTTAGTGCATGGAAATACTAAGAAACACACATAATTTGTTGACATAAGTGTCCCTCAGATTCAATGTGAACATTGTGAAATAAAAAAATCAATAGGGTTCATATTGAGTGATCTGGGTGGTCAAGGTTGACCTGGTTCTTGAGTTCCTCGTCCAATCACGTTATTACTGAATCTTTCATTTGAAAATTCGCGAGCAGTCAAACTAAAATGTGGGGGAGCCATGTAATGCATAAAATACCATACATTAAAAGAAGACTGAAGCTGAAATCGAGGTTCTATTATAGCATTAGGGTTTTCATGAGACGTTGATTATAGCATCCCTGGAAAAATAAGCTCGTCAGTAAACAATATGCCTACGGTAAAGTAAACATTCATCATTTTGTTCAATTTTTTGCAAAATCCAGTGGCAAAATTGTAAGCGACCAGAATGGACATTCCATTATAGCATAATAGTTTTCTTCATACCAAACGTGTTTAGTGTGAAAGATTATTATAACATCTCTGAAAAAATAAGCTCGTCGGTAAACAATATGCCTACGGTAAAGTAAACATTCATCATTTTGTTAATTATTTTGCAAAATCATTGGCAAATTTGTAGGCGAGCAAAATTGTCTTGCGGCAGTAAGGCTTGAACCCTTCGTATGTGATGCGGGTATAATTGTTGATGCTTCAGAATGAACCTAACCAATTTATGACTCAACTATGCGCACATTTCAGAAAAATTTACTGACTCGATGAATGGAGTCTCGCATTAAGTAGAAACCGCTATATAAATTTATTGGTGCATAAAGGTCGGCCAAATTGTCTCCAAATCAGCGTCACGCCGCTCCATTGAGGACCTGCCAACTAGATTGTGAATCGCATTGTGCGTTTTTTGCGATGCCCGCAACAATAAGGGCTTATTACGCGGCAATTAACTAAACAGGCGACCGTGCACGCTCATCACCGTTGTGTTTGGTCGACTGCACCCGCCCAGACGGTCGCAATTACGCCGTTACTGGCCAAAAAGTGTAATATTCCGATTGTTTACAAATGCGGTGCATCCGCGCCCAAACTGCACCGTCTGTCATTAACCCGTCACGGTTCGCGATTCCATTGTCGATCCTTTCGACAAGAATCGGGCCAAATTGCACCTTGCCTTGATTAATGAAGTGGTTGCAAAGGAATAAGGGCCGTTCACCTTCCGAAATTTGCCGAATTATGCCAGGCGGCAATTACCAGCCGTATAACCGTGTGAGCAGAGGCGGCGCTTTGAAATGAGCAGAGTGGATAATGATTGTAAAATATATTAGGAAAAAAAAAGAATTTTTCTCATACTCGTAATACTAGATTCAACTAAATTCAAACAAGCCTAATAAAATTAGTTTTAAGAAGTGTTGATTCAATCTTCCATCACTTTATTTAAAATGATGTCATGATCATGAAATCAACAGTAATGCAGTATTAACACATGCACTGATAAACACATAACACTGATAAAATAGGTGGAAACTGCCATGTTTTGTTTTGGTCTTTTCCCATAATATTCTCTGGAATAATTTAATTTATATTTATGAAAAAAATATATGTTTTTACGTAATAAAGTTAGCAAATTTCGAGAATAATGTGCCAATACTTTGGAACTATTTACTTTTACACAATTTATATTAACATTTTACGTAATTTATAAAGTGGTTTCTTCTGCACATGCGCACATCAGTCTAATCTCTAACCTAATGCATTTTAGTTGTGTTAAAGTGTGGCAGGCAAACATGTGTGGTTTACTAATAAGAACTTTTTGTGGGATATTCGGAAAAGTAAGTAAGATAGATATACGTATACAGTGTCACAGTGTGAGCGTAAAAAAATTTAGTAGGAGGTAGACTAGACCAAAATAAAAATAAAATTCTTATAAAAAATTTCTCAGACGCACGTCTAGCGAGTTACAGGGTGCTATTTAAAACAAATAACAATTTTCCGCAATAACGTTTGACAACAAATAAAGTCTTTGCATGTATTTTTCTGAATAAATTAATGCAGTCGGTAGTTTGGACTCAATTTACTTGAAAATGGTTGATTTTAGAGCTGTGTAACAAGAGCACCTTTGTTGTTCAGAATTGCTCACTGATTAAGGAGAACTTAGTCAATTCTACGTCAAGTCTACGTAAAAGTAGGATATACAAGAGTTATGAAGACAAAATCATAAGGAATAGTAGGCCTAGGCCACCACTGGTGTCAGATTAAAACAAACACCATGTAATTTTAATGACCTTTAATATTTAAATCTACGTAACGGTTTTTAAGTTATTACGGAAAATTGTTATTTTTTTATTTCAAAATAACACCCTGTAACTCACTAGGCGTGCATTACAGAATTTTTTTTTATAATAATTTTATTCTTATTTTGGTCAGGTCTAACCCCTGCTAAATTTGTGTACGCTCACACTGGGACACCCTGTATAAGTATATCTTACGTATATATCTTACTTACTTTTTCCGAATATCCCAAAAAGTTCTTATTAGTAAACCACACATCGTCTGCCACATCTTACAAATAGATAATGTATACTTACGGGAGCATTTGGCCACCTACTTCAAAAAGCCACAAGCCGCCACTGCGTACGATCTTCATTGCCATTGCATTGTCTGGGTCTTGGTGAATGCATATCGTGAAAAATGGTGTGCCATTGTGTTCCGCTGAATTGTAATTTATTGAATGGTGTAAAAATTCGAATTTGTGTACATTGTAGGCGGTTTTACAGCGTAATTTATCGGTTCAGATTGAATGTATATAAAAGAAGCAATAATTTCGTGTTGATCCGAATGATTTTCGTATAAAACGATCTTAAAATAAATCATCTGATTTATGTCCAGCTGTAAAGGGTGAAAAATTGTTTGAAATAAGCGAGTGACTTGTGGTTTTCAATTGAGGAATGGAAAGGATTATTAATATTATTGCTTTTTAAGATTGTTTCTTTATAGAACTACGCAGTTAAGAAAATTGTAAATGGACCAATATCTAACTTATTTTTTACTGTATTAGAAAGGTATTTTAAGCTAATATAAATCAAATATCCTACAATTCCTATCAATGAAGTCATATGTATGTTCTCTGATACCAAACATCTATGTATGCTAATGAACAATTCCACAGACAAAGCTCTATTCAATAATTATCTAAAGAAATTAATCTAATTTACTAACCTGCTTTAATGAAACACTTTATAAATATCTAACTTCACTTTTTGGCAGTGGGAACACGACAATTCAACCACAGTTTCCTTCACAGAAACCTAACATAAGTAACATATCAACTTGTTCGCTGAATGTAAATTTTCCAGCTATTTTCAGCAAACAGTAGTAGAAATAAAATAGTCTGTCAAATTTTAAAGACAAAGCCTGTTTAGTTAAATTGCAATATTTTGGGACCCTCTACATGCACATGTGATTCTTTTGCGGAACACCCTGTATAACAAAAAATATATTAACTAGAGAGAATAGACTATACGTTTATTTATTAAGGTTTTCATGTTGATTGCAAACATATCTAAATAGCAATACACACGGTGTCATGCATACTTAAAAAATAAGCAAAGCAGGAGAAAGTGAGGTTAAAGCCGCTTTATAGCCTGCAATTCTTTGCAATTCTTTCTGCAAGTCTCTTGCACGTAGGCATGCTCACTGAGCAGCATATCTGAAACACTCTTACACTTTCAAAATATAGGTCTTGCTCGATTTTTATTGGAGCCTGAAATTCTGGGGAATAATTTAGTGATTAGTATGGTTACCACCATACGCAAAAATTCCTAGGCAGAACTGTTAATTTCAAATTACCTTTTTTCTGCGGGTATGGTAGGATGGGGTATGGATGTTGGTTTGAGTCAATGTGAGAGATTGATACCGGTTGACGTTTGACTACCCCCCTAATTAATGAGATTTTCCAGTTTTCCATCATTCCTGCACTGAATCATGATTAGGGCCTACCAACGTAAGAGCCTTTTCACACGGGCCACCGTGCAGCGCTTCTCGGAAGCGCCGTTGCGTGGTCCGTTTTGACGAAACATTATTTTATATTGACTTATTTACACGGGTGCGCCACAGAATTAGCAGCGCCACGGTGGCGCGTAGTCGCCGATTTCCACCGAAACGTCAACCATAAATTAGTGACTCCACTCAGCAGCGCTGCACAGTGGCCCGTGTGAAAAGACTCTAAGTCGTTCCTGGGCGCAAATGCGACCTGCTTAATAATAATATGCCGCCCCCCCTCCCGCACAAGTCTTCGGCTTCTGGGCTAATTCTCGTGATTATAATGAGAGATAGAGATATTATTATTATTATTATTAAACAATTATTTTATATGCTATGCTGTTTGTTATTGTTACTTGTCAAATTTGGATAAACAGTTTAGTTTTTAGTTTGCATTCGAGTTAAAGTCTTGGTATCATTTCTATTGCAATTTAGAATTGAAGAATGTAAAACGAATGTAATAATTCTAGTCAGACTTGCTATTACCAAAAGATTTACGGACTGTTAAGCCTTGTCCGCATGGATGCGAAATTCGCAAATATTCACGCGAATTTTGCAATTTTTTTATTGGCGGGAAACTTTTAGCGAATTTTGCAAAACAGTAATATTATTGCTATTTTCATCATCATTTGTTATTGTTATTTAGACTTCTGATAAGCTACCATGACAGTCAATGACAATTTTATGAAGAAAATAACAAAAAATGTGACATTTGGCGGAATTGGCTGAAAGCTGAGATATTTGCGAATTTCGCCTCCAGGAGGACAAGGCTTAAAGCGGGTTTTATCTATCTTTTTCTGCAAATACTATGTAAACCTAACCTAATGTGTATGTAGTATTTTAACATTGTATTTATATCCAATCCTCAAAAATTTAGAGAGTGACTGATAGATAAATGCTTTATTACTATAAAGCGAATAAAATATAAAATGATTTGATAAGAGTTTAAATACTTTATTTAACAGTTTATATTTGTATATTTTTATATATGAAAGCCTTCTAAACTAATACGGTTATGGACTGTTTATATCCACACGCTTCGTCCGTCGTACTTGTCCTGAAGATAGCAATGAGTGAGTGATTACTCTCTAGATTGGGTATAGTTAGTTAGAAGAAGAGAGTGTGTGCAAATTTCATCAATACTTTTGCGTTCTATTTAGTATCCTTGACTATAATATCTACTACCACACAATCTCTAAATAGACACTTAGGCACTTTTGAAAAATGCTACAGAATAGGCCGGAAAAGCAACACACATTCTAACAAACTTCGACCAATATTTATCAGGTTCGCCAGTCAGCATGATAAGAACTTTATATTTCAAAATAAGTCAAAACTCAAGTCAACTGGGTTACCAAAAAATAGTGACCCAAAGCAAATGTCTGATCTTAGACCAATTAGTATATTGCCCTGTTTATCCAAGATTGCTGAAAAGATTATGGAACTTCAAATTCGTGATTACTTGGAACTTAACGATATACTTCCGTATACACAATCTGGTTTTCGTCAAGGTTATAGCTGTGCAACTGCTTTAATGCATATAACTGATGATATAATACAAGCAGTTGATGATAATAAAGTTACGGCAATGGTACTTTTGGACTATAGTAAGGCTTTTGACACCATTAATTTCCATATTATCTTAGCCATCCTGAAATCCTGTGGTTTTACAACTGAAGCTCTTTTACTTGTTCAGTCTTATTTACAAGATCGCTCTCAAATAGTCAAACTATTTGATAAACTATCTAAGCCTAGAGCGATATGCTCAGGTGTCCCACAAGGCTCCATATTAGGGCCTGTTCTATTTAGCATTTACACCAGTCAGTTTGTCAAATGTATAAAACACGCTTCTATTCATATGTATGCTGATGACACCCAGCTTTATTATTCATTTAATGTTAAAGATTATGTCGCAGCTAGTGATAAAATTAACAGTGATCTACATAACATTCATGACATATCTAAAAAGCATTCTTTGGTCCTAATGAAACAGAATTTGTGCTTATTGGACGTTTGTGTGTCCAAGCAATAATTATATATCAACATTTCATTGCTTGTTTAATTTGTGGCAATACTATAATGTGTTTATATATTTAGTTTATATTGTATATTATTCCGTTCGGTTTAATGCATAATTTACATTTTTATTTAGCAAGGGTTAAGTGGTAGAGCACACTGAGTGTGAGCTTCCCCTTGTGATTTCAAAATTCACATTCATATTACATATTTTCTACTTTTGTATTCTGCTACATATTTTTGTAATTTTGAAATAAAGGCATTTATTATTATTATTATTATTATTACTATTACTGACATAGATGAATTTATTTTGAGTACTGTTGAATATTTTTGAGGTAATGTTAATATTTTTAAATCTGTAGGTACAATCGTTTGCAATAATAATGACGCTCTTAAAACAGTTTTTGAACTTCTGGAAGTTCTGAGTAGAAATTTCATTAAATCTCTATCGGTGAGTGAAACAACTAATAACTAATATTAAAAATGTGAAGTAGATTTCATTACAAATACATCAGAAGTTCTAGATAAATCGCAAAATTCATTTTAATGAGTGTCATTATTATTGCAAACGATAGTACTTGTATGTCGACATAACGTATTTATTAAAAAACATTTCGATCTCCGCCATGCAAAAGGAGTAACGAGAGATCTTTTGCCGCTGCATTTCTCCAAAAAAGCGCGTCTCGATCGCCGCTCCCCGTTACGCTTAACGTAAATAAGCGATTGTCGCATAAATTTCCGCCAACATCGCATGTTCCTCGCGAGCATTGCCGCGGATGTCTGCCACGGCCGGAAACTGATAGAATCGCGCAAGTGAAATTGCGCCCTTAATGTCGTGCAATAAATTTTGCCGATTTTTTTTTCGGACCGTGTAGATCGGCCGATAGATATGGAAGTGCATTCGTTTTTGGCGACGCCCGGAAACAGATCGATGTACATTTTATTATGCAGTCTGGCGTTGATAATTAATAGAATTTTTTATTTGATATGACGCAGGGTAAATTTCTGATGCATTGTTCCCGCAGCAGAAATTGACGGTGTAGACGTATATTAAAAAAAAAAAACAAGTAAAAAGAATGTATTACTTTAATCGAAACGGCGTTTATTCTAGAGAATTTTGTGAGAAAATAAGCCTAAAAACGGTATCTAAAAATTTAGTCTGGCCACACCCCCACGAAACGGTTGCGTAGACCTATGACGCCGTTTGCACGTGTGTACTTAAATGCAGCAGTTTTATTATAATTTTCTTATCGCTCCAGATATTTTTATGAAACTTTGTACACACCTATTAATCATTAAGGAGCATTGTTTGATGTAAAAAATATTTTAAATATTTGCCAATGACGTCCGTACGAGGTTTGAACTAAACATTTTTGAAGAAAAAAATGATACGCCACTGTCTTTTCTAAAAACTAATTTTTTTTTAAAATTTCCATTTATTTTACAGAAAATTCGGTCCCTAGACTTACTCTCGTACGACGCACCATTTTCACGTAAAAAATTAAAACAAAAAAAAGTTTTTTCCCCAAGTCATTGACAAAGATTTTAAAACATTTTTCACATCAAACAATGCTCCGTGCTCCGTAATGATTAATAGGTGTGTACAAAATTTTATAAAAATATCTGCAGTGATAAGAAAATTATAATAAAAAAGTAAATTTTTTCTTAAAACTGTAACACCCTGGAGCTCAAAAATTAAGAGGTTTAGGACATATGTTGATATTAAGTTTTCTTCTTAAAATGACCGAAGGATTCACACCCTTAAGCATCGCCATTTAATTAATAAACACCCTGTATATACGCTTTCCATGCTTTCGGACAACGCAGTACCTACGTTTACAAGAGTTAATATGTCATTTCTGATATTATAGATGTGATTGTGTTTAACAGATATTAGTATTGAATAAAGTTTGAAAATAGAGTCGTGAAATGGACACAAGAAAGTGCATCTCACCGGGCAAATGGAAGAATTATGTACAAATACAGCATCCTGCGCCTAATAAAAAATATTTCACTGTGTCAAAAAATGAAAATAAAAATATAGTGTAGGGCGATGAAGCGCGATGAAAGGAAGCATTGCAACATTGTTTGTTTGTGAAGACAGGTCCGCTTCAGTCCATTGAAAAAAATAAAATGTAAAGAATCAGTTAAATTTTTATATTAAGCTACCAGAATGTATACAGTACATTTAGAAAATCAATGATAATGCAAACTTACATTTTTTCTCATTTATTGTATCCAGCGCTTCATTCCGATTATAAAGGTTTGCTATCTGACTTTACTACATTAAATTATCTGTTTTATTCTGAACATAATAAACAAAAATAATAAATAATGATTTTTTAAGAATGTTTAAGGGTAAATGAAATCAGTAGTAAATAGCAAGAAAAATGTATTAATAGTTATTTATGCAACAAGTGCAAAAAAGTAAGTGTCTGACGTGAAATTGTCCTACGAGGCCGTCAGGCCGAGTAGGACAACACGTCGAGTGCAATAAGCACTTTTTGTACGAGTTGCATATAATATTTTTTCTACGTTCATGCAAAAACCAAAAAATGTTTTATTTAGATGACACTGAGTCTAGGAAAATATGACGTCGATTTGAATGTCTATGTTTGTCATGATGACAAAACGCTGTAGCAGAATGACAGATGAATGCAATAAACATTTTATTGCACTAGTGCAATAAAGAACCACTTTTTCCACTAAATATAGTTCAATAAAGTTTTGTTTTTTACATGAACGTAGACAAATAAATTTAAAAAAATATATAAATATTAAATATAATTACATTTACTTATTATTTGTCAAAATAAAACAAGTAGTTTAATGTAAAATCATCTATCTTGTACTTACCCAACATCATTGTCGCCGTAATTGTACCGAACGGATCTATATTGTAAACAAATGATTAAGTTATGTTTAACAATACCGTAAGTTTACCACATCATCATTAATAATTATGGCATTACCTACACAGTATTTACACTATGATCCACAAATACCACAAAAAAGCAAACATACAAGAAACAAACGCCTGTATACATCACCAACATCACAACCGCGCGTGTCGTGTTTTCGGCCACGTGATTTTGTTTACATTTTATGGCAATTATTGTTAGTATGTTTGAAAGATTACCCTGCAACATTTCAAACCAATATAAAATTCATGCTACTTCCCCAATGCTATGGACAACCTACTTGCCGCGAGCGCATTTTCCCCAGCTACATCATACCATAGAACCAAATGTACACATTCAATAATAGTAAATATGTATATGTGTTGTCTTTATCATTATAATAATTTAAATTGAACACAAACAATTCAAAGGGATAAAAAAATTATGTAGGTCAAAAAGCTTCTTACGAACTTTAGACGCTTTAGTGAGTACCGATCTAGATAAACGATACAAAGCACGAATATGTACATAACCTTTTTTAAAAACGTATTCTCGAAATAAGATTGCATAAAATGTTTGGTAAATTTTGTTGTTGTAGTGTTTTATGGCATTTTTAAGAAATGCTAAACGCAATACTCCAGTCGTGTTCTACGTGTTTCATGAATTAACAGGACGTAACAGTAAAATACGTAAAGATAGAACTTTTTGATATAAAACTTTTTTATTCTAAATAGTATCAAGAAGCTGTTCTAAATTTGTATACGTTATAAACGCCATTTCATGTATAAATAAAAATGATTTAATGATGTGATGTAACACAAATTACTGTACAAATTGTTTTAGTGGATTTTGTATATCATGCAATAATACAATTTTGTTCATGATTCAATTTAGGTAGGTAATGTTTAAATTTGTAATAAATAATCTCACAATATTAAGTTACATTATGCACAATGATACTATATACAATCATTTGTAATAATAATGACAGTTGAGTTATTTGTAATGAAATCTACTTTCAACTTTTAACATTAGTCTTTAGTTGTTTCACTCACCAATAGAGATTTAATGGAATTTTTACTCAGAACTTCAAGAAGTTTAAGAACTGTTTTGAGTGAGTGTCGTTATTATTGAGAAAGCATGTACTCCAAATATGTAATAATTATTTTCATAAATTATTCCTGCCACGATTTTAGGGTCAATTTTGGGTGCTGCTATGCCAAATTGCAGTAAATAAAATGTTACATACGTCTCTATCTGTGCATTTTGTTATTATTAAATTTATCACTTCTTACGTCTGACTATAGACAGAGAACGTAATTAGCTTTCCAAACTAACTGATTCCAGGTTATAAGTGCGCTGAATCTGTTCCGGGTGTATTTAAAATCTCATATTTCAAACCCCCGCAGCTTCGTAAATTTTACTATCACTTCTTGTTTCTATAGCTCTGCGAACTATTACAGACATAGTTAAGACAGTCGTAAAGACCGTCGCTCACATAATCGTCCTTTAATTAAATGAATATTCCTGGCAGAATTGAAATCGTTCCAAGCTCCAGCTCGTAAAATATAGTCCCAGTCCCGACGAAGTTATGAATCATTTATACCCCTGAATGCTAATGTACTCCTGCAATTTAAACGAATGAAAACGCAATATTTCCTTTGGAGAGGGACAATGTTTCCGTGTGGTAAAATTGATATTTAATAAACTGATACCGCTTTGTACAGGGGTTATACAGTAAGATGTACAAATTGTAACTGAAATGTTATAAAATAGGCTTTGGTGATAGATTCTATTCTATTAATAATTAATAAATAAGAAGTTCACGTGATGTAGCACATCTAGTGACCACTGGCTGCTCCATAATGGATCTGAGAAACCTCAACACCAAGCGACCTACCGTTGAAAGCCTCCAACTCTATGGCAATAACGGTATTGCAAAAGTGGAATTACAGGAAACAACTACTCTGCAGCTAATACTGTGACCAACATTGAATGGCGCCTAAAAAACCTATAGCAAGCAGCTTAAGTCATTCATTACCGATGCTACTAGAAATATGTCGGTGAGGTTCATAATTTAGTGACTTTTAGTAATTATTTCACATACGTGACACGTAAACTTCTTCTAATTATGATTTTTTTCACACAGAATCTATTGCCAATGCTTCTAAGTTTTCTATTCCAACTATTTCCGGAAAAGGTGTTCTAATTGCGTTAAAAAAGTTTAAAAATTAGGTTGACCACTGCCTTTTTGATAAGAGATTGTGCGTCCATTTTTGCTATTCCACTGTCCGTTATTTTCAGTTTGTCTCCACTAAAAGCAACATTTCTACATCTTTGGAAAAATTCGTAAATCTGTCCTATTTTTAAGAAATTAGATTACATATTGTTGAGATTGATCTATTCACTTTCGGTAATTATTGGAAACTATTTCCTTTCAGCAGGGATTTATTTCAGGACGGTCACGTTAACAAATTTGCCCAGTTTTATTGCAGATAATATTGGTGGTCAGGTAGATGTAATCTAAACAGATTTGCCGAAATCTTGATAGACTTGATAATGAACTGTTCATAAACTTCTTTTAGTTTAACAACTGACTTTTTACAATTTTTATTGTTATTGTGGTAATAATTCTCTTGATGTTATTGCGACATCAGGAGTTCCGCAAGGAACGGTTCTTGGACCACTCTTATTTGTTTTATTGATCAACGATGTCTGCAAGGAAATCCAATTAAAAGCGTTATTATTTATTGATGATCTAAAGTTGTATGGTTTTATTAATTCGCTAGAAGACAATGGTTTTCTACAACAAGATCTTTTTAAGATTATTTAAAATATTTGAAATAATCATCTATCTAACTCGAGGTATATAAAAATTGTATCTACTTTATATGATTCAGTTACACGAATCTGGAGTCAAATTTCGATATTTTTTGTTGTTTACGCAAGAATTTAGAACGCATTTTAAGTGTTATTGTTGTTTGCCTAGTTTTGTAAATCTTTTATTTTTGTGCTTTATGTTGTGTTTTATGTATTGTAGGTGCAAATTGTTCTTTGTTTTCTTCCTTCCCTACAACTGGATGCAAGTCTGTCTGCGTAGTTGCATCTCTTATAAATAAATAAATAATTATGACAATTCCTTTACCACTTTCTTAGGATAAAAATTGGTATAAAAATTGTGGTGATTTACTATACGTATTTAATATGTTCACGGTTATAGTGGACAAGGCTGTAACATTTTTTTTTAATTTTCGAAAAAAAATCGTTGATAAAAAAATTCTTGAATGGACTGTACCAAATCCTTAACTTTTCCTATGTCGAAAATATGTGAAAAATAATATTCTGATGGCGTAATTTGAGGGGCTGCCCTAAAACCCGAGTAAATAAAAACAATCGGGTAATAAAACTGATAGTATATCTATTGTTATACCAACACCAACCGAATTTACGAGGCCCTTAGTATACTTTTTATTATTCCTTTCCTTGGTTTTTACTTTCTATGACGCGTTTTTTATGGCAGAGCTCGAGATAAAACGCCAATCTTTTCCGAAAGCCCGATGTGAGGGTGTTAGTTCATCTTTTACTTTGTGGATGGATGCCTTCGGATATTTAAATTCTGGACGGCCCATAACTCGAAGTCGTTAAGTCAATATTTGAGTTTAATACGCGCTAAAACTTAACATAAAGTTACAGGGTGCTACTTTGCCTTTGATTTCCTCGACAAAGTTTTTCTGTATATTCACGACGATAAATAATTCACGAAGTAAAAGATAAAAAATGTTTGGTTTTTGACTCGTAGGACTTCAAAGTTGTCAAAAATAAGACTAATTCAATTATTAACTTCATAATTAGAGATATTATAATTATTACTATTATTATTATAATCCCTTTACCAAGCACATTGGTATTTAAAACTTTTATTTGGACTATTATTATGGTGTATTATTTGTTAAAAATTTACTGAAATTTATACAGTGTGATAAAAAAAATTTAATGTACAGGGGACTCTTCTTATATAATTTTGTAAAAAAAAATCAAAAATGGCAATTCGAAAATGATTTAAAAATACACTTCTGCACAGTGCTAGAAACTGGTCCACTGTAAAACCTGACCTTGTGCAAGGTAATGCATGCAGTCGCCGACCGGCACGACGGCAATGGTAATGAACAGACAAAACATTGAAAGAATTTTCGGAAGAGATAAATTAAGTTTTATATTATTTTATATCAGAGAATTCAACTGTTTTTGCCGCTATTGGTATTATTAATTAATAAAATTAATTTGTGGTTGTAATTAATAAAATAATTTAACATACCTGATGTTCAAAATTTTGTCCACCGACGTAAAATGTAAACATATTTGAGTCAATCTTACTTAGTTTCTACGAATCACACAAATGTTTCTAGTTCTTGTTCGTTTTGTACTTGTTAGTTATTGGCAACAGCTATAATATTTTCCTACAAAAGTCCAAAAGATTTAAGTCCATCAATCCATCGTACCCCTTGCACTTTATTGAATCGCGTACGGATTTTGAAACGTCACACTGTTGATTGGGACATTCCTTGTACTTGTTGAGCGATTTGCTTGGTACTAATTCGGAGATTCAACAATCGTTAAAATTTGGACGCCCTGGACCTCCATCTTTTCCACGATTCGGTTGCAACTACTGTGGTAAAAGTAGCTGCATTTGGCACATGTCTTCCGGAAAATCGTTCTGCGTACAGACGAGAAGGTGCAAGCTGAAAAGTAGCTGCATTTTGTCCGAGTTGAAAACACTACAACTTCAATAATTATTTTCTTAGAAACTATTGACAGTGACATTGACTCTATTTTTGATAAGGCATATATTCCCAATTTTTTAGATAAACTGTGAATCACGCTGTATACCTTCAACAGTCAAACTCATGTATTATTGTCCATGAAGAACGAATTAAGCCATGGCTAATTCGATTTTTTTTCAAAATATTTAAAACAAACAAGTTTTCACATTTATGCTTGTAACTTCATAAACGGCATTTCCAAAATAATAATATTTTTGGCTAATAAGAGCAAGCCTATGTAGTCCTATTAGCCATGAGTAGCCCTGGCCCATCGAGTTTGAGACACTTTGTACAACAGATTTAGAGAACTATTTATTGCACAATTTGCTAACGACATTGACCGCTATTGTTACTAATAGAATTAATTTGTGATTTTAAAATAGTTTGACATACCTGGTCGCAAAAACAAAATTTTGGACCCAGTTTCTACAAACTAACAAAAATGTTTATACTTTTTGTCCGTTTTGAGCTCGTAAATTATTAGCAGCGGCTATGCGATACAGTTCATTTCTTAAATATTCCTATCCTACAAAAATATCCAAATGATTTAAAGTCAGCAGATCGTGGTGGCCATCGTACCGTGAGTTATATTAAGAAGTTATAAATCCTTAACTTCCTCTCCTCCCTCTAATGCTGTTAATGTTGGCTTGGGTCAATGTGAGAGATTGATACCGGTTGACATCTGACTACCCCCCTAATTAATGAGGTTTTCCAGGTTTCCCTCATTCTTGCACTGAATGGTGGTTAAGGCTTACCAACGTAAGTCGTTCCTGGACACAAATGTGCTTCTAACAAGTCTTTGACTTCTGGGTTTATCCTCGTGATTAGAATGAGGGGGTAAATATATTATAATTGAAACAGAGTTTTTATCGTCAGTTAAAAATATGAATTTTTCCTTTAAATCTCTAGGTGGTTATAATTTTAGAAAAGCTAATTTTCCTGCCCTCTATCAAGAATTTACATCTATTGACTGGTCACCACTTCTCACGTACAATGATGTTAATGCTGCAGTTTCTGAATTTTATAACATGCTTGACTCATTATTTGTTAAATATGTCGCGAAAAAAGGGATGCAGCCCATACTCGATATCCGCCTTGGTTTGATTTTAACATAATATCACTTGTGAAGCAGAAAACAAAAGCGTGGAAAAAATATCGTGTAACCTAAGCATTGGATGATTTAGAAAACTTTAAGCATCTTAGAGCTACTACTAAACTAAATATTAGAATTGCTTATAATAACTATATTAACAATGCTGAAACCTCAATTAAATCTGACCCTAAAAAATTTTGGGAATTTATTAATGCTAAGAAAGGTCACTCCTCCATCCCATCTCTTATGACTTACAACACTAATGAAACTCATGATCCCCACGATATTGTTAATAATTTTGCAAATTTTTTTTCCACTGCTTATATCGATCCTAGTCCATTTACAATTGCAAATAATACAATTAATAATAACTCTATTATGGTGAATTCAATTGATAATAATGACATTCTGGCGGCTATTAAAAAGATAAAGGCAAATATGACTATGGGTCCTGATCTCATTCCGGCGTTTTTAATTAAAAATTGTGATAGTGCTCTGTGTGAGCCATTATGAATAATTTTTAACCTTATTTTAAAAACTTCTACTTTTCCAGATGTATGGAAGGTTTCCAGAATATGTCCGGTGTTTAAAAAAGGTAATTTGAATGATATAGCCAATTATCGCCCCATCGCCATACTCTGCAATTTTTCTAAGATTTTTGAAAATGTTGTTTACTTTTATTTATCAAAATATGCAAATAATATTATTGTACCGGATCAACATGGCTTTTGTGAAGGACGGTCTACTGTTACAAATCTTTGTTGCAAAACTCAATTTATTATTGATGCCTTAGATCGCACTAGTCAAGTAGACGTTGTCTATACAGACTTCTCAAAAGCATTCGACCGTCTAGATCATGGTTTATTATTGGGCAAATTGGATGAGATTGGTCTAAGTACTAATCTTATTGCCTTACTTTATTCATACTTAACGAATAGATCGCAGTATGTGCAATACCGTGGTTATCAGTCCGATAAATATCCGCAGAAGTCAGGTGTCCCACAGGGATCTACTCTTGGCCTCTTATTGTTTATTTTGTTTATTAATGATATTACTGCCGGCCTGGATGTAAACGTTTTAATTTATGCTGATGATGTTAAAATCCTTTCTAATATAGAGGCATACACCGACTGTAATAAATTGCAGCAAAATCTAAATCTTGTTAATTTGTGGTGTGTTACTAATAAATTACCTTTAAATGTTGCCAAGTGCAATGTAATGTCATATTGTCGCAGGTCTCGTATGCTGCTTTATGACTACAAATTGGACAATATTACTTTAAATAGGCCTGAAACTATATGCGATCTCGGTGTCACTTTTGATTCAAGACTATCCTTTGTACCTCATATTCAGAAAACTATTAGTAGTGCCTATAAAACTCTTAGATTCATATTGAGGAATATGAAAGAATTTAAAAATATGAATACTCTTAAACTTCTTTATACTACGTTTATCAGATCTAAACTGGAGGAGTCTTGTATGGAGTCCTATATATGCAGTACATAACACGGTAATTGAAAGGGTGCAAAGACGATTCTTTAAATCTGCAGTTTTGCAGGATGGTGCATATCCATTGAGAGGCACACCTTACAATTATTTCTTGGAGAGGTTTAGTATGAGTAGTTTAGAAAACAGGAGGAATATAACAGCTGTACTGTTTCTATTTAAAATTCTCCACAATAAGGTTAAATGTCCGTCTCTATTGTCTTTGCTGGATTTTCGTGTGCCTAGGATTAATAACAGAAATAATGGACTATTCTACATTAAGAACTATAGAACCAACATACAGGGTGAACCTTAAATAAGTACAAATATTTTAACTGCTGGTGTAGTTCGTCATATAGATCAGTCTAATGAAAGCCATTTTTAAAAATTTCTAATATTTACAGATATTAATTTTTTAAAAAAATACCCACGTTTTGAGGACCGCTATCATAACCTACTAATGCAGCATATGATTTGATGCGAGGTTGCCGTCTCCTCTAATATAAATATTACGTTTCCTTTAACGTAATAGTAAAGTAATATGGTTAATTCTATTTTAAAGATACTTGTTTTAAACATTAGTACAGTAAAATTGGGTATGTGGTATGATACGCACATAAATTTTAACTGCTTAACTGACCTTACCATAAACGATTACAAATGAATTACCGTAAGTTAAATACTACCATAAAGTATTTAGGAAGATATTACGTGATATTACTATGTCCAGTGTTCAACAATTATGCATAAACGTGAACACAAGCCTACCTGTTTGTTAAAAAATTAACTATTTAATCAGTAATCCACATTTCACAAGTTAAATGTCATTGTACACTGTTAGAAAGAGAGACAAGACACAATTTCCTTAAGTTATTTTATGAAGAATAACGAAAAACTATAATTTTCACACAACATAAAATATTAAATTTAATTTGTGATAAATCAGTTGGAGTGTAGTAAAAATGGATAATGAATAAATTCTGGATAACTGTGATTGTGAGTAGATAATCTGGTTAATATTTTCAATTTATTGGTAAGGTATAGAAATGACAAAGGGGAGGAGATGGCCATTAATATTTTCATAAATAAACATATTTCAATCACTTTGACATGTCTAAAAATTCTAATGTAACACTGGCAACGCTGTGGAATTCACATCCACCATGACTCCCGGAACAGCGGTCCTAAACAAGTTTTGTATTGAAAAATCACGAAATTTATTTAAAATTTGACTTTTTTATTCCTGATTTTTTTTGTAAAAAGACTATTAATTATGTGTTCTACACAATGAACTGTACTGCTGGTTAAAATATTTGTACTTATTTAAGGTTCACCCTGTATATAAGCAATCTCCAATATACCACATTATAAATAGTCATTCACTAATAGATGGTCATTTAGATATGTTTGCCTGTACAATTGCAGACATAAAAAAAAATTTTAGCTTCTGAATTTATGTTTGTTATTTGCTTTTAATGTGTACAGTTTGTTTATTATACATAGTAGATGTTTGTAATGTGCCCTATACACACGATTTTAATTATTTTGCATTCTTTATTAACTTTTATTTTTACACAAAATTTTATATATTTATTTGTACATTCTTAGGAGTATTTTAGTTTGTTATGTTTATGTTAAGAAATGTTTGTAATGTGCCCTATATACACGATTTTAATTATTTTGCATTCTTCATTAGCTTTTATTTTTACACAAGATTTTATCCATTTATTTGTACATTCTTAGGAGTATTTTAGTTTGTTATGTTTATGTTAATTAACTCAGTTATATTACCTTTTTACTATTATTTTTATTCTTGTGAAACTTATCCTGTTAATGGGTTCTATCCCGTTGGATATTTTAAATAAATAAATAAATAAATAAATAATTATTACTATATAGACTTCATCTTTAGACTCCATGTTTCATGACGCATCTATTCCCCAATTTTTTTAGATAAGTTGTGATTTACTCTGCATACACGAATATTCCAGACTTTCGTCCACACACTCCATTTAAAAATATTAAATAGTTTTAATGCAAGCATAAAAACGCTTATCTAAGGACACCTCAGAGGATTAAACAAACTGCGAGCGATAACTCAGCCTCCGCATAATCCTCCAGCTTCTGTGCGCTTTATTCATTTCCATTTACTTTCTTGCCGGAGAATATAAAAGTTAGCTGTTCCGCCCGAGCCACCTGTGTCAAATTAGCAGAAGACAAAACGATCCCGACGGCGTCTACGGCAGAGAAACAAATTCCATTTGTATATTTTTTTCATAAATCTAATTTCTCCTCGGCGTTGTTTCATTGGATGAGGGAAGGAGCAGAAACTACTTCGTTAACTTTTAACGAATATTGTTTCGCGGGGTCGCCGTCAAATATGCAGAACTCCTGTAGATGCCTCGTTACGAGGTAGTTTCTGCGTACTAATTAATAACGTATCGATTCTGGAACTGAAAGAAACTAATCAAGTCTCTTTAGCTTTAATTTGACTGCATTTAATACAATCCGCGTACGATCTCATGAAATTTAAAAATAATATTTTGTTTTTCTAAAAATTATAAACAGTTCTTTTTTAGTTATGACAAGATTGAAAATGCAAGTATACCATTTAATATCGCCATTGATTTTGGCAAAAAACACACAAAGTTAATTCTATCAAGGTTCTTAAGGTCTGTTCTCGCAAGAGTCGGATTGATTTCAAACTGTCAGAAACATTCAGCCAATTTAAGTTATGAATGCGTTTTCGGTGTATGTAACTCAAGAAGTAGTTGGACGATCATTTCTGACAGTTTCAAACTAATACTTGACTTTTGTGAGAAGAAACCTTTAGTATCATAAACTACAAAAGATTTACGTACATTTTAATAGATGAATAATAGTACATTATACTATAAGGGAGAGAAATGCGTTATTTTGGCAGAGATGCAATTTGAAGCCCGAGGGCTACAATGCACCGAGGACAAAATAGCATCTCTCCCGAATGGTATATACTATTTTTTCCACGGTCTCATTAACTTAAAAATACGTATTTTGTCATTATGAAGTAAGTAGCACCAGAATTATTGTTTTCGGATTTGAGCATTTACTTAGTAGTCGTTGAGTTATCGTCATAACTACAAAATAAACAAACAAAAAGAATTGTCAAATTAAGGTGCTAGTTTGGTTTAGTTTAAAGTTTGTTTAGTGCACAATGAAAAATTGTGAGTCGGAAGAGATTGTGGAAGCTGCAAATATTGCAATAAGCAATTTGCTGTCTACGAAGTCAAGATCTTTATACGATATAGCCTACAATCGGTTCAAAAAGTGGTGCGCCGAGAAAAATTTTCAAATATACAGCGAGAATGTTTTGTTGGCATACTTCAGTGAAAATGCAAAGAATTACAAGTATTCCACATTATGGGCGCAATATTCTATGGCTAAGTCATGCTTGATAATTTACGATAACATAGATATAAGCAAATTCCCCAAGCTGATCGCATTTTTGAAAAGAACCGGTGACGGATATCAAGCGAAAAAATCGAAAATATTGACAGAGGGTGAAATCGACCGTTTTCTATCAAGTGCAGATGACAAAGAATTCTTAATGATTAAGGTAAGGTTACTTTTGTTATTAGGTATTTCAATTATTAAGTATTTTGATTTTTTATAGGTTGGATTAATTCTGGGGATTGCCGGAGCTTATCGAACTGATGAACTAGTCAATTTAACTGTAGATGATATTGAGGATGTAGGCTCTTCCTTGATTGTAAAAATTCTAAATACTAAGACAAAGATTCCACGAAGCTTTCTGGTTACCGATGTGGGAAATATGCTTAAATTTTTTCGAAAATACCTGTCCCTTCGTCCTCCCCACGTCAAGCATAGGCGCCTTTTTTTACTATAAAGCAGGAAAATGTAGTTCGCAGCCAGTTGGCAAGAATACCATGGGAAAAATTCCGAGTGTAGTAGCTTCGTATTTAAAATTACCTGATGCTGCATGTTATACTGGTTACTGCTTACGAAGATCTTCAGCGACATTACTGGCAGATGCTGGTGTGGATATCACGACAATAAAGCGTCATGCTGGTTGGAAATCAACGACAGTCGCTGAGGGTTATGTCGAGAACTCCATTGAAAATAAGACCAAAATTGCTAATCAGGTTTTAGTAGGTACCACTACTAGCGCAATTACAAAAACTATAAATGTAAGAGAAAGTAATACTTCTTCTAATATTAATTTTGAAAATTGTACAAATGTAACATTTAATTTAAATGTCAATAAATAATTTCAATGTTATCTTTTTTTTTGCATAAAAAACGTTCTCCATAATGTAAACTCCCTTGGGAGCATTATACTCTCTTGGGAATAATCGACTAATTTTGATGTCATAGAAACTGATTTCTCCTCCCGACCGTCGAAAAATTTATTTATTTCGCATTAATACATTACAAACAAATAAACCCTTAGTTACTGTAACTATAAACATATTCATAACTCCCTTGGCAGTTATACTAAGAACTTATAAATTCTTAACTCCCTCTAATGTATTTACAAAAATAAACCGAAAATTGTGGAATTTTCCATTGAAATTATTTCCCGAATTGCAAAAATTGTCCGCTGAACTATTGTCACTGCTTATGACTGTAGTTAAATATGAAGCTGATGTTCCACTTCTTTCTTGTGACATACCAACCAACATTCTTACAGTTTTATTTTTCAATTTAATGCTGTCGACCCAATACCCTTCTGCTACCGTCTCTTCAATGTCGTCATATTTTCTCCTGCATTGACCAAGGCAGTCGCGGAAGTCCTCTGCAGACAATGTCCCGTGAAAGCTTCTGGATCTGGCAAACCCAAAAAAATTGCAATTTTTTGTTCGACATTTTTCGAAATGTATTTTTCCCAACGAGATGAACTGGATGGACGCAAAGACATATACTACCTCACCAGACCCAATGCAGAGATCTCGTTTTCATCTACAATTATAAATTTCTTACGAATATCTGTTTTACTTTCCAGAATGTCAACCACCATAACCGAGCCCTTATCTTCAATATGAATAATCTTCATGTTCAAAAGTACAATAGAGCAATAAATGTGTAATTCTTATAGTTTGGTGCATTACGTTATGTAGTAAATGTTTTTCATCGGAAGCATCCTTCAAAAATTTGATAATGTCATTCCGACTAAACATTTTAGACTTTTTTTGGCTCATAGCCTTTACTTTTTCGTTTGAGAAACGCTTCCAGTTCATGAAACTTGCTCCCATCTGTATTATTATAAATTGTCATCATTGATTTTAACGTTGACCACTTAGTCCACAGGGAACTAGGACTGTACGATTCAGACTATAAGAAAAATAAATCAATATCACTTATACTAGAACGTGAAGAATAAATACATACTATGTCTTGAAAGTATCTGGTTTTCAATACACTTAACTTTCAGCCACTGCAGGAATTTGTCACATTGGTTGCGATTTTGTTGGTAGTAGTGCGGCAGAAGCTTTCCCAGTATTTTGTAACAAATCGCCTGAAATACAACTTCTCTCCAGGTTTTCGTTCATTTTCACAATCAGTTGATATATCCATGGTAATCGTAAACTGTTCATTTTATCGACAATAAACAAGAGTACATATTCTTTAGTCTAAGGTTGAACCTACCCAGATTTATTACTTTAGATCCTTACTAGTGTGCATTACATTCAATTTTTATTAATTTATATTAAGTCCTCTTAAAAGGTCAAGAAAAACCGATTTCAGCGTCCTTTAGAAACACATATATCCGTAGGGAGGGCTTGTAGGAAAAAATTCTATAGGAACTTTTTTCGGGACACTCTGTATACATTTTCATATCGTGTCGAGCAAGATATCAACGGTGAATGGCTACGCAATCAAAACGCTGGTCAGGGAAACACGCTCCTGTGAAAGAGGGCTAACTCACAGCTGTGTCGCAGTGCGATAAAATTTCAACCTCCGGAGAGCAAGACCCATTTCCTTCAGTGATGGAGCTTTATGTTTTCTAATGTTTGTGTTTCTCTTAGCGAGGACTAGTCGCAAGTCACATATTTAACGTTTCAACGTTTATTGCTCGTGATCTTGGGATTAACACAGCCTTTAATGGCTGTATCAGTCTGATATCATGATATAGGGCGGTGTTAATCTTTGAGGACTAGTTTTAGGTAAATATTGCGAGCGATTTGAGGCCGTTATTTCCACTGGAATGGGGGAGTCGTAAATAGAAGTTGAAGAATTTGTTTCTGATAGATGGATGTTGCTGCCTTGGACCAATTTTAATTCCGATTGCATAGTATAACTCGCTTCTTTGACATGACAACGAATATGCTACCATTTTTTTAATTATTCTTTAATTTAAATTATATATGATCTTTACCAAACATTACTAACAATTTTTAGCTAGAAGTACAATTTTAATATTACTTAATTTTATCCAATATATCTTGGAAATTGATTACATTAATAATTTTTGTGTTCCGCATAATTACATTGACACTAATTCTAGTTTGCTAATAGACACCGTCTCATTGAGAGGCTTTTCACAGTTTAGTCATTATATTAATACTTCTGGTACTTTAGATTTAATATTTAGCAATGAGTGCAATATTGCAAATATGCATGAATCTACATCTTCTTTGGTACCGGTTGATGTAAACCATAATACTTTAGAATTTATTATAAAATTGTCTAATGATAAGCCTAATCCAAAATTTCAGCACGGTTTTAACACATATAATTTTCGATTGGCAGATTTTGCAGCTATTAATTCTGCTCTATTAAATACTAATTGGCATAATATATTTACTAACCTTTGTACTGAAGAGTGTGTAGATAAGTTTTATTGTATAATTAATGCATTAATAGAGTCTCATGTTCCAAAAAATTCTAATGTTTATAGAAAATTTCCATTTTGGTATAGTTTTGCTACTATTAAAGTTATTAAGGAGAAGAAGAAATATCATCGTTTATGGAAGAATTTTGGTAATAACATTGATTATCTGACATTTAAAATTTTGAGAGGCCGTTCCAAATTTCTTATATCTGAAGATTATAAAAAATACGTTAGATCTTGTAAAGATGATCTGATGCATAATCCAAAACAGTTTTGGCAATTTATAAATTACCGGAGAAAGTCATTTAATTCTATAAATTCTATTGTTCATAATGGTATTCTATTAACTGAAGGTCAGGACATATGTAATTCTTTTCCTCAATATTTTATATCTTCGTTTAATGAATCAAATAATGATAATGATTATAATACTTCTCTCCATTTTCAAAATAATAACTATATTAATAATGATCATATTAGTAGAGAGACTATTGTTCAAAAAATTAAATCTTTATCAAAAAAAGCTGCAGGGCCAGATAATTTACCTACGGATTTTTTCAAGCAATGTATTGATGGGATCTCCAGTGCACTATTTATAATTTTTAATAAATCTCTTCTGGAAGGTCACTTTCCCAATATCTGGAAAAAGGCACATATTGTCCCTATTTTAAAATCTGGAGAAAGACATTTTATTGAAAACTACCGTCCTATATCAAAACTCTGTATTGTAGCCAAGCTGTTTGAATCCATTATCCGGGATTTTTTGCACTATGATGTCGTAAATTTGTTTAATATAGAACAGCATGGGTTTATGAAAAAAAGATCAGCAGACAGTAATCTGTTTCTATATGCAGACTATATTCTTAGTAGCATGAATCATAAATTGCAAGTAGATGCTGTCTATACAGATTTTAGTAAAGCTTTTGATGTTCAATAAACTTTCTGAAATTTGTGTGAGCGGGTGTTTACTTCGTTGGTTTCAGTTGTATCTCTCAAATAGATGTCAGGCTGTTAGAACTGGTCAACACACTTCTGACTTTTCGTTAGTAACTTCGGGTGTCCCTCAAGGGTCGCATTTAGGACCTCTGTTATTTAATATATACATTAATGATGTAGCCAATTGTTTTCAGTTTTCTAAATTTTTAATGTATGCAGATGATCTTAAAGTATTTCATTCTGTAAGTAATGCTCATGATATTGAATTAATACAACAAGACTTACATACTTTCAAAAACTACTGTGATGAAAACAGCTTATATATAAATGTCATCATATAACATTTAGTAGAAATAAGAATCAGATTGTAACAAACTTTTTGTTGTCAAATTATAAATTGCAAAAAATTACACAAATTTCAGATTTGGGTATTATTTTTGATAGCAGGATGATATTTGATCGTCACATTAATTACATTTCTGCAAAAGCTAATAAAATGTTCGGTTTCTTATGCAGAAATTGTGTTGATTTTCAAAACCCAGATATTTTCCGTAATTTATTTATGGCTTATGTTAATAGTAAAGTAAGTTACGGCTCAGTAATTTGGAATCCTCAATATTCTATATACATTCATCAGCTTGAAAAAGTTCAAAATAAATTTATAAAATATATAAATCATAAGCTCTACCCTGGCATTTTAGATAGTTCTATAATAAAAAAGAAATTAAACTTAATATCTCTCGAGGATAGGAGACGTATAACAGACATTAAATTTATTTATAAAATTATTAACAATTTAATTGATTCATCCGAAATTAATAATTTAATAAACTTTATAGTTCCATCTTATGGAATTAGAAACAAAAATATATTCCATTGTGAACATGCTAATACCAATTATTATTTGAATTCATCCTTAAATAGGTGTTTATCTAGTTGCAATAAAATCTTCCAAGATATGGCTATTGATATTTTTTCTATCTCAATGTATTTTCTAGATAAGACCCTCAAAAAATATTTCCGTAATTTTGTTTGATTTATTTGTATTTATTGTTATTTTTATTTTTTTGTTTACTGTTTGAATGTACTTTATGTATAAGTCATTCATTCATTTAGTGGTACTTTTATTACTATTATATTTATTATTATTTAGTTGGTATTGTTACCTTTTTTTCTCATATTCACTACTACTGTATGTATTATTATTTTTGTTCTTATAAGGGAACACGTATTGGGGTAAATCCTGTTGTTGTTCCTTATACAATAAATAATAAACAATAAACAATTACATAACACATTATGTTTTAAGTTGTACTTAATTAGATCACATTTCATTTACATAGCATTTTATTTACAGATACCTGAATCACTTCAATTTTATGGAAAAATATAATTATCCTCACAAACAACTTATTCGTCCATAGCACTTTGTTAATGAAGTTGGGATCATATGCAATTGGATTTTGAAACCAATTGCAAAATTCAGCTAAATTTAAAACAACTTCTATCACATTTGCGTTGAAACTGACTGAATCAATCTTTTTATTTACATATTGAATACCATTCCGACAATATAGAAGGTTTTAGTCAATATCAACCTACAAGCATAGTGCAGAAAAAAAGTTGCATATTAAAATAGTTACATCTCAAAAACCAAACTCTATGTCAAAATGTTGCAAGAATAGAAAAATGGTAAATAAATAGGTTTCATCTAAATAAACAACATTTTTAAGACTATGGGAAAAGAAGTTAATTGTTTCACATCTTTAACATTATCAATCGTTAAATTGACTAATTCATCAGAATGGCATGCGCCTGCAACTCCCAATATTAGGACGACCTATAAAGAAGCTTTTTAAAAATGTTGTTCCTTTATTTTTAATCCTAATATAACAATATACTATCTTTAAACTTTATACTTTAATCCTGTGTCTTAAAAGTGAAGGGCAATTTTAATACAATTACAATATTCTTAAATTAGGTTCAAAACAGCGCTACTTCATTTTTGATTATTAATTGTATCGTAGTCTTAATTTTTGCTCATGTTTCGAATATTCTACGAACTCAGGACAAGATAAAATAAAAACACGAAATTTCAGTAGCAGTACTTCGTCTAAAGCAGATCAAATCATTTCGTAAACCAATAGAAACTTTCCCGAATCTGCCGTGTTCTTTTTGAATGGTAGATACAAGTTGAAGAGTTTTTATACATGCTTTGCAGACATCCAGTGTCTCTGCAGCGACGTCAAAGCACTAAATTCTTACCCAATGCACACTGTTTCAGGGGCTCTCAAATAAAAGTTGAACTAATAAAAATTCCACATCGAAGGTAAACCGTATGGACACAACGACCCTCCGGTTTCTGGAAAAAAACCTATTTTAAAGCCCCGGACATTTGTTTTGTTTTATCACGTCCAGTCCAGCATTTGAAGTGGAAATGTTCCCTTCTTTCGAATCTCTCCGAGGTCTTTGTTAGCGACGGCCGTCGCCAGGAATTCAAATGCTTTGTTTTAAATTTCCGGCAACTTTACGAATATGTCGTGTTCCACTTTATTTACGCATGGAGGGCTAAGAAAGGGCCAGAATTGCAGCCCGTCCGCGCTGCATATCAATCGACTTCGAAAACTATTGTATAATCCGTCTGGGGGTGGGCTGGAGGGACTGAGGAATCCATTTGGAAATTTGGTGGACGAAATAAGATTCGAAAGATCAGCAAATATATTAAAACGTTCCCCGGACTTTGCAAGGCATTTATTTAAATATCACATTTACCAAAGAAAAAATGAAATATGTTGCGCAAATGGTAAAAATGCTGCATTTAAATATTTATTTTTGTATCTAGAACGTGAAATCGTACTTCTGCGTTCAAGAATGAAGTTTTTCCAATCGACAACGCAAAAGCATTTCGCGATTGAAATACAAACAATAATTTTTTGAAAACTGTAATAAAATAAGACAATTGTGTTATGTAGAACAATTTAATTTACGTTTGAAATCGTTTGAACCATGTTTGAATTAACACAGTTTATTTACGATAGCACCCTAATAAACCATAAAAATGAGTGTCAGAAATAGTATATTGCAATTCATATTCTAACAGATTTTAATCCAAAATGAGCTCGGAAAGTTAAGACGAGCATTTACTAGGTGAAGTATTGGAAGCGGCACAAAGTGTTGTTTGGTTAATATTGAAACTACTTGATGGTAAACAGGATTTGGCAAAGAAATCTGCAAATGCAATGACAATTTCTTGCAGCTTATTCATCTGAACATTATTATACTGCCAGACAAATTAGATACTGACATTTTATTGTTTAACTGCAGTTAGTGCAGTGCACTAACATACATCATATAACAATCCTGTCATCTTATTTTCTACAATATTATATTAATTATTTAAACAGTTGATAAAACTGATTATAAATTAAATGATATATGTATTTGTACCTTTATGAAGATAATAAACATACAATTGCGTTAGATAAATTAATTAATAAGTCATGGAAAAACCGTTTATGACATTATTATTAAAAATGAATGTACAAATTATACTATTATTACCTAATAAGTAATTTAAGCAATTAAAATGAACTCCTCAATGGTGTGTTTTCAAATGTTTCAATTGTTTAGAAAGATGTTTATTTGCACAACGTTTTATGAATAGCAACTAAAGGATCTGAGTCCATGGTTGAAATCATTCCTTCTGCTGTATCGTAAGATTTAGTTTGCTTCTAAAATGTGAGAGAAAGTAAGCAGTCATATCATTTTATCCCTTTGTTTATGTTAACGCTAGCAATACTATGCGACAGCTGACCGTTTCCTCGGCAGTAAAAAACGTGTCCTACAAAAATTAATCAAGATTCAGAACGATACGTCAAGCGATAGCCCCTTTTCCTCTGCCGTAGGTTATAAGAAATCGCCCATGAGCGACGAATATGTCCGAGATGCGATGTCCATCCAACAAAACGCACATGTTTACGCTAACATCAAGCGCCGGATGTGTTTTTACGGTCGCCATTCGAAAAACCCGCGAATTATTCTCAGACGAATGCTCTCCATATATCTTCGGTCATTATTCACCAAACGTTATTGCCTGCCGTTGTTCTCAGACGGGCTTTGTTGCCAGTTTGCAACATTTTTTGCAAGATCTGGGACGGTTATTTCACGTCTGGTACTTTTCTGACAAAATAACGACTGATATCTTCTCTACAACTTTTGCTTTGATACTCTTCTTGACACTACAAATACAAATTCACTCATTCATATACTAACTGAAAAATATTTGTCGATCATTAGTGGGCGAATGGAAAAAGAAGTATTATGAATAATTTTCATAATACGTACATCAATTTTCTTATAATTATCAGTCTAGTGGCCTAATGAAGCGATTTCAGATATTAAGTAGTGGTAACAGTACACTTTATTAGTTCAATGTGATTATTTCAATGGCAAAAATTCAATAGGCAGACTAATATGAATTTTTAGGACAGTAAAAATTATGACAATAATTTTCTGTTTTCTCCAATATTGAGGTGCCATCAGACTTATTTGGTAATTATATAAATCAGTTAGACTTGTATTTACTATATTCCATGGTAATACCAATTTATTATATACTATGTTTCAAACAAGAAATTGATCTAATGATTCAATAATGATTTATTGAAACACTAACTAAACTCACTTTGTTCATCTGGAGATAAGACAGATTATTTTTATTGTTAGGTTTATTCAGTAAAAAAACTTATAGCTTAAAACAAGTTCAACTCATTTGCATTTTTCATCCATGAAATCCACTGGAAAATTTTTGGCAAACTTGGGATTAATTGATTAATATCACTAACAGATTTCACCAAATGTAAAAATTGGTATGAAAAAAATTACTAGCTTTTGAATTTTTAACGATCTTAACTTATTTGCTTAAATTCCATCAAACAGCCAGAATTATATAAGTTGTTCTGATTTGAGCAACAAAGCTAGCGTGACAAATAAAAACTACTAAAACAGTCATGTTTCTTTGGGCTTGTTTTGCTCTTTCAATACTTTGGACTATTCTGGATCTGGTGTCAGCAGAGGGGTGAAGCCAAAACAGACCTGATAGGGCCATCTCACATTTCTGCACAAAGCCTCTCTAAATTGTTGTTAGTATAAGCATATGCATTCAATGATTGAAACAACGTACAGTTTATTCATATTTTTAAACAGGCGACTTTGCGACCGAATGTTAATACAACTAGACTATTACAGTATTTCTAAACTAAATCCATGAAATTCTACACGACAGGCTAGCCGTGTAGAATTTGGATAAATCAACCGTTCAATGAATTTTAAAGGCTAATGGGCATCATGACTACAAAATTCACAGTTAGGGGTATTTGCCTGAGCATCTCATTGAAAACAGACTTAATTTTATAGTTCAAACTGTAGTAAATGCAGAACATTTTTCGGCGCGTTCTTGGAACGGACCAAACTCAGTTCGTCAGTAATGGTTTGCCAAACAGGCGCAACAAACACTACTGGTCCATTGAAAATCCTCACATTGTAAATCCAGCTCAAAAGCAAGGCCATTTTGGAGTAAATATATGGTGCGGCATCATTTTAATGAACATATATTGAACAGCGTGAGTTACCTAAATTTCCTACAACAAGAACTTCCTGCACCTCTGGAGAATGGGCCTTTGCGACTAAGGAGAAACATATGGTTTCAGCACGACGGAGCTTCAGTCCAGGATGCGCAGCAATATCTAGATAGCACTTTCCCAGAAAAATGGATTGGGGTTAATGGATCTAAAAGTCACCAGATTTAACACCCCTCAATTTTTTTTTATTACCGACGCTTGTTAAACGAGGAAATGGTAATAAACGCAGCCCACAAAGAAGTCAGGCGAAGATTGGTTGTAATATCAGGACGTTTGCCTCATTTGTTAAGGTTAGTTCTTGTTATCATCACCGTTTGTTTTAACTGTAGCAGTGTTATAGAGTTTAATTTTTTTATTTATTCTTAATAACATTTTTATCTGACTGCCTTGCAAAAAGGGGTTTAGCACATGGAAAACACGCTATGTAAACGATATTTTGCACACGGTTATGTCAACTTTGCACACGCCTCTCCAGATTGTGATTTTTGTTTGATGTTGTCACCCAAATTATGCCGGCCACATTTTTAGTCAATTCTGGCTCAAATCTGCTTGCCCTCAAACGCCATGGAGGGTGGAAATCCAGTACAGTTGGCGAAGGCTACGTTGATGACTGTTTGAGAAATAAAATCGAAAAAGATAGAGTCTTCAGTGTCTTCTGCTGCCACAGAACCAGAACAACGATCGTCTAATGGAATACAACAAGAAAATAACGACCTCATGCTGAAAAACGGCACTTAAAATACGACACCAAAAATATTCTCTATTACCGAAAACAAGGTGCACAGTAATACTGCTTTTCCCAGCATAACCTTGAAGGAATCTTCAAATGTTATCGTAAATATTAAATATGAGTTTCTTTTGTTAATGCGTTAGCAATTTTCATAATAAAAACGAGTTAAATTAAAAGTTGTATTTAATTTATTTTGTTAATGCGTTGGCAATTTTAGTAATAAAAACGATTTAAATTAAAATTTGATTTTTGTGATCTCTGTTTGCAGTTATATAAAAAGTATCGTAAAAAATTCGCTCGACTTGTGGACCTCGCCTTCGGTTCGGTCCACCAATATGTCTCGCTCGTGTGCAAAGAGTCGTTTTCAAACCTTGTTGTTTAATATACTATTATGCATTTTAAACCACGAACATTTAATTCTTTTTCAACGATTACTTGATTCTTCCACCGCTAATGTGATTTTTAGGTGGTATTTCTTTCAAGACTATTCTCTCTTCTTTTTTCTGCGAGTTGATTCTGGAGATTTGGCATCGTCGCTGGCTTATCTGAAGGAAGCCGCGTGTACAAAGTGTTACATAAACCCTCTTCGGTTTCTCTTTTCGGCGAAATGAAATAAAAGGATACATATTTTAGGAATTATGATTTATGCGGCGGCCATAATACATGTTTACGACGTTCGCTTTTTTATGGGGAGGGGTGCCGAGCAGCAAAGCGGGCAGTTCTCTGCAGGAAGGATGTAGTTTCAAAAATTAATTGCCATAGTAAAGTCGCCGAAACGGCGCTCTCAAACGTGAGTTTAATAATAAAAATCGCCGGTAATTGGGGCGTAAAAGTATTGCATTGGAACTGAAGGAATATACTTAGTTTATAGGCCTCGTATAAATCTGAATAGACTTTTGTCGAAGTAGGAAATACTCAGACTATAAGTGCTTAGAACTGAAGATTCAAATTTTGCTCATACAGGGTGATTCGTAAGTAATGGCTCATGGAGACATACTAGATTTTTTATTTCCAAATATTACGATTTAAGCCAACTTGCCTTAATAAAATGGGTCAATATCTAGGAGTGTTGTTTTTATTTAGACATGTTTAGACTTACAGCACTACTACTAGTAAAATAAAGTAGTTGCAATGAAACTGTACGTTGGGATACGTAGCAGTAGTAATGTCATATTACTACGTTTATTTTGGTGGCATAAAAAGTATTCTACAGCTTCTACACTAATGCCTTCTACTTTATATACTCAACGGATATTTAATAATCGTATCGCCATCTATTGTCTTTAATCTCAAGTTTGGTTCATTGACTAAATACACTCAACGTCAAAATAAGTCTTGGCATATAAATTGATTCGATTAAACCTAGTGGTTTTTCTTGATGTGGTAAAAAAGTACATGTACTTAGGGAACAAAATAAACTTTACTTTATTATCAATGTTTTCACAAATCTGGTCAGTTTGACACTGTATTCAGCTAAGTGTTCCTTTGAATTTTTGTACATTATAATGCCAGGACGTGAAATTTCTGCGTTTACCCGAGCAATAATGACCGGTTTACATGATGCAGGAGATTCTAATCATCAGATATCGAACACGTTGGACATTCCTAGATCATCTGTTGTACGAATAGTACACAGATATAAAGAATTTGATACAATGGAAAAATACCACGTAGTGGACGTCCTCGAGTATCTAATGAAAGGGAGGATCCGTATTTGGTGCAATATGCCCGTAGACACCGTACATCTTCAGCTTCAGCTCTCAGGGCCAACTTTCAAGGTACGTGTCGCCGTGTTATATCGACACCTACTATTTGAAGACGACTCCACAACGCAAATTTACACCAGAATTGGGCTGGTTACTGATGACAATCGACAAAGAGTCTGAAGAGAACCGGGTCGTCAACAGCGATTTCATTTTCCTCGTGTAGTTGCTCCGTATGAAGAGGGTACCGTAATGTTTTGGGGTGGAATGATGTTCAACCGCCGCACCCCATTAATTCGCACACCACAGAATATGACCAGTCAAATTTACATCGAACAAGTTATTGCACCCATTATCTACCCCCCTATGTAATGAATTAGGTGAAAATTTTGTGTTTATGGATGACAACGCCCGACCACATCGCGCAAGAAGGATTCAAGGGACACTCGAAGCAGGACATTTCAATAGATTGGATTGGCCAGCCAACTATCTTGACATGAATCCTATTGAAAACATTAGGGATTTCGTTGCTAGAGCCATTCATAATCATACTTCTTCACCTCACACTACAGATGAGTTAGTCTTGGCGGCAGAAGGTGAATGGAATAATATTCCGCAAGAAATCGTTGAATTCTTGAATATCTCAATGCACAGACGTGTCAGTATGCTACTAGAATGTGGTAGAGGTCATACCGACTATTAGTCAAGTAGAGAACTTGCTTTGTTACTTCTTTTTGATTTAATAAATTTTCTCAAAAATGTCGCACATTTGCTGGTTTTTAATTTTCTAAGTACTCAACAAGGCTAGTACTTACGAATGACTCTGTAGGTAGGATTTTTTTTATTCGCTAAACAAATAAGTAATTTGAATACACTGAGTATCGAATAGGCCATAAATAAAGCATACATCGATTGTCGAACAAAAACCCGCTAAAAAACGTCAAAAGGTCCTTTCAACATCGAATGTTTTGGCATGATTGTGATTCCTATAATGCGTCCGGCGTTAAGTGATATACTACGGCATTTTTATGACGTACAGAAACAGTGATAATAAAAAATATTCGGACATGTTTTATGTTTCACGCCCGAGGGTCACAAATTATACTGACGGCTGTAAATTTTCGTATTACGTTGGACGATAGTAAAGTTACTTGTTCCGGCTGTTTTATATCGGCCGGGAACTCGGGTATAAAGTAAGTAATCATGCTCTTTTAAAGAAAAGAATTACGTGTTGAAAAATGCACCAATAGTGTATCTAGGAGAAACAGAATTTTAAATATTACACGAATTTTTTTCTATGAATTCATTGAAGCAGATTTTGGTAATACGACACAAAATTGAACAATACACTGATAAAAATCAGCATCACTTAAAACCATAGACCTTATAAATTATGGACGCGCCCGAAACCGTTTTCTGCCTATACAAATCGTTGATGCTCAGATGTGTGCGACAGAGATAGAGCTAGTCCGGGCAAAAACCCGCAGATCATTGGCCGGAAAAAACAAAAACCGTAAATGACAGACGTATGACAGACGTGTGACAGACAGAATTATATTAGATATTTACTCATTTATTCAGAAATATAATTTATAATTACATTATGATAATAACAATTTGTAAGGAAGGTTTTAATTATTTTGTCAGGTTATGTTTATATATTTTTCTGTCATAGAACATTTGTTTTTGCCCGGACTAGCTTCATCCCTTTTGTACACATCAGGACAGCGGACCTCTCTTTGTAGGGCCGGTCCATGATTTATAAGGTCTATGCTTAAAACCCATGTGGTCCAAATTTCATCAATGTGTAAACTGTACCTTTACCATTAGGAAAATAAATAACACTTAAATATGTAAAAGTTACACATAATATTATATTAACAAAGTGGAGGATGTTAAATCGTATTTCATACTAATACATTATAAACAAATAAACCTTTTGTTATCGTAACTATAAACATATTCATAACTCCCCCTATACTAAGTAGTTATAAATTCAGCTGCTAATGTATTTACAAAAATAAACCGACAATTGTCGTACTTTCCACTGAAATTATTTCCCGAATTGCAAGAATTTTCAGTTGAACGGATGCCTATGAGTGTAGTCATACATGAAGTTGATGTTCCACTTCTTTTTTCTTTAGTTTTATTGGGTTTTTGCCACACTTCTGAAAAAATAATAAAGATTAATTAAATAAGCTCTTGCGCCAAACGGAACAGTCAAGGGTTATTTTTGAAACTACGTTTGCCTAACCAAAAAATCTCACACTGAAAAAAGCAGATAAGTAAAAAATAACAAAAATCACATCACTATCGCGCACTTCCGTATTATTGACGTTTCGAAAAACTCTCTGTTTTCGTTCTCAAAATCGTCTGTCAAACTTGACATACGTTTAATATTTTTACTATGATTTTGAGAACCAAAACAGAGAGTTTTTCGAAACGTCAACAATACGGAAGTGCGCGATAGTGATGTGATATTTGTTATTTTTTACTTATCTGCTTTTTTGGTTAGGCAAACGTAGTTTCAAAAATAACCCTTGACTGTTCCGTTTGGCGCAAGGGCTTATTTAATTAATCTTTATTATTTTTTCAGAAGTGTGGCAAAAACCCAATAATACTAAAGAAAAACTAAAATTATGCCACAAATAAATAGCTTCAGACAATATTCCACTTCTTTCATGTGGCATGCCAACAAACATTCCTGCAGTTTTATTTTTCAATTCCATGCTGTCGGCCAAATACACTTCTGCTACCGCTGAATTTCGCCATCCACCATGTCTCTTCAATGTCGTCATATTTGCTTGCGCACTGACCAAGGCAGTCGCGGAAATCCTCCGCAGACGACGTGAAAACTTCTGGATCTGGCAAACTAAAAAAACTAGCAATTTTTTTGGCATTTTTGCAAATGTATTTTCCCAACGGACTGAACTGTGGAACGCTTTTCGGGATACGTTAGAAAAATCTTCCCGAATCCGATTGACGCAAAGGTATATACTTCTTCACCAGACTCAATGCAGAGAACTCGTTTTTTGTCCACAATTTCTTACGAATATCTGTTTTACTTTTCGAAATGTCAACCACCATAACCGAGATTAATCTTCATATTCGAAAGTTCGTGATATCTACAGCCTCCGGAATAACCCATAATGCATTATCTCATGTAGTAAATGTTCTTTATCGGAAACATCCTTAAAAAATTTGAAAATGTCATCCCGACTAAATACTTAGAATTTTTTGGCTCATAGCCCTTCCTTTTTCGTATTAGAAACGCTTCCAGTTCATGAAACTTTCTCCCGTCTATATTATTATAAATTATCATCATTGATTTTAACAGTAACACTTAGTACACAAGGAATTAGCACTGTACGAAAAATAAATCAATATCACTTATATTAGAACGTGGAACAAAATTTGGTTTTCATATTTCATTAGTGTGAAATAAAATCTTTATCTATCACGTGTGTTATTAGATGTGAATAATCTCGGGTAAATTAACAATTTGCAATATAATATAATTAACATCCTCATAACTCCCTTGATATATAATAAACTATAATGCACCACTACATATAGTGAAATGAAAAAAAAACCCAATGAAGACATCAATTAACACATGATTGATTTTTTTTGTATTAAAATTTTTATATTGACTCTTCCTATTCAGTGTATTGACTTGAGGAAATATATTATTATATTTTATATTATTACAGTGATACTGTGTCCCATTCTTGATAAAACATCCTGCCTGTAGGATATCTCATATGTGCCCAAAAAGTTTCCTGTTCCCTCTCCCTTTGGCTGGATACACTTTATACTTTTATCTGCAAACTGAACTCTCGGCGACATGCGAAAACTTGAAAATTGTTAACTCGCATCGCCCCGAACTACATTCTTATTCCATAAAGATTACACACGATCCGTGTGTAAGACCACGTGTGTCAGGACGTAGGGTTCCCGAAATCTTTCATCAGAAAAAAATCAGTGGCGGCTAATAAAATGTAAAAAGTATAACTACTGCTTACTTTAATCATTTAATCTATTATACATACATAATATTACTAACAATAGTATATTGAGTATAAAGAACAATAAGGACAATGTGGGAGGAGATTGGTAAACTCTCTCTAACATATTACTAATAATAATTATTATTATTTATGATAACCATTAACAAAAAAATAAATATAAATTTTGTAAAACAAACAAAAATTAAATAATATATTATAACAAAAAAATATGTCAAAATAAATAAAAATATACTCAATTACCAAACTAACTATTATTTTTAACCTGTTATCAGTAATTGTTATTTGAAAAATAGCAATAACAGGTAACAATTGCTATCAAGCAACAGTATTGCCCATCACTAATTGGAAGCGATGCAACCAACGACTTATCCGACAGAAGAGAACCTGAATAGACGTTATGCAACATGTAACTACATCTTGCGGCCACATGCTGAACCTGACGGTCCATCTGCACACACAGCTATAATATATTATATAATATATTTGCAGGAAATAATAATATAATTGTGTCTTTATAGTTTTGATAATGATCGCCAGAAGCGTTGCTTTAATATGATGTAAATATTATTATTTTTCACTTTAAATTTTACAGTATGACATGCATTGCAAATTAATAATTTTAATTCGTGCATATCTATAAATCTATGATTTAAGAAAGCATAATTAGTATAAGAATGCTTGGAAGTCAAAAATATGTAAATGTTTATATCAATATACTTTATTACTGAATTAATATCTATGCACTTGAATGTAGTTTAAAACTTTAAGAATATAATTATACTTTCACAGAGTAGATCTTTTCCTGTACAACATCGTTATTTTCAATGAAAATTATGTCATTTGGAATAAAATATGTGTTTATCTGGAATTTCTTGTAGTACAGATGTATTTGGTATTTTTTGCAGAAATATATGGTGTGAACAAAGTGTAAATTTACATTTTTCATCAGTGTAGATGACTATTTCAGACTGCCTGCCTCATCGATTTAAAAAATGACGAGCCGCTACTGGTAGAGATTACTCCTAATACTTTCCCCGAAGCGCCCGAACTTTTTGAATGCAACGCACCTAATTCGATTGGATTTCTTACTTGTTTACCCCCTCAACGGGGGCTAACATTGTTAAGGGGGTTCTTTTCTTAATTTCGCCCTTGATTTTTGCCCCACCTGCGATACGCATTCAGCGCCGGCCTGATTTGATTAAAAGTTCGGTTCGGTCTCGAAATTTTTAAAGTCGGGTCGGTAATCAGGATAACCACATTACCGGCGGAGTCAATTAGGTGGGTATGAATATTAAAGAGGCGGCCGCGCACTGTATCATCTCCGATGATAGTAATTTATGCGGCGCATTCTTAATTAAAAACATTTCCAAATCCGATTTGCGAACGAAACCTTCGCAAAAAACCACTTCGTTCATTAGATTTAGCGTGACATCCATATTCAGGACGAGCGGGAACTGAATTTTTATAGTTGGGGTTATCTCAATTAGATGGTAGAAATATCGCACGGTAACTAGGATAAAGCAGTGGTAGTATTATTTTGGGGCGATTATGCGCTGACGTCATTGCATACCTTGCTTTCTTCAGAAATCCAAATATTTACACAAAATTTGTAAATCGGGGGTTTTTGCGGGCGAGAAATTCAAATTTTTCCTAATTTTGACGCCCTAGTGGCACCCCATGTTTCTTTTAAATGGTAGAACTTTTTTGGAGATTAGTATATCCATCTGACTATCGAAACAATCGATTCTCCTCAATAGGCATTTTAGGTTAAATCGATTTATTTTCACCTAAGGAATCTGTGGTCCCATTTTTGCTACTTCATTTAAAAATACCCTGTATATAGTTTTGGAAAATTTTTTATGGACAATTCCGTTAGCTCTTATATTTCTCTATAAAATATGTACTCAATTATAGATAACCCTGTATTTGAGATACCGATTATATTGTTAATTTCTGCTTGAATTAAATAGATTATAATTTATTACTGCCAAGCATAATTCAAATAAGTAATCAATATAATCAATGTTGTGTTTGAAATCTCTGGCAAAACATTTTATCAAGTATAACTTTTTCTCTAACGATCAACAATAAAAATTCTGATTCTAAATTTCTTCTCATTTGTTTTGCGAACACTATCAAAACCATATTAATTAGCTAGAACTATTCAGGACGTCAGACCGACCGCAATTCCGGAGGATCCCTCTTATCAGGTAAACTATGAAAACTGATAACCGTCCGCTTCCCGTTGTTGCTGAAACTTTTCATTGATATTGATTCAGTCAACAGTAGCCCTGATAGGATGCAATGCCAAGCCATCCAATCAATACGGTGCACTTTCCCTATCGCTTTGGATGGCCATGAATACGCAGGTCATTATCCATTCGATACCAACCCTTTACAATGTATTGTTCATCAACATGCGATCACCACTGCGCGAGGCGTTACCCAACTGCATTGGGGTCGAAGTTTATAGTCTTTGTTGGAAGATTTTTCCTTAGTCTTCAGTGGTGTAACGTCTTCGTTCCTGAGCCTTGGGAATAAAAAAATAGGCAGATGCTAGAGTAGGGGAGCACGGGGGTTGAAAAAGAACTGTCATATTATTTAATGTGCAAAAATCGGTAATAATATGCCGAATAAGCAGGTATATTGTCGTGCATTCACCACTGCATTAAATTCAGGTCTCACTCAAAAGTCAAATGTAATTCATTGTTTGACTGCAGATGAAATTTTTTTTGACAGTTCTAACAGCCATGTTAGATTGATTGTTAAATGTTGTTATTTTTCACCTAATCATTTAAACATGTCTTATGCGTAAATTGTACTATATTGTTGCTGTAGAGAATTAGTGTGGAGGGGAGGCGAGGCAGTTGCTTGTTTCTGGGATTATTTTCAAATTAGGACAAAACAACGATGGCTCTCCAACAAATTGCATTTAATATAATCCGGTTTTCAGAATTTGCCAAGGCGGTTCAAAAAGCTGTACAAATAGCAAATGGTAGATTGCCAATAGTGGAAGTCAAAGCTGTCCTGTACTCCCTTTTCATAAGCTGACATCAAAATGAAGCGAACATATGTGTCGGTCAGTGGTCGCGCGGTTTAAGGCGTCAGTACTTGAATCGAGGTGACTAGATCGGAGTTGGTTCGAGCCCAGCTGCCGGTAGACCGTAACCGTATATAAGCTATATTTGTGGAGAGGATTGGCACCCTCTCTGCAGGTATGGTAGGGTGGAATAATGTTAGCTTGGGTCAATGTGAGAGATTGATACCGGTTGATATTTGACTACCCCCCTAATTAATGAGGTTTTCCAGGTTTCCCTCATTCCTGCACTGAATAGTGGTTAGGGCCTACCAACGTAAGTCGTTCCTGGGCGCAAATGCGGCCTGATTAATAATAATATACCGCCCCCTCTCCCGCACAAGTCTCCGACTTCTGGGCTAATCCCTGTGGTTAGAATGAGGGGTCGAGATACTATTATTATTATTATATTACATCACCAAGGCTGTGTTTAAAACCTAATCGACGGTACCACAATGTCCCTGTTGGAAAAATACTATTAATAGAGGGACTAAATCGTCTACTGGGGCTATTGGTCTGAATGTAAAAGACAAAAAAGTGACCAACCATTCAAACAGGTCAGCTGGTGCTAGCGAATTGGTAAAAATGATGTGTGAAGAACAACAATTGTTGAAAATTACTGACCATTTTCTATAAAACCATAATCAAACATCAAGGAACACCACAATAAGATCATAAATACTATGGGTGATGATCTTCTATAGTAAAAAATAGCCAATCTAATGTTGCGTTAAATATTATAACTGTATCTCTACCAGCTATACTTTTAATAAATAAATATATGTTTTGTTGTGTTGCGACTTTTGTAAAAAATTATGATTGAATATCCTTCTGACATTGACAAATGCCTCAGAATTTTATGCCAAATTTCTCAACAGCTGTTACCAAGCAAGCTTTCAATTGTCATAAAATTATATTACCGTAGGGACATTTTAGCTGAGAATCTGTGTTAGTAAAAGACCTGTTAACATGACCTTAATATTTGGTCTTATCATTTCCATTGTGACGATTGGGTCTTAGTCTCTGCATCATAAACAGTAGAAACATGTTTCGTTATTTGTTATGATGCCTTTAAATAATGTGATGTTCTTGTGTGATTCTCACACACTACAACTTGATCTTGCTTCTGAACATCCATCTACACTTATTGCCAGTTTTAAACGATTTTATTTACCAGTTTGTTTACTGGCACACCATGACTCTTGTCGGTTGATGTTGACGGTCATTCAGGACGATTGTCATCTCCGTTCTTCCAAACAGAAAATGTCCCAACTAACATTTAAGCCTAATAGACTACTACACAAGAAAAATAATTCTAAATTGATCAAGATTTACTACTTTCCTCCATAAAAATAGTCTTCAATGTTACAAAATCTTATAATACCAAAATTTCAGTCAAAAATTTGTTAATTAAGAGTAATATAATGACTTCTAAGTAAAATGAAATATATGTCAATTTATACAGTTCAAAATTACATATTGTTTACCTATTCTATGTTTTCAAATGCTAACATTCCAATAACGTGTAACACGAAGTTATAATGTACTTAATTTCGCCTTAAAATCTGTCTTCAATATCCAAGGATTTTTTAAATTATTACAATAGGTAAATATTTACATATTTATTACGAAATTGTAAAACTTATTTTGTCTTCAACTAGTAGTTAAAAATAAGGTAATAACTAGTTATTTTGCCCTATTAAATCCTTCAATTGGTTAAGTTCCATTTTTATTACAATATCAACTTATTTTCAACTTTGTTGATAATTTGTAAAGAATATTTAACCATTTCAATTAACCTAATAGAAATAGTGTTCTATATTATGGTACAAATTTACTTGTTAATAATACTCCGACGTAAGTGTGTCTTATAAAGGTTTTTTAGGAAACAAGCTTCTTGTTATATGTGTTCCGACAGATCTTCATGTAATAGCGCGTAGAAATTGTTTTGTGTTTTGGCGATCTGCAGTGAAAACCAAGCCCTACACAATATTACAGTTATACAAAACGAATTTAAGCTAACACTGCATATTATGTAAATCAATCTAATGATAATATATCGATAAACACTTCATATATAAGTATTCTTATGACTGTTATCATGTCAGATGAATTCAGTAGTGCACGTGAATTGAACTTCGAATTGAATTCCGTTCGAAAATATTTATTTTGTTTTTGTTATTACGCATACATAATATTATTGGCTTTAATTCGAATTTTCAATCACAAATAAATTCAAAAGTAGAATTTTATATGTAGGTACCTAGTAATAATTTAATTGGTAATAAATTACCATAAAATATCTTCATTTGGAGGAAATCTCAACCACAAAGTTAATATTTTCCTGTGACGTCAACATTGGCATAGGCAATCTGACCTATAGGTTAAAACTTATAGACAAATTGACTTCAAAGTTGATTTTATTTGAGTGGCCATGTTGTAATAAACACTAAATATTTTGTTCATTATTTCTAATTGATTACTCATTAAAATATGTTAATACAGATAATATTAGTTAATACATTTATGACGAAAGATTATTAAATACATTTTATCACGAAATACATGCAGTTTTTATTTTAGGTTATTTTGCAGTATAGAAATATTATTAAAAAGCAATAGTAAAAATGTATATTTATAAGGCGCGTTATTTTTATGAAAGTTTGGTCATGACATTATACGAAAAAATTTCCTGGGTTGTACAATACAGACTTTATTATATTAAAATCTAAATATATATAAATATACTAACTCCTACTGTACTTGTAGTTTAGTAACCTGACTTATAGTCTTTCTTTTTCTTCCTATCCCTGCTCGCTATTACAATGTATAAAATCAAACATATAATGTTGTCTCTCTCTGGCAAAAGTATGTCATATAAAGGGCATAATTAGGGTATATTTTGGTAATAATGTCTTTTATATTTTGAAATTTTAACATAAAATTGGTCCGTATTTCTTTTAGGTCCAATTATCTTATTGGAATAAAATTCTTGCCAACCAATTATTAACTTCCATATTACTTTAGTTTTTTTCCCCACATAAGGAAAAAGGCCAACGAATATAGGTAAACTTTCCTTACACGGAATTGGTCATGAAAAGTTTTTGACCAATTCAGAGGTCAAGCTAACGTAATTTTAACTTTAATTGTTTGTTGGGGTATCTTCATTTTGTTGCAAGGTCGCCTCCAATCTTCTAGTTCTTCTATGATCAGGAATGAGGCGCTCTGGATACCTTTCTAGATACAACTCTACAGCTCTTCCTGAATCTTATTGTGATTCGCCGTAAATTAGCAACATGCCAACTCTTTCTGAATGAGAAAGAATTTTGTAAGCACAAAAGTTTTACGTTTGACGTTCGTATTGAATAATGACAGATATTTTTTGATATTTATGTACTTTAAACCACAGTATACTAAGCAATCAGTACGGAATCTTAGACAATTTATGAATGAAATACGTCTGGCAGTTTTTAAATACCCCCACTCTAGAAAAAGTCGCCAAGAATATGGCGGATCCCAGAGAACATACGAAAAAATAGCTAATAATTTGGCGTAAACATAACCAAAGTTGTTCGTAGTTTTAATACTTTTGCATTAATTCTTAATTAACTGTTGTAATCCAGTGTATATAGTTTCATGTAAATTGAGGTTTTGGTCACATTTTGTCTTAATTTAGGTTTCTAGCAGATATAATTTGAATTTGATTATAAAACCGGTATGAATGTAGTTTTATTTTATATTTGTAGTACTTTTGCCTTTATGTGAAGATGTATACGTTTACCTTATTTTGTTAGCAGATTATCAAATTTAAGCCCAGTGTAATTTTTATATTTTTACTCATTTTTTTTTAGGAAAGTACGAAATGAAATTAAAACGTGAATATTAGGTACAATTTATTTTGAGGTTTACAAAATATATATATAGGTAACATAATCAAAAAACTCCGTTGCTCTATTAGGTGTATGGAGTGGTTTCTTTCATCCATGTACGAAAGCAGTCTCTTTCCTATTTGGAGTTAAATCCTTTGCCTCCTTTCATGTTTTAATTCTTCTTTAGTATTTTCTCAATTAAGCTATCACGTCTAACTTGGTCTCCCATATATAAAACTGTTTACAGGCCATTTACGCCCAGAGCTGCGTTATGCGTTAGTTTTTTACAACACATTTATTTCCTCCTATAGTTTATTTATTATTTACTGGGTACAGTTCCACTAATAAATAATCACGAATATAAAAACACAAATAACTAAACACTCAACACGACACACAAAGCAGGAATATAAGTACAATAACGATAACGAGTGGATAACCATGTAATAATATCAAAAATTAAAAAACCTAACTGACACACAGAAATTATAGTAATAACTGTCAGTCGCCAACAAGATGGCGGATTTTTGGAAGACGCGGGAAAGCTGAGTTTCCCTACTGATTGCTTAGTATACTGTGCTTTAAACAACAAACATTCAATTATTTTTCAAGAACTACTTCCAACGCTAATGTCATTTTTAGGTGGTATTTCCTTCGGACGATATTGCTTATAATTTTTAAACGGGACGTGATACAGAAAAATGTATCTAATAAAAGTTTATTAGAAACAGATTCCTTTTTAACAGGAACAAAATTTGGGTATGTTTCTGAAAAAAATATAATTGATGACGGCATTAGTTGCTTCTGTCAAATCCCAAATATAATACTTTGGATTGAAAGTGGAGCATAACTGATTCCATTTAATACGACTTCGTAAAGTTCCAATGGAGGTCGATTTTAACATTTTTTTATAAGAATTATTTTTATTACGCGATTTTATTGGTTATGAATGTGTGATAATAAACACTGCATCCTGTATCTTCACAATAACTTGACGCATCATAAAACAATTGACTACTTGTGAGGTTATGTTTGAACCAGCGCTGATATACTCGCGACAAGAATTGAGAAGACTTACTTCATACGAACAAACGAATAATTCATTATATTTTCATCAAAATATTTAAGAAACTGCAACTGAGAGTAATAAAACTATATATTACACTCAAAGTTTCCATTGTATATTGTACTAAACTGCCGCAATCACTTGATCACGAAGTTTATAATCCATTTGCATCGTAGTGCAACTAGAACGCGATTGCACCCTACCGTGGGGTGATTTTGCCCTTATCCATGCACTGCATACGATAAACGCGTGCATATATTTCAATTCCACCTCCAAAACTGCATAACCCCGACTGCGTTCGTGGCGTAATTCTATAATAAATGTTGATAAGTACGTTTGGTCGCATGTTGTATTAGCATATAGCGACGGTAGCGACAAACGCCGCAAAAATAAATTTAATTTTAATTTGATTTATAAATGCCTCCAACCAGTGAGCGCAATTGTAAAATAATTCAACCGAAACGTCCCCGTGCTCATATCGTTATATTCAGCCGTAATTGTAATTTATATAGAATATATTTCGACCGGTTAATGCTAAACAAATATGTTGGCGGATTAAAATTTACAGATTGCATTAACGTTGGACTTTTTTTAATCAAAGCCCGCTATATAAATTAATTTCGTCATATCAAATGACTAATCATTGTAACCCCTTTGATATAAATCGAATTCACATATTATTTGCTCACAATTCCGCTATAATGAAACATTGGTTGGTCGAAAATAAACATATAGACCATACTCGATAAATATGTTATAATAGTTCTAGCAGTTTTGTAGTGAATACATGTGAATTTCAAGAAGTAGCGGGAACAAACTTGCTGAAAAATTCTTCTATAAATTATGTTGAATATTCCTTGTGACAGTAAACTTCCTCTTCTCTTTGAATCAGGAATAGTAACTATCAAAATAAATTCTTTGTCCTCAACATCTTTAACATTCATTTTTACTAATTCGTCACGTCTACAGGCACCCGAAGTTTCAATAATTAGAATTATACCTACAGGGTGTTAAAGAAAGACTGTAAAATATTTATGGAGGTAGTATTAAATAAAAAATAAGCAGAAAAGTCTCAATAAACATGGGTCCGCAAAGTAACGGTTGCGGAGATATGGAATGTTCTATGTTTTTAGCCCCTTTTTTTGTTTTGCAAAAACGTTGCGTATTTTCTTATAATAATTGGTTGATGTTTAGTGAAATAAACAGTACGTATTTGACAGTTGTTCTCAATGCACAAATTTTCTTTCGCTATGGCTGGTTACTCTAACGCAGAATTAACAGATATGCATTTCATGTATGGTCGTGCTAATGGGAACGTCACCAAAGCGCGACATCTTTATGTTGAAGCTTATCCAAATCGCCAGATTCCTTCACAATGCATGTTTGGAAGAATTCACCAAAGATTGCGTGATACCGGTTCCTTGAGCAAACAGTGCCATTTATCCGGAAGACCAAGGTCGGTATCCACTCCTAGAGCAGAAATTCTAGCACTGGTAGAGCAGAACCCAGGTACGAGTGTGCGGAGAATATCAGCCGAGGTAGGAATTAGTGGTCACTTGTTTGGAGAATCCTTCACGAGCAACTGCCTTATCTATACCATGTGCAACGAGTACAGGCCTTAAATCCAATAAATGATCATCAAGCACGTTTGGTTTTTTGCCGCTGGTTTCTACGCCATGATGCTGAAAACCCTCGTTTTCTTGCAAACATTCTTTTTAGTGATGAGGCCGGGTTCAAAAGACATGGAGTGTTTAATTTTCACAATACGCATATTTGGGCCGACGAAAATCTTCATGCTCTAATAGAATCTGGACATAAGGCACGTTTTTCATTAAACATTTGAATGGGTATTGTAGGTGACAGGTTTCTAGGTCCTGTTGTTTTACCAAACCGATTAACAGGCGCTGCTTACCTCAACTTTCTGCAGAACACACTGTATCAGTTTTTGGAAGACATTCCTTTGAATCAGAGGCAACAAATGTGGTTCCAGCATGATGGTGCTCTAGCACCATGGCCGTTAGACAGCATTTACACCAAACTTTTCCACATAGATGGGTAGGAAGGGCCGGACCTGCTTTATGGCCTCCAAGATCGTCTGATCTGAACCCTCTTGATTTCTTTGTATTTGAAGACATTAGTGTATTGTATTCCTGGAATAGCCTGGAAAAGCTGCAGCTACGGATTAATCAAAAGTGTTAAGAAATCAAACCAAGGAGGGTGTTTTCGAAAGAGTTCGAATATCGTTAAGACGAAGATGTCGTGCCTGCTTGAAAATGAACGGAGGGCACTTTGAACATCTTCTGTAACTTTGTTTTTTATTCTTCCTTTGTCGGTTTATTCCTAATAAAATAAAATGTTTGAAAAACGAATAGTAGTCGATATCTCCGCAACCGTTACTTTGCAGATCCATGTTTATTAAGACTTTTCAGCTTATTTCGGATCATACTATTACCTCCTGAAATATTTTACACTTTTTTTTTAACACCCTGTGTAATAAGATATTTCTATTAAGTCACAGATTTGACTATAATCAATATGTACAGAAGTAAACTATTTAAATAAGTATGTTTCATCATCGGCTTTGTGCAAAAATCTGTATATTTCCGCTTGAGAAAAAGTTTTTGATTTCTTAGGCATATATCCCACTCATTACTTCTTTAAAAATGCCGTCAACTTTTTGATCATTCTTGGCAGATAATGTGGATTTTAGTATCGAGTAAATCCGGCATAATTATGACGATTTAAGTGTCTGATTACTCACAAAAATAACCGTGGAGTAAGTTTTCTGAATGTTTACAAGTTTCCTTCGAGTTAGTTACATCATGTCACAATTAGGTTATATTGCTTTTCGTATAACTTCTTTGATTTTTCTGACAACAAACCTAAAGTTACAGTTCCTGCAGCTTTTCTAAACTCCGGAGGTGTATTCGGGATATCACTATCACTATTTTCAGTTTCCATCACTTTTTCAACTAAAATTATCTCAACTAAACTGCGCAAATTTTACAAAATTTGACAACTGTTAAATTTACTACTTAAATAGGATGCTGTTTACTGTGCTATTGACGACGAACGTTTTGCTAGATTCTATCGGTCGGCAAGCAATAAAGTGACACTCCTTAATAAACGTCAACTTTTCGTTGTCACTATCAAGCATAAAACCCTACTTTAATTAGTGATTGTAGATAAAATATTTTTAATTGTAGCCTTAAAGCCGGTAACGGACGGTGAGCTACAATATATATATATATATATATATATATCGCTTGTGATTAAAATGCATAGAACGCCACGCATTGACGCTATACTATATATTTATATCTATGCGGTTTACTTGTTTGTAAGAATATATCTCATTGCAAAGATATATATTACCGCTCGCCGTCCGTTACCGGCTTTATGATCTTAAATCATATTTTAAACCATTTGAATAGTTTGGTAGTTTATTGTGTTTCTTTAACATAGATTTAGATATTTTTCTGTAGTTGGGTGAAAACCTGTAGAACATAGAACAGCGTACATTACATAAATAATAAATGAATAAAACTGGAACAAAACATATTTACAATGAAAATTATTGTAGAGGTTTACTACTATCCAAACAATATAACAAAGTGGTCAAGATTCATATTCGATTATTATTGTTATTCTTCATCTACAAAATCTTATTACTCGTTGCTTTGAATAACAAAATTAATGACAAAAGTTGTTCAGAACGTCAAGTATAAAAATATTTAACGCAATTTTCGAGCTACAATCTTATAGTACACGCGGCCTTCCGATTTCTTTCTGTGTTATTACTATGAAACTAGTCATAGTCATTCTCATCTCCAAAGGCAGTGATCAAGAGGATTCAAATCTGGTGACCTTGGCGGACAATTTTGGAAACCACCTCGGTCAATCTTGCGTTATAGAAAGCGATTGTTAAAATGGACAGGGGCTCCATCATGCGGAAAGTACATGTTTTGCCTAATATCCAATGGAACATCGTCCAGTAGATCAGTCAAATTATTTTCTAAAAATGCTACATATCTAGCTCCAGCAAGACGACCATCTAGCACAACTGGGCCAAGTAATTGATTATTAGGTAATCATACCACACCACACATTAATGCTGAACCAATGCTGAAAGTTTGTTTCCACCTTGGCGTGCCGATTTTCATCTGATCAACGATGTTCATTGTGACAGTTATTTACTCTATCACGAGTGATTGAATTGAGCCTCATCAGGGAACAAAATGTATTTGTAAAGTGTATGGTTTGCGTTCATCCAATTGCAAAAATGCAACCGCAAATCATTATCACCGTCCTGAAGATTCTGGACGCGCTGAATATGAAAAGGTTTTAAACCATTTTTGTGAATTATGAACTTGGAGACGGGTTGCAATGCGCCTTCTTCTTACACACGTGCTACGTTATATTATATTTAGAATTTCTTCTTCCACTGCTAGACCAGGACAAGCTTGCCTCTCCTATATAATTCTCACATTGGGAAACATTCCTGTTCATGTGCATTGTTGAAGACTGTCTGGAATACATTTCTATCTGGCACTCTTCTATTCGGAAAGCGATTAGCGCTACCGATACAATACCCGTATAAATAAATAAATAACAGTATCAGCATATTCTCAGTGCTTAAATGTGGCAGGCATTACGAAATTATGTATACTATACCGACTAAACGAACGCACATGTAAAAGTAATAAGCGTTTAAATCACAAAGTAAGTGTGGCAATAGATAATCACTTATGTGAGTTTGGTTCAGAATGCATGACCTACTCAAAATAAAATATCAAATATTAAACGCTTTGGCAAAAATAGCAATAAAATATATTCATTGCTATCTCAGTAACCGTTGATATTTGACCACATGTTTATTAGGTTTCTATTCACTTTTGCCCCCTAAACACCCCTTTCGAATATTGGGGTTCCCCCCAATTGCTCTATATATTTTGGGGGCCTATCATTCCATTTTGTATAAAAGTAACTATGGAAAATTGCAATATTTTGGGTCGGTTATCCAAAGGGACTTCCTGTAGAAATGTAATTTTTAGATTTAAATTAAAAAAATAATAAATGGGACGTAAAAGACAATGTATAACTCTTTATTACACAATTTGATATTACCCAAGGGTCAGTTCAATTACAGATCACCATCAAACGTAGCAACGGCCACCGGCTCCAACTTCATAAACGTATACATTTATTACATTTTCAATACAGAATGTTATTGCGATCCTAAGTCTGTTATTACACCAGCCATGGCGGCTTTCATTCTCGTCGGTCGTGTAATAGCCGATTGAGGCTACCCCAATGCAAATATTAAATGATGTCCACTATCTACTCACCCCGAGGGCACTTCTTTATCCCGACTGTGTGTGTTATGCTTTATGGAGACAATATTCCCTTAACTATCCAGACGTCGCATGGCCGTTATTTGAATTTCTAACCGCTATGTACGCAACAGATAACGACAATTGTTATTACCCTTATTATATCGAGGCAATAAGGGCTGCCATTTTTTTCTTTGCTGCGGAGGTTCAATGATGAAATCGGTTTTTCGTTTTGCAGACATTCAGTGGTATTCCATGGTGGTCACTGAAAATAAATAAATGTCAGATACAGTTTTTCAATGATGAAAGACTATTATGTAATATACGTAGCGATTTTTGTGCATAAAAATTTTACAATGGGGTCACTTTCGACTTTTTTTATTTCATTATTAGAAAGTTCTTTATCAGAAAAGCTTATGTGCAAAAAATTTAATTTTTCTGCGTATAACTTCACCGTTAAAATTGGCTTTCTTAAAAGCTGTGCCCTCCACTTTCATTAAGTATTTAGGTTTAGTCATCGAAATCGTTTATAGATTAATATTAATTAATCATATCATCATCTTAATTACCTTGTTAAGGAGCAAAACATTTGTAATTAACGGACAGATGATATAAAAAATGTATTTCATTTTAAAATACGAACATATTAGGTACGTCACATCGCCCACTGCACTGATTGAGGGTGGAGTGAACTTTAGGCACTAATACCACCTGTTTTTAGGTCAGTTAAACATTAATTCTTAACAATTCACATAATCCATAAGATAATTCACATAATCAATATAACTAATGATTATTAGCTTAATCTACATATTCCTTACAATAATCCACATAGTTAACTTAATCTACATAATCCGCCTAATACGAAATCCACATAATACAGAATACAGCGGAAGTACTAAACTGTAAAATTCATATTGATGTGATCTATATGAACTTTTCGAAAGCCTTTGACATTATCAACTATACTATATTGCTGAAGCTAACTGAATATGGATTTTCTAATAATTTAATTCAATTAAATTATTAATTTAAATTTCATAACTTTGCACTACTGCTACTGTTACTTCTGGCGTTCCTCAAGGATTGAACTTTAGACCTCTTATATTTTTTTTATTTATAGATGCTTTTAATAAAACTGTTGAGTGTTCCAAACTCCTTTTTCGCCGATGATTTAAAAATCTGTTACCAAATTATTGATATTAAGAAGTTAAAATATCCTATCTTATACAGAGTGTGCAAAAAGACAAAAATAATATTTTTTTTGTCTAATAAACTATATCCCTATCTCTTCCAGTTTTAGAGATACAGAGTTACGAAGTTTATTATTCCGATGTTTTTAAGGATGCCAAATACGATGGTCTAATTATTTTTTTGGATATTCCATAGAAGGTGCTAGTTATGCCACATTCCTATTACATTTTAAGTTCTAATTTGTTTAAGGTTAGGTTCTTTACCATTCGGGCTCCATTTTATTTTCTAAAAATAATGTAGGAACCCTTGTTAGAACTACAGCGCGTAAAAGTATTTCTGCTAACAGGACCGTACTTAGGGGGAAAAGAAATTGTGAATTCAATATATTTGAAAAGACTTTATTTTATATAATTAACATCAATTCTACAAAATAAAAAACAACTAAAAACAATAAGAATATCTTATAAAAATAAGAAATCATAGAGGAACATCTGTACTAGAACTTTTGTATCTGAAATTAATTATAACACGTTTTTCTAAATTGGACATTGTAAAACTCTGTCTTCTGTCACTTAATAAATGTTTATATAAAGAGAAACTCCTCTCTACGTCTTTGGATGTTACAGGACAATATTGGAATAAAGGTGCTACGTCCTTGTATACTCCAGTAATGTCGCCACTATCCAAAATTTGAACTATATCTTTTAGTTTTGATAAATCGGGATTTTTTTGTAGGACAGTTCTAAATTTTTGTTCAATTCGAAATCCTTGTGTATGTTGCAAATTTTCTATTGAGGATTGTACATTTTCCAATATTTGTAGAGATCTACTGAGGGACAAATTAGCGGTTTCAAGATTGTTTATGGCGTCGTGCAAAACTGTAAAATTTTGTTTTAAAAACAGAAGATTTTCTTTGAGAGTAGGATTTTATAGAACATCTTGGGCACTTCTAATATGAATTCAGTCATCGGGATCAAATTCTTGAATTACTTCTGAAAGTATATCTATATATGATGTATAATAAAATGTCGCTTCTAGCCAAGTGTTCCATTTGGTTATAACAGGTTCTGGAGGTAATGGTACTTGTGAATATTTTTTATGTAAAGATAATACTCTTGTTGGAGCTTTAAGAAACACTTTTTTACAGAAGATATCAATTGGTTTACTTCGGGAAAGAGCTTTCGTACTTCTCTATTAAGTCCATGAGCTACGCAAGTAATGTGATATAAATTGGGATACACTTCTTTTAGACACTGGACTGCTTTTACCATGTATGATGCCGCATTTGTAATCCGAAATACTAGAAGTTTATTCTTGTTACTTTCATACTGTTCCCTCCAAAGAAATTTAAGAGAATTGTTCACAACATTGACAATATGGGCGTGATCTGTCCATTCAAGTTCTTTTGTGCACAATAAATAAGCCTGCGTACTTTTTCCATTTAAAATTCCCACAACAAAATTCACTATATAACGTCCACAAACATCCGTTGTTTCATCCACCGTCACCCATATATAATTGTTGTCAACCGCTTCCCGTATCTCCTTTACTACATTTTCATATACCATATCAAGGTAATTTTTTCTTAAGGTTGATTCTGATGGAATTTCTTGATGAGTCCATTCTGCTAAAAACCGCCGAAGACTATAATCTTCTAATTTCCTTAATGATATGTTGCTTGATACAAATGCCTTAGTCAATTCATACTTCCACTTATCTAAACTTGATGTTCCACTTCGAGCTACAGCATGAAGTTTGGTTTGAATATGTTTCTTAATATCATTTTCGCAGTTAGGGCGAAATTCTCTTTTACAGAACACGCACTTTACAAAGTCGTCCCGAATTATAATAAAACTGTTAGGTTCACTTTCAATCCACAATTGCAATAAACTTCTTCGAGTGCTCCTCTCTTTGGGCATTTTGGCATCGGTACGTAGGTACTTCTCCGCATTTCAAACTATAAAACTGGGTTTCAGCTCAATCAGCAATTTCCTTATATATTATTCCAAACCGAATCCTCTAGAAACTTCGGGAAAATTCTCAATAATTCTAGATAAATGGAGATTTTGGTTAATCGATATTTAATTCACCGATCGAATCACCGGCTAACAACAGTGCATCTTTGTTTAACTCAAAAAAATGATAAGGACAACGACAAACCGGTGGATCCACCGACGGTATTCGTCATCGGTAACGCCTACTGTGTGAGACGGTAGAGGGGCATGGCACTGGGTTGGTTCGCGGCGCGTGCTGTTATCCTCACCCCCACAGCCGTCTGTACCTCCGTGAGCAGTGGAGACTGAAGAGTGGAGGGTACCTACAATAAATTAAATACGCAGCCAGTGTCAGGCTGGCCGGGCGCTACCGGCTGCCGCAATGATGCACTATGGAGCGAGTCTAGCATTACGCACTAGCCAGTCGACCTTCAACCCTCGTTTGATGCGTGTAAACTGTAATAACTTTAAGTTGATTTTGACCCTCGTTGTGACTAATAAATAGTGACTGTAAAACGCGATTGTGATTTTAAATTATTTGTCTGCATCTAACAAACCCGTTTAAAAAATAGGTAACAATACTAATCACAATTTACTTTATTGCGCGTGAATAAACATTACTAAATTCAAAAGTTCATTGATATACTCATAGTAACATATTGTAACAAAAATGTACTGAAAATATATTACAACAGTCAAATCTGTCTGGTCACCCCTAAGTGCGGTCCTGTTAGCAGGAATACTTTCCTCGCTCTAGTTAGAACTAATGTGGACGATTTTCTAGAGACTTTTCGTGAAGTAGGCCTATGTCAATTACTCCCAAATTTTGATTTTTTAAAATTATCTTGCACCCCTGTATCTCAAAAATGATGTGTGTTTTATCAGCCCTAGTAATATTGCCATCTCTTTTTGGAACACCCTATGTAACTATTCAGTAATGTTATTTTTTAGAGGAATTGTTCAATAAAAGATTTAGGAATTATGTTTGATTCGAATAAAAAATTCAAAAAGTGTTTCGCAGCATATGCAAGAGTATATACGAGACAGACAAAAAACAAAGGAGAATTTTAATAACTTTAATTTTAGAGCTATACATATTAAATTTGCGAGAACCGCGCCGATGTTTTTGAATTTGTAAGGCAAAGAAAACAAGCGAGGGAAAAGGGAGGCAGTATATAAAATTAATTATTTTTTATTATTTAAGGCGATATTGCTAAGTGCGCCCTACATTTATTAAGGTCTGTTTGCTTTTGCCCAAGATTAAAAATGATTTGTATTATGATTTACTTTGTCCCACCTCCCGTTGCACAAGAGAAGCTCCCAGGGAAAAAACGGAAACATAAGAGACTTACTGGAATTAGAATTAAAATTAATTCATAGCTGCCGCCCGAGTTGTTTTTATTTCGGAATTTATAACAAATGTGCCTCTGTATGTTTTTAATTTGGAGAAGGCGGGCGATCGCTTGAATTAAATTGAAAAAGGCCCCGGAAGGAGGTCCTTATTATGATTTTAATGAAGTCCTTTGATATATGGCGATGCAGAAAGCGTATGCGCCTCGTTTAATTTTGATCTCAGTGATTTCTTTGGAAATATAACGACATTTAAGTTTTATTCAATTGTTATTATTATTAATATTTATTGCCAATGATTGTGTAAAGTGGATTTGCTCCGAATTGCTAGTTTATCGAATAAAGGGTGAACCTTAAATAAGTACAAATATTTTAACCAGCAGTATGTTCACTGTGTTGAACACATAATTAATAGTTTTTTTACAAAAAAATCAGAAATAAAAAAGTTAAATTTTAAATAAATGTTGTAATTTTTCTGTAGAATACTTGTTGAGGACCGCTGACTGTCATAGCACTGCAGATTTAACGTGTGATTCACAGTGTTGCCAGTGTTGCACAAATGTCTTTGCTTTTCTTGATATTAAACGCATACGTCAAGCTGCTATTTTGTTATTTAATATTGTGTGTACCTTTATTTTTTAAATTTGTTTCACTGATTAAAGTGCGAAGTCACTTTATGGTACTGGATTCGAAATGGTTAATACTGACTCATTTGGGGTTATGTGGCGAAAATTAAATTTAATATACTGTGTGAAAATCATAGTTTTTCGTTATTCTTCATAAAATAACTTAAGGAAATTGTGTCTTGTGTCTCTTTCTAACAGTGTACAATGGCATTTAACTTGTAAAATGTGGATTACTGAGTAAATAGTTAATTTTTTAACAAACAGGTAAGCTTGTGTGCACGTTTATGTATAATTTTTGAACATTGAACATAGTAATATCACGTAATATCTTCCTAAATACTTTATGGTAGTATGTATTTAACTTGCGGAAATTAATTTTTAATCGTTTATAGTAAGGTCAGTTAAGCAGTTAAAATTTATGTTAATAATACTGCGTATCATACTACATACCTAACTTTACTGTACTTATGCTTCAAACAAGTAATTTTAAAATAGAATTTAACCGTATTACTTTACTATTACGTTAAAGGAAACTTAATATTTATATTACAGGAGATATGGCAACCTCGCAACAAATCATATGGTTCATTAGGTTGGTTATGAGAGCGGTCCTCAAAATGTGGGTATTTAAAAAAAATATATCTCCGTAAATATTAGAAATTTTTAAAAATGGCTTTCACTAGACTGATCTATATGACGAGCTACACCAGCACTTAAAATATTTGTACTTATTTAAAGTTGACCCTGTATAATTTCTGCACTGAAAGAAATACTGAAATAGTAACCAAATTAGTTCGTTGTTGTGGTAAATACAGAAACATTATAGTAATTTGGTTGTAAATTTTTATATAATTATAAAACATTTTACTATATTTTGTAGTAAATATCGTATTGTAAAAATTAAAATGCTGGTATAGCGTAAAATAACTAGTAATAAATATGTATAGGTTACATTAATGCAGCACTTGTAGTCATCATTATCAACACTATAGATACACAATTATTGTACTATTATTTACTACAAATGTTATTAGAATAGGTCGTGTGGTAAAATTAAGAAAGCGTGCCAGAACTTAGCTCAATAGTCCGAATGCTGCTCTACTGCAGTCGACCTGTTAACAGCGAGGTGAGAAGTAGGTAGTCCATTATTGCCTTTATACAGGGTGTTTGGAAAAATTTGTTTAAAACTTAAGACGGTAAAAGTAGTGTCAAACAAAATGAAAAAGTTCCTATAAACATTGGTCCTCCGAAGCAACGTTATTGAGATATGGCCCTATAAAGAGATCTTACCATATGGATATTTTTTTAAAATAACTTTCTTTCCGGTAAAGATTTTGGAATGAATATTTTAGGTAATAATCATGACATAAGGGTCTTTAACTATGACAAGTTTCATCAAAATCGATTATAAATAAGACAGAAAACAGAAAATTTTCGAATTTTTTTTATTCCTTTGAATTATTAAGCAATTAATATTATTTCCCAATAAATTAGACTTTTTGAAAGAAAAAATGTCTACTTTTTCGCATTCTGGATAGTTTAGTCAGAAATAATTATTTTTTAAACAATGTATTGTTCAGAACAGTAAATTTTTTTTTAAATTTACACATCTGTCATGGTGGCAGTTTCATTATAATGATGATTATAACGTGTAATGAATTATAACACCACCCTGAACCGAAATACATGCACGTACTCTTCTTAGGAAGTTAAATCGAGCCCGCTGAAAAATTTTATGTTGCGTTCATATGACATTGAAAGCTTCTCCAATACGTTACCGCAATTCATCAATGGTAGTCACAGAGGTGTAACATCTACCATTCTTATGACGTCCTCCATAAATAAAAATCATTCGCATTTAAATTAGCAGAACGAAATGGCCATGGTATGTATAAACGCTTTATTTTCACAACCAATCCATTTTCTCGTGAATTATCAATTTAAAAAAATTCCGCACTAGCCGAGTATAATTTGGAGGAGCTCCATCTTGCAAAAAACATAATTGCTCATAGCTCCTCACTGCACGACCACATTCACGATATCTTGGAGTTAGGGCTCCTGATTCCATCGCTCTTGCTTAAATTTCCCTAAACAATCTTGCAGAAAGTTGCCTTCTATCAGGGAAACGTTGTCAATACACTCTTTGACCCGCCAGACTATTTCTATTACAGAAACCATAAATAAAATGCATATCACGGTTAGTAAAAGCATGACGGTTCATGATCAAGTACAAAGATAAAGAAACGTAAGAATTTAAATGCGAAAGTGACATTCATTACAATGAAACTGTCACCACGACTGATGTTTACTATGTGAAAATCTTTAAAAAATGTTACGGTTATAAGCAAAAAAATAAGGAACGCCCTGTATCTTTTAAACAAATCGAGACCTGAAACTGTAGCGTCATTACTTAATGAGTATTTTGTAGAAGCACCTCTCAACATTATACAAAAATTAACATCACCGAAATCTTATATATCAACATCTAATAATAATATAAAAAATATGCCTCACTCCTTATTTTTAAAACCATTTACTAGCCAAGAAATGTTAAGTCTGATATCTAAAAAACTTAAATCCAAAAGGTCATCTGGCTCTGATGATATACCAAGTTTTATAATAAAACAGTCCATAAAATCTATTGTAGAGCCACTGACACATATGATAAATGTATCATTTGAAACAGGAATTTTTCCAAATATATTGAAAAATGGAAAAATAGTGCCCATTCTAAAAAAACAGAACCCACAATTGTTGGAAAACTATAGACCACTAACTGTACCTTTGGGATTTTCAAAAATTTTTGAGTATTGTTTTTTAGATAGATTACTTAATTTTTTAGAAAAATTTAATATAATAACAAAAAATCAACATGGATTTCGGAATGGTATGTCGACAATTTCAGCTGTGCACTCCTTTCTTAATAGGATTTTAGATTATATTGATGTGGGAGAATGTCCTGTGGGAATATTTTGTGATCTCAGCAGGGCATTCGACTGCGTCGATCACAGGTTATTGATGTCCAAGTTGTCCCATTATGGTATTAGAGGAACATCTTTAAATTGGGTAGCCTCATTTCTTGAAGGTAGAAAGCAGTGTGTGAATTTGAAGCATTCTGAGCAGCATATAGTGAAATGTGTAACATCAACATATTTAGATGTAAGTATGGAAGTTCCTCAAGGATCTGTTTTGGGACCCATTCTATTTCTTTTGTATATAAATGATATTGAGCACATAACATCTTCTGCACATTTCACTATGTATGCGGATGATATCTCTGTTATTGTTTCTAGCACATCTGATGAATTAATCCAACACAACTACAAGTATATCCTAACCTTGTTAGATAATTATTTCAATCAACAAAATTTCTATATGAATCCTACTAAAACTCAGGTAATACGATTTCATAATAGGCAAAGAAAATGTGACAATTTGGACATCAATTTTTGTAATACTAAATTTAAATGCGAGGAAACTGTTAAGTTTCTCGGAATGCGCTTAGATGAATGTCTAAACTGTAAATACCATTGTGAAGCATTGATATCCAAAATTTCTTCATTAACATATTTATTTCGAAATATTAAACCATTTCTAAGTAAAGCACAGATTAAAGCATTATATTATGCACAGATTGACTCACGCTTAAGGTATGGTGTCTGTTTTTGGGGCAATTCCACATTCAGTTCTAACGTTTTCTTAGCACAAAAAAAGAATTTTAAGGTGTATTGTTGGCATACCAAGTAGGCAGTCTTGTAAACATATTTTTAAAGAATTTGAAATTTTAACTTTGCCCTGTATATATATTTTTGAAATTAGTGTATATGTTTTTAAGAATAGAAATGACTTTGTTTTAAATAGCCATTATAATAAGTTAAATACAAAACAAAAGAATAAGATGTATGAGCCTATTTCTAGATTAAAAATAACCGGTAACTCAACTAATTTTATAGGGCCCAAAATATTTAATATGTTACCGCAAAATGTAAGTCAGAGTACTGCGGAATCGATGTTTAAAAAGAGGTTAAACAACTTTCTAAAAGAAAAATGTTTTTATTCTTTAGATGAATATTTTAGTTTTTAATTACTAGATCTAGGTTAACATGACTATTTTTATACAATAATTAATATTGTCATAAAGGAAAATAAATAAATAAATAAATAAATAAATAAATAAATAAATAGATATAGGAATGCGGTTTTCGCCATTCAATTTTTCTTAAAAATCGAACTCATGTGACCTTAGATATTTTCTATCTCCTCTGAAAATAGGAGAAACCCTCTAAAAGTGTCGGAATTGACCCACCCTGTGCAAAATATTTTCTTTTTCGGGTTTTATTAAGCAAATACCATTTATTAGTCGTCGATTCTAATAAAATTTCTTCATCTGATTAAGACGACGATTCAGTTTACATATTGTCACGGATTTCCCAATCCGTCTTTTTCTCTTACCAGAAAAACAATCCGTTAATTAATCACTTATCTCTATTAACTACTCTGTACACTACTGAATACCAATTACAACTGAACTGAACACTGTTTAATTAATCGCTCTGAATCTCCAGGAAATTTGCAGCTATACACTCAAATTCAAGACTGTAATTCAAGACTAAACTAACTCGGCCGTTTATTCTTCTTTTATAGACCAAACGAATATTCCAGGTACTTTCTAGCATCTCTAGATCCATGTCTTGAAAGATTATCGTCGCTTCTTATCGATTCTCAATTTTTCCAGCTGCGCCTCGATACACGGCATTATTTGTTTGTTTACCAGAATCTCGTATGGGCGATCGGGGCAATCTCGCGTTTCGCGATACCGCAGTCGTCGAATTGGGTGCGAGCGGGATAAATTGCGTGACAATATTGCAACGATTTTAAGTTTAAAACTGTAGTCAAACTGTTAGAAAATTTAAATTTATGAACTAGAAGAGTCCCTGGCGATTCGCTCCAACATCCGCAGTTCTTGTTATTTATTATTCAATGCTCTTGTCTAGAAGTTTGGCGTTCAGCCCGACGTGTGGGTTTTGTTGTGGACCGGCGCGGCGTGCCGCTTCAACATAAACTTGCACTAAGTAATCTAAGTAGCAATTTAAATACGGCCACAGACATGTGAAGTTTGACAACTTCCAAATATCAAATGAAAATTAACAAATGTTTGATACTGATCAATAGCCAAACATTCAGCATTTGTCAAACCTCACATGTCTGTGGCCGCTTTTTGACAAACTATTTGTCCAGCTATTTGTAAAGTCTCGAGCTCAACACACGTGCCGATTTGCCAAAGTATATGTAATCGGGAACTTCAAATAATTGCCTACATTTGTTTGCAAACATGGATGTAGAGGATACTAAGCACCCCCAAAATAAAAATAGCACCTCCAAAATAAAAATTAGCACCCCCAAAATGAAAAATAGCACACCCAAATTTAAATCATTTTCATTCTGTAAATTAGGAAACAAACTGGGAGTCCTGTCTAAAATATTGCAATTCTTTTATCGGAATGCTATACTAAAGACTTTTTTTCGGAAGGCAATTTGACTCTTCCCCAAATTATATATTAATTACGTCTATTTAGATAATAATATTTATTTGTTACTTAAGAAAAAATAATTAAATAAAAGAGCGCGAAGAAGATGGTGGATGTCACTTTCCAGAAGCAGAGATACGTAAATTTGATGGTTGAAAAATTAACAAACAGTTGAAAATGTGCAGTTTTAACTTGTAAGTACAGTGATACCAACTTTTTAGCTGATTTGTTAATACTTACTTCATACGATAGATTGAAATTCCTACCAGTTCGTATCCGTATGTGTCTATCTAATGCAAATGCTCGGCATGTCACATATTTGACTCCTTTGATGTGTGGTCATTTACCGATAACAGTAGGGAAATATCAAATATTTATTAATTTTTATGTAGTGTGTGTCTGAGGTGTTTGCCAAATAACATTTGCTATTTGGAAGTTCTCAAACTTCTTATATCTGTGGCTCCCTTTAAGCCATCCTCCTCACAACTCCATAATGTTATACAGCGCTGACTACTTTTTGTTATGGGCCCACGTAGTCAATTAAAACCGTCATTTTTAAAGGACGAATAAGGCAAACACCATTTAACGTATGACAAAAATTTCGCATCGGCTTAATATAAAAAGTTTCCCGGTTCACTTATCGTCGGTTATTAAAAATCCATGTATCCATTATCCGACGGGAAATATTTAAAAATCGTTTTAGGTATCCCTTTGTGTAAATATATCTGCTTTCAGCAAACTTTTAAATGAGTCACCGTTCGGAACAGACTCCTTCGAATAAAAGAGAATTTAAAATAACTACAAAGGCCCGTATACTCAGCCCGGCTCTTCAAAGATTATATATAAAATATGTAAAACGGGCGATGGGAAATTTATTTCGTTAATGAAAAGGTTTTAAAACGTTCATAAATATCTGAGTGGCTCTTTGGGTGATGTGTATTTAAAGAATGTTAACGCGCGGTTGGAGTTGCGATGCCCAGATTTTTTGTGCGTTGTTAATTACACCGTCAATGTGTTTTTAATAATCCACTGAAGCTGAAGTTGTTACTTAAAAATTACTTTTTTCGAAAACTGTTATCAGAAGCCGACATTTTAGTTAAATTTTCAAACAAAGTAAATCTTTTTTGTCATCTAACTGCGAAATATTTTTATGTACTAGAATGCCAAAGTCTTTTTCGTTGTAGAACATAAAACATATGTCAAAATAATATGCGATTTTTTCAAACCTTATTTGTGATTTTATTAATTAAACAATATACATTTTAAGTAATATAATTTTTCAATACAAAGCAGTAACAATTTATTTGGCACTACATATACATTGAAAGTGCCGATATTGCAGTGATTACATTTATGCCAGTTCTGGGTGTTCAATGAGGCATCTACTGTAATTGTTTAGTTGACTGCGCACATTGTATTATTGACAAGTTCAGTAGGCTCTGCTGAAGATGGTAATAATTTATTTGCGGTTAAAATTTTATTGCTCGTCTTCACTTTTCGAGCTTATTTTGAATAAAGCACTCTTATAATATGAATTACAATATATAATTCTGATACTACTTTTTGAAACAACTAATATTTTTTGTTTATTAGGTTGCTATCGTTATGATAGTCACCGTGCCTAAACCGTCTTAATTCAAACACGCCTCAAACGATTTCAAATTAAATTGTTACATAATATAGCTTTCTTATTTTGTTGCAGTTTTGGAAATATTGTTTGTATCTCGATCGTAAAATGCTATAGCGTTCTTGAATGGATATTTTACCTAGCTAAGTTCGGCAAAACAACTTATCAATGAAGTCATATGTATGTTCTCTGATACCAAACATCTAGGTATGCTAATGAACAATTCCACAGACAAAACTCTATTCAATAATTATCTAAAGAAAATAATATAATTTACTAACATTCCAATGAAACATTCTATAAATATCTAACTTCACTTTTTGGCAGTGGGAACACGACAAATTCAACCACAGTAGATGAGATCTGACCTATTTTTATAGTTAGATATTTGATTCAACTTAAAGGAGACGACCTGAAGAAGCAATCCTAAAAATGCAGAAATAGGTCAGATCTCATCTATTGTGGTTGAATTTGCCGTGTTCCCACTGCCACAAAGTGAAGTTAGATATTTATAGAATGTTTCATTAGAAGGTTAGTAAATTATATTATTTTCTTTAGATAATTATTGAATAGAGCTTTGTCTGTGGAATTGTTCATTAGCATACCTAGATGTTTGGTATCAGAGAACATACATATGACTTCATTGACAGGAATTGTAGGAGAATTGATTTATATTAGCTTAAAATACCTTTCTAAAACAGTAAAAAATGAAACATTACACTGAAAATATGCTCCTAGTGTATTTTTTGAAAAAATGTGAGAACTGTAAACCATCCTCTTTGTGGTTGCATTATTCCATGTTAGAAACAACGGTATTTTTACATCATAACATTGCCAATAGTAAATATTCAAAATTAATAACATTCTTAAAAAATTACTAAAGAGGAAATTGATACTTTTCTGAGATGCCCCCGATGAAATGATAAAGGTAAGTTGTCTTCTTCAAATGCAAAATAAAATGTACCTACATTATCTTTTTAGTTAGCTGGTACTGATTTTTAGCATATGTGAAGCTTGTCGTAGAGAAGAGTTATTTAACATAACAATAGATGATATTCAGGATTTAGATAAAACTTTGCTAGTACCTAACTAAAAAAGAATTCAAGACTAAATAAAATTTAGAGCACATTTCGTATAATTGATAATGAAAACAAGTCACCCAGATATTCGGACACTGAGCATCGACGTTTTTTTGTATATTATAACAACAATAAATGGTCCAAGCAAGTGGTTGGGAAAAATACGTAGGAAATAATAACAGCATGAATGTTTATCTACATTAAAATAAGTCTATTAATAATATTTGTTTTCATAGTTTTGCCTTTTAAGTGCGTAACAGATGCCTTAATAGATAAAATAGTCAATTTCAAGTGCCAGTCGAGTGCATCTTAGAAACTATTTATTTAACATTCCAAGCTAATGCAGGATAATGAATAATATGGGTACATTTTTAGAGAAAGGTCACAACTAACGAGATAAAATCCCTGGAAAAACTTCAGACGAGAGGTGGGCTTGAGTAGGGACACGTATTCCTTTATATCTTAATGGATGATATGAATGGATAAATTCATGCATTAATGTGTATGTAATTTTAACATTTAACAATACCTTAACCGTACAAATCATTTGGAAAACTTTCAAATGGAAATAAAGTTGTAGAGAATGTCATCCAAATCCATAAATAATTGAAGATGATCAGCCTCGTCGCAAGTAACAGCAATTAAAATATGAAAAAACTATCTATTTTATAACTCTCTATTTTCTTACATTTATAAGTATTTTCAAAACGACTACCACTCTGCCCCTTAGAGATAGACTTGTTATTCCATAGCAAAAAATTATTTCACATAAGTTAAGTTGCATATTTAAATTTAATTATAATTAATTAAGAAGTTCTTATATCAGTGGTTCCCAAAGCGATACATTGGGAGGGAAGGGCTGATATTATGACCAGCTAGGAGTCCCGATCTAATCCTTCTGGATTTTCACGTATGGCGACGCATAGAAAGAACTGGTGTATGAAAATGTCTTTAAGTCTCTGTTATTCTATTTTATTCGGAATATTTTTTATCATCCATTAAGGCATAAATTAACGAGAAAAAATAAAGTAGTGAGAAAAAAATTATAATTTTTAACATATTTTACATATTTTACATAATTAGTAGTAGTTTTTTCAAACTAGATAATAGAGGAGGAGGTAGTTTTTCTCTTTAAGGGTTACAGGGTGATAAATGTGTTACTTTCAAAAGAGGTTTCCTTAATTATCTATAAATTCGCCAAGAATAAAAATGCCAAAATTTGTAAGAGAGCAAACATTAACCGTGCGTTAAGAATAATGTGGAAATGGTTTTATTCTGAAAAGCAGTGGCCGAGATCCGGGTAGTTTGAAGGGTACAATTAGAAAATAATATATATTATTATTAAAAGTCAAAGTCAAGCATGTCTTAAAAAGGTATACTTGTCGAAACTCGGTAAAACTGACCTTTACTCAGAAAAAAGACGTTAAAATGTTTTACTCACATAAAGTGGCACAAGTATCTACATTAACAATATTAAATTGAAAAATTACGTTGCCATTTCAGTAAAATTTGTCTACAAAAAAATATAATAATTTCAAAGGTTTATGCACTTTTTTAGTATCAGTGTTTTATAAAAAAAATAAGAAGAAAGTCAAAATAAACAAATTACGAAAAATAATGAAGTATCCATTAATAAAAAAATTTTGCATTTAGACTCATACTACAAAACTACTACTATTAAAATAAACAGTTGTTGCAGAATGGATTAATGTACAAAAAATGCTAAAAACAAAAATAATTGAAAGCAAATAAACAGAATAATTAAATAAATGCGCAAAACTCAAAATATTACAGCATATGTTGAAATTCCCCCATATTCTTATATACACAATATTGCGCGTGGTAGAATTGACTGCCTTGCTCTAAACAGAACACCAATATCTTGTCTACAAGATGTGATGCTTCCACAATTCGTGCTCTCAGTGCATAATGAGTTTGCATGGGACTTGCATAAACCCCAAAAATAAAAGTAAAGAATATCTAAACACGGTGATCTGGCATTACTGTTTACGCGTGCATCTGGTTCACGTCTAATCCATCGTCCATTAAACTGGTTGTTAAGGAACTGCCGAAATGACATGTCAGTAAATGATTATGATAACTCATCCACATCTCCAAAGGAATAAGTCTACATTCATCCTGTAGAAACGGCCTCATTTCTTGTAAAACATAAACGAGGAATTAAATTTTTAGAAAGTGCCATTTGCATTAACATGGAAATGCAGGTGACAACTTTAGACGTCGCGCAATACCGAATTTGGAATGCACCTTTTCAACCGATGCAATTTTACCTCGCGCAACGACGTTGACATCCTTAAACGCGAATTTATCATCGATAAAATCGTTACTGTTTCCTCGTTTTATATCCACCGAATCATTAAAATTTAAGAACCTTTTCGATTCCAACAGAACTGCATATCGCCGAGAATGGACAGGTGCGTCGCATTTTTACGATCAACTGAATGGTGCCGCATCGCTCGGCAATAAAACGCCGCAGACTTCTCAGACACCTAGTAAAATAGTTGTTGTTGTTAAGTATAATGTCAGTTTGGCGGCATAAAATCTCGCAATTTTACGACGCAATGTAGTAAAGTGTCCAAGGAAATATATTGACGCATTAATATATTATGAATTAAGATGGATACAGCGAACAGAAGATACACAAATAGTAAAATTTTTCTTAAATTTGTGTAGCGAAGAGGCAAACCTGTTAAAAACCATGACAAAAATGCAGTTAGAATCTATAGAAATATCTTCTTAGTTTGTAAATTGGTGAGTTTGATCAATTGGTGACGGACGTAGAAAGGAATATTTTCGAAACATTTCGACAAGATTAACTCCTTCGACGTTCCCATTAGAAACAGTAAATTCTCTTCTCATGTTCATTGTGTTGGAAATCTCTATCAACATATTTATTGTCCCATGTCTTTTTTATGTTCAAGCTGAAGAAATGTTAGTTCTTCACGACGGCATGCTCCATTGATACCAATAATCAACACTCTTCTCAAATAAGAAACAATTTCAATATTTTGAGTAAAGGGAGAATAGATTAGTAGAACTTCCTGAGTGGCAACAGTTGCTTCCTTTTGATGACTCCAATTTTCAAAGAAGTAATACACTTTTTCATGTTTATCTTTGGATTTTGTCAGCAATAATGATTGAATCGCAATTTTTAATAATTCTTCTATATCATCTTCCATATTATCGTTGTAAGCAGAAGATTCTGACATTTTTCATAAACCACTGACATAATAATATTAACAAACTCGTTTCTATATCAATATTATTATTGTTAGATTTGTTTCACACAAACGCTTTGTATACAAATACGTATTAATATTTTGTTAAAAGTACCAATTCTTCAGACTTATTAAAGCAAAGATTTAAACATTAAATGTAACCAGGGCTATAAATTACTCACAAAATAGTAAGAGAATAATGCCTATTTCTTTCGTCCCACTGGTCAGGACAGATCTATAGAATTGTCTTCTTGAAATATATTACTATTAATGGTTCGCTGTAAAATATAGTTTGGGCGAAGACGTTTATTCGAAAGGATTGTAGAGCTTGTAGTAGCCGGAGGATCACAATTAAAAGCACCATGAAATACGCAGGCGAGGGGTCCAGTAATCTATGAGATTCCTACAATGGTCAGCCATAATTGTAAAAGCGAAATAGTTGTGCGATACACCACTGGCGCCCCTTACTGGTAAATTCATATCACCGTCATAAAGTTCGAAGAGAGGTCGAATGTACCAGCTAGCTTGCCAGGGTTAAACTGCTGGATGAAATTTAGGAACACAGTTTACTATTTATTAAATATAATTATTCAAAATTCCGATTGTCTATGGAGAAAGACTTCGTAAGATTTAAAAAATAGCATCTATGGGAAGTATAGTATGTCCAGCCAGTCACTATAGTAGTTCCCGCATATTATTCTTCCTTCTAATTGTAAAATAAAATGTCTTCGAATTCAATAACTGCGTATTATGTTATCAATACATTAACTAATAACTTGAGACAGCTTCAAAATAGACAGTGGATTGAGGTCCAGGTGGCAAAGAAGGTATAGCTTAGGAAAATTTACTACAGTATTCCAGCATTACATTTTTGCTAGGTGTCTGTTTGACAGACAATTTACAGAGGTTTTACACACGCAAACTCGTCTATATATGTTCAGATGGTCAAACAATTGGTTATAAAAGCATTGCTTTCAGATACGTCAAAGTAAAACTTCACTTTTGACGATATACTTTGACGCTGTCCAGATCCAGAGGATATTATGATAGTCTTTTAGATATGACAAACTAAGCATTATTATTTATCACATTTACTACTTTCACTATCTTGTTAAGTATAACTTCCAGCACATTCTGACATTCCTGATCGCCAAAAAAAACGCCAACAATTGAGAGCAATATGAACAGTTCAACGGTACCTTTTTCAACACAGTAATGTTGAAAAAACTGGTGCAAGAGTCTTTGGTAGGACACAGAAAATGTTGCAAACTATGAATAGCTTATGAGAAATGTATTACTATTGAGGTACACTACTAACAACTACATTGTCTTGAGGTCCTAATTCAAACACAATGACCTGGTTAACCATTCCAAAAAGGGATACTTGAAGTTTTTTGGACTACCTGATTTGCTGCTGCAGTTTTTTAAATTTTATTTAAATGGTAGACACCAATTTGTCCAGTGCCTCGGTTGCACGTCTGGGTTGGTATCTGTTAAATCGGGTGTACTTCAGGGGTCAATTTTGGGCCATTTATATCAACGAGATAGTTCAAGATCTTGACTGTGACTACCTCATGTATGCAGACGATGTAAACATGTATAGCAAGATTAATGATGCAAATGATTGTGTTAGGTTGCATCATTCTCTAACTCGTATTCAGAATTGGTATACTGCTAATCATCTCTCTCTAAATGGTAGCACGTGTGACGTGATGACATTTACCAGAAGAGTGAATTCTATTTTGTTTAATTATGACCTTAACGGTGTCGTGCTTGACCGTCCTGATACAGTAAAATATCTAGGCGTCTATTTTGGCTATAAATTAAACTTTAATTTCATAGTGATAAAACAGTTCAATGTGCATACAGGAGTCTGGATTTTTTAAAAAGAATGACCTATGATTTTTCTAATATTCAAGTATATATGACATTGTTTAATGCTTTTATTAGAACTAAACTCGAGTATGCTAGTGTTGCTCTCTTTTCTTCAGGATGGTATTTATCCTCAAATAGGTATTCCGCACAATTTATTACTTAAACAATTCTTGGTGTCCAGTCTAGATCAACGTAGAAATATGCACTCTGCCATGTTTCTTTATAAGATCTTACATGGTATATATGATTACTCTGAATCGAACGATATTCCACAAATTTCCGTTAGTGACAACGTCTTGCTTCAAAATTGGCTTGGTTAATTCTTCACTTCCTAACCACCAGATCTCTTAGTCATGGAATAAAAAAATTACTAGGTTATTGTAAGGTAACCATATACAGTGTAGGAGGATATACTATCTTGGACTAATTAATATATTTTGTCTATTAAAGAAACATTAATTTTGAATTTAGTTAAAAAAATAATAGTTGTTTGAACTTGAGCATCATTTCATTTCAATATGTCATATATTTATTGACTACCATTTAGAATTGGGAATGCCTATCTCATTTCGTGTGGTGTATACTGCAGGAACTGCTAAAAAAGACTGGCTATAAATATCACATGATAATTAACATTCCTCTATGTGGCAAAATGTGTAAAAAAGGTTCGGTTAGAGCGGGTCCCTTTGTGTAAATACACTTTTCGGTGGGGTTTTAAATGACTCTCAGTTTAAAGCTGGCTTTAATTCGATGAAAGGGAATTTTTATATCTGAAGTTACACATACCATCCCTGGAAAGGGGGGAAAAGAACACAAAACTGTACCAATAAACTTTAAAAGGAATTAACCAATATGTTTTGTAGATAGGCTGTTTAGTTTTGTAAAGGTAAAGCTACAGATGTATTAGAAAAGGTAAAAATTTGCACAAGAAGTTATTGCTTTTATTGACCTAAAGAATATGAAGTAGAGTCGATAAGATTGGATTCTTCGTTTTTTAACTATTTCCATGCCATATTAAATAAATATAGTTCATCTATTATTGTATCCTTTTTGTGTTTAACCTAAGTATGTGGTAATACAAAATAAAAATGTTATGTTTAGTTAAAATTTTATTTAGGTTAGTTATTTTATAACAAACATTAAAAGTGACAGCCACTGTAACAGACCTGCGAAGATGTATCATCAGTACAAAATTGATTGTAATTATTGAAACTCTCTGTTTACATTGTGATTATATACGTTTTATTAAGTTTTTAGTGAAATTGAGAATATTTTAAACGTTTTATAGTATTAAGTTCTAAGTACATTCTACAATTAAAATTTCGTGTATTAAACGCTATTTTGTGTGTTTTAATTTTTTTTCACTTTACCACTAGTGTAGTAAGTTCTTTCAATAAAACACAGAAAAAATATGTTGTTATTTTTTATTGTATTAGATTGTGGTAATTGCAATTCCTGGACAGATTGTTCTTCTGTTTCGTGCTAAGGCAGTAGGTAGCCCTAAAAAAGCGGTTTAATAAAACTGTATTTTCTATTTAGCTGTTGTAATATTTTTTAAATACTTAATTATAATTTTGTAATTTATAAAAAAAAATCGAATTTTAAAACTTTATATTTTCAGCAACTGGGGGTTAATGGATATTGTTTTAATTTATGATGAAAATGTTTTAGCAGAACAATTTCCCAATAAATATGTGCCAAATGCAACTACTTTTACCGCGATGCGTGAGAGAAAGTGTAGTGGAATGCGGGAATGATACGGTAAAATTGCAACCTAATCGTGGAAGGGCGTCCATGGTGTATTGCAGCAGTGTGACGTATTATACTCGAATATATCCGTACCATGTGCAGCGTGTTAATACCAAGGAATTGGACGAGGAGGACCGGTACCATGGCCCCACGATCTCCTGAATTTAAATACTTTGAATTTCTTTTTGTAGGGATATTTAAAAAATGAAGTACCGAAGTGGACACTGTTGATAATTTATAAAAACGTATCATAGCTGTTGCTAATAACTTACGAGTTCAAAATAGACAAAAAACAGAAGCATTTGTGTTACTTTATAAAAACTGAGTAAGACAGCCCAAAATTATGTTGCTGTAGCATCAGGTATGTCAAGCTATTTTATTAATTAAAACCTCAAATTAATTCTATCAATAATTAATTTAATTTATTAATAGCGGCAAAAGCAGTTGAATTTGCTGTATAAAACAGGTGTTATAAAATGTTATTTATTTATTTTCTTGGGATTGCATGCTTTGCCTTGTTAGGTTTTTACAGTGGACCAGTTTCCAGTGCCGTGCAAAAGTGTATTTTTAAATCACTTTCGAACTACCCTTTTTGATTTTCCTCTGTACATTAAAAAAATGTTTTTTTGATTGATAAGACAACAAATTCAATGCAAAGTATTATTTCTCCTTCCACTATTATCTCCACGAGCCGCCACTGAGTGTGATGCATCTGTCAATTTTCACGTTCAGTTCAAAAAATGTCAAAAGGAAAAAGTTGGTTGCATATTTTTGAATGCCCAAAAAAATTAGATGCGTCATTGTTCACTAAAGGGGAAATCGAGAATATTTGTAAAAATAAAGTAGGCGAACGTCATAACAAATAAATTGTTAAATTCTTTTACTAGAAAACTATCGGTTGTATCGAAAAATTACAAGAGGTAAAAAAATTGCACAATAAATCATTATTCCCAATAAATATTTTAAATAACTAATTTGCTTCATATAAAAAATTTCTAATAAAATATTGCAGTGAGGTCGACTGTTTCATTCCTTTATAAAATACGCCAATGATCGAAAATATATTGAAAAGTTGTCTCTTTATTAGTAGGATGCAGTGGCGGCTTGTGGTAGCTGCAAGAGGTGAGGCCAAAATAATACCTAAATATGAATAAATTTACACGTCTCCCCTGAGGTAATATTCCGTTGACCATTTTTTATTATGGAAGTCTTCGCCAATAACCCTACTATAACCATAAATTAAAAAACTAAATAACATCAGAACTCCGATTTTTATATACAATATAAATAATAGAAAAAAATATTTGTTTCAGCATCTAATAATTTAAAAAATTGTTCCTACGTGTTTAAAACAATAAAAAATATGAAAAAATATAAAAACCAATTTTCAACTACTTATCTATTTACATACAAAACAAAGCCACTTTTACCAAAAATGTTTTAATAGTTTCACTTCTTATAAGACAAGTTTATTCGTCGGTCTTTTAAATTCGCAAATTTATTTATAATGTCTTCATAAAATTGGGAATCGGCACTAAGACTTTGCAACAGTTCTTTGTCTATAGCCATCATCGATAAGTTGTTTAAGCGCTCTTGTGTCATCGTAATTCTTAAGTAAGTCTTAATGCGCTTAAGGCACGAAAAGTTTTGTTCTACTGAAACACTTATTGCAGGAATTGTTAAAACTAAGCAAAATAATTTGTGTTTCCAAAAATATCATTTTAAATTCCTTTTATAATATTTCTACTGTTTTCTGAATTGCTAAATTATAAAATTGTTCGTCTCTGTATAAAACATAACTATTCAAAATTTGTCATTTCTCTACTTCATTACGTATTGGAAAAGGTGTTTCAAATAGAGATAAAACAATATCGTGAGAGGGATTAATTATTATCAGTAACTATCGACGCGCCTATCGATAATATATATTTAAATTAGGTTCCTATTCTATGTTAAATTTAGTGTTACCTTGTAAGTTGTTTTTTATTTCTTTAAATTAATCCTACCTGCTTTGTCCCTAAAACTTTACCACCGCGCTTACCACCTAATCTTCAGAATATTTAAGAAGCCACATTCAACTAATCAACAACCACTAACATTAGCCACTGGAAATTCAAAACACATAAATAAAAGTGTTAATACTTGAACAATCGATTAATCGCGTCACACACGTAAATAATTTACAGTTCACAAGTCACCTACGGTCACTAGCCACTATCACATCGTCCATTTGCCGTTGAACTAAAAACTTGAGGCACCAGAAATCGGGCCTCAGTCTCGAGCGGACATGGATCGAGAAACATCGATTTTAACCGTTTCGCGTGGTGGGGGAAACCATAACGTATAAACATGTGCGACGCAATTTGAGGCTCGGAAAATTCGGCCTCACTGTGGTGGGATTGGTGGGTGACCCGGACTCCCCACGCGGGTAGAAACAGAAACGGCGGGATATTGAAATGTAAACCAGAGGTACGTTATAACATACGAGAGCTAAGATTGAAGCAATTATTTTATTTCGTTACATTGATTTTTGATAAATGTAATAGGCAATCGGATTGGAAATTATGGGGTATTAAAATAAACAGTGAAAGCCAAATTTTACAGTGAGGCCCGGCCTCAGTTGCTTCATACGACGAGCCGCCACTGGTAGGATGCTCATACCTATTTCAATTCCCTCCTTTTAGAGGGTATATCGCCTCAGGGGTGCAACTTTCATATGAGATATTTTTACTTCAATCCTCTTATTTTTGCCTCTACATTCACTGGTACCATTTTGCTACTTCATTTAAAAACACCCTGTATATCTTATAAAATTGCAGAATGAATATCAAATCTACATATTCCAATGTCCACCAAAAAATTAATTTACATATATGAATAAACTCTTATATAGTTCGGAAACGTCATTTATTAAAAACCCCATCTGAATGGGAATTGAATCCTGACACTGTAACTCTGAAAAGTGTCCCCTCGCATGCAGAATTAAAGGCGAAATGGGGCGCTGTTTTTAAAGCAATTCGGGGACAGGTCGTCTAATGACATTTTCAGCCGTCCACGCGGACTTTGATCCGGTATAATCCGGCGAGCGCCTCGTGGACGAGAGTCACTTCCTCTTCCAATTCAATTTGTCACTTCCTCTTTACCTGTATTTTGATTTGAGTGTGCGTGTGTGTGCCTTACGGAGTTGTTTGTGCTGTTAGCCATTTGTCAATTTGCGAAATTGACCTCGGGCTGTCTCAGGAAGTGCGGCGAGAGCAGCTGCCCTTCCGCAACCTTTGCCTTGGCCGCTTCCGGTTTACCCATTCAAAATTACTACGTTAAACTTCTGATTTAGTTTTAGGTCGCAGATGCGCGATAATCCACAGGGACGCAAACACACTCTAATAGGAGAAGTTTGCCGGTTTTATCTTGAGGGCAATAATTATAAGGGTGTCGCAAGGTCCTTTCCGTGTACAGTTTGTTAATTATAGGAATAACTTTGATTATTTCATTCACACGTGGCTTCACCTTTAAAAAGTCATAAGTTTAGTCACATTATATGCAATATGATCGACTATTTAGGTAAATAAAAAATATCAGCGGCTATTTAATTCGATTGTATAAGAGTGCTATGATAAGTATCAAAATTTGACGTAAGATTCAGTCAAATTTAAAAATGTCTCGTTTTGGTTCGTGTTCCATTACGGAAATCAGTGAACACAGTAAAGTAAATCAGTTTAAAAAATACCAAAAAAAGTAAGAGTCTGTCTGGAGACAATTTATGTATTTTTGTCGGCAGAAGAATTATGAATTTTATGCGACTATCTCAACTGTCGTGTTAACCGAAATACTCAAAGATTGGGCATGGAATACGCGTAAAGAAAATGGCGAGGAGTGTAAAGAGTATACAGATAAGTTGATGTGGAATTCTAAAACGAAAAATCTCCAGGGACTATACTTCACTAACCATAAACGAAAGATAAACGTAATGCAAAAAGGCAAAACCTGAAAAGTTGTCCTCAAAAGAGGAAGGAAAGTTCAAAAGCACTTACTTTAGATGAATGGAATGCTATTGTAGGCTATGATGAGAATACCCCAGACGGCCTTGAGAAGAATTTTATTCAGATAGTATCTGTAGAGTTAGTTTGGCGGGAGGAGAAGGTATCTATTGTAAAATCGATTATTTTAAGAGAGAAATGAAGAACGATGGAACCTATTTTGGCAGGATCGAATATAATCCTGTATTCACAAAAACTTGCCAAGGTGGAAATCGAAAGTGCGCAGATAGTAAATGGCTCACAGCTAAGTCAAAATATAAATCGTTGCCTTGTACGTATTTTCTTGAAACCACATATTTGATAAGTTTATGGCGAGAAATACAGTGACCTTAAGGCCTATTGGCTTAAATTGCAATATTTTGAAGTGAAAAATTTAGTATGTCTCCATGTTCTATTACTTACGAACCAATCTGTATAAAATCTAGAGCAAAGAACATTTTTTACTTTGTTTTAAATGTAGATATTTAAATTAATTTAAATCAATTTTCTTATAATTATTACAGTTGCAGTGATGAAGTCATAATATGTAGGTTCTTTAACACCAAATAATATCTGGCCAGGTTCCAAAATAATAAAGGAAAACTCGTTTTAGAAAATCCGCCCATAATTTCTAGCAGGCGACACAAGAACATGGTACGAAAAATACGAGCTGTCCGGAAATTTTTCGTATAAAATTATGTGTTCCGCGTACCTCGCAGAATATGCGAGAGTATATCTTTCAGCTAATTTAATTATGATTACAATTAATTTATTAGGGATTTTATTTTTTTTTTGAGTTCTTAAGAATAGAGAATAATTCCAGCACTATTGTGTGTCAAAACGTAAACGCCCTAATCTAAAAAGTGACGAATATCTGATGATAAAAAGTATGTATAAAGGAATCGTAAGAGTGTCCGCGAGAAATGTATATCCTATAATAAATAGTTACAACATACAACTACGAATGGTGAACATTTTTCAAGTAGGTATTGTCATATTTAATTCATAGACAGTATGTCACTTTTTGTCATTGTCGATATTTAACTTCAAATAATTTTAATTTTTATAATAATTTTTATAGTTAGATATTTGATTCAACTTAAAGCAGACCACCTGAAGAAGCAATCCTAAAAATGCAGAAATAGGTCAGATCTCATCTATTGTGATTGAATTTGTCGTGTTCCCACTGCCAAAAAGTGAAGTTAGATATTTATAGAGTGTTTCATTAGCAGGTTAGTAAATTAGATTATTTTTTTTAGATAATTATTGAATAGAGCTTTGTCTGTGGAATTGTTCATTAGCATACCTAGATGTTTGGTATCAGAGAATATACATATGACTTCATTGATAGGAATTGTAGGAGATTTGATTTATATTAGCTTAAAATACCTTTCTAAAACAGTAAAACAATGTTACAAAAGCTAATGATAAAGAATATATGGGTAGATATTGTGGGTGTAATTCAACGCAGGTTGGGGCTTTTGTCCACTGAGTAGTTAGTTTCACACAATATCATTAATACCTAAAAATATATAAAAAGAAGATAGAGGTTGATAACAACACATAATACGCGATTTGTAGAACAATTTATGGCTGGTATTAATAATAATATTGTTACTTACATTCTGAATGAATTTATTTGTAAAATAACTGGCAGAACAAAACTTTCTCATATCTTCTTCATCTCTCATTATGTCTAATATTAGTATGGCTAAAACATACAAATTTATAGAGTCCTAAAGATGTCTTGAAATAATACGACGAAACGTCGACGATTATAAAAGTGTTTTTATTTTCCTTTTGACCTATATTCCAGCTAAGGCTTGCTACAGACTATGCGTGAATTCGCGATTCGTTATGCGCTATGCGTGATATGTGAAGAATTCGCGAATAGTGTTTAGGGTCTTGTTCCTTAAAAATCCATTCATAACACACTATGCATGAATTCCATACAAATCATGCATCGCGAATTCACGCATAGTCTGTAGCAAGAGTAGTTATAGCAAGGTTACAAAAAATCTCTTAAAAAGACTGTTTCTTTAATTTGTTAGTAACAGATAGTATAGACAGAATATGATTTTTTTGTATATTCCATAAAGTAAATGCCACGCCCTTTCCAAATCGCGGTATCACTGAACTGAAAAACTAGCCTTAAATCGTTATGCCAACACGAAATATCCAGATATCAAAATCTGCCCCTAAATTATTAATTATAAATTATTTACTATAATTAATATTTTTATACGGTATTCATTTAATTTGTGTACTTTCCAATTATTTCCTTTCTTTATTGCTATATTGGTATGTTACTTAGATGATCTTATCAAAATCAAAGTGTGCAGATAAAAAATATATTTATTTACTTAGAAAAATTTTATTAAATTAAAAATTGGAATAGCTTCTCGAGATAAAATATGTACTAAAAAATTATCTATATACATTCTGATTAGATAAATTAGTCAATATTCAACGACGGACGTCAAAATCGGTCATCTGTGGCGCCCCAAAATTTTAGCAAGTCTTGCTCTCGGTATAGAGGAGCTGCAATAAACAAAATGAATTAAATAAATTTCTAAAAAATATAAGAACTACTTACTATAAGGATGAAGTGTTGTCCTCTGCTGTCTAAAAAATAAAACGAAATTTTAACACAAGTATTAAATCCAATTAAATATTTTCCACCCATCACATAAAAATACTTAGTTTTATAGTAATCACTGTCAGAAAATAACAAAGAAAAATTTAAAATAATTAAGAGTTGAACGTGAACTTTCAATGCCCATGAAATTGTTTTTATTGTATACAGGATATCTCTAAAAGGTCTGTACAAAACACTAGCACAAATTTCTGGGGCTAAAATATAGGGATCTAGCCCAATTTACTTCAGTCCAAAAGTTGATAATTTCCGAAATACTGGGTGTCCAAATTATAATGTTTAAAACTTTTTTGTAAATACTTATTTTAATAATAGCATGATTGGCATGAAATTTGGTACTGAGGGGTTTATTGGTTTTTTAAAATGACAATTTGAAATCTGATCAATGTGTGGTGTACATTGCACAGGGCGCCAAAACAGCACTTCGTCTACATATAAAGGTATAAGGCTAAGCTAAGGGTAAACTATATATATAACTTTTTTGTGCCTCAGTATATTAAAGTCTCGACTTCTCATCCTAAAAAGTACCAAATTTTGTGAGAATTATTCTATTATTAAGATAAATATTTACTTATAAAAAAGTTTTAAGAAATAATAACTTCGAGACCATAAATATATGGTGTCGTAAAAATATTAAAAACTATCAAATTTTAGACTAAGGTGATTTGGGCTAGATCCCCGCATTTTAATCTCAGAAATTTGTGATGGTGTTTTGTACAGACCTTTTAGAAAAACCTTGTATAGAGGAATAGAGAGTAATCTGTTGTTATTATTAAACTATAGCCCATATTTTTTATGTCGTTTGATATCAAATTTAGTTAAAAATAGTTATCTTGGGTAAATTGACGAAATGAGCAAAATTCCAAGTCGACTTCTCAACTCTCTATTTTAAAAACACAATTTTGTGTTTAACTTATAGTAAATAACCTTGAGACACATTTATTGCTGTCTAGATACAATAAAAAAAGGTAAAAGAAGCTGCCATTATGTTTCAAATTAATTAAAGCATAAAAACTTTGAGAAAAAATACGGGAGAAAAAAGAAAATCGAAAGAAGAAAGCTGAGTTCAAACAAAGAAGAAGGAGATCAAAGAGAACGCAGGCAGAAACATGTCGGAAAAATAATGATGTAGAGTCAAAAACTCACGAAGAAAATAATAAGCTTACTACCGTCACTTGACTCTCTCTTCTCCAAATCATGGTTTGTATATTTACTGTGGTATAATAATTATTAGAAATAGCAACATTAAACAACAAGGCTCGTTAGCTCAGTTGGTTAGAGCGCCGCGCTATCTTTGAACAGCGGAGGTCGTAGGTTCGATCCCTACATGAGCCCTTTCTTTTTTTTGCTATCTTTTTGTTTCAGAAATTACAGAATTTGGTACACAATTGCGCTGCAAAATAACTTTATAACAGAAAATATTGACATGTCGGAAAAGTAATGAAGGGGTAGAGTCAAAAACTTACGAAGAAAATAATAAGCTTACTACCGCCACCTGACTCTCTCTTCCCTAAATCATGTTGATATTGCATCTTTACTTACTTTCGCACCCGTCTCATTCTTTAATATCGTTATCAAGATGATAGAGAAGATAACATTGATAAGCCAAAGGGTATATCCTCTGGCACCAACAGTCATCACTATTCCCACCGTCAGGTAACAGAAGTACTGCGCCTGGTTGATGATTTCAGAGGTAGTACCTCCGCAAGTCGTGTAATCCATGGCCATTAGCATCGTAAACATTAGATCTAGAAGGGAAATGAGCAAGGTCAGACCTCCCCAGATCCTCATCACTACCACTTGTCTGTTCTTGTTGGCGTATATAGCTAGAACAAAAAGAAAATGACAGAAGTCGTTTTCTTTTCTCTTTATTTGATTTATGGTTGTCGCTACAATACATATTTTTTGTTGATGATGGTGAAGTTTTGTTAAAGAACAAGAGAAGATAGGAAAAGATACGCAATTAAAAAAAAATTCAAATGCATATTCTCGCCGAATTAAAAAATACTTTCAAACCATTAACCACCTTTGCAGACTCTGACCGCTGGCGGCAAGTTCAATTCGGTATCGGCCTGATGCAACGTTGCCAAATTTAAATATTATCCTAATATTTACGGTAATTTTAAAATATGTAATTATTATTATAAATTATTTTGTAAAAGTATACAATTAACATTAAGTTTTAGTTTAAAAAATATTTAATATTGAAGACAAACTCCCACGGATCAAATAATAAACCATTTACATTTCAGCAGGTACATAAATAGTGAAAGAAAAAGTCTATTTTTACTAGGAAAATTATTAAGAGAGACTGAAAGGTTTTTCGTAACAAAAAGCAGTGTGAGACATATACAGTGATAACACGACGACAGTGAATTTTGTTCTACCATGTTTAGCCTACTAAGTGATAAACGCTGCAAAATGAATGTGAATTTAATGTATAAAACTTTGCGGAATCTGAGATTAAATGCGCACGTAAAAAGTAATATATACATGAATGTCATTAGCTAGGGTTAGGTTATATACGTGTACATTTTTAACGAAACGAACGTAGAAAAATTTCCAAGAGAGACCGATGGTTCTGAATGCCTTGAAATATCCGAAAGTATGTGTGGTTATAATCAATAATCATTTTGAAATATACAGCCATTCACGATGAACTTAGGTTAAAAATTGATAGCGAACTAAATGGGATGTAGACATCTGTCAAAATGTCTACACAAAGTTTTTCTGATATGAAGCTTTCTGAAAATTGCTTTCAACTGGCCAACAACTTCCTTGTTTCAAATGGAACGCTCTATCTATAAGGTGTTTTTAAAAGAAGCAAAAATGATATTACAGATTCCTTAGTTGAAAATATATCGATTTAACCTAACATACCTATATCCAAAATCGCATAATAAAAAAGATGCAGTGTCAAAGTTAAAATATTAATTCCGAGATTCGTAGATAACTTCTTAAAAAATCCAAATATTTACATAAAATTTGTATATCAGGAGTTTTTGCTAACGAGAAATTCAAATTTGTTTCTACTTTTAACGTCAATAGTAGAGGGCGCCACACATCATGTTTCTTTTAAATGGCAGAACTTTTTGGCTGCTTAGTGTATCTCACTATTGAAACAATCGATTCTCCTATCTGTTATATCTGAAAAAGGTATACCTTGTTGAAGTCGTTAGGAAACAGTTTTCGAAATAATCCTATTTGAAATATTCAGTGCACCGATTGAAAACTGTTATCGTTTCAGGTAATAGTTATTTATGTTATAAGGCCGGGAAATGGTATATTAAAGTACAAATCTAGATGTTTACGGACGAGGCGACGAAGGAGCCGAGTTAGAAATTTCTAGACGAGTACTTTAATGACATTTCACGGCCGTGTATCGTACAACGTTTTATTTCATACTGTGTTGTATTAAAAATTAAATTTTAATGTTTTATTTTACATAACCTGCCTGTATTTAGGTGTTAGCGTGGTTTCGATTCTTGTTTTATCGCATAGCTTTTGATTTAGCTTAGTGATGTAAAAACAAAAATAACAAATTTGACAGTTTGTCATCCCGTGCATATTTTGTGATAATTTTCGTAAAAAATGGAAGAAATCGAGCTAAAATGTGCTGAAGCAACCAGTAAATTGGTGCCTACGAAGTCTTCTGCTCGTTATGAGAAGCAATACCAGCTCTTCAACGCATGGAGAAAAACCTATAAGGTGGAAAATGGCCTGAATGAGAATATACTTTTGTCGTACTTCTTGGATATCTCCAAAAAGATGATTCCTGCAACAATGTGGGCACAATATTCGATGCTCAAGTCTATGCTGATGGTAAAAGAAGGAGATGATATTTCAAAATATCCAAAACTGGTGGCTTTCTTAAAAAGGCAAGCAGTTGGTCATCAGGCAAACAAATCAAAAGTTCTAACAACACAAGAAGTTAATAGATTCGTGAAAGAAGCCCCATCAGAAGAGTATCTTGAAGAGTGTGTATTCACTGTATTGAGTGATGACAATGAAGGAATAAACTTTCTGGAAATATTCAGAGAATACGTTAAGCTCCGACCTAAAAATATGAAGGAAGATTTTATTTTTTTGGGTTATAGAAGAGGAATATGTGTTTCTCAAAAAGCGGGCATACATACCATTGGGGAGGGGGGGCACCAAAAAAAATTGCGGGATATTTGAAGTTGGAACACCCAGAAAAATATACGGGGCATTGTTTCCGCAGAACATCTGCCACTTTTTTGGCGAATGCGAGAGCTGATTTATCAACACTGAAGCGTCATAGCGCATTGAAAAGCTCATCTGTTGCGGTACATTGAATATTCCTTAGAAAACAAAACAAAAGCAGCAAGGATGATTCAAAATGAAGAAAACTTTATAGAGGTTCTTCAGACCAAGCAACAAACTATATCCACCACCACTACGGTGTCCAGTGAAGATTCTGTCCCTAAAGGCATTCAGCCTGCAAGGAAATTCACATTGCACAGTTACTGTTAATTATAATTATAATTAGTTTTTATAGGCTTGATTTAAAAATTTAAAAATGTGAATATTGTGTTTTTTTAAAGCAGTCCGGGAAGTAAACATTTTCCGGACTCATTACAGTACAGTAAGTGCCTTTTCTACTGAAAATACAGCAAAATGTTACTTGAAAAAGTTATTCAGCACAGTAAATTATGTAGACGTAAAATTTCAAAAAGATCACCCTGCTTTGATAAAATCTTTGTTGAAAAATTGTTTCATCAAACCTCGCTCATCTACTCGCCCGCAAAAAACCCTGATTTAGAAATTTTATGTAAATATATGGATTTCTTAAGAAGTTATTTACAAATATCGAAAATAAAGTTTTAACTTTGACACCCTGTATATTTTTTATTATACGACTTGCGATATAGATATGTTAGGCTAAATCGATTTATTTTCATCTAAGGAATCTGTGGTTTAATTTTTTGCTACTTTATTTATATAGGGCGTTGTGCAAGTGTATACAGTTTTTCATATTTCCTTTTTTAATTAATTGGAGCCTCTTTTAAAAAGTTACAGCTTCTTAAAAGAGGGGGGTATGTACCAGGCTTTGTTTATTCAAAAACAATTTTGTCTCTTACAAAAATGTTATATTATTCTTAATTTTTGAGAAAAAAAATTTGACGCAAAATAAGTGGCAAGTTTTCGATAGCTCACACTATATATGTTTTGCGCTGCGTTTAATCATACTTTATTTTAGATTTGATTCAGTGAAGTAGCTCGACCGTTTGAATTCTTAGAATCAACATATGGTAAACAATAGCGCCAGAAATATCAAATGAAACTCTGGGTTTTAGTTATCAAGTATTTTTATATCTATACAGGAGATGTTACTAGAAAATATTTTAAAAAGATTGTAACTAATATCAGTACGATTGTGGCGATATATCGGTGCAGATTTTATCTACAATAGAAGTATGTACTTAACAACGGTTAGATAAAAAAAGCGATGTAAAGTTTATTTTTGTACTTTACCTGTAATTTGGTCGACTGATATTGAAAACCATAGAACGCTTAGTACGAAATATATCCACATAAAGACGCTGAACGATGTCCCAGTGATAATAAATGTACCTTCCAACAATTCCATATCATCTGTAAATAAAAAAGTACATCCTCAATGATATGAAAAAATGCCATCCTGGTGCTATTACTAGATATAATTACATAAAAATAAATTATGACCCAAACATTAATTAAATTCGGCATTCATGTTTAAGATAGTACAGATAGATTAAATAAAAACAAATTATGACGTAGGTACCTATTACGTATGTACAAAGGTTTTTTCTGCACACAATTGTGTATGTAGATCTAGTCTAATATTTATAGGTCAGGTGGTATTGTACAGAAAATAATATAAATTATATATACATTTACTGTGGTATTATAATTAGAAATAGCGATGCGTAAGGCCAAGGCTCGTTAGCTCAGTTGGTCAGAGCACCAATTTTTCAAATAGCGGAGGTCGTAGGTTCGATCCCTACATGAGCCCTTTCTCTTCTTTTTTTTAATTAATTTTGCATTCCAAAAAATTACAGAATTTGGTTCACAGCAAGTTTATAATTGAAAATGCTGATATTTGTTAGATGCGTTAAATTACATATAGTGTAGTAATGCCGAAATATAGAGCTATAGGTTCCTCTTATTTGTTATGTTCTTGAATGATATATATCGTCAGTGACTATCAAGATTTACAAAATTCATTAGAAGGTATATACAGTTTGTGTTCGTGCAATCATTTACTTCACTTTCACTTTTGCATATGAATTAGGTGACTCTTCTTTGCAGGCCTAGCTATGTAGTGGATCTTATAAAACATAAAAACCATCGCTTCTTCAGCATTAAAATGCCTTGGTTTTAATATAAGGAACTCAAACGGGTTTATTAATGCATCTATATTTTTATTGCTCTATATGTCCTTTATATTATTCATATTTCATACCATGCATTAACGTTGGCTGATGAGGACCATCGACAGACAGAAAGATTCGCTCCGATCTGTGTTCATAGCAAATTACTACTCTAAGAAAGACATCGATAGAACCATTAGACCTCGACGTGAGCAAACAGCAAGGCCCAAGGAGGAAGCCACTACAACCACCTCTTTACCATACATTTCCAATGTGACAGAAAGAATTGCAAAAAGGCATGTCTACTACTTTCACACCAACGTGTAAAATAAATCAGCAACTCCGCAACCCGAAACATCAATTGAGTCCATTACAAACTCCCGGAATGTATTTGGTGGCATGCAGCGAGTGTGACACGTATACGTGGAAATATATGCTGAACATGCTTGGAAAGAAGTATACATAATCACACTAGAGGACACTAACGTGCTGGTACGTACCAATGTGTATTATCCAGCCCGAAAGGAAGCTTTGGAAGTTCTTCAATACGCTAACAACATGAACAGGGACGAAGGATTGAAGATTAGTCATACTGGGATGCCTTTGCTTAAGAATAAACAACAACCTACGAAATACAGTACATAATTCTATTTTGTTTTAAAAGTAGGTTTTGCAGTTACTGCCGTTTTGTTTTTTGTAGGCCACAAATATGGTAGCCTATTCTTCTTTGATTGACGTTAAAATCGCGAAATATTTTCCATAAAATCAGGTCCAACCACTCATAATGGGATAAGATAACAATTATACTACATTGTTTGTTCATTGAAATTGTTGATATCAGTAATTTACTGCAATAATGGATTAAATTTAAAGATTTTTGAAGTGCATAATGCGGTCATAGTAACTATATTTGACCACCATTTGACAACCACTTTGTGGTTGATTAACTGAACACACCATATATATATTCTATCCCTACTCCTGACTGGTTGAGCACAACTGGACAGCTGCAGTATATCAGCTGACACACGTCATCATGCCATATTGGTCGTGTAGCGTTGTTGTATTCAGTTACCTCTCGTTTGCAATGTTCAAATGGAGAACATTTAAATTAAACTGTAGTTTTATCAAAGAAAATGGTAAGCATTTACCTATATTTGACTATAAAGAATATGCTGATAAAAGCGATAAAACTGAACCTAATTAATTCCGAAAATATTAGAAATTCATTCTAATGTTTTAGATTACTCTGTATTCTTATTTTCTTGTAACTTTTTAAGAAATAAAATGTTCTGGTTACTTTTTCTTTAGTTTTATTGGGTTTTTGCCACACTTCTGAAAAAAAAATAAAGATTAATTAAATAAGCCCTTGCGCCAAACAGTCAAGGGATAATTTTTGAACCAAGTTTGCCTAACCAATCTCACACTGAAAAAAGCAGATAAGTAATAAATAACAAAAATCACATCACTACCGCGCTATTCCGTATTATTGACGTTTCGAAAAACTCTCTGTTTTCGTTCTCAAAATAGCAGTAAAAATATTAAACGTATGTCAAGTTTGACAGTTAAAAATTTATTTATCTGCTTCCATAAAGATGTTAAATGATTTTTATTTTATTGTTATTTACTTCTTGTTGATACAACTGTAGCCAACAATGATCAATGTTTACTGAACAGTTTGACACACACTTATATCCGTTCAATAAAATAATCGCGGTCTCTTTTATTTTTCTTTTTGTTGCGTTATCTTCCTTCTCTAAAATTGTTATATGACAATATGTTCTGGTTACTATCAGATAATTTTTGTAAATTCCTACTATATAGTGCCTGAATCTATCTTTGTTTAATGTTTGTTGTTTATGATTTACTAGAGCGTTATTAGTTTATAAGTCCTTTATCAGAATATGTATTACTGCTACTACTATTACTAATTTTGTTAAATATTTTGTTAGAAAACTTGGTTTTTGTTCATTTAGACTGAATTATATATTTTTAATAAAATCATAAAAAGTAAAATATGTTTAATTTTATTTTTGCTGTAACACCATAATTCTGAAAATACTATAGAATGATACGGAAGCTCGCCTACTTTTTAGTTTGATATTTATGTTCCTGTTTGCTTTTGAAATTATAATTTTTGTAATACATTTATTTTCACGTTTTCTAGAACATTCCAGGCTATATTCGATGCATTCTCGACGACTGGGAAAACTTATAGAAAACATCAAAATAAAGGTGTTACAAAAATTATATTTATTAAAAATTATTTCGAAAGCATACAGCAACATAATTAACAAACCAAAAATGTTTAAATTCTACACCTTTAATTATTCCAATAACACAGAAAATGTAAAACTTACACATAACATTTGTTATATCAACACAGTGGACTGTCTTAAACCTTTAATAACATAGTATTGTGTTCTTTTGTGTTAAAATGTGTAATTATTTTTTTACAGTGCATAATTTTAATAAAATACAATAACCCGGATGTGAAATCGGAAGCAAAACTTACTTACCTACAATAAACTTGTGGTATAATAAGGAACCGACGTATTGTCCATAAGTGGATCCTATTTCTAATTCTGGTTTCCAGTAGTGTAATATGATTGCTATTAGCGACATGCAGACCCATGCTAAACCTTCCAACTGAAATAAACATCAGCAATATAATACCAAAATCAGTATATGTGACATTAACAAATTGTTATATATTTTTAGAACACAAAAATTGGTGAATATTATAATGTTCTATGATTTTTGAAGACTACTACACTCGAAAGTATCCTTAATGTTTTTGGTGACACAGTACAAGTTAGATATACCTAAGGCCTTCACTGCACTTGACATACTTGTTAAATTTGTATTATATTCAGTGTAGTGGTGATACATACTCAACGCTGAATAATTCTTCACAAAAAATACGTACTATACCCAAGACTGCTGCTATCTTGCCCAAGTTTTTTTTAGCTACTGAAAGGACCATTTTCCTTCTTTGTTTAACACCGACACCGTCAAGAACTGAACATGACTGACTTTCAACGTGCGATAATTTTTATCAGAGACAAGTTTATCTGATGAGATTTCGTATAAACACTTCATGTGTTTGAATAATGAGTAGGGAGTTCCATTTGAATCAATAATGCATTAGACGATTTTTTATACTCAATGAGCAATTTTTAATAGGCTCATTTTAAAAATTTAGTTTTTTTAATCATTTGATTGACCTGGAAGCGGTCAAAAAAAAATTTCAAAACTATTCTTAATGAAAATGAGAAACGTATGAAGTATAAAAAGAAACAAAAATGGGCTCATGCAGGATTCGAACCTACGACCTCCGCAATTTCTAGCGCGGTGCTCTAACCACTGAGCTAACTAGTCATTAATTTGTACAATGGTGTCCTATAACCTACTTTGTAAGCACCTATATGATGCGTATGCGATAACGAATTTTATGTGTAGTCGAGACAATGAACTAAAAAAGTTCTAAAACTAGTTGTGGTGGACGGATTGGAATGCGGTTTTCTGCATTCTCTTCCAAAAATTATTTGTAAAAAATGTGGCGACATGGAATTTCTGACAAATCGTAAATTGAATTGCTGCAGCCAAATATGCATTCAAAAAATGCATTATTTGGGAGACTTCTTGGAAGATGTCAAAACTTGGTAAATAAGTGTCAGAACTGGTCCATATCGGATACTCGGGGGTTTTCGAGGTCACTGATCACGAATATGATGTTCAAATTGACCCCCTGAACACCTGGAGCTCAGGACCGCCGATGAACGTCATCTCCGTGGGACTCTCCCACAAATCACGCGGAAAAGAAGAGAAACTCGGCGCCCGGGGTTTTTTTGAGTCGCTGAATCCAAATCTGGCATCGGCGAACACCCCACGGGCACCTGGTGCGCCGGAACCTGGACGCGGACGTCATCTCCGAGAATTTCCTGAGAAGAGTGTCAAAAACCTCCCGAAAATCATAATAGGGGCGTTTTGTCCTGAACTCCAGGTGTTCGGGAGGTCAATTTGAACATCATATTTGTGATCAGCGACCTCTAAAACCCCCGAGTACCCGATCTGGGCCAGTTCTGACACTTATTTACCAAGTTTTGACATCTTCCAAGAGGACTCTCAAATAATACATTTTTTGAATGCAATTTTGGCTGCAGCAATGTAATTTCCGATTTGTCAGAAATTTCATGTCGCCACATTTTTTACAAATAATTTTTGGAAGAGAATGCAGAAGATCGCATTGCGATCCGTCCACCACAACTAGTTTTAGAACTTTTGGACTTTTTACTAGTTTATTGCCTCGACTAGTGCGCTTCTTTTAAATAAAATTTATAAGCATAATGAAGATCTGTTCAATGAATATAAACATTTGCTAGATGTGGAAGCGATCAAATAAAATTTTCAAAACTATTGTTGACGAAAATGAGAAACGTATGATGTATAAAAAGAAGAAAAAATTGGGCTCATGCAGGATTCGAACCTGCGACCTCCGCAATGAACTTCCAAACTAAAATCTTAGATTTGCTCGAGCAAGCCATTTCATCGGCAAGGAGCGGATAGCGCGAGTGCGGCTCCTACTCCACTCCCGCTCAAAATCAAAACATGAGAATCGCTTGAAATTGTATCTAAGACTTAATTTATTGTATTCAAAATATAAATAAAGAGAATAGAAGGTTGGAAAAATAGTGCGGTGCTCTAACCAATGAGCTAATGAGCCATTCGTGGTTTGCTTCCTAGAATTAATTTCATGCGTATGCGAGGACGAATTTTCTGTGCGTTTCTTTCAAATAAAATTTATATCTGCTTGCATAATGAAGATCTGTTCAGTGAGTATAAACGCTATAGAAACATTTTGAATAAAATAATACAACTATAAAAGTTAAATTAATAATACCGAAAGTCACTATATCAAATTTTGGAAAGCTGAGGATGAAGCTTCTAAAAAAATATAGAAAGATAAAAGTACAAAGTGGTAATTATATACGGTGAGAAATAACAAACACATGTACAGGGTGTAACAGATGCTGTATACAAGTAATTTTCAACAAAAAAGTATTATAAGATTTTTTTGGGAAATTGATAGTTACTGTTATTCTTACAGCCACATGAAATTTAGACATACCATTGGAGATAGCGTTACGAGTATATACGAGTGTTTAAAAAATCTTCTATACCAGGTGTTGTAAAAAGTTAAATGTAATAATTGTTAAATAAACAAAATTAGTGGTACCTTCTTATTGGTGGTAACGCCAAAAATTAGATAATGAGAACGTGTTTTTTCTTCAACAAAAACTACTGTATTTAGTAAGATTTTCGACGATAAGTGAACATTTGAGTTTGCTTTTTTTTTGGCAACAATATCAAGGGCAAAGGTAATAAAACCGTAAAAATCAAAAATACACAAACTTTATAGGAGGTACTTTATTTTTATTTTAAGACTGTTTTTTTTTAAATTAAAGTAACAAAATTGTTGAAAAAATTATTTATAACTTAGTAACATGTATAGAATGACTTTTTGATGTAACCTCCCCCTTGACGGATACATAAAAAGCACCTTCTCCGCACGAAAGCAGCTGTCCACTTTTCTGTTTTGCTGCCGAACAAGCAAAAATCCTTTGTTCGAGCTGTTCTCGAGTTTCAATTGGTACTTCATATACCAAGATTTTGATCTATCCCACCAACGGAGTTAGATCAGGACTTCGAGGAGGCCACCTAACTGTACGTCATATCCATTTATCTGCCTGCTGTTATGTGCACGACAACCATCCATTTGAAGCCAAGAATTAAGGTACCCACGTATGGTCATTATGACAATTAAATATGCCATATCTGGTAAATGTTGACTCGTCACTCCAAATTATATGCTTGTGATATTGCGAATCTCTGTTAGTTTGTTGGATATACCACTGACAAAACTGAACACGTTCTGGCCTATCACGATCCAGCAAACTGAACAGGGATCAAATGATAAGGGTGAGGATTGTTCCTTCCGAGACTTCTGTGAACTGTAATGTTTGCGAAATTCTCCCAAGTTGTATTGATGCCTTGCGCATACTTAATGTGAGAGTTTCTTCAAAAAGCGCTGTTATAATTTGGTCTCGATGACGATTTACTCGATCGGCATTAAGACGTTGATGTCCTGGAATACGCCCTGTTTTTCTCAAAATGTAGTTACAAAAGTTTTTTCTGTTTGGAATGCGTCTTTCAGGATAGCGACGAGACTATTCTGCAACTGCCGCTCTAGAATTTCCATTGCAAACACCATACACAAATAAAATATCTCGATACTCGTTATTTGTGAAAAAACGTGGCATCTTCAATTTAGATACTTAAAAAATCAACAAGAACACTAAAGTAATTTTATTACTTTGACAGTTGTGTTAATATTGTTTTTCACAGCCGCCTATGAACCAAAAAAAGTCTAAAGTGTTTAGTCGTGATGACATTGTCAATTTTTTAAGGGATGCTTCCGAAGCAGAACATTTACTATAGTCTGTTTGGAAATGAAAGAGAGTAATAAAACCTCGAGATAAGAACCGGTCATGGGCGTGGTAATATTTCGTTTCAGGTAATTATCGGGTAACACTAATGCTAACAGGTAATGGGTGTACATTAGTATATTTTACTGGATATATCATAGGGCAGGAGCCAGTGTATTGTGACAGATCAATCCAGTCTTAGAGCTGAATATACGAAGAAGTGCTAGTGCAGTAGAGTAAAATTGACGACTTGTGTTAAGTGAGTATTGTACTAGTGGATATAATATTGTTTGGGTAAAATGTCGAGCTTATCAGATTACGTACCTGCTAAACGCGTGAAAAGATGTGCGCTGTCTCAGAATGAGAAGATTATTATATTAAATGTATTTAATGCATTGAAACACCAAAATCCTACCAACAGTGTTGACGACATCGTGGAAAAGTGTTCCAAAATTACAGGGATTGGAAAATCGACTATCTACAGACTTTTAAAAGAAGCAAAAAATGAACAAGATACTGTAAGTCCCCCAAATTCATCTACAGGGAGGTCAAAAGTCGTTATAGATGATTTCTTCAAAAATGTCATTCGCAGAAAAGTACACTCATTTTATTTTAAAAAAGAAATGCAAACGCTAAACAAAATTTTAAGTGAACTTTCAGAGGATTTGCCAAAAATGAGTAGAAGCAAATTATGGGCCGTCTTACGAGAATTGAATTTTTGCTGGGAAAAGCAGAACAGGAGGTCAGTTCTTATCGATAAAGATTGCACAGTTTAGCCTGTCCTATACGCATAGTTCTACAACATAGTTATTAATAAAAATGTCTGTCTCGACGGTATTTTATCCTTTGACTGATATTTCTAAGTACTCACCCCACCTTGTCAGCTCGCAATTTCACCTATTCGAAGCTAAAAGGGTGTGGAGATCTGCCAGACTACCAAATGAGCTTTCATCGAATCTGCATATAATACAGATAAATTCATTGCGCCTAATTGATATCTAGTGGGTTTCCGACGTTTCGTCCGTCCGCATTTTGGAACTGATATACGGCCAGGATTAAATCCTTCCAAAGTTAATTTGCAAAGAGATTTGACAGAAATATGGCGCTTGTTCTCTAAATCCCGGCCACAGAGTTATCAGAGGACGGTTTAGTGGATGTTATTGGATGGATTACGGGGTTTTCGATACGATTTTGCTGCGATGTGTAATTTATAACAGGTCGTGTTGGTAAAATTTAACATTTATAAGTAAGTCGCTGCCAATAGTAGAAACAAAGGTAAAATTCAAAGAAAACACAAAATCTTTTCTTTGTCGACGTTTCGTCGCCTTTGTTGTGACATCTTCAGAACAATGAAAAAAAAAACTGAAATATTCAGATTTTCTGTGTCGATACATATACAGGGTGAGACAAAATTCACTACCCAGCGGCCGGATATATACTAAAGAAAAATAATAAAACAAAAATGTAGAATACTAAAATCTCGAGAGCGGAGTCATTTTCGAAAAATTCAAATTTATAATTTTTTTGTTTAATATTAACACCTTTAAATCCATAAAAAATAATAAATGGCAAAAACGAAGATCCTTCAGGATTTGGCTAACCTTCAAAAACATTACCATTTTCGTTAGTACCTTCTCCCCATAACCAAAAGTCTATCGGAGTCAAGTCAGGAGAACGGAGTGGCCATGGTGTTGATCCATTTATTAGGAAAACGACTGTTCAAAATATGCCGTACTTGTAATGTTGTTGTAGAGGAATATCTTCTAAGAAACCTGACAAAAATTACTATAATTTTCATCATTCAGTATTCTTGGCAAAAAATATAGACCTATGATCCTTTTCCTGTAAGTACCTACAGAAACATTTACAAACCAACGTCTTTGCTGATTCCGTTGACGTTTTCGGTAAATTGGTAAATAAAACATTATGGAAAAATCTGGATTGAGCTAAAATTCTTGAAATGCCTACCTACAAAAATTTACTCTTCCGTCTTCGGAATCCAGCGTTTGAATTGGCTCTACATGATACAGATACAAGCTGTACCTTTGAAGACATCTATGGACAGTGGATTGGACATGATGCCTGTTTCTTGAAAATATGCATGTACTGGTGGTAGGATTATTCTTAACATCCTGCAGTAACCGTTCTTCCTGTTGCCATGTCAATCTTCGAGGCCGACCGGCATACAAAGAACGTTTTAGAGCTACGTATCCTATTTCCACCGTACGTATTTCTACATTTTGGATTGTTTTGCGATCGGGATGATGGCGATTCGGAAATTGTTCCCTGTACAAGCGCTCGGTAGCACGGGCGTTATTGTTACAAGCTCCTAAAGCTTTAATCATATCGACGTATTCTCTGTTGGTATAAGCAAACCGTTCCATTTTAAACTCAACAACAAATACTAAAAGTCAAATAAATATTATACGTCACTGTCAACTAAATCCATGTCAACAAGATTTTTGTCCGGCCCACTTGATTAGTCAGTCGAAAATTTGCGCATTTATTGAACTAAAATTAATAATTTATTCGAAAACGGTGTCATAAGTTAGAAAAATGACGCAATATATAACGAAAGGCATTACAGCATATCAATGCATTTGCAGATGCAGTCGACAAAGTAGCGTGCAAAATATAGTAAGCTCTTTAGGTACAACCTAATTAGTAGGTAATAACTGAGATGGATACTGTAGCAGAAAAGAAATCATAAAATGGTTGAATGGAAATATGTTGAATATAATGACACGATGTTATATGCAGGATGAGGTGTTATAGCAATAACTGCACAAAAGGAAAAAATTAATAACAGATAAAATTGAGAGCAGAACCCCATCGACCCTGATCTGGGTGAATATAATTATGTTACACAAAATAACAAACCTCTTAAATTAGATATAAAAGAATAGCAGGTTTTAAATGGGATAACAATAAGCAAGGCAATAGTAATTAGTGATTTTTTTAAAGCCTATTTTATTTAAATTCTATCCTCCAATATCAATCTTCAGGAAAAGATGTGAATATGGAGTAATGAAAGAAAAATGTGTTCTATGTATAATACTAAATACATTCTTGGCAGATGACCAAAAATTCTTTCAAATGGAAATCGCGAAAATTGGAATTTATCCAACTTGGTTGCAATTAAAACCATGCAATATTAAACGCATAGCATAGTTTCTGTCCGTTAATAAACTTAAATTGATTGGAATACGCAAAGGCACAATCCTCATCGTGAATTAATAATAAAACGCCCACTGTTGAATGCCGACAGTCCAGTCTGCGGTTTGTTTGGTCAGGATTTGACGCTCGGTTGCGGTATAACTAAGTTGCTGAACAATCCATAATTTACTTTGGAATTACTTGACTTTAATCAAGTTGTTGTATAATGAAAGACCAGTAAGTCACAGAAAACAGCTATTTGTATTACGAGTGCTATACGAGTGCTATAAAATACCGATATAGCATGTATAATATACAGGATTTTATTTATGCTCAACTTATTAATTTGTTTATACGTAAAAAATTACTAATTAATCAACAGTATTTGTTCTCAATACGCATCTAGAAGTACTAAATAATCAACACTACTTATTATGAATATTAATTACACAATTTTGGCAGTTTGTGAAGCTAACTCCTGATTGGGAAGAGCTTGCCTTTGTATTAACAGTGGTACAAACATTCAATTTGTTTTGTGATCCTGATAAAGCAGATAAAGTCCTCTCACCGAATATTTTAATGCAAGTTTTCAAAAAAAAAAAAAAATAAATAAAATAAAAACTGCAGTGCTTAACAATACTAAATTTGGTATACAATTTAGATACATTAGGCTTACAAAATTGATTACCAAAAGGTGAATGTATTGTTCGAATTTCCTTCGTAGCCCTCTTAATCGCATAGCGACCTAACACTCTAATAAATTCGTTAAATCAAAAGTAAATATTCATAAATTTGAAAATATAAAGGAGTTGGGATTAAAACGTAGACGAACCGCTGCAGACAAAAATTAATTAAAACACGTACAAGTGCAAAGCTGTCTGACGAGCTTGCGTGCTGAATATAAATGTTTTTCGTTTAGAACTTATTCGGCATGTATTTCCGCCTGTATCGTATTTTTTTACGATACTAGAGGGTGAACGTATAGCTGCCTGTTGTTTACAGACGTATTTTCTACACTGGAGGTGCTGATGCTGCTGCATAAATGTTAAACAAACCCGAATTACGAAGGAGTAGATTTCAGGATTTAGAGTTTTATTGTTAGGGAAGAATTTTAGTAAAACTTTAAATGAGTACCATACACTGTAAAAAAGGTTACTGTGTAAATGCAGTTTTCCAGTGTGTAGTTTAGGATGTGTAAAATTTCCGTGTTAATAGTTTTACACACTATGGCTTTTTTATACGTTTTACACAAAATGTTTTAAAATTACTAGTATTATAATAAAATATACTGCATTTGTGCAACATTTACCAGTGATATGTTAAAAGTACACCATTTTGTGTAAACTTAACACACATTTGTGTTTATATCCCTACTCCTGACTACAACTGATTGCCATGTTGCTTGTGTAGTGTTGTTCTGTTCAGTTACCTCTCATTTGCTGTATTTAAAAAAAGAGCAGTACTTATCCAACTATACAAATATATCAAATATTGCTGATAATTGTGATAAAGTTAAAACTAATTAAGACTATAACTCTTAAAAATATTAGTTCAATCTAACATTTTAGGTTACTCTGTATTCTGATTTTTTTGTAACTTTAGATATGTTAAGAGTTAATTTTCGCAAACTCCTATTACATAGTGCCTAAATACATATTTATTTAATCTCCCGTTGTTTATGATTTACTAGAATATTGTTAGATTATAATTTTTGTAAGAATACGTTTATTTTGACGTTTTATAGAACATTCCAGCCAATATTTGAAACATTCTCGATGACTGGGAAAACTTCTAGAAAACGTCAAAATAAAGGTATTACAAAAATTATATTAGATATAATAATAAATATAAACATTGTAGATCCATATGGTAAGAACCATTATTAGCTTCACTAGTAATATCTAAAAATGATGTCGTATCTTATTCGAATTATTATCTCAACATCTTTTCTATTATCATCATCCCCATCATTATATATTCCTTAATTGCTTCCATGTCTCATCGCAGAATACAATGGGATTTAAAAACATATATCCGCTTTGTTCGATAGCGCATCAGAAGCCTTTCGAAAACCGTAAGACGAGGAACCCATCTTGCCAAAACTTTCCGACAACCTAAGTTATCAGAAATTATTGATTGATCCCATCTGTATGACATTCCGACCTTTGCAGTAATTTTGTACACTGCGCCGGTTAGGATCAATCGGGTCGCACGAATGTGCGCCTCATTGATGCTTGTCCGGGGTCCAGGTAATCTTTTGCACCTGGCCGAGCTTTTGCTTAGCTGTCGTTCACTGAACTTTAGGCCACCAGATGAGAGCTCCATAGGTTAACAATGGTTTCATCCCCCAGGTTTTACCAACAGTCTTGCATCAGTGCTCATAGGATGTGTACACCTTCTTTAGTCTACTTTTTAAATGAAGATTCTATGTTAGCTTTGCGTGTAAGTGTGACTTAGAGGTATTTCACGCCTGATGCAAAGCCTAGTGTAGGGTTTAGGAGAGCCGGTGCCTAGAATATCAACCTGAAATGACTTATTTTTAATCATATAAATAAATAAATCCAAGAGAATATTTAAGCTGCACTTAAAGTCGTGTCAACGCCGCTGGACAGAACCTCAGCTCAATGGCATCAGCGAGCATACCAGTGTTGCATATTGTTACCTTTTTAAGGGCGCCGTTATATACGCAAATTTTCAACGAATTTCATAGCTGTTTGTTGAGACAGTCTAAAAAAAATTGAGTAAGTTAGAAAGAATATCTCTTCACTATGTCAATTATACAAGTTTTCTCCAGGATGTAAAACAATTTCCAGGCTGACAAATCGTTTAGAATAAGAAAAAAGGGCATCATTTTCACCTACTATATTTTATCATAAAATCTCTTGACTTTTACAAGTCAACTGCAGATTGAGAAAATTGTATACGACATTATAAACATTATCACATCCCGCAGAATTCTTTTAAAAAACTAGCGACACTTGAATTTATGTAAGTTATTAAGTATTTTTCACGGTGTATAGAACACAGGGACAAATTCAGGGTTTTTCATGTTTTCTAGCACATTTTCCCTTCAAAAATTAAAGGAAATGATTCAATTTCGGTATTATATTTTAGTACTACGCTAATAAGAACCTCCAATTACTTGGTGTATTTTTTTTGTGCATATTTAAATACGATTACTTGTCCTTGAAACGCCAGCCTTAAGCTGAATGAAACGCTCATTGCTACTCCGTTAGGCAGAAAGCTTAATTGAAATGGATAACTTTACGGAGTATAAACATTACGAAGAAAAGTTTAGAATCATTAGTATTGCTAGGATTTGAGAAAACGAATTAAATACTCTATGGTATTACAATACTGTATAACTATACAGTATGCGCCAAAAGTATGGAATAAATTCAATAAAAACGAAACAATTATTTTTTGGGAAAAATCCTCAAACAGGTTGATTTTTAATTTAAAAAATACATATTTTAGCGTAAAATGCGATTTTCAAATGGCATTTGTTTTCGAGTAATGACGTCATCGATTTTTTTTTAAATGGCAACACCATATTTTTTTCCTTGATTCTGAAAGATCGTTTAATTCTCTATCAGACAGTACTAAAATTTTGCCCTCTTACATAGGAAAGCTTTCGAGTAAATGACGATTGAATGTTAGAAAACGTAAATCAATTAAAATAAAGCAAATACGTTATCAAGTACATAGTTCTTTTATGGATCACGTAAGTGAAAATCTTTGCAAAGTGTCCTTGTCACACCGACTTTCTAATAAGCATTGTAAGCGACATAGAAATTATTATTCAATTTAAAGTATTATGGCACATTTAACTGTTACTCAAAGAACTGAAATTTTAATTCTTATCGGATGCGGGAATATGACTAGAACTCAGCAGGAAGTTTGCGATTTATTTAATGAAAAATATCCAGATCGCCCTATCAGTCAATCAACAGTCAGTAAGGTAGAGTCTAAATTTAGAGAAACTGGCAATGTTGTAAATATTCCAAAACCTGGACGTCCAAGCATTAATGAAAATCAGAAACAGAACATTTTGATAAGTATGGTGGGTAATCCTCATAATTCTTCACGATTGGTTGCATTAAACAATGACACTAGTCAGAGCACAGTGCTACGTATCTTGAGGAAGGAAAAATATCATCCCTACAAAATTCAACTTGTGCAGGAACTCAATGAAGATGATCCCGATCGCCGTTTACACTTTTGCGAAATTCTAATGGATACAGTGAATGATACAGTAAACCGTCAAACTTGCAGATATTGGAGTCGGGAAAATTCTCATTGAATGGCAGAGGCTGGAATAGTTGACGACAAAATAATAGGGCCTTTCTTCTTTGAAGGAACCCTTACAGGACAAAGATATTTAGAGTTTCTAGTAAATGACCTTGTTCCAGCCCTTGCAGTAATTTTTCCTAACGATAATGACCCTGACATTCCTGACGATACCATATGGTTTCAGCAAGACGGTGCAACTCCGCACTATGCGCGCCCTGTACGAGATTTTTTGGACAACTGTTTTCCTGGGAGGTGGATCGGCAGACGCGGACCGATAGAATGGCCTGCAAGATCGCCAGATCTTACACCTCTTGACCATTTTTTATGGGGCATTTTACTTGAGCATTGTCAAGATGGATTGGTGGATGGCAATTCGAACATTTAATTTAAGTATAAAATTTAATCAATTGTATTTTATTTTTCTAACATTCAATCGTCATTTACTCGAAAACTTTCCTATGTAAGAGGGCAAAATTTTAGTACTGTCTGATAGAGAATTAAACGATCTTTCAGAATCAAGAAAAAAAATATGGAGTTGCCATTAAAAAAAATCGATGACGTCATTACTCGAAAACAAATGACATTTGAAAATCGTATTTTACGCTTAAATATGTATTTTTTAAGTTAAAAACCGACCTGTTCGAGGATTTTTCTCAAAAAATAATTGTTTCGTTTTTATTGAATTTATTCCATACTTTTGGCGCATACTGTATACAGTTAAGAGCTACGTTCTAAGCAAATTTAATAACTATTGACTCAACTTCATCTAATTAACCTATATTCTTAACGGTTTTCCTGCTATATTTCTCTCTTGCTTTTGAAGTTCTACCACCCATATTGTGAATATCTGCCCTGGCAGTAATTGTTAAGTCCTTAGCCGATAATTCTCAGAGGGACAGAACTGTTATCAAAACTGCACACGCAGCAGATTTTATGCCTAAATTATAATTTCCAGAAACGCATGGGCGAACAGCTCAATAATAACTGTATTTTACGGGTGGTGAAGTTAATTAAATTTTAGTCTGAATTACTGGCAACTCCTTTGGAAATATGAGTCAGTGTTCTCTACTCGTATTAAAAATGAGAAAACAAGTTGTTATATTTTACTAATTAATAGTACTTTAATAAAATCTGCTAGATAGTTAGGGAGCAGTTTAATTACTTTAGCTTATTTCTAATGTATTTCGGAAATGTCAAATAAATTCGATCGATAAGTCATTTACATTGATGTTATATATTTCTGATTTATAAAATACGAGTAGTATTAGTCGGAGCTTGAACATTCAGTAAATTGTACCTTTGCTACAAATTTCGAAGCTTATAACTTTTAGTACCTATATCATGGGAAAAAAATTGTTTTCTTCATAGAGTACGTCGTGCAACATAAAGGAAATACTGTCTTAGTTTGTTGTCAAATGAGTACTTACAGAAGGATTTTCCTGTATGGTGTGCACGATATTCTGATTGGCTGGAAATATCTGAAACTCGTCTACGACCTATATAATTGGCAGGAACACCTGGCAGGGAAACACTATGCATACATACGATCTGCTAAGGATGAATTTTGATGGACTTCTTCATAAATTACCAGCATTTCTACGTAATCTCTGGTTAGTGTTAGCCATCGTCACTCACAAAGTTGGGTTATGCAGCGCACTTGTAAAAAAACTGTGCAACTGATTTAATGTCACTTTGGTGGTACTTATACGACCTCTGGTGGCTAAAAGGGAATCGTACAACTGAACTCTCTCAACCTTCAATAAAAGTTTGGCAGTAGTGTGCACCTTCATATTTCTAAAGTATGATTACATATAATAATCAATCATAATAGTTATTTTTGTATCTAGACAAAAAGACAAAGAGACAAAATATCCATTGGAGGACGCAATAGCATTTGGTGTTCGAGATACAAACAATATGAATGATTAATTCAAAATGAGCTCGGAAAGTGAAGACAAGCATTTGCTAGAGGAAGTATTGAAAGCGGCATAAAGTCGATGATCTTATATAGTAGACAAAGATTCAATTAATATTATAAAAATTCCCGATTCCAAAACTCATACTTTGAGATGTTTTGTGACTTCAAATCCAAACCAAATGAAGATATACCTGAAATATTGTTTTTTATGACTGTCAATTACTACAAGATTTTTTGTGAAATATATCAGAGAAAAATGTATTAACCAAGTGGTTGGCGTTAACAAAATAAGAAATGTGCCAAAAGTAATTTATTTAAATTTGCCTCATCTGGAAACTTATACAGGATACTGCTCTAGACGTTCTTCCGCCACTCTGTTAGTCGACGCAGGGGTTGATATTACCACCATTAAACGACATGCGGAGTGGCGTTCTAGTACGGTAGCAGAGACGTATATAGAAGATTCTATACAAAATAAATCGCAACCATCTTCAGCAGAGCCTACAGAATTTGCCAATAATACCACCTGCGCAGTAAACTTCAACAATTACAACAGCAGTCTCATTGCGCCCAGAACTGAAAACTACGATCACTGACAGCACTGTATCTGGCATAAATTTAACTCACTGCAATATCGGCGTTTTCAATTTACGTGTAGTGCAAAATAAATCGTAAACGTCCTGCTTATAATAGTTGTTTTGTATGGTATAAACATTTCAAAAGATATATTTTCTTCATTACAAAAAACGAGAATACAAATTTTCTGCACCTGCCGACATATATAAGCAAAAGTAACTGCTGATGACGTCATCTACATAGATTGCATGCTAATATTATTAATTTTTAATTCATTTACTTTGATAAAATTTACTAGATTCATTTTTTCCCAAGAGTTAATTTTTATCCGTATCAGTAATTATTCTTTCAAAATAAGCAAATAAACAAGTGCCTCATATTATTTTCCCGTCCATTTGTCACATTTTTCTATCGACAGGTAAAAAGTGAACCAAATTTTTTTTGGGTAAACCACTTACAATTTTTTAAGTACCAGTGAACAGTGAACGCAATGTTGCTATGGAATAAGTTTTCCTTACTACACTTTTTTAATAGCGAAACTGCTTCATTTTTTCCCCAACCGACCCTGCATTATAACAATTTCCTTCGCTGCCTGTAGTTTCTGATTCCAAAGATAAAACGAGTATAGTGATATCCCGACTCCAGTAATAATAATAATTTAAAATTGCTGGACAGTTATGTTATGTCTCAGATAAAAACGTGCCAATAGAAATACGCGCCATAATCAAACTCGTGAGATTCTGCAATCGATGTAAATGCAAACGAGTTCTATGCGGATAGCGACGAGGGTGGAATGTACGTTTCGAGCTTTGCACTATCCGTCGCGCGACTACAAAACAAGTTCGCTACCGCTTTTTTCCATTCATAATTGAATGATGCATTTTTAAAAACACACAACCACGGCACGAACATTGCAATTTAAATTTGTAGATGATATATCGTTCTAATTAGGAATTCGTGCTGGACGGAGAGTTTTATTCGAAAAAAGTAACGTAACGACGTCCCCACAGACGTATAACAATTTGTTGAGGTTTTTTTTAACTGCACCAGTGTATTTGCGGAATAACTAATTATTCTTTACATGTATCCGTATCTATTGATACAAGTTTATTTATTTATTTAGAGCACACCACCCGACAGTTAGTACCAATTACTGGGTGGGAAAAAACAGCTAATAATGTTACATATATACATAAAAAAACATAAGTACATAAAGATAAAAAGCACCAAAATACATATACAGTGCATTCGAAAAGTAGCGAATAAATTCATTATTTTTGAAATTGAGAAGTTTCCAAAAAACTCCCATGGCACGTCGATTTTATTTTTAAAAAAGGCACTTTTTGACATACGACCCATATTTGTGACATCATATTTGTTCGAGATATGACGTCATCGACAATTTTTTTAAATAGCAGCCCCCAATTTTGACCATGTCATTTGAAAGACAGTGTCATTCTACATACGTACATAATGAAAAATTATGGTAACGTAACAAAAATTTCAAGAAAACAATGTTTGAAGATTTTAAAATTTAATTTATGCAACACCTGTCCGTGCTTATTTAGATGAGCTGTTCCCGAATCGTTGAAGGGGGCCGATTGAGTGGCCAGCCAGATAGCCTGATTTGACACCCCTAGATTATTTCTTGTGGGACACTTAAAAAGCAAAGTATACGTTACTAGACCGGTTAATTTAGAAGATTTAAAAGCAAGAATTCATCATGAGATACGTCGTATACCTCCTGAAGTTATTGATAATGTCAGGCAGCCAACTATGCACAATTTGAACATTTAATTTAGTCGATTTTTTACATAATCATTATCATTTTCAGTATTGTGAAAATTAAATTTTAAAATCTTAAACATTATTTTCTTGAAATTTTTGTTATGTAACATCATAATTATTCATGATGTATGTATGTAGAATGACACGCTCTTTCAAATGGCATGGTCAAAATTGGGGGTTGCTATTTAAAAAAATTGGCGACGACGTCATATCTCGAACAACGATGACGTCTCAAATGTGGGTCGTATGTCAAAAAGTGCCTTTTCTAAAAACAAAATCGAGGTGTCAGGGGATTTTTTCGAAAACTTCTCCATTTCGAAAATAATGAATTTATTCGTTACTTTTCGAAAGCACTGTATCTCACTCCGTTTAATGTTACAAATAAAATACATCATCAAATACGCCATTGTATTATCTTTACGATTATTTACACTTTCTTGTATTCCAAACCGATTAACAAAATTGATTTATTTGATTTTAATTTTTTTAAAAAGACTATCTTTTAATAATGGCTTATGCATATTCAAATCCTGAAATGGCCAATATGGTTTACATTTATGATCTCTCAGATGGAAATGATACTGAGGCTAGACGAATTTTTGTGAAAAGATTTCCAAATCATTCAACTCCAAATCCAAGAATGTTCTGAAATGTTTTTGAATGTCTTTCGCAGTCGGGTTCATTTCAGAAAACCTGAAAAACCTTTGAGTGTTGGAACGTCTGAGTTGGAAAAAGTTATTCTACACAAATTGAAGAAGACCGAAATGATAGCATCAGGAAGATGGCTGCAAATCTTAATGAGAATTATAAATTAGTTTGATCCAATCTGAAAAGCAACAACAGTTATAGCCGTATCACATACAAAGGGTTCAAACGTTTCTGCTGCAAGACTATTCTGGTCGCCTATAAATTTTCCAGAGATGCTATTATGAACTTTCACAATAAACATGTTTGGTCTGATGAAAATCCTAATTCCATAATAGAATCTCGATTTCAACATCAGGTTTCTTTGATTGTGGGTTTTATTGGAAATTCTCTTCCTGGAACTTACTTTTGACCAAGAACTTTAACCGGTGTCTCCTACAGACATTTTCTTGAAAACGTTTTACCTGAGCTACTTGACGATATTCCCTATGCGCTAAGAAAAAGAATGTGGTTTATGCACAACGAGGCTCCTCTATTTTAGTTTGACAGCTAGTGAATTTTTATATGAAAGATTTGGTAATAACGTGATTGGACGAAGCACTTGAAGACCAGATCAACCTTGGCCACCTAGATCACTCGATATGAACCCTACTGTTTTTTTTTTGTTTGGGGATATCTCAAGATGTTAGTTTACAAGGTTCTCTTTGAATTTGAGGAGTACTTACGTCAACAAATTATAGCTGGTTGTGATGTGATAAGAGCTGCTCCTGAAATTTTTGTTCGAGGTGGGTATTTTCAACATTTGTTAGAATAAATCGTAGTAAAGCAATTCCATTGTTAATTAATTATTTTGTTATTATTTTAATTGATGAGTATCCTAAAAATGCACTTGATCAAAAAACCACTATTGTTTTTAATCGGTTTAGAATACAAAAAAGGGTAAAGAAACAAACAGTGAAGATAATAGAAATGCGCATATGATGACTTATTTTATATGTAATATTATACAGGGTGATACATATTTTTTTGGTAAATAAAGTTTCTAAAGCTGGTAAATTTTAATTTTTGACAAGCTGTAGCTAAACAATGGTTGTCCTAATATCCTACATTTATACAGGGCGATTCAGGTTTAATCTTGATAACTTCAGGAATCGACAGAACAGGTTAAAATAATGTTCATTTGTGATATAAACTTATTTCTTAAAACGCATCGTTTTCGAGATAGAGGGCGTTGAAGTAGGAATTTTTTTTTTCGTTTTTCCCTCATAACTTTTTATCTTATCTTTCACTTAAATCGGATAAGTGGTTCAAAAGTTATGACGGAAAAACAAGAAAAAATTCCTCTATCTCGGAAACGATGCGTTTTAGGAAATAAGTTTATATCACAAATGAACATTATTTTAACCTGTTCTATCGATTTACAAAATATAACAAAAAATCCTTATTTTTGGCCACATAATATGCCCATGGATTTTGACCTCAAATTAAGAAACACCCTGTATGGTAATTATTATTACAAAGTTAACTATATAAGTTTATGCAAAATATAGTAAAAAGTTTTGTAATTATATTAACGTTTACAACAACCCAATTTTTACGAAAAAACTGCAAGCACAAATATGTAGTAACTATTTCAAATCCGTTTCAGTAGTTTTCCTTTCAGCGCAGTATGAAAGATACTGTACAATATTGATTAATTTTATGTTGCTTTTCTCGTTTTTGGAACTACGCTATGAACTGTTTTGTAGCTCGTCCCCATTATTTGTCGGGTTCCACTTTGCATATTCATCGAAACAAGACAAGCGGCGCTTCGGCTCCTGCAGTTATTAAAGACGTCGCAAGACCGACCCGTTGCGGGATCGAAGCCGAACTAATTACCCTAAGGACCGAAAGTCGTTTAGATAATGGGGCAAGAGTTTGTCATCTGATGCCAGGCTTATTAGAAGTGGACCCGGCGCTGCTGACCGCGACGTTAAGGATCGTCTTTCCTTATGAATATCAAACAAAGCCGTACGCGAGGGTGTGCGTGTCACGGCACTTCCAGATGAACGGGGACAATTCTCTTAATTAAGGTATTGGGTTATGGCTGGATTAATTTGCATTTCAATGCGATGGTTTTCAACCGTCATATGTGAAATAGGGTGAGTCATGTTGCTCTGTACATTGGCAAAAATAAGATTAATTTTTCCTACACTCTTATAACTTCCATTAAACTCAAGGTGCATGCAAAATTTATCACATATCGTGATTTAAAATTTTTTAATAGAAACTTGTTTTTAATAATTTGTATTTAATCAACTGGGATCATATTTTTACTTTAGAAAATGTGAATGATATGGTCGATTGTTTTAATTTTTATTTATTAGAACTTTTCACATGCACACTAAAAAACGTGCTCCATGGCTTACAGATATTTTAAAAACTATGATTAAGCTACGTGAATTATACATATACCCTTTTTTATACGTTGTACCATATATATATATTTTGCTTGTATTCTATTTCTTTGCTGTAGCATATAGTTACAATATTAGTCATTTTATCTTCTGCTTAGATTTGCATTTATTTCTTTATATACAGGGTGTTTATTAATTGAATGCCGATACTTAAGGGTGGGAATCCTTCGGTCATTTTAAGAAGAAAACTTGATATCAATATATGTCCTAAAGCTCTTAATTTTAAGCTACAGGGTGTTACAGTTTTAAGAAAAAAAATACTTTTTTGTTATAATTTTCTTATCACTCCAGATATTTTTATGAAATTTTGTACTCACCTATTAATCATTAAGGAGCATTGTTTGATGTAAAAAATGTTTTAAAATCTTTGCCAATGACGTCCGTACGAGGTTTAAACTAAACATTTTTTAAGAAAAACATGGTACGCCACTGCCTTTTCTAAAAAATAATTTTTTTTTAAATCTCCATTTATTTTACAGCAAATTCGGTCCGTAGACTTCCTCTCGTACGACGCACCATTTTCACGTAAAAAAATTAAAACCAAAAAAAGTTTTTTCCCCAAGTTCATTGAGACTGCTTTTGATATTTTTTTGCCATTTTGTGGACACCCACCATGCGTGGAAACACTTTTTGTGGGGAAAAAATTAATTATATACTTTCACAAATGACGTTCACGTAGGCATGATATTGAATATTTGAATGGAAAAAACGGTAAGCTCATTAAATGCCCCCTTAAAGCAAATTAAATAAAAATTAGTAGGCTGGATAAAGTGTCATAATGTTTGACGCTTCTTTTCGCAATAAAGTTGACATTGATTTTTCATTATTAAAAGGTTAATATTAGAGTATGAGGCAAAATTTCATAAAAAATGGTAAATTTTACAATCGGTGAATTAGCTGACATGCATTTTACTTAAGGGGTTGCCGACGGAAATGCATACAAAGCCAGGAGGATATACCAAGAGCGGTATCCAAATCGCGTACTACCTGATCCGAGAACATTTTCTGGGATTCATAGATGTCTTCACGAAACCGGAAATTTAAAAGTAGACCACAGTGCTAAAGGAGTCCCTGAAACAGTAAGAACGCCGGAACTCTTGAAGAAGGAAACAACAACGGCAACATTTAATATTTCACACGAACTTGTTTGGAATATTCTTATAGAAAATTTGTTATATCCATATCACATTCAAAGAGTCCAGGCATTACTCCCTAAAGATTTCCCGTTGCGCATTAATTTCTGTGAGTGGTTTTTTCAAAAACTGCTGGAAAATCCGTTATTTGACAAGTACATTCTTTTTACCGAGGAAGCTAGTTTCTCTCGAAACGCACACATTTTAGCTTCCACATTTTAGCTTACAGGTGCGTGAATTTTTAAATCGCAACTATCGCGATCGGTGGATAGGCCGCGGAGGAACGCAGTCATGGCCGCCCAGATCTCCCGACCTTAATAGTTTAGACTACTTTTTCTGGGGTCATCTGAAAAGCTTAGTGTACGCAGTGCCAACTTACTTGTTAGTGTCAGTATCGTAAAAAAACTACCCAAACTGCAGGTACTCATTACTTAAAATGTATATTGTTCGTTCTAGAACATAAAAGTATTTTGCAGCTAGGTGACACAAATGACATTTTGTCATTTGTCAATTTAACGAAAATGTCCACTTTTAATGACAGTTTCCGTAAAAATATTTTTAAAAACGTAGTGTTTGAAATTAGTACACAATTATAAGGCTTTTATGCAAAAAATTGTACTTGAGAATCTTTTGCAATAAGTTGGAATTTGTGATTAATTATTTTAAGCAGTAGCTGCATGGCCACATATTTAAAGCAATTTTTTGAAAATATAAAGATTAATTAAATAAGCCCTTGCGTCAAACGGGTCAGTCAAGGGTTATTTTTGGAACTAAATTTGCCTAACCAATAAATCACATCACTATTGTGCACTTCCGTATTATTGACGTTTCGAAAAACTCTCTGTTTTCGTTCTCAAAATAGTAGTAAAAATATTAAACGTATGTCAAGTTTCACAGTTTAAAATTTGTTTATCTGCTTCCATAGAGATGTTAAATGATTTTTATTTTATTGTTACTTACTTCTTCTTGATACAACTGTAGCCAACAATGATCGATGTTTACTGAACAGTTTGACACACACTTATCTCCGTTCAACAAAATAATCGCGGTCTCTTTTAATTTTCTTTTTGTTGCATTATCTTCCTTAGGCAAACTTAGTTTCAAAACTAACCCTTGACTAATTCGTTTGGCGCAATGGCTTATTTAATTAATCTTTATTTTTTCAGAAGTGTGGCAAAAACCCAATAAAACTAAAGAAAAACTAAAATTATGCCACAAATCAATAGCTTCAGACAATAGAGTAATTTTCTCTATAATTTGAAAACAGAAATTGCTTAAACTGACAAGTTAAGGAAAGGATTATTATCTGAATATACTATTGTGAATTTATCAACTTTTATATGTAGTGGATTCGCTTTGATTGAGAGTTTTACAACAGCCGAAACTTGCAATAAAAACATCATTTTAACTTTTGCCCATAATCCACATCGATTATTTTCGCAATTCCAACCAACTTCGTCCGGTTGAGTCTATGAGACAGTCCCCTAATCGTCGGTAACTGTCGTTTCGCGTGGGTCGTAGCTAATAGCTCCATCTGCATACATCCATAGAGCTCTGATTTATTTCGCATACCGTAATTATCCTCCCACGGGAACTCGGCTAGACGTTCGCCTTACCGCTACATTTGAAATGCATAATTGACAACGTGTACGCAGATAAATCTCCAATTCCAGTCCGCACTGCCTTCGCAGAAGGAATATCAATTATGATCACCTGATTGCCCGGTAGATATCCTGTAAACAGCGCTCGCAAACTCGAATTGATTGAAAAGTAGAAATAACTGGAATAGGGACAAGTAGAAAATGTCTTATTTACCTATCATTAGTTTTTTTTTATATCAGGGTAGTCCAAATAATAGCCCATGAAGACATCCTAGATTATTCATTTCAAAATATTGCGCTTTAAACCAACTTGCCTTAATAATATGTTGATAATAACAAAGATATAGGATGTCAAAGTTGGAATTGAAAACGTTTATTGTAATAATTAGACTGTGTTTGACTTTGGGAATAGATGTATTTGGATATGAGAAATTATAATCTGCTGTATATTTCGACGTATTCCCTAGAACGCGCCACATTCGTCATGAAAATGAAATAAAATATAATCCAAACAGACTTCTCGAATGCATTTGACCGTCTTGACTACGGGTTACTATTGTGTAAATTAAATACTGCTGGGGTGGGTTCCTCATTGATGAGACTTATGATTTCGTATCTCACTGGCAGAATGCAATTTGTTCAAATTTCAGGAGTCAAGTCCACTTAAATTTCCCAGACCACAGGAGTTCCTCAGGGTTCTGTCCTGGGACCTTTAACGTTTACACTTTTCATTAACAACATGGTTTCTCATTTAAATGTGCGTTATTTGTTGTACGCTGATGACATGAAGATATTTTGTTTGGTAGATAATGAAATTGATGCTCTTAATTTGCAGCAAAATTTGAATTTAGTAAAATCTTGATGCACTGTTAATAGACTAACTCTGAACGCCTCGAAGTGTAATTTGATGACTTTTAGTCGGCAGATGAATAAAATTTTGTATGACTATGTACTTGATGGGTTGGTTCTTCAGCGGCCTGAGCTAGTTAAAGACTTGGGAGTATATTTTGATTCCAAGCTCTCCTTTGCTAAACATACTGAAAACGTGCTGAAACCCACTTATAAAAATATGAGTTTTATTGTTCGTAATATGATGAATTTCCAAAATTCTGATACACTGATCTTATTATTTAATACATTCGTTAGATCTAAGCTTGAGTATGCATCCTTGGTATGGGCACCGCTCTATGCAAATAGTGTAATGTCAGTTGAAAAGGAAGTAGGATGAAACTCATTGGAAAAGGATGAGAATAAAACAAAAATGAAAGGAAAAATAATTTATGGGCGATCTGAGGTCGGGAAGTGGAAGGGGGTGAGTTTTCCATAGGACTTGTAGTTTTGCCGGAAATCAAGATAAACCGTTTTTTACCTTTAAAAACCCACCCCCTTTCACTTCCCGACCTCAGTTCGCCCGTAAATTATTTTTCCTCTCATTTTTGTTGTATTCTCTTCCTTTTCCAATGGGTTTCATCCTACTATTATTTTTTTTCACTTTTTACCATTTTCAAGGGCTTCAGCACTGGTCTATATAGCAAGTACGCGGCAACAACACCTCCTACATATGAAAAATTATCGTACTAATCTATATAGAGCCTCCCCAGTTTTTCAAATGGTTAGTAGTTACACCGAACTTGAGTCACGGTTGGATATTCTCTGCACGACTGTTAATCAGATAAAGAGTTTGTATAATGCACCTGCTTGATTTTGATTTTTATATATAGCTCTTATTATAACATATTTAGTATTTTGACATATTTATTATTTTAACATATTATTGACTTGGTTAGGTTTTAATATACGTTTCTTTCTGATATGTATAATTTACCTACTTGCTTTTATCTGTTGCTTTTAATGTTTGGACATATCCATCATTACATACTATTTTGATACATTAGTTATTTGTTTGTTCAAGTAGGTATAGTCATGTTTGTAATTTACTTTTATTGTTCAAGTTTTATGCTCCTTTTGTTTCTGTAATTGCTTTATTTTTTTGTACTATTTTGTTTCTTCCCTTATCCTGTAACTGGGCAACTTGCTCGTTGGATATTGTACTGATAAATAAATAAAATAAATAAATAAATAAATATTTGTGAAGTAAATGTGAGTGTAACTTTTTTGGATCTAAAATTATTACCTCTTTTATTAAAAAATCTTAAACCTGCATTGTTGTTGATGAAAAAAGGCATACTTGTCATTAGTCTTAGATATTTACCATATTCGAGATAATAGCTCTTCAACAATCAGCTGCACAGTTCATTGTACAGTATTTTAATGTATTTCTAACAGTATGGTTTTTATTCAGTTTTGGTTAAAATCAACTGCTTTACAAAATCGAAAAATTCTGAGACACAAGATATGAGAGTTGTAACTTATTTATTGGCAATTAAATTTCAATATATTTGCTGGGCAACGAGAATATTTTGGAGGATTTCGAAATAGATCACAATCTGACAATCAACAACTTAAAAAATCTGTTTAGGAATTTAGAAATAACCAGACGACGAATTTGTTCACATTGAGGATTTTCCTCAAACTAATTCAGGGAGACTATCTGGAGCTGCAAGACTCATGGCCGGTTTCTCAACTAGTAGATATCTATTAAATAAACTTATCGATTCCATAAACTGGAGATATCCCATGAATTCGGTTTCTGAACCATTCGATAATGCTTATCTATTGCATAAGTTATCGAACAGATATCCAAAGAAAAATGGTAAGATATCTGCCCAATAAACATTAATGCACGCGCACAGCGATTTAGCTGTTGCTTGTTTACATCTTTATTGTAAGGCTTAACCCAACTTTTTTTGATATTTTCGTGACGATTACTTTGTGCAATGGAAAATTCTGATTCGTCGAGTCGATGAAACATACAGCGACAGAATTTCGAGAGAGGTTTACGGACGCCGTATTCTTGAAATAGTGTTTTCTACAAATACAAGTAATTTTAGACATTTAAGAACTGAATAATATAGAGTTTAGCAAATAACAACAATGTTATCTCATGCCACCAGTGAATATTCAAAGGTACCGAAATAAAATCAATGTATAACGTCAGAAAGCGATTTATCCAGCAAATTTTTAGGTACTGAAAACTTTCAAAATATGTATTTTTTTTTTAAATTCAGCTATAGATGTAAACATTGTTATAACATAAACTTACATATTTCTGCATATAACATTGTTCACTTTTGTTTATAAGTGTGAAAATAATTGTTAAAATGTGGAGTTAGAATAGCGAAATAATGTGTCATACAAATGCATTTCAAAAGTTATTATATTATTTGAAGAGAGTTTAAATAGTAAAAGTGTATAAACAAAACATCAGTAATTTTATTTTTTATATTACTTTTGTTCTACGCGTTTTATTTTTAAAAATTTCAGTACCTAAAAAAACACAAATTTGATCATTTTACGGCGAGAAATACGGCGACCTTAACGAAAGAAACTGTAAATTTACTGATAGATTTAATAGGAGATAGTATTCAAGTCTCTAGTACTAGAACAAATTTACGAACAGTATTAGAAAAGGTTTTAATAACTTCGTTTTTATGCAGCAGGTTTATATAATATATTTTTATTTAGTTAATGCGATGTGATACATTAGGTAGCCGATAGTGGCGCCATCTACAATTATTTCTTGAAAGTGTCTTATTTCCATAAATGGCATCTGCAAACAGTTGTGCATTTGCTAGCTCCCTCTATGATTATTACAGATATTAAGATATCCATTCAACTGTTATGATTCCACAAAATTTGGAAGGCATGCGTTCAGAAACCAATATAAAGTTATCGGTCTGATAAATTTATGTACTCGATAGTTATCGAATGGATAGCGCCAAATGTTGAGAAACCGGCCATCAGTAAAACTTCCATATTAAAAACGTTGCATGTTCAAAAATACTGCAAATTTTATTGCTTGTCGATCTACATTCAACATATCTAATTTGCAAGAGAATTTTGGCGCCTACTACGTTAAAACATTGTACAATGAACTATGTCGCTAATTGTTGAAAAGCTATTTTCTCGAAAATTGCCAATTTCTGAGATTAACGACAAGTATACATTGTTTCCTCAAAAACAGTGTAGGTTTGAGGTTTTTTAAATAAAAAACGTGAACAAAATTACAGGTAAAATTTTTTACGTTACTTTTTAACGATTATTTCTATACACAAAGTAACTGTATTTCGTTTTTTTCTTCAAGTATAATGATGTACATAATGCATTAACCAATCATTATTTACTAGAGGACTGATTAATGATTATCCACACTTCTTAAAATATTTAAAATCTTCAATGTGACAGTATCGGGAATGAACTAACAAAACAAAAATTCTCCAGTATTAGCAATTGAACTCCCAAATTGTATCATACAGCAACATTATAAAAGCTAATAATAAGGAATATATGGGTAGATATTGTGGGTGTAATTCAACGCAGGTTGGGGTTTTTGTCCACTGAGTAGTTAGTTTCACACAATATTATTAATACCTAAAAATATATAAAAACTTTTACATAAAAGGTGAACATTTTCAAGTAGGTATTGTCTTATTTAATTCATTGACAGGATGTCACTTTTTTGTCATTATCGATATTTAACTTCAAATAATTTTAATTTTTATAATAATTTTTATAGTCAGATATTTGATTCAACTTAAAGGAGACCACCTGAAGAAGCAATCCTAAAAATGCAGAAATAGGTCAAATCTCATCTATTGTGGTTGAATTTGTCGTGTTCCCACTGCCAAAAAAGTGATGTTAGATTTTTATAGAGTGAGTAAATTAGATTATTTTCTTTAGATAATTATTAAATAGAGCTTTGTCTGTGGAATTGTTCATTAGCATACCTAGATGTTTGGTATCAGAGAACATACATATGACTTCATTGATAGGAATTGTAGGAGATTTGATTTATATTAGCTTAAAATACCTTTCTAAAACAGTAAAAAAATGTTATAAAAGCTAATAATAAGGAATATATGGGTAGATATTGTGGGTGTAATTCAACGCAGGTTGGGGCTTTTGTCCACTGAGTAGTTAGTTTCACACAATATTATTAATACCTAAAAATATATAAAAACATTATTATGACTTCTGTTAAATCTTGTAATGTAATGGTAGGAAAATAAATTCTACCTACTAAAAATACTATAGCTGTAGGTACTGGAAAATATCTTAAATTCTACTGGCAACTACTTTTTATTGTACAGGTAAAATAGTAATGATGTATATACAACAGTTAAAGGTTAAAAAATATCAAAATGATATTCATGCTTAGTTGTTGACATCCTGTATATACTTTTCTAATGATAAAGCAATAAAAAAGTTGCTTTGTACATTTCACATTTATATCTGGAAATATGTATTGCGAGCAACGAAATTAAATTTTTAATAACACGAGCCCTATCATGGTTTATTTTCAGAAGCTACTTCTGCAAATCTCAATATCTCTGTGTACACGCCTTTCATGCGACGAGGCAGAAATAAAACATCACATCGCGAATAAATTACGGCCCGGCTTCGCACGGCGGGCATCGCGATGAATTTTTATCCGACATCTACATAATTCTATTTCATAATTCGATCCCAAACACGTTTAATATTCATTACTGCTGGGATTTCAGCTCAATCTCGCTACGAATCGGTCCGCATTAGCGCTTTGTCGCTTATCATTTTGATACCTGCCCAAGAATCGACCGTTCAATCACGTTATTGGCGCCAATTCCCAAATTAAATCATATAGTCTAAGACTAAGATCGTCCTGCGCCCATCTGCTTACCAGATCTAAAGTATTTTTTATCAAACATAACATGTAAACAAATATATCGTAAATGAGTTGCCTAATGAAATATGGTTATAGCTACTCTTAATTAAAAGTCTGCAATTCATTTTTTTATCAACATTGCGCACTGCTTACCAAGCGAATTTAATACCAATCGAAAGTACAAAGCACGAGGAACATGCAAAAGTTAGGTTGTCTACTTTCTACTGGTCACTATTACCGGGTTGCCCAGTATAAAGAGGTAAGGTGATACTAGTCATTTGTACTCCTATCTGCTTGCTCATTGAAATATATATATAATATAATATTGTACTAATAGTCTGCAGCTGTCCCTAACTGTTCTATATTGAACGGGCTTGTTCAGTATTTTTTTTATTTCATAAATCGAAAGTATAAGTGAAAAATAATGGAGTTATTAATTACAAATATCTAGCACGCGAGAATAGGGCGTGGCTAGACGCTACGTCACTTTACGCATAAGTCCAGCGATTGCGCTCTACGCGATGATAGTTATATGTATATTCGGAGTATTGCTCCTGTTGCGTAGTGCTTGTTTGATTTAGTATGAGAGCAAAAAAGAAATTTGGACACGTGATATTAAATGGCATGAGCTCCATTCAAAGTATTATCTTTGGGATTTGACGGAAACAAAGAATGACGACAACAATTATAGAAACCCCAAAACCCCAAACCCAAATTTATTTCCTGTTAAAAGGCTCACTTATTTCTAATAAACTTTTATTAGAAAAATGTTTCTGTAGTACTTCCCGTTTAAAAGTTATAAGCAATATCGTCCTAAACTGTCTGAAAAGTAATACCACCTAAAAATCACATTAGCAGTGGAAGGATCAAGTAGTCGTTGGAAAATAATTGAATGTTCGTTGTTTAAAGTGGGTAAGAGATAATGTTAATACATCTAAGTATATTGTTACATTATTTCAAACGAAATCCACGAACTTCTATACGACAGGCTAGCCAGGAATTGAATTTGGATAAATCAACCGTCCAACGAATTTTAAAGACCAATGGGTATCATCACTACAAAATTCACAATTTACCTGAACATCGCATTGAAAACAGACTACAAATTGCAGTCAATATAGAAACTGTTGATCAGAATCTTTCTTGGCACGTTCTTTGAACGGACGAAAGTCGGTTTGTCAGTAATGGTTTACCAAACAGGCGCAACGAACACTATCCCCACAATGTAAATTCAGTTCAAAGCCAAGGCGATTTTGGAGTAGGAACAAGGAGAACTTACTGCACTTCCTGGAGAATGTGCCTTTGCAGCTACGGAGGAATCTATAGTTTCAGCACGACGTAGCTCCACCCCTAAAGGCCATTACTGTGCAGCAATATTTACATAACACTTTCCTAGAAAAATGGATTGGAATTAATGGACCAGAGGTGAAGGTTTTCAAAACACCAAAATTACTTTACAAATATGGCGGATGTGGCGCCCTCTAGGAAACATGTCAAAATGAACAAACAGATTATGATTTCTCATATCCAAAAACATCTATTTCCAAATTTTTGAGTTGATATATCCAAAGACTGTAATTGTTACAAAATAGTACATTATACTATAAGGGAGAGAAATGCGTTATTTTGGCAGAGGTACAATTGGAAGCCCGAGGGCTATAATACACCGAGGACAAAATAGCATCTCTCCCAAATGGTATATACTATTTTTTCCACGGTCTCATTAACTTAAAAACACATATTTTGTCATTATGAGGTTTGTAGCACCAGCATTATTGTATTCGGATTTGAACATTTATTTAGTAGTCGTTGAGTTATTGTCATAACTACAAAATAAACAAACAAAAAGAATTGTCAAATTAATGTGCTAGTTTGGTTTAGTTTAAAGTTTGCTTAGTGCACAATGAAAAATTGTGAGTCGGAAGAGATTGTGGAGGCTGCAAATATTGCAATAAGCAATTTGCTGCCTACGAAGTCAAGATCTTTATACGATATAGCCTACAATCGGTTCAAAAAGTGGTGCGCCGAGAAAAATGTTCAAGTATACAGCGAGAATGTTTTGTTGGCATATTTCAGTGAAAATGCAAAGAATTACAAGTCTGCCACATTATGGGCGCAATATTCTATGGTTAAGTCATGCTTGATAATTTACGACAACATAGATATAAGCAAATTCTCCAAGCTGATCGCATTTTTGAAAAGAACCGGTGACGGATATCAAGCGAAAAAATCGAAAATATTAACAAAGGGTGAAATCGGATGACCGTTTTCTATCAAGTGCAGATGACAAAGAATTCTTAATGATTAAGGTAAGATTACTTTTGTTGTTAGGTATTTCAATTATTAAGTATTTAGATTTATTATAGGTTGGATTAATTCTGGGGATTGCCGGAGCTTGTCGAACTGATGAACTAGTCAATTTAACTGTAGATGATATTGAGGATGTAGGCTCTTCCTTGATTGTAAAAATTCCAGACAGTAAGACAAAGATTCCACGAACCTTTCTGGTTACCGATGTGGGAAATATGCTTGAATTGTTTAGAAAATACCTGTTCCTTCGTCCTCCCCACGTCAAGCATAAGCGCCTTTTTTTGTACTACAAAGCAGGAAAATGTAGTTCGCAGCCAGTTGGCAAGAATACCATGGGAAAAATTCCGAGTGTAGTAGCTTCGTATTTAAAATTACCTGATGCTGCATGTTATACTGATCACTGCTTACGAAGATATTCAGCGACATTACTGGCAGATGCCGGTGTGGATATCACGACAATAAAGCGTCATGCTGGTTGGAAATCAACGACAGTCGCTGAGGGTTATGTCGAGACCTCCATTGAAAATAATACCAAAATTGCTAATCAGGTTTTAGTAGGTACGACTACTAGCGCAATCACAAAAACTGTAAATGTAAGCGAAAGTAATATTCCTTCTAATATTAATTTTGAAAATTGTACAAATGTAACATTTAATTTAAATGTCAATAAATAATTTCAATGTTATCTTTTTTTTTCGTTCTCCATAATGTAAACTCCCTTGGGAGCATTATACTCCCTTGGGATAAATCTGTTTCAATTTTGATGTCACAGAAACTGATTTCTACTCCCGACCGTGGAAAAAATCAGTTTTTAAATTCCAAGCTTGACACCCTGTATCTTTTTTATTATTAACATTTTATTAAGGAAAGTTGGCTTAAATCGTAATATTTTGAAGTGAAAAATGTAGATTCTAGACATAAAATATAAAGGAGAATTTTGTAGCAAGTTTGTTCCCGCTACTTCTAGATGGAACGTTTTTTTACTTTTTTCCCGCTGAACAAATAGGTTCGGGCAACGCATATTTTACTACATCCGGACAGCATTCATAGCTGTTACTGCATCTTTTTTACCCCTTACAATTTTTATGATCAGGATGGCTGCAGCAATAATAATGATGATAAGGTGCCCCCTATTGGGACGCGAATAGTAATTAGATTTATGAAAATGCCATCCCGAAACAGAAGTCAAAAGTAAATCGAGTCGGAATTCCCGGTAGGTGCGGGTGTGGGTGGCGAGTGGGTGGATATCAGCAACTAAAGCGCGAGTTATGCTGGCTTGATTACACATGTCCGATGAATACCAACAAGACGAGGGACTGCAGGGCTTCATCAGAGACTCCCCCGCCTCATGCCGCCGCGTGCCGCTCTGAGGATCGAATTTCCTCCATTGGCGGACCAACGGAGATTCGGGCCAATCAAATAAAAGAAAAAATCACAACTAGGAGCCTACACTGTTAAAAAAATACACATTTGAACACAATACTGTGTTAATCGGAGTTCCACGAGATTGTGTATATTTTTACAGATTTCTCTGTAGATGGCACTGTGTTAAGGGTTTAACACAATCCACTGTGTTAATATAACAAATGTTATGTACAACTTTTACCATTACTAGCGTTACTTTACACATTAACATATTGATTTTATTGTATAATAGGTATTAATGGAAGCTCACGTACCTTTTTAGTTTGTTAGTTACGTTCCTGTTTACTTTCGAAATAATTTTGAATAAATATATTTTTTGTAATACCTTTATTTTGACGTTTTCTATAAGTTGTCCAAGTCGTCGAGAATACGTCGAATATAGCCTGGAATGTTCTAGGAAACGTCAAAATAGACATATATTACAAAAAATTATAATTTCAAAATATAATCAATATACAGGGTGTCCGGAAATGCTGAGCAAAAAATTCCAACATTTTTTCCAAAACTGATTATTAGCGGAGTTACAGGGTGTTAAAGTTAAAATTTTATTTTCGATATTTGTAAATAACTTCTTAAAAAATCCAAATATTTACATAAAATCGGCGGGTTTTGCGGACAAGAAATTCAAATATGTTTCTAATTTTGACGTCACTAGTAGAGGGCGCCACTTATGGCACATCATGTTCCTTTTAAATAACAGAACTTTTTTGCTGCTTAATGTATCCATCTGACTATTGAAACAATCGATTCTCCTACCTGTTATATCTGAAAAAGGTATACCTTATTGAAGTCGTTAGGAGTAACAGTTTTCGAAATAATCTTATTTGGAATATTCAGTGGACCGATTGAAAACTGTTATCGTTTCAGGTAAAGTGCCTTTTCTACTGAAAATATAACAAAATGAAACTTACTTGAAAAAGTTGTTCAAAACGGTAAATTATGGAGAAAAATTAAAAAAAAATAGGCCTGCTTTGATAAAATCTTTGTGCTCGCCGATCTTCTTGAGCACTTTCACATTTAAGCAGATAAACAAATTTTAAACTGTCAACCTTGACATACGTTTAATATTTTTACTACGATTTTGAGAACGAAAACAGAGTTTTTCGAAACGTCAATAATACGGAAGTGCGCGATAGTGATGTGATTTTTGTTATTTTTTACTTATCTGCTTTTTTCAGTGTGAGATTTTTTGGTTAGGCAAACGTAGTTTCAAAAATAACCCTTGACTGTTTCGTTTGGCGCAAGGTCTTATTTAATTAATCTTTATTATTTTTTCAGAAGTGTGGCAAAAACCCAATAAAACTAAAGAAAAACCAATTGAAATAATTAAAATAATCAATACACTAATGCAATATTTTCTTTTTTTGGTTTTTCATTTGGAAGTGTATTTCTCGAGATATTGGACCGTTTCCATAATTTTCCTAGGGTATCAGGATAAATCGTTTTTTTCCGATTATAGCACCATCTATCAACAATATGAAAAAAATGCCCCCAATAAAAGTTACTTATTTTTTCATGAGGAATCCAAATCTGCAATAAAAAATGGTGGGGGTTCCCATTTAAGATATATAATTAAAACTAAACTACAATGTATTCAATTTAATCTCATTTTTTGTACTACTTACAGATGTCGCTGCCTTACGAGAAAGCTCTCACATCTGTAATCAACCAAATAAGCTATTGGGATCCACGACACTGCATAAGTTCTTCTCCTCATATATGCCTTCCAGCACAAATTAGCTTTCGGTTCAATAAGAGACGCATTTGATTAAAATGCTTTGTGGCTGATATTACATTTGCCTTACATCAAACGAATATATGCCAGGACTAACTTTTAATTTGGAGAAAGGATCACGTAAGATTATGCCAACGGAGCTCTTTGGGAAGTAATTTAATATATTAGGAATATGACTGTGTGGTGGGTATTACCGAAAGACCCCAGCCGCTGTCTTGGAAAGCTTTTGTTAAGATAATGGTACAGGTTTTTAGTGTAAAATGTCTAAAAGTTAAGCCTCCTTTCTCGAGGTGCGTTAAATATGTAATTTTAGCATGACATGACATGAAGTTGGATTAAGGCGCTGTCTCAAATAACTTGTGCGGGTTGTGTAGAACTTGTATAAACTTGTACATACTCGTACTCTACTTATACATTCTTAAAACTAGTACCAGTAAAAATAATACAGTTACATTATAATCCTAAACCAAAAAGCAAGATTATTAGTATATTAAGTGTAAAAATACTTGATTTCCATAAAAGTGGTATAGGCTTACGCTGAGATAAATTTCTCAACTCAACAAGGCCTTGGACGTCATAGACGAACCACAAAGCCTGAAGATCGTTGATTTAGCTATCAGCAGCCAAACTATTGTAAATCAGTGGATTTAAGAACATGGCGGATGGTTGGCATGCGTACAGTATATTGTTGAGTACGAAGTTTTGGTCTCTTTTCTTATTATCCACTCGTCAACATCGGGTTGCAATGATTTAGATGTAGAGAGAGGATTCAATGGAACCTAGAATGACATCAAGTGATCTTTAGTGGCGAATCGCGTTTCTCCCTGAGGATGCATGATGGTCGTGCAAAGGTGAGAAGGAGACTTGGTGATAGATGCGACAAGAGAAGACAATTTGACAGAGAGCTTCATGTCCATCATAGAGTAGGCGGTATGGTATGGGATGCTATCGCGTATGGTAGCAGATCTCCACTAGTTTTCATTAGAGGCAACATGACAACTAACGCTGCATTCAATAGCTTCTATGGCTCAACATCTTATCAACCGTTAATCTGGCCACCAAGATCGCCAGATCTGTCACCTATTGAACATGTTTGGAACATGAATGGTCGTAGACTTTACTATTGTAATTTTAAATTATTTAATCAAGTAAGATAAATGTAGACAAAAAATCGCACAGATAAGTAAGTACCTACAACTGAACAGTAACAGAGATTGCGTTGTACCATTTGTAGGTACTATTTGCTTGTGACTTTTATATATTGCTTAAGCAAATAAATAATGATTGTAAATATGGAAGAAGTATTACATTATGCCATTATGTGCGAATACAGCATACAGCGCCTAATCAAAAATATTTCACCGTGCCAAAAATTGAAAACATAAATGTGGTGCAGACCGATGAAGTGTAGTGAAAGGAAGCATTGTAACATTGTTTTTTCGTAAAAATCATTTTAATGTAAGTTTAATTGAAAATACAAGTAGGTAGGTTTAAGTTGATCGAAAAAATAAAATGTCAAGTTGTAAAGAATCAGTTAAACTTTTTTTATAAAGCTACTAGAATGTATACAGGATATTTAGAAAATTAACGGTAAAGCAAACTTACATGTTTTCTTATTTATTGTATTCAGTAAGTAGTAGTTCAGTATTCACCCAGTATTATGTTCAGTATTTTCCTCCTAGCATTTATTTAAATGTTAAATATTATACATTACTTTTACTTATTATTTTTCAAATTAAAACAAGTAGTTTAATCAGTGAAATCAGATTGCATAATTTTATAAATACCTCAAGGAAAACCATCTGTCTGGTACAGAAACAGCATTGTCGCCGTAATTGTCACGAGCTGATCTATATATTTTACTGTATTAGAAAGGTATTTTGAGCTAGTATAAATCAAATTTCCTACAATCAACGTATGCTAATGAACAATTCCACAGAAAAAGCTCTATTCAATAATTATCTAAAGAAATTAATCTATCTAAATTTACTAACCTGGTTTAATGAAAAAACTATAAATATCTAACTTCACTTTTGACAGTGGGAACTCGAAAATTCAATCAGAATAGATGAGATCTGACCTATTTCTGCATTTTTAGGATAGCTTCTTCAGGTGGCCTCCTTTAAGTTGAGTCAAAAGAATTATATTCAACACCCTGTATCTCGGAAACGAAGCCTTCTACGACAGATGTTTATAGGAACTTTTCTTCTTAAAAACATGTTTCCTCTCTTCTCTTAAAGTTTGTCTTCAAAAACTACTGACTCATCCTGTATAATCTTCAAATAACGTTAATTTTTACTATACCAACTTCAGATTTTCTCTTATTCCACGTGCTGGAGCTCGAATTTTAAAGAACTTATTAATATTTATAAACTGGCCGCACAATTTGCCGCCTCGAGTCACCAAATTGCTACTTCCCCAGTTGGAGCGCTGATTGATGTTAAATCGTTTACGGACCGGATCCGAATCGACGGGATCTGGTCCGGCACGCGCGAGACGAGCGTCAGAGGCTCGTTAGGACTGTTCTTGGTATGCAGGACCCGTCGCCTCCGCCAATCTGTCAGGACGTCTGTAGCTTTGAAAGGCTGACGAGACGCATCCCGGTCTAAACTTTATCTTGGCCGTCTTAGCTGTTCGCTACCGCAATTTTCAATGAGTTTCTATAAATGAATTATCAATTACAACCCTAGTAACTTTCAATTAAATGTAGATGTTTCCAATACTGAAAATATTCAGATTTTTAAATTATTGTTGACTAATTTGGCCAATAAATTGTCGCATTCTATTGGTCAGATTTAAGGCTATTAATTTTTAAAAAAAAGTAGTAACAATAAACCCCGTAATGGATTTATACAGGATGATTCAAAAAGTATTTAAAAAAATTAGCTGTGCTGTGTAACGTTTGTTTCGCTTGCCGAGGTCCAGAACGAATTTATTAAAATTTTCCCGTCTATTTAATATATGTTACTTGCGACGATCTGTTAAATAGAATTGATATATTTACCTATAGTATTAATCCCATTAAGAATATTTTTCAAATTTAAATTTTTTATTTCGTTTTTTTGTTTGTTTATTACTTATATGTCATAGTTTAAGTTTAATAATTAAGTCTTTTTGTATCGGTCACTTTTCTATTATCTGTTGTTTTACTCATCCTATAATTGGATTTTCTGTTGGGTAATGTATGAAATAAAATAAAAATAAAACAAAATAGAAGACGATCAAAAAACCTGGTTTATAAAATCGCTAATAAACAAACCTGATTTTACTTCTTCACATGCCCACTGTCACCGGAGCAAGCGGAACTTTTAAAAAAGGGCACGTCAGGAGACGATCCCATGTAGGCCGCCGTCGCGTTGGTATGCAGGACCCGGCGCCGCCGCCAATCTGTCAGGGCGTCTCCCTCTGAATAACTCAGCGGGATGCACACGCCACTTCAACCTTTGTCTCACCCATCTTATCTATTCATCACCTCGGATACGCAATAGCGGCCATCTCTTTGCGAGGCTATCGGTTTACAAAGGCCAGACAGCGGCGCTAATGCGAGATGATTGTCTGATAAAGGAGGAATTCGTTAGGTGCATCGACGGACGGTTCGCGGCTGATTGGATTTTGCGGATCTTTGAATGAATTTAATTTATTGAAATAAATCCTGCCCTTCTACATTCAGTTAAATGCATCTACTTTTCTCTGCTGTCGATTTATTGTTTAGAATTTATGTTGTAAGCTGTTGTAATATATACAGGGTGCTTCAGGAGTAAATGCACAATCGTTTGCAATAATAATGACACTCATTAAAATTAATTTTGCGATTTCTTTCGAATTTCTGACATATTCGTAATGAAATCTACTTTACATTTTTAATATCAGTCATTAGTTGTTTCACTCACCAATAGAGATTTAATGAAATTTGCACTCAGAACTTCCAGAAGTTCAAAAACTGTTTTAAGAGAGTGTCATTATTATTGCAAACGATTGTACATACTTCAGTATGTTATTTCTACGTTGAATTTCAAGCAAAAACGCTTCGTTAAGGGATATACAGGATGTCAAATTAAAGAAAATACTCAACTCAAGATTCGCATCTGTGTGTTAAAATTGGTCTATAGATCGTCTTAAAAATGCTCATTTTTTATCTTTCCTGATATTTCTTTTTTATTTATAAACTTCTTATTAATTGAATAATATAATTTTTTGTTTTTCAATTCTTTCATTTATTTCAGCTTGCTTCACTTTGCTATCTATTTTTACCCCTAAATATTCAAAGCTATTAACTTGTTCCAGTCTTACTCCTTCCAGTTCTATTTTTATCTTCTTTTCTTCAGTAATCATTACCTTTGTCTTATTTATGTTAATTTTTATTTTCTTCTCTTCTAGTATTTGTTTTCATAGTTGAAGATTTCTCTTTAGATTTTTCTTATTTTCTGCTGTTAAAACTACATCGTCAGCAAACGCTCCTTCCGAAATTTTGACTACTTGTAAATTTTTGTATTCTATGCACATTTTCTTTGACATTGATGTCGCTTTCTTTATAATATCATCTATGAAAATGGTGAACAGTACCGTGCGCAATCCCCCTCCCTGTCTCAACTCTTCATTTGTACTAAACCGTTCCGATTTTATATTCTTGCATATCACATAATTCATATTATTGTTGTACATCTTTTGAATTACTGTAATTGTTTTATTATTCACTACCTTGGTTTTTAAACTCTTCCATACTTGTTTACGCGGTACTCTGTCAAATGCGTTTTCAAGGTTCAGAAATGCAAAAAATCCATTTTTCTCTTTTTCTATTTGTTTATTCATTATCATTTTTAGGGTAAAGATATTGTCCTATGAACTCCTACCAGGTCTAAGTCCACGTTGTTTTACCTCTAGGGTTGGTTCTATTGGTTTCAAGTTATTATTAATTCTCTGCTCATATAGTTTTTGAATGTATGTAATATGTTAATTGCATATTTTTAAAAAATAATTTATAGCATTCATTACTAGGAAAATATTTAAATATGGCAACGTCGCGTCAAGCCGACACCGAGTTGAACTGGAAGCTGAGTCAGTGACAGTCCGAAAAGTGGGTTGAAATAATGAATTTATTTTTTTTAATCGCGTATTTGAATTATACTCATTTTTCCATATCTGAATGTGTAGCGCTGATGTTATTTTGACTTCCCTTATATGCCGTTTCATTTGTGGCCGTAATTATTGGATACCCTGTATAAAAGTATTCTAGGAGCGCAACCAGTTTTATTTAATGCCTCATTCTCGTAAGAGTCAAAGGCTGAGACGAGAACAAATTGCCTAGTTTGTATTTACCCTCGCGTCGCCCATCCCTTGAATAAACTGTTGATGGCTGTATTTGCTATTCGACTTGAGTCCGCGGCCACTCTGCATACAGGCGAGCGCCGTCGTTTGTCATCTTCGGTCGAGATGCCCGGCCTGCTTGATCCCCAGTCAGGAGGTCGCTAATCTGAATAACGGGTCGCCAAACATACTTGATGTCTTTACGGATCCCCAAGGATTTTTATTGGTTACTTGGATTTACGGTAGCAGTTGACGGAGGTATAAGGTTGGTGCGTGGGTGGAATTTGGATTTTACGGTACTGCAATGCGTTCACTTTACGTGCTTTATGGACAGTAGGGAAAGTATGTTCGAGGTTTAAATGGGTCTGTTCATATTAAATAATAATTTCAATTAATGCTGGTAAAGTCTGAAGTTTGACTCTACTTTAGATTTCGAAGAACTGAAAATGAAATGATTGTATTGAATTACATTAGATTTCATGGCGCGTCGCCCAGGGCGGGAGGTCTGCGTTAAGTACCTGCTGCAATGTAGGCCGCTTCCTGCAAGTCGAGCCGCTTAGGTCGAGCAGGAAAAAAGTAGACTACTTATATCTCACCGAAATGGTAATTACTACAAACAACTGCAATCGATTTTTTAGCCTTCTTCTGTAGTATAGTGACTCTACTTTAGATTTTAGGGAACAATAAACGAAATGAAAGTTATTACAAACAACTATAAACAATTCATTAAGTAAAAGCTCCTGTAACGTAGTTTGTTTTTTGTTTAAGTATTAATGAAGTAAACAATAGAAGTTTGCCAGAAAATTCTTAAAACTGTAACGCATCCATCAGGTGCTGCTGTTAACCTGAAAGTAATATTAATCATAGTAGTATTGTGGCTAGTACGTTTCATTTTTCTCTAGTGTTTCTTCGAATCTTGTACATAATCAAAAATGGAACAATTTATAGAAACCACGACCAGCTGCATAACATGTTAATTTATTGCAAATTTAGGCAAACGATACATTTGTACGGTAAATGTATTGTGCAAGTAACAAGCCATTTTGAACACTATTTCACATTTTATTCTGTGTTGTGAAAAAACCTTTCAAATTACCATATTATAGTTTTGTTCCTTTGTACTAACTAACATAAGTAATTCTGAACATGAGCCAAAACAACATTCTCAAAATATTGTTTCCTCTTTCCCTGCAAAATGGCCTGGATTGAAATAGAAAATTTTGTTATCTCGGTGACGATGTATGAATACTTTTTGCTAAATGCTTGCTTTTTGCTATGTATTTGTTTTTTTCCATATGGATACATTGTCTATAACCTATAACCAAAGGAACAATATTTAAAAACGTACCCTATTTCCTAGTGCCTAGACCCTATATTAAATTGTTGGAAGCTAGAAGTACATTTTTTGTTATTGTAAGAATCAAGATTGCTGCGTCGAAGATTCTAGTTTAAAATTGTCCATAGCATTCTTTAATATATTTTTTTAAGGTTGGCTCCAAAGGATTATATTAGACTATAATAGCAACTGCTCATTCTAGGTCGCAAAGTTCACAACATTTTTTACTTATTTTCGACCAAACTAGATCAAGAGCTCAAAAGACATATTAAAATATTCAAGAATCATAAGTCTATCACTGTCAAATATACAGGGTTAACTATGATTTAGTACAAATATTTTAAGAGGGGATAGGGAAAAATAAGAATTAATGGAATCACCCTTCAAAAAAATTCCCAACCTATTTATAAAGCCAAAAAAAATATTTTCAAAATTATATTAAATCCCTCTTTATCGCCGTCATTGACCTTCTGTCAGCCGCGAGTTTAGTTATATTCTGCCAGTCAAAGGTGTCAAATATAGAAATACGATATGATAGCACAGAGAGGCAGCACCTACCTTACTAATATTTATTTCCAGGATTGATACTTGGAGAGATATTAAGAATGTTGAATCATCTTCTGTGTTCTTACTTGTTTAAATTAAAACCTGCAAAGATTTTTGTACTTCCTGTGGATCTCACTGTGGTACTCCCATAAATCAACACCTTATCCGTCATCTAGGCATTTGAATACGACATGTTTGTAAATACACATAAAATACGCGAAAAATTAAACTTGTGAAAAACAAGTACTGAAAAACTAATCAGAGTACCGTAACCGTATATTTAACGTTATTTGATATCTACAGACGAAATCTGACGACATCTGTAGGCCACTATTACGAGGTGCACTCACGCCGTTAAATTTTTAAACTTCATGTGTTATTGTGTAATTAAATTCTGTTAATACTAATAATATCAACAATATTAACAGTAATCGACGATGTTTGCACAAAATAATTAGTAATATTTTAAACTATAACATCCCAAGATGTTTACAGTGTTCTGTAAAAATGACCCTTAGATGACTTCCCTTCTGGATGGTTTGGAGCATGGAGGGTATGCAATTAGCTTAGCAATGCAGTATGGCATAACCTAGAACTTACTGTTACTTTAAATCAACTAAGTGACTAATTTTAAATGTTATAGTAATTAAATAAAGTATTTTATGTCGGATATGTTAGTGGATAATTATGATGAATCTGCAATGAGTGAAAATATAGTTTGGCAGTGTGCAACGAAAGAACGAAAACAAAATACTGCAGCTAACCGGATTAGCTGTTATCTACCAGGTACCTCAAGGTACTTAGACATTATTATTATTAATTAATGTTTCGTTTCGTCGTTTATACACTTGACAATATTGAAAAAACGACCAGTAGTTGACATATCGCCATGACGGATGATGATTGATTGTCATAGGCGCCAACTTTCTGTGGGAAAAGAGGGTTTTGTCCCATTTTTTAAACATCGAGCTAGAATTCTGAAATAAATTTTTTATTGTCTTTTAGACCTTCCTAAGCACGTGGTTAAAATTTTTGTACTTAGTCATAGTAAACCCTGTATACATATAAAAAATATCCTAGGCTATATCGGGAAAACTGACTCTGAAGCTAAACTAGCTTGAGCTTCCGCAATTTTTTACGTTTTTTTTTTTCAACCAAAAGAAATAAAAAATAATCCTCATGTTAGCTAAAACTACGTACGGTAGCGCCTTTAGATACGTATTACAATTTTTTGAAAATATTCGCTGTAGACTCCACCGACTTTTTTAGAAGTACCTACTATAGATCTAAAGTTTTCCTTACACTATAGCAAAAACGGTAAATCTAACCGATATTAGTAATTTGTTTTGGTCTCACGGTTTTTGAAATTTAAGTAGTAGTTAGATAAAAACTATAATCATCTCTACGTGATTAGTGGTTCAAAATACGTGCAGTACTGCTTTTAGATGGATATTTTAATTAATTGATAATTTTTACGAACGAACAGTCTCTGGCAAATTTAAAACTGGTCAGTGTATCTCTAGGTTTCTTTTACAAAAAAACTTAAATAAGTCGTAACACGGCAAAAGGTACAGTTATTAAAATTTAACCCAACATTAGATTGGCTATTTCTTCTACTATAAAAGATCTATATATGTGGTAAACATATAGTATGACTTTATAGAATTTGGATTGTTATGGCCAGTAATTTTTAGCAATTATTGTTGTTCTTGCACACCATTTTTTACTAACAGCAGTTGACCTGTTCGAATGGTTTGTTATCTTTTATCCCTTACATGCAGTCAAATAACCTCGACAGACGTCCATCCATTAATAATATTTTTTTCAACAGGGGCATTATCATACCAATTATCAGTTTCCGTTTTTCAGTGTCAATTAAGTTTTAAGAACAGCCGTGATGAGGTAATATGTTCGCTTCATAAAAAAGGCGTGCAGGACAGCTTTGACTTACTTTATTGGCACCCAACCATTTACTATTTATACAGCTTTTTGAACCACCTTGGTAAGTTATACTGAACACCGGATTATATTAAATGCGATTTGTTGGTGAGCCATCGTTATTTTTTCGATTTGAAAAAAATCCAAGAGGCAGGCAACTGCCTCAGCTCTTCTCCACGCAAATTCTACAGAAGCAATATGGTAGAATTAACGCATAAGATCTTCAGGGGTATTTTCATCCCAGAACAATTATTCGGTTTACTTCTGACAAACTGAACTCTTACGTTTACATTAGAGATGGGCTTAGCAGTTCATTTTAATGATTCAGTTCTCGAGAACTGAATCACTAAAAAGAACTGATTCTTAAAACCAGCTCTTTAAGAACTGGTTTTACGTCAAACACTGCACAGATATACGCTTCTCTCCGAATTCCGCATCTCCGTCAATGGCAACGGTCGGTTTCTTCCGCGTTTTACGATTCCGACCCGTTTAGCGTTTAGACTTTAGAATAAGAATTCTTAATCAAAATATTTGAAGCCTCTTTTTTCCAAAATATCTCGAATCATTTCGATACTGATTTTTATTTATTTTTTATTACAGAATTTAATTTATATTTTTGTAAAGTTGTTGTATTTTACTTGTTAATAAAATTCAGTTCTTAATTCTTATACATCATATAATTATAATTAATGGCACATACCTATATCGTTTTTATTAATGTAACAATTTGATACGGACGCCTATGTGCGCTGGTATGCAGATCTTGGATATTATATTTAACTAAGAATGATATTAACGCTCCGCAATCGGATCATCAATCAGTTATTCAGAATTCAGATCGCTCGTATGATTTTTAAGCTCACATAGGCTGTGAACACTCGTTCACTATTCACTGAACAGTTCCTTCTGACGTCTAAACTTGAAAATATCTCTCGCACTCTACATCAATCAACACAAATCAGTTCGCAAAGAACTGATTTGTCAACTTCTCGAGAACTGATTCTCGCAGTTCAGTGTCGAAACCCGTTCTTTTAAACCAGTTCACTCGGGAACTGCCCATCTCTAGTTTACATGGATCCGTTTGCAGTTTCTGAGCAAAAGAATCAGGGGATAACTCTAGAAAACAGATTATTAACGAAGTTACAGAGTGAAATTTTATTTTCGATATTTGTAAATAACTTCTTAAGAAATCCAAATATTTACATAAAATTTGTAAATCGGCAGTTTTTGGAGACGAGAAATTCAAATATTTTTCTAATTTTGACGTCACTAGTAGAGGGCGCCACTTATGGCACATTATGTTTCTTTTAAATGATAGAACCTTTTTGCTCCTTAGTGTATACTTTATTGAAGTCGTTAGGAGTAACAGTTTTCGAAATAATCTTATTTGAAATATTCTGTGCACCGATTGAAAACTGTTATCGTTTCAGTTAAAGTGCCTTTTCTACTGAAAATACAGCAAAATGTTACTTGAAAAAGTTGTTCAGAACGGTAAATTATGGAGATGTGCAAAATTAAAAAAAAAAAATCGGTCTGCTTTGTTAAAACCTTTGTGCTTTGTTGAAAAATGGTTTCAGCAAACCTCGCCGATCTTCTTGAAATTTTGCACGTCTCCATAATTTACGATTCTGCTTTTTCAGGTAACATTTAGCTGTATCTTCAGCAGAAAAGGCACTTTATCTGAAACCAAAACAGTTTTTGCTCGGTGCACTGAGCATTTCAAATAGGATTATTTCAAAAATGGTTACGCCTACCGACTTCAGCAAGATATACCTTTTTCAAATAAAACAGACAGGAGAATCGATTGTTTCGATAGTCAGATGGATACATTAAGATGCAAAAAAGTTCTGCCATTTAAAAGAAACTGGTGTGCCACAAGTGGCGCCCTCTACTAGTGACGTCAAAATTAGAAACATATTTGAATTTCTCGTCCGCAAAAATCTCCGATTTACAAATTTTATGTAAATATTTAGATTTCTTAAGAAGTTATTTACAAATATCGAAAATAAAATTTTATCTTTAACACCCTGTAACTCTGTTAATAATCAGTTTTGAAAAAAAATTTTACAGAAAGAGGTAGCATTTATTTTCGGTCTAGAATAATCCCCTGAATTTTTTGCTCATTATTTCCGGACACCCTGTATACTATGCCGTTAAACGAATCAATCATAATCTTATAGTCATTAGTACTTTTCCTGTAAAAGTTTGCACGAAACGTTCCAGACTCTACTGTTGCTCATTTAACTAGTACTTTTGGTCACAGTAAAACTTCATAAATATTCCCATGTATTTGTGATTGTTTAAATGATTGGGTGATTTGGGTCACATGAAAAAACGGCATTTAAATGGCTGTTAGAAGTATTAACAAATTTTCAACCAAAGCACTTACACAAAAACTAGTAATTCTTACATGATCAGGAGTTTTTAATACATGTAGAGTCATCTTTAGATGGATTTTTGAAAACTTATTAAACTCATGTTAGTTACATTTTCATTTTTTTCAGCTGCATAAAGCAATGCTAATTTGAAGAATATTTTATTTTCACTCTACTAAATTGATGTGGCTCTATTAAAACGATCTTTCTAGGAAAAGGAAGGGAAGTAAAATAAAACAAAGGTGTCCATAGACAATGGTTATATTTATTACGTCTTAAAAATTTGTAATCCCATTGTATTACATATATAAAAAGCCGTCAAAAGCTCGATCATTTATGTCATATATTATATTGATATCAAATTTTTCACGCATATAAAAACATCTCCACATACTCTAACGCTGGCAGAAGGACGCAACGCCGCCGAAGTAATTTCAACCTTAAAAGATGAGAACAATTTTTTATTTAAACCGCGTTTAAACTAAAATAAATAACTTTTGTACATTCTAAAGCTTGTCGGACTCGGCAGCCCTGCGTCGACCTGGTGCAGCTACGTCGTTAGCCTAATGTTACAAATAGAAAATTTACAATATACTGAAGGATCCTTACGATAAACATCTTCTCCAGCTTCATCATAGGTACTCTAGTAGTTAGAATAAATACATACTCGTTTTCATGTGTAATTTGATGTCGAACATTCATTTTCTTGGAGCTGAGCGGTCGGCGAACACACTCAGAAATGTATTTGGTATTGGATTCGTAACAGGTATGGCACAGGTTTGCTTAGAGTGTCCCCATCGACGCACCCAGCTCCATTAACAACTAAATTCCGTCGACCGCTACAGCGTCCCCACCCGGCACAACCGAAAAACTGTTTTTTATTGCTTCGGTTCGGTCGTTGAGTGAATAAGTTTATATAGAGGCGCATCCCTGTACAAATAAACGACTGCTATGCTGGGCTCGAGATTTGGATGGCGCTGCTGGAGAATTGGGCCCGAGATTTCTCAGTCTGCTGCCAACAGTTGAGGGAGTGACATCGACCGCTCGTCCGTTATTAGCAAACAGTTTTGTGTGATCTGTAGTTTTAGTTTCTACTGTAGTAGTGTTTTTTGCAATCATGACAACAGCTAATCACAACTGTGTTTATAAAAACTGTTTAAATAATAAAAGACGAAACAAAGGAATAAGTTTTTTTAAATTTCCAGTTACTGACGGTAAACGTGCCCAGGAGTGGCAAAAAAATTGCGGTAATTTATGTATTGCTCTAATGGACGTTAATGAATTAAAATATAAATTAATTTGTGAGGTGCATTTTTCTCAGAACTATATTATAATAAACAATAAGAGAAAATTGTTAACTAAAAATGCAATTCCCATACAGTTTATTGAAAAAGGTGAAATTTGTCTCATTAATCTGTGGTTTTCAAGTTTTAACTTTCTTTCACATATACAGTGTCGATAAAAAGTTTGGAATACATAAAATATCTCCTGAAATAATATAATTTTGGAAAAATGCTCACGTCGATTTTTTAATTAAATTTGCCACTTTTAGAAATGATGAAGTATTAAGGACAGGTAGGTATCATTGAGCAGGATTTTTTTTAATCGCAACTCCAATTTTTTTCCTCGAATATGAAAGAGCTTTTTTTTAATATGGTATCATAAAATTTTTATTATGCTATTTAAGAAAAATTTCGAGATAAATTCAATTAAAATTTCAAGATATCAAAACACTGAATTATTATCTATAATTTTTCTGTAGGCTAATAGCTACATTTTGATTTTAAAGTCCTCATTGCCGAGTAGTAGGCATTAAAATAGTTTCTGTATCAAAATTTGATAATTTGTCATACAATAATAATTATGATACGATATCGTGAATCTCCAATTATCTCGATTTTTTACGTTACTTACCAAAATTTTTATGGCGCCATATTCAGAAAAAAAAGCTTTTTTATATTCCAGAAAACACAATTTTTTTCCTGCTCAATGATACGCCACTGTACACAATTTTTAATTATTTCAAAAAGTGGCAAATTTAATTTAAAACTCGACGTGTCTGAACATTTTTCCAAAATTACTCTATTTCAGGAGATATTTTTTATACCCAAATACCCAAAATTTCATTAATTTATGTCGTTGCATGTTCTTATATAGAGCCTCAAAGTCCCAAAAATTGAAAATTCTTATCTTTTAGAATGAGTAAACATTTCGAATATTTACTTTGATTTAATATGATTTTCGTTATTTATTTTTTTATTTATTCCTATTTAATTAATTAAAAACAATTTTAACCTAATTTTTTAACTATTTAATTTAGTTGTAACACAATGTTAAAAATTATTATTTGACTTCTAAACTGCATTTTCGTTTTTTCTTCAAAACTTCACGTCCTACTGACTTCAGACAAGAGGGACTTTTCTGGGTAAAATTGCATGTTCTTTCATATTTTTCGAAAACATTTGCAAAATTTCAATTCAGCTATATTTTTTTATATAAAAATGTTAATAGATACCCCTCTATCTCCACCACTGCAATCAATATGCGATGATTTTCGGTGTCAAATTATTTGTTCTCCAATAGGTCTTTTGCCGCAACATGACGATTTATTTTGTTAGCGGTTATTTAGTTAAAAAATAAGTAAACAAAACAAATATAACATTGAGCATCCTGTTTCTCACAAACGAAGCGTTTTAGGACCGATATATATATTAGAACTTTTCGTCTCAAAATGAGATCTTATAAAAATGCCTGAAGTCCTGCTATTTAAACCTGAGACACTCTGTATATTAAGCATACACATGTAAAATTTGCTTCATTCAAATTCTACCTGATCTTAAAAAGAAAGAAAACAAATTGAATTCGGCTCCGAATCAAGCCGCAGCTGTCGAGTGAGTCACGCAATGCCGCAGCCGGACAGATTCCAGTTAGTTCAAATAAATGAAATAGATCGGCCTAGGCGGCGCTTCAGATCAGCGCTATAGTTTGTGGACGGTGCGGTACCAGGGGTAGAATGTGGTGGGGAACCTGCATGAATTCGTTTTGGGCCATTGGACTTGCGACTCTTCTATACTTATTCACTCAACGGTTCGGTAGGAATTTTATTGAGGGGGATTTCATTGGGCGGGAGACGCTGATGACGCTCTTAACGTGTGAAACGAAAGTGAATCATAAAATCCTCTGATGATATTGCTCATGCTAAACTCTGAATGTTATTATCAATAATAATCATAATGATAATAGATCGGCACGGAACGGGGTGGCAGCATTTTGTACTCATTCAGTAATCACCATTATGATTTGTAACGTTCATGGGCTTGAACGGACCTCGTTAGAGTACCGTAGTTGGAACCACATAGTGGGATCGGAACTAAAAAGCACAAAGATATAAGCGTGATTTTCTGTTTCTCTAATTCAGTTTCCTTTCTTTCACCGCATTTTCGCCTGGCAGGTCTTGGCAGGCAAAGTGTAGTCGACTATTCGACCATTGCTCAAACTTCAGAAGAATCAAGAGGGTGAACAATACATCAGTAATTGATGCTACCACCAAATATATTCATAGTGTCACCTAAAACTTCATTTACACAAATATTTTAATAAGTGACAACTGACAATTTGGGCGCTCATCAAGATTATAAGTAAATATTACTTGGTCAGCATTAAAGTACTGGCTTGAACTTATGCATCAACAGTAATATCTTCCTATTTTCGTTATACTTCCGATGTAATCACTGTAAAATTGATTTCTTTCGACAGTTATCTTGCTTTAAGCAGATGCAACTTTCCACAGTCATTCAGTGAACAAGGAAAGATGTTCAATTTAGGTATTTGTTTAATATCTCACATAGATAGTTTGATGTGCTGTGATGCTGAAATGCTATTAACTAATTGTTGTCAAAAATTTTCCAAAGTCCAAATCTAAGTTCTGAAAATGATATTTTGTCAGATACCCTCAAGAAAGTGATGGGTTACACAATTATGTTTAAACTAGTAGCAAATACCTAACTGAGCCCTGTTTACCAAATGCACTCAGTTTGTCGCTGAGAATGAAAATAGAGCGGAGTTTAATGACACAGAAAAAATATTATTAAAACAATTGAAAATAATTATTTACAAAATACAGATTCCAATAACAATATTATTGAAAATTAACATAGTTTGTTAAAGGATAAGATAGTAATATGAAACCCTGCTTTCAATATGATAAAAACATCAATTATAATATTTTCAATAAAATATAAGGAAAAATGCAGACATTTCGGGTTGAATAACTGCAACATCATTTTTAAAGAAGAAGATTTTATGCAAATGCCAATAAGAGAAAAGAGAAAGAGAAAGAATACACATTCAATTCAATTATTACTTTTATTCATAAGATGCTTCATTTTACTGTTAAAGTAAAAAATGGACAGGAAGATATGGACTTTGGCTAACACGAAGTCTCGATTTGCCCTTATGGAATATAATGAAAAAGATATGACACAAAATTTTAACATTTCACTATGCGATACAAAATCAAAATGTTGGAACACCTATGTGTAGGTATCGATGTGATAAATAATGTCTTACTTTTGATGCCAAAGTGTATTAATTTAAAAACCTCAATTTTTTTTCCCGTTAGTTAATTCCAAACAACTTATTGTAAAATTGAAAATTAATCTGCATTTCCTTGTTTTCAGATAATTCTCTAAATTTCTCTATGGTAATACGTATTTTCTGTAAAGCAAACACTGTGTAGAAGAAAAGCGTATCTCAAGAAAAATAAAAATAAGATTGTTTACATACTGTATATGCAAACGACTGATAGAAAACCTAATATAATCACATTGTCCTACAACTTTTTGGCAAAACTAAATGAGGATCAATATTACCATCTTATCCTCTATATTTTTAACAAAAATTAACAAATTTAACACTTTTTTTAATTGGTTCTTCAAATCTATTTTATTATTGTATTCAGAGGTTCTATTTCTAAGTATATTACACTTTTGAATAGAAAATATGAATTCTAAAAACAGTGATATTAAATAATAGTTATTTATATACCTAGAGCGAAAACTGAATAAAAATTTACTAGTATCTACCCTAGTTATACTTTTCATCTGTGATATATACAATATTGATGATGAACTTTTTTATTAAGTATTGATTATATGAAAAAAAGTTATTCTTGATAAAAAGTTCTGCATGGCCTAAAACTCAAAATGAAGTAATCAAATTTCAATTTTTTGCAGTTGTATAAGCGGTATGTTAAAAAATGTAAATTTAGCTCCAGAGTAAAGTACCTAGAGATCGACATTAAATCCAGGATGCACTGACAAACAAATAAATTTTTGATAGCAAATGGCAAAACGTAAGACTAGATGTAAATTATCAATTCTAATACAGAAAAGTTTGTAAAAATAACAATAATAATAATAATAATAACAAAATCTATTTTTTATTGGTGGAGGGATAATATTGGATATCTAACCGTAGTTTTCAATTAGGATCATCTTTTCTTAAGAACGATTGTCGGTTTTATAAAAAATAAGGGTACTTTACTCTTGAGCAAAATTTACATTTTTCGACATACCTCGTATACGGCTATAAAAAGTTAAAATCTTATTACTTTATTTTGGGTTTTAGGCAATGCAGAACTTTTTATCAAGAATATCTTTTTTTCATAAAATCAATAATAAAAAAGTGCCGACTTTATTGGACACTGTATTTCATACTGCATTCAAGGTATTGAAAAAAATCATAATGTTTTATTTGAAAATTCAAACGGTCCTAGAACTTTTACTTTATCGTCCTAATACTTTAAAGTTCAATTTTTCTTCCTAAAAATGACCCAAAAAAAGGTATCATTACATTATTTACAATTATTTATTACTTTTAAAACAAATATAAAAGCTGTCAGTTTCGCAGTTGTTGTCATCTTTCTGAAATGCAACAAAAATGCCGAAGGATTGAACATGTGACTTATTTGTACTTATATGGTTCACTTTTTGCCAAGCCAAGGTAAGAGAGTACTCTAACGAGATCCGAGCAAGACCTAGCGCTGCCCTGAGCAAATCAGCTACAGCATATCGATATAACAAGTGGCTGATACCTGGCTCTGCTAAAGTAGTACCGCCTCTATCTAGGCCTAAGGGACGGCAATGCAGAGCGCAGGGTGCCCTGCCTCCCCCTCCGCCCGCTACTACAGTACGCTATAAACATACATAAACTACCTTCTCAACTCTCAACTTTCCAATAATAATAATCATAATAATCATAATAATATGTGTAATTAAAAACAGCGAGGGAGCACTCTAGCGACTAACGCTACACTGTCGCTAAAATGACGGAACCTCACAGAACTACAACATCGAAACATGGTTATTTTGTTAATAATAATAATTATAATAGGCGTTATTATGAAAAATTTGTACTTCGATAGGAGAATGTATAGGTGGCATTCAGAAAATTGTTTGAATTGGCTCTGACCTTACCTTTGAGGCTAGAGACCACAAAATTCTGTCAATTTTGCAGCCCGAGTGCCAAAATGAGATAAGAAACCTTCTTGTCAAAATAAAATGCTCTTTTGGACGAGTTTAGTATTAAATGTGCATGCCTTACGGATTTCAATCCGCTCTTCATTTTTGGAAACATTTTGAGACAAATTTGAAACAGATGTGACGGTTTCCTAATGTACAATTGTTGCAAGATGCAAATCTCACATGGAGGAAACTGGGTGTTACGCAGACTATACATATTTGAGTTGCTATTAATTCAATTATCTAAAGGTAATATGTATATCACTTTTCCAAATTACGTTTACATTTACATTTTTAAGTCAAAATCGAAGTTGAAGAATGCCAAAAGATTTACCTAAAATAGTCCTATAGAGAAATCGCGAGTCTGGTAATATTGCAGTAATTTAGCTTTTATGAGTTGGTTGCAGCAATGGACGAAAATTTTGAAATAAGTTTCACGTCAATTTCGTAGAAACATATGATTTCTATTCTCCAATTAGAAACATTTCGCTTTGGTTTCAATTGTATGATGGGATTAAAATGCAGTATAATCAACAGTTTTCCGTAGATGGCTGCTTCTAAGCTCCTCCACACTGACTATTTTTGAGTTCTTAATGTAAAGACGTTCTATATATTTTATGATTTCTCTGGATAAAATCAGCCATAATTCAATTTTGTTGCTGTTAATTTTCCATGTGCCTAAACAATTTTGTTTTTGATGTCAAGTAAACCCGGCAAAGAATTTTAATTAGATTAGTACACAAAGTACTGAAAACGGGGATAAAAAAATTGGCTTGGTGTAGTGTTCACCAAAATAAGAAAGTTACCATGAACATGAATGCAAAAATGCTTTATTTACATAATTTTAAACTGGATTTAAGTAGGTAAATCTTTATGGTCGTTTAACAAAAAAAAGGTTAAACTGAATTTAACAGCTTCCCATTATTTTCTAAGTCACAGTTGAATACATCGAAAATAATTCTGAAATTGTTCATTTCGTAAAAGACTTTATTCAAATTTTTTGTTTCAAATACAAATTTAAATACAATGCGATCACCAGAAATTTAGAAGCTTTATTAATATAAAAAATAAAATTTTCTTGCTAACATGCAGAAAATTCAAAATTCATATTATGGACTGTTTGAATTTCATTGGTTGATATTATTGTATACAAATTTTTGCCTGAGGATACATTTTTTACTTTAACATTGTGTATCCTAGAAAAAAAAATAATTTTTGATCCATAATCACGGGATCTGTTCTGTACTTTGATGAATATTACAGGTGATTTTTCTATCACTTTTAACTTTGTATTATGAAAATTTCCAAAAACTGTTTTAGCGATATTAACAAATACTTTATCGTTTCCCAAATTTTTGATAAAGGAACACTTTATTATACGACTATAAGATCTTGAGTATAAATTTCCCTTCCGAAATTTTCTGAATACCACCACAAGTAACGCAAAAGCAAGGAGACCACACAACCATGAGCTGACAACATAAACACTTGACAATCTTAAACTCTAGGTCCTAAAAAACTATTATAATATTCAAAATCGTTATACAATTTACAGTTTTCCGTATAAAATACAATTTCCATCCAATTTATATTTTTTTGTGAAATTTTTTTCTCAAAGTTTTTTTTTATAAAAAAATTATCACCAATAGATCCATAACAAGACGAATCGTGATCACACTTCAATTCGGAACCACTCGCACATATTATTATTGAGCCAATTGGAAACAATATAAAAATTTTGCGGTCCCTAATTCTAATGCTAAATATAGTATAAAAATATAGTATATCACAATAAATATGAAAGTCCGTTCAATTTTTCTCGTTTTGGTATAATATTATGCAAGAATTAAAGACAATGTAGATAATCTACGATTACGATCACTTGGTTTGGTCAACCCATAAGCTATCTTTCGATTGAGGCCAGCCACCTGGCAGTACTGATTTAATCCTACTACAACTATTTTTAGCACAATTCGACATGCAGGCACTTCGCAAGAGGTGAGTTGTAAAGAATTATCCAAAACGAGGTTTATATGTGATGGAAAATAAGCTAGAACTGTTATATACAGGATGTATAAGAAAAACATGAAAATATTAAGAGTTTGTTTTACAAAAATTTAGAAAACCTTGTAAATGTATACAATGTAATTTTTGAATTATTAATTAATGATTTTATTATTTGTTTTTTAATAGGGTAAATATTTTCATGAAATAAAAATATTTTTAAAATTTGACAAATTGAAACAAAATCATCCCTTCATATATTCACATTTCTAAACATCCTGTATAGGTTAAATGTTATTGTCATTCTTTTTTCTCTAACTATTATATAATACTGTGTAAGTTGATAATGTCTTGGTTTTCTTTCTAAGAAAACATTTTTAAAAGAAGTGTCTCAGAACTAAAAACTCAAAAATTGTGCTAAATCTGAATGTCGTCGGTCTATATTTTGCTTGATTTCAAATGTATTTATGGTAATGCATAAAGTTTTTAAAAAATGTTTTTCAGTATGTGTTACTAGCAATACAAATAAGCAATATTTGAAACTATTTTGTTTCTTACCAGAGATATACGGTATGTAAGAACATATACATTTATACGTTTGATGGAAAGAATAAAATTGTGATGCATCTATCAAGACATTGTCAACTTTCAAATCTGAGCAGAATATTTAAATAACTTTAAATTTTATAACGGCATACACTGATATTAATCTAAAGACCTACAACAGCAATGGGGGAAGTATTAGTTACTGTGATGATGACGTATGAACGATTGCTCATGGGTGTAACTCGCGACCGAAGTTGTTCTCATGGTTGGTGGAGTGGTGGACTAAAAACAGCTAGCAGATAAGCATGACACACACACATATACATATCATTATTTACTTGCAGTCAAGCTACACTAAGTTACATATAGTGGTGCTCTATATGGTACGACCCTTACCCTGATTGCGCCTCGTGTATTGTGCATCGACAGCCTTATCAAAGTTAAAAGCACGGCTCGGATCGCATGACAGCGATCGAATCCAAACCCTCTACGGTGATTGGTAGCCCGTTGTCCCGTCAAAGTCGGAAGAAACGCGAACTTACTTCAAAAAGATTTGGTAAAAAATCCAAGGACTATATAAGTGGAGTACAATGATTCTTAATCTATAAGATCGCGTAGGTATATTTTTAAATACAAAATGCGTATTTTACATAGCATTACGAATATGCCCCACGTCGGGCGCCATGAGATGACCTTGAAGTTTTAACGCAGCAATAAAAGAGAAACTACATGGAAATTTGTAAAAAATATACAGCATTTGCTGATGTTGTATGCAGTAATTCGATTTAAATTATAAATTTACAAAAATAAAAAAACAATGATGGACTTGGAGATTGAATGACATTTATAAAGTTCTAGAAAACATTCACGAATCGAAATACCAAATACTTTCGATTCAACTTGAAATACATTTCAATCACAGCCATTGATGATTTCTTTTGTTTACTCCACCTATATCGAATTTAATTATAACAAGATGACTTCGAAGGATATCGAAAATGTATTATGTATTTTTCCGAAATGTATTATCTTTGAAGTAATCAGACTTTACAACGGAGCTATTTGAACGAGGTGGCATTCTATTGATGCCATTTGAGACGTAATATCTGTATATTTCTTTTGATTGTTTTAGATTGTGTGACCATCTTATCCGGTTTCAACTTAGAAACGGTACTTTTTGGGGCATTTCAGCAATTCAAGTTCATCATGAACAACCTGAATCACCGCCAGGGGGCGTTGCGACCGAGCTGTGCGACGTAGAGGACGCCGGACCGCCGAAGACGTTGTACCTCGCCTGCGGTAAATCGCGGAGAAGTGAGTCGAGTTCTGGCAGCCACCGATTGGTCCTCGCACCAGCTGGGGTGCCCGCCTCTTAATCAACGATTACACCTATAATTCGTATTTTAAATTTATGTAAAAAACGACTACGAACTAGACTTAGATTAATCGACATATATTATTGTAATACCAATCTGAAAAACTTAATGAATTTCCGAATTCGAAACACGACTTATGTACAAATTTTAAAAAGGGAAACGTCACAAAGGGTGATCCGATACAGGGTTACTTATCATTTCCCGGCAAAACCCCACCTCCACAACAAATAACAAGGGCAAGTTGCCTCTGAAATGGTCCACATTGGAGCTAACGTATGCACCCTTAACATTTTTGTTATACCACTGAATTCTGATATTCCAATATTCGAAACATCAGTGCAACATTTGAGTTCCCACAAGTGGGTACCCTAGAACGACACTGCTGTCTATAAAACTCATAGTTAACTATAACATCATTTTGCTGGGGACCATTCAAGCAGACAGCTGCTGTTGTACCTTGTGATTTGTTCCGTGAAAGTATGAATTTCGTCGCGACATCTGCACATCTTGCAGAAACGTTTAGACCGTGGTTTAGGCCTCGATAACAAGAAGCGAAACATATCCTATACTTACTAGAGTCAGTTAGAGCCAAGCGGGTGGGTGCATGCAAACTACCTCTATGATTGGCTAATGGGTATACTATACGCTACGATATACTGAAGCTCGTTCACACACGCGCAACACATCAAGTCGGTCAATGTGTTTAATAGAATCGTTACGACCCATGCCTTTTGGTCGCAAGGTACATCAAAACTATCCAGGCTAAACTGGACGGTCTTGAGTTTCCGATTTGATGCCTAAAACGGATGGGCCATCAACAGAAAACAACATAAAGCTTTGGCTAAACGGAGATAGGAATTACTTTACCCTCAACAATTGATTATATGTATTAATATTTATTATATAAAATTTGCAAAAGTAACGAACGGTTTGTACTTGAAGCAATTTCCTAGATCCGCCACATTCATCATATTGAGACTTTGTTCCATTTATTTTTTGTTAATTCTTTTTGAGGTATTTGCGGATAAAATCAGCGGCTGAGTAGTACTTTGTACGTCCGTTTCTGGAAGGCTACGGGTGCAGCAGCGGGATGATGTGGCAGTGTGCTATTGGTTCAGCCAAAATATCGCCTTGCTTGCCCAAAAATGGCACACGGTTTCTCCTTCAGACATAGTAAAAACCACCAGATCCAAAGCAAAATGGGCATGGAATGACTATGGATGGTCATTTTATCATGCCCACCAGAATTAAGCATATATACATTATTTAGAAAACGAGATAGATTACTTGCTAATCCAATGAATATTCAGTGCAGCTCTCCAATCACATTGAAAGGTAGGCCATCTCAAAAGTAACGGCTCATCGATTAGAAAAGGAAAACAACTGAGAAAATCAAATAATTCTATTAGTGATTCTAAATATATACATTGTAATGTGATTTTTCTACATAGTGATCGTTTCTTAAAACATGTTTGATACTATGATGCAAACACTCTGCCTAAGTTCCGTCGCTTAAAATTGTAGCTAGTTTGAGACTGAAGTTTTCAAGTTTTCGGTTTATTTATATTCACTGGTTAAGAATATAGGGGGGGATAGTTATAAATCTTTTGTTGGAATTGTTCATTGCATGAGCAACCTTCTACGAACGTGAGATATCGTTGATTTTGAATCGCATAACAAAGTACTAACAGTGACTAGGCACGTATCATCTATTCTTATACTTCAAAAACTGATTCAACCATTCGAAGAAACCGTTGGAGACATCAATGTATCTAGCAGTAATTTCAAGAGATGGAACTTGTACGATATTAAAAGTGTTGCAACTATCTATGTATTTAGAACCATCGATATTTTTGCTCATTTCCTCATTTGTATTTTTTATGACCATGCGGCCTTTATTTTTGAAATGTTACGTCCTATTATGACAATTATAGAAAAGTCGTAAGAGAGAAGACAAAAATTACTGACCCATGATTTCCATCATTTGAATTAAAATTTTTAAAAACGATGGGGGTAGCTCTGGATACAGATGGATTTTAATGTGACACCAATAACGACTTTCTCCAAAATATTTCCCGACATTTTCCAAAAGCAATTCGCGCACATATATTTTGACTGAATCGCATCCATGTTACAGCAGGGAGACCGACCTTCCCTGAACCCATCACAACGACATCGAATAACGACAGAACAGACAGACAGACTGGCATTCTCACGCACACACTCACGCGCCCGTCTACTCCGCCTACGGGGGCGCCTTTCACACCTATCACTAATTATTGGGACACAGCAATTTATGTTATGTTCATTATTACTATATTATTACTTACAGTTATTAAGTAAGCGATCGTTAAGATCCGTAAAAAACCAACACAGGTGCAGTTCTAACATTAAAAAATCTACCTAAAGACTCACAAAACAGGGTTGCACGGTGACGTCCAAATGGGGAAAACACAGTATCCCAAAGTATCTTTCATTTTATTTTTAGGGTGGCCGTAGAGCCACCGTAAGATTGCTTATATTTTTTCAATAGAAACCTTTACACTAAGGTTTGTTCGTGTGGAAAATAACGGAATCCTTCAGTCAATAATTTTTTAAAAGTCAGTTAGATAGGATTCTAGCTGTTATGAAGAGTTACTTCCTATACAGCGGGCTCTGGACATGAGTCACACTGCAGAGAGTCGAAGTAAAGGGTCCACGAAAGAACCCCAGTGTAAAGGAATCCGTGGAAGCCGTCGGTGACCTTCACAAGACCTGCTTTTGCGTCTGAATTCGAGTTAAACTTAAAGATAACGATATAATCACAATTGTCATTCACTTTTATAAAAGACTTAAGTTGAATAAATTCACTAGAAACTAACAAACATATAATAAACTAATAACATAACGGTTTTTTTTTATATAGAACATATATCAAGGGCACGGTCCCGCGACGCGCGCCGTCGCCTTCTGGACGCGCGCAAAACCGCCCCCAAAATAAATGTGATATAAAATGCAACAACATAACAAAGAAAACTAAGGTGGCAGGTCTACCGGGCCCGCGTTAGCTGCAGTCGGCAGAACTCATCCAAGCGGAGGCCCGCCAGCTCGCGCCACAGCAGCCCCAGGTCCAGATCGAGCGGGTTCGGATCGGGCGGGGTGGGTGGCGTGGGCGGAGCCTTGGCGACGGCTCGGGGGGCCGCGGGCTATGGCCACATCTGCAACGCCCTTGACAGCTGACGTGTGTAGCAGAAGCCGAGGGGCTTGACGAAGTGCGTGTCCAGCGTGCGGCAGTGTGGACACGGGACCATGTGGCTGTAGTCGCTGAAGAAGTTCAGCCGCTGGGCGGGGTGCAGCACGGGCTTGTAGCATGAGTTGCACTGTAACAATACAAACGTATTTTAACACCACGTAACTAATATCGATTCGAATGAGTTGGTCAATCGTATAAATTCAAGGAGAAATGAGCAAAATCATAACATTAATGATTTGGATGGATGCATGAATAAAAGTCATATTGTAAAAACACTAGACGTTTTAAAAATTGTCTCTGAAAAGAATCTAAGAGTTAGAGCGATATTTTAGAAAACAGCTCTTCGAAATGCATTAAATTACACCTAAAAAAACTGTAGTAAACAGTTAGGGTTAGTCGTCAAAGAAGTTACCAGATATATATCTTCTTCGAACCGACGACTATCGATACTACTCAATGCTTAACCTAGATACGGTCATAACCAGAAAGCGACCTACTATATTGCGTACTGCTTTGCGCCACAAATATGTCCATAGTAAGTCATCATAAGGTCTAAACACAAAATCAGTCAAAAATTTATTGCAGAATATATGTTGAAATCATTTGGAAACATCAATTTTTGAGACAGCACTGACGAGAAAATTATTGAAAAGTAAATACTAAAGTGGACCTAGGTTGGAGCCATGCAGCATATCTGAACAAGAAAATACAAAGCCGAAGGCACAGTTGAAATGGTTGATATTAAATTGTTTATTTGTTGAGTACGATTCAGCCAGTTTAATTGTAGTGAATGTATGACTGAAGATTGTGGTGTTGCTACGATTATACCAATTTTAAAAAAAGGTTTTAGAAAGGGGAGGTCAACAACGGACCAAATTTTCATGGTGAAGGAAATCCTTATTACATTACACAAGGAATAAACTAAGTAAAATATTGAAATAATTTGGAATACCAACCAAACTGAGGTTATTGAAAATAATATTAGAAAAAACTAAAAACAAAGCATGAATAAAATGTGAATGTTCGGAAAGTTTTACTGACGCAGAACTGAGACAAGGAGATCCACTCTCAACGCTTCTTTTTAATTTAGCACTAGAAAAGGTCATAAGAGATAGTAAGCTGAACAGAGAAGGGCACATATTGTTTAAAAGTCACCAAATATTTAGTTATGCAGATGACGTGACCAAAATTGCAAAATATAGTAGGGAATTAAAAAAAGTAACGAGAAAACTTGTGGAGGAAGCACGTAAGTGGGATTGCAGATAAATCAAGAGAAAAGCAAACTTTTGAGAATAGGAGAACAAAAAAAAGATACCAATTTCAAATTGAGAACGCAGTACGGAGAGATGGAGTTCAGGAATATGTGTATTTGGGTGCGCTGCTAACAGCTAAGTGTGATGAGAAGCAAGAAATTAATAAAAGCAAACATAAGTTCAGCAGCAATCAACCACTTAATGAAATAAAAAAAATTGTTTAGAGGAGTAAAATTTAGAATGTACAAAACAATTTTGAGGCCGACAGCGCTGTATGGCAGTGAAACCTGGATCCTCAATAAGAAGTCAAGAGAAAACTTGTTAAGGTGGTAAAGGAAGATCTTAAGAAGAATTCTAGGGGGAAAGAAGACAGAGGAAGGCCGTGTAAGAAGAAACAATGAGGAAATATGCGCAATGTACTAGGCACCAAAAATTTACGAAGGTGTAAAAGCCAGAAGAGTGCAGTGGCTAGGGCATCTAGAACGGATGAAATATGAAAGAACAATTAAATTGTAGGGAGTAAACCTAACTACAAGAAAAAAAGAGGGAGACCGAGGAAGCGATGTAGAGACAGTGGCAATAAATCTAAGGGAGAAAAATGTAACGGATTGGAAAAAAAGGTGAAGAACAGAGAAAAATAACGAGTTCCCAACACAATAATAATAATTATTATTATCTACTTATTTAAAATTGGTACTTACTTTAATCCTTTCGGTGCAACACGGCATGGCAGCGAATATATCGTAGGAGTACATGGTACCCAAGACGAGGGATGACCCATCCCACTTCTGACTGCAGAAGCGACACACGATGGCGCGTCCGCTCACACCCTCTAAGCAGCCCATGCAGACCACTGTAAGAAACTGGGTGCGTCCTTCCACTTTCACCTGGAAGAGAAATTCGAGTACACGTCACCGTTATGGACTTTGAAGGCTGTATCATAAGTTGCGCTACAAATTTTCTAAAAGGTGATCTAGTCGATTCTCTTACCTCAATGCAACTTTTCGCGTGCTGCCTTGGGCTGAGGAAAAATGTTCCGTCCACCAGAGGATATCTGTCGAAGACGAGCAGCTGCTCCTCACAGAGGACGCAGTGGACCTTGGAACGTCCTTGGGAAGCCAAAGTGGACAGGATGAAGCAGCGGGTGTCATCGTTTCCGTGGTTGCCCTCGTCCTCTGTCTGTAACAAAAAGAGAAACAGTTAGTAATGACAATACAAATTATGTGCGCGAAATAAGTGTTTTCTTGTTAATGGGAGATGAGAACGTCAACTTTAACTTTTGTTCAACTGTATTCAGGATAAAATGAACAGCATTATTAAATTAGTAGTTATTTATTATTTTAGGAGAGAAGTAAAAAGTGTTCGAGGTTGTGTATGTCAAAACACCGTTAAAATCTAATATTTTTACTCGTCTATAATGTATTATTTTGTTCTGAAAAAAAACGACGAATTAATATTGAAAAAACATATTATTACAATATATTAAACAGAAAAAAATTGAAGATTTAAACTGGCAGGCTGTTGTCCTTATAGCGACATTAGTCCGGTGTTGTCAAGGAAACCTTTAAAGTACTCAAATATTTCTCGATTTAATTATGTGCTTGGGTTTAAAAAATTGCGAACTTAAGTTACTTATTAGTTATTTTGAATATATAATAGTATTTTTCCACGGTCGGGAGTAGAAATCACTTTCTATGACATCAAAATTAAAACAGAAGTAGTCGATTATTCCCAAGGGAGTATAATGCTCCCAAGGGAGTTTACATTATGGAGAACGCTTTTCATGCAAAAAAAAAGATAACATGGAAATTATTTATTGACATTTAAATTAAATGTTACATTTGTACAATTTTCAAAATTAATATTAGAAGGAATATTACTTTCGCTTACATTTACGGTTTTTGTGATTGCGCTAGTAGTGGTACCTACTAAAACCTGATTAGCAATTTTGGTCTTATTTTCAATGGAGTTCTCGACATAACCCTCAGCGATTTCCAGCCGGCATGACGCTTTATTGTCGTGATATCCACACCAGCATCTGCCAGTAATGTCGCTGAAGATCTTCGTAAGCAGTATAACATGCAGCATCAGGTAATTTTAAATACGAAGCTCCTACACTCGGAATTTTTCCCATGGTATTCTTGCCAACTGGCTGCGAACTACATTTCCCTGCTTTGTAGTACAAAAAAAGGCGCTTATGCTTGACGTGGGGAGGACGAAAGGACAGGTATTTTCGAAACAATTCAAGCATATTTTCCACATCGGTAACCAGAAAGGTTCGTGTAATACCTAACAACAAAAGTAATCTTACCTTAATCATTAAGAATTCTTTGTCATCTGCACTTGATAGAAAATGGTCGATTTCATCCTTTGTCAATATTTTCGATTTTTTCGCTTGATATCCGCCACCGGTTCTTTTCAAAAATGCGATCAGCTTGGGGAATTTGCTTATATCTATGTTGTCGTAAATTATCAAGCATGACTTAACCATAGAATATTGCGCCCATAATGTGGAAGACTTGTAATTCTTTGCATTTTCACTGAAGTACGCCAACAAAACATTCTCGCTGTATACTTGAACATTTTTCTCGGCGCACCACTTTTTGAACCGATTGTAGGCTATATCGTATAAAGATCTTGACTTCGTAGGCAGCAAATTGCTTATTGCAATATTTGCAGCCTCCACAATCTCTTCCGACTCACAGTTTTTCATTGTGCACTAAACACACTTTAAACTAAACCAAACTAGCACCTTAATTTGACAATTCTTTTTGTTTGTTTATTTTGTAGTTATGACAATAACTCAACGACTACTAAATAAATGCTCAAATCCGAACACAATAATTCTGGTGCTACTTACTTCATAATGACAAAATATGTGTGTTTAAATTAATGAGACCGTGGCAAAAAAAGTATATACCATTCGGGAGAGATGCTATTTTGTCCTCGGTGCACTGTAGCCCTCGGGCTTCAAAGTGCTCTGCCAAAATAACGCATTTCTCTCCCTTATAGTATAATGTACTATTTTTTCAGGGGAAAAGTGATATTTTGTTAATTGTTAAGAGAAAAACAATGATATATTTTCACGATAAAAACATGAGATGTTTTGCGCATCTACAGAAACATAAAAATGTCACGTTTATTGACAGTTCTATAAAAACACGGTTTTTAAAACATCAAAAGTTACGTTGTGCCTTGCTTCCACTATTACTGTTTGTATTTATTGGTCTAAAAATACCCCTAGACACTTGAACAAACAATAATCCAACTGCGAGACCGTCGACTTCCTATCTTTGCCGGCTGCTAAATATGTATTGTTAATATCCGTAACAGTCAATAAAGTTTGGCCAGAACGAGCGGAGCGCTGTAAAATTCGCCGATAAGGCTGGAGGACGCGGAGAACGACGTCTTTGATCATTTTCCGATTGGAAACGCCGAGGGATAATATCCGGAGAACATTTAATAAGGTGGCGAGGACCGGATGTAATAACCAGAGAGGGTAAACAGCTTCTCCAGTGCTGAGGTTAACCGTCATACTGGGAGGGCACATGGCCAAACGTAATTTTATAACACGATAAATTTTTTGTGTCGCAAAAAAGATTTACAGCACAAATAAGACAAATTTTGTTTTACTACACATTGTAGTCTAAGCTGTATGTAGAAAATTTCGAGGGCATATACAGGGTGTTTGGAAAAGTTGGTACAAAAGTTAAGGCGGTCAAGTTCTTGGTACTCCAGAGCAACGTTACTGGACGTTTTTTAAAAATAACTTTCTTTCTAATTAGGATAATGGAATGAAAATTGTAGGTAGGTAATAATCAGAACATAAGGGTCTTTAACTATCATAAGTTCCATCAAAATCGGTTATAAATGAGGATAGTTTCCTAACTACGCTTAAAAAAATAGCTACTTTTTTTTCGAATCCTGCGTAGTTTAGTCAGAAATAATTATTTTTTAAATAATGTACGGTTCAGAACAACATATTTACATAGTAGTAGAAATCTGTCACTGTGACAGTTTCATTATAATAATTGTCACTTTCACGTGCTATCATTTAAATTCGTACACTTCTTTATTTTCTTAGTTGTGATCTTTGTACCTGACATGGCATTTTATTCATTTTTTTACAACCATGAACCATCATGCTTTTACTAACCATGAATATACCGATATGCATTGTATTTATGGTTTTTGAAATGGAAATAGTCTGGCGACTCAAAGAGAATATTGACAGCGTTTCCCTGATAGAAGGCAACCTTCTACAAGATTGTTTACGGAAATTCATGGAAAAGCGATGGAATCAGAAGCCCTAACTCCTAAATCTTTTCTTTAAAAAAGTCTTATTCATTAAAAAATAATTTTCTTGATAATTCAAAGGATTAAAAAAATTCAGTCATTCGTCTGTGGCACATCCGACTTCGAGCTTGCTGACTCTCATTAGTCATTGGTATGCGTGTCTCTCACACCCAACAGAAATGAACTTGAGTACACGTGATGTAACACGTATAGTCCTTGCTGGCAGCTCGATCTTTGTCATATCCGACGGAAGGTCGAGAATACGCGAGATATAAGTGTCTAAATGTAGAAGTCCATGATGGACTTGGCGATCTCACAAAAACTGCTTTAATACAATTATTGTACATTTGTGTATTGCAAATTTTACAATGTGACATTTATTACAAAATATTGTTACGGAAGCTCAACTACCTTTTTAGTTTGTTAATTATGCTTCTGTTTACGTTAGAATTTATAATTTTTGTGATGCCTTTATTTTGACATTTTCTGGAATATTCCCGGCCACATTATATTTGATTCTCGAGACCGCGGAAAACTTGTAGAACCCTAAAAACCTATATAAGCGGATCGGTTTCGCTGACACAGTTCAGTTTATATTGAGCAGTCGAAACCAATTATTAACAAACGCCACAGTAAAGTGTTGACAGTGAAATTTGTTTGAAAAATATTATTCGTGTAATCAAGAGTGACAATAAAGTTTGTTAGACTACGTGATGTGTTTCCCTGCAAAGTCAACATAGAGGTTACAATAGTATAATTATATTAAAATTCACAAATATCCAATTACTATAATATTTTTGCATTTCCTGCACTTTCTTTCTTTGCATTGTTTTGCCACAACAGCGGATTTATATGGCTTATTATATTTGTAGTTTATTCTACGATAAAATTGTAAGTACAAGTTTATAGCAACTGTTTTAGTAGTTTTTCGTTTAGTGTAAAAAATTATATATTTATATCTCAATATCACATATGTGATAAAACGATCTATTGTTTAATTTAACCCCTATGCCCTTAGGTTATTGCAACCCTCCCGTTTGTTTTGCACCGTATTTGCACAAACATAATTTCGGACAGAGATGTTCAGTTATCTCTTGGTGTATGACACCCCGATCGATACCGTATTGTTTGATGGGGATGTAATTACTGGTGGATTAGTGGAAACTGGCAGGTACAACGATGTTCTATCAGGTGCTCGAGAATGGATAAAGCTTTCTTAATTAATAATTATCATATCAGAATGCAAACAGGGCTGTCGTTCGCGAGAGCACGGCAAATGTGTTGGGTCTTCTATTTTTGTCTAGGGACTGTGAACAACGTTAATTGACGTCATGGACAGTGACAGCGAATTAAAAATGGCGTTTTGAATTTCCCTCTTATATGGGGGGGGGGAGGTCGATCTAAAATGCCTGCAGTCTACACCGTAAAAAGAGTTGTAAAAATTACATATTCCAGGATATGTTTAGTAGTAGTTTAATTCTGTCTTTACGTTTTGCACAAAATATGTTGCAATTAAGAGTATTATAATAAAATATAATGAATCTGTGCAATATTGACAATAAAAGTCGTTAATAGTACATCATTTTGTGTTAAATGAACAAATTTTTTTGTTGTTGTGTACACCTACGCAGCTGCAGCACATCAGCTGTGTCACCACCCACACAGTACACCATACCAAACTATAATAAATACTGTTGGTCGGTCAGTGGTCGCGCGGTTTAAGGCGTCAGTACTTGAATCGATATGACTAGATCGGTGTGGGTTCGAGCCCCGCAGCCGGTAGACCGTATATCAACTATATTCGTGGAGAGGATTGGCAACCTCTCTGCGGGTATGGTAGGGTGGAAGAATGTTAGCTTGGGTCAATGTGAGAGATTGATACCGGTCGATAGTTGACTACCCCCCTAACTCACGAGGTTTTCCAAGTTTCCCTCATTCCTGCATTGGGTCTACCAACGTAAGTCGTTCCTGGGCACCAATGCGGCCTGCTTAATAATAATATGCCGGATTTTTTTCGCGGTATGACCGCATTTTATTGCGTCTGAAATGCAATTTTATAACATCGTTACGTTGTTTTAATAAAATATATGTCATTTGGCATGTACTGTATTTTCCAGTAGTTTCTTATAATAGAGTCTGTATTTTTTATAGTAATAAATCGTATATTTATCATTTTTATCAGTGTATAACGTAAATATATACGCTACTGTTATGAGTAGAACAAAGCAACGGATATGTAGAGAACATTCCTGCAAACGATGTCTATTTTAATAAAATTTAAAATTTTAATATGTGCAGCTAATAAGCATCATAAAATGGAAATTCTCGAAGGTAAATAAGAGCGCTATGTTCTCTATTTTTGTCTAGGAAAGCTACATAATTTAATTAATGATAAACAAGATGCAGCTCCTGTAGTCGTATTTCATTGAAAGCAGCGTTTTAATTAGATATATCTTATATAGAAGAGAACTGCCAAGAGAGCGTTAGTTTACAAGAAAACTTTTGTATTTACTAACTTGTTTCTTGTATCAGCATTATTTATTTATTTGTTGATGATTCAAATATGTTTTACAAATCGTGATTAGTCATAGACAACACAATTTTTAAGACAGATCAATACGTTGGGTTATCGAATTCATTTTTGCATTTTATAGAATGATTTTATAAAAATGTAATAAAAAAATATCCTAATATATTTATAAAATGCAAAACCTTAAAAAAATTAAATGACATGTTAGCAATAAGTCATATGTTCTTTGATAAATAAATAATATCTAGATAACATTGAAAGGTCTAGAAGTGTCGCTAATATAATGTTTATTGCATTCAGATAGTATACTGCAGATGCAGTTTTTTTGAATTTTATATTTCATTATTTGGTTTAGTGTTTGATAAAATTGTTCATAATATATCACTATTTGAAAATATTAAACGTATTACCAATTCTTCATTTCTCAGATAAATCTCGTATACAGGACGTCTCACTTTTTAATAGCAGGACTAAAACCCTTAGTTTCTGAGATACAGGGCGTTGAATTCTATTGTTTATTTATATTTACTTTGATTTAATTTGATTTTAATTATTTATTTTTATATTTATTCCCATTTCCTGAATTAAAAAAAAAATATGACTCAACTATTTAATTTAGTTATAACACAATGTTTAATAATGATGATTTGACATCTAAACATTATTTGCGGTTTTCCTTGTAAACGCTACGTCCTATCGACTTGGAACAAGAAGGTCTTGTCTTTATAAAATTGATTGCTCTTTCATATTTTCCAAAAACATTTGCAAAATTTCAATTCAGCTATACTTTTGTTTACAAAAAGATTCACAGATACCACTATAACTCCACCACTGGAAATAGCGATGATTTTCGGTGTCGAATTATTTGGTTTCAAATATCAAGTCGTTTGTCGCAATATGACGATTTTTTTGTTAGCGGTTTTTTCGTTAAAAGATAAATAAGTAATTAAAAAATAGCGTTTTAGGATTTATAGGAAAATTTAGTCCCTAAATAAAGTCCTCTAAATACCCTTAGAGCCCTGCTATTTAAAAATGTGACACCCATGGTATTTTTATTGTATATTTTGTTGTTGTTGTCTTGACATATTGTTTTTATTTTCAAAAATTACATCAACACGTCTTTCTTGATATTGATTATCGTTTAATAAAACTTTTGATAAAATCTATTTGACTTTTGAAAATCTGATCTTTAAGATAACTACACTAAAAAAAATTGGGAATAGATGCGTCATGAAAAATGAAGTCAATATCGTAAAAAAATTTTAGGAAGGGGCTGTTTATTAATATTTTTATATATATTTTTTTTTGTATGAAGAAAAATTCAATTATTATTATTATTATTTCAATGGCAAAAATGCCTAATTAAACAAAAACAGTATACTATGCATTATCCTCGTTTCTGGAAGGAGCTATAAACAACGTTCTCATCGACTTATTAGATGAAATGCCGCAGTTGCTCTCCTCTGTTTCAATTTCAGACAAGAGGGTCCTATGCTGGAATATGCTCTTAATCTGATGTATGGCTCGAAATGGCTACAGAGGTGTTTCACGTTAGTAACAACAAACTTCTCGTCCGCCTCACTTCAAAGGCCTTGCTGGGTAGTCTGGCGAAGTGCTCTTGGAAGATTATTTGTACGGCATGAATAAACGCAACAGGTATTTGACGCGACGTTGAGAAATTACGGCGATAAGAAGGTTGCTTGATGCTTTGGAAGGCTTTAGTCTGTGTTAGAAACAAGTAGTTCCCAATTTTCAGTGGCAATGCGATTGCATTCTTTATAATCAACACTTAATTATTATTTTTACACAATGGAACGATATATTCATAAAACTACAATAATGCTACATTGGCGTAAAGTAATATTAAACAAGATAAATCATGATTGCGTTTGAATTACATCATCTTGATCTTGTCTTGGTCTCGTAAGACAAGACAAGCTAAGACCCAGACAACACTTGACAACTCGAAGATTTAAAAGAAAAGACAAGGCAAGAAATATTGCTACGACAGGAAGTCTTGCGGATATAAGAAATACAAGTACAAATATTGTATTTCTATTGTAGGCATATACAGGCTGTATCACATAATAGGGCCACTCCCATGTATCTCACTTAATATGCGAGATACGTCAAAAATTTTGAATTGTTTCTTGTTGAATTTTTGGAGGCCTTTATGCTCGTAAAAATAAATTTGAGATCCATGGCCAACTTTATGAGTAATAACAAAAAAACTTGTAAAGTGCCCAAACTTTAAGGCTGTCTAACTTTTTTATTTTAAGAGATAGAGAAAACTTATTGGTAATAAATTTTGATTGCAAAATTGATACCTTTCATCTGATGTAAAGAGATTTTTTAAAATATCGTATGTGGTTTGCTGCGCCCTCTAGGCGAACAAAAAAAATTCTATTAAAACAAGCTATGGCCACAAAAAATTGCCTGTTTTCTCGTCTTTCATGCAATATACTATATGTCGCCCGTATCTTCTGTATTTATTACAGTTTTTTCAATTTTAGTATAAAAAATGTACCTAAATATTTTCGTGTTGCTCAAGATAATGTTGAAACTGTTTTAAAGATGCCAACTGCAAAAAATTAATAAACAGAATGTACTTTTTTATGCAAAATGCAGATTTTCTTATAATATTAATATTTTATTGGTTTTCACATTAGAAGCAATTGGGTCTTTAAAATTGTTCTAAGTGTTGCAAGCTATGAAAACAAATGTTTTTACCCCAGTAATGTCATTATTAGACCGTTTGATTATTCTTATGATGTTGTGCAGATGGCGCTTGAAAATTCTTACAGTTTATTGTTATTTAAAACAATATTTAATTTTGAATAACAATGGGGTTTTTAAATATTTAAAAGTATATGTTTGTGATGTACTGTCTGACTCATCAGAAATTGAGGTGGTCAATTTGAGCATCTCACTTAATTCATTATTACTTGTCTGTATTAATTATAGGTACTAGTATTAGCTGATGTTATTAATATTTTCGGATTTTCTAGTTTTAAGCTTACCCTTTCTGTTTAAATTTAAATAAAATTTGTTTCTAATTCAGCACTACTTATTTCAGTACTCAACTAAATCACTGAATCGATTAAATTAATGTTTCGAGAATTAAGAGCATCTCAACTGAAATGTAAAATCGCTATGGAGAATTTCAATTAATGTGTAATCCTCAAATTGTAACACATTCAAAATGATAGTTTTTCAATCCACAATGAACTTTAACAATTTTCAAACAGTTTGTCAAATGGTGATTTTACTGAGGCAATACCTTTTTTATTTTCATAGCTTGTAACTTTTAGCGTAAGCTACATTTTCTGTGTTAAAATAAATTTAAAGACCCAATTGCTTTTAATGTGAAAACAAATAAAATAATAACATTATAAGAAAATCTGTATTTTGCATAAAAAAGTATATTCTGTTTATTTTTTTTTGCAGTTGGCGTCTTTAAAACATGTTCTACATTATCTTGAGCAACTCGAAAATATTTAGCTACATTTTTTTTAACTAAATTTAAAAAAACTGTAATAAATACAAAAGATAAGGGCAACATGTAGTATATTGTATGAAAGACAAAAAAGCTGGCAATTTTTTGTGGCCATAGCCTGCTTCAATAAAAATTTTTTTTATCCGCCTAGAGGCGCAGTGAACCACATACGATATTTCAAAAATCTGTTTTATATCAGGTGAAAGGTATCAATTTTGCAATAAAAATTTATTACCAATAAATTTTCTCCATCTTAAAATAACAAAGTTAGACAGGCTTAAAGTTTGGGTACTTTACAGGTTTTTTTGTTATTACTCATAAAGTTGGCAATGGTTCTCAAATTTATTTTTACGAGCATAAAGGCCTCCAAAAATGCAACAAAAATTTTTAAAGATTTTTGACGTGTCTCGCATGTTAAGCGAGATACATGGAAGTGACCCTCTTACGTGAGACAGCCTGTATATTTTATTTAAAGGATATCCAGTCTATAACATTATTTTTAAAATTAAATCTTATCGGATTTAGAATCCAGTTCTCCTAAAACTAATAATTATAAATTCAACTAAAGAGATTTGAAATATACAGGGTGTGGCACTAAAAAATGCAATGAAATTCTTTCGAAAAGTCTATTAAAGATCCCAGAAAAAGATGTACAGCATTTTTCAAGACAACTCGTTTCCAACTTCTTTGTGCGAGTACAAAGCGTCCAAACTCGATCGATTACGGAAAAATGTCCAAGCGATCACCGACAAAGCCCTCCGAATTTCCAAGCAAGCGAGACGGTCCTCCCGGCCGATCAATGGCTACTTGATTATTATCGTATGCAGGCGATGAGGGTTGTTTCCTGTTTTTGATAGTCGCGACGAAAGTTACAGGGCTGGAGAGTCGTTATAAACTTCCACGAAATCCATTTTATTCGCTCAGCGGGACCGCTGACCACAGGAGAATATAACAAAGTGACCAAATAACACGCGCCATGCAAATGGGGAGTCGAGGCAGAAACATTTAATGGGATACGACAATCTGGAAAAGTTAAGGGTCCAGAAATTCGAGGTTTCCCCTTGAAATAACAGTCCACTAATTTACATAATATATTTTTTAATGGAATCCAGTATTTTTGTCTATACAGGGTTAACTATGACTTTGTACAAATATTTTAAGAGGGGATAGAGAAAATTCAGAATTAACGGAACTTATTCATAAAGCAAAAAAATTTTTTTTTCAAAACCTTATTAACCCCTAATTTCTCGGCGACTATGCCGCCTGTCAGCTGCGAGGTTAGGTATATTCTGTCAAAGTCGAAGTTGTCAATGGCAGTGACAGAGCACTGCGTTGCCACGTGTAACGATTTACGGCGCTTTTAAAGAAAAATTTTTGTTAACAAAATATTAGATTATGTAATGAGAAACACGATATGGTAGCACTGAGAGTAAAACCTACCTTACTGATACTTCTAGAACTGATATTTGGAGATTTCAAGAAAGTTAAATTATTTTCTGTTTTCTAACTTGTTTACATTATAACTTGTCGTTGTAAAAATTGTTGTACTTGCTGGGCACCTCTTGGTTTCCTTCGACCATTTCATAAATACACAAATACTTTTTTTCTGTAGGTATATCTATTATTGTAGTTTAAAAATGCTTTATTTTTACGTCACTAAGTAAAAAAGAAGTTACAAGGAATTTAAGAAAATATGAAATTGGTTCTTTTTTATTTTCAAGTTTTCAATGTTAAAAATTTAAAGCAGATTTCAATATGAATACGTCAGAAGTTCAAAAGAAATCGAAAAATTTATTTTAGTGAGTGTCATTAATATTGCAAACGATAGTACATACATATTTAAAACTACAGCACGTGTAAAACAACATTCGTGGACGTTGTACAATTCGTACAAATGTACGAGGATTTGGCATATTCTTTCTACATATTTGGAAAACGTCTTTGATATTCTGCTGCTGCACGATATGCACTTTCGTCGCACTTCCCATAAATTAGTACCATATCCGTAATTTCCGCAATTACACGAATTTGAATGTGCGAAAAACAAATACTGAAAACTAATATCAAAATATTTGCGATATTATACGGATCTTCCGATGCTGGCGCCATCTGTAGGTCATTAGCCAAAGTGCACTAAAGCTCGTTCCATTTTTTAACTTATTATAGAATTAATAATAATAATACTAACAATAGTAATGATATTAACAATAATCGACCATGTTTGGATATAATAATATTGTAGTATTATTATTTTAAATTTCCCGAGGCGTTTACAGAGCTCTGTAATATTACTTTTCTGACCACTACTGCTGTTTGACATTTGGAGAGTATTAGAAACAATGCAACCAACAACACAGCACAGGTTTATATGGACTACGGTAGATTACAACAATACAGGGTGTGGGAAATATCACTACATATTATCTCAGCATGTGGTAGATTGGGTCTAAACAAACAAAATAACGACAGTATAAGAATAATTGTGTACTAATATGTAAAGCCCGCACATCGTTCACAGATGATGTCATTATAAGGGATGCATGGCACATTTAGGGTGGGTTAAGAAAAATCACACGTTCAGCACGTCCTTTTAACTGGGAAATAAACTGTCGCAAATAACAATCAACAATCATTTATTGCGTTATTTATTGAATATCTTGATGCTGTTACTATTGCTTCAAGACAGCGAATAACTGAAAGTTTCCGTGAATAATTAAAATGTATGTATGCTAAAGTAACCCTGCTATAAGTCTAATTATGTTTAAATAAAAATAACACACCTGTCCCCGATTCTCAACTGCAGTGAAATAAATTCAATTGGAAATTCATTCCACTTAAAAAAATCCGGAGTATATTGTCACAGAATTTGATTCGCTCGCACCAATTCGATGACTGTGGTATCGCAAAAGCCTAGATTGCCCCGATCGCGATGCTGGTAAACAAACAAAATAATGCCGTGTATCGAGGCGCGACTGGAATATTGAGAATCGTTCGAGAAATGGATCTAGAGCTGCTAGAAAATACCTGGAATATTTATTTGGTCTATAAAAGAAGAATAAACAGCTGAGTCAGTCAACCTTGAATTGGAGTGTTGGAAATTTCCTGGAGTTTCAAAGTGAAATAGTGTTTACTTTAGTTGTAATTAGTATTGAGTAGTGTACAGAGTGTTTAATAAATATCAGTAAAAATGAACTGCTTTTCTGGTAAAAGAAAAAGTCGGGTTTGGAAACCCGTGACAATATTATATTTACTATTGTTGAAGCTTTATATTCCTTTAGTAAGAACCATGTGAAATAATTCCCTAACTTTTTATGGGAAATAACTACAATGATAATGGTCAAGAATATAGATTTTCTCATGAGAATTTACGTCACGTTGTGAAGGAATGTTAATTCGAGAATCCGCTGCAGGTAACTCAATGGGATGTTTCTCTCGATTAGCTGGCATGAATAAAGTTATATTCGTTTTAATATAAATAAAGAATATTTAAATATTAAGGTCGTGGCGGAGTCCGGACCTGAGATCTGCAAACGAAGTACGGGTTTTACTAATATGTTAGTACTCGCAGCTATGGTTACGGCAAGAACCCTCACAATTCGCGTCCATTTGTATTTTACTTTTTGTGAAACTTGTCCTATTAATGGGCTTTGCCTCGTTGAAATTTTAAAAATATAAATATTTATCTAAATTGTTTACTCCTAGATGTTTACTGTAAAATATATAGATATTTTTAAGTATTTTACTAAAACTCGAAAATAATAGTACATTATACTATAAGGGAGAGAAATGCGTTATTTTGGCAGATGTGCAATTACAATGCACCGAGGACAAAATAGCATCTCTCCCGAATGGTATATACTATTTTTTCCACGGTCTCATTAACTTAAAAACATATATTTTATCATTATGAAGTAAGTAGCACCAGAATTATTGTATTCGGATTTGAGCATTTATTTAGTAGTCGTTGAGTTATTGTCAAAACTACAAAATAAACAAATAAAAAGAATTGTCAAATTAAGATGCTAATTTGGTTTAGTTTAAAGTTTGTTTAGTGCACAATGATTAATTGTGAGTCGGAAGAGATTGTGAAGGCTGCAAATATTGCAATAAGCAATTTGCTGCCAACGAAGTCAAGATCTTTATACGATATAGCCTACAATCGGTTCAAAAAGTGGTGTGCCGAGAAAAATGTTCAAGTATACAGCGAGAATGTTTTGTTGGCATACTTCAGTGAAAATGCAAAGAATTACAAGTCATCCACATTATGGGCGTAATATTCTGTGGTTAAGTCATACTTGATAATTTACGACAACATAGATATAAGCAAATTCCCCAAGCTGATCGCATTTTTGAAAAGAACCGGTGACGGATATCAAGCGAAAAAATCGAAAATATTGACAAAGGATGAAATCGACCGTTTTCTATCAAGTGCAGATGACAAAGAATTCTTACTGATTAAGGTAAGATTACTTTTGTTGTTAGGTATTTCAATTATTCAGTATTTTGATTTTTTTATAGGTTGGATTAATTCTGGGGATTGCCGGAGCTTGTCGAACTGATGAACTAGTTAATTTAACTGTAGATGATATTGAGGATGTAGGCTCTTCCTTGATTGTAAAAATTCCAAACACTAAGACAAAGATTCCACGAACCTTTCTGGTTACCCATGTGGAAAATATGCTTGAATTGTTTCGAAAATACCTGTTCCTTCGTCCTCCCCCACGTCAAGCATAAGCGCCTTTTTTTGTACTACAAAGCAGGAAAATGTAGTTCACAGCCAGTTGGCAAGAATACCATGGGAAAAATTCCGAGTGTAGTAGCTTCGTATTTAAAATTACCTGATGCTGCATGTTATACTGGTCACTGCTTACCAAGATCTTCAGCGACATTACTAGCAGATGCTGGTGTGGATATCACGGCAATAAAGCGTCATGCTGGTTGGAAATCAACGACAGTCGCTGAGGGTTATGTCAAGAACTCCATTGAAAATAAGACTAAAATTGCTAATCAGGTTTTAGTAGGTACCACTACTAGCGCAATCACAAAAACTGTAAATATAAGCGAAAGTAATATTCCTTCTAATATTAATTTTGAAAATTGTATAAATGTAACATTTAATTTTAATGTCAATAAATAATTTCAATGTTATCTTTTTTTTTGCATGAAAAACGTTCTCCATAATGTAAACTCCCTTGGGAGCATTATATTCCCTTGGGAATAATCGACTACTTCTGTTTTAATTTTGATGTCATAGAAACTGATTTCTACTACCGACCATGGAAAAATATTATTAAAGCCTACCTATTCCTTTAATAAAAACATAACAAATCAATAATAATATTCCGACTTAATAAATACAAAGAGTTGTCGTTTTTACTGTTGAATACAGTAGCCAATAAGTTGTATCTTCTAAAGGAACAAAAATACAGTCACAGATATAAAATGCGTTGTCATAATCTGTAATTCCTTTGGTTACAAAATTTATCTTGTTTGGAATAACATATTATGTTTTTCAAAGTATTCAAATGAGCTATATTTGTCTTGGCAATACATTATATCATTAAAATCACTGCTTCTCCTGACACATGCATATCAATAATTCATTTGCCATCGACCCAGAATTTCTACTTTATTCCTGTCGACCGAATATCGAGTGTTATCCGAACCGTAATATGACGGGGATTGAATCCGGATATAAGAAATACTGACAATCTGAAATTCCGGCACGCGTTTTGCTTTCGGAGACTGAAGATTAATTGAAAGATATATTTACACGCCTCATTCTGCCTTATCGAAGATCGACGTCCCGATTAGAGAACGGATTTCCAGTTATAACGGAGATTTCGTGAGTCGAGAAAAAATCCTGCCTCCGAAGACTTGTAAGGATTCGTAGAACCCCGAGAGATTTTTATCTAAAGTTAATTAACGAAATCCTAACAAAAGTCGACCTAAACCTGTTGATAAATGTGTATTATTTCGGAATTTAACAAAAATAAGAGATACTACATAAGTGATACTACAAATCAATGCTAATACTTTATATAACCTTTTTTATACACTTTTTTGTTATGTATTAATAATATTGTATGAAACTAACCATTTTGTGGACAAATATTGCGACTATCGTTGAATTACACCCATAAATTTACTCACGCATTATTTATTATTAGCTTTTGTAGTATTTTGCAGTAAAATATGAATAAAATATTATTAATTACATAATAGATTATTCTACCTTAAATTATAGGTTTATAGATTTGCACGAATTAAAATTATTAATATTTTGTAATAAATGCAGCTATAGTGCAAAATAATAATATCTATGATGATATTAACACAACACTTGTGGTGGTCAATACCAAATCTATAGAGACACAACTGTAGTATTATTATTTACTACAAATTGTATTAAAGTTGTGTGTGCAGGTGGATCGCCAGGTTCAGCACAGCCACAAGGTGTAATTACATATTGTATCACGTCTAGTCAGATGTTCTTCTGTCGGATAAGTCATCGGTTGCCTCGCCTCCTTTGGCATACTGGAGGGGAGCTAACAAGCTTAAAAGCGGTGCATGTCTGATGTGCAACTAATGACTTCGACAGTTTGTTTTAAGTCGTTCTTTCCTTATATACATAATGAAATACTGCTGAGTACGTAGTATTTAATTATTTATATAATGTAAGTAGAGTAGTAACTATTTTAGAAATAAATAATAAATTTAAAGAATATATAATCTTATTATATAAGAACAAGTTAATCTTTCAATAAAGTTACTATACTTGACGAATAATGAAATTAAGCTAGCGTTGCAATAAGTGTATTAATGTTGATATAAGTATAGCTATAAAACTTCAGCAAGCAAGCAGCAAGTTCTGGTAAATAATATCACATTTTATTTTAGTCCCAATTATACCATTTAGTTACCCAGCAATTCAAAATTATTAGGTACATTTTTATTTGTACCAAAAATACTGGTAAACATTATATTAAATACGGCCCTGGTACGGACACGCTCAAACAAGCGGTAATGGTATTATTCAAATTGATGTATGTGTTTTTTTTTCTTTTCATTAGCATATCTAGATGTTTGGTATCAGAGAACATACATATGACTTCATTGATAGGAATTGTAGGAGATTTGATTTATATTAGCTTAAAATACCTTTCTAAAACAGTAAAAAAAAAGTTACAAAAGCTAATAATAAGGAATATATGGGTAGATATTGTGGATGTAATTCAACGCAGGTTGGGGCTTTTGTCCACTGAGTAGTTAGTATCACACAATATTATTAATATCTAAAAATATATAAAAACTTTTACATAAAAGGTGAACATTTTTCAAGTAGGTATTGTCATATTTAACTCATTGACAAGATGTCACTTTTTGTCATTGTCGATATTTAACTTCAAATAATTTTAATTTTTATAGTTAGATATTTCATTCAACTTAAAGGAGACCACCTGAAGAAGCAATCCTAAAAATGCAGAAATAAGTCAGATCTCATCTATTGTGGTTGAATTTGTCGTGTTCCCACTGCCAAAAAGTGAAGTTAGATATTTATAGTGTTTTATTAGCAGGTTAATAAATTAGATTATTTTCTTTAGATAATTATTGATTAGAGCTTTGTCTGTGGAATTGTTCATTAGCATACCTAGATGTTTGGTATCAAAGAACATACATATGACTTCATTGATAGGAATTGTAGGAGATTTGATTTATATTAGCTTAAAATACCTTTCTAAAACAGTAAAAAAAAAATGTTACAAAAGCTAATAATAAGGAATATATGGATAATGTGGGTGTAATTCAACGCAGGTTGGAGCTTTTGTCCACTGAGTAGTTAGATTCACACAATATTATTAATACCTAAAAATATATAAAAACTTTTGATGTATGTGATTGGTGGATGAGAGGAGTGGGAATTTGGAAGAATGCGCAATAGTCTGCGGCTTATCTCCCTCTTCACAAATCTATGATTAGAGGCAAAAAATGTGTAAGAATTTACGCAATCCATATTGTGCAACTAGCGCCCTCTAACAGATATCTTAACTAATTAATTTTAAAAATAAAATGTTTATCCTCTAAAACACAACTGCACCAAATATGACTCATATCTACTCAACCCTTTTCAAGATTGTTGATTTTCGGTTTGTTTGCAAATTTGATTTAATCCATATTTAATTAACCGTAAATATTTTATTATAAGGAATTTGAACGTCTACTACCCTGTTGCTGGCCCATTAGTTATGGTTGTTTTATATTTTACCTTAAAAGTCCACTGAAAAATTATACATAATACGGTTAAACTGTCGAAGAAAGCAGAAGTAACAATAAGTTTTATTTCCAGAACAAGCCCAAATAGGAGCTAAAACCCATCTGTGAGCCATAATGGGGGCGTTACCTAAATATACCGGGTGTTCTCTCTAAGACTTTCAGTGCGAATATCTCAGAAATCATCATAGCCAATGCGACGAAATTTGGTATACAGACACTAGATGGCGCGTAGAATCTGATGGTAACATCAATTTTTATACAGGGTGTTCCATTTTCCAAAAAATCGATTTAATTTTGATTTTTTGGTTGTCAGCCCTGCTAAAACTTATGTTTAAATTGAAATATACTTAATTATGAACACATTCTGATAAATAAACATTCAAAAATTTCAAAATTTAACATAAATAAACGCCTTCAAAAAGTACCCAAATTTCATTGTTTTGTCATGTAAAATGTGTATAGCCTTGAGCCAGACTTACACAGAAGAAACTAACATCGGTGAACGTCAAAACTATGAACTGTCATTGAATTGTCAAATATTAATGGCATGAAGTATTTTATTTTACATAAATAATTTTTAATTAAAATTATGCTGGTTACAACTGAATCATAGCTATAATAAAATACAAAAAATCACTCCATTGGTCTTTTTTGAAAATTTTGTTCTTTTGTAAAATACTCTCCAATGTGAGTTAGGAGACTTCTTTATATTATCCATCATTCCATGTATAAAATTAATTCTAACAAAATATCTGTGCGATATTTTTCGTTCATTCTGTTTGGTGTCCTATTTTACGAATCGTTTTGTTTCAATGTAATTTGTGGCACTACACACATTCCTGAAAGATAAAAACAATAATTACAAATTACTGTCTAGCTTTAAATGAATTCTTGATTAATTAACAATAAAATAAACTTACATTATTACATCTGATTTTATATTAAACACTTGTTCTGTATTCTAATTTCTTTTACAGAGCAACGTTCAATCTGAGGAATGTTCATGCATGTATGATTAGAAACAAATCTTGCCGTTTGATCGTTCAATACCTACCTTATTACGTTATGTTGTGTATATGTTGTAACAACAGTTAGCTTTCAACATTTTAAAGATATTCTAACAAGATGTTTTCATACTGTACATAGAATTATGAAATTAGTTTATTTTTCTTAATTTTATTCGTTTAGAAATTTTAAAACCCACGACAGACAACTGAATTTAATGTCTTATAGAATACTCTTCAAAGAATGTGAGTTACAGGCTTCTTTATAATATTATCCATCATTCCATGTTTAGAATTATTTCCAAGAAAATGTACGTAATATTTTTCGCTTATTCTTTCTGGTGTCTGTTTTAATGTAATTTGTGGCACTGCACACACATAACTGAAAGATAAAAACAATAATTATAAATTATTATCTAGCTTTAAACGACTATTTGATAAGTACCTACCTACTGGGTATCACATTTGCAGGTGATTCTTCCTAGCAAAAACCAGTTGCTTTATTTCAGTTGTGTATCATGAAATACAGAAATTGTAGTTCATTGTTTACTATTTTACAGATGTAGAGTTCTTCTTAAACATAAGTACATAAGTAAAGTGCTGAAATATGTGGATATAAGAATCAATCATTTCTAGGTTATGCTTTCGTAATATTTTCTTTTGTGGGGCTAGGGTAGGTTCAGATTTGACTTTCAACGACAAACAGGTTCACATTATAATTAAAAGTTTTAGAAATGGCTTTGTTTGAATTTATTTGTTGCTAAATAAGTAATCAATAATTATTACAGCAGTTGGAAAACAGGGATATTCTTTAAGTACTTACACAATTTTGTAAATTATTTTGTCATAAAAAATACGTGTACCTAATTATTATTGTACACTGTAGTAACATAAAAAAACGATTTACTGAAGTTTTATTACATTATAATGGAATAATTTAAAAATTTTCACAGATATTTTACACAATCTTCACGCTGTAACTCTAGCTGTAGCGGTAGACTGCGCCGGCACGGCGACCCCAATGCTCCAAAAGCCTCAACTCAAGTCTAAATTTTTATGGACAAGTCTCAATAACACCATTGTGCATACGTAAATTGCATTAAATCCATTATTTAGCGTTATTTATGTAAAATAAAATACTTCATACCATTAATATTTGACAATTCAATGACAGTTCATAGTTTTGACGTTCACCGATGTTAGTTTCTTCTGTGTAAGCCTGGCTCAAGGTTATACACATTTAACATGACAAAACAATGAAATTTGGGTACTTTTTGTAGGCGTTTTTTTTATGTTAAATTTTGAAATTTTTGAATGTTTATTTATCAGAATGTGTTCATAATTAAGTATATTTCAATTTAAACATAAGTTTTAGCAGGGCTGACAACCAAAAAATCAAAATTAAATCGATTTCTTGGAAAATGGAACACCCTGTATACAAATTGATGTTATCATCAGATTCTACGCGCCATCTAGTGTCTGTATACCAAATTTCGTCGCACTGGCTATGATGGTTTCTGAGATATTCGCACTGAAAGTCTTAGAGGGAACACCCGGTATAAGCTTTTACTGAATTTTTGCAAGCTTTTCGCGTGATCCTCTTTATAATCCAGTGACTAGATGAAGATTACGAAATGTAAGAAGCTACAACGAAATAAAGAGGTTGATTAGCGACGCCTTGCAATAGTCATAATCGCTATTCAACCCACGCGAAGGTCGTTGGAGTGATTGCTATTATGCTGTTAGGTACATCATCCTTTTTGGAGTACGTCCAATTTTGTTATATGAAGTGATCGGGTGGTGACCTCGTTGAGCTATAAAATTGTTTGTCAGAATTTTAAATTGCACTGATACAAATTTGTCTGTAACTCCACATAACTTTACGTTGGTAATTTGTGACTATTGTGAACTTATGTACAATTACATAATAATCAGCCCAAGTATCCTCCCCATAGAGGGTTATTAGATCTGGCGATCTAAATATTACCGCACAATCTTGGCCTTGAGGGGTGGAGCTCCGTCCTGTTGAAACCATAGGTTTCTCCTTAGCTGCAAAAGCACATTCTTCAGGAGTGCAAAAAGTTCTTCTTGCAGGAAATTTTATGTAGCTTACGCTGTTCCATGTATGTTCATAAAAATAAGGCCCAATTAAAAGCCTACCGATGATGCCGCACTATACATTTACTCCAAAATGCTTTTGGTTTTGAACTGGATTTACAATGTGGGGATTTTCAATGGACCAGTAGAGTTCGTTGCAGTCGTTTGGCAAACCGACTTTCGTCCGTCCAAAGAACGTGCCGAAAAAGATTCTGATCGACAGTTTCTATATTTACTACAGTTTGAGCTATAAAATTAAGTCTGTTTTCAATGTGACGCTCAGGCAAATACTCCAAATTGTGAATTTTGTAGTCATGTTACCCACTGGTCTTGATTTATCCAAATTCAATTCCCGGCTAGCCTGCCGTTCGAAATACTGTAACATTTGATTCTTCCGAAAAGAAAATGCATCTTCAATTTGTCATAAGGTCGCCTCCAATATGCCTTTCTCGATATAACTTCACAGCTCTTCTTGATTTTTTTGTAGCTTGCCGTAAATTAGTAACATATCAACTTTTTATAAATGAGAAAACATTTTGTAGGGGCAAAAGTTGTACGTTTGACGTTCGTATTGTGTAAGTATTTTGTGACAGTTATGCATTTTAAACAACGAACATCCCATTATTTTCAACGACTACTTGATCCTTTCACTGTTAATGTGATTTTTAGGTGGTATTTTTTTTTGAGAGACTCTTTAAGACGATATTGCTTATAACTTTTTAATGGAAATACAGAAAAATTTCTCTAATAAAAGTTCATTAGAAAAAAGAAAGCTTTACTTTACACTTTAACTGAGATTCGAATGTATAGTTTGACAGTTGATTTACATTTGCGGTTGCTATGAAAACTAAGGACAATTGTTTTATCATGGCATACCAAGCTATTTAATAGAAACATTGCTTTTCCTACGTCGTAACTTTAAATTAGAGATTTAAGATTTAAAGAATTCAAATAAATATTTAGCTTTTTCAATCCTCCTGTATTTTAATAACTTCAATATTTTGTAAAAGTTGCGTTCTTGTTAGCAAATGCCTCCATTTCTTAAACAATTTTTATTATATACTAGACGGGTGTCCTCTGTTTTGGCGAATGCGCTCCCTGCACACTATTAAGATTAATTTCCCTAATTTTTAGAATGTTTATCAAGAAACTTGCCCCGAGAACTGAAAGAGCATTGCTTAGGTCAGTTTTTATTAATATCAGAATAAACCTACACACAAAGGTTTCAATAAAATTTACGTTTAAATTTGACTCTTCCCTTTTATAAAGTAGAAAAACCATGTTATTGAAGTTCTATGTAAGTAACGAAGCCACTTTGGATTTTATTGGTTAAAGATTTGAAATAATACATTCATTCCTAATGAAAAAGTATAGAAATATTTGTTATAAAAAAGTTTGTTTTTCTTCTACACTTCAATAGATGTAGAAAAGTACGATTAAATTAAAAAAATAATTATCACAAATATTGTAACCCTTCGTATATAGGTATGTTTGTTTCAGTCGACTCAAAATCAAGTATTCTATCACCTCCTAAAATTATTGTGACAATTTGCAAGACACCCTGTACATATACAGGGTTAACTATAACTTACACGTACAAATATTTTAAGAGGGGATAGGAAAAATTCAGAATTAACGGTATCACCCTTCAAAAAAATTCCAAACTTATTTATAAAGCGAAAAAAAACTATTTTCAAAACCTTATTAACCCCTAATTTCTCGGCGACTATGCCGCCTCTCAGCTGCGAGATTAGGTATATTCTGCCAAAGTCAAAGTTGTCAAAGGTAGTGACAGAGCACCGCGTTGCCACGTGTAACGATTTACGGCGCTTTTAAAGAAAGTTTTATTTACAAAATACTAGATTATTTAATGAGAAACACGATATGGTAGCACTGAGAGTAAAACCTACCATACTACTTCCAGGACTGATATTTGGAGATTTCAAGAAAGTTGAATTATTTTCTGTTTTCTAACTTGTTTACATTATAACTTGTCGTTGTAAAAATTGTTGTATTTGCTGGGGCCCCTTGATTTCCCTCATAAATAAAAAAAAATACTTTTTTCTGTAGGTATATCTATTATGGTAGTTTAAAAATGCTTTATTTTTATGTCACTAAGTAAAAAAGAAGTTACAAGAAATTTTGAAAAGTATGAAATTACTTCTTTTTTATTTTCAAGTTAGGTACATACGTATTTAAAACTCCAGCACGTGTAAAACAACATTCGTGAACGTTGTACAATTCGTACAAATGTACGAGGATTTGGCATATTCTGTCTACATATTTGGAAAACTTCTTTGATATTCTGCTGCTGCACGATATGCACTTTCGTCGCACTTCCCATAAATTAGTACCATATCCGTAATTTCCGCGATTACACGAATTTGAATGTGCGAAAAGCAAATACTGAAAACTAATATCAAAATATTTGCGATATTTGACGGATGTTTCCATGCTGGCGCCATCTGTAGGTCATTAGCGCAAAGTGCACTAAAACTCGTTCCATTTTTTAACATAGAATTAAATAATAATAATACTAATAATAGTAACAATATTAACAATAATCGACCATGTTTGCGTATAATAATATTATAATATTATTATTTTAAATTTCTGGAGACGTTTACAGTGCTCTGTAATATTACTTACTGACCACTGTCTGACATTTGGAGAGTATTAGAAACAATGCAACCAACAACACAGCATCGGTCTATATCTACTGGCAAGTGCTATGTGTGTGTAACCCCGTGTCACGGAGGAAGTGTCAAAACAATACTAGGATGAAGATAACCCACGATTGTACACAAAAGAATAGAATATTGATTATATTGATTGCCATAAGAATATTTATCTGAAGAATATTAGGTTCTCGGTGGTGGCGGACCGAAGATTGAACGGTTGTGTTGACATTGTAATTTTAGTTTTCCGTTTTTAGTGACAGTTTCAGTTTTAAACGTTTTATTTATTAAATAATGGATAGTTGCGATATATTGGGACGTGTGTAGTTTTCCACAATTTTCTTTATATGTACGTGGACATATTTTCCAGAGTTGAGAGCAATGCAGTGGAGTTACAGTTATCGGACAAAGTTTTCTAAAGAAAAACTGCCACGGGTGTATTCGAAGTTTTCTGTTAGTAATTCTTTCAATCAATTTTCTTAAAATAAATGGGCAATTTATTAACTCTACGCGAAGTGTGTATTTTGTGGCGAGTAATTCTGACGGACCTGTAATGAGTGAAAATGAATACTTGGCAGTTTGGAACGAAGGAACGAAAAACGAATGCAAAATACTGTAGCTAAACGGATTAACTCTTATCTATCAGGTACTTAGGTATTATTATTAGTAAAAATGTTTACTTTCGTTGTTTCTACATTCGGCAACGTTGTGAACCACGACCGCATGGTAGTTGACATATGTAGCCATCTTGGATAATGACTGATCGATATAGGCGCCCACTTTACGTAGGAAAAAAGGGTTTTGCCCCATTTTTAAAAATCGGGCTAGAATTCCGAAATAAATTTTTTATTGTCTTTTAGGCCTCCCTGAGCACGTGGTTAACATTTTTGTACTTAGTCATAGTTAACCCTATATGTCAATTATGGATAATAAATTATTATTATTAACTTGGGACACTTTTGGATTTGGATTTTTTGCCTTGTAACTAGGAGTTGTCATTATTCATCTGCCACAGCTTTCACTTCCACGGGAAACTCAGCAAACACTCGCTTTTTACAAACTAATAAAAACCCGGAGTTTAATATCGCGAAATGAAATAACGCTTGCGTGGACACGCGACTGGCGCGAACGCAATTTCAACAGGCGAGCGACTCCGGGCTCCGGTTAAAGGCACCGCCGGCAAGAGTTTTCCTAACAGATGGCATGTCAAAGAAGCGAGCGGTCCGAAACATAAATAAATTACCCTCCAGAGTATTCTAATCAAAATTATCTAGATTGCGGGGGAATTAGATCAAACACTTCACTATATGAGAGAGGGATCCGTCGGTGAAATGTACACTTTCTTGCTATTGGCAGCGGAACATCCCTTGAAAATCGGAAATTAAGTAAATAAGGCCGTTGCAGTTATTTTTTAGAATATTGTAATTGTACTTTTATTATTACTACTGATACCACCTTTTTCAGTGTATTCATTTATTATTCATATTTCACCAAACGTTTTCAATTAGTTGTCTTGTAAAATATTTATTTGAGAAATTCAATTGAATTTTGAAGATAAAAGTAACACATTAAGTCGCTGATTATATTTTTATTCAGTAGGGGAGACCAGGTACGAAAGTAACATATTTTTGTAAAGCCGGATAAATAAAAAATTAACAAAGTTATATAAATTTACTTGCTATAAGTCGCTTCCTTGGAACTTTATATATAGAAGAAAAATAATATTGAAGTAATTAAAGTTCATATTGATGTACAATTAATAAAAAAGTAGAGAGTGTACGTCGTTACAACCTACCCAATGGTATGGGACAAAAGTAACAGAACATGGGGACGTTTGTAACATATGAATAATAGGTAATAATTAGGTATAGAAAGTTAGTATTTACAAGGTATTTGTTTATTGATTATACCTATATAAAAGTAAGTTGTAGTGCAGGTACATAATATATTTTTTTATTTGAAATAAATAAATAAATAAATAGAATAATGAAATAAAAATATAAAATAATAATAATTTTTGTTTGGTAATAACAAAGAATCCTATTCCTATCTGGCTTTTGCATGGTTGTCTGTCACCAGACTCGTCCATATTCCATATTTGGGATGGATGGATGTTACAATCGTCCCTCTATGGCATTTACAATAGTCCCATTACGCATTTTTCACGCGATTGACAGGATACTTGCTTAAAACTTTTTTTACCGATTATTTTCAATTAAAATACCATGCTTAGGTTATAGTCAATATTGGTATTAACTGAACAAGCCAATAAAATAATTCAAAATAACGTTCAGTTCTAGGATTATGATAGATTAAGATAGATAATGAAAACTTACTTTGCATATCATTTTGCACTGTGCAGGTCTTAACTCGAACTAAAACACACTACGGATATTGTTGTTCAAATAAGTTAATGTAGATTTCACTGCCGACTCTATGATGACAACATAGACAAACCTCTATAGAAAGACAATAGGCTTACGGTTACAACCAACCCGTGTTACTTTCGTACCCGGTCTCCCCTACTATCCTGGTACACTGATAAAAGCAACAGCGCATGTAAAGTTATATATAATAGTAGCTGTAGTAACGTTTTACAGTTTAACCCAAGTAGCATTATAGTAACGAAAATTGGTACCGTAACGTACTTAATCACTGAATTTACCACCATGTAGCAAAAATACCATCTTCACCGTTTAAAGTCACTGTATGGTTTTGTAATTTTTGGTGGGGCGGTTTGATGTCTGGAAAGTGTCTAGAAAACTAAGCAGAAGCAAAGTTGACTAAACTTGTGGATACTAAAGGTAACGGCAACCAAGCTTTATTATTTTCTTAGAAGTGACAGTAGTTTTAAAGTGGTTTTAAAAGTTTTGGCACATATTGAAAACCTTTAAAAAACCTTTGGAGACACTTGATTATTCAATTGTGGCAGCTATCGCCACGTTATTGCTTCATCCATAAGTGATTTCCACATTTTACATGGGATTAAAATTACTTGATTGATACCTGATAGATTACTGTTAATCCAGTTAGCTGTTATATTTTTCTGTTAGTTTTTTGTTCCTTCGTTGCACACTGCCAAAATTATATTTTCATTCGTTACAGGCCCGCCGAAATTATCCACTAACATACCCGACATAAATTCCATTATTTAATTACTATAAAACGTTTAAAACGAAAAATTTGTCACTAATGCCCGGTTTCTGAAATACTCAAGCATTCACTAAAGCTTATCTAATACATAAGTTATCAAACACATATCCCGAGGAAAACCACTAGATATCTATCTCATAAATATGTTGTAGACGCATGACTGACAGATAATGTATACGTTCACTTTAACCTAACTTATTTTTTACTGTCATTTGCATTTGCGTTTTGTTGAATCTACAAAAATTCTACCCTAAATAAAGTGTAAAAACTAAAATGGAAACAGGATCTTCTACATCGTCAGATGAAGAATGCATATAATTAGTTAGATACATTACGCATGAGCGTCTAGATCTTTTGATACAATTGATAGGAGACGATCTTCGAGTGTATTTGTTAAATCGCATTTTTTATTTTCAATAATGTGCAGATAAATTACGAACACGCTTAATATTTTCCATCATACTAAAAATGCGATTTTAATATTCAAACTGTTAATTAATAATTACTAAACTGTCAGTGTCACGTTTGTTATTTATTCAATAGCTATCAGTTCAATAGCAATTGAATAGATAACTTTCAGAAACCCAAATAAAGATATGGCTTATATAAATTTATCTGTTTGATAGTTGTCGAACATATAGCCCTGAATGTTGAGAAATCAGACATTAAACTGTGCTATAAGTAAATCATAACTCAAAATATTTCATTGCTAGTTACATACTGTCCTCTAGTCAATTTTATGCAAACATTGTCGATTATTGTTAATATTGCTGCTATTATTAGTTTTAACAAAATTTAATTCCCTAATAATACAAATGGCAACAGTATCAGATACTATCAAAAAATATCGGATACGGTACGATAATTAGTTTGAAATATTTTAATTTCTCACGTATTTTTTTGTGTATTTATGATTTACTGATTTATGTGAAGTGCGACAAATACAGCAAACCAAAGACGTTTTCCGAGTAGACCAAATGTTACGCCGAGTCCTCTTTAAACCACATCGAACAACTATTGTAATGCCTTGGCAATAAACGTGTGGAAGTGTTTTTATGTATTTGTATTTTTTTGTTAAAGTTTGTGGTTTCTCCCAACGTGGAGAATTCACCTGGTCGTGGTCGTCGGGCCGAGTAGGTACCTTGCTATAAACAGAAAGAACAGTGGAGAAAATGAGAGGTTTAATATAGTTTTGAAAAAAATTATATTAAACCTATATATCGGATCGCCCTGGTATGAATTACGACTAACAGAGCCGTTTCCAAAGCCTCTGTATCCCAACCGATACATGACCCGCCGTAAATTTATAGAAGCTTTGGGGAAAGTTGTTGGCCCGCCCGGTGGCAAAATGTCCGCTTTCATGTGTAAATATAAATAGGCATTTTCGCGCTGCCGCTTTGCCCTATCCATGATGCGAAAGGATAGCGCTCCCGCATAAAGGAACTTTCGCAGGACGATGTATCAAAGTATCAGATTATTGAAAGCAAACAGGGTGGACAAGGGAAGCGGCCGTTTTTATTTTAATCTCGGAATTGATGCGATCTCGGGGGTCCGTGGATCTGCCTCAAAGCGCGTGATATATATCGGATCTTTTATGCGGAGGTAAATCTCTATCGCACCCGGAGGATTATAAAGAACGAGCCTCTCGATAGGAGCTTATCGGTTTTTGTATGTATGAAATCTGGGCTGAAAGGAATCGGAAATAAAATAAAGCGTCTTTAACGCAGAATATACGGTATATTTGTAGAAAACTTCTTAAAAAATCCAAATATTTACTTTGTAAATCGGGGGTTTTTGCGGCCGAGAAATTCAAATTTGTTTCTAATTCTTACGTCACTAGTAGAGGGCGCCATTTATAGCACATGTTTCTTTTAAATGGCAGAACTTTTTTGCTGCTTAGTGTATCCATGTGATTAATGAAACAGTCGATTCTCCTATCTGTTATATCTGAAAAAGGTATACCTTGTCGAAGTCGTTAAGACTAACAGTTTTCGAAATAATCCTATTTTAAATATTCAATGCACCGATAGAAAACTGTTATCGTTTCAGGTAAAGTGCCTTTACAGCAAAATATTACTTGAAAAAGTTGTTCAGAACGGTAAATTATGGAGACGTGCAAAATTTCAGGCAGCTGCCGTGAATAATGTGAGTTTACAAGAACAGTAACCAGGAAGAACATTCGCTTTAGTACGGAAAAATTATATAAGACGTGCCTAAATGTGTGTACAAGTCAGGGGACAAAATTTCAAACAGTTTTTGTAATATGAGCTAATTTTTTTATAAATTTCATGTTTCTAATAGTGATCAGGTACCGCAATTCTTCTTCAAAATTACTGTAACAAAATCTTATTAATTTTGAAGACAAGTCACTTTGGTCAGATCTATCTATCTTTAAGCTTATTTTAAAGTAAAAATGTTGTAAATCTTATTTGCAGGTGTCGATTTAATCACAAAATTTGGGAGGTTCTTTTCGTGCTATATGTGACATCGCCAGTTTGCATTCCAGCAAAGAGTAATTAAATATTATTAAATAGGTTTCCGAATGCGTATATTATTTTTTTGCATTGCCATATTTCTACATGTATGTTTTTTATTCAGAACCACCCTGCATGTCGTGGAATTGGGTATTATAAAAAAACACGTCAGAGATATTACGTGCACATATTAATAAATTTATATACTGCCGCGCAAGTCATATAAAAATTATTTTCTTCTAACTATGCTGCGGACAGCACGAACAGTTGTTATTTGTTTTCTCATAGCCCCGCCGTGTCCACGCCAGTGGCTGGCCTCGCAAGCCCTATTTATGAAACAAGTTCCTCGCTACAGTCCCTCTAAAATTATTAGTGTTAATTTCGTTCCACCTCAGACTTGCAGCATCCATAGAACCCTGCTCTGAAACAGCTCTAATATTAGAGAGTCTGGTCTGTACCAGACGATGCCCGCAGGTAATACACCTAAACACGACTGTAATCCGGAAGGAGAAACAGGAAAACAGGAGCAAAAACGTTCATAATGAAAAGCATATCGCGACCAAACCTCTTAATAAGGAGACTGGAGATCCCGTGAAAATTGCTGAAAACCACAAAAGGCATCTTTCACGGTCTTTGCGGTCTCGACCTCTAATTTATGAATTTCAGCGGAATCAGAGCACCTTTTTAATCACGAGGCGATTCTGGCTGCTCGTAATATCTCAAAGATTTATGGCATCTTAGAGGTGACTTTATGTCTGGGTAACGACTGCTGCAAACGTTAAGCTTAGAACGTAGTTATTAAAGTCTCATCTCATTTTTTGGGTAAGAATGTGCTCTTGAACTTGCCACGCTGTTGAATTATATTAAACGTTTCTGGTCTTTAAATTGAGGACATAAAGAAAGAAAACTGCTGATGTTGCAGTTTCAAGTAGTACTGACAGAGTTGATTAGATATATCTAGTGAGTAAAGTCACAGAGTGGTGTGAATATAGATGGGTTAAAGAGATTGACTGCCATTATTAAAGCAGTTAAAAGATTAGAGAAATATTGCTTACGTTGCAGTTTTAAAGCCGGCTTCATTATGTTGAGTGAAACTGCCATTTGGAACGGACGTGACACGAAATATAAAAATAATTATATCTATTCCTATAATTTTTGTGGGCGTATTAAAAAAATAAAAAGTATAAAAAAGTAAAAAAAGTATATTGCACTGAAGGGGACAGTATTGATGATGTACGCAAACATATCATAGCTGTCAATAATTTACAAGTTCATAACGGACAAGAAGTAGAAACATTTGTATTAGCTTGTCGAAACTGGGTAAGATGAGCCCAAAATTTTGTTGTAATATCAGGTATTAATTCTATTAATATTTAATTACAATAACGGCAAAAGCAGTTGAATTTTCTGCATTAAAATAGGTGTTGTAGAATGTTATTATTTGGTTTCTTGGGAATATCTTTAAATTTTTTGTCTGGTCGCCGATTATACGCCTTATCAAGTTTTACAGTGGACCAGTTTCCAGTGCCGTGAGCAAAAAATTATTTTTAAACTGCTCTTTTTGAGCAAAAATTTTTTTAGATAAATTCTAGTGATTTTCCGGCTTGTTATGTCGTGACCTCGGTCACCGGTCGCTGCCAGTAACAGAATTAAAGTGCACATTCCTAACTTTAGTCGGGATTCTTTGACCTGCCCTGGTTGTTCTCAGTCTAGCCTCTGTGGGGACAGACAGTGGCGGCGAAGTTTTTAGGGAGTCGCCACTGAAGATGTCGATTGTGAAGACCGGCGACACTGTGTATATTTTTACACATTTCCCTGTATTGTGTGTGTTAAGATTCTAACACAATCCACTGTGTTAATATAACATACGTCTCTTTATTAAAGATACAGATTTTAAACATTGTGTTAATATTATACAGAATTAAGATGTTATATAAACTGATAACATAATAAAAATCAATTTACTGCCTATGATTTAAAAAAAAATTATAACTCAGTTAAAATGAACCATAACCAATTTTGCAAAATATTTAACAAATTTATAACACATTACACGTTATTATATTACTAGCAATTTCACATTTTGTGTAAACCGTAAAAAATGTAGACTGTTAACATGAAAATTTTACACATCCTGAATTACACACTAGAAAATCGCATTCACACAACTTTTTTGCAGTGTACAATCGTCTCTGCAATGAAAACATTATTGGCAAGAATTATTTGTTATTATTTTTTTTAAATCATAGCATTTTTTTCCATTTTCAAAAAATAAAAGCATTTTTTTATATATTTTTAGGTATTAATATTATTAATACAGTTAAAAAGAAAAGCATCTTATTAAAAAATACCTATACATACCATTGGAGCAGTTATTTTCTACATTTACATATTTACAGCTATATTTTTAGGAATGGAATTAAATTTTCATAATCATTTAGTGACACGGAAATAACATACCTTATCTATTCTATTTCTAATTAGCCTGACGAATATATAGATTAGCTGTCATCCAAATTCAAATATGAACTAGTTAATTATCACGACATATTTGTGGACTCTGATGGTTCATTGGCCTATACGTACACGAGCAAAATATATAACCTGTATTGTTGTAAATATAGTGACTACGTGTGCTGTGCATGAGTTATAGGTTATAATATTATTTTTGTCTAGAAATCTAAATTTTACCGCACAAAAATAAGTACAAATTCACGTTCTTTTATATAAAGTAAATAAAAATTTTATTTTTAATAAGATAAAAAGAGAGATTCATAATGTTAATCATTTATTCACCTATACAGGGTGAATCTTAAATAAGTACAAATATTTTAACTGCTGGTGTAGTTCGTCATATAGATCAGTCTAGTGAAAGCCATTTTACGTAATGTTAGAACCTAGAACATACTTGGTATTAGTGCCAGAAATGCAAAAAATCTGGAAACGTCACTCAAATCAATGATCAAATCGTAGATCATATGTTTGGCATTAAAATCAATATGGAAATTGAAAATGTGATACTGACAGTGCAGTGACAGTGATGTGCATTCTTAGTAAAGTGCAGTGATAGTGACAGTGGAGTGTAGTGACAGTGGAGTGTAGTGACAGTGGAGTGCAGTGACAGTGGAGTGCAGTGACAGTGCAGTGCAGTGACAGTGGAGTGCAGTAACAGTGGAGTGCAGTGATGAGTTCAGTGATAATGATATTAGTCTTGTGAGAAATCAGTTGGAGTGTAGAAAAAATGATTATAGATCACATTCTGGATCTGTGAGTAGAGAATCTGTTTTATATTTTCAGTTTCATGTTTGTACATAGACGTACTTTATTGGTGAGGTATAGGTATGGCAATGAGGGGAGGTGGCCATACACATTTTTTATAAACAGTCAATCTTTGACATGTCTAAAAATTCTAGTTAAGCCTTGTCTTCATGAACACGAAATTCACGAAAATGCACGTGTTTTTTATTTAAAATGGAAAAGTGTCAACTTTTAGCAAGTTTTATTATTGCTATTTTCATGCATTATGTGGGGTTAGCAAGTTTGACGTGGGCTTCCGATAATCTGTCATGACAGTCAATGACAGTTTGATAATAAAAATAATATAAAATGTTACGGTTGACGAAATTCGCTAAAAGTTGAGATTTTTTTCCACCATCAAATAATTCGAGCGAATATTCGCAAATTTTGCGTCCATAAGGACAAGATTTTAAAACTCCCTTGAAGTAAAGACATTTGTGTAACACTGGCAACACTGTGAACCACACGTTCAGTCTGCAGCACTATGACTTATAAAAGTATGAAAGGTCTGCCTAAGCCAGCGGTCCTCAACAAGTTTTCTACTGAAAAATTACGAAATTTATTTAAAATTTCACTTTTTTATTACTGATTTGTTTGTAAAAAAACTATTAATTATGTGTTCTACACACCAAACTAAAATGGTTAAAATATTTGTACTTATTTAAGATTCACCCTGTATAACGTTGTAAATAAGAAAGCGTAGAAAACATTTCTTTATTATTAAAATCTACAGCCGCCACTGGTTATTAAAGCCATATTAACCATAATATGCCTTTAAAAAATGCTGTCTTATTTGCCAGAGACATTGCCAAACATTTATTTCTCTTTCAAATATTTCTCCGCCCACATTTCGTTCTCGGAGGAAAATTATTACGAAATAGATTTTCCGTTATAAGACTTTTCAATAAGTCTGTTTCGTTTCTCATTTTTATCTCCGGTAAAAAACGTTTGATGGAAGCAACATAAAGGCATCGTCAGAGAACGCGGAGTCTCCTGTATTGATTTATGATTATTTCGTTAAGACGAACTGACATGTGGATAATACAGGTTCGGCGCAGTTGGAAGACACGCGTCTTTTTGTTTTATTTTTCAGCCGCTTTAAAGAGAGAGTTCGAGGAAATATTTTACCACAGCGTATCGATTGTTTTATGCCATCGCCAAATGCACTGTAGCAGAAACACATCAAAATTTTGTCTTTACAAATAATTTCAAGATGTACAAAAAATTGCATAGGAAGAAACCGCGTTTTGAAAAGGTGCTTAGTGACATGCTTGAAGTATATGGACTTTTCTTTGTCGAAGTAATTTAAGCATTTCAAGATTATCTCAAGTAACATAAGATATTTTGTAGCAGTGGTTAAGAATGTTCCTGTAACTAATTTTTGGAGAGTTAAAGATGCAAGTTTAGTGGTATAAACATCTTATTGGCATCAACACAGTAGCTAATAGCGTGAAATAGACACATTTTTATAAAATATAGTTGCTGTAGCAAAAATTATATAATTTTGTTTTAAGAGTTCTATATAAAAACAAGTTATGTTTTAGCAATCAACTTACAGCATTGATCCAACAAACTATACGATTCCAACAAAGCTTTTCATGATAATGTCTTATAAAAACGTTATACAGTTATTCTGCTTTATTTACAAGTCCATCACAAATATAAAACTAATATTCGACTTTCTTTAAATTTTGCGACATATACCTATTTCAAGTACGAATAAAATATTACTATGACAAACGAATAAAGTAAGTCGAAAAGTCATAATGCGCCTGCATAGTACTAAAAAATATAGATACTACTTTCGTTCACAAAAAAATTGAAAATTTAATACATGCACATTTGCTGCTAAAAAATATCCCCAGTTCGAATTCTAAATTCCATATAATAAAAACTCTTATTTTTAATGAGCAGCGGAAGTTATTTTCATGAAAAATTTCAGGAAAAAGTTGTTGTTTGATTTTTTTTTCAAAATGGACGGTGAAAAGCAATTGAAATTAAGTGAATAAACATGGCGCTAAAATAATGAAACAATTTGGTTACTTCAGAAGCTTTTAAAGTACTTTAATGTTATATGAAAGCAAAACATAAGAACATTATGTTTTGCAGAAAATCGTGCTCGTGTTAGCTACCTTTAAGAAGCAGTTTTGCTTTATTATCGCACAAAAATATTTTAATACAGCATTTATTAAACAAATGCTGTAATTTTGTTCATTTTTGGGATAGCCCATATGTACCAAATATGGTTTGAACAGTTTAGATATTAAAATATATCTTTCCTTTTACAAACTTTAACACTGTAACTTCTTTACGTCCATGCCCATTATGCTCAGATATGTAAAGTTTGTCAATGTAAAACTAAAACACCCTGTATACCAGTGATGTGGTGTTTTATTATGTCCATGACAATTAGATTCATTTCCAATTTGTCGTAAATTTACTTGGTGGCAAATTTTGTAAATTTATTAGTAAGAAATACAACACAAAATGCCATTGAAACAATGTGGTGCAGCTGCCACCATGACTGCACTTACATATGCATGGAAATAAATATTTTTTGGTTAACATTAACCATTGTATCACATGTAGACGCTTGTAATAATCATTGAGGTATTAAGAACGTCTAGGTGCACTTACTCGAGACCTTTCCCGTAACAAAACCCAGTTTGTTTTATTGAAGTTGGGTACAACGTTATCAGCCAGACGTGCGACGTGACGTTACACTTGACGTACGTGTTCGACGGAGTTAATTCATTTAATTGTTCAACCATGGCGTCGCAGAAACAGGAAACCAGGTACAGGTTCATAGAAACGATCCCCTATCTCCACTCGACTCTACAAGCATCCCTAACAGCCAGATATTCGAAATTGTTACACTGGGAATAGTTTTTATATAAATTGTGTATGAATTGCGTTGAAAATCATCATGTAGCTGGTTTTTCCTAGTAGAGACCGCTAGCAGCGATCGTCCTCAGTGACATTTAGTTTTGAGGTTAGATTTTCTGCCTTGCATTTGCATCATATTAACCGCTAATAAATTTCTATGGAATCGCAAACACCTCCTTAACGAGATACAGATCGATAAAGTTTCATGCATCATAACATAAACTGTCGGCCACACCACCAGACATGGACCAGTTTGTTAGCCCTCTTCAGTATGCCATAAGTGAGATGACCGACAATTGAACTGGCTGTTCCTTAATATGCGGCTCGTTTGGCAGGAGGTACCTCACCTTCACTGTCTTCTAAATTATTCATACAAAATCGTAATTATTAATAAAGCATCAAACAAATGAAATATTTCGTTACTAGTGTCAAATAATACTTTCTGTCGGTGTATACTTAAAAGACGAATATATTTGAAAGGTGCATTGCTGTCCACTTGATCAAATGACAGGACCAATCAGGTAATTGGCTATATTGGTGATACCGAATCGATTAGGCAGTCTGGAGATGCAATGGACCGACGTCACTCAATAGCATTCTCCAGCTTGTAGGACTATAGGGGTATAGGAAACCGCATATTCACTTCTATGCAGACGATCCTTGACTTGACGTACTTCATGATGACCGCAGCTGACTACGTCCGACCAATTTTCGTTTATAAACTTCAAGGCGTCTACTTATCAATACTCTTGATGGAGGTGTAAACCAAATAGAATCGGAGATAAAAGATGGGACACGAGAATCCAATAATATTGACATGTATATCGACAGAAGGAAGCAAATTTACGTGGAAGGACAAATAAAGAAAGTTCAGAAAAAGATGTGATTGGTAAATTAATTACATTCGAAAAACATATATGTTGTGACCATTTTGTAAGTGAAAAAACTAGATGATGTCATCATATTACGTATATCACAGATAAAAATATGATTGCAGAAATGAAAATAAAGCCTATTATTTATAATTCTTACAATCTTGCTGAAAATTCAATATACTTTATTGTAATTTTACACTCTTTAATTTTACAATTTACTTATATTGTACCATTTATAGTCACTACGTATTTTTGCCTAAAATTACGTTATTGAGTCAAATTTATAACTTATTCCGCCTTTATAAATATATAAATTATAGAATGATGTCAAATCGACATTCATTTTGATTTACTGTAATCAAGTAATTTTACAATGAAATATTGTTTTCTGCAAATACAAATAATTTTAGACAGTACTGAATAATATAGAGCTTAGCAAATAATAGGAATGTTATCTGCTACCTGCGAGTATTCAAAGGTACCGAAGTAAAACGAATATATAACGACAGAAAGCGGTCTATCTAATACATTTTTAGGTACAGAAATCTTTGAAAATATGTATTTTTTAAAAATTAACTGTAGATGTAAATATTTTTTCTTCACCCGTATTATAACAATGCACTTATATGCCCATAATCCGCTTCATAATGATACCCATTACGATTTTTCATTACGATACAGATTTTTAATCAATAGAAACCCATAATTTTTCAATCAAATATTCATATTAAATTTTCGTAGATACCTAGCTAAACTTCGATAATTTATCAAAATGTCTGATATCAGCGATATAGAAGAATTACCATCGACTCCTCCACACATATCGGAGAAAGCAGAAAATGCAGTTCATACGAATAATTACTGTTATACTAGCGTCACGAATTCAGACGACTTACGTCATGACTGACGTTATACATTTGTTTATATTGTTAACGTAATTTTCGATATTTGGTCGAGTTAAAATTTCATTTTTTGCAATTTAGTGCAATATATAATGCAAACTTTTAGTGTAGTATATAGTTTTACTACTCAGTTGCAGTTTATTAAATATTTTAATGAAAATATAATGAATTATTCATTTGTTCGTATGACGTAAGTCGTCTGAATTCTTGTTGCGCGTATACCTATTGTGTTCAATAAAAATATAAAATTTATGATTTTTGATTATTTATCAGGTGTAGAAAAAATAGCGTATGCAACTCTCATGTAATGGTTATTAATATACTCGCATAAACCATACGAAACTCGCCTTCGACTCGTTTCGTATCCCGGTTAATGCTCGTGTATTAATAACCATCATTACATGATCGTTGGATAATATACTATTATAGCATAAATTTACACAGTGTTGCATGTAAGATTGTTCACTTTGGTTTATATGTATGTGAAAATAATTGTTACAGTGTGGGGTTAGACCTTATGTAATGCAGTAATTTGGCAGAATATTTTACAACCAATTTTACAAGGTTATTGTTTTTGTAATTTTACAGTCCATTCAATGTTTGTTCCTTGTAATAATAAACAAACGGGACATAAAACTTACCTGTCTGTCTAAACTATTCCCTTTTACGAGTCTCAAAATATTTTCAGCGAATATATCCAAGAGCACACAACAGTATCTGTTCGTATTGTGACAGAAAAGTTTCTGTCTGTTAAATATCATCTAAGAACTACAAAGCCTCGTGCGGGGAAATCTGTTAGATAGCATTAAAAGCAAAGTTTGGTCGACATCGAGCACTTGCACCGGAGGGGAACGACGACCGTCTTGTCGTGAAACAAGTAAGGGAGAAAAAGTGTTTCCAAACAGGAAACCACTGAACGGAAGAGCGATCGACAATGGGCAAGTCCTTCCTCTAGACAAGGAATGATTTGTCAATCTTTATTAAATTGATTTGATATGAAACGCGTTTTTGTCGCAAGCGGAGCAAAAAGGTTCAGTTGTGTCTCAGCCGGAGACATGTCTGGATGATGCTTGCTGTAACATAGCCCCGAGTTTACACAGGGTGATCCATCAAAGCCGCCACTCCTTAAATTAATCTTAAAGCTATAAAAAAAAAAACGTAGATACTTCTATAATCAAAATCAATATAATACAGGGTGAACCAACGAAAACTCTACACCTCGATTTTCGGGCTTTAAAATGAAAATGTGGGAAACGCTCTGATCCGTGTGTAATTCAAGATGTGTAAAATTTCCGTGTTAATAGCTTTACACACTCTGATTTCATTATACGTTTTACACAAAATGTGTTAAAATTACTAGTATAATAAAATATACTCAATTTGTGTAATATTCACCAACAATTTGCTAAAAGTAAACCATTTCGTGTTAACTTAACACATCTCTGTGTGCTGCATCCTTACTCATGATTGACTGTATCTAGGCTAGCTAGCAGTTCTAACACACCGTACGCCATTGTGGTCGGGTTGCGTTGTTGTGTTCAGTTCATTCTCATTCCCAGTGTCGAAATAGAGAATATTTAAATTTAAATAGAGGTTTGATAAAAAAAATTGGTAAATACATATCTATTAAATGTTGCTGATAATTGTGATACAAGTAAAGATAATCAGAATCATAAATTTTAAAAATATTATAGCTTTATGAAAGTTCACTCTGAACTTTAAGATTACTATATCTGTATTTTGTTTTTCTTGAAATTTTAGAGAAAGATGTTTAGATCACTACTATTTAATTTTCGTAAACTAATATTTCGTAGTACTTACACATCTTTGTTCGATATTTGTTTTTTCATTGTTTATGATGTACTTCTACTTTTATATACTACTACTATTTTGTAAATATAACTAAAAAACTAGGTTCGTTTCATTTGAATTGAATTATATATTTTTAATAAAATCTTAAAATTAAAATGCCCTTTGATTTATTACTTTTCTAATACTATACTTTTCTAATAATATACTATACAATATAATTAACATGTTAATAATATATGGAGTAATGTAAAAGTTACATATAAGATTTGTAATATTAACACAACTGATTGTGTTGAACCTTTAATACACTGCCTAATACAGAGAAATGTGTAAAAATATACACAATTTCGTAAGAACCTCGACTGTGTTTCTCGAGTTAAATAGTTTTTATAGTATAAAAAAAAATCTAAAAGTAAGATAACATATTTATAATAACAGTTCTTTTACAACGTACATTCTCAATTAAAAAATAATAAATTACATTCTACGTTCCATGTACTGTGTATTGTGCCTTACACAATGTTATTCAACTTATCTATATATAAATTTCCGTGGGTATGGTGGGTGCAGATAAAACCGTTGTAAAACACTTCAGAGTTGAAATTTGCTATGCGGGCACTCATATATTACACTTTTTAGTTTATCTCCAGTCTGATAAATAAAACCGAATGACAAGTAATAGAGGAAAAGCCGCCGAGCGCATTACAATTGCCGAATAAATTCTTGTATGGCTCGTAAAACCGTTTATTCCAACCGGACCGCGCTGATAACTCGACATTAAAATATATTCGACGTTTATAAGGTCGCCATGGCAACCGGCCAATTTGTTCTAGTCGCCCAACCTACGCCACTAGTTTTCGGGTTGAGGCTAAGAACAGGCGTCTAGTTTATTCAAGGATTGTTTGCCGGGGAAAACTTTCATTATGACGGATTAATTTGGTTTTATCTAGAAAGTGGCTGCCAAATATTTGTCTAGACGGGTTCGATTCCAGCCACACCCACTGTTAGAAAGTATGGAGAAAACAATGATTTTGTAATGGCGTGAAAAAAGAATTTACAGTGTATACAATGTCGCCATCATTGTAATGTTTTTTTCGCATACAGTGTATACAATGTCACCATCACTATTGAAATGTTTATTTACCAAGTACATTGATAACAATTATTTGTAATATTACAAGGTGGGTTGTTGGTTATTTATTGATTAGATCAATACTGTGAAATAACACACCAGAATGAAATATTACAACTGGAAAATTACTATTATTATTTTTATGTAACTTTCCATTTTTTTGCATTATAATGCTGGGTTTTTTTAGCTTTACTATGTAAGTTTTGTGTGAGATTTATATTATTTTTCCAATTCCAATTTTTTTACTACTTTAGGTTTCGAGGAACTACAAACGAAATGAAGGTTACCACAAATAACTACAAACGATTTTCTAGCCTTTTTTGAAGTGTGGTGACTACTTTAGGTTTTAAGGAACTACGAACGAATTGAAAGTTACTACTAACAACTACAAACGATTTTTTAGCATCCGATTTCACGTTACCACGTGATATGGTGCCAACAATTTTATTGGAAATTATTTCATCTTGTTTGAAAATTCACAGTACATTTGGAAATACACATCATGTACTTGTAAATGTGTATGTAATCCTATTGTATTTACCTGGAGGTTCTTGTAATACAGTGTGTATTTAGTATTTTTTACAGTATGACTTGTAAATTTACCATAACCGTTTCTATCAGTGTATATTTTTTCCTTAAAGCATATATAGAGTGATTCACAAATGATGGCCAAAAAGAAACTTCTTATTCCTTACAAAATTTTTTTTTTTTAGCGATAGCTTAAATGTTAAAAATAATATACATATAAACAATGGATAATATACTAGAATTTAGTATATTTTTATTATTATTATTACTAGAATAGAACTGCATATTTTTAAAGAGAATTTTTGCGTTTTATCAATAAACCTGTATGGAAAATCAGTTCTGTACGCTCACTGTTATTTCAGGTGAATTCGCCTAATTAAATTCTCAGACGAATCCTGATAAATTAATCATGAAAATCATACAAATTTACAGTAAAGTAAATCTAATCGCTTTGGAAACTCTACGCAAGCTAAGCGAGGGATTAAAAGAAAGTTGGCAACAAGTTTTCGATCAATATCGCCACAAGAAATGACATTAGCTAATGAACAAAAAGTTCGGATGGCGGTTATTGGAGATTTTTGCCCGAATGGTTTAGCAACAAAATTTAAATACTCGCTACAGAGCAGCGCCTGCTCACAACATTTTTTGAGAAATATATTTGGAATATTTTTTACTTTACTTTTTGAAGTTGTATTAATTTTGTTTTTCAAGATATATTTTATTTGCTGGAAAAATGTTGTAGCTTCCAGAGGATACAAAACATTCTATTTGTATGCATAATGAAAAATAAAACTTAATTCTGTATTAATGTTTATTTGACACATTTATGTACAAGATTTTTTTATATAAGAGGATTCTTTCGTAGTTTTGGTGATATCAATGACAAAAAAGGATGTCGCAATGTAAATTAAAAAAATTAAGTTAGATATGTCTAGAAAAAATGTGAACAAATTTTGTGGAATTTTTATTTGTATACTAGGTGACAAAGAAATTATTTTATTTTTATAATTTTGTGCAGGTGGATGTCGCAATGCAAATTGAAAAAATTAAGTTAGATATGTTTAGAAAAAATGTGAACAAATTTTGTGGAATTTGTATACTACGTGACAAAGCAAATTTTACTTTTGTAATATTTTGCATGTTTCATTTTCTCGGTGAAAATAAAAAATGAAAAAATTTCAGGTTAATCTGTTGTTTGTTTTTTTTTGGAGTTTGTATAGGTCATACTTTGATAACGTAGCATTCTGTTTCAAAATTTTCTGGTCACATTTTCATTGTGAAGCGTGAGAGAAATTTCTAGAAGGACCAACAGATCCTTACGTACTGTAGTACGATGTTACCGGGCGTGGACTCAGAAAGTCCGTGGACACAGACACAAAGATATTCATGTAACTCATAAAATATCTCTTAAAAAATTTTAAATGAATTATATGGAATCAAGCATTTTTAATTATAAATTAACTTTTAATATGATATAAGGATAAGCGAAATGTAGTGAAAAAAGAGGGCCATGTTGAACTATTCTTATAATTTTATTTCTTTTGTTTTTCATATCTTTCACTTAAAATCTTTAAAGAAATATACTTCATACTGTATTATGATGAGATATGATATATTAACAATAAACCTATACATCTCGAAAACTATAAAGATATACAGAGTGTTCTATTGTTCATTTAAAAACAAAAGTGAGGTCTACATCTCGAAAATATGATATGCATTTTTTTTGTGATACATGCTTTAAAAAAAGTTCCTACAACTTTCCATCTCACATATTATTTTGTGATCGGTTTTGTGAAAAAAAATTGCTCCACATCGGACAACACTTAAAAATTAAGACTAAATAAAATTAATGTAATACATACATATATATCATAGAATCCTAGATTTATGATGCTTATTGAAGTATGTATTTTCAGAATACTGTTTTAGAGTTATTTTTAAATTAGAATAATTAATGATATTTTATAAAAGAGGTCCAGTAAAATGTTTTGGAATTATATTAAAATTTACAATAACCCAATGTCGCGAATTCTGTTTATAAATTTTATATATAACAGATCACATCCATTCTCATTTGTATTTTAACCTTCCTGGCCCTCTTTTCTGTTATCTAGCTGAGTTATTTAGTTTTAATTTGCATCGAGTATCTGTACAACGAGTAATCACTCTCCTTGATACTACCAGTTAAATTTTAATCCCGATAATAAGGGAACGAGGCAACATGATGCACGGGATTTAGTGAGGATTATTAGAGAGTTGGAATTTGATTATTACACAAAGCAGTGCCTGAATTCATGCTGATGCCTTCCTTGCTGTGCCATTGTCAAAGGATTATACAGAAAACCCTTAATTAATCTAGAGTAGAGGGCGTTCTTTTAATTCCTGGTGAAAATTCAGTCAAGTTTTTCGCTTATTTAAGGGAGTAGGATTCCGCAGATTTGCAATGCTCAGGGTCGGCGGAGGAAAGAATTTCTCGCTTGTTCTCAATTCAACGGAAAACTTTTTGTAAACGCACTGATAAAAATTTGTCTGTAATTTCACATAACTTTACGTTGGCAATAATTTGTGACCAGAGCAAAGTTATGTAAAGTTACATAGTGTTTATGTAAATGAAATAAGTATGCTGTAAACTTACATAAATAAACATGGACAAAATTCTATATTATGGTATGTGATTTTACAACTAGAAGAATATTTGAAAAATTCCATCATAAATTTGACACTATAATTTGAATTGATTGATAAATTGTAATTTTCTGGATGGAATTGTAAAATACAAATATGTAATTTTAATGAGTAGATAATTTTTTTATTATATTTTATACAGGGTGATTGGGAGGAGGAGTGGATTGTACGGGTACCTCGTTGAAGTGCACGGTAATTTACTTTCATGAGTGCTGCACAATTTACAATCCGATTGAATATTGCCTATCTTATGTTCACTTTTGTTGCATATACTAATGATTTAAACCATCCCCAAAGGGGATCAAGGGGATTCAAATCTGGTGACTTCGGTGGTCAGTTTTGGAAACCACCTCGGCCAATCCAGCGTTGTGGAAAGCGTATTAAGATGATTGATCACAACACGACTAAAATGGGCAGAGACACTATCATGCTGAAAGCACATGTTTTGCCTAATATCCAATGAAACATCGTTCAGCAGATCTGTTAAATTATTTTCTAAAAATTCTATATATCTAGCTCCAGTAAGATGGCCATCAAGCACAACTGGGCAACTAATTAGTTATATCACGCGACACGTTAATGCTGAAAGTTACCTACTCAAATTAAAATATCAAAAAAAATCAGCTTACGCAAAAATAACAATAAAATTTATATCTTTACTATCTCAGTAACCGTTGTTATTCGACCATATGTTTATTAGGCTAGTTTGTTCACTTTTACCCCTTAAACACCCCTTTCGAATGTTGGGGGTTCAATAATACTCTTATTTTTTTATGAATAGTGTAACAGAAACCAATTTAAGAAAGTATTAATATTATTTTGTAACTATACAGGGTGATTCTTTAATATTGCGAAAAATTTCAGGGACAGGTTGTTTAGATAAAAATAAGAAAAAAAGTTTCCATTAGCATGTGTCCGGAAACGCTTCGTTTCCGAGCTACAGGGCGTTAATTTTTTTTGTAATCTACTTTTAATACTTGTTATTTCAAAAGTACTTTAACCGATTTATTTAAAATTGACTGGTTTGTAACATTTTGTATTATGTTACTTTGTATTTTGTATTATGTTATTAATTATGCAAAAAATTGAATAAATAAGTGCAGAGCAAAAGTTATTAAAATTATTATTTTGTAACATTTTTTATTATTTTGCATTTTGTATTTTGTACTATGTTATTCATGATACAAAAAATGGCTCCTATTGTTAAACATAAACCAGTCAATTTTCAAAATAAATCGGTTAAAAGACTTTTGAAATAACAAGTATTAAAAGTAGATTACAAAAAAAATTAACGCCCTTTATCTCGGAAACGAAGCGTTTCCGGACATATGCTAATGGAAACTTTTTTTTCTTATTTTTGTCTAAAGAACCTGTCCCTTTTCGCAATATTAAAGAATCACCCTGTATAAAGAGTGTGTCAACAGATGAAGTTGAAAAAAAGAAAAACTTTTTACTTTTAATGTCATGGAAAGAAGTAAGTTACAAATTACCAGTAAATGCTATGCAAAAAGAATAGGTATAAAAAAAAACATGTACATTTTCACCAATTTTACAACAATGTATATAGAATTTTGTAACATTTCTATTGTAAAAATATATATTAATATATACTATAATAAAATATTTACTAAGACACTGTAAGCATAATAGTATGTGGAATAATACTACAAATTGTGTTTGAAGTATAATCCCAGCTAACAATTTCCTGTTCTATAAAAATCGTAGGAACGTTTCCAGAGCAAATTTTATAGAGCAATATTTGTTATAAGAACATTTTCAAAACGTTCTTACAACACTTACTCCATAAAAATGGGCACCGTTCTATAGAACCTTTTAATTCTTTAAGCGGTTCTGTAAAGTTTGCAGGAAATACTTATAGAATTGTTGAATAAACGTTTTCACAGGTCTTAAAGAATTTTTATAACAGAGTTACAAAGCAGTCTCATAAAAATTCTATAGCACTTCGTTAAACAATTTTTGTGTTGCGTGGTGTTCTATTTAGAGAACTTTAAAATCGTTTAATTGTATCTTCTAAAAACAAAATGTTTCTGTATCGCGCATGTTAGAAATAATATGGATGGGCCAATAAGAACCAATAAGATGGACCTAATCAGCCTGCATAGGATTACTCACATTACGAATTGCTTAGTTGGTTTGTCCATCAGGAAGCAGTACATTTTAATGCGGAAAAAGTTTTATCGTGAAATATGTGGTACATAATGGTAATTTTTTGACGCGCCCTCAGTTAACCTTATATTTCCTATGCTGCTGGAAATTTAATAAAAAAAAAATGTTTTCTATATTGATGAATTTAACAACCAACTGTATATATAAAATTATCAGAAAGTAAGTACATCCATATTATTGGCATCATTTCACCTATTTATATTGTATATATTTTTATTAAGATTTTTTTTTGTTTCTTCACAATATGGCGACAGAAAGAAAGGCATCATCTTGTACTTCCAATGGATTCTCACTAATATGACATTTTTGTGTCGATTGCAATGATTATGGAGCAAATATGCTTGGTAAGCAAGTAACAGATCTATGCCACAGTGTTGTCATATTTTATTGTGGTAATTCAATCTTATTTAATAAATCTAATAAAATTCTTTAACTTCAACATCTAGAAGTGCAAATGGATAAGGTTTGGAATGGTCTAAATTAAATATGTTACTAAATTTCTGTAAGAAAATCAATTTCTATTAGCAATCAAATAAATCTTATCTATCGTAATGAAATTTTCTTTCTGCAAGTAGATAATAATTTTTATAAATCACGACTATGTTATACAAATTTCCCCATTATACTTTGATCAAAATATTTCGTACTTTTACAGGCAGGTCTCCTCAGATGGGGGTATGGGAAACCTACATAATATATAAACGATAGCGTCTCTTTATGGAACAAAAAGGCTTTTGTTACTTATTTACACTATAATGATTTTATAAGAACTGTATTACTATTCTCTATAACTGCTTTAAAGAGCTTTTTCTCTTAAGTTCGATAGTAGCTTCCACATTTGTAATTTGTTTTCCGTAGCAGAATTGTAACTTAACAACGCCTTATACAATAGTTCTATAATTAAACTATAAGCGACATTACGGAATAATTTTATAAGAGATGGTATAATTCTATAAAACAGTATTTTGCATCGGTTTTACAGTAATTTGATTCTATAAGCACCGTTGCTGCAAAATTGTGTTATTGTGCACACTTATAGGGCTACATTAGCAGTTATGTTATAAATGCTCTATAAATTATGCTCTAAGAACGTTCTTGCAACAAATTTAAAAAACAATTCAATTTCTGAAGGCAAAATAGTCTCATGTGCTACATTAATGCAACAATTTAGTATTCTAAATACAACTATAAAATATTAACAGAATATAAAACTCCTATTACTCTAAATTTATAGAACTACTTTGCTAGTTGGGAATCACAACAAACCCAACTAACATTTAAGCATAATAGAGTACTGCACAAGAAAAATGAACCTAAATTGATCGAAATTTACTACATTTCGCCATAAAAATAGTCTTCAATGTTACAAAATCTTGTAATACCAAAATTTTAGTCAGAAATTTGTTAATTAAGAGTAATATATTGACTTCCAAGTAAAATGAAATATATGTCACTTTATACAGTTCGAAATTACATATTGTTTACCTTTTCTGTGTTTTCAAATGGTAACATTCCAATAACGTGTAAAACGAAGTTATAATTTACTTAATTTCACCTTGAAATCTGTCTTCATTATCCAAGGATTTTTTAAATAATTATAATAGGCAAATATTTACATATTTATTACAAAATTGTAAAACTTATTTTGTCTTCAACTATAGTGGTTAAGAATAAGGTAATAACTAGTTATTTTTGCCATATTAAATCCTTCAATTTAATAAGTTCTATTTTTATTACAATATAAAATATATTCAACTTTGTTGATAACTTCTAAAAAATATTTGATCATTTCAATTAACCTAATAGAAATATTGTTCTATATTATGGTACAAATTTACTTATTAATAATGCTTCGACGTAAATGTTTCTTAAAAGGATCTTTTAGGGAGCAAGCTTCTTGTTATATGTATTCAGATAGATATTTTCATGCAATAGGGTGTTGAAGTTGTTTTGTGTTTTGATGATCTGCAATACAAACCTACTTCTGTCGTACGAGTAAATCAAAAGATAAAGAGTTGTACAAAATAATTATTGGGTTCATATTTCGCCTACCAAAATCGAAGCCAATGCTGCAGATTATATAAATGAAGCTAATGATAATATATCGATAAACACATCATAAGTATTCCATATGATAACACTGCTATCCTCTCAAAACGAATTCAGTAGTGCATGTGAATTGAAATTTGAATTGAATTCCGTTCCAAAATATTTATTTTGTTTTTATTATTACACACACATAATATTATTGGCTTTAATTTGAATTTTCAATCACAAATAAATCCAAGAGTAGAATTTTATATGTAGGTACTTAGTAATAATTTAGTTGGTAATAAATTACCATAAAATGTCTTTATTTGGAGGAAATTTCAACCACAAAGTTAATATTTTGCTGTGACGTCAACATTGGTATAGGCAATCTGCCCTATAGGTTAAACTTCAGATAAATTAACTTCAAAGTTGATTTTATTTGAGCGGCCATGTTGTAACAAATGCTAGATGTTTTGTTTATTATTTCTAATTGATTACTCATTAAAGTTACGTTAATACAGATAATATTATTTGATACATTTATGACGAAAAATTATTAAAAACATTTTATCACGAAATACATCCAGTTTTTATTATAGGTTATTTTTCAGGATAATAACATTATTAAGAAGCAATAGTAAAAATGTATATTTATAAGGCGCGTTATTTTTATGAAAGTTTGGTCATCACATTATACGAAAAAATTTCCTGGGTTGTACAATTTGTTGAATAAAAACCAAAAATACAGACTTTATATTATATTAAAATCTAAATATCTATAAATACTCATATACTAACTCCTACTCTACTTGTAGCTTTGTAACCTGACTTATATTCTTTCTTTCTCTTCCTATCCCTGTTCTCTATTAGAATGCAAACATATAATGTTGTCTCTCTCTAGGAAAAGCAGGTCATATAAAGGGCATAATTAGGGTATATTTTGGTAATAATGTGTTGAAATTTTAACATAAAATTGGTCCGTATTTCTTTTAGATCCAATTATCTTATTGGAATAAAATCCTTGCCGACCAATTATTAACTTCCATATTACTTTAGGTTTTTTCCCCACATAAGGAAAAAGGCCAACGAATATAGGTAAACTTTCCTTATGCGAAATTGGTCATGAAAAGTTTATGACCAATTCAGAGGTCAAGTTAACGTAATTTTAACTTTAAATGTTTGTTGGGAATTGGAGTACCTACATAGACCTACTGTACTGTACTGTACTACTGTATAAGCAATTATTTCTTTTTTCAGTGTACTACCATAAATCATTATCCTGATCATTTTCATCCCCCTAACCCAGACCTGCCTCTGTTGGGCGTGACGTTCGATTTAAGTCTTAAGCCGCTTACTTAAATCCAGTCGTTCACAAGTCACCACCTTCCGAAATTAAGTCGAAATCAGATCTTCCCCCTCCGGATTTCGCCGGCTGCTCTTCTTGCCTCTACCAGGCAAATTATTTGTACGCGTGTATTTTATTTTCTCGCCTCCCCGAAGGATTGCTAGATATTATTTCACGCGGCTGTAAATTCCCAAGTTTGCGAAAAATTATTTTCGAGGGTCCTCCCGTATTTAATTAGTTTTGTTAGGTAAATATCTTTAATTTTTCAAATAATCGGAGTGGAAATTTGTAATTAGGTTCACTAACTTCAAAATTTTCAGTAGTAATTATAAAAATAAGAATTGTTGATAAATTGAATAATAAATTTGGATATAATCGTTTTTTCGTTTCCTAATTTTTCCAACAAAGAAAATGGGCAATAATTGTCAAGACATTATATGGACCGTTTTATTATGTTAAATTAATTTGGCCAATTTATTGCTCAAATCTGGCAAAACAGAATAAAAATCAGACCCGATCATAGCCAACTGCAAACCAAAATAGATATATACAATACATCTGATTATAGAAACTGCAATAATAAACATTGTTCATGTTAATAAAATATAGAATTGTAGAATGTACTATTTAATAAATACACCAAAACCACCAGCACTGACCAATGAATTAAAACTAATATTATTTTCTCCAATCTCTGACAAAACTATTGCGGTTAAAGATATACATATGTTTATTACATTTACTAATATTAGTCAATTTCTTTGCAACTTATTAGGTCAAAAAATTAAGTAAAATAAGTTTAATAATAACAGGTATCAATTTTTGAAACTAGTGATGATCAGTTAAAAGCATAACATATTAGATAAAATGGCGAAGGTGCCAATGTCAAGATATACCTATCCAGCATGTGTTTAGAAATATTATAGCACGTATTTAAACAATGCTATAAATTGTTACTATATTTTGTTTTGCAGCTGTATTAGAGTCAAGTAACAACAACAGTTTGAGTCAAAGTAGAAAATAATGTTTTTAAAGTTATTATAAAGACATGCTTAGCCATTGTACTACAATACGAAAACAATTAATATCTGAATTATTTTAGCTTGGAATAACCAAATTTGGTACATGATTTAGGTTTATTATTGACCGTTGGTTTATGATGATCATTTCTTATAACTTTACATTTATTAGTAATACAATTCCACAAATCTTCTCGGGATCCAATTGGCAAGTAATAAACAAAATCGCTTAATGTTCTTTAAAAAAAAAAATAGTCATATTTGTTGAGGTCTGGCGATCATGGTGGCGAATTTTGAGGGCAATTATTTGATCGTCGTAACCATTTATTTGGAAACTTAAATTTTCCAAGCATTTTAAGCAAGAAACAGTAGCAGAAATAAAATAGTTTTGTTACTAAATGTAAAATTTTATAGCATAATACTGACTTTTTGATTTCTTCTAATAAACATTATACAAATTTGGATTTAAGTAATGCATATTTTCTTGAAAACCTTAAAGTTTTTTTTTAAATTTAATGGAAAAAAGTTTGATATAACTTTAGGGGTGATTCACCCCCAATTAACACCCTGCAGTGTTTCAATTTACTTGAACTCGTAGTCAAAGAAGACCAATAATAAACCTAAATTATGTACCAAATTTGATTATTAAGTAATTCTTTTCGAAATATTTGGCCCCACTTTGAATACCTGTAACTCCGCCTTTGTGCAACTTTGTATGTTTGGTTAAATTGTCTTTATCCCACGTATTTTAACGTTGATTCTATTCTTCTCGTACTTTTACGTTTGTAACTCTGTCCTTTTTGTGATCCCTCTAGCTCTTCTTAGGTACCTTATTTATGAAACTATTATTCATTGAGTCATATAATTCCAACGTTTTCTCTATCCTAGTGTTAATTTGTATAATTATAATAACTCTCTATAAATCTAATCGCTGTGGTGATTTTACTGTGTTTCTGTATAAATTAGAAGGCGTTCTCACGAAATTTTGTACAGGTAATAATAATGTTGTATTATTGGGCGATTTTAATGTAAACCCAAGCAACACATGATAGTCTAAAAAACGTTTATTAAACGAAATAATGGTTTAAATTTCGTTATCGTTTATTTAATAAACGTTTATGGGTAACATTTAATTTCTAAATGTTTTTTAAACGTATGCTTTAAACGTATTTCTTTCAAACTTGTATAAGAAACACATAATATTTGAGTAATATGTAATTAAAACTGTATTTTGGTTATAGATTTACATTGATCTTAACTTAATTAACTGAAGACGGCATTTTCATTTTTTCATATCGTATTATAGTTTTTTATATATGATTTTTAAACGTATATGCTAAATGTATATATATTGTTGTTTTCATATATGTTTTTTAAACGTATATACTACCTGTATATAGCAGGCAATGTTTTTTATAGATATGTCATAAACATATATAAAATATCTGAGAATTTATTTATTAGTAGTTATTCATTTCCAACCAATGCCAATTCTATCTTGACAAATATGTTACGTAAGTTGGTTTATTTATTTGTTATATTGTATTTGCACTCAAATATCTAGTTATACTTTATAACAATCATATTTTCTATGACAATAACGTTACATAATAATTAGTAGGTACAAATGTTTCATTACTTTAGGTACACGAATTCGTACACCTAGCGTAAATAAATCAAATACATGCTTATTATTTCTAATTTGAAGATTTGTCTGTTCCAGTCATATCTTAAACAAAAAAAAAAAAAAAGAAAAAACGTAACGGAATTTAAGTTTTTAAATTTGTAATAAATAAATCACATGATTCCTCAGAAATTACTTAATGCTTTGTATTTATCTTTCGAAACGTGTAAGGGGAATGGATATATAAAACCTTAATAGAAAATAAAATATCTATATTTTTTGAAAAAAAAAATGTTTAAGTATGTAGGTTTACATGATTTATAAATCTGGTACAATTCTAGTAATTTTATTTCTACGGGTTGGTACAATCGGCCTGACCAAAGTTAGCAATACTGAACTTTGCCGGCTGACATCGCACATCGCTGTTTGTACTTCTGCGCCCCCTCGCAGTGCAACAAAAGCAAAATAATAGATTGTGCTTACCGTGTAACAAGAATCTACAAGAAATATAGGTAGGTAAGATAAAAAAACGTTGATGTCTGTATTTTATAAACAAGTTAACCTTATTGAATTAATATAAGATAGGAGTTGTGTGTTGTAGGTAAGTTCTGAATAGAAACAACTTTAAATTTTTCATTACTCATTATATGCATACTTACGAAATGGGGAAAAAATTGTATTTGTGATATCACATATCTACTTATGCATTTTTTCAGTTTTGTTCACATAGGTTTTGTTTTATTTACTGATCTACTGTTATACAAAATGGCCACCACTCCAGCCTGTCTATTTTCATGTACTTTGATAACAAATGTGGATATATTATATATTTAACTGCTAAATTAATATGAAACAATAATAAAACCTATTTAGGTTATTTAAACAAAACAGAAAGAAAGGCTGAATAGACGTGTGGAAAATTCTAATACCCTAGGCCTACAAAATGTTTTGCTTAATTTTACATTTTTTGTAATTAAAATTTTGCACAAATGCTCAGTTTTGCATTCTGATAAATCTCAATAGTATTTTGTAGTATCTCATACATTTTACTAGTAAATAAAATGAAATTTCTCTTAATTTCTAAGGCACACTGAATTTTCCAGATTTAAAATCATGGCAAGGTTTGTTTCATAAAAAGGAGGAGCTAGAAGGCCATATTTCAATTACATGTAAAATCACCTATATGTAATAACATATTATAATAATTAATAAATCTGTGCAACACACAGTCTGGTAGTATTTTATAGATATATTTCCCTCACCAAAAATATCCTAAATGCTTATTACCTGTACCTATGCATGTATATATGTGTAAGTATGTAATTTTTTCTACTTTTTTAACTTCAAAGGTTTACCTTTATATTCTCATATACACAAAAAATATTTTTATCATGATTCGTAACAAGGTAAGTTGATTTTTATTTTTTAATGGGCATATAATGTCTCAAAAACTAACTGCATTCTTTTTTTTCCAGGATGTGTGCTAGTGCCATTAAATCAAGTGTGTTGTGTTTTTTATAGCGTAATTTTGCTTGATCCAACGAAGTTCCATATCTTTTCTATTTTGAAAGATATACAAAACTGAAAATAATTTTTAAAATTTTTTGAAATTTCAAAATATTTATAAACTCGTAGGGAAAGACTATACTATATACATAATATTTTCTCACGAGTTTTCTTAAGTCTATTCTCATGTGTTGTCGAAACATATGGTTAAGTATATTGAATTTTCTAAAAATCTAAAAATTTGTTTTTTGCACTTTCGTATATCTCAAATTGAAAAAGATATGTAGCCTTATTGAATTAAGCAAAAAATTCAAAACCACGTTATATATACTAATACTAAAAACGTTTATATTCGTTTTTATATAAACGCATATATTTAACATTTGATACAACAAATATATACGTTTTCCATAATCGTATATTTACAATCTGTAATATATGAAATATATACGTTTTTCGTAATCGTATATATCTAATATATAATATACGAAATATACACGTTTTCTGCGCGGACATTCGAACGTTAAATATATGTTGGGGTAAGCGTTATATATACTACTCGTATAAACGAAATCGAAACGTTTAATAAACCATTTGGTGTTGCTTGGGAATTTTAATATTTTGTCGAATCAGCGTACAGATTTACTAAATTTGTCTAACTCTTTTGGCATTCGGCCAACAATTTCGGATTATACTAGAATCACTAAAACAACTAAGACTTGTATTGACAATATTGTAACCAATATTGATGATACTAAATGTACAACAGGTGTCTTTGAGCCATGTTTTTCGGATCACAGAGGTCAATATATTAGAATAATAACTTCTTTATCCATTCCTATGTTCTATGAACCAGGAAGGTGAATAATACGGGAATATTAAAACTAAGATCTATATTGGAAACTTTAATCTGGCCCATTGAACAGCATTTTGCTGATAAAGCTACTGAGAATTTTATGCAAGTTATTTTAAATTTGATTGTAAGTATTTTTCCCCTTTGCAAAAAAAGATTAAATAATAAATGTCCGATTAAATTTATGAATGATGACTTGAAAAAAATCCGAGAAAATGTGTCTACAATTAAACTGATTAGTTCGGTGACAAATAATCCGGAAAATGTTGAATTATATAAACAAGCCCGAAATAATTATAGGAAATGCATAAGAGACGCAAAAAAAGTGTCCTTTGATAATTATTTAAAATTTTCTAGGAACAGAAATAGAGATAGTTGGCGTATTATTAACTATGAACGACGTCAAAGTCACAGTATTGGAGAATGTTCAAGTTTATCTCCAGATGAGATGAACATATATTTTTCCAATATAGCAGATGACATTATAAAATCACTTTCTGGTGTATCACATGAAGAATGTGATATTTCTAAACACCACAAGGCTCCATCGGCTTCATTTTTCTTGAAGCCAGTAACGAAAGATGATGTTTGAAATGCAATTTTGGAATTAAAAGATTCATATGTTGATGTGTACGGTATTAATGCTCCAATACTGAAACAAATTTGGGATTTAATTGCCATTCCTCTTTATGTTCTTGCGAATAAATGTTTTTCGGAGGGGGTGTTTCCTGACTGTTTTAAAGATAGTAGGGTTATACCACTCCTGAAAAAAGGTAACACAAATGAACCAGGCAATATCAATTATTCCATTGTTTGGGAAAGTTTTAGAACGTATTATAAAAATTAGACTAATGAATTATTTTGAAACACATAACTTCTTTAACCAGAATCAGTTCGGTTTTAGAAGCAATTTATCCACAACTAAGGCTATATGTAAGATGGTAGAAAATATTATTGAGAGTCTTGAAGAGGGCAAACACTGTTCAGTAACATTATGTGATTTGACAAAGGCATTTGACTGTGTTTCACATTCTATTCTTATAAAAAAATTATCTTTCTATGGCATCCGGGGTGTACCGTTAAACCTTTTGCAGTCTTACCTCAGTAGCCGTAGGCAAATTGTTTGTTTCAATAATTCTTATTCAGGTTATGAACAAATGCATCACGGAGTTCCACAGGGCTCTGTTTTAGGGCCTTTACTTTTCATTATTTATATTAATGATGTATTTGAATACTTAAAACCTTTTCGTAGTACGTTATTTGCTGATGATACTACCATCTTCACGTCTGCGTATAATTTGACCGATCTTACTTTGCTTTCGGGTGAAATGATTGAAAAAGCACAGATGTGGTTCTCAGCAAATAATCTTAAGTTAAATGAAACTAAAACACAAAATTTAATTTTTTCTACACATAACGGTATGACTGATGGTGGGTCTGCAAGGGTACTCGGTGTGTTCCTCGATGACTCTCTTACGTGGAATGTCCATATTGATAATCTAGGAGGTAGACTATCTAGTGCCATTTTTTTAATTCGTAGATTGAAGCACTTTTTGAGAAGGGGTTATTTGAGAATGTGTTATTATTCACTTTTCCATTCTCATTTAAATTATGCCGTAATGCTTTGGGGAAACAGTACAACGTCCCATAAGATATTCAAGCTACAAAAGAAAGCTGTACGTTTAATAACTAACTCTTCTTATACTGAACACTGTCGCCCGCTTTTTAAAGAACTTAAGATTCTGCCGTTACCTTGTCTTCATATATGCCACTCTGCTTGAGATTCATTCTCAGAAACATCTTTATGTTACACATTCCCACTGTCATAGTTATGAAACTAGATATTCCGATCACCTTATAGTTCCACGATACAGGCTTACCAAATCAAAGAAAAATTCCTTAAATCTTAGATTGTACAATATTATGCCAACTAATTTAAAATCGTTGGACGTTTTTAGTTTCAAAAACAAATTAAAATCTTTTTTACTATCACACTGTTTTTACTCTATTGATAAATTTTTAAATAGTTCTGATATGAATATGTTGTGGTAATGGTCTTATTGCACCTATTAGGTTTTTAATATGTTTAAATTGTCTCTTGTTTACTTTGTTTTATTGAACTGTATTCAAAATGTTATTTTTTTATGTTAATTTTTGTGCTTGGTTCTTATATGTTTTCTGTGTCTACAGAAAGTTGCTCTTTGACTTACCATACAGAATTTGTGTAATTTAACATGGTCAATAAATACTACTACTACTACTACTACTATCTTGTTGGCCACTGCTCTCAGTTACTATTCCTAAATATTTAAAGTCGTTTACTTGTTCTGTTGGTACATCGTCTATCTTTATATCTAACTTCTATTGTTCTCTTCCTATTGTCATTAAATACGTTTGTTTTTATTTATCCTCATTCTATAATCCTTCAGTATACAAATTTTTGTGCAGATCTTTTTTTAATATAATTTAGTAAAAATACAGCCCTCTCCAAAATAAATATAATAAAGCTAGACACAGAGCAAAACTTCGCAATATCTTTTATTCATACCCTATAAAACGCAAACCCCGTTAAAACCCTCCTTCATTTTTGCCATATAAACCGTGAAAGAGTGGAACGCGTTCTGGAACCATCTAAAAATTTTACGATATATTTTCAAATGTCATTTTCTCGTAATTTGGCCCGACGAAACCGTTTTATTCCTGTCACACCTGCCACTTCTTCCCTGCTATTCGCGACGGAGTAGTTTCGAGTGCGACGTAGCTTTATGGGCACCCGGTTTACGGGCAAAAATAAAAGAAGTCGCAGTTAATTGCGAAAAAATTCAGTAAACGGCGGTGTTGTCTGAGAGTTCATCGCGACCGCTTCTCTGAATTTAAAGGGCCTTATGTAATAGCTATAACTTGTGTTTATGTCGTACAGATACGTTTTATGGGTGAAAGATGCGACACCTAAGGAACGACTTGAAAAGATAGAAGACATATTTTAGTTTAGATATAAAGGGTATAATAAAACGGCGGGTCATCTCGTTAACTGCGTATTTTTGGCGGTAAAATATGACGTGGCCCTACTTATCTATATACAAAAATGTCTCCATTAAAAGAGAAAGGGTGTTAAAGTTTAAATTTTAATAGTTATTGTATGAGTGTTTTAAGTAGCATTTTTTCAACGCAAGAATATTTAAACCCGAAAATGTAGTTCAAGCATTTCATATTCTTCTCTTCTCTTCTAAGTGGAAAAAAGGCAATTAAAACACGAATGTAATACAACGTTTTATCCACAATCACATCACAATCATATTTGTGGAGTCAGAATTATTGGAATTTAATAAACAAATATTATACACAGCAGTATTTAATTATTTATATAAAGAAAGAAACACATCTTATAGCAAACTATCAGAATCATTCATTAGCGATCCACCAGACAAATACCGCTTTTGAGCTTGTTAGCTTTCCTCAGTATGCCACCGCCGACTTATCCGACAGGAGGCAACCTGAATAGACATGAAAGTTAAATTTAGTCAAGTTTTAAAAAAAAATATTCCAGTTACTTTACTACTGAAATTAAAAAATAATCAAAGAAAAAAATAAATATAAAAAGCTTAAATCCATTTCTGAAATGTATAAACAGAAATTTATTGCTCTTAGGAAAAAAGTAAAAAAACTTATCCGTACAGCATATCATGAATATCTGAGACATACTGAAAATGTGATATCTACCGATGTAAAACAGTTTTATAATTATGTTAAAGAGAAGCGAACAGTAGCATCGGGTTCTTCTGTTTTCTATGAAGATAATATATATATTCCTAATGAGCAAGTACCGCTTAAACCTAAAAGAGCGGCTGGATTTGATGGTATTCCTCCATACGTGGTAAAGGGCTGCTCAGATTTTTTTAAAATTCCTTTATTGTATATTTTTAATTTATGCATAAAAACCAAAACGTTTCCTTATTTATGGAAGACATCTATAGTAAGCCCTATTTTTAAAATTGGTGAGAGGTCAAAGGTAAGTAATTATAGACCAATTTCGGTACTGTCCGCTCCTGACAAGTTGTTTGAGCAAATTATATATAATTATCTTTGGTTACACTTAAGTACTTTTATAACAAATTGTCAGCATGGATTCATACCGAGAAAGTCAACACTGACAAATCTTTTTTCCTTTAATAATTTTATTTATCAGTCCTTTTAACACAGGGTACAGGTTGATGTAATATTCACAGATTTTCAAAAAGCTTTTGATCGTGTAGATCATGATGTGTTACTTAAGAAACTATGTCATTACGGTATCTCTATAGATGTACTAAAAGTATTATAATCATATTTAAGGAATCGCCGATTCGTTGTAAAATATAATTGTTCGTACTCTAATGAATTTGATGCTTACTCTGGAGTACCTCAGGGTTCAAATTTAGGTCCGTTACTATTTTTATATTTTATTAATGACTTACCTGATGTAATATCACATTCTAACTGTTTATTGTTTGCAGATGATTTAAAGTTCTTTAGACAAATAAAGTCCTTCAATGATTGCGAGTTACTTCAGGATGATATTAATGCTGTTTGTATTTGGAGTGAAGAAAATAAACTAGCTTTCAATATAAAAAAATGCTCTGCCATGTCTTTTACTCGTAACTCCAACACAATTGCGGCTTCTTATTTTATGTACAATTCTGAATTAGATAGAGTAACTGCTATAAAGGATCTAGGTATAACAATTGATTCAAAACTAACGTATCAACAACATATTGGCAATATGGTTAAATCTGCTTATAAATCACTAGGGTTTCTGATAAGGGAAGCTAGGCAATTAAGAAATCTTAAAAGTATTATTATGTTGTACAATGCATTGGTGAGACCTAGGCTCGAGTATTGTTCTCTTTTGTGGCATGCACTGCCTAAGAAATATACGGAAAGCTGTGAAAAAGTTCAGAAAAAGTTTTTACGATTTTTATATTTTAAAAAATATAACAGGCCTCCTGATTATAATGTTGTTAGATCTGCACATTTACGGCATGAATTTGAAATTAACTCTCTTTTTAATCGTAGAATTATTGTTATATTACTTTTTGCATATAAAATACTAAATAACTTCTCACATTCTCTCACTTTTAGAGTTTAACATTCCTCAAAAAAATACTAGATGTCGTCAGCTGCTGTTCGTACGCACGGTTAAGACTAATTACTATTCTCCTTTACTAGTATTAAATCGTTTAGTAAATTTTGCTTCCTCCAAATTTAATGTAGATTTTTTTCAAGCTTCATTGATTAAATTTCAAGGTATTGTTCGAAATATATTTAATTGTAATTATGTACCTTAGTTTTATCGCTCCCTTCTGTAAGTTTGTATACCATTATCATCATTATTAATATATGTTATAGTGTCTTGTTTTTCTGTGTATCTTACCATGATTACTTATGTATCAAGATTATTATGTGCTTAATTGTTCCTTGTAATTAGGCTTTAACGCCTGTTTGGAATAAATAAATAAATAAATGATGCTACATGTAACTACATCTTGTGGCTATATGCTGAACCTGGCGATCTATCTACACAACTTTAATAAAATGTGCTGTAAATGTTAACAAAATAATATCCTTTAAGTATACCTAAATTTAGTGTAATTTTAAAAAAGAAACGTATGGATTTAAGTATAAGAATGTTTGAAAGTGAAGAATATGTAAAGATTTATATCAAATTTACTTTAATTACTGAATTAATACATATACGAGTACACTCAAATGAAGTTAAAATTTTATATGTGCTATGATACTTAAATACCGATTAGATTTCTTCCGTGTGCACACGTTTAAAATTCATCAATTATTTTCAGCTACAAGATGATTCAGTAGTTCCCAAGATTTTTTAGTCAAGATTTTGAATTTTGCATATATTTATACATTGCAGTGTGCCCAATACGTATGAAATAACGTTTATAACCTTTTAAAAACATTAATTGTAAAACAAGTTTTTTTAGTTAAGACAGTGATCTCGTTGCTATGACAGACAATTTTGTTTCTTTAAATGACGTCATACTATTTTCTGTCCTTATTTGGCGTAGGAAAAGTCAAGCTTTGTTTCAGAACGCACAGTTTGAGAACCACTGTCTACAACTTCTTTTTTCGTTTCTACTGTAACGAATTGTTTGTATAAATATTGTATAATTCCTGAAAGTTTTGTATTCTTAATTTTGTAAATAAATAAATTATTAAACAAACAACATTGCAGAAAACTTCGTTTGGTCGTATTTTCTTTGTCCTCAACACCGAATTTTTGTTTAAAAAGACGCTGACGTTTTACTGTTCTCATTTTAACGACCGCTTTCAATATAACTACATAGTAGCGGCAGTTCTAAAAAGTAATTCTGCTCCGAAGCACCGGTGAAATGTTAAAGCGTTCGCATAAAACCCGAAGTCTAACTTTAAGCGGACACTCCTCTTCATCCTGTTTGTTTCATCTATTGTTTTGTTTCTAATTTTAAATTTAGATGCACGGTGCTTTCCAAACTTTACGATCGCGTTAAGCCAAATGGCGGGTTTTTGAACGCTAGGAAGATTAATTAGATTACTATATGAAAGCGCTGCTGATTTCCTGATTTCCATCTAGGAATCTGCATTAGTTCTTCATTTAGCTTTTCTGATGATAAACACAATAATTTCGGCCAGAAATGATATCATTCTGAAATTATTGGAGGAACGTTTGCATTTGGAGCGATTTACATAGCGATTGAGAAAGATTTATTATTAAATAAATCCATTGATTACAAATTATAGAAAAAATGATTCATCTAGAAATCTACATCAGTTTCATATTGGTCATTTATGACCATAAATGGTAATGATTTTGACGAGAAAATGATTTAATTCTGAGAAAATAGTAGATTTTGAAGCGATTTATCCAATAAGTAAATTACGTCGACCATTGACAAATTGTATTGTAAAAATGGATTCACTAAAAATTCTGGAAATGCCGATTTTCATTTAAAAATCTACATTAGTTCTTCTTTGGGGCAAGAAAATAAAATAATTTTGGGAAAAAATGTGTAACTTTAAAACTATTGAGAAACAGTGCCCTGATTTCAATGTAGAAATTTGTATCAATTTATTATATATTATTTTTTAGCTGTAAGTAGTAATGATTTTAGGTAGCAAATGATCAAATTCTAAGTAAATTGTAGACATAAGTGAGTTTGAAGCGATTTACTTTATAAGTAAACTGCGTCTTTAAAGCGGCTTACTCAAAGATTATGTGCGGTCTATTACTAAATATATCGCTTTGAGTATTTTTGACAATGTTTTTGGCTAGAAAATGATGCAATTCTTTGAAAATTGTAGAAATATGCGATTTATTGAATAGAGTAATTCGTAATTCTAAGAAAATAATAGAAACAAGCGACTTAAAGCGATATTCTGCACAGAATAAATCGCCAATCGTTCAAAATTCGAGTAAAAAGAGACAACATTCAAGGATAGCTGTCCCTGTTTTTTTGGAGAAAATAACTGTTATTTATACAGACATTTTCTTATACTTGTAATTGAACCACCCGAGTTCATCCCGAATGTAAATTTATTTTCCGAAGATATTTATTTTATTGTTTAAGTCCAGCGAGCGTTCGAATTTTTTATCAATAGGCACTAGTTTGTACTAAACCATCGATGCCCTACTCCGAAATCACGCACCACATGCGCATCTCCCACCGTGTCGTTGTCAGGTGGGGAACAACTTGACAAAACTCGAGAGCCGACAGGCCAGCAGATGAGAGTTGTCGGAAGACAGCTCCAGCCACCAGTCGAGAGTTATCGAAAGACAGCTCCAGCCAGCAGAAGTAGTCCAGAAGTCCACCAGACCAGGAGAAGCCGCAGAGCCCAGCAGTGCCCAGGATATAAGTAAGCAATCTAACTTCCTCTGAATCCTATCCTTTTCACGCCGTTTGGGTGTTTTGAACTCATACGGGCTGGCTTGTACTTTTGATGGACCGATGTAGTTTGGCTGTGCATAACACCGCTACCTGACTGAGCCGTCGACTGCCTGTCGTAGTGAAGGGACTATTCGAATGCAAAATATGAAAGTATTCGATTCTTGAAAGTATTCGAATGCATTCGATTCTCATTGTAGTATGCGAATTATGCGAAAATAATAGACGTAGACGTCACTCACTAGTCCCATCGCGTAATACCGATTCGCGACCCCGACCCCAGCTATCGAATTCCGAGACCCGAGACTCGATTCGCCGCCGCGTCGACCGAATGTTGTTCAATATTCGAATTTCGCATCCTTGTCTATGCTTCATTATTTCCCATCATGCATCTTTTATTATCATTCAAATGTCTGAATTCGAATATTTTTATTTTAAATATCTACAAAAAGTTCCGGCCCGGCCTCTAAAAAAACATTTACAGCGACTGTCGACAGTCCCCACTACACGTGTCTTGACCTTGAGATGCCTATTCGTATATAGTAATCATTCTTACAAACTAGAAACCGAAAGCCGACTAACCGCCGCCGAATGAAAACATTCACATGCGAATCGGCATCGGTCGGAGAACAACAATTCGATTCACTGTATTCGAATAAACATTCGATTCTCAAAAATATTCGAAATCAAAGTATTCGATTCTGAAAACTGTTCGATTATCCCTTCACTAGTCTGTCGTTTCACGATGTTGTCCTCATCCGGTTTAGCTGTGAATAACACCGCCCGCGAGTGATAAACGCCAGTGAGCCCAACGACGTTTTCTGTTGCCGATTTGGCTGTGAATAACACCGCCGACGACTAACATACGCCGTTTCGGTCCACCGAACGTACACCGAGGTGTTTGGCTGTGAATAACACCGCACTAAGGAGTCGTTGGTGACTAAGTTGTACAGGGTCGTTCTCACTTAGATGGTTTGGCTGTGCATAACACCGCCATCAAAGGAGATACATCACATGCACTCATTTCTATCCTTCCGGATAGACATCCGAAACCTGCGTTTTTCCCTTAGACCAAAACCGTCCCATTTGTTCGCTTACTTGTTTTGTTAGTAACTATTGCTGTATATTGTTACCCTGCACTGCTTGCGCTTTCTCCTTGGCTACAGTTAATTCAGAATGGCTTTTAACTAATGCTTTCTATTCGCATTTACAGGGCCGAAATAAATTCAGAATAGATTTTTGCTAAATCCATACATTTTGTTTTTATTTTCAGAACCTCGCTGGAACCGTTCTCTAGGTATAATTTAGTCCGTATTTTATTTGTAAAGATTTTTCTGCCCATAAAAGTATTTCATGCCGTATGTTTTACTTTAAGGATTTTTCATAGATAATTTATATTTTCTTTCAGTACCGAAGCAGACCGTTTTATATTCTGTTTGAAAATTGTAAGAAAATATGTTTATCTAGCAATTTTGATAATTTTAGGACCGTTTATTTATTTTAATTGTAAAATGTATTTCCGTTTCAAAGACAAATTCATATAGTCTTTGTTAGTGTTTTGACCGACTATTATTTATTTCCATTTGACCAAATAAAATTTGTTATAGAAAGAATGTGTTGTATTCACTCATATCAGTAACTTTGATAAAATTCCGATCTAACAAAAAAGGGACTTAAAAATAATTTTACCGTTCTACACTGACAATTCTGTTTAGTTGAAAAGTAAAAACATCACTACACCGATAAAACTAGTTTTGTTGCTCTCTGGGAATAAAAGAAATATAACAGACCCCTGGAATTTAACTTTCTTCGCTGTAGCTGCCCGAGTACTTACTCTAACCGAGGGTGAGTTCAAGTGGAGTTTCTCCCACGTTAAACATAGAGAAACTGGCGCCCGAGACTGACCGAAAAGATATCCTCAATTGCGTCTCCGTGACGTCACTTACCGCCGCCGAACACCGCTGCACAATATAATTTAGTCCGAAAAGGTGCGTCACAAATCTGACGGCCAAACCGGACTCTGGTGACGTCATATCCGGCGCTAGGAAAAATTAGAAATTATCGTTCGCAATCGGGATATGCGAGAGATAGGGAAAAAAAAGGCGTCACATACTTTGATACAAGTAACTATAGAACATACCTGGTATATGTGGCTAATAGAAGGCGTTAGCATACCTGTAACAAAAAAGAAAAGTTAAAATGTAATAAGTAAAGATTTATTTTTATTCAAAATTTATCTTATACTGCATATAATTCTGAAATGAAAATTAGTTTAGCAAGTGTGTAAGCGAAGAAATAATAGTTAACTAAATAAATATACAGGGTTAACTATGACTAAAAGACATTAAAAAATTTATTTCGGAATTCTAGCTCGATGTTAAACAAATGGGGCAAAACCCTCTTTTCCTACGGAAAGTCGGCGCCTATGTCATCAGTCATCGTCCAAGATGGCTACATATGTCAACTAGACATATGTTCTGTGCAACTAGGTACCATGCGGTCGTTTCTCACAACGTTCCAACGTTTCCGAATGTAGAAACAACTAAAGTAAACATTTTTATTAATAATAATACATAAGTACCTGATAGATAACAGTTAATCCGGTTAGCTACAGTATTTTGCATTCGTTTTTCGTTCCTTCGTTCCAAACTGCCAAAACTTCATTTTCACTCATTACAGGTCCGTCAGAATTACTCGCCACAAAATACACACTTCGCGTGGATGCAGTTAATAAAATTGCTCATTTATTTTAAGAAAATTGATTGAAAGAAATACTAACCAAAACTTCGAATACACCCGTGTCAGTTTTTAATTTATAAAATTTTGTCCGATAACGGTCACTCCACTGCATTGCTCTCAACTCTAGGAAATATCTTCACGTACGTTTAAAGAAAGTTGTGGAAAACTACACATGTCCCAATATATCGCAACCATCCATTACTTAATGAATAAAACGTTTAAAACTGAAACTGTCACTAAAAACGGAAAACTAAAATTACAATGTCAACGCCACCGTTCAGTCTTCGGTCCGCCTACACCGAGAACTTAATATTCTTCAGATAAATATTCTTATGGCAATCAATATAATCAATATTATCTTCTTTTATGTACGGTCGTGGGTTTCTTCATTCTAGTATTGTTTTGACACTTCCTCCGTGACATGGGGTTACACGCACATAGCACTTGTCAGTCGATATAAACCTATACTGTGTTGTTGGTTGCATTGGTTCTAATACTCTTCAAATGTCAAACAGCAGTAGTGGTCAGAAAAGTAATTATTACAGACCACTGTAAACGTCTTGGGAAATTTAAAATAATAATACTACAATATTATTATATGCAAACATGGTCGATTATTGTGTGGACAATTATTTTGTTAATAAAAATATCTTAGTTTAAACTGTAGTAAAGTAGGCATAAATATATGTTTTGTAAAATTTAGATCAGAAAGAATGTAAGAAGAAGAAGTGTGTCAGAGTTGAGTTGTTGTAAAGATAGAAAGTGCGAAATAAAGAAAGTAGTAAAACGTTATTGGGTATTTATTTAATTAACAAAGAAAATATTACCCTAACAATTGTCAATATCGTTACTATTATTAGTTTTCAGTATTTGCTTTTCGCACATTCAAATTCGTGTAAACGCGGAAATTAGGGATATGGTACTAATTTATGGGAAGTGCGACGAAAGTGCATATCGTGCAGGAGCAGAATATCAAATACGTTTTCCAAAAAGACAGAATATGTCAAATCCTCGTACATTTGTACGAATTGTACAACGTCCACGAATGTTGTTTTACACGTGCTGGAGTTTTAAATACGTATGTACCTACCTAACTTGAAAATAAAAAAGAACCAATTTCATACTTTTTAAAATTCCTCGAAACTTCTTTTTTACTTAGTGACATAAAAATAAAGCATTTTTAAACTGCAATAGATATACTTACAGAAAAAAAGTATTTTTTTATTTATGAAATGGTCCTCAGCAAGTACAACAATTTTTACAACGACAAGTTATAATGTAAACAAGTTAGAAAACAGAAAATAATTTAACTTTCTTGAAATCTCCAAAAATCAGTTCTGGAAGTATCAGTAAGGTAGGTTTTACTCTCAGTGCTACCATATCGTGTTTCTCATTACATAATCTAATATTTTGTAAACAAAAATTTTTCTTTAAAAGCGCCGTAAATCGTTACACGTGGCAACGCGGTGCTCTGTCACTACCATTGACAACTTTGACTTTGACAGAATATACCTAACCTCGCAGCTGACAGGCGGCATACTCGTCGAGAAAATAGGGGTTAATAAGGTTTTGAAAAAAATTTTTTTTCGCTTAATGAATAAGTTTTGAATTTTTTTGAAGGGTGATTCCGTTAATTCTGAATTTTCCCTATCTCCCCTTAAAATATTTGTACTAAGTCATAGTTAACCCTGTATGTTTGATTCAAAATATATTTCTCTGTGTACTAATAGTGCAAGTAGTTGTGAACGTACCATCTCTATTATAATGATTATTATGATGATTATTTACATTTCAAGTACTTTATGGATTTGAGTATTAACAATTCTCTTTAACTGATTTAAAGAGGGACAATAAACGAAAGCGCAGAGAACAAAGAAACAACAAACTGTTCTTTTATGATTATCGTAGTAGTTTACTCACTATATGCATAGCTATATTTTCCTTTATGGTTATTACAGCAATTTAGTATTCATGAGTGCTCATATTTATTTTTTTGTACGTTACAATATTTTCAATATACTGAAGCCGTCAAGTATATTTCACAAGTTTCTTTAGATAAAGGTCGTTTACCATTCGTTCATGGCACCACTTCGCTTATATAATAAATCATTTACCTTTTGCCATTTGTGAATTCAAAGCGTAACAACGCCGAACTTTTGCGGCATTTCATACTTTCTATTGCAAAATACATTTTCCGGGGTTACAATCGGAAAAAATAAGCAAAAATTAACCAATAAACTAAAGTAATTGGAAATGTTACCCGACAAATGATCTTTAATTTTAGCGAAGGTGCTTTGGTAAAAATTAAGGTAATTTTATTAAATAGCAGATAAATAAATCAATTTAAAATTCATACCCTCTAAACCCCCTGACATATTTTTGACAAATTTCGCATAATTTTTTTTATGTTAGTAGGTATAAAATATAACATTTGCAGCTTACGTAATATACCAGTGGCGTACCCCTATTGAGAAAATCAAATTTGTCTCTAAACGGCTAGAGACAAAAAATGTGTCGGGAGAACAAAATTATAAGAATGCAATGGAGTTATATGAAAACCAATTTTGTTTGTATGATTATACAGAGTGATATAATTTTTCTTGTAGAAAATGTCATGATAGCACCCACACCACTGGTACTTTACGTGGGCTGCAAATTTTACACCTACCAACATACTAAAAAATTATGTGACATTTTCCAAAAAAAAAGAAAATGTTTAGAAGTTATAAATTATAAATTGACAATAATTATAATTGACAATCCTGCACTTTCTGCACACAATTAGAAAACACCCTGTACCCAACTTAGTGGTTGCTTTTTGGCATTGCCAGAGCTTAGCTGTGGCTTTCAAATTTCTCTTATAAATGTTTATTACAGTGATCAAAACGCAATAAATATAGTAATCAAATAAGTATTAGATTCAGTATGATATTAATTTTAGATATGGAGAATATTGTGCGTTATTATAAGTATTCTTAATGATAATATTCACTAACCGTTTATTAGTTTCACAACCACTTTCTTATGTTAAAAAAATAAAACAAAAATGCAATGTGGAAACGTGAGAAGAAATATTCTAATTACTTGAGAGATCGTACTTGGTATACTGTTAATAACTGCAATAATCGCTGTAGACTTTTTAAGTAAACAAGTCTACTTTATAATATTATGTTAATTACGCCAGTTTGCACATCTGCTAGCAAGTAGGTTTCATTAGATGCTTGTTAATGAAATAAGAAATCTAAGTGGACTTAGGCGTAGGCAAAGATATTCAAAAAGAATGATATCTCGCGCGAAAATTTATTTAACACACTTTTTTATTCTTGTTAAATTTTAAAAAACTTTGGGTTTTCACGAAAAAATGCATTGATTAAAATATTATTTTAATAGTATTAGAAGAATTTAAAAAATCAGTAAAAGGTTTTGTCTTTCAATTTTACAGTTAGTAATAAAACTATAAAATAAAATAAAAATAAAAAATAACATTAAAACTGAATTGTAGTGTTTCAATTTACTTGAACTCCAATAATAAACCTAAATCATATACCAAATTTGGTTACTCGAGGTAATAATAATAATAATAATAATAATTTTATTTTGCCCATTTGACATTATAAAAGAAATGTATAGCAATAGTCAATAGAGTACAATAAAGTACAAAACAAAGTCAATATATATATACATATAAAAAAAATACATACTTGAATATAAAACAAAACAAACACTAGATAAAAACAGTTATGTAAAATAGAAGTATATAAAATACTACATGTCAGAGAAAAATTCTTGGAGAGTATACAAACACTTACGTATCAAGAACTTTTTAAGAATAGATTTAAAAACATGCAAGTTTTCACTTGACTTTATATCACTAGGGAGTACATTAAAAATTTTCAAGCCAATATGGTCAGGTGACTTGGAAGCAACTGATAATTTTACAAATGGTAAACGAAACTGATGTTTAGTTCTAGTATTTATAGAATGAATATCTCGATTAAGCATGAATTTATTTTTATTTTTATAAATATATACACATAACTCTAAAATATACAATGATGTTATAGTTAAAATATTGAACTCAACAAAAAGACCCCTACAAGTATGAGTGCTTGAGAGCATGCATGCTAAAGTTCTTAAAATCTTCTTTTGGGCCTTAAATACTGTTTGAGACATAGTGGAATCTCCCCACAAACAAATGCCATAACGAATACGAGAATCCACCCGAGCATAATACAGGCTTAATGCTTGTTCCCTGGTTAAGACATAATTAATATTTTTCAATAAAAAATTCATCGAATTCAAAAATGAAACGAGGTTCTCACAATGTGGCCTCCAAGTCAAGTGCTCATCTAACATAATACCCAGAAATTTTACTGGTTCTGAGGTACTTTTAACTATGGAATTATTAACTTCTACACATACAGGTCCACACATTTTTTGTCGATTATGAAAGCGCATAATTTTTGTTTTGCTACTATTTAAATATAAATGGTTTTGTTTAAACCAATCACATAAGGACCGCATAATTTCGTCGCATTTATTTTGTAAATCAATATCAAATTTGTGTGATATAACCAGAGAGAGATCGTCTGCATATAATGAAAAGCAAGCATTATCCAGTATAGTCTCAACACCATTAATATATAATATGAACAAAACAGGACCTAACACTGATCCCTGTGGCACTCCTGATTCAACTGCACTTAACTTAGATGTAACAGATGTTACATAATTATCATCTTGATAGTAAATAGAAGTGAATTGTTTTCTGTATCTGATGAACGAGGAAATCCGCTGTAATGATTTGCCTCTCAGACCATATTCATACAGTCCCGACAGTAATATATCGTGATTGATGCAGTCGAATGCCCTACTTAGATAACAAAAGATCCCAACAGGGCACTCTCCTGCCTCAACAAACTTTATTATATCACTATAAAGAGAAAATATGGCTGACATTGCAGATTTATTACCACAAAAACCGAATTGTTTATCAGTTAATACATTAAATTTTTGCGAAATGGCAGTCAAACGTTGAAGAAAAGCATATTCAAACACTTTTGAAAAAGAAAATGAAATAGTGACTGGTCTATAGTTTCCTAATGAACAAGAATCACCTTTTTTGTATAGTGGAATAACCTTTCCTACTTTTAGACAGTTTGGAAAACTAGCCGTCTCAAAAGAGAGATTTACAAGATAAGTAAGTGGTTGAATCAGCAGAGAAATAACGCGGTTTTACCAAAAACGGAGGTATCTCATCCGCTCCAGACGATTTTTTATTTTTTTATTTATATTTTAACAAATTTAGTAACTCTGCTTCAGAGTAAGCATATAGAAAGAAGGTGTTATCAATTTTTGTATTTATTTTTTCGTTGGTAAATTGATTACCGGTAGATATCGATCCTGTCTTATTTATGATGTCCTTTGGGGCATTTACAAAAAAATTATTAAAAGCTGACGCTACTAAACTAGGATTTGAGATATTAATGTTATCCAATTTAATTGTCAAATTATCCGTTGCCTTTTTTTCTTTGTTAGATATTTCCGAGACCATCTCCCATGCCGTTCTCAATGGATTGTCAGAATTAAATATTTTCTCCTGACTGAAACGTTTTTTAGTGTTACGTAATAAACTAGCATGTCTTTTTTTTGCTTCTTTATAGAACTCATTAATTTCAGGAAGATATTGTTTTAGATTATATAAATATTTAAGCTCTTGACTTGAGTTTTTTACTTCTATATTAACCCAAGATTTTTTCGAATACACACTGTTATAAACTTTATGTTTTGGAAAACATATGTCAAAATAATAATTAAAAATATCACAAAAACATTGAAAAGCATCATCCACATTATTTTGGCAATATAAATTAACCCATTTTTCACAGGAAATGGAATTCATAAAACGTGAAATATTATTTTCATTAAAATTTCTCCTCTCAGTAAAAAAGGTCAAAATAATTAGTGGCATGAGATAACGTTCCTGTTATTTGCTAAGCTCTATATTATTCATTTTTTCAATTATAAAAATTGTCCGTATTTGCAGAAAACACACAAGAATACGGAGCCTTTAATAGATACAAATGGAACTTGCGAACTTATATTCATGAAGTACTTGTTCAACATACATTTCATTTGACTTTAATTTTTGTAATGTTTGTATCTACCAAACTTTAAAATCGCTGAGCAAAAGAAACAAAATCTTAGCAAAGGCGATATAGAAAGGTAAGGCATCATTTTTTACTCTATTAGAGAGGTATTTTAAACTAATATATATCAAATCTCCTACAATTCCTATCAATGAAGTCTCTGATACCAAACATCTAGGTATGCTAATGAACAATTCCACAGACAAAGCTCTATTCAATAATTATCTAAAATAAAATAATCTAGCTAAATTTACTAACCTGATTTAATGAAAACATTCTATAAATATCTAAGTTCACTTTTGAACCTGTGGAAACTCGAAAATTCAACCACAATAGATGAGATCTGACCTATTTCTGCATTTTTAGGATTGTTTCTTCAGCTGATCTCAAAAGTGACTTTAACCTGACAATGAATTTAAATTAAACATGATAACTACCTATTTAATTAATAAAAAAAGATTTGCCCTTTATATAATCGATTTTTATTTATTTTTAGGTATTAACAATATTGTGTAAAACTAACTACTCTGCGGACTAAAACCCCGACCAGCGTTGAATTACACCCACCATAATATATTCTTAACATTTTTTACTGTATTAGAAAGGTATTTTAAGCTAATATATATCAAATCTCCTACAATTCCTATCAATGAAGTCATATGTATGCTCTCTGATACCAAACATCTAGGTATGCTAATGAACAATTCCACAGACAAAGCTCTATTCAATAATTGTCTAAAAAAATTAATCTAGCTAAATTTACTAACATGGTTTAATGAAAACATTCTATAAATATCTAAGTTCACCTTTGAAACCGTGGCAAATCGAAAATTCAACCACAATAGGTTAATTTTTTTTTAGATAATTATAGAGTTTTGTTTGCGGACTTGTTAATAGGCAATTTGCATATTTTTTTATTTTATTACCAAAATATTATTCAGTTCATTTTGTGCATACTGTGTTAGTTTTATGTCATTATCTGCAAAAATAAAGCGGTAATAAATTAATAGATTTATTACGTCTTTCCCAACCACAAAAACGCGAGAAATACTATGTGACGTCACAGTATATGAACGCGTCATGTTGTTTTATATGCCGTGACATGAATGTCAAAATCGAACTGTCAAAGTCAAATTATTATTTGTTTTGTTGGTGTGCATTGTGTATTATAGTATCCGTATAATTATAGTAAATAATGGCAACAAAGAGTGGATTTGTTGAAAGACAATCAGATAACCTGCCCAAAATTGTGAAAAATGACTTACGGTGAAATGATCCTCGCAACAATATAACGCCGTTATGTTTGATAGTGTTGCATTCTCTTTTCGTCTCTATCCATTGAAATGCACCACTTCTCACGCATTTTCTCATTTTTAGGAACCGAGAAGAATATTTTTTCCAGGGTGGTTACCGTACTGTTTTTGCACTTTGGTCCCACACAATACATAGGTACTTATAAAATTTGTGTTTCATCGGTTCCATCCCCTTCCGCAATCCAAAACTTATGTTATAATGCTGAACTGGACACATCGGACACCACAGAAACACTACAAAGTTCGACGTTAACCACAGATTACGAAACGAGTTAGATAACCGACTTAACTAAACCTACGTCGATTTGACAATTTGACATGTGTCACCACGGACGTTTCCATATACTGTGACGTGGACCAATCAGAATGTTGTTTCCGAACCCGTGACTATATTTGAATAAATTGCTATATAAAATAATTAATTATGAAAAATATAAGAACAATTTTACAGAATTAGCAAAATATTCTTGTTAAGTACTTAATATATAATAAAATAACAATATTTTTAAGCATTTAAAAATTTCATAATAGCCTATTAGCATATCTAGATATATGGTATCAGAGGCATACATATGACTTCATTCATAGGAATTGTAGGAGATTTGATATATATTAGCTGAAAATACCTTTCTAATATAGTAAAAAATGTTAATAAAGAACATATAGGTAGATATTGTGGGTGTAATTCAACGCTGGTAGGGGCTTTAGTCCGCACGGTAGTTAGTTTCACACAATATTGGTAATACCTAAAATACATAAAAAACTAAGGCATCATGTTTGAAATGTTCAATAAAACTATATTAATTCTAAAACTCCCCTTTCATAAATTTTATTTTCTAGCTTACACGCAACTGTACAAATGCAATTTATTATCATCTGCAATGAAAAATCGCCTGTCGGAAAAAAATTTCCTTATGACTGAAATCCTGCCATCCCCTCCACCTAGGTAAAGAGTCATACATTCGCCTTTGCAACTGCATCGACACACATTCTAGGCCATCGACCCCGTCGAGTATCGCCAACCTACTCGCCATTTTTAGCATCTCCTGCAGACACCGACTTCGTTATAACACACGAGAGGTCTAAGGAGCGTATGATCGCCTCTTTGCGCTTTACTTGACCCATTTTTTTTTTTGGGTGCGTCCAGTTCGCGTAGTTTTTCGACTCGAACAATAATACGACTGTTTCTTACAAGTGGCCTCGTGTCAATGACATTCAGATGCAGCCGACGTGAATAATGAAATGTAACTCCACAAAAAAGTTAATGGTGTCGTTTTGTCCAATTCAACATGTGGTCGCTCCGCAGTTGAAGAGCATAAATCAACGTCATCTCTATAAATAGCAATTAGTTAGCAAGAAATTAATTTTTCATAAAGTAGAGAAAATCATTCGATGCTTATAAGGCGGCAGTTGGTTTTTTTTTGAAATATATTAAGTTCAAGCAAGTTTTTCAATATAATATTAACTGAATACTAATTTATAATAATTAATCACAATCTATAAAATTAGTACCCTTGTATATGCTTTATAGAATTTTTCATTCAACAAAATTATTAAGTTTTTCTAAAGTTCAAAACGTTTCTAAAGTTATAGAACAATCCAAAATAGGTACATAAGGAAAAAAATTAAATGATTTAGTTTATTTTGATCAGTGTTATCACAACTTTAACCTATATTGTCAGGTTATACATTGCATTGACCTAAAATACTTCATTATTTAGTATTGCTTATTCAGTTTTAAAAATACTAAAATTTCTTTAATACACGGAAATAAAGCCATACTAATATCAAGATTAATACACTTATTCCAACACTAGCTTAGTAAGCTATTCCTCAAGTATAATAATACTTTATTGAAAGATTAACTTATTCTTGTATCACAAGATTATATATTCCTTATTTAAGAATAAAAATTACTTGAAATAAAAAAAACTACAATACTTAATATGAGCCACATTCAAAGGTCTCAAATAAAAATTAAAACTACTAAACCAATTACAGGGCAGGATTGTTACATAAAGTTAAAAAACAAATAAAAAAAACAAAAAGCTCAAATTATGCTAAAGGAAACACAGCGACAAGCATGTACTAAGGTTGCAATATAATAGTCTTAATTTTAAGAGCCGAGATATCAAACAGGTTAATCGAATCCTGCAAGACCATATAAATCTTGCACATTTGATACAGTGGATACAATAAAATATTTGTTGTCGGTATCGGAAGTCTAAATGTGTTACGATGTCGTGAATTTACGCGAGGCACATAAATTCCAGTCTGCTCAGGATTTCAGGACAATCTAACAAGTTATTTGCAATTTTATACAATAAGATTAAAGAGGTACAGAGTCTATGAGTGTCTAGACTGCCGACTCTGTATTCGGCTAATAATATATATACCTATAGGTGGATAAAAATCATGAGCCTTAAAATAAACGTGCTTTAGAAATTTTCTTTGAACGTTTTCAATCATGTACATTTGATTGCCATACATAGGATGCCAAACTGAGGAACAGTATTCTAATTTTGAACGTATTAAGGAAAAGTAAAGAGAAAGTAACGCATCAACTGACTGAAATTCTCTAGAATTGTGTATAATAAAACCCATATTTCTGTTGGCATGTGCAATGGTAGCGTGAATATGATGGTTAAATGAGAGTTCTGGATCAAAAGTAACTCTTAGATTCCTAACTTCTTTGGGTCTAAGAAGAGGAGTGTCATTAATGTTATAAGGAAAGACTAATGTACTTTGCTCAGGAGAAAATGACAAAATATTGCACTTTTTAATGTTTAAGTTTAGATGATTCGAGTTGTACCAGTCACTAATTCATTCATGTTATTATGTAATAATTCACAGACAGAAAGATATATATCATAAACATATATGTTAAATAACAAAAGACCCAAAACTGAACCCTGAGGAATCTCGGACATGCATGCATGAAACTGTGGAGATTTAAATCCTTGGCACTGAACAAACTGTAATCTGTCGTAAAGAGAAGACCCAAAGAGTTGACATAATTTACCAGATCAAGTTTTTCAAGAACAATCTGATGTAACATCTTATCTTATCTCTCATATCATGTAACAAATAACATAAAGCATCCATCGTAGCCTGAATATCTCAACATAAATAGTACGACGTATACCTTTATCCCTTTTTTACGTGTCTTCCTACCGTTAGCCTTGCAGAATTTACAGTCCCAATGAACCCGCCAATTCTCATAATTATTTATATAGCGCCAGTGGCCATATAAACAAAATCATAACTTTCAAATAGCAATATAAACACGGTTTATTAATATACGCAGCAAGTAAACATTGTTAACGTAAATAATTTAAATTCAATGTATTGGAAATCGGTGGCTGTGGTATTAACCAGCCGCAAGCTGTTTGGTATGCAACGGTGTTTATTTTTAAGCCATTATGAGGTGTCGGAAATATGGGAGAGAAAAAAAATTAAGGTGTGTCCTCTATTGTTAATAACTTGTGGTACAGTTCCAGCAGTTAATGCGTGTGGAAATAATGTCGTAAAATATATCTACCGCATGTAAATTAAAAAGTTGGTTACAATTTTATACAGGGTGGAGCAAAAAATTAAATTTCCGATTTAGGTTGCTTTGAACATGTTGGAATTATTATTTTTGTTGCAAAAATGTTAAGAATGTGTGGAGATAATCCCTAAATGTATTTTTAAACACGATTAAAATTATTGTACTTTGTAAATTTATTCATATTTATTTGTTTACTACCACCAACTCTTTAATATCATATTTTTCATATTGTAAACAGATCCACTCTTCAATGTTATATTTTGATAACCAAAAATGTTGTTAAAAGTGTTTAAAAAATGTAAATTAAAAGCATTCACCTACTTCATTAGAATATTGTCATTTCAAAATTTAATTTTTCAAATAATTTTAACTTTTTATAGAGAGTGTTTCAGGAGGAGATGTAAATATTTCAGTATGTTATTCTACGTTCAATTTTAAGCAAACAATTTTCTATGAACTTTGGCCTGAAAACGCTTCGTTTAGGATCAGGTATGTTCATTTTCGTTAGTAAATTTATCTACAATAATTTTTATTTTAAATATTTATTGAATCCAAGTTTATACGGAATTGTTTCTTAGAATATCTCAACATCTGATTTTAAATAGAGACTGTGGGAAAATAGATTTCTATTAGTTTAAATTCATTTTTGCTTACCTTCGCATTTTGACTGATAATATGCCAATTTACTAAATCTAAAATCATTTACTGAAGTGGTATTTTATCACAATGAATGTCACTTTACTATATAGTACCCAACTAACATCTAAGCATAATAGACTACTGCACAAGAAAAATGAACCTAAATTGATCGAGATTTACTACATTTCGCCATAAAAATAGTCTTCAATGTTACAAAATTTTATAATACCAAAAAGAAAAAAGTCAGAAATTTGTTAACTAAGAGTAATATAATGACTTCCCAGTAAAATGAAATATATGTCAATTTATACAGTGTGAAATTACATATTGTTTACCTTTTCTGTGTTTTCAAATACTAACATTCCAATAACGTGTAAGACGAAGTTATAATTTACTTAATTTCACCTTGAAATCTGTCTTCAATATCCAGGGATTTTTTAAATAATGATAACAGACAAATATCTACATATTTATTACAAAATTGTAAAACTTATTTTGTCCTCAACTCTAGTGGTTAAGAATAAGGTAATAACTAGTTATTTTTGCCATATTAAATCCTTCAATTTAATAAGTTCTATTTTTATTACAATATAAAATATATTTAACTTTGTTGATAACTTCTAAGAAATATTTGATCATTTCAATTAACCTAATAGAAATATTGTTCTATATTATGGTACAAATTTACTTATTAATAATACTTCGACGTAAATGTTTCTTAAAAGGATCTTTTAGGGAGCAAGCTTCTTGGTATATGTATTCAGATAGATATGTTCATGCAATAGGGTGTTGAAGTTGTTTTGTGTTTTGATGATCTGCAATGAAAACTTACTTCTGCCATACGAATAAATCAAAAGATAAAGCCCAACAGGCGGCTTACCACACAATATTTCAGAGTTGTAAAAAATAATTATTGGGTTCATATTTCGCCTACCAAATAATTAACACTGTTATCGTCTCAAATGAATTCAGTAGTGCATGTGAATTGAAATTTGAATTGAATTCCGTTTGAAAATCCAAGAGTAGAATTTTATATGTAGGTATAGGTACCTAGTAATAATTTAGTTGGTAATAAGTTACCATAAAATATCTTTATTTGGAGGAAAATTCAACCACAAAGTTAATATTTTGCTGTGACGTTAACATTAGCATAGGCAATCTGCCCTATAGGTTAAACTTCAGACAAATTGACTTCAAAGTTGATTTTATTTGAGCGGCCATTATTTAATACATTTATGACGAAAAATTATTGAACACATTTATCACGAAATACATCCAGTTTTTATTTTAGGTTATTTTTCAGGATAATAATATTATTACGAAGCAATAGTAAAAATGTATATTTATAAGGCGCCTTATTTTTATGAAAGTTTGGTCATCACATTATACACAAAAATTTCCTGGATTGTACAATTTGTTGAATAGAAACCAAAAATACAGACTTTATATTATATTAAAATCTAAATATCTATAAATACTCATATGCTAACTCCTATTCTACTTGTAGCTTTGTAGCCTGACTTATATTCTTTCTTTCTCTTCCTATCCCTGTTCGCTATTAGAATGTATATAAGCAAACATACAATGTTGTCTCTCTCTAGCAAAAGTAGATCATATAAAGGGCATAATTAGGGTGTATTATGGTAATAATGTGTTGAAATTTTAACATAAAATTGGTCCGTATTTCTTTTAGGTCTAATTATCTTATTAGAATAAAATCCTTGCCGACCAATTATTAACTTCCATATTACTTTAGTTTTTTTCCCCACATAAGGAAAATTGCCAACGAATATAGGTAAACTTTCCTTATGCGGAATTGGTCATGAAAAGTTTTTGACGAATTCAGAGGTCAAGTTAACGTAATTTTAACTTTAAATATTTGTTGGGTTGTTGGGGAAACATTTTTATATATTATATTAAAAGCACAATTATTCAAATTTGAATAGTTAACAACACGAAATTTATTCAATTCTACTTGTTCTATCTGAAAACTAATAATTCTCTATCTGAATTCCTGTGGTAGAAATGTTGTTATATGTTCCTTGACTAAAATATTAAAATTTTGCGGCTTATAGTCATCCGATTTTTGCATAAGCAGCAAGTGACATACTTTTTATGGCTACGTTTATTGTTATAGTTGGTTTTTAACACGAAATAATGACTCCAGAATAAAGTAGGTTTACAATCCTTCCTTATTAGTTTATTGAAATATGCTAATAGAACCTTTTCACCAGTTATGCTCTTAATTTTATTTTCATCTCACCATTTCTCATATCTCTCAAATACTGTACTTCTGTGGAACAAGTCTAAAATTGCTTCAGATGCACTTTCTTTGATATTTGCAGGCATATATTCATAGGAAAAATCATTTCCATAGAATTTATTTTGATTTTTTTGGTAATCACTAATTATAAGTTAATAACAATAACTGTTTGTCGCTCCCTCCAAAACCGTACTTTTCCTAACTGATTATATAAATAGCTATTTTGTACTCTGATTACGACTCAGTTAGTTAATTAGTAGGTAGTTACAGATTTATTATATCTTCAATATATTAACTGCCCTTTGCTTATTTTTTTCTAGCTTAGAAATACATGTACATACAGGTACTGAAGTAATAAAATATTAAAGTGTTACGACAACCGTTTATTAAAATTTGGTACCTGCACATTTAGGTTATTTGTACAAAACAGAACACTTAACGTTATACAAAACATAAATAACAATGTAAAAATATATTCATAGAACTAAAGTTAACATTTTATAATATTCAAACGAGATCTATGATGGTATTATACTAACTATTACAATGTAATATTAATTATATAAATGTGCATAGATAAGTAGGTACCCAGAACTTAAATCATGCTAATCCTCCAGAAGCCCCTGTTCCTCAAATATATATAAAATATAATTCTAATAGAAAATAATATGTTTTTTATATATTATGTAAGATGAACAAATCAACAGTGGGGTACCCGATTTTTGTAGATGCAAGGACACCAATGTTTCTTTGCTTCAATAATTATGTATAACTTAGTTCTTAATCTCAATAAGGTTATGTTACAACCACCACTAGACCAAACTATTTATAATACTGAACACACTCACTTGTCACTCTAGATATGATTATATTGCTAGTCACTACTCACTAAATTAATTATGTAGGTACCTAGGTCCTAGGTACAAGCTACATTGAAATGAAGCAAGAAATAATGAAGGGTCACCACCCAACGCTCCCAACGGTTAGTGGTAGTGTGTTTTAAAATTAGTAGTACCTTCACACACATTAGGCATATATTTACAGTCAATTTTATATAGTAAATTTGGTATGTTCAGCAATTTTACAATGTAAAAATGGATTTCACATTGCTAATTGTAAATATATTACAATATATTCTATAAATGTACACATTACTTTATAATTACATAGGAAGTTTATGGTTTTATTGTATTTTGACAGTTTTCTTGTAAAATTACAAGTGTCAGTGTAATATCATCATTATTTTTAGAATTATTTTAAGACAATTATAAAGATATTCTTACAAAGTATATTTGTAAAGTTACTAGCCTTTTTTTCAGTGTTGGAGAATAACACAATCACCGATTTTATTAGTTTTTGTTTACAATATAAGTAAATTATTTCGTGGAAGTCTAATTAGTTTACTTATTTGAAATAGAGGGTGCCTTATAATTAGCTGCCAACCCTGAACAGGCCGATTCTATGATCAAAACTATATGTAGTACCGTTGGCCGAGGAACATTTATTTGCCTTGAAATGTTCCGTAGGCTAGTCATAGGATCTTGTTCAATAGCGTCAAGGACCTCCGGTTTCCTATTAATCCTGGGACGTCCTTGACCCGGTGCCTTTCGAAAAGTGGCGGTTGCAGCTAAGTTGCGGAATACCGTAGGGAATGTCCTCCTTGATGGCAGCCTTCGGTTTGGAAACCTCCTCCCGTACTCGCGTTCTGCCGCTGCAGTATTACCATCGCAAAAGCCATAAATAAATATCATATCAACTAACTCTTGTCCCGTAAACTCTTCGATTTTTTTCGCTTAGAACTATTAAATTGGCAATCGGGTTGAAAATACTTTGACATAAGAGCACCTTGATAATGTTGTTTAAATTACTATGAAATTGACCAAAGTGGGATTAATTCAAGAGTGATTTTCTCAAAAACCGTTAAAGATAACGATTTGAAAGAAGATTATCTTTTTAACGTAAAACAAATAGTTCGGGAAAACGGAATTTGCTATCCAATTGTTAAAAAGTCAAAGATGAAAAAGTTACACACGCAAAATACCAATACCAATACCCTGTATAAAAAGTAAGTACTAGTGGCAAACTCAAAAATGTGTGGATTAAATTTTATTGAAGAATTACTTCTAAAATGCTAACCTTTTGGATTAGAAGGCTGTCAAGTTCTTATAACCGGCGCATTCGCCATTTTAGAGAACATAAAAAGATATATACATATGTTTTTCCAGAGATTCTTTAGCCACAATGTTTTTCTTTACAAGTCATCAACATCGCTCAACCTAAATTCCTGCGCTGAAAAATTAAATCAGACGCAATAAATCACACAAAAGTTGTAAACAGTGTACGGCTAAAATTAAACAAAGCGAGAAAACAAAACACTGTCTCTGCAGGTGATCAACAAATACGGCTTCTGTTGTAAATATAATTTCGAAATGTTATATTGTTTATAATCCGGGTTATTTCCGTACGCCGATATAATTTACGTCTTTCTATAAATATTAACATATCTGATTGTTTTCTGTTCTCCATTTTTATATCACGCTTGGAGTGAATCACAAGTTAAATAAGAGTTGACGAAGATCACCTTGACTCGATGCACTTATAAAAATATAAACTGGACTAAAAATAGTTGTTTTTCATATATGCAAATTGCGCAACAACTGCATCTGCATTTTTTCATGATAACATAATTGGTACAGATCTTATCAAGACGGAAATAAAAATATTTAACATTTAGAGAGTGCACTTGTTTGTAATGCAAGCATACATTACTAAAAATAATAAATAATAAGTAAATTTACACGTTCAAACCAGTAAATACAATAGAATTACATATTTTATGCCAAATAACATAATTTTTATTAAAAATAAGTAACGATGTTAAATTGTATCTCACTAGCACTAAAACACCGATAGACTCCAAAATAATAAATGCATAACGTACTATAAATTTGCAGGCAAGATGTAATAATCTGTAAGTATATTTATATATTATATTATAATATGATGGCATGGGGCTAAAGAAAACCAATGTATTGACAAGTCTCGGCTGTATTTAAGCCTTTAAGACAATTTAACAAAAGTTTTCCATGTAAAATACAATTATATAAAATGGGGAATAAAATCGGTTAAGTTATTATAATTTGTTATACAGGGTGAATCTTAAATAAGTACAAATATTTTAACCGGCAGTATAGTTTTGTGTGTAGAACACATAATTAATAGTTTTTTTACAAAAAAATCAGAAATAAAAAAGTGAAATTTTAAATAAATTTTGTAATTTTTCAGCAGAAAACTTGTTGAGGACCGCTGGCCTAGACAGACCCTTCATACCTTTATGAGCCATAGTGCTGCAGACTGAACGTGTGGTTCACAGTGTTGCCAGTATTACACAAATGTCTTTGCTTCAAGGAAGAAAAAATCTCAACTTTTAGCGAATTTTGTCAAGTGTAACATTTTATATTATTTTTTATTATCAAACTGTCATTGACTGTCATGACAGATTATCGGAAGCCCAAGTCAAACTTGTTAACCCCACATAATGCATGAAAATAGCAATAAAATTTGCTAAAAGTTGACATTTTTTCCATTTTAAATAAAAAACGCGTGCATAGGTTTTCGTTATTCTTCATAAAATAACTTAAGGAAATTCTGTTTTGTGTCCCTTTCTAACAGTGTACAATGACATTTAACTTGTGAAATGTGGATTACTGATTAAATAGTTAATTTTTTAACAAACAGGTAAGCTTGTGTGCAAGTTTATGTATAATTTTTGAACATTGGACATAGTGATATCACGTAATATCTTCCTAAATATTTTACGGTAGTATTGAACTTGCGGAAATTCATTTTTAATCGTTGAAGTATAGTAAGGTTAGTTCAGATGTTAAAATTTATGTTAATATTGCTGCGTATCATACTACATACCCAATTTTACTGTACTTATGCTTAAAACAAGTATTTTTAAAATAGAACTATTACGTTAAAGGAAACGTAATATTTATATTGGAGGAGATATGGCAACCTCGCAACAAATCATATGTTTCATTACGTTGTTGGATGAAAAATCAGCCAGCGGTCCTCAAAATGTGGGTATTTTTTTAAAAAATTAATATCCGTAAATATTAGAAATTTTTAAAAATGGCTTTCACTAGACTGATTTAAATGACGAACTACACCAGCAGTTAAAATATTTGTACTTATTTAAGATTCACCCTGTATTACCTATTTTCCTTCAAATTTTACACTTTTGTCAAACATATTTCTGAAGACGTAATAATGTCCAATAAAACTGTTTGGACCATATCACGCGGTAAAGCGAGAGTGATATGATGGTTTTTTGTGCTGTTATGATATATTTTAAGTAATATATACAAATGACCAAACATATACTATTTTATATAATTACTTATTCATTATTGTCCTTTTAGAAACAACAGTTTTGAAAAAAAAAACATAGAAAAACAAACAAGGTCGCAGCATGTAATAGTGTCTCACAAGGCAGAGGTATTGCTTCCCCTTTATTTTACCTTGAATTTAAAATTTCCAAATGAGGTAGCAGTAACACTGGAACTGCTACAACGTTTTCATTCGAAATTCGTCGGGAGATATTACTATATTAGTAATATACATATCGTTCAAAATTATGTTAAGTTGGTTTAGGTAAGATAAAGAACATATTTAATTGTTTTCTGTAAATGTACTATAAAATAATTTTGAGTAAAATTTCACCTTTGAATTAGCTTACTGAACTATGTGTTACTAAAACACAATAGTGAGTTATATTTTCAATATATTATGCTGTTTCTTCAACAAACCAACTCTATAACCAAAAATTGTTGATAAACTCATTTCTTTGTTAAAAAGTTTAATAACTCAAAATTCAGCACCAAAATAATTTCACTCATAAATGAGTTTGTGATATTTTTTATTGGATCGGTCAGTGGTCGCGCGGTTTAAGGCGTCAGTACTTGAATCGAGATTACTAGATCGCTGTGGGTTGGACCCCCGCAGCCGGTAGACTGTATATAAGCTATCTTCGTGGAGAAGATTGGCACCCTCTCTGCGGGTATGGTAGGGTGGAAGAATATTGGCTTGGATCAATGTGAGAGATTGATACCGGTTGACGTTTGACTACTCCCCTAATTAATGAGGTTTTCTAGGTTTCCCTCATTCCTGCACTGAAGTTCTGGGCGCAAATGCCGCCTGCCTTATAATAATATGCGGCCCCTTTTCTCGCACAAGTCTTCGATTTCTGGGCTAATCCTCGTGATTAGAATGAGGGGTAGATATATTGTTATTATTATTTACTTTTAAAATTTATTAATAATTAATGATTACAATTAAATATTAAGTGGTTTTCTTATATTTCTCATAAAAAAATAATGATTAAAAACATTTGTACGAATGCAAAGCTACTATTTTTGTTGGTAATATAACAGGTAAACCTCTTTTGATAATAATTTCGCATTCACATAACAAGGCAGATTGAGAAACATTATGAATAAATAATGCAATACTTGCCATCCGAAACAAAGTCAAGTTAACCAAAGGATACAAAAAATACTGAACTAAAAAATTAATAATAGTTTAAGCAGCCACCAATATGATTCACAACCTTGGAAAGACAAATATGCTAAAATTGTAAACGTAAAAATAGTAATGCATGGGCAGTGTCAACGCTTTTGACACTATCGTTCAGTTTCCTGCAATATCTATCTAATCTAAAGAAGGCGTCTGAGAAAACTATTCCTTAAAATGCAGAAATAACGTAGCTAAGTCATTGTAGCCGTGTTGACCTTTGTCCAAAGCGAGGTTACAGCTGTCAGACTATTAGTGTTATTGCATTCAGAAACAGCAAGTTTGAACTGTTGTATAACAGATGTCAATCTAGAACATGCCTCATTGATTTTCCATCGCCATATACGCGTAAGTTATAAATTAAGCTTTGCCAAGTTCCACTGCAAATACGTTTCTAGTCTGATTGGACTACGTGTAACAAGACTCGTAGTACGACATGTACATGTACAAAAGAAGTAAAAATTCAAAGGTTGACGTACTGAGATATCTGCGGGCTAAGTGCTTCACTTTTATGTTGAATTAGGTTAAAAATACATCATTATTGTATATTTATTAATTACTACACAAAAATGTAATCATACGATAAACTATTCATTAGTCTTTTTGATTTCATACAGTATGCGCCAAAAGTATTGAATAAATTCAATAAAAACGAAACAATTATTTTTTGGGAAAAGTCCTCGAACAGGTCGATTTTTAATTTAAAAAATACATATTTTAGTGTAAAATGCGATTTTCAAATGTCATTTGTTTTCGAGTAATGACGTCATCGATTTTTTTTTAAATGGCAACACCATATTTTTTTTTTCTTGATTCTGAAAGATCGTTTAATTGTCTATCAGACAGTACTAAAATTTTGCCCTCTTACATAGGACAATTTTCGAGTAAATGACGATTGAATGTTAGAAAACGTAAATTTTATCCATAAAAAAGTAACAATTCTGAGGTATGTAAAATAAAATATAATTGATTAAATTTTATACTTAAATTAAACGTTCGAATTGACATCCACCAACTTCTTGACAATGCGCAAGTCTGTGAAGAAATTCTTCTTGCACATTATGAATGATTTCTGGGGTAACGATTTTGAAGTTCTTCTAAATTACGTGGTTTATTAATGTACACTTTTGACTTCAAGTATCCCCATAAAAAATAGTCAAGAGGTGTAAGATCTGGCGATCTTGCAGGCCATTCTATCGGTCCGCGTCTGCCGATCCACCTCCCAGGAAAACAGTTGTCCAAAAAATCTCGTACAGGGCGCTCATAGTGCTGAAACCACAGAAAATATAGCTACGCAACAGAACTCTCGTGGGGACATATTTGGGAATAGGTACTGAGGTTGTCGACAGATGACGCAACGATACGTATTTGTTAAAATTTTAAAACTTAGAAATATGCGCTCTTCGAAAGAAGCAGCCTAGCGCGTTCGTTTCCTTGACGACCGCTGCCTCTGTTGCCATATCTTGCCGTCTTTATAAAGTGCGTTGCGTTTATGAATTTTAATAGTGGAGTAAAATCGCCTCGCTAACTCGCTTATTTGTGGTTCATTTTTTAAAGCTATAACTAAATGGAACGTTTACCATAATTTAAAATAGACTTCTACAACTTTTTTAAGTAGGGCCGACTTAAAATCAAATTATTGATGCTTGAATTTTATTTGACTATTATGTTTTTTATTACATCGCAGTTGTAAAACAGCGATTTTACTAATGTTCATGATTTTTTCACAGCCCATATAAAAAAAACTATAGCGCTTCTAATGGTACACACCAATTTTTGATAAGTTAAAAGCCTTTTCGAAAAAATTAGTTTCAAAGTCGTAGCAGTAAATTTATGCATTAAAAATGTTAATATGCGACTATATTAATTATTGAAAATTGATCTATAGCTATACCGAGGCAAATGTAGGCAAAATTTTAAAAATGTTTTTTTACTTTGCTATGTGCTACGATTTTCAAGAAATTAAATTGAATGTTATGTATGTGCGACGTGTGAATGAGCTTATACTTGCGGTACAGAATATGTTTTCATAAATAAGCTCGTAAATAAGACGGTTCATTCATTCGGCGAATTAGAAATATCTATATTTTAGATAAAGAAAAAAAGGATTTATATATATATATATATATATTATCATTGTATTAGATATGCCCTGTTCAAAATTAGAAAGAATTGTAAACAGGTAATTTTTTATATAAAACAAAAAGGAGTTTTTTATGTTCATTATTTTTTAAATATGTTTAATCATGTTTAATTTGCGGAAATGCCTTTTATTTATTGAAATATGAAATTGAAAAAACCAGCAGAAAAAATATAATTTAATAAAAATTTAATGTGATGGACACTAGTAAGGAGCTCTTAAAATAGTGTCCTTGAAACATATTTAGCTTTTTTAGTTTACCAGGGATGGGTTAAGCTTTACAACTTGCTGCCTAAATTTTTAACACCTGTATGATAAAGACTTTAAAATAATAAATCTGGGTAGCTTCAACAAAAAAAAGTACTCTCGTTTATTGTCGATAAAATGAACTGAAAAAGTTTGACCTATCGCATGTTGAACCCTCTCATGAAGTTTTTCAACAATTTCGTAAAGGTGCGTTCTGGGACAACACTGCATTTTTTAAATTTTATATTTCTTCGGATTAAGCATCTTAAAATGAAACTTTCCTGTTGTTTGAAAGACTCATATCGCACTTTGTTGTCGACAAAAAAAAATAGAAATCATAAAAAAAAATAACTTCTATACAGATACTGATTTATTTATTATATATTTTAGAGACAATAAAAAAATCAGTGAAATGTGGTAAAAATAGTAGGTATCCTCTTTCTATATACTATCGATTTCGAAATTTTTTGTAATTCAAATTGTATTATGAATAAATAAACACATGAACAAATCAAAACAGAAATAAACATTTTAATAAATAAATAAATGGTAACAGGGTAAAATAAATCATAAATAAAATAAAAAAGTGGTAAATATTACAATAAATCAAATCAAATTACCACATCACATAAAATCGTGGTAATAAATAAATAAAATATTTATGAAAATGCAAAAATAAAAATAACCTTCCAAACTCTTTGGATACACCGAAATCAATTGTAAACAATTGGTGAACTTTCATGTATATTTTCCATAATTTTTTTATGAATTTATCTCTTGAATACGTGTATAGATATAGGTACCTACTACAAAAGTGAACGTAAGCTATATTCTTATTTTGGATCAGTCATAATAAAAATTGGTGGCTATATTGCTATTTAAAAAATTGGATAGATTTTTTTTTCTCCCTTAGCTGTGTGTAATTTAGGTAATTATTAGATAAACATTTTCTTACTCTCTTTGTGCGGTAAATTTAGTTTTAGAGAAAAAAAAAATCAAAATTAAATCAGTGCACTCAACTTTATACTTAATTTGATTGAAATATTGACTAATTCCTATAAAATATTAAATTATCTTAAATTGAATTGAATTAAATCAATTTGAAGTTTTAGTAGCAAGTCAATTTTAAAATTTATATTTGTCAATTTTTTTAGAGAATTATTTTTTAAATCATATATTTTGTGTCTCCTAGGATAAAGACAAAGGGAAACTATTGTTGTATCATACCGTTTATAAGTATAACAATGTTATGTGTTATACAATCTTACATTTTTAAATTGTATTGTTTGCAAAAATTAAATTATGGGTTAAAAAAATGATTTTAGCAGTTTTTTTGCGTATAGGCATTTTACGCTTACCACAATGTATAAACCATTTATTACATAAATCTTTATTTTTATGTGGAATCCGAAACATTCGAACTCCCGATTTTCTAGTTTCACCACAGTTAAAATATTGGCACTTATTTCCAGCCGTTATTGTCGATTTATTCTAATATACTCGTATTTAATAATAATAATAATAATTGAAATAGCAACTTAACAAGGACACATAAACAGAAGCAAAACAAACTGACATAAAAAGATCTGCCACTGTGTGTAAAAAATTCTATAAAAACAGTTGAATGCACACCTTTATTTTTATGTGGAATCCGAAACATTCGAACTCCCGATTTTCTAGTTTCACCACAGTTAAAATATTGGCACTTATTTCCAGCCGTTATTGTCGATTTATTCTAATATACTCGTATTTAATAATAATAATAATAATTGAAATAGCAACTTAACAAGGACACATAAACAGAAGCAAAACAAACTGACATAAAAAGATCTGCCACTGTGTGTAAAAAATTCTATAAAAACAGTTGAATGCACACCTTGGCCATATCATAAGACAAAGACAGATGAGCGGCCGCCGCTCGGCTAAAACGAACTCAAACGTCTTTGTCTTTTAGCCATTCGTCTCCAATAAATGCCGTAAACCGCGTCACATTATCATTGTAGTAAAATATACCTACCTTTCGTATACAATCAATAATAATTATAAACATTCTAACTATCTATAATCTATATGATACTGAAAACATCAGAGGAATGTAATTTGTATTTTTTGTGAAAATATAATTTTATCTATCTATTCAGAACACATATTTAATTCAACGCATATAAATTTAAAGAAATCCCCAAAGATTATTTATTTAAACTTTTTCCGTATCACAGTTTCTGAGATAAAGGCACAAGGAATTTTTTTGGGACATGTATATGTATATATGTATGTATTACGTATGTATGCATAAGCTTTTTTCGTCGTTTTAATATTTGCTTTGATTATAAAAATGTCACTTGTAATTATCGAAGTAATACAAACAAGGTATAATTCTGGATCTATACAGAAAGAAAAATCATGTCGTATTATTAATCAATTAATAAAATTAGAAATATTTACGTTTTCTCAAATTGTTATTGATGTATTGTTATTATTCTAACACAATTTTTAAATAAGTGCCTATTTATTTACATATATGTCTACCTTATTTTTAATTACAATTACTGTAAATTATAAAAACGTCAGTTGTCACTGATGTGTAAGAATACATATTATTATTGTTATTTAATACTTTTTATTATTTAGGTATAATATTCTAATAACTTCCGTAAAATTTACATTTGGCAACTCTTTCTGAATTGGGCGCTAAAATCGACTCGCCTGTGGCGCGACCTACGAGCTAATAGCTAAACTTACTCTTTCAACTGTACATGCGCAGTTTGAAAGAAGCTGGCTTTTGGAGCCGGCTTCTTTTCGGGGACTACATTTAAACACTACTTGACGAGCCTTCTGTTGCGTTAGCTATATATTCTGTGCTGAAACCCTATCGTACCGTCAGGAATGTCAGGGTCATTATCGTTAGGAAAAATTACTGCAAGGGCTGGAACAAGGTCATTTTCTAGAAACTCTAAATATCTTTGTCCTGTAAGGGTTCCTTCAAAGAAGAAAGGCCCTACTATTCTGTCGTCAAATATTCCAGCCCACACATTTAATTTTTGAGGATGTTGGGTATGTGCCTCTGCCATCCAATGAGGATTTTCCCGACTCCAATATCTGCAAGTTTGACGGTTTACTGTACCATTCAGACAAAATGTGGCCTCATCTGAAAACAGTATTTGCCGGTGAAAATTTTTATTTCTTTGACATAAATACATTAGAATTTCGGAAAAGTGTAAGCGGCAATCGGGATCATCTTCATTGAGTTCCTGCACAAGTTGAATTTTGTAGGGATGATATTTTTCCTTCCTCAAGATACGTAGCACTGTGCTCTGACTAGTGTCATTGTTTAATGCAACCAATCGTGAAAAATTATGAGGATTATCCACCATACTTATCAAAATGTTCTGTTTCTGATTTTCATTAATGCTTGGACGTTCAGGTTTTGGAATATTTACAACATTGCCAGTTTCTCTAAATTTAGACTCTATCTTACTGACTGTTGATTGGCTGATAGGGCGATCTGGATATTTTTCATTAAATAAATCGCAAACTTCCTGCTGAGTTCTAGTTATATTCCCGCATCCGATAAGAATTAAAATTTCAATTCTTTGAGTAACAGTTAAATGTGCCATAGTACTTTAAATTGAATAATAATTTCTATGTTACAATACTTATTAGAAAGTCGGTGTGACAATGACACTTTGCAAAGATTTTCACCTACGTGATCCATAAAAGAACTATGGAATTCGAAAAACTAAACTTGATAACGTTTTTGCTTTATTTTAATTGATTTACATTTTCTAACATTCAATCGTCATTTACTCGAAAACTTTCCTATGTAATAGGGCAAAATTTTAGTACTGTCTGATAGAGAATTAAACGATCTTTCAGAATCAAGGAAAAAATATGGCGTTGCCATTTAAAAAAAAATCGATGACGTCATTACTCGAAAACAAATGACATTTGAAAATCGCATTTTACGCTAAAATATGTATTTTTTAAATTAAAAATCGACCTGTTCGAGGATTTTTCCCAAAAAATAATTGTTTCATTTTTATTGAATTTATTCCATACTTTTGGCGCATACTGTATGCGTCATTGTATTATCTTCACTTGTTGTTTGTTTACACTTTTTTGTATTCCAAACCGGCATTACTTAAACATATTTTAGGAGGGTCATGCAAAACAATAAAAATAAGAAGCCGTCTTCTTATTTAATATTGTATATTGTCAAATCAAAGCCTATGATTTAAAAAGATTAAGTTTTAATAATGACTTATGTATATTCAGATGTTAAAATGGCCAATATGGTTTATAATTATGGTCTTACAAATGGAAATGGTACTGAAGCTAGGCGAATTTATATAGAAAGATTTCTAAATCATTCAGATCCAAATTCATGTTGAGAAATGTTTTTCAACGGTCTTTCCCAATTCCTGGAAGACCTTCGAGTGTTAGAACGCCAGAGTTGGAAGAAACTATTTTACACGAAATTGAAGAAGACCCAAATACTAGTACTAGAAAAATCGCTGCAAATCTTAATGTGAATCATTCGTTCTGAAGCATCAGTAGTTATATCCGCATCCCATTCAAAGAATTCAAGCCTTCCTGTTGCAAAGCTATCCTGCTCACCTACAATTTTGCCACTGGATTTTGCAAAAAAATTGAGAAAATGTTCAAGACCTTACAAGGTACACATTGACATTGACAAATTGTAGCTAGTTGTGATATGAGCTACTGAAATTTTTGCACATGACATAGTTAATTACCCTAATCTTAACATTGTCCTCAACGGTAAAGCTTTAATTTCGTCTACATGTTGTCGAGATTTAGGTCTCTACCTTGATACTGCTCTCAGGTTTCAAAAACATGTGTCCAACTTAATTCAGAAGTCTTACTGCAAATTGCAAACACTTTATCTTTTTAAGGAAGTTCTTAGCACTAATGTCAAATTAAAGTTGTGTGATGCCTTGATTCTTAGTTATGTAGCCTATTGTGATCTAGAAATAGGTGGACAACAAATAACAGCTTCAGATACGGCCAAAAATCTAGGTGTTATTTTGGACAGCACTCTCAGGTACCGTCAACAAGTTTCTAAATATATTCAGAGGGCATATGGAGCTTTAAGATGTTTGTATCCCCATAGAGAATATTTAAATATCGCCACTAAAAAGACGCTGTGATAGTTTGGTTCTTTCGCAATTTAATTACTGCTCTCTATTATATGGACCCTCTTTGGATGTGGATCTTTCTAATCGCGTTCAAAGGGTACAGAATGCATGTTTGCGTTTAATTTTTGGCATAAGAAAGTTTCAGCATATTTCACACAAACTAGCTGATATTAAATGGTTGAATATGACAAATCGTAGAAAATTGAATTCGCTAACTCTATATCACAAAATTATCATTGGGCAAAAACCGCCATATTTATATAACAGAATTACATTCAGATGTGATGTACGTCATATCAATATAAGAAATAAGGGTTCCATCTCTCCTCCTATTCACACTACTGGTCTTTTTGAGAGATGCTTCACGTTTGATGTCTATCGTTTGTACAATTCCGTACCTACCGAACTCAAAATGTATCCTTCGTCCATGTTTAAGAAATGTTTAAGAGATGCTCTATTTTCAGATCAGTAGTGATACTGATTTGGAAGTATAGTGTTGCTTATCCTTGAAACTATTATATTGTTATATTGATTGTATTATGTTGTTTGCGTCGAATATGAAATATTGTTTTGTTTCTGCCTTATTTATCAAATATATATACTTACGTTATAATGCCGTTAAATTGTATAATAAACTCCCCTCTGCTATGAAACCTGCTTCTAGATGCCAAGTTATGAGAAAACAGATCAACTCTTAAGTTAAATATGTATGCTTCTTTCTCATATATATATATATATATATAGTTTGTGCTCTCTCTGTTTTCTTATAGTTTTACTTTGTATCGCAACAATTATGTTGAACCTCCCCCTTCTCTAATATTTCTTCACTATGTATAGTTTGGATTAAAAAAAGGCATAATATTATTTTTATTATTATTATTACTATTATTATTATTATTTTGGCAAATAATGATCGATATTCCCATACCTTCACCACTGGTATATGTCTGGTAATTTTTGTTCATACCTACTGTCATTAAAAACTGTTTTTTTTTACCTTTGACACACTGTAACTGGTCAATGGCTGCCCTAAAACCTCATATTTATATAACAAAAAACCCATATTTTTGGTCTGAGAATACACCCCAGGATTGTTGACCTCTAATTAAGAAACACTCTGTATAAAGTGTGTGGAAGCAGTGATGGTGTATTATTATGACCCACGTAAATTTTATTAACTATGATCCCGTGTGTATGTTCTAATACACCCCATTAATAAGAGTACCGAAAATAACACGTGCAGGAGTGGATTCTTTAGGTAAAATATGTTTATTATTCAATTAGAAGCGGTTTATTTTATCGTCCATATTTATTGGTTCATCGAACTTTTCTCCCAGCCCGACCAACTATTTGTTTCACACATGTGTGCAGTTTTAACACTTTTTCAGTTTGTTTGGAACGGCTAAAAATAGACGTGAAACATAAGAATCATCAATTAGTTATTAGTTCTTGTCTGCATGTGTTTAATTTCAGTCAGGAACAACTGAAAAATGTTGTGATTAACTACTGCAAGAAATATTGTTCACACGCACAGTGTTCTTTCACAATTTCGATGCATGTAGAACAAAACAAAAGATGAAAACCTTAGCATAGTTTTTCCTCTCAAACACCTACTCCGAAAATGTGTTTTATTAAATAAGATAACAGTTATTGAACTTTTTATATGCGTAACAAAATACAATAGAAAACATTTCAAAATTTGAACCAGGGCAAGGGTTCATCGAGGGTAAATTTCACTTTAATTTTTGTAAGCGTGAATTGTTTTAATTTCTAAATAAAAAGTATGAGAACTTAATGTTAGTTACATACAAAAAGTACTGAGAAATATCGATAGCATTTACTGTTCTATAGTTACATCGATTTAAAAATTTTAAAATATGTTCTAAAATGCTATTTGCATTACTACCTACTGATAATTAATACTATTCTCAATTTCAATTAAAACTACTTGAAAACTTAATAATACTTGACTTCCGAAACAAATTCAAGTTTCCCGAAGTAAAATAAACTTAACTAAAAATTTTTTGCCAGAACAATTTTTTTATACTTGCATCTGAAAGTTTATTTGTAGATATACTGAAGCGCGGAGTTTAACAGGACCGTATTCAGTCTTCGAATGAATTAAAATAATTCCCATCTATTTATTCTCTCCTTTGGCATGTTACTTCACTCCATTCACTTTTCTTTCAACTAATAGTTGTTAATATAAGTTATGTTACTATTTATAAATATTTATTTAAAACGCACACGGCGAATACAACTTTCAGCAGACGTAAAAAAAACGCTCGACGTGACACCGACTATTACAGCGTTCCGTAAAACACTAAAACTAAAAGCACAGTTCGAAATGCACTAACTCTATTTATTAGAAGATATCTAAAGATATGTCAGATATAGCTTTGGAGAATTGTTAAAACAATCACATTTTTTTCCCAGAACTGGAAAAGCTTGTGGCAATTTAGATGAATGTGAACGCTAAAATTTTTGAAAATTCTATGCAGTCGATTTTTTATTAGTGAATGAACCAAAACTATTTAGAAAGCAATAACGTTAAACATTTTAAATGGATGAGTCATAAGGCCACAAAAATTCATTAAACCATTTATAGACTATAAAAACAATAACCTCAGATGACATTTAAATAGGCCGTAAAGAAATAAAGGCAATCAGAAAATAAAACGTATTTGAAGCAAGCAAAGCGCATTAGCAATTAAATGTTTTAATGAAGCTCTTATAAATATAGAAAGTTTTAATGATCCTTTGTAGAGAATATGTAAATAAGCTTGTTTGGCATCTCAAAACTAAACGTTTGAGTTTCCCTTTGCACATAAATCTACGTTTAGTGCTGGATAACGAACTACAAATTTAATAAGGCACGTAAAAAGAGCGCGACTACCCTGCAAATCCCTTTTCGACAAATAAAACTAAGTCTGCATGCACTTCTCCAGAATCAATAAATCGCGTAATAATTTTCTGTTTACAATACGTCACTTACTATTTATTTTTTCATAAATGGTAATAAGTTTTTTCTTGATTTTGAGGTGTTGCTGCGTTGTGGAATCGACAGCATAAAAATATTGCCATTTAACTGAAATTTAGTAATTATAATGGTACAAAACATGAATTTATTAATTATTGATTTAAAATATGACAGATTTTGTGTGAACATGAAATACAGGGTGTTCCGTGTAAGAACCGACATAGAGCAAGTGCATATGGGAGGGTCTAAGAATTTAACCAGAGATACCTATACCGGGTGACAACGGAAAGTGGGAACACGCTGTAACTTTTTTATGGCTGCTGATAAAAATTTGAAATTGGGTGGGTTGGATGGTGCCATGAATTCTTTAAGGTCATTTCGGATTTCCTGGTTTGACCGGAAATTACCGTAAATTTATATTTTTAAACGGGACACCTTGTATTTTTTGAAATTTTTGGAATCAGCAGATCAGTTTACGTATGGTAGGACTAATTTTATAACACATTTTCTGGACTAAAATGAGGTGGTGCCCCACCATGCATCAACCGAAACTCTAGTCTAAGTCTAGTCTAATGGCCGGTTTCTCAACATTTGGCGCAATCGATTCGATAACTATCGAGTACATAAATTTATCAGACCGATAACATTATATTGGTTTCTGAACGCATGCCTTCCAAATTTTGTTGAATACATAACAGTTGAATGGATATCTTAATATCTGCAATAATCATAGAGGGAGCTAGCAAATGCACAACTGTTTGCAGATGCCATTTGCGAAAGTAAGACACTTTCAAGAAATAATTGTAGATGGCGCCACTATCGGCTACCTAATTATAACACATCATATTAACTAAATAAAATATATACAAACCTTTTCTAATACTGATAGTAAATTTGTTCTAGTACTAGAGACTTGAATACTATCTCCTATTAAATCTATCAGTAAATTTACAGTTTCTTTCGTTAAGGTCGCCATATTTCTCGCCGTAAAATGATCAAATTTGTGGTTTTTTAGGTACTGAAATTTTGAAAAATAAAACGCGTAGAACAGAAGTAATATCAAAAATAAAATTACTGATGTTTCGTTTATCCACTTTTACTATTTAAACTCTCTTCAAATAATATAATAACTTTTAAAATGCATTTGTATGACACACATTATTTCGCTATTCTAACCCCACATTTTAACAATTATTTTCACATACTTATAAACAAAAGTGAACAATGTTATATGCAGAAATATGTAAGTTTATGTTATAACAATGTTTATATCTATAGCTGAATTAAAAAAAAATACGCATTTTGAAAGTTTTCAGTACCTAAAAATTTGCTGGATAAATCGCTTTCTGACGTTATACATTGATTTTATTTCGGTACCTTTGAATATTCGCTGGTGGCATGAGATAACATTTTTGTTATTTGCTAAACTCTATATTGTTCAGTTCTTAAATGTCTAAAATTACTTGTATTTTTAGAAAACACTATTTCAAGAATACGGGGCCCGTAAACCTCTCTCGAAATTATGTCGCTTTATTTTTCATACTGGTTTTTTCTTTCACGATAACGTCTTGGCAGTTCAAGATATCTGACTATATTTAAATATTCTTCATCTGAAGAGGCAGACGAATCAGAATTTTCCATTGCACAAAGTAATCGTCACGAGAATATCAAAAAATTTGGATTAAGCCTTACAATAAAGATGTAAACAAGCAACAGCTAAATCGCAGCGCGCGTGCGTTAATGTTTATTGGACAGATATCTTGCCATTTTTCTTTGGATATCTGTTCGATAACTTATGCAACAGATAAGCATTATCGAATGGTTCAGAAACCGAATTCATGGGATATCTCCAGTTTATGGAATCGATAAGTTTATTTAATAGATATCTACTAGTTGAGAAACCGGCCATAAGTAAATCTTCGATTAAATCTGAGAGTATTTTACAGAAATTTCAAATAACTTTCACCATTTAATCGCAAAATAATTGGTCCAATCAAATAACGATCAATAATACCGGCCCAAACATTTATCTTAAATTCGCGTTGAAAATGTCTAGGAGTTATTGAATAGGGGTTTACATTAGAATATTCATAAAAGTTGTGAACATTTGTATTCCTCTACGAATGAAACAAGCATCAATGGAAAGAATTTTCTTTTAAAAATTAATATAAAAATAAACTCGCAGAAGGTCACACGACGATGCAAATCTTGAGACAATAGCTCTTGCACTTTTTGAATGTGATATGGATGTAGTAGATCACGTTTAAGAATTCGATGTACAAAAGTTTTTAATAATCCAGTTTCTCGACATAAACGTTTAGTACTTATTAGCGGTTCATCTTCATATGTTTGCAAAATATTTAGTTCATCATCATTTACACTCGGAGGTGAAAAACTTTTCTGTTTTTTGAGCCTGTCTTTAAAAATTAGAAAATGTTTCTCTGTGGGCAGTCACTCGATTTGGAAATCTCCTACGATATTCTTCTACAGTTCCTTCACAGAAACTTAGAATAAGTAACATGTCAACTTGGTCGCTGAATATAAATTTTACAGCCATTTTAAAAAATAAACAGCAGAATAAAATAGTTTTATTACTGGCTGTCAAATTTTGAAGACAAAGCCTACTACTGACTTTTCGATTTCTGCTAATAATCACTATTAAAATTGTGTTTCAATTCATGTTTTTTTCGTTTTGAAAACCTTAAAGTTTTTAAAATTTAACAAGAGTAAAAGAGTGTTTTAAATAAAATTCTGCGTGGGATATCATTCTTTTAAAATTCGATCAAAGGGTATAATTTTATGAGAGATTCACTCTCAGTAAACACCTTGTAATGTTTCAATTTACTTGAACTCGTAGTCAACGAAAACCAAAAATAAACATAGATCATGTACCAAATTTGATTATTCCTAGTTAAAGTAATATTTTTTTTTCGAAATATTTGGCCCCACTTTGAAGACCTGTAACTCCGCCTGTGTAAAATTTTGTATACAGGGTGAATCTTAAATAAGAACAAATATTTTAACTGCTGGTGTAGTTCGTCATATAGATCAGTCTAGTGAAAGCCATTTTTAAAAATTTCTAATATTTACGGAGATATTAATTTTTTAAAAAAATACCCACATTTTGAGGACCGCTGGCTGATTTATCATCCAACAACCTAATGAAACATATGATTTGTTGCGAGGTTGCCATATCTCCTCCAATATAAATATTACGTTTCCTTTAACGTAATAGTTCTATTTTAAAAATACTTGTTTTAAGCATAAGTACAGTAAAATTGGGTATGTAGTATGATACGCAGCAATATTAACATAAATTTTAACATCTGAACTAACCTTAAAATACTTAAAACGATTAAAAATGAATTTCCGCAAGTTCAATACTACCCTGAAATATTTAGGAAGATATTACGTGATATTACTATGTCCAATGTTCAAAAATTATACATAAACATGCACACAAGCTTACCTGTTTGTTAAAAAATTAACTATTTAATCAGTAATCCACATTTCACAAGTTAAATGTCATTGTACACTGTTAGAAAGGGACACAAAACACAATTTCCTTAAGTTATTTTATGAAGAATAACGAAAAACTATGATTTTCACACATTAAATTTAATTTTTGCCACATAACCCGAAATGAGTCAATATTAACTATTTCGAATACAGAACCATAAGTGACTTCGCACTTTAATCAGTGAAAAATTTTTAAAAAATAAAGGTACACACAATCACAATATTAAATAACAAAATAAGCAGCTTGACGTATGCGTTTAATATCAAGAAAAAATGTATAAAATGCATACATTTAGACGGCAGATCCAGCAAAGTAAAATATTTTCTCTCTAATGAAATGTGTTGTGGGTTGCCGGTACAAATGGGAAAGGGAAATATGCTGGACGAATTATTAAGAGGTCGATTTATTATGGGCTTTTCAAAAGGCGCAGCTCGAGACAGATTTCATGAAGATGTTTAAAAAAGGTGTATATCGCATATAAAAAAAGCTGGTCAGAAAAACCATAAAGGTAAGTTTTCAGTAATGTGCCTACGACAGGTAGGTATCACGGGCAGTAGGCGGAAACGTCGAGCAAGCAAAACTATGCCTTAGGATTGACAGTCAGTGAGATGCCGATGAGGTTATGTTGATACCGATAAAAGAAACACAAGTGCAAAGACATCTAATATTTATGGTAAGTGATTTCATAATTCCACTACATGTAAATATAAGAATATTAGATGTTTATATAAATATATTTTACAGAGCACTGAGAAGACGTTCGATTTACTAGCTCAACTAGTTATCCACTAGGATACATTAAAATTCCAATAATCTAGTGACTTACCAGGATGATCAATGTTAATGTGCTGAAGTGATGGTGGACTACCCTTATTAGGAAGAAATTTTTATTATGGTTTTAAGTATTCATTCACTTCAACACAGTTACAGTACTGACGACGATATACCAGATGTTGGTAAAATCTGAGGTAAGATTAAGTAAAGTGATGTATTATTTAAAATGTAGTCAGTCAATATAAAAATGAATTTTCAACTAAATTAGGTGTTTTGTAGAGATACTGTACATCTGGCAGCTAAGGATACAATAGTACCCAAATTTTTTAAAGCATAGCCGTTTGCTTACGGAATTAAGGTTCAAGCAGATATGGAATTAGAGAGATTAGAGGGACTTAATATTATTCAAATCCTAGACTATAACGAATGGAGTACGTCTGTAGTACCAATTATTAAATGTGATGTAACTATAAGAATTTGGGGTGACTGTAAGGTAACAGTAAATATTATATTAAAAATTGATTCTTATTTGCTAACTAAAATAGAAGATCTATTTAGTCAGTTACAAGGTGTGTTACACAAAGGTCTGTTTAAGTACACCAGACTTTCTTATGGTTTATCGTGTATTCTTTCTAAATTTGTCTAAGAAGAGTATTAGTATTTTTAGATATACTTATTACGGAAACCAGTAGAGATGAACATGGTTTTAATGTAGAAAAAAATGTATGCAGATTGTCTGATTAACTACTTTATTAAGTAAAACTGAATTTTTTAAAGAATTGGTAGTTTATTTAGATCATAAATTTAATAGATTTGGATTAGATTAGCGATTAGTAATACTCCAATACAGATTAATCAAACACAACTTAAAGCTTTTGGTTAAGTATTATCCGAGGTATTATCATAAATTTATACCAAATAGTTTAATTATTTTGCAACCTATAAAATTTGTTAAAAAAATATATTTATTGGAATTTGTAAGAAAAATCAGACAGCTTTCATTTATATTGTTTTGTGTTCATTTCAAGTATTAGTACATCATAACCCTAATTTACCTCAGGGCTGTAATTTCACATGTTAAGGGATAACTCAGAAAGGCCGATTGCCTATGTGTCTCGGAGATATAATAAAACACAACAGCAATATTCACAAATAGGAGATACTTTAGCTATTATTTTTGGAATCATAAGCCTTTGAGGACTATTTTTAATCCATTAAAATGATGATATTAAATGTGTGACTTATTACCCATTAAAGACTATTTTAATGAGATATTGATGTAAAACAAATTAAAAATTAACAAAAAAATAGATGTCTTATTAAGGCGAGTAATGAAATTTGTAAATGATGGATGGCCGAAAAAGTTTTTTTAGCTTTGTTTTGTACAAAAATAATTTCTAATATTGTTAATACTTGTAAATATTGTCTTTCTCACAAAAGTAGCCCACCAAAAGCTCAATTAATACTATGAAAATTTCCTAAGATTGCTTGGGAACCTTTACATATCGATTAACTTGGACTATTTCATAGTAAGTTTATGCTAATTATAGTTGATGCCTGTAGTAACTGGATAGCAGCATTTGTGACTAACCAACTAACACTAAAACTTGTACAACCATTAATATTTTACGTAATGTTAGAACCTAGAACATACTTGGTATTAGTGCCAGAAATGCAAAAAATCTGGAAACGTCACTCAAATCAATGATCAAATCATAGATCATATGTTTGGCACTAAAATCAATATGGAAATTGAAAATGTGATACTGACAGTGCAGTGACAGTGATGTGCATTCTTAGTAAAGTGCAGTGATAGTGACAGTGGAGTGTAGTGACAGTGGAGTGTAGTGACAGTGGAGTGCAGTGACAGTGGAGTGCAGTGACAGTGGAGTGCAGTGACAGTGCAGTGCAGTGACAGTGGAGTGCAGTGATGAGTTCAGTGATAATGATATTAGTCTTGTGAGAAATCAGTTGGAGTGTAGAAAAAATGATTATAGATCACATTCTGGATCTGTGAGTAGAGAATCTGTTTTATGTTTTCAGTTTCATGTTTGTACATAGACGTACTTTATTGGTGAGGTATAGGTATGGCAATGAGGGGAGGTGGCCATACACATTTTTTATAAACAGTCATTCTTTGACATGTCTAAAAATTCTAGTTAAGCCTTGTCTTCATGAACACGAAATTCGCGAAAATGCACGCGTTTTTTATTTAAAATGGAAAAGTGTCAACTTTTAGCAAATTTTATTATTGCTATTTTCATGCATTGTGTGGGGTTAGCAAGTTTGACTTGGGCTTCCGATAATCTGTCATGACAGTCAATGACAGTTTGATAATAAAAATAATATAAAATGTTACAGTTGACGAAATTTGCTAAAAGTTGACATTTTTTCCCACCATCAAATAATTCGAGCAAATATTCGCAAATTTTGCGTCCATAAGGACAAGATTTTAAAACTCCCTTGAAGCAAAGACATTTGTGTAACACTGGCAACACTGTGAACCACACGTTCAGTCTGCAGCACTATGACTTATAAAAGTATGAAAGGGTGTGTCTAGGCCAGCGGTCCTCAACAAGTTTTCTGCTGAAAAATTACGAAATTTATTTAAAATTTCACTTTTTTATTACTGATTTGTTTGTAAAAAAACTATTAATTATGTGTTCTACACACCAAACTATACTGTTGGTTAAAATATTTGTACTTATTTAAGATTCACCCTGTATAGGTATGTTTGGTTAAATTGCAATTCTATTCTTAGGACCCCCTAGAAGCACCTGCTTTGTGTCGGTTCTTATGCAGAACACCCTGTATATTGATTCCAACAAATCTGCGGCAAATTTTATAAAATTTCAGGAAAAAACCCTTTAGCAAAAACCATCCCGTCAGTTGTAAAAATATTTATAAATTTCCCGCGCGCAATTTGGGATTTATGGACATGTGTCAACCAGTAAATTTCAACGGCCAGGGCAAAAACACCGCCTAGACAGAGATACGGCCATTATTTACAGCCAGAATTCATCATGCATGAAGTGTCGGCATTTGGGCTCGGTCGAATAACGACCAATTTTATCACATTTATTTGACTTTTGATACACGGCGAAGGGCTAAACACACATATACGGCAAAAAACGCGGATTTCGTTAATACATACGCCGATTCCCGGATTGGTACGATTCGGGCAATTTACCCATATTTTTTGTCGGAAGGGTGATTTATAAGAAATCGGGGTAAAAAATATAAAGGCATGTGCCAGTATAAAATTCCCAGTAGAAGCGTGCGTATTTTCCTCGAAAGAACGGAACGGAAAAATGTATTATTTCTATTTATGTGCACGGGTACACTGACCCAGAATGTATTAAAAAAATATATTATTAAAAACAATTGATAATATATCATATAAACTGACAAATATACATAAACATTTCATAAAGTGACAAACTGAAACAAAATTCAGTTATTTCAGTTCGTATAAATTTTAAACGGATTTATCTTTAACTTAAGTTAAGGTGTCCCACGAACAACCCCAAAAAATACAGGAGGTGATTCTACATAATAAAACCAACAAATTTTCATATGAACATATGAATATATTAAATATTTTGCAAAACATAAAATTCGCACACCCACTAGACATTTTTTATATATGAATCGACTTAAACCAACAACATGTCACTTCTTTAGCTATAATTCAAAAGCTAATAATACATCGTGACACACGTAATTGTTATTCTGGCTGCCTAATATAAAAATATGTAGGTACTCAAATATAATTTGAAATAAAATTATTCTATAATCTAGTGGTCACCAGCGACTCTACGTTGAACTTGAACGACAAAAATATCAAGCAAGCAATCATACTGTAGGTACCACTGAAAGTCCCCGATCTCTATCGCCATCGGCGATTACGATATTTGCAAAAGTGGAAGGTCAGGAAGCAAACAAGCTACTTTGCGGGCTAATGCCTCTACCAGCATACCAGCTCGACACTTAAAATAGCTATAGCAAACAGCCAGAGTCATTCGTCAGCAGCGCCGCCAGACTTATTCCGGTTAAAAATATATAAGATACTTCTTTTTCGTATTTTGTGTAGTAAAATACAAGTTCGTTTTGAACCTAATAAATAATAAAAATTAGTTGTTGGGAAAAGTAGTGTCGGAATTATATATTGTAATTCATATCCCAAGTGTTTAATTTAAAATGAGCTCGGAAAGTTTTAGAAGCGGCATAAAGTGATACGAGAGAATACGAGATTGCCTATAACGAATTCAACTGGTGGACTGGGTGCAGTTCCAATAATATTCAAAAAATGCCCGAAGCGATGTTACTGACATATTTCGAACATAAAATTAATAAAATTAAGCTTTCGACGTTGTGGTCATTATATTCCATGAGAAAAAGTATACTGAATGCTAAAGAAACGGTAAATATCTTAAAATTTCAAAAGTTAATACCATATTTGAAAAGCATATCAAGTTGGATACCGACCAAAAAAGTCCAAAATTCTAACGAAAGAGAAAATGAGGGATTATTATAAGAAGCACCTGATAATAGATTTCTGTTAGAAAAGATAATTCAAACCGTTGAGTGAATAAGTTTATATAGAGGCGCATCCCTATACAAATAAACGACTGCTATGCTGGGCTCGAGATTTGGATGGCGCTGCTGGAGAATTGGGCCCGAGATTTCTCAGTCTGCTGCCATCAGTTGAGGGAGTGACATCGACCGCTCGTCTGTTATTAGCAAACAGTTTTGTGTGATCTGTAGTTTTAGTTTCTACGGTAGTAGTGTTTTTTGCAATCATGACAACAGCTAATCACAACTGTGTTTATAAAAACTGTTTAAATAATAAAAGACGAAACAAAGGAATAAGTTTTTTTAAATTTCCAGTTACTGACGGTAAACGTGCCCAGAAGTGGCAAAAAAATTGCGGTAATTTATGTATTGCTCTAATGGACGTTAATGAATTAAAATATAAATTAATTTGTGAGGTGCATTTTTCCCAGAATTATATTATAATAAACAATAACAGAAAATTGTTAACTAAAAATGCAATTCCCATACAGTTTATTGAAAAAGGTGAAATTTGTCTCATTAATCTGTGGTTTTCAAGTTTTAACTTTCTTTCACATATACAGTGTCGATAAAAGGTTTGGAATACATAAAATATCTCCTGAAATAATATAATTTTGGAAAAATGCTCACGTCGATTTTTTAATTAAATTTGCCACTTTTTGAAATGATGAAGTATTAAGGACAGGTAGGTATCATTGAGCAGGATTTTTTTTAATGGCAACTCCAATTTTTTTTCTCGAATATGGAAGAGCTTTTTTTTAATATGGTATCATAAAATTTTTATTAGGCTATTTAAGAAAAATTTCGAGATAAATTCAATTCAAATTTCAAGATATCAAAACACTGAATTATTATCTATAATTTTTCTGTAGGCTAATAGCTATATTTTGATTTTAAAGTCCTCATTGCTGAGTAGTAGGCATTAAAATAGTTTCTGTATCAAAATTTGATAATTTGTCATACAATAATAATTATGATACGATATCGTGAATCTCCAATTATCTCGATTTTTTTACGTTACTTACCAAAATTTTTATGGCGCCATATTCAGAAAAAAAAAAAGCTTTTTTATATTCCAGAAAAAACAATTTTTTTCCTGCTCAATGATACGCCACTGTACACAATTTTTAATTATTTCAAAAAGTGGAAATTTAATTTAAAACTCGACGTGTCTGAATATTTTTCCAAAATTACTCTATTTCAGGAGATATTTTTTATACCCAAATACCCAAAATTTCATTAATTTATGTCGTTGCATGTTCTTATATAGAGCCTCAAAGTCCCAAAAATTGAAAATTCTTATCTTTTAGAATGAGTAAACATTTCGAATATTTACTTTGATTTAATATGATTTTCGTTATTTATTTTTTTATTTATTCCTATTTAATTAATTAAAAACAATTTTAACCTAATTTTTTAACTATTTAATTTAGTTGTAACACAATGTTAAAAATTATTATTTGACTTCTAAACTGTATTTTCGTTTTTTCTTCAAAACTTCACGTCCTACTGACTTCAGACAAGAGGGACTTTTCTGGGTAAAATTGTATGTTCTTTCATATTTTTCGAAAACATTTGCAAAATTTCAATTCAGCTATACTTTTTTATATAAAAATGTTAATAGATACCCCTCTATCTCCACCACTGCAATCAATATGCGATGATTTTCGGTGTCAAATTATTTGTTCTCCAATAGGTCTTTTGCCGCAACATGACGATTTATTTTGTTAGCGGTTATTTAGTTAAAAAATAAGTAAACAAAACAAATATAACATTGAGCATCCTGTTTCTCACAAACGAAGCGTTTTAGGACCCATATATATATTGGAACTTTTCGTCTCAAAATGAGATCTTATAAAAATTCCTGAAGTCCTGCTATTTAAACCTGAGACATTCTGTATATTAAGCATACACATGTAAAATCTGCTTCATTCAAATTCTACCTGATCTTAAAAAGAAAGAAAACAAATTGAATTCGGCTCCGAATCAAGCCGCAGCTGTTGAGTGAGTCACGCAATGCCGCAGCCGGACAGATTCCAGTTAGTTCAAATAAATGAAATAGATCGGCCTAGGCGGCGCTTCAGATCAGCGCTATAGTTTGTGGACGGTGCGGTACCAGGGGTAGAATGTGGTGGGGAACCTGCATGAATTTGTTTTGGGCCATTGGACTTGCGGCTCTTGTATACTTATTCACTCAACGTTCAAACTAATATAAATCGATCGATTTAACTAATTTTTCAAGTCATCTTAATAATTAGTGCTTGTGGGGTTTTGAGAAGTTGAGAGTTTGACAGTTTTCGAAAAAAAGAGTTAGATTATTTTATCACTGAATATTCTGAAACGTATTTTCCAAAAGTTTTATTTTGGCCTTGTCCAAGCGCAGTTGAAGTTAAGGATTAAAATTAAACTGTTTGGAAACGGATAGTCATAACCGAGTTTGCTCATCTGCACAATACATTAAAATCGAACAATACACAAAACAAAACTATTCAAACAACCCAAGCCCGAGCTAATTCAAATATCTCCGGTCACTACGGCCGCCGGTCTAAGGATTTGGGAATCCGGATTCCCGGGAAAGGATACACAGCTTCAGCCGTCAACAGTTTATCAAAATATTTGCATGGAGCTACGCCGGCGGAAAGACAGTTCGCCTTTAATGATATCGACCCAGACCGGCGTACGACGGAAAATAAAATATACATCGTTTTTTACGATCATTTCAACATATGGATTTATACGATGCAGTGGCTCTCCTCAATGAATAAAAAAGGATGTCTGGGAAAGTTATTAATGGCCGTGGATTCGCCAGGACGCCGGATTTTATATGAAATAAATGTGTGGCAATTTCAGAAGAGGGATTAGACAGTGTGGAGGACATATGATTCAGTGAAACGTTGTAAAATATTTGAATGGTTTATTTCAGAAACAACCTAAGTCACATTTTGGCCATTTTGACTTTATTACACCATGTATATTTGGGGGTTACATAACATAACCTAACAGAACCTAAGTCCCGTAAGCAACGTTGGTTTTATAACCAACTTACTTTCCTTAATTTATTTGTTTATTTCTGAAACAACATTACTCCCGTACTAAATGGTCATAAGTTAAACTTCAAAAACTGATGGCCTAGGTATTACAAGCCTTCATGTGCATCGATCGAGACTGAAAAGTTGACAAGAGATAAGCGGATTTTCGTTCTCGATTTCCAACTAATATTGAAAATTATTGAAACAATCTGATGCAATTCATTAATATTACAATGAAATATATCACACTGATCTGCTATTTTGTTATAATTATTAGCCATTAAATAAATAGGAGATTTTATAAGTATATTTGTTCAAGCATTTCGACAATAGAACAGTGAACTCTCACGAGAGCCAGGTCTCGGAACACGTATATTGAATAAGCTGAGTAAAGCCTGAGAATCAACCATACCATTGAAAAGCTTAAATAAAAAAGTTAAACTAGTACTATTCTAGTATACAACGACTGCATATCAAATCTTTGCAAAAGTGATCACCAGTTACTTTCCCCTGTGAGGATAATAATTGACGGTGCGAAAAGATAGGAATTTGAGAAATCGTCGCTGTATTCTTTCCAAATGGTTACTGTAGATTTGATGGTAGGGATACCAAATGAGGTTACAGTATTCGAGTTTTGAACGAATAATATAGACTCTTCAATGCACTTGCATCAGTGAAAGATTTTGTACTCCTTATAACAAAGCCTAGAGTACTGATGCAGATTTAATATTTGAATTAATATGTCTAGAAAAAGATAATCTGCTGTCAAACGCTACACCAAGATCTTTAATTTCTTCGCAACGTGTTAAAGGTGACATTATTATTGCAAACGATTGTACATGTCTTTCTAAGCTAAAAAAATTAGCAAAGGGCAGTTAATATATTGAAGATATAATAAAGCTGTAACTACTAATTAGCTAACTGAGCCGTGATTGGAGTACAAAATAGCTATTTATATAATCAGTTAGGAAAAGTACGGGTTGGTGTAAAATGTTTTTCACCCAATTTGTCCAAATTAAATGAGTCATAAATTCCAAAGTACTTAATTTTTTGAATATAAATCTGAAAAACATATAGAAAACGAATCTTTTGCTTCGGGAATGTTTGACTTCACTGGGGATATTATATCAAAAATTCAGTATTACTGTTAAGGGTGTTTGTTAACATTAGAAGCAATTGGCAATCATGTTAAGTAGGTTGCTTAATATGAGTATATTTTTTTTTTGAAATAACATTCTGATGCAGTGATGCTATTGAGAAACTCACGGAAAAGCCTGATATGTTACTTAAGGTAAGGAACAATAGCTAATTCCTTACGATATTTAAATTTTTCTCATGTAGGCATATTAATCTGTTAGATATAAATGAATTACTATTCAGATTTTTTTTAGGTAAGTATCTATGTTAAAACACTGTTAGTGAATTGGAATGTTGTAAACAAGATGTCTTTGAAGTAAGTTTTTCTAAAATTGGCTGTACGGGTTAGGTCAGTTTCGACACTTTTAGGAGGTTTCTGTTATTCCCCGAAAAGATAGGCCAAATGTCACGAAAATATTTTTTGAGAAAAATTGGACAACGAAAATTTTATTTCTATATCTTGCCCCATATTACATACGTATGATGTTTAATTAAAAAATATATACCTATGTTTGTTATAGTAACGGAAAACTATATATTCCTCAAGCCACTAGATAGGTACTACACATAGAGAAAAAATGTATACATATTAATATAATAAGTGGAAAAGTTACCATAGAAAACGACCAAAACTTAAAAACAGCATGTAGGTATGTCTTAAACAAATCAAAATATTGAAATGTGATTCTCACTATACAATTTTTCTCAAAAATTAAGCTCCTATCTTGGCTACTTTTTTCTGTCTTTTCGGAAAATAGAAGAAACCTTCTATACCTGAGTGCCCAAATTGGACCATCCTGTACAATAAATAAAAAAAATACATTGTAGTAATAATATAAAATGTATTATTACAATGTAACTATACAACTGCCTGTAAAGTTACTCTGCAAGTTACATTGTAAAAATACTTTTTGATAAAAATTTACAACGTAATTTTACATTTTATTTGTAAAGTCACAATCGATAAGAAAATTACAGTAATAATGAGTGGTAAATAAATTGCCATCTATTTTAACTGTAATTATTTTGTACAGTAAAGCTTTTGATTTTTATCAATTCTTACTTTAAATGTAAACTTTCGATCTCAAGCTCCAGTTTTCCTCAAAATGTTCAAATAAACTTACAAAACGTTTTTTTCGCCTCCTGAAAACTGTCAAACGATTTGGAAATATCACACATACATGTAGAGAAAGCATCAGCTGATGCATTAATTAATAAAACTGAAGACATTACTTAATAGACATGCTTTCTGCACGTCAACTAATTGCCGTTGACTGACTATGGATAATTTCGAACAGAATGGAATTTGAATCGGTAATAGCAGACGTGTGCAAGTAAATTTCTAACGGACACCAATTATTTTTAATTGAAATTTTAAAGTAAAAGCGGCGACAAGTACAGTTAATAATTCATTCACGGCTTGGTATAATAATTACTTTTATTATTCGAAGTGCAGTCGAGAGTTGGTGTATAACTGTGTGATTAATTACTTGAGGGTCGCGAAGGTTAAAATGGTACATGTTTAAGGGAATGGAAAATATAAGAATAGGGACAACTGATCCAACCTTTCACGTTATAAAGAAAATAATTGTTTATACATGGAAAATAAATACACACGTCAAAAGTCTTGGCCTCGCTCATTCTTGTTAAAGAAATCTTTTTCTCAGAAAAACCAAATGCATTTATAAAAGTATGTTATTTTCTGAATCTTTTTTTTGTAAGAGGTATCAAATTTGTAGGCTGATAACTAAACAATGGAATAACGAACGTATCTGAAATTTTAGCACACAATAGAGTAATAGTGAGATTATACAGGGTGTTTTTAAATGAAGTAGAAAGGTGAAAATAAATCGATTTAACTTAACATACCTATATCCCAAGTGGCATAATAAAAAAGATACAGGGTGTCAAGTTAAAATTTTATTTTCGATATTTGTAAATAACTTCTTCAGACATCCAAATATTTACATAACATTTAAATCAGGGATTTTTGCAGGCGAGAAATTCAAATTTGTTTCTAATTTCGACGTCACTAGTAGAGAGCGCCACTTGCGGAACACCATGTTTCTTTTAAATGGCAGAACTTTTTTGCAGGTTAGTGTATCCATACCCTGGTCCAAATTACATTTTTTCGCCCCTACGTTTTCTTAATATTGGTATCCAATCATTTCGATTATTTCGATAGTAGGTCTGAATAAGAATTTTAAAAAATGACGAGGCCATCGTCTAAAACTACGACCACTTCGGGTTAACCCATTCGATACTCAGCATTCACCGCCCGTGAGAATAGCCTAACGGAAGCTTTATTCCCTTCCGGAAATTGTTATCATAAGTTAAGTAATAATAATGCAAAAATGATTGCATACCACGCGGGTTCGTCGACCTCCTCGCGGTTTTTCGCCAATAATTACAGCCGGCTTCCAAACGCAGAATTCATAAAAAAGAGCGGCAGTCGACGGCGTAGTCGATCGCGCCATTCAATTATAACGTAACGAGGCGCATGCAACGCACTGACCTACCGTGAACTGCAATAGGACAACGACTGCACTTTGATGCTAATATCGCACCCAAGGACATCTAATTTTAAATGCATGCGATGCCTAGTTTCTAGCCGAGCGTAGAGCGCACGGGCTTGATGAATTCGTCAGAGAAATTAAGCGTAATCGCCCTCAAATGAATAATTTCAGTTTTCAGGCTGTTATATTAAGTGTGAGCGCTATGCGTTGCTTAGAAGGTCTTGCTTTAATATAGTCGTACTTGGCGTAACGGAAAACTTAGTTCGTGATGATAATAATACCTAATGTATATAGTGACAGTTGATTTTCTTTTTGCTAGATAAAGGGAGACCAATATCTATTGTAACAAAGTAAATTTTGTTGCAATTGACACACACTTTAGGATATTGTGTTTGTAATAATAATGTTTACAATAACAGATACCTTCTCTACGGACTGTTTCTATTTTATTAGATAGAAGGAAGCTGATGTCGATTGTAACAAAATAATTTACAGTACAGTCAGTATCTTATTATATTGTTTTGTAATAATAATAATAATAATAATAATAATAATGTTTACAATGACAGATGATTCCTTCCCACATACTGTTTTTAGTATACTAAATAGAATACGGCCAGCGTCTATTGTAACAGAAAATTTTGTTACAATCTGCACCTTGTCATATTGTTTTGTAATAATAATGTTTGCAGTGATAGAAGATATATTTCCACAGATTTGATAATTATTTCAGTAAATAGATAGAAGGACGCCGATGTCGATTGTGTCAAAGCAATTTTTGTTACACTTGATACCTTGTCATATTGTTTTAGTAATAATAATAATATTTACAATAAAACATTATTTCTTTCCACGAGTAGTCTATTTTTTTGTCAGATAAAAGGAGGGCAGTGTCGATTGTAACAAAGTAAATCTTGTTACAATCGACACCTTATCACATTGTGTTCGTAATAATAATATTTACAATGACACATGCTTATTTCCACGGACTGTTTTTTATTTTCTACATAAAAGGACGCCGGTGTCTATTGTAAGAAAGTAAATTTTGTTACAAGCGACATCTTTTCATATTCAGAAAGAATCAGAAATATTTATGTATGTATGTTCGTAATAATTATGTTAGCCATGGCTACCAAAAGTTACAATTGACACAAAGTTGCTGTCGATTGTAACGCGCCAAGATTTAGTTGTAACAAATTGTGAAAGGAATTAAACATTATTAAAGGATTAGATTAACAAATTTTAAAACAAGTAGACCGTTATGAAAGGTTATGGAGTATTGTTTTATGCAATTAAAAGTGGTTTAAATAATATATATTAAAAGAAATTGAGAATCTCGCACTCTAAGTGGTATTCTTTGGATCGTGAACCATTGTGAATGTAGCCGTCATTCTTTATCGTACAGCATCTATCGACTTACTTGACTTTTCCTGAGCCGATATCTGCAAAAAGTGTAATTAGTTGGTAACATGTATTCAACTCAAAGAAAATTATAAAAAAATTACACAGGCAATTACACCTGGGAAGTATGACGTCTTTCTCGGACCAAGCGAAAAGACGCAAACGGCGAAACTAATCATGGAAATCTGGCCAATTTATCGGCACGTCACTCCCAACTAGCTGCCAGTGACGCGGAGGCTCATTAACCCCAAAAGAATCCAATAAGCAACCATTGTCGGCGGGAACGACACGCCGCCGCTACATTTCCACTAAATTTCCTTCTCCGTGCGAGTTAATATTAACAAAATATGAGGTTAATGGTGTGTACTTCAAAGTGTCACTCTCTCTTCAAAGAGCTCGAGCCTGCACCATATTGCGCGCTATTAAACCGTTAGCTGGCGCTGATGACACCGGTCTCGTCATTCAGATGTCTCCCACAGCCTTCTACGTACATTTTGCAGCCCGAGTCGGGAATTAGTGGACGCTGCTTAATTTTAAAAATGACGAATTAGGGCCGCCTGTCGCAGCTGATGTTAAATACAGTCTCAACCAGAGGCAGCTCGTCGGGTTGGGCAGGATGGCGTGAAAAAAAAATAGAAAACTTTACATTTTTGTTTCTATTAAATGTTATATTTGAACAAATAAAAAATTGCACGGATCAAATTTGGGTACATATTACAAATGTAGCATTCAAAATTTGTTTTTTTAAGTCTTGTTTTTGCTCGATCTTGCAAGATCATGCCATTATCTCGCGACAGACCAGATCAATTTGTCCTAGGAGATTGTGGTCTGCATAAAGTCCAGAACTTACTCCACTAGATTTTGATCTATTTGACCATATCAAAAATAATAACATATAAAAAAACTTAATACATCTCGTAGAAAATCAGATTGAATAGACTCAAAATTTTAACATCGCTTTCATTATTTCTAAATGAAAATAGATAAACATCTCCAAACGAAATACTTTTCCAGTTTACAATGGAATAAAAAATTAACAATATGTTACTGTAATATGTTGTACGTAAAATTTAAAAAATATATATTATTTCAACTAAAATAAAAATACAATTTGCAAATTAAAATCCAGTAACTGCAAAAATTGTATACGTAATGCATTTTATAATTTTCTTGTCTTTATATGAATTTTGAATCATTATTATGTGTTAGCTTGGTTGCCTACATTTATGATTACGTGTGGATTTTGACATTGTGTAGCCACTGTATTACATACGTTACATTTTGAATTGCAAATAAGCTTTAGTTGTCAGTCTATATCGTATCAAGTAAAGTTATGACAGAAGAACAACTCAAAAAGAACGAGTCGACGCTGATCTCAACTCTTCCGCACCTTGCTTATGCGAGCGATTTTTTCATTTCCTTCCTGTTATTAATTTCACAAAGCATTAATTACGAATGACTAATGAATATTGCTTTTTTTGTAACACCAAGTGTTGCACCTCGTTGTAATTTGTCAATGTACAACACTGCAGCAGTGTACAGAAAAACTTACCTCTTGATTGGTTACTGCTAGCAGGATTGAACTTCGGGAACTTTTCCAGTCGTCATTTTGGTAATTTAGTAGACGTTATTTACAGTACAGTTAGTTGCTACGTATAACGCATGCCATGTATTCGTATAAATTTTCGCGATTTTCAACGGTAAAATTATATCTACACGTGATATTCGAAGGAATAAAATTTATGCTTCATCAATATTTGCAATTTAAAATATATCCTGAAAATCTGATATTCGAAAGTATAGTGAAATTATTACAAGTGTAAGCGAATTTTGTATTAATACAGGGTGGTCCAGGGTGTTACAGTAGGAACTTAAAAAGTAATTTTTTGGAATACGTCGAAATAACAAAATTATGATTTCTCATATCCAAAAACATCTATTTCCAAATTTTTAAGTTGATACCTACTTATATGGCGTCAAAATAACCAATACCTAACTTTACATAAATTTTGAATGGCTGTTTCTTTCATCAATTCTTATAAAGTGTATTTTAAATATCTTTAAATTAGTCGTTACAACAACCACTTTACATTAACGACGTCGTAGTACAAAAGCCATTTATCCAACGTACGACTGTTTCTCGGCTCTTGCTGAAGTTCATGGCTGCATTTCGTGTTTCTTCTGCGCACAATGATGAAATTAGCAGCAGAAACCATCAATCACTATCCGCAGACCGATCACCCACCACGATAGCTCAACACGGAAGATATTGCGCTCAATAAATCACGATCGGTATCAATTAAATAATATAAGAGTATAAGGAACTTAAGGCGTTGGAAATTTATTGCAACGGGAAAATTTACTGCGCACTTCCACGATAGTTTTACATGTGGGTATGCCCTTTCTTAAACCACGTTTACAGAAGCAGAACCGTTAACTCAAGAATTTTTTCATATTTGTAGTACAGTACCTACTAAATATAAACAGCTGGCATCAACTGGAATTGAAAAATCAATATTCGAAAGTATAGTGAAATTGTTAAAAGAGTAATCAGTATATGAATAACTGAGAATAATATAAAAGTATAATATTTAATAGTGTATCACTATTTTTGAAAGCTTCATATAATACATGAATGAGTGAAAATACATTTAAAAAATGAATATTCGAAAGAGTAGCAAAATTGAATGCTCACAGAATTTGAATAACTGAGAAACCGTTGTAAAATTTAAGGAAGCTTCACCAGTATTTGAAAAATTAAAACCACGCTGAAAAATAAATATTCGAAAGTGTAGTGAAATTTGCAAAACCTCAATTAAAAGTACGTAATAACTTTAAACAAGATTACAATATTAATAGCGTTATGCAGCACTAACAAGAATACTAGATATCTACGTTTTCATTGCAGCAGTTGTTTACTAGAGTAATGGTAATAACTTTTATAAGAAAATTGCAACTTAGTTGCAGACCAGCCTAGACGAGCAAACACGAACATGCGAAGGCTTAGTGAAAACAATTGCCACATAAAATATTCATAAATACGGACATAAACTGAGGGTAATAAAGATGTTATCAGAGCAAACATTTAGTAGATACATTCGTTAAGGCGGCAAAAACAATTATATGTTGAGGACAAATTTGCATAGATGTTTTAAAAACACTAATGAGGTATGTATACTACTAATTGTGGGATGAAAATTATGTTTTTGATGTAGACATTGTTGTTACATGTCCAAGGCTACAATACTGTTAATTGAATAAACAATTTAAATTCGAATTGTGTCGATTTCCATTTGTTTTTTATTTCAGGAAGGCCAAAATCTACATGATATAGTAGGTTAGCAATTTTAAATAATTAATTCACTTTACATCATGTTTTATTTAATGATTATTGTCTATTTATTAGACTTTTTAGACAGTATATTATTAATGCACCACAAATTAATAACATTGAGATTTTGCTGCAAATTACGACAACAAAAGTTAGACGTAATCTCAAAAATATTTACGTTTACACTCAGGTCTATGGTAATATCATTAATGAATAAGATAAACAGTAATGGACCAAGAATATATCCTTGCGGAACGTCAGATGTTTGAAGCTACTCAATAGAGAAATAACCAAGGTACTGCATGTACCATGACCTATTTGTTAGTTAAGGTTTGAATAGATCGATAAGATTACCATACAAGCCAATAAATAACATTAAGTAAAAATGGAATGCTGTTGGCCATATCACTTAACAAATTTTAGTCTCACTTATCAAAGCCACTTAAAAACCTGAAAAGTCATTAAAATAAAAATATTAAAATTAGATAAACAATCGAAAAATAAAAGTTAATCGAACAATCAGAGCGCTTCTCGCCTGTCAGGTCATTGACGCGTGTAAAAAACTAAGCAGGCGGACCCTGATCGCTTAAGTGCCTTATTTGCTGCTTCGTGAATAATGAACTGTTTCCTTTTTGTCCATTAGTTAGGTTGTGTCTTGTGTAAATCGGGAAGAATCTGTTAGGAACTTTTCCACATATACTAAGAGCTAAGTTTGGGTCAGATTTATCATGCGAAACTTTGGGCGCACAAATCTTAAGTTGTTTAACGCTTAACGCTAAAAGATTGCATGCTGGATATGGGCCACTGGCGGCGGGACATGTATCATAAGGATAATATGATTTTGAAGAGGGGTATAATTTAGTGATTACTAGAAAAAGCCTATTCAAACAAATATCGATCATAGTTCTTTAGTTATAGACAGTGTTATGCAGCGGGAGTAGAAGATTTTTCGAGATATAAAATTCAAAAACTTGCGCCTTTTATTATCATTTTCATATTTCTGTGTGCATTCTACAGCTCCTTTTACCTTTCCTATTTTTATAATTATCATTACTTTAACGTGATATTTCATGAATTATAATGTTAACAAATTGCTTCCATCATTGCATTCCTAATCATGTGCCAATAAATTCGTATTTACATTTCCAATTTAAAAAAGCTGCGTTATGTAAACATCAGGAGATAAATTGTCCGTGAGGTTATTACAGAATCAGCCGAACTAAAAATTATTTAATATTTCATGTGACCTTTCGGATAATCGGACAAAATCCCTAGTTCAGTGGACGACTGTGCTGTGTCACCATCGCCCGACGCCAGACTTATGCATAATATATAAAGTTATGACTACTGCAGTACATTGTTATCATTCCCGAGTGATCGATTCTTTGGGTTGTCGCAATGTAACTCTTTTTTTATTAATGGGCTTGTGTGGGAACGCAGTAGATTTATCTCGGGTAATGTAAAATATGAAGTCTGGAAATTAGACAGTCTCTTTCGTTTTCTTTGGTTGCCAGACGAAATTCGTTGATGCATAAAGGAAAGTCCAGACGTCTTTATTTTGCTGATATGCTTATCAATTGATCGAGGAGTATTGATGTTGTAAATTGTTTTGTCATCAAACTGGCATTTTTTTCATTCTGGTTATATTATTAGAGGAAAACCTTCTGTTATACAAGGTGTTTCATAACTCTACCAACACCTAAAACATGCCGCTTTGTTATGTATTTTTTTGGGGGGGATGTACGTTGAAGAGATATAGCCTCTGAAGGCGAGTGTTAAATTTTGAAAAACATTAATATTTCAGCAATGCCTTAACATAGAGCAACCAAATTTGGTACATGATTTGTGTTTACTATCTTTAATTGGTAAAAATTGAATTCGCTGGAAGCCCAAATAAGGGCCGGACTAGGGATAGGGCACCTATAAAATGATATTCATTTTTTTTATCAGTATGCCAATTATTAAATAGTTTTGGCAGTATTACAGGAAATTAATTTTAAAACTTTTTTATTTTTACAAATTCTTCGAAAAAATAATGGTTACATCGGACAAGAAGTAAAGTATGCAGTTTTACGACTAGTAGGCTATGATTTTGTTTCAATTTTGACGTTCAAATCATGTACTAAATTTGGTTTGGTTTGTTCTTTCCTTGGAAAATTCTTTGTCCATTAATTTATTATATTTAGTACTACCCTTTGCCTTGCGCAAGGTAACGTTTTACAGTGGACTAGTTTCCATTGCCGTGCAGAATAGAATTTTTAAATCGTTTTCGAAGTGCCCTTTTCGATTTTTTTACAAAATTTTATTTGTAAGGGTCTCCTGTAGATTCAATTTTTTTAAAAAATAAGTTCTCAATCGCTCTGTATGTAAATTTTAAGGCACTGTTTGATCAGGATTATATCTGATAGACCTTCACATCCTTAACTCTTAGCCAAACTATTACAGTATACTCTGCATATATTTAAATTTGTGCAACTTCTCTAATTTTTATGTTAAGACGCATTAAATGTGTTTATACTTGTTATGCAGAACACTAGAACAAGCAATAAAACGCCATTAAACTAGTATATCGCGATTTTATAAGTGTTAGTAGGCGAAGAAATAAAAAAAATGAGAACAACATTAATGTGCAAAACACACGCTGTTAAAACATTTATTTATATTCCAAGGCTGAATATATAAGAAATCATAAATCTTCATAACTCACCGACCACCGTGGAGGCAGCAAAACAACTGAACTAGATAAAACTTCACGCGGTGATACCGTCATGCCTTTTTAATATCTCCAGGACGATCGTATCACATCAAGCTACATTAGCGGCAATAATTCAGAGTCGTAATTAATAGCCCTTTGTTTGTGATAGCTCCCGAAACATAAATCGATTTGTTTTATTAACGGTCGGTCATAAATAATTTACCCTTAACCGTAATCGCTAAGAATGCGGGGTTCTAGTGTGAGAGGGCCTATAAATTCCGCCAAGTTTATTAGTTTCGGCCGGGATTAAGGGAGGCGGGTTTAATTTCTTTTGTTTCATGGTATATGCGATTTGTTCGTGTGTCTTTTGAACTTTCACGTTTTTGTGTGTGATAAATGGTAGCGATAAGCAGGGGAAAGGTTTCTTCTTGATGCGCCGGAAAGGGGGATGCAGATGTAATCGTGATGAAAAATATTTAAACAATTCCTCAAGATTTTATCGCTGTTTTGCGGTGGTTTATCCGAGGTGGTGAGATATGTAGACGATGACAAGTCCGGTGGCTTGATTATATCGCCAGCTTGAAATACGCGCGTTGACAAATATTTTGCATGCATGCCATTAATTTAAATGATTTTTTATCTCGTATCCACATAAAAATAATACTTCTGTTTTTTTGTTATCGTGTAATCATTCATATAAGTCTACAGTTCATTCCAAGAAGGAAACATATTTTCATTGTAACTCTCAACTTTTGCAAACGCATGGAAATAAAAAACAAATAAGCTATAGTAACAGAAATTATTGCAGGAACAAAATAAGAGGAAAGAAAGGAAAAATAATAGTAACAGTCCATTCCAAGAAGGAAAACAAGGAAATTAGAAACAAATTATAATAAACGATAGTAACAAAAAATATTCCAGAAGCAAGGTAAGAGGTAAGAAAGGAAGAATAAAAATAGAAATGTGAAGGTCACTAGAAAAAGAAAACTGGAAAAAGAAGAAGAAATAAAAATAGTTACATATTGTTCGCTCGTGATAAAATCGTTCTTTGTCCCATAATCATTCATACAACAGTTTCTAAGAAGGAAAACTATTATCTTTGTAACTCTTTCTCTACTCTAACTTTATTTTCATTTTTAAAAGAGAAATTAAAGAAAAATAAAATTGGAAATATGTAGTTATATATTCTTCTTTGTGGGTTAAAACCATTGGCTGTTATACCAAAATTATTCATACAAATTTATCTTCATTCCATATATGTGTTACAACTTTTAGAATAGCAGACAAATTAATTACAAATAATAAAAAAGACAATAACAAAAAAGAATGAAGAAGAAAGATAAGAGGCTGTGAAGAGAGACATAAAGAACACCAATCAGAAAGAAGAAGAAATAAGAACAGAAATAATTACGTATTCTTTCTTCATAAGTTAAAACCTTTGCCTGTTGTTCCATTCCAACTTATTCACAGTTCATTCCAAGAACGAATGCTATTATTTTTTTGATTTTCTAATTCTGGAAAATTAATAATAAAAAAAAATGATAACAGAAAAGAATGAAGGATCAATATAGGAGTTTGTGAGCCATGACGGCTCATTGTTTTTATTGTCAACATAATTTTGGATAGTTTGTCTTGTAATTTAGTGCAGAATATAATGTAGTATATAGTTTGATTATTCTCAATTGCAGTTTCTTAAATATTTTGATGAAAATATAATGAATTATTCATTTGTTCGTATGACGTAAGTCAGCATGAATTCTTGCTGCAACTGTAATCCCTCTCAGCCACGCTTATCCGACGTATTTTGTCCTGCCAAGAATATTGGCGCGCACTAAAACATTTAAAAAACTGTTAAGATAAACACAAAGTGTAACCTTTTCGAACGTTAAATTAACAATATGATGTTTATATAGAACAGTAATTCGTAATTATTGTATGAAAAAAACTGTAAATCTAACAATTTTTGAGTCAATTTAATAGTTTTTTTTTTCGGTGTAAAATATTGTGGGAGTTATTGAATTCTGGTCATGGTATTGGCCTGGAAAGTATTTAGTTACACAAAATATTGCTGGTACCTAATAAAAAACGTAAATAATTATATTCAGTAAATATTACAGCTACTTTGCCCTCAATATGTATAAACAACCTCTTCTGCCTCCTCTCACCGCACAAACATCTCCGTTAATTCAATCTCTCCCCTCTCGTCCACCGAAAATTTTAAACAAACTATAATAAATTCCCTCCGACTCCGTAATTGCCATTTTGGGCGCTAATGGATTTTAACAGGACGCCGATAATTAGGTTACACGGTGAAAGGACCCAGAAGACGCGAGGAGGCCCCCCCATTGAAATTCAGGTAGCGCTCGAGTAAGTGATAAAGTATTAATTGGCTATCGGGTCGAATTTGTTGGGGGAAGCGAAGAACACGATCCATAGGTTTTTTATTCGGTCGGGCAAGGGGTGGGAACTCGAGAAAGTGAATTAACACTACTTTTTTAGGCTTTATCTAAAACATGCATGCGGTGGAAGCGTTCGGTTAAAATTGAAAAGAAAGATAATAGAATCGGTAGTTATCGGATGAAGACGGATAATGTTGCATAGTCTTATTTCATAAAACCTCAAAAAGAGACATAGTTTGCTATTACAGGGTGTAAATTTAAGTAGGGGTTAGTTTTTTTTTAGGGTAATAGTAAAACGTACGCGATCCCCACAATATAAAAATGTATAAAACACGAGATAAAGGGCAAAAGTTTGAATGAAGTGGGTGAATATTTTTAATTTATATTAATCTAAACGGTGAGGTAAGAAATTTAGTCATATTTTTTATTTACCTACCCACCACTTAATATTTTTAATAAAAAAATTTTACTCTTGTTTCATTTGGCGAGAAAATGAGTTCTGAACGTTCTCCGCAATATACAAGATGATATAGAACTTATTTATAACAATTTGGGAATACATGTAGCTACTATTACCGCGGTGTACAGTGAGTGCAAGTGTAATGCAACGCTAGGGAAATTTGAAACCGAATCGTGGAAAAGATGGAGGTCCAGGGCTTCCACGGTGTATTGCAGCAGTGTGGCATATCATACACGAGGCTCAATGATCCGTACCATATACAGCACGTCCAAGAGATTGAACGAAAAGGACCGGTACCACGGCCGTCAAGATCTTATGACTTTAAATCGAGGGGTAAACCACTGCTTGAAATTTGTACAACAAAATGCCATTTTTTAAAAATATTACCCGTAAATATCTCATTTTCCCAAAAAAATACCTCATCAAATAAGCAAATACCTCAAAAATACCCAAAAACCACGAATTGCCCTCAAGTGCCCAAAGAATACCTATGACTATTACCCAATAATACCCTTAAGTACCTAAAAATCCCGTTAAGTACCCAGAAATACCGAATACCCAAAAAATACCCTTAAATACCCAGATATCTAAGAAACTAAAAATACATTAAATGACTCACAATTTTACTTAATATAAGTACGTTTAACTTTCCAAAACTGTATTTCATTTCTTTAGAAATTATTCCAGTTACAGATCTACGTAAATAACATGACATAACATTTTTTTCAAGGGCTCCTTTGACTCAATCTGAATGCATCTGGAAAGAACATTTTGGATTACATAAAATGTATCATAAACTCATTGGCGCACCCAAGACTACTTTAAATTTTAAACATTAGTTCTTAGTTGTTCCACTCACCCACATAAATCTATTGAAATTTCTACACAGAACATCCAGTAGTCAAAAAACTGATATGAGGAAGTGTAATTATTTTTGCAATAGACTGTAGCTAATTCGAATCACCCTATATTATTTTCTAAACTAAAGGCTTACGAAGACAATAAAAGGCCACATAGTGGTTGAACAGTGCCTCCGAAAAATTTTACAGAAAATATTTTTGTATCTATTTTTAATAATTTTTATACTTGCGATTGCGTCGGTCAGTTATTTACTTATATTTAAACTGTGCCATCGGCATAACGCATGCGCAATAGCCATTGTATTTAAAAATTGGCGGGAAAATACTAGTTTTCTTTTAAAATATTCATTAATTACCTTCGTAATACCCATTAAATACCTAGTAAATACCCATTATTACCTTGATAGTACAGAAAAACACACAAAATACCTAAAAATACCGAAAAAATTGTAAAAGTGTATCGTATCGTATCATAGTGTGAACTTAGGAGTTCATAACGGACAAGGAGCAGAAACATTTGTGTTAATTTGTACAAACTGGGTAAGACGGGCCCAAATTTAGTTGTAACATGTTGTATCAATTATGCTAAACTATTTTTCTTATTAAAACCACAAATTGATTCTATTAATAATTAATAACAATAGCGACAAAAGCTGCATAAAATAGGTGTTATAAAATGTTATTTATTTCGTTCCTTGGGAATTTCTTTTCATTTTTTGTCTGATCGCCGATTGCATGCTTTACCGTCTTATCTGGTTTTACAGTGGACCAGTTTCCAGTGTCGTGCAGAAGTGTATTTTAAAGTCATGTTCGAACTGCCCTTTTTGATTGTTTTTAATAATTTTTTTTTATAAGGTCTGAATAACTCTGTATCTGTTTTCTGAAACGTATAATAAGCTCCCAACTGACAATAGCAAACACATAAAACAGTATCCGACAACCTCCGACCATACCGCGATAATTTTCTTACCAAATGCTAACGTTATGTTCAAACAAACTTACTGGAAAGCTGCCTTCTATGGGACGAACTTCGCAACGTCAACTCACCTGAAAAAGAGAAACAAGTAATGAATAAAGTATGAATTGCAAAGTTTAAAAGCGCAATAACTTTGCATTAGAAAAGGACAATGATGTCGCTAATTTATACTGCAAGCGCAGGTGGAAACGTTGCCTGCAAACTTACATAAGTTATTAACGCAGTATTAAAACTTAAATTTTCAAGTCTGTGCTCGACAGAATTGCCAGTTTATTAAATTTCTTAGGGTAATACGGAAGTCTGGATTTTTTAACGAAGCGCAACAGATAAAATTCATTAAATTAGTATTATGAATACAGTCTAGTAAGTATGAGTGAAATGAAGAAAACTTGAAAGGATATTTATTACTAAAATTAAAGTATTAGATTTTATTTAAGAAATTCGTTAAATTATTTTGGATCATGATTTACTTTAGCAAAACAAAATGTTTAAAATTCATGCTTTTAATAATTTGTCAAAACTTTATTGTTTTTATTCTAAAAGTTGATGCAATAAGTTGTTTCACCGTTTAAACCAATTTTTCGAACAATCTATTCCAAGTGATGTGTTTCACATTTATTTAAATATAAAATTTCGAAAAGTTTTGAGAAAAATGTGCAGCTATATTTTGTTAGTAAAATACTCATTTGTCAAATACATATACAGGTATATGATGGCCACGTGAAAATTGCCCCACCCCCTTTTTCCATTTTTATTCGACATACGATAAATAACGAAATACGAAAAAATTATACGAAAATTATAAAATACCAAGTTTAAATATTTTTTAAATCATATATCACAAAAACTATTGAATATAAAATTTCCGATATATTTGCCTAACTTTTGTTCTTCTAAATGAAATAGCCTGTATATTTTTACGCCATCGGAAAGACCGCCAACTGAACTTTTCAAAAATATATTTTATAGGATATCTTTTACGCTTTTCGAGATATTACATGTTTATTTTTGATATGCATCATATAACTCCTAAATATATATATATATATATATACAGGGTGAATCTTAAATAAGTACAAATATTTTAACCAGCAGTATAGTTTTGTGTGTAGAACACATAATTAATAGTTTTTTTTACAAAAAAATCAGAAATAAAAAAGTGAAATTTTAAATAAATTTCGTAATTTTTCAGTAGAAAACTTGTTGAGGACCGCTGGCCTAGACCGACCCTTCATACTTTTATGAGTCATAGTGCTGCAGACTGAACGTGTGGTACACAGTGTTGCCAGTATTACACAAATGTCTTTGCTTCAAGGAAGAAAAAATCTCAACTTTTAGCGAATTTTGTCAAGTGTAACATTTTATATTATTTTTTATTATCAAACTGTCATTGACTGTCATGACAGATTATCGGAAGCCCAAGTCAAACTTGTTAACCCCACATAATGCATGAAAATAGCAATAAAATTTGCTAAAAGTTGACATTTTTTCCATTTTAAATAAAAAACGCGTGCATAGTTTTTCGTTATTCTTCATAAAATAACTTAAGGAAATTGTGTTTTGTGTCCCTTTCTAACAGTGTACAATGACATTTAACTTGTGAAATGTGGATTACTGATTAAATAGTTAATTTTTCAACAAACAGGTAAGCTTGTGTGCACGTTTATGTATAATTTTTGAACATTGGACATAGTAATATCACGTAATATCTTCCTAAATATTTTACGGTAGTATTGAACTTGCGGAAATTCATTTTTAATCGTTGAAGTATAGTAAGGTTAGTTCAGATGTTAAAATTTATGTTAATATTGCTGCGTATCATACTACATACCCAATTTTACTGTACTTATGCTTAAAACAAGTATTTTTAAAATAGAACTATTATGTTAAAGGAAACGTAATATTTATATTGGAGGAGATATGGCAACCTCGCAACAAATCATATGTTTCATTACGTTGTTGGATGAAAAATCAGCCAGCGGTCCTCAAAATGTGGGTATTTTTTAAAAAAATTAATATCTCCGTAAATATTAGAAATTTTTAAAAATGGCTTTCACTAGACTGATTTAAATGACGAACTACACCAGCAGTTAAAATATTTGTACTTATTTAAGATTCACCCTGTATATTCTACGTTCATGCAAAAAACAAAACTTTATTGAACTATATTTAGTGGAAAGAGCGGTTTCTTATTGCACTTGTGCAATAAAATGTTTATTGCATTCATCTGTCATTCTACTACAGCGTTTTGTCATCATGACCAACATAAACGTTCAAATCGACGTCATATTTTCCTAGACTTAGTGTCATCTAAATAAAACATTTTTTGGTTTTTGCATGAACGTAGAAAAAATATTGGATGCAACTCATACAAAAAGTGTTGTCCTACTCGGCCTGACGGCCTCGTTGGACAATTTCACGTCGCATTCAATAAACACACTTACTCTTTGTATTTGTTGCATAAATAATTATTTTCTAAAGATTTTAAATCAAAGATATGAGATTAAGCATTTTTAATTAGGAATTAGCTCTCAATATAATAAAATGATATGCAGAATTTAGTAAAATGATATCAACTTTGTATTGAAAAAGAAGGGGGTCGTAATAAACTATTTTTATAGATTTATTTCTTATATTTTTCATATAGGTATTTCATTTAAAATATCTCTAAAAAGATGAGTTACATGATGCATATTAACAAAAGACATGTATGTAATATCTCGAAGACCGTAAAAGATCCTGTATAACATATAATTTTCGAGTGACCACCCTGTGTTTGTGAATTACGAGAATATTTAATTTGTGCTCATCTTTTTCTATTTTTGTTTAGGTTCCTCAAATATCCTCATTTCAAACTGCTATCTTCAGCGATCAATATTGTTACAGTTTATACTCTATATTGTATTCCTTATTCTAATTTAGTCAGTACATGCAAATCCCTATTGGAAATAAGATTTCCTGAGAGTATTCCGTTTTATTTTTATACCACCCCATACGCTCCTCCTTTAGGGTTTTTATATCGTGCGAATAATTTAAAATAGGGAACAGGAAAAGGAATAGCGTAAAGGATGACAGTTTATGCCGAATTGAGCAGTAACTTGAAGTGTCTGCCACAAACGTAGGGGTGAGCGGGACGAATCTGTTTTGTAGGAAATTGCAGTAAGTAGTTGTTATTGAACCGCCAAAATTGTTACTGGAAAAAATATAAGTAATCCTAAGAAATATTTTACTCATTTACAATTAACTGTCAGTAAAATACATCGTCTCAGAAAGAGAATATTATTATATTAAATGTATTTAATGCATTGAAACACCAAAATCCTACCAACAGTGTTGACGACATCGTGGAAAAGTGTTCCAAAATGACAGGGATTGGAAAATCGACTATCTACAGACTTTTAAAGGAAATAAAAAATTAACAAGATACTGTAAATCCCCCAAAATCATCTACAGGGAGGTTAGGAGTCAAAAGTTGTTATGATGATTTCTTAAAAAATTTCATTCGCAGAAAAGTACACTCATTTTATTTTAAAAAAGAAATACCTACCAACGCTAAACAAAATTTTAAGTGAACTTTCAGAGGACAACAATTTGCCCAAAAGTCAGTTCTTATCGATAAAGATGAAATTATTTGTTGGCGAAGATCCTACTTAAGATCAATTAAAAAATTCCGTGATGAAGGGAGGAATATTTATTATCTAGACGAAACTTAGGTCAACGAGGAATATACTGTAAGAAAAGCATGGCAAGATAAAAATGTAAAAAGTTTTCGACAAGCATTTTTGGATGGACTTTCAACAGGGTTCAGGGCACCTTCAGGTAAAGGGCGAAGATTAATAGTGACACATATAGGTAGTGCCAGTGGTTTTGTAGATGGCGGTTTACTTTTATTTGAATCTAAAAATACAGGTGAGTATCACGAAAACATGAACGCAGATGTTTTCGAAGAGTATTTTGCACAGATGTTGGATCTTATTCCTCCGGGGTCTGTAATTGGCATGGATAATGCCAGTTGCCATTTACGGCAGACCGAGCGGACGCCTACGACTGCTTGGAGGAAAGCCGATATAATTCAATGGTTATCCGGAAAAACATTTCTTTTGAAGCAAATATGGTGAAAAAGGAACTTTTGACACTCGTCAATCTTAATAAAGATCAGAAAAAATATGTTATCGATGAAATGGCAACAAATCGCCAAATAGCGGTACTACGGTTACCACCTTATCACTGTGAACTTAACCCAATCGAATTAGTCGGAGCGCAGGTAAAAGGAGATGTAGCGGGAAATAATATGACGTTTAAATTAAGTGACGTGAAAATTTTGTAAAAAAATTCCTTGGAATGAGTAACTGCAGATAACTGGCAAAGATGTTATAACATCATGTACAAAAAGAAGAGGAGAAAATGTATATACCTACTTTTTTATTTTCTTTATTGTACATTTACACAACACTACATTTACTCACCATAATTTGAATTTTCAAAATACATATATTTTTGTGTGGAATAAAAGTCTATTCATTAAATTTAAATAAATATTTTGATAATAATATTGAATAATTTTATTAGAATTACTAAAAACCCTCTTAGTCCGGTTATGATGCTTAAAGTAGCCTCTAGTTTTGAAATGCTGTTTTTATATTGTTTACTTATAAGAGAAATGGACCGAGAAATTGAAGCGGCATAGACAAAGACGGATTGTAGGGGATTAAATTTTAGCTACCTGCTACAATTTAGTACAACCCGGTCACACAAAGTTTTTTTAAAAGTACACCTCATCTATACCGATAATACATAATATAAAAATAAATATTGAATATAAGCACCAGTACTACATTTATTTACGATTTGCATACATAATAAGCTTTTATTACTCTCTTACTCTCTTTCATTTCTAAACAGACTATAAGAATCTTAGCCATTAACTTTTTTGAAGCCTATTTTATATAAAGAGTTAGATGTAAAGACACTAGTGAAACATTGGCGACGCTGTAGAATACACATTCAATCTACAATACCATGACTCATGAAAGTGGAGTGAAGTCAGCGGTCCCCAACAAGGTTTCTATTGAAAAATCACGAAATTCTTTTAAAATTTAATTTTTTATTCTTGATTTTTATGTAACAAAACTAATAATTATGTGTTCTACAAACTGTAAACTGGCGATTAAAATATTTGTACTTATTTACAGGTTCACCCTGTATATAAGTACTGAAATTTCTTCAATTTATTTTCGTTATCATGAAATTAATTGAATTTTATGAACACATTTTCTACTAAAAACATAATTTATAATTAAATACTCTTTATAAAGGACATTTCAACAACTAGACGTCTAGATAGGTATGTTCTCTTTCTAGTTGAGAGAAAACTGACGCAACATTTACACCAGCCAGCAGCATTATTGTGAGCCTGTCCTGCGTTTCCGCCAGGTCGACAAGGCGTAAATTGAAAAGAACTCTCGAGTTACTCCAAAATGAATGTATTTTCGTATTATATCTTGTTACTCGGTTACACCGTCTGACTCCGGCACAAAAACTATTTACACAACGTATGTCGGGCTTGTTTTTCCACTGGCGACTGGAAGATAGAGCCTCGAGACACGTGAGTGGCCATTACGATATGTGAGCTTACATGAAGGGCCGTCATCCCGACATCTGGAAAAAGTTTTAAAGAAATGCATTGTCATTTTCAAGGCGCTCCTCGGTGTGAGAAACATTCGTATCTTTCAGCTACATGATGTGGGATTTACTCAAGTTTGGTTAACTCTATGAAGTTATCACGACTTACAGATTTCGTTGATGGGAAACAGTAAAATGAAGAATATTAAATGAATCTATGCCAAAACAGTAGTAAAATTAATTCTAAGAGTACAAACAAATGTAGTTAAAATCCGCTATTTAAATTATGCTATACTAAAATAATGATTTTTAAAAGGCATCTGCAAAATACGCATTTGTTGCTGTCGTAACATCATACTAAAACAATCACATACTTATTTCATTAACACGATTTTACTATCTTAAGTCGGTATTTTACTAAATCAATAGAGCACTTTCTTACGTTGAATAGGTTTATTCGGGAGAAGAATCAAAGAAACCTTCTAGATATTTGTCATCGCTTATTCTTATATTTTTTAAACCATCTTTCGTAATGAAAATTATTCACCGATATTTTGATAGTAGGGAATGGATTTCTTTTAAATTTGTATGTAGACGCATATTGTAAACTTCAGTAAGTAACTACAGTTCCAAGATGGCTATCACAATGTTAATAGCAAAGATCCTGAGAAAGCAAAGCCGAAAATAGAAGACTTTCACAGCTATCTACCTTTCAGACCCCTTAATATTCAATTTACTAATCAAAACTCCCTAATTATACATTTTCCTTGCGAGGAATTCAATTTGGGTACTCTGGCTTTAGTTGCCAACTTAGTCTAGGTCTTGTAATGCGAACTATTTTAATCAGAGGCAGGGATGGAAGATAAATAATAAAGTGCGCCGAATTAGAATGGCTGATTTAAACGTTTCTGTCGCACCGTAGGCATTTAGAAATTTGTTCTTTGGAGATCACGTCGTCGCGACGAAGATTCAGGGACAGTCGGATTGTTTCTGTTACATTGTCGGAAAATACAAAACCGTTCAGAGAATTGTATAAAATCAGAACTTGGGACAAGTTGAGACTCATATAAAGTTTTCCTTATTCGGTAGTTCTGTTAATGTCGATAAGAAGTGTCTTGAATAAAAAGAAATATGTGAAAATATTGTTCACATATTTGAATCATTAAGTCACATTTTAACAGTTTCCAGAAGAACTGGAGCTTGAGGCCGAAAGTTTATCACGAAAGTAATAATTTATCATGAACAAAGGCAATATAAATATTTATGAAACTTTTTAAATAATAACAAAAAAATGGACTTAGGTTGTTTGTGAAATAAAACAGGTTTCAAAATATTTTTTTATTATCGAACTATTTTAATGTTGCATTTTGTCTCTTCCTTGGATTTTTTGTTAGTTTTTGATGTTCGAATAATATATTTGTAACATAGTGAATGGTTCCTCCACCCATTTAAGCAGAGTATCCAAATCTTCTTTATTGGCTTGTAATATGGGCATTTCAACTGGAAAATTTCTTGTTTTTGGAAGAGAAATATTGAAAGTCCATATCATGCAATTAATTTATTCACTAACCCGAATACAGTCCTGCATATCAGCCCTGCAAATAAAATGGCGCATTTTGGAAATCCAGAACTGAATCCGCTTACCTCTTGTCAACTTTTCAAAACTATCAGAAATATTGGACCATTAAAGTTATGAATTTATTTTCAGTAAGATCATGCAATAAGTAGTTGAACGAACGTTTTTGACAGTTAAGAACTAGTCTGGATTTCTAGCTTGAAACAAACTCTGTGAATTTTATAGGTTATGTAAGTTAATGCTTATTTCCAAAACAAAACAGAAATACAAATTAATTCGGAACATCCGCAAAATCACATACCTCCTAATTACCCCACTTTTTCTATCACTGAAAACCCGGCCCAGGCGTCAAGACACATTATTATACCCGCCGTTTCTATGGTAATTACACATTCAGATGGTACAGCCATTGTGTGCCGGTAGACAATGTCTTCAAGCCAGACATCTTAATATGCATACGATGCCTTAAGATTATTAATAGATTACATCCTTTGATTATGCCTTGATTGGCAGCATAATTAGCATTTAAGCGAATACATTTCGCGACAGAGGGATTCGCTATCGACCAGTTGCCTGATAAGGGGTAATATAAGTTTATGTGTATTGTTTTATCGACATTTAGTATACCTTTAAATAATCTAAAAGGTGTACTTAGCTGTAAATATGGAAACAAAAAGCTCACAGCATGTTTACAATCTTGAAGTGTAGGAAGTTTGTAAAATGGCCAATTTGGATAGAAGAACTATATAGGGTGTTCAGTAAAAGGCATCATACTTTAAAGCAATAGTTGCGGCAAGAATTCAGGCTACTTACTAATTATTCATATTCCACTATGCCTTTATCCTTACTTCTTTTAAATAAATACTACAATATTTTTGTATTTATTTCTACTAGATTTCCACACTAAACAATACTAAAAAAGGATCTTTATCAAGAATAGTTTTAGGGAAAAAATGTTTATGAATTTTGAGGCATTTTAAGTGGATATAAACTTTAATTGGAATTCTGCACAAAACCAATATAAAAAGTCGAAAGAGTTATTACGCAAAAACAGCTATCTGTTCATCACCTGTGTAAAACTCCCTGCTAGACTGCTAGCTACGCCTGCTGTATGATTAATGGTTCGTGAAGTACCCATTATCGACACGACAAGGTTTAAAATTAATATACTGTTACTATTAACGTTTTAATAAAGCTTTTACTTAAACGATTAAAACTCAGTAATGATTCAGTCGCTTTTGGTGTCACTTTTTCGAAGGTGGTTTTTTATGTCAAACATGAGTCTAAAATGTTTGTTAGTAAACAATACGTACTTGTAGGTAATTCATTATCATTGAGTTATCTTGGAGCTAGAGATGCAAGATATGAACTGTTAGTAAATAATTGGCTTTATATATATATATATATATATATATATATATATATATATATATATATATATATACATGCAGTTGTTTACAGGCCTTTTAGGCCCAGAGCTGTGTTATTCTTCTCCTCCACTCCATTCGTTCCTTCGCTTTTTTTTTCCGATCCGTTACATTTTTCTCCCTTAGATCTATTGCCACCGCCTCTCTCCATCGCTTCCTCGGTCTACCCCTTTTTTTTATTGTAGTTAGGTTTACTCCCTACTATTTTCTTAACTGTAATATACCGAATACATTTACGGAGATTAGATATGCTGCAGAAACTGTAACTTTAGGTTTGTTGCCAGAAAAATCAACGAAGTTATATGAGACGCCATAATCTGTTTGTGACATGATGTAAGTCGAAGAAAATTTATAAATATTCTGAAAACGTAAGTACTCATCGCCTATTTTTGTGAAAAAACAAAGATACTAAAATCGTCATCATTATACTCGATGCTAAAATCCACATTAGCTACCAATAATGATATTGTCTTAGCAAGTTCAAAAAGTTGATGGAATTTTTGAAGAAGCAAGGAGTTGGGTGTAAGCCTAAGAAATCAAAAGCTATTTGGCAAGCGGAAATACAAAGATTTTTGAGCGAAGTCAATAATGAAATATATTTATTAAAAAGGTAAATTCTGGACATATTGATTATTGTAAAATCTGTAGCTTAATAGAAATATCTTATTATAGGTAGTTCTAATTGTTGGAATTTCGGGTGCCTGCAGATGTGACGAATTAGTAAAAATAAATGTTAAGTCAAGTGTTTCAATCAAGTGGTAAGAATGCTTAGTGCTAAAATACCAAACGATATTGCTAATTATCTTAACTTACCAGAGTGTCATTTATATAAAGGGCTTTGCTTTCGCCGAACATCGGTTACTTTATTGGTCCATGATGGAGGTGATATTATACAATTGAACCAACATGGGGGATGGAAGAGTTCTACAGTTGCAGAAGGATACAGAGATAATAACATGAATGAAAAAATTGAAACAAGTAGGAAAACTTTAATTCGACGAAATAATGTATAAGTAATCGAATGTAGCAATCGCAGTGATAAACATTTTACCATATCAGGCTCTAATATGCCGTCTGGATCAGGAATTATTATTAAATACTGTTCTTTTAGCATCCAAATTACAAATGCTAACAAATGAATTTCTTATCTTTGTTCTATTTGTTATAATCAATCTTTTCATTGTAATAAAATTGATAACAGATAAGTTTTATTTTGTCGAGTGATTGTAGATAAAACTTTGTATGCATTATGAGTAAAAAGTGACATTACTGTCACTCTCGAGCAATAATGTATCACTTTTAGGTGTTAATACATAAATAATATTCTACGATCAATGTCAAATTCCCTTCATAAACGCCAAAATTGTTACCACTCATTTCCTCGCCAATCTTAAAAATATATCGATAAAATATTGTTCGCGAAATTGCCTTTGCTTTCTCAAATGGTTTTTCTATTTTTGAATTCAAACCGTTTGGTGGCCAATAATTTAAAATCATAAATTTAGTTAAAAAGTATACACATTTAGATATTGCGTTATCGCTACCGTCTCTGGTTGTACTACCGTTGGAATGATGAAGTAAAGATTGCACGCTCGACATCGACCATCTCTGCCATTTGGGCATAGAGCACATTTTTTGCAGGGCTATTAATCCCGGAATATTCAGATTTCAATACGTCGCCGAGTCGTATTTAACGGCGCGTTATTTCTAAATTACGCGTAAATTCGCCGGAGTTTATATTTTCGCGATATTGCTGAAGTTTTGCTATCTCAGTACGGTCTAGTGGGCAAGATGCGCTGCCGCCGGCGCCGTTCGCCGCGGGACGCCGCCTTTCGCTCTTATCTACGGCCGCTACTGTTTAAATACTGGAGTTGGCTCCAAAACCAGCCATGCACATATTCAGCCTTTGGAAAAGTAACAGTTTTTGTTTGCTCTTTCATACAGAATAGTTAGTACATACGAGGTGTGGGAGAAAAGTAATGAGATTAGGAACACTGCAGCAAGCGATCTAGCAACGCTGCGCTGTTGTCCTTGATAGAGCATGTATATAACTATCCTCCCATAGCTCAGTGCGAGTTTCAACTCCTTCCATTAACTACGTGACTTTTGTGACTGCTATTAGTGAAGTTGTGGTTTGGTTGTGTCCTTGAAAGGCTCAGAAAAAGGGTCATTCGCGTGAGAGCAGACATTGCAGACAAATAGATGCTCCATCATGACAACGTCCCATCTCACACTGCCCTCTCCCCTCTCCGTCACATAATTTTTGACCTCAAAAGGCATTCATGTGGTTCCCCAACCCCCCTATTCACCTGACTTCAGTGCCTATGACTTTTTTCTTTTTGTGAAACTGAAAAATGTCCTCAGAGGACGTCATTTCAGGATTTTAGAAAACATCCAAAAGAGTGTAACGGACATGCTGAAGACCATACCGGTTGAAGACTTCTAGCGCTGCTACCAAAAGTGGGAAGAACGTATCCATCAGTGTGTAGCTGCTTAAGGGAAGTACTTTGAAGGGGATAACATTGATGTTTCAAAAAAATTAAAAAATACTTAGTATACACTGTAAAAAATGTTGCTGTGTGTATGAGATTTTCCAGTGTGTAATTCGGCATGTGTAAAATTTAAATGCGGTCACATCGTTGTTCGCAATTCAAAGCCATCTTGAACGATGGTCGTTATCATAAGCATCAGTTTTGCGGGAGAAACGGGATTTTGTCCCATTTTTTAAACAATGAGCTACAATTCTGAAATAAATTTATTGTCTTTGACTACGCGGTTAAAGTATTTGTACATAGCAATAGTTAACTCCGTATAAAGACTTTTTAGTTGTCTATGCGACAGACAGTCTCAAGAACCTTCGCATCACGTTACCAACCCTTATCACATGTCTTGCCCGCATAAGACAATTAACCGCCCCCGATTAATTGGTAAAATTTCTAGCACCGGAGCTAAGCAGCCACCACCACGCGTTCTATTATAATCTAAGACTTCGACGCCCGATAATTGGAAACCGCAGAGGTACTGAATCACTAAATATATAGCAAATAACAAGTGAACATCGGTCCTATCTGGTCCCCGGCGGCGGCAACTTTGAAACTAATTACGGGCTGATTGATACATAGCAACCCCCAGGCCCGATAGCGAGAAGTTTCATCACAGTTTCCAGACCGTACCGATGCTCGGGATCCCGGGGGCGTATCGCCATTCGAAACGAACCAAAACTTACTGTAGTTCGTAGGATTTTACGTCATTTAAATGATGTACACTTTCTGGGATATTTTGCCGTGGTCGATGCTTACCTGCAGACGTTATAGCGGTGTCTAAACCGTGCTTGTATACTAGACGTTGCCTCAAGGTTGGTTAGTTCAGTGTTTAGGTTGACTGCTTCAAGCCTGTTATGGATGGCTGGTACAGGTGCTCAGGTTTGTTCTTAAGCAAAGGTATCTAAGTATGACTAACCTTCAATCCTTCGTCCCCGTTCATGTTGTTCGAGTATTGAAGAATCTCCAAAGCCTGCCTTCGTGCTAGACTGTAATACTCATTAGTACAAACTAGCGCTCCAGTGTCCTCTAGTGAGATTCTGTGTCTCTATTTCCAAGCATGTTCAGCAACAGTGGATTTTTCAGGTTGGTATAACTGTAAGTGTATTTCGTGTTTCTTTTTCATGGCTTTTATAGTTCTTTTGGATATTCCCACTTATACTTTGTCACAATCGCAGCATGGCACCTATTTTAGATGCCAATTTGGTGTGAAAATAACCCGCACGCTTTTTTGCGTAGTATTTCCGCAATTCATTTTTCTTTGATCGCTCTTGATCCAGTCATTAATGGGTCTTGCAAGATAGCATTGTAGTACCCCAGTACTGATTCAGATCCCACAAATTATTTGAACTTTGTCTGACCAACATGTCATTTCTCTCATTACCTGTCACGTCACTATAATCTGTAACCCAGGTCAGCTTAACACAATTATCCCTTCCCAAAAGGGACAGAGCCCTGACACATTCTAGGCTCCTGAAGATTATTACGCTTTATTGCTTTTTTTTCCTTATTATAACAGTTTATGTATTAAATTGCCTCTTTTCCTGTCACAAGTCCTTTGACTTGACGATGTCAGTCTCAATCACCTCTAGATCCTGACGATCCAAAAACATCAAAAGCTGTGGGCAACATTAACAACTCGACAAACCTTCTTGTTCCTGTATATCTAATGGCGTCTGATGGAAACAAAAAGACGCTTGAAAGAAGTTATCCACTAAAGGACCTAATAAAAGATAAAATAACAATGGCAATACGCTTCCAGGCTCAAATAGCGAAAAACAGGTGCTCTATAGAAACTTGGAAACAACAGACTTCTATATTACTGCTCATATCGCTTTCCTAAGTGATTCCATCCGACGCTCTGTTAAAAGTGAAGATCGTAAAGATAAGGAGAACGCTGCAATAACGAACTATGTCCTAATAAAAGCGCATGCAGGCATATGACTCTTCACTGCGCCAGGACTAATAGAATCAGATGAGGACGGAGACTGTTTTATAGAAAAAACTTTTTATGTCACCAGCGATGTGTCGTGCGAGTTCACTATTTTATTCTATTAAATTACAACCACAAAAAGGGGCAGACAGATAAAAAGGGAAGTTATTTATCCGCCCGCATTGTTATGTGGTGAGGCTGGCGTTATCTAGAAAATTTCGGTGTACGACGTAAATTTTTCGATAATAAATTTGAGTTTTCCTTCCATAAAGCACAGGGCCTTTGTCCAGGATGTGTATGGGAAAGAATGGCCCTCTAAATAGAACTGTTATAAAATAAAAATAGGAGTGTAAAGTTGAGGATACGTTCACATAAGATTTTTAAATAAGCCAGTCAAGATGTTGTGAAAGGTTATAGGAAGCTGGGTGATTATCAACATCGATCAGAGAGTGATGTTGTGCCAGTGAATGCATTTGTGTGGTTGAATCGTCGATTGAATGAGAAATAGATGAAGTGCACAGCATTTTGTTTGGTCTGTCAATAAATCCTAACAAAAAACTAGAGCCTACCAACGCAATCCTAGGTGCAAATTCGGTCTGCTTAATAATAATATGCCGTCCCCTCCTTCCGCACAAAAAATTAGGGTCACAAATTCCCATAACAATTTTTCGAAAACTCAATATTAATGCAGATACAGGGCGTTAAAGTTAAAATTTTATTTTCGATATTTGTAAATAACTTCTTAAGAAATCCAAATATTTATATAAAATTTGTAAATCGGGGGTTTTGCGGACGAGAAATTCAAATATGTTTCTAATTTTGACGTTACTAGTAGAGGGCGCCACTTGTGGCACATCATGTTTCTTTTAAATGACAGAACTTTTTTGCATCTTAAGGATATGACTATCGAAACAATCGATTTTCCAACCTGTTTTATTTGAAAAAGGTATACCTTACTGAAGTCGGTAGGCGTAACCATTTTTTAAATAATCCTATTTGAAATGCTCAGTGCACCGAGTAAAAACTGTTTTGGTTTCAGGTTGAAAATTGTTGAAAATACAGCAAAATATTACTTAAAAAAGTTGTTCAGAATCGTAAATTATGGAGACGTGCAAAATTTCAAGAATATCGGCGGGTAAAACCATTTTTCAACAAAGCACAAAGATTTTATCAAAGTATGCCGATTTTTTTAAAATTTTGCACATCTCCATAATTTACCGTTCTGAACAACTTTTTCAAGTAACATTTTGCTGTATTTTCAGTAGAAAAGGCACTTTAACTGAAACCAAAACAGTTTTTACTCGGTGCACTGAATATTTCAAATAAGATTATTATGTAAATATTTGGATTTCTTAAGAAGTTATTTACAAATATCGAAAATAAAATTTTAACTTTAACACCCTGTATCTCCGTTAATATTGAGTTTTCGAAAAATTGTTATAGGACTTTGTGACCCTAATTTCTTGTGAGGAATCACCTCCTGAAATCTTGACGTATAATTTTCGGACACCCTGTATATGCAATGATAACATATAATACCAATTACTTGCATATTAATCAACAAGAAATCAATATAGAAGATCCGATACTTGTTGCAAGTAATAGTAGATTTGAATTAAAGCATATTATATTTCGTTCTAAAAATTAAATGAATTCTTTTAAAATTCAATGAAGAATTTGGAAGAAAATAATTATAAACAGTCATTTAATCAATTGTTTATATAACCTTGAAATTTTGAGAAAACTGTGTAAAAGTGTATTTTACATCCATCCATTCCAAAAAGGAAAATTGATGTCTTAAATTTCAGTCTAGAAAGAAGAACTCTTAACAGTCATTTCATGAATTGTTTATATCATCTTTCAGTTTTGCGTACAGTATATTTTACATCTTCTTAGATTTGAATTATAATCCAATTATTTTCATTCCAAAAATGAAAATAAGTTTTTTTAAGTTCACTCAGAGGTTCGAAAAAAAGAATTCTAAATAATCGTTTCATCAGTTGTTTACATCACCTTGAAGACTTCAGGCGATTACGTAAAAGTGTATTTTATATTCTCTTAGATTTAAATTACAGCCAAGCATTTTTCATTTCAAAAATGAAAATGACTCTTAAAATTCAGTCAGGAATCTGGAAGAAAATAATTTTAATCTATCGTTTCATCAATTGCTTGTATTGAGGAAATTTCGTAGGTACAAGTGTATTCTATATTTTCTTAGATTTGAATTACAACCTATCATTTTTTATTTCAAAAAGATAACTTCTTTTAAAGATTATTCAGGAATCTAAAAGACAAGAATTCTAAACAATCGTTTCACCAATTGCTTATAGCCACTTTGGAATTTTTTTATTTTCTTTAATTTGAATTACAGTCAAACATTATTCATTTCAAAAATAAAAATTCTTTTTTTAAAGTTCAGTTAGGAGCCTGAAAGAAACGAAATCTAAACAATCGTTTAATCGTTCAACAAATTATTTGCACAAACACAACCTTGTGATTCACGATAAACGTTTCGGTTATCAAGACGACATCATCACGGTATGATCAAAACCCAACGTGATATAGAACAGGCAAAAAGTCCTCCTTTATTTATTATTTGAAATATGTAAAATCCGATTGGGTTCCTTGGCCTATATTTTTCGTCACAACGAATTGTAATTTCATCGAAACAACGACATCCCTCGCAGACAGTAAATTATACGACGGCGACATCGTGAGTAGAATTTCAACTCGACAAGAAACTACAATTTGTATCCGAGTGGTTCAACTAAATTCAGACAAATTAGTACGAAGGAGTTTAATACAGACGCTAAAAAAACGGGCGTGCATATAAACTAACGCTTAATACTTTCCTGGAACTTTCATAATTACCAAGAAACGGAAACGAGAGACAATACAACAATTGCCTTTCTTTTTCTATCAATTATTAATTTACCTGGCACGCAAACGAGGAATATTTCCAGCGTTTCTGGCGCTTGCATTGGCCGAGCTAAAAATGTACACAGACGGAATATAAATAGAAAAAGAGTGGCATAATTGATGTTCAGGAAAGGAGTAAGGTTTAAATCGATCGACCAAAGTCTAGGCATGAAAACGACAGTGAATTTAACTTCGATGGGCAGTGAAGTTCAGATAGATTAGTAAGACCTCGACATCGTATGTTTTAATTTAAGTTATAAAATCAGTATTTTTCCAGAAATTTGAAGAAAATTTCATTGTAAACTTAACTAAGATAAAACGTATTCTCTATTTTAGAATATTTATATGTAATTTCATAAATCAATTCTATTTCCTAAGGCATAATAAATCATTAAATAATTTTCGAAACAAAAAATTTATTTTTGAACACATAAGAACACGCAAATTCAAAATACAGTGCTTTCGAAAGTAACTAATAAATTCATTACTTTTGAAATTGAGTTTTCGAAAAAATCCCCTGGCACGTCGATTTTGTTTTTAAAAAAGGCACTTTTTGACATACGACCCACATTTGTGACGTCATCGTTGTTCGTGATATGACATCATCGAATTTTTTTCAATACTAATCCCCAATTTTGACCATGCCATTTGAAAGAGCGTGTCATTCTACATACATACATCATGAAAAATTATGTTGCTACATAACAAAAATTTCAAGAAAATAATGTTTGAAGATTTTTAAATTTAATTTTCACAATACTGAAAATGAGAATGATTATGTAAAAAATCGACTATATTAAATGTTCAAATTGTGCACCGTTGGCTGCCTGACAGTAGCCAAGACGATTAATAAATTCTTTTTGGACATTATCAAAAACTTCAGGAGATATACGATGTATCTCGTGACGAATTCTTGCTTTTAAATCTTCTAAATTGACCGGTCTAGTAACGTATACTTTGCTTTTTAAGTATCCCCACAAGAAATAATCTAGGGGTGTCTAATCAGGCGATCTGGCTGGCCACTCAATCGACCCCCTTCTCCCTATCCAACGATTCGGTGCACAGTATTGTGAAAATTAAATTTTAAAATCTTCAAACATTATTTTCTTGAAATTTTTGTTATGTAACACCATAATTTTTCATGATGTATGTATGTAGAATGATACGCTCTTTCAAATGGCATGGTCAAAATTGGGGGCTGCTATTTAAAAAAATTGTCGATGACGTCATATCTCGAACAACGATGACGTCACAAATATGGGTCGTACGTCAAAAAGTGCCTTTTTTAAAAACAAAATCGATGTGCCAGGGGATTTTTTCGAAAACTTCTCAATTCAAAAATAATGAATTTATTCGTTACTTATCGAAATCAAACAACAAAACAAATCTGAGTTGCATACAACTTTTATAAACAAAAATTTTACTACACATAACTTATAAGAGAGGTGAATCATAATTTATTTGAATTAGATGAAGGTTTAAACAGAAAAGTGTTCGAACATTATACCAAGTTGTAATTCATATAAAAACGTCTAGACCAAATGCTGGCGTGACCCGAATACCGAGACATATTTTAAAGTCGTCCAGCCAAAATTCTGCCTTCAAGTTAACACCGCATCCAAAACGAAACATCTAAAATTATCCCTTTCGGCCTTAGTCGCGATTCTTTCTCAAAAACATCACAATGAGACAAACACAACGGATTAAACAAACAAGCTGTTATCTAATTTTAGCCCGTAACTCGATTTATCTTCGAGTCCCCGTTTTTTCAACCTTGAATCCGTCGGATTACGGCCGTTCCGCGATTAATTTTTATTAAGTTTGCTTTAAAAATTCTGTTTACGACTACGAATGAGTCTCTACCTACCGTAACCTAGAGCCAGTGTTGAATTTAAATTTGGAAGGTACGCAGATAACACTCCATGGCGAAGATCACGTAAGCAGCATAGTTGTTTACAAATAGCTTGCAAAACAAGACAAAAGTACGTGCAGTTTCTTGTTTATACCATATGATATCGTGTGAGGTATTCCAAGGAACTGTATTTTTCCAGCTATTATGCTGCAATTTGTGTAGATAATTCTACATATTTGCTTTTAATATTCGGTTGGAAAACTGTCACGTTTCCATGTAAGAAGACATGAGCGGAATTTCAACTTCAAAATAAAATAATTTGCTCAAGACAAAAAGTTACCACTGTTACCATTCGCAATTTTTCATTATCTACCTATCGCAAATCAAAAGCATAATATATTTTTTTACACATAACAAAAAAAACTATTACTCCCTAATACAGCTAACGTGTTTTGTTAAATTGGGAATTTATTTCTGAAATACAAGATATTCGAAAGTATAGTCACAGTTTAAATATACCAACAGTTGGACCACTCTCCTCCATAAACCGCGTTGGCTTAGATCACAAAAAAGAAGTAGAACTGTTTACTTGTACTTAAACTGTGGTATCGGAGCTTTCAATCGAGTGAATTTAAGTAATTGTCAGGTGTTCCTCAGGGATATACTCTGAGGCCCTAATTTTTCGTTATATTTATCAATGATTTAACGGTTATAATTAATTATTTAATGTATGCGGATGACCTTAAAATTGTCTAATGAGAACGATAGATACTTCAAGGGCATAATCTAGAATGAAAGGTACGTTCAAAGAGGGGTACAAGACGAAGAATAAATTATAGAAAGAGTAGAAGAAAATCCCGAAATTAGTATTCGTCGTTTGCCAGTCGGCACAGGAGTTGGCCGCAAAACTGATTCAACTATACTCCACACGCAGCTGTTACGATGTATCCATCTTCACTTTGTACAAAATTTTCTTGAACCAGACCGTATGCTGAGATTAACATTCTGCGAACGATTTCTCCAGTTATATAACAGGTATCACACCTAATACGGGAGAAGACCTTTGGGGTAGAATACACAATGCCGTACGACAAGTTAGACGAACGAATTAGTTATTTCCTATCCTCAATAGGTTCATAAAATGTTTAAGGAAATGTGTCGAAAAGAATGGAGGTCACGTAGAAGATTTATTATAAATAATAGGTATACATTTCTCAAAATTCTCTACATATTTCTGATAGTTGTGTGTAAACATTTAAATATACAAAAAGTTACAGAAGAATATTCACAAAGGGTTGTAGTAAAATGAACGTCATGCCCTGTATGATTTAACCTAATAGAAACATAATCACTGCATCAAGAAAATCTAAGCAACAGCAATAATAATTTAACATCCTGTAACTTTATTTGCAACATTTTTTGTTTAAGCAAGTTTGGTTAAATCGACACGATTTGAGTTCTAGATTATACCCTTGAAGTGTGCAACATTCATTAGGTGACATCCTGTATACACAGTAACGACCAACTAACTTGTATACACAGTCTGTAATTAGTATTTGGCTATATACGGCAATTAGCACTGCCATGCTACTTTCCCTTCCCATAAACGCCTTTTCATGTAACCATTTTTAATGAAACAACTTTGTGAACGAGGCTCATAAAGCGTGAAATGATATCTGGTAAATTCGTTGTAAACTCAAGGCCTTTTCTCTAAATGAAACCAGTCAGGATGATCATTCGACGAAAAATCAGCATAAAACTCAGACTCGTTAGCCTTAAATACCGACCCCAGCGACGAGATGACTTCTCGTGAAGGAAAGGGTTGGTAGACGGAGTACTTGGCTCCAGAGGACTGAATTTTAACTAACGGGGTACATTTCAACGTAATATCTATTCATTTGGCATGCCTCGCATGTGAGACGGGTTACATTAAAATATTAAGGACGTCTCCATTCAGTTTACGATTTGAACGCCGATTGCTAAATACAGGGTGTCTGGAATATGAATGCCTTAATTTTGCCATATAACTTGTGCTAAACAAAACAGATTTGACTTAATAATTTTTTTCTCTAAGCAACGGTAACATAATTATGACAGCAAACAGGTCTTGAATATATGACAACGTCACTCACATACCGTCTCAGGATTGTTATGTATTTATACATAATAATTACAAATACGTACAACTAAACATAGGTACTTACTGTGAATGGTTTTATTAGAACTCTTTTCACAACACAGAATAATAGTTACAAGTATTTAAAATGACCTCTGTTTCTTTCTATTTTTCCTAGATCCGCCGTAAATTATCATGCCGTAATGTGCAGTTGGTTATGGTTGTTGTTTATGTACATTCACAAACATCAAAGAAAAACTAGACAAAAATGAATCGCACTAGCTGTACGCGCCATTATGACTAATATTACTTTTAATTTATCAGCAGCAGCCTGACACTTCAACGTTGTCGAACGTTGTTTTAAAGAACGAAGTTTTAAAGAATTTCCCGGAAACTTCAATTGTTTACTTCATTTATATTGATCGAAAAATCAAATTATGAACAAATTACGTTACAGGTGCTTTTACTTAACCTTAATTGTACTTTAGTTTGTAATTTCGTAACATAGTTTTGCATATTATTGCAGTTTATTTTTATTTTTAAAATGTGTCTGTAGAAAAACTATCCGTTTTAGACATTTTTTTCATAAGGGTTTTTTATTGCTTTTAGTCAGATATATAAGTAAGTCCTTAAAATTACGGCACTTATATTTCGAATACCCTGTATAGTATATACGGCTGTGAAAAAAAATGAAAGTACCGTCGCTGTATAAAACCTGTTTGTGGTTTATTGTCGACCAGTAGTTAATTTTAAATGTTTTCCGGGTACACCACAATATACAATGTAATTTATATATTTATTTATCAATAAAGAAATAAACAACAGATTAAATAGCCTGAAAAGCGACCCACAAAACAGGTTACAGAAAAAGAATGAAATTGGTGTACAATGATGGAAAAAAGAACCAGACGAACATATATTTCAAGTACACTTATCGATTAACCGATTAAGTTATATTAAAAGAAATAGTTTCCGAATTTATAAGAAAATGGATGAATATTGAATGCTCCATAGACCTTATAATCCAGACAATTCTAGAAATGTACATGTTACATTGAAGAGACCAAATTACAAAAGCAAACCTCGATTTACTTAGCACGTATGCGATATAAGGTGATTTAAAATATTAGACCAGTGCTGAAGTGATTGAAAATGGTAAAAAGTAAAAAAAATAATAGTAGGATGAAACCCATTGGAAAAGGAAGAAAATACAACAAAAATGAGAGGAAAAATAATTTACGTGCGTGATACATTATATTATATAAAATGTTCTCAGAAAAAACAAAGAAATGATGCGACAAACTCGAATCCGATTTTTTTTTTAATCATTATGTACAATTTTGAACTGTTTATTAAAATTTATACTTTAATTACTCGAAAAACGTAAGATTCCATATTGCACTGACAAACAAAAAAATTGCAAGGCGAAATATACTACTATAATTAACAGCTAAATAAGTTAATTTAATAACATCTACAATATTTTTTCGTTTCTTTGCATTTTCTGAGAACGTTTACCAAAATAATGTATATTTTTTTACACCATCAGAAAGTAGAGATTTCAACGAACAAAAAGCCCACCGACTTTTTTAAAAAAGCAGATATTTTGACGTGAGAATTTTCGATTGAAAATTAGGGTGTTTTTTTGATATTATGTCAAAATAAGGTGAAAAAATAAATATTTTAAATAAAAAAATACAGTGTATTTGGGACATAAAAACGTAAGTTTTCACCAAATATCGTGAAAAAAAATTATTTTTTTGTAGAAGATAAAAATAAAAAACCAAAAACTTGGTTATTTGAATTTTTCACATAAATGTTGAGGTTATGTGAAAAAGTGTAAATATAAAAGTTGTAGATCTTTTTATTACTTACACTATTTCACTTTTTTCCATAAGACTTGTAGTTTTGCCAGAAATCGAGGTAAACCGTTTTTTACCCTTAAAAAATCACCCCCTTCCACTTCCCGACCTCAGATCGCCCTTAAATTATTTTTCCTTTCATTTTTGTTGTATTCTCTTCCTTTTCGAATGGGTTTCATCCTACTATTATTTTTTTTGGTTTCAAAAATTATCGACCCTGGTCTATATCTGCTATTTCTTATAATAAAACCCAACATCCTACTACCTTTTACAACAACATAATCTACGTGCGTGTTAAATAACAATTTACTATCAAATATTGTACCTAAATCTTTAGTTACAGAAACTTGTTTCAGATTAATTTAATTAAAATTATAGTCAAATATTTTATTAATTTTTCCATTCACATTACAATATGCAAAATATCTATCAAGATCGGTTTGAACAATCAGCTAAACTATATATTTTCGAGAACATGTTAACGAGAAATATTGAAATTAAACGTACAATTTGTCGCAATTTGTAAATTCAGTGCTGAGACCGTTCTTCAGTAGTGGAATTCACTATTGACAAAGTATGTGCTACAAGATCTTGTAACTTCAGTGATGAGAATAGTTGCTAGATGCTGTTCTTAAGTCACAAAATATACTGTTACTGTTATGTACTACGTGCTTCAGCACGGTTCTCTTGAAGTTCTGGTGAGAGATTTGATGCTTTGAGAACACTGTGGGTTATTTTCTTTTTGTTATCCCAACAATCTTCAATGTATAACTTAGCCACCGCTGTGGACTTCCACCCACCATACCGTTTTATGTTCGTAATATTGGAACCGAAGTTGGCTAATAATATACTGTATACACTTTTGGGTTTAGGAGGCCTAAGCGATGTTAGATGACATTTTCCCGAAGCTGTTGATACCTACACATTGCTTAGTACATTTACCTTCTTTATAGAATAAGAAAAACCGATCTAGTCGCGTCAAATTAGCATTTCACTTGTAACTTTTTGCGGAGAGATCCGATTGAGATGCGGTTTTCTGCAAAATGTTCAGCGAATTTTTTATAATAAAAGGTACATCTAATCTTTATACGCTCGCAAATTTATAATTTTTTATTTAACAAATGACCCATTTTTGTTGAACATATGGCAAATGTCACACACGATTCGACAAAAATGTCTGGAAAATGTTCTTTCGGGGGTTTTCGAGGTCCCTCTTTATCACTTTGGTGTTAGCTTTATTATTTTTTGCAATAACTCTGGGATCATGGGGAGAACCATTGGCCCAAGGTTGTTGCACGAAATTGTTTATTTTTCTATTTTTGCAACCTGGCTAATTAACAAATTAATAACTCTACTCCCGGAATCACTAGAGACCCGAAATTTTTTCCGGGATTTCTGTCTTTTTAAGGCGAACCATCGGCACAAGATTTTTGCAAATGTAATTGTTTATTGTTCAATTGATCCCAGAATTATTGCAAAAAAAATCCGATTTTCTAACGATTCCGAGAGAAGAGTTATTAATTTGTTAATTAGCAAGGTTGTAACAATCGAACAATAAACAATTATATTTGCAAAAATCTTGTGCCGATGGTTTGCCTTAATAAGCCAGAAATCCTGGAAAAAATTCCGGTTCTCTAGTGATTTCGGGGGTGGAGTTTTTAATTTGTTAATTAGCCCAGTTACAACAATTTAGCAATAAATAATAAAGTTAACACCAAAGTGATAAAGATTGACCTCGAAAACCCCCGAGAGAACATTTTTCAGATATTTTCGTTGAATCGTGTGTGACATTTGCCATATGTTCAACAAAAATGGATCATTTATTAAATAAACAATTTAAAATTTGCGAGCGTACAGAGGTTAGATGTATCTTTTGGTATAAAAAATTCCCTGAACATTTTGCAGAAAACCGCATCTTAATCGGACTTCTCAGCAAACAGTTGTCTATTTCACATTTTTCATGCTAATTTGACGCGACTAATCGTGAGGGGTATCTCTAGGACGCAAAATAGTATAACTTTCATAGATATCGACATATTTAATTGTTTCTTCGTTGTTCAACAAATTTTCTTGAAACATTGGTGTTCGTGTTTGGTATGATATTAATTAGCACATCCCCTTTGTCTTTTATATCATGGATCGTCATATTTGCTAGTTCTTTGTGGTGAGAGGCACCGGCAATTTCAAATATCGTGGCTAATTTGGTCATAAAATATACGTTGTCTGGGGCATTTAAAAGAAAATTTTCTATTTCGTTTCTTTCCAATACTTTCGATTTTTTTGGGTTCTAACCAACATTGATTTCTCCAAATATGCTGCATCTTGCTGTACTCATAAGCACCTGAAGAAAAATCTAGGGTAAACTTTTTCGCTTAATGCTGCCGCTGAATTACGTTGGACACAGGCGTTGTTACAACAATACGATAGGCATACTAATATAATATAACAAAAATCGTGCGGAAAAGTACACTCGTAAGGAAACCATATATACTCCGCTTTCTGAAGCAACTCTTTTTGTCTAATGGCTTCATGTTTCTCGCTTTCCAGTTTATCAGACTGTTATTAAACTTTTAAGCTCTTAAATACGACACTGCAAGGAGAAATAATTAATTTGAATTGTAATTTAACTTCAAACCGGCTTTATCCACTCCAGGATCAGCGTTTTTTTTTGGTTCATTTTTCAAGGATTCAGAGGATAACTCGAATAGGACGCTCGGATGAGGATAACGTTGCCGCAGATGTCTGGGGCTCTGTTGCAGCTCTAATAGAGATATTAGAACCTTAATTACGATTTAATAGTGCCGAATACTCCAGGGATGGAATTTTAGAACGTATTAAGTTATACGCTCGAATAAATATCAACTTCTCGGATAAGGGGCTTTTTTAACGAAAAGGGAAAGGTAAACTTTTCTGCTACCGATTGCATGAAAGTTATTCGTATATGTGGAGGGTACTTGAAGTAAAATTGTGCTCTTGCCTAATTGGGCTCTAGTATTTTTTTGGCGAAGTTTTTAATGTCGAGGGTTAATTTCATTAATACGCAAATATAGATCAAAATTGGTACTATTTTTTAAATACTTTTTAAGTGTTTACATGGAAAAATTATTTTACATGGATTTAATCATTCATGCAATGTGGATGAGATTTATATAAGGTTTGTTTTTTCAGCAGTTGGAAACGGTTCGAAACTATTAGAAATGGCCGTCGAACTATTTATTGCGTTAAATTCAATGGTACAGCGTTGTCAACTTAACTGGTCGAATATTTTTGACAGTTTCAAACCGTTTTCAACTGCTGCAAAAATAAATTTATTGAAACCGGGGAATTGCGGCATTTAACAGTACCGGACTTCTTTTATTAATATGAATATTAAGACTGGTTTGTTGGTTGCGGTTGAGTTTTTGACGTTGACAACAAAATAATGCCAAGCAGTCAAACTTATCTAAGTCGAGTTGATACAGGATGTCAAAGTAGAAATATTATTTTCGATATTTCTAAATAACTCTTTGAAAAATCCAAATATCTGCATACATTTCAGAAATTGGGTTTTTTGGGGGCGAGAAATTCAAATTTGTTTCTAATTTTGACGTAACTAGTAGAGGGCGCCACTTATGACACATAATGCTTCTTTTAAATGGCAGAATTTTGCACGTAGCCATTATTTAGCATTCTGAATAATATTTTCAAGTAACATTTTGCTGTATTTTCAGCGGAAATAGGACTTTATTTAAAACCAAAACATTTATTACTCGGCGTACTGAATGTTTCAAGCAGAATTATTTCGAAAACTGTTACTCCTGAACGACTTCAAAAAGCTGTATCTTTTTCAAATAAAAAAAGGTAGGATAATAGAATGATTCAAAAGTCAGATGAATACACTAAGCCGGAAACAAGTACTGTCACTTAAAAAAGCATGATGTGCCATAAGTGGCGCCCTAGTCAAAATTAGAAACAAATTTGAATACCTCGCCTCCAAAATACGTCACGCTTGGAAAACGGTCATTTCATTCAATGCCGTTCAGCAAACATTTTAGAGAAGGAGGATAATACAACAAAAAGAAAATTAAAAGAGACCGTGATTATTTGGTTGAACGGAGATAAGTGTGTGTGTCAAACTGTTCAGTAAACATTGATCATTGTTGACTACAGTTGTATCAAGAACAAGTAAGTAACAATAAAATAAAAATCATTTAACATCTCTATGGAAGCAGATAAACAAATTTTAAACTGTCAAACTTGACATATTTTTAATACATTTGCCATTAAGAACGAAAACAGAGTTTTTCGAAACGTCAAAAAATACTGAAGTGCGCAATAGTGATGTGATTTTTGTTATTTTTTACTTATCTGCTTTTTGCTTTTTCAGTATGAGATTTTTTGGTTAGACAAACTTAGTTTCAAAAATAACTCTTGACTAATCCGTTTGGCGCAAGGGCTTATTTACTTCAGAGAATATTATACTATCTATGACTGATTAAAGATAATGACATAAAAAATCCTCTTTTCTATTTTTTCTTAATACTTTTAGTAATTACTGATTTTCAAAGGCAAATTCAGAGACAAAAACACTCCGTCGCATCACATTCCAGAGGTGCCCTTTTCGGCAAGAGGGAGCTAAATATGTGCTAACTGGAAGAGGCTTAGAATGACAGAAGGACCCTCCAGACTCGAGCGCACTAAAGCTGTTTCCTTTCCAGACAAATGTATTTACATAAAGTTGGTATCGAGGTGAAGCATCATCAAAAATTCAGAGCGAACTGTGTAGGATTTTCACTTGGAGCCGGAAACGAGGCACTTCGTAATTAATACAATAGTTGTTCGAATTCAGGCTGTCAGTCGCTTCCACGGAGATGTTTTTGAGTGAGATGGGAGTCAGTGACGGGGCCGGATTATGGCATTGGAAGTAAATATTTAGCACTGATCGATATATTTATTATTTAGTCATTGTAATGTTTAATCAGTAGGTACAAATATGTTTTTGTAATATAAATATTGTACCTTACTGGCTCTCGTCAAGTATAAGTTGATTTGTGTTGTTTTATTTCAAAATTCCATATTGAGATCAAGAATTAGCAAACATGGTAGTAATATAAAAAAAGTGAGGATGCACTGACAAAAATGGATGGAAATTTGCATGTTTTCTTATACCTACTACCGTTTTTACTGCAAAGTTTTAATTTACATTATATATTAAAAAATAATCAAGTGCATGTGTTTTTATGTAATAAAATTTGGAAATTTCAAAAATAGTTTTGTAAGACAATGTAATATAATGGAATTATTTACTTTTATTAAATTTATTATGAAAAATTTCACGTGATTTCTGTTGCACATGCACAGATACACCAATCTAACCTCTAACCTAATACGTTTTAGGACTTTTGTAGGATATTCGTGAAACAGTAAGTATAAGATTATAGTTTGTTATGTGTGCACTTGTAGCTTGTGCCAATTGAAATATTATACAATTCATAAATATCATAGAAGCGGTAGGTATGCACGTTGCTTAGATGTTGGCATCAAAACTACGCCGTTACATGTGCCTCTAAACCATACAACATTAATTTCAAACAACATATTTATCTTTATGACGTAGCACTATAAACAAAAATATTCAACATGTTTCCTAATGCGAAAGAAATATCTACATTGCAATACATTTTTAGATGATGGAAGAACAATACACTTTTACAGAGAAGGGTGGATAATTCACATTTAGAGGACGGATGGACAAATGCCACTAAAAAAATCCTTCCGACACATAAATTATTTCTGCTCCTCACAAGCCCTCCTTCAGTATTTAGAAATAAAAATGTGAGTAAATAATTACTATTTTACTGTTCATTACAATTCTCAATTCATAATAAACCCTTGTTTTTGAAATGTCCAAATTATTTTAATTATTTCGACTTCTTTCGACACTGGAAATATCACAACCAAATATATCTCGCAAACGGTACGAGACAGCGACTTTCACAAAGTATGTATACGATTTTTGTGAAAAAAGTGGAAAAATAAGAATTTGATACCGAAAATGAGATACATTAGTATAAAAAAGTTCTGTTATTTGTAACACATTCAATCTACCGCACCTGGTGCCTTCTATGACACCAATCTGTGTACAGATTTCAATTTCTCAACTCAAAAATTTCGAATATAAAGTGGCATTTATTAAGAAATAAATGAAAAAGACTACATTAATATTTTACATTTCACACCCTGTATTTCTTTAACTATCAACTTTTGTACTAAATTAAGTTCGTTTAAATCGTAATATTTTTATCTTAGGAATCTACCCATGAATTTTGGCACATTACCTTGAGACTACAATGTACATATTCGAGATTTAAACAATCCAATACAGTACTGTCCTGTCGGCATAAGTCGTAAACTTCAAGTTAATGCGGTGGAAGTCGTATCGCGGACCGGAAGATTGAGAACTGGGAAAGGGGTAATTAAACCAAAAGCCGAATCGCTTCCATTTGCATAGAAACGCTCGGCAGTCCGCTCCCGACGATGACAAGACGTGATGAAACATTTTTATGTGATATTTGAAGTCGCTTTAATGAGATGACCTCTCCGTTCTAAATTAACAGCCTCGGAGGAGAAGTTTATGGGGACGTTCCCGAGTTTTACGATGCGCCGTTATTAAACACAAAAGTTGATGGCCATAAAAATTACGCCCTCTTGATTGTGTCTCTGTCTTTTATGCTAGATTAGGTGTCGCAGGGCGAAAGTCCATTATGATAGTCTCGTCACATTCTAAGTTGGCACACTGTAAGCTGTAAAAAGTTTCAGTTCCATTTTCTGATCCAACTGCACTCATATAGAGCGTATGTTAGGTTCGTGCACCTTTGGCAAACAAAAACGTTGATTTAGAATGAGGTATTTGTGTAGAATAAGAAACAATATTTCTTACTACTACAACGCTACCATCAAAGGACAAAGGGTATTATCGCCAAGGTAGAGAACCTAATGGAACATTTAACATTTCGAAGAAGGTACATATGGACCTCCCTCTGAATAATAGATAAGAATAGGTGTACCAATGTCAAAAACACTGCATATAACGGTTAAATCAAGATAATCCAGCTAGATGTATAAGATATCCTAGTCTATACAGGGTTAACTATGACTTAGTACAAATATTTTAAGAGGGGATAGGAAAAATTCATAATTAACGGTATCACCTTTTAAAAGAATTCCAAACTTATTTATAAAGCGAAAAAAAATTATTTTCAAAAGCTTATTAACCCCTAATTTCTCGGCGACTATGCCGCCTGTCAGCTGCGAGGTTAAGTATATTCTGCCAAAGTCAAAGTTGTCAAAGGTAGTGACAGAGCACCGCGTTGCCACGTGTAACGATTTCCGGCGCTTTTAAAGAAAGTTTTATTTACAAAGTACTAGATTATTTAATGTGCAACACGATATGGTAGCACTAAGAGTAAAACCTACCTTACTGATACTTCCAGGACTGATATTTGGAGATTTCAAGAAAGTTGAATTATTTTCTGTTTTGTAACTATAATGTAAACACATTATAACTTGTGGTTGTAAAAATTGTTTTACTTGCTGGGGACCTCTTGATTTCCCTCGACCATTTCATAAATAAAAAAATACTTTTTTTCTGTAGGTATATCTATTAATGTAGTTTAAAAATGCTTTATTTTTATGTCACTAAGTAAAAAAAGAAGTTACAAGAAATTTTAAAAAGTATGAAATTGGTTTTTTTTTAATTTCAAGTTAGGTACATACATATTTAAAACTACAGCACGTGTAAAAGAACATTCGTGGACGTTGTACAATTCGTACAAATGTACGAAGATTTGGCATATTCTTTCTACATATTTGTAATACGTCTTTGATATTCTGCTGCTTCAGGATATGCACTTTCGTCGCACTTCCCATAAATTAGTACCATATCCGTAATTTCCGCGATTACACGAATTTGAATGTGCGAAAAGCAAATACTGAAAACTAATATCAAAATATTTGCGATATTTGACGGATCATCCGATGCTGGCGCCATCTGTAGGTCATTAGCGCAAAGTGCACTAAAGCTCATTCCATTTTTTAACTTATTATAGAATTAAATAATAATATTATTAATAATAGTAACGATATTAACAATAATCGACCATGTTTGCATATAATAATATTGTAGCATTATTATTTTAAATTTCGCGAGGCGTTTACAGTGCTCTGTAATATTACTTTTCTGACCACTACTGCTGTTTGACATTTGGACAGTATTAGAAACAATGCAACCAACAACACAGCATAGGTTTATATCGACTGACAAGTGCGTGTAACCCCGTGTCACGGAGGAAGTGTCAAAACAATACTAGGATGAAGATAACCCACGATGGTACACAAAAGAATAGAATATTGATTATATTGATTGCCATAAGAATATTTATCTGAAGAATATTAGGTTCTCGGTGGCGCCGGACCGAAGACTGAACGGTTGTGTTGACATTGTAATTTTAGTTTTCCGTTTTTAGGTGACAGTTTCAGTTTTAAACGTTTTATTTATTAAATAATGGATAGTTGCGATATATTTGGACATGTGTAGTTTTCCACAATTTTCTTTAAATGTACGTGGACATATTTTCTAGAGTTGAGAGCAGTGCAGTGCAGTTACAGTTATCGGACAAAATTTTCTAAATGAAAACCTGCCACGGGTGTATTCGAAGTTTTCTTTCAATCAATTTTCTTAAAATAAATGGGCAATTTATTAACTCTACGCGAAGTGTGTATTTTGTGGCGGACCTGTAATGAGTGAAAATGAAGTTTTGGCAGTTTGGATCGAAGGAACGAAAAACGAATGCAAAATACTGTAGCTAAACGGATTAACTGTTATCTATCAGGTACTTAGGTATTATTATTAATAAAAATGTTTACTTTCATTGTTTCTACATTCGGCAACGTTGTGAGAAACGACTGCATGGTAGTTGACATATGTAGCCATCTTGGACGATGACTGATCGACATAGGCGTAGGAAAAAAAAGGTTTTGCCCCATTTTTAAAACATCGAGCTAGAATTCCTAAATAAATTTTTTATTGTCTTTTAGGTCTCCCTGAGCACGTGGTTAAAATTTTTGTACTTAGTCATAGCTTAGTTAACCCTGTATATACGTGGGGTTGTTGTTTGCTAAACTATTAATTATTCTATCTAAGGCTCCAAATCGGAAAAAGTGTGTACCACATGGACTTTTTTGTCAATTAGGAATCAGTTTCATGGACAAACGGAATATTTACTTGACGATTTTACGAAAAATCTTGTTCGATATATGTACGAAAATTCACGTCCCGTGCATAAAAACTCATTTCGTAAATTGTATCGAAAACAGCTATTTGTTTTCGACTTTTTTTGAGATCGAGTTTTGATTCGCGTTCTCGTGCATCACGTTGGCCGGAGGCAGCAAACAAATCAACAGATTTAATCTTACGAGTCGACTTAAAACATTCCTTCGATTATTAAAGTGATATCTGCTGCAGTCGTGGAATAAATATGAACCATACATCATTTTAATTGATCGCGATAAGACTTTGTCCCGTACAAGGCTGGGTAGGGCATTGAAGAAACGCTGCTGCGTGTAATTCATTCATTAGTAAACTGAGAGATAAAATTTAGGAACAGTGTGTTCAAAATGTGTAAAAATTGTGACGAAATCATCTGATAACCAATGGCGTTGCAAAGTCTAAATCAACGTTCTCTAAATTTAACCAAATTGATTTTAGAGCACTATAATGGTAAAAGCTCAAAATTAATAACGACCAAGTCTAAAGAAGTTCTAATATTACATACATTCATGACAAAAAATTTTATTAGATCTTCTCAAATTAGCGACCTTCATCAAAGATCGCATTGATCTGAGAACCAATATTTTAATACGATAAAGATCAATTAATTTAATTGTCTATAGTTTTGAGAATGACAAAAGACAATCATTTATTTGATATTAAATATGGCAACTAGAGATCGTTATTCCCAAAACTATTAGTATGACTTCACTCATCAATTTCAACCATGAATTGCCTATGTTTCTATGTTATTTTACACCATCCCCATTGCTCTAGAATACATAAAAAATTGTTTTTTCTACGATCGTGTAAAAAGGTACTACTTTTTGCACTATCTACTGTGTCAAAACTTTTTGTACTAATGCAAAACATACTTTGATTACTGATTACGAGTTTAATCTAAAGATAATATTTTTTTCGTGTAATTTGAGTATATGTATGGACGTGGTAACAATAGCAACTTAGCTACCATCAAATATTCCTCAATACGTTATTATTTTGATATTAAAAAGAACTGTATTTACTCACATTTTGATTAATTCAAATCTTCTTACTAACGAAAGCATATCCGTAGTTACCAATGGATGGCGTACGACATTGACAATTTTCGTAATTAATATCAAGTTGTCTATTAAACATTTTAATATTTTGATAGTGAGGATGAAACTATTTCTCCACATATAATTAAAACAGCAAATGAAGCTACAGCAGATTTATAACCCTATAAATCCAAAAAATATATGAAATTTGTTATAGACGATTTATAGACTACTGTGACAGAAAGATTGTTAAGAACTTTGCTGAAAACGTACTTCTAGCGTATTTTAAAGAAGAGTCAGACATACTAAAACCGTCGACCTTATGGTAAGAGTATTCAATGTTAAAGGCTACACTTTTAATCCATAAAAATTTATAAATTCGACATTTTACCTAATTAAATCCATTTTTGAAAAAGAAGTAGGTTAGGATACGATCCTAAGAAAATTTTTTACCTAAATGGATTTTCACAAATTTATAATTAAAGCTCCACATGATAAATATTTAATTATGAAGATAAGACGTGCAAATGTTGTTAATTTTTAACTTTATACTTACTTGACACTAAATGATATTAATGACATGGATTCTATCATAACTGTAAAAATTTCTGATAGCAAGACAAACCAACCTAGATCATTTGTAATAAGCAGTAAAATTAGATGCTTCAGTTTCGTTGAAATGTATCGCCCATATCTCCAATCTACCAGTCACACTAGATTTTTTATCAGATATTATAACGGAAAATGATCAGTTCAGCTTGGTGTAAATACTTTTAGTAAAATTCTTCAATTATAACTGAGGGCTACATTGAGGAGCCAGTTTCCACAAAACCTGAAATAGCGGTTCAAATTCTGAAAGGTGAACCAAGTACCAGTACCGGAAACTTCATAACAATTCTAAAAAAGAGTTTCAAGTGAAGAACCTAAGACCTCCGCAGACCTCCTGACTGCGATATTAAAATTGAAATTAACTCAAAAAAGGTAAAAGTCACTCATTAGTAACATTTCTTGTATTACAAAGGACAATGTTCAAAATAGCCGATTTTTGGCTTATCCGGGGGAACGCATAAATCATAAAAAAATCAATTGATTATTGTTAATTAACATTAAAAATGGCCCAGAAATACGTGTCAGATAGCTGGCGAAATGTCGCTACTACCCCTAAACCTATATAAACTACCCTTAAATAGCTTTAAATGGATAATCATTAATTATTGTTATAAAATTCGTGTAAAATGAAAAAAATGCTTGAAAATGATTTGAACAGACAGTATGTCAATATAAAAAGTGATAAATGACTGTAAAAGTGCCCATTCAATGGCGAAATAGCGCCAATTGTTCTCACTTTGCGAGCACGTACTGAAAAAATGGCAATTTATCCTTGCGCCTATTTTTCAGGTCGCAATAGTATATACGAACCTTAAAAGTGATTTAAGCATTTTTTTCATTCTAAACGAATTTTACAACAATAAATAATGATAATTTATTTTAAGCTATTTAAAGGCAGTTTATATAGATTTAAGGATGCAATTAATATTTCCCCACTTACTTAATGTACTCTAGTATCAGTTTCTGCATTTTTTGACAGTAATCTATAATTTTTTTCTAGCAATAGGCGTTGCCTTGAACATTTAAGCATTATCTATTTTTGATGTCGAAGTAAGCTCACCATTATCTTTTGAAAGTCGTTTTTTTAATTTTTAGGAGTGGAATGGACATTTTTACAGTTATTTATCATTTTTTATATTGACATACTGTCTGTTCAAATCATTTTCAAGCATTTTTTTCATTTTACACGAATTTTATAACAATAATTAATGATTATCCATTTAAAGCTATTTAAGGGTAGTTTATATAGGTTTAGGGGTAGTAGCGACATTTCTCCAGCTATCTGACGTATTTCTGGGCCATTTCTAATATTAATTAACAATAATCAATGATTTTTTTATGATTTATGCATTCCCCCGAATAAGCCAAAAATCGGCTATTTTTAACATTGTCCTTTAATTCGAGCGTAGAAAAAATGATGTGTGCATGCATCATGCAATAAATACACACTCTTTCACAAATAATAATTTTTTACCTCCTCCAATTTCAGTTTTGTAGTTTAGATACATCTCATCATATCTACCAATCAAACAACATTTTACTTGTTTTATGTTGAATTAACTTCTGTTACATTTTAATTATTATTAATTGTTAGGGCTTGCCCTGTCTGCCAATTAATAGAACTGGTTTCAGTAGTAATGCCTTAAATAAATCCTATAAGTTGTCGCTTATGTAGATTTTAAGTTTTAAGACGCTTAAGCGAGGCAACGGAGATTCAGGCACAGTATAATTCAGGCTTGGGACAACTTTATTCATGAGTGCTCTCTGAATGTAAATCGAGAATACAAGACCTAAAATTAGGGTATTAAGATAATAAAATTAGTTCTAAGAGATTCATATGGAAGTATATCCATCATTTTTATTTAAGAGCTGCCAGTAAAATATGGTAGTGTAATGAAGAGAAATACTCTGTTATTTGATATTTTTTTGAAGGATTTCATTTATTGAAAATGTTTTTACATTACGCAAGTTTTAATAGGTGTGTTATAAATAAGTTTTGCAGCATAACATACAGGTGAGTTGCTAGACAACGTTATAGACACCTGTTGTTTATAATTTTCCTTTCTAATAAAAAGTAAAAATGAAGAATAATTTTAAACAGGTGTTTATTAACGAAGAATCGCAATTTTAGTAGGATCATCAAAAATACCAAAGGCCATTAATAAAACGCGTGACAATAACGAGTGACATATACCTAAGCTTCGTTTGTGTCTAAATTGGTGAGGCTAGCACGACGCTAAACGTCGTGGCACCATTTATATTTTTTTTTCTTACAAAATATTTATTTCTGTGATTCATTGAAAATGTATTGCTTCGTTAATACGAAAATATTTATTAAGAAACCGTCATAAAAAATATTTTACTAAGAATGAGGTTTTTTCGATTCCCTAACATTTTTTCAATGACGTTTAAGTCGTCTTGTCTTATACACGTCAACAGTAAAGCGTCTTCATTAAATATTTCTTAGTGTAACATTTTAAAAACGCCTAAAAGAGAACTGAATAAAAGAAAGCCATTCAACTTGGCTCTGATCTGCATGCAATCGGGCGGTTGGATGAATTTTATAATGGTTTCAAAAGCATTACAGGCTAATCTTTGAAACATATTGAAAGGTCGGAACATGTGTCTGGCGGCAATAATCATATCATAATTAAAATATTAATATTAATAAGATTCGGATAGAATCTAAACAAAACCACGAGGCTGAAAACTTACATTAAAATGGTCTTCACAAGAAACAATGTTGCAATGCTTCCTTTCGTCGCGCTTCATCGCCTACCTTCCATGTTTTCGGCACGGTGTAATGTTAGGCTTTTGCTATTTGCCCGGTTAAATGCACTTTCTGTGCCCATTACACGAGTCTGTTTTGTAACTTTATTCAATACCAAAGTCTATTTACACAATAACACGTATCACAAATGATATCACAAATGACTAACTCTTGTACGTATTTGGAAAAATCATACAATTTCCCTATTTTCTAATAGTTGTAGAGAGTTTTAGTGACTTTTACCACCACTCTACCCTTTTATAAAGAATGTATTCATTCTAAATTGAATTTACGCCAAACACCACCCTCTGAATACTCCGTACAACCCCCTAGAACACGATACCGCCATTACACCTAACGCAAACGGTCTATATCACTTCAGCTATTCGTAATTAAGCCAGACTTAGATTTGCATATCGTCGCGGTGCCACCCAAACGAGCCAACGAAAGGGTTTACTCCGGGGCTTACTGGATCATCCCGGACTCAAACGTCACCTTAAACGGGCTGCGAAGTCGAGGGGGATTAGTCCGCTTCATTGGCGGTGTAAGTGCGTCTGTTATTCCGGCGGACATCTGGTTTTATGTCGCAGGGCAATTTGGAGAATGGCGGTAAATGTCTTCTTTCGAGCATCTGTAAGGGGATACAAACTTGTTGGATTCCGTTAAAAATTAGTTACTGTTAAAAATAAAACTAAACAACTTAATGTGAACAGTTACTGGAAAAAAAGAATAAAGAAGTTGTATGTTTGCAATAATTGTTTATGGATAACAATAATGCATTATAAAACAAAGATAATGGTGATAACAGGTAAGATAATAGGTAGCAGGTAAGGTAACAAATAGCAGCCCAACTAGAAATTTGGTATTTTATAACAGCCACAAAAGCGCTATGGAAACAAATCTTATGAAACAGCATAAATTACGAAAGCATTGTAAGAATGTTTATACAGCAACTATACAACCAAAATTGTCACCATATTATAAAGTACTTTAGTCTTAGTTGAGATTTTGTAAGGCCTATTGGAAACAATTAAAAAATAGTTGTATAATAGCTACAAGTCCCCTAAATAACAATTTTCTAAGAGCTCTAATTTGTTATCTTTAGCAACTATACATTTTTGTAGCATCAAATCCATCAATAAAACTAATTACTTATTTTAACTGTATCCAAAAAGTATTAGGTATAAATTAACGAACATCTCTAATTACAATGTGTGTGTAGCTGGAATGTTGTGTGGTATATTACTCAATATTATTGTACGTGTTTTAGTTCACTTTGTGAAAAGAATTTTTATTGCGGAGAAAATTTTATTGTGATTTGTATGGTCCATATCTAGTGAATTTTACAGGCGCACGCGGCGGTGAAATTATTTTCAATATCATCATCATTAAAATAAAATTGGTTTACTCAAATTTAATGGTTTTTGACGTTAAAACTAGCGCCAAACGCATACAAATTTTCATAACTTTTAATAATTGTATTCGTTTTGACTATATTAAGAAACGGCTAAGTGTGTGATATTTTTTATTGTTATACGCCACAATGATTTTCAGCGTTGTGTCAAAATGGCTGCCGTTTATAAAATAATTTGGTTGTAAAAAGCAGCATAAATGACAAGTAGACTGAGCGATTTCTATAAAACACTGCAAATAATGACCCTATAAAAATTTATCATACCAACGCTGTATCTTAATGGTAAATAATATATGAAACCATTTAAAGTCATTGAAAAACATCGGGTCAGATAAAAGTAGAGTTTTTGAAATATTTTTAATTTAATTTTGTTAATTTAATTTTTTTATTTGATAACATTTCTTCTAAATGCGCCACTTCTTTAAATTTTTTTCCACTGGCTTAAACCTGACGTGTATTCTTATACAATGACTATGAAAGCTAAAACAAGAGGTGAAACTACACTTCTACCGTTCGCTATGACACAAACAAAACAATGTCAGCCATTTTGCTGTTTCAAGTTTGCTTTATAGAATATTTTGTCAATGTAATTTTCAGTGAAAATAAACGTTTTCCTGTTGTAATTGTTATATTACTATTTTTTGTTTTACAACTGATAATATCCATTACATCATAACTTCACTTCTAGTCAGAACTTCCAGAATTTCAAAAACTGTGTGAGTGTCATTATTATTGCAAAAGTTTGTACGAGTATACGTAAATTCGATGGTAAAGAAAACATAATTTTTGCATGTATTATCTGTTTAGTTACATTGAAATTTTACAGAGCATTAGTAACTTTACAAATCATAAAATTACCATGACAGTTATAGACATAAAAAAGCCAATGATAATCGTGGACAATTTACATAAATAATTTTTTCAGTGTAACACTGCAGGTAAGGTACAGATTTTTAAGTATCGAAGTGACATTTAATGTTTCTAACCTTCAAAACACTGTTAAATTTAGAGCTTATACTGTAACATTGTACAATTTTGCTTGTTTGGGCATGGTCTTGTTAAAATAATGACTGACAAGTACTTTACACCCTGTATATTGCTGAAACTATTATAAAAAAAGTGATAAGTTCCTTGCAGAACCCACAACTTGCAGCAATCAAAGATACATTCACTGCTTCTACACGGCGGCATTATTTTCCTAGCAATACTAAATGTCATTGCATGGAATTTTATAGAAACTACCGCAGTGTAGTGCCAATTTCGCCTCCAGACATACTCATACGTATTTCGCTAACCACCAAATTCTGCAGAACTTCAGGAAAGATTGTACAGTTTTCCGAAACATAAAGAAACAGTTGATGTATACAGTTTCTCTTGGGGCGTTGTTTTATAACAATGGCGATCCCGAGAAGCTAGACAGGGTGGAGGAATGTAACTTATTTGTAAGAGTGCTAGATTTCGGGAGCATAAGAGAATATAGGGTATCGTTAGAACGTAACAATATTATTAGCAAACCAGACACAACCTCTCCTGATGTTTTGTTCCAATAATGGAGTTCTATTTAGGGTTATATTGTTATAAACCTGCTCACAATTTGTAGCAGTTGATACAAAGAAACATACATGCAGCCAAAATATTTTCCCTATAAAAGTGTATGCCGCATATCTCTGAGAGCCGATACACAGCTTCTTCTACAGTAAGTACGCATGCGCCGCAGCTTTCTATTGGCTGTGACAAATTGACGGATCCACTTGTTCCATTTCCAGCGTTATCATGGGCGGGTATATCGTTCGGGCGAGCAAAATTTCGAGTATATTTTTTCCCTAATTTAATTATGTATGTTCTTAAAAATTGAGAATAATTCTAGGTTTACAGCGTATTCTCAAAATCGTCCTAATTTAACAAGTGAGGAATATCGGATGATGACATGCATGAAGAGTTTAGGGCGCGCGGTTGTTGAAATATATGTTTTATTATCAAAAATGTACGTGAGTAGTATATATGTACAGTGGTAAAGAAGTACAACTAAGCCTTTTGTCCTTTTGAATGCAGAATGAAATTAGCTAAATGCCTATTTTGTATAAACCATAACCTTTGTTAGTACACTTTGCTTAATCTAAAATAAATGACATTCACTATGTCCAAAAAATGACGATTTACTCACAAACGGTTAGTTTTCTCGACTTCAAGCAAGAATATCAAATGTTATGATAAATCGTCGGTTTTACTGGCATTTTAAAGAAATGCCAGTAAAACTTGACAATGTCAATGAAATTAAAAATTAATTTTTTCAATTATCACATGTTTTTTATATCCTTTAGGGAGTCGCAAATTTAGAAATATTTTACCTGAAACTGCATCTCTATAAAAGTGACAAGTGTGCTATATTTAAACAAAATCGTTCTAGTGTTAAAAAAGTTATAGCCAAAAAAACCTTACTACTAAAATACTTTGAGGTAGCTCTGTTAATATCAACTCTTCGAAAGTTTATATTAACGATCTTTCGAGTAGTATCAACCTCTACATTTTCTACGCAAAGTTTCCGGATGCCCTGTAGAAATTGCCTTTGTACCCTTACTGTTGCTATTACCATCATGTTTATATAGTATATACTTTGCACTTACTACTAAACTTGATATCTGGCATGTTTTTCGTCCTTTCCCAACAAACTTTTCGCATCAATACGTCTCAGGCACACAATACATAGACATCTCTCCGGGAAAGCAACAATCGACCAAAATAAGACAAGAAAATGTAAAGATCCATCCTCGTATTGCACGCAGACATATCTAATGGACTGTTGAATTCCATACATAAGCCTTCGAGGCAACTGGAGATAAACAAATTTGATTTGTTGCTTCTGTGCCTGAAATTGTAAAACGATAAAAGACCTAATCTATTGCAAGATGTAAAGGATTTGGGGGAGATACAGCACTTTCTGATGAGTAGGAATGAATGGGAAGTGGACTCAGGCGAGCAGGCCAGCTCACTTGGATTCTGACAAAGCTTCTGAGGGAATTTTAAAAAAAGTACTAACCGCTCCTTAAAAAGGGTTACATCTGTAAAGTTTACGTCGGCAAAGCTGATTAGGAAATTTAACATTCAGTTTAAAATATATGATAAGGTGTATAGTATACTCGTAGCTCATTATTTTATTCATTCTGCACTGATAGTTGTTAGGGCCTACCAACGTAAATCGTTCCCGGGCGCAAATTCGGCCTACTTAACAATAGTATGCAGCCCCCTCTCCCGCACAAGTCTTCGACATCAGAGCTAATCCTCGTGACTAGAATTGTATGAAGGGTTTAGGACGCGAGGTCAAAATATGAGTGTATATGATATTGTAATATGTAGTTCATTAACAAGAATGTGCGTGAGTATCATATACAGGGTGATTCATTACGAATGGGCAATCTCTAAATTGGAGATATTACACACCAAATTATGGTGATTGAGCCAAATATGCCTTATCCGAATGTTGCTGGTTTAAAAAATACAAGGTGCTAGAATTTTATTTTGTAATATCTCAATAACTTTGAAACCTGCCAGAGTATTAAAAAAAAATTAGCACAATTATGTTTTTTGGCACGGCAAATAAGAATTTTTAACTAATCTTGACGTCACTAGTAGAAGGCGCCACTTATGGCACAGCATGTTTCTTTTAAATGGCATAACTTTTTTCCTGTTTAGTGTATCCATCAGTCTATTGAAACAATCGATTCTCCTACCTATTGTATCTAAAAAAGGTATACATTGTTGCAGTCGTTAGGAGTAACAGTTTTCGAAATAATTCTATTTGAAATATTCAGTGCACCGATTGAAAACTGTTATCGTTTCAGATAAAGTTCCTTTTCTACTGAAAATACAGCAAAATTTAACTTGAAAAAGTTGTTCAAAACAGTAAATTATGGGGACGTGCAAAATTTTAAGACGATCGGCGAGGTTTGATTTTGAAACCATTTTTCAACAAAGCACAAAGATTTTATCAAAGCAGCCTGTATTTTTTAAACCAGCAACATTCGGATAAGGCATATTTAGCTCAATCGTCATATTTTGGTGTGTAGTATCTCCAGTTCAGAAATTGCCCATTATTAATGAATCACCCTGTATAGTGCAATAAAGAATGGCAAAGAAGTACAACTGCGAAACGGGAAATAGGAAAGTCGCGGAAGGAAAATGGTACTTTAAAAATGAGATTTTGATAAAAAAAAATTACAGAAGGATTTCAGTTATGACAACGAATTTGATTAAACAGCCTTGTGCAGATGAGGCAAATTCAGCATTGAATTCGTAATTTTCTTACCAGAAAACTACCAATTTTCGAGTCGATCTGCTAAATATTCCAAAAAAGAAATTAGAATTCCAACCCTGAACATCCTGTATCTCGTAAACATGCAATATAGGGCATATTAAGCCCCATCATTATATTTTGGTGTGTAGTATCTACAATTTTGAGATTGCCCATTTTTAACGGATCATCCTGTATAACCATATAATTTAAATTAGAAAATTGGTGGTCGGTGCGTCCAAAGAATAAAATCTTAAACAAACTTAAACTAAACGTGACCAAGACGGCTACAAAGGAAAGTTATGCAATCGATAGACAGAAGACGTATTCTTAACCATTTGCCTTTAAGCACTCATTTTGCAAAGCGCATCTCGCCGCCGTTACTATTTAGGCCAGTTACGGCCTTAATGGCTACGGTTTAATGTGGATATATTGCGCTAAGAGACACCTGCGAAGGAATACCCTCGAGGCTACGCAAACACAATGGTGCATAAATCATAACATGTGTGAATCCTCGAATGCCATATGATATCTCTGCGGTAAGTACGACTGGAATTAGTCACTATTAATCAAAGATTATTATGATCCTGCATGTACTCACTCTGACATTTCACTTTGCAATATAATGAATACTGCTTTTACTATTGTGCGATAAGCTAAAATCCTAAAAATTACCTCACTTCTGAATTTCACTTTTTTGCTCATGTTTCGAAAAATGTATCCGCCACATCAATGACATAGATTTGAAAAATGATTCTATGCGGAGAACACTGCTATCCATCATAATTTGAGTGGGTTTGGGATTATTATACAGGCGAAGTCGCAGGAGACTGATTACGTTAGAGAATACACAGCAGGATTACCAACTCAACATTTTACAAGGGCAAATAATAAAGAGGGAAGACAAATGACTATTCTGTGTAAATATCGCTCGTAGTCCCAAAATTAACTGGAGAATCTTTACGAAGATGGAGAGCGTAAATTGATGTCAATGATTTAGATTGTGCAGTCTTTAGAAAATGGTTTATTATTAAAAGCGACATTATATTGAACAGATAATAACACTGAAACAAATACTACTAAAACAATTATTACAAATTAGTGCTTATAGTATTTTCATAGAATAAACTACAAAATAAATGTAGTAACCATTTAATAATAATATGCCGCCCCCTCTACCGCACAGGTCTCCAACTTCTGGACTAATCGTCGTGATTAGAATGAGGGGTACAGATATTATTAATATCATTAGCAGTTGCAGTCATCATTATCAAAACTACAGAGAGAGAAAAACGTGTAATAACAGTCAGACAGAACACTGCAATCGACTTGCGAACAGCAAGGTGAGAAGTAGGTTTCTTATTATTGCCTTTGTATATATTGGTTACGAACGATTTTGGTTTGTAAATAGGGTATCTACATGTATGTGTGTCAGATTTGTTTCTGCAGCAATTGGAAACGGTTTGAACTGTCAGAAATGTCCGTCCAACTACTTGCATTAAAATCACTGTTCAATATTTCTAACAATTTCAAACCGTTTTAATGCTCCCAGGAACAAACCTATTGAATAAAAATATACTTAGATAGTACCCAGTAATAATACACCGTTAAACAATATGTTGGGCAATTTTAATATATATCCACGTAGATTTTATAGAAATTTTAATGATTACACGTCAATAAATATATGCACTAAATAAAATTTCTTTCTTTTGATACGGTAATAATCCGCTTTCAGAATGAATAGATTTAAACACACATTCTGCTAAAATTTAAAAACCAAAATAGCGTGGTATAGTTAAAATAGTTAATAAATAAAAAATATTTAGTGTACTGTGCGTCAATCATTATAATAACAAAATAGTAAAAATTACTACTAATGATCATTTTTAATATATTTAACGAACACTTTTATAAAATGTTGTAGGGTGAGTTACAAAATTGTTGGTTTTTGTGGTAACACTGAGCAAATGGTACAACAATGTAGAGTTTTTGGTTACATTTCTATTGTAGTAAAATAATACTACAAATTGTGTTGGGAGCTATAATTATAAATTGTACATAAGTCTTTAATTGCATAAGCGATTACTATTCTTTTTTTTTCAAATCAACACATTCATTTGTCTCATTCATAACATGTTAAAATCCTGAAAAAAGGAATTATTATAAAACATAATATATTCGAAGTCAATCTGTTCGTGGCAAAAAATGAACCTTAAGCAAACAATCTGTTTTTCGTAACTTTCAACACCAACTCAATTATTGATAACAATGCCCTGACAGCATAGAACTGTGTTAGTTCTCAGACACCTACCATCGATCTCAATTTTGAAAGATAACAAAGGCTATTTTTTTGGTCGAATAGGATCACTGTACTATAACTCATGCATGTTTTCTCTTTCTCTAAACACAATATGTGATATAAGTCACACGTAATTGAAATACAGCTATTAATATTTGTTTATATTAAAAAAAACTCATTACACCATAAGGGTACTATACTGTCTAGACTTCAACAAACATTTACCGATGGTTCAATAAAGGCATTTTAATTATTTATAAAATTATTATCGATTTCGGGGAAAATTGCTTGATCAGAATTCTTTGCAAAGAACGTAGATAGAAAGTTCTACAAAGAAAATATTAATTAATAATCAGTTTCTTAATTAGAAATTTGTAGATTAAATCAATTGACATATTAAAAGAGGTAATTAATTAAACTAATGAAATAGTGCGCAAAAAATTGTGTTATATTTTACACCAAAACAATTTAAAAAAATGTTACTTATAACAGCAGTTTTGTGGCATTAAGGCCGACTGTTACTTGATCTAAAATAGTTTTCCGGTATAATGTAACATCAACAGGAAACAACCCAATATCTGAGAGACCCCCAGAGGTAGTGATAGCGGGTCCGCCCCCGCAAAGTTTAATCCGAGAACAATAGGGGAGGTCACAGAATCCCAAGGCACATTAATTCTGTTACTGACAGCGACTAGTTACCTAGGTCACGGCATAATAACTTAGAAAACCATTATAAATCAAATATCTACGACAGCGTTTATCTTTTCTTTTCACTTTATTATGATGTCGAGGTAAATCAAGTATTCCGAGATTATAAAAACTACCGGTTTAAGTCTTAAGTAACCTAACTTATCAACACGGTTAGAAACATAGCTCAGATTAGAAAAGATTGCCTTTTGAAGCGCTTGCCGGATAAAACATGGAAAACTCTTTAGCTGTACCAACTTTGTTCTAGACGGCAAGGAAAAATATCGTATGCTTAAGCATTCCACAGGCATTCTGTGTAAATTATATCTCGCTGAACGCGCGTAGGGTTACATTTTTTTGTCCGGAATTTTTATTTTTAAAAATTCGTAGCCGAAAAGAAACAGCTGGAACTTTTTATGCAGTCTCTGAAGCACCAGGAGCAAAGCGATAATGTCAAGATATGGACCTTGTACATTACTTTACTTTTATTTACCCAAAAAAATTCGTCGCTCACAATCCGTCGTGTGAACTATTCAGTTTCTACATAATTTTTGTCTGAGGAATTACCTACTATATTATTTAAATTTTAAAATGTAAAAATTATTTACATTTGAAAACAACCAACGACCAATTCAAGGTAAGTTGAATAATTTGTATAGGTACGTAATTTTTAGACCGTTTTTTTTTGTCCATATGTGAGCAATTTTTTGTCTAAATTAGCTTTTTCTGTATTGCTATATCTCGACAGTATTATTCAAATATCAATAAAAAAATCTACACTGAAAAAGAGAATAGTAAACGCTTATACAATTGTAGACCTGTTTACTGCAATTTGTTGTGATTATAGCTCCAGACACAATTTGTTGTATTATTTCGCATACTATTATGCTTTCAATTTTGTAGTAGTATTTTATTAGAATAGAAATATTAGCAGATACTACATAGATTGTTGTACTATTTACTAAAAATTTTAAGTTTGTTGACGCAAAGACTGTAACAGTTTACCACCATTTTGGTAAACCCCAGTACAATACATTAAAAATTACCATTGAATTATTTAGAAGATTACAGTTTGTAGTTCTACTTCTATTGTAAATGTAGAATTTTAGGAAAGAATTACTCTATGCGGACTAATTTCCCGATCAACATTATCACTTGAAAGACCTATAACAAACAGCCATTTGTCGTGGCACATCCGACATATACCGGATTTAAGCTTGTTGTTTCTAGCAGGCAGTATGTCATAGGGTCAGGCAAAAGATCTATCGATGGTTCTCTAGCTGTTCCTGTCTGTCACACCCAACAGAAGTAAACCTGAGTACACGTGATGTAACACGTATAGCCCTGGCTAGTTGCGATCTTTGTCATATCCGACGGATGATCAAGAATGCGCGAGATACAAGTGTCTATATCTAGCGGCTTCTGGCTCACTTCATGCTGGACTTGGCGATCTCATAAAAAATACTTTAATACAATTGGTAATAAATAATACTACAATTGTGTCTCTTATTTTTAGCCACAGACTACACCCCTTTTTTACCTCTACTTAAGAAACATCCTGTATATATTGCATTAAAAACTTAAATTGTCGTATTCTCTACTCTACAATGTAACAGGTTATCATCACTGTTATCATTTTTATATACGTATACCTTCATATTGTCCTCTAGTCTTTTATTATAATATAAAAGGATCCAATTTGTACCACCGTGTAGAAATTACTAATAAAACTCCTGCCAAGTGCACTAGCTTTATGGTATTACGCGGAACGGCTATGTCAGATATATGGCAATAAACCGTATACAGTGCATACGAATATCATATTATTAAGGCAGCAGAAAATTATCCATAAAATGGAACGAGATTGAGTAATAAAGTTTATGAGGAATTTTTACTAGGTGGGCGTCTGTAAGCAGTTGAATGTTACCTGGGATAGTGGATAATGGAATATGACATTTCAGTCCAAAATTATGCGCTTTCTAGGAGTAATTGCCCCCCAATAGAATTTAATAACTGCTTGGGAGTGATACGATCTAGATTTCTACCATTCTGTTAGTATAAGAACATCTAAACTGCATATAAAAAGATTTCATATATGAGGTGTGTTCAACTGATATCCATCTTTAGTCCATAACAAGTTGGCTCAGAAATATAGCCATAAATAATTACCACCACAATTAAGGTATTTACCTATTCTGTTTCTCTAATTGATATGTACAGGGTGTCAACAAAAAATTTAACGTGGTGTTAAATGGGATAAGGTAAGTTCCATTTTCAATCGAAAATATTATCTTTGGGCTTTGACGGAAAGTCACCAGATCTAACAATTTCAAAGAAAAAATCACAAAAGCTTGTAATGAGTTCAACGGCGAAATTTTAATAAACGCAGTCCACAAAGAAGTCAGGCCAAAATTGGATATGTGTCTTGAAATGACAGGAGGTGACATAGATAATAGATTGTACATACATATTACAATCTATGTATAGTATGTCTCATATTTTAAGTTGAGTTATTGTTATCATCACCTTTTGTTTTAACTGTATTAAAAAATTATCCTTTTATTTATTCTTTATGGCATTTATGCAGTTTAACAAGGTACCTTCAATTATTTTCCGACGACTACCTGATTATGCCACCGCTAATGTGATTTTCAGGTGTTATTTCTTTTGAGTCTCTTTGGACGATATTGCTTATTACTTTTAAACGGTCTAATAAGGTCTAAGTTACTGACTGAAGCTTTAAAAATTAGAAAGACAAGTCCTACAGCATATATATAAAGCTGTTTACAGGCCTTTTAGGCCCAGAGCTGTGTTATTCTCCTCCATTCCACTCTGTTCTTCGCCTTTCTTTTTCAATCCGTTACATTTTTCTCTCTTCTTTCTTGTAGTTACTCCCTACTATTTTCTTAACTGCCCTTTCATCTTCCATACGTTCTAGATGCCCTAGCCACTGCACTCTTCTGGCTTTTACAAATTCGTCTATTGTTGGTGCCTGGTACATTGCATATATTTCCTCATTGTTTCTCCTCACATAGCCTTCCTCCGTCTTCTTACCCTCTAGAATTCTCCTTAAGATTTTTCTTTCCCACCTTGAAAGGTTTTCTCTTGACTTATTATTGAGAACCCAGGTTTCACTACCATACAGCGCTGACGGTCTCAAAATTGTTTTACACATTCTAAATTTTACTCCTCTGGACAAATTTTTTGATTTCAATAAGTGGTTGACTGCTGCCGAACTTCTGTTTGCTTTTATTATTTTCCTATTTATTTCTTGTTCCTCATCACAGTTAGCTGTTATTAGCGCCCCCAAATACACATATTCTTGAACCTCCACAAACTCCATCTCTCCATGCTCTGTTCTCAATTTAAAATTGGAATCCTTTTTTTGTTCTCCTATTCTCAAAAACTTACTTTTCTTCTAATTTATCTGCAATTTCACTTTACGTGTCTCCTCCACAAGTTTTCTCGTTACTTCTTCTAATTCCCTACTATCTCTAGCAATAATAGCCCCGTCATCTGCATAACTTACAATTTGATGACTTTTAAACAGCATAACATCATTAAAAATAAAATAATATAGTAGACCGTGTAGTGACTTTTGTTAGTAGACTGTGTTTTAGAGAACTTAATTAACACTATATAGCTTGAAGCATACAAAATTTTGATCTAAGAAATTTGTTCTTTTAAAACTAGACTATAATTTATATGGACTATCAGTGATCAAACTTATGCTCTTAATTTAGAGCAGCGATTTTTTTATGCTATGTAACAGGTTATGCATATATCCCGCAGAGAATTGAATGAATGCATTTTTGCTGACTTGACCCATCGTGCACAAAAAATTTAGGCTCGAAGCAGACTGCATTCTCAAAAACTCGATCTTAAACATATGAATCAGACTCGATGTACCATTTAATAATCTCAAACTACGTAACATTAAAAAAACGTCGTGGGAACTGGAATGTGTCTTTTATTTTTAGCGGCAGAAATGGAATCAATGTAAACAAATAAATTATTTTTTCGTTGCCGAACTGCTTATATGGGACCGGTTTCGGTTATGTAACTCCAACCTGACGGATTTGCATAATTTTGCAATTTATATTGGCAGCCCATTTACATTAACATGCAATAACATAGTATTATAATTTCGGCAATTAAGCCTTAATTTCATGGTGTCATGCACAATTACCTTTTTTTTTGCTGCGCCATCCTTGGAACTTACACCCAACTACAACAGTGGTCCAAATTAGCCAAGTAAATTATTCAGGGACTAGAAAAAACAGTTTACATTTTCTCAGAAAGTGAAATATGTTATTTAACTAATTGGTGGGTCATTTAGTTTTAGATTACTATGAATTATGTACAGTGAATGTGTCATACAATTACTCACAATTTATTGTGCGCGCGCGCCAATATCCTTGGCAGGATAAATGACCTCGGATTAGCGGGGTCGAGAGGGACTATCTCTCTTTACCCACTTCATCGCTGTAGACCTAGACGCCTCGTAGAGGTGGGTTCCCTTCTCCGGTCAGCCTCGACCGCAATTGCGGCCGACGCTTACGGCTCTGGGAACCTCCTCCTGTCCTGGCAAGCCCCGTCGGCTTATGTTCTGGCGCTCTTCTGTCTTCTCTTCTTTTTTTGCCGACTCGTTAACCCCCGAGGGTAGTCATGTTTTGGCCGCGGCGTGAACGCCTCCGTCAGATAGGGGTTTTGGGTTAAGTCAGAATTAGCACTGTGGTTCTAGGGAGACGCTAGGACAAAGAACCGTAAAAACCCCGTCGTCCAGCGTCGCGGAAAGAATAGGGTAACGGAGCCCGCCTAGGCAGACTCTGGGAGACAATTTATTGTGAGTTCAGCACTTCTTAAGCTTTCGTTTACCATGGACCTCCTTTCAATATCTATTTGTTGTTGCGGATCCTCAGTTACCTGCACTCAGATATAAGTTCCAATGGGGAGGGTAGATACAATAATTCCATGTATTTTCATGTAACAATCGGGAACAGGAAGATGTACATGAAAACTGTATTGCAAATCTTGTAAATGTTTTGAAGTAACTGTCTTCTTCAGACAGTGCTGCATCGATAGATTCAAAAAAGCTTATCAGATTTGGGAATGTCTCATAGCCTTTATTTGATATCCGATGGTGCCATAATGATATATTTTGCTTCTATCTTGTCATTAACTTGAAAAATTATAAGTGCATTTTTGTACCATTGGAGATTTAAGTTGAGTATATTTAAATGGTGTTAACCAAGGAACATAACTCCGCGAGGTAAAATTATTTATCTATGAGAAATAATCTGACTTCATCTTCTAAGTCTCATAAATGAGATAACACTTTACCTTCCTGATAACCAACGAACTTCAGAATGCAACAAAAGTTGAAGGTGTCCACTGCCTACTTTCCAAAGCTGTTCAAAAAGTTTAGAATTAAGTGCATTACATTAAATATTCTTTATTGGAAGCCCCAGTAAAAAATTCTTCAGTATGTTCTTTCCAATGCCTTAGTTTTTGCTTTGTATTCTCTCGATTCACTCTTCAAATAAGCAGTAAGCTTGTTATATTTTCCAATATCTATAATTGATAATAAACAACGTAACATAGCAATCAACAAAGGTAGATATAACAAAACCTACCACGTTTCATTGAGTATGAAGATATAACAAGCCGTGCGAATACTTTTTTATTAAATTTCAATAATTCTGACTCCACAAACATGATCTTGATTTGACAGCAATTACAAATAAACACAATACTCAGATAAGTAGAAATGTGTGAGAGCAAATAAGGTTTTCATGCCAAAACTATAATAGAATAACAAAACTATAATAGAATAATTGAAATTGAAACCAGGATAGTGCATAGGCACCTTTAATGTATTTGTATAGATGTGTAATCTTTTGCAATAATTTTTTAAAATAATTTATGCGAGTTCTTTTCAACTGCTGATGTATTTGTAATGAAATCTACTTCACTCACGTTTTAACATTAGTTCTTAGATGTTTCATTCAAAAATAGAAATTACTACTCAGAACTTCCAAAAGTTCAAAAACTGTTTCGAGTGCCATTATTATTGCAAAAGCATGTACATATCCATACACCCTTAATTACTGTCTCATTTCAAAACAAAGTATAGATATTAATTTTATCAAATTGACCGGCACCTGTTCCGTTTACAAACAACAAACAGGCGATTTGCTAAATACCCCGCATACTAATAACATCAATTTGTATTCTGTATTAGGATCTAGATCTAATCAACCCACCAACCTCTATTTGCATAGATTTCTAAATCTTATCGACAACTTCCAATTTAATCGACTCGTTAGTATTCCAGTCGACGGTCCTGACTGGATAATTTCGGCAATAAAACACGTAATAAATATACAAACAAGACGACGCGGTCGCCACGACGTGCCAAAAATATCATATTCTCCTAATAATGTCGGATGGGTACCGTAAGTGGCCTCAAGCTCTAGAATGTATTCAAATTGGTTTAAAATTGGAATCAACTAGGTAGTTCTGTGTTTTTGCTAATAGCAATGTTACTAAATACAATATTTTGTTAATTTAAATATCATAGTACTTATACAACAGATACGATATAAATAAATACAGAGAAATATAACAATAGGAAATTACAAAATAAAGAATAAATACAAAATAAAACCGAATGGAAAATATATTATATTCAAAATATCAATGGCAAAACGAGCATACGCTTATGTTAAGCAAGACAAAGAAAGTGCAGTATACGTTAAAATGAATGAAACTAAAAAACGTAAACTCGAAAAACTGAAAAATCGTCCGACAAGGAAGGATACATTCAGATCAATGGACTTATTTGGGACATCAGTGATAGAATTAATAAAAAAAAATAAAAACATTGGACCAAGTACTGAACCCTGAGGTGCGTCTGATGTTCGAATGAATATATTAAATCTTTCACCACGGTATTGATGTCAAAGTTTTTAAGCTGGCGTATAGCATGATTTAACTTTGCTAAAACTGTGGAGAAGTCAAAAGGTTGGGTAGATATCAACCTGACATCTTTTATCCAAAGCTTCAGCAATTCATTGGATAGTAGTTATACTGCATATTAATCATTGTAGATTACCAAGCATAAATACAATATATTTAAGAATATCTAAGCATTTAGTGTAGTAAAATGTTCACTGATAATGATTCAAAACAGTTTAGAAAAATTGTACAAAACAGCAATAGATACACAATTTTCAGTCACTCTGATTTACTATTTAAAAACAGTACGCACATCGGCTTTCATAAAACAGGAAAGTATTTTGACACTAGAATTTCATTGACGATTATGGACGATGACATGGAAAATAAAATAGTCTCTTATGGACCCATTTTCATGCATGCCTTTAGTCTTTATACATATTTTTTAGTAATCTCAGGAATCGGTAAAATATTATTATAAAATACATTGTCCGACATATTGTGTACCAGAATCAGAATTAGTATGTGTAATAAAGGAATTGGGAAAAAACGTGCATGGCATTTTCTATTTTTTGAGGATTATCGCAACCAGTATCATTGTAAGACACATGTTCACATCTTCAAAACGACCTTCGTGTTCCTGCCTTTCCAAAAATCATTTGATTCGAACAATACATGAAATATTCGTGGACAGCCGAACCCAGGAGATATACAGTTAGTGATTTATTCAGCACCTGCCCGAGATTAGCGCAGCGCAATCCTGCATAAACAAACATGACTATTCTAATATTCATGTTGCCTAATCGACTTACTAAAAATAGATAGTCCATTGACCCCAGCTCGCTCGGGTTGACTGCGAGCCAAACACCTTTCTTTTTACGCCGACTAGATCTACTAGACTGCCGTAGTACTACAAAAAATGTAGGTTAGTAATTATACTATTGCACCATCTACACTACGGGATATATCTACCAATTACGTGCAGTAGCTTAACTTACACGCACGTTTCAGAGGTATTGTGATCACAATTTTGGTTCCGAATCAGGCAATATGTCAGATGCCAAGACAAATACCTTTGCAGTCAATTCTTTCTCGATGGAGTATATTTCATTGCCTGAAATTAAAATCGACGAAAAATAATTTTGTATTGTTCAAAAAGTAAACTCTCAAATTGTTGTTATTTACTGTAAAGGTGTTTTAGACAGTGCTTTATTCACGCAAAAATATACAGGGTGATTCTGAACTAATCCAAACAAATTTTTTTAATGTATCGGACTTCCTTACAAATACAATCCTGCAAAAATAATAATAAATTTGAAAGAATTTCCCAAGGAAAGATATAATAAAAAAAAAGTATAATACCTATTCTATATCAGCAAATTCAACTGCTTTTAGCGCTTTTGTTATTATTAATTAATACAACTAATTGGTGGTTTTAATTAGTAACATAATTTGACATACGTGATGTTACAACAATTGCTCACAATTTTATCCACCGACATGTAGACATATTTGGGCCTGTCTTACCCAGTTTCTATAAACTAACAAAAATGATTCTGGTTCTTGCCCGTTTCTAACTTGTAAGTTATTGGCAGCAACTATGATACGTTCACGTAAATTATCAATAGTGTCCACTTCAGTGCGATACACTTCATTTTCTAAATATCTCTACAAAAAGAAGTCTACATGCTTTATGTCAGGAGATCGTGGCGGACATGGTATCGGTTGGTAAGAGATAATACCTTGGTATGCTTGAACACGCTGTACATACATATATAATTGAGTCTCATGTATGAAACGCCACACTGTTGATTGGGACATTCCTTGTACTTGTTGAGCGATTTTCCTGGTACTTATTCGAAGGTTCTCTTCAACAATCTCTAGAATCTATTCCTCAGCTGTAATACGTTGTAGACGCCCTGGACCTTCATCTCTTCCACGATTCAGTTGCAAATTTCCCTTGTCACGTCCGCGTTGCACTACCGCGGTGAAAGTAGCTGCATTTGGCACAAGTCTATCAGGGAATCATGCAGACGCCATTTTTCTACACTTAAAGAACTAATGTAAATTGCAAAAACGTTAATACTAAACACTAGGATAGAACGCATTTTGATGACGCTAGATACTGCGGTAGCCCAGCAATATAAAAATTGAAAATAAACTTCAATAATCATTTCCTTAGAAACTATGAGGATTTTACAAAATTTTTATTTACGATATTGACTCCAATTTTCATGACGTATCTCTTCCCAAATTTTTCACTCTGACTGATTTTCTTAAGTGGATAAAACGCAACAAAAACACGAATACAATACAATGTTTTATTCACAATCACAAGCTATGGACGAAGTAGTCTAAAGTCTACTCTCAAAATTCACATGAAGACAGACCTGTCAAAATACGGTAGATTAACGGCTGTACTGTGTAAAAAATAAGATAAGTAATTCAAATTTGAATAACTAGCACAAAAATACTTAATAATTAACCCTCGTATATGTACTAATCAATAATACTTGGTGTACAACTTGTTTGAAAACCCCCGTAAAGTATAACTTGTCGCCTATCAACAATACTTACAAACAACGCAAAAACAGCATATTGTATTAAAATAATTGTACTACTGCACAATTTTGAAAAAGCGTCGGCACTGAAGTAATGCGCATTTTTTCTGCCATCTAATTTTTCAATATCGACTTCATCTGTCACAGATTTCAAACTAAAATTCCTTAACAAAGCCATTAAAAACTTGCGCGGCCTTCCAGTGGCTAAGTACTGACTGCTTACATTTCTTTCGAGTTCAGCTCTTCAGCAATACAAAGCCTTTTTAATCCCATCACGGAGCTTTTTATGGCAGCGTCAATTAAGCCCCATTCCAGCTATCTAAATAAACAAAAAAGCGACTAGTTAAAACGCAATATATCATTCGTCGACTGCGAGCTGTCACCTAAATTAAATGGTTTGTGAATAACTCGTCTGAAGTATATAATTACGTCGGCCGGTTAGAAGAACGGCGAAAGAAGGCACATAATCGCGAATAATAGGTATTAAGAGTGATATCACAACTTATATTAAGTTATTGTGTTGCCTGTTATGAAAACAACGGGCAGAGATTATGAAATTACTCGACGAGCCGAGTTGAAATATCTATTAACTCTTGTTGATGATGAAAGATCATTGCAGGAAATAACTTTACAACAAAAGATACAATGTAGGTATGTAAGAGGGGTTGGTTTCTTGTTTTAGCATATTAATCAATATATAGAATGCCTACAAGTCAGGTGGGTTTACCAGGATTTCGGTATATCTGCAAATTAATCTTTGTTGAATTGAAAGAGAGTTCTCTTCGGAACTGTGATTAATTCCAGGTTATTTTATTTATTTCTTACGTTATTATAGAGTCATTTGTTAAAATGCTGCTTATAATGAAACAAGAAGCATCCAAATGGAAGCTGGTTTTACTGTTTACAATCCTTTATACAGTATGCGCCAAAAGTATGGAATAAATTCAATAAAAACGAAACAATTAGTTTTTGGGAAAAATCCTCGAACAGGTCGATTTTTAATTTAAAAACTACATATTTTAGCGTAAAATGCGATTTTCAAATGTCATTTGTTTTCGAGTAATGACGTCATCGATTTTTTTTTAAATGGCAACACCATATTTTTTTCCTTGATTCTGAAAGATCGTTTAATTCTCTATCAGACAGTACTAAAATTTTGCCCTCTTACATAGGAAAGTTTTCGAGTAAATGACGATTGAATGTTATAAAACTTAAATCAATTAAAATAAAGCAAAAACGTTGTCAAGTTTAGTTTTTCGAACTCCATAGTTCTTTTATGGATCACGTAGGTGAAAATGTTTGCAAAGTGTCATTGTCACACCGACTGTCTAATAAGTATTGTAAGCGACATAGAAATTATTATTCAATTTAAAGTATTATGGCACATTTAACTGTTACTCAAAGAATTGAAATTTTAATTCTTATCGGATGCGGGAATATGACTAGAACTCAGCAGGAAGTTTGCGATTTATTTAATGAAAAATATCCAGATCGCCCTATCAGCCAATCAACAGTCAGTAAGGTAGAGTCTAAATTTAGCATAGACCTTATAAATCATGGACCGACCCTAGAAAGAGAGGTGCGCAGCCCTGATGTGTGCAAGATGAAGCTAGTCCGGGCAAAAACAGATGTTCTATGACAGAAAAATATATAAACATAACCTGACAAAACTTTTCCTGTATTAAACAATGACACTAGTCAGAGCACAGTGCTACGTATCTTGAGGAAAGAAAAATATCATCCCTACAAAATTCAACTTGTGCAGAAACTCAATGAAGATGATTTCGATCGCCGCTTACACTTTTGCGAAATTCTAATGGATTTATGTCAAGGAAATAGAAATTTACACCGGCAAATACTTTTTTCAGATGAGGCCACATTTTGTCTGAATGGTACAGTAAACCGTCAAACTTGCAGATATTGGAGTCGGGAAAATCCTCATTGGATGGCAGAGGCACATACCTAACACCCTCAGAAATTAAATGTGTGGGATGGAATAGTTGACGACAGAATAGTAGGGCCTTTCTTCTTTGAAGGAACCCTTACAGGACAAAGATATTTAGAGTTTCTAGAAAATGACCTTGTTCCAGCCCTTGCAGTAATTTTTCCTAACGATAATGACCCTGACATTCCTGACGATACCATATGGTGCACCTCCGCACTATGCGCGCCCTGTACGAGATCTTTTGGACAACTGCTTTCCTGGGAGGTGGATCGGCAGACGCGGAAATTAATAACTCTACTCCCGGAATCGTGAGAGAACCAGATTTTTTTCCAATAACAAGCGATAGTATAGACCGGGTCTACAACGAATCGTTAGAAAGAAGTTCAAAGTCTCTTACGCTCGTCAGACGAGAATTATTCATTTGTTAATTAGCCAGGTTGTAACAATTGAACAATGAACAATTATATTTGCAAAACTCTTGTGCCGATGGTTCGCCTTAAAAAGCCAGAAATCCCGGAAAAAATCCGGTTCTCTAGTGATTCCGGGAGTAGAGTTAATAATTTGTTAATTAGCCAGGTTGTAACAATTGGAAAATAAACAATGACGTGCAACAACCTTGTGCCGATGGTTCTCCCCATGATCCCAGAGTTATTGCAAAAAAATCTGGTTCTCTAACGATTCCGGGAGTAGAGTTATTAATTTTTTAATTAGCGAGGTTGCAACAATCGAACAATAAACAATTATATTTGCAAAGATCTTGTAACAATTGGAAAATAAACAATGACGTGCAACAACCTTGTGCCGATGGTTCTCCCCATGATCCCAGAGTTATTGCAAAAAATCTGGTTCTCTAACGATTCCGGGAGTAGAGTTATTAATTTGTTAATTAGCGTGGTTGCAACAATCGAACAATAAACAATTATAATTGCAAAAATCTTGTGCCGATGGTTTGCCTTAATAAGCCAGAAATCCTAAAAAAAATTCCGGTTCTCTAGTGATTTTGAGGGTGGAGTTTTTAATTTGTTAATTAGCCCAGTTACAACAATTTAGCAATAAATAATAAAGCTAACACCAAAGTGATAAATAGGGACCTCGAAAACCCCCGAGAAAACATTTTTCAGACATTTTCGTTGAATCGTGTGTGACATTTGCCATAATTATGTTCAACAAAAATGGGTCATTTGTTAAATAAAAAATTAAAAATTTGCAAGCGTACAGAAGTTAGATGTACCTTTTGTTATAAAAAAATTTCCTGAACATTTTGCAGAAAACCGCATCTCAATCGGACTTCTCCGCAAAAAGTTTTCTATTTTCACATTTTTCATGTTAATTTGACGCGACTAATAGAATAATCTGTTGATCCAATTTCTGATGCTGAACTATTAGAAAAAAATTGAAATTTCTTCATAATATAGTAATTAATAATCTTTTATTGTATAATTTCCTTCTTCTAAATATTGATGTAGAAAAGAGAAATGTTCCCACAAATATTTTGACCCTCTTATTGCAAACAATCATTGAAGAAAGTAGCTTGATTATATTGACGATAACATATTTTTAAATGTGTCAATTGGTTTTTGTTACAAGTCATTTAAAAAATAGGTTTCGGTTTTAAGGACTTACATGCACTTGTTAGAAACAACGAGTACAATATTATAGTTCATTGGTTACGTGAATTATAGGCTGGTTATGTAAATAATCAAACCTATAGCTTGAGCTGCAGAAAACCAGCATGACTTAATGATTCGCACATAGTCCTTCAATGTCGGCACTTTAAACTAAATTCGGATGTCTGCGATGATCTCGAAATGGGCATGTAACCATCGGATTCGAAAGAAATAGAGAATCGGCGATTAGGACCGGAATAAGAATTATTTATTTGTACAGAAAAGCGTATTCAACTTGGTAAAAATTCACGTTATACAGGGTGATTTCCAACTTATATAAAAAAATTTGGGAATACATACGTCACAAAAAATGGAGTCAATATCGTAATAGAAATTTCTGTACTACATTAGTTTTTCAAGTGTCAAAACTGACGGGTAGCGGAGGTTTCTGCAGGCTAAAATGGAAACGTGAGCTACTAAGAGCGATTTATTAATACGATTCAAGTGATTGTGCGGATTTATCTATGGTGTGACCAAAATTTCTAGTTAAAGCTCCATTCTGTAACTCTTCCTTGTGAATTATTAGCGATGCCAGCTTGGATATACGATGCGACCGACAGGCTTTGGTACATATCCCAGCGAGCGCAAGGCAATACCATTCCCTGTTTTCTCCTAATATGCTGCCAGGTAAGCCTAATAAATAAGCGCGGGTAATTGAGCGTGTTAGATCATATCTGACAACATAAACTCATAAGCAGACATGTCCGCTGTAGGAATCGATGTCGTAACCGAAGGCTGTTGACCGGCCGGATGGATCTGGTCCATTCATAATCAGTCGAACACTTACGAACAACAATAAACAGTAACACTCCGTTAATCAACTTACCGTTTACGGAATCGGAGAGAGCCGTAATGCCTTGTTCGGTTACGCAATTCTGGGACGGGACTGTAATTTCGTTTCAGTGTAAAAACTGTTAATTTATGTTCAATAAAGGTCACCGTATAATATGGGGTCTATGTGGATTGCGAAACGGTTTTGGCGGTGTATAAAGCATGTGTTGCGAAGAAATATGTGAGTTGTTGGTCGCTTGAAACCAATAACGTAAATTTCTAGGCAAATTGTAAAGTGCAATGCCTTGTCTTTGAACCGAGAACGTAGATGGAAACATCTGAGTAGGTACCTTGGAAACTACAAAAGTTAAAAGTATACGGATTTCACAACACTGGATTACTTTTGCGAGAAATTGCAGTCAAAATTTTCATAGACCTCTTCGCTCTTTAGATGCAGGACGAGATTTAAAAAAACTACTTTTTAAATATTCAGTGCACTGATTGAAAACTGTTATCGTTTCAGGTAGTGTTTTTTCTATTGAAAATACAGTAAAATCTTACTTGAAAAAGTTGTTCAGAATTATGGAGACGTGCAAAATTTCAACAACTTTTTCAAGTACTATTTTGCTGTATTTTCAGCAGAAAAGACACTTGAAACTTTACTCGGTGCACTGAGCATTTCAAATAGGATTATTTAAAAAAAAAATGGTTACTCCTACCGACTTCAGTAAGATATACCTTTTCCAAATAAAACAGGGAGGAGAATCTGTTTCGATAGTCGATGGATACACTAAACCGCAAAAAAGTTCTGCTATTGAGAAGAGCGCTCTACTAGTGACCTCAAAATTAGAAAGAAATTTAAATTTTTCGCTCGCAAAATAACCCTATTTACAAATTTTATGTAAATATTTGTTTCCTAAAAAGTTATTTACAAATATCGAAAATAAAATTTTAACTTTGACACCCTATATCTTTTTTATTATGCGACTTGCGATGTGGCATGTTACTTTAAATCGATTTATTTTCAACTAAGAAATCTGTGGTCTAATTTTTTGGAAACTTCATTTAAAAACACCCTATACAGGGTGTTTATTAATTGAATGCCGATACTTAAGGGTGTGAATTCTTCGGTCATTTTAAGAAGAAAACTTAATATCAACATATGTTCTAAACCTCTTAATTTTTGAGCTACAGGGTGTTAAAGTTTTAAGAAAAAATTTACTTATTTATTATAATTTTCCGCTCACTCCAGATATTTTTATGAAATTTTGTACACACCTATTAGTCATTAAGGGGCATTGTTTGATGTAAAAAAAATGTTTTAAACTCTTTGCCAATGACGTCCATACGAGGTTTAAACTAAACATTTTTGAAGAAAAAAATGGTACGCCACTGCCTTTTCTAAAAACTAAAATTATTTTTAAAATCTCCACTTATTTTACAGCAAATTCGGACCCTACGCTTACTCTCGTACGACGCACCATTTTCACGTAAAAAAATTAAAACGAAAAAAAGTTTTTCCCCAGGTCATTGGCAAAGATTTTAAAACATTTTTTACATCAAACAACGCTTCTTCATGATTAATAGGTGTGTACAAAATTTCATAAAAATATCTGGAGTGATAAGAAAATTATGATAAAAAAGTATTTTTTTTCTTAATACTTTAACACCCTGTAGCTCACAAATTAAGAGGTTTAGGACATATTATGTTGATATTAGTATTCTTCTTAAAATAACCGAAGGATTCACATCCTTAAGTATCGGCATTCAATTAATAAACGCCCTGTATATGTAGGTACTGAATAATAACCAGTAGATTTTAAAGAAACGCCACAAATGAAATTGTAATAAATAATTCTTAGTATATAAAAATCATGCGCTTTGCAACAAAACGACGCAGTTGATTTCTCTTGTGAATGCATCATCGATTTTCTACTATCTATATGCGACCCGTATCACGATTTAATTGAAAAAATTCTACGTAGTTACTTTTCAATAAATACCATATCACGTAAATATTTGTTTAAAACATTTTATCAATATTTATCCCACACAGTTTATTTCCGTAACAGTCCTATCGAAAGCATGACACTTATTTACATTGTTTATTAAGTACGTACTAATTCAATAAATTGTAATTTTACACGCCCCGAAGGCTAGGTATAAACAGGTATGTTTTCAGGAAATAACTGCCATTCCAGCATAAAATTTACTACGAATGCGTACGGTTGTTTGAACGGAATTAAAACGGATTCGTTATCAACAATGACTTATAAAATACCTACGCCAATTTATGAAAAAAAGGTCGTTGACTCGTCGCAACGAGGTTATGTTTACGAGCTGCGTTTTACATTTATGATTTATACACATGGTGGACTATATGAATACGCAGAGTGGTATTAGGTGTTTTTCCAAGGCACGTACGATTGTTTACTTTACGTTCTATCCGGGCAAGATGTAGATGGCTACGTGTTGTTATGGATTTTTACAGTTAAAGTGATTCTGGGAATTAAAGTCAAAACGATTCCACAAAAGCAATATTTATGGATTTTTATGTCACTAATTCAAAACAGGGACGGCATGAAATGTCTGCATGTCTTGCGACGCTAACGTCATTTTATACAGGGTGCGAATAAATAAGTGCGATAACATAAAGAAATCTCATTTGTATTAATTTATTATGCAAGGTGTTGCAAATTAGTAGGTGAAGCAGTTAACCACATATTCTTTGAAAATAATGGGACTTTTCTTATGGCACTTTTCGTTTTGGAGCTCCATTTTCAAAATACAAGTTTTTAATTTTAAAAACGATTTTTATTGATAGCTTCGATGATTTTAGAGAGATATTTGTTTGAAATTTGGTTCATAATTTTATCTCAAGTCGATACACTTTCTGTGTAGTTTGGTCTAAAATATCAAAGCATGAACGGAGAAAAGGGGAGCTGTAATACCGACGGACTCCCTAATTTTTTTTAACCACGCCTATGTTTTCAGAATATTTTTTTAGATAGAGCGTGTTTTTGTCCTATTTTTTACTCTTGTAAAATTTTTATTTGAGGCTATTAAATAGTCATTTCCATTTTCCAACAAACAGAGAAAAAAAACAAACATTTTACTCAGTTAAACTATGTTTAATATGGTACTACCTACACCCACCTGGTGCTATTTTAATTAGAGATTAACAAATATTTTGGAAAATATATGGTTTCAGCCTACAGTGATTTCCATATTTTATAATTAATTCACTTAGTTGTTGTTCAGTTAGTATGAGAACCATATAAACGAAATCTTTCATAAAAACCCCAGAAATTAAAATCCAATGTGTTGAGGTAGGTAGAGCGGGATGTCCATTTAGCATATGCAAGCATTCTTCTACCAATCTATAGGAAAGGTTTCATTTCATTTCATCAGAACATTTTGACCTTAATCCGGAGAAACACCAAGTTGAAGTCACACATCATTAGTATTTATTGAAGATTTGTTTTATATGGCTTCAATGGTAGGTAAACAACAGCTAAGGTAACGAATTGCACAAGATGGAGAGTACTTTAGGCTGAAAGCTTGAGTATGTATGCGTGGTAGGTACCCATACTGAACATTTATTGTAGTAAGTTAAATGTTGCCTTTTCTTACTGTTTGTTGTTAGTTGTGCCATTTTGTTGATGTCAATTTACTGAATAAAATGGAAATGACTATTTAATACTTAGAGCGGGTATTTACTATGTGCCACACATAGCACATGAAAAGAAGTTGTGAAATCTCGTAAAGCGAGCCTAAAATCAAAATCTTATAGGAGTGAACAAAGTAGAACAAAAAAAATCTCTATATAAAAAAATGTTCTGAAACCATAGTACTAAAAAAAATTAGGGAGACCAAAATATCATCACGAGTTTGAAAAAAGACTATATGATTAATGTGTGTTACTGGATCAAAATAATTGGTTGCCAAACTAGTTTTGTTAAGAAATTACTTTGTTATAAACTTCTGCAAAGTGATGCAGAACAATAAAATCTTATAATTTAGTTTTATTATTCTCAGTTGCAGTTTCTTAAATATTTTGATGAAAATATAATCAATTCTTCATTTGTTTGTATGACGTAAGTCATCTGAATTCCTGCCGCAACTTTTTTTATACCTCGGAACTCTCGTCGATGACATTTTGTTTTGTTTATCCACATTCGCAAACAAAGTCTGAAAAGCCTCCTTCTAGGGATTATAATTCGTTGATCCTAATGGCGTTTTCTATTCCGGAGCAAATTGAGCGAGTCCGCCCCTGCCGCTGCCGTAGCAGATCCGTCGTCGCCAAAACAAATTACTCGGTTACGTTCCGGCATTTTTCATTTCCGAACGAGTGTAATTTACATAATTGCCGTATCAATTATGGCTCCTCTTGTTTTGGTCACACCTACGTTGGCGCGTAACAAAAGACTTGGATGCTGTTGTGCAAGTCATTGCGTTAGACTGTTAGACGGGAGATGAAAATCCCGTAGGCCGTCATTTTTCTTGTTTCGGTTTGAATCGAGGTGGCCAGGCATATTTGCAGGGGTCATGTGTTAATTTATCTCTTTAACATGTAATATTAACTAATGTTGTATTGTAATAATGTAGAATGTAACCACATTCATTGAAACATGTATATTGATCATGGTGAAATAATTTGAATATAGACAAGACAAAAACATTTAATATTTAGTAACATTTGAAGTCTCAAAATTCTTTCAAAATATCAATATTCGTTAAGAACCATTTTGGTACATGTTTTTAGGTGCATTGGTTCATTTTTAAGAGCGAAGTGAACTTGTCACCAACAGTTTACTTTAAGTTATTATTTGACGAGGTGGCTTTGCTCGTTGTTGTCCTAATGTCAGTTTGACAGTAATTATTCTTTACGCAAGACCTATACTCCTACCATGGTTTTAAGTGCGGAAAATTGCGCACAAGCTGGGATGTAATTATGATTATGTTACAAAAATCTTTCAAAAAAGTAGTCGAACGTTTTAGATAGACTGGCAGAAATAAGCGCAGGACAGGTAGTGTATTGATGACAAATTTCTTCACATACAAACTTTGCGGGATTGTCATTTAACATCAGTGTAGTCAAGGAATCAACTCCAAGAGTTCCGAGGTACAAATGTTAGTGTGTGGACAGTTGAAGATTGAAAGACTTTGGTTTGAAAACTTGTAGACCAGCAACTGGACCCAAATTATTTCCGCTTCACTGAGTAGCTAAACTGCAATTTACCACTGAACATTTACATTGGAACTTAGGGCAATGGAACAATGCTTTTTTACGGACGGATCCAGATTCTGCTTATATTCTCTAGATAGACGAAAAATAATATGGATAAGAAATGGAGAAAGATTTGTGCACGTTCAGTCCCCGTCTGAACTATGGAAGAGGTTCAGTAATGGTATGAGCAGGAATAACACCGATGTATTGAGGTTATATCAACCAATTGCGTTGTACCTTTTAGTGGAATTAACGACATCAACTTTATCCTAATGCAGAATAATGCGCGGTGGTAATACAAAATATTAAGCTAAATTTGTTGTAAAATATACGTTTTTTTAGGTTAATTAAGTTTTAGTTCTTTGTATAGCAAATTTACAAACGTCAAAATAGATAATTTGCCAGTAATTTTTTGGATTATCTCCACATTTGAAGTAATTTCCTTTAGTTTATTTGTCCTTTAGTGTTTTTATTAAATATAAATTTCATTTACCCTATACAAAACGATATTAACCTAGAAATATCATTTTCTCAAGACAAACAAATAATAAATGCTACAAAAAAACAACAAAATTATCGCTATAAACAGATCAATATAAGCACTATTTTATGTATATAATTCCTTGTGTTCCAATTTTCATTAATTTCATATTTCATTTGGTATCATATAATGGTTTAGTAATTTCAGAAAAGGTAACATTAAAATATTTAAATATTAGTCATTTTTCGAGACATTTGGAGATAAAATCATACTTTACCAAAAGCCAAAAATTTATTTTAAAGGTTACAATACCCACTTTAAAATACATTTATATTTAAGGACCCAAAATTACCGTTTCTGGTAAACCAAATAGATACGTAATAAATTTGACATAAATCAGATGTTCCCTGATTTTAATCCGCCTGATAACATAAATTACATGTTGTTAACATTAAAAAATTATGAAACTAATACAAGAATCATCCTGTATTTAAAAATGAATGTAACTATCTAGTTGAAACAATGCAGTAAACACTAATTTATAATTGCATGCCTTCAGAATACGAAAGGAAATTCGTTCTCAGCCCACTTAGCATGTTAATAGCAATCTACTTAAAAAAAACATTCCACAACCCGAGGGCAAGGTTTCCCCTTATGGTAGAACCTCTCACAATGATTAATGCATTTCATAAATTACGTAATTCCACACGTTTCTGATCCGCCGCGCCGTATAATGTGACAGTGAACAATGTAACGGCACCGCGATATAAAATTAGGTCTTATCTTTCCGTTTTACGGGTGTTATTTGCCGAAAACTACGTATCCGGTCCTCCGGGCGGCCTTAACTAGCACTTACTCATTGTCCTCAGCCCTCTGCAATTAACGTTGCCAAAAAACGGGGCTCACCTGTAACAAAAGACGGATGATTATTAGTTTCAGAAATGCAGGGGTTATGACAGATGCATTCATTTCCTTGGCCGTATTAGTGGCAATGCGCATCTCATAAAAATGACCGCGCAATGCATCAGGGGTGACGTAGAAATTCGTTGGATTTGTCAAATTATAGAGTGGGAGCATGGGTTAAACACAGGGTGATTTTTTGTGCTCAAACGTGAAATATGAGGTAATATTTTATTCGGCATCAGCAGTGGATTTATAGTTTTGATAAAAAAACTGTTCATATTTACTTAGACACAAATATAACTCTAATTTTATTAAATTATCCACTTTTTTGAACAATGTTGTCTATGGAACTGTTCCTTAGCATAGATATACAGTATGCGCCTAAAGTATGGAATAAATTCAATAAAAACGAAACAATTATTTTTTGGGAAAAATCCTCGAACAGGTCGATTTTTAATTTAAAAAATACATATTTTAGCGTAAAATGCGATTTTCAAATGTCATTTGTTTTCGAGTCATGACGTCATCGATTTTTTTTTAATGGCAACACCATATTTTTTTCCTTGATTCTGAAAGATCGTTTAATTCTCTATCAGACAGTACTAAAATTTTGCCCTCTTACATAGGAAAGTTTTCGAGTAAATAACGATTGAATGTTAGAAAACGTAAATTTTATCCATAAAAAAAGTAACAATTCTGAGGTATGTAAAATAAAATACAATTGATTAAATTTTATACTTAAATTAAATGTTCGAATTGCCATCCACCAACTTCTTGACAATGTGCAAGTCTGTGAAGAAATTCTTCTTGCACATTATGAATGATTTCTGGGGTAACTCTGCGTATTTCGTCCCGAATGCGATTTTGAAGTTCTTCTAAATTACGTGGTTTATTAATGTACACTTTTGACTTCAAGTATCCCCATAAAAAATAGTCAAGAGGTGTAAGATCTGGCGATCTTGCAGGCCATTCTATCGGTCCGCGTCTGCCAATCCACCTCCCAGGAAAACAGTTGTCCAAAAAATCTCGTACAGGGCGCGCATAATGCGGAGGTGCACCGTCTTGCTGAGACCATATGGTATCGTCAGGAATGTCAGGGTCATTATCGTTAGGAAAAATTACTGCAAGGGCTGGAACAAGGTCATTTTCTAGAAACTCTAAATATCTTTGTCCTGCCCACACATTTAATTTCTGAGGGTGTTGGGTATGTGCCTCTGTCATCCAATGAGGATTTTCCCGACTCCAATATCTGCAAGTTTGACGGTTTACTGTATCATTCAGACAAAATGTGGCCTCATCTGAAAAAAGTATTTGCCGGTGTAAATTTCTATTTCCTTGACATAAATCCATTAGAATTTCGCAAAAGTGTAAGCGGCGATCGGGATCATCTTCATTGAGTTCCTGCACAAGTTGAATTTTGTAGGGATGATATTTTTCCTTCCTCAAGATACGTAGCACTGTGCTCTGACTAGTGTCATTGTTTAATGCAACCAATCGTGAATAATTATGAGGATTATCCACCATACTTATCAAAATGTTCTGTTTCTGATTTTCATTAATGCTTGGACGTCCAGGTTTTGGAATATTTACAACATTGCCAGTTTCTCTAAATTTAGAATCTACCTTACTATGTTGATTGGCTGATAGGGCGATCTGGATATTTTTCATTAAATAAATCGCAAACTGCTGAGTTCTAGTCATATTCCCGCATCCGATAAGAATTAAAATTTCAATTCTTTGAGTAACAGTTAAATGTGCCATAATACTTTAAATTGATTAATAATTTCTGTCGCTTACAATACTTATTAAAAAGTCAGTGTGACAATGACACTTTGCAAAGATTTTCACCTACGTGATCCATAAAAGAACTATGGAATTCGAAAAACTAAACTTGATAACGTTTTTGCTTTATTTTAATTGATTTATGTTTTCTAACATTCAATCGTCATTTACTTTCCTATGTAAGAGGCCAAAATTTTAATACTGTCTGATAGAGAATTAAACGATCTTTCAGAATCAAGGAAAAAATATGGTGTTGCCATATAAAAAAAAATCGATGACGTCATTACTCGAAAACAAATGACATTTGAAAATCGCATTTTATGCTAAAATATGTATTTTTTAAATTAAAAATCGACCTGTTCGAGGATTTTTCCCAAAAACTAAGTGTTTCGTTTTTATTGAATTTATTCCATACTTTTGGCGCATACTGTATAGCGTGATACGTATAATCTTATAAATTTTTCTTTAGTTTGATTGGGTTTTTGCCACACTGAAAAATAAAGATTAATTAAATAAGCTCTTGCGCCAAACGGATCAGTCAAGAGTTATTCTTGAAACTAAGTTAGCCGAACCAAAAAATCTTACACTGGAAAAACAGGTAAGTGAAAAATAACAAAAATCACATCATTATCGCGCACTTCCAGGTTTTTGACGTTTCGAAAAACTCTCTGTTTTCGTTCTCAAAATAGTAAATGTATTAAAAGTAAGTAAAAAAAACAAATTTTAAGCTGTCAAACTTGACGGGAGTGCGCGATAGTGATTTTTGTTATTTTTTACTTATCTGCTCTTTTCAGTGTGAGTTTTGGTTAAGCAAACTTAGTTTAAAAAATAACCCTTGACTGTTCCGTTTGACGCAAGGGCTTATTTAATTGATCTTTATTTTTTCAGAAGTGTGGCAAAAACCCAATCAAACTAAAGAAAAACTAAAATTATGCCACAAATAAATAGCTTCAGAGAATAAACTTATGAAATTATTAGCTGAAGACAAATAATGACGAATAGAGAAAAAAATAGTTCACAAAAATGTATTTGTTAAAATTTTTTGTTTATAAAAACTAAGAAGTAAACAAGTCAGGACTATATGTTTGGTATGTGTAGCAGTACTTTGGTTGTGGTCCTATTTGAGTTTATTTTCACGCGATTATAAAAGTATGATACATACTTTCCAAAAGGAAGAACTTATGGACATGATACTGGCATAAATCACATCAAAATTCAGTGGCTGCAGCTCCAAGACGTGAAGGTTTTTTACGTTTGGTTTAGCGAGGTTAAGGAACTGACAATTTGCGGCCGAGGTCTGGGTAACATGGGGAGGCCATTAGATCTAGGCAAATTGTTAATTTCGAGAAGAGATTTTAAATGCCGTCGAGGAGCAGCCTGGCATAAAAATTGCAGGTAAGTTGTCAAATTAAAGCTAAACGTCTGAAGAAACGCCTTTCAAACATTAGCAAAATAAAAAATATATTAGCATATATTTTTTTTATAAAAAAGATTGTATTATGCATACTGTTAATTAAAATTTAAAAACAGTGTCCCAAAACATTTTTAATAAAAAAAGTATTATATAATAATGCTAAATATTTATAAGTACGGTCCTGGACAGAATGGTTGTGGCCCCATATGCACGTTTTTGTCGATAGCCCATCACATTGACTCTTGAAAAGAAAATTACGCTTTATTACGCTATGTTGCCGCAATCTTCCACATTCTTCAAGAACAATGTCTATTTTACTAAGTTCGTGTAGCAGTTATCCAAAAAAAAAACATGTTTTAATTTTGTACTGACTGCTGTCCAGAACTTAAGTGCACTTCAATGCTCGAATAGCAATTTTCAGAAGTTGCTTTAAAGGCGGAAATTCACGGCAGCGTAATGCAGACAAAACGTCAGAGGAAAAAGCCACAAGGCAGAGAGAGAGACAAGTGACACTAATTTCAAAAATGCATACAGAAACGACAGTAGCAGCTGCTGATACAGCCGACTTCATATAAATCCTGGAGATATGCAACGTATTAATGGCTATTTCATGATTAATGAGCGTTGTAAATTGTAGAACGGAAATGTACTAGATAAAAATGCTTCAGTTTCTACAAATGTTTCTAGTTTTAATAGCAGTGCTATAACATGCCACTCTTCGGACTACATGGACAGAAAATCATAGATCAGTTTAATATTCATTAAAGCTATGTATTTATTTCAATAAATAATACTCGGATAATAATTAAACTTCGGACCGCTATAAATGTAATTAAAACACGATAAAACAGATTCGTTAATTCTTCTTCTTCTTCCATTGTCCATTTTACCTGTCCAATTATTTTTCTTCAATAATATTTGCACTGCTTTAAGAAATATTGGAGTTAGAAACCATCAAATAATAAAATTGTATTTCTTTTAAATGTATTCAAAACTATTCAGAATAAATAAATTAATTAATTTTATAAAAATACAAGGATTTTTTTAAATTGAAACAAATAGTGCTACTGTTTAGTTTTTACGTTTAAATTTACCAATCTTATCATTAAAAAACAATAGTCGGTAAAAACGAAACAAAATATTTTGTTATATGAAAAATGGTGTAGAAAAAAAAAGATAAAGATGAAAGAAACTCATAAATCTGTAGAATATGTGAAAGATAAAGTACTATGCTTCCAAATCATGATACCCAATTCCAAAACAAAAGTAAGTATTTAGATAATTTTTTGTAACATGCAGAAATATTGGATTTAGTAGAATAGGTAAGAAAATACGTCATATCAAGTACAAATGCTCGCTTCTTTCTTCAATATAAAGCCGGTAAATGTACCAAACAACCTATTGGTATAAATACTATTGGTAATGTGCCAAAACTGATTGCACAATTTCTTAAACTGCCTAATCCAAATGCGTTTCGTGCCTAAACGTTAAATTATAACAAGAAATTCAAATATTGTGTATTTTAAAAGTGTTTATTTATATTTAAAATCAAACAGCCATAATCCTACAATTTAACAAAGGTAAAGAGTGAAACTATATAAAAAAATTCAAAGGATTACCCCAAGTTCAAGTCCAAGTCTAGATTAGTTAACAATTAGTGTTTGATTACATAAAACAAATAAATTGTATATAACAAACGATAGAGATAACAAACAATGCTGAACACGAGGAGTAAATTGAAATGAGGTTAAGTGACATTTGAAATTTGACAATTTAAATTAGAATGATTACCAACTGTGAAAACTAAATATTATGCTAATACCAATACATAATTAAAAACTACTGACTCCTTTTCCCTTTAAAAAATTTGAAAAAAAACCTATTACTTGTGTCAACACTCAGGTTAATTTAAATTGCAATTTTAAACCACTATTTCAATATCTTTGGGAATCTCATTAGGTAATAGTCAGTATTCAAATATTTTCCAAACGAATAGGTTGAAAGGTTTATCAAAGAGTCAGATGATGAAAAGTACTTATTCCAAAAAGTTGTCTTGATTGTTGGTATATTTAGAGCTGTAGGAAAGAACTAACTTATTTACGTACAGACAACATCGAAGATGCTAAGACGTTCATTAAAAATACCAAAACTAATGTTCCTAGATTATCTACAATACCAGACAGAGATATAAATGGAGTAATTTTTTTGGAAATTACATCACAATCGATCTTTATATCACGTACAGGAATTCAAAATGTACTACACAAGCAGTAGGTACAAATAATGTAGGTTCAATTCCTAAAAAGATTGCCGAACTTCTTAGATTACCCAATGTTACAGATTGCAGATACAGGATCCAATATATCGATGCTAAAGAGACACGGAGGTTAGCGTTCAACTTCTGTGGCAGCAAATTTCATACAAAATAAGCAGGCGATAGCAAGGAAGATTTTCGGGGAGATGGGAAATATCACTTTCGTTCCAAAAACTCAGTGCACCAGCAGCAAATGTTATCTTCTTCCAATATTGAAGTTATACGAAGTGAGGAAAAAAGAAAGAAAATTCACCTAATGTCCAATTATCCGATTTCAACAATTGTGTTATTAATATTTACAATAAATAAATAATTTAAATTTATTATTTTTATTTTATTTTACTTTTACGCACATATACGAATAAAGGTTTTTTTTAAGCACCTGCCTAAACACTGTCATTTGGATACTGAAATGACAATCTAAATGTCATTATTATGCAATGATTTTAAGTAAAAATAACTTTATGTTGATTGATTTTATTAGTTAATTGGTTTTAAAACTAGAACTCGATATAATAGGTAGCAAACCCTAGATCAAAAATCACTGTATATTTTCCCTTAAACTATCTTCATTTACCCTAAACTTGCCCCATTATTCGCACCTGAGTGCGATTGTCCTTGCGTCATTTCCAGATATTAACAAACTTCAAATGCGCATAGCCGCTAAAGCAACAATGCAATTTACCATAAGAAGCATCACATGCATAAAACGGCCTTTTATAGTTTGAGTCGTGTACCGTTCATTATGTCGAATTACAATTTCAAATGAGGGGGCACACTGATGGCAATATCGATGGCATCCTTAGATTGGCCATTGTGTCGAAACGGATGCTAAATAAACTCAAATACGAGTACTAATAATGCCTTATTTGGCGGTGCAATCCTTTAATTCCTACGTCTGTATAGTGGCTGCATCCGTAAATCATTTTCTACAACATGGTCTCACGAAGGAGATAACATTTTAGAAGTGGAATCTGAGGAATTGAAACGAAAAGAATAACCATAATTTTGTTACAAAGATTATGTAACTATCGTGAACGTTTCGCTGTAAGGCTAACGGCGAAACACGTGACTAAGTTTGGTAAAAATACAGGGCGTCCGGTAAGTATATGGCATACTTTCGTGAGGGTATAGGAGAGGTCAAAATAACACTAGTTTGTCATAATTTTTTTTCCTAAAGTGCACCTTAACGGAGATACAGAGCCCCTAAGGGGTACCCAGTGATTTGCCTTTTCGGCTCTAACTTTTGAACCGACCTGTATAATTTAATAAAATTTTAAATTTTATGTAAGCCATAAATGCTCATAAAACTATACAACAGTAGATGTTTTACACGGTCTGGGAAGTCAGGAGCAGTCTTACCACCATACTCGTTAGGCCAAAATTTTGACAGGTGTTATTTTATAGAGGTGAAAACTGAATTTTTAAATACTTTGGTCATTCCTCTTTAAAAAAAGGTACTCTACATTGCGATAAAATTGATCGTTTTCGAAATAAAAGTTCTTGTATAACACGTCATTGAAATAATACATCAGAATAGGTACTGCAATAAAACACCAGTCGTTTTTATGACGTTAAAAATGTGTTATTGACATGCAATAGTACAACCAAAGCACCAACAAAGGTCCATGGTTAACGTATGGGCGGGGATTATTGGGAATCATCTCATAGGACCGTTCTCTTTTGAAGAAGACAGTGTCAAACATCTACTGTAGTATGGTTTTATGAGCCTTTATGGCCTACATAAAATTTAAAATTTCATTAAATTATACAGGTCGGTTCAAAAGTAAGAGCCGAAAAGGTAAATCGCTGGGTACCCCTTAGGGGCTCTCCGTTAAGGGGCACTTTAGGAAAAAGTTATTTTGACCTCCCATATACACTCACGAAAGTATGCTATATACTTACCGGACATCCTGTACTTTATGCTTATGCAGAAAATGTAAAATATAAACACTATCTATACAGGGGTTAACACTAAATACAAATATTTTAAGAGAGGGTAGTTTTTTAATTTTAAACGTTTTGTAGTTTTTAAATAAAGTTTGTGTCGGGTCCAGATATTTTCCCACAATACAGTTTGCTGGTTTATTTACTTATCTATTCCTTTCGTTCGATTTTCTTATAATAAATAGGCATTTTATCTAACTGTACCTACATGTAAACCTTACCTATAGATCTAAGCCATCTCAGTCGTTGCTTATCATAGGCGCCGACTTCCCGCAGGAAAAGCGAGTTTTGCCCCATTTTTTAAATATCGAGCTAAAATGTTGGCATAATTTTTTTATTGTCTTTTAGGTCTTCCAGAGCACGCAGTTAAAATTTTTGTACTTAGTCATAGTTAACCCTGTATATGGATCAATGAAGAAACTGCAATATATTCTACTCTAAATGTAACGTATCTATTACAGAAACAAACACCTTGTATGCACCTTAACGACAACTTTTTTTTAGGTCGCAGAAAAACACCAGTTTCTAAACCAATTAGTGTTGTACCATAATTGGTCATCGAACTATATTTCATTAATTTGTTTTTTACATCTAATGAATATGAAAAGCCATATAAAAATTAATATGATTAATATGCGAGTCTCAATTTTATTAATTTATGTATGTCTAATGAATGCCCGATAATAAATTAATAATTTTTTTTATAAGCAATTATAACTTGACTGAGAATATTGTTTAGCTTACATTTATATTCTTGTACCGAAGGTAAATGCATCTCCTACTCATATCAGGACTACATAAAACAACATTTATTTAGTTAATTTAACATCAAACAGATCCCAGTTCCAGACGAGTTGAGGCGTACACCATTTTGCTGGATATAAATATTTACAGCTTATATTAATGTTGTTAAACAAAACACACAAACGACGCGAAAATTTCTTTCTTTATTACTTACCACTTCAACTATTCAATGTGTTCTCCGTTCAAGCTTATCTTGATTTTTGCTAGTAAAAGCGTGGGAGAAAAGGTAAAAGATTTCTTATCTTACAGTTTGCTGCCTGTCTAAATAGAAGCTGTAACAAACTTTAATTAAAACAGTTAATATTTCTTATTTGGCCTATTGTTGTATGTTGTCAAAAGCATACTATTATTTGTGATCAATTTCTAAATACCTGGCCTTGATCTTACTTCTTCTACCTTTTTTAAAATAAACAACATTTAGGTTGTTTTTTTACCAAAAGCAATAATGTTTCAGGCAAATATTTCAATATTCAAATGAAATATTTTACTTAACTATAATTATTAAAAAAAAACGTTGTGGACATGCGTCATTTTTTAGTTCAATATTACCTTTTCAAATTATTAACCAAGTGTTTTTTTCTGTGCAGTAAATACAGTAAGAACCATGTATTATCTTCTAAAGACATAAACTACATATACAAATTCTATACATTCTAACAACAAAATTTAGAGCCTGCAGCAAAGTACTTGTAAAGTAAACCAAGCGCAGCATTGTAACTGAATAATGCATTATTTATTTATCCATTTCAATAAAGGAATTACCATAACAAAACGCCTTACATACGGGCGCGAGGTGTAACATGATTCCGCTTTTAGAATCACGACTAATGACGCGATTTTTCTAATTTGCATTAGATGTTTTCAATTTCATTAATAGCGCGTACATTTCCTGCAGCATTTTCTAATCGTGGGCAAACAAATGGTGGTAACTTTGCATATCTGTCGTGGAAAACACAGGCTTAGATAAATTATAATAGGCTTGTTACGGTAGTGCACTTAGCCTACACATAACAGGTGATTTTTGTGAAAGCACTTAGGTGGCAATTATCATAAATACTTCTTAATTGTGGATGTAGTTAGATTCAATGTTGCTACCAGAGCTTGAAGAGTTGGCAGCTCCGCAGAAAATCAAAGTGCAATGGAACTTGGTTGGCAGATTTGTACAGTTGTTATCGGTGTACAAACAATTTCCATTCTGTCGACCTTTTGAAAAAATATTGCTCCTTTCTTCGAAAGAAACTATAAAATTAATGACTCAGGTTTGTCCAAAGTCATTTTTGGTCTTGATGGAGGACATTCTAAATTTATTACACAGGAATCTAACTGTATGTTGTTTAACAACACCACAACTTTATTGTTTTTCAAAAATCAACAAATCTTATGTGAATCGTTGACCGTTTCATCCAACTAAATCTGAACGACCTCTTTATAAGCTTTTATGTGACATATACATTTCTGTCGAAAACTCATTACTGAAAACAAGAATAGATGGAAATTTAGTGGACGTAGCAAAACTATGCATAAGAAGGACATTTTTCTTCTTAATACTTTTATCAGTAACTTCCACCAAACCTCAACCAAAGCTAAAGTGCTACTTCAAATATATTGACAGTATCTCTAGCCTCATGGAAGTCGTAAAAGAACATTCCAAATAGACTACGCAGGATTCTAATTATAAATTAACAACATCCTAACTTTATTGTTATCCAAATATATTCACGAATACCATATCCAGAAACGCTGATGCTTTTATCAGGAAGATCATTGGCATCCAACTAGATCCAGACGATTTTCTTGAGTTTTCATGTGATATCTGTTTACGTCTAAAGATGCTCTGCAGGGATTTCATCAAAAACTCATTGCTGAAGAATGGGTCAGAATTTAGAAAACGTTTAGTGACAAGGAAAAAAGATTTGGAGTAATATTATCGAAGAATCATTGCCGAGTAAGAATCAAATAGATGTGGCAAAAGTGTACATGAAGACCTTATTTTTCCTTCGAGAAATAGAAAGACGCATTCATCAGACCTCATGACTATATAAGGAAAACACCATAGCAATCTTAATTTCAATGTTTTACAATTTATTCTATTGAATTATATCAAATTTGGTAACGTACATTATCGATTCAAAATTAATATGGTATCTATGGATACATCCTAACGATACTAATACACTGTAGGTACTACTTGTACAATATAAATGCAATGCACATAAACACCGTATTCCTATATTTACTTACATATTCGACCAGGACAAAAATAAGACGTGTCCCTGCATCTACTTTACACGGACATGTGTTAATAAATTATGCAGTCATCGTTTTAAGTGTTGTGTACAATTCTGCAGGCGATATTAGCATAGCGCCCATTACGACAAGCAAAAAATTTGGTCAACTGACGCGTTTAAAAAATTAAACGCGCAGCTTGCGTTCCTTCGTAAATATTTGCCCGACTAAATGTGCATTGCAGCGTCCTCCATATGCGTTACCGCATTCTCAGCCGGTAATAGACGAATTCCACCCTCGCATTGTTTCCAACCGACAACAAACTGAAACTAGATTTACCCTCGATGAGTCTGTCGTGTAGTGTAAGGGGATAAGTTGCATTGTGAGAATAACAAGTAGATGAAGCAGCTTTGTGTTTCTATAACTAAATATATTTTATACCGGGTGTTCCCTCTAAGACTTTCAGTGCGAATATCTCAGAAACCATCATAGCTAGTGCGACGAAATTTGGTATACAGACACTAGATGGGGCGTAGAATCTGATGATAACATCAATTCTTATACAGGGTGTTCCATTTTCCAAGAAATCGATTTAATTTTGTTTTTTTGCTTGTCAGCCCTGCTAAAATTTATGTTTAAATTGAAATATACTTAATTATGAACACATTCTGATAATTAAACATTCAAAAATGTCAAAATTTAACATAAAAAACGCCTCCAAAAAGTACCCAAATTTCATTGTTTTGTCATGTAAAATGTGTATAGCCTTGAGCTCGACTTACACAGAAGAAACTAACATCGGTGAACGTCAAAACTATGAATTGTCAAATATTAATGGCATAAAGTATTTTATTTTACATAAATAACGCTAAATAATGGATATAATGCAATTTACGTATGCACAATGGTGTTATTGAGACTTGTCGATAAAAATTTAAACTTGAGTTGAGGCTTTTGGAGCATTGGGGTCGCCGTGCCGGCGCAGTCTACCGCTACAGCTAGAGTTACAGCGTGAATATTGTGTAAAATATCTGTGAATATTTTTAAATTATTCCATTATAATGTAATAAAACTTCAGTAAATTGTTGTTTATGTTACTACAGTATACAATAATAATTAGGTACACGTATTTTTTATGACAAAATAATTTACAAAATTGTGTAAGTACCTAAAGAATATTCCTGTTTTCCAACTGCTGTAATAATTATTGATTACTTATTTAGCAACAAATAAATTCAAACAAAACCATTTCTAAAACTTTTAATTATAATGTGAACGTGTTTGTCGTTGAAAGTCAGATCTGAACATACCCTAGCTCCACAAAAGAAAATATTACGAAAGCATAACCTAGAAATGATTGATTCTTGTATCTATATATTTTAGCACTTTACTTATGTTTAAGAAGAACTCTACATCTGTAAAATAGTAAACAATGAACTACAATTTCTGTATTTCATGATACAGAACTAAAATAAAGCAACTGGTAGGTACCTATCAAATAGTCATTTAAAGCTAGATAATAATTTGTAATTATTGTTTTTATCTTTCAGTTATGTGTGTGCAATGCCACAAATTACATTAAAATAGACACCAGAAAGAATAAGCTAAAATATTATACAGACATTTTCTTGGAAATAATTCTAAACATGGAATGATGGATAATATTATAAAGAAGTATCTAACTCACTTTGAAGAGTATTCTAGAAGACATTAAATTCAGTTGTCTGTCGTGTGTTTTAAAATTTCTAAACGAATTAAATTTAGAAAAATAAACTAATTTCATAATTCTATGTACAGTATGAAAACATCTCGTTAGAATATCTTTAAAATGTTGAAAGCTAACTGTTGTTACAATATACACAACACAGCGTAATAAGGCAGGTATTGAACGATGAAACGGCAAGATTTGTTTCTAATCGTTTTGTTTTTCATGGTAATCTAATCATTTTTTTTACCTGAAATCGAAAATGATGACCTATGAAATTTCATGCAGTTCTAATAGCATGTAGTAATATATTTTTAAATTTATATTATAATGGTGACCTTAAGCATACTCGTTGAATGCCGAAGAATCTTCTTTCTGCGAGGTTTTTTATTGGTACCCATCTTACACACAGACACAGAGGTTAGTAATAATCTAATGTATTTTCTTTAGCGTTAGAAGGTCATGTAGGAAGCAGGTCACTATTGGGTAGAAATGACTCTATAGTGGATATGAAGGTGGCAGCAACTATTACAAACACTTTAAAGCTACTGTCACTTCTAAGTAATATGTAAGTGATATGGCTTGGTCGCTATTACCTTTAATATCCACTTTAAAGTTTGGGCAACTTTAAGGTGCATCTGCTTAGTATTCATAATGTTCCAGACACTATAATGCTCTAATGCCTCATACGTATCATTTCTGCGACTAAGATCGGAACTTTTCGATAAGTTTATAACTGCTAAATAAATAGAGGTACAGCCACCTGTTGTAAAATTAGTCCTGCTTAATGTATTTCAAAGTACTCAAATGAACCAAACCTGTCCTGCTCGTAGGACGCACATTCTATCATTAACTTTCGATTTATAGCGAGATTCTTAGATGTCAAGAACACAATTTATAGAAAAAATATCTCCCCGGAAAATTGAATTTCACAGACAAGGGCTCCTACGCAGGTATACCTACAACATAAGAAACACAATTACCCACCCTTGCATGTACTAAAAGCTCGATTAAAAAGCTCTTCCTTTGATTAATGAAATCGCCGGATATTTTACATCGCATCCATTGTCTGTCGCAGCGGGATATTGAATAAAAAGTCAAAGTAATATTAAATAGAAGTACGTCATTTCGTAAATTTACGAAGCTAATAACGGTATGGCGGGTAAGCTCGTAATAATAATAACGGCGCAGGTTGGGATAATGCCGGGCTGTTTCCTCCTTCTCCGTACTTAAATAAGTATCAAGGAGCTCGTACTCTGAAATTCAAGAGGTACGTAATGTTCAGCGTAAAGCAATAGTAACCTAGACTGCGATACAGGGTGTTTCATTGGGAAATGTACACGCGTTAACAGTGAATACAGGACATCTAGAAAGTATTTTATCGATATTGGCTATTTCTTTAACTTGACATAAAATGCGTACAACTCTGTATAATCAACTGAAATTCGGAAGGGGTCTTCTACTTACTTCATTCAATCAATTCTTATTTTATACGTAAGACTACCTTTCCACTTGGGGGAAAAGCATTTTGATCGACAATTTTCAAAGTGAGTGACCTTCCACGTCACTTGACATTGCTCCTGTTGATTAGTAGCTATGGAACCATTTAAAATCAAAGGTGTATGAAATCAAGCTTTGAATATTGATTAAATTCTGCAGTAAATGCCAGAAAATTCAATTTTTTTTTCTTTAATAGTTATCAATTTTTAGTATGAAGTATTTTATGTGTAGAAGTAATAATACGAATAAATATTTATTAGTTTATTGTAAATTTGAATGCTTTAATTCAATAACCATCTAATAAATTTATTTAAAAGAGAAAAATAAAACTATGCTAAATAACAGATAGCAATAAAAACAGACAAGAAAGAAAAACAATTTTAGGGAACACTACAATAAATGTCCACCGTTATTTTGAACATATTTTCATATGTTTATTTTACAATAGCAGATATTAATTTCAATTATTTCATAATCAACAGGAGTGATGGCTGGTGACCTTGGAAGAAAATTGTCGTTCAAAATGTTTTTCCCCCAAATAGAAAGATAGTCTTATGTAACAGACCTGTTTCTCTTATGACGTACGTGGATTGAGAGAAGTAAGAATAGTACGTACTCCTACCCTACCAAAAATCATTTGATTATACAAAGTGCTTCGCCTTTTGCTAAAACGGTTCTGTACAATATGAGAATTGTCTACAATTTTAAATACAGATTTTAATTTATAATAAAAAGTTCTTTTGGCATGCTTAACTTTCTGTCGGTTATTATGGACAAATTGATTTCTATGCACAATTCACATATTTATACAATTACTAGGTGACTCGGCAAGCGTTGTTTTGCCATATGAATTATTTTTAGTGAATACTTTGGCAGTTAAATAAAAAATAACTAACTTATTGTAAGTGTGTGGAGATGTGGTATATGACTAAAACAGGAATGGAGCACTGTGAACGATGACGGCCTATAAGAATAATAAAACACGAAACATTCATTTTTTGAATTATTTCGTGTGCCTGCAATTTTACTTGTTTACGGCCCAAATTAGCCCCTTTACGTCTTGTTGGCATTGTTCACTGTACAAAAAAATAGCCATATAGTAAAATAATAGTCGTTGTTGACGGGAGCTCGTGACACGTGTTGCGTACTTTTGAGGTTATGTAGATCACTTAATTAACTAATAATGAGAACTACACTTAAAATTAATAATTTCATTAATTATTGATAAAATAGGAAATAAATAATTATGACCCAGCAAATTAATAATAAATTTACTTGAGAATTACACTTAGAAGGTAAAATGATAATTGTAAACGTCACTATTACCCTCGATTCATACACAATAATAATGGTCGAAAACTGTGTAGGGAGTGAGAGATGACTTATTGTGAGAGAGACAGGAGACCGGCTTCGTTCTCATCCCGACTCCGTGCTGTTTACTGGGTGAGAAGTGACACCGGTAGATGCCTGGCGGGGATACTGATCTAGTGATAATCGATCAGTTATCGACCAGGGTTAAAAATGATTAAATTACTAAAATGGTTATTAAAAAATAGGGGCTTGTGATAGAAGGATGAAAATTAAGGGTTGTATGTATTTTTTAATGCCACATCATAAAAAAATAAAAATAAAAAATTTTGTCCAAAAAATAAAAAAAAAATGTTTGGAGTGGACCACCCCTATTACTTAGGGGCATGAAAAATAGATTACGACCGATTCTCAGACCTACCGAATATACATATAAAATTTCATAAAAATCGATCAAGCCGTTTCCGAGGAGTATGGTGTCTAAAACTGTGACACGAGAATTTCATATATTAGATAAATATCAAGTGAGTATTTTTATTTTTGAAATGTAATTGTAGAGAAACTACTCATTTTATACAGTTATACCTATACATGAATGATTAAAATCTACGAAAAGTGAATTAAAGATAAGAAAATCAATATAATTTATTAAACAGTTTATATAGTTTTATTATAAACTTTGCTTGTATTAATCAGATGCATCAATGTGCATCTCAACAAAGTTCAAACAAACCAACGTCTGCGGCTGTAGCAATAGTCCGTTGTAAAGCAATACTGTGTAATGATATAATAAGCATGAAATTTATAGGTTACGTACGTTAAACATTTCTCGTGAACAGTTATAAACCTATCAGCGATTGAGTTAAATTAATTTGAATGCCAAGTTATAAATCTGTTTAGTCTGGTTCGGTTCCCGTATAAGGGCATCTGTCCCACATGAACAGACGAACGTATTGTAATTGTATAATTATGAGTACACGCTGTTGCCTTAGTTGTTGCACCGTATGTACAGGATGAACACATAAAGAGGCAGTACATACCTCAAAAAATATATATACAGGGTGAGTCATTAACACAGTACATAGCTTAATGGCAGATTGTTAACGTCAAAATAAAGTGATTGAGCTCAACATACTTTATTCAATTGTTGCTCTTTTTCATTCTACAGGGTGTTAATACTTAAAATACTTTTTGTATTTTACTCTTTTGAATTTTTTAATAAGGAACTGTTGAACTACCTTCAATTCTAAATGGAAAAGGTATACCTGTTACAAATCGAAAAACTTAACCGTTTTCGAGAAACAGACAATTTAAGTTTTTGAGATTCGGCGGGAATTAAATTTGAAAATTATTTTTTCCAAAGTAATAGACGTGGAAATAATAAGTAGACAGCTGTCTGCTCTTAAGCTATGTACCATTATTAATGACTCACCCTGTATTAAAACTGTATTACCTCTTTCAAAAAATATAATATTAAATCGGCATTTGACTGTTTGTTATTGTCAGTACACTAACATGAATGAAGTAAACACCAAATGCAATCTACAACCTTTTTTCTCATTCTTTGTGCATGTCCATATTCTATAAAGTTCAATGTTTCTATCTGTATGCAAGTCTTGTCTTGATGAACAAAAAAAGATTTTTTCAAATTTTGCAAAATTTTTCAGCATAAGAGTACTGTTGTTACTCTATTTAAGTTAGTTTCCGCCTTTTCCTTAAAAAATCGCCAAAGAAAAACCTCTTGCCATATGACAACGCCCATCTGTTTATGCAGCTGCCTTGATCAGTATAAGTACATCATATGGAAGCGCATCCAGGACCATACTAAAGACAGTTTTGTATTGCGAAAATTGAAACTAATCTACTTCGATCATTCTTGAATTGAAGAGGTAGTAATAATTTTCTTGCATCCCCCTGTAGATGCGCAAACACTTTCTGGATGTCAGTGCAATGCCGTGTCCGTGATTTAGGCGGTACGCCCATCTCCCGCCAAGGTGCGGTTATGTATTGTGTTGGCCGCGCGTATGTGTAACGCTTATATTGTTCATAATTAATTTATAAGACTCGTATGCAAATGGGGCCACTCGGAGCGGTCCGACCGCTCAGACTCGCTAATTTAGCTGATTTATACACGCTTTGGTATCCTTCGTAGCCTAGTACTCGGTCCGTTAAATGGATAGTTGGTTACTCGAGCTCTGTTTTATGTAAAATGAGAAACTGTGTTCGATAATTCAGCTCAAGTACTAGTGCTTGAGCTAAACTAAACTAAAAAAAAACAAGTTATTACTACCTCATGTTTTCTGCGACTAGTATCTGAAAATTTTAAATGTGTGTATTTAACTGAAAATCTACTACAATATTTCAGTCTCTTGCAAATAATAGCCCAATTTCTGGAAATACCCAAACGTCCATATGCGTACCGTTTCTATTTTTTTAAGTTTAGAAAAGAATAAAAATACGAGTATATAATAAGATAAATTAACTGAAAAAAGTTACTACTATCCTACTACAATATGTTCTGGCACTTGCAAGCAATAGCCCAATTGCCGGAAATACCCAAACATCCATAGACGTACCGTTCATTTTTTTTACAGTTTTAAAAATGTATGACTAATCTAATGAAAAAATTATTACTAACTTTCTACAACGTTGTTTGCCACAACTAATTATAACATCCCTTTTTCAAAAAAATATTCCTACTCAGTATGACATAAGTTGAAAAGCATAATTTTAAAAGAACTTACAAATCTATTTCATTTTCTTGCATTTCTTTGAACTTTTTGAGAGACGTACACGGTCATACATATTATGAAGTAAACCCTAATCCTTGTGATTATAAAATTCGTGGATTCTTACGCAAATTTTGCAGTTTCGCAAAAAAAAAAACAGATTTCAGGTAGTAATTATTTATGATACGAATTTGGATTAATTTTTCTTCCAGTTTTTATAACTTAGTTAACGATACGTTTGTGTAGTAACATTATACATTTACTGGCATAATATGTTACAAAACACCACAAGCTCAGAGGTATGTTATTTTCCTCCACACCCTTCTGTTTCTCACCTTTCTTCTATTGTAACGGGCTTTTCTTATTATAGTTAGTGACTCCATCCTATTTTCACTGTCCTTCATTCTCTTTCATCTTCTATTCATTCTAGATGCCTTAGTCAGTGCACTCTTCTGGATATGATAATCTCATCTATTTTTGGTGACTGCTACATTCCTTACATGTCTTCATTATTTCTCCTTAGGTAGCCCTCCCCCATCTTCTTTCCCCCTAGAAATCTTCTTAAGATCTTCCTTATCCAACCTCAATATTTTCTCTCGATTTTTTATTGAGGCAATTTCACTTTATTTGCTTTCTTCATCACCTTTCAGTTATGGGTACATCATCTGCATAGCTTACTATTTGATTACTTTTAAGCAATATGTGTTCTTCTCTGTTCAGCTGTATATATCTTATGATCTTTTTCAGTACTAAATTAAAAAGAATCGTCTTCTTGTTGGAGTTCTGTGTCAACAGCAAAATCTTCTGAAAATTACCATTTAGCATCATCTAATGCATAATCCAACACATCATCCAATAGCCTAATCAATTTAGTTGATATCTCATATTGTTTGATTATTCTACTTAGTTTATTCCTTTTTACAGAACCATATGCTTTTCTAAAGTCGACTAATAAGACCATTGCTATAATCCTGTATTGATAGCATGTAGTTTCTTCACCATGCAGTTCCGTATTGATCTCCCCTTTTCAGATCTTTTTACAATGTATTTTATAGTTTAGCAAGTACGTAGGTTATCATAACCATGGAGATATTCAATACTTAACCGCATGACACTCAAAGAATTTCATTACAAAAGACATTAAAACATTTTGCAATAACACACCGTAAATTCAATTAAATAATTTAATAAAGTTATCCGATGCGTAGAAGCTGCCCATCCCAAAACGAGAAATCTCATAAACTTGATTTATGTCCTGATGCAATGAGAAGTTCTCATACCGTCGGTTTCATTAAATTTATTTCTACAAAACCAGTAGACGCATCTTTCTCCAAATTACGATTTAGCTTTGGCATTGTAATAATGATAAATAAGAATTCTGCAAGAGGTGCTCAATCCGATTCTAAGGCGGATAAAAGTGTTCTCCAGTGACAAGATCGCGTTTCCATTTTGGCTGCAAAGAAGGTGTTTCGATAATGTGATGTAAAAATGTATCCAAAAAGTCTAAAGAAGTATTCATCGTAGTAATATCAGGTATCCTGATAGAAGACTTGATTTTGCCAGCATTTTTTAAGAAAAAGCAGCACAATGGAAAATATCTTTAACCTAACTCAAAATGAAAATAAGGTGGCAGCATAAATGTGAAACATTTGTATTTTACGGATTTTGGTTCCAATAATAGTTAGACTCTACTGTAGACAAGTTCGCTATTAATACTCTAGTATAGGATTTATCGGCTTTGAAGAAAAACAATAATTTTATGGTTCTATGAATTATATGTCATAAACAATGTATGGAAACCTTCTAGTGATCATCTTATATGATTAGAATAAGGGTACTTTGAACAATAAATGTTTATAAAGAAAAAAATAATAGTTCTCTTACGTTCTAAAAAATACTCATAGATTTCCAAGAAACAATGGAGTTTGCTATAAAGAAATGTGTTTCCAATTCCTGGAAAACGGACCAGTCCACATTTCCCCTCTATAGGTATTGGGGTTAGTATTAATCGGTTTAATCGGTGTAAGTCAGGACCGTACTTATATTCAAGTGTAAATATAAAACAGAACGCAACAACATTAAAGTTTAAAGTAAGATTTATAAGAACTTTGTTTAATAATAATAATAAAGACAAGTAACATTTATTAAGCAAATTATTATAATAAGGTGTTAACGTAAAATTATATAGGTACATATTTAAAAATTTAAATAAATAAATACAACCCCAACCGAACCCACTGCTCGACTATAAAAATATATATCGGCACGGCGCTATTTGGAATGCGATGTTGTGACATTTCACATAAACAAGATAACCGCTTTTTGTATATCATGGAAATGGGTCCTTGTCTTATAAAATTGCTTTGATAAAATCTTTGTGTTTTGTTGAAGAATGGTTTTATCAAACTTCGCCGAACTTCTTGAAATTATTCACGTCTCTATAATTTACCATTCTGAACAACTTTTTCAAGTAATATTTTGCTGTATTTTCAGCAGAAAAGGCACTTTACCAGAAACCTAAACAATTTTTTACTCGGTGCACTGAGCATTTCAAATAGGATTGTTTAAAAAATGGTCCTACCAACTTCCGCAAGGGATACCTTTTTCAAATAAAACAGGTAGAAGAATCGATTGATTTGATAGTAAGATGGATACACTAATCTGCAAAAAAGTTCTGCCATTTAAAAGAAACATGATGTGCCACAAGTGGCGCCCTCTACTAGTGACGTCAAAATTAGAAACAAATTTGAATTTCTCGTTCACAAAAACCCACGATTTACAAATTTTATGCATATATTTGGATTTTTTAAGAAGTAATTTACAAATATCGAAAATAGAATTTTAACTTTGGCACACTGTATTTTTGTTAGATTAAACGATTTATTTTCACTTAAGGAATCTGTAGTTTCATTTTTGCTACTTCATTTAAAAACCCTGTATACTTAATTTTATTTTAAATTATTATTGGCGAAATTGAGCAAATACTTGTATAGAAAGTAAATACGGTCCACGGTCCTGTCTACTTTTCACCAGCTGAACGCGGAAGCCTTTGATATTCTGAGTTTCTTATGTCGTTTTTTTTATTTCCTTATATCGATGATATAAACTGTACATAAGTAACTATTATATACGCGTATATATGTTGTGTGACCGTGACATTCACAATTTAGTACTGACCCTAGTATGTGCGGGCATTTATTTTGTGCAGGACTGTCCGATCACGTGTCGGTCCGGTGGAGAGACTGGAAAAAACACCCCAATCCGGCGCCCTCGGCCAGCGCTTATCCGGTTGCGCCACCGGCTCAATGTAGAGCATTGTGTCGGTGGTTAGGGCTGATGAGGGCCCAGGCTGGGGAGGCCCCCGAAATCAATATCGAGCCTCCTTATGCGTCACCCTTGGCGTTCCGACAGCGGTATGAATCCTCCCCGGTGAGTCACTGGCACAATACCCGATGAATAAATAAACAATCCGAGGCGTCACGGCGATGTTGCTTATGAGTATGCTGTTTATGAGAGATAAAAATACGTGTGGGAGTGGCCGTGGTGTGATCATTTATCGAGAAGACGTATTGTTCTCGAACGATTATATTTACAGGGCGAGTCGACGGAAAACCACAAGTTTCGAAGCTTTGAGTCGAAGCCACCGTTCCGCTATTTTCTTCATTTTCTTGAAGATACAACTTTTTACTGGTAAAAATATTGATCCCTTTCTATTCTGAATGCTTAAAATATGTATTCAGAATTTATGTTTTCTTTCTTTATTTCTTTCTATTTTTGTAAATGGTGAAGAAAGTCAACCCATATCAGTAATAGTCTTGTTTATGTAGAATACATAATAATAAAGTTAGTTAAACTTAGGAGTAAAAACAATAGATGGCGATACTCTTTTAAAATCCATGTCATCCTTATTTACACTATAGGCAAGGGTGACTTGGATTTTAAAGGAGTATGAAGTGATAATGGATACTTTTTGTAAAAATCAAACATTTTAAACTCCTTCAATGAAATTACAGAGTATTATCAACATTATGTTGTATACCTATTTACAAAGGTCACAAAGCAGGATCTACGTGCAATCCGGACAGATAAATATGTATTTATTATAAAAGGGAATACCAACAATTCATTTTTGCATAAAAATATTTAATGTTTGTTAATAATTATTTTCACCTTTCAATCCGTTTTCTTTATATAGGATGTAACAGTAACTTTACAACAAATTTAATATTTATTTTCTTTCATGTATTCTTATGGAGAAGGAGGAAGAGCCTCTTAATTAGAAACCAAAACCATCTGAATCTATAAAAAAATTTTAATGCTAACTTATTTTTCCAGTTCAAGAAGTATTTTAGAAAAAAAAATAATTCTCATTTTTTCGTACAATATATGTTTCACATATGTTATGTATGTAGTAGGAGAACACACAAAAATTCATCATTATAATTCAAAAATTACTTTTCATATATGTATTGGACGTTAAAATTGTGAATATCTATATTTTTCCGAGCAGTTGCATTCACGAAAAATGGTTTTTTATTGTACTTCTTTAAAAACACCTAATTTTAGTGAATAAAAATACAGAACCCACACCGATCTAGTCACCTCGATTCAAGTACTGACGCCTTAAACCGCCCGACCACTGACCGATCGTCGAATATTTAGGTACATTTCTGTAATATTTTTTGACATTTTGTCCACCTTATCTGACAGACTAATTCAAAAACAAATCACCTCTGAAATAATTTGAGAGTAACCATGAAAATGCATCATACATGCCAAACACTGTATTGTCAGCGTTGTTTATTTTCTGTCAATTAAATTTATGCTGATAAAATGTCCTCAGATGAAAATCCTAAAATTATTATTCTTCTAGTTTACTTTGTCGAAAAAGCTAAGTATATGAAATCTTCCACGTTATGGAGTCGATTCTTAATAGTAAAGAGTTCTTTGGCCATAAAAGAAAATCAACAAATATCCAAAATCTATTGGTTTCTTGAAGCGTCAAGCTGTAGGATATAGACTGAAAAAGTTCAAAATTTTAACAGCAGAACAAGTATTCAAATTTGTATGTGAGGCTCCAGATAATAATAATAATAATATATAATATCTCTACCCCTCATTCTAATCACAGGGATTAGCCCAGAAGTCGGAGACTTGTGCGGGAGAGGGGGCGGCATATTATTATTAAGCAGGCCGCATTTGCGCCCAGGAACGACTTACGTTGGTAGGCCCTAACCACTATTCAGTGCAGGAATGAGGGAAACCTGGAAAACCTCATTAATTAGGGGGGTAGTCAAATATCAACCGGTATCAATCTCTCACATTGACCCAAGCTAACATTATTCCACCCTACCATACCCGCAGAGAGGGTGCCAATCCTCTCCACTAATATAGCTTATATACGGTCTACCGGCAGCTGGGCGCGAACCAACTCCGATCTAGTCATCTCGATTCAAGTACTGACGCCTTAAACCGCGCGACCACTGACCGACTCTCCTAACAAAATCAATTTTAGTGTTTGGGATCTTTGGTGTGTGTCGAATAGATGATTAATATGTTTAAATTTAGATGATGTAGTAGATAATAAGCGCTTTCTTGTATTGTTATTATGAGATGGAAAAGCTCATACATTAAGAAACTTCACCATTACTAACAAAGGATGTATATTTGAGTCCTGCAGATTTTATTGTAAATATGGAGTTCTACTACCTAAAAATATGAAAATCAGTAGATTTGATGCTTATCGAAACGGCAACAGTTACGCTACACACGTTGGATGCAGAACACCAAAACTAGAAGATTCCAGAAAATATACCGGGCAAGGACTAAGGCGTTCTTCGCCAACCATATTGGTGGAAAGCGACGTTGATTTACTCACCATGATAAGGCACGGAGCATAGCGTTCTTCCAATATAGCAGAAGGATATATAGAACAATCCATATAAAGAAAAATTGAGATATCACAAAAACTGTTTAACACTCCTCACTCATAAAATATAACTGTATCATTCGTTCGAAAAAATCAAAACAATTGCGAAGAGTCTGCTTCAGTAACTGCAGTTTCACAAAATGAAACTCCAAAAGGACTAAACTTGTGCAATAATACGAATTACATACGAATACATAACCATTAATAATAACAATTCAAATTATTAGTTGGAGCTGTTATTATTAATAGTTAGTTAATTAATTTTCAATATTCTTACTCTAGTAGTTACATACTTTTATGTAACTGTTATGAAAATAAAAATGTTTCAAGATTCTTTCGTATGTCTTTTTTTTGTTATATCGTTTTTATGTTTTCGTTTTCAAAGAAGTATGATAAAAAGCATCGTTCATTACACGTCTTAAAATAGATTTTTCCGTGCTGAGAATTTGTCATACGTGCACGGAAAAATCTTTTTCTACAAAACTGTTAAAAGTGGGCTTTTTAATTATCATTTTTAATGATAAAAATGTCATTTTTTGACACTAGTGTTAAAAGTAAATCAAAGTTTATTTAAATTTTGTTTTGAAAATTAATAAAACGTTTTAACAAACACATGAACAGCTTTTTATTTTAAATAAGTACAAACCAACATTTTAACTAGCTATTACTATTAACATTTATAGTAAAATTAGAACAATTTGAAATTGTAATTCCCTGCGGAGTCATCATACTTGAGTTGGTTTTACTGTCAACATGTATGACACATCTATTTTCTGTAGAAATACTACTGGTAGTACTGGTGGTCTTGCTAGTAGTTGCAGCAGTAGAAAGTATTTAGCACGCAATTTCCTTCTTCTGTTCCAGTGAATTTTCAATGTAGCCTTCAGCTACCGTCGAAGATTTCCATCCTCCATGTCTCTTGATGGTAGTAAAATTTGCACCAGAACCTGCTAACAATGTCGCCGATGAACGACGAAAACAGTGACCGGTGTAAAGTTGAGGATTTAGTAGATTCAAGAACTCTGCAATGTCGATAGGCATTTTACCAAACATGTTAATTCCGACTGGATTCTTCACACATTTATTCTTCATATATTTAAGAAAAAGTCGTCTATGGTCAGCGTTGGGTGGCCGGAGTGACATATACTTTCTAAAAAAGTTTAAATAGAATTCACCAACAACACTGAAAGTCCGAGGCACTTTCGTTTTAGTATCTGGTATGGTCACAACAACCGAAGTGCCCAAATATTCGATATTGTCGATGGTCATCTGACACAATTCCTCCCGGCGACACGCCCCGAAGACACCCACTATTGCTGCGACTTTCATCATCAGATACTTTTCGTCTTCTGCTTCTGTGAGAAATTTGTCAATATGCGTCTTCGTCAAAACTTTTTACTTTTTTGCTTGATATCCTTCGCCCTTCCGTTTAAAAAAAGCAATAAGTTTATAATGTTTGCTTATATCTTGATCTTGCTTTATTTTTAACATAGTTTTGATCATGGAATAATTTGACCACAGCGTTGACGATTTCCATATCTTGGCTTTTTCCTCAAAATATGCCAGTAAAACACTTTCGTTACATTTCCCAGGGACCTTTTTAATGTTGGACCATTCCGAAAAGCGTCTATAAGCGATTTCGTACTGTTCCTTTGATTTTGCCGGCAATAATTCCAATGTTGCTCGACTGGCGGCTTTTTCGATTTCAGCAGGGATGGATTCGTTACGCTCATTATCGAGATTATTCATTATACTTATAATATTACTAGAAAATGCTGTCAATATTTTTGCGTTTTTTCCGTAACTAACAACAGCACTGGTTGCTACGAAAATTTTGGTTCATAAACATTGCGATCTGTGTGGAATTTTTTGATTTCTTATTTTTATTGAGTTTAAAGTTCTTCCGATTGTTTTGTAGAAAAAGTAGTGTATGATATACGTGTTAAAAGTGATTTTATTTTGTGAGTGAAGATGATTAAAAAACGAGCGTAGCGAGTTTTTAACTTCACGAACTTTTAACACGTATATCATAAATAGCTATTATTTCCAGACTCCTAATGAAATATACCTACCATTATAACGAAGCATTTAGCCTGGATTCAGCGTGGACTAGACACAACACAAGTCCGTTTCACTGCATGTGTCCTGCAGGCACGGACATTTACGCGTTTTCACTTTAATGGAGTACTTACAAGTCACTAATTAAACCAATTTGATCAATAAGGCTATTTATAGTACGAAATAAAAAGGGCAATTTATTCCCAATTAGATAATTACCGATGGCCCGATACGCGCTCGTAAAGAAAAATTACCTCAATTACTCCAACCGAATCATCATCGTTTCATTGGCCGCAATGGAGATTTTAAACGGACCCCGACAATAAATCGTATATAATTTTTTCCAAAGCGAATTCCTTAATTACAGTAGTTGAATCGTTCCGTGTTACGACTCGAAACACCGAAACATGGGGGTCAATTAAATTATCCGGAACGAAATTTTCGGTGCATACGGACTCATTATTGATGATGCACATGCTTCCCACCGAGATTTCCCAGACGGCTTTTTGCATAAACTAACACGATGGCCCCCTCCCGAGGAAGACGCCGTCACGCACTGATAGTTTGGTACGAGTATAATGTTTTATGCTATCTCCAAAGGGCAACTCATAAGAAAGTTCTTCGAACTAAAATTATATGTAGAATATAGATGAATCATAAATGTGAAAATATTAAAAGAATAAATAAGTAACGAAGTGTTGGAAACATCAGGGATTCCGCAGGGATCAGTACTAGGACCTTTTCTATTTATCGTAGCCGTAAATGATGTTTTGGATGATACTGATGCTCATGTTTGACGTATAGCTTCACCTTATTCCTGTTTAAAATTCTGTATATTTTTCAACGAACAAAAAAAAATACTAATAAAAAAATTGTAGCGTTGCATAATGCAGGAAATAATGAGATTGTGAGGCTTACTGAAACATATATTTTAATGTAATTTACTCAGGATTCTTTTACTAATAAATAGAGGCCCCAAAGGTAGAAAGCTGAGCGAAAAAGGGGCCCGGGGCCCACCTCTACAAGGCGAAGGCGTCTGGCCGTCCGATCCAACAACGTAATAATGTGGAAGATAATTCTTCTCGGTCCCGCATATCCTACTAAGAAGAATACTGGCGCGCACTATAACAATTAAAAACTCTTAAGGCAAATACAAAATTTAACCTTTTCGAACGTTAGATTAACAATATGATGTTTTATAGAACAGTTTCGTAATTGTTATTTGAAATATTTGTTAAAGTTAATAATTTTACATCAAACTAAAATAATAATGATAATAATTAAATTAATAAATATTTGATGACATTTTTAAAAGGTTAAGTGAAGTAGTTTTTGGGCTCGCCATAAATAGCCGTGAAAAACTGTTAATGTAATAGTTATTGAAATACACTTAACAGTTTCTTTTTCTCGGTGTAATATGATTACTTGCAATTTAGTGAAGGTGTTTTTGTTGTTCAATGAACATAGATTTTAGTTTTCAATGCAATTTACGGCTTTGTTTTAAGGTGACCTTCATTTTTAATGTTATAAAACATTGTAAAAATGTAAATGATACTGGATCAACGTAGTTAAACCAGCATTTGAATTATCTTATTAATTTTAAATTTCATTATACAGGATGACTCAGAAAGCATAAGTCAACGCTAAGTTGGAAATACTAGACACCAAAATATTATGTTTTAGCTCATCACGCCTTATACGAATGTCGCTGGTTTAAGAAATACAGGGTGTTCAATAGTTGAATAAAGTATTATGTCGTGGCATAACTATGTAATCATTAGCTAATAATTTTGCATGAATAATAAATCATTTCATTTCATCTAAAATAGACGTATTTTAGCCTTTATTTTAGACGAAATTAAATTTTAACCATTTAAGTTAATTTAATAGATATCATATATTAGACTAGTTTTTAGATAAATTATTTAGATGTTGTTAAGATAGACAAAAAATGACAAATACTATAACAATATCAAATATACATCATTTAGACTATATTTTGGACCATGAAATATCTATATTAATTTTGCATATCCACAAGATATTATTGATAGGGAATCTTATAAATAAATTATTTTACATCTAAAAATAGTAATCTAAAATATTAAAAATATGAGAGTTAAATAAAATGTTTTATAGACTTTATTGAATAAAGGACTTTTACTCTGAAAAACAAGCCGAAAACCGCCTCCAACCAAAAAGCAAGTCGAACATCTATAAGAGAAATGTCCCTCATTTACCCGCCCCTGAATATTGTCCTCAAGTTCTAACTGTGACAAATAGTAAACTATTGTTTTTTATTAGTCTACGGACACGAGTTATAGATGATTATAATGATTTTCGGTCTTCTATACAATTATTATGATCATTATTTTCTTTGTAGAAAAAAATAATAATATAAATATTTGTAATCTTCTAGGTCTTATAGTATTATATAAATTAATATTTCAAATTTCTTTCAAAAACATTTCTATGTTAATCCTGGTTATATACCATTTATATTTAAAAATAAAACATAAATTTAAAAATAAATGTTTAAAATAATTATAAAATTTAAAAAAGAAAATGTTTGTACGTATGATACACATTTCTTTTAACAGTAAATAAGGTACGGTACGCTTAATATAGTTAAATAAACAGTTTTGCATTATTTTTAAAAAATTTTGAAACATGTAGTAGCGATTTTAGACTATATATTTATTATTTATTAGCATTTATTATTTGACATATAGTTAGTTATATTTAGTCCTTGATTTATGATAATACATTTTTATATTAACAAACTTTTTATGTCAATAAACTTTTATACAGAATTAAAAAGGTTTTTTTTTAAATAATTTTTGGTATTTAAAATACTATATGGTTTCTACAGATGTTGAAAAAATAAATATTTCTAATAGAAGTATACAAATAGACAGTATAAATATAGATCTTCTATCGACGTTTAAAAGGGTATGTTTTATCGACGTCTAAGATTATATATTTGATCGACGTCTCAAAAAGTTCCAAAAGTATGTTATTTTAAGATCTAAAAATAATACTTTTTAGACGTCTTCAAAATGATTTCAAAAATACAAAATATTAAGACGTAATATTATAATTATAAAAAGACATCTAAATGCAAGACAAATCCAGATTATTATAAGAGGTAAAACAAATCTATTACTGAGATGTCTACGAAAATACATCTTAAATACGTTTAATTATGATAAGAAATAGACATACATATGGGGGACATTTAGATGTCATAAAAATATCTAATTTTATGATGATTTTCACCATCTTCAGATGGTCTTTCTGACATCTTTTAAATATTTTTTAGATGTACTATGTGTTATTTGGGATAATAATACTACTACTGTTTTAAAGAGATTTGTCAGTATACTCAGAATACGTAGGCATATTGTTCAAAGCTAGTGTTTTTGTTTTTAATAAAAAAATGAATTTTGGTATATCCATTTGGAAAATAAATTTCTGAAGATAAGAATAAAAAATATACATATATCTATAAACACTTAGTGAATTTATTATAAGTTATGTAAATGTAAATACTCGTATTTGCAGTACAGTCTGGTACGAAACTTCGTTATCAACAAAAAGACCAGTTAAGTAAGAAAAATCGAACTGGTTTAAACCTCAAACTGGTTTCAGAATGCGATTTTAATAAATCCATGTCGTAACGGTGCACGAGAAATCAACGTTTTTGATTCATTTATAATTTGGGTCCAAAATTAAGGTTGCATTACACTGCACTTATTTGAGACGTTACGCCATGCTGATTAAACAAATGTGATGATGCGAATTTACAGCCCACTCCGCTGATTTTTGTTTTACAATATAGAATGGTGGTGTTAAATTATTTTAACTATTTTCATACATAGTATTTGTAGGGTTTAATGGAATTGTAGAAAAGAAATAGTAGAGACACATTTAGTTTCTTTCCATTTCTAAATCTGTGGACGTATACCACGCTCGATGAGCTTTTGGGTGTGGTTTTCTTTCTGTGCGTTTCCTATATAAAATTTACGTGACCAGGACCCTAGCACTAGGGCTGAATGTGTAAATAAGAGGCAATAATCTAGTCGCTTTTCGGTAATTTGCAAGTTACGAGCTCTAATCTAAACTCGGGAAGTTTTTTCCGCGACTACAAAGTTTACCCGTCCGTAAAGATTTGTAGATAAGAAGAGGGGGATTATCCGCTACAATTTAAGCTACCATTAAACTTAATCTTTCGGCCAGAAACGCGGGTTTGGGTTCCTTTTTGCACAGACAGGCTGCTATTTTCTAATCATTACATATACTAATTGAACTACAGCAATATTCGTCGTTTTAGTGCATTAACAACCAAATGCATTATCGAAATGTAAGAGAAAGATATAACACTTGAATATTATGTTTTTTCTATTGACGCAGCTAATCCAATAAGGCTAATAAGGCTTCATCAAGTCAAGTAGCTTGATGTTTTCAAGAACTACTTAATCAAATATACAGGGCTAACTATGACAAAGTACAAAAAATTTAACCACGTGCTCAGGGAGCCCTAAAAGACAATAAAAAAGTTATTCCAGAATTTTAGCTCGATATTTAAAAAATGGGACAAAACTCTTTTTTCAACGGAAAGTCGGCGCTTATGATGAGTATCGACTGAGATGGCTTATGGCTTCGATCCATAGTTGACATTACATCTGTCAACAGCTACTATGCGGTCGTTTGCAGTGTTTCTAAATGCAGAAACGACAAAAATTATTTTAACATTCTTATTAGTAATGAGACCTGATAGGTAGATAACAGTTAATCCAGTTAGCTCCAGTATTTTGCATTCGTTTTTCATGGTAAAACTACATTTTCACTCACTACCGATAAACACACTTCCCGTAAGTACAGTTAGATACAACGCCTATGTATTATAACAAAATCGAAGAAAGGGATGAGTAGGTAGGTTCTAATAGATAACAGAAAACGTTTAACACCCGCGGCAGTCTTGTCCCATAACCTAGAAAAACAGGCCAGCGAACTATATTGTGGGAAAATATGTGTACCCGATACATATTCCTTTATTTATTAACTATAAAACGTTTAAAATTAAAATAAAGCACTAAAAACTGAAGAAGAACACAAAACTACAACGTAAATACAGGAATTACATGACAGCGAACCGACTAGACTGGACCGACTGCCGACTGTGGCCGACTGTTACATGACGGTTGCTGGCTGGTTGCATACTGTCTGATTCTTACGTTAAATAAGGATTTAATATAATATCGAAAAAAAAATTTTTTTCGCTTTATAAATAAGTTTGGAAATTTTTTGAAAGGAAATTCTGTCAATTCTTATTTTTTTCTATCCCCTTTTAAAATATTTGTACTTAGTCATAGTTAACCCTGTATAATCGCTGAATCATCGACTCTATATTACTATTCCTCAAGAAGCATACTTGTGATCGTTTTTTCTGGGGTCGTGTTATACAGTGCGACGATAAATTATGTATTAGTGTCCCACACAAGCAGAAGTATTGCTTCGCCTTTATTTGATGTTGAATTTAAAACGTCCAAATCAGGTAGCAGGAACGCTGGAACGTTTCCATTCAAAATCCATCCAGAAATTGCTATATTACAATTGAAGGTTGCTACTTTGGGCAAAACAAAGAACATATTTGTTTTCTATAAATATATCTAGGAAAAAAGGGAAGGAAAATAATTTTTTATGGAAAGTTATATATGATTTGTACATATAACTGGTAACCACTTTACACATTAAATAGTAATTTGCCATTAAAGTAATAATATTCTGATCTGTTATTTCACATTATTTACCTAAGCAATAAATAACCAACAATCCACTGTGTAATATTACAAATAATGGTTATCAGTGTAGATTAACCATAAGTCTTGATTCACTTGAAACCATTTTTTGTATTCCGCTGGACAAGCTTAAAGCAGATTTAGACTGCCACTGTACATAATTATATAATTATGTTACAGACTATCTTACAAAAAAGATAATTAAAAATGGATAAAAGAAATGAACCGCTTACAGAAATTATTTTAATGTAAAGGCGGCGCTTGACTGAAACGTTCAGCCCTTGCGATTCATTGTGCACGCCGTTAGCTGCTAGTTTAAAGATATTCTAATTTTTTAAATTCTCCTCGCGTCCTCGTCCAATTTCACGCGTATTATCCTTCCCAGATCCTAATGGGCGTACGAAGGTAATCCATTTCTCATAATTAAAACTAATCTAGCAGAGATAATGAATTATGCGTGCGACGCACAGCAAATGATAACCCAATCTGTATCCAAATTACCGCCGACGGCGACGACATCGCAACGAAATTCATCAATAAGGGAAGAGAGGAGAAAATTAAATTGGGTCAAATTATAAACAGTTTCCAATTTCCACGGGAAATCGCCTGCGAAAGGATAAAATCTGATCAATAAATCCGATTTAGTTTCGATACAGTTTACTAGTCAAAGGTTCGACAGGAAAGCCATCTTTCCAGGGAAGAATCGAGAAAGACGAGCTCTGATTCCTGCAAGAAGTTTAGATTCAATATCCTGTTCCAATTCGCTGGAAGCGTAGGTAGAATTTTTTCGGTAATATTCAATCAGTTATTTGCTAGCTAAATATAGCTATGTATGCAATAAGTTAGGGAAATAGCTCAAATAACTATAGTTATCATAATTTTTTATTGAAAATTGTGAATTTCGATAATGTAAATCAAGAATCCTGAGGGAATGTTGACATAAAATCGAGTTTATTAGGTTTTCGTTAATATTTTGTGTCAATGATTTATGAAAAATGTCCGAATCTTCTGCTTACAACGATTATATGGAAGATGATATAGAAGAATTATCAAAAATTGCGAGTCAATCGTTATTGCCGACAAAATCCAAAGATAGATATGAAGAAGCGTATCGCTTATTTGAAGATTTAAGTCATCCAAAGCAAGTAACTATCATTGAGGCAGTTCTACTAGCCTATTTTGAACAAAAATCTAGAGTATACCAGAGTTCTACGCAATGAACAAGAATATTGACAAGAAAGAAATTTCCAAGTTTAACGTAAATCCGTAGGGTATAGATCCAGGAAGTCTAGAGTTTTAAGAAAATCAGAAGTTGAGACATTTTTGAAAGAAGCAGATGATGAAACCTACTTGATTATGAATGTAATGTATAATATTCACACTTCTCTCCAACTATTGAAATTGTTTCTTATTTTAGATACTGTTGATTATTGGTATCAGTGGAGCATGCCATCGTGAGAAATCAACGGTAACAGAATTATGACAACAGACAGGTCTTGAATATGTGACAACGTCGTTCACATACTTAGTATTATATCATATATCCTAGGTTTTTTATGTTTTATACATAATTATTACAAATAGGCACACCTAAACGTATGTACTTGCTATGAATGGTTTTCTCTTTTTACAACACAGAATAATAGTTACAAGTGTTTAAATGACTCCTGTTTCTTGCAAGAAGCGTTTACTGTACAAACGTCTCGTAACCAGAGAGTTTTACATAGATTCGCCGTAAATTAATAAGCAATGCAGCTGGTTATGGTTACTATAAATTGTTCTATTTTTGCTTATGTACACTCACAAACATCAAAGAAAAATTAGACGAAAATGAATCGCACTAGCTGTACGCACCAGTATGACTAATATTACTTTTAGGTTATCACCAGCAGCCTGACACTGCAACGTTGTTGTACGTTGCAGTTTTAACGAATTTCTCGGAAACTTCAATTGTTTACTTCATAAAATTATGAACAAATTACGTTACATGCGTTGTTACTTAACCTTAATTATACTGTCACGGATTTCCCAATCCGTCTTTTTCTTTTACCAGAAAAACAGAGAGTTAATTTTTACTGATATTTATTAACACTGTACACTACCAAATACTAATTACAACTCAACTAAACATTATTTAATTAATCACTATCTTTATCGCTCTGAATTCTAATTGATCTCTCCGAAATTCCCAATTCAAGACTATAATTCAAGACTGTAATTCAATACTGTCTGACTCGGCCGTTTATTCTTCTTTTTTAGACCAAACGAATATTGCAGGTATTTTCTGGCGTCTCTAGATCCATGTCTCGAACGATTTACGTCGATTCCACATTTTTTCCAGTCGCGCCTCGATACATGGCATTATTTGTTTGTTTACCAGAATCGCGTAGGGGAGATCGGGGCAATCTAGCGTTTCGCGGTACCACAGTCGTCGAATTGGGATGCAAATTCTGTGACAGTATCTTAGTTTGAAATTTTGTAACATAGTTTTGCATATTATTGCAGTTGTATTTTTATTTTTCAAAATGTATTTGTAGATAAACTATTCGTTTTAGACAATTTTTTCATAAGAGTTTTTTTATTGCATTTAGTCAGATATATAAGCCCTTAAAATTACGGCACTCATATTCCGGACACCCTGTATATTGATAGAGATTTTTAACACAAAGACCAATATGAGAAATGGACTATTTCTACCACACGTAAAAATCTTTACGTCTCGGATGATTTTTGGGGAAACTTATGCGTATGCCAGTATCATGCCTATAAGTTTTTCGTTTGAGAAATTATGCTTTTATAATCTCGAATAGGACCATAATTGATAATAAAGTACTGTTACAAATACCATACTACTTAGTTTCTATAAACAAAAAATGTTCACCTTATTTTTGTAAACTGCAGAAACTAAAAATATTTTACTACGTTTTCTTTTCTCACTATTCGTCATTATTTGTCCTCAACTATAATTTTTCATCTTTATGCGTATAGGTTAAAAATGACCCTGTATAAAAATTGAAAGAAAGGTTCAGTAGTTCAAATAAATATTACAGTACATTAGAAAATATGATGAAACTTCTTCTGCTTGAGTGTTTTCCTGGAATATTTAAAATTTCCATTCTCTTACATATCTTCCTGGAAAGCTCTTGCGCTGTTTTTTTCGCACATTTAATATTTTACTAAAGTAACGACTTCCGTCAGACACAATACCAAAGTGAAATATATTTCGAAGTTATACTTCGCTGAAAGGCATTAAAATGTAAACTGAAATCTTTCATTTATATTTTACGACGTGCTGGGACGTTCATTCTTATCTCATTTTGAGCTATTCATTTTTATTCAAACTTTTCCTTCCATAAATGTCTTCAAGTAGAGGCGTTCTTTATTCCTTTGTGTTTAATAGAAAACTTTTCCAAAATCTGGGCGACGTCTCCTCCAGATCTCATTTCCTATCGATGATTACTAATATAAGCATCCGTCCCTTGGAGAATATTGCTTATTGACGACGCTGGAATATTATAAAATATGCCTTTCGTCGTATCGTAGTCGGCTTTTATTACTCTCAAGCGAATTAAGAATTATTTGTTGATTTGTTGAAGCAGTCGCTGGCTTTGCCTTTGTCCTTTGCACAAAGATGTTGACGAGAAACTTGATTGGAGGTTTTGGAAGACAAGAATATGGCATGGTTATTGTAGATTGCACCTTCATCAATTCTAATTATTTGTTCTCTCAAACGTCTTAGATCTCAAGATATGATTCATCATCAGGAGAAGCTATGTTCCCAATTAGGTATCTTGTCATGAAAGATATACTAAGAAATCATACGTTAGTTTCCTTGAAATAGTATATTTTATTAGAAGTATGGAAATAGGAATTTTTTCGTGAAATTGTGACATAATCTCATGCCAGGCGAACACAAGAAGTCATGCAAGCACACGGATATGTCTATAATCTAGACTTGTAATGAACGATACTTTTTATTATATTTCTTTGAAAGCGAAAACATATAGACATAAAAAAGACGTACGAAAGGAACTTGGAACATTTTTATTTTCATAACAGTTATAGGAATAAAGAAAAACATGTAACTACTGGAGTAAGAAAATTGAAAATTATCTAACTAACTAACTATTAATAATAACAGCTTGAGCTTAACACCTGCCGTTTCGACATGCAATAAAAATCTTCTGCTGTATATTGTTAGGTCGTAAAGCGCCATATTTACGATAAAGTGTGCAAATATATCTAAATATTCAACCATTTACGAATTAAAATACAAAATAGGTAGGGTTAAATATCAGATAGCATATATATTTTCTTAAATTTAGTTTACTTTGCTGTATATTTCTATTTTAGTGCCATGTATTCGGTATTTTTATATAGGAAATGTTAATGGTAGAAGGTAGAGGTATATTGTTTTGAGAATTGTTGTGGAAGAGTTTAGGAACATATCTCTTTTTGCACAAAGATAAACAAATTTATATACGTTTTCAGAATTTTGTTATATGTTATAATTTAGTTAGTGGAACACGACTGAAGTATTTGTATTCATCAACTTCAATCCTTAATTATTTTCTAATTGCAACAAAAGAAAATACATATATTTCTTTGGATGCCATTACGTCTATTTATAAAACTGCTTATTGAAGTGGCGTCTCGAGAAAATCTGCTTGTTAAACCTTCGGTAATGTGGTAAAAACTCATGTACTTACAGTAGCTTTATCCCAGCTTGCACTCGACGGAGAAAAGGAAGAGAAATGTCCAATTTTCCAGGTGAACCGAGTTCACTTTGCACTATCCGAACCCTTTTTTGCTGCTCTTTATTGTTATTGCTTTCATAACGATAGATAATCGGGTGTGCGCTAGACATGTCCTTATCTTTTAATCCCAACCGAGAGTGAACACCCGACCACTTCGGGACTCATTTACATAGACGATTATAAGGCTTACACGGCGATATAAAACAGATGCAAAACTGGCTTAGCGCCGTTTCTTATTACCGCAATTTATGGCGCCTCATCCGAAGGGACGCCCGCACCCCAATCGTCCTTTTCTTATCCTTCGCGCGTGTTGTTTTATTTTCCCGCGAGTTTTTCTTTAAGTTATATATCTCCGAGGCGGATTGTAAGGCGCGCTTTAAATCTCTGCCTTGCCAAAAAGTTACTAAATCCGCCTTTAAACTGCGGAGTTTATAATAGGGTAACTTCGGCAATAATTGTAGCACTGTATCCTGAATTATTACAGGAAGGCGCACTAATTCTTCCCAAGTTTTTGTGCGGGCCTTGAACGGAACGGATTTATGGAACCATGGGTTTCGCGGGTTCGATCTCAAGCTTCAACGTTATGTTTTCGTTACTAGTCGTCTCCTTCTTCCTAAGATCCTCAAATTGTGAGGAGAGGAAGAGAGGAATAATACGTTTGTTCCAATCTACGTAGGTGTTACGCCCTCAAACGTACACATCCCAGTGTTTCCCCTTGAAAACGTCACGTTTCATGACCTTATACTCTAAGCAAACCGTCCTAATACCCCTGTCACCCCTACAGTACAGTCCGTTGTCGGGCCACCCTGACGAAAAGAACAGTGAATCTCTAGCATCCAACGACTTTACGCCGACTTTGCAATAAGTTCCTCTGACGCCCAGCCAGTGCTATATAATTTTAACAAGTGATTCTCAAGCTGCCAACGACTTCACGTCGATGTTGCACCGGGCAAATGCTCCGTTGCCCTTCGCAGATTACAAAGTTCTACAAAGGTAAACCGCGAAGAGGTCTACCTAATACCAACAGCTAACAGGCAGGGCCAAGTGAAACTACAAACTCATGTTCCCGTTGCATAACATCAATCACCAAAGTACTGTAAATTATTCCCATCCATTTCCTATCAGAGTTTACATTATTATTTCCTGTAGCTCCAGCTCACGGACAACAGAAACCGTCAAATCATTATTTTAGTTAATATAGTGTATTATTAGCATTACTTTGAAAATATCCTGAATAAATCTATTTATTTTGAGGGTTATTTCTTGTGGTTTGCCGAGTTAGATACCGAGCCATTAAAAGTAACATGTTTTTAATCTTTGGGATTGATGACCTCAAAGCAGTTTATATCAGACAGTAGGTAATCTATGTTAAATACAGTTGGTTTGAAAAGGTATCAATAACAAAAGGCAACAGCGCTGATGTAACTAACTTCTTAAGGGTAATACCCAGAGGCAACTATTTATTTGGCTGAAGGTGATTGAAAAGAAAGATGTAGCACATCATGATTTAACAGAACATCAAAGAATAATAGAACTTTTTACTATAACTTAACTTATTGTTTAATTTTTCAGATACAGGGGGCAAAAATATTCTTTCTATTCTACGGTTCTAGTTTTTACTAAAAATGATGTAGTCGTTAACCATAGATTTTTTTTATGGGATTACACAGATCTTACAAAAATTATAGGTTATGTAAGCATTGCTTGTTTCTAAGTTTGTAAAAATAGTATTGACAGGCGTGATGTCAAATCAGTGTGTTTATTATGCGGTTAGAGCATGATGAAATTGTAAGTTGGTTACGATCTACGGAGAAAGGTGGATTGGTTGTTTGGTCAGCTCGATATCCGGATCTCAGTCCACTAGATTTTTTTTGGGGGGGCTTTTTAAAGAAAAAACTGTAAGCACTTACCTACATCATATTCGAAGACCTTGAGGTGAAATAAATAATGACATGCTGATTCGCACAAGACGTTTCTAAGAATTCTATGCTATTGTTGCATTAACGAAAATGGATGTCACTTACCACCTTTTATTACATGGTTGTTTTTATTTTTTTTTTAATAAATGATTGACTACAGTTTTTTTTTTTAAAATTTAGAAAATAGAACATTTTTAATATTTCTACTGACAAAATACTTTTCACCATTGGCGTAGAAATCTAGAGGGTTCAAAGATGAACAAGATCCCATACCTACGCCACTGACTTCAGTTGAAAAAATCATTCACGTCAAGATATTAATATTTTATTATGATTACTGCATGCCAAGTTTAAGGGAAAAATATGTATTTGATTAGTAGACAAAAAAGAAAATAAAATAAATTTTGTTAAAATGTCCTGTATCAGGAAAACGGAGTGTTATAGAGAAATCTGTTGCAGGAAAGAGACTTATTTTTCATATTATCATCATTTACCAAAGTCAAGAATGGAAAATCGGGGACACCCTGTATATTAACTTATTGAAATGTGAATTACAGTGTCTAATAATTTAATCCTATAAATATAAGACTAACAGATAATATTCAGTACAATTAATAATATAAAATAATTTCGAAAGATCAGTGAAATTGTTACCGTAACGTAAATTGCTTGTCATCAAGCATCAAAGAAAGTAACCAAATGTTAGTTTCTTTGATGCTTGATGACAAGCAATTTATAAAATATTTAAAGAAAAATTCCAAACCTCAACTGCCTCTACATTCATTTTACTCCTGCTATCAGAAATACAAATAAACAAACACATCGTACTTGACCGTTTTTTATCTAGTCTAGACGCCACATGAAAGGTCCGTATCGTACTGCAAGGTTACGACAATGCTTTTTGATGGAACATTCCCATCCATCAACATTCTTAATTCCTGTAGCAAGCACACGCGGCGGCAAAGGCTACCGAAATAATTAGGGTCGTAAAGTGCAGTCGTGCGCCCTTAGCTGTGTTTAATTTAAAAATACCTCCACCCCCGCAATAGGACCACACATGTGCTAGAACCGAATGCAGCTATCCAACTCCGAAATTATACCGGCGCACATTTCGAGTTGGCGTAACATTAAAAAACATGCCGTGTTGTATGCCTTTCGCGAATTGCATGAGATGAGAATATTTATGGTAACGACAACAAAGTTCCCACTGCACAAAATATAAAGTATACACACACAATTGTTATTAAATAAATATAGATCTAAGAAAAGTATGATTGTATTCTGAAGCTATGGTTGTTTGTGAAGAATTTTTAAAGTGTGAGGAAATTGGGTTGAACTTTGAATTAATAATTTCCAAGTATGCAAATATCAGCATATATTATTTGTGAATGTGTGTATATTATTGGCATCATATACAGGGTGATTCACAGCAAAAAAGTTCTGCCATTTAAAAGAAACATGCTATGCCATAAGTGGCGCCCTCTATTAGTGACGTCAAAATTAGTTAAACATTCTTATTTGCCGTGCCAAAAACCATAATTGTGCCAATTTTTTTTATAAAACTCCGACAGGTTTCAAAGTTATATTTCAAAATAAAATTCTAGCATTGAACACCCTGTATTTTTTAAACCAGCAACATTCGGATAAGGCATATTTGGCTCAATCGCCATATTTTTGTGTGTAGTGTCTCCAGTTCAGAGATTGCCCATTCTTAATGAATCACCCTGTATATATATTTTTTGTGTATAATCCATTATGTCAAATTGTTCATTTAGGGATAGTCCATGTGATTCCAATATACTTATTGCACTAAGAAACCATGTATCTAGTAATGTAACGTATGTCATCGCAAATATTTTAGTCCTTCAGTAAGTTCTCAGTGTTTGTATGGTGTCATTAGGATTAAATCTACAGGTAACATCTTTTATGCCATCGACATGTTTATCATAATACGCTACGGTTTCTAACCAAGTACCCCATCTAATTATAACTGGTTCAGGAGGCAGAGTAATAAGGTAAAGCCTCCCTAAGAACGCCCTTTCTTGTAGACGCCTTAATGAAAACTTTTTTAACAGTTAATATAAAACTGTTTCCTAAAGGGAAACTTTCCCTTATTTTCTCAGCCACCCGATTAAATGCATCAGCAGCACAAGTAAAATGTATCATTTTTGTATATTTTTGAGATAAAATCTGTCCTGCATATATAATGAAAACAGTCAAAAACAAATTTTATAATAGTTTCGTGATTGGTTTTGTCCAGCACCTTAGAAATCAGTAAGTGGCTGTCACTAACAGAGTCACTTTTTAACGCATCAATTAAAAAATTAATTACTGAACGCCCATAAGCATCAGTAGATTCGTCTATAATGAAATAAACGAAATTGTCCGCAATGTCTTCGTGTATTGAAGTCAGTACATGGTTTTAAACCCTATATATCTTAGTCTTAACGTACTTTCATGAAAGAATTTTTAGGTTCATATATTTTTCTGAAAAGTACGTCACTTGGGGTTCATAGAAAAATACAGAGTCTTCAGCGCTGGAAGAGACATAGCTCTTCAAATGTCTTGCCACTTTAGTTTTGTCAAAAGAATTTATAATGCGTTCACACACAGTTCAAAACAGATCATTTACTTTAATACGTATGCCCCTATAACTTTCGGCAGCACTATCAAACCACATTTCAAATAATACCCATCTATTTTTTCTCTTTATACTTCACTTCATTAACTACTCTCCTGAACTAATATTTGTTAATATAAATTATGTTACTATTTATGAATAATTATTTAAATACATACGGCCAATACAACTTACAGCAGACGTAAAAAAGAAACGTATCGATGTTGCACCGACTATTACAGCGTTCCGTAAATAACTGAAACTGATGCTGTTACTGACCGCTGTTACCACCGTGTTACCGGGAGTTATGGATTGATTTGCTTCTATTTTAAAAGGTTTAGTAATGTTTTTTCCGATTATCTGTATTTGTCTGACGAATACGTGATTAAAATTAATGGTATCACTGACCCTAACCCTATTTGAAAATTGAATTTAGTTTATTTCCAGAAGTACATCAACACCAATTTTTCATCCGATATTGCTTCTTAACATTCTGTCTCTCCCGAAGTTTGATTACGTACAACTTAAAATGCTTTGTATAATTAAAAATGCCCTTATTATCCTCCGCATCGGAGCTGAAAACTTTTTAAAAACCTACCACCGTTGGCAATCATCCTGCTTCGGTTTGTATAAGAACAAAACGAGATTCCGTTCATGCTTCAATTCGTCACGGATGGCAAACACATGAAAAATAAATTATACCCCAACCATTATGCAACAGACGGAGCGTTACTTTATTTTGCTGGTAGACATTTTTATTTTGTCACGTTTCGGATACACGATACCTTGGGAAACTTCGTTTTCGATTCATAAATACGCCACGGCCAACTCGGATCGTATCCCAGGCATTCAAATTATCGAATTGGTTGTCGTGTCATTGCCATTTTTACCCGGTACGTGGGACTGATTTGGGTACGTTAAATGTTGCACTCGTTAACTTTTTTTTGTGTCATGGGTTAGAGAGTGGTATTCGCTTGTAAAGTCAGTAGCGTCACTAATAAACTTAAAAATAATTTCACTGTGTTTCTACTGGATGGTAACCAAAAATGAAATCTCGTACTCGTAATTTTAAAGGGAGTATTTAAATATGCATATTGTACCTACTATTTTATTTAGAAAAACCAATACCTTCCCAACAAACAATTAAAGTTAAAATTACGTTAACTTGACCTCTGAATTGGTCAAAAACTTTTCATGACCAATTCCGTATTTTTCCTAAAAAACTAAAGTAATATGGAAGTTAATAAATTGGTCGGCAAGAATTTTATTCCAATAAGATAATTGGACTTAAAAGAAATACGGACCAATTTTATGTTAAAATTTCAAAATATAAAAGACATTATTACCAAAATATACCCTAATTATGCCCTTTATATGATATATTTTTGCCAACATTATATGTTTGATTTTATACATTGTAATAGCGAACAGGGATAGGAAGACAAAGAAGGACTATAAGTCAGGCTACTAAACTACGTACAAGTAGAGTAGGAGTTAGTATATTTATAGATATTTAGATTTTAATATAATAAAGTCTGTATTTGTACAACCCAGGAAATTTGTTCGTATAATGTCATGACCAAACTTTCATAAAAATAACGCGCCTTATAAATATACATTTTTACTATTTCTTTTTAATAATATTTCTATACTGAAAAATAACCTAAAATAAAACTGAATGTACTTCGTGATAAAATCTGTTTAATAATCTTTCGTCATAAATGTATTAACTAATATTATCTGTATTAACATAATTTTAATGAGTAATCAATTAGAAATAATGAACAAAACATTTAGTGCTTATTACAACATGGCCGCTCAAATAAAATCAACTTTGAAGTCAATTTGTCTGTAAGTTTTAACCTATAGGGCAGATTGCCTATGCCAATGTTGACGTCACAGGAAAATATTATCTTTGTGGTTGAGATTTCCTCCAAATGAAGATATTTTATGGTAATTTATTACCAATTAAATTATTACTAGGTACCTACATATAAAATTCTACTCTTGGATTTATTTGTGATTGAAAATTCAAATTAAAGCCAATAATATTATGTATGCGTAATAACAAAAACAAAATAAATATTTTCGAACGGAATTCAATTCGAATTTCAATTCACGTGCACTACTGAATTCATCTGACATGATAACAGTCATAAGAATACTTATATATGAAGTGTTTATCGATATATTATCATTAGATTGATTTACATAATATGCAGTGTTGGCTTAAATTCGTTTTTTACAACTCTGTAATATTGTGTAGGGCTTGGTTTTCACTGCAGATCGCCAAAACACAAAACAATTTCTACGCGCTATTACATGAAGATCTGTCGGAATACATATAACAAGAAGCTTGTTTCTTAAAAATCCTTTATAAGACACACTTACGTCGAAGTATTATTAACAAGTAAATTTGTACCATAATATAGAACAATAGCTCTATTAGGTTAATTGAAATGGTTAAATATTCTTTAGAAATTATCAACAAAGTTGGAAATAGATTGATATTGTAATAAAAATGGAACTTAACCAATTGAAGGATTTAATAGGGCAAAATAACTAGTTATTACCTTATTTATAACTACTAGTTGAAGACAAAATAAGTTTTACAATTTTGTAATAAATATGTAAATATTTACCTATTGTAATAATTTAAAAAATCCTTGGATATTGAAGACAGATTTCAAGGCGAAATTAAGTAAATTATAACTTCGTCTTACACGTTATTGGAATGTAAGCATTTGAAAACATAGAATAGGTAATTTCGAACTGTATAAATTGACATATATTTCATTTTACTTAGAAGTCATTATATTACTCTTAATTAACAAATTTTTGACTAAAATTTTGGTATTATAAAATTTTGTAACATTGAAGACTATTTTTATGGAGGAAAGTAGTAAATCTTGATCAATTTAGAATTATTTTTCTTGTGTAGTAGTCTATTAGGCTTAAATGTTAGTTGGGTTGTGCCTCCGCCACTGGAGCATCTAAATTTTAGGAAAAGGCTTCAGATTTTGCACAATGTTTACATAAATCCATATGCTCAATTAAAAAAAAATATTTTGTTAACAGTTTAACACTTCGAATCTTTTTAATGAAGCAGAATTGATAAAAATATTATACGAAAGATCATCCTTAAAATTCACCAAAGAATACTAAGTGCCATTTTTGGTGACCATGGGCCCCGTGTATAACATATTCACCAACGTTTCATTTTCTTGATAGAAAAAGGTGAGGGTCTCAACGTATATTTAGGATGATTAAGTCATAATGTCATAAATTAGAGGTCCAAGAATGACAACTCCGGTAGTAGATACAGCGCTCCTACGTTTTTGTCGTTGGTGGTTGCAGCAGGAGTTGAGACAACCACACTTTGGTCGCTACGTTTTGTTTACTGACAAGGCCTGTTTTCAAGGGATGGTTATTTTAATGGCCGTAATACATTTGGAATGAAAATAACCCCCATGTCATAGCCCTCTATAGAGACCAACATCAGTTTGTAATTAACATCAGGGCTAAATTCCTGCAGCATGTGCTTTTAGAACTATTAGAGGATGCGCCACTGGACATAAGAGCTAACATGTGGTTTTAACACGATGTCGCCCCAGCCCACTTTGCTTTGCCAGTGCGGCACTATTTGAATGAAATATTTCCTAACAGGTGGATAGGCCGAGGTGACCCTGTGCATTGGCCTGCGCGGTCACCCGACTTAACCCCCTTGGATTATTTTCTCTGGGGCCATCTAGAAACTTTAGTGTATGAAACTTCTGTTTCCAACCAACAAGAGCTACTAGGAAGAGTATTGGCCGCGTCCGCACTGGTTCAAGACATACCGGAGATATTCCATAGAGTTCGCCAATCAATGAAGAATCGTGACCAACTGTGCACTGAGCAACGTGTAGGACACTTTGAGCAATTACTCTTTCAATAAACTGGTACGTTTTAATTTTAGGCAAAATTGCTTATTTTCATGCCCTCTACAATCCCTATCATTTTGTTACAATAATTATGGAACACCCTGTTATCCATTTCCCCTTGTAAGTGTTATGCAGAATTTTAAAAGTTTCTTAAAGACAAGGAATTAGATGTCGCTATAGTTAAACCTATGTATTATTTGAATTGCGAAAATGAACGGCTTATTAAATTTACATTTAATTCGGCCTGATTTTCTCCATTTTTTGTGATTTATGTTAAAGGTACGGTGATTAAAAGCAATACTGCCATTAACAGCAAACATTTACGATAAAAAATAGAAATAGCATGCGATTTCACGGACATAATAGAACACATACATAAAAGCGAGTATATTTACAGCACAGCGATATAACGTCACATTACAGATAAGTTCCAAATAGCATATAACGTTGGAAAGGTTAAGAATTGTTTAGTGTGTGGTGTTTATTATCTAGAGCGCGATAACTGCCTACAAACGGACTCTATTATCGAGAGCTACTGCGATTGGTAAATAAAAATATAAGCCAGACCGGATGTAAGGGCTTGTAAATGAAGTGTTAATACTGTTAAGTTGGCTTGGGCGAGATGCCAAATCGTAGTAGAAGGCGATAGGAATGAACGGCATCGATGCGACTTGAGGTAGAAAAGTCGGAGCGTGGGCTATGTAGTAGTAGTATAAATAGTATGATTTTTCACTTTAAGGAACTGATTATAAACTTTAATTCGTCAATGGGAATATTAACAGTTATTTTGTCGTAACTTCTCACCATGTGGTCAAAAAATTTGAAATTATGAACAATTTACAGTAAATATAGATACTTTTATTATAACACTTCGACACACTGTTTTAAATATAGAGTGATACAAATTAGTAAGTTAAGACTAATAATAATGGGACTTCTCTTATGCTACTTTAATTTTGGAGTTTTATTTTCAAAATGCCGGATGTCAAAGAATTTTAAAAATGTCAAAAACAAAAGCCTTCAACTCTTTCGTTCATTTACTCAATGTTGCATATTACTTTAAATATTAAAGATAAAGTGGATATCTCCAAATTTTAGCATTTTTAAAATAACAAAATCTAGGATATTATCAAAAGTCAAGCCTTCAACTCTTTCGTTCATTTACTCAATGTTGCATATTACTTTAAATATTAAAGATAAAGTGGATATCTCCAAATTTTAGCATTTTTAAAATAACAAAATCTAGGATATTATCAAAAGTCAAGCATTTTCTCCAGAAGATTGCGGCGTTTTTGAAGAATGCACCTGATGATATGCTATACCTACAAGGATACTGCTGTATCAGGTGCATATCGAATTGACGAACTGTATAAAATGAAATTGACTGATGTTAATATCGTGGTAAATAAGATTCACATCGAAATTCCATCAAAACCCTACCAGCCTAGAGTATTTATAGAGAGTAGTAAGTAGTGTTGGTAAATAGCGGTGGTGACATTCTCCAGTTGAAGAGATTAGGAGGATCTTGCACCTTAGTGGAAGGGTATTTCGACAAGTCTATAGATTCTCTGGTTAAAATTGCCACAAAAATATTTTGCGAAATGCGAAACTCCAGTACTAAAAACGTTACCGTTTCTAGGCAGGATGTTCAGCATGGATTAACAATGTCTGTTGCGCTTATCACTAATGAAATGTTACAATTAATTCAGTAAAATAATTTGTAATACTTAATGTGAATATAATTTGTTGAGAATGTTTTAAATTACATTAAGATATACATAGTATTCTGTGAATTTAATAATGATGAGATATTGACGATGATATGGTAATTAAATTTTTCAAGTATCAGCACCAAGAATGACACACATTGGTTCTTAATAAAAAATCACACCCCTTTCCTTTTTTGTGACCCTCGAAGCCTCATTTTCGTCACGAATACGGCCTTCGAAGTTTCCGGCTCCATTCTCGCCAGTTGAGACGCACTTAGTAAATCATTTGTGTCGCATCCAGCACCGAAGAAGGGAGGTCACCGCTCGTTCGTCCTGGCGTTTTTGCACATTTTATTATTGTTTTCGGGTTCGGCGTAGACTCTAATGTCCCCCACTAAATTACTACCAGGAGCAGTTTGTTGGAAATTATGGCAAACGGGATCAGCCGTTCTTTTTACGTGGACCGCTTAGACGGGCAGGCCGCAGCGTAATTTGGCAGGCGATGAAAAATGCAGAACCCATCCCATAAATAAAGTATAAAGTAAGAAACGGAGTCGTTTATCAGGGAAAGACAACGGCTAGACGTGAACTTCGTCTACTGTTTCTGGAATCAGTGGTATCAGGTAAACCTCAACCTAAAATTAAAGATAATATTGATTGTCATACAATTTATAGAGAATAGAAAATATTGTTAAAAAATCCGATAACAGCTTCTTAATTATTATTAGATATTTTTTGACAAACAATTTCCGAGCTGGATCCACGTCATCAGCTTAAATTTCGTAGAGTTTCAAGGGATATATTCTTCTCTTCCTCAAAATAAACTGCAAAGCTGGCGTTCTAATATTTATATAGTTTGAAGTCGCTGTAACATTCTACTCCTTCTCTAGAATATCAATTAAAAATCATCTTTCTCTTGTTGCCATTCTAGTTTACTTAAATCTACTGAGTGTCCATCTGTCCTGTGATCAAAGTGTTCTAGTTCGCAGACCATGTATGCTCAAATGTTCCTTTTGGAAAGTAAATCTAGGAAGACAAGAGTACCTTCTAGTTCTTTCTTCTATTTCCATAGTGAACTAAATGTGTTGTCAGTACGTTTAAGTTAATATCTCACTGAATTGGCGCCTGTTTTCGAAGGCTTCTATGTATATATCTTTGTACAACCTAATATATCCTTCTGTGTCTAACCGCATTTCACTAAACCACCACGGACTTATAGAAAGGAGATCTACTACAACAAATCTCGTGAGTTTTACACAGTATTCATCGGAAATTGTTGATCAGCATAGGCTGGTGGATGTGGTCTACACAGATTTTTCAAAGGCATTTGACTGTATCGATCATAAAACCTTATTAAATAAGCTAAATGCTTTTGGTTTTCACATATCCCTTCACAATTTCTTTACTTCCCACTTAAACCGCAGAGTTGAATATGTATCTTACAATGGTTACAAATCGAATATTTTTTTCCAACATCTGGCGTACCGCAAGGTTCCAATTTAGGTCCGCTTTTGTTCTTCCTTTTTATAGACGACTTGTGTTCCATTATTGATTGTCCTTATTTAATGTGTGCTTAAGATTTATTCTGAGATTGATACCGTATCTGATTGTCATATCCAAAATCAGTTACATAAAATTGAACATTGGTGTCAGGTTAACAACCTTGGTATGAATGTAAAATCGTGACCTATACGAGGAAACCATCACCTGTAAATTTTAATTATACGTATGGCTCATGTCCTTTACAAAGATGTGATAGTACTAAAGATTTAGGGGTTACCTTCGATGACAAACTGACATTTGCTGTCCATATTAAAAATGTTGAGGCCGCAGCATTTAAACAGCTGTGATTTATTAGAAATTGTAATAGCTTCAACAACGTCAAAACATTAAAGACATTACATTTATCTTATGTCAGATCCAGGCTTGAATACTGTAGTGTAGTATGGTCTCCTATTTATAATATATAAAAACAAGTTTTGGAAAGAGTGCAGAGGTTTCTATACTTTAAAAAGTATGGAATTTATCCTGTTAGGGGTTGTGATCACCAGCTACTTGTAAATGAATTTGATTTTCACTCACTAGAAATTCGAAGGCTGCAGCTAAGTTTGAAATTTCTTTATTTTCTGATGCATAATAAAATTGATTCGCCTAATATTACAAAAAATATCATATCATTTTCATCTATAGCAACTCGCTGTCATTTTACTGCTTATCTGCCTCAAGCAAATTCTAACCTTCTAATTAAATCACCCACTTATGTAATGTACTGAATATTTTCTTTCTTTCTTTTATGTCCTGTTACTCAAATTCTAATATTTATCTTCAACGATGAGTTATCAATATTTCTTCCAAACCATTTGGACACTTTTTGGACAATGACGTGACAAAGCTCGCACTAGAATACGATTTGGATCTGAAGAAGCCTGCCAACCGAGCTACAACTTTATTTACAATTAAAAATAGTCTTCTCGAGTAATAAAATTACGAGTACTTTCCAATCGATAGGTGAGACGTGCACCTTCCTTTTTTGGTTGGAGACAATAACGCTTCGCTACATTGCTGCTGTGAATAATTAACTGGCGTTGTAAAGTAGCAATTATGTATTCTTTTTGATTTAGCAGGGCATATTAATTATTCTTTTATTGTATTGTATGGAACTCCTGTCTGCCTTAATTTGTAAGCTGAGATTTAACAATGCGCATTATTTCGATGGGAGTATTGTGCGAGGTAAAACTTTCAGCAATTTCGATAATTACCTCATACAAAATTCCGTTTAGGAGCGAAAATCAGTGAAATTATAGCACACCCTACTATTAGAGTTTACTGTCATAAATTTAATAGGCTCTTGTACACATCAAAATGAACAAAAAAACCTTATATGACATAGGTCCTCAACCCAACAATTTTCGAGAAACAAATCTCTAATTTCATGTGTAGAAATTCGGTTAATAAAGGCTTCTCAACATAATTTTCTCCATTAAATGACAGTAAAATGCAATATTTACCAATTCTTTCCATTTATTTTTAATACAAATAATGTTTTCGTTAATTAATAAAATTCGACAAAGTCCATATCATGGAATGTGGCAACATCGCGAGAAGGACAGTGACTACAAATCAGTTGGTATCTGAAGTCTCCCGCTTGTTGCAAATTCTTTTACGTACCACTATTTCTTTAATTTTTCTTTGTTTGTTGAAATGTTTAGCATAAGTAAGAAGTGAGTGCAAGAGCACGATATATTTATTTATACTGTTTTCCCCAACGGTGGCTCTCTAAGGCAAGGCGCATATTGAGAAGCGTATGACGCGTGTGTAGTGACACAGCACAGCACGTACTTTTGTAGCTTAAGGAAAGTAATGGGACAGCGAAAATTCGTGCCACGACGTTGCACAGCAACACTCGCGTGTGACGCGAGGCGCGCGGCGCAGTGGCAGTGGCAGTGGCACAGTTTTTCGCGCCGTACGCGCCACGTGTTGATAATTTTGAGGTTAGTTGTGTTTTCTCCCGTGACAATGAAAACAAAACTGAGCTGCTAAGAAGGCATAGAGGGCTATATGATGCCAGACATGAGAATTATATAAAAACGAAGATAAAAAGCAAGATTTGGTGTGAAATTGCAAAAGAACTGCACTTAGAAGATGGTATATTTTGTAGGTAGAAAGTAGAAACCGTAATTTTTTCTACATTTTCATTCATAACTAAAAAACATGATTACGAAACTACAGGCTACATATGGTCCAAGTTTCAAATTTTTTCGCCCTTACGTTTTCTCAATACTGGTTTTTAAACTCAGGGGCCTATTTCATTTATAACTCCAGTTTTCTGTTTAAATCATTCATTTTTATAATAAACAAGAAAAATTAGAACGACGTGGCTGTTCGAAAGTCGTGAGAAGAACTGTTTTGCAATATGCGAAAGACAACGTCTTCTTGATATTGGTAGTGTCCAAGAATTTTAAATTATAAAATTCTAGTGTCGTGTATGTGTAGAAAATAACGGTGGATACTTTGAAAAAATGGTATTATATTTTGATTTTCTTTATTTAATTTTTTTCAGATAAGTTATGAATATTTCTTCGACGCGAGTCTTCTTCGAAGTTTTTATTACTAATTTTTCAAATTCTTAGTTGGTTTAAGTTATGTTACTGTTTTATACATTTAAAAATCATCAAAATTTAAACATTTTATATAAAAAAAATCAATAATTCTACCATTCTCTGTTTAGTTTTCTAAATTAAATATATTAATTTTCACAATAGTTGTTTATATTTGGTTTTTTCTCATCACTAGAAAACAAGCTGGCACGTGGTAGGCAAACCATGAACAGCTCGCCTGGCGCAGCGTGTATTAGCACTGTTGCCACGTTGTAATAAAATTCCTTCATAAAATAACTCGACTTATTTTAAGAACGGCTTGAGTTATGCCCTTGCAATATTTAACTTTTTTGTTCACTTATACTTCATCTATCTCATATTGTATACACGTATTATCAATTTAAAAAATGTTAAATACTGAATCCATTCAAAAGATAGGTTTAAGACTTATTGCATTCTGTCATCATTTACAAAAAATTTCTCACCTTCACTCAGTATCGCATGATGTAAACATATCGACCAGTTGCGTGTGTTAATACCACAAAATTAAACGGGACAAAAAATTAACAGTTGTAGTAGAACAAATGTGACTGTTATTATGTTAATAATAACTTTTGTAATTTATTGGTTATTTATCTAGTCATAAAAATACAAATGCAAATTACATATTTACTTAATAAATTAAACGATTAAATTGTGGACTACGCAATGGTAACTGATGTCAATGACTGCTTCCAAGAATTGTGTGTACGTTCTCAGAAACTATAATTACTAAATTACTATCAACTATTCTCTAAGTATATCTAATTTGTCTTGGATAAATATGAATAGATATTGCAAAACTTTATGCGGGTACCTACGTAAAGTACAAGGACTTGTAATGTTTTGAAAGGAATCTTAGAACATAAAAATGTGGGTATTTTGACAGATGACATGAATTATTTAACCTGTTAATAGTCGACACCTTTACTTGAGTTTCATTCGTGTAAGTATAATTTGTGGTAAGGGACCTGCCTAATAAAATATGTCTCCCTGTTGAAGAGAACGTTGTAAAGATAATAGTTTCATATACAGGGCGAACCTTAAATAAGTACAAATAATTTAACAGCAGTACAGCTCACTGCATATAACACATAATTAATAATTTTTCTACAAAGAAATCAGGAATAAAAGTGTCAAATTTTAAATAAATTCCGTAATTTCTCAACAGAATACTTGTTGAGGACCGCTGACTCACTCTAATATTAAGACTTTAATGAATCGATAATATACACTCCATATCAACCTTTTTACTGTTTGAATTGTATTTCACCAAAAATATTAATTACATACACAAGACACAAGGAAAACACTGTACCTACGGCTATGTTAAAATAATAAAACTATTTAAATACGTTTTATACATTAGTGCCGCCACTTTGAAAACAGATACGTTAGGCGCATCGCTTTACTACAAATATTATATGTTTTTTTCACTTGAACTTTGACCTGCAGTCCCTGCACCGGAATCCCTACGGGACATTGTGCCTACTGTCCATTGCCCAACCTGTGACCAGTGCTGCCAATGACATATTGTAAAAATATCCTTTGAACACATGCAAATTACACGACATTACACGCACTTGAAGAATATTACACGATTAGGTACACTCCTGTTTTCAAAATTGAATTGTTTTAATTAATTTAAAAAATTAGAGAAAATTATTTTACATTATAACTTAAGGCTAATCTATTGACGCTTTCCAATATTCATTCAAATCGCAGCGGCCGTGCTTTGTCAAGGCGACGCGATGTAGCAGACGATGGTGTAGGCATAGGCCAAGAATTTCATAATAAATTTTGGGCATAGGCAACCACACAGGTAGGCGACCGGATATAACACAACTACTCTGGAAATAATTTTAGCATCCCCTAAGAAATTACAAGCCTTTAAAAGCAAGTTCTGAAATAAAGTTTCCATGTTTTTTTAGTGTCGAAACAGCAGCTAAACTTATCATAAGAATGATAAAAAGCATTTCAATAAACCGGTTATAACGGTTGACAACTATAATAATAGGAACCTACCACAGAATTTTAGGGTTAAGATGCTGGCTTTTAATTCAATTTTACTTTTTTGTATGCAAACGAGAAGATATTTAGTAATGTGTGTAGATACAAAAAAGTTTTGTTTTTGAAAAGGACTTTTCAGATATTTTTTTTCAAAATTTTTGTGTGAAAGTGATGTGTGAGGTGACAACGAGTGGAATAGGTCAGGAATCCGTTGTTTTATTTACCGCAACTATTTTGGAATCACCCTGTATATATCTTATGATCAAACCACAGTCAATAATGACAGAACATAGTATACTTACAATCCTGATATAATCATAACATTCATAATTTTCTAATATCCATTGAAGCATAGATTAAAGATAAACCAAGTCGCGCAAACTCCACATGGTGGTTACAATGACAATCACCGAATACTCTCACCGGCACAGAATTACCATCTAAGAAGAATTTGTGTTAAAATTCTTAAAATATCCGTAATTACACACTTTTTGAGAGTGTTAGAATTTTACACACCTACTCTTGAAATTACACGTATTTCGTGTAATTACACACTGATTGGCAGCACTGCCCGTGACATCTGAGCCTACAACCCAACCTTGCACCGAATCTTTAGTAATCTGTGACCGGATCGTGACGTAAGATCAAGCCGTCTTTGTTTACGACTGCGTTTTAGTGCGGACATAATTATTCTGAATTTCTTTATGTATTAGTTAAAGATATAAAATTTATGAGAATAAAAAAATGTGCAATTTCCCACGTTGTTTGAGGTTATGTGAAGGGGAGGCATATCAAAAATAATTGTGGCAGAAAATTAACATTAATATGTTGGGTGAAAATCGTAGTTTTTCGTTATTCTTCATAAAATAACTTAAGATAATAATTTATGTCTCCTTCTAATAGTGTACAGTGTGTACCTCAGCATTGAATGAAAATTAACTTGGATTATGTTAGGTATTGATAAAGAGTATGTTATAGACTGAAGAAAAGGTATCAGTATCAATTGTTTTACAATGTAGTCTGAATTGGCACTGTATAAAATACGTGATGTTTTTAAACTCACTTTCGATAAGTGTTCTCCAATATCGACCACGACTCAAAGACTTCCAGGAATATTCTGAGAATAAGTCACTCTGGCGAGGGGTGCGTCACGTAGTGACAAACATAGGAATTATAATCAGTAAACCAACTCCTTGTTTCCAGATAAGCGAAGCATGTGAACCATTCATTGTTACCCCAGTAAAAATAACACTACTTATTAAAAAGCAAATTAAAACGAGATACAAACGCTTCTGCTTCGAGACCCTTATCGTCGATCAACAATGGGTCGGTTATTATGAGAGAAATCTGTTTGTAAATAATAAGACCATTATTCATTCCAATTAACTGTTATGGTGCTATGTGTAATTTAATACGAGCGACCTTGACAGGCCGCAAGTTATTTTTAATTTTTGTTTACCGCTTGACTTGTTCAAAACAACGATTAACTTGAATTTATTAGGTATTTATTCATGTAGAATGTCGTCGTTGTGTTTTTTTAATATTTGGAATATTAGCCAGTGTAAATGCACTGATGACTGACATTACCTATTTGAAGAAGTCTATAAGCTGCTAAACGACGGAACCGTTAAGAATGAGACGTAATACATTTTAAAATTCGTTGACTGTATGCTGTGATTGATCTTTTTAAATTAGGTAACGCGTCGACCTTCAGCTTTTACCTAATAAAATGAAATTAAATACGATGTGGCCGCAGCAGGTGAATATATAAACCATTCTGAATATATAAACCATTAAATTTCATATAACAACTTGTAAATACCTTTGACATAGATGCAGCCACTTTGAAGATGTATATGTTTATACTGACCTGAAACAAAAGTTTATATAATTAGACTAGTTCGGGTAAACATGATCTAAATTTAAAATAATGTCATTAGAAGCTGGCAAGTAATGATAACGTTAATATTAATATAAATACAACATTTTAGATAGAAGAAAATAAAAAAACTGGAATAGTAATGTTTAAGATAAAAAGAAAAAATTTTAAAATATATTCCATAAATAAAAAGTAAGTAAGTAATTAAGTAAGTGATAAAAGTAAGGAAAATTGCCTTTTGTTTTTGATGACATAACCTCAAAGAATTATGTTTCAAACTTCTAGCAAAATGATAAAAGGTTTAGAGAATAAAATGTTTCAAATAAGAAGTCTCTAGCTAAAGTAGTTTTAGGGTTTACGAATAAATGTTATATTTTCTCCAATCATCATAAAACTGAAATTTTTTTGACTGTCAGAAGTCTCTAAGGTTAAATCTTCCTTACTGACAAAAAACTGGTATCTTAGCAACAAAAGTATTTACTTTTAATCCTAGGAGTTAAAGTTGATATTTTTAATCTTCAGATTCAATAATATTTACAATAATTTTTGTTTATCCAAATTGATATTAAATATACAGTCTGAACAATGATTTAAATTAAATAAACCACTGAAACTGTTACTACCCTCATTTTTGGAGCAATTCTCAAAGCAGCCCAACAAGTTTTCATTAATAGTTATATTATTTTCAAATGTGAAATCAGACATGACAATGGTGCAAAGATGTATTACTACTACTATCAACTTTCAGTATTTCGTAATATTGATTTTAATGCTTGTACTCTTTCCAGTAGTTCAACTGCGAGTTCTTGTTCATAATTAAATATAAATTATCAGGCACACTATTCAAAAATCAATCAACTTGCTCCTTTTTTCGGTACATTCCCTCATTTTGTCTCTTGAGAAAAGCACATAACTTTGAATATTTACTTATATCAATCCGCTCCAATATCCAACGATGTTGACGGCTTCATTTTATTTGTTTGAGAAATACACAATACATCAATACATCTTCTGAATACAACTTAACGTTTTTTCTTTGCACCAATCCATAAATCGTCGGTAGACACATTCATAAACTTCGCTCCAGTATCTCATCAGATACACGTATATCTTCATTAGATTCCATTTTTACTTTTCAGCAAATTGAACCACAAACAATCACAAATGAATTCAATTACCAATATGGCGACTAATGTTTGGCAAAGTATCCATAATTACATATATATATCCTACTTACCTACTTTGCTTTATTATCCAAATTTGGTTTCAATTTCAAGACACAAATCAATAATTAAATGGGGGATTTTTGTTGGAGAAAAAATAACATGTTTTATTCGCCTACGCTACCCTTCGCAAATACAAAATTTGATCGCCACAAAAGCACCACTTTTAATTCTAATATAACATTGACTTTTGCATATAGAAAATTTGGTCTAAATATCCTTATTTCGATTTCAGAAGTCTACAGTCAAGCCAACCCAAACTCTTCCAGCTACCCACTAAAATCGTCAGCTATCTATGAATACAATGTATTTTGCCTCTAATAAAAAAAGGTAGATATCAACAACTACCTCATACTACAATTGGGATATATATGGAATATATCCTAACTGTAGATCTGCGTAAAACAGGAGCTGAAAACACAAAATGGATATCCCCTTTAATAATCAGAAGACCTCGCGCCGTAAAAAAATTAAAGAAAGCACGAATCTAATTTGAGAGATATCTGCAATCCGATTTCGCTTTCACGGTGCAGATACGCCAGGAAAATTGAAATAAATTAACCCGAAACTGAGGGCTTAAAGAGACTGAAGAGATGCGGATAACGAACGGCAGGATTTCAAATAAAATCAAACAACCAGAGAGGAATCAATAATAATTAAAATCTGTCGGCGGCAGGACCAAATTCTAGGGGAAAGTGCAGCGTCAGACCCAACCCTTTAACTTTTCCAGGCCGCAAATTCGCTGGCATTTCGCAGTCAACTGTTTCTGGAGGGATGGGGGATGGAGACAGGCGGAGATAGATGTTATTGTCAACCTCAGGCTGTATCAGCACCCGGACCGTTACCATTTGTATTTATAGACAATGTCAAATCGACGATTTCCCTGTAGTCGTATTTAAAGACGGTTTTATCTGGAAATCTATTCCCTGTAAAGTATCCAGACGTCCCAAAAAGGAAATAATCCGGTGTGAGCACAGTTCAATAACATTAACATCGAGGTTATCTACATGACACACACAGTTCTTTAATTTCCAAATATATGCGAGAAGTTAAAATATGCAAACTCCATCTACAAATTATAATGAGATGAATGCCTTAGTAAATCCGTAAATAAAGCATGTTTACCTACGAAGTGCAATAATACCAAGAACAGTTGTTGTTAATTCATTTTTTCTTTAGTTTCGTTGATTTATTAATTGTATTTTTATCCTTAATTTACAAATATAAAAGTTCGCTAGCACAAAGAAATCACTCAACACCAGCATTTGTCTACAATGTCATTAATGATAATGTTAAAGGCCAAAGGCATTAAGACTGAATCTTGAGGAACGCCTAGAACAGTTGTATATGCTTTTGATTTATAACCAAAACACTCGACAAAAGTACTCTATTTTGTGAAAAAGTTCTCTAAATTTGCTGCCAAATTTTACTAGTGTCATAAATATAAGTGATATATTATTATACAACTTGTTGAATGCTTTATACGTTGTTTAAGTAGCATTTTATATTTATAAAAGACATTTAAAGCGCAAATACATTACCACGTTTTATCCATAATCATATCACAATCATAATTGGGAGTCAGAATTGTTGGAATTTAATAAAAAAAATATTTGCCATACTTCATATTTCTTAGTACTCAATGAAATGTGGCAGGTTTTGGTTGCTATGGTATGTTGCTTATTATCACTTATTTAATAAACAGTTCTATCTGAATTTGGTAAATATGCAAAAAAGTAATTCTGTTCCTGTGGCTGTTTTCGAAGAAGCTCAAGCAGTAATTTTTCATTTGTTGTCAGCGAAATCCAGGGAACATTACGAAAAAGTGTTTCACCGAATTTTTTTAGTCGTTTCTACAGCTGACAACGCTGTAAACATATATCTTTGTTGTTATGTTCATTTTTCCACTACGCCATTTTTACTTATCACGTAACTGGGATCGTAATCCGTTGGAATAACAAATAATCATTATTTTCCTTGAAAAAAAAAGGGTCGATATCCGTCCCTGACCTACCCCATCGTGGGGGAGGTACGAAAAAATAAACGCGACAAGCATAAACATTTTACGTGGTGCACGCGATATTACCGAATGCCTCTGGAGTCCCGTTTGTTTTATTAGCTGCCTTTTGAGCTAAGCCAGACGGCTAACAATAACACAGCTCCGACTATCGTGGTTTTAGCTGAGCTGGATAGTTTAATAGAATAAACCCGGAACGAGGCGAAGGAACTGCGGCGTACTCGTGCTGCTGGCTTCTGTATTGTAACAAATTGCGTTTGAATTAAGGAGTGTGTTACTGTTTTGTTAATTGTGAGGAGAGGGAGTGAAGCTGGCAGCAACGTCTCTTTTTGCTGCGAAGTTGTTCGAGTTGGTGGAGTTGTCTGCTCCTTTGGTAGATTTATTTGATGGGCCCAAGTTTCTTGGCTGTTTACCGAGAAAGTACTTTTGAGTAGAACATCTAAATGAATATATATTTGAACTTTCAGATGCGTGATAACCTTGACTATATAGACTAAAGGGTGGTAGAGAGGCATGAATGGTGATACCATTAGTATTGTGAAGCTGTCAATCGAAGTTCTACGAAAGGTAAACGTCAACAAATCTGTTTTGTATTAACCAGTTAGATTCAAACTATGTGGATGTTTATCGTATGGTTGATGTGATGTACATTGGCCATCTTTTTTAGAATAAAAAGAGAGAACTATAAGAGGCACTATGGAATAAAATAAATTCAGGAAATTGCAGTGTCTGTATTAAGTACACCTATTTAATACATCTGTTTTTCGTGAATTAAAGGCTTTTTAACACACTACACATACACTCTATTGAGGGAATATTTTCGACTTCTAATGGAAATATTCTCGCTTTCGTCTAGAATGTCTATAGCCGTTCATTTCTTGTTTTCAATAGAAGTTTCGGTAAAGCCTTTAGCGACAGAATTCGCCTTCCAACCATCATGTCTTTTTATACTCAAAACATCTGTTTCACAATTGGCTAAAAGTGAGGTTGAAGATAGTCGAAAACAGTGCCAAGTACACGCATTGGATTAGGCAGTTTAAGATATCGTGCAGTCAGTTTTGGGACATTGCCAATAGTATTTATACGAATAGGTTCTATCGAAGCTAACATGATTACAGTTTTCAGTTTTTTACGCATTTTACTTACCAGTTACACTAAATTCAATTCATCAATTCCAGATGTTAATGACAAACAACTCTTTAGACACTTTTGTTTTGGTGTTATGTATCATGACTTGGAAGCAATAGACCTTGAAAAAATTCCCTTTGATTTTATTTCTGTAAAAGTTGTGGTGGGGGGGGAGAGGAATTTCTTTCAATGTTTTTATATTTTTTTAAATTACTAAACAAGTGTTACTACAAACTATAACCTATAAGAATCACAAAGAAGTTAATTTTTAAAAGTCGGGTACCAGTTTTACATAGCCATAGATATGGATATGTTTAAGATCGTATAAGGAGGTAGAGTGTTAAGTACTATTTCTTGTCACTCACACTAAAGAAGACGTATGAATAAAATAATTTCTTGGAACCACCTTGCAAAGCAAATGATGAAGTGCATTTTGCCCCGCAGAAAATTTAAATAAACACGTCTCGTCTCGTCTTACACTTTGCAAATTAGTCAAACAGTTCCCATCGGCGTATTATTTCGCGTTTAGTTTTACTTTGACTTTCTCGAGTCATGAAAGATAAGATAAATTCAAAGCAATTCAGTCATGTTTGTTTAAGAGTCTCATTACAAGTACATCCGAAGAATGTTCAATGTTCGTTGTAGCAAACTTGTAGTCTCTATGTAACGACACTAATTACTTCTGCGCTCTCGACTGACTTGGTAATTATTTAAAATATCAATGTTCCAACAGAGGCTTAAATATTCCTGACGAAATTAATGAATTTTTAACGAGAGAGACTCGAGAACATTGTAACTGATTAAACATATTCGAAACTCAAGTGAAAACAAGAAATACAACACTTGAATATATATGAAAGAATATTATTATAACTGTAGATCATCGGCTATCATTTTAAAATATCATATTTCTGATAAAGATGTAACATAAACATCACATACTTCATATAAAAAATTTAATTTAAAACCCATTACAATAGGCTCAGGTACCTATAGTGGGAAAGCCTGTCTGGTTTTGGCAAGGTACAAAAAACTGACTGAAATTCAATTTAGGGTAATATTCAATAATTCAACTTTATAGCTTTTCAGTGCACCCAACATTTCCATTAGCGTGTTCCACAAAAAGCTTCAAGCAAAAAGAAATGTTTCATTGTTGAATTTTTAAAAAGAGAGAAAATATTTACTTCATATTAATAAGGCAAAATTTAGTTAGAAGTCAGAAAAAAAGGTGTTTTAACAAAAATGTTAAGTCAAATAGTCTTTGAAATGAAATTTATAAATACTGCGCCTCAAATTCAACCATAAAATCGCGAGGCTTTCTATTAAAGATATTTGAATATAAAGTCAAAAGACATAGTAAAAACAAAGTTGCACTAATGTTAGCTATCTGTCTTTCAGAAATACTCCAACAAAGCTAAGCAAAGTACTTGCATTGGACTTATTTTAAACCCATATTAGCGACATGCATAATAGATCACAATTTGTTGGTGACGACAGGGTGACTGATACAAGGAAAAACGCTTATATTTATTCTCACGTCACTGATCAATACCGTAAATAAAGTAGTATAAAGTTAAAATGAAACATATCTAGGAACACACGTTATATAATTACATTCTCAGTAGAAACGTACTACAAATACCTTGCATAATGTCGCATAGTAAAACAGGCTTACTGATTTTTTATTTATATGCATTTCTAACGAAAACAAGTTTATAACAGACCGACTCCGCGTAGGTAAACATCTTTTCCTGGCCTGAAATTTGTCGTCTTTGAAAATATGCCTACGCTGGCGAGATAAATAGAAACTACTACCAATTACGGTAGTTATATGGTAATTGATTCATACCCGAACCTACAGAGGTGTAGGTTACACGGAGAGAACAGTTTACTCGAATTTAATTTAGTGAAAACATTACAAGAAACTTTGGGAGAAGCAAAAAGGATTTTGTATAAAACTGAATTTTGGAGGTCATTAATTTGATTTCTAAATCGTTAATCTTGCACGTTATTTTTTTACTTAGAGGACTGACTTTTTGCCCCACGCAAATTAATAATATCAAAGAAATAATTTTGTGGGTGTATTTGTGTGTAAATTAGAGACAATTAAAATTGTTTATGGTGTACCCATTAATTTTATGTGTCCGTCAATGAAATGTATAATTAGAAGGTTGCTATATACTACAGGAATTAATACCCTTTTTATAATGAAGAAATATTCTAACCGGTAATTAAGAAAATAAATGTATGTACATATTTTAATACCAGAAAATTATAGTCGTAAAAGAAATGTTTCGAAACATAACAGTTTTTACACAACAAATATGTTTTAAGAATAACATATGTTTGGTTTGAACTTATTAACTATTACAAAAAATACGAGCGTTCAGTCATCACAAATTGTATTGCATATTTGCAAAATTTATTTAAATAACAATATGATATAACATTTATATCTTGTTATGACAGTTAACAAATGAGCTTATCAAGATCAAGATTAGGTAATTCACACCATCAACATATAACTCCCAAACACAAAGACTTGTACATTAGGTAATCTTATATTTACATAAAATAAATACAGCCACAACACCAAAAGTGTTGACTTGTAGGCAGCTAAATGTAAAAATAGGATAATAAATTTTGTAATTATTTAACAAGGTTAATCAGATACGAATGGCTATAGTATATTACACTATTAGTAAGTTATTGGTTAGTGGGGATATAACAGAATCGAGGAAAAGTTTCCCGAGGTTCTGTTAGCCACTTAACAACCATATAGTGTATAACGTTTTTCGCACAATCGCATTTATCAAATAAAATAATAAAAAAATATTTTGATTGCTGAAATGGCGTATATAGCGTGTTTTGAATTTATTTTGTTGGAAACCAAAATAACAATTTGAAGTTTGAACAATTTTGTGTTTTGTTGTCAAAACTGTGCTTATAATGGCTGATAAACACGATTCAGAGGTAGATTCGGACATTGAAGAATCGTATCAAATAGGTTGTGGGTCATTAATTCCCACAAAATCAAAGGTGAGGTATGAAAAAGTCTATGATGCCTTCAGGAAATGGTTGAATGAGAAGAAAGCGGAAATATCTGAAAAAATTTTGCTGGCTTATTTTGTTCAGAGAAATTTAAGATTGAAGTCTCCGGGAAGCTTATGGGCAGAGTACTGTATGCTTAAAAGTATGATCAACTTAAATAATGGTGTCGATATATCGTAATTTAAGAAGTTAGTAGCACTTCTAAAGGAGAAAAATATTGGACATCATGAAAAAGAATCAAGGGTATTTACCAGAGAAGAGATGAACAAATCCCGGCTGGAAGCCCTCGATGAAACCTATATTATGATGAAAGCAGTGATGATAATGGGAGTCGCTGGGGCTCTTCGGCGTGATGAACTTATGAAGATGACAGTTGATGACATTACGGATGAATGTTCAGTTGCCATTGTTAAAGTGCCTGATACCAAAACACATATTAGTCGATTTTCACAATCACTTCTTTTGATGATTTTGCGAAAATATACAGGTTTAAGACCTAAGGAGACTAACTCTCGTCGATTTTTCTACTCAATTCATCAGGGAAAATGTGTAAATCAACTTGTGGGTATAAATACATTGGGACAAATACCACAAAAAATGCCGAATATTTAAAATTGCAATATCCAAAATCCTATACTGGACATGCTTTTAGATGGACGTCGGCGACTTTGTTAGCAAATACTGGAGTTGATGTTATGGCACTTAAACGTCATGGGGGCTGGAGGTTTTAGTGATAACATTAATGTATTATTTGGCCAACAGAAAATGTAATTTTAGGTCTTCTGGTGTCGCTGAAGGATATGTTGCAGAGTTTTTAACAAAGAAAATAGAGTTTGCTGATAAGATTTTACATACCAACAGCAGCAGTGACAATGAATTTGACTCCATTCCAGTGTTTGAAGACAGAACTACTGAAGTTTATTCTAATCGTAACTTATTTAACTCAATAAGTAATACAGAAAATTGGATGTATGTACCATTAGATGCATACAGATTGCACTAATCAATGTCAATATGTTGTCTATAACTTTTGTATATGACAGTTTTTCAGTATACACTATATTTAATGTACGAGAAGAAAGTTCAAGCAAGTCAAATTGAAATTTCGAGAAATAAAAACCTACTACTACTGATGTCTCTGTATATTTGTCAAACATTAACGGTGTAACATTTCTGAGATTACTACTATTATTCTACAAATTAAATCAATTTATCAAGAGAGATTGACGTAAAAATATTTCGATAACAATATTCAACAACAAAATTCATAAATAATAAATTTATTTTTAAATATAAACATCTTTAAATAAATAAGTTACGAACGAATATATCAATTTGTTTTATATTAATTCTAGACAAAACAATATGTAACATACATCTCTCACTCCATTCGAAATGATGGCTTGCATCATTTAATATTAGGACCCAACATATATTAATCGATATATTGGCGTTGACTATTTATACAGGAATCAAAATAATGATTATTATTAGATATCTAATAAACAGTAAGCGGGAAATCTTCCATTATTAGGTGGCTGTAAATACAAGGATATAAATTAGAAAATATATTACAATTGTTATCAAAAATTGAGAAATGATGCATTATTCGATACAGAAAATAAATGAGTAAACGTTAGATTCCACTGTAACTTCGTTATTTTAAGAAATATCGGAAAATTGACACGTGCATTTATTCATTAATTATTCGCAAAGATTTCAATTTTCTTATCAAAAAACCAATTGAACATCACACTGCAGAGACATTGGTGTCAACTTGTTTTGTCAACACCATGTATATTATTATTTTTCGATTCTCCACTTTTTCCTGATTGCATTGATATAAACATGTAATGGATTATCTTTTACTGTCCGCGAGATCTTCATGATTAAATAATTTAATAATTAAAATTTAATTATTATAAAGAACACAAAACTATATTCAAATCCAATTTATAGACCATGGAGTTTATAAAAATTGTTCAAGCCTATTTCTTTGCTTTTCTATGCAAAACCTATACCGTTTTTCAAAATTTTTTAATCAATTATGAATTATTTTTGGATGTTGATTTATGTAATTTATAGTTTCTTGTATTCTATCTTGAATTTCTAAAATAGTTGTTGGTCTATTTCTGTAAATGTTATTTTATTACCCAATTTGATAGGTCAATGGAATGATATGACAGCAAGATGGAGCTCCATCATAAAATGAAAGATAAGTTATGGAATATTTGAATAACACACGATTGGAATACTCCAGAGTTGACACATATCTGTGAGACTATTCAAATAGTACTGCTTATGAAAATAGACCAACCATTATTTTAGAAATTCAAGATAGATACAAGAAGCTATAGATTACGTGAACCACCCAAAAATAACATAATTGTTTAAATAATTTGGAAAAACAATATAGGTTTTGCATAGAAAAGCAAGGAAATGAACAATTTTTATAAACTTGATTCTTTAAATTGCTCCATAAAACGAATTTTTCTACGTTCTTGCAAAAACAAAACTTTATTGAGTTATATTTAGTGGAAAAAGTGGTTCTTTATTGCACTAGTTCAATAAAATGTTTATTGCATTCAACTGTCATTCTACTATAGCGTTTTGTCATCATGACAAACATAAACGTTCAAATCGATGACATATTTTCCTACACTTAGTGTCATCTAAATAAAACATTTTTTGGTTTTTGCATGTACGTAGAAAAAATATTGTATGCAACTCATACAAAAAGTGCTTATTGCACGCGACGTGAAATTGTCTAACGAGCCCGAGTAGGACAACACGTACTTTTTGTACTTGTTGCATAAATAACTATTAAATATAGTTTGGTATTCTTTATAATAAAAAAATAAATAAATAAAATATATAAAATTTTAACTATGGAATTACTTAATATCTCACGACAGTAAAGATAGCCTATTATATTTTTATATCAATGCAATCGGGTAAAAGTGGATAATCCGAAAATATAATAATGTATAGGATGTTTTATAATATAAAACCAAGTTAATATCAATATATAAGTAATGTGATGCGCGATTTTTTTTTTTTTAATAAGAAAATTGTAATCATTACGAAAAATTAGTCGAAATTTTACATGGTAAAAGTTTTGCAAATATCCAACAATAATAGTAAGTTTTTATTTCTCAGAATGTTAATTTCACTTGCTTGAACTTTTTCGCGTGATCACCATGTACGAACTTCTTTACACAGAATATTCTAAACTCTGCATAAATAATAGGTTTGGCATCATTTCCAGATTCATGCGAGCCTATACCAATAACAATCTAACTAGGCCGCCTTTAGTCATAACTCTTTTCATCCATACCGTAGATTAGTATACTAACTGGTTAATATTTATGCGAACTATTTAGGTTTATTAATAATTCTAGTTGAGATCGAGGTGATGGAATCCGGGCAAATGCGAATACGGAGAGCGAAGAGAATATATATTCCGTTTAGTAATTCAATTAGTTCCTGACCGCTGGCATTTTCTTTTCCCACGATGAAAATTCTAATCGCATCTCTTTTTATGTGCGCTGTTTATATTTTATGCCATAACTAAGTTCCTTTTACGAAGGAATGCAAGATTTTGCAACATTTTAGTGTCGGTGAATTCGCAATATGGTGTTTCTTCTTATTTGCAATAACCTACGTGCTGTTTTCGTCAAAACAGTTGGAAGTGGAATCAAATTAGCTATCTCGATCGAAAACATTTCCTCAAATGATTTTTTTCCCTTCAGATCGCGGATTTTGTTAATATTTTGTTGTGCTTGTTGTTACTCTTTCAAAATCTATGGACCAATAGGTTTGATACCTTTCACTTTTTCTAATTTGGCAATGGGTTCTAGTACATACAATCTCGCAAAATTAAAATTTTTTTTTTCTACGTTCATGCAAAAAACGAAACTTTATTGAACTATATTTAGTGGAAAAAGTGGTTCTTTATTGCACTAGTGCAATAAAATGTTTATTGCATTCATCTGTCATTCTACTACAGCGTTTTGTCATCATGACAAACATAAACGTTCAAATCTACGTCACATTTTTCTAGACTTAGTGTCATCTAAATATAATTTTTTGGTTTTTGCATGAACGTAGATAAAATATTGTATGCAACTCGTACAAGATGTGCTTATTGCACTCGACGTGGTGCAATCCAAATGATAAGAATTACCTATAGAGTATGGAATTAGTGAGTTTTTATTAGTTTACTAAAAAAATTACCTTTGCTGTCAGAAAGGGGCATCAGGTGCTTCAGTGAGAAATCTAGTAATATCCTCTTCTTGCAATTAATTTATAGTATCTTCCAACGCCAATATTTTCTTTTAATTTTAGAGTTGCCTTTAACATTGAAAAAGTACACCATAGACTGGATGTCTTTTTATTTTCCTTGTGCTATTTAAAGTATGCTAGTAGGACATTTTCAGAGGTATTGGCGACGTTTTCTGTAAGACACCAACCTTTAAAAACTGTGTATGCTTTTACGTAAAGATCTTTAAATTTTTCTGGCAGGAGTTGGTTATCAACATTCTCTGCCATTTTCCTTACTTGAGGGGGTGTGTAGCCCATTTCACATGATTTGTAGTTTTAAATTAAATTAATTGCAAATTGATTTGTGTGAAATGTCACAAAGTTTGATTTCAAACAAAAGAGTACCCACTTGATCCTTGTACATGATATCAGCGTTTTTAGAGTATTTATTCAAATTTCATGAAACTGCATGTCAATTATTGAAACTCGATTTAAGGTGTAGTAGCTAGTAGTGGAAAATATACTATATAAACCACGGTAGAGAAGAGTGCTATTACAGCTTCGAGACCTAAAAATACCTCGTCTGTGGCTCGGTATTTTAATCTTGGTGCTTCTCTACCTTGGTGTATAATATACTATTATTTAACTAATAATGAATTTATGCGTTACTTTGTGGACGCTGTGTATAGATTTATCTACTGTTCCCATTACCAGTTGAAATTTTCGTAGAAATAAATTTTCACAAAATATTAATCAAGAAAAGAAGTGACTGTAGTTCTGTAATATTCCCAAACGGTAGTTTCGTAGTATTAATATAGCTGACGACATTGATTGAGTAAACAACATTAATAATAAAGTCCTAATTATGCATTTCGCAGTTAAAAGCACCAAGATCCTAATGCTAATTGCGTTTTCTCAACTCACAGTTAGCACTACTTAACCCTTCGCTACTCAAAACGACTTTTTCGCCATATATGTATGTATAACTACTAGAAAATAATTAAGAGAAGTCTAACAGACTCGGGCATAGTTGTTAATTTGAGCGCGGCGAGCACAAGTGCCTCGTTTGTATAGGGGGTTCGTGACATTCGGCTGTGTTCTGTCCTGTAATTGTGACTAATGGTGGTTTTAAAGTTCCTTCGCTCTGATTGCTTCATTGTTCTTGCAGAGGCTCTCATCTATGTTGTTCATTAATATTTTTCGTTGCTCTTTCCAACAGCCGCGCTATTAACTGGTTTTAATGGATCGTGTTTTATGTTTACATTTAAATTGAAGATTATGTAAAAATGTATAATACTGTCGTAGTTTACAAGTAATTTCAAAACAAACTCGTCGACATACAGGCTGTGGCATATTTAATACAGAAAAGAGATAATACAGATTCCTGGGAGTATTCGTAATGAAAAAGTATATATTCACGTTTCTTGTATGGATAACTATATACTCACAAACATCAAGCAAGCGTTAGGAACAAGCAAACGAAACAAACTAGTAGTGAGAAACATATATTTTTATATAGATTTAACTATGACTAAGTACAAATAATTTAAGAGAGGTGGAAAAAAAAACAAAAATTGTTCATCAAAAAATTACCAAACTTATTTTTCTAAAGCGTAAAATTTTTGTTATAGATACTATATTAAACCCTTATTTATCACCGACTCTGGCCTTGTCAGCCGCCAGGATATGTATATTCCGCAAGTCAAAGGTGTCAAAGGTAGGGACAGTGCACCGCGTTGTCACGTTTATCGATTTACGTCGCTTTAAATAAACAAATTATTTACAAAATGTAGATGATTATTTAATGATATACCTAATGAGGTACGATATGGTAGCACAGGAAGGTAGCACCTACTTTACTGATATTTATTTCCAGCATTGATATTTGAAGAGATTTCACAAATGCTGAATCATTTTCTATTTTCCCCTCCTCTCCTTTCCTCAAATTATTTTCTGTTTAACGTCTAAAGCGAGATACTTGGTCCAACGATCACGATCAGGTGGATTTCCTCCGTCGGTAAAAACCACAGAAGGTAACAAAAATCACACAAATGTACAGAAATGTACAAAAACACTGCCATGCGTACCACCAAGGTATCACAGCAGTTGTTCAATGTGGTTCAAAGAAGATTCGACATAATATTTTGACTGCTCGGAAAACGCCTTTGGTATCACGCTGCCACACAACGAATTCTAACTCCAAAAGGAGCTTTGTGAATGTAATATATTACTTTCAATCGTAGCCAACATCTAGATAGTACTTTTTTGTTGATTTTTCAGTCAAACTGCGGTACTGTCAATGGCTAAGCCAAAAAAATGCAGAAGATCGGCAATTTATTTCTTCCATTTTGTTCAGGAATGAGGTTTTATTTATCAGAAAAGGTGTTTTTAATTCTCACAATGAACATTTTTGGGCGGATGAAAATCCATACATTATTCATGAATCACGACAATAGTAGTACTTTTCAGTCAATGTGTGGACAGGTTGGACCTTTTATTTTGCCGAGATGATTAGTTGGACGAAAATATCTGGATTTTTTTACAAAATGTACCTATCCCACTTTATACGCATGTCACTGGTTTGAGAAATACAGAGTGTTCAAGGTTTAAATTTTATTCTAAAATTTCTCAATAATTGAGAAAGTTTTGATGGTATGACTGAAAATTGGTAATGTTGGTTTGTTGGGGCGAGAGTTACGATTTTGGAGCTTATTTTGACGTTGCTCCTAGGGAGCGCTAGTTTCACCATATTGTTTAGGTAAATCAAAACATTTTTTATCTGTTGAGCTATGCTTAAAAAAATCTAAAAGAACGTTCAATGCTACATAAAATATGTACTCTTGTTTAGGTCGCCTAACATTATCAGTTTCTAAGTTATTTGCATTTAAAAGCATGCTATTTCTTTTCTAAGAAGGCTTGTATCAAATTTTCATGTTAGTAAATATTAGCGTATAATATCAATAATAATCATAGCAATATCAGCACCTGAAAGAAAATCACCACAAAAATACATTGAAACTTTGCTTTATTCAATTTTCTATTATATTTTTATAGCTAGCATCAAATTGATTTCTTAGTTGATTTAAGTTTCAGACGGTTAGATGGAAGAGCAACATTGTCTAATCTCGCCGTCTTTCATAAATATGTATTCGTTATTATGTTCTGTTAATAAAGACACTTTTATTATTATTATTAATTCTTACAATAAAAAAAGGAACACTACCAATTTTCAGTCATGCTATCAACACTCAATTATTGAAAAATTTCATAATCAAATTTAAACCTTAAACACCCTGTATTTCTTAAACCAGCGACATTTGTATAAGGCACGATGAGCTCAAATATAATATTTTAGTGTCTAGTATCTCCAGCCTAGTGTTGACCCATTCTTTCAGACCCACCTTACATATGAAGGCCGTCCTCCTTACTCGTACGCCTGTGTCCCGCCGGCGAAATTTGTATTCCATCGCGGCCGTAAGCTAAGTCGATCGCAAATCCGGCCGTAGTGACCGTAACTGTTCTCGTACTGCCAAAGTCGTAACTTGTCCGGTCTCGTTATGTGTATTTTCGCTTCTTATATGGCCAGATCAGGCCCAACCCCACGTCTAGTTGAAGAAATTACAACTGGCAGCCGTTCTTACCGTTAAGCGACGCTAGATGCTGGTTCTTTTTTCCGCCAGTTTCATTTCTAAGAATTCATGGCCTTCTCCGAGCCGCTGCTAATGACGTTAAATAATTTGGAACGGCCGAATAGTTGGCAGTTATATTTCTTTACGGTTTTACTGTGTGTCGTTGGAGCGCTCGCGATCGGGCACTTAGCAGTAACTGTAATAACTGTGGCCATCTCTCCCGAAACGCCGATCAGTTTCCTTTATTTATGGGCCGGGAAGGCAGTTTTACGAGTGGTCTTGTTCTCGTTTTAAATAGGCGAGCTAAAATGTTGCAGAAGATTTAAATACGTTTCTTTGTATTTCACGCAGTAAAATAATCAAATTTGTGGAGTTTGGTAGAAATCTCGAAAAATAAAACACATAAAATAGAAGTAACATCAAATTAGATATTTTTGTATCTAGAACGCGAATTGGTACTGTTGCGTTCAAGAATGGAAGTTAGTAGAAATATCCATTCGAGATACAAACAATATTTTTTCGAAAACTGCAATAAAACAGGATAATTGTGTTATGTACAATTTAATTTACATTTGAAATCGTTTTAACTGTGTTCGATTCAAGATGGTTTCGGCGCGGTGACTATCATAACGATAGCAACCTAGTAAATAAAAATTAGCGGTTTGAAAAAGTACTGTCAGAATTATATGTTGTAATTCATATTCTAAGAGCGTTTAATGCAAAATGAACTTGGAGAGTGAAGACGAGCTTTTACCAGGGGCAGTATTGGAAGATGTACAAAGTGCTTTTTCGCAATTAATGCTCAAAAAAATCGTCGAGACAGTACGAGATTTCCTACAACAAATTCAAAGGGTGGTGTAATTCGAAGAAAATTTAGAAAATGCGCGAAGCGATATTATTGGCATATTTCGAACATAAAAACCTTTGATGTTATAGTCAATATGCCATGTTAAAAAATACACCAAAGAAAATGTTAATACCAGAAGATTTCTAAAACTAATACCATATTTGAAATACTAATCAGTTGGATACTGTCCAAAAAGTCTAGAATTCTAACGAAAAAGGAAATTGCATGATTTTTACAAGAAGCTGCTGCCTGATAATAGATTTCTGCTAGAAAATGTAATTAAAATTAATATAAATCGATAGATAAAACTAATTTTGGACAACTTTTCAAGTCATTTTAATAATGGCTGTTTGTGGAATTTTGAGAAGAGATGAACTACTAAAGATAACGATCGATGATCTAGTAGACGAATTTTCAATTATTATTATAAGAATTTCCGATTTCAAAATTCAATACTCCGAGATATTTTGTGATTTCAAATCCAGAGCAAATGAAGATATACCGAAAAATGTGTTAACCAAGTGGTTGGCGTCAACAAAATAAGGAATACGCCAAAAGAAATAGCAACTTATCTCAATTTGCCTCATACGGAAATTTATACAGGGCACTACATTACACTCAGTTAGTCGACGCAGAGGACGATATTACCACCATTAAACGATATGGTGGGTGACATTCTAGTACGGTAGCGGAAACATATAGAAAATCCTATACAAAATTTCAATCGCAAATTGTTACCATCTTCAGCAGAGTCTACCTAACTTGCCAATAATACAACGTTGGCAGTAAACTTAAACAAATACAAAACAAAACAATAAAATTATTTACAAAATGTAGAATATTATTTAATGATTTAATGAGAAACACGATATGAAAGCGCAGGGATAGCACCACATACCTTACTAATATTTATTTCCAGGATTGATATTTAAGAGATTTTAAGAATGTTGCATCATTTTCTGTTTTATTACAAAGATTTGTGTACTTAATTAATAATATTTTAAGCTATAACATCCCAAAATGTTTACAGTGTTCTGCAAAAATGTTTCTTAGACCCTTAGAATAAAACTAAGCTTCTCGTGTTCTTTGAGGTTTGGAGAATATCAATTAGCAATGCAGTATTCTAGGTTATGTTATTTTAGAACATTTAGTGACTAATTTTAAACGTTTTATAGTAATTAAATAAAGTATTTTATGTCGGATATGTTAGTGGATAATTATGACGAATCTGCAAGGAGCGAAACTGTAGTTTTGGCAGTGTTAAACGAAAGAACGAAGAAAGAATACAAAATATTGAAGCTAACCAAATTAACCGCTATCTATCAGGTACTTAGACATTATTATTATTACTAAAAATGATTATTTTCATCATTTCTACACGTGACAAAGCTGCAAAAAACGACAGCACCGTAGTTGATATATCTGCCATCCCGGATGATGATTGATTGTCATAGGCGCCGACCTTCCGTAGAAAAACAGGGTTTTGCCTCATTTTTTAAACATTGGGCTAGAATTCCGAAATAAATTTTTTATTGTCTTTTAGACCTCCCTCAACACGTGGTTAAAATTGTTGTACTTAGTCATAGTTAATCCTGTATAATTCCTTGTTTACCTAAGAGCAAAACACTTGTCGATTCAAAAATACATTATGTCCGGTAGGTAATGAAATATTTTTTACCTCCCTCCTTCGACTCCATGGTGATGTCATCAAAATTTTTAAATGGCAACCGATATTTTTTTATTACGAATTCTTATTCTCCTTGAAACAATTACACACCAAATTGCTAGTTAAATGATACTTAATACTTTACAAGATATGAGTGTACGTATAAAAAATAGTTTTTTTCCTATTTTTGTCCAAATCCAGCAACAAAGTTGATAATAATATTGGGATGACAAGGAACGGATAAAATATTACTTGTTTTGTTTTGATATTTGAATTCGACAGTAAACGTTATTCTCCTATGTTTCAATTTGAGCGAGACCCTGGTTCTAATCCTCTTCCACGGTACAGCCGAATCAAAAACGAGAACTGCGTCGCCCAATGAACATTTTTAATCAAATTGGATATCATTAGGCGGAATTTTCCCTCCTGCAACGCGTACAAGCCGCCGCACTGTGTCCTCTGTTGGGGGCCACCCTAACGCAACACGCGTTGTGCGTATCCTCTAGGGGAGAGGATGCGCAACGCAACTCGCGATGGGGTAGGTCCTTAGCAACGGTTACCCACGGCCTGGAAACAAACGCACGGACGTGGGAATCGTTACACGCAGTGTGCCTTCTCGGGCTGCCAATCTCCGTTTCGACATGGATTTCAACGCAGATTTGTCCACTGGGCTAAAAATACTACAGCTAGGTCACGCGACAGCATTTGACTAGTAATACATAGATACTTAAATATATGTTTCAGCCAATTTATTATTTCTGTTCATTTCTAAATACACTCATATGCAAAAACAAGTTAATATTTGGTAAAAGTCTCAATGTTTTTATTTTTAGCTCAATTTTTATATATTTCTCAGAAAACTGTAGATAAAATGACTAATTTCAACTTGTATATTCTTTCAAAATACTAATTTATGTTAAGAACCATTCCTTTCCCACATTTTGTTTTTTGGTTCATGTCTTTAGGTACATTGGTTTATTTTTAAGAGGGAAATGAACTTGTCACCAACAGCTTACTTTAAGAAATATTATTATGTTGTAGTCGCGGCAAGAATTCAGACGACTTACGTCATGACTGATGTTACTCAATTGTTTTTATTGTTAACATAATATTCGATATTTGGTTGCGTTAAAACCAATAATTATTTGCAATTTTGTGTAATATATAGCACAGACATTTAGTGTAGTATATATTTTTATTGTTCTCAGTTGCAGTTTCATAAATATTTTGATGATAATATAAAGAATTATTCATTTGTTCTTATGACGTAAGTCGTCTGAATTCTTGCCGCTGCTATACGAGGTAACTTTGCTCATTGTTGTCTTAATGTCAGTTTGACAGTAATTTTTGTTTACGTCACACCTATACTCCTACCATGGTTTTAAGTGCGGAAAATTGCGCAAAAGCTGTTGCTCTTGTTGAAGATGGATGCAATTATGAATTAAGAATCCTTCATGTTCATCGCTCTACCATAATGTAATATAACATTAGAAAATAGCTAATACTACGATGACCAAGAGCACTATACTTATTAAGCGCTCTATGTATTATATTATATTATGCTAAAGTCACAGAAAGCGCTATACATTGAGTTAAAGAGTTAAAAACTTAGTATTATGACCATAAAGAGGTCTATGCTCTATATCCAACCACAGAAAGAATCGATTCCGAACCGTCCAGAACTATTCAGTCAGTTCAGTTGTTAATGTACTTTCGGCGAATTCGACGTAAGACGGAGCTGGTAAAACATTTTTGACAGTTCTGAACCAATGGCGGTTGGAACATACCTATAAATAACACTATCACATATAGTGCCATGCTAGAGCTATCTTCAGTAATCGTAGAAAACAGCCAATATTACAGAACGTTATGCTATGCGTTAAAAAAATTGCCATTGTTCGCTATAATGTGTTAAATATAGCTATTGTCCGCTACTGTTTTTAAAATAGCTACTATGTTTTAAAAATAGTTGCATTGTTTTATGTGAATGTGGAAAAAAGGGCCTGATAATATATTATGACACAAAGCTCTATACTATATGTGTTTGCTATTATCTGTACATGTGTTAAAATAGCCATTACATGTTTATGCTAAAATCATATATAGTGTTTGCTGGATCTATCTTCGCTATATTAAAAAAATGTAACAACCAATATTACCATGACACATTATGTTGGCTAAGTACATTATACCCACTATATGTATCAAAAATAGCCATTGTTCTCTACTATAGTTATATTTAGTACATTATTTTATGTTTACTCATATAAAAAGACACCTGGTAATGTGACAACACAGAGCTCTATACTAGCTATACTTTATGTTGAAGTCACACCGATAGCTAACTAGCCAGGTCCACTATTGTTATAGTGGCTATGCTCGCTACATATAGGTATATGCTAAAAATAATTACTGCTGTTTGCTATACACTGAAAAAAAACTAAAAATTGTCGATATTATGACCACATAGAGATTTATGCAAGATGTGTTTGTTATGTCACTATGTGTGCTAAAAAATAGCCACTACATTTTTATGTTAAGATCGCATACAGCTATACATTCAAAATATGTGTTAAAAATAACCAATGTTCGCTACTATATGTTAAAATTTGTCACACAAAGCGCTATCCTAGCTAGTTTTATACTAGCTGCTAGCTGTCATCATTTGCTAAAGTCACCCAGAGCTTTTTGCTATGATCGCTGTATACTAAAATGGAAAGAATTGAAAACAGCCGATATATGTGTTTGTGTTCATGATCAACTGGTAAACTGTCACCATTATTTTATGCTAAGATCTTATATAGCGCTAGGTTGTGTTATGTAACTCATTAACAAAACATACTCACACTCAATATTACCACTACACACTGGTTGGGTTTATTATGTTCAATATAGGTATGTGTTAAAAATAGCTACATTTTTGCATAAAGCTTCATTCTGCAAGATTTAGTCTACAAATAAAAAATCCAAAAGCAAAATCTGAAGATTACTACATATTTATTGAATACATCTCCACTTCTATTCAATGTTAACAGTGAAGATATATTACTAATTTTAACACAAGTATGCTAATTTTATTAGTTTTGATATCTACAATGTTTTTTTTTTAGAAAAAGTTAATAAACTAATAAATTCTGTGCTCAAATTTTTAAATCCTTGTCACTAATTTATTTAAATTAAATTCCGATATTGAAGAAAATGTCAGTAAGATATTATTGTTTAAAATTGTGTTTTATTGTTCAAGAAACACTTATAAGTGATTTAAAAAAAGTAATCGTAGGCATCAAAATTATTTTTATTAGGATATTAATAACGTTCGCGACCTTGTCCTCACGTATTTGCATATTATTAGATGTAGGAGAATATTTTATTATTTTTTTTGTTGGTTACCGAAGCGGACAGAATACGTAAACAAGTATTCTTCTTGTTTTGACGGAAAACACATTTATCTGTCACAAATCCGCTTTCTGAATTTTTGCCGCTTCAGAACAATATTTATAAACCCACTTCATATGTCTTTGTAGTTTGATTTCGCTTGTCGGGAGCACGACCCTATAAAAAATGTTTATCGCAATACTCGGGCTTTCAATTTAGTAGAGTTTTCTTCTTATCTCAGCACGGACAAGAGCTGTTTTCTAAATTGTATCGCTTCGGTATTCCGTCTGAACGTTTCGTATTTTTTGTTCCTCGGTCCACCTTCAATTCTGCAAAGAGTTTCCTAAAATAAAGAACGCGTCCAGAAAAAACGTCCAACATGACACGATTTCAGGACGACAGCTGAAACTTGCAGGGGCGTTCCTGAAAACACTTAACGGAATGGATAGGAGTTATTTTCTTGTATTCGGTTATTCTCCTTCTCAGAAGCGACGCGACGGTTCGTAAATTTCTTAAAACCAGCAATATCAATTTGGAAAAACGTTATATAAAAAGCAACACCATTAGGAAAGGGAAGTTATAAATAATTTTTTGTGAAAACTTTGGAATTTTATTAGAATTTCGAAATGACACTCTTAGTAAAAATGAAACATTAAAAACAATAATAGTTATTTATGATGGAGGGTTAAAAGAGCATTTTTAAGACACGTATGTAAAAGCTGCGTTCATTCTGCAATATACATCAGTGCCTTAAAAATACTTTTAACACAAATATCATACAATATTTTTTCTACAAACAGCATTAAAAATAATTAACCCGGGCAGAAATAAGTTTTAAATAGCATCGTAAGCACTATATCAAATTTTCGAAGTGCACACTTGCCAATGATATACAGTAACCATACTGCAACCATTGTTGTATTCATCATTTATAAAAAGTTTGAAAGCTTTGGATTTGTTACTTTTAAACGTTGTGTCTTTTTACCCTTAAAAAGAACAATCCATTCAATCGATGAAGCGGCCAACGGAGGACTTATTACCAAGAAAATTCCGGATTCAATATGAAATTGCATACAATAAGTGTGTGAAGTGGTGTGAAGAAAAAGGCGCTCCTAGAAAATATACTGAAAATGTATTCTTGACCTATGTTGAGGAGAAATCGAAGGTTTGGAAATCTTTATCTCTATGGTCTAATTATTCTACGATTAGTTATGTTACGAATAAATAGCAACATAGATATCAGTAAGCAAGATCTTGACCAGAGACCAAATTGAACAGTTTCTGAAGTGCGCACCGGATGACGACTTTCTTATGATAAAAGTATCTACTATTGTGGAAATATTTGGTGCCTGCCGTAGAGAGGAGCTTTGCCAGTTGACTCTCGACATCTCGGAAATTGTGGGCACTTCCAGTTCAATATTGGTTAAGATATTAGATACTAAAACCAAGGTTCCACGAAATTTCACTATCGTTGAAGAATTTTATTTGGATCTTTACCGGAGATACATGGCTCTTCGTCCAGTAAATGTGGGACATCGGAGGTTTTTCCTAAAGTATGTGAAAGGCAAGTGCACGAAAAACCTTGTGGAAATAAATACGTTTAGAAAATTTCCTGCTGCTATTGCTAAATTTCTGCAACTTCCAAATTCTAACCTCTATAGTGGACATTGTTTTCGGCGTTCGTCGGCAAGCTTACTAGCGAATAGTAGAGCAAATTTAACGACAATTAAGTGGCATGGGGGATGGAAATCTTCAACAGTCGCCGAGGGATCGAAGATTTGTTGGAAAGTAAAAATTCGATTGCCCGAAAACTGCCTTCAGTGCCATCAATATCAGCGGATTCTGCTCAAACGTGAACAAGGAATGCGATTGTTTCAGTCGATAGTGGTAGAATTGTGTAAGGGTTTAATTTTTCAAATTGTGTGAATTGTAATAGGATAGTATTCATGTTAATAAAGAAAATACAAATTAAATGTATTGCAAATCTTCTGACACATTTACTTTAAGGCACTAGTGCTGGAAGATAAGAACTATCAAAACTTGAAGTCAGGAGTTGGAAAAATCTCTTATAACTATAAAGGAGTCGAAAATTGACAATGACAGAATGTTTGTGCTAGTTGATGACTGAAGTTTCTTGAATCTGTACAAAAAATTATTTTCTTTGACACCAATACTTAATATAATAGTTCCAAATACTGAATATGTTCCACAAAAAATGCCAAAAAAAGTTACAGAATATTTGGGTCTATCCAAAGTAGAAGAATTAACAGGGATGATGTTTCAGGCGATCTTCTGCTACACTTTTAGTGAAGAAAAAAACACGTTTAGTCAAATGCACCAAAAGCAGAAGAATTCACAGGACACTCTATTATTATGAAAATATTATAACCATTAAGCGCCACGGTGGATGGAAAACCACATGTTGTAGAATGTTATATTGAAAGATTAGTTCAATCTAAGAACATTGCTCAGAAAGTTTTTGCAGATTCCAACAATGGCCAAATAAACGAACAAATAAATTCGTTGGTGCTATAAACAAATTAAATCGGTAACAAATGATATCTGAATGAAGCAAAATCAGCAAGTCAAGAAAAATAAATCGTTAAACTGTATTTTAACGCCCAATCGTGTATTATTAACTATTTCATATCATACCTGTGAAAATTTTAATGTGAGTTTTTTCTAATGGCATTTTGTAATATCCAGTGTGAAACTATGACGTTATTACTAACCTTTCCGTCATAACAACCAAAAAACAAAAATAACATTTTTTTTTATAAAACGATGCCCAATGCCTGGATTGGACAAGTAGATACATATAGCATATGATGAGGATGAGTTATACAAATAGTATATGATGAGTTGCAATCTAGACAAAAACCTGCCAGAAATCCGAGTTTGAAAGATTGCAGCAGACATGGAAACAAGTCGTGACTTTGTCACAGCTCAATGTCTAACATTTTTATATAATCACTTTTACTTTTAGATCGCACCTAAACGATATTACCACTTCCGGTGCGAGATAGAAACGTTCCTATGGCTTCGACGGCCTCAATGCCTTTAAAGATTCCTTCCTGGATTCCGGGTTGTTATGCCGCAATTTTATTTTCACCCCCAATCACGAAGGGGATATCTTTATCGTGATTTGATAAAGAAGGTCCCCTTCAGGGGTGTTAAACGAAACAGAAGAATTTTCAGTCTGAAAAATATATGCCTGCGAAAAAGAAATAAAAGTATTATCCATGTGGGTAGAAAAAAGTGTATTTGTAGTTTACATACAGTATGTTTACTTTTATTTGTGTACGAACTTCTTCTAAATGCTATCGAACCCTCCTTCTTCTGATCCTACCACGGATTTTAAGATGGCGATCCAAAGCCTACTATGGTTTTTTTATACCTCGGAAATTCAATACATATACTTAAACATTTAGCTATTTTCTAATTTAAAATCTTATAATGTAGTGTGAATCATCATCCTCAAAAATGAAATTTGAAAAAAACTTTACAGTGTTTTTTTGTACCCGATCTCAATTTTTAATTTGTGTAGAAATCCCTAAAAACTTTTTACTACTACTTTAGTTTTTAAAAACTTTCAAGATAATTCAACAAATATTTTTTTATTTAAATGAAATCGAAAACCGCTTCTTCTGATTATATCAGGACTTTTAAGATGGCGATTCAATCGGCATTGATTTTTTTATACCTTCGAAATTCAAGATAAACGCTTAGCGATTAATTTAATTAAACTCTTGACAAAATGGTATTACTAGGGCTTTTGAGAAGCCCTATCTATGTATGAAGTTAAATAAAATTATACAGAGTGTTTTCTTTTACCGTTTTTCGTAGAAATCTGTAAACAAATTATTCTTCAAGATCTAACAAATATTTTTTATTTCTAATGACATCGAAAACCGTTTCTTCCGATCCTAATACGGGTTTTAAGATGGCGGTCCAAGGCCTGCTATGATTTTTTTCCGAAATTCAATATAAACGCATAGTAATTTCAACAGTTTCAAATACTGAATTTGAAAGCTACTAAACCATATTTTATTTTCAGTTCTATAGTTTTTATCCATAGAAACAATATTCCTATTTTTTACCCTTACAACATTTTTCTAATATGGCTAAAACCTTTGCTTTATTTTCTTTGCGTTTAGATATTTAAAAATTGAACAAAATATAAGCATTACAAAACAAATTATCTTTTAAAGAAAATTCCAAAATAAATCAGGTAGCCCTATTTATATATTATGAAATCTTGTTGTCTTGATTTGAGTATTCAAATATCACCTTCTTTTAAAGTGTGGCTTGATGAAAAAGTTCCAATAAATTAAATAAGCATTTTTCTTTAGTTTTATTGGGTTTTTGTCACACTTCTAAAAAATAATAAAAATTAATTAAATAAGCCCTTGCGCCAAACGGAACAGTCAAGGGTTATTTTTGAAACTAAGTTTGCCTAACCAAAAAATCTCACACTGAAAAAAGCAGATAAGTAAAAATTAACAAAAATCACATCGCTATCGCGCACTTCCGTAATATTGACGTTTCGAAAAACTCTCTGTTTTCGTTTTCAAAATAGTAGTAAAATATTAAACTGTCAAACTTAACAAACCCAATAAAGTAAAGAAAAACTAAAATTATGCCACAAATAAATAGCTTCAGACAATATCTTAAATAAGCATATCATTATATTCGTTAATTAATTAGTTAATAAATGTTTTATTTTATATCATTCTAGCATCCACAGAGTCGTTCTTTTATTTTTTCTTAACAGACCACATAATTTTATTCCTAAAACTTAGGGCAAAATAAAAGTAAACCTGCTTTCATATTTATTCATACCGTTTTAACCATAGTTGACTCATCCAATACCTTTCAGTTTCAGTATTTTGATGAACTTTAAGGTCCATATAAAAACGCTCTGTATAGTTACACACACATTATCAGATTTTAAATTTAAAAAATCACTAAGCCTTTATATTTCGGAGGTATAAAAAATCATAGCAGGTCTTGGGTAGTCAACTGAAAAGTCATGGTAGGACCAGAAAAAGCGAGTTTCAATGCAATTTAAAAGCACAAAATATTAGTTTATAAAGTTTTTACATTTATTTTTTTTTATGTCGAAAGTAGGTTGTTGTTTGCACTTATTCTTTGCCAAATATTAAAAATACCTCAATTTTTCTGGATATAAACTAAAGTATAGTAAATATTAAGCCACTGCCAGCAGCTTAAAGGAGATAAATATAATAAAATATTTGAAATGTAGTTTGACATAAACTCCACAACTTAAAAATTAGTTTTTATGTCCATTGCAACATTTTGTGCAATTAATTATGCCAGTCGTTTCTACAAATTAGGTATTACACGTTTCTGTATATATAAAAAAATCGTCTACAAGCTCAAAAATTACGCCCGTCCTTTTCTAAACACGAAAGCAATATATTTATGTTAATCAAAAACCGAATGAATGAGAACATGGGCACCAAAATTGCGAACAAGATTTAATATAAGGTAAAACAAGGTCCCTTAATAAAATTTTATGTAACTCTTATCTTTTATTCATGAAATCGCGCATTTTAAAATGGCCACTGTCGCTGCCGGAGAAATTATAGCCGAAATCCACCTTGTCGGCGCATTTTTTTGTCCGAATGATAATTGCGTTCGTGACTTACCATTCGGCTTGGCAGCGATTCAGCTTTTTGTTCGTTTTGCAACACGCCGAAATTGGCAGAAGAAATCATCTCCCGGTTGACCGTGACCTAGCTAAGCCTGACCGGTTTTCCGAAGGGTGTGGTCGGTTGGTAACTCGTATGAATAGGGTTGGACCGTTGCGATGCAAGCCATCGGCGTGAGCACGGTGAGGTTGCAATTCCCGATTAACAGAATGCAAATGATAAGTTTCCGTGCTGTTCCCAGGTGCCTACAATGACTGGATCGTTACGAACTAAGTCAGAAATAACGTGACGTATCGTAACGCAATTTTGAGAACCAACGTAAAGGACAGGAACTAACCAGAAACTATTGATGATTTGAAATTTAGGAATTAAATGATAAATTTTAAAAGTAAACGATAAAGGCTTATTAGATTGAATCATTTGACAATACTCTATTGTAACTAATGATGAATTTTAGTACACTGATAAAAATGGGTGGAAATTTCCATGTTTTGTTATGCTCTTTTTACATAATATTTACTGGAAACGTTCATTTCAAACAACATATTTATCTTTGTGGTAGTATGAATAGGGATTGCTTATAACAGATATTAACATTAGTTGTAGTTACGTTAATTATAAATTTACTGTAACTAAAAGCTAAAAATATTTAATTTCATACATATTTATAAGAACCAAAAATATATACTGATGTTTCAAGAATTATGTAGTATTTTCAGCCAAAATATTCAATATATTTTCTAATGTGAATGAAATACCTACATTGCAATACATTTTTAGATGATGGGCGAACAATACACTTTTACAGAGCAGGATAATTCACATTTAGAGGACGGATGGACAAATTCTACTAAAAAAATTTACTTCTGCTACTGACAAGGCCTTCTTAACTATTTAGAAAATAAAAATGTGACTCACATACTGTTTGTATTACTGAATTCTAATAATAAAATCTACTGCATTTCTAATAATTTGTTAGTAAGAGATTGATTAGCTTAAATCTGTACTCTTGTACATTGTACATTGTACATTTTAACAAGCAGAGACTTTTTCCATGACATTAAAAGTAAAAACTTTTCCCTCTTTTCAGCTTCATCTGTTATTACACTGCATATGGTTACAAAAATAATGTAATACATTTTTAAATTGGCTTCTATTACATTATTCGGGTTGAACAAAATGTAAATATTTAAACTGGTTGATGACTTCTTTGGTATATACATTTTTTTAACATGCGTATATTATAACACATTGATATTCAGTCATATGTGAAATAATATTAGTTTCCTCTAGACATATTTTTTAGTGTTAGTTACAAATTATAGTGACTAAATTTACGATGGAATTTAGGATAATATTTGTAAAATTACATTATAGTGAACTTATTTCATTTACAAAATTATTATGTAATTTTGCATAACTTTAGGCTGGTTACAAATTGCCAACGTAAAGTTATGTGAAATTCAGATAATTTTTATCAGTGTATGTAATAAAATATTTAAATTTGATTATCTCGGCTGCTCGAAGCGACACCTACTAGGTACACGTTTTTTAGGCAAAAGATGCCAAGGAATAAGAATTTTTAACTAGAAATTTAAGTGCTGCTGGTGACTCTCTCTGCAATTTACATCGAAATTGTGATTAGATCTCCATTTCTCATCCCAAAAAAAACCCTAAGTACCAAATTTCCTGCGAATCATGCTATTATTGAGATGAATATTTACAAAAAGTTTAAAAAATAATAAACTTTGACACGCTCATGTTATAATCTCACGAATTCTTACTAGGAGTTTGTATAGATCTTTTAGAGACACCCTGTAGAGTTGTTTCTTTAATATACCTACGTAATTGGTGCCAAAGAACATATATAACTCATTTATTTCCTTAGGAAAATCAAAAGAAGAATTAAAGAAATCAGAGTTATGTGAAACTGTTTATATTAATGAGTGTCTTGAGCGCGTTTGCAAATATTACGCCATTGGCTTGTTTTCCAAATATAGTTCAACGTTCACTACAAGTATAGTGTATTTGCCGATTATTTATAATCGCATGCAGCTATGAGCAGCACTGAATTAATTATTTGCTTTGTGTCGAACACGACCACACCTTACCCACGTCAATGGTACCTTGCAACAGTCCAGCCCTACTTATGTAAAAGAGCAGTGTGTCTTACACAGGCTTTACGGCCCTTGTCAATGTAAAGGCTGGTCAGCTCTGTCGTTGCCGATTTGAGGCAGGACTTGCGACAGCAACATCGCTGGTCGACCGGCATCGCAGCAGGCCAACGTAATACTCGAATATTCGGCGTGGTCGCGATGCAAGATCGGTCTGGTCCGGTGGAGATGGAGAATGCAGTTACGCAACCCTACCTTGTCCCACGCAATTTCAGCCCCTTCGTTAAAATCGATATCGGCGCTTTTTGTTATGAGTACAGTTCCATTCAAATATTTGGAAATGGATTTGTAGATGTTTCGGGTGATCCAAAATCGTTTTTGTTCGATGGCGAAACGTGTAAAAGTAGCAGGGATAATATAATTTTGCGAGTCTAGACAGGTAATTTTGGCGCGAAGCAAAAAATTATATGTTGAAATTGAATTTCAGGTTTAGACATTTCTAATTATTATTTCATGTAGTAAAAATACCTGAAACGGATGAAAGCTAAGTCCCAAACTGTGTTTGAATCAACATTTAATCAAATATCCTATACATATTTTGTAATGCTACAAATTCTTTATATTGAAAACATATACCTACTTTTTATGTTCGACTTGAAACTGTGGAATTTTTGGTCCACAAAAAGTGAGTTATAATGCAATGATGGTGTCAACAGTTGGCGTTCACTACGCATCATATGTGCTAAATTTTGATTTGAATAAGACACTTTTAAATACAACGTAAATCGATATGCTAACCACATTGAGTGCATTGTAAACAGTTGAATAAGGGTGATGCAGAGATAACTTAAGCTCTCCGTAATAATTCATCATTAATTTTCTACATACATAATACTTCAAGAAAATTGTTTATTTTCACAATACTATAATAAAACAAATATGTATTTCGAAAGCAACAATAACACGGCCATAAAAGTACCAGGTCTACATTTATTGTAAAAGCGATTACTATTATTATTATTTCTTTTTCAGTGCTTAGTTGACTATTACAATTTTGTCATAGACAAACAATTTCGCCTAGCCAAGTACGGATCAGTTTCAGATTCAGGCGAAACGAAAGACTGATGAAACAATGTCAGTATTCATTATTCTATAATAAAGGAAATAACTTTGCGAAACTTTCCTAATCAAGACAAAAACGTTTTCATTAGGGCCGAGCTAGATAAAGAAACGTCGAAAACAAATTAATCTCTATTTACGTCTCACTCAATAAGCCTTAACGAGAATTCCTTTAAGATCGCCTGTTAGATGATAATAGGTGAATTTCGTTCCGGACTAACAAACCTTAAAGTTTAATTTAAAGAAGAGGGAGAAGAATCGGCCACCAGATTGGTGTGGATGGATGGGAGAATTATTGTGCTTCGATAGTCGTTTCGAAGCTTCCAGCGAAGTTACGCTTAATTTCGGTAAAAAGTGGGTAAGGGGCTTACCTTAATTTGATAAGAATTCAACTTGTTCTTCGGCAAAGCGTTGAAGGAACTGAAGTCTTGGCGACGGGTGAAGATTCCATTTGCACCGCCTCCAATTCTGCAACAGAAGGAAAAAATTAATAACGTTTTTATTTTACCTCCTATTTAATACAAATTAACTAATAAACTCAATTAAATAATACATTTTCCATAAAATATTTGCATAATAATACATTTCGATTATCATTTCAGTATCGAAATGAGTCTTTTAGGCACATGTGATTAAAACAATGTTTTTTACGCACATGCGCGTAAAAACAAAACAAAATAACTGAATTTAAAATTATTTATTTATTATAAATATTAATAACACAATCTTTCAAATCGGATAATTGAACATTGAGTTAACACATATTTTGTTGCTTCACTTTATATAACTTCAATATTGGAAGAAAATAACATCTGCATCACGGTGCTGCTGGTGCACTGAGTTTTTGGAATGAAAGCAATACTTCCTTTCTCTTCGAGAATTTTTCTTGCTATCGCCTGCATATTTTTTATGGAATTTTCTATGTGCCGCTCTGCCACAGAAGTTGAACACCAACTTCCATGTCTCTTGAGCATCGTCTAAAGCAGTGCCCAGTATATTCAATAAGTCTAAAAACGGTATTTCAAAATTTAGTCTGGATAATTGGAAATACAGGTAGGTTTAAGTTCACCGCGATAATTTAAATGTAAAGAATCAATTAAACTTTTCTGTTAAGCTACCAGAATGTATTTAGAAAATTTATGGTTAAGCAAACTTACATTTTTTTCTTATTTATTGTATTCAGCGTGTCATTCTGATTCCAAATACCATGTTCTATCTTTGCTTCTACTATTTACGTGATATATAATGTTTTTTGATACATACAATTATACAATTTTTTTAAAATTCATTAAAATAATTAAAAAATAATAATAAATAAATGGTACTTTTCAAATTGAATCCAGCTTGTAATATTTGACTAGGTCCTGATTTTTCGCCTTCAACATGGAGTAATTTGAGCAAAGCCTTGACTCCTTCAAAGTTTTCTAAAAGTACTTTTTCTCTGAAAAGGCCATCACAAAATACTTTATTCGTAAACTGGTACTGTTGCTTTGACTTCCTAAGCATTAACTGAACGACTATTACATATTACCCTATTACTTTGTATGAAAAAATACAAGAACTGGACAAAAATATTACGATAGATAGATACGATACTATTTCAAAAAAGTCATATGCCTAGAATTTTCGCTTCTAGTAACTAAAATACAGGCCCAATAGCATAGTTTTTAACTGTCAAATTAATTTGATCTAATACCTTCTAGTGCAAATGTCGCATTCGAATCTGATCTATCACTGCTGACTCAGCAATAAAACTGATGTTTTGCGAAATTAATATCGTCCATTATTTTACCATCAAAAACAAATAAACAACTCCCAGTTGTTGATTAAATGATTGTCGCATGGGCGGTGATTTATTGAGCCATTATTTATTTAAATTGTTAATTGAAAGCAACGCGATACTCCTTTCTGCTCGACAATAATTCTATTGGAATTGTTTCAATAAAAACCTGAATGCGGAAGAATTTTAATTAACGTCTTTATTTTTAAGCGGCCAAGGTGGATGGACTTTACAAGGACTGTTTGTTTAATATCTGATTTATTTTTTGTTGCGCAAAATCGCCAATTAATTTATTGGACGAACCTATTCGAGCAAGATCTTTATATACTGATATATTTTGAATGTAAAATTAATAGAGTGCAGTCGAAGACGATACTGAAGAGAATACTAAACGTCAAACATAATATAGATATAGAGGAAGCGAAAATTTGGGAGCGGATAAGATACTATTAGAAATTTCAATTTTTTTTTTGCAAATAATTTCTCGATATACCATCTCCAGAATCAACTAGCAATGCTTCTGATAATTTTAAGTATGTTGCAATTTGTTTTGAAATATGTTTAATTTTATTTATGAATATACGAGACACTATCCAAGAATCATTTGGTTTACTACTTGCTGATGCTGGTGCCGAAGGTGGGAAGTTTCAGAATAAAATTTAAACCTTCAACCAACGACATTCGTATAAGGCATGATGAGCTCAAACATAATGTTTTGGTATCTAGTATCTCCAGCATAGTGGTGACCGATTCTTTCTGATTCATCCTGTATAACATAAAGTATCTGTAAATTTCTTAGTGGCACTATTGATATGGCACGCAAATGTTGCGCTACAAGAATTATTGACCAGTTTATCTGTTGAGTTATTCTTTCAACCATTATCTAATAAAAGGTGTTCTGACAAAGACCGTAATGTGTTGTAGCCGTAAAGTTGCAAACTCGCAAGACACCAACCTTTCAGCTCTGGAAGAATCTCTCGAGTGTCCAAGTAATTTAGCAGCCAACGTGAACTCGCACAGCCGACCACACAACACTAAAAACCTTTTAATAGCCATTTGGGATCCACAATTCGCGCCAACTATAAAAACTACTGTTTTTTCGTCTTGTGTTAACAGTAAAAGGCCTTTAATGGAATTTTAACGCGACGCTGTCGAGTAATTTTAGGTTGACTTTCCGGAAAATTAAAAATGAAACGGCTTGTAAACAGCTGCGTCTTTTGCGGCCGCTCGAAATGATCTTCAGCTTTATATCTTTTTCATGGATGGGGATGGGGTTAGTACATTTTTATTAGGCTGGCGATCCTCCCAGAGAAATATGTCGATTATGAAAATATTCCTCGTCATCCAACTAAGGGAACAAACTTCTTTCTACGAGCCTCTGACATTTCATGGCTTCATTAGGTGAAATCAAATAGAAAGGTTTTACATAGGTTGTAAACCTTAAAAAAATATATATTTATTGAAAACTGTCATTAAAAGTTGAGTTCTACATGATCTTTATTAAGTATAAAAACAACATTTTTTTGTCCAACAGGACGTAATAGATAAATATATTCTGTATAACGCTTGTTTATATATAAGTCAGAAATAAAAATAATACATGGCGATACTTTTGTAAAATTCAAGTTACCTTTGTCTATAGTGTAAATAAGGATAATATCACTATCTATTGTCTTTACTCCTAAGTTTGACTAATTATTTTATATAAACAAGAATATAACGAAATTTATTACGGAAAATCTTGACGCGATGAGTCAAGTGGATGTTATCTACACTGATTTCACTGACTTTTGACAGATTTGACCACGATATAAACCAAACTAGATGTATCTGGGCTATCTGATTATATTTTGACTTTTCATCATCATTTTAGGTCTAACATGTCCATCAAATGTCTGGCGTTCCGCAGAGTTCCATACTTGGTCCTTTACTTTTTGTGTTATTTATAAATGACACTTTTAGAGACTTGCAGGTGCATTATCTAACGTTTACTTCTCGATTCCTAGTACACAGGACAAAACAATATCTGTAGTACAAAGATGCAAAATTGGAAAGCTTTAATTTTCAGTTGACTTTTATATAAAATACCTGCTTAACTATTGTTATAAAGATAAGTAACTAACCAACTGGATCAATCACTTTTTACTGTGCTGACAACTTTTAAATCACAAAATGATTGATTGTTACTTTTGACATTACAACACTCCCCCTCAATTTGTGCTTAACGTCAATGTGCTTTAGTCTTTGATGATCAGTTTTATGAACTAAATGTATGCACGACTGATTGTCCTCATAGATCACAATATTACCGGTTTTACTTCGAAGTTTCACTAGCCAAACACATTCTGGGGCAGCCATAGCAAATGGACATACTTATGTTGAAGAAAGTGAAATTGATTTCTGTTCCTTAGTTATCCAACATATAGTGTTAGTGTTATGAAGACAATCAGTCGTGCATACATTTGGTTTATAAAACTGATTATCAAAGCCTAAAGCACATTGACGTTAAGTATAATTTCATAAGAGATTTAATCTTACGTCGAGATATTGAAAAGAATAAATTGCAGACTGTCTAACAAAGGCATTAGCTGGTAAACAGTTTGAAAAATTTGTAGTTTGTAATGTGATGATAACATTTAAAACCACAAATTGAGAGGAAGTGTTGGGATGTCAAAAGTAATAGTTTGCAATTGGTGTCTACATAATTATTATTTAATGATTCTAAATGTAATATCGGTAAGTTCACTAGAAAGAAGAATTTCAACTTTAACCTTCTCGAAACATATTGACATGACCATTTATTAGCTTTATATCGAAGAAAGAAGCGAATATAGTCACAGTGTTCATTTCTTATTTTGATGTATTTTCTTACCGTTCTACTAAATTCAAACCGTCGTATTTGTAACATAGCATCATTTGTAACTACCTTCATGAGTAAAAATTCATCATAGTCTGCATTCATTAAAAATCTGTATATTTCCTTCTTTATTAATACGTTAGATATTTAGGTTTTTACGCTTCAGATTTTGGTTTTAGGAATGCAATTAAATTTAAGTATTTTTTTATACCTATATTCTTCTTGAGTGAAATTTCTGTTCTTGCTTAGTTCATTGACATATACTAATAATCCTTTCTCGTTAGTTAAATACTTTTTTCTCTGCACCATTTTTCATAGTGACCAAATGCTTGTTATATTTCCAGTTTTCAGTTTTGTTTTTTTTAAGTTTAATACGGAACGTTTTTCTACCCACTTTGTTGAATACCGACTTTTTTTAAAAGCTTGGAAAGCACTGGAAATGTCCCATCAGCGATATAAGGCAAGTTAAGTGAAAACAACGACTCTTATTGCCGCCCATAATAGGGGGGAAAGTTTTATATCTCGCACTCGCTAGCCATAACAACCAAAATAGTCCCGCGCCTAATGACAATATTTATTAAACGTAAAAGCCGATAATATTTTCACGCCCCGGGGCCTTTTGTAAACGATTTGCCCACCGACGTAATAAAGCGAACGACTTACAGCCGTAAAGTGGAGCTCGCTCTCTTTATGTCCACGTACGGCGGACCATAAATATCCCCATGTTTATCTATCCTCTCCGAAAGCGACGTCTGCGGAGGAATTCCAATCGGAAAATCAGATTTTAACATCCAGCCGTGTACACAATTTTGAATTTCAATTTATAGCGGAGCGGGGAGGCGAGTGAGTCGTGGAAATGTATGGATTCTGCTGCGACATTTGACAGCGATCAATGTAAATCTAATCCGCGTGTTTCTGGTGACTCCCATCTAGAACTTGTCAACCAAGTCGACGTTTCACCTTGTGTCGTACAAGTTGGATGTGCTGCTCGACTGCGCCACCCGACTGCATTACAGGTACTTGGAAATTTTCATCTGTAACTAGAAAGGAAAATGAGAGATATTGCCTTTTCAATAACGTCTACGCTTTACACAGCTCTCGAACTCGAGGAGTTGTATGGGACTGATGCCTTTTCTTAGATTGCATTTCCATAAATTCGTTCCCCTTACATGATGTATTCGAGGTTATGAAATTACTGCTCGCTTGATTTTTCAATACAAATATAATCAAAGTAATACTAGTGTAGTAATAATTAATTACAGGGTGTTTCTGATTTATCTGATCAAGTGTATTTTTACGATACTCATTACATCACTTAAAATAGTAACAAAATAATGAATTAACAATGGAATTACTTTGCTATGATTTATTACAACAAATGTTGGAAATGGCTACCGTCAGTTAAAATACATGCTTTAGATATTCTTGAAACTGCAGATTGAACACGCGCAAAAATTGCAGGAGTAGCTCTTATCACAACCAACTATAATTTGTTGACGTAAATGCTTCTCAGATTTAATATGAACCTTGTAAACTATGTCATGAGATGTCCCCAAACAAAAAAAATAATAGGGTTCATATAAGGTAATGTGCACCAAATTTGGTTAAATTATCGCAAGCGGTTTAGAAATTAAAAACTGATTCTTTTTTATAATTTTTTAAATCATAGCTGCACAATAGCTGTACAAAGCCCAACATTTATATAACAAAAACACTTATCTTTGGCCACAAGATCAATGAATAGAAATTACTAAAGATACCATTAACAAAAAAACTCTAAGAACAGTGACTGACCATACCAGTTCAAAATGTCTCAACTCATGATTTGGTACTGCGCCTAGGTCTTTCTTGATTTAATAATAGATGAAAACAAATAGATGAAGCACAAATTTTCAGAATAAATATATTATTCAAAAGAAAATCCGTATATACCTACACTTCTAATTAGAAATTAAAATTAATGTATGGACCAAAATAGTTGATGATTATTTTATTCCTCTATAGGTTAACACTGGAAATTTATTTGCTACATATACAATACATTAAATCAGCAGTATCTAAACAAGTAAATAGGTTGAAATCATGACGCCCCTGTAAATTGGCCATCACTTTCTCCAGATCTGAGTCAATTGAATTATTTTTTATGGGAGTACTGTGGTTTACAAGACACCTGTAAATAACAAAGAAGAACATTGGCAACGTATTCAAGATTAAACAAATAAGGTTATTTATTACCTTTGTCCCTTAAACTACCCGCATCCACGTCACTGCTGCTGAGAATAAAACGGTTTGCACATTTCTCTCAAGTAACAGTTGATAATTATTGCAATTGAATTTTATTTAATTTTATTCAGTTTTCCTGACATGTCCTACTTCTATTTCAGTTACTGTATATACAGGGTGAATCTTAAATAAGTACAAATATTTTAACGGCTGGTGTAGTTCGTCATTTAAATCAGTCTTAGTGAAAGCCATTTTTAAAAATTTCAAATATTTACGGAGATATTAATTTTTTTTAAAAATACCCACATTTTGAGGACCGCTGGCTGATTTTTCATCCAACAACGTAATGAAACATATGATTTGTTGCGAGGTTGCCATATCTCCTCCAATATAAATATTACGTTTCCTTTAACGTAATAGTTCTATTTTAAAAATACTTGTTTTAAGCATAAGTACAGTAAAATTGGGTATGTAGTATGATACGCAGCAATATTAACATAAATTTTAACATCTGAACTAACCTTACTATACTTCAACGATTAAAAATGAATTTCCGCAAGTTCAATACTACCGTAAAATATTTAGGAAGATATTACGTGATATTACTATGTCCAATGTTCAAAAATTATACATAAACGTGCACACAAGATTACTTGTTTGTTAAAAAATTACCTATTTAATCAGTAATCCACATTTCACAAGTTAAATGTCATTGTACACTGTTAGAAAGGGACACAAAACACAATTTCCTTAAGTTATTTTATGAAGAATAACGAAAAACTATGCACGCGTTTTTTATTTAAAATGGAAAAAATGTCAACTTTTAGCAAATTTTATTGCTATTTTCATGCATTATGTGGGGTTAACAAGTTTGACTTGGGCTTCCGATAATCTGTCATGACAGTCAATGACAGTTTGATAATAAAAAATAATATAAAATGTTACACTTGACAAAATTCGCTAAAAGTTGAGATTTTTTCTTCCTTGAAGCAAAGACATTTGTGTAATACTGGCAACACTGTGAACCACACGTTCAGTCTGCAGCACTATGGCTCATAAAGGTATGAAGGGTCGGTCTAGGCCAGCGGTCCTCAACAAGTTTTCTGCTGAAAAATTACGAAATTTATTTAAAATTTCACTTTTTTATTTCTGATTTTTTTGTAAAAAAAACTATTAATTATGTGTTCTACACACAAAACTATACTGCTGGTTAAAATATTTGTACTTATTTAAGATTCACCCTGTATAAAACTTTTAGAATTGAAGGCTATATCTAAAACCTTGCAAAATTAGAAACATTGACTATAATTGAAGGTTATGTGGTTAAATACTACGATATTATCTGATAGATGCTATCTCCAAAATAATATATATTGTACATGCAAATGCGCATATCGTAATACTTCTTATTTAGTACCTACGCCACTGATTTACATTTTACCTACTCAGGAGATTTACATATATTATTACTATATGTCTGCGGCTTAAAAATTCAAAGCTTACGGCGCGAAAGCCCATGTTCCATGTTGGAATGCATCTTAAATCTGGAATTATATCCGTTAGACAAAGTTAGAAACGTTGAACACGCTCAGCTGCTACTTCAAGGCCCCTCAGTAATATTACAAGTTTCGTTAATTTGTTAACTGGAATTTTATGACCCACCGACGTTCGATTACCAGAGAACTGATATTGGAAATTGGATTTCTTCTCTCTGGTTTTAATCGCACCGGCAGTAGTTCCCTCTAATTTTATTACCAGTTTTCTCTCGGCTGATTAAATCGACGATTTGCATTATTGGAACTGTAATATACAATCACGGTGATTGGATCGGCTCTTGGCTTCGAAGAGGTGCTTCGGTTTTTGGGTTGGAATGGAATGGGAGTTGTGCAAGGTGAAGTTCATCCCATCTCTGTTTCATAATTATGTAAGGATTGTTTCCTTAGTAGAATTATTTTAATGATTTAACAATTAAAGTCAGTATCCAGCATAGGTGATGCCAAAATGTTTTTTTATTTATCTCTCATCTATCAGATAATTTATTATAATTTTTTTCTACGTTCACTAAGTAAAAAAGAAGTTTCAAGGAATTTTAAAAAGTATGAAATTGGTTCTTTTTTATTTTCAAGTTAGGTAGGTACATACGGATTTGAAACTCCAGCACGTGTAAAACAACATTAGTGGACGTTGTACAATTCGTACAAATGTACGAGGATTTGACATATTCTGTCTATTTGGAAAACGTATTTGATATTCTGCTGCTGCACGATATGCACTTCCGTCGCACTTCCCATAAATTAGTACCATATCCGTAATTTCCGCGATTACACGAATTTGAATGTGCGAAAAGCAAATACTGAAAACTAATAATAGTAACGATATTAACAATTGTTAGGGTAATATTTTCTTTGTTAATTAAATAAATACCCAATAACGTTTTACTACTTTCTTTATTTCGCACTTTCTATCTTTACAACAACTCAACTCTGACACACCTCTTCTTCTTCTTCTTCTTACATTCTTTCTGATCTACATTTTACAAAACATATATTTATGCCTACTTTACTACAGTTTAAACTAAGATATTTTTGTTAACAAATTAATTGTCCACACAATAATCGACCATGTTTGCATATAATAATATTGTAGTATTATTATTTTAAATTTCCCGAGGCGTTTACAGTGCTCTGTAATATTACTTTTCTGACCACTACTGCTGTTTGGCATTTGTAGAGTATTAGAAACAATGCAACCAACAACACAGTATAGGTTTATATCGACTGACAAGTGCTATGTGCGTGTAACCCCATGTCACGGAGGAAGTGTCAAAACAATACTAGAATGAAGAAACCCACGATCGTACATAAAAGAAGATAATATTGATTATATTGATTGCCATAAGAATAATCTAAAGAATATTAAGTTCTCGGCGTAGGCGGACCGAAGACTGAACGGTGGCGTTGACATTGTAATTTTAGTTTTCCGTTTTTAGTGACAGTTTCAGTTTTGAACGTTTTATTCATTAAATAATGGATGGTTGCGATATATTGGGACATGTGTAGTTTTCCACAATTTTCTTTAAACGTACGTGAAGATATTTTCTAGAGTTGAGAGCAATGCAGTGGAGTGACTGTTATCGGACAAAATTTTATAAATTAAAAACTGCCACGGGTGTATTCGAAGTTTTCTGTTAGTATTTCTTTCAATCAATTTTCTTAAAATAAATGGGCAATTTTATTAACTGCATCTACGCGAAGTGTGTATTTTGTGGCGAGTAATTCTGACGGACCTGTAATGAGTGAAAATGAAGTTTTGGCAGTTTGGAACGAAGGAACGAGAAACGAATGCAAAATACTGTAGCTAACCGGATTAACTGTTATCTATCAGGTACTTAGGTATTATTATTAATAAAAATGTTTACTCTCGTTGTTTCTACATTCGGCAACGTTGGAACGTTGTGAGAAACGACCGCATGGTACCTAGTTGCACAGAACATATGCCTAGTTGACATATGTAGCCATCTTGGACGATGATTGATGACATAGGCGCCGACTTTCCGTAGGAAAAGAGGGTTTTCCCCATTTTTTTAACATCGAGCTAGAATTCCAAAATTAATTTTTTATTGTCTTTTAGGCTTCCCTGAGCACGTGATTAAAATTTTTGTACTTAGTCATAGTTAACCCTGTATATTTAGCGGAAAAAGTGGTTCTTGCATTCATCTGTCATTCTACTACAGCGTTTTGTCATCATGACAAACATAAACGTTCAAATCGATGTCATATTTTCCTAGACTTAGTGTCATATAAATAAAACATTTTTTTGGTTTCCGCATGAACGTAGAAAAAATATTGTATGCCAATAACCAAAACTTTTATCTACTCAGTAATTCAGTAATATTGTTATTTACTATTCTCTGTTCTGATACTTCTACTCGATAAAAATGGTTCAAATTTGGTACTTATATCTAAAATTAAAACCACCAGCGTACCTGAAAACCGAATTTTTTTAAAATTTTTTAGAAGCCCTTATCTCGTAAGGGAGGGCTCAAATCGAAAAATGTTATAGAAAGAACAATGACCCAAGGAACACACCCTCCAAAGGACCGCACATCATTATGGGACACCCTGTATATACCACCACTATTATCAGATTCGTAATAAAGTATTATATTTCTCATCAAACGTATCACAAGATGCATGCAAGCAGATTCTTGCAAGACACTATAAGACATGATCATCCACTATTATCTATCTAATAAAGATCAAAAAGAAGCTATTCGAGTTCAGTCCTCGTTTAACATCAATTAAATTTTCCTTAGATTCCAGTTGGAATTCTGTCTGAATTCCATTTGTAGGTAATTCAAATTGGAAGCCATTGGAAATTTTATTAGAATAATTTCCAACTGGAAATTTCCAAAACTAACTGAAATGATTTCACCATACGAAAAAACAAAAACAAAATTGGATCTTAAAAGTTTAAATGTATTTAGACTGAAATGTACTTTCGTATACCATCTGCATAATCTATTTTCAGCTAAAACAAAAATTTTACAACGCAAATATTAATAAAGTTGCTAAGGTCAACCATTAATTTTGTATTCGTCTAGGTGTGCACTATTTTCAGCACGAATTAATATTTGAATAACTGACGCGGAAAATCTGATTCGGCTTTATCGTTCCACGGGGAATATTTTGCTATCATTAATATATCAATCGTGAAGTTCGCGGAAAATGAGGATAATGAACTGCAAAGGTCGTATTTGTATTGTACACTGAAAGCAAGATTTTCTAACATAATGGGAGGCTTTGTTGAGGTCTGTTCCTGCAGCAATTGAAAATGGATTGAAACTACACGAAATATTCGACCAGTTATGTTGAGAACAAGTTACCAGTGAATTTAAAGCAAGAAGCAGTTGAGCGAGCATTTCTGATTTCTGTTTCAATTCATTTCCCACTGATGCAACTGAGGTTGCCATGAATAAGTTTAAAGATATATGATCTTTTACCACTAAATGTAATAAGCAAACTTTTAATTTCTTTCTTTTTTTTTATTACATTATTAAGAAATAATATTATATCGTAAAAGATGTTCTGTAATATCCCCATTCTATTTTAGATAAAGAATATATCTTTTAAGACAATAGATCTCAATATATTTTGTAGTTCAGATTTGCTCAGAGTTAACTTTATAGGGGTCAATTCAGTTCTAACAGGCTATAAAATTATTCTGTTAGGAGAGACATTTGATATTTCTACTTTGTCTAGCACTGGATGGAGGTATTATGAACACTTTTTATAGTACAATATTTGTTAAGGAATTTAAAGCTTTGTTTTATAAATTTCATTAACACAGAAGCATATATAAGGGAGTGAACAAAAATTTAAGAGTAGTTTCTTAAAAATATTTTTAACAAAAACGTCTTGTCTTGTCATCTTCGAATTTTACTGGTTTAATTTTTTGCTACACTTCAAATTTGCATATATATTAATTTTTTCGTTCCTTGAAACTTTTCTTAATATTTTGTCATATATCATACAGAAACAACACTTTACTAGTGAAAAAAATCAGTTTTTTCCAAATTTCCAAGGCCTACTGGATTTTATGGATTTTAAATTATGACAGATTTTGTTTCTTAAACAAGCAGAGCTGAATCCCAGAATTCGGGGACATCCTGTATATTTTTGTAATTTTGGTCTAGTGGCACACTCAGATTTGAAATAAAAAAATCGCTAATGGTTTTTTTTCGATTTTTACGGAAGAAATTCGAAGTAAGCCTTGAAAATTTAATTTTTATTCTGTAATTTGTCGTCAGAGTTGAAACTATATCATTGAAAAAAATCTTTTGAATCGGCCACCAAATAAAACTTTTATATAGCACGCTTTCAAATGGATGACTCTGTATGTACTGGTTCCATGCCAATCAGGAAAACTTCAATTAAACTAGTTTTCTCAGTGTACAAAAGCCAGATATCCACACATCCAATCGATATATTCCCATTTATGTAAATCTCTAAGTGGACTTCGTACATACCGGCTCCAGGGGCAGTTATTGAATTTACAATGACCTTAACTGACCTTGAAAAGGGCACGAAGGGGTGCCACAACCGGTCCGCGTCCAACATCGCCTGCATTGCGTACCTACCGGACCGTTTGCTACCTTGGCATTGATTTCGAACCCCATTTACATGCACCACCCCATTGGTGTACGGCAGCGATAGGATCGGTACATGAAATATTTAGGCTTTTGTTTTAAAATCGCGCTCAAGGAGCATTAACGGGGTGGAAGTGGGACAGGAAACGCCAACAAGGCATGATTATTAAGGGTAGGCGAGGAATTGGGTCAATAAGGGCTATGCTTTCTTTTTAACCCTCTGGTTTTAAGTGTGACATATGGGCACATTAGCAATTTAGATTACCAAGTCCAAACAAGTTAATAAACAGCATAGGTAGTGTTTTAACGTGGCCATTTCCTGAAAGAAATACTAGATATCAAATATGCCACGTAATCGCTCAGTATTCATATAAAAAATATTATTTAAATTAACAGAAATTTATTTGGGAGTACCACAAGGTTTAGTATTAGGACCAGTATTATTTATGTTGTGTTTAAATGATTTAGATTGGGGCATCCCCTAATATTCGAAAGGAGTGGGAAAAGTGAGCGAAAAAGCTTAAAGCCGGCCACAGACCTCGTGATTTTTGCAATGAAAATATTTTTACCCGAGTTAGTTATTGTAATGCATTAGTAGAGAAAAGTATTTATTCTGTAGGTTTATAACATTGGTTAAAGATCTAATAAACCGAAATTAATGAATTAAATTTTCAAATGTACCACGATCCGCCTAGATGCATGCTTCAGATCGTTTGTGGATTGCACGGGTAGCTCTGAAGTGCACGCGGATTTTCTCTTATGAGTGTTGCATAACTGACAATCCGACCGAATAGCGCCTCTATTGTGTTCACTTTTGATGCATATACTAATGATTTAAACCATCTCGAAAGGCAATAATCAAGACGATTAAAATCTGGTGATCTTGGTGGCCAATTTTGGAAACCACCTCAGTCAATCCAGCGTTGTGGAAAGTGATTGTAAAGAAGATTGATCACAACACGACTAAAATGGGCAGGGGCACAATCATGCTGAAAGTACGTGTTGTGCTTAATATCCAACGGAACATCGTCCAGTACATCTGTCAAATTATTTTCTAAAAATTCTGCATATCTAGCGCCAGTAAGATGACCATCAAATACAACTGGACCAAGTAATTGATTATTAATCCTACTACACCACACGTTAATGCTGAAAGTTACTTTCGACGGCGTGCTGATTTTCATCTGACCAACGATGTTCATTGTGACAGTTAGTTACTCTATCACGAGTGAATTGAGTCTCATCAGAGAATACAAAATGTATTTGTAAAGTATATGGTTTGCGTTTATCCAATTGTAAAAATGGAATGTATAACATTTTCGATGGGGTTCAGTATCTCGAGTTCCTTCTAAATGATCTGGACTTCTGGAATATGTGCCCATAGCTGTCCGATTCAGAATGTGGTTCTTGCACGATATTTTAGGCAAAATATTCCAGAGTACCTTAATGAAGATCAAGGGGTACGAGGACGAGAAGGACTGGTACCATGACCACCACGATCTCCTGATTTAAATCCTTTGAACTTCTTTTTGTGGGGATATTTTAAAAAATGAAATAGACACTATTGATAATTTACACGAAAGTATCAGCTGCAGGCCATAAACGACAAACAAGACCTCAGCGCAGACTATCTGGCAATTATCGAACAAGCAAAAAAGCTCGCCTTGAATTTATTAAAATTAGAAGGCAGGTGATATGCACTTTCGCTAATTCATCCATATAATCGTGGCAGTTATTAGTAGTGCGTAGTAAACTTACAACGGAAAGGGCCATTTGTTAACCAAAGTAAACAGGAAACCGCTATCAAAAATTCGCAGTCACATTACTAAATATCCTATTAATATATCGTCGTCGAATACAATGCAGCTGCCTACGGCGAAACGGACTACTCCACATAATCCAGTAGTAACCTTGACAGAGCGAAATAATTAATTCGTCTCGCTGTAAAAAAACGCTTATTAAGGTGCCGGAATAGAAGTCAAGCTCAAGGTTATTTCTGTTTATTTACGTCGCACACGCTAGGGAACGTTTTAGGGGTGGCGACGAGTTTCTTTTATCTTTTAATTGCATCCTGCGATAGGGTAAATGCATAGTCGAACTTGTTTGTTTATCGTTTTTTATGTTTCCTGTTCGACCATAGTTCGTACAGAGTGTACAACGACGCTATGACAGACTTCGAAGAATAGGATACAGGCATGTAGGAGATTTAGTATTAAATAAAATATTTTTTCTACACCCGTATTATAACAATGCACTTATATGCCCATAATCCGTTTCATAATGATACCCATTACGATACAGATTTTATAATCCGTTTCATAATGATACCCATTACGATACAGATTTTTCATTACGATACAGATTTTTAATCAATAGAAACACATAATTTTTCAATCAAGCATGCTGTTCATTTGACGTTTATCCTAGGTTCCTATGTAATTATTTTAGATGTCAAAATCAGTACGTATTAAATTTTCGTAGATACCTAGCTAAACTTCGATCATTTATCAAAATGTCTGATATCAGCGATATAGAAGAATTACCATCGACTCCTCCACACATATCGGAGAAAGCAGAAAATGCAGTTTACACGAATAATTACTGTTACCTATTGTGTTCAATAAAAATATAAAATTTATGGTTTTTGATTATTTATCGGATGTAGAAAAAATAGAGTATGCAACTCTCATGTAATGGTTATTAATACACTCGCATAAACCATACGAAACTCACCTTCGGCTCGTTTCGTATCCCGGTTAATGCTCATGTATTAATAACCATAATTACATGATCGTTGCATAATATACTATTATTATACTTTCCTTAAAATACCTTATTTTCATGTGTATTAGTAATAAAGTAACATCAGCAGAGAAAAGTGTTTATTCTGTAGGTATTATAAAGTATAACGTTGGTTAGAGAACTAATAAACCGAAATTAATTAATTACATTTTCAAATATACCACTGTCCGCCTCGATGCATGCATCAGCTCGTTTGTGGATTGCACGTTAAAGTGCACGGTGAGTTTTTCTTACGAGTGCTGCACCATTGACAATCAGATCGAATAGTGCCTCTCTTGTGTTCACTTTTGCTGCATAAACCATCCCGAAAGGCAATAATCAAGAGGATTCAAATATGGTGACCTTGGTGGCCAATTTTGGAAACCATCTCGACCAATCCAGCGTTATGGAAAGCGATTGTAAAGATGATTGATCATAACACGACCAAAATGGGCAGGGACACCATCATGCTGAAAGTACATGTTTTGCTTAATATCCAATAGAACATCGTCTAGTAGATCTGTCAAACTATTTTCTAAAAATTCTGCATATCTAGCTCCAGTAAGACGACCATCTAACACAACTGGGCCAAGTAATTGATCATACGTTAATGCTGAACCGATGCTGAAAGTTACTCTTCACCGTAGCTGCGGGTTTTCATCTGACCAACGATGTTCATTGTGACAGTTATTTACTCCATCACGAGTGAATTGAGCCTCATCAGTGACCAAAATGTATTTGTAAAGTGTATGGTTTGCAAAAATACAACTGCAAATTATTATCACCGCCCTGAAGATTCTGGACGCGCTGAATATAGAAAGGTTTTAAACCATTTTTGTGAATGACTTCCCATGCCGTACTTTGATTAATTTGGAGACGGGTTGCAATGCGCCTTGTACTTGCACCCGGGCTACGTTTCATATGTATTAGTAATAATGTAACATGTTTTTTTTTCGGGTTACTGCACAGAAAAGTATTCTCGATCTGCAATTCTTTCCGCTAAATAAAAATACGGAATATATGACTTTAAAACAGAAATATACAGCAAAGTAAACTAAATTTAAGAAAGTCTATATGCTATCTGATATTTAACATGTACCTATTTTGTATTTTAATTCGTAAATGTTTGGATATTTAGATACATTTCTGTAATACTTTTTGACGTTCTGTCCACCTTATCTGACATAGACTCATGTAAAACAAATTACCTTTGAAATAATTGGAGAGTAACCATGGAAACGCATCGTACATGCTGAACACTGCATTGCCAGTGTTGTTTATTTTCTGTCAGTTAAATTTATGTCGATAAATTGTACTCAGAAGAAGATCCCGAAATTTCCTATAACATCCTAGGGTAAGCGGCACAAGCGAACGCGAATTTATTACCAGTACAATCCAGATCAAGATATGAACACGAATATCACCTTTTTACTGAATGTCGAAATCTGAACAAAATCTAAATTGTAAGTAACGATATTCTTCTAGTTCACTTCGAAAAAGCTAAATATATGAAATGTTCCACGTTATGGAGTCGATTTTCATTTTAAAACCCGCGAAATCAAGGTCAATAGCTGGACCTCCAAGGCGAATTGGGTATCACCCCTACTTTTCTACTTACTTTTCTCATCATCTCCAAACCCGAGGCCTTCGCGTGCTCATCCTCACGTTAAATTAAAAACTCGCTAACAAAGTTTTAACGAAGAAGTTTCGCGTTCCGATGAGTATCCGCGCAATTAGAACTTAATACAATTATAGCAGAACGTGAGAACTCCCCGATATGCGGCAATTAAAGGGGAGTTACTGAGCGGCAAGACTCCTTGGACCGTTGCAGAACTAGAGTCTGTTTTGGTCGGGGCACAGCCAAGGTTATCGAGTCCTCTGCAGTCCGCTCGAATGCTCTACTGCCTCCTATTTAAATGTGAAACAATGTGAAGGTCAGACCGTAGAAGAACAGCTCATCCGTGCAGTTTTACAAGCTGGCATGGTTTGGTGTAATTAAGTGTGGTTTTCATTAAGTTTTTTTTCCTGTTAAATGGGCTTATTTATGGTACATCGCGATAAGGCGGCGCTGGTTTATGCATATGTATCACGAATTATGCACACTATAAAGCTATACAGAGTGTATTTAAATGAAATGTTCCATGATAATATTACCCAACTAGCAATTTGATATCTTATATGCTGTACAAAAACGTTTACAGACAAATCTTATAAAAGATCATTGTCCAAAAACATTGTACGACCACTACTGTAAAAACTTAAAAACACACCGTCTGCGATCAATGCAAGATTCCTATTACGTACGGTAAAAAAATCGCACAGCTTGGTAAAAAAATCGTACAGTTTTCCCAGCAACCGCCTAAGCAACGGTCAATACAAACAAACTTATTCAGAAACTGTCATAATCTTAAATCATTTGTATGTGAGTGAGTATGTTACATAAAAAATGTCGAGTGACAGTGAAATAGAAAATTTAACGACGTTAAATTATTTTCCGAGAATGTAATGATGGCATATGTCCAAGAACTATCAAAAACTATGAAGCCTTCCTCATTTTGGTCATTTTACTCAATGTTAAAGAGCTCAATATAATGTTAGATATGTAAATTTATTTCAAATCGTCTTTTAGGTTGCTCTTATAATTGGTATAAGCGGTGCGTGCAGGAAAAAATAATGTCAAGTCGTTTTCGGAGAATGTTATGTTGGCATAATACATACTCAAGAATTATCTGACAAGATGAAACCTTCCTCGCTTTGGGCTTAAGCAAATCGTCTGGTTTTAAAAGTAATAAATCAAAGGTTTTGCTAACTGATACCATCAATGATTTTCTAAAAATGCATCTGATAACCAATATTTATTTGTTTATGAAGGTAAGATATATTAATTTTTGTACAGAAATACCTAGAATTTTACATATATTATTTGTCATGTTTGGTTGTTCTTATTATTGGCGCAAGTGGAGCATGTAGAAAGCAGGAATTACAAAACATAAAACCTGAACATATAGAAGATACAGGGAAATCTTTGATTATTATTATCCCTGACTCCAAAACTAAGACACAACGTTCTTTTGTTGTATCAGAATATTTTTACCCCACAGTTAAAAATTATATGAATATACGTTCTACAACAAAGAATACTACAAATTTACCTATTTTTCTAAATTGTATCAATGGAAACTGCGCCAGACAATGCACTGGCATAAATAAAGTTGGGAGCGTATCAAAGCAGATATTAGATTTAAAGAGACACGGTGGATAGAAATCATCAACTGAAGGACAATTCTATCAATAACAAAACTAACAGTTCAACAAAAATAACACCAGACATAGCAAATAGATATTCAATTATATCAAGTAATGGTATAACTGTGTTATATGCATCAAGCAGCAAATCAAACGAAACTCCTTTTGTATCTAATAGCTGTACTGTTACTATAAATAATTATAATTCTAATTAATACATATTCCAAATATATTCACTCAAATTCTTCGATTTGGTTTCTCTCCAGTATCTTTGCCTTTTTTGGTTCATAATTCCTTGATTCTACTTTCAAATATGAAGCCAGCTTCTTGCTGGATTTCAACCGGAATGAAGCATTCTCACTCATTTATTGTGTCGATTTTTCAAATTTTCTCACTCTTGTTGACAAATAAACAAACGCATGTCATAGAAACGATTCCAAGACTTCTAGTATTCAGCTGACAATCAATATTCTTCGTATCCGAAATTGTTTTTATAACATTAGATTCGCAATCTAATTGTGACTTTCAATTTCAAATTTGATTGCTTTATCTCAATCCGTTTTGGAAATATTTGGAATCCACAGTTAACAAACAAAAATTTGTTATTTAGAACAACCTTTACGAAATCACATATGTTTGCGACTGAGCGATAATTCTTGCCTAAACTCCAAGAATGTACATTATTAATTCCTATTGATCCAAACCGACGAAAAAAATAATTTATTAGGCTTGCTTCAGGGGCCTGAAATATTTCCAAACCTCGTTCCACGTCGACTTATATAATCATAGGCGTACTATTTTTAACCGGTGTTCCTAAATTCGTCCGATAAAGAAAACATACGAGTCTTGTTTATGGAAATCTAAGAATTTACATTTATTTTCTAACGCGCTGAAAGCCTTGTTTTGTTCAATGAACATCCGTGAACCCGAGTGTCCTCGACTCAATTATAAACAAAGTAGTGTTCTCTTAGAATGTTAAATTAATTAACGAGTACGGCTGCTGACGAAACATTTATATAAATAATTAGATAAACGTCGCCTCTGGTGTATCATTTCGAAACCAGTAGATGGCGTTCGAGAAGAATATTGTACAGGTAACATAAAAGACTACTACCTAAGTTGTTGTCTAATTGGCTTGTTAGATCTCTATAAGAAATGTAACGTTTGCAGTTCAGAATAAGAGCCACCTAAATCGCCTGATCTGAGTCCAGTAAAAATAGTACCATAAAATTAACCGCACTTTCTCGGTTTATGCTAGATCTCATTAAAAATCTATGGGACTTGAAACATATACTGATAAAAATTTTACATAATATTTACTGGAAAATTTTAATTTACATTATATATTCAGAAAAAAGCAAGTGAATGCGTTTGTACGTAATAAAATAAGGAAATTTCAGAAATAATGTGGTAATACAATGTACTACAAATATTTAATTTACTCAATTTATTATGAAATGTTACATGCGCAGAGGCACATCGACCTAATCTCTAACCTAATACGTTTTTGTTGTTAACGTGTAGTAGCCAAAACATTTAATATATTTTCTAATGCGAATGAAATACCTACATTGCGATACATTTTTTGATGATGGATGAACAATACACTTTTACAGATAAGAATGGATAATTCACATTCACAAGTTATTTTTGCTCCTGATAAGACCTTCTTAATTATTTGGAAATAAAAATGTGACTCGCATAGTGTATTTCTTATTGAATTTTAATAATACAATCTACTGTATTTCTAATAATTCTTTAGTAAGACATATCCTGCATATTATATTGACTAGCTTAAACCTGTACTTTTGTACATTTTAACTTCATCTGTCGAAACACTCTTTATATGACAACAAAAACAATATGAATATATTTTTAAATTGGCTTCTATTTACACTATTTAGGTTAAACAAAATGAAAATATTTGAACTGATAGATGAACTCTTTGGTATATTCGCGGCAAGAATTCAGACGATTTACGTCATACGAACGAATGAATAATTCATTATAATTTCATAAAAATATTTAAAAAACTGCAACCGAGAATAATAAAACTATATACTACTTTAAATGTTTGCACGATATATTGCACTAAATTGCAGAAAATTGTTTTTTTTTTATCGCGTGTATAGATACATTTTTTGAACATGTACATATTGTTCAATTTTTTACACATTGAAATTATTGAAAAAGTTTTCTCTATGGATATTTTTCAATGTTGATTATAAAGGTAAATATATACAAAATATAAGAAAAATTAAATTATCTACTCATAAAAATTACATATCTATATAATTTCCAACGTAAAGTTATGTGAAATTAGACAAATTTTTATGAGTGTAGTTGGCTTTTAAATGAAACAAAATAAGCATTTGACATTTCCATACATATAAGGATGATTGATGACAAAATTGTTTCTATTCTTTCATTTAAAAGCCAACTATGTTTCAAGTCCTCTAGATTTTTAAAGAGAATTAGCAAGATATTAAATCCATTTTTACATGTTAATATAGACTCTTCGTCTTATTGTTGGAGTTAAATTTATACTACTATTTTTAGAATCTCATCTAGCACAGAATTGTCTTTTGACGGAATCTGGGTCTGGGGAGACGATAATTACCTCCATTACCCCCTTGGATGCGCCCATGACTGAAAGGTTTCGACTGTTACTTTTTGAATGTTTTATTATTTATTCAAATTTCCATCAAGGCAAGATAGTTATTCATGGTCAATTCTGCTTACCATATGCATTTTAAACAATATGCTATAAGCGAACAAAGACTAATTTAATTTGAACTTGAACGATGAAGGGTAAAATTCAATCTTAATTTTCATCGACGAAGGTTATACAAAGTTGATATTTTTTCTGTCAAGCTACAGCTATAAGTTAATAATTTATAAAATCAATACTTTTATTTTGACAGATTTTTTTTCTAATCAAGGCGAAGAAACAAATGTTTCAGTTTCTATGTCATAATAAGATGATTTCGAGTTTCCTTAGCCAACATTTTATCTAATTCTTAATATGTCCCTAAGGTGATTTTCATCTAGGACTTCTAACATCGGAAGGTATTTTAAACTCCAAGAAGTTACTTAATCTCTTCGTAAAAGTTGGAAAGCCTATAACATTTTTCATTAAAGTTTTATAAAGTCGGAACTTCTTCGAAGTTTTCAATCCGTCTCAAGGTATGAGTGTATGTAAATATTCGAAAGTCTGGAAAACCGTATGTGCAATTTTCATACATAAATCTTAAGCAGGAGCAAAAAATAATGATATTATGGCAGAACTATTTTTTTAATAACTGCAAAACAGAATATCAAATCCAAATAAAATTTGGTTATATGTAGTGGTGGATATATGTGGATTTACTTATCTAACAAAATGTCTAGAATTTTTTCTGAACCTATAACATTTCCTAGACACAATTTCAACTGATAATCTAAAAACCCATATCGACATTCATTTAAATCTGAACAGCTATTGTAGCTCTTTAACAAACTACGTACAGAAGCAGTAGGTACGTTATATTATTTTTCTTAATAATCATATGTGGTTTTATAAAACTTTTTGCTTAAATTTCCTATCTACTGCTTCAGATTGGGACTATATTTTATAATCACCTTGTATAGGTACCACGTTCTGGAGTCACAAAATCCATTATACGATAACAAATATTTGAAAGTGGCTAAGAAAAAATTCCTCTTTGAAGGTGTGTCCAGTTTAAAGTCACATGTACAAGGACAAAAACCTATGATAAAACAGTAACAGCGAAATTAACAAAAAAAAACCATCAACTAAATGTATCTATTGTCTAGAGTGACGAATTCTTTTTTAGATGAAAGGATAACATTCTATGTAAAAGAATTTACGTCCAATAAGTTTTCAAATAATTATGTAACAAATGACTCTAGCTTAGAGGGAAAACATCTAATAATCTTTATTCCTGTCAAGGAAGTCGAACTCTATTCGGATTATCGTGTTCAACTTAAGAAGTTGCCGTTTTGCAAAGTAATGGTTGTGACGTCACACAAACTATTTATTTAATTTTTATTGTTATAGGCAGCGGTTAATATGTTTATATAAATTAGTGAATATTATAACATATTAGATAATAAGAAATTACTTCAGCATACATCATTTTTCCCTCAAAATTAATAAAATTTAGATTTATTTGAAATTTTCCTTTTGCACAAATAATAGTAAAATGCATGTAGGTATACCTTGACTAATATATATTTTTCCAATGGAAATTATTTATCATAATTACAGTGTTTAAAAACAACGGAATAATTTTAAATATAGCTAGATTTGAATTACAAATTATGTTGTTATTAATGGCTTGTACTGTATTTAAATATCAGTCACATGTATTAATAGAAATGGAATAGGTTAAATAAGTAATAAGTATGATGCACTGAGAATTGTTTATACCGTTGTTTTAACTTCCAAAAACAAATTATTTTAAGAAATGAAATGTTAAACATATTTTTTAATTTCGCATATTTTTTGTGCAATGATGGCAATTTAAACACTATTAAATATACAGGGTGATTTCCCGGTCATGTCTATTCTATATTATTTTATTCACAATTATCCAAATAAGATTCAATTATTGTTATCTTAAAATTTTATTTACTTCTTGTTTATTAATCGAATAAATATATTTACTTTTTTTCATGAAATCCTTGATCTGTACAGTCATGTCTACAAAATAGTCTTATAAACTTTCATCAATTCAAAACTATGGAGAAATTGCATGAACAGAAGAAAGAATGTATTTTAATCGAAATGGCGTTAAGTATAAAGTAAAAAATAAATATTTCACCTTGTCAAATGCATAGTTGTAATGAATCAATTAAAGTTTTCTATTAAGCTACCAGAGTATTTAGAAAATCAAAGGTAAGGCAAACATTTTTTTACATATATTGTATTCAGCGCTTAATTCCGATTCCAAGTAACATATTCTGTATTTGCTCCTACCATTTACAAGATGTGTAGAATGTTATTTGAGGCATTTATAAAATTTTGTTATCTGACATCACTACATTAAATTATCTGTTTCGGAACCCTAATAAGCAAAAGTGATAAATAAGAATTTTTTTTAATGTTTAAGGAGAAGCAAAATCAGTAGTAAATAGCAATAAAAAATAATAAATTAATAAAAAAGTTAAATAGTTAAAAGTTATTCGTTATTTTTATTTACTATTTTTAAAATTATAACAAGTAGTTTATTGTGAAGTCAGATGGCATAATTTTATAAATACCTTCTAGTTATATTAAAATCTGTATCGCCCTTTAAATAGTGTTACTTTATTTAATACTTGTTGCTTTGTGCCTTTTAAAAAATTGATTATTTTTGTTTTGTGATTTATTCTAACATCTACATATTTTTCAGAAATTGCTCTAATAAGTTCTAATCACTGTGTAATTATGCGGAAGTGCATTGTTGACAATTTGTAATAGCCAATCAGATCGGAATAGTGATGAAATTTCATTTTTTAGGTAAGTAATAATCAGAAATAATGGAGCACGTTTTATGGCATTAAAAGGCTCTGCGCAGAAGTTGTACAGACATTTCCATTATTGGCTCTGTTTTTAAGTGCCCATAACATGTTCAACAATTATTGATAGCGAGGTAACAAGTATTTAATAGTTTATTAAATAATACCATGTGGAGCATTTTGGTGATGCGTGTACTGGCAACTTGGAAACTACAAGCGATACGAAAATGGGCAGTTGGGGGAAAAAATGACGCTTGCAACTAGATAAAAAAGTTACAGACGAATAACGCCATATTAACTTTTTTTCAAAATAACTCAAAAACCTAGATCTAGTTGCAAGCGTCATTAAGTTAGCAACAGAATTTTCCCCCTACTGCCGATTTTCGTATCTCTTATAGTTTCCAAGATGCCAGTACACGCATCACAAAAATGTTCCACATGGTATTATTTAATAAACCATTAAATACTTGTTATCTCGCTAAGAGTAATTGTTAAACATATGGGCACTAAAAAACACAGAGCCGATACTGGAAATGTCAGCACAACGCCTGCGCAGAGCCGTTTAATGCCATAAAACGTGTTCCATTATTTCTAATTATTACTTAGGTACCTAAGAAATGAAATTTCATCATTATTCCGATCTGAACGGCTATTACAATTGTCAACAATGCACTTCTCCATAATTATACAAAGAAAACTCGTATATTTCACAAAATAATCACAATATTACCACAACGAAAGTCTAACATTGACTTAGAGCATGAGGCCAGCTGGGCCGAGGTTAGGCCGACGGAAGGCTTCACTGGCTTTGCCCTATAGTTCAGTCTAGGTGGTCTGTGAATGAAGTTGACACTCACACCAATGAGTTCATAAGCATAAACCCCCCCTTCAGTCGTATTGAATTGGCACAGCATTACCTACACAGTATTTACAGTATATGCGACCCAAAAATGTCACATAACACAAGCAACAAACGCCTGTTTACATCACCAACATCGTAACCTCTACCCACGGAAACAAACCGCGCTGAACGGCGTGTACCGTCGCACCAATGATATCGCGTTTTCGGCCATGGAAATTTATTTATTATTTTAATTAATAATTAATATTGTGATTCATTTTACAACTCTTACATACAAAGCGTATAAGCTCTAACAAGTGTTAAGTAAACCCAACATTATTCTTATTACAAATCACGTAACCCGTGAATACAGTAAACAGTCGTACATTTTAACTAGACAGGAGATTGGCGAGCCTTGAGTTAATATTAAAATAATCATAAACAGTCCATTTAACATTGACCTAATAATATAAATTCACTTGGGGTATAACGACTGCGAAATTATCGGATACATGCAGATGTATCCTCGACCCAAATTGAAACGATATAAAGATGACTAAAACCCACGTCTCAAATCCATTTTATTGCCGTATTGTTAATCGCACAATCGATCGTAAACAATATCTTTGTGGACATATTAATTTCGCTATCGGAGTCATAAGTTTTACTTCTGCAATGGAGCAACAGGTGTAGGATGTTGTTTTCTTCACGGCATTGGCAAAAATATCGTATTATTAATACAGAAAAACACTCCTACAGCATTGAAAATATTTATTTTCATAGCTTCGTTCTTATCATATTCTATTAAATGATGAGGCATGTGAGGTAGTATTCAGTAACATTAGAATGCCTATATTGGCTATGTAATTCCTATGAATATAAATAACTGCATTAATAGCAGCGCGATTTGTAAATAGCGACGTTGAGGTACTTTTGAATTTGCTTTCGTGTATCGTAATAACGATAATAACTCATATGCAATAATGAGTATAGGCAATCTTCAATACGTTCACAAGCACAATAAGGTAAATAAGGACGCCTCGGAGGCATGCCTCATACTAATAACATATAGAGAGCATGGAATTCGTTGGTAGCCAATTGCGGCATAGGTTTCTATAAGAGTGCAACAGAGACAGTCTAATATAGTTTGTCATATTGTACGGTCCTTTCGTGGTTCCTTTTCCGTTATTAATACAGGGTGTTAAAAAAAGAGTGTAAAATATTTAAGGAAGTAATAGTATGAACCAAAATAAGCAGAAAAGTCCGCAATAAACATGGGTCCGCAAAGTAACGGTTGCGGAGATATGGAATGTTTTATGTGTTTAGCCCCTTTTTTATTTTGTAATAACGTTGTGTATTTTTCTTATAATAGTTGGTTGATGTTTAGTGAAATAAACAGTACGTATTTGACAGTTGTTCTCAGTGCACAAGTTTTCTTTCGCTATGGCTGGTTACTCTAACGCAGAATTAAAAGACATGCCTTTCATGTATGGCCGTGCTAATTGGAACGCCACCGAAGCGCGACGTCTTTATGTTGACGCTTATCGAAATCGCCAGATTCCTTCACAACGCATATTTGGAAGAATTCACCAAAGATTGCGTGATACCGGTTCCTTGAGCAAACAGAGCCATTTATCCCGAAGACCAAGGTCCACTCCTAGAGCAGAAGAAGAAACTCTAGCACTGGTAGAGTAGAATCCAGATACGAGTGTGCAGAGAATATCAGCCGAGGTAGGAATTAGTGGTCCTCTTGTTTGGAGAATCCTTCACGAGCAACTGCTTTATCCATACCATGTGCAACGAGTACAGGCCTTAAATCCAATAAATGATCATCAAGCACGTTTGGTTTTTTGCCGCTATTTTCTACGTCGTGATGCTGAAGACCCTCGTTTTCTTGCAAACATTTTTTTTACTGACTGAGGCAGGGTTCACAAGAAATGGAGTGTTTAATTTTCACAATACACATCAGGCACGTTATTCATTAAACATTTGGATGGGTATTGTAGGTGACAGGTTTCTAGGTCCTGTTGTTTTACCAAACCGATTAACAGGCGCTGCTTACCTCAACTTTCTGCAGAACACACTGTATGAGTTTTTGGAAGACATTATTTTGAATCAGAGGCAACAAATGTGGTTCCAGCATGATGGTGCTCCAGCTCATTTTTCCATAGCCGTTAGAGAGCATTTACACCAAACTTTTCTACATAGATGGGTAGGAAGGGCCGGACCTGTTTTATGGCCTCCAAGATCGCCTGATCTGAACACTCTAGATTTCTTTGTTTGGGGATATTTGAAGACATTAGTGTATGGTACTCCTGTAAATAGTCTGGAAGAGCTGCAGCTACGGATTAATCAAAAGTGTCAAGCAATCCAAACCAAGGAGGGTGTTTTTGAAAGAGTTCGAATGTCGTTGATACGAAGATGTCGTGCCTGCTTGGAAATGGACGGAGGGCATTTTGAACATCTTCTGTAACTTGGTTTTTTGTTTGTTAAAAGCTTCCTTTGTCGGTTTATTTCTAATAAACTAAAATGTTTGAAAAACGAATAGTGGTCCATATCTCCACAACCGTTACTTTGCGGACCCATGTTTATTAAGACTTTTCTGCTTATTTTGGTTCATACTATTAACTCCTGAAATATTTTACACTCTTTTTTTAACACTCTGTATGTTAATCATATAGTGCACTAAAATTTTATTGTCGTTTCTGATTCGTTTTAGTTAAGTTTCAGATGTGTATACTATTACTGTTTAATGTAAGACAGTAATGCCCAGGACCGAAGAACAGGAAAATATGAGGAATATGCTAACGATATTATTAATTATTCAATAAATAAGTACGCTTTTTCCACATGGCAAAAATGGATATTCCGATATAAAATGGTGTCGCAAAAGTTATTAATATTTCGTAACAAAATTACTCATCGTATTTTATCAAACTGCAAGTTAACATTGATAAGTACAAGTAAATAAAATATTACAATGATATCGGAAAATCGTCAAATAGTTAAAAAAATTCTTACTCTAATTAATTTATTCGGCTAACAAAGTAAAGGAATTCCAAATAATTCTGTATTTGTGTTTTCTTATTTACCTATACATAATGACTAAAAAAAGCTTCAAAAAAATGTTAATTCTGTAGTTCGTACTAGTTTGAAACATCACGAGCCGCCACTGACTAAATTATTAAAATATATTTCTGATAATTGTGTTCATTCTATTACAACTAAAATTTAAAAATTCTAGAGGGTATTTTGACTGAAAATAAATTTCTTCGTGATAGATTTTTATTAAAACGCATTCTTGCAATGGTGTAGTTACTTCTTCTAGCAATAATAATGAACCGTTGCAAAGACAATTAACAATAACAACTGCTAAACAAGCCTTCATAAAAAAAACAGTTTTGGAATAGATTGCAATTTATTTCTCATAAAGGCATTCTTTTTGCTTACCAGACTTGCTACAAATGAAATTGTAACGGTAAATGCTGAAACAATAGTTATTTCTGTGTGAAATTGGTAAAAATTAGAACTAACGGATTTTTATACAAAATCGCTACAATTTCTTGAATCTACGTCAAATGAAACCGACAAATATATAAAAGATATATTATATTAATGTTTTGTTACCCTGTATAATATACGAAAAAATCGAATATACGTAAAATTATAAACTTAATTAAAGTGTACATAATTATGTATTATTTCCGTAATAAAGTATATTTGAAATATATCTTGACATCCAAGCATTATTATATTTAATTCAATATTTTTTTATTTATACCGACACTCTAGATCCTTTGTTTATATAACAAATTCACCTTCAACTCCTGCAAAATATGCTCCTGAATTTACTGTTCGTTATCAGAATGTAAAAGAATTTATGAAAAAATATATTTTAATTATCTCTAGATTTTTTCATTTCACGTAATACTAATTAAGTACCAGAGATTACAAAAATACATAATAACAGCATAACAGTACGTAAAAAACACAAGCTTAATAACAATTTCAGACCCCATTAAGCGTGCATTAATACTTTAATAGTGATATAATACTAACCTCGCACCGCAGTTGATCTGTTTGACCTAATAATGCGCGATATCAATATCTGCACCTTGATATGAATCCAACAAATTAATTACGTATACGGAGGTCTATAATAGGAGCGCAATTTGCAACCGACCGCATACCGCTCTGTGAAACCGACGTTTCCAGATGGCGAACGCTTCTAAGCTATTCATTAGATGCAGAATATGTTGCGAATAGGACTAGATACCGGCCATTAATGTTTAATAATGTTCCTGGGGGGGCTGGACAAACAACTACTTGGTTTATATTCCTCGTATTAGCGCAATTGCGTAACCGCAGTCGACGGACATTAATGATTACTATGGATTATGGATTACTTTATTAATAGTATACTTGGATATTGTTTATGTAATTCTATTTGGTTTCTATTAGTTATGGAATGTGGTTTTTATAGAGATTATCGTAGCATCGTGATTGACAATATTGTTTCAAACATAACCTCACTTGTGATAATGTAATTGGTTTTGTAAAAGTATGTTTGTGTATTCTACGATGGAAAAATTGTATACAGAAGAAATAATGTATTATTTTAATAGAAATGGTATTTGGTCTAGACAATTTTGTGGAAGAATAGACCTAAAAACGGAATTTAAAAATTTACTCACCACGCCACGCCCCCATAAAACAGTCGCCGGCACAGAGTAGACCTGTGACGTCAGACACCGTTCGCAGTCTGCTTTACTTCATATCTGTATACGATTTCCATGATATTAATAGGCGCTATTGTGTTAAATAGACATTGATATTGAATAAAGTTGTAAAATGGGCACAGAAAGAGCATTTCACCGGGCAAATGGAAGAAGTATTGCATTATGCCATTATGTATGACATGACAGCAACGCCGAATTAAAAATTTTTTACCGCGCAAAAAAAAAATGAAAAGGAAAATGTGATGTAGGGCGATGAAGCGCGACGAAAAGAAAACATTAAGCTTTCCAACATTGCAACATTGTTTGTTTGTGAAGACCATTTTAAGTTTCATTAGTAATACATAAGTCGGTAAGTTTAAGTTCATCTAAAAAATTAAAATATCAAGTTGTAGAAAATTACTTAAACCTTCCTATTAAGCTACCAGGAAGTATACAGAGCATTTAGAAAATCAATGTTAGAGCAAACTCACAACAAGCAAAAAAAGTAATAAATAAGGATCTTTTTTAATGTTTAAGAAGAAATGAAATCAGTAGCAAATAGCAATAGAAAGTTAATAAATTAATCTTTAAAAATGAGTAAATATCATTATTCATTATCTGGACGTACCCAATAGCACTGTCGTCATAATTTTTAGGAGCGGATCTATATTGTAAACAAAGGAATAAGTTACGCTTAACAATACTGTAACTTGACCACATCATCACGAATATGTCTGAAAGATTACATTTCAAACCAATATAAAATTCATGCAACTTCCCTATTTTATGATGGGTTCCATTCGCAGTAAGTTTTGTATGAAATTTAGTGTTGGATGTGACAAGTGCGATGTGCAAAGTATGAAAAACTCTTGCCTTGGAAACATGTTACTTTTTGTTGGTATTATCTTGCTTCATCTACTTTTTTTTGCCGTTTCATTACCTTCATAGGTACTATGAGCTTCAATAGACATCATAGACCTTTTGATGCAGTTTTTGTCAACCGGTCTTCTTTGTGTCAGAAAATTGTGGAAGGTATTTTGCACATATTTTTTGTATATTAGGAACATCGATGACATTATGAAAATTTATTACCCAAGATAGTTCTTAATGACTCTGTATCAGCATGTTATCCTGACAGTCTGTAAAGATAGTAAGCACTAAGAAGATACTGGATATCTACATAAGTTGACAATTTTTAAATAGGTAATTATTCACAGTCAGTCACAACTGATGATAAATGACTGTCATTATTTTTTTAAGTCCTCTTGTATCGCAGAATGGTATCATCTTATAGTTTGAGGTATTTGGTAACAGTTCAATAGTTACAATAAAGTTATTGACTGGAATAATCATTTTCACGAAAAGAAAAACAGTTTCAATTATTTATTTTTCTAATTTGGCTGTTTAAATATCAGATAATTCCATAACCAAGGCATAGTTTACACAACTATAACAACGAAATAGACGTCGTTATCAATTGGGTCAAAACAAATTACGTGTAAATATTTTTCTATTAACGACAACAATTACCGGTTACTATAATTATTTGTACAATTATTATTTAATTGCTAATTGCTATTTACATCCTACGGCACAAAAACAAATGGACATATTTAATGTAAATTAACAACCATGAAATTCTACTCGAGTGGATATAAAAATGTTAATTGTACTATCCTCTACGATATAGCGGTGGATTTAAAAAATAACGTATAAGCAGTGGAACATATCGCTAATAGCTTTATTTACTTGTAACGTAAACAATAACCGATACAAATTGCGTTCAATAAAAATACACATGATATAGAAAAAAAACAACGCAGCAACAATTTATTATTTAATAGTTAATCAGAATTAAAACCTTTAGCGCTCAACGTGGGGCTAATTCTTAGAAGCTGTTACAAACTGCTGAAATATTTTCATTGGCTTTAACTCAGACACAAAAAATGGGATGGACGGAGTATATAATTCAACAACAGCAACGTTAAACCTCGCTAGGACCACGATGAAATATTTTTAAAAAAGTTGTAAACTTTCATTTATATCACAGGCCATTTAGCGCCCTCCGCAGGACATTAGCGAATTTTTTGCAAATTACGTGGAATGTAATAACTCGAAATTAAAGAATTTTAGTCCCTCGCATTCATTTAGAGAGTCGGCAAAAAACTTCGCAGCCAGAGAAGTATATAGAGAAGCTTATTAATTTTTTGCCTCGCCAATAATTTGCATCATTAATTAGTTCGTAAATTAAGATTGCTTGTTTAAAGATTATGATTTCTTTTTTAATTGCCGTTCGTTTTCAGCTCCGCCAATATTCCTCAGTCGTGGCATGGTTAATAATGAAAAAATATATACAAAACTTACGAGTTTTAAGAAAACGAGTAATTTGGGCGGGGTGACATCTAGTTTCGTCTGGTTTTTTTTACTTCGGATTCGAAATTAATTAAGGAAACTGGCGTATTGATTTGGGTATATTAATATAGCAATGAGGAAGTTGCATGAATTTTATATTGATTCGAAGTAATACGTATAATATAATAACTATACATAATAATTAAGATATTAACATAAAAAAATTGCCATAGAATGTAAACAAAACCACGTTGCCGAAAATGCGATATTATTGATGTCACGTTACACGCCGTTTAGCGCGGTTTGTTTCCATGGATTCCACAGGGGGTACGGAAATTATGCGTCAATACTTCAGGAGGTGATTCGTCACAAGAAATTAGGATCACGAAGTCCAATTTTTCGAAAACTCAATATTAACGGAGATACAGGGTGTTAAAGTTAAAATTTTGTTTTCGATATTTGTAGATAACTTCTTTAAAATTCCAAATATTTACATAAAATTTGTAAATCGGGGGTTTTTGCGGACGATAAATTAAAATATGTTTCTAATTTTGACGTCACTAGTAGAGGACGCCACTTATGGCACATCATGTTTCTTTCAAATGATATAACTTTTTTGCTGCTTAGCGTATCCATCTGACTATAGAAACAATCGATTCTCGATACATTAAGATGCAAAAAAGTTTTATCATTTAAAATAAACATGATGAGCCACAAGTGGCGCCCTCTATTAGTGACGTCAAAATTAGAAATATATTTCAATTTCTCGTCCGGAAAAAACCCCGATTTACAAATTTTATATAAATATTTGGATTTCTTAAGAAGTTATTTGCAAATATCGAAAATAAAATGTTAACTTTAACACCTTGTATCTCCGTTAATATTAAGTTTTCGAAAAACTGTTATAGAAATTTGTGACCCTAATTTTTTGTGAGGAATCACCCTGTATATATAGCATAAATACTGTGTAGTGTAATGTAATAATTATTAATGGTGATGTGGTGAACAAGTTACGGTACGATATAGATAAGCTCGTGACAATTGCGGCGACAATGCTGTTGGATAGATGGATTTACTTGAGGCATTTATTAAATTATGAAAAAAATAAGTAAAAGTAATGAATACATTTTTATTGCTATTTGCTATTGATTTCATTTCTTCTTAAACATTTTTTAAAAGTCCTTATTTATTACTTTTATTAATATGATTTCAGAATAAAACAGGTAATTTAATGTAGAGAAAACAGATAGCAACTTATAAATAGTAAATTCGTGTGCTAAGTGTCCGATAATTTTTTTACCGCTCCTTAAGATGAGCGGGGTATGCATTATCGCTATCGCGTGCCCGACCATGGAAACAAACCGCACGTTAAGCGGTAGTAAAAAAACGTACGTTTTTCTATAAATAGAATCGGTAATTACATTTACGGCTTTTGCTGGCTAGTGTAAATATTCATTGAAGCCAAAGTTTATTTTTAACGTTTTGTGGCATCCGGTCGTACGTTGTCGTTGAACAAACTGTTCGATGTAGAATGGAACTGTGAACTATAACATTTTCCCAACTAACGGTGAAGAGTCCAGACAATCAGTTTTTCTTGCGGCTGATTACGTTTTTTACAATTTTAATATGCAAAGTAGACTATGTACAGTTTTATCATTACTGTACACTATACTGATAATTATTTGTCATATTACATGGTGGAATGTGCTTGGTGCATTTTAATGGTGTGAAATAACCAAAGTGTAATGTTAGGACTCCAATGGAAAATATTAAACTATTTCACGTGTAAAGTACTGTTAGCAGTTTTATGTAAAATTTATGTATCCAATTTATTTTGTTTTATTATCCTGATTGTACAGTCTTTACTTGGAAACTGTTCGTGATAAAACAACTATAATTCTAGGTTATAATGAGATACCTTAAGTCTAATTATTCAATATGTTTAAATATCCTCAATGTCATCAGTGGCTTACTTTGTACCAGTCTTCTTTTATTAACATTAAAAATGGTATGCCACTGTCTTAATAATAAAAAACATAAGATACTTCAAGCTTCAATTATTTTGAACAAATAATTATTCTTTGCAATTTTCTTTAAAATGCATTGTATTCAAGTAATTGTTAATTTAAAATATTTCTGCACTTCGCACTTTGTGCATTTTTGTATCATCAAAAGCTGAAGGAATCTTGAAAATCCAGTATTAAAATTTTTTCACATGGCCATAACATCATTTTGAGCTGTATTGTCAGTGGAAATGGCGCTTTACTCGAAACCAAAACAATTTTTCCTCGGTGCATTGAATATTTCAAATAGGATTATTTCCTAAACGGCTCCTCCTAACGACTTTAACAAGGTATATCTTTTTCACATAAAGAAGGAAAGAATCGGTTGTTTCAATAGTCAAATGTATACACTAAGCCACAAAAAAGTTATCTCATTTCAAAGAAGCATGATGTGCCATATGAGGCGCTCACTACTAGTAGCGTCAAAATTAGAAACAAATTTGAATTTCTCGCTTCTAAAAACCTCAGACCTCCAAAATGCATCCAAATATTTGGATTTTTAAAACATATATTTACAAATACTGAAAATATAATTTTTATTTTGACACTCGTATCTTTTTAACCATCAACTTTTGTGTAAAGTAAGTTTAGCTATATCGCATTATTTTGTCGTCAGGAATCTACTCTTGTTCTATGGTGCATTAATTTCGGAACACCCTGTAATACTGAAGTATAATAGGTCTCACCACGCATGAACTACGGTAAGGGTAAACTTTTAAATATAGGCATATTTGGCAAAATCTCATTTATTCTTCTAAGGATGCCAGGAATACCTGAAACATCCTGCATATATTTATTAAAAAAATCAGAAACTGTAATCACTTCACTATTAAAATAACCATTATTATTGTGTTTTGTAGTATTTTTATGTAAATGTGAAGTCTTACCATTATACTTTCAATGCGATTGAATTCTTTTCGGCTTCCTGTTGCAAATGTCATTGTGTTAACTTACCTGTAACAAAAATAAAGTATAAGCGAAGAAAAAAGCACCTTTACTTTTAATTCAATTACTAACATAAAAATGTCTTAGTTGTTTTTAACAGATATGCAGAATTATATACAAAAAGAAAACTTTCATTATAAAGAAAACTTATGGGCGTAAGTAAATTTCTTTTGGTCCGAAAGTTTTAATTGTTTTGTTCACAACTGTAACTGTATCTCTGCATCTATCTGTGTTGTAAATATTAGCGCTACATGTCTGCTAAATTTGTCAATGTTTGTATTTATTTTTACCCAGTATAATTTTAATTTACCATATTGGTGTAACTGTAATACTAAATAAATTTATCAGAACTACAAACAAGCACAACAAGGTGCAAAAATCCACCAAATCCTTGTACCTACTCTGTTGACACGATTTAAATATATTAACATTTTAATTGAATATTTTACAAGTCTTCAACACGCTAACTACGCTCACAGCATGCTGATTGTTATTAGGAATCGAAAATACAGTATGCGCCAAAAGCATGGAATAAATTCAATAAAAACGAAACAAATATTTTTTGGGAAAAATCCTGGAATAGATCGATTTTTAATTTAAAAAATACATATTTTAGCGTAAAATGCGATTTTCAAATGTCATTTGTTTTCGAGTAATGACGTCATCAATTTTTTTTTAAATGACAACACCATATTTTTTTCCTTGATTCTGAAAGATCGTTTAATTCTCTATCAGGCAGTACTAAAATTTTGCCCTCTTACATAGGAAAGTTTTGAGTAAATAACGATTGAATGATAGAAAACGTAAATCAATTAAAATAAAGCAAAAACGTTATCAAGTTTAGTTTTTCAAATTCCATAGTTCTTTTATGGATCACGTAGGTGAAAATCTTTGCAAAGTGTCATTGTCACACCGACGTTCTAATAAGTATTGTAAGCGACATAGAAATTATTATTCAATTTAAAGTATTATGGCACATTTAACTGTTACTCAAAGAATTGAAATTTTAATTCTTGTCGGATGCGGGAATATGACTAGAACTCAGCAGAAAGTTTGCGATTTATTTAATGAAAAATATCCAGATCGCCCTATCAGCCAATCAACAGTCAGTAAGGTAGAGTCTAAATTTAGAGAAATTGGCAATGTTGTAAATATTCCAAAACCAGGACGTCCAAGTATTAATGAAAATCAGAAACAGAACATTTTGATAAGTATGGTGAATAATCCTCATAATTTTTCACGATTGGTTGCACTAAACAATGACACTAGTCAGAGCACGTATCTTGAGGAAGGAAAAATATCATCCCTACAAAATTCAACTTGTGCAGGAACTCAATGAAGATGATCCCAATCGCCGCTTACACTTTTGCGAAATTCTAATGGATTTATGTCAAGGAAATAGAAATTTACACCAGCAAATACTTTTTTCAGATGAGGCCACATTTTATCTGAATGGTACAGTAAACCGTCAAACTTGCAGATATTGGAGTCGGAAAAATCCTCATTGGATGGCAGAGGCACATATCCAACACCCTCAGAAATTAAATGTGTGGGCTGGAATAGTTGACGACAGAATAGTAGGGCCTTTCTTCTTTGAAGGAACCCTTACAGGACAAAGATATTTAGAGTTTCTAGAAAATGACCTTGTTCCAGCCCTTACAGTAATTTTTCCTAACGATAATGACCCTGACATTCCTGACGATACCATATGGTTTCAACAAGACGGTGCACCTCCGCACTTGCGCGCCCTGTACGTGATTTTTTGGACAACAGTTTCCTGGAGGGTGGATCGGCAGACGCGGACCGATAGAATGGCCTACAAGATCGCCAGATCTTACACCTCTTGACTATTTTTTATGGGGATACTTGAAGTCAAAAGTGTACATTAATAAACCACATAATTTAGAAGAACTTCAAAATCGCATTCGGGACGAAATACGCAGAGTTACCCCAGAAATCATTCATAATGTGCAAGAAGAATTTCTTCACAGACTTGCGCATTGTCAAGAAGTTGGTGGATGGCAATTCGAACATTTAATTTAAGTATACAATTTAATCAATTGTATTTTATTTTACATACCTCAGAATTGTTACTTTTTTATGGATAAAATTTACGTTTTCTAACATTCAATCGTCATTTACTCGAAAACTTTCCTATGTAAGAGGGCAAAATTTTAATACTGTCGGATAGAGAATTAAACGATCTTTCAGAATCAAGGAAAAAAATATGGTGTTGCCATTTAAAGAAAAATCGATGACGTCATTATTCGAAAACAAATGATATTTGAAAATCGCATTTTACGCTAAAATATGTATTTTTTAAATTAAAAATCGACCTGTCCGAGGATTTTTCCCAAAAAATAATTGTTTCGTTTTTATTGAATTTATTCCATACTTTTGGCGCATACTGTAGAATGTTGCTAAACAGCTTCTCTAGTAACATTGACATATCTTCTAACACTGAGTAACTGATTTTTTTGTTCTGTTTTAGAAGCCAAGATTATTATTGTCACAACAAATAAGGCATTATGGATTCAACTAAAAATGCGTGATTTTTTAACTATGGTTTGATACACAAGCGCTGTATTTATTTCCTGGGGAATTATATAGCAAATATAATGCAAAAAGAAAAAATACCTAAACACTGGAAGGAAGCAGGGTTATTCGTCGAATCTAGTCATAAAAACGAATGCAAAATTTCAAATTTGTTTAGTGACAAATCGAAGCTGTTTTACTAGTAAAAATGAACAAAAAAACAATTTCCGTTATTTTATAAACATCTCCCGATTGTCTAGAAAAACTACCTGCTTTTTTCACAAGGTTACCATGTGTGGTTAATTTACATAATTTGCCTGAATATAATAACTTAAATGCTAGAAGTCTGCCTTACATAATCCCTTATATAATCTTTTTGCGTGAAGGAATTTCGAATACTTTTTTGTGATGAGGGAGAGGATTTGGATGAGGACAAAGAGGTCGATATATCTCAATATTTATTACAAAGCAGAAAGAAAACAGTAAAAGAAAAAGGAACAAATTGTTAGTGTTTTAAGGAAAATGATTGAAATATGTACAAATAAAAACAATTCTACCATCTGACAAAAGTATCTGCTATAATTATAAAGAGGATCTCTTAGCATATTATTTTGGAAAATAGACATCCTGTAGGTATGTAGAAACTGAATAATTGCACTCGTGTGGCGCCAATTTTGTGCTTTACATTTTGTTGTGAAGTAAATATAACTTCAGAACTCCGCCTTTTTATTTTTACATTATGTGTTGAGCAGCCAAACATATATCATCCTGTTTTACGGTGGAATGTGTCTGTAGTTATATTTTTCTGTGTGTGTATATCTACTTTACAATTAGTTAATTGTGATTTCTTTAGTTGTAATACTTTAATAGCATTACCTCGAATTTAAACAGTTGTGAAACAATCACGTAGATTTATATATACAATATTGTAACATTCCTTTTATTATAAAATTAAGAATGTCACAATTTCAATATGAAACGTCTAGTAACAAGGTATTTTGCACATCCTGTATAATGTCGGTAGGTTAAGTAAGTGTAAACCATATCCAGTGTACCATGTAACTTTAGATTTCTTCAAGTTAGCCTAAACACTTTGTACGATAAATATTTTATTATTTATTTACTTACCATTACTGTGAACCAGTTACATCGATGTATATCGTTATGTTATATTTTTCTACTCTGTATAACACTCTAGTAATTTGTTAACAGTTTATTATTTAATTAGTATCACTTATTGTAATAAGCTTTGTTTTGGCAAAAAGCAAGGTTAAGGTAACTGTCAGAATAATTCAATTCGATTCGAACTATTGGAACAATGTGCTGAGATCTCGAACGAACATTAGCCCGAAATTACATAGAAACCGAACCAATCAGATTTCAGTGAGTTTTTTAGATCTTTGTAGCGTATAAAACCTACAGGAACCTAAATTCTAGTCCCTTTTCGTTCTGATTTTGGTCGATTGAAGTATTTCCATATTACAGATTTAGTTATAGTGCGAAGCCACATTTTGAGAATAAATCTGAATTTTTTGAAGTCATCAATAAGGATGGAGGTAATATATTTAATTAATTAAGATTATTATCGATAGTAGATTTCATTTTAAACAATATTTTATGTTATTTTTTGAAACTAAGGATATAAAATACCTGACCTGACCTTGATCTTTGCTAAAGCACATGCTAATTATTTTTTTTCTTTTCTTTTGTTATTTTTCTTAACTTTAGAGGCCAATAATTAATTAATTAATTAACAAACAATTTAAATAAACAATTAATTAAACAGATAATTAATTAAATGAACAATTAATTCAATAATCGATTGAATTTCTATTTCCTAAGTTGGAATATTTTGTTTAACCGTTGCTGGAAAGTTTATTTGTTGAAAAATCAAAATTGAAATAAGAAGGCCATTCTAAAGTTTAGAAATCTAGATTGTAAGCGGCACTATCCAGGTACGAGAGGAAAGCTGCCCATCTCGGAGTCATCTCCAACGTTAACAACAACGGATGAACTTGTCAACTGGCTTCAATTCCACTTCTGTATGTCAACTTCTTCAATTCCACGTCTGTGTCAACTGGTGGGCAAGTTAATAAACTGTATTTATTTTTTTATGTATGTATTTTATTTCAAACTGTTTGACTTCAGCAAAATTTATCATCCTCCTACAGGGGTGAAAAGGCAAACCGAACAGATTATTCTGTAGGTGGCGCCCAATTATAACATCTTTTTAAACAGTTTGCTAGTCAAGAACCCACGACTATAAAAAAGTGCCCCGACTAAAAGAGCAGCCGTCCGCAACATTGTACATTTATTGTTTATAACAAACGATAGGTAACAATATGTTTAGCTACAACTAACAAAATTCAACATATGTTTTAATTTTTTTAGTAGGCATTCTGCTGATCAGAAATTTGTATAAATAAATCCACAAATATTTCGTTACCAATAGAAAAAGAACTTTAAGAACTTAAAAAAAATAAATAAATATTTGATATAGTGTGTAAAACATGTAAAATATAGTCGGTTGAAGATAATACGAACTTGGCAAGAAATCACTAGTAATATGTCAATTCATTACATGCCTATGCGAATTAGTTAAACGCGAGACATGTTACCAATAGGAACAAGAAAAATCACTTAATTTTATGGTAGATTGATTGTTGAGTTGGTCTTTTCACATACTGCTACTGTATAAGTTGGAAGTGTTATTGCACTATTAATATGGAGATTATTAAAGAATGCAATATTTGAGAAAGGTTAGTGAAAGACAAAAAATAATAGGTGTATAAACAATATTTTCAATTAGGTATATATTTATTGAACATGAATATATGTTTAACATGTAAAAAGTTATATAAAGGATGAAACATACATATTTAGATATTGCACCATACAATGGTGCAATATGCCAACTTAGAACGAACATAACAGAAGAATAATGTCTTAAGAACAAACACATTGTCAAATTTTGAACGTTTTCTTATAATAAATCCCAACATTTTTAAGACTGTAAAAGATAGATTCCTTATCAAAATTAACTCCAAGGCCTGTATTCTGTATTCGATCTTTCTAATATTTGGGAGTTAAAAGTATAATTAAATTTAATAGGACTTTTTTTTCCGAGTATATATATCAGAGTTCTACAGTTCAAACATTTATAACCAAATCATTAACATTACACCATGTCGCTATCTTTTGCAACTGATCATGAACAAATAAACAGTTATCAACAGACTCAACTTTCATAAACAACTTTAAATCATCAGCAAAGAAGAAATGATCACAATCTATTACAGAATATAAATCATTTATAAAGAGTAAAAATAACAGTGGTCCAAGATGGACTGTATCGAAGAACTCATTTCCTTATTGAAATATTAAATTCACTCAAAATTCAACATCACAATAACTTTACGCATTTACGCACCGTTAGTTTTGGCCCCCTCCGAGAAAATATCCCACGGCCGCCCATGGCCTGCGGTGTGGATATTAGAAAGTCGTTTATATTCGGAAAATTTTTAACCCCACAAAAGCAGCTTAACGCTACGTGTTTTCGTTAATAACGTTTTTTACGCTTGGGGTGCGGCACTAATGAAACCTGCTGGAGCAATTTTGTTATTTTAAATGCGTTTAGGAAAGTTTAAACCTCGGCACCGACTCTCCACCCTTTTACCTTTAAATTAAAATTCTTAAATCTCTCTCGAAATGGTAATTACGGAGAGGTCCCACGCTATTCGGACCGTCGAAACCGCCTGCCGCCAGGATTTTAAACGGAGTGACCCGATAGAGGCTTGTAAGGGTTTTAACTTGTTTAATTTAAAAAATACTCCTTGTATTTACGATCTGTAGTAAAATTACAATTGTAATAATATACGGTCCCTTCCACCGCACTATAGTCATACATTTTTAATAATAATTTATGTCACAATTTTGACACGGCGGCGATATATTTTATAAAAAACGTTGTTTTCACGCTACTGCGCCGAAAAAAAAAATTGGTGCCTGCAAATGTGTTTTGTGTAAGAAAAGCATTAAAAGGACATTATTTCCTTTTCGATGGTACACTTCTGGTGATGATTTAATTATATTCTATGATAAAACAATATTTGTATGTTTTTCCAAGTAAATAAAACTGTTTATTTAGGACAACAATTTATTACTTAGAACAACTGCAGTCTAGTGCCCCGACTAGCATTCACTTACACCTGAAAAATCTATAGCAAATAGCCAACATTTGTTAACATATACCGGTTTCGATGTAAATCAATTTACTAATTTACTAATAAATGTTCAAATAAATTGAATTTTTGGTGTTTTTTTTATTTTCGGTGTGGAACTGGGTATTAAGCAAAAGTTTTGAATATTTGTAGGGTACTACAATATGTTTCGAATTAAAAAAAATAATTGTTTCGTTGATTTCAGAGACATGGAGAAAAATCGTTTTTTTCCATTCCAATTCAACATCCTGTAACTTTGAAGCAAAGCAACTGTAGACCAAGGTTTAGCTTAATCGATGTATTTTACCTCCAAAATTATCTGGTACCATATGTCCTCCTTCATCTAACTGCATTCTGTATGTCGAATCGAATACAAAAACTATGCACTATCTCGAAAAATTGTTTAATTTGATGACCATCTGCAAATTGAATAGTTAAAATTGGCCGAAAGATACATCATTAACGTCACTTAACAAAAATTACTAGACCAAGAATTGATCCATGTGGTACTCCTGAATTAGTACCTCTGTAATGTATGTAATTATTATTGTTAATGGATGATAGATTGTTGCCTATAGGACCCTTGTCTTGTTTTGCGAGACGAACACAAGATCAAGCAAAAGCAAGACAAGAACAACACTAAAAATAATCCATTACCTTAGATGAACTTATGTGGACATGTGAAACATAAAGTTCATTGGGGTACTATTTTGAAAACAACGTGGTTTTACAGAAAATAGTACATTATACTATAAGGGAGAGAAATGCGTTATTTTGGCAGAGCTGCAATTTGAAGCCTGAGGGCTACAATGCACCGAGGACAAAACAGCATCTCTTCCGAATGGTATATACAATTTTTTCCATGGTCTCATTAACTTAAAAACACATATTTTGTCATTATGAAGTAAGTAGCACCAGAATTATTGTATTCGGATTTGAGCATTTATTTAGCAGTCTTTGAGTTATTGTCATAACTACAAAATAAACAAATGAAAATAATTGTCAAATTAAGGTGCTAGTTTGGTTTAGTTTAAAGTTTGTTTAGTGCACAATGAATAATTGTGAATCGGAAGAGATTGTGGAGGCTGCAAATATTGCAATAAGCAATTTGCTGCCTACGAAGTCAAGATCTTTATACGATAGCCTACAATCGGTTCAAAAAGTGGTGCGCCGAGAAAATATTCAAGTATACTGCGAGAATGTTTTGTTGGAATACTTCAGTGAAAATGCAGAAAATTACAAGTCTTCCACATTATGGGCGCAATATTCTATGGTTAAGTCATGCTTGATAATTTACGACAACATAGATATAAGCAAATTCCCCAAGCTGATCGCATTTTTGAAAAGAACCGGTGACGGATATTTAGCGAAAAAATCGAAAATATTGACAAAGGGTGAAATCGACCGTTTTCTATCAAATGCAGATGACAAAAAATTCTTAATGATTAAGGTAAGATTACTTTTATTGTTAGGTATTTCAATTATTAAGTATTTTGATTTTTTATAGGTTGGACTAATTCTGGGGATTGCCGGAGCTTGTCGAACTGATGAACTAGTCAATTTAACTGTAGATGATATTGAGGATTTAGGCCCTTCCTTGACTGTAAAAATTCCAAACACTAAGACAAAGATTCCACGAACCTTTCTGGTTACCGATGTGGGAAATATGCTTGAATTGTTTCGAAAATACCTGTCCTCCCCACGTCAAACATAAGCGCCTTTTTTTGTACTATAAAGCAGGAAAATGTAGTTCGCAGCCAGTTAGCAAGAATACCATGGGAACAATTCCGAGTGTAGTAGCTTCGTATTTAAAATTACCTGATGCTGCATGTTATACTGGTCACTGCTTACGAAGATCTTCAGCGACATTACTGGCAGATGCTGGTGTGGATATCACGACAATAAAGCATCATGCTGGTTGGAAATCAACGACAGTCGTTGAGGGTTCTGTTGAGAACTCCATTGAAAATAAGACCAAAATTGCTAATCAGGTTTTAGTAGGTACCACTACTAGCGCAATCACAAAAACTGTAAATGTAAGCGAAAGTAATATTCCTTCTGATATTAATTTTGAAAATTGTACAAATGTAACATTTAATTTAAATGTCAATAAATAATTTCAATGTTATCTTTTTTTTACATGAAAAACGTTCTCCATAATGTAAACTCCCTTGGGAGCATTATACTCCCTTGGGAATAATCGACTACTTCTGTTTTAATTTTGATGTCATAGAAACTGATTTCTACTCCCGAGCGTGGAAAAATATTATTAAGGCTAGTTTTGCAAACATTTTGCTAGATGAAAAAATACAAAATTGGGAGGGAGATACCTTCTGGAATTTTATAAAAATAACTTTTTGCTATTTTTGCTATTATATCTTTCTAGTAAGTAGTTTGACTTCTCAAAAAAAAAAAAAATAATAATAAAATAAACAAATAATAAAAAACTATGTATATTATTTTACTATTTCTCGAAATTGAAAACTTTAATTCAACGAAATGTAAACATAAACGACGGAAATAGAAAGATACAGCTCGAATGCGTCCCCTTCCGCACAATTGGCAGAGTTTCGAAGTAAATAAGTTATTTTTTGCTACAGTACAATAACTTGTTAACTCAAAAAAAATGTTCGCGCCCTGGCACTGTCATAAGCCGGTCTGTTTTCGATGGGATATTTATTTAACGCTGTATACCAATTTATTTATAAACCGTAGTAAAATATTAACTTGCGCAAAAACTGGCAGGCTGCCTGGAAAAATATTTTCATGTATAACAGTTGTTTTCACAGAATTTCAGTTACAACTTCCTTGTAGTAACATCGGACACAAAATACAGTCGCGTTAACTGTTCAATGCATAAGATTAGCGATAATTAGTCATACTATGTGAACGGAAAAAATGCATAATGAATATGCGAGAGGAAGTATCAGGACATGTATAATTTTATAGATTTCAGTGTGTATCCGACGTGTTTTTATGCATATGGCTGAAATTGAAGTAATGTCTTCCTTATATCTGTATTTTAATATACAGTGTGTCCCGGTTTGCAGGTCAGCACCTCTAGAAATATGAGAAAGCTGTGACAATTTCGCAAGCCATTTTTTTATAATTAGTACCCTGAAGAGAGGTTATATGCTACTAACCATTTTATTGATGTGACAAAATTGTGGCAGACATTTCAAGGAATACCATTTATTTGGAATCGCTTAAAATGTAAATATTCAGCATTGTGGATGAGTATTGGGATTTAAGTAATCATTCATTTATTATTTTTTACCTCCTATTTATCAGAGAGAAAATTGACAGTGGAGTATCGTGGTTTCCAATCGATATATATTAACGCCACTTCTGGATTCCCTCAAGGGTCAGTTCTCGGTCCCCTGTTATTTTTAATCTTTATAAACGATATCACTTGGTCTCTAAACTGTAATGTACTTCTCTATGCCGATGTCAAGTTGTATTTATCTGTGAGAAACTTGATGTCTTTTGCTTCAATCAAATATAGATCAAATTCGACATTAGTGTCATCTATTGCCTTTAAACTTCTCTAAGTGTAATTCGATGGCTTTTACTAGGAAAACTAGTGCTATTATATATGACTATACACTGGACAATAATTTAATAAGAAATTATACCAGTTTCAAAGATCTTGGGGTGACATTTGATGTTAAATTAAATCTCATAGAACATATTAACATTCAACGCGAGGCAAACCTTGGTTTTATTTCAAGAAACTCACGGAAACTAAAACAGTTTCTTTACTCTGTTCAACGCATTTGTTCAACCTAAATTGGAATATGCTTCCCTCGTTTGTTTAAATCTGATAACTTTTACTCTATCCAAGGACTATCTCAAGATATTTTGCTTAGACGGTTCAATCTTAACGATTTTGCTTGACGGCGTTTATGTAATTCTTTAACAACCTTTCATAAAATTATTATATGACTTGTGTCTCCATGTTTCCCACTGTGCTATTCGTTTTTCATCTTTGTTTTATCTACCGACTTCGAGAACAAACTTATTAATGTTTTCGCCCTTGTATACAATGGTTGATACTCATTCTTGTATGCAGAATTTTGTGGATATATTTTTTTTGAGCCACAGCTCGCTGACCTGATTTTTATATTTTTAGTTTACCAATATTTACCATGTACTTATGTTTTTTTTTGTATATATGTAACATTATTAGCTGCTTTTTTTCCACCCAGTAATTTGTACTGAATGTTGGGTGGTGTACTCTAAATAAATAAAAAAATAAATAAATGAATTCCTTTTTGGACAGAGTACTCATGGATATTTTTCTCTGTATTCTTACTCAGTTCTGGGTTATGTACAAAGGTATTACCTAAATAGTATTCATAGTAATTAAAGTACAGAGACCATCACAAGGCAGTTCACATCCCAAATACGTTTCGGTTGCTACATGGCCTTAAGATTTCTAAAATATCCAGCGACCTTGGTCGCTATAAATAACCCACACCAACCAGCCTTTCGTACAAGAATATAAGACTTGGGCTCACTAATTTTTAAGTAAATACGGTACAGGTTTTAGTTTTATCTTCTCTCCGTGGCGGTTGGTACAACATTTGGTTTTATAATTAGCCCCCGAGATGTATTTCTATTTATACACGGTAAAAACACGCTGCGTTTGTTTACATATATCATCGCTGAGCGCGGAATCATAATACCGAAGGTATATACAGTGGTACGGAAAAAGTTCTGAGATAAATTAGGTTCTATATATAGTTTCTGAGCACTGAGAGTTCTATAAACAGTTTATATGGTTGTTAAAAGTGTAATTTTATTTAAGATATCCAGTAATAGTTCCTTTTAACATACGGAGAATGTAAATCAGAGATCGCTTGCTGTAATCATCTTACATGTGATCTCAAATATTTTGTTTCTTTAATGAGAAAGTACATCTGTAGCACAATAACGTTACTTAACATTGATCATTTGTAGCGGAAACTTCTCAAATCCCTATTCTATAAAATCAAATCTTCCGACAGGAGGGAAATTCTAGGCGCGAAATGAAGATTGGACTGACCGACAGATAGATGCTATATTTGTACTATTTTGTCTGATTTATGTTCGTGTCAACGACATTATTACACAAGTAATAGTATCCAGAACTTTCCAGATATAGAATTGAAATTTGAAAAAAAAAATAACATTTTTCGATATTTGTCATGTTTCTGTCATTTCCTTACTTTTCACATTTCTTAACTTCAACTATAAAATTCTAAATGCACTGCACCCACTTGATTTTTATTTTTTTTTTTATTTTTGCATCTCAATTTAATAAAAATGTTTAAATGTTACTATTTCCTTAATAATTTATAATTAGGTTCCTATTAAACCGATTTTAAATTAGATTGTACCACAGGATTTATCATGACTAGTACTATTTAAGTACTGGGTGTCTAAAAAATGTTGCCATGGAAGAAAATATATCAAAATACAAATTTATGATTTCATTATTTGAAGTTTTAATTCCTAATATAGTAAAATAAATCTAACGCTTTAAATTGTCTCACTCAGAACTCAGGACATTTATGTTAGCATATTCACGGCAATCTAGATGCACAAATAAAAATAGTTAGGTTTTTCCCTACAGATTATGTCCTCCAAACCTCTATTCTATATCTAGAAAACTCTGGGTGCTATGAATTGTCCAATAATTTTGTTGACACCCGGTACACAATCAAGCAAACGTACATTTCCACAGTCTGGCAACATTGAAAATGTAATTATCTCTACAAATTGGCACAAATATCAATATATTTGTTGATCCTGCGCGCTAATGCCCCGATCAGCATTGAATTACACTTGGAAAACCTATAGCAAACAGCTAAAGTTACTCGTCAGCAGTTCACGAGACGTATACCGGTTTTCCAGGTGGAATTTAATGCTGGTCGGGGAATTAGCCCGCAGAGTAGTTGTTTCTTGGAAATCCGTGCTTCCGATCTCCAGATCATTTAATCCATTTTCAGGCAATTCAAACTGAATAGAATATTGGAGGGTTGAAGTAACATTTACAAACTATTTCGGTTGGTATTATGACAAAGACTTGATGGCTGATTGAATTTGATTGAAGGATGTTCCTCTTAACAACATACAACATACACACAACATACATAGAATCATACGGGTTAATCGGGAATTTGTTATTATGGATGAAATCTTACTTATTAAATAGAACTCAAACAGTTAAAAAGAAAAGTTAAAGAATTTTCTTCACGTGAAATAAAAGTAACTTCTGGTGTTCCTCAAGGTAGTCACCTGGGACCAATTCTGTTTTCTATTTTTATTAATGATCTCTCTTACAATTTAATATCATGTAGATATTTAATGTTTGCAGATGACTTAAAATTATTTCTATGTGTTAAGGATTCTAAGGATAGTGATGCAATTCAAAGTGATTTAAATTTATTAGTTAAGTGGTGCGAATCCCATGATATGCAGTTGAACCATAGTAAATGTAAAGTAATTACATTTACTCGTAGGAAAAATATTTATGTGACTGATTACTTTATTGAAAACATTGTTGAATGTTGTTCTAGTTGTAGAAAGAGTAAAGGCAGTGAAAGATTTAGGTGTAAAATTTGATTGTGAACTTAAATTCACCCTTCACATTGAGGATATTTTGAGCAAATGTTTTAGAATGTGTGGTTTCATTATACGGCAAACTCGAGATTTCACTAATGTTACATCTATTTTTGCTTTATATAATTCTCTAGTGCGCTCAACTTTAGAATATTGTTATATTGTTTGGAATCTATATTTTGTTAGTTATATAGATAGTTTAGAATGTGTTTAAAAGAGAATATGTAATTTTATACTCTTTAAACTGAATATTAATAAAAATAATTATGTTTATAGTGAAAAGCTGCAACTACTAAGTATTCAATCTCTAAAATATAGAAGACATTGTTCCTATTTAAAATTTGCCCATAAGCTCTTTAATAATTTTACTTAGACTTTGCCAAGGCGTTTGACAGAGTGCCTAGGAAAAGACTATTACATAAACTCACTCATTTCGGCATTCGTGGTGACCTTCTCCTTTGGATAGATGCTTTTCTCTGTGACAGAACTTTTAGTGTGCGGGTTGGTGACTCTTTTTCATCCCCTCGTCCTGTAATTAGTGGCGTACCGCAGGGTTCGGTGTTAGGCCCTCTCTTATTTTTGGTGTTTGTTTCGGACCTAGTACTTCACATAGACTCCAAAGTTCTATTCTATGCTGACGATGCCAAACTGTATGCTAACCCAGTATTGAAACAGGCAACACTTCAACAAGATCTGAACAACATTGCACAATGGTGCGACGACTGGATGCTCCCTCTCAATGCAAATAAGTGTGTTGTACTCCATCTTGGGAAAAACAACCCCCGTTACCAGTACTCTTTAAAAAATATCCCACTTAATATCGTATCATCCTATAATGATCTTGGAGTTACTATTACAGAAAATCTTTCGTGGTCTAATCACATAGCTGCAGTTTGTAAAAAAGCAAATTCCAAACTTTACCTTTTGAAGAAGACTTTTGCAAACTCCACGTTTCCCGTATTTGTTCGCCTTTTTAAATGCTATGTCCGTCCTTTGCTGGAATTTGCTGGGCCAGTATGGAATGCCAACCTCGTGAGAGATAAAAATCTATTGGAATCTGTGCAACGATATGCTACACGACTGCCTTTTGGACGTATGCGACCTTGCTATGAAGAGAGATTACTTTCCGCCGGATTGACATCTTTTGCTGATCGAAAACTTCGTGGAGATTTGATCTTTACCTTCAAAGCCTTGAAAACTAACTTTTTTAGTGATGACATTCGCCAACTCTTTCCAAGAAATCCAGATCAACGCTTGAGGGGCCACGGCTTGAAGTTAAAGAAAGAAAATTTTAAATCAACAACCAGGCAAACTTTCCTCTCCAATCGCATTTTTTCGACATGGAACTCTCTGCCATTGCACGTGGTTAATTCCCCAAATGTATCTATATTCAAGAAAAGACTTGATGCTTCGCTGTTTAGACGAAACCCATGAACATTTATTTTGTTTTTATATTACGCGTACACATTATTTTTTTATTTTTGCTCTTGTACTAGTTTTATTTACACTTTTATTGATGTATAATTTTAAATTTGGGCTACATAGAAATTTCTTAGCCCTATTCCATGTAGAATAATAATAATAATAATAATAATAATAAAATAAATTGTAGTGAGGTACTTTCATTATTTAATATAAGAGTTCCGAACTATACCACCAGAATAGATGATTTTTTCTATCTACGTCAATCTCGTACAAATGTTGGATTATATTCTCCTATAAATAAAGTTAGTAAGGCGATTAATGCGTTGCCTCGAAATTTTGATATTTTTGAGGCATCGTGGAGTCAACTTACTAAATTTATGAAGCAAATTAATTAGTACTTACGATGTGGAATTTATGTTTAAGTTATTTATATTGATTATAATATTTAATTTATTGTAAATGTTGAATTTATTTTTTAGAACAACTGTTATCTTGTTTTCGATTGTATCATTTGGGTTAATCCTGTAGATACAAAATAAGAATTAAATAAATAAATACCATAGCAACAAACTCAGTTTAGTTCAGTTTCAATTGTTTAGCCGTAATAGATCGTTAGAACCATAAAGAATCTACAATTATAAGACTTGTTATAACAAATTCCTTGAAACGAACAATTTTTCCACAGTAGGAATTGCACGTAATCGCTTACTTTCAGCCTTCTGGAGTTCGTCAACCCGTGCTGTTATCTCTAAAAAGTTGACTTGCACTAATCCTCCACATATGGTATAATAATGCGCACAGAAACGCATAGAGGCAAATTAGACGATATAATAGACTTGTTTACTCTCAGTACCTATTTATGTTGTGATAAATTATTACTTTATTAACATAAATTTATAGCGTTTATTTTTAAGCACGCGGTTAATATAATAAGCTGTCCATTGTGCATTGTGGCTATGCGCTGGGGGGCAATCAATCCATACATAAACATTATCTAATGCCGTTACATTAAGGTCAAGGTCTGTTTACACAGTTTCAGAATTTTTTATACGTTATAAATCCTCATAAGACGTGTACAATAATGTTCATATACTAGAGTTGGTCAGTTTTAATTTTTACTATTAGTGTCGAATAAGATCTTTTTTTTTTTTGTAAATACACGATTTTAAAATACAGTATGGTCCCTGAGCAATAGCCAATGGAGGCATACTAGATTTGTCACTTCAAAATATTACGATTTAAGCCAACTTGTCTTAATAAAATGTTGTTAATAAAAAAGATACAGGCTGTCAAATTTGTTAAAAAATGTTTTTTGTAATAATTACTACGTGTTTAACTGTATCAACTAAAACATTTGGGAATAGACGTTTTTGAATATGTGAAATCATAATCTGTTGTGTATTTCGACGAGTTCCACATCCGCCTAATTTGGGACGTAAATGTGAGTGTAACTTTTTATGGCCTACCTTTTCTTATTAAAAAAAATTGAAACCTACATTATTTTGTAGAAAAGAAGGTATATTTGTCACAAACTGACTAGCTGGCTAGCTTTTCGAAAGTCGGCTGCATAGTTCCTTGCACAATATTTTAACGTAGTAGGCACAACAGTATAAGTTCAACTTTAACAATTATTAGACAAAATTTATATTAAAAAGTATTTTTAAATACAAAGTATTTATCCAGTTCTGGTTAAAATCAATTACATTGCAAAATCAAAAAATTCTGAGACACAATATAGAATAGAGTATAAAATTTTGATCCCTACTACGTTAAAATGTTGTACAATGAATTATGTTGAAAAGCTATTTTTATAAAGATATATTACTTTGTTGCAATCTTGGTACATTGTTGTTGTTGTGTAAATTTTCCCACTGTTCTTTATATTTTAGTTAATTCTCATGTTTAATGTTGGGGTTTGTGGCATTTGTGGGTCATAAAAATATAATGTAAATGCTGTGTAGGTAATGCGATAATTATTAGTGGTGATGTGGCGAACTTACGGTATTGTTAAACGTAACTTATTCCTTTGTTTACAATAAAGATCCACTCGCGACAATTACGGCGACAGTGCTGTTCGGTAAGTACCGATAGATGGTTTTACTTGAGGTATTTATAAACTTATGCCATTTGATTTCATATTAAATTACTTAATTAAGACAGACCCCAAATTACCTTCAATACAGATTGCTAAGGGTTTGAAATGATCCTAAAATCTATTTCTGCTTTGTGTAATAGTTTACCCCGCTTTAGAGAAAAGTCTCTCAATTGGTGCAATTGTTACCATACTGCAGATTTCATGAGCTTGCCACCACTCTAATTTATTAACAGTAACTACTAACTTTTAAATAGGATGCCATTTCTGGCACTGCTGTGTGTTCACACTGTCGCCGCAAAATAATTCACTGGAAAATCGTCAATATTATTTTTAATTTGCATGTTGAGACAATAAAAAATCAAAATATCCATTTAAAACTAGTGAAAATAGAAACCGTCCATATGATTCCTGCACTTGCAAGATGCAGGAGGGTGTCTATTCGTGTGGTGCCATCGACGAAATCGATCACCATTGGTTGGTAGCCATGTGGTCGATGTTTGCTAAATATCGACATTAATATCGTTCAGAATATTCACCATCGATGCTGAAAATATCGAACTCTAACATCGATGTTTTCAAAACATCGATTAACATTGCCCATCACTACCCCGCTCGCCCCTACACGACCCAGTCGCACTATGAAATCATAGGCGGCCGCCACGCACTGCTGATAACCACAGCAAGCGCAACCTACCTCAACGCAGACCAGTGTGCGCTTTTAGAATATTATTTTTAAACCATTGGAGGATGTTCGCAAGTCGAGTGGTTAATAAACCTCGACTCAAGGTTTAGTAAACTGTTCGTGTTTTCCTTGCATCACCCGCGATGTTTGTATGTGTGTGTATGGCGGGCATTTATTTAACAATGGCGGCGAGAGAGCCGTTTGTGTATGTAAGTGACAAGGCAAATAAAGGAATTTTACAGTAGGCGTCGGAGTGGACTGTTTATTTTACCGGGATATATGTGAAAACGAATTGTTAAGAGAAATAATACAAATTTAACAACGCAAGAGTTTTAGCCACAATATGGCAGTTAATTTTCTAGAAGCAACAAGGTCTAAATTTAATCTTAATTAATTTCATACTTTATACATATAGTTAATTACTAAAAAATGCCTAATATCACTTTCTAGAAAAACAATCTTTTACAAAAGTCGCAGTAGGCCTAGCTTTTGTCACATCAATAAAATGTTTAGTAGAATACAGCCTCCTTTCAGGGTACTAATTGTAATAAAATTGGCTTGTCGAAATTCCACAACCTTTTTACATTTCCAGAGGTGTTAACCTGAAAAACGGGACACACTGTACATATGTTTTGAAATACGAGGTGTGGCAATTAAGTTCTGAGAATTTAGTTATAACTCGCAACACTGTATCATTCGTCAACGTTTTTCTAGAGAGGGGGGACCTTCCTTTTAGTTTCAGTCCAAGGTTGAAGTCGATAGCACGTTTGGTTTGTGTTTTATGTGTATTTTTTGGAAATAACTTTTTTAGTGGCGTCGTGAAAATGAGCAACGTGATGAGATTCAATTTTTAGTGAAATCTGGCGAAAAACCCTAAGAAATCCTTCGAAAATTGCAGGTGGTGATCACGTCTCACCGGCGCTTAAGCATTCGTGCGTTGTCTGACGAGTTAAACGTCAACAAAGAAACCGTTCGCAAGATGTTACACGACAATTTGAATACGCGAAAGATTTGCACAAAAATGGTGTCAAAAGTTCTGATCCGTGAACAGAAATACATGCGAAAATCGATGTGCGAGGATTTGTTGTCCCGCATTCGGAGAGACGGTAGATACTGGATGAGTCGAGTAGCCACTGGAGATGAGACCTGGGTATTTGAGTATGACCCCGAGACCCGTAAACAAAGTCAGCAGTGGGTGGAAAAGGGTGGAGAGCAGCCAACGAAAGCGAGAATGTCCAAGTCACGACTGAAGGCAATGTTGATCGTTTTTTCGATATCCACGACATTATTCATCGTTAATATGTTCCTGCCGGCCAGGCAGTAACTGGACAGTTCTATGTCAGCGTCCTGGAACGGCTGCGGGCCCGCATTTTCCGTGTGCGACTCGTACTCGACGAGAACGGCTGGATCTTACACCACGACAACGCGCCAGCCCATTCCTCGTTCATTGCGCAAGAGGTTTTGGCAAAAACAGGCATTCCAACGTTGTCGCACCCACCCTATAGCCCCGATATTGCTCCCTGCGATTTTTATATTCCCCAAGATGAAGTCACACCTCAAGCGAACTCATCATGGCGGCGTGCAGGAGGTCAAAAGAGCTGTAACCGTGGTGCTGAACGGATTAACTACGGAGGATTACCAATGGTGCTTCCAATCGTGGGAGCAACGTTAGAATTATTGTGTAGAGTAAGAGGGAGACTATTGTGAGGGTCGATAATAAAATTTTGGCGAAATTTAATTTGCTTGTTTTTTCATTGACAAATTCCACACCTCGTATATCAGTATTACATAATATTTGTAAATCAATATTTCTATGCTTGTTTTCAAAGTTATATACATTCTGAAGCAGTTAAAAATATTCGAGTTTACCAAAAATATCTTTCGACTACATCGTAAATTGCTAAGCCGTAAAAATAACACATTCGTTACCTATTATTAAGACGGTATAAATCTTCAAACTCGAATACATAATTCCTTCGTATCGTACATTTTAATAATGTTATAATTTAACCCGAATTGAGCAACAAATTCGGCGAACTAGACCCGTTCATATTTCAACAAAAACACCAACACCATAAATAAGCCTTCCTAGCCAATTTGAATACCAAATGGAAAAAACTTCGGCTATAATTTATATTTTAATTACGACCGCCTACTTTCGCTTTTCGCGTCTCTCCTAAAAGGAAAAAGCTCCCGAGACTTAAGGCTGAACCCCACCAGAAGGTAATAATGTATTGATGAAATAAATCTCAAGACTTGCAAAGAAACCTTTTATATGGTAATGTCGCCAGCAAATCGATAGAATAATTCGTTGCCAATAATCCAGAGAGATTTAGAAAAAGCAGTTTAAAGATAAAGTTTACTAATTGTTTAAAACAGAGTATGCTGGATATGGAAGTATTGAGGAAGCTAAACATTTTTATTATTAGCAATTTTCATTAATAATACACACGTACAGTTTTGGACCCCGTGCATATAAAATGATTAGATTACACCTAGTGGTTTTTCTTAATGTGGTAAAGAAGTACATTGTACTTAAGGAACAAGAAATACAATAAAAATTGCAGACCATGAACCTTTACTTTATTACCAATGTTTTTACAAATCTGGTCAGTATATTCAGCCAAGTCAAGTTCAGAAAACAATATACTTTTATAAATGTATTTGGTTTTTCTGAAAAAAGATTTCTTTAACAAGAATGAGAGGGGTCCAAGATTTTTGACGTTGTGTGTAGCTTCGAAAACAATTTTTTTCGCTTTAGGAATAAGTTTGGGCATTTTTTGATGGCCGAATCCGTTTATTCTTACTTTTCTCTATGCCCTCTTAAAATATTTGTACTTAGCCATAGTTAACCCTGTATTACATTAAAATAAACAACTAAAGATAAGTCAATATCCTCTGCGTGTCCAAGAATTGTGTCAAATGAATGCACCCATCCCACCTTTGATAGCGTACAGATGAATTACTTGCTATGACCTCCTCTGACACAGACGACTGTCAGTGCATTGCACTTTAGCTTTATTAATATGTGATAGTATTGGTCGCACCACGCCTAGACCAACAGGGATCGACCAGCTAACTGGTCAGGTTGGCATCAATAAGTCCATGATACTAACGACCCGTCTGGCTAACTATAACACCACTCCTGCTCTGAGTGAGTAGACGAATGCATCTATGACTTTAGCTGCATGCACTTTCAGGACGGGCGATGAAACAAAAATTACCGTACAATTTCTGTACTGAAAAGAATGATGAGGAAAAATATTTGGAGAAAGGAGTGAGGACATTTGAAGGGCAGCTTAAAAAGGCAAAGAGAATGAATTAGCTGGTATCCATGGAAGAGTTCCACATGCACATATTATTCCACCCCTTCAGCAGATCTAGAGTCGTAGAATTGAAGTAGAATATTTCAATATTAACTTTCTTTTCTCGTGTACGAGTCTTTTTATATTGCAGAGTACAGCATTTTACGTTTGCTACAGAAAAAGCCATTGTTTAACTATCTAAGTACATTTTTTTACCAACCATTATATGTGAATGAACGGTGCATGAATTTTATATTGGTTTGACATGTATTACAGGGCAATCTTTCAAATAAATTGAACGATCATATGCCTGGCGGCAATAATCACATAATAATTAAAATATTAACATTAATAAATTGCCATAGAATGTAAACGAAACCGCGTAGTTGGAAACGCGATATCATTGGTGTGACGGTTTGTTTCCGTGGATAGAAGTGCAGGTTACGATTTTGGTGATGTAAACGTTATTGTAACGTGTGTGGGTCATAGATTCATAAAGTCGCGACAAGAATTCAGACAACTTACGTCACGGCTGACGTGACGCAATTGTTTTCAATGTCAACATAATTTTCGATATTTGGTCGCGTTAAAAACAATAATGTTTTTCAATTCGGTGCAATATATAATGCAAATATTTAGTGCAGTATATAGTTTTATTACTCCCAGCTGCAGTTTCTTAAATATTTTAATGAAAATGTAATGAATTATCCATTTGTTCGTATGATGTAAGTTGTTTGAATTATTGCCGCTTCTATAGTGTAAGTACTGTGCAGGTAATAATTATTAGTGGTGTGTAGGTAATGCTGTTGGGTAAGCATCAGATGGATGGTGTCACTTGAAATGTTTATAAAATTATGCTATTTTATTTAACGTTTTAACTTTAATTTGAATGACAATAAGTAAAAGTAATGAATAATGATATTTAACATTTATTAATTTTAAATATTTTTAAAAAATCCTTATTTATTACTTTTGTTTATTTTGTTTTCAGAATAAAACAGGTAATTTAATGTAGTCAAGTCAGATAGCAAAATTTTATAAATACCTTTAATAACATCTACATCGCATAAATGGTAAATATCTATTTAACATAATAACACCCAATAATATCACAAATTAAGTCTTCTAAATGTATGTACTGCGTTGTCCGAAAGCATGGAAATCATTTAGAGATATGAACTAAAACACTGCTGTATTTAAGTATACATATATGTTGGAACGGCGTCTGACGTCACAGATCTACGCTGTGGCAGCGATCGTTTTGTGGGGGCGCTGTCAAGCTTAAAGTTTTAAATACCGCTTTTAGGCTTATTTATTTTTACTTTTCTATTAGGCAATTCGAGTTCAATTACCGATTGAGACCACTGCGTTGATTATGCTGTACTAAGGGTTTTCGTTCATTGCAACTAAGTTAACAACCGATTTTTATACATAAAAACATTTTGAAATATGACAAGGAGCGGTCTGTTGTCTTTAAGACGCAAAAAATACGTCTCAATACCAATACAATGGACACATTATCTCGGTTGAATTTACACAAAGCAAACAAGCATGGAAACTGAAAACAATGTGGCAATTTCAAACGTTTTAATTGAGAGAATTTCCATCGTTTCTCAATATTGCATTTCACTACAAAATTTAAAATAAATATAGGTACCACTTTACTGACAAAGATAAGGTGTAGTTTTAGCTAAAAATATATGTTGATGAGTTAAAAAATTGTTTTTCATCTCTAAAGCTGATTCCGTTTGAACGTTTAACAAAACAAACAAGTCTTCGGTGCTTACGACATAGATTTTTTTGGTTATACGTTGAAGAAAGAACAAGTTTGCCAAGATCAAAGCCGAATATTCATCAGTTATAATCAATTAACAGACAAGTGACAAAAACAGATTAGTTCGGAGTATTACGACAAACTGCGTAAATACGTTTCCGTCGAAGTGATAAAAAAATGTAACGAAATCAGCTAACTTAAATATACTTTAGTCTAGCACCATGTGCCATTGCTACAAGAAGAGTTATGTATTAATATTTAACAAGGATTACTGCGAAATTTATTATTCTATTCGAGTGGTATGCATAGATGCACATACTTGGTTTGTGGTCTTTGGAAAATCCGAATTACTTTAAGGAAACTAATTAGATTATTAAGATTATAAATTTGAGGTATTATAAAAGTTAGGATAATAAATAAATATTATTTTGATGTAAGGAAACATTCTAGTTTCATCCGATCTACTGATAATTTTTGATTATTACTAATGAAATTAAGGTATGTACAATTCAAAATATAACCTTGTTTTAGAAAATTTTTTAAATAAACACGTTCACATATAACGTATTGGTTTATCAAATATTGGAAAATATTATTAATAATATAGTTATTTGATTTGATTTCGGTTAAAGATAATGAAGTTGAGTCTTTTCGTTTTTCTGATTCTTCCAGGTATCCTTCAGTTGTCAAAGACGTTTTCCAAGCTCCTTAACGTTTCGTAATTTCCTCCCCAGTCAGCTAATGTTGTCGAGAAACACTTGAAACTATGGCCTGTGTATCGTTCGTGATTTTGAAAATAAGCTGCTATTTAGGAAGGTATTTTTCCAAAATTGTTGATCTCGACGCATTGAGGATTGTATTTTCCCTTTATTATGGAAATGATTGGAGGTTGTAAGTTCGTATTTTCTGTACAATTGTAAGAAAATTCCATTATTTACTACTTGTGATATTACTATCTTCCATTATGATTTTTGGAGTCCGTTATTTTAACTTTCATCAGGTTCTTTTTGTCTTCAATGCTATCAACAGTTATTTGTGTAAGTTGTGCTCAACGACAAACTCCGGCCAATCCAAAAATGATAGCCACATTGATCATGATGATCATGTATATTTCATCTGATGCTGTTATCATAAATTTGGATATATCTTCTTTTGTAAATACCTCAGCTTCTTGCGGTCGAAATCCAATATTTTTCTTTTTTTTTCGGAAAGCCGTAAGAAATGTGCATATTATTATCTATATATTTCTTTTGATTTAGGTTAACACATTCAAATTCTCTTTACCAGCAGCTTCTAATATTGCCTCTGGAAGTTCTTCGTCAGAAGAATTCATTATAATGTCCCTTCTTCTTCTTCCTTAACAGATAAATTATCTTTTTTATAACAGGACTGTACTTTTGTTAAACGTATGAGAGCCGTTTGTCAAAAAATCAATTGGTTGTCATGATAAAAACTTCCTTGATTGTCCATACGATATTTTCGATAACACTTGTACAAATACTATGTTACATAATTTATCACAGATTATTTGGTATTTGATTATAAACAATTTTGTTGTTGAATTTAAATTTATTTTTTAATGGCATCCATTTAAGATATTCTAGACTCATTCTTCGCTCGCCTGATTGGACTGATGTCCGAAAATAAACAAATCCCAAATTTTGATTACGTAACGAGTGTTACAAAAAAAAAAAAAAGAATATTCAGGTCAGGTAGAATAGATGCACGTCCGGGTTGATTGGAATATAAATACTAAACCACGTCTGGTCAGGCATATCTCTATGGCCAAGGTGAATAGTATTAAACAAATTAATGGCAATAACAACGAGAGTCACGTTGCGTCGAGGCAAATAAAATGCCAAATAGCCAATATATTATTTCGTTGACATATAAATAACATGTTTTTTCCTGCTGGAGCGGTTTGGTATTTTTAAGCTCTTAGACCAGATCGTGGACCATTTTTTAACGTTAACTAATAAAATTTCAATCTTGGAATTGGATGACAACATCTGCGAAGGTATTGAAGCCGACATCACAGGTGGCCATTGAAAATAAATCAACGTTAGAAACTTTTAAACGATTGCAATTGTTTATCAACATTATATAATTAGTAGTATTCAGGTAAGCATATTATACTAATGTTAGATTTCTTCAATGTCGAAAAAGAAATAGTGCGAGGATGGCAATATATGTGACAAATGTCTTGTTTCGACTTCAGTATATTCCAACAAGCTGTCAGATGTCAGTTCGTCATCATAAATAATTGCGATTTTGATTGTAGTTCGCATAGTTATATCTACTATCGCCAGTCTGATGTATGATCTGTTTCAGAAAGTACTTGTTTAAAACTTAAATTAGAAATATTTAATCAGTACTTAACTTTAAACGGCCCAGTCAAACAATGTTGATGCCTGCAACAACCAGTAAAATTAATTGCCAGGAAGCTAATGATTTCTTGAAATGACATTGAACATTTTTTAATGGAATATAGTTACAAAAAAATGTTCCACAGTGTTAAGAACCAGGCAATAAAATATTTCAACGTTGTTATTGTTTCAAAGGCCACCGCAGGAAGGCACATTATAAGATGTTATTATTATTGCCTTGTAACTCCATTGGTAGTTCGTATAAGAATCTCTTGGTTCGATTCCGTTCAGGATATGATTTTGGATCTAAACTAACCTTTAGGCAATGCTTCATCAAGATTCAAACATCTTTAGGGCTGTAAACCTTTCCAAAGCATCTAACCATATTATAAATGTTTTCATTCAGCATTCAGATATAACCGACTAATAAGAAGAAACTTTAATTTTCTTAACTACGCCTACGTCACTTTCCCAATTCATAAACTCATGACTTTGGACCTCATGCAAATCCGGTTTAGGCTTCTTACGCTTCCTTATCGTTTTGCAGTGCCGATTTCTTCGTTGGCCGTCTGTACTGGTTTTGGTGCAAGTTTCTTGCAATCGTTAAATTTTACGACGGACGTGTTCGCCATCGTCACACTCTAACAACTTTTGAATTATAGCGCTGATAAGTGGTGAGGTGAATGTCGTTCGAGAAGTACAGTCTGGATCCATAAATTTCTTTCCTCGCAGACGACGCGTGGAGAATTTCACGGTCAATTTGGTTCAGTTGCAAGATATTGCTAAATATGTGCATCTTGCTACTACCTATATCTACTACCTGTCTATAGTGTACAAGCTTAGTTTTGTAGACTGTGATGAAGATGTAATCTGAATCATTTGATTGGCGTTACGAACAACACTGTAACGATCTTATAGAGATACAGTTGTTCTGATTACCTATCTTTAGCTCTATAATCTACAAATCCATGGATCTCTCTGATGCTAAGATATGGTAATAGCCTTATGACCTGAATTTATGAAGTTGACTTTAATACTCAGAAATAACACTATACAGTATGCGCCAAAAGTATGGAATAAATTCAATAAAAACGAAACAATTATTTTTTGGGAAAAATCCTCAACAAGTCGATTTTTAATTTAAAAAATACATATTTTAGCGTAAAATGCGATTTTCAAATGTCATTTGTTTTCGAGTAATGACGTCATCGATTTTTTTTTAAATGGCAACACCATATTTTTTTTCTTGATTCTGAAAGATCGTTTAATTCTCTATCAGACAGTACTAAAATTTTGCCCTCTTACATAGGAAAGTTTTCGAGTAAATGACGATTGAATGTTAGAAAACGTAAATTTCATCCATAAAAAAGTAACAATTTTGAGGTATGTAAAATAAAATACAATTGATTAAATTTTATACTTAAATTAAATGTTCGAATTGCCATCCACCAATTTCTTGACAATGCGCAAGTCTGTGAAGAAATTCTTCTTGCACATTATGAATGATTTCTGGGGTAACTCTGCGTATTTCGTCCCGAATGCGATTTTGAAGTTCTTCTAAATTACGTGGTTTATTAATGTACACTTTTGACTTCAAGTATCCCTATAAAAAATAGTCAAGAGGTGTAAGATCTGGCGATCTTGCAGGTCATTCTATCGGTCCGCGTCTGCCGATCCACCTCCCAGGAAAACAGTTGTCCAAAAAATCTCGTACAGGAAAAAGGAAAAATTACTGCAAGGGCTGGAACAAGGTCATTTTCTAGAAACTCTAAATATCTTTGTCCTGTAAGGGTTCCTTTAAAGAAGAAAGGCCCTACTATTCTGTCGTCAACTATTCCAGCCCACACATGTAATTTCTGAGGGTGTTGGGTATGTGCCTCTGCCATCCAATGAGGATTTTCCCGACTCCAATATCTGCAAGTTTGACGGTTTACTGTACCATTCAGACAAAATGTGGCCTCATCCGGTGCAAATTTCTATTTCCTTGACATAAATCTATTACAATTTCGCAAAAGTGTAAGCGGCGATCGGGATCATCTTCATTGAGTTCCTGCACAAGTTGAATTTTGTAGGAATGATATTTTTCCTTCCTCAAGATACGTAGCACTGTGCTCTGACTAGTGTCATTGTTTTATGCAACCAATCGTGAAGAATTATGAGGATTATCCACCATACTTATCAAAATGTTCTGTTTCTGATTTTCATTAATGCTTGGACGTCCAGGTTTTGGAATATTTACAACATTGCCAGTTTCTCTAAATTTAGACTCTACCTTACTGACTGTTGATTGGCTGATATGACGTGATCCATAAAAAAACTATGGAATTCGAAAAACTAAACTTGATAATGTTTTTGCTTTATTTTAACTGATTTGCAAAATTTTAGTACTGTCTGATAGAGAATTAAACGATCTTTCAGAATCAAGGGAAAAAATATGGTGTTGCCATTTAAAAAAAAATCGATGACGTCATTACTCGAAAACAAAAGACATTTGAAAATCGCACCAAACCATTTGGATACCAAAAGGGAACTAAATGTAACATGGTACCTACTTCCAAACATCGTCGGATTCCAATTTACCCATTTTCTATTGATTCTCGGCTACTTCCCACGATCTTATAAAGCGCTATACTTGGCGCTATATAACTGCAAATTGTTGGCAATCACTTTGTTCCTTTTTACTCTCTACGTCTCTTCCTGTCGTTATTAGTAGTATCAAAATATCTTATTCTCTTTCTTTGGCGATGCTAAAGACACTAACCACATGACCCAATGAGCCTTTTAAGATACTTATTCTATTTTACGATGACCCACCATTTAGCAGAACTATTACTCTGCTGACTGATATGTTCGAGAGAAATAAATGGAATTTTGTTACAAAGAGTATCACACAAAAGACTCATTGCAATATGGAATAGTATCCGAATGGTAAACAAATAATAAATTTTCCTTAGCAACTTATGGCGATACTTTTTCACAACATTTACCTATTATGGATTCAACATATTGGTAGGTACTGGAGAATGAATCTTACCTAGTATTATGTAACGTTAATGTAAAATTGTAAACCAAGAGAATAGTGAATTAAGAGATGAATTGAAAAGGCATAGTAGTAGAGAAATATTCGTTTTGAGATAAAACTAAAAATCAAATGCAAGAGAAAAACGTTATGTACCGAAACTGAACTGCACAGGTTGCAAACTGGAAATTGCAAGTGATTTCATTCAAATAATGTAATTGCTTTCATCACTTTTTTTATTAGATTTCAACAGTTTTTATGGCACAGAGCGTGCAAAGTTTTCTAGAATAGAGCCAAACAAGTTCACTTTTAGCTTTATTTCCAAACGCTTTGAACTGGAACATCGAGATATGTCACTCCTGTGCCAACAAAGTAATTTCTGATAGTTGGCAACACCGTTCCCGTTTCCCTCATTAATCCCAGCGTCTATAAACACGTTTGACAAGAGCCGCAATCGCAGCACGTAGACGGATATAGTTGGCAAAAGGCTTAGAGTACGTAATCATCGTCATCATCATCATCAGACCGACAATTAATGCGAGCGGATTGGAGATATAATGTCTTGGAATTGATGGAATAGTAACCAGTTGCTTTGAGTAATGGGGGAATAATTAGGCCCTCGAAATAAGCGCTGTAATTTAGTGTGTGTGAACTGAATTTGTATTGATGTGCCTTAACAGAGTTTATTATGAATATATGAACGTACGCGTCTGTATGAACATACATTATTGTAACTCCTCGTGGAATAACTACGAATAACGACTTATTACTCTTTACCTGGAATATCTTAATTCGTACAAATATATAAAATAGGGCGAAGTGTCACTTTCACTCCTTTTCAACTTAACTCCAATAAGAAAAAATGAAGTCTAAAGTAGGCAATACTAAGATGAAATGTACTAAATTACAGTAAATGAAATTACAACAACTAAATCTGTATTTCCCATGTTGAAACAATGGATAATTAGACGAACATTTAATAGTAGGGTAAATAAAATATGCAAAGAACATATTTTCATTTGCTAATCGATGAATATCTAATGATTCCTTTGCTAAATTCCTTACAGTTCTAGGACTGAAAAGGATAGCATTAGATTTATTAGGATTTAGTTTTAATTTGTATTATATTCAGCAAAGAATTCAACTCACTGTTAACTACTTTAAATCCTCAATCAGAAAACTACAAGAAACTTACACATATTTAAAAATTGGCTGAAAATTCAAATGTAATGGGTTTTTTAATAATAATTATATGATTTTGAAACAATGGTAATAAAGTCATTTATATTCAGTATACTATAACAATGTATTATGACTAAATATGCGTTTCAAGAAAGTTTTATGGAAATAGACGTTTTTTTAATACTTATAGTGTACTTCGCGAAAACAACTTGGCGCATGTTACAAAAAGAATTGGATTTATCCCCGTATAAGATTGCTTTGATCCAAGAAGTTAAGCCACTGTAGGAAGCTCATTTTTGGTTGAGTGGATATGTTTACAAGCAAAATTGGAGTTTTTGGTGAGAAAACAATCCACAACAGATTCACAAGAAGCCTTTGTGTCCGCTAAAGGTATGTATGGCGTGGTTTATGGATTACTGGCACCATCGGACCATTTTTTTCCAAACTGAGGTAGGAGATACCGACAGATGTTAAGAAATGTTTGTGGCCAAAGTTAGATGCATTCGATTTGAAGGAATATTCCTGCCTTTATCTATTAAAGACTATTTTTTCACATATATATTAAATAGGATTACACATAAAACTAAGTTCAACAAGTTTGTTGATTCAATTGAATTAGTTCAATTTGTCGATAATATTACAATGTCGTCCATATTGCACCATATCCTGCATCATTATCATCATCAATCAATATTATCAATTTATAAATGAGCAGGTGATTCTTCTAGAGAATTTAAAAAAATCATATATTCAGGTCGTTGAAGACTGAACTGAAGACTGTTTGTAAAATATTTCAAACTCATGAGAACGGACAGAAGTGACACCGCCGAAATCCCGATTCGTGTTAAACGTGTTTATGGACTCTGGGATTAATCAGAGAGGTCGCCTGCGGCACGACCGGACGACATCGCTGGGCCCACATGATATCCCGGTCCGTTGGGAAAAATAAACACCAATTGTTTTCATGAAATACCCGCAATCCCAGCGCACACAGACGTGCCGAAATTTCGATTATTTAATACAGCCGCAGGATTACCGCCAAGAAACTTTAATGCCTCTCCAGACGAGGCTTGATTTGGGGTAATTACGGATCATGGGCCAGGTTGGAAATGGGAATTTTGCCACGTACTGTCTACTGTCTAAATATTCACTAATGTTTATTGGGACAGTATCGTTCTTCACTAAGAATAATAATCCTGCAAGTCTTAGTTCGTTTCCGAGTTAAAAGTTATACAGGGTGTTACAGAATGCTATTAGGAAACACGAACAATGGAAAATAAGGAAAACTTTACAAGCAGTTGAATAAAACCCTGCAATAAACAAGGCGTCAACAAATTGGAAGAAATAAATTGCCGATCATCTGCATTTTTTTGGGTTAGCCATTGACAATACTGCAGTCTGACTGGAAAATCAGCTTCAAAGAGGGCTTGAACTCTCTGCAGATGATAAGGATATAGCTGCTGCTCTTGAAGGATTTGCCATACATTAACAAGGTTCATATTCCCTAATTCATTTGCCAGACGCCTTGTACGTTTGTAAAACATTTTCTACTGTTCGTGCAATTCTTTGGGCCGCACAATCTAAAAAATTCTCTATTACTTTTTCCGTTTCCCTCAAACGTATATGAACATTCGAAAAAGTGTTTGCACAAGGTAATTGGCAGTCAGGGAATGCATTTTCATAGAGGCGCCTCATTTCATCGAATTTCCATTTGTTTTTCCATACATAAAATGTATGTACCGTAATGTAATTATTGTAGGTATGCCTTTATCTTGTGATTTGTATAAATAAGTATGCAAAAAATTGTTGAAGAAACTTTTGTGAACTATGATGTAGTACATTCATGTTGTCAGAAAAAAATGCATTTGTCTAGTTTGTCTAAGAAAATATAACTACTAAGAAATGTCAACGTAGCATGTGATCTATATATAAAAATATGATATATGTATTTTGCATTATACATGGTGTCCTGAAAGTCCGTCAGGAAACTCCGGGAGGTGATTCAACGGAATCGCTTTAATACCGACTACATATTTTTTTCTAATATTGTTCCTCTTTTCAATGTTTAAATTTATGTTATATCTAGTAAGAAAAAAGTTATGAATAAAACTAATTCTGAGTTTTAGGTAAAGTGCCCTCTAGCGGCGCATAATAAAACTTTTCTTTGGAATAATCGTATTTATTTATGTTAAATGAGTATATACTTTAAAGTAAATACAAAATTTATGGTTGTATTGTTTTGTTGTATGTTATATTGATAGCATTGCTACTGCATTACAGTCAACTTGTCCTTAATGTATCAGAAATATATTTAGTTAAAAATTTTAATACTATAGCAACACAGTTCAGGTACTTCAGCAAGAAATTTTAGTCATTGATGGTAGCCACGGTTAGATGATCTGTTCACTTGTGACTGGGCAACTCTATTTTTATCTACCATTAGTGCATTTTTTTGCATTATTATTCACACTACCCATTGTTTTAGAGGTCTTTAGAGTCTTTCTAATTTTTATAGTGTTACTTATTTATTGTAACGACGACAGTTTAAGGTTATATTAGCGCCAACGCAGATGCTCATTTGCATTACTAACTACACAAAGTGGCTATCTGACACCTAATGCACCGAATAACAAGTACGAACGAAGCACCCTCTTCAAATCCATCGGATACAAAGCTGTGCCCATGTCTGCAACTTAAAGGAATAAGCGGATGTTTCCACACGAAGGAACTCCAACGATAATAGACAATCAGACTTTTTTGCGGAGCTGAAAAAAGAGGCAATCGATGCAGCCCAACTGTATAAATCTGGCTATATATCGCCACGAAAGTACCCCGGGTCCAGATCGCAATGCAGATATTATTACTCTCCTCGTCTGGATGGCTGTAATAAATGCCGTTATTCACGGTAATGGGTCCGGGAATGTATGCGAACCAGGCCTACTGAATCTATTAGGGAACTTTAAACGCACTAGGCTTGTCGGCAAAAACTTAAAATCGTCGGGTAAAGGCGTCCTGCTGAGAGTTCTAATGATTTCAGGCATTGTGGGAAATTGTCGATATTTGCTGAAACATACTCGGATAATTTCGCGTTCGGAATATACAGAGTGTCCGGAAAAGACGTGTACAACGGAAGACCATAGACTCCTGGGTTCAAAATAAGCCGATTTAGCACAATTTACTTATTTCCCAAATTGCTTCGTTTAGCCGCTAGAGAGCGACAAAGTTCGCAAAAAATTTTTGTTTATTCCGAATAGCTCGAAAACAACTTGATCGATTTTAACCATTTGTGGGTTACGCAGTTATAAGTCTAACCGACACTTTTTGACATTATTTAAAATCTTTTGCAGTCATTAGAAATATAAGAAAAATCATGTATCATGCAAATATAAGCACATATTTTTTTAACCCCCTGTACAATTACTATCAGTTTTTTTCTATTAGTAGCTGACTTTATTTAGAAACTTTTTTATACTTTTCGAATTTTGAATAGATGAGTAGTTTATGCAGAAAAAATATTTTTCGTATGTCAACAATATCAGCATTCGTTCTCGGGCGAGAGGCATTCCATATAAAATAGTCTGAAAATAAAAAAAATTGTTGCCGACCCATTTTAGATTTTGGTGTAACTTTGAAAAACTCTACTCTAGGGTCCCAAATAACAAAATTTGCACGAGTTTGATTTTTACAAGTGCTTGTTTCCGCCTATTTAAATAAAGACTCTTAAAAATTGGTATTTTTAAGCTTTATTAATTTTTGCTGTCAAATTTGTCTGTTTGAAGATATTTGAATAATCAAGACGGAATACAGAGTGGGAAAGATAATAGTTTCAGTGTAAATGAAGATAATTGGTTCGGAAGATCCCTTTGAATAATAGCAGCGTGCTGAAAATGACTGTTTTTAGACATTTTTCGTGAATTTCAATCGACTCTAGCGTCTTAACTGTTGAGAGTTAAAAATTCATGCTCCGCGGAAATTAAGTATACATATCATAGACAAAATTCACCCACAATTTTACCTGAGTAGCCTACTATTTATAGAAGAAAACTTTGCTTGAAGTTTTGAAATTTTTAAAAATTCCAATATTCAGGCTATGAAACGAGCGTGTTGACTGCGAGATAAAAATCTGATACAGAATCTACTGTTCTTACCTTCAACTTTAAATTACTATATCACTTGTTTTGTTATTTTTATGTTTAGTTCATGTACAAGCCGTTTTCTTTACAGCAAAAATCTGGCCGTTTTTACTAATGAATTGAAATTACTTACCATCAACAATAATTATAAATATGAAAAATATTTCAAGTTTTAATAAAGTTATGGATATTTAGGGTGCAAAATTGTTTCTGGAAGTAATTATCATCGAAAATGACAGTAACTGTAAACAAATTTTCAACGACAAAATTATTTTTTATTCAACTTTTTAAATCGACAGCATCGAATTAATTTATTAATACTAATGAACTCAAATTTACTTCTCGAATATACTTATATTGTTAGTAATACAATGAATAATTAATAATATTGCTAATTTCTTTTTTAATTTACTCATATTCGTACTTACTTTTAAATGCAATACAGTCAAGTAACGGAAATAAGCTTACCTCTATACGCATGCATAAAAATATAAAAAATTTAGACGAAATTTTTATAGAAAAAAAAATAAGATAAAAACTACTAGTTGTTTAGAAAAAAAAATTGAGTTGATTTTTGCTGTAAAAAAACCGGCTCGTACTTGCACTAAACATAAAAATAACAAAACAAGTGATGTAGTCATTTTAGTTGAAGGTAAGAACAGTAGATTCTGGATCAGATTTTTATCTCGCAGTCAACACGCTCGTTTCATAGCCTGAATATTGGGATTTTTAAAAATTTCAAAACTTCAAGCAAAGTTTTATTCTATAAAGAGTGGGCTACTCAGGTCAACTTGTGACTGAATTTTGTCTATGATATGTATTCTCAATTTTCGCGGAGCATAAATTTTTAAGTCTCAACAGTTAAGACGCTAGAGTCGATTGAAATTCACGAAAAATGACTTAAAAACACTCATTTTCAGCACGCTGCTATTATTCAAAGGGATCGTCCGTGCCAATTATCTTCATTTACACTGAAACTACTATCTTTCCAACTCTGAATTCCGTCTTAATCATTCAAATATCTTCAAACAGAAAAATTTGACAGCAAAAGTTAATAAAGCTTAAAAATAGCAATTTTTAAGAGTCTTTATTTAAATAGGCGGAAACAAGCGCTTGCAATAATCAAACTCGTGTAAATTTTGTTTTGTAGAGAGGAGATTTTCAAAGTTACACCAAAATCTAAAATGGGTCGGCTTTGCCAATTAAACGATTTCTGTAGAAATATTCTTTCAAAAATAATCGATTAGGCTAGTATTCTAAGAAACAGTTATTGTTTAATGTTTAAGATTAAGCCAAGGCCTGTAGATATAAACACGGCCGAGTAGGGACAAAATGTTGAATTAGCAGAATGCTTCGTGTGTGTATGGAATAGAAACTTAGTATAAAAATTAATATATAACGAACTCTTCTTTACATCGCATCGACGTGTCTTCCGAGTGTCGCCTTTAAAATAAACTATATTAGTAACTGACAATAAAGTGTTATTTTTATATAACCTATCCCAATAATTTCAAATGGAATGACCCGTTTGTATAGTAACGGTAGCAGGATATGAAAAAGTGGAAAAAACTCTTTGTTTCAGACATTTAAATTACACAGTAATCATCTGTACAACCTAAGTAATAAAATATATAAATCCTAGTTAATTCCAGGGCTCGGCGTCCTGCAAATGCGTTTTCCTGACATATTATTATTGAGTTTGCAGGACTGGCCTTTTCCAGGGCGCTGCAGCAGCGCCGTAAATTTCCCACTGGCGGCACACAACCCAGACAACGGCATCGGTTTCGCAACTACTCCAGTATTTGTAAGACTCGGGGTATTTTGCTTTTATTCTGGACCGTTTCTCGTGAAATACTGCTTAATACAGTCGTTCCAGAATAATACATCCGCACCGAATTTATGGCTGCGCAGCGTTGTAAGACGTAAGACCTCCGCAAGGCCACATTATGAGATGAGAGGTTGATGGTTTGGATAGTGTATTGTGGCTGTAGTTTCGGTGATCACATAAATGATAAAATACAGAATATGTATACACACTGATAACAATTATTTGTAAGGATTGTTGGTAATTTATTTTCCTATTAAAACTGTTTCATCAAAAACATTTTTTCTTCTGAATTATTAACACACATACATTTTTAAAAAATAATTCTGCTCCAGGTGAAGATGGAAACTGAATTATAAAACATATATACACATTTAAATTAAACCGTTAAAACATATTATGAATTTAGTTTTTTCAACAAATGTCCAATGCATGGAAATCATCTATAGTATCTCCGATTTATAAAACCGGTAACTATAAATTATAAACCTGTATCGTAAATAAATAACTTTGCAGAGAAAGGACAATGTTAAAAATAGCCGATTTTTGGCTTATCCGGGGGAACGCATAAATCATGAAAAAATCAATTGATTATTGTTAATTAACATTAGAAATGGCCCAGAAATACGTCAGATAGCTGGGGAAATGTCGCTACTACCCCTAAACCTATATAAACTACCCTTAAATAGCTTTAAATGGATAATCATTAATTATTGTTATAAGATACGTGTAAAATGAAAAAAATGCTTGAAAATGATTTGAACAGACAGTATTTCAATATAAAAAGTGATAAATGACTGTAAAGTGCCCATTCAATGGCGAAATAGCGCCAATTGTTCTCACTTTGCGAGCGCGTACTGAAAAAATGGCAATTTATCTTTGCGCCCATTTTTCAGGTCGCAATGGTATAAATGAACCTTAAAAGTGATTTAAGCATTTTTTTTCATTCTAAACGAATTTTACAACAATAAATAATGATTATCTATTTTAAGCTATTTAAAGGCAGTTTATATGGATGTAGGGGTGCAATTAATATTTCCCCACTTACTTAATGTATTCTAGTATCAGTTTTTGCATTTTTTAACAGTAATCTATAATTTTTTTCTAGCAATAGAACATTTAAGCATTATCTATTTTTGATGTCAAAGTAAGCTCACCATTAGCTTTTGAAAGTCGTTTTAAATTTTTAGGGGTGGAATGAACATTTTTACAGCTATTTATCACTTTTTATATTGACATACTGTCTGTTCAAATCATTTTCAAGCATTTTTTTCATTTTACACGAATTTTATAACAATAATTAATGATTATCCATTTAAAGCTATTTAAGGGTAGTTTATATAGGTTTAGGGGTAGTAGTGACATTTACCCAGCTATCTGACGTATTTCTGGGCCATTTCTAATGTTAATTAACAATAATCAATTGATTTTTTTATGATTTATGCGTTCCCCCGGATAAGCCAAAAATCGGCTATTTTTAACATCCTTTGAAAAATGTTTGAAAACAAGATTGGTTGAGAAGATGAAAGCATTTTATTCAAAAACCAATTTGGTTTTAGATGTAACAAGATTACTAAAGATGCAGGAATTGCATTGACTAAAGAAGTAATCAGTCACATTAACAATGAAAAAAAAAAAATGTCTAGCTGTATTTTTAGATTTAACTAAAGCTTTTAATACTATATGTCATGATATGTTATTGCAAAAATTATATGATATTGGAATAAGAGGACATGGCTTAGATTTATTAAAATGTTACCTAAAAAATCGTAAATAAAAAGTACAAATTAATAATGCCATAAGTAAGGAATTGGAAATAGAAACAGGTGTCCCACAAGGCACTGTTCTTGGGCCTATACTATTTCTAACATACATTAATAAAATTGCAAATCTTGTCAATAATGGAAAGATGATTTCTTATGCAGATGAAACTGCTGTCGGTGTGATATTCAGACTCCTTTTCTTAAAAGATCACATCTTCAAAGGCTTTTCTTTTTGCTCCTAAATTCAATAATTTAATTCTTGCTTCAATTAAAATTATCTTACACTGTAAATAGAAGCAGAAATAAATTAGTTTTATCACTTACTACCAATTTTAGAGACAAAGCCTATTGACTTTTTGATTAAAAAAAAATCAGTTTTTTTTAATTTAGCAAGAGTAAAAAAATGTTTTAAATTATATTCTGCGCGGTTTGATATAATTTTAGAGGTGACTCAATCTCAATGAACACTTTGTAATGTTTCAATTTACTTGAACTTATAGTCAAAGAAAACCAATAATAAACCCAAATCATGTACCAAATTTGGTTATTCCAAGTTAAAGTAGTTCAAGAATATTCATTCTTTTCGAAATATTTTACCCAACTTTGTATACAGGATCCCCCCCCCATGCGCCTGCTCTGTGTCGGTTCTTATGCAGAACATACTATACATATTTTCAAAATTTCAGCTTTATATTAGTATTGTTGTATTTCTAGCATTAAATATACTCTAGGTATAACAACTATATATATGTATATTTCACACACGCCTTTCATGACTATCTATGTTTTTTTTATATATTCATATGAGTGCATGTTACGACTATACATACATTGAATAAAAATAAAATTTAATAACCGATTTTTACATGTAATACCACGTCCATTTGCTTTCAAGTTAGACGCAAAATGCAATAAAATACTCGTCTAAAGAAAATAATAAAACTGCGTGAATATTTAATAGTGTCGCTCCATAGTAAACAAATAAATTATAAATGAATGTTAACCATTTCCTGTAGTTCTATTTGGGAAATTTTCCAACAAATTACAATGTTGTAATTTAAACGCTGATATTTTATTACCTACTAAAAATTTATTATAAAATTCAATTAATTGTTACCAAGTATAACAAGTTTTATGTAAAGGCCCGTCTTACTCTGATTACATGAAGTACACAATTACGATATATTTATAAATTAAACAAAATAACGGAAAATTCTTAATAATAATTACCTATTGACGTCAAAAGAAATAAATGTTTGACAGGAAAATAGTCAAGATGTTTGCGTCATAATAAAACCAATAAATATCTTATATTATATGATACAGGGTATTAAATAATGTTTATTGCTGGTAAAAAATTCCAAAATTTGAAAAAGTGTTGTCTTGAAGAACAAGAAAGAGTTTCTTTAAAGTCTGATAAACTTTGATATTAAAAATAACCGTATATGATGGATTTCATTTAAATAAAGACATAATGTCATTCGTTTAGCACGTATTCGGAAGGCCTTAAAATGACAGAAAATCGAAAAAAAAATTACTCGACCTTTTAAATTGAAGCAAATCAACCCACAATCCCAGTAATAGATACAGCGTTCTGTGTTGACAGAAATTTCCTAATCACGGCATCACAGAGTCGAGCGGTGAACGAACAACGTCACACCTGCGTTGCCACATGACAGCTAAATGTTTATGTACTACTCGACCTTTTAAATTGAAGCAAATCAACCCACAATCCCAGTAATAGATACAGCGTTCTGTGTTGACAGAAATTTCCTAATCACGGCATCACAGAGTCGAGCGGTGAACGAACAACGTCACACCTGCGTTGCCACATGACAGCTAAATGTTTATGTTCGTCTGTGTGTGTGTGTGTACGTTGCACCAAGTGAGAGCCTGAAAAGGGGTTTAAATAATGATTTTAAAATATTTTTTCTGCGCTTTTAATTTTTATTTAATCCTGTCTTCGTATTACACTCATTTTTCCCCATATCCTCTTAAAATTAATGACATTATGATTGAATCCCCCTGTATATCTTTAATAGAAATACAATATTTATTTTTTTCCAAAAAACCACAAGTTTGCCAGCACTATGTTTGATACCATAGACATATTATAATTTACCATGAAATTGTAATTTAAAGATATAAATAAAATATTAATAATTTATATAAAATGATCCGCATTTGATGACTCAGTCCAAGTATAAAAAATAAGAATTAATAATTAATTAAATTATGACATCATAAAATGTTACTCAAATTATATGAATAGGTACACCTGCTTTTAAAAAAAAAAGACTATGCTTGTGAAGAATAAGGCAGGTTTTATAAACAAAAAATATTAAATGAATTAGTTGCGAAGAAAAATTAGATGAAATTTAATTTGTTTTATATAAGGTGTTAAGGTAATTTGATCCAAGCTTCAGTGAAATGTATTCATGTTAATAGTGGACATTTCGCTACTGTAATAATGTTGTAAATTTCTTCATTATTAAACTATTTATGTAAAATATTTGTTGTGGTTAGTTTGAATGAATATTGTCAAGTGTTACCATAAAGTCGACGTGCATTGAAGGATTAAAGTTCGAATATTTCGAAATCTGGGCGGTTTATCGAAACGAAACAAGTATATATATATATATATATATATATATATATTCTTAAAAATGATTGGGATTCGTCTGAGTTATAAAAGAAATGCAATAAACATACCCACAAAAAGTCTAATCCGATTATATCGGCAAACACACTCAGAATACAGATGCATAAATATACGAATTCCACAAGGCTCTGTACTTGGCCCAGTATTATTTTTATTTTACACAAATGAATTTGATTCTCTTACTACTGAAGCTAAATGTGTTTTGTACGCAGACGATCAATCGTTATTGATTTCCGACACCTCAGACATACAGTTAGAACGTAAATGCACTGACGTTCTACATTTGTTAAAAAATTAGTATAGTTGTAATGATCTTTACTTAAATAAAAAAAACACATGTGATAAGATTTCACAATAGACAAAAATATTGTGAACCCTTAAGCATAAGAAGTCTGATAAGTGATCTACGCACCCTCAGGTCACATGAACATCTTACCATGGTTTACCATGCACAAGTGTCCCCAACACTGAGATATGGCGTATGCTTTTGGGGGCCGACTACTCACGCAGCGTATGTGTTTTTAACTCAAAAACGGGTTATTCTATCCCTCGATTGGGTATCTAAAAATCATTCATGTCGAGAATTATTTATAAAGATTGAAATTCCTGCCGTATTTGGTGTTCATTTATTTGAGTTGTGTGTTTTTATTTTTTTAAATAAAGGCGTTTTTAGTTTGAACAAATATTTTACCAGAAGAATACAACTCATCCTCTTATTCAGGTTTAAAATGTTTCAATATGGTATATGTCTCGATAAGATCTGTGGACAATATGTCCATTTTTAAAAGGATTTTAAAGGATTATATTAATTCAAGCAAAATTGTGACTAGTCCTATACAAAGTTTATTTTGTCTACAGGAAAATAAATTATTATTATTATTATTATGATATGTCTCTCAAAAAAACCTCCCTATACCGAAAGTCTCTAAAACTTTTTGAAATATTGAGAAAAATCACTGAAAATTTTCGCTTTTACACCTTTTTCATATTGAAATTCAAACTAAGACAATACGGCTCACACGGTATATTCTAACCTAGAATCTACAGTTAGACTATGGCTCATTCATTATGAAGCACCCTGTATATCCCCAAAGCAGCCCTATTTTCACGTATTTAATATGCACATCTGCATCCACAGCCTATAATTTAAACTAATCCTTGTTAGGTTAAGTGGCTCTAACCCAACAATCCGTAGTCTGAAGATCTCAAAGAGAATTAAAAACCGACGCAGCTTACTCCGATCGAATTAATGGCTGCTAATTGCGGGGCGACCAGACTGCTTGTTTTTCCTCCTGACACTTTCTGTTTATCCGAAAATGGCACCGGCCAGTCTTTGTGCCAAACTTGGTGAATTTTTTGTAGAAAGTTAAATATTTGCCGGCACGTTTATCTACTCGGACTGAGAGAAGGATTAGTGGAACAAATTAGCTGGAAATTGCACCGGTAGATGTTATCAAAATTCACGTCAATTCACAAACAAGTGATTAAACAATAAAAATCTTCAATAGCAATTATTTGAAGAATACGGTGATTTTCAACTTCTGATGCCTGGATGACAACTAAACAGTGTCGCATTTATTTATGTGTAAACATTATCATTTGTTATCAAAATTGTGTATATTATTCAAGCAAGAGTTGGAATCATTTCTCTTTTCTTTTGGAATAGAATGATAATGCTAGAGCTGAAGCAAAATTATTTAGCAAACAACATCTTCATGGTTATGTGTTCCATGCTTCGATTAAACAGAAAGGAAGGTTCGTGAAACTAAATCTAAGTATATGAAAATAAAAGAATCTGTCCAAAATCTATACGAAATGAAGCAGTTCAAGTTACTGATTTGGCTCTGCAGGAAAACACATCAAAAGGCAACATGTATAGGACAATTTTCTATCTTTTATGTCATCATCCTCTTCATTCCGCGAGTTTCCAAAATTTTCCGTTTCGCAGTTGTATGTACTTTGCCACTCTTTCATGCACTATAGACATAGGTACATTATTCGCGGACATTCTTGATAATGAACTATATATTTCAACCCACTTCATCATTTACTTACACTCATAGTTTGGTCTCGCGCTTTCATACACGTCATTTCAACCGCATCACTTACACTCATATTTTGGTCTCGCGCTTTCATACACGTAATTTCAACCGCATCACTTACACTCATATTTTGGTCTCGCGCTTTCATACACGTCATTTCAACCGCATCACTTACACTCATATTTTGGTCTCGCGCTTTCATACACGTCATTTCAACAGCATCACTTACACTCATATTTTGATCTCGTGCTTTCATACACGTTATCATCCAATATTATTGTTCATTTGTTAGATTAGGGCGTTTACGATTTTGTAAATAAGCCGCAGAGCTTGAATTATTCTCCATTCTTAAGAATACAAGCACAAAATCACTAATACATTAATTACATTCCCAATTAAATTAGCGGAAAGATATACCCCAAATTTGTCCATGGACACGCCCATGGAAGCTGTGTGCTCGTGGTGGGATCTGTCATCGAAGCAATTTATTTAAAGAAAAAAGTTGTCTATGTGGCTACGTCCATTTTTTTAGGTATGCATAGCGAGCATAACAAGCCCAGCCAACACAGTACTTTGTGGAATTGTAATAATGATAATAATAATAATATCTCTATCCCTTATTCTAATCACAGGGATTAGCCCAGAAGTCAGAGACTTGTGCGGGAGAGGGGGCGGCATATTATTATTAAGCAGGCCGCATTTGCGCCCAGGAACGACTTACGTTGGTAGGCCCTAACCACTATTCAGTGCAGGAATGAGGGAAACCTGGAAAACCTCATTAATTAGAGGGGTAGTCAAATATCAACCGGTATCAATCTCTCGCATTGACCCAAGCCAACATTCTTCCACCCTACCATATCCGCAGAAAGGGCGCCAAACCTCTTCACGAATATAGCTTATACACGGTTTACCGGCAGTTGGGCTCGAACCAACACCGATCAGTGACCTCGATTCAAGTACTGACGCCTTAAACCGCGCGACCACTGACCGACCCGACTTTATTTTAATTGATTTACGTTTTCTAACATTCAATCATCATTTACTCGAAAACTTTCCTATGTATGAGGGCAAAATTTTATTACTGTCTGATAGAGAATTAAACGATCTTTCAGAATCAAGGAAAATATGATGTTGCCATTTAAAAAAATCCATGACGTCATTACTCGAAAACAAATGACATTTGAAAATCGCATTTTACACTAAAATATGTATTTTTTAAATTAAAAATCGACCTGTTCGAGGATTTTTCCCAAAAAATAATTGTTTCGTTTTTATTGAATTTATTCCATACTTTTGGCGCATACTGTATATATTAGAAGTAGCCTCACTTGAGTGTAGTCGCTGAAGAACACTTTTATGCCGTCAAAATGATAGTAGTAATATGACGTTGCCTCCAGATACGTATCCCAAGGTTCCATTGCAACTGTTAACCGGCTGTAAGTCTAAACATTTCTAAATAAAAACAACACTGCTGGACTTCAATTCTAGAATACAGTGAAATAAATTCGAGTGGAAATTCATTTCACTTATACAATTCCTGAATATATTATTATCTGTGTATAGATACAATTCTTGACGCTTTACATTCCGTCACTTTCTGTTTTTTGTCGATTAGCCGGCATGAATTAAATTTATTTTAATATAGATAAAATATATTTAAATATTAAGGTCGTCGTCAAGTCCGGACCTGAAATCTACGAACGAAGTGCGAGCTTTAACTATCATTATCAGCCGTACGTCTATTGACTTAACGAAAGACATGAGCTTTCCCGCCTGTATACTTCTGTAGTAATGAATTTAATGTCTAGAATGTACAAAATAACACATGTATCGTTCCATCTCTAACTTGAGAAGCTCACATAAGCAGTAAATGGTTAACGTATAACCACCACAGATGATGTGAAGTCTCCTACATCTGACTGGCGTAATATTTTTATTTTCTCGTCTCAAGTAGTAATAATTCGATGCAACTTTTTCCGAGCAACTTTGCCTAACTTCTCCAGACAACTTTTTAATTTCATTAATTTAGTTGGCTCGTAAAAAACTAGAATGCTGGAAGATCAAAAGCATAACTTGTTCCGAGGTTTGCGTAAAGTTTGTTTCTTTACGGATTCGAACTTTTAATGAAGTCATAGTTTGTAGCTCCGTAAATTGGACGATTGATAATTATACGTTAGAATGTAGCATCGTTAAGGGGTACGAATGGACGTAATGATAATAAAAAAACAGGTTTATTTGAAGAAAAATTCATGTCTTAAGAATAATAATAATAATAATAATAATAATAATAATAATAATAATAATAATAATAATAATAATAGGACTTTATTTGCATCAATCGAAATACAATAATAATGTATATAACATGAACGTCCAAGTCCAAGTAGCAACTAAGATATATATATGTCCATTAAAACCAAAGTATGGTTGTGCATGGACATGCCTGTGTAATATCGGTAACGTACGCAATATACACATTAAAATTAAACTACATTTATGCATACAATGTTATACATACGCTAAATATACAAACATATACATACATTTTAACATAATATGACACAAAAAACGAAAATGTGACACATGAATGTCCACATAATGCAAACACGCGGAATGCTGGGGGATGAGAAGGATCTCACTTAAATGAATTCTATTAGGTTTCTGGTCTCTGCCCTACCTAAAGTAAGTATATATTTTTTAAATATATTTTTTATCAAATTTACTGAGTTCAGTTTATTTAAATAAGTTTTGTACATATCAGGTAAATGGTTATAAATTTTACGTGACAAGTGGGTATAGCTGCGTAAACTAATATTTTTTTGTAAAAATTCGACTTTTACATGATTATTTTCTTTATACCTAGTACTATATCCATGATTGACGTTTTGAAATGATTTATTCTTATAAATAAAAAGGATAAGTTGCAGCACAAATAACTGTCTCAGGTCAAGTATTCCAGTTTCATGAAATAATGTTTCAGACGGGTAAGTTAATTTTTTACTATAAATGATTTTTAGAAAACGCTTTTGTAATATATCAAGTTGTCTGAGATGACAATATGCTGTACCACCCCAGCTCAATATCGCATACCGCAGTCTTGATTCCACTAGTGCATAATATAATATTTTTAGATGTGTTAAATCTAGAATATTTTTTAGGTGTTTAAAACGGTAAAGTAGTTGTCTTAAAGTTTGGGTTGTATTGGTAATATGAGCGTCCCATCGCAAGTGAGAATCAATGGTGACTCCAAGATATCTATAATATTTTTTAGAATTTAATTTGATATTATTTACGGAATTCTTTATTGATAAAAACTGATATTCTGGCAAGCACCTTGCATTGTTAGAAAACGGCATAAAAAATGTTTTGTCATAGTTTACTGTTAATAACTTATGATTAAACCAATTAAAAATCTTTGATAAGTCAGCCTCTGCTTTATTCTTTAATATATCCCATTTCTCATCACTATATAAAATAGCAGTATCGTCTGCATAACTAAATATTTGTCCAGAAGTAGAAGAAGTGAGAATATTGTTAATATACACTGTAAACAATATTGGTCCCAGCACAGTCCCCTGAGGTAAGCCATAATTAATTTTCTTTTCTGTACTTAGTACATTATCAATCTTCACAACTTGTAATCTATTTGACAAATAATTTCTAAATAATTCTTTGGGCGCCCCCCGTATCCTCCAAGACCTCTACATCTGAGTATGACTTACTGTGTCGAAGGCCTTAGCTAGATCCAGGAACACACATATTGTAGGTTTACTTTTTTCTAGGTGTTTTGTAATTGAATTTATAAGTTTTGCAATAGCGTCATTAGTTGATAAGCCTTCCCTAAATCCAAACTGATTTTCGGAAATGATGTTGTTTGCAGAAAAAAAATTTAGCACTCTAGTTTTCAAAGTTTTCTCAAAGATTTTTGCAATGGTTGTTATAACTGAAATCGGTCTATAATTGTTTATAATCTTTACATCTCCCTTTTTGTGTATAGGGGTAACGATTGCTACTTTAAATTGTTCTGGGACTTTACTTGAAATAAAAATTCTATTTATAATATGACAAATTGGCATAGATAATATTTCTGATGTTTCTTTAAATACTTCTGTTTTTATATTATCAATACCAGGAGATTTTTTGCATTTTAATGAATTAATGATTGTTACTATTTCTTTTTGATTTGTTGGTAGCAGAAAAAAAGAATTGTGGTTTAATTTAGTTTGCGGTGGCGGAGTATTAGGTTTTTCAATGTTGTTTGCATACGACTCTCCAATGCTGATAAAGAAATTATTAAATGCCTCGGCGAGGTTCTTTTTTATTTTCAGTTATACAAATGTTTTTAATTACTTTCCACAGATTTTTAGAGGTGTTTCTATTGATGTTTATTTGTTCATTGTAATATTTATGTTTAGCATTCTTTATCAATTTGCTCAGGCGTTTTTTATAATTTAGATATTCTGTTTTTTTTTGTTCACTTTCAGGTACTCGTTTAAATTCACGATATAATCTATTTTTTTCATTAACCGAATTTACCATACCTGCTGTAATCCATTGCTTGCGTTTAATATTACCCCTTTTTATTTGTTTCTTATGTGTATTTTTTAAGATTAAAGATTTTAATAGACAAATAAATTCCGTTGTTAAGATGTCAGTATCTGTTTCATTATAAAAATTATCCCAGTTGTGATTATTTAGGTCATGTCTTAAATTATTATAATTTATATAATAAACATCTCTAATTGTAGAATTATTATACTGATTATTATGAGTTATTATAGGTAGACCTAATATTGTAGCTCTATGGTCAGCGATATGATTTTCAAATACCATGGAAATAGCCTGCTGTTCAAATTTAGGAAAACTACATTTCAGAAAAATGTGATCCAGACAGTTACCCGTGCTACCGTGTACCCTCGTATTTTTATTTATCATTGATATAAAATTATATTCACTAAGTATGTTCAGATATCTAAATACAACATCATTTTCTATATTAATTTTTATATTTATATCTCCTACAATAATAAATGTATAAATGTATGTATGTGAATGTATAAATATCTACGAAAACTTCAGTCGCCGAAGTTATAAATAAGTCAGAATTTAGTATAAGAATTTTCTTTTACAATTTAAATTCTTAGTAAAGTAGATATCCATCTAACAGCAATCGGTAAAAATGGCCCAATATTTAAAATATAGTCGATTTCATGAATTGGGAAGGAAGACAGAAGTTGCTTTGAACAGCTAAATTATTTCAACATGTATTTTGGTAAGAACAACAATCTAATGTTAGTTATCAGTCAAAGATGTGGATGAATATACAAGGTGTTCTTGCTGTTTCGTTCTTAACTTTAGGAAAGGATACAGCATGAAAGAATAAGGGTATTTCCTATAACATTTTTAGCTGTGACACCTTTTCCTTTTTCTTGAAAGAGTGCGTTTAACTTTTTAAAAATATATTTTTTTTTTCTTTATTTTAAACAAATAAACATTTTTCGTTCAAACTTGGTATGCAGCAATCATAATAAAATGTCAATATTTTGGCGTAAGTAACTTATTTGAACAAAACAGTGGCGTAGGTATGGGGTTTTGTTCATCCTTGAACTCCCTAAGCTTCTACGTCAACGCTGGAAAATATTTTTTTAAAGCAAAGATTGACATTTTCTGAAAAAAGTGATCTTGAGAAAATTCTCTACTTATGGGTTAATAAAGATCTTACAAAAATCACAGGATTAAGTAGGCATTTTACGTGTTTATAAGTTTATAATAATAGTATTGATGGTATGTCAAACCAGTCAGAGCGTGAGAAAGAAATTATAAATTGGTTAAATATGATCTACGGGATTGGTTGAGGTGGTCTAGTTGCTTGGCCAGCTCGATCGTAGGATTTCAATCCACTACATTTTTTTAAGACGTTTTAAGGCAAAAAAAGTGTATAATAGATAATATAATGCTGATGACTACTACTTTTGGTACAAATAAAAATATACCTAGTAATTATTAATTTATGAATAAGAAAATAATGCAATTGGGAATAAAACTAAACATGAAATTATTTATGACAATTTGCTGCTTTGTTGCTGAAGTTTTATTTAGAATTATAATTTTTGATTATAGAATATGAAAAAATCAGGACCTACTGTTTTTTTTTTCAAATATACTACATATGACAAAATATGTATATACTTCACATTTCCCATGATGAATAAAACGATTAGCGTTAAGTAAAAATAAATGATATTCAACAAATAATTATTAATACAAATTAACACTAATCTGTAATAATAATCGTTGAGATTTTGATCTGTTTTATTAATTCTTAAATATTTAAGACTCGTACTACAACTTTCTTCAGTGTAACTTTATAAAAAATGATATAATCCATATTGAATAAAAGCTGTCGAGTTTTATATAGGTAATATTTTGACTTTTTTATCAGGGTTCTCCTATAGGATTATAAAGATCCTATAAAAAACACTTTTCAGAAAATAGAATAAAATTTTAATATTTAAGGTGAAAAAATTCTTTCCGCCATTGCTGTAGAAGTTTAGGGAGTCCAAGGGCGCACAATACCCCATACCCATAAAAATTGTCGAGTAATGTATAGTATGGGACACAAATAGATACAAAAAGCATTTTTTATTGATCGAAAGAAGTGTTATCATTTGAAACGTACATATTCCTGTCTTAAATCATTAATTATTCATGAAAATCTCCCAACATCAACACGGATTTGTAAAAGGGCGTTCTACAACAACAAACCTAGTCTACAAAGTACAATATATTTCCGAGGTATTAAATAGGGGCAGTCAGGTAGACGTAATATACACCGATTTTTCTAAGGCGTTTGATCGTCTTAACCATGATCTATTAATTGATAAACTGCATTCTGCGGGTATATCGGGTGCTCTATTAACCTTGTTTCGTTCATACCTTACAAACCGTTTCCAATATGTTCAGTATCGTCGCTTCCAGTCAAATAAATTTTCTCAATTTTCAGGTGTTCCTCAGGGATCTATTTTGGGGCCTTTATTCTTCATTATATTTATTAATGACTTAACTCAATTATTAAATATAAATTTTTTATTGTATGCGGATGACCTTAAATTATTTGTTGAGATAAAGTCACTATCTGATTGTTATAGATTACAAGATAACTTAACAGAAGTACACCGTTGGTGTGAAGATAACTATTTACCATTAAATATCAGTAAATGCAATATTATGTCGTATAGCCGCCGGAGACTGATTAAAGATTTTGATTATCTTTTGGACGATACTATTTTAAATAGAGTGTCGCAGTTCAAGGATCTTGGTGTAACATTTTGCGACAATCTGTCTTTTGACGTGCATATTCATTTAATAACTGAATCTGCATTTAAAAGCCTGGGTTTTATTTTGCGTAATTCTAAGGCTTTTCGCAACACGGTGACATTGAATACACTGTTTAATTGTTTTGTTCGCTGCAAACTTGAATATGCCTCTATTGTTTAGTGTCTGATTTATAACACCCATATAAACCTATTGGAAAAAGTACAGCGTAGATATTTAAAGACACTGCATTTTGTCAAATTTGGTGTTTATCCGGTTCGTAGCATTCCAGAAGATATTTTGTTATCAACATTTGATTTAATTAGCTTGCATCGAAGGCGCATTATGTACTCTCTAATGTTTCTACACAAAATTGTTAATAATTTTCTAAATGCCCCTTCTCTGGTATCTAGAATTTTTTATCGAGTTCCTAGATTAAATTCTAGATCTAGTTCTGTTTTGCAGTTGCCAACTGCTCGTACTAATATACTTACGGCATCCCCTCTTCATCAAATGATTACTAACTACCAATTGTATGAAGATCGACTTGATATATTTTTTCACTCAATAAAGTTTATTAAATCTCTATTTGTTTAGCTGTTTTTTGTTTAAAAAGACATTTTTGTGATTTTATTGCTTGTTTTTTTTATTATTGTTTATGTTATATTTTTGCTAATTACTTTTTGTTTGTTATTTGATATTTTGTTTTTATTCGAGTTATTTCTGTCATTGTTTTTGCATTTTGAATTGTTTTTTTTCCTTGTTCTGTAACTGGGATTCCTCCCGTTAGACACTGTATTTAAATAAATAAATAAATAAATAAATAAATATATAAATAAATAAATAAATAAATAAATAAATAAATAAATAAATAAATAAATAAATAAATAAATAAATAAATAAATAAATAAATAAATAAATAAATAAATAAATAAATAAATAAATAAATAAATAAATAAATAAATAAATAAATAAATAAATAAATAAATAAATAAATAAATAAATAAATAAATAAATAAATAAATAAATAAATAAATAAATAAATAAATAAATAAATAAATAAATAAATAAATAAATAAATAAATAAATAAATAAATAAATAAATAAATAAATAAATAAATAAATAAATAAATAAATAAATAAATAAATAAATAAATAAATAAATAAATAAATAAATAAATAAATAAATAAATAAATAAATAAATAAATAAATAAATAAATAAATAAATAAATAAATAAATAAATAAATAAATAAATAAATAAATAAATAAATAAATAAATAAATAAATAAATAAATAAATAAATAAATAAATAAATAAATAAATAAATAAATAAATAAATAAATAAATAAATAAATAAATAAATAAATAAATAAATAAATAAATAAATAAATAAATAAATAAATAAATAAATAAATAAATAAATAAATAAATAAATAAATAAATAAATAAATAAATAAATAAATAAATAAATAAATAAATAAATAAATAAAATGTATAAGCAATGGTCACTGAAATTTTTAAATGCATCCCTGATGTTTCTCCCACCTAAGTCACCCAGTCTCTAGAAAACAAACAGCTTTGCGCAAGTAAAATTTAGTTTTTGTTATCTATATCCTTTCCAATCTCTTTGGTGTTTTTAAAGACAGTTTAAAAAAAATCTAACCCACTCAGAAGAAATATTTCTTCACTGTACCAATTATGCAAGTTTTATCCAAGGTGTAAACAAGTTATTTAGAATAAGAAAAAAAAACAATGCCTAGAATTTAAAGAAGAAAAATATTTAAAGAATTGTGAACATTTCAAACACAATACTTTTTTAAATATATCAATGGCTTAGGATATATCCTACGGCATACACCACAGACGAATCCACACATATCCACCCCCTGCACTACTAATTTATCTAAAAATTCGTTTCTCGTGTTCGGAAGCCCACGTGCGACTTCTGGATGAATAATTTAGCGACGAAGGAAATTTACCTAGTGCATTTTTTGCCGGAGGTTGGCAACAATGATCGCGATACGTCCTATGCTCCACTTAATTCCGTCCCAGGTGGGATCCCCTTTACTTTTTTAGGCTGCCCCTGAGAGTCTGGCTCTGTTTCTATCCTGATAGCGTTTAGTCGGCGTCGTGCTTTTATAGAAAATCACAAGACACGTCTACTTACATCAAATTACTTATCTATCGAAGGGGAGCAGTCTACCTTGAAAGATTGGTTCGTTTTTAGAAAAACAACGTTATTTTTGCGAGGACAGGCCTTTAATTTTACTGGATATCTAATTTCAGAGCGAAAAACAAGGGAAAAACGCTAATTATGAAACTAAAGTACAATAGCTTAAAAATTGTTGCTTCTTTCACTTTTTTTATGTTTCTAATTCTGGAACGATACATCATTTCCATAACAAAAGTATCTTAAAAATAATAATAATACATCAAAAAAAAAATTGCTTCATGGAGGAGTTATTTGTTTAAATTAAAAAACATTATTTCCTTTTCAGTGTGAGGGCTAATGACCTGACCAGCATTGAATTACACATGAAAAATCTATAGCAAATAGTCAACATATACCGGTTTTGAGCTTGCTTATTAGCTCTCATCAGTACGCCACAGGCTGTTCATGTCTCTCAAACTCATCATACCTGAGTACAGTATAGGACAACTATATCCAGCGGGCACCTATAACAATTATTTTTTGTTTATAGGAAACAATTCGAGTTTTTCCTTTCAAACAAAAACTTTTTTCGACGATACGACTATATTCGGAAATTGAGTTTTTTATTTTACGGTTTCTCAAAAGATAAAACCTAATAAAGCTCATCTAAAAAATTTACAAAAATAATTAAAAAATTATATATTTTCTTTTTCTACATCCCTCATTAAAAATATGCATTTTTAAATTAAATAAACGCATTATTTGATTACACATTCGTTTCAATAAAAAATATTTTTTTTATTTCAAAACGTTATCTCTATACAGATTTGAACAAATTGGTTAGGAAAATGAAAAAAATACATTTATTTGAAAATAATTTTTTAAGATTAAGATTTCATATGATGTTCAAATGAACTATTTATTATTTGGGATGGAAGAATTCTCGTTAACTTGCTCGAAATGTGAGTGCGATAGCGCATTCGATAGAATTTACAGAATCGGTGATCAGGACCGGAATAAGATTTTTTTATTTGCGCGTGAAAGCGTAGTTATTCCACATGCAAGTTTACGATATATCTATCCACATTATGTAATAATTCATTATACAGTTATAAATGGGTAATTCAACATGTATTATATACTATCAATTACTGCTACTGATATACAGTTAAAATTCGATTTACCTCTTTAGACACTTAAAAAAAAGAGTTTAAAATATATATTATTGCGCTACAAAACATTTTTATTTATTTACTTACTTTTTTTGTTATTAGTGATACTTAATTTTTTTTGGGATTTTTTTAAATTTAAAATTTGACGTTTGAACTTTAGTGGACAAATAATTTATTATGATTTTTTTTTGTCTTAAATGATCTACGTAAACCAGAAGACAAGTATTTTTCAGAGCAGAAAAGTTATGTTTACTTAACTTTGAAAATTGTTAAATTGGAGATAAAAGTGTGGTAAAATGTAAATTTAGAAAAAAAATATTTTTTTTTATTTTGTTTTGAGACTTACTCTCATTATAGCGACTATAAGAAATATGATCATCTACATAATTTGAAGATGAGCCGTCTTGTGCAGGAAACGTTGGAACGGCCTCTTTGCGTAATCTATTGCGCGAATCGTTAGAAAACATATTATTTTAAATGTGTATTTGACATAGTTTGTATGAACTGTTACTAATCCTGAGCAGTTTTTCTAATAAATCTTCTCTATTAGAAGCCTCTGCACAGAACTTTGCTCTAAAATAAAAATTTGTATTTGTAAAAAATATAAATATGTATATTTTAAACTTCACTTTCATGAGAAGTATTTATATTCCAATGTTATACTTAAGAAATAAGTTAATAGGTAAGGCAATAGCAGTAAAAATATCTTTTATGGTTTGTACAGTATATTATAGATTACTTATTAATTCTTTATGCCTTTAGGAAATTTAAAGAAACTTTACTATTATATAAGATATATTTAAACATCTAACGGCTGCGCAGCGACTCGTTCCTCGATCAGACTCAAAATATTGCTTTAATACGGCTCTGTATAACCGATGTTCGCACTCCCAGAGTTGGATGTAAACTGAGGTCTCTGCAGCTTGAAATGGATGCGCGAGCTGCTATGCGCGACTTATTATATCGGCCCGAGTGTTTCTATTGGTCTCCCTATACTGTGCTATAATTCCTTAACGCAAAATTGTCAACAAAAATTACAACGAAATCAAAATGCCTGAATGAAATTTGTGTTTAATATTCCTCCAAGAAGTCATATAACTCCTTATCTTAGTATATGTTTAATATATTCTTGTATAAATTGTTACATGCTAAGGAGCCACTGTATCTTTATTATCTATCTCTATATAAGTTTCATATTCCACAGCATACCACAACACATTTTCATGGATGCTTCTCCTATTTAGTAACACAGAATTGTCTGTTACTTTAACATCTTACAAAAAAAAGTTAAAATTGGAGCTACTAGAGAGACTAGTTTAAATATGGTGTAGCAGTTATTTATAAAATGATGATATTGTTGTGGAATATTTTGAGATGTTTATATTTTATCTGGCATGTTAGTATCATTATTATTTTATCTGTTAATAAACCATTTATTATTATTATTATTACTAGTGAAAACGTTTCAACCTACATAGATGCAGTAAATGTTTCAAAACAAACAGGACAAGGGATATCCCTTACAGACTGGTCTAATTTCACTATAAATATTTACAATGAATAAAATTACTTTAAAAAAACAAATTTTAATTTTTAATTTAGCGGCACCAACGATTCTAATGCCTAGACACGCACTTTAGTGCCTGACAGCTGTCACAAAAACTAGGCTTTTAATGAGGATCGGCAAAAAAAAAACATTATTTGATAATGGAGTATTGTCGAAATTGTTTTAGTGGAAATATAATTCACAATTTTGTTACTAATCCAATTTTGGTAATTTTTAAATTTATAAGAAATTGTTGCATAATATTAAGTTACGAAATGCACACCACTCTAAATACGTAGCACTTATTTGACCAAATTGTTCCTTTCATGATATTATGTCCAATTGGAGTATTTCGGAGTACAAAGAAACAAATATCTCAGTGTACAATTCCGGCTCCATCGTGAAGCTTCGAAAAATACGTCCACTTACATAAAATTACTTTTCTATGCATACGTAAACGGCATTGACAGCCAAAGCAGCTTTACTTTTACAAGAACGAAACCGAATCGAAGTGATTATCGATAAAAGTGGGTTTTTGCATACCATTTGCATGGAAATTGTCTCCTTGTTGTTTAGCATCAGGTAGCACTTGTAGCAGGATGCATGCAATTACAGATTTATAAGGCTGTAAATTGAAATTTCACAGAATGAATTATATATAAAAATAAATGAGAGAAATATTACACCTAAAAGTAGAATTTAAGACTACATATCTAGTAGTAAAATCAATACATTCTCGTTTTCTTGGTTATCACTGTTTAATTATTGTTGTCATAAAAGTTCAATAATAATAATAATAATAATAATCTTTATTAATCCTTTGGACATAAATATGTATAGGACAAGTAAGTATTACAACAAATGTTACAAACAAAAACAATCCACTACACAAATGAGTCAGCAAGATACTCATTAATAGTATAATAAGCGTTCTTAAGCAGTACTTTTTTACATTAGCTTTAAAAACTATTTCTGTCATTAATTTATAGTGCGGCGCTAGGTGATTGTAAAGCTTTATTCCCATGTAGAATGGAAATTTCTCAAATTTGATAGTTTTGTGCCCTGGGATGCACAACAGGTTTCTATGTCTAGTAAGATAATCATAGTAGGAACTGCTTTTTGCTAAATTATTCGCATTTTAACACATTACAACTTAGGTGACTATAAACAAGACTGTAGTATACATTAATAATAGCAGAAATTGGCAACGAATCTCTGATGCGATGCGTTTTTTACTTAACAAGTCAATATGGGCTGACTACGTAAGATTTTTGTCTAAAACAATCCCAAGAAATTTCGTGAAATCAGTTAAATTTAATTCTTTATTTACTACATGATTCTGAAAGTATATGCACATTAGTTTTGCACCAATTTATATAATATAGTCTCCGAAGACGAACCCAACTCCTCAAAAATATTGTTAATATGTCAATGTGTATAATATATTTAGGCAAATCATTTATAAACAATAAGAATATCAGTGGACCCAGGACAGACCCCTGGGGCAGGTAGTGCTTGTTTTAAGACATTCCGATGACACATTTGGCAGTAATAAAACTATTTTATTTCTGCTACTGTTTGTTGATGAAAATGGCTGGAAAATTTACATTCAGCGAAGAAGTTGATATTACTTGTGCCAGGTATATGTGAAGGAATGCACCTGCTGTGTGAGTTCTTATGCGGAACACTTTGTATACCATTAGGGATCAAAGATTTTGATTAAAATACCGAACAATATAACACATTGCATGCATTGCTATTCAGAAAAACACGGTATTTAGAGGTCTGAAATGGGGCCAAATAAGTATATCCCTGAACAATTTCAGAAACAAAAAAATTTTGCTACGTCCATTTCCAGAAAAACATGTTTTGTTATGGAAACTATTGAATATATCGATTATACACGTATGCTTGTTTGTTTTTATCTGAGTTTGCTAAATGAGTTCCCTATTCATCTACGAAAGTCTAATAAACTTCAGCAAGATTCAAAAACTCAGGAACGAGAGAGGATTTGTGTTTTATGTGCCAAGTTGGTGCAATGCAGGGAACCAAACGGCAAATTGGAAGGTTATTTAAAGTTTTTATTAGGTATTCCTAATCTGAATCAGAAGAAATTTGTTTACCGAAGCTCGATCGAACGGTTGAATAGAAAAACGAGTTTAGTTTTTCTTTCCTCTATATTCTACGGATCCTGTGAAGTTTCGGCTATTGGATTATGCAAACGGTAAATACTCGACCAGGCTTTCGACATTAGAATAAAAAATAGTGTAGTAGAGATCTAAAAAAGTAGAACTTATGGTTATCAGATCGATATCATCTCTAATGCGTTCATAATATCTTTGAAGGAAAATGCCTCAACAAAGAAATGTCACTATTAAATTCCAAATAGAAACGAATAAACAGTAAATACTACCCACAAATTAATAAGGAATTTTAAAACGGCATAAACTTGTGCAACAAAAATTACAGTCCTCTTCTAATATACTTATTATGCAACTAGAAACTTTTCTACAGAAAATCGGCTAATCAATAAGGATTAAAAAATATTTCATCACTAATTCATATTTACATGTTTATTTAACCTCGATTTTAAAAACCCGTAGGCGAGAAATCAAATAAAAATACGTATCATGTCAATAGAAATGTGTGAATGATCAGAATGTTGACCTAAGAATTTACCGACAGATGAAAATAACCAGCAGTGAAGAAATTGTTGTTCTGACGTATAATTGGGTGTACATTTTCATAATTTTTGTCCCTATCTGTAAATAAAACTAGTGTAAATCAACGTATTAAATGTATTGAGTTAAATTATGTGGACAATGTTACTTCTTTATTACAATATTTACTGAAACTTATTAATTATACCCAAATATAATAGTTGTTTCGGCCAGTTTCTTTGAAATTGCTACTGGTAGTCTGTGAATGGTCTTTAATATCATGAGACCTTAACTGAATTTTTGTAAGTTCAATTTATGAATATTGATCTGGATGACATTTGGACAGAATGACGTTACACATCACTTTGCAAGTGACAAGTGAGACATTTCCATACAATTTCAACGAATGATGATGTTAATTGGCACCAGATGACGGATTCTTATTAATGAAAGTGAGTCATATGACTTCAGGAGGTAATAGTATGAACCAAACTCCGCAAAGTAACGGTTGCGGAGATATGGACCACTATTCGTTTTTCAAAAATTTTTTTTTTATTAGGAATAAACCGACAAAGGAAGCTTGTAACAAACAAAAAACAAAGTTACAGAAGATGTTCAAAGTGCTCTCCGTCCAAGCAGGCACGACATCTTCGTCTCAACGATATTCGAACTCTTTCGAAAACACCCTCCTTGGTTTGAATTTCTTGACACTTTTGATTAATCCGTAGCTGCAGCTCTTCCAGGCTATTTACAGGAGTACCATACACTAATGTCTTCAAATATGACCAAACAAAGAAATCTGGAGGGTTCAGATCAGGCGATCTTGGAGGCCATAAAACAGGTCCGGCCCTTCCTACCCATCTACGTGGAAAAGTTTGGTGTAAATGCTCTCTAACGGCCATGGAAAGATGAACTGGAGCACCATCATGCTGGAACCACATTTGTTGCCTCTGATTCAAAGGAATGTCTTCCAAAAATTCATACAGTGTGTTCTGCAGAAAGTTGAGATGAGCAGCGCCTGTTAATTGGTTTGGTAAAACAACAGGACCTGTCACCTACAATATCCATTCAAATGTTTAATGAAAAACGTGCCTTATGTCCAGATTCTATTAGAGTATGAGGATTTTCGTCGGCCCAAATATGCGTATTGTGAAAATTAAACACTCCATGTCTTGTGAACCCGGCCTCATCAGTAAAAAGAATGTTTGCAAGAAAAGGTCTTCAGCATCATGACGCAGAAACCAGCGGCAAAAAACCAAACGTGCTTGATGATCATTTATTGGATTTAAGGCCTGTACTCGTTGCACATGGTATGGATAAAGCAGTTGCTCGTGAAGGATTCTCCAAACAAGAGGACCACTAATTCCTACCTCGGCTGATATTCTCCGCACACTCGTACCTGGATTCTGCTCTACCAATGCTAGAATTTCTTCTTCTGCTCTAGGAGTGGATACCGACCTTGGTCTTGCGGATAAATGGCACTGTTTGCTCAAGGAACCGGTATCACGCAATCTTTGGTGAATTCTTCCAAACATGCGTTGTGAAGGAATGGGGCGATTTGGATAAGCGTCAATATAAAGACGTCGCGCTTCGGTGGCGTTCCCATTAGCACGACCATACATGAAATGCATGTCTGTTAATTCTGCGTTAGAGTAACCAGCCATAGTGAAAGAAAACTTGTGCACTGAGAACAACTGTCAAATACGTACTGTTTATTTCACTAAAAATCAACCAACTATTATAAGAAAATACACAACGTTTTTGCAAAATAAAAAAGGGGCTAAAAAACATAAAACATTCCATATCTCCGCAACCGTTACTTTGCGGATCCATGTTTATTGCGACTTTTCTGCTTATTTTGGTTCATACTATTACCTACTTAAATATTTTACACTCTTTTTTTAACACCCTGTATTTAACATAGATGTATGGGGTATGTAGAAGAAACGATCTATTTATTCTAACAATTGATGATATTGGAGATACGGATTCAATTATTATTGTAAAAATCCAAGATTCAAAAACTCACAATCAACTAACATTCATCATTGGTCCATATTAAATTATACTGAAAATATTAGAGTCCAGAGTACACTACCAACCATAGATTTTTTTATCAACAAAATTTGAAATACTCCAAAAGAAATTGCAACTTATTTTAAATTACTGGAAGCAAAAAGCTACACTGTTAATTTCTTCCGAGGATCATCTGCTACACTGACAGCTGATTCTGGAGATGATTTAGCCTGTCTTAAAAGACATGGAGGTTAGCGATTTTCGGCAGCCGTGAAAGGATTAGAAGAATCAATTGAGGAACAAAATTTTGAATAATTTCTTATCTGCTTCCAAATCTGGTGCTTGGTGCTTTTTCAGGAATTACCCATTGACTTAATCAAAAACGATTGCAGTGAGCGATCAAATATACCATCCGATACGATGATATATTTGAAAATTGAATTTATTAATTTCCGTTTATTAGATTTTATAATACCTACAGAATAAACACTTTTCTATACTGATGTATTACAATAATTAACTCGGGTAAAAATATGTTCATTGCTATCTCAGTAATCGTAGATATTCGACCATATGTTATTAGGCTTTTTTATTCACTTATGCCCCCTGAACACCCCTTTTGGATATTGGGGATTCCCCCCCCCCATAGTTTTATTATTCTCAGTTGCAGTTTCTTAAATATTTTGTTGAAAATATAAGGAATTATTCATTTGTTCCTATGACGTAAGTCGTCTGAATTATAGAGAAAAATGAGGTACCATGAGAAACAATGAATCAAAATGCCGTCCCTAACAATCTGTTGCTTTCAATCATATCGAATTCAGATACTAGTACTACAATCATTCCATCTTCTGCAGCAGCACACCAGTATCCTGAAATATTTCAGGATATCCTCGAACAGACATAATAAAACAGAAACGTGGGACCGATCACATCTCTCCATCTCGTAGATTTCTCAAATGAGGCAAACCCGAAAATAATACGAAATATTTACCGACTGATTAGGCTTTAGCTCGTGTACACAGAGAACGTGAATTACGGCGTTTTCGTTTGATGTTCGGGATTTGCGTTACCCTGCCGTACAACATCGATCACGTAATCCCCATAACGCTCGAAATTGCATACGGAACGTGCCCAGATTGGAAAACTGCGGATTGCTTTTATAGAAAAGGCTGGAAAATGAAACATTATTAAAACATTGAGAAACCAGCACTGATTGATCGCAGGAAATGGCCGCTGTAACTCGGTTATGATTGGCGAATTATTTTTTTTTAAACGTCGTTATTCAGGTTTTATGTGATCCGAATTTAAATCGGTAATATACAGGATGTTTACAAAGTTGTTGTAGTCTGTTGACTGTGTGTAGGCTTAATTATATGCTGGCATTTCATCAGAAGCTACTGAATTATTCATAAAACGATATTAATAACAATAAAAAAAACAAAACCGTGTTTTAATTGGAATTTTGGAAAACCCGCATGGCAATTATTTTACTGAAAACAAATAAGATATTAGGGTAGCAATGATTTTAAATTCCTGAATATTAATATCTTGAATTATGCTGTAGTGTAGCTAAATTTATTGGTTTCAAGTTATTTTATGTGTTATTGTACACATAAAAAAACATGTATCTATAGCTAAATGATTCCAAACACATTCGTAATGTTTATTCGATTCGATTTGTTCATTAGAATATTTATAGATAACAATGTCATGAAGATTACAGACACTAGAATTAGATATTTTTTTGGTTCTCTGAAAGCTGGTAAAATATAACAATAGCTGGTAAGGCATTGCTATTAATGTTTTAAAGTAAGTTTGATAGAACCTACTTCTAGACAAGTACACTTGCAATAAATTTGTCGGCCTCATTTTTTGTACCTATTCTAAATATACAGGGTGTTCCGAAATAGGCCATACCATTAACCACATTTTCCTTGGACAAAAATAATGCGACTTTCCTTATGCAATTTTTTATTTGGTCGTCTTTGTTTCATTATACAGAGTGTTAAAGTTACATTTTAAAAAACTGTTTTTGTTAATAATCCCATTGTTTTCTAAGATACACACTTGAAATTTTGCACGTACTTTTATCTTATTGCGGCATACTTATCATGTAATTTTGGTGAAAAAAAATCGAAGGGCGAATGGGAGTAACTGAGGGATGCAGTACCCTTTATCCCCTCCAATTATTTATAAGTACGCCTATGCAGCTTTTTCTTGAAATATCAAACGTAGAATTTTCTTCTGATCATTTTACCTCTTCTGTAATTTTTTGTTCAAATGCTTCGTTTTGGGGGAAAACAATTTGTAGTACCCATAAATCTATAATTCACTATCATTTTCAAGTAAAACTGAAATTTTGTGAATATATTATTACAATACCTTGGCAACTTAGCAAATCGTAATACTTACTTAATGAATATTTGCTAATTTCACAAAATTTCAGTTTTACTTAAAAATGATAGTGAATGATAGATTTATGAGCACTACAAATTGGATTCAAATCGGAGCATTTAAACAAAAAATTACAAAAGAGATAAAATGATCAGAAGTAAATTCTACGTTTGATATTTCAAGAAAAAGCTGCATAGGCGTACTTAGAAATAATTGGAAGGGATAAAGGGTACTGCATCCCTCAGTTACCTCCATTTACCTTTCGATTTTTTTCACCAAAATTACACGAAAAGTATGCTAGAATAAGATAAAAGTACGTGCAAAATTTCAAGTGTGTATCTTGCAAAACAATGGGATTATTAACAAAAATAGTTTTTTAAAATGCAACTTCAACACCAAATAAAAACAGGGGTGTCCAAATAAAAAATGGCATAAGAAAAGTCGCATTATTTTTGTCCAAAGAATATGTGGTTAATGGTATGGCCTTCTATTTTGGGACACCCTGTATATACAGAGTATCCTAATTTCGTTGTAATTGCAGTGAACTACAAGAGATAGAAGGTTATAGTTTTCGCAACCCTAAGCTTCTTTTTTGAGAGACTTATTATACCGCAATCAAAATGTTCATAGAGCTCTTCGCGATGCAGAAAATTAAAAAAAACTACTTTTAAGGGATTCTTCGTATCTCAGAGAATGGCTGAGATATGATCTTTATAAAAATACATATCTCAAGAGACCAATGGAGAAAAGAGTCATTTATGTAAATCATGAAAGGCAGGGGCCGCAAAACAGAACTTTGAGCCACTTCGTGCTTCACTGCAGCCTGATTAGGTGTAATTCTTCAGAGTAACACTTTACTTGTAGGAAGTAAGGTAATTTGAGAAGATTTAGGACCATATCGAAAAACCTTGTCAATAAGATGATCATGAGATGTATTTCTCTTAAGGCTTAAGAGCCTTACTAAGGTCGCATAGTGTAAATTCAACTAACTTCCCATTTTCAAAAACGGCAATTTTTTAAATTATTTTAAATATTTTTCCAAAGAATAACACTACCGAGATAGGATGATAGTAGTAGTTGGTATTTTGGAAACATTTGGATGATTTTCAGTTCAGAGTTTAGCTTCCAGTTATTTTTCAGGATAATTTGGGATTTTTTTCCATAATCTTATGTAACACGAAAATTCTTGTGTATGCTAGACGAACATTATGCTTTTTTGTGCAGTAAAACATACAATGTAGCGAATTCATGACAGATCTTCGTTGCCACGTCGCACAGTGGCGCAAAACACCACTGTGCCACCCAAATTACTGTACACCTCTTAGGGTTGGGACGTTTGAGTTGATTTTTTTAAATGTTTGTCATAAAATTGCCTATCGATTCCTTTTTCTCAATTTTCGCTTTGGGTCTTCATTTTCGTGGAATTTGACTCCAAAAATGGGTTTGCATGGAAAAACTAGATTTTTCGCACAAAAATTACCCTACGGAACACGAGATTGAGATTTTGCCGGACTTTTTTATGGGGAAATGCTCGTCTTGGAAAGCCCTACAAGCTCTTAGATTTCGGGGAGAAATTTTCATTATCATACATTTCCATCCGAACAGTTCCAGGAAAAATCAATCATTTCTCATTAACAAAGAACTATTGTATCCAAAATGGCCACTTTTGTCAAAAATTGAATACCCAAAATCATTACCTTACTGATCTTTTTCAGAATTACGGGAAATTTTGGAAAATCTGTGTATGTAGCCATTTTGGTGAATGTCCAAAAATGTGTCCAAAAATTCTGAAAACATTTTTGCGAATTCCTTGAATGTGTACAAATAATTTTTGTGAGATCACATTTTTTCCAATACTTTCCCAGTTTTCAGTAGAACGATTTCTGATATGTGAAAATTTTTGGATGATTGTGGCCATTTTAAGAGCAACGGAAAATTTCTCCCCGAAATCTAAGTAGACAGTCTTGTAGGACTTTCCAAGACGAGCATTCCCCTATAAAAAAGTCCGGCAAAATCTGAATCTCGTGTTCCGTAGGGTCATAATTGTGCGAAAAATCTAGTTTTTCCATGCAAACCCATTTTTGGAGTAAAATTCCGCGAAAATAAAGACCCAAAGTGAAAATTGAGAAAGAGGGATCGATAGGGAATTTTATGACGAACATTTTAAAAAAATAATCACCTCAAACGGCCCAACTCTAAAGGGTGTACAGTAATTTGGGTGGCACAGTGGCGCTTCGCGATACATTTTATTAAAATAATCGCCAAAGATGCATTTCACGTCTGATTTACTGCGATGCTCGTTTGTTTTTATACGCTCGTAAATTGCATTAAATGCATCCGAGTTTACAAACACATCTAATCCAGCTAATAAGTTACAAACTCGCGCAAAGCCTGAGATCTGATGCCGATAAAAGTAGGTTATGTTGACTGTAAAATCGATGTTTACGCTATTTTAGTATGCACTATTTTACGCCGCGCATATATCTGCTTGCGTCGAATAATAAATCGCAAATGCACCTCCTTCCATTGCCAAGAAGGAATCATTTGTTTCAGATATGCAACTGGCACAAGGCTGACGCGATATAAGTGGGGGTAGTTAATGATACAGTTTTGCCATACAGAGCGGTGTCAAAGAGCTGCTATTCAGAGGTTTGTGACATTAAAGAAGAATGTTTTCTTTTTATATCTTTTATTTTTCAAATTTTAGTCATACTGCCCTGTTAAGAATTTAAGTCGTATCTACATTTCTTATTATTTTCGGTTTATGACACCCACAATATATGTATGCACATGTTAAAACTATCGTATTATCTTCTCTTTTTATATTGTTTAAAAAAAATTATATTATTTTTGAAAACGGAATTAGTGTGAAAGGCTTAAGCAAGTTCTAAAAGTCGAGGACATTTTTAAAGAAGCAAGATGTTAAATATAAGGCTAAGAAATCAAAAACTTTTTACAAATATACAGATATATGCGAGAAACTAATGATGAAACATACTTGACAGGAAAAGAAGTTGAACTTTTACTATTTCAAATAGCATTCAAGATAATTCTATCAACTTTTTGTCATTCTATATAAAGTATGTAGCCTTGAGACCTAGAAACTACAACACACCAGCATTATTTTTTTTTTAAATACCCACATTTTGAGGACCGTATGATTTACTGAAGGCGAGGTTGCCATATCTTCTGTAAGATTAACGTAAATTCAATTATTGCCATTGTTTCTAATTTAATAACACTTGTTTTTAGCAATAAGTAAAGTAAAATTATCATAAACGATTAAAGCATGAAGTTCCGCAAGTTCGATACTGTCAATTAAAGCGTTTAAGAAGTTACTTTGCTCAATGATTCCAAAAAATATCCATAAACGTGCATAAAAGCTCACCTAGTTACTGAAAAACCAACTATTTAAACAGTTATAAGTTATTTTATGAAGAATAACAAAAAACTTTTCACACAACATCTTAAGAGTTAATTTTCGCCACAACCTCAAACAACGTGTCAGTGCTAACCATTAAACAATACGATAAACAAAACAACATGAAATAACAAAATAACTAGCTTGATGTATGCGTTCAATATCAAGAGAAGGCAAAGTAAAATATTCAAAAGCAGAGTCAATCGCATGCAAAAAGGAAACTGGTGTCGTAGGCACAGATAGCAGGTAGGTGTCACGAGCAGTAGGCGAATTGTCCCACACAAGCCTCATCCTCTAGGATTGATAGATGTTATGTTGATGTTGATACCGGTGCACTAGTATGGTTTAGGGCAAAGGAATAAGCTGTGACAAAGGCAAGTGAACATGTAATATTTGTGGAAAGAGATTTGATAATTTCAATACACGTAAATTATGAGATACTTCTGAAACCGAACTAAGCTAATAGTTTCTTTAAGTGATGCACCGCTTGACGCTAATTATTTTCACGGGCAGTGTTTTTCTCTTAAGTGGTTTGTGTATGCAATTAATATTTTTCGTGAAATACAGTGTGATTACATAAAATATGGCGCATTATTCAAACAGCGAAAAGGTTGACATGCTAAAAGCATATTTGTTAAGTAGTGATAATCAATGATAGTGATAACGATAAAGTACTGTGATAAATCAGTTGGAGTGTAGTAAAAATAGATAATACCCCAATTTTAGATTGAACTATGATTGTGGGTAGAGAATCTAATTTATATTTTTAATTTATTGGTGATGTATAGGAATGGCAAAGGGGATGAGATGGCAGTTAAAATTTTCATAAATTAACATATTTCAATGATTCTTTGACATGTCTAAAAATTCTAGTTAACATTGTTGAAGCCTATTCGAAGATATTAGTGTAACCATGACAACGCTGTGGAATTCTCATTCACCATGACCTTTAAAAATATTAGATCGGAGTCGGATCAGCGGTCCTCAACAAGTTTTCGATTGAAAAATTACGAAATTTATTTAGAATTTAACTTTATTATTCCTAATTTTTTTGTAAAAAATCTATTAATTATGTATTCTACACAGCGAACTGTAATGCTGGTTAAAATATTTGTACTTATTTAAGGTTCATCCTGTGTAACACAGGGTATACTTACAAAAGGTTTAAAAAAACAAAATTGTGACAAACAAAAATGTATTAAATAAATATGTAATCAAAATCAGAGGTTAATAGTAGGATAAAAACTGTACGCTATATGAAAATTTTGCAATACTGCATACGATGTGTTTTAAATCCCCACAAACGATTAAAAAGTTAATTACTAAATTAACTCCCAAATTTTCAGTCAGATTTTTTTAAACACTAATTTCTTAAGCAAAGTAATTCATACAAAGTGGTCAGCTACATTTGTATATTTCCCTAAAACAGTAAGTGAACTCCAAGGACAACAGTTGTAGGACATTTTTGGACGGTATATCCAGGTTAGATTTACATTAGACATTTGTTATGTTAATCGGGAGCGAATGTAGAGTACTTATACGAAATGAGATTTCATTAAAAACCGCATTGCGTCAGTTGGATTATCATGTCATGTATAAATGTATTTTATATTTTATTTATAAGTCGCTGGGATATATGTGAGAGGCGCGAGTTGAACTGGAAATAAGAACAAGTGTTGAATACAAGTCGTGTAGTCGTTAATAGAAATAAATGTTCCGTTTAGCGATTAAAAAGAAAATGTGAAAGAATTATGTACTTCAAAACGCGATATGGTGATATTATCAATAAAACATTATTTTCTCTGGGAATCGTAAAACTTTCTTTGTGTTTTGTTTATTTAATTGGCAAGATCTTGATGTATGTAACAAATCGGAATGTTAATACTTTCTGTTTTATGGCATGTTCAACGTCAAGATGGCTTGTTTCACGAAACTTTTACTCATTACTAATGATTAATTTTCTTCTAATACTCTGATTGGCAGGCAGATAAATTGAAAATACGGTTTACAAGATTTTTTGCAAATAGAATGTGTATTGTACTAAACTCTTTTTATTGGTGCTTTTTCGAGCAAAAAGTTGTTTTTGAGAGAACAGTTCTGAGTCTTCAAACAAATTCAAAATGCAAAACTGTCTACTGAGGAAAATCAACCATAAAAAAATCATAGCATACTGTGTATTAGCTGCTGAAATATAGTAATAGGTTCAACGAGTAAATCTAGACGGCTAATATATACAGTGTGGATACAAATTGTGAAATATTGCTTATATTTCTTAAAATATTCGTCATATCAAAAAAATATTTTAATAAAAGTGTTTGGGGAAATTATTTCCCGTTTAGTGATATCAAGAAATCTTTTTTTTTACTGTTTTAGGAAGGTATTTTAAGCTAATATAAATCAAATCTCCTACAATTCCTATCAATGAAGTCATATGCATGTTCTCTGGTACCAAACATCTAGCTATGCTAATGAACAATTCCACAGACAAAGCTCTAATCGATAATTATCTAAAGAAAATAATTTAATTTACTGACCTTCTAATAAAACACTCTATAAATATCTAACTTCACTTTTTGGCAGTGGGAATACGACAAATTCAACCACAATAGATGAGATCTGACCTATTTTTGCATTTTTAGGATTGCTTCTTCAGGTGGTCTCCTTTAAGTTGAATCAAATATCTAACTATAAAAATTATTATAAAAATTAAAATTATTTGAAGTTAAATATAGTTAGATATTTGATTCAACTTAAAGGAGACCACCTGAAGAAGCAATCCTAAAAATGCAGAAATAGGTCAGATCTCATCTATTGTGGTTGAATTTGTCGTGTTCCCACTGCCAAATAGTGAAGTTTGATATTTATAGAGTGTTTCATTAGAAGGTCAGTAAATTAAATTATTTTCTTTAGACAATTATTGATTAGAGCTTTGTCTGTGAAATTGTTCATTAGCATACCTAGATGTTTGGTATCAGAGAACATACATATGACTTCATTGATAGGAAATGTAGGAGATTTGATTTATATTAGCTTAAAATACCTTTCTAAAACAGTAAAAAAATGTTACAAAAGCTAATAATAAGGAATATATGGGTAGATATTGTGGGTGTAATTCAACGCAGGTTGGGGCTTTTGTCCACTGAGTAGTTAGTTTCACACAATATTATTAATACCTAATATATCAAGAAATCTTTCGTAGCACAAAAAATGTGGTTGTCAAGGAAATAATTTCCCCTGACACTTTTATTAAAACATGTTTTTAATATGACGGATATTTTAAGAAATATTAGTGATTTTGATTCCAAAATTTGTATCCACACTGTATATAAAAAAAATCCATTTAGAATGATGTCCTAATCCTGATTGGGCCCCATTGTATATCCAGAATAACTACATCCTATCCTACATACTTTTTCGACTACTTAATGCCTTAGTACTCTTGGGCAGTTCCATTTTCACAAAGGCATTCCTCCCCCAGGCTTTGTAAGTGTTCAACATAAAAATATGTGTGCTCTAAAATTAAATTCTTGCTCCGCTTCCAAGAATTTTATATAATATTTAATAAAGGCATCTCGTAAAGCAACGGCTGAGTATGAGGTCGTTATTGCAGTCTGGTAAATAATTTGACAGAAATAAAATACATTGCATTTTTGCTTAAAACACGTGATATTTTTAAACTCAACATGCTGTATTGTGTGCCAAGTATTATCAGATTGCTCACTTTATCCATCTCAAAAAGTAAATAGTAGGTAACTAATATATTACGCGCTTATTCTCTTTTGAAATATTTTCAAAGCGTTGCGAAATATTTGCAGCGTTTTTGGTCCCCATGGCATGTATATCACGGCTGTTTTCAGTGTAGTACTATACAGAGTGAATTTTTAAGTAGGGTTTTTCTTTTAACACAACACAGACCTCAAAAAACACAAAAATCAAGGAATGTTTTTTCGAAATGTCAAAAGATATGGACGTATGAAATATTTAATAAAAAAGGCAAAAACTTATACATTCAGTGTAATGGTGGGCATACACGATGCGGTTTGCGGTCTGCAAACCTTAACGTTAGTGGTTGCATTGGCAAGGCTATGACTGGTGAGCTTAAGCTTGTCACCTTCTGAAACCAGTAAAAACCGTTATCTTGCGTGTATTGATACATATTTTATCTGTTGTTCATTTTTAAATATATCAGATATATATTCAAATTTCGATTACCGAAAAATCCTCAATAATTTGTCGTTAGGTCCTACCGTTACTATGTATGTTGTTTATTTCACCAATTATTAAGGAAGCCATCAGCGTAGTTTCAAGTTTATTGCCGTGTTTAATAGCGCATCGCCCAGGGCGAGAGGTCTGCGGTTAAGTACCTACGACAATGTAGGTCGTTTTCTGCAAGTCGAGCCGCTTAGGCCGAGCAGGAAGTAGCAGACCAGTTACATCTCACCTGCACTCGATTTATGTGTGAACCTACATATTAAGGAACAGCCAGCTCAATTGTCGGTCATCTCACCTATGGCATACTGATGAGGTCTAACAAGCTAGAAACCGATCTATGTCTGGTGGAGTGGCCGACAAGGGTTCTTGGCTGTTCACACAGATATTGCAGGTGTAATTCAATGCCGGTCGGGGCATTAGCCCGCGGAGTAGTTGTTTCCTGCAGTATCATTTATAGAAAACGTTCTGTTTATATGAATCAAATATCTGTTAGAATCAGTCCGAATACATTATCTATGGTAAAAAGTTGTTTAAAAATCAAGGTAAAGGTAAATCAAGGTTCCCAAAGGAAATAATGAGCGTTATATGAAAGGTCAAGGTTTGTATGTACGAGCCCTAACAACTAAATGTTCGGACGGACTATTATATTTATAATTAAAAAATTTTAGTTTTTGAGTACTACATCTGGAATTTAAAAAATCTACATAAACTTAATTATTAAATCAAGTGTTTTGACCAATAAATCATTCATTATTTTAATAATTATCGATTTGCTGGCTTTGGCAAATAGTTTAAATGTTTATTTAACGAAATTTGCTGATAACTTAATGTTCGGACAAAGATTCTTTTCATCAATGAAATACAAACAAGCTCTGAAAAAAATGCCATCTGTCACCATGGCAAAATTAATATATTTTTATGACATTAGCAATAGTGCATTCGCGAACAAAATGGCTCGCGGAATTGCTACTGATAAAAAAGTGCGTGAAATCATAATAAGACAATATGCTAACGGAAAAACTATGGGAAAAATAGCAAAAGACCTCAATATTGCCAAATCGACCGTGGGAGAGGTAATAAAAGCGTATGGGGAAACGGGATCCTTTGATGTCCGCGGCAAAAGTTCTGGGCGACCAAGGATTGTAACAGAAAGGAAAAAAAGGGTTCTTGTTAAAATTTGCAAGCAACAAAGAAGGGGTACGGTACGGGATATTCAAACACGATGGAATGAAGAAGCAGATTTAAATGTTTCAAGGGAATGTTGCAGACAGTGGATACACAAACCTGGATATGGATTTTATAAAGTAAATATTATTTGTGATTGAAATACAAAAAATTGTAATAATTAGCTCAGCGCACTTTAAAGCAATTCACATTTTTAGGCCAAAGAAAAGCCACTGCTCACTGACATACAAAAGAGAAAACGTCTTATTTGGGCAAAATCTAAAGTACAATGGACCAAAGAAGACTGGGCTAAAATTATTTTTAGTGATGAATCCAAATTTGATGTTTGTGTTGGCGATTTTCGGAAACGGGTGATAAGAACGAAATCTAAAGCATTTCATAAAGATTGTATTAAGCGTACAGTAAAGTTCCCACAGGGTGTTATGATTTGGGGCTGCATGTCCACTAATGGTGTAGGCAGGCTTGAGTTTGTAGATGGCACCATAAATACCCAAAAATATCAAGGCATTTTGGAAAGAAACTTGTTGCCAAGTACGATGGAGCTTTATGAACATGGGAATTTCATATTTCAGCAGGATGGGGCATCCTGCCATACAGCTAAGAGTACCAAAAAATGGTTTGAGGACAATCAAATTAGTGTCTTGTCCTGGCCCTCGAGTAGTCCCGACTTAAATGTCATCGAAACACTATGGCATCACATGAAAAGATCCTTAAGAAATAGCCCCCAGCGATCAATTCCAGCACTTAAGGCCAAAATCCAAGAAATTTGGAATGCATTTACCCCACAATATTGTAAATCTTTGGTGGATACTATGCCAAAGAGGATCAAGGCGGTAATAGATGCCAAAGGGGACGTTACATCCTATTAATTTCCCTAAGAACGTTCTTTAATTAAGATTGTCCGAACATTTACTTGTCACTTTATTTTGTAGTTTGTTCTTAGATATTTAAAGAAATAATTTATGTTTGGAGTAAACATTGTTCTGAAAAGATTATAACTTTTGTTTTATGACAATAATTGGTATAGTTTCAGCAGAAAAAATTCTAATTGAATTCAAAATGGAAACTGAATATATTTGGAAAAAATAAACTGTCGTCCGAACATTTAGTTGTTAGGGCTCGTAGTAAATAAGGGGTTGAACGATATGGAAATCCAGGGAACATGAATAACAAAAGGAAAATGTCGAAAAAAAAATTATTTCCTAGTAAAGAATCTATAGATACTGTACCACTATTTTCTACTTCAGCAGACTCTGCACCAGTAGCTGATTCAATTTCAACTGTTTCATTATCCAAATTTTGTATTTCTCTAATGTAAATAATGCTACTAACTTGTAAAATTGACAGTTAACCTGTAAACATTTTACTAGTAGCTTGTACGAATAAACTTTCGTTGATTAATACGGTCTTTTGATAAATTGACGTTTACAACTGAGTAACAAATAAAAGAATTATCGAAATACCCACGTATAGGCTATGGAAAATTGCCACACTATTAGCTGAAGTAATTTTCAATTTTCTTGAAGTATTTGGTCGGTATTGTTAACAATCTGCTTATTGAACCTTTTTTTATACCAAATAACTGGTTTAAACTATCCTCAATGAAAGATAATTTTCCAAAATTCCATGAGAATGTGCTGTTAAGGCTAGGGTTTCAAGGACAAAGAATTGTATCTAAAGATGCACAACAAAATCCACTCAGTGGGTGGAGGTTCTTGTTAGGCTTGTATTTTCTTTTTGGGGAACAATGCGCTAGAGAACATGTAAAACCGTGAATTGTATATATTTCATGCACCGTAAAAATACTGAATAATTGACATTCAAATGTTACTAGTTTTTTTTTTTAATTTGAGGGGTATGATAATGTTTACAAAGCCGCATAGATTTTTTTCAATGTGCAGTTAACTTATAAAATTCAGGAGGTTGTATGATGAAAGGAGAAAATGTTTTTTCTTATTCTAAAAACTTGTATAATTGACACAGTGAAGAGATATTCTTTCTAACTTACTCAGATTTTTTTAGACTCAATAAATAGCTTTGAAATTAATTGAAAATTTTCGTAAAAAACGGCGCCTTTAATCTATCTGAAAGATCTACTATCGATACAGAAGCAATTTTAACAACAATAAAGCATCTACGAGAAAATATATTTATCTGTGACATGCTGTATCTACACTGCAATCAAAACCATTTTTCTCCAACCGTATACAGCACAGAAAAAACATCGCCTCGTTATTTACTATTAAGTTAATAATATTATAAATAGGGTATAAATTATCGCGAACTAACAGGCAGCCAGTAATTAAATTGTACCAAACCGGATTCTAAACGCGGACAACTATCTTAATGACCCTTAACTATGACTATTTTCTCTAATAATTAATTCGAACAAAAAAATGCGAATTCTATGGTAGCAAATTGCGGCCTTATGTATTATTAATGCTTTATTCACTTGCTTTTTTTCGTTAACGGTATTAATCACGATTACCTCGGGAAAAGTGCAGGTCAACAACTGGTTGGGTGATGGTCGGTCTCAGTTCGATCGCATCCAAGAAGTATTTTATACAGTATCGTCGTAAATATCGTTGCCTTTCCTATGTAGGGCGTCTTGATTATACTGAAGAAAACTGAGATGTAAGCTGGCCGTGAAACAAAAGAAGAAAAATGAATCTAAAATGTTTTTGTTCCATAAAGCGGCGCAAGTACTTTAGAGGATTTTTAAATTGAAAGGTTACGTTATTGTGAATTCAGTCAACACAAATTTGAATTGTTGTAACATATGAAACAATATTAGTTTTCGAAAACTGTCATCAAAAGTCAACATTTTCGTTAAATTTTCAGTCAATGTGACCTTTTTTCATATGTATGTTCACATATAAACTGAGTGCAGGTAAGATATAAGCGGTCTGCTACTTCCTGCTCGGCCTAAACGGTTCGACTTGCAGGAAGCGACCTACATTACAGCAGGTACTTAATCGCAGACCTCTCGCCCTGGGCGACAAACCATTAAATTTATAAACGGAGTAGTTGTTTCCTATAGTATCATTTATAGATTTAATGGCTCGTCGCCCAGGGCGAGAGGTCTGCATTAAGTACCTGCTCGGCCTAAACGGTTCGACTTGCAGGAAGCGACCTACATTACAGCAGGTACTTAATCGCAGACCTCTCGCCCTGGGCGACAAACCATTAAATTTATAAACGGAGTAGTTGTTTTCTATAGTATCATTTATAGATTTAATGGCTCGTCGCCCAGGGCGAGAGGTCTGCATTAAGTACCTACTGTAATGTAGGTCGCTTCCTGCAAGTCGAGCCGCTTAGGTCGAGCAGGAAGTAGCAGACCGCTTATATCTCAATACACATTTTAATATAAAATGTCACTACAAAACAGTAACCATTATAAACAGGACGATTACAATTTATTTTGCACTACATGTAAATTGAAAGTGCCGATATTGGAGTGAATTGAATGTATGGTAGATCCAGTGCTGTCAGTTATCATAGATTTAGTTCTGGGTGTTCAATGAGGCTGCTACTGTAATTATTTAAGTTTACTGCGCACATTGTATTATTAGCAAGTTTGTAGGTTCTGCGGAAGATGGTAACATTGTGCACTGAATAAATGGGGGAGAATTTCAGCCCTTGCTACAATGTTTAATAACTTTTTAATTCATTGACTTCCAATTACTATATTTGAAACAATATGCTTGCTTTTTTCTGATTAATATTGATATTAATGCATTATATTTACAAACTCGACTAAAAAAATGTTATCTCTACTTCTTTTAATTTATTCTTAGACAGTTTACCTTTATCTCAACAAACTTTACTGTATTTTGCTATGAATTCAATTTAAAAATCTGCAGCTTCAGAGAACAAACAATTTTAACTCGATTTTTTTCGAAAGTTGTACATCTTCCTGGATTGTCAACTAGTATACCTTGTTTCTGTATTACTCTTTGAGATTTAAAGCTGGCACGCCCTTCCTTGATTTTGTACCTGTCCCTGTACAATAAAATTCGAATGTGTATAATTTCACGGTACGACTAAAATCGTAAATATAATAATCGGCAGATATTTTCAAGGATGTATCTTTTTCCAAGTCTCGAATTTAAATGTACTGATTCCAACTTACAAATAGTAACAATTAACTACAACCACATTTGGTGATACCAACAGCGAATTTCACAACTGGATTTTGTAAATCGTTTCCGAGAATAATCGTCGAACCGATTTCGATGCAGTAAATTTTGCAATCTACATGTAGTTACGCACATAAATGGAGAAAAAATCAGAGGTAATCACCGATCTTGTGACTCGTGATACCCGATTAAGTGGTACGTCTGCTGGTTTTTTATATAAGGCGATGAGGAATATACAGGTAGTTTTTATCAAAGAATCTCAGTCGAGTGAAATTATGGCCGAGAATGGACGTGCCTGTTATGGATCACAATGGAAAGTATCATTCTCGGTTGCATCTTAATGAAGGTGCCGATCGTCTTTTTCCATTGGTGGCGATAAAGGGTTATACTGAGGAAAAAGTGCTGTGTGAATAAGATTTTCCAATGTGTGATGTAGGCTGTGTGAAAATGTCTATGTTAATAGTTCTACACATTAACTTTTTTCCGTTCTACATAAAACGTGTTAAAATTATTATACCGTATTCGTAAAATTCACGAACCACTAGATAGCGCTGTAAAATTCAAGATATCGGATGTAGGGGTGATCAATAATTTGTTTACAATTTCCGCTAAGATTATAAAGCTTTTAATTGCCAGGGAGTGTTTTATGGTGCAATTGTTTGTATTTATATCATATTTTAGGTGAAAGTGTATTTTAAGACTTATCAAAAGGACTTTTTAATGTAAAAAAAAATCCAAGTGCATATGGGGTGTCCCAACAATAGAATGCCAAAAATTAACTGTGGATTTTACGATCAAAATTTATAAAAAAAAGTTATATAAACATAGCTTGGTAAACACCCCCTAACGGGTCTGTAGCCTCTTAAAAGGAGACCCCAAAATTTAACTTTCCAAATATTTTCACGGATCGAAATAAAGTAATCAAATTTAAAATTGGGAATCTCAATTGGATTGCGAATTTAAAAACAATACCATAATTAGTCATAGACGTGCCAAACTGGGGCAGTTATTGGATAAACATTGCTCCAACTTTTTCATGTCCCGAGGTTTTTGCCGTCAGATCAAAAAATTTAAAATGGTGAACTATTTTACAAAAAAAAGATACTCTTGTTTTACTTCGATAAATTATTCCGTTTACGAGTAATATTATTTTTTAAATTTTCTGACATACCACAACAATATTAAATGATATGCAAGCGGTCAAATTGTATCTAGTAGGCTTTGAAAAGTTATTTATCAGTTTATTTGACACATATTACATATTCTTAAAAATTTTTGAAATATTAATAGGCTGTATTAAAATTCAAAAATTTACAAATAATTACATTGCTGATATTCATTTTAAAAGTATTTTAATATGTTAAAACGCTTGAATAATATCTTTAATATGTGTTAAATAAGTTGACAGTATTTTCTCAGAGCCTACTAGGGATATTTTGCCTATTTATAGTTTCCGTTTTAAACTTTTGCGGTATATCACAAAATTTTTAAATTAAGATTACTCGAAAACAGAGCAGTTTATCGGATTAAAATAGGAGTACCTTTTTCATGTAAAATAGACCAAATTTTTTGATCTGACGACGAGTTAGAGCAATATTTACCCACTGACCCCCCAGTTTGGCACGCCTATGACCAATTATGAGGAATTATTTTCAGATCATTAAATTTGCAATCTAATTGTGATTCTCAATTTCAAATTTCATTACTTTATCTTGACCCCTTTTGGAAATATTTGGGAAAAATCAAATTTTGAGGTCCCCATTTTGATCGTAGAATCCAGTTAATTTTTGGCAAGCTAATTTTAGGACACCAAACCTTTCAGATATAAGGTTCGGTTCCAGATATCTTGAACTAGTTGAGGGATCGTGTGGACCTCTAAAAGAAGGTGAGGCACATCATTTTGTCTGGGGTAGAACGCGAGAAGCCCCATGTTGTCAAATGCCTGTGTTTACAGCGTTTGCTTTAGTTCAGCCATCCCATGAAATATCCATATTTTACTAAATAGAGAAAATTGGCAGTGTAATACAGATTTAAAAACATCCATAAATAAATTGCAACATAATATTGTTACAATTACCTGGCATAAAATGCTCTATATTAAAAAGTTTGATACATACTTTCATGTGTTTAGTTATCGGCTTTCCGATTCTCAATTTAATTTTCCACTGCTTACAGAGTTTTGGGTCTACGGAAAGTTTATGCAGGGAAATTGAGATGTAGCACAGCACATATATACCGAGATTTGGTGCAAATATTCTTGCGAATGTTTTGCATTTTTGTACATTTTTTATTACTAAAAATTTCCACTACGCCTACACATACAAAACAGATTTGTTGAATCACACAAATTGTCTTATGCAGATTCTGTGCTTTTCCTCATTCAAGATAAATTTATACTATATTCAAACTGTTCTGATGCTATTTATATAGAAAAAATGATAGATAAATATTAAAAAAAAACAAAAGACTTCACTATGCAAGTAATTTGTTTTTCACTCCTATATCAGTTCCGAAATTTATCAATAGATGTCAGCCACTGCATGATTTTCACCAATTTTTAAACTAAGAGAATTAAATGAAGAAATATATAAACAGGAAAAAGTAACTAGATCATTTTGACGGTAAATTTGAAAAAGAAAACATAAAAATTGAAACAAAAAACAATGCAATTCCTTGATGAAAAGAACTATTTTGCTTTCTTTTGGATTTACAAGGAGGAAGAATAAACACAAAATGAATCTACAAAGTGGCATCGTTAATTTTAGAATAATATAACTGACAAAAGTGGTTGACAGTGTTAACATTGACAATAAACATGAATTTATATAAATTTGGCGACAATTTAACCAATAACAAGTTAATGTTTAAGCGTGAAGAAATTTCAGTAACTTGTCTTAGTTTAAAAATAAAATACAGTAGTATAATAAAATATAAACAGTATAATATTAACCAATGATGTGGTAAGAGTACCGCGTTCTGTATTAACTTAACGCAAATGGTAGGTAAATAGGTACCTAACCTAACTTTGTTAAATGTTTGCTGTTCATTCAAACTGCATTATATTTTTTTATTCCTTCCTTTAATCTCTCAATTAACACAAGATTGTTCTTTTGTGTTATAATGTTTATTTTTTATAGTGTAGTATGTACAAATAAAGCCTCTTCTTTTTTCAAGTTCAAAATACTATTTTACTATTGGATATTCTTCAAGAAATAAAAAGAAAGGATTATATTTCAATAAGGTTTTCAACTTGTCGCTTAAAATTCAAATGTCACTGTTATATCAAATTTAACTTCACGAGTATACGTAATTTTTAAACTAAATTAATAAAAAACGCAATTTAAATCCTTATCCAAAAATTCTTAATTAGTTAAACCGTAAAAGCATGTATAAGAAAATTACTTACATAACACAAGTCATCGAGCATTTCTTAAATGAAGAAAAACCTTGCAACTCACCTGAAATAAAAAGGAAAATACATATTATATAAATTTTTTCGTATATCATTTAATACCTTTTACAAATATGACATACAAATGACATTGTTCACTAAATTTATTATAAAAGTTTGACAATTTCATGTTATTCCAATCAGTGTTGTGAGAATAGTTTTTTGAATGAAGTAATATTATAAAATGAGTGGGGTTAGATTTGTAGTATTGTATTCCCATATTTTAAAAATTTCGTTTCACACAAAAAAACCACTCTTGTTACAATTGCTGAAAATGCAAATGAATAAAAGCTGTAAAAAGTTAGTTTTTATTTTACACCAAGTAGATATGAAGTTTAAACATGTTATTTAAGTGCAACTCATTTTGCTGCGACTATATAACGTTGCATGCCCAAAAATCGAATTTATCTCCAAAACGAAGAGTTTTACAAAAAGTTATCAAGAATAATAAAATATTTTAAACAAATTTTACATTATGACATTATCGTCCATAAGTGTACTCCAGAAAAAAATGGGAGAAAAAAATAAGCAGTTAACGGGATGACCGACTTTTTTGTTACACCCTGTATAGCCCACTATTTTTACAAAAAGAATATGCCACTGCTCTGGTTCCATTTCTTAAGGTTCATCTTATATATGAAGTAATGTACAAGTATATGGAAATTGGATAAGATGTATGTATCCCACACATAAAAATATTTAGTGGATGAAAAAAATTACAACAATGGCGTAACACATAGTAAAACAATAATATAATACCTTTTATCAGAAGTCAATGCACTGTGTATTTGTTGCACTTATCTACAACTTTAATAGCAACTCACACACGTCACGACATTGCTTAACAAATAATACATTGTTAATTTAATTACGGTAATTTTCCTCTGCGATAGCGTTCAAAGTATTAAAATCGGCATTAATGGGAGTTAAATAAGTTGATAATCCTTGGGGGATATCGCGAGCTATTTTTATCTTTTATTATTGTAAACACAGTAATACGTAAAAAATATGTTTTGAGATTGTAGCGCCGTCTCTTTCCATCGTAAACGTTATCTAAAGTTAGTAAAGAAACCCTCAGAAATGTCAGAGTGAGTAAAATTTGTATTTAGATATATTTATTTACTTAACAATCAGTCATAAATTCAGGTCGGGGAATGCACCTCCTAACAGAGTCGTACTTAACCTCACTTTAGTTGCGTCATATATTATAAATACATATTTTGGAAACAAAAGTACTAAACATTTCACATCTCGAGAAACTGGATTATCAAGAACTTCTGTACACCAAATTCTTAAACGTAATCTACAAAAGTGCATGAGCTATTGAATTGACGAGTGACCTTTTGCGAATTTATCTTGCATCAGGATATCAATTTTCTCAATAAAATTCTTTTCACTGATGAGGCTTGTTTCATTGGTAGAGAAATTACAAATGTTCACTTTCATGAATATTCCCATGTAAACCCCTATGCAATAACTCCCAGACATTTTCAACGGGGGTTGACAAATGTTTGAACCGGTACTATTGATCGTTATTTGAAATTTCTGCAAAATACCTTTGCCTGATCTCATCGAAGATTTACCGTTGCAACTTAGACTAGAGTTTTGGTTTACCTATACATGATGGAGCATCGCCTCATCTTAGTGCTATTGTTAGAGATTTCTTGAATTTTTAAGTTTCCAATAAAACTTGTTTTAATTAATGCATTTATTCTTGAAGACCTTTTTTAAAATTTAATAACAGTAAAAAAGTGTTTTAAATTCAATTCTGCGCGGGATATTATTATTTCTTTGGAAAAATGGAAAAAAGTTTGATATAATTTTAGGGATGACTCACCTTCAATGAATATTTTATAGTGTTTCAGTTTTACTTGAACTCATCGTCAGAGAAAACCAATAATAAACCAATCAAAACATTTATGTTAGAAAACTACGCTTCTGTTAATGTTCGTAGATTCCGATCTCAAATCATTATTGATAGATTACGTATTGGCAAAACGTAAATACATATTTTACCGAGTGACATCTGTCACGTCTAAAGTGGCCTTGGTAATGTAGATGATAGTGGACGAGTTTAATTTTATTGAATCTATATTCGCTGCTACATACACCATCCTAGTTTCTCATTTATTAGCTATTACATTAGAAACGGGAAAACATTATTATTATCCAAGCAAGTATCGTCATTATATATAGTTTTTAAATACGACTATTTCATTTTTCGCCATTTTAAATTGCTACTTACAAAATAATTAATTTCTTCATACTCCTGCAGCTAAATATTGAAATTTAACTACTTAATAGCATGCACGCAGCAAAATTGCAGATATAACAGTTATTGGTATACGAATTTTTAACCATTCCTTAGTAAAACAACACACATGCATGTCCGATGCGAATATCTGCGGAGCATACAAGGCTTTTTGCCAAGGTATTGCATATAAATTAATTGAACGTAAGTACTATGTCGCTTCAGCTTCAACTTTACAGTTAAACGTCAAGAAAATTGCCGTCCGCAGTGATTAGATGATTGCAAATATTTCCGGTAAACACAGCATTTGGTTTTAACGTTACTATTAATGTGGAAAATAGTACATGACAGTTACTTTCATTCCTCTATTCGAATATCCACAGACATTGTTTTGTCATTTAGAAACAGTAATTAAGAACACAATTTAGTCTGTTATACAGGGTGTCTGGAATATAAGTGCCGATACTAAATGGGTTTGTATACCTGACAAAATACAGCAAAAAAACTTTTATGAAAAATATATCTAAAACAAATAGTTTTCTACAAATGCATTTCAAAAATAAAAATACAATCAATAAAATGAAAAACTGTGTTAGGAAATTATACGCGCGGGAAGATTTCAGACGTCTTACATCACGGCCAACGCCGACGTTACGCAATTATTTTTATTGTTAAGATAATTTTTGATATTCGGTCACAAATATTTTGATGAAAATATAATGAATTATTCATTTGTTTGTATGACGTAAGTCGTCTAAATTCTTGTCGCGGCTATACAAATTAAGGTACAGTTAATATCGAGTAAAAAAGCTCCTGTAACGACATTTTATTGTAATTTTTTGTTTTTTTTGTCAGTATTAATGAAAGTAAGCAAGAAAGTATTTATTATTTTCCGTTTTTAACATTACCATAATTAATAGTGGTGATGTTGGTGACAATACTGTTACGTTCAGAGGGTTTTGCTTGAAGTTTTTATAAAATTATGCTACCTGATTTCACATTAAACTACTTGTTATAATTTAAAAAATAATAAATCAAAGTAATGAATAATGTTGTTTAACATTTATTGATTTTTTAACTACTGACTTAATTTCACTTTAAACATTAAATAAAATTACATTTTAATTTTTTCGGTGAACTTAAACCTACCTTGTTATGTACGAGTATTTCCAATTAAACTGGTTTTCAGAAACAAACAATGTTGCAATGCTTAACGTTTTCCTTTCGTCGCGCTTCATCGTCCTGCATCACATTTTTCTTTTCATTTTTTGGCACGGTGAAATATTTTTTATTAGGCGCTATATGCTGTATTCGTTCGTCATGACATAAAGCAATATTTTTTCATTTGTCCGTTAGATGCATTTTCTGCTCTAACTTTACGAGTCTATTTTGCCACTAACTCTTTTAAACGTATCTACTGCGTTCTCCAAAAATGGAAATCGTTTACAGATATAAAGCACAATGCTGTATTAGGTATACACATGCGAATGTCGTGTGACGTCACAGATCTTCGTCTGTTGTGAAAAGAGCTCTAAGAAAACTATTCACAGTAAATATGTTTAGATGTATTTATAATTATTATGTACAAACACCTGACAATTGTTGTCATATATTCAAGACCTATTTGCTGACACAATTCTGTCAGCGCTGGTCAGAGAAAAAAAATTATTACGTAAAATATGTTTTGTTTGGTACAATTCATCATCCAGAAAAATAAACGCACTCATATTCCGACCACTCTATATAACTGCTAATTGTAAATAGTTTTAGGTCACCAGCATAAAGCAGACAACGGACTCTGTTAATGTAGTTAATCAATGCTATAAATAAGAATGGGCCTAAAACAGATCCCTGAGGTACATCCTATCCCTATAAAAATCTTTCAAAGCTGAAGCCACGGAATTGAACAAACTAACATTTAGTAGTTTTAAAACAAGTGCTTACATGAACACTTGAATCATCTCTTGATGTATTTATGTCCACTGTTTCAAATAAATCTGCTTTTAAACTTAAAATGATAAATTTAAGTTAAATCAGCAATCTGCAACGTGAAAAACAAGTCTTGCTGAACATTTTCCATGCAAACAAACACATCATTCTAAAAAAACGTGCGTGTTTTGGCACAATTCGCGTTATCGTTCGATTTGTGATTCCTCGAACTGCATTCGCAACACCTTGTTTATGACTTTAGACCAGATTTCTAGTACCTGCAATTACTGGGTATGTTATGCTGTTTGTTATTAGAAGAGTGCACGGCGAGGGGCAAAGCGTGGGGGCGTAGCCTTCGTTCAATAAGTCGCGGAGGCAGCCCGATACCTTGTTTGGAGAACGGCCGTGACCGAGGATGTGCCTACGTACTTTATTAGCTTAGTCAATAGAACATTCATGTATGCAAATGTTTGACAATTGTCGTATTATGCGGCATGAAAAAACAGTGTTTGTTGGATGGTGAGGAGCCTGCAAGAGTACTGTGCTAAGTGCTGAGATGTAGTGAACGGTAAATTTCGTACTAAAAATTACGAGGTCTAATCACCCAAATAGCATTATCGTAATGAAAACTGGTACAGCAACTTCAATTAGGTGGCTACTACGTAGAAGCCACTAAATCTACCACCATACAGCAAAATAACTCCAATTTATGTTAGCATAGTTGTAAGTACGTAATCCTGACCATTGAAAATCACTTCATGGTTTTGCAACTTTTTGGAGCTTCAGTTTGGTGTTACTCAAACTTGAAGGTGGATATTAAAGGTAACGGCAGCCAAGCATGCTACTTGAACAGGAAATTCCAGGACTGATTTTTTATACATTTATTGGAAACATTATAATGTTACATAGTTAATCGACAAACAAGTTCAATCCTTGGCATAACATGGCTCGTTAGTCGATGTTGATGGCTGTCCAAAACTATTTCATCTTCGGCTGACTACTAACCTTCTTTTAAGCCTCTTACATAAGTCGTGGCACCTTAACTAACTTAACACTATATGATCATAAGCCTTTAATATCATTTGAAATATTTTTTGATGTTAACAAGTTATTCTCCAGTCGAACTTATCACAAAACACATGGTTATTGGTTATATACAATTATATCATACTAAACCTAAACTGAGAGGAATTCTTAATTTATCCCTATTGTTGACTTTACCTAATTATGTCGGACTCAAGGTCTGTTCCCACAAAAGTCAGGGATTGGTTTCAAACTCTTAAAAATATTCGACCAATTAACTTGCGAATGTGTTTTAAGTGCATGTAACTTAAGAAGTAGTTAGACGAACAGTTTTGCAGTATCAAACTAGTCCTTGACTCTTGTGTGAACAAACTTTTAGACATTCTGTAAGCAGAATGTAACCAACTGATGCACCCATGGGTTCTCTGTTTATTTCTAACATGGCTTTTCCTGACAGTAAGCATCGTAGCATAAGTAGTAGTTTTTTGTTTCTCATGGAACACAGAGTAGACACCCTACATTGTCCATCAGATGAATTTAATTTAAATATGACAAAATAATTGTAAGACCTGTCGGTCTTACAATTATTTTGTAGATTCTAAATTTTAATTATGGTCAAATTTTTTAATTTCACTAAGTGGTTGACTGCTCCTGAACTTCTGTTTGCTTTTATTATTCTCCTAGTAATATTTTGCTCCTCGTCACACTGTTTTCAGCACCGCCAAATACACATATTGCATTAATGACATTTTGAACTGATAACTTCACTCCTGATTTTTGGATACAAATTTTCATCTATATTGGTCCAACGTCTTCTACATACAACAGATCAAAACTAACAATAACCTTGAGACTAAAGTAGGTACCTTACCACTAAACTTCGTCTATTGACAATTTATGATTCTCCTTGAACAACTACCACACTGGTTACTGCTTAATCCATAGACAAAATGATCCCACTTTATATTTTGCATCTATCTATCAATAAACTATCCACATAGTTGTTTGTGAATAACTGATTGTTTGTTTTGGACCTTCCCACACTCACCGGTGGAATATGGAGAGCCCAATTAGCATTTTCATACACGTTTCCTGACGTTATGTAACGTTCAGACCGCTCAAGCCGGCAACGTTGGTAAGTCTGGTTCATGTCTAAATGACGTAAACCGGCATGCGCTCGAGTTTGGCGCCACTATGTGTCACCTTGCCAGCATTTCGACACTTGAGTCGCGATAAAGAAAACTACCGGTCACTGCAGGGAAAAGGTATGCGTTTGTAAATAATATACATTCTCATAACTCGTTTTATTGCGTTCCAATGTATTATGAAGTTTTAAATAACGATGCACAGTTCAGTCGCGTTCTAAATTTAAAACAAGCTGTAAAAAAATTTTATTTCAAGCGAGCGAGGTCGTTACACAGAATTTCTACGACTTATTTCCTTATTCAAATGAGTTCATAACATGGACAGACAAAGAAAATCTATTATCTAGAAAAAGAGGAGTTACTCTTTCTTCAAAGAAATGTAAGATCTAAGTGAAATATATCTATAAGTACGTATTTTTTATTGATTACTACTGTTACTATTTTTATAACAAAATTCTTACATTCTTCAATAGTCATTTGGTCAAATCTCAAATTACACTATTCGCTTAATCTCTATTAAACATTTATGATGATGTATGGTCAACCCAGAAAATTCGAAGTCGATCTGATATGAGTTTTGGAAATATACGTGTAAAAATGATAGGTGTAAAAATGAAACGGTAAGTTCTAAACCAAAACTGTTAATAGCAGCAAATAGATAGATAGAATATCAACTTTAATATTTTAACTATTCATAATTGAAATAAATACTGCAAAAAATGTTGAATGGTACCATTGAATACTGTTGTTGTGCTCCAATTACATCACTTATGGTGCTCTTTAGGGTTCCAATAGTGGACTGCTGTTTCTGTTGCCGCTACTACAATATTTACAGCATTCAAGAAGATTTTTTTAAATGAATCTTATTATTTATCATATCTAACATTAACATCATGCTTTGTAGAAGAATATCTTTCAGAATGTCATCATAATTTTAAGTCAATAAAGGTAGCAAAATCACAACAACAATGCATAAACAACCACTGTCACCCATTATCATTGTAACTGCTAAAATATGTGCACCATTAAGAATGATAGCATTATGTAACGATTATAAATACCTGTCCAGTGACATATGACGTTAAAAACATTTTAGAATTGCAAATTTGAGTTAAAATTAATCTACATGTTACATGCACGCTATATAAATTGAAAGCTGGTGTGCAGTAATGTTCCTTGAATAAAAGTTCTATATATATAATTCAAGATATGATAATTAATTCAAAATAATAAAAAAAGCAACTAAATTGCTCGCAAATGTTTTGAGGATTTGCATAAGTATCTTCGGAACCAATTTGATTCGAAAACAAATGAGGAATTTTGAATATAATCCTCATTTAAGGTGACATTCATATGTCTTTATAGGACTTGTTCATTCATTTTAAAGCCGGAATATTTAACCTCCATTTCAAACACCTACGCATGAAATTCGAAGCGAGTACGAACATGATCTTTGCAAAATATTTACTCAACCTCTTGAACTGATTGTCACAAAAATTGTCGACGATTCTTTGACATATATACAATACAGACCCTTCTTAAATAAAAAAGTAACAGTAGTAAATGTACAGTATTTTGCGATGCACTTTGTCATCATAACCTCGTGAGCTGGAAACTCTGTTTTAAACATAACCTCGCAAGAAACCTGCTGTCTGTTCTCATTGCAGAGACAGGTATAGTTGTTTTTACAAAACCGTTTTTGTTATTATATTAAAAAGCGTAATAACATTAAGTTTTATATAAGAAAAGCTGGAAAATCGTAAGTTTTCAAATTGTGTAAGCTGCTTAAGAGTATGAAGGTTTCAGTTAAGATGTCATGAATAGTTTAAAACGTTGAAGGAAGGTAGGCAACCAGTCGGAGATTACAAGTCACCATCCACCTATGAGTGTCAAGCTGCGCGAGCAAATGAACTTGATCAATCAAATCATCGATCATCATCCGAGAAATAGATGCAAACATTTTATTTGGTTCGGGTGTATCTTGCGATACAAGCATGAATTCATGAATCTTATTTACAATAATTTAGTAGCAACAATTACTCCCATAACAATGTAAAAAATTACCTCATACTCATATGACAAGTAGAAAAGGTGTTTCTAATGTTTTCCAGCCTCCACAAATAGCTCCATGACACTAATTCATGTATTTCAGGACATTATTTATAGAGACCGTTAAATATATGATGTATACACCCAATTGTGCCGCTCTACTTCGAACTGGAGCAAACAAAACAGATATTATTTAACAATTCCTAGTCATAAAAAATATATATATAAACGTTGTCAGATGCAAACAAATAAATCTCCTGCGAAAGGAGGTGTGAAATATGAAGGTTTAATTTTAAATATTTATCAATCTAGAAGATAAAAATACTTGCAAACAAATTGTGGTTATCAACAATTATATTTACAAACTGGGGGGCCCGAATGAGGTTCTCGCGTTTTTATCTGTTTCGCCGGGTTTTTGTATAAAAAATTTAAATAATAGACGACGGACAACAATCGATAACCCCTCAGTATATGATTTAACATGATAGTAAACAGAACCATCCGAAAATTAAAAAAAAATCAAACATTAAGAACTGAACAGCTAAAAGCTTGGGACAAGACTTCATCAATTTTTTCGGACAAGGAGTAAATTCTCATATGCAATTTTCTGTCAATATAACAAAATATTTTTTGTATTTATCTTTTTGAGCATAGCACAGAGATGTGTTATCTTTCATCTGTTTTAGAAACATCGTTTCATTATTAACAAGTGCAGTAACATTAAGTAGTTGTTTTTCATGTAACTTTATTAACCTCAAAATATATGCTTCTGGTTATAATGTATCTACTTATTTACTTACATAAGGATTAAATTCCTCATAAGCACAAATGTATGTATTCCATTCCAAACGCGAGAGTTTCATTGTTTAAATTCTATAGAGTACGCTAATGCAATTAACAACATGAAGAAAAACTCCAAGGACTTTTTTCAATTAAATAGGTTCAACGTCCTTTCCTATTTATCCACAATTTTCAATAAAAATTCAAGGCCGATCCAACTCATTAACAATAAGTAATTATGTACCACCTTTCTTTACAACAGTAAATTGTGTGATTAATGCTTGTTTCTCTTATAAGTACTTACGAAGGTAAGTAATATTAAATTTCCTCATCTTCAACACGCCCTAGCCTAAATCCGTAGATACATTAGTAAGGGTCAGTATTTTGGTGTCCATATTTTCTAGAATACTAATATAAAATTAATTATTTTCAATCAAGTAAACAGTTGAATAATAATTCAGTTTTAAACTGTATTTAAAGTATCATCTACGTATTTGTATCAGTGTTGCTTGTTGTTACCTTTTGAAACCATCAGTGGAGCTAATGGAGTGGTAAGGAGTATAAATGTAATAGAAAATAATGTTATAAAAGCAATTTGGTTTTTATATAGATTATTTTGTGTCTGTGACAATTTCTCCATGACATTGATTTAGTGTTAATGATAACTGCCACCGTTTATTGTTTTTTTTTGTCAGTTTAGAGGAGAAAAACTACCTTTTCAATTATTACAAGTGCGTCAGGATTACCCACTAACAACAAAACAACACTTCGCGTACAGTTAAAAAAATGCCCATTTTTAAGAAAATCTAATAAAAGCAATACTAATAAATAATTGAAAACTTGAATGCGCCTAAAAACAAATCGGCAAACTATATTGTAGGAAAATATCTGTACCCGATACAAATTCCTTTATTTAATTACTATTAAACGTTTAAAGCTGAAAAAGGCAGAAAAAACTGATGGAAAACACAAAATCACAACGTAAAAACAAGAATTTTACTGTTTAGTGTTGCTGATTGCCGTATTCTAAACGTCAAACGTGCGCTCCGTCATAGTCGGCGGAGGTTTAATATAGTGTTGAAAAATTTGTTGCTTTATAAAAATATTTTTTAAGAATGATTCCGTTAATTCACATTTTTCTCTATCCTCTCTTAAAATATTTATACTGTCATAGTAACCCTATATTACTATAAAGTATAATCTATTAATACTGTGGCGTCTGTTAAACTTTAAACGCACTGTTACCTACATACAGAGATGTGTAAACACATTCTGGATTAACATTAGATTGTGTTCTTTTATGCTAAAATGATGATTTTTTTTCTTAGTGTTATTAAATTACTAAATATGTCTAGCAAATAAAAAATGTTTATGAATATGTATGAAAGAAAAATCTGTTTCTACGACGAATTTTGACAAAACAAAATTGCGATATTGTTTTTTTTTAAAAGTTTAGACCTCTGTGTAGATATGGACCTTATTCCAGTTACACCCTGTATGAAAATTATGAAATATGCCGCTACATGCACAGCCTGGATTCACAACTATATTTAGTTATGATACTAGAAACGCAAATTTTGGCAAATGAAAAACATGCTAAATATCAATAAAGATTGTTTATGTGTTTTTTAACCTTGGGAATAATTAATTTTGCAGTTAGTGTAATGATTTGGACCGCTCCACGCCAACAGCGATGTCATTGTTCCATTATTGTTTTCCGTCAACTATATATTTGCGAATTTATTGTTTCTCTATTAGATGCGCAACACGCGGAAAATTCTCAACATCTCAACGCATATCACGCTACCGGTAACTTTAAAATGGTCGTTCGCCGGTATAGTCAAGACGGCGTCTATATTATTTTTAATTCGCAAGTTAGCTGCGGCTATAATGGCACGTTTAAGCAAGTATTTTGTCAATTTTTTAGCTGTTTAGTAAGTATTTATTTATCCAAAAAATCATATAAAGTATTCATCTACAGAGTAGAAACCATGTTGAGTTAAGAATTCCTTTACTGCCTTATAAAATGCATTTAAACCAACTACATTTTTTATAGACAAATGAAGTTTATTGTATATGACGGTTCCCATATATATTGTATAAGGATTTCGTTTGTATAATTCTAGTCTATGCACTGGGTGTTTCAAATTATACCCATATCATGTAGGATATTTTTGGTAATTTTGGAATATAAAATTTTATAAATAGCTCTTTTTCAAGAAAATCAACTCTGTTTGCACGAGTTTCCCCAAAAAGCTAAGCCATATTTAAGATTTCAAAATTTGACAAATAGAAATTTCTAATGGTATTAATGCCAGACACCTGATGTAATCGGTTTAATGCATAACAGCTAGACGTACATTTTCCAAAAACTTGATCAATATGTGCTTGCCAATTTAGGGCGTGATCAATAAATACACCCAACAGTTTGAATTGAGTTATCTGTTGGACAGATTGACTTTTAATTTTTAAATGTGGACTAGATAGGTAATTACGTTCAACTGTATACAATTGCATGAAAGAAGTTTTGTTAGTATTTATAATCACATCATTCTTTCTAAAATAATCCAAAATAGATGATACATTAAAGTTTAAGTTACGTATGATATCTTTCAAACATTCAGCACTTGATACAACTGTAATACCATCAGCAAAAGCACAGTGAAAAATAGTAATTGATTTTCCTATGTCATTAATATAGAGCTAAAATAACAATGGACCCAAGACGCTTCCTTGTGGGACACTATATCAGTTTCAACTTAATCAGATTTTACATTATAGAAATCTACATATTGTTTTCTTATAACATCCATAACTGGACGGTAATAAATAACGACCCTTCTGCAAAACGTTTCATGTACAACAGTTTGCAACAATAATGACACTCTTTAAAATGCATTTTACCATTTATTTTGAACTGCTGACGTATTGGCAATTAAACCTACTCTCAACTTTTAACGCTAGTTCTTAGTTGTTTCACTCACCAATAGAGATGTAATGAAATTTCTACTCGGAAATTCCAGAAGCTCAAAAACTGTTTTGAGGAAGTGTCATTATTATTGCAAAATAACACAATTAAGAGATATTTTAACACAAGCTGAATTTGAAAAATCATTTTTCTTAAAAATATACGTAAATACTTTTAGAATAATTTAAGGTCCCGCAATTTTGGGTCACAATAAACGTTTTTCTGTTGTAATATATTACTATTTTTGTTTTACAGTTTTAATAATTTCTTATAGCGCGCTTTGAAATACTACGGGATATTACTAAAGTTTTATTATAAAACACTGGCTACTTTTCCTGAGTTGGCAAAATAGATATTTAGATATTTTATTAATTTGACTTTCATTACAACCCATTTCTTTATTATGTTGAGGAAAGTAAAATTTATGAACTAATTGAGGCTATATTCTTTTCCATTTTGGAAACTAAGGTCTTGATCCTATATTCGCAAGTTTTTTCAAAATTAATTTTTTTATCAGAACACCATGTGTACGGGAGTTACACCTTTAAATTTTATAATATGAATATAAAAACCTCAGAGATATATAATAAATTAAATAAACGATCATCTTCACAGTGAGATGGTCTTCTTGAATATGAAGAATCGTTCATGGCAATATGAACTCTCTCATTTCAAAAGCTGGATACTTCTCAAGAAAGTTGGACCACAAATAGTAAAAACACCTTGTATACCAGGGCGTGGTACACGTTAAAGCATGCGTTTCTAACAAAAGATTCAAGATCTTAGCACAAAATCTCGTTAATGCAGACACCAAAATCGTAGAAAGTGGAAACCTATGCAAAAACGGACACAACCATTTGTTCCAACTTCCTTCCAGTCGAGTGGCTGGTAGCACATACAAAATATTGTCTGTTAGTGTCGGTCAGGATGGGCTATTTATTATGTTACATAAAAAGATAATAGTCTTCGAATGGCCCAATAAATAAAATTGCCCTCCCTTATGCCATTGTCTTTCCTTGTACTTTATGGCTATGTTTATATCCCGGCAAGATCGTTAGTCTACGTTGGCAAAATTCACTTTCGAGTTTCGGTGGTCGGGCTAAATGGATTCTAATGGAAACTGTGAAATTATTATACGACAGACTTAGAATTTAATTACCGACTTCTCTGAAATGGCTAAGGAATAAGCTGCAAGTTTAATAACAAGAGGAAAGGTAATCTACTGGCAATGACAAACCTCTTTTCAATAACAAAGCTTTTGAAAACGGCTAATAGAGCCAACAATAATAGTTATTGGAACATTTTGTGTATGTATTATGTCTTCAATGCATTAATATACATTTCCAAATATGAGTTAGTTTTTTATTATATTTGTTTCAATTTACCAACCAGGAAGAAAACTGCAAACAGATCCATGTAAAGGTAAGACCGGTTCAGTTTAGTTTGTCAGAAGTAAACCGTGTAATGTTGTTCTGGAATGAAAATACCCCTGAAGGTCTTATGCGTAAATTCTACCATATTGCTGCTGTAGAATTAGCATCTTGGATTTTTTCAGATCGAGAAAAATAACAATGGCTCTCCAACAAATCGCATTGAATATAAGCCGGTGTTTAGTAAAACTTGCCAAGGTGATTGAAAAGCTGTACAAATAGTAAATAGTTGCCAATAGTAAAAGTCAAAGCTGCTCTGTACGCCTTTTCTATAAACTGATACCAAAATGGGCGAACATATTACCTCACCACAACTGCTCTTAAATCCTAATCAACACACACACACGAAACGAAAACTGATAATTGGTACGACAATATCCCTGTTGGAAAATATACTATTAATGGATGGACTAAATCGTCTCCTTAGGCTATTGGCCTGAATGTAAATGACAAAAAGATAATAAACCATTCGAACAGGTCAACTGCTATTAGAGAAATGACAAAAAATGGTGTGCAAGAATAACAATTGCTGAAAATGACTGGTCACAACAATACAATGTTTATAGTAACAACTTTAACACCTTATACTTCATAAACCCAGCGTTAATACAAAAAAAGTTATATGAACTACTCTCATTATTTTTTCAATATCAATTTACCCCAGTATTACCTACAAACAGGACACTTACAGCGCTATATAAATTCGCAAAATAGCAATGATACATCTCGCCAATAAACCGTTTCAACGATTAATTATTATTCCACACCATGATAAATTCATCTCGTCTATCATTAATAACTCAGTGTGAAGCCGCGATTAATGATTTAAAACTGGCAGCTCTGAAAAGTTGAAAGGAGAATTTAACACCTATTTACCTCGAGCTTACATATTTTGTAATGAACTTGAAATAGCTCTCCAAATCGAACAGATCTCTCTTTAGATTTAATTCGGATGAGACTGTTTTATTGAATATAAAATATGGAATTTTAGATAAATACAATGAGGTAAGTGGATTTGGTTGCGAAAGCAATGCCGTTAACCATAATCGCTTAAATAATTAATTTAAAGAGTCGTATGGATTAAAGCTTACAAATAATATGGTTTTGAACTCGTAAGTTATTGGCATAATCGACTTTCGTGTATAATACGCCACACTGTTGATTGGGATATTCCTTATATTTGTTGACATTTGCCTGGTACTTATTGGGCAAAATTATTATAAAAATTAAAATTATTTGAAGTTAAATATCGACAATGACAAAAAGTGACATCCTGTCAATGAATTAAATATGACAGTACCTACTTGAAAAATGTTCACCTTTTATGTAAAAGTTTTTATATATTTTTAGGTATTAATAATATTGTGTGAAACTAACTACTCAGTGGTGTAATTCAACGCAGGTTGGGGCTTTTGTCCACTGAGAAGTTAGTTTCACACAATATTATTAATACCTAAAAATATATAAAAACTTTTACATAAAAGGTGAACATTTTTCAAGTAGGTATTGTCATATTTCATTGACAGGATGTCACTTTTTGTCATTGTCGATATTTAACTTCAAATAATTTTAATTTTAATAATTTTTATAGTTAAATATTTGATTCAACTTAAAGGAGACCACCTGAAGAAGCAATCCTAAAAATGCAGAAATAGGTCAGATCTCATCTATTGTGGTTGATTTTGTCGTGTTCCCACTGCCAAAAAGTGAAGTTAGATATTTATAGAGTGAGTAAATTAGATTATTTTCTTTAGATAATTATCGAATAGAGCTTTGTCTGTGGAATTGTTCATTAGCATACCTAGATGTTTGGTATCGGAGAACATACATATGACTTCATCGATAGGAATTGTAGGAGATTTGATTTATATTAGCTTAAAATACCTTTCTAAAACAGTAAAAAATGTTACAAAAGCTAATAATAAGGAATATATGGGTAGATATTGTGGGTGTAATTCAACGCAGGTTGGGGCTTTTGTCCACTGAGTAGTTAGTTTCACACAATATTATTAATACCTAAAAATATATAAAAAGTAAAATGATATCTGATACGTCATAATGGTCACGTGACAACGTTGTGTGGTCTAGAATTTTCGATGCATTGTGCTTGTCATCAGTAAATGATTTAACTAAACGAAGGAATCTTGCAATAAGAGACTGACTTCGTAGTTATTTTCAATATACTTATCAAGAATACAGACTTCATTTAAGACTCTTCGAGGAATTATATTGAAAATTGTAACATACACGAATTTTGCGAATTATAAATTGTATGACTTCAATTTTATGAGGAAATATAAATTCGCTCCATAACAGTATATATGGCGCTGCACTTGAAGAGTCTGTATATGTATGTTACTACATTTTTCATTTAGTGACATTAATCTTAAAAGCATTTAACGCCAAGATCGCAAACCATGACGTTTTAGACATTATTTCCAGCGATGTAATTAAAATTCAAGTTCGAACTGCCCTTCGTATGTTAATACGATCGCTTTACTGTATATTTCTCGAAGTCATTAATAAAGTGTCATGTAAACATAATGATGCTATACTAAAATTTATCATGTCACGATAATGATATATCTCCTTTTTTGTGTTGCGCCCACATTCTCGAATGCATTCGGCTTTCAAAGATTACCCATCCGAGATAAGACTATCAACAGTAATAGCGTGTTTACTATCCCGTATGTGGGTATGTTAAAGGAAATTCGTAAATTTGGTGATTCATATGAGAAACTTTAAATCAAACTGTAAATATCTGAAACACTTTTATTATCTTAATTATCTAAAGATTATATGTCAAGTAGCTGCTTACAGAATAAAAAGCATTTTGATACAGTATGTTCTTAATTAAAACCAAAAAATTAGTCAAATTTTGACTTTTTATATATGCAGGTAATTTATTATATAACAATGCACCCATATAGTATGGATTTGACTTATACAGTATGCGCCAAAAGTATGGAATAAATTCAATAAAAACGAAACAATTATTTATTGAGAAAAATCCTCGAATAGGTCGATTTTTAATTTAAAAAATACATATTTTAGCGTAAAATGCGATTTTCAAATGTCATTTGTTTTCGAGTAATGACGTCATCGATTTTTTTTTAAATGGCAACACCATATTTTCTTCCTTGATTCTGAAAGATTGTTTAATTCTCTATCAGACAGTACTAAAATTTTGCCCTCTTACATAGGAAAGTTTTCGAGTAAATGACGATTGAATGTTAGAAAACGTAAATCAATTAAAATAAAGCAAAAACGTTCAAGCATTAATGAAAATCAGGAACAGAACATTTTGATAAGTATGGTGGATAATCCTCATAATTCTTCACGATTGGTTGCATTAAACAATGATACTAGTCAGAGCACAGTGCTACGTATCTTGAGGAAGGAAAAATATCATCCCTACAAAATTCAACTTGTGCAGGAACTCAATGAAGATGATCTCGATCGCCGCTTACACTTTTGCGAAATTCTAATGGATTTATGTCAAGGAAATAGAAATTTACACCGGCAAATACTTTTTTCAGATGAGGCTACATTTTGTCTGAATGGTACAGTAAACCGTCAAACTTGCAGATATTGGAGTCGGGAAAATCCTCATTGGATGGCAGAGGCACATACCCAACACCCTCAGAAATTAAATGTGTGGGCTGGAATAGTTGACGACAGAATAGTAGGGCCTTTCTTCTTTGAAGGAACCCTTACAGGACAAAGATATTTAGAGTTTCTAGAAAATGCCCTTGTTCCAGCCCTTGCAGTAATTTTTCCTAACGATAATGACCCTGACATTCCTGACGATACCATATGGTTTCAGCAAGACGGTGCACCTCCGCACTATGCGCGCCCTGTACGAGATTTTTTGGACAACTGTTTTCCTGGGAGGTAGATCGGCAGACGCGGACCGATAGAATGGCCTGCAAGATCGCCAGATCTTACACCTCTTGACTATTTTTTATGGGGATACTTGAAGTCAAAAGTGTACATTAATAAACCACGTAATTTAGAAGAACTTCAAAATCGCATTCGGGACGAAATACGCAGAGTTACCCCAGAAATCATTCCTAATGTGCAAGAAGAATTTCTTCACAGACTTGCGCATTGTCAAGAAGTTGGTGGATGACAATTCGAACATTTAATTTAAGTATAAAATTTAATCAATTGTATTTTATTTTACATACCTCAGAATTGTTACCTTTTTATGAATAAAATTTACGTTTTCTAACATTCAATCGTCATTTACTCGAAAACTTTCCTACGGAAGAGGGCAAAGTTTTAGTACTGTCTGATAGAGAATTAAACGATCTTTCAGAATCAAGGAAAAAAATATGGTGTTGCCATTTAAAGAAAAATCGATGACGTCATTACTCGAAAACAAATGACATTTGAAAATCGCATTTTACGCTAAAATATGTATTTTTTAAATTAAAAATCGACCTGTCCGAGGATTTTTCCCAAAAAATAATTGTTTCGTTTTTATTGAATTTATTCCATACTTTTGGCGCATACTGTATAGTTCCATTCTATGCAAGTCATATTGTAATTTTGTTCCATATCTTGTAGAATATTCGTGAAATTTATTTTTCAAATTATAATTGTTAATATTTTGTTTATCAAATTTCAACCACAAAGAAGGTAGTGTTAATATTTCTTTTACCACAAAAGTAGATCTGCACGATTCAGAATACTTTAATCCAAATATATTTCTTACGGCACGTTAGTTAGTAAAAATATTCTATTGGAAACTGTAGTTTCCTCAAAAAATTATTGCATAACGAATTATAGATTAGAAATTTGAATGATAAAATACTCTTCCAGCATCTTGATCAGCAATATAGTGTAGCCTTCTTAAAGCAAAACATAAACTCGCATATTTTTGGCACACATATGCAACCTGATTTTTCCAAGACAATTGCATGTCTATATGTAATCCTAAAAGCTTATAAATAGTAACTTGTTCGATAGATTTCCCATTTAATGATACCAATGGACAATGAACGTAGAGAATGGAATTGTAATATGTAAGTTTTTTCTTAATTCATCACAAGATGATATTTTTTAAATATTCTTGTATATTTCTAAGATTTACATTCATCTGCAAATGCAGTATAAGAAGTTGATATACAATTTCCTAAATCATTGCACTACAACAAAAATAGCAGAGGACCTAATACACGTCCTTGTGGGACACCAATTGTTACAGGTAGATGCTTTCAGTTTTCATAAATAAATTGAACAAATTGTTTTCTGTTTGTTAATAAGTCCCTCAATAAATCGAAACATAGTCCTCTAATCAATAAATAAGTCTAGTATCTCATTATTTGCATCTAATTGTTTGTATACAATATCAAGAATAATTAACAATGCTGTAATAGTAGACATATCTTCTAAACTCATGCTGATTTTTAGATATTAGATTATTTGCTTCTAAAAAATTTATTATCCTTTTACTGATATTTTTTTTTATAATTTTTGAAAAAAACAGATAACAAAGATATTGGTCTATAGTTTCCAATTAATTCTGGATGTCCTTTCTTAAAAAGTGGAATTACCTTAAATATTTTCGAAGTATTAGGAAAACGCCATTTCCGCGTATATTAGCTACGATTAGTACGGGCTAGCAAAATATTTAGCTACCGTTATAAAATGCTTACTTGGTGCAGTTTCAAACTTTCCAATCACAGATAAAAATAAAAATAAAATTATGTTTAAATCAATTTGAAGAACTACGCAATCGTGCAAACTATTGATGGATGAATATATTTTCAAATCGTCAACAAAAAACAATATGTTGCCGGTGCTACAAAAGTTAAGATCGTTAACAAACAATGAGAAGAGTAAAGGTCCCAGGTTGGAACCCAGCAGAACTTCTGACTTAAAATCATTGTAAGTAACATAATTATAACGACCGGAGAGATAACATTTTAACAACTGTAATGCAATATCAGTAAATCCATAACTAGATAATTTGTGCAATAATATTCTGTGGTCTATACCATAAAGTGCCTTTGAGAAATCCGTATAAATAACGTCAACTTGGTCTAGGTTATTTATTACATTTGACATGATAAGTTAAAAATTTTTTAAAAGTTTATGAGTAGGCCTCAACTAGAGGCAGTACAATTGTAATATACAACCTCTTCCTTTGCTTTGGACTTTTCCAAATATCTTTATGTTACTGCAAATAGTACTTTCAGCTTTTAGTATCAAGAATCTACGTCTCTTACAGTAAATTTATGACAATTTTACGTGATACATAGTGAAAACTATGGTGTAATAAACTCATTAGTTTCCTGTCACTTCGACTGAGCATATATATTCTCACATCTGGTATATACCGAGCAACTGAAAGGCCACCATGAGCTGAATATAAATAAGTTACTTTTGATATTAGAATTTCTTTTAAATTATAGTCTAGTATTATTTTCAAAGTGCCTTTAAGTCTGAAGCGAGATTAATCTAATATTTTAGTACGACTTCACTGCTTCTACCAGTATTTTAGCAAGTTTCTATACAGGGCGGTTTTTTCAGTCCATGCATAACTGAAGAACCTTGCTTGGTTTCATGGCATGGGTTACTGAAATTTTAAAGATATCATGGAAGCTCGTTTATCATAAAATGGAAGTAATTCAAAAGAACAAATTAATTCAATCTTTATCCAAGAGGGATATGGGGGTGTATCTCAAACACAAACCTTTGATAAAATAACAAGACTATTAAACTAACTTTCCCATACATACTGATAGATAAAATGACTATAAACAATAAGGTAAACCTTGGAAATTAAAATTTTTTCTATGAGATATTGTAAAATGTAATGAGAAGAGAGAACGAGAAATTGAGCAATTATATTAACTTACTTTTTTATTTTAATATCTTAGCCCTAGTTTTTTTATTCATACCTAACTTTTATAGGTAGTAGCACCTTTTCTTTTTGAGATTCGACAAACTATTATCACAGCATAGGTAGACCAGCAGTTTCACTCCATTGTCGGCACTTTGAACTGCTTTTAGTTTCTGCGGTGACCTCGAAATGTGAGTGCGATAGCACATCCGATAGAATTGACAGAATCGGTGATCAGGACCGGAATAAGAAATTTTTATTTGCGCGTGAAAGTGTAGTTATTCCACATGAAAGTTTACGTTATATCTATCCACATTATGTAATAATTCATTATACAGTTATAAATGGGTAATTCAACATGTACTATATATCATTTACTGCTACTAACATACAATGTGAAAATTTGATTTATTTCTTTGGACTCTTTAAAAAAAAAGAGTTTAAAATATATATTATTGCACTACAAAACATTTTTATTTATTTACTTACTTTTTTTGTTATTAGTGATAATTAAATTTTTTTGGGATTGTTTTAAATTTAAAATTTAACATTTGAAGTTTAGTGGACAAATAATTTATTATGATTTTTTTTTGTCTTAAATGATCTACGTAAACCAGAAGACAAGTATTTTTCAGAACAGAGAAATTATGTTTACTTAACTTTGAAAATTGTTAAATTGGAGATAAAAGTGCAGTAAAATGTAAATTTGGAAGAAAATTATTTTTTATTATTTTGTTTTGAGACTTACTCTCGTTATAGTGACTACAAGAAATATGATCATCTACATAATTTGAAGATGAGCCGTCTTGTGCAGGAAACGTTGGAACGGCCTCTTTGCGTAATCTATTGCGCGAATCGTTAGAAAACATATTATTTTAAAAATGTATTTGACATAGTTTGTATGAACTATTACTAATCCTGAGCAGCTTTTCTAATAAATCTTCTCTATTAGAAGCCTCTGCACAGAACTTTGCTCTAAAATAAAAATTTGTATTTGTGAATAATATAAATATGTATATTTTAAACTTCATTTTCATGAGAAGTATTTATATTCCAATGTTATACTTAAGAAATAAGTTAATAGGTAAGGCAATAGCAGTAAAATATCATTTATGGTTTGTACAGTATATTATAGATTACTTATTACTTATGTATGTCTTTAGCAAATTTAAAGAAACTTAAATTACTATTTATATATTTAAACATCTAACTGCTGCGCAGCGACTCGTTTCTCGATCAGACTCAAAATATTGCTTTAATACGGCTCTGTATAACCGATGTTCGCACTCCCACAGTTGGATGTAAACTGAGGTCTCTGCAGCTTGAAATGGATGCGCGAGCTGCTATGCGCGACTTATTATTTCGGCCCGAGTGTTTTTACTGGTCTCCCTATACTGTGCTATTATTAAGAAAGGTGAGTTTCTAAGTAAGTTTGGAAAACTTAGTAACTAACTAAACAAAATTTTGAAGTGCTACTTTGATTTTTTGATTTACCCAAGTAGATAAATTTCAGTCTAACAATGAACAATAAAATATAAATAAAATAATTACATATAATCAAAAGAGCCACATGTTCATTTTTTTTAAGTATTAATTTGTCCAATAAAGGCATGCGAAAATTTGAAAAGGGTCAATTTAGATAGAAGAGTAACTAAAAATATATATTTGTATATTTCTTTGTTCATTCATAATGTGTAAGAAGAAAAAATCTGTGTTGTGACGTAAAGAAATTGGTTTTTTACATTGCTTCGCATAAGAATGAACATGGAAATAAAAACAGTTGATATATTGTTTAGTTATTCTTTAATCTTTTAAATCAATACATAACTGTATTTTAAAGTTTATGTGTGGTGAGTTATAATATACATACCTACATATAATATTTATTTTAATTATTTGCATTATTCTTCTTTCTTTCTTATCCTATCAAAATAATTTTAATTAGGACATGTTTTCTATTGAAATCATATAAATTTATTACTTAATCACATCAAATTAACTGAAAATTTCGGAGGCAAATTGAAATTTTAAATAATAGACTATCATCTTGGTCCTAATCTTAATGCACCTCGCAGACAAAACACATTTACAAGCTGCAAGTCTTAAGAACAGGTGGTAATGTGCAAAGCTGCACAAAATAGCATAAACCGGGTTACTAGATCCAGCTCGGCCCATTGGTAAGTCCCACTTAGGGTTAATATAACTCTGTGCACGTCAGGAAACAACTTACTCAAAAACATTTTCTACTGTCATTTATTGCATTCAGGTATATAAGGGACATAATAACTACAGAATTATATTATCCATGGTTAACTATCACCAAGTATAAAAACTTTAACCACATGCTTAGGGAGGCCAGACACGTCGTGGGAACGTAGCAAGCACTAAAAACTTATCCCTTCCATTTCCATCTTAGGAGCGTAGTGGAAACAACTCTACTACGATCCCCTGGCTAGTGGAAAAAACTTTAAAGTACCTACAATAGTCAAAGCTACGTTCCAACGACTAATTGTGCTAGTTGGGTTTTTATCAGTGTATTTTAGAGACACCCTATATGCAGCCTGACCCTGATTTTCGCATTTTGGTCTCTAGCCCCAGCACTCATCCATGCAGGCACAGAACCGCCTCCAGCCGGTTTTTGTCGCTCGCGCTGCAGAAGACCCCGTTTTATGTGCACCAGACCGTGTTAATATGGTATTGTTCCCCTTTACGGCCTTCGAGTAAGAATAGGCGTACGCCTTTGTTCCGACACGTTAATTTGTAATAATATTGTTTGGTTTTAGCGCGCTGGTTGCTATAAATACTGCATAATTATATGCACCAACACGGGCCGTTCTTTACAAGATGCGCAATTTTTTTTTCGCGCACACAGAGACACGCCAGTGAATATCGAGCCAGATAATCGTCGTAAATTTTCTTAAAGCCCTCGCTGTAAATCCTGCAACCGTAAACATCCCAACCATAAAAATGTATGTATGTACGATATATACAAAGTATTTTTAAAGGAGAGCGTTTTATGTGATAGCCAAAGTTTTGTACCGAGTTTGGAGGGATTAAATCTGACAACAGTGTAACACTTTGTTGAAACCTAAGTTCGTGCTTCTCCCCTTCTTGTTTTGATAATGATTTGCATTGATTAACATCAGGAACTGCGAAGTTTGAAATAGCTGACGGAAAAGTTGATAGACAGGGTGATTTTAAGATCATAATGTCATTATTTTTTTTTTAAATAGGGAGAAATGAGTATATACGAATATGCCACTTAAACATTTTTAAATGCAAATTTTCGCCGAATAAAATATTCTCATTATTTAAACCCCTTTTTCACTAAATTAGCTTCCAGTTCAACTCGGTATCAGCTTGACGCGATGTTGCCAAATTTAAATAGTTTCCTAGTACTTATGGTACTGTTAAAATATGTAATGAATGCTATAAATTATTTTTTAAAAGGATGCAAGTAACATATTAAATTTCAGTTTAAATGATATTTACATAAATAGTGAGAGAAAAACAATACTCACTAGGTAAATTAAAGAGGCTGAAAAGTTATTTGTATTTAAATAATGATAGTAATACAAAAAACCTTCGTGCTATCAACAAAACAGAGACATATTCAGGGATAAAAAATCCGGCAATTCGAATCTGGGCCTACCGTATTTAGGTCAATAACTCTGTTTTCTATACACACTCAAGAACTGTAGAACCGTCAAATAATAACAGAAATAAACATTTTCTTAACTTGACAAAATTCAAAAAATAAAAAAAAAACATGAAATTGGTAAAACTCATAATTAAATGCGATTTGCATTATTTGATAATATCAGCGTAAAAGCTCAACTTGATTCCGCTTTCAAAAACATAATGAAGAGGTGATAAAAAATAGATGTTTTATCTAAACGCACATAGCTTGAGAACTTGCACTACGAGAACATGATTAGTGAATTTTACGTCAGAACCTGTCAAAACGTTAAATGAATACTTAAAAAATACAAAATCACAGCAGAGGTTTCTTTTCAAAATATAAATTTTGTTTCATTACTACGGCAATTCAAAAAAATTCCAGAAATGTTGGTCTCCTAGGAGTAGAAATTCATACGGGCTATCCATATTTATAAAGCCTTAGTTCGCCATGCATATTATAACTCCCTAAGGCGCTATCCACATTTATAACGCCTTAGGGCGCTCTTCGTATTTATAACGCCTTATGCCGTTGTCAGATTTTACAATGCCTTAGAGCGCTGTCCACATTCACAACGCCCTAGGGCTCTATTCATATTTATAACGTCTTAGGGCTCTCTACACGTTTATAAGGCCTTAGGGCGCTATTCATATTTATAACGCCTTAACAATTAGAACTGTAAATTACAAACGAGGTACCAACAATATTTTAGTTGTAATCATACTGAATAAATTCTAAAAATGGCAAATATACAGGATATTCCAATTGAAAACCAAAATTTGATTAATCTGTATCTCATACATACGCCATTCAACTGCTGATTAACAGATTAAGCCGAAGATTCGATGACCTCCAAGTCCGACACTGCGTCTTGGCTGCCGACGTCGAAGGTGGTTTACGGAGACGTCACAGAAGCGGGCGCCGTAATTAGTAATTAGTCCCTGGACTGTTTCTCACCGACTATTTGTTAACGACGCCGAGTTGTTAGCGATACGTTACTGTGTCTTTAGAGTGTGGATTTACGGACCTAATCAGTGGATTCGGTTGCTGCCTTGTTAACAAATAGCTGATAGGAGTTAATATTCCCAACTTCCAAGTCGGGAGGTCAGCGACGAATCATGGGGGTAACTTCTGCTCGACGGGTTTGCTTCGTGTACAGGGCGTTTGGTGGAAATTGGATTGTACTGACATAATTTAAGTTTGGCCTCTGAAATGCGAATACTTTAGATAAAATCAGTGATTACTGAAAAGCATTTAATATTTAAATTGCTAAAAGGACGGTTTCAGATATAGGAAGGATAAATATCTTATAACATCTACTAGGGTATGTTTACCTAGATATGAGGCCAGTAGACAAGTTATTAATCGAAGTAGATGTGCTGGTAAAGGTAACACTTTTGCTTCAGTTGCAGACATGTATTGCAATGTAATCTTTTTCCAGTGATTATTGAAAAGTATTTACTGTTTAAATAGTCAAAAGGGTAATATATCCATGTCTATCTTCGCAAATTTGTATTTACTTTTTTTTTTCAGTAAACACCTACAACGAAAATTCCTGCTATTTTATTTAAAGTAGATTGCATTGAACTTGCTTTAGTTTCTAGTTTGTTTTCAGTTCTCACACAATCACCATTGGAACTACCGTAAAAATGTATAGTCTATTGGCGTGTTTTAATAGCAATCTTTGTCGCTACACAAGTTCACGAATCACATAGATGAGTTTCTAACTAATACACTAATATATACAAGTCTTCGACCTGCTAAAATGTTGGTTTTCTGTTAATTATACTAAACAATGTATGTATATGTAGTGTACAACAAGTAGGTATTAATAAAATTGACCCTGCATTGGTAGCTAAATATTTCGTACTTAAAAATCCATCTTTATACACACGTTACTGTTTCTGACACAATTCAGCTTCTTCATTGGCTAACAAAGGAACTGATATGCAAGGCATAAAGATTGGCGCTCCCCTACAGTACAAGAGACAAGGTGTTTGGAAAAGTTGGTACAAAACTTAAGGCGGTAAAAGTAGAGTCATAAAGGTTCCTATAAACATTAGTCCTCTGGAGAAACGTTACTAAAAGGTTCCAAAGAGGTCTTATCATTTGAATATTTTCCATAAGCAACTGCCATACATAAGAATTGTTTGTTCTAAAGCAAGCAGATGCTCTTCTTACACTCGCGGTAGAATTACGTTCAAATTATCTTCGTCTAAATCATTTATATGCCTCCCTGGACGGCTACATTCACGATATCTTGGAGTTAAGGCTCCTGATTCCATCGCTCTTGCTTGATTTTCCTTAAATAATCTTGTAGAAGGCTTCCATCAGGAAAACGTTGCCGATACTCTTTGAGCCGCCAGACTATTTCCATTACAGAAACCTTAAATAAAATGCATATCGGTATATTCACGGTTAGTAATGCATGCTGATTCACGGTTGTAAAAAAATCGAATGGAATGCAAAGTCAAGCACAAAGATCACAACTAAGAAAATAAAGAGATGTTAAGAATTTAAATGATAGAATGCGAAAGTGACAATGCAACTGTTCTGAATCATACCTACATTATTTAAAAAATAATTATTTCTCTCTAAACTACGTAGAATATGAAAAAAAATAGATTTTTTTATTTAAAAAAGTCTTATTAATTAAAACAATATTGTTTGTTTAAATTTAAAGGAATTCAGAAATTTCGGAAATTTTTTGTTAAGGTAGTTACAAAACTACCCTTATTTATAACTGATTTAGATGGAAGACATGTTCCATCAATTATAAATGAAGCGGACTTGCTGATATATGTATATTATAAATAGGATTCCAAACTGCAGAGGTATATTCCAACCGAGATCTTCCTAACATTCATATGACAAAGAAGCAAGTCTCAATATGTTTATTAAAACTTAGTTTGTGATAAAAAATCACACCAAGATCTTTGATCGTGCTCTGACGGTGCAAAGTTGAATCTCCAACTTCATAATCATACAGAACCGGCTTTAACTTTCTAGAAAGGTTACAACATTGCATTTATCTGGATTTAAATGCAGGCTATTATTTACACACCAAGTAATTATTGATTGCAAGGCTATTTGAAGGTACTGACAGTCAGTTTACCTCATCCGCATACATAAGAATATTGACACGTATGTCCAAGCCAATGTCATTAGTAAATAAATGAAAAAAAATGTGCCCAAAACTGAGCCCTGTGGAACACCTGACTTCTGCAAAAACTCACCAGACCTATAATCTTGAATATTAACAAATTGATATCTATTCTGACACTTATGATAGCTAAAGATCCTTATGGTATGATTATTACCTACAATATTCTTTCCATTATATTAATAAAAAAGAACGTTGTTTTATAAAATATCCAAATGATAAGACCCCTTTGGAGGATCGTATCTCAGTAACGTTGCTCCGGATCAATGTTTATACGAACTTTTTTTGGCTTTACTTTTACCGCCTTAAGTTTTATACCAATTTTTCCAAACATATACAATGAAAAATGTGAAACTAAGAATTAGGATTTTTTTGTGTATATACAATTGAAATAAAAATCCTAGATCCGGCCCTGTGTCATGCAAGCCAGGAGGCCGATCACTGCCAATATCCAGGACCTCCTAGACAGTCGCCTCCGCAAATTTTCGTATAGGTATTTTGATAATTGATTCGAAGCCGGTAAATAATTCAGTTAGGATCGCGGTGCCTGTGAACGAACTAACAAGGATAATGGTATCCGCTTTTAGCAAGCATGGCGCGAGCGCGCCATATCGTCCTACCGGATCGTTAATGAATGCATCGTCGGAGTCTGGCCGGGATTTTAATTAGTATTTACTATTAAAAATCTCAAACGCCGCGATTGAAATCAAGGAGGCGAAGCTCGGTGGAATGTTTTTCATTTGTCGAGCAGCGGGATGGAAATTGCAGAGAAATAAATCGTTTTTTTTTTTGTGAATTGGGAATATTAAAGTATTTTGTGCCTTTAATTGGTAATTCAAATGCAAGATATAAAAAGTAATATAAACAGAAAATTTTTATATACAGTGAGATACGCAGTCAAACTAAAAAATAAAAATACTAAATATTAAATCTTGATTTTGATTTGATTTACAAAGGTCGGGATATAAACAGGCTAAAAGCCCTACATATTGGATGAAATGGCGGATTTAGCCCTAATTTGGTTCTACTATGGTCAATATAAAAAGGGACAAAACACGTGTGTCCCTAACTGGTACATGAAAAGGTAAGATGGACAACAACTCAGGAGAATCTATAAAATTATTTAGTAACTTATACAAAAGTATAGGTCCGTCTGAAACCTACGACACTCTAAAGACATCAAGCCAAATAATAAACTAGTAGACGAGATATCGTGAACGTTATACAGTCCATGAATCCTGTAATTGAGAAATTTACATTGAATTCTTTCAAAGCGAAATATATGTACCTACATCGTAATAATAACTCCATATGACACAGGCAAAATTCAATCTACTGTAAATATATGCAAAATAAATTGTTTTAATAGCTCTGGCGGATCTAAAATCTTTGCATATTGTTTTAATAAAACCAAGCATTTTATTACACTTACAGGTCAAATAATCAATATGAAATGTAAAACTCATTTTACAATTAAAAATTACTCCCAAATCCTTAATCTCAGTTACTCCTTCAAGACTTACATTATTTATCCTATAATCAAATTTAATTGGAGTAACATTTTTAGTAAAAAAATACAGTGACATTTATTAAAATTTAGATATTACTAACACAGTATTTGGAAAAGCTATCTAAATCGTTCTGTAACAATAAACAATCTCGGCACGAATTAACCTTAGTGAAAATTTTAATATCATTCGCATATAAAAGATATTTACAAAATTGAACGAGCTTCCAATGTCATTAATGTAGACCAAAAAAAATAGTGGGCCAAGATGAGACCTCTAAGGAACTCCTGAAGTGATACAAAACGCTTTAGAACAATAACCATTAACGGTGACAATTTGAGATCTATTAAACAAATATGACGATATCCAACGTAAAAGATTATCACAAACATCAATTTTTTTTAGAAATTTAGACATTAATAATAATTAGACATGCTTTCGATAAAGTGAATCATAACATTCACTTTATCGAAAGCATTACTGAAGGCAACATAAGCAGAGTCTACTTGAATCCTATCAATAGTATTTGTTATATAATTGCTATATGTTAATAAATTGACATCAATCGATCTTTGTGGAAAAAACATGTTATTCAGTTATTATAGATGTCTTAAGGCTTCTGAGAAGTACATACATAATTTACTAATACCACGATAATTTGATACATGTGTTTTATCTCTTGTATTCTTGTAGATAAGAAAAAAATCGCCAATTAGTAAGTAATACTAGAATAAATAAATAAGATTGCTTGGTTGTCTAATTGTATTATGTTATATATCTACAAAAATATTCAAATATTTATATATCCTTCTTCTAAGATTATCTCAAAAATATTATCTGAGACATGGAGCCTTTTTAAGTGTGGTTGAGCGTGGTGGAGAAACTGACAATCTGCGGTCGAGGCCTGGGCAACAAGACCTTACTTCCGAAGTAAATGTGTGGGCTGGAATTGCTAACGGATTACTTATTGGCTCTTTCATTCTGTAAAATCGGTTAACTGGTGCTTTTTATTTACTCTTTTTGCGTAATAATTTACTGGTACTCCTCGAATAAGTTAATCTCAACGTTCTACAGCATATTATTTTCACGATGATGTTCCACCATATTTTGCGCGACTAATGCGACAAATTTTGAATCATGTGTTTCCCGAACAATATCCGAAGTGACACCCTCAATCACCTGACTTAAATCCGCTTGACTTTTATTTTTGAGGTCACATAAAAACTATAGTGTATGTTACCGAAGTTAACTGAAAAACATTTTTTCTCAATATTCGCCGTCATTTGTCCTCAGCTATAATTTCCCAAGTTCATGCTTATAGATTAAGAATCACCTTGTATAAACTAAATAGTAAACTGAATGGTTGTAGCAACATTACCGTTCCACCCTGTCGAATTAAACGATAAAAAGGCAGAAGAGTAAAGTCACATTGGACTGATGATGCCTGTACCATCAATAAAGCTATTCATCTACGCATTTCTAAGAGACCCGTCATTGACAATCTCCATCTGCCGGCGTTATTCATCCCTAAGTGGCTCGTCAGTCTACTAAAGTTTAATTTGTCATCCAGCGACATAGCTAACTTTAACTGAAACCCTCAGAAATACAACCCCGAAGCGTATTTATTAATTGTTGTTTTCTTAAAATAGTTATTTTCCTTTTTGTTTTAAATAAAATGCGTATTATTTATGTTCTGTTTTATTTTCAAGATTAACTGATATAAAATAAACATTATTATATGGAACATTTTTCATATTATTTCAAAGTTAAACAATCCTTATCACCCACAGTTACTTTAGCTGTAAGGGAGAGTGGGGTAAAATCGCACACAGGGTAATATCGCGCACATGGTAATATCGCGCAGTGATATTTTGCCCGTCTAACAATTAAATTACTCAAAGCAGATAGTGCTGACATCTAACTGTGGATCATTCAAATACTGTAGAGCAGTAAATGAATCGTTAAATGTGACGTCAATGGAGTTTTATTTACAATGTTAGTATGCCTTATAATATTTGTGCTCTCTTTAATGAAGCAAGGTAAGTCCTAATTTATTATCTGGATTTTATGTTTATGTTTTGTAAATCCTATTAAGCCTGAACTTTATTGAATTAGCCACTAATGTTTTTTTATATAAACCAGTTTTGTACACAGAAGTACCTTCGGGTAATACCGCGCAATCCCAACATTTAAATTCATATTTATCCCAACAAAAAGAGGGATTGGTAAAACATACAATAACCTTAGCCAAACTGTTTTATGAGGTGACTCCCCTCAGTCTCAGAAAAAATTTCTATGATTTTGCAACAAGAAATGGAATTATCATAAAAAACTTGCCAAGAAAAAACAACCCAAAAATTAGTCTTCGATCACTCGAAGATTCCAATTCACATTGAATGTGAAGTGGAAACCTGCAGCAAGCACATCAGCATTCCAGCAGAGAAAATATCAGCACCAGCAGATTCAGTAACCCTAAGTACATCAACACTTAAGAGTTCCAAAATACTGAAGCCATGAAGACCTATAATCCTCTGTTGTGTTATTTAAAATGTGACTACAGTTCTAAGAAAAGGATTTCGTAAAGTTATAAAAGGAGGAACCAGAAAACAATTCATACATTTTAAGAAGCACACCTTTAAAATAAACTTTTAGAAGAATAAGAAAACAGAAGTTCAAAGCGCTGAAGATAGCTGCAGTATCTATATGTGAAAAACAAATATGAGTTCTATCACTTGGTTTTTTACTTTTTCAAAAAAACTACAATTAATCCTAAACATGCAAGATATTAGCCTATAATATACGCATCATTATGCCACAGGGTGGGGAATATAATGTATTTGCAAAATTTCTCAGTTGTATCAGATTTAATTTTTCAAATCAATTTCATGATCTAGTAATTATTTTCTTCAGGTGCGCGGTATCCCCCACTCTCCCCTAATTATCCCAACGAATTTCAACTCAACTTCAGTTGTGGGAGAGTCTGCGCCATAACTAACTGGAGTTAAGTCACGACCCCGTGATAACACACACAAGAAACGTCGGTGGTTGTACGCGAATTCCCCGAAAGGAGAAGTGAAACTCTAGCTGAATTATAATAATACGCAATCATATTACGCTGGAGTTGTCTTCTAGGAATTTGGGGAGAAGCTTGGGAAAGAATAACATACTCTGTCGAGTTGGATTAATTTAATACTTCGCCGAGTTGCCTCTCTGCCCCGTATAAAGGCGTGTGCACACCTTACTCCGAGCGAATGAACCTTTGAAGGCTGTATTAGGTGGCCGTAGTTTATTGCAAGACCACATAGACCTCACAAAATATCTTAGAAACTATGAAAATTGTACAAACAAAAATATGTTTGATGCTGATGTGTACAAGGTAGTCATGGAATAAAATTCATCTAAAAGCGGGCACCCTGTATATTCGTAGTAGAACTAAAAATAAACCGCATTAAAAACGGAACGTGCCTAATTTTTTGTAAAGCAAATAATGTAGAAAAGGCAGTAATAATTTTTGCAAAAAAAAAATAAAAGCCACAAACAAATGGCAAATGCAAAAACATACATAAACGCTCAAATTACAGAAAATATATTTGGTACAATTTATTCACAAAGTACAAAATATTCACCATTTATACAGGGTTAACTATAACTAAGTACAAATATTTTAAGCTGGGATAGAGAAAATTAAAAATTAACGGAATCACCCTTTAATAAATTCCAAACTTATTTATAAAGCGGAAAATTTTTTTTTCGATATTATATTAAATCCTTATTTAACGCTGTCTATGCGACCCACCCACCGCACGTTTAACGTTTACAGAGTAGACAACTAGCAACACAAAGGTAAAATTCGCTGTCATGTCACAATTTAATTCCTGTATTTACGTTGCTTATGGGACAAGATTGCCGTAGGTGCGTTAACAGTTTTCTTTTATCTATTAGTACCTACCTATTCCTAATAAATAGACATCTAACCTATGGGAAGTATGTAAAAATGTAGTTTTGCCAGTTTGTAACGAAATAATGAAAAACGAATGGAAAATACTGCAGCTAACTGGACTAATTGTTACCTATCTATCAGGTATTATTACTAACAAGTTATAGGTTGACCTTAAGGGCAGATGTAAGCTTAATCTATGGATCTAAGTCATCTCAGTCGATGCTCATCATAGGCGCCGACTTTCCACATGAAAAGAGGGTTTTGACTCATATTTTTAAATATCGAGCTCAAAATCTTTTTTATTGTCTTTTACGCCTTCGTGAGCACGTGGTTATTTTTTTACTTAGTCATAATTAACCCTGTATATTATTTATAGATAGTAGGTACAGAACAGTATCATATTTTTTTAACTTATAAAAAGAAATAAATAATAAAACAAAAATAATTCAGGAAATTTGCTTAAACATTTCTCTTGAAATATTTTTCTAAAATAATCTAACATTTCTTCAACTAGAAGGAACATCTGTTGGTTACAAGTCACTCACTTAAGAATGTTCACATAAAGATATAGAAAGAGATATCAAGTTGCTTAAGTTACACGAAAAATGAACCTTGAAAGGTCTTATAACTCATAGATCATTAAAAATTTAATATTATTATTTTTTTTTTTTTGGAATTTTAAATAATAGAAACTTACATTTATGTTTACAGGGCCTACTCTGAATTTTTTTCAATCACAAAAATCCAAAAAAGAGACAATTTTTTTTATTTCAAATCTGAGTGCGCCACTGGATTTAGGATAGTTTCAAATGGGTGTCACCAAAATTTAAAACATATTATTATGCGGTATGTTACAGTAGCGTACTTAAATTTGAAATTAAAAAGTCGCCAATCTATTTTTTTGGATATTTGTTGTTGAAAAAATTCGAAGTGGGCCTTGAAAATTTAATTTTCATTTTGAAATTTGGCACCAGTTGAGAATTATTTAATTTTCATTTATATAATACAATCCTTCAGATTTAAAGTTTTTAATATTTAAATCCGGTTCTTCCATATTTGGAACAGGAAAAAACTTATCCTTATAGTTATGTTATAAATTTCATCATTCGGGAGTGCTATCTTTGAATAACTTTTTTATAATTTAACATACATACTTTGTAACTCTTACCATTTGAGGGATTTCCATAGTGAGCATATAAAAACAATATTTCATTTTTGGATGTTGCCTAATGAATATTTCTTCGTACATGGGCAGAAATTAAAAAATAAGACAACGCATGTGCTAACGGGCAATCTTGTTTACTTATATGTATACACATGAAGTAGCTTTAATATTTATCACTATCTACAATCTGGCTAAAGAGATCTATAAAAAGTATCGGTCACGTTTCTCCGACGATAAAATTTATTATGTTTTTTAATAAAAAAAGTTACGTCAATACGGTTTATCGCTCAGATGACATTCCTTTTGTTTGTATTATTCATTTACCAATTAATTACCGAAGGCCTTATCATTCGTTTTTGTTTTCGAACAATAAAAAAATACGAGATAATCCGAACGGTTCCCAGCGTGCAAACAACATTTAAACGTGATAGGAGATCGTTTTATTTCATAACCTGGCTATTTTTATAAAAGATAAACAAGATAAAGTCGAGTCGCTACGCGAAAATATTTTGTTGCTGTTTGCATATGTAAATTCACGTCCACAAGTAAGACTTGGATGAGGAAAACATGTGTGTCTTATTTACATAATGATCGTATAAAGAACCTTTGATAATTCCATTATTGTTATGTAGGATACAGCACTCAACGATTCTGAACTGAACCTATTCGAAGCCCCATGACCTAGGCTTCGTTCTACTATTTTTAGATAGTTTAGTTAAATCAATAGTTTCTTTTAAGCGTATGTGAGAACATAAAATGATGATATATATTTATTTCTGTGTAACAAAACTAAGTAACTTTAATAGCAGCTGAAGAAAAGCATCACCTGGCTACATTGTAAAATATGTAAAACCGTAAAAACGTAAATAACAAAAAATACTCATATGTATGGTGCAAATTCATATACAGGGTGTACATATTTCTGATAAAATAAACGAAATTATTCATTTTGAGCTACATGCATCGAAATATTGTACACACACTGAAAGAAAGACTGCAGACGCAGCATTTGTACTTACAATAAAGAATAAACTACAAATGTATTAAATATTATAAGGTCGTTGTTGTGGTTCGTCAATAGTGTATCTACATAATATGTGTCTCTCATATTAGGTTTGTTCCTGCAGCAGTTAGAAACGGTTTGAAACTGTCAAAAATATTTGTCCAACTACTTCTTGTGTAAAATTTACTACTAACTACTAACTGATTCTCAACTTAATACGTCAAATATTTTTAATTGTTGCAAATTTATTGACTAAAAAGTTACCTAGATAATACCCGTTAATAATACACCCTTAAACAATTGTTCAACATCACGGAAGCTGTGATGTCGTGGCAGGAATTTAATCGTTGCACGTTTTTTGAATGTCTTACAGAAATGTATTATAAATATTGTAAATAAATATATTCTGTATCTGAACTAAATAAAATTTATTTCTTTTGATTTTGATAAGTTTATAATACCACTTCAGAATGAATAAATTTAAACATATATTCTAGTAAAATTTAAAAACCAAAATAGTATTACATACATTACTACCAATATTTAATTTCTTATATAATTCACTAGCAATTTTTAATATATTTATTTAACAGACATTTTTATAAAATGTTGTAGTGGAAGTTATAAGAATGCTGGTAGATTGTTGTAGCTCTTGGGTCAATGAACGCACTTTTAGTAAACGGTACAGCAATGTATGTAGTATCTGGTAACAATTTTGTTACAGTAAAATAGTGTTTGGAGATTATTGCTACAGTAAGCATAAGTATGTGAAGTAACGCCTACTACAAACTATGTTTAGAGGTTTAGAGCTACAACCACGACAAATTATAGTCCATAGATCTTAATTATATAAACGATTGATATTTTTTCTTCAGTGCACTGATATAAAAATTAAATACATGAAAGTAGCTAGTACTATCCAACGATTTTTTTTATGAATTTGATGATTTGAATGCTTGGATGATAAGACATTTTTAAATTTTCTTAGATATAGCATATCAGTGAAACAAGTCACGCCATTGTGCCACTGAGCGACGATACAGAATTGCAACTAACTTCTGCAGCCTTCTTTTTATTTAAACGATGCGGCGACAAAACCTGATTATTATATTCACAAAAACAAATAAATAATAGATAATGTAAGTTAGAGAACAAGGTAATAAACGGGAAAGAGAAGAACTGGATACTTAGGCACTTGAAGAAACGCTCGCCTACTTCATTTGGCGCATATTACCAAAGGAGGCCATAAATAATGCTTTCTTTCGTAACCGTGCATCGTCGCAATTTAAGAATAACTTAAAAGCAGTTTCGTCCAATTTTGGAAAGTTGCCACATGTGAAGACGCGTCCTTTTTTAGTCGTTTGGCACGTTAAGCGGCATGGAGAAGAGAGGCGTTATTGTTGTCTGATATTCTAAGGGAATTTCTCGACACTTACCCAGACCAATATAAGCATTTACATAATGTGGTCGGTCTATGAGAGAATACGAAAAAATCCAATGAAAAAAGAATGATTTATAAACAGCAGAATCTCTGAAAATGGTCTATGCACACTGGAGAACATAGAAAGCGCCGAAAAGTGATTTTAAATAGCTATTTGTAGCAATATACAAATACTTTTGATACGCGATGATATACAGGTTAAAATTAAATTAGATTAAATGAAAAATTTAGTACATCTTTATCTTTAAAAAGTATTTATTTCATGTAATATTATGTGGCATGATATTACATATTAACAATAACCACGTAATATCTTGAAGACGGCAAAAGATAAATATCATGTATATTATATTTTTAAAAAGCTCAGTAGACGTTTTTTCCAATAGTGTAAAAATGTACAGGGTGTTACATAAAAAAACAAAAGGGAGACCTTCAATTATTTTTGTGATATATGCCTTTAAAAATATTGAAATGTTCCTATAACTTTAATTTTTACACCGTATTATGAATCTCAAATAATAAGAAAATAAGGGGGAAGAGAGATTTTTGCGTGAGAACCCTATATATGCTCGACCATATATCCTACCATTTGCAAAATCAAACTAACTAACTATATATAAAGGAGGCGACAGGTACATGTAATCTGTACTGACTAAAATCAATAATATTGTTAAAAGTACAGTATCCTAGATTCACTAATCAATGTATTCGTTTCGTATTTTACAAACCAATTGAAAAACTGCAACGCATATTCATAAAGTCTGCAATTTTGATGGTCGATGGAGAATGTGTCCATAGATGAATAGCTAATAAGATTTCATTGCAGCGTACTAATTTGTGCAGTCTTCCATCGTGTAGAGCAGTTTGTTCAATACTCTTCCTAATCATGATCATACATAGTTACATTAAATCTGAAGAGCGTTTTTATGTTACTTTTCAACATTCTTGAATGCTTATTTTTAGAATGTGTTCATAATTAAGTGTATTTCAATTTAAACATAAATTTTAGCGGGGTTGACTACCAAATAATTAAATCGATTTCCTGAAAAATGGAACATCCTGTATGCGAATCAATGTTATCATCAGATTCTACGCGCCATCTAGTGTCTGTATACCAAATATTGTCGCATTGGCAATCATGGTTTCTGAGATATAAGCACTGAAAGTCTTAGAGGGAACACTCGGTATACTGTAATGTGTCCTCATCTCTGGGTTAGTCCAGTACACTGGACTAATTATATACAAAAAAAATGTTCCTATCAAGGTTTTCGGACCAACTCGGAAAACTGTTATGATTATGATTAATTGGAGTACAATTTTACATACATTCCTCTCAGTATAACTGAGTATATACGAGTACCTGCTTTCCTCTCTGTACACGATTCAGTGACTGACACTTTCATTGCGTCTCACAACTAACGTTTCCCCTTATCACACACTGCGCGTTACGTACCTAACAATCCGAGGGTAGAAGAAAGTCAAATTGCTGGCGCTAGCATATTCCGTATTATTGAGGTAAAGCCACACGTGTCCGGAATCCCAGTCGCGCGAACCTCGAGAAAAAAACGTCGAGGGTGGCGAAGAAGCTCGTCAATTCCGACGGCCGTCGCGCGCTTAGAGATCGATGGAGACCTTTACACCGCTTTTTACCTTGACCTACCGAAACGGGTTCTTTCATTAGAGGGAAGGTCGTATTCAGTGATGGCGGAGAGGCTGGGAAGTCGAGACAGGAGATTTTAATTATAAGGCAGGTCTGTTCGTCGCAGGGATTCAAAGCCATGGATTTGTTATCTTTAAAACTTATTAAGGAAGCCGTATTTCTTGCTATAAAATGATCAAATTTCTGGTGTTTTGAAGTACTGAAATCTTGAAACATAAAACACGTAGAAAAAATATATCAAAATAAAATTCTTGATGTTTTACTTATCGAAATAAAATAACTTTTAAACAGCCACATATTACTTTGCTCTTCTAACCCCACATTTTAACAATTATTTTTACATATTTATATATACAGTTAAATTTAAAAAAAAATGCATATTTTATAAGATTTCTGCAAGTACCTAAAAATTTCATTCCCATTATTTACTACGCTCTATATTATTCAGCTCTTAAACATATAAATTTGTATTTGTAGAAAGCACTATTTCAAAAATACGACACCTTTAAGGTTGTCATATTAGTTAAAATAAAGTTTTTGATGTTTACTAACTTACTACTTTAAATTCTCCTCGAATAAAATAATAACTTTGCTAAAATTAGTATTTACAGAATTTAATTCCCCAACAACACAAGAAGTTTAAAAATGTATCGCCGTGAGGTGCACCTTGCATGAGTAGCTTACAGATGGCAGATGGCATCTGCAGATGTCAAAAAATAGTTTGAAATAATTTTTCAGTACTTCCTTTTCGCAAATTTAATTGTTCGGATATTTTTTAGTGTATAACATGTATTCAAATGCCTAGATAACGGATATGGTGCTGATTTATGGGAGTGTGACAAGTGCATATTGTCGTGTGGCAGCGTAATACCAAAGACATTTTCCCAGTACACAAAGTATTATGCTGAATACTTTTTGAGCCACATTGAACAACTGTTATAATGCCTTGGCGGTAAACTTGTGGCAGTATTTTTATGTATTTGTGTACATTTGCATGTATTTTTTTTGTTATCCTTTGTGGTTTTCCCGACGTAAGTAATCAACGGTTATGACCGCCGGATCAAGTAGGTACATCGCTTCAAACAAAAATAACGGTCAAGGGAAGGAGAGGTCCACACCATAGCAAGTAGAAAAATCTTTGCAATGGCAGGTTTTAATGTAAAGAAGTAAGAAAACAGAAAATAATACAATATTCTCCCTCCAAATATCAATCCTGGAAATATATTTGTTTTTTTTTATCAGTCATGTTAGTAAACTCATTTTTCACCCAAAATTCAATACAAAAATAATTTCAATCAGACAATCGAGTTAAAATTTACATTTTAATGTTTTTTTTTTTATTTAGGCTTAACAAAACCTATATGCTGCTTTTACAGATTTGTACTAAAGCCAGGTATATGGTATCTGAAAAATATTAAACCTGGAACAAGAATTCAGTTATTTAATATTCTTCCCATAATTTACAACACTGCCTTCAATCTACCGTAAAATCTACTATTGTTGTTAATAACATTACATATTTTGTGAAACCGTTTGTCAATAGTGCTCCTGAAAACCGACAAAAAATGGATAAACATCTATTTATATTTACATTCTGTTCCCAGAGCCGTCCTGCCTTAAAAAATAACATCTGGCGTTATAAAATCGTAGTGTTTGCCTTTTTTATATCGCTGCGTCAGACTTGCCAAACCAACAAATAACGTCATAAATATTTATATAATGGACTGTATAATACTAAACCAATTATTTATCATTATAAACAAACTGATACCGATCTACACTTCAAAGGCAATGGAATCGCTGATTTAATTATATTATTTAGATTAGATTGTTTTCATGCTATCCAGTGATTATTTAATATCGACGATTAATTAATACATAACAATTTCATAAGGTCGTCCATTTCGCTTATTCAGACTTCTTTTTCCAAAATTTTAGTACAATTACCTAGCAATTAAGGAAATTATCGTAAAAAATGAAATAAAAAAAGTACTTTCTTGTGCCTCCATCTTACTAAGGGCGCCGTACTCTTGAAATAGTGTTTTCTACAAATATAATTAATTTTAGACATTTAAGAACTTAATAATATAAAGTTTAGCAAATAACAGAAATTTTATCTCATGCCACCTGCGAATATTCAAAGGTACTGAAGTAAAACGAATATACAATTGAAAGCGGTCTAACCAATAAATTTTTAGGTACAGAAATCTTTCAAAGTAGATGTACTGTAGATGTAAATATTGTTATAACATAAACATAGTTCTGCATATAAAATTATTCACTTTTGTTTGTATTTGAAAATAATTCTTAAAATGTGGGGTTAAAATAGCAAAATGTAAATGGTAAAAGTAGATAAATAAAACATCAATATATTTTTTTTACTTTTGCTCTATGTGTTTTATTTTTCGAGACCTATAAAACACCATAAGTTTGATCATTTTACGGCGAGAAATACTGCGACCTCAAGGAAGCAAAATTGTAGAAAAGTTAATTTAAATTACATTACATTTGTTCAAGGAACCTTAAAATATGGCCTATTTTTTACTTGAACACCTTGTACAAACATGGAGTATTTTTTTAGATAAAACACTTTCCAAATTAGAAATTTTTTGAAATTCTGTTTTCTGTTTAAAACGATCCATATGATGTGACATATTTGCTTTGGCAGCTTGAAGAATATTCTGAAATGACTGACCCTACACAATGGATGAAATCAAGGTAGCCATGAAACCAGTGCATTTTTAAGTAGCAATCAATTGGTTCTTTTTATATTTCTTTGAGATCTTATCGTTTACCATTTCACAAAGATAGAACACAAGTGATAAAGAAAATTTCCTTCCATCAGGAAAAGAATAAAAAACAGTTGGTGTTGCGGTAATGTAAAAGTAATATAGAACATTTTTTAATTAAAGAACATTTACATTTGTCGTATATTTGTTTTGACAGTTCGTAGAATATTTTAGTTTGTTTACTGACTCTATACAATGGGTAGTCAAAGATAACCATTTAATTTGTTCAGTAGTAAGCAGTATTCAATTTTTAAAATATATTTGAGATCATAAGAAAATTGTGAAAGGAAAGAAACAGTTGAATATTGTTCTGAAGTCTATATTATGCATTTTTAGTGGAAACAATATCTGCAATTATCATTTTTTGAAGTAGTTCCTCTTTTCTAACTAAAATTATGCAAAACGTCATATGTCTTCTTTGGCAGTTTGTACCATAGTTTAGAACGAAACCGGTGTATATTTAAGAAGCATTTAATGTTTGTTTTAACCTGGTATATTTCTTTGAGATCATAAATTTCCTTAAATATTGCCACTCTTTAACCTTTTTCTGTAATAAAAAAAGCTCCAAAGATTAAGGAAATGGAATTTCAATTCAGGTATGCATATATTTTATCCCATAATGGCTATTTTAAGAGATAGTCTTCCAAAATCCAGGAATTCTCATGCAGTTTCAGCAAAGTGAGATTCGAACTTACCGAATCCTTTCCGGCAACTCAATCTTCGACTTCTTCTTGGAATGGGCATGAACTGGAGATACACTGGGCTCGCTGCCCGAGGTCGGAGGAGAGGACGACCCGGTGCTGGAGCATGAAAGGCTGCCGGCGCGACCGCGAACCTCGCTCCCTATGGGGTGGCTAGCCGAGATGGCCAGGGTGGGCCTCGCGTTGCGATTGCGGCGCTTCTTCTTCTTGCCGGTGTCGACTTCCTCGATGCGACCGAAAATATTGCTTGTCGGTGGCGGAGGCATCCAGTCCAAGTCCTTTTTCAGATGTCCTCTGCCGCACTTGCAACCGCACGCCTTGTAAGCCAAGTCATAGCCCTTCTTGGTCCAGAGATTCTGGTGGCGCTGCCTCTCGGACCAAGAGCGGGCCCTTCCGCATGTCTTTAGGTAGCCCAGAACGCTCTGTTCCCACTGATCGAAGCACTCCCGATGCATATACCGGCCGGAGGTGCAGAGTTCGTTGTTACATGTGACGCGCACGGTGTCCCGCAGATCGTCCAGGGCGATGATCATGGGGTCGTTGTTGTTGGGGCTGAGCTGCTGTTGGGCGCGCAGGCACTCGCCCGTGGGCACGCAGCAGCGGGTTACACCGGCTTCCTCCATAGAATCGATCCCCAGAAGGCCTTGAACTTGTCCCAGGTGACGGCGAGGTGCCATGGCCTGCAAGATACGTAGGCCTTGCTCAAGTCGTCGCGTGGCGGCCTGTGAACGCTCAATTGTTTGACCTTGGTAGTTCGTACACACACGTCTTCGATGCGGCTCTATCCAAAGCCTACTGCACAGATGCACGCACCGCCGGGGAAAGTATTCTGGAGGGGCCCGGCTCGACGGCCGAAAGCGAAAGGTAGGGGAAGGAGTGGGGCCGCGCTTTTCGCTTTTCACTTTCAGTTTCCGCGCGCGGCGACGCAAGCGCCGGGTTTCACTCTCCGTAGCCCTGACCGTCGGCCGCCGTCGCCATCGCCGTCGCTGCGACGCTGCACACCACGCTGTTGGTACCCGCGCTGATACACGCCGCTACCATTCTATGCAACAATGCATGCACGCCCAGTATACACGTTATCTTCAAGAATCAGTTCTTCTTGCCAATTATCTCGGTATTTTGCAAAATATGCGGCGGTATAAATACTGGTCCCTTAGAAACAAGAGCCTTTTCATAGATTTGTTATTCATACAGGGTGTTCCTAAGTAAAGGTCAAAAATTCAGGGGCATATTCTGTGGTAAAAAATAAGTTTTTTTTTTTTATAAAAATGCGGGGTTTTAGGACAGCCATTGTCCAGCTATAGCGTGTCAAAAATTTTATAAAAATCAGTTTTTAATTTATATACCTCTTGAGATAATTTAACCAAATTCGGTGTGTAAAATGACTAGCATTTATAAAACAAAACATTACCAGTTTTAGAAACTTACCAGTGGCAGAACTGTGGGTATCATCGATCATTATTTGCCAAAAAATATATATTACCCTGTATAATATTACAAATAAAGTAGGTCATCATATAAGCCATTCTTTTATCTTCATTTTTTGTTTCTTTATATTTTTTTGTATTCCAAACCGAACAACAAAATTGATTTATAAACTTAAATTACTTAAACATATCTTATGAAGATCATGCAAAACAATGATAATAAGAAACCGTCATCTTATTTAATATTGTGTGCTGTCAAATTAAGCTTATTTTTTAAAATGATTAAGGTTTAATAATGGCTTATGTATATGTAAATGCTGAAATGGCCAATATTGTTTAAATTTATGGCCTTGCTGATGGAAATGGTACTGATGCTAGACGAATTTATATGGAAAGGTTTCTTCAACTCCAAATCCATGAATGTTCAGGGATTTTCAAACTCTTTCGGAGTCACGCTCATTTCAGAAAGATCCAATTCCTAAAATACCTTTGAATGTTAGAACGTCTAAGTTGAAAGAAGCTATTCTACAAGAAATTAAAAAGGAAGGAAGGAAGATCGCTGCAAATCTTAATGTGAATCATAAATTAGTTTGGTCCGTTGTGAAGCATCAACAATTATACCCGTATCACATACAAAGGGTTCAAGCCTTATTTCCGCAAGACTATCCTAATCGCCTACATTTTTGCCATTGAATTTTACAACAAAATAAATAAATAGATAAAATGTTGGCTTTATCGCTGGCATATTCCGCTGACCAAGTTATTTTTTCCAGAGATGCTATAATGAATTTTCACAATAAACACGGTTGGTTTGATGAAAACCCTAATTCCATAATGGAATCTAGATTTCAAAATCAGTTTTCGTTGAATGAATAGATAAGTATTATTGCAAATTTTCTTGTTGGGCCTTACTTTTTATCGAGCATTTTAACCGGTGCCTCCTATAGTTATTTTCTTGAAACCTCCCCCACATTCTAGTTTGACTACTTGATTCGGTAATAGTAACGTGATTGAACGAGGCAGTCAAGAACCACGTCAACTTTGGCCACCCAGATCAGCCGATATGAACTCTATTGATTTTTTTGTTTGGAGACATATCAAAACATTAGTCTACAAGGTTCACATGCGAATCTAACTAGCACTTATGTCAACAAATTATAGTTGGTTGTGATGTGATAATAGCTACTCCTGGAATTTTTGCACGTGGTCGAACTGCAATTTCAAGAAGATCTGAAGCATGTATTTTGGCTGAAGGTGCCCATTTCCAACATTTGTTATAATAAATCTTAGTAAAGTAATTTCATTGTTAATTAATTATTTTGTTATTATTTTAAGAAATGTAATGGGTTTCGTAAAAATACACTTGATCAACTAAATCAATTTTGTTGTTAATCTTTTGGAATACAAAAAAAATGTAAACAAACAAAAAGTGAATATAATACAATGGCGCATATGATGATCTATTTTATTTGTATACAGAGCGATAATTTTGTTTTGGCAAATAACTACGGATGATACCAGTACCTCCGCTACAGGTAAGTTTCTAAAACTGGTAATTTTTTATTTCATACCTACTATCATAAATTTATGAAGATTATCTCACCTGCACTCAGTTTATATGTGAACGTTCACATGAAAGAACAGCCAGTTCAATTGTCGGTCATCTCACCTGTGGCATACTGATGAAGGCTAACAAGCCCGAAACCGGTCTATGTCTGGTGGTGTGTCCGACAAGGGTTCTTGGCTGTTCACAGAGATACTGCAGGAGTAATTTAATGCCGGTCGGGGTATTAGTCCGCGGAGTAGTTGTTTCCTGCAGTATCATCTACAGAAAATTATCTCGTAGTGATTAGAAAATATCATTCTTTTTCTCTAAAATTATAAGAAAGACAAAACATAGATGCTTTAGCATAACTATCAGCAATATTTGCATTTCTAACAGAACATAATATTGTGTAAATTCAAACTCATTTATGAGTGAAGTAATTTTGATGTTAAACTAAGCATTAACAAAGAAATGAGTTTATGGACATAATTTTTCAATAACACGTTAATACGTACTATCCCATGTTTTTGTCTTACGGTCATCAAAGTCAACTGGTTGAATGATCAAATGAATAAATCTGATTTGAATAATTTTGAAATCAGAGTGAAATAAAAAAGTAGATAAAACTTATATAAATAAAAACTATAATATTTTTCTAATCACCAAGAATGTTAAAAAAATGCTAGAGTGTGACCAACATGTGTAACATAAAATTTAATTAAATATTTAGAGAAATGTCGTTATTTATAGCATTACCAGAAACAAATTAAAGATTTCAATGCGTGGATAGAGACACCGATGATCAGATAGTAAAGAACAAATACTAAAAGGATCACAATTTATCTATCTTTATTTACATCCTAAACTGACTTAATAACATTTCAATTTTTTATTGAATCAGATATTATAATACGTTTTCTTAAATGTCGACACTTTCAATAAATCAATGTTGATATGTGACAACGTAATGGCATCTTCAATACTACACGTTTGGTTTGCTGTTGCAACACATATTTTAAAAAAATGATGTAACTTTTTTTCTATTTGCTGATAATAAAAACATTGCCGAAAATGGATATTTGATTTACAGTTTCACGCCATAGTGATAATGATGCAAATGCGCATTAAATTAAACATATTTTTTAACGTTTACATTTTAGTATGTATGTTTATAAATTACGTAGACACTATTTGTTAAAAAAAATAGTAGGCTTCCAATTAATTGTACTTTCGAAGTTTATGTTATGGTTTGCAGTTTCAGTTGCTAAGAATATTGATACAGTATGCGCCAAAAGTATGGAATAAATTCAATAAAAACGAAACAATTATTTTTTGGGAAAAATCCAAGAACAAGTCGATTTTTAATTTAAAAAATACATATTTTAGCGTAAAATGCGATTTTTAAATGTCATTTGTTTTCGAGTAATGTCGTCATCGATTTTTTTTTTAATGGCAACACCATATTTTTTCCTTGATTCTGCCCTCTTACATAGGAAAGTTTTTGAGTAAATGACGATTGAATGTTAGAAAACGTAAATTTTATCCATAAAAAAGTAACAATTCTGAGGTATGTAAAATAAAATACAATTGATTAAATTTTATACTTAAATTAAATGTTCGAATTGCCATCCACCATCTTGACAATGCGCAAGTCTGTGAAGAAATTCTTCTTGCACATTACGAATGATTTCTGGTGTAACTCTGCGTATTTCGTCCCGAATGCGATTTTGAAGTTCTTCTAAATTACGTGGTTTATTAATGTACACTTTTGACTTCAAGTATCCACATAAAAAATAGTCAAGAGGTGTAAGATCTGGCGATCTTGCAGGCCATTCTATCGGTCCGCGTCTGCAGAGCCACCTCCCAGGAAAACATTTGCCCAAAAAATCTCGTACAGGGCGCGCATAGTGCGGAGGTGCACCGTCTTGCTGAAACCATATGGTATCGTCAGGAATGTCAGGGTCATTATCGTTAGGAAAAATTATTGCAAGGGCTGGAGCAAGGTCATTTTCTAGAAACTCTAAATATCTTTGTCCTGTAAGGGTTCCTTCAAAGAAGAAAGGCCCTACTATTCTGTCGTCAACTATTCCAGCCCACACATTTAATTTCTGAGGGTGTTGGGTATGTGCCTCTGCCATCCAATGAGAATTTTCCCGACTCCAATATCTACAAGTTTGACGGTTTACTGTACCATTCAGACAAAATGTGGCCTCATCTGAAAAAAAGTAATTGCCGGTGTAAATTTCTATTTTCTTGACATAAATCCATTAGAATTTCGCAAAAGTGTAAGCGGCGATCGGGATCATCTTCATTGAGTTCCTGCACAAGATGAATTTTGTAGGGATGATATTTTTCCTTCTTCAAGATACGTAGCACTATGCTCTGACTAGTGTCATTGTTTAATGCAACCAATCGTGAAGAATTATGAGGATTATCCACCATACTTATCAAAATGTTCTGTTTCTGATTTTCATTAATACTTGGACGTCCAGGTTTTGGAATATTTACAGCATTGCCAGTTTCTCTAAATTTAGACTCTACCTTACTGACTGTTGATTGGCTGATAGGGCGATCTGGATATTTTTCATTAAATAAATCGCAAACTTCCTGATGAGTTCTAGTCGTATTCCCGCATCCGATAAGATTTAAAATTTCAATTCTTTGAGTAACAGTTAAATGTGCCATAATACTTTAAATTGAATAATAATTTCTATGTCGCTTACAATACTTATTAGAAAGTCGATCTGACAATGACACTTTACAAAGATTTTCACCTACGTGATCCATAAAAGAACTATGGAATTCGAAAAACTAAACTTGATAACGTTTTTGCTTTATTTTAATTGATTTACGTTTTCTAACATTCAATCGTCATTTACTCGAAAACTTCCTACGTAAGAGGGCAAAATTTTAGTACTGTCTGATAGAGAATTAAACGATCTTTCAGAATCAAGGAAAAAAATATGGTGTTGCCATTTAAAAAAAATCTATGACGTCATTACTCGAAAACTAATGACATTTGAAAATCGCATTTTACTCTAAAATATGTATTTTTTAAATTAAAAATCGACCTATTCGAGGATTTTTCCCAAAAAATAATTATTTCGTTTTTATTGAATTTATCTTTTTTCAAACTGTCAGAAATATTCGACCAGTAAAGTTATTAAATTGTTTTCAGTGCTTCAAAAAATTTTATATATTTTTTTTTATCTGAAACCAATAATTATGTGTAGACCTGGAAAATTTCATACAGTGGTGATGAGTAACAATATTTTTAAATCTCTGTTATAAAACGAACTTAAACATACATCTGTAAACATGTCTGCTTTTGAAAATAGAACTTTGAAGTGATATTATTATTATTATTATTATTATTATTATATACTTACACCTAGATTGTATATAAGTAAACATATCTAACTCTTTAGATACATTCGTCAAACAAATGCCCAATGGAACCATTTCATCAACTTTCCGGCCACTTAAAGGTACTAGCAAAATTGCAATATATTATGTAGTTCATGTCAACATTTCACATCTCGCGCATTTGTAAGTCTATTGTATATGTACAATAAGTTTTAAAATAATGTATGTGTTTCTGTGTCGTTACATACCAGTGGGAAAATGACAGAACATTATTCTGATCAGAAATTTAAACTATTCTCAAAGAGAAATTTGAAGGCACTTGGTCTTCGGTTAGGTGTAAATGCTCTCAACACAAAAAACAATAACGCTTAAGAGTTGTAGCACTCTCTTTTTGTTGTTTTAGTTTTCTATAAAACGTAGTCGAATCACTACACTAGTGGCGACCACTAGAAAATTGATTTATAATGCTTTAATTGCTTGTAATTGCTACTATAGATATTATACCTCCTGGTGAAGCAAAAGTTCTGTATAAGTGCAGACACAAGAACGTTCTGAAAATAGTTTAAATAATTTCTCTAAAAAGATTTTCTTGTTGGGATTACATTATTCTCACAGGTACTTTAAACAGCACAATAGCGGCTGTTAACAAAAAAGTCTCAAATGGAACAATAATACGATGAAATTGCTGTCATGTAACCGCTATATATTTTTTATATAAATTTCTGGTTTCATGATTTTGAATTATAAGACTAGTGTGCTACTTGGACATAATGCTACTTGGGTGACATTTATCTACTATTCCTTCACTGTATACCATTAGACGTTCATACAGTATGTAGGTCAGGTGATTTGTCGGTAGTTATCTTCTACTGGTCTTCTTTTTTGTCTATAGGTATCGTTATACCTATGTTCCAGTTATCTGTAACCTTTACGTGTCTGCTTATAATAATCATTCGTAATCCTTTCAAATACACAATTTTTGTTTTCCTACTTATTTAGTTTGAAGCAACAATAGTTTTTTTGTTTTTATCTTGAAAATAGCACAAACAGACCGTCTGACTTCTGAGAACGACTGATGTATCAAACAGAATAAGTATAATCATTCAAGGTGACTCAGTTATGTAAGCTGTATGGAATATATACCATCGAAACCGCATTCATCAATATCATTACGGGATAGCGTACACCCCGACATGTTATTATTAATTTCGCTTCCTGGGATTGGAGGATCTGCGCGGATTTATCAGCACAATCCGATAAACAACATCATGACCTGTCAGAAGCAGACACCTACCAGCCCCGTCTCTAACACCAATCACGAGGTACATTGTAAATGCATCGGTCGAATGCATAAATCACAGATTCACTGCCAGACGTTATTCTAAAATAACCTAGTGTCGTGCATGTATGCATTTTGTCTAGATACCTACTCGTATCGGCAATGTCAGAAGCTAAACTTCCGTTCTTCTGGAGATTTTCAGAATACCTCTTCAGTTGCGTCAAATAAAACAGTAATTTAAAAACACAATTAGGTATCTTCCGTGTATTTATGTATTTTTATATTAATTAATAAATCACCTAACAGAAAATCCAATTATAGCGTGAGTAAAACAACAAATAATAGAAAAGTGACCAATACAAAAAGGAGAAGAATTAATTACACAGGATTAAAACACCTTATAACGGATCCCACACAATACTAGCGTGCTCGAGTTTAAATCTAACAAGAGCATTGAAAGTGAAAATATATACTTGTATATCCGAAAAGCCTTAAAACATTCTGGTTAGAAATCCTAGATTTTTATAAGCAGACTGAACGATTTTGTCAATATGAATACTGAAACTTAATTTATTATCAAAATATACACCTAGAACTTGTACAGTTTCAGTACGGTTCAGAATAACATCATTATCATCGTATAATATTGTTAATGATACACCATTCACGAATACGACTTAGGGAATGCTGTAACTTAACATCAACTGTAACTATCTGCATGCAAGAGATAATTCCATTCAAGACTTTGAACTAGATTGTTAATATAAACAACAAATAATAAAGGTCCCAAAATGGACCACTGAGGAACACCCAATGTAACTAGCTCTGGCTCAAACATGTAACTACCACACTAAACATATTGATATCTATTATCCAAGTCAGATTTGAACAATGTTAATAGTAAATCCGATAATCCAAACAATTGGAGCTTTTTAATGTTGAGAGATGTATTAAGTGACACTTATCAAATTAAACACAGTGGACCTATTTTCATGAACCCATGCTGATAAGGGCTAATGACTCCCTGTACATGTGAATAAAGTAATGGAAGTGCAATTTCGAAGACTTTCGAGAAACTACAAATAATTGTAATATGTTTATAATTGTTGATCAGATATGACAAATTGAAGATAATAGAAAGCGAAGTAACCAAAGCAAATGCTCAGTCTTTAATAACAAAACGGAATACCATCTGGACCACGCGTGTTCTTAGGTTTAAATTGTAAATATTTTCAGTGGGACAACTGATGACAGTATCAGATGATATATTGAAGGACTTACTAAATATATGTGAAAACCATCCGCCATATCTTGAAATGAAGTGAGTGTTTCATTGTTATTTGTATTAATATAAACAGGAAAAATCAAAGTGAACGCAAAAGTTTGCCTGAGAATGAAGGAAATTACACGTTCACATTCTACATAAGATTCTAAATATGGTCCAAACTGAAAGAGAATATATTGTCATTTTAAACAAAAAGCCACAAGTGAACATGAGTCTTAAAATTAGTGAACAAGATATTAAAAGTACACTGTCAAAATATATATTTAAAATAATTTCAGAATTGCTGATCAGATCCAATAACACTGCGACTACAATTTTCCCCAATATACAATAGTGGATGGAGACATTTGTATGTTGTTAGTATACAGTTTGAAAAATGACTCCACAATATTCTTTGTTGTAGAGAAATATGTCTGCTGCAAAAGGTACTTCTAAATGTAAGACTATATTTCTCTTTTTTTAAGTTTTTCTTATTACACAAGTATAAAGTATATCACAAGCGATTTTCAATCTTTCACGATTGACGCTGTTAGATGGTATATATAGTGGTTTTCTGGGTTGTCAGTCCTAGACGCGGCGAAGCTTTTGCGGAATCAGCTCTGAAGGTGCCGACAAAAAAGAGCGACGAAACAAAGACGACTATGCAATTGTAGCGCTCATGATACCAACAACAGGAGCCGAAATCAATGGTTGAGTGTAGATTGAGTATAGATATATACATATATAGATTGTAATATGTTTGTAGTATGAGGGCGTTTGCCTCATTTTTAAGTTTAGTTATTGTTATTATCACTTTTTGTTTTAAGTGTATGAAAGTTTATTAAAAAATTCTCGAATTTAATCCTTTTATTTATTCCTAATGACATGTATGTACTTTAAACAAGGAATATTCAATTATTTTTCAACGACTACATCCTTCCACCGCTAATGTGATTTTTAGGTGGTATTTGTTTTCAGACAATATTGTCTATAACTTTTAAATGGGAAGTGATATAGAAATATGTCTCTAATAAAAGTTTATTAGAAAAAAGAGAGCTTTTTAACAGGAAAAATCAGGTATGTTTCTGGAAAAATATAATTGAAGACGTAATTAGTCGTTTCCGTGAAATCCCAGAGATAATAATAATCTAGATTGAAAATAGAGCTTTGCTCATCCCACATCACGTGTCCCAAATATTGTTTAAATTTTTTGAGTATTAGACACCCTGTATATTTTAAATGTACTGTAAATGTTTACTGAAAATAAAAATCGTACCACATCCATGCCATAAAATTTTTGTAAATTTGTTTACAATGTTATTCACTGTTATTTAATCTGTTAGTCATACCTAATTACGGCAAGTCAAGTTCAAACAATATCAACTCGGCTTTAAATAATGTTACAATAAAACATCAATCCCACTTAAATAGCGTGAATTCCGACATGGCCAATTAACAGCTGTAATTGTTTTTTTTCCTGATATTATACGCTTGGTTTTATTAAAGCACTTCTATTTAACAAATTGGTGCTATGTCAACAACAAGTAATTTTGAAATAAATAATTCAAAGGCCACCACTAATTTGCAAAGAGAAAAGTTATAGATATGCCAAAATGTGGCTGTTCTTAGGTTTGAAAACTTGGACACAATTAAAAACGGTTTTAAGGGCGCCGTTACTTTGCATGGTAGTCTTCAAGACAGTAAGATTTTAAACGCTTGACAGATACTGCTACCTAGTAATAGCTAAACTATTTTTTGGCTCAATAAATACCGATAACTGTATATTACGTGATCATACTATGGTTAAATATGGCGATAATCAAAACAACGTACATATCGACATTTTTAAGTTTACCTTCCTCTTCTACAAAATAGTCAACACTTCTTTTGACTGCAGTAAAATATCCGTAAAGGATGAACTTAGGAAAAGTTTGTGTTAATTTTTCTTACATTGGCTTTAAAATGTTAAAAAATTAATTGTTGAAGTTTATGTAAAAATTTTATAAAAAGAGCAACGTCAATAAATATTTTAATTATAAAATCGCTACATTTTGGCAATATACAGGGTTAACTATGACTAAGTACAAAAATTTTAACCACGTGCTCAGGGAGTCCTAAAAGGCAATAAAAAAGTTATTCCAGATTTTTAGCTCGATATTTAAAAAATGGGGCAAAACCCTTTTTTCCTACGGAAAGTCGGCGCCTATGATGAGTATCGACTGAGATGGCTTATGGCTTAGATCCATAGTTGACAATATATCTGTCAACAACTACCATGCGGTCGTTTGCAGTGTTTCTAAATGCAGAAACGACAAAAATTTACATTCTTATTAGTAATAATACCTGATAGGTAGGTAACAGTTAATCCAATTAGCTCCAGTATTTTGCATTCGTTTTTCATTGTTTGGTTACAAGCTGATAAAACTAGATTTTCACTCACTACCGATAAACACACTTCCGTTACAGTTACATACAATGCCTATGTATTATAACAAAATCGAAGAAAGGGATGAGTAGGTAGGTTCTAATAGATAACAGAAAATGTTTGACATGCGCAGCAGTCTTGTCCCATAACCTAGAAAAACAAACCGGCGCACTATATTGTGGGAAAATATCTGCTCCCGACACATATTCCTTTATTTATTAACTATAAAACGTTTAAAATTAAAATAAGGCACTAGAAACTGAAGAAGAACACAAAACTGCAACGTAAACACAGGAATTAAATTATAACATGACAGCGAGCCGACTCGACTGGACCGACTGCCGACTGTGGCCGACTGGTGCTTGCTGGTTGCATACTCTGATTCTCGCATTGACGGCGTTAAATAAGGATTTAATATAATACCGAAAAAAATTTTTTTTCACTTTATAAAAAATTTGGAAATTTATTGAAAGAAAATTCTGTTAATTCTTATTTTTTTCTATTCCCTCTTAAAATATTTGTACTTAGTCATAGTTAACCCTGTAAATACTAATATTACCTAAGTTGAACTTTCTAGTATCCAATAATGTATCATTCTTTTTGGTAATTTTAACAGGGTTTAAAATTCTTAACTTTAAAATTACATCGGCATTCCACTATTTTGAGACATATATATAGCCACCTTAAACTTTTCAATTTTTCCTTTATTCGGTGGAATATGGAAGAAATTAAATTTGTCCCACTTAAGACGAGAACATATTTGAAGCTGGCTCTGATTAGAATTCTTAAACACTTGAAAAACGTGAAAATGATATTTGTAGATAACAATTCGAAAAAAATTTACCTAAACTAGCTTTATTAACATTAAGAACTATTTCTGAAATATTGCTTTTTACAAGGTTAAATGAATTTAAACATGACACTTTTTAAGCAGAATTAAAAGAGCGATACTACCAATTTGTTAAAAAATCATTGGAATACAATTTTTTTTGTTAAAAATGTGTATTTAACGGCACGAACGCCACTGATGCTAGTATCCTGTATCTCGAAAACGAGGCATTTCCGGTCCGGAACATCATTCTGTAATACCCTCTGTATTTGTGGGATTGTAAGAAAGATTAAGCTCGCAGAAACAAAAGGAAATATTTTAATACCTCCAAAACAAATGTAGCTATATTTTTCTACGTTCATGCAAAAAAAAAACAAAACTTTATTGAACTATATTTAGTGGAAAAAGTGGTTCTTTATTGCATTAGTGCAATAAAATGTTTATTGCATTCATCTGTCATTTTACTACAGCGTTTTGTCATCACTTTGTCATGACGTGTGTCATCTAAATAAAACATTTTTTGGTTTTTGCATGAACGCAGAAAAAATATTGTATGCAACTCGTACAAGAAGTACTTATTGCACTCGACGTGTTGTCCTACTCGGCCTGACGGCTTCGTTGGATAATTTCACGTCGCGTGCAATAAACACTTGCTTTTTGTACTTGTTGCATAAATAACTATTAGTTTTCATATTGCTAAGATAAGCTCATAAAATGAACGACCTGATCAAATAATCAGTGGTGTCGCTAATTTTAAAAAAGGAATTCAGCTCTGTAATGTCATGACGAGAAAGAAATACTGCGGCTTGAAAGTCCCAAACAAACCATCTACATTGAAAACAAAAGAATAGTAATCGCTTATACTGCTGTAGATTTATATAGGTACTACAATTTCTTATGATTATACCTTCAAACAAAATTTGTAGTATTATTTTAGATACTATTTTGCTTACAATTTTACAATATTACCAAATACTTTATACATTGTTACACTTATTATACCAACTACAAAAAGTGCATTTGTGCATTTATTGACTACAAAAGTTTAACAACAATCATTAAACCTACCACTGCATCAGATCTTCCGTGATATTGAACTCCAAAACATATACATTAAAACGTATAAGAACCTACATCGATAGTTATGGGATACTTACCTCAGAATTCCTCAACATATTGCCTAACGGTGTATTATTAATGGGTATTATCTACATATTTTTTATTCAGTATGTTTGTTCCTGCAAATTAAAAACGATTTGAAACTGTTAGAAATATTCTACATTTCTAACAGCTTCAAACTGTTCAAATGCTGCAGAAACAAACTTAATATGAGACACACACACACATATAGGTACACTATTAACAAATAAAAATCGTTGATAATCAAGGCAATAATAGAAAATCTACTTCTCAATTTGTTGTTCGGGAGTCATCTGCAGTATTCGGATACAAACTGTTGCTTTTTTTATTTTTACACAAAACCACACTACTTTAATACATATCTATACATGATACTGCAGGAAAAAACTACTCCGCAGATTTATGCCCCCACCGGCACCTTTTTGGCTGTTCACACAGATACTGCAGGTGTAATTTAATGCCGGTCGGGGCATTAGTCCGCGGAGTAGTTGTTTCCTGCAGTATCATTTATAGGTTTAATGGAGCGTCGCCCAGGGCGAGAAGTCTGCAGTTAAGTACCTACTGCAACGTCAGTCGCTTCCTGCAAGTCGTGCTGCTTAGATCGAGCAGTAAATAGCAGACTACTCTCTCACCTGCACTCGATTTATATGTGAACTTACATATGAAGGAACAGCCAGTTCAATTGTCGGTCATCTCACCTATGGCATACTGATGAGGGCTAACAAGCCCGAAACCGTTACTACATACTGCATACTGCAGGTGCCGCATTAATACAATCTACAAATGTTGTTTTTGTGCACTATACATTTTACATTTAAAATTTTACAATATGACATTTAGTATAAAGTTTTATAATTATATTAAAATTTACAGTTATTACAATACTCGTATATTTGTATTTACTGCAACAACGAATTTATGTCCACGACAAAATTGTAAGCACAAATAGTTTCAATGGCAGGTATTTCTTTCACAACATCTAAGAAAATAGACTTAAAAGCATGCGCTAGAAGTAGGGTGACTACGATAAGTAACTTGGGACAATTATAAGATAACAGGGCATCGTCTTAATCCTTTACCTAAACAAAAAGCAGCACAATGCAACACATTAGACCCTATTTACGAGTAAACCTGCGCACCCCTTTAATAAATACCCTGTACAATAGCAAGTTCAGCTGAATTATATGTACAGGGAAGGCATTGTTTCGCATGCAAGTTTGTAGCATAATAAATTCACCTTGCTTGCTTGTAAATTAAATTAATAGATAAGCTTTTGTTCATGCTAATTTTTGCAAGTATGCAGTAGCGATGTAAAGGAAAGCCATTACGTAAAGTTAAAAATTATTCAAATATGCGAAAGTACAGACAACTACAATCGTGTTCCTAAAAACATACATTTTTATTTAACTAATTACCTTGACATAGTGCTATGTGACAAAATTGTAACAAATATAAATCCATATGTGTAGAATGGAGGTATTTTTGTTATTAAATATTTCGAATGTTTACATCAATAAACGAAATAAGTTGTAATTACAACATATTGATTAGCTAACATACTACAAAAAAATAGTAGGTATCGATACGACACGAATTGTAAGTAGAATAAAAACATGAAAACAAATAATACATAGTTATTTTTTACATAACACGATAAAAGTTTTTTTATCGTCGACCGAAAAAGATTAATTCACGAGCGATTAATTCGTAATGTTTTTCTCTATAACCCAAATATAGATGCGTTAAGTATGAAAAAAAAAAATTTTTGCAGCGATTGTAAATTGGGGAAACTATTGTATAATTAGCATTGGTTTCTATGGAATTTGATTATTAAATAAACTCATGCCTTTGAGTTGTCATTGTGGTGTGAACATTTATTTCTTTGGTGTCGTTTTGTGTGGTTTTTGGAGGTAGAATTTTCTGAAAATGAGATAAAGAGGAATTATTGCCATCCGATACTCAGGCTGAGGCCATATCCAAGTTATTACCGTCAAATTCTTGACTAAAAAAGAATATAAAGAATTTCAAAAATGGGAAAAATGTAAAGAACATCAAGAATCTAAGTGAGAATGTGCATATTTTTTCGAAAAATCTAAGAAAATGCAACTTTCAAGTTTCTGATTTTATTATTCAATGCTAAAAGTACCATACTGGTGGATGAAAAGATGAATATTTCATGGTAAGAATGAACTGATTAGCCTCTTAAAATCACGTAGTACCAATAGAAGTAGGAGTAGAACTTTTATTTGTAAATACAACCCATAGCTTTCCTAACAATCAACTAGCGGTTACAAACGAAAAAAGTACTAAATTTTTAACCAGTAAGATTTTATATAATTTCTGCAACCTGCTGAAGATGATGAATGCCTGCTTGTCAAGATGTTTTTGCCTGCTTTGCGGAGTATGAAAGAAACCAGATGTAGGTTATAACTGTGTTTAAGGTATTTGGCCTGAAAAGGGGCATAAGTGTATTTCCTTAAAAACAAGTGTAATAGGAAGGCAGTTGTACTTGAGACCTCGGCAGAGCAGGTACTCTAAAGCCGTTGGAATTAGGGGCATAATAGTGTCTTTTATTTTTTACCCATATGTAAATATCTTGTACAGCTCGAATAAATTAGTATAAAAGGAATCGCCTTTTATTCAGCTACCATAAGTTTAAGGTTAACGTGGTAGCGACACAAGGTAAAACGCAGAATAACCTCTAAAATAAATGTGTATATCACTCATTTACCTTACAGATTGTAGCTGTAATGGGTTTACATGGAGTGTGCCGTTCGAATTAGGTGCATAGATTAGAAGTTGGAAACATTGACGATCGACAATCTGTAATGCTAGTTTATTTTCTCCACACCAAAACCAAGAAAGACCGGTCGTTCTGTATTACGAATAAGTAATCTAGAGACAGCGTCTTGAAGATTATACGTAAATTCATCGCTTAACGCCTTAAAAATCTGCTCCATAACAAATTCTTCAGCAACTATCTACAGAAGAAATCCACTGTTTATCCTGTGGGAACAAACACCATTTATAAAATTCCACAGAAGACAGGAGCCAAATCCAGAAATGTATACTGGACAAGGCTTCCGCCGTTCTGCAGCTACGATGGTTGCAAATTCTGGCGCAGACTTAACAGTAAAGCGATTGAGTGGTTGGCAGTCTTCTTTCTTAACAGAGAGACCCATTGAGGAATCAGTGGTCAACAAGATTGCCGCATCGGAATGCATACTTAATAGTGTGGAATATCAGACTACTGGCACCAATACATCGGTATCCTGGTCGGAGCAAAAAACAGGATTCTTCCCTTCCTATGCATATTTCTAGGAATGTTAATTGTAATATTAATATTTCTATTCACAAATAGTAGGTAATAATTTAAATTAGTCATTATAAGTACTTACTTAAAAAATAAAGATCTTTATCTATCCTTGGTGCAATAGTATCATTTTATCTATCCTTGGGGTTAAAGTACCTTATAATACTTTAGCAGTTTATAGTACCATAGCACATTAGTATTTATCTGTGATTTGATGAAAGGCAACTTAGCTATAAAAAATTATAAATATATCATAAAAACCATTTACATGAGTATAAAATATTATACGATGATGGCTATTAAATAATAGAACTCGTTGCATAACTTCGGTACAACATTTAATTTTATTTGTTCCTGTTTGAATCAGCTGCTGAAGTTCTTCCTTATTCACAAGTGTCGTGTCATAAAAGTAATTCAATGCGTTTAAGTCTGGGGAACATGGTGGTGAATTTACAGAGCGTGCATGGTGTTTTCTTCGTGTCCATTTAAGTATTTGACATAAGAAGATTTAAGAGCATATAAATCTCTGTACTCAGAAACGTCACATGTCCCCAAAAGCACACTAGAAACTGGGAAAAATATTTTATTATTATTTAGAATACATTTTGCTTCATTTTAACCATTAAAAATGAGGCGTTTCTAATGTAATGAAACATTGGTTTTATTTTAATATAAAAATTATATGTTCTACGATGTTTTTAAACAATAGACATGTGACTTTTCTGCCTAGTCTAAGCAGAAAGTGTGATAATTATTTTTATTTAAACAAATTTGTATTTCAGAAATGTTAAAAAAAACATTTAACCAGCGTCAGTTGGCCACTGCAATAGCCCAATTTTAAGCAAAAATAGACCTGCGTCATTTCTTCTAATATCAATTCACATGTTCCTAAGATCGTCTCTTCTCATTTACACCTTAACTACAAAAATATGCTACGAATTTTTGTATTGATGAATTTGATTTTAGAAATTTATGATAGATACCTACAGAAAAGTAAAATCATAAATTAATTACTTACTATTTTCATAGTCTCCACAATAAAACCAGGTAATACTTATAATGATAACTCGCCTTATAGGCATAGCTAACTTCATTATTTGCTTTCCTCTTATTGTTCTAACATTTATTGACGATTATTATCAGTTAATTTATGACCTTCCCTTACTCAATGCCATAAATTATAAATATAGGTATAATTCTATTGGATATTGGATATTTCCAAAGCTCCAAACTAAATAAAGGTAACTAATAATCTTTATAGATAATACTATGTATTTAATATTATATTTAAATATTTAAATCGATTCTAAATATTCTGCTTAGTGTTTAAATTTGTTTAACAATTCGATGAAATATTAATTTGTTTAAACTGCAAAGTAGTGCGTATTTTTTTAACAGTTAAGTGGATATAAACAGTTTTTTGCAGCATAAAGCGGTGCCTCTCGAGTGAGTAACCAAATTACTACCAACAAATTCGCGAATGTCCTTGAACGGCAACGCTATTCGTAATAGACGGTTAAATATAATCGATATAAATTTGCAACTTCCTTAAATATAAACACTTTCAACCAATTATTGACTGTTATTGTAATTAAAATTGTTTATTCAAAATAAAAAAATTAGTAGAAACCAATACTTAGTGGTAACGTTTTTAATTTGCAGAATCATTTACATAATTGGAAATAATTTTGAAAATTTTCAGTTCTTTAAGAAAAACAAGCAATTATACTAAAAGACGTCAAAAACTAACATAAATACGAAGCACTGAAGTATTTGAAGCTATAAATAGTGAAAGATAAATAAGATTCTGGCACTGTTGACGACAAACAATAAATCATATACAATGTTGTACTACTAAGAACCAGATCATTTTCTTCTGGGTGTGAATAAAAGTACTCGGAATATTGGCAAGAAAATCAGTAAAACAATAAACCATTGTGTACAAAAGCTAATTATCTAGTCATTAAAAGCTAAACTAAATAAGTCATTTGCATATTATAGGATCTAATACCGTACACTGAGGGACACCATACTATACATTAAATTATAATTTAGTTATAATACCTAGGATATGAAATATTCAGGGTGTCCCAAAATTAGCCTGCCAAAAATTAACTCTGGATTCTACGATCAAAAATAAGAAAAATACGTTATATAAAAGTAGTTCCGTAAACGCCCCCTAACGAAGCTATTGCTCTTTAAAGGGGGATCTCAAATTTTTTTTTATTGGATAAATATTGCTCTAATTTTTACATGTCTCGTGGTTTTTGCCATCAGATCAAAAAATTAAAAATATTGAAAAATTTAGCAAAAAAAAGGTACTCTTGTTTTAATATGTTAAAACGCTTGAACAACACCTTTAATATGTGTTAAAAAAGTCGACAGTATTTTCTGAGCCTACTAGGGATATTTTGCTAATTTATAGTTTCCATCAAACTTTTGTGGTATGTCACAAAATTTTTAAATAAAGATTACTCGAAAACAGAACAGTTTATCGGACTGAAATAGGAGTACCTTTTTCATGTAAAATAGACCAACATTTTTTGATCTGACGACGAAAATCTTGAGATACAAGAAAGTTAGAGTGATATCTACCCACTGATCCCCTAGTTTGGCACGCCTATGACCAATTATGAGGAATTATTTTCAGAACATTAGATTCGCAATCTATATGTGATTCTTAGTTTCAAATTTGATTACTTTATCATCGTCCATTTTGGAACTATTTGGGAAAAATCAAATTCCCATTTAAGGAGCCATATCTCCGTTAGGGGGCTACTACGGACTTATGGTTATATAACTTTCTTATTTTTGGCCGTAGAATTCACAGTTAATTTTTAGCAGGCTAATTTTGAGACACCCTGTATAAACATACCCATATCATCTCAGACATTCATGGTCACTGTCATAGCAGCGGGCAAAATGACGCAAAAACCCCAAAAATAATGACGCTTGAGTCGTATGTTTGAAAATATCTAGCATCCGTCATAACCACAAATCAAAAAACGTTAAAGCTGAAATATAAAACATTATATGCACCACGAGAGATACTAGGATGATTATGCCCTTAGGCGACTTACTGCACTCGCCTGCGCATGATCCTGCACCTCATTTGGTACTATAATAGTGTCTCTATCTCTAATATTTTTAGATCCAGAAATATAAAAAAAATTACCTAGATAATATCAAAAACCATTATTTGCTTTCCTGTAAGTCCTACCTTATTTGGTAACTGTTGTTCGAATTTCATATCTGCATCAGTATTGATCTTGATAATTATGATTATTACGCTTTTGGATCTTTTAGAAGATCAAAATGTTATATTTTTATTTGCACCAAGTAACTAAATTCACTATTTGGACGATTGAACGATTTAAGAACTAAACGAAGTTGTAGCAGATTTGTTCTGATCTACGCATTTGTAATAAAGTTAATCGATAGGTAAAATAAACACCTGATTAATCAGTGAAGATATTGATCAAAATATACTGACTGGCAGGAACTCCATCTGCATTTTGATCTCCCCCGGTACAAAAAGGCGCCTTCCGTCTAAATACCAAAACTGCAACTATCGGCAAATTCACCCGATGCCCTTGAACGATAATGCGGGCAACAATAAACAGCCGAATTTACTCCATATCTATTTACAACGTCGCTAGCCGTAAACACACACCTCTGTGCTTACTATGTAATCAAATTTAGCAACGCAAATAAAAAATTATTTAACCTTGGTTTCGTAACGCTCGTACAGCTTTTGCGTAGTTCACTGGGACAATATACTCCGGACTGAAAAACAAGTCGAAGCGGCGTTGCCGCATTGGCAGTCTGAATGCAAGGTGCAACGCGGAAGGGAAAAGACGTTTTGAGGACTGTCTTTTGCTCTAAGCCCCAATGTATGTAAAATTGAGTTAATTTTATAGAAAAGTTTGCTATATAACACACTCAAACACTGTAAAAGTAGATCAGTTGAAGACCCAGAAACCTGTCTTTGACTAAAACTGTGAGTAATCTTTGATGTAAACAGATAAAACGTGAGTTCAAGAAGGCACGTCAGTTCAAATGTTATCGCATTAGTCAGTAAAAATTATGTATCTGTTTCTTTAATAAATGTAATCAATTTTTCTGCAATCTACTTTATTTTTAGTAACTGCTAATATCTGCTTTCATTCTTGTAGGATGTGGGATTTATTCCAGATACAGGAGCTTCTATAGCCTATATTACAGAGAAGGGGCCCAATGGGGCTTAAGTTCTGTAGCTTGTTTAGCTACCCTTCCCACAATTCCAGACTCCAGCATTCATCCATATTTTTCCTTTATTTTTGTGCTTTTGCCTTCCACATCAATTTTGCTATTGCAGGTGACCTTATCAACTTAATTGTCATCTTTCGTAACGCAAACTTCTTCCGTTGCAATTCTTTTTCATTTCTAAACTGAATCCAGTTTATCATCTTAATTTTTTGTAAATCTAGATTTATAAGCAACCAGAGTTGAATCTAAAACACCCACCCAGTGGGCTGTCGTCTCGACAACAGTGTCAGAACGAACCTACACCGCTAAATATTGTGTTAAGTTATCTAGTTCGATGTTATTATTAATGCCACCAATCATGGATCCCGACCTTGGCCTTGGCTATAATTAGAGACAGCTGTTTTTGTCGAGTCCTCAGCTCGATGGGGCACGGATTTCTGTTTGCGGACGGTTATGATCTTCTCTATTCCAGCAGGATTCAGGGTTCTCGCCAGACAAAGTCACCTGCCCTTCTGTCTATTTCGGTCTTACTGCTGGGTGGGTAATAGCAAACAAATGATTTATGTGAGTTACAATGTAAACAAAACATTATGTTATTATATAATATTATTTTGTAGTTTTTTGGTTCAATTAATCAGATTCAAAATAGAAAAATTTGTTTGTTCAATTTTTGATGTTTTCAGCTACTTTAATATCTTGCAGTGAATAGTTTTGCTTCGTTGTAAACTGTAATCTGAGGTGAGATTAATTGTATCTAAAGCGTAAACTATATAGTTCATGGTCAAGGCCTTTCCTAACGTTGGACCCATAATTAACCGTTGAAACAATAGAACAGACACTGCCACTTAGATATAAACATTACTTTATATTTAAATTCATCCAACACAACTGCTATGGCAATTACAGAAACAAAACAATGTACAGAGGTTAAAACTATAAAATAAATTATGATTTTTTTTATTTTAAATTTCAAAGATGCTCATGAGTAATTTTATATCAACTATAATGTACAAATGTTGGAACTTTATTAAAATTTACACTATCTCCAATTCGTTTCCTCAGATTTAGCAACAAAGAGATGACTAACTTGTTTATTTTTCATTACCCGATATATAAATGTTTACACAATACATATACAGTTTATCGAAATACGATTCATTTGAAAAAAAAAATAACGTTGGTAATGACAGTATTATGTTTATCAGTTCTTTATAAGTGTGGATTCTTTTAATATCCTACTAATTAATTCCGATAACGCTAATGACTTGATTATTATTATTTTTTTGTTGCTGTTTTGGGTGATAAACGATATTTTTTTCTTTCGTCACACGATGTTTTTTAAATTAATATCAAAAGTTATTACTGCTGCATTATTTTTAAAAAATTACATCATTTGTTATTTCATATGCAGCTGGCGTTATCTCAAAATTAGCGACGGTTGAATTCAACTGAACTAAAATGTTTTTCAATAAAAATTAGGGTCAGATTTTGTATCTAGTAGTGCATCTTTTTCAATTTAAAAGATCTAACCACGTCTAAAAAGTATAAAATTGGAAAAATGATCTCTCGGTATGACTAGAGTGGTATTTTTGCAGTAGCTGAAGCTATATCAAGGGCTGGTTCTGGTGCAATGAATTGTATTCTGTCTTAGACAATCCCTATCATCTTATAATTATTAACCAGTCAGATCCAAGAACTTTGATAGCTTGACAGCATGTATGCAAATCTTTTTATCAACATACAGATCCTTGCAGTTATTAAAAGCCTCATATTCACAGTAGGAATCATCTGGAAGATAATTGCAAGCTACAACACTATCTGGTTCAACACTGAAATTTTGGAGTGTATCAACAACTATCTGCTCTCAAGCACTCAGTTGTATTCCGATACAATTTCTGTCTTCATCTCGAAGAAGAGAACACTGACAGCTTTAAAATTAACTTGGGTAAGCGTAAGTTCATCATCGTCAATCGTTGTGACTTTCCATATTGTCTAACATTATGCTGTGTCCCACAGTGTTAGTCCTCGGCATATTAAAAGACGCTTGGCGTAATCTGTCTACTACATATTTGATTTCTATTTCTAATAATATAAGGTTATGTGGCGAATCCAAGAGAATCTCCTGAACAATAGATGGTGTAGAGCTGATTATTCCAACTATGCTTTCATTGTCCTTTCAAGACTACTAAACATTGTTGTCAACAGTTGTCAAGTCGTCGCTCCATGACGTTGTCTTTCTCAAAAGTAACTATAAAATGCCTGCAAACCAACCTGTCCAACTGTATGTAATCTTAAGTGATATTTTACTGCATTTCAAAGGTATTTTATCTAATATAAATTAATTCTCCTACAATTTCTGTCAATGAAGTCATATGTATGCTCTATGATACCAAACATCTAGGTATGCTAATGAATAATTCCGTAGACAAAACTGTAGTTAATAATTATCTAAAATAAATGTTATTTGTCTCAGTAGGTGTCCTATCTAGGACAATGCCTAGATATTTTTTCTTCTCCGTAAATATAAACTCACCCAAATTCAATAACTCAATTCCACTATTTTCGATTGTATTGTGAAAAGTATATATTTTATTCAAAGTGTGAGAAAAACTAAATGAAATTTTTAATGTACAGGCAACGACAAAAAATTGAAAAGGGGCATTTCGAAAACGATTTAAAAATAAACTTAAGCACGGCATTAGAAACTGGTCCACTGGAACATCTAACTAAATTAAAAGAAATAAATAACACTTTATAACATCTATTTTATACAGAAAATTCAACTGCTTCTGCCGGTATTGTTATTAATTATTAATGGAATTAATTTGTGGTTTTAATTAATAAAATAGTTTGACATACTAGATGTTAAAACAAAATTGTGGACCCGTTTTATCCAGTTTCTACGAACTACCACAACTGCTTCTTGTTATAAATCGTGTGAGTAAATCATCAGCAATGTCCACTTCGATGTGATAAACTTATTTTTTTAAATATCCCCACAAAAAGAAATCGAATGCATTTAAAGTCAGGATATCGTGGCGGTCTTGGTACCGGTCCTCCTCGTCCAGTTCCTTGGTATTAATGCTTGGACATGCTCTACATTATACAGATATAATTGAGCCTCATGTATGATACGCCGCACTGCTGTAATACGCCCTGGATGCCCTGGACCTCCGTCTCACGATCTTCACGATTCGGTTGAAAATTTCCCGTGTCATGCCCGCGTTGCACTACACTTGCACTCACTGCACATCGCGGTAAAACTAGCTGCATTTGGCACATGTTTACTCGTGTTTACAACGCTGTAAAGGTTGAAAATACTACAACTTCATTTTTTTTTTCTCGAGACTGTAAGGATTTTACATTTTTTTAATATATGAGTTCTGAATCATCCTGTACAATAAGTTAAGAAAGCACCAATTCTTGAAATGGTGTTAGGTCGTAATATACGCATGTGTATTCATTGGGTAAATTGAAGGTTTGGGTGGGAGAAGGAATGATATATCGTTACTTTGTAGGCTGCTTTTAAACGTAGCGATGTGGTAAACTCTATGGGGAACTAGCAGAATAATCGTTTGTTTCAATATCGTAATAAATCGTACATTAGGACCAGGATTTGAAGTACCATCTTTGCGGTATACTACAGCGCCTCAGAACCAGTTCGGCAATTCTAATTTCGATAAGTTGCTCGCCGTAAGAACACCTGGAGGCCGGCCGCATGAATGAGAGAAAGCCCTCGGCGAACACGGTGCCTCTCGGTCCGAATACAATCTTACGATGGGGTCCAGGCATCCCTTGGATGCCAAGGACGCGACCGTAATCCGCTAGATGTGGGTCGCACACGCGATAGAGTCCTCTTTGTGTGTACGGGCCTTGCGACCCCATTCAATAAATAAGACGCATTTGTATTATTGTAGTGCCCCTATGGAAGTAATGGGTCTTCGAGGATTTTATCTTGAGATTAACATTTTGGAGATGAGAAATGTTTTTGGTTGATGTAAATCTCGTAGTCGATTTACGGCCAGTTTATCAGATGCAAATTAACTGCGACTAAGGTATGGAAGCATTTGATTCATTATAAGCCGTATAAAATTTATGCTTACACTGTAAAAAAAGTTGCTGTGTAAGTGAGATTTTCCAATATGCAATTTAGGATTTGTAAAATTTCCAAGTTAATAGTTTTATACACTACAAAAGTAAAAATTACTAGTATTATAATAAAATGTACTGAATATTTACCAATGTGTTAAAAGTACACTATTTTGTGTAAACTTAACACACCTCTGTGTTATATATCTCTATTCCTGGTTGAGCATAACTGCGCAGCTGCTGTATATCAGCTGTTCCAACACACGTTACTACGTCGTGTTGGTCGTGTAGCGTTGTTGTGTTCAGTTACCTCTCGTTTGCTATGGTTAAATGGAGAACATTTAAATTTAAATTGAGGTTTGATCAAAGAAAATGGTAAGTACTTACCTAACTATAACAAATATCGCTGATAATTGAGATAAAGCTAAAATGAAAGACAGATTACTCTGTATTTTGATCTTTCTTGTAACTTTAGAGAATGAAAATGATATGTTCAGATCACTACTAGGTAACTTTCGTAAACTATTATGTAGTGCCCAAATACATCTTTGTTTAATGTTTGTTGTCTCGTTGTTTATGATTTGCTATCTATCCTGCTACTACTACTAATTTTGTTAAATATTTTGTTAGAATAGTTGGTTGTTGTTCATTTAAACTAAATTATATATCTTTAATAAGGGTTATTTGATACATTCTCGACGACTGGAAAAACTTCTAGATAAGGTCAAAAAGTGTTACAAAATTTATATTTATTAAAAATTATTTCGAAAGAAAACAGGAACATAATTAACAAACTAAACGAAGGTCTACCCCTTAAATAATACCTTTAATAATACAAATAAGACTTAGATATGTAAAAGTTACACATAATATTTGTTATATTGATACATTAGATTATCTTAAACCTTTAACACACTGCTACATACAGAGAAATGTGTAAAAATATACAAAATCCTATGTGGACCTCGATTAACACAGCATTGTGTTTTTTTTGTGTTAAAATGTGTAATTATTTATTTACAGTGCACGATTACACTGAAGATCTGGAAATATATTGTATTCATGAGTAGTATTAACACAATATTTGTGCAATCAGTATTCAAGTACTGCATAATTTTATCTCACTCTATTGAGTATTCACGTTTAGATACGTCATCTATTATAGTATTCATAATTAATGAAAGTATTTCATGAATTTAGGGTATCCATGAATACCTCAATGACTGACTGATGATTGTGGTGGTTCATGCACTTAATACAAACTGCTAAATATCAGATTTTTAATTTATTCTCCCTTTTTATAGATATTTTACAAATTTTAAAACACAGAAGAAACAAAACGTACGTAACACAATCTTACACTGCCTGGGATTTATTTTATACACATACAATATATTACGGGCACGGGCAGACTAAACAGAGCCCAAGCAGCGTAGTAAATATGTATTAGTTCACTGCGACTTTCACTCATGTTCGACGGTAACCATATTCGGCTTTTCCAGAAGTTAACCGCACTACTGCAATATGCATCTCAGCCATTTAGATACATAGACAACCATGTGTGGCCCATTCATACCTGAAGCTATGATTTTTCGGATATTATGCCATGGCTTAGATAACTGGTGGTTGCTAGTTACAGAACTACAAGGCACTTCTAGTCTCAGCTAGGAATCTTTGACCTGTTTTTCCTATTGTTGGTTCTGAGACTGTAGGGACAGAAGCGCTCCTCAGACAGCGATACGTTTTTTGGTAATCTTTGTAACTGGTTGCAATTAATGCTGTCAAACATTTTTCCGCGTGTTTAGGACCTTACGCCGCCAGAGTATCGATGCTTCGGCACTGATTTCGGATTCATAGAACTAGCTTAAGTTGAGGAAATTTCATTAAACAATTACGCAAAGTAAATCAAACCGAACTTCTCGGAGCCATTAAAAACAATTTAACAAGTCGAAATTTCGCGAGATATATAATCAGGGAAAAGGGCGATTAAAAAAGTAATTAAATATGGAGCAGATTACTCGACAAAGGCGAGGCGACAGATTTTTTAATTTCATTAAGGGCCATCCAAGAAAATGAAAAATTACCGATGCCGAGCAATCAGTCCTTAAATAATTTAGCACCAGAGGGTGGATTACTAGGGATAATAAAATACCGGTAATTAAAAAACTTGGGCCGATTTTTCGCCTGATCGGGAAGCCCATTAACTCTAACTCTTTTTATACCGGAAAATTAGAAAATCTTACGTCCCAAGATTAAAAATCGACTCCCTTAATACTTCGCCATTGGAAGGGATTAATACACGGATTATTACTACAAAGGAAGTAATCCAGCTAAGAAAAATCCTTCAAAATTCATTCCCAAAGTAGCACAACTAATCAAAATCAAATTATTTTTGTAATTTGCTTTATATTTTCTGAAGGTATCATATTTACCAACTTTATGGTAATGGTGTTCGAATTATGAGTGCCTTAATTTTCTCATATTATAAGTTGACTCAACTTTCTTATCTGTAACTGCTTTATAAGAGCCTCATTACAGCATTTATTTGGCACTGTTTCAGTCGTATAATGAAGGCCATTACTCCAGTAGTAGAGTAATGTGACATAATTATTACCCCACTAGTGAAATATTTAAAAAAAGAGATCACTTCTTAATGATCATTTTTATTAAGAATCAACAGGTTTATCAATTTGACAATTAATAGATAATTTAACTTAAATTAAATTGAATTATAAATAAATAAATAAAATCTTTATTGTCATAAATTCAACAAACATGAACATTGACATTGTCAAGGTAGGAGAGAGTACATGAGAATAACAATAACAAACAATAAAATACAAGTAAGTATGTACATCACAATATCACATACATTTAACTGTACTATACAAAATATAAAAATATTAAAAATATAAAAATAAAAAATAAATATAAAAAATAAAAAAATAAATAAATATAAAAATAAAAAATAAATATAAAAAATAAAAAAAATAAATAAATATAAAAATATTAAAAATATAAGAAATTAAAAATATTATTTAATAGCTTTTTTAGTCAATATATTCATTAAATGAGTAGAAGCACTTACTTATAAAAAATTGCTTTGTTTTTTTTAAACATATTATAATTATTCATCAACTTGTATTCCAAAGGAAGGCAATTATAGGCTTTTATAGCTCTATAGTGAACACTTTTTGAATAAAAACTTGTGTAATGCTGTGGAACCCTTAAGTCACCTCCATCTCTAGTAGTCCTATTACTGACTTCATTATTTCTTAGAAAGAGGTGTTTGTTTGTTTTGACCCAAAGATATAAAATGTTGTTTACAGGGTGTTCGATTTGGTAGTCCCAACATGCATCGGATATATTTTTTGCGCTGAAAACAATCTGCAGATGTGGGAGTCTGCACCCCAGAATATAACGCCATAAAGCAAATGAGATTGTATGTGGGCAAAATAATACACTTTTAAAGAATCAGTTGACACTTGCTGTTTAATAAATCGACATACGTGGGTGGCGCCATTCAGTTTAGCCACTAAGCCATCGATATGGATCTGCCACGACATGGTGTTTTGGATTGTTAGTCCTAGGAATTTTGTTGACTCAGAAGTTTGAATGGATTTAGCATTTAAAGTGGCATATAATGATTCGGTATCATTAAAAGTTTTATTAAAGACCACTAGGGTTGTTTTATCTGGGTTTAGAAGAATAGTGTTGCTTATTGACTAGTCCTTCTTTTTCTGAATTGTATTGTTACATGCAATTGAGAGATTTTTTTATAGTATCGCTGTTAAGAATGGCCGTGCTGTCATCTGCAAACTGATAGAATGAGATGAGGTTCACATACATAAGAAACAATAGGGGGCCCAGGATAGAACCTTGCAGTACTACCTGTAAAATTACTTTTTTCTCAAATGATATATTTGTTTCTATTTTATTGCCTGAGCAATTCGTGACTACCTTTTTTATGGATATCTGTTGGGTTCTATTCCTCAAGTAAGAATTAAAAAGGTCAAGACATTTACCTATTATGCCGTAAATCTCTAGTTTATAGAGTAACAACTCATGATTGATTGACTCGAAGGCTCGAGAGAAATCAAAAAATATTCCCACCACTTTATCTCTTTTATCGATGCATTCAGAAATGACGCAAAGGGCCTTATATATAGCAAGTTCAGTTGAACTTTTAGGCAGAAATCCATACTGGTGAGTTGTTAAACAATTGAATTTTTTTATGTATGAGAACAGTTGTTTGTAAATTATTTTTTCGAATATTTTTGATACTGCGTACAGAAGGGATATTGGCCTATAATTCTTTGCCTCGGTTTCCGATCCCTTTTTGAAGACCGGTATTACTTTGGCTTCTTTTAATATGTCAGGGAAAATACATACAATACAATTACTTGTATATTAACAACAAAAGTTTGGCAATTTGGAAGATTAATGTATATTATTGAGGCTGTGATAAATTGAGAAAAAAAGCAATATTTTTTGGCATTACACTAAAAATATTAATACCAATAGGAAATTTCTTTCTTGTTCTTTGTTAGCAAGAATTTTGTGTCATCGGCATCTTGCAAAAATTTTGAAACATCCTCTTTCGTTAATATTCTTGACTTTTTTGGTTCGTATTCCAGTGATTGATTTTTCAGAAAAGCAATTAAATTGTTGAATTTACTGATGTCAAATCATTTAGCCTTTGGGCGGCAAAATGATTTGTACTTCTTGGATAATTCTTCAAAAAATGCAATTAACACCTTTTCTTTTGCTTCATATTTTATATTTTTAGATGCACACCAATCAGTGAATCCTTTATAAAGCAGCAGCTTCCTCAATTTCAAGAGGCAAGTTTTCTGTTTCTGAATCACTCATTATTTCAATCAACACCACTATTTTCATAAGAAAGTGTAAAAACGAAAGCTCAATTTTGTTTATAACAAGTTTTATAGGTTACCATAACAACGCCTTTGCTTCTTGATTTCGAATCAAAACTTACAAACTTGGTCTGATTTTAGATTTTTCTCAATTTAAGGTAGTTGTAAATACAAATTTTTGCAGTTTTAGATAAAATTTTATGTAGGGCACGTGGGATAATGGCATTTTTTGTTACGTTAAATTACATTTGTATAATAATGCCTATATCCCAATTGTACTATAAATAATTATTTTTCCCGACTAACCGTAACAGCATTATGACAGCAAACAGATGTCGAATATGTGGTGTTTTCTATTTGCTCATGTTTCTTGTGCAATGTGTCTAATGCAGCTAAATTTTCTTTTGGACACCTATTTATACTAATTTTCAAGCGTCGTGAAACCTTATAAATGTCTCACAGCTACAGAATCTTACCCAGCTTCGCAGTAAGATTATCAACAACTTATGATTATTAAAATGTTTTATTTTTGTTTATACACACAACATCAAATAAACACTAGACAATTACAAAAATAATAGTTCAATATGACAACGAAATCACTATTCACAGTACCTAGCAAGTACATGCGATGAACCAAATAATATTGCAATCGATAATATCGACCACGACTGTTTCGGCAGATTAACAGGTAATTGTAATTTTGTCGCCCGTTGCAGTTTGGAAGAAACAAATTACGTTAATAGTGTTTCTGTTTGGTCGTGGTAATCCATTCTTAGATGATGGATGAACAATACACTTTTAGAGAAAGGAATGGATAATAGTCGAGGCAATGAACTAAAGAAGTTCTAAAACTAGTTGTGGTGGACGGATCGGAATGCGGTTTTTTGCATTCTCTTCCAAAAATTATTTGTAAAATATGTGGCGACATGGAATTGCTGCAGCCAAAAATGCATTCAAAAAATGCATTATTTGAGAGGCCTCTTGGAAGATGTCAAAACTTGGTAAGTAAGTGTCAGAACTGGCCCAGATCGGATACTCGGGGGTTTCTGTGGTCGCTAATCACGAATATGATGTTTAAATTAACCCCTTGAATACCTGGAGCTCAGGAACGCCGATGAACGTCATCTCCGTGGGATTCTCCCACAAATCATGCGGGAAAGAAAAGAAACTCGGCGCCCGGGGTTTTTTTGGGTCGCAGCAACCCAAAACCCCCCCATAACGATTTTCGGTATGTTTTTTTTCGATTGTGTCTGGAAAAACCACGGAGAAGATGTTCAGGGTAAGGTTCCGGTGCACCAGGGGTTCGGGGGGTCTTTATCGACGTGAAATTCGGATTCAGCGCCCCAAAAAAAAAACCAATAACGATTTTCGGTTCACCTTTTTTGATTGTGTCAGGAAAAGCCACGGAGATGACGTTTCGGGTCAGGTTCCGGTGCACCAGGGGCTCGGAGGGTCGTTATCGACGTAAAATTCGGATTCAGTACCCCAAAAAAAATCCCCATAACGATTTTTGTCTCGCCTTTTTTGATTGTGTCGGGAAAAGCCATGAAGTTGAGGTTTAGGGTCAGGTTCTGGTGTACTCGGGGGGCCGTTTCAGACGTGAAATTCGGATTCAACGCCCCACAAAACGCCCCTATTATGATTTTCGTGTGGTTTTTAGCACTCTTCTCAGGAAAATTCTCGGAGATGACGTCCGCGTCCAGGTTCCGGCGCACCAGGTGCCCGTGGGGTGTTCGCCGATGTCAGATATGGATTCAGCGACCCAAAAAAAACCCAGGGGGTCAATTTGAACATGATATTCGTGATCAGCGACCTCGAAAACCCCCGAGTACCCGATCTGGGCCAGTTCTGACACTTATTTACCAAGTTTTGACATGTTCCAAGAGGCCTCTCAAATAATGCATTTTTTTAATGCATTTTTGACTGCAGCAATGCAATTTCCGATTTGTCAGAATTTCCATGTCGCCACATTTTTTACAAATAATTTTTGGAAGAGAATGCAGAAAACCGCATTCCGATCCGTCCACCATAACTAGTTTTAGAACTTTTAGACTTTTTACTAGTTTATTGCCTCGACTATAATAAAATCTACTGTATTTCTAATTATTTATTAGTAACAGACATCAACATTATGTTGACTCACTTAAACCTGTAGTTATATACATTTTATCAAGCAGAATTTTTTAACACAAACAACATTTTTCCATAACATTAGAACTAAAAAATGTTCCCTTGTTTCAACTTCATCTGTCAACACAGACTCTATATAGCTACAAAAATAATATTAAAATATATTTAAATTGGTTATTCAAGTTAAACAAAATGAGAATATTTGAATTGATTGATGAACTCTTTGGTAGATACATTTTTTTTAACATATGCATATTGTCACAATCACAACAAATTATAGTGTCGGACATTTACTATGAAATTTAATATAATATTTGTAAATTTATCATATAAGATACGATGAAATTGCAGACAAATCATTTAAAAAAAAACGATGAACTTTGTTAAAATGGGATAAATTAAATTTTAAATTATAATTTTTGTCTTAAAAACCGTAGACAGATGAACATAACATTTCAAATAACACGTAAAATATTACTAAAAATATCGTCTGGAAAAGTTTTCAGGTGAATAAATATCCAACGGCGCACCACCAAGAATAAATATTTCAGCGCTGACAATTTGTGTGTTCATATTCAAATCGCTCCGATAAAAAATTCAATTTGAATCATGGATATAGTGTTAAAACATTTGTTATGGAAATATTCCGGTAATTTAGTACACGACCCGTGGGGCATACATCATCTCTAGCAAACGCTATTCGGCCTGATACAACAATAAAAGAGAAAAATAAGAACAATAAAATTTGACAGGATATTTATTTAAAATGTACCGCGTATGCATAGGAAATGTTTATTGAAAACGATATATCAGCTTTATAGATTTTTAGGGTGGGAATAGACTCACGTAAATCCACCAATTCATCAGAAAACGGATGAGTGTTCTCCGTATTGCTTTCCAGTTTGTTCGATATTTGGCGTCGACTTAGCCAAGCTGGATGAAATCTGATACGGGCTTAAAATTTCATTAGATCAATGGGACTGTTAAAAATCTATACGGAATTAAACTTCATGACAGTAATGACTGGTACTGTGAAATATTTTGTTCTACAAACGTCAGTAGATGTAAATGATGTGATTTACTTTTATCATTAGTGCGAAAATATAAAACAATTAAGACATTTTAAAGCAAAAAATATTTATTTATCTAACTAAATGTTCAGTTAGGGAAACTGCAATACCACGAACGGTCTCATTAGTACACAGTTTGGTCAGTGATGCTCTTCTTCTTTGTTAACGAATCTTCTATACTGCGTGATGAAAAAGTTTGGAATAAAATTCATCTTTTATATTGAGTGATTTAAAAAAAAAACTCCGAGACAGGTAGATTTTGTTCTCGGCAGGGGCATCTTTTAAGATGATTCAGTTGTATCAGAGTAACTCAGAAAAGCTGGACGGCCAATAAATTTGTTTTTTTTTTATGGAACACCCTGTATATTTTTTCATAATCGGATAAAGCTTTCTCTTACGAATACAGCTATGTAAGGTTTGATAGGTCTAGCTCAAATAACAAGTGAGATATTGCGAGAAAATGACATTAATTTCAAAAAATTATTTCTCATAAAGAAAATTGTACTTGGATACGAACCAAATTCAAATAATTAATTTGCAAGTTTAGCAATAAAAATTGATACTGAACGTGATAGGATAGAGATCTTAATGATCTGGGACATGGTGATAAGCTACGAACCCATTCGGAAGCATGTGAGCTGTTTAATCAAACATATGCTGACAGCCCACCAATACGATCTACGGTGAGGAAATTGGTAGCCAAGTTTATAGCCTGGGTGTGCAAGAGATAGGACACGACAAGGTCGACCTCAAATCGAAGAACCCAAGTTACATGTATTGCTGGAAATTGAAGAAAATCCCCATCAGTCAACAAGACAATTAGCCCTAAACAAAAATGTGGACCAATCATATGTTGAAACGTTGCTTCATACAAAAAAGTATCATAGATATAAAGCCCAGCTGCATCATAGGAAGGTGACTTTTCGGTTCTTACTTTTTTGAAGAAAACCTCAGTGCTGCTAGATATTTAAATCTTCTGCGTTTTGAGTTCAGCGGCTGTAGCAGTTCTTTTCCTCAACGCTGCAGACCGTGATATACCCCATGAAAATATTTAGTTTCGAGATGGAGTTCCACCTCACTTTGCCTTAAACGTTCGGCAATATCTTGATGATACATTTCCCGGAAGATGGATAGGGCGGAGAGGTTCTCTTGAGTGGTCCCTACGTTTCCCCGATTTGACTCCTCTGGACTTTTTTCTATGGGGTTATTTAAAACCTAGGGTATACTGCAATCGACCAAACAATTTAGCGGACTTACAACTGAGAAGAGAGAGATTCGTGCTGAAATGGAAAGAATGAACCCAGAAATTATTGAGCGTTATGTGCAAAGTGTTTACACTCACGCGGGCCAGTGCCAAATTGTTGGCGGAGGACAATTTAAATTTCGTTATTTGCATTTGTTTCGTACCCAAGTACAATTTTTTTTTATGAAAAATGACGTTAAATAATTTTTTGAAATAAATGTCATTTTCTCGCTTTATCTCGCCTGTTATTTGAGATAGACCCATCAAATTCTAAATCACTGTATTCATAAGAGAAAGCTTTACCCGAATATGTAAAAAATATACAGAGTATTCTATAAGAAAAAACAAATTTATTGGCCGTCCAGTTTTTCTGGGTCACCCTGTATACAACTGAATCATCTTAAAAGATACCGCCTTAGGGCGTTATAAAATTTGTTTAACGCAGTATAATACTTGTTAAGCATTTATATTTTTTATTTTTAAGGAAATTCAATTTAAATTTATAATCATCTAAGGCGTTAAATATATTTACACAATTTAAAGCCTTTGGACATTATTAATATCTATAATACACAAAGTTATATATTAAACTAAACTAACTCATTTCCATTGTACTGAGAGTAAAATTTATAATGCTCTTACGTATTATAAGTACTTATAACGCCTCAGGTTTTTGAACTAATTTATTTCCTTAATAATGCAATTTAAATTTATAATACTCTAGGACATTAAAGATATGTATAAGGTCCTAGGCCATTAAGAATATTTATAGCATAGTATGATATGTTTGACATAAAATTTCTGTTTTTGAACGGATTTATTTCTATGCTACTGTGATTTAATTTTGCAATGCCCTAGCGCATTACAAATACTTAAACGCCCTAGGAGTTTGTGAATATCTATAACACAGTATGATACATGCCATTTAATTTCTGATTTTAATATAACTTTCTTCGATGCTAATACAATAAAAATATATTATGATTTAGGACGTTAAATACATTTGTATGGCCATATATATGTATATTCTATCACACCTTGAGCATCATCATACTTTTTCAGCCAATCAAACTATTATTTTTGACTCTCACTTCTGATTAATAGTTAAGCAAGTTTCATGTCGTAAAGCTCTGTTAAATATTCACGTATTATATACCGCTTTTGATACCCGTTGAAAGTTGCCATATTAGTTCAGTTTGCTTCAACTCATTCAGTACATCCAAAGCGAACCATCAGATCCTACGGTCTCCTTCAATTAACCATCAAATACCAGCGATAAAACCAGCCATTCGACAGCATAAAGAAAACACGATCGAATCCCTACAGTTCTCCATTCGTGACGATCCTCTCTGAAACACGTGCTCACTTCCTTTATTTTAAATTCTTTGCCAAGTGGACCTACCAATCCCGCTCCGTGTGTTCCTTCACTGCATCTTCAAAACTGCGAAGGGCCGCTATGCCAAGGGAGATTGACTGATGGTACTTATGCCGTCACTGCAACGTAGCGAACCGAATGTAAGTAATTTAAAAGTATACGGACATATTTTAAACAAGATGATGTACGATCCGGCCTTGTTGCTTTGTCTGAACTGTTGCGTAAAAGAGTTCCGAGTATTTGGAGCTAATTTTAATTTTTAAGAGAACATGTGGTATTCTCCAAGTCGAAGATAATTAAAATGGTAAAAGTATATAATTAATGATGCACTACCAGTCTGCTGTTTTACAATAATCATAATATTTCAGAAAAATAACGCCTTGGGGCCTTATGCTTATCTATGGCAAGGGCATTACAAACTTAAATTGCATTATAAATATGTTTAACGCCGTAGGCGTAGATCATTACAATGATTAAAATTAAATTAGCGCAAAATCAGAAATTAAATGTCATACAAATATTACACTGAGTTATAGACTTCCATAAAGCTTTATAAGTATTTATACCGCGCTAGGAAATTATAAATTTAAATCGCATTAACACGAAATCGGTTCAAAAATAGAAACTAAATGTCAGATATATATATAATTCTATATTGCAAATATTTATAATATTTATAACGTCATAGGGCATTATAAATAACGCCTTAGGACATTATAAATTTAAATTATGGCAGAATGCAAATAAATCATTTTGTAATAAATTAGTCGACATCAAAAAAAGGAAATGCGAAACAATTATCACACTGCACTATAAATTAACTTATAAATAAGTTCTTATAATGCCTTAGAGTATTACAAATTTCAATTGTATTAACATGGAAACAAATCTGTTTAAAAATTGAAACTAAATATTATGAATAATTAAAATATATTTATAACGTCAGAATGGAAATATATAATTTTAAAAGCAGAAATTAAATGTCAAACATCATACTGCGTTATAGATATCCATAAAGCCCTCAGGTATTATAAGTGCTTTCGGGCATTACAAATATCTTTATCCTTCTTGAGTCGTAGAGCACTACGACCTCAGCCCTAAGCCCTCAGGCATTATAAGTGCTTTCGGGCATTACAAATATCTTTATCGTCGTTGAGTCGTAGAGCACTATAAATTAAAATTGCATTGGGATGGAATAAGTCAGTTCAGAAACAGAAATTAAAAAACAAATATACTGCGCTATAGATATCCATCCCTATAAAACCCTAAGGCGTTGTAAATATTTATAATGCCGTAGAGTGTATATTACAAATTCAAATTGCATTACCATAGAAGCAAATCTATTCAAAAACAGAAGTTTATTATCAAACAAATATCATACTGCGGCACATCTATGAAGCCCTAAGGTTAAGAATTTTTTATAGGTAATAATAAGTTTCTTCTCGTACCTATATGGTGCTGTGTGTTGGAAGTAAGTCATAAAGACATGATTTGTAAGGCAAACGCATCTGAACCGAAGTCTTAATATTTTGTAGCCACATCGAAAACACTTGGCATAATCCTTTATGTAAAAGTTTTTATATATTTTTAGGTATTAATAATATTGTGTGAAACTAACTACTCAGTGGACAAAAGCCCCAACCTGCGTTGAATTACACCCACAATATCTACCCATATATTCCTTATTATTAGCTTTTGTAACATTTTTTTACTGTTTTAGAAAGGTATTTTAAGCTAATATAAATCAAATCTCCTACAATTCCTATCAATAAAAGGTGAACATTTTTCAAGTAGGTATTGTCATATTTAATTCATTGACAGGATGTCACTTTTTGTCATTGTCGATATTTAACTTCAAATAATTTTAATTTTTATAATAATTTTTATAGTTAGATACTTGATTCAACTTAAAGGAGACCACCTGAAGAAGCAATCCTAAAAATGCAGAAATAGGTCAGATCTCATCTATTGTGGTTGAATTTGTCGTGTTCCCACTGCCATAAAGTGAAGTTAGATATTTATAGTGTTTCATTAGCAGGTTAGTAAATTAGATTTTTTTAAATAATTATTGAATAGAGCTTTGTCTGTGGAATTGTTCATTAGCATACCTATATGTTTGGTATCAGAGAACATACATATGACTTCATTGATAGGAATTGTAGGAGATTTGACTTATATTAGCTTAAAATACCTTTCTAAAACAGTAAAAAAATGTTACAAAAGAATAAGGAATATATGGGTAAATATTGTGGGTGTAATTCAACGCAGGTTGGGGCTTTTGTCCACTGACACAATATTATTAATACCTAAAAATATATAAAAACTTTTACATAAAAGGTGAACATTTTTCAAGTAGGTATTGTCATATTTAATTCATTGACAGATGTCACTTTTTGTCATTGTCGATATTTAACTTCAAATAATTTTAATTTTTATAATAATTTTTATAGTTAGATATTTGATTCAACTTAAAGGAGACCACCTGAAGAAGCAATCCTAAAAATGCAGAAATAGGTCAGATCTCATCTATTGTGGTTGAATTTGTCGTGTTCCCACTGCCAAAAAGTGAAGTTAGATATTTATAGTGTTTCATTAGCAGGTTAGTAAATTAGATTTTTTTAAATAATTATTGAATAGAGCTTTGTCTGTGGAATTGTTCATTAGCATACCTATATGTTTGGTATCAGAGAACATACATATGACTTCATTGATAGGAATTGTAGGAGATTTGATTTATATTAGCTTAAAATACCTTTCTAAAACAGTAAAAAAATGTTACAAAAGAATAAGGAATATATGGGTAGATATTGTGGGTGTAATTCAACGCAGGTTGGGGCTTTTGTCCACTGACACAATATTATTAATACCTAAAAATATATAAAAACTTTTACATAAAAGGTGAACATTTTTCAAGTAGGTATTGTCATATTTAATTCATTGACAGGATGTCACTTTTTGTCATCGTCGATATTTAACTTCAAATAATTTTAATTTTTATAATAATTTTTATAGTTAGATATTTGATTCAACTTAAAGGAGACCACCTGAAGAAGCAATCCTAAAAATGCAGAAATAGGTCAGATCTCATCTATTGTGGTTGAATTTGTCGTGTTCCCACTGCCAAAAAGTGAAGTTAGATATTTATAGAGTGTTTCATTAGCAGATTAGTAAATTAGATTATTTTCTTTAGATAATTATTGAATAGAGCTTTGTCTGTGGAATTGTTCATTAGCATACCTAGATGTTTGGTATCAGAGAACATACATATGACTTCGTTGATAGGAATTGTAGGAGATTTGATTTATATTAGCTTAAAATACCTTTCTAAAACAGTAAAAAAATGTTACAAAAGCTAATAATAAGGAATATATGGGTAGATATTGTGGGTGTAATTCAACGCAGGTTGGGGCTTTTGTCCACTGAGTAGTTAGTTTTACACAATATTATTAATACCTAAAAATATATAAAAATAATAATTTTTTCATGTTCTATCTGCACCTGAGAGATTTTCCCCATTTTCGCAGACACCATATATATTCGCACAGAAATTATTAAAACGACGAACATTCAAATATAACAAACACCGAGTTGGATGGCGAATTCTGATCCAGATTCTTGACCCTTACTGTTCATATTTTTAACTGATTTTTCCTGATAAATCATCATTTGAAAATATTTAAATTCATTGACTTTTTACAATAATTCTAATTTTTCAAACCGAATTGGAGTATTATTATTACATTTTCAAATATGTTGATGATTAATTTAAAAGTTTTGTTATGTTAGTTTTATTTACTTTCGATTGAGTATATGATTACGGCAGTTGCATGCGATTTGAAGTGGCTTATTGTTAAAATAATTTAACAAGAGAAGGTTGTCAAACTTTACAATCACTTAAAAGTCTCCAGCTCGAAGTCCTTTTAACGAACCCATCGAAATATCCTTCATTATATTTGTTATTGAAATTCCTGGTATTGAGTTACCTATTTAAAGTCATCTTCGTCATTTCTTAATTTAATAATGGGTTTGGAACTTGGAGCGTATTCCCAGCAGCATTGTTTTATAACTGAAGAGTCCTTTTCGCGTTATTTACTGATTAAGGGAGACCCTTTAGTAATAAAATATGAAATCAGAAATCCGAGTACTGCCTCCCTCCCCTGAACGAAATCCTAATTCTTATATTTCTTAATCATAAGACAAATATTTTCGGGTCGAGAGCGGGCTTTGTTAAGATTCCACTTGGCAGGCAACCCTTTCCTTTCATTCGGAACGAGATGCGTGATAGAAATGACGGACCAGGCCTACTTCCGGTGCTGGCACAGCACTCTTGACCTTCTTACAACCCTTCCTTGGAGTTTCTTTCCCCTTGCGCTTTATAGTTTCCGCTCGTGCTGATAAAACACCGTGATTCGTTTCATAAATATGGAGCGAAACGGGATATACAGTATGCGCCAAAAGTATGAAATAAATTAAATAAAAACGAAACAATTATTTTTTGGGAAAAATCCTCGAACAGGTCGATTTTTAATTTAAAGAATACATATTTTAGCGTAAAATGCGATTTTCAAATGTCATTTGTATTCGAGTAATGACGTCATCGATTTTTTTTTAAATGGTAACACCATATTTTTTTTCTTGATTCTGAAAGATCGTTTAATTCTCTATCAGACAGTACTAAAATTTTGCCCTCTTACATAGAAAAGTTTTCGAGTAAATGACGATTGAATGTTAGAAAACGTAAATTTTATCCATAAAAATGTAACAATTCTGAGGTATGTAAAATAAAATACAATTGATTAAATTTTATACTTAAATTAAATGTTCAAATTGCCATCCACCAACTTCTTGACAATACGCAAGTCTGTGAAGATATTCTTCTTGCACATTATCAATGATTTCTGGGGTAAATCTGCTTATTTCGTTCCGAATGCGATTTTGAAGTTCTTCTAAATTACGTGGTTTATTAATGTACACTTTTGACTTCAAGCATCCCCATAAAAAATAGTCAAGAGGTGTAAGATCTGGCGATCTGTAATTCAAAAAACTAAACTTGATAACGATTTTGCTTTATTTTAATTGATTTACGTTTTCTAACATTCAATCGTCATTTACTCGAAAACTTTCCTATGTAAGAGGGCAAAATTTTAGTACTGTCTGATAGAGAATTAAACGATCTTTCAGAATCAAGGAAAAAAATATGGGTTTGCCATTTAAAAAAAATCGATGACGTCATTACTCGAAAACAAATGACATTTGAAAATCGCATTTTACGCTAAAATATGTATTTTTTAAATTAAAAATCGACCTGATCGAGGACTTTTCCCAAAAAATAATTGTTTCGTTTTTATTGAATTTATTCCATACTTTTGGCGCATACTGTAGTCGTACAGTGTAAGCGCAAAAATCTTTTTCTTGTAAAGATATTTCAGGCAATACAGGGTATTTTAAAATAAAACCACAGATTCCTTAGGTAATAAATGTGTAATAAATCGATTTAACCTAACATATTAACATAATAAAAAAATACATCGATTGTCCTACCTGTTTTATTTGAAAAAAGGTATACCCTGGTGAAGTCGGTAGGAGCGCTATTACTGAATGATATGAAGGAAGAACTCACAAATTGCTTTATGACAACATGTGAAAAATGAAGGACTATGCTTCCAAGTCATGATATTCAATACCAACAAAGGGTCTTTAGAGTTTTTAGCTGGAGATATTCATGCTTAATTAAAATACGTCAAATTAAGAACTGAAAACTGTGATCATTCATTCATTCTTCGATATAAAGCTGGGAAAACAACCTATTGGTACAAATACTATTGGCAACGTGCCAAAACTGATTGCATGATTTTTTAAACTGCCTAATCCAAATGCGTATTTGGCGTTTGGTCTGGGCACGGTTTCCGACGATTTTAACCTCCCTTTTAGCAGATTGTGAGACAGATCTGACTAGTAGAAAAAGATATAGAGACTGGAAGTCTAATTTTGTCGCGGAAGGCTACATCAGAACTTCTACTGAAAACAACAAACGTAGGGCTATGCAAATTCTAGGCGAAAACAAGAGTATTCCCTTGGAAGCCGAAAATATTCCCTCAACATCTAAAGTTATTTCATCCACATCTAAAAATTATGTTCACACTCAAAATATTCCACCTATTCCAGCAACGATTTGCATGTCAGCATCTGGTATTAATTTATCCAATTATACAGATTTTACTGTCAATGTATTCAATAAATAAATTAGTTTTCATATTACGATCTAACATATTTTTTTATTTAATAAACGTATAATTTAATTTATAATGTCATTATCGCACTGGGTGCGTTATAGTTATTAATGATATTAGTTCGATATGAACACTCGTTACACGCGTTTCATTAACAAAGATCATATCCAACGTGTACCTTTCAAAATTTTATCTACGACAGTCCAAATAGATTTTATTTGCAGAACAGTTTCATAAATTGAATTTCAAAATTATTAGGCGCTCTTGTTTGACGATGTCATGGTAACCACAGTGTTTTAAATTTGACTCTGATAACTTCATTATTGGCGTCCAATTTCACACGTTCAGTTTTAGTAAAGAAAAAATATTGATATGGGTGATTCTGATTCCGAGAGTGTCCCTTCGGATATCAATGACATTGCCCAAAGCGTTATCGATTCCCTACTTCCCGAAAATTTAAGCCAGACGTACGAGTAAGTTATGCAAAACTTGAAGATTGATATAAAGGGAAAGGAATCAAGAATAGCAGCAATGAAAGGATTCTTCTGGCATATTTTGAATATCTTTGAAAACATAGCAAGTCGTTGCATTAAGTATATTGTACTGTACTACGTTCAGTTATTTTAACTGTTTACTAATATTATGACGCGCGTAAGACTAATTTTATATTTTGCCAGAATGTTAAAATATCCATAGCAACTAGAATGAATTCAATTTGTAATTTGAGCCAGGCCTGACCTGTCATTGTAGCGTAGCAGGCTAGAAAGAGACGGCCTGCATCGAGGGGACATGCAGAGAAGGAAGATTAAAAACAGGATGAAAGAACACATTGAAGGGTTTCTGTAATAATGTGTCATAGGGTTCTTTTTGCAAAAAGGGTTGTATAAAGGCGAGTGGGGAAATAGGCCAGTAGGTGGGACGCTGAATGGGTGGGGAAGATATGGAAGTGTACAAAAAACGGACGTATGAATACCGATTTTTTTTGTGGGAGTTCCAGAACCTGTCATTAATTCATTAAAATGGTTCTGGCAGTTTTTAATTTAAACATGATGGGAAAAAACTGAGGGGCGTCTGTAGAATTAATTAAATTCGACTTTTAAGGGGCGGAGCTTTGTGTAATGTTTTTTATTAATATTTACATATAATTTAGATTGTTGTTTTCCAAAAATCTTAAGCGGAGGGTAGCATTTGTTAATATTTATTTGTTCTTAAAATGTTCAACGAGTATAGCCCACGTAAAACGGTTAAAAGTTGTTAAACAAAGGAAAAAAATACTATTAATAGAAAAAGTACTATAAAAGTGCATAATAAAATACATTATTTTAAAGAAATATTGATCATTTAAATAATAGATACACAATCTTAGTAACAAAAATATAATCATATAAAAGCTGATAGTTTAATTGTTAAACAATAAAAATAGCAACAGAACAAACAATAACAATGAAACACAAATAAAAATAAAAAAGAAACAAGAGTATCCACACAAAGTTATTCAAAACATGTTGTGGTAGATTTAAATAATCTTCGTTAGATTTTTTCTGGTAACGAGGTATATGCAATATAAAGTGGATTCCACATAACTAAACTATATTCAAATCAAGATCTCACAAAAGTTGTACAAAATAATCATTAAGTAGACTGAATCTTGAAATCTAGAGTTACGCAAAACAATTCCAAAACATGTATCTGTAGGCACTGACCAATGCACTGGTAACATGCTGCAAGAAAGCCAAGAATGCTTATGTCTTTAATAATATCAGGCTATTGAGAATACTATCTTAGCATATAATCAAATGTGATGGACACTTTTTTATGAAAGAACATATCTAACGTTACATTTGCAGTATTAAGAGACAGCGTGTTTTTGTTACCTACACCAATTATTAAATGAATCGATATTGCACTGTAGATCCTCACAAAACAGAGTACTTTTACATCGACAGCATACAACATGTATTGTATAATATTAAGATCTTCTGTAGTGTCAATGATACCTATATCAAATAGAAGAGTCAAAGTATAAACCGATGAAGAATACCTAATGTTTGAAGGAAAGCGTCAGATTTGAAATTGATCAATTGAAAAATTTTCAGATGAGAAAGGTGTGCGATAGATGTGTGCCGCGTTTGCTCACAATGGAATAACAACAGAGTTTTACTTTGATTCATAGCCATGGATGAAACATGGGTCCGTCACTTCGCACCCAAAATGAAGGAACAGCGAAAGCAATGGATTGTTCCATCTGCTGGCGAAGTCATAATACTAAAAAGAAAGTTTTTTTCCAAAATTTGTATAGGAGCTGAGTTTGTTTGCAGTACATGGTGATACGTAGATTTTATAGGTTTTAAGTTGTATTTATTTCGATTAAAATTTTAAACGTTTTCTCGTGCCGCAGAACTAGCCGTCTTATCGGCATAGTTTTTGTTCAACTTAAATTTACGCATGAGGAGAGAGAGAAATTGTAGAATATAGTATGTTAGGAGTTTACCAAGGTGTGCATAAATAGTTGATCAATTCTTGTAAATTTTACCCACAAAAAGGGCATCTACATTGATTCCAACTATGTAAATGTAACTTATGGTAGTAGTTGCAGTGGTTACATTTGGTTTCGCTTCGGGCGGATTTTGTTTAGTGCACATTCTTTGGTGTTAAAAGAAAAACGCCTTTCTACAATAAGGATCCTGTGTGGAAGGTTCGTAATTTTTTTTTTGTATGCATTTTACTGGCTTCATTAAATTATTGTTAATATTACCTACATAAGTTTTTCTCTCTCGTGCAGGTGTTTTGTTCTCTGGCATTTCCTTTGTTAATTGGGGAACAATTTGTTAATCGCCGGCATTTCGAGATTCAACCCGGAATTGCTTTTTACCGACTCTACAATTGGGAATCTGACTTCACGGGAAGCATTCGAGTACCGGGCAGGCAGGATTCTCCAGGAGGCCAGGCCGAGGACCTCGATAAGTACCCTATTACGTACCTAGCTCCGTTAATTTACTTTTGAGAAGCTATATATCTCTTATTTTGAAGTGTTTGTCCATTACTAAAGTTACATATTTGACTATCGCGTGGTGAATTTTATACCGTAGGCCACGAAAAATTATCTACACAAAGTTCAGATCTGATAGATCACATTTTTGTTTTTTTATATTGACCGTGGATATATTTATATATTATTTTTCTATAACACGAGGTCTACTCCATTTTTTTTATTTTCTTTTATTTCTGCCTACCCTACTAAACCATAATCTACTTATTTCGTAGATTTCCAAGTAGAAGAGAATTTTTTATATATTTTTAGGTATTAATAATATTGTGTGAAACTAACTACTCTGTGGACAAAAGCCCCAACCAGCGTTGAATTACACCCACAATATCTACCCATATATTCCTTATTATTAGCTTTTGTAACATTTTTTACTGTATTAGAAAGGGATTTTAAGCTAATATAAATCAAATCTCCTACAATTCCTATTAATGAAGTCATATGTATGTTCTCTGATACCAAACATCTAGGTATGCTAATGAACAATTCCTCAGACAAAGCTCTATTCAATAATTATCTAAATACATTAATCTATCTAAATTTACTAACCTGCTTTAATGAAACACTCTATAAATATCTAACTTCACTTTTGGCAGTGGGAACACGACAATTCAACCACAATAGATGAGATCTGACCTATTACATTAGCTTAAAATCCCTTTCTAATACAGTAGAAGAGAATTTCTTGGAACATTCAGCAAGAGTACTTAATATTTACCTGACGATTTAACCAACGCAGAGATTAACGAAGAATTTTAAAAATTGCCCGATTACTTAAAAGAAACATTTGTTGCAATAACAATTTGCAATGGTCAAGATAAAAATTCAAGTTTTTCATATTATACTGGAGGATATTATTGTATATTTACGTAATTGTATAGCTGATGCGCATATAGTGACACAATAATTGTTTTGTAAGCATCAAAGTAGTAATTGCAGTCCTAAGATTCCCTGAGAGTTTACCTCGTAATAAAATCGTACATGTGGGATATAAATCCGAATATCTAGCTAATTGCTAACCTTATTTGAAATAAAAACTGCAATATATAGTGCCGGAGTTCTAGAAATTATTATATTGAATTAACTGATTTATTAACATCCTTCTATTCAATCTATTTAAATACAATGTTATACAATTAGATACAATCTATTGCAATAATACTGGCACTCTTTAAAATGAATTTGGTGATTCATTTCGAACTGATGATGTATTTATAACGAAATCTACTTTCAACATTGAATATTAGTCCTTAGTTTTTCGACTCATCAAGAACATCCTCCTACTCAGGTACATCCGTAGTTCAAAAACTGATTTGAGAAAGTGCCATTATTATTCCAATAGATTCTACAACGCTAAATGTAATGAAATAGTAATTTCTTGATTTCAAATATGTGCAACTTTAATATAACCTATGCAACTACATCAGGCGAATAAATTCGGTTACTTCTCAATTTGGTAAGTGCGCGGCAAATATACGTTCTGTGTTGGCAATCAAATTATTTCCTCTAAAATATGCATGCTCTGCGTCCAAGTTAATGGTTATTACTTGAATGACGGATTTCCAAGCTAAAGAGGCGAAATATTTTTATATGGGTGTGAATAGAAAGTTTCTTCAACTTAGAAAATAGAAATTCTTATATACAGGTTGACCATGATGTCAGTGCCATATGTTCAATTTGTAACAAACTACTACGTAAGTATTAGACCAGGGTCGATAATTTTTGAAACCAAAAAAAAATATAGTAGGATGAAACCCATTGGAAAAGGAAGAGAATACAACAAAAATAAAAGGAAAAATAATTTACGGGCGATCTGAGGTCGGGAAGCGGAAGGGGGTGAGTTTTTAAGGTTAAAAAACGGTTTATCTTGATTTCCGGTAAAACCGGTAATAAAAAGATCTACAACTTTTGTATTTATACTTTTTTCACATAACCTCAAAATTTATTTGAAAAATTCAAATAAATAAGTTTTTGGTTTTTTATTTTTCTTTTTCAAAAAAAAAAAAAATTGCTCACGAAATTTGATGAAAACTTGCATTATTATGTCCCAAACACACTGTAATTTTTTGTATTTAAAATATTTATTTTTTCACCTTATTTTGACTTAATATCGAAAAAGCACCCTAATTTTCAATCGAAAATTCTCACGTCAAAATATCTGCTTTTTAAAAAAAGTCGGTGGGCTTTTTGTTCGTTGAAATCTCTACTTTCTAATGGTGGAAAAAATATACACTACTATGGTAAACGTTCTCAAAAAATAACACTTTCCAGCTCGGCATGTAATATGCTATTGCTATGTTTGCGGTGGTTTGATTTTCACCTGACGAAGAAGCACATTAGAATGTCCACACTGGTTACCGAATATATATATATTTTCAATACAATTGAAATAGAACAAACTTTAAAATAATTTTGAATAAATTGATTTTGACATCTTCTCACATTATGAGAAGATGTGAAAAGGGAGAGAATCTACAGATGCAGTTCGCTAAGGTCTATTTACCGCCAGTAGCACCATCTCTGACTGCGAAGTACAAACATCCGTTGAGTAACGTATTATGTATATATATATTTTAAATTTTGCGGCAACCAATTGTACAGTTTACCGACGAACCCCTTTGAAAGTCCCAAGTTTATGACAGGCATAATAAATTATAAAGTAGCTGAGAATCAGTGGAAAGTGACGGTGACCCTGGACAAGCATCGATAAGGCAAATATTTGAGCGATTCTGATTGAAGGTGATCATATGAAAGTGCCTAATCAATCATTTCTGATGACTTAGGTTGCCGAAAAGATGGGTTTCTCACCTTCTTGCGAACAATCAGAAAGCAAACCGTCTTACAGTTTGTAAAACTTCCAACGTGCTATAAAGATGACTTATCACCAGCGATGACATACATATGTGCATCATTACACCTCGGGACCAAAACCAGCAAATATAGAGTGGTGACAACTTGCCGAAGCACTACTTTAAAAAACAGAAACTCGTCGAAAGTTATAGTGGTTTTTAGGCTTTCACGGCCAGTGCTATTATTTGATATATAATGATTTTTCGGGTTGTTATGCCGTGACCTCGGTAACTGGTCGTTCTAGCTTTAGTTGAGATTCTTTGACTTGTCTTTGTTATTCTCGGGAAAGGCTCTGTGAGGGCAGACTCGCTATCGCTATCACTGGTCCTGCCCACATATTGATTTTGGCTCCTTTAGTGGTATTACGACTGTTATAGTCAGAAACGTTCCTCGGATAATGGTGGTCTTCTGAGACTTCCCAAAGCTGCCTCTGCAACTGGTCGCATCCCATGTTTCCAAACATTTCGCTGCACTTCACTGTCGGTAGAAGTTAGTACTTATTTCTGTGGCCTTAGAACAATCATTTTTATTCTAATTAAAAAATAGTGAACAATCGTATTGTCATCTGGTTCTAAAACCAGCTTTACAGTGTTCAATTATATCTGAAGAGTAGCGTATTGGAAAAGCCGTCGTATCTGTAAGACTCTTGCACTTTTAAAATATAGGTCTTGCTCGGTTTTTATTGGAATCTTTCTGCAATTCTGGAGAATAATTTAGTGATTTGTATGGTTACCACCATACGCAAATTCTATGCTACACTTTCGAATTGCCTTATTTCGCCTATACTTGATTATTATTTGATTGTCGAGCTTGCAAAATATATATTCTGAAACCTTAATTATACAGGGTGAATCTTAAATAAGTACAAATATTTTAACTGCTGGTGTAGTTCGTCATTTAAATCAGTCTAGTGAAAGCCATTTTTAAAAATTTCTAATATTTACGGAGATATTAATTTTTTAAAAAAATACCCACATTTTGAGGACCGCTGGCTGATTTTTCATCCAACAACTTAATGAAACATATGATTTGTTGCGAGGTTGCCATATCTCCTCCAATATAAATATTACGTTTCCTTTAACGTAATAGTTCTATTTTTAAAATACTTGTTTTAAGCATAAGTACAGTAAAATTGGGTATGTAGTATGATACGCAGCAATATTAACATAAATTTTAACATCTGAACTAACCTTACTATACTTCAACGATTAAAAATGAATTTCCGCAAGTTCAATACTACCGTAAAATATTTAGGAAGATATTACGTGAGATTACTATGTCCAATGTTCAAAAATTATACATAAACGTGCACACAAGCTTACCTGTTTGTTAAAAAATTAACTATTTAATTAGTAATCCACATTTCACAAGTTAAATGTCATTGCACACTGTTAGAAAAGGACACAAAACACAATTTCCTTAAGTTATTTTATGAAGAATAACGAAAAACTATGCACGCGTTTTTTATTTATAATGGAAAAAATGTCAACTTTTAGCAAATTTTATTGCTATTTTCATGCATTATGTGGGGTTAACAAGTTTGACTTGGGCTTCCGATAATCTGTCATGACAGTCAATGACAGTTTGATAATAAAAAATAATATAAAATGTTAACTTGACAAAATTCGCTAAAAGTTGAGATTTTTTCTTCCTTGAAGCAAAGACATTTGTGTAATACTGGCAACACTGTGAACCACACGTTCAGTCTGCAGCACTATGACTCATAAAAGTATGAAGGGTCTGTCTAGGCCAGCGGTCCTCAACAAGTTTTCTGCTGAAAAATTACGAAATTTATTTAAAATTTCACTTTTTTATTTCTGATTTTTTTTGTAAAAAAACTATTAATTATGTGTTCTACACACAAAACTATACTGCTGGTTAAAATATTTGTACTTATTTAAGATTCACCCTGTATATGTTACGCTGTTTGTTATTGTCACATTGACAAATTTGATTAAACAGTTTAGTTTTTAGTGTACATTCGGGTTAAAGTGTTGGTATCACTATTACAAATGCAAATTGACGACTGTCAAACCAACTGCAAGTCAGAATTTTAGAAACGCTATTGCAGGTCCAAAAGTTTGCTGCAATCTATTGTAAAAATAATTACTGGCGGGTCCAATACAAGAGATTTTATAGCAGTGGTTAAGAATGTTCCTATAACTAATTTTTGGAGAGTTAAAGTTGCAAGGTTTAGTCGCATAAACGTCTTATTGGCATCAACACAGCAGCTAATAGCGTGAAATAGGCACATTTTTTATAAAATATAGTTGCTGTATAAAAATTATATGTAGGTACTTGTGTTTTACGAGTTCTATATAAGAACAAATTATGTTTTAGCAATGAGCTTATACAAATGATACAACACACTATACGATTCCAACAATTATTCTGCTTTATTTACAAGCCCATCACAACTATAAAGCTAATATTTCACTTTCTTTAAATTTTACGACATATTATGTCTATTATAAGCATTTTATATTAGATAAAGGATGCTATACTTATAAATTCAAAAATATCTAATTCAAAGTGGAATAAAATTTTAATAAACTAATAAAGTAGATCGAAATGTCATAACGCGCCTGCATAATACTAAAAAATAAAGATACTATTCTCGTTCACACAAAAACTGAACATTTAAATACATGCACATTTGCTGCTAAAAAAAGATCCCCACTTAAATTCTAAATTCCATATAATAAAAACTTTTCCGAAGCTTTTAAAATATTTTAATGTTATTTAAAAGCGAAACATAAGAGCATAAGATGTTTTCTAGAAAATCGTTTGCTGGTGTTCACTACCTTTAAAAAGCAGTTTTGCTTTATTGTCGCGCAAAAATATTTTAATACATCATTTATAAAATAAAGCTAAACAGCTTTCTAAAACTAAAGTGCTGCATAAACTGCGTAAGAAATATTTCTCTTGTAACCACACTTTATAGTCAGTCGTGTAGATTGCTACTATAGACATTATACAGTAAAATGACCTCCTGAAGCAAAAATACTACATAAGTGCACACACAAGAACGTTCTGAAAATAGTTTAAATAATTTCTATTAAACGTTTTTCTTGTTGGGATTACATTATTCTCGCAGGTACTTTAAACAGCAAAATAGCGCTGTTAATTAAAAAGTCTCAAACGGAACAATAATACGATGAAATTGCTGTCATGTAACCGCTACATATCTTTTATATAAATTTCTGGTCTTATAATTTTGAATTATAAGACTAGTGTGCTACTTGGGGCTAATTTCCATAAAATAACTGTTTGAAGAAACAGTCCATTTGGCACTTGGTCGAATTTGCCTCCTTCAATGGGAAACCTTAAAATCATGTAGCTTTTTCAACTGTCAATGAAACTGCCAAGTATTCGATCAGAACGAAGTCAAAAGCACTTCGAACCCAAAAAACCGAGGCGGTCCTGGATGAGAGGGACCGATCTGTCAGTTTCGGCCATATAACATAATATTTCACATCGGGAGGGTGGCCAGGACCACCCCACCTACCTTGGAATGACCTCATCAGTTTGCAACCCTTTAGGCCTGATTGAAGTGTATGAATCAACTCGCATTGTGGATGTCCGTCCCGCTCGACTGCGATTGGTGGTGCGGTCGGCCCCCTCGTTTGTTTGTTGCAGCCATTTTTATTTTTATAATGCCCTTTTACGCATGTTTTGCGACTCTCAGGGCTCGGAGAGATGAGGGAGGCTCCCGTGTAATCCTTACAACAAAATTTCCGTCAGAATTTACAAATATCACGCTGTGATTTATTATACTTCCAATAACAGATTGCGCAGTTGTGTTTTGTGGACCACTAATAACTCTATTTAATTTTCCAGCTCTTGGGAAATTATCAATAGTTACATCCATGCATAAAAAAAGAAGCGAATAATGATTTTGCAAAATACAGGTCCATTTTAAGTAATTTTTGTAAAGTCTTTGAAATATTCCCACACTTCTATATCATCATCATGTCTCTTCTATGGTCATACCGGAACAACACGGTTTCATACAAGGATGATCCACTACAACGAATCTTATGTGTAAAACGCAATTTATGACTGATGTTCTTGATCAAGATGGTCAGGTAGATGTCATCTACACCGACTTCACTAAAGCATTTGATAAGATCGATCAAGTTTTACTGTTACGTAAATTTAACAGATGTGGTCTCTGTCTTGGTTTAATTAACCTGTTTCAGTCTTATTTAACCGATCGCTACCAGTTTGTTCAATATCATGGTTATAAATCGTTTACTTTTTTTCAGACGTTTAGCGTTCCTCACGGTTCTATATTGGGTCCTATTTTATTTGTAATATATATTAACGATATTATCAATGACTTAGCTACCTTCTATATGCCGTTGGTGTAAAATTATTTTCTAGAATTGACTGTTGTAGAGACTGGAAAAATTTGCAAAGTAATCTTTGTAAACTTAACAATGGATGTTTTACAAACAAACTACCACTAAACGCAGTGAAATGTAAAGTAATGTCTCGCGGTATGACGTGTCCGTTACTTTTTAACTATAAGATTGATTGTGATATTTTTGAGAGGCCTGAAGTCATTAAAGATTTAGGAATTTTATTTGACTTTAACCTTAGGTTTGCACGGCATATGGATGTTTGCATAGCGAAGGCATACAAAAATCTTGACTTTATTATACGTAACTCGATAGAATTTAAAAACCTTTCTACTCTTTATAACAATTTTCAATTGCATAGTCTTATCTCTAGGCGTCGTTTGTAATAATGGCTAATGACTTACCAAAAATTGTCGAGAATAACACTTTACCTACTTGTCGGTCAGTGGTCGCGCGGTTTAAGGCGTCAGTACTTGAATCGAGGTGACTAGATCGGAGTTGGTTCGCGCCCAGCTGCCGGTAGACCGTATATAAGCTATATTCGTGGAGAGGATTGGCACCCTCTCTGCGGGTATGGTAGGGTGGAAAAATGTTAGCTTGGGTCAATGTGAGAGATTGATACCGGTTGATATTTGACTACCCCCCTAATTAATGAGGTTTCCAGGTTTCCCTCATTCCTGCACTGAATAGTGGTTAGGGCCTACCAACGTAAGTCGTTCCTGGGCGCAAAATGCGGCCTGCTTAATAATAATATGCCGCTCCCTCTCCCGCACAAGTCTCCGACTTCTGGGCTAATCCCTGTGGTTAGAATGAGGGGTAGAGATATTATTATTATATTATATTATTACCTGTATTATATGCTTACAGCCCTAACTGTATATTTGTAAGGATGAAGAAAGCAATAGCCGTATACAGAATCTAGTTCAAAACATGTCTGAATGAATCAATAAAAATAAATTGTAACAAGTCTTAATTAAAGCACTTCATTGCAAGAAATAAGACTTAGTATACTAGTCTTTTTATTAGATTGAATGATGGCAAATCTGTATCACTTGTAAATGAAAGCCAATTTCTTGGTTTACAACTTGATACTTGATTTAAAGCTCTCCTGGAATGTACACATAACAAGCGTTTGTAAAAAAATCAATTCCTTGTCTTTAGAAAACTCCGGCCTCTGATTAGTGTTTCCACATTGCTAGTACTACATGTACCGTGAGCATGTTTACACAAAATTATCCTACGGTGTGGTTTGCTGGGGAAATGCCGCATTTGCTCTGTCTTCGTTGCTCAAAAAAATGTAGTTCGACAGATTGCTGGAGTCTCTAGACAGACGTCGTGTAGACCATTGTTTGCAAGTTATAACTTTATTCTTGTGCAGTATATATATAAAAAAAATTTAGATAAATTCCCAAAACAATTAAACATTCATGTTTACAATACTAGACAGAAATCCCACAAATTTAATTCTAGAACTCAGGTCCATGATTATAACACCAGGAAAACGACTAACCGTAACATCTACTGGAAGGAACTGATTATATAGGAATACAATTTTTGAATACACTTCCTCCTGTATAAGACACTTAAAACCAAAGACATTCAAAATTAAAATAAAGAATTATCTTTTGAATCAAGCTTTTTATAGTCGACGATATTTTATAATGTAATTGTCCATTGTATTAAAAATCTGCTTTTTAAATTGTTTTCAACTGTTTTATCAGTTTTATATTGATTTCTTTTTAACCAAACTTTTATAAAATTTGACTGTTCACTTTGTCTTTGACGTGTGTAAGCACTGTGCTGTGTGCAGCATGAACTTGAAAGAAATAAATAAAGAATATCTTCCAATTGCATTGTATCCCGTAATGATTCTCAATCTGCCTGGTAATGTGGATGTGAAATTAATATATGTCAATAAGAGTATTACTCACATTACCAACAAAAATAATAGTTGTGCATTCGAACAAATATTTTTAGGCATTATTCTTTGCAAGAAACATAAAAGAAAACCACTTAATACTTAATTTTGAATATTAATTATTAATAAAATTTAAAAGTAACTGACATAAATAAAGAAGACTGCTAGATAATACCTAGATATACAGTATGCGCCAAAAGTATGGAATAAATTCAATAAAAACGAAACAATTATTTTTTGGGAAAAATCCTCGAATAGGTCGATTTTTAATTTAAAAAATACATATTTTAGCGTAAAATGCGATTTTCAAATGTCATTTGTTTTCGAGTAGTGACGTCATCAATTTTTTTTAAATGGCAACACCATATTTTTTTCCTTGATTCTGAAAGATCGTTTAATTCTCTATCAGACAGTACTAAAATTTTGCCCTCTTACATAGGAAAGTTTTCGAGTAAATGACGATTGAATGTTAGACAACGTAAATTTTATCCATAAAAAAGTAACAATTCTGAGGTATGTAAAATAAAATACAATTGATTAAATTTTATACTTAAATTAAATGTTCGAATTGCCATCCACCAACTTCTTGACAATGCGCAAGTCTGTGAAGAAATTCTTCTTGCACATTATGAATGATTTCTGGGGTAACTCTGCGTATTTCGTCCCGAATGCGATTTTGAAGTTCTTCTAAATTACGTGGTTTATTAATGTACACTTTTGACTTCAAGTATCCCCATAAAAAATAGTCAAGAGGTGTAAGATCTGGCGATCTTGCAGGCCATTCTTTCGGTCCGCGTCTGCCGATCCACCTCCCAGGAAAACAGTTGTCCAAAAAATCTCGTTCAGGGCACGCATAGTGCGGAGGTGCACCGTCTTGCTGAAACCATATGGTATCGTCAGGAATGTCAGGGCCCTACTATTCTGTCGTCAACTATTCCAGCCCACTCATTCAATTTCTGAGGGTGTTGGGTATGTGCCTCTGCCATCCAATAAGGATTTTCCCGACTCCAATATCTGCAAGTTTGACGGTTTACTGTACCATTCAGACAAAATGTGGCCTCATCTGAAAAAAGTATTTGCCGGTGTAAATTTCTATTTCCTTGACATAAATCCATTAGAATTTCGCAAAAGTATAAGCGGCGATCGGGATCATCTTCATTGAGTTCCTGCACATGTTGAATTTTGTAGGGATGATATTTTTCCTTCCTCAAGATACGTAGCACTGTGCTCTGACTAGTGTCATTGTTTAATGCAACCAATCGTGAAGAATTATGAGGATTATCCACCATACTTATCAAAATGTTCTGTTTCTGATTTTCATTAATGCTTGGACGTCCAGGTTTTGGAATATTTACAACATTGCCAGTTTCTCTAAATTTAGACTCTACCTTACTGACTGTTGATTGGCTGATAGGGTGATCTGGATATTTTTCATTAAATAAATCGCAAACTTCCTGCTGAGTTCTAGTCATATTCCCGCATCCGATAAGAATTAAAATTTCAATTCTTTGAGTAACAGTTAAATGTGCCACAATACTTTAAATTGAATAATAATTTCTATGTCGCTTACAATACTTATTAGAAAGTCGGTATGACAATGACACTTTGCAAAGATTTTCACCTACGTTATCCATAAAAGAACTATGGAATTCGAAAAACTAAACTTGATAACGTTTTTGCTTTATTTTAATTCACGCACGCGCATTGCGTTTATAATGCCTACGTATGGTTGAAAATGCTTTGTGTTATATGAAGTGCGCATGCATCTGACGGTTGGAAACTGATTCTGGTGTATTATGAACAAAGCTACATACGTAGATGTAACTTTTCAACTCACCCTCGCTTTACTTCGGGATATGGTGCAAATAATTTTAAGAGTGTAAACTACATTTAGCATTATAAACTTGTATTTGGAAATTAAAACCGTCATAAATTACAAACAAATAATCTACATTGGACTTCATGATTTTCAATACCCAACTATACTCATAAATCAACATGGATTTAATCAACAATTCCCATATCTCATTTTATCGAAAAAAATCGTAAACAAGCGCTCTATTTATAGCTACTAATCTCTGATAAGAGATTTTTCGCTCACTGAGGCTAGGTCAACGTAAAACGCTTTACAATATTCAAGTGTTTGTTCTTCACATAAGGGGGTCTATAAACTTATCAAAATATCTAATCTAACTCTTGGCAAATTCTTATTTTTCATGTATAGTTCTGGCATTGTAGATGTTTACTGTTTCAAGTAGGTCGCATTAAGTATTTGCAAATAATTCTTTTACTATCTAGTCAAAGACGGTAGTTAATAAATTGGTTTAAAATTATTTCCCTTCTTGATAACTAAACAACTTGCTCTAGTTGTTTAACAGTAATATAAATCTATTTGCGAATTGCACATAATTAATACTTACTGTTATTGTTATTAACACTTAAGTACAGAGCATTCGTACTTTCAAGTATCCCACATATATTATTTTAAGTCGTTTTTAGCGGTAAATCATACCTGCAGCTAAATTGTTCACTATACTTTCGAATGCCGTTATCCGCTCAACTTACATCGAGAACAATGAGGATTCTTTTACATTTCAACGCCTTTAATTTGAAATTGAAATTATTTGCCTTGGAGATTGAAGCGTACAGGGAAGCTTGTAATTTTCTCTCATATAATTTAGAGAGATTTATATCTGTAATGAAATTTATTTGTTTATAATATTTAATGCAATAATTACGGAATAACTGTTTTAATCTAGAGGCCTCTCACCTTTAGCAGCACATAGTGACAGTACATAAGGTAGTATCTGAAAGTATCTAGTAGCTAGTACCATGACAGTACCATTGAGTAAAATAATAGTAAGTCCTAAGACATGCTACAAATTATGAAGGCAAGAACTAACAGTTCTGAAGTAAGAAATACTAATACAGCGCCTGTTAGTATAAGGGCAGGACCTAGTGGGATAGGAACAGGAACTTAATCTAGGTTGTGACATTACATGTTATTTTAAACATCTATGCAATGTATTTTTACCCATTTTAGGTAGGTATATATTTTTTTGTATGATTCTATTTGCCTGTTTTGTCTTCACATAGAGGATTGGTACCCTCTCTGTGGGTATGGTGGGGTGCAAAAATGTGAGAGATTGATACCGGTCGACATTTGACCCCCCCCCCTTAATTAATGAGGTTTTGAACCTATTGGCACTAATGTAGACTAAGTCCCAATCGATGATCTTCACGCCATAGGTACTATGGCACATAAGGGTCTGTTAGCCCTTCTAGACATTTCTCTCACCGTCAAAGCTGCTTCGCGCAACCCAAAACGATATTTAATAGGTGTTTGCCTTTCTTTGTCACGTAGTATATAATCATGGTGTATAAACTACCCAAAAACATAAATACAGGGTTAACTATGACTAAGTACAAAAATTTTAACCACGTGTTCAGGGAGGTCTAAAAGACAATAAAAAAATTATTTCGGAATACTCGCTCACTGTTTAAAAAAATTGGGACAAACCCTCTTTTCCTACAGAAAGTCGGCGCCTTTGACAATCAATCAGCGTCCGAGATGGCTAGATATTATGACAACTACCGTGCGGTCGTTTTTACAACGTTATCAAGTGTAGAATCGACGAAAATAAACATTTTTATTAATAATAATAATGCCTAAGTACCTGATAGATAACAGTTAATCCGGTTAGCTGCAGTATTTTGTATTCATTATTCGTTCTTTTGTTGCACACTGCCAAAACTACATTTTCACTCCTTCCAGATTCGTTATAAGTATCCACTAACATATCCGACATAAAATGCTTTATTTAATTACTATAAAACGTTTAAAATTAGTCAGTAACTGTTCTAACATACACATAACCTAGAATACTGCATTGCTAGTTGCATACTCTTCAAACCTCAAAAAACATGCGAAGCTTAGTTATATTCTAAGGATATAAGAAACATTTTTACAGAACACTGTAAACATCTTGGAATATTATAATTTAAAATATTATTAATTATTGTATGCAAACATCGTCGATTACTATTAATATTGTTGCTATTATTAGTATTAACAGAATTTAATTCCCTAACAACACAAGACGCTTAAAAATGTATAGCTGTGAAGTGCACCTTGCATTAGTGGCCTACAGATGGCGTCTGCAGATGTCAAAAAATATTCCATACAGTTACGTACTTTGATTAGTTTGAAATAATTGTTCAGTACTTTCTTTTAGCAAATTTAATTTTTCGCATATTTTTTGTGTATTTACAAACATGTCGTATTCAAATGCCTAGATGACGGATAAGGTGCTGATTTATGGGAGTGTGACAAGTGCATATTATCGTGTAACAGCGTAATATTAAAGACGTTTCCCGAGTACACAAAATATTATGCTGAATACTTTTTGAACCACATCGAACAACTGTTATAATGCCTTGGCGATAAACGCGTGGCAGTGTTTTCATGTATTTGTGTACATTTGCGTGTAGTTTTTTGTTATCTTTTGTGGTTTTTTCCAACGTAAGTAATCGACCCGGTCATGACCTCGCTTTAAACAAAAAGAACGATCGAGGAAAGGAGCGATCAACAGCAAGTACAAACATGCAATGGCAGGTTTTAATTTAAACAAGTAAGAAAACAGAAAATGATACAATATTCTTAATATCTCTCCAAATATGAAACCTGGAAATACATATTAGTAAGGTAGGTGCTGCCTTCCTGTGCTACGAAACGGCGTTTCTCATTTGATCATTAAATAATAATCTACATTTTGCAAATAATTGTTTTCTTTCAAAGCGGCGTAAACTGATACACATGTCAACGTGGTCACCTCTCACTACGTTTGACACCTTTAACGTTGAAAGAATATACCTAACTTCGCGGCTGACAGATTTAATATAGGTTTGAAAAAAAATTCTCTTTATAAATAAGTTTGGACATTTTTTTGATAGATAATAATAATAATAATAATAATAATATCTCAACCCCTCATTCTAATCACAGGGATTAACCCAGAAGTCGGAGACTTGTGCGGGAGAGGGGGCGGCATATTATTATTAAGCAGGCCGCATTTGCGCCCAGGAACGACTTACGTTGGTAGGCCCTAACCACTATTCAGTGCAGGAATGAGGGAAACCTGGAAAACCTCATTAATTAGGGGGGTAGTCAAATATCAACCGGTATCAATCTCTCACATTGACCCAAGCCAACATTATTCCACCCTACCATACCCGCAGAGAGGGCGCCAAACCTCTCCACGAATATAGCTTATATACGGTCTACCGGCAGCTGGGCTCGAACCAACTCCGATCTAGCCACCTCGATTCAAGTACTGACGCCTTAAACCGCGCGACCACTGACCGACCGAGATGATCCCATTAATTTTCATTTTTCTGTATCTTCTCTTAAAACATGTGTACTAAGTCATAGATAAAAAATTACGTGTATTTCAAATATACATATTTTTCAAATTCTTGGATTATCTAATTCTGCCCACTCTCTTGTAGATAATAAAGTTCCTACTATAATAAACTTAATGCTTATCCTTATCGCTCTGATGAAATAAGGACATGAGGGTGTTAAGAACGAACAGCTTGCTTTTTCAACGATGCCATAATCCCTGAAATCCCATCCTCAAATCAGGATAATCATAAAATTTCTGCTCTCCTTAGAAACCTTTAAGCCTGTCTAAATGTGGTTCAGAAGAAGGTCAATGATTAATTTGATATCGACTGATATCTGCGTGAAAAGGCTCTGTTCACGCCCTATCGTTGAGTCATTCAGTACGCATTAAAAACTTAAAATTAGGTTATTGACCAAATAACTAAGATTCACTGTCGATAAACCTGGGCCTTGGATTAGAGGCGTGCCGGATTGTTTCTCACTGACTGTGATCGAACTGTTTTATGTCGACAGCACGAAGATTTTTTGCATTACTTACAGTTTATATTTAGAAACAGAAAATTTTCAATCTCTCAATAATTTACATAGTGCCTATTGGTTTTTTATCTCCCAATTTATGAAATGTAAATGGTTTATTGTTTGATCCGATGGAGTTTTATGATAATGTTAATTGCATACTTTTAAAACATAATAATTTATAGCATTTAAAGTACCCAAATACAGCTTCAAAGCAATGAAACATTAATGAATTTCTATTATTTACAAAAAAATGTGATTGACTAGGTGTTACAGGCGCTGACAGGCGAACAAGTGCTCTGCTAATTCCCAGGCACTATTTTGGTGTAATTTATTCGGGCGTTGATAACTGAAATTAGAAAAAACAACAACAATCTTAATCATTATGTAAAACACTTATAAATATTTATTGCGGAGGCAGATAACTTCGGTCTCAAAATAATCTAATTTACATTGAATATAAAGCGGCTGTAAAAAATTTGTTCGCAAAATTTCAGACAGAAATAATTATTAACTTCCACTGCCTACGGTGATATGCTATTAAACTGTAAAAATATGCAGCTGAATCTGAAGCTGAAATTTGGTTTCTCCGGACTATAGCACAACATAATGGATGGTACCACAAAGCTCTAATAATGTGGGAGATAAAATTAGATTAAAATATGTCTTATAAATAAACTTCAGTAATGCTATATGTATAGGGTTAACTATGACTTAGTACAAATATTTTAAGAAGGAATAGGGAAAAATAAGAATTATCAGAATCATCTATCAAAAAATTTCCAAACTTATTTATAAAGCGAAAATTTTTTTTTTCAAGACTATATTAAATCATTTATCGCCGGCACTAGCCTTCTGTCAGACGCGAGGTTAGGCAAATTCTGCCAAAGTCAAAGGTGCCAAACGTAGTGACAGGTGACCGCATTGAAACATGTATCAGTTTACGCCGCTTACAAAATGTATATTATTATTTAATGATTTAATGAGAAACGCGATATGGTAACACAGGGAAGCAGCACCTACCTTACTAATATTTATTTCCAAGATTGATATTTGGAGAGATTTTAAGAATGTTGTATCATTTTATGCTTTCTTACTTGTTTAAATTAAAACTTGCCATTGCAAAGATTTTTGTACTTGCTGTGGATCACTGCTTCCCTCAACCATTCTTTTTGTTTTGAGCGAGGTACCTATTTGGTCCGGCGGGCATGACCAGATTGATTACTTACATCGGAAAAAACCACAAAAGATAACAAAAAAATACACGCAAATGTACACAAATACATACACACTGCCACGCGTTTACCGCCAAGGCATTATAATAGTTGTTCAATGTGGTTCAAAAAGTATTCAGCATAATATTTTGTGTACTTGGAAAACGTCTTTGGTATTACGCTGCCACACGATAATATGCACTTGTCACACTCCCATAAATCAGCACCTTATCCGTCATCTAGGCATTTGAATACGACATGTTGGTAAATATATATTTTAAGAGATGAAAAATATTAATTAGCGGAATCACCCTTCAAAAAATTTCCAAATTTATTTATAAAGCGAAAATTTTTTTCGAAACGTTATCCCCTATTTTAAATTTAATTTTTATTCAATCAAAATAAGTTCTTGCTTAATTTCCCAGCTCTTTATTCTTTTACTTATTGTTACAAACATATTTCTTTTGAGTCAGTCTACTATACAGTCGTCAGGATTTAATTTCAATAAGCATCAATCAACAAGCTTCAAATAACTCAAGAACTGCACATGTTATTATACTAAATTTTCAGAAGTAACATAATCTAACTGTAACTTAAATATCAATAGTACGCCAAAATACCTACTCCAAAACTTTTCATACATTTCGCCATTGAAGTAGACACCAGAATGTTAAAGGTAGAAGATAATCTTGGAGCATGAAAGTTTAGAGCAACTGCCACTTCATGGGTTTTAGAAAATTTATGATGCTGGAAGAATCCAGTTCTTGAATTTGGAGAAGAAGAGCAAAGTCGCGTATTAAAATTGAGGAAAATGGACATTGGATCATCAGGTAGTAGAAATTATTGTACCAAAATTAGAGGAAAGGAAGAGTGAAGCAAAGTCATGTATTAAAATTGAGGAAAATGGACACTGAAATAAAAGATCAAGAAGAAGATACGAGAAAAGGAAAAGAAGTTGTAGTCCACTGAAAACCTTTTTAATGTAAGATATGAAGCTGCAAAGAATACCATGGACGGAAAAACTAAAGAATAAGAGGAAAAACGTGGAATTGTTGCAGAAAAATCTATTTTAAGCAGTTTGGTAGAAACAAGTGTCTAGCTAAGATAAATTGAACTAAACTTGATTTACTTATTTTTAGAATCAAATTAATTGTTGTACAATTCCATTTCTTTAAAAGTAAACACTACGCAGTTATAACAAACTTGTTATTTTCACGTAAAGAGAAAACAATTATGAATAACGTCAAAACAACAATAATATATTCTCAAACAGTCGACAAATTTTCAAAACATCCACACGAAACTTCATTTAAAACAACGTTTCCAGCGGCGCTTCTGATCTTACGCGAAACACACGCCTCACCTCTCGACTATGACATTTTTATTTTGTTCTTTGTTAGAGAACGCCACTTAAAAATAAACCGTAACTCATTCGAATCACCAACGTGCCTTTGTGGTAATGAAAGTCGACCTAAATGCGATTTGTCCGAAATAGAACCTCGAGTTCTGGAACAAAGAGGGTTTATTTATATTTTTTATTTAAATATAGTGTGCCAGAAGGACGGCAGGCTTACTACTGGGCCTATATAAGACACCAATGACACCCCAATGACAACAGGTACTATTATAATCCTCTGAATAAGCGTTTGTTCTCGCTTTCTTTTCCAACCGCTTTAATTGTAGAGAAGAGTGATTTTACGATACTTTATGAAGATTACGATGTAATCAAGAAGGTTATTTTTGTAGTTAGGCATCTTAAAAGATATATCAACCTGGTTTTATTCATACCAGGTGATTTTAAAACACATAGAATTTATTGTGACCTACGCTCTATGTGAAGTATTTCGGTATTCTAAATTCAAGAGTTTGATAGATATATTGTAGTGTAATTCAGCTATTTTTACTCAGGTAATTCTTGTTGTAGTATAGTACCCCCAAATAGAAACATGTTGAACATAATGAAGCTCGATTTATTTTATTTTCTAAACATCAAAATAAAATGCTGCTGAATCTACTAGTTAAAACTGTCAAAACCAAAAACATTTCAAATTAAAAGGGGAGTCTATTTTTCGGTTGAAGACCTAACATCACATATATTATAAACTACAAAAAGACAAAAGGTCGGATTGTTTTAAGATGTATTTACCTTTTTGTTATTCTCTTATATTTATGTATAACTATTTTTGTTGATAGTTCATAATATAATGTGACATATTAGACAAGTATGTGTAGTATGTGCGAAGATTTTTCTTTGTTTTTTTTTACACATCAACTGACTTGCTACAAATATTTTTGTAATATGTTAGTATTAATATACAGACTCACCTACCTTTTTATTTTGTTAATTTACTTTCGAAATAATTTTTAATAAATACAATTTTTGTAACACCTTTATTTTGACGTTTTCTAGAAATTTTTCCAGTCGTCGAGAATGTATCGAATATAGCCTGGAAATACGTCAAAGTGACAGTATTATAAAAATTATAATTCCAAAAGCAAGCAGGAACATAATTAACAAATGAAAATGGTAGCTGATATGACTTTATTAAAAATATATAATTCAGTTCAAATGAACAACACCATATTTAACAAAATTAGTAGTAAAAAGGGACTTATAAAATAATAACATAACGTTCTAGTAAATTATAAATAACGAAACAACAAACAAAAATGTATTTAGACGCTACATAATAGGTAGAAGTTTACGAAAACTAATGTATATCTATATTACTGAACATATCATTTTCTTTCTCTACAATACAAGAAAATCAGAATATAGACCAATCTAAAACATCAGAGTGAACTCCTAATATATTTAATAGTTATAGTCCTAATCAGTTTCAGCTTTATCACAACTACCATTTTCTTTGATCAAACCTCAATTTAAATTTAAATGTTCTCCATTTGAACATAGGTTGAGAGGTAACTGAACACAACAACGCTACACGACCAACATGATGCAGTGACGTGTGTTGAAACAGCTGATAAACTGCAGCTGGGCAGTTGTACTCAACCAATCAGGAGTAGGGATATAGAACACAGAGGTGTGTTAAATTTACACAAAATGGTGTACTTTTATCACGTCACTGGTAACTATTAACTAAATTCAGTATATTTTATTATAATACTAGTAATTTTAACACTTTTTTGTAAAACGTATAAAAAAGCCATAGTGTGTAAAACTATTAACACGGAAATTTTACACATTCTGAATTGCACATTGGGCAATCTCATTTGCACATCTACTACAGTGTAATATTAATTTTATACTTGCATCCATGCTTGTAGAATACACATCAAATCCTAAATTGCCGAAAGGGCATTAATAATAAAAATATAAGGGTGGTCTGGTTCTTAGCAGATCGCATAAAAATCCCGACAAAACAATAAACAATAGACGCGATGTCAGAACAGTCGGTTTTTTATCTTATCGATCTGGAAACGTGCTAAGGTTACGTGCAGACATCGAAACACGAGAATGAAACAAAGAACACATACTTTTTGCTGAGCGATTTTCCTGAATGACTGCTTGCCATGGACGGTGACTCTTCTAATTGTATCAGCAAAGAAACCAGATAATCTGTTCTGGGCAATATATTGTTTATGCCATTACTGAATGGCAATTACCTCCTTTTTCCGATTCTGATTGACATTTTTTATTTGCGGTACGCTTGCTAGCTTCCTGTGGTATACAGACATTGTTCTACCGAGAGAATTCGATATTGATCATTAAGCATGATTGTCTTCTGCCCAGTCAAGGAAAGTATTTGTAGAATCTGAAAATTTTTGGGGTTCCACGAAATTTCTAAATGGGATAAAACAAGTTAAAGAATGTTCTAAATACCACGGATATTTTAAATAATTAAGTATCTGAAACAGTGAACATATGTTTTGGAACATCACTTGGTCTATTTCTTTGTGGCGTTGTTTAAATATCTACTTTTATTTATGCGGGTCTTTAGTTACTGTAGAAAAAATATTCAATAAATAACACTCAACTATTTAAACTGAAATAGTGCTACAAGGAAATTAAAAGCTGACACTCTCGAACATCTGATCTAACAATTATTTCAATTTTTTTTGGACATTTAAGGTGTTACAGTATAAGAGATATTTATTTAGTTATAAATAGTAACACACTAATTAATAATAAATTAAAACAATTAATTGTTCTACTAATTATTCATGGTAAGGGGGACATCGATTAAAACTATGATTTTCCACTGTGTTGTAAAGGCATTTAAGTTGATATAAATCAGTTTTCCTATAATGTCTGTTAATGAAGTCATATGAGTATTCTTACAGGGTAATTCAGAAATATTACACTTTAAAAAATAATTACACATTTTAACACAAAAGAACACAATACTGTGTTAATCGAGGTCCACACGGAATTGTGTATATTTCTACACATTTTTCTGTATGTATCAGTGTGTTAAAGGTTTAACACAATCCACTGTGTTAATATAACAAATGTCATGTGTAACTTTTACACATTTCAGTGGTGTAGGCTTTCCACATTAATATGTTAATTTTATTTTATAACAGGTATTTATATGGAAGACTCACCTACCACCTTTTTAGTTTGTTAATTATGTTTCTGTTTGCTTTCGAAATAATGTTTAATAAATATAATTTTTGAAATACCTTGACATTTTCTAGAGGTTTCGCCAGAATAAATGAATGACAAAAATTATAATTTCAAAAGCAAACAGGAACATAATTAACAAGACAGGTAAGCTTCCGTATCATTATATCGAATTTTCAGAATTATGGTGTTAAGTAATTAAAAAATAAAAAATATTTTACTTTTTATGATTTTATTAAAAAAATAAAATTCAGTACAAATGAACAACAACCAAGTTTGCTAACAAAATTTGTATGTATTAAAATTAGCAGTATAGTAGTATATATTATTCTAATAAGGGACTAATAATGTTCTAGTAAATCATAAACAATGAAACAGTCAACATTAAACAAAGATGTATTTAGGCACTACATAAATAGGAGTTTACGAAACTGGTAGTGAACTAAACATATAATTTTCTTTCTCTAAAGTTAAAAAAGACCAGATTACAAAGTAATGTAAAACGTCACAGTGAATGTATATTTTTAAGAGTTATATTCCTAATTAGTTTTAGCTTTATTACAATTATCATCAATATTTGTTATAGTTAGGTAAGTACTTACCATTTTCCTTGATTAAACCTCAATTTAAATTTAAATATTCCCCATTTGAACACAGTGAACAAGAGGTAACTGTAAACAACACCGCTACATGACCAATATGGCGTAGTGATGTGTGCTGGATCAGCTGATATACTGCAGCTGCGCAGTTGTGCTCAACCAGTCAGGAGTAGGAGTATAGAGCACAATTAAGTTGTGTGCGTGTTAAGTTTACACAAAATGGTGTACTTTTAACACATCACTGGTAAATATTACACAAATTCAGTATATTTTATTACAATACTAGTAATTTTAACACATTTTGTGTAAAGCGTATATAAAAGCCATAGTGTGTAAAACTATTAACACGGAAATTTTACACATCCTAAATTACACACTGGAAAATCTCACTTACAAGGCAACTTTTTTTGCAGTGTATTAAAAAAATTAAGTGAGAAATTATTACACCCTTATTTGTCTGTTTTTCCGATTCCTCATTTTTGGAAATTGGGCCTAAAATTTTGTTTTTCCTAAATATCTTCAGAACTACTAAACTAATTTCAATGGAATTTGGTATTGTAGATAGTCTATCTGAACATTATTAAGAAAGTAGTTTTGTCAAGTACCGTAGAGGACGCTAGTTATGCGTAATGCCGCTCAGTTATTTTTCAAAAACTTTTGTTTCCATTTTTTGTCTAAATTCTTTGCCATTGCGTTCGAAGCAGTTTTGCCTTAAAATTCAAAGAGTCTCTAAGAGCAGCACTAAAATAAGGCAGTGTCCCATCATGCATAAACCAAAACTCTAGTCTAAGTCATAACGGTAAATCTTTGATTAAACCAGGGTAGTATTCTGCAAAAATTCCAAACTTTTGCCATGGACAAAATAACTGATCGAATCAAACGACGATCAATAATGTTGGCTCAAATATTTATCTTAAACTCGCGTTGAAAATGTCTAGGAATTATTGCATAGAGGTTGGCATCGGAATATTCATGAAAGTTGTATTTTTTTTTATTTTTTTTGTAAGTATCATCAGTGTAAAGAATTTTCTTTTGAAAGTTAATATCCTAATGAAAGATAAACTCGCAAAAGGTCGTTGTCGATCCAAATCTTGAGGCAATAGCTCTTGCACTTTTCGAATGTGATATGGATGTAGCAGATTACGTTTAAGAATTCAGTGTACAAAAGTTCTTGATAATCTAGTTTCTCGAAATAAACATTTAGTCCCTATCGGGAATCATTCGATTTGGAAATATTCTTCCACACTTCTACAGTTTTATTCACAGAAACCTAGCACAAATAACATGTCAACTTATTTGCTGAATGTAAAATTTTCAGCCAATATCAACAACAAACAGCAGCAGAAATGAAATAGTTTTATTACTTATCGTCAAATTTTAAAGACAAAGTCTAGTGCTGACTTTTTGATTTCTTCTAAGAAACACTATTAAAATCTTGTATTAATTAATACATTCTTTCTTGAAAACCTGAATGTTTTTTAAAAGTCTTATTTTTAAATTCCATCAATGGAAAAAAAATGAACTCTTAGTCAAAGAAGACCAATAATAATCCTAAATCATTTACTAAATTTAGTTATTCCAAGTTAAAGTCATTCAGAGATATTAGTTTTTTCGGAATATTTGAAAGCCTGTTACTCCGCCTGTGTGCAACTTCATATGGTATGTTGGTGGTAGTTAAATTGCAACATTATGGGACTCCCTATCAGAACTGGGCATTAATTAATTACTCAGTAATTTAGTTACTAATTAAATTACTAATTTTATTACTTTTCTAGTAAAAGTAATTGTAATTGAATTACTTTTTTAAAACCAATAATTATTGGTAATTGGTAATTAAATATTTCCTGTAAAGTTATTGTAATTTTCTACACTAAAGTAATTCATTACCACGACTAATTACTTTTCAAAATTAACGGTCTAAGAAAAAGATTTTGAAAGTTTTTTACCATGAATAAAAACTCGCAAGATGCTATCATTGCCGCTACTGTACTGTCTAATGTTAAGCCACGTTGGGTAAACGTGTCCAAAGAAACTGAACCCACCACAGACATCAAAACAATAATAAAACTAATCCTAGACAATTCAATCTCATTATTTGATTCAGAGATACTCAGTAGATAGAATCAATCTCTCGACCAGAATAGCTCATCAGTTACCGCCTTCTTTGATTTTAAAAAAGATCCCTTATTAAATGAAGAAGACATTGTTCAAAATAACAAATTTGAGGACTTATTGAAAAGTAAAATTGAACTAGAACTTCTCAAATTCCTAGAAGACAGGAGAACAACGATAGATATGTTAAATGATTAACAATTGGTAAAAGAAAATATAATACGAGTCAACCATCTTCGGCAACCGTCGAAAGACTCTTTTATTTCGCCGCGACATACATAAACTCCCCACGACGTAATGCTGTTACAGATGAATTGTTTGAAGAACTGGTGTTTTTAAAGGCAAATGTATTTAATATGTAAGTTTTTAAGTTTTTTTTTATTAATAAATTGTATTACTGCCTCCTGCTTATTAATTATTTGTACTTTTTGATATTACTCAAAGATTTAAAGGTCCTCATGTCTTCAACATTTTTAGCAAAGTAATTAATACAGTAACTTTTTCAATTACCAATTGAAGAGTGGAAATTAGAAAGGACCTAAGTCCAATAAGTTATAACATCAGTGATATCTAGATATGTGCATGCATAAGAAAGGGACTAAAGCATATGTACCCTCAGACCTCCACGGAATAGTGGAATCAGCAAGGTACACTCCACCTTTCAATGTTGTTGACGTGATCCCATGCGGTTTTTGGGACCTAAAACGAACAACAGATGAATATATTAACACTATATTAAGTTAAATATCAGAATCCAATACTTATTAGGATAAGAAATTTATTTTCCGATCTTGAAGAAGGAGTGCAAGTCAATGTTTTAAAGAAAGGGAAAACTTTAACTGGACTTTAGACAAGCTGCCATCAGAAAGCAAGGTATCGGAAAATAAAAAAGAAATCTCTTTGAATCATGATTCCTTATCTTAAAAATCCAGAACATCAACGCTTCTATAAACAGCTACTTCAGATTGAAGATAATTATTTAGTATAACAAAAGAAGAACGAAGAGGTGTTTTATGTATGTTTCTTTATTTAACATCAGCGGTTATGGCACTTGGCCTTTTCCCGTCTTTTCCTAATGTCACACTTTTAAACATGTATAATATGTTGAAGTACAATGTTTAGTTTCCCAAGTTTTGTTAATAAATCTTCATTGTTCATTGTTTTAGTTTATTATGTTGATAAACGTTTACTTATGAAACTTATCTGAGTTTTATTAGTAATTGAATTACTTTTATTTTAAAGTAGTTAGGTTCCTGAGTAATTAATTACTTTTTTAAAGTAATGGTAATCGGTAATTAATTACTTTTGGATGCATCTGCTCTATGTCGGTTTTTATACGGAACACTTTGTAATGTAGACGAAATTCCGGGGTATCCCACGTGGGGACGTCTTTCGAAGAAACCGCACACGCTCATAAACATCGCCATTGTACGGGTGTTATGGGCCAATTACCACTTTTCTTATTTACCCCTATAGGGGCGCTGCCAAGGCCAGCCGGCTCCAAAGCTCGGTGAGGACGGCAGCCACTGGGTTAGTAACACACAAGGTCAAAAGGGTATGCTTCATGTGCAGATGTTCGCGTTCACTTTGGCATTCTGTATTTCAAACCTATAATGGCTGTGATGAACGTGTGCAGAAATTTTATTTCACCTCTGGAATCCGCAGTAGCGTAGGTACAATACCGCGCAAGTTTAGTTCTAGAAGAAGTACCTTTATTCTGAATTGAACTGGATATTTCGCAGTGAGTAGATCGGGATTTATTTTTATATTTTTATTACAGTCGAGTTCCAAAATAATAGAGAGTGATTCATGTTATAAAAATTTAAAGCTTCCAACACAACAACAAATACTTGCAGCCCATATGTTTATCTTATAAAATTTAAGTACCACATATCTGGCATTGCATATCCGATTACACAGATTCTGCTGTAGAAAATACGCATGCGCCAGCTCGGAATGGTCAATTTATATTGGAAGACCCACCTTGACGGATCCAGTTGTTCCAATTAGGGTTCGAGATCAAAATATGAGTGTAAGTGATGTGGTTGAAAATGTAGTTTATTGACAAGAGTGTCTGTGAGTAGTGTATATCATATAATAAAAAATGACGAAGAATACAACTGTGAAACGGAAAATACTGGAAACTCACGGGTGGAAGAAGCTAGAGGTCGATAATACAAAATACGTGAACAATTCATGGATTGTAGTACTCAATTATCTCTAGATGTAAATTGCCAGGGTTGGCTGGGAAATTTTCCAAAACATTTAACAAATTATCTACTTTGCTCGTAGAAGGAATTGTAGGAGATTTGATTTATATTAGCTTAAAATACCTTTCTAAAACAGCAAAAAATGTTACAAAAGCTAATAATAAGGAATATATGGGTAGATATTGTGGGTGTAATTCAACGCAGGTTAGGGCTTTTGTCCACTGAGTAGTTAGTTTCACACAATATTATTAATACCTAAAAATATAAAAAAACTTTTACATAAAAGGTGAACATTTTTCAAGTAGGTATTGTCATATTTAATTCATTGACAGGATGTCACTTTTTGTCATTGTCGATATTTAACATCAAATAATTTTAATTTTTATAATAATTTTTATAGTTAGATATTTGATTCAACTTAAAGAAGACGACCTGAATAAGCAATCCTAAAAATGCAGAAATAGGTCAGATCTCATCTATTGTGATTGAATTTGTCGTGTTCCCACTGCCAAAAAGTGAAGTTAGATATTTATAGAGTGTTTCATTAGAAGGTACACTTTATTGGTCATCCTTCTCTAGTGCAGGTAATTTCTCCGTACCGATATTCGTACCTTATTAAGGGGCGTACCTGAGCATGACTTAGGTATATTACAAACAAATGGGAAGGGTTTAGAGGTATATGTCAGGTTTCACCAACGTTTTATTGCCTAGTTCGCCTTTCGAAAACGATTTTATTATATTTTATACTGGGTTCCAAATAGATCGACTGAAGCCAAATTAGTTATATTGTGAACTTAATTTTATATAATTATGTAAAAATAAATGGCCAACTATGTACCACGCAACAACAGTTTTATTAATTTGTTCCCTTAAAAGTAGTTTTTTTTAATTTCATCCTTTATGTCAAAAAAGAAGAGTCTATGAACATTCTGATTGCAGCATCTTATATTTCTCAGAAAAATTGCCCGATGAAAGCCACATCTTTTTATCTCTTGAGATACTCTGCAATTAAAAAATAAATGAAATAAAATAAATAAATTACATCGAGATTGGGACATCCTGTACAACCTACCGTATTTCTTACGCATCTCAACAATTCCATTTAGGAAAAATTTCAAATCCAGTCGATAGCAGAAGAAAGATTTCTTACTGGAACCGTAAGACGAACTACAGACACATCTACTCTCCCATACAAAATCCTTTTAACCCAAACCCCTACCAAAAAAAAACGTTACATAAGAAAGTTCCAAACTTTGACGCAACTGCCGAAACGTCTCCCTCTGGATGACGTCTTCTTGCGCTTGGCTGGGCCGCTGAGTTTTACTCCCACAGCAGATCGCGTAACTTTTTTAATATAAACCGTTCCTGAAATATACATTTGCTTTTTGTTAAACGCTGGAAAATATTATATTTGTCTAACGAAATATGAACGGTTTCATTTATGCTAAGTACTTCGGTTCTGGTTCGAAATGAATTAGATTGCTTGTTTTTATTTCTGTGATCTTTCAGACATAACAAATTGCATGGATTTCATGTAGAATTATCTCTGATATTGCTTATTTCCATTTCATGTAACGTTATAAAACAGGTTAAAGGACGTCGTATTTCAATTGAATAAAATATATTTAAATATGTTGCTTTTAGTCATTTCATAGTAAAGTAAATAATGTTTCGTATTCTAAAGAATATTAAAAAAAATTGTAAACCATTAGATGAAAATTTTTGCTGTTTCATTATCCTATTCAGATAAGCATATATACTTTCCATCTAGATATATGTCAAAATCAGAAATATATTTCTTTCAAACTTACTGTAAGCTTGAAATATAAAACTTATTTCTATACACTATCACTCATTTTTTCACATCGAAACTAAATTTTTACTCAAATCTGCGCTGCATGAACGCACCCCTGTCAAGGACGCACTTAGATATTTCAAAGACCTCCTCTTGTATTTGCTTCAAAATAATTTGTATTATAAAAATAACAAACGGAGAACGTGAACGTGGAAGCCTCCCATATTTCAACCCATATGTTTGCTCCCACGGGAGTCAAATCCATTCCTGCCGTAACTTACAATTTTCCCGATTTCATCACTACATAATACACGCAGCAATCAATTTCCACGGTCCTTTTTAGAAAGCAACAGGCTCCGTTCTGCCTTCGTGTATTACGTTCAAAGAGGAACTGACACCTACCGTTCCACGTCTGCCATCACATTTGCACTTTAAATCTGATTTGTCGGCTCCCCGAAGAACAATGCTCCCCAAATTTATGCGAGAGTAAACAAAAAGCATTTTGGAACATTTGTAATGAATGAGGACCCAAGAGACTGCAGTGCTTTCAGAAAAAAATTGAATAGTATAGTGTGTCTACGGATGGACCTCTATACCTATTTTCACATTCAGTGGTGAAGTCAAACGCCAAAATTCTAGATACTGGACAAAGGAAAACCCTCGATGGAGATTAAAGCAGCACAGTATCAACAGAAGTTTAATTTGTGAAAGAGAATAGCTGAAAATAAAAAAATACTTTTTCACATACTCTCTAAATACACCAATATGTCTCTAGTTTTTACAGGACCATCTAATTCCCATTTCATTGGCCTTGTATAAGTATAAACAACTGTGAAATAATGGTATTAGCAAGTCGGATACATAAGATATATCTATAAATGATACTGCAGGAAACAACTACTCCGAGATTTGGTCTAAGAGCTTATTCGTTTTATGGTACTTATACTCAATGTCGCGTTTTTCTTATTTTATTTAGGATTTAGCCAGTATACAGGGTGTAGCCCTCATCAGTATACCATAGGTGAGACGACCGATAATTGAACTGGCTGTTCCTTCATATGTAATACAGATACGGTCAAAGAGACTGATAAAAATATAGAAGCAGCAAAGACTAAACTTTACTTGCGTAAAAGCTGCTTTCCATGACTGGGTAACTTAGGTGGGAGGAACGTCTGGGTTGTATTTATAAATTTGTAGTGACTACAACAATAGCAAATACCATTTGATACATAGTGATTTTCCGGGTTGTTGTGCCGTGAACTCGGTAACTGGTAGTTGCCAGAAACAGAGTTAAAATGCACATCCCTAGCATTCGCAGGGATTCTTCTACCTGCCCTGATTGTACTCGGGCTCTGTGGGGACAGACCCGCTATTGGTGTATCTGGGCCCACCCATATATTGATTTCGGTTCCTATTGTTTGTTTTGGAAGCATAGGATGCGACCAGTTACTAGTCGCGTCAAATTAGCATGAAAAATGTGAAAATAGACAACTTTTTGCGGAGAAGTCCGATTGAGATGCGGTTTTCTGCAAAATGTTCAGGGAATTTTTTATAACAAAAGGTACATCTAACCTCTGTACGCTCGCAAATTTTTAATTGTTTATTTAACAAATGACCCATTTTTGTTGAACACGATTCAACGAAAATGTCTGAAAAATGTTCTCTCGGGGGTTTTCGAGGTCCCTCTTTATCACTTTGGTGTTAGCTTTATTATTTATTGCTAAATTGTTGTAACTGGGCTAATTAACAAATTAAAAACTCCACCCCCAAAATCACTAGAGAACCGGAATTTTTTCCAGGATTTCTGGTTGATTAAGGCAAACCATCGGCATAAGATTTTTGCAAATATAATTGTTTATTGTTCGATTATTGCAACCTCGCTAATTAACAAATTAATAACTCTTCTCCCGGAATCGTTAGAAAATCGGATTTTTTTGCAATCATTCTGGGATCAATTGAACAATAAACAATTATATTTGCAAAAATATTGTGCCGATGGTTCACCTTAAAAAGACAAAAATCCCGGAAAAAATTTCGGGTCTCTAGTGATTCCGGGAGTAGAGTTATTAATTTGTTAATTAACCAGGTTGCAAAAATAGAAAAATAAACAATTCCATGCAACAACCTTGTGCCGATGGTTCTCCCCATGATCCCAAAGTTATTGCAAAAAAATCTGGTTCTCTAACGATTCCGGGAGTAGAGTTATTAATTTGTTAATTAGCGAGGTTGCAACAATCGAATAATAAACAATTATATTTGCAAAAATCTTATGCCGATGGTTTGCCTTAATAAGCCAGAAATCCTGGAAAAAATTCCGGTTCTCTAGTGATTTCGGGGGTGGAGTTTTTAATTTGTTAATTAGCCCAGTTACAACAATTTAGCAATAAATAATAAAGCTAACACCAAAGTGATAAAGAGGGACCTCGAAAACCCCCGAGGGAACATTTTCTAGACATTTTCGTTGAATCGTGTGTGACATTTGCCATATGTTCAACAAAAATGGGTCATTTGTTAAATAAAAAATTCGCTGAACATTTTGCAGAAAACCGCATCTTAATCGGACCTCTCCACAAAAAGTTACAAGTGAAATGCTAATTTGACGCGACTATACAGCGGCGGCTACGGAACGCCTCGGAGGACCACCATTGTCCGAGGAACGGTTCCGATCGTAACAGTCGTAATACCAACGACCAGTACAGCGACCAATTACCGAGGTCACGGCATAACAACCAGGAAAATCACTATATCACTATATCAAAAGATAGCACCGGCCATGACCACAATAACAAATATTTTTTGTACCTGTTATATCTGTACAAAATATATCCATTTTTATACGTAGCAAAGAAGAAAAGGAATTTGGCCCATAATATATAATGGGCCATAATATATTATGGGCCAAATTTTTAGTAATTCATAAAACAAATTAAAATCTCAACGATTACGAATACTGATTCGTGTTAATTTGTATTAAATTATTTGTTGAATATAATTTATTTTCACTTAAGACCAAGCGTTATCATCATGAGAAGTGTAAAGAATATACTTAAATTCTCAAAAAAACCATCAGATATATTTGGAAAAGCAGTCAAGCAATAATATATGCCGTTGTCAAGCTTTCGGAAAGTATATTTCCTTTCTCGTATCTCCATGTATATTTCCGAAAGCCTGACAACAATACAGAGTGTTTCTTTATTTGAGCCCTTTCCTAAATATATTTTATGGTTTTTTATTCCTTATTTTTTCTGTAATAATTAATATATCTCCTCTATTATCTATGTGGCCAAAATTCATATTTAACAATTAATTTCGGCAACAAGTTCCGTAGGTATAGCCCCATCATAAGAGAAATCTACAATTTAACGTTAATAAAAAATAGTTATTTATGCAACAAGTGCAAAAAGTAAGTGTTTATTGCACGCGACGTGAAATTGTCGACAAGACGCCGAGTGCAATAAACACTTTTTGTACGAGTTACATACAATATTTTTTCTACGTTCATACAAAAACCAAAAAATATTTTGTTCTTCAGTTGATATTCAAAGGAAACTAATTTTATTTTTAATAAATTGCATGTTCTAGTAATTTAGCAATCCGGTATACAAGGTGTAACAGTAGTAAGTATTCAAAACTTGTGAGCTTGTAAAACAAGACGAAAAATTGCAAAAACCTTAGTAAAACTTTTGTCAGTAGCGGCTCCTAAGGGAGATACACTCTTATAAAGGGGTGACCTCGGAAACAGTTTTTAATGCGTAACATCAAAACGGTTCATTATTAAGTCATGAAATTTTGCTGAGATATTAAAGTTGCCGTGCTTAATAAGTCTCGTAAAATACATTTCAAAATTTTCTACAGGGGCGTGAGAAAATGCAAGGCTCTGGGAGAAATTTTTTCATATCTTTTTTTTAGTTAATTTTTTATTATTTCTGACTCGAAAATATTGAAATTTGAGATATTTAACATAAAAAAGGTACTCTTGTTGAATTTCAATAAAATGTAACGTTTTTCAGTAAAATCGATTTCAATCATTCCTAACGTGCCCCACATTCAACATCCATTACATAGCCAAATAAATTAATTGCAGTGTGCCAAGGAAAAAACAACTGGTCTGACAGTTTTTAGTTTAAAATTTGTGTTATTTGAATCTACATAGTGCTGTATCATAGTGAAAATAGTTAAAAATTATTTAATAATGCAACAGTATACATATTCTGAGTATGTAGATATGCTTTTGACGTTAGGCGAGTGTCATGGGAGCGCAAGAGCAGCCGCACACCGATATGGTATAAAATTCCCCAACAGAAATATACCCAATTATAAAACATTTCTATGCACCGAAAGACGTTTGCGAGAACGAGGTACTTTAAAAAGAAACAATTTTGAGAGAGGCAGACGTAGAATAGTGAGAAATGTCCTGAATGAAGAAAATATTTTAAATTTAGTTGAAGCTAACGCCAAACTTAGTACAAGACGACTAGCAGTACAAAATAACATGTCTAATATGACAGTATGGCGGATATTGAAAGAACAACAATTGTATCCTTATCATTATAGACAGGCGCAGGACATTTTACCACAAGACAGGCCCATGCGCAGACAATTTTGTCAGCTGCTTTTGGACGGGCAAGTTAAAGAACCAATGTTTCTGTCGAATATTATTTTTAGCGACGAAGCTACTTTTACCAGAAGCGGGGTTTTTAATATGCACAACGAACATATGTGGGCCGAAGAAAATCCTAATGCTCGGAAGGTAACCCATTATCAGCATTCATTTAAAATAAATGTTTGGGCTGCCACATTAGGAAACAATCTGTTTGGATATCACATCATGCCTGGAAATTTAACAGGAGCAATGTACCATCAATTTTTGTCCACCAGATTGTATGACTTTTTAGAAGATATTTCTTTGGCGAGAAGGGGTTCCTTATGGTACATGCATGAAGGTGCCCCTCCTCATTTCAACCGTCAATGTCGACAGTGGTTAAACAAGCACTTCCCAAATCGCTGGATCGGCCGAGGAAATGATGCTGCCTTAAACTGGCCTCCACGATCACCAGACCTCAATCCAATGGATTTCAACGTGTGGGGTCAAATGAAGGAAAAGGTGTATTTCCAAGCTGTTGACAGTGAAGAACAATTGCGTGAACGTATAGAAAATGCATTTAATGAACTCAATGAGGAGCACAAACTATACCGGAACTTATTTTCTTTGGAAAACAGATTACGTGCGTGCATTAGGGCAAATGGCGGTTATTTTGAAAGATAGTCTGTCTTCTTGACTGAGGCACATTTTCTGTTGAAATTAGAATATTTAGTTTGTCAAATTACCTACTGTAAATGTTACGAACAAATTTTAACCGTTTACAATAGTTTAATAAATAGGTAATCTCATATGTTATTTATATTACCGTATTTTTATTTGCACTATTGTTTTTATTTGTTACTCTTAAGAGTATTAAAAATACATTTCTATTAACTGTCGGATTAGTTGTTTTCTCCATGACACACTTCAATTAATTTATTTGGCTATGTAATGGATGTTGAATGCGGGGCACGTTAGGAATGATTGAAATCGTTTTTACTAAAAAACGGTACATTCTATTGAAATTTAACAAGAGTACCTTTTTTATGTTAAATACTTCGAATTTCAATATTTTCGAGTCAGAAATAAGAAAAAATTAACTACAAAAAATATATGAATAAATTTGTCCCAGAGCCTTGCAGTTTCTCACGCCCCTGTAGAAAATTTTGAAATATATTTTATGAGACTTATTAAGCACGTCAATGTTAATACCTCAGCAAAATTTCGTGACTTAATGTTGAACCGTTTTGATGTTACGCATTAAGAACTGTTTCCGAGGTCACCCCTTTAAAAGAGTGTATCTCCCTTAGAAGCCGCCACTGACAAAAGTTTTACTAAGGTTTTCGCAATTTTTCGACTTGTTTTACAAGCACACAAGTTTTGAATACTTACTACTGTTACACCTTGTATAATAAATATGACTGAAATAGTATAAAATATGCAATAATTGCATATTATTGCTTTAAATGTAATACAATCTCATAAAAAATAGACTAAATATGACATCGATTTGAATATTTATATTTGTCGTGATCACAAAACGCTGCAGTAGAATGACAGATGAGTGCAATAAAAACTTTATTGTACTAGTGTAATAAAGGACCTTTTTCCACTAAATATAGTTCAATAAAATTTTGTTTTTTGCATGAAAGTAGAGAAACGAAATTAGTTTATCTTAATTTGTTTGTCTTTATCATAAGATATTCAGAAATATCTGATTCCTTAAAAAACTTAATGCATTGTTCTTGAATCAAAGTTTTGGGCAGGTAATTTACATAATTCCTTTTCAAAAATGCTCGACCTTTATGAAAATTATCAAAATTAATATGTTCCTTGACTTTAAAAGTGCTTTTCAATATTGAAAATTCAAGCCATACTGTACCTGCATTTACAATCTTTGATCTTTCTGATAGATAAGCAAGTAATACATTTTCTGTTAGGTTTTTGCTTTTTTACTCTATTTCCTGTTGTTAAATAATTTATGTACTTTTCGTACCGTTGTCTTGACTTATTTGGTAACAAATTTAGAGAAACATTGCTTCTTCTTGCGAGTCTGGTGGAGTATTCGAAAACTCTTCATCACTGTCTGAATTACTATTAATTTTTTTCAAGTTTGCACAATCACAACTATTCAGAATCAGGGGTACTGGCGTAGAAGGGACACACCATATATTATCCAGGCACTGGACATAATTGATCCATTCACACAAAAGCTAGACTAACTTGTCACAATATTGAATTAAAGTATCAAACAGAACCAATTGAAATCCTAAACATCCACAGCAACAAAACGGTAATAAAAGGAATTCAGGAATTTCAAGAAAAGTTTGATGAATATTCCAAATACAGATGGATATTCACAGATGGATCATTGGACAAAAGAAAACAAACATCGGGTTTCGGTGTTTACATCCCAAGTATAAACTTCAAATTCTCGTCAAGACTTCCAAAAGAAATACAAATTTGTACCGCTGAGATCATAGCAATAAACAAAGGAATAACAGTATGCTTGGAAAAAAACTTGAATGAAGCAATAATATTCTCAGATTCAAAATCGGCACTGTTGAAGATAACAAACACCAGAATCCACAAGGACAACGATGCAATTTCACTCAAAACAAAAAGGCTCCTAATAGAAGCATGTCAAAATGGATTCGACATAAAATTGGCTTGGATACCGGGTCACACAGGCATAAAAGGAAATGAAACGGCAGATACCTTAGCAAACATTGGAAGAAACCTGAACATTTCACTGGAAATAAAAGCAGACAAAAATGACATTCTTCCAATAATAAGAAACCAAATTAAAACTGATTGGAATCTAGAATGGAAAAACAGATTAAATTTTACGAAATCGAAATATATACAAATAATAAGTAATGAGTTTCCATCCAGTCCCTGGTTTTCTAAATTTCCATATAAAGACAGAAGACACATATCAACAATAATTAGAATCAGAACAGGACATACCTTAACAAACAAACATTTATATAGAATAGGTATATTAGAGCATCCATACTGTGAATGTGGTCAAATAGGTGATTTAAATCACATACTACTGGAATGTCCAATAAACATTTTACCTGGCCTGGACATATATATGAATTAACAAAAGCAATTGGCATAAATCCAATGTCAATCGAAACTTTAATAGAAAATTTAAATTCTAAAGCAATAAATATATTAATAAAATTTTTAAAAATAAACAGTATCAACTTATAACTAAAAATATATTTCAACTAGAAATCTACTATTTTAACCTTGGGTGTTTCTTCTATCTTCCGAAGAAACTCTTCGGAGTATGAAAGCTCGGTTGTTGCTCCTGAGCAAGAAGAGTGAATAACATTTGTTGTAAGCACAGTATCTATACTGTGGTTGTAAGGAAATATAAATATGAGCAGTCAGCAGATCTCAGATGCACTTTACGGTGCATTTCCTTATCATCAGAAAATAAATAAATGTGAAACTGGTTAAACGTCTATGGGACGAAGACCATTAACAACAAGAAGAAGAAAAAGACGTATTTTATTTTATGTTAAGCTATCTTCATTCCAGACTTTGATTTATACTGACGTTTAAAGAAAATTTTTTTGAAACGTCAAAGTACGCAAATGACAGTCAAATGTGTCTAGACAGTGAACAAAATCGTGTTTTTATGACGTTAGCAGCCCAAGGAACTATAAACATTGCTTTCGGTCATATTTTTAAGGTTGATATGATTCATTTTCACATATGGTAGGCGTAAAAAGCATTTTTTTAACTGGTAATAGAAAAAAGTACAGTGGAGGATACGCGAGATGACAGTATAGGAGGAATAAATTTGTCATTATTCCAACCTATAATTATTTATTTTCGCAGATACTACCGGCGACTAAAAACAAAAGGAATAGCGTTAACTTAAATATATAACTTCAGCACTTCTAGTGGCCTAAAAACCACATTATATGGTGTTTATGACAACCCTTCTACGTCGACACGAATCTTCGTGGTCCCGATGCGATGCCAGAAAATCACGCGATCTCAGAAATGATCGCATTCAAGACGTGGAAAACTCATCACGAAATCTCCACTGTTAATTTGACCGAGGAAACTTCTGAACAGTCTAATTTACTGCCGCATTTAATGGTTTATGAATTAAGAATAAGAGCCTCAAGGTTGTACGGTTCGTGGTTAGATGACATAAAGCGTCGAATGAACCAGAATCAACTACGCAAGAAATCAAAATCAGAGGCACGAATTTAAAGTTTCCTTTATTCAGTCATCACCCCTATTAGATATAATAATTATTCCAGTCATTATTATTTTAGCATGGCTGCAAATTATATTCTATAGGGTGGACCATTATTAATGGACCATATAGCAGGGGTAAACTTTTTGCAAAATATGAAGATAGCTTAATATGTCTTAGTAAAATGTCGTGATAAAACATTATTTTTTCTTTTTTTTTTGCAATAATTCAAACGATCGTGACCAAATTTGATTGGAAAATATTTTTTAAAAAAAGGAACCACAATTTATGCTGATTATAGTGACTTTGAGAGGAGGCGGATTGTTGAAGCAGGTTTGTAGGGAGATAAAGTTCTAGAGGAACTAACAGATTCTTATGTGTCATAGTACAATGTTGTCAAGTGTGGATTCAGGAATGCACAGAGCGAATAAAGGCACCGATCATTGTAGAGGAACCACAGAATGTGTCAAAAGTTAGCAACTAGCGCCCTCTACTTTGTAGAAAAAACTAACACCAGCGTGTTTTCGGCATCGTCAAAAACGTACCTGTGTCGAGTTTTAATCAAATCTGTAAGTCTTTAAAAGAATTACTTCCAGAATTTGATTTTTAAAGTCAAATTTCACGCCCTGTATTTAAAAAATGAGTGGCCTTAAGACATACATTTATACTACTTATTTTTGGATGTAGCAATATTATCTTGTCTTTTTTAAGTAGCCTATAGAATACGGAGGTGTGTTAGGTTGTTAACATAAACACGCATTAACACATTATTCGTAAATATAACACCAATTAATTATATTTTATTATGTTAGTAGTAATTTTGATCAAAGTGTGTAAAAGTATTAACAGATAAATTGTTTACGTATTATGAATTACATACTGTAAAATCACATTCACACAACTTTTTTGTAGTGTATTTTATTTCTTCCATTTCTTGAGACTAAGCTGTCAACACCTACAAACTTGTGAAAATTTATGTTACAAGAAATGTTTGCTCGCCAAGACCTCACGCTGTTAGAATAATGAGGAAGCAAGATATGCAACTGCTAAACGACTACATCACGAAACATAATATGTGGTCGATAACCAACAAAGCGAGAAACATTTAAAAACTCGAAAATAATGAAGACATTCACTAGAACGGGTATCGTAAACCAACTAGTAGACAAACAAGTTGTACGTGAAACACTAAGTAATTCTGTTATACACCGTGCAACCCTAAATTGAGGTCATAATATAATGGCTATCTTTAATATTTAGAAACAAATATAGCTGCGGCATAGATTGTTGCCAAATTTCAAAATTTAAGAGAACAGCGGGAAATTTTAGTACTAGAAAGTGAATTCATGCACGTTTATTACAGAAGACATTTCACTAAATACAACTTTAAATTTCACTGTAAAATTAAACTTAACAAAAAACGCTTCACTATATAAATTCTATTTTCATTTCAGCACAAACTATACGAAAAACTAAAATATACAATATTAATATATTAAAATCAAGTGGTGACATAATATTCGGTCATTCTCTTTCGTCGAATTAATGTTGGTCGTTTATTTATTGCTCGTCAATAACCATACTGGCATATCATGGCAGATATCTAGACTAAGTCAGTGTCAGAGGTCATTGACAATAACACTCTAATTCAGTTTATTATACTCGTAGTTTTTACTTTTTTTTCATTTTATTTGCGTTGTGTTCTACATTTATCATTTAATAACAAGGTATCTTAGATAACCAAAGTAAAATATTTTCCCCATTTCAATAATTTCAAACTTCCGAGGAATATTGATAAAGATAGTTTTATTAGATTTGGAAACCAGGACTTTTAAAGGGCTATGAATATTGCTGTGTTGTCTGCCAGATGCTTATAAGTACCACTCGATGCAGCTTACCGTGTAATAGCAGTAAAGCTGATGCTGAATTACTCTGCACATAAGTAATCACCGATTGAAATACCTGTCGTTTCCATAACTACGTGGAGTTTTAATTGTTAATATTTTTTGATATAAGCTTTCAGATTTTCAATCAGTTCAGTTTGAAGGTTGAGTTTCATTTAATTTTCATTTCTATTCGTCGTAAACTACCCAAAATCAGTGAGGAGTCTCTAGATGATGTTCCGACAGAAATATTGGAGGCCGCTAATAATGCAAGTAATGCATTAATTCCTGCAAAATCAAGAATTTGCTATGAAAAAGGCTTGCTGCCTTTAGTTAATGGAGAAGAACACTCCATCCTTAAAAGAAGAGATATTATTGGACTATTTCCACGATATTGCAAAACGTAACTCTCCGTCAACTCTAGGGTTGAAGTATTCGATGTTTAAATAATACAAACATAAAACGGCATGGTGGGTGGAGGTTCACAAGGGTACCTGAGTCACACATTGATAATTGTTTAGATAACAAAAAGAAAATAGCCCACAGCATTTTCAAAGCATTAAATCCCTCATCAGAACTTCAAGAGAACCGTGCTGAAGCACGTAGTACATCAACAGTAACAGTATGTTTCGTAACTGATGTTACAAGCTAATCTTGTAGCACACACTGTGTCAACAGTGAATTCCACGACTGAAGAACATCTTCGAGCCGTGAGTCCCATCACTGTACAAAATGCAGCAAAATAAAGCGTTTATATTCAGGATACCCTCTATTATATGGAGTATATACACCTTCACAGTAACCACCTGTGTAGATATACAGATATTTTGGGCTATTTTTTAATACAATGACACATATCATTCATCATTTCACCCCCCTAAATGTAGGTAAAACTGCTGTTTCCCAATTCTTTGTATCAATTTCAGTAAGCAAGTAGAATCTTGTTTGCCCTGTTCATCAAACATATACCATGTAATAAACACTTACATGTACATTATAGTTTATCGAAAGATAACCAAACGATTCACAACAAAACACCATGCAGCTTCCCGCCCTTCCACGGTCTAAAATCGTGTCAGTGGCAGCAGTAAATACGAGAGAAACAAGGCACTACACATTTATAAAGGCATAATACAGTTATGGCACCAAATAAAATCCTGTAAGATACACAGATAAATTTCACCGCCTGAGCAATAAGAAAAATATTTTATTAAGCCGTCGGGTCAATATTTGCGTTCCAGAGTGGAACATCTGTCTAGAGAAAGAAACATGTGAGACGGAGAGTGTTTATTTCAATATCTGGTTGAGCAAATATAATGGCAAGCCATTCCAAGGACGCTTCAGTACACAATACCGTATGAATAAGTGGATTAATATAAGAGAGAAAAAATCTAGCGACTTGTGTGAAGAAAGCATCTTTCAAAGTAATACTCAATTTATTCTGTTCAGTACGTTAAAAATAATATTTATTTTATATTTGTATAAGAAGAAAATGTGAAGTGAATGAATCTTGTAACAGTAATTTTGATTTTGTTCATTTCTGGAACGTATGAGTAGATGGCATTGGTTCTATGTCACAGACATTGCCTTCCTTCAGTGAGAACATTAACAACTAAAGAAAGGTCCTTTTAGAATATAGAGTAAGTTAAGGCTGGTTTCGCAGTACCTGAATAAGTGATAAACATTTTTCTGCTTTATTCTTCGACAGAATTACTTCATGTTTTAACTGTAGCCTTATTTATTAATTGTCTATGACTTCCTTGCGTTCAATACATATTACGATGGTACTTGAATATTGATAGGTGATTCCGAAGGGTATCTGTTCAGAATTTGTTGCCTAACCACCTACCTGCAAGAATAAACTTTTGCAAAAACAAGGTAATTAACCTACATTCCTAAACAAGATCTTGTTTACAGACGAGGTAACCTTTACGAGACGTGGAGTATTCAATTGGAGAAATAACCACACTTGGGAGTAAGAAAATTCTCATTTAGTAAAACAAACACATTTCTAGCATACATTTTCGATAAATATTTGGTGTGGGGTTATTGATGATTTTATAGTTGGACCGTACGGATTGTCAACCCACGTTATTGGTAGCGCGTATTTGAGATATCTGCAAGATAATTTGCCAGGCTTTTTAAAAGACATTCCACTAGCAGTTAGGCAAAACATGTGGTATACGCACGATGGTGCACCTTCTCACTTTCCCGTACTGGTTTGAAACTTCTTGAGCAAACATTTTTAACATAGATGGATAGGTCATAGCAGCGAATTTTTTTGTCCACCTCGTAGCCCCGACATTAACCCCTTAAATTTCTTATCTTGGTGCCATTATAAAGAAGACCTTTTGGAACAAGGAAGGTACTTTATTTAAAGTAAGACGATATTTAAATAGGGGCATACTACTATTTTAAGACTTGTTGTAGTTTTAATGAATATTTTGACTGCTATCATAAAGTCAACTTGCATTGTTCGAATATCTCGAAAACGGTGTGGTTTATCGAAATGAAACAAGTATGACGTTTTTGCTTAAAAATAATTCATCTGTGTTATAAAGACTACAAGTTTAATCCAATTATATGCAAAACACTATAAACAGCGTATGTGACATATTGATGGAGAGCTTACGAGATGATATGTCACTTAAAAAAACTTCCTATACCGAATTTCAAAGAAAAGTCTCTAAAACTTTTTGAAATATTGAGAAAAATCAATTTGAAAATTTTCGCTTCTACACCCTGTATCTTTTTTATTATTAACATTAGCAGTAAGACAATATGGTTCGCATGGTATATTTTAATCTTTAGAATCTACAGTGAGTCTATGGCGCATTCATTTCGGATCACACTGTATATACATGAAAGTTCGCCAGAAATAAAACGGTGTTGTTGTGGGTGGATTCCTCTGAAATTAGTAAACATGTTTTTACAACTCGTTGAGATAATATTAATCTATTTAAGATAGGTTAAGTAACGACACTGTTTTTAATGAATAAATATAGATGTTTTTCTGATAAAGCCATAGCGTGAAACTCACGACCTTATACAATACATAATAAGATGAGAATAGTTACGCAAATCGCCTAACGATATGTTCCACATTTGAAAATATAATCCTTTTCAAATTCCTGCAATAAAGTTTCATAAATACGTACGTTGTCAAAATACCATTCATCATAATTATCAAAATAATGCTATGAGATAAGCATCATAAGATACAGAAATTTATAAAAATAAGATCTCTCGTAACAAATATAATTCGTTGCTATTTTTTTATTGTTAACGAAGTTACACTGTAAAAATTAATTACAGTAAAAATAGATGGCAATTTATTTACCATTCATTATTGCTGTGATTTTCTTATAGATTGTGATTTTACAATTAAAATGTAAAATTGCATTGTAAATTTATTTTGCGATGTAATTTTCCGTTTAGTAACTGCAATATTACTTTGTAATTTTACAATACAAAAATTTTTACAATGTAACTTATATAATTACATCATTTATTGTACAGGATGGTCCAGTTTGGATACTTAGGTACCTATAGAAGGTTTCTCCTATTTTCGGAAAAGACAGAAAAAAGTTAAGCAGATGTTTCGGGCTTAATTTTCGAGAAAAGTTGAATTGCGAGAATCACATTTCGATTTGTTTAAAAAATACCTACGTGATGTTTTTCAATTTTGGCCGTTTTCTATGATAACTGTGAAACTTTTCTACTTATAAAATTATTTAGCGGCTTACGCTTTTTTATCACTTCGAGTTTTCCGTTATAACAAACTGTCATATTTTTTTAATCAAACATATGTGTTTTAATTTATTTTTATTCAACTTGTAATTTATTTCATCTTACGTGAATATTTTCGTAATATTTATTTACAAAAAGAATTTGCTAGTATATTTATAACTTAAAAATATTTTTATGCATACCTACGTATTACGTGTTTTGACATAGATACCTAATAAATTTTCTGAATAGTAATTCCAAAATTAACAATTGTTACTTACCTTACGTAACAATCATGTCAGGCTTTTCTATAAGTTTCTCAATAACATCACTGCATCAGGATGTTATTTAAAAAGAAAAATCTTCTAAACTAAATATTCGTTCTATTAAACATTTTTGCACAAATTGTGTGAAAAACATTTACAAAATCGTACTATTCCTAACCGATTATGTAAATTCAGCTCAGTTAGCTAATCCGTAGTTACAGCTATACCTATTATATCTTCAATAAATTAACTACCTTATTTTGCTTAATTTTTTAAAGTTAGAAAAACATGTAGGTACATACACCTAAGTGGTACGCTACGAATATAACGAATATATTTTACTTTTTGATAGATTAATAAAAACGTAGGTAATGGTTCATATTATTGTCGATTACAAAAATTCTGGTTTCACAGCTCCAACAATAATTTTACTATTTTTTCTAGTATGTTATGTAATTTTGAATAAAAGTTTATAATGTTAGAATAAATATAGTTAGATTATGAAAAATAAAGTATTAAGGTCTTTCGATATTTTTTATTTAATTTGGTACCTGTACATTTAGGCCATTTTTACAAAACAGGACACTTAATGTTATACAAAACATATATAACAAAGTAAATCTATATATCGTATATATCAAATAATAAAGTTTCTTGTATATGTAAACATAAAAAAATATATATTTTATAATATACAAATGCGATCTAATGTGTAATTTAGGTACCTACAATTTAAATATAATTCTAACGTAGAAAATAATATATTGTTTATATGTAAGATGAACAGAGTTCAATCTACAGTTGGTATCTGATTTTTGTAGATGCAAAAATACCATTGTTCCTTTGCTTCAATAATTCTGTATAAAATACATACCTATTACGTTATCTCATATAGGTTATCTTATAAGCAACTCAAGACAAAACTACTTATTGTAATAAAAGCACTCACTAGTCACTCTAGATTTGATTATTTTGTTAGTCACTACTCACTAAATTAATTATGTATTAAGTCCTAGGTACATGCTGCATTTGTCGAAATAAAGCATGATTTATTTAGGTTATGTTACAACCAGTACTAGACAAAACTATTTATAGGACTAAAAACACTCACTTGTCACTTTAGATATGATTATATTGCTAGTCACTACTCACTAAATTAATTATGTAAGTACCTAGGTCCTAGGTACACGCTGCATTCATCGAAATGAAGCAAGAAATAATGAAGGCGTCAACGCTCTCAACGGTTAGTGGCAGTGCTTTTTAAAATTAGTAGTATCTTCACACAAAAATTAAGCATATTTTTACAGTCAATTATATAGTAAATTTGGTATGTTCAGTAATTTTACAATGTAAAAGTGGATTTCACATTGCTAATTATAAATGTATTACAATATATTCTATAAATGTACATATTACATTATAATTACATATGAAGTTTACGGTTTTGTTGTATATTTGCAGTTTTCTTGTAAATTTACAAGCGTCAGTGTAATATCATCATTATTTTTAGAATTATTTTAAGACAATTATAAGGATATTTTTACAAAGTATATTTGTAAAGTTACTGGCCTTTTTTTCAGTGTAGTAAGAAGTAGTACCTTTTTTTTCTGTACGCTCTCTAGCTATTCTACGGACATATTTGAGTCCCTAAAATGAGTTTGTTTCGAACTCTGCGCTAAAAAGTTGCCATGACAACTTATACAAAATAAACGCAATTCCTTCTAATGTTACACAAGAGTAGGTACTCTTCAGGTAGTTATCTGCATTATGAAAACTTTGAATTTCACACAGTTTTATCTGCTTTTAAGAGGCTAAAGCCAAAATTTAGCAGGGGTCCTAATGGGATACCAGCTTTTATTATAAGGGATTGTGCTTACTTTCTTGCCGTACGTCTCACAAACATTTTTAGTATTTCTTTAAAGGTGTTTTTCCTGATTCATGGAAGAAAGAATTCTCGTATAATAATAATAATATCTCTACCCCTCATTCTAATCACGAGGATTAGCCCAAAAGCCAAAGACTTCTGAGGGAGAGTGGGCGGAATATTATTATTAAGCAGGCCGTATTTGGTAGACCCTAACCACCTTTCAGTGCAGGAATGAGGGAAACCTGGAAAACCTCATTAATTAGGAGGGTAGTCAAACTTTAACCGGTATAAATCTCTCATATTGATCCAAGCCAACATTATTCCACCCTACCATACCCGCAGAGAGAGTATGGCAGGGTGGACAAATAGTAGTCCACAAATATAGCTGATAAACGGTCTACCGGCTGCGGGGTTCGAACCCACAGCGATCTAGTTACCTCGATTTCTAGTCACCTCGATTCAAGTGCCTTAAATCAGTATCAGTCCAATATATAAGAAGGGAGACAAATCTAACGTTGAAAATTATAGACCCATCACTATAATTAGTAATTTTGCCAAAGTGTTCGAATTAACTTTACATAGTTTACTTCAGACACACATTGAAAATAAAATTACTATTTACCAACACAGATTTATTCAATATATTTCCACAGTAACAAATTTATTTCACATTACCCAATTCTTAGCTGAAAATTTCGATGCCAACGTTCAAGTTGATGTTATTTATATCGACTTTTCGAAAGCCTTCGACAGGCTTGATCATGGTATTCAACTGAAAAAACTTCAACAGCCTGGTTTGCCTTCCCCACTGTTAACTTTCTTCTATACAGGAAATAATTTGTTGAGTACCATGGTGTTAGGTCTGTCGAAATTCAAGCTGTATCTGGCGTACCTCAAGACTCTATACTTGGGCCCCTTCTATTTGCTTTATTTATTAATGACATTGTAAAACACTTAAACGTTTACATCTTACTATATGCTGATGACGCCAAAATTTTTTGCCCCTATACATTTCATATCTGACTGTATTAAATTACAGAACAATCATTCAAACATTTTAAGGATGATGTGAGAAATAAACTTCTCCTTAATGGTAAAAAATGTAGTGTCTCTTTCTCTTACAACAGAAAAGATAATCCTAATTTATATGCATACAGTATAGATGGTATCAGATTAAATCGTCCTAAGTCTGTCAAAGACCTGGGTGCTAATTTTAACAGAAAATTAACTTTTAATTTCTATGTTGAATCAGTTATTCAAGCATCCTACAGAAATTTGGGATTCATTATTAGAAACTTGAAGGACTTCAACGATATTAATATACTGCTTTTGCTTTTTAACGCCTTCGTAAGATCTAAGTTAGACTATGCTTCGTTAATCTGGAACTCTGGATATGATAGATATAAAAATTCATTAGAAAATTTTCATAGGCGTTTTTTAAAATATATATCTTATACAGTTGATGGATGTCATCCTCCCATCGGCATTCCTCAGAATATATTAATTTATAGGATATCCGCAGAAAGTCTAGAAAGTACTTGGGCAAAAATAAGCTATATTATTTATCTTCAAAATTTTCAGAAACTATATAGATCCTCCAATATTAAAAATCTAACGTTTGCCTTGCCACGTACTTCCTCTAGATATATGAAGACGTTCTATTTGCCCATTCCGATAACTAATATCTTAAAGTTTTCTCTGTTGCATTTCAGCTGTCATACCTGTAATGAAGTTGATATATTTGGTACAAATTCAAATAAAATAAAAAATTAGAATTGTTTAAAATATAAAATTTGTCATTCAGATTGTATTGCTATTTCATTGCGTTGATTTGAAGATTTTACATTTTTCTTATGTCTTTTTTTGTTGTAAGTGCGTTGTGTTTATGTAATATTGTAGTTCCCATTGACTGTTGTATTTAATATTGTAGTCATTGACTGTTGGTTGGTTCTATAATAAAAAATAAAAATAAAATAAAATAGTTATTTTAAGTTTACATTAAACAATATAAGGATTATGGTGGCATGGTAATTAAAATCCGATGTTCAATATTCTCGAGAAATATTTGCTCTGATCACATTAATCATACATAATGAAGGAGAACGCACTATCAGGTCGCGGTCTAGGCACATCGCGGTTGGCTCTATAACGAGCCAGTCACGGACTTTTACAAAATTAGTTGCATATGTCGTTCTCTATGCGCTTCCGACTTGTTCTACTGTACTATTTATGTGTCAAAATATGATCTGTGGAAGATATATTTTTTTAGCTTTTTTTTGTACTCATCTGCTATTCCAGCAGCAATTCGTCCGAAAAAACTGTATTTTTCGGAAACTGTTATCAAATGTCGACATTTTCGTTAAATTGTCAGTCTTTTTTGTCATCTATCTGCGAAATACTTGTTCTAGAACGTCAAAATTTTTTTCGTTGTAGAACATAAAACAAATGTCAAAATAATTTGTAATTTTTTCGAAATTTATTTACGATTTTATTCATTAAACAATATACATTTTTAAGTAATCTAAAATTTCATTACAATACAGTAACTATTTATAAACAGGACGATTTATTTTGTACTACATGTAAGTTGAAAGTGCCGATATTGCAGAAAGTTATGTCAGATCCAGTGCTGTCAGTTATCGCAGTTTTTAGTTTTGGGTATTCAATGAGGCCGCTGCTGTAATTGTTTAAGTTGACGCGCGTTGTATTATTGATAAGTTCCGTAGGCTCTACTGAAGATGGTAACAAATTATTTGCGATTGAAATTTTATTTTATATATAATCTTCTATATATGTCTCCGCTACTGGACTAGAACGCCACCCTACACGTCGTTTAATGGTGGCATACTCGCGGCAAGAATTTAGACGTCTTAGCGTCACGGCTGACGTTACGCAATTGTTTTTATTGTCAACGTAATTTTCGATATTTGGTCACGTTAAAGACAATATTTTTTTGCAATTTAGTGCAATATAGAATGCAAACATTTAGTGTAGTATATAGTTTTGTTACTCACAATTGTAGTTTCTTAAATATTTTGATGAAAATATAATGAATTATTCATTTGTTCGTATGACTTAAGGCGTCTGAGTTCTTGCCACAACTATAATATTGGCCACTGCGTCGGTTAACAGAGTGGAAGAAGAACGACTAAAACAGTATTCTGTTTACTACTTGGTTAACACATTTTTCCCTTACATACTTCACATAAAAACTTCGACTTGTAATAATTGACGAACGTAAAGCACAATATTTGCGGTATATCTTCATTTGGTCAGGATTTGAAATCAGAAAACATTTCGAGTATGAGTTTTGGAATCGGGAATTCTTATAATAATAACTGAATCTCTGTCTTCTATATCATCGATCATTATCTTTAGTAGCTCATCTCTCCTCAAAGCTTCACAAACACCAATTATTAAAATGGCTGGAAAAGTTGTCCAAAATTAGTTAAATCTATTGATTTATATTAATTTAAAATCTTTTCTAGCAGAAATCTATTATATTTTTTGTAAAAATCTCTCAAATTTTTCTTTCGTTAGAATTCTGCACTTTTTTTGACGGTATTCAATGGATATGCTTTTTAAATATGGTATTAGTTCTTAAAAATTTTGCACGTCTCTATAATTTACCGTTCTGAACAACTTTTTCAAGTAATAATTTGGTGTATTTTCAGTAGAAAAGGCACTTTAACTGAAACCAAAACAGATTTTACTCGGTGCACTGAATATTTCAAATAAGATTATTTCGAAAACTGTTACTTCTAACGACTTCAATAAGGTATACCTTTTTCAGATATAACAGGTAGGAGAATCGATTGTTTCAATAGTCAGATGGATACACTAAGCAGCAAAAAAGTTCTGTCATTTGAAAGACACATGATGTGCCATAAGTGGCGCCCGCTACTAGTGACGTCAAAATTAGAAACATATTTGAATTTCTCGTCCGCAAAAAACCTTGATTTACAAATTTTATGTAAATATTTGGATTTCTTAAGAAATTACTGATTCGCGCATATGCCGCAGAGCGAGTAGTACCCGTATTTGGTGGTTCCTGTATTTGTTAGTGAAAAAAGAGGTTCTCTGCATAAATTAATTAATAATGGGTCGTGGAGATATAACTGATGCTCAGTTACAATCTGTATGTGAAAAACTATTTTCTAGTGATACATTCTTGAATAAAATTGCAGATACTATAGTTACCAAGGTGTCATCTAAACTGGAACAGTGTATCAATGCCTTAGAAACTACGGTGGTCTCAATTGAACATAAACTGTCCGACTTGGAAAATAGATTGGACCATTTGGAACAAAATGCTCGCTCATGCAATTTATTGGTAACTGGAATCTCCCTCAACAAGTCAGATGAAATTAAAGCAGCTGTAGTTAATATGTGCAAAAATAATTTACAGCTTCAAGTCACTTCTGAAGATATTGAATTTTGTCGTAATGTACCAAATAAGCAACGTTCATCGTCGTTCTGTATGATAAAATTTTATTCAAAGTTAACGCGTGATAATGTATTCCGTAATAAGTCCAGACTAAAAGGCACTAAGTTTGTTATTCGAGAGGATCTCACACAAAAACGGTACAAGCTTCTATTAGAGGCTAAAAAAGTGCTTGGAAAATCTAATGTGTGGTCCAGTAATGGGAGAATATTTGGTGTACATGGAGGAAAACCAATAGCTATTTCCACATTAGAGGACCTCAATGTTATGAATCCTGAACTCACGATGGGCCCACCATCTCAAGCAACCTCTTGTAGCTCTCGCCGAGGTACTTAAACTTAGTTATCAACAGATAAACAGCGTTTATTCTTTTTTGTATCTAGTTTTTAAGTTACATAGTTTTTGTATCCACATTTCTTTGGAATTTTCTTAGAAATTGTTTATATTATTTACGAATTTAATTTTAATAACCATAAATATGGATTATTTTAAATGTTGTCATGTGAATATAAGGTCTCTTATGGCTCACTATGCTGAATTTATAGATATTGTTCAAGGTAATTTTAATGCAATTTGTCTCAGTGAAACTTGGCTTAATGAGAATATACAATCTGATACTATTGATATGAACGGTTACAATTTTGTGCGTATGGATAGAGATGGTCGTGGTGGTGGCGTGGGAATTTATTTGCTTAATTCTTTAAAATATGATATAATTGATTCTAATAAAGAAATTGAACAACTATGGATAAAATTACATTTAAAATCTAATGATATAGCTCTTTGTGTTACTTATAAACCGCCTAATTTGAATTACAAGCATTTTTTCAATATATTTGAGGAAACTGTATCAAATATAATGCCAACTGTTAATGATATTTTAATCATGGGTGATTTTAACGTTGACCTTTTGAATATTGATAGTTCAGGGACTATATTTGTTAATAATGTTTTTCAAGGTTTATCATTAAAACAGTTAATAAATCAACCTACTAGAATTACACAAAATACAGCTACTTTACTTGATTACATATTGGTAACATCAGATGAACTTGTCACTGATCTAGAAGTTAAGAGTGTTCCACAAATAAGCGATCATGAATTAGTTTCCTGTACTCTTAACTTACTCACTCAAAAAAATCAACCTATATATAAAACAGTGAGGGATTTTAAAAATTTAAATTTTGACAATTTTAACTCTGAGCTTAAATCAATTCCTTGGAGAGTCATATATGATTTTCAAGATGTAGATAGTAAAGTAAATTATGTAACTGAAGCAATAACCACTCTTCTAGATATTCATGCTCCTATTAAGACAATTCGTATTACGAAATCTTATGCTCCTTGGCTTACGGATAACGTTCGTTTATTAATGTCTCTAAGAGATAAAGCCAAATTAAAACATAACCGATTTAAATCTGAAGACAACTGGAGTAATTATAAAAAATTGAGAAATATGGTAACAAAAGCAATTCGTGACGAAAAGAAAGCCTATTTTAATGAAGTTTTTAAACATAAAAAAGGAAAAGAATTATGGTCATCTGTAAACTTGTTAAATATAGGATGTCATAAACAACACTTTGAATTACCGATTCATTTATCTAATGTGAATGCTATTAACAATCACTTCATTAATGCAGTTCCTGCTTTACCTCCTGATAATAATGTTATAGCTTATTATGAAGCTTGTATTAAAGACATAAGTACCAATATTTTTAAATTTCAAACTGTTACTGAAACTGAAGTCTTACAGATAATTTCCAATATCAAAAGTGTTGCTGTAGGTTACGATGGTATTAATATATTAACTATTAGATTATGCATGCCTTTTCTACTTCCATATGTCACACATATTATTAATTTTTGCTTATTAAATTCTGTCTTCCCATCTTCTTGGAAAAAGGCTCTTATTGTTCCCTTACCTAAAGTTAAAAATCCAACAAATTTAAATAATATTAGACCCATCAGCTTACTTCCGACATTTTCAAAAATTCTTGAAAAAGTAATGGAGCTACAGTTACGTAACCATTTAGTTGTAAATAATATAATCCCTGTTCATCAATCTGGTTTTAAAAAGAATCACAGCTGCTCTTCTACTTTATTAAGTTTAACGAATGATATATTTTCTGCATTAGATGAAAGGAAATTATTGCTGTTAGTACTGTTAGATTTTACTAAGGCATTTGATACCTTAAATCATAAGCTTTTATTTGCAATATTAAAGTATATAGGACTTTGTCCGGCCGCGGTCCAATTCCTTTCTAATTATCTCGCAAATAGAGAGCAAGCTGTACTCTACAAAAATAATTTATCTCAGTTTTTACATGTTGATAAAGGTATACCGCAAGGATCAATCCTAGGTCCACTGCTATTTATTGTTTATACGTCGAACTTTCCGTCTGCTTTTATGTCATGCATGCAGTATTATTTTGCAGATGATACTCAAATTTTATTGTCATTCAATCCTGATGAAAGTAAACAAGCTGTATCAGCAGTTAATTATGATTTAAACAATTTTGCAAAATTGGCTCGAGGGCATTCTTTACAAATTAATGGTGGTAAATCTATGGTAATTATTTTCGGCAATAAAAAAGAAAGAGTGAATTTTGTGGAACAGTTTGGTAATTCAATTTTTATAAATGATATTAATATTAACTTTACTAATTCGGTTAAAAACTTAGGATTAACAATTGATCAGGACTTGAGTTTTTCACTACATGTTAACAAATGTTTGCAAAAGGGCTACATGGCTCTTAAAGCTATTTATGCTAACCGATATTTTTTAAATCGTGATATGAAAGCTGTACTTTGTGATTCATTAGTGTTAAGTCACATGAATTATTGTGATGTCGTGTATAACACCTGTTTGTCGGCATTTGATACCAGTCGAATCCAAAAATTACAAAATTCTTGTTTACGCTTAATATTTGGTATTCGTAAATATGGTCATATAAGCCATACTTTTAGAATAATTCGTTGGCTAGATATGAAAAATAGAAGGTTTGTTCATTCAGCATGTTTTTTCCATAAACTTCTTTTAACAAAAACGCCGCCCTATTTGTATAACAAGATACGCTATAGGACTGATGTCCATAACGTAAATATCCGCCGCAAAGACATCATCACACCTCCTATACATCGCACACAGTTCTACAAGCGATCGTTTTTATATAATATTTCTAAAACTACAAATAGTTTACCTAATTTTACTAAGTCTATGCCTTTGAATAAATTTAAAAAATACATTTTTGATGCCACCATGGCTTGTGCCTATTAGGGCCCTTATATACAACATACTGTTATTTATGGTTAGTCATATTCAAGATATGAGTTATAATGATTATATTATGGGATACTTATATTCCTATCTTTCTGATTCTTTTTTTTTTATTATATTTGTTGATAATTATCTTTAACATCTGCGAATGTAGTGGGTTAGTTGGTAGAACAGGTAGCTAATTCGTTAGTTAACCTGAAACTCGCCCTTATCCTATATTTGTTAATTTTTCTTTGTTCTTTGTTTATTGTGATTATGTGATAATAAAGACCATTATTATTATTATTATTATTATTTACAAATATCGAAAATAAAATTTTAACTTTAACACCCTGAAATTGTTATAGGACTTCGTGACCCTAATTTCTTGCGAGGAATCACCTCCTGAAGTCTTGACGCATAATTTCCGGACACCCTGTATAATTCTGATACCACTTTTTCAAATAACTAACTTTTATTGTTTATTAGGTTTCTATTGTTATCATAGTCACCGCACCTAAACCGTCTTGATTCAAATACAGTCCAAACAATTTCAAATATAAATTAAATTGTTGTACATAACACAATTGTCTTATTTTATTACAGTTTTCGAAAAAATATTGTTTGTATATCGAACGCGAAATGCTCTTGCTTTTCGCCGCGTAAAGCTATAAATATTCATATGTTGATATTTAATACTATTTTACTGAAATCATTATGCTAACTACATAATTGTAATGAGTATAATTATTAATTCCGTAGAATTTATACAAACATATATTATCGTAAAAAACTAAGAATACTCATTTTATTCTGTGGCGCCCCTATGTTAAAAACACTTTTAATTAGGATCAGATGTTTTATAAAAGAAATAGTAATTGTATACTAGTAGTAGCTTGATTTACTGCTATGGGAAATTATTTTGCTTATTACGGCTTGATAATTAAAAAACACACTCATTACTGCGTTGCCATCTGAAAAAGAAATATACTTAAGGGTATAATCTTCGGCCAAACAGTATAGCTTTTATCAGGCTCCGCCCATCAGCACCTTCAACGGCAACTTTAACTTTGTGCCCTGTAAGTTAGGCAATTGTATGCAGAAATTTAGCAAAACATGTCTTCTCGGCGGACAGATTTCATGAATATAAATGCAAAAAATTGAAATCTGAGGCAATCGTCTGTTATATGAAGACTTGATTTACTAGCCTACAGCTTTCTTTTTTTATAATAGGGCCTAACAACGTCTCACCGCAGTCCTAAATGTGGGCCATATTGCGACCGAAATATTGTTCAGATCTAATTTTTTTTAAATATGGCTCAGCTGTAAAATAGATTTTTATTAGTTGATTAAAACTTGCTCCATCTTAATACGAATTTCCATTGAGGAGAAATAAGAAAGCGCGTAGACGTCTAAAAACGGCTTTGTAAAATTGCGAACATTACAGTCTTAATAAGTAAAATAAACATTTTTTTACTGTTTTAGAAAGGTATTTTAAGCTAATATAAATCAAATCTCCTACAATTCCTGTCAATGAAGTCATATGTACGTTCTCTGATACCAAACATCTAGGTATGCTAATGAACAATTCCACAGACAAAGCTCTATTCAATAATTATCTAAAGAAAATAATCTAATTTACTAACCTGTTAATGAAATACTCTATAAATATCTAACTTCACTTTTTGGCAGTGGGAACATGACAAATTCAACCACAATAGATGAGATCTGACTTATTTCTGCATTTTTATGATTGCTTCTTCAGGTGGTCTCCTTTAAGTTGAATCAAATATCTAACTATAAAAATCATTATAAAAATTAAAATTATTTGAAGTTAAATATCGACAATGACAAAAAGTGACATCCTGTCAATGAATTAAATATGACAATACCTACTTGAAAAATGTTCACCTTTTATGTATATAAAATAAACATTTTAAACAAGTGATACATGATAAAATGCTACTGTTCCGACTAGAAGAAAAAAAATGTCCATTTGATGTCTAAAGATAATGAAACGAATAGTGACCCGACATTTTATAATTTATTGTCACAGAAAGATTATTCCAACAATTGATTCGAAATTATTATGTTGCAGAAAGTATACTATCTGCAACCAGACATACACGCATGTCTCGCACTATTATAAAATTATGTTTTGTTTATTTTGCACTGCGTGATCAAAATGATAATCATTATTTCTGTATTTATACTCGTGTATAAATAAACAATTTATTTTATATTAGCAAATTTTCATTTTTTAATTAATTTAAAAAAAAAATTAGGTTCCACCGAGATTTGAACTCGGATCGCTGGATTCAAAGTCCAGAGTGCTAACCATTACACCATGGAACCTCCACACAAACATTGTCACACATATCGCTAACTTATGGTGATATTAATTAGTTGAACAACAAACATTTTATATTTTTGTTGTAGCTAGCCATCTCCTTAATAAATTGCATAATGGTCGTCTGACACAATTTTCTAATAATATTTTCTCGTATTTCATAAAGAAAAGAAACTTTATTAGTGAAAAGATCAAGATTTTCACAATTTTTAAGGCTTACTTAATTTTTCGAATTTATAATAATATCACATTTTACAAAGAAGCAGAGATGAATCTCCTAAGGCCATGTGGCCTTCAAATAACTTTTTTGTCTTTTACAAGAACTGTTTCACCTATCTGGGGACACTTTGTATATCTTAACTACAACTCGGAGAACCATTTAATGCTTTTGTCTAGCTATCACCTATTCATTATACTTATCATCTCAACTCAATAGCAGCGATTTCATTACCATTGACCGAAATAAAGTTTGTGATAATTTTAATTTTTCTATCAATTTTTTTGAAGCAAAATTTTATTGGGATGCACTATCTAATACTGCACTGCAAATTTGTTCATTTCCTTAAACATCAAAAACATTAACTTTTACTATTGATAATAGAAGCATATTTCTTAACATTCTCTAATTTAGATGAATGTAAAAAACGATTGTGTACAAATAAATGACGTGATTAGTATTAACCCTGGGACGAAAATAGAAAACAATTAAGAAATATTTATTTACTTAATTAACAGTACAGTTGGAGACTCTACAATAAATAGAATAGGTGAGTAATTATCATTAGTAGCTGTAGTAGTAAATATTTCTGTTGAACTTGTAACGGGTAGAGAGCGGTATCCAAAGAAGTTTTAGACCAAATTTGGCACACGATGCTCTTCTTTTTCTGTAACGAGTCTTCTATATAGATTTTCATCTACCGTGTTTCTTAATTGTAGTAAAATTAGCATTAGAGCTTGCCAACAAACTAGCCGAAGATCATCGGCAATGACCAGTATGAAGGTGAATATCAGACAAATTCGACTTTCCCTCTCACAAAATGAAATCTCACTTTTGGCACTTATATCTTAAATAACTATTCTGTTTCATCATGCCGTATGATACCAAATTCATTTAGACACCGATATAAGTAGTATTTTTTTTTAAATATACATATGTATATTTAAAAAAAAATACCACGCTTTTGCTTAAGAATGAATCTATCACTCCTAGAGATGACTCATGATCAGTTTTTGATAGTTCGTAAAATTTACATTTCATTTTAGGCTGTGGCATAACAGTTTTCTTAAATAAAACTCCATAATTGTAAGAAAATATATGTTTCCATCTACCTTTTGCATGTATAAAGGTATACAAGGTATACAAAATTTGGTCAGAAATTCTTAAGAGAAATTTAAGGGACCCGTATTTTTTACTTTTGATAAGTGCGGCCCCCTTTCGGAGATATAGCCCCCTGAAACAAGCCCCTAAAAATTTAATTTTTTTTATATCTCAGAGCTATATCGCACAAGAACCACCAAATTTGATACACAGGGATTTTATGACATGTACTTGGAAATTAATAACAAAATTAATGGTACTTCATGATTAAATAATTTAATTCTAAAAAGTTTGTTAAAATCACACTAGTCAGTTCCTTAAAACGTGTTCAAAGTGAGAACCGTTTTGTTCAAGACAAGCCTGCAAACGTGACACGAAATTTTGACGTATTTTCGTGTGAATGTTGGGAATCTGTCTAATTTCTTCAGCCGCAGCAAGGATTCGTTCATGTAATTGTTCCCGGGTTCTAATTGGTACGGCATAGACACGATCCTTCATGGCCCCCCAGAAAAAAAAGTCCATGGCATTTAGATCGGGAGAACGGGGGGGGGGGGGGCCCTTGGAAATTTTCATTCAGCCACTCAGTTACGAAGTGCCCCCGATGTGGTGGGGCACCATAAAGGTGCATAAAGAACAAATTGCGTCTAATACCGAGAGGAACATCTTCCATAAGAAAGAGGCGGTAGTTCATGCTCCAAAAAATTAAGGTAACTTTCAGCATTTAATCGTGGAGGCAATAAATATGGACCGATGATGCAATCTCCGACAATTCCAGCCCAGCAATTAATTGAAAATTTTTCTTGCGAATGAGTCTGCCTTAAGACAAATGGATTTGCCATAGCCCAATAATGAAGATTGTGCAAATTTATTAGGCCATCTTTTGTAAAGCTCGCCTCATCGGTAAAGAAAAAATTTCGTATAAATCCCAGATTTAAGTTGTAACGTTGAAGAGCCCATAAGCTAAAATGTCTTCTTCGTGGCAAATCTTCTACTTTAAGTTCCTGGGCCTTTTGAAAGTGAAAAGGTTTCAACAGTTGTCGTTTGATAAAGCGGTGTATTCTTGTTCTGGGAATCTCAAGTTGAGATGACGCGCGTCTTATGCTTATTTCGGGATTTTCTTCAATTAAATTTAAGACAATTTCTTCCTGTTAATAAATAACTTCTCCCTGAGTTAGGTTTTTTCACAACTACGGATCCTGTCTCCATTAGCTGCCGATGTACTCGTGCAAACATTGAATGGTATGGGAGTATGCGTGCAGGAAATCGCTCGGCGTACATTCTGCGTGCGAGACGTGAATTTCCACGAGCCTCCCCGTAAATTAGGTGCATTTGTACCCCTTCTTGGACAGAAAATCTCACCATTTTTTCGGGAACAATGATTACTGACAACTATTAATGGTAACAATTTGACACTGGTTAATGACAACTGTCACAGAATAAAATTGATTGTTTATTGCGAATGCCAGCCACCTACGATTAACACTTTAAAATTTCATATGAACCTCGATATGCATCCAATCACATTTTGCCATTTTTTCGAAAAACGCTGCGTTTTTCGAAAAAATTTTAAGAGAAAAAAGTTTTTAAAATCCCTGGAGTTTCTAAGAGGCTAATTTTTTAAAAAAATAAATATGCAACTAAAGTTCGGTGGCCCCAAAGGCAAGGGGGCCCCGAAAAAGTGTCTTGTGGGGGCCCCTTGCCAAAAAGCTTATCAGCATCGCATTCTACATGTCATAAAATCCCTGTGTACCAAATTTGGAGGTTCTTGTGCGATATAGCTCTGAGATATAAAAAAAATTAAATTTTTAGGGGCTTGTTTCAGGGGGCTATATCTCCGAAAGGGGGCCGCACTTATCAAAAGTAAAAAATACGGGTCCCTTAAATTTCTCTTAAGAATTTCTGACCAAATTTTGTTGCATTTATTTCGGGACACCCTGTATAAAACAGTCAATATTTCTTATTTTGAAATATATTTACCACGAAGAAATATAAAACGTGAAGTTGTAAACGTATTACTACGCTGACCTAAATAGGGAGAGAATATTTATATATCTCTCATATTGTTTTGTGGAAACATATTTATCTCAGGCTGGAAGGTTGAGACCACTATAAAATTTATGGCAGTTCGAAACGCGTAAACGCCAGCAAATAACATATATTCTATTGTACCGTAAACCTATATGGGGAATACGAAGAATGAGTGAAGATCGGTTCACGCTGGGCTTTGTTCCTTCGATTTAAGGATACGTTCCCACTTATAGGCGCTTTGTCTAGAACAAAGATTGACACGTTTCAACGAAGCATTCAAATCGTGGGGACAAAGTTTGTAAAAAGGAAGAGAACGCTTTTCTAATCGATGGTCAGAATCATGTGATTTAATTGCAGCACTTATATCCAACCCTAAAAATGTAGAGAGTGATTTGTGTTATAAACCCGCACACAATTTATAGCAGTCGACGTAACATGCAGCCCGTATATCTTCCTATAAAATCATGTGGCGCATATCTCTGATAGCATACCCGATTACACAGCTTCTGCTGCAGCAAATACCCATGCGCCAGATCGAAGAAGTTAGCCTTCTATTGATTGTGACGAATTCCTGTTCTATTTCCAGCGCTATCATGGGGAGGTATATCTTTCAAGCGGGCAAAATTTCGAGTATATCTTTCCGCTCATTAAATTATGAATGTCATTAATTTATGTTCTTAAGAGTGGAGAATAATTCACGCTCTACAGCGTACTCTCAAAATCGCAAACACCCTAATTTAACAAGTGAGAAATATAGGATGATGATGTGTGAAGTGATGTTGAAATATGTAGTCCTTTAAGAATCTACAATCGTTTGCAATAATAATGATACGTTTTAAATTGAATTCTGCGATTTCTTTTGAACTGCTAACGTATTTGTAATGAAATCTACTTTCAATTTTCAACATTAGTTCTCAGCTGTTTCAGTTACCAATGAAATTTCTACTCAGAACTTCCAGAAGGTCAAAAACTGTTTTGAGGGAGTGTCACTATTATTGCAAAAGCATGGATGTGAGTAGCATATATGTATAGTGCAAAAAAGAGTGGGGAGGAAGTAGGTACAACTGCGAAACGGAAAATACTGGAAACTCGCGGAAAGAAGACGGTATTTTAAAAACAGAAAAAAAATCTTACAAGATGAAACTTTGCTTAGAAAATATAAGGTGCTTTTTTAGAAAAAGACGAAATAGTGACAATGCGAAGAAACTATTTAAAATAAATATTAAAAGGTCGGAATCTGGGATTGAAGAATATATTAAATTCTGACGAAAAATGAATACACGAAGGTTATACGAAAGCCGGTATCATATGATATAATAAGTGATAATGTGTGATCGTTACAGTGACAGTGTTAGTAATAAATAGTGAATAGTGTGTATATATAGTGCAATATATTCTAAAGCCTTTTGTCCATAGCGAATAATTTATATAATGGTGGGATATTTTCTACTTATAACGAATTTTGTTTTCATTTTCACCACGAAGCTGTCATGTTATATTGTCAGAAGCTCAAAACAAACTTATTAACACCACATAATAATGAAAGTATCAATACTATTTGTACTGTTGCAAAATGTGTCAAAGCATGAGATTTTTCCTGGGTCTGGACAATGCAGGTCCAATGTTTATACAGGGTGAATCTTAAATAAGTACAAATATTTTAACCAGCAGTATAGTTTTGTGTGTAGAACACATAATTAATAGTTTTTTACAAAAAAATCAGAAATAAAAAAGTGAAATTTTAAATAAATTTCGTAATTTTTCAGCAGAAAACTTGTTGAGGACCGCTGGCCTAGACAGACCCTTCATACTTTTATGAGTCATAGTGCTGCAGACTGAACGTGTGGTTCACAGTGTTGCCAGTATTACACAAATGTCTTTGCTTCAAGGAAGAAAAAATCTTAACTTTTAGCGAATTTTGTCAAGTGTAACATTTTATATTATTTTTTATTATCAAACTGTCATTGACTGTCATGACAGATTATCGGAAGCCCAAGTCAAACTTGTTAACCCCACATAATGCATGAAAATAGCAATAAAATTTGCTAAAAGTTGACATTTTTTCCATTTTAAATAAAAAACGCGTGCATAGTTTTTCGTTATTCTTCATAAAATAACTTAAGGAAATTGTGTTTTGTGTCCCTTTCTAACAGTGTACAATGACATTTAACTTGTGAAATGTGGATTACTGATTAAATAGTTAATTTTTTAACAAACAGGTAAGCTTGTGTGCACGTTTATGTATAATTTTTGAACATTGGACATAGTAATATCATGTAATATCTTCCTAAATATTTTACGGTAGTATTGAACTTGCGGAAATTCATTTTTAATCGTTGAAGTATAGTAAGGTTAGTTCAGATGTTAAAATTTGTTAATATTGCTGCGTATCATACTACATACCCAATTTTACTGTACTTATGCTTAAAACAAGTATTTTTAAAATAGAACTATTACGTTAAAGGAAACGTAATATTTATATTGGAGGAGATATGACAACCTCGCAACAAATCATATGTTTCATTACGTTGTTGGATGAAAAATCAGCCAGCGGTCCTCAAAATGTGGGTATTTTTTTAAAAAATTAATATCTCCGTAAATATTAGAAATTTTTAAAAATGGCTTTCACTAGACTGATTTAAATGACGAACTACACCAGCAGTTAAAATATTTGTACTTATTTAAGATTCACCCTGTATAAGTACACCAGCTTACCAGTTTAAAACTTCAAATTTTTGCTGACTAATATATTGTAAAATGTTTTTTCAATAATAAATCGTCGTTTTTCCCGTCATAGAAAAAAATAATGTATTAGACATGGGTAATATTAGATTATAACCCCCGGTGCTAAAATCTAATACCTTTCTCTTGTATAACAAATAACTATTTTTCTTATTTTAATGACTGACAACCTCTAAACTGTTTTATACCCTGGGGATAACTTGTATGACTGGTACAATGAAGACAAATTGTTTCTAACTTACTCAGATTTTCTAAAATCAGCGTCAGAAAACAATAATTATGAATTCGTTGAAAATTGCATCCTCAAACGATTTATCTTCCCATTTCTAGTACTACGACCTTTTCGTAACCTTTTCACTTCTGCCTGTTTTGCCCCTATTTTGATTAGCTCCGATGTAAAGGAGCCAATAAAAAAATCTAATGTCAGTCCACCGGTGTGCTTACTTCGGCCTTTGCGGATATCTGGAAGGGCAATAAACCGACAGTTACAGTAGCCAGTCGTGATTTGTTTTACAGCTCATCAAAGCGGGTGCTGTGATAAAACAAATGACTGTAACGGGCGTCCCACCTTGGCAATATAAAGGGCTGTCATTAAATCGGAAATGAAGCGGTGCAAAAACTAGATTGCTAGTTGTGTTGAGGAAGATGGACAGTTATAATTTCTAACCTAAATGAAACAAAAGTACAGGGTCATTCACGATGACCTAGACTGCAAGTATACAGGGTGTTCGGAATATGATTGTCTTTATTTTGCTGTTACAAACGGTAACAGAATTATGACTGCAAACGGGTCTTATATACAGGGTGAATCTTAAATAAGTACAAATATTTTAACTGCTGGTGTAGTTCGTCATTTAAATCAGTCTAGTGAAAGCCATTTTTAAAAATTTCTAATATTTACGGAGATATTAATTTTTTTAAAAAATACCCACATTTTGAGGACCGCTGGCTGATTTTTCATCCAACAACGTAATGAAACATATGATTTGTTGCGAGGTTGCCATATCTCCTCCAATATAAATATTACGTTTCCTTTAACGTAATAGTTCTATTTTAAAAATACTTGTTTTAAGCATAAGTACAGTAAAATTGGGTATGTAGTATGATACGCAGCAATATTAACATAAATTTTAACATCTGAACTAACCTTACTATACTTCAACGATTAAAAATGAATTTCCGCAAGTTCAATACTACCGTAAAATATTTAGGAAGATATTACGTGATATTAATATGTCCAATGTTCAAAAATTATACATAAACGTGCACACAAGCTTACCTGTTTATTAAAAAATTAACTATTTAATCAGTAATCCACATTTCATAAGTTAAATGTCATTGTACACTGTTAGAAAGGGACACAAAACACAATTTCCTTAAGTTATTTTATGAAGAATAACGAAAAACTATGCACGCGTTTTTTATTTAAAATGGAAAAAATGTCAACTTTTAGCAAATTTTATTGCTATTTTCATGCATTATGTGGGGTTAACAAGTTTGACTTGGGCTTCCGATAATCTGTCATGACAGTCAATGACAGTTTGATAATAAAAAATAATATAAAATGTTACACTTGACAAAATTCGCTAAAAGTTGAGATTTTTTCTTCCTTGAAGCAAAGACATTTGTGTAATACTGGCAACACTGTGAACCACACGTTCAGTCTGCAGCACTATGACTCATAAAAGTATGAAGGGTCGGTCTAGGCCAGCGGTCCTCTACAAGTTTTCTACTGAAAAATTACGAAATTTATTTAAAATTTCACTTTTTTATTTCTGATTTTTTTGTAAAAAAACTATTAATTATGTGTTCTACACACAAAACTATACTGCTGGTTAAAATATTTGTACTTATTTAAGATTCACCCTGTATGTCACTCATATAGTATTATTAGATAATAATTACAAATATATCTAAACATACTTACTGTGAATGGTTTTCTTCTACTATTCATAACGTGAAATAAAATGTGAAATAGTTATAACTTATAAGAGTTAAAAATAACTTATGCTGCTTGCAAAAAGCGTTACCGTACAAATGTTCGTAGCCAGATAGTTTTGCCCTGATTCGTTGCTGGTTATTGTTCAAAAAATTGTTTCATTTTTGTTTGTGTACAAGTATCAACCAAGCACTATTAGAGAAACGAAACACACTACCCACAATACTATGATGACTACATAGTACACACTACAGTAATATTATCACAACAATATTATTTTGTGAATGTTTGTGTTTATGACTACAGTAATATTTTTAGATTAACAGCAGCAGGTGATAGATTATAATGCTGTCGTATGTGATAGTTTCAAGGATTTATTGGACAAATTTTATTTCTTACTTCACTTACTGATACAAGAAAACAAAATTATGTTACAGGATCTTTACTTAACCTTAGTCGGACCTTAGTTTTATTTTTGCAATATATTTATAAAAAAACTATTCGTTTTAGAATTTTTTCATAAGAGTTTTGTTCCTTTCGGTACCTTTTTGGCCCCTTTAGCAGTAATTTAAAACACTTTTTTACTCTTAAATTAAATAAAAAAAACTATAAAGTTTCTAAGACAAAATGCAATAATTAAAAGAAGATTTTAATAGTGTTTATTAGAAGAAATCAAAAAGTTAGTAGTAGGCTTTGTCTTTAAAATTTGGCAGTTAGTAATAAAACTTTTCTTTTCTGCTGTTTGTTGTTGAAAATAGTTGGAAAATTTACATTCAGTGAACATGTTGACACGTTACTTGCGCTAGGTTTCTGTGAAGGAAACTGTAGAAGAAGTGTGGGAGAATATCGTAGGAGATTTCCAAATCGAGTGATTCCTCATAGTGAACATTTTCTATTGTTGAAAGACGGGTTCGAAAGACAGAAAAGTTTTTAACAATATCCGAAACATCCTATTATTCCAAGATGAGGAAAATATTTTGCAAACAATTGAAGATGAACTGCAAATAAGTACTAAACGTTTCTCTTGAGAAACTGGATTAACAAGAACTTCTGTACACCGAATTCTCTAACGTAATCTACTACATCCTTGTCACATTCAAAAATTGCAAGAGCTATTACCTCAAGATTTGGATCGACGAGTGATCTTTTTGCAAGTTTATCTTGTATCAGGATATTAATTTTCACAAGAAAATCGTTTTTCATTGATGAGGCTTGTTTCACTCGTAGGGGAATTACAAATGTTCACAACTTTCATGAATATTCTAATATATGCAATAACTCCCAGACATTCTCCATGCGAGTGTAACTTAAATGTTTGATTTGGAATTATTGATTGTTGGTGAGATATAAGTGGTCTACTTACTTCCTGCTTGGCCTAAGCGGCTCGACTTACAGGAAGCGGCCTACATTGCAGCAGGTACTTAACGAAGACCTCTCGCCCTGGGCGACGAGCTATTAAATCTGTAAATGATACTGCAGGAAACAATTACTCCTCGGACTAATGCCCCGACCGGCATTGAATTACTCCTGCAGCATCTGTGTGAACAGCCAATAACCCTTGTAGGACAAACCACCAGACATAGACCGGTTTCGGGCTTGTTAGCCCTCATCAGTATGCCATAGGTGAGATGACCGACAATTGAACTGGCTGTTGCTTAATATGTAGGTTCACATATAAACTGAGACTCAGTGAAGACTAAATTATGTTTCACAGGAAATGATGCTCATTTTGAACAATTTCTCTAGTTTTAATTATATTTATGTTATAGTTTTATTAACTGCCAAATTTTAAAAACAAAGTCGTTTTGATTTCTTCTAATAAACAATATTAAAGTCTGGTTTTAATTAGTGCATTATTTCTTCTTGAAAAAATGAAAGTTCTTTAAAATTTAATAAGAGTAAAAAAAAGAGTTTTAAATTGAATTATCAATGGAAAAAAAAGTGGTATAATTTTAGGTGCAACTCATCCTCAATGAACACATTGTAGTGTAAATTTACTTGAACTCACAGTCATTTTAGGATTCCCTATATGGACCTGCTCTGTGTTGGTTCTTATGAGGAATACTTTGTACAGTAGGAAATTTCTATGGAGTATTTCAGTATTCATTTTTACTTTCGGAAATACCAGAAGCAGTCGTTCTTGTTTAAGTATTTAAGCTCATGTAAATCAGTTTTCTTACAATTCCTATTAATGAGGTTATACTCGTATTCCTTTTGGTACCAAATATGATAATGAAAAATCTAATTATATACTCGCATCAAGAATTCAGACGTCTTACGTCACGGCTGACGTTACACATTTGTTTTTATTGCCAACGTAATTTTCGATATTTGGTCGCGTTAAAAACAATCATTTTTTGCAATTTAGTGCAATATATAATGCAAACTTTTAGTGTAGTATATAGTTTTATTACTATCAGTTGCAGTTTCTTAAATATTTTGATGAAAATGTAGTGAATTATTCATTTGTTCGTATGACGTAAGTCGTCTGAATTCTTGTCGCGAGTATACCAATTTCACATATCAATTGAACTTATCTAAACGCAACATCACTAAACACCCTGTATGAAGAAAAACAACTGAAATGAAAAACTTTTACTTACGCCTATAAATTTGCTGTCTTTCTCTCTCTAACTTACGATGACCTGTTTTGTTCAAAAACATACAATAGCCATTAAAGAAAAATCAAACTAGGTGTTTATTGTCCCTCGGGTCCAATTTTTTTAATAAATCTCTGCAATAATAGCTTCAACTTCCTATCAGACCTACTTTATTAATATAATTAATTTAATTTATACATCCTCTATTTTTAGAAGTTTCTGCCCTCGTTATCTCCCCCTACTTAATTGGAAAACTTTCCATCTACCTAAATCCTAGCCGAAGAAAGAATTGTAGGAGAGGAAAGTTGCGATGCCGTCCCCGTTTTACTAGCCATAAATTGAAAAATAACACAGCAACGTTACATAAACGACACTGTAACAAAAGTGCCCTTATCGCATTTCGACAAGCAGCCAGAGTTCGATTTGGTCTAAGAGCTTACTCGTTTTATGATACTTATACTCTACGGCGCGTTTTTTTGTTTTATTTAGGATTTAGTAAATATACTGGCTGTTTTAAAAACATGGGCCAACACTCGGGAAAAAATAATGCGATGTAGCCAAACTTACCTTGCTCCGAAAGTGGATACATTATACTTCTTTGAAAACACCTTATTTTCATCTGTATTACTAATACATAATGTAACATGGACATTTTCCCGATTTTCGATTCTTTTTATGCACGGAACAAAAATACCGGATATATGGCTTTAAAATAGAAATATGCAGCAAAGTAAACTAAATTTAAGAAAGTCTATATGCTATCTGATAATTAACATGTACCTATTTTGTAAATGTTTGAATATTTAGATACAATTCTGTAATATTTTTTTCCACCTTATCTGGCATAGACCACAAAGTATAAACTAGATAGAGTTGAATCTCTAGAATCGAGTTTGTAAGTGTGGATGGACTGTAAACTATTTTTTTTATATTTTAGCTCTTCATTTGAGGATATTTCATTTAATAGAATAATATATATATCGGTCAGTGGTCGCGCGGTTTAAGGCGTCAGTACTTGAATCGAGATGACTAGATCGGTGTTGGTTCGAGCCCAGCGGCCGGTAGACCGTATATAAGCTATATTCGTGGAGAGGTTTGGCGCCCTCTCTGCGGGTATGGTAGGGTGGAAGAATGTTGGCTTGGGTCAATGTGAGAGATTGATACCGGTTGATATTTGACTACCCCCCTAATTGATGAGGTTTTCCAGGTTTCCCTCATTCCTGCACTGAATAGTGGTTAGGGCCTACCAACGTAAGTCGTTCCTGGGCGCAAATGCGGCCTGCTCAATAATAATATGCCGCCCCCTCTCCCGCACAAGTTTCCGACTTCTGGGCTAATCCCTGTGATTAGAATGAGGGGTAGAGATATTATTATATTATTATACATTATCAGTAAGATATAATGTTTTGTACATACTATACGTAGGTACCTACCTAATAATAATTATAAAATATTTAAGAAATTATTTATTTTTAAACAAGAACATACATAATATGGTACACAATGTTGGTACTTATAGTATAATATCATCTTATTTTTAATACAAATATTTAAAATAATCTTCATTTTCTTGGTTCCTCTAATGTTCTTCAGAATTCATTTCAGTAATAAACCCCACATAATGATATATAATAAGTTAATACCTTAAATAAACTTGGCAAAACCAGAAACAGTCACAGCAAATTCATAATGTCATAATTAAAACGTTGCTAAGCTACGTAAGTTGAACTTCAGTAAGCAACCAATAAATATACACTACATTTACTTAAAGTACTACAGCAGCGCTTGCAGTGGATGGACTTGTCCCTAAACAATTTTCATATGTTATAGTAATCAATCTATCTATCTAGTTTATACTTTGTGACATAGACTAATTTAACAAATCACTTTTGAAATAATTTGAGAGTAACCATGAAAACTCATCTTACATGCCATACACTGTATTGTCAGCGTTGTTTATTTTCTGTCAATTAAATTTATGCCGATAAAATGTACTCAGAAGAAAATCCCGAAATTCCCGGTAGCATCCTACATCAAAATGAAAACTGTAAATGGCAATATTCTTTTAGTTATTTTGTCGAAAAAGCCAAGTCTATGAAAATTTCCACGCTATGGAGCCGATTCTCAATGTTAAGGAGTTGTTTGGCCATAAAAGAAAATAGCATCAACAAAACTCCAAAAACTATTGTTTTCTTGAAGCGTTAAGATGTAGGATATACAGTGCGTCCCTAAAGTCATTATTAGGTAAATAAAAGGCATTGTTGAAAATTCTCGAAACAGGTCGATTTTTTATTTTAATTTACTTTTTTTTCAAATAATAATTTAATATACAGGGTGACCTATCTTCTAGTAATGACATCATCACATTTTTTTTAATGGAACACCACATTTTTTTCTAATTTCCGGATGACACTAGCTGTTTCCAAAAATGTATCACAAGTTGCTCCTAATTGTTACAGGCTGGGCAACAATACCTAAATTATTTACAAATATGTATCAAAGTTTTTATCATAATTTATATGATGATTTTTTAATTTTATCTGTCTGATAGAACGTGCTCGTGCATTTTTTACAGGCAATCAATTTTAAACAGTTTTGAAATTTTGCACGTCTATGTAATTTACCGTTCTGAACAACTTTGTCGAGTAACATTTTGCAGTATTTTCAGTAGAAAAGGCACTTTACCTGAAACGATAACAGTTTTCAATCGGTGCACTGAATATTTCAAATAGGATTATTTCGGAAATTGTTACTCCTAACGAATTCAATAAGGTACACCTTTTTCAGATATAACAGGTAGGAGAATCGATTGTTTCAATAGTCAGATGGATACACTAAGCAGCAAAAAAAGTGACGCCATTTAAAAGATACTAGAAAGGTGGCAAGCCGGCTATCGCCGACTTGACCTTTCTTCGGGCTAAAGCCCTCTGGCGGCATGACCACCACTGCGTAGTGCCTTTTACTTAATTGCCATTACTGCGCGCGGCTCTACACCTGTGAATAATAAAATGTAAACGTGACTTTGGCTGAACTCTCTATGGCGGGGAAAATCCGGCGCTCTATAATTTAGAAGAGTGGTTGCATATTTTGGAAATTTTTAGTGTTTTCTTGAGTTTGGTTAATTTTTTTTTCAACATCCTGTATTTTAAATATTGAATCGGGTGGTCTTTATGTGATGCTAAAAGTTTCATAATTTTTTTTAATCCATGAATTTAAAGGGTCTTTAGATAATGGTTCGTTATTTTTAAACACTCTGTATTTGCTTCGTTAGTTAGTGTCATAATAGATCCTCGATGGAAGTTTCATCAAAAAATTGTTTTAATTCCCTTAATTTTGAGCGACACGGCAATGAAATGACCACCATATTGTCAAGCTCATTTTTACCACGTTTTCACTCGTATTTATGCAAAGTTCAATGTAAAAACTACCTCAAACCCAAGCGCTCGGGAACGGGAAACTTTCTAGAGACTTCAAATTTACAGTTTTTAGTCTTTGCCGGCCTCCAGTCGGCCTATTTTTCCAAATTTCCTATGTTGTATTCCGAGATGTCACCAACAAGCACATATGGGATAATGAAAATTTTCACGTAGTCAGTGAGCGTCACTTCCAACATGAATTTAAGATAAATGTTTGGTGCGGAATCATAGGAAATCACCTTTTGGGTCCACATGAGCTTCCTCCAAATCTAAATGGTGACTTGTATTTAGATTTCCTGCAGCACCATTTAGTTGACTACCTCGACGATTTACCACTGAATACACGGCAAAATCTATTTTTCATGCAAGATGGAGTTCCCCCTCATTATTCTGTCAGAGTACGGAACTATCTTGACCGCATTTTTCAAGATCGTTGGATCGGTCGTGGGAGTCGAATATTATGGCCTCCTCGTAGTCCTGACTTTAATCCTATGGATTTTTGTTTCTGAGGATACATGAAATCAGTTGTCTATAGATAAGCTATAAACACCCGCGAAGAGCTATGGCAGAAAATTGTAAATGCCGCCGAATCATTTCGTAACAAGAATCTCTATTTTAAAATACGGCAGTCTTTGAACAAACCCGTTACTAAATGTATTGAAGTTGGAGGCGGACATGTTGAACATTTATTGTAATATTCGATACTCAATTGTTCATCACAATTTATAATTTGAAATAAACTCTTGTTCTTTTTGACATTCGTACCTTATTTTGATTACTCAAATTACCAAAGCTAAATATCTTGAGAATGGTGCAATATAGCGACTATCAAAAAGTATAGCTTTTTTGTGTAAAAGAAGTTGTAAAATCAGAATTTGCTACCTGAGAATTAGATTTTTGAAAGATAAAAAAGTTCTGTCGTTTTCAACGCATTCGACCTAGCGCAGGTGGCGCTCTCTATGAGCTACAAGCAAACCATGGATATATTTCAATCTCTCGCCTCAGAAAACCCCTAAAACCAAAATTTCATCTCGATATGAGCATTTATTATGAAATAAATAAGAAAAAACTAAAATAATATTTTGCATTAAACACCCTGTATCTCTGTAAGTATCAACTTTTGGACTAAGGTGAGTTTGTCTAAATCGCAATATTTTCACGTCAGGAATCTAGTCATGAATTTTGGCCCATTACATCGCGACCACCCTGTATATAATATTTCATAGATTGTTTAAGAAATTATCTATAAATATCGAAAATAAAATTTTATCTTTGATACCCTGTATCTTTTTTATTAAGCGACTTGGCATGTTAGGTTAAATCGATTTATTTTCACGTAAGGAATCTGAGGTCTCATTTTTGCTACTTCATTTAAAAACACCCTGTTATACACTTCAAATACACTCATAACTGTTTAATATTGCCGTTTCTTTTGATACCTTTCCAATTGCACACATTTTTGTCTGTAGGCTCGTATAATACTCCTAATATTCCTTAAGCTCCGATATGACATATTTTCCACCATTCAGGATAAAAAGCAGTTCAGAATCGACTCTTTGATTCCATTCTGTCGACTTTTATAACCTCGATATCATGAAATACCTTCCACGCATTCCTCTTCCGCTATTGTATATCTGCATAAAGCCAAAAATCTGAATTTGATCCCAATATCCCGAGAATTTTATTTCAACAATTGCGAATTGTGCCTGAGATGAAATAGCTCATGTTCGGCGAACCGTTAAAAAATGCTCACATATCAGAGGATGGCGTTCGGTGTATTAGGTCAGAATGTATTTTTATCAGGTGGAAGAGTATGCTGAAGAGGGTTGTTACATGAGAGCAATTATGTAGGGTGTTTTGTGATTAATTGGATAAATTAATAATTAATTACACAGCAAGAAATTACAGTGGCTCTTTGTATACAGTGTAAGAAAAATAATTGCAAATTTTAACAGAAAAGCACACGATACTGTGTTAATCAAGGTTCACACGGTATTGTGTATATTTCTGCACATTGCTTTGTATGTAACAGTGTGTTAAAAGTCTAACACAATCCACTATAGTAATATAACAAATGCTATGTTGAAATCGGGGAGGCCGTGGACTCTTGAGTTTGGAGTGTCTCCAGGGCAGAGTGGTTTTGGAGGAAGTCTGTAAAGTCATCAGGAGCTCGGATCCCCTTCTCTGCATGGTCCAAGACCATGAAGCAGCAGGGATAGGAGCGTTTATATATAAAGCAGCGAGAAGAGCAGCCAATGAACTTGGTCTCGTGTTCGATACTGAGCGGGAAAATCCAGACTCTGTCACCGAGTGGGACCCTGCTCAGTTAAAAGCCCACATTAAAGCTGCAGAAGCGCATCATCTTCTGCAGCTACATAAGGATAAGCCAATGCATGGTCTCTTCTACCGTCATCTAGAGGGGCTTGGCTTATTTGAAAAGCTGACCTTCGCTTTTTTGAGGTCAGCGGGGCTGAACTCTGAGACCGAGGGGTTCATAATGGCTTGCCAAGATGGTGTAATTAACACTCTCGTCTATCGTAGTTGTGTCTTGGGTATCGAGGTTCCTGATACCAGCTGTAGGGCCTGCCGCCAGGCGCCGGAGACGCTTATGCATCTCCTGTCGGCCTGTCCGGTATATGCGGCCACAGCGTATATCCAAAGACACGATTCAGCCTTATGGGTGTTGTATTATCATTTACGACACTCGTATGAGATAGACGAGACGCCAGTGCTGCCTTATGCTCCGGGGGATATAGAATCCGTTGTGGGGAATGAGAAGTGCCGAATTTATTGGAACTACTCATTCCCCACCCTCAGGCAAATTCAAGCCAATAAGCCTGATGTAGTCCTCCTCGACCACCAACTTAGGCCGATGTTTGTGATTGAGTTCTCGGCTCCCGCAGAGAACAACATCGTCCTAAAAGAGGAGGAGAAACGGAGGAAGTATCGAGATCTTCTCTCCGAGCTCCGCAGGTTGTATCCAGACCACTCTGTTAAGATTGTGGTGCTCATTATAGGCGTCCTGGGTGGAGTGAGACATACGTTGCTTTCTGACTTAAAGATCATACCGGCTTGCCGAAACTCGGCAGAGCTCTTAGCCGGCAGAATGCAGAAGGCAATCGTCCTTAGTTCGCTACGTCTGCTCAGAACGCACGATTTACGGGCGCAATGATTACTGACTCCACGGAGTGGAGAGTGGTCATTGCTTGACTCTTCAGGACATCTCCGAATGTGTGGACCTTCGGAAGGTGTTACTGAAAAAAAAAATAATAATAATAAAAATAATAATCTGTATTCCTTCGAAAAAAATAATACATTTTTTTACAGGAAGAGTACGCTTTAGATAACAAAAAAAAATAAAGTTAGAATTTAATAACGAACCTAATACATACAACTAATACATTGTTTCATATTATGCAGTACAATATATAATCAACAACAAAGCAACAACAGTATAAAATAGCGAAAAAAGAAAATAGAAACAAATACAATAGGGCAGGATTATTCATTCGACACAAATCAGCGAAGCTTTAGAAAACCAGTTACAAATCTACACATTGCCTTAGCGATTCTGAGTGTTAGATTATCGAGAAACTGCACTAACGCCTCGTCAGATGTGATATTTCTTAATTCTGGCGGCTTCGAAGTATTGTATATAGGACATTCAGTGAAAATGTGCTAAATGGTTTCCAATTTATATCGGTTACATATTGAACATAACTCTGAGGGATCAATTGAGTATGAAATACCATTGAAAAAGAACTTTATGAAGAATTTATTACAAAGGCGCAATTGAGCAATGATCCGTATAATGTAAATTGGAATTTGAAACTGCAGATAATTTTTAGCAGTACACCTTGGTATATCAAAATTTCTGTATAGTATAGGAGTTGTAGACTCCAAGAGAGAATTCAAGTCTTTTTGATAAAGCATCTCCTCGTATTTAAGTAGCATCGTGGGAATTTGTTTTTTAAGATTGATATAAGTCAAGTTCTCCCACACATCGACACAATTTATACTAAAGCAAAATGATTTAATTTGTGCAAGCCAATTATATCGTGGATCGCCATTTAACAACTGCAGCTGCCTGGATAAATACGGAAAACGGCTATAATTCATAGATAATACTTTAAGTAACCAGTTAAGTGAAGATTTAAATAGTGTTAGTGATAAACTGATAGCACCTGTTTCAAGTGTAACAATATAACTAGGAGTATTAATTGGCAGAAATAAGAATCTTTTGAAAAAACCAACTTGGACCCTTTCTAATATATCAGTGTACCGTGAGCCCCATATTGGTAAGGAATTTGCTAGAGAATTCATTACTATTGAGTTATAAAGCACAATACGTGAGTTCCAGGAGTTCATTTTAGATTTAGACATTAGAGAGATAACAGCTTTGCAGCTGACGATTCTGCCATAACACGAAAAAACGTGGATGATGAAAAAATAACTCCCAAATAACAGAATTGATTAACGCATTCAACAGACTCGCCGTTAAATCGAAATGGGAAATTATTAATTGGACCTCCTCGGGAAAAACAGAATATCTTAGTTTTATCTGTATTAACTGTAAGCTGGTTTAAAAGAACATATCTTTCCAACAAACTGAGTTTACGACACAGATCTATTTCGGAAACAGCTAACAGGACCAAATCATCGGCATACAATAACATTATAACATCAATGTAATTATCAATATTAAGACCATGGACATGGTGAGATCTGAAAAAATCTTCAATGTCTGCTATAAAAAGGGCAAACAACAAAGGACTTAAAGACTCACCCTGTAAGCCTCCTGTGGTTAATTCGAAGGCCTTCGTTTGGTTAAAGTTTGGACGGATTTTAACGAATGCTACAAAAACCTAGCGACCTTTAAGCCTTAAATGAAGTTGTGCGACTGAACTAAGCACATAGACATTGTCAATACAGCCCCGACCTTTCCGGAAACCAGATTGGCATTCAGGTAATATATTGTCACGGATTTCCCAATCCGAATTTTACTATTGCCAGAAAAACACAATCCGTTAATTAATTACTTCTTTATTAACTATACTCAGTACACTACTGAACACTAATTAGAATTCAACTAAACACTTATTTAATTAATCGCTATCTAAATCACTTTGATATCTCCAACTAAACACTTCAATTCAGACTGTAATACAAGACTTATACAAGACTAACTTAATCGGCCGTTTACTTTTCTTTTATAGACCCAATATTCCAGGTATATTCTAGCATCTCTAGATCTACTTTCTAGCATCTCTCGAACGCTTCTCGTCGTTTCTCAAATTTTCTAGTCCCGTCTCGATCCACGGCTTTTTGTTTGTTTAACAGAGTCGTGTAGGGGCGATCGGGGCAATCTTAGTAATTCGCGGTACCACAGTCGTCGATTTGGGTGTGAGTGGGGCAAATTCCGTGACAATATTATAAGATTCCGCCCAAAGGGATAGTCTAGAAAGAAGTATGCTAGTAAATACTTTCGCAAGACTATTGATCAATGCTATACCTCGAATATCGCCTGAAATGTCGTAGAAAACGTCAAAATAAACGTATTACAAAAAATAAACAGGAACATAACAAACTGAAAGGTAGATGAGCTGAATCAATATATAGCATTTTCAGAATTATGGTGTTGTAGTAATAATAAAATAAAAGATATTTTACTTATTATGATTTTATTAAAAATATATAATTCAGCTCAAATGAACAACAATCAAGTTTTCTAACAAAATATTTATAAAAATAGTAGTAGTAGAATTAGTATCTAGTAGTACCTAATACATATTCTAATAAAGGACTAGGATAAACTAATAATGTTTTAGTAAATCACAAACAACGAAACAACAAACATTAAACAAATATGTATTTAGGCAGTACATAATAGTAATTTACGAAAATTAACTGGTAGTGATCTAAACATATCATTTTCAGTCTCTTAAATTACAATAAAATCAGAATACGGAATAATCTATAACGTCAGAGTGAACACTTAATATTTTTAAGAGTTATAGTCCTAATTAGTTTTAGCTTTATCACAATTATCAGTAATATTTGTTACAGTTAGGTAAGTTCTTACTATTTTCCATGATTAAATCTCAATTTAAATGTTCTTCATAAATACAGCGAACACAACAACCCTACACGACCAACATAGCGTAGCGAAGTGTGTTGGAACAGCTGATATACTGCAGCTGCGCAATGTGTTAAATTTGCACAAAGTGGTGTACAATCGTTTGCAATAATAATGACACTCATTAAAATAAATTTTGCAATTTCTTTTGAACTGATAACGTATTCGTAATTAAATCTACTTTACATTTTTAACATTAGTTATATGTTCACTCACCAATAGAGATTTAACGAAATTTCTACTCAGAACTTCTAGAAGTTCAAACACTGTTCAAAACCATGTAGTACTGAATTTTTTGCTCATCATTTCCGGACACCCTCTATATCATTATTAATTAACAATAATAATATCTCTACCCGTCATTCTAATCACGAGGATTAACCCAGAAGTCGGAGACTTGTGTGGGAGAGGGGGCAGCATATTGTTATTAAGCAGACCGCATTTACTCCCAGGAACGACTGGTAGGCCCTAACCACCATTCAGTGCAGGAATGAGGGAAACCTGCAAAACCTCACTAATTAGGAGGGTGGTCAAATTTCAATCGGTATCAATCGCTCACATTGACCCAAGCCGACATTCTTCCACCCTACCATACCCGCAGAATGGGTGCCAATCCTCTCCACGAATACAGCAGATCAACGGTCTACCGGCCGCGGGATTCGATCCCAAAGCAGACGGACCACATAGATTCAAGTACTGATGCCTTAAACCGCTCGACCACTGACCAACCAATTACTTTTACTCATTATTTTTCAAATTAAAAGAGTGGTTTAATGTGAAATCAGTTCGCATAATTTTATAAATACCTCAAGTAAAACCATCTATCTAGTACTTACCCAACAGTATTGCCGCCGTAATTGCCAAGAGCGGATCTATATTGTAACCAAAGGAGTAAGTTACGTTTAACAATACCGTAAGTTCACAACTTCACCACTAATAATTAAAGCATTACCTGCACAGTATTTACACTATGTATCTATGACCTACAACTACCACGCAAAAATACAAGAAACAAATGCCTGTTTACACCAACACTGCAACTTGCTCTTGTATCCACGGAAACAAACCATGCTGAACGGCGTGTAACGTCACACCAATGATGTCGCGTTTTCGACCACGTGATTTTTTACATTCTATAGAAATGTATTATTATTTTAATTATTATGTGATTATTGCATGTTCCGACCTTTCAATATGTTTGAAAGGTTAGCCTGTAATACATTTGCAACCTCCCAATTGGAAAAAGGTTAATGAAACACCCTGTAAAACAAAACAGAGTACAATTTTGCTGAGACATCTTGGGTCTAAAGGCTTTATTTTGATGTTAGTTATCACCTCTTAGCTGATGTAATTACGGGAACGGGGTAAAGTGTACCAAAGATTGTTTAGTTTACACTCCGACCTGTACTGCAGGCCTCCGCATGGAAACGGTCACACACGTACCGCATGCCTCTCCGTATCAATATTTGTCGTTGGATGGCAAATATCTGAATTATAATCCTCCGTCGCGTGCCAAATGTCCGTAATCTGTCGGTCTTTGATCCGCCCGATATGACATGTTATCTCCGACAGCGATTGGAAAATCTCGAAAGCTAAATTAATCCCCGTGAAATAGAATCGATTGAATGAACGTCTGTTTAATTTTTATACCGGCCGACGATTTTATTTTAATTTCAGATAGGATCGCTCGTCCGCTTTTATCTGATTTCGGGATGAAATTGCTTCCTGAATTATTGCGAATTAAACGTAATTTGCAGAAATTCATACATTAGAGATTTAATCGACAGCGCTCGGGCGGGGTCCAATATTGCTAATAAATGAGGAAGCAGACAAAAGTCCTTTGATGTTAGTCATAAAATGATATTAAGCTTATGTTATTTTCTGATATGGGTAGGTACGTATTTTTTTGGAATGATGAATGATTTGGTTTCTCATTAACATATATTTTGTTTTTTCGAAAACTGTCATAAAAATAGCAAAATTTTGGGTATATCTTTTCGCTAATTTAATTATGCATGTAATTAATTCTATTAGTGATTTTGTGTTCTTAAGAATGGGCAATAATTGAAGCTCTACAGCGTATTCTCAAAATCGTCCTAATTTAACATGTGAGGAATATCGGATGATGACATGTATGAAGAGTTTAGACCGCGAAGTTGCAAAATTCGTGCAAAAATCCGTGAATTTCGCGTCCATAAGGACAAGTGTACGCATCAGGTAAGTGGGCGGTGATGGGTAAGGACGGTATTCTAATTTGTAGAAAGGATGGCACAGGTGGCACATTTAAAGTAAATTGTTAATGTGCTATGTTCCGTCGATGACAACTTATTTTTGATAATTTTGTGTGCTTTAACTCTTCTCAAGTGGCACGCTTAGGTAATCATGCCATCCGTATCTTCCATACTCATCTCTGTGTTCTGAATTAGTCAGTCTCTATTATTTTCGACCTTGGGTAATTGATAATACAAGATAAAAACTTTAAATTTTGAAAAAATTCTTATTTTTATTATCTAACGCCTCGAAATTGGCAAAAACCAATGTATGTAATGCAATTATTTTTGTCATTTTTGTATATTTTTTATATATGATCGCATTCAAAATTAGTACACCCATGAAATGTTGCTCCTCGCATGCCTCGCCCGTCGCCTTGGTCTACAAGCTAGCGATTAGTCACTCTCTAGATTTTTGGCCGTCAACTACAGTCACGAAATACTTTTGTGTTCTAGAACACCAGCCTTTTTCGGTGTACATAGAACATAGAACAGAACATAACAAATGTCAAAGTAATTTGTCATTTTTTCGAAACAGGATGCAGTTAAATTTATGCCAGATCCAGTGCCGTCAGTTATCGTACTTTTAGTTATAGCTTTGTTTATATATAATATACTTGGTCAACCAGTCAAACTTAGGAGTAAAAACAATAGATGGCGATACTCTTTTAAAATCCATGTAATCCTTATTTACACTATAGACAAGGGTGACTTGGATTTTAAAAGACTACTATTTTCACTTCTAACTAACTACATTATATACAAACAAGGGTTCTAGGTGTTCAATGAGGTTGCTGCTGTAATTATTTCAGTTTACTGGGCATGTTATTTTATTGGCAAGTTCCATAGACCCTGCTGAAGATGGTAACAATTTATTTGTGATTGAAATTTTATTTTGTATGGAATCTTCTATTATATCTCTCCGCTACTACAGTAGAGCACCATGTCGGTTAATGGCGGTAATATTGACCCCTGTGTCGACTAACAGAGTGACGGAAGAACGTCTAAAGCCGTGCTCTGTATAAGTTTTCGGATGAGGCAAATTGAGATAAGTTGCTTTTTTTTGGCACTTTCCTTATTTTGTCAAGGCCAACCACTTGGTTAACACATTTCTCCCTGACATAATTTATAACAAATAAAATAAAAAATCTTGTGACGGACGTAAAGCACACAGTATTTGCAGTATATCTTTTTTTGTTCTGAGCTTGAAATCACAATACATCTAGAAGTATGATTTTTGGAATCGGGAATTCTTATAATAATATTTGAATATTGTCTTCTATATCATCGATCGTTATCTTCAATAGCTCATCTCTTCTCAAAACTATACAAACAGCAATTATTAAAATGACCTAAAAATTTGTACAAAATTAGTTAAATTGATCAATTTATATTAATCTAAATTACCTTTTCTAGTAGAAATCTAGTATCAGGTTTTTCAAATATGTATGGTATGGAGTATTTATAAAATGCATCTTCAGTTTAAATCACATTGAATTTTTTAAATGCAGATATTTCGAAAATAGCAATTCTTTGCGACATTAAGAAGGTATATCTTTTTCACGCAAAAATGTTGGAAAAAGAGATGTTGTTATTAGAAAATAAGATACAGCATGTAGCAAAAAAAATTGTGACCTATAAAATTTTAAAAAGGCGGCGTAAGTGCCATTCTATACAATGTATACCAAAAATAAGAGAAAATTTGTGTGCTTCACGTCCAAAAACCACGGAATATTAAATTTCGTTGAAATGCATGGATTACTTAGAAGATTATTTGAAAAATTTAAAAATAAAATTTTAATTTTGACAGCCTGTTAATTCATTTACTATTCCCACATTTTTTAACTAAAATAAATTTGGCTAAATCACATTATTTTGATGTCACAAATCATCTGTTACTCTTGTGCAATTCATTATGGGACACACTGTATATTGTTCTGACAGCGGTAATACCAATTAATTCGTTGGGATTCTTTAGGTAAACATGTCATCGATTCCACAATATATTGAGAAAAATACCGTGCACTTAGTAGTACCGTAGTTGTTACTTGTACACTTTGTCATGGCATGATGTGAAATTTTTCGATCGTTACTCCATTCTTCTACAGTATGCGCCAAAAGTATGGAATAAATTCAATAAAAACGAAACAATTATTTTTTGGGAAAAATCCTCGAACAGGCCGATTTTTAATTTAAAAAATACATATTTTAGCGTAAAATGCGAATTTCAAATGTCATTTGTTTTCGAGTAATGACTTCATCGATTTTTTTTTAAATGGCAACTCCATATTTTTTTCCTTGATTCTGAAAGATCGTTTAATTCTCTATCAGACAGTACTAAAATTTTGCCCTCTTACATAGGAAAGTTTTCGAGTAAATGACGATTGAATGTTAGAAAACAGTTGTCCAAAAAATCTCGTACAGGGCGCGCATAGTGCGGAGGTGCACCGTCTTGCTGAAACCATATGGTATCGTCAGGAATGTCAGGGTTATTATCGTTAGGAAAAATTACTGCAAGGGCTGGAACAAGGTCATTTTCTAGAAACTCTAAATATCTTTGTTATGTAAAGGTTCCTTCAGAGAAGAAAGGCCCTACTATTCTGTCGTCAACTATTCCAGCCCACACATTTAATTTCTGAGGGTGTTGGGTATGTGCCTCTGCCATCCAATGAGGATTTTCCCGACTCCAATATCTGCAAGTTTGATGGTTTACTGTACCATTCAGATAAAATGTGGCCTCATCTGAAAAAAGTATTTGCCGGTGTAAATTTCTATTTCCTTGACATAAATCCATTAGAATTTCGCAAAAGTGTAAGCGGCGATCGAGATCATCTTCATTGAGTTCCCGCACAAGTTGAATTTTGTAGGGATGATATTTTTCCTTCCTCAAAATACGTAGTGTGCTGTGCTCAGACTAGTGTCATTGTTTAATGCAACCAATCGTGAAGAATTATGAGGATTATCCACCATACTTATCAAAATGTTCTGTTTCTGATTTTCATTAATGCTTGGACGTCCAGGTTTTGGAATATTTACAACATTAGTTGCCAGTTTCTCTAAATTTAGACTCTACCTTACTGACTGTTGATTGGCTGATAGGGCGATCTGGATATTTTTCATTAAATAAATCGCAAACTTCCTGCTGAGTTCTAGTCATATTCCTGCATCCGATAAGAATTAAAATTTCAATTCTTTGAGTAACAGTTAAATGTGCCATAATACTTTAAACTGAATAATAATTTCTTTGTCGCTTACAATACTTATTAGAAAGTTGGTGTGACAATGACACTTTGCAAAGATTTTCACCTACGTGATCCATAAAAGAACTATGGAATTCGAAAAACTAATCTTGATAACGTTTTTGCTTTATTTTAATTGATTTAGGTTTTCTAACATTCAATCGTCATTTGCTTGAAAACTTTCCTATGTAAGAGCACAAAATTTTAGTACTGTCTGATAGAGAATTAAACGATCTTTCAGAATCAAGGAAAAAAATATGGTGTTGCCATTAAAAAAAAATAGATGACGTCATTACTCGAAAAAAAAAATGACATTTGAAAATCGAATTTTACGCTAAAATATGTATTTTTTAAATTAAAAATCGACCTTTTCGAAGATTTTTCCCAAAAAATAATTGTTTCGTTTTTATTGAATTTATTCCATACTTTTGGCGCATAATGTATGTTGCATTTGTACTAACCAAAATACGAAATTCGAGGTATTGTCATTGTTTATTTTACCACAAATGTAAAAGCCACAAACTTGAACAACAAAGGAATAAGTACCTATTACTACTCTATAAACATCAAGCAGTGTATTTAGGTTGTAGTGATACTTTTATAAGGCAGTTTTTATAATTGTTGACTAAACAATCTACACTACTAGTACGGTAAACGGTGAAGGTTTCCAGCTTTCATTGTTTCCAAATTTCCCACTAATTCCTTAATAGACCCCCCGCGAAAGCATAAAAGTCCATCCATTCTAGAGATTGTCACTATATTTTCAGGAGTTCGGTTCGAATAAAGCCTGGGATCAGGTGGTGGTGTGTCATTCAGTCAGTTTACGGCTGGGATAGACGCTTTACGACTGAAGGCCTCCGTGGCGGTTTAACTGCTAGTCGTGTTACTCGCAATTAACCGAGTACCCTTATATACCAGTATATGTGCGAGTCTAATTCCTACCACTGTTTTCATTAAATATGTAGGGACGTTTGGTTAGATCCGTAAATATCTAGTATCCAGAGTTAGCTAGCTGGCCCTGTAACAATCTCTTATCGGTGCGGTTTTCCAACATTTGCTTGAATAAAAAAATTTAATATGCACATTTTTGTGAAACACCTAAAAAATTAAAATAGCTTGTCCTAGAAACCTAATATTTTAAAATTTTGAGTTAAAAGCACTATACAGTGTGTATATAAAATCGTACTGCAATATTCATTTCAAACGACATATTGATCTTTGTGACAGAAAAATAGTGTTTACAACAGATATTAACATCAGTTGTAGTTACGTTAATGGTAAATTTACCATAACTAAAAATATGTATTTTCACACGTAGGCATATCTACTAACATTTGTAAAAACCCAGAAATCATATTAATGTTTTAATAATGTGTCATTTTCAGTGAGAACATTACAATACATTTTTAGATGATTGGATGAACAATACATTATTGGAGAAAGAGATGGATAATTCAGATTTAAAGGATGGATAGACAAATCTTACTTCTGTCCTAAAAAGGCTGTTAAGAATAAAAAATGTAGCTGTTTGTATTTATATTTCATAACTCGCATAGCGTATTTATTATTGAATTCTAATAATAAAATTTACTGTAGTTCTAATAATTTGTTAGTAAGAGACATTTTGCAAATTATATTTATTACTTCTGTACATTTTACCAACCAGAATTTTGTAACCCGATCAACTTTTTGCCATAATAAAAATCTGTCGGCACACTTTCTATATTATTACAAAAATAATATTAATACATTTTTAAATTAGCTTCTGTTACACTATTCAGGTTAAACAAAATGAGAACTTTTAGAATGATTGACAAAATGTTTAGTATATATATTATTTTAATTTTTCGTACACTGATATTCAGTCATATTTGTGAAATAATGTTAGTTATTGAAAAAGTTCTATCTGTATGCATATTTTTCATTTGCATTAAAAATTACAGATAAAATTTCAGCATATTCATTCATAATCCAGCATATGTATGAAACTAACGGAGAAGTAGAGAGCATAACTGAAATAGAGAATAAGAAAACTGAGCCATTTCTATTGAACATTGTAATAATTGTTAAAGTTTAGTAACAGATATTATATTATCAAACTTTAGGGAAATTATTTTTTAAATTCCGATGTGTGCATGAAGGTAAAATCAACACAGCTGCTTCTTAAAATATTTAAAAAAATATATTGATATATTTAGTTTTGCAAAGTACCTACCCAATATGGTTTATCTACAAGAATTAAGGAATTAAAATTAGATTTAATTCACTAATGAAATAAACAAATCTTATTTCCATATTACTAAAAGATATGAATAATAATTAATACAAATCATTTAAATTTATTTTTCTATGTTCTTGCATAAAACAATACTGTATTGAACTATGTTTAGTGGAAAAAGTAGTTCTTTATTGTACTAGTGTTTTATTGCACTCATCTGTCGTTCTACTACAACGTTTTGTCATCATGACAAACATAAACATTCAAATCACATTTTTAAAAGATTTTATCTTTAAAACTACAAAATCAAGCCTATAAAAACTAATTATAATTATAATTAACAGTAACTGTGCAATGTGAATTTCCTTGCAGGCTGAATGCAGGAATACCTTTAGGGACAGAATCTTCACTAGACACGGTAGTGGTGGTGGATATTGTTTGTTGCTTGGTCTGAAGAACCTGTATAAAGTTTTCTCCATTTTGAATCATGCTTGCTGCTTTTGTTTTGTTTTCTAAGGAATCTTCAATGTATTGTTCCGCAACAGATGAGCTTTTCCATGCATCATGACGCTTCAGTGTTGATAAATCAGCTCCCGCATTCGCCAAAAAAGTGGCAGATGTTCTGCGTAAACAATGCCCCGTATATTTTTCTGGGTGTTCCAACTTCAAATATCCCGCAATTTTTTTTGGTGCCCCCCCCAATGGCATGTATGCCCGCTCTTTGGGAAACACATGTTCCTCTTCTATAACCCAAAAAAAGAAAATCTTCCTTCATATTTTTAGGTCTGAGCTTAACGTATTCTCTGAATATTTCCAGAAAGTTTATTCCTTCATTGTCGTCACTCAATATAGTGAATACCCGTTTTGTATTCGTCTTAGAAATGGGAATGGTAATAATTAGTTTGGTGCCACAATCTTCAATGTCTTTTAGGGTCATATGGTATAACACTTCTCGCCGACAATCACCAGCAATGCCTATCATTGCGATTACCTGTAACAATAGAGAAAATGGAAACCAAGAAATGTTTTTTTTGTAATTAATTGACATTGAGTATCTATATCATTCAAGATGCACATTGTTTAATTCAAAACTAATGAAAAGGTTAAACTTGTTTACCTTCATCAAAAGATACTCTTCTGATGGGGCTTCCTTCATGAATCTATTAACTTCTTCTCTTGTTAGAACTTTTGATTTGTTTGCCTGATGACCAACTGCTTGCCTTTTTAAGAAAGCCACCAGTTTTGGATATTTTGAAATATCACCTCCTTCTTTTACCATCAGCATAGACTTGAGCATCGAATATTTTGCCCACATTGTTGCAGGATTCATTTTTTTGGAGATATCCAAGAAGTACGCCAAAAGGATATTATCATTCAGGCCGTTTTCCACCTTATAGGTTTTTCTCCACACGTTGAAAAGCTGGTATTCCTGCTCATAACGAGCAGAAGACTTTGTAGGCACCAATTTACTGGTTGCTTCAGTACATTTTAGCTCGATTTCTTCCATTGTTTTACAAAAATTATCACAAACTACGCACGGGATGATAAACTGTCAAATTTGTTATTTTTGTTTGTCACTAAGCTAAATCAAAAACCACGCTAACGCCTACACACAGGCAGGTTATGTAAAATAGAACATTAAAATTTAATTTTTAATACAACACAGTATGAAATAAAACGTTGTACGATACACGACCGTGAAATGTCATTAAAGTACTCGTCTAGAAATAAGCATCTAGACTTGTACTTTAGTATACCATTTCCCGGCCTTGTATCGTAAATAACTATATTAACATTGACATTTACAGTAATTTTAACTTACTTGTCATTGCTACATATCATGTCTGCATCTTTAGAAATCTCAATGTTTGCTATATCTACTTGTTTGAACATAGAAGACTCGTACTGAATGTTTGGTTCTTGCCTATTTGCTTCAGAGTGTTCAACTTTCTGTTATTGCTGAAGACCCCCACCTACCATGCCATTTGATTATTCATATCAACGCTTTCAATCGCTAGCAAAGCTGTTGGAATACGTCTCAAACCGTGGCTTGTGTAGTCTTTGTATTGTATTATTTTCAACAGGTTGCTCAGTAGTTAGTTAAACTCGACTAACTTGAGCTTGTAATTGTAGATGAAACGTTGTCTTGCATTCGTATGTTTAAATGCATTTACACCATAAATTTCCTTGAGGTTATAATTATTCATCGATGCTCTTCAAACACAGATGTTTAAAAATTTGCATAAACTTGACGCTCAAGGACGATGTAGTTTAGTAGGACGCCGACCTAAGCACCCTTCAACACCTGGTAAATTTCATTTAAATCCTAGCAAAGAACGAGGGTTAAAAAATAGAGCGCGAGTCCTTAGGTGGTCTCGGGACAAAGGGCTGCCGCTGATGGGGCTTTTATGGGGTTGGAGTGGCGCTTCCCTAGGGTGGCGGACTTGTTACGTATCTAAACGGGGCTCGAGCCCACATCACTGGTACGGGTCTCACTGACAACATCATTAAAAACATTATTGTCCTAACTTCGATTTCGCGGTCCAATAAACATGAAAATGTGTGAGTTTGCGTGATTGATTCGACCAGTTGGTCGCCCCAAAATGAGAATTTAAAAGATATGTGACTTGCCTACAGTCCCAGGGGATATAATATGAGTTAATTTGATCGAATAAAGTAACATGTTTAATTTTCTACTACGTAAAATTATATATTGTAATGAAGTATAATATGCAGGATGTCCTGAATATTAGTGTCGTAATTTTAAGGGCTTATAAATCTGCAAGCAAGCTTAGATATGAAAAAAATGTCTAAAACGAATAGTTTGTCTACAAATACATTTCAAAAATAAAATTACAACAATAATACAAGGTTAAGTAAAAGCGCCTGTAACGTAATTTGCTCATAATTTGATTTTTGGATCAGTATTAATGAAGTAAACAATTGAACTTTCCGAGAAACTCGTTAAAACTGTAACGTACTGTAACGTTCGACAAGGGTGCAATGTCAGGCTGCTGGTGATAACCGAAAATTAATATTAGTCATAATGGTGCGTACAACTTGTGCGATTCATTTTTGTCTAGCTTTTCTTTGATGTTTTGTGAGTGTACATAAACAAAAATGGAACAATTTATAGTAACCATAATCAGCTGCATGGGATAAACATAAATCATTTAAATACTTGTAACTATTATTCTGCTCTAAGAAAACCATTCGCATTAAATACCTATGTTTAGGTGCACCTATTTGTAATTGTTATATATAAATACTAGTATGTGAGCCACGTTGTCACATTTTTAAGACCTGTTTGCTGTCATAATTCTGTTACCGTTCTTCAGAGAAGAAAAATTGTTAAGTCAAACATTTTTGTTTAGTACAACTTATCATATGCCAAAATTAAGGCACTCATATTCCGCACACCCTGTATAATTAAAGTTGTCGTGAATGACCCTTCAGACGACTTTAAACTAAATTATTCGCTTATGATACATATATTCTTTTTCAACATTGTGATAAATCAGGCTTTCTTAAAAAAAACTAAAGATACTATTGAGAATATTTTAGATTGCAAATAGATTAGTTTTAAAATTAAACGTAAATTAAAACATTCATTATGTTGAATAGCATGAGTAGCAGCTAGCATGCCGGACTTATTGCTGTGCGTAAAGTGTTGTAAACCAATTAAATCAAATTCTTACAAAGTTCAGTGTCAAAAATGCAACAACCAGTGTCACATAGATTGTCCTAATCTAACAATAGAACAAGTACAAGAATTGACTAAAGAAATAATGTTAATATTGGGAAACGATGGCACTGTATTGTCTGTCGAGTTCCTGACCAAGTACAAAACTTGTGTATGTCTCTCAAATTAGAAAATGATTATCTCAAGCAACTTATTCATGAACTAAAAGAAACAAAATACCCATTTATTGGAGGAAAAAGTGTCCGACCTGGCGAAAAAACTGGAAAATACATAAACACATACTGTGACTCAGAAAAAAACAAACTAACAAAACGAGGAAACCCTGATTATTCAGGATACTAATGCTTCTCAAACTACTTCGTTAAGTCTATGTTCTACATCCACATCTAAAGCCGTCACCATATCTAGCGTTCCAAGTAAAGATACGCCTACACTTAGGACTCAAATAGCAGCTTCACAACCTAACCAAGGCAGCGCTGTACAAACCATTATTAAGTCTAAGCGAAAAATCTTCATAAGAACTGGTGACATACGGGACAATGACAAATTTGTAGGTAGAGATGACGATATTAAAAGAACATGGCTGTTCATCTCCCGAGTACCGGATACAGTTGATGAAGCGATAGTGAGAAACTGCATAAATAATAAATCAAAAATTACTAACGACGAGGACTTCTCAGTTAAACACATTCCTACGAGAGCTGACAACCAAATAGTAAATGCTTCCAAGTTGGAATTAAATTTGACTTGATGGATATGGTTGTGTGTAAAAAGCATATTTGTTGTACTCTGCATGACTCTTCATGCATCGTGCAACAAATACACACTTTTTAGAGTGTTGCACAAATAACTATTTTTGTATTCATATCCAGCTGTGGTTACTAATTATGAAAATTGTACACCAACGTTGTCTAACCAATTAGAAGCTTGTATTTTGTTCCGTTACCATGGATATTACAAGTGACAATTCCGTCTGTAGCGGTTACCGACACTGGTCACTGACCTACATCCGTGATCCCAACAATTTACGACATTTGCACTAAGGCACCAAACAAATCAATGCCAACAAAAACATAAAACTAATTCTCAGACCTGAGCCCATTTATGAAAATAAACACATGGGCAGACATTAACCAGCCTCCTGAGATCTTCTTCGAGAGGTCCGGCGAGGACCACGCCAGTTACTTTTCGCTTGTCTTCAGCTGAACATCCGTCCAGACTTCTATATTGGTGGAACATTCTTTCCCAGTTGTTATATCTTTATTAATATATTTAACGTGTTACAAACCGTGGACTTGTTATTTCTAATCTAACAACCCCACACCGTCCATAACTGAATGACGCATTTTGTGTATTTCATCAAACGCAATTTCGAAACCAAAATTTATTTACCCCAGGGCAGTTCATTTATTCGGAAGCGGCTCCTTCTTCTCCGCGTAAGTAGGTACCAATAAGACCCTGGTTTATTAATTAGTGAAGAGCCACCCGATTAATTTGGGGTTTAATTAAGGCGGTTGCATCAATCATGCGCCCCGAGATGGGGTTGCGCATTGTCTCGCTGATAAAGCAATCTTTTAATAAGTTGCGCGGAGAATCTCAGGAATGTGATTGAATACGAGACGCTCGCGCCCCATTTCATCCGACGACACTTCTTATTTAGTCCCCACGTCGATTCGACGCAGGATTGGCGTCCCTTGCGTCTACCAGGTGCCTGGCCTTTATAACTTTTTTATATAGGGTGGTCACTTTTACGACGCTCATGTGTGGCCCATTAAAGATTAGTACACCGATCTAAAAAAATTTTGGGACGCGCGATTTTAATAATTTTTTTCATATACACGGTGCCTCAAGAAAATTTTTGTGGTCGCCGTGTAGCAGCGAGGTACTTGAAATTATATCGAGATATCAGACAACCCGATCATAAGCTATTTAAGAGATTGAGGTGAAACATTATAATTTCGCACGAAAAGAGACGTTGGGAGGCCGAAAATATTAACAGCGGACCAAGAAGATAATGTTTTAGTGTGAATTGCTGAAAACACACGTACAAGCACCCGTCAAGTTTTGGCAGCTACTGGCATCAGTCAGTCTTCCATTAGCAGAATACTCCATAAAGAAAAATTGTAGGAGAATCGATTGTTTCAATAGTCAGATGTATACGCTAAGCAGCAAAAAAGTTATGCCATTTGAAAGAAACATGATGTGCCATAAGTGGCGCCCTCTACTAGTGACGTCAAAATTAGAAACATATTTGAATTTCTCGTCCGCAAAAACCCCCGATTTACAAATTTTATGTAAATATTTGGATTTTTTAAGAAGTTACTTACAAATATCGAAAATAAAATTTAAACTTTAACACCCTGTATCTCCGTTAATATTGAGTTTTAGAAAAATTGTTAAAGGACCTCGTGATCGTAACTTCTTGTGAGGAATCACCTCCTGAAGTCTTGACGCATAATTTTCGGGCTCCCTGTATACAGGGTGGCTTAAATTAGGAAAAAATTGCGCATTTTTATGCCTTGCAATTTCCTGAGATATTATGTGTAGTTCCTGAAATAGCAGTTGAAAACTGAAGAAGTATATTTTCTATTATCTTTCATAACTTTTTTGTTCTTAAAGTAAATATAAAATTTGGTACGTTTATATTGTCGATGTGCTCTCCAATGAAAAAAAAACATTATACGCATACTAGATGCCCAAGTTTTCATAGCCAACTTTTTAATTCCTTATGACTGCCTTATAGATTTCGATATCACTGAAAAGTCGGAAGAAAGCGAATTCAACCATCGATAAGACATGAGTATTTGTAAAACACCGAAAATGAATAATTGAATTATTTTGAAAAAATCAATCAATCAATTTTACAATAAAATATATACTGTATTTTTAATAATTTGTTAGTAAGAAATACCTACATATTATGTTCCCTCACTTAAATCTGTATGTTATTTTTATTTCAACTGGATCAATTTTTCTCGATGACATTAAAAGTAAAAAGTTGCATCTCTTTTCAATTTTATCTCTCGATATGACAAAAATAATATTAATATATTTTTTAAATTGGTTTCTGTATATAAAAGTATAAGTAAATTAAATTACTCAGTGAAATTACACATATTTTCAAATTCCAACCTAAAAATTACAGTACAATTTAATATGTATTTCTGTGATGGAATTTAGCAGAATAGTTGTCATGTATTATGGAATTTTATCACAAATTGCCAACGTAAAGTTACGTGAAATTACAGATAAATTTTTATCAGTGTAGAATTAAAACTTCTATGTTATAATTTGTGAATTATGTTTTCGTCAATATTTAGATAGTAGCCTTGAACTATGTGAAGTTCTTCCCTTAAACAACGATACATATATTTCTGTTTGAAAGACATATTTCAAAATTAAAATGCAATTATTATATCACGGCTAACTTTCCTCGTATACAATTTAATTTCATACTGTAACCTCTACGTTGCCATAGCCTTGAAATACGTCACTTAGAAAAACAAACTTTATTGTCACTGCTTGATTCCTCAACAAATTATGCTTCAAGCAAATTCACAACTGTCAAATCTTTACTTTGACGTTTATGTAATTCGCGTTTGGCTTTTCAATAATCAGACATGAACCGAACTGAGGACTAACCCATCTGTTGATTTTTAGGGTTTCCGGTTCTGTGGTCTCGAGAACGTGTCGAGAATCAAATCGAATATGCCCTGGAATGTTCTAGAAACCGTTAAAATAAAGATATTACAAAAATTATAAATTTTAACGCGAACAGGAACATAATTAATAAACTAAAAGAGCAGGTGAGGTTTCGTAATTCCATATTATTTAAGTAAATCCGAAAATTTCTAAAGCTCAAAACCACAAAGAAGTCCAGCACTTGGTGTATATCCATTGTACATACATCGATAAAACTTTTATCTACTGTCTACCGCGTGCTTTGTAGCAGCAACAAAACGTTACATAACGTATTTTACGGCATTATTGGCTAAAAGTCATGTCGAGTTGTAATATATCGTACGCTATGTAAAGCCAGAATTTTGAACGACAATTTTATGGTTGGTAAAGCGCAGCGTTACTCCCAAGTGGTTCCGAAATTAAAGTTATAAAACGGGATTATATATAGGTTTTAAAATAAAGGCAGGCAAATATTTTGAGGGAATTTCAAATAAACGGTTTATAGATTGTGGGGGCGATTACTCTTTACGGCCTACATGGGCGGCCGGGACATGTTTAGAGTCCTTAAAGTGTTTAATTAAGGGTGATTTATGAAATATATAATAAAACATTTACTGTTGCATGTATCTGTGACGCCGAGGGGCGGGAATCGAAAGCCCCAGTTGTAGATGTGCGGAGTTTAATAAATATGTGCTGATTTAAGTGAGTCAAATAATAAAAGTAGTTTTATTATCCACTATAAAATTCTCAATTTAATGATTGGGGTGCACGGGTAAGGGTTTTAGTTACTGCTTTTTTATTTAAGGATTTTAGAGCAACCTTTTCAGAAATATAAACTTTTATTTGAACATTTGCAATTTAAATAGTAAATTGAAAGATTTGATGGATTCTACTATAATTATACAGCTGTAGACTGTGTAACATAAATAAAATTAATTTAAAAAAAGTTCTTCTAAAGGTAGCAAATATAAATCAATTTTCCTACAATTCCTATTAATGAAGTCATGCGTATGCCCTTTGGTATCAAATACGCTAAGGAACAATTCAATAGACAAGGTTAGATTTAATAAATATCTAAAGTAAATATTAATCTATACCCGAGTTCCAACATAGTAGTGACTATTTCACAGAACTTATACGAGTATAGGAGGTGAGTGTTGCAGAGGACAAGATTCCATAGGCGTGCCACTTATAAAGTGTTTAAAGAGCACACAATCATCAAAAATAAGTCGATGTTGAGAAAACCTAGCACTTTAATAGTTTATTTTAAAGTGTTTATAAACTCACCAGTGACACCTTCTCTCCGCAATTATAGAATGCCGTCATTTTGGACGGCATGATGGTTCACCACCACTCACTTATATCTGTCTGATGCGCACTCAGCCGATATCACACTTTAATATTTATAATACACTGCATTAACATACACATTATAAATCACTGATTACTTGCATTGCCACTAAAACAGTCACACATTAACAGCTATTGTACACTAAGCTACATTCATTGTACGCTGTACTATACACTATATTAACACACATATGCATTGACGGTCACTTCAATTTTGTTTTACAAAACGAAAATTAATGTCACTCCATTATTGTCGGAAGCTCATTTTCAAAATACCTTATTTTGTGACGTCATCAATCTCTCTATCTTTTTCCTTCCTCGAGTTTCCATCATTTTCTGTTTTGCAGTTGTAATGTTTTTCTTTATTCGGACATTCTTGTTAATGAAATACATATTTTAACCGCCCGCTTACTTAAATCTCAAGCTCTCCTAGCATTCACCTACACTGTAAAAAATAATTACAGTAAAAATAGATGGCAATTTATTTACCCTTCATTATTGCTGTGATTTTCTTATAGATTGTGATTTTACAATTAAAATGTACAATTGCATTGTAAATTTATTTTACGATGTAATTTTCCGTTTAGTAACTGTAATATTACTTTGTAATTTTACAATTCAAAAATTTTTACAATGTAACTTATATAATTACTTATAAAAGTACAAAGTAACTTTACAATCAATTGTATAATTACATTGTAATAAAACATTTTTCACTATAACTACAATGTAATTTTTATTTATTGTACAGGATGGTCCAGTTTGGATACTTAGGTACCTATAGAAGGTTTCTCCTATTTTCGTAAAAGACAGAAAAAAGTTAAGCAGATGTTTCGGACTCAATTTTCGAGAAAAGTTGAATTGCGAAAATTACATTTCGATTTGTTTAAAAAATACCTATGTGATGTTTTTCAACTTTGCTCGTTTTCTATGATATCTGTGAAACTTTTCTACTTATAAAAATATTTAGCGGCTTACGCTTTTGTATCACTTCTAGTTTTCCGTTATAACAAACTTTCATATTTTTTTAATAAAACATATGTGTTTTAATTTATTTTTATTCAACTTGTAATTTATTTCATCGTACGTGAATATTTTCGTAATATTTATTTACAAAAAGAATTTGCTAGTATATTTATAACTTAAAAATATTTTTATGCATACCTACGTATCAAGTACAAAACTTCATATCAAAAAATGTATATGATGTTATTATTTTTTTTAGAAGTTTGTGTAAGCCACTAGATTCTACACAAAAAGAGAGTACAAATATTTTCAGAAATAAAAAAATATAGAATACCTTCCAAAAAAAAAGCCTAAAATTAACAAATGTACTGTATCAAAGCGAGTCAAGATATTGAAATGAAATATTCGTCATTCAACTTTTCTCAAAAACTTTTTCCGTGACATTTGGACTATTGTTTTCTCTATCTTTTCCGCAAATAAAAGAAACCTCCTAAAAGTATCGAAACCCCTACAGTCAATTTTAAGACAGTTACTTTCATGACATCATGTTTATAACACACGAAATCTCTAACAGTGTTTCACTTCATCAGGATGTTATTTTAAAAGAAAAATCTTCTAAACTAAATATTCGTTCTATTAAACATTTTTGCACAAATTGTGTGAAAAACATTTACACAATCGTACTATTCCTAACCGATTATATAAGTTCAGCTCAGTTAGCTAATCCGTAGTTACAGCTATACCTATTATATCTTCAATAAAAAAGTACCTTATTTTGCTTAATTTTTTGAATTTAGAAAAACATATAGATACACCTAAGTGGTACGCTACGAATATAACGAATAATAATAATAATAATAATAATATCTCTACCCCTCATTCTAATCACAAGGAAGCCCAGAAGTCGGAGACTTGTGCGGGAGAGGGGGCGGCATATTATTATTAAGCAGGCCGCATTTGCGCCCAGGAACGACTTACGTTGGTAGGCCCTAATCACTATTCAATGCAGGAATGAGGGAAACCTGGAAAACCTCATTAATTAGGGGGGTAGTCAAATATCAACCGGTATCAATCTCTCACATTGACCCAAGCCAACATTCTTCCACCCTACCATACCCGCAGAGAGGGCGCCAAACCTCTCCACGAATATAGCTTATATACGGTCTACCGGCAGCTGGGCTCGAACCAACTCCGATCTAGTCTCCTCGATTCAAGTACTGACGCCTTAAACCGCGCGACCACTGACCGATTAATATATATTATATATTAATATATTTTACTTTTTGATAGATTAGTAAAAACGTAGGTAATGGTTCATTATTATTGTCGACTACAAAAATTCTGGTTTCACAGCTCCAACAATAATTTTACTATTTTTTCTAGTATGTTATGCAATTTAGAATAAGAGTTTATAATGTTAGAATAAATATAGTTAGATTATGAAAAATAAAATATTAAGGTCTTTCGATATTTTTTATTTAATTTGGTACCTGTACATTTAGGCAATTTTTACAAAACAGGATACTTAACGTTATACAAAACATATATAACAAAGTAAATCTATATATTGTACATATTAAATAATAAAGTTTCTTGTATATGTAAACATAAAAAAAAATAAATATTTTATATTCAAACGAGATCTAATGTGTAATATAGGTACCTACAATTTAAATATAATTCTAACGTAGAAAATAATATATTGTTTATATGTAAGATGAACAGAGTTCAATCTACAGTTGGTATCTGATTTTTGTAGATGCAAAAATACCATTCTTCCTTTGCTTCAATAATTATGTATCAAATACATACCTAATTACGTTATCTCATATAGGTTATGTTATAAGCAACACAAGACAAAACTACTTATTGTAATAAAAGCACTCATTAGTCACTCTAGATTTGATTATTTTGCTAGTCACTACTCACTAAATTAATTATGTAAGTACTTAAGTCCTAGGTACACGCTGCATTTGTCGAAATAAAGCATGCTTTATTTAGGTTATGTTACAACCAGCACTAGACAAAACTATTTATAGTACTAAAAACACTCACTGATTACTCTAGATATGATTATATTGCTAGTCACTACTCACTAAATTAATTATGTAAGTACCTAGGTCTTAGGTACACGCTGCATTCATCGAAATGAAGCAAGAAATAATGAAGGCGTCACCACCCAACGCTCTCAACGGTTAATGGCAGTGCGTTTTAAAATTAGTAGTATCTTCACACACAAATTAAGCATATTTTTACAATCAATTATATAGTAAATTCGGTATGTTCAGTAATTTTACAATGTAAAAGTGGATTTCACATTGCTAATTGTAAATGTATTACAATATATTCTATAAATGTACATATTACATTATAATTACATGTGAAGTTTACGGTTTTGTTGTATATTGGCAGTTTTCGTGTAAAATTACAAGCGTCAGTGTAATATCATCATCATTTTTAGAATTATTTTAAGACAATTATAAGGATATTTTTACAAAGTATATTTGTAAAATTACTGGCCTTTTTTTCAGTGTACTTTTTTCAAACGTTTCTAACTTATGCTATCGTTTTTTATACGGTTTTTATTAGGTAATAGTTATTAGCAGATATCACTTTTTCATGACCGATGGAGAATACTTCTTTCTTCTGTGTCTTGCTGCAAAACTGATAAAGTTTTATTAATTTCAGTAACTATTTTTGGCGGCATTAAACCAAAATTTTATAATATTGTAAATTTGTATAAATTGTCGTCTACCTTGGACATTTGTATTTGCTTAATAACAAACAATAAAGTTGATGAATATATCGATGTTCTGACGATAATCTGTATGATGTGCAATTAAACTTACATAACAATTTGGTTTTCATTTTGTTATATCTCATATATTTAATGCGTGACACTTAGACAAGGATTTTACATAAAAACGATTTACTAGTGTTTTTACTCGTTGGTAGTATTGTAAGTTACAGCCCTGTAAAATGTATAGAGCTAAATATTTTTTATATTTTTATGAAAAGAAATCGTTTTATAATCTCGTTAGATTTTTAGTGGTCACAAATTTTATGTCGAAGAAGCTCGTAAAGTCTTGTATATTAGAAGCATTAAATTTTACTGCTCTTATGGAAACTGTAGAGTAAAACATGAGATATTGTCTGCGAGGCAGTATTTTAGTATATTTAACAATCGTGATCAAATTTGTCTAATGCATTATATAATTACAGTTTAAGATAATCAATGAAGTCATTCTACCATGTAAGATGTTTTTGTTTATTTTGATGTATAGTATCGCTTGTAAAGTTTAAGGCAGTCAAACCTCTAACACCCTATATATATTATATCAATACTTTCACCAAAGGTCAACATTAACCACAATAGCTAAGCCAAAGTATTTATGCATTTGAAGTATTATTTTTTTTAGATTGTGTTCAACTATCAATTGCTAAATAGTTTAGTATAAATGATAGTACAATTATTTTTTGCATATATGCATATTAAATGTATTCTAAGGTATTTTTTACGTATTATAATACAACAGTAATTTTCAAAAGAAAAAAAAACGTTGAGATTCTACCTCGGATTTGATGAAACGTCTCTTTCTAAATATACTCTTATTAAGAACAATGTCGAAAATGAAGTTCAGACAGCTTGAAATAGAGGAAATTGATTGATTAAATTGATTCAATTACCACGGCTGAGCTTTCTTACGTTCCGCCAATCAAACTTCTAATAATCAGATCTTCAACAAAAGAACTTTGACCAGAGCTATCATAATTGATATCTCAGCGGGCCCTGGCCCTAACGGTCACCTGCACTCGCGTCCATCAGGATCAGCGTAAGGATCAAAGAATCCTGGGGCAAACGTAATGGAAGCCGGCCGAGCACAGCGGCGTACAAAGGCGCACAAAGGGATCAACACAAGATTTTTTAAATACAAATATTGTAATCCTCATGTCTCTTGGTTGAACAAGTTCTTACTTCAAATTTAAACTATTACAGTGAAACCTCTATATTCGGTCACTTTTTACATATTACAATCTATTCTCTATATGGCTGTGGGCTGCATTTATTAACATTTCGCTGTTTAACTCATTACAAGCGTTTGTGATTTTTTCTTTCAAATTATTAATATCTCGCGAAGGTGTTATGTAAACTTATTTTTTTTTTAAATTGAAGAGTGTTAGATCTGGTGACTTCTCGGGCCACTGAATAGTTCAATTAATCCTAACGCATTTTTCTGGGAGTGTTATTTACAGAATCCTGGCTTTGTGGGGTGGTAGTATCTCTCCCGAATGGTATATACTATTTTTTCCACGGTCTTATTAACTTAAAAACACATATTTTGTCATTATGAAGTAAGTAGCACCAGAATTATTGTATTCGGATTTGAGCATTTATTTAATAGTCGTTGAGAAAGCATTAGAAAGAGCCGAAAGCCTTAGAAGTAGACTACAGACATTTTGTCGAAGACATAATATAGGCTTTAAAATAATTTGCGGTAGCTAAAAGAAACTGTGTACAATGCTGACATTTTACCTTGGTAGTGCTACAAAGCAAAGATTGATAAATTTATTTTGCGGAAAGAGGTGACAAAGAAAACCGTTCATTATAGGGAAGAGTAAAAACCCTCGATAATTTTACGAATTTCATATCAACAAACTGCCTTTAGAATGGGTATCCAATAAAGAAGCTTGGATGGCAACAGAAATGATGACTTCGTGGCTAAAAAAAATTGACGAAAAAATTAGGAAAGAGATATTATTTCTGGATAATGTCACATCCCATCTTAAAGTGACATTAGACAACGTGAACATTATTTTTCGGTCTCCAAACACCACTTCCTACTCTCAGCCATTGCGCCAAGGAATTATTCATAACATTAAGATAACTTATACAAAACAACAATATTTCGAAACAAAAAGCCTCTAATATTCACAAACAGCAAAAGTTGATTTGAATAATAATTAAAGAAATTTTAACAAGCGCTTTAGTTGAGACATCGGCTGCGTGGAGGAACGTTTTATCAGCTATAATTTCTAAATGTTTCACAAACCAACTGGATACATTCCACTGATTTTTTTGTGTAGTATTACAGGTTCAGGGATTATAATTCTATTCTGCTAGGGCCAGTGACAGTTTTATAAAAAGGGTGCAGTTTCAAAAGGACTGTTTAAAAATGCACGAATGGAGTTTAATATCCGCTCTAAATGATGAGAAAATATTGATTTCGCGCTTCATTGTCGAGTGGACAAGAGATGAAGTTCATTTATGCGAATTATTGGAATATGTGAAAACATGCCAGACATGTTTTACATTGTCCATGGAACAATTGAATGTTACAGAATCCTGTTAAAATAATACAACATGTGGTTAGTTGATACAGAGCTTGGCAGAATTGTTATCTGATTGTATTAATGTTCATAGTAAACAATAAAATATAGGTAACAGGGGTAATAGCGAAATTAGTAAATAATTGAAAAATGTAGCAAATAATGAATACTAAATGATGTGTAATAATTAAATAGTTATTTATAAGTGCTAAATGAGAAGAGAAGTACCATCCCGCATCAAAGCATTCCTTACGTTATTAAATTTTAAACAATATCATTTTCAAACCCAATTTGTTCATGATGTTTATTGATGTTAAGGTAATGAAAGTTTGATCATTTTTTTCTAACTTCAAATTTTGTGACAAGACCAAGAAAATTAATTTCTCTCGGCGGAAATCTATGAAGCTGCAAATAAAGTTATTTCCTCGTAAATCAAAGGAACAGTACGAGTTTTCTTACACTTGTTTCATTAAGATGGTGTGCTCTAAAGTGTCTGTGAAGGTTCAGTGAAAAATTGCTTTTGGCATACTTTGAAGACAAGTTCAAACTAAGGAAAGCTTTGGTTAAATTACTCCATCTTCAAGGAGTATCAGGATATAAATAATACAAGCTGCTTTTTTGAAGCTAAAGGGTGAATGACATCGCATCTCATGCAAAAATTTGCTGTAATTGTCCAACTTGACAATTCAGTAATATCGAAGATTTAGGAACCTCACTAGTGCATATATCAGATACAATAATTAATTTATAACAAGCTTTCGTTACTACTGGTAAATTATATGTTTGAACTATTATAAAAAGTACATAGCCCTTCGTCCAGTAAACAATAATCATTCAATAATTTTCATAAAATACATTAAGAATAAATGTGCCACGACTATAGTTGGAATCAACACATTTGGTAAGTTGCCTGCCAATATTGTTGAATTGCTAAGTTTGCATAATTCTTCTGTCCTTTATACTGCATATTGCTTCCGATAATCTTCGGCTAGTTTATTGGCAGACTCTGCTGCTATTCTTACTACAATTAAGAAACACAGTGGATGGAAATCCAGTACAGTAGGGAAGGGTTATATAGAACACTTGTTACAATACACGAAGAGCATCGCGGACCAATTTTTGTTCAAACATTCAGGGATAAAATTGGTCCCTATCCTGTTACAGAAAAAAATGCTACTACATCTACTAATGAGATTGGCTATGGAATTACTTATTATTACTTATTATTCTAATTGTAGCTTCCCTAACTCTATATTTAGTTAAGTAAAATATTTTTTGATTTCAAATTTCTTAATTGTTATCTATTTTTGCACCTAGTTAAAAGTTAAGTCATGTCATTTACGTACCAATGCTATAAGTTAAATAACTTTAAACACCAGTACCTTAAAATTACATTTTTGCGTTAAACATTATACCTTTACTGACTTACAGCCTTACTAGTGGATAAATCTAACTTTTACAATTTCCATTATTTCCTTTTGGTTTATTCCCTTGTTCACCCCGACAACTTCCTTAATCAGGCGGAAGAAATTATCAAGTTTTATTCTCACTGATTTCATGCTGATGAGAAATCCAAGATATTTCTGAACCTGCCAAGATGGATATTAATTACAAATTTGAATCGGAATGAGTTGGAAAATTTGTTTGTAATTAATAACTTTCATGCAAAATAACTTTATTGAACTATGTTTAGTGGAAAAAGTGGTTCTTTATTGCACTAGTGCAATAAAATGTTTAGATGAATGCACATCTGCCATTCTACTACAGCGTTTTGTCATCATGATAAAAATAAACGTTCAAATCATATTTTCCTAGAATTAGTGTCATCTAAATAAAACATTTTTGGGTTTTTGTATGAACATAGAAAAAATATTGTATGCAACTCGTACAAAAAAATGTTTATTGCACTCGACGTGTTGTCCTACTGGGCCTGACGGCCTCGGACAATTTCATATCGCGTGCAATAAACACTTACTTTTTGTACTTGTTGCATAAATAACTATTCTAGTATGATTATATACAGTTTGCGCCAAAAGTATGGAATAAATTTAATAAAAACGAAACAATTATTTTTTGGGAAAAATCCTCGAACAGGTCGATTTTTAATTTAAAAAATACATATATGTTAGCGTAAAATGCGATTTTCAAATGTCATTTGTTTTCGAGTAATGACGTCATCGATTTTTTTTTAAATGGCAACACCATATTTTTTTCCTTGATTCTGAAAGATCGTTTAATTCTCTATCAGACAGTACTAAAATTTTTCCTTTACATAGGAAAATTTTCGAGTAAATGACGATTGAATGTTAGAAAACGTAAATCAATTAAAATAAAGCAAAAACGTTATCAAGATTAGTTTTTCGAATTCCATAGTTCTTTTATGGATCGCGTAGGTGAAAATCTTTGCAAAGTGTCATAGTCACACCGACTTTCTAATAAGTATTGTAAGCGACATAGAAATTATTATTCAATTTAAAGTATTATGGCACATTTAACTGCTACTCAAAGAATTGAAAATTTAATTCTTATCGGTTGCGGGAATATGACTAGAACTCAGCAGGAAGTTTGCGATTTATTTAATGAAAAATATCCAGATCGCCCTATCAGCCAATCAACAGTCAGTAAGGTAGAGTCTAAATTTAGAGAAACTGGCAATGTTGTAAATATTCCAAAACCTGGACGTCCAAGCATTAATGAAAATCAGAAACAGAACATTTTGATAAGTATGGTGGATAATCCTCATAATTCTTCACGATTGGTTGCATTAAACAATGACGCTAGTCAGATCACAGTGGTAGCACGTATCTTGAGGAATGAAAAATATCATCCCTACAAAATTCAACTTGTGCAGGAACTCAATGAAGATGATCCCGATCGCCGCTTACACTTTTGCGAAATTCTAATGGATTTATGTCAAGGAAATAGAAATTTACACCGGCAAATACTTTTTTCAGATGAAGCCACATTTTGTCTGAATGGTACAGTAAACCGTCAAACTTGCAGATATTGGAGTCGGGAAAATCATCATTGGATGGCAGAGGCACATACCCAACACCCTCAGAAATTAAATGTGTGGGCTGAAATAGTTGACGACAGAATAGTAGGGCCTTTCTTCTTTGAAGGAACCCTTACAGGACAAAGATATTTAGAGTTTCTAGAAAATGACCTTGTTCCAGCCCTTGCAGTAATTTTTCCTAACGATAATGACCCTGACATTCCTGACGATACCATATGGTTTCAGCAAAACGGTGCACCTCCGCACTATGCGCGCTCTGTACGAGATTTTTTGGACAACTGTTTTCCTGGGAGGTGGATCCGCAGACGCGGACCGATAGAATGGCCTGCAAGATCGCCAGATCTTACACCTCTTGACTATTTTTTATGGGGATACTTGAAGTCAAAAGTGTACATTAATAAACCACGTAATTTAGAACTTCAAAATCGCATTCGGGACGAAATACGCAGAGTTACCCCAGAAATCATTCATAATGTGCAAGAAGAATTTCTTCACAGACTTGCGCATTGTCAAAAAGTTGGTGGATGGCAGTTTGAGTGCAGAACCGTCTGTGTTTCCGAAATACTGCTTTGTCTGAAGGTTTCTTGACCATTAGCTCCCTCCATCCATGCCAAAAATTCTAAAAATAATATATATATCAGGTAATATTGTTTTCTCCTTTCACGTATTATATTATGAACGAAAACGAGAATTATGAATGATTATTTTAATTTTAATTTCAAAAAATGCATTCAATGACCAGATTTACAAATACCTATCTACTCAAAACCGTCAAGCATTATATGTCTTAAGTTTTTTATATTCCTTTAAAAAATATATATAATAACTTAGATATAGTCTTTGACGTCTCAACCCGAATATCGAATGGTAATAATTCCTTTTCTCTCTTGTTTACAGACATTTTTGCCTCCAATAACCACACAAGAGGACACTAAAGAAGAAATAAATGTACCCAACAAACATTTAAAGTTAAAATTACGTTAACTTGACCTCTGAATTGGTCAAAAACTTTTCATGACCAATTCTGCATAAGGAAAGTTTACCTATATTCGTTGGCCTTTTTCCTTATGTGGGGAAAAAAACTAAAGTAATATGGAAGTTAATAATTGGTCGGCAAGGATTTTATTCCAATAAGACAATTGGACCTAAAAGAAATATCCAATTTTATGTTAAAATTTCAACACATTATTACCAAAATATACCCTAATTATGCCCTTTATATGACCTACTTTTGCTAGAGAGAGACAACATTATATGTTTGCATTCTAATAGCGAACAGGGATAGGAAGAGAAAGAAAGAATATAAGTCAGGCTACAAAGCTACAAGTAGAGTAGGAGTTAATATATGAGTATTTATAGATATTTAGATTTTAATATAATATAAAGTCTGTATTTTTGGTTTCTATTCAACAAATTGTACAACCCAGGAAATTTTTTCGTATAATGTGATGACCAAACTTTCATAAAAATAACGCGCCTTATAAATATACATTTTTACTATTGCTTCTTAATAATATTATTATCCTGAAAAATAACCTAAAATAAAAACTGGATGTATTTCGTGATAAAATGTGTTTAATAATTTTTCGTCATAAATGTATTAAATAATATTATCTGTATTAACGTAATTTTAATGACTAATCAATTAGAAATAATAAACAAAACATGGCCGCTCAAATAAAATCAACTTTGAAGTCAATTTGTCTGAAGTTTAACCTATAGGGCAGATTGCCTATACCAATGTTGACGTCACAGCAAAATATTAACTTTGTGGTTGAAATTTCCTCCAAATAAAGATATTTTATGGTAATTTATTACCAACTAAATTATTACTAGGTACCTACATATAAAATTCTACTCTTGGATTTATTTGTGAATGAAAATTCAAACTAAAGTCAATAATATTATGTGTGTGTAATAACAAAAACAAAATAAATATTTTCGAACGGAATTCAATTCAAATTTCAATTCATATGCACTACTGAATTCATTTGAGACGATAACAGTGTCATATGGAATACTTATGATGTGTTTATCGATATAATATTATCATTAGCTTGATTTATATAATCTGCAATGTTGGTTTCGATTTTGGTAGGCGAAATATGAACCCAATAATTATTTTTTACAACTCTGAAATATTGTGTGGTAAGCCGCCTGTTGGGCTTTATCTTTTGATTTACTCGTACGACAGAATTAGGTTTTTATTGCAGATCATCAAAACACAAAACAACTTCAACACCCTATTGCATGAAAATATCTATCTGAATACATATAACAAGAAGCTTGCTCCCTAAAAAATCCTTTTAAGAAACATTTACGTCGAAGTATTATTAATAAGTAAATTTGTACCATAATATAGAACAATATTTCTATTAGGTTAATTGAAATGATCAAATATTTCTTAGTTATCAACAAAGTTGAATATATTTTATATTGTAATAAAAATAGAACTTATTAAATTGAAGGATTTAATATGGCAAAAATAACTAATTATTACCTTATTCTTAACCACTATAGTTGAAGATAAAATAAGTTTTACAATTTTGTAATAAATATGTAAATATTTGCCTATTATAATTATTTAAGGATTTCAAGGCGAAATTAAGTAAATTATAACTTCGTCTTATACGTTATTGGAATGTTAGCATTTGAAAACACAGTAAACAATATGTAATTTCGAACTGTATAAATTGACATATATTTCATTTTACTTGGAAGTCATTATATTACTCTTAGTTAACAAATTTCTGACTAAAATTTTGGTATTATAAGATTTTGTAACATTGAAGACTATTTTTATGGGGAAATGTAGTAAATCTCGATCAATTTAGATTCATTTTTCTTGTGCAGTAGTCTATTATGCTTAAATGTTAGTTGGGTAGACACCACAATGACCATATAATGACAACCCAAAGGAATGAATTTGTTTAGTAATCAAATTCTATAGAAACCAATGCTAACTATGCAAAACTTTCTGTAATTTAAAATCATTTCAAATAATGGGGAAATTCCCCGATTTTTCCAAATACGTGCAGAAAAAAAGATGTATTATTTTAATCGAAATGGCGTTTATCCTAGACAATTTTCTGAAAAAATAAGGCTATAAACGGCATTTAAAAATTTAGTCGAGCCACGCTCCCACAAAACGGTCGCCGCCACAGCGTAGACCTGTGACGTCAGACGCCGTTCGCACGCGTATATCTAAATACAGTTATGTGCTTTAGTTCATATCTGTATACAATTTCCATGCTTTCGGACAATGCAGTACATACTTTTAAATGAGTTAATTTGTTATTTGTGATATGATTAGATGATATTATGTTAAATAGACATTGGTATTGAATACAGTAAACAGCACCTAATAAAAAATATTTCACCGTGACAAAAAATGAAAAGTAAAATGGTGGTGTAGGGCGATGAAGCGCAACGAAAGGAAGTATTATAACATTATTTGATGGTGAAGAACATTTTAATGTAAGGTTAGTTGGAAATACAAGTAGATTTAAACTAATCGAAAAAATTAAAATGTAAAGTTTTTAAAAAATAAATTAAACGTTTCTATTAAGCTACCAGAATGTACACAGGGCGTTTAGAAAATCAGTGTGTAGAACAAACTTACATGTTCTGTATTTGCTCCTATGTTATAAAATTTTGCTATCTGACTTCACTACATTAAATCACCTGTTTTATTCTGAAAACATAATAAACAAAAGTAAGGATAAATAAGTATTTTTTTTAAATGCTTAAGGAGAATTTAAATCGGTAGTAAATAGCAATAAAGGTGTACTAAATTAATTTTCAAAAATTAATAAATATTATTCATTACTTTTACTTATTATTTGTAAAATTAAAACAAGTAGTTTAATGTGAAATCAGATGGCAAAATTTAATGAATACCTCAATTAAAACCACCTATTTATTCAACATGTTAATATTTTAATTGTTTTGTGATTATTGCCGCCAGATACATGTTGCAATCTTTCAATTTGTTTGAAAGACTGCCTTGTAATACATTTCCAACTAACATAAAATTCATGCAACTTCCCCATTACTAAATTTTTCTTTATACTAAACGCATTCATATTTAGGCTATAGAAAAAAATATTGTTTTCCACACGACCCTAAAATTCCATTATCGTCGAACCGCGATTTCATCTTCATCCTCGTCGAGGATAAAATTTCATTTTATCAATTAATCTAACTATTAATGTAATTACTCAGTTGAAAATCGAAACCTAAAGCGGCAATTTGTTGCATTATTCCTAAATAAACTAACTTGTCACCAGCAACTGCCCGTGTGTGTACAGCGTTGCCAGGGCAACGTATCTTAAAAATCGAATGTTGGTACAATTGGCCAGCCGTGTTGACGTACCAGCCTGGGGGAGCATAATTAAAAACTCGAGTTTAATTCGACTGTAAATTCGCGCGTCACTTTGTTTTACTGCCGAGAGCCGTTCGTGTATATATACATATATATATATTTAATTAAACCCTAGGAATTCTAGTGTAGAGATATCTTAATTACTTTTTAAGCGTCCCAGAACTTTTCGTTAAGGTCTATGCCCACGTTGTATTGATCTGACAGGCTGGAACGTTAAACAGGAAAAATAAGAGTTGCCGTTTTATTGTATAATTACGTTTTTAACGCCGGATGCCGGAATGGTTACGGCTGGCGTTCGCGGATTTTCATTTATTTTAATGTTGGATGTTAAAACCAAATAATAATAAAAGCTTCATAATAACAGAACATAGTATTAATATAGCTCAGCTCTATTTGCGTGGAAATGTATAATATTGAGGAAAAGTTACGCGTATTGTTTATACACGGAAAGAAATCAAAAAGCAGTGTATGCTGTAAGATTGTAGTATTAAACATTTTTATCCGCGACCACTATATTAATAATAATATAATATAATAATAATAATAGCATTTATTGCCCAACAGTAATCCATTTATAGAACAATTGTACAAATGTTAAGTAATAACTACATGAGTGAAAAATATACCTTATACAAACATAAAACAACAAAAATACAAGGCTATAATAGAATAATTCAGTAAATAATAAGTAATTTAAGACAGAATTTATAAGTTACGGATTGCTGAAACATACACAAACATGCAAGTAATTGAAGACAAAATTTATACAGGGTGAACCTTAAATAAGTACAAATATTTTAACCAGCAGTATAGTTTTGTGTGTAGAACACATAATTAATAGTTTTTTTACAAAAAAATCAGAAATAAAAAAGTGAAATTTTAAATAAATTTCGTAATTTTTCAGCAGAAAACTTGTTGAGGACCGCTGACCTAGACGGACCCTTCATACTTTTATGAGTCATAGTGCTGCAGACTGAACGTGTGGTTCACAGTGTTGCCAGTATTACACAAATGTCTTTGCTTCAAGGAAGAAAAAATTTCAACTTTTAGCGAATTTTGTCAAGTGTAACATTTTATATTATTTTTTATTATCAAACTGTCATTGACTGTCATGACAGATTATCGGAAGCCCAAGTCAAACTTGTTAACCCCACATAATGCATGAAAATAGCAATAAAATTTGCTAAAAGTTGACATTTTTTCCATTTTAAATAAAAAACGCGTGCATAGTTTTTCGTTATTCTTCATAAAATAACTTAAGGAAATTGTGTTTTGTGTCCCTTTCTAACAATGCACAATGACATTTAACTTGTGAAATGTGGATTACTGATTAAATAGTTAATTTTTTAACAAACAGGTAAGCTTGTGTGCACGTTTATGTATAATTTTTGAACATTGGACATAGTAATATCACGTAATATCTTCCTAAATATTTTACGGTAGTATTGAACTTGCGGAAATTCATTTTTAATCGTTGAAGTATAGTAAGGTTAGTTCAGATGTTAAAATTTATGTTAATATTGCTGCGTATCATACTACATACCCAATTTTACTGTACTTATGCTTAAAACAAGTATTTTTAAAATAGAACTATTACGTTAAAGGAAACGTAATATTTATATTGGAGGAGATATGGCAACCTCGCAACAAATCATATGTTTCATTACGTTGTTGGATGAAAAATCAGCCAGCGGTCCTCAAAATGTGGGTATTTTTTTAAAAAATTAATATCTCCGTAAATATTAGAAATTTTTAAAAATGGCTTTCACTAGACTGATTTAAATGACGAACTACACCAGCAGTTAAAATATTTGTACTTATTTAAGATTCACCCTGTATATAATCGTTATACAGAGCATTATTACGTTATGCATAGCTAAAACATACATATTTCAGTTCAGAAATGCTGCAACAAAAAATATCACACATATCAGAAACTCTGTTAGCATTATTGTACATCATGTTAATTGGTGCCTTTAACAGAATATTGGTATGAGCTCTTTCACACAAGAAAATATTGTGATATCTAGAATTTACTCTAGGAACAAGAATATTTAAATAAGATAATAACACAGGACTATCAATTTTGCCATGTAAGAGTTTGTGCAAAAACAAAACAGAGGCCTGAAATCTACGTTTCTCCAAAGAAACGAAATTAAAAGTGTGCAGCAACTCAAAATAATTACAGCCTCTCATGGAATAAACACCGTTAATTCTAAAACTTAAAATTTCAAAAATGACTTTTGAACTCTTTCAATAATTAGAGAATAGTGGATATAGATAGGATTCCATATGAGGCTTGCATACTCTAATTTGCTTCTAACAAGACTGAAATATAAGCATTTTAAAGCTGACGTATCCTGAAAATTTTTACAATTTTCTCTCCTTCAATAATTAGAGAATAGTGGATATAGATAGGATTCCATATGAGACTTGCATACTCTAATTTGCTTCTAACAAGACTAAAATATAAGAATTTTAAAGCTGATGTGTCCTGAAAATTTTTACAATTTCTTATAATAAACCCGAGTGCGCGAAATGCTGAATTGACAATGGCGTTCACGTCATAATTAAAAGTAAGATGTGTGTCAAAATATATGTCTAAATATCTAAGAGTTTTACAACGTTCCAGGATTGTACCATCAATACTATAGGGATACTACTAATATTGCTAAATTTACAGCTAAAAGTTAGAATTTTACATTTTGATGCATTTAGGTACAATTTATTTTTATCACACCATCATTGTCCTTGTAATATAAGACAATCTTCAAGACTCGAAATAGGTAAATATAGCTTTAAGTCGTCAGCAAACACTAAAACATTACAATCATTTACAAATAGCAAGAAAAGCAGAGGACCCAGATGGGAACCCTGTGGGACTCCACTTGTAGCTAAGTAAGTATTTGAACAAAAGCCATTATAGTACACAAATTGCTGATGATTATTTAAATAAGATTTTAGAAGGGTTAAGTACGTGATGTTAAAATCTAAACTTGAAAGTTTGCCAATAAGTATATGGTGACTGATCTTGTCAAAAGCCTTGGAGAAGTTCGTATATATCGTATCTACCTTCCCCCGAACATCTAAAGCATTACACAAAAATTGACTAAAAACTGCTAAGTTACTCGTAGTAGACCTGCAATTCATAAATCCATGTTGACAAATAGATATTTTGTTACTTGCAGCCATATAAATGCGGTTGTAAAGGACACTCTCCAAGACTTTTGTAATATTATTTAAAATTGATATTGGTGTGTAATTGATAACTGAAACACGATCTTAAGATTTATAAACTGGACAAATTTTCGCAATTTTCCAGGCATCAGGGAAAACTGATGTCTTTAAGATTAAGTTAAAAATAGCCTGTTTTCCGTGGATTAAAGACCTTTTACCACACTATACTCTATTTTTAAACCAAGAGGAGAGTTTTGAATATTGCGCGCCAAAATGTTGGTTTCTTATTGGTTAATTTCGAACCTACTTTACACTGCTAATAAATTTTACATTTTGGCATTTGTTGACATTTTGCTTGTTAGTTGTCATCAGTTCGTTGTCATTGTGTTTTTACCTGTTTTTCTATCTATTTATTATCTCAGCTACGTATAAATCAATTCTTATCAGAACTAAACAACTTATTATATTGTTTGTCATTCGTTTTTTTCCAATTTTCCATTGGATATGGATGATAGTGTGCCGACTACGAGTAAGCAGGCATTTTTAGGTAGCATACTGATGCATTTTCGACACATTTCTACAACATTGACTGAAAAAGCTTCTCCCATAATCGTGAAACTTCTTAAAATATTTATTTTCTTATCCAGAATGAGTACTTATAGGTAACTACCTTTATCTTAGATATGAGTATCCAAAAGATGAATTCATTGCATCAAAATGCACCTGCGACACCCATGAGCGTTGCAACCTGTAGAGAATTCAAAATAAAACGCTCAATGTATAAATTGAAATCATGTATTCTATACTTTAATTTGTAAACATTCTTTCCAGTATTTTTGCCTTCTTTGGTTTATAATTTCTTGATTCTACTTTCAAATATAAAGTAAGTTTACCATACTTCGAAGTAAACCTTTGTGCACTTTCAACATTGAAGAGGCAGCAAACCAATTCTCTACTTTCAAAAAGTAGGATAGTAACAGCTCTTCTGTAATTGCTCCTTCTCATATGTCCCTTTTTTGGGGAATGAAGCAATTTCACTCATTTTTTGGGTTGATTTTGCATTTTTTTTTACCTGTTGACAAATAAACAAACATGTTATAGAAACATTTTTCAAAATCAAAAATTTTCACCAGCTGTCACACGGCTTTCCACACGTTTTTTATTTTGGAATCTGTACCTACTAGTTACACTTGAAGTAAGCAAACTAAAGCCATTTTGGTCCTTGTCCCACATAAGTCTTGCATTCTTACAGTAGTATGTCTTAGTATTTGAGAGATATGAAAAATGGCGCCATGTTAATAAAACATGACTGGTGAAAAGGTTCTATTAGCATATTTTAAAAACTAAGGATCGCAGACATACTTCGTTATAGAGCTATTATTTCACGTTAAAAACAGAACTATCAATAAGAAAAAATGTAGACATCAACAATATGCTACCTTATTTACCATGCTTAGAAGAAAATCTGAGGGCTACAAGCCGAAAATATCTAAAATTTTAACCAAGGAACATATAACAACATTTCTACAAATTGTCCACAATGAAATAAATTCGGTTAACCAAAACTTGGAGAATATTTCTGTTCCACAATTGTTTATGGAAAATTAAATTGAGAACATGTAAAAAGCTAAGTTGAGGTAGACCTATCATTCCATGTGAAATACGACTGTTATTATTTTTCCTGCATCTCTAGATCTACTTATACATACAAACTTATGTATCATACCCAATCAATAAAAACTCAATTATGCTGAAAGGAATTTTGTACTTTTACGGTAGCAGGTTTCACCCGTTTAACGTGATATTTAGCTGGGTACATAAAGTCGGTGAGCAGCGAAAAATGCCACTTTCAGTATGTGGTCCCTATAACTCCATTTGACATTAACACGTCGTTTCAAAGGGCACCAGTATTTTTCAATATTCAGACGACCGGTTTGCCCTCTGGAGGAGACGACTCGGTGGCCGTCGTGTTAGATTGACCCCAAGCACCTTTTAGAAAGCAGCGTCGTACTGAATATATCGTGTTAGGGGTGAGGTAAACATTTTGGCAGTAGGAGCAAATTGGGAAATTTAAGTTGGTGGGAAAAATCACAGCAGAAGAAAAGTATTTGAAGTAATGATAGACAAAACGATAGTAGTAGGTGAAGCTTATAAAAGAAAAAGAAAAAGCTAAAGAAAGAAAATAATAGATAGGTATAAAAGCAAGATTTATTTGCATGACAAGGAGAAAGAGAATGGGAACCTTTTGAATAGGATTCAAAAGAAATAAATTAATATGAAGAGATGAAGAACGAATAAGAGAATCTATAAGAAGAATGAAGATGAATTTATTTTATCTTGTAATTTTGTAAAATTGAATGAAATTTATAAATTCAGAAAACGTACCTATTTTTGTGAAAAGGCAAAAAGACTAAGATAATCATCACTATGTTCGATTTACGATACCAAGAATGATTGGGGTGAAATATGATTTAAAAGATTCTGTTTGCAAAATATCTTTCTGGCCGAAAAACGTAAGTTTTCAGCGTTTTCGTTTTAAACAACAGTACAATCAAGGCAAGACTGATGAAGCAAATGGTAATACTGGTGCTTTTTTACAGAGATAAGTCCTTCAATGGTGCAAGACATTCTCATTCTCATGAAGCTTTTGATAAACATGATGATATTTATAATTTTAAAATGTACCATCTTAATGTACAGAGTATAAAGAGCAGTGAGTTAGAATTATTTCTGGACGCATATGACTTGGACTTATAAATGAGCATTGGTGCCACACGAAATTGATTATGTAAGTTTTACTAATTTCTCTCTCGTCTCCAGTTTCTGTCGTAATACTTCCTTTGGAGGGGTTGCCATATATGCATAAAAAAACATGCTTGTTCTAGAATAGAAGGTATAAATAATATTTCTGTCGAGAGTCATTGTGAAGCAACGGCGATTAATTTTAATGATATCAAAATCGTATCAATTTATAGACCTCCAGGTGGCAATTTTTCTCTATTTATAGAAAAATTAAATATTATTCTAAGCTTGCTGAACAAAACTGACAAGATCGCATTTGTCTCAGGTGATTTCAATGTGCCTTTTCTGGACGCAAATGACTCTAAAACCCGTGAGATAATAAATACATTTGTGTCTTATGGGTTCGGTAAGTGTTTTGACGGACCTACAAGAAACAATAGCGGATTAGATACTATATTCACCAACTTAAATTTGGATAATATTTACGCCATTACAATAGACTCCAAACGTTCCGATCATCTGGGTATATATTTGAAAGTCAACATCCAAATTAAGGAAGAAAGTCGCAGTGTTATGTATCGCACTGTTTCAGCACCCGCCTTAAAGAAAGTAAATTGTACCTTAGAAAAAATTAATTGGGACTTCTTGTATAATAACAATCTAAATATTAATTCTCAAGCCGAGTACTTTATAAAAATTATATCTGACACGGTAGATAAATTAATACCGTTTAAAACTATGGTTATGACAAATCGCAAGAAGTCTCCGATAGGATGGTTCTACGACACATGCGAGAACACTTGCACTTTCTTCAAGATTGTTACAGAAATTATCCATCAGCTGGAAACAAATCCGCTTATGTATCTTATAGGTCCGTATATAGACAAGAAATAAGAAAATCTAAAATAAAATTAAATGACGAATATATACGCAGACACAGTAACTCTCAAAAGGCTATGTGGAACATAATTAACCATTTTAAAGTAACTGGAGATGTAAATTCATCTTCTGTATCATCTGATGAATTTAATAATTTCTTCGTTGGCGTTGCTGTTGATTTGTTCAATAAACTACCTGTATGTGATAATCAGTTTGAAGATTACCTAACAAATACGATGTCTACGAACAGCTTTACATTTTCTGAGGTATCACCCTGGGAAATAGCGAATATAATAACAAATTTAAAGGATAAGCAAAGTATAGATGCATATAATATAAATATAACCATATTAAAATCTATTATGAACACTATACTCTACCTTTTACATATTTAATTAACAACTCAATAAAAAAGGCATTTCCGGATTGTTTCAAGTTGTCTAAAGTTGTCCCTATATATAAAAAAGATAATGCTAATGATCCGTCTAACTATAGACCGATTGCAATAATACCGTACTTTGCAAAAGTATTCGAAAATATTTTGAAAATTCAAGTAACAGAATACTTTGAAAGACACTACTTATTCAGCAAACAACAATTTGGTTTTCGTGCAGGTCTATCAACAACGCTCTATTGACAACTTAACAACTTTCATTAATTCCGGATTTGAGCAAGAAAAATATATTGGTTCCCAATTCTTGGACCTAAGCAAAGCATTTGATTGCGTGGCTCATGATATTCTGCTGAGGAAACTGTCATTCTACGGGTTTTCATCTCATTAAATAATACAAATATCTTCCTATCTCTCAAATAGACATCAATTTGTCATTTATAATGGGAATAAATCATGTGTTCTTCGGCTAAATTTTGGAGTGCCTCAAGGTTCCGTCCTGGGTCCGTTGCTGTTTTTAATTTACATAAATGATTTACCAACAATATTTAATAGTAATACTTTGAACATACTATTTGCTGATGATACAAATATATCAACCACTAATTTAAATCTACACTTCTTAATGATATGCATCTGATCCAGGACGATGCCAAGAATTGCTAATCAGTAACGGGTTAACAGTCAATGTTGCTAAAATACAGAGGATGGTTTTCTCTCTTCGTAGCCTAGAAAATTGTGGCAACCCTGAAAGTATTGCATTTCTCGGAGTGCAAATTGATCCCAGGTTAACTTGGAACTGTCATATTGATTATTTATATAATAAGTTATCTAAACATCTATTTCTTCTTAGAAGTCTAAGTAACATTGTATCGTTACCAACATTAAAAACCGCTTTTCATGGACTCATACAGTCAATTATATTATATGGCATATTAACTTTGGGTCATGCAACCGGGTTATCAAGGGTATTCTCGCAACAACGGAAAGCAATAAGGATTATGGCAGGTCTGGAGTTTCGGGACGATTGTAAATTATACTATATTAAGTTTAACATCCTAACTGTTGCGTGTATTTATATTTATCTATGTCTCATATATGTTAAAACAAATTTACACCAACTTGGAAGCAGAAGTTGCATTTATGTGTACAACACCAGAAATAAAAATGAATTAAACATTAAATTCCGGAGACTTAACAAAACCAGAAATGGTACAGGCTACAAGCAAGGAGTGGATATAAGTCTAAGAAATTAAAAGCTTTTTCGCAAGGGGCGATAAGCGGTTGATGAAACATACTTATTAAAAAAGGTAAATTCTGTACATATTGATTTTTTGTAAAATCCGTAACCTAATAGAAATATGTTATTATAGGTAGCTCTAATTATTGGAATTTCGTGTGCTTGCAGACTGACGAATTAGTAAAGATGATTGTTAAAGATGTTGAGGACAAACAATCCATATTGATAGTTACTTTTCCTGCTTCAAAGACAGGAAGATTTCGAACTTTTACTATCACAAATAACATACAAGATAATTATGCACAGTTGCAGAAGGATACATAGATAATAACATCGGCGAAAAAATTGAAGCAAGTGAGAACATTTTAACTAGACCATCAAATAATGTACAAGTAATTGAATGCAGTAATCGTAATGATCAAAATTTTACCATATCAGAATATAGCTCTAATATGCCTTCTGGATCAGGAATTATTATTAAAGATTGTAAAGACTGTTATTTCAGCATTCAGACTACAACTGCTAACAAATCAATATCTTACCTTTGCTCTATTTGTTATAATTAATGTTCACGTTTTAATAAAGTTAATAATTGCTAAGTTTTATTTTGTTGGGTGATTGTAGATAAAACTTTGTATGCGTTACGAGCGGAAAATTACATTATTGCCCTCGAGTGATTACTGTCGAGAAATAATTTATCCATTTTCGCTCTTAATACATAAATAATATTAGCTTACTTCCAAATTGATGTAAAAGTACAACATTCATGCATACATAATAAAAGCTCTAATATATATTAATATTATTACAACTAACTGTTCATGTTGAAATGACTGATATGCAATCCGTAGTATAAAATCATATTGTTGGTTGCATAAGCCTTGAGTGAACTTTAAAATGATTTATTATGTTACAATCAATACAATTTAGGATATTTTATAATTTTAATTACAAAAGTAGTTATATCTGCACCAAATTTTGCCTGCTTCGGTAGTTTTTAAAGTTAATATAATTCTACCACCACCTATAAAAAGGTTGCACTTACCATAGAAAAATGATATATAGGGTGTTAAAATAAGATTGTAAAATATTTCAGTAGGTAATAGTATGAACCAAAATAAGCGCAGAAAAGTCTTAATAAACATGGGACCACTATTCGTTTTTCAAACATTTTATTTTATTAGGAATAAACTGACAAAGGAAGCTTTTAACAAACAAAAAACAAAGTTACAGAAGATGTTCAAAATACCATACACTAATGTCTTCAAATATCCCCAAATAAAGAAATCTAGAGGGTTCAGATCAGGCGATCTTGGAGGCCATAAAACAGGTCTGGCCCTTCCTACCCATCTATGTGGAAAAGTTTGGTGTAAATGCTCTCTAACGGCCATGGAAAAATGAGCTGTAGCACCATCATGCTGGAACCACATTTGTTGCCTCTGATTCAAAGGAATGTCTTCTAAAAACTCATACAGTGTGTTCTGCAGAAAGTTTAGGTAAGCAGCGCCTGTTAATCGGTTTGGACCTAGAAACCTGTCACCTACAATACCCATCCAAATATTTAATGAAAAACGTGCCTGATGTCCAGATTCTATTAGAGCATAAGGATTTTCGTCGGCCCAAATATGCGTATTGTGAAAATTAAACACTCTATTTCTTGTGAACCCGGCCTCATCAGTAAAAAGAATGTTTGCAAGAATACGAGGGTCTTCAGCATCATGACGTAGAAACCAGCGGCAAAAAACCAAACGTGCTTGATGATCATTTATTGGATTTAAAGCCTGTACTCGTTGCACATGGTATGGATAAAGCAATTGCTCGTGAAGGATTATCCAAACAAGAGGACCACTAATTCCTACCTCGGCTAATATTTTCCGCACACTCGTACCTAGATTCTGCTTTACCAGTGCTAGAATTTCTTCTTCTACTCTAGGAGTGGATATCGACCTTGGTCTTCCGGATAAATGACTGTCTGCTCAAGGAACCGGTATCACGCAATCTTTGATGAATTCTTCCAAACATGTGTTGTGAAATAATCTGCCGATTTGGATAAGCGTCAACATAAAGACGTCGCGCTTCGGTGGCGTTCCCATTAGCACGGCCATACATGAAATGCATGTCTGTTAATTCTGCGTTAGAGTAACCAGCCATAGCGAAATAAAACTTGTGCACTGAGAACAACTGTCAAATACGCACTGTTTATTTCACTAAACATCAACCAACTGTCATAAGAAAATACACAACGTTTTTGCATAATAAAAAAGAGGCTAAAAAACATAAACCATTCTTTGCGGATCCATGTTTATTGAGACTTTTCTGCTTATTTTGGTTCATACTATTACCTCCTCAAATATTTTACACTCTTTTTTTAACACCCTGTATAGATACACTAGGCAGGAAAAATATCAGACAGAGACAAAAACACATCTCAAAGTTGCCAAACTGTAAGTAATGATTTTATACAGTTTGTGTAATCTTCATCTCTTCACATAAACTGAAATAAAATAAAATAGATAAAGCTTTTGAATATAGGTGGGAGTATATATTCCCACCCTCTAATTATATTCTAGTAAGTCGTTCCCCTTTCCACTTTCCACCTTCCTGTCGACGCCCTTCTTCCTGCCTACCAACTCAATATCGATGGCCGACTTACTGACGAATTGTTGAGAGTGTTCCTCACCGAGTGTGGAAGATTTGATTTTATCGAGTAGGGATTTGAGACTTTCCCACTGCAAATGGGTAGTATTTAGTGTGAAACCTTGCCACTATAATTGCATGTCTATTGACTTACTTTGTAATTAACGCAAACGCAATAGGAAAAACGAACTTTCTGTAAAAGTCATAAAAAATATGGATTTAATAAGAAATTGTTCGTTTCGGCTACGCCACTGTGGGCAGCGGGATTCTTCAAAGGTAATCTCATAGTGTATTTTCAATATGTCAAGGGCCGGAGGCCCTTCAGCTTCGTTTCGGCCAGTCTGATGTACTGGCAACGCGTGGGAAGGACAATCGGTTAGATGCAAGGGGAGGTAACCTATACACATACGCCAATAAATCTAATAAAGGGCAATCACTCAAAAGGCTTTTGGAATTAAATTGCGTTGCAGTTTTCTGTTTATATTAAAAGAGTTTCTTCATTATTCTGATGTCTCATATTGCAGAAATGTTTTACCGCTTCCGGAAAAAGTTAATCATAATACATGTTTATAGTTAGTATGCAGATTCCAAAGAAAAATACATCAGCCAATATTCAACTTAACGCTTCCGTTTCACTGCATTTTAAACATATCATTTCTAATTTTTTTGGTTAAATTGATAGTGTCCCGGAAATTTATATTAGCATGCGTTCGAGGAAGTTGCTACCTAAATATAGTATGATGACCGCAATTATGTCTAATAAAAGGAACAACTTTTTTATTTTACGGAAAAGCATACTTGATAAGAAATTTTGCTTGTATTTAAAATGATGTCATGGACAAACTTAATATCTCACGTACAGGATGTCCCGTAAAGAAGAAAATATGGAACCATCATACCTCCATATTACATAGGATAATATGTAACAATCGAACCAGTCAAGATAAAGTCCATTTCGTAACAGTAATAATATAATATAAATATATCTGCCAAGCTATATATCTATCAAGCTATAAGTATCTGCCATAAAGGAATGATAGGGGTTGTAGAGGGCATGAAAATAAGCAATTTTGCCTTAAAAATTGTCACATTTTTTTATAGTTGCTAAAAGTTAACCCTAAATTAATAATCAATAATAATAATCATAAATAATAAATATTTACTGTGATCGAATTTACCGAAATATAAATTCTCTCGTAGATATTATATTTTAAAATTCTGTCCTAGTAGTTAAGGAGGGCGCCCATTGAATCCGCGCAGCCCGGCGCAGCACGGCACAGCACGGCCGGCAGTTTTACAGCCACCGCCCATTGCTTCGGCATGACACAGATCGGCACATTTTGCCCTATCGAGAATACGAAGCGGTGCCGAGCCGAGCGTACGGCGCCGAGCTGAGCGGCTCCGATACAGTGGGCGCTACTCCATTTGATTACAAGCATATCTAAAGGCCGCTTTACATTTAGGCAATGGGGCATGCAATGCAATGAAAACTATTTTGCAGCAAAATCTTTCATGCAATATTGCAAGGTGTCATTTGTTTTACATTTATGCAATATATTGCCCATTACCAAATTAGTAAAATGAAAATGATTTCGGTCTGCTGGTCTTCTGCTAAACCATCAAAATATACCGGTGTTGTGTACTGTGGTGTGAAGTTTCAGTCAACCTAGAATTTTAATGGATGAAATAAAAAATAAAATTATTATGGTTAATTGAAGTTAATTCACTTTTTACTTAATTCCTCGCTGTTAGTTCATTTTGTGTAGAATGGCAAAACTGAATATTACCAGAAAAGGAACCAGAATTTCACGTGCAATGCAATTAAATTAGAGCAGCCTCTATATTCGTGCAATGGACTGAAAATTGCGTCGGTCATTAATTTTAACATAAATGCGCATGCGCGCATGCTATATTTCTTTGCATGCAATAAGAATTGCATAAATGTAAAGCGGTCTTAAATCTGCCGGCCGCGCTGGGCGTGCTGTGCCGGGCTGTGCCGATTCAGTGGGCGTCCTGCTTTAGTCTACCAAAAATACTCTTTATATTTTATCAAGAACGGTGAATAGATTCAGTTTTTGTCAAACTCTTTTTTACTGTGCAAATCTAGCAGTGATATTCAAAATAATACTCAGCTGATAGGACATTAGCGTACACTATATTTTTATGCGAATTATTGTCTAGTAAATTAATTGCCTTGAACATTATAGAAAATATTAAGGGGGTCACATTATCTTTAAATTAGATTAACTACACATTTTTATGATCACTTCATTAAAATTAATAATATTTAAGTTTTAGTTTAAAATATCCTCTTTTCTCACTGGATGTCCCGCTTATTTCTAACATATATTCGAGGTGAGCTCCTCAAATTTAGTATTTTTGCTGTGATTTTGTTGGTCATGGTTCTTAGCGGATATGAAATAGTTCTTTCTTAAGTTTGTCACTTTCGTCTTGTCCTTTTCTGAATAGAAACCACGAGTGTGAGAAAAGTTATATATATTTTTGGTGATAATTATCCTTCGGGGATTAATTAATTTTTCTCTCAATATTGTTTGATTCTATTAATTTATTGGATTTTGGATAAATCCATATTTGTAAAGAATCTATCTCTAATGAGGATTCACGTGGTCTTCTCTCACAGCCATTTTTGAGGATATTACGACACCATCGACCCTCTAATAAGAGGTATGTAAATTTATATTGCCTAATCCAACCGTACTTTATCCTATGTCCCCCGCCCGGAAATATGCCGTTTGGCCGCTACAGCAAAAAGAGGAAAATAAAAATTTGAAAAAGTACCAGTTTATTGAAAGAGCTTAGAGTAATTGCTCAAAGTGTCCTCCTCGTTGCTCAGTGCACAGCTGGGCACGATTCTTCATTGATTGGCGAACTCTATGGAATATCCCCGGTATGTCCTGAACCTGTGCGTACGCGGCCATCACTCTTCCCAGTAGCTCTTGTTGGTTGGGAACAGGAGTTGCCTACACTAAAGCTTTTGGATGGCCCCAGAGAAAATAATCCAAGGGAGTTAAGTCATTCAAATAGTGCCGCACTGGCAAAGCAAAGTGAGCTGGAGCGCCATCCTGTTGAAACCACATTAGCTCTTATGTCCAGTGGCACATCCTCTAATAGTTTTGGAAGCATATGCAGCAGGAATTGAGTATAAACGTGTTCATTCCAATGTGGTGGGAGCAAATATGGCCCGATGATCTGCTCGCCCACAATGCTATGACATGGGGGTTATTTTCATTCCAAATGTGATTATTACGGCTATTAAAATAACCATCCTTTGTAAAACACGCTTCATCAGTAAACAAAACGTAGCGACCAAAGTGTGGTTGTCTCAACTCCTGCTGCAACCACCAACGACAAAAACGGCGACGCGGCAGATGGTCCTCCAGACCCATGGCTTGGACTTGTAACAGGCGGTACGGGTGTAGTTGTTGATCACGGAGAACCTACCAAACAGCACTTCGTGCCACTCCCATATCATGTGCAATGGCACGCACGCTTGTGGACGGATTGGCCTCTACATGGAGCAGAACCTTCCTTCCTCAAACCCTACTGTCCCCATTACGAAGGGCCGCCCTGCCCCCCGGAACGTTTGACGCTGCCAGTGACACTAAGACGTCTATGAATTCTAGCAAAAATGCTATGATGAGGATGATGAGTGATGACGTTCTGGAAACCGTTCGGTGTACAATCGAGCAGCTCTCCTCCCATTACCACCAGCTTCTCCATAAATCATATGCATATCAGCAAGTTCCGCATACGAATAATGCTCCATTGTACCACCAAATTAATGCTATTTACTTTTTACACACCAATCACTGAAACTAACTGAATCGGTGTGTGTGTGTTTTTTTTTATGATAGCCAGCCATTGAATTGAATCGGTGTGGCGACTTTAGGCCGACAAAAAAGTAAACACAGCAAGCTAATGAGTCAGGGGGACCTGCGCTGCAGCGGCTAAATGACAAATTTCCGGACAGGAATTTATAAGGTAAAATTGCTTATTTTCATACCCTCTACGACCCTTATCAATTTGTCGCAATAATTATGAGACACCCTGTATATATACACAGTATAAACATACTTATAGATGTATATTATAGATATAAGTATATAGATATAAGTATATCGGTGTGTGTGTTTTTTTTTTGTTATGATAGCCAGCCATTGAACTGAATCGGTGTGGCGACTTTAGGCCGACAAAAAAGTAAACACAGCAAGCTAATGAGTCAGGGGGCACCTGTGCTGTAGCGGCTAAATGACAAATTGCCGGACAGGGGTTTATAAGGTAAAATTGCTTATTTTCATGCCCTCTACGACCTCTATCAATTTGTCGCAATAATTATGAGACACCCTGTATATACACACAGTATAAACATACTTATAGATGTATATTATAGATATAAGTATATCTAAGCAGCTATCCCAAAAGAATATTTTCTTACTAAGTTGTCTTAGGCAAACGTTGCTGTAGAATGTTTATTTGAATCAACTCAAGTCCATAATTGAGACGAAGTCAAGAGCTGCAATCATACTGAGTGCAACAAATATGCTTTCTGAATATGTTGCATTAAATTTGTCTTTAATTACACACATAGTAAACTAACGTTATTTTTATAAAACTAGTTATTTACTTTTTTTGAGATAATATCGCCGTTAGAATAATTGCAGTTAAAGCAATTTTCTATAGTAACTAGTAGTTTTTTTAATTTTTTTTTACTTATTATTTACTTATACTTATTATTTACTATATTATATTACTTACTTTATACTTATTTTTTAACTGACTTCTCAATGTAGCCCTCAGCTGCAGTTGATTTGAATCCTCCATCCTTAATTTTAGAAAAACTCTTTTAACGATATTGACTCCATTTTTCATGACGCATCTATTTCCAAATTTTCTTTGATGTGTTGAAAATCACCCTGTATTTAATAGAACAGTCGTAGAACAAAAACTATAATTAACTTGGCGAAATTGTAGACCCGCCACCTGCTCTGTAATTATCGGCTTAATTTCCCATTTTGGCTCCGAAAAAAGAACAACAATTTTAATAAACGCCTCCAAACTTCAGCACTAAATACAACGAAGCCAATTAGCACGCTTCGACGGGAATTATTATTGTCGTTTGTTGAACACCGAGAGCCATAAAATGTCTGCGGAAAAGTGCGCGTTCTTCTTTTTCGGCTTTAAACTAAATCGAGGCAATTTAAAGTGAAAAATTCCCAACGACGTCGAAAACAAGTGTTGTATTGTTATGTATAGTTGTAATCCTTAAATTTATTATGCACCGGTTAAATTGCCTTTGAAATAACTGAGATTTTTCAATTTAATCGTTACCGTTCATGTTTGTCTGTTGTGGTATGGTGAGTTATTATTCGTAGCATATTTTGGACGGACGAACCTTTAAATTTTAATTCTTAAAATTTAAATTAAATTTTTTTAAATTTAAAGAGCTATAACTAATACCAAATTTAGAAGGTATTAGAATCATTTTTACTGCCGCTAAATTAAAAATTAAAATTTGTTCTTTAACGAAAGTAATTATTTATTGTAAACATTTATAGTGAAATTAGAACAACCTGTAAGGCATATCCTTTGTCCTGTTTTAAAATATTTACTGCATATATATACAGGGTGTCCCATAATGATGTGCGCTCCTTTGGAGGGTGCGTTCCTTGGGGGTTCTTTCTATAAAATTTTTCAATTTCAGCCCTCCCTTACAAGATAAGGCCTTCTAAAAAATTGAAGAAAATTCGGTTTTCATTTTTTTCTCAAAAGCGGTTAAACATATAAATCTGAAAATCGATGAATACATTTAGTTAATTAAGTGTTGTTTTTTTAATTAGAAATTTTTATTCTAAACGATTCTCGATATGAAAAAATTACAGTAAATAGAACCAATTTACAAAATTTTCCCCCTCTTAGTATTTTTATGCAGACACGCGTTTTCTTTTAAAAAAATAAAATCCACATACGTACATATCCTCGGGTGTGCAATATGCAAGTAAAATAATTCCATAGGCGTACCATTTGAAACGGTTTCTAAGAACACAGAAATAAATTATTAACGTGCTAGGTTTACTCTACGTCAACTTACAACGGCAATTTTGTGTTATTTGAATCCTTCTCAAGTGGTACGCCCATGGAATCTTGTCCCCTGCAACCCTTTGACTTCCTAAAGCTGTCTAGCCCCTGGAAACTTTATTATGTTTTCATCTTCCAATAAAGAATAACGTCATGCAAACTATATTTAAAGTTTAAGACCTATATATAATTACAAAATTGTGCGTTGAGGTTATGTTTATTAGAGGTTTTAGTCATTTTATTATGTATGCATTGTAAGAATCGAAGTGGAATTAATAGAGGTCTGAGTACTTTAGAATAAATTTGTAGGTATCAACTTAGTTTAAAAGTAATGTAAAAATACAAAAATTAAGAGCAAAATGTATGTATAACTGCAAAAGTCATTTGTTAATAAATTTATTATTTTTCTGCCACAAAAGCATTATAAAACACATTTTATTAACAACAAAATTATACAAAAACTAATAAGTGTTTTATCTATCGCCAATATCCTTAACTTGACATACAAACTTTTTAGATCTAATTTCAACAGTCTGATTTGTAATAAAGAGTATCTGCATAAATATAACAAAAGTTTAACAAAACATAAAAAGTGTGTACAAAAATATATCTTGACATGTATCAGAAATTATTTTCCATTTGAGTGTCTTTTGCATTCTACTCTGGCTTTTCCTTGGGATACAACTGATAGAACTTGTCCCACTCTTCTTTATTCTCGCATTCCCACTTCCTTTGCTCCTTGCCGTTGGCATATTCTGAGCACCAGGTTCCCGAGGAGTCCGTTAAAATGCCGGTGACGTTACCCGTGCAAACGCATTTGGGCCGCTCCGGTACGTTGCAGTCCATGACGTGTAGCAGGAGGATGCCATGGCATCGGACGCCTTCTTCTGACTTTTTGGCCTCGTAACCCTCCCAGCACTTGCAGTCTGAAAGCTCGTCAGCGTGGGCCACCCACAAGAGAGCTAACATCGAGAGAGACAATACAAACCTCATGCTGAAACAGGAAACTGAAATTAATCAAAATGTTACAGATTTTAATGAGATAATATGATTTCCTATTCAACGTCTGTATTGAACACTATGATTGTAGAAATAATTAGAGCTACTAAGACGAAATTGAGTTAGTTGGACAGTATTTATCACCTTACTACATAACCTAAGAGAGAGTGAGATTAAATTAGTCCCATGTATCATTGGTATACTAATGATGTACGTAGTATAAAGTTGAAATATTGATATTGTGAATGTATTTGCTACTTTATAATTCTCCATCGATGTCAAATTGCTTGTCGTATAGTATTCTTAACTTCTCCTAGTCTAAAGTGTTAACTGCCTTAAAGAAAATTAAAACTAAAATCCACCCCTGGACCCGGTTTGAAATCTTTTTCTTTAAATATTGCGCAACAATATTTGCCCACTATGTTTTCTATACAGTATGCGCCAAAAGTATAGAATAAATTCAATAAAAACGGAACAATTATTTTTTGGGAAAAATCCTTGAACAGGTCGATTTTTAATTTAAAAAATACATATTTTAGCGTAAAATGCGATTTTCAAATGTCATTTGTTTTCGAGTAATGACGTCATCGATTTTTTTTAATGGCAACACCATATTGTTTTCCTTGATTCTGAAAGATCGTTTAATTCTCTATCAGACAGTACTAAAATTTTGCCCTCTTACATAGGAAAGTTTTCGAGTAAATGACGATTGAACGTAAATTTTATCCATAAAAAAGTAACAATTCTGAGGTATGTAAAATAAAATACAATTGATTAAATTTTATACTTAAATTAAATGTTCGAATTGCCATCCACCATATTCTTGACAATGCGCAAGTCTGTGAAGAAATTCTTCTTGCACATTATGAATGATTTCTGGGGTAACTCTGCGTATTTCGTCCCGAATGCGATTTTGAAATTCTTCTAAATTACGTGGTTTATTAATGTACACTTTTGACTTCAAGTATCCCCATAAAAAATAGTCAAGAGGTGTAAGATCTGGCGATCTTGTAGGCCATTCTATCGGTCCGCGTCTGCCAATCCACCTCCCAAGAAAACAGCTGTCCAAAAAATCTCGTACAGGGCGCGCATAGTGCGGAGGTGCACCGTCTTGCTGAAACCATATGGTATCGTCAGGAATGTCAGGGTCATTATCGTTAGGAAAAATTACTGCAAGGGCTGGAACAAGGTCATTTTCTAGAAACTCTAAATATCGTTGTCCTGTAAGGGTTCCTTCAAAGAAGAAAGGCCCTACTATTCTGTCGTCAACTATTCCAGCCCACACATTTAATTTCTGAAGGTGGTGGATATGTGCCTCTGCCATCCAATGAGGATTTTCCCGACTCCAATATCTGCAAGTTTGACGGTTTACTGTACCATTCAGATAAAATGTGGCCTCATCTGAAAAAAGTATTTGCCGGTGTAAATTTCTATTTCCTAGACATAAATCCATTAGAATTTCGCAAAAGTGTAAGCGGCGATCGGGATCATCTTCATTGAGTTCCACAAGTTGAATTTTGTAGGGATGATATTTTTCCTTCCTCAAGATACGTAGCACTGTGCTCTGACTAGTGTCATTGTTTAATGCAACCAATCGTGAAGAATTATGAGGATTACTCACCATACTTATCAAAATGTTCTGTTTCTGATTTTCATTAATGCTTGGACGTCCAGGTTTTGGAATATTTACAACATTGCCAGTTTCTCTAAATTTAGACTCTACCTTTCTGACTGTTGATTGGCTGATAGGGCGATCTGGATATTTTTCATTAAATAAATCGCAAACTTCCTGCTGAGTTCTAGTCATATTCCCGCATCCGATAAGAATTAAAATTTCAATTCTTTGAGTAACAGTTAAATGTGCCATAATACTTTAAACTGAATAAGAATTTCTATGTCGCTTACAATGCTTATTAGAAAGTCGGTGTGACAATGACACTTTGCAAAGATTTTCACCTACGTGATCCATAAAAGAACTATGGAATTCGAAAAACTAAACTTCATAACGTTTTTGCTTTATTTTAATTGATTTACGTTTTCTAACATTCAATCGTCATTTACTCTAAAACTTTCCTATGTAAGAGGGCAAAATTTTAGTACTGTCTGATAGAGAATTAAACGATCTTTCAGAATCAAGGAAAAAATATGGTGGTTCCATTTAAAAAAAATCGATGACGTCATTACTCGAAAACAAATGACATTTGAAAATCGCATTATACGCTAAAATATGTATTTTTTAAATTAAATATCGACCTGTTCCAGGATTTTTTCCAAAAAATAATTGTTTCGTTTTTATTGAATTTATTCCATACTTTTGGCGCATATTGTATAACCAGTCACACAAGAGGTAAGTTCCCTGATCTTTGGAGCTCTAGCTGAATTTGTCCTGTAAGGACATGAAGAGCGAGGTCGACAATTATCAATCTATTTATTTGTAGTGCCTCGAAAGTTTTTGAAGTCTTGCTCTATGTGGGCCTCTCTCACATGGAAAATCAAACATATCCACTGCACAGCACGGTTCTTATCCCGGTCGTTCAACAGTTACTAACTTAATTTGTTTGATAACATCTATACTGATTTCGGCTGAACCATGGTATTCTACTGTCAAAATTATCACGTATCGGCTTAACTAATCCATTTATTAATTTTTTCACCTCACATCTCTCTCAACGAAGATTGACAGTGAAGTATCGTGGTTTCCGATCTATAGAAATACGCTACCTCTGGAGTCCCTCAAGGATTAGTTCTTGGCCCGCTATTGAGTCTAATCTTTATTGAAGACATTGTCCGAAACCTGAATTGCGAAATTCTCCTTTATGCAGACGACCTCAAATTGTATTTGTCTGTGTCAAATCAGTTTCAATCAAATATGGATAAAATTTGTGATTGATGTTCTAAAAATAAATTGCCTATAAACCTCTCGAAGGGCAATTCTAAATGCTTCACGAAGAAAGTAAAGATTGACCGTAACGTAATAGTTTTAAAGATCTCGAGACAATCTTTGATGGTAAGTTTCTTCTGCGAGTAGTTTTTCCATAGTACCAAAAAAATATTTCCCATTAAGTTGTGTGTATTTTAGTGCAATCTTGACAAAGTAAATGTAGAAACTATAATGCCTTATTACCTTATTGTTCTGTCTAGTAGACTTGAAGAGCTGATTGTGCATGCGAGAGCTATACAGGGTGAGTCAGTCATAATGTCATTAATTTTAACCACGTATTCGGGAGGCCTAATAAAGGCAGAAAATCGAAAAAAAATTTTTTTTACTCGACCTTTAAACAAATTAACAACCTATAAAAATCAGTACCACGACGCTCCTGGTACAATACGAACTTTCTGATGACGCATACGACGACAATCTAATGCCGTATCAAACCATCGATGCCACATCATGTTTACATACATAATATCGTCGAACACATCAGCGTGTTATTCAAATTTACCGCCATTTAGTACTCTGCATTTCCCGCATTTCTTTCTCCCCAAAATTTGTAGGTCATGCCACACATTTGGAAGGGGGATGGAGAGAATACAAGCAGTAAGCAGTAGTTTGTTTCGGTATCACCTTACGTATTTGGCGTAAATTCACAAAGCATAATTTTACAAATTCCGAATATGGGGAAATGGTAGTGTTATACGGAGAATGTGTACGAAATACGACTGACCCTAATTTTATTAATAAAGTGCTATGGACGGATAAGTGCAGTTTTACGTGAACTGTGAGCTGTAAACAGGTTAGTACCATACTACTTAAAAAACAATAAATTTCTAGGCTAGATGTACGTAACTACAAACTGAATAATTAATTGTACTTACGAGTAATACTAAAAATTCATATTTATTTGTAAAACGTAGTGAAAACGTAATATCAAAATTATTAAACTGTAATAACCTAACATTCGAAAACATTTATTTCATTAACAAATAAATCAATATTTAAGGCAAATTCATTCATGTATCTAGATTAAAAAAAATAGTTTTACTCCTTGTCGTTAAATAATAGTACAAAAACTAGGAAACTAGGTTATTGACCTAATAATACGGTAGGTCAAGATAACTTAGATTAGCGGCGTGCCATTTCCGTCTTGGACAGTTTTCTGTCGACAACACGATGGTTTTTTATTACTTAGTATTTAAACACGAAACACTTTTCAGCTTCTCTTAATAATTTACCCATTGGGTATAGGTTTTTTATGTAATGTACGTAAATGGTTTATTACTCGGTTTATTATTAGACACGTTGGAGTTTTGTTGCAGTCATAACAGCTACATTTGCTCAGAGAAAAATCGACACGCGAGTGTACGGGTATCGTTTGATTGGGCCGTATTTTCTACCGGAAAACCTGAGTGGACTGCGTTACTTGCAATTTTTAATAGAATTATTTGATTATTATTATTTAATTTCATTGGATATTAACATTTTAAATTATTATTGGCTTAAGTTGAACTTAGCAAGAGAAAATGATATTCTAAAATAGTCAGTACAACCGTTTATTTGTGATGTCTAAAACCTAGGTAGGTAGGTACTCTATAGAAAAATATTACAACTTGACAACATTGCATCAGGTCGACATAGGGTTCAACTGTGAGCTGTAAACGACCAAGGCTTTCAGCGATCAGTGACAGTCTGAAAAGGGGGTTTAAATAATGATTTGAAAATATTTTTTTTTCGGCGTAAATATGCATTTAGATTTTTATTTAATCGCGTATTCGCATTATACTCATTATTCCCTATCTCCTCTTAAAATTAATGACATTATGACTGACTCACCATGTATTGAACACCTTCTTTGGGATAAATCCGGAAGGGCCAATTCAGGTAAGGTTTTATTATTTACAGTTAAAATTAAACGTATTTATAAAGTAGTTATAAAATATTTATCTCTTGCTTGATCTTACATATCCTTCTGACGCATTGTTAACGTTTGCTTTGGTATATTCATTTAACCGAAAGCTGAACGTAGGTATATGATGTGTAGTAGTGCTCCTTTCAAATATTGAAAATGATTCTTGCTTTATGCACTATGTCACTAAGCATGTCAATGCCTGTCCATGGAAGTAGGTTTTTGATGAACACTATAGTCCAACGTATCATCTGATTTATCTTCACAAGGGAATCTGGTAATGGAAGGAAACAATTTTCTTCAAGCTCTATAGTAAAGCTGAAATCTGAATCTATATATTCTATTAATAATGATCCAGAAACCTATGTTGTATCCATTAGGCTATATGGTGAATATATCGTCAGCGTCTGAACCAAAATTCTAGTTTAAAAATTACTAACTCCAAGTGGGACTTCCTCGATACAGATATTTTTCACACTGAGGATAAGGGCGAAGGGCTGCTCTTTTGTTGTTCACAAAATTAATTCCAAAAAAAGAAGAAAGTCTATCTAAATTCTCGTCCTTGCCTTGTGGGAATGTCGGAAGTTCTCCCAAACTTTGAGTGATGCTTTTGTGAAAAATTTTATTGCATAAAAATTGACCAGAATATCATCGGGATTCAGCTGAAGTAACTTGATTTTATTATCCTTTGATGCGTCAAAAAGCTCAAGCCGGCATAACAACTTGGAAATTGTTTGACTGTTATTGGTTAGACAAGAACTATTCAAATTTATTTTTTTTATTTGAATATTATTTTAAAGAATTTTTATGAATTAAAAACTAATTCCATTCATTAACTTCACGTTGTATATATTTTATGTCCGCATAACATTATTCACAAAATTTTACTTCTAGATACCCTATATTTGTTTGTTTCTGTTTATTTTTGTAAATACGTATCATTACTATAACTTATGATGCTTATACATATTAGTTATACTTTTAGGTCGACGTGATAAACTATTTCTGTTTATTCCCCGTTTCTTTCGCTCCGGATTCCACTTACGTAAGGATACATTTTCATAAAATATACATTTTCGTTAAATATCTGCGTTATTCCACACATCGCGAGCATTTTATTTGATTTACTTGCAACACAAGCCATATATTTCTTGCTTTGTGTTCCGTAACCCGAAAAAAACAGGCCCCTTATTTTTTTTGGATGTAAGTTATGTGGCGCCCTTCCTAGTTTTCCCTGCTCACTAAAATTATTATCTATCACACTTCCTTGGTCACGGCCTAACAAGAAGTCAGACCACCAAGCGATACCGACGCTTGTATAAATCATATTTTTAAATATTCTTGCACAGTGAGTGTAGTTAGAAATAATTTTAAGAAAGTGGGGTTACAAATTTAAACTGACACGCTTTTTAATAATTAATAATGTTTAATGTAATTTTTCTCCAAGCATCATAAAACTGACATTTTTTTATTGTCAGAAGTTTCTAAGGTTGACATTTTCCTTACCGAGAAAAAAAATGGTATCTTAGTACTTAACAAGTACTCATTGTTAATCCTAGGAGCTAAAGTTGACACTTTTAATCCTTAGATTAAAAGTATTATTTTGGCAGAGGTGCAATTTGAAGCTTGAGGGCTACAATGCACCGAGGACAAAATAGCATCTCTCCCGAATGGTATATACTATTTTTTCCACGGTCTCATTAACTTAAAAACACATATTTTGTCATTATGAAGTAAGTAGCACCAGAATTATTGTATTCGTATTTGAGCATTTATTTAGCAGTCGTTGAGTTATTGTCATAACTACAAAATAAACAAACAAACAGAATTGTCAAATTAAGGTGCTAGTTTGGTTTAGTTTAAAGTTTGTTTAGTGCACAATGAATAATTGTGAGTCGGAAGAGATTGTGGAGGCTGCAAATATTGCAATAAGCAATTTGCTGCCTACGAAGTCAAGATCTTTATACGATATAGCCTACAGTCGGTTCAAAAAGTGGTGCGCCGAGAACAATGTTCAAGTATACAGCCAGAATGTTTTGTTGGCATACTTCAGTGAAAATGCAAAGAATTACAAGTCTTCCACCTTATGGGCGCAATATTCTATGGTTAAGTCATGCTTGATAATTTACGACAACATAGATATAAGCAAATTCCCCAAGCTGATCGCATTTTTGAAAAGAACCGGTGATGGATATCAAGCGAAAAAATCGAAAATATTGACAAAGGGTGAAATCGACCGTTTTCTATCAAGTGCAGATGACAAAGAATTATTAATGATTAAAGTAAGATTACTTTTGTTATTAGGTATTTCAATTATTAAGTATTTTGATTTTTTATAGGTTGGATTAATTCTGGGGATTGCCGGAGCTTGTCGAACTGATGAACTAGTCAATTTAACTGTAGATGATATTGAGGATGTAGGCTCTTCCTTGATTGTAAAAATTCCAAACACTAAGACAAAGATTCCACGAAACTTTCTGGTTAGCGATGTGAGAAATATGCTTGAATTGTTTCGAAAATCCCTGTCCTCCCCACGTCAAGCATAAGCGCTTTTTTTTGTACTACAAAGCAGGAAAATGTAATTCGCACGTTTCATTTTATAAAAGTTTATTCAACAATATTTACAGTAATTTGTTGATTATCCATATTGATATTAAATACACAGTTTGAACAAGTATTGAAATTAAATAAACCACTGAAACCACCACTACCCTTAACCTTGGAGCAATTCTCAAAACAGTCCAACACGTTTTCATTAACAGTCATATTATTTTCAGATGCTGTGAAATCAGGAATGACAACGGTGCTTGGTTTATCATTACCACTATCAACTTCTATTCTTTTCGCAACATATTCTTTATTCAAATGTGAGTCTTCCGCCACAGTGCTCTATCTCCATCCTCCGCGTCTTTTAAGACAAGTGAGTTTGCCACCGCCGTCAACTAAACGGGTAGCAGACGTCCGTCGTAATGCGTGTCCACTGTACTCTTTCCAGTTGTCCAGCTTCAAAAATGTTGCCACGTTTTGCACCATTCGATGGTACATTCTACTAACATATCTGAGAAATAATCGACGTTCTACCAATCCGGGTGTACGTAAAGCAATATATTTTCGATAAAAAATTAAATAATTGTCCCAGCACAGTAAAATAACGTGGTCTCTTGGTTTGAGGATTGGGAATTTTTATAATTAAGACGGATTTCACATCTTCAACATTATCAATTGCTAAATTGACTAATTCATGAGAACGGCATGCGCCTGCAACCCCCAATATGCGGACAACCTGTAGAAAGGCTTTTTTAAAATTTGGTTGTTTTATTTGTAAAGCATTTACCTTCATCACGAAATATAAATTTTCAGGTGAACTATTTAAAAACCAATCAACTTGCCCCTTTGTAAATACTCGCGATTTTTTCGGTACACATCACTCATTTTGTCTCTTGAGAAAAGCACGTAACTTTGAATATTTGCTTATATCAATCCCCTTCTTTATATCCAACGTTGACCTCAACATGAATTATTGTGACCAAAGCATTGGCGGTTTCATTTTATTTGCTAAGTTCGAGAAATACACCATAAGTACATCTTCTGAATACAACTTAATGTTTTTTTATTTACATTAATCCATAAAACGTTGGTAGACACATTCATAAATTTCTCGGGAAGATTCAAACCTCTTTCGGACCCTGCAGTATCTCAGGTACACCTCAGTCTTCATCAGATTCCATTTTTATAGACTATTCAGCAAATTGAACCACAAACAATCACAAATGAACTCAATTAGCAATATAGGGGCAAATCTTTGACAAAGTATCAATGGCTATATAGATATATCCTACTTAACTACTTTGCTGTATTATACAAATTTGGTTTGAATAATTTCAAAGCACAAATTAATAATTAAATGGGGATTTCGGTTGGAGAAAAAATGGCATGTTTTATTCGGATTAAAAATGTCTTTTCTCTCTTGCAGTTTTGCATCTTGTTCACCACAAATGTGGCATTTTTAATCCTAATATAACAATATATTGTTATTGTTGCAATTTAGTTTTAAATTATTTAGTACGTAATGAACATATCTAGACATTTACTATTGCACAAACACAAAGTTGTTGAGAAAATATACTAAATTTAATTTAGCCGTAAATTACTGTTAGTATCATTAACCTTAAAACTAAAATATTATTGATTATAAAAAAAAATGGTTTTAACGATGTGTAAATAATTAAATATGGATTATGCGTTACATAGGAAAAGAAAAGGTGAAGTGATTTTATGAATTCAGCAGTGAATAACAAACAATTACTTAGAATTTAGAGAGATTAAAATTTCTCCAAATATTTAATGTGTTCATAAAATTTTACTAATTTGTAGTTGTCAGATCGAGATTTCTATTTATTCTTATATTTAATTTGTACAAACATGAAATCGTCTTTAAAAACAATTAAAGAGAAAACTTTTATTTATTTAAAAATGATTAATATTATGTTTATAAAAACAACTTTAATAAATAGGTAGACACTTTAGAAAACATATAGCTATCTTTTTTAGATGACACTACTAAATGACTGATACTTATAATTTTTTATGGCATCATAACACCTGCACACAAAAAAAGTGATCTACACTTTCATCTTAACCAGTTTGATGTATCTTGACGTACTGAATCCAAATCTGAGGTCCATTTAGCTCAAACACTCAAAATTTTGGGTGAATCGTAAACAATTGAGAAAAATCTCACGCTATTCTGAGCCTATTGAGCTACATCACCCGCAGATTTTGCAAAAATATCGAGAAATAGCTGGAAAAATCGAAAAATCACGAAAAACACCTTGGTAAGCGCGAGAAAATTCGGATTTTTTTTATCTCGATCTCTTATGTATTTCGATGCGATTAATGAAAATTTCAAATCTTTACAGCTTTAGCACCACAGATTTTGTAGAAATAGCAAAAATAGCTGAAAATACAAAAAATCTTATTAATGAGAATGAGAAACTTTAGATAATTGTTTTCTATATTGGATCAAGTGTTCTCCTCATATATTTTGACGACTTCAGTTCAGTTATGGATGAAACTGGTAGATTATTCTCCTGGAGAGGGAGAAATGGAATTTCGCGAACCATTTTTTACGATATTTTGCGATTTTTGCAAAATATGTGGCGATGAAGTTGAATAGACTTCAAATTTTGATTGAGAGCATCAAAATATATAAGAAAAATACTTGATCGAGACCGTGAAACAAAATTTACAAATTTCACGCTCACTCATGTAAGTTTCGTGATTTTTAACGATTTTTCGCCTTTTCCCGCGATTTTTGCAGGATCTGTAAGCGAACAGATTTCAGATTCGAATTCAGCGCATCGAAATACAGTTGATCGAGGTTAGAAAAAATTTTTATTGATTTTTTTTGCACTCACCAACGTACATTTTTGCAATTGTTCGCTATTTCTTGCAATTTTACTTTTGAGAGCGTTTAAGCTAAATGTACTTCAGAATTGGATTCAGTACGTCAAAATACACAAATACATAAAGATAGCTCTGATCAAAACTAGAGATCACTTTTTTTTCGTGTACCCGTTTTGCACTTCACTGTATGTATACAGGATGATTCAAAAATACTAGGAAAACAATTAAGTACAGAATCTACGCGAGAAATTATTTGACCCGTATTTTTCCCCATTTTTGGGAGCCGGCCCCTTGGAATTGACCCTAAAAAAGAACCCCTAAGCCAATTTTAATGAGAGTTAGATAGTCTATCTGAACATTATTAAGAAAGTGGTTTTGTCAAGTCCGACAGAGGGAGTTAGTTATACGTAATGATACTGCAGGAAACAACTACTTTGCGGACTAACGTCCCGACCGGTATTGAATTACACCTGCAGTATACAGGGTGTTAAAAAAAGAGTGTAAAATGTTTTAGGAGGTAATAGTATGAACCAAAATAAGCAGAAAAGTCTTAATAAACATAGGTCCGCAAAGTAGGAAGGGCCGGACTTGTTTTATGGCCTCCAAGATCGCCTGATCTAAACCCCCTAGATTTCTTTGTTTGGGGATATTTGAAGACATTAGTGTATGGTACACCTGTAAATAGCCTGGAAGAGCTGCAGCTACGGATGAATCAAGAGTGTCAAGAAATCCAAACCAAGGGGGGTGATTTCGAATGAGTTCGAATATCGTTGAGACGAAGATATCGCGCCAGCTTGGAAATGGACGGAGGACACTTTAATCATTTTCTGTAACTTTATTTTTTGTTTGTTAAAAGCTTCCTTTGTCGGTTTATTCCTAATAAAATAAAATGTTTGAAAAACGAATAGTGGTCCATATCTCCGCAACCGTTACTTTACGGACCCATGTTTATTAAGACTTTTCTGCTTATTTTGGTTCATACTATTACCTCCTCAAATATTTTACACTCTTTTTTTAACACCCTGTATGTGTAAACAGCCAAGAACCCTTGTTTCCTGTATCACTTATAGATTTAATGGCGCTTCGCCCAGGGCGAGAAGTTTGCATTTAAGTGCTTACTGCAATGTAGGTCGCTTTCTGCAAGTCGAGCCGCTTAGGCCGAGCAGGAAGTAAGCAGCCCACTTATATTTCAAAAAAATAGTCTTCACTTTTTTATTTGAAGATTAATTTTTCAGAAAAGTTGCTAAAGCTGTGGTGAGGCAAGTACAAATGAAAAATCCCTAAACAATATGTATAGCCTATAATTGATAAGGATATCACAAGACGAATTTTTTTCTTAATACTGGAACAAATGTTTGTTCCATTTAAGGCATGGTTTTATACAAAAAATTGTCACGTTTATGGTACTATCTTTATCAATTAAACGGATAATTGAACATTTTTAAATTTACGTAATTTTTGAAAAAATAAAGCATAATCACGAATCGACGTCTATCACTCAATCTGTTTGGATTATCTTCGCAGCCACCTTTCTCATTTTATGCATTCATAATTTTTCAAGTTTGTCAAGGTAGTACCACAGCTGTAGAAACTTTGTCTGGCAAATTAAGCTTCAAATGAAAAAAAGTAAAGGGTACAATTTTATGTAGAATCAAACGGAGCTTCTAATGTAAAAATTTAGAAAATAAAATGGAAATAAAAGTTTTTGAAAAAGTGGTATTACGCATTACGCATAATAAAAAAGATACAGTGTCAAAGTTAAAATTTTATCTTCGATATTTGTAGATAACTTCGTAACAAATCCAACTATTTACATAAAATTTGTAAATCAGAGTTTTTTCCGGACGAGAAATTCAAATTTATTTCTAATTTTGAAGTAACTAGTAGAGGGCGCCACTTATGACACATCATGTTTGTTTTAAATGGCAGAATTTTTTTGCTGCTTAGTGTATCCATCTGACTATTGAAACAATCGATTCTCCTATTTGAAATATTCAGTCCACCGAATGGAAACTGTTATCATTTCAGGTAAAGTGCTCTTTCCACTGAAAATACAGCAAAATGTTACTTGAAAAAGTTGTTCGGAACGGTAAATTATGGAGATGTGCAAAATTTTAAAAAATATCGGCCTGCTCTCATAAAATCTTTGTACTTTGTTGAAAAATGGTTGCATTAAACATCACCAATCTTGCACGTCTCCATAATTTACCATTCTGAACAATTTTTTCAAAAAACATTTTGCTGTATTTTCAGCAGAAAAGGCACTTTACCTGAAACGAAAACAGTTTTTACTCGGTGAACTGAGCATTTCAAATGGGATTATTTCAAAAATGGTTACTTCTACCGACTGCAGCAAGGTATAGGTATCTTTTTCAAATAAAACAGGTAGAAGAATCAATTGTTTCCATAGTCAGATGGATACACTAAGCAGCGAAAAAGTTCTGTCATATAAAAGAAACATGACGTGCCACAAGTGGCGCCCTCTACTAGTGACGTCAAAATTAGAAACAAATTTAAATTTCTCGCCTGAAAAAACCCCCTATTTATAAATTTTATGCACTTGGGATATAAGTATCTATGTTGGATTAAATCGATTTATTTTCACCCAAGGAATTTGTGGTCTCATTATTGCTACTTCATTTAAAAATATCCAATTTTTTTCCTAGTATCTCTGAATCACCCATAAAATACTTTTATTATCATTAAGGGTCAAAGATTAACTACAAAATATATAATTACCAGCCAGTGTATCATTATGGTACGTACGAGATTATTTGCACTTAAAATAGAACAATTTAAAACTAGATACCTGACACTATTATTTCACGCAACCTTTTAGAAAGTCCAGATGTGATCACTCACGTCTTACGTTTGCTACTGTCGAATATAAAATGATCATATGTGAGATGCTGGACATGAATCAGCGACAAATCCTTGGATCTTGGGCATTATATAACTGGTTTTCTGTAATTTCCAACGCTACGCTATCAGTGCATTTTTAATGACGTGCAAAGGATTGTTTTAGAAAAACATGTAAACATTGCGGTTGTTTAAAGTAGGACACCTTTCAAGACGACCTTGAATAATCAACGGAAATTAATTTAGATAAGTAGTGGCGATTATTTATAGTTTACATGCAGGGAATTAAAAATGAATCGTGTAATAAATAGATACTTTAGTTGTATGATGGCAAAGGCGTGCATTTAAAAAATTTGCATACAAAGGGCGTTTATTTTCATGTCAATTTACATCTTTATTGTCTATCAAGAGATAATTTTCATTGCATTTGATGTATGCAAATTAAAAAGGTGGGTTCGTTTAATCGGTCGAAGGTATTAATAAATTTAAAAGCCAAACCACTTGGAAAATCTCTGCAGGTGATTTATGGAACTCATTACTGATTTTACCGCAAGATGTATTCATAGAATATAAAATTGATTTATTTACATCAGATTGGAGGAAGCTCAACAGATTTATCTTACATCGGAGAACGTTTGTTTTTCAAATACATACATGGTGTCCCGAAATTAAGGGGCAATATTTCACCAGGATGTTTTATGCTATAAAAGATTATTTTTTCTTCATATAAACATGAGATCTCTGTATAAAAACGATTCTAATTCCATTGAATATATATTTTTCTATATAATCTGTTCAAATACTTATTTTAATTGATTACTTTTTCAGATTTTCTTTTACATATCTTTTAAACAATAGTTATTATTTGGAACCACAACAAATACTAAAGGAAGGTAAAATCGATGTGTTAAATGCCAAATTGATATCAGATTCAGCCTTGTTAAAATCATTTTACTTTCAAATTATTGGTTTTACCAACGTAAATACGTAATGTTATTTATAAATTTACTTAGCATATACTATTCAAAGAAGTTACTATGTGGATAGCCAATAATTAATGTATGGCGGTGTCCTTAATATATTTTAGGTACAAAAGTTTAGGACAAATAATATTTTGGGAGACAGTACGTAATTTTTAAGGAAGGTACTTCCCAAAATAGACTTATTCTTACAGGATGTAAGTGAAATTCTTAGCCAAACTTTTGAGACGAATTCTGCGTCACAAATTTAAAAAAGGTTATATAGCCACTTCCAATAATATTTCATTTTATTTCATCAACATTTATGAAATAAGAAATATCCTAAGTAATGAATATTAAAATGTGTGAAATTCTTAATGGCTTTACGATATTTGAATTTGAATTTGAAGGTGCAGTAAAATGATTGAAAGTTTACCTGTATTTAAATAATTAATAGAATTCAGAAAAATAATATTCAAAAGTGTAGACAAATTTTTGAAGAATTTACTAAGTGTAGGTATGAGAAACTAAAGTATGCTGAAAACTTAGTATTTGAAAATGTAGTGAAATTTACCAGTATTTGAGTAATTGAGAATATGTTGAACAATTTTTAAACTGAACGTGAACATATTATTTTTGTAAACAGTTGAATAATGTTACGTAATCCTTCATTTTTATTCTTGTTTAAAAAATAATTTACATAAAAATTTTATATGCGCTTTCTTCAGTAAAAACATGTCATTTTTCAGCATACTATACATCCTATACACAAAAATTTGTATAAAATATATCTAAATGTTAACTAAGTACAGTTTCTGAGTGTATATACATATTTCATATAGAGGGTTTTGTTCTTAAAATATGGAACATGAAAAAATAATAGTTGTTTTTCCTATAACATTTTTCTCTATGGTACTTCGCTTTTACTGTTACAGGGCGTTGAATTTTTAAAAAATATATATATTTTTATATTTTATGTACTAAATAAATAAATATTTTTCCTGCAGACTTGGTATACAGTAATCATAATAAAAGGTTAATATTTTGATGTGAATAATTTTCCAGCCAGTGGCGTAAGTAAGGCTTCTTCACCCTTGAACCCCCTAAAGTTCTACACCAATGGCGAACAGTATTTTTTCAGTACAAATATAAAATTTTGTTTTATTTTCTGAAAAAAAAAAAAAAAAATATTTGTCAGATATTTTGGCATTTTCTGAACAGATCATCTGATGGAATAAAAACTAACAAAAACAAAGAATACCCCATACCTACGCTACTAGCTGAAGTTGAAAAAAGTTATTCACGTCAAAATATTAACCTATTATTGTGATTACGGCATACCAAGTTTGAAGAAAAAAATATTTATTTGTTTAGTAGAAAAAGCGCAAGTATTATTTTTTCATGCTCATCTTTTCTCAAGATTAAGAGCGAAGACTGTATAGTTATCAGAAATTCATACTTAAATGCTTCTAGAAATTGTAACAGTTTCGAAAACAAGAATTATTATCCATTGTTGCATTACACTATTCCAGATATTGGAAGGGTATTGACAGTACCGATTATTCCGATAAATAATGACACAATTGTGATCTTTGTTATTTAACAAAAACCCCTTTTCAAAGCACTTCAGGAATCTTTGTAACCGCAGACATATAAAAGGAATATTGTCTTAAAAAATTAACGCACAAAGAATCATGTAAAATACATATACAGGGGAAATAAAATGTTGATAATAAAAAAAGATACAAGATGTTATGGATATGAGAAATCATAATCTATTTTGACGTGTTCCCTAGAGGGCGCCACATCTACATATTAGCTTTACCTTTACCTTTTAACGTGATAACGTTAGGGCCAAATAAGTTACGTTCACGTTTATGTCACAAAAATAGCAAATCTGCCACTCTCTAGGGAATACGTCAAAATAGACAACAGATTATGATTTCTCATATCCAAAAATATCAATTCCCAAATTTTTAAGTTCACACAGTAAAACACAGTGCAATTATTACAAAAACTTTTCAAATTCCAACTTCGGCACCCTGTATCTTTTTTATTATCAACATTTTATTAAGGCAAGTTGGCTTAATATTTTGAAGTGAAAAATTTAGTATGTCTCCATGGACCATTACTTATGGACCACCCTGTATAATGTGGTACAGACGCATGGGCGTGATTACTTAGCACCATTATTTCGAAATTAACTATAACACAATGACGAAAACAGCTTTCGATTTCTAAGAAAAAGTGACCCAGATTACAGCTTTGTCTTGAAAATCTTTCGCGATTATTGATAGTTCTTGAGGCGGTGTTCCAATTTTGAAAAACAGTAGCAACCGCGTAATAAATCAAATTGACTATTCGTACTCACCTGACTGTTTTGTTGGAACTCGTGAGAGGACTAATTCGCATTGACGTATAACCGAAATGCTACAGTTTGTTTGCATGGGATGTGACTAATTTCTAGGAACTTATATAATTTGTAAATCACATAAAATGTTAATCATGCATAAATATCAATTGTTTCACATGTTATGATTTGTTCATCGTTTTGTTGTTAGCGTTGTTAACATGATAATTGTAGAATTGCTATATGTAGGTATTACTTTTTGTTCGAAGAAACACATTAAAGTAGAGAAAATAAATTCAAAACGCTAATGCATTCTCTCGGTTAAAATATAGTTTAAATATACAGGGTGTTTCTTTAAGACGTGTAGATAATTCAGGGGCGTGTTGCTGAAGTTAAAATAAGAAGAAAAGTTCCTATAAAGTTCCTATAAATTTTTAAATAATAATGATTTTTATACAAGGCGATAAATAGTAATTTATTATGCAAAAAAAAAATTGATTTTAGCTTGAGGTTGTGTTTGTTGTTAAATCACCGAGAGTTAAAATGTAATATTTGTACCCGTGTATAATACATTATTTTTTTCAGATGGGAAAAATGACGAAATAATATTGAAAAAACATATTATTACAAAATATTTGTTAAAAAAAAAAATGAAGTTTTGAACTGGTAGGCTGTTTTACTTATAGCGACATTGGACCTACGTTGCTAAGGAAACCGTCGTTAAAGTATCAAGTATCTGTCAATTTAATTCTCTGATTGGGTTGAGGGCGACCCTAAGTTATTTTGAATATTCAAAGTTCAAAAATAGACATGTCTAATTCAGTTCTTCTCTTACACCACCGGAATTAGTATAAGCATCACTAAAATTATTGTCAGCTAAATCGCCAAAAACGAAACCGCCTATTCAATATTTATGGAATGGAAGGTGAAAAAGACATGCAGTTCTTTCTCGGAGATGGTGTTAACATTTGTTAGGTTACCCTCTATATAATGATTTCCAAATTATACTAATACAGACAAAACAGAGCAATTTATTATACCCAGTAATATTTTATTTTGACCACTAAAATGCGATGACAAATACTGTTCCAAAGAATGTTTGGTCATCAACCAAATAAACGTGACTAACGCTTAGCTTACTGAATTTCGCGCATCTTTTTACAGACGCGTCCTGCAACGGGGGGCCCTTTTCGCTAATTTATTCGGCGGTGATCAGCAGGACGCGAGGGGGCAGCTGCGGCCACCTGATTGCGAGGGCAGTGCAGCCTGTCATTAGGGCCGCGCCCCTCGAATTGCGGCTTACGGCCGCGGGAGGCTCCACGCTTCGCATGTCATCCAGAAATTGCGTCTGATGGTGGTTTCCTGCATCGAGTGGCTTCGTTTAGATCAACATTTTCAAGCCAAGATAGTCGTTATGACATTGTATTCTTCACAAAATGCTATTTTCTGTAGAATGTCATCTCCTCCCTTTTTTCTGTTCTTATAAGCAAGTACAAGTTGATCATTAAGGTTTCAGTTGACAACGATGACGATACCATCGTTTAAATGATGATGTTGATATTGATGAAGATGATATTGATGGTGGCGATGAAGATTGAAGATTACGTCTTTTAGGATTTCGATATTCACAATTTTGGACGTCTTACTACATCCGTGAAAAGATCTATTTGTACAAATTTGAACATATTATGGACATCTTTGGTACCTATAATCACGGGGGTCCTTACATTCATTTTTATATATTTTTAGGTATTAATAATATTATGTGAAACTAACTACTCAGTGGACAAAAGCAACAACTTGCGTTGAATTACACCTACAATATCTACCCATATATTCCTTATTATTAGCTTTTGTAACATTTTTTACTGAATTAGAAAGGTATTTTAAGCTAATATAAATCAAATATCCTACAATTCCTATCAATGAAGTCATATGTATGTTCTCTGATACCAAACATCTAGGTATGAAGGTAATGAACAATTCCACAGACAAAGCTCTATTCAATAATTATCTAAAGAAATTAATCTAATTTACTAACCTGCTTTAATGAAACACTCTATAAATATCTAACTTCACTTTTTGGTAGTGGGAATACGACAATTCAACCACAATAGATGAGATCTGACCTATTTCTGCATTTTTAGGATTGCTTCTTCAGGTGGCCTCCTTTAAATTGAATCAAATATCTAACTATAAAAATTATTATAAAAATTAAAATTATTTGAAGTTAAATATCGACAATGACAAAAAGTGACAGCCTGTCAATGAATTAAATATGACAATACCTACTTGAATAATGTTCACCTTTTATGTAATAGTTTTTATATATTTTTAGGTATTAATAATATTGTGTGAAACTAACTACTCAGTGGACAAAAGCCCCAAGCTGCGTTGAATTACACCCACAATATCTACCCATATATTCCTTATTATTAGCTTTTGTAACATTTTTTACTGAATTAGAAAGGTATTTTAAGCTAATATAAATTAAATATCCTACAATTCCTATCATCATATGTATGTTCTCTGATACCAAACATCTAGGTAGATATTGTGGGTGTAATTCAACGCAGGTTGGGGCTTTTATCCACTGAGTAGTTAGTTTCACACAATATTGTTAATACCTAAAAAAGTATAAAAACTTTTATATAAAAGGTGAACATTATTCAAGTAGGTATTGTCATAGTTAATTCATTGACAGGCTGTCACTTTTTGTCATTGTCGATATTTAACTTAAAATAATTTAAATTTTTATAATAATTTTTATAGTTAGATATTTGATTCAATTTAAAGGAGGCCACCTGAAGAAGCAATCCTAAAAATGCAGAAATAGGTCAGATCTCATCTATTGTGGTTGAATTGTCGTATTCCCACTGCCAAAAAGTGAAGTTAGATATTTATAGAGTGTTTCATTAAAGCAGGTTAGTAAATTATATTAATTCCTTTAGATAATTATTGAATAGAGCTTTGTCTGTGGAATTGTTCATTAGCATTGTTTGGTATCAAAAAGCATACATATGACTTTATTGATAGGAATTGTAGGATATTTGATTTATATTAGCTTAAAATACCTTTCTAATTCAGTAAAAAATTCTTACAGTCATACTTTTTAAATATTTTAGGGATATACGAAAGGTTTCTACAATGTCGATATTGTAGTAGTAGTGTCGATTTGAGTATGCATCTATTATTTCGAATCCTGTATATGTTAGTCATCTCAACATCTGGAAACAGTTCAGAGGAGATTTCTTAAATATTTATCTATCTTTCAGGCTAGACAATATTTACCCTACCAGAGACATTCCTCAATCTGACCTATTAAGTGAATTCAACTTGAATGGTCTGATATCTGGACGCACTTACTTTTCACTGTTATTTTTGTTTAAGCTGTTTAATTATAATGGTTGTTCGGATATTCTTGACCATATACTATTTAATATACCTTTATCTTATTCTCGCTCCTATACATTATATTATATTTACTAACACCATATGTCAATGTTTCGCAACATTTGCCAACTTATTCCATATGTCTACTTCATAGACAGTTCCAGGCACTTATTGATTTGTTTGGTACTAGTGTTTCTAAGATTAAATTATGTGTTTTAGGTAGTTGAATGTATCTCTTTACGTAATTTTCTTTTTTGTATGTTTATTTCTGGAATTATCTGCCAGAGCAGTATATTAACTACTCCTAAAATTTGGTTTTGGCAGAACCAGATAATGAGAATTTATACAAGATGGATGCCTGCAGTTTTGGTCAAAAACAGCCTGGATGTTCAGTTCCCAACAAGTGGATGGAACGGTATGGACCAATCAATACCTTGTCCTGCAGAGACACCCGACTTGTCCCCGTTGGATTATTTCTTATGGGAGCACTTAAAACAAAAAGTATACAAATGTCTCTGATGACAACTTTGATTTAATTAAACGAAAAATTTAAGAAACTGATACTATCAAATCACCATAGGAGTATAAATGATCACGGCAGTATACAAAAATCGTAGAAATGACGTCGCTACCGGTAATAATTAATACTGGTGGTGATGGTAATCAGAAAGACGTCAGTAGTAACTTTGGTTAGACTGATAATAATAATAATAATACTTTATTCCAGAGATCAAAAACTGTATAAGCTATATAATCATTGATGTACATATGTTGACATGTCATGGATATAACCATATAAAATAATAGAATTAATTACCTAAAAGCAATACACAGATATATAGTAGTAAATAATATTATGTACTCATACAGCAATGCACACTACACACTATCTTTTAAAATATTCATCAACAGAATAAAAAGCACAATGTATGAGGAATCTTTTTAAATCATTTTTAAACTTATTCATCAATATATTATTTTTCAATGGTGCAGGTAACTTATTATAAATTCGGATGCACATAGAATGTGATTTTTTAAGGCATAATTCCGTTCTGCATTGAGGTTGCCTTAAGTCAGATTTCTGTCTAGTGTTGTAATCGTGAGTGTTTAATTGTTTTGGGAATTTGTCTAATTTTTTTTTACATACGCTGCACAAGAATAAATATATATACTAGGAGCGGTTAATAAGTTATAACTTATAAACAATGGTCTACACGATGTTCGCCTAGGGACTCGAGCAATCTGTCGAACTACATTTTTTTGAGCAACGAATACGGAGGAAGCAGATACGGCATTTTCCCAGCAAATCACGCCGTAGGATAATTTTGAGTAAACATCCCCATAGTACATAGAAAGTAATGTGGGAATACTAACCAGAGGCCGATATTTAATAATGAAGAGGACACTTCTAAATTTGTATAATATAAATAGATGCCAATAAAAACAAACTTTTAAAAAATTATCGATTTGTGAATAAAGAAAAATATCTGCACCTGTGCCTAAATAAAAATGATTCAAATTATAATCACAGTAAATTAATGTAAATTGGTTTTACTCAAGTTAACATTTTATAACACTAATAACAGTACAATGTGTGAAAAAATATGCTGAATAATAATATCTAGAACTAAGTAATATGCATAAATTCCTAGTTAACATTTATACATATTTTTTAATGTATTTCATTCATACTAACAACATGTTTGCGTCATTAATATTAAACACTTAAAATTATTTAAGCTAATAAAGTTATTATTATAACATGAATAATTTTGGCAACGGAAAAACCCAATGTAAATTTCAGTCGTAGCTATACACATCTGGTCGGTATAACTGGTTGCCTATGCCTATAAAATTCTAATATTTTTACTTTCCGATACTATTTATATCCATTACTCTCACAGGATTTTTTTGTTGAGGTTGACTAAAAATATAACATCATAAAATTAAGTGATTGAATTATTTCAGCAATAACTGTTACAACCATTAAAAATATTATGTAGTGATTTAAAATGACTGCATGAGTTATTTTTTAATTTGTATTTGTAGGATTTCATCAGCTGTTAATTCTGGCTTTATATTAAGAATAATCCTTCATTCAAGCTAACCGATCAACTTTTCCAAACATCAACAAAGTAGAACCTATAGCACTTGTAAATAAAGCTAGCTTTAGTAAACGGAAAGGTCTTAAACATGTCGATTTTTTTTTTGGGGGGGGGGGGAAATACTAAAATTTAAAAAAATGTGTCAGATGATAATGCAGATGTAGCCATAGTTTATAATGAACCATTTGTATAACATTACATTTTCCCAAATTCAGTCCTGTGTCATCTTAGCTCTGCAATATTATACAGGGTGTCGCTTGTACTGCGACACCTAAAAATGCAGAAATAGGTTAGATCTCATCTACTGTGGTTGAATTTTCGAGTTCCCACAGTTTCAAAAGTGAACTTAGATATTTATAGATTATTTTCATTAAACCAGGTTAGTAAATTTAGCTAGATTATTTTTTCAAGATAATTATTGAATAGAGCTTTGTCTGTGGAATTATCCATTAGCATACCTAGATGTTTGGTATCAGAGAGCATACATATGACTTCATTCATAGGAATTGTAAGAGATTTGATTTATATTAACTTAAAATACCTTTCTAATACAGTAAAAAATAACTTTGACGTTAAATATTCTCGCTTTTGCCAAGAATTTTTTCGTTTTCTGTTTTCAGTATGTTTCGATGTAACCTTCAAATGTGACATTTTGACATTTATTTGAAATATGAAGTCAAAATTAAACAATCTTGGCATCATTGTAATTGAAAACATCCCTGAATGCTATTATCAGTTAAATGTTTAAATGATTGGGTGTCACATGACAAAAAATAATCAAATTTAAATGGCTGTTAAAACTGAGACACAATTTTCGCAATAGATACGAGAAATAATTTAGTGACAGCTATGTAAAAATTCCATACATTTCTATATTACCAGAAAGATTAAGAAGAATCGGTAACAAATTTGATATTAAAACAGTTTTTCAGACAACTAATACTGTACGATCCTTTTTATCTAAAGCACGACCAAAAATAATATACTAAATTAAAGAAATTGCATCTACAGCATACCTTGTGAATGTAATAAACATTATTTTGGAGGAACAGTTCAACCTATGAATGTTAGAGTTGAGGAACATAAAAATTATATATAAAAAAAACGGGAGATAAGTGTGTGTCAAACTATTCAGTCAACATTGATCATTGTTGGCTACAATCAAGAAAAAGTAATAATAAAATAAAAATCATTTAACAGCTCTATGGGAGCAGATAAACAAATTTTAAACTGTCAAACTTGACTTACGTTTAATACCTTTGAATTTTTGAGAAAGAAAACAGAGAGTTTTTCGAAACATCAAAAAATACGGAAGTGCACGATAGTGATGTGATTTTTGTTATTTTTAATTTATGTGCTTCTTCAGTGTGAGATTTTTTGGTTAGGCAAACTTAGTTTCAAAAATAATCCTTGACTGATCCTTTTGGCGTAAGGGTTTCTCCTTAATCTTTATTTTTTCAGAAGTGTGGCAAAATTCCCAATTAGACTAAAGAAATACTAGAATTATGCCACAATAGTTTCAGATAATAAAAATATAAATTATGTGTAATATACTAATTATTTTTATTAATAATACCCTCGGTCAAACTTTACATGCGTACGGTGATAATGTATATATTCAGCTTATTGCGTTAATAATAATTATTTTCAATGACAGTGGTTGTATGTAGGTAATCACCTACACATACCTTTCTTCAATATTAAAAATTGATATTTCAAACTAGAGCTGTTTTGTAATAAAATAATTGTATTCTTACAAATTGCTACCGTTTACCGTTCTCATTGTTAAAAACAAATTTTATAGACAATACTAAAATAAATGCCACGCGTATTAAACACACAACTGTAGCTGTCTCTTTAGATCTGTCTAAAGCATTTGATTGTGTCGATCACAGTATATTATTAATAAAAATATTAGAATATGGCATTAGAGGTGTAGCAAATAATCTTATAACATCATATCTTCACAATCGCATGCATCATCGCAGAGGTGGATGAGTCAGGAAAATTAGTAAAATCAGAAAAGATGCTAATAGAAAAAGGTGTACCCCAAGGTTCAATATTAGGACCTTTGCTATACATTATCTAGAACTAGTGAGTATGTAGTACAGTATACTGACGATAGTACAATAGTATTTGATTCAACATATCTTAATACAATTCAAAGTATTATAAATTTTAATTCTACATTGTAACTATTTTGACTTGCTACAAACATATTTATTTTATGTAACGTAGTCAAATAACAACAATAAACAATATAAATAACACTATAAAAACGCTGCAACATTATTTTGCTTCATTGGACTTACAGTTAAATAAAGAAAGTTGAAGAAAATTCAGATGTTGATGTTTTTTTGAAGGAAGTAATCACGAACTACCATTTATAAATACAGATAATGAACCGAAATCAGTAAATAATTATTTTTTAAATTGATTCACGTCTAAACTGTAAATATCATATTCTCATGATTCTCTAGAGCAAAAAATGGCTCAATGTTGAATGTTACGCTTTAAAAATATCTCAAAATATTAATCCTGAAGCAGCTCTTACGGCTTATTATGCCTATATACTATCCAGAATAAAATATGGTACAATTTTTTGGAGCATTTTCTCTGTTGCAGAACGAATATTTGTTATGCAAAAGAGATGTCTTGGAAATATTTTGAATATGACAAAGAGAATCTTGCAGGAATGCTTTCATTTCTAAGAGTATTCTTATTTTAACAAGTTTATATGTTTATGAGGTGTACATTTTTGTAGCTGACAATAAATCCTAGTTCGATAATTACCAGAAACAACATTCTTACTATACAAGAAATAAAGATATTTTATAGCCAAATTTCACTCAATTTACATATATCCAGAAAAATATACCTCGTTCTCTAATAAGAGTCTTTAACAACAAAAAGAAATTAAAATCATGTTCAATACAAAAACCTTATTATACTGCAGACGAATATTTCACCGACAATCTATCTAATTATTTTTAAAAATGTATTGTCTATTAAATGTATCTTACTGTTTTATTGTTGATGTTTAAAATATTTTAGGTATTTGTGTGTGTTTAAGTTTAACTTCAATTTTAATATGTCCTTTTTTAAATCATTTGCTATTAACTACTTAGGAATTATTTTTATTGTTCTTTTAGAACCTTTTGACCTGTTCAACGCTCATTTTGGGCATTATGTATGTTACATGCATTTGAACAAAATAAACCTATCTATCTATCTAAATGATTTTTAAACATATGTATTTAAAAAGTCATAAGCAATTATGAATATAGCAACATATCTGTGCCTTAGAGGTTTCAATTACATGATTCAAAACGACTAGCCCAAATCCTTGATTTGTAATTTTATTCCTGTTAAAATCAGCTTTAATAGTAATCGTGTGCTCAATATACATCACCGGAATAAAACAGGAAGTGATTATAGGATCTTCAATGATTCACAAGTATTAAATTTCAGTTCTCGGTATAGGGAATAAATTAATTTCAATGTCTAGAAACATCTGTATTGTATATTTAAGATTCTGGATAACATCATGATACAGCAAGTCTACTTCTCATTTATAAATGTGATCTAATGGACCCAACGACATCTGCATACCTGCTGTAGGTATATGGAAATGAGCGGATGAATGCAGCGAAATACTTTAAATTTATCATCAGTATACAATAAGAAATTCTTTTAAATAGAACAAGATTTGTGCGAAACAGAAATATTTCCTAGATTGTATTTTACTGTAGGTGAAGTCATTCTTTATTAATCTTCTATAGAAATTGCGACAGTGAGGGAAATCGGTCAATAAAAAAAGTTTTACTAAGAAAATCAGCATTAACTTAAATATTTCTTGCGGGTATTGCAATAATAAAAATTATTTTACTAGCATGATTTTACTATCGTAAGTCGGCAATAGAGCACCTTCTTACGTTCAATAGGTACAATCGTTTGCAATAATAATGACACTGTCTTAATCAATGTTGCGGTTTCTTTTGAACTGCTGACGTATTTGTAATGATAATTACTTTTAACTTTTAATATTAGTTGTTAGTTGTTTCACTCACCAATACATATTTAATGAAGTTTCTACTTAGAACTTCGAGAAGTTTAAAAACTGTTTTGAGGGAGCGTCATTATTATTGCAAAAGCATGTACATATTTTCTATGTGCAATCGGCGATCGATGTTGACAGAATTGCATAATATATATAAAAACATGTTTTTGTCTGTAAATATAGATTTTTCTAACCCGTCGGATGAACAGCAAGTATAAGCTTAGCTATGCACAGAGCGCTCATACAAAATTCAATGTCTTGAAAACCGTAACACCTAGCAAAGTAATCTTTTTAAAAAACTTCTTTATATTTAGATCGTATATTAGACCGTATAGATCAATTTTCAGTTATTAATGTAGCTTTCCGCAGAGTGTCAAGTTTTGAATGTACAAATTTGTTGGTGCCGACTTTGGAACTAATTTTTTCGAAAAGGCTTTAAGTCATTAAAAATTGGTATGTACCAATACAAGCGCTATATTTTTGTTATATAAGGTATGAACATAAGTAAAATGGTTGATTTTCAGACGTGATATATGTTATGAGAAATATAATTGTCAAATAACGTCCGAAGCTCAAATATTTGATTTTAAAAAGTTCGTCACTACTGAAAAAAGTTGTAGTTTATTTCGGATGCCCAAATTGTCCTCTTACAAGATGGTAAAGGTTTAATTTAGCCTTCTTTTAAAAAATAACATAATTGGAAGCCGATTTTACTACAAGATCGAACTGCAGTATAGTTGAACACGGATGTTCATATTATTTACATTTTTCTCACTTTCTTATAAAAACCACACACCTCGTAATTGTTCATTGAACTTCACGATTTTCCGCGTTACGATGCTCTAAAAGTAGATTAGAGACATACGGAATGTGTTTGCATAAATATTTATGTCGCGCAACCCAATTTAAAATTCACACATAATTTTAACTGACGACACAACAAAACTGTGATTAGAAACTACTAGGTTTTGAAGCCCAGAAAATTCGCCCTGGATACAAGAAAAACATACACAACATACATAATAGGAAATCGCCTAATAGGACCTTATTGTTGTAAAACTTAATAGTTTGTAGACTGTAGAAAGTCCGTAGATCCGTAACCGAGATCCGTAGATCAACGAATTAATCTGTAAGTCTGGCAACACTGCAATCTGTGATTAATGTAGATAGGATTGAATAATATACACAAAAAAATGTTTTTGTCTCTATGGAAAATATAGATTTTTCTAATCCGTCGAATGAACGCATTGTCCTATTTCTGAACCGCAAGTATAAACTATGCACAGGGCGCACATACAAAATTCAATGTCTTGAAAATCGTAATACCTAGCGAAGTAAACTTTTTTAAAAAAATTTTTTATACTTTTAAACGCATGTGCCTCTATATAACTATAGACTCAAAAATTGGCGTGTACCATTAGAAGCGCTATAATTTTTGATATAAAATCGTCGGATTGAAGTATAACTGAACATGGATATTTGTATCACCTTTTCTCATTTTCAAGTAATAAAAACCACACACCTCGTAATTTTTCATTGAACTCCACGATTTCCAGCGTTACGATGCACTAAAAGCAGATTAGAGACATACGGAAGGTGTTTGCATAAATATTTATGTGGCTCTGCGATGACATATAAAAAAATATAACGTTGAATTGAAAAATATAAACCATTTTTATCTGTTTGCATTTTATCGAGCCCCGTATGAATATAAAGCAGCTTGTGACGTTTCGAGAACCATCCGCATCCCGCAGTGGGTGCTCGAAATTGGTTCTACGGCGGAATTATAGGTAGTTATCTCTCCCTACCGGAATTTAAAATTCCTGTAGTCTTCGCATTACCGGCGATTGTCGGGCCTGACGATCCCTGTTTAGCATGCGATCCGCACGTTTTACTTATCGAGATTACCGAATATTCAATATCGAACTGAATTAGGCTTTTATTGTGTTTTTTCGTTCCTGATCGCGATATGTCTGAGAAATCTAAATATGAATAAAGTTCGCTGAAGATGGAAAGGTAATAGTTTCCTGTTCAAATGACAGACACGTTTCTTTTCAACCGGCAAATGTGTTTGTGAATGATATAACTATGTGCCGTCAAAGTACGGAATAAATTCAGTCAAAGCGATTTTCTTTTTGGGGAAATTCAAACACATTATTATTTTTTATATATTTTTAGGTATTAACAATATTGTGTGAAACTAACTACTCTGCGGACTAAAGCCGCGACCAGCGTTGAGTTGAGACTGTATTATAAAGGTATTTAAGTTAACATAAATCAAATCTCCTACAATTCCTATCAATGAAGTTATATGTATGCTATCTGATACCAAACATCTAGGTATGCTAATGAACAATTCCACAGACAGAGTTCTAGTCAATAGTTATCTAAAATAAAAATTAATCTAACTAAATTTACTAACCTGGTTTAATGAAAACATTCTATAAAATTCACTTTTGAAACTGTGGGAACTCGAAAATTCAACCACAATAGATGAGATCCGACCTATTTCTGCATTTTTAAGATTGCTTGTTCAGGTGGCCTCCTTTGAGTTGAGTTAAATATATATATAAAGCTGTTTACAGGCCTTTTAGGCCCAGAGCTGTGTTATTCTCCTCCATTCCATTTTGTCATTCACCTTTCTTTTCCAATCCGTAACATTTTTCTCCCTTAGATCTATTTCCACTGCCTCTCTCCATCGCTTCCTCGGTTTACCTCTTTTTTCTTGTAGTTAGGTTTACTCCCTACTATTTTCTTAACTGCCCTTTCATCTTCCATACGTTCTAGATGCCCTAGCCACTGCACTCTTCTGGCTTTTACAAATTCGTCTATTGTTGGTGCCTGGTACATTGCATATATTTCCTCATTGTTTCTCCTTACATAGCCTTCCTCCGTCTTCTTACCCCCTAGAATTCTCCTTAAGATTTTCCTTTCCCACCTTAAAAGATTTTTTCTTGACTTCTTATTGAGAACCCAGGTTTCACTACCATACAGCGCTGTCGGTTCCAAAATTGTTTTATACATTATAAATTTTACTCTTCTGGACAAATTTTTTGATTTCAATAAGTGGTTGACTGCTGCCGAACTTGTGTTTGCTTTTATTATTCTCCTATTTATTTCTTGTTCCTCATCACAGTTAGCTGTTATTAGCGCCCCCAAATACACATATTCTTGAACTTCCTCAAACTCCATCTCTCCATGCTCTGTTCTCAATTTAAAATTGGAATCCTTTTTTTGTTCTCCTATTCTCAAAAGCTCTTGATTTATCTACAATCCCACTTTACGTGCTTCCTCCACAAGTTTTCTCGTTACTTCTTCTAATTCCCTACTATCTCTAGCAATAATAGCCACGTCATCGCATAACTTACAATTTGATGACTTTTAAACAATATATGTCCTTCTCTGTTCAACTGACTATCTCTTATGACCTTTTCTAGTACTAAATTAAAAAGAAGCGTTGAGAGTGGGTCTCCTTGTCTCAGTCCTGTATCAATAGTAAAGCCTTCCGAACATTCACCTTTTATTCGTACTTTGGATTTAGTATTTTCTAAGGTCATTTTCAATAGCCTAATTAATTTGGTTGGTATCCCAAATTGTTTCAAAATTTTGCTTAGTTTATTCCTTCTGATCGAATCATATGCTTTCCTGAAGTCCACAAATAAAACCATTGCTTTGATCCCATACTCATAGCATGTAGTCAGAATTTCCTTCATCATGAAGATTTGGTCTGTTGTTGACCTTCCTTTTCTAAAACCTGCTTGATACTCCCCTATTTGTAGTTCTGCCATAGGTTCTATTCTCGGTTTTATTAACGTTGCCATAATTTTATACCCTATATCTAACAATACCCCTAGTTAAATATATAACTATAAAAATTATTATACCAATAAACTATAATTATTTCAAATTATATATCGAAAATGTCAAAAGTGATTTTAACCTGTCAATGAATTTTAAATTAAACATGACAATTACTTAATTACTTAATTAATCAAAAATTTGGATACCCTTTATGTAATCGTTTTTTATATATTTTTAGGTATTAAAAATATTGTGTGACTAAATACTCTGTGGACTAAAGCTCCGACCAGCGTTGAATGACACCCACAATCTACCCATATATTCTTTATTATTAGTCATTCACATTTTTTACTGTATTAGATTGATTTCATTTGAATGAAAATGTCGTGGGTTCGTTCATATCATAATTTTATTAATAATGGAATATGGAGGATTGTCCGGAGGTATTAAGCCAAAATTCATAGATTTCTAAGGTTAAATATTGAAATTTAACTGAACTGGAGTCAGTTTATATTGAGCAGTCGAAGGCGATTGACAAACGTCAAAGTAAAGTGTCGACAGCTGTGAAACTAGTTTGAATGATATTTCTTGTATAATCACGAGTGACAATAAAGTTTGTTGTCTACGTGACGTGTTTCTACGATAACCCCATTTCGAGGTTACAATAGCAAATGTTAGTAAAGACTATATCGTTTCTTAACAGTAATTGCATTGCAGTGTTAGCATTCTGATTTGGATGCCATTATGGTCTTCATAATAATACGCAAATTTTAAAGTAAAAAATAAACAAAAACAAAGTTAGTCACCAATTTTACTTGTTATTATCAACTATAAAAAAATCAACGACATTTATGTATTGTAAACATTAATTACAACGTCTAAACAAGTCGGTAAATTAGTTCCAGCAGATGGTAAATGGGCGTAGACTGTATCTTTAGAAAGTAAGTTTATTTCCCGAGTGCTTGAAATTGTTGAAAAGCCATCAATGCCTGAAACGTTACCCAAAATATTACTTTCTTGTTATTTGGAATCTTCTATACAGCTTTTGACCATTGTGCTAAAGCCCCAACCACCATGCCTCTTAACAAGCAAAGACGCAGATGACCTACGAAAAGAATGCTCAGTATATTGTTGAGGATTTGGAAGATACAAGAACTATATTATATGGTATTTTCCCAAAAGTATTAATAGCAACTGGCTGCTTGACGCATTCCATTTCTGTACCCCACAAAAAATCGAGTGTGATCTGTGTTGCTTGGCCTCATCGATATATATGTTCGAACTATTTCCGCTATATTGTAAACAGAATAATAATATGAATTCATTGTCTTTCATCTTTAATATGTTGTAGGTGCAGATTTGTCAGTTCAGTACGCCTGCAGGCACCTGCAAACCCCACTATCAATGCAACTAAAATGACTTCTATCGCCAGCTTTCTGCAAAATTTGAGTTACATTTTCTTTTATTAAAATCTTTTTGACCGAAATACCTCCGATTTTCTTTTTAGAAACGCAATTAATTAGACTTAATAATATCTGTATTTTTCATCATTGATATAACTGAATAATATACCATTGATATAAGTGACGAAGGCTTGCTATGCTTTGAAAGTAGTTAGTTTCACACAATATTGTTAATCCCTATATATATATATATATATATATATATATATATATATATATATATATATATATATATATATATAAAACGATTACATAAAGGGTAAAAATTTTTTTAATTAATTAAGTAGGTAGGTAATTGTCATATTTAATTTAAAATTCATTGGCAGGTTAAAGTCACTTTTGACATTGTCGATATTTAATTTCAAATAATTTTAATTTATATAATAATTTTTATATTTAGATATTTGAGTCAACTTAAAGTAGGCCACCTGAAGAAGCAATCCTAAAAATGCAGAAATAGGTCAGATCTCATCTATCGTGGTTGAATTTTCGAATTCCCTCAGTTTCAAAAGTGAACTTAGATATTTATAGAATATTTTTATTAACCAGGTTAGTAAATTTAGCTAGATCACTTCTTATTTGAGATAATTATTGAATAGAGCTTTGTCTGTGGAATTGTTCATTAGCATACCTAGATGTTTGGTATCAGAGAGCATACATTAATAGGAATTGAAGGAGATTTGATTTATATTAGTTTAAAATACCTTCAGAATCACCTATATTAACAATTTTTTTAATTAAAACCGAACGTATGATACAAAATTGGACGCTAATAATGAAGTTGTCAAAGTCAAATTTAAAACAATAGGGCAATCCAACGAACTGTCAAATCACTTTAAAAATGGCGGCTGTAGGACAAACTCGACATTTGACAAGCAGAAATTTGTGATTTTGTGTAGAACTGTGTGTTTGGCTCATTATATTTTATATCTATTTCGGAATACCAAGGATAATTCAGACTATCATAATGGTTTTGTTTTTTTGTGTTATGAATTGTTGGAGTAGAGGACAGCGAGAAGATCAAGTTAGAGTTTTTTAGGATTCCTGCTGCATTGAATTGTAGACATAGAACTGATTTCAATGAACTCTCTCATATAAAACGGCAAAAGTGGCTTTGTACAATATAACGGCAAGACCCAAGAAAAAATTAAATACAGTGTCGTTTGTTCCAAACATTTTGTATCGGGTTAGTTAATAAAAAGTTATATACAACAATTTAAAAGCATATATTTCAGGTAAACCGGCTGCTTTAACAGATAACTTACATCTTGATTGGATTCCTACATTGCATTTGGGTTATCAAATTACCACCGCAACGTTGTCAGAGACCAAGATGGGTAGATATAAACGAAAATGTAGTGTTGTGCTAATGTTTTCTGAAGTTTTAAATATCTGCAATATTTATATGTAAAAGTAATATCGTGACGTAAGACGTCTGAATTCTTGACGCGAATATACCTGTGCAGGCCCCTATTTTCCATTGGGCACTTGGCAGGGCCCTGCGATTAGTGGGGCCCCCTAGTTCCTGCCAGATCAGCAACTCTTTCATATCTCATATTAGAAAGTGTAATATGAGCCTATTTCTCATATATTTTCATTATAATAAGAAAAAGTGGGTTTATATTTTAGGTAAAACGTTCTAGTTGCTGAATATTTGTAAAATTATTATTATTCTGAGTATTCACTGCACTTCGGTATATCTACAAATTATTTCTTTCAAATGGTCCGAGGCAAGAAATAGTTTACTAATCAAAAATGAACTTGGTGCATTAAATTTTGATTTTCCCTGCTGCTAATGTATTTTATTTTGCTGTAACAAACTTTAAATGATTATTGCAATGCCGCAATTATTTAAAATATTAAAAAACCAATTGATTATTAAACATTTTGTACTATTTATCTATGTACCCAATTTTTTTAGAATTGTATATATAACTTATTTTTAATATTTTTTATTAAATATATTTTAGATTTTTTCTATCAAATGGACTTTTATTTATTATTTATAATTTTTGTTAAATATATGTGAATTGGAAACAGTGGCATTATTAAGAATTTCAAGCCCCCGCAGAATTTTTCTTTAAATGAAAATAAATTCTGCCATGTATCTATGCATAAATAATTGTTAAAATCAAATTACGTACCTCTGTAATAATAATTAATTAATTGTATATAACTGCCAATATTGTTATCAATATATTTTTTTATTAATATTATATATAGTATTCTCCAGGACCCTGAATTGCTAGGGCTGGCGGGGGTGTGCTACTAGTATGCTACTAGTTGGAGAGAAAAAAGAACTTAGGTACCTATTTATAAATAATATATTTAAAACTTGTACACTGTATTTAATTTTTTTTTGAGTTAGGTCTTGTTGTTTTATTGCACTAAGCCACTTTTGCCGTCTTATATGAGAGTTCATTGAGATCAGTTCTGTCTATAATTCAATGCAGCAGGAATCCTAAAAAATCTAACTTGATCTTCTCGCTGTCCTCTACTCCAACAATTCATAACACAAAAAAACAAAACCATTATGATAGTCTGAATTATACTTGGTATTCCGAAATAGGTATAAAATATAATGAGCAAAACACGTAGTTCTACACACAGACCAATAACTAAAAGTTCTACACAAAAGCACAAATTTCTGCTTGTCATATATCGAGTTGTTTGTCCTATAGCCGCCATATTTTAAGTGATTTGACAGTTCGTTGGATTGCCCTATAAATAAATGTGGTTATCATGACATCGTCAAATAAGAGCACGTAATAATTTTGAATTTCAATTTATGAAAACATTTCTGATATTTTAAGATAAATCGAACCTGCAAATTGAATCTATTTGGACTGTCGTAGATTAAATTTTGAATGATACAAGTTCATATTTAATAATTTCTATTCAGAATGAAGTGTCAGTGTCAAGTGTGTGGAAGATTGTGTTCTTTTTATCCTGCATTGTCTTTTCATAGATAAATTTAATTAAATGGAATCGTCTAAACGAGCTCGGAGATGATCTGGTGCCAAAATATTAAAAACAAATGATATTTACTGCTTAGAGAAAAATAGAAACTACCGTATAGTTTAATAAGGTCATATTCTCCACAATAATTGCTTGTAATCGATAAAATTTCATGTAGATTATTGAAATTCAGTTTACTTCTCGTTTCGATTCTGATGGAACTTATTCATTAAACATATCACGTCAGTATTTACATACCACAGATGGATTGGTCATTCGTACATAAGTATCCCAAACATCTCAACATAATCTGACAAAACCACTTCTCTTGACGGTAATTGAATAAACATACGGTTTATGGTACATTAAAGAAATACATGGGAAGAAGTATGTTTGTAGATGCCCTCGTTTTTCCCTTACGTCGCACTTCACTATAAGTGAGAGGGGAGCAAATAGATATCCAGATAATACCGAAATATCAGAATGTTCGTCTGAATTCTTGCCGCAACTATAGTACCCTTTATACCTCTCATATAATATACTAAGTAGAAATTATTTGTTTTGGGACTGTCTTAAAATTAGATAGTGATACGCTAAATATATCTACATCGGAAAATAAACTGTTGTACAATAAATAACCTAGCGCATTGTATATTATTATTAATAATTATTGAATTTTGCCTAAATTCAGTTCTTCAGGTTAACTGTCAATTTTACAATTTAGTAGCATTATTTACATTAGAGAATTCTGTTTTATTTGTATCATATATGTCAAAAATCATGGCGTTATTTCTGGCCGATAATATAATGCTCATTCTTTCGTTTTAGTCCAGTCATTTTAGGCATTTTACACCTCCACCAAGGTAATTGCATTTCTCAAATAGTCCAGTCATTTAAGGTTTTATCTGCGGAAAAATTCCTAGTGAGCTGAATTCTTGTATACACCTTTATTACGGCGTTGTATGAAGATGTGAAAGATCGACATTGCTATCGTGCCGGCTAAAAAAGTTATAAAGGTCAAAAGGTCACGAAAATAAGTTTTTCGCAAATATCTCGCCACCTATTGCTCGGAGGTCAATAGAGGTCAGTATAAAAATGCTTGTCGTGAAATCATTTACAAAAAATGCCTTTTACATTTTTCTGTAAAATTAACCGTTTTCGGAGTAGAGAGCTGAGAAAGCAACTAGAATGCACTCACATACGGTATTGTATATCATATAGCAAGGCGTAAACTCTATTGCTTTTTATTCCTGTTTAAGTAAGTGGTAAGTGTCTTCAAAACTTCTATCTGATACTTAAATTACAACGCCGTAATAAAGGTGTATACAAGAATTCAGCTCACTAGGAATTTTTCCGCAGATAAAACCTTAAATGACTGGACTATTTGAGAAATACAATTACCTTTAGAAATATACATATCAACTAAAAGTCACATTTTATCATGTACTTTTAAATAAAAAACTAACCTGCAAACTTGAATATTTTCCTTGATTTCTAAACAACTTTTTAGCATAGACCATTTTGCCCATAATACATACGGACAGATGCATGTAAACCAACAGAACTTCTTCTGCTACTCCAATCACACCATCTTTTTCTGCCTGTTTTTGAAATCGCTACATTCACGCTTGGTATCTTGAAGATGATTTTTCCATTTACATCCTATTTGAAGTTACAAAACTATAGATTTTTTTTAACTACTGCCTCTTACAATTTTGTCCTTTTTTTCTAAAAAAAGATAGTTACTCCTTGCTTCAGAAGTACATCTAACTCTACGTTTAAATTGTTTTGAGAGGAAAGTGAACTTGACGATTTCAATTTTTCTACAGTTAGCTGCTCGTCTACGAGCTACGAAGCAAGAGAGAGAGAGGGATAACACGCATCCGAGCGCACAAAATCCCCATAATGTTATCCTTAAGACCCTATCGAATAGTAATAAATGTTTACATTTGAGAGGCAGTCCAACATAATGGCTTGTCGAGTGATATGAGCGGGACTCTATGGGCGGCAGTCGGGATGCTGGGACTGCATCGGACAGCCAGGAAATACGTTCCAGCTACAACGTCATCCCACTCCTGATATCGCCACTGATCCTGACAAGCAATATTCAATGGCAACATATTTCAGCGAAACTAGCGCACAAAAACTGTAGACGTTCGGAAAAAATGGCGAGGACGAAACAAACGGCAGGAAATTCGTAGGAAATTAGAGAACGGGTGGCGGGCGATGGTCTGGTGTATAGAATTTTGGACGTGCAAAGGCTACAATTTTTTTTACGATGTATGGCGTCTTAATAATGTTTGCTACTCATGGTGGAAACAGGAGAAATACTTTTCAAATATTCTTGCTATTTCATGTCTATCATCAATTGGTATTTATTAATATTATGTTTTGATTTCCAAACTGTCATAGCCAAAAATATACGTGTGTGGCATTTCATTACAAAAATCGTATTTAGTAATTACACCTAAACAATCTATAGCAAAAAAACACAGTCAGTTATTAGTGACGCCACTAGACATGTACCGGCTTTGAGCTCATTAGCTCTCATCATTATGCCATAAGTGCCATAGGCAACTGACACATAAACGAGATGTAAGTCTCTACATTCGCAAATGTTTTGAAAAAAAAAATTGTTTTCTCGAACTAATGATCAAGTTGTATTTTGCGAGTGAGAAAGGTTAAAGAGTTTTCATGATACCTCAATTTGTCTTCTATATATCCTTCTGCCACATTGGAAGAACACCATCCTCCGTGCCTTTTCAGAGTGAGTATATCAGTGCCTCATTCCACCAGTATGGTTGTCGAAGAAAGCCTTAGTCCATGCTAAGTATATTTTATCAGATCTTCTAGTTTTAGATATTCTGTAACAATTTTCGGAATACCACTGATGGTATGGTATCCAACATGTTGAGCTTAACACTTGCCGTTTCGATATGGCACAAATAATCTTATCTGCTGTTCATATTTCTATGTTATAGAAATATTTATGATAAAGTGTGCAAGGCTCAAATGTACATCCTTCATTGGTAATTGTGAAACTTCTTGATATATGAGGATTTCCATCTCGTAAAAATACGACAAGAAAGGGCTCATTGTCTACCGCATCATCTGAATTTAAACGTATTCAATCATCTCTTCGACACTCACCAAAGATCCCAAACACTAAAATTGCTTTTGTTAGTAGATGTTGTTCATCTGGAGCTTCACATAAAAATTCGGTTACTTGTTCTGCTGTTTGGACTTTTTCGGTGTAATCTTACAGTTTGACGACTGAAAGCCCTATACTGTGGAGACTACTGAAGCTGCTGTCCTGTATTTGCAAAAGTAAAAGTTCAGAATTGGGTCTATAAATGATACTGCAGAAAACAACTACTCCACGAGCTAATGCCCCGACCGGCATTGAATTACACCTGCAGTATCTGTGTGAACAGCCAAGAACCCTTGTCGGCCACTCCACCAGACGATGAAGGAACAGCCAGTTCAATTGTCGGTCATCTCACATATGGCATACTGATGAGGACTAACAAGCCCGAAACCGGTCTATGTCTGGTGGAGTGGCCAACAAGGGTTCTTGGCTGTTCACACAGATACTGCAGGTGTAATTCAATGCCGGTCGGGGCATTAGTCCGCGGAGTAGTTGTTTCCTGCAGTATCATTTATAGATTTAATGGTGCATCGCCCAGGGCGAGAGGTCTGCGGTTAAGTACCTACGACAATGTAGGTCGCTTCCTGCAAATCGAGCCGCTTAGACCGAGCAGGAAGTAGCAGACCAGTTACATGTCACCTTCAGGATTGGGTGACCACTACATTCAACTCATGGACGCATCTCTACGTCAACCTCACAGACAAAATTATGAGGTTTTGCACATAGTGATTTCCCGGGTTGCTATGCCGTGACCTGGGTAACTGGTCGCTGTCAGAAACAGAATTAAAGTGCACATCCCTAGCATTAGCCGAGATTCTTTACCTGTCCTGGTTGTTCTCGGGTTAGGCTCTGTGGAGACAGATTCGCTACTTCGGGGAAGTTTTTGCGGAGTCACCACTGAAGATGCCGACAGTGAAGAGTGGCGAAACGTTGGGAAGCATGGAATGCGACCAGTTACAGAGGCGGCTACGAGACTCCTCGGAGGACTATCATTATCCGAAGAACGGTCTTGACCGGAGTAGTCGTAATACCAACAATAGGAGCCGAGATAAATGTATGGGTGGGTCCAGAGATACCGATAGCGGGTTTGTCCCCACAGAGTCTAGCCCGAGAACAGTCAGGGCAGGTAAAATAATTCCGGCTAATGTGCACTTTAATTCTGTTTCTGGCAACGACAAGATACTGAGGTCACGGCATAACGATCCGAAAAATCACTATGTATCAAATGATAGAACTGGCCTTGAAAGCCTAAAAACCACTACAAAAGTTATGAGGTGTTCTTTGAAAGGTCAGTAACCTAACCGTATAGGTCAGTGACCTAAACTCGAAGTTCATTAACTTTTCAACAATTTTCGAGTTATTTGACTGATATAATTCCGAAATTCTTTAAACCACGTAATTTTAGATGAACTAATAACGAAGCTACAGACAGATCAGTATTCTAGATACAGTTTAAATATATGTAAACATTTAGAACACTTTTATGTGACCAAAACTGATACAGTTTTTTGCTTGAAGTTGTAAATCAGTTTAACAAGTGTGTTACGTGGGATATAAACAAGTACATGACATTAGCTACGACAGCGCATATACCGCATAAGGTTATTTATAATATGTTTGTGCTATGGGGTGATAGGGCATTACAATGCCCTAAACAAGTAACAGGGCAGGGGAAGTGGGACGAGAGTTAAGAGCATGACGAGTGGGGGATAGAGAGTGGCTCAACTGTTAGTATATTTAAATTGTGGACTAGATACAAATGCCAATAATGGAAGTTTGAAGGACACTGACCTTTCAGCAGATACCTGTACATAACTACAACAAAAACATCCCATTAGGAGGGGTAATAAAAGATTTATAGAGCATTAGTTGAGAGGTCACTGACCTAAACACAAATGTAAGTGATTTTCGTAGTTTTTCGATGTCTCAAATGGCTTGGAAATTATATTAGAAAAAAAAATACTAGTGGAAATACTTCTAAAATGACTTTTTTGAGATTTCAGAATTTGGATGGATGTTCCAGTATAATTACTAATTATAACCTTACTATTTTGTAGAGCATGTAGCAATATTTTGTCTAAAAATATAAATATACTATACAAACGGATGCATCTCATAAATCACGAAAAACGCTTTAACTCTCCTTTCTAGATAATGCTTTTTACCGAATCTGCTGCCAATGTGAGAGGCAAAATAAGCCGGCTAATTCAAAACGGATGGCGCAATAACCACAGGGCTTTCACCGGCTGTAATTTTGATAATGACCTTGATAACGGCGAAATATGGCATTTTTGCAAATCCTTTACTATTTATTTTTCCAGAGGGAGTTTCGAGGGGATTAAAACGAGATAGCGGACCAGATATAAAGGGTTTACTCTGCCTGTAATTTCATTTGGTCACGGGAAAAGCTTCCTAAGAATGAAAAGCATTCGCTATCCGAGATTTCTGTAATTAGAACTAATAATTTTAGAAGCGGATTTAAAATGGTTAGACAGATTAGCCGCTTCATGCATTTTAGAAGATGTTAAACTTGTGATAAGTAAATGTATATAAATTCGAATCATTCCAGTGCCGTCCCTAAGAGATATTTAAATAGTTGAAAATTCTATTCTAACGAACCCATGTCTAGAAGATACCATAAAAACAGTTAACTTACAGTTAAAGCTATAAACAATTTAATGAATTCATGAAAAAATATTTTGCAGTAAAACATATAATACATTACTTTTTTAGTGATAAATATCTATAAATTTCTTTTCGTTATTAGCTTGTTACAAAAAATGAGCTTAACACATCTTTCCAAATTTTATATGAACTGACCTTCTAAATTTATAATAGGGAAAGGGATTCATTGTCTACACTTTTGACACTCTCAGAAGTGAATTATTTTAGAGCACATACGTTATTATGAATGTTTTGTCATTTTCTAAAGTAGAGGTCAAAAATCCAAAGGCTTCTTCTGTGACCAAAAATAATAGTTTTTTGTTATACAAGGTTGTAAGGTCTTAGGACAGCCACTGTCTAGCTACAGCGTGTCAAAAATTAAAAAAAAAACAGTGTTTCATTTTTAATTTCTAAACTGCTTGAGATAATTTAACCAAATGCGGTGTGTATATTATATTATAAAGATATCAAAACTATCCAACTCCAAATCCAAGAATGTTCAGAAATATTTTTCAACTTTCGGAGACAGACTCATTTCAGAAAGGTTCAATTCCTGGAAGACCTTTGAGTGTAATAACTCCTGAGTTGGAAGAAGCTACTCTACATGAACTTTAGGAAGACCCAAATACCAGTACTAGGAACAACGCGGCAATTCTTAATGTGAATAATAAATTGGTTTGGTAATTTCTGAAGCATCAACAGTTATACCCGTATCACATAGAAATAGTTCAAGCCTTACTGCCGCAATATTACCCTGCTGTGCCATTGGATTTTCCAAAAAAATTAACAAGCTGTGAATATTGTTAACCGACGAAGCTATTTTTCCAGAGCTGGTATAATGAACTTCCACAATAAACACGTTAACCATAATGACATAATGGAATTTCGATTTCACCATCAGTTTTCTTTGAATGTATCGGTGGGTATTATTGGAAATTTTCTTGTTGCGCCTTACTTTTTACCAAGAACTTTAACCGATGCCTTCTTTATAATTTTATGTGCAATACTTACAACAACTTAAAGTCATTGGTTGATATATTTTAATGTTTTCTTGCAAGCTTGAAACAGGTAGCACTATGGAGCTATTTCTAGTGTTAATTACATATTATTATAATTTTGTGTATCTTAATTTATGTGTTTTTAAATTTTGTTTTGGTTCCTATCTTCCTTATTCCTTACATATTGTTTGTTTGCTATTTTTAATGTACTTATATTTTCTTTTTTCTTTGCATTTCTTCTATTTTGTATATCTTCTATCTGTAACTGAGCATTCGCCTGTTAAATGGTGTAAAATCAAATAAATAAAATAAAGTTTAATATTTTGGCGGACACGTCCCCGAGATAAGCTATCCAGATCAAAGTTTATCAACCGCAAACCGTAGCTTTTGATTAACTCTTGTTGGCTACTAACAAAATGGGTCGCTCGACCAGCTTGTACTCTTTATGTGTAATTTTCAGTGTCTGTACGGTGCCTGCTGCTCTGAAACATGTCACAACAGAGAAGAGTGAAACAATTGGAAGTGTTGTTAATAATACGAAGTCTTCGACCGAAAGAGACTCCAAAGGAATAGTGGGAAATCTGACAACGGTATCTAGTAAGTAGTTTTTATCTTGTAGAGATAAGGATTCTATTGTTTGCTTTACAAAAATGCACTCTGGAAAGTTCATTTTTTATAAACAAAGGAGTAAGTCAGGCTGGTATTGTAAAGTTCTAAATATATCTTTATCAGTAGTTATATAAATAAATTTAATGCTGCATTTCGTAGAAATTTGCTATATTGGAAATTTGAAGATAAGGAAAATGTGTGTAGAGCTCGAAATAATTATTTATTACAAATAGTGTATTAATTATCAAGAACAGTAAGGAGAGTTTACCGGCTGAAGACAATATTGGAGGAGATTGGTAAACCCTTTACTATTCGAGATGCTTATACTTACTATTTTTGTACGACCATTTTATAAATACAAAGGTGTTAACTAACAAAATATCTCTTACCTAGCAAGGACCACCATTAGGTACGAGCGTTCTCTGCTAGGAGAGTGGGATTAGGATTGAGTAGAGTAGGAGTACATAAGGGAAACCAAAAATAACGAATAAGTTAAAATATATTTCTTTAAATAGAAAACATATAAAAAAATAATAGCAAAATAATTATACAATCATATTTTTTCAGACATAATTATATTCTAGCGATATCGTAATAACTAATCGAGAATTTCTATTTTATATCCGTCCGCCCTAATCTCCGCATTTTTCATATCACTATTAGTTTAATCTGTACTTGTATCAGATTGAGGTTCTTCAGAGAAATTCTCTCAAAGTTTGAATATTCCCTACATCGCGCGGTTTAAGGCGCCAGTACTTTAATCGATGTGGCTAGACCGGTGTGGGTTCGATCCCCGCAGCTGGAAGACCGTATAGCAAATATATTCATGAAGAGGATTGGCACCCTCTCCGTGGGTATGGTAGGGTGGAAGAATGTTAGCTTGGGCCAATGTGGGTCGGTGAGAGATCGATACCAGTCGACATTTGACTACCCCCCTAATTAATAATGTTTTCCAGGTTTCCGTCATTTCTGCACTGAATGGTGGTTAGGGCCTACCAACGTAAGTCGTTCCTGGGCGCAAATGCGGCCTGTTTAATAATAATATGCCGCCCCCTCTACCACACAAGTCTTGGATGATACTATAAATACACTAAGTGCTAGATAAATTAAAACAAACACTCGTTTATTTACGCACAATAACACAATACTTATTAGTACTCACAACACTAATGTGTTATTGACAACACTGTTTAAACAATTTTATATTCACAACATTAATTTATAATGAGTCAACGATAATAGTAATTAAAAAACACTTAGTATACCATGAATGTACAAATTATAATAGGCTGGAGCCTGCGAAATCAGTACTGAAAAGTACTGTCCTATACTGCCAGCAAAGTAAACAAATAATAATCTAAGTTGCATCGTTAACTCTGCCCTGTTTGGCTTTCTTATAGTGTTCAGCTTCGACGTATGTCGACTAGTTGGTCTACATAGTTGCCAAGTTTGTTGCCTACGATTCATAACATAAAACAACTTCGTAAAAATGTTATAATTTAAAATTTAGTGTATGGCCTTTATTATATTCCATATACAAAACGATTTCAATCATTTATGCTACAGCACCAAAGACTTGCAGATCTCATACTTCTGTTATTTTAACAACTTAATTGATTGTACTAAACTTGTTGATTCACCTAATTATTTACTTGTTATACATTGTAATACCAAGGATTGATTGCAGCTCTATTTGTAGAATAACTTCGTCCTTATATAATCATTTGTTAATTTAGGTTATTATTTTATCAACCTACTAGTTACTATTACTATTGGAAACTGCTGTGGATCTTCGACTTGATATATCTGTAAATTCTAAATAAATAAATATAATAATTAATTAATTTAATCCAGAGAAATAAGAATTTGGTTTCTTTCAGTTGAAGATGGCCAAATCTTTCCGAAATCCTGCGGACAGCAGAAGCAGATAATTCACAGAGGAAGATTAATTGGGGGAACGAAAGCCACTTTAGGTGAATATCCATGGATGGCGCGTCTGATGCACAAAGACAAGCAGGGTCACAAATCCTTTGGATGCTCCGGTTTTTTGATACACTCCAAGTACGTCATCACAGCAGCACACTGTTCACATCCTCACCACACTCAAAGAAGGGGGCCGATGTAAGTATAAAATGTACCGAAAGTAGGATAATTTAATTTATTTTATTTTTTTTAAATTACAACATCTTACAGTTTACACTTATTACAGGATGAGGTGAACACTAAAAATGTGATAAATTACTGCAACTAACAATAAAGATAAGAACACTTTTTTAATACGGATAATAGTTGTATTAAATATATCAAGCTGGCTACTTATTAAATTATAGTATCCCACTGAAATAAAGGAGATTTGATTAGCATATTGAACAGTTTCCAATATAATAGATTGGGTTTGATAGTAAAAATTCCAAACTACTGAGGCATACTCTAGCATTGACCTCACATAAGCGTAGTATAATATTTTTAAAATTTCAGTATTAGCAGTCCTTACTGTAACGCGTTATAAATCTATATATGCGCATTGAAAGACAGATGTTTATTAAATATTATCCCTAAATCAGATATGGTTTCTGGGCTTTCAATAATATTATTTACCTTATAATCATAATAGATCAGATCTTTTTTGGGGTAATAGGATATTACGTTACACTTTGCAACATTAAGCTCGAGATGATTATCAAGTGCACCAATCTTCAACGCCTTTCAAATTTTCAGATAACCTAACGCAGTCGGCTTTAGAGTGCGTCTCATAATAAATGTTTAAATCATCTACATAAAGAAGGCATTGAACGTCTATAATATTAACTAAGTCGTTTATAAAAATATTTAATAATAAAGGCCTCAGATTGCTTCCCTGAGGCACTCCGGACGAAACTACGTATTCAGTAGGTTTAATTCTGTTGAACATGACTTACTGTTTTCTGCCCCTCAGAAGAAAGGACAGATTAATTACATTTAATGACAAACCACACAATGATAATTTCCGTAACAGTATGTCATGATCAATTCTGTTGGATGCTATCAAATGTGTATACATCAACCTGGGGCTGCTTATCCAGAGTTTCAGAAATGAATTGTGTGACATTTACTAAATTAGTGCTAGTAAAACGCTTTTTTATAAACCCATGCTGATGTACAGTTAACATTCTGCTGACATGATGGTACAGCCCATTATGCAAAAGAATTTCAAAGACCTTACAGAAATTAGAAATAATGCAGATAGGTCTGAAATAATATTAGATTTCTCACCCCTTTTGTAAATATAATTTGATTTGAAGACTATTCTAAAATAATTATTAAACTAACAACTGAAGCCGAACTAAAGCTTAAATGATCTCATTTATCTAAATAATCGTGATCAATTAGCATTTCTGAAGGCTTGTCCCTATTACAATCCAATAATAGACAACAATAGCCATCTATGAGCTAATATTTCTTATATCTATGGCTCAGGGTCACATTAAGTTAACCATTCACTAGAAATGCTGATGGTATCGTTATAAAAAAATGAAATCATAAGTACTGGTAACTTCAAATCGAATCACATATGACAACGTATACAGGGTAGTTAATATGTATGGAATAATGATTATAACTTTTTAAAAACAACCTGTATACAAATTTGTTAAGAGTACTACTTGAGTATGTTCGTGAGAAAACAATTGCTGCATAAAGGAATCTTTTATTTATTCCTCTTTAGAATTTCATTTTATATTTTCGTATTCCGTAATAAAGACGAGACATCAAGTTTGAAACAATTTCCGGTTTCAGTCAAAACGTAGATTAGTATTCAGTTTTTCATATTATACCCAAATATATAAGAAACACCAACTGTGTTTTTAGTTTTTGGGATGTTTAATTCAATTTTAGTCTTATTGCTTATGTATTTTTTGCTAAATCTCTAAATCCTTGATTCCATCTTTGTAATCCTACCTTCTTTATGTTCACATATTTAAGCAAAAAGTGATTGAAACATATTTGCTGAGTATCACTCATTACTCGTTTCATTCTAGGAAGAAATTTGGTCAGTATGAGTAACAATATATCTGATACAAAGGTATCGTCTACTGAAAGAAAACATATTAGAATCCATCCCTCGCTTCGTCCAGCTCTGCCAACATCACCCAGATGACTACTAGTTTCACATATTCATTATTTTTTCAGATTCTCAGTTGTATTGGGGGAACATAATATCGAAACAAAGATAGACTGCACTCCTGGAGGGACGTTTTGTGCTGATCCGATTCAGACTAGGAAAATTTCCAAAGTGATTACCCATCCAGACTATAACCCTGACAATGTTGCCCATTACAATGATATCGCTATCATCTACCTAAAGAAACGGGCACTATTTTCAGGTGCGTTAATTTCAGCATTACTTACCTAAATATAACTATGTTATTCCAGATTTTGTCCAACCCATTTGTCTCTCAAGGAACGATAGTCAAATTCCCGCCAGGTACTTCTTAAGTGGATGGGGTAAAACAGAGAATGGTGGGTAGAAAATAATTTGAGGGTTGGTATAACTTTTTTAGTGAAATGTACCATCAGTTACATAATTACAAAAACTATTTTCAGCATAGAGGATAAATCCTTATAGAGCATAGCAGGAGTGACATCTTTTGGACATTGAAGAAATAGCTAAATTTGTCTTAAGCTTCATTCACATAAAATTAGTGCGGTTGCATTGGTACTGCAGAAAAGTTATTAAAAAGGGCGCCGTATTCTTGAAATAGTGTTTTCTACAAAATACAAATAATTTTAGACATTTAATAACTGAATAATCTAGGGTTTAGCAAATAATAGGAATTTTAACTCATCCTACGTGCAAATATTCAAAGATACTGAAGTAAAACGGCGAGATATACGGGTGACTTTTGTAACGTTCAGATAAACTTAAAAGTAACGCCTTTGTACTGCAGTTGCATGGCAGAAGTTAAAAGCATTTTAGCTTTTACCAGTCCTTTTCCAGCAATCATACAAGGACCAATCAGAAAACTGTTTTTTTGACAGTAAACAAAAGATTCATATTTTCGCAGGTTAAGTTTTTAAATTAGATTCTAATTTAAAAATTTAGTTTAGAATTGATTTATTTCTAAAAAAAATGGATGTTTGGTTTAGAAACAGTTACTTTTGCTGTTCTTATTCGCAGCGACGTCAATATGTATAAAAACTATACATGCAAAAAAAATGAAAATAAGAACTTGGAGATGGTGGGTGCGACCTATTAACCACAGATAACACATGCAAGGTGATTTCTATAATTTATATAAAGAAATGCGAAATGAGAATGCCGATTATGTTTTCATTTCACCCGAATGACAGTGGCAGTGTTTGATGACTTGCTGAAATTAGTGGGGCCTCATTTAACCCACAGTATACTAGTATACTGTGATTTAACCAAACATTCAAATAGACCATCTATTCCTGCAGATTGTAGGCTTATATTTTATTTAGGGTAGGCTTTTAATTACTATTCGGCAAATGATAAAAACCAACAATTTCCGTAGATAGGGACGTAGTTGACAAAATATAAACATAACCTCTCTGAATGTCAAGAATCTTGAGTTTTTGCGTGTTGCCAACTTACAGCGGATAAATTCCCCAACTTCTTAAGTCTACAGAAATTTTATATAAACAGAGTAAATAATATTTAACACCATACAATTACAATACAACAGTACAACTGCAGTGATATTGCACTAACGTTTATCTGAACGTTACTTTAGTAAAATGTTGTCATGGAAAAACATACAAGGTGTCAAAGTTGAAATTATTTTTTCGTGTTTTTGCAATAACTCGAGTACTCCTGAACTGATTGTCATTAAATGACGCTCGGATAAGTTTTTGTAGTCAGCCAAATTAGAACGTTTTGCTTTTCAAAAATTCATCAGACACTACCTTATATGATCCTGTTATTATAAACTAATATTAAATTATAAAAAAATATTTACTTTATTCTCCTTACCTAACCAAACCCGATTTAATACACAAATTATATTTGGTTTTCTTAAAAACTGTTTCCTTTCCAAATTTGATGACAATTGAATGGACTTTACTCGAGTTTATACAAAAAAAAGAAAAGAAAAAATAATTTCAACTTTGACACCTTGTATGTTATTCCACATCAACATTTTATTAAGACATAATTAGTTATATCTTCACATTTTGTCCCAAAGATGTCGCTCCTGTTCTATAGCCCATTATTAATAGTCCACCATATATAATTTAAATATTTCCTTATAAGTGTATCGTCTGATAAGTCAGTCGGAACTAAAGTGCACATTCTTAGCCTTACTTAAAATTTTTTGACGTGCCCTTGTTATTCTCGGATTTAGGCTATGTGGGGACAGGCCTGCATCAGTAACTTAGTAACGCCCACCCATATTTTGATTTGGGTTCTTTTTGTTGGTATTACAACTGCTACTGTCAAAACCGGTCTTCTGAGACGTCCCGTAGGGCCTCTGTAATCATCGTATCCCATACTTTCAAACTTTCGCCGCTCTTTAGTGTGGGTATCTTCAGAGATCTCTCCGCAAAAGCTTAATTAGACTGACTTATCAGAATAACTTTAGGCGACACTTGACCAAATACCTTTCCTTTCAATTTTTATATGATCAAAACCCATCAGCTATATGTCATCATCTGGTATCAACAATTAATTATTATTTTGTTTGCCATCAGAATCAAGCAGCAAGATAAAGATGAAAGTCGACATCGCCACCTTCGATAGGGAGGAATGCGAGCAGAAGTACTCTTTCCTGAGCATCAACCTCAAGGACACCCAGATCTGTGCCGGTGGCGAAAAACAGAAGGATGCTTGTACGGGTGACTCAGGAGGCCCCTTGATGATGTCTAGTGAGAATGGGACTTGGTACGCTTCAGGTATCGTAAGCTATGGCATAGGATGCGGTACGAAGGGATGGCCAGGAGTATACACCAACCTGGTGAAGTTCTTGCCGTGGATCAAGTCCCAGATAACCCTCAACAGCATGCTGTCCGTCAGGAGCAACTCCAAGAAGAAGGGTAAGAAGCGCCACAAGAAGGTTAAGGCTGTAAAGGTTCAAAGCAAGACCAATTAGTATTTGCTTGGTGTTTGCTGTTAAGCTGCAAGTTTTTCAAAATTGTGTTGATCATTTATGATACGTAATAAAACAGTTTTTTTTTTAATAAAGTTACCTTTGAGATATTTATCTAAACCACCTAAAAGATCCTATTTTTATAAACTAATATTAAATTATAAAAAATCTTTGCTTTATTCTCCCTCTCTAACGTTTCACACTAGTTTAAATAATAAAAAAAACAGATTTGAAAATGGTTCAATATAAACCAAAAGGTTGTAAAAAATAATAAGATAAATTAATTTTACCACAAATATCATACAATATTTTTTCTACAAACAGCATTAAATAGAATTAACCCGGGTAGAAATAAGTTAAGCTTTAAATAGCATCGTAGGCACTATATCAAATTTTCGAAGAGGGCACTTGCCAATGATATATAGTAACCATGGTGGCAACCATTGCTGTATTCATCATTTACGAAAAGTTTGAAAGCTTTGGATTTGTCAATTTTAAACGTTGTGTCTTTCTGCCCTTAAAAACAAAAATGGAAAAGAGCAATCCATTTAAAGAAATCTATGAACCGGTTTTTCAAATTGTATAAATTGTAATATAAGTGTTGGTGTTAATAAAGAAAATACAAATTAAATGTATTGTAAATTTATGACATTTATTTTAAGACACTAGTGCTTTAAAGTGATCATTTTAAGGCACTGGTGTCTTAAAGCAATATTTTTAATGCTACAAGGGAGTGGTAAAAACTGCGTTTTTAACATGTTTATAGAAAAACATCTTTATTAACCCTCAAAAATTAACTATCTTCTTTGTTGAAACACTTAAATTTTGCTAAAATGTAAACAATAACGGAAGTTATTTATTGTACAACTGACAATTTAAGTACAGGTTATCTCTATTTTTTCCTGTTAAAAAGCTCTCTCTTTTTCTAATAAACTTGTATTAGAGAATTTTTTCTGTATTACTTCTCATTTAAGAGCGATGGAAGCGTCAAGTAGTCGTTGAAAAACAATTGAATTTTCATTGCTTAAAATGCTTAAATGTCAATAAGAATAAATAACGGATTAAACTCGATAACTTCTTAATACAGTTAAAACAAAACGTAATGATAATAATAACTAAACTTAACAAATGAGGCAAACGCCCTCATACTACGTACATATTTCATATTACAATCTTCGTCTAACTTCTTTGTGGGCTGCGTTTATTAATATATCTCCGTTTAACTCATTATAAGCGCTTGTGATTTTTTCTTTCAAATGGTTAATGTCTCACAGAAGTGTTCTGTAAACATTATTTTTTAAAACCCTCCATAAAAAAATCAAGGGGTGTTAGATCTGGTGACTTTCTGAGTCACTGAATAGTTCCATTAATCCCAATCCATTTTTCAGGAAAACTGTTATCTAAATATTGCTGCATATTCCTGACCTTGTGGAGTCGTGCTGAAACCATAGGTTTCTCCTTAGCTGCAAAGGCACATTCTTCAACAGTGCAGGAAGTACTTCTTGTAGGAAATTTAGGTAACTCACGCTGTTCAATATGTTCATAAAAATAAAACTCAATTAAATGCCTACCGAAGATGCCGCACCATACATTTACTCCAAAATGGGCTTGGTTTTGAACTGGATTTACAATGTGGAGTTTTTCAATGGACCAGTAGTCTTCGTCGAGCCTGTTTGGTAAACCATTACAGACAAACCGACTTTCGTCCGACTAAAGAACGTGGTGAAAAAGGTTCTTATTAACAGTTTCTACATTTACTACAATTTGAGCTATAAAATTAAGTCTGTTTTCATTACTCCAAATTGTGAATTTTGTAGTCATGATACCTACTGGTCTTTAAAATTTGTAGAACAGCTGATTTATCCAAATTCAATTCCCGGCTAGCCTACCGTATACAATTTTGTGGATTTTTTCGAAATACTGTAACAGTTTAGCTGTATTAACATTATTTCTTACCCTTCGGTTAATTATTTGATTCTTCCGAACAGAAAATGCATCTTCATTTCATCGCGAGGTCACCTTCAATCTTGTAAAAGTTCTATGATCAGGAATGAGGTGCGCCGGATACCTTTCTCGATATAACTCTACAGCTCTTTTTGAATTTTTTTGTGACTCGCCATAAATTAGCAACATATCAACTTTTACTGAATGAGAAAACATGAGCAATGGCGTATTTTGTGACATTTATGCAGTTTAAACAACGAACATTCAATAATTTTCCAGCGACTACTTGATCCTTCCACCGCTAATGTGATTCTTAGGTGGTATTTCTTTGAGACTATTTAGGACGATATTGTTTATAGCTTTTAAACGGGAAGTAATACAGATAAATTTCTCTAATAAAAGTTTATTAGAAAAGAGAGAGCTTTTTAACAGGAATAAAGATTGGGTATGTTTCTGGAAAAAACATAACTGATGACGTCATTAGTCGTTTTTGCCAAATCCTAAAGATTTAACACCATGTGTCCCAAGTTTTATTTAAATTTTTAGTATTTGCACGGTAGGTCTATACTATTGATTTTGAAACACTCTGTACATGTGAAGATACGAGGAAAATTCTTTAAGACTACTTTGGATTTTCTGAGAATTTATTTAAATTTTGGATATGCAAGTTGTCAGATTTATACCTAATACCAAAAATCGCTAATATAAAATCTCGGGGTGTTTAAGTGAAAACTGGGACAGACTGTATATAAAAATATGTAAAAACAAGTTATAAGTCTGTTTGGAAATGAAAGAGAGTAATAAAACCCCGAGATAAAAACCGGCCATGGGCGTGGTAATATTTCGTTTCAGGTAATTATCGGGTAACACTAATGCTAACAGGTAATGGGTGTACATTAGTATATTTTACTGGATACATCATAGGGCAGGAGCCAGTGTATTGTGACAGATCAATCCAGTCTTAGAGCTGAATATACGAAGACGTGCTAGTGCAGTAGAGTAAAATTCGACTTGTGTTTAGTGACCATTGTGCCAGTGGATAATATTGTTTGGGTAAAATGTCGAGTGAAAAGATGTGCGCTGTCTCAGAATGAGAAGATTATTATATTAAATGTATTTAATGCATTGAAACACCAAAATCCCACAATGTTGACGACATCGTGGAAAAGTGTTCCAAAATGACAGGGATTGGAAAATTGGCTATCTACAGACTTTTAAAGGAAACAAAAAATGAACAAGATACTGTAAATCCCCCAAAATCATCTACAGGGAGGACAAAAGTCGTTATAGATGATTTCTTCAAAAATGTCATTCGCAGAAAAGTACACTCATTTTATTTTAAAAAAGAAATACCAACGCTAAACAAAATTTTAAGTGAACATTCAGAGGACAACGATTTGCCAAAAATCAGTAGAAGCAAATTATGGGCCGTCTTACGAGAGTTGAATTTTTGCTGGGAAAAACAGAACAAGTAAGGTAAGGTATGTCAGTTCTTATCGATAAAGATGAAATTATTTGTTGGCGAAGATCCTACTTAAGATCAATTAGAAAATTCCGTAACGAAGGGAGAAATATTTATTATCTAGACTAAACTTGGGTCAACGAGGGATATCCTGTAATAAAAGTATGGCAAGATAAAAATGTAAAAAGTTTTCGACAAGCATTTTTGGATGGACTTTCAACAGGGTTCAAGGCACCTCCAGGTAAAGGGCGAAGATTAATAGTGACCCATATAGGTAGAGCCAGTGGTTTTGTAGATGACGGTTTACTTTTATTTGAATCTAAAAATACAGGTGACTATCACGAAGACATGAACGCAGATGTTTTCAAAGAGTATTTTACACAGATGCTGGATCTTATTCCTCCGGGGTCTTGTCATGTATAATGCCAGTTTCCATTCACGGCAGACCGACCGGACGCCTACGACTGCTTGGAGGAAAGCCGATATAATTCAATAGTTATCCGGAAAAAACATTTCTTTTGAAGCAAATATGGTGAAAATGAACTTTTGACACTTATCAATCTTAATAAATATCAGAAAAAATATGTTATCGATGAAATGGTAACAAATCGCCAAATAACGGTACTACTGTTACCACCTTATCACTGTAAACTTAACCCAATCGAATTAGTCTGGGCGCAGGTAAAAGGAGATGTAGCGCGAAATAATACGACGTTTAAATTAAGTGACGTGAAAATTTTGTTAAAAAATTCCTTGGAACGAGTATCTGTAGATAACTGGCAAAGATGTATATATCATGTATAAAAAGAAGAGAAGAAAATATGGGAACTCGATAATCTAATTGACGTTACTGTGGAACCTATCGTCATCAATCTAGGAGACGAAGATAATTCGTCAAAATATTCAGAGGATAAATTTTAATATACCTACTTTTTTATTTTCTTTATTGTACATTTATACAACACTACATTTTTGAATTTTCAAAATATATATATTTTTGTGTGGAATAAATAAATAAAAATAAAATAAATATTTTGATAATAATATTGAATAATTTTATTTGAATTACTAAAAACCCTCTTACCCCGCTTATGATGCTTAAAGTAGCCTCTAGTTTTGAAATGTTGTTTTTATATTGTTTACTGATAAGAGAAATGGACCGAGAAATTGAAGCGACATAGACAAAGACCGACTGCCGGGGATTAAATTTTAGATACCTGCTCCAATTTAGTACGATTTGATAATAATTGAAATAACTGAGCGTCACATACTTTTATAACAGCCCTTACACTAAACAGGTTAGGTATCCACAAAATAATATACAGAGTGATGAAAATAAAACTTTATTTTATAGTAATAGACATGCAACAAAACCATAGTAAATACGTAATCGATGATTATTATCTAAAACACTACTTATAATAAATAAGACATCATTGATTCTTCTTTGAAAGCGAGCTCTATCTCTCATCACACAAAGTTATTTAAAAGTGCACCTCATCTATACCGATAACACATAATATAAAAATATTGAATATAAGCACCAGTACTACATTTATTTACGATTTACATACATAATAAACTTTTATTACTCTCTTTCATTTCTAAACAGACTATAGCTGTCATTAAATCTAAAAATCTAACCTCAATTTATGATTAAATTACTCTTTTTGTGACATGCACATAACCAAATCAATTTGAAACAGTTCGATGACGCTGTTGTAACTCGAAATAATTGTCCCAATTAGGAATGGGTCAAACATTTCAACGATCAGAAAAACAAAAACCTTGTTTTACTTAATTCTGCGAGCAGAGGTTAAACTGATCAATTTTATTTTTAGCTAGTTATTCATAAAGCAAATGAAATTGTTTGTGATTGACTGATTTCATCGAAAAACTAAGTATTTTATTCACAAACATTGCATTGCTGTTATGCAGACATTTATAAAACTATCTTGAATTTCGCGCCATTTTGTCGAGCACGGTATTGGTGATTCGATGAGTTATTCTCGGCTGGGGCTTATTAAATAAGTTAACGGTCGACAGGCGCTCACTTTGTAGAATGGCGCGCTGGATCGACTTGTGCTATTCGTGTTTTATTTTTAGTGTATATATCGTAAACATTGCCTCGAACGCGACTACGGCAAAGTACGGAAATGATGAGCATGGTAAGTAGTAAATTATATACAGACAAATATAAGCCAAGAAATTGAGAAACAATTACAGGAATGCTGAGTAGCTAAAAATATAGAAGAAGAGTTAAATAAGGACAGGAAGAAAAATTACAGGAATTCAATCTTAACCTAACTTACTGCTAACTCGTCTGACCCGAAAACTGTACAAATATGTAAATATACTTGACACCCAACAACTAATATTTAGATTATGTTCGGAGAGTCCTGCCGAATAATAAGTACACTTTTTATAAATTAGTAGGTATATTTTAACTATATGACTAAATGTAATTTGTTAAATTTAACATTCTTATCGAGAGATAAATATGAAAGAATAATGTTGCGGTGGTCTATAAATAGTTTTAACTGCACTTGCATATTTAAGCTTATACATTTATTGTTGACTATAGAGACTCATAAAATAGATATTCTCATACATTTCGTAATTTATTTACAATACGTAAAAGTAAAGTCAAAAACTTTCACTCTCTATAGTTTAAAAGGCAAGCATTTTTATGTTAATGCAATAAACTGCTTTCACCTTAAATTACGTGTTATTTCCAAACTGCTATGTAACGTACTTCAAAACGTTTCTACTAACTGACTGATAAGTAAAGTATTCCCCAATCAATAGACCGCATTAATGGTGATGTCACAAATTAGGCAACCAGCATTATAAGATTCAAACAATTGTCGCGAAAACTTACCTATAAAGTTTGACCTTAAGCGAAGGTGACTTAAGAGTCAAAATAAAATTAACAAAATAACACTATCTCATTTTCCTATTCAATTACCACACTTATTTAAGAAATATCACGTGGTAGATCATGTATACAGGGTGAGTTAGAACTTATCTTAAAAAAGTGGGAATAGATGCGTCATGACAAATGCAGTCAATACAGGGTTAACTATGACTTAGTAAAAATATTTTAAGAGGGGATAGGGAAAAATAAGAATTAACGGAATCACCCTTCAAAAAAATTCCAAACTTATTTATAAAGCCAAAAAAAATGTTTTTCGATATTATTTTAAATCCTTATTCAACGCCGCCAATGTTAACTTGCTTGTTGGTTGCCTACTCTACAAGCATGCAACAGTCGCTCGCTCAGTCGGTATCGCTGTCATGTCATAATTCAATTTCTGTGTTTACGTTGTATTTTTTAAACGTTTTATAATTATTAAATAAAGACATTTGTGTTGGGCGCAGATACTTTCCCACAATATAGTTCGCCGGTTTGGTTTTCTAGGTTATGGGACAAGACTGCCGCGGTTACATTAAAACTTGTCTATTATCTGTTCCTTTCGTTCGATTTTGTTATAATAAATAGGCATTTTATCTAATTGTACCTACAGGAAGTGTCTTTTATCGGTAGTGAGTGGCTGTAATGAGTGAATATGTAGTTTTACCAGTTTATAACAAAATAATGAAAAACGAATGCAAAATACTGGAGCTAACTGGATTAACTATTACCTATCTATCAGGTATTATTACTAATAAGAATGTTAATTTTTGTCGTTTCTACATTTAGAAACGCTACAAAAAGACGACCGCATGGTAGTTGACATAGTTGACAGATGTAAGCTTTATCTATGAATCTAAGCCATTTCAGTCAATTCTTATCATAGGCGCCGACTTTCCGTAGGAAAAAGGGTTTTACCCCATTTTTAAATATCGAGCTAAAATTCTGGAATAATTTTTTTATTGTCTTTTAGGCCTCCCTGAGCACGTGGTCAAATTTTTTGTACTTATTCATAGTTAACCCTGTATAAGTAAACATTTTTTTTGTAAAATAGGCTGCTGTAGTCTCTAGTCTGACGATTTCAAATATCCGATTACTTATGGTATTAACTTTTTTCTGATTTAGCAAGTATGTATATTAAAAATGGTTTTTTACTGTATTAGAAAGGTATTTTAAGCTATCAAATATCCTACAATTCTTATCAATGAAGTCATATGTATGCTCTCTGATACCAAAGTAAAGTAAAATTATTTTAAATTAAATATTGACAATGTCAAAAGTGAGTTTAACCTGACAATGAATTTAAATTAAATATAATAACTACCTACTTAATTGTACCCTCTATGTAACCGTTTTTTATATATTTTTAGGTATTAACAATATTGTGTGAAACTAACTATTCTGCAGACTAAAACCCCGACCAGCGTTGAATTAGACCCACATATCTACCCATATATTCTTTATTATTAGCCTTTGTAACATTTTTTGCTGTATTAGAAAGGTATTGTAAGCTAATATATATCAATATTGTTAATACCTAAAAATATATCAAAAATGGTTTGCGTTTAGCAATTCGCAGTTAATGAGTATCGTTTTAATTTATGGTGAAATTAAAATGCTTTAGCAGAACGATATTCCGGTAAATATGTGCCAAGTACAGCTACTCTTTCAACGGTGTGCAGTGAGTGCAAGTGTAGTGCAAACGGAGGCGTGATGCGGGAAATTTGTAGCCCGAATCGTGGAAGAGATGGAGGTTGAGGACGTCCACGGCGTATTGGAACAGTGCGGCGTATCATACACGAGGCTCATTTATATCTGTACCATGTACAACGTGTCGAAACAAGTTTAATTAAACCGGATAAAGCTGAAGCAATTAGTTTGATTGTGAATATACCGTTAACTTTATTTACACTAAACACAACATTGACGATTGCAAACATATATTTAATGCCATGAAGTACATATATACTCACTTATACGAAATTTAACACTAAATAACAGAAAATCAGGATAATCTTAATATAAAAATTTTCTGTAAGTCAAACCAAATGAAATTAGTTACTCAATTGAGCTTAATTCTGCTTTGCTGTTGGTAGAGAAAGAACACATTTTAAATATTTATTTAAAACATTTAAAGAAAAAAATATTTTAAAATAGTTGGTCCAAAACTAGCAAATAACATTCGTCTATTGAAATCTAGTGAATAATTGTCTTAAATATTTCTATTAACAAAGAAATAAATCAAATTTCAATGTCTCGTTTCCAGTCAGATAATTTCCAATGGGCACACACACGTTTATAAAACGTTTTTAAAACGTTGTACTGGTTAATTTAACGTGTTGCGTTAAAAGTTTCAATATTTGTAGTTGTAGATATCTATAGTTAAAAACTTAAACGTATAAAATATATTGTTTGAAATACATTAATAATATTTACATTTCATCTAGAGGTTGAAGTGAACACTAGAAATTGATGTTTTTGTTTCTAGCGTTTATTTAACTAACATATACGTATATTATAAGTATATACTTTAATAATATTTAACTGCACGTTAAGTGCAACATTTGTAAAACGTATATATTATGAGTTTCATATTAAACGTTTTATCCAAATGTTAATATCACGTTTTCTACACAACGTTTCAGTAACATAAAAATAAAACGTATAAAATACATTGATACTACATCTGTTTTCAAGTGAAGGTAGAATAAAAATAAAACGTTTTCTGGTTACGTTTACTTCACGACTCTTATTTTGGTTTAAGAACCAATCCTCTGCCCTAGACTATGATGCACACTATACAGGGTGATTCATAAGTAGAGGTCAAAAATGCAAATGCGTATTATTTGGCCAAAAATATGGGCTTTTTGTTATATAAATGTAAGGTCTTAGGACAGCTACAGCGTGTCAAAAATTAAAAAAAAAAGTTTTTAATTTTTAATTTCTAAACCGTTTGAGATTATTTTACTAAATTCGGTAAGCATATTTAGTATGAAAGTAGGCATAAAACAAAAAATTACCAGTTCTACAGATTTACCAGTGGCGGAGGTGTGTAGCATTACAAATAAAATAAGTCATCATCTGTGCCATTGGATTATCTTCACTTTTTGTTTCTTTACACTTTTTTATATTCCAAATCGATCAACAACAAACTTGATTTATTTGATTAAGTTCATTTTTACGGTACTCATTACATTATTAAAGTGATAACGAAATAAATAATTAAAAACGAAATTACTTTACTATGATTTAGTAAAACGAATGTTGGAAATGGCCATCTTCAGCCAAAATATATGCTTCAGATCTTCTTGAAATTGCACTTCGAACACGTGCAAAAATTCCAGGAGTAGCTCTTATCACATCATAACCAGCTATAATTAGCTGACGCACATGCTTCTCATATTCAATGTGAACCTTATAAACTAATCTCTTCAGATGTCTCCAAACAAAAAAAAATCAATAGGGTTCATATGGGGTGATCTGGGTGGTCAAGGTTGACCTGGATCATGAGTGCCTCGTTCAATCACGTTATTACCGATTCTTTCATTTAAAAATTCACGAGCAGTCAAGTAGTTCAGGTAAAAGGTTTTCAGGAAAATGTTTGTAGGAGACACCGGTTAAAGTTCTTGATAAAAAGTATAGCCCAGCAAGAAAATTTCCAATAAAACCCACCCATACATTCAAAGAAAACTGATGTTGAAATCGAAATTTCATTAGGGTTTTAATTAGACCAAATGTATTTATTATGGAAGTTCATTATCTCTGGAAAAATTAGCTTTGTCGGTAAACAATATGCCAGCGGTAAAGTCAATATTTTTTTTGCAAAATCCAGTGGCAAAATTGTATGCGAGCAGGATAGTCTTACGGCAGCAAGGTTTGAACCCTTTGAATGTGATAGGTATAACTGTTCATGCTTCAGAAAGGACCAAAGTAATTTATAATTTACGTTAAGATTTGCAGCAATCTTTCTAGTACTAGTATTTGGGTCTTATCCAATTTCCTGTAGAGTGGCTTATTCCAACTCAGGCGTTCTTACAATTAAAGGTCTTCCAGGAATTGGACCTTTCTGAAATGAGCCTGACTCCAAAGATATTTCTGAATATTCTTGGATTTGCAGTTGGATCATTTGGAAATTATTCCATATAAATTCACCTAACCTCAGTACCATTTCCATCTGCAAGGTTATAAATGTAAATCTTATGGGCCATTTCAGCATTTGTATATGCACACCAAATTTAGTTAAATTATCTTAGGCTGTTTAGAAATTATCAATTAAAAACTGTTCTTTTTTTAATTTTTGACACGTTGTAACTGGACAATGGCAAAAACCCTTATTTCTGACCACAGAATACACCCTTGGAGTTTCAACCTATACTTAAGAAACACCCTGTATAAAACCAAAAGCATAAATTTCATCAAAACTGAATGTGACAAGGAACAAAAATACAAACTATACCTGTATTATTTATTTTGTCTAATTGAAGTAAGTTATTTATTAAATAGGTATCTGACTTTGATTTCGAAAAAGTTATAAGAAAATGCAGCCGTTGCAGTGAATGAATGATTAATTATACTTGTTATAAATTTACCTTGCCAACAATACCATTTGATTTTTATGTTGAAACTCAAGGTGATTTCAGATTTGTTCAATAAAAATTTTGTAACTTTTCTGATCACAGGGAACATACCTCATTATATGTATTCGTATCTGTTTCAGTTATTGTTACGGAATGCAGAACTCCAAATCATGACATTGGATTATGTATCAGATTTAAACAGTGTAACGTACTGTTCAATCAAATGAACAATACGGAAGCTCATAATTTTTTGAAGGCATCACGATGTGGATCAGCGAAAGACGACGATTCAAATCCAAGAGTGTGCTGTGGAAAGTACGATAATTTCCTACCTGGTACATGAATATTTAATAAATTTTTAAGAATACGGGATGAATGAAACGTCCTTGTACTTCCGCTAATACTGAGCTCACGTGTTAGATAATTATAAGAATTTGAATATTATTATAATGCACACTATACATTTTAAACGACAAGTCCTCAGTTAATTGCCTTAGATTATATTTCTAATTTGTTAAATCTTATTTTGTAGACTGACGAAAGTTATTTTATTAGTCATGGTATTCGATAACTTTAATTAATTAAAGCTCATGTTGTGGTCCAACAAGTCATTTTATTAGTCATGGTATTCCATACTGGAAAAATATTCATATCATTAGACGAAAATCCATGTATTATCTACTAGAGATACTGAATGCCAGGTCATTTTACTGTCAATGAATGTATAGTGTAGAACTGTAGAGTGCCACTTAATGGGACCATAGTTTTAAGATGATATGTTAACGAGACAAAGACATTGCAATTTTCTTACAAATAAAATTCGTGTTCTATTAAATGTGCCTTTTCAAATTACAGAGCGCCTTACCATAATGCTCCAGTTATTGAAAGCTATGTAAATTGGCTTTTTGAAAATAATTCTAACGGTCCATATTTTGTTCAGGGAGCATCTAATCTTTCCTGTTTATTTTGAGGAGCACTAAAAGATAAGGTGCATAAAACATTACAGATTGTGTTTAAATAATATCAGGTAATATTAAACCATTTAGAGTTTATATGCTCTTGTTATTCTGCTTATTTATTTGTTTTTTTTCTGTGAACTTATTTCAGCTTACTTCACTTCAAATTCTAGTAGTAGGTCCTTGGTGTCAAAAGCGACATTCGAAATAAAATGTTTAAACAGAACTGAAATAGATCTACAAAACAGTTATTTTAATATACCTAGACTCTGTTTAAGATGAAGTCATGATTTTTAACCATTACTAAAATCTTACAAGTTACTGATCTTGTATGTTGAGTTCAGCATTAGCAAAGGGCGTTTCCTTTAGAAAAAAAAGGTATTAAAAAAATCGCTGATACACTTCTAGGGCAGAAAGCAAAACAGTGGCGTAGAGGCGGGGGTAAAGTGACCTTTTTTAAAAATATTTTCTACACTATTGCTAATTGTGTCAAATAGATAAAATTTTCTTATATGGGATGATTCAGAACTTATTCGAAAAACTGAAGATATGTGCATTAGGGTTGGAGTGGGGATATGCTCTCTAGGTGGCAAACGAACGAGGTCAGTAATGTTGTTTTATTTATGGTGGCAGTGTCAATATTAAAAATTTTCAAAATGGCTCATGTGTACAGCAACTCTCGAGTTGATGGACATGGTTCTTATTTATGGAGAAGTTAAACAAAATGCATTGGCAGCTTTGCACTTGTATGCGGATCTATCCCTACTTTTACGACAGTGATGCAACGTGGATGTGATACTGGCAATTTACGTGCAAATCGTGGACGAGAAACCGAAGAACAAGTGTTGAATGTGGCCCGCGAAAGTGAGTGAAAGGCGCATTGCTAGACAGATGTCTGGAGTGTGGCGCTTGCTATACGTTCAGTGCTACCCTCATCATATCCAGCGTGTTATCAGCGGATTACCCATTACAAGTTAGGTTTTGTGAGTGGTTGTTGCAACAAAATGCTGAAAATTTTTAATTTACTGCTGATGTACTAGTTACAGATGAAGTTTTAATTATTCGAAATGGAATACAGAACATTCACAATAGACACATTTGAAAACTCGAAAATCCGCACGCAATTGAATGGAACCACTTTCAACGGCGTTTTTCACTGTTTTCATATTGCCCAATCGTATGGTTGTTCGATATTATATCTATCAACGGAACGGGGTAGACCAGTAGCATGGCCTCCGTGGTCTCCCGATTTAAACCCTTTTGACTTTTTTTATGGAGCCATAAAATAATTTGTATTTACAAGAACAGCAACCAGGAGAAAACATTGGCTTTAGTACAGCAAAATTGATGCGTACCCAAATGTGTGTACAAGACGAGGGACAATATTTCAAAGTTTTTATAATATGTGCTAATTTCTTATAAATTTCATGTTTCAACAGCGATCAACCCCAATTCTTCTTCAAAATTAATGCAACGAAAGTTTATTAATTTTAAAGAGTCGTTACAATGGTCAGATTTATCTATCTTTGAGATTCCAGCGGCGTGCAATAAAATAGTTTTCAGAATGCGTATATTATTTTTTTGCATTACCATTTTTGTACATGTGTGCTGAATATTCCTAAATTTTGTAATTGCCCTCTAGAGGGAGTCTACGTCACTGCTGTACTTTCCAACCTCAAAAGTGTTTTAAGGGTTTTTTTAATCATTCTGCATAGAAACAATATAATTACGCATTTTAAGTAGTAGTTAGCAGAAACCGAATTTTCCCAACGTCTTGTGGTCGTCAAGATGTAACATTAGAGAAAAGAATAGTCGGCGGCACAGAAGCTGGCCTAGGCGAGTTTCCATGGATGGTCCGTTTGATGTACAAAAATAAAAATGGTGAAAAGATTTTCGGTTGCTCTGGTTTTTTGATAAACTATAGACACGTCGTTACTGCAGCCCATTGTACGCACCCGGGTTATATTGGAGATAAAACGATGTAAGTAAAATTGTCTAATATTTTCCTTTGCAAAACTCTTATATTTGAAGATTCCACATTGACGTTAATATCATTAGTTCTTAGTAACATTTTTCCTATTGTTCATTCTGAACGCGATACGTCCAACATTTTACATTGAACACGCTGCTTGACGTCCTCTACTAATAGCTGCCAATATACTTATTGCTATAAAAAATATGATATGTATTCACAAAGATAAAAAATATATATGATATTTATAAAGACAAAAAATACAGTTTACACGTGACATTGCACAAAGACGAACAGTATGAACGTTTTCAGGTTTGGGTAAAATTTGCTTTATCCATAATACTGAACGAACACAATCAATTTTTGTTGAAATATATTTTTTTTGATTTGATTTTAATGGATCAAAGATTCAAACTGCTAACCTTCTGCAGCTTGAAAATGACCCAGCTTGTCTGCATATTCTTGATTGCTTCGTTACTTCGCATCTTCAGTTTTATTCAGTCTGTTACAATTCACATTGCTTTTCAAGTATCCCCATAAGGAAAACTCAACTTCCAATCAGGAAATTTTGCAATTCCCCCAAATTCTAATCTTCTACCAATTCAACGGTGTGATAATTGATGGTTCAAATAGTTTCTTACAAATGGCTGCGTGCATACACTTCTTCGTTTTGATGAGTGGGGCTTCCAGCAACTATTAGGTACTGCTGTTTTGTTGAAAGAAAGAAATATTTTCTCCAAAATTTCCACTTTCAACCCCCAACATGTTGCATACGAAATTAATCAGAAAGATCAAAGCTTTCATACAGTGCAAACACAAGTGGTGACATTTAAATACAACAACCTTTAATAATGATATTACAATATTTAAAAAATTAACCAACCGTCAGTATCTTGTTTAACAAATATTATCCAAAAAATTATTTAAAATAATTAACAGTGTAGTTTAAAAAAATAACAGTTATAAGTTGTAACCATATTACATTATGTTTCCTGAGTCTGTTTCTTTCTTTTCAGTGTTGCAGTGGTGTTGGGCGAGCATAATACTGAAACAAATCCAGATTGCTCTGCAGACTGGAAAACCTGTCACTTCAGGCACATCCGTAGAGTAACCAAAGTAATTATCCATCCAGGGTATAGCCCTCAGAGTCGTGCATATTACAGTGACATCGCTATTCTTCAACTGAGAAGTGGTGTGAGGAGGTCAAGTAAGGAAGTATTATAAATATATTTTGTTTATTGATATTTATCGACCTTAGTATAATATTATCATTATTTTAAAACTAGTACAAGGTTGGTCAGATATTTCCTTATTTTTTGAACATTAGGCATATCACTTTAAAACCATTTTAGAATTCTTCTCATAGGAAGGCATTTTGACCAAGACCAAGACCTATTTTCAAAAAAGTTTCTTCCTTCTTCTTCCACAGTCCATGCTTTTATTTATCTAATATGGTTTTCCAGGTTATTATACCCTGATCTATGTAACTAGTTGCTGCCAGTAACATAATTAATGTGCAAACTTCTAGTTTAGCTGAGAATATTTGATCTGCTCTTGTAGTTCTCAGGCTTGTTTCACTCATATATTAATTTCAGATTCCTCCTCTTCTCCCGTACTTCCAAATGCTTTGCTCCTATTCATTGTCGGTATCTTCAGTAGTGACTCCGAAATTGCTGCCTACCTCTACAAAGTCTAGTCCGAGAACAACAAGAGCAACTGAAAGATTCTATACTAAAGCTAGGGATGTGCACATTAATTCTGTTATTGGCACTGTCCTGTTACCTAGGTCATGGTTTACCCGAAAAAACATAGTAATTCAAATACGTAATTAGAAAAGCTATTTAAGAAATGTTTACAAATTAAATACTTTTAACTAATATTTTGAAAAGTTTTATTATTATCTGACAACCGCAACCCGTAATCTACTGTGGTAAAAACAAATAAAGTCGTACAAAAACATTCATGATTTCTTTAAATATTTTCCACCAAAAATAGGCCATGCATGTATACATACAGGATGTCCCTGCTTTGACCTTAATCATCGAGGGTGGCTCATCGGTACATGCACTTCAGGGACACCTTGTATAGATAAATTAATTAAATTATTATTTTATTTGTTTCAGAATATGTTCAACCTATCTGCGTATTATGGAATTACAGTCAAATTCCAGCCAGATACTATGTAAGTGGATGGGGTAAAACAGAAAAAGGTATGTTCATAAATTTTCTATGAAATCATTATATATAATATAGTTTACATTGTGCTCTGGTCAACTGAAAACTGGTAACATGCTTTTATAGGCAATAGGAAAGTTAATTAATTTTTTTTCGTATACTGTCTAATTTTTTAATAGAACACCCTGTTTATTTTTTTAGTTTTTGGATTCTCCTTTTATTTTTAAATATATTTTATTAACAATGTTCAATAACTAACCATTTTTTATATAATGTTGTAAACAGATTTTTGGAGCAATATTTTTTAATAAGTAATCTCGGGAATAATACAAAAAAAAACAATAACATAACTATTATAAAATATGCTCAAACTGTAATCGATTTTCATTTTGACACAATTCATACCTCCTTAAAAGTTCTCGTGTACAAGTAGTTCTTATAACTTGGAGTTATTTGGCAATAAGTATATTTTGTAAATCTTCAAGGTCAACTAAATAGAAAATCTAAAAAGGGTTTAAGGAAATCATTGTGGCTACCCTATAGCACTTAAACATCCAATCCATTTATTATTAGCCTGTTTAGCAAGTATCTGACATGAATCTACTGGTAATAAAACTGGTAATAAAAAGTTTTCCAACATCTCCAGATAAGAATATTTATCCTCGGTGGTAAAAAAGTAAGGTTCAATAATTTGGTTTATCTTTTTCCGCACCAAGCATTATATATTCTGCTCAGTATCTACAGTTTGGAAAGCTAACAACTTTTGGATTGAAAAAGAAGGTTACTCCTCGTGAATGGATTGGACGGTTAGGTTCTATTGGATGGCCACAACGGTCTTCAGATCTTAATCAGCTTGATTGATGACGAAGTTTACGCTAGATATTTTAAAGAAAAAAATAAAGAGGAAGTAGTCCAGATACACCAAAATACAATAATTCATTTAGTTTATAAAGAATTTAGGAAAATGTGTAGTGATCGAAATACAACAAGTACAATTTTAGTTAGTTAAGTAGGTAGTTTTACTTAGGTGTTAGTGATCTGTGTTTCCATTAAGTGTTGAACCTTATTAAAACCAAAAATAAAAAATTTCATACGCAACTTTCTAAGTTCATATCTGAGATTATATTGGCATTAGTTGTCTCTGTAACATTTTTAATTTCTTCTTAAACAATGTAGCACTTTACTCTTGTCACAATTTTACGTTTTGTTTTTAACACTCTGTATTTTTCAATGCCATCTTCACAGTTGCTATGTAGATTTCAAAACTTTTCTGAAAGAAAGAAATAAAAAAGTTGGCTGGTATAATTACGTCTATTCGTGGACACACTGTATACAGGGTGTCCTTTTTAAAATAACGAAGTTAGTGTCGACTTTTCGGTATAAAGGGAAGTACTGGAAGGTTTTAAATTTAGATATTTTAGTTGTATAAGCTCCAGAGACTTTGCCATTTTGTCAAATTCACAAATTTTTCGGTTCAATATTTTGCCAGATAACGATCGATGCAGTTCCCTGTGGAACACCCTTTTCTAATATTCTCGTTTATTTGTGAATTATTTAAAAATAAAATAATTTAAAAATTATGAACTTCAATGCCTCGAAGACTACCAATCGTTCGTTTAACTGGACCACGCTGTATACTTTATTGAATCCCTTTATTTGCGTCCCATATGGAAGACTACAATAATAAAATGAGGCAATTTTATAAGGTATTTTGCATGAACTGCATCCTTAATATTTAAAAAAAAATTCACTTTTGCAGAACTATTCAGCACGGTCATGCGGAAGGTCGAAGTAAAACCTTTTGACCCAGCAAAATGCAGAGAGAAATTCTCTCCGATGAACGTCAACATCAAAAGCGATATTCAGATATGCGCTGGCGGTGAAAAGGGCAAAGATAGCTGCGTGGGAGACTCCGGAGGCCCACTGATGATGGTCAGTGACAACGAAACTTGGTATGCCGCGGGAGTCGTAAGTTTCGGAATGATGGAATGCGGTCGTAAAGATCTTCCAGGAGTGTATACCAACATAGAGAAATTCATTCCTTGGCTGGAGTCTCAAATAGAGCAAAGCTTCCAGAACTTACCGATTAAAGAAGAGAAGCCAGAAAAGCCAAAGGTGACTATTAAATAAAATCCTTAGTTATTACTTGTTACTGACTACTGAGGATGTACTAAAATGACTTTACTCTTCTGGAAATGAAGGTATAACAATTGCTTCCAATCTCATACATCGGCATTATTACAGTTGAACACAATAGAAGTCCAAGAAAAATTTGAATACATCTTATTTTTCTACATAGTTTTCGCTTTTATTAATATATTTTTCTAAAAAGTATACATTTTTAACGCATGCTGTTAGTGTCTAAAATCTAACTGGTGTTAAAAGTAAAAGAATAAGTAATTCCGTGGTTAATCTCATTAGTAGTTATTTCTGTGAAACTTATACCAGGGTAGGGAGCAATGTTATCCGTTGTTTTATACAAAATTTAGCCCACGATGCTCTTCTTGTTTTGTAAGAATCTTCTATATAACCTTCCGCTACTGGACTTCATTCACCGTATCTCTGTAATTGTAGTAAGATTAGCATCAGAGTCTGCTAACAAACTAGTCGAAGATCGTCGAAAGCAATATCCAGTATAACGGTGAGAATGGGGCAAATTTAGAAATTCGGCAGTATTGGCAGGCATCTTACCAAATGCGTTGATTCCAACTGGAGTCGTGGCACATTTATTCTTGATGTATTTTATGAAAATTCTTGGATGATTACTGTTCGCATCAAACCTCGACGATCTTCTTGATCTTCATAATTTACCATGCTGAATAACTTTTTCAAGTAACATATTGCTGTATTTTTAGCAGAAAAGGCACTTTACTGAATATTTCAAATAGAATTATTTCGAAAACTGTTACTCCTACCGACTTCAGCAAAGTATACCTTTTTCAAATAAATCAGGTAGGAGAATCGATTGTTTTGATAGTCAGATGGATACACTAAGCTGCAAAAAAGTTCTGCGATTTAAAAGAAACGTGGTGTGCCACAAGTGGCGCCCTCTACTAGTGACGTCAAAATTATAAACAAATTTGAATTTTTCGCCCACAAAAACCCCCGATTTACAGATTGTATGTAAATATTTGGATTTCTTAAGAAATATCGAAAATAAAATTTTAACTTTGCCACCCTGTATTTTTTTTATTATGCGACTTATCGATTTATTTTCAGCTAAGGAATCTGTGGTCCCATTTTTTCTATTTCATTTAAAAACACCCTGTATTATTGAATGTCAAGTTGCACAGTTATTTGCACTTTAAATCTGTACTTAAGTCTACGACTGTACCTTTCTCGCCAAAAATACCGTATTGTTTGTTAATCTACTATGACTTTTCATCATATCAGAGATCGTTTTCTATCGTTGGTGGTACTACGGCTGTACAGTAGGAAATGCTATCGAAGATAGCCATGGTCCTACGTAGATGTAGTGACCTTTGCAGATGGTCGCATCCAGTGCTTCCAAACGTTACCCCAATTTTCACAGTCATCATCTGCTTTGGTGACTCGCGAAAGCTTCGCCACAATTGGGAGCCTCTTAGTCACATTAATTCTGTGACTGGCGACGACCTAGGCCACTGCTGAACGACTAGAAAAAAACATACTAATTAAATTATGTGAATGTTGTACTTTTCCTGATTACATTCTGCAATTGCTTCTATTATATTTTAAAAATGTTTGAATTTAGGAGAAAGTGAATTTTGGTAATATCTTTTCTACCTCTGTAGATAATAATTTTAAGACGAATATTTTACAACAATTACTAAAAGCAGTATTATAACCAAAGTTCTTTCTTGTGATAGGCTTCAAAAATATTAGTAGATACATTTTTATATCTACCATTTTTTATCTGTTTGTAGTTATATTTATTTTTTATTATACAATTATTTATTTATTACACTTAAGAGTACACAAAAGTAATAAAACTCTAATTCTCTCGATATTTATAGAAATAATTTTAAGATAAGATAGATAAGAAAGTTTCTCATTATTAGTGGATTTATAAAAATTAAGATATATTATATTATAGTTATATTTATTTTTTTATTGTATAATTATTTATTTATTACATATAATAGTAACATAACGTAATAACGATACAGATCTGTAATTAAAACCGAATATTCGCATTAGCATAAAAATATGTAGTTTAAGTAAAATTATTGTATTTATTTTGCGTGTAATAGTTTGTATCTAACATTTCTATTAAATTAAAGATTTTTTGAAGTTTTGCTTCAAGTTTTATTTCTAAATACCAAAAATGTTTTTGAGTTTTTTTAAGACGAAATTAAATAAAAAATAGTTACTTATTACAACTAATTATGACCACAAAATTACCATAGAAACTGCTTAGTAAACCACTAATTACATAATATTTAGTAAATTATCTAGTACAGTATTGCAGCACAGCACTTTTAAGTTAAAAAATAAATTGAAATAGAATTTACATTTTTAATCATCCAAGGATGAAACAAATGATCAATTTTAAGATAACAAATCATATATTGGCAGCTCAAGTGATTTTACATTCTAACTTGGGTTATTTATATTATATCTATAATTATTGCTTACATGCGGTTTATTTCAGTTCGTAGATCCAACAAATATATACAGGGTGTCGGTAATTTTAAGGGCTTATATATTTGACCAAAAGCTTTTAACAAAAAAATGTCTAAAACGAATAGTTTGTCTACAAATACATTTCAAATATAAAAATAACAACTGCAATAATATGCAAAACTACGTTACGAAACTACAAGCTAAGGTACAATTAAGATTAAGTAAAAGCGCCTGTAACGTAATTTGTTCATAATTTAATTTTTGGATTAATATTTATGAAGTAAACAATTGAAGTTTTCGAGAAACTCGTTAAAACTGTAACGTACTGTAACGTTCGACAACGCTGCAGTGTCAGGCTGTTGCTGATAACCTAAAAGTAATATTAGTCGTAGTGGTGCGTATAGATAACACAGCCCCACAAAAAAAAAGTTCATACACAAGAGAGTGACATATGTATTCCCATGTATTTTTCGACGCTGAATCCGATGCCAAGCTCAGAATTGAGCCTACACGTCTGGAATTGGCCCCAGGGGCCGAAAATGGCCTAAAATCCGGTTCACGGGATAAGGCGAAGTCGACGCTGAATTTTGGAGCTAAAGCCGGATTTGTGCTCGAAAAGTTTATGGCCAACTGAAATTCCGGGTTTGGGTCCGGGAAAATGACTCCATGGGGCGGGAAAATCCTGTTTTGGACGTTTTTCGTATGTTTTTCAATTTTGGACCTGAGACTAGGTGTGAAAAATTTTTGGTCAGCTGAAATTTCCAGTTTGGGTCCGGGAAAATGGCCCATTGGGACCGGAAAATCATATTTCGGACGTACCAGTCACAAAAGTGGGATTTTCATGTATCTTTCAATCCTGGTCCTTAGAGTATGCTCAAAAAGTTTTTGTACAGCTGAAATTCCCAGTTTGGGTGCGGGAAAATGGCCCATTGGGGCCGGAAAATCATATTTCGGACGTACCAATCGCAACAGTGGGATTTTTATGTACTAATTCCTGTAGCTTTGACTGTGCTTGACAGGTTTATGGCCATGTGAAATTCTCTGTTCGGGACCGGGAAAATGACCCTTAGGGGCCGGAAAATCGTGTTTTGAGAGATTCCAATCGACCACGGTATGAGTTACGGAATTTAAAAGTACATGAAAATACCAATGTCTCAACTCTTTCAAAAATTGACATTGTGAGTAAGGTGGAGCTAAAATCTGATGCTGTGGTGCCGAATATTATAAATATGTTGGAAGAAATTAAAAAACACTTGGATATTTCTAGATCAGATCAAAGTTTTGAAAATATGCTAAGTGCAGCTAAAATGGTTGCAGAGGACATTGATTGCGAGGCCACATTTCCATCTGTGGAAGCAGTTAGACCCCGCAGAAAAAGGGCAATGCTTTCTTATGAAAGTGAAGATGAGACCATACAATGCCCTGAGAGACATTTTAAAATAAATTTTTATTCAACAATTTTGGATATAGCCTAAAACAAAATTGAGGAGCGCTTTGAACAGCTACACAATCACAATGATACATTCGACTTTTTAAATTATCTTCATTCATTCGGAAGTCTAAGTAAGGATGTAAAAATGAAATATTACATGGACTTGCAAATTAAGCTTTCAGATTCAACAGAACTAATGGAGATTAATGCCATAGATATGTATGATGAAATTGTAAACCCTGTGATGTATATTAACCCAGAAATGACAGTTAGAATATTTATTCAAAAATGACTTCCCCAACGTGTCCGGACACTCTGTATATTTATGTAGTATATGAGCATTGACGTTTTATGTCTTTGTAGTCATTACCAAATTCAGTCATCTTCAAACTACAGTGTGATTTATATAGGGTGTTTGTAATATAAATGCGTTCCAGAAAATTTATCGAGAATTATTATACGAAACTCAGGCAGGCTCAGACTCAGTTAACAATCCAATGACGTGATCAAGTTTCAAGTTCAATGTGTGACACAGCGCGAGTGCGGATGTGCCTTGCGTTCTTTTATTTCAAAATATCTCATTCAAATAAAGAATTAGCAGATATGGTGTTAACGTATAGGGAGCGAGAGTATGATTTACATATGACGTTTACATATGAATCTGTGTCCCCAAAGACAACAATCGAATACCAGAACGAAGCACAACGCTATTCGCAGGCTTATAAAATAGTGATTTTCAATATTATAAGCCATATAAGAATTGCCGAAACGAATGAATTAAGCTAATGATGGTACGTGCGTCAACTTCTGTCTATCATTTTGGTTGTGACGTCAATAAAGAACAACCATTAGATGTTATACCTGCTTAGATAATACTGTACGTAGTTTTATCCAATTTTTTTTAGAAATATTAATGCTGTAAATGCGATTGAAATTAAATTGTATGTATATTATAATTAAGATACTTATGTAACATATTAACTTTGATTGACAATAATTATTGCAAATAGAATATGATCTCATATATACAGAATATAGCGCAGTTTATAATACAGAGCGGTATATTGGCAGTTGATCAAAAGATACTTGCTAATATTGGCATGGAAAAACTTACAACACTATAGACATTTAGTTTTTACATATTCCAATACTAAATTACTTTCAAAATTTTCTTAAACGAGGTAGTTTCTGGTAACTAAATTATATTCAAAAACAATTTCTACGACTACGATTTTTTTGACAAAATATAATTCTTGATAAATGTTTATGCTTACCTTAAGGTGTACAGAAGAAGTCAAATTTGTGACAAAATATATAGCGTAATAAAAAAATTTCGGAATTACTTAAAGCAAGTATCAACCAACAGAAAACTTATATACGAATTTACATGTATAGCACATGATACATGGTAAAGGTCGAAATAAATTTGTTACTTTAACATTGACAGAAAAGTATTATGGCGATATTTAATCAAATTTGAATTTGTTTTAATGTTTACTGTTTTCTTATTAAATTTTGTATTTAAGTATTTTTTCAGTTTTTAAAAAATATTAAATAAATGTTTCTGCAAATATAAAGTTAGAGTACCTTATTCCAAGCTATTTTGACATCGCAGAATGAGATTTTTTCGAAAAATCAACAATAAGAAAGTTTACAAAAGTGCGATATTTCATCAAGAAAGCTATGTATATTTTTAATTTGTCATTTTACTAAACAGAGTGTCCAGAAACTAGTGGTAAAAAATGATAGGGCATACAAGGGAAGTCAAAATAACGTATTTAACCGTTAACCGTTACTTTGGCGACCTCGAAATTTGGATAATAGTAGTAACACATGCTTAATTAAACAGGTACGGTCAAAATTAAGTTTTAGAATTTGTACAGTCTTAACGTTGTTGCCAAATTTGACATTTTGCACTAGCAGTTCGATTCCCCTATCAATTTGCTGCAAAAAAGCTATACGTTGTTAATAATAATATGCCGCCCCTGTCCCGCACAAGTCTCCAACTTCTAGTCTAATCTTCGTGATTAGAATGAGGGGTAGAGTTATTATTATATTATTATATTTTAAATTAAAGTTCACACAGTGAAAAGTTATCCACATTTATATAACACAATTGTTAGGTGTCTGCTTTGTTTCGTTTATATAATTACTACTTCATATAATTCGTCAGGGGCGTTTCTACTTATTGGACGTAACTGATTGTGATTTGTTACCTTGCAACTAATACTATATAACTATGTATAAACAATAACTAAAACACTTACTGAGCTTAGCTTGCAGCTCGTGCAACAAGCTCAGAATCTTTCAACAAATAAGAGAGAAACACATGAGTACCCAAGCATACCTTCACATTCTCTAAACATCAACGTGTACTACTTAGATCAACTAGTAAATATATTCTCAGACTGCAGCTGGATATAAACAACATACTAATGCACACTGACCAGACCACCTCTGCAGAGATAGTTCATAGCAAGACTAGGTCTTAAACCAGAACCAGACCGCATCACCGCAGCTAGCGGCCCTCGAGATATCCCCCGCTCACCGCATCTAACGGACGGACTGTATCACCGCAGCTAACAGCCCTAGGATACCCCATACCTCAAAATACCGTGTCACACGCAGCTATCGGCCTATAAATAAACAAAATAATAATAGGCCGGTCTCGTCAGTAATACACTATCATTCATAATCTCAAATATATAATTAATCAACTACTAACTTAGCCAATAAACAAATATTAAGCATGCCAAAGACCCAGTGATGTAACTCACCTAATAATAATCAACACAAGACAGGTTACTAAAACAATTTTCTAGTCCACTATTTAATAACTTAATTTAATATGCACGCACACATTCACCCTCGAACTGTCTTAAAGAAATAAAGCCATTCTCCACTGTTAAAATCATTTAGGGTCCAACTAAACACTTAAGACAACGTTCCTATACATTTTTATCAATGTTTATTTTAACATGATCCCTGCTTAAGTCAGGTAGTCGTCCCATCGGTCAAATTGCCTCGCTTCGTAACTATATACTCCTAACACAATTGAAATTATAATCGAAATTCTACTTCTTGGAATCCCTGTATACAGGGTGTTTCAGTTCGAGTGAATCAAATTTTAACCACAGATAGAACTCGATAAGTAATTAAGAATTGCCTTATAAACTAAGGTTTTATGTCTCACCGTTTTCGCTCTACAGGGCCGTATTGGTCGGTTTTTTACATCATATTATTTATGATTTATTTGATTCAAATCTGGTATGATGTTAATACTTACAAATATCTATAATTTACTGCAAAATTTACAAATTTTTTGTAGGTCAGTGGCGTAGAAACGGGTAGGGTAGCGGAATTTTTTTGCCCCAACTTCTACTCCAATGACCTAATACTTATTTGGGGTAAATTTTTAGATTCCTTGGACAATTTGACATAATACTTCGTCTCGTTCTGCCGAAAATCTCAATAATGTGAAAGGCCGTTCTTCTGATAAAGCATTTAGTTTCGTAATGATAGCAAATACATTTCAAAGTAATATTACTTTAATATTATGTATTAAATTAAAATGGAACGTTTCATGTAAAAATGTTAACAGCAAACAATGAAATATTCTATTTCTTATTACTATATCTTAGATGCTAATAATAGGTAATAGTTTGTAGGTATGGTTTTTACAATTTTAAGTAATAATACAAAACGGTAAATAACATCATAACAAATAACACTAACACAACAATATTAAATAACATGTTCAAAATGACCCCCATTGGCTCTTATACATGCTCTGCATCGCCGAACCAACGACTGATAGACATCAAACATAATCCCTTCTGTATTATTTATTGCGTCTGCAGCATCGTGGATTCTTTCTCTGAGATCATTTTCATCTTGCGCGACAGTGCGGTAAACAAGCTGTTTTATATGACCCCATACAAAAAAATCAATTGGATTAAGGTCTGGGGATCGCGGTGGCCAATGTATTGGTCCTCTATTTCCTATCCACCTATGTGTATAGTTTTCCGTTAACCATGCAGTAACATCTCTTGCATTGTGCGGAAGTGCACCATCCTGTTGGAAAATAAACGTATTGTCTTTCATTTAATGTCACCTCGTCTAGAATTTTATGTGTGGAATTCTGTAGCAATTCTAAATATCTTTGCCCATTCAGTATATCATTTATTTCAAAAAATTTGTTTCGAAAAAGTACTCCCCACATATTAATCTTAAATCTGCGCTGAAAGGCCCTTCTTCTTGTTAAATGGGGATTTTGTAATGACCATTGATGTAAGTTTCTAAAATTATTCAGTCATGGTCATGCTCTCTCGAGCACGATCATGACAATATCCGTACACAAAAATCATATCAGAGTATTCTTCTCTTGAATATTCATCCATATTTTGACAAATGGTAAGTACTGTTGCAAATCTTTATAATTAAATAACAATTTCTAATGACAGATAATGTCATTATTGTTATGTTTTGTATAGCAATCTTTGTGAATACATACTCCCAAAGCGCAGACTTACAATATGAGCCTCACATCAATTGTCAATGAGGAGTGTAATTTTTTTAAACGAATTATATCTAATTTGACGTAAATGAAACGTTAAATTAGCAAAAATACTTATAATAGTTTCAGAATAGCATAAATGAAATGTAAAGGAGGTATCATTGAATGTGTACCGCACTGTAGTGCAACATAAAACAGTGCTCAGAAAGGAAACTCACCACACTATAAATGCTATAAAAATAATACACGATGTGTAGAGACGTATTGTTTAATATTGTTTTCAACCGTAATTTAATAACTGCTAAACTGAACTAAACTTGATTCCTTATCAGAAGAACGGCCTCCCACATTATTGAGATTTTCGGCAGAACGAGACACTCTACCGATTTCAAACAAGTATTATGCCAAATTGTCCAAGGAATCTAAAAATTTACCCCAAATAAGTATTAGGTCATTGGCGTAGAAGTTGGGGCAAAAAAATCCCGCTACCCTACCCGTTTCTACGCCACTGACCTACAAAAAATTTGTAAATTTTGCAGCAAATTATAGACATTCGTAAGTCATTACTTATCGAGTTCTATCTGTGGTTAAAATTTGATTCACTCGAACTGAAACACCCTGTATATGTAAGGAAGCCAGATATGACAAAAATGTATTAGAAGTACTGGAATTATTTTGACTCTTTTGAATGCCTCATTTTGTCATTTTTGACTACTAGCTTCTGGAACCCTGTGAAACAAAGTATAAAGTTGTGTCTAAATCTGAGAAAAATTTCCTTCGGTCTAAAAAAATGCCTAATAAACTTACTGACTAAATCCACTATCTCCGTATACTCACTTCATGTGACGCAGGCTTTAGATTCTTATACAAACAAATGCAATCTAAACAGAATGCAGTAATATTTTGTGCAAATATGTGACTAAAAATGCGTATCTTTAATTTTGTTTATAATAATGACGTGTAAAGCATACAAGATGAATTGCAGATAAAATTTTTGGAATAAAAAAGTACTTCCTCTTCTTTCCGAAATGATGAGTGAATTTAGTGCATCTTGGATGCACGTCACACTTAAATTTTATATTTGCTATAAAAGCAAGCGTGTTTGTTTCAAAACGCTTAGTCGAGTATTCTCTCAACGAACCCAGAAAAGCAGGCTGCCTTGACAAGCGGTATAATGGCGAGGTTATTCAATTTATTTCACTTCTGTGTCAGTTTTTGTGCAGTAGTTAGTGTAAGAGGAGGAGAGTATGAGAAAATATACAGCAATAACTACATACCTGCTGTGTCCTATAGATCGGAAGGTACAAAGAATGACTTGTATCCAACTCCAACGGCACAAGGTAAGCAAATGACTTTTATTGTTAAATGAAATGGTAATAAAATAAAACAATTGTTATTAATATCACGCAGTTTGTCTTTTTTAATATTTGATCGATACACAGTGTAAGCGTATAATAGTTAGTTAGTTGTTATAGAAGCATTACTTTTAAATGAAAATAAGTAGTTTAATAAAAAATTGGGTTATACAATTTATTCGTCAGACGCATGATTTTTTTACATTTAGGAATTTAATATTTTTGAAAGCAGTTTCATTTAAAGCTTTATTAAACACAATCGCATCGGAGTAGATATGAGGGAGGAGAACTTCCTGTTTTTCCAAAGAAATCTACGCGAATGACAATTTAGTGTTAAATTTATTTTTTCAAATTGTCATAATTTTATTCAAAAATACTCCCGTGGTTTTCTGAAATTTTTTGTAATTTTTCGAGATAATAAATTCGAATTATTTCCTGACTTGCTTTGTTTTTCTTTGAGGAATATAAACAAATTCTCCAATAATCTTTTAAATAAGAAAAAAAAAATGATATAGATATTTAAAAGGAACTACTACTGAACTACTGTTTTATAATTCAATGGATTATACATTGTGTCTTACTTTTAACTTGTGTCTTACCTCATGTTAAGATTAAAAGTTATATAAATATATGTCCTAACACTCTTCGTTTCTGAGATGCAGGACGTTAAATTTTATTTACTTATTTACGTTTTAATGAAAAACCGCCAACAAAAAAAAAGTCATCATAATGCGACGAAGGACTTAGTATTTGAGAGCTAATAATTCGATACCGAACATCACCGCATATTTTTTAATTATTTAATTTATTTATGACACAATGTTTAACAATTATAAATTGACATCTAAACATCATTTTTGGTTTTTCTTGTCGGCTTCGGACAAGAGGGTCTTTTCTGGGTAAAATTGAATACCTTTCATATTTTTCGAAAATATTTGCAAATTTTCAATTCGGCGATACCTTTTTCTACAAAAATATTCATAAATTCTATCTCCATTATTGGAAGTATTGCAATATGACGATTCTTTTGTCATCGACTTTTTTATGAGGATATTATAAGCAAAATGTATGGTTTACAGCATAACATGGTTGTTTAAAAGGAAAAAATAGAGAATAGACCACATAAACTAAAAAACAGTTAATTCGGTTTATAATAATTGAGGGGTAAGTTGCAATATTCATCAGCAGAAAATGTACAAGAAAATGCTATCTTGTATATAATAATTAATTTTTCATCAACCCTCTAGCCCCCAGGCTACTCCTACTTTTTTTTCAAATGGAAACATAAGGCATGAGAGGCCTCGTTGAAAAGCTTATAGAAAACTGAATCCAGCCATACCAAATAAACAAGTTTTATGTTCTCAATAACAAGTTTTTTTCATTTAGAAATTGAAACAACTAGATAATTTACAAAAATAAACTCAATGCCGCAAATGCTGAAAATGCCCTCCTTTCACTATTTGGCAGAAAAATTAACTTATTCAAAAGATATGAATTTTATTCCGTACTTCTGGCCATCCCTGTATATAAAATAAATAAAATGAGTTAACAAAAATTTTGCGTTTTTAAAATCTTTATAAATAGAATAGATAGATAAATGATTGTATAAGTTATAATGGAATTATTAAAAAAAAAGAACAGAAACTATTTTTCGAAGTCATAGAATATATTAAAGAAGAAACCTAAAGTAATTTGATCTAAATCGATTTATTTTCAACATTTCCGCTTTATGCATATAACAACAGAATAATATTTATAAATTGTAAATGATATTTTTACATTTAGGAAATATTGCATCGCAATACGCCTATAATGGAGTTATCAGTTCCGGCAGTGATGTACTAGACTAGAATCTGTTATTCATCATATAGAAAGACATATTCGTATTATTTCTGTTTATAATAATTATTCTTATACACGGCCAGGCGTAAAATTGCATTTTAAAGTAAGTTTTTTGAGCAATAAGTGTCACTTTAACAATGGTGTGTACTCTATTTTCATTGGAAAAAAAAAGGAAAATATCATTTTATATACAAAATTTCATGGAAAAAAAAATAAAGAAATACAACAATAAATTACAAATTAATCATACTAATATAATTGCGAATTACAATTTTATGTTTTTATGTGTGTAGTATTTCATGTTTTTAAAGGAACATCATTTAACAAAATTATCATAAGTTCTGTTGGAAAGGTTTTGTGATTTGATGAAAACCTCGTTTGTTCATATTATTGCTAGGCATCCGTTACAGCTGTCAAAGGCACCCGTTACAGCTGTCAATTCGGCTCCAACAAAAATTACTTGATTTCAGTTATATAAACACTTATTTCCAAATACGTAATATGATGTATTTATAAGTGTTATACATACCGGCCGTGTATATATCTCGTACGTCATAATGCATTTAATACTCTAAACGTGTAATAGTTCACGCTACAGGTCTTAAACGCCCTTGAAATAAGTATAAATAACTATAACGTACTGCTGTGATCCATATATTTTTCTTAATATACAGATTGTTTCAAAATATGGTGCCAACTGAAACAGTAGAGAGAGCAAATAATTTTAAGTTGCATGATCGTTATGAACACTGCTGCAAAATCGCAAAAAATAGGCTGCGATAAAACTGTACCGTCAAAAGTACTCTACAATAACGGCTGAAAATAAAACTCTACTTAAAAGAGAAGAGAAGAATAAAAAATGTAGAATTTCCTATATTTTTTGAGGTTATGTAACGGGACGACATAGAAAAAATAATTGATAGAAAATTAACATTAATATGTTGTATGATAGTCATAGTTCTTCGTTATTCTTGATAATAACTTAAAGGAATAATCTATGTATCTTTCTAACAGTGTACAATGGTATTAACTTGGTAAAATGTGAATCGGTCTGGAAGAAAAAAAGGTCCAATAAAGCACATCGTTAACAAACATTCAAAGAACATCTGTTCCTCGGTGAATACATAGGGGATTTTCAGTGTTTTCCATACGAATAAAATTGATTAATCCTTTAACTAGAATAACTTTAGTAAAATTTGTATTTTGATAGTTAGCCTGTAAAAACCACTCGCATAGTTGTACCTTTTGGGGATGGTTTTGTGGCATTAACACTTGAGCTCGTTGCAGGTGATAGCGATGAAGTTGATTTTTATTTAAAATTTTCCACACTGCTTGTTGAATCTTCTTAAACGATATGTATAACATCTTTCTCAATCTGTGCCATTCTAGGTAGGCTAGATATTTCAGACATATCCACCATAATATGTTTCTTGTTTCTCAGGCCCTTCTAACAGTATAAACAAACCTACAGGCTACAGGATGAACTCAGACAACAACAGGCAACAGAAAATGCTCGGCGTATAATCGTGAAATTTCCTTGAAATAATTATGGACTAAATACTTAACTATTGGTCAAAATACACGTCGAATTAACAGTCACGAATGCTTTAAAATCTTTACAGTGCTGATAATTTTAATTTATGACTTATACTGAACCAGTGTATACAAATATACACACATGTGTCAAGGTTCTGTTGCTTCCGACTGAACGATCATACAAGATGTAGGTTATGTACCTATACATGGCAGATGAGGATTCTACATGCATCCTATATCAGTCTGTTTCTTTAATGGCATAAAGTAACTCAAAAGTATTATCTTTGAAATTTGACAGAAACGATGTCATCAATTATATTTTTCCAGAAACATACCCAATTTCTTTTCCTATTAAAGAGCATTCTTTTTTTAATAAACTTTTATTACAAAATTTTTTCTATATTACTTCTCGTTTAAAAGTTATAAACAATATCGTCCTAAAGAGTCTCAAAAGAAATACCACCTAAAAATTACTTTAGCTTCCACAGTGGAAGGATCAAGTAGTCGTTGGAAAATAATTGAATTTTCGTTGTTTAAAAAAAATCTCTAATAAAAGTTTATTAGAAAAAAGAGAACTTTTTAATAGGAAAAAATGTGGATATGTTTCTGGAAAAAATATAATTGGGGACGTCGGTCGACGGTCGTTTCTCTTAAATCCCAAAGATAATACTTTTGATTGAAGATGGAGCTCACCTCATCTCATTTAACACCACGTGTTCCAAATTTTATTTAATTTTTTTGCATCCTCGCAGTAGGCCGATACTATCAAGTTTAAGATACTCTGTACAATGTGTCATAATACCTGAGCGTCGACATAATGGACAAATATTGACAACAAATTTCTGCGTTGTTGAGATAGTTGTATGTTCTTATTGGCTTTAAACTAATTCAAATGTGTTTCCATTATTTCCAGATATAGTCACAGAATGCGTGACGCCAAACCATGATCAAGGATACTGTATGGAAATCCAGCACTGCAAGAAACTGATAGCTCAAGTCACAAATCCTGAGGCAAAAGCATTCTTACTGGCCTCAGCATGTGGACCTCGAAATCAGAACGTTTACATACCAAAAGTTTGCTGTGGAAAGTACGACAACTATATCATCACGAATAGTCGTACAAAAGAAGTTGTTGAAACTGAAGAAGACATATTTCCGAAATCCTGTGGCCGGCAGAATATGACATTCGATAGAAGGATAATTGGAGGCACCGAAGCTTCCCTAGGCGAATATCCTTGGATGGTTCGTCTCATGCACAAAAGTAAATCTGAATCGCAGACTGCAGGATGCTCTGGCTTCTTAATACATCCAAATTTTGTCCTCACTGCTGCTCATTGTACGCATCCAAAGCGTATTGAATTAGTGGGCCCAGTGTAAGTAGAAACCTTTAAAGAATCTTAAATTTAACCTTATTATTTCTACCACCTCTTTTATAACGAATAAATGCATAGAATAAGAAACGAAAATTTTGTTAGTTGTGTCTTCCCACTCTTCTTGAATCAAATACCTCGATAGTATCTACAAGTACACATAATATGACCAATAGAAGTTTACGAAAGTACCCTGGTGTCAACCATATTTTTTATTTTTAGAAAACTCAATATCTTGACTTTATTCTCAATATATTGACTTTTCTCTTAGTAACGTGATATGTTTATGTATTTATTTACATTCCACTAGTGATTTAAGTAGTAAAAGCGTGTTAATTTAGTCATAGACGTCGCACGTAGTATTGAAAACAGGGACCAGTTTTTTGAGAAATAATATTTGCGATTTTTTTAGAAAATTATTTTTTATGGATTCTTATTCAGATTTGATAAAAACTTCTCTGTACCAAATTTATTTTGGCAACCTATTCAAGACACAGCACAAAAATTAAGTTTTTTTACGTTAACATATCTGGTAATTTTAAAACTATTGGTTAAACAAACAGTTTAGTGTTACTGCTTGGTTTTTCATTAAACTTAGTATCATATTTTCGAGAAATTTTTCTTTCACTAATTTTTTTTTAAATAGGATCCCATCTGCCATAACAGTATTTGTTCATTATTATGTATATTATCATGAAACTTTCTAAATAACATGTTTCACACGAGACAGGGGTCTAAAACCGGCGACAGCGTTGAAGGTAGGTTGCCAAAATTTGGTATAGAGGGGTTTCTAATAAAGCTGAATAAGAATTCGTTAAATATAATTTCTTTAAAAAATCGCTAAAATTTTTCGAAAAATTGATCCCCTTTTCAATACTACGTGCGACGCCTATGACTAAATTAACATTTCGTAGTGTACTTTATAAGTATATACAGTATTTTATATATTTTTAGATATTAATAATATTGTGCGAAACTAACTACTCAGTGGACTAAAGCTCCAACCTGCGTTGAATTACACCCACAATTGTAGTAGATTTGATTTATATTAGCTTAAAATACCTTTCTAAAACAGTAAAAAAATATATACAGTATGCGCCAAAAGTATGGAATAAATTCAATAAAAACGAAACAATTATTTTTTGGGAAAAATCCTCGAACAGGTCGATTTTTGATTTAAAAAATACATATTTTAGCGTAAAATGCGATTTTCAAATGTCATTTGTTTTCGAGTAATGACGTCATCGATTTTTTTTAAATGGCAACACCATATTTTTTTTCCTTGATTCTGAAAGATCGTTTAATTTTCTATCAGACAGTACTAAAATTTTGCCCTCTTACATAGGAAAGTTTTCGAGTAAATGACGATTGAATGTTAGAAAACGTAAATTTTATCCATAAAAAAGTGACAATTCTGAGGTATGTAAAATAAAATACAGTTGATTAAATTATATACTTAAATTAAATGTTCGAATTGCCATCCACCAACTTCTTGACAATGCGCAAGTCTGTGAAGAAATTCTTCTTGCACATTATGAATGATTTCTGGGGTAACTCTGCGTATTTCGTCCCGAATGCGATTTTGAAGTTCTTCTAAATTACGTGGTTTAGTAATGTACACTTTTGACTTCAAGTATCCCCATAAAAAATAGTCAAGAGGTGTAAGATCTGGCGATCTTGCAGGTCATTCTATCGGTCCGCATCTGCCGATCCACCTCCCAGGAAAACAGTTGTCCAAAAAATCTCGTACAGGGCGCGCATAGTGCGGAGGTGCACCGTCTTACTGAAACCATATGGTATCGTCAGGAATGTCAGGGTCATTATCGTTAGGAAAAATTACTGAAAGGGCTGGAACTAGGTCATTTTTTTAGAAAGTCTAAATATCTTTGTCCTGTACGGGTTCCTTCAAAGAAGAAAGGCCCTACTATTCTGTCGTCAACTATTCCAGCCCACACATTTAATTTCTGAGGGTGTTGGATATGTGCCTCTGCCATCCAATGAGGATTTTCCCGACTTCAATATCTGCAAGTTTGATGGTTTACTGTACCATTCAGACAAAATGTGGCCTCATCTGAAAAAAGTATTTGCCGGTGTAAATTTCTATTTCCTTGACACAAATCCATTAGAATTTCACAAAAGTGTAAGCGGCGATCGGGATCATCTTCATTGAGTTCCTGCACAAGTTGAATTTTGTAGGGATGATATTTTTCCTTCCTCAAGATACGTAGCACTGTGCTCTGACTAGTGTCATTGTTTAATGCAACGAATCGTGAAGAATTATGAGGACTATCCACCATACTTATCAAAATGTTCTGTTTCTGATTTTCATTAATGCTTGGACTCTACCTTACTGACTGTTGATTGGCTGATAGGGCGATCTGGATATTTTTCATTAAATAAATCGCAAACTTCCTGCTGAGTTCTAGTCATATTCCCGCATCCGATAAGAATTAAAATTTCAATTCTTTGAGTAACAGTTAAATGTGCCATAATACTTTAAATTGAATAATAATTTCTATGTCGCTTACAATACTTATTAGAAAGTCGGTGTGACAATGACACTTTGCAAAGATTTTCACCTACGTGATCCATAAAAGAACTATGGAATTCGAAAAACTAAACTTGATAACATTTTTGCTTTATTTTAATTGATTTACGTTTTCTAACATTCAATCGTCGTTTACTCGAAAACTTTCCTATGTAAGAGGGCAAAATTTTAGTACTGTCTGATAGAGAATTAAACGATCTTTCAGAATCAAGGAAAAAAATATGGTGTTGCCATTTAAAAAAAAATCGATAACGTCATTACTCGAAAACAAATGACATTTGAAAATCATATTTTACGCTAAAATATGTATTTTTTAAATTAAAAATCGACCTGTTCGAGGATTTTTCCCAAAAAATAGTTGTTTCGCTTTTATTGAATTTATTCCATACTTTTGGCGCATACTGTATAAGCTGCGAAAGACTCAGAACAATTGGATAACAGGCATGAAAAGTTAAACCTTTAAGAGTAGGTTGCCAACATTTAGACAGAGGGGTTTCAAATGATGCTGAATAAGAATACGTCAAATATAATTTCCTAAAGAAAGCGTAAATGTCCCCGTTTTCGATTCTAACTGCAACGCCTATGACTAAACACGCTTTTACAACACAGTACTAAGAAAAAAGTCAAGATGTTGAGATTTTTCTCATTATATTGAGAAAAAAAATCTAGATATTGGGATTTTGCGCATTATATTAAGAAAAAAGTCAAGATATTGAGAATAATCTCAATATATTGAGTTTTTTAAAAATAAAAAGTATGTTTGACACCAAGGTGCTATCGTAGAAATTTGAATCACCACTACAATTTTAAATATTAATGTCAGTATTCATTTTTCAAAATCAAGCGTTACGTAGACATATATTTCTTATAGAGAGTACATGTCTTTTAGACATTTATGTTATATCATAAAAATTTCAACTTAGGTAAAAACTATGTTTTTATTCCATATACTCTCATGGCTTACCGTATCTAATAAACCGTCATCTATATCAATAAATTTATTGTTTTGTCCGTTTAATTGTTCCTGTAACGTACAAAAACGAAGAAAATCATTTTCATTCATTTCACTGGCGCCAAATATATTTTTCACACTATTTTTCAGATATGTTGTTGTGCTAGGCGAACATAATACTGATACAACAATTGACTGTTCTTCAGGAAATCTATGTGCAAAACCAAATCAAATCAGAAGAGTTGCCAACGTGGTCACCCACCCAGAGTACAATCCTGAAGATAGCGCGTACTACAACGATATTGCCCTTATTCATCTCAAAAAGGCAGCTCAAATGTCAAGTAAGGATGAATAACTTTGTTTTCACATACATGATATACAATCACCGAAAGTATATTGTGGGAACAAATTGTTTTTCTAAGTTAATGAGTTAAATTATGACTTATTTATTTTAGATTTCGTTCAACCTATTTGCCTGTTCAAGGTTGACAGTCCAGTGCCATCTAGGTACTATCTAAGCGGATGGGGCAAAACGGAAAAAGGTATGTTAAAAATGATTCGAGTCCAGTATTTGCAGATATGAGTGAATACTTATATTTTATTGATGGCGCCCCATTTTGATGTGTTTTATGTCATGTTATAAAAGAGTGTTGGCAACGATTCTAAATATCTTTCGGAAAATACATTTATTATATTAAGAATGTCATCAACAGATCGTAATTTACATTAATAACAGATGCTCACTAATTTTCCATCATTTAATTTTAAAAATACAGATGGAGTGGAAAATAGTTTAGTAGCATCTGGAAAAATGTAGATTATCAAGCTAATGAAGTGTTTTCAATTTATCAATCTGTGGACGTTTGCATATTATTTATAAGATCACTTACGTGAAAATGGAGCGTCGTCTAAGGACCGAATTTGCTGTAAAATAACTGGAGATTTTAAAAATAATTTAGTTTTTAGAAAAAACAGTGGCGTACGATTTTTTCCTTAAAAAATGTTTAGTTCAAACCTCGTACGGACGTCATTGGCAAAGCTTTTAAATCATTTTTTACATCAAACAATGCTCCTTAATGATTAATAGGTGTGTACAAAATTTCATAAAAATGTCTGGAGTGATAAGAAAATTATAATAAAAAAAATTAATTTTTTCTTAAAACTGTAACACCCTGTAGTTCAAAAATTAAGAGGTTTAGGACATATGTGGATACTAAGTTTTCTGCTTAAAATGACCGAAGGATTCACACCCTTAAGTATCGGCATTCAATTAATAAACACCCTGTATACTGCACTAAATTGCAAAAATTGATTGTTTTTAACGCAATCAAATATGGAAAACTACGTTGACAGTAAAAACAATTGCGTAACGTCAGCCGCGGCGTAAGACGTCTGATTTCTTGCCGCGAGTATAGTACGGAACGTTTTGTTTGCATTGTTTGAGTAGTTTCAACAGTTTGTAATGAAAGAACGAAAAACGAATGAAAATACCCCAGCTGAACGAATTAACTGTTAGCTATCAGATATTATTATTAATAAAACCGCATGACTGATGGATCTAAGCCATCTCGGATGATGTTTGCCATAGGCGCCGATTTTCCGGGGATAGATACGGTTTTGTAACATTTTTTAAGTGTCCAGTTATAATTCCGTTTTTTTATTCTTTTAAACCTCCTTGAACACGTGGCTGAAATTACTATATTAAGAAAAAGTAACATTCACATTTTAAATAAATTCTAAATATTACTTGAATATAAAAAATGTGTAATGTTAAGACGATATATGTCGCAGCTGTATGTTGTACAGTAATTGTACTCTAATTCTGAATACAGATTAAGTAAAAGCATCACAATTATTTCCTTGTTGCTACAACAGCGTCAGAACAATCATATAAAGCTTGCTACAGACTATGCGTGTATTCGCGATTTGTGAGAAATTTGTTAATAGGTTACTACTAGTACACCATATAACGTCAAAAGTCTTGGTATATAAAATGATTCGATTAAACCTAGTGGTTTTTCTTAATGTGGTAAAAAAGTACATGTACTTAGGGAACAAAAAAGACAATAAAAAACTGCAGAGCATGAACATTTACTTCATTAGTAAGTGTTTTACAAATATGGTCAGTTTGGCAGTGTATTCAGCCAAGTGTTCCTTTGAATTTTTGTACATTAATGCCAGGATGTGAATTTCTACGTTTTCCCGAGCAAGAATAACTGCTTTACATGATGCAGGACATTCTAATCATCAAATATCGAACATATTGGGCATTCCTAGATTAGTTGTACGAATAGTACACTGATATGAAGAATTTGATACAGTGGAGGATCGGTATTTGGGGCAATATGGCCGTAAACACCGCACATCTTCAGCTTCAGGTCGCAGGGCCCACTTTCAAGGTACGTTTCGCCGTGATATATCGACACCTACTATTCGAAGGCGATTCCAGAACGCAAATTTACGTGCTAGAAAACCATTGAGGGTCACACTTTACTTCCAAGGCATCGTGCTGTCCGTCGCCAGTGAGCGCGAGAGCATAAGGGTTGACTTTTACACCAATGGCGGTGGGTGGGTCTTATTTACAGACGAAACCAGAATTGGGCTGAGTCTTGAAAGAACCAGGTCAAATGCCCCTTCACGAGGAAAAAGAAGTCGCTACTTCGAATGCTTCGCATGAAGAGGGTACCGTAATATTTTGTGGTGGAATAATGTTCAACCGCCGCACCTCATTAATTCGCATGCCACAGAATATGACCAGTTAAATTTACATCGAACAACTTATTATGCCCATTATCTACCCCCTATGTAATGAATTAGGCGAAAAGTTTGTGTTTATGGACGACAACGCTCGACCACATCGCGCAAGGAGGGTTCAAGAGACACTCGCAGCAGAACATATCAATAGATTAGATTGGCTAGCCAACTCTCTTGACATGGATCCTATTGAAAACATGTGGGATTTCACTCCTAGAGCCATTCGTAATAATATTCCTCCACCTCAGACTGCAGATGAGTTAGTTGTGATGGCAGAAGGGGAATGGAACAATATTCCGCAAGAGATCGTTAACCGCTTGATTATCTCAATGCACAGACATGGCAATATGGACACATGGCTATTGGAACGTGGTGGAGGTCATATCGACTATTAGACAAGTTGAGAACTTGCTTTGTTACTTCTTTTTGATTTAATAAATTTTGTCAAAAATGTCAAATGTGTTGATGGTTTTTAGTTTTCTAAGATTCAGAAAACAATATACTTTTATAAATATATTTGGTTTTTCTGACAAAAAGATTTCTTTAACAAGAATGAGGGGGTCCAAGACTTTTGACGTTGTGTACTAGTTAAAAATTGGTTCGTAACATCCTACTATGCACATCACGAATCACAAATTCACGCATAGTTTATAGCCGGCTTACCGCACACTGATCGGTATAGACTCATGACAGCAACTAAATAAATTTTTTGTTTTCAGTATTGTACAGTCAGACCAAAATGAAGGTTGAAGTGCCCTCATTCGACCAAGAAAAGTGCAAAAAGAAATACTACTTGCGGAACATACTCGTCAAAGACACCCAGATATGTGCCGGTGGTGAAGATGAAAAGGACAGCTGCACTGGTGATTCGGGAGGACCCCTGATGACGGTCGGTGACGACGAGATGTGGTACGCTTCGGGAGTTGTGAGTTTTGGTGTAGGCTGTGGAATGAAGGGATGGCCAGCAATCTATACGAACATTGCGAAGTTCATGCCGTGGATTCAGTCTGAAATGGTGCTTAACATGAGGAATAATTTCAAAGATAAAAGGACACGTCTCGACAAAGAGGGACAGTATTACTTCCTGTAAACCCAAATTTTTATTAATTAACAAATTACTAACGACTGTCAGCTCTCCAAAGATTATAATATTTTATATTGTTATTAGATATGATATACTAAATTATTATTTAGTATGTATGCTCCAAACAGTATTAATAAATAATAAAGATATTTTTGCACGATCAAACTTGTTTAATTCACTTATCCTGTTTCCTTCCAGGACAATAGGATGTACTCTCTGGTTGCAAAGACACAACGGTAAGTAATTCCCTTACCGTTCTAGAGTAGAAGTACATAACCGTTAAAATAGACAACATTACGTTGATATGGAATGGGTTTTCTAGAATTCAGTTTAAAATTTAATTGATTTACAAGTAAAAGAGATGAATTTTAAATCTATCTATTGATGTTGAAATTAAATGTGCAGTTTGTACAAGTACTTACAGAAATTAGAACAGTACAGGTTTTTTCGATTTCAGTATCAGCTATATTTCGATTGAAAGTAAAATTAGCTATCGAGGCCAGTGAAGTAGAAGCTATAGTAGCAAATAATGGTTCAGCACATGATTCAGAAATATGGCAAGATGATGGGAATTTTTGTCATAACTTTTGGTAATGGCCGAGGATTTCCATCCCCCATGTATTTTTAACCCAAGCACATCCACACCACCATCGTTAGAAGGGTGGCTGAAGTACAAACGAATGACCTGTATAGTTTGTAGTTTTAAACAAAATCAAATATGGCGGCCATAAGAAAATCAAATGTTGACTATGAAGACAGACTTCTTCATTTATAACATCTTCTTTTAACATGTTTGACAATTCGGCTCTTCTACAGGCATCCGCCATTCCAAAAATCAGTAAGACAAACAAATATTTTGTTGAAAAAGTAAAGAAGATTCATTGTAGACTTTTTGTACAAATGTTCCTTGGTTAAAATTTTAGATTTTTTAGACTTATAGCCCTCCGATTTTCTTTTAAACATGGCAGATAAAGTAGTATATGTTTTATGTCTAAGTTTTTTGTTACTGATAGTTCTGTTTTTAACATGGAACACCATAATGAGGTAGGTTTACGATCCTTACTTAGTTTGTTGAAATATGCTAATAGAACTTTTTCACCAGCTATGTCCTTAATTTTATTCTCTTGGCGCCATTTTCCATATCTCTCAAATACTAAGGTATACTGCACGCGAGACTTCTGTTGTACAAGACCTATAATTCTTTCAAATCTTCGTTCAAAAATCTCATTTTTATAGAATCTATTTTGATTTTTTTGGTAATAACTAATTGTATGTTAATAGCTGTTTGTTGATACCCCCTTCACAACCCATGATGTCGGTCGGTTCATCTACTATGCCGTGTGGTGTTACGTTATGAGTACAACCCAATAGTAGCAGACGTCATAACTTATGACGTTTGTCAGTATTGCATGGGAGAAAATATCACTGATTTTATTATTATTTTTTTTTACAGTATAAGAAAAATATTTAGTGGAAGTCTAATTAGTTTGCTTACTTGAAGTATAACTATAGTCTGTGTAGAAATGAAAGAGAGTAATAAAAGCTTATTATGTATGCAAATGGTAAATAAATATAGTACTGGTGCTTATATTCAATATTTTTATATTATGTATTATCGGTATAGATGAGGTGTACTTTTAAAAAACTTTGTGTAATCGAACCGTACTAAATTGTAGCAGGTAGCTAAAATTTCTCGGTCCATTTCTCTTATAAGTAAAATATAAAAACAGCATTTCAAAACATGAGGCTAGTTTAAGCATCATAACCGGGTTAAGAGGGTTTTTAGTAATGCAAATAAAATTATTCAATATTATTATCAAAATATTTATTTAAATTTAATGAATAGACTTTTATCCCACACAAAAATATATGTATTTTGAAAATTCAAATTATGGTGAGTAAATGTAGTGTTGTATAAATATTCAATAAAGAAAATAAAAAAGTAGGTATATTAAAATTTATCCTCTGAATATTCTGATGAATTATCTTCGTCTCCTAGATTGATAACGATAGGTTCCACAGTAACGTCAATTAAATTATCGAGTTCCCACATTTTGTCCTCTTCTTTTTGTAAATGATGTATACATCTTTGCCAGTTATCTGCAGTTACTCGTTCCAAGCAATTTTTTAACAAAATTTTCAAGTCACTTAATTTAAACGTCGTATTATTTCGCGCTACGTCTCCTTTTACCTGCGCCCAGACTAATTCGATTGGGTTAAGTTCACAGTGATAAGGTGGTAACCGTAGTACCGTTATTTGGCGATTTGTTGCCATTTCATCGATAACATATTTTTTCTGATCTTTATTAAGATTGACAAGTGTCAAAAGTTCCTTTTTCACCATATTTGTTTCAAAAGAATTATTTTTTCCGGATAACCATTGAATTATATCGGCTTTCCTCCAAGCAGTCGTAGGCGTCCGCTCGGTCTGCCGTGAATGGTAACTGGCATTATCCATGACAATTACAGACCCCGGAGGAATACGAACCAACATCTGTGTAAAATACTCTTTGAAAACATCTGCGTTCATGTCTTCGTGATAGTTACTTGTATTTTTAGATTCAAATAAAAGTAAACCGCCATCTACAAAACCACTGGCACTACCTATATGTGTCACTATTAATCTTCGCCCTTTAGCTGCAGGTGCCTTGAACCCTGTTGAAAGTCCATCCAAAAATGCTTGTCGAAAACTTTTTACATTTTTTTCTTGCCATACTTTTGTTGCAGTATATCCCTCGTTGACCCAAGTTTCGTCTAGATAATAAATATTCTTCCCTTCGTCACGCCATAGTAGGTACTGATTCCAAAGTCAAAAATGTGTGGATTAAGTTGATTGAAGCATAAAATTGCGTGCTTTTCTATAAAATGCGTACGATAAATATATATCGCACTGGTGCTATAAACAACGTCATTATGACATTGGTTTTGTAACGAACGTAGACACAAATATATTAAGCCATATGTACATATTGTGTAAAATATAACACAACAGCACAAACATATGCTTTCTTTACAATAAATATACGTTCATATTCTTTGCAAATTCATCATTTTTACCAGTGTACCTACTAAATATAAAATTTTACAAAATACGTAATACGCTCTTACTAATGACATAATATAAACTAGGTTATGTAAACAGTAAAATGACAATAGGTTCATTGAACGAGTACGACTGTTAATAATTATAAATTAAACTTTCTTAAATTCATAATTTAATCATAAATATATTAATACCTAATATTGAACTTACAAAAAAAAGTAAAGAGAATTTAAAAATAAATATTAATTATCATTTATTTATTTTTGTTAAGTGGCTCACTCTGTTCATCACAACTGTGACCAGATGGTAGATCAAGCCAGATAGAAGAGTAAGTTCAAAGATTATCAAAAACAAACATGTAAAAATTATCAGTCGCTAGTATACACACAATGGCAGCTGCTTTCAAGCTACTATTTGTATGTACATTTTTCTGTATTGTTGAATTGAACCATATTAAGTATTACACTGCAGAAGGAAAAGACGAAGTAACTATTAGTGATCATGTAAAGACGAACCCTGGGAATAAAGTATTTCACTCAATTTCAAGCAACACAGCCAATAAACAAAATTTCAATCAAAATAATACAGGTTCAGGGGCGGTTCTGACTGAAAGTGAAACAAAAACTTCAGGTAAACATGTGATTCGAATTGACAGGAAGGAAACATTAAAGCAAAACATGATGAATAAATCATGGCAAAATGTGGTAACGTCCACGAATAATGTGGTAAAATCTTCAACTCCAAAAATGTTTAAATTTCCTGTTCGAAATATAGTACATAGTGAAAATATGGTGTCAACTTCGAGTCCAAATATAGAAGAAACTTTGAATCGAAATGTTATAGAAACTTCTACTGCAAATATGGTGACAGTCTCAGGTCAAACTTTGAAGGAAACTTCGACGAATGTTGCGTGTAGTGAAAGTGTAGTGAATATTTCGAATCAAAATGAAATAAGAACTTCAACTGAAAGTCCAGTGATATTTTATATAGAGAATGTGACTCAAATATCAAGTCAAAAGGTTACGCGAATTTCAGATTACAGTGAAACAGAAACTTTAACTAAGAATATCTCGTTGAGTCAAAATGTGACCCATATTTCACCTCAAAATAAAATAGGGACTTCTACTGAGAATGCGGTGACATTTTTTGTTGAAGATGTGACAACAACAAGTCAAAATATTACAGAAATCCCAGCTAGCACTGAAACAGAAACTATAACAGGAAATTTCTTGACATTTCCGCATGAAAATGTGACAAAAATCAGTTACAATGTAACTAGAAAACCTATATACCTTCCTGTTACATCCACACCCCATGGGTCGGGTAAGTATGCTTGTATTATGTAAAGATAATAAAATACAAGATAAAGAAATTCATTTTGATTGTCTTGTCCTGAGGATATTAAATACGTCAGCAGGCAAAGGCCTTTATTAATAATACGTTGGGGGTAGCGTATAATAAATACCTATATAAAATAAAAAATGAAATAGTGAACTGAGTGTGACTCTGTTAAATAAACGCCTCCAAATCTGTTACGAGTGAGGTGTGACGTTTGATAAGGCGGAGCTTCATTAGTCCCACCGATACGTCTCACGTACTAACTTAAATTTACAGCAAATTTAATCTAATTTTATTAGAAACTTGCAGACCCTTTTTCTCAGTTATTTTTGTATTTATTGAAATGCGACAAACATGACAAATTGTCAAAAAAATATATCTATGACTTGCTCGTAGCCGAATTTCCGCTTATAGGGAAAACAAAAGTCGAGCTATTTTCGAAATAATTTTTTATTTGAAAAATGAAGCTCTCCTGTCGAAGAATAAAGGAGGAAAATGGCTTACAGCTTATTTAAATATTGGGAAACCAGTCTTAAAATAAAAGTGGAACTGAAAAAGAAAGTACAATATATTTACATAACTAAGGTAATCCAAATATGTAAAGAGCCTGACGATTGCAAACCTGATTCTGATGTTGTGCAAACAAAGCTACTATCTCAGATAATAAAAACAAAATCTTGGCAAATTATAACGTGAAAGATATTCCAACTAAAATAATAATAAATAATCCTACATCATATTTCTGATTGGACTTGTTCTCATGTTTTGTGTGAAGTGAATTTGGATTTTATTTGTAGTTTTTATTGTTTATTTTTAAGTGAAACAATAAAATTGTATTTTGAAATATATTTTATTAGCATATTTTCAATATTTTGTGCATATTTTGATTAAATTGGGTGCATACTTTTGTGCATATTTTATAATATATAGCATAGATAACATAGTTTATAATTAAGTCAATACGCTATTTACTGAGACGTTATTTTTTTTTTTGACCTACAATTTGACCACTATTCCCAGTAAATAACATATTGAATGCTTACATTCGTATATGGTTAGGAAGATACTAGACATACACTCACATGCAAAAAATGCAACAAGTTAATATTTGGTAAAATTTGAAGTCCCGCAATTTTGTTTATTTTTCGTTCAACTTTTATAATTTTTATAGTAAGCTGTAGAAAAAATCTAATGAACTTGTATAACCTGTATTTTGTTAAATGCTGACACTTTAGTCATTATACAGGGTTAATTAAAAAGTTGTTGTATAACCTTAACTTTAAATCATCCTGTGGAATAATTTCGTAATAATAATATTTCAAAATACCAATTTTTGTTAAAAACCATTCGTTTCCAACATTTTCTTCCTTGGTTCATGTCTTTAGTTGCACTGGTTTATTTTTAAGAGCGAAATGAACTTCCTATCAGTTTACTTTAATGAATGTTATTATTTGACTGGGTGACTTTGTTCGTTGTTGTCCTAATGCCAATTTGACAGTAATTTTCTTCATGCAAGACCTATACTCCTATCATAGTTTTAAGTGCGGAAAATTACGCAAAAGCTGTTGCTCTTGTTGAAGATGGACGTATTTATGAATACGTACCTCCAAGAGGTCCGAGGTACAAATGTTGGTGTGTGGACAGTTCGCTGAAGATTGAGAGACTTTGGTTTGAAAGCTTGCAGATCAGCAACTGGACTCAAATTGCTTCCGCTTAACTGAGTAGCTAAACTGCAATTTACCACTGAACATTTACATTGGAACTTAGGCCAATAGGACAATGTTCTTTTTACAGACGAATGCAGATTCTGCTTACACTCTCCAGATGGACGGAAAAGAGTATGAAGAAGAAATGGAGAAAGATTTGCACTTCAGTCCCCGTTTGAGCTATGAAGGTTCAATAATGGTATGGATCCTTGACGACCTTGAGGAGATCTTAACCAATTACTTTGTATCTTTTAGTAGATTTATTGGCGACGGTATTAACAAAATAAACTGGCCAGCATATTCGTTTGATCTCAACCCCATAGAGCATTTGTGGGAGATAGTCTCGACTACGGTAAATAAACTTCGTTTTCAAAAAAAATTATGACCTCAAATTTTACCAAATATTAACTTGTTGCATTTTTGCATGTAAGTGTAGTTTATATTTACAAGGTATTCTAAAAAATATTATGAATTATCTTTCAGAAATAATTAATTACTGTGATACACCAAATTATGACAAGGGATTGTGCATAGAAATCAAAAAATGTCACGTATTAGTAAAGCAAATAAATAACAACGAGACGTGGCCATTCATACGGGCATCCAGATGTGACGAATCCGATACAAATTTTAATAACAGTACACACAAAGTGTGCTGTGGGAAGTACGATCACTTCAGAAACGTCAGCAAGGATATTGGTACTGCATTTATATATCAGCTGATTCAGTGGCGGCTCGTCGAACTGAACTATCCCAAAAAAGACAAAAAAAAATCACTCTTAAGTATTCATACTACATTTTTTGGTATAGTTAATTTTACATTATTACATGACAACTATAAATAGCAAGTAAAATTCCCAACAAACATTTAAAGTTAAAATTACGTTAACTAGACCTCTAAATTGGTTAAAAAGAAATTATAACCTATTCCGTGTAGGGAAAGTTTATCTATATTTGTTGGTTTCAATTCACATGCACTACTGAATTCATCTGACAGTCTAAGATCCCACTATAAAACGACCTTCACCGAGCTGGTTAATGGATTAAAAGTGTTTTATATCCAATTAAATATGTCAATAAATATATTGCAAATAGGTTGTATAGAAAAAATCAGTACAGAATATGATTAATTAACAATTAAAAATTATTTTTTTGTTAATATTTCACTGGTTTGGTTAATAGACAAATTCCATACCAATCGAAAGTATGAAGCCAATATAATATGCAAACGTTAAGTTGACTATTTCTTTCCCGTCATAACTCTTGGGTAGGCAGGTATAAACAGGTAAATCGATACTAGTAACTTGCACCGGTGTGGTTAATAAATTAAAGTTAAATTAAAATAAAGATTATTTCATTACCAACACGGTGGTATAGGGTTGTCTACGAAAAATCTGTCCTGAACTCCGGTTGTCGAGTTTTAAAAAGTGAAATATTCCTCAGCGAACCATTCCATGCGATAGAAGAGTACACAGCATTGCAGCTGTGTGTAGTTCGTCCATACCGAAAAGAAGACGATCCGTTTATCCGTTTCTCCAAAAAATCGAGGTCCGGGGGCGGCGGTATTATTATTAATCTGCCCCTAGGAACCCCTAACGCGAAGACGGACTAATTTTTTCGATTCCGCGTCTCAAAGAGTACGTGTCTTTAAAATTTCGATTCGATCGGTTGGGGGGCGGCTCCGGGGGCAGCATCCCGTTTTTTTAAATGTTTTCGGTACATTAGCGGATGCGCCCCCGCCTTATCGCGAAGTATACGTACATAACATTTGAGGTCGATCGGATTCGATTTGTGGCCGTGAGATGTGCGGAAAATTTTTTTTTACTCCTAACAACGAACATGAGGCTAGGTAAACGGCGGATGTGGGACGGGATCGAAGGTTTCCCGAATTCATAATTGAGTGGTGGAATCTCGAAATCACGAGTTCGAGAAATCGATCTTTTGTGTTTCATTTCGAATACATATTTGAATGTTTTTTATGAAAATATGAAAAAATGCTTCTATAGAATTTTTTGTACACACAACGGTTTACGAGTTGGGCGACAAAATACCACCGCTCCCGGACTTTATTAGATTTTTTGGAGAAACGGATAAACGGATTGTCTTCATTTTCGGTATAGACTATTATTTCCTGGTAGTGACTTAAAATGATATTATGACGTTCCTGCCTCCCCTCTGGGGGCGGCCCTTGAAAACACGAAATTTGTCTAAAATAATTGAAATTTTTTGTGGCTTCTTCTCCACCTTACCTATCGAAAAGTCTAATAAAACTCTTTGATTATATATATCGTATCCTTAAAGAAAAATAAACGTAATTCAGGGCGGCAAATGGATTATTAGAAAATTTTATTTTTTACGGGTTTTCAATCTCGGTAGAGTCAAAAATGTTGTTTTATTGTCATTGAAGGGCGTTAGGGGTTTCTAGGGGCCGATTAATAATAATAGGTACCGCCGCCCCCGGACTTTATTCGATTTTTTGGAGAAACGGATAAACGGGTCGTCTTCGTTTTCGGTATGGACGAACTACACACAGCTGCAATGCTGTGTACTCTTCTATCGCATGGAATGGTTCGCTGGGGAATATTTCACTTTTTAAAACTCGACAACCGGAATTCAGGACTGATTTTTCGCAGACAACCATATACCACCGTGTTGATAATGAAATAATCTTTATTTTAATTTAACTTTAATTTATTAACCACACCGGTGCAAGTTACTAGTATCGATTTACCTGTTTATACCTGCCTACCCAAGAGTTGTGACGGGAAAAAAATAGTCAACCTAACGTTTGCATATTCTATGAGCTTCATACTTTCGATTGATATGGAATTTGTCTATTAACCAAGCCAGTGAAATGTTTAAAAAAAATTATTTTTAATTGTTAATTAATCATATTCTGGACTGAAATTTTTTAGAAAACCCATTTGCAATATATTTATTGACATATTTAATTGGATATAAAATACTTTTCATCCATTAACCAGCTCGGTGAAGGTCGTTTTATCGTGGGATCCTATACTATGAGACGATAACAGTGTTATATCACATACTTTGATTTTGATAGGCAAAATATGAACACAATACTTATTTTTTAATTCGTTTTTAACAACTCTGTAATATAATGTGGTATGTCGCCTGTAGGGCTTTATTTACCCGTACGACACAAGTTGGTTTTCACTGTAGATGCCAAAATACAAAACAATATCAACACCTTATTGCATGAACATCTGTATGAATACATATAACAAGAAGCTTGCTCCCTAAGAGACCTTTCTAAAAAACATTTCTATTAGGTTAATTGAATTGGTCAAATATTCCTTAGAAGTTATCAACAAAGTTGAAAATAGACCTATGTTGTAATAAAATGGAATGGAATTTAGCAAATTGAAGGACTTAACAGGACAATATAATTAGTTATTATCTTATTTTTAACTACTAGTTGAAGACAAAATAAATTTTATAATTTCGTAATAAATGTTGACAAATCGCACTTTTATAACGAATGGTATAGTATCGGCACAAAATTCAAGGTACTGGGCTAAAGAAAGACCAGAGTGGATTATTAATTATAAACGACAATATTCTCAAAGAGTTAATGTTTAGTGTGGGATACTCAATGAAACAATCATTGGCCTTTTCTTTTTGAGAGAAATATGAATAGCATACAGTTTTTGCAGTTCGTAAGAAATTATATATATAAATTTCCAGTGCAGGACAGAGTACATCTTCATTTTCAGTAAAATTCGTTCTCCATTCGTAACTATTTGACATTTTATGTGGTATCATAATATTCAGTGTTTATAAGTGAAGAGTTGTGTGCAAGAATAAGACAAGTTTGTAAAGAACAACTACAGAATGTTCAAAAAAATATTCCTAAACAATCCGAAAATTGCAAAATCAATGGTGCCGTCGTAGATGCTACAAAAATGTAAAATTTCATTGTATTGTGACGTTAAATTTATTGTATTTTTGTATCCGAGTAACTCCGTAATTTTCCGTTGTTGTTTTAGTTATTTATTAAAATACCTAATTATTGCTAACCGTTAATTATAAGTTTTTATATTTAATGGGATTAATTAAAATCGTAAAATTAATTAATAATTAATTAACAAAAAATTTTATTCATTCTTCATAGCCAACTTGTATTTTTTGAAAATTACTATAAAAGTTTTACTAAAATGAAGCCTGCATTAAAATTGTTATAAATCTCTCAATATTTAATATTTATTTATGAAACTTGGTATAAAACCGTTTTACGGGATGCTATATTTTAAATAAAAAAATCGCTAAACAGTTTTTGTAAAATTTCACCGTCAAAAAAAATCGAAGTAGGCCTTGAAAACAAAAAAAAATAATATTTTGTGCCAGACTAGAGTTTTTACTGCTCCATTTTTAGAAAAAAACCCGAAATAAATCGGATAATAATTACCATTTTTACAGACTTGTTGCCATTTGAAATGGGTCACACTGTATATTTCATTTTACTTGGAAGTCATATTACTTTTGGTTAGCAAACTTTTGACTAAAATTTTGGTATTATAAAAATGTTGTAACATTGGAGACTATTTTTTCTTGTGTAGGAGTCGATTATGCTTAAATGTTAGTTGGGTTACCTCTACAAGCTGCCACTGATCTTATTACTCTCAAATAAAGGTTTAATACAGTCAGTTTCAGCTGTTTCTTTTTTAGTTGAGGGTGACGTTTTCCCAAAATCTTGCAGTTACCAGAAAGAGCTTTTCCGTCCGAGGATACTTGGCGGAACGGAAGCTTCTCTAGGTGAATATCCTTGGATGGCACTTCTCATACAAAAGAACCAGAATAGAGAAAACGTTGTTGGATGCGCAGGTTTCTTGATACATACCAAATATGTTATCACGGCAGCCCATTGTACACACCCCAAAATAGTTAAACAAAGTGGAACAATGTACGTATACAATAAACGCATGAGTTTTAATAAAATTTGAGGAAGTGTTAATTGCCTTGACCCTTTGGTATTTAATTGTTTACATTATTATTATTATTCCTTTATTTTGCAAATAAGACATTACAGAGCAACGTATAGCAATGGTCAAAACCTTAAAAAACTAATTTAAGAGAGAACAAAATGAGCACAGTCATTTAATAAAGAACTCAGAAATTATATAAAAACAATTGTTCAATAAAAAAAATTTTAGCCGACTTTTAACAACATGCAAGCTTTCAATTGATTTCGTATCATCCGGTAAATTGTTATAAATCTTTAATCCATTCAAATTAGGTAACTTATAAACTGCTGACGGTTTGGTAAGTGGTAAATGAAAGTGTTTTTTTGTCTAGTATTCCTGTCATGAATTTCGCTATTCATTTTTTACATGCCTTTATTTTCAGAAATATAAACACACACTTCCAGTATATGCAACTGCTACTGTCAAAATATTAAAATCTACAAAAATATCTTTGCTATAGTGCGTAGAATTCATTTCTGCGACAATAAATACAGCCTGCGCTAAAGTGGAGTTACTTCACAGACATATACCATATATCTCAACCGTGAGTCTACTTCAGCATAAGCATAATACAAATTTATTAACTTTTTTTGTTAAGACATCTTTAAGGTTTTTAAATAAACAATTAATGGAATTTAAGGCAGCTATTAAATGTTCACAATGTATTTTCCAATTGAGATGTTTATCAAGTTGCACTCCTAAAAATTTTACTATACCATTATATCCCACGGACATAATGTTATGAAAGTTAATCATCAAGCAGGACAAATTGTCCTGCTATTACGGAATCTTATTAATTTAGTTTTATATGTATTGAAATATAAATTATATTGATTAAACCAATCACTCAATGACTGTAACATTTTGTCACAATTTTCTTTTAAACGGATTTGTCTGATATAATTTTAATTATAGAGAGATCATTTGTGTACATAGCAAAACAATTATTTAGCAACGCTTGATATACAGTACTACACACACAGAATAAGCAGAACTAGACCCAGAACTTAGCACTCACATATCCATATTTATAATTAGGCATGAGAAATTTTCTTACCGATACAGTTTTGCAATGACACATACTGTTTCCGTTGTTTAATAAAGGATGTAATCCACTCTAGTGATCTACCCCCCAAATCCACAATTGGAGAGTTTCGATAATAAAATATTATGATCTACACAGTCGAACGCCCCGCTGAGATCACAGAAGATCCCAACAGGACATGCTCCTGACATTCTACTCCCTGAAGACAATCACCATCCTGCTCTTCTAATTGATATATATTTGCCTTTTATGAAAGCAGCTGATTGTTTTCCTTTGAATAGTGTGGAAAATACGTTACCGATTCTTGATTTTAGGAAAGCTAACTTTGATTTATTGTATCAAGAAATATCTACAACTGATTGGGAATATCTTTCTTCTGTCTCGGATGTAAATCAGGCAGTCGATGATTTTTATGAAACTTTGAATAATATTTTATTTAAGCATGTTCCAAAAAAAATCAGTATACAATTTAGTAGGCAATTTCCTAAATGGTTTTCTAGAGATACCATTCAGGAATGGAAATTGAAGCAGAAGGCCTATAAACAATACAGAAAGACGAATATACCTGCGGATTATAATGCATTCAAAACCATTAGGGCATCTCTTAAGACTAACGTTCGAGAATCATATCGAAATTATGTTAATAACACTGAAAGAATGCTGAAAACTAACCCTAATAAGTTTTGGTCGTTTATAAATTCTAAAAAAGATACCACTTCCATTCCATCTACTATGTTTAATAACGACCAAAATATAGATGATCCACAAGCAATAGTTAATACTTTTGCCAATTTTTTTTCTGGAAACTTTACACCTTCTAGTAATTTTAAACCTACTGCCATTATTACTACTGCTAACCTTCTTAATGCAGTGATAGTTTCTGAGTCTGAAGTGTTAGATGCTATCAAGAAACTTAAAAACAATATGTGTATGGGTCCCGATTTATTTCCAGCTTTTTTGTTGAGAGATTGCGCTATTATTTTCTGTAAACCTTTGGTTACCTTGTACAATCTAATTTTGAAAAATGAAACGTTCCCTGAAATCTGGAAATCCTCTAGAATAACTCCCGTACTTAAAAAAGGTTCTAAACATGATTTTGCTAACTATCGTCCTATAACCATTTTAAACAACTTTTGTAAGGTCTTTGAGATAATACTTCACAACCATTTATTGCATCATGTATCTAATATGATTATTCCTGAACAGCATGGTTTTATAAAGGGTCGTTCAACCATATCCAACCTTGTTTGTAAGACCCAGTATATATCTCAAGTTATTGATGAGGGAAGTCAGGTAGATGTTGTCTACACTGACTTTTCTAAAGCATTCGATAGACTTGATCATGAATTGTTAATAAATACTCTTAATGCATGTGGTCTTTGTGATAGTTTGTTAAATTTGTTACGGCTTACCTGTCAAGTCGTTTTCAGTTTGTTCAGTACCGTGGGTTCAAATCCGATTTGTTCTGTCAGACTTCAGGTGTTCCACAAGGGTCGGTATTAGGCCCTCTTTTATTTATACTCTTTATCAATAATATTGTTAATGACATGAACGTTCGCTACTTACTGTATGCAGATGATCTTAAACTGTTTTGTAAAATTGCTAGTTTGGCTGACTGTGTTAACTTACAAAATAACCAGGAAATGTTAAACGACTGGTGTAATAATAACAAATTACCTTTGAATTCATCTAAATGTAGAGTTATGTCGTTTTATCGAAAAAAAAAATCCTACGATATTTGATTATACCATTGGTTGTGATGTTCTAGAACGGCCGTCAGAAATTGCAGACCTTGGCATTATTTTTGATCCAGAGCTGAATTTCTCGAAGCATATGGATGCATGTTTGACAAAAACGTACAAGAACCTCGGTTTTATTCTTCGAAGTTCTCAGGATTTTATCAACCCTTCAACATTGTGCTTGTTATTCAACGCGTTTGTGAGATCTAAACTCGAATATGGGTCAGTGATATGGAGCCCTGCCTATATGACTTATATCACTTTAATAGAACGGGTTCAGCGGCGATTTTTTAAGTCGGCTGTGTTTTTGTTAGATGGAGTCTATCCTGCTAGAGGCACATGTCAAAGCGATTTTTATGAACGCTTTGGCATGAAGAGCCTAGAATCAAGACGTAAGATGCATTCTGTATCTTTTCTTTACAAAGTACTTCATCATGATATAAAATGCGAGGCTATCAGAGCTTAATTTTAAAGCCCCGAGTTACAATAACCGACACAATAGACTGTTTCTTTTACCACAGGCGCGTACAAATTTATTGCTAAAGTCACCTATATATAGGATGATTAGTAATTATCTCAGCGTGGACCACATCCTTGACATATTTTCTTGTAGCGTGCATGATATTAAAACACTTCTTTTGTAAGACCTGGTTTATATTTTTACTCTGTTTGCTTTCTATAGTTTTGTTCATCTAATTGCTTTTAGGTAGTGTGTTGTCTGTTTATTCCTCATACAGTGTATTTTTTCCTGTTTGTTTTTAGTTTTTTGACATCGTAGCTTTATTTATATTTGTTTGTAATTTTTTGACATGTAACTTTATATTTATTTATATTTGTTTGTAATTTTATGCTTTGCACTTATCCTGTAATTGGGCATTTTAGCCCGTTGGATATTTTATTGGTAAAATAAATAAATAAATAAAATAAATAGGACATTCGCACTCACTCTTAAAGCATTATATTGGCGAAATAGCTGACATACCTATTTTCTCGAAATCCAAACTGCTTGCTTGTCAAAACAGTATGTGTCCCAACAAAATCCATCAGACGATTTAAAAAGGCATATTCGAAAATCTTTGAAAAAGTTAGTGTCATCGTAACCAGTCTGTAATTTTCTATTAAATGAGGGTCACCCTTTTTATAAATGGAGATCACTTTTCCTGTTTTTAAGTAACTAGGAAAAGTACCCATCAGAAATGACAAGTGAACCAAATAAGTAAGAGGTTTAATCAACAAATGAATATATCTTTTTATTAAGAAAGGGGGTACTTCATCCTGCCCAGAAGATTTCTTATATTTCAATTTGTTTTTCACCAAAACATGTAACTCATCTTCAGAAACGGTTGCAAAAAAAATGTAAAATGTAAATCGCTGTTTATTTAAAACTTTGGTTATGTTAGTATTTAGGCCATTCAACAATCTGTCAAATTTTAAAGCCAATAGATAGATAGAATTTATTGACTACGTTATATTACATTTGTAGTAAGTCAAAATACAGAAAAATAGCTAAAAAAGCTGCAAAATATAAAACAATAAAATGGTAAATGATTATAGATCAAGCGAGTTTTTTTATGTATTTAGCCAATAAAAGGGCGCTTTTAAAAAATTGGACGTGCGTGTATTGTACCGATGACACTCTGCAGCAGTTTGAAAATTATTTTTTAGTTTATGAATTTCTAACAGAGAGAAATATACAAACAAACATGGTAGAGGCATGATCTTAAAATGTTTAAATACCGGTTTACAATGCTCTTATTAACAACATTTCCTAAAACTCTCAGTGCTTGTTTTTGCATTCTAAAAATTTTACAGGTGTCAATGCAATTTCCCCAATATGGTGCTAAGGGCAAATAAACAAGTCACATTTTGATTAATGCTATCGTTGTGTAAAGTTTCCTAGTTTTTAAATCGATTTTTTGCAGTACTTATTAAATTTAAATTTCTCCTCCTTTGCTTTATTAAAACTTTTATTTAAAAAAAATGTAATTATCTTATAATATGAGCTTATATTTGTGTTTTTCTTAAATTAGATCTTTTTTTCTTTGAACATTTGAATCATACAGAGCTGCACTGATATTAATGTTTGTCTTTGAAAATAGAAATGTTACGATCTTATGCATGAGGTCAAACACCGTGTATAATACAGTGTGTTTACTAAAAAATGGGCCATACTTTAAAATTAGCTTCCTTGAACGAAAATAAAGTAATTTAACTGAACTTACCTTAGTACCATCTTGATTCCTTAAGAAGGAAGGAAGGAAGAAGGAAGTAAAGTTGTCCTAAGGTAAGTTAACTTGAATCACCTTATTTTCGTCCATGGAAGTTATCTTCAAAGTATGGCTCACCTATTTACAACTCAAACTTTAGATGCAGTTTTCCCTAAAATAGTGCAGTGACATGTATAGCATTTTTAAAACGAATAGAATGCTATATCAAAATAATTAAAAAAAATCTGAAAAAAATACAGTGTCACAGTCGATCAGAACGATCTATACATTTAACACAAAGATCAGATCAGATTTTCTTGTGTATAATACAAATAAACATTTTTATACAAAACTTGAATACGATTTCCCAACTAATAAATAAAGTAGCGTAAAAAAAATAAATAAACTACTTTCTCAATGAAGCTAACCTTAAAATATGACCCATGCTTTAGTAAATACCTTGTATATAACTCCGTAACTTTTATGCTCTGTACACGTCTTGCTTTACGAATTTTCTCTATTAACTTGCAGATTTTCAGTTTTATTGGGAGAACACAATATTCAAACAACTACGGACTGTGTGGGAAAAGTCTGTGTAAATAGTATTCAGAACCTAAGGATCACCAAAGTGATCACCCATCCCGATTTCAATCCTAGTGATACAGCATATCACAACGATATCGCTATTATCAAACTAAGAAGTGAAGCAGTCCTGACAGGTATGGTTCCAAATGAAAATAAATATATTTTCCTTCAAACTTTATATAACTGACAACTAGCTATTTGTTTTCTTTTTTCTGTAATTTACTTTTGTTTCGATTTTAGAATAGCAAATTTTGTCCTCATGTACCAATTAATAGAGAGAATGAATTGGGAACCATTACACATTTTTAAAGATGTTAATCTTGCAGTTGATTATTTTTATGATTGTCTCTATACGGTGTTTGAACAGTGTGTACCTAGAATAAAATGTCGAAATTCTAATACACGATATCCTGTCTGGTTTTACTTCTGAAATTAATAATAAAATTAAAAACAAAAATGTACATTATAAATATAAAAATAGATCACCTTACCATTTAGAAAAATGTAAAGAGCTACGCAAAGAACTCAAAAACCTCATAAAAGTAGCAAAAAAGAAATATAAAAGTGATATTGAAATTGGTATTAAGCAGAGCAGTAATAATTTCTGAAATTATATACAGTCTATTAAATCACACTGTCAAAATACGAAAATTGATTTTCGTAATGAAGGTACAATCTTTAACAGTAACAAAGATATTAGTCAGGGTTTCTCAGAGTACTTTCATTCTGTATTTGGAGAAGAATCAACGTATAATTTAAAAGATATACACAGAGTTAGTTCTAGTAGTATGGGTGACATTTTAAATATTGGTAAGATTTCACTCGAAGATATTAAACAATCCATAAAAAAATTAAAACCCAAAAAGTCAGCAGGGCCAGACGGTATCCCAGCATACATAATAAAAGATATTGGTACTTTGTTGGAGTATCCATTACTGATTATTTATAATTTGTCGTTATGTTCCCATCGTTATGGAAAAAATCTATTGTTACTCCTATTCATAAAAATGGTTCATAAGGCGACGTTAAAAATTATAGACCTATTTCAGTGTTATCAGCAGTTGCAAAAGTTTTTGAGCAAATAATTTACAATAAAATCTATTATCATGTAATTAATAAGATATCAAAATTTCAGCATGGATTTGGATCATGACATTCTTTGACTTAAAGTAGCTGGAATGGGATTTTCGTCAGATTTGATAACTTTTTGTGTCTCATATCTTTCTAATCGGTTTCAACAAGTAAAGTATGCTGGTGTTCTTTCCGAATCATATTTGGTAAAATCAGGTATACCTCAAGGAAGTAATTTGGGTCCTCTATTCTTTTTAATTTTTATTGATGATATAACAACATGTATTAAAAACTCTAATTGTCTATTATATGCAGATGATATAAAAATATATAGAGAAATTCAGAATACTGACGATGCTATGTTGCTGCAACAAGATCTAGATCGTGTATATGAGTGGACCTTTGCTAATAAATTATTTTTAAATATAAAATAATGTACTTCTATGGTATATACTTTGAGATCCCATTTTCAGAAATTCACTTACAGCATAAATGGTCAACCTTTAGAAAAAGTATATAATAAGAAAGATCTAGGAGTTATTTTTAAGAGAAACCTAAATTTTAGTGAACATATTGATACTATTGTACATAGGGCTTACAAGAACTTAGATTTTATTATGAGACATACAAAGGAGTTTTCAATAAATACTAAAAATGTTGTATTTCATTTTCATTTGTTAGATCCAGACTGGAATTTGCCGCACCAATATGGGACCATGAAACAGTAACGGGATCACAATGTATAGAGACAGTTCAAAATAAATTTTTGGCTTATTTATGTATGAGGAAATTTCATAGATATCCCAATTACAACGATTATGAAAACATGAGGAGGGAATTTGACATTTTTAAGTTATCAATCAGAAGGCGGATCGGAAACATTTGTTTTATAGCCAAAGTTATAAATGGAGAGGTAAATTTAGCTGAAATATTATGCAGATTAAATTTTTATATTGCTGCTGGAGTTCGACCAAAGAGTATAGTTTTTAAAGAGAGTTATCGCACTAATTTAAGAAAGAGCTCCCCTATAGTAAAAATGTTTTTGACTGTGAATTATGTCTGTCATGATATTCATATAAATATTTTTGATGTAAAATCAAACAAATTAAAAAAAGATCTTATTACATTTTTTTAAAATTCTATTATCTGAGTCACCTTCATAACATATCGTTAAATTAAATATCTTTTCTTAATATATGTTTAACATATTTAACTCTAAATTATTTTAGTAAGTAGTTACATTCTTTTTTGTTATCAATCTACACTTCTTATAGTTTGTTATTAATGCATTAAGTTTTGACATAATTGTAAATTTAGACCGAAGTGTCTGTATTATGTCAGTAAATAAATAAATAAAACTTATGTATTATATGGCTATAAGTATAAGTACATTACTCCTAAGCATATAAACACGTTATAATACTATGAATTCAATTTTAATAATGAACATTTTTTATATTTACTATTAATATTTATAGTATAAGTACTAATGTGAAGATTTGGATCATTTAATAATCCTCTACTTCTCACGATAGCAGTACTCATGACAATGTTTCTAGTGTTTTTCAAGATCCATTTCTTGTAGTTGGCTCATTAAATGAAAATTGTTCGACATTATCCGCAGAGCTAGGTTGAAGAATTCTCTTAGCAATTTTGTTCTTACTTTCTGCAGAATTTTCGATGTATCCCTCAGCAACCGCATCCGATTTCCAACCTACATGCTACATTCACTAGTTCGTTGCATGTCCCAGATATATCAAACATCAAAATGACCTGAAAAAGTAGGAGTTGGTTAGTACAATATGAAACAAACCAGATGTAATTTTATTACTTTTATCGCCAAATACTTTTCATGTGGAGCATCGGACAAAAATGATATATACGTTTGTGGTATGAATTATCTGTATTGACTTATCCAAGTCATCCTATATGATTTTATGGATTAATATATTATTATTATTATTAGTATTATTATTATTAATGTATGCAATTGTTCCCTTAACAAGACTCTCGATTTCTTTGTTATAACCTTCCCCTTGTTTTTTCAAAAATTGTTGTATTTTTGATGTTCACATTTTGCTTCAAACTTAACACAGACTTTACCATTGAATAATAAGCCCACAAACTAGAACTCTTCAGGTTTTGTGTCATTTCCAAAAAGTAAACCAATAAAACGTTCCCAGAGTATTGCGTTACATTTTTTCCAGTTCACCATTTCTTGAACTTGACAAAGGCAGCTGCATATACTACACCAGATTTCGTCGGCAGCAAATTTTCTACAGCCATTCTAGTAGCCTCTATCGTCATCAGTCACTTCTCATTTTCAGCCTTTAGTCATTGTCAAGCACCGCGGTAAAATTTAAAATATTTACAAAATAACTGCCATATGGTAAAGATAAGCAAAGATACATTGAAATAAGTTCAAGATTCAATTTTACAATCTTTATTTTAAATTCGTTATTTTTTCTTAGTTATTTTAATTATTTTAGAATTTATAAAGTTTGAAGAACAAATAGTATATGATATTCGGAAGATAAGATACATAAAGTATCAATTATTCTCCTAACATCATAATATACTATTCTTTTACACGTTTAGTTGACAATATTCGCATTTTCTTTGTAACATTTTTATTTTAGATTACGTTCAGCCTATTTGTCTGGTAGAGAACGATAATCAAACTTCTACTAAATACTATATAAGTGGATGGGGTAATACTGAGAAAGGTTAGTCAAATTTGATTTTATTTTATAGTCTAGATAATAATAATCGAGCCGTCAGAGTAGTTAGCTCTTGCTGATCTGTTTGGATTTAACACAAAAAGACTCTTGCTCGAGTTTCAAGCGGATGAATACCGAGAAGCTGTAGGAGGCAATGATGTCACACCGCGCGATCCAAGACGAGAGGTTATTTGACTTGTCAGACGTATATTTCGACTTCAAATATTCTGCGTTGACCATATGTGATTTGTCCAAATGACCCTATTATTCTCATATTTTTTATCAAGGTCAAAACGTCTTGCGTGACAAAGCGATTGCTCTACAGCGTCTTGCTTGCATTCATCATCGAAAAGTTCATTATTGGGATATATTTTGATGACATGTTCACTTAAAATTGATTTTAATTTTCAGGAACAAGGAGCAATGTAAAAATGAAGCTAGAAATACCTCATTTCAATAAAACTCAATGCATTGAAAAATATTCCGGGGTGAACATAGCAATCCGGGATACGCAGATCTGCGCTGGAGGTGAATATCAAAAGGACACGTGCTCGGGAGACTCAGGAGGTCCTCTTATGGTGTCCAAAGATAACGATATTTGGTACGCCACTGGCATTGTAAGTTTTGGAATGGGCTGTGGAGAAAAGGGATGGCCCGGAGTGTACACCAGCATTGGGAAATTTTTACCTTGGATCAAGTCCCAAATGACACAGACATAAGAAAACTTATGCAATTAAGAAGCAAACTGCCACGTATGTGAACATGCGAAGGCTAAAGATGTATTTATGAATTTGAATTAAAAAAATAATAATAAGAATAATAACAATAATAAAAATAATCGTCTTTATTCCCAACATGAATAAGTAAACTAAGATATCATAAGAAAAAAATATATACCATAACAATAAATAACATTACCCTGAGTGAGATACACAACGACATACAGTATTTAAATTACACAGCCACACAAAAAAAATTGTTTTCTGACCTGGGGGTCTGACTACGGTTACTATGCGAAACATATAGTAACCATAGTCAGACCCCCAGGTCAGAAAACAATTTTTTTTGTGTGGCTGTGTTAACAATAAAAATATCCCAATCCTCAGCAACTCCATTGTATAAATGACACATTAAGAAAATTGAAGACTTAACTAATAAGTTAGTTCTAGGGGAAAAACAGAAAAAAAAACTTTGTTGCCTTGTATTGTTACATGGTAATAGAAACTATACTTTACTCAACACTATGGAGCAGTCAAGTATGTTGCTTAGAAGGTTATACAGGGTGATTCATTAAGAATGGGCAATCTCTGAACTGGAGATACTACACACCAAAATATGGCGATTGAGTCAAATATGCCTTATCCGAATGTTGCTGGTTTAAAAAATACAGGGTGTTCAATGCTAAAATTTTATTTTGAAATATCTCAATAACTTTGAAACCTGTCCGAGTATTAAAAAAAAAATTGGCACAATTATGTTTTTTAGCACGGCAAATAAGAATTTGTAACTAATTTTGACGTCACTAGTAGAGGGCGCCACTTATGGCACATCACATTTCTTTTAAATGGCAGAACTTTTTTTCAGCTTAGTGTATCCATCTGACTATAGAAACAATCGATTCTCCTACCTGTTGTTTCTGAAAAAGGTATACCTTGTTGAAGTCGTTAAGAGTAACAGTTTTCGAAATAATCCTATTTGAAATATTCAGTGCACCGATTGAAAACTGTTATCGTTTCAGGTAAAGTGCCTTTTTTACTGAAAATACAGCAAAATTTTACTTGAAAAAGTTGTTCAGGACGGTAAATTATGGGGATGTGCAAAATTTCAAGAAGATCGGCCTGCTTTGATAAAATCTTTGTGCTTTGTTGAAAAATAATTTCAAAATCAAACCCTGTAATATACAGGGTGAGTCAGTCATAATGTCATTAATTTTAACCACATATTCGGGAGGCCTAATAAAGGCAGAAAATCGAAAAAAAATAAACAAATCACCCTTTAAAAATCAGTAACACGACGCTCCTGGTGCGCTACGAACTTTCTGAGGACACACCCATACGACAATCGAATGCCGGATTAAGCATCGTTGCCACATCATGTTTACATACATAATATTGTCTAACACATCAGCGTGTTATTCAAATTTACCCGCATTTCTCCCCCCCCCCCAAATTTGTAGATCACGACACACATTTGGAGGGGGGATGGAGAGAATAGTGAGAATACAAGCAGTAAGCAGTAGCTTGTTTATTTCGGTCACGCGTATTCATCGTAAATGCATAATTTTACAAATTCCGAATTTATTAATAAAGTGCTATGGATGGATGAGTGCAGTTAACAGGTTAGTACCATACTACTTAAAAAACAATACATTTCTAGGCTTGATGTACGTAACTACAAACTGAATAATTAATAATTGTACTTACGAGTAATACTAAAAATTCATACTTATTTGTAAAACGTAGTGAAAACGTAATATCAAAATTATTAAACTGTAATAACCTAACATTCAAAAACATTTATTTATTATCTACATTTGCTTTTATTAACAAATAAATCAATATTTAAGGAAAATTCATTCATGTGTCAATACAAAAGAAATAGTTTTACTCCTTGTTGTTAAATAACAGCACAAAAACTAAGTAACTAGGTTATTGACCTAATAATACGCTAGGTCAAGGTTCACTCTCGATAACTTAGATTAGCGGCGTACCATTTCGGCCTTGGACAGTTTTCTGTTGACAACACGATAGTTTTTTATTATTTAGTATTTAAACACGAAACACTTTTCAGCTTCTCTTAATAATTTACCCATTGGGTATAGGTTTTTTATGTAATGTACGTAAATAGATTATTACTCGGTTTATTATTAGACACTTTGGAGTTTTGTTGCAGTCATAACAGCTACATTTGCTCAGAGAAAAATCCACATGCTACTTGTCGGTTTAGCTTTCAGAGGCGATTTGTTGTCAACGTATGGGCAGGAGTGTACGGGTATCGTTTGATTGGGCCGTATTTGCCGTTACTTGCTATTTTTAATAGAATTATTTGATTATTATTATTTGATTTCATTGGATATTAACATTTTAAATTATTATTGGCTGAAGTTGAACTGAGCAAGAAAAAATGATATTCTAAAATAATCAGTACAACCGTTTATTTGTGATGTCTAAAACCTAGGTAGGTAGGTACGAGAAAAATATTTCAACTTGACAATATTGCATCAGATCGACATCGAGTTGAACTGTGAGCTGTAAACGGCCAAGGCTGTGAGCGGTCAGTGACAGTCTGAAAAGGGGGTTTAAATAATGATTTGAAAATATTTTTTTTCGGCGTAAATATGCATTTAGATTTTTTTAATCGCATATTCGCTTAATACTCATTATTCCTTATCTCCTCTTAAAATTCATGACATTATGACTGACTCAGCCTGTATAATGCAAACTTTTAGTGTAGGATATAGTTTTGTTACTATCAGTTGCAGTTTCTTAAATATTTGAATAAAAATATAATGAATTATTCATTTGTTCGTATGACGTAAGTCGTCTAAATTCTTGTCGTGAGTTATAATCATGCTGCATCAATAGATTAACTATACACATATTTCTATTATAATTTTTAAATATTCAAATCAAACCGCATCCTCAGTTATTATCAATGCAAAATGGCGACCGGATTTTCCTGTACTATCTCACTTGCAACATTAAAAATTCATTATTCTTCGCTAATGTTTACGTCCAGACAAACTAACTTAGATGTTCACAGATTATTAGCAATATATTAATAAAAGTTTATAGCAGTTACTGGATAGCAAAATGAGATATTCCGTCAACTTTTTTTGTTTATGTGCACTTGTTAGTTTTTGTGCAGTGCCTGTTGCTCAAAATTTTGCCATGAAAGCAAGTGAAAATGAAAATATCTTGAAATCTTGGAATGGATACGCATCGAAGAAGACTGGCCAACGTTGGAAGAACAATGTTTCGTCTCCTAGTAAGTCTGTTTTTAACTTTTAGAGATAATTTTTTGATAATTTATTAACGCACTCAGTGCGATAATGACGTAAATTAAATTAGACTCAAATATTTAACAAGCGCGGGAAGTGATACTTTTCCGCACGCTGATTGAACTTGATCGAATCGAGTGCGGTAAAGACACTTCCCGCACATGTTAGGTACAATATTTTTACTATTATCATGACAATTCAGGCGAAACAGCTTATTATAATTACCAATTTATAACATTAACAAGTAATTATTAAGTAGGTATTTAAACTAATAGAGCATGTTAACGAAAAATAATGTGGCATTTTGTAAATTCAGTACTAAGGCAATGTTGAGCGGCTTGAGGATGTTTTTCAGTCGAGGAATTCACTTTTGACAAAGTATGTGCTACATAATTAGCTTGCAACTTCAGTGATGTTGTTCTTCGGTCACAGAACATACTGTTGCTGTTGATGCTTTGAGAATGGTGTGGGCTATTTGCTTTTTGTTATGCAAACAATCCTCAATGTATGATTCAGCTACTGCTGTAGACTTCCATCAACCATGTCGTTATGTTTGTAATATTGGACCCGGAGTTGGCTAAAATTGTGGCAGAAGAGCGCTGAAAACATTGTCCCCTATACGCATCGGAGTTTGGGAGGCCTAAGTAGCCAGCGATGGCATTTTCCACAAGCTTCGTACATTTACCCCTTTATAGAATAAGAAAAACCGATTGTGATGGGTATCTTTAGAACGCAAAATAGCATAACTTCGATAAATACCTTCATATTTAACTGTTTATTCGTTGCTCGCCACAAATTTTCTTGAAACATTGGTTTTCATGTTTAGTATCGTAATAATCGTCATATTTGCTAATTCTTCGTGGCGACATGCACCGCCAATTCCAAATATCGTGGCTACTTTGGTCATATGATATACGTTGTCTGGGACATTTAAGAAAAAATGTTCTATTTCCTTTCTTTCTAATACCTTTTATTTTTTTGATTTGTGCTTGATTTCTTCAAATATGCTTGAAGCATTTTCCAATATCAATGTCCTTCTTTATGTTGAAGCATAGTTTCAAGATTGACCATAGAGTTGACGGAGTGTTACGTTTCGCAATATCGTGGAAACAGCCAAAAATAGTTCTTCTTTTAAAGATGAAATGGGTCGTTTAGTTTAAGGGAAATCATCTATGAAAAAAAAATAACAAATAGCATTCAGAGGCCCCTCTGATCACAGAAACATTAAAATTTTCCCGCGAAACTGCGTCATTTCCATTATAAAGGAAATTTTGTGGACTTTAGAAAAAGGGAAATCAATTACATAAAAAATATTTTTTGCTGTGAATTATAGACATTTAACTTACACACAGGAACGACAAAATTTTCCTACGGAATGTGTCATTTTCATTACCTATATGGAAAAAATGTAGAAAAGGCGAAAAATGTGACCAATTTTTATTTTTGAATTCTAAACGTATTTCAGAACACAAAAAATCCAAACTTGGTAAACAAAAATATAACAGAGGAAGAAGCAGTTGAAGATCACTGGGTATTCGAAATGATTGCCGATAACTCAGAAGATGGTAATAATTTGTCCAGAAAATAAAACGGTATGCAGGCACGTTAATTCCCTTGTTGAAATAACATGTAGAGAAAGGGTCTATTATCCATTCAGATATGTGGAAAGCCAAGATTCACTGAATATGGCATTACACTGCAAACAAATTTTTAAAAGGTATATATTCCACCAGACTAATTTGCAGACCGACTCCTGTAAGTACTTGTGGAAACGCCGTTGTAAGAAAAGCAGTCTAGATCCGATGGATGAACTTATTAATTGCATAAAAATAAAATATGGAGATTTTTTAAATAAATAGTTTCAACATAAAAATTATTATTTTGACATATCCGCCACAATATTGCCACAAAAGATACCTTAACTTTTAAATACATACAGAATTCTTACAAAATCACATGCTTTTTATTTAACATTTATATTTATATAACAAACATCTATGTGCATATAATTAATATACGCGAGCGAAGCGAGCGCGCCCGGATTTCGAAACGTCGACCGGGCGCGCTTAATTTAAAAAAAATGCTACAAATCCACTTACTGTTTGTATAACTTGAATAACATTCGTTTATTCACAAAACTCAAAAAACATGAATACTAATACTAATTAACCGTCGATTATTCACAAAACTCTAAAAAACATGAATATATAAATGATTTTCCTCAATATTTTCCTTAAAAAAAATTTCCGCAAATAAAATTATATATCATTAAAGCGCAAATTAGTAGTCAAATCAAATTATCTAATTATTATTTCTATAACATTCCCTTATTCTAAAGTCGAAGGAAAATGGAAAATTTCCGTAAATTTGTACATTTTTACATAAAATCAACGCCGTAATTTTTTTAATTTTGTATTTCTAGAGCAGCATATAATATAAAGATATTTAAAAAATAAATTTTTGAGTTAATTTTCAGTTTCATAAGAAAAAATAGAAAAAATCGAGTTTTGCGGAAAACGAAACATTTCCGCGCAAAAAGAAAATTAATAATTTTGTGTAGAACCTTCCGATAGAACAATTTCTTTTGTAACCCTAGAACGAAAGTTGGGCCATGAAATGTTCTTTTCGATGTGCCAAGCAAGAATTAATGCATTACTTGCATCATTAGCGGCATTATTCATTGATTTTGGGTGGTTTACGACGAAGATATGTCAAGCTCGACCTTCAAACTGAACTGATTGAAAATTTGAAAGCTTATGTCAAAATATATCAACAATCAACGCACAGAACAGAGCGACAGAAATTTTTATCGCTGCCTCCAGTGTAATTCAGCGTCGGAACAGTTTTAGTGCTATTTACTGTATCCGCTGAATTACGTTGAACACAATCATTGTCACAACAGTACGATAGGCCGACTGTATAATGTAAAAATAATCTGCACTAGTCCGGAAAAGTGACACTTTCGGCACGAAAAATCGTAAAAGTACACTTTTGTGCATGATCGTAGGAAACCATTTTTTTCACAAAATATTCCAAGTGACCCTAAGATCCTCTAAAGATTTGATCAGTTATCAAACAAAAGGTATTTTAAATAGACTATCCTCAAAAAAAGTTTGTTGTGTTTCTTGATATATCTTCAATTATAAAGAAATTTAAGCAAAATATTTAACCTTCACTTTAATAAGCTGGTGACATGGTGTGTGAAGTGGTTGATATTATTTTTGAACGTTCAAATATGCGATGGAATTTTACATGAAGCGAAAAAGGAATACTTGGTAATGATTTAGGAATTATTGTGCGAAAAAACGTTATAACTTTGTCTTAGAATAGAATCCTGAGTGTCCAAAACAGCTGTAGACGAGTTCAGAACTTCAGCAAATTTTCAGATCCGATCATAATAAATTACTTGTTTTTCAGAAAAACACAAGAACTGTGAAACACCTAATGGTAGACCTGGATATTGTATTGGAATCAAAAAGTGTCAAACCCTTTTAAAATATGTGATAAACAAACATGCTCGGGAATTTTTACTCGCCTCCAGATGTGGATCCACCAATAAGGTTTCTAACAATCCAAAAGTGTGCTGTGAAATTGACAACTTCAGGAATAATATTAGTACAAATATTGGTAAGAGGACATTTATACTGCCATATTGTCTTAGACCGAATGTCAATTTTAAAAAAATACAGGGTGTACAAGCGAAAATTTTCAAATTCATTTGTCTTAGTATTTCAAAAAGTTTTAGAGATCCTTTCAATATAGCATTAGCACTAAGACAATATGGCTCACGCGGTATATTTTAATATCTAGGTCTATAGCGCATTCGTTACGAACTACCCTGTAGAAATTCTTTTCAGTACAGGAAGAAGTTTTTCCTAAGTCTTGCGGTCATCAGAACGTGTCTATCGGAAGCAGAATAGTTGGTGGTAGGGTAGCTCTTCCGCACGAATATCCTTGGATGGCTCTTCTATTGCACACTAATCAATATGGTATTACCACTCTGGGATGTGCTGGTTTCCTGATACATGCCAAATACGTTTTGACTGCGGCCCATTGTACTCATCCAAATTCTATTGGGTATAAAGGACCCATGTAGGTATAACCACTTCTTAGAGCAAATTACACAGGCCCAAGAAAAAATGAGGACATGATGTATTTTTACTCGCTGAAACCGATTCTCAAGTCAGTGTAACACCTATACGTCAGTGTTTTTCTCTACAGTTGGAAATCACCTTGCAAAGCCAATACGCTTGTAGAATTAATCATTATCTAAACACCGGATTTGTGTTAAAACTGTAATCTCCAAACACTGTGGGAATTCTGGGATTTTTTAAATTCGATCAATGGAAAAAAGTTTGGTATAATTCTAGGGGTGACTCACCCTCAATGTACACCTTGTAAGTGTTTCAATTTACTTGAACTCAGAGTCAAAGAAAACCAATAATGAACATCAATCATGTATGTACCAAATTTTGTTATTCCAAGTTAAAGTAATTCAGAAATATTAATTCTTTTCGAAATATTTGGCCCCCCCTTTAAAGGCCTGTGACTCCTCCGCTAAATTGCAATATTTTGAAACCCCTCTACATGTGTTCTGTGTTGGTTCTTATTCGGATCACCCGATAAGAATTTATAACATAATTCAACAAAATTCTCATTGGTTAATTTTCAGAGTTTCTATTTTGCTCGGCAAACACAATATTGAAACACCAGCCTACTGCAAGTTTCACGGATTTGGTTGCGGAAAACATACTCAGATTCATGAAATTGCTAAAATAACTACACATCCCCAATATGATTCAACGAATATGGGACGTTATAATGATATAGCTATAATACAACTTAAAGAAAAAGCTCATCTAACAGGTACGCTGATATTGGTAATATATTCATTTGAAAAAAGAGAGCTTAGTTTGTATATTTAGCAGAAGATAATTGTTAATTTTTAAATTACTACTACAATGCTGTAGTGTGTTCAATCTTATATTTTTGACAAAGTATATTATCAAATGACAACACTGTAATAATTGAATGTCCATATTTGTATTTGTGACTTTTTAAAACATATCAGGTGTTGTTTTTTTAATATAGGTATTCCTTGCTAAACTTCCTCTGCTTCTTAAGAACGGCGTGCTAATACAGTCAGAGCAATGTTCAAAATTCTTTAGACATATCTGCAAAATGTTTCATTTCTGCTTTAGTGCTCCACAGTTTTCTACGATGCACCATTTCACCAATCTTGTTGCAATTACATATAAATCTTTATAACTTTTAGACTACGTTCAACCAATTTGTTTGACAAAGGATGACTCTCGAACTCCAATTAATTATCATGTCAGTGGATGGGGCAAAACTGAGGATGGTACGTAAACATTTTTTTACATAAATACGAGATTTTCAATACTGTAATAGGATGTATCTCCTAACCAAGCACTTATGTCAGTGTGTCACTCATGCATATGATCAGCACAACCTTATAAATTTAGATTAGTCACTCTTGTAGGCAAAATACATCCAGTTAATGGAGTCTTTCTAATGTAATATCAAAACTTTACCTTACCTCTCCCAAGAATATTGCATTTTAATTCTTAATAAATGAGACAGTTGTTTAAACTCTTTGAATAGATAAGCAAAAAGTGCTAGCAGTGTTATTTCACAAATATTTTTTTTTACAAAACTGTTAAAAGTGGGCTTTTTAATTGTCATTTTTGATGTTAAAAATGTCATTTTTTGACACGCGTGTTAAAAGTAACTTACTTTTAACACTAGTGTTAAAAGTAAATCAAAGTTTATTTAAATTTTGTTTTGAAAATTAATAAAACGTTTTAACAAACACATGAACAACTTTTTATTTTAAATAAGTACAAACCAACATTTTAACTAGTTATTACTATTAACATTTATAGTAAAATTAGAACAATTTGAAATTGTAATTCCCTGCGGGGTCATCATACTTAAGTTGGTTTTACTGTCAACATGTGTGACACATCTGTTTTCTGTAGAAATACTACTGGTAGTACTGGTGGTCTTGCTAGTAGTTACAGCAGTAGGAAGTATTTGGCACGAAATTTTCTTCTTCTGTTCCAGTGAATTTTCAATGTAGCCTTCAGCTACCGCCGAAGATTTCCATCCTCCATGTCTCTTGATGGTAGTAAGATTTGCACCAGAATCTGCTAACAATGTTGCAGATGAACGACGAAAACAGTGTCCGATGTAGAGTTGAGGATTTGGTAGATTCAAGAACTCTGCAATGTCGGCAGGCATTTTACCAAACATGTTAATTCCGACTGGATTCTTCACACATTTATTCTTCATATATTTAAGAAAAAGTCGTCTATGGTCAGCGTTGGGTGGCCGGAGTGCCATATACTTTCTAAAAAAGTTTAAATAGAATTCACCAATAACACTGAAAGTCCGAGGCACTTTCGGTTTAGTATCTGGTATGGTCACAACCGAAGTGCCCAAATATTCGATATTGTCGATGGTCATCTGACACAATTCCTTCCGGCGACACGCCCCGAAGACACCCACTATTGCTGCGACTTTCATCATCAGATACTTTTCGTCTTCTGCTTCTGTGAGAAATTTGTCGATATGCGTTTTCGTCAAAACTTTTGACTTTTTTGCTTGATATCCTTCACTCTTCCGTTTTAAAAAAGCAATAAGTTTATAATGTTTGCTTTATTTTTAACATAGTTTTGATCATGGAATAATTTGACCACAGCGTTGACGATTTCCATATCTTGGCTTTTTCCTCAAAATATGCCAGTAAAACACTTTCGTTACATTTCCCAGGGACCTTTTTAATGTTGCACCATTCCGAAAAGCGTCTATAAGCGATTTCGTACTGTTCCTTTGATTTCGCCGGCAATAATTCCAATGTTGCTCGACTGGCGGCTTCTTCGATTTCAGCAGGGATGGATTCGTTACGCTCATTATCGTGATTATTCATTATACTTATAATATTACTAGAAAATGCTGTCAATATTTTTGCGTTTTTTCCGTAACTAACAACAGCACTGGTTGCTACGAAAATTTTGGTTCAAAAACATTGCGATCTGTGTGGTATTTTTTGATTTCTTATTTTTATTGAGTTTAAAGTTCTTCCGATTGTTTTGTAGAAAAAATAGTGTATGATATACGTGTTAAAAGTGATTTTATTTTGTTCGTGAAGTGAATCATCTTCACTCACAAAATAAAATCTTACTTTTAACACGTATATCATAAATAGCTATTATTCTATAAACAATAAACATCCACTATTAACATTTAATATTTTCAGGTACAAAGAGCAAGGTAAAGATGCAAGTTGAAATTCCCCCTTTCAACAAAAACACTTGTTTCCAACGCTACCTTATGGCAGACATAATCCTCATAGACAGCCAAATCTGCGCAGGAGGTGAAGAACTAGCGGACACCTGTTCTGGAGACTCTGGGGGACCTCTAATGTTCACTGATGACGAAATATGGTACGCTTCGGGTATCGTGAGTTTTGGGATGGGTTGCGGGTTGAAGGGATGGCCTGGGGTGTACACAAATATAGTGAAGTTTTTGCCTTGGATTAAGTCTGTAATAGCGCAGGATCAAAGGTGACGATACATAACGAGCGTGGAAAGTAGCGTATAATATACGAGTGTAACATTTCACATAGATCACACGAGCGTGTTAATTCTCTGTCCAGCGAGTTGCATACAATATTTTTCCCACACTCCATAATGTAAGAAAAAAAGAAAAACATTACTAAATATTTTATTTTTTTTAAACACAAATTATTCTGCTAGGATTAATACAAAGATAATGACTTTATTAATTAAGTTAAAATAACGCACGTGTGTATTAGAAAATTAACATACGTGTGTGGTAACTGTTTGTGCACCTGTGGTTAACTATTATGTTTTCTTTTTTAAAGGGTTGTGGGAAAACTATTTTATAACAATAAAGTTATTAGTTTATATTGTTTGTATTTTTTAACACATCACTGTTATAGAATGACATACAAAGTAGAAAAGTCTATAGTCTGATAAAAAAGTTTCATAACTGATTCTTTATCAATTTATTGATTTCATTCTAGTAAACACATATACTCGCGACAAGAATTCAGACGACTTACGTCATACGAACAAATGAATAATTCATTATATTTTTATCAAAATATTTAAGAAACTGCAACTGATAGTAATAAAACTAGATACTACACTTAAAGTTTGCATTATATATTGAACTAAATTGCAAAAATTGTTTGTTTTTAACGCGACCAAATATCGAAAATTACGTTGACAATAAAAACAAATGTGTAACGTCAGCCGTGACGTAAGACGTCTGAATTCTTGACGCGAGTATACATATGTATTATAATCGTTACTTATATATCAAGAGCATGAAAATAATAGCCGGAGGCTTAAGCTGAGATTTATAAAAAGAACTAACTATACACGATCCATATTTAGCACACTTACAAATTTGCTATACATCATATTACGTATTTGTAGAAAAAATGTCTCTATAACTAAAATGAAATAATTTTTGTTGGAGCCGAATTGACAGCTGTGACGGATGCCTAGCAATAATATCAATAGCAAAGTGACAGATTCTTTCATATATAATTGATAAAATATGGATTTCAGTAGTGATAATAGTACAGAAGACATTCCAAGTACGCCTCCTGAAATTTTGAAAGAGACGGAGGAAGCTAAAGAAAGCCGAGAAAATAAAATGAAAACTTTAAAATAAAACTAATGATGATTTTGTTAAATGATGTTCATTTAAAAACGTGATACATTGAGATGTACTCCTAATACATGTTAAAGACGATGGTACATAACTCTGACATTAGCAAATATTCAAGATTAATAACATTCTTAAAAAAATGGTTACAATTCAATGCTGAAGGTAAGTTGTCATCTTCTAATGTGAAATAAAATGTACCTGCATTATTTTTTTAATTAGGTGACATTGATTTTTGGTATGTGGAGTTTGTCGTAGAGAAGAGTTATGTAACATAACAATAGACGATATTCAGGATTTAGATGAAACTTTGCTAGTAACTATAAAAGGTTCCAAGTCTAAAGTACAGTGCATATTTAGTATAATTGACAATGAAAACAAATCACCAAGATATTTGGATATGTACAGAAGATATGCATACCTTCGTCAACCGGATACTGAGCATCGGCGTCTTTTTTTTTGTATATTATAATAATAATAACTGCTCCAAGCAAGTGGTTGGGGAAAATACAGTATCTAACAAAGTGGAAATAGCAAATAAAATATTGGCACTATTGCCTTCAATTAGTAGGTGCTCTGGATCTTCACCAGAATTTTCCAAAAATATTAGTGTTCCTGAATTTACAAAAAGTAGTCCTGCAGAATAAGTAGAAAATGAACAGACAAATTCTGTCCTAATATTTCTATAAATAATGGAAACATAAAAATGTAATAAATAATTATATTAGTATGATTAATTTTCTTCATAAAATGCGGTATGCAAAATGATATTGTCCTTCAATAAAGTGTATATTTTAAGTTTCCACAAATTTTAAATATTTATTTGTTCCTTGATGTCTGCTATTATTGGTTATTCCTAATCTGGTGAAACAAATCGTGCCAGATAAAAGAGAGCAAAAGATCAACATGGAATATATCCCATAGTTACTTACGGCGTCAGAATGAGTAGATCACTCAACTGGTTTTATTTATGTATAGTATTTACTTTTGATGTGGTGTTCTGTCAAAATTTTGACAGAAGAGCCTACGCTGGTGCGGGCCAAAATGGGAAAACAAGCTCGACGTCAATATCTGGTAAGCTAGTGATGAAGAATAATTGTACAAATAATGATATACATTTTTATTTTATCATAATGTATAAAAGAAATCTGCAACTTGTTAGATGAATGACTTAACTGCACATAAAATAATTTTTTTTAAAGTATTTCAAATATCAGTAAATTATTAGTTTCGTCCACAAGATTCATATTTGCTAGAATTAAATCATTAGAAAAATCCGGAAAAATCAGATGATTGACATAAAATATGAAATACATAATTAACTATTTATTATTGTACAGTATAGGTATTTGAGCCAATATCAATTATTTTTTCTACAATTCCTATTATGTAATGAAGTCAGATGTATGTGTTTTATAACATAGTAGTATAATATACTCATGATTGTTTTCAATAAGTAACTAAAATAAAATCTAGTCAAATTTACTGGGGAAAATTTTATGATTTTTTCAAATAGAAGAAAGAATGTATTATTTTAATCGAAATGGCGTTTGTCCTAGACAACTTCATGGAAAAATGAGCCTAAAAGCAGTATTTAAAAATTTAGCCCCCCATAAAGCGGTCGCCGCCACAGCGTAGACCTGTGACGTCAGACGCCATTCTCACGTGTATACCTAAATACAGCAGTGTGCTTTAGTTTATATCTCTATACGATTTCCATGCTTTCGGACAATGTAGTACATACGTTTAGAAGAGTCAATTTGTCGTTTGTGATATTATTATTGAATAAAGTTTCAAAATAAACTCGTAAAATGGGCACAGAAAGTACATTTCACCGGGCGGATGAAAAAGTATTGAATTATGCCATTATGTACAAACACAGCATGCAGCACCTAATTTCACAGTGCCAAAAATTAAATGCTTAGGGTGATGAAGCACAACGAAAGGAAGCATTGTAACATTGTTTGTCTGTAAAGACCATTTTAATGTAATTTTAATTGGAAATATAATACATGTTAACAATAATACATGTGGCGGTGGCCGGTGAGATTTCAGGTAAGTCATATCTCAATAATCAGACATGGGATCCAAACCAGACTTTAGGATATAATAATAATAATAATAATAATAATAATAATAATAATAATAATAATAATAATAATAATCTTTATTCCTTCAAAAAAAATAATACATTTTTTACAGGAAGAGTACTCTTTAGATAACACAAAAAAAAGTTTGAATTTAATAACGACATACAACTAATACATTGTTTCATATTATGCAGTACAATATATAATCAACAACAAAGCAAGAACAGTACAAAATAGCGAAAAAGAAACAAATACAATAGGGCAGGATTATTCACTCAACACAAATGAGCGAAGCTTTAGAAAACCAGCTACAGATCTACACATTGCCTTAGCGTTGCTGAGTGTTAGGTTATCGAGAAACTGCACTAACGCCTCGACAGATGTGATATTTCTTAATTCTGGCGGCTTCAAAGTATTATATATAGGACATTCAGTGAAAATGTGCTCAATGGTTTCCAATTTATATTGGTTACATATTGAACACAACTCTGAGGGATCAATTGAGTATGAAATACCATTGAAAAAGAATTTTATGCAGAATTTATTACAAAGGCGCAATTGAGCAATGATCCGTATAATGTAAATTGGAATTTGAAACTGCAGATAATTTTTAGCAGTACACCTTGGTATATCAAAATTTCTGTATAGTATAGGAGTTGTAGACTCCAAGAGAGAATGCAAGTCTTTTTGATAGAGCATCTCCTCGTATTTAAGTAGCAACGTGGGAATTTGTTTTTTAAGATTAATATAAGTCAAGTTCTCCCACACATCGACACAATTTATACTAAAGCAAAATGATTTAATTTGTGCAAGCCAATTATATCGTGGATCGCCATTTAACAACTGTAGCTGCCTTTTAATGCATAAATACGGAAAACGGCTATAATTCATAGATAATACTTTAAGTAACCAGTTAAGTGAAGATTTAAATACTGTTAGTGATAAACTTATAGTACCTGTTTCAAGTCTAACAATATAACTAGGAGTATTAATTGGCAGCAATAGCAATCTTTTGAAAAAACCAACTTGGACCCTTTCTAATATATCAGTGGGTACCGTGAACCCCATATTGGTACGGAATTTGCTAGAGAATTAATTACTATTGAGTTATAAAGCACAATACGTGAAGACTTTAGGATATATGTACTGTGGTTATATAGACAACTTTTTTAGAAGGAGAACCTTTTTGCAGTTTGAAAAAAAAAATTAAAAAAATGCTGCCTCACCTAGGAATTTCCAAACCGGCTTAAAAACTAACGAGCTAATAAGTTTTTAATAAAATTTTAAAAAACTTTCATCTAATATGTGAAAAAATATATTTCAGAAAGATTGAAGACGCCAATTGGAAATTTCTAGATGAGGCAGAGAATTTTTTAACTTTTTTCGCAAACTGTAGAAAGGTTCTCCTTCTAAAAAAGTTGTCTATATGGCCACAGTACATATATCCTAGTGTTTGGTTTGGGTTCCATGTCTTGTTATTGCGATATGACATACCAGAAGCCTCACCAGACGCCTCTGCTGCATATTTTTAAAGAAAAAAATGATCCAACACTGATATTTATTAAAATAAAAATTATTTTTTAATTCATTGTTTAATTTAGAAGTGAAAAGATCTCTCGACTTTTTTCTTACGGCACCATTTTCCAGGAAAATAAATTATAATCAATTTATAATCTGGTTTCAATAATTTAAAAAATAGCAAAAATTATGCACTTCACTTAATTATGATTATGTCTTTGCAAGTTAGTAATGATGTTTACTGTCAGAAGTAATAATTTATTGTAATAAAATTGGTACAAAAAAACTAAGTGCATAATTTCTAGTATTTTTCAAATCATTCCATGCCATGCAATAAATCAAATTTAATTTTTTTACTCGAAAATGGTGAGTCGTAAGAAAAAAAGGACAGACCATTTATGTTCCAAATTGAACAAGGAATTTTTATTATAAGAAAAATCAGTGACGGATCATTTTTTTTAAATACCCAGAGACGTCTCTGCCTACATACGCCGTATGTATGCGACTGGTGAAACTGAAAACAATATTTTTATTGCAAAACATGTATTGTCGTTAACTGTCATGGCCTGCAAAATTTCATAAAAATATTGCAAGCGGTTTCAGCAATATTAATAAATTTGCATTTTTTATTAAAACGTTTAACACCCTCTAGATGGAAAAGTAAGTGTTTTCGGAATATGGTATTAATAAATTGTCAAATAGCAGTGCACTTTGAAAAGGATGTGGATGTCACAAGAGCAATAGAAAACGTAAGTTACGTATATTGCAGGATGTCACAAAAACCACATCATATATTGTGCGGTATAATAAATATACAGCAGCAGCTTCTGCGTGCTGCACTCTGTGTATTATATTGCGGAAGTACAAAAAGCGTTAAAACTTACACATATGATTTTTTGGCATCCTCGTATAACTTCTTTAAAACAATGTAGAGGTCAGTATAAGCAAGTCTACGATGAAAATTCTTGTGACATTCGCTTTCGGATTGTCATGAGCGGATCTATATTATAAACAAAGGAATAAGTTACGTCTAACAATACCGTAAATTTACCACATCACCACTAATAATTATCACATTACCTACACAGTATTTACACTATGTATCTATTAACCACAAATGCCACAAAAACGCAAAAATACAAGAAACAAACGCCTGTTTACATCACCAACATCGTAACCTGTACCTTTATCCACGTAAACAAACCGCACCGAACGGCGTGTAACGTCACACCAATGATATCGCGTTTTCGGCCACATGGTTTGGCTTACATTCTATGGTAATTTATGAATGTTAATATTTTAATTATTATGTGAATATTGCCGCCAGACACATGTTCTGACCTTTCAGTATGTTCGATAGATTACCCTATAATATACATATAAACCAATTTAGAATTCATGCAACTTCACCATTAAGATATTACTAAAATCTATTTTTAGATGTGGTTACAGAATGCGAAACACCTAACCAAGAATATGGTCTTTGTGTTGATATTAGAATGTGTAGAATCCTCCTAAACCAATTGACAAATAAGAAATCCTTGCCATTTATATTAGCATCTAGATGTGGATCAAAGGACAGTACGAAAGTATGCTGTGGAACTCACAGTAACTTCAGAAACGTTAGTGAGATTATTGGTATTACAAGATGAACCAATTAGGTAATATTTTAGACACAAGAATTTTTAATTCTTTTTTTAGATGAAGTTTTACCAAAATCTTGCGGTCGTCAAAAACAGCTGCCAACTGAGCACAGAATAGTAGGTGGTAGAAAAGCCGATATAGGTGAATTCCCTTGGATGGCCATCCTATTACACAAAAACCAGTATGGGGATAGTATCATGGGGTGCTCTGGATTTTTGATACATACCAAATACGTCATCACCGCGGCTCACTGTACACATAACGATGCTATCAAGCATAGAGGACCAATGTACGTATATACCACCTTAAAGCGTGTCTGGCAAGTGTATGGCATACTCTTGGGAGTGTATAAGGGAGCTCAAAATAACCCTAGTTTTTTATAAAAATAATCTTAAAGTGCCCCTTAACGGAGATACAGAGCCCCTAAGGAATATACTGTAAAAAGTGGGTTGAATATTACATAAACTTCTTCTTATTTCTGGTAGATCCACAACAACAAATCTCATTAATATTACGCACTTTATTTCGAATTCTTTAGATAAAGATAGTCAGACGGATGTTATTTATACGGATCTATCTAAGGCATCTTGATCATGGCTTATTATTGTTGCTTAAATTATCTTCCGTAGGGCTATCATCGCATTTTCTGTTTTTTTTCTTCATATTTGTTCAAGAATTTTAAATGTTCAACTTCGTTGTTTTAATTTATTTGATGTAGTGGCTACTTCTGGGGTTCCGCAGGGATCAGTTTTAGGTCCACTATTATTTATTTTATTTATTAATGATGCACTTATTGATATCCAAGCAAGCGTTTTGTTATATGCTGATGACATGAAGTTATTTGCATCAATTGAGTCTATTTCAGACTGTCATTTTTTACAGCAAGAGCTTTCCAAAATTAACCTGTGGTGTCGAAATAATAGATTGCCACTAAATTTATCGAAGTGTAATGTGAGTTTTCCTAAGAAAATCTCCCCTATTCAGTACAATTATAGTATAGATAATGTTGTTTTAGGTAGATGTACTCAGTTTAAAGACTTGGGTGTAATATTCGATTCAAAATTGACCTCATATTAATCATGTAATATCTGCTGCTTATAAAAATTTAGGTTTTATCATAAGAAATGCGCAACATTTTTCTGATATATCTACGTTAACTTTACTCTATAACGCCTATGTTAGTCCTAAATTAGAATATGCAACTGTTTGGGACCCTCAATATGAAATCCATATTACTAGCTTGGAAAATGTTAAATACTTAAGTTTTAGATTGGATGGTGTTTATCCACCTCGAGGCAGTTCACAGTCTGATCTATTAGCCAGATTTAATTTTAATGACTTAGCCTCTCGTCGTGTTTATTTTTCTGTTCTCTTTCTACATAAGGTTTTGTCTGCTATTGTGAATTGCCCGGACATTTTGAGCAATATTTATTTTAGCATCCTTCAGGTTCAAACTCGCTTTTACTCATTGTTTTATTTGTCTGCTCCTAGAACAAACGTTCCTGGAAACTCACCGATTCACAGTATGTGTTCCAATTATATGAAATATCACTATCAACTGGATATTTTTAATTGTTCTGTTAATGCTATAAAATAATGTATATTAAACTGAATTTACAATTACTCTATACTGTTACACTATTGTTTTCTTTTATTTGATTTTCTCTTTTCAATTTTACATTTTAAAGTATTTTGAATTTGTTCTACTGCATCATTTTGTTTTCTTAATTGATTTTAACAATGTTGTAATATGTTTGTATGTAATTCTTTTGTTTTTCTGTATATTTATATTTATGTTTTTTTTTTGTAATTCCTGCCCTGTTATTGGAATTTTTCTGTCTGGGCAATTGTAATCCTAAAATAAAATAAAATAAAAAATAAAATAAAGTTTCTTTGTAAATATAAATAAATTATAATTAATTATGCACAACTTTTTATGGTTATATTAAACTTACATTAAAATATATGCAATATTAATTTATTTGCTTTAATAATAGCAAAATAATGCATTTTTAATATACATACAGGTTGTCCAATGAGTAGTGTGCAATACTTGAGCAGTATATTCTACCATCTGTAGGACAGGACACTCGGTAAATGTTTTAACAAACTACATAAACACTATTTAAAAATGCAGTCAGGTACGTCTCAGGCAGAGGGGATCACGGGTAAAATACGCCCCCGATTTTTTGCACGTTAATATATTCAAATTTAATCAGCAAACTATGATGTAGATATTACTTTTTTATAAAAAATATTACTCTTGATTTACTTCGAAAAAATGCTTCGTAATGAAAATTTTATGTTTATGGACGACAACGCCAAACCACATCGCGCAAGAAGGGTTCAAAAGACACTCGAAGATTGGCCAGCCAACTCTCCTGACATGAATTCTATTAAAAACATGTGGGATTTCGTTGCTAGAACCATTCATAATCATATTCCTTCACCTCACGCTGCAGATGAATTAGTCGTGGAGGCTGAAGAGGAATGGAACAATATTCCGTAAGAGATCGTTAACCGCTTGATTATCTCAATGCTCAGACGTGTCAATATGCTATTGGGACGTGGTGGACTATTAGTTAAGTCAAAAATATCGTACATTTGCTGGTTTTTAATTTTTTAAGTACTTAGTTTATCGAACATATTCTTTTCACAAAAAAAAACAAATTCAGAAAACAACATACCTTTATAAATGTATTTGGTTTTTCTGACAAAAATACTTCTTTAACAAGAATGAGAGGGAGTCCAAGACTTTTGGCGTTGTGTGTATTATAATCTCTATCACATTCGCTGTTATTTTTTTGAACGTGGTTAATGCATTTTAGAAAATATGTAATGACATTCTAAATTGATATATTAATTTTCAGAAGTACAATTCTGCTTGGAGAACACGATATACAAACACTTACAGATTGCACAACAAATCGCTGTGTTAATAATACTCAGAGTCTTAAAATTAATAAAGTGGTCACTCATCCTGAATACAATCCGACGATCATGGGACATTATAACGATATCGCTATAATACAATTAAAGAGAAATGCTAAGTTGACAGGTATGTTTTGTAAATGTATTTACAAGAAACATAATAATTATAACTACGAGTACATATTAAATTACATTAAAACTTACTAGTGAAAAAGTTGTTGCCGTTGTATTCCATAGTTCTGATAGAAATGTGTTTTATAAATTTGTTTTTTTTTAACATACAGTATGCGCCAAAAGTATGGAATAAATTCAATAAAAACGAAACAATTATTTTTTGGGAAAAATCCTCGAACAGGTCGATTTTTAATTTAAAAAATACATATTTTAGCGTAAAATGCGATTTTCAAATGTCATTTGTTTTCGGGTAATGACGTCATCGATTTTTTTTTAAACGGCAACACCATATTTTTTTCCTTGATTCTGAAAGATCGTTTAATTCTCTATCAGACAGTACTAAAATTTTGCCCTCTTACATAGGAAAGTTTTTGAGTAAATGACGATTGAATGCCAGAAAACGTAAATTTTATCCATAAAAAAGTAACAATTCTGAGGTATGTAAAATATAATACAATTGATTAAATTTTATACTTAAATTAAATGTTCGAATTGCCATCCACCACCTTCTTGACAATGCGCAAGTCTGTGAAGAAATTCTTCTTGCACATTATGAATGATTTCTGGGGTAACTCTGCGTATTTCGTCCCGAATGCGATTTTGAAGTTCTTCTAAATTACGTGGTTTATTAATGTATACTTTTGACTTCAAGTATCCCCATAAAAAATAGTCAAGAGGTGTAAGATCTGGCCATCTTGCAGGCCATTCTATCGGTCCGCGTCTGCCGATCCACCTCCCAGGAAAACAGCTATCCAAAAAATCTCGTACAAGCCGAGCATAGTGCCGAGGTGCACCGTCTTGCTGAAACCATATGGTATCATCAGGAATGTCAGGGTCATTATCGTTAGGAAGAATTACTGCAAGGGCTGGAACAAGGTCATTTTCTAGAAACTCTAAATATTTTTGTCCTGTAAGGGTTCCTTCAAAGAGGAAAGGCCCTACTATTCTGTCGTCAACTATTCCAGCCCACACATTTAATTTCTGAGGGTGTTGGGTATGTGCCTCTGCCATCCAATGAGGATTTTCCCGACTCCAATGCCTGCAAGTTTGACGGTTTACTGTACCATTCAGACAAAATGTGGCCTCATCTGAAAAAAGTATTTGCCGGTGTAAATTTCTATTTCCTTGACATAAATCCATTAGAATTTCGCAAAAGTGTAAGCGGCGATCGGGATCATCTTCATTGAGTTCCTGCACAACTTGAATTTTGTAGGGATGATATTTTTCCTGTGCTCTGACTAGTGCCATTGTTTAATGCAACCAATCGTGAAGAATTATGAGGATTATCCAACATACTTATCAAAATGTTCTGTTTCTGATTTTCATTAATGCTTGGACGTCCAGGTTTTGGAATATTTACAACATTGCCAGTTTCTCTAAATTTAGACTCTACCTTACTGACTGTTGATTGGCTGATAGGGCGATCTAGATATTTTTCATTAAATAAATCGCAAACTTCCTGCTGAGTTCTAGTCATATTCCCGCATCCGATAAGAATTAAAATTTCAATTCTTTGAGTAACAGTTAAATGTGCCATAATACTTTAAATTGAATAATAATTTCTATGTCGCTTACAATACTTATTAGAAAGTCGGTGTGACAATGACACTTTGCAAAAATTTTCACCTACGTGATCCATAAAAGAACTATGGAATTCGAAAAACTAAAGTTGACGTTTTTGCTTTATTTTAATTGATTTACGTTTTCTAACATTCAATCGTCATTTACTCGAAAACTTTCCTATGTAAGAGGGCAAAATTTTAGTACTGTCTGATAGATAATTAAACGATCTTTCAGAATCAAGGAAAAAAATGTGGTGGTGCCATTTAAAAAAAAATCGATGACATTATTACTCGAAAACAAATGACATTTGAAAATTGCATTTTACGCTAAAATATGTATTTTTTAAATTAAAAATCGACCTGTTCGAGGATTTTTCCCGAGAAATAATTGTTTCGTTTTTATTGAATTTATTCCATACTTTTGGCGCATACGTTTTGTAAATCATTATTGTATAAATATTACTACACTAAAGACAATGAATTATTTGTTTCAGAGTATGTCAAACCAATTTGCCTAATACAACATGGCAGTCAAATTCCTGATTATTACTTCTTAAGTGGATGGGGCCGAACTGAAACCAGTATGTAAACCTAAAATTGGTTAAGTTACCTCTAAAAGCCTTTTCACACGGGCCACCGTGCAGCGCTTCTCGGAAGCGCCGTTGAGTGGTCCGTTTTGACGAAACATTATTTTATATAGACTTATTCACACGGGTGCGCCACAAAATTAAATTCTTCTCTGTGTCTTGAATATCTAACGCATCTCTTGTTTCCTGCACGCACCGCTTATACCAATTGAATCACTCGTTTCAAAAACAACATAAGTCACTAAAATGCAATTTTACAGGAGAAGCAAAAAACTGAATAATTACATAAATTTAATAAATGAAGTAACCAAACAATTTTAAATTGATGTAAGAATATGCTTATAACATAAAAAATACACACAATAGTTTTTACCAAACAGTGTTCTTGAGAAAAAAATATTTTTGATATCTTGACTTACGGAGTTTATGCAAAGAATAAAAGTAGTCTGTAATATTTTCTTACATATCAAGTACTACAAATTAAACACACTCAATGGACAGTAAAAAAAACTTTTGTTAACGTTATTACAAGTGTTTTTACACTATGGAACATAATCATATTCATTATCGTCTTCTGTATCTCCTTCTTCTACAGTATATGTTGTTGGCCATCGCAAGATTTCTTGATAAAATGGCTTTTTTGGGGTTTATTGGAACACAATTATTTGGATACGCCTGTTGTGTCGGTAGAAATGCAATGGCATGATTTGATGTATTTCTTAGTAAACTAAACGTGTGATAGTTTAAACCATCAATAAAGTCATGTGCTATAACAACTCTTTTTTTTATTGTGATTGTATTCAAAGGACATGAATGAGGACGGTGTAAATGACTGTTTTTGTTCTTTGGGTACTATCTTCCCAAACGATTCATCGGATAAGCAGTTTCTTTTATAATGAAGAGGCCACCATTTACTGAAGTTATAAATCTGATATGTCTTAATGACAAATACTTTAAAGTTTGGGCTAGTATTAGTCATAATGGTATAGTACTGATCTGGAATAAAGACGCGATCATGTTTATTTTCCTTTTAGTGATACCAAAGTCCTGGTCGTTCCTGCTCGTCTTTGGTACTAAAGCCGTTTATTTTCTTTATGCAGAAGTTAAAGTCGTCTACCGAAAATGCTCGAAAGCATTGGTTTTTGCAACGAAAAAAATTACTTAGTTACTAAGTGTAATAACTTAGCAAATCGCAAAAATGGAGTACGATCGACCGACTATCCATACCATACCTACTCGTATATAAAAACGTTCGGAGCAAGAACAACATAAGTCAACGACTAATGTTGTTTTTGCCACGATCATACAAATATGATTTAGGAGACTAAGGGTAATAGGAATCTTACAAGTATTTACAGTAGTGGTTGTAGGTAAAGTGTTAAATAAACATAGTCATATACAGGACGAATATTAAGTAGGAGTTTTACATGTAACAAAACATAGATGTCAAAAAAACTAAGCAAATTCTTTAAATAATTAATAAAAATAGTTATTAATAAAAAAGTTTAATTGCATTCCTGTATTAAACATAATAAATTCAATGTAAGAGAAAAATTATAACTCCTGCAAAAAATTATTATCAACACTAAAAACTCCAAAATATTTCGTGTTCATGATCAAGATTCGGGACTCTTTAATCGACACATTTTTTGACTAGCGATTTAACCATAATGACCCATAATTGCTCTACTAACAAATTGGCAAATTGTTGGTGCTATACCATTATACGCCGAGCGTTTTCTATTATAAGGTCATGCTGCAGTCCGTAGGTATCTTACTGGAAGTGCTCGATAATAGCCAACAACTAGTGTCAGATATATACTAAAAACATGTAGGTACCTTCAAAACGGGAACATTAACTGACACTCTAAATTGATCCATCTATCCTACCTGAGATGGACCACCAAGGATAGGACAGATGGTCCTCGAGATTGTATTACTTATTCTTTGTTGCATTGATACTGCACATTTGACAGTTATGTGCAGCCTTCACCATGTCGAACACAATAGGCACTTTATCCAGTCATCCTTTCTTTTTGTCTGGATGATCTTTATTACATCTAACTAACGCATTAATTATCTAAACGATTAAAACATTCATCTCTACCACATGAATCGTTCAAAATTATATTGCCCGACTCTAATGACTTGGCTGTCTTTGTGCTCTTTAACTTTGTGCCTTTGGCAGTCTTTTTTGCTGCTACCTCTTTTCTTGTTTCAATACACACTGGTGAAGCTAATACTACTCCCAGTTGGTTCTGGCAGTTCGTACGACTTGAGTTACTTGAAGTACAGGTGACATATGATCCAGAGCTTTTTGTGGTGTGAGTTGCTATTCATGTTCCATAGAGTTTTCTGCGTTTTCAGGTGGATTTGGAGGCGGCTTTTGAATATTTCCAATCCAATCCTCTTTCCTATATTGACTGGTTCATCTCTCTTAAACATATAGAAAAGATAGACCAGATAGCATTTTCGATAAATTGTAGTATAACTACCCACCACATCTGTATGTACCTAACCAAATTGGGCATTGTTACCACGAAAAAGCTATCACCAATGATCCATCTCTTCTATAGGTCCATATCTCCTCCTTTACCCTATAAACTATACAAATTAATGCATCTATGTTTTCAGAATCGCACAGTAAAGTGAAACTTTACGTCAAAATACCCTCCTTCGACAAAGCAAATTGCATTGAAAAATTCTCTTCAGTCAATATAAAACTTAAAGAGACTCAGATTTGCGCGGGAGGCGAGGAAATGGCAGACAGTTGCACTGGAGACTCCGGAGGGCCCCTGATGATGGTTGAGAGTAACGAGACATGGTTCGCTTCGGGCATAGTAAGTTTTGGCATAGGCTGCGGAACGCAGGGATGGCCTGGAGTGTATACGAGCATAGCTGGGTTTCTGCCCTGGATCGAGTCTCAAATGGAACAATAGAAGATCTATAAAATACATAAATACCTAAAATTAATGTAAATAGTATTAACACACAATAATAATTTTCATTTCGTATTACTCGGATAACTTTTGACCTTATTTCTCTATCATTAATGTGCCAACAGAAATGGAAATCCCAAAAAATATGTTTTAAATGGAATTTCCATAAATTTAAACTAATTATAAAAACAATTATATAAAGTAAAATATTTGAGGAGCTCCAAACACATGATAACATTGGTTCACATCAAAAAGTAATATTTCACATCTCCAAAAAATTATGTTTAAATTAGACTAAAAAAGAATATTTACAAAAGAGTGAATATATTTATTTAAAAAAAATATATAGTTTGCATTTTGTTGTTTGTGGAAATAATAAAGAGTTTTTTCATGAAGATCCAATAACCACTACTAAAAATATCACAGAGCAAGTGGATGCATCTCAAATGAGAGTGTGGTGTAAAAATCAACTTCATCTCCATCAAGTGAAGTGAGTTCAAGCGTTAATGTCACAAGACTATCTCGAAAGAGTAGGTACACATTTGTATAACATGTATGTGTAGCCTGTAGTAGCAAATAATTTGCATTAAGCCTTCTTATCATACGAAATGCTAAAACATAATACAAAAAATGTGTTTTCTCCAATCGTCACAAAACTATGACATATTTTGACTGTCAGGAGCACAGACAAGGAAACTTTTGCTTATGATCAGGAGTCTCTAAGGTTTTTTTCCTTACTGAGAAAAAAATGCTATATTAGCAACAAAAGTATTCACTTTTAATCCTATTAGCCAAAGCTGACACTCCAGTTTTAATTTATAAAAGTTTATTCAACAATAATTACAATAATTTTAGTTTTTCCACATTGATATTAAATACACAGTTTAAACAAGTATTAAAATTAAATAAACCACTACCCTCATTCTTGGATCAGTTCTTATTCAAAAGAGAGTCTTCAATGTAGCCTTCCACCACAGTGCTCGACCTCCATCCTCCGTGTCTTTTAAGAGAAAAAAGGTCAGCACCGCCGTCAACTAAAAGAGTAGCAGACGTTCGTCGTAATGCGTATCCACTTCATTCTTTTCAGTTGTCCAGCTTCAAAAATTTTGTCACTTCGACCACCATTCCACTAACATATATCATACCAATCCGAGTGAACTTAAAGCAACAAAATTTCAGTAAAAACTTAAATAATTGTATGCCAGCACAGCAAAAGAACGTGGTCTCTTGGTTTTGGTATTGGGAATTTTTATAGTTAAGGCAGATTTTACATCTCCATCATTATCAATTATTAAACTGACTAATTTATCAGAACAGTATGTCCCTGCAAGCCCCAATATTAAGACGACCTATAAAGAAGCTTTTTAAAAATTTTATTATTTTATATTTAAAGCGATTTTTGTTTGAAGTATCCATGGCTACATCGATATATTATAATTACCTACTTTGCTTTATTATCCAAATTTGATTTGAATAATTTCAAAGCACAAATTAATAATTAAGTGGGGGATTTCGGTTGGAGAAAGATTAGCATGTTTTATTCGAATTTAAAGTGTCTTTTTTGTCTCACCACAAAAGTGACTTAATTCTACTACATAAATGTACTAAGCTTTCACAAGTGTGACATATACCATTAGTAAATATTTATTTTTTCCTCTATATTAATCTATTTGTATTAATGAATACATATGCAAGTTTAAACCAAGATAACATTAGATAAACTACACGGTTCAAGGATTATCCACCACAAAAGTTTGGTCACAGTCATTTGTTGACGTAAATATTGAAATGAAACATTCTACCAACTTGATCTGTTTATTTGTAATTTTTAGTGTATATATAACATGTGTTACTGTTGCTCAGAATTATTTGACAAGTGACAACAAAGACCCTGATGGTGCGAATGAAGAATCGGATGAAGATGATTTGGAAGATTTAATACCTACATTCAGTGAGTGCTGTTTTAAAATAATTTCAATTAAATTTTAAAGCTATGAAAATTTTGAAGCAGTTATCTTCTTGGAAGCTGTTTCTTCTGTTGTTAAACTTAATGTTAGTTTAATTTTAAATATTAATTCCTTTTTAGGAACGGCTCAATCACCATTATGTGAAACTCCAAACCATGAATTTGCCGACTGCATTCCAATAAAAGACTGTGATATACTCCTAAAGCAAGTTACTAATAAAGAGGCTGTCGCATTTTTACAAGCGTCTCAATGTGGATCAACCGAGGACATCAACAATCCCAAAGTGTGCTGCGGAAAACATAACAACTTTAAGAATTTTAGCAGTGAAAGCGGTACAAAATCCATAAAACTAAAAATCAGGATCCTGCTGTATATATTTCTTTTTAGTTCAAAAAGTTAAAGCGTTTTCGAATTTTTGTGGTCGGCAAAAGGTGTCTATAAATAGCAGGATATTGGGCGGTTCCGAAGCCAAGCCAGGGGAATATCCTTGGATGGCTCGCCTCATTTACCAAAACATCTTTGGAGTACAATCAGATGGATGCTCCGGTTTCTTGGTACATTTCAAATTCATTATAACTGCAGCCCATTGCACGCATCCGTATCATACGAAACTAAAAGGCCCAGTGTAAGCAAAAATAAAGGAGGAATATCAAATAATAATTGTGTGTGTGCCAGTTTAACGTATTGTTTTCCAGCAAGTTCGTTATATTGGGAAGTCATAATACCACAGCAGAAAAAGGCTGCTCTCTCAGCGGAAAATCCTGCCCGGAATCGATTCAGGTGAGGGAAGTCATCAAGGTTATTAACCATCCAGACTACAATCCTATCAGTAAAACACTCACTAGCGACATCGCTATCATTCGTATAACAAAGGCTTATCGTTCAGGTAAGAATATCACTCTACTAAACAGACTGTATTTACTGCATCACATGTCTACAAAAGCACATTATGAGGAAATGAAAAATCCTTTTAACTTTTTGACCAGTAACAATAATAATATTAGGCATTTGTAATACAACTATTGTAATATAATATTAAATCTGTTCAAATCATACTTTCAGGACAGGCACCAATCTGTGGAACGTCATGGTTTCAAGTCTGATGAATGTTCGCGAAAGTCGGGCGTGCTACATTGATCTATATGGAGCCTCTTCTTTTTAATATATTTTTAAATGATCACATCTGATCTTCGCGTTGAGCAGCTACTGTTTGTCAATGAATTAAGTGTTTTCTGAAGTTAAAACGTTAGATGATTAGATGATTATTACAAGATCTGTTAAAAATTCACTTCCACTTAATCCTTTAAAATATGCTGTCATGTCATTTACAAAAGAAATCCTATATTTTTTGGCTATATATTACATACTGTTGTATTACATACCTGATTATACTAATGATTTGGAAGTTTATTTTGATCCTAAGTTGTTCTTTCCAAAACATATTGACAATACAACTTCTAATGCCTTTAAGAGTTTTGGTTTTACTGTAAGAAATGCTGGAGGTTTTACTAATATTTGTGTCCTACGTTACTTTGTTAGATCAAGATTAGAATACACATCTATTGTATGGAATTTACTTCATAATACGCATGTGCAGGAAATTTACAGGATTCAGATGTGTTTCATGAAATTAGCAATTTAAGTAATTGATGGTGTTTCCCCATGATGTGCTTTTTGGGCTTGTAAACTCCTCCAAGCTAAAAAAGAGAAGAGTCCTGGCCTCGATAATATTATTAAATAAGATTGTAAATAATAAACTCGATTGTATCAGTTTAATAAATAAGTTAATTTATAAAATACCTAGATTCGATTTTAGAACTGTCCATGTTTCCTCTTTATCTACACCTTTAACAAATATCTTGAAATCGCCATTTTATAAAATGTGCCTCTACTCCAAAATAGAGCACAGTTTAAATATTTTCAGTTCAAATTTAAACCAAATAAGAAAGCGCATTATGAGCTTACTGTAATGTTTTCTTAGGATTAAAAAGTTCTCTCTAAGTTTATAAATATTCTGGAAAGTAAATGTTTTAAGATTGATCTTTTTTTAGATTTCGTTCAGCGTATTTGTCTACCAAGATATGATATCCAAATTCCATACAAATATTATTTAAGCGGATGGGGTAGAACTGAGAATGGTATGTAATACACTTAGGAATATTCTTACGCATAAATAAATAAAAATGTAAAGTTAAATATAGTGACTGCTTACCTACACCGATAACAGTACATATACAAGGTGTAATAGTAAGTAAGCAAAACTTGTGAGCTTATAAAACAAGTCGAGGAATTAGGAAAACCTTAGTACAACTTTTGTCAGTGGCGGCTCCTAAGGGAGATACGCTCACTTAAAGGGGTAACCTCAAAAACAGTTTTTAATGCGTAACATCAAAACGGTTCAACATTAATTCACGAAATTTTGGTGAGATATTAACCTTGACGTGCTTAATAAGTCTCATAAACTACATTTCATAATTTTCTACAGGGGCGTGAGAAAATACAAAGCTCTAGTAGAAGTTTAATCATATCTTTTTTGTAGTTAATTTTTTCTATTCTCTGACACCAAAATATTAAAATATCAAGTATTTAACAAAAAAAAATGTACAGAAACTAAAAAAAATTAACTACATAAAGATATGATTAAATTTGTCGCTGAGTCTCGCATTTTCTCACGCCCCTGTAGAAAATTTTGAAATGTATTTTATGAAACTTATTAAACACGTCAAGGTTAATATATTAACAAAATTTCGAGACTTAATGTTTAACTGTTTTGATGTTACGCAGGTCTGAGGTTACCCCTTTAAGTGAGGGTATCTGCTTTAAAAGCCGCCACTGACAAAAGTTGTACTAAGGTTTTCGTAATTTTTCGACTTGTTTTACAAGCTCACAAGTTTTGAATACTTACTACTGGTACACCTTGTATATGATCTAAAATTGGTAACAAGTTGATTTATGAACAAAAATTACCAATTATGTGTCATATTTATTAAACTGGCTATCATGTTGCTTAGAGTGTAAAAGTGAAAGCTCTAAGTAGTTTTATCTACAACTGCTTTATAAGAGCTTCTTTACATCATTTATTTGGCACTGTTTCAGTTGAATAATCAAGGTCATTATCCCACTAGTGAAATATTAAAAAAAGAGATCACTGCTTAATGGTTATTTTTATTAAGAACCAACAGATTTATCAATTTGACAATTAATAGATAATTTAACTTAAATCTAATTATTTATTATAAATATTAACAACACTACTTCGGCAATTCGTAAGATGAATGGAGCTGACCTGTATTTGTATTAACAATCATTAAATTTTCTTTGTAAGCACTTGAAGCAGCTTCAATGACGGCAATCTCTCTTCCAAGACCTTTTCTGGCAATTTTTTTCTATGAGCGGTATGACTAAAACGCAGGGCGAGGTATTTTCGTATTACTTGGACCATCTCTTTTCTTTTGCTTCATATTTTATATTCTTAGATGCACACCACTCGAATCGTTTATAAAATTGTTCTCGATTTATCTGGTAAAAGTGAAGCTACTGCAGTAGTCTGATTCTGAATCATTCATTATTTCAATCACAAGAAAATGTAATAACCAAAACTCAATTTTGTTTATAATAAGTTTGACAGGTTACCATAACAATGCCTTTACTTCTTGATTTTGATTCAAAACTTACAAACTGGGTTTGATTTTGGATTTTTCTCAATATAAGGTAGTTGTAGATAACATATTTTTCAGTTGTAGATAAAATTTTATACAGTACAGGTGGGATAACGGCATTTTTTATTACACGTATAATAATGCCTATATCCCACTTGTACTATAAATAACTATTTTCTTAATTCTAGGATATAAAAGTGAAATAAAACTGAAGGTTGAGATTGGTACATTTGATCATGTGGAATGCAGAAATAAGTATTCCACGAAAAACGTAAATATTATAGATACCCAGTTTTGTGCTGGAGGTGAAAGAAAAAAAGATAGCTGCAGTGGAGATTCTGGAGGCCCTTTGATGATGACCAGTGACGATGGGACTTGGACTGCTTCCGGCATCGTGAGTTTTGGGATTGGGTGCGGGATGGAGGGATGGCCTGGAGTATACACGAACCTAACAAAATTCTTGCCATGGATCAAATCGCAAATGATAGATAATATGAGAACAATTAAGAAGAACGGAAAGAGAATAGTCACTAATACGAATACTGCACACAAAATGTAGCTAATGTTAGAAAAATATTTAAATATATTTTATATTGGAGAATATAAATTAAATTGTTATAAATATAACAATTTAAAAAAATTCTTTACATCAGTTTATTGTATTCTATTCGTTATATAGTCCTTAATGACCATATTAGATTAAAGTTGATTGATCTGAAAATTGGTATGCAAGGCATTTCGGATAAATGCGCTTTAAATAAAATTGCACTCCAAAGAATTATAAATTTGTATTTTGTTCTGTTATCATAGTAGGTAAATCAAAATTTATTTCCAGAAATTACTATCCTTTTTGAAGTAAACTACACATGATTGTACTGGAAAATTTTTCACGAGGTCAGTCGATTTTGATTTGCTTAAAGATCATAGAACGAAACAGAGGAATGAAATAGTTATTTACGTTACAAGACCGGGAAATGGTATATTAAAGTACTAGAGTTAAAGTATATATAAAGTATAAAGTATATTAAAGTATACTAGATGTTTACGGACGAGGCGATAAAGGAGCCGAGTCAGGAATTTCTACACGAGTACTTTAATGACATTTCACGGCCGTACAACATTTTATTTCATACTGTGTTGTATTAAAAATTAAATTTTAATGTTTTATTTTACATAACCTGCCTGTATGTAGGTGTTAGCGTGGTTTCGATTCCTGTTTTATGGCATAGCTTTTGATTTAGCTTAGTGATGTAAAAACAAAAATAACAAATTTGACAGTTTGTCATCTCGTACGTATTTTGTGATAATTTTCGTAAAAAATGGAAAAAATCGAACTAAAATGTGCTGATGCAACCAGTAAATTGGTGCCTACGAAGTCTTCTGCTCGTTATGAGAAGGAATACCAGCTCTTCAACGTGTGGAGAAAAATCTATAAGGTGGAAAACGGCCTGAATAAGAATATCCTTTTGGCGTACTTCTTGGATATCTCCAAAACGATTAATCCTGCGACAATGTGGGCACAATATTCGATGCTCAAGTCTATGCTGATGGTAAAAGAAGAAGGTGATATTTCAAAATGTCCAAAACTGATGGCTTTCTTAAAAAGACAAGCAGTTGGTCATCAGGCAAACAAATCAAAAGTTCTAACAAGAGAAGAAGTTAATAAATTCATGAAGGAAGCCCCATCAGAAAAGTATCTTTTGATAAAGGTAAACAAGTTTAACCTTTTCATTAGTTTTGAATTAAACAATGTGCATCTTGAATGATATAGGTACTCAATGTCAATTAATTTCAAAAAATACATTTCGTGGTTTCGTTAGTCGAAATTTCATCAATTTGACAATCAGTTTTAAACCATTTTCTCTATTGTTACAGGTAATCGCAATGATAGGCATTGCTGGTGGTTGTTGGCGAGAAGAGTTATACCAATGACCCTAAAAGACATTGAAGATTGTGGCACCAAACTAATTATAACCATTCCCATTTCTAAGACGAATGCAAAACGGGTATTCACTGTATTGAGTGACGACAATGAAGGAATAAACTTTCTGGAAATATTCAGAGAATACGTTAAGCTCCTACGTAAAAGTATGAAGGAAGATTTTCTTTTTTTGAGTTATAGAAGAGGAACATGTGTTTCCCAAAGTGCGGGCATACATTGGGGTACACCAAAAAAAATTACGGGATATTTGAAGGTAGAACACCCAGAAAAATACACGGGGCATTGTTTCCGCAGAACATCTGCCACTTTTTTTGCGAATGTGGGAGCTGATTTATCAACACTGAAGCATTATGGTGCATGGAAAAGCTCATCTGTTGTGGAACAATACATTGAAGATTCCTTAGAAAACAAAACAAAAGCAGCAAGGATGATTCAAAATGGAGAAAACTTTATACAGGTTCTTCAGACCAAGCAACAAACTATATCCACCACCACTACCGTGTCTAGTGAAGATTCTGTCCCTAAAGGTATTCCTGCATTCAGCCTGCAAGAAAATTTACATTGCACAGTTACTGTTAATTATAATTATAATTAGTTTTTATAGGTTTGATTTTGTAGCTTTAAAGATAAAATCTTTTAAAAATGTGAATATTGTGTTTTTTTTAAGTAGTCCGGGAAGTAAACATTTTCCGGACTCATTACAGTACAGTATGAAATAAATATTATTTTATATTAAAAAAATATAACCTGAAAGTACTGGCAAGCTCCCCGGCCTCCCTATCACATAACCACAAACTCCAAAATATTTCTTATAAAGATTGGTAACTTTTTACGAAATCCGTCTATGGTTTTTGAATATGATAAATTCGCTGCAAATATAACAAAAAATATCTGAACTTTGGCTGCATCGATATTGGGAAGATTGAGGAGATTTTGATGTTAATTTGAGGTACCACAAATAGTTCTAAAAAACCCGCATATTATCATTGACGAATACAATGTGGACTTGTCTGACGTACTGCAGTGCAACAGTAACAGGACCTGTCCAAGCAGCAGAATTTTCCCATTTTTAATATAAATTTAGTATTACTAGTCAAAGACTCTCTATGATAAGAGTTGACAAACCTGCCGTAAAACCAGGTTTCCGCCTGGAATGTCTGGATCACTGAAAACTAGCTTAGATTTGTGGAAGCCGTGAAAATCTACTTTTTCTGGAATGTCATGTGATAGCTGAGAAGTTTTCCGAAATTTCATGGTTATCTGGATCTGTCAGATTATTTTTACGTCTACAAGATCTGCGCCTAACAAGGGTGCGCCGAGATATTTTCATATGACCCAAAACGCCTCGTCTACATAGCTTCCCAGTTAATATGGATATGGGCCTACATTATTACAGCCTGATTCTGTCTTTTCTAGATTACACAATTGTTAGACGCTACCAGTTTTCCTTAAATATTGATTTATTTGTTAATAAAAACAAATGTAGATAATAAATAAATGTTTTTGAATGTTAGGTTATTACAGTTTAATAATTTTGATATTACGTTTTCACTACGGTTTACAAATAAATATGAATTTTTAGTATTACTCGTAAGTACAATTAATTATTCTGTTTGTAGTTACGTACATCTAGCCTAGAAATTTATTGCTTTTTAAGTAGTATGGTACTAACCTGTTAACTGCACTCATCCCTCCATAGCACTTTATTAATAAAATTAGGGTCAGTTGCATTTCGTAAACATTCTCTATATAACACTACCATTTCCGCATATTCGAAATTTGTAAAATTGTGCATTTACGACGAATACGCGAGACCGAAATAAACAAACTACTGCTTACTGCTTGTATTCTTACAATTCTCTCCATCCCCCTCCAAATGTGTGGCGTGATCTACAAATTTGGGTGGAAAGAAATGCGGAAAATGCGGGTAAATTTGAATAACACGCTGATGTATTAGACGATATTATGTATGTAAACATGATGTGGCAACGATGTTTAATCCGTCATTCAATTGCCGTATGGGTGCGTCCAAGTTCGTAGCGCACCAGGAGCGTCGTGTTACTGATTTTTATAGGGTGATTTGTTTATTTTTTTTAAAGGTCGAGTAAAAAATTTTTTTCGATTTTCTGCCTTTATTAGGCCTCCCGAATACGTGGTTAAAATTAATGACATTATGACTGACTCACCCTGTATATCAGAAATCCTTGATAATCAAGGTCAGGTTAATGTAATTTATTACTGACATGACGAAAGCTTTTGATTGAAGAACTTGATAATTTAGGTGTTTCTGCTAAATTATGTCAACTCTTCAGATTTTATCATTACGACAGATTACAATTCCAGTGCCAAGGATTTAAGTCGCCACAGTTATTGATGCATTGCCCGGGGTTCCTCAGGGTTGAATTTTGAGTCCTTTGTTATTTAAAATTTTGTTAATGATATATCTTCCTGTCTTTATGTTAAGTACTTATTATACGCAGATGATATGAAAATCTACTGATCAGTATCTATCGTTGCACATTGTGAATTATTACAGAACAACCGTGCAACTTCAATCATCTAAACTTAAACTTAAAAAAAAAGTATATTAGTCTTTCCTTATAACATTAATGACGCTCTCATTTAACCATCATAATCGCGGTACCATTGCATATGACAACAGAAATATGGATTTTATTATACGCTATTCGAGAAAATTTTAGTCAGTTAATGCATTACTTTCTCTTTACTTTTCCTTAATACGTTCAAAAGTTCCTCAGTTTAGCATCCTATGTATGGCAATCAAAAGTACATGATTGAAAATGTTCAAAGAAAATTTCTAAAGCATGTTCATTTTAATGCTTATGGTTTTTATCCACCTATATGTCAATCTCATGACCTATTATTAGCCGAGTACAGAGTCGACAGTCTAGACACTCGTAGACTCTGTACCTCTTTGACCTTATCGTACAAAATTGCTAATAATTTGTTAGATTGTTCTGAAATCCTGAGCAGACTGGAATTTAATGTGCCTCGCGTAAATTCACGACATCGTAACACATTTAGACTTCCGATACCAAAAACAAATATTTTATTGTCATCTCCGCTGTGTCAAATGTGCAAGATTTATATGTTTCGATTAGCCTGTGTGATATCTAGACTCTTAAACTTAGGACTATTTTGTTGCGACCTTAGTACATGCTTGTTGCTGTGTTTCCTTTAGCATAAAATGAGCTTTTTGCTTTTTTATTTGTTATTTGCTTTTTAATGTGTTTTTGTTCTTGTGTTTGCAGTGGCGACGCTAGCCTTTTGAAATGGGTGGGCGGATGCCGGCAAAAGAAAATAATGCCAGGTGGTACGGCGATAGACGTAGTTAACAAAAAAAAAACAAAGTGTACATTTATTTACCATTTATATTATTATACACACCTTTCATACATATACATAACTTAACTTTAACTTAACTATAGTTAGGTATATAAGTAAAAGTTTATAGTATAGGCAGGGTTTACAGGGTACAAAATAAAATATAATTTATTCTTTTTTTATAAATAGCACCTGTAGTGGTCCTTTATTAATTTGTATCATTTATATTCAAAATATCTTAAAACTAAATTAAAGTAACAAAATTCTTCGGTTATTGTGAACAGTTGCAAATGTATCTATTATGTCATTTAAATCTTCTTCTGTTATTAATTCTTTTTCAATATTAATAATACTTAAGTTTGTTAATCGACTATGACCAATAGAGTTTCGTAAATAATTCTTAATCTGCTTTAGGACAGAAAAAGACCTTTCACAACCTGCTGAAGAAGATGGAATTGTTATCGCTATACAGCAGAGTTTATAAATTTTATGAAAAGCTATTTTACATTCATCCAAAAATTTTGTAAAATCTAATAGTGATTTTATTATGTGTCCTTTTTCTTTATTGTATCGTTCCAATGTTTTGTGTAGTAATTTAATTTCTACTTGAGCAGATTCCACATCACAATTATAGTGCAAAAGTAAAGGTCGCATTATGTCAATGTTTAAGAAACTATCGCTTTTAGGATTAAGGGTACTAAATCCTTTTAAAATTTCGCAATTATCCATAAATCTCCTATCCATCTCATTTATAATTCTATCAAATACACTAAAGTAAATTCTAATTTTGTAGTCATTTTTGTTAACAACGCTGTTATTTTCAAAGTTAGCATTATCTAAAAGAATTAGGTTTTTAAATTTTTGTGGAAATTTACTCATTCTCTTTTGATAGGAGCACTCAATTTCTATACCATTATCATTGGCATATTTAACAGCTTTTAAATAAATTTTTTCAAAATCTGCATCATTTCGAAAATCTGTCATGGTTTGTTTCGTAGATGAAATTAAATCCATGCTTTTTATGATATCGGTGTCTTGACCTTGTAAGTAATCTGATAATTTTTTTAAAATTTCGAGGATTTCACAAAATAACAATAAATTAAAAACAAACATGAAGTTAATATTATTCAGTAGCCCTTTAGCTTCTGAAGAGCGGTCATTATTAGACAGTTCAATTTTATTTAATAATATTAATACTGCGCCAAGTGTTTTTTTGATTGCCAGACAACAAGAAATTTGTGACAACCATCTAGTGGGGCTGAGTTTTTTTAATTCTGTAAGCCTTGCGTCTTTCGATTCATTCAAAATCGAAATCTCTTTTTGAATTTTCAAAAATTGGCTATGAATAGATGATCCTGAAATAAAAACATACAAAGTCTGTAACAAAGAGAAAAAAATCATTACATTCTGGAATATTTTTGCACACATCCACAATCACTAAATTCAATCTGTGATTGAAACAATGAACATATATTGCTTGTGGAACTTGTTCTCGAAACAAAGCCTGAACACCCTTGTTCTACCCCGCATTACGCTTGCGCCATCATATGTTTGTCCAACACAATTGTTGATGTCTATCCCACAAATACCTAAGCGTTCTTTAATGTAAACATTGAGTCTGCATCTAAATCATCTGCTGGTTTATAACCCAAAAAGCGTTCACAAATTTTACCATTTAAATAATATTTGACTACTACTGAAATCTGTTCAACTTTCCTAATATCTTTTGTCTCATCAGCCATGACAGAAAAATGTTTTGCTTTTTTGACTTCAAAATTTATTTTAGAAAGAATTAAATTTGAAGCAATTTCAAGAATTTCATTTTGAATCGAGCTATGTGTATATTTAGCATTTTTTGGCCCTCCTTTGAGTTTTTTATAAAGAACTTCATTGTATTTAGACAACAAACTTAACAGCTCCAAAAAGTTGCCCTTATTTCCACTGCTCTCACTTTCATCATGACCCCTTAGCGCTAGTCCCTGATGAGCTAAAAATAACACACTTTCAATGACTATCTTTAAGTAATCACGGTTTTTCTTTATTAATGTTTGATGTGCTTTGCTGATCTGAGACTCCACAGACTGATTCTTTTGTCGTTGCTGTTTGTAAGATGTCCAACACACCATACTGTTTTTGTGAAGAAAGCTGTTGTTGTGTTGAGAAAAACCAGCCCCTTTTTCTGAAGCCCGCTTCCAATTTTTAAATCCCTGTTTAATAAAGATTTGATCCGGTTTACTTTCTGAAAAATTGAAAAATCGACAAGGATAACAAAAGATGCTGTCCTGCAAAATACTATATTCTATCCATGGATATAATTGGTAGTACTTTTCGTTGAAAGAACGGCTTTCAGTACCAAATTTTGATTTTGGAAAATTAATTATTGGTTGAGTTGGAGGTTCTTGTAATGATTTGGCAATATCAACAACTCCAACAGAGAAACAAACATCTGTCTGGTAATTACCATTATCTTGTTGTTCTAAACATTCCTCTTCTGTTGTTAATGGTTCTTGACAAGATTTAGCAAACCTTTACATTAAAATTATTGTTTATTGTTGTTATTATTTATTTATTTACTATATACTTACAAATTTGTATCATCTCCAACTGTTACTTCTTCATCAATTGATATTAGTACAGTATTATAGTCATCTAAATCATCACATTCTGAAATAACTTTTTGTTTTTTGGCGCCACTACTGGTACTGATTTCAGGCTTAGTAGAATTAACTTCATAGTCACAATTTCGCTTTTGACTTTCACTATTACTACAATTAGACGTACTAGCAGTACCAGTACTAAAAAAATCGCGAATACTTTTAGATTTAGACATTTTCTCTATATTACCTAAATTATACCATAGAAACGAGAAACGAAAACTGTGGTAATGGCACTAGAAATAGCGCTGCAACGTAACCACAGACTCAGATTAACGAACTGTCGCGGAAAAGAATAAACATACCTACAAAATCTGCCGCGCGCTTTCGCCCTGAAACCCGAAGATTCGCCCGATCGCCCGCGTAGAGATTCGGCGTGACTAGAAACCTTGACGTTGCAGTGCTATTTCTTTTTTCTGCTATTTTGTTTTAGCAGGGTGGGCAGAGACCGGCACTTGCGTTTGATGGGTGGGCTCCTACCCACTCCAGCACCCCCCTAGCGCCGCCACTGTGTGTTTGTATTATTTATTTGTTTGTATGTTTCGTATTGTTTTTATATATAAATATTTGTTTTTTAGCTTTATGTAACCAGCCTGCCCTGATATTGGTTTTCACTGTTGGGCAGTTGTATACTAGATAAATAAATAAATAAATAAATAAATAAATAAATAAATAAATAAATAAATAAATAAATAAATAAATAAATAAATAAATAAATAAATAAATAATCATTTAGAATTTTATGTAATGTCATATGCGTCGTAATGCATAAGTATGTACTATTTTTATTCATTTTTGTTTGTTGCTGCACATACCTTAGCTCAGTTGGATAAACCAAATGATAAGAACGAGTTCAAAGATTATCAACCACAAAAGTATTGGAATCATTCATCGGTTAGTAGCGAAATGGAAACGTCTATGAGCTTGCTTTATGTGTGTATAATTTTCAGTGTCGCTGTGACGTGCTTTTCTAAGAATAACACCACAGAAGGGAGTGAAGTATCAAACCTGAATCAAAATGTGACCAAACCTTCCAATTCAGACGGTGAGATGAGGGTCCATGTTCTTGTTATGCATACAGTTTTACTTTTTTCACAATTTTATTAAGGTTTGAACCCCGTAAACTTCTATTACAGCATTAGTACAAATGTTAAACTTAATCTATTTGCTTCTCGATTTCCTTATATGTTGACTTTTTCTAATCAATGTTATGCTATGAAAATAAATGTTAAAAATTATAAACAATAGTTTGTAAAATAAATAAAAGCAACAGTTCCTAATCTACTTTTTCCTTGAAGAAACCTAAACAAAATTTTAGTGGATTCAGGTCAGGTGATCGAGTGGGGTAAGTAACTGAATAACTTCAGTCAATCCACCTTTCTTCGTATGTTGTTTATATATTTTCTCCATCACTGAGTAGTATTTACTGTCCCACATTATCAGGGTATTAATGTCTGTTTGGTAAAATGTAAAACCCACAAATACTAGTGTAGCAGGTGGACTGGTTAAGTTGTTTTGCCTACTTGTCCATCCGACCTCGATCCAGAGAGATTTTTGTCTTTAAAACTTCTTAAAGGAAAACGTATGTAACTTTGATCTACAATGGAGACAGACCAAACAGTATCAAATGATTGAAAAATTGTATCATAGGGAAACTTAGAAACATTACACCAGATATTATTCAAAATGTAATTGATACATTTGAACACTGAACTATCCATTGTTCTAGGGGTCATTTGCTGTAAAAGTGTCTTATGTTTCATGTTGACATTTGTTTTAAGTCACATTTGTTCGTTCATCATGGAAAAATTTACAAACGACGTATACAAATTACAGCTTAGTACATAATCGAGTGTTTTTATTTAATTTTTAACGACTATTGTTCCTTTCTTTTTTCGTAAATGTTAACAAACCCAGCGCATGCTATGACTCAGTCTCTATCTTTTTCAGATTTGTTCACAGAATGTGAAACGCCAAATCGCGACAGAGGAATCTGCGTAGATATTAGACAATGCGGAAAACTCTTAAACCAACTGTCAAATAAAGAAGCGTGGAATTTTGTGCGAGCGTCTACGTGTAAACTACCAAGTGCAACCAATTTTTATCCAAAAGTGTGTTGTGGAAAATACGATAATTACAGAAATATCAGCAAGAATACTGGTAGGTATTATTTATGTCATTTGAAGACTTACTTATAGTCTATATCATCGATATAAGGGAATAAACAAAACGACATAAGAAATTGTCGTAAAAAACATCAAAGGGTTTCGCTTCCAGCTGGTCAGAAGTAGACAGAACCGTATTTACTTTAGATACTCAATTTCTCCAATAATAATTTAAATTAAAATATAAAGTATATAATAATGGATGTAAATGTAACTAACTGAAAAAAAAAACAATTGATAAATACATATTTTGATTATTATAAAATTTTAAATTATTATTTCTCAGCAAGGACCACGAGCAGTTAGGAACGTTCTCTGCCAGGAGGGTGGGATTAATATTGCGTACGGTACGGTTACATTAGGGAAACAAAAAAAAACAGAGAAAATAAGATAAATTAGGTATACTTCTATACCAAATAAAAATAAAACACAGAAAATACTTTTGGATGTATTTATATCGTTGTGATATGTACACAATATGTAATAAAAATAATATATTTCCAGTATACTTCATATATTATAAAACAATGACACCAGAAAATTTACTTATACGTCATAATAAAAAAACTCACTAGCACTAACATTCGTCAGTGTCACTACTAACTCTTGTCTTGTCTTGTCACTTGTATCCGATTCTTCATCAACAGTTATGATGAAATCACTTTAATTTAGCTCAATCAATTCATGAAGCTTTATATAGTCTTGCTTAATTTTTATGACATGCTTAACGCATTTCTTCCAATTGGCTGTTGTAATTTTATTCACCTCGCATCTTATAACATTTTTAACTGTTTTGTCATAAGATCTCTTTTTAATTGGCTACGTATTAATTCTAAAAGATTAAAAACAGCAGCATGGATGCAACCGCAGAACAGTATGTCCCTGAGCCGTAGCCGGCTCATCAATAACGTATTTTTTTGCAAAATTATTGTTTTTGACTATATGCAGATAAATCTTTGAATATTATTTTCTTTGCGCCAGTAATAGAATTCTTTCTGAAAGTATTGAATAGTATGGAACATTGTCTAATACTATTAATAATAATAATAATAATAATAATAATAATAATAATAATAATAATAATAATAATAATAATAATAATAATAATAATAATAATAATAATAATAATAATAATAATGCTTTATTGCCCAACAGATTCCCATTTACAGGGCAATTTACAAAATATTACAACTTAAGAAACATAAACCAAGAAAAATAGAAAATAGAGAAAAAAAATAAAATTACAGAATATATAAGCAGATATACCTCAATATACTTATACAAGTGTGTTAATATTACAATTACATAAATTTAATCCAAAAGTGAAACATTCAAATAAAAAATAATCATTGCCTTACAGCGTTCAATAAGGTATGTAAAGAACAAAAAAATATATCACACGAGTTACACAATGTGTTAAAATTGTCACACATGATATAAACCGGTGATTTACATAAAATATTAGTATTTGGCGTTGCAAGTCTAAAGGTGTTAGTACTTCTTGAATTTATCCTAGGCACTAAAAAGTTTATAGCAGCAAGCAAATCAGCACAGTCAATGGTGCTGTGCAATAACTTATATAAAAATGTGAGTGACATACAAATTCTACGAGAATCCAGAGTTTCAACATCAAATCTACTGACTAAAATGTCGTAATTAAGTCCAATTTCAGGATAAATCCCATCAACTTTGTAGGCTAAATATTTTAAGAACTTTTTTTGGACTCTTTCAATTTGCCACTTTTGAATATTGTAATAAGGATACCATACCAGAGCACCATATTCAAGCCTAGAGCGAACATAAGCAAAATACAATGTTTTAATAGCTTCAATATTTGAGAATTGCTTACAATTGCGAACTATAAAACCATAAAATCTCAATGCCTCTTTCGTCTTTTCAATAATATGATCATTAAATGTTAATTTAGCATCAAACAAAACTCCAAGATCTAAATAAGAATTACAACGGGATAAATTATTATTGTCAATGCTGTATACAAATTCATAAAGCGATTGTTTTCTTGAGAAACTAAGAATTTTACATTTAGAAGGATTAAGATACAATGTGTTTTTTAAGCACCAAGAATTTATATGATCAAGATCAATTTGTAACTTCAAGCAATCCTCTAAACTATTTATAACAGAATACAATTTCAAATCATCAGCATAAAAGAGTCTACAAGAACTAATTGCATCATTTAAATCATTAATATATAAAAGAAAAAAAGGGGTCCAAGTATGGAACCCTGAGGAACTCCTGAGGTAGCAATATAATGAGTCGACTCAAAACCATTATAATATACAAACTGCTCTCTCTTACATAAATAAGATTCAATAAATTGAATCATATCAAGGCTAAAACCAAAATTTGTCAATTTATGAAGCAGTGTCTTATGGCTAATCTTATCAAACGCCTTTGAAAAATCGGCACAAATCACATCCACTTGTCCCTTATTATCTAATATACCTGTAATGTACTCTGTTATTACAGCTAAGTTTGTGGATGTAGATCTACCTTTTACAAAACCATGCTGATATGGAGAAATTAAATTACAGACCGACGGATATATACGGTTATATAAGACTCTTTCAAAGACCTTAGAAAAAGATATTATGGATATTGGCTATAATTCTGGACTTGTGATTTATCCCCGTTCTTAAAAACTGGACAAATTCTGGCTTCCTTCCAACGACTTGGAAAAATCTTTGTTCTTATAGCCAAATTAAATAACGTACAAAGCGGGGCTGCTAGTACAGCAGCACAATCTTTTATTATGAAAGAGGGGATGTCGTCCGAGCCAGATGTCATTTTGTTTTTTAATTCTTTCAATGCATTAAAAACTTCACTTTCAGTGATCTCATTAAAAACGATATTATTGTTATAAGAGCAAGGCAAGGATAACTCAGAGACATCCTCTGAATCAGACTGCAAAAAGACACTACCAAAAAATTCAGAGAAAGCATTTACAATATCAGTAGGGTTCTTAAACCTTCGATCATTATATAAAACCTCCCCAGGAATCCTTGAAGTTCCCATTTTCTTTTGAACAAACGACCAAAACGACTATTATTAAATGTTTGATACAAACTACTCTGGGGCTGTAAATCTCAAAGCTTAAAAGCTTAAAAATGGTACTTTCAACAGCTGGGTATCTAATTCGATAAACGACAAGAATTAACCCTCAAAATGGATTTATTCGGGATATTCACAATGTAATGGTAATAATACAATATTGTATATTAACTAAATAATAATTTGGCGAGTTCTGTTGTCCTGTGTGTGTTCTGCTGGAAAGAATAATGTAAATTTTAATAGATAGATGGAAATAACTTACAGTGCTTTGGTGTTCGAGGTTACGCGCCGAGAACAGGTGTTCGTAGTTCCACTCATTGACTTGTGTGTGTTGTGATTTTTGTTATTTTTTACTTATCTGCTTTATTCAGTGTGAGATTTTTTGATTAGGCAAACTTAGTTTCAAAAATAAGCCTTGACTGATCCGTTTGGCGCAAGGGCTTATTTAATTAATCTTTATTTTTCTGAGAAGTGTGGCAAAAACCTAATAAAACTAAAGAAACACCCTAGTATATCACGAAAGTATAAATTATTAGAATACGTTCAAGACTATAAAATCGTCTAGTACTGTCCTGCACTGCAAGCAAAGTAACCAAGTAGCTAATAATCTGAGTTGCATCATTAACTATCCTCTTTGTCTTTCTTGCGGTATTCAAGACAACATTATATGTCGGCGAGTTGATAGACGAGAGATTGCACAGTTGTCAAGTTTGTTGCCTTCGATTAATAAAATTACGACTTCTTAAAAAGGTTATTGCAAATTTATGATGTGCTAATAGTTCGGTACGTCATATACAGGGTGTTCCATAATGATGGTCAAATATATTACCAGTGTATTCCACAAGCCATTTTAGTGGGGGATCTTCATATAAAATTTTTCAATTTGGATCCTCCCTGTTGAGATATTCGAGTCTCAAATTGGCGAAAAAAAAGAGTTTTTTTAATTTTCTTAAAAAACCGTTACACTTAGAAATTTCAATTTTGGTACACATCAGCTAATCAAAAGCTATTTTATGGTGGTGTCTATTACTTGGCTCATGTTTCTGGAGGACGGGAATAAGCAACCCCTAGATTTATTTCTTTCAGAACTTTTTCCTGCAATGACCGATTTCAACAAAACTTTTTTTTTAAATACTGCATATAATTTTACTACTTTTTTCCATCTTGTAATTTTTTCATACAACCAACAGTTTGCGCGGAAAAAAATAAAAAATAGTTTTCCTCACTCAACATCTTTTCGTCACCGGTTACTGATAACCGCAGTAGGCGGTTACTATGTTGATGTTTGTCTGTTGTTTTGTCAAACAAATCAGTCTTGACAGTTTCTGCAAATATTTGTAAACAACTGACTCTTCCGTACAAATATTAGGATTATAAATTGACGGAATATGCATACGGCAGGATTGGCAACGGTTACAGGAATACATTTGTTTAAAAATATTTGCAAAAACTGTCAATTATAGACCTAATGGCGATTTGTTTGACAAAACAACAGAGAAACATCAACATAGCAACCGCCTGCTGCGGTTATCAGTAACCGGTGACGAAAAGATGTTTAGAGTAAGGAAAACTATTTATATTTTTTCGCGTAAACTGATGGTTGTATGGAAAAATTACAAGAGGGGAAAAAGTAGTATAATTAGGTGTAGTATTTATTTTGTTGAAATCGGCTATTGCAGGAAAAAGTTCTGAAAGAAATAAATTTAAGGGTTGCTTATTCCTGCCCTCCAGAAACATGAGCTAAGGAACAGACACCACCAGTAAATAGCTTTTTGACTAGCTGATAATGTGTACCAAAATTGAAATTTTTAAGTGTAACCGTTTTTAAGGGAAAATAAAAAAACTATTTTTTCCCACCATTTTGAGACTCGAATATCTCAACAGGAAGAACCGAAATTGAAAAATTTCATATGAAGGTCCCCCTCTGAAATGGCTTGTGGAATATACTGGTAAAATATTTGACCATCATTCTGAAACACCCTGTATACATATTTGATACCTACCCATTTCAATGATATATAGAAAGCGGTTACCTTGTTGCAATGTCGCATTCCAAATAACACCTTGGCGATATAAATTTTTATATTCCAGCAGTGGAATGGACTGGGGTAAAATAAACACTGATTGATGACGAGATGTAAAATATTTCCATAATATCCACCCCGCTTTCAATAGTATCGAGTTAGATAACTTGAACAGGCATGATATATCGAATTATGTTATTATATTATGCATATATCCACATATTCTAATGATTTTTATGTCGTTTGAAATTATATTGCACCACTTTATACCACTATTTACGGTAGGTGTCTTTTGAAATTTTTTATATTCCCTTATATCGATGATACAGACCATACTTACTACTATCTTTTCGCTACCTACAAATATTTTTAGTGGTTGACGATGTACCGAGAAAATGTGGCATTCACGGATTTATGGGGGGTAGAATAGTTGGGGGTCAACCAGCTCAGTTGGGGGATTTCCCTTGGATGGCCATTTTGCTACACAAAAATGCGGATGGTGAATCTATACTTGGATGCTCTGGTTTTTTAATAGATCTTCAGTACGTCATTACAGCTGCTCACTGTACGCATCCAAATTCTATTAAACAAAGAGGACCGATGTACGTATACAAGGTGTTCCTAAGGGAACGTACAAAAATTTACAGGAATATAGATTCAGTCAAAATATGACTCAGTCTAACTGACTTCCTTTTAGTAATTTAAACAAAAACCTCCTGTCATAACTTCAGACCCCTTCAATTTTATAACCATAAACCATTTCGTTTTGAGGGAAAATAAGGTATAGTAGTACAAATTCACAAAAAAAATGTAAGGGAAATACTTCAAATTTTTACTAAATACCCTTTATGTAACAATCACGTGAAAGTACAAGGAAAAAACAAAAGATTTCAATGATTATACAAGAAGAAGAAGAAAAACACATATCAATATCACTAGGACTGACAGAGCACTGAAATAGTTATTTACGTTCCAAGGCCGGGAAATCGGCCGTGTATCGTACAACGTTTTATTTCATACTGTGTTGTATTAAAAATTAAATTTTAATGTTTTATTTTACATAACCTGCCTGTATGTAGGTGTTAGCGTGGTTTCGATTCTTGTTTTATCGCATAGCTTTTGATTTAGCTTAGTGATGTAAAAACAAAAATAACAAAGCTGATTTATCAACACTGAAGCGTCATGGTGCATGGAAAAGCTCATCTGTTGCGGAACAATACATTGAAGATTCCTTAGAAAACAAAACAAAAGCAGCAAGGATGATTCAAAATGGAGAAAACTTTATAGAGGTTCTTCAGACCAAGCAACAAACTATATCCACCACCACTACCGTGTCTAGTGAAGATTCTGTCCCTAAAGGTATTCCTGCATTCAGCCTGCAAGGAAATTCACATTGCACAGTTACTGTTAATTATAATTATAATTAGTTTTTATAGGCTTGATTTTGTAGTTTTAATGATAAAATCTTTTAAAAATGTGAATATTGTGTTTTTTTTAAAGCAGTCCGGGAAGTAAACTTTTTCCGGACTCATTTAAATCAAGGGAAATAACTCATTACAGTACAGTATGAAATAAAATAAGTAAGGTTTGCTTAATATACTGTTACGTAAGCTCACCTACCTTTTTAGTTTGTTCCTGTTTGTGTTAGAAATTAAAATTTTTTTGATACCTTTTATTTTGACCTTATGTAGAATAGTCCAGGCTATGTTCTATTTTATTCTCGACACGTTCTCGATGCCGCGGCAACTTCGAGAATCCTAAAAACCTATAGGATAATGTCAAAATAAAGGTATGACAATTTTTTTTTCTAACACCGACAAGAACATAATTAACAAACTAAAAAGGTAGGTGAGCTTCTGTAACAACACTTATGTCTTGTAATTTTTTAAAGACCAACAGGTTTGATTAAAATTTGACATAGATACGTAAAAATGTACCGTAGGAAAATGCAAAAAACTATGGTAAAGTCAACCAGACAATTGTACTTATTTATCAAGTGTGTATGTGTCAAACTCCAAACTCCTCCATATGTGTATACTCGCAACAAGAATTCAGACGACTTACGTCATACGAACAAATGAATAATCCATTATATTTTCATCAAAATATTTAAGAAACTGCAACTGATAGTAATAAAACTATATACTATACTAAAAGTTTGCATTATATATTGCACTAAATTTCAAAAAATGATTGTTTTTAACGCGACCAAATATCAAAAATTACGTTGACAATAAAAACAAATGTGTAACGTCAGCCGTGGCGTAAGACGTCTGAATTCTTGACGCGAGTATATAATAGAAATTACGCTAAATTATTTATTTTCTGATTTGAATAGTAATTTATTCACTTTTCCTGCGAGTTGCACTCATGATTTTTTTAAATAGTATTTCGAAAATAGCTCAAATAACTATAGTTATTAATTATTGATTATATATTATATTAATTTTTTATTGAAAAATGTGAAAATCGAAAATGTGAAACAAGAATGTTGAAAAAGAAACGAGTTTGTTTATTAGGTTTTGCGTTAATATTATCGTGTCAGTGAATTATGAAAAATGTCAGAGTCTTTTACTTACAACGATAATATGGAAGAATCAAAAATTGCGATTCAATCATTATTGACGGCAAAATCCAAAGGTAAATATGAAAAAGCGTATCGCTTATCTGAAGATTGGAGTCATCAAAATGAAGTAACTATTATCACTGAGGCAGTTCTACTAGCCTACTTTGAACAACATTGTCAGTGAAAATGATATTGACATAAAGAAATGTTCAAGTTTAATTGCTTTTCTTAAAGTTAAATCGCTAGGACATAGATCCAAGGAGTCTAGAGTTTTAAGAAAATCAGAAATTGAGAAATTTTTGAAAGAAGCAGATGATAAAACCTACTTGATGGAGGTAAAGTGTCATTTTCACACTTCCTCAACATATTGAAAGTGTTAATTATTAGTATCAGTGGAGCAATTTCTTCAACTTGAATATATAAAAGACATGGGAGAATATATATCTACAGAGATTCCCAACACAAAGAGAATTCACAATTTCTAACGAGAACATCAAAGAAGCCAATCAAAATGTTTCAAAAATATTCCTCTCCTTGTCCGTCACCAATTGAGCATTCAAGATTCTTCATGGGATATAGAAATTGAAAATGTACAAGACAATGCGTTGGTATAAATTCTATAAGGGGTTTTCCTAAAAAATTGCAGTATTTTTGAAATTGCCTAATGCTGGGAATTACACCGGCCACTGTTTTCGGAGAACGTCTGCTATGACACTGGCTGATGCAGGAGCAGACATCATCAGTATTGAAAGGCATAGTGGATGAAACCAATTGTAAAAGAGTTACAGTTAAAATTTATGATAATAATAAGAAATGATTTAAGTTGACAATAAATTAACAGTTAGTTCAACAATTATGATGTACGTCTTGTATGCGGGAAAACTTTTCCCGCAGTGATTAGGAAAAACCGAATTTTTTCTAACTTAAATTAGTTACTAAATCAAAACACTATTAAAATATATATATTACTATTTTCTTTTTTTTTTCAGTATTCGTCATTGTGTCCTCAGCTATAATTTTTCAAGTTTACGCATATATTAAAAATTACACTGTATAATAGTTAGTTTTATATAAATAAAGAATAGACTGTGGGATAATATCATTGATATATGGGAAATATAACCTAATAATTTTATAACAATTCTGCTTTCCGGACCTTTAATTCAATATTTTTTTATGATATTCTGCAACAAATGGACATAGCCCAACGATTAAAACATTTTGTTATAGTATATGGAACGAAAGCAAATGTAATTTGCTTCTTGTTCACATTATAGTTGCTCAATCGTTTATTCAGCTTCCTTTATTTGGTACCCTTTCTACTTAGTAATCCTAACATAGTAATTTTTGCTTCTTTTTCAGAGCTTCAATTTTATTGGGTGAACATAACATTGAAACAATAAAAGATTGTTCTAATAATGTATGTGTTAACAATATTCAGACTTGTAGAATTGAGAGTGTTACTACTCATCCTGGTTATGAACCTTACAGTACAGGACGATATAATGACATCGCCATCATCAAATTAACAAAACCTGCTCGAGAGACAGGTAAGAGATATTATAATTTTTGTTTCTTTGTTGTTTAAGGAACTGAATCGGATTCCATTAACATGTAGTTGATAGTCCAGAGATTCTGTTGGCCGCAAAATTTCTACTGGAGGTTTTCTTCTATCGTTTTCTTCATGCTTAAAAGGAAGAAAATTAAAAATGGGCATCAAATTCGATGTGTATCAATTAAAATACAATTCTTTACTAATTCTGCATAAAAAATGTATGTACAGTTTTCTTAATTGCAGCAATAGTTTCAATGTGATAAATATTTATTTTAAAATGTATAAGACGGAATATATTGTACCAAGTAGAGATGCCATAGCATAGAAACATATTTAGATTATAAATGCACTAATATTTAACCTATTAAATTTTCATGAAATATGTTGTGTTGTTTAAAAAAATTACATTCTCTTACACGCTATGTGCCTCAAATATTCTATCAGCTCTATTAATATTGCCGTGTCTTTTTGAAACACCTTGTATGATTTTACAGTATTATTTACAGCTATTAACATTCCTTAAATACATCATTTTTATTTTCAGAATACGTAAAACCCATTTGCCTTTTAGAGGACGAGATTGAAAATTTTGTAAATTATTATGCAAGTGGATGGGGCAGAACTGAAAATGGTATGGTAGATTATTTTGATTATGTTCTCCATGACTTTGTTTCTTTCGCACATCTTGTTCTGTTTTAAACGGTTTACAAAATTGCAGTAATCAAGTTAAGTCAGGTTTAACTACTAAAAGTTTAATTTCAGTAATATAATCGGTTGACTCTTCCACACGTAATGTTGATCTTATGCCATTCGGGTTATTTAAGGCATGTGTGAATGAAAGATTCTTATTCGACGGCAGATTTTCGGTATATTTTTCTATGGGCCAATAAATCAACACAAAATCATGATCTATACACATACGCCACAAAGCTCTATGACATTTTTTCAAAAACTCAAATTCAAAATTGGAGGAGTTATAAATTCCCCAAAAAAATATGAAGTCCTTCTATTAAGTTTTTGGAATTCTCTCTATTTTTTTCCAAATTTTGTACATATGCCACTAGTGTTCTTTTGTATCGATGTTCGTAATTTGACGCATATTCCCCAATGGAAAAAGGCCTAAACTGTCCATGGCCTTCAAATAATGACTTCAACCATTTAGATAGAACGTAATTAAAGATCGTCAAAATCTTGTTATATCACGTTAAAATCAATAGCCACGACTCGGAACTCATTTTCAAAATTAGCAAAGCACGCCTTGAAAACAAGAACGTGGGTACAAATAAATACTATTGATACGTGTATAAAATTAAGAATAAACTAGTAGACTACCAAAAACGTTATTAGAAGAATTTTTTTACACCCTGTAATCCCACTAATTTTGAGTTTTCAAAACAATGTTTTAAGTTAGATATTTATAGAGTGTTTCATTAGCAGGTCAGTAAATTATTTTCTTTAGATAATTATTGAATAGAGCTTTGTCTGTGGAATTGTTCATTAGCATACCTAGATGTTTGGTATCAGAGAACATACATATGACTTCATTGATAGGAATTGTAGGAGATTTGATTTATATTAGTTTAAAATACCTTTCTAAAAAAAAATGTTACAGAAGCTAATAATAAGGAATATACGGGTAGATATTGTGGGTGTAATTCAACGCAGGTTGGGGCTTTTCTCCACTGAGTAGTTAGTTTCACACAATATTATTAATACCTAAAAATATATAAAAAATATTTTAATTCTTTGTGACATTCATTTTTTTGTTTAGTATCATCACCAATATCTCCACACTTAAACACAAAACCCAAACCCACAACCCCCAAACCCATAACCCCCACAATCCCATAACTAATAAACCCAACAACCATGTTACTCAGTACTTGAACTTATCTTTCATCATGCGATTTGTCAGTGTTCTTTAAATAAAACATATCCTACCCTACAAACTTATAACCCAATAACTCCATAACCCAAGATCGTGAAGTTTTTGGGTTATAAGTGTAGGGTAGGATATGTTTTGTTTAAAGAACACTGACAAATCAATTGATGCAAGATAGATACTGGCAACGCGGTTATTGGGTTTAAAGGTTATGGGAGTTTTGTGGTGATTGGTTTATGGGTTTTGGGGTTAACAGCTTGGGGTTTGTGTTTAAAGTTTGAGTTATAGAGTTATATGCGTTTAATAGTAAATAAGCAAATAAATAATTAAATAAATTATTGGATTTTCTGAGATCATGGCAAAACCTTGACGTGATGGGGTTAAGCGGACCCCATATTCGTATTCAGCAACCCCAAAACGTGGTCTGACCTACAGATCTAATTTTTAGGGCTGTGTTAAAAGAACATCGCCTTAAAAATAAATGTGCTATTGAAACAAAGATATTAGAGTATAAAGACTTATACATTTTTAGCATCCCACAGCAAGGTAAAGATGTATGTCCAACTTCCTCCGTTTGCCAGAGAAAATTGCATCGAAAAATACTCGCCTATCGGGATATATCTCAACGAAACCCAGATCTGCGCAGGTGGCACGAAATTGGAGGATAGCTGCACAGGAGACTCAGGAGGTCCTCTGATGGTCAGCAATAGCAACGACACTTGGTACGCTGCAGGTGTGGTTAGTTTTGGAGTAGGTTGTGGATTAAAGGGAATGCCAGGAGTGTATACAAACATAGTCAAGTTCGTGCCATGGATCAAATCTCAGATGACTACAAATTAGCATATTGCATGGAATAACTGAACTGAAACAAATCGCAGTTACATTCAGTAACATAATTCCTCAAGGATCTCTTCTTTGGCTACTGTTATGATCAATTAATATAAACTATAGAATATTTGTTTGAAATCACATAAATAAGATAAAATGGTACGCTGTATAAATCTCAGTCTGTTATTCTTTCCTTATATCTCATAATGGCATCTACATACAGGAAGCTGTTCAACAAAAGTGCAGTAAAATGAAATAATAATGTTTGCTGTTAGTGTTTTTCATCACTACAAATTCTTTTTAAATAAGATCCTCTAAATGCCTGCAATGTAGATATTGATAAAAATATCATTAATACGTTTCTGGGAATTTTGAAACGGACAAAATCAACAAATATACGACTAGTTTTTGATAAATTTTAACCTCGAATGATAGCATTTCACAAAAACAATGTTTTTCTTAGAACATTCTGTAAATCATAAGTGTTTTTAAATTGTTTTGGAAATTTCTGAAGAGGTGTGAATTTAATCAATGGCTGATAGTAAAAAATATTACTATTTATAATTTAAATTGTAGTTATTAATATCATTGAAATGGAATGTATTTTACAGAACAATTTTGCAATTAAATACAAATTACAGTCGATAAATACTCAAAAATTGACATTGGAGAATCATATTTTAAAGTTCAACCAACGAAGATTCATAATACCTACCTTCCGAAATTCCTTTCTACATTTTTACAGAAGCATATAGTTAGCTAGATAATCATTCATTTTTTTTAGTCAATTATAAGGTATAGTTTGATTATAATATTATAATTTTTATTCTTATAATAATTTCCACTTTTCCTAATTACTTTTTATTTTCCTTGTTTGTTCTAAATTAAAAGTATCTAAAATTAAATGCATGTGGATGTGATAAATTACTTTCAAATAAAAATTGGATATATTGAAAATATGAGAAATAGATTGGTGATCACTCTGTCAACTACAAAAACAAAGAAAAACAAATGACTATAGTATCGCAAGACCTACGCAAATAGATAGTAAGAATTTCTTTTTTAAATACGGGTATTCAAATAGTAAAACATATAACCAATTAATAGGAATTCATACGTTTGGGAAAATGACAAAACAAGATGCTGCGTTTCTAAAATTGAATAATTCTCACGAACGTATCGGACATTGTTTCCGTAGAACTAGCTACACTATTAATAAATTCAGAAACAGATATCACAACTTTAAAAATGCATGGTGGATGGAAATCTTCAACGGTAGCTGAAGGCTACATTGAAGAGTCTATAACTTGTAAATCAGGTAGCAAATAAGTTTTCCCTACTGCATCTACATCAAGTGCTAGAAGCGATTTCTTTAATAATTTAATCCAACCACTTTGGAGGATTCAATAATTCATAAACATAAAGTAAATTACGTAAAATTACTTTCGTTAAAGAACAAATTTTAATTTTTAATTTAGAGGTAGTAAAAAGATTGTAATGCCTAGGCAGTAAATGTGACTTTAGTGCCTGACAGCTGTCATTAAGAAACTACGCCTTTAATGTCGAACGGCGAAAAAATGTTTTGTAGAATTTGCTATTTCAAAAGCAAAGTTATCTACTGTTTCTTTTAGGCTTTGTTTTACTTAAGGAAATATAAATAATATTGTGCTAAATAATTTTTAACTCTGTCTAATGTGCCATATGACCTTAACGTGATAATATGATTGTATAGTAAATATCTTTTATTAAATTATTAGATACCAGAATGGGATTTCCAGTAAAATTATCAAATTTGACTTAACAAACTCTCGCAAGATTTATTGATGTTTCGAGATAGTTATTTGCTTTATTAAATAATTAAAAAGCTTTAGGCAGGACAAAAATTAAATATGATAATTTTTACAAAGTTTCAAAATAAAATTATTTATTTATTTTGAAGACAACAGGTCAAGACTTTGAGACGACCTTAATATTTAAATATACTTTATTGACATTAAAACAAATTTAATCTCATTCATGCCAGCTAATCGACAGAAACATCCATTTATTTACCTGCAGGAGGTCGATTCGAATCCCTCAGAAAATGACGTAAATTTTCATTTGAAAAAGCAAATCTGTTTTTTTACCATTCTCATTGTAGTTACTTTTCATAAAAAAATTGAGGAATTATTTCATATGGAATATAAAGATTCAAGAATTGTAAATATACATATAGATAATAATACATTCAGGATTTTTAGTGTGGAATGAAATCCCACTTGAATTTATTTGCCTGCATTCGAAAATCGAGGCCCAGGAATGTTGTTATTAAAAGTCCCCCCCTAGCCCCCCCGCTTCAGAGTAGGGGGGGGGGTTGAAAGATACCCTTTTTTGGTTTTTCACTTATAACTCAAATATGGTGGGTTACAACGAAAAATTCTTTATATAACAATGAGATACTATAAAATTAGTTCCATACATTTTTTCGATACGATGCACCGTTTCAGATATCTCCTTTTAAAAATCGATAATTTAAAAAAAAATTAACACGTTTTTTATCATAACTCTCCTGGTAACTCTTTGGCCACTTGATTTACAGAAAAGTCCTCTAAGAGAATGTTTTAGAGCAATAAATTTTATTCAAGAATATATATAAATATGCCAATTTATCTCCAATAAGGCAGAAGTTACAGCAATTTGAATATTTTGGTTAAAAGAAATGATTTTTCAAGAGAACTCCTTAAAATACAAGAAAAGTCGTTATCTTCGTTATTACAGTTTCCAAGCTAATATATTATACATGCACACATAAATAGGCAAAAGTTTACCAATTTTTTCTAGCTAATTGTGAAAAATTTAAAACCTAAGGCGAATGTGTAACAAATGAAGCAATTCTATATATATTATTTTATAAAAACTAATAAGAAGAAAACGTAGTAAATGAAAAATCTTAATAAAACAAAATTAACTGAGCCTGTTTCTCTTGGGCCGGGAGGGTTCTGCTTCTGGCTGCAGTATCAATACCGATCGTAACACGAATTACATATCACAATGTCTTCGTCATTACACTCCCCAGCAGGCGCAGGTGAGCTCTAAGTCTTCTTCGCCATCTTCGTTTAAAATGGAGGTGCTGTTTAAATAGTGATCCTGACAGTTTTCGCATAATCCAGAGTAACTCATCGCTGCCTTTTTGCAGCTGCACCTTCCACTGCTGCAGTCTTTCGTGCATCTACAAAATATGAGTTCCAAAATTTCTCTGGGTGTTGCTTCGTTTTTGGTCATCACAGGAGCTAAGAGACTGTCTTTGCGTTCCCAAGCTCACAGGAGGTTGTTGGTTTTTCGGCCAGAGCTGCACCTGGTGGAAAGTGCTCTTTCGTTACCCCTTCGCTGGATGGAAATGCAAGATCTCATTTTATATTCGATGCCGATTTCAAAAATGGATCGTACCTGAAAGTGATCAGTGAACTTATCTCAGCAGGGGCACCGTGTCATTTCAGTATGCGAAGAAGAGTTGTGGAACACTTCAACTGCTCCTTTTATATCTTTTATATGGTTTTTTCAAAATAAAGATTACTCTTCCGGAATGTTGCGCTAATAGAAATAGCAACAAATGAATGCATATAAGAATAAAAAGTCTCAGCTGTTACATTTGATGGATGGAGTAAACGTTGGTTTGTACTTTTCCTCTTGCGTAATCCATGAAAAATTAGATATACTTTAAATATACCCCTTTGACCTGAACCTGAACCTGAACATTTACAGCAGATTATTCAATTTTATTCCAGTATTAGAAGTAAATAGTTATGTAGAGTACTTTGTGAACTAATAAACTTAATTTGAATAATGATGGACACTATAAATTATCAGTACAAGGTAAGATGTTGCTTTTAACTTTTTGTAGGTATATGTTTGAACCGCGGTTTCTGCAAACATTAACTTAACACTTAAGTCCGTCCCTGATAATGGCGTCATCTGCGAACAAAGTGCGAGTTTTACATGACACAATGACAAGTTTTAGAAAATTCAAAATTTGTTGCTTTAAGGGGGCATTTTCAGTGAGCCGCCATATTGAAAAAGTACGCGATTTAGACATCATTTTTAGGTATCAATTTCTTCTCTGCTCTCTAAAAATAAATAATTTTTTTTCCATGATTAGACAAATGCATACTTCTAGAACAAAGTGCACTACTTGATATTAATATATTATTATCTGGCTAATGTCTGGAAAGAGGTTTTTGATACCCTGTTTAACACTGAACTCATTGTATTTTTATAAACAAAACCATAACACTATATTTAAATTTAACCTGTCCATCGCGTGGATTACTCATTATTCTTTCACATTATCACAACAAATTGAGATTTTATAAAAGAATTTAGAAAAAAATTATACCTAAGTAAACATCGGATTCATAATAGAGAAATGCTGTCAATTGTCAAATAAATGTCAGAATTTAGTTGAGCTAGTTTGCCACCACGTGTTGCCACCGTTGTTTTGGCAATTGAAGAGAAGGGTTTCATAGCAGTGTTGCGCGGTTGTGCAAAAAATATTCAAAGTTACTACATAGTCTTGGATAAATAAAATAGATGTTGAAACTATTTATTTTTTTATTTGTTCTTGAAAGAAGTGTTAATTTTTATCTATCATAGGACTAAAATTTACATAGGTACCTATTATTTTATAATTAGGTATTATATCAAAATTTAACTTTTTCATCTGTAATTCCGCTATAATTTTAATAAAACATAAGTCACCTCCTAAAACTTGAGCATAAATGTGCGAAATATCGTAAAGAAATGCCTATTCAGCTGAGTTGTGGTTTTAACTTTGAATTCGCTTGTTTTTCCATTCGTGTTTATTGAATGATTGATAGTTTTTTAAACAAAAAAAAAATGTAAATGTTTTCTGACTTAACAAAAAAATTCCTACTCCCCTATTTTCGAGGATGTTGATCACGAATCTGAGGTCAGATTTCGGCGCTCGCATGTAGTTTTCGATAAAAAAAATTTTCAAAATTGTAATCTCTATGTATACATCACATTAGGTTGAAATTACAATATAACTCCTACATATTTTGACAACAGTGTGACGTCATGGAATGAATAAGGCAGATGAGGCAGAGATGAACATTGCAATTTCAACCTAATGTAATGTACAAATAGAGGTTATAATTTAGAAAAATTTTTTTTCAAAAACTACATGCGAGCGCCGAAATCTAACTTCAGATTCGTGATCAGCACTTTTCAGCAATTTTCTTTGTTAAGATTGGAGAGTTTTACGCTAATGTAAAAAATTACCGAATAAAAAAGAAAAAACTAGGCAAATTCTTCACTAATAATTCACCACGACTTCACTTCCAAACTTATAGCGCACTTATAATTTTGAGCAGCTCAAACTTATGACATATGACTCATGTAAAGATCAGGCGGCAAAGGCAAACTGTGGCAATATCGCACGATGTCTTGCAGCCAAGGTCACCGACGAAATTATTTATTCAAATATATTATTTAGATTATACATATGGCGACATCTATAAAGGGTCGTCTCAACTAAAAGGGAAATGTTTCTCATTTCCACCACGATTTTAGACAGGAGCGTGCGAATGCGGCCTTAAGTATGTGTTAAGTATGTGTAGGAAATCTAGGATAATATTAAAAAAAATCCTATGCCGTCACTGTTCAATTCCAACACTAATTAACTGATAAAATTGTTGTATGAAAACAAGTCGCATCATAGTTAGCATCTGCATAGATGCTCTGCAAATTCATTGACAACTAAGGTCATCTTAGTAGATCTGTGATAATGTACAGTGTATGTAAAATAGTTTTACTAACTTTATGTTTAATAATATTACAAACAGTGCATGCTCGTAAGTATTTTTAATTTTTTTCGCTTTTTTCTAAATAGTCACAAGGACTAGTCGTCACAGAAATTCAACAAAATATTTCTTCTTCTTTGATGAACTCATTCGCATTATAATTGGAAGTATAACATTTATATATGCATAGATTAACTTTGCTCAGTTAATGTAAAGAATTATTTCAATTCGAACAAATCAAATTATGATGAACTTATAGAAAAACGAGGCTGTTATAATACCAACTCCTTCAACAAGATTATAAAAGTCTCTAAAACCAGACAGCTATTTATATTTACAATGGCTCTATACAAGAAAGTACGGCGACACGGTTTAAATATATAGTTAGACCACTATTTTTATGTAATTTGGCTTGCCGTAAATCAACTTGACAGGTACCTTACGAGGTACATCAACAAGATGTATATCAGATTAGGTATGATAGGCATATACGAGGGTTATTTTATAATACTGCTATGCGCAAGATATTAAAATTTCAATTAATACAAATAACAAGGTGATAATAAATGCATTAGATATATTGATACGTATATTAATTTAAAAAGTTTTGCATATTCTATGTGTTATTATTGTTAGATATACAATATTATACAGAGTGTTAAAAAAAGAGTATAAAATATTTCAGGAGGTAATAGTATGAACCAAAATAAGCAGAAAAGTCTTAATAAACATGGATCCGCAAAGTAACGGTTACGGAGATATGGACCACTATTTGTTTTTCAAACATTTTATTTTATTAGGAATAAACCGGCAAAGGAAGCTTTTAACAAACAAAAAACAAAGTTACAGAAAATGTTCAAAGTGCCCTCCGTCCACTTCAAACCAGGCACGACATCTTCGTCTCAACCATATTCGAACTCTTTCGAAAACACCCTCCTTGGTTTGGATTTCTTGACACTTTTGATTAATCCGTAGCTGCAGCTCTTCCAGGCTATTTACAGGAGTACCATACACTAATGTCTTCAAATATCCCCAAACAAAGAAATCTAGAGGGTTCAGATCAGGCGATCTTGGGGGCCATAAAACAGGTCCGGCCCTTCCTATCCATCTATGTGGAAAAGTTTGGTGTAAATGCTCTCTAACGGCCATGGAAAAACGAGCTGGAGCACCATTATGCTGGAACCACATTTGTTGCCTCTGATTCCAAAAACGCATACAGTGTGTTCTGCAGAAAGTTGAGGTAAGCAGCGCCTGTTAATCGGTTTGGTAAAACAACAGGACCTAGAAACTAATGAAAAACGTGCTTGATGTCTAGATTCTATTAGAGCATGAGGATTTTCGTCGGCCCAAATATGCGTATTGTGAAAATTAAACACTCCATTTCTTGTGAACCCGGCCTCATCAGTAAAAAGAATGTTTGCAAGGAAACGAGGGTCTTTAGCATCATGACGTAGAAACCAGCGGCAAAAAACCAAACGTGCTTGATGATTATTTATTGGATTTAAGGCCTGTACTCGTTGCACATGGTATGGATAAAGCAGTTGCTCGTGAAGGATTCTCCAAACAAGAGGACCACTAATTCCTACCTCGGCTGATATTCTCCGCACACTCGTACCTGGATTCTGCTCTACCAGTGCTAGAATTTCTTCTTCTGCTCTACGAGTGGATACCGGCCTTGGTCTTCCGGATAAATGGCACTGTTTGCTCAAGGAACCGGTATCACGCAATCTTTGGTAAATTCTTCCAAACATGCGTTGTGAAGGAATCTGGCGATTTGGATAAGCATCAACATAAAGACGTCGCGCTTCGGTGGCATTCCCATTAGCACGACCATATATGAAATGCATGTCTGTTAATTCTGCGTTGGAGTAACCAGCCATAGCGAAAGAAAACATCAACCAACTATTATAAGAAAATACACAACGTTTTTGCAAAATAGAAAAAGGGGCTAAAAACATAAAACATTCCATATCTCCGCAATCGTTACTTTCCGGACCCATGTTTATTGAGACTTTTCTGCTTATTTTGATTCATACTATTACCTCCTTAAATATTTTACACTCTCTTTTTAACACCCTGTATAAATTCAGAAAGTTATAGCCGAAATATAATATCATTTGGATTTTGTATAGGTAACATCGGGCACTTTAAGGAAAACAAGCAATTAAATTTTGTTAACGTTGTTTAATAATCGTTCTTGGTAAGTCAAGCAAATTTCAACAAATGTAACATGTGTAAATAAGTACATAACTTAACACAAAAATACACAATCGTGTGTTAATCGAGGTCCACAAGAAATTGTGTATATTTTTACACATTTTTCGATATCAAGCAGTATATTAAAAGTTTATCGCAATCAACTGTGTTAAATGTAACACATGTTACTTGTAACTGTTACATATTTATGTGTTATTTATATCTTTAAAAATGTAAACTTTACACATTAACATATGAATTCTATTGTATAATATACATATAGTATTTAGGTACAGAATTATACTGTTACAATAATAATAAAACAAAATATTTTATTTTTAACTTTTATGATTTTATTAAAAACATATAATTCAGTTGAAATGAACAACAACCAAGTTTTCTATTATATTTAACAAAATAGTAGTAGTTGTAGTAGAAGAAGTAGTACATATTCTATCAAAAAACAAATAACATTGTAGTAAATCATAATCATCTAGGTACTACATAATACAAAAGTTTACAAAAATTAACTAGAGATTTGAACACCTTCTTCTAAAATTACAGGGAAAACAAAACAGTGATATAGTAATCTAAAACCTCAGTGAATTTTCGTAAACCTCTAATATTTTTAAGATTTATATTTCTGATTACCTTTAGCTTTATCACAATTATCGACAATATTTGACAGTTACTTACCATTTTCTTTCATCAAACCTAGATTTTAATATAAATATTCTTCATTCGAACACCGTAAACGAGAATTAACTGAACACAACAACGCAACACGACCACAATAGCGTACGGTGAGCTCGAACTGCTGCCGTAGGTACTGCGCCTGAGGTTGTGCATAACCAATCAGGAATAGGGATATAGAACACAGAGGTGTGTTAAGTTAACACAAAATGGTGTACTTTTAACATATTGGTATATATACAGCAACTTTTTTTACAGCGTAGTTATATCTAAAAGTACAATCAAAGTTTTTGCATTGCAAAAAATTCAATTTAATTAGGCGGTTGTATGCAATATTTATCTTTCATTTTTTAGGAGAGGGTAGCTTTTGCAAAACTCCAAATGGAGAATGGGGAAAATGTAAATCTATATATAGTTGCGGTATTCTCTTGAATGCTGTCGCCCAACGAAATACAAAGCAGACAAAATTTGTACAAAAGTCGATTTGTGGAGAATATCCACTAGTATGCTGTGGAAGTCAGGGTAACTGGAAGCCAGATAGGTCAAGTTGTGGATATCAGGTAAGTTGTAGTAGAAAATAACAATAACGCAAACAAATATAATACTCGTAGTTTGCTTAATTAGAAAGGTATTTTAAGCTAATATAAATCAAATCTCCTACAATTCCTATCAATAAAGTCATATGTATGCTTTTTGATACCAAACATCTAGGTATGCTAATGAACAATTCCACAGACAAAGCTGTATTCAATAATTATCTAAAATAAAAATTAATCTAGCTTAATTTACTAACCGGGTTTAATGAAAACATTCTATAAATATCTAAGTTCACTTTTGAAACTGTGGGAACTCGATAATTCAACAACAATAGATAAGATCTGGCCTAGTTCTGCATTTTTAGGATTGCTTCTTCAGGTGGCTTCCTTGGTTGAGTTAAATATCTAACTATAAAAATTATTATGCCAATAAATTAAAATTATTTGAAATTAAATATCGACAATGTCAAAAATGACTAACCTGCCAATGAAATTTAAATTAAACATGACAATTACCTACTTAATTAATCAAACACATGTTTTACTCATATGTTTTATATCTTAGGTATTTACAATATTGTGTGAAACTAACTACTCTGTCCTTTTAATATTATTATTTTTAATATTCTTTATGTGCCATAGACAATAATATATTTAGTGTAATTTTTCACTGTTAAGCTGTGACTACAATTTTACCATATTTTCAGTTAACTGACAAAATTTACGGGGGAAAAGAAACCGATTTTAACGAACTCCCCTGGATGGCGCTGTTGGAATATAAAAGCGCCTCTGGCCACAGAAGATTTTCATGTGGAGGAGTCATAATTTCTGAAAGATACATTCTTACAGCTGCTCATTGTGTGAATCAGTATTCGAGAAGAGCTGGTGAACTGTAAGTATAAGTCCTTTTAGTTTCATAGCAGTTGCCATTGTTTGAACAATTTGGGATGATTGCGTGTTGTTGGTCTTAGTTTCTCGACGTTTCGAGAGACATATCGCTTTCTTCCTCAGAAGTAACTCTGAGACTGGAGATCAAGTTCTTCAGCCGGGAAATTGATTAGCCATTCTAATTTCAATTCTTCACTTGAGAAATTTCTAGCACAATTATTTAAATATAACCACTAAGACTTCTTCTTTTATGTGATTAGAGCTGACACGGTTTCTTGTCTGAAGTCTTAAATCAACTTGACAGATTAAATGTTGTGAATGATTTGCAATTGAAATACACGTATTCGTATACTCTTATAGACCTCTGCAGGTGTTAGTTTGACAAATTTATGCTCTCCGACAAATCCTAAACCATATTTCCATTGCTGATACCTTCATAATGTATATTTACGAATTATTAAACTTATAAGGGATTATATACATTTTAACTAACCAGGAAAATACTTTATGATTAAATAAATAATTACACATGTTGGTAAGATCCTTGCATAATCCTTGGGGAAGTCAAAAATAAAATTATTATCCATAGAATTAGTGCATTAGCTTTACAATCATCGATTGAACAGTAAAATCCACGACAAGCCATTATTACTGACCAACAAAATTAGGCGTACCCAGTACAACCTCTTCACGGGACACTAATTATCAAACAAAACTAATAAAATAGCCGATGATCGGCGCCGATGTTCAGTTGGTGGAGCATGCAGGGAGGTCTAACTGTTAGTATATTTAAACTGTACTAATAGTGTTAAAAACAAATTAGACCTAGTTGTTTATAACCCTTCTACCATTGAATCAGTCTGGCTGAGGATTAGTTAACTATTTAACAATTACAAAAAATTAAATTCAATTTCAAATTATATTTTCATAGTGTGAATGTACGCCTTGGTGAATGGGACTTGCGTCAGGAAGAGGACTGCATACATGTATGGAGCTTGAAATTTTGCAATAGTCCTCCAAAGAATTTTGGAGTTTCAGAAATTTTGATCCATCCAGATCATCAGAACGCATCTTCCAGGGGGAGCGGAGATATTGCATTGATCAGGCTAGATAGAGAGATCACATATTCAGGTTAGCACAGTAATCCTAGTGGCGCTAATCCAATTCACTTTAATTCTGTTACTGGCAGTGATGAGTTACCTAGGCCTAACAACCCGACATAACAGATAACAGATCAAAATCGCTATATACTATATATATAAACAATAATTTTTTGCAATTTAGTGCAATATATAATACAAACTTTTAGTGTAGTATATAGTTTTATTACTCTCAGTCGCAGTTTCTTAAATGTTTAGATGAAAATATAATGAATTATTCATTTGTTCTTATGACGTAAGTCGTCTGAATTCTTGCCTCGAGTATAGGAACCTATTGGTTTAATTTCCAATGGTTTGTTTATATTTACGGTATAATTAAAGTAACTAAATCCGAGTAAATAGACTGTAGCATGGATTTTAAAGATACATTGTTAAAAAGTCAAGTCATTGTCTTTGAGCATCTATCTCAACTAGGATAAAGGAAAACTGGCTTTTTCCAGATTCCTAAGCCTCAAATTTTTTTCTTGAATATTCCAGAATTCATCAAACCAATATGTCTGCCATATATCAACGAATTCTCAGCGGTTGGAGATAAAATGACGGTGGCAGGATGGGGTCGCACCGAACATTCAACCCACAGCCCCATCAAACTCAAAGTGGAGATCCCAGTTGTCGACAGATCACAGTGTGTCGCAAGGTTTCCGTCCCTTCATATCCAAACTCAGATATGCGCTGGAGGAGAAAGAGGAAAAGACACATGTTTTGGTACGACTCTTAAACATATTCTTTCATGCAAGACAAGTCCTTTGTAACCAATTGGAATACCTTTGTTTGCATAATACAGAAATCAGTTTCCAATCGTCCGATGCATTTGCATTTCAACTAAAACAACTAAATACATTTTCAACCTTATGCAAGCATTATAAATAATCTGCGTGTGCGCTGGACGATTGGAAACGGTTTCCAACTGTTGTGCCAATATAAGAGAATATAAAAAAAAATCAAAAGACGCCGAAACTAAGCCGTGGGATAGAGAGGTGCAATATAATTTCAAGCAGTTGACATAAAAATCATTAGAATATGTAGATATGTGCATAGTATATTATCATAATTCTGATGATAATGTCTATTTTAGTCATCTAATTTGATATTATTCAAGGCGGGGTGGTAATTAAGGAAATAGTTTTATTTCATCGTTAAGTCAGTATTATTTTACCCATATCGAACTCACTACTCAAAATGGCGGCTATGAGCCGTTATTTGAATGCAACATTGTAACATCTCACACATCACGGAAATGGGTCCTTGCCTTTATAAAATTTAGTCTTTTAACTCACGTTCTTGAACACCGCAAGGAAAACAAAAAGGGCAGTTAACGATCCAACTTAGATTATTACTTGTTTACTTTGCTGGCAGTACAGGACAGTACTTTTCAGTGCTAGGTGATTTCGCAGGTTCGTTGCTATAATTTTTGCTTTTCTGACATACTAGGTGTTTTTTAATTACTGTCATTCGTTGGCTCATTATAAATTAGGGTTATGCATACATACTTGTTTAAACAGTATTCTGAATAATGTATTATATAATGTGTTGTGAGTAGTGCTGTGTTGTTATGTGCGAGTGTTTGTTTTAATTTATCTAGCACTTAGTGCCTCTATAGTATTTATTCGTTTTTCCGCCTTAAAAATATTGTGTTATTATATACTGCATATCTAATAAGATACGGAGATAATATTCAGACCTTGGGAGGATTTCTCGGAAGAACCTCAACTTTGTACAAGTAGAGATCAAACGAATAGTGATAGAGAAGATGCGGAGGTCGGACGACGAACAACCTCAGTTAATTAGATTTAATGTATATAAAAATATAAAACATAATAAAGAAGAACAGAACGCATTAGAAAAAACGGTTTATAGTTTATATATAGTATTAGACAACGCTCCATACCATTCAATACTTTCAGAAAGGATTCCAGATACTGGCACAACGAAAAGAACTTCATAGAATTGTGTACGAAGCTAGTTTGAAGAAATATGAGTAGCCGCATATAGTCAAGGGCAATAATTTTACAAAGAAATGCATTATTGATGAGAAGGCTACAGCTCAGGGACATACCGGTCTATGACTGCATCCATATTACTGTATTTTTAATCCCATTGAATTAATATGTAGCCAATTAAAAAGAGACATGTAAAGAAATAATACCTTTCCAAAATTTGACAAAACAGTTATGCTGTAAGAAGCGAGGAAATAAAATTGAAAAAAAAAAACATGTCATACAAATTGTGGGAGACTATATAAAGTTTCACCAATTGACTCGACTAGTTTCACCATTACTGTTGATGAAGAATCAGATACAAGTGACGTTAGTAGTGTTTGAAATTGTATAATGTTTAAGTACATTTTTTGCTGTGTTTTTTATGATCTCGTTGCTATGCAGTACAGAAATATATGAGAAATATATCATTTTGTTATATATTGTATCTGTATATATCGTTAGGATAATAGATACATCAAAATAGCTATTTATGCCATCAGTTACGAAATGCCTAATTCATTTCGTAACGTATTGCATACAAGATTTTTTCTAATTTTGAAGAAAGTAATAAAAAAATAAAATTTAATATAATTGACAAAAATTTGTAAAACATAAATTTAGTTTGTTGCTGTTACTTGATGTTAGTTGTCAGTTTGACATTTTGTAAAAAAGTCTAGACGGAAGGTTTTTAGCGAGATTGATATATTTTTAGTTTTATTTTAAAAAAATGAATGATTCAAGTTCTGAAGAGCTACCAAGCGATATTGAAGAGGCAGCAGGTAATGCTCTATTATCAGTAATTCCCAAAAAGTCAAGGGCAGTTTATGATTTGGCACACGAAAAATTTGTTACGTGGTGTGATGAGAAGAAAATTAAACATGTTAATGAGAAAGTTTTACTTGCATATTTTGAGGGTAAGAAAGATCTAAAAGTTTCCACATTATGGACACTTTACTCAATGTTAAGGTCTGAACTAAATCTAAGAAGGAATATTGATATTAAAAAATATACAAATTTGGTAGCATATATTAAAAGTCAAGCGGACGGGTACAGTGCTAAAAAGTCAAAAGTTTTTATTAAAGATTTTGCCAAATTTTTAGTGGAAGCTGATGACAAAGAATACTTAATGGCTAAGGTTGCAATGATAATTGGAATGGCAGGAGCATGCAGAAAAGCAGAATTAACATTTCTTCCAGTTGAAAATGTTGTAGACGAAGGAAGCCATTTTCGTGTTGATATCTCACCTTCAAAAACAGTTATTCGGCAGTTTGCAATTACCACTGGAGAACATTAAAAATACGAATCTTGTTGAAATATTAAGAAATATTAAGTTGCGTCCCCAGGTTCTTAAACACAACAGATTTTTTGTAAAATATGCGAATGGAAAATGTACCAGAAATCCTGTGGGAATTAACACATTTAGCAGTCTGTCTAAAGAGGCACGGAGGTTGGAAATCTAGCTCTGTTGCGGAGGGATATGTTGAAAATTCCATGAATAATAAAAAAACTTATAGCGCAAGAAATATTTGGTGAAACATCTAATGCAATGTGCGCCGCTTCCCAAATAACAGAAAGTTCGAGCAATGAAAAAATATGTCGTCGGGAATTAATTTGAATAATTGCAATAATTGTGTTATCAATATTTATAATAATTAATTAATTTATAATTTATGTTTTTAACTTGTATTATCAGTTTAATAAATAGAATAATTCTTTTTGTCGCTAATTTTGAAATACATTTTTCGTCACCAATTGCATAAAATTTTACTTTATGCAACTAGTTACAAAAAGTAAGACGTTTCATAATGTCTATCAGTTTTAAAAAGTGTCCCTTTATATGTCAAAATTAGAAAAGCATTTTTTGTATAATTGTTTTCTGTTATTATTATTCATTTATTTTGTTTTCGTTTTAAAGAGATATATTTATTAACTATTTATTTCTCTCTGTTACGTATCCTTGCCCTACCCAATCTTATTCGCCCTCTCCTGGCAGAGAACGGTCCTACCTCCTCGTTGTCCTTGCTGGTCAATAATAATTTAAAATTGCACAATAACATCCAACATTTAATTAAAATATGTATTCAGCATTTGTTTTTTTCCAAATATTTACATTTAGATTCATTATTATATACTTAATTTTATTTTAAATTATTATTGGAGAAATTGACCGAATACTAGTATCTACGTAAATAGGGTCCTGTCTACTTTTCACCAACTGGACGCGGAAGCCTTTGACGTTTTTATGGCAGTTTTTTTATACCGTTTTTTTATTCCCTTATATCTATCATTTAAATAGGTTCTCATAACTTTAGGAATGAATCCAATATCTTCTCATTCGTTTTGCTATTATCGCTAATTGTCATACCACCTCCATGTGCAAGACAGAACTGGGAACATACATAGACGTATAGTATCGAGGAAGAGATAATTTAAAATTATATCTTGCTTCAACTTGAAGTGCTTCGTATCTAAAACTAAACTTATTTCGAAGATAAATGAATGTATATTGATTTATTCTACTTCAATTTTAGGGGATAGCGGGGGACCCTTGATGAAGGTGAGCAAAGATACATCGCCGTCTCAGTGGTACGTCGATGGAATTGTTTCCTTTGGGCAACGTTGTGGAGAGGAAGGATGGCCTGGAGTGTACACAAACGTGTCTGAATACCTCGACTGGATAATGGAACATATGAAACATTGAGGATATAGAACAACCTTAACACAAGATTAAATATCAATTTCCCAGTAAACACACACGTATTTTAAATGTGTTATCAATCGTTACCTTAGAAAATCGACGGTTCGTTTTTAGTGTAAAAAACACACACAATTATATTGTAACGTTATAAATACGCATTTTATTCTTAGTAGTAGAAGCTCAGTATTTTTACATTTAAATACAGTTTTTATAGACCATGGTTTTTCCATTATTGTTAATATTTTTGTAACGCGTGATGTATACATTCTTCTACCAATTTGCAAATGTAAATTTCCCCACTGGTAAATAGAAAATTAATATGAAGTTTAAAAAACAGGTATTGTTATAGTTATTAATATTTCTGTTGTAAATACGTAGGTAGTTATTTAAAACAAGTTATGTAGTATTTTTATTTTAACGTTAACAAGAATCACTCTCTTAGATAAAGCAGGTTTTGCAATTGATTGCACATAACAAAAAATCATTTGTCAGCTGTGTGTATATTGCACTTTTGGTTTCAAAAGGGCAAAGCTGGACTTGCCAGCAAATTAAAATATATTGTCTGAAGCTATTTATTTGTGGCATAATTTTAGTTTTCCTTTAGTTTTATTGGGGTTGCGCCAAACGCAAGGACTTATTTAATTAATCTTTATTTCTTTCAGACGTGTGGCAAAAACCCAATAAAACTATAGAAAAAGTAAAATATAATTTGTGAATTACTTGGACAGTGAAAAAATTATACAGTACGACTCAGTTAAGGCAACAAAATAGTTTTTTTACATGAAGTGCGTAAAATAAATGTTTTTTTCCACGGTCGGGAGTAGAAATCAGTTTCTATGACATCAAAATTAAAACAGAAGTAGTCGATTATTCCCAAGGAAGTATAATGATCCCAAGGGAGTTTACATTATGGAGAACGTTTTTCATGCAAAAAAAAAGATAACATTGAAATTATTTATTGACATTTAAATTAAATGTTACATTTGTACAATTTTCAAAATTAATATTAGAAGGAATATTATTTTCGCTTACATTTACAGTTTTTGTGATTGCGCTAGTAGTCGTACCTACTAAAACCTGATTAGCAATTTTGGTCTTATTTTCAATGGAGTTCTCGACATAACCCTCAGCGAATGTCGTTGATTTCCAATCAGCATGACGATTTATTGTCGTGATATCCAAACCAGCATCTGCCAGTAATGTCGCTGAAGATCTTCGTAAGCAGTGACCAGTATAACATGCAGCATCAGGTAATTTTAAATACGAAGCTACTACACTCGGAATTTTTCCCATGGTATTCTTGCCAACTGGCTGCGAACTACATTTTCCTGCTTTGTAGTACAAAAAAAGGCGCTTATGCTTGACGTGGGGAGGACGAAGGGATAGGTATTTTCGAAACAATTCAAGCATATTTCCCACATCGGTAACCAGATAGGTTCGTGGAATCTTTGTCTAAGTGTTTGGAATTTTTACAATCATGGAAGAGTCTACATCCTCAATATCATCTACAGTTAAATTGACTAGTTCATCAGTTCGACAAGCTCCGGCAATCCCCAGAATTAATCCAACCTATAAAAAATCAAAATACGTAACAACAAAAGTAATCTTACCTTAATCATTAAGAATTCTTTGTCATCTGCACTTGATAGAAAAACGGTCGATTTCACCCTTTGTCAATATTTTCGATTTTTTCGCTTGATATCCGTCACCGGTTCTTTTCAAAAATGCGATCAGCTTGGGGAATTTGCTTATATCTATATTGTCGTAAATTATCAAGCATGACTTAACCATAGAATATTACGCCCATAATGTGGAAGACTTGTAATTCTTTGCATTTTCACTGAAGTATGCCAACAAAACATTCTTGCTGTATACTTGAACATGTTTCTCGGCGCATCACTTTTTGAACCGATTGTAGGCTATATCGTATAAACATCTTGACTTCGTAGGCAGCAAATTGCTTATTGCAATATTTGCAGCCTCCACAATCTCTTCCGACTCACAATTATTCATTTGCACTAAACAAACTTTAAACTAAACCAAACTAGCACCTTAATTTGACAATTCTTTTTGTGTGTTTATTTTGTACTTATGACAATAACTCAACTACTACTAAATAATTACTCAAATCCGAATACAATAATTCTGGTGCTACTTACTTCATAATGACAAAATATGTGTTTTTAAGTTAATGATACCGTAGAAAAAATAGTATATACCATTCGGGATAGAGCGTATTTTGTCCTCGGTGCATTGTTCAAATTGCACCTCTGCCAAAATAATGCATTTCTCTCCCAATTTTGGTCGAGACAGTAGGTCGAGAGAAAAAATCATGCAAGAATTCCTTAGAACACTGATTTCGCGCACGAAAACAATATTTTTTGTCCAAAGTATTTGCCATTGTAGATCTATTATTTTTCAATTCGTTTTTATCTGAAATTAGTGTCAATGTCAAATGTGTCATGATCGTGGAAAAAGTACCCAGAAAAATTGCTATTTATGTAACAAGTGGCGAAAGATTGTGAATTGGACAATGCGCCGAGTGCTTGAAACACATCGATTCATACAAGATTTTTCATGAAAGCAGATAATTTTATATTTTTATGCTTTTATGTGTATTTTTAAACATTTTGAAAAGAGGTCAGGCAATCTGCTTCTTAGACTTTGTTTTTTGCATTAGTTATTTACGTCAAATTGTTTAAACAATTTAGTTGCTTAAATGCGATTTTCAAATTTATTTTATTTACGATTGTGCCAAAAATTACACAATGAGTTTTTATATAATTTCCAATGTAAAAATTGACCATTTGCTAAAAGTATGTACAATAACAGTGCATTATTCAACGAGCATATAATGATGACTATTATTCAGGAGGGTGTATTACAGCCATTATACGCAGATAGAATAGTATACTTTGTACACGACTATTAACAATATTTTAGCAAACTTTTTACTGAAAAAATTATACAAAATTGTATCATTCATACTTGAACATGGCAAATAACATATTGCACAATACAAAACTATCTAAACTCCTTGCTTTCAGGTTTGATAAATTTAAAAAATCAAATAAAACTTTAATTAGCAAACTTTTAGCATCATTTCAAAAAAACATATATGTACATTCATATGTACAATCGTTTGCAATAATAATGGCATTGTTAAAAATGAAATCTACTTTAAACATAGGTTTTTGTTATTTCACTTACCAATGGAGATTTAATGAAATTTGTATTCAGAACTTCCAGAAGTTCAAAAACTGTTTTGAGGGAGTGTCATTATTATTGCAAAAGGATGTACCTACAACTGTTAGAGTTACCATTTTGAATTGCATTAAGTCCTTCTTTATAAAAATGCATTGCAATAAATTTATTAGTTTTTTCTCATAAATCCCTTTCGAAAAAACTTGAAAAGATCAAAAAGTTAGTAATGAATGGGGCTTTTTAGACATATTTTTTAAAAGAAAAAAATTTTATCGAAAAAAAGATATAAGAGAAACTAAAGGTTGATTATTTCAACTAAGGTCATAAAGGTTAATTATTTCAACCTCTTACAAATACAGGCTGCATCACATAAGAGGGCCACTCCCATGTATCTCGCTTAATATGCGAGACACGTAAAAAATCTTTAATTGTTTTTTGTTGCATTTTTGGAGGCCTTTATGCTCGTAAAAACAAATTTGAAATCCATGGCCAACTTCATGAGTAATAACAAAAAAACCTGTTAAGTGCCCAAACTTTAAGGCCGTCTAACTTTTTTATTTTAAGAGATAGAGAAAACTTATTGGTAATAAATTTTTATTGCAAAATTGATACTTTCCACCTGATATAAAGAGATTTTTGAAATGTCGTATGTGGTCCGCAGGCTATAGCCACAAAAAATTGCCTGTTTTTTCATCTTTCATGCAATATACTACATGTTGCCCTTATCTTTCGTATTTATTACATTTTTTCAATTTTAGTTAAAAAAAATGTACCTAAATATTTTCGTGTTGCTTAAGATAATGTAGAACCTATTTTAAAGACGCCAATTGCAAAAAAATAATAAACAGAATGAACTTTTTTATGCAAAATACATATTTTCTTATAATATTATTTTGTTACATTGTCTGTGTCAAAATAATTTTAAAGACCCAAATTGTTTCTAATGTGAAAGCCAATAAAATTATATTATAAGAAAATCTGTATTTTGCATAAAAAAGTACATTCCGTTTATTATTTTTTTGCAATTGGCGTCTTTAAAACAGGTTCTACATTATCTTGAGCAACACGAAAATATTTAGGTACATTTTCTTTAACTAAAATTGAAAAAAATGTAATAAATACAAAAGATAAGGGCAACATGTAGTATATTGCATGAAAGACGAAAAAACAGGCAATTTTTTGTGGCCATAGCCTGCTTAATAAAAAAATGTTTTTATCCGCCTAGTGGGCGCAGCAAACCACATACGACATTTCAAAAATCTGTTTATATCAGATGGAAGGTATCAATTTTGCAATAAAAATTTATTACCAATAAGTTTTCTTTATCTCTTAAAATAAAAATGTTAGACAGCCTTAAAGTTTGGGCACTTAACAGGTTTTTTTGTTATTACTCATAAAGTTGGCCATGGATCTCAAATTTGTTTTTACGAGCATAAAGGACTCCAAAAATGCAACAAAAAAACAATTAAAGATTTTTGACATGTCTCGCATATTAAGCGAGATACATGGGAGTGGCCCTCTTATGTGATACAGCCTGTATACTTCAAGGTTGACGAAATTTTAAAACGTGTAGTTTTATTGATAGATAATGCGCACAAGTTTGGTTTATTTCGGTTTTTTCAAAAAATTTAATAACAGAGACCCCTATTAATGTTTATCAGAGAATCGTCCCTTACATTTTTTCGGTGTTATTTAGCCTGCAGCCATTATAATATATCTGTAGAGAAAAGTGTTCATGGTTCACCCTGTAAACGCTTCAAAGTGTATACGCTTAAATATAACTGCCAATCAACAGGGGATTTTCTCAGTTCTGTCACTGGTATTAATTTAGTAGAACTGTGGTAAATATTTTCAGCCTTCAAACCCCTGTGGGTTTTTTCATTGATTCTAAGGGTACGTGCGTACGTTAAAACCACAATGACGTCTTCACTTTGATGCGTACACACATACGCATCCGCTAATTTGTTATACTTATAGCACCCACTACGATGTTTCACTAAAGTCGACGCTGACCACGAGTTATCACTTTAACAAGAATTACTAGCAGATAAGACTACAGTAGCTCTTCGTCTGACGTCTCAGTTGCAACTGATTATAGTGTATTTAATAGCTACCTGGAATGGCCGAGGACTGAAAATATTTAAATTTTACCCAAACAAGTCGCATCAAACTAGTATTTCCACAAACGTAATTCGATCAAGTCGCAGTTGGCTGTGATGATGTCTGGTGATGGGACAATTGTGCTATTTCTAGGTTTAATCGTATTACAAAGTGTGAATGCCCGTAAGTAATATGAATATCATTAAAAACTTAAATTTGAGTCAGTTTTGCCAGTGTACTAAAGCATTTCCAATTTAAAATAAAAATGCGAATTCGGATATTTATTAATGTAGTAATATTTTTCTGTCTCATTTTTGTTGCTAAGAGTGTTAATAGTAATATGATTATTGATTAATATACATATCAGATCAATCAAAATAAACATCACTTGTAAACAAGAAAATATTTTATGTTAGTCAGATACAATAACTTCAGAATAAAATGTAAACAGATACTTAATTTGCAACAGAGTATGTAACGTTTAACATTATTATTAACAAGCTGCATCAAAAACTTGTATATTGACTTTAGGAACGCATTGACCTCCTGACTTTTAGATATTGATGATTAAAAAATCCAACACAAATATAAATTATTTAAATGACATCACACAATTTAAGGAATTCAATACACAATAAGTATAGCATAGTAACAATTACGTAGTACAGGACCGAACTAAAGACAAATGTTCCTGCAACAGAGCAGGTGTATGTAGGTACTCCAAATTATTGCAATTTAACCAAACATACCTATACCGGGTGTCTCGAAATAAATGCAACAAAATTTGGTCAGAAATTCTTAAGAGAAATTTAAGGGACCCGTATTTTTTACTTTTGATAAGTGCGGCCCCCTTTCGGAGATATAGCCCCCTGAAACAAGCCCCTAAAAATTTAATTTTTTTATATCTCAGAGCTATATCGCACAAGAACCACCAAATTTGGTACACAGGGATTTTATGACATGTAGAATGCGATGCTGATAAGCTTTTTGGCAAGGGGCCCCCACAAGACACTTTTTCGGGGGCCCCCTTGCCTTTGGGGCCACCGAACTTTAGTTGCATATTTAATTTTTAAAAAAATTAGTAGCCTCTTAGAAACTTCAGGGAATTTAAAAACTTTTTTGTCTCTTAAAATTTTTTCGAAAAACGCAGCGTTTTTTCGAAAAAATGGCAAAATGTGATTGGATGCATATCGAGGTTCATATGAAATTTTAAAGTGTTAATCGTAGGTGGCTGGCATTCGCAATAAACAATCAATTTTATTCTGTGACAGTTGTCATTAACCATCATCAGGAGCTCATAGACACAGGATCAGTAGTTGTAAAAAATCACAATTTAAAGAAATTTAATTTTAATTTAAAGAAATCACAAGTTAAACATTAACAATTAATAAGAAAATGTGAATATCAAAATAAGGTACAATAAACTTGGAAAATAATAACAAAATTAATGGTACTTCACGATTAAATAATTTAATTCTAAAAAGTTTGTTAAAATCACACTGGACAGTTCCGTAAAACGTGTTCAAAGTGAGAACCGTTTTGTTCAACACAAGCCTGCAAACGTGACACGAAATTTTGACGTATTTTCGTGTGAATGTTGGGAATCTGTCTAATTTCTTCAGCCGCCAAGGATTGTAATTGTTCCCGGGTTCTAATTGGTACGGCATAGACGCGATCCTTCATGGCCCCCCAGAAAAAAAAGTCCATGGCATTTAGATCGGGAGAACGGGGGGGCCATGTTACATGAGGAGAATTGTTACCTATCCATCGCCCTTGGAAATTTTCATTCAGCCACTCAGTTACGAAGTGCCCCCGATGTGCTAGGGCACCATCGTGCATAAAGAACAAATTGTAATCTAATACCGAGAGGAACATCTTCCATAAGAGGCGGTAGTTCATGCTCCAAAAAATTAAGGTAACTTTCAGCATTTAATCGTGGAGGCAATAAATATGGACCGATGATGCAATCTCCGACAATTCCAGCTCAGCAATTAATTGAAAATTTTTCTTGCGAATGAGTCTGCCTTAAGACAAATGGATTTGCCATAGCCCAATAATGAAGATTGTGCAAATTTATTAGGCCATCTTTTGTAAAGCACGCCTCATCGGTAAAGAAAAAATTTCGTATAAATCCCGGATTTAAGTTGTAACGTTGAAGAGCCCATAAGCTAAAATGTCTTCTTCGTGGCAAATCTTCTACTTTAAGTTCCTGGGCCTTTTGAAAGTGAAAAGGTTTCAACAGTTGTCGTTTGATAAAGCGGTGTATTTTTGTTCTGGGAATCTCAAGCTGAGATGACGCGCGTCTTATGCTTATTTCGGGATTTTCTTCAATTAAATTTAAGATAATTTCTTCCTGTTCGGGAGTTAATAAATAACTTCTCCCTTAGTTAGATTTTTTCACAACTACGGATCCTGTCTCCATTAGCTGCCGATGTACTCGTGCAAACATTGAATGGTATGGGAGTATGCGTGCAGGAAATCGCTCGGCGTACAATCTGCGTGCGAGACGTGAATTTCCACGAGCCTCCCCGTAAATTAGGTGCATTTGTACCCTTTCTTGGACAGAAAATCTCACCATTTTTTCGGGAACAATGATTACTGACAACTATTAATGGTAACAATTTGACACTGATTAATGACAACTGTCACAGAATAAAATTGATTGTTTATTGCGAATGCCAGCCACCTACGATTAACACTTTAAAATTTCATATGAACCTCGATATGCATCCAATCACATTTTGCCATTTTTTCGAAAAACGCTGCCCCAAAGGCAAGGGGGCCCCCGAAAAAGTGTCTTGTGGGGGCCCCTTGCCAAAAAGCTTATCAGCATCGCATTCTACATGTCATAAAATCCCTGTGTACCAAATTTGGTGGTTCTTGTGCGATATAGCTCTGAGATATAAAAAAAATAAATTTTTAGGGGCTTGTTTCAGGGGGCTATATCTCCGAAAGGGGGCCGCACTTATCAAAAGTAAAAAATACGGGTCCCTTAAATTTCTCTTAAGAATTTCTGACCAAATTTTGTTGCATTTATTTCGGGACACCCTGTATATATAAAGTTGCACCCACAACAGTTTCCACTAATTTAAAAACAAAATAACATGTATGAGAAAAAATACAAAATTACACTGACTAACACATATTCCAACATAATATAATCATAATTGCAAACGCTTGACGAGACATTTAACATAATTTAATGATAAAGGCGTTATATCAATCCTGCCATCAGCAACTGAAATGTAATTATTAGGTTTGTTCCAAATAAATACTTTTGTACGGCCACAATGATACCGTCACGAGATTATATGCAGTGATAATAGGCGCATGCGTCAAGTTTGTACAGTACAGGTTTGTACAGGTATCGCGAATATTCGGAACGTTGACCGAAAATTGAGTGGGGACAAACATAATTTAACCAGCTACCTGTGAATTTAACTTTGAAGTTGTAAACAACCTCGTATGCAAGTCATTATTTAAAATTAAAAGCGAGGAGTCATGGATGGACATTTTAAAATTCAATTTACTATTTATCAATCAAAAAAACGACTGAATTGAACAGCTTTAATGTCAAATCTAAACGAGATTGCACTGAGTAATCTATATGTCTATACAACCAGTTCACATGTAGTTCCTACACATGACCATGTACTGATATTATCGCCGTGGTACGGTTCAATGCTCTTCCCAAGATATTTGGAACGCTAAGGAAATCGTACAATAAACGACAACTTTTTGCTATGGCGCAGATTCGAAACCGTACATTGTACGGTTTTCTATGCATTTAGAGCAAACCTATTATAGTACGAAGTAATTCTGTTAATAGGGCAATTCACGCAATGGCAATTCGGGCAATGGTTCTAAACAAAGGTATGTCAAAAAGGTAGTTGCTTCTGGTATTAGTTAAAGGTACATGGAAATTAAGCAAAGACAACAGTTCGGGACAATGGATTAAGTCATTCATTAGCTTGAAAAAAAAATAAGGCCAGCATGAAATCTTCTATTTTCTAATGTAGTCAGTTAAAAAGCCTGTTTTGAACTGCGATATCTAGAACATCATATATACCATTCATTTTAAAATTTAAATAACGAGCGAATCTGTTTTGTAATCTTTCTAATCTCCACCCCTCATTCTAATCACGAGGATTAGCCCACAAGTCGAAGACTTGTGTGGGAGTGGGGGCGGCATATTATTATTTAGGCGGCCGCATTTGCGCCCAAGAACGACTTACGTTGGTAGGCCCTAAACACCATTCAGTGCAGGAATGAGGTAAACCTGGAAAACCTCATTAATTAGGGGGGATCACACAACCATCTAGTCACCTCAATTCAAGTACTGACGGCTTAAATCGCGCGACCACTGACCGAATATATGCATAAAACAATGACTTGATTGATTTCTTCTGTCTAAAATATTTACACGTTCTCATTATAAAACCCAATAGTATTGCACTTATTACAAATATAATCTATGTGTGGACCAAAACTCATCCTACAATCAAAGAGTACTCATAGATCTTTAATAACGGTAACCCTTTCTATTAAGTGACTATTTATATTGCAATCAAAATCAAAAATATTATATTTTTTGGTAAAGCTAATAGAGTGACATCTTTTTATATTTAAATTTAGTTTATTATGAATGTAATAACTTAGAAATAATTGGAGGGGATAAAGTGTACTGCATCTCTCAGTTACTTCCATTCGCCCTTTTTTTTCACCAAAATTACATAATAAGTATGCCGGAATAAGATAAAGGTACGTGCAAAATTTCAAGTGTGTATCTTACAAAACAATGGGAATATTAACAAAAATAGGTTTTTTAAATTGTAACTTTAACACCCTGTATATTGAAACAGGAACGCCCAAATAAAAAATGGCATAAGGACAATCGCATTATTTTTGTCCAAAAATATGTGGTTAATGGTATGGCCTTCTATTTTGGGACACCCTGTATTTCATGATCCATCATTTCCCAAAGTTAAGAACGAGAAAAAGGGCACACTCTGTATAGATATAACACGTAATTGCAATTGAAACGTTATTTCTATTAATGCCACTAAGTTTAATATGGAGTGGTGGAAGCAATACGTTTGAATGAAACCAGTTGGATTTGTAACGACGTTATTTTCGACAAATTCAATTGATGTCTGTTCTGACTATTGACATTTTATTTGACAATAGGGCAATCCAACGAACTGTCAAATCACTTTAAAAATGGCGGCTGTAGGACAAACAACTCGACATATGACAAGCAGAAATTTGTGCTTTTGTGTAGAACTTTTAGTTATTGGTCTGTGTGTAGAACTGTGTGTTTTGCTCATTATATTTTGTACCTATTTCGGAATACCAAGTATAATTCAGACTATCATAATGGTTTTGTTTTGTTGTGTTATGAATTGTTGGAGTAGAGGACAGCGAGAAGATCAAGTTAGATGTTTTAGGATTCCTGCTGCATTGAATGAAGACAGAACTGATCTCAATGAACTGTCATATAAGACGGCAAAAGTGGCTTAGTGTAATAAAACAGCAAGACCTAACTCAAGAAAAAATTAAATACAGTGTACAAGTTTTAAATATATTATTTATAAATAGGTACCTAAGTTCTTTTTTCTCTCCAACTAGTAGCATAATTACACCCCCGCCAGCCCTAGCAATTCAGGGTCCTGGAGAATACTATATATAATATTAATAAAAAAATATATTGATAACAATATTGGCAGTTATATATAATTAATTAGTAAACTATTACAGAGGTACGTAATTTGATTTTAACAATTATTTATGCATAGATACATGGCAGAATTTATTTTCAGTTAAAGAAAAATTCTTAATAATGCCACTGTTTCCAATTTACATATATTTGACAAAAATTATAAATAATAAATAAAAGTCCATCTGATAGAAAAAATCTAAAATATATTTAATAAAATATATTAAAAATAAGTTATATATACAATTCTTAAAAAATTGGGTACATAGATAAATAGTACAAAATGTTTAATAATCAATTGGTTTTTTGATATTTTAAATAATTGCGGCATTGCAATAATAATTTAAAGTTTGTTACAGCACAATAAAAAACATTAGCAGCAGGGAAAATCAAAATTTAATGCATTAACTTCATTTTTGATTAGTCAACTATTTCTTGCCTCGGCCCATTTGAAAGAAAAAATTTGTAGATATACCGAAGTACAGTGAATACTGAGAATAATAATAATTTTACGAATATTCAGCAACTAGAACGTTTTACCTAAAATATAAACCCACTTTTTCTTATTATAATGAAAATATATGAGGAATAGGCTCATACTACACTTTCTAATATAAGATATGAAAGAGTTGCTGATCTGACAGGAACTAGGGGGGCCAATTAATCGCAGGGCCCTGCCCAGTGCCCAATGGAAATAGGGGCCTGCATAGGTAGGTATATATTACTTTTACATATAAATATTGCAGATATTTAAAACTTCAGAAAACATTACATTTTTTATACGATTATATCTACCCATCTTGGTCTCTGACAGCGTTGCAGTGGTAATTTGATAACCCAAATGCAATGTAGTAATCCAATCAATATGTAAGTTATCTGTTAAAGCAGGCGGTTTACCTGAAATATATGCTTTTAAATTGTTGTATATAACTTTTTATTAACTAACCCGATACAAAATGTTTTGAACAAACGACACTGTTTTTAATTTTTTCTTGAGTTAGGTCTTGCCGTTATATTGCACAAAGCCACTTTTGCCGTTTTATATGAGAGAGTTCATTGAAATCAGTTCTATGTCTATAATTCAAAGCAGCAGGAATCCTAAAAAATCTAACTTGATATTCTCGCTGTCATCTACTCCAACAATTCATAACACAACAAAACAAAACCATTATGATAGTCTGAATTATCCTTGGTATTCCGAAATATGTATAAAATATAATGAGCCAAACACACAGTTCTACACAAAATCACAAATTTCTGCTTGTCATATGTCGAGTTGTTTGTCCTACAGCCGCCATTTTTAAAGTGATTTGGCAGTTCGTTGGATTGCCCTATAGCAGTAGTCGGGAAGAACATGGTTTGAAAATGACAAATGACAACATTGTGCAATCAGTAGAAGGTGTTTTTGAGGGCCGGTAATTAGAGAAGGTTGTTAGATATTTTTTAACGTCAAGGCCCATTGGCTAATCCTGCCATAACCTTGGTGTCAACAGATAACCGTAAATGTTTTTCGTTTTTCAGAAATAGGCACCTCCTGCAGAACTCCAAACGGTGAATCGGCAAAGTGTAAGTCAATTTACGATTGCAAATTGCTCTTGGATACTGTACAGTCGCGGAATGCAGAACAGTTGAGATTTTTGAGAGAATCCCAATGTGGATACGACAGAAACCCTTTGGTGTGCTGTGGGAACAAAAACGGCTTTTCCTCCATAAGTCGAACAGTGAGGCCGATCAATCGTAATGGACAAGGGGCAAGGAATCCTGCTATTCCTGACCGGTCAACTTGTGGCTTTCAGGTGAGGAGAGCATAATGTACAGGTTTAAAAATAAGATAAAAAAAGTTTATATAAACATGATTCCAGATCATTTTCGAGATAGAAGTTCTTTAAAATTTTCTGTCTTAAATACTATACTCTTCATTTCTGGAAAACTGACCAAATATGGAGATGAGATTTGGTGCACAACAGTGTATAGTAACTTTTACGTCTATAAATTGTTCTAAAATTAATATATTAATCATTACAACAAACAAACTTTAGTATCCTAATTAAAAAACAATGATCTAGGTGGCCTGTGTCAGTTTGTCATAAATTGCATGTCAGACTTGAACAAAAAAAGATAACACAAAGTGTCGAGTGGCTTATTTTTAAAGTGTTTGTTAGTTTTTAAAACATTTTTTTTTAAATAAAGATACATTCCCTGACCGCCAGTCACCTTGTGCAAACACCGTATTTACTTATTATTTACATAGATTATATTTTTAAAATTAGCATTCCAAAGTTAGTCTATTGTAATGATTAATAAATTATTTTTTATCTTGAAGACGGTGCAGCAGGAGGAAAAAGTCCAAGATACACTTTTTAAGCAGAATTAACTTGGCTTTAAGAGGCGATACCTATTTGTCCAAAAATCAGTGGCATACATTTTTTTGCTAAAAATTAGTATTTAACGGCACGTACGCCACTGATGCTAGTGTATTACAATGGAAATTTATACACGTAAAAGTAGAGCCCTTTACTATACACTGTTGTGTACCAAATCACTTATCTTTAAACGTAGAACCTGCCCCTATATTTTCTTAACATCATTCTGTAACACTCTGCATATGTGACACGATCTTTCTTGCAAGGCAACTCAATGGCTCTTCATCACGTGGCATTTGTATTACGTTAAAAAAAATTAAGAGAATGAGCATTGCAACATTTGATGATTTATTAATAAAAGTTGACCCAATCATAAGAAAACAAAACACCGTTTTTCTAGAAAGTATATCGAACAGAACTAGGCACGCAAATCAGTTATAGAAAAAATGCCATAAAATATTTTGTAAATATACATGGTGATTCAGGTTTAATCTTGATAACTTCAGGAATCGATAGAACAGGTTAAAATAATGTTCATTTGTGATATTTCCTAAAACTAATTAACTTATTTCCTAAAACGCGTCGTTTCCGAGATAGAGGGCGTTGAAGTAGGAATTTTTTTCTCGTTTTTCCCTCACAACTTTTGAACCACTTATCCGATTTAAGTGAAATTCGGAACACAAACACTCCTCATGATCTTACATAAGTTCCTTAAGTTTGAACTAGCTGCCCCTCTTAGAAGTGTATTTTGTATGCTACCCCCCTCTTACTTTATTTCAAAACTACAAAAAAAATAATTAATTTCAATAAAACATCTACACACCACTTTGACCTGATTAATTTCGAAATTTTTTCGTCTCCTGTTTTTTTTCGACGTTTGGTCTTATTTCTGAGATATTCAAAGAAATTGGTGACAGTGTAGCGCACCCGTCGCGTAAATTTCATTTAACGTTATACCATTCCTAAAAAACAAAACTCAGTGATTTGTGTAAACTGACGTTTGTGAAAATCATTGTCTAAAGTATTATTTAAAGAGAATTTTTAGTGCTAAAAAAAGAGAATATACACTAAGAGGGCTAGGTAGTTCAAACTTAAGAAGCTTATGTAAGGCTATAAGGAGTGTTTGTGTTCCGAATTGCACTTAAATCGGATAAGTGGTTCAAAAGTTATGAGGGAAAAACGAGAAAAAAATTCGTACTTCAACGCCCTCTATCTCGGAAACGATGCATTTCAGGAAATACGTTTATATCACAAATGAACATTATTTTAACCTATTCTATCGATTCCTGAAGTTATCAAGATTAAACCTGAATCACCCTGTATATTTAATGAAGTTATTATTTAATTAATGTGAATTACATAAATTAAAACATATCGCATAAAAGACAGTTCTATTTTGAAATGCAGCTGTTATTTGATTATTACTTTACATATTACTTGATCATAACCTTCTGTAATACCAAACATATTCGCCACATTATTTATCATGTGAGAAATCATGTGACAAATCGTATATTCTAAACACACTTTTGGAACTATTTTTATCAATTTTCAGATAGACGGCAACAAATAATTAATTAATTTATTTTATTTTATTCTTTTAGCTGAAGGACAGAATCTTCGGTGGAGTAGACACTGATATTTATGAATTCCCTTGGATGGCACTTTTGGAATATAAAAATGCCTCCAACAGCAAAAAATTTTCATGTGGTGGCGCCGTAATATCTAAAAGATACATTCTTACAGCCGCTCACTGCATTACGGGTGAAATTTCGAAGAGAGTGGGACAACTGTAAGTAATTTTTTCTAATTTTGACATATAAAGTAACATCTTTTGTTATCGAAACAAGTGTCAAAACGTTCTACTTTATGTACATGTTTAGTTACATACTGAAAACCATTATGCAACCAGTTACGAAACGTTCGTTATATCACTAATTGCAAAAAAGAATTAAACAAAATACAACAGAAAAATAATAAAGTAACTTTTATTTAAGTCAGTAATTTTATAAATAACACTTTATCAATTATTATTATCTAATATATAAAATTCTCGTGTCACAGTTTTAGACGCCATACTCCTCGGAAACTGCTTGACCGATTTTTATTAAATTTTATATGTACTTATATTCGGTAAGTCTGAGAATCGGTCGTAATCTATTTTTCATACCCCTAAGTGATAAGGGTGGTCCACCCCAAACATTTTTTTTTATTTTTTGGACAGAATTTTTTATTTTAATTTTTTTATGATGTGGCATTAAAAAATACATACAACCCTTAATTTTCACCCTTCTATCACAGACCCCTATTTTTTAATAGCTATTTTAGTAATTTAATCCTTTTTAACCCTGGTCGATAACTGATCGATTATCACTAGATCAGTTATCCGCCAGGCGTCTACCGGTGTCACTTCTCACCACAAACCTAGAAAAAATATAGACAACGTCAGTTCATGATATAGGTGCCGCGTTTTCTAGGGACCTAAGGTCCCTTATTTGCTTTATGTTGGCGGTTGTGCAAATATGGTGGCTGCATTGCAATATGAAATTAACTAACTTGCTGTCATTTTAAATGTCATTAAAGAATGTGACATGAATGTGGCCAAGCACAGTAAACAAATGAGATTCACGCTACAATACAACCAACGAAAACTGGCATAAAAACCAAATTTTAGTGATTCTGGACCTTTTAGGGCAGCCATAAATTAGCGGTCGCCTTCAATATGACACTGGCACAGTCTATATTTTTTCTAGGTTTGTGCTTCTCGCCCAGTTTTTATACTTCCTGATAATGTCAACGAAGTTTAGTCCTTCTATATCTCCCGGGGTGATTACAAATTCACGAATTATTCTAGTTTTTGTATTTGGAATATTTACTTGAAAATTTCTCCTCTTCTGTAACATCACCAACACGTAAAAATGTAAATTCTGAGTTCCGATATGCACCGGCTATTCCCACAACCAACACAATCTGAAGCAAAACATGCGAATTAGTAAACTGACAACTAAATGAAGCAATTATTAGTTACCTCAGCCATTAAAAAATTATTGTCATCCACCTCCGTGAAAAACTACGCAATATTTACTTTTGAAAAAACGTTTGATTTTTTAGTATGGTATCTATCGGACCGCCTTTTCAAAAATGCTATCAAACTATTGTATGTTTTAATGTCTATACCTTTTTATTAAAAGACAGCTCAATTCTCAACATGGAGTCCATTGTGTCCATAGTGTAGAAGCCTTCAAATTCTTCTTACCTTCAGAATATGCCAATAGTACTTTCTCATTGACGCATTTTACTTTCTGTTCAAGCCATTTCTAAAATTTTCATATACCGCTTTGGATTTCTTGCCGCTTCTTCGATATCGCTCGGTATATCGTCAGAATCTGAATTTAAATCACACATTTTTCCTAATAAATGGTAATAATAACGATCAGCGTCACAGAATAGATCCTGCTTCTATTAAATGTCAAGCCAAATGACAAGAACATTTAAACTGACTGACCTACTAGATAATTGTTATTTAAATTATATTTGTAAATGATCAAAATTAAAAACTTGTTTTTCCCATTTTTCGTCAAAATTAGAAAAAGTCTTGTATGCAATACTTGATGAAACATGATTTTATGTAACTCGTGCGATAAACTTGCACTCGCTACATGAAATCATACTTTTCATAACTGATTACATAAATAGCTATTTGAGAACTAACTAACAAATTACAGTACTTAACAACAAAAATTAAGCTTAAACTGATAAAAATTTGTATGTAATCTCAAATTACTTTGGTCATTTGTGAACAGTAATGTAAAACTACATAATAATGTAAAAAAAAAGGTAAAAGAAATAAAAATTGATAAAAGTCCATGATATTTTACGACTATTATGCTAAACTCCATCGTAAATTTAAGACACTATAATTTGTACTCATTGTAATTTTTAGGTTATAAATATGTAATTTTACTTACTTGGTAGATAATTTAAATTTTCTTACATTTGGTGAAAACTTTTTCAATAACATTATTTCACATATATTGATATCAGTGTGTAACAAATTTAATGAACAATACGCACATGTTACAAAAATGTATATACCAATCAGTTCAAATATTCTCCTTGTATTTAACCTGAATAGTGTAGCAGAGGCCAGGTTAAAATTGTGGAAAAAAGTTGCTTGGACTAAAATATTTTGCTTGTTAAAATGTACAAATATACATTTTTGAGTTAATATAATATGCAGTATGTATCTTACTAACAAATTATTAGAAATACAGTACCTTTTATTATTGTAATTCAATAATAAATACACTATGCTTGTTACGCTTTTTTTTGTAAACAGTTAATAATGCCTTATCAGGAGCAGAAATAACTTTTGTGTGGGGAATTATTTTTTTTAGTAGAATTTGTCCATCCATCCTCTAAATGTGAATTATCTAAGCGTTCTCTTAGTGTATCGTTCATTAGTCATCTAAAAATGCATTGCAAAGTATATCATAAGCATTAGAAAACGTGTTGAAATGTTTTCGCTGAAAATGACATCTTATTCTTGAAACATTAGTATATATTGTATAACATTTAAATTGGTATAAGTTGCATGTGCACACGTAATAAAATATAATCTTATACTTAAATTTTTTACCAATATCCCACAAATAGTCTTTATTAATCAACCATTCATGTTTGTTTGCCACACCTTAACGCAACTAAAACATATTAGATTAGAGATTGATTTGAAACAAAAATCACATGGAAAATTCTTAATTTTTCCTTAATATAATGTGAATTAAAAATTACCAGTAGGTATTATGTAAAAAAGCGTAACAAAACATAAAAATTTCCATCCTTTATCAGTACAGTATAGTAGGTCACTCTGTTTGTAGCATCTTGTGCACTTGTGACACTTAAATTAAGGCAAAACATTTTTTCAGGGTAAACGTTCGCTTGGGTGAATGGGATATAAGGCAAGGAGAGGACTGCGTCACATCCGCTGGATTTAAGATTTGCAACAAACCTCCAGAGAACTTTGGAATAGAAGAAACACTGATCCATCCTGACTATGATATCAGATCTGCAAACAGATACGGAGATATCGCTTTGATCAGAGTTAACAGAGAGATCAAATTCTCAGGTAATACTTCTAGTCCAGCCGTATGAAATTCTGTTGACCGTAAAATTCCCACTACATATTTTCATACTTAAGAAAGAGAAAATTAAAAATGGGCACCAAAATTCGATGTGCAATATACTGTTTAAATTATTGAGACGAGGCTTTTAGCATTTTTGCAGGTATTCAACAAGTATTTATTTTATGGAAAAATATTTAAAATACAAACATTTTCCTTTCTAAATTCTGCATAAAAAATGTATAACTTCTTCAATTGCCTCAACACGAGTGAGCCTGACGCTCCATCTCACGCGTCACGCCAGTACAAGAGAATACCTAGATCGTTTGAAATCAATGGGTCTATAAATGATCGCCGGAGAATGTTTATTGTGAAAAAAACATATAGATGATAGATAAAAATCTGTATTTTTCGTATCATAACACTGAATGATTGACTTCTTTTTCGGTGAAAGAGTGAGTAGATTATACTTTTGAATATATAAAATATCATTATGGAAAGAGATTATAACTGAACGAAGTCCACTGAATTATTTGAATCGTCGTTTATTCGCTTTTGACATTTGGGATGCATTAGCAGCTCGCAGTGCCTACTTTCTCAATTTTCTTCAGTTTTCTCGGCTTCTCCAATTTATCCAGTTCCTTCTGCCTCTTTATTTTCCTCATGCGATAGTTGAACTGTCAGGAAATTTTCTAAATCGACGTCAATGAGTTCATCGACGTTTCCAGTTTGATCTTTACAAGAGGTGCTGCTTCTTTTCCAGTGGTTACTGACGGCAAATCGTTGATAGTGCTTTTCCAACATCATTCGGTTGGTTCCAAATGAATTTCTTTTCAGTTCTGTATTTGCTCCAGTAGGTGGCAGGGTGAAATTTACACAAATTTATGGTCACTGCCTTTTTGAAACACATAAATTGTGTTATGCAACTATTGCTCCAATAAAAAATGAGTAGACCTTTTTCATGCAGAATTTGATTAGAATTTTTTTTGAATTCTATATTCATTTTCTGAAATAGTATCTCAAAGTATAAGTGCATATTAGCTTACTCTATTTCGCTTGTTTTAAAGACCAGTTATGCATGAATGCTTTACGCTATTGCATCGGACATTACATATTTATTTTTGAAGGTGGTAGCTATTTGCGGTATCTTTAGCTCTTGTAGAGGATATAAACTGTGCGACTTACGCTTACATGACATCAATGAAGAAGGAAGCGATTACCTATTACTATCCGACCATCTAATGGCCGGTTTCTCAACTAGTAGATATCTATTAAATAAACTTATCGATTCCATAAACTGGAGATATCCCATGAATTCGGTTTCTGAACCATTCGATAATGCTTATCTATTGCATAAGTTATCGAACAGATAGCCAAAGAAAAATGGCAAGATATCTGTCCAATAAACATTAACGCACGCGCGCAGCGATTTAGCTGTTGCTTGTTTACATCTTTATTGTAAGACAACTCAACTTTTTTGATATTTTCGTGACGATTACTTTGTGCAATGGAAAATTCTGATTCGTCTGCCTCTTCAGATGAAGAATATTTAAATATAGTCAGATATTTTGAACCGCCAAGACGTTATCGTGAAAGAGAAAACCAGTATGAAAAATAAAGCGACAGAATTTCGAGAGAGGTTTACGGGCGCCGTATTCTTGAAATAGTGTTTTCTACAAATACAAGTAATTTTAGACATTTAAGAACTGAATAATATAGAGTTTAGCAAATAACAACAATGTTATCTCATGCCACCAGCGCATATTCAAAGGTACTGAAATAAAATCAATGTATAACGTCAGAAAGCGATTTATCCAGCAAATTTTTAGGTACTGAAAACTTTCAAAATGCGTATTTTTTAAATATAAACTTACATATTTCTGTATATAACATTGTTCGCTTTTGTTTATAAGTATGTGAAAATAATTGTTAAAATGTGGGGTTAGAATAGCGAAATAATGTGTGTCATACAAATGCATTTTATAAGTTATTATATTATTTGAAGAGAGTTTAAATAGTAAAAGTGGATAAACAAAACATCAGTAATTTTTTTTTTGATATTACTTTTGTTCTACGCGTTTTATTTTTCAAAATTTCAGTACCTAAAAAACCACAAATTTGATCATTTTACGGCGAGAAATACGGCGGCCTTAACGAAAGAAACTGTAAATTTACTGATAGATTTAATAGGAGATAGTATTCAAGTCTCTAGTACTAGAACAAATTTACTATCAGTATTAGAAAAGGTTTTAATAACTTCGTTTTTATGCAACAAGATTATATATATTTTTATTTAGTAATGTGATGTGATATCATTAGGTAGCCGATAGTGGCGCCATCTAAAATTATTTCTTGAAAGTGTCTTACTTCCATAAATGGCATCTGCAAACAGTTGTGCATTTGCTAGCTCCCTCTATGATTATTGCAGATATTAAGATATCCATTCAACTGTTATGTATTCAACAAAATTTGGAAGGCATGCGTTCAGAAACCAATATAAAGATATCGGTCTGATAAATTTATGTACTCGATAGTTATCGAATCGATTGCGCCAAATGTTGAGAAACCGGCCATAAGACAGTGAAAACTTGACGTTTTTATCGCCGGGAGTGATAGTATTAGTTTTATGCATTTGGTAAAGCAGTATTTATCGTTGCGTCCCCAAAATGTAAGTACAGACCGAGTTTTCTTACGGTATGATAAGGAGAAGTGCACCAATCAAGTGACTGGTACTAATACATTTGGATCATGTCCCTTGCAAATTGCACGTTATCTTAAACGTAACGATACCTGAGAAATATACTGCACATGCGTTTGGACGTACGTCCGCTACCATTATGGCGAATAGTGACATGCCAGTAGATCAAAACCAACGACATGTAGGATAGAATTGGCACCTATTAAGAGAGTATTAGCAATAAGAAGAATGTTTCAAACATTATTGGGAGTGCCATTAATGGAAGTGCAACCTCTTAACTTCCGAGAATGTGCAATATTAATTTGAACAGCATTTCTTCCGATTTAAAACACCGAGGTATTAAGTTAGTTAGTTTTATTGGTTTTTTGCCACACTTCTGAATAAATAAAAATTAATTAAATAAGCCCTTGCGCCGGATCAGCCAAGGGTTATTTTTGAGACTAAGTTTGCCTAACCAAAAAATCACTATCGCGCACTTCCGTATTTTTGACGTTTCGGAAAACTCTCTGTTTTCGTTCTCAAAATAGTAGTAAAAGTATTAAACGTATGTCAAGTTTGACAGTTTAAAATGTGCTTATCTGCTTCAGAGAGTTTTTCGAAACACCAATAATACGGAAGTACGCGATAGTGATGTGATTTTTGTTATTTTTTACTTATCTGCAGTGTGAGATTTTTTAGTTAGTTAGTATTGACTGATCCGTTTGGTGCAAGGGCTTATTTAATTAATCTTTATTTTTTCAGAAGTGTGGCAAAAACCCAATAAAACTAAAGAAAAACTGAAATTGTGCCACAAATAAATAGCTTCAGACGAAGTATTAATATCTCATACAATACAAAACTGTACTTTTCACATTCATTAAAAAAATTAAGAATGTTGAATATTTGAATAAAGCTTTTGGAATATGTGTTAGTAATATTTAATTTGACGCTACAAGGTACTCCTAGATCAATAATTATTAAAAAGGTGACATTTAGACTCCACGTTACTCGCGTTCTCGGGATTTTGCCATGATAACTTTAAAGCACTCGCGTTTTTAAAAGTTAGATTTAAAAGCGCTGAGGCGTGCTTTAAATAAGCAAAATAGAGTACTAATATATATTTTTCCGAGATGTTTAAGAAATACATGAAGCCCTATCTCTTATTTGTTTTAACAATAAATTTTCCATCAAATTATCAAAGTATGGTGTCCATTTTTTCTTCCTTCATGTATAAACAAGTGATCAAGAAAATAAACTTCAGTAGCAGTTATTGAAGAATTTAATGATTTTCGAACTTTGACACTTGGTTTCAATTCGTTCATCAAGCTACTTTACATATTGCAACAAACGAACTAATATGCTGTTCCTTTTAGATTTTATTCGTCCGATCTGCTTGCCGTTGTTCAACGAATCTTCTACTGTTGGTGAGACACTCTACGTAGCAGGTTGGGGCAAGACGGAATTTGTAAACTTGAACCCCGTAAAGCTGAAACTAGGAGTGCCAATCGCTGAAAGGTCGCACTGCGTTACAAACTTCAAGTCAGCTGGTGTAGATCTGAATGGGTCCCAGATATGCGCTGGAGGAGAGAAAGGGAAAGACTCTTGCACAGGTATTGTAAACATACATCAACCAATCAAAATTCAAATCTTTTGCTTCAGCATGCTTACGAATTGATTCCTTCTTCTTTAAATGGAACATACATCAGTAGAAGAATCAAAATCAAGTTCAAATCCTTTGTTGTTACATTCTTACTAATTCACTTCTTCTTCATCTTTAAATCGAACACTCCAGGAATTGTGTCCTCTTCCACCTCCAGCTTACATAAGAACACTGATGTTTGTTTTAGGTGACAGTGGTGGACCTCTGATGGGAACAGCCAGAAATGATACTGCTCAATGGTACGCGGAAGGCGTAGTTTCTTTCGGGGTAAAATGCGGTACAGAAGGATGGCCTGGAGTATATACCAAAGTCTCTGAATATCTTGACTGGATACACGAGAATGTTCGAGACTAATGAAAAACAAATACTGTAATAATTGGTTGGATAATTCAGTTGTAAAATAAAACTTAAGTTATGGTATTAACGTAGTTTTTTTTATGATATTTTAAAATAAATCATAAATTACCTGAATTTAATTTCTTAAACTGTTACTGAATATACCAATATAAATATTTTTCTTTTAGGTATTTATTTCAAATGCTTTAGTACAATAGCATATTTTTTTTATAAGTCTTAATGAAGGAAACAAAAAATATTTACCTAAGCTTCAAACTGTAACATAACAACAACATTGTTATTATGTGGTCGATCTAAGGGCACCTTGGGGGCTCACGTCCCAGTCTCCCGCTCCCATGACATTGAAAAAGAATACAAAATAAAATAATAAAAAATTCCAAAAATAAATAAATGGACAAGACCAGAAGACGAGATTGGCTTGGTACTAAAGTGCAGATCATTTGTGACGTTTGTATAAAAATTGTTATTTATACATCAAGAATATAAAGTGACCTTAACATATTTTGCAAATTTAGTAAAACATTTATGATAATAATAATAATAATAATAATAATAATAATATCTCTACCCCTCATTCTAATCACAGGAATTAGCCCAGAAGTTGGAGACTTGTGAGGGAGAGGGGGCGGCATATTATTATTAAGCAGGCCGCATTTGCGCACAGGAACGACTTACGTTGGTAGGCCCTAACCACTATTTAGTGCAGGAATGAGGGAAACCTGGAAAACCTCATTAATTAGGGGGGTAGTCAAATATCAACCGGTATCAATCTCTCACATTGACCCAAGCCATTCTTCCACCCTACCATACCCGCAGAGAGGGCGCCAAACCTTTCCACGAATATAGCTTATATACGGTCTACCGGGAGCTGGGCTCGAACCAACACCGATCAGTCACCTCGATTCAAGTACTGACGCCTTAAACCGCGCGACCATTGACCGACCCTATGTTTTGAAGTTTTAAGCTTCCCCTCCCTTAAGTTATTGTTTGATCCGCCACTGTTGCTATTCGGTACTCCATGTGGAACTGAAAAACTACAATTGCTAAATACTGTAGATAGTATTCCTTGTATAGAAAGAACATGCAGAAGCTATAAACGAGATTTAAAAACATATGCTATATTTCTTCAGATTCGGTTCTTTCTCGATTTTGCAAAATATATTTATAATTATAGGTTATACGTGATAGGTACAGAAAAATTTTGCTGTTTTACATGTATCTGATAAGGGATTGTTAAATAATTTAGAAAAATTAAAAAATTTTAAAATATTGTATACAGTAAAACCTCTAAGTAGGGGTCACCAAAATTTATTGTGGAAATGGCCCTTATTGAGAGGTCAAAAATAACTAAAAAAAATATATTTTGTGCCTTCTTGATTAAAATAAATTATACACATTGAAGCAACTAGGTATATATATATATATATATATATATATATATATATATATATATATATATATATATTGTTGCAATATGTAAGTATATATATATATATATATATATATATATATACAAATTAGATGTACATAAAAGAATGTGGCCAAAAATAAAAGCTCATGCGTATTTTAAACATTTCTTGCCGTATTAGATAATTTGCTTTTATAATTATTTTTCAACTGGGGTTTGTTGTAAGTTTTTAATTTTTGTTTGTAAATCTTTGGATTCACATTCTGTCAAAATTTGATTAATTATTACAACTAGTGCACTTTTTATTTTTATGATTACAAGATAAGAAACTTTGCATATCTCTTAGTTTCACACATTTCACTTATATTTTAATGTTTGACATTGAGCCAGTAGAATTTCATCTTCCTCATCGAAACCTTCGTTTTGCTGGACATTTTCCAAGAATCCTGCTTTTACAAAACATTTTGAAATTGTACCCGATGAAAAGTTTTTCCAGGTCGCTAATACCCTGGTTAAATTAGTTTTCATCGGTATCTTCAAATGAACTTTCGATGTTTGTGAGTGTTAGAAGCCAATTGATTAGAAATTTTCTACAAGTCTTCTTAAAGTTATGAATATTATCCCTTCATTCATTGACTGAGAGTAGGAAGTGGTGTTTGGAGGCATAAAAACAATGTTCACTTTATCTAGTGTCACTTTAGGATGACGTTTCTATATTGCTTCTACATGCAATAATTGTATGCCACTTCAAATTGAAGAACAGATTCAATGTCAGAATTGGTGACACGAATTATGCACTACAAATGTATGTTAGTAGTTGCGCAATCTTGAATTTCTCAGTGTGTACTGTTGGATACTCTACAAGAGTGTACGTTTTCACTATTTCTTTAAAATACATTTTTATACAGAGTGGTCCGCTTTTCATGGCTCACCATTGGCATCTCGGAAACCGTAAAATATACAGGGTTCCTAAAATTAGAAAAGAGGTGCGCGTGTTGATGGCCAATAAGACAAACCAAACAGATACAAAATATCAGCTGCAGTTACTGAAGTATTGAGCAAAAACTGAAAATAGCGATTTTAGGACATGCCATCTAGCGTCATTATTTTTTCAACAGAATGAACTGAAATTTGGTACAGAGAGATAAGAATATGCGAGAAATCGATTTTCATCGAAAGAAAATTTCTACGGACACTTGTTTCGGCAACATTCAATTTTTTTCCTTACGGGCACCATATTGGATCTTAACAGTAACAGATGTCGAATAATATTACAAACGCGTCAATATACAGAGTGTTCGAAAATGATGATATGATATTAACGGAGTTACAGGGTGTTAAAGTTAAAATTTTATTTCCGATATTTGTAAATAACTTCTTTGCGGTCGAAAAATTCCAATATGTTTTTAATTTTGACGTTACTAGTAAAGGGCGCCACTTATGAGACATCATGCTCCTTTTAAACGACAGAACTTTTTTGCTGCTTAGTATACCCATCTGACTATTGAATCGATTCTCCTACCTGTTATATCTGAAAAAGGTATACCTTATTGTCGTTAGGAGTAACAGTTTTCGAAATAATCTTATTTGAAATATTCAGTGCACCGATTGAAAACTGTTTTGGTTTCAGTTAAAGTGCCTTTTCTACTAAAAATACAGCAAAATTTTACTTGAAAAAGTTGTTCAGAACGGTAAATTATGGAGATGTGCAAAATTTTAATAAAATCGGCCTGCTTTGATACAATCTTTGTGCTTTGTTGAAAAATTAGTTTTATAAAACTTCGACGATCTTCTTGAAATTTTGCATGCCTCCATAATTTACGCTTCTCAACAACTTTTTCAAGTAACATTTTGCTGTGATTTCAGCAGAAAAGGCACTTTACCTGAAACCAAAACAGTTTTTGCTCGGTGCACTGAGCATTTCAAATAGGATTATTTCAAAAATGGTTACGCCTGCCGACTTCAGCAAGGTATACTTTTTTCAAGTAAAACAGGTAGGCGAATCGATTATTTCGATAGTCAGATGGAAGGCAGGCCTTATGACACCGATTATTTTCAATTTGATCTACTGTATAACAAACTGTTTTCATACTCATTTCATAATTATGAAATTATAGGTGTTGTGACTAATACGATTAACAGTAATTTTTTTTAACTTCCTTGCTGTGACCATCATTTCGAAATAAATCTATAATCTATAAGTTTAATCAAATTTCTCAAGTTTAGTAAATCCCTTTAACTTTTTCTATTGTGAATATTATAGCGCGGACCCTGACCTATGCTTACTATATACACTATATCCTTTCTCTGAACATAGTTGATATTCTTAGTAAAGATACCGCAATACAGTTTGCAATACTTGTTTCAAAATTAATTTATGCAAAAATCTTCTATGGAAACTTACTATTAATTCTTTTATCTTGAAACGGTATTAACGCCAATTTCTTTATAATTATAGATATATACCTGTCTGGCAAGGTTCTACAAAATTTTTATAGTGGAATTTCTAGTTGAGTATATTTTTGGCTCTAGCGACATTGCAATATTATAAATTTTAAGCAAGCGTATCGTTATTGTTCACTCAGATGCACATATTTTTTATGTAGTAGTATTTTTATTAATGTAAAAAATTAAAGGAAATTTTGTTCCACTTTTTCTGAATTATAATGAAGTGAATTTTAATGATATTATTTTCCATGTATTAAGCAATTAGTAAAACTGCAGCTTCTAAAAGGGGAAACACTATCCTTTTTTGTTTTCATAAAAAAATAAAAATTGTTTTACTAATTATGCGTGGGAATTATTTAGAGGATAAACTTGAACAACAGGAAAATTCTTCTGTCACTTACCCAAGGTACCGTAACCGCAAATAGTGGATTGTGGTAACAGATTTTAATTTTAGAACAAGTCCATGTTTTAGATGATTCAACTAATTTTTATTGTATTTTGAAATTTGAATGCGTGGAAGTAATAATTTTATATACAGGATATCAACTAGGATATACTATTTAGATATAACAACACAAAAGCTTTTACTTTTTAATTGTCAGTTTCTAGCCTTATATTATGTCCTCAAATCGTACTTTACATTTATGAACTAATATACTATAAAAAAATATTATTACTGAAATTGTTTAAAGCAACCTACCAGTTTTTCTGTATAAATCATTAACAAAGAATCAAAATTTATTTATTTTTATTGTTACAAAAGGAACAAAGCGAGACAAATATATATTTTTCTCAAAAATATAGAGAACATTTTGCAAAAAGAAAAATATATGAAAAATAATTATTATAGTAAAAACTAGGTGACCCGGCAAACGTTGTTTTGCCATATGAATTATTTCTAGTACATATTTTGGCAGTTAAATAAAAAATAACTAACTTATTGTAAGTATGTGGAGATGTGGTATATGACTAAAAGAGGAATGGAGCACTGTGAATGATGACGGCCTATAAGAATAACAAAACACGAAACCTTAATTTTTTTTATTATTTCGCGTGCCTGCAATTTTACTTGTTTGACGGCCCAAATTAGCCCCTTTACGTCTTGTTGGCATTGTTCACTGTACAAAAAAATAGCCATATAGTAAAATAACAGCCGTTGTTGGCGGGAACTCGTGACACGTGTTGCGTACTTTTGGGGTTATGTAGATCACAATTAACTAATAATGAGAACCACACTTAAAATTAATAATTTTATTAATTATTGATAAAATAGGAAATAAATAATTATGGCCCAGCAAATTAATAATTAATTTACTTAAGAATTACACTTAGAAGGTAAAATGATAATTGTAAACGTCACTACTACGCTCGATTCATGCACAATAATAATGGTCGAAGACTGTGTAGGAAGTGAGAGAAGGCTTTTTGTGTGAGAGAGACAGGAGACCGGCTTCGTTCTCATCCCTACTCTGTACTGCTTACTGGGTGAGAAGTGACACCGGTAGATGTTTGGCGGGGGTAACTGATCTAGTGATAATCGATCAGTTATCGACCAGGGTTAAAAATTTCATAAAAATCGGTCAAGCCGTTTCCGAGGAGTATGGCGTCTAAAACTGTGACACGAGAATTCAACTCAAACTTATTCAAAGTTATTTAATTAAATTTGTTTCCTTGGCTATAATTTTTTTAATAATGGAACGATTGTTTTCAAATTTGACACACTTGTTACTTTTATAGAGAAGCTTTTTCTGGTTAAAATATTTCTAAAATTACAGCAGAAAAGGCACGTGCTAGTTGAAAAATAACTTTTTTGCCTTTTCTTTCTTTCTTTTCTTAAGATTTTGATGGCATTTCTTTAAAGAATGAAAAAATTTGATTCTCTTGTTTGAAGTAAAAAAAAACAACCGCTTACGAGAAAATCGACATACCGATTAATTTCATTTCTCTTACGATTCAGCAAAGTATACTTTGAAGACCACTGAATGATAGCTGTCATATTGCTTTGACGGTAATTTTAAATCTTATTGTGTGTCCACCTATTGCTTACACACACCCGTATTTTTTTTATTTGCATTCATTCATTTCAAAAATGAATTTGTTTTTGTACAATGTTTTCTATATAAAATGGACCAGTGTAAATTTAATAAATGACATAGTAGATCTAAATTTATCTTAAAATGTTCGGAATTACGAATTTAGCATGTTTTAGAAGAAAATAGGAAATATTTATTAAAAATTATACACTATAATAAAAAAAAACATTAGAAATCAGACAATAAAATTCTTCATCAGAAAATAAAAAAAACTGCAGGAAATATTAAAAGATTATGCAGATATCTCGAAAACTGCAAGATATAGAAAGATGCGGTTTTCGCTACTACTTTTTGCTTCCAATTTGGTGTCCAAAAATCTAATGTATCTCGAAAATAAAGAAATTTACGAAAAATTATCAAGAGTAATAAAATATTCTAAACAAAATTCTATATTATAACGTTATCAAAAATTATCCATATCAGAAAAAAGTGGGGGAGATAAATAAAACCCCTCCATTTCTGCGTTTGTTTTTTAGGCGCTCTTTACAATAAAATCGTTGAGGATTTGGTCAGTAACAAGAAATATCTCCATAAAATTTCAAAGTGATACGTTAAAATTTGAAGAAATCATAGCGAAAAAAACAATTTCAAAAGTTCAACTTTCATACCCTATATCCTTATGAGAGAGATTTTTGCATATAAGTAAGTAGGGTTAAATCATCATATTTTGCCGCCAGATATATGCAGTTAATGGAATGATCTACTTTTTTGTTACACCCTGTATACATTTTTAAAATTAAATAGCATATAAATTAAAATTTTGTCAAATTTCTCTACACCAAGAATCATATACGCTTGAAATATAATTAGATTAGATACCAGTCTTATATGTATAATGTAGCATATGGTAATGAATCTCTCCTTCATCAATTCTTCTGCAGAACCTTCTTCAATAGGAAGAACTATTAAAATTTCATTCTATTAAGCAATTTATGGTACAATACGCAAGTAATCAGTAAGTGATGATAACACGTAAAAAAGGAAATTCGTCCAGACTACTTTCACAACTAAGCTCCTCTGATTCATACCGATATAGATGTTCACGGTGATTTTGCAGAAAATATATTTCCACTCTTAAATTATACAGGAAATCGGCTAATCACTCACATATAAAAGATCGGCTTCAGACATATAGTTCTGACGTCAGTTTGTTTATAAAGTAGTTTATATATCCCACCCATTGTAGTAAGTCTGCATAGTAAAGACTGGTTCCATTGGGTTGAGTTTGTTTACATCAAAATGAGTGATTTGAACTTCTGCCACAAGCTTATTCTCGCATGTGCACTCTTCGTGTTCTTCCCATGTAAGTAACATTTAATCAATTTAATGTACAAATTTTTTTAAAGTCTGTAATTATAGGAGGGTATACATATTCATCACATTTGTTGTTACTGTTTCCTTTTTGTTTCAACATAACTTTATTTGTTTTAAAAAGTACTTTTGAAAGGTGCACTGCTCAAAGTGTTTCAATTTATAATTTGTTTGTTAAAATAATGACAAAAAAATTCTAGAAGTCTAAATATAATTAGTACATTGTGAATTATCAAAGTTTTACAAATTGAAAGGACACAAAAAATGTTATAACTTATATTTAAGTTTTTTAGAATGTACTAGAAGCATATCAAAGTTTGGTGCGAACATGCCTTTAACTAGAATGTACACATGATAATAGACACATTTTATTTTTAAATTGTTTACATATTTATTTGTACAACAATTATGTGATAATTAAGGATACGATTCACATAAATTATAATTGCTAATTGTTGTATAATTAACAGGAATTAACCACAATTTAAAGGTTATGGTCGAAGCCGTGATGTAAACCTTTTACACTTACCATATTGCAGTCAGCTTTCAAATGCTTTGCTCTAACTTTGTATTTCTTATGACACATTATCTCAGTTGTGTTTTTTTTTAAATTTATTAGCGCTCGCAGTGCGGTATTTTCTTACCAATTCTACTAAATTCCAGACATTAATATATCCAAATGTTACTTACACTCTAAACACTTCTGTTTTGGTGTTCGGTATCATGACTTGGAAGCATAGGCTTTCATCTTTCACACGTTCTACAAGCAGCAAACCTATAATCAAAAGTTATCGAAAATAACACTTTTTTAATAAAAAAAAACATATTTCTAATTTCATCATGGCCGCATTCATAAAAAATCTAGAAAATTCCGTCTATAGTAATGCCTTAGATATTTAAGGTTTGTACTCTTTCGATTTTCGCTTCATGAATACAATCAAATTTAATAATTTTTTGATATCGATATTCTTTTTGAGTGAAATTTATGTTCATATCAGTGAGTATTATCACCAAAAAGGTGAAGACTTCTATGTTTTGCTTAGTTCGTTGAAATATATTAATAATACTTTATCTTTATAGTTATTTTATATATATTTTTTTAGAATTAGAAGATTGCAAATCTTCTACAATTCCTATCAATGAAGAATGAAGTCATAAGTATGCTCTCTGATACCAAGCATCTAGGTATGCTAATGAACAACTCCACAGACAGAGCTCTATTCAATAATTATCTAAAATAAAAATTAATATAGATAAATTTACTAACCTGACATAATGAAAGCATTCTATAAATATCTAAGTTCACTTTTTGGGAACTCGAATTTTCAACCACAATATATGAGATCTGACCTATTTCTGTCTTTTTAAGATTGCTTCTTCAGGTGGCTTCCTTTAAGTTGAGTAAAAAATCTAACTATAAAAATTATTATACTAATAAATTAAAATTTGAAATTAAATATCGACAATGTCAAAAGTGACTTTAACCTGCCAATGAATTTGAAATTAAACATGACAATTACCTACTTAATTAATCAAAAACATTTTTACCCTTTATGTAATCGTTTTTTTACATTGGTGTAATTCAACGCTGGTTGGGGCTTTAGTCCGCAGAGTAGTTAGTTCCACACAATATTGTTAATACCTAAAAATATATAAAAAACATCTTTTTTCCTATATCATTTTTCATGATCAAACTTCACAAGCGTACGGTAATAATGTATATATCACACTTATTCGGTAAATAATTTTTATGTTTTCTTTTAAATACAGGATTGTTATATTTATTCAAGATTTGAATTTAAAAAAGTTGAAGATGAAATTTGATAATTTTGTAATGATGGACCATTAACTAGAATTATTAATAGATTCTGTATAGAATATATCTTCCAGATAGGTTTAAAAAAAACACTTATAGGAGCACATGGTCATTAAAAAATAATTTTAGACATTTGAAAAAACTGAACAATATTTTTTGGGCCAATGAACTGTAATCAAATAATTATACCGAGTTTTAATACATGAACATTTCTAAGAAATTTGTTTTTTACATGTTTCTTTCTGTTTAAAAACAAATGGTTCATCGGAATTAGTCAATTACTAGACAGCTGTATTTTAGAAGTTTTTTTATTCGTATATTCCATACACATACATTATTAAGTTACGTAGGAAAAAAATATAAAAAGTTGATCATATTAATGAATACCAACCTTGAATTTAAAGGTCGTTGAATTCACAAACTTTGTTTTTAAATAATTTAGAGATTTATTTGTATGTATCTTAATGCGAATTTGAATCAAATACTTTTAAGTTATTTGAGAGTGAATTAAAATTTATAAATAAAAAATATAATTTTTCATATGTGACGCATTTGAAATAAAAAAATAATCAAATCAATGGTATAATTACTTTATATCTTAAGAATGTTGTTTGTATTTTCCACTTGAACTATCTAGCTATTGTTTTATTCCAGCCTAATATTAAATCTAGTGGAAAAATCTTATGTTTACAAAATAAGTTTTTATAAACATGTGTCCGAAAATTCCTCGTTTTCGAGATGCAGGTTGTTTATATATTCAGTTTCAGCAAAAAAATTGTACGCCATTGATTTTTTAACAAATTGGTATGGCTCTCTGGCCAAGTTAATTCTGCTTAAAAAGTGTCTCTTTGACTTTTTCCTCATGACGCATCGTTTCCCAGATAAAAATTCATTTATTAATCATTATATAACAGAAATGATCTTCAGAAACGTACATAAAAAATAGTTGACGTCTGTTAATATTAGTCTTAAATTTCATGTCAAAGTTCAGCAACAGAAAATAGAACTTATAGTGAAGAACACTTATTATAACATTCGTTATTGTTTTTGAGCCTCTGTTTTTTTTACAGATGTGTTATAAGTGCATCCAATCTTATTAACCTCGTAAATGAATGACGTAGCAAGGTCTAACATACCTAAATTGTTTTCTTACAAAATTATCTAAATACGTATTTATAATCTTTGAAATTTTACATGGGGATTTACTGAAATGTATTCAATTCATGGTGGAACCTTCACTCCTTTATAAATTATTAAGTGTTTACAACTATACAGATACCTATTGATATCTATGTCTCTGCTAAATTATCAACACGAAATGAGCGATAAATATTTTGATCCAAAGTAGAAATTTGTTATTTTCATTGAATTGTCTGGACCGTATTGGTCTATAGATTGTTACAATAAATAAGTACATAAGTAAAATATGTCTCGCTAATTTAAATTTTCAATATCTGGACGAGATATTGTAATTGTGATTCAGAACTTATCTAAAAAAAACTTGGTAATAGATGCGCCATGAAAAATGACGTCAATATCGTAAAACAAATTTTTGCAAAATCCTTATAGTTTCTGACTGAAACATTATTGAATTTATAGTATTTTCAACCTTTACATCACTGAGCTACTGTAATTTCTAGCTAGACGGTTATAAATATCCGATTACTTATCGTATTAACCATTTTCTGAGGCGGGTATTTACATTAAATTTGAAACCGAATCGTCCACGGCGTATACAGTGTGGCGTATCATACAGGAGGCTCAATTATATCCGTGCCATGTATAGCGTGTATAGCGTCTTTTTGCGGGGATATTTAAAAAATAAAGTGTTTCGCACTATTATGCAAATGTATCATAGTTGCTGCCAATAACATACGAATTTAAGATGGACAAGAAGCAGAAACATTTGTGTTAGTTTGTAAAAACTAACTAAGACGGATCCAAAATTTTGTTGTAATATCAGGTACGTCAAACTATTTTATTAATTAAAATCATAAATCAATTAATTATAATAGCGGGAAAAACAGTTAAATATGCTTTATAAAATACTAGCGAACCCGGCAAACTTTTCCGCCTAACAGTCAATGAATGAGCAGATTTAGGATTTTAAAATTCATACAAAATTATTAAGTTCAATTTTTTATTATATTAGTATAATAAAATATATGGGAATTGGTGGGTTGCACTCTTCAATGAAGCACCCTGTGATATACGACATTTTTTGTTTTGTTATCAGGCGCAAGAATAAATAAAGAAGATGGTTTTTCAACTAATGAGAACGTCCTTACTTTAGAATTTTCCTTTGAGTATCGTCGCGTAAGTCACTTTGATCATATCATCAGTTTAGTTGTCACTAAACGCGTTCCGCTGCATAGTTTTGGTTGGTTTAGTTTCGAAGCATGATTACTCCGAGCCAACCTTTAGTCGTAAATTGTGCGGTGGTAAGCCAGGCACATCCAAGGAGTTTAAAAATTCAATAGGATAGTTGGTGGCTTCATCTTCATTTGTTACACAGTCAATAGATTTGAATGAATGAAGTGTACCATTGATTCCATTCTGAATTACGAAGTATAAGCCTTGACTATATACACTAAGACGAGTCAATCTAATGGGAGACCTTGTTGGCCGGAATGGGAAACCAACTCTCGCGTAATGGGAAACGAACTCAAAAAGAACGTTTACGCTTGGACTATTTGCTAATAGATGGCGCAGTATTAGGTACTAAAATGATATGAATTTGGATATATAATGTTGAAAGCTCCTCCCATCGAAGATGATTGGTTCATACATATTATGTTATGTACAATCGTTTGCAATAATAATGACATTCTTTAAATTGAATTTTGCTATTTCTTTTGAACTGCTGACGTATTTGTAATGAAATCTAATTTCAACTTTTAACATTAGTAATTAGTTGTTTCACTTACCAATATAAATTTAATGAAATTTCTACTCAGAACTTCGATAAGTTCAAAAAGTGTTTTGAGAGAGTGTCATTGTTATTTCAAAAGCTTGTATGTACTTAAAATTCATAACTTTAATGACATTCGATAGGATTACTGTTTATTTTATTATTAAGTGAATGTGTTAGTCATGAAGAAGCAGGCAGGAAATAAATGTTAATTTTTAAAATGTAATAAAACTAGATGAAACATTCCAGGAATAAAACTTTTGTTCTGATTCTGATAAGTAATTATAGTAATTTCATCACGATGTAATAAAAAAAATCTTCTCATATTTACAGAAAACAAACAAATTACAGAAGTGCAGTTATCCAGTTCATATTCACTTTCGTGTATCAATGAAAGTCAAAGCTTAAAATATATTAACCGCCAGATAACACTTTTATCATACTCCTCCAGCTTTGGTAAATTCAAGTGAAGAAGTCATTCAATACGTGTCGATAAAAATATACAGGGTGGGTCATTAATAAGGGGACATAGAAGAGGAGTAACATCATTGGGAGGTATGAAGATATTGCTAAATATATCTTCGTAAAATATTTCTGTGGAAAAAGATACAAGGTGTCAAAGTTGAAATATTTTTATTTGTGTTTCCTTTTTTTGTATTAACGCGAGTATCTCTCAACTAATTGTCATCAAATTTGGTAGGGAAATATTTTTTGAGAAAAATAAAAATAATTTAAGTATTAAATCAGTTTTGCTAATAAAGGGCGCCGCACTAGCAATGCCTAACGATGAATTCTTCTCTTATTTTGTGTTGACAAAACATTTTGATTCGGTTGACTCCAAAATTGTATCCGAACATCATTTGTACGTAAAAACATAGAACTCTACACTTGGTAGAGTAGAACTTGATAATTTCTACCAATTTCGAAAAAACTGCCATAAAGGTTTCTGCTTACACGCGACTTCAAAAATGCTATTGAAATTTAATTCAAAAAAATTAGTAGGTATCAATGAGTCGTTTATTTTTTTTAAATGTCCAGAGTAACTTTGGAAAAAAACTCATATTTGAAAAAAAATTATCTACATATTTACTTTTATTGACAAAAATAACAACAGCAACAGCAGTAAAAACAACTTAGCGCTTGAGCAAACTCTCTCTACTTCTACATGTCTTAATTAATTAAACTAATTATTACAACTAATTACAGCAAATTTTCAATACGGCAATTTTCTAATGCTCCTAAGAGATTTCCTTACGTCGAAAAATACATTTGGTTGTTTTAGATCAGTTTTCTGGAAAACGGTAGGAATTTCGTTAACAAAAAATAAGATAGAAATTGTCATCATCTGGCAATGTTAAATTATTTGAATTTTTAAATTAATTTAAAAATTACTCATCAAAAATACTACAAAATAATATTTATTTCACACCATTACAAAATTATACTTAGATCAAACATTGAAAAAAGATATTTGGTGTTTTAGAATTTTTACTAATGAATTTTTCGTAAAATAATAATACTTATGCAGTAAGAGAAACCCACGATAATCTGCAGTTCTATATGTCTATTTATAGAAGTAGGTATGTCGAATTTATTTGAATTATCTTAATATGTTTAAAGGAAATAAAACAGAAAATGTAAATTTTGGCATATCGCTGAAAACTCTTTTAACAATCTTATTTTTCTGTTTTTTTTTTAAATTAATTTACAGTTCATACGCAATAAAATAAACTGCTTATGTTTCAAACTTTATGATCTGTGGTTTGAATATAAATATATTGCCACAATCTTATTATTTCGGCAGGTATATGAAAAAGGGTCACGCGGCCACGCCCTCGAAACGCCTTCGCAGTTTTTTGCAGATTTAAATAATAGCGCTTTATTTCCTTCGTTTGAATAAATGCGTATTGTTACACAGTACGACATCTAACAGGAATTATGATAACTATTTAGGTCTTTATTAAGGACTGCTCTCTTGATGTAAATACTCAAGGGTATAAGTCATCCACATCTTTATTCTTAGCTGCCAAAATTGCTCGATTCGTTATTTTTGTGGATAGTAATGATGTTTGGGACTACTTTATTTATGAGTTCGTCTTTCAATGAGGAACGTGAACTGTCAGAATGAATGAGAGCTGTCAGTTGCGTATAACATATCACTATTATCACTGATGTTTTCCTTCTTTTATCCAAAAACACAAAAATCATAAAAATTGATCCAGCCGTTTTTGAGTTATAAACGGTGTAACTAACACGACTTCGTTTTATATATGTTATAAAATGTTATTTATTTTGTTTCCTTGGGAATTTCTTTCCATTTTTTGTCCGTCGCCGATTGCATGTTTTACCGCCTTATCAGGTTTTACAGTGGACCAGTTTCCAGTGCCGCGCAGAAGTGTATTTTTATATCATTTTCGAACTGCCTTATTATTATTTATTATTTTTTACGAAATTGTATTTGGAAGAGTCCCCTGAACATCCAAAAATTTTTTAGATAAGTTCTAGATAACCATGTAAACAACCAAAATGGCTACCACATTATAAAGCACTTTAATTGCCGCTGGGGTTTTGTAAGGCCAATTGGAAATAATTAAAAAAGTTATGTAATAGCAACAAATATACGAAACAAAACATTTTATAAGGGCTCTATTTCGGTATCTTTATTACCAATAGTCCTACGTTTTTGTAGTATAAAAAGCCATCAACAAAAATAAATTATTTATTAACTGTACCGTAAAGGTATAAACTAACGAGCATCTCTGTTTAATCACATTGTCTACAACTAGAACGTTATATGCTGTAATAATACTCAATTTTATTTTACGTGTTTTACTGCACTTCGTTAAAGCAGTTTTTATTGTGGAGAAAATTTTATTGTAATTTCTATGGCTTATATCAAAACTTTACATACGCGGTGTGTTGATTATTTCCAATATTAGGTACCACAATTTAAAATAAAAGATTTTTTGAATTTTCATGGATTTTGGCTTTGACACCAGCGTTAAAATCATCATAACTGTTCATAATTCGGGTTGTTTAGATTATTCAATATTAGGAAACCGGCTAAGAGATATTTTTGTAGTTATAAGCCACAATGATTTTGCGTTGTGTCAAAATGGCTGTCGCTTATAAAATACAAGTAAGCTAATTGCATGATTTCTACAAAATACTGAAAATTATGATTATGTAAGGAATTTATCATGACAGGGCCCCATCGTAATGATAAATAATATATAAAGGCATTTAAATATAACGTTTTTCAGTTTGGTATCTTGTTTTGGTTGAGTATATTTCAATATTTTTGGAAAATCAAACGCATAATCAAACTTATTTATTGAGTATAAGTGGTCTGCTACTTCCTCTGCTCGGCCTAAGCGGCTCGACTTTCAGAAAGCCACCTACATTACCGCAGATACTTAATCACATACCTCTCGCCCTGAGCGGCGAGCCATTAACTCTATAAATCTTACTGCAGGAAACAACTACTCCGCGGTCTAATACCCCGACCGGCATTGAATTACACCTGCAGTATCTGTGTGAACAGCCAAGAACTCTTGTCGGTCACACCACCAGACATAGACCGGTGTTAGCCCTCATCAGTATACCATAGGTGAGATGACCGACAATTGAACTGGCTGTCTATATGTATGTTCACATATAAACCGAGTGCAGGTGACATATAAGTGGTCTGCTACTTCCTACTCGGTCTAAGCGGCCCGACTTGCATAAAGCGACCTACATTATCATTACACTACACATCACATTATCACATTACAATATCTATAGTATCATTTATAGATTTCATTTTTGTTTCATTCCTTATTTTTAGATTAATATATCATTTCTACCTTCTAGGTACTTGGCACCACGTCCATAGCGTCGAAATAGAGTGTATTCCTCTGAAATTATGTCCTTCTGCACTAAAACTCCTTACAGCAAAAAGCTCTCCGGAAACAGCAGAATTCCTCAAAATATCCCATTGCGGTGTAGACAAGAAGAACCAACCCATGGTCTGGTGCGCTCAACTGAACTTTTGTGTGACACCGCAAAACAAGAATGGTGAGTTGTTTATTTACAGTGGAAGATTTAGACTAAATTGCCATCAGACAGCGCATTTACTACCACTCCTTTGCGGTTAGACGTGGCTTTGACCTTTTCACACAATAGTAAATCAATTTGTTGACTCCGGTAAAATACGGTTTATCTATTGACCTATAGTGAAGCGAAAAAACATTAGCGTCATTAAGGAGTATTTTGAACAAATTAACCAACCACAATTTATATCATATACTGCGGTTGGATATGTTTGTTTGAGTGTTATTAGTATCAAAATAATTTATCCACTATATTAAGATCGTTTAATACGTCTGTTTTCCGTGGATGGAAGGCCTTTTGACACTCTGGTGGATAAGAATTCATAATACAACGCTTCGATTTTATAGCATTTTATTTAAAATTATTATGTTCATAATGTTATTAACATTTATTAACATTTTGACCAAAATTATTTAAATTCCGTCGATAAGGAGTTTCTGAAAGACTAGAGGGGCCTACAACTTCGCCAGGTGGATTTTTTCAGCAATTGCCATCTTACTGGACAGTGAATCTTCATTATAACTTTCCACTACTGTAGTCGATTTTCAACCACCATGACGCTTCACAGTGATAATAGCACCTCCAATGTTGCCGAAGGGTACCTCATTCCATGCCCGGTAAAACTTTCTGGATGAGGGAGCCCAAGAAATGCAGTAACTTTTCGAAATTGTGTTGATGCCTATATGTTATGTAGTATATTTTCCAGCCAAATATCGCTATAAAAATCTTCCACCGAGATTTTTAGGTCGCCGGTTGTATTTTCGACACATTTGTACAGCATTAACTGAAAAAGTTCCTTCCATGATCGTGAAACTTCTTGAAATATTTGTTTTCGTATCCGGAATGAGTACGAATAGGTAACTTCCTTTGTCTTGGACATGGCTGATACCCGAAAAGGTTAATTCATTGCATCGACAAGCACTCCCTTAAGGCTATATGGTAAAACTTTTTTCACTGCGATTGCTACATTCAATTACTTATTTGATGGCCTAGTGAAAATGTTCTTATTTCTTTAAATTTTTTCATTCATGCTATTTTCTATGCAACTGTAGAATTCTTCCATCCCCCGTGTCCATCACAATTGTACAATATCACCTCCATCATGGACCAATAAAGTAGGCGATGTTCGGCGAAAGCAATGCTCTGTGTACAAATGACACTCTGGTAGGTTAAGATAATTAGCAATATGGCTTGGTGTTTTAACAATAACGTTTATTCCTACCATTTAATTGAAATACTTTGTTAAATTTTAAGAATAATCGTGCTCGTGTGTTTTCTTGTCTAGGTCTCAACGCTACATACTTCCTATAGAATAACAAAAAGTTGATAGAATTATCTTGAATGATGCTTGTGACAATACAATTTCGACTTCTTCTTGTCTTTAAATCAGGAATAGTAACTATCGAAATGAGTTCTTTGTCCTAAACATATTTAACATTCATTTGTACTAACTCGTCAAATCTGCAGGCACCCGAAATTCTAGTAATTAGAACTACCTATTATAACAAGATATTTATATTAAGGTACAGATTTTACAATAATCAATATGTGCAGAATATACTTCTTTTAATAAGTATGTTTCATCATAGGCTTTGGGTAAAAATCTATATATTTCCGCTTGCGAAAAAGTTTTTGATTTCTTAGGCTTATATCCAACTCCTTGGTTCTTTAAAAATGCCGTCAACTCTTTGAACTTGCTTAAGACAAAATTGTTCTTAGTAGATAATGTGGATTTTAACATCGAGTAAATCGACCATAATGATGACGATTTTAGTGCCTTTGCTTTCCTACAAAAATAGGCGAGGAGTATGTTTCCTGAATATTTATAAACTTTCTTCGACATACCTACACCATGTCACAAATAGGTAATATTGCTTGTCGTATAACTTTATAACTTTAATTTTTCTATCAACAAACCTAAAGGTACAGTGTCTGCAGCATTTCTAATCTTCGGGGGTGTATTCGAGATAGCACTGTCACTTCTACTAAATTGAACTCATCAATATTTCCAGATGTCAAAAATTATCTACACATTTTTGTTTATAGTATCAGGACTTGGAAGCATATTCCACCATCTTTCACGTATTCTTCAAGCAGATTTGTGAGTTCTTCCTGCTGACAAGCGCCCACCAGAGCAATAATCAAAATAGCTAAAATATAGGTTATAAAACTCATTACTAAAAAATCTGGATATTTCCTTCTGTGTTAATGCTTCGGAATTTTTATTATAAAAGACATATATGTAATATATTTGTAATAATGCAACCAAATTTAAATATTTTTTGATAACGATTCTTCTTCAATGAAATTTCCGTTCTTACCATTGAGCTTGTTGGAATATACTAATCCCTTCTCGTTAGTTATATATAAATATGTTTTTCCCTGCACCATTTTTCATGGTGGCGAAATTCGTATTCCGTGATTTCTCTGGATGAGATTGGAAACAACACTGGAAACTCTATTCGTAATATCTGAGGCAAATCATCGCTTGAACTCATATTTAACAATAATTACGAGAAATATCTTAATGACAGCTACGTTTATGCCCTTTGCTACGGTAACTTTTTCTTAATAGAGGATTTTTACGTTATGTTGTAGTAGTAAGTATATAAATTATATATAACAATACTTATTATTATTAATAATCTAGACAGTTGTAGATGAACATTTTTCGGGCTGATTGTTCCTCTTCAGATCTCTAAAAAAAACCGATATGTCTCTGAAAACTTCAAGAAGCAGAATAACGTGGACTAGTCCGAAAATTGTTTAATCATTGTGAACTCTAGAGTAGCCTTCAAACAAAAATTCTTCACTTGTTCTAGGCACCTGCATTCCTCTGAAGAAATGCAAACCCTTCTTTAAACTCAGAAGCACACTAGACCTCTCAAACCAGGAAGTAGACAACTTCTTGAACAAATTTCGTTGCAATGAGATTCTAGAAGAACCGCATGTATGTTGTCAGAATGAACCTTTCGAATCTAATAATAAAGCCACACATTTTAGGCCAATAACCGCACAACATAAACCGGCGATACATAGTAGATCCTTCTATGACAATTACGATTATTATGACCGGATCAATGAAAGATCTTTGGATTATCCTAACTTTCATGACTACTATGACGCCTTTCAGTTGTACCATCACAAAACAGACTCAGGAAGAACATCTGAGACTTGGCAGAATAAGAAAATAGAACCTTCATTTAACTCGGCTTATGATAAGAAAGATGACAGGTGGATTAATCACGCAACTCATCCAGGATATGAATATTCCAACAGGGAATTATTGAATAATGATCGACCCGGTAGGAATCCAAAAGAAGTTACTACTCCTAAAACCCAAGAAGTAACAGTTAGCTACAGTACCGTAGCAACTAACTACAAACCAACATCCAAAAAGGGAATCAGGGGAAACACCATGAGAACTATAGAGAAACCAACTCCCTCTACAAGAAAGACCACTTCACCTAGTTATGAACATACCACAACGAAAACAACTGATTTTGGTCTCAATATAGATGATGGAAATATAATTTTTGAAGATAGCTTCGAAGAGTATTTGGAAAGAAAGTCAAGAAATACCTCGGAAAGTAGCAAGTCGGATAACAGAAGACAAGCAAATCAAGAAGGAAGTAGCAAATCATGTAACACTGCCGATAGTAAACCAGGTATGTAATAACTGGAAACTTGTCCAACAAGTTTATAACTCAGTTTGTAGTAATACTTACTATTTGTCTAAAATTAATAATACAATAATATATTCTTATACATTGTAAATAAGCGCGAAATATTTTAGGAGGTGGTTGCCGAAGTTATTTTGTGAAAAAAAAGTTCATAAATATTTTTTTATTTACTTTTATTAATTATTTCAGAGTTTTAAAGATATTGACTCGAAATTTGAAACACACCTAGGAGGGACAAATGCTCATTTTTTAAGTGATCCGAATATTACTACTTGCACCAGTGACGTTCGTGCGAAAATGCCACAACCTTTTTTAATAAAAATTGGTACGCCACTGGCTTGATCCAGTTTTAATATTTTTTTGAAAACCGCCATTAATTCTGCATGAAATTGGTCTCTTCCATTTTTTCGAAGGATGCACGGTTTTTGAGGAAAAAAATAAAATATATGCATATATGTATACAAGATTAACTATGACTAAGTACAACAATTCTAACCACGTGCTCAGGAAGAGCTAAAAGACAATAAAAAAATTATTCCAAAACCCTCTTTTTCTACGAAAATTCGACGCCTATGATACGTCTCGACAGAGATGGCTTAGATCCATAGATAAAACTTACATCTGCCAACAATATCTACTACCATGCGGTCGTTTTTTTTTGCAGCATTTCTAAATGCAGAAACGACAAAAATTAACATTCTTATTTGTAATAATACCTGATAGATAGGTAGGTAACAGTTAATCCAGTTAGCTCCATTATTTTGCATTCGTTTTTCATTATTTCGTTACAAACTGGCAAAACTACAACATTTTCATTCATTATAACCACTCACTACCGATAAAACACGCTTCCCGTGGGTACAGCTAGAAAAAATGCCTATTTATTATAACAAACGAAAGGAATAGATGATAGAAAACTTTTAATGTACCCGCGGCAGTTTTATCCCATAACCTAGAAAGCCAAACCGGCCAACTATATTGTGGGAAAGTATTTGCATACCCTACACAAATTTCTTTATTTAATAACTATAAAACGTTTAAAAATTAAAAAAGGCACTATAAACTGAAGAAGAACACAAAACTACAACGTAAACACATGGTAAACACAGGAATTAAATTATGACTTAACTGGAAATTTTACAGTCGTGTTGCTAGTTGCCTACGTTACCTACTCTGATTCTATAAACGTGTGGCGGACAAGTGACATAGGCGGCGTTAAATAAGGATTTAATATAATTTCGAAAAAAATGTTTTTCGCTTTATAAATAAGTTTGGAATTTTTTTGAAGGGTGATTGCGTTAATTCTTAATTTTCTCTTTTCCCTCTTAAAATATTTGTACTTAGTCATAGCTAACCCTGTGTATAACTATACTTTAATTTTATAGGAGTTTGTACTCATCCAAACAACTGTCAACGCTACACAATTCTAAAAAATAGTCTGGACAGATCCTCGGAATATGTACGGGACTATCTGGAAAAGTTTAAGTGCCCTTCCAGGGACGAGATCTGTTGCCAAGAGGACGAGGAAAAGACCATTGACAACTCTGTGTTCAACGCCGAAAGAACCAACGATAACGCACCGGATTCCATTTCTAAAATATGCGGCAGGCCGACGTCTAGCACCGATAGGATCGTAGGTGGCAAGTTGGCTGATTTGGGGGAGTTCCCGTGGCTTGCGTTGCTGCAATATCCGAGCAACAGAGGCATCCTGTCTGGATGCGGAGGGACGCTCATAAATTCCAGATATGTGCTGACTGCAGCGCATTGCGTGGACGAGCAGATTCTCAAGAATAGACAGCTTGGTCAAGTGTAAGTATGTAGCCGTTAATGGGTTTGTTCCATCAAATTTCTTTTATCCTGTTTTTATGCGTTTTCGTTTGTATAGTACATGATACTCTTATTACGCTCTTAAAATTTCATATGATTTATAAGAGGTTGAAATTGGTGCGCTCGCTTATGAACACATAAAACAATCATTACAAATGTACTAATAGATTTCATCATCTGATTATCTTATGAATTGATTAACTTCCTCTCGAGTTAATACTTTAGATTCCTTAGGATAATTTCCTACTGACATTTTTTTTCAAATATGGAATCAATTTGGTAAATTTCTTAAAATCCACGTTTTCTTTAATATTAAGTGTTGATTGTAACATAGAATATACCGCTTATAACATGAAAGTCTTCACCTTTTTAGACTATTCGGCAAAATATATCAACAGCACATTTTCGGATATTTTTCTATATAGCTTTATTTGCTTCACACCACTCTTTAAATTGCTGATATGCATTGTCATACTGCCGCCTCGATTTCTCCGGTAAAAATTTGAAATTACCGAATTGGCTGCATCTATCAAATTAGGTGTGGTACTACTAAGTTTATCATCGCTCTAAATTTCCATTATTTTACAGTTAAAAATATCAGGTACTGGAAAACTGACAATAGCAAAATGTCACTTTCAAATAATTATTGTTGTCAACAATTGCTATTTTATTTCCATAGTTACAGTGATTATTTGAGTTTGAAAAACATTTTTTCTACAAAACTGTTCAAAGTGGGCTTTTTAATTGTCATTTTTGATGTTAAAAATGTAATTTTTTGACACGCGTGTTAAAAGTAAGTTACTTTTAACACTAGTGTTAAAAGTAAATCAAAGTTTATTTAAATTTTGTTTTGAAAATTAATAAAACGTTTTAGCAAACACATGAACAACTTTTTATTTTAAATAAGTACAAACCAACATTTTAACTAGTTATTACTATTAACATTTATAGTAAAATTAGAACAATTTGAAATTGTAATTCCCTGCGGAGTCATCATACTTAAGTTGGTTTTACTGTCAACATGTGTGACACATCTATTTTCTGTAGAAATACTACTGGTAGTACTGGGTAGTAATGGTGGTCTTGCTAGTAGTTGCAGCAGTAGGAAATATTTTCCTTCTTCTGTTCCAGTGAATTTTCAATGTAGCTACCGTCGAAGATTTCCATCCTCCATGTTTCTTGATAGTAGTAAGATCTGCACCAGAATCTGCTAACAATGTCGCCGATGAACGACGAAAACAGTGTCCGGTGTAGAGTTGAGGATTTGGTAGATTCACGAACTCTGCAATGTCAGCAGGCATTTTACCAAACATGTTAATTCCGACTGGATTCTTCACACATTTATTCTTCATATATTTAAGAAAAAGTCATCTATGGTCAGCGTTGGGTGGCCGGAGTGCCATATACTTTCTAAAAAAGTTTGAATAGAATTCACCAACAACACTGAAAGTCCGAGGCACTTTCGTTTTAGTATCTGGTATGGTCACAACAACCGAAGTGCCCAAATATTCGATATTGTCGATGGTCATCTGACACAATTCCTCCCGGCGACACGTCCCGAAGACACCCACTATTGCTGCGACTTTCATCATCAGATACTTTTCGTCTTCTGCTTCTGTGAGAAATTTGTCGATATGCGTCTTCGTCAAAACTTTTGACTTTTTTGCTTGATATCCTTCACCCTTCCGTTTTAAAAAAGCAAAGGGGTTTATAATGTTTGCTTATATCTTGATCTTGCTTTATTTTTAACATAGTTTTGATCATGGAAGCGATTTCGTATTGTTCCTTTGATTTCGCCGGCAATAATTCCAATGTTGCTCGACTGGCGGCTTCTTCGATTTCAGCAGGGATGGATTCGTTACGCTCATTATCGAGATTATTCATTATACTTATAATATTACTAGAAACTGCTGTCAATATTTTTGCGTTTTTTCCGTAACTAACAACAGCACTGGTTGCTACGAAAATTTTGGTTCATAAACATTGCGATCTGTGTGGTATTTTTTCATTTCTTATTTTTATTGAGTTTAAAGTTCTTCCGATTGTTTTGTAGAAAAAATAGTGTATGATATACGTGTTAAAAGTGATTTTATTTTGTTCGTGAATTTAAAAAACTCGCTACGCTCGTTTTTTAATTATCTTCACTCACAAAATAAAATCTTACTTTTAACACGTATATTATAAATAGCTATTAAGCCAGTTCCACAATATTTTTTTTGTATTAAACTAAACATTATTAAACTTATTTGACAAAAATAACTATTATATTGTAGACGTCAAGTTGTTCTTGGGGAGTATGACACAAGGAATAAGACTGATTGTATATACATGAGTATAGGACAAGACTGTGCCGATCCGGCAAAGACTTACAGGGTAGAGTCGATAATTCCGCACACAATGTACCGTTCAAACACTACACAACATGACATTGCCCTTGTTAGACTAGATCAAGAAGTCATTTTCACAGGTAAGAAAATTAATTTTCTGTATTATAATTATAAGTTCTGACTTACTTAATCTCATTTATTGTAAAGCATACATTTGAGAAGTGTAATGAAAATAATAGTAAATAGGAATTAATAAAATCATAAAATACACCTAAATAATTAAATTTTCAGATTTCAATAAAAATACCTGATTTACTGATTAAGATGAAAAATTTACTATGATATATACAAATACGTCCTCTGTTGAATTTAAAGTCAAATATAATTCTATATAGCGCTTAAAGGGTTAATAAAATTGCAATGTTTAGTCGCTCCAAAAGTCAATTGATATTTTTGCGTTTCAGATTATATAAAACCAATTTGTCTTCCCACGAAATCGTCAACTTTGACGGGAAATGAAACTTTCGACATAGCCGGTTGGGGCAGAACTTCCACAGGTATATATAATTAATATTAAAATACAGAAACATTTTTTAAGAAGTATTGTATAATTATGACTAATATTCATACTGAATATGGTAAGTAGTAATACGATCATTTGGTCAAACCTCTAATTACACTACTTACTTAATTTAACACCCTCAATATCTACCCATGTAGGCACTCTTTATTATTAGCTTTTGTAAATACTTGAATGTATTGTAAAGCTAATATAAATCTATTCTCCTACAATATTTATCTATACAGGGATGGCCAGAAGTACGGAATAAAATTCATATCTTTTGATTGACATATATTTTTTTAAACGCCGAAACACGTTAACTGATCGTGATTTCTTCCCATCTTTCGGTTATACAATAATTAATTTTTCCTCAACCCCCTAACCCCCAGCTACCCCTACTTTTTTCTAATGGAAACATAAGGCATGAGAGGGTTCGTTGAAAAGCTTATAGAAAACCGAATGCAATGATACCAAATAAACAAGTTTTATGTTTTCAATAACAATTTTTTGTTTGCATTTAGAAATTGAAACAACTAGATAATTTACAAAAATAAACTCAATGCCGCAAATGCTGAGAATGTCCTCCAATTCACTATTTGGCATTCTCCAAGACGATAGTAAAAGTTGTTCACACCATCCCAAATGACTTATATATATATATATATATATATATATATATATATATATATATATATACAGGGTGGTCCAAAAGTCTGGAAACGGTGAATTTCTTTCACGCACGGGTGGAAAATCGAAATTCTGATACTGGGATCTTTAGTAATTTCGCCCGAGGAATCGAATAGGCCCATCCGATTTTGGGCCCGATGGGGCCTTATACGAGATATCAGGCCCAACTTTGAAATTTCAAATGCAAACCCATCTTTTTTATTGCAGATTCGGATTCAGCGGGAAATTTTACATCCGAATTGGTTAAAACCCAAAATTTTTTCGTCCATTTTTGGGTGCTATGCAGCGTTTTTTGTTCAAGACCAGGGGGCACAAATCGATATTCTGGTACTGAGCCTTTCGCCTTTCTTTTCCAATCCGTTACATTTTTCTCCCTTAGATCTATTGCCACTGCCTCTCTCCATCGCTTCCTTGGTCTACCTCTTTTTTTCTTGTAGTTAGGTTTATTCCCTACTATTTTCTTAACTGCATCTTCCATACGTTCTAGATGCCCTAGCCACTGCACTCTTCTGGTTTTTACAATTTTGTCTATTGTTGGTGCCAGGTAGATTGCATATATTTCCTCATTATTTCTCCATACATAGCCTTCCTCCGTCTTCTTACCCCCTAGAATTCTCCTTAAGATTTTCCTTTCCCACCTTAAAAGGTTTTCTCTTGACTTCTTATTGAGAACCCAGGTTTCACTACCATACAGCGCTGTCGGTCTCAAAATTGTTTTATACATTCTAAATTTTACTCCTCTGGACAAATTCTTTGATTTCAATAAGTGACTGCTGCCGAACTTCTGTTTGCTTTTATTATTCTCCTATTTATTTCTTGTTCCTCATCACAGTTAGCTGTTATTAGCGCCCCCAAATATACATATTCATGAACTTCCTCAAACTGCATCTCTCCATGCTCTGTTCTCAATTTAAAATTGGTATCCCTTTTTGTTCTCCTATTCTCAAAAGCTTACTTTTCTCTTGATTTATCTGCAATCCCACTTTACGTGCTTCCTTCACAAGTTTTCTCGTTACTTCTTCTAATTCCCTACTATCTCTAGTGATAATAGCCACGTCATCTACATCCTATCCTCCTCCTCCTATTCTCAAAAGCTTACTTTTCTCTTAATTTATCTGCAATCCCACTTTACGTGCTTCCTTCACAAGTTTTCTTGTTACTTCTTCTAATTCCCTACTATCTCTAGCAATAATAGCCACGTCATCTACATAACTTACAATTTGATGACTTTTAAACAATATGTGTCCTTCTCTGATCAACTGACTATCTCTTATGACTTTTTCTAGTACTAAATTAAAAAGAAGCGTTGTCTCAGTCCTGTATCAATAGTAAAGCCTTCCGAGGGGTGTTAAGTCGGAAGATCTTGGCGACCATTCAACGATTTAGAAACATTTCATCTACGTATCTTCGAACATCAATACCAAAATGTGTTGTTGGAACCAAATTCGGTATATCTGGATCAATTTCATGAGGAAAAATCACAGCTAGAGCAGGTATCAGGTCAAATGTTAGGAAATCCAGGTAGTGTGCAGCAGTAAGATTTTCTTCAAAAAAGAAAGTCCCCAAGATTCTGTTGTTGATGATACCTGCTCATACATTAACTTTCTGTGTGCTGCGTATGCGATTCGCACCTCCGCTGTGGATTTTCCTGGGACCAAAAACGATAGTTGTGCCTATTAACCACTCCATTTAAATAAAACGTAGCTTCATCCGAAAAAAGTACGTCTCGTTGAAAACCATTTTTGTCCTCACACCGTCTCATCATTTCCTCACAAAATTGTAATCGCCTGTCATAATCGTCTTCCAAAAGCTCTTAGACGAGACATACCTTATAGGGGTGGTATTTCTCTTGTTTTAAAAACATTCAAATTGCAGTTCGAGAAGCATCGTGATTGCGGACCAATGAAACAGTTGAAGTATGAGGATTTTTAACAAGTTCTAATACAACATCTAATTTGTTTTCATCATTAAAAGCACGTGCTCGTCCAGTTTTGGGCAAAGTCTGTACTGTACCGTGTTCCTCAAATTTGTGAAATATTTTACTAATTGTTCCTTGTGAGATTTGGTTTTCGGGATATTTAGCCCCACCTACACGAATAGTTCTGCAGGGAGGGCTCAAATTGAAAAAATATATATAAAAGACCCCCCTCCCCCCTAAATTAGGCCATATAATACCCCCCTTCAATATTTACATGAAATTACGGGACACCCTGTATAGGGGGGAACACAACAAACAATTTTTATTTTTGTCTAGTTGAATTATGTGTGGAATATCAAATTGAATTGTTGAGGTTGCCGTTCCGCAAACTGATAATTGTGAGGTCACTGAAACTATTTATTTTCAAAGCTATAAATGGCTGGAAGTATAGGAAAACAGTAAAACAGCAAATCTGTCAGCAAATTTATCTAAATCGGTTATTTTTAAGATTTTAAGCCACTAATATGATAGGTGGACGTCAATTTAATACATTTCTCATTCCTAGACATGTTCAGTCCCATTCTAAGAAAGGCAAAGATCCCTTCCGTCGCCAAAGAAAACTGTGACAGTAGAGACAGATCGCTGATAGATGGACAGATCTGTGCTGGACTCGGGAACGGCACCGATAGCTGCAACGGAGATTCTGGAGGACCGCTGATGTTGCGGTACAGCAAAAATTTCGAATTTGTCACCAACCTGGTGGGAATCATCTCATACGGGTTCCTCGGTTGCGGACAAAGGCCTTCCGTCAACACTTACGTGCCGTATTACATAGACTGGATCAACGAGAATATGAATATCTGAAATGTCATGGGATGACATTACGAGGTGTCCAATACGTGCTAAATTATATTTATGATCTATTAAAAACAACCTGTATATAAATTGCTCACATAAAAGTTTTAGTATTTGTTATAATGATTGTGATATATTAGTAGTAAGTTAGTATATAACGATGTTCAGCATTATATAGGGTATCCCGCATAACAAACGACACAGAGCAGGTATATTATGTGTGATCTTCAAAACATTGTAATCTTACGAAATTTACCTATACAGAGTGATTTAGAAATACTAGGAAAAGAATTGGGTATATAACCTACATGAGAAATTATTTGACGGATATTTTTTTGTTTCCCAGAATTCTAATTTTTGGAGGTTCCAATTGGACATAAAATTTTGTTCTAGACAAATATTTCCGAAATCCTTAAGTCAATTTTAATGGAATTTTTCTACAAACATATTAAAAATGCAATTTTTAACACTCTCTTATAGCATTAAAAATATTGCTTTAAGGCACCAGCGCCTTAAAAGCACTAGTGCCTATAAGTAAATGACAAATTGTGACAGTAAATTTGCAATACATTTAATTTGTATTTTCTTTATTAACATGAATACTTATATTATAATTCACACAATTTGAAAAATTAAATCCTTCCACAGTTCTGCAACTATCAACTGAAACGACCGCAATCCTAGTTGACGTTGGAGCAGAATCCACTGATATTGATGGCACTGAAAACAGTTTTCGGGCAATCGAATTTTTACTTTTCAACGAATCTTCGATTTATCCCTCGGCAACTGTTGATGATTTCCATCCCCCATGCCGCTTAATTGTCGTTAAATTTACTCCACTATCCGCTAGTAAGCTGGCCGACGAACGCCGAAAACAATGTCCAGTATAGAGGTCAGAATTTGGAAGTTGCAGATATTTAGCAATAGTAGCAGGAAATTTTCTAAACGTATTTATTCCCACAGGGTTTTTCGTACACTTGCCTTTCACATACTTTAAGAAAAGCCTCCGATATCCCACATTGGCTGGACGAAGAACCAACCATCTCCGGTAAAAATCCAAATAAACTTCTTCAACGATAGTGAAGTTTTGTGGAACCTTGGTTTTGGTATCTGATATCTTAACCAATATTGAACTGGAAGTGCCCACAATTTCCAAGTTGTCGAAAGTCAACTGACCAAGCTTCTCTCTACGGCAGGCACCAAATATTCCCCCAAAATAGTAGCTACTTTGATCATAAGATACTCGTCATCCGGTGCGCACTTCAAAAACTGTTCAATTTGGTCTCTGGTCAAGATCTTTGATTTTTTGGGTTGATAACCTTCTCCTTGACGCTTCAGAAACGCAATGAGCTTAAAATGCTTGCTGATATCTACGTCGCTATTTATTCGTAACATAGCTATAATCATAGAATAATTAGACCATAGAGATGAAGATTTCCAAACCTTCGATTTCTCCTCAAAATAGGCCAAGAATACATTTTCAGTATATTTTCCAGGGACGCCTTTTTCTTCACACCACTTCACAAACTTAATGTATGCAATTTCATATTGAATCCGGGATTTTATTGGCAATAAGTCCAAAGTAACTCAATTGATCGCTTCATCGGTTTCTTTAAATGGATTGTCCTTTTCTGTATTTTCTTTATAATTTTTAAGGGCAAAAAGACACAACGTTTAAAAGTGACAAATCCAAAACTTTAAAATTTTTCGTAAATGATGAATACAACAATGGTTGCCACCATGGTTACTATATATCATTGGCAAGTGCCCACTTCGAAAATTTGATATAGTGCCTACGATGCTATTTAAAACTTAACTTATTTTTACCCGGGTTAATTCTTTTTAATGCTTGTGCTAAAAGTGTTTTTAAGGCAGTGATGTAAATTACAGAATGAGCGCTGGGAACTTTTACATGCGCGTCTTAAAAATGCACTTTTAACACTCTCATCATAAATATCTATTAGTATGGAGTTGTAGATAGTCTATCTGAACATTATTAAGAATTTAGTTTTGGAAAGTATCACTGAGAACAAGCATCGTTTAATTCTACAAGAAAAAGTACTATCTACTTTTTTTCATTTGAAGCTGTATTTTCCGAAAAAGTTGCTAAAACTGTTTTACTACCATTGACAAACTTGAAAAATTCAAATTTTCAATTATCCGTTTATTTGCTAAAAATAATACCATAAACCTGATTTTTTTGTAGATTATCAAGCCTTAAAACATCTGTTCTAGCATTTGTTAAAATATTTATCTTGCGATCTTCTCTTATCAATTATAGGTTCTATATCTTGTTTACGGATTTTTTTTACGGAAAATTAAGCTTCAAATGAGAAAAAGTAAAAAGTACTTTTTTGTATAGAATGAAATACTGTTTCGAATGCAATGGTAAAGAATTTAGAGAGAAAAATTGAATTAAAATTTTTTTAAACAAAAGTGTATGGTATTTAAGAAAACTACTTTCTTAATAACGTTCAGATAGACGGTCAAAAACCCCACACGAAATTCCATTAAGAAACAAAAATTTTAGGCCCAATTTCAAGGACCCCAAAAAATGAGATATCGAAAAAATAAAAAAAATACTGGTCAAACAATTTTTCAAGTAGATTCAGTATTATTTTTTCCTTAGTATTGCACTCCTGAAGAATTATTGTCGCTCAAAGTGAGGCCTTAAATTTCGATCGATACGACACTTTATGGTAGAAGAACTGAATCTGGTACATAATTTAGGTTTTTTTACTGTTCATCTTTGACTATGATTTAAAGTTAGTCGAGGTTAAACATTTTTTCTATTTACCGAATTAAAAAGTAATGTTCCTTAGGATTTAATTTAAAATTCTTTTTAAAAAACTTTGTTTAAAAAAAACTGTTTTAACTACTTTTCTTTTTTTAATTTAAGTCTCCTCTTTGGGCTCTAATATATGGATAAGTTTGGTTAAATTACAATATTTTGGACACCCCTACATGGACATGCTCTGTGTTGGTTCATATGCGGGACACCCTGTACTGAATATTAGATCCCTAATTAAGGTATTGTTTTTGCTTTTAATTTTTTCGAGAAAAATCATTCACGCACTTTTTTTATTTTCTAAATACACTGTATATCAAAATATAAATGTAACTATTTTGGGAAATAGAAATTATTTATTAAGAATGATTTTTCAAAGACACACCATTTATAACAATTTTGTCGTCAATACCTAAATATTATTTTCGTTAAATTGTAATATAAAAAATAATTTGTATATATGTAACTTATTTAAATAATACCAAATAAAAACAATACAAAATGATATACACAAGTTTGTTGTTCCATCGGCACAAATATCTCGAACTTAAATACAGTTGCAATATAAAATGGTAATACAAAATAATGTTCCTATGGCTATTAAAATAAAATAAAAAAAAGTATCCTTCGAGCCGGATTTGAACCAGCGACCTATGGATGACTACTTGATGCAAACCTACTACAGTCCACCGCTCTACCAACTGAGCTATCGAAGGTTACGGAAAAATCATTCCCTGTCTCATAGCCGATACAGATTGCTTTCATAAAAATTTGTATTTAAAACATAAAAGCTAAATTAATGATTGAATTAAAATATATATTAAAAGTAATTCTAAGGATGATGTTGCATTTTTTTAGTTTATGTATTTTCTCAAATCAAGAGGTAGATACAAAAGAAAAGCAAAAATTCCACATTTCTCGATCTTAAAATTAGTATCATCAGTTAGTTCACAAGGAAAAATAGTATAAAATAATTTTTTTAAGAATCAGGTGTTCATTTTTTGGAAAATTGCTCGGACTCTTAAATTTTTATTTTTAGTTGTGCATTTTTTAATCATTTTTTATGTATACAGGGTGAAGCAAAAATATATGATATTATGGTCAACTTTTTTAAATGGAAACCCCCCTTTTGTATTTATTCATGTTGCCATGAAATTTTTTTTGTAAAAGAAATGAGATCCAATGGTTGGTTTTTTGACGTTAAACAAAATGTTATATTAACTTTCATCATTCAACATCCTGTATAATGCTTGTTACTACATTAGTATCAATTATTGTCTAGAGTTATAATTTAGAATAAGTTTTACTGTAAAATGTTCTAATAATAATAATTGTACTGTAGAGTATAATATTCTTTTATAGACCATTGAATTAATTACCTGTTGGTTTATTTACTTATTAATAAATAAATAATTTGATTTAACTATATGCAAATAATGGTTTTATAGCCGTGTGACATTTTATTTTCAATATGATTGTTTTTTAGCAAAACATTAAAAGTGAAAATATTATTTTTATAAATTTCGCTACAAAAATCATTAGCTGTATTTCCTAAATCTGAATATATGAAATCATTATCAGAAATAAAATGCGTTTCATTTAGAAATATAAAAAATAAGCTTGACGTACTGACCACAATATATTTTCACCGACATACATATATCTTAGAAAATTCTCGTTACTTATACAACGTCTGTAAATTAATTTGTGAACGTATACAATAATATAAACATAGTATTACTGGTAAATATATATATTTTTACCCACTCCCTTTACCATTAATATATTAAAGAAGCGTCGCTAAATTAAATTTTAATTAAAATGCAGCAATGAACCAAATGAAAACTAATTGAATCAGATTCTATCTGCCTGTTTGGCTGCACTTCCCAATTTGTCGTCCCTGTGGCTTCCGTATGGATAGATTTCCTTCTTGGACATTATAATGGATTCACCTCCTCCTTTATTCCTACTGATCTCTTCCAGCATGTCGGAAATTTCCGGACCTTTGGCCTTATTGACGCTTGCATTGGCGTGTCGTAGTTTGTCGAAGATTGCGTACTTCCTCTCATCTTGGGGTCTTAGTATGTTATTCTTCTTCATAGAGAAATAGATTAGTTCTAGTATCCCTTGACTTCTCACCAGGTAGTCTCTCTGAGCGAGTCTTTGTAATCTTTCTTTCTCTTCAGCTTCCACTATTATTTGAGGGTCAAACGAGCTGTTTCCCTCGCTGCGGATTGAAAGCGGAACACTTGGAGTCTTGCTCTTGGATGAAGATGATGGCAACAGGGATTCTACCTTTACCTTAGGGCTGATGCGCTTGGAAGCCTCCAGTTTGGCCTTCAAATGCATCTCGTCCCTGAAAGCGTTCTGCGCAGCTTCCCTTGCTCTGCTAGAAGCCGTGTCGCTATACAACGAATTCTGGCCCTGATCGAAGTATTTGATGTAGTTGTGTTCGGTGTCTGAACAGGGATAGACCAATCGGAAGCTGCCCCTGTTCGCCATCTCCTGCTTGAAGTATTCCTGGAAGCATTTTGTATCCTGGTTGCTTTGCACCTGGTACTCTTTATTCAGTCCATTCAGTAACCGTTCCCTTACCCTTTTCCTGTCTTCCCGCATTATCTTCCTCTTGTTGCAGTTTTCCAAGTTCAACATGGAAAACATGTCACTCAGCAAGGATTCTTTCACCTCAGCATCTAACTCTGTATCGGTGTGGAAGCTTGGAGAGTGGTTTACTTCTAGTATCTGAGGATTCAACCTCTTATCGAATAAGATATCGATCCCTAAGAGTTCGCAACAGGCTGGTAGGACATCGTGGTTGGGAAAGCAAGCTGCATAGCTGTGCTTTAATACTGGGTAAGCACTTATCACCGTCTTGATTATCACATCGTCAATTCTATACCATAAAGATTCGACGTCGTGCTTCAAACTCTTCATATAGCTGTTGAACCATGACAGTTTTCTCTTGCTGCCGCCTTCTGTGTCTTGGTTGTAAGTCCTACTGTGTTTGTTGACTGCGTAATTAGTTAAATGCATAAAAACGTTGGTTATGTTCACTCCATTGGGTTCCTTGTACTTACTAGTTGCAAATCTCACTAGTCCTTCCTTGTAAATGTAGATTCTTAAAGGGTCACAAGATGTGATGAGCGTGTATACCCTCAGATCGAACTTGTAGCCGTCAATGAGGAAGGGTTTGGTGATGTACACTTGACAGATGCCTCGATCTATAGGTCGGATTTCCTTCAGTGATTTCGTTATTACTATGCCTCTGCCTTGACTGCCCGCATCTGGTTTTAGGATGAATGTTTTGTTTTTTCTTAGACGACTATAGGTTATGGCTTCGCCTAGGTCGGCAGGGAAGCACCAGGTCTTGGGGAAGAAGTTGTAGTCCCTAGGGAAGAACCTTAACATGCGATTCAAGTTGCGGGCAAGAAGATCCTTCCTGCAGATCTCCAACATACCTGAAAATATTAATAGAAATAGTGTACTTATGTGTTAAGCGCACGATATGTTATTTATTGTACATGCAAATATATGTTTCTCTAATTCTCATCAGTGAAGTGTTAATCCTTGGTACAACACATCTAGGTATTCTAAAGAATTAATCCAAAGTTATATTCAATAAATATCTAAATCAAAATTAATGTGGCTAATGAAACAAAAAAAAACACAGACTTAACATAATGAAATTATAGTATATACTTAAACATATTTCAAAGAATATACATGACTTTATTAATGAGAATTGTGGGAAACATGCCTCATCTTCACAATAAAGTAAAAAAAAGCAAACCATAAATGTGGGTGTGATTCAAGAGAAAAAAATATTTCTTGGATTACAAATTGTCATACAGTCTAGTTACCTGGAAAATGATTTATTTTCTGAAACCTCTTCATTTCTTTACATCTGTCCACAGTGATGGACAGATCAGTCCAGTACAAGTTCCAATTCTCCCCTTCAGTAACCTCCTTGTATCCAAACTTCTGGGCAACCCTCTTAATGACGTCATAACGGCAGTGCGTCAAACAGACCGATATAACCCTTTTCTTTTTTTTACCTTTGATCTTCAAGCTGCTGCTTTCTTTTTTCACTATGTTCTCCGTGCGATCCACATGATGTTTTGTTATTATATTGCGTTTCCTGGTGGGTTTCTCGTCGTCAGATGACCAATCCGAAGAATTGCTATTTTCGTTCAGAGGTATGCTGGTGTTTGACTCGCTAGCCATCAAAAGAGAAACATTTGATTCAGTGAGGGAATGAGAACATTTTTGATAATTTAACCTGACATGTCACTGGCAAGTTGACAATCACAGTGGCACGTCAGCTTCGACGATCTTCCTTCCTAAACGTCATTTCCTAATGCGAATGCTACCTCATAGCTAGTTGATATTCGTATTAGGATAATATTGGAAAAAATGCATATCTTTTAAGACCTCATGTGTTATAAAATATTTTAGTAGAAGATGTCTCTGCATTCCTAATTTTATAGTTTCAACAGTATTACTCTGTTTTTTTTTTATTTTAACTTATTTGAAATTTCCTAAATATACTGACTTTTGCTTAAATATGGCCGTTAGATTGCTACCAGATCAGATTTACCAAAACTACGTATTTGAGAAAAGAAACAATAGAGCAGGTAAACCTATTCATTATTATTTTTTCTAGATCCTTGTTTGATTATCAATTTGTAAAAACGCAGTTTTTTAAGAAAGTAGTTTTCTCATAAACTGACTTATGGTTGCAACCAAAGTTAGACAACAAAGCTTCATAATTTTGGAGTGAAAATTATGCACTATTATGCGTAATATTATTTCCAATAAGTGCTCAAATATTCAATGAGCTTTTTGCTTTAACAATTTCAGGAAAAATTCAGAGCAACCATAGAAAAGCGAACCTTGTGTTTTAATTGAAACATGATTTTTGGCAGCTATTTTTGTATGTAAAATATTATCTTTTGATATATCATGTGGTTCCCCAAGTTTGACAGTGTCAAACGCCATCTATACCTTGGAACCTGAAGTTTGGTCGAAAACTGCAATTTGATTTAAAGCTCCTCCTATTCCTTCTAATATACTGGATATTTCAGAATTTACAGTGCAAATTTGAAATTTAAATTTAGGTAATCAATACTTAAAAAAATCGTATTAAAAATTGTCTGGAAAAGTTCTGTTTCCGATATACAGGATATTCTACGGATTTCTACCTTCACATTTAGATAAGTTTGATCGATCAACAATAAGCGTTTTGAAAGATATTTTATAAAATCTATTTTTTTAATTTTCAAAGCATTGTTGCTTGATTGTCTAACAATTAAAAACTGGGAAAAAATTTTGCATTTAATATGACACAGAAGAATTTTCCAAATTATAAGGCAATTACACAAAATGGGTGGAAATTTCCATGTTTTGTTATGGCCTTTTTACATAATATATACTGGACATTTAATTTTCATGGTACATTAAGGAATAATCAAGTGTATGTATTTTTACGTAATAGAATTAGGACATTTCAGAAATAGTGTGGAAATACAATGTACTACAATGGAACTATTTACCTTTCCTAAATTGATTACGAAATTTTACATAAGTTTTCATGTGATTTCTGTTGCACATGCGCAGAGGCATGTCAATTTAACCTCTAATCTAATACGTTTTAGTTGTAGCCGACAAACATGTACGGTTCAGTAATATAACTGTGGGATATTCGTAAAACAGTAAGTACCTATAAGTTTATATTTTGTTACGTATGCACTTGCAGCTTGTGGCAATTTAAATATTATACAATTCATAAATATCATAGAACTGTGAAAATTACATTTTAAAATCTTCAAACACTATTTTCTTGAAATTTTTGTTATGTAACACCATAATTTTTCATGATGTATGTATGTGGAATGACACGCTCTTTCAAATGGCATGGTCAAAATTGGGGCTTGCTATTTAAAAGAATTGTCGATGACGTCATATCTCGAACAACAATGACGTTACACATATGGGTCGTATGTCAAAAAGTGCCTATTTTAAAAACAAAATCGACGTGCCAGGGGATTTTCTCGAAAACTTCTCAATTTCAAAAATAATGAATTTATTCGTTACTTTTCGAAAGCACTGTATAAGAATTAAAATTATCTACTCAGTAAAATTGCATATCTATATTTTACAATTTCAACTTGAAAATTACAATGTATAAATCAATACAAATTATAATGACACAAATTTACGATAGAATTTAGCATCATAGTTGTAAAATCTACATAACGTAATGTTCTGACAGAATTGTCATTTTAAATGTCAAAAATTTTCGACTGTAATTTTGTCTAGGGTACCTAACCACCAAGAGAAAAAAATTACTAAAACGTTTCTATATATATTTATTATAATATTCTGAAATGTTCCTGATCATCTGACTTTTGACCGATTACCTAATTTTTTTTACTTTATTTAATTAACACACATTCCTATAACACCACATTTTTATTTATGAACAACCTTTCCATAATATCCCGGTTATTTTTTCGCACTTCATTATTTTTTCATTCGTATTTGCCTTTTACTGCGTCCGCGCCCTAAAAACCCGATTTTTAATTAAAGCTTCCAACGGCAACGGTTATTTATGGTTTATTCTTGGGTTACAGTTACTTATAAAGCAGGTGGTGATTTAAATGCAGTTAAGTTAAGGTGACCGACGTAGGAACGCTCAGTGCTGAAAGAATATCTTCGCGAACGGTGAATTGTTTTAGATAAGCAGCCACAATGATTAAGTTTGTTATTATTTTAGTAGCATCGGCCCTATTGTGCCAAGCATCAGTTTTGAAAGGTACGATTTTAATTTAATCTTACAATGTTCTTATTTTTAATTTAATTATTTTTAATTTTTGTTATTATGCAGGGTGTTTGTAAATATTTTAGGGTAGATACAGAGTATTTAAATTTTATTTTTTTAAATTTATTTTTATTAATTATTTCAAAGAGCTTTAAAGATATTGACTTAAAATTTGACACACGCTTTCGAGGGATAAATGTGCATTTTTTGGGATGATCCAAATATTTCAACATGCACCAGTGACGTTCGTGCGAGAATGCTAGAACCTTTTTTTTTAAGAGAAATGGTGCGCCACTGACTTCTTCCCGCTTTGATATTTTCTTAGATATCCACCATCGATTCTGAATGAAATTGGTCTGTTCAACTTTTTTTGTAAGATGCATCGTTTCTGAGGAAAGAAATTAAAATTATTTTATTGCAAGTTCTGTATTTTTAATTTCTATTGATACATTACCTAGTAGATTGCTGTCAATATTTCTAATTAAATACAACCATCTCGTCAGAATGTCAAATTTGCATTTTTTTACTATTTGTTTATTAAAGCAATAATTATTGTAAATAATGTTTTGTCTTTTTCTTTTTTCTTCACGTTTTCTTAATATTTTAGCGGTCTTTTTTTAGAAACGGAAAAATAAACCTTCGCGGGCACGTGACAAAAAATAGTGCGCGATAAGGGACTAACAACAGAGTATGTGAACCGTGTACACGAGAAAAAGCTATTTATTATTGTGCTAAGAGAAGCCTTCTCTCTCTCTCATGTTAAAAAAACTGTTCAAGATCGTTGCATTTATCATATTTTCCTTATAGTCCACTACATTATCTATTTCTCAAGCTTCAATTTCTCTAAATTAATTTTCAAATAATAAGTGAATCATTTCTGTGCCTTCAAAAAACAAAATGGAAAATTTTACAAATGCAGAAATGGCAGATATGCATTTTGATAGTCGAAGTAATGGAAATACTCTGCAAGCTCGACGATTTTGTGCTGAGTTGTATCAAGAATCTCATCACACAATATTTGCTCGCCTTAACTAGTGGTCAATGGAACTAACCCATGAATTTTCCGGCAAGGTGGTAGCAACGCTAACGTTCGCCAATTTACGCCATAACCTCAAAATTTCAATATATTTATGTAATTCATGTCACATATCGCGCAATATAAGGTAAAGTAACCTAATATGAGACCCATTTTGAAGAACTATTGTAATTCTTACAAAAATAGACTATTTCTAAATATCGATGTACTTCTTGAATAGTCAGCGTGTTTATTTTGAGAGACAGATAATAAAAGTACATTTTTCTATAACAATTTTATTTAGAAAAAGCAATAGTAATATAAAACAAATAGTAACTGAAAAAAACCAGCTCCTAATATGAGACCCTATTAAACATGTATCAAATAACATAATTTTTATTAAATTAACAGCTTAAAATGCCATAATAAATTATTTTCCCTGCTTCTTTATGCACATTGGGTACACAAAGACTTCATCTGCACAGTCTTCATGTGCCCATCTGTAACAAACTGTGCATTTAACCCACTATTCGCCATGTTCGTCTGCTGAATACAGGCCTGTGCAAAAGAGGTATTCTACATCATAGTTCCCCTCTCCATCACTGTCATCATTAAAAACAACTTTTTCCTTGTCACTCTCATCACTCGAACTATCACTTAAATCAAATTTCTTCTTCTTTTTCTTCAATTCCTTAACTTCTTTTGGCGTGGCTTTTATTAACCTTTTTGTATGTTTCAGAAACGAGTTTTCCAGAACAAAAATTATTTTATAATATTACCATTGTATGTTCCTAATATGTTCCCTCTCATAATAGGACCTTCAGAGGATCTCTTATTGGGAAACAATAACAATTTTTAAAAACTATTACTTTGAGGTTAAATTGGTGCATATTAATCGATGCGCGAATACGGTACTAAATAATATCTGTGTGTTAGTTATATGATTATAATATCAGAAAATAAATTTAACTTACCGGGTAAAGAATATGATTTTTTTTAACTTAACAGGTGAAACAGTTGGCGGCGTGAAACTCACCAAACTGCATTTCAAAATTTTGCCGAATAGAATTTAGCGGAATATAGCAACTAGTAATGGTACTATTGAATTAAAAAAGTCATACACATCGTTACTGTTGCATTAAAGTATTCTACATAAAATTTTTGCGGGGGTCTCATATTAGGCACGGCTCCTTTACCTTATCTAGTGTATATGTACAATAAGTTTTAAAAGAGTGTATACAAATGAGAAAAAATGTATTTATTTCATGTTGTTCCATACCAGTGGGAAAATGACGGAACATTATTCTGGCCAGAACATTTAAACTAAAGTTTAAGCATTAATACGCTCCCGAAAATACTAGGTCTCGCTTCGGTGCATTTTAAAATTGTCAGCATCATTAAGATGCTCTTCATCTCGAAAAACAATAATGTTTGAGTTGTAGCACTTCCTATTGGTTATTTTAGTTTTCTATAAAACGTAATCGAATACTGAAAAGTCTTCTTTCTGCAAAATTTGTATTTACTACCCATCTTACACACAGACGCAGGATAAAGCAATAAAATAATATATTTTCTCTAGCGTTGGAATGTTATCTAGGAAGCAGGTCAATGTTCGGTAAAGGTTACACCTTAGTGGATTTTGAAGGTAGTAAGGTGAAGGTAGAAGGTCAACTTTGCAGTAATTTTGATCCCATGTAAAGTGTGGAAATTACTTATGGATGAAGCAATAACGTGACGACAACTTTCATAATTGTATCGAGTGCCGCCACATTAAAGCTTTGTTTGTTATAAGTTCCCAATAAGTCGTCAAAACTATTACAAACACTTTAAAGCTACTGTCACTTCGAAATAATATGTAAGTGATATCACTTGGTTGCCGTCAACTATAGTATCCACTTTAAAGTTTGGGCATTTTTAAGGTGCTTCTGCTTAGTTTTCATAAGGTTCCAGACACCAAACCGCCCCACCAAAATTGCAAAACCATGAGGTGATTTTCAATGGTAAGGATTACGTAGCTACTCAATCACAACTATGCTAACATAAACTAAAGTTACTTTTGCTATATGGTGGTAGATTTACTGATTACTATGTAATATCTACTTAACTGAAGTTGGGGTACTAGTTTTCGTTACTATAATGCTACTTAGAAGTTACACCCCACATTACTAATTGAACAACAACGAAGTAACCTACCAACGAAAGTAAAAATATTGTAATATTTAGACAACAAATTAATTTTATGCTGTCACTTCAGATAGCGCGGAGCATCGATTTCAAATTTTGTCAATTACTGGAAAAAACAAATACGTACTTTTAGGCCTTCCCACCCTATTTGCTTATTTTGTACACCTTGTACAAAACAGCATTTAATTTGTTACTTTCGTTAATTTATCTACTTTCTACAATCAGATAGTAGCTTCTCAGTCGAATGAACTCTAATAAGATAAGCCTTTCTACTTCAACGTTACCTTGCAAGTTTAATTGTTTCCTATGAAATATTTGTCTATAGTTAATAATAATGTAAAAACAAAACTATTCTGTATTCTATTATGTATTCTGTATTCTGACTTTTGTACCACCAAAAAACTTATTTGATTTTTTTTTCAGAATCGTGTACTAGACCAGGAGTGAAGGAAGGACTTTGCATAAAGTTAAGAGACTGTCCGTCCATTTCCGCAATGTCCACCGATTTTGACACCCCGATGACAATTGAGAGACTGAATTACCTTATAGAGTCAATGTGCGGTTACGTCGACAAGTCTCCTAAAGTATGTTGTCCGATTGAGGAGGTCACGATGACAAAAATGTAAGTTGTCTTAAGCATTTTAGTCATAAAGTTTAAAAGGTTTCAGAATATAGTGGAAATGTTAAAAAATGATAATTGATATTAATATAATTTTATGATAAATGAAACATAAAAGAAGATACAATATGGATACAAATTGTGGAATATTGCTTATATTTCTTAAAACATTCGTCATATCAAAAACATGTTTTAATTTAAGGGGAAATTATTTCCCGTGATATCAAGCAATCTTTCGTAGCACAAAAAATGTGATTGCCAAGGTAACCGATTTAATTTTTTTAAATGGCACCATATACTTTTTTTGGTGAAAATTAATATATTGGACTGATGACGATAATACTAATACATTTGTCCAGTCAGGAAATTGGTAAGATGCAGGTTATTTCACATCGTTCTGTGTTGAAACAGCTTCACAAGGAAAAGTGTCATCCATACAAGATGCAGCTCTTTCAGGAACTTGTGCAAAACGTGTTGAATTTTGTAACACTATGTTAGATAAATTTAACATGAATTTGGAATTTGGCAAAACGATTCTGTTCACCGATGCAGCCACTTTCATGCTTCATAGATTTTATAATAAACAAAATTATCGATATTGGTGTCAAGAAAATCCTCACTGACCAGAAAAAATTAATGTCTGGACAGGTATACTAGGAAATAATATCACTAGACCATTTTTATTGATGGGAACCTAACTGCCGACAAATACCTTAATTTGTTGAGGGAACAGATTGTACCTGCTTTGGAGGTCCTAGGTCCAATTCATCAAATATGGTGGCAAGATGGAGCCCCACATTATGAAAGGGTCGTAAGAGGTAGATAGGTCGCGAAGGTGCCATTAAATGGCCAGCAAGGTCACCCGATTTCAATCCGTGTGATTATTTTTAGTAGGGTTACTTAAAAAGTATAGTCTACAAAAAAAGACTAGTAGATCTGGAAGATCTTAAAGCGCGGATCAGAATCGAGTTACGGCAAATTCGACACCACACGTTGGCAATCTTGAGCGATTCGTTTTTAAAAAGACTAAGATTGTGCCGGAACAATAATGGCCGTCATTTAATGAATTAGTTCACATCCGTTCCATTTTTTCATTTATCCTATTAAAATTAGCTTAAAACGTTGATCTTTTGATTTTTTGACTCCTTGCTTTAGGACACAAAATAAAATTATAAAAATTGAATTTACTGTATTTTTTCTTATGTGATCCCATTAAAATTGTATTGTATCGTATTTATAAAGGTCCAATGTATTAATTTTCACCAATATGGTGCCGCTTAATACAATTAAGTCGGTTACCTTGGCAACCACATTTTTTGTGCTACGAAAGATTACTTGATATCACTAAACGGGAAATAATTGCCTCTAATAGTTTTATTTAAACACGTTTCTGATTTGACGAATATTTTAAGAAATATAAGCAGTATTTCTCAATTTGTATCCACACTGTATATATAAAAATAAATGTACATTATTTAAAGACAGCTTTGCAATAATTTTTTGCATAGTTAGTAATATTTAATATTTTTCATTTCTACTCAGTGCTTCATTAAATGTATCTACCTCAAAACAAAAATAATATATATGTGTGATGATTTTTTCTTTTTTCAGTGAGGAAACAACAAATTCAGAGGTTCAAACTACTATATTAACAAGGTACGACAATTATTATTATATACAAGGTGTTTAATTAAGTGTATACAATAATTTACCGATATACACAGGGAGAAACCTATAGCAACATGAAGATTGTACACTTTTCCAAATCTAGCTTAGTTTCGCTGTTCCTCGTGTATAGTAATATTTTTTTGAAAGATTGACTTATTCTTGTATAATAAGATTATATATTCTTTATTTAAAAATTAAAATTACTTGAAATCAAGAAAACTACTAGACTTAGTATGAGATAAACGTATGTTTGTTTAAAGAATTGTTTTGTTTTAGATATGAATTACATGAGCCAACAATTGTTTTTCTCAAAAGTTTATTACTGCAAATATTTGAAACAATATTAAATAATTTTGAATAATAATTGCATTAAGAAAAAAATAAAACTGAAGAAATTAATTCTCGGGACTACTTGAGGGGAGGGTGCGTTAGCAGTTAGCATTTTGAACCCTTGTTTTTATAGTAAATCTAATTTGTCATTGTATACTCTACAAGTAAACTACTGCATTTAAATTATGAAACATACTGTACAATAAGATGAAAATATCTAAGTACGACTTTTTTATTTTCAGAGAGGAAGTGACAACATCAATGCAAATTGGGTAAGATGAATAACCAATATATAAGTAAATTGAAAAAGAGAAATTGATATTTTTAGCAGTACCTATATCAAAATCTTAAGTATGTAATTGAAACATAAATTTTAAAATTGATTTTCAAATACCTAATAAAATCCGCACTATATCCATTAGCTAAGTGTTCAAGAGTTTATAGTCAGAACTAATAGAGAAATACAGGGTGTCCGAAACCTAAACCAACAAATAGAGGCAGCAAATTCTAGAGATGGTTTCATATCGATTTGATACAAATTATCTTATCCAAAGATGCTTCCTAAGAGAGGTAAGGCTCTTTGAAGGTAGCCCTTTGACATTGTTTTTATTTAAATTGTTCAGATCGCTTCTTATCTAGAAGGATCAAACTTAGGTTATGTGTTAACTTTTATACGAACAGCTTTCTGATGCAAAAATGAACTTGTAACAGGCGTCACATTTGGGAGCATCAAAAAATATTTTTAATTATATTTTTTTTTATTTTCGACTTTTCGGTATTTTTATATCATTTTAAATTAAATCAAAAATTTAATTTTATATAAAAAACTTCAAAGTATACTATTTCTCTATCTATTTGAAATGTTTGTCTTTTTTTCCACGATAATTACAAAATTAGAGATTGTTTGCTATGTTTAGTAGTCGGCTTTGGAAGACAGAAAAAGTCAAATTCTATAAGAAAGTTGGAATTTTGTATTAAATAATACCAAAAACTGGCAAAAATTTTAACATAACGCCAAAATAAAACAGTTAGTTATTACTTAAATTAGTTTAATACAACATGCTCTACATGGCGACGATTATTTTAAATGCATAAAGTGATTTGTTTCTCTAAATTTTAATCTAACCCTATGTAAAATAAAGCCCTTCCTCCCTTAGAAAGTGTTTTTAGATAAGACCACTTGTCTCAAATCGATATGAAATCATCTCTATAATTCGCTATCTTCGTTTGTCGGTTTAGTTTCGGGACACCCTGTATAATAATGTAACAGAAAAATACATACATTTTTAGTAAAACTGAAAATTTAGTACTAAAATACCAATGCATATATTTTGCCTCAATATTAAATTTTTGCGTTAACCCATATCATACTAGTAATGAGGTGAAATGACAAGATATCTTTTATAAATTTGTTGGAATTTTTATTCTAAGCTCAACGTCACTTTCTTTCAGAGAAGAAACGACAAGCTCCAACGAAATTAGGTAAATCCGATTGCTAAAGAAGTATGAAGAGAATTATATGGAAACAGTTATTTTTGCAATACAATAAAAATTCTGTAAAATATTTATATTATTGTACATATATTTATGTTTATTTATTTTATATTGTTGGTGTGCTAATAAAATGCTAATAAAAGTTGTTGTTGTTACTCTTTTTTATGAAGTGTAATAAAAATTATAATTTTAAAAATTAGACAAGACAAGTTACAAAATCTTTCTACTGAAAATGAAATTGTTATTTATTAAATTATATACAGACAATTCTGTACATCTAAATTCAATAAAATTAATTTTTATAAATTTCGTATTGAAGTATTCAATTATATCAGTAATTTTTTCTTATTTAGATCATGCGAAAAATTTAGTCGGCTTTGGAAATTTGTGTCGAACATCTGTTGCTATTCAATTAATCTTACAGGTTAGTTGTTGCAAAAAATATTTTATGTACCCCAACATACACATATATATTTTTCGCCCCTTAAAATACGGCCATTTATAATATCCGAAATCCGCATTCGGATTACAATTAATAAATCCCCATACGCACTGGCTGCTAATTCATAATTTTTCATATGCTTAAACGAAAACCTTTAATTTTACAAAAGCGCACAACCTCCACTCTGAATAATGGGGAGTTGATTCTTGCCGCCGTCCACTGTGTCCCGACATATGATATGATTTATAAGCTTTTAAAAATATAGGGTTGCGAACCCATAAATACCACTGCTGTCGTTCCCTAATGCTTTTTCTAATCATCGGGATATTATTCGTTAAAAAGTCGGCCGCACAAAATCCTTTTTGATATATGAAGATATCTGGACGCCACATGAAATGAGCCTCTGTGTTAAAAACGTAAAAAGGATGGTAATTTGTTAGAGAGCAGTGGGAAATGAGCCCTTTCATCTGTTGGACGTAAACTCCAGATAAAGGATACTGGAGTCTATGAAAATTGTAATAGAAATAGACCAACATTTTTACAATTCGTGCCAGATTAATATTGAAGTGTCACAAGGAAGTGTGTTATCTACATTGGTATTCTTTTTCTTTAACAGCAATCAATATTTATTCATTAATATCCATGTAATACTAAAATCTGCATTACTGTTTCTTCTCTTGATGAACTTCAAAATAAAGTCAATGTAACACTTCGCTTTAATCAATCTAGGATATATTTCAATTGCTTTATTTCCCTTTTGAAATTCCGGGTAAGGTATTTATCGATACCTGTTCTAAATTAGATTTTTTTGTTAGCTAAGATACCGAGATTTGTTTATATTTGAGATAAGTAATTTTTTTGAGTAGCAATAATAAAGTATTTCTCATCTACTTTATTTTATAGATCTCACCAAGAACGGCATTCATAGTATATAACACTATCATTAGCAAAGACTATTGTCCCATCTGACTTAACCTCAAATATATCATTAATATAAATGTTACATAATACTGCTCTCAACACCGATACTTGGAGTACACCATATGTAATATCTCTCATATAAATTAAATTTATTTATTTGGACAGCTTAATGTCTACATGATAGACGAGTTTTAAAATAATTTAAGCCTTAAGTCGAAGCCTGTCAGGATCTGAAAATTATGAGGGGTCATATCACCCCTAAAATCAACAATATATACTTCTAATACCGGCTGGACACTTTTGCTGCTTGTTCTCCAGTTGTCAGGCTCTTTCTGATTTCGATTGAATATTCTAATATTCTTGATTCCTGATATGTTGCTCCATAGTTTCAACACAGGATGCCTCTTATACATGGCAAAATCAAGCTACCCAATAAATCTTGCAGACTCTTCATAAATTCTTCTACATTCTCTTGGACTCCTCGTTGTTCTCCGATCACTTCTAGATGGTTCGAATATATTCCTATCACTGGCTAACCCTAATGCCTGACTAATCTCGGAATCTCGCAGGCCTTTGATAAAGCTGCTTACTGCTAACTGTTCTTGGAAATCTGCTGGTGCTGTGAGGCTATCTTCAATTGCTACAGATTTTCTTCATTGTCTTCGGTCTTTTAACTGTGCTTGGTAAACGTGTTGTAGGCCTCATTTCTAAGGCACTCTTCAACGTTTGATAATTCTGTTGTTTATCGTCAGTGTTCTTAATATCTCCATATCTTTACCCCGTAGAGCAACTATCATAAGTGATGTGGCTTTTTCTTCTTTTTGCCAAGGCAGCTGCTTCGAATTGTTTAAAGTAGGTGCTCCATGATACCTTTTCATCAAATTTTGGAATCTTAATCCTTGCAGATGAAATTAAACTGTTGTCAGCCTGAACAATCTCCTCCGCGGACCATTGTGACTGCTAATTTGTAACTTTATGTTCTAACTTAATTTGGCTTTCTTCTATGGCTTGGACTTTGACGAGTTCACTCTGTAACTTACTAATAATTTCTTTTACGACCTGAACTTTCTCTTGTATATCATTCCTCAAAAGATTAATCTTTACTCAAACTCTTTGACATTGATCCTAATTATTTCTTCTAACTTTTCATTATTTATTACTTGATTATTTTTCATTTCTTTCTGGCTGTTTTTATTTTTTTTGTTTAAGTCTTCCTTCATTTCATCTTGACCATTTTTCATTTCGTTTTTTAAATTGTCCATCATTTTCTTGGCTATTCTTCATTTCATTCTGGCTGTTTTTCATTTCGTCTTCATATCTTCTTGACTCCTTTTTATATCATTCATCATCTACATTAACTGTTTGAATGTTTCCTCCATTTATGTAGACACCAATGTAACCTCTACGTTGACTTAGGTTTGAAATACGTCACGTAGAAAAACAAACTTTATGATCTCGTGATTACACAATAAATATATTTCAGATGGTCAACAACTGTCAAATCTTTACATAATTAAAAAGGTAGGTGAGCTACCGTAACAATATGATCCATATGTTTGATGTCTGTCCATCATCCTCTTGATTGCATATACTTACAGCTTTGAACATTTCTCTCTGCGTGTTCCAAAGAAACAACATGACTCCGTCACGATCAAAAAAATAATCCGTCAGCTTCCTCTCAACTGATGCTGTAAGACATCCGAGGATGGGATGAAAGAGGAACGGCGTTTGATGTATGGAGTTATTTTAGTGTACGATACACACAGACCGGGAAGAGATACTATAGTGATTTATTAAAAATGATATATGTGAAAAAATATATATGTTCTCTATACGCATGAATTAGTATCCGGTAGGTAGATGGGCTTTGCGTCAAAGTTAAATGGGGATTTTGCTGGATAAAAAATGTTGGTGTCATTACGGTCGAATAAATTTTCATTTTGCAAGGAGATTTACTGCAATATATAATCTTTCTCCGTTTCGTGACTTGTTCTGCACCAGTTTTTTTGTATTATTATTTATTGTAGTATATATAGCAATATTTGATCTAATATTTCACGTTGGTAGCTTAACATTATTCCATTTTATGGAAAACAGAGTTCTGAAGTTATTTGAATGTAGATGCTTCGTTGCTTTATTACATGTAGGAATAACTATCGAATAGCATTGTTTAATGAACAAATTGATTTAATACAGCAAATAATAGTAATAATTTTGTTCCTGATGAAAGTAATCGTGTAAAGTTATGTTATAATAGTTTTTACAAAGCGTTTTATAGACCAAATAAGTTCAGTTCTTTAAAATTTTTATAAAAGTTTTATTATGCGTTATACAACATTTAAAAATATATATATAAGAATAGTAAACATATTATGTATGAGTCGTATACTTGGGCAAATTATCTACCATTTACACAAATGATCGCCATTGAGTTCAGGCTACCCCATTTTTAAATATAAGCACAAACAATTATGAATCTGCATTATACACCAATCTTAAAATGATTTGGTTTAAATATTCTTCACTAAAAATATGTTTCTTTAAATAATAGCAAAATACAGACTACAAAACGTTTTGTATAAAATTGTTTTAAAATTGTTGCATACATTTTTTATAGAACTGTTACATTACCAAAGTGTTTTATAAAAGTTTTCGATTCTATAAGTATCGTATAAAGACATTTAACCACGTTATATGAATTTGAAGGTCCTATAAAATTTATTTTATAGCAATTTATACAATCTTTATAAAATTTATTTTGCTAGTGGGAAGTTTTTGAAAATAGACACAAATCGGGGAAAAATGTACAGGTTTGAAGAATTAGAACAGTTCACATATTTAGAAACTATGTTTGCTAGATAAATATGAGAGGAAATTGAAGTCAGAATAATGCCAGGAAACAAATGTGTGGAGGACTGCAGATAATACTGAGAAATAAAAATATTTCTAGGCAAACAGATATAAGACTATAGAAAACAGTGAGACTAGTAGTGGCATACACCAGTGAAACATGGACGTTCAATAAAGTAGAACAAACAGGACTGAAAGTGTGGGAGAGGAAATTATCGAGGAACATTTTTAGAGGAAAAAGAACGGAAGAAGGGTGGGTCAGAAGAACGAATGGGGAAATAAAAGATTTATACAAAAAGACAAGCATAGTAAACGTGGTAAAATCATATTGTGGGTTGGGAATATTGAAAATTGAGGTTAATACGATGAGAAGGTGATCAAAGCAAGATGGAAATCAGAGGTGGGGAAGGATCTACAACAATTACAAATTGTAAGATGGAAAGAAAAAGCAAGAGAACGAAATAGAGAAGGACAGTCAACCAAACCATGTACCTTCTAGGTTCGTAGAGCTAGTATAGTACAGCTAGTATACATATATTTACATAAACATTAACTTTCCTCGAAATAATTGTAGATTTAATTTGGTCACCCTCTATACGATCCATTTTTGTTCCTTCAAAACTCACTCATAAAACTCGCTTTAATTTTAGAGCATCTCCCGCATATTGAATTCATTCGATCTACTTTATTTGTACATGGAAGGTAACACAACCACACGGTCCCACCGACAAAATTAATAAAGAGATCTTAATTAAGGCCTACGTGTACCCAAACCGAAGCCTACTTGACCGTGCAGACGCGGAATTTAGATTGCCTTATTCCTATGAGAGAACGACCGTATACACACGCACATTTTAATAAACCCGTATAAGTTACAAACGTCACTGCACTTCAGGGGTTTGCCCGTACATATAAGGGTAAAATGTATACGAAAGTGTCAGATATTTGCTACTTTAACATCAACCAGAATGAAAATTGCTTTTTGCTGTTCATAACCCTCGCTGGTCCACTTGTCAAGCGCTTCGGTGGTCCACGAGTCAAGTCGTCGATCAATTGCGCCTCGTTTTAGTTACTGAAAGTTACAATGAGTATACAGGCACAATTAGGGGTAAAATGAGGGTGCTAATCACACCAAAAATTCAAATTAGTACATCCGAAATTAGTCTTAGCATCTCCAGTCCATTAAGGAGAAAAAATTTTGACTGACAATTTTCTAAACATATGCATAGGTTGGGGTGGGCCTAGTGAGTTACCTTCAAGGTCACCAGATATCGCTCCTGTAGATTTTTTACCTATAGGGCCATTTTAAAACAAAGCTATATGGAATTGAAATTAACAGTCGGTAGCAAATACTGAATTAAGAAATAACCCTGACACAATAATAATAGCTATTAAATATTTGAAAGTAAATGACGTGATTTACTTTTAACAATGGTACGAAAATAGAAAACAATTATGGAATTTTAAATTAAAGAAATATTTATTTACTTAATTAAAATTTACACTTAGAGAAACTACAATTAGAATAAGTCCATGGCCAATCTCATTAGTAGTAGTAATTATTTATGGGAAACTTATACCAGGGTAGAGAGCAATGTTATCCGCAAGTTATGGACAAAATTTGGTCCGCGATGTTCTTCTTGTTTTATAACAAATCTTCTATATAACCCTCGGCAACTGAACTTGATCGCCAACCTCTATGTCGCTTTAGTCTCATGTTCACTCCAAAATCCAGCCAAAAGCAATGGCCAGTGTATTCATTGGCGTTGGAGAGTCGAAGGAATTCCGCTATATTTTTTGGCATACTTCAAATTATATTGATTCCAACTGGCAGGGTACAGCATTTATTACTTCGATATGCCAAGAAAAATTGCTGATTTGTCGTATTATGTGGTATAAGTTTTGCGTACTTACAAAATATATCTAAAAAGTTGATACCTCAGTAATCGTAAACATTCTTGGAACATAAATGACTGACATTATCATTTATGGCATCTACTGTCAAAAATGTGAATTCTTTCCTCCTACATGCTCCAAATACTCCATCGATTAAAACAACCTTGGCTAACAGAAATTATTTACTTGCTTCATAAAGAGTTCTCTGTCTAGCTTCGTAAATATTTTTTTCCACGGTCGGGAGTAGAAATCAGTTTCTATGACATCAAAATTAAAACAGAAGTAGTCGATTACTCCCAAAAAAGTATAATGCTCCCAAGGGAGTTTACATTATGGAGAACGTTTTTCATGCAAAAAAAAAAGATAACATTGAAATTATTTATTGACATTTGAATTAAATGTTACATTTGTACAATTTTCAAAATTAATATTAGAAGGAATATTACTATCGCTTACATTTACAGTTTTTGTGATTGCGCTAGTAGTGGTACCTACTAAAACCTGATTAGCAATTTTGGTCTTATTTTCAATGGAGTTCTTGACATAACTCTCAGTGACTATCGTTGATTTCCAACCAGCATGACGCTTTATTGTCGTGATATCCACACCAGCATCTGCCAGTAATGTCGCTGAAGATCTTCGTAAGCAGTGACCAGTATAACATGCAGCATCAGGTAATTTTAAATACGAAGCTACTACACTCGGAATTTTTCCCATGGTATTCTAGCCAACTGGCTGCGAACTACATTTTCCTACTTTGTAGTACAAAAAAGGCGCTTATGCTTGACGTGGGGATGACGAAGGGACAGGTATTTTCGAAACAATTCAAGCATATTTCCCACATCGGTAACCAGAAAGGTTCGTGGAATCTTTGTCTTAGTGTTTGGAATTTTTACAATCAAGGAAGAGCCTACATCCTCAATATCATCTACAGTTAAATTGACTAGTTCATCAGTTCGACAAGCTCCGGCAATCCCCAGAATTAATCCAACCTATAAAAAATCAAAATACTTAATAATTGAAATACCTAACAACAAAAGTAATCTTACTTTAATCATTAAGAATTCTTTGTCATATGCACTTGATAGAAAACGGTCGATTTCACCTTTTGTCAATATTTTCGATTTTTTCGCTTGATATCCGTCACCGGTTCTTTTCAAAAATGCGATCAGCTTGGGGAATTTGCTTATATCTATGTTGTCGTAAATTATCAAGCATGACTTAACCATAGAATATTGCTCCCATAATGTGGAAGACTTGTAATTCTTTGCATTTTCACTGAAGTATGCCAACAAAACATTCTCGCTGTATACTTGAACATTTTTCTCGGCGTACCACTTTTTGAACCGATTGTAGGCTATATCGTATAAATATTTTGACTTCGTAGGCAGCAAATTGCTTATTGCAATATTTGCAGTCTCCACAATCTCTTCTGACTCACAATTATTCATTGTGCGCTAAACAAACTTTAAACTAAACCAAACTAGCACCTTAATTTGACAATTCTTTTTATTTGTTTATTTTGTAGTTATGACAATAACTCAACGACTACTAAATAAATGCTCAAATCCGAATACAATAATTCTGGTGCTACTTACTTCATAATGACAAAATATTTGTTTTTAAGTTAATGAGACCGTGAAAAAAATAGTATATACCACTCGGGAGATATGCTATTTTGTCCTCGGTGCAATTTGAAGCGCGAGGGCGAATATATTATACGTTTCTAAAACTTTCACACAAAATATTCCTTCTATTTCCCGATGTGTCGAAAATATTCATTAATTGTGTCAGGGGTATCAGAGACAATAATGCGGCGAACTTCCGAGGGTAGAAATGAGGTTGCCGAGGAAACCCGATTCAACCACACGGATTCTTTCACCTTCACACGGATACTCGTCAACCTATGATGTAGTATCGAGTTCAAAAATCAACGGGCGAAAGGAGTTATTCGCCCTGAGCTGCGGTCCTCATTCGGCCGGACAATAAACGGCTCTTGTTTTCTACGCAACTGCCCCGTCGACTCTATGGAAACCTTTGACTTAATTTGCTTTGAACATATTCATAATATCCGCCGCTCGCCACTTTGCCGCTTTTAATTTCGTTATAATCATAATTAATCGAAAAAGCCGTATCTGTTTTAGCCCTTTTTGCTCCCCCACGTATGAAGGGTGGACGCCTGTTTTGTTGCCAACATATTGAGTGGACGTTTATAAAGTGAAGTCTGAGTCACACTATTGGACCGAATGTGTTGCTATGCACGAGAAAGGCCAATGGAAATAATTTTACTTCCGTTCTGAAGAGAAATTGCTTTTGTTTTTCTGCAACTTTGATCTATATAGTTGCTTTCATCATTTGTTTCGCTTCGTACAGATTCGGACAGTTCAATCGTTTCCTGCGATCTACAATAAGTAAGAAAGAAGAACTCTTGCCTTAAAGTAGTTCACACAGAGAAACACTTCCAATATTGCCAGACTGTGGAAATACCTAAGTAGCACAAAACAATGCCCCAATACTAGCCAAATCGTGGCAATAATATTAGCTGTATTAGCTGTGCTAGCTATGTTGGTAAAATATAGGATGTTATAGAATGATGTTAAGAAAATCTATGGGCACGTTCTATAATTAAAAATAGGAAAAAAAGTTTATATAAATATGGATCCGGAAATGCATTTTTTTACAAAATAAGTAAATATGGTGAATTATTCTTTTACAGTTCCTATTCATCCTGTTCCAGAGCTTGTAAAACGAGGTATTATTCTCCATTTATTGTTTCTGGAAAAAATAGACGTAATATTCATCTTCTTGAATCTGCCACCCGCATACCTATCTTTTGAGGTTAGATTGTCATTTAATCCTAGATTTCAGTTAATGTTTCGTAATTTTGGACACCAACTTAAGCAATTTAAATTTACTTGACGCCAATTTAAATCTGACCACGTGGGCATTGGACCTTGTTGAAACCTCTGCAATTCTAATTATATATCACCTCATTAATTCCATGTTTACAAGTTTTCTCTGTGTAGTTAGACCTAAAACATTTAAACTTATAATTCCGTCGTAAATTGCAACGTGAAGAGAAACTAGTGATGTAGAACCTAGCTTAGGCAGCTCTTTACGAATACTATCATTAAAGTAAGTTTAGGGTATGCTCTAGAGGTTACTTTCGTCTATATCCTAGACGCGTGAAAGAGTTATGCTGGAATAAAGCGTACGTACACCTCTCAGAAACCATTATTTAGATATGGGAAAGCTCATCACAACTTTGATAATAAGCTTCTGAACTTTATGCGAAAGGTAGCAGCAAGTTGGTTTCGGAAATATACATCAACTTGAGATGCTCGCAGAATTTGATTGAAGACGCATTCATTTGGAATTTTTTATCATTAGAATTGCGCATAAGTTTCTAGCGTTTTCAATTTCCTTTAAAAGAACGTCTTGGGTATCAATTGCTAAGCATATGTAATTTTTTTAATTTCTATTATTTGATTGAATAGTTTTCGGATTTCATTGTGGTTTCCAGTAGAAGAATACAAACACTTCTAATTTCCAACATATGCTTTTTTGAGCTCAAGAGAAGAATTAAATGATATGATTGTTACAGCAGGAAAATGGTTTTATCATTTCAAAGATTTCTTTTTTTGACCTGAACGATTCAGTAACACCATCTATGTCTGATGAATGTCGCTTCAACACTTGATCTCATGATGATCTAGGTCAATCAATATGAGAAATTGCCAGTATCATGAATCGTAATATACAACAATTGTATTATTATTGACATCGGCGATTTTGATATTTGCTATAGGTTTTTCAGATATAATTCAATATTGGGCCAGGGCATTTGCCTACATAATAGTTGTAGGTATTAATTCTGCACAGAGTTTATTATCTACTAAGTATTCAACTAAAAATATACGTCGCTGTTCTTTTAATACATTCTGTATTCAATTCAAGTTCATCTTTTTTTCAAGCTAATCATGTTTAACTGATAGGATCTATTAATTTATTCGAGCAGAGTATTCAATTATTCAACGAATGTTAACGGTTGTGTGCAAATGCTTTACATACTGTATAACGCATAATCGGTCAGTGATCGAGCGGTTTAAGATGTCAGTACTTGAACCAACATTGCCAGTTCGCTGTTGATTGAATCCCGCGGTCGGTAGACTATAGATCGGCTGTGTTCGTGGAGAGGATTGGCACTCTCTCTGCTGGTATGGTAGAGTAGAAGAATGTTGGCATGGGTCATGTGAGAAATTGATACCGGTCGACGTTTGACTACGTAATTAATGAAGTTTTCCAGGTTTTCCTCATTCTTGCACTGAATGGTGGTTGGGGTCTACTAACGTAAGTCGTTCCTGGTCGTTTTTAATAATGCACGATATACAACATTTGTATGTTTTTACCATGTGGTACATGGTAAGATGTAATGTTTTAATAATTCCAAGTAATTTATATACCGGCAACATAGGACGTACTAAAAAAACAAAACTTCGCAGACTATTGTCTCATATAATTAGTCCATAAAATTGTAATTAGTGCACTAACAGCCGCATCTAACTAATTTTCACGTATAGTGCTGCGATGGGCTAATAAAATTTAATATTCATAAAATTTCGGTTCACAACGGGAATAATAAATTTTAATAGTCTCTAAAAAAGTAGCTTCTATGAAATTTGCTCACAAAAGAAGCATTATGCATTCTCTGATATATTGTCCCTTTGATGAAAAATGTTCTTTCACATTCCTACACTTGAAATACAACACAAATTACAGGAAATTTTAGGTAGACTTAATAATCTTTTTTAATTGCAAAAGTAAGTATATAGAACCAAGTAGGATATAAATTTGAAAATTGCTATTCAGGTTTCAGGTACGGGTGTATCTGTGTATTTCAAGAATTTCAAGTCGCTAGCATATTAGCACAGAAAATATGACATTAGCCATGAAATTATAAAATATTACTGCACATCGATTGATACAAAAACAGAGGGAATTTTACTGCACGCCTATACCCCTACATATTGCAATTATTGTGTCGTTTACATGAGCGACAAATTGTTTCCTATTTTATTACTGATATTTGGCGTATTACAATTTAAACACCTGATGATTCAGTCATACTGTCATTAATTTAGTAGTAGTAGTAATAAAGACAGAAAATCAAAAAAAAAACTCGACTTTTCAAGAGATTATCAAATCATCCCATAACAAACAGTAACAAGACGCTTCTGGTACACTACAAGCGTTGCCACTCAGGACCACATACATGTGACAGAATGGTTATTTCTGAACTGATACATTTTTTTGTAATGACAAACTTTTTGCTTGCAATCTACAATCTGCAATTTACATTTTGTATATTCTTTGATGTACTCTTCAAAATTGTTGCACTTTTAAGGTATTCATTAATCGTCAGCTTTTAGTTATGTTCTAGAAAGTAGAATCAAGTTGAGCTTGTGATATTCCAAAATAATTTGATTATGAATATGAATTAGAATCAAATTAAATTACCCAGGATCAGTAGGTACCGAACACAGACGCATACGGAAAACACAGACGCACATGTCTATTATAATGTCTCTTTTTCCATGGCTCTGTTCAGCAGAGGATAACCGCGGTCTTTCACTACTTTATTTTACCCAACTTGAACTAAATTTTTATTTAGGCAAATAACACATTTTATTAATAATTATTAAAGTTCACTGACGTCACAAACACAAGAAATTCATTAACCTCTACCAAGCGAAAATGATAGCTGATGGATGCAAAAAAGAGAGAAGTCGGACCGTGTGCGTCTGCTCCAGATGCAGTTCGACGGCGGACTCGCCTGCATAGGAAAACGTACCCGAACGATGCTCGACTTATTCTGCCGGTAACGTATTGAATGGGAATTTGAACTGCCAACTATTTAGCTGTGCCCATTACGGCATATTCAATGTTGGTGCTGATTATTGCGGTTGGGCATTTATTATAAAAGTCTCATGATTTCAAATTGATTATACCGGGTATTTATAAAAATGCAAACTTAATTATTGTTTGTTTCCATTATTATTTAGCGGTTATATAGCTCTGGAGCGCTTGTTATTGAATAGACAAACAAGGTTATTGACCTAAATACGGTAGGTCAAGACTCAGATTGCCTGATTGTTTATAATTGAATAAGTATGTCTCGGACTGTTTTTTTGTTGATAGCACGAGGTATTTTTTTTTACTGTTTGTATTTAAATACAAAAAACATTTCAGCCTCTTAATAATTTAATCTAGTGAGTTTTGGATTTTATTTCACTATTTACGTAATGAAATGTGAATGGTTTATTTTGATCCATTGGAGTTTTGTATCAAATATTTTGTATGTTACAAGTTAATATGTTAATTGTACACTTTAAAAAAATACTGTATAGCATTAATTATATATTACAATAAGTAGGTACCATATTTAAATTTGACAACGACATCGAGTTGAACTGCAGCCAACAGTCAGCGACACGCTGAAAAGGGGTCTAAATAATGTTTTGAAAATATTTTTTTCAGCGTAAATATGCATTTAAATTTTTTTTTAAATAGCATTTTCATATTATACTCGTTTATCTCTATCTTCTCTTAAAATTAATGGCATTATGGCTGAATCACCCTGTATATTAGAATATCACTTGATATAATTACACAATGTGTATATTGCTTAAACATCTTGATAGTTAGTTTTAAAGTATGCTGACCACATCAAACCCAACAGTCAACTAATTACAAGACACATACCTATTTAAATACACTTATGCATCCCTAATTATTGTACTGTCATAACTCGTATTCGTCGCCACTAAAAGGTTATGCCTCACGAAAAAGATTTCTGTCACGTCGCCCGTTTCCATCAGCGTCTCCGCTCTAGTTTATGGGGTTGTAAAATTCACGGGCATTTCAACGTTTAATATGCACGCTGAAAGTGTGGTTTACACGCCTTTTACATTCGCATAAAATATCAGAACGCCGTAAATAAGTCATGACAGTGTGTCTAATATCGAAAAACCGACGGTTTTTAATACTAAGAGTAAATGTAGCCAGGTGTTAGAATTTTCATGATAAAATATACCTTCTAAATGTAGGATGCATATTTTCGTACAGTTTTTATAATTCAAAATGTATTTCTTTTAAGTAAATAAAATAGTTGCTGGTAAATCAGACGTGTGTAGACAAAAAAAATTCTATAGAAAATTTCCTTAAAAAATTGCAGAATTTCTGAAATTGCTGAATGCTGGAAATTACACTAGCCACTGTTTCTGGAGAACGTTTGCTATGATACTGGCTTATGCAGGAGCAGACTTCACCACTTTCAAAAGGCATGGTGGATGGAAAGCAACAAACGTGGAAGAAGGAAAACTTCAAGTAACTTCAAAAATATTGGCTCAAAGAGATATCAATAGAAATATAAACTCCAAACCAATTGTAAAAAAGTTACAGTTAAAATTTCTGACAGTGATAAGAAATAATTTAAGTTGACAATAAATTAGTAGTTAGTTCAAGAATTATGATGTATTTTTTGCGTGCGTGAAATTTTTTTTTCCGCGCTAGTTAGAAATATAGAACCTTTCTTAACTGACATTAGTTACTATGTGTACAACTTTTCAAAACACTATTAAGCACTATTTCATATCTTACAACTTAACCAATCATGGTTTTTTCGAGTTTATATTTTAAAAAAGATTCTATTCACTCTGTATTTATCTAATTAATAGTAAAAATAGCACTCTAATTCCCATTCAAATTTTTTTTATCCACAGAAATTGATGAGTAAATTTTGCTGATTTATATTCCTAATCATATTCATATATTTACTTTTAAAATGCATCGTAAAATATGTATATATATATAGACTTCGTATATAAAATTTCCATACCCGTAAAATAAAACAGCTGCACAATATTCCACATTCCACGCTATAAAACATTTATGATCACAATGTAAAACAATTTTATATTATGAGGGGTAATTCATCCGATTTTACATTCGCCAGTTAGGAAATTGTAAATTATTTCATAAAAATGAAATTATTACCTTAATTTGCAGATCTATAGTAAGCTTTACCTGAAAATAAAAACAATATATTAGCAGATTATAGACACAATTTTTAAAAATCTGTATTACACAAAATTTTTAGGCAAACTGTGGTACAAACTTCTATGGTAAAGAGAAAGGGTCAGAAAATATTTAGGTAGGATGCAATGTGCGCAAGATGTAAGTATGCAAGTGTCTACATCTTGTGGTGACTACACAATGTTGAGCTTAGATACGGCCACAAGCAGAGAGTAACTCACGATACTCTGGATAATATAAAAGCATCGAGCATTTGCAAAAGCGGAATTGAAATTTGCTGCAAGTTTTTCTAGTCTAATTTAGTGCTGGTTGGGAGATTAGCCTGCTGAATACTAAATTCCGCTCTTGCAGGATGGAATATATTTCTTTTTGGAAATTGTGCATTAAAAATGATGCTAACCATATATAAATTAAATTATTCCCATTCTTCTCTCTTAAAATACAATGCATTAGTTGTTTTGTGTGTATAGATTATGTAAAAATAAAAATGATGTAACATTAATACCCAATTGAAAATTCAAAAATTTTTTTCACCTACCTTTCCAATTATAAACGATTTAGTGTTTCTTAAGTTAAATATGAATTAACGTGGTGATATGCTGGGTGATTTTCGCGTTTTATCTATACAGTTTATGAACGAAGCAAATAAAAAATAAATAAATAAGTTTTATAAGGCCTTTCAAACGATTTAATGAACTGTCAACAAAATAAATGAGATTTTTTTGTAGGCAAACAATGGAAATATATTATTTCCACGGTCACGAAAACATATTGTAATTTATAAAGCATTTGATTTTCTAGCAAAATACATCGTTTGAGTTTATATTACAAAGTCTATCGAATATTTTCTCGTTGATGCAACAGGAAATTATAAATATTATTTTTCTTTTACCTCTAGCATATTTATTTCATATTGGTATAATTATTTACATGAAAAACCTTGTTTCTTCTTGTGATGATTAAATACATCATTTTAAGCTTTAAGCTATGTGCTGAGATCAATCAAGATTTTTTTAAATCTAATTGTATTAAGATCCATAAATAACAAAATAGCAGCTTGACGTATGCGTTTAATATCAAAAAAAGCAAAGCCATTTGTGTAACACTAGCAACACTGTGAACCACACGTTCAATCTGCAGTGCTATGACTCATAAATGTATGAAAGTCAGCGGTCCTCAACAAGTTTTGTACAGTAAAATTAAAAAATTTATTTAAAATTTCCCTTTTTTATTTCAGATTTTTCTGTAAAAAAAACTATTAAATATTTGTACTTATTTAAGGTTCACCCTGTATAGTACGACTCTATTGAAATACTGCTTACCATTATTTTATTCACAAAAATATAGTTATTAGTTAATAATCTGCCGTCTGGGATTCCCTTATGCTTTTGTTTATTTCTCTCAGTTTTTGCCAATTTAATGATGAATCAGAAAAAGTCAATATTTTGAGAAAATGAGGGATGACAATTTACTTATCCTCACACGTGTATTTCTCGCACAAACGCGGTGCGCAGGTCGCACAAACAATATATTAAATTGTTCATGGTCCACTGGTCCAGCATACATTTGGTAAACATGACAATAATGAGCATGCACCAACACGCGTGGCAAACTAGCAAAATATACGAGTAGTACCAAATTGCACGTTATTAGTCTACTAAGAGTCCCCTGTATATTCAAAATATTCAATTTTTAGATCAGTTCTGAATCAGCCTGTATATCTACAAGCGTGATTATCTTTTCCCGTTGTCTCTGGATTGGAGAACAATGCACCATTTAATTTCTATCTAAATTGGACCTAATATCCGATTAAGGAAGACTAATGAACACGCCTAGGTGGTAGATAAGCGCTGAGACTCGTCGAACATTTCCCATTTCTTCTCGTTAACTGGAGATTCGCGGATAATTAAGATTTCTGGAAGCCAGTCGGCACCAGAACAAACAACCTGCAGCCGGTCTAAGCGCAAACGAGTGCGTAACGTGTATATCGGGTGTTTGTGACGTCCTCGGCCTATTACTAATTGCGAGACGTGTCTTTGACACTTCCGAGGGTGCCGCACTGAATCCATTACGTAAGTTTAGGCTAGACCGGAAAATTCCTTAGTGGGGCACCCGAGTAAGTGGTTGGATGTTTTCGAAACGAACCTGTCAATTTTAATTTCGCAAGAGCCTAAAATAAACTCGGCATACGATGTGTTGGAAATTGATATCGCATAACAAAAACGAAACGTCAGATACATAGCCTACTGAGTAAAATAATAATACAGTAATCAACATAGAAAGATATAAAATGCAGTTACAAATAAGATATTCAGCCCAAGCATATGTCCCATTTTGCTCCTAATAACATTTATGTTATTTCATGGTTAAATTTTATATTCCATCACCCTGTAACTATTAAGAAATAGCGGCGATGTTATTTCTAACACGTATGTAGAATTTTGACACAGTTTCTTAAAGACAAGGAATTAGGTGTAGCTATAGTACCCCTCATTCTAATCACGAGGATTTGCCTAGAAGTCGGAGACCTATGCAGGAGAGCGGGCGGCATATTATTATTAAGCAGGCCGCATTTGCGCCCAGGAAGGACTTACGTGGATAGGCCCTAACCACCATTCAGTGCAGGAATGAGGAAAACTTGGAAAACCTCATTAATTAGGGAAGGGTGGTCAAACGTCGACCGGTATCATTCTCTCAGATTGACCCATTATTCCACCCTACTATACTCGCAGAGAGGGTGCCAATCCTCTCCACGAATTTTTTTTTTGGTATCAGAGAACATACATATGACTTCATTGATAGGAATTGTAGGAGATTTGATTTATATTAGCTTAAGTACCTTTCTAAAACAGTAAAAAATAGGTATATTATGTTTCCACAGACTCAGCAAACAAGGAACCACACAAAAATTGAGTAAGCTGATTAAATTAGTTATCATATTTATATCACATTAAATATAAAAAGCAATAATTGAATTGCCGACAATGATTTAAGCAGGGAATATACATGCCTGTTACCTGCATATTGACATTCAAGGAACTTGCAGAAAGCAGTTACTGACATGTATGTTCCTCAATAAATTGCCGCATTGATCCTTTACTAAAAATATATATTTTTTTAATTCTTCATCAGGAAAACCAAATGGATTAATTAAACGTTGTATCTTTCTTCGATGGATGTTTTGATTTAAATTTTACAACTTACTCTCGATGTGCATTTTTAAAACCGCAAATAATAAGCCGTCCATTTTCACAATTCAAATACGTTAAAAATCTAAAAATTTAACCCCTTGAGACCTGGTGTACATATACAGGCTGTATCACATAAGTATGTATCCCATGTATCTCGCTTAATATGCGAGACACATCAAAAATCTTTAATTGTTTTTTGTTGCATTTTTGGAGGCCTTTATGTTTGTAAAAATAAATTGTAAAATTGATTCCTTCCACCTGATATAAACAGATTTTTTAAATATCGTATGTGGTTCGCTGCGCCCTCTAGGCGGATAAAAAAATTTTTTATTGAAGCAGGCTATGGCCACAAAAAACTGTCTGTTTTTTCGTCTTTCATGCAATATACTACATGTTGCCCTTATCTTTCATATTTATTAATTTTTTTTCAATTTTAGTTAAAAAAAAATGAACCTAAATATTTTCGCGTTGCTCAAGATAATGTAGAACCTGTTTTATAGACGCCAATTGCAAAAAAATAATAAACAGAATGTACTTTTTACAGATTTTCTTATAATATTATTTTATTACATTGTCTGTGTCAAAATAATTTTAAAGACCCAATTGCTTCTAATGTGAAAAGCAATAAAATAATATTATAAGAAAATCTGTATTTTGCATATAAAAGTACATTCTGTTTATTATTTTTTTGCAGTTGACGTCTTTAAAACAGGTTCTACATTATCTTGAGCAACACGAAAATATTTAGGTACATTTTTTTTAACTAAAATTGAAAAAAATTTTATAAATACAAAAGATAAGGGCAACATGTAGTATATTGCATGAAAGACGAAAAAACAGGCAATGTTTTGTGGCCATAGCCTGCATCAATAAAAAAAATTTTTATCTGCCTAGAGGGCGCAGCGAACCACATACGATATTTCAAAAATCTGTTTATATTAGGTGGAAGGTATCAATTTTGCAATAAAAATTTATTACCAATAAGTTTTCTCTATCTCTTAAAATAAAAAAAGTTAGACAGCCTTAAATTTTGGGTACTTTATAGGTTTTTTTGTTATTACTCATAAAGTTGGCCATGGATCTCAAATTTTACCAGCATAAAGGCCTCCAAAAATGCAACAAAAAACAATTAAATATTTTTGACGTATCTCGCATATTAAGCGAGATACATGGGAGTGGCCCTCTTATGTGATACAGCCTGTATGTACACACAATCTTAATTATTATATTTTGATTATCTGCGGAAGTTATCCCTTTAAACTTTATGTACATATCACTGTACATCTATTTTATGAAGTAATGTTACCAGCGCTGCTTTCAATCGGACAATAGTAGACTTACGGAATTTGTTGGTTAACATAACCTTCCATTTCTGAGCTGTTCGTGTCGAAAGTCATATTTGTCTATAAAATTATTAGTTCTAGACCATTTTGCATGATAAATTGACTTTGAAAAATGAAAATACTTTTTATACATGAGGATGTACATATAGTATGAATAGATGAATATGTTTTTCAGAAGTTTTTATTTGGTAAAAGAAAAAAATGGATAAATTAAAACCAAAATATAATTTAAGTGACCCAAGAGATGTAAATGAATGTATTAATTGAGTAGAAAATTATTAGACTTGGGTGAAATAGCAGGTGATGATAGCGAAGATGAGATGCTTCATTATGAAGATTCTCAAACGACGAGAGAAGAGGTGGATGAGCAGTCTAGGATGGAAGAAGAAAATGTAGATAGTGAAGACATTGAAAATCAAACAGATATGGTAGATCATATGTCTAAATTTGACGACAAGAAAGAAGCTACAAGATGCAAGATGATGCAGTGCAACCAGCTGTCTCATATTTATTGCAGTAAATGTAAAATTCATTTATGCCTTGTTCGAAACCGAAATTGTTCATTAAATTTTCATACTAAGTAGCACATATGTTTACTTATTACAAGTATTCATTTTGATTTATTAAAACTGTTTTTTTTTTGTTTTCATGTGCTGGTTTAAAACCAAAATAATAGATTAGTTCATTATTATTTCACAACAGGGTTGTTTTATTTTAGACCACATGTACATCAGTATGTATTGTTTTAAAAATACTATTTTTTTTGTGGACATTGAATACATTGCTTAAAGTAGCACAAGATAAATATTTATGAGAAAAAAAATTTTTTGAAGCTAAACAAAAATTCAGGTCTGAAGGGGTTAAAGTGATGAAATATAACATTGAACCTTAAAATGACGTAAATGTTATTATGACTAAAATAGGATACATATTTGGCTGGTTAAATAAATAATATTAAAAAAAGACGATATATTTTACAATGAAGAATAAACTACCGGACATTTTAGGTGACACTGGCATCTTTATTAAAAATTACTAAAGGAATAATATAGCAGCAATACGTTGACAATTAGATATTGCGTAAATGAAAATATTCTACTAGCAGGAGCAGGAACGAATAATGACTTCGGTAATTCGAAAACAAAGCTCTTGGAAATATTTCATAAATTACATTCGGAACGTTCCAAGAAACAGATTCGAAAAAACAATAATTTACTTCAGTTTCGTTTTAAGACAGTTTACATCCAGATGTCGACGAGTTAATAATTTAGATCCGGAGCGTCTACAAGTTCGTTTTTTGTCTTCTCGGCAACTTACAAGCATTTTTATGAACACAAAAACCAGTCTACTGCAGAAGGATAATCCCCAGGATATTATTTGGGAAATAAATATCAGCGTTGGCGTAGTTTGCATAGCCGTCTGCGAAAAATGAATGCCATTTCTGCATGCGACAGTATCAAACACGTTACATCTGTGGTATACAGGGTGTTTTGTAATTCCGACTATTTTGAGTTTTCGAAAAAATGTTATAGCCCAACTAGCAATTTGGTATTTTATAATAGTTTTTTTTATATTTTTAGATATTAATAATATTGTGTGAAATTAACTACTCAGTGGACAAAAGCCCCAACCTGCGTTGAATTACACCCACAATATCTTCCCATATATTCCTTATTATTAGCTTTAGTAACATTTTTTTACTGTTTTAGAAAGGTATTTTAAGGTAATATAAATCAAATCTCTTACAATTCCTATCAATGTTACAAAAGCTAATAATAAGGAATATATGGGCAGATATTGTGGGTGTAATTCAACGCAGGTTGGGGATTTTGTTCACTGAGTAGTTAGTTTCACACAATATTATTAATACCTAAAAATATATAAAAACTTTTACATAAAAGGTGAACATTTTTCAAGTAGGTATTGTCATATTTAATTCATTGACAGGATGTCACTTTTTGTCATTGTCGATATTTAACTTCAAATAATTTTAATTTTTATAATAATTTTTATAGTTAGATATTTGATTCAACTTAAATGAGACCACCTGAAAAAGCAATCCTAAAAATGCAGAAATAGGTCAGATCTCATCCATTGTGGTTGAATTTGTCGTGTTGCCACTGCCAAAAAGTGAAGTTAGATATTTATAGTGTTTCATTAGCAGGTTAGTAAATTAGATTTTTTTAAATAATTATTGAATAGAGCTTTGTCTGTGTAATTGTTCATTAGCATACCTAGATGTTTGGTATCAGAGAACATACATATGACTTCATTGATAGGAATTGTAGGAGATTTGATTTATATTAGCTTAAAATTATTAATTATTTATTAAAAAGGTTTCGAAACAAATCTTATAAAACAGATCAAAAATATTGTAAGAATGTTTTTATAGCAACTACACAACTAAGATTGTAAAGAACTTTATTCGTCGTTGAGATTTTGTAAGGCCTGTTGGAAACAATTAAAAGATTAATTATATAATGACAGCAAGTCAGCAAAACAACAATTTTATAAGTGCTCTATTTTGGTTCCTAATAATTCGACATTTTTGTACCATAACATCCATCAATAAAATGAAATTATTTATTAACTGTATCATAAAGGTATCAGAAGGTATAAAGTAACGAGCATCTCTGTTTAATCACAATGTAGCAACAAGAATATTATGTGGTATATTACTCAATATTATTTTACGCGTTATACTGCACTTTGTGAAAACAATTTTTACTGCGTAGAAAATTTGTCTGTGAATTGTATGGCCCATGTCTAGTAAATTTTGGATGTACCGTGGGTTAAGTGATTAATTTTTTGAAATTACATGATTTTTGAAGTTACCACTAGCACTAAAATTATTAAAATCATCATAACTGTCTAAATTGTCTTCGTTTTGACTAATCAATATTAAGGAACCGGCTAAATTTGTGAAATTTTTATAATTATACGCAACAATGATTTTCAGCGTTGTGTCAAAATGGCTGTCGCTTATACAATAATTTGGTTGTAAAAAATCAGCGTTAAATGACAAGCGGTTTCTGTAAAACACTGTAAATTATGATTCTATAAGGAATTTATCATAACTAGCCCGTATCGGAGTGGTAAATATATGAAGCATTTAAAACCATGGATTTTTCATATTTCCAAAACATTTAAATCAAACGGGTGAGATAACAGTAGTAATTCTTTCAATTTGGGAAAAAAGGTCATAGTTTTTGATAGTTTTTGTGTTGATAACATTTCTTTACTTTTCTTCTAAATGCGCTACTTCTTATCATGAGCAAGAGGTAAGACTGTACTTCTATCGTTCCTTGTGACACAAACAAAACAATTTTGCGTCAAAATAAATGTTTTTCTGCTGTAATTGTTATATTACTATTTCTGTTTTAAATGTTTATAAAATAATTATATATTTGCCATATAAGCTATTTTATTATTTAACTGTCAAAACTTTACTACGATAAATTTATAAAATATTTCAGTTACTGACAATGAAATAATGGTACTTGGCGCTGTAATAAAAATGTATTTCGAAAACAATAATAATATGACAATAAAACATAACTGTCGTATAATGAAAATGAAAATTATAAAACTGTTTTACTGGTTGGGAAAGCTCTGTGAGATTCCTTTTCTGTGTAGTATGACGCTCCGGCATATTAACGTATTATTTTTGGACACTGTAATTTTATATTTCAATAATTATTGCATGCTTATTTGTTTTGTGTTAATACAAGATTTACCAACCCAATTATTTACTGAAAAAATTCAATATAAAGCTATTCTCGAATGAATAAGACACATTTGCTCTGAATGCGTTTTTTAACACGCAATATAAAAGTTGAAATAAATTGGACAGACGCTTTTATTAGGTCTTTTTGACAATTTAATGAACTGTCAATCACGCGAAATAGGATTTTTTCATTATAAATAAATATACATTTTGTTCGCGGTAACATATATTTCTATTTATTAAAATCAAAGGCCTCAATCGAATCTATCAGCATAAAAAGTAAAATACGTTATATCTTGAAATTTTATTGGTTTTTGTAGTGCCTGCAAAATATTTTGAACTTCACTAAAAGGAAAATGCGTCTATGATGAAATGTGTTTATAGTTTGTTTATTAGATTCAAAATGATTCTATACCCGAGTTCCAATTTACAGCGGGAGACGAGTACGGGAGGTGAGGGTTGCAGGGGACAAGATTCCATAAGCGTGCCACTTGGAAGGGTTCAAAGAACACAAAATTATCAAAAATATGTTGACGTTGAGTGAACGCTCGCATCATCATCTCCACAATTATTGTAATGACGTCCGTTTGGACACATCTACCTGATGCGCATTCCCCGGATATTACATTTTAACACTATAATACACTACACTATACACAATATTAGTTATCTGGTTACTTGCACTCACTAAAACAGTCACTAATTAACAGTTAGTACATATACAATACTGGTGAAGGAAATCCTGACTACATGCTATGAATATGGGATTAAAACAATGGTCGTATTCGTGGACTTCAGTAAAGTATATGATTAGGTCAAAAGGAATAAAGTAAGTAAAATATTGAAACAATTTGGGATACCAACCAAACTGATTAGGCTATTGAAAATGACCTTAGAAAATACTAAAAGCAAAGTACGAATAAAAGGTGCATGTTCGGAAGGTTTTACTATTGACAAAGGACTGAGACAAGGAGACGTACTCTCGACGCTTATTTTTAATTTAGTACTAGAAAAGATCATAACAGATGGTCAGTTGAGCAGAGAAGGATACATACTGTTTAAAGGTCGCCAAATAGTAAGTTATGCATATAATGTGGCCATTATTGCCCGAGATAGTAGGGAATTAGAAGAAGTAACGAAAAAACTAGTGGAGGAAGCACGTAAAGTGGGATTGCAGAAAAGTAAGCTTTTGAGAATAGGAGAACAAAAAAAGATACCAATTTCAAATTGAGAACGCAGCATGGAGAGATGGAGTTTGAAGAAGTTCAAGAACTGTGATGAGGAGCAAGAAATTAATAGGAGAATAATAAAACCAAACAGAAGTTCGGCAGCAGTCAGCCACTTCCTGAAATCAAAAAATTTGTCCAGAGGAGTAAGATTTAGAATGTATAAAACAATTTTGAGACCGACAGCGCTGTATGGCAGTGAAACCTGGATCCTCAATAGGAAGTCAAGAGAAAATCTTTTAAGGTGGGAAAGGAAGAATTCTAGGGGAAAAGAAGACGAAAGAAGGCTATGTAAGGAGAAACAATGAGGCAATATATGCACTGTACCAGACACAAAAAATTGACGAAGTTGTAAAAACCAGAAGAGTGCAGTGGCTGGGGCATATATAACGTATGAAAGATGAAAGGACAGTTAAAAGAATTGTAGGGAGTAAACCAAACCACAAGAAAAACAGAGGGAGACCGATGAACCGATGGAAAGAGGCAGGGGAAATAGAACTAAGGGAGAAAAATGTCACTAACTAGCTCTGACAGAATACATTTGAATATTATACGATAATAATGTCACGTATAATTCGCAAAAATGCCCTTCTAAATATTCTGGCATCCTGTGAGATAGCAACCCAAATTCATCCACAAATTATCAATCAATCAATATTTACAACATAGAAAAATATGTGTAAGATTCAATAATACTTATTCTAATACACACAGCATTGAACTAGGAGTTCCTCAGGGCTCAATACTTGGTCCACTAATTTTTTTGATTTTTATAAATGACCTTCCAACTTATGTTAGTACTGATTGCACTGTATTGTACGCAGATGATGTTACACTTGCAGCTGCTGCAAATAGTCCTGTTGAGCTCCAAAGTTATCTGAATACCTTATCGGAAGAATTTACAACTTGGTGTTATAAAAATGCATTAGTATTAAATGCTGAGAAATCAATGTGCATGCAGTTTGGCTCTCATCAGAGGCGTATCTTTTCTTTCGATGTTTAGATTAATGATAAAATAGTCAAACTGTCGGATACTACTAAATTCTTAGGTTCCTTTATCGACTGTGACATGAACTGGAGCAGTAATATAGAAAACATTTGTAGAAAGTTAAATAGCGGCTACTACGTTTTGCTCCAGCTAAAGTCTGTACTTAACAAGAAACAGATGATTGATATTTATTATTCATTGATTTACTGCCATTTGTCTTTTAATGTTATTATTTGGGGTGGTGCGAGTGGTGCCAACGTTAATAGAATTTTTATTTCCCAAAAAAGAATTATCCGATTAATATTTAAAATTGCACCCTTAACTTCTTGTAAATCTTACTTTATTGAAGAAAATATATTAACTTTTCCGTGTATTTATATTTACAAGTGTATATTGCATGTTGCCAAAATGCATGGCTGCTTTGTCAAGAACTCTGACCTTCATAGCTACGAAACTAGATGTGGCAATTTACTAAGAATACCTCTCCACAGAACATCCCTGTATGAAAAAGCTCCATCTTACATGGGTATCAAATTTATGAACAAACTGCCATTAAATATTGGATCAGAATTAAATTTTAAACTTTTTATAAGTAAACTTAAGAGTTTCCTAATTGGGAAGTGTTTTTATAGTGTGGACGAGTTTGTCAAGTAGCTGTTCTGTTATTTGTTCTATTATATTGATTTATTTATTTGATGTATATATATATATATATATATATATATATATATATATATATATATATATATATATATATATATATATATATATATATATATATGTGTGTGTGTGTATTTATTTGTAAACTGTACTGTTTTGTTCATCTCATAATATGAAGTATAATTATAATGAGTTGAGTTTCCAAGTAGCTGTGATTTGTTGTGATTGTTACTTTTATTTATTTACTTGATATATACGTTTGTAGTATGAATTATTGTATCGACCTATCCAATGTCATCTTATATGATCTTGGGATATGGATTAATAAAATTATTATTATTATTATTATTACTATTATTATTATTTTGTGTCGTCATCAACCTCCTTCCGCGAGTATCCACCATTTTCCGTTTCACAGTCGTGTTTTGCTTTGTAGCTCGTTTATTGAACGATATAGCTGCACTACTCACGGACATTCTTGTTAATAAACTACATATTTGAATCGCACCACTCTCACATTTTGGTCTCCTTAATCCCTTCATACAAGTTTTTTATCATCCGATATTCCTCACTTGACGTTCCTATGTTGTACGCAGTCCATCACGACCTACATTGTATTTTTTCGTGGCGCAGTTGCTCGTCAAGAATCCATCACAAGTGTGCACGCGGCTTATGAATGTGCTTGGGGTCAATAATATGAATATCTAATATTACCTACATTCAAAACATAAAACACTATCCCTAACAGGTTTAGTTTGGTTAGGAGCCCTAAGTAGAGAATCGGGGAGATTGTAATGGAGAAAGAATCGTTCCTACAACTCTGTCCCTCTTCAGTTACGTGGAGCATTGTTATGCTCGTATTATGTCCGTTCCACATGTAACAAGGGGCCCTGGGAAGCTTAGGGTATTGTTCTTGACCCCGTTCGCTTCATTTAGTGGAAGGGAATTATAAAATAGCTAAATTCCGGATCGCATGTAGGAAGTTGGGATTTATCACAGTACGGGAAGATGAAGCTAATAATAAGACTAATATTTGGTTTACAGAGGAGAGTGACGGAAGAAAGCAATAATGGCAGTGAAAATACAATTAAGTTATCGATTTTATTTGACTTTTTTTAATTATTTAAATGGTACTTGACAAAATGTGAGTTAGAAGCGTGCGTGATATCTTTTGGCAAAGGTGAAATAATCAGCATAACGAAACATGAGTGGCTTAATTTTGCTGCATCACAAATTGTACCAAACAAAATATAATTGAGTTAAATTCCTTCTCTCTGACCAACAGTAGCAGAATTATGGCAGCAAACAGTTTTTGAATCTGACATCGTCGCACAACTACCATATCAGATGTTTCTACTTAATACAAGTAGCCCTAAACATACTTACTGTGAAGGGTTTTCTCACGACTGAGAATGATGTTTGGAACAATTAAAATAAGTGTTCAAAATGACTGCCGTTTCTTGAGGATTACAAAACGTATACAAATATCGTTGCCGGAGAATTTTCCCCAATTTTACCTTAGTTCAAATGCAGCATGCCATGCTACTAAACTATTTCCTCACAAACTTCAAACAAACATTATACAGTCCATGAATTCTGTAACTGAGAACCTTAACAAACTTATTTTGAATTCTGTCAAGGCAAAATATATGTACATCGTAATAAGGACTCCATATAACACAGGCAAAATTTAATCTACTGCAAATATACAGAATATATTTTTAATAGCTCTCATAGACCTAAAATCTTTGTATATTCTTGTATTAGAACCAACCAATATTACACTTACTAACCAAATAATGTAAATGTCAATAATGTAAACCAATAAAAACAATGGGCCAAGGTGAAACCCTTGAGGAACTCCTGAAATGATACAAAACATGTTAGAACAATAACCATGGACGGTGACAATTTTCAATCTATTAAACCAATATTACCACAAACACCAATTCGCCATTAATATGTTTGACTCACTTTGTCGAAAACCTTACTGAAGTCAACAGAAACAGAGTCTACTTGAATCTGCCTATCATGGCATGGTTTCTGGGAAGTATCATATATAAGTGATTCTAAAACTTTACTAAAAATGCATAATTTACTAATACCACGATAATTTGAGTCATGGGTCTTATCTCCCGTATTATTGTAGATAGGAACAATAAAATTAGTTTTCCAGACAGGCAAAATCATGCCAGATTCAAAGGTCTTGTTAAATAATATGGTGAGAGGCATATGCAAGCAATACGAGCACTTTTTACAAAAAATAAGGGTATATTATCAGGCCCCTCTCCTTTGTTTTCATCAAGTGCGTTCAATTTATTGAGAACTTGTTCCGGAAAAACTGAGACCAGATCAATATTAAGATCAGACATGCTATTATTAAAATTAACACATGTAATGCTGGTTGCATATTTTGTGACGTCACTAATTCAATTCATTATTCTTTATCTAAATGACTTAATCTCCAAAAAACTTTGCAAGCATCGACCGAACTAAGGCGAGGTCCATACCTACTCCTCTCATTCTATCTACTCGTATACCTATGTCCTTCAACTCGTGTGTAATTGCCCGAATAAAATCCTTGCCATTCACATGCTAATCTGCTTTATATTTCAGGAAATATTAACGGAACATTTAGCTATCCATGCGACAATTCTCGGTGGTTATATTAGAGGAAATTCTATGGCTCGGAGATTGTCGACGTTCGCTGGGGTGCATTTAATGATACAGGTGGGGTATTGTCCGCCAACTTGGCGTAGCTGATGCATATAGAACTGACTTTCAGATATTATTTTTCGAATATTCAAGTTTATAGTTACGTAATATTTATTTGCTTGTCAATTCTTTAGAGAGTCGTATATTCCAGACTTTATTACTTTAAAAGGAATTATTACCAGTCTATTTCTTGAAGCTATCCAGTACATTAAGACCGCCAACATTGTGCAGTAAATATTCGATGCTCCACCTAAACAAATGCATAGGTATTAGCAAGTTTACAAGCCTAATTACATTTTTAAAAAGGAAAGCTTTCGGATATCAGCCCAAGAAAGCAAAAATATTTATGAAGCTAGAAATAGGACGCTTTATGAAACAAGCGGAGGATAAAGAATTCCTGTTAGCCAACGTTGTTTTAATCGTTGGAGTATTTGGAGTATGTAGAAGGGAAGAGATCACATTTTTGGCAGTAGATGCTATAAAACATTTTCAATCATTTATTAATATCAAAATTCCCAACACAAAACAATGTTTACGATTACAATCAGGATCAATAGATGCTATCAATTTTTTAGATATATTTATTTATTTAATTTATTCAAAGCACATACCCAACAGGCAATTGCCCAATTACAAGGTACGGTAAAACATATACAGTGCAAAATAAACACAGAAGTGTGTACAAGACACAAAGATACTAACAAAACAAGAGAAAAACAAACGAGAGACAAAAAAATGAATATACAAAAAAATAATAATAAACAGAGAAATATATAAGTAAACCTATGTTACAAAGCTAAATACCTATCTAAACTTAGCTTTACTAAGTACTGCATTTTTTATAGCTTGCATTGAACAGCAAAAAATATCTACACTAGATTCTATATCATTGTACCTTGAGATAATTTGATACAAAAGCGTTGCTACAAGAATATTGGTGCGTGAGTAGGAAGGTTAAAAATATTATTACTTCTTGCTTAAACTCGTGGTATTTTGAATTGGATATTGCTTAGAACACTTGGACATTCCAAAATGTTATGAGCGATTTTATACAAGAACATTACTTGGGAGACTGCCCTTCTTTTAGACAAGGTATGAATATTGAACCGATCAAGTAATAATTCATGCGGAACACCCTGAGGAGGATACGTACCGTCCAATAAGTACAATGCAGATTTCATAAATCTACGCTGAACACTTTCTAAAGACGCAATATGACCAGCACAGATTGGGCTCCAGACTATTGACGCATATTCCAATTTCGAACGAATGAGCGTAGTGTATAGCAAACGTAAAGTACATATATTGGCAAACTCTTTGAAATTTCTGATAATATAACCTAAAGTCTTAAATGCGGAAGACGTCATAAAGTCAATATGTTTAGAGAAGGTTAAAGTTGGCTCGAATGTTACTCTAAGGTATTTAATGTAATTTGGTCTAAGGAGTATTGTATTATTCAGTGTATAATTAAATTAAATTGAATTCTTTTTCCTAGTGAATGTAACCATATTACATTTAGACGCGTTCAAATGTAAACTATTATGTAGACACCAATTGCAAACATTGTCAATTGCACTCTGTAACCTGTCACAATCAGCAATGGTGTTAATTTCACATAAAAGTTTGAGGTCATCAGCGTACATCAGATAGTGCACCTGCAAATCCCAACAATGTAATAATACAAAAAGTAAAGGTCCGAGTATGGAATCCTGCGGTACACCAGATATTTGATGAAACATGTGAGATTTAAAACCACGATACTGAACAAACTGATACCTGTTACTTAAATATGATAAGTTTTAAAAGGGAGTCAGATAATCCAAAAGCATCTAGTTTAGTTAATAAAATATCATGATCTAGTCTATCAAAAGCCTTAGTGAAATCAGTGTAGATAACATCCACCTGACTCCTGTATTTAGTAAGTACGCAAAACTTCGACCACTGAATACGATTTTTCTTGACATATCAAATTAATAAAAATTACCTACTACTAATATTTTCATTGTTTTTAATGTTTTATTTTTACTTTTAGACACTAGTGCCTAAAAGGGTGTCATTTCGAAATTCTAATCAAAATTTATCAATTTCGAAACGCTTTCACAAAAACACTGTTTCAGTCATCCTCAAGGGTTTAATTGAGCGTTGCATCGAGACATAGCCGGAGGTTCGAAAAGTACTTAAAAATAATGACTATAATAACGACGTTAGAGAGAATCACCTGATATGATTGTGCAAGTTTGACAGATTCGATTGGGGTCTGGAAAACGATCATTAACGCCTCAAGAAAATGTTCCATTACTCTCCAGAGCCCTCGAAGACCGACAATCATCGTTATCCGCATTGTTCCCGTCCCAGGCCTCCCTTGATTGAACCGCACGAGGACGGGGTGGAAGACAATGCGCAACATGTCAGCCAGAGTATTAGTTGTAGTTATAAATGTCATGTGCGACCTCCCTTATTGTTTCTGTCATTTCCAGGGAAAGATATCCGTATCCAGATGCATTCTTTCGCCGTTATTAATGTCGCTGTTACAAAAACTTATTCATATACGACGGGCGTTATTATAAAAGCCGTCATGGTCGCTGTGACATGATGATGGCGGGGATGCTTATTGCTCTCGGATGTCTTCCGGGTTCTTTACTACTTCTGCCCTGATTTAATTGCTCGTTTGTCTTGGATTTTTATGGGGTACCGCGAGGCAATAAACATTCGGTTCGGGCGAAATTTCGTGAATTTTATAGGTTCCTGAGTGCGGTATGTGGACAATGGCCGATATAAAAAGTTTCTCTTAAATACCTACGTTTATTGACGATAGCTCTGATAGCATTGACGTTTGTTCCAATAAATTTAAAGGAACTTACTTCCCAATATTGAGTTTGCTGTTTGTCCGCCTTTAGTACAATTTATAGAAATTTCTTAAAAGCTGAAACTAGTGGAATTAATAAATATTTTACTGAATCATACAATAATTTGTGCTCATTCACCGTCGCCAAAATTTACAGAATAATAAAAATGGCACAGCAGCACGAGCCACCATGTGTTGGCCGTTAAATACCTGGCGAAACATTACCTGCCAGGTCAACAGACAGGGTAGAAAATCAGAGTCTGCTTATCTTCATTCTATCCGTTATTATTTAGGTGAGGTCGTTTACATCATCAGCAATGTCAATCTTTTTTGCCCCCGATTTATTTATAGAAAAGTGTATAGATCAAATCTTTAAATAAGTTAGTTAGGTCTGAGGATAAAGTATTTAATAAAAATAACTAATTTAAGATAATAGAATTATAATGATGAGAATGGCTTGGTTCAACTTTCTTTTATAGGTTTATATGTACTCTACGCTCTTTAAACCTATCAGCAAGGGTCGAAACAATATCTCAATATTATCTTAACCAGACTATTATCTTAACACAAAGAAGTTTATGCTATATTTTTTTTGTGGTGGTGAATTTGATCATTTGATTAGGTGTGGCAAATACCAGCTCATTAACAAGCATTTTTGATCCCCGCACAAAAAACGGGAAACCCATTTTATTATTTTTGTGAAATCGTGGAATTATTTTCGTGTTATCCTTAGTGTTAGTTATTTAAATGCTGCTGAGCATATATACTTTTATGTCAAATCTCAAATTATGTTACACTATAAGTTTGTAGGTACAATTTATATGAATGCTACTTGTAAACCAAAATGAAAAAGAAAAACTGACGAATCGTACTTTCCATAGATTAGTAAAAGCCTTGACTATATACACTAAGACGAGTCAATCTAATGGGAGACCTTGTTGGCCTGAATGGGAAATCAACTCTCGCGTAATGGGAAACGAACTCAAAAAGAACGTTTACGCTTGGACTATTTGCTAATAGATGGCGTAATATTAGGTACTAAAATGACATGAATTTGGATATATAATTTTGAAAGCTCCTCCCATCGAAGATGATTGGTTCATACATATTATATTATGTATAATCGTTTGCAATAATAATGACATTCTTTAAATTGAATTTTGCTATTTCTTCTGAACTGCTGACGTATTTGTAATGAAATCTAATTTCAACTTTTAACATTAGTAATTAGTTGTTTCACTTACCAATATAAATTTAATGAGTTTCTACTCAGAACTTCGAGAAGTTCAAAAACTGTTTTGAGAGAGTGTCATTGTTATTTCAAAAGCTTGTATGTACTTAAAATTCATAACTTTAATGACATTCGATAGGATTACTGTTTGTTTTATTATTAAGTGAATGTGTTAATCATGAGGAAGAAGGCAGGAAATAAATGTTAATTTTTAAAATGTAATAAAACTAGATGAAACATTCCAGAAACAAAACTTTTCCGTGGAAGGCGAAAATCGACTATAATGATAGATTTTGAATTCTGATAAGTAATTATAATAATTTCATCACTATTTTTAATAAAAAAAATTTACAGAAGTGCAGTTATCCAGTTCATATTCACTTTCGCGTATCAATGAAAGTCAAAGCTTAAAATATACTAACCGCCAGATAACACTTTTATCATACTCCTCCAGCTTTGGAAAATTCAAGTGAAGAAGTCATTCAATACGTGTCGATAAAAATATACAGGGTGGGCCATTAATAAGGGGACATAGAAGAGGAGCAACATCATTGGGAGGAAATATGAAGATATAGTTAAATATATCTTCGTAAAATATTTCTGTGGAAAAAGATACAAGGTGTCAAAGTTGAAATATTTTTATTTGTGTTTTCTTTTTTTGTATTAACGCAAGTATCTCTCAACTGATTGTCACCAAATTTGGTAGGAAAATATTTTTTGAGAAAAATAAAAATAATTTAAGTATTAAATCAGTTTTGCTAATAAAGGGCGCCGCACTAACAATGGCTAATGATGCTTATTGTGTGTTGACAAAACATTTTGATTCGGTTGACTACAAAATTGTAACCGACCATCATTTCTACGTAAAAACATAGAACTCTACACTTGGTAGAGTAGAACTTGATAATTTCTACCAATTTCGAAAAAAGTGCCATAAAGGTTTCTGCTTATACGCGACTTCAAAAACGCTATTGAAATTTAATTCAAAAAAATTAGTAGGTATTAATGAGTCGTTTATTTTTCTTAAATGTCCAGAGTAATTTTGAAAAAAAACTCATATTTGAAAAAAAAATTATCTACATATTTACTTTTATTGACAAAAATAACAACAGAGCAGTAAACAACTTAGCCCTTGAGCAAACTCTCTCTACTTCTACATGTTTTAATTAATTAAACTAATTATTACAGCTAATTACAGAAAATTTTCAATATGGCAATTTTCTAATGCTCCTAAGAGATTTCCTCACGTCGAAAAATACATTTGGTTGTTTTAGATCAGTTTTCTGGAAAACGGTAGAAATTTCGTTAACAAAAAATAAGATAGAAATTGTCATCATCTGGCAATGGTCTATCTGTTTTAATAGGTATCTACTACATAAATTATGATTGCTTTTCTTAAAATATGTTTCCCTACCAAATTTGATGACAATCGGTTGAGCGATCCTAGTTATTAAAAAAAACGAAAAAAAATTATGTAAACCTGTATCTTTTTCCACAGCAACATTTTAGTAAGGCATATTTAGCTATATCTTCATATTTTGCTCCAAAACTGTCATTCCTACTCTGGCACATTATTAATGGTTCACCCTATATGATACTTAAAATAATAAATAAATTTTGAAACACATTTTTTTTCTGATGAGGCCTTAAAGTTCACAAATTATTTTTATTAAAAACATTAGCGCATGTAAATTTATTTAAATTTGCATGCGCAAATGTTAAATTATTTGAATTTTTAAATTAATTTAAATTTAATTTTAATTTAAAAATTACTCTTCAAAAGGACTACAAAATAATATTTATTTCACACAATTATACTTAGATCAAACATTGAAAAGAGATACTTGGTGTTTTAGAATTACTAATGAATTTTTCGCAAAATAATAATGCATCTTATGTAGTAAGAGAAACCCACACGATAATCTGCAGTTCTATATGTCTCTTTATAGAAGTAGGTGTCGAATTTATTTGAATTATCTTAATATGTTTAAAGGAAATAAAACAGAAAATGTAAATTTTGGCATATCGCTGAAAACTCTTTTAACAATCTTATTTTTGTGTTTTTTTTTAAATTAATTTACAGTTCATATTCTTACTTCTCTAACGCAATAAAATAAACTGCTTATGTTTCAAACTTTTTGATCTGTGGTTTGAATATAAATATATTGCCACAATCTTATTATTTAGGCAGGTATATGAAAAAGGGTCACGCGGCCACGCCCTCGAAACGCCTTCGCAGTTTTTTGCAGATTAAAATAGTAGCCCTTTATTTCCTTCGTTTGAATAAATGCGTATGGTTACACAGTACGACATCTAACAGGAATTATGATAACTATTTAGGTCTTTATTAAGGACTGACTCTCTTAAGGGTAAAAGTTCCTTAGTTAAGAAAACAGTGGAATGGAAGGTGCTAAGGGTGCAATCAAAACAATACTTTTTAACCATATAACCAAAGAATTTGCAAGCATTTTTATAAAGACGATTTTAAAAATATATGTTATAGAAGAAAAATGAACGTAGCCTCAAGAAAATTATAACCTACGAGTATAAATTGTTGTCATGGCTGTATACAGCTGCGAGTACTGCATTAGATCAATCACTTTAGCATTTTTGTTTTGCCTTCATCTGAAATTTTCATCTTGCAGTTGCTCTGTAAAAATGGTTCCTTCAAGCAAGTACTACAAATACGCTGGCTCTCCAAAACACTATACAAAAGGAATGCAATTAGTATACCTACAGATTGCATTCCTTGTGTGTAATTTTGCTTAAAGAAATAAATAATAATTGTCAAAGAAATTCTGGATAAGCTTCTCAAATATTTTTTCGCCATCAACAAAATTTTGATGTACCTAGATATAAATGAAACTGGCAGAAGCGTGCTACTAAAATTTATGAGGAAGAATTTTGATGACGTTTTATCGCTTAGATGGTAAAAAAGTAGTAGTTTACTATATTTGCTCGGTTATGCACCATATTTTAAGTAGACACACTTGTATGTATAGATAATGCTAATTGCGTAGCTATGCACTTATAATATTTTAGAGTTATAAAATATATTGTTTCTCGTACCTACATAGTGCTCTCCTGTTAAGAATAACTTATGCTGAAATTAAGTAATAACGTTATCATTTGTAAGTAAAAGCATCTAAAGTTGATTTGGGAGCTATTAATGAATCGATTCCGGAGTAAGAGTCTGAGAAGGTATTTAAATAATGATTTGAAAATATTTTATTTTCAGTGTATAAACGCATTTAACTTTTTTAATAGAATATTCTACTCATTTTCCCCCAAAATTAATAACATTGACTGATCATCCTATACAGTATGCGCCAAAAGTATGGAATAAATTCAATAAAAACGAAACAATTATTTTTTGGGAAAAATCCTCGAACAGGTCGATTTTTAATTTAAAAAATACATATTTTAGCGTAAAATGTGATTTTCAAAGGTCATTTATTTTCGAGTAATGACGTCATCGATTTTTTTTAAATGGCAACAGCATATTTTTTTCCTTGATTCTGAAAGATAGTTTAATTCTCTATCAGACAGTACTAAAATTTTGCCCTCTTACATAGGAAAGTTTTTGAGTAAATGACGATTGAATGTTAGAAAACGTAAATCAATTAAAATAAAGCAAAAACGTTATCAAGTTTAGTTTTTCGAATTCCATAGTAATTTTATGGATCACGTAGGTGAAAATCTTTGCAAAGTGTCATTGTCACACCGACTTTCTAATAAGTATTGTAAGCGACATAGAAATTATTATTGAATTTAAAGTATTATGGCACATTTAACTGTTACTCAAAGAATTGAAATTTTAATTCTTATCGGATGCGGGAATATGACTAGAACTCAGCAGGAAGTTTGCGATTTATTTAATGAAAAATATCCAGATCGCCCTATCAGCCAATCAACAGTCAGTAAGGTAGGTAGAGTCCAAATTTAGAGAAACTGGCAATGTTGTAAATATTGGACGTCCAAGCATTAATGAAAATCAGAAACAGAACATTTTGATAAGTATGTTGGATAATCATCATAATTCTTCACGATTGGTTGTATTAAACAATGACACTAGTCAGAGCACAGGATCTTGAGGAAGGAAAAATATCATCCCTACAAAATTCAACTTGTGCAGGAACTCAATGAAGATGATTCCGATCGCCGCTTACACTTTTGCGAAATTCTAATGGATTTATGTCAAGGAAATAGAAATTTACACCGGCAAATGCTTTTTTCAGATGAGGCCACATTTTGTCTGAATGGTACAGTAAACCTTGAAACTTGCAAATATTGGAGTCGGGTAAATCCTCATTGGATGGCAGAGGCACATACCCAACACCCTCAGAAATTAAATGTGTGGGCTGGAATAGTTGACGACAGAATAGTAGGGCCTTTCTTCTTTGAAAGAACCCTTACAGGACAAAGATATTTAGAGTTTCTAGAAAATGACCTTGTTCCAGCCCTTGCAGTATTTTCCTAACGATAATGACCCTGACATTCCTGACGATAGCATATGGTTTCAGCAAGACGGTGCACCTCCGCACTATGCGCGCCCTGTACGAGATTTTTTGGATAACTGTTTTCCTGGGAGGTGGATCGGCAGACGCGGACCGATAGAATGGCCTGCAAGATCGCCAGATCTTACACCTCTTTACTATTTTTTATGAGGATACTTGAAGTCAAAAGTGTACATTAATAAACCACGTAATTTGAACTTGAAGAAGAACTTGAAGAAGAACTTCAAAATCGCATTAGGGACGAAATACGCAGAGTTACCCCAGAAATCATTCATGATATGCAAGAAGAATTTCTTCACAGACTTGCGCATTGTCAAGAAGTTGGTGGATGGCAATTCGAACATTTAATTTAAGTATAAAATTTAATCAATTGTATTTTATTTTACATATCTCAGAATTGTTACTTTTTTATGGATAAAATTTACGTTTTCTAACATTCAATCGTCAATTACTCGAAAACTTTACTATGTAAAAGGGCAAAATTTTAGTACTGTCTGATAGAGAATTAAACGATCTTTCAGAATCAAGGAAAAAATATGGTGTTGCCATTAAAAAAAAATCGATGACGTCATTAGTCGAAAACAAATGACATTTGAAAATCGCTAAAATATGTATTTTTTAAATAAAAAATCGACCTGTTCGAGGATTTTTCACAAAAAATAATTGTTTCGTTTTTATTGAATTTATTCCATACTTTTGGCGCATACTGTATAATTGAGGAATTCTTGTTTTTTATTTATTTTTCTACACATATTATTTTTTGTTTTTGTTAATTTTCGAAGAAAAAAGTGTATTTTCATCTAGTCCTATAAATGTTTTCATATTTGTATTGATGAGAAAATTATAATACCATTATTAAAACATTTTTTCCATTATTTAAACACATTTGACAACAGAGTCCACTTAAAAATTCTCAAACGTCTCATTATAATCCCGAAACTGGTTCAGCAGAAACATGCAAAGCTTTTACTGGGACAAAACCCTGTCAATTATAAAATGTGCTGTTGCACACGGAAAAGAGATCCACACAAAGAACTCTCCCCCCTCGGCGTACATTCGAGCGGGGCGCATAATGCGTTTTATTGGGGTAATTTCCTATTACAATATATGACGGATAACGATATATATCATAAGTTCGGATTTTTCAAGAGCCAAAACAAAACATTTTTGGGACCCTGTGAAACGTGGTGGATCCGGTAGACAATAAAAATGTGACAGTGCTCGAACTAATCTCTCTTTTGTGTCACGAGGGGAATCTGCAGATATGAAATTCATATGTAAACGTAATCTCCTGACAGGTTTCGAGCCTGATTTCGTATTGTAATGTGCAGAGTAAGCACACAGGGGCGTTTTTGATTCTTAATTTCCCGAAGAAAGCTTTCGTTATTCCATTGCAGTATTAAAACATAACTAAAATCAACTCGACTAACTTATTTAAAAATATAGCTGCTGGATAAAACGCCATTTAGAAAAGGTTTGGATGATACCAATTTCTGCAGCATTTTCAAACCTATTTCTTGTGTTCATTCAGTGAAAAATGTTGGTATTGCTCACAACTTTGATCCAATGGCATTGCAGCAATACTGAGGCAGGATGACGTCATTGATACATAATTTGATTTGTACCAAGCCGCTTAGGCCGAGCAGGAAGTAAGCAGACCACTTACATCTCACCTGTATACTATCCGTATAAAACTACCATTTCCGCGTATTGGAAATTCGTAAATTTAGCCATTACTATCGACATGTGAAACAATCCGAGATATTTTAACGGCTGCACGTTGTCCCGTAAATAGATGCGATTGAAAGTGGCAGATTTAAATGCACACTCTAGAATATTATACAATAATATTATGTCATGTAGTCCTAACGTAGCAACTGTTTCGCTTCAACACTGGAACGCTATATGGCTTTGTCGTCAGAAAATTTGTTAGGTATCAGGCCGTATGACCGTAAGTTACAGGTTGATTAGCTTCTCTATTAAAAGGTCGAGTAATTTTTTTCTGTTTTCTTTCTTTATTAGGCTTCCTGAATATGTGGCTAGAATTAATGGCATTATAACTGAATCAGCTTGTATACAATAATAAACAGAATATTATAATGAAGTTTATCTTCTGGCATACCGTAACAAATATATTATGATTAGAAACATTGTAGGGTGAGCCAGGTGTGGCCACAAAGCAAATATCTATTGAGCTTACCGTGCTGTTCACAGCTGCCTATGTTTATAAATAATTCAAAATTATCCATTGTTTATCATATATCAATGATAATTTGTGTATTTTACATCGGCCGACAAACATGTTTGATGAGAACGTTGCATTATATTTAAGAAACGAGTATTCTACATCTAATGTAATATTTGCATACTATTTTAAGATATTCTTAAATTTCTCAGAAGTATGATTTACTCGATCATGTGTGAAAACTTTCATTTCATCGTCCACAATTTCAAACGGACCTCCAAAAGCGGAAGGACTGGTCTGTAATTGATCAAATTTATTCAGCAAAAGTATAATACCAAAGAGTAACCAAACGTTTAATTTGGTCATTGCTAAATTACTTCATACTGTCTTACTGTGTAGAAATTGCATCTTTAGCACAGAAAATTGAATTTAATTATTTGTTCAGTGAGATGATAGATGGGCATATCAATGCTTTTTTCATTATAGCTCCTACATTTATCATATATATTTTTTGTACATCTTTTAAACTTAGCAAAAAGCCAATGTTAGTCGTCAGCGGTGCCACCAGACATATACCAGTTTCGAGTTTGTTAGAGCCATAGGTGCTACCACCGACATAAGAGGTAGAATGTTATTTGTTTTTTATTATAACATTTGTTATATGAACAGAATGGACTGTGTTAAACCTTTAACACAGGACTGTGTTGTTTTGTGTTTGAATAAGTAAAATAGTTTAAAATAATAAAATTATAGTGTAAAATAAGTAATAGTGCAACAACAAAGCAAAATATGTTAAAATAAGCTATCATATAATACAAAGGTTTATTGAACATCAAACAAGGGTACCCATATTTATTATGAAACAAATTCTTCCCACCACACGTCATCATGCGTCGTCGAACAATGGAGGGTCCGATTTCACATTTTAATACATTTTCTATACTCCGGAATGAATAAAATCAAAGACGCGTGAATGCCGAGGTCCTAAAATTCATCCTCCGATGCGTTAGGTTTTATAGTTTCGGTGTAAAACAAGCATTAAAGCCTTGTTATCTCCGACTTTATACTGTATAGGAAAATTATAAATATCAGGAAACTGCCAGCACTAAAATGCTTTCGGTTTATGTAATAAATATTTTAATAAAAATTTTGCAGTTTATGATTCATAAAAGTATATGATGAATAAAGAAACGGGTAACAATTTTATTATTGCTATCATATTTTTCACAAAGATATTTATTACGATGAGCTAGCAAATAACATGTATCTCTGAACTAAATATATAAAAAAACTATGAAGCTAACGTAACCTCGTGTAAATGCGCATTGCTTACTTGCTAAATTGCTAGATCACCTACAAGTCAAAGCGCCTAGCATAGCAATGTGGCAAGTTAAGTTGTGATCTAGCAAGCAATACTCTAATTAAACAAATCAAATGCCTCTGAGATGATCTATGTAAACATTTACCTTATTTGATAATTCGCACATTATCAAATGATAAGGTATGTGACATATCTCTTGATCTAGCAAGCGATGTTCAAATAAAACATATAAAATACGAAAAACCTGAAGAATGAGATGTGACAAACAGTGTGACCTCGCGAGCAATTTTCACGTTCAAACTGAACAAATGTAATAGGAAATGTTAGAGTAACTTGCTAGATCACTTGCGATTAAATTATGTGATGTGACGGGATCTAGCAAGTGATATAGTTCTTTTATCAAATAATAAAATATGTGACAAAGTCTGTGATCTAGCAAGTAATGTTCAATTAAAATATTCAAATAAGATAAGAAACATCTGAAGTCTATTAAGTTACTTGCCAAGTCATACAACCTGTTTATTAAATAATAAGATGTGACAAAATAAGTGATCTAGCAAGCAATATTCATGTAGAAACAAAAAATTACTGTGAGATGGCATATCGAAAACCAATCTATGTAAATATTTGCGTTACTTGACAGATTATATTTTATCAAATTACAAGGTATTATGTGATACTTTATGTGATCTAGCAAGCAATTTTCAAATAAAACAAATGAAATATTAGACGTTCTGTGAAGTCTACGATTATTGAAGTAACTTGTTAAATCACATGATGAAATTAATTGATGTGATACATTATCTAGCAAGCATATTTGCCAAACCATATAGCCCGTTTATCAAATAATAAGATAAATGTGTGATCTAGCAAACAATATTCATGTTCAAACGAAATAAATATAATAGAAAATATTGCTGACGTGTAATTTCTATTATTATTAGCGCTATTTGCTAAATCGCTTATGATCAAACCATGTGACGTAAGATACGATCTAGCAAGCATGTATGCTTGCTAGTTCACTACTAGTAGCGTGTTCATTATTTTACCGAATAAATAAACTAATTCAATGCAAAAATTGAGACTGTAAGTCTTATCTATTATTAAGTTTATATTTCTTAAAACACTTTAAATATTTTAATATACTTAGTGAAAAGGAATCGTTACCTTCAGACAAATAAAATATAAAATATGCTCGACTGATTAACTGCTGAAAAACCAGACAATATGTCCTCAACCGGCGTACTAAGACGAAAAGCAATGACAGAAATAAAAATCTTTACGAGTGAAGTTTTCAAATCTTCAAGAGTTTTTATTGCCACACCGTTTCTAGGGTCTCGGCGAACAACTAGATAAACTCTGAGAAAAATAAAAAATGAAGGCTCATTTAAATAACACAGCACGTGAAATAAAGTATTTTTTAGAAGAGCGGAGGATCAAATGTCTCTCATCTTGTATAAAATAGAGATCCATTTAACACTGCCGTAACTTTCTATCCAGCCAGTCCTTCTCTTTATGATAGTTTGACAGTAACCCATCATCGGCAGTTGAAAGTTAAATAGGAAATTTATACAAGATGAGATTCGCTCTTGACATAAGGAACAGGAATATTTTATGGGGAGGAACCAATTCTATACACTGTATCATTTACGGATATCGAACTTTCAATTTTTACATCCAGATTTCGACGATATATCATTTATTGACTACAATGTAATAACTTATAGTAATAACAGAACTTTTTCTCTATTTAAGTAAATAGTAATTGTCACTATTAGAGGTGCAAATATTTAAGAAATATACAGGGTGCTCCGTATAAGAACCGACACAGAGCAGATCCCAAAATATTGCAATTTAACCAAACATACTTATATAAAATATATAAAGTTGCACATAGGCGGAGTTACAGGTCTTCAAAGTTAGGCCAAATATTTCGAAAAAATTTAATATCTCTGAATTAGTTTAACTTCAAATAACCAAACTTGGTAAATGATTTAGGTTTGTTATTGGTCTTCTTTGACTATGATTTCAAGTAGACTGAAACATTACAAGGTGTTCATTTAGAGTGAGTCACCCCTAAAATTATATCAAACTGTTATTTATTCCATTGATTGAGTATAAAGAGATATAGTATCCCACGCAGAATTTAAGACACTTTTTTATTCTTGTTAAATTTTAAAAAACTTTAAGATTTCCAAGAAAAATGAATTAATTAGAATAAGATGTTGATAGTCATTACTAGAAGAAATCAAAAATCAGTAGTAGGCTTTGTCTTTCAATTTGACAGTTAGTAACCCAGTAAACACATATACGTTAGAAAAACGTTTATAATGGCCCATACAACGTTTGAAAAAGGCGTGCCTTTTTTACGTACAATCAACTTAAAAATGTCGTGGTTTTACACGTTTCTGGTAACCAAAGTACAAACGTTTAATATTAGTAAATGTGGAACGATCATTTTTAGTATTAATAAGCTTTAAGTTTTACGTTTAATAATGACATTTTATTAAGGTTTTTAACTAACGTAAATTAAACCTTGTTATTTTAATGTCCAAAAAGATGTTTCAGAGACGTGTTTTTTAACGTGTTTTACAACGTTGTTTTTGGATCCTTCTGGCGGCATTGTACAGGGTGGTCTAGAATTATGTACCATAAATGCAAGATTAGATAGTACGTTAAAAAATAAGGGTATTACATATATTTAAAAACTAAATAATCCTGTAAAACCGCAAAATAAAAACCACTTCTTTAAATATCTATAATACTTAGCTAACTATAATACTTTTATGATGAATTTACTTATTTTAGGTTTTAGTACAATTAATTTTATGTTACCACGTATTCCATCCCTTTAAGATTAAAGCGTTGTTTTGAGTGATAAGTATTTTTTTGAAATACATAATTTCAAATTTAAAAAAATACTATCCAAAACTACCCCTTAAACATGATTGAATAAGTGGTAACAAAAAATTAATTATCCTAATATCATATACTCCCCCATGAACTCATTATTCAAAAGTATCTGAAAGACATTAAAAAAAATGATTTTTATTTCATCCCTGAGAGGGTTATATCTCTCTTATTATTGAGTTTTGAAAAAAAATTTATGTAAAATAGTACCCTCATTTTTTAATGTGCCATATGCTCTAGTATTTACGGTACATTCTGGACCACCCTGTATTAAATAAATAATTATCAGGGAATTAATATAATATAAATAAAATAGTTACAAAATCTTCTCTCATTTAATCTTGTTCCTATTAATAATTATTATCGATATTCCAATAGTGTGGCTCGAATTTGAACTCACTATGCGCCTATAAATAAAAGTATTAGAAAATATCAATTATTGTTTAATTTCAAATTTAGGTAGGTAACAATAAATAATTGGTTTTAATATCAGTAATAGTTTATTAAATAAATAATAATACGTACATAATACAAATAAAATACAAAAATACCAAAATAATATATCTAAAAATAATGAAATTAGGTCTGAACAAGTTTCATATCAATAACTTCACTTACATTGGATAATATAGATTATTTAAACAAAGTTTAAACTTTAAACATGTCTAAGTTTAATCTATTATAGTTATAAATATAATAATAATGCTAATAATAATAACAATAATAATAACCTAATATAGAAGTAGATAGTCAAGAAAGGAAATAAAAAAGTTTAAATCATTCCCAATCATGATTAGAAATATGTCACTGTATCTTGAATTTTAGTATAAAGTAAAAAAATTACCAAGTCATAATAATTGTTACCCATTTTACAAAGTAATTTAACGTAGGCATGTACGAGTACAAAATTCACACGTCTACTTTTACTAATTTTCTCATCGCCTTTGTAAGTATTTTGAAACATAAGTAGGAAAAGTTATAGTGGAATAAATTTAGATTCCATTATATAATTATTTGTAACATGTAATGCAAAAAAAACTAATATTCTTATATTAATAAAATTAAATTAAATACTTATAGAAATAGGTATACTTACCAAAATAAAATAGGGAAATATTTCACGGATCACAGTAGGTACGTACAGTGATGAATATGCAACTGACAAGCTTTTACAAAAAAGAACTCGAAATGGTATGTGTGTAACACGTGATCTTTATCTACCAATAAGATCATTAAATTCGTATAGAACGTTTAACGGCATTATAATTGACACGTGTAATAAACGGCAATTCGCTTCCTTATTTCAATGAATGGTTATAACTTATAACACGTTTTTGTTCAATGTCAATATATTAATCAGTTGACACAGACGTTTTATAAAGGTTTAAATAAATAAGTTTTATTTAAATATTTTAATAACGTTCATTTAACGTTACAAAAGATTTGCCAACATTCTTTGTTAAAAAGTACGTATTTTAAACGTTATGTTAGACTATTACTTTTCTAATCATAAAATAATGGTTGATTTTGTAACGTAACACGAATTATCAACCAATGATACGTTGACAATAAGTTTAAATAACGTATGTGTGTTTACTGGGAATAAAACTACAAAACTAAATGAAAATATAAAAAATAAAATGAAAACTAAAGAAATTGTTCAAAATCGGAACCACTTTCTCTAAAACATAAATTTACTCTTAGTCAAAAATTTTAATTTATTATGTCTAATAAATGATGATCATTTCTTATACGTTACATTTACTCGTAATACCATTCTATAAATCTTCTCGGGATTCCATTGGCAAGGAATATACAAAACCCTTCAATGTTCCCCAAAAGAAAATAATCACATTTGTTGAGGTCTGGCAATCGTGGTGGCCAGTTTTGAGGACATTTATTTCCTCATCCAAACTATTTATTTGGGAACTTAAAATTCACAAAGTCTTTAACAGTATCGCTAAAATGCCCCATTATGCATAAAGCAAAACTCTAGTCTAAGGTGCAATGGTAAATCTTAGATCAAACCAGGGAGAGCATTTAATCAATTTACGAATACGAGCGAAACAAGCCTCATCAATTAAAAGAATTTTCATGTGAAAATTAATATCCTGATGCAAGATAAACTTGAGGCAATAGTTCTTGCACTTTTAGAATGTGATATGGATGTAGTAGGTAACGTCTAAGAATTCGGTGTACAGAAGTTTCTAGTTTCTCGAGATAAACGTTTAGTATTTACTTCAACCGATTGGACCGGAGAATTTCAACCGGAGGTCTCGTATGAGAGATACCACAATTCTTCTACAGAATCCTAGAACAAGTAACATGTCAACTTGTTCGCTGAATGTAAATTTTCCAGCCATTTTCAACAACAAACAGTAGCAGAAATAAGATAATTTATTACTGTCAAATTTGAACAACAAAGCCTACTACTGACTTTGATTTATTCTAATAAACACTACTAAAATCTTGGTATAATTAATAAATTTTTTCTTGAAAACTATAAAGTTTTTTAAAATTTAACAAGAGTAAAAAAATATTTTAAATTAAATACTGCGCAGGATGTTATCATTCTTTTTTTTTATTTATTTATTATTTATTTTATTAATTAATTGACGGACAGAAAAAGTCCATTAAAGGTTACAAAATGTTTCAGGAAATACATACACACATACACAGAGTACTTAACAATTACACACAATCAATTTAAGTGTTTACAAAATTATGCGTGTGTAGGCACTAAAACTTGTAACGTAAGATATATAAAAATAAAATCTAGTCTAGTGGCATAAAATAGTTAACAATTTACCACAAGGATACATTAAAATAACATTGCCATAATCATTATAAAAGAAATCACTGAAAACGAATATAGGACGGGACATATCGAGAGGGATAATTAATATAGATTGGCACGAGCTTGTCGGCAGAAAGAGCTATATGAATCATTGAAGATGTCAACATCATTACCGTAAGTATTGAAATTTATTTGCATTCTATTAACAGGTGTATTGCGCCCATAAGAGGTTCTATGGAAGTTGGGTTTAAACATAAGTGGCGCTCTTGTGTTTCTAGGTGGTACGTTCAGGTTCAGCTGCGACAACAGGTAGGGTGAAATACTGACGTTATTAATTAGCTTAAAGACGAAACATATATCATAGTACTTTCGACGATGTTCAAGGCTGGGAAGGTTTAGATATGAAGCAGCCTCATCATTAGTGAGGATAACGCCGTTACGATTGAGCTTATAATTCGCGTATTTAATAAATTTCTTTTGAACTTGCTCGATTCTATTAATATGGTTAAGATATTGAGGTGCCCAAATTATCGCGCAGTATTCTAGTCTAGATCTTACTAGGGACACGTATAAGGTGCGGTAAGCTTGTATGCTTTTAAATTTAGAGGCTGATCTAGTAATGAATCCCAGCAATCGATTTGCTTTCGCGATAAGATGGTCAATATGGTCATTAAAGTTTAGTTTGGAATCTAGAATAACACCTAGGTCTTCAACTTGTTTAACCTCGATTAGAGCAAGGCCCTTTAACATATATGGGGGATTCTCTAATGATTCTTGTTTCCTTGAAAATCTCATAAACTCACACTTATTCATATTTAAGTGCATATCATTTTGTTATGTCCAGTAGCTAAATCTGTCCAGATCATCTTGCATTTTCAGGCAGTCACGTAAACTGTGTATAGCAGATCGTCAGCGAATAACAATATTTTACAAAAGTGAAAGTTTGTGACTATATCATTGATAAAGAGGTTTTTAAATTCGATCAAAATTTTAGCGGTGTTTCACCCTCAATGAACACCTTGTAGTATTTCAATTTACTTGAACTCATAGTAAAAAAATGAATAATAAACCTAAACTATGAACGAAATTTAGTCGTTCCAAGTTAAAGTAATTCAGAGATATTAATTTTTCTCGAAATATTTGGCACCACTTTGAAGACCTGTAACTCCGCTTGTGTACAATTATGTGTACAGGTAAGTTTGGTAAAATTCCAATATTTTGGAACCCCCTACATGCACCTACTCTGTGTCGGTTCTTATACACCTTGTATATAAGATAACTTAATTATTTTTTTCTACGTGCATGCAAAAACAAAACTTTATTGAACTATATTTAGTGGAAAAAGTGGTTCTTTATTGCACTAGTGCAATAAAATGTTTATTGCATTCATCTGTCATTTTACTACAGCGTTTTGTCATCATGACAAACATAAATGTTCAAATCGACGTCACATTTTCCTAGACTTAATGTCATCTAAATAACATTTTTTGGTTTTTGCATGAACGTAGAAAAAATATTGTATGCAACTCGTACAAAAAGTACTTATTGTACTCGACGTGTTGTCCTACTCGGCCTGACGGCCTCGTTGGACAATTTTACGTCGCGTGCAATAAACACTTACTTTTTGTACTCGTTGCATAATTAACTATTTATTTTGTGCTGTACAGCAAGTCTAAATACAATACAAAGCAAATCAAGTGAAAATAATTCCCCATAAACATTTTAATTTACATACAATGTAAATAAATTTCATAATACATATACAGGCATTAATTTATGAATTTACAAATATATCACAATCGATAATCTGAATTAAAAATAGTTTTAGTATGCTTGGTATTTTTGTTCACAAACTTGTTGAAAACGATATAATATACGATAGTCTTAGGATATTATTTTACTATTAAATAGTATTTGACATTTTATAACATAGTGTCATAGTGACTAATAAAGTAAGTAAATGATTTCAGTTGTATTTACTATAAGAATTACAGAAATAACATGATTTTTTTATTTAAAAAAAATGTATTTAAGTTCAGGTCGTTTTAGAATACTAATAATGACAAAATAAGATTAAATTTAAAACAAAAAATAAAACATACAAAAAATGTATTACAATAACCAATTTTTCTCAAAAGTACTTGATTGTATTTTTTCTGTTAATTCCATTTTACTTCCTCAATGTATGTTTGGTAGAAATATTTTACTTGCCTTGCGAAATAGTTTTCATCAAACTAAATGTCTTATCTTAAAAATGCGTCTTAGTTTACAATCAGACACATTGATAGTCTTGCTATAACGCAGATAGTAAAGGTCAAACATTCTTAAAATGTACTTATATCAAGCAATATTTAACTCAGTCGAAATAATAAGTGGCAAATGAAGTGCTAACGAAAAAGTGTTGGATTAGAAGTAGGTTTTTCTTCAAGTGTACCAACTTTGAACAATCGTTATCAAGGTATTGTCCAAATGTTACTAAAAAATCTAATTAAATGTAGTTTAGAGATTACTGCATATTGTGTATATAAAAAACAGTACTGCAAAATACCTTTATTTTGAAGATAATTATTTGTAATATGATCGTGATTATATTTTTTAATTTATGTTTGTGAAAGTTAAAATTGTCAACAAAATTATACTTTTAATTAACATTTAAGACACATGTATCGTTATTATTAAATTATTCTGTAAAATGTTCCATTTTGTGTGCAAGTCAAAATAAAGTAATGAGATTAAATTATCTAAAGTGGTTAACGAGTCTAAAGCCAAGAGAGTCTGAACAGAGTAAAAGACTCTAAAGACTAAACGTATTAAAGTTTAAAAAACCTAGTGTTCATACAATTTAAGTTCTAGAAAATATGAAAGCCAAGAGATTTCAGATCATTTAATTATAAACTTGGTTTGCCGTTTTGAATATATGACAAATTTAAAGAAACTACAATATACACTGTCCCACTTAAGAATGAATGGTTCATAGCTTCCTTATGAGTCACTTTAGAAAAACTATTCTTAGACAAAAGTTGCCTCTATTTTTATTGTGCATCCCTGTAAAATATTTTTAACTCTACAGGTTGTTCGGTTTAGCCTGAGCGTTGACCAACTTTAGTTTTTTAAATGGAACACCCTGTATATTATTTCATTTTTAGATTCCTCGTTAAATTTTGGACTGACTTTGTATACCATACCTTAGGTCTAGGGCGCTTCGTTTTCGAGTTACTCAAATTTTTTAGAAAATTTTTCCGATTGCATTATTGTCTTTAAAATTAAATATCTTCTAAGCTATTGAAAATACAGATTCCCGGTTTTCACCATTCGATTTATCATAAAATTCTCTATCATTTGAGCTAAGCAAAGAAAATTATTCTTACAAGACCCAGATTGTACGTCAGATTAAACTTCAAAATGTTCAAACTCGTATAACTCATTTTTTCCAAATGGAACTATTAGTTTTTCTTCTTATCATTAAACCCAGATTTAAATTCCCTTTCGACTGATATAACATTGTTAGTACTTATCTCTATCAGTTTTTGAATAATTTTCATTTATTTGAATTTCTCCCAAAATCGGCAAATAAACGTTCATTGTATAGAATAAAAAAGAGTTTAAACTTTAATTAATTTGAGTCTATTTAAAACCTAATAAGTTCAAAATTGTATCATATGTCTAAAAATTCTAAAAGGATTTTCTCGAAATAGTTTAAGAGTTTTAAAGAATTTAAATTCTGGATAATTTCAGTCTAATTAAGGTCGAAAGAGTCCAAAACATATTTAATGTATGTTCCACATATCTAAAGAATTTAAATAATCTAAATTCTAAATATTTTCTAAGACTCAAAATCTAAAGAGTTTAATGAATTTAACAGTTAATAGTCTAAACAATTTCAGATGGCCAACAAGTCTAAATTCTGAATAACATTTATCCCCAATGAATCCAATACATTTAACAGTCAAAAAAGTCTAAAGCATTTAAAGATTCTAAAGTGTTCAACAGGCCTAAATAGTCTAAAGCATATAAAGAGTATAAAAGTCAAATTCTAAAGAGTTTCTGAAGCTTAAAATTTCAAGTATTTAACAATATAACTATAAGAATCTGAAGTATATTACATGTATAAAGAGTCTAAGTGCTAAATTCTAATAACCTGACTAAAACCTAAAGAGTTACAACCATTCAACAGTCAAAAGCATTCTGAGAATCTCAGGGTCTAAGAAATCTAAAGAATATGAAGGGTCAAAAGTGTTCAAAAAGTTTAAAGAAATTAAATAATTGAAAGTAACTAAGCAAGAAAACTAAAGAGTCTACAGAAGCTAAATGACGTAAACGGTTTACAAAAACCTACACAATAATACTCTCAGAATCTATAACCATTTCTCTTTTCAGAATGAATCTTTGTATCATCATCTTAGCCTTCATCCCCTTGGTCTTTGCTGACGAGATCTCCGACTGCACATGCTTGGAAGGATATCGTCCCCAGTTAGACGAAGATGGCAAAGCAATGTGCTACGGTATACACGTAAAAGCCTTCGCACCTTGTAACATGATCAAGAAACCGACATGTCAGTGTGGTCCAGAGGTTACTGGAATCCTTAACGACGCCTCTGGCGTATGGTGTGTGACGTACAACAGAGGGAGACGAGTTAAAAAGTGGCGTTGTGAGAATAGGGAGGAGTGGGAAACTTTCCTCCACCACCAACATCCTAATGTTCAGCATGTTAGTGGTCAACATTAAATAGAATGGAACCTTTCCAATTTTGTTAATAATAACAACGGTGTATATATTTAAATTATAAAAAAATAACTTCAGGTATGTCTGTATAAAAAGTACCAAGTAAATGTTAATTAAAAAATTGTTGTGGAAAAAATGGTTTCTGTTGTGTACTATTCGTCAAAAGTGCTCATGATTTAGGTATTAATTTTTTTTATTTTGATGTTTTTTGAATAACTTGTTTGAGTACATACAGTTTTTTGGTCTTATATGTTCTCCGTCCATGCCTGCAGTTTTTCTACAGCTGCCAGTTTTCTCTCGATAGTAAAAATGTCTTATTTTTTGTGCAAGTATACTTCTTAATAAAATAACAAATCTTATTAAAAACAAACCTATTTTGTATTATTGTATTACTTTTTAAGAACTGATAAAATTAATACATTTTCCAATGAACGTCATTAATGATGACGTGACAAATTATGCAACCAACATTACAAGAAGTGTCATAGGAACATCGCCGCTAAAATTTACCGATAAAATTCAACCTTATAGAAAAAATACTTAAGAATCAAAATAAAATCAACAATATAACATCTATTTTCTTTTCTATTCAATTATCATACTTATGTAAGAAATATCATTTTATGGCCGGTTTCTCAACTAGTAGATATCTATTAAATAAACTTATCGATTCCATAAACTGGAGATATCGCATGAATTCGGTTTCTGAACCATTCGATAATGCTTATCTATTGCATAAGTTATCGAACAGATATCCAAAAAAAAATGGCAAGATATCTGTCCAATAAACATTAACGCACGCGCGCAGCGATTTAGCTGTTGCTTGTTTACATCTTTATTGTAAGGCTTAACCCAACTTTTTCTGATATTTTCGTGACGATTACTTTGTGCAATGGAAAATTCTGATTCGTCTTCCTCTTCAGATGAAGAATATTTAAATATAGTCAGATATCTTGAACGGCCAAGACGTTATCGTGAAAGAGAAAACCAGTATGAAAAATAAGCGACAGAATTTCGAGAGGTTTACGGGCGCCTTATTCTTGAAATAGTGTTTTCTACAAATACAAGTAATTTTAGACATTTAAGAACTGAATAATATAGAGTTTAGCAAATAACAACAATGTTATCTCATGCCACCAGCGAATATTCAAAGGTACCAAAATAAAATCAATGTATAACGTCAGAAAGCGCAAATTTTTAGGTACTGAAAACTTTCAAAATACGTATTTTTTTTAAATTCAGCTATAGATGTAAACATTGTTCTAACATAAGCTTACATATTTCTGCATATAACATTGTTCACTTTTGTTTATAAGTATGTGAAAATAATTGTTAAAATGTGGGGTTAGAATAGCGAAATTATGTGTGTCATACAAATGCATTTTAAAAGTCATTATATTATTTGAAGAGAGTTTAAATAGTATAAGTGGATAAACAAAACATCAGTAATTTTATTTTTGATATTACTTTTGTTCTACGCGTTTTATTTTTCCAAATTTCAGTACCTAAAAAACATCACAAATTTGATCATTTTACGGCGAGAAATACGGCGACCTTAACGAAAGAAACTGTAAATTTACTGATAGATTTAATAGGAGATAGTATTCAAGTCTCTAGTACTAGAACAAATTTACTATCAGTATTAGAAAAGGTTTTAATAACTTCGTATTTATGCAACAGTTTGTATATATTTTTATTTCGTTATGTGATGTGATATCATAAATAAATGGCATCTGCAAACAGTTGTGCATTTGCTAGCTCCCTCTATGATTATTGCAGATATTAAGATATCCATTCAACTGTTATGTATTCAACGAAATTTGGAAGGCATGCGTTCAGAAACCAATATAAAGTTATCGGTCTGATAAATTTATGTACTCGATAGTTATCGAATGGATTGCGCCAAATGTTGTAAAACCGGCCATTTTAGTAGAATGTTCTCCGGCGACCGTAGGCAGAATATGAATACCACCGTAAGTCATTCAGGTTTTATAATTTTTAGATGTTCCTTTAGATGGAACATAGAACTTATAGAAGTATTAAATAAATGAACAGATACAGAATACTGAAAGACTGTAAAATTAGGTATTAGTATACTTGACTAGTATTACAAATATATATGAATCCCACGTACGTGACTTGAATAAATGTCCAAGGATTGCAAATTGCCAAAATAAAAGAAGTAATAAAGCCTCTTCTTTAATTCAGTTTATATGTAATCTAGAACATGGAAAACCGAGGCACGTCCTCAGAGCTTTCAATTACTGCACTTTTATTTACGAAATAACAATAAACAAACGTTTAGCAATCTAATACAAGTTAAGCTATTAGGAAGGGAGGCTTAAATATACTGTATTTACCCCAAATTCAAATAGAATTGATTCTGTTAACAATATATCCTTTAGAATAGATATTCCCAGATATTGTCTCTTGAGACAATAAAGTCCCGAAACAGAAATATTTCGTCCATCTTTTTCTGGAAAACAGTGCATATATAATAGAATAGATATACCCATAAAATTACAAGAGACGACAATGAAGTTTTGTGTCTGCCTCCATCTCTTTCTGAAAAATGAATACATACATTACGAATTGACTTACGATGAGGTCAAGGACAAAATTCAGGCTTCCTTTCGGCTAAAATAAGACCCGTACATCTCTATAGTCTCTCTGAAGGTTAAGACAAAAAAAATTGTGCGGTTTGCCGGCCATATATTTGGTTTCACACCACGGCAATGGCAAACGTGACTTGAACTGCATATTCTCGTTCAGTATTTCAGGGATTATTGACCGTGAATATTTCAAAACCAGTCGGACCTGAAGAGTTCGGTTGTTAGCCGTGCAATTAGTTGATTTGTCGACGCTAGGCTGTGCGTTAGTGCCAATCTCAAGTTGCAAGTTTTACGGCCATATCCAGAAGTTATTTCAGGTAAACAATTTATAATATCAAATTATTATGCTGATTATAAATGGTACCTACTATTCGAAAGCAGGAATTTTGGGGGAATAGTTTCATTTTTTAGGTACTTTGCCATACTGTATACAGGGAGTAACAAAAAACCAGGTTATCCCGTTAACTGCATTTTTGACAGCAAAATATGATGATTTAACCCTACTTACCTATATATAAAAATGCCTCCCTTAAAGATGTTAAAATTGAATTTTAAACATTTTTTTTTTCGTTATAATTTCTTCAAATTTTCACTTATCACTTTGAAATTTTATATAGATGCTTCTTGCAAATAAGTAGATCCTAATACAGGGAGTTGTTTGTTTTACTATTTTGTAGGGCCAAAAAAAAACGTTTGAATGGAGTTTTTATTGAAATGTTTTAAATTTGTAAAGGACCAAAATGAAAACGTTTGAATGGGGTTTTTATTGAAACGTTTTATGTTTGTAAAGGTGCTGATATTGGAATAAAGAATGTTTAATTTGAAAAATATATAAAGCATCTCTAAAAGATCAAAATAAAATCTAAAACATGTTGTTTCAATCAAAATAAGTCGATTTAAATAAATTTTTACTTTAGTACAATATTTCGGGATGTGCCAAAAATATATTTTTTTATTGATAGAACGAGTATTTACTAATGGTAGTACTGATAATAAGATTCAAATATTCCCATCTAGTGCCTTTTCTAAAGCAAAATTTACCATAATTTCAAATCAGTAAAACTTTTTCCTAGTAAGAGGCTATTTCTGTATAAGGTACGATAAAATCTAAAAAAAAAATATTTATATCAAAATGAAAGAAAATACGTGCAAATACAAGAGAATATTATAATTTTGCAAATATACTGAATTTATCATTCTGTGAAGCTTTTCCTTATAAGACCTATATTGTGAAATTATAAAGAAAAGGTAATTCATTAGCAAAAATCTAAAATAAAAAAATATATTGAAGGATCAATTTTTTTTTTCAGAGAAACTCTAACAATTTTTACTATACCCTGTATACAGGGTGTTTGGAAACTCCGCGCAGAAAATTTTGGGGGTAACCCCAAAGTTATTTTTTAACAATAACTTTTTTATTACTGGAATGATTTTTTTAAAATTTGTCTCACTTGTTACTTTTATAGAGACGCAGTTTCAGGTATAATATTTCTAAAATCGCAGTGCTCTTAAGTACAGAATACGTACTAGGTGAAGAAATGATCACAACTTTTTTGTCTTTAATTTTATTAAGAGTTTGATGAGATTCCTTTAAAGAATGAGAATTTATCTAAAAATTTGATACTGAAATGACGTTTGAACTCCCAAAAACCAACCTTTTGCGAGAAAATCGACATTTATATTTTTTGGATATACTGATGAATCTCATTTATTTTACGATTAAGTAAAGTATACTTTGAAAACAATTGAATGATAGCTGTCATATTATTTTGACGGTAATTTCAAATCTTGTATGCTTCGTTTATTCAAGATAAAAACAGAAACGCAAACTCTTATGAGAAAATAGACATTTAACTAATTTATTCTAACCTCAGTAGAACAATTTTGGTCGCCATGTCGTCAATGTTGCTTCCTTGACGTTTGACTGTTTGATACATCTTTATCTTCCTCAAAAGTAACTTTAAAACTTTACTTTAACTTTGTCATATGTTTCTAGAAACGCAAGGAAGCTAAACCTACGACGTGACTTTAAAAAAGCCTATAAATATATCCATAAAATTAATTTCCTTTGCATCCAATATAAGAAACTAATTTGAGATATTATTTCAGGATGAAACTTTTCATTCTCCTTCTAGTTGCCTCTGCGATGGCGGCAGACGACGAACTGTCCAAATGCAAATGCCAAAAGGGGTACTACCCACAAAAGGACGAATCAGGAGGCGTAAGTTGCTACGGCAGCATCCTCAAAACCAACGAGAAGAGCATCCTACCCTGCAACATCCTTGTGAAACCTTCTTGTATCTGTAAAGACGATGCTACCAGCATCGTACAGGATCAGTCTGGAACCTGGTGCAGCAAGGTGTCTGAAGGAAAGGAGGACAAGAGGTGGCCATGCGAGAATAAGGACGATTGGGCAGCTTTCTATTCGGCACATCCTGACGAAAAACCATAGTACTTTGTTTGATAATAATAATTGTTAACGATAGATTAATGCTCATTAAATATAGTTGTTTCTAATAAAACTGCCTTTTTTTGTAAAAATTTTGTAGTAATTGGGCCTTTAACAGGATATTTTTTTATATATTGTGCATCAGACAGTATACAGGGTGTCCCATAATGTCAACGTCGAAATAATGTGATCTAATAAAACTGCTTTTTTTGTAAAAATTTTGTAGTTGAGCCTTTAACAGGATATTTTCTTATATATTGTGCATCAGACAGAGTACAGGCTGTCCCATAATGTCAACGTCAAAATAATGTGATCTAACCAAACTTACCTTAATCTAAAATTGATAGCAACTAAATCACAGGGTGTCAAAATAAAAATTTTATTTGCAATTTCATTTAACAACCTTCAAAGTAATGGATATATTTTTTCTTAATTTTGGCATACGTAGTAGAAAGCGCGAGTTATGCTACTTTTATGAAATTTTACAGTTCACAATTTGTTGCTACACACTGTATTTTATTTTCCAAAGCAGAATCTTTTTTCCATCACTTTTATATCAAAAAGGTATTTGCAAACTTTAACATTCTGTAACTTCCTTACAGAGGCACAAATATATAATGTTTATATGACAAAGTAGCATTATTTTTCAAAGATTTATTGTTTTCTAAAGTTTGTCAATTTAAAACTGAAACACCCTGTATGTCACGACAACTTAACCATTATTAGATATCAATTGTCTTGTATAATATGTCACGTTATTTTCTGTTGAAAATAATAATATCTTAACCTCATTACATCTAGGTACTGAAATGTAAAGTTGTTGTAGCTCTAATATTCAATTAAAAAAATGTATCTAGATATTTTCCTAATTCTGTTTTTTTTTTATATTGAAAATTGAATTAAAACATAATATGCTACTATGTAAAAAACTTGTTAGAGACTATAGACCTGCTGCATTATTCAAGGTTTCATTGTGAAATGTACATACATACATTCGAACCACCGAACCACTCGGTATAATCAAGTGAAATTCAGTAGAGGTATTCTATTTACTTCATTCAATCTACTAATGTTATAAGTGAAATAGAAATACAAGTTTGGTAGCATAAAATTTGTTTATTTTGTTTATTCACAAAAACCACACCCTGTATGTAGGATTTTTACAAAGAGAGAAAAGACAAGAAAAGAACTACAAAAAAGCTCAAAGTGTCGACCGTTATGTTGAACATACTTTCACGTTTATTTTATAATGGCTTTTACAGATATTATTATTATTAGGATTATTTCTTAGTTACTTGCAGGTATAATTCATGCGTAAACTTAGCCCCCCATTTTTTGATATACTAAAAAATAAAGGTTGTGCTGAATTGTGCCGGATTTGTGCTACATTGTGCCGTAAAATTTGAAAGAAAAATAAAATCCATTTTTCTAGAAAATGAAAAAATCGTGTTTTTCACGTAGCTCCCCACTTCGCGAAAATCGTATTTTTTTAATATGTTATATTGTGCCAGTTGTTCTGAACATTGTGCCTTTTAAAAAAAATTGATATCTGCCTCCGTTCTCCGGAAAATCCGGATAAACCGGAAATTTAAGCGTAATAATTTATATAAACTACTGGACACATACACGGTTTGGTGCTCTTTTTAAAGTATAACTAACAGATACCTAATGTAAATTTAAAATATGTTTATTTTGCAGATAGCTGGGAAAAATTAGAGGTGCAGTAAGGTTTTGCCAAAATTTCCGTTTTTCCGGATTTTCCGGAGAACGGGGATAGATATCGAATTTCTTTAAACGGCACAATGTTTAGAACAACTAGCACAGTTCAGCACAATTACATTTTTTAATTTTCGGTAAAAATGGGGGGCTAAGTTCAAGCCCAAATTTCCGGTTTTTCCGGGGAACGGAGACAGATATCAAATTTCTTTAAACGGCACAATATTCGGCACAACTAGCACAATTCAACACATTAAAGAAAAACACGATTTTCGCAAAGTAGGGAGGGCACCGTAAGGTCACGTCAAAATTTTAGATTTTTTCCATTTTCCGGAAAACGGAGACAAATATCAATTTTTTTTAAACGGCACAATGTTTAGAACATCTAGCACCATTCAGCATTGCAAAAAAAAATCGGACTGCGATAAAATGGGGGGTTAGAAAAATACGGTTTTTCAGGATTTTCCGGAGAACGGATGTTCAGAACAACTAACACAATATAGTAAATTAAAATAAATACGATTTTCGCGAAGTGGGGGGGGTTACGTGAAAAACACGATTTTTTCATTTTCTAGGAAAATGGCTATTATTTTTACGGCACAATGTAGCACAAATATGGTATAATTTAGCACAACCGTTATTTTTTAGTTTATCAAAAAATGGGGGGCTAAGTTCACGCACATTACAATTCACTCAATTCCTTGCTCCAGACTATTAATTTCAATTTCATATACCTTCTGTTTTAAATTGCCCCATACGTAATAATCAACAGGAGTGATGCCTGGGGATATTGAAGGCCACTCAAGAAACCCACCCAAATGCACATGCTTGGAAAATTGTCATTCATAATTGTTTCCCCACCAAATGGAAAGGTATACAATAAGAATTAATTGTGTATTTGATGATAAAAGAAGGTTTACTTGAAAAAATCTCTCATAGGCATATATTTGATTGAACAATCAATCATGAAGACTTAAATACGCAAGTACAGCAAATTCACCATAAACTCCACTATTTCTGTTCTACTTAAAAGCGTGAACAGATTTTTCAAAATTCTACATACAGGCTGGTGTTATTGCGAATAAACAAAATAAAAAAAATATGCTATCAGACCTACATTTCTGTTTCGCTTATGATGTTAGTAGATTGAGAGAAGCATGAATAATACCCCTACCAAAAATCATTTGATAATATCATCGTCGGCTAAATACAAGCAACCGTGCTTTTTCTAGTCTGTTCCTTTGCCCGTTTGCAGTGACTCACCGCGCGTGGCAGCACTCTACAGCATCGGACATAGTCGTCAATTGTTTCATAGAAATTATGACAAATGTCAAATATTTGTTAAGGTGTACGTTTCTGTTTACCTCTCTTTTTAAATTTATAAATTGATACAACCTAAATTAATTGTAAAGTGAAATACTAAAGTATTGTGCTTTTATGGTAAAAATGAAGGAAGCAGTCCATTATTAATATGTAAGTAGCTAGTTTTGTGAAAAATGTAAAATATTTAGACACCTTTCTTGTCCTTTGTGTGAAATATTTTAATGTTTTAAAACAGTAAATAAAAAATACGTACATTTTTGCAGGCCAAATTAAATAAGTAGGTTTTATTAAAAGATAAGCTATTATAATGTCAATGTCGAATGTCAAATTCTGACATTTATAGCATGATGTGTATGTTTCCAAATATTAACGTTGGTGTCGCCACACTACAGCACATAACAGTATTCTATAATGAAATTCAGGTGATTCAATAGACAAATATTAAAAAGGCGACGCGATTTAGCAGACGATGATTATACAAAGTGATTTACGTTTTATGGCTAGTTAAAGAAATAGCCAAAATCGGTAAAACGCCCTGTATCTTGGTAATGACAATGGTTATACCCGCCAATAACAAGTTTTTTGATCTTCTAGATGATCGTGTGTCCATTTCCCAATGAAGGACTCTGTATAACAATTGAAAGACGAAAATGTCATAGTTCAGTTTTATAAAATGTAAGAACATAATCTGAAAATGTAGAAGCATTGGAAACATCGATAATATTCACGGAAATGATGGAGGTAGACATAAAGAACCGCCGCTGTTTAAAAATAACGTATTACCTTTTATGGCCATTTTGAAAATTAAAATCTAGTTCTGGGAAAACTAGCAATTTGCCAAAAAACAGTAGCGTGATATATGCCAGTAAACATAAAGAAGTTTCCGATATATAAAACAAATTATAGCTAATGGCGTGCGTGAACTATTATTTTGTTACTTGTGAAGTTAAAGGTAAATGTAGGTCATCTCAAAGGCTCGGGCCGATTTCTTATTTGCAAGAACCATGCGATGGTAAAAGAAAAATCAAGCATTAATCTGTTATTACGATATACTAGATGTAGCTGTTTTATTTCTTTTAAAATGTTTTCAGACTTTATTTGTACTTACTTCGTTAGAATAAGTAGAAAAGGAATCCAATTTTTTCATATGTATTGTGATGAATAGAAATGTACCAATAATAAAAAATTAAGGGTCACAATATCCAAGAAAGAGAGATTCAATTCAAAAACTTTAAACGGCGATTTATCAATATGAAGGAAATGGCAGGGATGATGTAATAATATTAATTAAAGTAGTTAAAATATGAGCAGTAATGGCAAATATAATATTAGTAAAAATTGTATTAAAAAAAACAAAAATAATTTTAAAAAACACTAAGAAACAGTGAAAATCGACTAAAAAGTACTTAAACTAAAATTATACAGTGTCGAGAAGGTTGTAAATAATTGGGTAAAAACGGAAGCCACATAAAAATTGTGGAAATACATATAAAACCATTTAACAAACCATTGAAAGGCAGCCAGAAGTGCTTAAATACACTGGGAAGTAACCACAATAAATAAAGTAAAAATAAATAAAAAAAGGCTTTCCAGACGCATCAAGAGATAATTATGTGAAATACTATAATTCGAGGAGAAAACTTAGGCAGGTAGGCGACTTCTAGTGCAAGGCATCAACAAGAACGAAGAAGTCTACGTTTATTCAAGATGCGGATGATAATAATAATAATAATATCTCTACCACTCATTCTAATCATGAGGATTAGCCCAGAAGTCGGAGATTTTTGCAGGTGAGGGGAGGGCATATTATTATTAAGCAGGCCGCATTTGCGCACAGGAATGACTTACGTTCCCGGTCCCTAATCACCATTCAGTGCATTAATTAGGGGAGTGGTCAAACGTCGACCGAAATCAATTTTTCACATTGACCTAAGCCAACATTCTTCCAATCTACCATATCCGCAGAGAGGGTATCAGTCCTTTACATGAATATAGCTAATATACGGTCTACCGGACGCGGGATTTGATCCTACAGCGGTCTGACCACAACGATTCAAGTACTGACGTCTTAAACCTCTCGACCACTGATCGATTAAATGGATGGATTGATGAATGAATGGAAGAAAAAAATCAAAACATGGACGAAGGGGGTGAAAATGACGAACAGCATAAAGGAACCAAAAAGCCTACAAGATAAATCTAAATCACAAAGAAGTGTCTTAAAAATTTAGAGAGTCATATTTCTGTTCTATTTTATGTGACTGTTTTATTTTTACATTAATTTAAATAAGTAATAACCAATTTTTACAAATATCTTTTTACAATAAAAGTTAAAACGCTTTTGTTTTATCTGGAGAATCGAGAACCAAACCTATCCTTTAGTACGTACGTACGTACGTACCTAGAAAACTAATTCATATAAAGGATACCCTACTTCAAATAGACCGGTAATATAGAGTTTGTCGAATATTTCAGGGTAGTAGAAGATACCTACATTATCTACCGCCTCATTCGCTAAATTAAATTTGCGTTCCCCTACATATGACGGATAGCAATTACCTTAGTAGTGCTCTTCGGTGAAATTAATAGCAGAACAATAGATAGCTATGTGGAAATTCCTTGAATTCGGCTATCTTTCGAATGCAAAATTGGATTCCTTAATTATAATATATAAATTTCAATACAACTGTACCTCCAGATGTAGTCTTTCTTAAGTCAGTTGGTGGAGAAGACGCAGGCCAACAATCCGGAGGCGAATTTGTTTACAAGGGATTTAAAATATTTACCATACACTGCAAGAATTGTTTATTGACTCACTATATTCAATAACAAAACCTTGAAATGTGAGATGCAGCAAATTATAAAATTAACTGCTAATTGCTTCTGTAAGAATTAACACTATTGTCTACAAAAAATAATTTTGATGGACATTCGAATTAAAAACTGTAACTAAATATACAATTGCAATAACATACTCTCACTGTAAAACATTCATAATGGCAATCCTACATAGATAAATCAACACACGTAAAATTTACATTAAATGACAAATATGGATATAAAAATTCAAAGGTGATAGGTTAGACGTGCCTATCTAAATTATAGATTTTTTGTAATATTTCTGCTTTCCTTAAAATAGTCTTTGCTAAATCTGCCATCCAAGCCTATCATAGTCTGTATGCGATTCCACTAACAAAAGGTATATTATTTTCAGTTCTGTTATATCAAATACATTCCTAAGAATTCTAAATTTGGATGATATCAACATTTGAATTTTTTCACAATAAAATCAATGATGATTCTCCTATCTCAAATTGCTATGATCAATACAAATTCTGAGATACTTAATATTCATTTTTTGTTTAATTTCAAATTAATTTATTTGGCTCACCGCTTTGTACAGAAAATAGACCACTTAAATAAATATTGAATAAAACTGGTTTCAATATAGTGCCTTGAGGAACTCCCTATTCAAATTTTCTAAATCACTATAAATATTATTGATTATAACAGTCTGATATCTGTCAAACATATAAGCAGTTAAGAGTTTTAAAAGTTCGCCTCTAATATCTTCCAAATATTACGCAAGGATAGATCTAGAAATACACATAATGATAATGACTATTTTCACCCAAAGCAGCGCACATTTTTTATGTTAACTGTAAAATTACGTCATGGGTGCTTTTACCTACCTGAGTAGTTTTTTGAGCATTTTTACAAAGTTTGTAATGTTCATCCAGTGTCAATTGAAAATATTTATTAATTTACAAACTAATTTCTATCCTTATGCTAGTTGATCGCTAGTCTGATTTATATTTACTTATGACATTTCTCTAACCTAGGTTTCAAAAGAAAAAGAAGAAGCCATTTTTAATAACTATTGTATTAATTAAATGTGTCCATGGATACTGACATTAGACATACTAGGAGATAAGGATGGGTCTAAAGTTTATAACTTGTGTTTTATCGTCATTTTTTAAAATTAAAACTGTAGTAAATTTCAAAGATTATTTGGATATTTTTTCCTATATCTGTAATTTTGTGAATGGAATTTGTAAAATATCTATATATTAAAAACGTTTCTATTTTGATTGTTCCATGACCATGACTAGTGTAATAAATTTTTAAGTGGTCGAGAATCAGCAGAAAATGAGTCATAAACACCAACCCGGACAAGCATCAATGAGGTGAACATTCGTGAAATCCGTGACTTAATTGAAGGTCGGCATAAAACAGCATGGAAAATTGCTGCAGAGATCGAAATGTCGTATTTTAGTTCTAAATCAATAATTTTTGATGGCTTGGGTTACCGAAAAGTATGGACAAGATGGGTTCTTCCTGATGGAAAATCAGTAAGTAAACCATCTTACAGTTTGTGAAAGGCGTCTGGTAAACTATCGAGTAGGAAAATAAGATGTATTAAAATTTTCTTTTATTATGATAAAAAAGAATAATTAAAAATATGGTTAATATATGGCAAATATTAATCATATTTAACTGCGTATGGTTAAGTAATTATAGAAGCCAAACAAAATATTTAAACAAAATAGTTGACATACAATTAATTTATATCACTCAAGCAACTCCCCTTTTGTGGAAAAAAAACGAAGTTAGAGAACCATCGACTTGATCGCGGGGTTATAATACAGATGTAGGGTAGTAGTGAGGGTGCAGCTATACAAGAGGGTTAAGCGGGCATGGCGAACGAGGCAGTCATGCGAGGCCTACCTTGGGCTCTTCTTAGTCAAATGTAGCGTGCGTACTTAAGAACTGCTTGCTACCACCGCCCACCACCTCGTATTTCATCAGAGTTTGCACACATCGATGATTTCCATCCAACTTGTTTCTTGAACAATCTTAGTCATTATTAGTTTTATGGGGTGATGTTTGTTCGAGGGGAGAGATGAGGTTGGTGAAGGTTTGGTTTTTATAGCAACCACTTTGCAGAACATCCCTTACTCGTTTATTAAATAAACGACGAAATGCGGAAAAATTTAAGGGTAAAATAACCCTGACAGAAAAACGCCCTTTCTAAAATTATTTAAATGTTTAAAAAGATACAGCAGTACAAGTATCAATAGTCATATCTAAAAGATGTAGTTCACTAGCATATATATTCAAATTTGTTTTATTAATATTTAAGCAAAAATAAAAATATTCAATGGGTTTCTCAATATGTTGGATATATTAAAATCAGGATTCCAAAACTTTTTTCTAACGTTATCTACTTGTTACCTAAAAGCACATACTCTTAAGAAAGTTTTTAAAACCATTACAAACGTTTGTACGACCTATACTATTTGAAATACTAAAACAACAACGTTTTAAAAATTGTTTATTGAAATTTTTATAAGAATTTCAATTTTGAGTTTTATTATAGTCAATATAGATATGGCTTTGTAGAGGGACGATCAACAGTCACTAATTTAGTATGTTTGACACGATGAGACCATTGATCGGGGTGGTCAAGTGGACGTCATTTACACAGACTTCTCGAAGGCATTTGACCGTCTTGACCACGGGTTACTATTATGTAAATTGAATACTGCTGGGGTGTGTTCCTCATTGATGAGACTCGTATTTTACTGGTAGAACGCAATTTGTTCAAATTTCAAGAGTCAAGTCCACTGAAATTTCACAGACCTCAGGAGTTCCTCAGGGTTCTGTCCTGGGACCACTAATGTTTACACTATTCATTAACGACATGGTTTCAGATTTAAATGTGCGTTATTTGTTGTACGCTGATGACCTAAATATATTTTGATCGGTAGATAATGAACTTGATGCTCTTAATTTGCAGTAAAATTTGGATTTAGTAAAATCTTAGACTCACTCTGAACGCCTCGAAGTGTAATTTGATGACTTTTACTCGGCAGAAGAATAAAATTTTGTATGACTATGTACTTGATGGGTTTTTCCTTCAGCGACCTGAGCTAGTTAAAGACTTGGGAGTATATTTTGATCCCAAGCTCTCCTTTGCTAAACATACTAAAAACGTACTGAAAGCCGCTTATAAAAATATGGGTTTTATTGTTCATAATATGATGAATTTCCAAAATTCTGATACACTGATCTTATTATTTAATACATTCGTTAGATCTAAGCTTGAGTATGCATCCTTGGTTTGGGCACCGCTCTATGCAAATAGTATAATGTCAATTGAAAAAGTACAACGTCGATTTTTTAAATCAGCTGCATTTGTGCTAGATGGCCATTACCCGCCGAGAGGTGTTCCACAAATGGCATTTTATGAAAGATTAACAGGCGCAAAATGGTGTATTGTTATATAAAATTTTGAGCAATATAATAAAATGCGAGGACTTATTAGAAATGATAAGTTTCCATATCCCTATAGCAAGTACGCGGCATCAACACCTCTTACATATGAAAAATTATCGCACTAATCTATATAGAGCCTCCCCAGTTTTTCAAATGGTTAGTAGTTACACCGAAATTGAGTCACGGTTGGATATTCTCTGCACGACTGTTAATCAGGTAAAGAGTTTGTATAATGCTCCTGCTTGATTTCGAATTTTATATATACCTCTTGTTATAACATATTCAGTATTTTGACGTATTTATTATTTTAACATATTATTGACTTAGTTAGGTTTTAATATATGTTTACACAAATGACTATTTTTAAAATCCACTTTTAATAATAATTATATATAATTATACCCATATTGTAGTTATATATAGTTGTATAGTTTTAATAACTGTTTTAAACCTCTAGAACAACTTTATGTAAATTGAATCTACAGAAGTAACTGCAATTTTAAGACTTTTAAACGCTTATATATCTATACTACAGGTTTACATATTACTCATTAAAAATTCAATTTTTAGAATTCTTATAGAACTATATCAAAACTTTAGCAATCGCTAGTTGAGTTTCATTATAGCCTTAATAACAATTGTAAAACTCTGGTATAACTTTACTTTAAAAGTTTATACTACTATACTATAAATTTACGAATTACTAATTTAAAATTCAGTTTCTAGAATTCTTATAAAACTGTACCATGTCTGTGAAATTCTAGTTATAGAGTTACATTATAGTTTTAATAACTAATTTAAAACTCTAGTACAACTTTATTTTACCTTAAACCTTTAAATATAGTTTTTGAAATTCTAAAGAACTATACTATACAATATTTACAAATTACTAGCTTCCAAGTACAATTTTAAGAATTATCATATACCATAACTATACAAATACCTACTAGTTATATTAAAGTTCCATTATAGTCTTAATAACTAATTTAAAACTCTAGTACAACTTTATGTTACATTAAATGTTCAAATATAGTTTTAGAAACTTTTCGAAAATCGAATATACTTTTCGTTTAAGACTTTGAAACCTTTATACAACTATACTATATAATGTTTACAAATTATTAGCTTCAAAATTCAATACTAAGAATTGTTATATACCATAACTGTACAAGTACTAGTTATATTATAGTTCCATTATAGTCTCAATTTAACTATTTTACAACTCTAGCACAACTTTATGTAAATTGAATCAATATTGCCTTAATAACTGTTTTAAAACTTTAGTATAAGTTTACGTGTATTTATTACCTTAAAAGTTCAAATGCAATTTTAAAAACAAAATTTACAGAAGTAACAGTAATTTTTTAGACTTTTAAACGTTTATACAACTATACGATAAACTAATTTAAAATCCAGTTTCTAGAATACTTATAAAACTGTATCATAACTGTAAAATTCTGGTTACAGTATAGTCTTAATAACTAATTTAAAACTCTAATACAACTCTATGTTACCTTAAAAGTTAAATATAATTTTAGAAGCTCTTCGAAAACCAAATTCAATTTTAAGAATTTTTATATACCATAACTATACAAGTATGTACTAGTTATATTAAAGTTTCATGATTGTCTTAATAACTATTTTAATAGCCTAATAACTTTACGTGTATTTGTTGCCTTAATAGTCCAAATGTAGTGAATTTATTTTTTAAATTAATTTAAATGTGGGATGAAACCCACAGTACGTGATCTGGAAATAATATATCTCAAAAACAATGAACTCGAAAGATGAGTGCAATTATTTCTACCGGTAAATTTGCGGACACTTCCAAGCACCAGTAAATTCTAAAATTAGACGAAATCATCTCTACCGATAAAATTGCGCACTGTTCGAATTTCAAAGCAATTATTTTAGAGCCGTTACCGGAGGTCCATAATCGGATTCTAGTCCAACCACGGCTGTCCTCTTATTATTGTTGTTGGACTAATGACCACGCACTGATAATGTCGATGGACAGATTTGATCCGCAACAAATTGTAGGGGTTCATCAGAAGGAGGCCAATTAGGGCGTCGGCGTTCTATGGAGGTGACCTTCGTGTCCCCGAGGGTTGATTTTGGACGTGGGGGAGATGGACGGCGTCGTATGGGCTCCAGAGAAGGGCAGTGGCGGTTTCCGCTTTATAGAAGGTCTCTGGGACGCCGAATATTGTTTTTAGTGTGGAGTTTATGAACCGGAGAAGCAATGCAGATGTAAATTATGACCGTATTGTGGAAGTTTAGCAGACCGTGTCGGAGGAGTTTTTACGGTTTCTTTTCTATTATATATATATAGCGTGAATTATAGAAATTGTAAAAGTAATTACTCCAATTATAAAACTAGGTTTTTGACAGTCAAATAGATACGAGATGTGATTCTAAACTTATTCAACGATGACATATGTATTAGGACATAAAAATTCTTTAGGATTGCAGTGACATGAACCTTGTAAATTTAAACGCTTATTTATTTATTTACTTGGAAACACTGCCAGAACAATTACAAGACAGGTATAATAAAGAAAAAATGAAAAATAAAAACAAATAAAATTTACAGTAACCTAAATAAAAACACAAATAGAAACTTGTGAACAAGAAACAATCACAGAAAGCAGACATACTCCTAAAATATTGCAGCCAATAGCTCATGAAGATCCCAATGGAGCATCGCACAGTAGACCAGCACCAGCATGTTCCGTCACTGCAGGTCGTATAGGTGGCCTGCAATTTCTATGCCATGGCGCGTTAGTTCGAAGTGAGTTCCGTTCCCACAAAAGTCCCCGATTGCTTTCAAACTGATAGAAATATTCGACCAGTTAAGTTGTGAATGTGTCACTGAACTCTTGGATGCTCTCGTTTATCAACAACCTCTATTCTTTCGTCAGATGACACTGCTCTGCGAAATCTAGTGCTATAGGCAAGGACGGTTTAAGAGCTTGATTTTTTTATGACATTCAAAAACACTGAGAAAAAATTCGTTGATATCTCTCCAGTTCAGAAGATAAATAATTAAATTCACCATACAGCTTCCTCTTTTCATTGATAGGGTTACCAAAGTAGAGTTAGCCGGATGAAACGGGTCAGCTATTTTTTTTAACGTTAAAATAAAGTTTGAAATAGAGAAAGAGAAGGCCTATCCATCTATCTTACAAGTACTATAATTTTGATGAACAGTATTCCTGATCATTGTCATTATCAAATACCATGCCTTCAATGTGGTATATAACAAACTTGCCCATTAGAAATAATGCTCAGAATTTCAAGTAAGATTTAATATTTGGCGCCATCTCTCAAACTCAACTGTATTCGGAAACAAAAGGGAGAAATCAGATATTCCTACAATCCACAATTAGCTATTTAGTAATCTATCTGATATGATCTCTAGTTTCCGAAAAGACCTAGCAATTATTGAAGCAAACTGAAGAACATTTGTTCCTGGTGTCTTTGAATAGGTCTACGTCCTAAAATATTAAAATTTAAATGCTGTATTAGTAGTAGTAGTGTAATTCCCTATAATCAATACCTCCATTTACAAGTTTGAAGAAAAACAAAACAGAAAATTAGAGCCTTCTTTGAGCTAGATCCCATAGTCAAAACCTAGTTAATAGAATAGATTGAGGGAATTAGAGAGGTGGACAGATATTATCAGATTTGAAACTTACGCATTTAAGAAATAACTTCAGAATCTCTTGTAAGCTAATTTTAAGAATGTCAGAGCCTGGACTCCGTACTACAATAGTATATTTCAGTCTAGAGTGAACCAGTGAATAATAAAGTAATTTATTAGGGTTCACCGAAAACTGTTTGGGATTGTGAATGATACTCAGGAAATTTATAGACACATTTGGTGATGTCATTAATAAGGTTAATAAAAGTTAGTCTAGGGTCAAACAATACACCTAAATACTTAAATTGATCACATTTTGTCAAATAAACAGTATCAGGATTGTATGCATAATTAATAGAGGCAAACTTGGTATTTCTAGTAAAAGACATATAAATTAAGTTAAGCAAGAGTGGTCCTAAGACAGAATCTTGAGGGACACCTGACGTATACATTTCGGACAATTTATGCACATAGCAGTGAAGGTTTTCGTGGTAAATCTTGGAACTGGAGGCACTAAGGAAACTGAAGAAGATGGAGAGAGTAAAGACTGCGACTGCAACGCCACGTCACTTTGATGAGCATTCTAAACATAAAAAGCGGAGATTAATTGAATAAAAAAACAATTTATGTAAAATAAATTTGAGTAAACAACGAAATATTCTGCTTGATTTCGTTTAGTTATTATTTCTTTCCATAATCTATTCCATGACATCTCTGTACAGGAAGGTTTACAAATAATAGCCCATGAAGACATACTAGATTTTTCAAAATATTACGATTTAAACAAAGTTGCCTTAATAAAATGTTGATAATAAAAAAGATATTGGGTGTCAAAGTTGGAATTTAAAAAGTGATTTTTTGTAATAATTGCACCGTCTTTGAATGTACCAACTTAAAAATTTGGGAACAGATGTTTTTGGATGTGATAAATCATAATCTGTTTAATATTTCGGTATATGTCGACAAGCAATAAAATTTGCACTGGTGTAAAATGCTGTGGATAGTATTTTTCAACATGCAACGTTTTTAAAATGGAAGTCAGTCTTACTTATTCTTGCAGTTCCAAATAGTTGTCCTAACTTAGTTTGTGGATAATCCGCAATTTGAACAAATTTTTCGTCTTGTTTTCTCTAAATTCCTAAACAGATTTTTTAAATTGTTGATTATCAGGTTGTAATCTATTTCGAAATCATCCCAAATATTCTCGTTTCCCAGCACGTCCATTGAAATTTAATTGTCAACAAATAAACATCATCTCTCATATCTGAATATGAAAAATAATTGTCTCAGAATTTTTTTATTGTTTAAAGTAATAGAATTTAACTAAAACTGGATCAATACCTTCTTACATTTAGAAATATTTATTAACTTTAACATACATTTTGGTGGCTACTACGTCAAAATATTGTAAGAAACTATGCAGCTGATTGTTGAAAAGCTATTATATCGAAAATGGTCTAAGACTAATGATAAGTATACCTTTTTTCCTCAAAAACAATGTAGGTTTAATTAAAATTAACAGATGAAAAACGTGATCATTATTAAACCAATTGATTTCAAACAATCGAGGTATTCTTTTGTATTGGTATGCTGCACATCGAATTGTGATGCCCATCTCTAACTTTATTCTTCTTAAGCATGAAAGCAACGATGTGAAAAGAATTTCAGTAGAAATTTTACGGTCAACAGAATCTCCGACGCTTGGACTATTATAAAATCACACAGGATTTCCTATTCTTACTCAGCGTATGAAGATATTTGCATATGTGTAATGTAATATGGAGCTCAGCAAAGTAAACAAAATGTCATCCTGCACGCCACTGTATGAAATTCAATCAGGTAAGCTCTTTGCGAGCTCTTTATGTCCGAACGCCTTTGATCTGCATCCATATTATGTCTGTATTTTTATCCGTCGCTGGCAGTCGCTCGTAGGCTTACCTCCTGTTATCCTTTATTAGCCTCGATGTATTATGTTTAGCGGTAGATATAAATAAGGCAGCTCGTTATTCTAACTAACCAGCCGAGAGGAGTTTTTGGGAAGTCGGTGGAAATTCGATACATTCATCGGTGTACAGTGAGACTTCCCTGTAATTGGTTGTTAGATTTGCGAAGCAGCCTGTTTACAGGCGGGTGTATCTTTTTATCAGGCTGCTTTCAACTTGTGCTATTGATGGTTTTAACAATGCGCCCGGGGCAGGATACAATTTGCCTCGCGTACTTCTCGCAAAATAAACGGCGATGATGATGGTGAAGAGTTAGGATTCGACCACACGATTTGTTCAGATGTTTATATTCATTTAATTCACAGTGTATGACCATTGAAGTTAAGCATATGTATTAAGTAATAAACAAATCGTTTTTTCATTACTTTTTCGTTGATTTTTTACTAGAATTTTGAATGACAATTGAAATAATCCACTTGCAAATGACCTATTAATAATATTTTTTACTGTATTAGAAAGGTACATTAAGCTAATATAAATCAAATCTCCTACAATTCCTATCAATAAAGTCACATGTATACTCTCTGATACCAATCATCTAGGTATGCTAATGAACAATTCCATAGACAAATCTCTATTCAATAATTATTTTAAAAAAATAATCTTACTAAATTTACTAGCCTGGGTTAATGAAAATATTCCATAATCTAAGTTTACTTTTGAAACTGTGGGAACTAGAAAATTCAACCACAATAGATGAGATCTGACCTATAATAATAATAATAATAATAATAATATCTCTACCCCTCATTCTAATCACAGGGATTAGCCCAGAAGTCGGAGACTTGTGCGGGAGAGGGGGCGGCATATTATTATTAAGCAGGCCGCATTTGCGCCCAGGAACGACTTACGTTGGTAGGCCCTAACCACTATTCAGTGCAGGAATGAGGGAAACCTGGAAAACCTCATTAATTAGGGGGGTAGTCAAATATCAACCGGTATCAATCTCTCACATTGACCCAAGCCAACATTCTTCCACCCTACTATACCCGCAGAGAGGGCGCCAAACCTCTCCACGAATATAGCTTATATACGGTCTACCGGCAGCTGGGCTCGAACCAACACCGATCTAGTCACCTCGATTCAAGTACTGACGCCTTAAACCGCGCGACCACTGACCATGCATTTCTGCATTTTTAGGATTGCTTCTTCATTGTCGATATTTAATTTCAAATAATTTTAATTTATTGGTACAATAATTTTTATAGTTAGATATTTGACTCAACTTAAAGGAGGCCACCTGAAGAAGCAATCCTAAAAATGCGGAAATAGGTCAGATCTCATCTATTGTAGTTGAATTTTCGAGTTCCCACAGTTTCAAAAGTGAACTTAGATATTTATAAATTGTTTTCATTAAACCAGGTTAGTAAATTTAGCTAGATAATTTTTTTAGATAATTATTGAATAGAGCTTTATCTGTGGAATTGTGCATTAGCATACGTAGATGTTTGGTATAAGAGAGCATACATATGACTTCATTGATAGGAATTGTAGGAGATTTGATTTATATTAGCTTAAAATACCTTTCTAATACAGTAAAAATGCTGGTCGGGGCTTTAGTCCATAGAGTAGTTAGTTTCACACAGTATTGTTAATACCTAAATATATATATAAAAAACTATTAATAATATATTTATCAATAAGAGCAATCCTTTGTAATCCTGAATATGTTTAATGTTTCAAAATTTCTATTGTTTCTAAAACTTCTACCTCAGTAGTACCATTAAGAAAAAATGAATTAAAAATATAGTTATTTCTTTAAATCGTATAGTTTCAGATTTGAGACCATCTAATCCTGGAGATTTTTTATTTTTCAATGTTTCTACTGTTTCTAAGACTTATACCTCAGTAGTATCATTCAAGAAAAATAATAATAATAATAATTAGAAATATAGTTCTCTCTAAATTTTAAAATTTCAAATTTATGACCATCTAATCCTGGCGATTTTTCAGTTTTCAACGTTTCTATTGTTTTTAAAACTCCTACTTCAGTATTGTCATGAAGAAGAAATAAAAATATAATTTTCTCTTTAAATTTAAAAGCTTCAAATTTGAGGAGATTCTGAATTCTGGAGATTTTTATATTTTTGTAAATGTTTCTATTGTTTCTAAATCTTCAACCTCAGTAGCACCATTAAGAGGAAAATAATTAGAAGTTTCAGATTTGAGACCATATAATCCTGGATATTTTTTATTTTTCAACGTTTCTATTGTTTCTAAAACGTCTACTTCAGTAGTATCATTAAGAAGAAATTAGTTAAAAATATAGTTCTCTCTCTAAATTTTAAAGTGTCAAATTTAGGACTGACATCTAGACGTCTAATTGTGGAATTTTTTAATTTTTCAACGTTTCTATTGTATCTAAAACTTCTAAGTCAGTAGTATCATTAAATACAGTTCTCTGATTAACTATTACTATTTCAGCTAATAGGTATTCTACCAGTATTGGTAAAATATTCTACGAGTTCATTAGAAATTTCATCTTCTCTCACCAATTTATTTCCTAGATTAGTTCTTATTTCACAGATGTTCGTTACATTTACTTCATCTTTACATATGTTATTTATGCACTTCCATAAATCATTTGAGTTACATTAACTTTTATTAATTTGATTCTGATAATATTCCTCTTTCACATTTTTGATTAAATCGGGAAAACTGTTTCTATATCTTCAAATTACTGTACTTTAGTAGATTTTAATAATCCTTACATTTCTTTTCTTTATTTTATTCAAACTATAGATTGTAACTTTTGAATATAAGATAAAAAAATCAAGAAATAGCATACGAACGTCATATATTTATTTTCTACATAGAAAATTGAATGGAATATTACAATTTCTTTAATTTACTTTATTTTGTAATTCGCTATCCAACTACAACACTGACAACATTAGGGGGTTCATATTCATTCCTGAATTTAGAGTTCTCGAACTTGTTCAAATATTGACTTAAATAACTAGACATCCCTCAAATGCTATACGTTTCTCTAAATAATATACGTTCCACTTAGATAATTTACACAAACTTGCTAGCTTTGACTGTCAATACTCCAAAGGAAACCTACAAAGCAAATTAATTTCATTTTCTTTAATTGTGCCTATGTGAATATTTAATTAATTTTGCTAACATGCAAGGTATGGGGTCATATTTATACAGAGGCCAACTTTGACCTCTAAGAACGCATATATTCAACAATTATATGATCAAAAGTGAATTTGAATTTTGAAAATCGTCTAATGATTTCATTACGTCAGATATGTATTTTGTCGTTAGTAGATTTAGCTAGATTAATTTTTATTTTAGGTATATATTGAATCCAACCTTGTTCATCGAATTATTCCTTAACATACCTAGATATTTGGTAGATACATATGAGTTTATTAATAGAAATTGTAGGAAAATGAATTTATTTTAAATACCTTTACATAAACATACAAATCTACACTATATTAACAAAACTATAGTAAACTAACCTAGTAATACCAAATTAAATAGCATTTAATATTGTTTATACATGGTTAAATTCCATTTTATAGTAAATTTTTTTGTTACTTTAGTTACTGTGATGCACTAAATATTGATTCTCCTTTAAGTAATAAATATCATTTTGTGTAACACATTTTATGAAAGATAAAACTACGAACAATAAATTACAATTTAATCAGACTAATATAATAATGAATTATATTTTTATGTTTCCAGTACAATTAACGAAATTACTTATAAAAATATTAAGACCGAATTTATCCTGTACATTTCCTACTTGTTCTGCAAGACTCTACTTTTTGTAAATTATGTGGAAGATTCAGAGTATCTGCTACTTAAAGGCATATTAGTGTCAATATATATATTTGTTATTTTGTTGGACACTGAATTTTCAGTATAGTATTCAGCAACAGTGGTTGATTTCCAACTATCATAATTAATATTAGTTATACCTGCTCCAGCGTCAGCTAATAAAGTAGCTGAAGAACGCTGAAAACAACAACAGACAACGAATAAACATAGCGGTCCAAATAAAAAAACAATGGAAAGACAAAGTTTTTTCTTAAGGCTGTTGTGTAATATTTTTTCAAAATTAGTTTTTAATTATTTAAATTTAATGAGTAAACTGTGCAAGAAATCGTCATATTTACAATTTATTTACTTAAAAATAAAGGCTTAAATCGAAAATTGGTTACACGGGGGAAGTAAGTCTGTCTTTTAGCTTTGCAACGATACCAAAATTATATCGAATTGATAAAAATTACTCAAAATTCTATGCTAAATGCCGAACGTCTACAACTTCAGAAACGAATATATTTTAAATGCTGCAACCACGTGTGTTTCACTCAGTGGGATGGGCTTAGAGATTGGTAAATGCGGGCAGGACCGGAGTTCAAGGAAATACATAGTCACTTATAATCTATACGTTCTCAGTTGAGACAGTATTGAATTAATCGATCTTATGGAGTTCGATGCTGATTCTTTTGTTGGCGGTGGTGTCTAAACCTTTCTTGTAGAATATATTTTTTCGTTTAGACCAACAGTTCCGGAAATATAAGAAGTTCTACTAGACTTCCTTAGGTATGCAATTTTTACATTACTTATTAAAACAATGTCATTTTTTCGTAAGTTCCAAATTGAACAAAATTCTCCGTAAATTAAATACGTATTTTCCATATTAAAATAATAAAGAACATAAAACACTGAAATAAATGTAGTCACTATACAGTATGCGCCAAAAGTATGGAATAAATTCAATAAAAACGAAACAATTATTTTTTGGGAAAAATCCTCGAAAAGGTCGATTTTTAATTTAAAAAATACATATTTTAGCGTAAAATGCGATTTTCAAATGTCATTTGTTTTCGAGTAATGACGTCATCGATTTTTTTTTAAATGGCAACACCATATTTTTTCCCTTCTGATAAATCGTTTAATTCTCTATCAGACAGTACTAAAATTTTGCCCTCTTACATAGAAAAGTTTTCGAGTAAATGTTTAGAAATTAGAAAACGTAAATCAATTAAAATAAAGCAGAAACGTTATCAAGTTTAGTTTTTCAAATGCCATAGTTCTTTTATGGATCACGTAGGTGAAAATCTTTGCAAAGTGTCATTGTCACACCGACTTTCTAATAAGTATTGTAGGCGACATAGAAATTATTATTCAATTTAAAGTATTATGGCACATTTAACTGTTACTCAAAGAATTGAAATTTTAATTTTTATCGGATGCGGGAATATGACTAGAACTCAGCAGGAAGTTTGCGATTTATTTAATGAAAAATATCCAGATCGCCCTATCAGCCAATCAACAGTCAGTAAAGTAGAGTCTAAATTTAGAGAAACTGGCAATGATGTAAATATTCCAAAACCTGGACGTCCAAGCATTAATGAAAATCAGAAACAGAACATTTTGATAAGTATGGTGGATAATCCTCATAATTCTTCACGATTGGTTGCATTAAACAATGACACTAGTCAGAGCACAGTGCTACGTATCTTGAGGAAGGAAAAATATCATCCCTACAAAATTCAATTTCTGCAGGAACTCAATGAAGATGATCCCGATCGCCGCTTACACTTTTGGAAAATTCTAATGGATTTATGTCAAGGAAATAGAAATTTACACCGGCAAATACTTTTTTCAGCTGAGGCCACATTTTGTCTGAATGGTACATTAAACCGTCAAACTTGCAGATATTGGAGTCGGGAAAATCCTCATTGGATGGTAGAGGCACATACCCAACACCCTCAGAAATTAAATGTGTGGGCTGGAATAGTTGACGACAGAATAGTAGGGCCTTTCTTCTTTGACCCTTGCAGTAATTTTTCCTAACGATAATGACCCTGACATTCCTGACGATACCATATGGTTTCAGCAAGACGGTGCACCTCCGCACTATGCGCGCCCCGTACGAGATTTTTTGGACAACTGTTTTCCTGGGAGGAGGATCGGAAGACGCGGACCGATAGAATGGCCTGCAAGATTGCCAGATCTTACACCTCTTGACTATTTTTTATGGGAATACTTGAAGTCAAAACTGTACATTAATAAACCACGTAATTTAGAAGAACTTCAAAATCGCATTCGGGACGAAATATGCAGTCGAACATTTAATTTAAGTATAAAATTTAATCAATTGTATTTTATTTTACATACCTCAGAATTGCTACTTTTTATGGATAAAATTTACGTTTTCTAACATTCAATAGTTTAGTACTGTCTGATAGAGAATTGAACGATCTTTCAGAATCAAGGAAAAAATATAGTGTTGCCATTTAAAAAAAAATCGATGACGTCATTACTCGAAAACAAATGACATTTGAAAATCGCATTTTACGCTAAAATATGTATTTTTTAAATAAAAAATCGACCTGTTCGAGGATTTTTCCTAAAAAATAATTGTTTCGTTTTTATTGAATTTATTCCATACTTTTGGCGCATACTGTATTTATTTTATATAAAAATTTACCTGTTCTCAAATTTGTGTTCTTCTAATTTTAAAGAGGGCAGTTTCATAAATATATTAAACACAATCATAATATGTACAATAAACATGTTTTTCTCATTATGGAAAATACAGATATTTTTAACTCGTCGAATGAATGCGCTGTCCTATTTCTGAAAACATCTCCTACATCACAAGTATGCACACGGCGCACAAAGTTAATTTCTTGAAAAGTGTAACACCGTAAACTGTTTTTAAAAAACTTTGTAAATTGTACAATAGTAAATAATTAATATAAGTTTGTAATGCACAAATTTGCTGGGCCGACTTTAGAACATTTTTTTTCGAAAAGGCGTTAAGTTATTAAAAGTTGGTGTGTACTGTGAGAAGTACTGTAGTTTTTTATATAAGCTGTAAAAAACTACGAACTTAAGTAAAATCGTTGATTTACAAGCGCGATGTAACGAAAAACGTAATTGTCAAATAATGTCCCCAGCATCGATAATTTGATTTTATTTTTATAAAATGCGGCCCTACTAAAAAAAGTTGTACCAGTCCATTTTGGATACTAAAGATGTCCTTCTACAAGACGGTTATATTTTCTTAAAAGCAAAACGGCATAATTTATAACCGATTTTACTCCACTAAATCTAAATATTCTAAATACATCCACCGTAAAGTCATTGTAGTGGGAGAGCGATAATCTCCACCTTCAGCCGTAACGCCCGTGCACCCGACCCCGGAGCGCTACCCGAGGAGTGTACAAACAACGGACTCTTAAGCATTTGAGACACATGTCTTCTGTACATATCCAAATATCTTGGTGACTATTTTCATTACCAATTCGGCGCTGTATTTCAGTCTTGTATTCTTTTATAGTTACTAGCGAAGTTTCATCTAAATCCTGAATATTATCTGTTGTTATGTTACATAACTCATCTCTACGACAAGTTCCACATAGTGCCACCTAATACAAAAATTGATGTAGGTACATTTTATTTTACATTTGAGGATGACAACTTACCTTGATCATTAAAAGTATTTCATCGGAAGCATCTCTCAGAAAAGTGTCAATTTCCTCTTTAGTCAATATTCTTCACTTCTTCGGTTTGTAATCATCATTTTTCTTTTTAAAAATGTTATTAATCTTTAATATTTGCTAATATCTATGTTATGATGTAAAAGTACCGTTGCCTATAATATGGGACAATACGACCACAAAGAGAACAGCTTCCAGTTCCCGTATTTTTCCAAAAAATATGCTAGGAGCACATTGTCAGTGTAGTGTTTCACGTTTTTAAAAAAACATCATTTAAATAAATTTTCCCTGCAACAGGTTTCCTTTTGCTTCCCCCGCCGCTTTAATAATTTCAGGAGGCAAGAAATGTCTTCTGTACTACTATCACTGTTGAAATCCATATTATATCAATTATATATCTATCACTTTGCTAGTGTTTTTTCGCATACTAAATATGGCCTATATGAAAACCGTATTTGTTGATATTATTGCTAAGCATTCATCAAAATTGTCAATTCTGTTCTAACAAAAATTACTTGATTTTAGTTATCAAGACACTTATTTCCAGAAATACGTAATATGAGGAACAGCAAATTTATACCGACCGGGTGGAAAGTTTTGTATAAATCTCGTATGTCATAAAGCTTTTAATACCCTAATCGTGTAATATACCCTGTATAAGTTGTGCCAACTTGATTCCTAGTTTAACAAACACTAATTCGCCTTCATTTATTATAATAACGCATTATTGCTTCGAACAGACATTTCGTTGAACTTTATGATTTACGTCCAACAGAATAGCACGCGAAAGGTATTAAAAAGATCCTCTAATTTCCTCGGCTCTCCCTTCGCTGGCAGCCCTTACCAGATTAAAATAAACAGGAGAACAATAAGCGCACCATTCTTCCAGGAGTCAATTAGGAAGGGTTTTTTATTACGGCCGAGGCACGATAACAAAAAAAACTCCGGCAAATAAATTTGTTTAATAAATTTGAAACTAATTTAAATCGAATTTGCTTTGAAGTCTGCTGGCGGGTGGCTTATTGCGACTTATTATTCCTGCCTGCATTTTTCCTGCAGGAGTTGCCTTCCGCTTCAACTTACGTGAAAGATTTATGAATTAACGTTGGGAGTTTACAGTTAAAATCGCCCTTTTTGAAAGCACGCAAATACACGGCTTGCTAGACGAACTTAAATTAAATTTTTTACGGATATCCTTTTTACATTTTAAGTAAGTATATAAATAATCCTAATTATGTGAACTATGTGAAGCGAGAGGAATGCTAATTCTGTAGACTTTCATTTTACATTCGTTTAATGAGAAAATTTTTGTAGTAGATTAAACCCCAAAGATTGAAAAGTTTTTTAGTCAGGTTAAGGATTTGTGATAATAAATTCACTTTGAAAGGTACAAATAACTTGTTAACATTTGAAATAACATGCCAGAAAATAATGAAATAATGAAACTCTAATAAAAAAAATCCTTGGAAAGTCATTGGTAGTAAGAAAACATCTATATGAAAAATTACTACCTGTTAAGAAATTAAAAAAACAATTACATACCCAAGTAAAAAATACCAAAATGATCACAATAGCAGTAGAGAAAATATGATTACAAGCCTATCAGTCAAAGCAATCCAACTACTATTTTTAGGACAAGAAAAGTATTCAATCATGTGAAAGGAATGTTTTACAACAGATTTCTTTCCTAATGGGACTGTCATATTCAAAGTAATTGATACTGGACCGTTTTAATATTTAGGAGGTAAGGATTTAATATATACACTATGCTGTGACGTAACTATTAAGAGCAGGGAGAGCAAAAACCAAAACCAATTTACGGACAGACCCAGATATTTCGTACTTAAGGCTCGTGTAACACAGTAGATTAAATTATGTCATTAATTGATTAACTGATGATCACGTTATTTATGAATAATGAGAACCATAACGGCTCGAGATTGGATTGCTGGGGAACAAAGATATTACTAAAAACGAGTTAAAATTAGTGACCTTTGTTAACATCATACTTCGTTCTTGTAAATATGACTAGAGATTCACTAAAATTAAAACATTTAAGATTTCTAATTGAAGTGATATGGTCGATGCTGTGTGGATTCTTGGTGTTTACTACATCAGTTTGTCCATAGACGTAAAAGGGGTAAGTGGTTTCTCCATGAACCCATGGATGGAGCTAGTCGCTAATAAATAAATTGTGATCAAAGTGCTAAGTAAAGTTATATCTGAATTATACAGAAAAACAAATAAAAAAATGAAAGATATTTAAATGGTTCTCAATATGTATGTACATAGTTCATCCACACCATTGATTTAGTGGAGCATGGTTTCGCAAACTCTTTACATAACATTCCATCACTTGAAAATGTAGCTACTTCATTTTATATTGAGATTTTTAGTATTGGTAACTGGATATATGGTAGTACCTGATTAAGTTACATAGTGTGAATGATCAAATTGTCGACTGTACTGACACCTATATGCAGACGTAAGACATTGTCAAATTGAATAACTGATCTCAGCATTCCCCGCCTCTAATTTTGAAAAAATAATATGACACAATCTATAATACCAACACTGATTCAGCCATTCAAAACTACAGAAACCTTCATTGCAAATCTGGTTGTAGTCCCAGTTGATACAGTTTTATACGGAGAGTTTTTAAATGCTATATGTGTCTAGAACCATTTATAAACTTCTCACTTTCTCTTTTTACAATCAACAGGTCCTTATTTTTTCTATACTCCTCATATGTAATAGCTCTGGATCCTCAGATTTCAGAATTAGACATACTTTAGCAATCTTCTGCAAATATTCATGTGAACCTCCAGAAAGTTTCTCAGATTATTATATATTTTAAGGAAATATATTTATATATAATTTTGCCTTATCTATGGTGTATGACTTAGTGATAACGTGTCAATCAAAAAAACATGGTTTGCTGCAAAAACTGACGGCATATTCGACTACATCAAAGAAGTGAGGCAACTTATTTGAGTATCTTTAAATCATGCCTATACTTTCTAACTGTCTTTTCTATGTACTAACTTTAAAAGTGACAGAAAATCTGCAGCGGTTGTTGCATGAAGATTTAAATGTATAATTCCTCTTGTGCGATAGTTTATAGGCAGCAAACACGTTGCAAATCCACCTGCAATTAATTATTGAGTTGAACAACATCCGTCGGAGTTCATGTTCATAAAATCAGTACCCCAACATCGAAAGTTTTATGTAGCAGCCATTTGTTTGCCGTCTGGCCTCGAAAAAAGTAAAAAGTGCACAATTTCGGATCTCATCAATAAGTAATGAATGGGAGTTCCCGGCCTTTACCGCAGACTGCCGTGCATCTAGCGAATGGATCAACTTTTCACTGCCGCTGCAAGTAAAAAACTTTTCGGTTTTTGTCCCTTCGCCGGAGGAAATTCTTTAATTCATGGATTGCACCGTCGGCGTTAAATATTGCTCGAATCAACACACGATTTTACCGTAGCGATAATAATTGGAATTCATTCTTTTAATCCATGGCGAAGGTATTTAAAGTAATTCAAATTTACTGCAATGTTGGTATACAGGGCGTCCTATAATGAATTGTACATAGCAGGAGGTGATTTGTGGCGAAAAAAATAATAAGCCAAACTCATCTTAGTACAACCGTTGGTAGTAACCGACAAATTGAAAATGAATGTGCGCGAAGCAGTTATTAAGGAAGCCACCAGGGTAGCTACAAATTTATCCAGAAAAATCTTCAAGGTACGAGATGGAATATAGCGACTTCAAAATCTGGCAAAAAAAATGGTGTGATTGAGGTAACAGACAAGAAATTATGTTGGTTAGATTCAGTCCCAATACATTATGTGCAAAACGGTCTATGCTAAAAATAGTAAAAATCAAGGAAATCAAGTTCGTAAAGAAGAGGTTGACCAATTTCTGTTGGACGCTTTTGATGACTGTTGGTTGCTTATGAAAATTGTAACAATATTCAGCACTCATGATTGTTGTCGAAATAATGAACTTCTCCCTCATGAATGACGTAGAAGATAATATGGGTAAATACGTAATTGTGAAATTTATATTACCGGAAATAACAGTTATACCATGATTTTTAACATATATGATACAAATAAAGCAGAATTCTCTAATATAAATAATGCTGTAAAATTGACAGTTAATTTGTGTAAATTTTACTGTGTTTTGATAAATTAACACTTATCTGAAATAACCTGTATAGCAATTTTCAAATCTATACAGTGCCTACATAGACCAGGCACGTGTAGAAGATCTTAAATTATGCAGATTTGTTATGCAAAATTTTTTTCTGGGATGTACCGTTCAAGAGACATTGACCTCTGAAGATGAGTGTTAAATTTTGGGAAATAATAATGCCTTGCATAAATCTGCTTCAGATAAAACCGGTATAAAATAAACAAATTAAAAAAACATATTCGGGAATTGCTGGTTCAAGAAGTCTCGTATATTAGCACTAAAATGCGGTGGAGCACCATCATGCATAAACCAAATTTGACGTCTTAATCGCAAAAGTAAATCCTCGAGTAGCCGAGTAGAATACTCTAATACTCGAAGTATTTTAATAAAACAAATAAATAATTTTCGCCATTCAGCTGGTTTGGTAGAATAACTGGCCCAACCAAATAATCTTCGACAATATCAGCCCACACATTTATTTTAAATTTATTTTGAAAATAGCGAGGAATTATGCATGTCGATTTTCATCCGAATATTCATAGAAATTATAAAAAATTATAAATAAACGCAAGTGATTTACCAAATTTGGTTACTCTATGTTAAGGCATTGGTTTTCAAAATTGAACACTCAAAGGCCAATATCTCTTCAACGGTACATTCCAGAAAAAAATGTAATATAACAAAGCGGCATATTTTAAGATCCTATATACGTGCCTGCTCTGTGTCGGTAGAGTTCTGAAACACCCTGTATATTATTTTGTTTTCGTGAATAGGTGACTAAGTAGTCTTTTTTCCATCAAAAACAATTCTTTCAATAAAGATGTGTGTAGCAAACATATTGAACAAAAATCATCGCATGCATTGATTTTAATCCAGATACCATAACTTTATCAAATACCTTCACAACACAATTCGATCTGGATACTCTATTCAGTCCATAACCTTTATATTCTCAATAAAAGCCGTGTCGACAGTTGATAAGCTCAGGTCGTAAAATGCGCCGCTCTAAATTACATTTACTACTCTTTTATAGATCAATCATTTACGGAATGGACGAATATTAAAAATGTATGTATGCAAACCCTGGAAGCCGAAAGTAATAACCTTTATGGCCCCGCTTCCTCGCGATTATTGAAATCGCGGGCCATTTATGCAGATGGAAAACCAAAATCCACCCCGAAAATATTTGATTCGGTTCCCCGTCCCCGTTTTGTCCGAAATTAGTTACGAGTTAATTTCTGTTTGTACCGTAGGCGGGCGACATGATGTGATCTGATTTTCACGAAGGAAAAAGGGTAGGAATGACACGAGAGGAGCGCTTGATGATAGAAAAATATATGCTATACCTATTAGCACGGCTGACTTGGCATGCTTTATCATTTTTATTATTCCAAAATTTCATCTTTGATTTTTTATATCATTCACAATGGAGGTGTAAAATTTTCTTAGCGAATATCGAGGAAAACAATATCTAAATAAAAAAATCATCGATCTTAATGGTACATTATACTATAAGGGAGAGAAATGCGTTATTTTGGCAGATGTGCAATTTGAATGCACCGAGGACAAAATAGCATCTCTCCCGAATGGTATACTATTTTTTCCACGGTCTCATTAACTTAAAAACACATATTTTGTCATTATGAAGTAAGTAGCACCAGAATTATTGTATTCGGATTTGAGCATTTGTCATTGAGGTAGTATTTTATTTAGTAGTCGTTGAGTTATTGTCATAACTACAAAATAAACAAACAAAAAGAATTGTCAAATTAAGGTGCTAGTTTGGTTTAGTTTAAAGTTTGTTTAGTGTACAATGAATAATTGTGAGTCGGAAGAGATTGTGGAGGCTGCAAATATTGCAATAAGCAATTTGCTGCCTACGAAGTCAAGACCTTTATACGATATAGCCTACAATCGGTTCAAAAAGTGGTGCGCCGAGAAAAATGTTCAAGTATACAGCGAGAATGTTTTTCTTAAGTTTTATTGGGTTTTTGCCACACTTCTGAAAAATAATAAAAATTAATTAAATAAGCCCTTGCGCCAAACGGAACAGTCAAGGGTTATTTTTGAAACTAAGTTTGCCTAACCAAAAAATCTCACACTGAAAAAAGCAGATAAGTAAAAAATAACAAAAATCACATCACTATCGCGCACTTCCGTAATATTGACGTTTCGAAAAACTCTCTGTTTTCGTTTTCAAAATAGTAGTAAAATATTAAACTGTCAAACTTGACAAACGGTTTATTTAATTAATTTTTATTATTTTTCAGAAGTGTGGCAAAAACCCAATAAAACTTAAGAAAAACTAAAATTATGCCACAAATAAATAGCTTCAGAGAATGTTTTGTTGGCATACTTCAGTGAAAATGCAAAGAATTACAAGTCTTCCACATTATGGGCGCAATATTCTATGGTTAAGTCATGCTTGATAATTTACGACAACATAGATATAAGCAAATTCCTCAAGCTGATCGAATATTGACAAAGGGTGAAATCGACCGTTTTCTATCAAGTGCAGATGACAAAAAATTCTTAATGATTAAGGTAAGATTACTTTTGTTGTTAGGTATTTCAATTATTATTTTGATTTTTTATAGGTTGGATTAATTCTGGGGATTGCCGGAGCTTGTCGAACTGATGAACTAGTCAATTTAATTGTAGATGATATTTGAGGATGTAGGCTCTTCCTTGATTGTAAAAATTCCAAACACTAAGACAAAGATTCCACGAACCTTTCTGGTTATCGATATGGGAAATATGCTTGAATTGTTTCGAAAATACCTGTCCCTTCGTCCTCCTCACATCAAGCATAAGCGCCTTTTTTTGTACTACAAAGCAGGAAAATGTAGTTCGCAGCCAGTTGGCAAGAATACCATGGGAAAAATTCCGAGTGTAGTAGCTTCGTATTTAAAATTACCTAATGCTGCATGTTATATTGGTCGCTGCTTACGAAGATCTTCAGCGACATTACTGGCAGATGCTGGTGTGGATATCACGACAATAAAGCGTCATGCTGGTTGGAAATCAACGACAGTCGCTGAGGGTTATGTCGAGAACTCCATTGAAAATAAGACCAAAATTGCTAATCAGGTTTTAGTAGATACCACTACTAGCGCAATCACCAAAACTGTAAATGTAAGCGAAAGTAATATTCCTTCTAATATTAATTTTGAAAATTGTACAAATGTAACATTTAATTTAAACGTCAATAAATAATTTCAATGTTATCTTTGTTTTGCATGAAAAACGTTTCAACAGCTACTGTAAATACACAATATGGGTTCGTTATTCTGTTTGTACTTTCTTGTCTTGTCGTTTTGTTTTAGGTTTAAGATTTTGAATTTATCGTTTTACTAAATAAATTGCGATTTTTAAAATAAAATTTAAAAAATCAGAGGCGTACCGTTTTTTTTCTATCCAAACATTTAATATTATGCGTGGAGGTCACTGGTTAAAGTAGAAAATTAATTTTTCTCCTAAAAAAGTGTTTCCACGCATGGTCGGTGTCTACCAAATGGCAACAAAATATCAAAAGCAGTCTCAATGAACTTGGGGAAAAACCTTTTTTGGTTTTAATTTTTTTACGTGAAAATAGTGCCTCGTACGTGAGTAAGTCTAATTTTAGTTTATAGAAAAAGCAGTGGCGTACCATTTTTTCTTCAAAAATGTTTAGTTCAAACATCGTACGGACGTCAATGGCAAAGATTTTAAAACATTTTTTACATCAAACAATGCTCCTTAATGATTAATAGATGTGTACAAAATTTCATAAAATATCTGGAGTGATAAGAAAATTATAATAAAAAAGTAAATTTTTTCTTAAAACTGTAACACCCTGTAGCTCAAAAATTAAGAGGTTTAGGATCTTGATATTAAGTTTTCTTCTTAAAATGACCGAAGGATTCACACCCTTAAGTATCGGCATTCAATTAATAAACACCCTGTATATATGTGTATATCTTACTTATTGCGTAAAATTATATTAAACAGTTTTTTTATGAATTCCTAGAGTTTCTATACTTTTCTTCTACCTTGTAACTCACATCAGTATATCACGGTAAGCAAAATAAACCGAGTTGGAAGCTTCTACACAATATATTTTCCGTTCTTTCACATACGCTTACCTCGGGCCAATTACGGATTTACGGCCCCCCGTTAAAATTTAATTTTGACACTATCATAATTATCTACACGGGTAGAGCGTCGCTGTTCGCCCGTATGGGCGCTAGCGCGCGCCGATATAATAAAATTTTACGAGTTTTTACTCCTAATCTGAAGTTAATACAGCCGGCGTCCGGCACAGTAGATAGGCGGAGGGCCGCTGGCGAAGTTAATAGTGAATTACGGCCTCCGCCGCGGCCCCACGAGCCCCGTTACGAGTTTTTAATTCCGGCTCTTTATTACTAGACCAAAAATGCGCGCCCGAACAACCATTAATACGTGTCATTTTATGCGGCGATCAAAGTAGGTGCCCCAAAGAAGTGGAAAATGGAAGGATGGAGGGCTAAGTACGTCCCTAATAATACAAGGTTCAGCAAATGTTACCATTAACAGTAGATAATAATAATAATATCTCTACCTCTCATTCTAATCACGAGGATTAGTTCAGAAGTCGGAGAGGGGCGGCATATTATTATTAAGCAGCTGCATTTGCGCTCCAAGAACAACGACGAAGTAATAGGCTCTAACCACCATTCAGTGAAGGAATGAGGGAAACCTGGAAAACCTCACTAATTAGTGGGGTGATTTGTCAGTAAGTTAAAAAATGAATTGCCGCAAACAAAAATGATTTTGTCGATAAATTTGCCCTATTTCTTGTTGTCTCGCATAACTTTATTGAAATCTTGTTTTCTAATTCGATCTGTCAAGTCTTGTTTTGGTCTTTTAAAATCAAGACAAGATCAAGAAAAAGCAAGGCAACACGCCAACACTAAATCACCAGATTTTTCTTTTCGGTGACTTTTCGAGGAAAATCACACAAAACCAACACAATTAAAAAGTAACTGTTTATATCCAAGCAGTAAATTTTATTTATGCGGCTAATTTAATTTATTGACTTTACAAACACTTATTAAGCTGTATAACAATTAATTTCCGTTGATTTTTATCAGATTCGAGACTTGTAGATACCAAAAAGAGTATTCAGCTTCCATATTTAAAGGATGATTCCGGTAATGTCATCATAAAGTAAATGAAAATATAAAGATTTATAAGTTTTATGAGGGATACCCTCATCAACATGAAATGCCGTTTTTATATAGAGGTCGGAATGAATTTTAATCAGGACTAAGCGTTTTGGCGCCGGCTTCAACACATTTTATAACCAATCTGTCCCCAAGAAATTATATATTTTAATGGGAAAGCAGTTTAGTTTAAATCGGTAAATGTTTTTAGTACTTACGCATCTTTGATTAACTAAATTTCCTTTCGAATTTGATACTAATACAAATTTTATTGCTAAAAGACGATGTTATTTTAATTGCTAGATTATGCAAATTGTAATTATGACCAAGAAAGTACAAAATTACTACTAACAGTTTGTCTAGACATCGACACTTCCCAAGCTCTTGGAAGTTAAATTTCCTATTTTCGATATGAAACTATTACTAAATATTTTCAAATAAGCGTTGCTGAAAAAATAATAATTAATTCACTGGCACTAGGAATGTCGCGTATTATAGTTCCTATTACATTCCAAACTGTTAGTTAAAAAATTTGTTAAACTTTCCCATATTTTACAGTTATTTCTGAGAATAATGAAACAATTTATAACGAAATGGACTCATTAATATAACAATTATTCGTTTCAGAATATCTATGTCTCCTCTTTCTCTCCCTAACTCTCTTTCCCTCTTTGTCTCCCTCTTCATCTCTCTGTCTCTCCCTCCCACATCCCTCTATCTCAATCGCTCTTCCTCTCACTATCTATTTCAAACATAATGCAGAAATAAGTACTCTCTCTCTCGTCCTCACTCCCTCTCGCTATCTTCCTCTTTCTATTTCCCTCTCTGTCTCTCTCGGTCTCCCTCTTCATCTCTCTCCGTCTCTCCCTCCACACCCCTATGTCTATCCCGCTCTTCCTCTCCCCCTCTATTTCAAACATAATGCAGAAATAAGTAGCCTTGACAATCGAAAGGCATCTGTTCAATTGATCATTTTTCATTGTTTCCTTATAAAATCAAATCACTATCAGCAATTTGAACCTTCATAACTTTATTACTTAAACATTTTTCTAAGTACCGGTAATCTCCTGTTACAAGCCGATATGAGATAAGAATTTGAATCGGAAAACTAATAACAAATTGTTATCAGTCGGTATTGTACTATTGAACACGTACATCAACGCGAGTCGTACTTAAAAAGGTGCAGCTGCAGTATGTAGATGTTTTAGAAGTACGATACGGAACTGAAAAGTAACAATACAGTTTATGTAGCGAAATGTTATTTATATTTCGAAAGAAATGGGTACTGAGACTCTATTTGGAGGCAGCATTAAATTTTGTTCTTATTTTGTCCAAAGGTAATACCTAGCTACTATTTCTAAATAATTATTATAGTAATTTTTAACAGTTGTTTATAACATCATCAGTTTTGATTTAAAGGAAATTAGGTTATTTAAATAACTATTTAACGAATGCAGATAAGAGATACTATCTAATTGTACTTATTTATTGATTGCTACTAGTACCAGGTGAAGATAAAGAAATACATTATATTGAATATTATACGACGTATCTTAATTCTTTGCAGTAAATGCATTTTAGTTGATATACAGATCATCATCCATCATCATCATTACCCAATATTGTTTTTTTTTAATCTGTCACAGTAATTATTGTTTTCTAAAACAATAGATGTATCTTAATTTCTCTTTTATTTTAGATATTTATCCAGCTGATGTCAACAGGGAGTTAGAACATATTTCTCAAGACAGCTCGCCACCTTCTTGCAACAATTATAGAAGTTTGAAGTCCTTATTTCAAACAATAAACGAATGTAGAGAAAAATCAGCAAAAATGTCACCCACAGATTCAAATTATTTGTCCATAAATCCCACGCCAACATACATAACTGAACCCATCGTTCCAGCAGACCATACCGAATTAGTAACTGTAGAAGTTTATTCCACAATTCCAACAATAACAAATATTATAACAAGAAATCCCAAAAAAGCTACTGACTTAACAAAGCCTACTACAACAGAGTCTATTAGCATGACAACACCTCCAGATCCAATACAGTCAACTGAAACTATCACTGAAATATGCACCAACAGCACGCAAGAACTTACCAGTACTATTGTACCAACAATAGTAGTTTCACCTACAACTGAGCATACCAGAATAATAGAACCAACACTTGTAACAGATTACACTGGAACAACAAATATTATGAAAACCGTGCCGGTATCTGTTATGACTGCCACAGTACTTGATGATAGCTTTGGAGGAAGTAATACTACATCTGTAATCGTTGGTACAGTGACGCCATCTTTGTAGTAATATGTCTACAATAGTAATTGTGTACTGTATACATCTTATTCTTTTATTAATTGCAACACATGTGCAAACCAGCAGCAGCAAAATATGTTGCACCACAACTGGCAATATTTCTGGTTAGATAAAAAAAAATATTTTAATCTCCTCGTTGTTTGAACCGCATGAATTTATCAGAGTGTAATAAAGCACCATGTTTATTGTCCTGACATTCAAATAGTTCAATCCCTGTGACCTATAATTCTCTATATAAGGGATCAGAATGTAAGGTCATTTTAATAAAATAGAAAACACTCAACTAGAACCTCTTTCTTTGGTTAATACGAACACTTAAGCACAATGAAAGGTTCTATTCACCTATTCTATTCTAGTTTTCACAGATGTCCCTCGTGACGTCACTTCATCGAGATTCCCACACATAGAAATAGTGTTGTGTTTGCCTGAATCGACACGTGTAGTGCAAGGAATGCTTTTGTATGGTAATAACTACGTGCTTTAATTCGAGCTGGTCCAGAGGGGTCGCACCCTTTTATATTTATAATTGCGACTATCCCAGTCGCTGATGTATTACTGCCATTAGCTAAACGCTCGTTTATACTCCAATTTAGTTTGACTCTCTGCTGTTTTGACGACAAGGCTAACAAATCGATCGACTGTACACTGTACGGAGTTGTATTTGATGGAATAGTCTTTAGAACGAAAATTACGCGAATTTGGAATAAAGTTCTTGTGAAATGTCTATTGTCGTGTTCAGGAGAAAGTGCTGGGAAGCCTTTTTCGCTCTTTGGTAGAACAAAAGCGGTGATGACACGTTTACTTCATCAAAAGTACTCAGAAAGTGAAGTGGATTGCCCTGAATTTTGTTCAAAGTGGAACTTTATTTCAAGAGTCTCTATTTCGACCAATTGCCACAGAGAACAGTCTATATCACTCAGTTCTATAAAGAGGGTGAATCGTATGTAGGAGTTTTTCTTTTACCACTCTCAAATAATTAAGCGAATTATTAAAGCAACATTTTTTCGAAATTTCATGATGTAACGATTTTTTAAAAGAGTCGTTTTTTCCAGAAAGTAATATTAGGCATTTTTTTATTAAACAGAAAATATTGAAAGGCTATTTAACACCCATCAAAATACCCATATACCAAATTTGATCGGCAAATGTCTATTGAATGTTTTTTATGGGGGGAAAAATCAGAGCTAACAATTATAATAAACAGGTCAAAGATTGCCATAAAAGTGAAAACAAATACCATTCGGACATAGAAAAAAAAACGTAAAAAAATAATTAATAAGAAGAAAATTAATCGGCAATGTAATTTAAAAAATTGTTGAAATTCATTTAATATTGCATATTTAGAATTCACATATGTTTAAAATAATAAGTGTATGCTTTTCATTTTTTGACAGTTTGTAACCAAAGAGATTGGAAGAGATAGAGGTAACAAAGGCTAAACTTTCTTTACTTAGATGGAAGAACATTAGGGTTGTATTTAAAAATTTTAGTGACCAGTGATTACCCATTTCCATGAATAATTAATGATGTAAAATAGGCATATGTACATATTTAATAATAAAACTGTTAAAAGTGGACTTTTTAATTGTCATTTTAGATGTTAAAAATGTAATTTTTTGACACGCGTGTTAAAAGTAAGTTACTTTTAATACTAGTATTAAAAGTAAATCAAAGTTTATTTAAATTTTGTTTTGAAAATTAATAAAACGTTTTAACAAACACATGAACAACTTTTTATTTTAAATAAGTACAAACCAACATTTTAACTTGTTATTACTATTAACATTTATAGTAAAATTAGAACAATATGAAATTGTAATTCCCTGCGGAGTCATCATACTTAAGTTAGTTTTACTGTCAACATGTGTGACACATCTATTTTCTGTAGAAATACCACTGGTAGTACTGGTGGTCTTGCTAGTAGTTGCAGCAGTAGGAAGTATTTGGCACGCAATTTCCTTCTTCTGTTCCAGTGAATTTTCAATGTAGCCTTCAGCTACCGTCGAAGATTTCCATCCTCCATGTCTCTTGATGGTAGTAAGATTTGCACCAGAATCTGCTAACAATGTCGCCGATGAACGACGAAAACAGTGTCCGGTGTAGAGTTGAGGATTTGGTAGATTCAAGAACTCTGCAATGTCGGCAGGCATTTTACCAAACATGTTAATTCCGAGTGGATTCTTCACACATTTATTCTTCATATATTTAAGAAAAAGTCGTTTATGGTCAGCGTTGGGTGGCCGGAGTGCCATATACTTTTTAAAAAAGTTTAAATAGAATTCACCAACAACACTGAAAGTCCGAGGCACTTTCGTTTTAGTATCTGGTATGGTCACAACAACCGAAGTGCCCAAATATTCGATATTGTCGATGGTCATCTGACATAATTCCTCCCGGCGACACACCCCGAAGACACCCACTATTGCTGTGACTTTCATCATCAGATACTTTTCGTCTTCTGCTTCTGTGAGAAATTTGTCGTGTGTTTTGACTTTTTTGCTTGATATCCTTCACCCTTCCGGTTTAAAAAAAGCAATAAGTTTACAATGTTTGCTTATATCTTGATCTTGCTTTATTTTTAACATAGTTTTGATCATGGAATAATTTGACCACAGGGTTGACGATTTCCATATCTTGGCTTTTTCCTCAAAATATGCCAGTAAAACACTTTTGTTACATTTCCCAGGGACCTTTTTAATGTTGCACCATTCCGAAAAGCGTCTATAAACGATTTCGTACTTTTCCTTTGATTTCGCCGGCAATAATTCCAATGTTGCTCGACTGGCGGCTTCTTAGATTTCAGCAGGGATGAATTCGTTACGCTCATTATCGGGATTATTCATTATACTTATAATATTACTAGAAAATGCTGTCAATATTTTTGCGTTTTTTCCGTAACTAACAACAGCACTGGTTGCTATGAAAATTTTGGTTCATAAACATTGCGATCTGTGTGGTATTTTTTGATATCTTATTTTTATTGAGTTTAAAGTTCTTCCTATTGGTTTGTAGAAAAAATAGTGTATGATATACGTGTTAAAAGTGATTTTATTTTATTCGTCACTCTTCACTCACAAAATAAAATCTTACTTTTAACACGTATATTATAAATAGCTATTTCGATAACAAAATATGCTTTTTGTGTCTGTTATGTCACGTATACAAAATTTGATAGTTAATAAAGTAAATTAGAAAGTTATATTGAAGAAAAAATAGGAAATTTTAGTTTAAGTCTTAAATTTTAGGGATTGATAAAACAAATCAAAATCTCTACAACTATGATTACTGATTTGTGTTAAATTATTTGTTGAACATTATTTATTTTTTCTTAAGGCTAATAGTTTTATCATCATGATAAATGTGAAGTATATACATATTTTCTCATATGTAGTATATTTTAAGTATATAAAATTATAATTAAGAAAACAGTAGGTACTGATTAAACATTTTTATTGTAAATTTAAAACATATAAAACATGAAAGTCAGTGGCTCTTAAATAAAAGTAAGTAGTTTATTATATACTGTTCTTAAGCTTCTACTTTACCAGTTACATTTTTATTGCAATATGTAGATGAAATTGGCTTAATTCGATTTTAATAGTGACAAGTAAATATATTTTTTTCTTTAAAATAAATATTTAAATTTTGATAAAGGTTTATCCTTAATATTTTGATGTTTATTCCGTCTATATGAAAGTGGCAGTTATCCAAAAGTCCTTTCTTTTTTCATCTTTAGAAAATCCAAAATTATAATTCTAAATAAAACTTCAGCAAGCAACCAGCAAGTTCTTGTAAATCATATAACAATTTATTAAGCGGCAATATGGCATCATTGAAATTGATGTTTGTGATTGATGGGTGAAAAGAATGGGAAATTGGTAGGATGCGCAATACTCTTCCGCTTACCTCCCTCTTCCTAAATCTATGTTTGTAACATGAGAATTGCCATAAAACTAATTAGACCGTCCTTATTAAAACTTTCGGAGTAGGAGAGACTTATATACGATAAATACTGGCTGTGTTGGATTATGAAAGGCTATAACTCAAAATAAAATGTTTTCCGTTGTAGCACGCACGAAACCGCAGCCACACATAACTTTATTTAATCTGCTCCGCTTCAGGATAGCCCTGAAAAATGTCTCAGCCCTCCTGAAATCCCCCGCAATTACACGTTCTCTTATCCGAATGAGGTGAAGTACTCTAATTGCCCTAATAAGAATGCAAAGCTTAAAATATTATGAAAAGTTTAGCAGCGGTTTGTTTTTTAATAGGATTACGGCCTGTATTTCACTTCCCGCTAATTGGAGGTTATTATTTTCATAATTCTTGTTCTTTTGTTATAATTGGTATACTTCGGGAAGAGATAAAATTTTATTGCCGAATAATGGCGCCCTCTCGGATAATAAACGAAACCAATTTTAATGGAGTCTTAAAAATTTTAAGCGCAGAAGGGGATGTTTTTAAGATTTCGTTAATTGCTGCGTTTGAGTATGTTGAGAAGGAACGTAAGAGGTACAGGGTGATTTTTAAATGTGTAGTTAAAATCAAAATAGTTCGATTGAATCTAATCTACCTATACAGGGCGGTCTTTATTTTCTTATGGGCGCCATATTGGATCTTGACAGTAACATATGTAGAATAAAATTACCAACACAATATGTAACAATACTATTTTATTTTAAAATACAATTATATAAATAAGATATCTAATTGGTCTTTATAAAACAAAATTCAATATTCTACAAATCCTATATACAGGGTGAGTTACTAATAATCGTACATAGCTTAAGGGCAGTTTGTTAACGTCAACATTTTATAATAAAATATTATTTACGGATGAAAATTTACTCGACGAGCTATTTTTAATTGGAGAAATAGTTATATGCCAAGAGAAATACACTTTCGCGAAGAGTTTTCTGTCAATATTTAGTGTAGAATTCTCTCCAATAATATTGTGGGGCCGTTCATACTACCACGTCCACTTAACGGACAAAATGATTTAAAATTTCTAATTAATGACTTGCCACTGCTTCTTAAAGATATTCCCTTAAATTTACGGCCAAACTTCTGATTTTTGCATGACGGTGCACCTGCACATTACCCCCGACGAGTAACAAAACATCTCAATAGAAATTTTCCGCACCGTTGGAATGGACGCGGCAGCGAAGTTCCTTGGCCTGCACGTAGCCCTGATTTAAATCCGCTGGATTTTTATTTTTGGGACTATATTAAATCTTTAGACAAAGACACTATTAATAGTCAAGAACAACTGTGGGAAAAGATGCAAGAATCGAATCGAATATTATCAAGCAACATAGAACTTTATTCATCGTCAGACAAAATTTAAATAAGAGGTTAAGAAAGCGCATTGAAGTTGCTGGTGGTCACTTCGAGAATCTTTTATGATTAATGATTTGTTAAGATATGCATAATAAAATGTTCAGTTGCTGTAGGGTTCGTCTTATTGTTAATTTAGTTTTGATATCTTAAGACTTTCTAATTTTCTAATTTCATTTCCGCTGAATCTCAAAAACTTAAAACGTTTGTTTTTCGAAAACGGTTGAGTTTAATAATGATAATAATAATAATAATAATAATAATAATAATAATAATAATAATAATAATAATAATAATAATAATAATAATAATAATAATAATAATAATAATAATAATAATATCTCTACCCCTCATTCTAATCACAGGGATTAGCCCAGAAGTCGGAGACTTGTGCGGGAGAGGGGGCGGCATATTATTATTAAGCAGGCCGCATTTGCGCCCAGGAACGACTTACGTTGGTAGGCCCTAACCACTATTCAGTGCAGGAATGAGGGAAACCTGGAAAACCTCATTAATTAGGGGGGTAGTCAAATATCAACCGGTATCAATCTCTCACATTGACCCAAGCCAACATTCTTCCACCCTACCATACCCGCAGAGAGGGAGCCAAACCTCTCCACAAATATAGCTTACATACGGTCTACCGGCAGCTGGGCTCGAACCAACACCGATCTAGTCACCTCGATTCCAGTACTGACGCCTTAAACCGCGCGACCACTGACCGACCCAAAAGTTAGACATATTTCTACATCGGCAGTACTACTACTAGCGCCTCCTAGTGCTGATCTCGACACTGTTAACATATTCGTAATTGTCACCTCAAAAAACATAAGACTACAAATTTTCAAAACAATCGGTTCATACGTTCTTAAAATATAGCAAAAAATCGAAAAATGTTTTTAACTCTAACTCCTTGTCGAGAGGAACAACAATTGAATAAGGCATGTAGGGCTCAATCGCTTTATTTTGACGTTAACAATCCGCCCTTAAGCTATGTATCACTATTAGTGACTCACCCTGTATAGTTAGACTGTCCCTTCAGTTCCAGTAGCCAAGAAGTTTCTGGCATCCATTATAATCGGACTGCTTACTAATCACCGACCCTTGTTTGACTTCCTCGTAAACACCTCACCATCCTGCGGTCGACCTAAGACGGAGATGCAGCCGTGGGGTCCAGTCTATGGGCCTCTCCGTCGTATCCGGTCAAGCAAACAATTGCCGAATCATTATTACCGGGTAATTGGAATTTGCATTTGGTCCTTTGAAGTCGAGGGAAAATTCGAGAGCAACTGGAATTGCAATTTGTTCCCTTATTGGCTATGTTGACTGCGGTGGTGACGTTTGGGACTACTGTCGGAAAGGGAATCCGAAATTAAGGAAGACGGTGGAACTTGAAGACGAATTCAGGCTGCCGACTGTACAGCGTGTTTAAAGAAAATCTGTCATCAGTCAGCAGGTGACAACAATTTAATATACAGGGTGTTTTAAAATGAAGTAGCATAAATGAGACCATAGATTTCAATAGCTGAAAATAAATCAATTTAGCTTAACATACAAATTACATTTCAAGTAGCATAATAGAAAAATAACAGGGTTAAAATTTGTAGATAACTTCTTTAAAAATCCAACTATTTACATAGAATTTGTAAATCAGGGGTTTTTGCGGGAGAGAAACTCAAATTTGTTTCTAATTTTGACGTCACTAGTAGAAGGTGCCACTTATGGCACATCATGTTTCTTTTAAATGACGGAACTTTTTTGCTGCTTAGTGTATCCATCTGACTATTGAAACAATCGATTCACCTACCTGTTATATCTAAAAAAGTTATAGCCTGTTGAAGTGTTACGAGAACAGTTTTTGAAAACAGTTATCGTTTCAGGTAAAGTGCCTTTCTACTGAAAATACAGCAAAATGCTACTTGAAAAAGTTGTTCAGAACGGTAAAATATTTATATTATTATATTTATTTAAAAATTTGACTGTAGTTAGTTTTAAGGAATATTGTTGAATGGTATCATAAAGTCAACGTGCATTCATAGATTGAAATTCGAATATCTTGAAAACGAGGCGGTTTATCGAAATGAAACAAATATACCTACAAAAACAAAACATACTGTAGGAAACTTCATAGACAGAATTTCAAACCAAAGTCTCTAAAATTTTTTGAAATATTGAGGAAAATCATTTTGAAAGTCTTCTCTTCTACACCCTATATCTTTTATAATATTGACATTAGGACTAAGACAATATGGCTCACACGATATACTTTAATATTTAGAATCTACAGTTAGTATATAGCGCATTCATTACAGACCATCCTGTATACCTATAGTTTTTTTTTTTTTAAAAACCTCTTAAGGAAGCTACTGTCCCTGAAAAGTGTAGTCCAGAAATTAGATTTTATTAAGCAACTTAAAAACATCACGATAGTAAATCAACAATTAAATCTTTTAAAAAGATTACATTTTGTGGTTTTTTATATTACAACTCCTGTTAATGTCTCACACGCTAGTCTTATATTTTGTTTTAACTGCTCGCTATTATCTGGTCCTTATAGACGACGTTCTTAAGCGCTACCCCCCATCCCCCCCCCCAAAGAAAATAATCTAGAGGGATTAAGTCAGGCAATCTGCATAGCCAGACAAGTACGTCATATCCAACGACTTGGAAAGTGCTGATTTTAATAATTTCTTACAATTAAAGAACTATGACCATCTAATTGCAACCATAAACGTTTTCTAATTTGTAATGGAATATTCACCAACAAACCTGCAAGTTATCTGACTAAGAACTAGAAAACCTGTGACAATTTGTTCAAAACAATAAGGATTTACTAAATGCCGTCAAGCTATGCCGCACCACACATGTATTTCAAAATACTCTTGATTTTAAACATTATTCAATCTATAGATCTAGATTTTCATCAGCCCAGTAATGGATATTCGATATACCATTATTTAAGAATTTACTTCCGTTGATCCAAAGGATATCAGTTGTTTACAAAGTAAACATTAAAAAATGTAAACTTGTCGCACAAGCAAACAAAATCAAGACTATAGCAGAAACTGGGAACACAATCCCGGTTTTCCAACTTGACAAAGCAGCATGAGGTGCCTAGATTCGGAAATAAAAACGTTTCGGTTGCAGCGAATGAATAGCCTCAGGGTCCAGCATTGTGTCGTTTTTCTTTTTATGAGAACGCCCCATTATCTTTGCCTTAGTCGTACTTCCTTCCGATTTGTTTGGTATTATGAAAAATCCTTTCAAATAGGATCCCATTGTGAGGCAGTGCATAAAGCGAAATATACTTTCCTTTGGCTTAATTCGGACGGATCAAACTGAATTATTAATGTTATATTTGCTGTGCCCTCACTCCAGTGAAGCGTACTTTTGGTATGTATTCTTTTTTTAATACTTATTAGATTTGACTTTACTGAAAGAAGAACCAAATTATTTACTTTTTCTCGTTTTACGTATATCTGAAATGATTTCGGAATTTGAACCCTATAAAAAAAGTTGTTGTGGAAATTAAATTTTTAGTGTGTAATTCAGAATGTGAAGAATAAATCGCATTAGTGGTGACGTCACAAAGTGTCATAAAATTGACCCGAAGACTTACCTGTAAAATTCGACCTTAAGGAACGGTGACTTAACAGTCAAAATATTATCAACAAAATATCACCTATTATTTCCTTTTCTTGTTCAATTACCAAATTTATTTAAGAAATATCTTCTGACAGATCTTGTATATAGAAGATTAAGTTACATTTTGACCAATCTGGATTTTAATATAAGTTAATTAAATCATAAACTTCAACAACAGTACTGCTAATTTGAATGTGAATATAGTTAAATTTAGTTCCACCATAGACAAACTCACTTGTACAAGATTTAAGACTAAAAACTCATAAAATCCACATAATCTCAGTATACAAATTTGCAAGTTCAAGTTTTCTGACAGATGACAGATAAACCACATGAAATTAGTTGCTCAATTGAGCTTAAGTCTGCTTTACTATTGGTGGAGCAAGAGCATATTTTAAAAATTTATTTAGAACATTTAAAGAGAAAAATATTTTAGAATAGTTGGTCCAAAATTAGCAAATAACATTCTTCTATGGAGTTCAAGTGAAGAAATTTCTTAAATAGTTCTTTTAACAGAGAAATAAATCAAATTCCAGTGTCTCCTTTTCAGTCAGATAATTTGACCTTTAAATATAAGTCTTATAAGGGTCATTATAATAACACTTGATTGAAATTAAATTTCTTATGACACAAAAAAAGTACCACGGGTTGCATGCTACTGTGACGTCACACTAATACGGTCCATTTCTGTGTAAAATAGTTTAACACACTACAGTTTCTGCCTATGTGTTATACTAAATTTGTTAAAATTACTAATACAGTGGGCCATTAATAATAGACCATAGAACAGGGTTAGCATCTTTGGTTATATGATGATATGTCTTAATAAAATGTTGCTGCGGAAAAAGATATAGCATTTTAAAGTTGAAATTATTTTTTAGTTTTTTTTTAATAACTCGAATTTCTCTATCATTTTTTGTTGACAAAACGTTCTGTTTCGGTTGATTACAAAATCTTATTCGGACGTCATTTCTACGTAAAAAATATACACTTCATAGAACTTGATGATTCCTACAGTTTTAAAGAAGACTACCCTAAAATATTTCTGTTTCTATGCGACTTCAAAATTGCTATTGAAATTTAAATGTTCTTCTGTTTTGTTGTTCATGATTTACTAGAACAGTATTAGTTTTAAGTTCTTTATTAAAATGTGTTTAAAACTAAATCTAATTTTGTTAGATATTTTGTTGCAAATAAGACTCAAATGTGTAAAAGTAACATTTGTTCCTATTAACGCACTGGATTATGTTGTATACAAAGAAATATGTCCCGTGTTATTTTGTGTTAAAATGTGTACCTATTTTTTCTATAGTGTATAGTGTATACGAGATTTGTCTAATTGAAATAGATACTCCTTTTATATTAAAAACCGTGACACACTCTATCCAAAGTTTTCGAATTAAATTGGAACTGTTAGGGGAAGCATTATTCCTGATGAAATCGACCTGATGATTCCATAACTCAGAGCAGTATTGTATGCAAATGGGCCCCACTATACCCTTGTTTCTGTTAGCATGGAGCTCTTTCATTTCGTCCAGCTTTGAAGCGGTTTTAATCTACTCGTGTGATGTCTGACTGGCTGACCTCACTCTAAGTTATACGGTTATTACAACATCACATACAGGGTGATTCTGGAATATTAGGAAAACAATTGGATATACAGGGTGTTTCTTAAGTAGAGATCAAAAATTCAGGGGCGTATTCAGTGAACAAAAATAAGGTTTTTTTTTTATATAAATTTAAGATCTTAGGACAGCCATTCTGCAGGTAAGTGTGCCAAAAAAAAAATCAGTTTTTAATTTTTAATTTCTATACCGCCTGAGATAATTTTACCAAATAAATTCGATGTGCATATTTAATATGATAGTAGATATGAAATAAGTTTATAATGTTATATCTTGATCTTGCTTTATTTTTAACATAGTTTTGATCATGGAATAATTTGACCACAGCGTTGACGATTTCCATATCTTGGCTTTTTCCTCAAAATATGCCAGTAAAACACTTTCGTTACATTTCCCAGGGACCTTTTTAATATTGCACCATTCCGAGAAGCGTCTATAAGCGATTTCGTACTGTTCCTTTGATTTCGCCGGCAATAATTCCAATGTTACTCGACTGGCGGCTTCTTCGATTTCAGCAGGGATGGATTCGTTACGCTCATTATCGAGATTATTCATTATACTTATAATATTACTAGAAAATGCTGTCAATATTTTTGCGTTTTTTCCGTAACTAACAACAGCACTGGTTGCTACGAAAATTTTGGTTCATAAACATTGCGATCTGTGTGGTATTTTTTGATTTCTTATTTTTATTGAGTTTAAAGTTCTTCCGATTGTTTTGTAGAAAAAATAGTGTATGATATACGTGTTAAAAGTGATTTTATTTTGTTCGTAAACTCGCTACGCTCGTTTTTTAATCATCTTCACTCACAAAATAAAATCTTATTTGTAACACGTATATCATAAATAGCTATTTTCTTTCGCTACTCTTTTTGTATTCTAAACCGATTAACCAATCCAATAGCATAGGATCTATACATACAAGTATGTATACCTGAAATATGTTACATAACTTAGCAAATATAGTAAAATACCATATTATCCTCTAAAATAAAAATTATTGATAGTACACCTCTGCCTATTTTCTTTTTTTATAGATTGAAATTTTGATGTAAAAAATATTTAAAAAAATAACGTTCTAACAAATTTATACATTTATATTATGATCGGTTTTAAAATTAAATGTTGAAGAATTTTGGAAACATATTTAAATAAAAGCTTACCCCATAATTAGAACTTTTGTTCTAATCATCTGTACTTATATCAAATCAGATAGAAGGAAGTTGCGCCAATTTGAGGCAATAAAAAATCACAATTTTTATTTTTTAAGCAACATATAAGAGAAATGTAATATGAAAATAGGTATGCTAATTGTCAGAAACAAAAAGTAACTACCAGTGATAAAATGCAATCTCAGTTACTGTTCAGTTAATTGTAAGTACTTACTTGTCTATACTATTTTGTGTATACATTTATCTTATTAGATTTAAATAATTTAAAATTACGTTGGTAACTGGAATATCTGGTGACCATACAAGTCTTATTGTGGCTTTCGACTCCGAAAGGTCACTTATGATCTTTTTGTGTATGGTGTTTTGGAGAGCCTGTGTACTGGTAGTAATACTTGATTCGTTTTGAATATTCGCAGGTGGCATGAGATAAATCATTTCCCTTATTTGCTCAACTCTATGTTATTCATTTCTTAAATGTCTAAAATTATTTATTATTTGTAATTGTGGAATACTATGGAATACTATTTGAAGAATATGAAGTCCTCAAAAACTTCAAATTGACAAAAATAGTTATTAAACGTCATGATGTGGTAATTCGAAGTAAAACATTGGATCTATTTCCATTAACAAAAAAATTATATTGTCAATCATAATGCCTCATTCATAACAAGGATTATCCCAGAAGTCAGATACTCGCGTGATTGAATAGCAGGCAATAAATCGCATCTGAACAACAGTATTTGTCAAAATGGCTCGTTTGACAAATAAGTTCTTGCCGGACTATTGAAAATGCGATTACTCGACTCGAACATCGAATAGCTTTTAGATTATGTAACTTTCCGAACGAGAAACCCATCTGATTAAAGAACCAATTATCCGAGTTTGCCGGGCTGGATTTCAATTTACATAATGGCGAGTTAATTTCGACCAGTTTGCTTAAGATAAACGGGGGACGATAGGCGTGGGCAGATCTAATAAAGACTTCTTGTGTACGGAGTACTACGATTTAGAGCTCCACCGTCAGTAAATTGGAACAGTGCTGCCACATAATATGTTTATTCTACCAAATTAATAAATTTATTAAACGTTTTTTACTACTTTACGGCTTACGCAATGCTAATGGAGCAGTAATGAAATATCGTGTTTGAGAAGCGAATTTGTTGGGTTGAAATTTCTTCCAGTTTAAAAAACACATTGTAGTCAAATGCATACAAGAAATCTATGTTTCCTTTGGGTAACATTCCGACGTACAATCGTTTGCAATAATAATGACACTTTTTGAAATGAATCTTGTGATTTTCTTTTTACTGCTGACGTATTTGTAATGAAATCTAGTTTCAACTTTAAACATTACTACCTAAATAGTTGTTTCACTCACCAATAGAGATTTAATGAAGTTTCTACTCAGAAATTCGAAAACTGTTTTAAGCGAGTGTCATTATTATTGCAAAAGCATGTACATGGTCGATTGTTGTATAAACAAAGCGAAGCAAATTTACCGAAAAAGTTATTCAACTTTCGAAATTTAGTAACAAACGACGAGCGGATATCGTATATCTAGCAATGTTTGTAAAGGTCCTGAGGCTATTCTTTTTTTGGATGTCTTTAAATTTTTTGCAAAAAAATTTTCTTAATATTTTTTATCTGCTACGGTTTCATGACAATTTAGAATTGTTGAGTTTAAAACACAATTATTAGACAAAAGGATATAAAAATATGGCAGTGCACATAATTTTATAGAATGAATTTAAAAATATCTTAAAAAAATGTGGTTATGAAGCGAACAAAATATCATTAAGCAAACAGACATTTCTTAAGTGTGGCTATGATGAAAATGCCATTTCCTCTGTCTTAACACAAGTGTTAATTTTCTCATTCTTGCAGTTTTATTTTTCAATTCCATGCCGTTGGCCAAATACCCTTCTGCTACCGTTGAATTCCGCCATCCACCATGTATCTTCAATGTCGTCATATTTGCTCCTGCACTGACCAAGGTAGTCTCGGAAGTCCTCCGCAGACAATGTTCCGCGGAAGCTTGTGGATCTGCAAATCCAAAAAACTATCAATTTAGCTTGGCATTTTTCCAACTGTATTTTTACCAACAGGCAGTAAATTTCTTATGGATATCTGTTTCACTATCCGGAATTTCAACCACCATAACCGAGCCTCTATCTTTAATATGAGTAATCTTCGTATTCAAAAGTTCTTGACCTCTACAGATCCCGAAATAGCCCATAATCAGAACCACCTGTACAATAGAGTAATAAATGTGTAATTCTTATAGTTTAATGCATTACCTTATGTAGTAAATGTTCATCGGAAGCACCTAAAAAATTTGACAATGTTATCCCGACACTTTAGACTTGTGTGGCCTTTATTTTTTCCTTCGAGAAACTCTTTCAGTTCATGAAACTTTCTCCCATCTGTATTATTATAAATTGTCGTCATTGACTTTATCATTGACCACTTAGGCCACAGGGAATTAGGGCTGTACGGACATACTGTCATTTTTCCTAAGTTTTATTTATATTTTTGTTTTCAATGCAGTTAACTTTCAACTACTGTAGGAATTTGTCATATTCTTTTTTAAACTTTGGTTCCTACTCCGTTGGTAGTAGTGTGGCTTTCTAAGCTTTTTTACATTTCTCCAGGTTCTCATTTTCACAAATTAACAACTTAAATCTACAAACTTGTCAGTTGATATATCCATGGTAAATTATTCCTACTTAATTGTAAAACATCGTTCGTTTAATTTTGAAAACGTTGAGCAAATTATCAATCTCTCGGGATTAACATCCCTCGGGATTGCAACCTGTTGCCCTCGATAATTAACATCCTCATAACTCCCTTGATACATAAATAACTATTAATCATCTTTGTTTTATTTTATGGAAAATATGTTTGCAGGAAGAATTAAAGAGTTGACATCAAGAAAACTGTTGCTCCAAGAGAGTGTTTTTTCGCAGTGTGGCTTTTAGTGACCATCACTCTCTTTTTCAGTTCCTTTGTAATTTGTCTGGAGAGTTGTAAATGAATCATCCTGTATATGGATGTGAGCAACGCTAATATTTTCATAAAGTTTACTATACTTCAGTACCAATCCTATATGCAATTTATAAGCAGTTTCCAAGTGAAGCTGAAATCCTGAAATCATCCGCAGACCCACTGACATAGCAACAGAACCGAGCATCCCCCCGTTGGGGTCCTTCAAGGCCAGAACAATTAGTTACCTCGAGCTTCCTCCCACCAAGAACAATCGCCGACGGAGACGCACAGCTACCAACTCTTGAGGCTCCCTGTATCTGCCACATCTCATCTACGGACCCTCCGTCGGTCAATTATTGCTTGTCTCCTCTCATCTTGGCCGGCATATTGTCCACCTTGGCGGCTAGGAGCCGCCGCGTCCCCGTAACCATAACAACCCGCCCCCGGTCGGCCAAGAAATAAAATTAATTTAACTAATCCCCGGCGTAGCGCTGTAAACTTTACGTTTAACAAAATTGAAAATGTGCAAAACAGATTACAAATTTTAAAGAGAGCATAGAGGATTTGTAAGCGCGGTAACGGCGATCCTCTAAGTAGGGTGCTTTTTTGCCGGGGGTTTTTCTGCAGTTATGCATGCGGTCTTATGTTAATCCCCGCAAATTATGATTTATGGCCGGCGCGGTTCCTTATTTAAAATTTGTTTCTGGCTGTAAGCAGGAAATAAACTTCTATAGTCGAGATGTAAAATAACAGAGAGTGATTCATTCACAGCACATAGATGAGTACGGGAGGTGAGGGTTGTAGAGAATCAAATTACATACGCGTACCACTTGAGAAGGGTTCAAAGAACACAAAATTACCAAAAATAAGTTGACGTTGAGTGGATCTAGTACCTTAATAGTTTACTTGAAAAAGTTACACTTACCCGTAGAATACCGTCTTCTTAGACGGCCATGGCCTACCACCACCCACTTACATCTACTTGATGCACACTCCACGGATATCACCATTAACACATAATACATTGCACTAGTTACATACACACTATACACTACTGGTTACTAGCACTGTCACTATAACGGTCACACGTTAACACTTATCGTCGGCTATTAGACCCGTTTGTAGAACAGTTGAAAACAGTTTTCAATCGTCAGACGCACCTGTACTGAGTTTATAATACTCACATAATGTTGAAAATGGTTTGTTTTAGATGCAGTGCGCATGCTTCTAAAAATTCAATCATTACCATCATCAATTTTGCATAAAATTTTCAGTATAAAGTTATAAGCAAAAAATAACTTTTTACAGCTAATTTTTTTTTGTAAGATTATTAATAAATGTCTAGAATAATAGAGGACCAAGATTATATCCCTGAGGAACACCTAAGGCAGCCTCAAATAGTTTAGATTTAAATCCATTGTAGACAACATAATAAAACCGATTGTTCAAATAAGATTTAAATGTGAAATTACAGTCTAAGGTATAAATAAGGTTATTAAAAGCTCCTGTAACGTAATTTGTTACAGGGGCTTTTAACACCTAATCTGGTAGTTGAGAAAATAGTAGATGGCATAAAAATGTTATTTGTAGATTTAATCCTAATGACAGCAGCACTATACGCACACTGTAGGACTTAAGGTCAATTCACACATACGGTACTGGGCATCCACCGTGAACCGACTGTGTAGATTTGAAGTAAATCTATCACCTGAAGTTTCCATTGAAAATGTATTGAATTGCATTGTTTAATTCACACATGTAGGTTTAGGCACAGACTGTGTTGCTTCCGACCGCTCTGAAAGCGATTTCTCAAGGTTACGGTCCGACAGGGTAGGAGCACGGTACGTGCATAACCGCTCTAGTGAGAACTATTGGAAGGCGACCAGAGGGCGGTCGTCATGTTTCGGCTAGCACTCGTTCATTTTCGGGTGTCGCGATTTTGCCGCTGGTATTCCTCATCGCGGTTAGTGTACTGTAAATTCATCGATGTGACGAGTAGGCCAAAAAAATGCCTGTTAATGAAGAATTTTTAATAATTTATGTGCAACAACATGAATGTTTATACGATTTACAAAATAAAGATTATGATAATAATCTAGTTAAAGATAATATATGGAAAGACATCGCAAATAAATTGAATTCAACACCCGAAGAATGTAAAAATAAATGGGCTTTGCTGCGCTCTTACTACAGAAGAGCTCTTCCTCCCTAGCTCTCCATAAACGGTTAATCCAAATCTTCCTCTTTCTTTTTTTCACCTCTTCCGTTAATACTAGATACGCTCTGCATGCTATAACCACGTCCTCCTCTCTTGGATCCATGATACAAACTAACCAACTGTGGCACGTAATAACATGATTGGTGTGAATATGCACAACACAACACAGTCGGTGCACGGTTACGACACAGTCGGCGCACAGTACCGCATGTGTAAATTGACCTTTACTGAAGGACCACATACGTTACATTGATAGATACAGTTTCTTAGTGCAATAAGGGAATTGGAGATGGATTAATCAATAAATCTCCAAAACTACTGATCTGAACTACATGGTATTTTACATCATTATAAAGGGAAAGGCCTTTAAAGCGATGTATCATTCTACCCCCCCTTCCCATTTAAGATTTTAGGGGTAGTGCCATCCCCGCCTAGGGGACTGTACGTGTAAACGTGATTTTATGCCTATTTTGTGTCCCCCTCGGGAACAAAATCGACGGGTCTGAGCGTTTTTCAAAAAGAGAACTGAGCTGCCAGAAAATGTATCTGTTTCGTTTTGGATGCGCCACCCTATATAATTTTCTGTGAACATATTAATATGTTTGCCATTCACTATCATATTGAGAATTACAAAGCTACAACAAATTTCCACAAAATAGTACCAAAATAAGATGATTTTTGCTACTATCTTTAATTAAAGCCTTTAATCCTACAAATTGTAGGTGTTACTAACGTTTACATGAAATTGCGCTACTTTTTTGCCTTGCTTATTATCTCCATATAATCATTTTTTGAATAAATTCTTAACACTGTTCCTTAAAACTTTGAATTGAGCCTCGACCAATCTGCATTAAACTAATGTTCTTAAAAATCCTAGAAATAATACGGAATTATCTCTCAACCTCTTCCAGCACTATTTTACGAGCGCGTAAACTTTGCAAACTGCAAACTTGCAGTCTTAAAACCCGCCTAAAAATTAAAACCCACCCCGTCGCTAACTAAGAAAAGAGGCATAAAACGATTAAAATCTTTATAATAAAAAATTAATTACCAGAACGAGACCATCTCACTAATGGACCCGACGGGAAAAAAACCAAGCAAAGCTCTCAAATAATCCTATTACTCATCAATAATAATCCGCGTTAAAAGCATTGCTAGGAAATCGGTTTAGTTTTATAAAATATTTATATCGTCCTGGAGGTCAGCGTTGGCGCTGACCCTTTTTGGCGAAGCCGGAAGGTCCGGTGGATCTGCCGAAATGCGGCGCAAATCCGTTTAAGGAAAACGCCGAAAGTTTTTAGGGGCTAGTAGCCGGTAATGGCGCGAAGTTGCGCTCCCTAATTTACAATGGGATTCGCGTTCGCAATTAGCCGGATGGCGTTGGCGTTGGTCAAGGCCAGTGGTGTCCGCGAAGGGTAAAAACGTACAGAATAGTAGGGGAAGCTGGGGATGCTTGATACATTTTTAAAAGACGCACTAACTGAGGAATATATAGGCTGTTTATAAATGAAGTAGCAGAAATGGCACCAGTGACCGTACAACCAAAAATAAGAGAATTGAAGTAAAAATAACTTATATGAAAGTTGCACCCTTGACGTATATGCCCTCTTAAAAAAGGGGATTGAAATTCACATTTAAATTTTTTTCTTTAACATGGAGAATGCTAGAGACATGAAACTTGATATGAGAATCCTACTAATAAAGAGACTTTTCAATATTTTTTTATCATTAGCGTATTTTATTAAAAAAGTGAAACAGTCAACCCCATCGCAATATTTTATTAGATATTTTTTATATGAAGCAAATTATTTATTTAAAAATATTTATTGGAAAGACTGATAAATTGTTATTTATCATATTAATAAATTAACAGTTTCTGTCAATAAGCTGGTAATTTAATAATAACATTAAGAATAATTTGCTATTAATTAATGAAAAATGTTTCATAACATGACCATGGGACATGTATTTCATACAAACGAAAAACAAGGAAAAAAAATTAAATTTAAAGAATATTCTCGAAATAATTTCCATTTTGCTGCAAGCATAACCCAATACGTCTGTTTAAGTTATAACGCACTCGTACAAACAGTTCTTGGTTGTTGCAGAGGTCAATTTGCTAGCTGAAATATTCTTAAGCGTAATTCTTCTAAGGAGGCAACAGGAGTGGCATAAACAATACTTTGTATGTGCCTCCACAAAAAGAAATCCATAGGCGTTAAGTCAGGTGAATGTGCAGGCCAACAAACAGGGGCATCACGACCACGACCAATCCAGCGATTCAAGTAATTTAAAAATTTCATGAGTATTTTCTTCCGACCATGAATGAAGATTTATTACACCTACTCTCGGAAAATTTGCTTCATCGGTGAAAAATATATACATTAGAAAATTTAAGTCATGTCTGGAAATATTAATGTACCATTCAGGGTCATACAATTCTTGCGCGGGTTGATGGTGAAAAGGGTATAAAATATTTTCAGGAGCTACATTCCACACAAGACTGTGAGAAACTTGCAGTTGCCTGGACACCTGTCCTGTGCTTGTACCACAGTCTTGTTCTAGATGTTCCAGTAGAGCTTCCTCAGTTTCAACAGTTCCGACATTACGTCTTCTTCCGGTACCCTCACGATTGGGCCGAATTTTACCAATTTCGCGAAGCTTTCTTTCCATCGAGGCCAATGTTTGTCTATGAGAAATCGGTCGGTTTGGATATATTTTGTGTTATAATATTACTGTAGTGTTACTATTTTTTCTGGGCTTGAAAAACACTTGGAGCATGTCGACATATTCGTCATTGGTATAAATATTATTTGCCATAATTATTCTGATAATAAATTAATCAATAAGATCTGTGTAAAATACTCTTCGAAAACATCTGCGTTCATGTCTTCGTGATAGTCACCTGTATTTTTAGATTCAAATAAAAGTAAACCGCCGTCTACAAAACCACTGGCACTACCTATATGTGTCACTATTAATCTTCACCCTTTACCTGAAAATGCCTTGAACCCTGTTGAGAGTCCATCCAAAAATGCTTGTCGAAAACTTTTTACATTTTATCTTGCCATACTTTTGTTACAGTATATCCCGTTGACCCAAGTTTCATCTAGATAATAAATATTCCTCCCTTCGTCACGGAATTTTCTAACTGATCTTAAGTAGGCGATCTTCGCCATCTTTATCGATAAGAACTGACTTCCTGTTCTGCTTTTCCTAGCAAAAATTCCAACTCTCGTAAGACGGCCCATAATTTGCTTCTACTGATTTTTGGCAAATCGTTGTCCTCTGAAAGTTCACTTAAAATTTTGTTTAGCGTTGGTATTTCTTTTTTAATATAAAATGAGTGTACCTTTCTGCGAATGACATTTTTGAAGAAATCATCTATAACGACTTTTGACCTCCTTGCAGATGATTTTGGGGGATTTACAGTATCTTGTTCATTTTTTGTTTCCTTTAAAAGTCTGTAGATAGTCGATTTTCCAATCCCTGTCATTTTGGAACAGTTTTCCACGATGTGGTCAACACTGTTGGTAGGATTTTGTGTTTCAATGCATTAAATACATTCAATATAATAATCTTCTCATTCTGAGACAGCGCACATCTTTTCACGCGTTTCGCAGGTACGTAATCTGATAAGTTCGACATTTTACCCAAAGAATATTATATCCACTGGCACAATAGTCACTAAACACAAGTCGAATTTTACTCTACTGCACTAGCATGTCTTCGTATATTCAGCTCTAAGACTGGATTGATCTGTCACAATATTAGTGTTACCCGACAATTACCTGACACGAAATATTACCACGCCCATAGCCGGTTCATATCTCAGGGTTTTATTACTCTCTTTCATTTCCAAACAGACTATAGATCCAAGAAATATTCTCAACACAACCATAATTTTTTATTTCAAATTTTAAGGTCTGTATCCGTTGACTTGGAAATGTCCCGAGCCGGATTCTAAACTTCTTGAAAATCCCGGCGGCCAATCTTCTGGCAATTTTAACTTTTAATAGGTAATCCCGGAAGTTTAATATTTCGTATTCATGGCTTACAAGTAATCGGGTACGGCGCCCGCCCGTACAACCACTTACACCGCCGCCTTATCCCCAATAACCTCCGTAATAACTAATAAAGGAGCTGATGAGGCGAAATGTCCCTTGTTTAATAACAACCCCTCAAACACTTGTTACTACAGCGATCGATTAGGGACGTAAGACACAATACTGATGTTCAGTACTCACGCCCCAGCCCAACCCTTTGCTCTCCGGCTGCCTCTTATAAACTCAAACAAACCATCGATATCAGCGCGAAATTAAATTGATGTAAATGAATTTGTATAGCTAATGCAGATGGCGCGCCATTTGTAATTAAGATAGCGCTTGTATTCTGATTCCATATCGCTGATGTTGCTTTGTTTGTTTGCAGAAATTTAATTTTATACGCTGCGTGGTAGCTATTAGCATGGGAGGCCTTGTAATTGCCGTGCATGGATACGCCCGATTGTTCCTGTCAAACCTTTCTCTGAATAGTGGTTTGGCATAATGAGTTTCGCCTTTTGGCTCGTGTTGTTGATGATACTCTATTTCTACCTTTCCTTGAATTAAATGCAAGGATTAGTGTATCAGTCCTTTAAGCGTGTAAGTAAATAAGTTCAGGATAGCAGAATAAGGGGTGGGTCTTTCATATGAAAAAATCTCATGTGAAGGTTCAACCCTTTAAATTGGATGCCAAGAAAGTGACACAATAGTGTATAAGTGCTCAAAGTGATATTTTATTTTGTAAGAAGGGAAGTTTGTCCTATTCCGTCCCTTAAATAAAAATCTTTTAACACATACATGATACAGTATTTTTGTTAATTCCAAAGTAACTAGAACTTCTTTTCCTTGAGATTTAGGTTTATATAATATACAGGGTGAGTCAGTCATAATGTCATTAATTTTAACCATGTATTCGGGAAGCCTAATAAAGGCAGAAAATCGAAAAAAAAAATTTTACTCGACATTTAAAAAAATAAATAAATCATCCTACCCAAATCAGTAACACGACGCTCCTGGTGCGCTACGAAGTTTCTGAGGACGCACCCATACGACAATCGAATGCCGGATTAAACATCGTTGCCACATCATGTTTACATACATAATATCGTTTAACACATCAGCGTGTTATTCAAATTTACCCGCATTTCTCGCATTTCTTTCCCCCCAAATTTGTAGATCACGCCACACATTTGGAGGGGGGATGGAGAGAATAGTGAGAATACAAGCAGTAAGCAGTAGTTTGTTTATTTTGGTATCGCCTATTCGTCGTAAATGCATAATTTTACAAATTCCGAATATGCGGAAATGGTAGCGTTATATGGAGAATGTTTACGAAATGCGACTGACCCTAATTTTATTAATAAAGTGCTATGGACGGATGAGTGCAGTTAACAGGTTAGTACCATACTACTTAAAAAACAATAAACTTCTAGGCTAGATATACGTAACTACAAACTGAATAATTAATTGTACTTACGAGTAATACTAAAAATTCATATTTATTTGTAAAACGTAGTGAAAACGTAATATCAAAATTATTAAACTGTAATAACCTAACATTATAAAACATTTATTTATTATCTACATTTGTTTTTATTAACGAATAAATCAATATTTAAGGAAAATTCATTCATGTATCTAGATTAAAAAAATAGTTTTACTCCTTGTCGTTAAAAAACAGTACAAAAACTAGGTAACGATGGTTTTTTATTATTTAGTATTTAAACACTTTTCAGCTTCTCTAAATAATTTACCCATTGGGTTTTTTATGTAAAATATGTAAATAGTTTATTACTCGGTTTATTATTAGACGCGTTGGAGTTTTGTTGCAGTCATAACAGCTACATTTGCTCAGAAAAAAATGCACACGCTACTTGTCGGTTTAGCTGTCAGAGGCGATTTGTTGTCAACGTATGGGCAGGAGTGTACGGATATCATTTGATTGGGTCGTATTTTCTACTGGAAAACCTGAGTGGACCGCGTAACTTGAATTTTTTAATAGAATTATTTGATTTTATTGGATATTAACATTTTAAATTATTATTGGCTGAAGTTGAACTGAGCAAGAAAAAATGATATTCTAAAATAGTTAGCACAACCGTTTATTTGTGATCTCTAAAACCTAGGTGGGTAGGTACGAGAAAAATATTTCAACTTGATAACATCGCATCAGATCGACATCGAGTTGAACTGTGAGCTGTAAACGACCAAGGCTATGAGCGTTCAGTGACAGTCTGAAAAGGAGTTTAAATAATGATTTTAAAATATTTTTTTTCGGCGTAAATATGCATTTAGATTTTTTTTAATCACGTATTGGCATTATACTCAGTATTTCCTATCTCCTCTTAAAATTAATAACATTATGACTGACTCACCCTGTATATTATGTCAACTTCATAAAACTTGTTTTCCAATTTCAAATTCAATAAACCATGGAACATAATAAAACAGAATAGAAAATAGCAGAATAGAGTAGAACAGAATATAATATAATAGAACAGAATAGAACAAAATAGAATTGAATAGAACATAATAGAACAAAATAGAATAAAATAGAATTGAATAGAACATACTAGAAGACAACAGAAGAGAATAGACGAGAATGGAACACAATAAAAAAAGACTCAAACATAATACAACAGAATAGAGCAAAATAAAACATAATAGAACAAAAGAAAACAGAATAGAGAAGAACAAAATGGAGCAAAATAGAACATAAAAGAACATATTTATTTTGCTTTTCAATTAGTAGAGAAGATTTTTTATATATTTTTAGGTATTAATAATATTGTGGGCGTAATTCAACGCAGGTTGGGGCTTTTGTCCACTGAGTAGTTAGTTTCACACAATATTATTAATACCTAAAAATATATAAAAACTTTTACATAAAAGGTGAACATTTTTCAAGTAGGTATTTTCATATTTAATTCATTGACAGGATGTCACTTTTTGTCATTGTCGATATTTAACTTCAATTAATTTTAATTTTTATAGATAGATATTTGATTCAACTTAAAGGAGACCACCTGAAGAAGCAATCCTAAAAATGCAGAAATGGGTCAGATCTCATCTATTGTGGTTGAATTTGTCGTGTTCCCACTGCCAAAAAGTGAAGTTAGATATTTATAGAGTGTTTCATTGGAAGGTTAGTAAATTATATTATTTTCTTTAGATAATTACTGAATAGAGCTTTGTCTGTGGAATTGTTCATTAGCATACCTAGATGTTTGGTATCAGAGAGCATACATATGATTTCATTGATAGGAATTGTAGGAGGTTTGATTTATATTAGCTTAAAATACCTTTCTAAAACAGTAAAAAATAGTCGAGAAGATACTAATACAAGTAGGTAACTTGTGCCCATTATTTTGGTCAACAATTTACTAACTTATTAAGGAATAGAGGTAGCTTCCGCCGCGGTCCGAATCCTTCTCAAGTAGCCCCACTCTCCCCGTGCAATTTCATAATTACGTTGTATTAATATCTTAAGATGTCGCTAAGGATACGATAATCCCCGGTTAAGTATGCGCGCCATCGAGGAGGTCTCCACTTTAATTATCTAATAAGTATGCGAGATCCATCGCAATTAATTGCCAACATGATGTTTTTAAGTGCTCTTCAACTGTTTCTGCTGATTTAATGCCGAAATAATTAACAGTATATCATTATTACGAAGTTTTAATGTTCACCGAGGGAGTTGAAACGAAGCTGGTACTTAGCCCCGTTCTAAATCTACACTTGGAAAGTTTATTTTTCTTAAGAGTGGCAAGGAATAAGGAAAAGAGTAAGGAATATAGGGTGCCCCTTAATGATATGCGAATATTTAAAATTTGTGATTCTACATCGAAAATTAATTATAGTTTGCTTTATAAACTATGGTCCAAAAATGTGCAATAAAGGTGCATATTTTGCAATACAAATATAATTTCTATCAGTGGCGTGCACACAAGCACTGACTTTAATATTTGTAAAGAGAAAAATGGTACGCCAATGGTTTTCTCCCAGAAATTATCTTTGAATTCCCCGTCCAATTTGAAAAATAAGAGCCCTCTTGAGTTTTTGGGCTGCAATGCGCTGCTTTGAGAAAAAAAATAACACCGTTAGATTGTCCGATAGAATTCATGTAAAGTTAAAATTGATCTTTTTCCAAAATAAAAAAATTATGCTGCTTATTTTTGGATTAAATGCTTTGATCTTTGGTTAATTTATATCTATAGGGCATGAAAAACAAAATGAGTTATTTTATTTTTTAACTGAATTTACAGTTTTCTCTAAAATATGAAGGCTGCTAAATGACGTCTAGGAACACCACCGTTATCGGAGGTGTAGTGCCAACCGTAGCAGCCGTAATACAACAATAGGAATAGAGTAACCGAAATCATTATATGAGGGGGTCCAGAGGTAGCGAAAACGGGTCCGCTCTCCTCAAAGCCTAGCCCTAGAACAACAAGGGCAGATCAAAGAATCTCAGCTAAGGCTAGAAATGATCAAGTTAATTCTGTCAGCGATAGCGACCAGTTACCTATGTCACAGTATAACAACCTGGGAAATCACTATAGATTAAATAACAGCACTAACCGTAGAAGCTTCAAAACCACTATTCAAATTAACTTGCCAAAATTTCACATAATACTTCTTCTATAATGACTGCTTCTTTTTTCTCTGTTAATAATTAAGGCTTAAAAGTGTGTAATAGGAAACATTTCTAATTTCAATTATATTCCCCCACATTTCATGAGTTTTAAATAAAGATAATTTTCTATGACCTTTCAACCTATATTTAAAATAAAAACTACTGGACAAAGTGATCCTCACAACAAAATCTCGTGCCTTTGTCGGATATAAAATAGGATCTCTGCATTGCACTTTACTACGCTCTTCTTGGCTTTTGACCCATTGGCATTGCGTTCTAAAGCTATGCAATACTTAAAATTCTTTTTTCCACGGTCAGGAGTAGAAATCAGTTTCTATGACATCAAAAATAAAACAGAAGTAGTCGATTATTCCCAAGGGAGTATAATGCTCCCAAGGGAGTTTACATTATGGAGAACGTTTTTCATGCAAAAAAAAAATAACATTGAAATTATTTATTGACATTTAAATTAAATGTTACATTTGTACAATTTTCAAAATTAATATTAGAAGGAATATTACTTTCGCTTACATTTAGAGTTTTTGTGATTTTGCTAGTAGTAGTACCTACTAAAACCTGATTAGCAACTTTGGTCTTATTTTCAATGGAGTTCTCGACATAACCCTCAGCGACTAGTTTATTTCCAACCAGCATGACACTTTATTGTCATGATATCCACACCAGCATCTACCAGTAATGTCGTTGAAGATCTTCGTAAGCAGTGACCAGTATAACATGCAGCATCAGGTAATTTTAAAACCGAAGCTACTACACTCGAAATTTTTTCCATGGTACTCTTGCCAACTGGCTGCGAACTACATTTTCCTGCTTTGTAGTACAAAAACAGGCGCTTATGCTTGACGTGAGGAGGACGAAGAGACAGGTATTTTCGAAACAATTCAAGCATATTTCCCACATCGGTAACCAGAAAGGTTCGTGGAATCTTTGTCTTAGTGTTTGGAATTTTTACAATCAAGAAAGAGCCTACATCCTCAACATCATCTACAGTTAAATTGACTAGTTCATCACTTCGACAAGCTCCGGCAATCCCCAGAATTAATCCAACCTATAAAAAAATCAAAATACTTAATAATTTAAATACCTAACAACAAAAGTAATCTTACCTTAATCATTAAGAATTCTTTGTCATCTGCACTTGATAGAAAACGGTCGATTTCACCCTTTGTCAATATTTTCGATTTTTTTCGCTTGATATCCGTCACCGGTTCTTTTCAAAAATGCGATCAGCTTGGGGAATTTGCTTATATCTATGTAAATTATCAAGCATGACTTAACCATAGAATATTGCGCCCATAATGTGGAAGTGTAATGTGTAATTCTTTGCATTTTCACTGAAGTATGCCAACAAAACATTCTCGCTGTATACTTGAACATTTTTCTCGGCGCACCACTTTTTGAACTGATTGTAGGCTATATCGTATAAAGATCTTGACTTCGTAGGCAGCAAATTGCTTATTGCAATATTTGCAGCCTCCACAATCTCTTCCGACTCACAATTATTCATTGTGCACTAAACAAACTTTAAACTAAACCAAACTAGCACCTTAATTTGACAATTCTTTTTGTTTGTTTATTTTGTAGTTATGACAATAACTCAACGACTACTAAATAAATGCTCAAATCCGAATACAATAATTCTGGTGCTACTTACTTCATAATGACAAAATATGTGTTTTAAAGTTAATGAAACCGTGGAAAAAATAGTATATACCATTCGGGAGAGATGTTATTTTGTCCTCGGTGCATTGTAACCCTCGGGCTTCAAATTGCACCTCTGCCAAAATAACGCATTTCTCTCCCTTATAGTATAATGTACTATTTTGCATTCATACTCATATACTGAATCAAACAAGCAGTATGCAACAGGAACAATACTCCGAAAATTCATCGAATCGAGTCGAGAGCTGGAGATTTGTAATTCATTTTAAGGTACTAAACCTTCGAATAAAATTCTAATATTTTGCAGAGCCATTATTTTTCACTTATACTTTCGATTTATGAAATAAGAAAATGCTGAACAAGCCTATTATACTCATGCACATGTTCGGAATAATAACAAGAAAATATTCAGCCTTGATAGAATTCCTCTCCGTGCGTACATCTGTTTTTCTGTTGTTGTTTTTCTGTTCATGTTTTTGGCCTGTCTAATCCTAATCCTAACTTTAGAAGTTTTATTAATTTTATTCAATGTTTAAACGAAGTGTACGAAACCTTAACAGAGCCATGTCTACAATTTTTTTTTAAATTTATAATTTTACTCTTTTTAATTCTAGAGACAATTTAAGGTGCGACTGTACTTGTTTGGGAAATGATTTAGACCAATTAATTCCCTTAGACCTATTTTTATGTCTGGATCTAGATTGCCGTGACGTGCTAACACCAATTTCCTGATTAAATTTGATTGTACCATGGTCATAAACAGTATTATTTAAGTACTGGGCGTCTAAATATCGTTATGCCTTTGAATTACACCTGAAATGCCTAAAGCAAACAGCCGCAGTTAGTCGTCAGCGGTGCCACTATTTATGTACTGGTTAGTTCTTGTCAGTATATCACAAATGAAGCCAATAACTTGCAACCTTAGCTGTTCACAATCTGTCATAATAGTTAACAGAACATGAGTACAGCTACTCAAAGCTGGGCCTGAATACAGTCACAAGCAGAAAGCAATCCACTATACTGAGAGTATCTACTATTAAAAGCCTCAACGAATTTTAGGAAATAACTACTCTGTGAACTAATGCCCTGACTATATATAGCAAACAACCAGGATTAGTCGTAAGTGATGCCATCAGACATATATCAGTTTCGAGCTTGTTAGCTCTCATCAGTATGCCACAGGTGAGGCCAGCGACGAGCAACCCTGGCTGTTCATGTTCTGTTATTACCGACGGAAGATATAAGTACGCGGGGCATAGCATAGCACTCACTGATTACTCAATAAAGCTATAAGCAGAAAGCGACCCACTCTACTGTAGATACTATTGAAGGTCTTATTCGGACATTAAAGTCTGAATTCCGAGTTTAAAGTCTGAATTCAGAATTTAAAGTCTGAATTCAGAGTTAAAAGTGTAAATTCAGAGATTAAACTTTAAATTCAGAGTTTAAAGTCTGAATCTAAAAAAAAATTGTAGATGTGGCCCTTCTATGGCTTCGTAGGTAGAAGTATAATCAACAGTCTGTAATATTTATACGTTTAAATTGATAAAAATATCTATGTAAGACAGATAACCAATTGGCAGCAAAGGTTATCCATAAATGTGTGGTAGGGGACAATTATTAGACAATTTATTACCTATGATAATTTTCGAAAACAAATATTTTCTCTTTATTAGTTCCACATGCTGTTTCAAATAATGTCTCAGCTCACAAATAATTCTGTAATATAAAATTTGCGTATAATGTGAACTCGTTGAAATTTATAAAGCAGGACCAGTTAATCCTATTTTCTGAAGAATTTGCTAAAGTTCCGGATCATAACGTTGCGAATTTCAATAGTCCTTTTTTATCTCGGAACTGGGAAGACAATCATTTACATCTGTAACAAGGGCTCAAACACTTCCGATATGATGAAATATTTATGACTGATTCCGTATGCTTCATTTCACACACGTTCCGGTTTTTGTTATTCTTTTGAAATTATTCAAAGTTTTAATCCGACGTCTCGCATTCGTTTGATATGCAAAGATACGGAATTATGTACTCTACCTGTCGATATACAGTGGAAGGAAAGATGTTTTAAAAGTCAGCTTGCATAAAATTGACTTTAGCCCTGCTAGTTTAACAAAAATAACCCTAGAGTAAAGGAATCCTTTTTACAGGATCATCATATCATATATCACATAATATCATATATATCATATATAATATCATATATCATATATCATATCATATATCATATCATATATCATATCATATATCATATCATATATCATATCATATATCATATCACATACACAATCCACTGTGTAAAGATAAAAAATGTTATGTGTAACTTACACATTTCATTGTGTTCATTTATTTGTATCATTAAAAGTGTAGGCTTTACACATTAACATGTCAATTTTATTGTATAATAGGTATTGATATGAAAGACTCACCTGCCTTTTTAGTTTGATAATTATGTTCCTGTTTACTTTCGAAATCATTTTTAATAAATATAGTTTTTGAAATACCTTTATTTTGTTGTTTTCTAGAGGTTTTGCCAGTCGTCGAGAATGCATTGAATATTGTCTGGAATGTTCTAGAAAACGTCAGAATAAATGTATTACAAAAATTATAATTTCAAAAGCAAACAGGAACATAATTAACAAGGTAGGTGAGCTTCCGTATCAATATATAGAACTTTTAGGTAAACACTTACCATTTTCCTTGATTAAACCTCAATTGAAATTTAAATATTCCCTATTTGAACACAGTGAACGAGAGGTAACTGTACACAACACGGCTACATGGCGTAGTGACGTGTGTTGGATCAGCTGATATACTGCGGTTGCTCAGTTGTGCTCAACCAGTCAGGAAAAAATTATAATAAATTATTTCTTAACTATATCGTAAAGGTATCAGAAAGTATAAAGTAGCGAGCATCTCTATTTAATTACAATATCTGCAACTGGAATGTTATGTGGTGTAAGTAATACTCAATATAATTTTACGCGTTTTACTACACTTTGTGAAAGCAATTTTTATTGTGGAAAAAATTTTATTGTGATTTGTATGGCCATATCTAGTGAATTCTTAATGCGCCACATGTTAAATGATTATTTATAATATCATCATAATAAAAAATAGAAATTTCTTAAAATTTAATAGTTTTTGACGTTAAATCTAGCGCCAAAATCATCATAACTTTTTATAATTGTATTCGTTTTGACTATTCAGTATTAGGAAACCGGCTAAATTTGTGACATTTTTATAGTCATAGGCCACAATTATTTTCAACATTGTGTCAAAATGGCTACCGCTTATAAAATAATTTGGTAGAAAACAACAGCGTTAAATGACAAGTAAGCTAATCAGCTTACTAATCGCTGAATTAGCGATGTCTATAAAACACTGAATGATTTTATAAACAATTTATCAAAACATTTCAATAAAACGGATGAGATAAAAGCAGGAAATCTTTCAACTTTAAGACAAAAGTCATACTTTTCTTTGTTTTGATAACATTTCTTTACCTTTATTAAAAATGCACCACAACTATCATATATCACGTTATATCATATCATATATCATGTCATATATCATTTCACATATCATATATATCATGTCATATATCATTTCACATATCATATCATATCATATATCATTTCATATATCATATCATTAAGTAATTTGCTTTAAAGCGTAGCCATTGATTATCAAGTTTTCTGCCAATGAAATTCACTTATTTGTTATTCTTAATCAAAGAAATCTCGTAATTCACTTAGTATGTCTCGACCACCTAACTTTTTTTAAAGCATCAATTAAGGGGCTTATACAAAGATTTATACAGACGGAAAGCATCTGGAGTTGTTTGTTTTAAAGGACGGGAGATGGGAGAAAGATTGCGGCTAAAATAAACAGGATTCGGCGGCCGCTGGAATATAAGAAGAGGTGGGCAAACAAGGCAGACGGTCATCGGTTAAGTAATTGGGCTTTCCGTACAAGCTTCCCGTTCTCGTAATTATTACACGATTATTTGCTGAAAACTTCAGCAAACAGAAACACCGCAGCAGCGATGTTTTCGTCTGAATGCATGGGCCCCGGCAACTGTACGGCTTTTAAATTGTTTTGTACTCAATTATCAGAGCATACGATAAAACGGTAGAGCGATGCTAAGAACCTGGAATGTACTGGAGAACAAGGAAATCGACTATCGACTACATTTTATCAGGAGGTTTGATTTAAGAGTAAAAAAACAGGAAGATTTATATCACATAACAATAATGTTTTTTAATAAAATTGGATACCTATACCAAAGTTTACAGAATTAAAATATAAGTTACCGCACTTGATCACGTGATCGATATTTCCAATACCCCCTTCCCCATCTATCATTTAGATATCAGATAAAACAGTCAGATTGATACACGAGGCAGCAAAAAAATTCTGCAATTTAAAAGAAACATGATGTGCCATAAGTGGTGCCCTCTACTAGTGACGTTAAAATTAGAAACAAATTTGAATTCGCCCGCAAGAACCCCTGATTTACAAATTTTATGTAAATATTTGGATTTTTTAAGAATTTATTTACAAATATCGAAAATAAAATTTTAACTTTGACACCCTGTATCTTTTTTAATATGCAACTCGATTTAACCGTACCATTTGGTAATAATACTATGTTGCAACATATTTTCTGTGAACATCTTAATATGTTCCATCGTAAGCTGACTACGGTCCTGTTAAACTCCGCGCTCCACTATCTCTAAAATCATTTTCGTAAAATTACAATTTAAATAAACCAATTATAACAACCATACGTCGACCCAAATACTAAATAAATAACAATAAGAGCTTAAAAACCCAGTCACGTATCAGGGTGAACACGTTTTTTATTAAATTACGACATAAGTCTGTCTAATTTGACTCCGGGTGCGAATTTAGTCCGTAATCCTCGCGTTACGTTACGACATTGATAAAATTACAGCTTCCACCGTGAAATATTCAAAGTTTGTTTCCGAATCCATAAAATTTTCAATGAACCTGCCCGGTGTGCTCGACTGCAAACCCAATTACTCCGGTAATTTATTCCGGAGTATTTCAGACACCCTAGGAGGATAATTAACAAAAGAACTATTAGGTTCACACTCCGTTCTTTACAGTTCTAGTTAAAACTTACAATTTTAGTTCCTCGTTCATGAATGACAAACTACCAAGGGAGTTATAAGAAAGTATAAAAAACTAAGGAAGATCGTGTATGTATTCGTAATCTTTGTTCATCAACCGTTTCAGAATAATAGATTTTTAGTGCAGTAACCAAAAGTTTACGCACTTAAAAGAGGAGAAAGAAAAAGAAAGTAGAGGAAGGAAAACAAAAATTTAATTTTTTTTAAAGAGAAGTTTCCTTATTTATGTACACAATATGTAACCAGATTCATATTCTTAGAGGTTGAAGCATCATATTTTAAAATTTTATGTAGCCTAAACATTTGCCAAATAATGGCTTAAAAGATGTATTAGCATGATACCAAAAATATCTAGTTAAGCTAAAGCAATAAGGTTACAATAATTTGTTAAATTATACTCTATTACAATGAACACATATATATTTACATTATTAAATTCAAATTCACTTAGTATAGTGACATTTAGTAGCGCATAATCAGTCACAACATAATAAAATCTGATATACACTTTAGCATATTTCAAGCCAAAAGGCATACATATGACTTCGTTGAATAGAATTTTATGAAAATTGATTTGAATCAAAGCAAAGCAAGGTACATATGCTATTTGTCAGCTAATTTTATATGTATATTGTATAGTTGTAGCAAAATTTCAGACAACTTACGTCACTATATACCACACTAAATGTTTGCACTATACAGACTGATTTAGAACTTATGTAAAAGAATTTGGGAATTGATGCGTCATGAAAAATGGAATCAACATCATAAAAAACATTGTTTTTTGTAAAATCCTTATAACTGCCGAGTAGAATATTATGTATTAATCATTAATAACAATAGTGGCAAAAGCAGTTAAATTTGCTTTATTTATTTCCTTAAGCAGCATTTCTTTCCACTTCTTGTACCGCGCAGAAGTGTATTTTTAAATCATTTTCAAACTGCCCTTTTTTATTTTTTTTACAAAATTGTGTTTGTAAAAGTGTACACTCAAATTTTTTTTTCAGGTAAGTTCTGAATCACTGTATATTGCACTAAATTACAAAAAGTTATTATTTTTAAAAACAATTGCGTAATATCAGAATGTTCAGTTAGACTATCTAAAACCCCATACCAAATCCAGCTTAGGGATTCTAAAAATATTTCAAAAAAACAACATTTTAGAGATCCAATTATGGACACTATTCACAGATCTATTCGACATATTTTAGTTAAATTGGCTCGATATATTGATTTTCAAATAAACAAAGTTTTATTACATATTAATATAGAACCAATTTATACGAAAATACAAAAATTATTTTTTTGAACGTAACTTTCATTCTGTTGACGTACTAAAACAATAACTTTCATTCGTTGGCGTGCTAAAACAATGGCTTTACGTCCCGTGGGCACCTTTTTTAAAAGCTGCTGCTGAAAATTTCAAAATTCTTTCAGCCGTTCGTGCCGAGCTCGTTCTATATTCACATCCCAGTCAATTTCGACGGTTGTTATTTTTGAAGTTTAATTAAAAGTTACACCGCGAACTAATCCGCGCTGTGCTCTCCTTAATAATGTGTAAAAACTCGTCTAAATGCAGACTGTGCAACACCGCTTCCATATTATGCTGGTCCTTTTTTACCACCGAGCTTAATATCCTGAAATGGGCGATGGGGGAGATTGGCGCAGCAATGAAAATGGCGGTATGGGTTTCGATCGAAGCATAAAAAGGATTTTAACTGAAGGAGCATACAGTTACCGCTTATTTTATGGCATAGATAACTATTTTCAATTATAGTTTATTAGATATATTTACTGAGAAAAAAAGCAATTTCGACTATTTGAAGTGTTTTTGCGTTAAAATAAATGGTTTGGTAGAAGAGGAGCAATAAACGGAATGGTCCCAATTTATAGACAGTAAACCTGAACTTTTTTGTAAGAAGTATGGAAGGCAAATTATTGTTATTTTTAAAATATAGGGTGGGACAAAGAAAACTTGCCTGTCTCAGTTGCAGTTTCTTAAATATTTTTATTTGAAAATATATTGAATTGTTTATTTGTTGGTATGTAAGTCGTCTGAATTCTTGCCGCAACTATATACAGTTTGTAAGTAATGGTCCATGGAGACATACTAGATTTTTCAGTTAAAATTATTTTATCAACCGTATGTTAATATTTCACTGTTAGTGAAGTTAGCAGTAAGGTAAAAGCGTAGAATATATTTATATTTTTCTATGGGTAAAAGATGTCGATTTGTGATAACATAAGCTCGATTACTGGATTAGCACAAATTTGTTTGTGTTTTAGTAACTAATTTACAAGATTCTTGTGATTTTTCCGAGTAAAAAAAACGTTCCCCACGCAAGACAAAAAAAACAGATCCAGTTAATTGTTGACTTTTTGAAAGTCAACAATATTTTACTAAACAATATGACTGATGACAGTTTATTTTGAAAGTCTAAAGAGTTACTTAAAAGTACAATCAGTTAATTCAAACGAATTGCTTTTTGATCTCTCAAATTTTTATGAAAAAGTCTAAAACTATCAATCAACAAATACAAATAATACACTTTATTTACGTCTATTCCAATCTGCATGTCAGCTTCATCCAATAAACTATAATTAATTTGAAGTGCCATTATAACATTTATGTGGAAATAAATAATAGAGATTAATTATACCAATTGTGATTTATACTGGTATTCAATAGGCTAAATTTTAACAGCATCTATTTTGGTCCCGTTAAATTATAACAATTGAAGGTTAAAATTTTAACTTTGGCATGACGTTAAAATTTAACCAAAAGCATTACAGAATGGACCCATATATTGGTTTGGCATAATGCTAGAGCTCTAAACATGCTACTGGAAATCAAAGCCAGTATCTCTGTAGTCTACGGTGGAGAAAAATGAACAACTTACGCAAAAGAAACAGTTATTAGATTGAAACATTTACTTGGGATACCAAACTGCATTTGTTAAATTATTAGAAGAGTGGTTGTTTATCCCTATAAGAGTCAATAAGACATTCTTCATTAAGATATAATTGACGGAATTTTAATTACATTATTTAATTTAAGCATTTCTGAAGTGTACAAGTGTAGAAAATACAAAACGGCGCATCTTCGCTATGCTAATCAATCATGTACTGGTTGGTCCGTCGGTGGTCGCGCGGTTTAAGGCGTCAGTACTTGAATCGAGGTGACTAGATCGGAGTTGGTTCGAGCCCAGCTGCCGGTAGACCATATATAAGCTATATTCGTGGAGAGGTTTGGCGCCCTCTCTGCGGGTATGGTAGGGTGGAAGAATGTTGGCTTGGGTCAATGTGAGAGATTGATACCGGTTGATATTTGACTACCCCCCTAATTAATGAAGTTTTCCAGGTTTCCCTCACTCCTGCACTGAATAGTGGTTAGGGCCTACCAACGTAAGTCGTTCCTGGGCGCAAATGCGGCCTGCTTAATAATAATATGCCGCCCCCTCTCCCGCACAAGTCTCCGACTTCTGGGCTAATCCTTGTGATTAGAATGAGGAGAGATATTATTATTATTATTATTATATATTATATTATGTGTATGTAGCTTTGCCGTTCACAAGAAGCCAGAATAGTAAATTCGGTGGTGGGAGGCGTTACTAGCACAAATAATAGAACCCCATCCTACTGAAACTATCCTGGCTTAAATGCTAGCTTACTAGCTTAAGAACCAAGCTAGTTCTGTTTACAGGAAGCTAGAATTTAACTTGCTGGCTTGCTATGTTGGCTTCGGGGAGCCCGCCCCTCCAGGTTGTACATAGCTGCACCACCTGGCGGCATTTGGTTAAAACTCAAACAAAATATGAGTGCAATTTCTGATTTTACGGCTTGAATCATCACCCACTATGAATAATTGTGTTTTAAGATAATGGGGAATGCCACTATGTTGAAAAAGTTTTTGGAAACCAAATTTAAAAAATTTATTGGCAAATTAATGTACATGTGACGCCAGATGTACATTTTTAACATGCGGCAACAGAGCAATAGCATGCAACTTGTCTTAGAATAAAATAAAAGAAATGCAGTACTGCATAAATAGAGACAAATATAGTGCCTGTAAACATCATTTGTCATTTTCATCAATATAACATAACCTATTTTTCTGCCGAGACAAAACTCAAGAGATTTCAAAGTGTAGAAATATATATAAATTACTAAGAGGTTATGTTTGTTTAGGAATATCATGGGCCATAGACCAGGCCAAGACAAAATTCATAGACTATGGCATGGCATAACCTCAGTTTGAGTTTAGTGGTTTTAGTGTTATGCATTGTTGCCAGCTGGTAAAAATGTACGCGTGACGTCATGTTGTTTTAAATAATTAATATCTCTCATAAAACTGCATATTAGTCCAAATCCTGTGACACGTATCCAACGTTTTTTAGAGTATTCTCTAAAAATTCAAAATACCAAATTTAGTGGTATTCCCCATTATTCATTTGGAACAATGGTGTTACACAACACACTCTACTAGTATTATTGCCCTAATCCCACCCACTTCAACTTTTTAATATTCCAGAATCCCGGAGTGGAATTCAGTGTTCGAATTAGTTCGAATTTTATCTTACAATACGGTCCGCAATTATTGCTTTCAAAAGGAAACTAATTTGCAGCGCAGGAATGAAGTAGTTCCAGGATTGTAAGCACTCCTTTTAAGTCTCCATCCCGGATTTTAATTCGAACTAACAGGATTACGACGTCTAACTCGAGGATCATTTGTTAAAAATCTTGTTACGGGATAAGCTTCGCCAACAGGCACGTCGTCTCGGGGGTAGTATCGGAAAATAATCAAATTAAATTATGGGGTACTCGAGCAGGAATATTCTTTATCGTTCAATGTCGACTTCATAATAATCATTATTGGTCAAGTTCATGAGTTTAATATTAACCTGGAAAGATGCTTAAAGCTATGACACACCCTAAAAAAATTAAATAATAGTTATTAATGATGCTAGTTCGATATCAACACTACAATGAAACGCGTGGAACGTTAGTTACACGTTTCACTAACAAAATTCATATCGAATGTGTATCATACAAAATTTAATTTACGACGGTCCAAACAGATTCTACTTACAGATTCTTAAAATATCAGAAATTGTAATTTAGGTGCTTAGGTCCACAGTTATTGATTGGCTCTGAAAACTTCGTTATTGGCGTCCAATTTTGTGTCATACGTTAAGTTTTAGTAAAAAAGAATATTAACATGGATGATTCTGATTGTGAGAGTGTCCCTTCGGATATCGACTTCGCGATTTCCTATTTCTCGAAAAATCAAGACAGACGTACGAGCAAACTTATGCCAAAATTGAATGGTGTAAAGGGAAAGGAATCAAGAATAACAGCTATAAAAAGATTCTTCTGGCGAAAATATTTTAGAACATAGCAAGCCTTAGTCGCTTTGGGTATATTATTATATGCTACTTTCAGTTATATGAATGACGAAAATTACGGATATTACTAAGTACGCTCATTTAATTGCGTTTCTATAAAGAAAATCGGAAGGATTTCGGTCAAAAAGATATAAGATTTTAACATAAGAACACATAACTCAATTTTTGCTGGAAGACGATGATAGAACTCATTGTATGATAAAAGTTGCATTGACAGTGGGGCTCGTAGGTGCCTGCAGGTGTGCTGAATTGACAAATCTGCACCTACAAAATGTTAAATATGAAGGACAATGCAATCATATTGTAACCTAGAAATTGCCTTAGCGTAGAAACACGTCACGTAGACAACAAACTTTATAGGGCAATCCAACGAACTGTCAAATCACTTTAAAAATGGCGGCTGTAGGACAAACAACTCGACATATGACAAGCAGAAATTTGTGATTTTGTGTAAAACTGTGTGTTTGGTTCATTATATTTTATACCTATTTCGGAATACCAAGGATAATTCAGACTATCATAATGGTTTTGTTTTGTTGTGTTATGAATTGTTGGAGTAGAGGACAGCGAGAAGATCAAGTTAGATTTTTTAGGATTCCTGCTGCATTGAATTATAGACATAGAACTGATTTCAATGAACTCTCTCATATAAAACGGCAAAAGTGGCTTTGTGCTATATAACGGCAAGACCTAACTCAAGAAAAAATTAAATACAGTGTCGTTTGTTCAAAACATTTTGTATCGGGTTAGTTAATAAAAAGTTATATACAACAATTTAAAAGCATATATTTCAGGTAAACCGGCTGCTTTAGCAGATACCTTACATCTTGATTGGATTCCTACATTGCATTTGGGTTATCAAATTACCACTGCAACGCTGTCAGAGACCAAGATGGGTAGATATAAACGAAAATGTAGTGTTGTGCTAAGGTTTTCTGAAGTTTTAAATATCTGCAATATTTATATGTAAAAGTAATATATACCTACCTATGCAGGTCCCTATTTTCCATTGGGCACTGGGCAGGGCCCTGCGATTAGTGGGGCCCCCTAGTTCCTGCCAGATCCGCAACTCTTTTATATCTCATATTAGAAAGTGTAAATATGAGCCTATTTCTCATATATTTTCATTATAATAAGAAAAAGTGGGTTTATATTTTAGGTAAAACGTTCTAGTTGCTGAATATTCGTAAAATTATTATTATTCTCAGTATTCACTGCACTTCGGTATATCTACAATTTTTTTCTTTCAAATGGGCCGAGGCAAGAAATAGTTGACTAATCAAAAATGAACTTGGTGCATTTTCCCTGCTGCTAATGGTTTTTATTGTGCTGTAACAAACTTTAAATTATTATTGCAATGCCGCAATTATTTAAAATATCAAAAAACCAATTGATTATTAAACATTTTGTACTATTTATCTATGTACCCAATTTTTTTAGAATTGTATATATAACTTATTTTTAATATTTTTTATTAAATATATTTTAGATTTTTTCTATCAAATGGACTTTTATTTATAATTTATAATTTTTGTCAAATATATGTGAATTGGAAACAGTGGCATTATTAAGAATTTCAAGCCCCCGCAGAATTTTTCTTTAACTGAAAATAAATTCTGCCATGTATCTATGCATAAATAATTGTTAAAATCAAATTACGTACCTCTGTAATAGTTTACTAATTAATTATATATAACTGCCAATATTGTTATCAATATATTTTTTTATTAATATTATATATAGTATTCTCCAGGACCCTGAATTGCTAGGGCTGGCGGGGGTGCAATTATGCTACTAGTTGGAGAGAAAAAAGAACTTAGGTACCTATTTATAAATAATATATTTAAAACTTGTACACTGTATTTAATTTTTTCTTGAGTTAGGTCTTGCTGTTTTATTGCACTAAGCCACTTTTGCCGTCTTATATGAGAGTTCATTGAGATCAGTTCTGTCTATAATTCAATGCAGCAGGAATCCTAAAAGATCTAACTTGATCTTCTCGCTGTCCTCTACTCCAACAATTCATAACACAACAAAACAAAACCATTATGATAGTCTGAATTATACTTGGTATTCCGAGATAAGTATAAAATATAATGAGCAAAACACACAGTTCTACACACAGACCAATAACTAAAAGTTCTACACAAAATCATGAATTTGAGAATGAAATTGAATCGCAAGTATATTTATTGAGACTAAATTTAAATGCTACTGATGAAAAAATTAGGGAATTAAAACTTGCTTTTTTAAATGGCCCTGAAATACAAATTTTATTTGACTACATTAAAAACGGATGGCCTTCAAACATAAAAAAATGTAATGCATTAGTCAAAATATACTATAAATTTAAAGACGAAATAACAGAGCGCCAGTTTGGAATAATACAGTCTTAACTCAAAATTTTCATTTTTCAAGACTTAGTGGTGTATCAACTCCAAATATTGTAAATTTTTATGTGTAAAATAGTTACAAAGGTTACAAGGGAGCTTTGCTTAATAACCGTCGAATGGCGCTGCGTTGAAATATCACATCTTCAGCATTGGTTTTGTGCTTTAGACAAAACTGTCACAATTAGTCGTGCTGTGACGTTTAATGAGATGAGATGAGCAAATTTTGGAAAAGAGTGTCACAAGTAGAAATAATATCAATAAGAAACTAGTTTCTTTATGTGTATTTATATGCAAAACTGTCGCATCTTTAAATAGACCAGTCATTCTCATAAACTAAGTACCTTTTTTGTTCCCATTTCATATAATAAACCGTAATATTTTGCGCAGTATTATAAATATTTTTATAATAATCTTTAAAATTGTATTATTTTAGTCTACTAAAATAATTTAGTTTATTAGAAATGTATTTCATTTTATTACCTAAACTTATGTTGAAAAACTTGTAAAATAATATGTGAAAGAGAGTCACGACTCGGAATGATTTAACAAAAATAACAATAACAAAGTGCCAAAAACCAAAGCAAACAAAAAATGTAATTAAAAATACTAAGAACTATCCACACAAACATTTTAACATGACTCAAATATTATATATTTATTTATTTTCCAATATTTAGAGTAAGATTATTTATAAAACTTTACCGAGCTCTCCTGAAAATTTACATTTTTTGAGTTATGACAGTCTTGTTCCAAACTGACGAGAGGGTGGCCGAATGTTATATAAAAATATGGTGGAAATGGTTCAAAGATATATAGCGATGAGGCCAAGCAACACAGACCATAATCGATTTTTTGTGGGGTACAGAAATGAAAAATACATCAAGCAGCCAATTGGCAATAATACTTTGGAGACAATGCCATTTGCATTGTTGCTGGGTCTTCTAAATACTCAACAATATACTGGAAATTGTTTTCGTAGATCATCTGCGTCGTTGCTTGCATGTTCAGGAGTCCATTTATTAACTGTTAAGAGTTGGTGGTTGGCGCTCTAACACAGTGGCAGAGAGCTATATAGAGAATTCTAAAGAAGATAAGAAGAAAGTGGTCCTTAATATTTTCGGTAACCTTCCAGGCATTGATGGCCCTTCAACAAGTTCAAGCATTCGGGAAATAAACTTCCTGTCTAGAAATACAACCCACTTATCATCTGCTGAGATTAATTTAACAAATTGTCCAGAAGTTGTAATTAATGTTTACAATAAATAAATGTTGAATTTCTCATAGTTAATAATAACAAATAAAAGTGCTGACTCACTTTGTTTTTGTTTATTTTGTACTTTAAAATTTGCGTGTTGTTATGAAGGCCATAATGGCATCCAAATGAGGATGCTAAATGTGTCATAATGATAGTGTCGTAGATTAAACAAATAACATATTTGATGTTCCAATTTCATTGTAACATCCTGTACAATGAAACACAGGGAACATCAGAAACTGCAATGAGATAAAAGGATTCGGTTTTCACAACACTTGACTATTTGTATCATAAATAGATATTAAGGGATTTTTCGTTATGTCAAACATAGGTACAATTTTTTAAATGCCCTGTATATTTTTTTGAAATTAAATTGCAAGATTTTTCCTTTATAACGATATATAACAGTTGCTATTGCTCACTACGAAAGTTTTTTTTGCTATTTATAAATAACTTTATAGAAAATCCATATTTAGGCATACAGTTTGAAGATCGGATGTTTTTGGAGGCGAAAAATTAAAATTTGTTTCTAATTTTGACATAACTAGGAGAAGGCGCCACTTTGCTTCTTTTAAATGGCAGATTTTTTTGTGGTTTACTGTATACGTCTAGCTATTAAAACAAGCGTTTCACCTACCTTTTTTATATGAATATTCAATGCACCGAGTAAAAACAGTTTTGGTTTCAGGTGAAGTGTTTATTTCGCTGAAAATACAGCAAAATGTTACTTGAAAAAGTTTGTCAAAATAATAAATTATGGTCACGTGGAAAATTTCAATGTACAGGATTTGATGAAACCGTTATCTCTAGATTTTCAACAATGATTTCAGCAAAGCAGGTCGATCTTCTTAAAATTTTGCACATTCATTATTGAGCATTCCAAATAACTTTTTCAAGTAACATTATTCCTAACGACTTACACAAGTTGTACCTTTAAAAGTTCTGCCATGCAAAAGAAGCATATAGTGCCATAAATAGCGACGTCAAAATTAGAAACAAATTTAAATTTCTCGCCCCCAAAGAGTAATTTATAAATATCGAAGATGTACTTTTCTAACCATCAACTTTTAACTAAAGTAAATTTGGCTACATCGCATTATTTTGTCGTTAAGCATATATAATACACTCACACGTATCTAATATATTTATTTCGGGATATCCTATACTATTACGGTGAATTTCCTAGTACATTAATTTTAAGCGATGGTCTTAGCAGAACCGTAATTTATATTACGGTGTGTTTGAATTGTAATGAGTCTTTTATTTGCAGTTAATTCACTTTCAATTAAGCCCAGACGGAAAAATCAATTAATCCGGCCATTGTGCGAAGGCAATCGTAATTTACTGGCGTTTACTTTGAGGGTCGGAGTATAGAATATCGAGGTATATACTTTACGGCAGGTCCCATGGCACATCCGTCTGGCCATCGAGAAAGTAATTGATAATTGTTTATTCTCTTGGCAATCCTGGATTTCCTTTGTGCGGGCCTTGGACGACCGCTGATCCTTCTTGTAAACCCACGTTGATTGTCTTATCCCACTTCTGAGCTCCCTTAAATCCGTCAAGGTGTCTGCCTTCGAGCCCGCCGACTTCATCAATTCGCACCTTTGCGGAGGTTTTGTCGGGCTCCGAGCTTCAATGGAAGTTAACTTTGTAATACCGAAGGAAACTATTATTACTGTTAAACCGCGGAGATGCCTTAAACAGAAAGCTGTTACGATCAATTACAAATAAGAACAATTTTACAGGGTGTCCCACAACTAGCGTGCATTAGACGTATTTAGGAAACCGGAAATAATAGAAATCTGAATTATCGTTTCTAGGGGTTTTCAACACTGCTGAGTTGATGCAGAATATTTACAATGATGTAGCACTTCCGGTATTTCTGTAAGTAGACGTCAACACGCTTTTAAATGTAATATTATACTTTTCATTTAATTTTAAGATTCTACTTGTAATTTTAAGTCAACTTTGTTAAATATATATCTCAAAAGTTTCGATTTCTTCATTTTCTTTTAATTTGCAATAAACGTACAGTTCATTTCATTTACTAGTAGTAATATAAATTTTACAGATCTATAAATAGTTTCTTAGTATTAGTACTGCAATGAAAAAAAAACGTCTTTATTAACAATTTTCTGTTAAAGAAAACTTTGCTTTTTAGAAGAATGATTTATTTGATCTTTTTTTTATCTGTTCCTTATTCTCTAAAGAATTCTCGATATAGTTTCCTGCGGTAGAAGATTCCCAGCCCCAAGACGTTTTAACATCTGCATATCTACACCGTCATCAACCAAAATGGTAGCTGAGGAGCTTCTAAAACAATGTTCAGTGTATTCTTTGGGATTCTTCAATCCAACCTTTGTTGCAATCATTTTTGTAATGCTACCAAAAGTACCAACTGCGATGGGCTGGGAGGTGCATTTCCCTTGTCTGTTGAATACAAAAAAAAACCTCCTGTGAGTTGCATTAGGAGAATGAAGTTCAGCATATTTTCGAAAAATATTTCAATAGTTGGAACAAATTCTCGGACAATTTTTGTTTTAATGCATGGATTCACAATTTTTATATAGTGGTCATAATATGATCCAAAAATGCCAATTGTCATAGCAACTTTCATGAGTAAATATGTTTCATTATCTGCAGTACTTAGAAACTTCTTCTCTTGTTAAAATTGTGAACTTTTTGGCACCGTAACCCTCTGAATTTTTTTTGTAAAATACTATTAGTTGGAAAAATCTGCTATATCTAGATCTTTCTTAACTGATATCATAGATCTCAACAATAGTCAGTCCATGGTGTAGATGGTTTCTGGGAGCGTTGCTTTCCGGAAAAATAAACCAAAAGGATTTCCTCCTTCATCTTGTTATATAATATATATTATTAAATGAAAGTATATACAATTTTGTACAATATTCTTGCGTAAAGTCATATTACTGCACTCGATGTTTTATCAAACATTTTTATTAACATGAAAAATGAATCTTTGCAACACTTATATTGTAAAGAACTATTACGGTAAATAGAACAACAACGTGATTTTGATGTGATCATAAAAGGATCAAGAATTAAATTCCGTCCCATCCAACAAATCAAGTCTCCGGGTACCCCCGGAGGAATAACACTCAGACTAAAGCGATTGGATTACATCCCAGATGAAGAAATAAAGAAAATAAAAAGCACGCCCTACGTGATTTCGAATATATTCGTATACACTTCCCAAGGAGACGCGTATGAGGAGCGTCACTTGATAACATCCCAGTCACGCTTAAATCGGGATGATTTGATTTTTTCTCGCCCTATATGGAATAAAATTGCTTATTCAGTATCGCGTCTGTTTCTTTATTTAACGGGAAAAGGAGGCGTGTCGCGCTTCTTATGAAATACAAAACTCCGTGGAAGGGCGATATGGAGCACTTGCACGGTGTTAAAGTGGTCATAAAGCTTATGCAGATGGGTCTATCGAGAGACTGAATGGATTCGGTGGCGCGTCTCAGAACGGGTGCAAACACGGAAAGAAATGGAAAGGCATTGTGCGCTATAAGATTATAGCTCCAAAAAGTACGTCGAAAGTATTGTCGAAATTTTGATATTGATTAGAATTTCGAAATAACACTCTTTTACGCATTACACACACGCACAAGTAAAAATGAAACAATTGTAACGGAGCCAAAGCGGGTTATCGGTTTAACAAGGGGACCAGACTTTCTAGTCATAATTTATAATGACTTAAAGATGTTGACAAATTAAGAGACCAGTTTGTAGTCAAAGGGTCAATCAAAAATAATAATTTATTGTTTCCGTTCAAGTAACTTTGGTTTACAGGGAAATAGAACTAGAAGCCACTCTGAGCCATATGCTGTCCTTTTGGCACCATCAGACAAAGATAATATTCGAAAAGAGGCGTAGGAATTTTGGAAAACAATGGTAGATAGTGTAAAATGTGTTAAATTTGTATAGAGTCAGGGACGAGATCCTAAAATACAGGGATCAGCCAATGACCACTCCTTTTCGGAAGGATGGAATTAAACCAAGTTTGTAGGTACCACGGGGTAAGCAGTTTCGTTCTCGCGTTCAGGTAGCACATATCTACCGGGGTAAATAAATAATTGTAATTGTTGAGAATTAGAGTAAATTCTTATATCCGGTTCTTAAAGATACTCCCCGTATTTTAGCGTGTCGCGTGGCAATTGGAGGTAGGTAAAGTGTCTCATTTAATATTTCTTGTAAAAGTTGTTTTCTTCATCTCTTGTTAACACTTTATTTATCTTTAAGGGGTGTCTTAAAGGAATGACTATAAGACTTTATATTATAAAATCCAGCATAAGTAAGTAATAACAACTAGATACATCTCTACAACGTTTGAAAGATTTCACAGATAATAAATTCCAAACTAAATATAAATATTACGGTACTGCTCACAACGACAACAAATTACATCTCCCATATTATACAATGAAAATATTTATTTATTATAAATTTTAAAGGTACAATTATGTAAATTGTTAAAGTTAATACTAGAGGCATCCAGCTTCCCTTCTCTAACAGCAATGGAAGTACTAGTAGTCGGAATCAATAAATTACTAGTAGTGCTTCTGCTTCAGCGTGAACTTGTTTGAATTTCTTATTTGGTGTATATTTCTGACCTACGATTCTTTTTGCTACTTCGTTTGTCTGTTCAATGGAATTTAGGATATAACCCTGTGCAACTGAACTTGATCGCCAACCTCCGTCGCTTTAAGAGTTCTAACATTGTTGCAGAGCTGCGCTAGAAGCAATAGCCAGTGTATCCATTGGCGTTGGAGGGAATCCAAGGAATTCCGCGATCCAATTGTATTAATTCCAACTGGCACGGTGCAGCATTTATTACTTCGACATGTCAAGAAAAATCGCTGATGTCGTATGCCGTGTCGTATTGAGTGGACGAAGTTTTGCGTACTCCCGAAATATATCTAAAAAATTTATACTATCTATTGATCCGTCAGTAATCGTAGACTTATTTGGGACATGAACTTCTGTGTTGAGAATTTTGACATTAATAAATGACTGACAATCTTTTATCGCATCTACTGTCAAAATTGTGATTTCATCCCTCCTAGATACTATTAAACCAACTATTAAAGGAATCAGTTTAGTAGACAATACTTTGTAACATCTCAGGTCCAGCATGGCCACTAGATGCAGCTATGCTACATTTTGCGTACGCAGTCTAGTAGACGTTAATATTATTTGCACATTCCAGCTATAGTTTCTTCGATAACCTAAACAAAATCGACGGTGCGTATTATTTTCCATATTTGTGCTTATCTTTGGTCAATCTTATAAATTTTTAATCGGCAGCATTAATTTGAATGTATGGAATTAATTTATTTCTATATAGCTCCGTAAGTTCCCAAACGTTAGGTAAGCACATGTGCTATGAAGCTGATCATAGAGGGCATAAAGTTGGCATGCCTTAAATGGTTCCGCTCTCGCTTTAAGAAAGATGGAATATTACTGCAGAGAGTCCTCTCCCATTGTACTGCAGCATCTGCAGTATTACTGCAGGAGTTAACTCGACTCGAAACCTGCACAAATTGTTTCGTCTTTCCCAGGGCCAAAACTTCTAACTGAATTTCCGTATTAAACCGAAAATTACATGTCGACCTCTCGTAGAATCTTCAATTAAACGTAGTTTGATGTCCGTTTTAGTCCCTTATTTTTACCAATTCGTACCGATAATTGGTAACAATATTGAGAATATATTACGACCTTAAAATTGTATTAAGTTCATGTATTTTAATTTATTGCTGCTTTAAATCTATCTGGACTCAGTTGCCATTTGTTAATGTATGAATACAACAATAAATTCATAAATACCGGATTCATGTGTTGTTAATTCATCAAATATGTAGGACACGATTAGGCTTATTGCGTTTAGTATTCCTTAAAAAAACTATAAAATACTACAACAACCCGAACATTTTAAAACAAACTTATGTAAATATCTTGCGATGTAGCTTGTTATCGTTAACCTAGTATCAGTAATCAGTATTCACTATAGTATCAAAGGGTGAACATTAAGCCAACAAGTTATAAAGTACGTAAGAAGTTTTTTGGCCTAGTGTACCAGTGTATTTAAAGGAAAAAATTTAAATCATTTGTCATAGATTAATACAGATTCTGCGCAAGGTTGTGGCGTCGTACACACAGGTGCCACGGACGGTAGGCACAATGTCCTGTAGGGATACCGGTGCAGGGACTGCATGACAAGAGGCAATGTAGCTGAAAATATAACGTAATATTTGTGGTAAAGTAATGCCTAACGTATTTGTTTTCAGAGAGCACTAACGCATAAAACATATTTAATTTTCTTATTTTCATGGACATCCAGCGAGGTCGACAAAGAGGTTATGTTGATGCCGGTGTAAAGACTGCAAGGTACGGTACAAGTGATAAGAAAACATGTAATATTTGTGGTAAGGCAATGCATAACGCATCTGTTTTCAGAGTTGTTTTTAAATAAATTTTATGTACATACATAGGCATACCTTTTTGGTAAGGTATAGGAATTACAAGGGGGGGGGGAAGGAGGACAGAAACATTTTTAGAAACATATTTCAATTGTTTTTTGACTACTGTAACACTGGCAATGCTGTAGAATACACATCCAATCTACACAATATTATGACTCATAAAACCCTTAATATTGAGGTGAGTCAGCAGTGCTCAACAAGTTTTCTATTGAAAATTCACGAAATTTATTAAAAATTTTACTTTTCTATTCCCGAATTTTTTTGTACTGCTGGTTAAAATGTTTGTACCTATTTAAGATTCACCCTGTAAGAGTGTTATTCCCGTTTCCTCAAATCATTTCATTAAATAACATCTAATAAATAAAAGCAATTCTTTTTCCATACAGCATACTCAATATTAATAAGCATTATTATATTTTTATACGTTTTTTTACATTTCTGTTTGCCAAAACCGCCCGTAAAGCCCAATAAAATTATCATAATGGAATTTCTGTGCCAATAAACTGAAATACATTAGCGTGCTACGTAGTTGGCTGACCTTGGTGCTCTCCCCTACATGTGCATCCCCTGCGTATAGTGCTTGCAACCCCAGTTTGACCTTAATGAATGCACTGCGCAATATAATCTTGATGTTGCGCAATTTATCGATTTGAAAGGGGTGACTTTTTTTATTTTTGGTCGGCTATTGGATTTGGGCTTTGTGGGTGATTCCGTTTTGAAAATAATGGAAAATGGGGTAGTGATGTTTCTGGAATAACGGGGCTTCGAGTGTTTCGTTTCCAGGAAATCAACAGAGGGGTGGCTCGGTATAATTCGATGTAGGTTGTAGGAAGCTTTTATTTTTTATGTTGGGTTACTGTAAAAAAACTTGTATTAATCAAAGTCCACATGAGATTGTCTATAGTTTCACACATTTCTTTCTATGTAGCAGTAGGTAGATTTAACTACAGTTACTGTTTTGTGTACTTTTACATATTTTCGTTTTCTGTTTTTGCGGAATTCTGTGCAATTTTTCAACACTTAAACTGTTATTTAATCATTAGGAAATCTTTTTATGTGTAATTTTCAACAAATGCATAACTGTAAAGGCAGGTCTAAAATAATCTAAGCAAGTTACACAAAAATATATCATCATTGTGCTAATTGTACTAGTTCTCTCCAGGTTGTCCAGTATACAGATATTTAAGTCGTCTAGAATAAGAAAATAGTCATAGGCTTTGAAATTTTTAGATGTCGTATGCGGGAAAACGTAAAATATCTCTCATTTGTCATCCCTTTATTAAATAAATATAACATTTTTGAAAAACGGCTAACCACAAACAAATTTTGTATTTATTATAGAACCTCAAGGACAAATTTTGGTCGCAATAGAATAAATTTTATAAAAGATGCCATGCGTTTGATTTAGACTAAAAACGGTTATATTGTCTAAAGACTCGCACTCGACAATAATTGTCGAGTGCGAAATATTTTCCGTTCCTTGGGGCTCATTTTCCAAAATTGGGTATTTATTTGTGCACGCCGTATATCACTTATTCCTTACACCTTTTTTGTTCACATGACCGATTTCTTAAACTATGTTTGGCTCTTATCTTATCCAATTTAATTTTTTTTCTATTTTTAACCGACTGAACAAACTTTTGTCTTTTTCGTTTCTGTCCCGTTTTGGTAAATTTACAGTATACATTCTCTAATATTTCATCCAAAATGCCACTGACAAACAAAGTAGATGCATCATTAATATTTTCTTTTTCCGTTGGAGATATTAGAATGTCAGAAATAATGTTTATATTCTTAGTACCATCTGATCCTGATAGATTCATTAAGGGACTTTCTTCTGTTTTAGATGGCGATACATTCTCAGTTTTTGAATCCCTTTCATCCATACCCTCATCTGATTCATTTCCCGAATTCGAGCTACTGTAATTGCTTATAGGTACGTAATAAGGATCATTTGTTTCTTGCTTGTTTGTAGGTTTTATTTTCATTGAAGATTTCTTTTGTGCTAATTGTAAGTTTAACGCCAAAGTTAGTATTCTTTTTGATCTATCCCCCATTGCAATTTTTAGCACTGTTATTAGTGTAAATATAGGTTAAGAATACGGCTCCTGCAAACAGATTCCTAAATTCTTAAATTAATATATTTAATGATTTTCTACACTTATATCCAAATATTAAAAAAAATGCTTTTAGATTTTAAGCAATATGCACTTCACATCGCAAAATAACGCATGAAATAATTGTTATTACTTCTACACAACAAGCTGCCGTCACGAAATGCACTTTTTGAGGTTATGTTTACTTCAGCTTTTTATTAGAACAATGTGCTCATCTAGCATGGCCGTGTCATATAAAAATAAAAAAACGCTAGGCAAATTGTGCGTATCTGCAAAAGTCGATCAGAAAAGCTGTTTTTGCTTAGCATGAAAAGATACAGATACGGCTTTTGGGTTTAGTATAAAGTTGGGTAATAATATTTGAGGCATGCAGATACCAAAATCTCAAAATCACGAAAGTATGTAGATACGGCTTTTTGTCTTAGCAGGGCAGAATTGTCAGTAGAGACTCAAGAAACGAGGCTCAGGAACAACTTATGTTGGTAGACCGTAACCACTATTCAGTGCAAGAATGAAAATTTGGAAAACCTCATTAATTAGAGGGATGGTCAAACGTCATCATTCTCTTACATTGATCGAAGCCAACGATTTTCCACCCTACCATATCCGCAGATGGTGTGCTAATCCTCTTCATAAATATAGCTGATCTCTATCGACTGCAGGATTCGAAGCTACGGTGGGTGGTAAGCACGATTCAACTACTGACGTCATAAACCGCTTGACCACCGACCGATGGGTCATACCAGATTTTATAATCATATTTCGATTTTTTCGAAAATTAATAAGTATTTTATTTAACCATACGGACTGTTTATTATGGTAGTAGATAATTCTGACGGACTTGTAATGAGTGAAAATATACTTTTGATAGTGTGCAACAAAGGAATGAAGAACGAATGCAAAATACTGCAGTTAATCGGATTAACTGTTATCTATCAGGTACAGCTGTCTAAACCCAGCTCACGTTCCCTATATATAAAAATGTTTATTTTCGTCGTTTCTACATTTGACAACGCTGTGTAAAACGACCGCATGGTAGTTGACATATCTAAGCCATCTCGGAGGATAATTGTCATAGATGCCGATTTTCAGAGGAAAAAGAGGGTTTTGCCCCATTTTCTAAACATCGAGCTAATGTCAACATAAATTTTTTTATTGTTTTGTAGGCCTCTCTGACCAAGTGGATAATTTTTGTGAACTTATGGCCGGTTTCTCAACTAGTAGATATCTATTAATAAACTTATCGATTCCATAAACTGGAGATATCCCATGAATTTGGTTTCTGAAGCATTCGATAATGCTTATCTATTGTATAAGTTATCGAACACATATCCAAAGAAAAATGAGAAGATATATGTCCAATAAACATTAGCGCACGCGCGCAGCGATTTAGCTGTTGCTTGTTTACATCTTTATTGTAAGGCTTAACCCAACTTTTTTGATATTTTTTAAATTCAGTTATAGATGTAAACATTGTTATAACTTATATAGTTCTGCATATAAGATTGTTCACTTTTGTTTATAAGTATGTGAAAATAATTGTTAAAATGTGGGGTTAGAATAGCGAAATAATGTGTGTCATACAAATGCATTTTAAAACTTATTATATTATTTGAAGACAGTTTAAATAGTAAAAGTAAAACAAAACATCAGTAATTTTATTTTTAATATTACTTTTGTTCTACGTGTTTTATTTTTCAAGATTTTTTGTACCTAAAAAACATCACAAATTTGATCATTTTACAGCGAGAAATACGGCCACCTTAACGAAAGAAACTATAAATTTACTGATAGATTTAATAGGAGAACTAGTATTCAAGTATCTAGTACCAGAATAAATTCACTATCAGTATTAGAAAAGATTTTAATAACTTCGTTTTTATGCAACAGGTTTGTATATACTTTTATTTAGTTGTAATGTGCAATCATTAGGTAGGCGATAGTGGCGCCATCTACAATTATTTCTTGAAAGTGTCTTACTTCCATAAATGGCATCTGCAAACACTTGTGCATTTGCTAGCTCCCTCTATGATTATTGCAGATATTAAGATATCCATTCAACTGTTATGTATTCAACAAAATTTGGAAGGCATGCGATCAGAAACCAATATAAAGTTTTCGGTCTGATAAATTTATGTACTTGATAGTTATCGAAGGTATTGCGCCAAATGTTGAGAAACCGGCCATTAGTCATATAGTTAACCCTGTAAAAGGGGTCAATAAAGTAAAATATAGTAAAGTATTACCCTTATTGCGTCTATTGCAATTATTACCTTTATTCCCTTTATTCATTATCTGTATTCTATTACCTTTACTGTCTTTACTGCCTTTATTACCTTTATTTCCTTTATTGCACTTATTACCTTTATGACTTTTATTCTCATTTTAATAGTAATCCAAGTTGTTATGAATTTTATTTCAAATTTTACTTTTGCTGTGTTTTCTTTTCGATCTACGCCTAATTAAATCTAAATATGACCCTGACTTGGTACTAACCCTATTCAAATTAATAATTTCTTAGTTTTCCGCAGCTATAACTTCCTTCCATCCTAGTCGAAGGGCGTCTTTCCGTCGCCGGGCATAAATCCGAGTTACTCGCAAACGCGATCTTTCTTTCCGGGCGATTTCACACGTTGTTCCGTTATTAATCCGTCTTGGTCCGCCCCCTCTCCCCTATTTACAAATAATTAGAAGGTTATGAATTGCTCCGCCGCAATAGACATCAAACGGAAGAGCAATAACGCGCGCAGGGGAAGAAGATCCGGCACGGTTTAATAACCGTACACGGCCGAGTAAATCTTTATAAATTCCCGTAATTATAACATATAGATCGTAATTAAATAGGAATCCACATCTAAGGACATGCGGGGCTTTAGAAGCTAGTCGGACGGAAAATATGAATCGGTGGCTGCTCCAGAGTAATTATGTAGGAAGTCTGACGAACACGCTAGATCGCCGGGTATTTGGGATGGGAATTGCCCAAAACGGAACGGCGAAGAAGGGTGGTTTGCATCGGGCGGAATGGACGAATAGTTGTAAATCTGGGGCCGCGGAAATTTATGCCCGGTGATTTTGTTCGGGGAAATTATTTTTGAATAAGCTTATGCTACATTTAGCTCAGATGCGTCATGAAAAATGGAGTCAATATTATAAAAAAAAAATGTAAAATCGTTATAATTGCCGAGAAAAAAATTATTTGAGTTCTAGTAGTTTCAATCTTTACATACTGTAGTCTCTATCTAGGTGATTTCAAATATCCGATTACTTATCGTTTTAACTTTTTCGTGATGCAAGTATTTACATTAGTTTTTCAAATATCAAAAATGGCCTACGTCTGTAGCAACTCGCCGTCGATGGATATCGTTTTAATGTAAGGTGAAATAAAAGTGCTTTAGCAGAACGATTTTCCGGTAAACATGTGCCAAATGCAGCTACTTTTACAACGGTGTGCAGGGAGTGCAAGTGTAGTGCAACCGCTGGCGTGACACGGAAAATTAGCAACCGAATCGTGGAAAAGGTCCAGGGCGTACCATGCACGAGGCTCAATTATATATGTACCATGTACAGCGTGGCTAAGTATTAATAAGGGATTGAACGAAGAGGACCGGTTCCATAGCCGCCACGATCTCCTGATTTTAAATCATTTGGACTTATTTTTGTACGGATATCTAAAAAATGAAGTATATTGCAATAAAGTGGACACTATTGATGATTGATATATGTAGACGAATGAGTGCTCCAATATTGTTTATACTCGAGTTTGAAAGTAATAGAAAGAGACTAATTTACAGTACCTACTCAGATGAGTAAGGAAGATGAGATTTGTAGAGGACAATATCCTACAGGCGTACCAGTTGGGAACGATTCAAAGAACACAAAAGTAAATTATTCAATGTTAACATACTATTAGTAATTTTATGTTCTTTGAATCATACTTTACGGGACACCCTGTATATCTTGGTTTATAAATAGTAAACTAAATGTTATGGATTTTTGCAGACACTGTCAGCAACATGATATAATTGTCAATGTAAATGTGGCATCTTGGTTACAATCTCAATAGTTTTTACTGTTCGTCAAGTCTGATTAAAAAGATTTATGGCTGAATTATCAGTCATTGTTGCATCGTGTTGTTGGCATACACATAACCAACGCCATAGCTGTTTATGCTGGTAAACCAAATAATTTTGGAGATATAGTAGAAAGCTAAATCGACACAGAAACTTTTCAAATGATGCAAACTGTTTACGGGCGTGATATTTTTAGTGAGTCAAACTGCCATGAACAGTTTAACAAGTTTAACAAACCCGGCATTCACACTCCATGACAATCATTCTGGCCTACCGTCGACATCCACCGACGATGTCATATTGCGTGAGTTAATGAACTTGTGCGGTCAAATTTATAAAAAATCAATCCTGGAAATGTTAAGTATACCTCTTATATGACTTGATCCTGTTTAGTAATATTAAATCAGTTTCCGGCGATTTCAGAATTAATATTATTTTCCTCAGCCTTGTTTTCTCGACAGCAGCAATCCCATACGAATTAATAAAGAAACAACGTGTGAAATCACTTGGAAAGAAGGATGGCGTTTGCGAAGAGACCTAACTGAGATTTATGCACGTTGGGAAGAAGCCCTTCGCTTCAAGCCATTAGCGAAATGGCGAACAGTTAAAAGTAGGACGAATAGGATTTATGCTCGATAGTGATGAGTATTAATCACGGAAATGCATCGGGAATGAGCAAGGGAGGTGGTTGTTATTCAATTCTAGGATTTTATGGCAAAACTTTGCCGGGATAGTGTTGTGTGATATTTATTACATTTGAGTAAGTCGATATTAAAATGGCCATAGCAAAACACGTATTGCTTTAAAACAAGGACTAATGAATATTAAACAGCATTTCTATAACATTGCAGTTGAATGTATTCAGCAATAAGTCGTTACATGTACACCAATGGATAATACTGCTAAATGTAATCTAAATATTGCAATCGATTTGAAGTCATCTGGACAAATGATTTAAGCAGTGCTCTACAATCAGCTACTACAATATCATTTATAAACATAGCAAATAGAAAAGGTCCGAGGGTCGGACCTTGCGGCACCCCAGTCTTTTGAGGAATTTATCAGTCTTGAAGTTACAATATCGAATAAATTAATATACAAGGTAATTCAGTCATAATGTCAATCATTTTAAGAGGAAAGTGAGTAGAGATAATACAAATACGCGATCAAAAGCAAATTAAATACATACTAATGCTGAAAAAAATATTTTCAAATAATGTTATGTCGAGGAATTAAAATATGAAAACATATATATACACCTTAAAAAAAGAAAAACATGGAGCAAAGTTAATTAAATAGAAATCTTCTTTTCTAAAACCAGATTGTTGTGTAGTTAGAATATTGTATGTATGACTGTATATAATTTTTTCAAGTACCTTTGATAAAGCTGGAATTATACTTATGGGACGAAGATCACTATAGGATAAAGGATATTTTATTTTTGGAAGAGGTTTAACAATTGCAGTTTTCCAAAGATCAGGAATAATCCTATCTCCAAACAACAATTCAAAACATGCCCAAAGTGATTATCTAACATAGACGAGCATAATTGGAGGCCTTAATATTATCAATACCATAAGCATAAGACTTTAAGCTAAATAAAATATTATGAAATTTTTCTTGGGTTACTATATTGAAAGAAAATGGCATCTCAGGATTAAACTTTATATTTCTTCCTTAATCAAATCATTGTTTAAACCCTCTTTTCAGACTGTTACTAACCTCGATTCATACACAGCACCCAAATCAACGAGTCATTAGCTTCCTTCAACACTCGAACGTATCAGGAACGCCGTGTTAGGGGGAGTTACAGGTTGACTTACGTTTTCTTTCGAGTTTTTTTGAGTTTATGCCTTTATTAAGCCTTCCGAATGATGAAAATTAATGCCATTATGATTGAATAACTCTGTATATTAACTAAGAACTCAGCAACTGCAGAAATGAAGTAGAAATCTATTTTATGTAGTAGGATGTTCACTAATAACTGAATTGTTGGAGCATTAGTCTACTGTCTTATTTTACCTTATTTTATTAGGTATTTTCAGTTTTGGCGTTATAGTCACTTTTTTGTTTTAATATTCCTAAAAATAATAGTACATTATACTATAAAGGAGAAAAATGCGTTATTTTGGTAGAGGTGCAATTTGAAGCCCGAGAGCGAAGCCCGAGGGCTACAATGCACCGAGGACAAAATAGCATCTCTCCCGAATGGTATATACTATTTTTTTCACGGTCTCATTAACTTAAAAACACATATTTTGTCATTATGAAGTAAGTAGCACCAGAATTATTGTATTCGGATTTGAGCATTTATTTAGTAGTCGTTGTCATAACTATAAAATAAACAAACAAAAAGAATTGTCAAATTAAGGTGCTAGTTTGGTTTAGTTTAAAGTTTGTTTAGTACACAATGAATAATTGTGAGTCGGAAGAGATTGTGGAGGCTGCAAATATTGCAATAAGCAATTTGCTGCCTACGAAGTCAAGATCTTTATACGATATAGCCTACAATCGGTTCAAAAAGTGGCGCGCCGAGAAAAATGTTCAAGTATACAGCGAGAATGTTTTGTTGGCATACTTCAGTGAAAATGCAAAGAATTAAAAGTCTTTCACATTATGGGCGCAATATTCTATGGTTAAGTCATGCCTGATAATTTACGACAACATAGATATAAGCAAATTCCCCAAGCTGATCGCATTTTTGAAAAGAACCGGTGACGGATATCAAACAAAAAAATCGAAAATATTGACAAAGGGTGAAATCGACTGTTTTCTGTCAAGTGCAGATGACAAAGAATTCTTAATGATTAAGGTAAGATTACTTTTGTTGTTAGGTATTTCAATTATTAAGTATTTTGCTTTTTTATAGATGGATTAATTCTGGGGATTGCCGGAGCTTGTCGAACTGATGAACTAGTCAATTTAACTGTAGATGATATTGAGGATGTAGGCTCTTCCTTGATTGTAAAAATTCCAAACACTAAGACAAAGATTCCACGAACCCTTCTGGTTACCGATGGGGGAAATATGCTTGAATTGTTTCGAAATTACCTATCCCTTCGTCCTCCCCACGTCAAGCATAAACGCCTTTTTTGTACTACAAAGCAGGAAAATGTAGTTCGCAGCCAGTTGGCAAGAATACCATGGGAAAAATTCCGAGTGTAGTAGCTTCGTATTTAAAATTACCTGATGCTGCATGTTATACTGGTCACTGCTTACGAAGATCTTCAGCGACATTACTGGCAGATGCTGGTGTGGATATCACGACAATAAAACGTCATGCTGGTTGGAAATCAACGACAGTCGCTGAGGGTTATGTCGAGAACTCCATTGAAAATAAGACCAAAATTGCTAATCAGGTTTTAGTAGGTACCACTACTAGCGCAATCACAAAAACTGTAAATGTAAGCGAAAGTAATATTCCTTCTAATATTAATTTTGAAAATTGTACAAGTGTAACATTTAATTTAAATGTCAATAAATAATTTCAATGTTATCTTTTTTTTGCATGAAAAAGGTTCTCCATAATGTAAACTCCCTTGGGAGCATTATACTCCCTTGATGTCATAGAAACTGATTTCTACTCCCGACTGTGGAAAAAGGAGTTTACTGTCTTAAAAGTAGAATACCTCAATTATATATTAGTATTCCGTAAATAGTCTTGTTTGAGTAAATTACACCAAAATAATAATAAAAAATAATATACAGATCAAGGCACCCTGATGTATTTAGGCGAAATACAGCAGATGAAGCACTACGAGACTAATTGGATTTCTAGAATAAAATCTTGCTAGCTAAGCGGTCGGATAATTCGTTTAGAGATAGATCTAATGGCACAGCTTACCACACGCTCTTAACTCGATCCGAGGGCCTATTGGCTGCCAGAGGACATTATTTCATTATTTTATACACGATAATCTTCGTGATCCAACTCTCTAATACAATTTACTTCTATACAGGGTGAGTCATTACTAATGGTACATAGCTTAAAGGCAGATTGTTAACGTCAAAATAAAGCGAGCTAATTTTCTAATTTAATTTCCGCCGAATCTCAAATACTTACTTAAATCGTCTGTTTCTCTAAAACGGTTGAGTTCATCGATTTGTAACAGGTATATATAGGAAATCAAGGTAGTTCAATAGTATCTTATTACAAAATTCAAAAGTGTAAAATACAAAAAGTTAGAGATATTTTTAGATCGACAATACAGTACAACTAGCGCCCCCTAGTAGTGACCTCAAACTGTTTGCATATCCGTAATTGCCACCAAAAACATAAGACTACAAATTTTCAAAACAATCAGCCATACGTTCTTGAAATATAACAAAAAATCGAAAACATTTTTTCAACTTTAACACCCTGTAGAATGAAAAGGAGCAACAATTGAATAAGGCATGTTGGGCTCAATCGCTTTATTTTTTCTTATGTCCTTAAGCTATGTACCATTACTAATGATATAGTATAGTTTCAGATCTACAAGAAACTGAAAACTTTAAAACTACTAAAAATATGAAAGTTAGATGAATTCAGTAAGCATTTGATTAAGTAGGTATAATCCTTTTCAAGAACTAGTCGCATTTCACTTGTAACTTTTTGCGGAGAGGTCCGATTGAGATGCGGTTTTCTGCAAAATGTTCAGCGAATTTTTTATAACAAAATGTACATCTAACCTCTGTACGCTCGAGGTCCCTCTTTATCACTTTGGTGTTAGCTTTATTATTTATTGCTAAATTGTTGTAACTGGGCTAATTAACAAATTAAAAACTCTACCCCCGAAATCACTAGAGAACCGGATTTTTTTCCAGGATTTCTGGCTTATTAAGGCAAATCATCGGCACAAGATTTTGCAAATATAATTGTTTATTGTTCGATTGTTGCAACCTCGCTAATTAACAAATTAATAACTCTACTCCCGGAATCGTTAGAGAACCAGATTTTTTCGCAATAACTCTGGGATCATGGGGAGAACCATCTGCACAAGGTTGTTGCACGAAATTGTTTATTTTTATATTTTTGCAACCTGGCTAATTAACAAATTAATAACTCTACTCCCGGAATCACTAGAGACCCGAATTTTTTTCCGGAATTTCTGTCTTTTTAAGGCGAACCATCGGCACAAGATTTTTGCAAATATAATTGTTTATTGTTCAATTGATCCCAGAATTATTGCAAAAAAAATCCGATTTTCTAATGATTCCGGGAGAAGAGTTATTAATTTGTTAATTAGAACCTTTTTATGTTCAACAAAAATGGGTCATTTGTTATTTAAATAATTAAAAATTTGCGAGCGTACAGAGGTTAGATGTACCTTTTGTTATAAAAAATTCCCTGAACATTTTGCAGAAAACCGCATCTCAATCGGACTTCTCCGCAAAAAGTTGTCTATTTTCACATTTTTCATACTAAATTGACGCGATTAAACTATGAGAAATAGAAACATAATAATTCGTTTTAGTGTTATATCGTAAACATCATGAAAATGAAGAAAGTTAGAGAGCAGGAAAAATGTTTTGTTCAAACATAATAAAACTGTTGCCTGTCAAGTTTTGCATTCCTTGCTGTTATGAAATCAACCATAACTCGATAAACCTCGTGATAGAAATTCCCAATAAAATCTATCTCTGTAGGCAATCCGTGCTTCGCCTCGATGAGTACACTCGATGTTTGTACAGCACGAAAAATGCATATGAAAAGTAAATATAAGCCTCCTTTAGGAAGGATTAGTCTCACATGTGCTTGTACTCGAAAATCTTGAGAAAACCGGGGTCAGATTATAGCATGGAACTTATATTGTAAGGGCGGGGTTGTGAGATGTGCTAATACAAGTGTAAATGCCAAAAGAAGATTGGTTTTCTAATTTTGGAAACAATGCTCGTGAGAAAAATCAGCTTAGTTTTATTTTTCAAAGATTACAATTAATCCTAACAATAATTGAAGTTTTATTGCTCCTGAATTACTTGCGAGTTTAATCGAATGCCATTCGGCTGTTTATCAGCATCAGGAAGAGAACGTTCTATCAAATCTAAACGTTCTAATTCGCCATTACTATAAAATCGTAATTAGATAAATTTCTGGATAAAGAGATGCATTCCTACCAAAGTAATGGAGTCGACGGATGCATTTAGTTTAGAACTTCTACCGGTAAAATCCAACTATAAAGGGAAAATAATATAATAAGAAGCATTTGATGGTTGCTGCTCTCAAAAAGTGAAGTCGTCAACCCTGGTAGAAGTTTTCTATGTTAAAATCAATAGGTATTAATAAGAACATACATACAGGTGATTATCCCAAGTGAAGGCATTTCTTAAAAGAAAAAATTCTGGCAAGAAACTGAAAAAGGTAAACGTTTTTACGAAAGAGAAGGTAACTAAAATATTGCTTAATACTAGATAAAAAAAATTATTGATGGAAGTAGTTGTCCTGATGCTATAAACTATTATTTAAAAGTATGCAATTAACATATTAAGTTTTAGTTTAAAATTATTTAATATCGAAGTGACAAAACATTTAGTTACATAAATAGTGAGATGCAAAGCTGCAGAACCGTCAAATAATAACAGAAACAAACAATTTAAATTCGTATTTTTATAAACACCCGATGTACTGAATGATGAAATCATGAGTATTTAACAGATTCATCCCATAATAAATGCTCAATAGCAGTAGCTCTGACGTAGACGGAATGGCTGTCATAGCTAAAAAGTTGTCAGTTCAAATTCCCGTTGAATATGAGTATTGTGTATTATGTAAATAATATAGGACTATATCTTTTTGAATAGCGTGCAAAGAATGATTTTGCATTCTTTCAAATATAACCTACATTTAACATTTCAAACTCACCTAAAATGACACACATTTTGTTGAGCAAATATTTATTAACCACTGGTAGGTTCCCTTAGCAAAATTATTTTTATTATGACAGCAACTAAACTTTCTGGAGTATATTTAATGCAAACTTTTACTGGAGACAATCAATTTCTATTAATAATTAAAAGATATTTGCATTCAGCATACAGCGTGTCTCAAATTCGATGATGATACAATAAAATTTAACTAAAATTTGGGACACGTGGTGTTAAATAGAATGAGGTAAGCTCCATTTTCAATCAAAACTATTATCTTTGGTATTTAACCAAATAGGCTCATTAATCTCAACCCATTTTTCTGGAAAAATGGTATGTAAATATTGCTGCACAATCCTGGCCTTAAGGAGTAGAGCTCCATCGTGTTCAAACCATAGGTTTCTCCTTAACTATAAAGGCATACTCTCCAGAAGCACAGGAAGTTCTTCTTGAAATTTAGGTAACTCACGCTATTGAATGTAGTATGTTCATAAAAATAAGGCCCAATTAAATGCCTGCCAATGATGTCGCACCATACATTTACTACCAAAATGGCAATGGTTTTAGATTTTCAATGGACCACTAGTGTTGATAAACTGACTTTCGTCCGTCCAAAGAACGTGCCGAAAAAGTTTCTGATTTGAGCTATAACATTAAGTCTGTTTTTAATGTGACACTCAGGCAAATACTCTATAAATGTGAATTTTGTAGTTACCCATTGGTCTTTAAAATTTGTTGAACGGTTGATTTATCCAAATTCAATTCCCGGCTAGCCTGCCGTATAGAATTTCGTGGATTTTGTTCGAAATTTCGGTCAATTATTTGATTCCGACAGAAAATGCTTCTTCATTTCATCACTAAGGTCGCTTCCAATCTTGTAAAGATTATATGATCAGGAATGAGGCGCTTTGGATATCTTTCTCTATATAACTCTACAGCTATCCTTGCATTTTTTTGTGACTTGCCGTAAATTAGCAACATATCAACTTTTTCTGAACGTTTTGTAAGCACAAAAGTTATATGTTTGACGTTCATATTGAGTAATGACAAATATTTTGTGACATGTGTGCACTTTAAACAATGAACATTAAAATATTTTCCAACGGCTACTTGATTATTCCATCGCTAATGTGATTTTTAGGTGGTATTTCTTTTCAGACTCTTCAGACGATACTGCTTATATCTTTTAAACGGTAAGTGTAGCGGTCACCGACATCTGTGATCCCTACAATTTACGACATTTTCACTAAGGCACCAAACAAATCAATGCCAACAAAAACATAAAACTAACCCTTAGATCTGAGTTCATTTATGAAAGTAAACACATGGCCAGACATTAGCCAGCCTCCCGAGACCTTCTTCGAAAGGTCCGGCGAGGACCACGCCAGTTACTTTTCGCTTGTCTTCAGTTGAACATCTGTCCAGACTTCGATATTGGTGGAACACTCTTTCCCAGTTGTTATATCTTTATTAATATATTTAACGTGTTACAAACCGTGGACTTGTTATTTCTATTTTATATATTTTTAGGTATTAATAATATTGTGTGAAACTAACTACTCAGTGGACAAAAGCCCCAACCTGCGTTGAATTACACCCACAATATCTACCCATATATTCTTTATTATTAGCTTTTGTAACATTTTTTTACTGTTTTAGAAAGGTATTTTAAGCTAATATAAATCAAATCTCCTACAATTCCTATCAATGAAGTCATATGTATGTTCTCTGATACCAAACATCTAGGTATGCTAATGAACAATTCCACAGACAAAGCTATATTCAATAATTATCTAAAGAAAATAATCTAATTTACTCACTCTATATTATAGAGAGTAGATAATTATTGAATATAGCTTTGTCTGTGGAATTGTTCATTAGCATACCTAGATGTTTGGTATCAGAGAACATACATATGACTTCATTGATAGGAATTGTAGGAGATTTGATTTATATTAGCTTAAAATACCTTTCTAAAACAGTAAAAAAATTGTTATTTCTAATCTAACAACCCCACAGTAAGTAATACAGAAAAATGTCTCCAATAAAAGGTTATTAGAAAAAAGATAGCTTTTTAATAGAAAACAAATTTGTATGTTTCTGAAAAAAATATAATTGATGATTTCATTAGTAGTTTCTGTCAATTCCCAAATACAATACTTTGCCACAAACTGATCATTTGAAACCTTTTCCAAAAAATGGCAAGTCCATTTCTTCTTAAAAATGAATATGTGGCACTCAGTGGCGATTCAACATTCAAGTATTTTTAGACGCACTGTAACTTCTACCATCCAACTTGAATAAGTCACGAAATTGAGTGTGGTAGGAAAATATACCTACACCGATCCCTATTTATCGAGAAATCAAATTAACCCAGCAAAGTGTTTGGAAACAAATGCCGCTACGCATGTAACGAATATTTGCCGACCCTTCGAACCGGAGCGTCCGTCGGACAAAGGTGGACGTGTGATTGTTTTGTCAAATCGCAGTCGCCTGAGCGCTAAATTAGATTCATCGATTATTTGATTAATATGTGTTCGTGCGAGGCTACAAATTTAACTAAAACACGACATCATTACACGATTGAAAATGTAAACTCGCCGGACGGGATGTAATTCGAGGGCTCGGGGAACGAGAAAAGCGGGGGCTTTTCAATCGAATGATTTAGGTGAATCTGAGAGTGCCTGGTGAAATGCCCGCTTTTGGGGTGCCTGAAATTTTTACACTATTCTTCAGTTCGGGTACCGGTTGTTCGAAAAGCTTTTTCAATATCTTAAATTTGAAGTCTATAAGTGACTATATAAATATTATTAAGGCTAACGGTGAAACACGTGATCAAGTTTTGTTAAAACCAAATATATCGCTGCGCAGAGTAAGACTATGTTGACGTGTTGTGACAAAACGCTGAAATATGTGCTGCCTAGAGGCTAATGCATTTGGGATGGAGACAAAACGAAAGATACACTGAAATAAAAGTATCACAACTCTATTAGTGGAGTAAAATCGGTTCTCAATTATGCCGTTTTTTTTAAATAAAGATATAACTAAATTAAACATTTACCATCTTTTAGAGGGACAATTTCGGCATTTGAAATGGACTTTTTTCAGTAGGGTCTAACTTTATAAATTCAAATTGTCGGTGCTTCGGACGTTATTTGTCAATTATGTTTTACGAAACATATATCGCGTTTGTAAATCAACGATTCAAGTTATGTTCATAATTTTTTCACAACATATATAAAAAACTACAGCGCTTCTAATGGTACATACCAATTTTTAATAACTTAAAGCCTTTTCGAAAAAAATTATTCCAAAGTCAATACCAGTAAATTTGTGCATTAAAAACTTTACTATGCGGAGAGCTACATTAATTATTGAAAATAGAACTATAGTTATATCGAGACAAATGTAGTCGATAGTATGAAAAAGTTTTTTAAAAAAAGTTTACTTCGCTACGTGTTACGCTTTTCAAGAAATTGAATTTTACATATGCTCGTGTTTCGTGTGTAAGCTATGTTTATACTTGCGGTGCAGTATACGTTTTCAGAATAGGACAATGCATCCATTCGGAAAGTCAGAAACATCTATATTTTCCATAATTTTTATGTCGAATAAAATTAAATTTTAGTTTTTAATGCTCGTATTTTTTAATAAAGAAAACTTATCGTAGATCATAGAAAATACATAAGAGATATTAACATAAATGTATATTTATTTATGTCCAAAATGTAAAATATAAAGACTATGTATGGATTATTGAAGAGAAATATGAGAAATTAAAGTGTAAACAGGCCAATTAGATTAGATCAAATATTGAAAACATATACCTTTGTTTTGTTAACATTTGTGCGTTCCAAAATACATATGTGGCGTACAATGTTCTTAATTATAAAGATATGACACTGGCTTAAAATTGACGTATTCTTGAAACAATGTCTTCTACAGACATACAATTTTAAATATTTAATAATTGGATAATGTAGGTGTTAGCAAATAATAGGAATGACACCTGGGTATTTTCAAAGACACCGAAGTAAAACAAACAAACAGCTGCAAAAAGCTGTCTAAAATTTTATATGCATAGATCTACCAAAATACTTACTTATTTTAATTATATTTGTAGATATAAATATTCTTATAATAAAAATTTACTTGATAATAAAAATTGTTCAATATTTATAATTGTATGTATGAAAATAATTGTTAAATGTGGGGTTAGGATATCTACAAATGCGTGTCTTACAGACGCTTTTCAAAATTATTATTTTATTTGGGTAAAATTTAAACAGTAACTGTGAATAAACACAACGTCAATAAGTTACCTTTGTTGTATATGTTATATTTTTTGAGATTTCAATAGTTAAAAACACAATTTTAACTGCGAATTTTTATTTCTGTTCAAAACTTTTTTCATAAAGTTGTGTGAAAATCGAAGTACTTAACTACTTAAACATGTAGTTTCAAAGGAACAAACAAAATCCATTTTTAATTGTTATGCTACTTTTCCCATAAATACTCAAGTAGTTAATTTATATTTACAATGTTATCAAGTATACTATAGAAATTAATAAAATCTTAAAATAATGCTTTGCATGTTTTCACTGAAAAAATATATCTTTTGTGCTATTTATTTTATTAAACTCTTTTGTACTTTTCGAAAAATAATAGTAGGTAATGATATTTTGGTACATAAGGCATTTCACACATATTTTTATTGTTAATTTTATTTATAAAAATTCATAAAATAGAAAAATGAACAGAATGCTTTGTATATGCTTGTAAACAGTGATTTTTTATTTTTCTTCGGTTTTGAGATAACTATGTTCATTGACATTTTTCACAAAAAAAATAAAGATGAAAAATTTGAACATTGTTTACTTTCGAACACCATATTTTATCATATGTTGGACTACAGTTTGTAATATCTCAAGACAAGCAACATTTTTTTAAAAATCAAGAATGATAGTTTATTGAATAATCGACATTAAAATAGTTAACCAGAATGCGTTACCCCATTTGGAACGGCACTTTCTAACAAAAAAAAATCACTTTTAACGGTAAGACCCAAAATAGTTCCACTAATTGCGATGCTTAATTTTTTGTTTGTACCTTTAATACTCAAAATATAAATACTTTCACTTGACATAGGGCTCAACTTAAATCAGAAAATATGGAATAAAGAGATAATTTCATTTGTAGAATAAAATGCTTTTGACACATTTTTTCTTTCTATGTGTATTTCTACTAAGTTTGGATTTGCAACAAGCAAATTATTATTTACTGAAGTGCTGAGAAGCAAACCATCGATGCTATGTAAAAAAATACTATGCAACAAAAATAAAATTAGATAAACAAAACCATATTTCAATAACATTTTTATATATTCCATAAATCTCAACTACCCATTTGCATTCCCCATTTTTGCAATATTTATTAAAAATATTAATTATATTTTAATGAATACGTCTATTTAGCAATGTCTTAGCTGGTGTCTATTATTCAGTAGGCAGACACAGAATATTATATTAAAAATAATCTATATTTCTGTAATTGAAAAACATTATATTTTTAGTTTCAAGATTTAACAAATTCGTAATTATAATAAAGCTATTAAACTACAATACGTAATCATTTCTCTTAGTCTTTTATAAAATCCGTCGCGTGTCAGTCCTTTTATTTTAGTTTTTTGTTTTTCGTTCGTTAACTATATATATATATATATAGTAAAATATGTTATTCTATTTTTTATGTACTACAAATATTATTTTACATCGAGTGAAAAATTTTAAATAAAAAAAAAATTACATTACTCAACATTTTAAAAAACAGCATTGATGTAAAATAATATTTGTAGTCTATTTAAAAAAAACGCTTATTTTTATCATTTTCCGTTGAGCAGTTATTGAGCGAAAACGTGGCGAAAACTATATTCCGTATGATAGAGCATTTACCGTTAGCCTGAATCACTTCTCTCAGTGTTGGACATTTAGAATCTAATGTGATCGTCTCTTTTATCAATGCCACCGCAAGGGGGCAGCATTTTATTGCTAAGAAATATTTTTTTAGTTTTCGCTCAGTAGCTCCTCAAGGGATAAAGATAAAAATATGCGTTTTTTTTTAATAGACTACAAATATTAATTTACATCGACGCTGTGTTTTGAAATTTCGGAAAAGAGCAAAATTCATTTAAAAAAAAATTATTTTACAGTTTTTCAAAATTTCAAAACACAGCGTCGATGTAAAATAATATTTGTAGCCTATTAAAAAAAACCGCATATTTTTATCTTTATCCCTTGAGGAGTTATTGAGCGAAAACTTTATATCGTCTTATAGAGCGCTCACCGTAAGCCTTAAGGTTACTATCGGAGTAAAAAGTCCAGACCCCTGGGTTTGAAAACCGATATTGCCAAAACGTAGGAACGAAAAAAATTGAAATTTGGACCATAGGTAGCCTCACTATTATTGTTATGCACAATGGAATCGGAATTTGGTTTTGAATATTCGTTTTTTAGTTATTAGAAATAATGTACCAAAAAGCACGATTTTCGGGCGGCTAAACGTAATCCTGTCACTTCAACTCGTCATAACTTTTTTATTTATAGGCTTTAAAATGTGCAATTTTAACTGGTAGTACATTAAACTGTACTGTTTCGAACTGTGTAAGTTTCTCTTCTTAGAATCTCTTATTTTTTTCTATCTTGCGTAATACACAAGTTGATGGTATCTTCGTAAAAACAGCGTCTTTTTTTTAAATACAAAAACAGTTATAGAACATATAAAAACCTTAATAAAGAAATATAATAGTTTTGTGAATTAATGCACTTGTAAACAGTGTATGAGTAAATATAGTTTTTAATTATTTCTTACGCGTTCCGTTCAAGCGGGGTAAAGTGGGGCGTTGCGGGGTTGCACTCGGCCGTCTATCGCGCCGTGACCAGTGTCGGGTACTTTATTAGTTCAGCTTTGATAAGAGGTCTGTTCTCACAAGAGCCAGGGATTGGTTTCAAACTGTTACAAATATTCGACTAATAAAGTGGTGATTGTATTTTCGGTGTATGTAACTCAAGAAGTAGATGACTGAATGTTTCTGACAGTTTCAAACTAGTCCCTGACTGCTGTGTAAACAAACCTAAGATGTTAGAAAATATTTACTTATTTCATACATATGTATCTATAAAATATAAATTGTTATTGTTATTTTTCAGTGGATTACAAAGGATTTGCCACAAGACATGGTGAAAATGTTATGGCTTCCCGTGGCTCATTGTGAATTAAACCCTATTGAACTAATATGAGTTTATGTTAAAAATGACGTTTCTAAACGAATTTCTACATTTAAAATAAAATATGTTTTGAACCTCTGCCAATCGGCCATGGAAAATATACCAAATTCTGTTTGGCCCAACTGGGTTGAACATGCTAACAAAATGGAACAGAAATACAGGCAAAAAGAACATTTAGTGGGTACTGCTGTAGAGCAGTAGTAGTAGTGGTAAATTTGAACGCCGAAGACGACGATAACAGTAATGATGATGGCGAGGAAATACCTGATGATGATGACGACGACTTAGACATATGCATGTAAAATATACCATTCCCGTTTTTATATTCAAGCTAATGCGAAAGAATCTTATATTATGATCAACTTTGACAATGCATATGAGATAAATAAATAATAAAATAAAACTGTATATGTTATAATTAATAAAATCACAAATAGGCAGAGTTCCACAAGAATATTATTATTATTATTATTATTGTCAAGAAGGCTAAGAAAATAACAATTACAATATTTTTGCTATACAGAAGTATGTATCAAAAAATGTTTTCTAAGATCTTAACAAAGCTGGAATAAAAAAGCTCTGGTCACAGCGCGACCCCCGCTACGCCGCACTTTACCCCCGCTTTACCCATACACTGTTTACAGGTGCATTAATTCACAAAACTGTAACATTTCTTTGTTAAGGTTTTTCTATGTTCTATGACTGTTTTTGTATTTTAAAAAGATGCTGTATTTACGAAGATACCATCAACTTCTGTTTTACGCAAGATAAAAAAAAAATAAGGAATTCTAAGAAGAGAGACTTACACAGTTCGAAACAGCACAGTTTAATGAACCGCCAGTTAAAATTGCACATTTTAAAGCTTATAAATAAAAAAGTTATGACGAGTTGAAGTGACAGGATTACGTTTCGCCGCCCGAAAATCATGTTTTTTGCTACATTATTTCTAATAACTAAAAAACGAATATTCAAAAAAAATTCCGATTTGATTGTGCATAACAATAATATTAAGGCTACCTATGGTCCAAATTTCAATTTTTTTTTGCTCCTACATTTTGGCAATATCGGCTTTCAAACCCAGGGGTCTGGACTTTTTACTCCGATAGTACTAGGTACTGAAATTAGAGAGTCATTTACGTCGACCTTAAACTAAAGGTATACAGGGCTAACTCTCACTAAGTATAAATATTTTAGGAAAAGATAGAGAATAGGAATTAAGGGAATCGTCATTTAAAAAATTTTAAAATGTATTTATAAAAGATTTTTTATACTATATATATTTTTTTAACTGTGATTTAGTACAAATATTTTAGGAGAAGATAGGGAAAAATAAGAATTAACGGAATTATCTATTAAAAAATTTTCAAAGGAGGAGGGCTTCTAAGGCCGGTTTTCGGCCCCTTTTGTTTTTTTTTTTTAAAAAAAAATTCGCCAGTAAGTATGGGTCATAAACAGTCGATTTGACCCTAAACGGAATCTTAAATACCCCTCCCCCCCCCTTATTCACTCCACAGTCCTATTCCCTCCAAGTGTCATGTCCGCTCCAGAATCTGCCAACATTGTTGCATAACTGAGCCGGAAGCAATGGTCTGTGTATTCATTGGCGTTAGAGAATTCAAAGAATTCTGCTATCCATTTTAGAATACCTCCAATTGTGTTGATTCCAACTGGCACGGTGCAGCATTTATTACTTCGATAGCTTTCCAGCTCCATAACATGTTTTTTTTTGCTCAGGTTTTATAGTTGTTGAAGGGGTTTTCATATACATTTTTCGATTTTTTATTAACGTGGATAGCGCAGCGTCAGCAACTTGTTCAGTATCCAAAGACTAGTCATTATCATTAATTTTTATAGGAAATGCGGCGACACGTGACATTTGAACTTGACAGTACCGTCACATTAAACAATGCCTTAGAAGCACATTGCCTGATCACTTTTCAAAATGTTAAAAAATTTACTGCTTTCACAAAAAATCTTGTATGAAATTCGTTGCGAAATCGATGTGTTTTATGCCCTCGACGCATTTTGCGTCATTTGCTTAAAGCATACAACTTGTTACACAAATAGCTATTCAACAAGGTACGAGCATGGATATAGTGACATCAAAATTGCCACGAGTTTTATCGATGATTCCATCAATAATAAAATGGAAATGTCATATAAATTATTTTCTAGTAAAGAGTCTATAAATCCTATGATGTTGCCTTCTTCTTCAGCAGTCTCTGCACCAGTAGATGGGTCAGTTTCAACTATTTCATCGTCCAAATTTTGTATTACCGGAACCGGTATTTTGTTGTGCCATGATTTTCAACATGTCACACCAATAAAGCATAATTTGAAATTTATAAATAAATAGCTGCCTGAGTGATGGTGTTCTGGTGTTAGTGGGTGACTGACCTGCAATAAATAAAAATGTTTTTTTAGTTTGCAACGATGAAGCGGAGACGAATATAGAATTCTGTAGCGATTGGGATTGTCTGATATCTATTAGGTATTATTATTAATAATAATGTTTATTTTCATCGCTTTTACAATTGGCAACGCCAACTTAGTGTAGTTAAATCATAGGCTATATTTGATTTTAGTAAAATTAATTGAATTAATAAAAATTTTACTTTCATTTGTTAGAGAATAAAACGAAATTTTACAACTACCGATAAATCCGAACAATGAAACTTTATTGGCCCTTTCGATGGAGCGCATTTGATTTCTTTTTTACACTCCAAGATGGATACCGTCATCTTCTCGGCCTCCTCGTTAAAAACCTCTATTGTGTTATTTTATTTGTCCGTTCCTCTTAGAAACGCATCATTAAAATACAAAATAAGGCCCACCAAGTTCCTTTTATTCTCGAAAATGTGATTTTTTTCGCCTCGAGGGGAATTTTATTATGCCCTGCTACGCAAAGAGAGACTGACGGTGACGAGTGACCTCTTGTCGGAGCACCTCGGGGCAGGCCTTTTCATGCAACAGATTCTTCTTTAATGTTTTCATTCGGTCTATTATCACAGAGCAGGGTTTAGCTCGTCTTGTCCTCTTGTCGAAGCAAAGTCCTGAAGTCGCCTTAAGAAAAAACAAAAAAAAAAGAACTGGTTGTTCCTTTACTTTTAGTTCGCTTGTTCGTTTATCGTTTGGTCGTCAGTTTGTTTTTTGGTTGCTGGTTTGTTTATTTGGTCATTTTTCTGTTTGTTCCTTTACTTGTTCGTTTATGCATCTGTTCGTTTCTTCGCCTGTTCGTTGGTTTGTCTGATCATTTATTCGTTCGTTTCTTCGTATAAATTTTATTATTGATAAAATTTCAAAATTGAATTGTTAATGTCTTATGTGTGTAGAGTAAATGTAATATTTTATAACTTCCTAAACTTGTTCGTTACTTGGTCTTTTCATGCGTTCGTTTGTTTGTCTATATGTTTGTTCGTTGGTTCGCTTCTTTATTTGTTCGATTCTTCGTAAACATTTTATTTTTAATATATTGAAACTTCAGTATTATTGAATTCTTAATATATTGTATTTACATTGTGAATGAAATACGTAAGCATTGTTTTAATTAAAATAAACTTAAAATTTTAACAGTAACAAATTATGTCACTATTTCAAATTATTTTTCCTCATTGTTTATCATCAAACCTGTCCCAAATTTGTTCATTTGTTGGTTTGTTTGCTTGTTGGTTGGCTAGTTTATTTCTTCGTTTGTTGATGTGTTTGTAGATTTGTTCTGTATGTTCGTTTGTAACTTTGTTTGTTTATTCGTCTACTCTTCTCTGTTTGTTCATATATCCGTTTGCTGATTTGTTCGTCTATTTGTCTGATCCTATATTTGTTTGTTTATTCGTTTGCTCGTTGTTTTATCTGTTCGTCTGTTTCTTTGTTTGTTCGTTTGATCGTCTCATCGTTTTTTCGTTGGTTTGTCTGTTCATTTATTCATCTCCTTTCTGTTCATCCATTCGTTAGTGCGTTTGTTCGTACAAATTTTGTTGATAAATTAAAATTTCAATATCGAATTCTTAATATCTTGTGTTTACATTATAAATGAAATAGTTTATCAGTATTTTCAATAAGATTTTAACAGTAATAAATACCATTTAAAATTGTTTTGCTTAATTGATTGCCATCATCAGCTCCCAAATTTGTTCGTTGGTCTGTTTATTTGTTCGTTTGTTCTTGTGTTCGTTTGTTTGTTTGTTCTTGTGATTAATTTCTTTATTCATATGTTCATTGGTTTATCTGTTCGTTTGTTAATTTGTTGTGTTGCTTTAGTTATTCGTTTATTCGTCTGTTCACTAGTTTGTCTGTTGATTTGGTTGCTTATTTGTTTGTCTGTCCGGTTGTTCGTTTATTCGATTGCTCGTTGATTCATATGTTCGTATGTTTGTTTATTTGTTCGTTTATTCGTTTAATTATTTCACCGTTTGTTTGTTAGTTCGTCTGTTCATTTATCTATCTGCTCCTCAGTTCGCTAGTGCGTTTGTTCGTACAAAATTTGTTAATGATAACATAAAATTTCAATATTGAATTCTTAATGTATTGTGTGTGTATTCTGAATAAAATGTTTTATCATTATTTTTATTTAAAAAATACTTTTTTGATAGTAACACATTGATCAACCACTTAAAATTCTTCATTGTCTTTCATCAAGCTTCTCCCAAACTGTCTAGTAAAATCCAACCCTGGTAGAAATCCGCAAAGTTGCTCCCCTTCTGTGTCCGACCTTAAAACGAGTGCCATTTCGAGTGTACTTAAGAAAATGAGCATTATGTTTATGTTTTTGAAATCCCAAAAGTTGTTTGTGTGCGAATATAACAGATTTAATTTTAACAATGAGCACATTCATTTGTCACATTAGGCGAGGCTCCCTCCCCTAAGCTAGCATCGCCTTAGCCTAATTTCAGGCCTGGGGTCTGAATTGCAATGATAATCGAGTTTATGTTTATGCCTGGCAGATGGTGTTAAATATTTATACAACAAAAATTCCTGCTTTAATAAATATCTTGGTTTTAAAGCAGATCAGGGGCGGGTATTTGGATCTGATAAACGAGATTCCTGGTTATACCTTATTAATCGTCAGGATTATACAGGGTGTATTTAAAGGTGAGAAGGAGCAATTACAGAACAGGTGCTACTATCCTACTTTTTCAATGTGGAGAAACGGTTTGCTACCTCTTCGATGTGGACAAAACATTCCATCCTAAAATCAATGTCGAAAGTGAATGCACAAAGGTTTTAATATTTCGAAGTATGGTAGCCTTACTTCATATTTGAAGGTAGAATAAAGAAGGGCAAAGATATTGGAGAGAAACCAAATCGAAGTTAAGGTAAAAAATATAATATTTTAATATTTCAATTTATATATTGAGAGTATTATTTTTACTCTTTCCAGGTTGCAACGATCAGGGGAGTCGCAGGTGCTTGTCAATGCAATGGCGGAGCTGTGAGCGCCTCCAGTTCTCCAGAAACTCCTTATCGACTGAATTTAAATGATTTCGGCCAAAATGACAAGATCGTTTTTTGAATAAATGTTATGTTAATGTTAATGTCGATGTCGATGTCGATGTCGATGTCGATGTCGATGTCGATGTCGATGTCGATGTCGATGTCGATGTCGATGTCGATGTCGATGTCGATGTCGATGTCGATGTCGATGTCGATGTCGATGTCAATGTCAACGTTAACGTTAACGTCAACGTCAACGTTAACGTCAACGTGAACGTTAACGTCAACGTCAACGTTAACGTCAACGTCAACGTCGTCAATGTCAATGTCAATGTTAATGTTAATAATAATAAATCGAAATAAAATCGAAGCGTGGTATTATGAATAATATTCCACTAGTGTGTTAAAATGCCTTTAATACATGGAAAACAGATGTATTAAAGCTTCATAATATAGTGGTCGTGGATAAATAATATAATAATCATTTTTAGGTATTGCCTATTGTTTCATGCATCTTTTCCCAAAGCTAAGATCAAACAATCATATACACTTTAGAGCCACATCCTGTATGTTGAATGAATTTTAGATATATGCACCCTGAGAACGGCGAAATAGATGTTCGCAGAAAATAGAGTTAAGAAAGGAGACCTATAAATCAGGAATAGTCAGACACAATTCATTTTTTACGGCAAAATGACCTTTTCATCCCCAGGCTGACGTTCTTTTCAACACATGCATCAGACCAATTTAAATAACATCTCTATATATTCACTTAAAATTCCGCCGCGGCTAAAGCCAACTTTTGATATATCGAGTTCACTTTGCACACCCCAAAAGTGAAGATTTATTCTGAAAAGTAGGCTTTTATACTACTCCCGCTAACAAGGGCCTGTAGGTAAATAAAATTTTCATCATTCATCAATACGTTCGGAACAGGACAAACAGAAAAAGCGGGAGCCCGTTCTCCAATAATTTACGCCACATTCTTTACGTCTCTGTAAACTTGAATGCTCTCACTTGACTTGTTGTGACATTAATACAAGTCCTGGAAGGAAAGAATCATTAAAGGAAATCTGATTGTGTTGAAAGCCAAGTTCTTGTGTAAGTAAACAGCTATACAGGGTGTTTTTTGAAATGGCAGTCAGATGGTTTCCATGTAAGAAAATCCCAAGTTTTTCAAAGTGAAGAAATCGAAAAATTTTTATTGGAGGACCCAGATGACCTGTATTTGAACACTGTGGTAGGAATATACTGAAAATTATCTATTACGGATTAAAGAACTATTTTTCAATTTATATTACTTTAGGTTGTACTGATTGTTGCAGTTGCTGGGGCTTGCAGATGTGATGACCTTTTGCAAATGAAAACGGATGATATAATAATAATAATGTTTTATTGCCCAACAGTACAAGACCAATAATAGGACAATTACATATATAACAATAGGTAAAGTAATATTAGAAATAAAATAATTACTAATAAATGAAAACAAATAAACGGAATAACTAGTATTATTAAGTATTACTACTTAACAGAAATCTTCATTTACAGTACGTGAAATGGCTAACAAAATAGATTTTAAGCTGTTATGATTTATATCACAAAGATACGACACTGTATTAAATAAGTTGCACATATTGTATAGCGGTGACTTAAATAAAAGATTTGTTCTTGTTCGCAAGCAATAAAAAGTATCAGTACCTCTAGAATTATGCCTAGGAATTAGAAAATCAATTTGACTCAAAAGCTCAGGACAATCAATTTGACCATGCAATAACTTATAAAGGAAAGTGACTGAATTTAATTTTCTCCTCAAATCTAAACTCTGAAACCCAAATCTATCAGTCAGTTGCCTATAAGGAGTGCCTCTTACAGGATAAACATGATCTATCTTAAGACATAAATATTTGAGATTTTTTTTTTGTGGTTTTTCAAGTAACACTCTATGACATGAAAAAGATAATTCCTGATCGAAAATCACTCCCAGGTCTTTGATTTTAGTCAAACGATTAATTTCGATGTTATTAATTATGACACAGAGCTTTCTTCCTTGTAAAGCTAATAACATTGCATTTTGTAGCATTTAGATGTAAATCATTTAAATTACACCAGGCTTCAATTTTGGCTATTTCTCCTTGAAGACTAACACATTCATTTAAGGAGGAAATGATTGAAAATATTTTTAAATCATCAGCATACATAAGTTTTCGGCAGTCCAGAGTAGCAGTAAGGTCATTAACAAATATAAGGAATAACAGTGGACCCAAATTCGAACCTTGAGGTATTTCCGACTTCGCTAAATATTTGACAGAATCATAACCATTATAAGAAACAAAATATTGTCTTTCAGATAAATATGACTGTAATAGTAAAACTGAATCAGAATAGAAACCAAAGCTGTAAAGTTTTTGCAAGAGAATATTATGATTAATTCTGTCAAATGCTTTGGCAAAGTCAGTATATCCACTGTCCACCGCTTCCAATGCATACTGAGATAGAACGGTCAGGTTGCTGGTTGTTGATCTCATTTTCATGAAACCATGCTGACATGGGCATATTTGTTGAGAAACTGAAGAGTAAACCCGGTTATATAAAATGATTTCAAAAATCTTGGAAAAGTTACAGAGGATATAGATCGTCCTGTAATTATTGATATCAGCGCGATCGCCACTTTTGAAAACAGGGCACACTTTCGCCTCTCTCCAACTTATAGGAAATACTCCTGTCGTAACTGAAAGATTATATATAGCAAGTAAAGGAACCATTAAAACTCTGACCGTGTCTTTAACAACGAAAGACGGTATACCATCTGAACCGCAGGTAAACTTAGTTTTTAATCATTTTGCTTCAATCACCTCTACCTCAGTGATGATTTTAAATGAGATACTACAATTTGCCGAAGATAAAAGATCGTTGTTGCGATTATTAATCTTGGGATCAACAAAAACGCTGTGGAAAAATTCAGCAAAAGCATTAACAATAATTTGTTGATCATTTATTGTTTGACCGTTGTAGTTCATACTTCCAGGAATTATTGTGGAACGATTTTTTGAGTGAATAAATAATCAAAATTGCTCTGGATGATGAAGCAGATTAAGTTCAGCATTAACTATATAATCATTATAAGCCAATCCAGAACAATGCTTAATATATGCTCTCAGCTCTTTATATTCACGCAAAAACTCCTGACGGCCAGTATTCTTAAACTGTTTAAAGCACCGTGCTTTCCTCTTAATACTCTTAATCATGTTAGCCGAGTACCAAGGGGGATACTTTTGTTTAAGGACTTTAAATTTTGGAACAAAACTATTGAAGATGGCATAAATTTTATCGTAAAATAAATCTAGCGCAGCATCTATTATATTCTCTAAAAGTGACCAATCAATATCCATCAATGCACTATACAATCCCACAAAATCAGCTCTCTTAAAGTATGATACGGTGTAATATAAATGATAAGGGTGACAAATTGCTAATTATGCTACCAAATACTAAGACCAAAAAATCAAGATCTTTTACAGTAACGGATTATTTACAGAAAATATGCAGCCTTCAGACCATCGACAATTTATTGGCATTCACGATTTCAGAAAATTGCTAGTTTTCTGAAACTAGCCCATGCGAAAGAGTATGCTGGGCATTGCTTTAACAGAACTTCGGTCACGTTGCTGGTGCATTCTGGTGGAGACATAACAATGTTAAAGCAACATGGGTGATGGAAGTCTTTCACGATCGCGGAGGGCTATATCGAGGACTGCGGATATTGTTAATTTTACGAAAAAAGAGGGAAGTGGAGAGAGTTCAATTGTATAATTGGTACTAATAAGTAATTAAACTGGTAATAAACTCCTTCTCTGATAAGTATAATTTCACACAATTTTAAATTACGTTGGGAATACTATAAATTTTGAATATATGTGTATTTTATTGTTATTTTGTTTGTGTATTTTTTTATTGTATAGTTGATGACGGATCAATATATACGTGATTTTAATTACAATCAATGAGGTTCTACAAGTAAATGCGAATAATTTCACAGTCTGAATTTTGTAATATTTATTATTATTATTATTTTTAATTTGCTTGTGAATTATACCAATATACTAATGAATCCTTATATTAATAATTTTAATTTAGATATATATGATACTGTTCTAACATGTAGTACGAAGCAGTTAAGTCACTCTCTACAAAGTCATAATCTGAATTTGAAGTGTTTCCCTATGAACATAAGGAGTGTGTCTAAAAACTTAGACTCACTCAAAATTTTGCTTGATCAGATAGATCAAGAATTCTATATTTTAATACTAACTGAAAGAAGACTACTTCTCGATTATTCGTTACTTAACATACAAGGATACACGTCGATATATAATTTTGGAAACATTAATCAATGCGACGGCGTACTTATTTATGTAAAAAAATACCATTCCGTTCAGTAATAGGTTGGTAACTCTTAACAATAATATAAAAATTATAGAAATCAAACTAAAGTTGGACAAAAAAAATGTAATCATTTCCGCATTATATAGATCTCCAAATTCGGATGTAAAAAATTTTATTGAGTATTTTGAACAATATTTACACGATTGTGCAGATAAAAATCAAATACACTTAATCATGGGTGATTTAAATATAGACATAAAAACAGAAAATGATGCTGATGTCAATTGTTATTTAAATATAATGAGTGCATATGGATACAAGTACACTAGGATTTCTGGTGATTCTAAATCGTGCATAGACCACTGCTTTATTAGAGATCCTACTACCTCCTTTAAATATAATGCCACTGTCCTTGAGTCAGATGTTACTGATCATTATTCTATTGTCATCCAAATTATATCACCTAAAAAGAATATAAATGATAAGGTAAACAATAATAAATACAAATTTTACTTAGACAAAAATAAATTTGTGTTAAACATGAAAAATGAAACATGGGTAGACGTTAACAAGGTTAATGAGGCGACTGATATCTTGGTAAATAAGATAAAATATTTGTTAGATATTAGTACAAACAAAATAAGAATGCAACATAGTCATATTAGAAGAAATCCCTGGATGACTGGAGCCTTGCTTAAATCAATTGAAATAAAGCAAAAAATTATATCGCAAGATGAAAGAGAACCCAACGGAAAATAATAAGATAGATTACAATAGATATAAAAATATTTTTGGGGGACTTGTAGACGAAGCAAAAAAATTATACTATTCAAAAGAGTTAAATGCTAACAAAAACGATTCAACTAAACTATGGAAATCAATAAACAAAATTACAAATAAAAATATTGGAAATAGAAATATAGAGGAGATTAAAAACCTAGATGGAGAAATAGTCAGTGAGGAGAAAGAGATAGTTAATATATTTAATAAATTCTTTACAAACATAGGAACCGAATTAGCAGATGAAATATTAAAACGAAATGTGAACAAGATCCGCCCTAAAATAAATTTAGCACATTCCTTTTATTTAGAAAATACAACTGAAACTGAAATAATTGATATTATAAACGAACTCAAAATCAAAAAATCGCCCGGATTAGATAGAATTAGACCAGAGCATTTAAAATGTGTAGCTAATGAGGTTACTCTGCCCTTAACTCATATTATAAACTTATCATTTAATAGTTGCATATATCCTGATGCATTCAAGGTTGCTATAGTCACCCCTATATTCAAGGACGGGCAGAGGCTGAATGTGACTAACTACCGGCCTATATCCCTGTTATCAGTATTGGGAAAAATTTTTGAAAAGGTTTTAAAACAAAGGTTTATAAGTTACCTAAATAAAAATAAAATCATCTCACCAAAACAATTTGGATTTAAGCAAGGTACTTCTACGCAAGATGCTATCATGACATTGATAAATAAAATTAGTAAAAATATGAATAACAGAGACCCTACCTTATGTGTATTTGTAGATTTGAAAAAAGCCTTTGACACGGTTAGCCATTGTCAGCTTCTGGACGTCCTAGAGAGAATTGGTTTTAGAGGAACTACCTACAACTTAATAGAGAGTTATCTCAATGAGAAAAAACAGTGTGTTAAAATAGGTAATACCACAAGTGAATTTCTTCCAGTCAAATATGGAGTACCACAGGGAACCGTTTTGGGACCAATATTTTTTAATTTGAACATTAATGATCTGTTTTATATAGGAAGTGAAGGGACTGTAGTTAGTTTTGCAGATGATACTGCCATTATATATAAAACAGTTGGGCTAAACTAAAAGAAACAGTAGAAAAAGATTTTACAAAAATTATTCAGTGGTTTGATAGTAAACTACTTACAATAAATATTAGCAAAACCCACTATATCCCCTTTGCTTCGTACAAATCACACTTACCAAATTTCAACTCTCTGGAGATAACTCTAGGTGGTAAAATGCAGCACATAAATTGTGTTAATAACCTCAAATACCTGGGTATATATGTTGACTCGCATCTGAAATGGGAAACGCATATTAATTACGTCGTAAAAAAATTACGGACAGTTTTGTATAAAATGAGACTTTTAATGAGTTTCAACAATACAAATCAACTTAAAACTATATATTGTTCATTAGTGGAAAGTCATCTAACTTATAGCATTACAGCATGGGGTGCTGCATACCATTGTACTATTAACAATTTGCAAATTTTACAAAAACAAATTTTAAAACTTATACTTAAAAAACCTAGAAGATATCCAACTAACAAAATTTTTGAGGAATGCCAAGTATTTGACGTCAGACAATTGTATTTCTTTAAGGTGGCCGTATTTCTCGCTGTAAAATAATCGAATTTGTGATGTTTTTTAGGTACTGAAGTCTTGAAAAATAAAACACGTAGAACAAAAGTAATATCAAAAATAAAATTACTGATGTTTTGTTTATCCACTTTTACTATTTAAACTCTCTTCAAATAATATAACAACTTTTCGCTATTCTAACCTCACATTTTAACAATTATTTTCACATACTTACAAATAAAAGTGAACAATCTTATATGCAGAACTATGTAAGTTTATGTTATAACAATGTTTACATCTATAGTTGAATTTAAAAAAATACGTATTTTGACAGATTTCAGTATCTAAAAATTTGCTGGATAGATCGCTTTCTGACGTTATATATTGATTTTAGTTCGATACCATTGAATATTCGCCAGTGGCATGAGATAACATTGTTGTTATTTGCTAACCTCTGTATTATTCAGTTCTTAAATGTCTAAAATTACTTGTATTTGTAGAAAACACTATTTCAAGAATACGGCGCCCTTAAAACCCTTGTTTTTCAACATATCAATAGACGTGAGTTACAACTTATTGATCATGGGCAGCTCACTAGGTATAATTTAAACCACGTATATCATGTAATAAAAGCCGAAAAGAGTCTAACCCAAAGAACTTACCTTTATTTAGGACCAAAGTGTTACAATCTAATCCCTAGACTGAATTGAAACAAATAAATTCAATTAAATATTTTAAGAAACGAATTAAAAGATGGATGAAAGACATTCCTAGATTAGACATTGAAAATTTAATTAATCTGATTAACTCATAGATTTTATTTACCTGACCTTGAAAGCTCGTGGAAACTAATAAAATCAACCTATAAATAAAAAATAAATAAAAGAGGAACAATTATTATGCAACACTATATCGACATAATTCTTCAGCTATTTATTTATACACTCTCACCCTAGTCGTGTTGTTTTTCTCATATACAACTCCTTATGTTCTGACCTGCAACACTTCATATTATGTCTACATTGTTTTGTTTGTATGAGTATATGTTTATTATGTTAGTGATCAGTAGAATCTTACTTGTGAATAACTTCACTGATTCTTCTGGTATCACATATTGTTTATTGTATTCTTACTTTTAGCATTAGTTAAGTTTACCCACGCACAGGTATATCCTTCTGTGGGCCTACTCTCATTTATTTGAATTTTTATTTTTATTTTTGTCTGATAATTATTATTCAATGACATTATACAAATTAATTGTGAGCCGATAACTGATGCTGAGATTTTGGAGGCCGGGAAGAAATTGAAAAATAAATTTACTGCTGGACCAGATAAAATTCCATCTTTTCTTTTGAAGGATTGCTTAAGGGTGCTGACATATGCTTTGCAAACTATTTTTAACTTGATCTTAAAGACATCAGTTTTTCCTGATGTCTGGAAAATTGCGAAAATTTGTCCAGTTTATAAATCTCAAGATCGTGCTTCAGTTGTCAATTACAGACCAATATCAATTTTAAACAATATTGCAAAGGTCTTGGAGAGTGTCCTTTACAACCGCATTTATATGGCTGCAAGTAACAAAATATCTATTTGTCAACATGGGTTTATGAATTGCAGATCTACTACGAGTAACTTAGCAGTTTTTAGTCAGTTTTTGTGTAATGCTTTAGATGTGCGTGGGCAGGTTGATGTGATATATACGGACTTCTCCAAGGCTTTTGACAAAATCCGTCACCGTATACTTATTGGAAAACTTTCAAGTTTGGGTTTTAACATCACTTATATAACCCTTCTAAAATCTTATTTGCATAATCGTCAACAATTTGTTTACTATAATGGTTTTTGTTCATATACTTACTCAGTTACAAGTGGAGTCCCACAGGGTTCCAATCTGGGTCCTCTGCTTTTCTTAATATGTATAAATGATGTGTGTGATAAGCTGAATTGTAATGTATTAATGTTTGCTGATGACTTAAAGCTATATTCATCTATTTCGAGTCTTGAAGATTGCCTTATATTGCAAGGACAAATTTACATTTTGGAAAATTGGTGTGAAGAAAATAAATTGTACTTAAATGCATCAAAATGTAAAATTCAAACTTTTAGCCGTAAATTCAGCAATATTCAGTATCCCTATAGTATTGATGGTACAGTTCTGGAACGTTGTGAAACTCTTAGAGATTTAGGGATCTATTTTGACTCACAACTTACTTTTAATTATCACATTAACACAATTGTCAATTCAGCATTTCGTGCACTTGGATTTATTATAAGAAATTGTAAAAATTTTCAAGATACATCAGCTTTAAAATGCTTATATTTTAGTCTTGTTAGAAGCAAATTAGAGTATGCGAGCCTCATATGGAATCCTATCTATATCCACTATTCTCTAATTATTGAAAGAGTCCAAAAGTCATTTTTAAAATTTTTAAGTTTTAGAATAAACGGAATATATCCTATGAGAGGATGTAATTATCCTGAGTTGCTGCACACTTTTAATTTCATTTTTTTGGAGAAACGTAGATTTCAGGCCTCTGTTTTGTTTTTGCACAAACTCTTACATGGCAAAATTGATAGTCCTGTGTTACTATCCTATTTAAACATTCTTGTTCCTAGAGTAAATTCTAGATATCACAATACTTTCTTGTGTGAAAGGGCTCATACTAATATTCTATTAAAAGCACCAATTAATATGATGTGCAATAATGCTAACAGAGTTTCTGATATGTGCGATATTTTTTGTTGCAGTATTTCGGAGCTGAAAAGTGTATGTTTTAGCTATTCATAATGTAGTGTTCAGCATTACTGTTATTTATAAATTCTGTCTTCAATTATTTATGTTATATACATATAGTTATATATAGTTTATAGTATAGTTAAGTTATATATGGTTATATTCAGCAAATTATATAAAATATAATTTATATATTCTGACTTAAATTACTTATAAATTACTTATTATTTAGATAATTATTCTAGTATAGCCTTGTGTTTTTGTTGTTTTATGTTTGTATAAGATATATTTTTCACCCATGTAATTACTAGTTACTAAAGATTTGTACAATTGCTCTGTAAATGGATTACTGTTGGGCAATAAATGCTATTATTATTATTATTATTATTATTATTATTATTATTATTATTATTATTATTATTAAATAATTGTTCACAATTCCCCATAAATATTTCTAATAAGTAAAAATATCCTGTTGTATAGTTTGTAGTTGTAATATAATAAAACCAGTTTTGTTATTTTTTTTGTGTTTACTCAATGTCATTGTCAATTTTAATTACCAGTTTAATTTAAACGATTACCTGGAATCCAACATTTTGTGTGATGATTACCTGGAACTTGTTCTGCCTATACAGGAGAAATTCACCTCCGCTTTTAATGTCAATTGGAGAAAAAAATATTCTTAGAATCAAAGAAACCATCAGCATAAGAACTAATCGCATGCATTGCCTATAAAGCTTACAAACTAAGGCGATTAAAGGACTTCTGTTTCTACCACCCGAGTCTCTGAAGGAAAATTACCGCTCACTTAGATATTCCCACACAACCGTCCGTTCAGAATTTATCTCTGAGGAAAAAACCTTTTAATTTTAATCCCCACGAACAAGAGTAAACGGGAGACATCGATTTCGCTACATCATTTATTACGTTTAATGGAACCTCGACAAATAAGCAAAAAATGTTTACTATCCCAGTGCATTTTTCTTCCCTTAGCAATTAGTGCCCCATCGCAGAACGAGATGACTATAACGAAAAGTAGGCTGAGCGGAGTCAAAGGATAAGCGGATTAGTCGATGCAAGGAAGGAAAAGAAATAATCACCGTGGCGTCTCGATGTGGGCTCGTTAATTAGACGTGTGGCCGATTGGGGGCAGCACTTGACGCCGGTGCGCCGCCTCCTTGATTAAAGGAATGTGCCCCGTTGCTTCGTTGACAAACGCGGAGATTTTAGGCGGATAATTTGGGGGTTCCGAAAATATAAGATACACTGAGAGAAATGATTATGTATTAATTGATTAACCACATATTTGTTAAACATTCTTTACACTATACATTTTTCCATACACTATAAAAAAACAATTACACTGTTTAACGCGATATTAATCGAGATCCGCAAGAGATTAGATATAACAAATAACGTTCTAATAAATCATAAACCATGAAACAACAAACATTAAACAAAAATATATTTAAGCATTACACCATAGCAGTTTACGAAAATTAACTTATAGCGATCTGAACATATTTTCTTTTTCTAAAATTACAAAATACGGAGATAGTAATCTAAAACGTTAAAGTGAATTCCTAACACTTATAAGAGTTTTATTTAGTGTCAGCTTTATCAGAATTATCAGCTGTATTCGTTATAGTTAATTTTACCATCCTTTTTCATATTCTATTGTATAGAATTGTTTGTCTTCAATTTATACAGGGTGGAGAAAAAGTAATGCAATATGGTATAACTTTTTCTTTAGTTTTATTGGGTTTTTGCCACACTTATAAAAAATAATAAAAATTAATTAAATAAGCCCTTGCGCCAAACGGAACAGTCAAGGGTTATTTTTGAAACTAAGTTTGCCTAACCAAAAAATCTCACACTGAAAAAACCAGATAAGTAAAAAATAACAAAAATCACATCACTATCGCGCACTTCCGTAATATTGACGTTTCGAAAAACTCTCTATTTTGAAAACGAAAACAGAGAGTTTTTCGAAACGTCAATATTACGGAAGTGCGCGATAGTGATGTGATTTTTGTTATTTTTTACTTATCTGCTTTTTTCAGTGTGATTTTTTGGTTAGGCAAACTTAGTTTCAAAAATAACCCTTGACTGTTCCGTTTGGCGCAAGGGCTTATTTAATTAATTTTTATTATTTTTCAGAAGTGTGGAAAAAACCCAATAAAACTAAAGAAAAACTAAAATTATGCCACAAATAAATAGCTTCAGACAATATGGTATAACTTAATTATTATATTTTTTGAAAAAAATTTGCCAAACAAAAGTTGCAATGCAAGAAATACGTCATATTTCTGTGACTTTGAATTTTTATTACGTCATCAGGTGTTTTCCCGAAAATACGAAATTTTTTAAAATTGCCTTTTTTAGAATCATGAGATCTTTTTACTTCTGTTGGCATAAAATGTTGCATAACTAAAAATTTTTGAGAAAATAATTAGGATTAAATTGAGAACAATGCATTTTTTCACCTATATTTAACTATAGCTATTGTCATTATTTTTGAGAATTAAATGAATGTGTTTTATAGCAAGTTAGTGTAAAGGATTTTTGAAAATACCATGAAATAAAATTTAAATTAACACTTACAGGGTATTCGTAAATTGATCTGATAAAATCTGAAGAAATTTAAATTTAAAAATTTTATTTTTTTTAAAATAACACATTCTGTATATATTTCAATATTCCTTTGAATCTTCTAAAAACTAGCAAATTATCTTAGCTATGTCCTATAACTCAGATATATTCTCTTAATTGTGAAGTCAACCATTTGTCCTGAGTTTTTATTTTTGTCAATATTTTTTCTACTTTATACATTAATTTGTTGCAAAATTTAGATATTGAAAGAAATAGTAAACAATCTTGAAAGAATACAGAATGTTGATTGTGGTAATAATAAACCAAGCACCCTTATCATTTCTGTTTTCACAACTTCTGAGAATAATATAATTATTAATGAAAACGTGTTGGACTGCTTTGAGAATTACTCCAAGAATGAGGGTAGAGGCAGTTTCAGTGGTTTATTTAATTTTAATACTTAACAAAAACTATTGTAAACTTGATTAACACTTTTAATCTAATGATTAAAATTGTCTACTTTAACACCACCAAGGTTACAAGTGAATACTTTTATTGCTAAGATACCATTTTTTTTCTCAGTATGGAAAATGTCAACATTAGAGACTCCTAACAATAAAAAAATGTCATAGTTTTGTGACGGTTTGAGAAAAAAATATTAATTCAATAACTTGGATTTCACATAAAAAAGTATACGAAAACTATAGCATTGAACTGGGTTTTTAAATTTGCAGTGACATATAAAAGCTACCAACATCGAATAATGAAACACGTCATCAAAACACATAAATATCAATTTAATACTGTGAACTTATTAATGTTAACTTTATACATAGCAACATAGCTGTTACTACCAAAACTCATTAATTAAACTGCTTTTAACTCAACAAAGAGCTCCTTTTAGGCTCTTTAGTGAAACAAGGACCATTAAGGATATAATAATTCAAGTTGGGGAACCTCAAAAATAAACCCTGCCGACAAGGCCTGTCTGAAGGTACCATGGCTTCGGTTCAGTCAAATAAATCATTCCCATTTTATGCCACTAAAGGGAAAACTATAAATTCTCGTACAATATATGGTTGGTGAATTAAAGCCAAAGCTCTGTATTTATCTCAATAGGAGAAACGTATGATGAAATATTGAAAACCAAAAATTTTTCTTTGTTTAACTTTTCTTATTCTGCTTGCAATTGACGTTAATGACAAAGTTCTCTAATCATAACAAAAGTTTTGACGTTAGTAGAGCTAGATTAGGTGTGGTCTATAATTTGTAAAATGGTATTTATCATTACCACTACCGGAAATGTTACAAAACAGGGCGATAAAAATATGAATAATGAATATTACACACAAATCCGACCTCCTTAATAAGTCATAATAAAAAATTATACATTATATTTGTTTCCGTTACGTCAATAATTTAGAGATAGTAATAAATTCACCAAATCGGAAAAGCTGCTCAAAACATAATTATTATTTTACGATTGGTTCTCAATGTAGTTAACCCAAGTAGCACACTAGTCTTATAATTCAAAACTATAAGACCAGAAATTTATATAAAAGATATACAGGGTGTAAAAAAAATTGCAAAATATTTAAGGAGGTAATAGTATGCACAAAAATAAGCAGAAAAGTCTCAATAAACATAGGTCCGCAAAGTAACAATTGCGGAGATCCCTTTTTTTGCAAAAACGTGTATCTTTTTATGGTTGGTTGATGTTTAGTGAAATAAACAGTATGTATTTGACAGTTATTCTCAGTGCACAAGTTTTCTTTCGCTATGGCTGGTTACTCTAACGCAGAATTAACAGACATGCATTGCAAACATTTTTTTTACTGATGAGACCGGGTTCACAAGAAATTTTCATAATACGCATATTTGGGCCGACGGAAATTCTCATGCTCTAATAGAATCTGGACAACAGGCACGTTTTACATTAAACATTTGGATGGGTATTGTAGGTGACAGGTTTCTAGGTCCTGTTGTTTTACCAAACCGATTAACAGGCGCTGCTTATCTTTCTGCAAAACACACTGTATGAGTTTTTGGAAGACATTCCTTTGAATCAGAGGCAACAAATGTGGTTCCAGCATGATGGTGCTCCAGCATAATTCTCCATGGCCGTTAGAGAGCATTTACACCAAACTTTTCCACATAGGTAGGAAGGGCCGGACCTGTTTTATGGTCTCCAAGATCGCCTGATCTAAACCCTCTAGATTTCTTTGTTTGGGGATATTTGAAGAAACTATTGTATGGTACTCCTGTAAATAGCCTGGAAGAGCTGCAGGTACGGATTAATCAAAACTGTCAAGAAATCCAGACCAAGGAGGATGTATTCGATGTTGAAGGCTACTATAAAGGTCTACAAAAATATAGATATTAGAAAATGTAACAAGCTTACTGCTTATTTAAAGAGTGAATCGAAAGAATACAAAGCAAGAAAAGCTGCAGTATTGAAAAGAGCACATATTGGAGAATTTTTTACTGGGTCTTCCGATAAAGAATATTTAATAATGATAATTATTTTAGGTTGTACTAACAATGAAGGTTTCTGATGCCTGTCGATGCTGTGAATTGAAAAATTTTAAAATTACTGACGTAAAAGACGTTGGCAGTTACCTACTTGTTTCAACACTTGACACCAAGGCGGGCATTTCAAGAAAATTTGCAATTATAGAAAAATAATTTTGTGTGAATACTGTTGAAATATATTTCTCGGCGCCCAATTCGCTTAACACAAGACAGACACTTTTTAGGATATATTAATCAAAAATGTACTTCTTAACCTGTTGGAATCAACACATTGGTGAAGGTACCCTCAATAGTTGCTTTATTCCTGAATATCGCAAAACCAGAAGTATATACTGGCCATTGAATGAGGCGTACTGCAACAACTTTATTGGCCAATAAAGGTGTTGATCTTACAACCATTAAACGGCATGGTGGATGGAAGAACTCCTCTGTAGCAGAAAGTTGTTGAGGAATTCATATCTAACAAACTTGATATTGTAAGGAAAATTCAGGGAAAATACAGCTGTTCCTTACTAGTCCAAATTCTTCACAAACTTCGGCAGATGTTGTGTTCCGAAATTGATGGCAACAATGCTGCAAGGGTTGTTATTAACAGAAAGGAAGTTAAATGTGATAAAACAAAAAAGAAATATATATTACTATAAATGTAAATAAATTAATAGTAGGGAAAGAAATGCGTTATTTAGGCAGAGGTGCAATTTGAAGCCCGAGGGCTACAATGCACCGAGGACAAAATAGCATCTCTCCCGAATGGTATATACTATTTTTTCCACGGTCTCATTTACTTAAAAACACATATTTTGTCATTATGAAGTAAGTAGCACCAGAATTATTGTATTCGGATTTGAGCATTTATTTAGTAGTCGTTGAGTTATTGTCATAACTACAAAATAAACAAACAAAAAGTCAAGATCTTTATACGATATAGCCTACAATCGGTTCAAAAAGTGGTGCGCCGAGAAAAATGTTCAAGTATACAGCGAGAATGTTTTGTTGGCATACTTCAGTGAAAATGCAAAGAATTACAAGTCTTCCACATTATGGGCGCAATATTCTATGGTTATGTCATGCTTGATAGTTTACGACAACATAGATATAAGCAAATTCCCCAAGCTGATCGAATATTGACAAAGGGTGAAATCGACCGTTTTCTATCAAGTGCAGATGACAAAGAATTCTTAATGATTAAGGTAAGATTACTTTTGCTGTTAGGTATTTCAATTATTATTTTGATTTTATATAGGTTGGATTAATTCTGGGGATTGCCGGAGCTTGTCGAACTGATAAACTAGTCAATTTAATAGTAGGTGATATTGAGGATGTGGGCTCTTCCTTGATTGTAAAAATTCCAAACACTAAGACAAAGATTTCACGAACCTTTCTGGTTACCGATGTGGGAAATATGCTTGAGTTGTTTCGAAAATACCTGTCCCTTCGTCTTCCCCACGTCAAGCATAAGCGCCTTTTTTTGTACTACAAAGCAGGAAAATGTAATTCGCAGCCAGTTGGCAAGAATACCATGGGAAAAATTCCGAGTGCAGTAGCTTCGTATTTAAAATTATCTGATGCTGCATGTTATACTGGTCGTACGAATCAACAACAGTCGCTGAGGGTTATGTCCATTGAAAATAAGACCAAAATTGCTAATCAGGTTTTAGTAGGTACCACTACTAGCGCAATCACCAAAACTGTAAATGTAAGCGAAAGTAATATTCCTTCTAATATTAATTTTGAAAATTGTACAAATGTAACATTTAATTTAAGTGTCAATAAATAATTTCAATGTTATATTTTTTTTGCATGAAAAACGTTCTCCATAATGTAAACTCCCTTGGGAGCATTATACTCCCTTGGGAATAATCGACTACTTCTGTTTTAATTTTGATGTCATAGAAACTGATTTCTACTCTCGACCGTGGAAAAATATGATTTATTATAGGTTTATTACTTTAGACGGTTCATATGTGTTGATAAAATTCCGATTATAAGGTGATTGTGGATAAAATATACATATAAATAAATACTTTATTTTCGATCATCGGATTTTTTAAAATATATACCTCTGATTCATAAATCTTCGATGATTTTACGATTAGCGGCCAGTAATCGGAGACGGTCGAGATCGCAATAAGGACTTTCAATCGAATCAAAATTCGCATTGGGTTTGGCAGTTAGTGGTGCACTTTGTAACCACCAATTTATGGTTATAGCAAAAAAAGTAACTGGGCCTGCCCTTTGTCTGATCTCTGGTTGTGCCGGTCACAGAGGTTCGTTTGGGGAAATTAATTAGCCAATTATAAGGGAGACGTGGCCTAAGGAGTGCTCCGCAGGAGTCGCAAGAGGCCGCAGGACCGGCCTGTGGGTAGGTAAGCAAGTGGTCAGATTCAGGACGAAGTAATGCACACGTAAAACAGCTAGATAAAATATTATTGTAAGTCAAATTAGGAATAGCGACAAAGTGGAGTTAGTTTGTAAAGGGAAATTCTTAATCGCCTCGATTCCAGAAGAAAATATTCCGTTGATAGAAATTTTCGATGACGTTAATTATGTGAATTTCTTCTAGATCAAATTGTTGATGTTGATGATGATATTAGTGTCAAATGGAACTTTTGGTGGTAGGAACTTTAAATTTGAAGGATTTTTTGCAAATCCCTCTTTCAAAGCAAAAAAAAATATATAGAACTAAACTGCTCAGATAAACATTTTGAGGTTAACTTATCAAATAAAACTTTTCTAAAAATGGTTATTACTTTCGTCGCAATCACTTTCTTTTCTGTGTTGTGGACCACAAACTCTAATAGTATAATGGTAATTTTTGTTATTTTGCCATTGTTCTTACATTTCAAATAAAATTGTAGTAACAGTAAAGAATGACATAAAACTGACATAACCTTCATTGATGAAGTCTCCACATATTCTTTTAACTCAATATATAAGTACGTTTCTTAAAAAATCCCACAAAAATTCAAGTGGTGTCAGATCTGACAAGCTTGCTGGCCACCTAAGCGTTTGTTCCTCACAACTGAGGTGTGCCATTTCCTTACCAAAAACATATGGCTAAATTTATCCGGGATTTCTTCTTTTCGAAATCGTTTCGAATATTTTTTTAAAAATTTCAGAATATTCATGCACTACTGATATTATAAGTCAAAGCATTAATTACATCATTTATGTGATGTCTGTATTACAGAGTATACGGAATATAAATGCCTTTATCTTGTATTACATTGTACCACTAGATTTAAGAAAAGGGAGATAAGCTAAAGACTATTGCGCATTCGGTCAATTTCCCACTCATCTCACTCACCAATCACATATATCAATTTGAATAATGCCATACTTATTTGATCGTTTACTAATATTGCTGGTTGGTGTCCTAACATAACAACTACAAATAAAACTGTACCTTATAATTAATAATTTCTAGGTAACACAATAATGTAATTAGAAATAAAATAAAATGTGGTATTATTTATCAGAAGTTGTTACTTGTTTTATTTAGAATTACCTCTATCCCTTCCAACCTCTTTGATTGTACCATATCAAACATAACTGACTTATTATTTTTTTTTTTAAATCAATTATGGAAATAGGTTTTGAACAAGTGACAAGATCGCGATATGATCTGGTTAGTTTCAGTTTTACAAGACCTTTGAAACTATTTCTTAGTATTGGTAAATACTTGAACGACAAATGGATATCTAGCAGTTTCAAGCAATTGTTTTTAAGATCTTTAGCATAAACCTATTATATTTGCAGAAAATTAATTCTGCAATCATAAGATTACAGAATTAATTAAGACTAATTCTAGTGTAGCTGCCTATACTCAATCATAGTTTGTACCCTTCGACCCTGAAATATACCAGGTTCGACTCTGTCGCTATGCTACAATAGTTAGTTCCACCCCGTCGATTTTATCTTACACCGAAATTTGTCACCGATGCGTTGTGATATTAATTTTCGGTCGTTGAATTATGTCTCAGACATAATTCAGTTATACACTCTTTATGGTTCGTGATTCCGACTCCAAATTATTGGATGTGAAGATTAGAGCTATGGAACGCAGTAATTCAGAAACTATCTTGGTTTATTAAGACCAGGAATGAAAATATTAGGGATTTAAATCTCTCCAGGTTATGTCCAGTGTGTCTCTGTGTGATATTTTTTTTGCCATATTAATCATGAACGAAAATACTTTATATAAATCTGGGGTCTTAATACAGCCATTGTCCAACAACAGCTTGTCAAATATTAAAAAAAAATCAGTTTTTAATTTCTAAACCGTTTGAGATAATTTAACAAAATCCGGTGAGCATATTTAGTATGATAGTAAGTATGAAATAAAAACTTACCAGCTTTAGAAACTTACCAGAGGCGGAGGTGTGGGTATGGTCGGTCGATCATTATTTGCCAAAAAAATATCACTTTACAAATTACAATTACAATTTAATAACAATAATAATTTATTTACCATTAAAACATTCAAAGAATAGTAGATACAAAGAATAAACTAGAATAAAAAAGGTAAATAAATGAATACCACGTAAGGCGGACCTTGAATGTGGGCTAACATTTCTAACATGTACGCACATATAATCTACAAATATACAGGGTGAATCTTAAATAAGTACAAATATTTTAACTGCTGGTGTAGTTCGTCATTTAAATCAGTCTAGTGAAAGCCATTTTTAAAAATTTCTAATATTTACGGAGATATTAATTTTTTAAAAAAATACCCACATTTTGAGGACCGCTGGCTGATTTTTCATCCAACAACGTAATGAAACATATGATTTGTTGCGAGGTTGCCATATCTCCTCCAATATAAATATTACGTTTCCTTTAACGTAATAGTTCCATTTTAAAAATACTTGTTTTAAGCATAAGTACAGTAAAACTGGGTATGTAGTATGATACGCAGCAATATTAACATAAATTTTAACATCTGAACTAACCTTACTATACTTCAACGATTAAAAATGAATTTCCGCAAGTTCAATACTACCGTAAAATATTTAGGAAGATATTACGTGATATTACTATGTCCAATGTTCAAAAATTATACATAAACGTGCACACAAGCTTACCTGTTTGTTAAAAAATTAACTATTTAATCAGTAATCCACATTTCACAAGTTAAATGTCATTGTACACTGTTAGAAAGGGACACAAAACACAATTTCCTTAAGTTATTTTATGAAGAATAACGAAAAACTATGCACGCGTTTTTTATTTAAAATGGAAAAAATATCAACTTTTAGCAAATTTTATTGCTATTTTCATGCATTATGTGGGGTTAACAAGTTTGACTTGGGCTTTCGACAATCTGTCATGACAGTCAATGACAGTTTGATAATAAAAAATAATAAAAAATGTTACACTTGACAAAATTCGCTAAAAGTTGAGATTTTTTCTTCCTTGAAGCAAAGACATTTGTGTAATACTGGCAACACTGTGAACCACACGTTCAGTCTGCAGCACTATGACTCATAAAAGTATGAAGGGTCTGTCTAGGCCAGCGGTCCTCAACAAGTTTTCTGCTGAAAAATTACGAAATTTATTTAAAATTTCACTTTTTTATTTCTGATTTTTTTGTAAAAAAACTATTAATTATGTGTTCTACACACAAAACTATACTGCTGGTTAAAATATTTGTACTTATTTAAGATTCACCCTGTATGTTTAATATTTTACAAAAACTTTGCATTAACAAGTTAAAAGTTTACATGGTAAGAACACACATCCATATATATGTGCAGAAACAGGTATACACATATATACACATATAAACACACATATACACTGATAAACAAAAAATAAAACAGGAGAATAAGGACAACAAAGGACAACTTCAAGATATAAGGGTAATATCTATTCTAAATTACAGAGTAAAGATGAAATATATAGTTTGTTTTTTCCTAATAAAAATAATTTCAGGCAACTTTTAAAAGATTTATACGTTTTACAAGATTTAATATCCTCAGGTAAAAGATTATACATTTTGGGTCCGAGGTAAGAGTAACATTTTGTAAATTTTGCAGTATTTGGTTTAGGCACTTGGAAATAAGTTTCACGTTGTCTGGTGTTATAATCATGTTCTAAAGGTTTTAATTTGATCCTGTTTTATATTGCCTAGAATTTTAATTCTAAAACAAAACAGTTTATAAAGGTCAAAAATATTGGATTCCTTGAACAGATTTTCACTGCTGTACATATATGGTTTTTTCATTATGATTTTAATAATATGTTTTTGGACAATTTCTGGTGTATGTGAATGAACATGTGCAGCGCCTCCCCAGATAGATAGGCCGTAAGTAATGTGACACTCGACAAGAGCATAATATAGCATTTTGAGTTGCTGTAAAGTTAAAATTGGTAGTAATTTTTTAAAGATAGGTAACATTGATCTAATCTTTTTTGTAATGTAATGTAAATGGTTTTCCCATTTTAGGTGTGGATCTATATATATTCCTAGATATTTAATAAACTCAGTTGATTTAATTTGAACTGTAGAATTATTGTTTATGACTGATAGATACCTATAATCAGGTAAGTTTGATCGGTATGAAGTAAATGGAATAAAGTGTGTTTTTTCTAGATTAACTGTTAATATTCTACTGCTAAACCAATTCAATACTAAATTAAAATCTTCCCCAGCTACCATTTTTAATATTTCCCAGTTTTCTGCTTGGTAAAATAATGCTGTATCATCTGCAAAACCGATCACAGTTCCATTCAATTTGAGTTTAAATAATTACAATAATATTACAAATAAAATAGGTCATCTTTACTTTTTGTTTCTTTTCTTTATTCCAAACCGATTAACAACAAAACTGATTTATTTGATCAAGTGCATTTATACATCGTTACTTAAATTACTTAAACACATTTTCATGAAATACAATAATAATAAGAAGCCATCAACTTATTTATTATTTTGTATGCTTATTTTTTAAAAAGATTAAGTTTTTATAATGGTTTATGCATATTCAAATGCTGACATGGCCAATATGGTTTACATTTATGGCCTTGCAGATGGAAATGGTACTGAGACTAGTCGAATTTATATGGAAAGATTTTCTAATCATCTAACTCCAACTCCAAGAATGTTCAAAAATGTTTTTCAACGTCTTTCAGAGTCAGGCTCATTCCTGTTCCAATTCCTGGAAGACCTTACAGTGTTAGATCGCCTAAGTTGAAATAAGGTATTCTACAGGAAATTGAAGAAGACCCAAATACTAGTATTAGGAAGATCGCTGCAAATCTTAATGTGAATCATATATTAGTTTGGTTCATTCTAAAGCATCAACCCATATCACATACAAATGATTCAAACCTTACTGCCGGAAGAATATCCTGCTCGCTCAGAATTTTACCACTGGAGTTTGAAAAAATTTACCAAAATATTATATCTTATTGTTTACAGACGAAGTTAATGCTGTAATGAACTTCGACAATAAACACGTTTGGTCTGATGAAGACGAAGACCCTAATGTCATAATGAAATCATGATTTCAACACCAGTTTTCTTTGAATGTGTGAGTGGGTATTATTGGAAATTTTCTTGTTGGGTCTTACTTTTTACCAAAAACTTTAACTGGTGCCTTTTACAGCCATTTTCTTGAAAACGTTTCTTGACGATGTTCCCCAGGCACAACGAGGCTGCCCCACATTTTTGTTTAACTACTCGTGAATTTTTAAATAAAAAACTCGGTAATAACGTGATAGGATGAGGCACTCAAGAACAAGGTCAACCTTGGACACCAACATCGCCCAATATGCACCCTATTGATTTTTTTGATTGATGACATGTTAGTTTACAGGGTTCACATTGAATCTGAGGAGCAGTCAACAAATTATAGCTGGTTGTGTTGTGATAAGAGCTTTTCCTGGAATGTTTGCACATTTTTGCAATTTGGTTAAATTATCTCAAGCGATTTAGAAATTGAAAACTATTTTTTTTCATTTTAAATAAGCTGTTGTTGGACAATGATTGTTTTAAGACTCCGCGTTTATATAACAAAAGAATAAAACTTATTTTTGGCCATAGAATATTCTACTGGATTTTGGACCTCTATTTAAGCACCCAAAGCAAAATAATAGCTATTTATGCCATCAGTTACGAAATGCCTAATTTTGTGTAACGCGTGAGATTTTTGCGGAACGAGCGAAGTGAGTGTCGCAAAAACTCACAAGTAAACACAAAATTTCATTTCGTAACGTATTTCATACAAGATTTTTTCTAATTTTGAAGAAAGTAATAAAAAAATAAAATTTAATATAATTGACAAAAATTTGGAAAACATAAATTTAGTTTGTTGCTGTTACTTCATGTTAGTTGTCAGTTTGACATTTTGTAAAAAAGTCTAGACGAAAGGTTTTTAGCGAGATTGATATATTTTTAGTTTTATTTTTTTTAAAATGAGTGATTCAAGTTCTGAAGAGCTACCAAGCGATATTGAAGAGGCAGCAGGTAATGCTCTATTATCAGTAATTCCCAAAAAGTCAAAGGCAGTTTATGATTTGGCATACGAAAAATTTGTTACGTGGTGTGATGAGAAGAAAATTAAACATGTTAATGAGAAAGTTTTACTTGCATATTTGAGGGTAAGAAAGGATCTAAAAGTTTCCACATTATGGACACTTTACTCAATGTTAAGGTCTGAACTAAATCTGAAAAGGAATATTGATATTAAAAAATATACAAATTTGGTAGCATATATTAAAAGGCAAGCGGACGGGTACAGTGCTAAAACGTCAAAAGTTTTTATTAAAGAAGATTTTGCCAAATTTTTAGTGGAAGCTGATGACAAAGAATACTTAATGGCTAAGGTTGCAATGATAATTGGAATGGCAGGAGCATGCAGAAAAGCAGAATTAACATTTCTTCCAGTTGAAAATGTTATAGACGAAGGAAGCCATTTTCGTGTTGATATCCCACCTTCAAAAACAAAAGTTATACGGCAGTTTGCAATTACCACTGGAGACATTGAAAATACGAATCTTGTTGAAATATTAAGAAAATATATTAAGTTGCGTCCCCAGGTTCTTAAACACAATAGATTTTTTGTAAAATATGCGAATGGAAAATGTACCAGAAATCCTGTGGGAATTAACACATTTAGCAGTCTGCCAAAAGTTATTGCACAATTTCTTGGTCTTTCAAATCCTGTTCTATATACTGGCCACTGCTTCAGAAGAAGCTCTGCCACTTTCCTAGCAGACAGTGGCGCTGATATTTTAAAATTAAAGAGACACGGAGGTTGGAAATCTAGCTCTGTCGCGGAGGGATATGTTGAAAATTCCATGAATAATAAAAAACTTATAGCGCAAGAAATATTTGGTGAAACATCTAATGCAATGTGCGCCGCTTCCCAAATAACAGCAAGTTCGAGCAATGAAAAAAATATGTCGTCGGGAATTAATTTGAATAATTGCAATAATTGTGTTATCAATATTTATAATAATTAATTAATTTATAATTTATGTTTTTAACTTGTATTATAACAGTTTAATAAATAGAATAATTCTTTTTGTCACAAATTATGAAATACATTTTTCGTCACCAATTGCATAAAATTTTACTTTATGCAACTAGTTACAAAAAGTAAAACGTTTCATAATATCAATCAGTTTTAAAAAGTGTCACTTTATATGTCAAAATTAGAAAAAATACATTTATATCAGTTGAAAGCTCCGAATAAAAACAAACGGAGCATCATAGATAAAAATGTTATAGGAAAGAGTTCTTTTTTTTTCATACTCCTAATGAAAAAACGAACATATGCCCTGCATATAGATACTATTAGTCTTATAATAAGTCAAATATATCGACCATATATATATATATATATATATATATATATATATATATATTGCCAGCCATAACATGTTTTACTCTTCTAACACTCTGTAGAGTGGTCGTATTATGAACACTGCAATATTATTGGCAGCCCTGCAAATTTATAGGCCATTTCCGCCGTCTAAAAATGTAATAAGCCATTTAAACCAACCGAAATAGAAATACACCATATTTCCTCCACGTCGTAGCCATAAATTATTAAAGCCAATCCCACTTCTGATCTGCGAGGTAACTTAATATCCCGGTCGCGATATGTTAAATCTTCTGCCCCACCACTATATCACGTTTAGTGGTGGTTCCTGTTATCTGAGGGTAATACCGTAGAACATCCTTCTTAAGGACGTTATTGGTTTCATCTTAAATGGACCTTCAGCGATTTATGCATGGTAATAAGCTTGACGTATTGTTAGTGTAATAGGCGAAATGGTAGGACATATTTAGCCTGATAACGCAGTGGTGTAACCGATATCTTTTACGGAATTCATATGAGAGGGACGCCTGTTCGCGTCGTTTATTATTTTTAGTATCTCGTTTGTCAGTTTGCGTCGATATAAACGGTAAAGCCAAGATGGAATATTTTTTATTGCGTACTACTTTAAACTTAAGAAAGTAGTCAGGTTGATTTATTACAAGTAAGTATAACTGCAACAGTTTTAGTAGTATCTAAAGATATTCTAGTAAATCTAATTAATTAATTTAGTTTAATTCATGCAGCGGGACGAAAAACTCTTACAGGATGAATAAAGATGGAAAATATACAGGGTGATTCATTAATAATGGGACAGAGCTTAAGGGCATATTGCTGATCTCAAAATAGAGCGATTAAGCCAAATATGCCTTATCCGAATGTTGATCCTATTCTATCTACAGGGTGTCAAAGTTGAAAAAATAAATCATTTTCTTTATTAATTTTCGATCGTATCGACCCATAGACCTTATAAATCATGGACCGGCCCTAGAAAGAGAGGTCCGCTGTCATGATGTGTGCAAGAGGGATGAAGCTAGTCCGGGCAATAACAGATGTTCTATGACAGAAAAATATATAAACATAACCTGACACAACCTTTCCTGTTAATATTGTTAATGATTTGTGTGCCTTTTGTGATTTAGTTGTGTTTAGTGTGTTTATTAGCAATAGTTTTTAAAGACTCATAAACTATGGTGGAGTCGGTCTGTCACCGTAAATGTCATACGTCTGTCATTTACGGTTTTTGTTTTTTTTCGGCCAATGATCTGTGGGTTTTTGCCCGGACTAGCTCTATCTCTGTCGCGCACATCTGAGCATCAACGATTTGTATAGGCAGAAAACGGTTTCGGGCGCGTCCATGATTTATAAGGTCTATGCATCGACCGCATGTTATGAAATTTGGTATAGGGGGGTTTCTTGGTACTAGAAATTCGAATATGTCGACGATTTTGGTGTATCTGCTAGAGGGCGCCACCAACGATGGTTTGAACCAATTTAAATCGCTACGACTTTTTTGTGCTACACTGTATCTCATTTTGAACTGAAAAAATTGTCTTCCCTATTTTTTCTAGTTAAAAAAGGTACACCTTGTTGATGTCGCTAGAAGCAATGGTTTCTGAGAAAAACGCAGCTAAATCTCATGATGCATGCAATTTATCTAAAAGTAAAGTCAAATTGTTGCGTAAGTAATGGGCCATACTGTAACAGCATAATACTGTGACAAATAAAATGTCAGATACTATCCTGCACATTAGCTTTACGTCCATCAAGATAGCAGTAAAATCCATGAAAAGCCATTATCACTGTATAATGAAATTAACTTTACTCTCAATTTATTGGGTGCATCTGATATAGCATTTAAACTGTGTATTAAATTGAAAATAGAAATGAAGTGCGTTATCAAGAGGAAATTTTTACAAACTTACGAATGACGTCATTGGTGTTTGAATCGAAAATGTCAAATATTGCTTGCTTTTGTTGTAATAATTGTTGTTATGGTATTTGTCACCGTTGTGTGTTGGTTATTATTTAAGTGCTGTTGATACTTTTATGTCAAATTATGTTGCGTTATCATAATGGGGGCACAATTTATATTGTGATTACTTGTAAAACCAAACTGGAAAAGGAAAATTGGCGAATGTATTACTTTCCATAAGGTCCCAAAAGAACCTTAATTAATAAAATACTGGAATGAAAGGTGCTAAGATGCAATCGAAAAGACACTTTTTGTCCGGAAATCAAAAAATTTGCTGAAAGCATTTCTATACAGAATTTAAAAATATAAATTCGTGTCATATGCTATATACAGCTTTTACATTAGATCAATCATTCTAGCAATTTTTTGCTATAATCTAAAGTCTACATCGTGAAATTCTACATCGTCTACATCGTGTAGAGACCGTTATATATATGAGGTATTAGTACCAGCAGGCATCAGGTTCTCCAAAATACCATGCAAAAAGGATAAAAGAAGATAGGTATTTAGTAGATAACTTCCTGACTCGAGAACCACAATAAGACAAGAACCCAGAACTTTTAGTTACTAATGTAATTTTAAATTATTTAATCAAATAAGATAAATGTAAACACAAAATTGTACAGACAAGTACCTACAATTAACTGAACAATAACTGTGATTGCATTGAACCACTTCTAGTTATTATTTGTTTGTGACAATTAGTATAACTATTTTCATATTACATTTGCTCTGTGTAATATTGCTTAAACAACTAAATAATAATTGTCAAGAAAATTGCGACGTCGTTTTCTTTTCTGACCCGATATAAGTACAAGTGAGGTCTCCTAGGGTTTCAACTAAGGAACTATGGGTAAGTTTACATTTAAATACGTTTCCAAAAGCCTTCAATCTTTAAACCTCAAAACCGAACATAACGTAGATGTATGATGAATTTGTTATGATGCGGAGCAGTACAAAGCGTCGACTATGTGGGCTATGCATTCGAAATTGCAAAGTATGTTGAGGATAATGAGGATAAATAAAGGGGTTGATTTAAAATCATTTGTGCAAGTGCATGCATTCATGAAGGCAATTAGCAAGAATGATGTAGCCAAGAAGGCATACGTATTCAAGGAAGTGTAAGTACAGGCCGAGTCTTCTTATGGTATGACAAGGGGAATTGCACCAATCAAGTGATTGGTATTAATAGATTTGGATTATGTTCCTTGCAAATTGCTATCTTAAACTGGACGATCCTGAGAAATATACTGGGCATGCATTATGACGAATAGTGGCCTGACAAATCCAACGACAAATCGAATGGGAATCGGCAGCTGTGACGACTGGTTACGTTGAAGAGAGCATTAGCAATAAGAAATATGTTCCAAACATTGTTGGGAGTGACATTAATGAAAGTGCAACCTCATTGACTTCCGAGAATGTCAGCAGTATTAATTTGAACAGCATTTCCTCCGATTTAAAAAAACCGAAGTATTAATATTGCAAACAATACCGACTGTACTCTTGACAATAATTAAGATTGTTCAATATTTGGATAAAGCTTTTGGAATATTTGTTAGTAATCTTTAATTTGATACTACAAGGTACTGTCAGATCAAAAATTAAAAATGTGACATTTATATTTCACGTTTCTTGGGTCTTGGTCTTGGGATTTTGCCATGGTATCTTCACAGTCTATTATACAGTCCGTCGTCTTCACGTCGGCTCCTTTGATGTCGAGGTCTCAGATTTTAGATGACCAAAAAACGACTGCGCATTTAGCTGCGCATATTCGCGCGCTCAAGGGGCACGATGATTTGTCAAGAAATAGATTTTCTCCCACTTCATCGTGTATAAATGAATTTCATTGGTGTTCATTGCGCATTTAGCCGTGATTTAGCAACACCCTCTGGAACCTTCACTCGACGAACTGTGGTATCTTTAAAGCACGCGCATTTTTAAAAGCCAATTATAAGGTAATCGTGGATAAAAATATATAGCATCGTATTCAGAGTCATTTTCTATTTAATTTTTGTACCTAATTTTTTAGCTAACTAGCCCCGCCTCTGTGTAAGACCGCCTCAAGCGGCTGGGTCAACATTCAGTGGGATTATTATGAAAATTGGAAGGAGCTATAAGGATATAGATTTAAACAGGCTGATCTTTCGTAAACTAACGACGTCTAGATGTCGCCAAAGGCGGGATTTGCCCGGAGTTATGGAGTAGCGAAGGCGAGCATTGAAAATTGCCCATTATAGGAAACTAAGCAGCATATAAATATGTTGAATCCGACGAGATTGCCTCTTCCCTCGCCGAAACGGATATTAAAGTTGGGGAAATTTAAGTTTATAATTTGACTTGACGGTAATGGTAATAGGAAGTTAGTATAGAAAAAGTATATACCGGGAACAACCTCGATTGTTATATAGGATACGAAAAATTTGAAAATCTGGCATCATGGCAAAGCCCATAGGCTGAACACAACTAAAATATATACAGTGTGTTAGGTATTACTAGCATCCTTAGGAGGGGTCATTGTACAATCATAATAAATGAAATTTAGCCAAATATACCTATATCTACAAGTGCACCGTTTCCAAGATACAGAGTGTCAAAGACTTCGAATTGTTTATTATATTTTTTATTTACTTGGAAATCTTTCGTGATAAAGCAATAGTTCTAGGTTGTAACGAGATATCTTTAGTCTAATTATTCAGTATGTTTAAATATTCCCATCATTACCAGTGGCGTAGAAACCCTGTGGAACACTTCTTTTATTTAAAATAAAAGAATAGTTCTTAATTATAAAGAACGAAGCGAATTTTCGTGAAATTTACTTCAAGCGATTGAAAGATAAGAAAGAAAATGTGATTTATTTTTTCAATTTTGACACCTTGTATCTTTGTTATTATTGATTTCGATGGATTTTTGGATTTTTTTAGGATAAGCTAAAGTAAATCAACTTATTTTGGTCGCAGTATTATGCTGTTACACTAGACTTTTGCTTTTTTCTCAGAAACCATTGTTTCTAGCGACATCAACAAATTTTTCCAGTCCAAAATGAGATACAGTGTAGCACTAAAATGTCGTAGCGATTTAATGGGGTCCAAACCATCGTTGGTGGCGCCCTCTAGCAGATACACGAAAATCGTTGACATATTCGAATTTCTAGTCCCAAGCAACCCCCCTATACCAAATTTCATAAAATACGGTTGATGCGATCGAAAAATAATAAAGAAAATGGGTTTTATTTTTTCAACTTTGACACCCTGTAGATAGAATAGGATCAACATTCGGATAAGGCATATTTGGCTTAATCGATCTATTTTGAGGCAACATGCCCTTAAGCTCATTATTAATGAATCGCCCTGTATAATAAAAATTTATAATTCTTTGACACCCTGTATCTCGGAAACGATGAACAGATGTATTTGGGTAAATCTCATTTAATTTGGCTGTACAATCGCCCCTCACAAGAATGTCAGCAATAACTGAGACGCGATGTATATATTTTAGATGTGTTCGCCCTATAGATTTTGCCATGACGCCAAATATTCCAAATTTTTCATATCCCAGATAACGATCGACGCAGTTCCCGATGGAACACCCTGTATATATGTATTTCTTTAAGAGTGTCAGTAATACCCTTGATTATATACACTAAGACTAGTCAATCTAATGGAAGACGTTGTTGGCCTGAATGGGAAACCAACTCTCGCGTAATGGGAAACGAACTCAAAAAGAACGTTTACGCTTGGACTATTTGCTAATAGATGGCGCAATATTAGGTACTAAAATGACATGAATTTGGATACATAATTTTGAAAGCTCCTCCCATCGATGATGATTGGTTCATGCATATTATGTTATGTACAATCGTTTGCAATAATATTGACACTCTTTAAATTCAATTTTGCTATTTCTTTTGAACTGCTGACGTATTTGTAATGAAATCTACTTTCAACTTTTAACATTAGTAATTAGTTGTTTCACTTACCAATATAAATTTAATGAGTTTCTACTCAGAACTTCGAGAAGTTCAAAAACTGTTTTGAGATAGTGTCATTGTTATTTCAAAAGCTTGTATGTACTTAAAATTCATAACTTTAATGACAGTTGACTGTTTATTTTATTATTAAGTGAATGTGTTAGTCATGAGGAAGCAGGCAGGAAATAAATGTTAATTTTTAAAATGTAATAAAACTAGATGAAACATTCCAGGAATAAAACTTTTCCGCGCAAGGCGAAAATCGACTATAATAATAGATTTTGAATTCAGATAAGTAATTATAGTAATTTCATCACGATTTTTAATAAAAAAAAAATACAGAAGTGCAGTTATCCAGTTCATAATCACTTTCGCGTATCAATGAAAGTTAAAGCTTAAAATATATTAACCGCCAGATAACACTTTTATTATGCTCCTCCAGCTTTGGTAAATTCAAGTAAAGAAGTCATTCAATACGTGTCGATAAAAATATACAGGGTGGGCCATTAATAAGGGGACATAGAAGAGGAGTAACATCATTGGGAGGAAATATGAAGATATAGCTAAATATATCTTCGTAAAATATTTCTGTGGAAAAAGATACAAGGTGTCAAAGTTGAAATATTTTTATTTGTGTTTTCTTTTTTTGTATTAACGCAAGTATCTCTCAACTGATTGAAATTTAATTCAAAAAAATTAGTAGGTATCAATGAGTCGTTTACTTTTTTAAATGTCCAGAGTAACTTTGGAAAAAAGCTCATATTTGAAAAAAAAATTATCTACATATTTACTTTTATGGACAAAAATAACAACAGAGCAGTAAAAACAACTTAGCCCTTGAGCAAACTCTCTCTACTTCTACATGTCTTAATTAATTAAACTAATTATTACAGCTAATTACAGAAAATTTTCAATATGGCAATTTTCTAATGCTTCTAAGAGATTTCCTCACGTCGAAAAATACATTTGGTTGTTTTAGATCAGTTTTCTGGAAAACGGTAGGAATTTCGTTAACAAAAAATAAGATAGAAATTGTCATCATCTGGCAATGGTCTATCTGTTTTAATAGGTACCTACTACATAAATTATGATTGCTTTTCTTAAAATATGTTTCCCTATCAAATTTGATGACAATCGGTTGAGCGATCCTAGTTATTAAAAAAAAAACGAAAAAAAATATGTAAACCTGTATCTTTTTCCACAGCAACATTTTAGTAAGGCATATTTAGCTATATCTTCATAGTTTGCTCCAAAACTGTCATTTCTACTCTGGCACATCATTAATGGTTCACCTTATATAATACTTAAAATAATAAATTTTGAAACACATTCTTTTCTGATGAGGCCTGTAAAGTTCACAAATTATTTTTACTAAAAACATTAGCGCATGTAAATTTATTTAAATTTGCATGCGCAAATGTTAAATTATTTGAATTTTTAAATTAATTTAAATTTAATTTTAATTTAAAAATTACTCTTCAAAAAGACTACAAAATAATATTTATTTCACACCATCACAAAATTATACTTAGATCAAACATTAAAAAAAGATACTTGGTGTTTTAGAATTTTTACTAATGAATTTTTCGCAAAATAATAATGCATCTTATGCAGTAAGAGAAACCCACACGATAATCTGCAGTTCTATATGTCTCTTTATAGAAGTAGGTATGTCGAATTCATTTGAATTATCTTAATATGTTTAAAGGAAATAAAAAAGAAAATGTAAATTTTGGCATATCGCTGAAAACTCTTTTAACAATCTTTTTTTCTGTTTTTTTTTTTAATTAATTTACAGTTCATATTCTTACTTCTCTAACGCAATAAAATAAACTGCTTATGTTTCAAATTTTATGATCTGTGGTTTGAATATAAATATATTGCCACAATCTTATTATTTAGGCAGGTATATGAAAAAGGGTCACGTGGCCACGCCCTCGAAACGCCTTCACAGTTTTTTGCAGATTAAAATAGTAGCGCTTTATTTCCTTCGTTTGAATAAATGCGTATTGTTACACAGTACGACATCTAACAGGAATTATGATAACTATTTAGGTCTTTATTAAGGATTGACTCTCTTGGTGTGATACCTAAGATACCCTGTAGAACTCTTCAACATTTCCCGTTCTATCAGAAGTCCACGTTACTTTAAATGGGACAAACAAAATTTAAAACAGTCATATTTGGCTTATTTAATTTTATGTTTGACTTTAAGAAGGTATATTTTCAAACATAAAAAGGTAGGAGAATCAATTGTATTAATTGCCAAATGTATACACCAATCCGCAAAAAAGTTGTGCCATTTAAAGAAGCTTGATGTGGTATAAGTGGTGCCCTCTATTATTGACATCAAAATTAGAAACAAAATTGAATTTCTCTAACAAACCCCAATCTGCAAAATGTATGAAAATATTTGGATTGTTTTAAAATTATTTACAAGTATCGAAAATAAAATTTTAACGTTAACACCCTGTATCATTTTAACCATCAATCTTTGAACTAAAGTAAGTTTGGCCACATTGCATTATTTTGTCGTCAGTAATCTACCCTTGCTCCATGTTGCATTCATTTCGGGACACCCTGTATAGCAAAACTAAGCCATGTTTAGATACAAAGTACTTCACTAAATCCGTGCTATTTATAATGAAATTTCAAGAAATATTTGATAACATTTAACCATACAGAAAGTGTAAATCACTAGGGGAATCACTATAGGAAAAGTTATTTACAAAGAATAGAAATTGGAATAGTACTCATTAAAATTTGGAAATATCCTAAGCCATTTTGGTGATGCATACCTATGTTGGGATCGCAGAAACTGTAAGTGATATAAGAAATCCTAAATGGGTAACATTTTAGGTCATTATGTATTGATACCAAGGCCTTCGCAAACCATCTCGAACTTTTTGAGATTTCAAGATATTTTTTTAGTTTTGAAATATGTAAAACATTATTACAGCAAAATTTTACAAGGAGTTTTATAATGGATTTTGATTTCAAGAAACTATTATAAACTTTCTATTTTCTTGTTTTATTTTTTACAGTGTCAGCGCCAGATCTAAATATATCAAGTTACTTTAAATTGCAGGACAACAAATGACTTTAAAAACTTAAATTTTACAGCGGCTATTGGGAGTATGTTTGATAAAAAAAAATTGTTAAATTAGTCGTTGCGGTAGATTAGTAGACAACTTCACCTGAAGAGCCTATAATTACAAAAAAATAATCAAAATCGCATAAAAAGCGCATTTTCATTCAACATCAAATTCAACATGACGCTCATCAAAGGTAATGGTTTTTCGGAACCGAAAGAAAAATTTTAACTCGCACTGAACTTTTTTGCAATATGTTATTACAAAAGTAAAAAAAATTAACATAAAAATAAAAAAGTAAGTTTTTATTTGCTTTGAAGCTATATAGAAAATCCAAATAGATCACAGAGGTTAATATAATGATAAAAACCATCCATATTGTTTGACATACATGTTTTTGAGGGTTTTTACGCCATGACCTAGGTAACTGATTACTACCAGTCACAGAATTAATGTGCACTTCCCAGCCTTAGCTGAGAAACATTGATCTATGTAACTTTTATAGTTTCCCAACACCTGCATGGATAAAAAAATCCATATGGCATAGATGATGTTGAAATATAAATTATTTTTTCTAAATCATTCCAAACAACTGTTTAATTATTATAATACATATATCGATATACTAACCCTTATCTGAACAGCGAACTGTACTTTGGAATTTCCAGGCGACCGAACAAAAGCGCTTGGTAAAATACCCTGCTCCCAAACAAAGCTGCTAAGTAGTATATAATAGGCAAGTTTTCTTACACTCCATTATAACACACCACATCACTAAGTAAAAACAATAATCAAAATGAAACTTTCCATCGTATTTGTCTTTGCCATAGCTGTCCTGTTGGCAATCACAGGTCAAGCAGAAAGCAAAAACTTCTTCAAAAGACTTGTAAGTACAACAATCTTAATATAATTTAATATTTTATGTTTCTTGTTGTTTGTTTTACCGTAACTGGCAAATTATACACTAGTTAGCAGTAAATTATTTCAGTAAAGTGAAACACAAACACATTTATATTTAATAAGCAATGAAGTAATATTAATAATGTTCGCAATTATACTCTAATATATTTTCAAACTAGAAAATATTTAGCCACTTGTAAAATATGCAAGACACGTTATAAATCATTGTATTGATATATTGTTTTCAATTTTTCAGGAAAAGGTAGGACAGAATATTCGTAATGCTGCCGAAAGAAGCCTCCCTACAGTTGTTGGATATGCTGGAGTAGCAAAGGCAATTGGAAAATAAATAAGGAACAGATTTTGTCCATTAATAATAATAATTTATTTAATTTATTAAAGTGCCAAAATATTTATGTATAAATAAACATACCCCATGTATTTAATGTGTTTAATTTGTTCACACTTTACGTATGAAAAATTTTAAATACTCTAAAGAGCGAAAAAAAAACAAGATTTGTGTGTTTTTAACATTGACTTAATGAATACAATAAGTTAAATGTATGTACTGTAATATTTAATTTGTTCGAAGCCTAATATTATATGATATAAGAACAAACAAGCACCATTTTAGTATATTGAAGACACATATTATCGTACCTACTTTTAAAATATGTGTACTACAACAAAATAAACACTCCAATGTTAAAATATATTAGTATATTTGTCCAATAAAAGTTTTAAACACTTGCAGAAGATATAGGTAATGTACTCTACTTCACATATACTTCTTTAGGTATTTATTTTTGAACTCATAAAACATGTTTTTATTATCAACTTTTCTGTTTGAATGACTTTCGTATCGCACTTTGTAGAGAAAAATAGAAGTTATGGCCCTTTTTATTAAAAATAAAACATACATTTATTATTCTTTTCATCGTAAAGGGTTCATTTTATCAACAATAAACAAGAGTACCTTTTTTTAGTCTAAGGTTGAAGCTACCCATATTTATCCAAGAAAAACCGACTTCCAGCGGCGTCCTTCAAGGACACATATCTCCGTAGAGAGGACCTGTAGAAATTTTTTTATAGGAACTTATCATCTTCTTCCGGACACTGTTTATTTCGTATTCTGACTAGTGTATTTCTAGGGCTAGATAAACAAAAAACGGAACTAGAGCAAATTCTCTGGCTACGGGATATTGCACGATGAACATTGTACTCAAGCAACAGCAGTAATTTTGAACAGTTAGCTATCTCAAACCTTATTCTGTGTCGTGAGAAAAGCTCAAAGAAAGTCATTTACTGTATGTTAATGGAGTACTTATGATCATTATATAGAAATGTCTGACGTCGTAGGTCTGCCACGTTTTCACATATTCAAAACCTGTTTGCTGTCATACTTCTAGTGTCATTTCGTCAGAGAAAAAAAATGGTTAAAACAGTTATGTTTGTTTCATGCAATTTATCATAGAGTAAACCAAAGCCACTTATATACCGAGCATCCTGTATGAGAAATAAATATTTTTTTGATAAAATTTAACCTCAGGAGCGTTAACAATTTCTATACACTTTATACCACAATACCTAGGTACTAAATGCATTGCGATTTATATAAATTATAAATATTTAATTTTTTATTCAACATATTGATCCTTTTTGCAAAATATTTTGAAAACGGATTAAATTAATTTGAATTGGCTAAAAATTCTTAACTAATACTAAACATTAAACAATTTTATAAAATTCATTTATATTTGTGTATGGAGTTTCGCAAATTGAACATTGTTTCTAATAATTCTTAAGTAATAATAATAATAATAATAATAATAATAAATGGACTTTATTCTGAAATAATAGTACAAATTTATATAATTAAAAGTATATAACAATACCAAAAGGGCGAAGTCTAGCATAAGCTATTCATAGTCAACCCTATATGGTAAGGTAATGTGGATATAATCCAACAGAACGAAATTAATAGATACAAATCATAATTATAATCGGTATATAAAACAATGTAATAAATAGAATATACAAAAATAGTACAATGTAAAGGTATAAGGCAGGCTCATCAAAAGTTACTATTACAATAACGAAGTATCTGCTTACTAAATATAATGACCTATATTTACGACATTAAAATTGTGAGTATATCATTATAAATAAATCATTGATTTAGTTGTTTACTAAATAAAAATAATCTATAATTATATTTAAATTTGTTAATATTATAAACTCTAAACTGATCAGGTAAAGAATTATATAAACTAATAGCGTTATATATAAAAGATCTTTGAATCAAGGTAGTCTTATGAAGGGGTATAGTAAACTTATTCTTAAAACGAATATCGCGCGTATGAATATTGCCTCTAGTAATTAATTTAAGTTTGAGTAAAGAGGAAGTATTGTTACTTATAACGAGACCATGTACAAAATTTCCAAGATGATGTAGTCTGCGATTTTCCATAGTCAACCAATGAGTTTCATTAATTTTATGCGATATATGATCAAACTTTTTTAAACTGTAGATTAGCCGACAACATGAATTTTGAACTTTTTGAATTCTATATTTGTTAACAGAAGTAAGACAGGATCCATAAATAAAATCTTGACAGTTGAAATGAGACAAAACTAAAGATTCACAGAGTGTTTTCTTTAGTGATATATTTAAAATATTACGATTGGAGTATAATAATTTTAATGACGAGTAAGCATTTTGAAGCAAATATTTAATGTGCTGGTCAAATCTCAAATTTATGTCAATTATAAGACCTAAATTTCTAGCTGTATTTGTATAAACTAAGGGTGTATCATTGATCTTAATAAATCAATTATCTGTTACAAGTTTAGTCCTTTATTTACTGCCAAAACACATAACTTTACATTTATTTGCATTTAGTTTTAAATTATGTTTTTCAGATATATTTTTAATATTTGTCAATTCTGAATTTAAAAGTTCAGCAGCACGAACCATGTTTTTGATGTCGAAATGCATGTACATTTGCGTGTCATCTGCATAGGCTTGAACAGCACAATTATTAGAAAGTGAGTTTAAAATGTCAGTGGTATAGATTATAAAAAATAGTGGTCCCAAAATGGATCCTTGAGGCACCCCGTTAAGAATATTTAACTTTGAGGAGACCTGATCACCAACCTGAATGATTTGAGAACGACCATAAATAAGATTTTACTAGAGTAAGAGATTCATATGTAAAGCCATAATACTTTAGTTTAGAAATCAGTAAATTGTGATTAATGGTGTCAAAAGCCTTGGAGAAGTCTAATAACACCAAAACACTAACTAGTCCTTTGTCATAGGCTTCGATGACATCATTAATCACTGTAATTAACGCAGTTGAAGTACTAAATCCTTTACGAAAACCACATTGAAAATCGGAGAGAATGTCATTCATATTGACAAAATTATAAATTTGCCTATACAAAATTCTTTCAAAAATCTTTGACAGAGCAGGTAAAATACTAATTATTCTTAAGTCAGAAAAAGTGGAAGGGCTGTTATTTTTAGGCAAGGGTTTACCTATCGCAACTTTCCAGTTCTGTGGAAAGTCATTGTGTTCTATACAACAGTTTATTATGTTGACAATATAAGGGCAAATAAAAGGGCAACAGTATTTTAGCATTAAAGCTGATATATTATCACAACCATAAGCATTACTTTTTATATCAAGTAATATGTCTGTAACATCATCAATTGTACATAAGCCGAACGAAAATGATAACTGAGCATTATAAAAATTATTATTATAATAATCAATTAAATCATCACAATTATTAGAATTGCATTGAAGAAATGGAGAAAAATAATTGTTTATTTCATTAGGATTTGAGAGCTTCAAAGGTATATCAAATTTTTTTTGCAACTGCGCACATTTAAATCAGAAAGTGTGCGCCATATTTTACGCGAATTATTTTCGAGTAACCACTCTTTATCTAAGAGCCCTTTGTAAACTATATTAACAAGCTTATACTTACTAAAATTAAATATAAACAATTAAATAATAAATTTAATAGCAACAGTTGGTTGCTTAATGGCATTCACAATAAAAACTATTCAAAATATGATGACGGGTTTTTAGAACCTGAGAGTGAGACGTTGAATCAACCGAAAATTAATCCATTGTGAAATTAATTGGAAAATTTGTAGCAAAATTAATAAACTGAAGACGAACTTACCAAATGAATATTGATAAAATAAATTTAAATAATTTGTTCATGTAAATCTACTCCAGTTAAGCTTTCACAAGCTTGTAACATTTACCTTTTAAATGCTTTCAAAATAAAAAAATTCGGTTTTAAATGTATTTGTATTTTATGCTATTCCTCTGTTTATTATTATTAGAAAATGACTCTCGAGGCATACCTGCGAGTCCATTACATACGTTTCTTAAATCTTTCCAAGTAACTGTTTTATTGATGATTTATCACACGATGTACTAACCGTTATCCGAAAACTGAGACGTGCTTTGGAATTTCCAGGCGATCGACCAAAAACGTTTGGTAAATTACCTCTCTAAACAGAGCTGCAGATGTAGTATATAACGAACAAATGTGCTTGCACTTCATCATAAACACTATACTACATCTTCAAGTTAAGATACAGCATCACAATGAAACTATCCATCGTTTTCGTATTTGTCGTAGCTGTGCTGCTGGCAATCACAGGTCAAGCAGAGAGCAAAAACTTCTTCAAAAGAATTGTGAGTACAATAAAAAATTTTGACTATTATTTGTCTGTTTGACTATCAGTTTTATGATGTTTTACAAATTATGTTATGTTTCATATAAAATTCCCCTTTAATATATTTTGTAATACATATATTGAAATTATTTATTTGACTTATACCGAAAATAAACTAATATTAACTAATACAAGTATATTTCTTTATTTTTTTTTTTTAGGAAAAAGTAGGAAAAAACATTCGCAACGCTGCTGAAAGGAGCCTTCCCACAGTTGTTGGATATGCGGGTGTCGCAAAACAAATTGGAAAATAAATAAGACAGATTTTGACTATTAATTTATTTTATTTATTAAATATTAAAGTGCCATTGTAATTTTTCAGTATTTATGTATTAATAAACATATTTAATATATTTTGAGTTTTTTATTTGTTTACAATAACTTAATTATGACAAATATTGAACCTAAGGAAAGGAAAATAAAAATTGCGGGGTATTTAAGATTTATTGCTTAATAAAAGTTTTAATGAAAATATTAAGCAATATAATAACAAAAAAAAAACGTTTTAGTATGCTGAACATAAATGTATACTTCCAAGCACTGCATACTACAAATATGTTTATAGAAGTTAACACATTAACATTAAAATACAGGGTGTTTCCGTTTTTTTCATTCTTAATTTCGGGAAAACATAAAGCAAGACAAAATAATATTTATCTCTTTCCTTTATCTACTAAACAAATAAATATTTTTTGTTCAAATTTGGTATACAGTAATCATAATAAGATGTTAATATTTTGACCTGAATAACTTTTTCGAACTAAACCCAGTGCCATTAGTACGGGATTTTGTTCACCCTTGAAAACCTCTACGCCAATGGCAAAACATTATTTTCAGTGCAAATATTAAATTTTTATTTTATTTCCTGAAAAAAGTGCCCTTGAAATCGAAGGTTTGTTTTTCAGATAGTTTCAACGAACTCAACGTTTCATTAGCTCGCCCTGTATTAAGTTAATTTAAATTATTTTCCAATTCACTTCAAATGGACTCATAATATGTAGGTCTATTTTCTGATACCAAATATCTAGGTATACTAAAGAAATTACAAACAAACATTTCTACATTTTGGCTTAAATTACTACCAGACAGTCTGTGATCCATTACTTATGAAACACGCTGTATAGTTCAGTAAGTTATAATTGTGGATTTTTATAACTATTGTGATAATTGTAATTAAATAATTGACCGAAAGACATGACATAGATTAATTTTTTTTAATTTGAGTCATTATATTTGATTTTGCATATACAATATTATTTAAATTTCAATCACAATTATTAATTTTATGTTTATATGTAAAATCGGTAAGTGGTCGAGCGGTTTAAGACGTCAGTACTTGAATCGATGTGGCCAGTGTGTGTGGTTCGATCCCCGCGGCCGGTAGACCGTATATCAGCTATATTCGTGGAGAGGTTTGGCGCCCTCTCTGCGGGTATGGTAGGGTGGAAGAATGTTGGCTTGGGAGGAATTGATACCAGACGATGTTTGACTACCCCCCTAATTAATGAGGTTTTCTAGGTTTCCCTTATTACAATGGTGGTTAGAGCCTGCCAACGCAAGTCGTTCCTGGGTGAAAATGCGGCCTGCTAAAATAATAATGTGCCGTCCCCTCTCCCGCACAAGTCTCCGACTTCTGGGCTAATCCTCGTGATTAGAATGAGGGGTAGAGATATTATTATGATACTAATATAATCTATTGCAATAACAATAGCACTTCTCTCAAAACACTTTTTGAGCTACAGGAAGTACTAAGTAGAAATTTCATTAGATCTTTATTGATGAGGGAAACAATTAAGAACTAATCTTAATAAGATTGGTTACGTATACCTCAGCAGTTCAAAGCAAGCCATCAAAATCGTAAAGGATGCCATTATTATTGCAGTAGATTGTAGATTCATTTATAATTTTATTTGTATTTTGTGTTACTAAAATTAAGAAAAAATATCTATACAATTTCAATTATACGTTTTCTCCAGGGTATATAGCAGTGTACAGGTGGACAAGATGTTTAGAATAAGAAGTAAGCATATTTTTCACTTGTTCCATCATAGCATTTTCTAAATTTTATACCCCAATTGCACATTGAGAAAATTATTTAGGGCATTATATATATTATCCATCCAGCACAATTCTTTTAAAAAACTAGTAACAAATTATTAAGTATATTTCACGGTATCAGGTACAAAGTAAAAAGGTACAATACGCAATTTTTCAATGGGAAGCCATGTTCTCTAACCTATTTTTCCTCCAAAAGTTAAAGAAAACTATTTAGTTCTTAAGCATTATACTTGTAGTTTGGTTTTGCTTTAATAAGAAATGCCTGGATCGATTTTCTTTTTACACAATTATCTCATTAAAGATGCGAATCCTCGTCCATAAACATCAGCCTTAATGCATTATTTACATTTGTTAATTTCTTCCAAATAGCTATTTCATCGATGTTTCATCACTATCAATGTACAGACCCTTAACTAAATTTTCAGATGTACTCTGGAATTTCCACGCTGTCGATCAAAAGCGTTGGGTGAACTACCTTGCTCCGAAACGAACTTCAGATATAGTATATAACGGGTCAGTTTGCTGACGCTTGATCATAACCAAAGCATCACATCTAGTAAAGATACTTGAGCATCAAAATGAAACTTTCCATCGTTTTCGTCTTCGCCATAGCCGTCCTGTTGGCAATCACAGGTCAGGCAGAAAGCAAAAACTTCTTCAAAAGAATTGTAAGTACGACTTGTCATGAATTAATTCTATTTTTATATTAAAAATATAATTTAATTTCAATTTTGTTCAAAATTGTTCTTTAATGAGTTGTTTATATTGTATACTGAAATTTTTTGTCAAACTAATATAAAAAATAAACCTGTATATTACCTAATACGAGTATTTTTTTCGAATTTTTCAGGAGAAGGTGGGAAAAAACATTCGCAACGCTGCTGAAAGGAGCCTTCCCACAGTTGTAGGATATGCGGGTGTCGCAAAGCAAATTGGAAAATAAATCAGCAGCATATTTCATCTACTAATTTAATTTATTAAAGTGCCATTTTAATTTATATTTATTTATTTATTAATAAACATATCCAATGTATTTAATGGTTTTAATTTGTTCAAACCTTAACTATACTCGCGTCAAGAATTCAGACTTCTTACGTCACAGCTGACGTTACACATTTGTTTTTATTGTCAACGTAATTTTCGATATTTGGTCGCGTTAAAAACAATAATTTTTTGGAATTTAGTGCAATATATAATGCAAACTTTTAGTGTAGTATATAGTTTTATTACTATCAGTTGCAGTTGCTTAAATATTTTGATGAAAATTTAGTAAGTTATTCATTTGTTCGTATGACGTAAGTCGTCTGAATTCTTGTCGCGAGTATATCAAAAACATTAATAATCTAATGGCAGAAAAGCAAGATTTTAGTATGCATTGTTGCAATGCAATAAAATAATTACATATTTTAACACAAAAGAACACAATTCTGTATTAATCGAGGTCCACACGAAATTAAACAATTTAATGATAGAAAAACAAGATTTTGGTATGCCTTACATTATGATAGAAATCTACAAAATCTGGTAATATTAAATTTATTACAATAATTGATTAAATAAAAAATAGTTCTTAAAGGCAAAATTAGATTTTTATATTAATTTACACAATTTTTAATTTTAAACTAAAATTTTATCCAAACATTTTTTGCCACGTGTCGTGGTTTCATGGCTAATTTGATTTTTTGGTACAATGTAGGTGCCTACATTTTTATACAATCATGAAGTTAGGGTTTTTTTGAAAAATAAATAAAATAAAGACATTTTTGTTAACCGTTATAAATGATTACTCTTAAAATACATATTCTACGAAGATTTCTTCGCTTAGAAAATAAAAATTAAAGAATTTTCAAACACATGGAAATTACGTTAGACTGGTTTTGTTTACATTTAAAATAATTTCTACGAATTTCCAAGTTCTTCAATTTAATTTTCTCCATTATTATTATTAAAATTTAAACTATAACAAGATAGATAATACACATATATCTTGTAGGTATATGAACAAACATAACATTTTTGTTTATTAACAACATACCTAGTGATTTTTTAAAATTAAATGCATGTTTTACTATTAATTCAATTTGATGGATATAATATAATCACTAATTGCGTAAAGTTCACGACTGGAGATTTTGTTATAAAAATAAATCAGTAATTGTTCTTAATCTAACAAAGTTTAATGAACAATATTTAAGCGTTTATGCATATATAAACAACAAATTTAGTAATATCGGTCATGCTTTTATCATTTATGAAATGGAAACTATTTAAACTGTGTTTAAATTAAATGGGGTTCACAGAAGCGTTGATCTGTGTAAACTCTAAAAGCCACAGTTTAATTATAGCGTTTTATATATTAAAATATTTTAAGAAAGTCCATATCTGTTGTAAAAACTACAATACAAAATAAAAATAAAATTTATAATGACTAAACCACACGCTGATTGTGTTCGAGTTAATTTAAAATTTCCACTACTTTTTCAAATGGCTTATTTTAAAGTAATGTTATTGTATTCATTTTTATAATATACAGAGTGATTCAAGAACAAATAGCCATTTAGGAATAGCTTTCTTGCAAAATTTCAAGTAAGTAATGATAAATACAACATACATTTTATCTCACTCTCTCTGAACTTGATCACCTCGTATTTATATTTTTCTTAAAATTTCATAAGAAATATATTACTGAAGTTGGCTATTTAAATTTTATTCACCCTGTATACTTTTTATTTTGTTTGACGTTTTGTTTGAACTTTCTAAGCATGCAAATATGCTCATCGTTTTAAAGCAATTAGTGTATTAGCTTTCTTAATATTCATAAAAATTACTGTAGTTCCTAAGTAAAAATATAATATAGGTATTGTTTTTACTTTTAACTAAATTAAGAAAACTCCGGAGAAAGTAAAAATAATGACATTTTGTTGTACTTATCACTTTTTTTGAAGCTTGAAAAACATGTCTCTCTAAACATGACCAAGACTTTGGTATTCTATTTTTTATTAGAATTACTACTAAAATAATTAATGGGGTCTAAAACATGAAGCTTGGATTTCCCGCACGGATGATCAAAATAATTCGGTAAAGTACATTAGACTTCAAAATCTAACATAATATATTAGGCGTGAGTCTCTGTTCTGCATCATTGTGTACAACACTATCAAAGAAGACGATTTCGAAATCAAAATGAAAAAAATTTTATAGTTTCGGAGATACAGAATGTTGAAGTTACAATTCTGTTTTACTTTGTCCTCGATAACTTCATTATAAATTGCACTAAACACATAAAACGATTTGCTGTCAATTGTAGAGAGCGCCACCTAAAGTAGTTCACATGCATTTAAATTATCAAACATTTTTTGTGTCCTGGTGTATTTTATTTTAGCCAATAATTATTATTCTTTGACGTTTTTTTTTCTCCGAAAAAGGTGTACTTGGTAAATGTCGTTAACAAAAAGTTATGACGTTTTAACTACATCTGAAGTATTCTAGATAGCGCTTTCTACAATTAACAGCAAATTCCTTCCCTTTTCCGTTTTACAGACAACCTGTATCAACAATATTTTTCAGTATTATAATTCATTTAATCTAATAAATGGATGGGTATAATTACTTATCCTCACTTTTTCTTTATTTTGTTAGTAATTATTTTCGGAGCCATTTTTTAGGAAAAAGTCGGGAAAAACATTCGAAAGGCAGCAGAGAGAAGCCTTCCCACAGTTCTTGGATATGCAGCAGTTGCGGGAGCAGTTGGCAAAAAATAGAAGATAGTTAATACCCTAGCTATTTATATTTATTAAACTGCCATTATCAGTATAAGTATATGCAATGTGATATTATGTGTTAATTGAATAAAACATTACAAAATCAGATTTTGTCTTGTATCTTATGTTTAAGATAATTTATTGTAAAAACGTATTCCTGAATAAAATAGAATATTTAGTCAGTTCCTTATTGCTTCTGGAGTAACCCAGAGTTCTTATCTGGGTCCTCTTCTCGTTTTCGTATTTATTAACGACATGCATTGCTACCTACCTTTCATGGTTGCACAAATTAATTCATGCAGGCGACTTCAAAATCTTTTCTTCGGTCTCAATTGTCGATGACTGTGTTCATCGTCAATGGAAATAAATACATATAAATTTAAAATGGTATCCTTTCACAGCATAGTAAATTCCCATCCATCAAATCTTGATATGATCGAGATATTTTGGCAATGTGATATATTATAAAGATGCAGAAGTTTACATTGACAGAGAATTTACCACATACCATATATTCAGTATCGAGTTTTTTCCAGTGTGAGGGCATTAAGGCTTGTGATAAGACAAAAGTGTAACTCATTATATTGATCTAATTTAGCTATCTGACTGCATATACATCTATCATCTTGGTGATTTTAAATCGAGGTGATTCCTTTTGCCATTTTAGGTTTGAAATCCTTAATAAACTATGATTCCAAAATTACTAGTTTCCATGAAAAAGAAAGCATTAATAATTTCAAATAATATCACATTTCTTCAGTAATTTCTGAAGTTGTTTGACGCAGATTAACAAAAGTTGTGAAATTATGTAAATGATTGAAGGGAATAATTTATTATATGCCTATGTAAATCTGTCAGCCAGTGGTGGATATTTAGGAGAACCTTGCTGGGAAAGCTACGTCATTGTGTTTTTTAAAAAAATTATAGGTCCTCTTTCATATTTTTTTATTGATGTTTCTAATAAAAAAAAGTCCTGCAGCATTTTCTTCGTGTAATAAACGTCGAATTAAACCTTTTTTGTTCATATTTGTTTCATGAATTTGAATTACCTATTTAATACATGGCATGTTAAGTTAACAAATCATTAAAATACTCAGTTAAGATCAATTTACTTTTTTATGTGTGATATATTTATTTACATAGTAGTATTTCTTCTGTTTTTTTTTTTGTACTTTGTCCTGCCACTGGCAGTTACCCCATTGACGAAATAAAAGCTATAAACGAATATTAAAATAATGACCATAGTAATTCAAAAGCAAAAAAGTTCTTTATATTAAAGTTGCATAGACTCCATGACAAACGAAATGAAACTAATCACTATTTCAGTATAAAATTTTACTAGTACTGTTACAAAAAAGCATCACTGAGGCAACCTTTCCATTGCAAACTGCATAACACCTATCAAACCTTGCATTATGGGGAATAAATTTGTGCTGGAATCCTTCAGTAGTTCTTTACTGTATCTTTTCTGAAAAATATAAGACGTGTTACGCTACACACAACTAAAATTCTTACTTACAAATTTTCTATAGGATCTCCTCCACTTTATCTTCATGGTTTTCCCTGGTTGAGCGTAGATGTATGCCACACAACTCATAACCAACGTAGCGCCACATACTACAACCACTGATAATTTTTTAAGCAAATTCATAAGTTACAAAATCGGGTTTTTTCGTTTCTGCAATTTTTTTGGTTATGTGCCTGACATTTTTGACTTTGACAGTGTCGTTCTAAAATTTAATTGTTTTCTACACCACCATGTCATGGGGTTGACAAGGAGGAGTTATTGTTTTGAGATACGCTATCACAAATATTAAATATAGCAGAATTAAGATGGAAGCAATTACAATCATCTTTGTATGTTTTAATGTTTTGCAGTGATGTTGAACACATTAATTTTGACAACGAAACATTATGATACGTAATTTTAGTTTCAATGTTTTGTTCAGAACATCAGAAATAATATAACAAATTTTTTCGATCAAAAGTAGCAAAGAAAACTGTAAACATGGCTTGCTCAGCATTTTTTTAAATTTCATAAATCGAAAGTATAAATGAAAAATCTCTGCGCAATATTAAAATTTCATTCGAACAGTAAAATTAATTACAAATTACATTCACTATAAGTGCAAAAAAAGAATTTTTAAATAGTGCATAGTTTCAGAATCCTCAATAATAAGTACAAATGCGTCGGAAAAAAATATTTATTTAATAATAATAATGTTTATTATCCAAATGACAGTACAACTGTACAGGAATGGTCACAAGTAAATATTACAAACTAATACATATAAACATTACAAACACAGATATGTACTCGTCCATTGTATATATAAGTATATTTGTTTGTCAATGGGCCAAAAGCAAAGAAGAGCATGGCAACGTGCAATACAGAGATCTGATTTTGTATTCGACAAATTTAACGGAACAACTCTATTGCTTCATTCTAGAGAGGTGATCAACTAAAATTTACTATAAAACAATCCTTTTTTGTCTGACAGGGAAAACCTTATAACTCAGAAACATATCAATCACAAGTAAAGTCAACTTAAATTCTTTCACGTACAATGTTTGCAATAATATATTAATCACTTTCCCAAGTGTACATGCATTTTCTGTGGAATACAGGTACTAAAACAATATACGAGAACCTAAAAATACCGCAAATGATTTCAATCAGTTCATTCATGAGTCACATTTACTTTGCTGTGTCAAGTTCAATGGCAGAAACGTGCAAGGTTATTTAAATATCTATTTTATAATCGCAGTAGTGCTAATTAATTATATGATCGTAAAAATTAAGTAGTTATGCTTCATTAGAGTATTTCACATGAGTGGTAGGAATTTTACGATTTCAAATGAAAAGATTGAAGTGTAATTTCTAATTATTAAACATTTTACAAGTACAGAGGAATTTACTTTTTTTGTTATGAGTAATAATCAAAAGGAAAATAATTACAAAATTGTTCCTCGTGAATTCTATCATTATACAAACAGGATCTGGATAAAAATAGTGGGTCATCTTTTATAAATTTTGTATTATTTATTTATATATTTTTCGAGCATTAATCATTAAAAGATTTGTTTAAACTACAACAAATATGGCATTCTCCAGTAGATACTTCGTTCAGGTAGAAACCTTGTTATTAAACCCGTTTTCATGTTTATGACATCTCTTATATTTACAAATAAGATTATAGTATCGGCAAACCCTTTTATGAAAACAACTAGGGCAATTGACAAATATTATTCTTTAAAAGTAATTAGAAAGGTCCAATATCGTTTCGCTATTTACCATCAACCTATTCGAGCCACTATGGATTCTATAAGCAGTACTAAGAGTAAAGTGCCCTTATACAGATCAGTCTTTAACAATGAATTTAGAAGTAACGTTTGTTATGGTGTAGAGAATCATTACAAAATGGACGGTTCAATTACAAACAGACAGAACTCCAGAGATAATAAAAGTGCAAGTAAACATTTCGAAGAAAAATCAATCTATGAAGATGTACACGAAACCAAGGAAACCTCAACATTGGAACATACTGCTTACGTAGGATTCGCAAATTTACCCAACCAAGTATACTGGAAGGCAGCTCACAAAGGGTTTGAGTTTACGCTTATGGTTGTCGGAGCTTCAGGCCTGGGAAAATCAACCTTAATCAACTCCTTGTTTCTGACAGACATCTACAACTCCACTACTTACCCAGGACCTACAACAAGAAGCAAGAAGACAGTGTCAGTAGAGGCGACAACGGTGAAACTAAAAGAAGGTGGTGTGATCCTAACATTGACATTAGTTGATACTCCAGGATTTGGTGATGCAATCAACAACAGTGATGCCTGGGTGCCTATTATTGAGTATATAGAAAAAAGGTACGAAGATTTCTTTGTGTCTGAATCTAAAGTGAATAGAAAACCCGCACGTGACCAAAGAGTTCACTGCTGTTTGTATTTCATTCAACCAACAGGTCATGGTTTGAAATCTTTAGATGTAGAGTGCATGAAACTCCTTTCGAATAAAGTAAACATCATCCCTGTCATAGCAAAAGCAGATACCTTGACTCCAGAAGAGTGTACTGCGTTCAAAAAACAAATTTTACAAGACATTGAACTTAGCAATATAAAGATATACACATTCCCAGATCTCTCAGAAGAAGATGAGGGATATGAATTAAACAAATCTTTAAAAGAAAGAGTTCCTTTCGCAGTAGTTGGTTCTAATACCACCATAGAAGTAGACACTAAGAATGTTAGAGGTAGAAAATATTCATGGGGCGTTATCGATATTGAAAGTTTAGAACACTGCGATTTCATTGCTTTGAGAAAAATGATGATTTCCACCCACTTGCAAGATTTAAAAGATACGACGCACAACATCCATTACGAAAACTACAGGTACCGAAAACTCTCTGATCTCAAAGGTAAAGGAAGAGAAGTGGTAAAAAATCCACTTCTTGAATTCGAAGAAGAGAAGCAGAGTCATGTATTGAAACTGAAGAAAATGGAAACCGAAATGGAGGACTTACTCAAGAAGAAGGTACGAGAGAAGGAAAAAGAATTGAAGGATACTGAAAAACTCTTGATTATGAGATACGACGCTACAAAAAAGTCGTTGGAAGAAGAAGCTAAGGAACTAGAGGAGAAACGGAGAGTGTTTGAAATGGAAAGAGAAGCTTGGGAAAACGAAAAGATAAGGGGTAGTAAGGAGTCCATTGAATTAAAAAGGAAGAAGAGAGGTCTATTTTAAATAAGTTGCTAGAAAAAATTATGAGTTGTTGAAAAAAAATTGTAATAAATGGTTTCTTCGTAATGTGCAGTTATTCTTTCGACTCATATACAGGGTGTTCTGTAAAGAATGAACTATATTTTAAAACTAGTTTCCTTGGATAAAAATAATGTAAATTAAATCAACTTACTTTAGTACAATTTTACGTCCTTAGAAGTTATAGACATGAGAAGATGCATTTTTTATTTCATTTTTTTACGATAAGTTTCTTATTATTTGTCTAATTGCACTAAAATTCCGGAAAAAACGTTTTTATGTTAGATAAATCCTGAATGCATGTGTCGATATATTATTCCTTTCAGATTCTCTTTAAGAATAGAGATCTTTGGAAAACTATTAGCTCTGTACATTTAACTCAAAAATCAATTACATATTTGTGTTCATCTCACAAAAAAACTTTTTCTTCCAAAGTTGAATACAATAATAATTACCCAACTAATAAGAAAATTATCGTACAAAAAAATTAAATGAAAAAGTACTTTCTCAGACCTTATAACTTCTTAAGTACTTACGCAAAATTGTAAAGGTAAGTTGATATAATTCAAATTATTTTTTTTCCAAGAAAGCTAAAGTATGACCCATTTTTTACTGAACACCCTGTATATGTTGAAAAACCAAGTAAACCTAGAAGTAATAGATCTGTAGTCTTTGCCATTTTAGATTTAAATTGAATAATATTAATGAATTTGTGATAACAAGATCTAATAAGCTATGTCAAATTACATGCAGAGTTTAGAAAAAATATCTATTCAAATGTAATCGTAATAAATGAATCAAATCTGCTTCTAAGCATAGTAGATTTATATTCATAGCTTAAGTGTAAAAAATGTAGGTATATCTGTTTTAGTTTCTTTAGATATTTTTAATAGTTTCATTGTTTAAGTATTGTTTAAAGTGAAATAAGCATAAAAAATTATTAGTCATTAAAATTTACATGCCTTTGGCTACGTTTACGTCAAAAGCATAATATTCTAAGTATCTAAGAATAAAGCGTTGGTATTTTTCAGATTTGAGAACAAAGCGATTTCATTCATTTGACTGTCAAGGCCTGCGGCTGAGGTTTACGGTATTTTACTCGATGATTAGTTATCTTAATTACAGCTGTGCTAGTCGCTTATAAGAAATCAATCAGAGATTCGACTGAACAGACTTGAAAGAGTTGAAGAAGAACAAATTCCGACGTGTAGGAAAAGGGGATGTTTGAATTTTATCGCGGAAACTTCGGTACTTCCTTGCTTTGGATAGGTGTGTACACATATATAAAAATCCGTTTTTGGAGAGTTAAAGCACAGTTCAATAGCATCTGTTAATATTACACCATTCCAAAATGAAGCCAGTAGTATTTCTTGCCATAGTTTTAGTTGTATTGCTGGTATGCGAACAAATATACGCAAGACCAGGAATTGAAGAAGAACTGAAGAACGTGGTAAGGTTTTGTTAAAAATTTTGTAAATAATAATTGATATTCAGACTGTTCAAAATTACACTTATGTCTGTATAGTCGCGTCAAATTAGCATGAAAAACGTGAAAATAGACAACTTTTTGCGGAGAAGTCCGATTGAGGTGCGATTTTCTGAAAAATGTTCAGGGAATTTTTTATAACAAAAGGTACATCTAACCTCTGTACGCTCGCAAATTTTCAATTGTTGAACAAATGACCCATTTTTGTTGAACATATGGCAAATGTCACACACGATTCAACAAAAATGTCTGAAAAATGTTCTCTCGGGGGTTTTCGAGGTCCCTCTTTATCACTTTGGTGATAGCTTTATTATTTATTACTAAATTGTTGTAACTGGGATAAACTAAAACTAAACTAAATTAAAAACTCCACCCTCGAAATCACTAGAGAACCGGAATTTTTTCCAGGATATCTGGCTTATTAAAGCAAACCATCGGCACAAGATTTTTGCGAATATAATTGTTTATTGTTCGATTGTTGCAACCTCGCTAATTAACAAATTAATAACTCTACTCCCGGAATCGTTAGAGAACCAGATTTTTTTGCAATAACTCTGGGATTATGGGGAGAACCATCGGCACAAGGTTGTTGCACGAAATTGTTTATTTTTCTATTTTTGCAACCTGGCTAATTAACAAATTAATAACTCTACTCCCGAATCACTAGAGACCCGAAATTTTTTCCGGGATTTCTGTCTTTTTAAGGCAAACCATCGGCACAAGATTTTTGCAAATGTAATTGTTTATTGTTCAATTGATCCCAGAGTTATTGCAAAAAATATCCGATTTTCTAACGATTCCGGGAGTAGAGTTATTAATTTGTTAATTAGCGAGGTTGCAACAATCGAACAATAAACAATTATATTTACAAAAATCTTGTGCCGATGGTTTGCCTTAATAAGCCAGAAATCCTGAAAAAAATTCCGGTTCTCTAATGATTTCGGGGGTGGAGTTTTTAATTTGTTAATTAGCCCAGTTACAACAATTTAGCAATAAATAATAAAGCTAACACCAAAGTGATAAAGAGGGACCTCGAATCGTGTGTGACATTTGCCATATGTTCAACAAAAATGGGTCATTTATTAAATAAAAAATTACAAATTTGCGAGCTTACAGAGGTTAGATGTACCTTTTGTTATAAAAAATTCGCTGAACATTTTGCAGAAAACCGCATCTCAATCGGACCTCTCCGCAAAAAGTTACAAGTGAAATGCTAATTTGACGCGACTAGTAATTATATTTGATACTCGTACAGGTATCTTATAAATATTACACAAATATTGTTTTGAAGGATTTTTATTTTATTTTAACAATTGTAAAGGCAGATATTTATTTTAGGAAAGAGCAGGTCAAAGGATTAGAGACGCAGCAGAGAGGCTTCTACCTACACTTCAAGGATATGCAGCTCTAGCCAAACAATTTGGATTGTCATCCGATAAGGACGACTGATAAATACCTTAATTAACACTATTTATCCCATAATTTATTATTTCTTATAAAATAAATATTATTTTAATAATATAATGTTTTGTTTATTTGACTACATTGGTAAATAAAAGTAGCACTAAACTATGACTCTGTCGTCTTTTTGATATACAGGACCCTATCAATTATTTCTTCAACTGAAAAAAGAAAGAAATTAATTATATTGTCCCAAAAAACTTTATATTTTCAGTAATTCCGACAAAACGGATTACATTTGTAATTTTTTATTATACCTAGTACAAAAAAGTTGACCTCAAACAGCTCGATTTTCGAAATAATAAATAATTAACATTTACAAAATTAGATATAAAAAAGTGGCGCCCTGTATTTCAAAAACAGAAAACAGCATATATGGCATCCATGGAGGTGTAGATAACCTTTGTTTATGAGTATTTTTTATGTAAGAATACTTAGAGTTTTCATTTTTGCTATGAAATTATCAAAAAAATATACACAAAAAAGTGGGTATTTTTGAAGAATTAGCCTTCATGTTTTACCTGCCTCTGAACAAACTGTATTGATTTCTTGTTAGATTTTTAAAAAGAGCATAATGTTATAGGATTGTACAAAACTTATTTTATTTATTTCTACACGTTTGAAAAATACTAATTAAAAATCGTCATTATGAACTAACCACCCTGTATGTCAACAAGTAAACGTTTTAGGATATTTATATAGCCTATATACAGGGTGCTAAAAAAAGAGTGCAAAATATTTCAGGAAGTAATAGTATGAACCAAAATAAGCAGAAAAGTCTTAATAAACATGGGTCCGCAAAGTAACGGTTGCGGAGATATGGATCACTATTCGTTTTTCAAACATTTTATTTTATTAGGAATAAACCGACAAAGGAAGCTTTTACCAAACAAAAAACAAAGTTACACATGCTCAAAGTGCCCTCCGTCCATTTCCAAGCAGGCACGACATCTTCGTCTCAACGGTATTCGAACTCTTTCGAAAACACCCTCCTTGTTTTGGATTTCTTGACACTTTTGATTAATCCGTAGCTGCAGCTCTCCCAGGCTATTTACAGGAGTACCATACACTAATGTCCTCAAATATCCCCAAACAAAGAAATCTAGAGGGTTCAGATCAGGCGATCTTGGAGGCCATAAAACAGGTGTAAATGCTCTCTAACGTCCATGGAAAAATGAGCTGGAGCACCATCATGCTGGAACCACATTTGTTGCCTCTGATTCAAAAGAATTCAAAAACTCATACAGTGTGTTCTGCAGAAAGTTGAGGTAAGCAGCGCCTGTTAATCGGTTTGGTAAAACAACAGTACCTAGAAACCTGTCACCTACAATACCCATCCAAATGTTTAATGAAAAACGTGCCTGATGTCCAGATTCTACTAGAGCATGAGGATTTTCGTCGGCCCAAATATGCGTATTGTGAAAATTAAACACTCCATTTCTTGTGAAAAGTAAAAAGAATGTTTGCAAGAAAACGTGGGTCTTCAGCATCATGACGTAGAAACCAGCGGCAAAAAACCAAACGTGCTTGATGATCATTTATTGGATTTAAGGCCTGTACTCGTTGCACATGGTATGGAGCAGTTGCTTGTGAAGGATTCTCCAAACAAGAGGACCCCTAATTCTTACCTCGGCTGATATTCTCCGCACACTCGTACCTGGATTCTGCTGTCCTGATGAAAACGCGAGCATCTGGACCTCTTCTATTTGGATAGCGTCTATGATATTCAGGAACTGCCGCTTCTGCATTTGCATCACAAAATCCATAGCAACAATGAATATCTGCGTATTCGTCAGAAAAAAGCATTTTTCAGATTAATACTTACACAACACTCTAATAACAATGTTAACAATAACTCAAAATTAAATTACCTGACATAATTCAATTAACTGTCATTATAAAATGTAAGAACACTGACAGTAGTAGTATTTTTTGTTTCATGGCCTACTACGACAGATTAAAATTTGTTTGAATTCCAGTTGCTTAAAGAATTTTAATTTTTCACTGGCAAACGGTGTGTCAAACGAAAAAAGTAAGGAGCCTTTTTCTGTGGTAAATTGAACAAAGATACTAGAAATAGTTTTTGTTTCTAAAAAAACATTGGCGTACCATTTTTATTAAAATTTCTGTCCGTACGCACACCACTGGTGGAAGAAAAATAATATTTTTTACGTAAAAATATGTATCCAGATTACCTATTCAAAGATTCCAAATTTCATTTAAATATCTAAAGTAGTTTTAAAAATATTAATAAATTTGGAACTTTTGATAAAAATTTTTACACCCTGTATATTTGTAACGAAGCATTTTTCGAATATAGTTTATAACACAAACTGATATTATTTTGTGGTTCTCTGTCTGCCTCTAAAGTTTCCGCTTTCGAAAGTGGACCACCCTGTATAATATTTAATATTAGAATATTTTATTATACAAAGCTTACATTTCTTTATTAGATATTTCTGGCCTATGCGCCTCCGATTCATCAACATACCGTTCAGCGACAGTTGATGATTTCCAACCACCATGTTTTTTTACTGTCATCAAGCCTGCTCTAGATTCAACTAAAATTGTAGCAGACAGTCCTCGAAATCCTTGACATGTATATGACAGCATTTTCAAGGAGAAAAAAAATTGGCTACTTTTTCAGGTTTCTTATAAAATTGATTGTTACCAACAACTTGATATACAGTATGCGCCAAAAGTATGGAATAAATTCAATAAAAACGAAACAATTATTTTTTGGGAAAAATCCTCAAATAGGTCAATTTTTAATTTAAAAAATATATATTTTAACGTAAAATGCGATTTTCAAATGTCATTTGTTTTCAAATAATGACGTCATCGATTTTTTATTAAATGGCAACACCATACATACATCAGGCAGTACTAAAATTTTGCCCTCTTACATAGGAAAGCTTTCGAGTAAATGACGATTGAATGTTAGAAAACGTAAATTTTATCCATACAAAAGTAATAATTCTGAGGTATGTAAAATAAAATACAACTGATTAAATTTTATACTTAAATTAAATGTTCGAATTGCCATCCACCAACTTCTTGACAATGCGCAAGTCTGTGAAGAAATTCTTCTTGCACATTATGAATGATTTCTGGGGTAACTCTGCGTATTTCGTCCCGAATGCGATTTTGAAGTTCTTCTAAATTACGTGGTTTATTAATGTACACTTTTGACTTCAAGTATCCCCATAAAAATGGTCAAGAGGTGTAAGATCTGGCGATCTTGCAGGCCATTCTATCGGTCCGCGTCTGCCAATCCACCTCCCAGGAAAATAGTTGTCCAAAAAATGTCGTACAGGGCGCGCATAATGCGGAGGTGCACCGTCTTGCTGAAACCATATGGTATCGTCAGGAATGTCAGGGTCATTATCGTTAGGAAAAATTACTGCAAGGGCTGGAACAAGGTCATTTTGTAGAAACTCTAAATATCTCCTGTAAGGGTTCCTTCAAAAAAGAAAGGCCCTACTATTCTGTCGTCAACTATTCCAGCCCACACATTTAATTTCTGAGGGTGTTGGGTATGTGCCTCTGCCATCCAATGAGGATTTTCCCGAATCCAATATCTGCAAGTTTGACGGTTTACTGTATCATTCAGACAAAATGTGGCCTCATCTGAAAAAAGTATTTGCCGGTGTAAATTTCTATTTCCTTGACATAAATCCATTAGAATTTCGCAAAAGTGTAAGCGGCGATCGGAATCATCTTCATTGAGTTCCTGCACAAGTTGAATTTTGTAGGGATGATATTTTTCCTTCCTCAAGATACGTAGCACTGTGCTCTGACTAGTGTCGTTGTTTAATGCAACCAATCGTGAAGAATTATGAGGATTATCCACCATACTTATCAAAATGTTCTGTTTCTGATTTTCATTAATGCTTGGACGTACAGGTTTTGGAATATTTACAACATTGCCAGTTTCTCTAAATTTAAACTCTGCCTTACTGACTGTTAATTAGCTGATAGGGCGATCTGGATATTTTTCATTAAATAAATCGCAAACTTCCTGTTGCGTTCTAGTCATATTCCCTCATCCGATAAGAATTAAAATTTCAATTCTTTGAGTAACAGTTAAATGTGCCATAATACTTTAAATTGAATAATAATTTCTATGTCGCTTACAATACTTATTAGAATATCGGTGTGACAATGACACTTTGCAAAGATTTTCACCTACGTGATCCATAAAAGAACTATGGAATTCGAAAAACTAAACTTGATAACATTTTTGCTTTATTTTGATTGATTTACGTTTTCTAACATTCAATCGTCATTTACTCGATAACTATGTAAGAGGGCAAAATTTTAGTACTGTCTGATAGAGAATTAAACGATCTTTCAGAATCAAGGAAAAAAATATGGTGTTGCCATTTAAAAAAAAATCGATGACGTCATTACTCGAAAACAAATGACATTTGAAAATCGCATTTTACGCTAAAATATGTATTTTTTAAATTAAAAATCGACCTGTTCGAGGATTTTTCCCAAAAAACAATTGTTTCGTTTTTATTGAATTTTTTCCATACTTTTGGCGCATACTGTATTTTCCATTGCGATATGCATAAAACAGGCGGCGATCCTTTGCTACTGCTGGACAAAGGGCTACGCACATTCTAAAATTTAATATAATTTTCAATTACTATAAATCTCCTGGTTACATCATTCTTTGTTTACCTAAGTTTCACAATTAATAACGTTCCCAAATCTTCAATATTATCTGATGTTACCTGGTTGATTTCACAAATTCGACAAACTTCAGCAATCCTAAATGCAAAAACAACCTTGGCCATTAAATAAACCTCACCAGGAGCATTATTTAAAAATTACACTAATACGTATACTCGTAATAATCGTAGATTTCTTGGACATGTAAGCTTTGCCATTTTGCTTTAAATACCTATGTAATTAGTTTGCAATATTTTAAAATGTCTACACTATTATTGGATTATAACGTACTTTTAATGATTGAATAATTCGACTACACTGTTGATGGTTTTTGATGATGTGTCAATTTCGAAAAATGCCATCAATAACACCATCTCCGAGAAAGAACTGCATGTCTTTCATGCCTTTCATTCCATAAATCTTGAATAGGCGGTTTCGTACATTTTCCGTGATTTAGTTGGTATTTTAGTACCTAATTCCACCTTCGCTGCTTCTACTAATTCCGGTGATGTGAGAGAAAACTCTGAATCAGAAATGTCCATTTTTGAATTTGAATAATATTCAAAATAACTACTAAATAACTTAAGTGCGCAATTTTTTAACCCAGTCACAGAATTAAATTGACACATGTTTGATTACTTTAAAGGTTCCCTTAGCAACGCAAGTTCAACTTCAAATTTCTTCTGATATTGTATCTAATAATATGTTTTTTCAATATTAAATCGTCATTTTTCCTGTTACAGAGAAAATAATGTTTTATACACGGGTAAAAATATTTTATTTTAACTCTCGCTATTTGTCTCAACACAACCTCAAGCTAAAAACACTTTTCCCTTGTATAATAAATTACTGTTATTTTTCTTGAGTTAAAAATGAAGTATATTTATTTAAAAAATAGTACATTATACTATAAGAGAGAGAAATGCGTTATTTTGGCAGAGGTGCAATTTGAAGCCCGAGGGCTACACTGCACCGGGGACGAAATAGCATCTCTCCCGAATGGTATATAGAATTTTTTCCACGGTCTCATTAACTTAAAAATACATATTTTGTCATTATGAAGTAAGTAGCACCAGAATTATTGTATTCGGATTTGAGCATTTATTTAGTAGTCGTTGAGTTATTGTCATAACTACAAAATAAACAAACCAAAAAAATTGTCAAATTAAGGTGCTAGTTTGGTTTAGTTTAAAGTTTGTTTAGTGCACAATGAATAATTGTGAGTCGGAAGAGATTGTGGAGGCTGCAAATATTGCAATAAGCAATTTGGTGCCTACGGAGTCAAGGGCTTTATACGATATAGCCTACAATCGGTTCAAAAAGTGGTGCGCCGAGAAAAATGTTCAAGTATACAGCGAGAATGTTTTGTTGGCATACTTCAGTGAAAATGCAAAGAATTACAAGTCTTCCACATCATGGACGCAATATTCTATTGTTAAGTCATGCTTGATAATTTACGACAACATAGATACAAGCAAATTCTCCAAGCTGATCGCATTTTTGAAAAGAACCGGTGACGGATATCAAGCGAAAAAATCGAAAATATTTACAAAGGGTGAAATCGACCGTTTTCTATCAAGTGCAGATGACAAGTAATTCTTAATGATTTAGGTAAGATTATTTTTGTTGTTAGGTATTTCAATTATTAAGAATTTTGATTTTTTATAGGTTGGATTAATTCTGGGGATTGCCGGAGCTTGTCGAACTGATGAACTAGTCAATTTAACTGTAGATGATATTGAGGATGTAGGTTCTTCCTTGATTGTAAAAATTCCAAACACTAAGACAAAGATTCCACGAACCTTTCTGGTTACCGATGTGGGAAACATGCTTGAATTGTTTCGAAAATACCTGTCCCTTCGTCCTCCCCACGTCAAGCATAAGCGCCTTTTTTTGTACTACAATGCAGGAAAATGTAGTTCGCAGCCAGTTGGCAAGAATACCATGGGAAAAATTCCGAGTGTAGTAGCTTCGTATTTAAAATTACCTGATGCTGCATGTTATACTGGTCACTGCTTACGAAGATCTTCAGCGACATTACTGGCAGATGCTGGTGTGGATATCACGACAATAAAGCGTCATGCTGGTTGGAAATCAACGACAGTCGCTGAGGGTTATGTCGATAACTCCATTGAAAATAAGACCAAAATTGCTAATCAGGTTTTAGTAGGTACCGCTACTAGCGCAATCACAAAAAATTGTAAATGTAAGCGAAAATAATATTCCTTCTAATATTAATTTTGAAAATTGTACAAATGTAACATTTAATTTAAATGTCAATAAATAATTTCAATGTTATCTTTTTTTTGCATGAAAAACGTTCTCCATAATGTAAACTCCCTTGGGAATAATCGACTACTTCTGTTTTAATTTTGATGTCATAAAAACTGATTTCTACTCCCGACCGTGGAAAAACTATATTTTTTACGGAAACCACAGAACTTTTACATCAATTTATCATAATAAATGTAAACAAATTGTAATTTAAACCCGCCTATCAAACAGAAATGTCATCGATGCATAAAACCACCGGATGAAAAATTAAGTAATCTGAGATACGCATGTTTAAAATTTTTACTCCTTTTTTCAGGAATTTTCATAGCCACAGCACGCCTGTGGGTTTTTTTATAAATACAGTGATATTAGAGCAAAGTCATGATCTTTGTCTTTCTGAAGGAAGTATGACTTTTTACTGAGTCTACCACAACTTCCGTTTCATCATACTTGCTACGACAAATCCAGTACGTAATAACTTATCTGTCTACGCTATATAAGCCACCGTACAAAATTTTCAATTTAGTTTCGTTCTATTTTACTGCCAGACAACTAAAAAATAATGTGCTCTTCCAAAATCTCTGTTCTGACTGTTCTAGTCCTAGTAGCATGTGCATCAGCAGCGCCAAAACCTTTCGATTTTGAAGAAGTTGTAAGTATATAAGTATTGCTATGGATAGTTTAAATATTGTCTATACAGAATAAATTAAATATTTTATATTCATTTAAAATAAATACTTACTTACTTACGTCCCATTTTATTTTTTTAGTATTTAAGTAGTTGGATTACTTTAAAATTGCATTCTATTTCAGGGGCGAAAATTGCATAACTTTGGAGAAAAAGCGCTTCCAGCTGTTAGGGGAGTATGCGGATTTATAAATGCTTACCAAGGCTACCCTCAAGGATACCCTCAAGGATACCCTCAAGGATACCCCCAAGGATACCTCCAAGGATACCCGCAAGGTTATCCCCAAGGGTACCCTCAAGGATACCCTCCGTTAAACCCTCAACCAAATCTCCAGGTCCAGGGATACTATCCTCAAGTCTCGGAGATATCTCCATCAAAATTTAATAAGCAGTTTCCTTTGAATAATCCCAGCGAGCAAGATGATTTGATCAAATTTGATCCTACAAATAATGTAAACATTCCTCCACAACAAATTCAAGATATTTTAAAGAATTTTAACAAGCTACCGAAATTAGATTAGAATCAACAAAATTGTGATTAGTGTTTTACACAGTGTCCACACTGAAAAGAATTCTACATTAGAGTTCATTTTTGTGTAAAATATTTTAATTTCTAAAAATAATGGAGATAAAAATTAAATAGATCAACTTTTCATTTGTTTTGTTTTTTTTGTATAAAATATATACATTTGCCGATCTCTATCTGTAAAAATGATGCAAATAAAAATTTATTGGAACACAATTCTACATTTGAACTATTTTTCTTCGTAAATAAAAAGTACAGTTCGAAATATGCCTACTAAGGAAGAAACACTCCTCCAAATGGAGATCACCTTTGGAAAGGAGACAAGTTCATATAATCCTTTTCCTTATTCTTATCGCTCCTTCATTTGAAGGGGGGCAAGACTTTATCCCCGCATTCAGGAAATCCAGGAATGTTTACTGTAAACTACGTATATTGGATATTGTTTCTAAAGTGAACAATATTCCAAATGCCTTACATAATACTGTACCCAATTTTAAGAAGGTTAATCTTATTGATCAGCATATATCCGAGCTTGATTGGGAAATTATTATGAGTACCAATTCTGTGGATGATGCTGTCCAGCAGTTTTATAATAAAAATATTTTTTGCCATTGAAGCTCATGTACTACTCGTCATACCCGGTTTGGTTTAATAGGGAAATAATTGTTTATTTAAAACACAAAAGCGAAGCGTGGAAAATATATAAGGGAACCCGTAGTATGGAAGGCTATGACCATTTTAAGAATATTCGTGCATTATTGAAAATACAAAAAACTGAAGCATATAACGCGCATATCTTATCAGTTGAGAGTGACATAAGAACCAACCCCAATAAATTTTGGTCTTTTATAAATAGTAAATCCGGTTCGTATTCTATGTCCACTGCATTGTCTTACAATAACGAGCAGCTCACGAATTCTCTTGACATTGTAAATTCGTTTGCAGATTATTTTTCAGTCATTTTCACCTGGCGTTGATAAAAGTGATATACATTTCACCGCCTAGATTCAGTTAATGTTCCACTGCTTCACTGCTCGTGAATGAATTTACTTAAGATGAGATATTGTAAGCGCTGAAAAGACTTAACCCCAATATGACTGCTGGACCAGATCTTATTCCGGGATTTTTTTCTAAAAGATTGTGCCATTGTACTGTGCAAACCTTCAGTGCATGATATTTAATATCCTTCTAAAGGCATTAAGATTTCCAAATGTGTGGAAAAAAGTTAGAGTCCAATAATGATACTCAATAACTTTTATAAAGTTTTTGAAACAGCATTGCACAACCGGATCTCCCATCAAATGCGAAAAATGAGATTTCTGAAGATCAACACGGTTTCTTGGCTGGTCACTCAGCTGTGTCAAGCCTTATACAGGGTGAATCTTAAATAAGTACAAATATTTTAACTGCTGGTGTAGTTCGTCATTTAAATCAGTCTAGTGAAAGCCATTTTTAAAAATGTCTAATATTTACGGATATATTAATTTTTTAAAAACATACCCACATTTTGAGGACCGCTGGCTGATTTTTCATCCAACAACGTAATGAAACATATGATTTGTTGCGAGGTTGCCATATCTCCTCCAATATAAATATTACGTTTCCTTTAACATAATAGTTCTATTTTAAAAATACTTGTTTTAAGCATAAGTACAGTAAAATTGGGTATGTAGTATGATACGCAGCAATATTAACATAAATTTTAACATCTGAACTAACCTTACTATACTTCAACGATTAAAAATGAATTTCCGCAAGTTCAATACTACCGTAAAATATTTAGGAAGATATTACGTGATATTACTATGTCCAATGTTCAAAAATTATACATAAACGTGCACACAAGCTTACCTGTTTGTTAAAAAATTAACTATTTAATCAGTAATCCACATTTCACAAGTTAAATGTCATTGTACACTGTTAGAAAGGGACACAAAACACAATTTCCTTAAGTTATTTTATGAAGAATAACGAAAAACTATGCACGCGTTTTTTATTTAAAATGGAAAAAATGTCAACTTTTAGCAAATTTTATTGTTATTTTCATGCATTATGTGGGGTTAACAAGTTTGACTTGGGCTTCCGATAATCTGTCACGACAGTCAATGACAGTTTGATAATAAAAAATAATATAAAATGTTACACTTGACAAAATTCGCTAAAAGCTGAGATTTTTTCTTCCTTGAAGCAGACATTTGTGTAATACTGGCAACACTGTGAACCACACGTTCAGTCTGCAGCACTATAACTCATAAAAGTATGAAGGGTCGGTCTAGGCCAGCGGTCCTCAACAAGTTTTCTACTGAAAAATTACGAAATTTATTTAAAATTTCACTTTTTTATTTCTGATTTTTTTGTAAAAAAACTATTAATTATGTGTTCTACACACAAAACTATACTGCTGGTTAAAATATTTGTACTTATTTAAGATTCACCCTGTATATAAGGCACACTTCATTGGTGAGATCATCGATAAGCGAAGTCAAATAGATGAAATCTACACTGACTTTTTCCTTTCCTTTGATACAATTGATCACAAGATTCTACTTTTAAAACTAAGATTCTACGCTTTCTCTGACTCACTAGTGGACCTGTTTTGTTCTTACTTTTCTAGTCATCAACTTTATGTGCAGCTTTGAAGGTACAAGTCTCTTGAATTTCTTCTGCGCTTTACTTAATTGATGGTGAGTATGTTCCCAGGGGAATAGCAAACCACATTTTACTGCAGCGTACTAAACTTTGCAGTCTCTCTTCAAGAAGAATAACCTCTTCAATTATTCACTTACACAAACTTCTGCATAGCTCCATTAAGTCAGAAGAACTTTTATCTCAGATCGCTTTTAAAACACCAACTTTTAATTCGCGAAACAGTGCCATTTTTAAGTTGCCTCAAGCATGGATACATTCTTTATTGGTGTTGCTTTGTGCATTTCTTTTTAGATTATTTTATTTTATTCGCTTTATGTATTTTACTCTATGATTCCTCATCCTGTAACTGGGTTAATTCCGTGGGGTGTTGTAATTAAATAAATAAATAAATAATGCATGTAATGAAAGTTTTGATTGACCTTATTACATTATTGCTGAAAATTGTTGGTATTTAACGATTATAAGCGAAACATTTTTCAGAATTTGTACACTTATCTACGTACATTACATATAAAATCTACGTTTTTCCTGTTGGAACTTATCACCCAGGAATTTTCTCACCGCAGGTGATATAAATATGATAAATGCGTTATTTTATTTGGTGTTTTTTCGTTATCAACGTCCGCTTACATTATAATATAATTAAAATTCAACTATAAGTATCTTTGAAGTTCTTATTTCATTCCCTTTTCAATATCAAAAAGAATTAGAACCATGTGCTCCTCTAAGTTATTTGTTGGTATGATTCTATTACTTATAGGATCTACATTAGTGCTAGCCAAACCTTCACCATTTAAAAAAACTGTAAGTACATTGTTTTATTATTTATTATTTAAATGCAGATATAAAATATACTAGGTATTAGTACTTATGATTATGTTTAAAACAACTTAAATCGTTATTAACCAGGACATTACTATGATTAAATATTATACTTATTATTGGAAAAATTTTATCAAAGAAACTAATAGCTGTGCCAAGGAGGTTTAATGTAAAATTAAATAATTGAAATATTCTTTCAAATTACATAAAATTGTCTGTAATATTTTACTCATTTGCAAATTCAAATAATATTTTTTCATATTAATGATAACATCCTTATTTAGCTTCTATAACATAATTAGTCTTCTTTCTAAAAAAAATATATTTAGTACTAGTTTAAAAAAAAGGTTTGTAAATTCAAAATGTGTAAAAACCTCAACCAATGTTTCTAAAATATTCTGCCAAATGTAAACAAGGAATATAACAAGTAATAATAAGCAAGAGTTTGCTATAAACATGAGTTTAAAAGAATATAGCAAAATTACAGTGTGATGTATTTAAATTGTTTCTTAAATGTCTCCAAAACGTATTGTTAGCTCTAAACCAAATTTGACAAAGGTGTTCAAAAATATTTAAGATTTCCTACAATTTTCTTTCTTACACCATTTCTGTATTTCTAGAAAATGGTCAATTTTTGAGATTAATGACAAGTATACTTTTTTCTTCAAAAACGATGTAGGTTTAAGATTTTTTTAAATAAAAAACGTGATAACGTTAGGGCCAAAAATGTTACGCTTACATTTACGTCACAAATGGACGAATGTGGCGCCCTCTAGAAAATACGTCGAAATAAGGAACATATATCTCTCATTCAAAAATATCTATTTCCAAATTTTTATGTTGAGACATTCAACGATAGTGTAATTATTGCAAAAAATCACTTTTTACATTCCAACTGAAACCCTTAATCTTTTTTATTATCAACATTTCATTAGGGCAAGTTGTCTTAAATCTTAAATGAAGCATTGAGTTGAAAACAAGGACGAAGAGTCAGAGATCAGTTTTGTTCTCCGATAGAGCTGAAAGAGTAGCTAGGTTTACTATTATTTCCAGCCCTAGTAAGATTTTTAATCAAGCCAGGAGATACAGGGCCTAAATGTTGTTTCATAGGTATGCCATAGATTTCATAGTACTGTAAAGACGAGTTTAATAAAATCGCAAACAGAAAATGTTTATAAACCGAATAAAAAATCATTTTCTGAATATATTATAGCAGAAAAGCTGACACACATTTCTATTTATTATAATCTAATAAAATTATCTATTTCTTCTAGGCTAGAATTCCACGTAATATTAGAAATATTGTACCAAACCACCCCTACCTGCAATCTCAAAAAAATCTCTTAGACTCTCACCAAAGAGATCCGGACCCTGAAGATTATTACTACGATGAATATTTCTATGATTATTATCCAGAGGAGAACTACCAAATTCAAAGCGAAGAAGTAAATGCAGAAAAGAAGGATCTACAGTCTCTAGATTCTCAGCGACTCAGGAAAGCAATAGACAGCCCTATACAATACCCCAAGGATGATTACCCTAGTGAAGAATACCTAAATGATGGTTATTTTGATGATGACCCCAAGGATAAACCTTACTGGCCATATTGATTAGAATTACATAATTGATTTAATGTAGCATATAAGCATTATCGCTTTTTGAAATATTCAAAAATATATCTCAGAAGAAACAACTACATGCAAAACATTCATGCAAAAAACAAAACTTTATTGAACTCTATTTAGTGGAAAAAGTGGTTCTTTATTGCACTAGTGCAATAAAATGTTTATTGCATTCATCTGTCATTCTACTGCACCGTTTTGTCATCACGTTAAACATAAACGTCATATTTTCCTAGACTTAGTGTCATCTAAATAAAACATTTTTTGGTTTTTGCATGAACGTAGAAAAAATATTGTATGCAACTTACAAAAAGTGTTTATTACACTCGACGTGTTGTCACGTCGCGTGCAATAACCACTTACTTCTTGTACTTGTTGCATAAATAACTATTTTCAATTGCTAACAAACAATGCTTTGCAATTTTATAACCTATGTTGAAAATATTTTGACCGAAATCTAGATTGGTTGTAAAAAATAATATAGTTCAGTTTCTATAAACTTCAATGTCTTCTATATCAAAATCGAAGAACTTCCTTCGTGCGAACTTTGTTTTATTTCCTGAATTGTCAAAATATTTGCAGATATGCAAAATTTAAAACGAAGACACATACTAATCAACATCAAGCAACATTGTTCGTAACTAAATTCTGCGAGGAATATGATTATTCCTTTTAAATTCGATCAGTAAAGAAAAAGTTTAATTGTAGGGCTAGCTCATCCTTAATGAACAACTTCAAGTGTTTTAATTTACTTGAACTCATAGTCAATAATAAACCTAAAGCATGTAATTAATTTGGTTATTCTAAGTTAAACTAATTTAGAGATATCAATTTTTTTCGAAATATTTGGCCAAATTTGAAGACCTGTAACTGCACCTGTGAGCAATCTTGTATTGTAGTGTAACATACCCAGGTTCATTCAACTTTGTTGAAAGATGAAGTACTTGGCCAATAATCGAGAAGATTTACCTACGTTGTATTTATTGATATTTTTTATTAACTTACCTCGAATGTGCTACATATTTATGAAATTAGGGAGATTTGAGTAGTTTTAAATAAAACAAAACAAATTACTAAATACATCTCGTTTATTAGTTTTCTGTCAATGGTCTAATAGCCTACCTAACCACCTATCACTGCCGTACTCAGCCTTGAATTCACGGGGGAAAAGAGCACGACAGAGAAAGTGATCATAATTCAAAGAATCGTTGTCGCTACTGCAATGGTAATAATAATGACAATAATAAAACTGTATCTGTACTTCAGTACTTGAATACACGGTAATATAGTCATAATTCTACATATAAAAATGAAGAGTTGGTTAGTTAGCCGACTTGCGTCAGAAGGTACTGAGGTCCCATACGGGAGACTACCCAGCTAGTAGTTGAGGGGTTGAAAAAAATTTCAAATCGTATGTCATGCTTCATATGTTTTATCGGATGTTTGTCCAGTCACGGGAGAAAATATTAATAGAATCACCAAGGCTCTTACAAACATCTGACAAGTAAACCGCTAATTCAAGTAATAAAGTAGTAGTCGTAGATGATTTATAATAACTTACAATACCATTTATAACAGCGTAACTTCGACTCAAACTAAAGTTATACATATAATTTCAACAATAAATCAACAAGTACTGTTTTACCTCAAAATTATAATAAAATATAATAAAACTGTAATAAAATACAAGAAAATAATAAAAGAAACACAATGACATTCAATCTTTAAATACAATATACAAAAGCAGGTTACTGATCTGTAAAATTAGAACAGATGCACCACTTATCATCATTCACTGTCTTTCAGCCAACCTGCCGAAGTCTTCAAAACCAACTAACTACCCGTTGAATCTCGCCCCGCGTTTCCGTGTTTATTATTGCTTCGTCTCCAATCGCCCCTCTAGCTAATGCTTATATAATATTCTATACAGGGTGTTATTTATTCAGCAGTACAGATACGACAAAATAATATTTAACTAAGTGGATTCCCACAGTATATTTGGTTAAATTGCAATATTTTGCACACCTCCGCCTGCTAAATGATATCTATAGGATTATATTTCATCGTGTAGGGTGTTGTAAATATGTTACTTATTATGCTTGCCGCTAAAATAAAAGTTATTTCCTCAAAATCTGAGGTATTAATAATGTTCAAAAATTCAGTTGTACACGTATTTGAATTTTTTATATTGAATTTAAATGACATTAATGGTCAATATAATCGTCAAGAACATCTTATTATTTGATTTTATTTAGTACGTGGATGTGGTTTTGCAAAAATCATAGTAATATTTTAATTTTTATTGTTATTCCTTAGTCGAAACGTATAGTCCAGGAATTTCGTAGCCGCGATTTTTTAATAGTAATCGTATTTTCCATTGCACAACCACAATAAAAGTATAGCAACAACAATGCTTGCCACGATTCTGTCATACTCGTTATCTTTTTTCTTGATCTTGAATTTATACGAACCGCAATGTCCGCTAGGTGGCTAATGATTTATAAATAACAGTCTTTCGCAGTTAGTCTTGTTCTATTATTCTGCAAGCAGGTAAAAATTAAACAAAGCAATGTTTCCCTGCAAGTTCCCTGTTGTGGTCCTCATACTGGCAGGATTGATGGCAGTGGGAGCCAAACCATCACCTTTCTTCAACGGGGTAAGTATCGTAGTTTTATATTTTTTATTAATTATTATTTTAAGCAAAAATTCAATTTGCAATGCTTCGTTAAGAACAGACAATAGGAATATGTCTTTAAAATTGCTGACCATTTTCAAATGTTTTAAATATTATTTTAAGATTAAACATTTTTATTTTTCTATAGTGTTTTATCACTTAGAGGGTAAAAATATATGGTATTTTACTATATCTGAGTTATGTATCATATTTCAGGTACATATAATTGTATGTATAGGTAAGGCTAATTGTGCTGCTGTATATGCACGCAATGAACTTTCAAGGTATCAAATATGTTGCTACTCTTACCTACATTGTAGTAAGAATAACTTGCCCATGCTGGAAGTAAGTCATAAAGTTATGGTTTCGTCAAAAACACTTGGTATACCTAACTACTTAATTGTAGGTTACAGAATAAACTGTAAGATACTTAGTTATATGTATTTTCTAAACTGTTATTAATATTGTAAGCTATGCTATGATAAGGTAAGCAGTGTTAATATCAAATGTATGACATTTACGGCCTAATATGTATGTTTCCAAATACTAACACTGGAATTCTATATTGAAATTCAGCCGATTCAACAAACAAGGCGACTCGGTTTGGCAGACGATAAGTTGAACAATAATTTAAGATTCTGATATTCTTTTGTACCGCACTTCGCCTCAAAAGAACAAAGTAAATTGTATGCAGATACAATAGACAATGATGGTAAAATATACTGCTATAATGATACTGCCCATTTGTAGTGGGGGCATCTCAAATTGTTATTCAATAGAAACAAATCTTCTACTTCCTCTGTGTTTCAAACTGATCCCGATCGCGATTAAGTTGGTAGACGAGAGGAAGTGCGTGCGCACTCTGGTAACTTTAAAAATGTAATTTTCTCCGTCTCATTGCCTTAATATAAAAATTTATTTATATCTTTCTTATTGTAGAATCTGTACAAATGATTTACTTTCGTCGCTTAGAACTCGTTTGTCTGTTTAATATCGTATATCTTTATTTTAGGTGGTCATTCCTGGAATTGGAACTGTATACGGATACCTCCCTGGATATCCTCAGGGGTATCCCCAGGAATATCCTTCGTATTACCCTCAAGGAAACCCTTCATATTACCCTCATGGTGGAGATTACCCTGCAGAATATCCCACAAATGATTCACCAGGAGAAACTGAAACCTTCGATCCATCTACAGGTCCAAGGAACGAGTTACCTTGGGGAAAAGGAGCTACTGAATTGGACGATTTGAACAAGCTAATCAAAAGAAATCGTCTGGTTTACAGAGATGGTGAAAATTACGTATAAAACTCCATCCTAGGTTTGAAATTTAGTAAAATTCAAATGGAGATATTTGTAAAAAAATACAATTACAGAAAAAAAATTGTTGAAACTAATTTTATCAATATATTGCAATATTTATAATAAAATGTTCATAAATTTTCAAAGCTCTTTTTGTGGAATATATAATAGTTTGACCATAAAGTCGATTTTTTTTGTTTGATATGAATAGCAGGTTTATCTTATAGTTTGTGCCAATTTAATCTTTCTCAGTCTTTTTCAAATACAAGAAGTCATTCTTTATTAACTCGACATAGAGCAAGGAAGAGCATAGAAGGGTAAAAAATATAATGATTTAACATAACACGCCCTATATAAAGTTTCGCCCCAGACAAGATTAATTTCCTTAAAATTTCAAAAAACCATTTGTTTTATAAGCAGCATATATAAACTCAATGGTATAACTACATAATATTATCTTGTCTTATACAGTAACAAAAAAGCAGGCATTTTGGAGGCAAAATATGATTTAATCCTAGTTACCCATATACAAAAATGCCGCCCGTAAAAGATGTAGGGCGTTAAAGTTAACTTTAACTGTTTTTTTTGCTACAATTTCTTTAGATTTTCACATGCCACTTTGAAATTTTATAGATACTTCTTGTTATTATCCTTAGATATTATTGTAAACAATGCCTAAAAAACAAACATGCAAGCGAGAGAAGGGGTTATTATATTCCCTTATTTTTTTCTGAAGTACGCCTGTGGATGATTTTTTAAATATAATTTACCTCGAAAATTAAGAATTTTACGAAAAATTATCAAGAGTAATTTTAAACAAAATTCTACGTTAGAGAGTTATAAGAAATCGTCCATAAGCGTACGTCAGAACAAAGTGGGAGGATAAAATAGCCCCTACCCCCCGTTTCTACGTTGGTTTTTTAGGCATTGTTTAGAATAATACGTTCTATAGTATCTCTCTAAAATTCTAAAGTGAATAAACAATTTGAAATCACCCTGTATCTTTTATATATAGATAAGTAGGGTTAAATCGTTATATTTTGCCACCAAAAGTACGCAGGAAATAGAAATGAAGTAGAAAATATAAACTGGTTTGCTCTAGGACAATTTTTTGAATAACATTTTCTGTTATTTGACTGCTTGATCTTTGTTCTAACATCCTAAAACGTTAAATCAAGAAGTGTGTTCAAGAGGAAATAGATTATAAAACAGCAATAATCACTAACATTGCGGTAAACCAAACAAAGGAAACTCTGGTTCCTAATCCTGCCTACTTTTCGTGTATTGAGAAGATTTTATTCTGCATATCATTATGTATCTTGTCTTTTCACAACATGAACGTATCAACATTATTTTTCCTCACACTCATCCTAGTGTTAGTTTGTGTCACTTTTGAGCCTACGGAGTCTCGTGCTGTTCCCATCAACAAGTTCCATAGTGATGTTATCGTCACTTACTGGCCAACAACTCCCGCGACTAAAGGAAGCGGAGTAGATGAAGAACCGAATGAACCAGGGTTCATGGTAGGTGCAATGTTTGTTTAATACAATTTGCTGATAGGTTTCAGGTATATTTATTATTTTCTTTAACAACTTTTTCTACAGTTCTGTCTTATTCTAAATTGTGGTGATAAACTGAAACGGGAGTTAAGAAAATTCAAATTAAACAGACATTTTGCTATGAACATGTGTCTAGAAATTTGATTTAAATCAGTTCGGATACGTATATGGTAGTTAGTGTCTTCTAACAGATGGTCCAATTATTAAAAACAATTACATATTTAGCAACTTCAAAAAAAATTTGCCAGCATCAAATTATGAAGAAATGCATTTGTTGGAAACTATATTGCTAAAATTTGATTTTGCCCAATATTTTTGACCACTATGTATATACAGATTTGTAAGTAAAAGATTTGAAAATTTGTACTATATTTGTGATTTATTTGGAAGCCTTTCATGATAAAATAGCAATAGTTCTAGGTTGTAATGAGATATCTAATGTCAAATTTTTCAATATGTTTAAATATTCATTACCAGTGGCGTTGAAAACCTGTGGCACTCTTCTTTTATTTAAAATAAAAATAGTACGTCACTGTCGTAATTATAATATAACGTAAGATACTTGAAATTTTGATTATCTTGAACAAATAATTATTCTTTAAAACGCATCGTATTTAGGTAATTGTTATTTAGAATACCTCAAACCTTCCAAGGATGCCAGTAATAAGTGAGGCACCTTATAAATGTAGTAAGTGATTTTATTTTGTTGAAAGGGATGGAAACTTCCATTGTCACAAAATAAAATGTCATTTGTAGCACCTATATCATAACTGTTTTATGCTAAAAATTCGTACAATAGTTATTTATGCAATAAGTGCAAAAGTAACACAACACGTCGAGTGCAATAAACACTTTTTGTACGAGTTGCATACAATATTTTTTCTACGTTCATGCAGAAACCAAAAAATGTTATTTAGATGACACTTAGGAAAATGTGACGTCGATTTGAATGTTTATGTTTGTCATGATGACAAAACGCTGTAGTAGAATGACAGATGAATGCAAAATATTTAATAAATTACTTATATATTAGGAACAATTTAACTCAAACTTGATTTTTACCATTAATATTAAAAGTAAATGTACAATTTGTGCAATTTTCAATATTAATATTTCTTAGTGAATTATTTTTTAATTCTACTTCATGATTTGCGACTTCTGTAAATGTACTAGTACTTGGTATCTGTACATTGTCATTTTGTTCAGGCTGAAATATTTGTCGACGATTTTCATCCACAGTGTCGTTTAAGCTCTAGTATATCCAGTGTCTGCAAGAAGTGTTGCGGAGGATCTCCTGAAGCAGAGCCCTGTGTATAGCTCAGGATTCTCCAAATGCAGAAATTTTGCAATTTCATACGGGATTTTAGCAAACGGGTTCACGCCAACAGCTTGGACAGTGCACTTTTCATTTCGGTAATTGATAGAAAAACGTTTATGCGGAATATGATTGGGACGTAATTTCGTGTATTTATGATATATCTCGATCAAATTTAATCCTTCATCGACCTCACTTCTAATGACAAAACTTCGTTCTTTGTCAGTTTTTAACCGTGGTACTTTTACAATTAATATTGAGCCTACTTCTTCTATGTCATCGGTACTCAATTTTTGGAGCTCATCTCTACGACATGCCCTTGCGATACCAAATATTGCAGCTACCTACAACAAGCAGTTTTAATATATTTTAAAAAAGCTAAATAAAATACCGACTTACTTTTTTCATCAAATACTGGGAGTCCGGAGCTTCTTTTAAAAATTTATAAATGTGTTCCCTATTCAATACTATTGACTTTTTTGGCCGAAATCCTACAGAGTTCTGCTTCATAAATGCCATTAGTTTCTTGTAGGTTTTAATATCAATATTTTCTTTTGAACAAAGACAAGCTGTCACCATTGAGTACTCAGACCAAAGTGATGACGGTTTAATATCCCTCGATCTTTTTGAGAAATATGCAAGAAGCACATTTTCTGTAAGATTTACAACTTTTTTATCGAAGCACCACTCTTTAAAACGATTATAACTTATTTCAGACTATTTTCTTGATTTTCTAGGCAATAAGTTTAATGACGATGCATTTGCTATTTCACTGACTTCTGGTGGTGTTCCAACAAATTCTTCATCACTATTATCTGTTTTTCCTATAATATTACTCATTTTCAAACATTAAAATGTGTAACTGTCAGAATTAATTTTTGACTGATGTTTCTAGAACTACAGTTGCATTATCCAAATCATAGTAGTCGTAAGCGCGTATATTGGAAACTAATTTTATTTTAAATAAATTGCATTTTCTGGTACTTAATTTCGTAATCCAGTATGTAATAAATATGATTGAAAATAATATAAAATATGCAATTGCTTGAAACGTAATATAATCCCACAGAAAATTGACTAAATATAGGGTCGATTTGAATGTTTATGTTTGTCACAAAACCCTGTAGTAGAATGACAGATGAATGCAATAAACATTTTATTGCACTAGTGCAATAAAGAACCACTTTTTCCACTAAATATAGTTCAATAAAGTTTTATTTTTTGCATGAACGTAGAAAAACGTTATTTAAATTTTGACCTGTTCTGGTTCTCCACTAATATTTCCTTCAATTTCCAGCGAAAGCAGCTGATGAAATTTGGCCAAGTGGCTAGCAACGTGGGTAACTCCATGGGAGCACATGCTACCAAGATCACCTCAGCGGTGGACAAAATGTGTGAAATTGTGAAGCTGATCATTCCACTTCTGGCGGCCATATGTCACGTGGGGCAGTTCAAATTTTGTGCCGCTACGACATCAGCTCCTACTGAGTTGTCCGTGGCGATGTCTCCCAACAATTTCGACCTGAACATTCCTGATAAATAAGCACTACCTTGCATGCATATAAGCTAGTATTTGAATTTTTTTACGTAGATGTTTAAGGAAGTACTAAGTTTCGTTTGATTATAATGTACACTGAACAACTTTCATCTTCATTTTTTTCTGTAAATCATTCAAGATGTATTCATAACGTAGTATATTTAAATTAAATGGTACAAAGGTATTGGAAATTCGTTGAACTGCATGACTTATGTAATTAGAAACAGAAAATGCTTCTACTTAATATTTATTTTTAAATATTAATAGCTTTTATACACATAGTCATAATGTTTTTAAATATGTGAGAGCACATGTAGATATATTTTTAAGGAGTTTGTTAATGTTATAAATTGTATTATGATATGATGTATTTTAATATTTAGATTTAACATAATAATTAAAATGTACCTTCACATTTGATTTATAATAATGAATGTTGATTTAATAATAAAAAAATTGGTATCACTGAAATTGTAATATATTTTTAAAATGTTATTTAAATACTGAAACAAAATCACATATTTTTTTACGTATCATAGACATACCGTACACCTACGCCATTGGCTATAATTTGGTAGTCAAATTGTTATCTCAAATCTTAATACGGCTTTTTTTCTCTAAAATTGTAAGCCAGGCATTACTGGCATCCATAGAAGGGATGATTGTACAGTCAAAATAAATAAGATTTACCCAAATATGCTATATCTAAAAGTTCATCGTTTCCGAGATACAGGGTGTCAACAATTTGGACATTTTTATTATATTTTTTATTGAACTCCCTTCGTAATAAAACAATAATAATTCTAGGTTGGGATACTTTAGGTCTAATTATTCAATACATTTAAATATTTCCATTATCATCAGTAGCGTAGAAGCCACTATTTTATTTACAATAGAGATAGAACGTCAGTGTCTTAATTAGAGAAAACCATAAGATACTTTAAGTTTTGATTATTTTGGGCAAATAATTATTATTCTTTGCAATTTTATTTAAAAGAAGAATCGATTGTTTTAATAGTCAGATGTATACTGCAAAAAAGTTCTGCTATTTGAAAGAAGCGTGATGTGCCGCTCTCTACTAGTAGCGCCAAAATTAGAAACAAATATGAATATCTCCCCCCAAAAACCCCTGCTCTACAAAATTAATCCAAATATTTGGATTTTTTTGATATTTTAAAAAATTATTTATAAATATCAAAAATAAAATTTTTATTGTAACACCCTGTATCTTAACCATCAATTTTTGAGTAATGTAAGTTTAGCTATATCACATTATTTTATCGTAAGGAATCTACTCTTACCCTATGATGTATTACTTGCAAACAACTCAAGACAAAAATATTGAATGCCGACATGAATCACACCTGAATTCAGCTAATAAACACTTGTTGTTGTTATACTGTATCTAAGCAACATCTAATATAATCTCACAAATCACTCAGTTCATTTGTTCTAAATTAGTTCGCGAGTATAAAATTACGTCAAATATCAATAATCTGTCACAACTGGATAAAATACTGTAAACTTCACGTAACTTAATATTTATTTCTTGTATAAGTCTTTTAAGTAGCATTTTATCCACGGAAGAAAGTTTAAACGAGAACTACTTCGAAATATGCAATTTCATCTATGTGGTCGAAATATTCGAAGGTCTACAAAAATATGGATATTGGAAAATATAACAAGCTTACTGCTTATTTGAAGAGTTTATCGAGACGGTACAAAACAAAAAAGCTGCAGAATATATCTTTTTACCTTTTACATGTCGTTAGGTATATTGAACTTTTAGTTATTTTAGGTTGCACTGGTAATGGGGGTTTCTGATGTCTGTCAATGCTGCTGACAAATTTGAAAATTACTGACGTACAGGACATTGACAGTTACCTACTTATACAACACCAAGACGGGCATTTCAAGAAAATTTACAATTACAGAAGAAGGATTTTGCGTGAATGCTGTTGAAATATGCATATACATATGACTTCATTAATAGGAATTGTAGGAGATTTGATTTATATTAGCTTAAAATACCTTTCTAATGTTACAAAAGCTAATAATAAAGAATACATCTGTAGATATTGTGGGTGTAATTCAACACTGGTTGGGGCTTTAGTCTACAGAGTAGTTAGTTTCACACAATATTATTAATACCTAAAAATATATAAAAACTTTTACATAAAGGGTAAACATTATTCAAGTAGGTATTGTCATATTTAATTCATTGACAGGCTAATATCACTTTTGCCATTGTCGATATTTAATTTCAAATAATTTTAATTTATATAATAATTTTTATAGTTAGATATTTGACTCAACTTAAAGGAGGCCACCTGAAGAAGTAATCCTAAAAATGCAGAAATAGGTCAGATCTCATCTATTGTGGTTGAATTTTCGAGTTCCCACTGTCAAAAGTGAAAGTTAGATATTTATAGAGTGCTTTCATTAAACCAGGTTAGTAAATTTAGATAGATTAATTTCTTTAGATAATTATTGAATAGAGCTTTGTCTGTGGAACTGTTCATTAGCATACCTAGATGTTTGGAATCAGAGAATATACATATGACTTCATTGATAGGAATTGTAGGAGATTTGATTTATTATTATTAATTTATTAGCTTAAAATACCTTTCTAATACAGTAATAAGTAAATTAAATTTGATTTTATTATAGGTTTATTACTTTTTTCATCATTCTACTAGTGAAATACTTTATTCCATTAATGGATGAAGTATCACTTTAGACGGTTCATACGGTGATTATGGATAAATGAATTTGTTCACTAGAAGAAACTCTTTTCTCTTCAATAAATATTCATTTAACTCACTTGGTGTGTAAATATCTATAATTGTTATTATAATAGCATAAAAATAATAATGGAAATTAAATCATAGGTAAAGGTTCGTTATGGCTATTGTCATACGAGTATATTTATCTAAATGTACATGCCTAAATATTATAATTCTATGAATTCTAATTTTTTAATTTAATCCGCATTTGAGATAGCTCCCATGAGCCCATAAAAAAGATTCAACGATCCCATAAGAACGGACGGCCGAAATTAATAGGACAGTTCGACAATTTCCCAAATCGCGATTGGATTTCTTCCTGAGAAGTTATTTAATGCTCACCTAGCTTAATTCCTCTATTCCATTGTATCCGGGTCACATATTTCCGATCCAAAGAAGCTAACGCGGGGAAGCGAGCTCTCAATTCAATCAGGGCTCCATTCTATTTGTAGAGCTCGCGGCCCGATGCGCACTTGTTATACCTTGGAAGGGACTTTTCGGATTGCCGCTCCTAATCTCTTATATAAGGCCCTCCTGCCTCTGACAGACAGCTTCATGTATCACATTTTGTATCTGTTGATGCAGAGTGCCTCTTAACATCGGAAAATTTTACTCAATAAAGGGAGCATTCGTCATTGCCAGGCTGGTAATAAATGGATTAAGGAAGGGATAGTTGCATATTTGCTCAATTTTGTTACAGGACATGAAAATAATGATAAAAGCATTACTAGTACTTTATATTTATTCTTTCACAATTATTCTTGTTTCAGGTTATCAATAGGTTTGTTACTGTATTAGAAAGGGATTTTAAGCTAATATAAATCAAATCTTCTACAATTCCTATCAATGAAGTCATATGTATGTTCTCTGATACCAAACATCTAGGTATGCTAATGAACAATTCCACAGACAAAGCTCTATTCAATAATTATCTAAATACATTAATCTATCTAAATTTACTAACCTGCTTTAATGAAACACTCTATAAATATCCAACTCCACTTTTGGCAGTGGGAATACAACAATTCAACCACAATAGATGAGATCTGACCTATTTCTGCATTTTTAGGATTGCTTCTTCAAGTGGCCTCCTTTAAGTTGAATCAAATATCTAACTATTCGGATTGTTTTGACAGCTGAGGTAATTTATCAAAGAATTGATGATCTTTATGATACTATACTTAATTGACTTTAGCAAGACGTCTCTTCTTAAAATATTTTCTTTCTTATGTTGAATATATAGCTATCAGTAGGAGACCAAAAATCACAACAATATTAAAGATACTCGTTAGTAGCAGATCATGGTTTATTATTTTGTCCTAAGTTATCAACAATTACAGATATACTAGCTGTTTGAAAATCTCCTACGATATTCTTTCAGACTTCTTCTGCATATTCCTTCACAAAAACCATTTTAACAATTTTTTTAATAACTGAACAAAAACAATGCTGCTTATACACAACTTTAATGTTAGACTAACTAAATCATTGAGTAGGTTAATTTGAATGCTTTGATTATATTATATTTGCTAGTAACTGATCTAAAAGAGTCCAAGATATACTATATAGTCTCTAGCGAGATATTGAAATCTGGTTAACGTTTTCGCGATAGTGCTTACATTAGTTTTTCAAGTATCTAAAATGGCTTACGTGTACAGTAACCCGGAGTTTTAATTAGATAAGACAAAATCTTTAGCAGCTTTTCGTCTGTACGCAAATTTACTTTATTTTGGAGTCTTTCAGGAGATGGAGTAGTAATGCATTTAATTTCTTTAGACAGAAGGGAATAACACTGCAGAAGTCGAGTATACAGAATAAACTTGATGATTAGCGTTGTTGTAAAGGAAAAAGATCGTCGAACTGACATTAATACGGTTAGCGAGAGACTCATGTCCTTGCCTAGCTTCATCATGAACATTAGTTCGACCATGCTTGAAGTTCTCTTCGTATACTTGACTCATTCTACGATAAATTTCCGATGTATTATTTTCTTCTGCTTAAAGAAAAATCATGATGCCTTGCACATGGTAGAAAAAACAATAGGCCCAGCCATGTTTACCGACGTACAGCGCGACGAGTTGACAGTGACATAAGTTATGGTGGGGGACATATGTTATCGTGCAGTACATAACTCTGCCTTCTACTGCCCAACAGACTACTTCAAAGTGAAATCGAGGATTGAAAAAAGTAGCCTTCGTATCATCATTATCTTCGTAACATACCAGAAAGTTAACTAAAATTTTTAACGATTAGCTCAAAGATGATGGTTTTTTAGTCAAAAGCTTTCAGCTATGATTTTTAAAAACCGAGAACAACAGGATTTGAAATATCTATAAATATTCTCTAATGCATACTTATCTTTCTTTAAGACTGATCTTTATCCATATTAGATTACTACTGATTTTCGAACCAAAAACTAGTCTTGCCATCAAGAAAACCATCCATCTACATTCCTCACTTTGTTTCTGACTTGGAAATAATTGAATCAGCATATATTTTCAATAATTATTATTCAATAATTGGAAACTAATCCCATACAATTTGACGGGCCGTAATCGATGCAGATTATGACGTAGTCTGAAGACGAAGGCGGTAGTCATCAGAATTACATTCACTGTTTGCCTACGTTGCTTACAAACACGCTGTAATCTCCTGTACTTGGTAAACACATTAGTCGACTCCGCCAACAAGTCGTTAATTAATTTGCATGCCTACTGACAAACAGACATGTAAGGGTCCAGCAGGGGTAATCCACAAGCGACGATAATTAGTGACTAGCAACGTAGTCTTACTGGAATCTTGAATGAACGGTATAACAAAAAATCAAGTGGCACTATAGCTGTACACTTTTGACAGCAAAATGTGTATACAAAAATAAATACCTTCCTTAAAAGAGGCATGGTTTTAAAGCTGAACTTTTAAAATTGTTTTTTTTTTGCAATAACTTTGTCTATTTGCCAGGTGTTATTCGTCAGAGTTTGTTGCCAAAAATAAGTAGTTCATGGAATCAAATGCTTGTCTGTTACACCATGTATAATATGAGTGTAATAACATAATACGTATAGTTATACAACTGACACATGACAATAATAGTTTTCATTCTGACTAAAGTAAATTCAGTAACATAAAGTGATTTGACATGATAGTTTGTTGTTTTTTCGTTTGCAATAATGCATTGATCGAGATGTTACTTGCCCGCTCTCTCGAGTACATACATTTTTCATTATTTGAATCAAATCAGTTATACATTGTAAAACGATTTTTAAAATGCCTTCAAAATAAGGCACAACAGTGTCTTCAAAATAAATTAAAGTTTTTTCATGTGTTTCTCTAACACTTCATATTCACTATTTTTATCAAGAATACTGCTACTACTTACTGAACTGTTATATTCACCTCTAAAAATCGATTAAATTAAAGATGATAGAATCAGTTAGTTGACCAGTTTGTTTATTATTATCAACAGAAACATAAATTTTCACAATCAATTTAATTAACAATAAATTTAACAGTTCATTATTTCTTCTAACGTCTCTTGTGAAAACTGACTTCACTTGAGGATGGTAAGTCGCTTATTGCGAGATTTGAGAGCAGGTAAGATACTATTAGATTTCAATTTCAAGTCATCACACTGGTCTGCTATTTGGTTATAATTATTAGCCATTAAATAAATAGAAGATTTTATATTTGTTTTAGCATTCTGACAATAGAACTCTAAATTCTCACGAGAGAATTTGTTTTGGAACAAGCATGTTACATTAGTCAAGCCTGACAATTAACCATACCATGAAAAAGCTTAGCCTGGTATACAACGGCGGCATATGAAATCTTTGTAAAATTAACTGGTGATCATATCCCCTGTATGCATAATAATTGTCGATGCGAAAAGACAGGAGTTTGAGAAAGCATCGTTGTATTCTTTCAAAATAGTTACTGCAGATTTGATAGTAAGCATACCAAATGAGGTTACAGTATTCGAGATTTGAACGTAGGAGCAAATAATATAGACTTGCATCAGTGATTTTGTACTCTTATCACAAAATCTGTAGTAGTACTGTACGCATATTTACTATTTTAATTAATATGACTAGAAAAAGATAATCTGCTGTCAAACACTACACCAAGATCTTTAATTTCCTCCTAACGTGTTAAAGATGACATACCTATTATCAAATATTAGTGGCTGATTATTGAGAGAATACGTAAATGTAATAATAGGTAAGTAATTATCAGTACACCAAGTATAATATAATCTTCAAGGTCTTCAAGAACAATTTCAAGTCATCGGAAATCAAAAATTGATTTGATTTTATAGACAAGTATAAAATCATTTACAAAGAGGATAAAAAGAAGTGGCCCCAAATTGGAGTCTTGAGGCACTCCTGATGTGGCAATAAAGGTCTTGAAACCGTTATAAGAGACGTACATCTTTCATTGATACAGGTAATAATTAAACAGGCGGAGTAAGCTGTTACTGAAACCATAATGTTCCAACTTGCAAAGCAATATACTATGATTCACCTTGCAAAATCCGTTGAGAAGTCTGTGTAATCGACAACAACTTATCCTTTGTCATCAACATGATTCGCCGTATACTGAGTAAACTCAACCAAATTAACGAATGTTGAACGATTAAGGAAAAAATCATGTTAATTCATCATAAATCAAATATTTGCTTGTACAGACACACAAATTGGACACACTCTTGTCAGTCTCCACCTATAAGGAAACTCGTTGATAATGTAATATTGAACAAAGCAATGGAATGCACAAAACCCTTCTTTTACTAGAAAACTAGAAATCTGATCGTCACCACAAGGCAATTTGTTTTTGACTTTATAAATTGCTGGAATAACATCAGATTCCGTAAATTGCTGTATGTTTTGCAGAATTGATAATAATCGAATGAAGACTTTGGATTTTGCTTTTCGCTAGCAAAAAATTTAGAGAAGCCGTCAACAATTTGAATGGGATCGTCAAATTCTTGACCGAAAAAAACATTCTTAAGTATACGCGTGTGCCCTTTCCTATTATGAACAAACCTTTTAGAATCACTTTTAATATTGGTTTGGATGTAAGTAAAAAATAGCTGATTTTTTATTAATCGTAAATATATTAAGTTTAGTCGAAAATGAGTAAAAGTATACCAAATTAGTTATTACCTCCACTTGGCAAATTTTCGGTTATATAAATTTGAAGCGATTACAACTCTGGTAAAGTTCCATCTCGAACGAGCCCAAAAGACAATATAATTTTCGCGGATGCGTTTGTCGGGAAAGGAGGCCTCAAAGTTAATCAAGTAATGTCCTTAAATGTGTCGGCGAGTAATATAGGTGAGCCGGGAGCGGTTGTGCAAGAAGGGCTATTAGCCGACAGTTATGCAGATTCGGAGCATCAGTATTCACATCGTCGGCAGAGCACTCCTCTGATTAACTCTCCTGGCTGATGAAGAGGTATAAACAAGGCAGTTAACGGTTCTTTTACAACTCTTTACTATTCTTTCAACGAATCTGGCAGATCAGAGGTACGGCATTACGTAAAATAATGAAAGTCTCTTGATTTGCAAAATACCTACTTTCGTTTCCACAAAAAGTACAATTTTTAGCAAATTTTTAAACAAGATACCATTGCATAACATCAATACCATAGATTATAATATTATAAGTCTATCGATTTATATTAATTTGAATTACCTTTTCTAGCAGATATCTATTATCAGCTGCTTCTTGTAAAAATCTCTCAGTTTGCTCTTTCGTTAGAATTTTGGATTTTTAATTTTTAATCAGAAAAAAACATGTTATTTTTTCTGCAACCGAAATCCCCCGTTTAATTATTAATTTGTACTTTTAAATTCAAACCACATTTGGATAATAAAAGAAAGTAGGTAAGTAGGATATATCGATGCAGTCATGCATACTGTATCAAACATTAGTCGCCATATTGGTAAATGAGTTCATTTGTGGTTCAATTTGCTGAAAAATCTGTAAACATATAATCGAATGAAGATTTAGGTGTACCTGAGGAGACACTGGAGTGTGCGAAAGGGGTTTCTTTGAATCTAGTTCCAAAGAAATCTCAAGAATTGTATGAATGTGTCTACCAACGTTTTATCGATTGGTGCAAAGAAAAAACAATAAACTGTATTCAGAAGATGTATTGATGGTGTATTTCTTAAACTTCGTAAATAAAATGAAGCCGTCAACGCTCATAATATTCAATGTTGCAGTCAACGTTGGATATGAAGAAGAGCATTGGTATAAGTAAATATTCAAAGCTACGTACTTTTCTCAAGAGACAAGATGAGGGATATGTATGTTCTTTTACTGTGCTAAGAGACAATTATTAAATTTTTATCTAAAATATGTTGCTTTAGTCCACCCGGATTGGTAGAACGTCGATTGTTTTTCAGACATGTTAGTAAAAAGTGTCATCGAATGATGGTGGCAACATTTTTGAAGCTGGACAACTGGAAAGAGTAAAGTGGATATGCTTTACGACGAACGTCTGCTGCCCTTTTAGTTGAAACGGTGATGACCTCACTTGTCTTAAAGCATACGGAGGATAGTGATCGAGCACTGTGACGAAAGGCTACATCGAAGACTCACATTTTAATTAAAAAAATATTGCGAAAAGAATACCGAAAGTGCATACTGCATAGTGGTTTCACAACATCTGAAAATAATATAACTATTAATGACAACGTGTTGGATTGCTTTGAGAGCTGTCGAAGAATGAGGGTAGTGGCAGTTTCAGTTGTTTATTTAATTTTATTACTTGTTCAATCTGTGTATTTCATATCAATGTGAATAAACAAAAATGTGAATACTTTTGTTCCAAAGATACCTTTTTTTCTCAGTAACTAAAATGTCAACCTTATCTTACTCCTGGCAGTAAAAAATGTTCTAGTTTTGTGACGGTTGTAGAAAAAACATATTTTGTAATTGTTATTGCAATGTATTGCATGTTGATAATGAGAAAAATTTCAGTAACTGACTAAAATTTCATAATTTAGTAGGTATCATACAGTAATTTAATGAAAAGCATTTTCGGGGGCTCCCTTAGAAGGTGTTTGAGAAAAAAACTATACTTTCGTCATCTTTTGACTTGTTCTACATGCCATGCACTGAAATTTTGGATACTCACATTACACACACCTTGTATATTGTTCTTTAAAACATAAATCGTTTTCTAGACAGTGTTCTTTATTATTTTTTTCTATTATTTGTTATATTTAAACCAAATTATATGTATGGAAATCAAAGGCAACAAGCAGCTGATTATAACAAGTACTAAATACTCCTGTCCTGCATAAAAATACCGGCCAATTTAAAAGCAAAACTTTCGACATTTCGTCGCAGTACCTTAAAGTTAATCAACCGGGAACAAATCAAAACGGGAGCATTACACAATGGCCCCTCAGCATTTGATTAAAGAGCCGAGCCGAAGTCACTTGCAGTAGATAAATAAGCGGAAAATGAATTGGACTATGTCGTCTCATTAATTACTCGTAATTAAAACCCCTGTTGATTGGAGCAAACGCTTTATTTATCTTGTCACGCGAGTAAGATTCGATGCCTCACTCCACCGGGGAGATACACTAAGAAAAGTGTTCACTGAACAAAAGAAAAGATAGTGCAATCTACGTTATAGTTACACGACAACTATATTAAAAAAGTTTAATACGTCTGTTTTCTGTGGATAAACGGCCTTTTAACACACTAGTGGATTAAAATTCATAATAACACGCTTCGATTTTATAGCATTTTATTTAGAATTATTATTATTAACATTAACATTTATCTCAAGAACTTGACTTGATCTTGCCATTTTGACCGGGATTATTTAAATTCACTCGATAAGGAATTTCTGAAGGACTGGAGACTTTCTAGTATTCAGCTGACAGTCAATATTCTTCATTAAAATAAAATTGTCAAAAATGACGTTTTCAAAACCATGATTTTTCAGCTGCTCTCACGCGACATTCATTCTCCTAATTGACCGGTTCTGATCGTGGGTAAAATTTTGAATTACATTCGAGAAATTAACCGGCCTTTAATCGTCTCGAAAAAATATCATTCTCGGCTCTGCCTCGACTGTCAAATTTTTCCCGTGAAGACGTGTTCCCTTGGGTCATAATGTCATTAATTTTAACCACGTATTCGGGAGGCCTAATAAAGGCAGAAAATCAAAAAAAAAATTTTTACTCGACCTTTAACAAAATAAACAAATCACCCTATAAAAATCAGTAACACGACGCTCCTGGTGCGCTACGAACTTTCTGAGGACGCACCCATACGACAATCTAATGCCGGATTAAACATCGTTGCCACATCATGTTTACATACATAATATCGTCTAATACATCAGCGTGTTATTCAAATTTCCCGCATTTATTTCCCCCCAAATTCGTAGATCACGCGTCATATTTAGAGGGGGGATGGAGAGAATAGTGAGAATACAAGCAGTAAGCAGTGGTTTGTTTATTTGTCTCGCGTATTCGTCGTAAATGCATAATTTTACAAATTCCGAATATTTAAAGAAAATTCATTCATGTATCTAGATTAAAAAAATTGATTAACTCCTTGTCGTTAAATAACAGTACAAACACTTGGTAACTAGGTTATTGACCTAATAATACGGTAGGTCAAGGTTCACTCTCGATAACTTAGCGAGATTAGCGCTGTGCCATTTCGGTCTTGGACAGTTTTTTGTGAACATACGATGGTTTTTTTTACCCATTGAGTATAGGTTTTTTATGTAAATACGTAAATAGTTTATTACTAGACACGTTGGAGTTTTGTTGCAGTCATAACAGCTACATTTGCTCAGAGAAAAATCCACACGCTACTTGTCGGTTTAGCTTTCAGAGGCGATTTGTTGTCAACGTATGGGCAGGACTGAACGGGTATCGTTTGATTGGGCCGTATTTTCTACCGCAAAACCTGAGTGGACAACGTTATTTGCAATTTTTAATAGAATTATTTGATTATTATTTGATTTCATTGGATATTAACATTTTAAATTATTATTGGCTGAAGTTGAAAATTATATTCTAAAATAGTCAGTACAACCGTTTATTTGTGATGTCTAAAACCTAGGTAAGTAGGTACGAGTAAAATATTTCAACTTGATAACATTGCATCAGATCGACATCGAGTTTAACTGTGAGCTGTAAACGACCAAGGCTGTGAACGGTCAGTGACAGTCTGAAAAGGGGGTTTAAATAATGATTTGAAAATATTTTTTTCGGTGTAAATATGCATTTAGATTTTTTTAATCGCGTATTCGCATTATACTCATTATTCCCTATCTCCTCTTAAAATTAATGACATTATAACTGACTCGCCCTATATAATTAATAACTATTATCTACGACTACTATATTAAGAAGGTTTTTCGTGGATTAAAGGCATTTTAACACATTAGTCGGTTAGAATTCATAATACCACACCTCGATTTTATAACATATCATTTAGAATTATTATTGTTAACTTTAACATTTATCTCAAAAACGATCTTATCATTTTGACTGGGATTATTTAAATTCATTTGATAAGGAGTTTCTGAAGGACTGAAGGGGCCCACAACTTCTCCAGGTAAGACCTGAATTTTTTCAGCAATTGCCATTTTGCTTACGTAGTTGATAACTTTCCGCTACCGTAGTTGATTTTCAACCACCATGACGCCTCACAGTGGTAATATCACCCCCAGCATTGACCAGTTATGTTGCCAAAGAACGCCTCATTCCATGTCCAGTAAAATTTTCTGGATCAGGGAGCCCAAGAAATGCAGCCATTTTCGAAAACGAAAATTTTGTAAATATATAACTTTAGGTCAGTTAAAGACGACAAATGTATCAAGAACGTTATCTTCAAGAAAGAAAGATTAGATTTAGATACTCAACTCCAGGCAACATTAGATGAGACAACTGATATTATCTCTAATAAATTTCTGGCTATTGTTGTAAGATTTGTAAAAAAAATTCTGCAAAAGAATGCGACGATTTGCTTGAGCTGGTTACAATTGTTGCTAAAAAAATTATATTTGTGTTTTTTAAAAGTATCTTAGAATCAGAAATTGTGTTGATGCCTATATGTTGTGTAGTACATTTTCCAGCCACACATCGCAAGAATAATCTCTCACCGGTATTTTTAAGTCGCAGATTGATGTATTTTCGACACATTTCTACAGCATTGATTGAAAAAGCTTCTTCCATGATCGGGAAACTTTTTGAGAAATTTGTTTTCATATCCGGAATGAGTACGTAAAGGCCTTTACCTTGGACATGGGTGATATCCAAAAAGGTTAATTCATTGCATCAACAAGCACCTGCGACTCCCATTATAGTTGCAACCTGTAAAAAGTTCAAAATAAAATGTTCAATGTATAAATTGAAATAGTATTAAAAAATTTCAAAAATTGTAAAAGTATATGATAAAATCTACGTGATGAAGGTAAAGTGTAACACTTCTCTTCGAATATTGAAATTATTTCTTACTTTAGATAATATTGATTATTGGCATTAGTGGAGAATGCCGTCGTGAAGAAGTGACATTTCTTCTGCTTGAACATATATTGGTGAACCTCACCACACATAGACGAACGTGGAAGAGAATTTACTATTTTTAACTGGAACATAGAAAGAGTCAATGTTATCGAAATGTTTCGAAAATATTCCTCCCTTCCTCTATCACCAATTGAGCATTCAAGATTCTTCCTAGGATATAGAAATGGAAAATGTATAAGACAATGCGTTGGTATAATTTCTATAGATTTTTTAAATTGCGGAATGGTGGAAATTACACCGTCCACTGTTTCCGGATAACGTCTCCTACGATAATGCCGCTGCAGGAGTAGACATCACTACTCTTAGAAGGCATGGTGGATGGAAAGCAATAAACGTGGCAGAAGGACATATAGAGGATCCCGTTCAACAAAAATTTCAAATAGTCTCAAAAACATTGGGTCAAACAGAGATAAATATAAATACAAACTCGGCCTATTCTTCATCAAATACATGCGCAGGGCTTTCCATAATCAATTGTAAAAAAGTTACAGTTAAAATTTATAACAATAATAAGAAATGATATAAGAATTATCATGTATTTTTTGCGCGCGGAAAGTTTTTTCACGCGGTAGTTAAGAAAAATCGAACTTTTACTAACTCTAATTAGTTACTAAATGGACAACTCATCAAAACGCTTAATAAAAAAAATTAAATTATATATTAATTTATGGATCGATAAACATTTTCGCCTGACGCCCTTACACGAACTATGATCATCCTGTTTTCTCGGTGTAGGCTGGTTTTGGTCCCTTCTCGGGAGACTTTGAGCCGTTCGGAAGGAGTCCGCTTACCGCGGTAAGCAAACATTTCCCCATGATAATTCCATTAAGAAATGAACTGAGCCAACTGCTTTTGATGGAATAGGCTGGTGCGTGTAATTTGTAAGTCAAATAAATGTTATGTCAGTCGCTGCTCCATCAACACACGCCGAACTAAGTACACACACCAACAGGCTCATCCATGCGAGCACGTATGCTAATGTTTCACTTATATTTTTGAATAATGAAATAGGTTAAGTCAAATATTTGGGTACGGCTGGCGTTTCGTGCAAGAGGGCTTTGTAAGGGCTATGGAGTGTAGGTTTCGTGATGGACAAAATGATTTGAATTGGCCTATCCCTGCATTTTTTCACATTTTCATAACCCTTTACCGATAGTTTTTATTATTATTTTTTTTTTAGATTCAAATTTATATATATTTTTCCTTTTTTTAATGTACTAAGTTTTCTTTATTTTCATAATTTACATGTTACATATTACTGGATTATCAGAAACATGATTTCCGAAAAAACTGTTAACCTTATTTTTATTTTTACATTCCATAAACTGAGAGGAACATTTTTCATACAGAGTGATTTAGTCATAAGGCCTAATAAAGACGAAAATTGAAAAAATACATCATCAGCCCAAGTGTGTATCCCATTTTGGTCATAACAACACTTATGTTATTTCAAGATTAAATGTTATCACCTTAAATTTTTATAGTATGTTTCCCTATGTAACTATTAAGAAATAATTGTAATATTTAAATCCAACGAAAAAGGATAAAAGATTTAAGTAATCCATTTGATTTTTTTAATGAAAAATTAAAATAAAATTGTTAGATTTAGTAAAAGCAAATAATAAATTACCGTATAATTTATTAACATAATAAGACCATTTTTTGCAGTTCCTCAGAGACAAAAAGTATTCCGGCAGAACTAAAGGTAAAATTACTGCCTCCTAATTTCATATTTTGATAGGTAGATTGGTTCTAGTATTTGCATCATTATTATTCATAACATAAGGTAGTTACCAGGCATGTATTGGTGATAATTTTAATTCAGGACTGTCAAAAATCAGTTGTAACTATATTATCCAAGTAACCAATGCTGTTACCGAACATATGTTAGAGAAATAGGATATGATGTTTCCACAAACTCGGCAAACCAGGAACCGCATAAAAACTGAGTAAGATCTTGCTTTAAACAGCTTTACTAAATCTAAGCATTTTTAAAAAATTCTTCATCAGGCAAATCAAATGAATTACTTTTCTTCTTTCTTATGTTTTGATTTAAATTTTACATCTTACTTTCGATATGCGTTTATAAAACCTCAAATTAAATGTAAATTTAATAAGCCGTCCATTTTCACAATTCAACACATACGTTAAACTGCAGCGACATCTAGTTGCTTGTGTTTAAGATACTCAAATTTTGTCGCTAGCGGTCACTGACAGTTTGACATGGGGGCTTAAATAATGGTTTGAATATATTTTTTCGGCATAAATATGCATTTATTTAGACAGTAATGTGCGATCTGATGAAAGCTTTTGACTACCTGTCAGGTGATATTCTATTGCAAAAACTTGACCATTATGGTATAAGGTCAAATGAGTTGAGTCTATTTACCTCTTACCTTGCGAATAGGATGCAGTACGTCAGTTGCGATGGAATTAACCCCGCGCTTACTTTAGTAACTAATGGAGTGCCCCAAGGATCTATATTAGAGCCTATCCTATTTTTAATTTATATTAACGATCTTCCCTACGCGGTTGATGATCACTGTGTCCTGTTCGCGGACGACACAACTATTTTGTCAGCAGCTCCCAACTCCATGACGGAATGGTGCAGGCACGTAACTGGTTCTCGGCTAAAAAGCTTAAGTTAAACGACGATAAAACTCAATACATCTGCTTCCGTTCTGATAAATGGGCCATAGATTCATCTCCCGCGAATTTACTGGGCCTAACATTTGATACGCACCTCACATGGAAGCCACATGTAGACCTGCTGTGTAATATACTCTCTTCACAATTATTTCTACTACGTCAATTGAAACATTGTATAACTTCTAATGTACTTAGAACGATTTATTATTCTTTGATTGACAGTCATATAAATTGAAAATGGCTATACGCATAATTAGTAATGTACCTCCTGGCACCCATTGCCAAAGACTATTCAAAAATCTAAAAATTCTTCCTTTACCGTGTATTTTTATCCTGCAGACTTTTTTACACATTCACCGCAATAAGAACCCTTTTCGTCTCCATAGTGACATCCATACATACAATACAAGACATGCACACGATTCTGTGCTACTGCCTGCTAGAATCAAAACTACAAAAGTAAACAAGCCAGACTTAGGGCTCTACAATGCTTTAAATAACCGATTTGTCAACAACGACGTAAGCAATATGAATATTTATAAATTTAAGAGGTTTGTCAAAAACTATCTGTTAGAACACCGTTTTTACAGTATTTCTGATTTTCTCAAGGATTGTTCTTCTATTGTGACTTGTGAATAAATACGTTTGTATATAAATCGTCAATAAACAGTATGAGTATGGATCACCCTGTATATTTTTATTGATTTTATGAATATCGCACACATGTAACAATTTCGTGTTGCAAAGAACAACAATTTTACGAATTTACAAAGTAAACACTACGAACTGTTAAAATTAATAACTTTAAAATTTGCTGCTATTGCTGTTATAGTTTTTTTTTTCTTACATCTTATTCTAAATTTCGATTACAAAATCTCGCAAAAAAGTACTCGTGTTACATTTTGTTTTTCTCAATTTTTTAGGTAAGTACTTCCTTCATACATCCTTTCCTATTTGAATACTCGATAATACTTTTAGCTGCGTAGACAAAATAAAAAATTCAGTAGGATTTGAAATTCAAATACCAGGTGCTCCCTCGACCGCAGCCTGAATTGCGGAATCGTGTAATGGTCCAATTAAAATGTAGAAACTGTTCAGCCTACCCTCTATAGCTGTGTTCCGCGTCGAATATGGGGGTAAATGACGACACTGATTTGCATACATCGCGTCATTTATGATACAAATAACTCAATAAAGGGTGATGAATTAATCACGCTGAGTTGTTGCCGAGTTGGAAACACAGATTTCCTGAAGAAGACATCATCTGTCATCCGATGATGACTTGGTAATTGAAGTCAAGTTTAGTTTTCCTTTAAAACTAATTTATCCAAGTTCCAATTCCGTCCACACGAAAGTAAATAAAAGCAACACCTTCTAGATTCTTTATAGTTGAATACAGAGTTTTTGAACCGACTAAATTTATTAGTAAAAATTTCTAGTCGCATTTCTGTCACATTTTATTCTTCTACTCCTACCATGTATAATTCATCTCTCTGTTTCTATGGCACAACAAGCAACTATAATTCTACTACATATTATTTTGTGATGTGTTTAGTAATTACATTAAATTATATTCTATCGGGATTTTCGAGAAATCTCCGTTGTACTGTTAGGTGTGATGGGGAAATAATGTTTCTTTGATTCATGTATAAATGTACTTATTTCTTATATTGAGTTAGATTACTTGTTTCCTTCCATGTGTTGTTTTTTTCTTCAACATTTCCCCTTTCGCCTCCCTCTCTCTTCTTGATAACTACTTTCGTCTCCCATATTCTCCTCATCCGTCTGCATTTTGTTCAAATGATCCAATCAGCTCAGTTGTCTTTTTCTATGAACTCTTTTACCTATTAATTCGGTTTGAAATGCTGTTCTCATTCTCTCTCATTTCTAACCATCCCGTCTGGTTACTCCTTTAACCCTTTTTAAATAGGTACCTCATTTCTACCGTTTGTATCTTACTTCCTTAATTTTGTTAGCACCCATGATTCAGATTCATGTGTCATCTGAACACCTTCATCTTCACTGTTTTTGTTACATTTCTTTTATTTATAAAGTTGATCATTGCTTAGTACATCTTTAAAGTTTTTCCAGCCCTTCCTCCAATTTCCAAATCATCGTCCTCACTCATCAACTATTACACCTAGATTTACTTTCCTTTTATTTAGTTGCATACCCCTTTTTTCATTTTGTCGTTTCAAACCGTTAATTTCTCGCATTACCACACCATTTACACATTACTGGTTGCATTTTTTAGGCATCCATGAAAATAGTGAAGTGTTGGTCTCATGACTCTTCCTTGCCTTAAACCTTCAGTTGTTCTGAACATGATCAACTCTTTTCCTATCTGTATTTTGGTAAATGCTTTTTCTATGTTCATAAATGGCAAGTATGCTTCCATTACTTATTTTATTAGTTTTTCATATATACATACAGGGTGAATCTTAAATAAGTACAAATATTTTAACTGCTGGTGTGGTTCGTCATATAGATCAGTCTAGTGAAAGCCATTTTTAAAAATTTCTAATATTTACGGAGATATTAATTTTTTAAAAAAATACCCACATTTTGAGGACCGCTGGCTGATATCTCATCCAACAACCTAATGAAACATATGATTTGTTGCGAGGTTGCCATATCTCCTCCAATATAAATATTACGTTTCCTTTAACGTAATAGTTCTATTTTAAAAATACTTGTTTTAAGCATAAGTACAGTAAAATTGGGTATGTAGTATGATACGCAGCAATATTAACATAAATTTTAACATCTGAACTAACCTTAAAATACTTAAACGATTAAAAATGAATTTCCGCAAGTTCAATACTACCGTAAAATATTTAGGAAGATATTACGTGATATTACTATGTCCAATGTTCAAAAATTATACATAAACGTGCACACAAGCTTACCTGCTTGTTAAAAAATTAACTATTTAATCAGTAATCCCCATTTCACAAGTCAAATGTCATTGTACACTGTTAGAAAGGGACACAAAACACAATTTCCTTAAGTTATTTTATGAAGAATAACGAAAAACTATGATTTTCACACATTAAATTTAATTTTCGCCACATAACCCGAAATGAGTCAATATTAACTATTTCGAATACAGAACCATAAGTGACTTCGCACTTTAATCAGTGAAAAAAATTTTAAAAATAAAGGTACACACAATCACAATATTAAATAACAAAATAAGCAGCTTGACGTATGCGTTTAATATCAAGAAAAAATTTATAAAATGCATACATTTAGACGGCAGATCCAGCAAAGTAAAATATTTTCTCTCTAATGAAATGTGTTGTGGGTTGCCGGTACAAATGGGAAAGGGAAATATGCTGGACGAATTATTAAGAGGTCGATTTATTATGGGCTTTTCAAAAGGCGCATCTCGAGACAGATTTCATGAAGATGTTTAAAAAAGGTGTATATCGCATATAAAAAAAGCTGGTCAGAAAAACCATCAATGTAAGTTTTCAGTAATGTGCCTACGACAGGTAGGTATCACGGGCAGTAGGCGGAAACGTCGAGCAAGCAAAACTATGCCAGTCATAAGTGTACTAAATTTGAATGCGATCAGATATAAAAAATATACAAAAATGACAAAAATAATTACATTACATGACATCCATTATTTTTAGAGTAGAAACAATGATATAACAGTTTTTACCAATTTCGAGGCGCTAGATAATAAAAATAATAACAATTATTTCAAAATTTAAAGTTCTTATCTTATATTTTCAATTGCCCAAGGTCGAAAATAATAGAGAATGACTAACACAGATATGAGTACGGAAGATCGGCTAGTATGATTACCTAAGCGTACCACTTGAGAAGAGCTAAAGCACACAAAATTATCAAAAATAAGTTGACGTCGGCTGAACCTAGCACATTAACAATTTACTTTTTCTACGTTCATGCAAAAAGCAAAACTTTATTGAACTATATTTAGTGGAAAAAGTGGTTATTTATTGCACTAGTGCAATAAAATGTTTATTGCATTCATCTGTCATTCTACTACAGCGTTTTGTCATCATGACAAACATAAACGTTCAAACCGACGTCACATTTTCCTAGATTTAGTGTCATCTAAATAACATTTTATGGTTTTTTCATGAACGTAGATAAAATTTGTTTTTCCACAAAAGGCTTTAGAATACATACACACTATTTACTATAGGTTACGCACTGTCACTATAACGGTCACACATTAACACTTATTATAATCATATATCGTACCGCTTTCCGTATGACATTCATACGTCCATGTTTCGTAAAAATTTAGTATATTATTCTTCGTTCCAGATTTTTATTTTTTAATATTTATTCTAAATAGTTTCTTCGCCATATCACTATTTCGTCCTTTCTATCAGTATACTCTTTTCGATTTCATTTATATGGACTAAGTTTCATTTTGTAAGATATAGCAATAATTTTTTTTTTTGGAAAACTCATTTTAAAAATACAATCTTCCTTCAGCGAGTTTCCATCACTTTCCGTTTCACAGTTGTACTTCTTTACCACTTTTTTTTTTGCACACATAAGCTATTCACGTACAATTTTGTTAATGAAATATAAATTTCAACATCACTTACACTCATATTTTCACCTCGCGCACTAAACTCTTCATTTGTCATCATCCGATATTCCTCATTTCGATCAAATCACTAACAAAATTAATTACATTCATAATTAAATTAACGAAAAGATATACCCTAAATTTTGCCCGCCCGAACGATATACCCGCCCATGATAGCCTTGGAAATGAAACAGTTGGATCCGACAATTCGTCGCAGCCAATGAAATGCCAGCATCGCATACGTACTAACTGCAGCGCATGCGTACTAACTGAGCGCATGCGTAGCAGAAGCAGATAACATTAGTCACTCTCTACAATTTTGAAAGTCTGGTATATAACGTATAAAACGTATTTAAATCTTTTTAATATTTTCTCAGGCAGTGTTTTTCTATTAAGTGTCTTGTGTATTTAATTAATATTTTTAGTGAAATACAGTGCAATTAAGTAGAATATGGCGCATTATTCAAACAGTGAAAAGGTTGACATGCTAAAAGCATATTTTTTAAGCAACGAAAATGCACTTGCTGCAAAAAGATTATATACAAATTGGTATGGAGGAGAAATAAATATACCAACTGAACGTACATTTGTCAATATTGTTCAAGGATTACGGGACCATGGATCTTTTAAACTTCAAACCCAGGATCAGGGTCGTCCACAAACAAGAAGAGTGAGAAACGTTGAGCCACAAATTTTAAATGCAGTAGAGGAGAATCCGGGCACATCATCTAGAAGATTATCTCATGAATTTCATGTATCCCAGAGAACGGTACTAAGAACTTTGCACATGCAAGGACTTCATCCATATCATGTACAAAAGGTGCAAGCCTTACTACCAGACGATTTACCCAGGCGAAGAGAATTTTGTGAATGGATTCTGAGGAAGTGTGAGTTAGAGGAGGACTTTTTGAGATATATTTTATGGACAGATGAAGCGGGATTTACGAGAGAGGGGATGTTTAACGCCCATAACACTCATATTTGGGCTGATGAAAATCCAAATGCCATCAGGGAAACTCATTATCAGCAACAATTTTCATTAAATATTTGGGCAGGAATTGTAGATAATACATTGATAGGACCCCATGTATTGCCAAGAAGACTAACAGGTCAAATGTACCTTGAACTTCTTGATAATAACTTTGTTGGAAAATGTACCTCTTGCTGTGAGGCAACAAATGTGGATTCAACATGACGGTGCTCCCCCTCGCAGTGCTCGAATTGTATCAGACTGGTTGAATAATAATTATAGGGATAAATGGATAGGAAGATATGGACCTATACCTTGGCCGCCAAGATCACCAGATTTGAACCCATGTGACTTCTACCTATGGGGACATATGAAACAACTAGTTTATTCAGAACCTGTTAACACTTTGGAGCAACTGCGAGTTCGTATAGATAACGCGGGAGATATGATAAAAAGAAATATTACAATTTTTCAAAATGTACATGAGTCGATGATAAGAAGAGCAAGAGCATGCTTAGAAAGCAATGGTGGTCATTTCGAACATCTGCTATAATACCGGTGATAATGACAGTGCAGTGACAGTGATGTGCATTCTTAGTGAAGTGCAGTGATAGTGACAGTAGAGTGTAGTGACAGTGGAATGTAGTGACAGTGGAGTGCAGTGACAGTGGAGTGCAGTGACAGTGCAGTGCAGTGACAGTGGAGTGCAGTAACAGTGGAGTGCAGTGATGAATTCAGTGATAATGATATTAGTCTTGTGAGAAATCAGTTGGAGTGTAGAAAAAAATGATTATAGATCACATTCTGGATCTGTGAGTAGAGAACCTGTTTTATGTTTTCAGTTTCATGTTTGTACATAGACGTACTTTATTGGTGAGGTATAGGTATGGCAATGAGGGGAGGAGGTGGCCATACACATTTTTTATAAACAGTCATTCTTTGACATGTCTAAAAACTCTAGTTAAGCCTTGTCTTCATGAACACGAAATTCGCGAAAATGCACGCGTTTTTTATTTAAAATGGAAAAGTGTCAACTTTTAGCAAATTTTATTATTGCTATTTTCATGCATTATGTGGGGTTAGCAAGTTTGACTTGGGCTTCCGAAAATCTGTCATGACAGTCAATGACAGTTTGATAATAAAAATAATATAAAATGTTACAGTTGACGAAATTCGCTAAAAGTTGAGATTTTTTCCCACCATCAAATAATTCGAGCGAATATTCGCAAATTTTGCGTCCATAAGGACAACATTTTAAAACTCCCTTGAAGTAAAGACATTTGTGTAACACTGGCAACACTGTGAACCACACGTTCAGTCTGCAGCACTATGACTTATAAAAGTATGAAAGGGTATGTCTAGGCCAGCGGTCCTCAACAAGTTTTCTGCTGAAAAATTACGAAATTTATTTAAAATTTCACTTTTTTATTACTGATTTGTTTGTAAAAAAACTATTAATTATGTGTTCTACACACCAAACTATACTGTTGGTTAAAATATTTGTACTTATTTAAGATTCACCCTGTATATACATATGTTTAATGCTAAATATATGGATCGTTTCTTTTTTTTCTAAATTCCTTGCCATTGCATTCGAAACAGCATTTCATCCCTTTAGTAAAAATAAAACCTGAAAGACCTTTTCAAAAATGATTTAAAAATACACTTCCGCACGGCGCTGCTATTGCCGCTATTGTTATTAGTAATAGAATTAATTTGCGATATTAATTAGTAAAATAGTTTGACATGCTAGATGTTACAACAACATTTTGGGCCCGTCTAACCCAGTTTCTACAAACTAACACAAATGGTTCTGCTTCTTGTGCATTTTGAACTTGCAGGTTATTGGCAGCAGCTATGATACGTTTGTGTAAATCATCAATAGTGTCAACTTCAGTGCAATATACTTCATTTTTGGGCATTTTAAGCTCGTCTTACCCAGTTTCTACAAACTAACTCAAATGGTCCAGACAAGATGAATATGTTTCAGGCAGAATTATGTGCTTACAAAAATGTTTACATCACATGTTTAACAGAAACAGGTCTAGTGCTACTGCCATGTCTTCTTTTTATATGTAGAAGATATCTCTAAAAATTTATGATATTCCACTGACTAATTCAGATGATTGCATACGTTTTTTGGGTCTCTATTTGGATAAAAACTTAAATTGGAAGGCTCACTGTGAAAAAATCACATCTAACCTGAATAAATTAAGATATGTTTTTATTAACTTACGATCTGTTCTTGACATAAGACAATTATTGAATATTTATTATGCAAAAGTTGAGTCAGTATTGAGGTATGGAATATGGTTTTGGGCCATTTCTACAAATAGTCAGAAAGTTTTCATTGCGCAAAAAATCATTATCCGATGTATTATTAATATAAATAAAAGGGAGACATGTAGACCGTTTTCAGGAAATATAGTATATTAACGTTAACCTCTTTATACATTTTTGAAAAATGTAATTATGTTTTCAATAAATCAACTAATTTTAATTTGAATGAGAATATTCACACTTATAATACACGACAAAAGCATAACTTCTATGTACCATTTGCAAAATTAGATATAACTAAGTATTCACCTAATTGCATTGGACTGAAGATATTTAATAAACTACCTGATGGTATAAAGTCATGTCGCAATCAAACACAGTTTAAACGGATTTTGATAAATTACCTAGTTGAAAACGTTTTTTATTCATTAACTGAATATTTCAATTTTGTAGACTAATTTTCTATAATGTAAATATTGATTTTTTATTTGTTTTTACCATGTTGGTGTTCTATGTTTAGTGTTATGTTCTTTTTTGGAGTGTTTTTTTTTGCTTCTTACTTTTTATGACTATTCCCATACAATTGTAATATTGTCTCAGTGGAAAATAAAAGATTATTATTATTATTATTATTATTATTATTATTATTATTATTATTATTATTATTAATAATATTAAATACATCTACTTTTTTTATTACTATTGTAAAAAACAAGAAAAAAATCAGTAATTTAGGACCACCCTGTATCTCTTTGATGTTGTTTTAGGAATAAATGTGCCATTATTACTGCTATTTTAAACGAGACAAATACATCTGAGGGCACCGTCTTCCCATGATAACATCTCCCCGAATTCGGCGAAACTCCTGAATATTCATTCATTGAAGTACAATTAAAATATTTTAATGAGCAAACGTCACGATCTGGAGTACCTACAGCAGTTCAGCGAATGGGTCCGTATAACTTTATAACTAAGTGCGTGTTATTGTATAATTATTCAAATTTAATTGTAATTCTTGTCGAGGGTTTTCTTAACCCCATCGGTATGTCTGTTCTACGTCTGTCGTGCATGGGAGAGACGATCTGCGACGCCATAACGGAAGATACACGGCAGTATAAAAATTATTGTGAATTATTAATGTTAACTGGTCTAGTATACACTCTATATTTTATTTCGTAATGTCATGTAATGTAATTGTGCGAATCTGCATTAAATAGAATTTAGGTCACTCAAATAAAATGTACGTTTAGTTATTCTTCAATGGTATCAGTAAAGTGCAATTGTGACTTAAAATATTCTTGAAACTAAAGCATTACAATAATTGGTACATGTGGACAATGAAGTGAAGCTGTCATCTGTATGTAAGTATTTACACTTATCATGCATCTTTAAAAATATTCGATATTATTAGAAACAAAATTTCTAAATAGAGGATTCAATGTAGGGTAATAAAATTTTTCTTCAATAAATAATCTAATAATATCTAAAATTTTTGCGATTTTTCAAATGGCTATATTTTTGGTAAAAATGGTCGTATGTGAGTGAAAAAGAAGCAAAATTGAAGCTTGAGGTGTCTAGTTTATGGATCTTGCGATAAAAACATTTTCTAAGCAACAATTAGCGCAAAATCCAAATAAATATCATGGAAAGAAAATTCTCTTATATTTAGTGTACGCACTTCAAAAAAATTTTTCAATCTAACCATTATATTGATTGGATAGATTGTTCATTTAGCTTCAATTTCTTTTTTTGTCGGCCTCGATACGATCATTCCTCGCTGAGTTACCAGCCTTTGAATGAAAATGCGTCATTTTCTCTTCTCTCAACAATATCTCAGGAACCAATGGTCGCTCAGAAAATGGAAGGGGGGTTTCGGAAACTTGGATCCATTCTCTACAATGTTCTGGTATGTTTTTTCAGGAAACAATTTTTTTTTTCTTAACATCATTGAAAAATTTCGAAAAACAGGACTTTTTGAGGGCTTTCAGAAAATCACGTGCCACATTGAGAATATTGGGAAAATGACTAATGTTAAGTGCGCATCTTATAGGCCATTGTACCCTCAAAAGCCCTACAAAGTTTCAACCTGATCCATCAAGCCGTTTTATTGTTTCATTCGATTGAATTTTTGAAAAAAAAAGGATCGCATTTTTTGCCTTTAGAGCTCATAATCTGTAAAAAAATGAAAAAAAATTCTCATAATTTTTTTCGACGTTTTTATTGCGGAAAGCGTTTCAAGTCATGAAAAAAACTTTTTTTCTCAAAAATGAAAAAAATTTTTTTTTTTAAATTGAAGAAAAAATTTCTCTTTTGGATCTGGACTCATCGGCAGGTGTGGCAGCAAAGTGATGTCATATCGCTGAAAAAAGCGACCGATCCACCGCCGTAAGCCACAACCCGTCGAACAAAGTTTTGCAAAATTATAGAACGTTGGTCACTATGGAGCTTCATGGAGATTGAACCGGGACTCGTTTCGAAAATTTTTCTTCAATTTCGAAAAAAATTAGATTTTTTTTTTCATATTTTTACAGATTACGAGCTGGCAAAAAGGCAAAAAAACGCGGTCCTTCAATTTTCTCAAAAATTCAATCGAATGAAACAATAAAATGGCTTGATGGATCAGGTTGAAACTTTGTAGGGCTTTTGAGGGTACAATGGCCTATAAGAAGCATACTTAACATTAGTCATTTTCCCAATATTCTCAATGTGGCACGTGATTTTCTGAAAGACCTCAAAAAGTCCTGTTTTTCGAAATTATTCAGTCATTTTAAGAATGAAAAAAAATTTGTTTCCTGAAAAACCAGAACATTATAGAGAATGGATCCAAGTTTCCGAAACCCCCCTTCCATTTTCTGAGCGACCGTTGGTTCCTCAGATATTGCTGAGAGAAGAGAAAAAGACGCATTTTCATTCAAAGGCTGATAACTAAGCGAGGAATAGTCATATCGAGGCCGACAAAAAAAGAAATTAAAGCTAAATGAACAATTTATCCAATCCATATAGTGGTTAGGTTGAAACATTTTTTTTTTGAAGTCCGTACACTAAAAATAAGAGTGCAAAAAATTTCGAACAATTTTTTTTCCATGATATTCATTAGGATTTTGCGCTAATTGTTGCTTGGATTTTTTTTATCGCACGATCCATAAACTAGACACTTCAAGCTTCAAACTGCTTTTTTTTTCACTCACATACGACCATTTTTACCAAAGATACAACCATTTGAAAAATCGCAAAAAATTTAGATTATTTTTTATCCCTTAATTTTTTCGACTAGTGTATATAAATAAATACTTCTAAACGTATAAAGACATTATAGTAATTTTAATAATGAACATTTTTTTTATATGTATTAATATTTGTAGTAAGTATAATTATGAAGATTCGCATCATTTGAGAATCCTCCACTTCTTGCGATATCATCAGTACTCATAACAGTATTTATAGGATCAACTGCTTTTAAAGATCCATTGCTTGTAGTGGATTCTCTTAGCCATTTTGGTCTTACTTTCTACAGAATTTTCAGAATGTATCCTTCAGCAGCCGGATCCGAATTCCAACCTCCATGCCTTTTTAGAGTAGTAATATCCTCCCGCTCGACAAGCATTGTTGCGGAAGGTCTTCTCAGACTATACCGTGTATACCTACTCTTCCCAATTTGGAAGCTTCAAATATAATGCCACATGCCTTTGCTACATTGCAAATATCCATCCCCCAAGACGGTGAAAGTTCTATTCTTATTAATTTTAGTGTTAAGAATTCCAATTAGCAGCAAACATTCCATGTTTTTAATATAATGATTTGTCATTTTCACTAGATTATACCAAATATCAAAATTACCTGACAAAATAAGAGTTGGTTAACATAATATGAAACAAAAAAACTTGTAAATTTAACTTTATTACTTCTATCACCAAATACTTTTCATCTGGAGCATCATACAAAAATGTATGTCACTGTTCCCTTAACAATACTCGATTTTTTTGGCTTATAACCTTCTTCTTGTTTTTTCAAAAATGCATGCAAATTGTTGTATTTTTCAATATTCACATTATGCTTCAAACTGAACACAGACCTTACCATTGAATAATGAGCACCAACTAGGACACTTCAGTTTTTGTGCCATTTCCGAAAAGTATGCCAATAAAATGTTCTCAGAGTATTGCGTTGCATTTTTTTATGTTACAATAACTGTTAAAAATTTTGGGGCCTTCTTACCCAGATCTTGTCCATTTTAAACTCTTAAGTTGGCAGCAGTTACGATACGTTTGCGTAAATTATCGATAGTGCCCACTTCGGTGCGATACACTTAATTTTTTAAATATCCCCACAAAAAGAAGTCCAAAAGATTTATGTGAAGGGCATGGTTTGACGAAAATGAGGGGGAGCAGCTTTATGCAGAACCACATTCGGAGTCGGACAGCTAAGGTCACATCTTCCAGAAATCCAGGTAGATTATTTCAAAGGAACTCGAGGTACTGAACCCTATCCATTCGATTTGGTAATATAAATGGCCCAATCAAGCGATGATCGACAATTTCGGCTCAAATATTTAAGGAAAAGTGTTGTTGAAAATGACTCCATTGAATCGCGTGAAGATTTTCAAAATCCGAAACATGACTATTATGAATGTTATACACCTATTCCGTGTAAAAATAGCTTCATCTGTAACTAACACGTCAGCTGTTGATTTGGAATTTTGAGCATTTTGTTGTAGCAACCATTCACAAAATCTAATTCGTAAAGGATAATACCTTGGTATTAATGCTTGGACATACTGTATCTGGTAGGGATATAATTGATTGAGACATTTCTTGTACTTGAACGATTTGGTTGGTACTTATTCGGGAATTTTCTTCAATAGTCTGTAAAATCTGTCTCTCATATCCAATGTAAACATTATCACAAAAACGTTAATACTGAAATCAGTCAGTACTTGAAAGATGTAAAGGTTGAAAATACTACAACTTTTTTTTCTATAAGGAATTTTAAAAAAAAAATTCGTATGGCATTAATTCCATTTTTCGTTTGGAATCACCCTGTATTTCTCTAGTGAATAAGGTGTAGGCTATTGCGGCTTTAAAAAGTGAATAAAAGTCAATTATACGATTATTGTCAACGATAATACAGTATGCGCCAAAAGTTTGGAATAAATCCAATAAAAACGAAACAATTATTTTTTGGGAAAAATCCTCGACAATGCGCAAGTCTGTGAAGAAATTCTTCTTGCACATTATGAATGATTTCTGGGGTAACTCTGCGTATTTCGTCCTGAATGCGATTTTGAAGTTCTAAGTTACGTGGTTTATTAATGTACACTTTTGACTTCAAGTATCCCCATAAAAAATAGTCAAAAGGTGTAAGATCTGGCGATCTTGCAGGCCATTCTATCGGTCCGCGTCTGCCGATCCACCTCCCAGGAAAACAGTTGTCCAAAAAATCTCGTACAGGGCGCGCATAGTGCGGAGGTGCACCGTCTTGCTGAAACCATACGGTATCGTCAGGAATGTCAGGGTCATTATCGTTAGGAAAAATTACTGCAAGGGCTGGAACAAGGTCATTTTCTAGAAACTCTAAATATCTTTGTCCTGTAAGAGTTCCTTCAAAAAAGAAAGGCCCTACTATTCTGTCGTCAACTATTCCAGCCTACACATTTAATTTCTGAGGGTGTTAGATATGTGCCTCTGCCATCCAATGACGATTTTCCCGACTCCAATATCTGCAAGTTTGACGATTTACTGTACCATTCAGACAAAATGTGGCCTCATCTGAAAAAAGTATTTGCCGGTGTAAATTTCTATTTCCTTGACATAAATCCATTAGAATTTCGCAAAAGTGTAAGCGGCGATCGGGATCATCTTCATTGAGTTCCTGCACAAGTTGAATTTTGTAGGGATGATATTTTTCTTTCCTCAAGATACGTAGCACTGTGCTCTGACTAGTGTCATTGTTTAATGCAACCAATCGTGAAGAATTATGAGGATTATCCACCATACTTATCAAAATGTTCTGTTTCTGATTTTCATTAATGCTTGGACGTCCAGGTTTTGGAATATTTACAACATTGCCAGTTTCTCTAAATTTAGACTCTACCTTACTGACTGTTGATTGGCTGATAGGGCGATCTGGATATTTTTCATTAAATAAATCGAAAACTTCCTGCTGAGTTCTAGTCATATTCCGGCATCCGATAAGAATTAAAATTTCAATTCTTTGAGTAACAGTTAAATGTGCCATAATACTTTAAATTGAATAATAATTTCTATGTCGCTTACAATACTTATTAGAAAGTCGGTGTGACAATGACACTTTGCAAAGATTTTCACCTACGTGATCCATAAAAGAACTATGGAATTCGAAAAACTAAACTTGATAACGTTTATGCTTTATTTTAATTGATTTGCGTTTTGTAACATTCAATCGTCATTTACTCGAAAATTTTCCTATGTAAGAGGGCAAAATTTAAATACTGTCTGATAGAGAATTAAACGATCTTTCAGAATCAAGGAAAAAATATGGTGTTGCCATTTAAAAAAAATCGCTGACGTCATTACTCGAAAACAAATGACATTTGAAAATCGCATCTTACGCTAAAATATGTATTTTTTAAATTAAAAATCGACCTGTTCGAGGATTTTTCCCAAAAAATAATTGTTTCGTTTTTATTGAATTTATCCCATACTTTTGGCGGATACTGTATTTCGTCACATCCTAATTTCTACACCAACCGACTGCTACTATTTCCTGTCACTATCTTATCTAACATTATTCATTCTTACACATCAATTCCCGACAACGAACCGCATCCACGCCCAGATCCCAGAAAACTCCGACTCCGTTGTTTAAATTTCCTGCAAAGTCTGCATGAAACCGAATAGCTAGAAACTTTTCTAATTAACAAATGAATTTAGAACGGAAACGCCCGCCTGACTGACTTCCTACAATAGCCTGCGTAATAGCAACTATTCTCGTGTCTTATCCTCGACGGGGTGTAAAACACAAGACGGCTTGTAAATGAGCACATCTGCCAGCAACTAGCGGTTTGGCGTCTGACGGGATCCAGAAGGGCGTGAGGAGTTTCTCGGAAGTCGCTGTACCGTAGGCGAGGTGGCGAAGATAGTTTTTCCGCCGATCGACATTAAAGGCGTAGTTTTAATGAAAGCTGTCAGGCACTAAAGTGTCACATTTACTGTCTAGGCATTAGAATCATTTTTTCCACCGCTAAATTATAGTATATTAAGTATTAAGAAGAGTAAAGAGAGTTTACCGATCGACGACAATGTTTGAAGGAGATTGGTAAACTCTTTACCAGTGGCGGCTCGTCGTATGAAGCAACTGAGGCCGGGCCTCACTGTAGAATTTGGCTCTCTGTACACTGTATATACTTTCAATTACCTATTACATTTATTAAAAATCAATATAACGGAATAAAATAATTGTTGCTTCAATTGTAGCAATCATAGGTTATAAATAACGGATCTGGGTTACACTTCAATATTTCATATTGTAAATTATTTGAACTTCATTATAAAATTCGTAAAATTTCGGTACGGAGATCGCTCTCCGGCGACCGGTGACAGACTATGAATGCCACCGTATATTTCTCTCACGATATTTAGATTTTTAAAACAATTTCAATACATTGAAGAACGAACTTTTTATTTTGTGCAGATATGAATAATTTCGTAATTTAGAAATTCGAAAAACGGTAAAAATATACAAGGAATTTGAAATAGTATTTTCGGAAGCATACAAATTGTTTTGCTTAGTTTTAATAATTCCTGCAACAAGTGTTTCAATTTTATGAAGACAAATAAATTTGTAAATTTAAAGGACAGTCGAGTAGATCTGTTTTATATAAAGTGAGTATTTAAAAATATTTTGTTAAAAGTGGAGGCAAACGAAAATTCGGCTGCCTTGTTTTATAAGTAGGCTGGCTACCTTGAAAATTAGATTTTAGATCTTTTCAAATTTTTTCTCAAATGAATTAAGAACATATTTGTTCATTATTGGATAATAAATTTTACTGGTTCTGAGGTACTTTTAACTATAGAATTATTAACTTCTACACATACAGGCCCACACATTTTTTGTCGATTATGGAATCGCATAATTTTTGTATTGCTACTATTTAAAAATAAATGGTTTTGTTTAAACCAATCACATAAGGACGCATAATTTCATCGCACTTATTTAGTAAATCTATATCAAATTTGTGTCATATAACCAGAGAGAGATCGTCTGCATACAGGGTATCCCAACGAAAATTTGACCCCCCCTATAATTGGAAAACCGAATAATATTTCAAAACTCGGAGAGACCCGTCGATTTTTATTCTTGGGGGGAGCTTTTTTGACAGTCAAGCCAACTCGATATGTTCATCTCCCTAATGCCTAGCAACCCCAACTTAAAAATTTCAAATGCAACTACCCCACTTGTGGTACATCATTTTAAAGCCCTTTTCATTGCAAATACAGTGACGTATCGTTTTTAGAAATCGGTTGAAATTTGACAGAATTATTGGTTACAAACTAAAAGATGACAAACCAACTTACGCGTAGTAATTTCTACACAAATGCCCACCACTAATAAGTATTTCATCTACTACATATGACCGCATTACCTAATTGTTATTGATGTGTCTATCAGTTTACAAAAAAGTCAGAAATGAAATAAAAAAACTGAAGCAAATAAAACTAGATACTAAAATAGTTATTAGTAGAAGATACTTAAGTTTATAGGAATTCAGACCTTTTCAAAATAACAAAAAATCGGTACTATAAAAAAAGTCGGTGTTTTTTGCTTGTGACCAATAAATCGTTAGTTTCAGCCGTTATTGTAAGTATTAACGTGTGTTCGAAATGGTTTATTCTATCGCGGAAAGAGTAGAAATTGTTGCAATATATTATCGAAAACACGATTGCGCTAAAGCTACAGCAAGAATTTTTAATGCCAATCATCCTGAAAAAAATGTAAACCACCAGTACGTTAAACACCTAATTGACAAATTTGTTGCAACAGGTTCGCTTTAAACAATAAACGTGAAGTAATTGGGCCAGTTCGAAATGAAGCAGTTGAAGTGGCAGTTTTGGGTCATGTACAGATGGATAATAAGCAATCGCTTACAACTGTGTCTCAAGCTTCTGGCGTATCCCGTTCCAGTGTTCATCGAATTTTGAAAAAACACAAGTTTCATCCATTTAAGATGACGCTGGTTCAAGAGTTACATGAAGATGACTTTGATCGCCGTAACCAATTTTGCGAATACTTTACTGAACAACTTCTACTGAATCCAAATCTTCTCTACAATACATGTTTTTCCGACGAATGCACATTTAAGTTGAATGGCGAAGTGAATAGACACAATTGTCGTTCTTGGAGTGATACTAATCCGCATTTAATCAGGGAATTTCATACTCAGACACCTCAAAAATTGAATGTTTGGGCAGGTATTTTGGGCGACCATCTTGTTGGGCCATTTTTCATCCAAGATAATCTCAATGGAAACACCTATCTAGAATTATTGGAAAGTACAATTGATCCTAGGATAACAGAGATTTTAGAAAGTGACGACAATTTACTAGAAAATGAAATAACTTTCCAACAAGATGGTGCGCCCCCGCACTATGCTGCTGCTGTGCGACAATTTTTGGATGACCATTTCCCGGGGCATTGGATTGGCGGAAGAGGTCCCGTCAAATGGCCACCAAGATCTCCGGATCTGTCCTCTTTGGACTTTTTTCTGTGGGGTCATTTAAAATCACGAGTGTACGCCACTCAGCCGGAAACATTGCAAGTGCTACGTCAGAGAATTGTAGAAGAATGCCGATTAATAACTGCTGATGTCTTTAATAATGTTCGAACAGAATTTGAAAACAGACTATATTATTGTTTGGGAGTTAACGGGGGTCATTTTGAGCAATTTATCAAATAAATCTGATTTATTATTTGCTTTTTTATTTCATTTCTGACTTTTTTGTAAACTGATAGGCACATCAATAACAATTAGGTAATGCGGTCATGTGTAGGAGATGAAAAACTTATTAGTGGTGGGCATTTGTGTAGAAATTACTACGCGTAAGTTGGTTTGTCATCTTTTCGTTTGTAACCAATAATTCTGTCAAATCTCAACCGATTTCTAAAAACGATACGTCACTGTATTCGCAATGAAAAGGGCTTTTAAATTTTAAGTTGGGGTTGCTAGGCATTAGGGGGATGAACATATCGAGTTGGCTTGACTGTAAAATAAGCTTCCCCCAAGAACAAAAATCGACGGGTCTCGGCGAATTTTGAAATATTATTCGGTTTTCCAATGATAAGGGGGGTCAAATTTTCTTTGGGATACCCTGTATAATGAAAAGTAAGCATTCTACAGTATAGTCTCAACACCATTAATATATAATATGAACAAAACAGGACCTAACACCGATCCCCGTGGCACTCTTGATTCAACTGCACTTAACTCGGATGTAACAGATGTTACATAATTATCATCTAGATAGTAAATAGATGTAAAATTGTTTTCTGTATCTAATGGACGAGGAAATCCACTGCATTGATTTACCTCTCAGACCATATTCCATATGTATGTACGAAATACTATGTTACTTTATTAGAACAAATGTACTTCGATTTCTAATCTCAACAAGAGAACGACACAACGTCGCGTCGCGCTTCCAAACTTATTATTAATTCATACGTCAGTGTCGAAATCTCAAGAACTAATAGAAGCCAGATTCAGGCATGGAACGAGTGGGAACACAACTTAGAAATGGAATACGTAATCCCGATACTTCCCGCTGGGAATTTGACAATCTTAACGTGTCGCTGACACGTAATGAAACTTGTGACGTGCGACATCGCGACTAAATAACGTTCATTTGGCAGAACGCCTCCCTCGAACCGCCCGCCTCCATTTGCATACGCACCGGATTCAACTGTTTCTATCCGGAGCTCTCTTGGATTTATTTTACGCTCACGCTCAGGACCAGATGCGACCCCGCCGTAATGCAGTCGCCTAGGCGGGACATTTTTCTTGACTTTATCGTCGGTTTATATTGAGATTTATTCAGTAGTAAAAAACGCGCCACTTTCTAAGCTTTATTATAGTTGTAAGCATGCACATGATCCTAAATGGGTTGAAAAAACACTATAAATGTGCTTTAAGGGCGTATAAATTCACATTAAATTTGATGTGGAGAATTTACAGCTCGCGCCGAACGCTAATTTTCATTTATTGAGAATTATTCCTGGATTACTTACTTAATGAAGAAGAATTTACAAACTTATTAATGAAAACTTGTTTGTAAAATTGATTATATTTATAGTAAACAAGCAAGATACTAAATCAGTTTTAATATAATTTGGTATGTCATTGAATAAAATAACACAGAGGACACTAATTATGAGCAATACCATTTAGTTTTTGAAACATGTAAATTTCTACATTTTCCTTAATTTTATTATTCACAATGTTATTTGTGCAACTTGTTTGTATTTGATGCACGACGAATTCTATTGAAAAGTATTTTACAATACAAGAAATATTACTAACGAACGCTATTTTTATAAAACTAGTTATTTACTTTTTTTGAGTTAATTTAAATTTTGATACCGCATATGGAGCAATTTTCTATGGTAACTGATGAACAAACTTCATTTCCAGTAATTTTTTTAATTTTATTTTTGTCTTTGTATACGCAGATCTCAAGTTCTTCATTTAAAACTCTTTTTCGGGTTATTGTAAAGTTTCCGGTACTGGTACTTGGTTCAACTTAGATCAACAGTTTTTTTAAAAAAATTGAATCTTCAATGTAGTCCTCAGCTACAGTTGAAGATTTCCATCCTTCATGGCGTTTTAATGTTAACATGTCTATCCCTGATTCCACAAGCAATGTTCCAGAAGATCTCGAAAGCAATGTCCGGTGTATTGTATTGAGTTCTTCATATGAAAGTATTTAGCAATATCACTTCAAGATCAACATGCCCCTGCTGACTAGAACTGATTCAGTCGAGCCCTCTTTTTAACATTAGTAAAGGTCTCCCGGTATGAAATCAAACGATCTCGGATTCTTCTTCGGTACTTTTGTACACTTCGTTGACAATTACTCTCACAAAACACCAATACTAACAACTTGTCAACTTTTTCACAGAATTAAAATTTTGCAGGCATTTTGTAAGACGATGGAATAGTATGTGGTAATCTGCAGTCTTTGTAAACGTCAAAAATGAAACATGAAATCATCAGCCTGCTAGTTGTAAAACTGGATACTTTATTTTTTGTCCGATTCACTTAGTGATGACGCTGTTTCATAAAATCCCGATATTTTTTCTAAAAATTTTAAGAACAAAAGTTTTAAAATTAAATTTTCTATAATACTGGTAAAACTATATAATAATTGGCATATTGATAAAAAAAATCGATATAATTTTAAGGGCGCTCTACCTAGGGTTGCCAACCATCCTTTAAAATAAAGTATCATACTCTTTTTTGGTCCATATACTTTATACTTTTGTTTATAAATAAAGTATCCAAAAATACTTTATTTTGCTAATCGTAATTTTCGGACGCAGCAAACCACCGACAGGACAATTGAGCTGATATAGATGAACGCACCCAGAATGTCTCTGCGTCTGCCACTGCTAATGTCATTTAAAAACATCAAAAATTTTTCAATCTTTGTTGATGAGTGTTTAAAAAAATGGTTTGACTTCAGAGAGAGTAAGTGGCTATCCATACTAAATAGCTTATCTTTAAAAAATATGATTGATATGGCCATTTTGAAAAAATTATTGAGCAGCGCAAAGATTAAATATTGCTATGGATGATTTGTATTATAATTAAAGAAATTCAAAGAAAATTAACAAATGATAATGATATTTTAGAGAAGAATACTGTTGATAAGTGGTAATATGTACTTAAAAATGCATCTGATGATTTACCAAATATAAAAAAAAATATGTCCTATCTATTTTGCCACTGCCACTTCAGATTTTACAGAAAGAGTTTTCTCGTTGATGTAAAATGGCGCGAAGAGAGAAAGAGAGCTTAAATCTCGATTTAGATTGTAGCATACTTTTTCCTTCATATACTTTTTTCCTCTTTCATAGATAAATAATATGTTATTTTCTCCTAAAAAAGTTGGCAACCCTAGCTTTACCCCTAGTCCGGCCCTTATTTGGGTTTCCAACAAATTCATATTTTTTACCAATTAAAAGATAACAATAAACGCAAATCATGTACCAAATTTGGTTGCTCTTCGTTAACGCATTGCTGAAATATTATTATTTTTGAAAATTTAACACTTCTTCAGAGGTCAATATCTCTTCAAGGATACTTCTCAGAAAAAAATATTAAATGACAAAGTGGGATATTTTAAGACCCTCTACACGTACGTGGTTTTGTGTCGGTAGAGTTATAAAACACCCTGTATATCTATAATAGAAATGCAATGTTTATTTTCTCATCTATTACACCTTCTGATATTTTCAAGATGTCTTGTTATATTTTGCGAGACAAGATCAAGAAAAAGTAAGATAGTATGCCAACACTATTACAAAATGAGGAATTTAATTACGAACAATTTTTAATTTAATCCAATTACATTTTTAACTGCAAATATTTTCAAAATTGCCAGTTATCAATAACTTCATTCACAAATTGAATCCACTCATTGATAAAATTCGCGACTACTACATTCTTATCACGTAGTTATTGACAAGCAGTAGAAAATTCCTATGATAGGTATATTTATGTTTCACCCACATTCTTTACAATATATATATTACACATGTTTATAAAGAAGTATAAATATGCATAATATAATTAAGTAGAAATTAATGATTACATTTTCAGAACTTGATAACATTCTCGCCTAGTATAAAATTGAAAAATAGCTAGTATCTTCTTTATTAATCAAATTGATGCAGAATATTGATATGTTAGTGTACTGCAGTGGTAGTAAAGTATGGGAATGTATATGAACGCAGAACTAGTAAGTTGATCTTTAATTTTTTAAATATCTATTTAATTGTGATGCATAGTAGTCCTTCAGTAGTTTTTCAGGACACAGTATGTTATTTTTATCAAACCACAGCATAACTCTTGAGGTCACTATAGAAATCATATTTTCCAAACAGTTTGACATTGGTGCCAATACACTTTCAATAATATTTGTTATTTTTATATGTGGTAAAGATAATATCACTGTTTTAACTAAACAAGGAATTAGAATGCTATATAAACGAAAAGATTATATTATCTGAACAGAACGACTGCAACGTTCTTTACATTATTATTATTATTATTATTATTATTATTATTATTATTATTATTATTATTATTATTATTATTATTATTATTTTTTTTTGTAAATACAACTGTGTTTTCATATATGTTCTGTAAGCAAGTGTAGTTTAAAATATGTTTAGCAAAAACTACCAATCGTTTTTGTTTCAGAATGTTCGAAAAATTCAAATAGGAAAATGAAGCAAGTTGAAAAAATCTCGGGTAAACCTCACTGTTCTATGTGGAAGAAAGGAAAAAAAAGATACAAAAGAAGGAAGCAGATCCAAATCTGATATGGTTGAAGGAATATGTGACTTTATTAATGAAGACGATCCTTTCTTAAATTAAACTAATTTTGTTAATACTTTGTTTGCGTCTGTATACAATTTGTAAATATTTGCAAAAATGCCCTGTGGCAGCTAAGAGTTAAAATTCATAGGTACTTAAAAGTAGGTAATTTTTAAAATGTTATGAATAGTAAAGCAAGTTTCTATAAGGGTATGTTAAGTATAAGTTTATTCTTTAATCACTGACAACATTTTTCATAGCCTAAACAAGTATATAACATATCATTATTTTACATAAATAAATAGTTTTTTCTTTCTACATTACGAGTAAGTGTCTAATTGACAATTATAAAATATAAAAAAATATTTGGAAGGTATTCTTCTGTAAATGTTATATTTTAATAGGTATCAATTTTATTACTAAATAATTCATTTATAGGTAGCAATAATTATAGAATAGTAATAGATAGTATTTAAATGTAATGTAAGAAAGGGTATGATTTTTAAATTATTTATTGTAATGGTATTATTTCAAATTCAACCTTATCACTTACCGTCCAATATTTTTTAATAAACTATAAATATTATGAACGATTCAATAGAAGAATTTATTTTCAATATAATTTTGTATTTGTCTTGTTTTTATAATAAATTTTATGTTCAAAGGAAATATTTATTTTAAATAAAAATCTAATCATCATAGAGACAGTTCCTAATAAAAACCTATATTTTAGGCATTTGTTTTCTTTTTTATGCAAAAAAATATAATATTGCAGAATATTAATGTTTTATAATATTTTTCCAACGTGAGCCAACATTTTTGTATATTTCTAGGTATTAACAATATTGTGTGGAACTAACTACTCTGCGGACTGAAGCCCCGATCAGCGAATTGCACCCACAATATGTACCCATATATTCTTTATTATTAGCTTTTGTAACATTTTTTACTGTATTAGAAAGGTATTTTAAGTTAATATAAATCAAATTGCCACATTTCCTATCAATGAAGTCATTTGTATGGTCTCTGATACCAAACATCTAGGTATGCTAATGAACAATTCCACAGACAAAGCTCTATTCAATAATTATCTAAAATAAAAATTAATCTAGCTAAATTTACTAACCTGGTTTAATGAAAATATTCTATAAATATCTAAGTTCACTTTTGAATTTGTGGGAACTCGAAAATTCAACCATAATAGATGATATCTGACCTATTTCTACACTTTTAGGATTACTTGCAGGAGATTTGATTTATATTAGCTTAAAATACCTTTCTAATACAGTAAATAATGCTACAAAAGCTAATAATAAAGAATATATGGGTAGATATTGAGGGTGTAATTCAACGCTAGTCGGGGATTTAGTCCGCATAGTAATTAGTTTCACACAATATTGTTAATACCTAAAAATATATATAAAAAAAACTATTACATAAAAGGTACATTTTTTTAAAATAATTAAGTAGGTAATTGTCATGTTTAATTTATAATTCATTGACAGGTTAAAGTCACTTTTGACATTGTGGATATTTAATTTCAAATAATTTTAATTTATTGGTATAATAATTTTTATAGTTAGATATTTGACTCAACTTAAAGGAGGCCTCCTGAAGAAGCAATCCTAAAAATGCAGAAATATGTCAGATCTCATCTATTGTGGTTGAATTTTCGAGTTCCCACAGTGTCAAAAGTGAACTTAGATATTTATAGAATGAATGAATGAATAGAATTAAACCAGGTTACTAAATTTAGCTAGATCAATTTTTATTATACATATGACATCATTGATAGGAATTGTAGGAGATTTAATTTATATTAGATTAAAATACCTTTCTAATACAATTAAAAACATTTTTGTAGTTGACAGCATTTCAGAATTCTTGATGCAGAAGTTTCACAATTTTATCTTTACCGTCTATTAAAAAAATGAATAATAATCAATTAATTTAATAGACATCATTACAAGCGCTCAAACTTTTTGTACAATTCTTTAAAAACATAAGCAAGTAGCTCGTGTAGTTTGCGAGATATTGTGATGTATATCTGAAAAAACACAAATTGTTTGTTATTGAGTAATACCCCTATATCTACCCCTGGGAAGATTTTTGTACAACATAGGTCGTCGCTTTTTACCTTAAAGTGACTAAACGAAACGATACCTCTACACAACCTAAATGATACCTCTACACAACTTAGCGAGCAGAATATCCGAAATATTAATAACATTAAACATTATGCCAAAAGGAACGCTAACAAAAGAAAAATAATATCTCGCGAATAGTTAACGATATAGTCTTCGTTCTTTTTTTAAAAAACTTTTCTAATATGTTATATACAGTTCATTTGATACATGCATATAGAAAAAAATATTTTTTCATATAATTGTCCGCGTGTTGAAATTTTCAATTCATATTATAGAAAATTTCAATTTAGAATCAATTTATGGAAAAATTATAAATTTTTGTAAAGCCTTGTCGGAAGCGCTATAGTATTTTGTATGTTGATGCAAATATTCAGATCAATAGCGAAAATATATTCCAAAATACAGGGAGGTCCATTTTTTTTGTCCCAAATTAAACAGAGAATTCATGTTGTGTAAATGTAAAACCAGTGGCGTACTAATATTTTGTTACAAAAGTAATAAGGACCCCTATTTTCTCCACCATCGGTAAAGCAAAAAAAATTAAAAATTCTCCAAAGATCACACGTACAGTGCCAAATCATTTATAAAAAATTTCCGGGTGAAACTTCATCACTTACAGAAAGATTAAACATAGTTTGTTTAACAAATTAACATTACTTTTTATGATGAATTAGTTTTTGAAGTTTGATGATAAATAAATGGACCACCCTGTAAAGTAATGTGGATATTAAAAAACACAAATTATTAATTTGCCATTTGTTTAGAACAACCCTTACAAAAAGGGTACGACCAGTGGAAATTGATACTCCAATGGGTATATAACAATGTGGGACAGATCGTAATTTTTTGCTTGATTTCGAACTGAACGATACTCTTCCAAGAGAACTCTATTAGATCCTAATAAACATAATTCATACAGAACTGAACGAACATCTTTCGATGGCTCTCTCACCTCAGGTGGGAAGACGCACTCTAAGCCATCTTGAAGTTTTTTTAATCCAAACACAACCTGAAATCGCACACATATCCACCAAAAACACCACCCTGAAAAACATTTCGTTAATTGTTATAGTTTGTCAGCGAACTCGAGACTAAAGCCCGACTGACCTAGTTTTGCAAGATGCACCATTTCCACGGGGCAGTGCAGTTTGCGCGCATAGTTGCACTGCACTACCACCCACCTTGACGGGGTGACCGAGGGGTGTACACCCCTTATTGCGGCCAATTATTACAAGTGAATTAGATCCGTTTTACCACTTATAAAATACGTCTTAAATAATTTGCACATATTTTGTGAATTTGTAACAAGATAAATCTAGAGCGATGATGAGGGAAGGGGGCTAAATCAAATCTTGGTGACGCTCTAAAACAGTCAACTTGAGAGATTAATTTGACCCATATTTCTTTTGTTTTCACGAATCCCAATTTTTAGAATCTTTAGAGTCTCTGTCTCTAGAAATAGCCTCTTCAAATACCGGTGTGAAGACAGCAGCCAAAGATAGCAGCCAGGCGCTACGGAAACACCCGAATGATCATAGACGTTCGTCGACATAGAACACGGTTAACATTTAACATATATTTCAAATATCCTAAATAAACTAGGTAGGTATTTTATAAAATCATCAATTTTCTGATACCAGTGTCATCCACTCGCAAGCCGTCGGAGGAGTGGAAATTGAGATGAATTATAAATTCGATGTTTCTAAAATAGAAATCCGTCATTTTAAGAGGCTGAAACTTGGTAGGTAACGTTTTTTTAAAATTATCAATTTTTTGATATCAGTGTCGTCCACTCGCAAGCCGTGGGAGGGGTGCATATTGGGGTAAATTGAATATTAAAAATTTCTAAAATGGAAACCCATTATTTTAACAGGCTGACACTCGGTAGGTAATTACTTTATAAAATTAACAATTTTCCGATACCAGTGTCATTCACTCGCAAGCCGTCAGAGGGGGTAAATTTTCACCCCTCCGGGTTTCCATATTAGAAATATTAAATATTCAAATTACCCAAAAGACAATGTTAAAAATAGCCGATTTTTGGCTTATCCGGGGGAACGCATAAATCATAAAAAAATTAATTGATTATTGTTAATTAATATTAGAAATGGCCCAGAAATACGTCAGATAGCTGGGGAAATGTCGCTACTAACGCTAAACCTATATAAACTACCCTTAAATAGCTTTAAATGGATAATCATTAATTATTGTTATAAAATTCGTATATAATAACTATAAAAATGTGCATTCCACCCCTAAAAATTAAAAAAACGACTTTCAAAAGCTAATGGTGAGCTTACTTCGACATCAAAAATAAATAATGCTTAAATGTTCAAGGGAACGACTATTGCTAGAAAAAAATTATAGATTACTATCAAAAAATGCAAAAACTGATACTAGAATACATTAAGTAAGTGGAGAAATATTAATTCCACCCCTAAATCTATATAAACTGCCTTTAAATAGTTTAAAATAGATAATCATTATTTATTGTTGTAAAATTCGTTTAGAATGAAAAAAATGGTTAAATCACTTTTAAGGTTCATTTATACTATTGCGACCTAAAAAATGGGCGCAAGGATAAATTGCCATTTTTTCAGTAGGCGCTCGCAAAGTGAGAACAATTGGTGCTATTTCGCCATTGAATGGGCACTTTTACAGTCATTTATCACTTTTTATATTGACATACTGTTTGTTCAAATCATTTTCAAGCATTTTTTTCATTTTACACGAATTTTATAACAATAATTAATGATTATCCATTTAAAGCTATTTAAGAGTAGTTTATATAGGTTTAGGGGTAGTAGCGACATTTCCCCAGCTATCTGACGTATTTCTGGGCCATTTCTAATGTTAATTAACAATAATCAATTAATTTTTTTATGATTTATGCGTTCCCCCGGATAAGCCAAAAATCGGCTATTTTTAACATTGTCCTTTCCACTTCTCTGACGGGTTGCCATGGAGTATCAGTAAATTGGTAGGTAATTTTATAATCTATTTACCATTTATCATACTGTATTAAAATTTTTAATCACCTAAAACATATGTTAATACATTACAGTAATATTACAAACGACCCTTTTATATGTTCTGCCTTGCTTAACATAATGTACAACTTGCTGATAACCTTAGTAACACGTCTGTCAATATATGTGGCTTACTGCAAAATACAACGGTGAAAAGAGGTCTTTATTAAGCACTTCTCCTCTCAACTAATATTTGTTAATATAAATTATGTAAAACTATTTATAAATACTTATTTAAATACACACAGCGAATACAGCTTACACCAGATGTAAAAATGAAACGTATCGACGCGACACCGACTATTACAGCGTTCTGTAAATAACTAAAACTAGCCTAGCGAAAAATATGTTTCCCCTTACTCTCAATGTTCAAGTTTAATAATCACGTCTAAAGATGTGGAAAGTAAAGTAGCAGTTGCTGTGGTATTGTTTGCTACGTCATTAGTAAGAACGGGGAACGATGCGCGAAGTCTCGTAGATGTTGTGAAAACCCTTCACATTCCCCTTCGCGGTTTTAGCTCCGTTAGTGTAGAACGGGCATTAGAATATTTTTTAACTATAGTACAGCTGTACGAGAAAAAATGATGTAAACAAAAGTGAACAAAAAATTACTATAGTACCATATCAAAACAATGCTACTAACATAGCTGACTAAACAAAGATATCGGTACATACTTATCTTATCAAAATTTGTTTTAGTCATCAGACGTTTAGAATACTCTGTTGAAAAAGGCAAAGCTGGCCGTTAGTGTTTATATAGCTGTTCATATTCATGCAATGACAGAGGTAGGTGTAATTGAATAATAATAATTACAAACAAAACAGTGTACCATGTATAAAGTGGTGCAATAAATATTATTATTGAATATAGAATTTATTGTGAGATAATATTTCAGTTATCTAATGTGCAATTTATTTAGAACATCCTAGAAAATTTTCTAAATCCTTTTAGATTACCGTTCAGCAGAAATGTGGAGTGAATATGTACATTTATTTTTATTGGATTATTTGGATTAACATTCAAAAAGGAAATAAATCTAACCTCATGCGTTAAATCATCACGCATAGACGTAGACCATTGAAAAATAAATGGGGTTTGCTTAATAAAGGTATGTCCTAAAGCCATTCATTTTTCAGATACGCGTGTAAGATAATTTTAAAAAATGAAATTATGAATGTAATTGTTTTAAAGAATCACATATTTGTTCCAAATTTGATACAGACACGTTTTTTGTGATGCCTAACACGCTGGCGTTACTAGTTTTTTTTTTTTTTGTAGAGGGCGCTATCTTATTCTCTAACTAGTCTCGTGATAATGAAGAATAAAATATCACAAAAAACTAAATACACCAGCTTGTTCGGCATCAGCAATAACGTTACTGTGCCAAATTTAGATCAAATATATTATTCTTTAAAAAAAATGCATCCAAAATTTTATAGCTCTTGCAATCATTCTATTACGCAAACCCTACTTATTTTTCTATATCCTAATAATATTGTCATGTCTTTCTGAAACGCTCTGTATATAAACGCCAAAACATTTTCGCTATATTCACATGTGGCTTACTTGAGCGAGGATGAAAATTTTCGGATATACAAGGTGTCCGGAAAAATGTGGGAGATCTCTCGGGTGCAGATAATACATGAAAAAATAAGATAACAAGTTTCTATAATTTTTTTCCTACAGACCCTCCCTACGTAGATATGTATCCCTGAAGGACGCCGCTGGAAATTGGTTTTTCTTGAATAACTTTTAATAATGTAATTTAATAAAAATTTAATTAATAATTAATTAGTAAGGACCTCTTGAAATGGTCTCCTTGAAACATATTTAGTTTTTATAGTTTACCAGAGGCGGACTAAGCTTTACAACTTAATGCCTTAATGCGTTTTTTTAAATTTTGCATTTTTCAGATTAAACATCTTAAAATGAAACTTTTCTGTTGTTTGAATGACTTTCGCATCGCACTTTGTTGTCGAGAAAAGACAATAGAAATCATGGCTCTTTTTATTAAAAATAAAACATAAATTCGTTTATTATCCTCTGGCAGTTCATTTTATCGACAATAAACTTTTTTTAGTCTGAGGTTGAAACTACCCAGATTTATTATTTTAAAGTCTTTCCAAGAACTTTTCATCTTATAGTTTCGTGTTCTATCTGCAGCCTAGAGATTTTCCACCTTTCCCGGACTCTATCTATACTTCTACTTGTTTATAAAACGTCGCCACTGTGAAATTTTCACTACAAAATGATCTTTATTTCTTATCACACGTCAAAACCATAAAATTAACAAACATGTCTTCTCTTTTAGAGTTCTGCCGCCATGAGCTTCGTTACTAACCAACAACTTGAAAAGCTGCGCTGTTTAAAGTGTCAAAAGTATTTATCATATTTTCCGATTTTTCAAAGCTTAGATCAACAAGGCTGTATATGTGGACGATGCTCCGTCGAAGGCATTGCTGTGAGAAACACCATGTACGAAGAAATTATGTTAACGCAGAAACTCCCTTGCTGTTTTGATAAAAATGGTTGTCTGGACAATTTATCTCCAGAAGAGGTGCCTCTTCACGAAACATTTTGTGGATTTAGAACATACGACTGCCCAGCAAATAGTCCCAATAAATGCAAATGGAAAGGATCAATAAATGATATGTGGGATCACTTCAGGCGACATCATGCCATATACATATTGAGAGACCAATTCGAAATTGATCTTGTGGGAAACTATAATGAAAACTACTTATTAAACCTGGAAGACGAGTTGTATGTTGTCAAGCAAAGCAACAACTCTAGAAGTAATGCCTTCTCCTTCAACGTTTCTTATATTGGTAACAACTCAAACTCCCAAATTTACTCGTATAAAATAACTTTTTTTAATAATACCGCCAGAGGTATTTACTTTATGATCAGTAATAAGCTAGAGGAGGAAACTAGTCTAGAAAGAAGTTTCATCATGGAAGCATTAGGAAACCCCAGCATAGTTGTGGCACATATGGAAATAGTCAGACCAAAAGAAAGTGAATGTCACTTCGAGGAAGTTCAATGGGAGCTGCTTGAAGAGCTGGAATGTAGTTGTTGCATGGAATACCTGTTGCCCCCTGTAATGCAGTGCATAGCTGGTCACAGCATTTGCTCCAACTGCAAATTACAGCAAACTGTATGCCCTACGTGCACCAAAGACTTCAAGGACACTGTCAACATAACACTGGGAAATCTAATCGAACACTTGGTTTATCCTTGCAAGAATGAAGGCTGCAATTTCACCTGCAAAGCTAAGTATATAAAACAGCATGAATCCAAATGTATTTATGGTAAATTTAAATGTCCTTTGCACGATTACGAAAATTGCAGTGAGGAGATATCTTACGCTGAACTATACAACCATATACTGAACAACCATTGTGAAAACTTATTGGAAACAGACACCGTCAGTATTCCTTTTAAAATTTACAATGAAGAAGATAAAACTGATGGAGATGAGGACGATGAAAACTTAAAGGAAGATTGCTTTATATTGAGATATGATTTTCGACTATTTAAATTGCACTACAAGTACGAAGATGGTATGCTTCAGTGGGAAATGCAACTGATTGACACTGGACTTGAAGATGAGAAGTATGATTTTGAAATTGACCTCATTGACAACGCTAGTAACCAAAGGATATGCTTTAAAACGGAGTGTACCACTTTAAGCAGCAAGACTGAGGCATTCACTGATGATAAGCCTTACATATACATTGACATTGATCAGATTCACTTCATGACCAATGAGGAACTTAGGTATTCTGTACGTATTGTGCCTAAATCGTAATTAAGGAAAATATTTTCATATTTTATGTTAATGAAAAATATTTAATAACATAGAATATGATATAAGATGTATAAATGAAGACTTATATAAAATAATAAAAGTCTGCAACAACCTTATTTATTATTTATGTGTAGCACTTTGTTTAACAAAAAATTATCAATACGTACGCGATGTTTATAAAGAGAAATTACCACACCAATGTATGCAACCATGTTTGCTTATTCGTACTATTACTTGCAAACAAATTGTAATGAGCAACTACTCATACGGTAGCATACGGATGAGTGCTTCAAACGAAGTATGCAACCTGTCTTGCACAGGTGTAATATTTCTTGCCAATATGGGATGCTACGTTGACTTGTTTACTGTCACAATTAAAGTTAAACAAGGGTTAAACCTAATCTAAATGTGATAAAAACGTGCTTTCTTGTGTGAAAAATATATAAATACTTTCTACAGCTTTAGTTACTATTTCAACAGATTTAATTATATTACAAGTACAAGAATTTTCATTTGGAAAGTAAGTGATTAAATACATATCTTTAGCCTCTTTTTTTCCTTGTGTCTGTACTTTTCAAAGGTTATACATACCTTTGAAGGGTATAAATAACACGACTATAAATATTTTTTTGCACGTGCAATTTTGAATAGGAATACTATTTTCTCAATTTTAACAGACAATAAATAGATCAATATTATTTACCCTTTATTCTTTATTCATAATTTATATATAATTCCATGACATGATAGAGATACGGGTTTCTTTTAATCTCAGATAAGGTCATGCGACGGGTTTCATAACAACATTTTTTTCCTAGTAATAAAATGAATAAGTGTAAATTTTATTCGAAATCATACTTTTGATATACAGTGCGTCCATAAAGTAACGCATAAATTCATTATTAGCTAAATAAACGACATTATCCCCGAAAGAGGTCGATTTCTGATTTTAATTTACTGTTTTTTTAATAATAATTTAATATACAGGGTGAACTATCTTCGAGTTGCTGGGTTGATTCCAAAAATGTATCACAAGTTATTTACAAATGAATGAATGTACTAAAAATTAAATGAAATTATGTGTTGCTATTACAACCACTTTGATAAACTATTAAAAAACACCCCAAACACGTTTACTAATGATCATATGTCTCAGCCAAATAATTGAAATAACAATTTCATTGCTAACGTTTTATTTTCGAACGAGGCAACGTTTTTATTTGAACGGGCATGTTAATCGGCAAAACACTCGTTATTGGTATCAGAAAAATCCACCTTGGATGCAAGAATACCATACGTAACGATCACAAAAGGTCAGTGTGTGGGCTGGTGCTGTGAGAAAATTTGACAGGAGCATTGAATTTGAATTTAGTAACGTATAACTTTCGTATTGTTGTATCAATTTGGAGCAACTTGTGAGACATTTTTGGAACCAACTCAGCAAGGGAAATCCGGAAACGGAGAAAACAATGGGGTTTTTCATTTAAAAAAAAAACAGTAATGATGTCATTAATCGAAAATACTCGAAGATAGGTCACCCTTTATATTAATTATTATTTGAAAAAACAGCAAATTAAAATTAGAAATTGACCTGTTTCGGAAATTTTGATTGTTTATTTAGCTAATAATGAATTAATGCGTTATTTTATGGACGCACTGTATATATTTCTACTTTTAATATTGTGAAACTGTGCTCAATTTAATTCATTTCTTAGTTTTAATATATTTACTTTATCTAAGTTTCCGTTTGTCGAGGAAATGAATATGAATACCACAAAAATAAGAAACACGCATTATAAAAGCTTCAAACATATGCTTACATAATATTTTATCAAATATTTATAGTTTTTGCATATAAATTTTACCTGTTTATAAACATTTTATTTATAAATATGTCTATATGGAAAGATGGACAAAAGCAAATAGCATTTTTTTAATAATTTTCAGAGACCGCACAACCATGACTTTCGTAACCAATCAACAACTAGAAAACTTACGGTGCCTAAAGTGCCGAAAGTACTTGTCACATTTCCCTATATATCAAAGCTTTGATCAACTAGGTTGCATTTGTGGTCGCTGCTCTGTCGAAAAAAACACGGCACGAAACACCATCTACGAAAAAATAGCTTTCCAACTACAATTTCCTTGTAGTTACGACGAAAACGGTTGCCTGGAGACTTTATATCCCGAGCAAATACCTCGGCACGAAAAATTTTGTAAATTTAAACCGTACGACTGTCCCGCGAACAGTTCAGCAAATTGTAAATGGAGGGGATTAGTGAAAGATATGTGGGATCATTTCAACAAGCAACATACAACACACACAATAAAAGACAATAGATTTGAGGTTGATTTTGTGGCTAGCTATAACGAAAACTATCTGTTAAACGTCGATGAAGAGTTGTACATTGTCAATCAGGATAATTCTAAGAATAATAAATTCTCGTGTAACGTATTTTATATTGGTAGTAATATACACGCTCAAAACTACTTGTACAAACTCACTTTTCAAGATAATAGTAACAAAGGCAATTATGCAGTAAGTAAAAATCTGGAAGAAGAAACGGTCGTGGAAAGGGATTTTATTATGAAAACCTTTGAAGATCCTAGTGTAGTTATCGCACAAATCCAAGTTGTAAAACCGAACAACAACAGCGAAGAGCAATACGAGAAAGTGGAATGGGAACTGATACGAGAACTTGAGTGTATCTGCTGTTTGGAATATATGTTGCCACCGGTACAACAGTGCTTGACGGGTCACAGCATCTGCTCCAAGTGCAAACCAACTCAAAGCGTATGTCCCGAATGCAAAGTGGAATTCAAAGATACCGTCAACTTAACTTTGGGAAACCTAATTGAACACATAGTGTACCCTTGTAAGAATAACAGTGGAGGATGTAAATTTACTTGCAAAGCCAAATATATTAGAGAGCATGAAGCCAGTTGTACTTACGGCAAATTTAAATGTCCTTTGAATCATTACGAAAACTGCGAAGAAGAAATGTCTTATATTAAACTATACGATCACATACTTAACAAACACAGTGAGAATCTGTTGGAGTTAGACACAATCTGCATCCCTTTTAAACGCTTTTACGATGGGGGTGAAGACAATGAAAACATAAAGGAAGATTGTTTGATATTGAAATATGATTTTCATTTGTTCAAATTACATTATAAGTACGAAAATGGTATATTCCGATGGGAAATGCAACTAATCGGTACTTCTGCTGATGACGAAAAATATGATTTTGAGATAGATGCCATAGATTTCGTTAGCAAGCAACGGGTTACCTTCAAAAAAGAGTGTGGCGTGTTGACCGATAAAGCTGGAGCTTTTGCTGATGATAAGCTTTTCATATCCATCAATTTAAAACAAATTGGCTACATGATCTTTGATGAGTTTGCTTACTCTGTACGCATTTTACCGAAGTGGTAATAGATATAAAATGAATTGTTTCATAATAGAATTTTATTAATAGCAAAATATACAGGGTTATCTATGGCTAAGTACAAACATTTTAAAAGAGGATTGAGAAAAATAAGAATTAACGGAATCGTCCTTTCCAAAATTATCTGTAAAACAGAAACAATTTTTTTTCTAAACTAACTATATTAAACTCCTATTTATAGACGCCTATGGTCGCTTGCTACACGCGAATTTAAGTTTCGCATTCGTAGTTTATTTATTCTATAAAAAATTCACTTCAACAACATTCAATTCTGGTGTTATGACAATCAAAATGTCAGACATTATCCTGCACCATAGCTATGCAACCATCAATACAACAATGGTTTATGTCTTGCCAGCTGTGGTAATGAAATATTTTTTTGTTTTCCGTACTGTGAAAATCTTGAATGACTGCGACAGTTATCATAGGCGTCGATTTTGCGAGAGAAAATCGGGTTTTGCGTGGATAAAATGTTTGTACTTAGTGACAGTTTACCCTGTATAGAAATGTAACATAAAAATATATTTAACAACTGTAGTTGACAAGACCTAAACAAAAGTTTGTATTGATTACACAGGGGTATGAATTTCTGTTCGCATTTCACATATTCTACTTAAGTATCAACTGAAATTAACTATGTTAAACTTTACAAGCTTCTTGTAGAGACTCCGAAGGCAGAACATTTGAAACTATTGTCTTAAAGTCATTTATGGGACACATGACTGTACATCCTGGAAGGTTTAAGTCTTGGGAAGTTGTGGCTTCTGTATCATTGCGATATCTCAACTGAAAAAAATGCGTTATACCACTGTTTACATTTTATGCTTCATATTTTAAGCTTCTTGTTTTTACCACTCAACTCAAGTTATTGAATAAATGAATTTTAATATATTCTCTTATTTGTAACACAGAAAACGATCCCTATTCGATACTATTAATTTAATTTTTATATAAGTATAGAGTGTTTACATGGTGTCTCAAATTCTATACTATGTGCCTACTGTGAGGTTACAAAAAAAATAATAAAGTTTGAGACACGTGGTGTTAACTGGGATGAGGTAAGCACCATTTTCAATCGAAAGTATTATCTTCCCTCTTTTCTAATAAACTTTAATTAGAGAATTTTTTCTGAATTACTTCAAGTCTAAAAGTTATAAGCAATATTGTCCTAAAGAGTTTTTAAAAAATACCACCTAAATATCACATGGAAGGATCAAGTAGCCGTTCAAAAATAATTAAATGTTCGTTGTTTAAAGTGCATAGATGTCATTAAGAATAAATAAAAAGATAACTCGATTAATACAGTTAAAACAAAATGTGTTTTAAAGGTGTAAACTTAAAAAATGAGACAAAACGCCCTCATACATATTACAATCTATTCTCTATATGACCTCCTCTCATTTTAAGAAACATATCCAATGTTCGCCTGAGTTCTTTGTGGGCTGCATTTATTAATATTTCGCCGTTTAACTCATTACAAGCGTTTGTGATTTTTTTGTTTCAAATGATTAATATTCCGCGGAGGTGTTTCGTAAACCTTATTTTCTAAAACTTCCCATAAAATAAATCGAGGGGTTTTAAATATGGTGACTTTGCGGGCCACTAATCCCAATCCATTTTTCTGGGAAATTGTTATTTAAATATTGCTGAACAATCCTGGCTTGTGGGGTTTCTCCTTAACTGCAAAGCCACATTCTCCAGAAGTGCATGGAGTTTTTCTTATATGAAATTTAGGTAACTCATGCTGTTCAATGTATGTTCATAAAAATATGGAAAACTAAATGCCTACCGAAATGCCGCACCATATATTTACTCCAAAATGGATTTGGTTTTGGCTGGATTTACAATGGATTTTCGTTGCGCCTGTTTGGCAAACCATTACTGACACACCGACTTTCGTCCGTCCAAAAAACGTGCCAAAAAAGGTTCTGAGCAACAGTTTCTACATTTACTACAATTTGAGCTGCAAAATTAAGTCTGTTTTCAATGTGACGCTCAGGCAAATACTTCGTCGTTACTACAAACTGAATTACAATCAGTCTTTACAATTCGATGAACGGTTGATTTTTCCAAATTCAATTCCCGGTTAGATTGCCGTATAGAATTTCGTGGATTGTGTTCAAAATACTGTATTAAATAGCTGTATTAATTATTTTATACATTCAGTTCCAAAAAAAGTGACGCACTTGATTTTTGACCTAACTTTGTTTTCTTTTTACTTCTAAACCAGTCGGCCAATTTTTAATTTTTTTTTATTTGTTGGTAGGTAATTCCTTTGCCTTTCCAAAAAAATTAAAGACGCCGAAATTTTTTTAAAGCCTGCTGGAAAAACTCGAGTCATGTTTTTTTACTAATTTTTGACTTACTCTGTCTGTTAATCAAGTAATGGTATAGTAGGTGCTTACACTCTATATGAAAGATGCGTCTTTTGTGAGCAATTTTTTTTTTATTCATTGATTTATCTCTAAAATTGTCCAAATTATGGCTTTTTTGCTCAAGTTTTGCAACTTTCTTAATTTATCGAGAAAATTTTCTAGTGAAATAAACATACGATTTTCACGAAACACTTTTATTAAACGCAATATTATAACCTGGGGTAACTGATTAATACCGTGTATTGCCTCCCCTAGCAACTCTAAGGGTTTCTAATCTACGCGGCATACTGGAAATTAGGTTTCTTATACTGTCCATTATTTGAGGCATTTTATATAATTTTTGTCACTAAAACTTGTTTAATGTTGCTTAATTAATGACAAAACGTCAAATGCGTTAAATGACACAACGTCAAATTGCAAGTGGCAGTTGTTTTTCAAAGGCAATTTGATCCTACAAAGAAATATGGGATAAACGTAAATGATAAATTAAGAAAGTTGGTATATACAAAACTTAAGCTGTAATTTGGACAATTTTAAAGATAAATCAATGAATAAAAAAACAATATGCTCGCAAGAGAAGCATCTTTCATATAGAGTGTAATCACCTACTATAACATTACTTAATTAACACACAGGGTGAGTCAAAAATGACTAAATTAACATGACTCGAGTTTTTCCACTACCATCCAGGAGGATTTGAAAAAAAATTCGACGTCTTTAATTTTCTTTGAAATGCAAAGGAATTACCTACCAACACATAAAAAAAAATAAAAATCGGCCGACTGGTTTATAAGTAAAAAGAAAACAAAGTTAGGTCAAAAATCAAGTGCGTCACTTTTTTTGGAACTCATTGTATTATATTAGCTGTGTTTCTTACCCTTCGGTCAATTATTTGATTCTTCCGAACAGAAAATGCATCTTCATTTTGTCGCACGGTCGCCTTCAATCTTGCAAAGGTTCTATGATCAGGAATGACGCGCTCTGGATACCTTTCTCGATATAACCCTACAGTTCTTCTTGAATTTGTTTGTAACTCGCCGTAAATTAGCAACATATCAACTTTTTCTGAATGAGAAGCACAGTTATACGTTTGACGTTCGCAATGAGCAATGACAAGCATTTTGTCACATTTATGCACTTTAAACATTCAATTATTTTCCAACGACTACTTACACACTATCGAGTTTGAGACACCCTGTATATAAAGTACGATATATGTTCACTCTCTTGGAATATAAACGTACTACTTACTGTTTACTTACCCTTATATAATAATCATCCTCTAATTTCCTCAGTTCGAAAGATATAGCACTGCCATAAGCTGGAATAACCTCTTCATTTTGGACGTCTAAAGCGTCCAACATATACCCAATTGTAGATTCGTGACCAGAATACAAGTATATCTTCCTTTCGCTACCTTCATTGTTAATCTTTGATTCAGTGTCGTCCAGAATTTTCTTCAGCATGTAACCAGAATTGATCTGCTTAACGACAGGATCGTAATTGTGGTAAGCGTATACGTAAGAAGCAGCTGTTTCCAATTTTTCCGGGTACACCTCTTGGGTCCATTCCGGAAGAGTATAGTTCATATCAGCCTAAAAATCAACCCATTTATTAGTTGAAGCTATACTAGACGGCCGAAGATCTAGAGAGCGACTCATGCTATAAACCGGCTCACAATTTATAGCAGTCGACACAAAGAAACATACATGCAGCCCGTATATTTTTCCTATAAAATAGTGTGCCGCATATCTCTGAGAGCATACCCGACTACACAGCTTGTGTTTCAGTAAGTACGCATGCGCCGCAGTTTGCTATTGGCTGTGGCGAATTGACGGAACCTCCTGTTCCATTTCCCGCGCTATCACGGGCGGGCAAAATTTCGGGTATATCTTTTCGTTAATTTAATTATCAATGTAATTAATTTTATTAGTGATTTTGTCTTCTTAAAAATGAAGAATAATTCAAGCTCTACAACGTATTCTCAAAATCGTCCTAATTTAACAAGTGATGAATATCGGATGATGACATGTATGAAGCGTTTAAGGTGCGACGTCAAAATACGAGTGTAAGTGATGTTAAAATATGTATTTCATTAACAAAAATGTACGTGAGTAGCATACAATGTGCCTAAATTTTCATAGAAATCTCCCTCACCTGATATTCGAATAGTTTGAAACTTTGTTGGTGAATATATACCTATAAAGTGAGTCTTTAGACGTAGCCATATTTGATTATAGTCCGATTCTAAAATGGAGAAAGGGGGTCGATTTAAAATAAAGCATTAGCGACTTTTTTATTCTAAATCACCTTTAGAAACCTCCTCGTACAATATTACATCGTTTTGGGTTCAAAGGTAAGATATGGACCGTCGAAACACAATTTTTATTTCAACTTGAAATAATTTGTATCTGTAAATGAAAAAAATGTATTCTTTATTTTTTGTTCAGAATAATGGTATCTACTGGTATGAAATGATTCTACAAGGAAGATGGTATTTTTAAAATGAGTTTTCAGCAAAAAAAAGATTGGATTGCTGTATCTTACAAGATGAAACTAGTATATACAAGGGTGCTTTTGCAAATTATGCGTGACATATGAATTATAGTAGGTGAGTTTCTGTATAAATGAAATCGAAAACTCGAGTATACTGATAGAAAAATACGAAATAGTGACATGACGAAGAAACTATAAATATTAAAAGATCAGAATCTGGATCGAAGAATATGTTAAATTTTGACGAAACATGGATGCATGAAGGTCATACAGAAAGCGGTACGATATAATATACAGTATGCGCCAAAAGTATGGAATAAATTCAATAAAAACGAAACAATTATTTTTTGGGAAAAATCCTCGAATAGGTCGATTTTTTATTTAAAAAATACATATTTTAGCGTAAAATGCGATTTTCAAATGTCATTTGCTTTCGAGTAATGACGTCATCGATTTTTTTAAATGACAAGACCATATTTTTTTCCTAAAATTTTCCCTCTTACATAGGAAAGTTTTCGAGTAAATGACGATTGAATGTTAGAAAACGTAAATCAATTAAAATAAAGTAAAACGTTATCAAGTTTATTTTTTCGAATTTCATAGTTCTTTTATGGATCACGTAGGTGAAAATCTTTGCAAAGTGTCATTGTCACACCGACTTTCTAATAAGTATTGTAAGCGACATAGAAATTATTATTCAATTTAAAGTATTATGGCACATTTAACTGTTACTCAAAGAATTGAAATTTTAATTCTTATCGGATGCAGGAATATGACTAGAACTCAGCAGGAAGTTTGCGATTTATTTAATGAAAAATATCCAGATCGCAATATCAGCCAATTTTTCCTAACGATAATGACCCTGTCATTCCTGACGATACCATATGGTTTCAGCAAGACGGTGCACCTCCGCACTATGCGCGCCCTGTACGAGATTTTTTGGACAACTGTTTTCCTGGGAGGTGGATCGGCAGATGCGGACCGATAGAATGGCCTGCAAGATCGCCAGATCTTACACCTCTTGACCATTTTTTATGGGGATACTTGAAGTCAAAAGTGTACATTAATAAACCACGTAATTTAGAAGAACATTCAATCGTCATTTACTCGAAAACTTTCCTATGTAAGAGGGCAAAATTTGAGTACTGTCTGATAGAGAATTAAACGATCTTTCAGAATCAAGGAAAAAAATATGGTGTTGCCATTTAAAAAAAAATCGATGACGTCATTACTCGAAAACAAATGACATTTGAAAATCGCATTTTACGCTAAAATATGTATTTTTTAAATTAAAAATCGTCCTGTTCGAGGATTTTTCCCAAAAAATAATTTTCGTTTTTATTGAATTTATTCCATACTTTTGGCGCATACTGTAATAAGTGCTAATGTGTGACCGTTATAGTGACGGTGCTAGTAACCAATAGTGAATAGTGTGTATCTATTTTAAAGCCTTTTGCCCTTTTGAATGCGGAATTCGCAAATATTTGAGCTATTTATTTGCCAACTATAATATTTTCTATTATTTTCATTATGAAACTGGCATAGTAGATTGTCAGAAGCTCAACAAATTTATTAACACCACATAATAATGAAAGTAGCGATAATATTTGTAGTGTTGTACTGTTTCGCAAAATTTGTAGTAGATATTACCTCACATTTTAAATTGAAGAAGATGTCTTGCATATCCGATGGTTCCTTCATCGACTTTCCAGAGTTGGTTTCTATAAATTCATAAAGGTCTTGGAAAGGCTCTACGAATTTTTCCTGTACTTCTGGTATATTCTTCAATTCACTTAATGTCTTTATCTTATAGGGACAGTTCGATGTAGGGTGGAATAACTAAAAATATAAGTATTATTAGGTATGTTCAAGCAAGGAATCCGGAATGGTTTCAAGGTTTGAGAAATATTCAGCCAGTAAAGTTATGAATTCGTTTTTAGTAAACAACAACAACTTTTTGAATCAGTCTGGATCCCTTGTTTGAACAGACCTATTAATTTAAGTACTTTGGTTCCTTAGTTACCATAATATTTCAAGGAATGTTGATTGTATATTCAATACAAATATTGATCAATTATATACTTTTTTACATGGTGTTTCTTAAGTATAGGTGAAATGTTTAAGGGCGTATTCAGTGGCCAATAATAAGGGTTTTTTTGTTATATAAACGTTGGGGTCTTGAAACAAATATTATCCAGCTACAAAGTGTCAAACCATTTTTAAAAAATCAGTTTTTAATTTTTCATTTTTAAGTCACTTGAGATAATTTAACCAAATTCGGTGTGCATATTTAGTATGGCAGTAGGCATAAAACAAAAAATTACCAGCTTCAAAAACTTACCAGTGGTCGAGGTGTGTGCATCATCGGTCATTACTTGTTAAAAAAAATATATATCACCCTGTGTAATATTACAAATAAAATAGGTCACCACATGTGCCATTGTATTATTGTATTACATTTTTCGATACTCATTACCTTACTTAAAATAATTAATTAACAATGGATTTAGTTTATTATGATTTATTATAATAAATGTTGGAAATTGCCACCTTCAACAAAATACATGTGTCAGATATTCTTGAAATTGCAACTCGAACACTTGTAAAAATTTCAGGCTCTTCAGCTCTTTTCACATCACAATCAACTATAATTTGTTGGCGTAAGTGCTCCTCAAATTCGATGTAAACTTTGTAAACTAATGTCTTGAGATGTCCCCAAATAAAGAAATCAATAAGGTTCATATCGGGTGATCTGGGTGGCCAATAAGAGGCACCCGGTTAAAAGTTCTTGGTAAAAAGGTCCAACAAGAAAATTTCCAATAATACCCACCCATACATTAAAAAAGAATTGATGTTGAAATCGACATTCCATTATGGCATTAGCTTCGTCGGTAAACAATATGCCAGTGGTAAAGTCACTATGCACACCGAATTTGGTTAAATTATCTTTTTAACAAAAAACCCTTTTTTGACCATAGAATACGCTCCTGAATTTTTGAACTCCCTATATTCCTCACAATCTACTGTAACAGAAAAAAAATTATTGTTACATACATCTTCTTCTGAATCAGTCTTATAAGACACAGGGATAGGTATCCATAACAGGTTTTCATTCCATACAAGTGATTGACTTGGTGGAAATTGTCCAGCCAGGACTAGTTGAGCACTCATTTTTGTTCTTGTTACATCAGTACTTCTTACATAGACCTTCTCCTCTGTATAATCTTCACCAAGAAAGTCTCCATATAAGGATTGTAGGTATTTTCCCAATTTGTACTCACCCAACTTTCCTTCCTAAATGTAGACAAGCAAAAATAAATATGGTAAGAGAAAATATGTCTGGATTTAGGTTGATGTGTAAGTAATGCATTTCAAAATTTTAAATTAAAGTGATTGCAAGTAGAAATGAATATCACATAACTTTTTTTAAATTAAAATTGATCTGCCTGCACGAGCGCATAATTGCATCGTGAATGTGATGATAATCAAATTCAATAACAATCCAATATGCATTGTTATTGAACATTAATTATTCGTATTACCTTAACACAATAACTGTGATTTGTTCTTTTCTACAATGCGGACGTTGCATGAATTTTATATTGGTTTGAAATGTATTAAAGGGTAATTTTTGAAATATATTAAAAGATTAGAACATGCATCTGGCGGCAATAATAAGAATAATTAAATATTAACATTAATAAATTGCCATAAAATGTAAACAAACTACGTGGTCGAAAACGCGATATCATTGGTGTGACGTTACACGCCGTTCAGCGCGCTTTGATTCCGTTGCGTTTTTGTGGCATTTGTGGGTCATAGGGGGTACAGGGTGTCTCATAATGATGTACGCTCCTTTGGAGGGTGTGTTCCCTGCGCCATTTTAGGGGGGTTCTTTCTATAAAATTTTTCGATTTGAGCCCTCCCTGATAAGATAACGGCTACAAAAAATTTTAAATATTTGAGTTTTCATTTTTTTCCTCAAAAACGGTTAAACTTATAAATCTGAAAATCGGTGACTACATTTAGTTAATTAAGTGACATTGTTGAGTATGATTTTTATTTTTACCAAATGTATACAAGGGTGGCAACCACCTACCTCTGTTGTTTTTTTAATTAGAACTTTTTTTCTAAACGTTTCTCGATATGAAAAAAATACAGTAAATAAAACAATCGATTTACAAAAATTTTCCCCTCTTAGTATTTTTATGCAAAGACACGCGTTTTCTTTTAAAAAAATAAAAAATACATACATACATATCCTCGGGTGTGGAATATGCAAGCAAAATAATTCATATGAAACGTAGTAGTAGAGGTAACCCCTCTAAATGTATGAAATACGTTGTCCGAAAGCATGGGAATCGTATACAGATGCTGTGCGGCGACAAATTTGTGGCGGCATTGCTAGACTAAATTTTTAAATATCGTTTTTTGACTTACTTCTACATGAAATTGTCTAGAACAAACGCCATTTCGATGAAAATAATACTCTCTTTCTTCTGCCAGTATTTGAAACAATCATTTAACAAAACAGTTAAAGTTAAGAAGCTAAAATTTTTATTTTGAAATGACTGAAATGTAAACTATATTTATTTTTTTTTATACATTGACTAATTAATTTTTTTAAAGATTGATCTAATTTTATATTTTAGTTAGTTTCACTGTTAGATGATGCTGGTAATATTTTGCTGATATCGTTGATTAAATATTGTAAAAAAAATCGTGAAAAATTCCAGACATATATACATACATATATACATAAGATAAGACTGATTATTGAAGGTTTTGATTTTCCCACATTTTGTCATATTGGGGATACTATTATTTGATTTTATTATTGCGTATTACACTGTTAATCCCCTCAAATGTTTTTCACATGTAGCAAGTGTATCTTGTGCGTCATACTTTCATTTATTTTTAAATAAGTAACACCAACCAAGGGATTTATAAAATTTTCAAATCTTGCTGTTTTGCTATAATATCAATCACAAAAAAGACCGCACCATATTGATGCATAGTACTCACATTTGTTAGCTGTCCTCTTCCAAAAGGATAAAAAGTTTCATCCTTGTAAGGATCGTTGGGGTAAAAGGAATAAGTGGTCCTTGCTCCATGCCTGAAAATCTGAAAACAATTCCAATTTATATTTTCTCTGCTAACTTCAGAACTTCAGCATTTTCAGTTCAAAACACTTTGTCCATGTCTCAGAAATTTAAAAATTAATGCAAAATAAAAGTAAAATAGTTTCGTGTGTTTTGCATTCTTATGACATGTACTTCCTTACCAGTTTCCATGCGAAACGTAATTATTTTTTAATTTGCTGTCTAGCAACTGTAGAGAATTGTGTTTTATTATATAATGTCATACATATTAATAATGAATATTAATAATATTAATATGTTATTAAATACTTACTACTGAAACCAATAGTAATTCCCCCTCATCATCATTTCTTAGTACATAAGCAAATGAACTCAAGAATAAACTGAACAGAACATAGAACTTTACGCCAAACATATTTGCAAAGGTGAAGTAACAAATATACTTTGTCAATCGTCGCGAATTTTATCTTATACATGTGCTCAAATCAGGAACGGATTTTAAGATATTGTAAGGTACACTTTTTAGATTACTATCACTTTGAAATGAGGAAAAAGTATAGTTTTATTCACATTTCTGAATTAATGAATATAGACATATGTACTATTGCAATAATAATGCACCTCTTTAAAATGAATTTAGCGATTTATTTCAAATTGCTGACGTATTCGAAATTAAATCTATGTTCAACTTTCAATATTAGTTCTTAGTTGTTCCACTCATCATCTATACCAATAGAATTCTAATAAAATTTCTACTCAGAACTTCCAAAAACTAATTTGAAAGAATGTCATTATTATGTCAATAAATTGTACATGTTTTATATAGGGTGATACACTTTAATCTAGTCTGGAATCTAGTCCACTATAAAACCTAGCAATGCAAAGCCTGAAATCGGCAACGGAATAAACAATTGATAGAAGTTTCTACAAACTGACAAATGTTTCTGCTTCTTGTTCGTCTTCATCTGGCAAGTTATCGGCAGCAGCTATGATACGTTTGCTTAAAGTATCAATAGCATCCATTTCGGTGGGATACACTTCACTTTTTAAATATCCCCACAAAGAGAGTTCAAAGGATTTAAAATCAGGTGATCGCGGCGGTCATGGTACCGGTCCTCCTCGCCAATCCGGATATAATTGAGCCTCGAGTATGACACGGCACACTGCTGCAATACGCCGTGGCGTTCCACGATTTGGTTGCAAATTTTCCGTTATCACGCCCGCGTTGCACTCACTTCACACCGCGGTAGAAGTAGCTGCATTTGACATATATTTACCGGGAAATCGTTCTGCTGAAGAATAAATTAGAACGATATGCATCAACTCCAAGTTATCACGTATACCATTTTTGACACTTGAAAAACTCATGTACCTGAATAGTCGGATCACAAAAACGTTAATACTATAAGTTATCGAATTTCAGTATTTGGAATTGCCTGACTAGATACTATAGTAGCCCAGCCCAGGTTAAAAATACTATAACACACATTAAAATTACAATAATTTTTTACAAACAAAAACAAGGCAAACAAAAATTAAGATCCTGTCCTGTTAATTATTTAAGATATTCCAAACCACTGAAATGTAGATCAAACATTTGGAAATATTGCTTGAAAATACACCGTTTTAGAATATGTAAGAACCCTTAACAGGAAAATCTATCGCAGGTTCTTATGAAAACCTCAAATTCGTTATACTGGAATTCCTGACTTTGTGATTTTTACAAAAAAATTAATTAGACAACTGTTCTTTAGAGATTTAAGCAACTCTTCAAATTTATTTAATGAAAATGAATAATTCAGAAACCCAGAAAAAGCGAACATTTTTTTATCTAACACTTCACTTTAACTAGAAACTTGAAGTGTTTTGCCAGGCCTATAAGATTAGAATCGTAGTTTGCTATATCTGTATATGTATGCTGTAACCCTAGCAACAATAAATTCAAATTTATTGTTTCATGTTATCATTAAATTGATTGAAAACATAACATGTTATCAATGTATATACTTCAGCAGAATGCTGTGCATAGCAATAATTGTAACGATGAACCTGCAAACATTTTTCTAATTCTAGATTCGGGAGTTGTGGCAAGGTACACACATAACACAAAGACGTCCTAAGGATGTCCTTAAGACGTACATTACTGGATGTACGTTTAGAGGGTTAGATATCCAGCAAACGTCTATTGGACATCCAAAATTGGACACCCATTTAAGAACGTCCTAAGAACGTACCAAGTGCATAAAAAATATACAAACAATGAATGTCTCAGATGGGCCGTTTTTTCGATATTGGCTTACAAATGGACGCTTTGGACCTTATTTTAAAGATGTACCTACCACATGCGTATAAAACATAACGTAAACGTAGATAAGGTCCTAGAGGGGACGTTTTTGGGATAATCAAAATTACTTATAATGCTCCATAAGAAATAAATAAATATGCTCACTTAAAAAATAGTATAAAAAAATAAATATGTTTTTTATATAAAATATACAATAATTTCTTCTTTGTAAACTAGTATATGCTTTGTAGCGTAATTTATTGGTAGTATGGTGCAAAGCAAGTATTATAGTTAATATATAGGAGATTTATTAAAATAGGTATTTCGTTTTGCTTATAAAAATTACTAATTTTTTTATCTTTTGTTTAACAACATATTTTATTGACACTAAAACTTACTTTACAGAAAGATATATTCCTTTAAACAAGCAGAGTCCTCCAATTTTTAAAAATCACAGTAACAAAATACTCCATCATAGACAAGATAATTATAAAGTTTAAATTAAAAATTATAATATGTCTTTTGTTACAAAGCTACAGTAATACTATCAACTACCAGCCAAAACTTTTGACTAGATAGTACACACACAATTTAAGTTTGTTTTATTTCTATAAATAAACGAAATTTATTCTCCTTTCTTGTCTTCAACTAGGTTTTTTTGTACAAGGCTCTTTGTCTAAAGTGCTTCAGTGCTGTTCCCAGAAGACGAAACACATCTTTGTTTTTATTTAATTTTTGTGGTCATGGTATGGACATCCTACGGACGTAACATTAAGGATGCCTCTGAGAGGTACACTATTGAATGTCCCATGGACGTCCAAGCTAGTCCAAAAACTAACCGACCTAAAACAGACCTCCGACGGACGTCGCTCAAATCTATACTCTTAAACATCCCATAGACGTCTATAATTGGTCCTGGGACGTACCGACCTAAAATAGACTTAAAATGAACGTCTGGTGGATATCGTGTGTTAGCTTCGCTGCACATAGGCTATTTGGACATCTTGTAATTTCTGCTATTAGCAGATCAGTCCGCATATGCCGTTAACATTTATCTACTTAATTTGCAATTAAAAATGCATATGTCACAAGTCTAGTTTTGATTTTTATGCAAGGCTAAAAACACTTAAGAACGGTCCTGTCCTTTTGCAAAGTAATAAATGCTATGAAAGGTCGAAGAATGTACCACGTTTTATTGTTCTAATAGGAACAACTTTCAAATGCATTCATTTTACACATAATATATAAAATTTAAAGATATTAGGTACCTATATTGCATATAGGTAAGTGTAAAATGTCACAAAAACTACTCATAAATAATTAATTAAACATAGAGTCAAGTTTGTCAAAAATTCCGTAAATCAAGTTTATTTTAAGAAACCGGTAAGTATTTACATAGCAGTAACAGATTTAAGAATACATAGAAATAGGTAATATAGTTATTATATTAAATATATCTACACAGTTTTCTATTAAAGATTAAATACCTAAAAGTTAAGTTTGTACAGAGACACATACTATGAAAATTTGTATTTTTGTCAAAAATAAATTAACCACGGGAAAACGTAAATGAAATTACAATGCATGTATTTATTTTGTGAACAAATAACGTTTTGGTGAGAATGATACATATTATGCAACCAATTCTTCACATTGCTGTAATAATAATTGCCAATAGTTGAGTCTATTTACTGGTTCTGATTATATTATTACCCACTTATCTTTTTTACATACAGTAATCGTACTTACATTCTGCCTTAACGTTTCGTATATAGTCACTTGTGAAATAATCTTCGTTGTTGCCACATATCCATCATACAAACTGCGATTCAATTTTAAATGTGTTTCGTGTATTGTGTAAACGAATACAGCGTGATTAAATCTAATTTTATAGCTGGTATCTAATTAATTTGAATTGATCTTTATATCTCATTCTTGCAGTTTTTTCTATTAAATTTATTGATTCATGCTCAAGATTATGAAAATACGTATTTATGTCTGGTATACAAAGATATTGTAAATGCAAATGCATTAATTATTCTATAACATATTATATAACTCGCGTCAAGAATTCAGACGTCTTACGTCACGGCTGACGTTACACATTTGTTTTTATTGCCAACGTAATTTTCGATATTTGGTCGCATTAAAAACAATCATTTTTTGCAATTTAATGCAATATACAGGGTGATTCTTGATAACTTCAGGAATCGATAGAACAGGTTAAAATAATATTCATTTGTGATATAAACTTATTTCCTAAAACGCATCGTTTCACTCATAACTTTTGAACCATTTATCCGATTTAAGTGAAATTCGGAACACAAACACTCTTTATGATCTTACATAAGCTTATTAAGTGTGAACTACCTACCCCTATTAGAAGTGTATTTTGTATGTCGCCCCTCTTACCCCCCCTCTTACTTTATTTCAAAACTACAAAAAAAATCCACAATTTCTGCATAAGGTTTTATGGACCGACGAATCTAATTTCACAAAAGCTGGAATTGTGAATTACCACAATATTCACGTTTGAAGTGAAGTCATTCCTCAATGTGTCAGACAATCTTCATTTCAGCAACAGTTTAGTGTAAATGTGTGAATAGGTGTTTAAAGTAATAATCTCTGTGGATCGCATATTTTGCCTCCTCGTTTAAATGGGGATTTATTTCATGAGTTTCTGCAAAAATCTTTCCCCGACGTGCTTGACGATGTTCCCTTAAATTTACGCCAAGGAAACTGGATGCAGTTGGATGGTGCCCCTGCACATTACGGAAGGCAAGTACGACAGTGGTTGGATGAGAATTATCTGAATCCTCTGGATTATTTCGTCGGGATCATCTAAAAGCAATTGTGTATGATACGCCAGTACATACCCGTGAAGAATTGATCCAAAGGATAAGACATGCTTGTGATGACATACAAAACAATCCTGTTCAAATAGCAGCTACGGTTAATACACTAGTTTGAACACTTTGAACAATTATTGTAATTTTTTTAGTAGTTGTTACTAAATTTATGTTTGAGGTTATTGCCATTTTTTCTTAACACTAAGAACACTCTTTAAATAATACTTTTGACAATGATTTTCACAAACGTCAGTTTTTTTTTGAGAGCCGTCCGACAGTGTCTCCGGAAGAACCGCAGTCTATAGACTTATTGTACATCTCTCGACGAGCACAAACATCCATGCTACTACAGTGGGATTCGAATCCACACCGACATAGCCGATCCAGACTGGTTCCACGAGCAGTCGTCTCCCAGCCACCTCGGCTATCGCGGCTCCCAAAGCGTCAGTTTACACAAATCACTGAGTTTTGTTTTCATGGGTTGCTATAACATTAAATGAAATTTACGCAGCTGGTGAGCTACACTGTCACCAATTTCTTTGAATATCTCAGAAACAAGACCAAACATCGAAAAGAAACAGGAGACGAAAAAGTTTCGAAATTAATTTCAAAGTGGTGTGTAGATGTTTTATTGATAATTTTTTTTATAGTTTTGAAATAAAGTAAGTGGGAGGTAGCATACAAAATACACTTCTAAGAGGGGTAGGTAGTACAAACTTAAGAAGCTTATGTAAGATCATAAGGAGTGTTTGTGTTCCGAATTTCACTTAAATCAGATAAGTGGTTATGAGGGGAAAACGAGAAAAAAATTCCTACTTCAACGCCCTCTATCTCGGAAGTGATGCGTTTTAGGAAATAAGTTTATATCACAAATTAACATTATTTTAACCTGTTCTATCGATTCCTGAAGTTAAGATTAAACCTGAATCACTCTATAATGCAAACTTTTAGTGTAGTATATAGTTTTATTACTATCACTTGCAGTTTCTTGAATATTTTGATGAAAATATAATGAATTATTCATTTGTTCGTATGACGTAAGTCGTGTGAATGCTTGTCGCGGGTATACCTATAGATTCCTGGCGTTTGGAATTTATATTATTGATGTTTCCTGTCCCTTCAGTTATTCTAGGCAAGTGTCTGATAAATTAATACCTATAATTTTATGTTTATTGACGATCTCAATATCATTATTCAATTTTATCTAACATTTCCTTATTTTTCCGTTTTCCTAGGTAGGTATTCTTTAAAACTGACAACACTGCTCACTTTTCTAAGTATAAGCAACAAGCAACAGTATTTGCAGCGTCGTTGATTCCAGAGATTCGATGCCTATCAAAATTTCAGGAAGTCTATACTATTTTTGCTTATAAGGTATGTACAAACTTCTAAATATAACAGTAGGCATTTTGAAATATTTAAGTAGGTAGTCAGGTTTTCCTGTACTTTTACTCAATTTAAGTTAGGTTATATACCTACCTTCATTCTTATCTATGCTTCATTTCATTTCCTGTATCGTTCTTTAGTAAATGTAGGTATAAATATTATAAAAAAATATTTAGGGGTACTTTATTCAAGTTATACCTAACGTAATTTTGAAATATAATGTAGGTATCTAAAACTTGCTTATCTCAAGAAAGTAGGTAATTTGATTTACATTTAGGTATTTAATATTTTTTAATCTCGATTCGCAACAGGGAATACCCAGATTTGACAGTAAGGACAAGGGCATTACTTTAAAAAAGCAGATCATTTGTTTGTTGTCAGTTTTATACAAATAAAATCAGAAGAAATAGACTGTGCAAAAGTTATAGGCTAACTATGTTTAGTTTCTGCAGTTTCTTATCAAAACAAACAGTTATAGTGTTTTGTGTTCGCAGGAATTGTTATTCCCGGTAGTTTTCTTAATTTATATTTACTATTTTCTAAGACTGTACCGAGAAAAATATTTATCCATAATAGATATCAACTATTTTACTAAGTTAAACTCCTAGTTGTAAGTTTTTTAACTCTTGATTTGTTGCAATCCCACTTTATTGTTATTAAATGCTATTAATGAAGTAATATGTAGGTATGCTCTCTGATACCAAACATCTAGGTATGCTAATGAACAATTCCACAGACAAAGCTCTATTAAATAATTATCTAAAATAAAAATTAATCTCTATATATATATATATATATATATATATATATATATATATATATAAGTATACCGTATTTCATTATATAAAAAAAAAATACCAACTTTAGTTACATCAAATGCTAAAACACGACTCATTTCGAAGAAATTCATATGTAGGTATATCCATATACATATAGATAAGATGCCAATGTATAGAGCATATATGTTCACCTTCTCAACTGTCCAAAAATTTTCACTTAATTATCGCCTCGCCACGAAAAAATTTCCGGAAATTTTTCTGGTTGCCATGGTAACTAGTCATCTTATTGGTTTTTAAGTAGAGGTGCGAAAATTTCAAATTAATTTAATTTTTGATTTCTATTTTATGCGCATCGTCCAATGGCCGTTGTAATATTTTATTTACTTGTACCTATCAATGTTAATTTGCACTTGGAAAAAATACAATGAGTAGTATTATTATGAAATAATAAATCTCAGGACAACTTTTTAATTCGGAATATCTATTTTTTCCAATGTTGAATAATTAAAAATATCGTCGGCTCATTCCTCACGTTTTCCTGTGTCTCGGTGGTAGTTGAGGCACTGGGTATTGCCATTTCACATTGCACACATCTGAAACTTAACTAAAGCTAATCAGAAATTTTAATTACAGTGCACTGAAATCTTAAATATAATTAATAACGGAAAATGAACCATGAAACGACCGTACAATATGACAAACTATATTAGACCGCTTCTGTTGCACTCTCATAGAGACGAGGCATGCCCCTGAAAGACATCTCTCCAACAATTGGCTACCAACGGATTCCATGCTTTCCATGTTTTTCTTACCTAAGTTACCTATATTTTACATTAAAAAACTTAAATTAAAATGGGACATGGGAATTAAATTTGGACAGTAGGTACATGCTTTTGTACACACTTCCTCAAAACAGTTTTTGAACTTCTGGAAGGTCTGAGTAGAAATTTCATTAAATCTATATTGGTGAGTGAAACAACTAAGGGCTCCCACACAAAACTGCGAACTCGCACTGCGATATTACGTCATACTTGGTGACGCCCCTTTTAAAAGACTTTAAGTCCGCTCTGAGACAGCTTTAGAGAAAAACGCGCGGCGCCTGCGCCGCCTTCTCTGTTTATAGAATGGCGGAATATGATGTAGATTTGCGAACGGTTTGCCGCACAAAATCGTATCGCAGAAATTCGCATCGCAAGTTCCTGTGATGCGGCATCGCATCGCATCGCAGTTTTGTGTGGGAGCCCTAAGAACTAATATTGAGAGTAGATTTCATTACAAATACGTCAACCGTTCAAAAGATATCGCAAAAGTAATTTTAAAGAGACTCATTATTATTGCAAGCGATTGTACGCGGTAGTAAAATATTTAGCTACTGATTTCAATGCTCAATAGAAAATGGTACAACAATTATCAATTTTATAAAAAACAAGTAACTCAAAAGATTACAAAGCAACGGCTCTGGAGATAGAGTTATAAATTTTGCCATATGAAGGCGTAGTCCAGTAAAAAGAACCCTATACACAAAAAGACGATTTGAAGGTTTTTATAAAATTATTTTCTATTGCAGTTACACTTTTTATCATTTCTTTAGTTTCATGCATTTGGTTTAAGAGGGTATCATGCAACTGTAATCGTATTCGTGCTTATACTGAACCCCATTCGTCCAGTGTAAATATAATTATAGTCACTCAAAATATACTTGTTTCATAAAACATATATGACTCTTTTAATGCTCCCTAAGAAGTAACATATAGTATAAAACTTATGACTTCCAATTCATTTTTTCAGAACGACCAACATTAACATGATTTTCGTACCAAGTCAGACTCTCTCAAAACTGGTATGTGCCCATTGCAAGAACTATCTGTCCTATTTTCCCATCTATTTTCATCCCGAGAAGGGCTCATTCTGCGGCAGGTGCCCAAAACCCGATGAAGCGGAGACGGTGAGAAACGAAGTCTACGAATGTATCGCGCAGACACAGAAATTTTCCTGCCGCTATAAATTGGTAGGTTGTACAGAAACTTTAGTACCAGAAAAAATACCCCAGCATGAAAGAAACTGCCCTTATACACAATGCCAGTGTCCCGCGCTCGTTTCTGAAACGTGCAATTGGGAAGGATTCACCAAAGACTTGCGCGACCATTACGAAGAAAAACACCCAACGTTTTTCTTGCCTGAAGGTCAATTCGAACTGGATTTTATAAACAGTCATGAGGAAAACTGTCTTCTGCCTTTCGGGGAAGACTTTTTTATAGTAAATAGACGCAGCGACCCTAAGTCCAATGTATTTTCGTGTACTGTCAGTTACCTAGGTGCTCACAATCAAGCCAAAAACTACACGTACAAAATAGTATTGGAAAACGAGAAAAGGTCACGCTCACATGTAATCAAAAAGAAATTAAATGCTAGAGCAGACGTCAATGTGGAAGGCATTAAGAACACTTTGGATAACCCTTCTGCTATTATCGCCACCATACAAATATTGGAAGTTCCAGTCGCTAGTCATGAAACTGGAGAAGACGAAGGAAGCAGTGATATAAATTACGACCTTCTGAAGGAACTGGAATGTACTGTATGTTTGGAATACATGCTACCACCCATTCACCAGTGCCTAACGGGCCACAGCCTTTGTTTGAAATGCAAGAACAGTGTTCAGAATTGCCCAACTTGCCAACAGGAGTTCAAAGATACCCAGAACTTTACTCTCGCTAAAGTCATAAACTATATAACATACCCTTGTAAAAACAAGCGATGCAAATTCACCGCAAAGGCTAGAGACATACGAAAACACGAAGCCTCTTGCATTTTTGGATTGGTAAAATGCCCTCTGCGAGAATACGAAGACTGTCAAGTGGAGGTCATATTATCCGAGATATATGATCACGTAGCTTCAAGTCATCCCGAAAATCTTTTGGAATTGGAAACTGTTAATGTACCTTTCGAAATGGGTACATATTTGGACGATGAAGACTGCTACATCATAAGATACGGTTTCCGGCTCTTCAAGCTACATTACAAGTACGAAAATGGCGAATTTTGTTGGGCCATGCAGCTGATGGGATCCGCAGAGGAAAGTGCGAAATACATGTTCGATATAGACATTATAGATAACTCTGGTAACAACCAAAGAGCTTATTTCAAGTCAGTTTGTAGTCCTTTGAGTGATGCTAGCAGTGCCTTTGACGATAACAAGTCTTTCATATACATTGACTATAATCAGATTAAGAATATGATCACAACAGATTTCACCTATAGGGTGCGAGTTTTGCAAGGGTAATTGCGTGGATTTAGAAGGTATTTTTTATTAACTTGAATTCAGTTGTAGATATCTAATAAATATTAAAGTGAAAGTTTGGATTAGCATCTCTCTTAATTTGTGATGTGTTTGGGTACTTTTTCGTTTCTTTTTTTATTAATTGCACTAGGTATACCTATATGGTCACATCAATTAATTTGTATGATAAAGCGTGAAAATTTTTTGTTTTGTTACAATAATTCGTCATTGAAAACATGAAAGAAAACATTTTTTTTTTTTTTTTTTTTTGATAAAAATAAATATTTTAAAATTGTGCAAAATTATGTCATTAATATTTCAGAAAAACAATACATCAAGTATTTTATGTTTTTTTTTTAATATTATTTTAGTTGGTACTTTTTCGTATGCAACTGTATTATTATATTGTACAATATTTTGCCTTTGTTTACCTTTACTGTGTTTACCTATCACGTGTGTCATGTTATTATTTGTTAACTCTAGACTATAGAAATATACATATTTTGTATACATTTATATACCTATTTGTTAAAAAATGTTTAATAAATATGACAGACATTTTTAGCTAATGTAAATAAAAACAGTTAATTTACCCAAACTAACATATTTAAATCCGGTCCTGTATATTTTTCTTTGTATGTAATAGATAAATCTTGATAAATATTATCAATAACAATAACTTTTATTTAACGCATAGTCGAATTATTTATTTGACTGCCGTTGGGGACATTTGTTTAACAACTTCTCCAAGTTGGCATTTCCATCTTAACAATCATAACGTAAGTTACATGTTGACTAGGAATAAGTTACAGTCACAGATTTACTGTGTTATTAGTGTTTCAGCTACCATATTGTATTTTGTAGTAGATGAATCGAAGAAACTAGACTGCTGTCAAAGTAACTTAGGTAAGTAATAACATTTAAGTTTGGAATATACAAGTAATATTTGTGATTTATACTTAAATATTTGTCACGTACATGCAGGGGAATCCCACGATACAATACCTATCAATATAATGAGTGCCTAGACTGACTAGTAAGATCATTTGTATTGGTCGCTACGAAATAATCAAATAAAACGTGAAACAAAAATAAGCTTAAAAAATTCTCGATCTGTTTATTCAATGTTATTATTTAAACTTTATTCAAATAAGAAAATAATATTTTTTAAAAAGCGTTTTAAGACACGCATTTGTTGCTATTCTAACCCCACATTTTGGCAAAAAGTGAATAAATTTATATTAGGTTAGGTACTAAAGTAAGTTTATGTTACACAAAATATTGACATCTACAATCATATTTAAAAAAAGTTGTTGGTTAGACCGCTTTTTCTAGTTATTTTCACTTTTTACTTCGAGATCTTTGCAAATACCTAGGTAGCATGAGGTAACATTCCTGTTATTTTCTAAACAGCTATTAAATGTTTAAAATTATTTATTTTTGTAGAAAATACTATTTTAAAAATAAGTACAACGCCCTTAAGGTCACCGTATTCTAGCCAACAAATGAATTCTGGTACTTTTAGATACCGAAATCTTGAAAACTACGTAGAACATGTAGAACCAAACTGAGCACAAATTCTCAATGGTTTATTCAGTCATTATTGTTTCTACTGTTATTTTAATAAAATAAAATAACTTAAAATGCGTTTGTGATATACTGAGTAAATTGGATGCTTATACAGGTCGTTCACAATGACTATACACTAAGGTTAGATATACAGTATGCGCCAAAGGTATGGAATAAATTCAATAAAAACGAAACAATTATTTTTTGGGAAAAATCCTCGAACAGGTCGATTTTTAATTTAAAAATTACATATTTAATCTAAAATGCGATTTTCAAATGTCATTTGTTTTCGAGTAATGACGTCATCGATTTTTTTTTTAAATGGCAACACCATATTTTTTTCCTTGATTCTGAAAGATCGTTTAATTCTCTATCAGACAGTACTAAAATTTTGCCCTCTTACATAGGAAAGTTTTCGAGTAAATGACGATTGAATGTTAGAAACGTAAATTTTATCCATAAAAAAGTAACAATTCTGAGGTATGTAAAATAAAATACAATTGATTAAATTTTATACTTAAATTAAATGTTCGAATTGATATCCACCAACTTCTTGACAATGCGCAAGTCTGTGAAGAAATTCTTTTTGCACATTATGAATGATTTCTGGGGTAACTCTGCGTATTTCGTCCCGAATGCGATTTTGAAGTTCTTCTAAATTACGTGGTTTATTAATGTACACTTTTGACTTCAAGTATCTCCATAAAAATAGTCAAGAGGTGTAAGATCTGGCGATCTTGCAGGCCATTCTATCGGTCCGCGTCTGCCGATCCACCTCCCAGGAAAACAGTTGTCCAAAAAATCTCGTACAGGGCGTGCATAGTGCGGAGGTGCACCGTCTTGCTGAAACCATATGGTATCGTCAGGAATGTCAGGGTCATTATCGTTAGGAAAAATTACTGCAAGGGCTGGAACAAGGTCATTTTCTAGAAACTCTAAATATCTTTGTCCTGCAAGGGTTCCTTCAAAGAAGAAAGGCCCTACTATTCTGTCGTGAACTATTCCAGCCCACACATTTAATTTCTGAGGGTGTTGGGTATGTGCCTCTGCCATCCAATGAGGATTTTCCCGACTCCAATATCTGCAAGTTTGACGGTTTACTGTACCATTCAGACAAAATGTGGCCTCATCTGAAAAAAGTATTTGCCGGTGTAAATTTCTATTTCCTTGACATAAATCCATTAGAATTTCGCAAAAGTGTAAGCGGCGATCGGGATCATCTTCATTGAGTTCCTGCACAAGTTGAATTTTGTAGGGATGATATTTTTCCTTCCTCAAGATACGTAGCACTGTGCTCTGACTAGTGTTATTGTTTAATGCAACCAATCGTGAAGAATTATGAGGATTATCCACCATACTTATCAAAATGTTCTGTTTCTGATTTTCATTAATGCTTGGACGTCCAGGTTTTGGAATATTTACAACATTGCCAGTTTCTCTAAATTTAGACTCTACTTTACTGACTGTTGATTGGCTGATAGGGCGATCTGGATATTTTTCATTAAATAAATCGCAAACTTCCTGCTGAGTTCTAGTCATATTCCCGCATCCGATAAGAATTAAAATTTCAATTCTTTGAGTAACAGTTAAATGTGCCATAATACTTTAAATTGAATAATAATTTCTATGCCGCTTACAATACTTATTAGAAAGTCGGTGTAACAATGACACTTTGTAAAGATTTTCACCTACGTGATCCATAAAAGAAGTATGGAATTCGAAAAACTAAACTTGATAACGTTTTTGCTTTATTTTAATTGATTTACGTTTTATAACATTCAATCGTCATTTACTGGAAAACTTTCCTATGTAAGAGGGCAAAATTTTAGTACTGTCTGATAGAGAATTAAACGATCTTTCAGAATCAAGGAAAAAAATATGGTGTTGCCATTTAAAAAAAAATTGATGACGTCATTACTAGAAAACAAATGACATTTGAAAATCGCATTTTACGCTAAAATATGTATTTTTTAAATTAAAAATCGACCTGTTCGAGGATTTTTCCCAAAAAATAATTGTTTCGTTTTTATTGAATTTATTCCATACTTTTGGCGCATACTGTAGATACAGTTTTGAAAATTGCTATACATGTTTCATTGTTTCGGTTACATTTTTTCAATTTTAAATTAGTTTTTCCCTGGCATATAGATTTTGTAGAGGTTCAATTTATTATTTTTTGAGATTGAGAAACAAAGTTGTCACAATTGTTGATTTCTTCTGCAAAAATTGTGTCTAAGAATAGCCCACGTGAAATTTGTACTTCTTTTTCACATTATATTTTATAGAATTGTTTCTGTATATACATACAGGGTGTTTTTCAAGCTCTATGACATACTTTGGCAGATGGTAGCTGGGTTAATGTCAATCATTTGTTTCTTCCGGTCCGATTCGTTTTTATTTAGAAAGTATAAACATTTTAAAAAATATAATTTCATATTTCAATCAAAGTAGGTTGATAAACAGAAATTATGGTTGATATAATAACAAAAATTATTATTTGTTTTAACATTAGTTAAACATGTATTAACCAAATTCGCTGCTTTTTATGTACCCATAAAAGTCTAAAGGATTTAGATCTTCAAAATTTTCATAGATACTGAGCGACTTATCGAAATTAATAATTCGATTATTTTTTTATGTCTTTAAGAAATCGGACTAATTGATTTCTATTATAACTCCTCAGATCGAGAATGGCGCTGAATCACGCAATTCCGAACGACAATATGGTGGAACTGATATGTTCATCTTGTCACAACTACCTCTCAATCTTCCCGATTTTCCTGACAAATGACAACTCCGGTGCCTTTTGTGGTCGGTGCACACCCATCAATAGAGATGACTTCATCCGCGACGTCGCATACGAAGCCATCGCTGAGTTCCTACAATTCCCCTGTTGCTACCAGAAGAGTGGTTGTAAAGAGGAATTGGCACCTCACAGGCTTGAAGCACATGAACCAATATGTCTCTTCCGAAAATTTAAGTGTCCTAGCAAGGCTTCCACTAAGTGTGAATGGCTTGGACAACGCACTGATCTTATTAAACACTTCGAGGAAACCCATTTGGACCTGTTGCTGAAGACGTCAGAATTTAAACTGGACTTAAGCACTTCTGTTGAAGAACATCTCCTCCTGCCATTTGAGAACGAATTGTTTGTCATCAGGAAAGAGTTTGACGCACGGAAGAAAATTATTTCTTGTTCCGTTGAACGCTTTGCAGCAAAATCTAATTCTGAGCGTTCCAACTACGTTCTGAAGCTTTTAAGCGATAACAGAAATTTCTGGTGCAAATTACCAGAGAAGGCTGTGGATGGAGACACTGTGACTGTGAACGAAGACTACATACAACAAAAACTAAACAATCCACCATCTATTGTTGTTCAAATAGAAATTGTTAGGGCGAATAAGAAGGGAGGAGAACATTCCAAAAAGAAAACGGTAGACATTAAAAAAAACGTAGATCTGGATTGGGAGCTCCTGAGCGAATTGGAGTGTCCAGTTTGTTACGTTATCATGTCTTCTGAGATCTATCAATGTATTAGTGGTCACAGTATTTGCAACGAATGTAAGCTTGCTGTTCAGAATTGTCCCTTATGCAAAGAGAATATTAAAAATACAAGAAATTACGCCTTAGAAAAGCTGATTCCATTCCTTACGTACCCCTGCAAGTTTCACATAGCTGGCTGTACTTATACCTCCAAGTGTAAAGAAGTTAAAAAGCATGAAGAAAACTGCGCATTCGGTCCGTTTGAATGTCCCTTGAAGGAAGCCGAAAATTGTCAGATGAAAATTAATAAGTCTCAAATTGTTGATCATTTCGAGCAAAATCACAATTCCTTGATACTGAAATCTAACAGAATCACCAGTCCTTTTGAAGTGGACCAGGCGAGGAAGTGCTATTATTTGATGAAATTTTCTGACAAGATTTTTTTGGTTCTACACAAATATGATAACAGGAAATTCTACTGGACTGTTCAACTGCTGGATTATGTTGAAGATTGTAACAAGTTCAAATTTGACATAGATGTTATTGACAATTCTAAGAGAAAGTTGAGGTGCTACTTGAAAGGCTTCTGCGTGTCAATCGAAGAAAAGATTGATTTTGCGGATCCTCATAAATATATAATGTTATCTTATGAGCAGCTGCAACCTATGATGACTACCACCTTGGACTATAGCATTCACATTGTCAAAGAGTAAAATGAAAAAAATACTTATATTTCTAAAACAATAAATCTATTTTTAAATAATCATAATTATTATTTTTTACATATTTTATTAGGATATTAGGTAGGTTTTTGTATATATTTTTAGGTATTAACAATATTGTGTGAAACTAACTACTCTGCGGACTAAAGCCCCGACCAGCGTTGAATTACACCCACAATATCTACCCATATATTCTTTATTATTAGCTTTTGTAACATTTTTTACTGTATTGGAAAGGTATTTTAAGTTAATATAAATCAAATCTCCTACAATTCCTATCAATGAAGTCATATGTATGCTCTCTGATATCAAAGATGCAGGTAAGCTAATGAACTTAAAGGCCACCTGAAGAAGCAATCCTAAAAATGCAGAAATAGGTCAGATCTCATCTATTGTGGTTGAATTTTTGAGTTCCCACAGTTTCAAAAGTGAACTTAGATATTTATAGAATGCTTTCATTAAACCAGGTTAGTAAATTTAGCTAGATAAATTTTTATTTTAGATAATTATTGAATAGAGCTTTGTCTGTGGAATTGTTCATTAGCACACCTGGATGTTTGGCATCAGAGAGCATTCATATGACTTCATTGATAGGAATTGTAGGAGATTTGATTTATATTAGCTTTCCAATACAGTAAAAAAATATTAAGTAGGTATTAACAATATTTGTGTGAAACTAACTACTCTGCGGACTAAATCCCCAACCAGTGTTGAATTATACAATATCTACCCATACATTCTCTATTATTAGCTTTTGTTTACTGTATTATAAAGGTTTACTCTCTTAAAAATTCATCGATGCTTTCCTTAACGGTTGACAGATACATCTTATATTTTTGTTGCTAAATTTTTTACCACCTTCACACCCATTACAAAATTTTGTGTACACTACAGGTTATAAATGATGGATGTTAATCGAATTGAAACGTCGTGGCGCCAAGTCCCTACGGTGAGTACAGATCAAAGCCAACTCAGGCTAGCGCAGGGCGGCTCAACCCTTTGCCCTGATTCCTTTGAGAATGGCCTCTTTATCCATAACTTCGCGGTATGTTGGGGAAAGCATTCATTGTACAAGGCATCCTTGACTAATTCCGTCATAATCTGAGATAATGACAGGTATTAAAAGTATCCGCCACAAAATAAACCATGATAACTTTTTTATCATATCTACTATACTTTGCACAGTTGTTGATTTATCTATAACATGTCCTGACCATGAACTTAAATTTATATGAAACTTTGCAAATTTCTAAATTAAAGCTTACAAAATAAAATGAATCGACTATTCAAGGACTACGCTTTTTATAGCAAAAATTTAAAGTATATCTAGAGAGTATATAGGTAGTTGGTTTTCAGGTAAGTATAGGGCAGCAACGGGTGCACTGTAAACCAGTGATTTAATGTGACCCCAAAAATAAAGTTAGCTCGACTAATCTAAATAAGATTGCATAAAATGTTTCTTCTTTTTTGTTGTGTTTTAAGGCATTTTTAAGGAATGCTAAACGCAATACGCCAATCGTATCCTACGTGTTTGATAAATTAACAGGATCGTCTTTCATATTTCGACTCTTTTGAGTATTGAAAAATACGTGACGATCGAATTTTCTAATATGAAATTTTTATTCCAAATATTGATAAGAAATTGTGTATTTTATACATTATAAACCCAACCCTGTATAGATTAATTATTTTTTTTATGAAAAATAATATTGTTTCCTTAAAATATTTGACATAAATAGTATTTTTTGCAGTTATTATTATTTGCTATTTATTAATGGACAATTTAAATTTTTGTTGACAAATTTTAACGTATGTAATGTTACTTTTCAATTGAAAAATCGTCTAAAGCACATACCTGTGTAGCTTTATTTGGACAAACAATTTTTCTCTAAAATTGTATATCCTATGGAATTTAACTAGTATACCTTTTTTGCATCAATCTTTGACTTTTTAAATCCGTTTGAAAATTTGACATTTACTAGTGCATAAATTTTATCTTTTGGGTATTTAAAAATAATTAAGAAAAATTCTCTTGAATAGTACAATCGCTACTTTATAATGAATAATGTTATATGAACTACTTCCTCTATTTTTCACACCCCTGCTTATTTGAAGTATAATCGGGACACTGTGAACTCACACTTGTAAGTTGTGTATTTACTTTAACTCTAGATGTGGAGTATGATACTTCAACGACTCATTTATTAGTTAAACATTGTTTACCAAAACTTTGTACACACATTTATGAAATTTGTACTCGCGCTCTAAGCAAAACTATTCTCCCAAGTCGTCTGCGGTGTAAGTTTAATTATTCAGCGAGAAATTAGGCAAGTGTGCGTGTTTATCGCGACACGCAGCTTTGATAAATAATAGATTAGCGCGGTAAATCTTCACCCAAAGAGAAACTTCCTCGGTATGATTAAGTGCCCTTTGTTACCTCAGCTCTGACCGAGAACTCTCTGTAGATAGAATTTACAAATTTTTGGATAGCTGTCGTAATGAATTGAGCTGTGTATAAAAACATATCCTTCTCAGTATCCTGTCGTTTTCTGAGATCTGTACATATACTCCATCTAAAAATTATAGACAGTTGAATGACCTGGTAAACCAATAAACAAAGTTGTCATGTCTAGTTCACAAATTTCTCAATAATTGAAGAATGTGTAAATTTTATTGTCTATTTCATATTTAAGTAGTTTAATATTGCCGAATAAAAGTTTCATGTTTAGTGAGCTTTTTATTGTTTTGTTGTTTTATTAAATAGCATTAGAACTAACTAATGGAGATATTTTTACTGTTAAAGTAAAAGTGCCAATGCATGAAACAAACCTACAGCTGATAGTGAAGATACATTGTTATTTTGATTTTACAAATACATATGTATAAGTCTATCTCTCTCGCACGAGGGCTCGCCTCGGCGAAGTACAGCCTGACATTCCATACCAATAACGCCGGTATAGGATTTTCGCGCGCGTAATTCATTTGTTTTTATTGTTTTATAGACTATTTAAATAGGTGAGTGTTTATTTTTTTGTGGTAGTGATCTAAATGTTTTTTTTGCGCATTTGAAATGTGAACTGTAATGTGAAGTGTATAATTTTTAGTGTACAGTAAGTATTCAGTTATAACGTTATTGTGATTGTGTTTTGATATTGAACGATGAAAAATATTTCGGAACCCCCAAATAAAAAAAGTTTTCGTATTTCAGTTGGAGGAAAAAACCATATTGCTAGTTTTCAACTGTCTTCTAAGAGATCATCTGGGTCCAAAGGATGAGTTAATAGATATATGTTCGGATTATACAAGTGTTTCAAAATCAAGCATTTACAGAATTTTGAAAGAAGAAAAATTGTTTGCTAAATATGATATACGACGAATCGTTCACACCTTTTTTCTTTAAAAATGTATTGCCAACGTTAAAAAAAGTATTGCAAGCTATTGGAGAAAATTATCATTGTGAACTAAATCCAATAGAATTGATATAGGCGCAAGTAAAAGGAGACATAGCAAAAGAGAATAGAACATTTAAATTGGCCGATGTAGCTGTATTTTCCAATATAAATGTTGGAGCGTTTGCATACGGTTGTTAGTGAGTGCCCTATCACGTGACTTTGGGCGTTAGTTTTTAAGGACAAGAGGGTCTCACAAGTACCCCTACAAACGACAAGACAGTACAAAACAGACACGAGTGCAGTTAAGATCTTAGATGCGCACAGCACGCATTATTTTTTGTAATTGCCATTGTACTCATTCATTCGTTCATGTACATAGTGTAAATAAATTGTACATATTCAAGCTTGTTCAGTTTATTTCAACACTAAAGAGAAAAGGGAACCAGCCAATAAAACCACAATACAGTCCACTCATCACAAGTATCGTTGGGTCCCTCATTTCGCCGACCCAATCAAGGCGGTTGGCATACAACAGTTGTGCAATCACACAATAAAATATTCGCTGATTGGTATATAATTGTCTAAGAAGTGTCGTATCGGTAGGGCTTAAAGAAAAAATCGAAGCTAATACATTTAGGGCACACCCTCCATCCTTTGAAGATTAGCTCGTGAAGCCATCAAGTTCCTAATAGTATGGAAATTGGAAATCACGCACGAAGATGTATTTTATAGCTAATAAGACGCTGCTAATCCCATCGAGGCCCCATTGTTCCCTACTAATAAAATGGATTTCTAATTACTGTTCTGTGTGTCTCAAGCCGAATTTCTGGTAGATTTAATTATGTTGCCGAGCAAATAGGTGGGCGATCCGTCGGATTGAGAATGAGAATTATGCGACGCAACAAAACATTAAGCTATATTTGTTTGTGCTGCGACGACAGTAATATAGCGAGTTCAAAACAATCACTTAGTTAAAATTGTACTATATTTTATATATAGAAAGGAAATTTGACCTACATATATCAGAAACAGCTTAAAGCTTAAGTGGAAATGTGTTAGAATTCATAAAATTAACTGTAATTTGGATCAGATGAAATAAAATAAAATAGTTAAAAGATCTATTATAGACTCTTTTATGAGAACCGTGTGATGGTTATATTGATACGTCTCTTGGAAACAAGAAAAAAATCGCCACAAAAGTTCTTGGAGGAGAGATTGTCGTCATTGAAGCTACTTCAAGTCCTTACAAAGAAAACTTAAGCATTGTTAATACAAATACAAACCAGCTGTATTCATCTGGTATTAATCTTACGAATTGTTAATGCTGTGTTGTTAATATTTATAACAAGTAGGTAATTCAATTTAATTTAAGTTAAATTATCAAATTGTCAAATTGATAAACCTTTTGGTTCTTAATAAAAATAACCATTAAGTAGTGATCTCTCTTTTTTAATATTTCACTAGTAGGGTAATATATCACATTACTGCACGAGTGGTGTAATGACCATTATTCAACCGAAATAGTGCCAAATAAATGCTGTAATGAGGCAGTTGTAGATAAATGTGTTTTGCTGCAAATCTATAATTCTGAGTAAAAATTAAAAAAAAATACCTTATACAAAGATCGAGTGAAATGACTATAACTTGTTGAGCAACCACCCGACAATTTATCTGTCGCATACGGAAAGCAATATCCGCGGCGTAATTCTGATGGCAACGATATTTTAGCGGTTCTTGCGGTTGGGATGTTCACAATTACACACGCTAGATGGAGCCACGTTATTAATTCGAAACATGGAGCCAGGAGTACCACAGGGACCGTTTTGATGTATTAAAATACCCCTTCATGGCACATTTTATGGCGAGATACAGTCGCATCCAAAGTGTTTATGGTCCTGCCATGCAAATGGGGGTGTCAACAAAAAGATAACTTTGGCTAGACGCGTGATGTATGCAGCAGACGTTATCTAAAACAATACCACGATGGTAAATGCATAAAGGAGGTAAGATTGTGGATGCAGGTAGAACTTATGAAAGTATAGCTTTTAATTTTTAACAATAAACGAATTTTATACACTCACTCTATAATTTCATTTTATTTACTCTTTAGAGACTTCAAATCCTACACTTTATTCACTAGAATAAAATTCATAAAATTGTCTTTACATGACTAATAGTTTATATATACAACACAACTTAAGGTGAGACTCACGACAATCACGACATTAATACAAAATATCTCGTACAGTCAACATAAAAGACTAAATTATAGATCTTGCTTATTTACGAATTACATATTCTATATTTAGAAAGAAAAAGTTTAAAGACATGTTACTAATAACAATATACAGTGCTTTCGATGTGCTTTCAAATGGCATGGTTAAAATTGGGGGTTGCTATTTAAAAAAATTGTCGATGACGTCATATCTCGAACAACGATGACGTCACAAATATAGGTCTTATGTCAAAAAGTGCCTTTTTTGAAAACAAAATCGACGTGCCAGAGGATTTTTTCGAAAACTTCTCAATTTCAAAAACAATGAATTTATTCTTTACTTTTCGAAAGCACTGTAGATAGAATTTGTATCTAGATCGCCAAAGCATTTCATATTTTTTCGAAAACTTCAATAAAATTGGGCAATTGTGTTATGTGTTTAATTTATATTTGAAATCGTTTGAACCGTATTTGAATCAAGACTATTTAGGCGCGGTGACCATCATAACGTTAGCAACCTAATAAACATTAAAAATTAGTTTTTTGAAAAAGTAATGTCAAAATCATATATTGTACTTAATTCATATTCCAAGAGCGTTTAATTTTAAAAGAGCTCGGAAAGTAAAGACGAGCATTTATCAGGAGAAGTATTGGAAGCGGCACAAAGTGCTGTTTCACAATTAATCCCCAAAAAATCGTCGAGACAGTACGAGATTGCATATAAGGAATTCAAAGGGTATTACTGGCATATTTCGAGCATATAATTAAACCTACCAGGTTATGGTCAATGTTAAATGCCAAAGAGAATATAAATATCAGAAAGTTTCCAAATCTAATGCCATATTTGAAAAGCAAATCAGTCGTATACCTTCAAAAAAGTTCAGAATTCTAACGAAGAAGGAAATTGAGAGATTTTTGCAAGCAGCACCTGATAATAGATTTCTGCTAGAAAAGGTAATTCAAATTAATATAAATCGATCGATTTAATTCATTTTAAACAACTTTAGATCATTTTAATAATTGATGTTTGTGTAGCTTTGAGAAGAGATGAGCTATTAAAGATAACGATCGATGATATAGAAATAAAAGATTCAATTATTATAAGAATGTCCGATTCTAAAAGTCATATTCCGAGATGTTTTATGATTTTAAGTTCAGTCCAAATGAAAATATACCGCAAATAATGTGCTTTACGTCCCGCAGTTACAATGAGTCGAATTTTTTTTTTGTGAAGTATATCAGAGAAAAATGTGTTAACCAAGTGGTTGGCGTCAACAAAATAAGGAATCTGTCAAAAGAAATAGCAACTTATATCAATTTGCCTCAGCCTACAGAGCACTGCTTTAGACGTCTAGTACGATAGCAAACATATATAGAATATTTTATACAAAGTAAAACTTCAATCGCAAATAAACTGTTACCATCTTCAGCAAAGCCTACGGAACTTGCCAATAATACAACGTGCTTAAATAATTACAGCAGCAGCCTCATTGAACACCCAGAACTAAAGGCTACAATAATTGAAGCACTTAATCTGGCATAAATTTAACTCTATGCAATATCAGTACTTGAAATTTACATGTGATGCAAAACAAATTGTAATCATCCTGTTTATAATAGTTACTGTTTTGTATAAAAATGATATATTTTTTAAAACGTATATTGTTTAATTACTAAAATCATAAGTAAGTTTCGAAAAAATGGCTAATTATTTTGACATCGTTCTACAACGAAAAATATTTTAGCGTTCAAGAATATAAAGGCATTGAGTTAGTAATATCTTATACAGTATGTGCCAAAAGTATGGAATAAATTCAATAAAAACGAAACAATTATTTTTTGGGAAAAATCCTCGAACAGGTCGATTTTTAATTTAAAAAATACATATTTTAGCGTAAAATGCGATTTTCAAATGTCATTTGTTTTCGAGTAATGACGTCATCGATTTTTTTTAAATGGCAACACCATATTTTTTTCCTTGATTCTGAAAGATCGTTTAATTCTCTATCAGACAGTACTAAAATTTTGCCCTCTTACATAAGAAAGATTTCGAGTAAATGACGATTGAATGTTAGAAAACGTAAATTTTATCCATAAAAAAGTAACAATTCTGAGGTATGTAAAATAAAATACAATTGATTAAATTTTATACTTAAATTAAATGTTCGAATTGCCATCCACCAACTTCTTGACAATGCGCAAGTCAGTGAAGAAATTCTTCTTGCACATTATGAATGATTTCTGGGGTAACTGCGTATTTCGTCCCGAATGCGATTTTGAAGTTCTTCTAAATTACGTGGTTTATTAATGTACACTTTTGACTTCAAGTATCCCCATAAAAAATAGTCAAAAGGTGTAAGGTCTGGCGATCTTGCAGGCCATTCTATCAGTCCGCGTCTGCCGATCCACCTCCCAGGAAAACAGTTGTCCAAAAAATCTCGTACAGGGCGCGCATAGTGCGGAGGTGCACCGTCTTGCTGAAACCATATGGTATCGTCAGGAATGTCAGGGTCATTATCGTTAGAAAAAATTACTGTAAGGGCTGGAACAAAGTCATTTTCTAGAAACTCTAAATATCTTTGTCCTGTAAGGGTTCCTTCAAAGAAGAAAGGCCCTACTATTCTGTCGTCAACTATTCCAGCCCACACATTTAATTTCTGAGGGTGTTGGGTATGTGCCTCTGCAATCCAATGAGGATTTTCCCGACTCCAATATCTGCAAGTTTGACGGTTTACTGTACCATTCAGACAAAATGTGGCCTCATCTGAAAAAAGTATTTGCCGGTGTAAATTTCTATTTCCTTGACATAAATCCATTAGAATTTCGCAAAAGTGTAAGCGGCGATCGGGATCATCTTCTTTGAGTTCCTGCACAAGTTGAATTTTGTAGGGATGATATTTTTCCTTCCTCAAGATACGTAGCACTGTGCTCTGACTAGTGTCATTGTTTAATGCAACCAATCGTGAAGAATTATGAGGATTATTCACCATACTTATCGAAATGTTCTGTTTCTGATTTTCATTAATGCTTAGACGTCCAGGTTTTGGAATATTTACAACATTGCCAGTTTCTCTAAATTTAGATTCTACCTTACTGACTGTTGATTGGCTGATAGGGCGATTTGGATATTTTTCATTAAATAAATCGCAAACTTCCCGCTGAGTTCTAGTCACATTCCCGCATCCGATAAGAATAAAAATTTCAATTCTTTGAGTAACAGTTAAACATTCAATCGTCATTTACCCTAAAACTTTCCTATGTAAGAGGGCAAAATTTAGTACTGTCTGATAGAGAATTAAACGATCTTTCAGAATCAAGGAAAAAAATATGGTGTTGCCATTTAAAAAAAAATCGATGGCGTCATTACTCGAAAACAAATGACATTTGAAAATCGCATTTTACGCAAAAATATGTATTTTTTAAATTAAAAATCGACCTGTTCGAGGATTTTTCCCAAAAAATAATTGTTTCGTTTTTATTGAATTTATTCCATACTTTTGGCGCATACTGTATTACAATGATTAAAGTATTTCGTAGTTAGATGACAAAAAAGACTCACTTTGTCAACTTAAAATTTAACGAAAATGTCGACTTTTGATGAAGGTTTTCGAAAAAAATAGTTTAGTGTCCATTATTCAAAGTGTTTGATTAGATTCACTCTAACCGTGGACACATTGTATGTGAAATAGATACATTTTATGATTTGATACGTAAATAAAATATTTCTGTCATTTTTGTTCTATTTTAATTTTGTTTTATACAGGGTAATTCATTAATAATGGGACAGAGCTTAAGGGCATGTTGCTGACCTCAAAATAGAGCGCTTAGGCCAAATATGCCTAATCTGAATGTTGCTCCTTTTCGATCTACAGGGTGTCAAAATTGAAAAAATAAATCACATTTTCTTTATTATTTTTCGATCGCATCGACCGTATTTTATGAAATTTGGTGTAACGAGGTTTCTCGACCCTTTTAAATCGATACGACTTTTTGTGCTACACTGTATTTCATTTTGGACTGGAAAAATAAAGAAAATGTGATTTATATTTTCAACTTTGACACCTTGTAGATCGAAAAGGAGTAACATTCGGATAAGGCATATTTGGCTGAATCGCTCTATTTTGAGGTCAGCAACATGTCTTTAAGCTCTGTCCCATTATTAATGAATCACCCTGTATATGTGTATCTGTTTCTTACCTCAAATTATTTTTGTACATCTGTATTTCCCACAACACTACCACAAACAAAACTAATAAGTACCTTCTGACTAAATCCTCACATTTCTCTAAATCATATTAATATGATTTTATTTCTGCTAGAATATTTCTTCAATATCCTGAATATTTTTCGAAATTAAATAGCTTAACGACTAATTAATGGCATAATTTAAATTAATGACGGGAAGTGAACGTGATTAAATATTTAAATTACATTTTTTTATATTATGTATTCGCGCCACGGAATTAGGCGACCCTTTTCACGGACAAATGAAAATGGATTTGGCGAAAGAAATCGCAGAGTGGACAAAATAGCCGGAATTAGCGATCTTTCTCTAAATTATAAGCGGAGTCACGTAGCTGTACAGATGGACGCTGAATCGCAAATAAGGGCGGTCATTGTGAGCGATTTAAGAAATTTCTGGTCCTTTAAACTCATTTTCTGTTGGTTTGTCAACCAGGTATTGCACCGAATACATCAAAAGAGAAACAATCATTCACACCCTCTAAAGGCATAGTTTTGAGCCGTCAAATATGAAAGTTCATGACCATTTGCCAAAAAATATATACAGTGTGTCCACGGATGGAGTTGACAGGAGGAGAAAGTTTTTTGTTTTTGATTTTATCGAAAAATGTCACTCTTTATAAAAAGTTCTGCTCTTCAAAAAAATGAAACTGTCATAGAAACGTCTTAGATTAGATATACAGGGTGCTCATAAATTAAAAAAACATGAAAATACTCAGGAGAGAAATACCATTATTTATTATTTTATACAACATTTTTATAAAACACATCTGTTTATAACCTGAAATAGAGTCCTAATACAAATTTTAAAATCAAATTGCAATTTTGACTTTTACTCAACACACTACGAATAGTTATTTCTTCTCGTACGCGTTATTTTCATCATTTGAATAAACCTTTTGTTTTAGGAAAAAAGTCAAGGAGCGTAAGGTCAGGTAGTCTAGCAGGATAATGGGCCAAATGTTTCTATCCACGTTTCACCATTGACTGAGAAAGGCCATAAAATGAGCAGGACAGCAGTCCCGTTGTCAAAACGGGTTCCTGGGTACTTCTGGCTCTCAAGTATGGTAAACCAAATGTAGAGAGTAAATGTTAAAAATTAAATTTGAAGTTATAAACAGATTTGTTTTATACAAATGTTGCATACAATAATAAATATTAGTACTTTTCTCTTGAGTATTTTCTTGTTTTCTTAATTTATGAGCACCGTATATATCTTTTTATAAAGAGTGACATTTTTCGATAAGTCAAAAACAAAAGAGTGTCTCCTTCTGTCAACTCCATCCGTGGACACACCGTATATTTTGAGTTTAGTGGTATTTATTTTGTCTTTATCTTTTACATTTTGTACAGCAAACTGGTAAATATTTTTTAATAAATGAACATGTATACTGTATCAGGTGCTTCTGAAATAAGTGAGTAAGTGGAGTAAAATAACAGTAACAGAAGCCAACCCTGTTGTGCGGATGTTAGCCAAAACGTCATTAAATTTTTATAAAAATTCGGTAAGGTATAAGTAAAATAAAGTGTAAATTGCCTTCCTCTCTATTTAAGACATGTTGCATTTTTTTGTCCAGGACCTTCAATTGCTCGGTTTACTCTGCTGATATAAATCCAGTCCTGGAACAGCTAGCATTATTCTGAGATTCGACTATTGTGTTTGTTGGTAACGTGTACATTAATTCATAGCTTTAATGAAGCATTTTGAAATAAAAACAACGCTAAGTCGTCTAAGGCATTCTACGAGTGGGTATAAACTTTTTAAAGTAAAATATTAGTCTTTGATTCAGTCAGCGTCAACTTATTTTTAATAATTTTGTGTTCTTTGATCCCTTCTCAAGTGGCACGCCTATGAAATTTTGACGGCTTGTCCGTCATATATATGCCCAAAAATAAGTATTACAATGACCTAATCATTGATACCCTGCTAGTCCTAGTCCTAGTGAACGGGTTCATCACGTTAAAAGTAATGTACCTGTTGGGTTGAAAACTTTTATGTTGAGGCTACTGTACATTATACAAAAGCAACGCATGTCTATTAAACGTTTACTAAATGAAATTTATACCATAATTTCGTGCAATAATCGTGCTTTAAACAAAGGCGTGTGCTCTTTAAACTTAAATTCATAAAAAGATTTGCTAAATATTAATGTTTTGACTCCCACTATACACAGTTAATTGTTGTACTCATGAATCACCCTGTACAAAAACGCTCGCACATGAATAATGAAATTAAATTATTTTACAAGTAACTGTCTCCATTTTCAGGCTTCACAGACTAATAAATTTTAAATCCCAAGTTAGGGAAAACCGATGTCTCACTACTTTCCGATGTAACTTCAACGTAATTACTTCAAGCACCGTCAACTTAACCAACAACCGTGTTACATGACGGTAATAGTATCTGTAAAGAGACGTAATGCAATTTCGATGTGAACTCGTGTGTATAACCTTCCAGTAAGTTGTTTATGAGAGTACGTACCTATATACTCGTGTGTACAGTTGTATCTAATTTCAGTAAGGTTTATTTGCTTTCACTTTTTTTGGAAATTTACGTAAAAATTCACATCAAAAAATTTTAAAAAGTTTCACTTCACATCTTCTTTTCAGTTAGGAGTTAGCGCCTTAACATTGCTGTTTACAGTATGCATAAGACACAAGACGTCACTTTGAAATTCCTGCTGCTGTATGTCTCACAGTCAATATATCGTAGCCTGACAACCACACTGTTCTATGTCCACTTGGAATACTATGGTTCAAACTTTAACAAGATTGCATGAACATAAAATAAAATAGTCCTTTTGTTTATACAAAACAACTAATCGCATGTGTATTTAGAATACATTGCCGCATAGCGCTTAGGGCAACTTAAAAGCAAGTAATTATTCTGAAATCTGGAATTATGGGGAAAAAGGGCTACAGCTAAACTTCATTGGGTCCATTGTACTGCCTCCCACCTGAGCTGCTAACCAGAGGTGGTAGCGTTGCTCAGGGAGATCTCTCCAATGTAGGCATAGAAGGCCATCGTTCTCCCACAAAGACTCTCTTGTTGACGAAATGACAGTGAACAATCCTTACAAAGAGGTGGTTTCCACTTCCTCATACAGTAAAGATGTTTCGTTATCCAACAATGTCCAGTTTGAATACCAGGCAAAAATTTGTCCTCGACATGCCCAGGTACTTTTTGGCTGTATCCTTGCAAGAATACTCTAGAAATTCCTTAGCAAGTTGGCAACTATTTAATTCATCTCGCCGTTTCCTAAACTCTTTGTGGGTGTCCTTCTTGATAATTTCGACAAATCTTGACAACGGAAGCATACTAGTGGGACCAGGTCCAAAAATATTGGAACATTTTCGACACTTTTGGGGGCGGGGTTTCTGCAGTTTCCGAGGATATAGAAAAAAAGTGTCTAAGGTTGCATAAGCTCGATTTTTAAGAAAAATTAAATGGCGAAATTCGAATTCCAATATATCGATTTGTTTAAAAGACGCGGTCATTGTAGGTACTATTGGCCGCTGGTACCATCTAAAGGATCACTACAGTGAGACCATAACCAAAGAACTTAATCTCATAATATCCAGTTTTGGAGTTGGTTCTGAAGAATCATATTGACTATAATCCTATAGAAGCTATAATGTTAGTTCATGATTTGTTTATTAATTAAAAAAATAATAAATTTGAAATTCAATACATTATAGGTTTACTCCTGTAGCAGTCTGCAACTATCCATAACTATCAGAAGCATGCGCTGTATGGATATAAGCGTTCCAGCAAGAATCCAACTACAATCATAACTCCTAATCCCCTGTTCCAACCCGATCAAGACCAATTTGCTGGCAGTTTAAAAAATTGGCAGTCTGTTAGCTGTATACTCTTACTAGGCATCTAACATTAACCTCTCCATAATTTTATGGATAATTGTCTTTGTCTCTGTTATAACCTAATTTTAACGTTTAGAACTTCAGAATGTTACCGTCACCGTGATCTGTCACTAGTTATATTTGTTCCGTGCTCCGTCATTCATTCAATCCACTGTTCCAGCAAGAAATTTGCAACTAGTACAACTTGTCAGATATGTCCGTTCTGCCCTCCTTTAAAAATCTGTGACTGTCAGTGATTCGTCATGGATTGTGTGCAGGAACAAGCCTCATGTATATCAAATTAACTTTTAAAAGTAAGTAGTTATTAGATTTATTTTCCTCCTTCTCACCAGAATGTTCAAAAGGCGAGATTGGAAACATGCGATAAAGTCCACAATCTTAAACCATATCAGTATATTAAGAACCTTTCCGCCCAAAAAGCTATCAAAACACGAGGTCACTGCATCTCATGCGACAAAGCGCAGACCGTTCCAATCAACTCTGAAATTTGTTCAATTTTCTTTGCTCTAAGGAAATATAAACTGCTATCTGATTCGATTTGCCATCATATGCAGAGCGCATCCCGTGGTCCGGACTTCAAAGAGGACCGACTCACGGGGCCTTATTATGTTACGTCTACGTCGGCGAGCCCCCAAAACGCCAAGATGCTCCGGCGAAGAGCCAATATGGCCTTTTATTGGGTTATGTTTATTTGCGGAATGCTTTTTGCGAGTCTTATTTATTTCCTATAAACCGTACGCCGACGGGACGGTTGCTTTTCATCCGCTGGCGGTGACGTAATAGGGTAGCAAAAGCTGAATATCGCGGAAAATATCCCTCTTTCATCTCTAAAAGCATGAAATAGAAATATATCATTGCTCAAGGTCGTTAGATAATGCGGCGGAAGGTTTTCAAGAAAACTATGCTTTTATATTAGGCGGAAATGTGATATATCTTTTCACAATATGGAACCAGAAGCTGAAATGCATATGTTAAGATGAAGTGTGAACTTGATGGTTAGTTTAGATATACAGGGTGTTTTTAAATGAAATAGGTACCTAGCACAAATGGTACCAGTGAATGTAGAGCAAAAATAAGAGGAAGTAAAAATACTTTATATGAAAGTTGCACTCCTGAGGCGATATACCCTCTTAAAGGAGGGAAATTCAAATTTTATTTTTTTTCTCTAACATGGGGAATGCTAGAAACATGAAACTTGGTATGAGCATCCTACTAATAAAGAGACAACTCTTCAATATGTTTTCGATCATTGGCGTATTTTATAAAGGAGTGAAACAGTCAACCCCATTGCAATATTTTATTGCGAAGGCTGATTTATTGCGCAACTTTTTTACCTCTTGTAATTTTTCGAAACCGATAATTTTCTAGTAAAAAAATTAGATGCGTCATCGTTCATTAAATGGAAAATTGCGAAAATTTGTAAAAATAAATCGGGTTGCTATCTCACAGAATGAAATTCTAGAAGGGTGCTTTGCGAATTATGCAATTTTCGTTTTATAAAAGAAATAAAAAGAGTCGATAGAAAAAAACCAAGTAGTGATATGGCGAAGAAACTATGATAAACATTAGAAGATTGAAGTCTGAATCGAAGAATTTGTTTGACATACTTATAATTATATAAACTCTGACGGAACATGGATAAATAAAGGCCATACGATGACAAAAGTATGGCACTGTTTTGCCATATGTGAAACCAGCTGCTGTCGTGGTTGTATAATAATGCACCCTATAATAGCTTTGTTCGTAGTACATCATAATCAGTTTCCAGCCGTCAGAATCATGGGCGCTGCATCTAAAACAAAGCATTTTCAACCTTACGTGGGCATAATAAACTCAACGCGCATGCGTCTGACGCAATCTGTTCTATGAACAGGCCAAATAGCCGACGCCGAAGTGTATACGTGTGACCGCTATAGTGGCAGTGCTATAAGTATATTATAGTATATTAGTATATTATAGTTCAGTGTTGCCACTCTGAAAAATTTTTCGGTAATAGATCTTCATAAAAATTGTAATAGATTTGGCACTAATAGTAATAGATCTAGTAACAGACGATAAAACACAATAAAAAAAACATTATTATGTGAACTACCGTCCCGTTTTTACAGTCAAATTTGAAAATGATTAGCATGTATGTGTAGATTAGTTTAAAGAAGGCACAATAATTTTCATTAAAAAATATTTAGGGACTTTATACAGAAAAAATATGAAATGTGCAAAATAAAATATGTAATCACAGATATTGTTTTGGAAATTTATCAAAATTTTTCAAAACAATTTGTGTTTGAGTCGACTGCTACAGTAACAGTACTAATACATAACAGTAGTTTTGACCACAAAATATAAAGGTTTTGACAGACAACAATCCAAATTAGAATCGTACCAACGTAGTGTAGTACCACTGCACTCAAAACATGAAAAGGAAGAACATACAACACATAAATAAAAGAGTGTCGACTACACAACATTCCGTGCCGTGCCGACCCCAAGACCATAGAACAGACATATCATAGATAATTTATTTGTCAGCGGAGAACAACAGAATACAAATCCGTAATTGTCGGCATTGTGGCTGTAAAGTTTGATTTCAATAATTACGATGACATTCAAATTGTAAAATTGTAATAGATATTATGGCCTGGGTAATAGAGTAATAAAAATTATCAAATTGTTATAGATTTAGTACAATTGTAACAGGGGTGGCAACACTGCTATAGTATATTATAGTAACTGGTAGTTGGTAGTGTATATGTAAATAGTGCAGTGCATTATGCGTTTTAACACTTCAGTGTGATATCAGCGAAGTGCGCATCAGGTAGGTGTAAATGGGTGATGGTAATGCATCGCCGTCTAAAACGACAGCATTTTAAGATACTAGCTTCACTTAACGGCAACTTATTTTTGGTAATTTTGTGTACTTTAAACCCTTCTCAAGCGGCACGTCTATGGAATCTAGTTCCCTGCAGCCCTCGCCTCCCGTACTCATTTAAGTGCTGTGAATGAATCATTCTCTGTTTCTGTATTCTCTCTGGTCAGTTTCATAAACATGATTTGGAACTAATAACTAAAACTAACTTTTTTGTTGTATTAAACATTAAACAAAAAAAAAAACAGTTTAACAAAATATAAATACATACAAATAAGTACAGATACCTGAAAAAAATGAAGTCCATTTTACGAGTCTATTTTGCAACTTTATTCAATACTAATGTCTATGTAATACAACAACATCATAATAATATTACAAATGACAAATTAACTCGTCTAAACTTATGTACTGCATTGTCCGAAAGCATGTATACAGATATGAACTAAAGCACACTGCTGTATTTAGGTACACACGTGCGAACGGCGACTGACGTCACAGGGTTACGCTGTGGCGGCGACCGTTTTTAGGCTTAAAAATTTCTATTAATATAATAAATTTTTTCGTCTGTACCTATTTGTAAAAATTATGCAATTTCCCCATTGACTCATGGTCTATAAAAAATAGTCTTATTTTTGGTTGAACAGTATTTGCTGCATTAAAGGCTTGTTGGTGTTCCAAGGCACATATCTCTTCTTTAGAAGTAACTCTGGTTTTGAAAACTGAAATTTAATGAAATTTTAACTTTTCGTTTGTTTCTGTCTGCAAGATTGTTAAGATACAACCTTTTTTCATTGAACTGCGCGCATAATTAACGAACAAATCAAACTTTTAAATTAATACGGAAACGCGGAACAAGTAAATTAAAATATTCATTTGTCTGTAACACCACTGCGGTTCTCTTCCTCTGAAATTTGCATACGCGGCGTAGGCTACAAAGCGTTTTCCACTAATGGGCATTAACTTGGTTTCTAGTCTAGAAACACTTGCTTTTAACTGTGAAAGCTTTCTTTGTTTAATTTGCATACTGCATGAGCTGACACCTTTGGGCGCATACATTCATTATACGATAACATTCAGACAAAAATGACGTTATCTCTTCGCTTTCAGAGCTAACATCGTACACGACAAATGCTACGTTATTCATATACATATAAAATTCCTTTACAATCGGCATAAGATTGGCGTTTGGAATTCCATCACAGGCGGCCAGCTTTAGGCGACATTGTTTGGGTTATAAGCAAAGGCGCTATTTCAATATAGACATTTGTGATTTGGAAGCGGGACTAATAACGCCTTCATTCGTTAATATAAAGTTAACACGTTAACACGCTATGTATAGTATATGAAGAATTAATCTACTTTTTATTACATATCAGTTTTTCCTCATTTGTAGTGTTTAATATAAATTCCTTACACCTTATTGATTTTTATTACATCTCCAAAGTGCTGCATATTCAACATACTTCAATAGTATACTAAAGTATAAGTGGATATTAACTGGTATTAATACTACAAAAAATGGAAATAAGAACTAAATGTAAAATGGTTGAATTTGTGATTTGTCAGTATACGTTTGTTGTCATGAAAATGAGAAAAACAAAAGTTAATTCGTAATCTGTCACATAAGATTAATTCTTGTCAGGACAGTTGATTACTTAAATAGTAAAGTAGAATCGCGATTTATACCCTAAAAATTGAAAATGGTTATAAAAAAGTATGACAAGTTCATCAAATGGATGGAAGAGCAAAAGGTATCATACAGATGAACGAGTTATGCTTGTTTACCTTCAGAAAATGTCGGAGCAGTACAATGCGTCGACTATGTGGACTATCCATTCGAAATTGCAAAGTATGTTGAAGATAAACAAAGTTGGTTTAAAATCATTTGTGAAAGTGCATGCATTCATGAAGGCAATTAGCAAGAATGATGTAGCCAAAAGGAGGCATATGTATTCAAGGAAGACGATTTGAGGAAGTTTTTCACAGATGCACCGGACATTACGTATTTATTCTTGAAGGTGGTAGCCATTTGCGGTATCTATGGCTCTTGTAGATGATGTGAATTTTTCGACTTACGCTTACATGACATCACGGAAGAAGGAAGCGTTATTAATATCTAAGAGAGTGAAGGTTTGATGTTTTACTGTTGCCGACAGTGATGGAATTAGTTATGTGCGTTTGGTGAAGCAGTATTTATTATTGCGTCCCCAATATGTAAGTACAAACCGAGTTTTCTTACGGTATGAGAAGGGGAAGTGCAACAATCAAGTGACCGGTATTAATACATTTGGATTATGTCCCTTGCAAATTGCACGTTATCTTGAATTGGACGATCCTGAGAAATACACTGGACATGAATGACGATAGAGAACATCCAATGACAAGTATGATGGAAATCGGCAGCTGTGGCGACTGGTTACGTTGAAGAGAGTATTAGGAAAAAGATGAACGTTTCAAACATTTTTGGGAATGTCATTAATGGAAGTGCAACCTCAATGAGAATGTTTGCAGTATTAATTTGAACAGCATTTTCTCCGATTTAAAAAACTGAAGTATTAATATTTCAAACAATACCAAGAGTGCATTTCACTAAGCAATCGCAACGCCCAGAACGACCATCGCAATTTTACCCGTTCCACTAGGTTAAAACTGCTCTTGTGCGCATTGTTCACGGATGTGATTTGAATCCTAGTGGAACAGAGTTGGGATCCATTTTTGTTTATATTTGTCAGATATTAGTTTGACAGATGGTTTGACGGTTAGATAGAAAAGGTAATTATATATAATTTTTATATATTCTAGGTAAAAAAAGTTAAATTGGTGTTACTTATAGATTTTACTAATGTAACTAAGAATGTAATGTATGAATATATAATTCTAAGCTGCATACCATACATTAATTACATATACATATTTCAGTAAAACATATTAATTATTTAGGTTTTAAAATGAATATTAAACTGCAACTTCAGTCTCAATAACCTCCGTGTCGTGTCTTATTTCCTCTTCGAATGCCCTTTCAGCAGATACACCAGAAAAAGAATTTGACTCTTGTAAAGCAGCATTCATTAATTCTGTTGCGAAGGCAATATCTGTAAGAAAAATAAATACTGATAAAAAAATTAAATATAAAAGCATAACTGAATTACATACCATCTTTTGCACGTATTGCCTGAGCAGCTGGGACCTCGATCTCAATAACAGTGCCTGTTTCACAGTTATATAAACTTATTTTCTCCATCTCAACCATAGATCTTAGACTTGACATTTAATTAGTTTATTTGACTTTTCCCACAATTTATGACAAATGATGTGTTGACCCCATAGACCTTATAAATCATGGACACGCCCAAAACCGTTTTCTGCCTATACAAATCGTTGATGCTCAGATGTGTGCGACAGAGATAGAGCTAGTCCGGGCAAAAACCCACAGATCATTGGCCGAAAAAAACAGACCGACTCCACCATAGTTTATGAGTCTTTAAAAACTATTGCTAATAAACACAACTAAATCACAAAAGGCACACAAATCATTAACAATAGTAACAGGAAAAGTTTTGTCAGGTTATGTTTATATATTTTTCTGTCATACAACATCTGTTTTTGCCCGGACTAGCTTCATCCCTCTTGCGCACATCAGGGCAGCGGACCTCTCTCTCTAGGGCCGGTCCATAATTTATAAGGTCTATGGTTGACCCACTTCAAGACCGTGGGCGTTGTGAGCTCGAAGCGGTCGTTTGCGATGACGTCAACTCTTGACGTCTCATGACGTTGCAAGCCCAACCACGCCTGTGGTCGTTTTGTGGAACGACTCATTGGTCGTTCTGGGCGTTGCGATCGCTTAGTATAATGCACCCCAACTGTACATTTCACATTCATTCCTTTAAAAAATTAAGAATGTTGAATATTTGAATAAAGCTTTTAAAACTATCTGCTACTGCTGCAATTTTTTTATTGGAGTAGATTCAAATCTTCTAATCGTACGTAAATTTTTTCAATAAGTTGTCATCTTAGCTATAGCATTGAACCATTGAGTAAGGTACAACTTATTACTCAATCGCTATAGTCAGATAGATACCTATATCAATACGATTCAAGTTGATTACGTCCTCCCCTCACACGGCAAACATTTAAATTATATTTAGAGAGTCGTCATTTTTAATGGTTTGCAATTAAACTTGTCGGTCGCTCGAAGCGGTCGTTTGCGATGACGTCAACTCTTGACGTCTCATGACGTTGCAAGCCCAACCACGCCTGTGGTCGTTTTGTGGAACGACTCATTGGTCGTTCTGGGCGTTGCGATCGCTTAGTATAATGCACCCCAACTGTACATTTCACATTCATTCCTTTAAAAAATTAAGAATGTTGAATATTTGAATAAAGCTTTTAAAACTATCTGCTACTGCTGCAATTTTTTTATTGGAGTAGATTCAAATCTTCTAATCGTACGTAAATTTTTTCAATAAGTTGTCATCTTAGCTATAGCATTGAACCATTGAGTAAGGTACAACTTATTACTCAATCGCTATAGTCAGATAGATACCTATATCAATACGATTCAAGTTGATTACGTCCTCCCCTCACACGGCAAACATTTAAATTATATTTAGAGAGTCGTCATTTTTAATGGTTTGCAATTAAACTTGTCGGTTTTCTGCAAACACAAAATTCTAGGAAACAACTACTCTGCGGGTTGATGCCCCGACCAGCATTGAATTACACTTGAAAAACCTCTAGCAACAGCTAAACTCGTTCGTCGGCGACCCACCAGACATACACCAGTTTCAAGCTTTTTATCTCTGATTGGTATGCCATAGGTAAGGTGACCGACGATCTGTTTTAACCCGACAATAGAGACCATAAGTAACGCACCAGTGGCAGAGCTGCCACTAGCTGCCGTTCGCTACTCCACGGTGACTAAAAAATCACAGACACGTGCTCGATTGTTTTTTTATGAAAAAAAGAATTGAAATCTTTGTGAAAAAATATGCAAGATTCAGTTTTCCAATATCTCATACAGACAGAAAAATATCTTTTATAATTTTAATACCTACTAGTAGTTTAAGCAAAATATCAAATAAAAGTTGATGTTTCTTGCCGAAATTAATTTTACTCACTACCACAGAGAACAACAGAGGTGTGTAACCTGTGCTCACTAAATTCAAAATGTAAAGATGATAAAATTCATAAAACATTTTAAATCAAGCCATAAACCAAATATTGAAGGTATAAAAATCACAAACGTTAGAGCATCGTGCTAAACTGAATAATACGCTTTTACAACCTAAATCGCTAGTGGAATGTGAAGAAATATACTCGCGGCAAGAATTCAGACGACTTACGTCATACAAACAAATGAATAATTCATTATATTCAATAAAAACAATTGAGTAATGTCAGCCATGACGTAAGACATCTGAATTCTTGCCGCGACTATACATACAAATTTTACAGTACTAAAGGCCGTATGACACGGTGTAATATTTCACATAGCTTTTTATTTGATATTATAATTAAAGTGGTTCGTCCCGTATCACACAAGCAAAATGTACAGTTTTCTATATATAAAACTGAAAATTAAAACATGTTCTATTTATATAAAATTCTGAATACATTTTTATGTGAACAATATAACCTCCAGTGCATCTTTCCCATATCTTTGCTATGGTTGCTTAATTTGGTTATTGGTTATAATAACAATAATTATTATTATTACTAAATATATATAAAAAATGCTAATATAATTCTGTGCAAAATTTTATATATAATTTTATACCGTGTCATACGGCCTTAAGAGAAAAGTCAATATATTGAGAATAATCTCAATACCTATATTGTTTTCTAAAAATAAAAAGTATGTTTGATACCAGGGAGCTTTCGTAGCTAAATCTCGTCGCCTTGTTAAAGTACGGCTGTATAATTTAGCAAACGAGTGATGGTACTGTGAATGGTACAATCAGAATCATCGTCTGCTAAAGCTAAGCTAATATGGTTATATAAACTACGCTATCTGACGCAATCATCTCGTAGCACGACGCTTCGTTCGATTTAGCAGAAGACAGTACAATAGTTACAGTTACGACACATAGAGGGAGCCTCCAAAATAAATGCGTTCCTGCAAAGAAATTATGGAAGGCGTAAAATAAACAAATTTAATTAAAAAATTAGTTGCATTAGGTGTTAGGTATGCCAAATTAATATTGAATACACATCACCTACAGTGTCACATCTTTATTCAACTGTTTAAAGTAATTTTTAAGTTCACTGGCACTACTACTACTTTAATTTCCTGCTATACTCGCGGCAAAAATTCAGACGACTTACGTCACAGCTGACGTTACGCAGTTGTTTTTATTGTCAACATAATTTTTAAGTGTAATATATAGTGCAAACATTTAGTGTTGTATATAATTTTATTATTCTCAGTTGCAATTTCTTAAATATTTTGATGAAAATATAATAATGAATTATTCATTTGTTCATATGACGTAAGTCATCTGAATTCTTTCCACAAATATATATAATGAAATGCTTATATATTATCCTTAGCAAGAGAACTCCTTAACAGGTTGAAAATATCTGATATATTTTTATTATACCCTATTCTTTTAAAGCAGATTGTTTCTTCAGTAAATTGATCGAGTTTGGTTTAATCAAAATATTCAGAAGCAAAAATTCTGTCTCATATGTGGAACTCGGGCAGAAGCTATCCATCAAACTGTCCAAATGGCACATGTCGCTTGATTTACGGCGGCAACTGTGTCGTCGATGCATGCATATAACGATTATTTAAATCATTCATTGACGATAGGACCCGTCTCTGCAGGTCAAGTCATTTGTCAAAAACGACGGAAAATCCTGCTATATTAATATTTTAATATTAACCTCCAGCTTCCCTTCTTGACAAATGGAATTTTTGCCGTGGAATAAATTGCTTATTTGTTTTATGTTTTGGGCGATTTTTCACATATTGCGTTCATGCAAGACAGCTTGACTATTAATATTTCTTTAGGGCTAAAAATTAAGTTGTGATGGAAAATCCTAGCTGACCGAGTTTGCGCCAAATTTCTTTGTTCCTTAAAAAAATAATAATAACAAAATACCAAAATATACTATCAAAACATATTGAAATTATAAAAGCGATAAATAAATTAGATTATAATATTGAAAAGTGGACAAAACAATATATATAAATAAATATCAAACAAAACTATTCACATGTTAAAAATTATAAAAGTGACACTAAAAAAACTGATCAATATCACAAAAAGCCTTCCTTAATAGAAATGTTTTTAATCTTTTTTTAAACTGAGGATAATTCAAATTCCTGATATGCATAGGTAGAAAAATAAGAAGACGGGCGCCAATGTAGCCAGAGCCATTTATAGTTTTACTTAATCTAAAGAAATTTGTATGTAAGTTATTTTTTGTTTTAGTGTTATATGAATGTACTTCTCTCTAGTCATAAAATTATTTAGATTTTGTTTTATGTGGAGATACAAGTATTTAGATATTTCTTTACAAATAACATTGGTATGTTCATCCCAGAGCAATTTAGAATCCAAAGATACTCCGTGAAATTTGATGGATTGGTGGCACTGAAATGTACGATATGGAATGCGTTTAGTCCATTTGCGCATCCAAATAAAGGTACCAACCCTAGGAGTAGACAAAAGGAGGCACATGAAACTAATCAAAGACATACTTCATTGGTTATGTATGTGGGTACGAGAGAGACAACCATCACCACGATATGAATTGTGTTCTTAATTTCCCATTATTTTGTTTGTAAACACGTCATTGGCGTACAGTGTGGTTTCTTCTTTTATCTTGTATCTCGTTAGTGTTATTCTTTGTGTATTTTTGTGGGTGTTATTGTTGGAACAAGTCATGTTTTATAAGGGATTGTAAAATTAACCAGCATATAGCACTAAATAATTGTCCATATCCAGAATTCAATTTCATTTCAATTCACAATCAGCTAAGCCCCTACTGCTTCGCCATTGCTAGAGGCACAAAACAAAATATGGCGCTGATCATGAATAATCCATTCGCACAGCTTCTAGCGCATTCCAGTCATCATAATATAAAATTACATTTCAGTGATTGGTGGTATTAATAATCTCACGCAATGAGAACATCATAGCCTCAGTTTTAGCTACATTTAGACAATAGTTTATTACTAATGAACCAATTTTCCACATCTGACGGTATTTTAGGCAGATTCGCCAATAATTCTATATACAGTTTTTGTTTTTTAGTGTTATACTGGTATCATCAGCAAACAGCACGTTTAAGATATTAGCATGTAAACAATTCATAAAATCATTTATACCTATAGATTAAAAATAGTTTAGGTCCCAACACTGATCCCTGTGGAACGCCAAATTTTATTATTTTTAAATCTGTCTACATTATTGTAAAATGCAAATTGTTGTCGATTTGTAAGGTATGATTTCATAAAATTGGTACTGTCCGCGTTAAATCCATACAGTTTTAATTTATCTGTTAGAATATTACAAGAAACACAATCGAATGCTTTAGTTAGGTCTAAAAACCGAGAACATACGTATTCACCATTCTCATTCTGCATAGATCGCCAACACATCTGTTGAACTGCATTCTTGACAGGCACCTCTCGGAGTCATAAATAAAATATCAAGAAATTTCGAATTTACAAAAAACTACAAATTGTTTGGAACATGTTTTGGGAAGAAATTGATGTTTCTGTATCAGACAGGGTGGAAAGTCAGTCATTTTGATCTGGGAAAAATAAAATTAAAAACATGTAATTGTTTTACATAAGTGGATAACTTTTCACTGTGTGAACTTTAATTTTAAAGCTACTTGCTAAAAATAGGCTCATTACAAGTATGGAGATCAAAATTAGTAATTTACTAATTACAATATGGCGGCTTAACTATAGAACGCTTTTTCAGTGTCATTATTATAGCAATAGATTGTACAAGTCATTTCCGGCTTCAATATTTCAATTTTATTTATTTTTAATATATAGTATTGATTTATACCATGCAAATTTTAATTTTCATCAATAATTCGAAGGTGTTAGGAAAAGGATATCAAGGTATATAAATGATACTAATCGTAATTAAAAATAAGTGACTGATTTATTCAGTTAATGGTAAAAGTTACAAACATATAGAATTAGCACAGAGAAAAGCAAAAGCAGTAAAAATTTAGGAATGGATTAAATCACATAAACGAAGAGAAACACTATTTTCATAAATTCTCGGAACACATCATAAAAAGGCAGAATATTGCGTAATAGAAAATGTAGGGATGATACGTATTATTTATAATTTTTTTTTAAAGTAACGGAGTCTATGAGACTTTTCAATAATATATGTACAAGGTGTCCTAATTTATAAGTGCCTGCATTAGATGAAAGTGTTCATATATTTTTACTAAATAGGCCATATCTGAAAATTAACTATATATATCAAAATTGCAATTGCCTACTAAGATTTTTTCAGTGCCAATTTTCCAGAATTGTATTATCAATTATTTTCTCATGTTATATTTACAATTATCTATTCATTTTAAATTTCGAGATATATTCTAACTTTATTTAATTTTTCTGAAATAATACCAAAAAAGAAGGATCTTTCATAGTTTCTTTACTCGTAGTAGGCTAAGGTTTTAGATAGTGTGTTATTAGGTGCATAAAAAAATGCTCATCATGTAATTTCAAATATGGCAGATTTAAAATTTTGAGGAAATTAAAGTATTCTATTCTCAGGGTCTATTTAATAAATAAAGCAATTGAACCTCATTTGTTTTTTTACCCAGTACATTAATGACGCCCTATATATATATTATTAAAATCCTAATCAAATTAGGGATTTGGTGTAATTAATTAATTTTCAAAATGAAGACATACTGAATACAGAAATTAAGTTAATTGAAAATTTATGTTTAAATTTGGAATCATTTCATCCCTACACTCAAATATTAGTACAGAGTACAGGTCGACAAGTTTCACTAGAAAATTTAAAAATAAAATATATATCTGCAGCCCTAACAACTGTTCTTGTGCTAGATTTTTTTTTTTTTTGGACTTGTAGAAACTTGTCGACGTATATTTCTTTAAAAATAATAATAACGAAAGCAACATATTATTGTCAATTTTGAGTATAATATACAGATAAACAGAATTTGGCAATGTAGGCTGTATGAGGAAGGTAGAGAGACTTAATTGGAAAATATACGATTAAGTATAGAAAAAATATTTATCAAAGTAAGGGGAAACTCATTAAATGCTTAGAGGTTTACAGCTTAGTCCCAATTATTTAAAATATTATTTTTTTATCAAAAATTATTTAAATTTACAATAATAATAACAATAAAGAGTAATTTTTTCTCCTAAGATGTTTTGTCTGCGAGCGGCAAACATATGAAATAAATTTATTTAAAAATCAGGTGTTCGTTTTTTGGAAAATCGGTTGGACTTGTCAGTTTTTGGTTGTGCATTTTTTTAACCAGTTTTCATGTATACAGGTTGAAGCAAAAAAAAAAATGATATAGTCTACTTTTTTTAAATGGAAACTCCTCTTTTTGTATTTTTATTCAATTTGTAAATTGAAATTGATTTTTTTTTGCTTCACCCTGTATACATGAAAATAAAGAATTGCATAACTAAAAATAAAAATGATGGGTCCGAGCGATTTTTCAAAAAACAAACACCTGATTTTAAAATAAATTTATTCCATACTTTTACCACTCACTGTATAAGTATAAATTTTAATATGAATAATAAAGAAATTAAATCAAGATTTATTTTCAATTTTACTATAATTTTTTTGGAAAATAAATAAACGTTGGAAAAACGACAAAAATGTGTTTGAAATTATTTATATGTGAAACAGTAAAAAGATTTATACTAACCTGCACAATTTAACGTTTTAAATAACTCGACGAATAGGCCCTTGCTCTGATATTACATCCTTAACACTACTAACACTGATATGCACGATTTACATAAATATTAAATAATAACTTAACACTTTTAAGGAACGTACATACAGTTATGGCAACAATTTCTTTTTATATATAATATATAAAATTGACATTTCGCTGCTCTTCGGCAACGGGTAAGGGTATTACCTAGAAATACGTCATGTGCTCAAAAAAGGGCAAAAATATATATAAATAAAAGCTATATACAAAAATATTTTTAAAACTAGTACGATTAGGTATATACACAGTGTCCCAAATAAGAACTGACACAGAGCGGGGGATGTACAAATAATGCAATTTAACCAAACTTACCTTTAAATTTCCCGCTAAAAGTTTGAAAATTGACAATTTATTAACCTCTTTTAAGTTAATTTATTTACAAACTTAAAGTTACATATTGAAATGCTTCAGTTATTTCCGGCAATTATGAAAATTTAATGAATTTTTGGAAATGTATTGAAAAATTTTAACGATTTTTTCATAAATCTATGAAAGTTTAGAAATGTATTGACAAAAAACATGAAGTGGCCGACATCTGTTGACAAATTTCTGAATTAGTAAAAAGAACGATAAATCAAAAGTACATTGCTAACATATAGGAATGTGAAAATTTTGTGTATTTTTTATATTTTTCTATCATTTTTCGGTTTATAAATAGTACCAGAACAGTTTGTAAATAGTATAATTTTATCTTGGATGAAGAAAAATGCAGGATCTTCACAATTTGCAGGATAATTTGCAATAATCGTCTTCATAATTTAACTGGCCCCTAAAATTGAGCCAACCTTTTTTCCCATTGACCCAATTTAAAAATTATATTATGCCCTGCAGAATTTAACTTCAAAATTATTTTTACTCGTCCAATTTTATAAATCTGGTTTTCAAGAAAAAATGCATTAACTGAAACAGGATTATCACAGTGTTCATTACAAAATAATCAAAAAGTTATTACATATTTTTTTCATACTGCATAGCATTGTAAAGCTGGCTAGATTATGCATGACTTCGCAATTTGCGATGCGTGATTTGTAAAGAATTCGTGCATAGTGTGTAGCGTTTTTATGAACGGATTTTTAATGAATCAGACCCTAAACATTATTCACGAATTCCTAGCAAATCAGGAATCACACACAACATATCGCGAATACAAGCATAGTCTGTAGCAAGCTTTTCATTCCATTATTATTTTTATTATTTGCGTTTTTTACATAATAATAAAATACTTATTTGTTTATTTAAAAACTACCTAAGTACTTTTTTTAGAATTAGGAGAGAACTGAAGAAAAAATTTATTTTGGCAAATTTGTAAGACAAACCTAATTTCTGACCGATTGCTTTCTAATGAACACTTGTTTCAGTTAATGCGGTTTTTATTGAAAACCACAGTTTTTTTTTCAAATTTCACAAGAGTAAAAAACTTTAAACTTAAATTTTGTAGGGGATAATAGCACCATATTTAAATTTGGTCAATGGGAATAGACTGGAATCATGTACCAAATTTGACTTTTCTACAGTAAAATGTCACATAGATATACCTATATATATTTAATTTAAGATCCATTTTGGGGGTTAATAACTCCTCAGGAGTGCCACTTTATATATGGGCAAGTTTGATTAAATTAAACAATTTTGGACACCCCTACATGTACTTGGTTTGTGTCAATTCTAATGCAGCACACCCTGTACATTGGGTGTCTATAAAATAAAACGGTTATGAATTTGTAGAGCATAAAGAACAGAAGAGACAAAAATCATCAATTACAGAAAACTGTAAATAAATATATTGGTGGAACTCTTCTCCTATCTTTTTTTTTTTACTGACTATAGAAAAAAATAATATATTTTATTTTATTTCGTGCTAAATCGTGAACTTTTGAAAATTTCAGGAAAGCCAGCATTTTAATTTATAAACACCCTGTAACAACAATACAATAAAATATTTAATATGAATTGTACTATTTGTTGCGAAAGTAAGAAATCTAACAGATTTATTTACTATTTTAAGGTACAAAAGGGTTTCCTTCACAAAATCTTCAACACTGGTCTGCATCTGTGGTTTTTATATTGGTAAGAGTGTATGACTTGTTTAGAAATGGAAATATAAAGTATAAATTATCAGGTACTAAGGATTCACATAGTCCGCGTTTTTTTTAAATAAAAGCTTAATTTAAAAAGTGCTGAAGGGATTTGAATACTTCTTGCTTTTTCCAGAAAAATCCAAGCTGAATGTCATTACAATACAATAATTAAAATGCAATTCTAATAGGATATTATTAATAGAGGAAAACGTTTTCATCGGGTGCCTATATAGTTACAAGTATTTTTTTAATTCATGAAATCCGACAAACGTCATTCGAAATATCAAAATGATAAAAGGATTTTGTATTCTGAGAAATTTTTTTTTAGACGATGCTGCTTTAGTGGAAAGGTTTATATTAAAAAAATAATAATAAAAAAAATCAACTCATCCAGTAATAGAACCACGGGTTACACACTGAGCCATGGAGTCAAGTGTTTAAATTGTGTTTAATTGAGTGTTTCCAAATGCATATTAAAATTTCCAAAAGGAATCGGGTAGGTCTTGGAGGGCACAATAACAACCTCTCTTCGCGTGAACGGCCTGAAAAATTATTAAAAATACTTGCGGCCATATTTTTACAGGCAACCTAGCACAAATGTGTTCCTCTTTTAATAATCATCTATTGAAATTGCATCTTAATTAAAAAACAGATAGATGTAGTAATCAAATCGGATAGGATCAATCGGAAATCGGTCGGATTTCGTACAAACATGTCTCACGTGATGTAAACGAAGTTGACTGTAATTTATTTTAAAAAATATTTTATTTCTTCCTGAAAAATATAACTGCATAGATTTTGGATCTTTTCCAAATTGACAACAACAGTTATGAAATGAGAAATATAGAGATAGAGGATACACCAAACAAGTCGTCACAATTTTTATATGAAACATACCTAAATATGGTTTCCTATTTTAACGCTACTGATTGTTTGATAACGGAATAAAAAAATAAATTGACGGTGCAAACTGATTTTGAATACGTATATAATTTGTGCTACATTTTTCTACATATTTTTCACCACCACATTATTTCTTACACAATACTTTCATCTTATGGCTATTTTGAAAACTTTGATCTTTGGTACAGAAAAATGAATATGGTTTTTAACAAATATTAAAATTAATATATTTTGATATGTATTAGATGCTGTTTGAAAATATCTAACAAAAAAATAAGTCTTTATACGACACAATAATTTATATTAAAATTTTCATTAAAAAAACTCATGGACATAAAAATTTATCAATTAACATTTTCGAGCAAGTTTGACTCACCCTGTACAAAATACTTGTCTTGTTTTAGACCGTTCTTAGATATTTCGTTCAAATTATCCTGGAAGTTTATATTTCTTTACATAATTCTATCAAGCGACAATGTCGGTAACACAAATTTGAAATTAAAAAAAATTAATTATTCATTTTGTACTTTTTCTTAAACGGAGAATATAATATGATTTCTTACTCTTTATACACATAAGACGACATTCAAGACAGCACAAAATTTGGTGTCATTCCGAGGAATTCTATAAAACTGTGCTACTACAATGTACTCGAGTTTAAACTTGTATATTCCTTAATTGTAAAATAATTGTTGAAACATTTTTATAAGAATAATAATCTTATTTCTGTACAAGAGAGGCCGATTTCGATGCTTTTAGAAGGCTCCTGCTATTCCCTATGGAAATACAAAAAGTAGTTCAAACGTCCCGAGCTCGTTGGTCGAGAAAAATTAACTGGTTGAAACGCATCACGACATATATTGATTCAATTAACTATTTAACAATTTCATGATACAAATCAGAATGTAAATACATCTGTGTCATACTAAATTGTATCAAGAATAGTTGAATTAAAAAGAATTTGAAAAATTTTTACTGACAAAAAAACGTGATAGATTTCTGGGTTATAATTGAAAAAAGAAAAATCAGATGTTAAGGAAAGTAATATGCCATTCTATAAAAATTTCATTCCAAAAAATTTTCACAAAAAAATCCCTAAAATGGGCAAAAAAGAAGAAACAGTTTTCATTGATAAATTTTTCTCAAAAATGAAGGCTGTAGCAGTTTCCATTGATTCATTTTTTTCAAAACTAAAGAGCATGACATTTGAACTACTTATTCGAAAAATACGGAAAACCTTCCAAAAGCGTTGAAATTGACTCGCTCCATACGTTTATTCTGCTGTATTAGTAAATTTCACCAAAATCAACCCATCAATTTATTTTCTTACTGCATATAGACACTAGCTTACTCGATTTATCAGCAATATTAAATTAATTCTCAACTTGTTTTACTAACCACTACACTGAATACGCTACATATAAACTTTAAACTTTTTTTTTTTAAATATACAATATATAATATCCTTGACACAATTTGAAGCCTTTCGTACCTCTGTGTAATTATCACATTTAGAATACCACTTCGCTTAATGAACAATTTCAATAAAACTCTGTTCTCTTATATCCTCGATAATAAATAATGTGATTAACCTTATGCAACAATATATCAACAACTTTACACAATTGCACACGTTACCTGTCCACGTGAACCCATCGTCGTAACCTCTACCCCTTGAATATCTCTTTATAAAACCAGTATTTGCGTGTTTAACAAACATTATGAGGTTTGCTGGACGCGGGTCAGCGCCTTGTCTCGGAACCTCCTCCTCGCCAGCTCCGACATTGCAACCGGTCCTAGATGGGCTACTTGGGGCGACGTGGCAATCGCCCTGAACGTCGCCGCCACCGTTTCTTTCAGGTGTACCCCGGGCGGCGTGGTCTGCGCTTGTTTTTGATTGTTGTAGCTGCTATTCAACAGGTGCGATGAGGGAAAAGCACGTAATTGGTATAACATATTGGTCTGGGACACCACCCAGGGGTGTTTCACCAGTTGTGCGGCAGTGGGCCTTCTTTGGGGAACGATATGGAGCATTTCGGTAACTAACATTTTTGCCTCGGTCGATACTTCGGACCAGCGCCCACTCTAACGAAAAAAAAACAAAATTGCGTATATTTGTCTCGATATACAAGTCACTAACATAATAAGGAAAAAATATAGTATAAAGGGTGTTTTTTTTTTGTATGATATGAAATCTTACAAATATTTGATATGCAATGTCAAACATAACCTTAAAAAGTTACATTTCACACACTGCGCGTGGGAAAATTTCAGGTATACCTTTCCGCTAGTTTAATTATGGTTGTAATTAATTTACTAGTGATTTTGTGTGCGTTCTTAAGAATGGAGAATAATTCAAGCTCTACAGCGTGTTCTCAAAATCGTAACCTAATCAACAAATGGGGATTACCGGATGATGAAAAAGTTACATGAAAAAATTAGGGCTCGAGACCAAAATATGTAAGTGATGTGGTTGGAATATGTAGTTCATTAACAACAGTGTCTGTGAGTAGTGTAAATCGTGTGAAAAAGAATGACAAAGAAGAACACATACAACTGCAAAATGAAATATGGTGGAAACTCGCAGAATGAAGAAGATATAGGTCGAAAATACAAAATACAGGATTCATGGAACAATTTATCGATGGCATTTTAAAAATGACCTTCTGAAAATAAAAAAAAAATCAATTTGAACTAATGTGGTCAACTTCACTAGTTCAATGTTCTTAATGGCTTTGTTTTATTTAAAAAGACCTTATTCAAAGCAAGAATTAGCACCGAACCTCCCCCTGTGGCCAGCACCAATCTTCAACAGACTACATAGAATAATAAATAAGAAGCAAGTAAGATCACTTTCACTGCTGCTTAGAGGCGTATGAAAATAATTTTGAACGATTTAGATTTAATATTGATTTATGGTAAATAGCTTATTTCTAATACTTTCGAACGTCTCATCCCTTTGAATAAACACATTTATTTTTGAAACATTACCTGCAAGTCAAGTTTCCCCGAACTGATCCTCTGTAGAATCCGCTGCGGGCTGTCGCTGGGTGCCGTACTATAAGGACACCTGCCAGAGAGCATTATAAACAGGATGACCCCTAAAGACCATATGTCGCAAGCCGCGTCATAACCCTGTCGTTTTAAAACTTCCGGTGCCACGTAGTTGGCGGTGTAACAAGGAGTCATCAAAAGTCCGTTGTCTGCTCTCAACTAAAAGAAAAAAAAAAAAAATAATAATTATCGATACACATGCTCCATGTTCCTATGTACCTGTTTGGCGAAACCCATATCACAGATTGTTACACTTTCCGGGGAGCAGTCTTCGGAAGCGAAGAGGATATTGGCTGGTTTTAGGTCTCTGTGTGCTACACCGTTTTCATGCAAATACGCCACGGTCGCAGCTAGAGTTTTTAATATCGCGGCTGCTTCTTGTTCCAAAAGACGACCCTGCAAAGCAACATGTCATTTCGAACGTCATTCGTTAGAAAAAAATTACCTTTGCCATCATATAATCCAATAAATCGCCCCCTTTTAACAGCTGTAGAATTAAATAGATCTTGTCAGATTCTTCATATACTGTCTTCAGTGAAACTATGCCCGGATGTTGTCCGTATCGCATCAGGATTTCTACTTCTTCCCTACAGTCGGGACATAATGTTTTGTTTATCACCTACAAGCAATCATATGACTTATTCTATAAAAAAAAAGGTTTGATAAATACCTTCACGGCAAACTGTTGACCTGATGCTTTGTGCCTTGCTAATTTACAAACACTGTAGCTTCCGGTTCCGATAATGTCCATTAAAATGTAGTCGTCGAAGAAATTACGTTCACACGTTCTAACAGACTTTATGGGAGTCTCCGTTTTCTTCGGAATATTCCCGTTTTCTAATAAACACGGAGCAATGAAGCTAAAGCTAAAATTGAAACGGTTTTCAGCAAGAATTAACAAAGCAAGTAGTAGTGTTACTATCTATAGTTTAGTGACATCTCTACCTCAAGTTTAAGTATCTATCAATTGAAAGAAGTCAACTGTTACATGATTAACTATAATGGAAAAATGTTTTTGGTTAATTTTATATAGTAACAATTTTATATATGCAACCTTCAATGGAAACATATTTATGCGAAGGTTTTCCCAAATTCTGTCGCAAAATCTGAATTCTAATTCTTACATATTTCTGTAAGAAACTGCACTATATAAATTCTATACATATTACAAATACCTTTTTGTAAACCAATAAACTGAAAACAAAAATAAATGCAATAAAATGAAGCAACCATTTTCGCTTGACTGAATTAATGTTGACCGTTTGTTTTGTTGCCTGTCTATCACCATAATGGCACAAAATAAAAGGTGTTTACACTAACATGTCGTGATATCACAGAAAGGCAAATTATAGTTATTTTTTTTTTACAAACGCCATTTACACAGTCATACGCAAAAAAAAAAGAGTTAACCCCTGATAGAAACAGAAAATGGAATGGTTTCAATATACAGGGTGGTTGGAGGAACCCCAAATATTCGAAAGGGATGTTCAGGAGGCAAAAGTGAACAAAAAAAGACTAATAAATATATGGTCGAATATCAACTAAGTCTACAATATGTACTATGCATGTTTTATATTTTATTTTGTCTTAACAAATTTTTAATATGTAAATACTATTATTTCCTTATGTGCTACTTACCCTCTGAAGAGTTCGTGGGCATTTGCACTAGCGGGGACGCCAGGAGAATCCTTCGGTGTTTTACTGGTAAACTCCGAATCAAAATAGGCATCCTCAGGTCCACACACAGCTGGCTGAAACGGGGGCCTTATCTTTTTGGCAAGAAGCGCATCAAAATCTATAGTAGCGAAAAACTCATGCTTTTTCAAATCCTCCACCCCGCCAGGACCAGCACCCAGTCGGTTCGCCGGGTTTCTCTTGAATAATACCCTGAGCAAACTTTGAGCCTCCGGGCTCAAATTTGGCGGCATGCCCAATTTGGCTTTGAGGATCTGAGTCATGGTATCTTTCCGATTGGAGCCTTGAAAGGGTAAGGCGCCCGTTAGCATTTCAAACATGAGCACGCCGAATGACCACCAGTCAGCGGCAAAGGTATGGCCCTTTCTGTTGACTACTTCTGGAGCCATATATTCAACCTGAATGTATAAGAACGTATACTATACTTTCCTACAGCTTGTTAATTTAATTAAATGATTACATTTCTTCATATATTTTCACACAAATGTCATGTCATAAACAGAACAGTAAAAAAATTGACAATTTCATTCCAATTCCATGGTCCATTGTCTTTTGTTTTTGACAGAGAGCAACTTGGATGTATTGTGTTGAAATTTAGTATAAGAGCATTTTTGATGATGCTGAAAGCGTCAGTGCTTGTTTTGAAATATCTTGTAGAGGGCGCTAGCTGCGGATTTCTCAATGATATATTGAGACATAAACCTTTTTTGAGGATATGTTTTCTGTACTGCATTTAGAAAGTTTTTCATCCAGTTCAATAATACATTAAGAATAATATGTTTATGTTGTTAAGTTAGCTAATATATTAATTATGTTATGTTTGCACTTACAAATACTCGTAACATTGAAAGGAACCGCAAATAGTTTATTCTAAATCTCTCCAATATATTTTGTTGCTTAATGGAGCCTATTAATTTCTAACATTAAATGATTTTTTGTTAAATACGTCGTTTTTTTTTTAAATTAAAACATCTTAATTATAAGTAGTTTATAAATACTAAAAAGTATGTAAAGCAATGGAAGTAGGGGTATTAATATATATTTCTTTAAAATTAAAATTTACGTTAATATGCAACATACAACGCAGAAAACCTAACCTAGAAAAAGTTGTCAAATCAATTGTCACTGTGACAGATAGTAGCTAGTGCCCTCTACAAGATACTTGAAAGTTAGCGACACTGGCATTTTTAGAAAATTCAAAAACTTATTTATATCAAATTTCAATGCTACAAATTATATATTTTATAGAAATGACAAAAAATTTGATTAAAATAAAGGAATCGTAGACGCTGTATCCCAAAAACAAAAGACAATAAGTTCATGGCATATTTGATTATGGCAACTTATTTGAAACGCCCTATATAATTTACATGAAACAAAGTTAATATTTCTTTTTTAAGAAACAATTATTCTTCACATTAATTCAGTTTGATTTCTTATATTTTTTTATAATTAAATATTATCTTGTCCTATTATTGACATACCTTGTTACATTCTTATCTAAAGTAGCTGAAGTCATTTATCATAAAATATATAAATATGAATGACAGGAATTACCTTCAAATAATTTAAATCCAAAAAATCCTTTAAAACTTTGGAATGTGTGAATGACAAAATAACATTAATAAAACAGTTAACATTAAATATAACAAATAAAATAAATTTATAAACAACAGATTAAATACAAATATACATACCATGAAAATTAAAAGAAATTGTAGATTTACTTACCGTCCCACAAAAACTGTATGCTTTTCCTTCCTCAAGAGGGAGCTTCGATAGGCCAAAATCGGTAAGAGCTATATGCCCGTCCGCATCCAATAGAACATTCTCGGGTTTTAAATCTCTGTAGATAATACCTAAGGTATGTAAATGATGTAAAGCTAATGCTAGTTCGGCTAAATAAAACTTAACATCTTCCTCAGTGAACATTACCTAAACGAAACAACTTTTATTGAGAAACAAAATATGCAACAGTGACAAATCGTAGTTTCCTACACTATCATTTTACAACTTGCTCTTACCTCTTTACTTAATCTTGAAAACAAGTCTCCTCCTCTGAGAAAATCTAAAATAAGATACAACTTGCCAGCTGTCTGGAAAGCGTAATGCAACTTAACGATGAACGGATGTTCCACTTCCACCAGAATGTTTCTCTCCATTTTTGTGCGATGGCGATCTCTCACCTTAAGAGTGGCTTTTTTCAATACCTTCATGGCATACAAAGTGCCGGCATCGTTTCCCACCACCTTCCGAACAAGGAAAACTTTACCAAATGACCCCTCCCCCAACACTTTGAGCAGCTCAAACTGGGAGGGGTCCGCTTTGTCATGCCCATTTCTAACGACCTATAGAAAGTAGGAATAGGAAACAATTGAAAGTTGTGTATAACACTTTTCGGAATGTCAAAATTGATAATGCATTTTGACAAGTACTTACTTCTCCCAATTCAATTTCATGCTCGCCTTCTGTAGGGCCAGTTTCTTCTGCGACCACCTCATCAGCATCTCCGGACTGCGACTATAAGTATAAAAGCATTATTTTTATTTCGTAACAGATAAAATTCAAGTGACAAAGGTTATTTGCACCCGCATCCCGTAATGTTAGGTAGGTGTAAAAAAGGGCAGTAAAATTAAAACAAAGAAATGAATAACTTTGATGATAATAAAAAATGAATGATTTGCATACACAAAGTTCATTTGCAAAATTATTCAAACCGTTTGACAATATCCATCCCATAAGTTTTTTGTCAGAGAAGCGGTTAAGCTTATGAAATATAATTGAAGAAATGGATACAATTCTAAGGTTCTACATAGTTAGTAGTGTTATTATTGTATGCTCTACAAAAGCACTGTGTAATGTATAGGTTTCAGCTTTCACATAAACAGGGTTGAAAAATGATAACATGTTATAAATAATGGTAGTTAATTTTAAACATAAAAATAGTTTTAGCTTCTCAAGGTGGTTATTTTAAACTTACAGTTCATGAGCATTACTTACAGGAAATTTATGTTAGTCACTTGTAACATACACATAAGCTTCGACATATAGATGATAATTTAATGGAATATTTAAAGGAATGATTTAAATTATGTTTTTTATTAAGCCATTGTCTAAAACAATAAATTGAAAGTATTATCTTGCACTTTAATAGTTTCTGATTTTAGCCAGTAGCTTATTAACAATTTCTTGCTATTTGATCTTTCATATTTTAATTATTTTTTATTTAAAATTATTCCACATCTGCCCTCCAAGTCATTCTTGATAACTAGATATCAGGAAGTACGTAAAACAAATAGTTTAAAAACAGTTACAGTAAGTTACGAACACTCTTTAGTGGAACATGAATTTGAAATGTGCAAAATGGAAGAACTGTCGTGGACGGAGGAAATAGAGAAAATCTTGCTAGGTACAATGTCAAGAATCGGTATTCATTCAATATATGAAAAAAATATTGTTCTGAGAAACAACTATTCACATATCTCAGATATCTTAAATGCATGCAAAAAATCCAGACTGTCTATATTGTACTTTTTTTTATTTACATTGTACAATTATTGAACTTGTATAGCATGCTATAAATGTATGGTATAGTTAACTATTTTCTGATAAAAGTATTTATGGATTATTTCAGACATCTATAGTTAGCACAACTTTTCATTTATTGTGTATTAAATAACATCTCATCATCAGGCTTTTAACAAATAGTAAACCAAATTTACTCGTGACTTCATCTATTAGTTTTTGTTAATCTAATATTTATTTCTAGAATGCTTAGTTATGAATGCTTTTCCTACTAATTTAAAATCAATAACTTAATAAATACGTTCCATTTTAGACTTAGAGATAAATGTTAAGTCATTGTTTTATGAATACACAATACAGCCTGAGTACAAACGATATTGATTATTCATTTACACTGCTGATGATACTATTATAGTAACCAATAATCTTGAGTTACTAAAGACATATAATTATAGAATATAATATAAATAGTCTATTATTTCTCAAGAAAGAACCCTTTTATGATAAATTTATATAAGCATAGTGTAACAGGTGGTAACATTCATTCAAAGCATATTGTACTTAAAAGGACACATAAATATATTAGCGTGGTTATTTATTAGATAATATATAGTCAAATTCATCTAAAAGTTCATGCAGTATAGATAGAAATTTATAGTGCTATCGTGCCACGACAGTGAGTTGCTAATAACGTAAACATTTTACGTACAGACACTATTCTTAGGGAACTGGATACTCCAAAAGCTGCAAAATGAATAAACTCGTTATAAATCATAAAAACTTGGCTACGCGTGCTACAAAAATAAAGTGGAAGTACAAAAGATATTTGAAATTAAAATAAAAAACAAGGCGGTTTTAATAAAATCGTTACTCTTCATAGATATTTTACCTCTGTATCGGCGTGCTGAATTTGCCATGGTTCTACTGAATTTGCTAAAGGCATAGTAACTTTAGTGACGCCCAATACTTAACATCAGTTTTATAATTGAATATACATAAACTTATTTTTAATTAAACAATAAATATGGCCGATTAACAATTTACCAACAGCTGACAACGAGCCGTCACCGACACAGTTCTGCCAATTCGCATCTATCTAGCGCAGCACTAAATCTAGGGTTTTCTGGATTTTTCATCTAGGGACTTTAACGTTCTGAGTTATTAGGCTAGGCGCACCTGCGCATAAGTAAACGAGAATGGGCATTTCCGGAAAGCATCCAACAGAGTTGCCACATGTAAACTATTTTCCCCAAAGATAAATATAGATATAATGTAGACTTTAATAAAATAATAATTTCTGTACTTATTTTTTAAGTTTAAGTTAATATGGAAACATTAGAATATCGACCTAATATTCTTGTTTAAGCATTATTATTATATTTTGTTATTAATATTACATTAATGGCGAACTAACCAGGTTGTTACATTACGAGCACAGTGATTGTGATTATGAAGCTTCGTAGTACCTATAATGCTACAAACTTTATAAAATAGATATGCATAATAATTTTTCTGGCAAATGCTTTAAAATTTAAAAATATGAAAGAATTATACCACAGACCATCTGGCAACCTTGAAGTCAAATACGTTGATTTCGTAGAATAAAGTACACAAGTCTGTGCGCGTTTGTGTTGTATAGTATCGTATCGTATGCTTATATCTATTTTCTAGTCATAATGTCGGCCACAACCGCAACAGTAACCGTAGAAACAAATACGGGTAAGTAAAGTGTTTACTCTCCTATTAAAAATCCATATATCTAAATTTTCTCGGGTAGAATCTCGAATTTTCTGGGTACCTTTGCTCTAGCACGTATCCAATCACACCCCCTTTAAATCCTTGCTTATCTAACAATATAAGCAGATGTAACGGACCTTAATCCTAGTTTTTAAGGTTATAAGCTCATAGTGTGCATCTGTTCTTAAGTACTATAAATTACTAACTGAAACACAAACAGTAATTTAGATAACTGTACAAACAATCATCCAATATTTATTGTTTGTGCCACAGCTTCATGGAGGAAAAGATCTCGAGAAGACGACTCAACAACTCAAATGGATTTGAAGAGGCCTCGCTGTTATTACTACAGATTAGAGAGCGAAAGTAGTAAGGCCTCCGAAGAAGATACCGAAAGTATTTATAGTTTACAGGATAGAGAAACCGGTAGGGTTCTGCACACTTTCAGATGTGTGGCAGATCAATAATAAATTGTTTTTAGACGTCGTAAGAGATACCTCCGACACGGATTCAAAAGCAGAATGCAGCGATGCTGATGAATACGAAGTCCACTATGAAGAATACGAAGTCGCCAGCTTATCTGGCAGCGAAAATGGATTTAGTCAGTCTAATTCGTCCAGCGATTCAGAGGTAAATATTCATGTGTGTATTATAGTTTTGTTTATTTATTTATTTGTTTTGGAGGGAAAAATCTGCATGTAATAGAAATTAATTTATTAGTTTATCAACTTCAATACTGTAGATTTTCATTTATTTTTAAATTAAGTTATTTACTAATATAGGGAATAATACTTACTTAGCAACATTTGGCTTTGTTTTTATAGATATCACATTTCGATATAATAAACTTTCAATATTTATTGTTTATTACTAATGGAAATTTTTCATGTCATATATTTAATATTTATATTAACCAACCATTTGCTTATGTCGTTATATTAAGTTAAAATTTCATCACTTGGATTCCAATATGCTGCTGAAATGTATACCACTCAGCAATTTCATAAATAAATGTACCTATATACTTATTCCTTTTAAATACATACAATACATATTCATCATATTGTCTATAAACAGTACATCCTAATTAAGGAAATGACTAATTTGCATCGCTTCGTTGACCTAAAACTACCTTTTTGAGGTATACAGGTATACAAGTTAGTACAAGTTAAATGCATGACATAGATAATGATGTGCACAAAGTGTAATGATGCGTTTGATGTCATGTGAAAGGTGAATGTAGGTTATTTTTTTTACACATAATGTAACTTATAAGTTATTAATTGACAAAAACATATTGACATCAATATTAAAGAATTTCGGAAAATATGCATGTATAGGGTGACCCAAAATTTTGTGACAATGTCGAGAGTAGTTCAAGAATTTTTTATTTTTTGTTTTTCATAATTATTTACAACAGTGGAAACCTCTCCAATATTAATTAAAAAATTCCTACCTCCCTATTTTTGAGGGTGCTGAACACAAATCTAAAATCAGTGTTTTTCAGTTGTCTAGTTTTCAAAAAAATTTTTTTTTTCAAAATTGTTACCTCTATGTATGCATGTCATTAGATTAAAGTTACAGTATAAAGCCTCTGCTATCGTTATTTCATGATATAACAATGTTGTCAAAATAAAAAGGCGTTATATTGCAACGTCAACCTTTTTATTTCAAAAACTAGATTTGACCGAAAAAAACTAATTTTATATTAGTGTTCAGCTCCCTCGAAAATATAGGGGGTAGGAATTTTTTAATTAAGATTGGAGAGGTTTCCGCTTTTGTAAATAATAACCTTGTTTTTTTTTTTATTTATACAATGTATCTGGAGAGGAAAAACTTTTATATTTCTAGTTTTTTTGAGAAAACTAATTTGTCAGAAAGATTATTGTTGCATTCGTTAATTTTCATATACAGGGTGTTCAAAAATAGGAGATTTTTTATTTTTAACTTTACAAGAAAAATTTTAATTTCGTCATTCATGTTAATAATTTAATTTTTAATTTATAAATTGGAAACAAAATTATTCAGATGTCACCATTAACATTTTTCATATTCTCCAAAATCAACACAGTCATAAACTCTTTGCTTGTCCTGTCATAAGTAAATCCATAATGGCCAAACCAGGACAGTGAAGTGCCTCTTTAAAATATATATTAAATATCTATTTATTTAAACATGTTAAAGCTTGTTAATATTTAGATTTTATTTTTTGATCTTGGTAGAAACATATTTTTGGTGCTTTCTTCCTAATACTGCATAACTCGTGCGTTATATTGGGCAAAAAACTTTTTGTACAAAATTTTTAACCATATTTGTTGCAAAAAATATTTTTTCAATATATTAATGTGTTAATTACAGAGGCGAGAAATATGCTCGTAATTTTTGATATCTACAAAATTTGAAAATTGTGAATAGTGAAATTGTTGTGAAAGAGTTGTTCTTATTTGGCATGTTTTTGAAAAAAAAATGTCCATTAAGAAATTAATTTTGAATTTTCAGTGTCTCAAAAACCATCCCATGATAAATTTTTAATTTTTTTAATACACAAAAATATTAATTTTTATTCGTCTATATCAAAATTTTCCGTATTTAAGAATAAGATACCCTGTATATAACAAAAGTTTCCACAAATTGAATTAACAATTATTTTTATGTGGTGATCTCAAATGACCTTGAAGATCTTTTAAAAACTTCCGAGAAAAATTTAAATACCAATGTGTCACCATCTAAATTGAAGGAAAATTTCTGTATATGATTGTACTTGTTCATATTTCTGGTGTAAACATATGTGATGCAAATATTTGATTGAAATCTATATTTTTTTGGTCTAGACGTGTAAATACATTTCTTTTTTTCTTTGCTGCAGGCCAACATGATGTTAGCAGCCGCAGCCGCCGTCATATGCGAAACCTCGTTGGAGAACTGGATAACGGACTGCGAGGACTCCGACAACAGCTCTTTGGAGGAGTCGTCGTTCGGAAAGATGGATTTCTCGACTTGCGTCCTGTGCAAGTCGGACAACGATAATCCGCTCTTCAGATATTGCGAAAAATGCTTCCAGGTAGATATCGGTCCAAAGGACACTTCGGATTTGCATGATGACTGGCTGGCAGGTCTCGATTCTCTCTGTTCTGCCGGTTAATGCGGCAGAACCGATGCCCCGTGGTAATTGTTGTCAGTAGCTTTTGTCATGTTAATTGTTCTTATTCGAGGGGCTACCTTCCATTTCAACCACTGCCCAACAAGTTGTGACTTGTTTGAGGTGTTTATTGGTCCCTTATCAAGCAATTATGAATGGAATGCAATTTTAATCTGTTTACTATTTGTTATTACTTGAAACCCAAGTGGTTTCTTTATTATGCACAATGGACTTTTACTATCTCACGTTTATTGTCTGCGAGGTTTGTTGCCTTGCATTTTTCCAAACAAAGAGAACAATGAGGCCTGAATTTACATTTGGGTCCTTCACTTCCTTTAACTATTCTCAAACTAGATCGTAATTGCCGTTTTATCCAATTCTTTCAAGTGCTTTGCACTCTTTCAAGAGTTTTATCAACAATAAAATGGTTATCTGTTGTCAAAAGCTGTAAATTTGATGATACAAAATCAATTTTGTCTTTGTTTGTAGTCAAAAATTGTTTTTTTTTATATTTTCATTTTTTTTTATTTATTTTTCTTATTTTGTTAGTTATTATTTTTTACAATTCTTTCATTTTTTAAATCATCATTGAAATTTATGATTTGCTAATTACACAGGGCATAACTATTTTTTCAATTTTATTCTTTATAAAATTTTTGCCTATACCTATTTTTTTGCAATTGAAAATTTTGTTGAGAAGTAATTTGTAATATTTTATAATTTTTCTTTTTTTACGTTGCCATTGAGGAAATAAAAAATACAGGCCGAGGTCAGTTGAGGATTACTTTTCCATTTTGTTTTATTTTTTTTTATTTTTTTATTCAATACGGATTATCAAATTAGATTAATGTGCATTTTTTCTTTTTTTATACAAACACTTTTTATTAACATTTTCTCAAAGCAGTTTTTTTATTTTACATTTTTTTTTGTAATATATTGAAATTTCTATTAAAAAAATGTTTGCAAATTTCTATTATGGTAAAATTTCCAAAAAATACAAAAAATATGAAAATTGATATACAACACAACACAAAATTTAAGTAATTAAGCAATAAAAACATTAAATCTGCAGTGATATGACATGAAGAACCATCATTATCATTTTTTTCACAGACTACATGAAATTTTAAGGCCAAAAGGCCGACTTTTTCTCAATTATTGTCGATTACAAAAAAATTATCACTTTTCGATCGTTTCCGAAGATCCCGCCAGCCAGTTGCAATATATTAACGCCCTTGAACTACCCAGTTAATATATTGCGCTACAGAGCCATGCAAGTCCACTAGTGTTAGTAGAGACTAGTTAAGAGTATAATATAAGTGTTCGAAAGTTCTGTGTTGTGTGCAATAAGACTGCGTAAAGAACTGATCAAGTGCTCTAATCAGTTAAAAAATATATGTATATAATATAGTCCAATAATATGGGGAAGAATGTCAGTTAAATGTAGGACTTAGTTTTTTGTCGGTTAGTTAAATTGTGGGTAACGAAGAGCAGTATTCAGGTAACCTTTTTTTTTTATTATTCTCATTTATTTTTGGGATTTTTATTCTAGGGTCACTTGGTAAGCAATTTTTTATCTATTATTTTTTTTTATACATATACTTATATTTTTTGTTTTGATGCATATATTTTGTGGTTTTGGTTATTGAATTCTTTATCTTATCGGATTAACGATATTTGAGGTTTATCGGTTTTGCAAAATATTGACTACATACTTTTAACGTGAAATATTTTCACTTTATCATAAACCGCACAAGAGTGGAAATAAGGAATTTGTTAGAAATATTTGAAGATTTCTCTGGAATCTGAAAGTTTACGAAGAGAGCAAGTTGAGCTGGTTGGAAGAAAAATGGGAATGGATTTGAAATCATGTTTGAAAAGAAGATTTTGAATTAGTCATGAACTGATCAAGAAAATCTTTGGAAGAAAAGAAACTTGGGGGTAGGAAGCTGATAGAATAGAACAAAAGAGTATATGAAGAGGCGAAGAATATATTCCTCACATTTCATCATCACATCACAACATTGCAACCATAATACTTGTTTCTATTGATTTAGATGAATTTAAACCTTTTTTTTATTTTAAATTATTTTCATTCCATTTTCATTTGTCAAGATTTTTTTATGTTATTTTTGTTGCATTTTTTTACATTTTTGTTTGTAAATCTGTCGTCATAAATATTTCAAAATATCACGACAATTTTTAAAATTTATAGCGAAATAGTAGAAGATACATGAAGATACAAAGAAGATTCTATTAACACATTTTTCATAAATTAGCGCCAATGATATTTTTTTTGAATTCGATAAATTTGCCCTTTTTACCAGTTTTAATGCTACAAAACATATCCCATGTATATAGCAAAACTGGAGAAACGTGATTATCAGGAAATTTTATGGATTGGGAAATGTCTGGAGAATCTCATTGAATTTTTTAAAATTCCAATTCTATTTTATGTTTATTTTTGAGGTGTAGGATGTCGTCCTGCGGTATAGTAAAATTGTTGCTATGACACTTATACTACAGAGAGATACAGAATGACTGAAGATGGAGTCATACGTAAAGATTATAAAAATTGTCAAAAGTAATTTCGATCTGCTCAAAATTACTTTTTCATCAATGTTTGCAAATGTGCCGATAAAAAAATAGATAACTAGTGAAAATTAAAGTATATATAAGAAATTGAAGTATTTATAAAGGCACGTCTGCCATTTTGGATCTCTCTGTACAACGTCTGTCTAATTAATACTGCTGATACTATTTTTATTTGTCGACTACCATTTTCATTATATATCAGTTTAAATTCAGGGCCAATTTATGTTCACAAATATTATTTTACAAATTTACGTAGCCAATCGGAATAAATTTGCTACTGTACAGGGTGATTTATTAGTCATTTGGACATGTGTCCAATTTTGCTTATTTAAGGAGTTAGAAGGTTTTAAAGTTTTGATTTTGTAATTTAAAAAGTTGGTCGAAAATCAAAATCAGGGCAATACATATGCAGTTATAGTAAATGTTCTAAATATTCACCGTCCGCTGCAGCACATGCTTCACAATGAGACATTAAAGAGTTTTTCACTCGAATATAAATGTTATCGTTATTTCTATGTGTCAACTGTTATTTTGTATAAAGTTCATCTTGATATTTGTTTCATATTGCTTCCATAAAAAATCTAACAGATTTGTCGTGGGATCGCTGTGGCCATGCAACTGGACCACCACATTTTCGATCAAAACTTTGAAGCTTCCTATAAACTACTTAAATAAGCAAAACCGGACATATGTCTAAATGACGTTAATATTTTATATGATCACAAAAAGATTGTTTTTTACTTGTCCAGCTAGGCACAAAAAAAAAACAAATGGAAAGACTGTTTTTTATTTCTATTTTAAATGATGTGATCTACAGTAAGAAAGCAAAGATAAACTTTTTGTTAGAGTAATTATGCAGCGAAAATAACATTTCCCAAATGTCTGTTTGCTTAATTTAATATAGTTTGGCTTCGCATCTGTTATTCACCGTTATTCACATAAACAGTTTGATACGCAGTGGAAGCAGAATATTTTATTTTAGTGAATAGGAATTTGAGATGCTCCCACTACAAGTGGATATTATTTAGATTGTGTTGACTTACTTTGTTTCTTTTCTGCAAAAGCAATGGAAAAACATTAACTTTTTATTTTCAATAACAACATTCTTAATTAACTGACAAACAAAATAATATTTGATGACTTGGTATAATTATAACATGTGATTTTGAAATTTTAATATAAAATGATTGCCATTTTTTAAACTTAGAACTTTTCAGGATATCTATTTTTATTTTGTCTCAGGCAAAGGTACTAGATAGTAAGATAGGTACTAAAAAAAAAATTAAAAATGATTTTTTTTTCATTGACAAAATTTAATGTCAAATAATTATCAAATATGTTTTTTTTTTTAAATATGTGTAACTGTATTTACTAAAAAAGTTACGTAAATTATTTTATATTGTAGATAACATTTTATTAGGAGCAAGGAAAATTTTGCATAATTTTGAATGTATTATGCAATTTTCCTCTTTTAAATTCATAGCTTATTCATTTATAAATCTTATTGGAATCTCATAGGTCAAGTATATGTTTATGCTAATCAAACGTTATTAATTTTTATTATTTTGTTTACTTCATCCCAAAAATGATGTAGCTAAATATTTTAAGAACGTATGCACATATGAAAAAATATTGTGCACTTCTACTTGCTGCTGCGTTATACCACGATAACGTCTCCAATGGACTAAGAGAAAGAATAATTTACATAGGGGTTCACTTGAATCACCGTAACCTGGTGATTCAATTGCTTCAAATTGGAAGAAGTTGTTTTGGGCCATAGAAAATATCATAATATATCTAACTACAGCCGATGACCAAAAAAAAATTAACAGTAAAATGAATCGTCGTAGTGAACTGCTGACGTTTCTCTCACCACTTTTGCTTCTTGGATCACAATGATACTTTTGGGCAGTATATTGGATAAATGTAATTTAAAGCAGAAGTGTCACAAGTTTTTTGCTTCCCTGTGCAACAAAATGATCAGCTGTTTTGGGTCAAACAGCATCTTCCTAGCACGAACGATAGACAATGAACAAAAAAATATACTACAATAGTAAGATCAATCGTATCATCATAGGTTTTCGACCCGTGGCTTGCTCACACCTATGATGTAAAAGATTTGATGTGTATTTTGTCAACAACAGCTGCACTTATTTCATGTTCAACAAATGCAAGCGTTGACTAGCAAATCCGGTGTATTTTACAATATAGATGTGACAACAGCAGTTATCAACTAAATTTTTAGTGGGGTATTATTGACAATATTTTCATCGGACCACATATTCTATCACGCCATTCAACTGACCGAGTCTACATGCAGTTTTTAGAAGAAGTGTTACCAGGCTTTATTGGAAGATGCCATGGATGTTGTTTATTAAGATGAGGCACTTTAGTCCGATTATCTACCAGGGATTTTCTACACATCTAACCACAGAGGGTGGTTCAAAGAGGTCATGCAGCTTGAGTACCAAGATCGCTGTACGTGAAGCCTCTGTCTGTTTCCATTTGTGGGATCACTTCAAGAGTTTGGTCTGTGAAACAGAAGTTCAGGATTTCCAACAACTGCACTGCAACCCACCTTGTATCTACGCCATTGGTTACAGTTGAAATGCCACATTTGGGTAATAAATGTTGTATTCTTAATTTATTAAGTACTGCAAATTTTACAGCGATATTTTTAATTTGGTTTGCTTCAGCAGCAGGAAACGATTAATTTTAAACTGTCAGAAATCTAAAACCAGTTCCTGACTTGCTGGAGCAGACCTATTAGAAGCCCCATATTCTTGAAATATGTCATCTGGATATTTTCAAGGATACCGAAGAAGCAGAGAACAGCAACAAAATAAAGTCTGATCTAATATTTTAGGTACTGAAATTTATGAAAGTACAATTTTTTTTTAAATTTACTATAGATGCAAATATTCCTACAACGTAGATTTACTTGCATCCGAGTTCCAAAATAGAGAGACTAATTCACAGCAAGTGTATAAACTAACCCATGTTCTCTCCACACATCTACCTAATGCGCGGATATCACGCCTTGCTATTTATACACTGCACTATTCATATACACTACTGATTACTTACACTTTCACTAAAACGTTAACAGTTATACACTATAATAAACATTACACTATATACATATACATCACTGTCATCACTAGAATTGTCGTATTCATCAGGAGCTGCTGTCGTTTTCAAGGGGTCTTCATTTATCCATCATGTTTTGTTCGCCTAATATATTCTTTGCTTCAGATTTTGGTATTCTAATATTTGCTTTAAATAATTTCTTCGTCATATCACTATTCTGTCTTTTTCTATCAGCATCATTTTATAAAACAGAAATTCATGTCACGCATAATGCGCAAAAGCACACTTCTAAAAATTCTAAGTAAAGTTTCATCCTATGAGGTAACAACTACAATTTTTTGTCAGAAGCTCATTTTTAAAATACCATCCATAAATTATTCTACGAATCACATATTTTATATTGTCAGCCCCTATTTTCTTTGTCACTCTTTATTGCACGATATACACTACTCACGGACATTCTTGTTATTGAACTATATAATTCAACGCATTGGTTACATATTTTGATCTTGCGCCCTAATCCCCCTTCATCATTCGATAGTTCTCACTTGTTAGGTTAGAACGTTTACAAATTTGAGAACACACTGTAGAGCTTGAATTATTCTCCATTTTTAAGAACACACACAAAATCGCTAATAAATTAATTACTATCACAATTAAATAAACTTTATCCATGCGCACGTGGAATAGGTGAATCCATCACGACGTCATTACCAATAAAAATCGAGCATTACTAGTATATGCATTTGCTGCAGGAGAAGCTGTATAATCAGTATATTTTGCGAGATATGTGAAACATACAATTTTATACAAAAAAATTATGAACAGGGCGTATTTCTCGTTGTGTTAACTGCTTTAAATTATGAGCGGGTTCATAAAATGAATGAGTCACTCTCTACTATTTTGTAATCTGACTAGTACTGGATATAAAATTTGGAACTAACTGTTGAAATATGGCTTTAAGATCGCAAAGACGTGTTTTGCAATTGATTTTTTATAAAGTTTATTATTTATTTGAAGAAAATTTAAATAATAACAATGAAAACATCAAGAATTTTATTTATTTGCGTACTTTTGTTCCAGATGTTTTACTTTTCGGGATTTCGGTACCTAAAGACACCAAAAATTTAATTAGTCCGCGGAGAGAAATACAGCAACCTAAAAAACTTCTTCATAAAAAATGTTAGGGTCTTTATGATCAAAGAATCTTCATTCCTTGTTTTATTTATTACGTTTTCAGATAAATAATTTTTAAACTAATCCGATTATTTCGGACCTTCGATTTCTGTGCCATGCTTGTGCAGCAGTCTGATCGTTCGAAGTAATAAATAAAAATTATTTACGTATACATATCCAAAAACTTGAATTATAAATATTTGTAGGTCCTTTTCTATAATCTTCAGAAGTATGTCTTTCCTCACTTACTAATGATAGAATGTACAGCGTCCTATCGACAAGACAGATATGGGTCATTTGAGTACTTTGAAAAACAATATTTTAGGGTTTAGCATACATCAAGCAGGACTAATTTGCATGCATTTTTTAACCTGCCGCAAAGAATTTCGTTGATTTTGTTCGAAATACTGTAATAGTCTAACTGTATTAACATGTTCTTTATCCTTCGGTTAATTATTTGATTCTTCCGAACAGAAAGTGCATCTTCCTTTGTGGTAAGGTCGCCTTCAAATTAGCAACACTCTCATTGAGAAAATATTTTGTAGCCACAAAAGTTATACGTTTGACGTTGGTATTGAGTAGTGACAAGTATTTTGTGACATTTATGCTCTTTAAACAACATTCAATTATTTTCCAACGGCTACTTGATTCTTCCACCGTTAATATGATTTTTAAGTGGTATTTCTTTTGAGACACTAGGACGATATTGCTTATAACTTTTAAACGGGAAGTAATACAGAAAAAAATCTCTAATAAAAATGTTATAAGAAAAAAGAGAGCTTTTTAACAAGAAATAAATTTGGGTGTTTCTGGAAAAAATATAATGGATGATGTCATTAGTTGTTTCTGTCAAATCCCACAGATAGTACTTTCGATTGAAAATGGAGCTTACCTCGTTCTATTTAACACGAGGTGTCCCAAATTTTATTTAAATTTTTTGTATCGCAGTAGGCCCATACTATCTAGTTTCTGGAAGCACTTCCAGCAGGACAGTGGATCTGTACATTCTGTCATTAAATTATCTGCAAACATTATACGTAATTGTTCAGGAAATTTATTTAAAAAAAATATTGAGTCAATTAAAAATAAACCAAATATATGTATAGACAGACAATGTCATAATATTATTTAAAATATATTTATATTAAAAAAAATCCATAAATAGAATCTGTCTCAAATATGATTTATTACACAAAACATACTATAGAAATTCATTATTTGTAATAGAACTAAAGAAGTTATATAGGTAATTTAATTTATGTTGCCAAACACTCATACATGCGTAAAATTATTCGAATATTAAATATTTGTACACAAACCATGCATTTGTAGTGCTGTATTAAAAAAATATATAGTTATCATTAAAATGTGAGAATCTTGCCTAACTGAAATACATTTACACAACTTTGCAACAACAAATATTGCCCAACTTTAAACATTCCTAGATAAAAAAACATTGGTAAAACCAGTAGATAAGAAACCTGTATTATTAATTCTGAGAAATCCATAATTATTATTACCTTCATTATAATTACGACCAGATATATACTTTTTGCCTTTTGTGTGTTGATTGATATTTTACTACACTGTGACTATTTTGTGGGTGGAAGGAAGATTGTTTTTGTTTTGTATTTGTGAAACAAAATTGTATGTGAAACTGATTAGGTGGTCGGCAACGACGATCCTATTTGTAATTTTGGAGCAGATATTCAGTTCTTTTGTTTTTATGATTAGCAGACCTGCAGGCAATGCAAGATGCGCAAGACGTTCAAATGTTTCCCGTTGTGCATTTATTGCTATAAGGTGCGTGTTTCAGATTTGAAATAATTGGCAAATATCGTGTGGTCCACTTTAAGTATATGTTATTCGTTTCAAATTAGAATATGCCAAGTATGAATGAGTAGATTTGTAGGATTCATTTGGTAATTTTTCAATGGTGCATATTTGATTTGCAATGAATAATCATTCTAAAACTTTCTGTTATTGTTCATCTCATTAGAACTGGAATATTATTAACTCTAAGCAGTTCAAATTTCAAAGATGAAGTCATTAATGGTAATATTGTTGTAATGGGATGAAATGAATATGGAATTAAGTGTGCAATATTTTGTCCAAGTAGTTGCATGTTTACTTTTAGGTACAAGTTGTTTTTTTTTATAAGAGTTTTTGTTGGTTTTTATCGTGGGAATTTAAGAAAATATTTTTTTTTGGACTCATTAGTGGAAAGTGATACATTTTGTGATTATTTTTTTATTTTGGATTGTAGACTGGAAAAAGCATGGTTTGGCTTGATCATCTCATTTTGATGTCAGAATTTTCTCACTGTTAAGTTGAATCTTAGTGAATCCTATACAGTATGTTTACTGTGTTTCATTTGCCATCTTTGTAATTCACTTATTATTCAGTTTTCTGAATCTTTAGCAGCTTACACATACTTATAAAGTAACAATTTTGACACTGTGAGGTGTTTAGTCGTAGGCATCACATGTAGGACTAAAAAGGGGTTCAGTTTTTCGAAAAATTACATTAGCGATTTTTTTAGGAAATTATTTTTAACTAGTACTAACTTAACAGTACATTAAACTGTTTGCCTAATTGTATTAGTTTCAAAATTAACATATATATTCATTCATTCATATTTAAATTGGGCACAAAGAGATTTCTTTACTTATCTCATCTATCAGTGTCTATGACTAAAATCTGGATTATTATGTAAAACCATCATTTGCTAAATCGCGTCGTCTTTGTAATACTTGTCTGTCGAATCACCTGAATTTCAATATAGAATTCTGTATTATACTATACTGTGGCGACTCCAATGTTAGTTTTTGGAAAAACATACTATATCAAGCCCTAAATGTCAGAACTTGGCATGGTCATAAGTTGACATTTAATATTAACACATTAATACCTTCCTGTACTCCATACAACGTACTCCTATCTAAATATTGTAGATTGTTAATAAAATACATATACAATAATGGACTACTACTTCACTTTCATCGTGAAAAACACAATACTTCATTATTTTAAGTTGTATTAATTTCAAAATAATGCGTTGACAGAAACACTCAATAGATATTTGTCATAATTTTCAACAAACGTCAAATTACTGACACAAACAAATGACAACTAGGACGTGGTGTAGAGTGCTGCCATACACGGTAAGTCACTGCAAACGGGCAAACAAGACTAAATAAAGTACATCTGCTGTGACTTAACAGACGATGGTAAAACTGTTTGTTATGTATGTTACCCTGATACTTTCTAAGTAACATATTTCACTTGAACCAGGGACCTGAAAGCGGCATAAATGTTTAAGGTATTCATTGAAAAATTAAGAACTGATGAAGGTAGGTTGTCAAAATTTGGTACAGACGGAGTTTTTGCAAAGCTGAATAAAGTTTTGTCGTCGTGGACACGAAATCTGAATATTTGCGCGAATTTTGAAGTTTTTTTTATTTAAATTTGCTAATGGTGGGAAAGTCTTAACTTTCAGTGAATTTCGCTATTTTTTATCATTATGTAGGTTTAGTAAGTTTGTCTTAAGCTTCTGTCAATCTTCCAGGTCAGTCAGTGATAGTTTTATGATGAAAGTTTGCGAAATTTACAAAAAGTTGAGACTTTTTCTCCATTAAATAATTTGCATGAATATTTGAATATTTTGTGTTCACGAGGAGAAGGCTTAAGAATCTATTAAAATTAATTTATTAAAAAAATCGCTAAAATTATTTTTCGAAGAACTGTTTCCCTTTTTCAATCCTACGTGGGATACCTATGTCTAAATTAGCCCCTCAGGGTGTCAAAATAGTTACTTTATAAGTATGTATAAGTTGGCAAACAATCAGAACAATTGCAAGCAAATTACAAGGGTGGTTCCATGAAAAGTGAAACATGATGTATGTTCACCTTTAATTGACATATCGAAAAATGAAAACTACAGATAATCATGCAACTAATAGGACCATACATATTAATTGAACTAAATTTTTTAATTTATTTTCGTTCCATACATTTTTTAATGTTTCATTTATTTTTTTTATTATTTTTTTTTACCAAGGTTACGAATCAAATGATACTAACTATGCACTAATTCAGGGACACACAGCATCTTAGGAGAAATTACTACTTCCTCCCATGTAATCATTTTTTGTAATTGATTCGCAGGATCGAAAGAAATTTTATCCACCACGTCCGAGGAGGAACAGGAAATCGAGAAAGGACAAGCAGAAAGAACCGCCGGTCAAATTGGACATGTTACGGTCGTGTTTGAATAATCTCTCTCAGGATTCCGGAATAGGTTCCAGTCAGGAGTGGCAGGTCTTCGGTATGGCGCAAATCGTTGTACCCGACGAACATCTACCATCAGGTACGTCGCAAATTTCAACTATAACCGAATTGAGCGAAAATGTCGGGGATGATATCGAGAAAAAGTCATCCGAAGATGTTACATCTTCTAGTCTAGAACAATTAGGTGGTAATAAAAATGAAATTCAGACGAAGGTACAAGAAACTAAATCCTTCGAAAATAGCAGTAGTTTTTCTAGCACGGACACGAATTATAATCTTGAAAAAGGGCGTAAGCGTTACATATCGGAGAGTAGTTTGTCCGACTTTGACGTAAAGCCGCATCCATCAAAAATGCGTAAAATGGCACTACCTGAAAGCGATCAGCCATTGTCACAAAGTCAGACGTCGGACTTGGGCTCAGAAATCAGCAGTACCTCGTTTATTTCTTCAATCAATGAGAAATCAAACACCATTGATGGTAACTCGCAGAATTCCGAGCTGTGTATCTTTTGTAATGACGCCCCGAAAGACGCCATATTCCTGCATTCGAACGTAGCACACCAATGTTGTTGTTACAGGTGTGCCAAACGTACGATAAAGACTAGAAAGAGGTGTCCGATTTGTAACGTTACAGTCAACAAAGTATTTAGAGTAATCAAATCATAGTGCTTTTAAATATGTTTGTATATATTTTTCCTAATAGGTGTACAGAAAAAATGTATTAATTTATTTAAATAGTTCAAATATTTTCGAATTTTTATGTTTTACATAAAAAAAATTATAGGAACAGCACTCACCACGTGCGGGACGGACACAGCTCGTTCCCTGATGGACCGGTATGACACTTAGTGTGTTAATAGCCAATCAGCAACCAGGAAAGCAATGAAAACAATTAATAATGCTATTCCTTGATTGGAATTAACGTACTGAATCAGTATCAAATCAGTTCTTTAGGGAGTGGGCTTAGTCTCTAAGGATATGCATCTCAGAAATTTAAGAGTCAAGACTGATCCAAAGATTAATATATATATTTTTATTTTATTTAACGTTTTAGTAAACTATATTTTTAAATTGTTTTCGAATGTATATATCAGTTATCTTTCCGCGGAGGTTACCCTTTTTTAATACTCTTAAATTTTTGAAATGCTTTATAAATATATTATAATTAACAGATAAAATGTATAATTTGGGGGCTTGTATTTGTATAACAAAAAAAGTTAATACTCCTATATGTGGCTTGTTAGATACAGGAAGGTAATGTTTATGCGTTTAATATATCAAACTGGGTAAAACACAAAAATCTTCTGTATTTTAAATGATTATTTTTGTTCAACAATACATTTAATGTTATTTTTTTTTTGTGTGTGAATTTATATTTTCTAAATCTCTTGTCGCAAGATGTAAAACCAGTAAAATTTGTTCAGAAAGGGAAAAGATTTTTTTTTGTAGGAAAAAAAATTATTTGTAAGAGATTTTTGTGTGGACTTCAACAGAGATCTTACCTAATTAGGTTTAGGGCACGATCCTCTTCGCTTTGTTAGCTAGAATATTTTCTTATGTTTAATGCCATAAAAGAATGATTCTGGCGGTCAGCTAGGGTATTTTAAAACCAACATTGTAAAGCATTTCAAAATTTTTTGGTTCTTGTTTTTCTTTTTAACCTCTTAACAATGTGCAATCAAATCCTGTTTTTAAAACTAATAAAAAGAGTTTGTATGAGTACTTAGGGAAATTTTATTTCCTTTCATTTTTTAGGTTTTGGTGAAATTAGGTTTTTTTTATTATAATGGTAGGTGTTATATAAAATTCTGAAAGAATTAGACAATTTTAAATAAATTGTAATTCAAAATTGCTATCAGTCTTGTTTTATTTTCATTAATGATGGGCATATTTGGCAAATTCGTAATTGGTTCGATTCGGATGAATAATTGAACCTCCAAGTTTATACCACAGCATAGGTAGACCAGCAGCTTCACTCCATTGTCGGCACTTTGAACTGCTTTCAGATTCTGCGGTGACCTCGAAATGTGAGTGCGATAGCACATCCGATAGAATTGACAGAATCGGTGATCAGGACCGGAATAAGAAATTTTTATTTGCGCGTGAAAGTGTAGTTATTCCACATGAAAGTTTACGTTATATCTATCCACATTATGTAATAATTTATACAGTTATAAATGGGTAATTCAACATGTACTAAACATCATTTACTGCTACTAACATACAATGTGAAAATTTGATTTACTTCTTTGGACTCTTTAAAAAAAAAGAGTTTAAAATATATATTATTGCACTACAAAACATTTTTATTTATTTACTTACTTTTTTTGTTATTAGTGATAATTACATATTTTTGGGATTTTTTTAAATTTAAAATTTGACGTTTGAAGTTTAGCGGACAAATAATTTATTATGAATTTTTTTCGTCTTAAATGATCTACGTAAACCAGAAGACAAGTATTTTTCAGAACAGAAAAATTATGTTTACTTAACTTTGAAAATTGTTAAAATGGAGATAAAAGTGCAGTAAAATGTAAATTTAGAAAAAAATTATTTTTTATTATTTTGTTTTGAGACTTACTCTCATTATAGTGACTACAAGAAATATGATTATCTACATAATTTGAAGATGAGCCGTCTTGTGCAGGAAACGTTGGAACGGCCTCTTTGCGTAATCTATTGCGCGAATCGTTAGAAAACATATTATTTTAAAAATGTATTTCACATAGTTTGTATGAACTATTACTAATCCTGAGCAGCTTTTCTAATAAATCTTCTCTATTAGAAGCCTCTGCACAGAACTTTGCTCTAAAATAAAAATTTGTATTTGTGAAAAATATAAATATGTATATTTTAAACACACACTTTCATGAGAAGTATTTATATTCCGATGTTATACTTAAGAAATAAGTTAATAGGTAAGGCAATAGCAGTAAAATATCATTTATGGTTTATACAGTATATTATAGATTACTTATTACTTATTTATGTCTTTAGAAAATTTAAAGAAACTTAAATTACTATTTATAGATGATATATTTAAACATCTAACTGCTGCACAGCGACTTGTTTCTCGATCAGACTCAAAATATTGCTTTAATACGGCTCTGTATAACCGATGTTCGCACTCCCAGAGTTGGATGTAAACTCAGGTCTCTGCTGGTCTCTGCAGCTTGAAATGGATGCGCGAGCTGCTATGCGCGACTTATTATTTCGGCCCGAGTGTTTTTACTGGTCTCCCTATACTGTGTTTATACAACCAGTACGACTCAAGTGTGTCGAATAGGGTGTATTGTATAATTACGTCCTGCAGACTTTAATTATTATGTAAATTATGAATAATATTGTGAAATTAAAACAAATGTGAGGTTAGGAATTACTACCAAGTATGGGTTGATTACTATTAATATTATTTTATTATGTTTCTTTATTTTGTAAAATGAGTCCACTATGTTTAAAACGGAATTCTCTGTTATGGAATTATTATTATTTCAAATATTTAAAGAGGAAAATATTAGTTGGTCCAAAATTAGAAAATAACATTCTTCTATTGAATTCAAGTGAAGAAATTTTCTTAAATATTTCGATTAACAAAAATAAATTAAATTCAATTTTGTCAGATAATTTGACCCTTAAATATAGACCATACGGATCTTTCATTATGAAGATTAAAATATAATTTCTTAGTACAAAGTTCTGTGCATTGTGATGTCACGTAATTCGAATGAAACCAGTAATTGAATTGTCAAAATTAAATCAGATTAATGGTTAATTTTAATTCGAATTTGTCTGCAACTAATTTTCATAAAACATTTTTACATTGAAGGGTGTGGATATATTTTAAGTTTAATATTTTTACCTTGTTAATGCTTCATGAACTGTGATTTCTAAACGTTCAAAAAGTAGGCCGGGAACTTTTTGAACATTTAGTATGCAAAAGTGATATTTTCAAGTACTGATTAAATGTATGAATATATTTGCAGCATAGTATTTCATATTTGTTTTTATATAATTTTGTTGTTCCGCAACACATAATACAAGTGATTGTATATCTGGTTGCCTACTCCCGTTACTTAAAATTACACATTCAATTGTTTTACAGTTAGCTTTTGGTGGTCATAGCCACTACTACATAGCTATAATTACTTTTATGACTTAGCTAGAAGCTATTCTTTTATGATTCTTTGATACTTGTGTAAAATGATGAATTTGAAACACAAAGAAGAGTATGGCGGCAAAATTAAAAAAATTATACACTTTAATGATTCAAAAAATGAGAAGATGAATAGGTATTTTTGCGATTAAAGGAATTTTAAGTTACATTCCTAATTCAGCTAAAGAATTGTTAAAACATGTCTGGAGGTAATAGAGGGATATATTTGGCTGCTTGACTAACAATATACCTATTCCGAATTTGTGCCGAAGCAAGGGGGTGTTATTTTTTCTTATGAGCAGTATTTACGTAGGGTAAGGTTCCCCAAAAAGGGCGTAGCGCCCGACACATTTCATTTCGGTAATTCGCCGTATGAGTCACCATCCCTCCCCTACTTACCGGAGCGGCTCCGGTAGATGGCCATCGTCGAGTTGCGCATCATTTTCAATTCTGCAGTAGCAGTAGTCGCAGTCGGCGCTGAATTGTTGAGTTTTAAGTCGCGCTAGTCAGCTGTAAACGCCGGTTACTTACACCATCCTTGTACAGTTACTCCAACAGTTCTTATTTTTTCCTTTCTAGCACCGTAGACCAGCATATCAAAGGTAAGAACGCTTTTTTCCCCGTTTTTATGTCAATTTAGGTTAAAGACGATCGGTTTTACGGCGTTCCTACCGATCTGGTTTTTAGGGTGGGGTTACTGAAAGAAATTAAAATTGTGTACTTTTTAAATTATGTACTACTTTATTTGTGTATAAGTTGTTACACAATTGTATCAAATTGACTTTTTAAAAATATTTTTTACATACAGTAGTTGAAAAACGTCATCAAAATTTACGTTTTTCTTTAGGGGTTGACCTAACATACCGGAGAAATATTTTGAATGTTTCTCAAATGCCAATGCGTCACCTTTTTTTAGTTGGCACGTAGGTATACCTTATTTATTGAATGACTCATTTGATTTCTTCGCATGCATTGAATCTATACAAACATGCTTACAAACATTAATTTTATAGGTGATAAGTATATCATCTATTCTTGGAATACCGTTTTTATTTAGAAATTGTATTAATCTGTCTGCATTATAGTCGTTGAAAATGTAATTTTTACATTTAAAAAACATTTTGACGTTTCTGAACCTTTCTCAATGCCGTGCGAATGTGCCGCACTCTAAAAATCGATAGTTTGACGTATTGTGACCCCTAGCTATTATAGCTACGTACTTTTTAGTCGAATGTATAGTTTATCGTTTTTATCTAAAAAGATATATGACGTGATGCCTAAGTAGCGGATATCGTTGACCGGAAATTGCAGAGGAAGCAGGTGCCTGTAATATTAAATGATTCTTATAAATGTATAAAGAAATATTAACAGATCGTTTAAAACATTAATAGGTACACAGAACGTAAAAAGTAAAGCATGCTTTTGCAATAATAATTACTCTCAAAACAGTTTTTTGAACTTCTGAATAGAAATTTAATCTATTGCTGAGTGAAACGACTAGGTAATAATGTTAAAAATTTAAAGTCGATTTCATTACGAATACGTCAGCAGTTCAAACAGATATCGCAAAATTAATTTTAATATGAGTGCCATTATTATTGCAAACGATTGTACCACTATCTTGGTACAGCTGTGGACAAAAACAAATTCTGAACTAAAGGATTTAATGAACGTGATTTAGATCGGAAACTGGTCCACAGCTGTACTTGCTGAATTACATACCTAGGTATCTACTTTGCTATAATTTTTTTACCTGTGGCAGAAATGAATGATTGCAAGTTTTTATCTGTAATTCTTGACACACAATCAATAAAATTTTTAATACTTTCTTAATCTTTCTTTCTATTATAAATTTAATGTTTTTGAAGTAAATAATACACGCTAACGTAGTTCATTCTTATATAAGATTGAAATTCGAATATAGTGATAGTTTCCTACTGCACACATTATTCATTTTGTTCAGTGAAAACCAACCAAATACCCTCATCGAGTTCAACAACCCGATTTCTTGATACCATACAGGATGTAATAGAGTACCATCGCATTTGAATTCATTACATTTTTATGAAGTCTGCCACCTCTCATTTTTCTGAGCAAACGTAAAATATTTTATAATTAATAGCTTTATTACAAGTTCAAGGTCACTGGCCATTGAAATTATTAATACTGGGCACCCTTCCGTAGCAAATATATTTAATTTACATCGTTTTGGTCTGACATGCATACGGTTTTTCTGGATTATTAACATTAATATGTTTTGTTGTGTGCTTAAACGACCGCCTCGTTATTTCGTGAATTATGCGGGTTTATATATATTTAAATTCACACCCACACATTTATAATCCTTTACATTGTAGAAGAGAATGTTCAAGATTAATGTCAACCAATGTTAGTATACGGTAGAAAAATGAATCTCAAAGGAAAATATAACAGTAAAAACGCGGCCAAAATTACTGATATTTCGAAAATAAGGTCATTTGGTCAAGCTTTAAATAAAACTACACTCGGTTCCAAAAGAAGTGACGCACTTGATTTTTGACCTCTTTGTTTTCTTTTTACTTCTAAACCAGTCGGCCGATTTTTATTTTTTTTTTATGTGTTGGTAGGTAATTCCTTTGCCTTTCAAAGAAAATTAAAGACGTCGACATTTTTTCAAAGCCTCCTGGATGATAGCGGAAAAACTCGAGTCATGTTTTTTTACTTACTATTACTTATTTTTTATTAAGGATTGTGATGCTAATTGGAATTAAACGCTAGCGAGGCGTGACGTCATTGTCTCCAACATCTGTTCTGAACTCGTCCACTTCGAACTCGGGCAAAGGCCTTTCTGTGTTAAATTGTAACAGACTAGCAAGAGCTAACTATTTTTAAAATTTACAACATACTATTTAAAAGCATATTCGCCTAATCTATGTATGCTAGATTTAATTATGACGATCGACTATTTTAATACAAATCACCAATTTGTAAGTGCTGAAATGAGAGGTGTAAAAATTCAAGGGTATGTTCTAAAAAATATATGTATTTATTATTCTGTTACAAAATTAATAATAAAATGTTTTATTATTGGTGAATCTTTTTAAATTATAGTTAATTTAACGTTTGGGTACTAATATACAGAGTATTTAAACAAACTTTCAAATGTATTCTTTTTCACTGTAAACATGTAAATTTTATATGAAAACATAAAATGTTTAAAAAATAATTATTCTATTTAAGATCTGCACCAGAAAGCTACAGACATAATAATCTTGTTTAAATTAAAAGAAAGGTTAAAAATTTTATTATAAAATAATTTCAGTAGGTTTATTAGAATTGTAAAACCAAAAATTAAACAATTTATAAACTTAACTTTAAAGAGACTAATAAGTTCTAAACTAAAAATGAAGAATAAATTCTCCATAAGTATATTATATATTATTAAACTGATTTTATTACAAATTTTATTATACCTACAACACATATTTATTTGTTTTGATTCAATGTGTCGCCCTTCCTTGCTTTTTGCCACGAGTTTTGGCTATTGGTATTCTGGGGAAAACTAATAATTAATTTATTGGGGCATTTTATTGTGGTACTGAGACATTTCGGTACAAGACAATATCTAAAGTTTTATTATTTTGTTTTAGCGAATAATTGAATTGAAAATCATAATCCTAACGACGCCGACTCATCCTAGCTTTCGTATTTCAAATGCAAGTAAACGATAGCGAGCGCAACCCGACATGTCGGTTTACGTGAGTCCATGTTCTTAAATAATTTTAAAGACTAGAGGCGTCAGAAAGTTATAATATCTTTCAGATCGCACCAGAATTACAAAATAATTCAAAAACTGTGTTAAAAAAATGTTAATGCCCCAATGTTTCGTATTTCTATGGGCTTGAACACATTTCCACTGAATAAAACTGTACTTTTTCTTATAATTTCCTAAATTCTAATAATTCATGGAAATAAATATATTAACTTTTCCTTGACAAATTTCTTAATTATGTTAAAGATATCGCGTGGAAGTGTATTCGTCATTGTGGTTTTGGATTTCAACACACTTTCGAATGTTTCATATGTTTTATATTCTTTTCGAAAACTTCTCCCGATACGTCCTGCCATCAGCTTCTTAATATTAACCATCTGGGCAATGTGGAAGTAGTATTTTTTGTGTTGGTATTAATGTGGGAGAAGACCGATACAAAAAGTCTCAGCATGATTTAAATACAATCCCATCGCATAGCGGCGCATTCTCTCGCATATCCGTAAGGGAATTCTTCTGGCTTCTGCTGTAACTTGACCATCGCGTTGTTAGAGAAGCTTGTAAGACATGTAGATGTCGTGCAAAGGTTTCGAAAAGCTTTGCATTTTCCCTCATTATCCAGAAAACGACTGAACACAAAAGGTAGTATAAAATCGCAGTCAGCCATGTTTCGTTATTTTCATAGATCGCTGATTTGAACTAGTTCAAATACATTTACAGGATTTAATATAATTTCGCTTTATAAATAAGTTTGGAATTTTTTTGAACGGTGATCCCGTTAATTCTTAATTTTCTCTATCCCCTCTTAAAATATTTGTTCTTAGTCATACTTAACCCTGTATAAACATAGGTCGATACACGCCCCCTAGCAAAAGTATGGCTCCTTAAAAGGGGACTCCAAGATATGATTTTTTCCAAATATTTTCAAAACGAGTCGAGGTAATGAAATTGGAAATTGAAAATCACAATTAAATTGCGAATTTAATGTTCTAAAAACATTTCTTCATAATTAGTCATAGGCGTAACAAACTGGGAGTCATTGGGTACTTAAATATTGTTCTAACTTTTTCACACTTCGAAATGTTCGAAGTCGGATAAAAAATTAAAACATTTGAACAATTTTGCAAAATAGACTATTATAGTTTCCATCTTAATCTTTTGTGGTATGTCACAAATATTTTTAAATTAATATTACTCGAAAACGAAGCAGTTTGTCGAAGTGAATTGGGGGTACACCTTTTTCATGTAAAATTTACCAAATTTTTTTTAATTTTTGCTTACGACTATTTGTGCAAAATAATTTTTGGAACACTTCATTTCGTTTGTAGTTCCTCGAAACCTAAAATAGAGATTTTAATGCTTTAGAAGTCGAGGGATACGTTTTTCCAGTCATATAACTTTTTTGAAATTACTACAAAAGGAAAAAAATGTTACTACAAATGGTAATCTACAAGAATCACAGAGAAAAAAAATAATTTTTGAGAGTCACGTGCCAGGTTCACACAGGGGCCCTTATTTTAAGGGGCCATAAGTCCCTTAAGGGGCGTTTCCCGACTTATATTTATATAACTTTGTTATTCTAACTGTAAACTGTTATACACTAGAAAAACTTGTAATTGACACAAAGAGATTCTTATTAACTTATTCAGATTTCTTTAGAGTGTATCCACACGACAAACAGCCATGTTCAACCATTGCATATAAAAACGGCGTCTTTGAATTTTGGCAGACTAATTTTGGGACACCCTGTATATGTGCTGTGGCATAGACCGCAAGTAGCTAATTTCACATAATATTAATGATACCTACCTAATAAAAAATCTATAAAATTATATTTTTAGAACTTTTTTAAAATATCTATTTTCCATATGGTCTTTCACAAAAATGTGTCTAGACGTTTTTCCTTGAACGTGATATCACTGTGAAGATTGAAATATTTCAACGGGAAATGTACGTTTTTGCCTGATAATTGTTTTTGGTCATTTGAAATAGACAGCTTCTTCCGGAAAGATATCAATGCATGCTTCCTATGATACTGAGACCATTTCTATTTACTAGTGTAGACCAAAGCAGTTTTCTCTCGGTTTTTACTTAGTGTAGGATTTTAAACAAAACTGCATTATACTTAATACAAATTAAAGTAACCACAAATCGAGATATTATTTATCAATAAATGATTAGGACTGAATGATTTATGATTTTATTGGCTTTGTCCCTTTTGTCACCGCCATAAATACACTGTTTACAAGACAATTGTGTTTACTTGCAATAAAAAAATAAGATTAGATTACAGTTGAAAGTACAAATTCCCTGAATGGCGATTTTTGGGTTTTCCGTAATTCCTCAATTACTTACTTGTATATGAATGAAATTGTGAAAAATTATAACGGAATCTAAATAAAAAATACACATTAAATATATTTTATAATCCCCTAAATAATATAGATAAAACTACAGTTTGCATAAATCCTTTTTACATTTAAACGGAAGTGGCATATGGTTCCAGGAATAATCTTTTGTTTAGTTTCATGGACAATCAGTTCTAGAAAATTGATTATCATTTTAATACAATACGTACATTAAAATATAAATCGTGTATATAAAATGGTAATTTTTTAAATTTATAACGGTTTCGGTTATAGTTATATTACATTTTCCATGCGACGAACACTAACCTTCCACATTATTGATCGTAGCTGACAGTAGCCCGAATTCTCCCCCATATGAAAATGTGGGGGGAATTGATCAAATCGCAGACACATTAAATCGACCCTTACACTATCGTCTCCTATTGTAGTCTGCATTTCCCTTTTTTAGTCTCAATATTCCCTGTCTAGCAAGTCCCAATCGCACATCGGCTAGACTAGGGTCGCACAAAGTAGACTATTCTGTGCAGACAGGGTGTTTGTAGTGTCGCAAAAATCGTCGATAAATTAGGGAAACGGTAAGACCCATCCTCTAGACATATTACTGGTTCGTATGTAACCTCGTATGTAACATTCATATCTGATTCGATATCTGACTTTCCATTTCTTTTTTCCTTCTTTTTTAAGCTTTACTATGTAATTTAAATGTAAGATTTGTATTTATTTTCCGAGTGTCTTGTAATGTAATTATAAAATTGAATCTGTGACTTCAAATACAATTTTGTACAAAAAGGGCAAGCCGAAAATGATGAATTTAAAAATACACTTCCGCACGGAACTGCAAACTGATCCACTGTAAAATCAGCACACACAAGGCAAAGCATGCAATCGGCAACTGAACAAAAATTCAAAGAAATTTTCAAGGAAAGAAATAAATAGGTAGCGTTTTATAACACCTATTTTATATAGCAAATTCAATTGCTGTTACCGTTCTTGTTATTAGTTATTAATACAATTTAATTTGTGGTTTTAATAAAATGGTTTGACATAGATGATGTTACAACATAATTTTGGGCCCGTTTTGGCGGTCATGGTATGTATATAATTGAGCTTCGTATATGACACTCCACACTGCTGCAATACGCCGTGGGCGCCCTGGAGCTCCATCTTCCAAGGTTCTCCCCGGGTCACGCTCGCGTAGCACTACACTTGCACTCACTGCGCACGGCGGTAAAAGTAGCTGCATTTGGCACATGTTTACCGGAAAATCATTCTGTTAAAGCATTTTCACTTCAAATTAAAACGATATCCATCCGAGTTGCTATACACGTAAGCCATTTTTGACACTTGAACAACTAATGTAAACACTCGCATCACAAAAACGTTAATACTATAAGTAATCAGATTCATCAGATTTAAAAAAAAAATGTGTTTACGATATTGAGTCCATTTTTCATGACGTATCTATTCCCAAATATTTCTAGATTAGTTGTGAATCACTGTATATTTTTTAAAAATTCATTTCATGGTACATGTTGGAAATGAAATATTCAATTACTTTTGTGATATGATTTAAAAAATATTGAAAAGTTCCTGCAGCTTTCATTAAAACTCGACGAGAGTCTATGCGTCAGGGCCTGCTGAGATATTTCTAAGTAACCTTATGGCCGAATCCAGCTCTGTATAGTTATTAGGCACTTGTTAGTTTTTACCAATTAGCAACCCCGCAAACTTCGGACTCGAATACCGTGAATAATTAAATCAGAAACGGCATAATTACGTTCAAGTTCAGTGACTTATCCGAGTAGCAATCTTTTGCGCGAAAGGGGCACGGCAATGTTGCAAATAAGCGCCGTCAAGTGGACTTTCTTCTGCACCTCGAGTACTCGTTGCTCGTTTCATAGCATCGCGATTTGTAATCCTTGCATATGGCGTTACAACCGTAACCTACTTTTTGCATTTTATACCTTGGATAACCTTGTGGCTCTTCGTCCCAGTGGCGTGCCAACCAGAACACCGCGATGGAATGGCTCAGAACTGGGATTCTTGAAGGTTCACAGAAAAAACGTAGTTATTTCAAAAGTATAGCGAAGTTGTGCTGAAAATCTAAAATGTTGCTACTTTGTAGGTCTATTGGTGTTACCATTAGTATTAGATATACAGGGTGTTAAAAAAGAGTGTAAAATATTTAAGGAGGCAATAGTATGGACCAAAATAAGCAGAAAAGTCTCGATAAACATGGGTCCGCAAAGTAACGGTTGCGGAGATATGAAATGTTTTATGTTTTTTAGCCCCTTTTTTTATTTTGCACAAACGTTGTGTATTTTCTTATAATAGTTGGTTGATGTTTAGTGAAATAAACAGTACGTATTTGACAGTTGTTCTCAGTGCACAAGTTTTCTTTCGCTATGACTGGTTACTCTAACGCAGAATTAACAGACATGCATTTCGTATGGTTGTGCTAATGTGAACGCCACCGAAGCGCGACGTCTTTATGTTGACGCTTATCCAAATCGCCAGATTCCTTCACAACGCATGTTTGGAAGAATTCACCAAAGATTACCGGTTCCTTGAGCAAACAGTGCCATTTATCCGGAATATCCATACCATGTGCAACGTGTACAGGCCTTAAATCCAATAAATGATCATCAAGCACGTTTGGTTTTATGCCGCTAGTTTCTACATCATGATGCTGAAGACCCTCGTTTTCTTGCAAACATTCTTTTTACTGATGAGGCCGGGTTCACAAGAAATGGAGTGTTTAATTTTCACAATACGCATATTTGGGCCGACGAAAATCCTCATGCTCTAATAGAATCTGGATATCAGGCACGTTTTTCATTAAACATTTGGATTTTGGATTTAGATGGTATTGTAGGTGACAGGTTTCTAGGTCCTGTTGTTTTACCAAACCGATTAACAGGCGCTGCTTACCTCAACTTTCTGCAGAACACACTGTATGAGTTTTTGGAAGACATTCCTTTGAATCAGAGGCAACAAATGTGGTTCCAGCATGATGGTGCTCCAGCTCATTTTTCCATGGCCGTTAGAGAGCATTTACACCAAACTTTTCCACATAGATGGGTAGGAAGGGCCGGACTTGTTTTATGGCTTCCAAGATCGCCTGATCTGAACCCTCTAGATTTCTTTGTTTGGGGATATTTGAAGACATTAGTGTATGGTACTCCTGTAAATAGCCTGGAAGAGCTGCAGCTACGGATTAATCAAAAGTGTCAAGAAATCCAAACCAAGGAGGGTGTTTTCGAAAGAGTTCGAAAATCGTTGAGACGAAGATGTCGTGCCTGCTTGGAAATGGACGGAGGGCACTTTGAACATCTTCTGTAACTTTGTTTTTTGTTTATTAAAAGCTTCCTCTGTTGGTTTTTTCCTAATAACATAAAATGTTTGGAAAATGAATAGTGGTCCATATCTCCGCAACCGTTACTTTGCGGACCCATGTTTATTAAGACTTTTCTGCTTATTTTGGTTTATACTATTACCTCCTGAAATATTTTACACTCTTTTTTTACCACCCTGTATAGGAACAAGCTTATATAACCAATGGGTTTTCTTCGGGACTTTAATCTGACTATAAATGAATAACAGTCAATAACTGTATTGTAATTATATTTTTATTTTACTGCATATATCTGCTTCTACCAACACTAACGTCAAATTTATTGACTACTTCGAAGTTCGAAGGCCCCAAAACCCAATTGTTTGCATAAAGATTACTTCAAAATCTTTCGAACAATTAATTTGTAGATTATTTTTGCTTAATATGAAAATTGCGTTGTTAGGTCTATAAAGTTTCACGCTATTAATAAAAAAAATAACTGAATTGTCACATAATTTCAAAAACAACAAAATTGAGCTCGAGTTTATATCCACGGCAAATTTGATATGACATAAATTACCAAAATAGTGCAAATTTGAAAATATCTCCAGGAGTAGTAATCGCAATTCTAATGCTTCAAACACAATTTGAATGTGCATACGACAAAGCGAAAAAATACAGTGTTCCATTTCAAATAAAATATAGCTATTTGAAGTTATCAAAATGTCACCACAAGAATAAAACGCTTGGTATAATATTTTTAAATTTACGGTTATATCATAATTTTGCATCGTGTGTCTTTTACGAATACCAAAAATTAAGTTAATATCTATTTCCAGGAAAAAATTGCATACGTCATTTTTTTCTTAATAAATTAATTTAAAAAATGTACAAGACGCCTAGCTCTAGGGAATGAAAATGACCGTAAAATTTTCCGTAGAATTCAAAACTACAATAATATACAGGATGTCCTATTAAAAATAACGAAGTTGGTATTGATGGCGTCATTTTATATTTATAAAAAGAGCTATGATTTCTACTTTTTTTCTCGACAACAAAGTACGATACGAGAGTCATTCAAACAACAGGAAAGTTTCATTCGAAAAAATACAACCTTTAAAAAACGCAGTAGGCTTCCAGAAGGCACCTTAACGAAATTATTGAAAAACTTCGTAAGAGAGTTCAACATGCGAACATAGGTCGAACTTTTTCTCGTAAACGTTTTATTGTATAGACAATAAACAAGAGTACCCCTTTTTAGTCTAAGTATTTATCATATGAGGTGCATTAAGTTGTAAAGCTTAACCCGCCCCTGGTAAACTAAATAAGCTAAATATGTTTCAAGGACACTATTTTAATAGTGCCTATCACAGTAAATTATATTAAGTACATTAAAAGTTGTTTAAGAAAAACCGATTTCCAGCGGCATCCTTCAGGACACATATCTCCTTAGGGAGGGTCTAGGAAAAAATTTTATAGGAACTTATTATCTTATTTTTTCATGTTCCATCTGCACCCGAGATATCCCACGTTTTCCTAGGCACGGTGTCGGTATACATTCAGTTATTGACATAAACGGTAAAACTTTTATTCAGATTTTTTCAAATTTACTTCAGCGTCCCTTCCCCTTCATTTCCTTCGATTTCGGCCAGACGTTTGTATTCAGTCCTCTGTTAAATTAGCATTTCGTTCATTAATGAGGCTGGGGTAAAACAAATTTATTCAAAAGGGCAGCGAAATGGAAATAATTTCATTTAAGCTATTCGTAATCACATATATGTTAATTTTTCGTATTTAGAGATATAATAACGTCCATCATTTGATAAAGACAGTTATACTAAATCAACAATTCCGTTTTCTGAGAAGGAAAGGAAACTGGAGTGTTATATGTCATCGACTATGGTAAATGTGATGGCAATAGTCTATAGAGAACTGAATTGGAGGTCATTTTAAAAAAATTATCTAGTTTATATCTTAATAACTTTCAGTACATTTCAATTACATTGTTAGCCGCTCATAGAAATCATCGTTCATGTTCAAATAATGCGCTTTTTTTTAAATTGTTCTTATTTCTTAAAAGTGTTTGTTGAAAACGGATATTTGATAAAGATAAATTTGTAGGCCACTGTTTACTTTTTGACGATTCTAATTCACAATTTGTTGCAAAGTAATGTTTTGCCAAAGAAGTTGGACGGTTCTAATTTAATTCTATCACGTGCCGTGAAATATTCGTTGGTAATTACCAAAAATATTTTATTGATGATATGATGATTAAAGTTAAAAATAGCTCTTCTGGTTTACCGGTTTCTATAAGGTTAAACACCTTACCAGTCTGGTGTTTGTGTAGTCCTGCCTGAATATGTATATTATTCCAACAATTCTATATTCGAATGTTTTACCTGTACGAACGTTAGCTTGAAATATTTCAAATATTTTGTTAATTCGTCATTTTGTTAATTTTCTCCAATCAAAATATTTTTAATTCTGCAACAAAGATTGGAAAAATACATTTATTTTTTATTTACAATTATTTTGAGGTCAATAGAAGGTAACCTATTTAAGTCGTTTTTTGTTATTGTACTGTAAAATATCAATAGATGTCGAAGGTTATTTTGGTTTGTGAAGTTTAATAAATACTTGGTGTCATCACAGAAATATGATGTGTTTAATATTTTGTATTGAAAACATGTAGCACAAAGTAATCGCATACCATTTTAAAACAGTTGATTGTTTTGAATTAAACTCAGTTACAGAAGATGTTAATTGTAATACAGAAATCCAGCACAACATTAATTTTGTTTACAGGTTCGTAGAATAAAATATTGTAGAACAAAATAAATATATTTTTTCTTTAGTTTTATTGAGTTTTTGCTACACTTCTGAAAAATAATAAAAATTAATTAAATAAGCCCTTGCGCCAAACGGAGCAGTCAAGGGTTATTTTTGAAACTAAGTTTGCCTAACATACGTTTAATATTTTTACTACTATTTTGAAACCGAAAACAGAGTTTTTCGAAACGTCAATAATATGGAAGTGCCCGATAGTGATGTGATTTTTGTTATTTTTTACTTATCTGCTTTTTTCAGTGTGAGATTTTTTGGTTAGGCAAACTTAGGTTCAAAAATAACCCTTGACTGTTCCGTTTGGCGCAAGGGCTTATTTAATTAATTTTTATTATTTTTCAGAAGTGTGGCAAAAACTCAATAAAACTAAAGAAAAACTAAAATTATGCCACAAGCTTCAGATAATAAAATAAATATACATAATAACATTTATATAATATGTATGGACATAAAAGTACAGAAAACAAATTATTCATCATGACAACACTTACTAAATTTACAATTTAAAATTATTTTCCGTTAGTGTTGACTAGCCTCGCACATTTCTTGTTTTACAATTTTGCAAGACTTGCATGATTCTTGGGATACTCTTATATACAAATGAGAAACATGGAAATAATTTTATATACTGGATGTCCTTTAAATAAAATATATACCTACAATATAAATGCACTATTTCTTTTTCCAGTTAATGTTTACTTCTTATATTTGTAAGACTTCTTATCGGGTCTCGCGAGATTTTTTTTTTAAATCTTGTCTTACAATTCGAGCTGTCAAGTCTTATCTTGAAAATGATTCTTTGTAGCAAAAGAAATGTAAGAGTAAAATTTTAGATTTTCGCATAACTAGGTAGGTGGTGCTATTTAATTTTGAAATTTTTCGACGGAAATATAAAATTTCAACCATTAAAAGTGTAGACCTTCCGCAATGGCTCCCTCCAAATTAAATTTCCGCCATTTTTTAAACAACAAATGAATAAAGCGCATAAGAGAACATTTTTGGAGATTTTCCAAAGAAAAACACATAGAGCAAAAGTAATATTAAAAATAAAATTATTGATGTGTGGTTTATCCACCTTCAATATTTAAATTCTCCTCAAACTTCCCTCATACTACATATATATTACAATCTATTCTCTATATGACCTCCTCATTTCAAGACATGTGTCTTCGCCTTCCTTCTTTGTGGACTATGTTTATGAACATGTTGCCATTTAACTCATTACAAGCGTTTGTGATTTTTTTCTTTCAAATGATTAATATCTCGCGAAGGTGTTTTGTAAACCTTATTTTTTAAAATCCCCTATAAAAAATCGAAGAGTGAATAGGTCCATTAATCCCAGGCCATTTGTCTGGGAAAGCGTTATCTAAATATTGCTGCACAGTCCTGACCTTGTGGGCTAGAGCTCCGTCTTGCTGAAACCATAGGTATCTCTTTAGCTGCAAAGGCACATTCTCCAGAAGTGCAGGAACTTCTTGTAGGAAATTTATGTGATTCACAGTGTTTAATCTATGTTCATAAAAATAAGACCCAATTAAATGCCTACCGATGATGTGGCACCATACATTTACTCCAAAATGGCCTTGGTTTTGGACTGAATTTTCAGTGGAACAGTAGTGTTCGTTGTGCCTGTTTGGCAAACCATTACTGACAAACCGACTTTCGTCCGTCCAAAGAGCATACCGAAAAAGGTTCTGATCAACAGTTTCTACATTTACTACAATTTGAGCTATAAAATTAAGTCTATTTTTATTACTCCAAATTGTGAATTTTGTAGTCATGATACCCATTTGTCTTTAAAATTCGTTGAACGGTTGATTTATCCAAATTCAATTCTGGGCTAGCCTATCGGCTAGAATTTCGTGGATTTTGTTCGAAATACTGAACAGTCTAGCTGTATTAACATTGTTTCTTATCTTTTGGTCAATTATTTGATTCTTCCGAACAGTAAATGCATCTTCATTTCGTCGCAAAGTCGCCTCCAATCTTGTAAAGGTTCTATGATAAGGAATGAGGCGCTCTGGATGCCTTTATCGACATAATTCTACAGCTGTTCTTGATTTCTTTTTTGTGATTCGCCATAAATTAGCAACATATCAATTTTCTCGGGATGAGAAAACATTGTAAGCACGAAAGTTATATGTTTGACGTTCGTATTGAATAATGACAAGTATTTTGTAAATTTATGCACTTTAAAAAACGAACTTTCAATTATTTTCCAACGACTACTTGATCCTTCCACCGTTTATGTGATTTTTAGATGGTATTTCTTTGGATGCTCTTTAGGACGATATTGGTTATAACTTTTGAAGGGGAAGTAATACAGAAAATTTTGTCTAATAAAAGTTTATTAGGAAAAAGAGCTTTTTAACAGAAAAAAATTGTATATGTTTCTGGAAAAAATATAATTGATGACGTTATTAGTTGTTTCTGTCAAATCTCAAATACGATTTAAAATGGAGCTTACCTCATCCCATTTTATTATTTGGTATTCCACGCGTCCCAAATTTTATTTAAATTTTTTGTATTCCCGGATTTGACACACTGTGTACATTCCCCTGTGCGTGGTCATGTCTACGTCACTGCCATCCTTATAGAACCGAATCTACAATTTCCATATCCGTGCCCTGTGGGTGTCCTGTGGGATGGATGTACAGCTCTAATGGGCTCGAGCTTGGGCCTCTCGACAAAAACATTATTTACGCGCGACCGGGAGGAAATATGGTTAATATTTCATTAGTGTCTGGTGGCTGCAAGTGTCTCTGGAATGTTAATTGCTCCGAGCACAATTTGTATGCTACTTGGTACCAGGGCTTTTGTCGAGTACCAGGCTTTGTGCAGAGATCGAGGAATCCTGAATTTTTCTCTTGGGCGGCACGTTGCATGCGTTGCGGCTGGAATTTGAAATCATTTCAGGCCGGTCTTTGACGAAAAATAGATGTCCTTGAACAGAAAATGGCTGCAAGTCATTAAAATGTAAGAAAGCTGTAATTTTTGAGTCACATTCCCTTTTTGAAATACCTAAACTTAAAAATCATATTTTGTTTTTATCCAGGGTGTTAAAGATAAGTTTGGCTAAACTTCATCAACATATTCTATTGATGAAAATAATTGTTTGTTATACAGGGTAAAATATTGCAATTTAACCAAACATACCTATACAGGGTGTTTCAGGACTAGATGTACATACTTCAGTATGTTATTCTATGTTCAATTTTAAGTAAAAAATTTCCTATGAACGCTTCATTTAGGATATACAGGATGTCAAATTAAAAAAAAATAATAATTACATTTTCTTTAATAACTCTCGACTTCTTTGAGTTAGTAGTGAGCTTTGTCTTTAATATTTGACAGTTAGTAATAAAACTATAAAATATAATAAAAATAATTGATTACATTAAAACTAAAGAAATTGTTCAAAATGGTCACCATTTTCTCTGAAACTCAGCCTAATAAATGATGATCGTTTCTTATGACGTTGCATTTATTCGTAATACGATTCCACAAATCTTTTCGGGATTCAATTGGCGAGGAATAATCAAAAATCAAAACCCTTCTATGTTCCCCAAAGAAAATAACCACATCTGTTGAGGTCTGGCGATCGTGGTGGCCAATTTTAAGGACAATTGTTTCCTTGTTCTAACCGTTTATTTGGAAACTTAAAATTTAAAAAGTAGCAGTAGTACTAAAATGAGGCGGTGTCCCATCATTCATACACTAAATAGTAATTTGTGATTCAAACCTTAATAAGGGCAGTGTGTGTGTTTTTTCATTTTTTACCCTTAAGGCTGGCGTTTCAAGGACATTGAATCGTATCTAAAGATACACAAAAAACGTCACCCAGTAATTTCTTATAGCGTGGTACTATTAACTTTTTTCTCTCTTAATTTGTACTGTATACCTAATCCACCCTTAAATTTTTCTCGTTTCGTTCTGAAACACCTTGTATATTCACTAAGATTCTTGAAAAAAAAAAAACAAAATAAATACAAAAAAAGACTTTTTTTAAGTATTCCTACGGGGTTTCTTAAAATAATTTTGCGACGTTGCCGGTTAGTAAATTAATGATTGTGACGTCACTCATATTTATATTTTACGTTTCTCTACGCTAAACGTTTCTGCTAAAGAAAAAATCGGAAAAAATAATTGAACAGATTTTTAGTCCTTCTATCCAAATATACTGTTTTTAATGTTTTTTATCCTAGTGCAGTATCTAGTGTCCCAGTGTCTAATAAGATCTTACTGTGCAGAAGTTGAAAATACATCGCGATGGTATTAAACCGTATACTGGTAAAAATTAGACATAAAGTTCCAGTGGATGGCACAATTAAGTTGCCTAATCTACAGACTGTAACATAACTAGTGCATAATTGCATAGGTGCAGTTCGAAACTGACTTTCTTCCTTTTTTTTATCAAAAATAGTAAATGTTAACACAAATTTTACTTCTCTTTAAGAGATAGACTTTAAGGAAAAATACCTACTAGTAAATATGCAAGAGATTCTTAAGAACACTTACAACTGGCAATTCCGTGAATTTACGAGCCACCTGATCTAACTGCATAAGGATGAATACCATCTAATTAATTTATTTCCCATTAAGCAATGAAAATATTTAAATGTTAATGAATGCCGTTAGCTAACTGCAGTCTGGTAAAAGGTTTGCGTCTGCATCAAACTAGAAAATGTTGACGACAAACTTGCAATTTGTATGCTCAGCTATTATTCGTTGAATTTAAATAAATATTTATGAAGATCAACGTCCTTTGCAGGCCATGGTAAGTGTATTTGCACGTATTCGGAAAAAAGTAAACGGTACATTACAATTGTTCACTACCTTGATAGCCCATATAAAAAAATCAAGACCTGTTATTGGAATTTAAAGCTATTGGGTGGTTTTAGGATTAGGAATAGCATTTTCTATTTTTTTACATGTCCCAAGTATCATTTTTAGTGAATAGAACGGAGCAGCTACGACCCTGAAAACATTAAAGTGTATTGTCAAAACAACTGCCACATGATAGAAACGGTTCTGTTATGTGGAAAATGGAGAACACTTTTTGAACGACGTTTTTGCATTTTGTCCAAATACGTTGTCACGTTGTGATTACGTGGCGAAAACGAGGGGATGTGGTTGCCGCCTCTCAAAGAGAAACTGGAGGCACAAGATAAATAAGATAAACTAATGTATTTTCTCTAGCGTTAGAATGTGTAGGAAGTAGATCAGTAATGGGTAAAGTTTCCTCCATAGTAGATTTTGAAGGTAATAGTAACTTTGTAGTCATTTTGATCCCATGTTAAATGTGGAAATCACTTATGGATGAAGCCATAACCTAGCAACAACTGCCACAATTATATAATCAAGTGCCGTCACATTAAAGGTTTGTTAAAGGTTCCCAATACATCGCCAAAAGTAATATGTAAGTGATATGGCTAGGTTGCCATTGCCTTTAATATCCACTTTAAGGTGCTTCTGGTTAGTTACAACTATGCTAACATAAATTGGAGTTATTTTTGCTACATGTGATACATTTAGTGATTACTATGGAATAGTCACTTAATTGTTGTGGTATCAGTTTTTGTTACTAATGCTACTTGGGGTAGGTCTTTTGGTTTATAGAAGTTATAAATAAAGATTTTAATCAAACATGAAAAGAAACTCGAGAATCTTAATCAGTTCAGTTTGGGTCAAGAGTTAAGCTGTTGATTGTTGCTTCACATTTCAGTGTCATCCGAGTTCTACTTTGTGTGAGCCTCACATATTTCTATTTCCTACTAATTGACGCCTAATGAATGGCTTGATAGAATGATTAACTAAATTGGCAGTGGAAACAATGAGTCATTTATAGATTCCGTACAATGGAACACCGATTGTATGTATAAACAGTTAAGCTTATTTAATGCAAAGGAAACGAAAAAAATAAACAATTTATTTTATCATTGCTGATAGCCTCCAATAAGTAGAGACGGGCTATGTCATGAATACTGATTGTGATCATATCCGGTCGACCAAACAGTGTACATACAATAAACGACAATTTTATGATGAGTCCTGTCAGGACGTTACTTTAGAAGAATCCACTGATAGGCGCCGTTCACATACCAGTCTATTATGTTCATACACAACATAATAATAATAATACCTTTTATTAACCCAACAAGTGTAAACCCAATTACAGGACCAGCAAACATATAGTAAACCAATTTAAAATATAATTAATACAATTAATATAATTTAAGATTAAAAAAGTAGGTATACATGAAAAAAGTGTGTGTCAAAAAATAGTCCTACAAATGCACACAATAATACAAACAGAAATCATATACATGGGTTAATGCAGGCCATTAGGTACAAGAACAACCTATCTACAAACTCCCACTACAGTTATATATTAAACTAATATTATATATTTTTAGGTATTAATAATATTATGTGAAACTAACTACTCAGTGGACAAAAGCCCCAACGTGCGTTGAATTACACCCACAATATCTACCCATATATTCCTTATTATTAGCTTTTGTAACATTTTTTTACTGTTTTAGAAAGGTATTTTAAGCTAATATAAATCAAATCTCCTACAATTCCTATCAATGAAGTCATATGTATGTTTTCTGATACCAAACATCTAGGTATGCTAATGAACAATTCCACAGACAAAGCTCTATTCAATAATTATCTAAAGAAAAAAATCTAATTTACTAACCTATAAATATCTAACTTCATTTTTTGGCAGTGGGAACACGACAAATTCAACCACAATAGATGAGATCTGACCTATTTCTGCATTTTTAGGATTGCTTCTTCAGTAAAAAAATGTTACAAAAGCTGATAATAAGAAATATATGGGTAGATATTGTGGGTGTAATTCAACGCAGGTTGGGGCTTTTGTCCACTGAGTAGTTAGTTTCACACAATATTATTAATACCTAAAAATATATAAAAACTTTTACATAAAAGGTGAACATTTTTCAAGTAGGTATTGTCATATTTAATTCATTGACAGGATGTCACTTTTTGTCATTGTCCATATTTAACTTCAAATAATTTTAATTTTTATAGTTAGATATTTGATTCAACTTAAAGGAGACCACCTGAAGAAGCAGATGTTATTTGGTTTACTGAAAAAAAAAGAATAGTAATCGCTTTTACAATTATTGTAGATCTCAGAAAATCCTTGTAAAAAAACTGAAACGTACAACATTGTAATCTATCACCTGCTGGTGTTAGCCTAAAAGTATTATTAATCATAGTATTATTGTGGCTAAAGCGTTTCGTTTTTCTGTGCTTGATATTTATAAGTGTACATAAAAAAAAATGGAAAAACTTATAATAACTATCACCAGCTGCATAATATGATAATTTGTTTGGCCAGAAGAAATTTCATCAGCTTAAATACCTTGCCAAATTTATTACCCCCTATTAAGGGGTCGTAACTCCTTAAGAGGGGCTCATATAAAAAAATATATGGGAGACCCTATTAAAACAGGTCGTACAATCTACCCTCAATTTTTTTGCACATTATTCGGGATCACCCTGTATACAAAGGCAATAAAAAACCTACTTCTCACTTCGCTGTTTGGGAGTATTGCAGTATTCTGATTGACCTGAAATTATGCCGATTGGGATAAGTTATTGATTTTAAATTAAATGACATATTCGTATAAGACAATTCCAAGCAATTTCCTAATGTTACTGTTACCACAGATCTATAACTTTCAATTTGAGAATTAAGACTGCTTCCATAGCTTACATATTATCACAAAATTTGCACCTAGTTCGACGACTGTGGTATCGCGAAACGCTAGATTGCCCTGATCGCCCCTACGCGATTCTGGTAAACAACCAAATAATGCCGTGTATCGAGGCGCGACTAGAAAATTGAAAATCGACGAGAATCGTTCGAGCATGGATCTAGAGACGCTAGAAAATACTTGGAATATTCGTTTGGTCTATAAAAGACGAATAAACGGCCGAGTTAGTCAGTCTTGAAATTAGAGTCTTGAATTAGAGAGTTGCTATTTGGATATTTCGGAGAGATCAATTCAGAGCGATTTAGATAGTGATTAATTAAATAGTGTTTAGTTGAGTTGTAATTAGTATTCGGTAGTGTACAGAGTGTTAATGAATATCTGTAAAACTGTTTGGTTTTCTGGTAAAAGAAAAAGTCGGATTAGGAAACCCGTGGCAATATTTATGATTAATGTAAAGTGAAATTGAAAAAAAATATAGTTAAAAGTTAATATTTACTTGAAACAAGATAGTCAGCAAGCAGCAATATATATTTCAAATCCGTCTGTAGCAAAATATTCCAATATCGCAGCACCATTTGTCTTTGATAAGTATGTCCGTTTTATTGTTAACCAGCTTGACATATACTTAGAGGCGTTCTCATGTTTTTTTCGTCAGTAAAGCTTCGCCTAACGAACCTTAATTGCTTTCCTGTTTATGCTAATTGATTTTTTAAATTAATTATGAAGTGGTAATTAATATAGCCAAGTGATATTACAGAAATGTGAATTACAGAGGCTAATGAGCTCATTTCTACCTACATAATTTGCCGGAATATAGACCTTAATGATTGAGATGCTCTTTCTGTACTGACCCAATCTTATATTAAAACAAACATTTAAATTCATATTTAGTTGTTTGTCGACAGTAGCAACCACGAATGTATACCAAGTCCATATATGGGTACTAAAGGCAACTTGCATAACTGGGCCATATTCTCATTTTTGTAGTGTGGTTTTATGATAATTGATAAACACAGTACTTTTATAGTATGCAATGTTTTTATTACAGGAGATATTACTTTAAAAAAAAATCAGACATTCGTGTATGTTTTCCCAAAAACAACATTTTATGAAAATTTCAGTAATAAAAAAAGTAACAACTTAACCTGAAAATTAAAATCACTTAAATTCAATTGCATTACAGCGTTCAACATACATATTTAAATTAGTTGTGTTTTATGTTGTCAACTAAATTCTGTGAAAAATTAGCCCATTTGTCTCAATTGCATCATTTCATGTCTCATACTAAAGATAGTGACATAAAGTTAGTTATACAGTGAACGACAAAAGTAAGGAATACATTTATTTAAAAAACTGGTGTTCGTTTTTTGGAAAATCGTCGCCACGTTAATTTTTAGTTGCGCATTTTTTAAACCAGCTTTCATGTATATAGGGTGAAGCAAAACAAAATTGGGATTTGATCAACTTTTTTAAATGGAAACTCCTTTTTGTATTTTTATTCAATTTGGCATGAAATTCTAAGTATTTTTTATGTAACAATCAGTCAGAGAGATAAACACTTCCAATATTGCCAGACTGTGGAAATATCTGTTCGTATTATTTTGTTTGCTTTATACCCATAAACAGAAATCAAACAAAATAGGATAGATATAGCTGTGAAATACATGTATGAGTGTACACATCTACCGTTCAATGATATTTGAATCCACTTCCACCTAATGCTTTCCTTCTACCGAGGCTCTTCTTCCTGCCTACCTACTTAATATCGATGGCCGACTTGTCGGTGATTCGTTGAATCAGTTTATGTGTCCCGCAATGGCTGTGGAACATTTGATTTCGTGAAGAAATGATTTGGGATCATCCTACTACCGATGAACATCATTATTTAAATCGTGACATGTCATACCGCCATCATTATCTACCACACAAATGTCTATTAACTTTGTTCCTCTTACACAATAGCAATAAAGAGACCTGTATAACCAGTGTTTACTGATTTGTCAAACAACTGATTGCTTGCCTAGAATATTTGTCTAAAATTCCTTTGGACCATAACCTATTCAAATTGATATGCTTAGTGATTCATATTGTTATGATGTTTGTTTCATTGTATATAACTTTTTTATTGTTCACACTTTGATACATTTTATCTATGGAATGGTGATTAAGCTGTGTTTATTGTTTCTTTATCGAAATAATATTTATTGGATAGGAATGTTACTGAGTTCACCCATTATTTCAGTGATTTTTGTCAGTCAGTAAAATCGTCAAACCATCTATATTACAGGAATAAAATAATCAGATAAGATAATAGTGGTCCTCGGCAAGTGAAATGTATTTATCAAATTAGAGGATTTTTCGCAAAGAATAAATAATAAATTCATTGATTGTTGTTTTTTTTCTATACAGACATTAACTTCACTTATTAGCTGCTGCGATAAATCTAACTAAGAGAGATGGTCCTTCAAAATACAGGTCAGGCTTGTAATGGATCATAGATCTAAAACGCCAAATGTCGAATTTAAAGACATACTACATATCTTCCCATCTTCATTACCATTGAACATGCTTTCTATGAAGGGTATGAGTCACCGTTCCTTTCTGAAACGACAAAAGCAATGGCAGTTACGGTTTCGTCACTGAACTGACCCGTAGAGCAAAGGAGTCGCACTCCAAAATTGGAATAAAATGCGAAATTGACAAAATCCACGCGGATTAGAGTCTAGAAAAGGTGTCGATCCGATCAAACCGAAAAATACCAACATATGTTGTTCGACACCGACATTGCATAAAAAGCGGAGCACCAAACATATGGTCATCAAACATTTATGAGAGACTGGAGGCAAAGAACCCATTGGCGTAGGCGAAAGGATTTTGTGGAATTCAAATTAAAAAGTGTAAAATATGGCAGACGTTATTTAGACATACATTTCTTAAACGTGTCTGTACTATATTATATTACAGTAAATATTAAAATACTTTTTTCTAAAAAAATAACTTATAACAATAAATCTATTAATATATCAACTTTTAGCCACAGTATGTTTCACTTTGAGAATGTTCTACTTACACTATTTGGTATTTTCTATTTCACAAGTTGTTTTGTATATCGAGTCCAAAAACCAAAAGTGAGTGTAAAATTTATTATTGCTGTCCGGCAGTATAGCTGTCTATACATACAGGGTGATCACTTTTACGACGCTCACTACAGAGATCTTGGAAAGGGTTATACAGGGTGGCTTAAATTTGGAAAAAGTTACACATTTTATGCCTTTAAATTTTCTGAAAAGAAATGATATTTTTCATTATTTATCTACTAATTTAAATAATAAAAAAATTATTAATTATTTCAAACTAGTAATATTAAATTACCACCCCATTCGTGCGTTAAGTAGTTATTCGTATTTTTCTAGATTTTCTTAAATTTGTTACAATGATATTTCAGACAAGTAAAATAACTACTGCTTAATTTTTTCTTAGTGACGCAATTTCTTTAGAGAAAATTAAATTATCTACTATTTTTAAAATGTTCAAATATTCGTGTTAACATGGTTGAATTTGCCTTTTTTCACCAGTTTCGGAGGTATCAAAATCAAATATGGCGGCTATAAGAAAATGAAAAGATGACTATGAAAATTTAAGCATCTAGTTGGCGTAGAATGTTTGCTTATGCTTATGTCGAACAACATAAGAGTACCAAACTTCATGTCATTTCCTTTAAAAATAAAAAAATTATGAAAGGAAAATGAAAATGCATTATTTTCAGTTCGCAGCCGTTATGTCAGTATCTACACAAAATATCTCTTATTGCTTTTCGGGAAATTGAAAGGCATACAAATTAGTAACCTTTTCCTGATATATACATTCCTGTACTGAAACATCCTGTATAACGTGTTTTTTAAAGAAAGTTACACGTTTTTAAAACTTATGTACAAAATCGTAATGTTCCCAATAATATTTAACAACTATTTTACTTTTCTTTTTCTTTCACTCCTAAGCCGTTTTATGTAAATGTTAAGAATATTATTACACCCGCCTGTGTCGCTGACGTATCTCAAGCTCATGAGTAAACTGCGTCCTAAAAAGGAAACTAACTTAACAACATGTGATGTTAAAAATATGAATAAATCAATTATTTGCTTCTATTGGCTATGAAAAAAAAATCAACTCGCTATGCTGTTCATATATAGGTCGAGACATGTGCACGCTAGCAACGCAATCGTGACGTTGAAGTGTTATGTACAGGGTGATTTGGTGCATTTGACTGCGCTGAACATTCGAATTGTGCATGTTTAAACTAAAATCCATAGAATATATTTGCTGATGAATGTTAATAATTACATTTTTTCAAATGCTGATAAAGAATTATGCTTTAAAAATTCAAATGCAGTGATAAACGTTCAAAGGAATAACACATGAAAAATGATGGTGGTTCTAGCTGGTTTACATTTCAATACGTTTGTGTGCAAATACGAGTAGAATCGTACCTTATTGAAGGAAACTCCCTTAAGTCGGATCTGTATCGAAAAGATGTTTCTGAATTAGTACCCTGTCTAATTAGCTCAGAAGTTAATAAGGCGTTATTGTTTCTAACCTCTGCACTAACATTATCAATGAAAGCAGTCTGTATTTGACTATAACCAAATATGTAATAAGTGTAGAACATAAAATTAAGATAACTGATTACATGATCTGAAAGAAGTAAGCCGACCACACAATAAGACTTTTACAGGAAGATCCTGAATAATGCGCAAAAAATTGAGGTTTAATTGTACGACCGATTTCTTTAGCCTCTGCTTGAAGTATAGTGGCTGCTTTAGATTTTAAGGTACAAACTAGTGCTGGCAAAAACCGGAAAAAAGGGAAACCGATTGACCGGGTTCCGTAAAAGCCGATTTCAGATAAAACCGGTTACCCGAATAGTGGTAAAAACCGGATAATCAAAACCGGTTATTCAAATATTCGGTTAACCGAATAACCGGTTATTCGAATAATCGGTTAACCGCATAACCGGTTATTGGAATAACCAAATAATCGGTTAACCGAATAACCGGTTAGATTGAAAGATGGGGTAAACATTTTTTTATGAAGATTTGTCTACTTAGGTAATTCGATACACTTTTCAATGAAAATATACGACTTCCTGTTATACCAGAAGTAGGTACCAACTTTTTTATTTTAAATGAAACGTCCTGTAATTTCTGCATTTTTGAATTCTATAGTAAACTTTAGTATTACTTTATAATTATATAACATTTTTCATTTGGCATATCGTATTATCAAATATATCATATAACTAACTTTAAAAATTCATATTTCAGAAACAGTGAAAGTGGGAATCCTTATTTTTAGGTCAAGCACGTTTGAATTTCCTCAAGTTTGTCAATTAATTTTGAGGACCCTGTACATGACAGGCTAAATATGAATACATCAAAACGAAGCATAACACCTAATAAAAATAAAGATCACCTTTTTTATTGTTTCTAAAATATGAATTTTCAAAGTTAGCTATGCCATTTTACAAAAAAAAAATCGAAATACCTCCAAATCAGTTCATTTTAGATGATAAATGTCGTATAAAATGACACTAAAATTTACTATAGAATTCAAAAATGCAAAAATATACAGGGCGTTTCATTTAAAATAACAAAATTGGTACCTACCACCGGATATACCACTCCTATACTTCCGGTATAACCGGAAGTGGTATAGCGTTGAAAAATGAAAATATTTTCATTGAAAAATTTGTACTGAATTACCCAAGCAATCAAATTTTCAGAAAAAAATGTTTACGCTACCTGCCAATCCTTCTAGTTGCATGAATAACCCTGTACATTCTCTACTCGAGTACATCTACTATGTGGAATGATGACGAGGAACGGGGAGTGGAGAGAAACGAGAAACGAGATTTCTTTTTTTATAGAAAGAAACCACCGAATAATCGATTATCCGATTATTCGGATGTTTGATTCGAATGAACAGATTTACACTCAGATTATTGAATAATCGGTTATTTGAAGAATAGAATAACCGATTTTTCGGTTTTGTAAAAATCCGAATTGTTCGAATTGTCCGAAACCGATTAACCGAACTATCCAAAAAACCGATTTCAGTTGTCAGAACTAAAATCGGTTATTTGAAGAATCGATTTACCGGTTTTCGGGTTTTGTAAAAAACCGAATTATCCCGAAACCGGTTAACCGAACTATCCAAAAAACCGATTTCAGTTGTCAGCACTAAAATCGGTTAATTGAAGAATCGAATAGTCGGTTTTCGGGTTTTGTAAAAAACCGAATTATCCCGAAACCGGTTAACCGAACTATCCAAAAAACCGATTTCGGTTGCCAGCAGTAGTACAAACGAAATGGAAGTTCATATAACTTGTTTTTAAATTACTGCAAATGAAAAAAAAGTTACTACCAACAACTACAAACGATAATCTGTAAGAATCACAACTGCATCTCATGGGGGAGGGGAGGAAAGTGTTTATTCCAAAGCCTAAATACCTTGCAAAATGTCTCTTCTAGAAAAAAGTAAATAATTCTCTTAAATTTATCATTCTGGGGGTGTACATAAAAAAAATATATATGAAGAATCGCTATCGAAGTCTGTCGTGCAATCAACCATCAATTTTGTAAACATTCGGGATCATCTTGTATATGAAATCCTACATACATTATTGGAATACAGGCAACTTGAGTATTTGTATTGAGAGTATTTTACACGAAATATTAAATATTAGTGTTAGTTCAAAATGGGTTTATATTTTTACTGAACATATAGAATAATTAAACATAACGGGACACGCTTAACAACAACAGTAATAAATACCAACTTTACAGTTAAAATGGAATTAAACATCGCAAATATATCCACATTGAAGCAAAAGTGGGCAACTATTGTTCCTTAATTTAAAGCGGAAAGGAAATGCGAACCGAATCAGACCATAAAGCGATCTGAACCTGAATCTCTATCATTATATCGAAACGTAACTACCACGATTAAGTCATTGTTCGAGAATGGAAAACGTAATCTTCCCAAAATTACATTGACCTGCTGCCTTTGTGGGTGCGTGGGATAATACATTGTATTTGAGAGCATATATGGACAAGATGTATTAGGGGAATATCTTTTTTTTAAGCTTTCATGACCACTGCTTGATATACAGGGTGATTCACAACTTATCTAAAAAAAAATTTGGAAATAGAAGCGTCTTAAAAAATGAAGTCAATGTCGTAAAAAATATTTTTGTAAAATCCTTATAGTTTCTGAGAAAAAAATTATTGAAGTTGTAGTATTTTCAATCGTTAGTACAACGCGGACGTGACACAGGAAGTTTTCAAGATCTTAGAGATTATTGAAAAAAATTTCTGAAAAGTACCAGGCAAATCGTTCAACAAGTACAAGAAATGTCCCAATCAACAGTGTGGCGAAATACAAACATTTGTGCTAGTAGAAACTGGGTAAACAGGCCTAAATGTGTTTAAAGGAGGTAACGCACTATGCGGTTGCGGTCTAGGGGCACCAAGCTAGTCTCGTTCTCGTCTAGTAAAGATTCTTCTAATGATTTTAAATGTACACGTTTGCAGTAGTAGGTCGGGAACTGAACTTACTCAGCAAAAACTTTTTGGAAAATTTCGGTCAGTCGTGTCAAATAAAAGACCCAATAAAATAATTATTAATTAATAACAATAGCTGCAAAAGCAGTTGAATTTGTTGATAAAATAGGTGTTATAGAATTATATTTACTTATTTCTTTCCTTAGGAAATTAATTCAATTTTTTTCCGTTGAATTTTTATTATAGTGGCCGACTGACTGCTTTACCTTGCTCAAAGTCAAGTTTTACTGTGGACCAGTTTCCAGTGCCGTTCTGAAATGTATTTTTAAATCATTTTTGAACTGTCCTTCTTGATTTTTGCAGAATTGTATTTGTAAGAGTCGCCTTACGTTGTTATTTTTGTTTAAGTTCTGAACATCCTGTATAAGAATTGGTTACCATTAGAAAAAGCGAAACAACTAAAAATATTACCCTTCCAGTTCCTAAGAACATTGAATATTACTGTTGTGAAATATGTACATATTACAAATTAAAACCATATCAGTGTATGATACAATTGTTTTCCTCATTAAAATAATTATGAAATTTTTTGTTTTTATTAGCTCCTTATTTTCCATCCAGCTGCATTTAAAAATAGTAAATGAAATAATATCATACCGTTCATTATTCTTTAATCAACCGTCGTGGTCAACCTCAACTTTATAACGACTTGTTTTGTTAAATATGCCACTTTACAGATATTATTATGGATGTGACATGGCCATTATGACATTTCTATTTATATTGATCTACATAATTCAAAGAGAGCTATTTATTTAAATGAGAATTACTTGCATATGGAAATTAAAGTGTCTAATGCAATTATGTTGCGGTTACTTCATTATTTTATACAGGGTGTTCGAAGATACGTTAGGAAATTCCAAAAAAGCCCCACTACCACTACGTACAAAAATTTTTTATTTCATATTAATACATTATTAGAAACAAATAGACCCTTAGTTACCGTAACTATGTTCATAACTCCCTTGGAAGCTATACTAAGCAGTTATAAATCCTTAACTCCCTCTAATGTATTTACAAAAATAAACCGACAATTGTCGAATTTTTCACGGAAATTATTTCCCGAATTGCAAGAATTTTCCGTAGAACTGTTGTCACTGCCTATGACTGTAGTCAAACATGTTCCACTTCATTCATGTGACATGCCACTCAACATTCTTGCAGTTTTATTTTTCAATTCCATGCTATCGGCCAAATACCGTTGAACTTCGCCATCCACCATGTCTCTTTAATGTCGTCATATTTGCTCCTGCATTGACCAAAGCAGTAGCGGAAGTCCTCCACAGACAATGTCCTGTGAAAGCTTTTGGATCTGGCAAACCAAAAAAACTAGCAATTTTGCTTAGCATTTTTCCACATGTATTTTTCCCAATGGACTGAACTGTGTAACGCTTTTTGCGATATGTTAGAAAAATTCTTTCTGAACCCGACGGACACAAGGCATATACTTCGTCGTTAGACCCAATGCAGGCAATGCAGACTCGTTTTCTTCCACAATTGTATTTTTTTATTTATTTATTTACTCCAAACAGGCGTTAAAGCTTAATTAAAATTAACAATTAAGCACACGATAATCTTATAATAAGTAAATAATCGTGGTAAGATACACAGAAAAAAACCAGTATAACATGTAATAATAATGATAATGGTATACAAAATTGTAGAAATATCTTACTGATATCTGTTTTACTTTCCGGAATGTCAACCACCATAACCGAGCCCCTTTCTTCAATATGATTAATGTTCGTATTCAAAAGTACTTGATCTCTACAGGCTCCAAAATAATCAGAACCACCTGTACAATAGAACAATAAATGTGTAATTCATATAGTTTAATGTATTACCTTATGTAGTAAATGTTCTTCATCGAAAGCATTCTTTAAATATTTGATAATGTCATCCTGACTAAACACTTTAGACTTTTTGGCTCATAGCCTTTACTTTTTCGTTTGAGAAACGCTTCCTGTAAGAAAAATAAATCAATATTAGTTATACTAGAATGTGGAAGAATAAATACATACCATGCCTTGAAAGTAAGCCAACATTATAGTTTCACTTATATTTCTGTTTTCAATACAGTTAACTTTCAGCCACTGCAGGAATTTATCATATTATTTTTTATACTTTGGTTCCGACTTTGTTGGTAGCAGTGCGGCACGTGCTTTCTCAGCCTTTTGTAACAAATCGCCTGAAATCTCACTTGTCTCCAGGCTTTCATTTATTTTTCATAAATTAATAAATTTGACAAACTTTTATTTACATACTTGTCAATTGATATATCCAAAAGGTAATCATGCCTACTTGAAAGATAGTACAAAAATATGTCTTAATTCTAGCTCAATGCAAACATAGAAACGACGAAAATTACCAACCAATTACCAACATTTTTATTACTAATAATACCTGGTAGGTAACAGTAGCTGTACTATATGCATTCGTTTTTCGGTCCAAACTGTAAAAATTTCACTCATTACAGGTCCGACAGGATTACTCTCTAAAACAAAATACACTCCACGTGCAGTTAAATCAAATACCCTAAGAGAATCGAACGAAACAAATACTAATAAAAACAATTTTACTTTATAAATAAGTAATAAATTTTTTGAAGGGTGATTTCGTTAATTCATATTTTTCTAACCCCTCTTAAAATATTTGTACTTAGTTATAGTTAACCCTGTATAGGTTTGTCGTCACAACTGACTTAAAATGTATATATTCCTTATATCATTAAAATTTTTCCTGAACACCATCATCAAAGTGATAATTTCGGTCTTCTTATTCGACATTGCCTTCTTGGTCTGTTAAACAACCCGTTAGTTCGTCTGTTGGCAGAAGAATATACAATATAGTACCCAGAATCATTATATATGATAACTTATCCGTGTCGAATTAGAAACATGGTAATTAAGTTTCGTGCATTATTTAGAGGGTATATGATCAGCTGGCACATAAAATTTAATGTGTAGCCAAAGAAGTAGATGTTGCAGCACATTCAGAGACGTATTAATTTGTGTAAAACGTACACGATTTGTTTATTTGAAACTGAATGCAACGTTAATGTCCCATCTTTAGTAAATATTTACGTAGGTACCAAATTGACGCGAAGTAAACCAGATATAAAAATAGAGTTGGCCTTGGTTCCATGCGGAATTTCCATTTTGTTTATATAGAACCGCCATATTTAGATAAATTTAAACGTATAGTATTTCCATGACCGTTTGTCATTGGGAAACAAATCAGGAAACAGCCACTGTATCGGTCAAATATTAAATAAAATATGTTGAAACATATCAATTTCGAAACAACCCTTCAAGTCATAAAAAATGGTCAGTTTAATTATAACCTTGGTACAGCTGGGGGTATGGGGGTTGTGTTTAGACCACCCCAAGCGATTTAATATGTGTCACAGAGGGGGAAGTAATTAATCTCTTAAGCTGATGTCCTGCCTGTTCAGACGTCCTGTTCCATTTGACAAGGGTACACGTGGTATTTGCATAAAGCTATGAATAAATTTTAGTACTTTTTTTTACCAATGTGGAGAGTCCACTCCACTTGACGTCTAAAATTTCCTCATGCCGTCGCACTTCTCCTTGCTATAAATTTAAAGTGAAGGGAAGTTTCTTGAACAGTAGTACTTAATAGCTTCTGATGGATTTTATTGATATGTTTATGATTGTCTAGCTAATGTGCAAGATGATGCCCAACATAAAGACTGCATAATTTTATCACATTTATTCCGTAAATCAGTATCGAATTTGTATGATATAATCAAGGAAATATCATTTGTGAGTAACAAGTATTATCCAGTAGTCCATGCATAATATAAAATGAACAAAACAGGGCCTAACACAGATCTCTGAGGTACTCTTGATTCAAGTGCACTTAGTTCAGATTTAACAGATGTTAAAAAGTATTATCACAGCGAAAATAAATAGATTTAAACTATTTCCTACTGCTGATAAACGAGGAAATCTACTGTAATGATTTTCCTCTTATACTGTATTTAGGCATTATTTTGTGGCTGATACAATTGAATGAACTTAATCAAATCGTTATAAAAAGAGAGAGATGTCTAATTTAATTGTCAAATTATCTATATACAACCTTTTTTCCTTTATTGGATATCTCGAATACCACCTCCGAAGTTGTTTGCGAAGAATCGTTGGAATTAATATTTTCTGCTGAAAAACATATCTTTTAGTGTCACGTACTAAACTGTTGTAGTTTTACAATAAGATAAATAATAATAATAATACTCCATTTATTGCCTAACAGATAACATCCATTTACAGGACAAATTAGTTAATATAAATATACAGTTCTACATACATGCATATTCTAAAATAAATAAAGTGGTGTATATATGACACAGTTAAATGTATATACTAAGTATGTCCGATATCATATTGAAATTTCTACTCATACCATATACAGGAGTCTTCAAAAGTATGTTGGTTCAAGCCGCTGTATTGTAGAAAGTTCTATTTTTCCGAGAATTGATTCTAGGTATTTGAAAATTGAACTGTCTTAATGGTTCAAGACAGTCTACATTATTATGAAATATGTTATATAACATTTTTAAGCTATATACAATGTGACGTAGCTCTAAAGTAGAAAAATGAAATAAAAGTGAATGATTATATTCTCTTTCTGGATAAAAATTATCAAGTTTTAAACTTAAAAACTTAAGAAATTTACGTTATACATTCTCGATGGTGTACTTATGGTATTTATAATGCGGATACTATACATGTGAACAGTACTTGCTTTGACCTTATATAAGAGTAATACAAGGCAACTTCATTTGAATTTTTTTACAATTTCTGATAACAAAGCCAAGCGTTTTTATAGCTGAATCTGTAGCATGCTTAATATGATTAGGAAAAGTTAGTTCTGAATCAAACACGATTCCGAAACCAAAGATCAATCACCAATGGTTTTAATTCTTATAAGGAACTTTAAGTCACGCCAATTAAATTACATTACTGATTATAATCAGTCATTTATAAATAATAAAAAAGTAAGGGTCCCAAATTTGTACCTTGAGGTACAACCGGTTGCTCTAAATATTATTGATTCATGCCTACAGTATGTAACACACCGTTTTCTGTACAGGTATGTTTTAAAAAAGTAATAAATAAAGTAAGTAAAATAATACCACAGTATAGGGAGAACAGTAGAAACACTCGGGGCCGAAATAATAAGTCGCGCATAGCAGCTCGCGCATCCATTTCAAGCTGCAGAGACCTCACTTTACATCCAACTCTGGGAGTGTGAACATCGGTTATACAGAGCCGTATTAAAGCAATATTTTCAGTCTGATCGAGGAACGAGTCGCTGCGCAGCAGTTAGATATTTAAATATATCATATATAAATAGTAATTTAAGTTTCTTTAAATGTCCTAAAGACATAAATAAGTAATCTATAATATACTGTACAAACCATAAATGATATTTTACTGCTATTGCCTTACCTATTAACTTATTTCTTAAGTATAACATTGGAATATAAATACTTCTCATGAAAGTGAAGTTTAAAATATACATATTTATATTTTTCACAAATACAAATTTTTATATTAGAGCAAAGTTCTGTGCAGAGGCTTCTTATAGAGAAGATTTATTAGAAAAGCTGCTCAGGATTAGTAATAGTTCATACAAACTATGGCAAATACATTGTTAAAATAATATGTTTTCTAACGATTCGCGCAATAGATTACGCAAAGAGGCCGTTCCAACGTTCCCCGCACAAGACGGCTCATCTTCAAATTATGTAGATGTAGATATTTCTTGTAGTCACTATAATGAGAGTAAGTCTCAAAACAAAATAATAAAAAATAATTTTTTTCTAAATTTACATTTTACTGCACTTTTATCTCCAAATTAATAATTTTCAAAGTTAAGTAAACATAGTTTTTCTGTTCTGAAAAATACTTGTCTTCTGGTTTACGTAGATCATTTAAGACAAAAAAAATCATAATAAATTATGTGTTCACTAAACTTCAAACGTCAAATTTTAAATTAAAAAAAATCTCAAAAAAATATAATATAATTATCAAATAAAAATGTTTTGTAGTGTAAAAATATATATTTTAAACTCTTTTTTTTAAAGGGTCCAAAGAAGTAAATCGAATTTTCACACTATATGTTAGTAGCAGTAAATGGTAGTATATAATACATGTTGAATAACCCATTTATAACTGTATAATGAATTATTACATAATGTGGATAGATATAACGTAAACTTTCATGTGGAATAACTACACTTTCACGCGCAAATAAAAAATTCTTATTCCGGTCCTGATCACCGATTCTGTAAATTCTATCGGATGGGCTATCGCACTCACATTTCGAGGTCACCGCAGAATTTGAAAGCAGTTCAAAGTGCCGACAACGTAGTGAAACTGCTGGTCTACCTATGCTGTGATAATACCATATGAGTATATTTAGTCATATGGATAGTACCACCTATAAAGATAAAAAAACGGGTCGCAAGGGAAAACCTCTGTCACGCCACTGACTCGTTAAAATGTCAATATCAAGGCACACCCTCCACTGTCCTTTGTCCCTTGTCATCGAGATGAATGGCTCCACTGATAACAAAGCCCACTGCGACGCTGTCTATCTGTAAACGAACGTGTCCTCTTTTATAATATCCGTTACTGTTTTGTTTTTTCAGATGTCTTGCCCAGTTCCTGCCGCTCCCGCACCCCCAGCCCTTAAGGACCTCCCCAAAGTGGCGGGCGACCTCAAGAGCGAGCTGGAAGGCTTCAAATCCAGCACTCTGAAGAATGCAGACACGCAAGAAAAAATAGTGCTTCCCTCCGCAGAAGGTAATCTATTTTAAGGCGTTTGGCATGTTCTTTGTACGAGTATATTTAAGCCACGGAAGTGGTGTGGGGTGTTTTATTAATGTGGGGATTATATTTAGAATGCGGGTAACTGTATCCGAGGCCAAATTTTATTGGGTGTAGTCGATTTAAATGTTCTAGCTTTAAATAGTATGATACAGGCTGTATGAATAACGTTTATAATTTTTTTTAAATATTCTGTATAAAAAATGTCACTTTTTGCAAATTTTGCGGCAATCTTGAGTTTTGTCTGAAGCTATTTATTTGTGGCATAATTTTAGTTTTTCTTTAGTTTTATTGGGTTTTTGCCACACTTCTGAAAAATAATAAAAATTAATTAAATAAGCCCTTGCGCCAAACGGAACAGTCAAGGGTTATTTTTGAAACTAAGTTTGCCTAACCAAAAAATCTCACACTGAAAAAAGCAGATAAGTAAAAAATAACAAAAATCACATCACTATCGCGCACTTCCGTATTATTGACATTTCGAAAAACTCTCTGTTTTCGTTTTCAAAATAGTAGTAAAAATATTAAACGTATGTCAAGTTTGACAGTTTAAAATTTGTTTATCTGCTTCCATAGAGATGTTAAATGATTTTTATTTTATTTTTACCTTTTCTTGATACAACTGTAGCCAACAATGATCGATGTTTACTGAACAGTTTGACACACACTTATCTCCGTTCAACAAAATAATCGCTGTCTCTTTTAATTTTCTTTTTGTCGCGTTATCTTCCTTCTCTAAAATTTTTTGCTGAACCCCACTGAACAGTTTTTCAGACAACTAATACCTTACGATCATTTTTGTCAAAAACGCGTCCAAAAAATGATATACAAAATTCAAAAAATTGCATCTACAGTATACCTTGTGAATGCAATAAACATTATGTTGGAGAACGTCTCGGCCTATGAATGTTAGAGTTGAGGAACATAAAAATTATATAAAAAGACGGGAACCAGATAATTTCAGTGAAATAAAGATTTTATAAAGTTGTTTTTTTTGTTGTTTTGTTGTTGTTGTTGTTTGTCACCCGGCTTCAACAACGAATACAATTAATTTCATTGGCTGAAAGTCACGTGACTTAGTGCTGCTGGTAGATCGTTCTCTGAAGGTAGCTTAAAAAACGTAAAATGTTTGCATTACAAAATTTTTGAAAAACTAGCATTACAGTAAAAATGCAGAAATCCGAATTTAAGAGCGATGAACCTTATATTAGGTTTTTGCTGTTAATACAAGAAAAAATCTTTCGTCGTACAGATATTTTGGGAATATTAACGATATTATTAACAATAAAGTTTATAATTTCGTATTTTTGAGATATACATATTAATAGAATTATACATTTTAGTACAAAATTTATTTATCTTATTTCTCATTGTCTACCTGATGTCCTATTGTAAAGGAAACTGTCTGATTTCTAAACAACTATTCGCTGCATACAAAAATGTTCATATCAGTGAAAGGACAATGTTAAAAATAGGTGATTTTTGGCTTATCCGGGGAACGCATAAATCATAAAAAAATCAATTGATTATTGTTAATTAACATTAAAAATGGCCCAGAAATACGTCAGATGGCTGGGCAAATGTCGCTACTACCCCTAAACCTATATAAACTACCCTTAAATAGCTTTAAATGGATAATCATTAATTATTGTTATAAAATTCATGTAAAATGAAAAAAATGCTTGAAAATGATTTGAACAGACAGTATGTCAATATGAAAAGTGATAAATAACTGTAAAAATGTCCATTCCACCCCTAAAAATTAAAAAAACGACTTTCAAAAGCTAATGGTGAGCTTACTTCGACATCAAAAATAGATAATGCTTAAATGTTCAAGGGAACGCCTATTGCTAGAAAAAAATTATAGATTACTGTCAAAAAATGCAAAAACTGATACTAGAGTACATTAAGTAAGTGGGGAAATATTAATTGCACCCCTAAATCTATATAAACTGCCTTTAATTAGCTTAAAATAGATAATCATTATTTATTGTTGTAAAATTCGTTTAGAATGAAAAAAATGCTTAAATCACTTTTAAGGTTCATTTATACTATTGCGACCTGAGAAATGGGTGCAAAGATAAATTGCCATTTTTTCAGTACGCGCTCACAAAGTGAGAACAATTGGCGCTATTTCGCCATTGAATGGGCACTTTTACAGTCATTTATCACTTTTCCTATTGACATACTGTCTGTTCAAATCATTTTTAAGCATTCTTTTCATTTTACACGAATTTTATAACAATAATTAATGATTATCTATTTAAAGCTATTTAAGGGTAGTTTATATAGGTTTAGGGGTAGTAGCGACATTTCCCCAGCTATCTGACGTATTTCTGGGCCAAATCTAATGTTAATTAACAATAATCAATTGATTTTTTTATGATTTATGCGTTCCCCCGGATAAACCAAAAATCAGCTATTTTTAACATTATCCTTTAAATGTCTATTGTCGCCAAATTTATTTGGATTTCTTATAAAACCACCTCAATCGTCGAGTTGATTGATATTGAGGTCAGGTCACCGTATTTCTCGCCGTAAAATGATCAGATTTGTGGTGTTTTTAGGTACAAAAATCTCGAAAAATAAAAAACGTATAACTAAAATAAAATTATTAATGTTTTGTTCATCCACTTTTACTCTTTAAATTCTCCTCAAATAATATAATAACTTTTAAAATGTATTTGTAAGGCACACATTATTTTGTTATTCTAACCCCACATTTTAACAATTTTCCATGGACCTTATAAATCATGGACCGGCCCTAGAAAGAGAGGTCCGCTGTCCTGATGTGTACAAGAGGGATGAAGCTAGTCCGGACAAAAACAGATGTTCTATGACAGAAAAATATATAAACATAACCTGACAAAGCCTTTCCTGTTAATATTGTTAATGATTTGTATGCCTTTTGTGATTTAGTTGTGTTTAGTGTGTTTATTAGCAATAGTTTTTTAAGACTCATAAATTATGGTGGAGTCGGTCTGTCACCGTAAATGTCATACGTCTGTCATTTACGGTTTTTGTTTTTTTTTTCGGCCAATGATCAGTGGGTTTTTGCCCGGACTAGCTCTATCTCTGTCGCACACATCTGAGCATCAACGATTTGTATAGGCAGAAAACGATTTCGGGCGCGTCCATGATTTATAGGGTCTATGCAATTTTCACATACTTATAAACAAAAGTGAACAATCTTATTTGCAGAACTATGTAAGTTTATGTTATAACAATATTTAGATCTACAGTTAAATTTTAAGAAAATATATGTATTTTGAAAGATTTCTGTACCTAAAAATTTGTTGGTTAGACCGCTTCCTGTCGTTATTCATATATTCGTTTTACTTCGGTACCTCGCAGGTGGCATAAGATAACATTCCTGTTATTTACTAAGTTCTATATTATTCAGTTCTTAAATGTCTAAAATTATTTGTATTTGTAGAAAACTCGATTTCAAAAATACCGCGCCCTTAAATAATATAGTACGAAGAAATTAAGAAAATCCATTAATTACTATATTTTATGTAACTTAATCATTGAGAATTTTTGAAAAACAAGTTTCAAACAAAATATGTTTAGTAATAAGTGAAATAAGATTCCGTAATAAAAAATTAAAATTGCCCTTAGGATTCTGGAAAAATACTATTTCTTCCTCGGATGAATTTTTAAAAAAAATTTTTTTTGCAGCAATAATAAGATACTTCCTTTAAAATATGACACTCGGTATATATTTTGTCCAAGTATTAAGTAGTTATGACTAAATTTACCCTTTAGAGCTAAAAAGTATATACCATAAGATTGACTTCTTAATTTACTTACTGCTCTACACTGAGAGAAATGTAGTGTTAACAAAACTATCAAAATTTTGATGCTATTATAAGTTAACTAACGTCTTTTACAATATTTGTACCTTTTAGAGTTTTTATTTTTTATGCCCGTATTCTTTTGGTGTCCTACTAATTTTTTGCACGCTTCACAAAACAAAGTAACTAAAAAGCAATAGTTTTTATGTCAATTAAACAAACAAACTTGTTACATTTCGCCTACCTTGTTTATCGCGTTGTGTTAGAAATAGAGACTTGTTATTATAAAAACTATATAACGATTGCAAATATCCAATAATTCGAATTAATTAAAAGAAAACGTGGGCTATCCTCATTTACATGATTTTTATACACCTACATTTCACTTGACACCTGATTTTTATAAAGGTCCTACACTTATTTTTAAATACTTATAAATATCTGATTTTATACACAAACAAATTGAAAAACAGCAATTTAGATGTTATTTGAACTTATTTGCTCGTTGTTGTTGTTTCTCTTAATTCGATGTGACTTTATTAATGAGATATGTGGTTTGTGCTTAAAAAAATTGTAGAAATGAATAGAACACAATTTAGCTAAAAAAAACTAGTTAGTATAGCCATCTAATATCGCTTATATGGCGGTAGTTTCTCTTGTAAAAGTGAGTTTATGCCTACGGAAAAATAATGTGTATGTTGTTGTTACTGTGGTGTTAAAGTTGGCCTTTCGTTTTATACTGAAAACAGTACCATATGTTTACTTCAATAAATTAACTAGAAACTACTATTATTGAAAAAGAAAGTCGATCAGTATCCAATTATGGGAGCACAGATTCATTGTTTATCTCACAAGATGATGTTCATAGATTTTGCAAGTATGATGAATGAAACAAAGTAACAAACAAGCCTTTTCTCATGTTTAAACACTAGCTAGCCTATACAGGGTGGACCGTAAGCTAAATGGCCCATGCAGACATACTTGATTTTTTACTTCAAAATATTACGATTTAAGCTAACTTGGCTTAATAAAATGTTGATAATAAAAAGATACAGGGTGTCAAAGTTTGACTTTAAAAAGTGAGGTTTTGTAATAATTACACTGTGTTTGATTGTATCAACTTTAAAATTTGGGAATTGATGTTTTTGGATATGAGAAATCATAATCTGTTGTCTATTTCGACATATTCCCTAGAGGGCGCCACATGCGCCATATCTGTGACGTAAATGTGAGCGTAACTTTTTTAGCCATAACGTTATCACATTTTTTATTAAAATATCTTAAATCTACAAAGTCCTAGAAGGGCCATTTCTACAATTTTTTTAAGTTTAGACTTTAATCTGTCTGAATTGAGACTTTAATCACTGCATTCAGACTTTAATCTCTGAATTCAGACTTACGAACGAAATTATGGGGCAAGTCGTAGCACTCGGAGCTTTCTAGATAGCGAATTGAGATTTAGAGGACATAATATACAGGGGAAAATGAAACTTTACGATATTTGTCATCAACTATGTAATTTTACAACACCCTGTATAATTTTACTGTTTTTGACCACTGAATTTCCTTAGGCCTATTTTTATTTCTGGATCTAGATTGCCGTGATGCGTTAACACCAATTTCCTGATTAAATTTGATTGTACCATTGTCATGAACAGTACTATTTAAGTACTGAGTGTCTAATTAATGTTGTGCCTTTGAATTACACCTGAAATGCCTATAGCAAACAGCCGCAAATTGCTGTCAAATTTTTCTGTTTGAAGATATTTGAATGATCAAGACGGAATTCAGAGTGGGAAAGATAATAGTTTCAGTGTAAATGAAGATAATTGGCTCGGACGATCCCTTTGAATAATAGCAGCGTTCTGAAAATTAGTGTTTTTTAGTCATTTTTCGTGAATTTCAATCGACTCTAGGGTCTTAACTGTTGAGAGTTAAAAATTCATACTCCGCGAGAATTAAGTCATAGACAAAATTCAGCCACAAGTTGACCTGAGTAGCCCACTCTTTATAGAAAAAAACTTTGCTTGAAGTTTTGAAATTTGAAAAAATCCCAATATTCAGGCTATGAAACGAGCGTGTTGACTGCGAGATAAAAATCTGATACTCACAGAATCTACTGTTCTTACCTTCAACTTTAAATGACTATATCACTTGTTTTGTTATTTTCATGTTTAGTGCAGCAAATTAATAAGTAAAAATATAACTCGTGTAAATTTTGTTGTTTGGGACCCTAGAGAAGAGATTTTCAAAGTTACACTAAAATCTAAAATGAGTCGGCTTTGCCAATTAGACGATTTCAAATGGTACCCATACTTATCATTAGTCTTAGAAATTGATCATTTTCAGTTTAATAGCGTGTCAACAATCTGTTGCATAGTTCCTTGTAGAATATGTTAAAGCAGTAGGCACCAATAGTAAGTTAAATTTTAACAATTATTAGACAAAAGTTATGTTAAAGTTAATAACTATTTCTAAATGTAAGGTATTTATCTAGTCTTGATTAAAATTATTCTACAAAATCGAAAAATTCTGAGATAATAATTTTTCATGTTCAGATATGAGATGATGACTTATTTGTTGGCAATTAAATTTCCATGACCGTGCTGGGTAACGAAAATGTTTGAGAGGATTTCGAAATAGATTACAACTTGGTATCAACAATTAAAAAGATCTGTTAAAGAATTTAGGGAGAAAAAGTCAAAAAATTTATTCAGATTGGGGATTATCCATAAACAAATTCAGGACGACTATCTGGAGCTATCTGGAGAATCAGTTTGACTTCCATTTTAAAAACGTTGCTTGTTGATAAGTAAGGGAATTTTGACGCCTACTATGTTAAAATATTGCACATGAACTAAGCAGCTGATTGTCGAAAAGTTTTTTTCCCGAAAATAGCCAATTTCTGAAACTAATGACGATGAATTTAAGTACTTATACCTTTTTTTCATAAAAACAATGTAGGTTTAAGATTTTTTAATAAAAATCGTGATAACGTTGGGATAAAAAAAAGTTACGCTTACATTTACGTCACAAATATCGCGGATGTGGCGCCTTCTAGGATATACGTCGAAATAGAAAACAGATTATGATTATTACAAAAAATTATTTTTAAATTCCAACTTTGACACTCTGTATCATTTTTATTATCAAGATTTTGTTAAGGCACGTTGACTTAAATCGTAATATTTTGAAAAATCTAGTATGTCTCCATGGACCATTACTTGCGGACCACCCTGTATTAAATATTACGTAATAACTCCTATAATTCTTCAAGACCTTTCTTTTATATTGTTTATGTTGCACTTTTGCATGTTTTTTTTCCTCTGAATGCACCAACGAAGTGACTTAGCTTTTAACAAGTATAAATAAATTTTGAAATAAAATTTACAAGCCGTGTAACCTCAAATGGCGAATGAATAAGTATTATATTTCCAATTATGAATGCATGCTGTTTCTGAAAATAGAATTAATAAAGCCACTTAATTAAGACAGTCTGTGTTTATAATTATTCACTGGAGGACTTTTAAAATACCATGGCATGGTTCAAAGATTTTTAAATGTGTAATCTGAAAGTTCATTTACGTCTTCATATTCTAACTCTCACATTATATGGATAGATAAATTATTTTTCAAATCTTCAAGATAAAATAGTATACTAAAAAAGATATATAATACCATCATGAACAAAGGACATAATTTTCAGTCAATTTCTTTTGTACACAAGATGTAGCGTGTATAATGAATAAAAATTTAACTACAACTATCTGACGAAATAGTTCTATCTTTGCCTTCTGTTTTTATATAAATTACACATTTTTTAAATTTAATATTTATTTAATTTTAGTCATAGATACGTCTCTAGATTTGCTTAAGAATCGCCCTGTATAAAATTCATAAAATTCATTTACCATTTGAATACCCTTTTGACATTAGAATATTGCAACACTTTGTATGCGCAACAAAAACAAATTAGGCAAAGCCGTAATATACAGGGTGTTTGGTAAGTATACGGTATACTCTCGAGAATGTATAGGGGTGGTCAAAATAACCCTAGTTTGTCATAAAAGCAGTTCCTAAAGTCCCTTTAACGGAAATACAGGAGGACCTCTAAGGGGATACCCAGCGATTTATCTTTTGGGCTCTAACTTTTGAACAGATGTGTATAATTTAATATGTTTTAATATTTTATATATAGGCGATAAAGGCTCATACTACAGTAGATGTTTTACACTGTCGGAGAAGTCAGGAACGGAAAACTGATTTTTTAAATACTTTGGTCATTCCTTTTTTAAAAAGTACTCTACAATTGTGTCGATAGAATTAACCGTTTTCGAAAAAAAAATTGTATAACCATAAAACACAAGACGTTTTTATGTCGTTAAAAATGTAAATGTGTTGTCAAAATTGTCAGATTGATTGAGTTCGCAGGACTAATGGAGCATTATTCCTACAGCGAATTTGCTGTTAATTTAGCAACTGTATAGAGGTAAGAAGAATTTATTCTGATACATTTCCAAATCACTTAAGCGCAAATATGTCAACATTAATGAGATGTAATAATAATAATGACAAATTTAATTATTTTAATACGAATTGTTAGTTTTCGTGTTACTCGGTTAATTATTTTTAAATAGCTTATGTTAATAATAATTAAATAAATTTCGAAAGTCAATGTTTAAACGTAATACAGGATGATTGGGGGAACCCCCAATATTTGAAAGGGGTGTTTAGGGAGTAAAAGTGAACAAAAAACATATGGTCGAATATCAACGGTTGCTGAGATAGCAAGGAAAATATTTTTGAGAAAGCTGTTATTATTTGATATTTTATTTTGAGTAAGTCATGCGTTCTGCGCTAATCGTGCAGTTGCTGAATATTGACGTCGCTTCCCGAACAGAAGAGTGCCCGATAGAAATGTATTCCAGACAGTCTTCAACAATGCATGTGAAACTGTGTGAGAATTACATCTTAGAGGCAAGCTGGTCTTGGTCTAGCAGTAGAAGAAGACATTCTAAATATGGTAGAACGTAGCCTGGGTGTAAGTACAAGGCGCATTGCAACCCGTCTCCAAATTAATCAAACTACGGCATGGGAAGTCATTCACAAAAATGGTTTAAATGTCTATATTCAGCGCGTCCAGAATCTTCAGGACGGTGATAATGATTTGCGGTAGCATTTTTGCAATTGGATAAGCGCAAACCATACACTTTACAAATACATTTTGTTCACCGATGAGGCTCAATTCACTCGTGATGGAGAAAATAACTGTCACAATGAACATCGTTGGTCAGATGAAAATTCGCACGCCACGGTAGAAAGTAACTTTCAGCATCGGTTCAGCATTAACGTGTGGTATGTTTAATAATCAATTACTTGATATGTAGTTTTTAGAAAATAATTTGACAGACCCATTGAACATTAGGCAAGACGTGCTTTCAGCATGATAGTGCCCTGAACACTTTAATCGTGTTGTGATTAATCATCTTAACAATAGCTTTCTACAACGCTGGATTGACCGAGGTGGTTTCCAAAATTGGCCACCAAGGTCACCAGGTTTGAATCTCCTTGATTACTGTCTTTGGGGATGGTTTAAATAATTAGTATATGCAACAAAAGTGAACACGAGAGGCCCTATTCGATCGGAATGTCAATTGTACAGCACTCATAAAATCCCCGTGCACTTCAACATCTTTTCGAGCAGTCTGCATCGAGGTGGACGGTGTTATATTTGAAAATTCATTTCATTAATTTCGGTTTATTAGATCTAATCAATGTTATAATTAACTTGGATAAAAATATTTTCGACCATATGTTTATTAGGCTTTTTTGTTCACTTTTACCCCCTGAACACCCCTTCCGAATATTGAGAGTTCCCCCAATCACTCTGTATAAACACTTAATTTTTTGCTAGTTTTATTTAAACAAATGTAGAGTACCTGTTTTAGAGAGGAATGACTGAAGTATTTAAAAATTCAGTTTTAGCTTCTATAAAATGATATTTAAAATTTTGGGTCAACGAATGTGGTGGCAAGTCCGTTCCTGACTTATCTGATGTGTGAAACATATACTGCAATATGGTTTTATGAGGCTTTATGGTCTACATAAAATATTAGAATTTCATTAAACTATACACGTCGGTTCAAAAGTTAGAACCGAAAAGGTAAATCGCTGGGTACTCCTTAGGGGCTCTGTATCTTCGTTAAGGGGCACTTTAGTAGAGTATGTCATAGATTTACCAGGCACCCTGTATTTTTAAGGAGGACCGTAGTTTGAAAAGAATAGAGACCTCTTTTTTTCTAAAAGTGATACTAAAGTTTTATGGTTTACTGAACAAACAAACATAAAGATTAAACTAGTAATACCAGTTCACACTTCGTTTGTGCATCTAACAGCGTGTCCTTAACCCTCCTACTTACTATCACCCTTTCTGTTCCCTTTTGCACACCCCCAGATGTCGAGCAGGAGCGCTCGCACAATGCCCTCATGGAAGGGGTGGAAAACTTCAAAACCTCCACCCTCAAGCGCACAGATACCAAAGAGAAGATCGTGTTACCGAATGCCGAAGGTAAATATAGATTGGAGTGCCTTTTCGGTGGGGCTTTAAATACATTCGCATATGCTCTTGCTACACTCACACCCTGCTTTTGTGGCTTCCTTTTCTATTAACCCTATTTCGACACACTTTTGTACAGGACGCGTGTAAATGTAATATGTTGAGGCGGGGACACGCGACTTTTACCAGAGTCGTACTCACCCCTCATGATTTCAGGTCTTCGGTTATTTCTCAATACTAAGTACTATAAGTTTTAATTGCCGTGTATGTTTAAATTTAAATAACTATACATAATGCATAAATACTAACGAAATTCGGCTGTCAGCCAATTGACAGCTAACAGCCAGCCAATGACTGGCTCTGGTGGATGTTTTCAAAAGAAATAGCACAAATGGTACTAGTGAATCTACAGCTAAACATTTACATAAAAATGACTTTAGTAAAATGTTCACTCCTTAGAAGATACAGCCCTTCAAAGATTCCGAAAAAATATGCAGTAACGGTTGTAATTTGAAAACCAAAAAAGGTATAATACTCAAATTTAACACAAATTTTTTACTAATGCATGCGCAACTTAACAATTTTTTGACAATTTCTGCCTCTTGAAGAGAATTAAAATAAGCACCCCTTAATTTATTGGTTGCTACAATTTGTTTGACAAAAATTGAATATTGGAAAATACATATCAGATAGTCTGGTTTATTTTAAAATTTTTAGCTCGCTTACTTTTTTCCTCTAAAACCGAGTCTAAAGCTAACTGTTTATTATCAAAAAAATTAAACTCATTGCCATTCGCGTTACAATTCACACGATTGCAACTGAGAAATGTTTAAGTAGGCGGCTGTCATGCTAATTTTTGTAATTAGAACTTTTCTTCTTGCTGGGGCATAGTATTCCCGACATTAAAAAAAAATCGCAGCATAGTTAACATAATCATTATTAGTATAATGATTATTTTTTTATTTTTTTTGTTAATAAATGGTTAGTCTTAAAGCAGTGTGAATACTTAATTTTTGTCAAACAAATAAGTTATAGCAAAAAATAAATTGGAGAGGCTTATTTCAACCCCTCACAAGGGACAGAAATTTTCGAAAAATCGCTGAGAATTTGCATTTAAATAACTGGCACACTGAGAAAATTGTTTACATTAGCATTATAAATATTATCATACCATACAGAAGTCTTTTAAAAACCTAGTATGACTTAATTACTGTAAGTTATAAGTATTTTTCACGGTGTAATGTACAAACAGGTACCATTCACTGTTTTTTCAATTAAAAGCTAACATAGCTTGCTTCTGTTTTCCCTAAAAAGTTAAATCTAATGATCACTCACGTAAAGTGTACGTGTGTGCATAAAGTACCAAAAATTTCTCTTATTTCTTTCTCGTAGATATAAAATAGTTCGTATGAAATCTATACCTTAATTCTAAACATGCGTAATCAGTTACATTCCTTATTAAAGAGAAAGTAGGTAGGTAATTTATATCTTCATTTACTATTTGTTTGCCTTATAAGACAGTAATTAATATGTTTATTCTTGTTCTTGAATATCATTCGCAAAAAAGTATGTCGCCCCTGGCTATACATCCAAAATTTACCCATTTCACGCATGATTGTTTTTGTGTAAACAGACGTTACCTCTTTAAGGTATAAGGTATAATGGACGACTTGTTTCGGTTGGTTTACCATTAAGGCGGTTAATCTGTTTGTTTATAGTTTTTTGTTGTAAACACTTTCCACAAATTAACTGATTTTAGTATACTATTATCGGTTTAAACGTTTTAGCTGTATTTATCTTAAAGTGCGTAGATTTTAAACAGACAAGTATAGTAAATATAAACCAACCCTTAACAGAACCAGGCAATCTCTATAAAGATTTAAACCATGCTTCCTTAACACACAATAGAGCGTATAGGAAAAATTGATCATGTTGACTGAGCTGAACACGTAGGCTTGAAAGTTTTTGTTTTGGAAATTTTCTTATTTTGAATAATTTGTTTATGTAGATTTTTTTGCACGAGCACGACGAGTGTAGCAAAGTAGTTTTTTCCAAATTTGTTCAGTTTCAGACTAATATAATGTTTCTAAACTATATATTTAAAAAAATATTGGTGTAATTATGTTCAGTAATAATTAAACTACAGTATATTAGATTATTTTTCATTTTATTCTAATAGGTTGGCTAACTCCTTTGATATTGTCGAATATGGTATCGTTTTTGGCAGTAAGTTGTAAATCACCTTGATAGCGGACGCAGGTTATTTTAAGAGTAAGCCGACTTAGTAAAATGTCTTCAAACGATGACGATATCAAATAATGTTAAAGTTTTATCTAAATTTGCGTTTTGCGTTATATTAACTTTAGAAGGGTGGTGTTTTACGCTAGGTCATTGCAGTTCACATTACACCTAGTGCTATCGCTTGTTTATCATTTCATAGTGTTTATAATTAACAACAGTAACGCATTTAATTCGCGTTATTTTTTTAGCTCTTATCAGTCGCCACAAACCGCAGTTCTTCGAACCTCGGATTTGCTTTTTTCCAGGTTGAAATGCATACACCAGCCGACATATGGCGAGTGGTGATTTGAAGTCAAATACTTTCAAATTAAAAGTAACAAGGAGCCTGTTAAGAGTGATGTATCGCCAAGTTTTGCACGCATGTTAATAATTGATTATATTCACATGGTCTCAAGTCGAATCGCTGGTTATTCCGACTGTAGATATAGAGTGTCTCAAAAATATAATCGCCATACATGAGTGTATAGTGTGTTGCTTAACTGTAACCTGTAAATTATTACAATAATTCCGATAAATATAGCTCAGCAACATTGTTCACAGTGGTTCTTGACATTGAAGATAGATTAGAGAAATATCTAACTTAATTTGAATCTAACAGTTTGCTTTAATAAATCAGAAAACAGTGATGGAAATAAAATATAGATTTGAGCGGAAAACCAATTATTATTACTAAAAAAATACAGATGTTTTGCAATCACACAGTAACAAAATGAAAAGTAAGTTTTGGTATAGTTACGGCAAGAATTGAGACGACTTATGTCACGAACAAGTGAGTAATTCATCATATCGTCATCGAAATGTTTCAGAAACTGCAACTGATAATAATAAACTATATACTACACTAAATGTGTGCACTATACAGGGTGAATCTTAAATAAGTACAAATATTTTAACCAGCAGTATAGTTTTGTGTGTAGAACACATAATTAATAGTTTTTTTACAAAAAAATCAGAAATAAAAAAGTGAAATTTTAAATAAATTTCGTAATTTTTCAGCAGAAAACTTGTTGAGGGCCGCTGGCCTAGGCAAACCCTTCATACTTTTATGAGTCATAGTGCTGCAGACTGAACGTGTGGTTCACAGTGTTGCCAGTATTACACAAATGTATTTGCTTCAAGGAAGAAAAAATCAACTTTTAGCGAATTTTGTCAAGTGTAACATTTTATATTATTTTTTATTATCAAACTGTCATTGACTGTCATGACAGATTATCGGAAGCCCAAGTCAAACTTGTTAACCCCACATAATGCATGAAAATAACAATAAAATTTGCTAAAAGTTGACATTTTTTCCATTTTAAATAAAAAACGCGTGCATAGTTTTTCGTTATTCTTCATAAAATAACTTAAGGAAATTGTGTTTTGTGTCCCTTTCTAACAGTGTACAATGACATTTAACTTGTGAAATGTGGATTACTGATTAAATAGTTAATTTTTTAACAAACAGGTAAGCTTGTGTGCACGTTTATGTATAATTTTTGAACATTGGACATAGTAATATCACGTAATATCTTCCTAAATATTTTACGGTAGTATTGAACTTGCGGAAATTCATTTTTAATCGTTGAAGTATAGTAAGGTTAGTTCAGATGTTAAAATTTATGTTAATATTGCTGCATATCATACTACATACCCAATTTTACTGTACTTATGCTTAAAACAAGTATTTTTAAAATAGAACTATTACGTTAAAGGAAACGTAATATTTATATTGGAGGAGATATGGCAACCTCGCAACAAATCATATGTTTCATTACGTTGTTGGATGAAAAATCAGCCAGCGGTCCTCAAAATGTGGGTATTTTTTTTAAAAATTAATATCTCCGTAAATATTAGAAATTTTTAAAAATGGCTTTCACTAGACTGATTTAAATGACGAACTACACCAGCAGTTAAAATATTTGTACTTATTTAAGATTCACCCTGTATATTGCACTAAATTACAAAAAATTATTATTTTTAACACGACAAACTATCGAAAATCATGTTGACAATTAAAACAATTAATTGCGTAACGTCAGTCGTCACGTAAGTTGCCTGAATTCTTAACTGAACTTCTTGTCTGAACAATAAAATTATGTTCTTTTTTGAAAAAATATAGACAATAAATTCAGACATTAGTCTGACCCTTGTACAAGGACTTACCTAACCGGAATCATTGTTGAAATTGTCTTTTCCAATATATATACATATACAGGGTGAATCTTAAATAAGTACAAATATTTTAACCAGCAGTATAGTTTTGTGTGTAGAACACATAATTAATAGTTTTTTTACAAAAAAATCAGAAATAAAAAAGTGAAATTTTAAATAAATTTCGTAATTTTTCAGTAGAAAACTTGTTGAGGACCGCTGGCTTAGACCGACCCTTCATACTTTTATGAGTCATAGTGCTGCAGACTGAACGTGTGGTTCACAGTGTTGCCAGTATTACACAAATGTCTTTGCTTCAAGGAAGAAAAAATCTCAACTTTTAGCGAATTTTGTCAAGTGTAACATTTTATATTATTTTTTATTATCAAACTGTCATTGACTGTCATGACAGATTGTCGGAAGCCCAAGTCAAACTTGTTAACCCCACATAATGCATGAAAATAGCAATAAAATTTGCTAAAAGTTGACATTTTTTCCATTTTAAATAAAAAACGCGTGCATAGTTTTTCGTTATTCTTCATAAAATAACTTAAGGAAATTGTGTTTTGTGTCCCTTTCTAACAGTGTACAATGACATTTAACTTGTGAAATGTGGATTACTGATTAAATAGTTAATTTTTTAACAAACAGATAAGCTTGTGTGCACGTTTATGTATAATTTTTGAACATTGGACATAGTAATATCACGTAATATCTTCCTAAATATTTTACGGTAGTATTGAACTTGCGGAAATTCATTTTTAATCGTAAGGTTAGTTCAGATGTTAAAATTTATGTTAATATTACTGCGTATCATACTACATACCCAATTTTGCTGTACTTATGCTTAAAACAAGTATTTTTAAAATAGAACTATTACGTTAAAGGAAACGTAATATTTATATTGGAGGAGATATGGCAACCTCGCAACAAATCATATGTTTCATTACGTTGTTGGATGAAAAATCAGCCAGCGGTCCTCAAAATGTGGGTATTTTTTAAAAAAATTAATATCTCCGTAAATATTAGAAATTTTTAAAAATGGCTTTCACTAGACTGATTTAAATGACGAACTACACCAGCAGTTAAAATATTTGTACTTATTTAAGATTCACCCTGTATAAACATAAAAATTATATATTTGAAATTTTCTAAAAAAGTAAATGTGAAAAACAAAAAACTATTAATTCTAATAACATTTACAACAAAAAAAAATGAGAACGTACATAAATTTTAGAAATGTAAATAAATTCACAAAGATGCAACAAGAAACATATCTTAGTAGAATATACCTAAGCATACACAGAACATAATAGGACATACGAAACCTAACATTGATATTTTAAATTTAGCTAGACCATAAGTCAAATTGGCAAGTTGCCTTATTTTTTAGTTTGTTAATTATGTTCCTGTTTGATTTCAAATTTATAATTTTTGTACCTAATACTTTTATTTTGACGTTTTCTAGAACATTCCAGGCTATATTCGATTTGGTTCTAAATGCGTTCGAGGACTTGGGAAACTTCGAGAATCCTAAAAACATATATAAGTGGGTCGGTTTTGCCTCCACAGTTGAGCAATCGATCAGGAATGACAGAAACGTCAAAGTAAATATTTGACAGTTGAATTATTTGAAGTATAATATTTGTTGTGAATCAAGTTTTGTTTTTCTACATGGAGTGTCAAGTCTAAGTCAACTTAAAGGTTCCAGTATTATTCGTTGTGTAACACACATATAAGTACATTAGCTTAAGAACATACAGAACATTCAAATATGACATTATTAATATATTTTTTGTGTTATATAATTTTTCCAGAAATACAGCTATGTATTTTCATTACTAGCCTTAAATATACCTGCCTGTATATTTTTCTTGAAATATAATATTCATAATACTATTATTATGTTCCTCATAAGCCATTGAAAATAAAACTGTTGCTAAAAAGATAATTTTTTATTACTTAGTGACTGTTCATTTGTTTTTAATTCGATCAACTGTCGAAACAGCCTGATTTATAAATTATTTGCTTGGAAATAGCAGGTAATTATATTAAAAACTGCATTTTAACTTGCCCTGTATATTAGCACAAAATAGTCACTACCGATGATGGAATATTAACATCAAGCTACTAACTAGGCAGGATTTCTAATGCTTAAAATAATTCGCTAACCGAGATGTACATCTCAAAATCAATCAGATTGTCACGTATGAATGGTATTATATCTCGTGATTTATTCTATTTCAGATGTAGCAGCGGAGAAAACCGAAAGAGCTCTCATTGAAGGCATCGAACATTTCGATACCAGCAAATTGAAACACACCGAAACGCAGGAGAAGAACCCGTTACCAGATAAAGAAGGTAACTATGTCGTACTGCTTATTATTTTGATTTTATTTTCGAGTTTTTTAGTTTAAGTTTATTTACGAACACAAATGCATGCATGTGTGTAATTATATGCTTGTGCTATGCGTATAAGAATAAACAGTAATTATCGCTCAGAATGGATAAGAGTACTTTTTTTACTAGGTCATTACACTCGGGTACCTTTGTAGTCCTATTAATAACATAGTAGGAATATTTTGTTTGATCTTCTTGTTTTGATATACTTAGATTCAATTTTATATTCAATGTAAGAAGTAGAGCAGAAAAATGGTATCCTTGAATTTTGATACACGAGTAACTAATTTTTTTGCATGATTTGTGTTTAATATTATAAACTCGAGGCATAGCAGCTTACAATACTAGTCTGTCGATTCACCTGAATTTCAATACAGAATTCTGTAATGTACTGTACTGTGGCGACTCCAATGTTACTTTTTGGAAACACACATATCAGGCCCTAAATGTCAGAGTTTGACATTTCATATTCAATTTGTAATAGCTTCCCTTTCAATAATACCTCCTTATCTAATTTAGCTTATTTAAAATGTATGGATTTTATATCTACTATTTTAAAACTTTAGATATGCGACATTATTATTCCGGTACTCCACGCAATGTGCTTCTGTCGAAATATTGTAGATTGTTAATAAAATACATACACAATAATGGACTGTTACTTCACTTTTCCCATGAAAACCACAATACTTGTTTTAAGTTGTATCAATTTATAAATTTAAAAATAACGCTTTAACAGAAACATACACTAACATATATTTGAAATTTGTCATAATTTTTAAGAAACGTCAAATTACTTCTACAAACAATTGACAGCTATGACATATATGATGTAGAATGCTGCCACGGGCAATGGAACAGACTAGATATAGCACGGTCGCTGCGATTTAGCAGATGATGGTTGTGCATTCTAAGTTTTATAGAGAAAAAAGAAGTTCAAATCGAAGAAAGTAAAAAGCATTGCAATGCCTTGATTTTGTAGTAAATTTTTTGCGTATTACGCATGTATCTAATAGCTTTTGCATGTCAGTCGTGCTACAAGAACGCACCCATCAGACCCTTTTAGATGGAGTGGAGCACTTTGATAAAACCACCATGAAACACACGGAGACTACGGAAAAGGTAGTCTTACCAGACAAGGAAGGTGGGTGATTGTGTATTTATTAAATTCCTTTTATTGCAAATCAGGTTTCGTCTTTTCCATAATAAGTGTATTTCTAGTGTTTTAGCAATTAATTAACTAGAATTTAGATTGAGAGATGTAATAATGATCTTATTTGGTAGAGTTGTTGATCAATTTAATTTTTTTTTTGAACTGGGTGTCTCAATTTTTAGGTGTAACGGCCGCTAACAGTATTTGATAAAAATGAATTGTGCAAATAAAGAGTTAAAAGAGCACAAAACTGATGAATAGTAAATAAACAATGGAATAAAATTATGAAAATAAATAAAAATGTATTGGTAATTATTAGATTTTTGTATGTGAAATATAAAAATGAATAGTTGTTTATCAAAAATTTATATTGGGACATTTAGAGGTGACATTTCTATTTAATTTAATTTTGCTACATATAAAGTCACAGCAGGCTGGTTATTTAATAAAAGCGATTTGATCTTCAACTGTTTTTGACTTATGTTACTGGCCTTTATAACCTATAAAAAGAAACACTACAAGTTATGATTTAAATAATGCTAGAATTGAACTAATAAATATTTTAAAATTATAATAATCTTGACATTAATTAGATGTATTTTGACATTAAAACTGTATGTTTGCATGACATTAATTGCTTTCGCATGCTAGTTGTGCAGCAAGAAAAAACCCACCAAACGCTCTTGAACGGAGTGGAGCATTTTGACAGAACCACCATGAGGCATGCCGAGACAGCGGAAAAGGTGGTTTTGCCAGACAAACAAGGTAGGAGGTCCCGCTTAAATTTTCTCACGAAGCAAAAAATGCTTAAAATATTTAATAGCGGTAAAAGTGTATAACGGCGGTATTAGCAAATTAATTTAAATAGTGTCAACTTGTAATTTTATAAACATAAAGCCTGTTTTGGACTTACCAATTTTTGTCTCAAGAATAATGGAATAGTATTTATTCCAATACTGAGGGTTGAGAACCATAAACCAAAAAATTAAAATGTTGATTTCCTCACAAATGGTTGGTTGGTCAACCTCAAACAAGAGTATTTATCATTTTTAATGACAAAAAATTTATGATAATTTCTTCACCAAACACATACCCTTTATACCCTTTAGGACACTGAAATTTTAGAAATGCTGAAGCAGCATCTGTATAAAACTAACAAATGAAAAAAAAATGTTATAAAATTAAAGAAATTATAGCCAAAAATCAAATTAAAAAAATAATTTTGAAGTCACGGAGCTTCGTTAACATTGACTTTTTGAAAAAATGTTGGCACATTTTTTTTTTTTTTTTGAGTAAATTAAATGTTCTATGCGGAGTTTTCGGACACTGTATAAACCTATAGCAAATAGCTAGTCACTCGGCAACCCACCAGACATATACCGGTTTCGAGCTTATTAGCTCTCATCAGTATGCCATAGAGAGGTAACCGACGAAAAACCCTCGTCGGTTATCTCACCTCAGAGTACTCGGTGTAGTAAAGCGATATCTAGTGGTCATTCACTACTCCTTGCAAAATTGAAAAGCCACAAATACGATGCTTTCTACATAGCAGTAGACACTATCGATCGCTATCGCGATTCTGTGTAAATGCAGATTAATTATATTCTAGAATGGTTTTTGTTTTCATTAATACTTTAATAAATTGGTCGTTTAAATTTAAAATGGTGTTGAAAACATGGTGCAAATTGGACCAATTTGTTGAACAATTAATGAGTTAAAATTTGGTAAATATAAAACATCAGGTTTCAGTTCTAAGGGCACTTAAAATTACCAGTTTATGGATGTAGTCGAGTATAAACCACTTTCTAAATTTTTTATATCTTTGCTCATTACACCACAAGTGTTTATTATCAAAAGTAGGCTAATACGATAATTTTCTAATGTAGGTTAATTATTTTACAGTAATTGAGCAAGAAAAGGGGCAGAGGAATCTCATCTCGGGGATCGAAAACTTTGACAGCACCAAACTGAAACACGCTGAGACACAAGAGAAGAACCCACTGCCAACCAAGGAAATCATCGATCAGGAGAAGAGCGCCTAAAATTTCTCCTCTTATCGGGCTCAATCGATTGCCAATTTTGTATTATTTTATACTTTTATATGATATTTGATATAACTATTTATATTGTAAGATACCCTCTGAAAAACTACGTTTATCATACGAAGACTAGCTTTTATTTCTCTAATTTCAAAACTATATAATCATTTGTACTTATTTTGTCTGACAGTTTATCTTTAGTGTTTACAAATAATTTAATTTGCATGAATTATATGGTGCTTCAATAAATTATAAAAATTGTACCATTACCTTGTTTTACTTGATTTCTTAAAACCCGTTTCACATTTTTCATTGTTTTACACAAGAAATTGGTCAAGAACTTGGCCAAAAAGTTGCAATTCACAAATTTGTAGCACATTTTTTGTAGACTATTTAAAATTGGACAACTTACCTATTTAGGAAAATTTAAGACTGCCAACTGTTAAAATAAAAAATCACAATATAATAACAGCTTTTCCAGACTAACATAACCACAGTAATAAACAGTTGCAAAATTACTATTGCGACATTTTGATGCACGATTTTGGATTCTTTTAGACTGAATAGATAATACATACAGGGTGTTTCCTAGCAATTCTGACCAAATGAAAGTGAATCCTCACCTCTAATTTTAAGATGAAAACGTGGTATAAAAGTTTCAAATATTAGAAAGTATTTCTTTCCTTTTTATGAAGACATGTAAACGCAGATTTCCAGGAAACTACTCTGCAGGCTAATGCTCAACCAGCATCGAGTTACACCTGAAAAACCTATAGCAAATAGTTAGTCACTCAGCAGCCCACCAGACATATACCGATTTCAAGCTTATTAGCTCTCATCAGTATGCCATAGGTGAGGTAACCGACGAATAACCCTTGTTGGTTATCTCACCTCTGAGTACTCGGTGTAGTAAAGCGATGTCTAGTAGCCATTCACTACTCCATGCAAGACTGAAAAGCCACAAACACGATGCGTTCTATATAGCAGTAGACACTATTGAAAGCTATCGATCGCTATCGTAATTTTGCAAACGGGGAATTTCAGGAAACAACTACTCTGCGGGCTAATGCCTCGACCAGTATTGAATTACACTTTGAAAACCTATAGCAAATAGCTGAAGTCACTCACAATAGAGGTCGATAGCTTGCAATGATGTTTACTATGTAGAACGCTTCCTGTCTGTGACTTTTTGATCGGACATGGAGTAGCAAATGGCCGCTACATGTAGCTTTGCTACACCGCATAGTCATGGTCCCTTTTGTTGGATTAGATGGACTAAAACAGTTAGGATTATTTATCAGTTACCTCGCCTATGGCATGCTGATGAGAGCTAATAAGTTTGAAACTGGTATATATGTGGGGGGCTGCTATTGTTCTCACCAAATAGAGATCTTACGAAATTTATATTTCCACTCAGAACTTCCAGTAGTTTAGTTATATGTAGATAGTTCAATAACTGTTTTGACGGAGTGCCATTACTTGCCATTACAGAAGTTAGAATGAAGAACATCTTATAAATAAAAAACTGCGATATTATAAAATGGTTTAATGGTTATTTCCATAATTTGTACATATTTCTATTTCAAATGCCCATCAAGTTCAGAGATGGGTGTAGAATATTTCTTAAAGATGGATAATTGTTAAAATAATAATATTACTTATTTAAACACATACCTACAGCAAATAGGAGGTATACCTACATTTTTTTTTATTTTATTCTTTGACCGAAATATACGAAAAAATATGTCTGGTTAATTAACAGATTTTCAAAGGAAATTATATAGATACTACGATTTTTCCTGGATACGCTACTGTTTTAACCTGTTATAGTTTCAAAATTGTAGAGAGTGACTCGTGTTATAAACCTGCTCACAATTTATAGCAATCAACACAACGAAATATACATGCAGCCCGTATATTTTTCCTATAAAATCGTGTGCCGCATATCTCTGAGAGCATACCCGATTACATAGCTTCTGCTACGCATGCGTTGCAGTAAGTACGCATGCACTGCTGCTTTTGATTGGCTACGACGAATTGTCGGATCCAACTGTTTCATTTCCAGCGCTATCATGGGCGGGTATGTCGTTCAAGCGGGCAAAATTTCCGGTATATCTTTTCGCTAATTTAATTATGAATGTAATTAATTTTATTAGTGATTTTGTGTTCTTAAGAATGGAAAATAATTCAAGCTCTACAACGTATTCTCAAAATCGTCCTAATTTAATAATTGAGGAATATCGGATGATGATATGTATGAAGAGTTTAGAGCGCGAGATCAAAATATGAGTGTAAGTGATGTTGAAATATGTATTTCTGTATTTCATTAACAAAATTGTACGTGAATAGCGATAGAATGGACGAAATAGTGATATGACGGAGAAACTATTTAAAATAAATATTAAAAAACAAGATAAAAAATTTTGAAATATTTTTATTATCTAACGCCTCGAAATTGGTAAAAACTGTTATATCACTGTTTCTACTCTAAAAGTAATGGATGTTATGTAATGCAATTTTTTTTTTATATCTGATCGCATTCAAATTTAGTACGCCTATGAAATGTTGCTCCTCGCACGCTTCACCCGTCGCGCTTGTCGACAAGCTAGCGATTAGTCACTCTCTACAATTTTGGCCGCTGACTATAGTCATGTTCATTTTACTCATTACAAAGAATCAAAGAAATATATCATTATTCTATTATAAAATAAAGTCGAAATTTGTTTGCGATGCTTCGATGACTAGTGTCCTTTCAACTATGCGCAAATCTGTCTACAAAAAAAGTTCATAATTTCAGGTATTGTGGTTTCGCGCTTCTGCACGTGTTCGGCTTTGATAAAGATAGAATTGTTATGGTCGGTAAGATGTTTAATTTTCTTATTCTGTGCCACTACTGTATTCATATAAAGCCTAACTACAGTTTTGTGAAGAGGTTGAGTCACTTAGAATATTTTTTTTAACTTTGAGGTAGATTTAAACTAAGAACATGGCCAAGATTACCAAAAGGGGAAGAAATCCAGGAGCAGTAGATAGCTGGTTGGACAATTTAGGGTTGTATCGAAAAAATGTGGCATATGACGAGACTTGTCTTTTCAGAGCAGTTAGCGAACAGGTGGGTGATTTCATTTTTTTGAATCAGGATTTATCATAAAGATATATTTACAAGATGCATCTAATATTTAAACTACATATAATCAAAAACTTTATACTTTATGTAGTGTAGAATAACTGGAATGTATGCATAATATGTATTATTTCTATTTAGCTGTTTGATTGTCAAGTTTACCATGAAAGAGTTCGCAAGGAATGCATAGATTATGCAATAAATAATTTTGAAGAATTTTCCAACCTTACAGACTCTTTTGAAGACTGGCTGGAACATATAAGATTGTTGGAAAAGCACATGGTAGTATGTGGTAATATAGAAATCAACATTATCAGTAGGAAGTATAGGTAATATTTTAAAAATTAAATTTCAGTGAGTTACTTATACTTTCTTTCAGTCGCGATGTCATCATTTTTGATGCAGTTCGCCAAGAAATATATCAAGTGACGAGCAATAATTTTCCGAGCTCACTTAAGTTGTGCTTAATGGACGAAGACCACTACGATGTGGTTTACAATAGGGAACATATCATGACGGCAGGTTTTTGTCAATGTATGTAGTTGTTTTTAAATACTGAACTATTTTTTACCTGATAAACTTTTAGCTATCGTTTACAAAATATTGTACGAACAAGTGTTTGTAATACCAAATGTAGATGAAATTGTGAAAGCCATGCTGTATGATAAGAGTAGTATTATTACTCAAACGGAGTTGACTGAAAAAAAGATTACAGAAGTGAATAATAATAATGAAATACTTCCAGAAGAAACAAGCGGGGATCAGTTAACTGTGACAAATAATAACATAGCTCCATTTCCCTTTAAAGTCGCTAAAGCGTTAGATCCTACGATATATAGAAATATAGAATACGATTCTTGGGGTGAGGTTAGGAGAGGTACGTTTTTACTTTATAATTATATTTCGGTGAATTTGTGATTGTTATAAATTTTAGAACTGCGCCTAGGGGAGTGGTACTACGGAGACGATAAATTAATTCTAGGGACAAGATGTATTTTAAATGATAAAATCACAAACGAATCGCACGATTGCTACATACAAGAGATCGTTAAAGATCGAAATGTGTGTGTTGTGTATCTCACCAAATTAGCAGAAAAACGGACTGTTAATTACAGTGATTTATCGCCAGAAAGCGACGCCAAACCTTGGCCATTACCCTACAGGTACAAATTAAAAAAATTAGTTCAATCCTGACATTTATGATTTGTTTTGGTAGATTTTCTAAAAATTTGGTGATAGCTGGGCCTCCACAAATTCCGGCTGCTGAAAAGACGTCAAGAAACTCTAAAAAACGTAAGGAAAAACGACGTACGAAAAGCTGTAGTGAAACGGGCCCTATGGCTCCGGAAGCTGTCGAAAACGTCAGTGCGTACGTTGGAGTTCCCCTAGTAAGTCTATTTAAATATTTTTATTTTAATATTATGTTTTGGTACTTTTCCTTTTTTCTATACATATACTGGCAGTAAATGAAATACTAAGAGAAGTAAAATAATATAATTCATCATAGGTCAATTATGAAATTTTAACATTAAAAATTTAGTATATAAAATGACAAATGGTTAATGCTGGTCACTGTGTGCACCATGACTTGCAATAATATTTGAACTATTTTTTACATTTTTATTATTACTTACATGCATTCAAATTTATATTTCAAAAATGATAATACAAACTTTGGCTAAAAATGCTCGTTAATTGCGGTCCTATACGAACCTAGGGACTTTAAATTAAAGTCCCTCGATTACCGCAACCGAAGTTGTTATTTTTCAATATTTTCACAATTTAGGAACTAAATGAATGAAGTCCCTAGATTATCCAAGTATTGCAAACACTTCCTATTTGCCCTAATCATTATTCACTTGTGATTAATGATTAATAACACTTCTGTCACCTAATTAAATTCTTCAGTGTGACAGTATCGGGAATAGAGTAACAAAACAAAAATTCTCTGGTGTCAATAATTGAACCCGAACTTCCTATGTGGAAGCTAAACACTTCTCACTATACCAATTGCAGCAATATTAACATTTTTCCGAATGATGGTACGAGTAGAAGTTTACTAATTAAAGTTTTATTTGCTTTTATAAATTTATTAAGTGAACGATGAATGTCAAACTTGATAGTAAGATGTTATGTCATGTTCATGTTATGAATGTCAAAATGTTGTATAATTTTTTGAGTAAAAAGTTTGCCAAAATATTGTTAATAGTGGTGGAAAAAGTATATTGCATATTATAATGGCTGTAATTCGCTTTAATTTATGACACTCATGAATTACATCCATCATTATATACTCTTGAAATATATACTATTTTTCATATTTTAAAAATACTTTCATGAACCAGAGAACCTTGAGCATTAATTTTCTAGTGTTAATATCTTCTAGCAAATGCATAATCCGAACGAGTCTGGGTATAGCGAAGGCGAGGTATCAACCGAAACGCAAACAGAACCGCTCGTCGAAGAAATAATCACACCAAACGTTCAGAATGCCACTGCTAGGTACCAATGGGGGGACCAAACGCAGTGGCATCCGTTACTACCGCCAACCCCAGACCCGATGATGTGGCCACAAACCCCTACTACTCCCCAAAGTATGTTCAACTTCAATATGAAGCCGATGATAGCTTCAGCACCGGTAACACCAGATGTGGTCCCATACCATGGTTAGTATAAAAACGTGTTTTTACAAAAAATCAATGGGACTATGTCTGGTTGTTTAGCAGGCCATAGTTATTCAGACATTTTTCAGATTCCAGTTTTCCGTTTTACTACAACTACCAAGTGGAGCCGTATTCACAGTACAGCTATTGGCCCCAACAACCCATAGAGTTGCAACCGCTCCAGCCTAAAATGGAAATTGAAAAATCTAGCGAAAATTCAAAAACTCCAGAAAACCAGAACCAAAATACCAATCCTTTCGTCGAAAACGACAACATTTACGAACAATCGACGATTCATTCACCAGCGAGACACACCGTGTGCACTAATTTGACGCCCCAAAGCATGCCTATGGAAATGTATTCGCCTATGATGCCATTACCACCTGGTACTCCTGTTATTTACGCTTCGGCACCACCGGAAATGGTCGTGTCCAGTCCACCGATTTTATATACTCCTCCCATGGATATGCAGTATCTTTCTCCTCAGTTTGTCTACCCTCCTACGCCACCGGCCGCCTGGTACCCCACGGGGGTCAATGCTCACGGGTTTATCTTCCCGAAACCGCAGTAAGTCTTTTTTCCTAATCAAATGTCCTTAATGAAGTATTACTCATTTTGAAAGGTACATCTATTTTCCGTGAGATATTTCAATTCTTAAATTTTGTTAAAAATATATTTTTGAAAAATATTCTCGCACTGCCAAAGAATTATCGTTTAAGTTCAGATTTATATTTGTAAAAATAGTTATTAGAGAAATATATTTATTTTTGTGTATTCATTTCATATTTTGAAGTTTTAAATTTGTATAATTAACAAATCCGAAGGTAACATTATTTTTAATATTATTTTTGTGTATATCATGTTTTTTTTGTTTCGTTTTGCTGATTACAAGAAACATTTGAAATATATAATTAAAGTTTCTTTTCCCAAACCATGCGATATTAAAATGTTCTTGTCTAAATTTGAAGTGAATATGTTATACTTTGTTTTTGCTTAATAATGATAATAATTAAAAAAATGGCTGTTTCGAAGATCTCATTTTGCATTAGAATATTATAGCTATTTTGTGTTTATTAGTCAGTATTATTTGTAAACACACAGTTGAAATAATTGTGATGTCTAATGTCGTTTAAGAATTAATTTTTTATTTACTTGTATATACAGAGTTTATATTTTGTTACCTATACTATGATATATATTGTTGTACAATAAAGTGTTATGAATTTCTTTTTTTTTTAATTAAGTATAGATATTCGTTGGAATAATTGAAATTTGGCATACAGAACAATAATATACCGTCTCTGCACACGCATAAGTTGCTTTTGTTGGTTACATAGCATAGATATATCGAATGAAATTGATACATATATACTGAGGCATCATATAGGCCTTGGAATAAAGCATGATTGCAGTTACACTGTTGCCAAACTGTGCTAAATTCTAGGTATTTTCGTTGGTTGTGATGTTATGGTATCCCTGTTAAAATTCTAGAAAACAATGGACCCAGCTAATGTGATGTCACAAGATATACAACCAGTAAAAGAAAGGATATTGCATCTTTTTTCTCCGTTAATAAATATTTAAGGAATTTCTTCCCAAGAATTCGATAGCAGAATGTTAATTACTAGTTTTAGACCTGGAGTATTAGACTTGGGATAAAAAGACATTGGAACTTGTACCTTTTTTTTCTTTTAATGTCGTGATAAGTCAGATATCATCCCTGTTAAAATCCCCAAAAACAGTGGACTCAATTAATATGACATCACAAAATATGCAACCTGTGGTAAAAAAAGATATGGCATTTTTTTTTCTCTATTAAATAACAAACATACAACTTTCTTCCTAAGAATTCGATAGCAAAATATGAGTCACTAATTCTATATCTGGGGTAAAAAAATACATTGGAACTTGTTCTTTTTTTTCTGTTAATGTCAAAGTCGTACTGTGATAAGTCCTAGGTATTTTGGTTGTGATGTTACGGTATCCCTGTTAAAATCTTCAAAAACAATGGACCCAGTTAATGTGATGTCACAAGATATGGAGGGAAAAAAAGATATTGCATCTTTTTTTCTGTACTAATATTTCAGAAATTTATTCCCAAGAATTCGATAGCAGAATGTTAATTACTAGTTTTTGACCTGGGGTATAAAAGGACATTGGAACTTGTTCTTTTCATACTGAGATAAGCAATAGGTATTTTGGTTGTGAACGTTATGGTATCCGTGTTAAAGTCCTCAAAAACAATGGACCGAGTTAATGTGATGTCGCAAAATATGCAACCTGGCGTTAAAGAAAGAATATTGGATCTTTTTTTCTATACAAATAAATATTTAAGAAATTTATTCCCAAGAATTCGTTAGTAGAATGTTAATTACTAATTTTTGATATGTGCTATAAAAGAACATTAGAACCATTTTTTTTGCTGTTAATATCATACTGTGATAAGTCCTAAGTATTTTGGTTGTGACGTTATGCTATCCCTGTTAAAATCCCCAAAAATAATGGACTTAGTTAATATGATGTCAGAAGATATGCAACCTGGAATAGAAAAAGGATATTTTTTTCTCTATTAATAAATATTTAAGAAATTTGTTCCCAAGAATTCGATAGGAGAATGTTAATTACTAGTTTTAGACCTGGAGTAAAAAGGACATTGGAACTTATTATTTTTTTTTTCTATTAATGTCATACTGTGATAAAAGGTGTAGCTATTAAATAATGAGACTTTGCGCAGAAGGCGTCCTAGAGGGGTAGGGAGTGAAGCGAATGCAGCGTTGGATAGCTGGAAGTATCTTTTATTCCAGTACGAAAACACGTTTTTGTCGCTGTAGTAGTATTTTTTCTATGGAGGTTAGAACGAACGTGTTTTCTTCTCGTACCGATAACAATGTGCAATGTGTGTGTAAACCAAACTTACTATTTAAAAGTTTTGGTAACACTGCGAGAGCGAGTTCATATCAAACGGCCAGAGTTGTGGAAAAACAAGTCGTAGATCTTACACCAGAACAACGCACCTGTCTATAACGCGCTGTCTGTGAAGCGTTATCCAGCCGCGACAGGCACTCCAGTGCTCGAACACGCGCCGTATTCGCCTGATTTAGCACTCTGTGACTTTTTCTTGTTTCCGAAAAAGAAGACTTCCAGCATTGCATTGACCAGTGGAAAAAACAAATGGAACGATGTGTGGCGAGGGGAGGGGAGCATTCAATTGTAGAATAATTTTTAAAATAAAACTTTTTCACGAGCAGTCTCGTTAATTAATAGCCAGACCTCGTATACGATCCTGAAGATGACCTGAAACTTTCATTGTTTCCTTTTTTTGAAAAAAGTGTTAATTATAAAAACTAATTTTGAAATAACACTTTTCAAGGCCTATAATAACTGGAAAACGGTGTGTTTAAGAAGTTCCGTTTATTTGAGTCTTTAATCATATTTTTTTTTATGTACTATCACACCCACTAACATATTTTATGGGACGTCCGGTATTCTGTTGGCAAATGAAATAAAAATTCACATAGTGTTAAAATTTATTTGTTAACTAAGAAATTAAATACAAACGGTGCTCTGTAAAAATGTTAAGCACATGCAAATGCAGAATGAGTTTAAATAAGAAATTAAATTAAGATTCATCATCGCTACCGGCCTGTTGTCTAGGTTTTGGTCCCCCTGCCCTCTTGGCCATGATAATTTGGTCGACGCGGAGAATAGTCGCAGCTGCCCCCACCGCGTATTTAAGTCCCCAATACTTGCAAACATACAAGTCGATGATGTTCTTTTCTAAAGCGTCGCAGATTGTGTTCTCTGAATCTATGTCCACGCCCACATTCTTTTTACCCGCCTAAAGAAAAAAATAAGAATGATGCATTCCATTTTCTTATAAATAATGTTGTGAAGCAATCAAATTTGACATGAAATTTCAGAATTTTTTGAAAAGATGAAAATTTTAAACATTCACTGGAATTTAAATTTCCCGCTAAAATTTTTAAAGTTGACAACCTCTTTTGAAGATGTCCTCATGGACGCGAAATTTGTGGATATTCATGCAAGTTTTGCGAAACATGAATATTACTGCTCGTTTTATCATTACGTGAAGTTTGTAAGTTTAACCATGACAATCAATGAGTTTTATGATGAAAATGTTGCAGTTGTCAAAATTCACTAAAAGTTGACTTTTCCCGAATTTTCGCGAATTTCGTGTTCTTGAGGACAAGGCTTGGCTCTTCTTTTACAAAGTTATGCAGGATGTCCAGACAAACGAGACAGCAAAATCTATCGATGATTTTGTATCGATTTGATAAATTGTCTTATCCAAAAATGCGTCCTAGAGATATAGGGCTCTTTGACAACGACCATTTCAAATAATAATTAGGGATCGACTGATACCGATACATATATCGGCAATATTGGCCCCTTTGGCCGATTCTCAGCCAATATAGACCAATATTATATATTTTTTAAATATAAAAATATTTTTAAAATCAAATAAATAAACACTAAAAATACATAATTTGTATAAAAGTGTAAAAAATAATATAATTTTTAGGCTAAAAAAAAAATAAAAAATATAAAAAAATAAGTACATGTAAGTATAATTTAACTAGTTATGTACATAAAATGATTAAACAATTATAATCTTTATACTTTCATGTCTCTATACTAGAGACATGAAAAAAAAACTATAAAAAAATGATAAAAAAATTAAAAACTTCAAAACAGAAACATTATTTTAAATATATTTATGATATAGTTTAGGCAAGTTGCGATCTAAAAACAATGAGCTTTCCAGAGATCCTGTATATTTGTAGTTTTGCCTTTGCCGCCAAAAGAAATTGATTTTTTGCATAAACTACAAATTGCACTGTCAAATTTCTCGTTATTTTGACATATTTTCTCAAAAAATTTCAATAATCTGTAATTTCCACGGGTTTTCTATGCAAAACACAAAACTCTGGCTTTTGATATGTTGGCATTGGCTAAAAATCGTATATCCGTCAATCCCTAATAATAATAATAATAATAATGATAAATATAATTAAAAATATCAGTTGACCCTCTCAAATGTGACGCCTACAGTTACAATTAAAAGATCATTTTACATCAAAAGGCTGTCCATATAAGAGTACCTAACCTAACATAATCCTTGTAGATAACCAGAGATCTAGAGATGGGTAGTTCGCGAATGAACTAGTACAAACGAACTATTCACTTCACTGCATGAAATGAATCATTCCTTCTTGTCGGACTGAATCATACTCTGTGAACTAAAAGCAACGTTGATTCTAAAAAATTTAACAATGTAATTCAGGCGAGTCAAATTCAGTCCTTCTATACTTATTCAGTAGTTCACTGAATTAAATGAAAAATTGCAGCTGACGATTAGACGTAGACGGTATCAGAGATGTGACTCAATGACCGGTTTCAGTCGGATCACCTATATAGAATGGCTAGTTCGGTGTCTTGCGACAGAATATTTTCTAAAGCAGAGTAACAGAAAAACGAGCTCCATTAAAATTAGACAAAATTTCTAAAATTTTGTTTTTAAACGCGAATTTTTTAATGTAGAATTTATGAAATTAGTTTTTTTTTATTTTAAATATTACTTCTTTTGTTAATTTAATACAATATTTTCACACCTAAAATTATATTTTATTACCTATATTTAAATGCTTACCTATAAATGTATTAATCTAAAATCTAGATTTGTCTGTAATCTCGAAAGCATTGTATGTTATACCTATGCCTCTAAATTAAGATACCACGCGAGTCATGAAACAGTGCCGTTGTAAGCAAACTCCGATATTGAACATCGAGACTGAACGATCGGTGGTCGAATTACAAAAATACAATTCTCGACCGTACTGAATTAAATGAATTACTCAAGTGAATGGTTCTCTTAGGTGAATGAGACTGATAGAATGAATTCACCAAAATGAACTAAAAGTCCCATCTCTACAGAGATCTGAACAGTTAAAAAATCAAACAGGCATCTTTAAATATCTTCCATAGGAAGCATTTTTAAATCAGACAATTTGTGTTAAATCGACATGAAATCTCCCGTAGAATTTGCTGTCTTCGTGTGTGGGTTTAGTTTCCGGACACCCTGTATATTGAAATGCTTTAATTATTCACATTTATAAAAATTTAAGGAATTTATGCAAATGTATTGAAATTTTGAATGATCTTTTCACAAATTTATAATTGTAAGGAATTTTTGGAAAAGTATTGAAAAATTTCCATGATTTTTTCAAAAATTTGTCAAAATTTAAAATATTTTTGAAGTGTTTCGAAAAATTTCGGATATTTACGAAAATTCCATACATTCAAAAATTTTACGCAAAATTTGAAATATCAATAAAAAAATTTCATTTGCTATAAATTTCATGAAATTTAACAACACTACTTATAAATAATGTTTGTCTACATTGCACAACATGTAGAAAAGTACAAATTACATTTGAAATTAACAAGTAACAATTACAAATAACAATTTTTTTACTTACTTGGTGAGCGTCTAGTATTTTCTCCAGCACTGCAGTGGATTTGTGGCCACTGTTTTCGGCCAAAGCCTTAGGGAAACTCTCCAGTGCCGTGGCGAACTTTCTGACGGCATACTGTTCCAAACCGGGCAGCGTATCTGCATATTTCGTCAGTTGAACTGCCAATTCGGCTTCTGTGGCTCCGGCGCCCGGCACAAATCGACCATCTCTGGAGATACACTGAAATAAAAATATGTTTTAACTTCTACGAAATCTAGTCATGTTAATTTACCTTAAAAGTGTTTACTCCGTCATCGATGGCTCTTTCTATATCATCCATATAGTTGTCCGTAGCTCCTCTAACGACGACCGTAGAAATCCTGGATTCTTTGCTTTCCAATCTGAATGCTACGATGGGTGTATCGCCAAGTTCTTCCACGCAGACGACGTCGCAGTACCCAAGTTCTTGGGGAGTAGGGGCTGTGAGACGTGGTAGGACGGTACCACCAACCTGGATCAAAATCATAACTAAAGTTTGGTGGGCTTTTTACAGAGTTGTGCTTTTCCAATGGCTATAGCAACTAATTGTTCCCATAACAATGCGATATATAAATAATACAGGATTAAATAATAATAAAAATAAACAAAAATTTTAACCACGTGCTCAGGAAGGCCTAAAAGACAATGAAAAAATTATTTCAGAATTTTAGCTCGATATTTAAAAAATGTGGCACAACCCTCTTTTCCTAGGGAATGTATAATATTGCGTCTATTGCCCAACAGAATAGACATTCCAATTATAGGACAAAACGTATTATAACAAAATAATGAATTAACAGTATACTTAATTTTAATTACAAATAATATTTACTAAATTAAATCAGACTGAAAGCTATAGCATAGTATAAATGAGACCAGCTAAACGTTTCTAAAAAATAGGGAACCAACTTGTGATGAAACTCTCAGGTTTATTATTTTTTTCGCAGGTTCTAGAAGAATTATTGTGAATTTTCCAAACTGATTATCAAAATAACTTTATTATTATTATTATTATATTTAATAATACTAATACATCTAACTTTAGCTGTGCATATACAAATAAACATTTACAAATAAATCAATAAGAGTTTAGTAATCGGGAGCAGTAGCTAATTTGAGCAGTCAATACTCGCATTGTCTAAGCCCGACTGACTCCTCACCTCGCGCTCTCCACTAGCCAGTCTGTCCTGCGCGCCCCACTCACTTCACTTCACTTCGGCGCACTAACTTAAATTATAACAATCTCTTTTATATAAAAATACAAATATATATAGGTACATACATCAATTAGAACAGGGATGTCACAAACTGGATACTAATTGTTTGAGAGTATTAAAATTTGGGTCACATAAACGAGAAATTTGATCAAAATTAGTTGACATTGTGTATACTTTGTAAGGACATTTGTTCTTGTGTTACGACAGTAAAATATGCAATCAACACGAGATTCTGGTCTAGGTACATGTACGTAGGAACATTTTTAAAATGTCTGGTGAGTCAATGAGGTTATGAAATATTTAAAATAAAAATGATAGACTTGTGAGAACTCTCAACAGCAACAATTTCTCTTATATTCTCTGTAACAGGAAGCTATGATCAAATCCTCTAACGAAATAAATATTATCAACCATGAATTTTAAAAAGTTGCCTATCAATTGTAGAAACGACACAAGACATATGAAATTGTCGTGTTGATGGTTGCATATATAAGGTGCAGAATAATGTTGATATTTTGATTATCATAAACACCTGCATTGAGTGTTGTTGAAGCAAATTTCTTATAGAAACAAAAAATTAAAAGTATTACACCGATTTGACCAGCACACATTTCTCATTACCACAATCTTGTATGTTTTATAAACTATGTTCTCCTTGCTTCTTATCAAATAATAAATATCCCCTTAATTCATATTTTTATATATCCTCTCTTAAAATATTTATATTTAGTCATAGTATACTACATACATGTCAATAAATATATTTGGTTTTAAAGTGGACACTATTATTAGCATTCTTATTGGAGGTACAATGTCGGTTAAATCTGTCATATCGTATGACTTCTGTTGATTACAGTAGTCAAAACAAACAACTCAACATCAACTCATTATTTTTAAATTTATAAATTGATACAACTTAAAATAATGAAGTATTGTTTTTTTGTGGTGAAAGTCAGGTACCAGTCCATTATTGTGTATGTATTTTATTAACAATCTACAATATTTGGAATATTTGGGAAGCTTGTGTGTTTTACAGGAATGATATTAATCTGCATATTTTAAAGTTTTAAATGAACCAAATTAGATAAGTAGGTACTATTAAAAGGTAAGCTATTATAGTGTCAATATTAAATGTGAATTTCTGACATTTAGGGCCTGATATGCGTGTTTCCAAAAACTAACATTGGAGTCGTCACATTACAGAATTCTATATTGAAATTCAGATGATTCGACAGGTAAGTAGTACAAGGCGACACAATTTACCAGACGATGATTAAATTAAATACTTTGGTTGACAAAATGTACTGAAATTTTTTTAAATGATTAGTCCAGGAATGATGCAGATCTAACTAATATTATTGAGCTGCTGTGAATGTAAAATTGAAACACAAACATTACTTACCGTTTTACTAAGACGTCTTAAATCAAATTTGGAATTAAGCCGAACAGCCATTAAACCATATTTATTGATGTAATGGAGTGCCATGTCTCCGAATTTCGCACCGGCAACAATTACTTTAGCACCAGTATCGGCAACTGCTTTTATTTGCAATTCCAAGAGATTCTCTTCACCACGACTGAAATTCATCAGTTCGTCAGCACTTTTAATAAGAACAGTACCTAAAAAAATAATAATTAGTTAAATTACATGGAAGAAAAAGTATTTTTTTCTTACCTTTAGTTTCAGTCTGCATGATGTCTACAGCACAACTATACAGTGCTACTTTTGCCTTTTCCAACTTCGTTATTTCTCCTTCAACTTGTCTTTTAAACACCATCCCTTGAACCACTTGAGAACTGTATAATCCGGATCCCAATACTTTACATACCCTTACATTATCGACATTAAAGGTTGTTTGTTCTGGTATAATAGAAACACAGGTTTTGGCAACGAGTTCAGAAAGAAAATCTTCATTTCCATACTGTTTCGACTGTATCGAAGTTTTCACTCCTTTCACAACTTCTTGAATATTGCGGTAGTCTTTAATTTCATAACACACCAAGGAAGGCAAAATCTCTAGACATTTATCTAGAGCCCTTTCGAAACCTTCTGCTATTTCTGTCGGTGTCACTCCCAATCGAATAAGTTCCTCTGAACATTCTGTAGAAGGAATATAACAACATTAATGAGACACACAGAATTATAATACAAAAACATACCTAAAAGTGCACCTGCTAGAATAATTACAAAATTAGTTCCGTCTCCAACCTCAGAGTCTTGCATTTGACTTCCCAATATCATAAGTTTTGCTGCTGGGTGTTCTATATCTAATTCTCGAATAATGGTGGCTGCATCACTGGTAACAAACTGTTTTTCAATGTGGTTGATAACCATTTTGTTCATGCCGTTAGGTCCATAGGCTGTCCTGACTGATTGCGCAAAATCTTTGCAGGCTGTTATGTTTCTAATAACAGCTTCTTCTAATCCAGAGTAATGCTATAATTACACAGATAAATGGATAACGAGTAACATCACCGGCGTTAATACACCCACACACACCACATGTCTACTTATTACCCATTTTCTATGCGAAACACTTACCCGTGCGCCTTCTTTCAGCATCTGAGCAAAACCTGGTGCTTTAGGAACGTGTAGAGCCATTTTTATCTTTAATCAGGGCACTTTATTAATAATATAAATTAAGAATTTTAGTAATATAACCACAAAGCGAATGTAAAAATCACAAATGAATTCCAGAAAAGTGGGGATTGGTGGGGATTTAATTCTAGGTTTGTGGGTGGAATTTAGAGGTCTATGGTGAAATTGATTGACAGTTCGGCCAATTTTGAGACCAAAAAATTGTTCCGAAGGTGCCCTGTTCCCTCATATTTCAACTCCGTTTACTCGAGAGTTGTTCTGATAACTTTCAAATCGGCTGTGAGACATAATATTAGATCATTAAAATATAAACACATTAGATATATTATCTTTAAAACGTAAACGTTTAAAATTATTGATATAATTTCTGTTATAACCCAAGTCTCTAGAGATCTTTCACAAACGTGGAACAATCATGGAACAAAAATATATTCAGTCCACTGATGAAATGTAATTTTATAATATATTCAGTCACATGGAAATATCAAAATGCCAATACAAAAGAAAGAAAGTCACTAGTCAATGTAAACAAACATAACCTATATTTAAGACTCAAGATAAGTTATTAACATTTATAATGTACAGATTCTTGGTAAACCACGTGCTAAATTCAACAAAGAAGAGTCTCAAAACAATGAGTAATTTTTATATTTATTAATTAGGTTCACATTTATAAATTTATTTTTTTATAGCTATGGTGAATGGAGTAAATGGTCATGGTTATTCTCAAAATTCATTAGATTTAGAAGTGAATAGAATAGTATGGATCGATATGGAGGTAGTTTATAGTTTGTATATATTATATTATCTTGCCTTTATGCAACAAATTTTTTAGATGACGGGTTTAGATTTGGAGAAAGACAAAATAATGGAAGTTGCATGCCTAGTGACAGATTCTGATTTAAATATTATAGCAGAAGGTCCAGACATTATAATACACCAACCTGAAGATCTACTTAACAATATGGACGAATGGTGCATCAATCAACATGGAAAAGTATAAGTTAATACTTTTTATTTTTTATATTCGAGTTCACTAATCGATATTGTTTTCAGACTGGTTTAACGCAAGCCTGTTTAAAATCTAATGTATCCGTTCAAGATGCTGAGAACACACTACTTCACTTTGTGAAGAAATATGTGACTGAACGTCACAGTCCTTTGGCTGGTAACAGCGTCTATATGGATAGGATGTTTTTGAAAAAGTTTATGCCTGCGTTAAATGAGTATCTACATTACCGAATCATAGACGTCTCGACGATTAAAGAAGTTTGTAGGAGGTGGAATCCAACATTATATAAACAGCTACCCAAGAAGGAATACAGCCATAGGGCTTTGCAAGATATACAAGAAAGTGTAGAAGAGTTAAGATTTTATAAAACTAACTTTTTTAAAAGCTGCTAGTAGTACTGTTTCTTTTTTATCACAAATGGGCATGTCCATTTGTCGTAAAAAAGACGCAAGTTTAATAAACAATATATTTTAATTTAATTGTGTAATTCTTTACAAATGTTCTTATGAAATATTTACTAAGATGTAAATATTTTTATATACTTGGTGCCATAATAATAACTTTCGTTGCCATTTCTTTTCTGAAAAGAAAGTAGGTAGATTTGTGAATATAGTAGACATGTCACATACAATGTTATTAACATAACACAGATGGCATTGTGATGCCATTATATTTTTTGATTCTGGACATAACCTACATTTTTTTTAAATTTTTGAAATCCACATAGTTTTCAGAAACATATTTAATGCAAACACTTTTTAAAAATGAATTCTTATATTGATAAAGTACCCAATCAACTGCGATTTTTTGAAAAAATCCTATATTTAAAACATTGAAATGTAAGTTCAAATCTTCAGTATGTTTATTTATAGTAGCAAAAAAATTATATACAGGATGTCCCATAATTTGGCTCCTTCCTCTCCCTGGAGCCATCCCTGATGCTTTTAAAAAATTGAAAAAATTTCGGTTTTCATTTTTTTTCTCAAAAACTTATAAATCTGAAAATAGTTGAATACATTTTGCTAATTAAGTGGCATTGTTGAGTACGATTTTTATTTTTACCAAATGTCTATACTCTTTAAACTAAGAGGACTAGATGAAGAAGTTATATATACACCCCTTAGTAATTAGAAAATATAACTAGATCATTTTGGAGGCAAATTTGAAAAAAAAATAGAGAAAATACACAAAAAGAAATACAATTCGTTGCTGAGTTATGAAAATAACTTTAGAATTAACGAGGAGGGAGAATAAACACAAAATAATCAACGAAGTGGCAACATTAATCTTAGCTGAATATAACTGACATTTTAAATGTTAGTAGGTAGCTGACAGTATTGACATTGACAATAAACATGAATTTATCTGAAGCTGTGTAAACTTGGCGACAAATTTACCAATAACAAGCTAGTGTTTAAGCGCGAGAAATTAAAATCACTTCTCTTAGTTTAAAAGTAAAGTGTAAAAGGGTGACAACCACCAACCTCTGCTGTTTTTTTTTTAATTAGACAGGGAGGGCTCAAATCGAACGCTTAGGAAGGAGGAAATCTATGTAATCAATCAATATTTCTAAACAAAACATATTTTGAACTTTTTTAAAAAGTAAAGTAATTTTAGGTGTATTTTTATTGATATCATTAAAGATCATGATAATAGCAACGGCTTATTTCTATTTTTTAATTGATAGTTCATGAATTTGTTATTACCCTATGAAATTATAGCTTTTGTGGATTTACAACGGAAATAACCTGTAGCTGCAACAGTTTGTTACTTAAAAATTTTGTGTCTGCGTAATTTAATTATTTGCAAACGTTAAAATCCGTATACCTATTATTTAAGTTCAAAATTCAATATGACGGAAATAAATAATGCCAGTATCACGTTGACATAATTTTTTTACAAACCGGACATTTGATACTGAATATAAGATTACGTATACGTATATAATAAAGTATTATTAATACTTATTAAAATAGGCTTTAAAAATATATAATTTATCCTTTTATTAATAGAATTGTTTTTCTTTTTTTTGTATTTGGATAGTGAGGAAGTCACTTATGATATGCAGGTATAAATTTAACATTATCAGTAAAGTTTTTGTCCTGTGGGGATTTATCACAGGAAAAGTGGAAATAAATTTCCTGTTTTGATCAATGTGTCAGTTGTGTTTGTTATTTCAGTACTTCTCTGTGCAAATAAAGCTGTAGTTTGAGAAAATTTGTAAGTTTGTTTTGTATTTTATCATTATTATTATATTTTACAAACTTCAATTTTCGCAGCTATGGAGAATTTGTTAAATTTTGAAGAAAAAAGGATAGTATGGGTGGACATGGAGGTAATACACAGCTAATAGGGTGTTGAAAGTAAAAAATGTTCCTACAACTCCTATAAACATATATGAATCCAAAAATGCTGTATCTGAGATACAGTGTGTTATAAGGTCTTTCAAACATTAAATAACATTTTGGCAAATGTCTAATTTGTAGTGATGGGCAAACTCAAATTAAAATTAACATTTAATCTGATTATTGAATAACTTTTAGAATCAAATTATTGATTTCTGTAATTTGAACTATGTGACGTCACAGTAGTATATGCAACTTGCAGTACTTTTGTGTCATCAGAAATTACTTACTTATTTCAATAATCAAGTATCATTATAATGATGATGCAACGATAGATATAATTAATAATAATTAAATTATCTATCTTCATTCATATACATGCATTTCCCAGTAGTTGTTCAAAATGATTAGGCATCGGTCAACTTTTACAATATTTCAGTGAATTAAAACAAATTTAATGGATACAAAACGATTATATTGATATAAAGCAAAACAAGCACAAGTATTATTATTAAATTTCTGGATCTTCATTTTTTACTTCATATTGTGATTTATTTTCATTTTGTGGTGCCCCCCAAAAATCTTTATATCTTTTTTGGATAATTTACATGTGGTAAGGTTATTTTCTGATTTCTGAAAATATTTCCATGTCACAGATTTCCTTTTGGATGATGGACTAAGTAAATAATATTAATTTAATCATAATCATACCTATTCTATTTATACCGTATTCCGTATTATTTAGTAAAGTAAATAATTCATTCATATCAAGTAGTAATTCTTAATTGCCATAGACTTTCTCAAGCCAGTTTTTGTTTATTTTCAGTGTTTTCATTTGACAGTTTACAATTCATCATTTATATAATGGCTATGCAGTACACCCTATTCGACATTCATTACTGGTTGCATAAGCTTTCTGATTCGACATAGGCAAATGCAACTTAAAAAGTGAAGAAATTCCGAATACTTTCGGAAAAATAATACATTTTGAAAATTGAATTTTTTCTATACTTCATCCGATAAATTTTTAAAACTAATTGCACTTTCTCATCGTCATATATTTTCTTTTCTACAAAATGGTATCAACATTGTGATTCTGCAGGCCCACCGTCAACTTCATATTTTAAAAATAATAGACTTGGTCTATTGTAATGGTTTTCCGGATTGTTATGCTGTAATCTAGGTAATCGCTGCCAATAACAGAATTAACGTGCACATTCCTAGCATTACCTGGAATCCTTTGACCTGCCCTTGTTGTTCTCGCACTAGACTCTGTGAGTAGCAGATTTGATATCAGATCCTATTGTAGGTATTACGCCTGATACGGCCGGAACTGTAATGACAAAGTTTTGTGGGGTCACCATTATAGATGTCAACAGTGAAAAGCGGCAATACGTTGGAAGCATATGAGATGCGACCATTTGGAGAAGCGCTTTAACGTAAATGTTTGGTTTTATACGAATATTTAATTTATTGTTTCAATTTTGTTTAATGAAGCAAAAACTATTTTTTTTCAAAATATCTTCTTTTAATGGCACTTAATTGAGAACCAAATTGCACAACTCTAGGGACATTTTGCTCTATTTTGATGTAGTTATTTTTTTTTACCCCTTTTTTTAACTGCTTTAAATACAATGTATTATACAAAATGTTCTGAAAGTCCGTCAAGAAACCCCGGGAGGTGATTCTACGGATTAAAATAATGGCAATATGCAATGAAATTTTTTTTCTAATTGTTAATTTTCTTTTTTTATTTATAAATAAATTAGTCTCTCGTTTGCCACACGCACGCTCTAATTGAAAAGTCGGAAGAAAGTTTCATTATGTGCCGCTAGAGGCCACTTTACCTAGAACTTAAAAATATGTTTGTCAATTCGAAAAAAAATCATTACATAGGTACTGCTAATATTTTAATCTGTAGAATCACCCCCGGGGTTTCCTGAAGAACTGTCAGATCTCTCTGTATATGTATGTATAAACGAGATTATTTTAGATGACGGGATTAGACATAGACAAAGATAAAATAATGGAACTTGCGTTTTTAGTAACGGATTCCAATTTAAACATTCTAGCAGAAGGACCCGATATTATAATACATCAGCCTTTGGAAGTACTTGAATCTATGAATGAATGGTGCAAAAACACACACGCAAAAGTAAGGCATGATACCCTCACATAGCCCTTAAACTATAATGGAAACTATATGGGTGAAATTTTGTTGGAGAATTTGCATATTGTATACAGCACCATCCAACGGATATGTACCTAACTAAATATGCAATTTATAAATCTCTTTATTAACTTGATTGACCACAGCGCCACCTATATGATAAACGCTATACCTCATCAACACTATTTTAACATATACAGGATAGGTCGGAAGAAACACACCAAATTCCAGAAATTAATTCTACACGTGAAAATAAGAAAAAACTGCTGTCATGCGATTTTCATTCATTTTCAAGTTATGACATACATTCCAATAAAACAAATATATTTATTGATATCGTAGTAATCATAGCATTCGTAATGATTAAATGTTCAAAAACACCACCATTGACCTTTAAACACTTTCTGCTTTGTCAACGAAGGCCGTCTGTAGCTGTTGATGCATGAGTTGACGTCGAATTAGTGCCTTGAAAACAAGTAAAAATTATGTAACATTTGAGTTTTTTCTTATTATTTTCACCTGTAGAATCTATTCCTGAAGTTTGGCGTGTTCCTCCCGACTAATCCTGTATCAATGAAATTAAAAAAAACATAAATGTAGAAAGCTGATAGTAGTAATGATGTAGCACTAAACTAAAATATACATTTTTTAATGCCATAATTAACATAACTCTTACATGTAAACGTACATAAAGTTAAGGTTTCAAAGCAAAGCTAATAAGAATATCAAAGTAAATCTCAAAACTATTTTACCATTACATTTGCTACCATCGGCTTTGTAAATTTACAAATTCTCCAATTCCATTGTTTTTATCAGGCATTTAAGAACACTTCAAAGCAAATAATTCACAAATCACTTCCTTTTCACCATAAAATTATACCACTATAAAATCCTAGATAAGTTAAAAGAGAGCGCGAGCTTCTTATGCGTCAAAAGAATCAAACATCAAATACAAACATTGTTGTTAGTAACGTTAGTAACGTCCAATCAAATGACAGAATTTTGAGATACTATCGCCCTACAATGGATATGTGCCTAACTAATATTGAGTTTATTTCTGGCTGCATACCAAAAACACTTTCAAAATAAACCATGGACTTTCCATTATATTTGTAAGTGTTATGTGGATACCCTGACATATTTTGATTCATTAAAATTTGTTTTAGAGTGGTTTGACAGAAGCTTGTTTGAAATCAAAAGTAACCATTCAGGAGGCGGAGGTTGCTTCCCTCAAATTCTTAAGCAAATATGTGAATAAGCAATGTACCCCATTGGCTGGTAATAGTGTCTATAACGATAAGATGTTTTTGCAAAAATTCATGCCCGAGTTAAACGACTTTCTGCATTATCGTATAATAGACGTCTCGACAGTTAAAGAATTGTGCATAAGGTGGAATCTTGAACTGTATAACGTTTTGCCAAAGAAGGAAAACAACCATAGAGCTTTGCAAGATATAAGAGAAAGTGTTAATGAATTAAAATTTTATAAAACCAACTTTTTTAGAAGTAGCATAGATTTTGATGATTCTTTGTAGAAACACATTTAAAAACTAAATATAAATTTACCTACCTACATAAGTTTATTTCTACAGGGTACCAACATACAGGGTGTTCTACAAGCTCTATTACAATCTTTGGCAGATGGTAACAGGGTTAATGTTAAACATTTTTCATATATGTACATATTGGTCCGATTCGTTTTAGTTACAAGCATAAAAAATATAATTTCATGTTTGAAGCAAAATAGCCTGATAAATAAAAATGGTGTTGCTATAATAATATTTATTATTTATGTCATTTTGTTTATTCATTTGACACAGCCAAATAAAAAATGCATTTATTTACAACTGAAGGGGTATTCTAATGGGAACGGCAGACACGCAGCCCATGAATACCGACGAAGATACCCAAATAGACATCACCTGCCCACACAGTGAATTTCCAAATTGGCTTCTTCAATTTTTTGGCGAACTATTTTATTTTCATAAATTAGATGTAGTTTTATCGAAGTATTTCAAATTCTATTAAAAACTAATGATATTTGTAGAATATATGGCGTTTTGAAATTTTTTTATAAACTGTTCTAATACCTATACATTATAAATTTCAAAACGCTATAAATTCTACAAATATCATCTAATTTATGCAAAAAAAAATAGTTCACTAAAATTGAAGAAGCCAATCTGGAAATTCCTAGGTGAGGCAGAGATTTTTTTTAACTTGTTTTCGTAAACTGCAAAAAGGTTTTCCTTCTACAAAAGTTGTCTGTATGGGCACAGTACATATATCTTAAAGTTTGATTTAGGTCCTATGTCTGGTTATTGAGATATGATATACCTAAAACACAGCTTTTACGAATTCGGTGAACAGAATACAAGACTTTGAAAAATTTAAAACTTTACGACATGGTAAAAGAGACTGAAAATATAATAAAGCTGGTGTCAAAAACAGCATATTTGCGGACAAGGGTTATATTTTCATGTCTGAACTTCCTCTATATGTCCCAAAGTTCCTAACCGTTTTATAAAACACCCTATATAAATCGGTATTAGTACTCTGTTTGCAACAATTGCTCAAACTGATCCCTTTTTAAACACAGCTGTAGGTCAAGAATGATTCCCAATAAGTTTTAAAAGTATAGTTGTCCAGTTTGGACAATTTTGGATTTTAAAAATATTTTATTATTAATATTATATAATATTTTTTACTTAGCATTAAAAATCCTAAAGTATGTATATATCCTGTATGTTGAAGGAAACTATAAATATATATATAGCGTCAAATGCCGCATAGAATAAGTAAAATCAATTATTACAGATTAAAAATCTATAGGTATAATGATAAGATACATAGCTATGGAGCCAAATATCATAAAAAGAGCTGTTAAATCGACAGGAAAAAGTCCACCTGCCGTAAATCGAAAATTTCTGCCGTGAATTTGCTCTGCAAATAACATCAAATATTCCTTTATATAATGCTCTTCCTGACCTAATTCTCCCCGTAGGTTTAACAAGAGCTTGTAGGCCATGTCAAGAGTATCTTTTTCTTGTTTGACGACGTCGTCACATATATATGTCAGCAGAATGCCAAATACCTGTAACAGATATTAAAGTGTTAAAATCTAACGATCAAAACGATGTATTATTGGCGAACATGATATTTTTTGCGTTATTTTATGGAAATTTCGAGATATCTTATTCATATTATAATGCAAATCATTTCGCAAGGTTTTAGCCATCATAACATTTTTTTTTAAATAAAACTGAAATAAACAGTTACTACGAAGAATACTAAACTATATTAACAATTACTACTTGAATCACAACACATATTTTTTTGCATTTATATGTGCTCAAATTAAACCACACAAGTTCCATTTTGTATGTGCTTTTAGGAGAAGTGGTTTTCGAAGGAAGATTTAAAAAATATCTAGCTATACAGTATGCGCCAAAAGTATGGAATAAATTCAATAAAAACGAAACAATTATTTTTTGGGAAAAATTCTCGAACAGGTCGATTTTTAATTTAAAAAATACATATTTTAGCGTAAAATGCGATTTTCAAATGTCATTTGTTTTCGAGTAATGACGTCATCGATTTTTTTTTAATGGCAACACCATATTATTTTCCTGGATTCTGAAAGATCGTTTAATTCTCTATCAGACAGTACTAAAATTTTGCCCTCTTACATAGGAAAGTTTTCGAGCAAATGACGATTGAATGTTAGAAAACGTAAATTTTATCCATAAAAAAGTAACAATTCTGAGGTATGTAAAATAAAATACAACTGATTAAATTTTATACTTAAATTAAATGTTCGAATTGCCATCCACCAACTTCTTGACAATGCGCAAGTCTGTGAAGAAATTCTTCCTGCACATTATGAATGATTTCTGGGGAAACTCTGCGTATTTCGTCCCGAATGCGATTTTGAAGTTCTTCTAAATTACGTGGTTTATTAATGTACACTTTTGACTTCAAGCATCCCCATAAAAAATAGTCAAGAGGTGTAAGATCTGGCGATCTTTTCTAGAAACTCTAAATATTATTGTCCTGTAAGGGTTCCTTCAAAGAAGAAAGGCCCTACTATTCTGTCGTCAACAGCTCACACATTTAATTTCTGAGGGTGTTGGGTATGTGCCTCTGCCGTCCAATGACGATTTTCCCGACTCCAATATCTGCAAGTTTGACGGTTTACTGTACCATTCAGACAAAATGTGGCCTCGTCTGAGAAAAGTATTTGCCGGTGTAAATTTCTATTACCTTGACATAAATCCATTTGAATTTCGCAAAAGTGTTAGCGGCGATCGGGATCATCTTCATTGAGTTCCTGCACAAGTTGAATTTTGTAGGGATGATATTTTTCCTTCCTCAAGATTCGTAGCACTGTGCTCTGACTAGTGTCATTGTTTAATGCAACCAATCGTGAAGAATTATGAGGATTATCCACCATACTTATCAAAATGTTCTGTTTCTGATTTTCATTAATGCTTGGACGTCCAGGTTTTGGAATATTTACAACATTGCCAGTTTCTCTAAATTTAGAGTCTACCTTACTGACTGTTGATTGGCTGATAGGGCGATCTGGATATTTTTCATTAAATAAATCGCAAACTTCCTGCTGAGTTCTAGTCATATTCCCGCATCCGATAAGAATTAAAATTTCAATTCTTTGAGTAACAGTTAAATGTGCCATAATACTTTAAATTGAATAATAATTTCTATGTCGCTTACAATACTTATTAGAAAATCGGTGTGACAATGACACTTTGCAAAGATTTTCACCTACGTGATCCATAAAAGAACTATGGAATTCGAAAAACTAAACTTGATAACGTTTTTGCTTTATTTTAATTGATTTGCGTTTTCCAACATTCAATCGTCATTTACGCGAAAACTTTCCCACGTAAGAGGGCAAAATTTTAATACTGTCCGATAGAGAATTAAACGATCTTTCAGAATCAAAGAAAAAAATATGGTGTTGCCATTAAAAAAAAAATCGATGACTTCATTACTCGAAAACAAATGACATTTGAAAATCGCATTTTACGGTAAAATATGTATTTTTTAAATTAAAAATCGACCTGTTCGACGATTTTTCCCAAAAAATAATTGTTTCGTTTTTATTGAATTTATTCCATACTTTTGGCGCATACTGTATATGCTATATATATATATATATATATGTATATATATATATATATATATATATATATATATATATATATATATATATATATATATATATATATATATATATATATATATATATATATATGCTATATATATATGCTCTACAATACTTACCATGTATATTACGGCAAGTGTGAAAATACATATTATTTTCCACAAATTACCACCCACTGGTAAAACACCAGCTGCATATTTCACAAACAAATTACAAACATGAAGAACCATAATGGTGGTAGTGAGTAGAAGCATAAAAAAATGAAAACTATACACGTTATTTGTTAAAGTTAGAGCTTTGAAAAGCTCATTGTAGGTCTGAATAAATCCAAAAAATTGTTGTCTTTTGGTACTGGTGTTCCCAATAATAATCCAAGGATAAGAATGCATCATAGCTTGATACATTTCTCGATTCAAAATATTGAGACAAATGCCCATATCGCGAAGTTTGGAACATATATTCGTTATTAGTATGGCAGTCCGAACTACCAGGAGAAAAAGTGGGCCAAAGACACTGACGGCTAATATTCCCATTAGATCTGAGTTTTCAATACAATTAGCCACGCTAGCAAAGATGATGCTCACCAGTATCATCATAGAAATTATAAGAAATCTCTTTCTACTACGAGCTATCTCAGCATGAAATTTATTATTAGAGTTTGCAAATCGACTGATGATGAGCGAGATCTTATTAATTTTGTGTGTTTTGAAAAACAATATGTCCAACGAAATAAGGAAATTTGTTAGAACCAGTAGAATCCTTAAAGACATTTCTATTATGGTAACGGAGAGGGAGATATATTTAGCTAAAATCAGCCTTTTCCAAATGCCATATAATTGAAATATGGCGACCGCAATCCAATAGAATACAAAATAAACTGTACATAAACACTTATTTTTTGGATTTTCAAAAACACAGAAGACTAGGGAAATATATGCGAATATACAATAGAGTTTCGATTTAGAGCGAGCACACATTTTGTAGGATAATACTTTTCAAACTACAAATTAATTTGACCACCGTTTGACCAAAGAAAATATTAGTATATAGAAGCATTGTAGGCATTAGGTAAATTAATAGTCATTTAGATGATTAGCTTTTTATGAGTAATAGCTTACATTGTTATTATTAGATATTTTTTAAATGAATCGATTTATGCTGACATGGAGACATCTACCATAGAAATGACAAGAAATCTCTGTCTACTACGAGCTACCTCAGTACGAAATTTATTATTCGAGCTTTTAAACCGACTGATGACGACAGAGATCTTATGAATCTTTTGTGGACAATCCATTTTGGTGTATCTTCTAGAGGGAGCCACCGGAGATGATTTTGAACCTTTTAACTCGTTACAACTTTTTTGTTCCACCCTGTGTGTTATTTTGGACTAGAAAAAATCTCTTTACCTGCCTTTTCTAGTTAAGAAAGGTATACCTTATTCAAGTCGCTTAGAGCAGAGAAAAACACATCTAAAGCTGATGACTTATTATGTATTTATAAAATTCAAAATTATTCATTTAGCTAAGGGTAAGTCCTCAAAGCAACACTGGTAATTTTTCTTGAAGGAAGTACAAATAGCTCTCTGTAATTAAATTATTTGGTAAAACAATAGGGCCTATTATATTTTATTATACCGGCCCAAATATTTATTCTGAGATGAGATTTAGTCATTTTATTTGCGAAAGAAGAAACATTAATATACATTTTCAAAATAAAAACTTTTTTACGAACGAAACGTGTTTTACATGAAAAGGCATAACTAACTTCCATCACGAACATATCTACGCTGAATAAAATCCACACGCTATAAGACCAAGACACTTTCAACATGAAATTAAAATAAATGTTTGGGCCGGTATAATAGGATCAAATTTAATAGCTCCTGTTTTTCTACCAAATAATTTGAATGCTGAGATCTACTACTTTCTTCAAGAAACATTACCAGTGTTGCTTGAGAACTTAACCCTGGATTGCAGATGTAGAATGTGTTTTCTACATGACGGTGCTCCACCCAACGTTGGATTAAATGTTAGAAACTACTTTTATGTGCAATTTCCAAACCGATGGATTGGAAGAGGAGTGTACGCACCGGAGAAATGGCTTGCTCGATCACCGGACATATGTGAGTCATTTTTGTGGGGAACACTTACGAACAAGGTCTATTCTGCCGTTATAAATAACGAAAATGAGCTAAGAGGAGTAGGTAGAACGTGAAATAAGCGACACAGATATATTATTTGTTGAATTTTCAGAAGACTAAAGAAATATATGATGAAGTTTGGAGATGGAACAGGCACAGATTGTGTAGGATAATACTATTTGAACTACAAATTTATTTGACCACCATGGTTAAGATATTATTAATTTAAGTATTATACATTGTATTCCGTAAATTAATAACCATTTAGTTGATTAGCTATTTCTCAATGACTTACATTGTGATTATTAGATATTTATAAAATCAATCTATCTATGCTGTCCTTGCGGTACCAATGTGTTTAATCTATTTTCATTTTCTATCACAATTAAAATGTTGGAATACTTACCATGTATATTATGATAAGAATGGAAATAGAGACTAATTTCCAGATATCGCCTTCTATTGATAAAGCACCAGCTGCATATTTCACAAACAGGTTACAAATATGAAGAACCATAACGGTGCTACTAGAGAGTAGCATCAAAAAATGGGAACTATACACACTATTTGTTAAAGTGAGAGCTCTAAACAGTTCGTTATACATCTGAATAAATCCGAAGAATTGTTGTATTTTAGTACTGGCGTTTCCAATAATAATCCAAGGATAAGAATGCATCGCTGTCTGGTACATTTCTCGATTCAAAATTTGAAGACAAATGCCAATGTCGCGAAGTTTGACGCATATAGTCGTTATCAAAACGGTAGATTGAGTTACCAGGAGAAAAAGAGAACCATAATATGCTTTCCTGGCTAACATCCCCATCAGACTTTTGTTTTCAATAGAAATGGAGACACCGGCAAAGATGATGTTCGCCAATATTAACATACAAAAGGTAAGAAATCTCTGTCTGCTATGAGAAATCTTAGTGTGAAATTTCTTATTACAGCTCTCAAACCGACTGATGATGAGAGCGATTTTATTAATTTTTTGTGTTTTGAAAAAAAGCGTGTCCAGTGAAGTAAGGAAATTTGTTAGAAATAGTAAAATCCCGAATGACAATTCTATAATTGTAATAGAAAGCGGAATATATTTAGCTAAAAGTAATCGGTTCCAAATTCCATATAGTTGAAATACAACTGTCGCAATCCAATAGAATACGAAATAAATGACACATATATATTTATTTTTTGGTTTTTCAAACACACATAGGACTAGAGAAATATATACCAAGGTACAATACAGTTTGGATTTAGAGCAAACACACATTGTGTAGGATAATACTTTTTGATCTACAAATTAACTTGACCACTGTATGCCCATATATATATATAGTATATAGAAAGAAGCATTGTACTTATTAGGTAAATTAATAGTCATTTGGATGATTAGCCTTTTCTGAGTAACAACTTACACTGTCATTATTAGACATTTATTAAATGAATCGATTTATGCTGGCATTGATGCATCTACTTTTCGCTTAATAGAATTATATGGATTTTTCATTATCGCCTGTATTATGACAGATTGACTTTTTAATACATTTTATTTTTTTATTTATTTTTTAAATCAAACTGAAATAAATCGTTCCACGATCAGCTGCGATCTAAAATAGTATGGCTTTATTTTTTAAAATCTTCTTAAATATTCTGACATAATTAACAAGCTGGAAAATATCTCATTATAGTATAGCGACTCATTGTCGCTGGAAGAAGCGGCTGTGAGTAAAATTTAAAAAAACAGGTTAGTCATACAATACTTACCATGTATATTATGACGAAAGTGAATATAGAGACCAGTTTCCAGATATTACCATCTACTGGAAAAACACCAGCTACATACTTCACAAGCAAGTTAGAAACGTGAAGAATTGCAATGGTTGTACTGAGAAGTAGCATAAAAAAATGGAAACTGTACACACTATTTGTTAAAGTGAGAGCTCTAAACAGCTCGTTATATGTCTGAATAAATCCAAAAAATTGTTGTCTTCTAGTACTGGCGTTCCCAATAATAATCCATGGATAAGAATGCATCAGAGTTTGGTACATTTCCCGATTTAGAATTTTGAGACCGGTACCTATATCGCAAACTTTTGAGCATATAGTTGTTACCAAAATGGCAATATGGGTTACCAGCAGGAAAAGAGGACTATAGGCTTTACGGATTAACATTCCCGTCACGCCTTTATATTCGATAAAATTAGACACACCGCCAAAGACGAGACTTGCCAATATCACCAAAGAAATGACAAGAAATCTCTGTCTACTGCGAGCTACCTCAGCACGAAATTTATTATTAGAGCTTTCAAACCGACTGATGATGACAAAGATCATATGAATCTTTTGTGATTTGAAAAACAATAAATCGAACGAAGTAATGAAATTTGTTAGCAATAATAGAATCCTGAAAAACATTTCTATAATGGTAATGGAAAGCGCGAGGTATTTGGCTAGCAGTAGTCTGTTCCAAATCCCATGTAGTTGAAATACGATATTCACAATCCAGTAGAACATGAAATAAGCGACACAAAGGTACTTATTTGTAGGATTTTCAAAAACACAGAAGACTAACGAAATATATATTAATATACTATTTAATTTTAATTTGGAACGGGTACACATTGTGTAGGATAATACTTTTTGAACCACAAATTCATTTGATCACCATGGTGAAGATAATATTAGTGCAAGTATTACGAATTGTATTAGGTACATTAATAGCTATTTAGATGATTAACTTTTTCCTCAGTAATGACATTGTGATTATTAGTTATTTATTAAATGAATCGATTTATGGTGGCATTGATGTCTCAATATGTTTAATGTATTTTCATTTTCTATCAAAATTAAAATGTTGAAATACTTACCATATATATTATGATAAGAATGGAAATAGAGACTAATTTTCAGATATTGCCTTCCATTGATAAAGCCTAGCTGCATATTTCACAAACAGGTTAGAAATATGAAGAACCATAATGGTGTTAATAATAATCCAAGGAGTGCATCGTTGTCTGATACATATCTCGATTCAAAATTTGAAGACAAGTGCCATTGTCTCGAAGTTTGACGCATATAGTCATTATCAAAACGGCAGACTGAGTTATCAGGAGAAAAAGAGAATCATAATATGCTTTGCTGGCTAACATCCCCATTAGACTTTTGTTTTCGATAGAATTGGAGACACCCGCAAAGATTATGTTCGCCAGTATCATCGTAGAAAAAATAAGAAGTCTCTGTCTACTACAAGCAGTCTCAATGTAAAATTTCTTATTAGAGCTTTCAAACCGACTGATGATGAGAGCGGTTTTATAAATTTTTTGTGTTTTACAAAAAAAACGTGTCCAGCGAAGTAAGGAAACAGTAAAATCTTGAAAACATTTCTATAATTGTTGTGTGTTTAGCTAAAAGTAGTCGGTTCCAAATTCCATGTAGTTGAAATACCACAGTCGCATTCTAATGGAATAGAAATAAATGACATATATATATATATATATATATATATATATATATATATATATATATATATATATATTTATTTTTTGGTTTTTCAAACACACAGAAAACTTGAGAAATATATATGAATATACAATGCAGTTTGGATTTGAAATATGGACACATTGTGTATGATAATACGTTTTGAACTACAATCTAATTAAACCACCATTTGGTTTACTTGATATTAATATGCAAAAACATTGCATTACGTAAATTAATGGTCATTTAGATAATTAACATTTTATGAGTAATAACGTTTTAATAACTAAATGTTTATTAAAATAATCGATTGCCACAAGCCACGCAATTCTTATTTTTTGCTTAATGTAGCTGGGTTCTATTTTTATATCAATGCACTGTATTAAAGTAGGTATATTACATGCAAGTTTTAAAAAATGCTGAATACGTTACTACTGATAGTTTTCTGCTATCTTACAGAGATCGCTGACAGGTTTTCTACGTTGGAATATGTGCGAGCATTTTGTCTATATCTTATAGACATATGTATCTACAAATCATGTACAACCAGTTCAGGGTATCTCCAGGGAAATTTCCTGTGGCCAAAATATGATGATCTAAACCAGCTTACCTCAATCCAAAGTTTAATAGCGATTGAATAAGGTGTGAAGGAAGACAATGCGGCTTCATGTTATGAAAACAAAATAGATATGTATATAAAAAAAAACGGTTTTTCAAAACGACATTTACCAAGTACACCCTTTTTTAGAAAAAACAGCAAAGAATAAGTAAATTAAACTTACACTAAAATAGTCTTCACATACAGCAACAGTGCGATGTTGCAATTCTTCCTTTCATCGCGCTTTATCGCCCTACACTATCGTATCGCCGTATACTGTATTCGTGTGCCCGGAGAGATTCACTTTCCGTGTCCATTTTACGAGTCTATTTTATTCAATATGAATGTCTATTTAACTCAGTAACTTTCGTTGCCCGAAAGCATGGAAATCATATACAGATATGAACTAAAGAACACTGCTGTATTTAGGTATATACGTGCGAACAGCGTCTGACGTTACAGGTCTACTCTGTGGCGGTTACCGTTTTGTGGGGGTGTGGCCAGACTAAATTTTTAAATACCATTTTCAGGTATTTTTTCCACAAAATTATCTAAGACAAACACCACTCCTATTAAAATAATACATTCTTTCTTCTGCAGGTATTCGGAAAAATCAGGCAATTTCCCCATTGAAGCAAATTCGACGTCATATTTCATTTTCTCGTATCAGCAAACTCCTCTCTGCCAAGTTTTATGTATTTACTATATGTACATATTTAATATGAAGTTATTGAAGAAAAACATTTTTCTTAATTTTTCATTTTTTTTAAGCTTTTACAAACACCTATATTAAAATCGGTTAACAGGTATAAAAGTTAGAAGGCCTTGAACTTCATCCAGATAATGAATGCACCAATTTTTTTGGAACTGATCGTAGTTGAATATTTCGTTATTATACACAAAATTCATCCCTGTAATGACAAAGTGATCACGCCTTTAATAATTACTTATTTTTTAACACAACATGCGTTCATTTAATTATCCTAGTAACATATCAACTAATTATTCTAAGGAATTGTAATATAAAATAATGTACATATCAACTTGTTTATCGATTCGAATGTTGTGAGGGTAACAGCTTAGTAGTTAGTTCAACAAGGAAAGATGATAAAGTTTCAGTCTGACCTGAAGACGATTTATCCACTGGTAAAACTTTCAAATGTAATGGCCATCACACCACCTTATACTTTTGGGGAACAGCCAGTGCGCTGCTCTAGAGCATGCAAGTTCTATGCAGCGACTGTATTAACAACGCTGCTATGTGGATATTTTTGTAATGTATATGGAAAATTAAACAATGAGATCCTGAAAAACTTCAACTTTATTTTAAATTTTATAGATTTTGTAGCTACTGCTTTCTTAACGTTGACTAGTGTAACAGCAATGGTCGTTATAATGTTTTGGAGACCTGAACAGTTCAAAAAACTTTTATTTGAGATCGAGAAATTTGACAGCTCGGTTCGTTTGAACTGTGCAAATAATAAATTCTGGATAGGATTCATTACTTTTCAGGCGATAACTTTGTCTACTATATTCATGGACAGCTTCGTTTGGACGAAAACTTTCGGGCTTAAACTATATGTGTACTATATACCAAGAAATATCATGTGGTATCAGTTCAACGTGGCAATTTTCCTGATATTTTGGCTGGCTCTAGAAATCAAAAGAAGGTTCAAAGAAGTAAATTGTTTGCTTATACGTTGCGCAAAAGGCATAAACTCATCATTTTTAATACCGACTCTACTATATGACTACTCCATCGCAAAGATTAAAAAGAAACCTTTCTACATCAAAGTACCTGATACACTTCTTCTAAGAAATATCAAATTCTGGTACAATGACTTTGTTAAATTGGTTCAGGAGTTCAATTCGATTTTTGGTTTGATTCTTCTATTTACTATTCTCTTTAACATAGCTAGCATCGTAAATTACACAGAAGTCTACTTGCTCCATGTAGTTTACAAAACGAGTAGAACAGACTTTGAAAGTGGATTTATTGCTCTCAGTCTGATGTGGATAGCCGTGGCATTCGTAAGTAGAAAATGAAGCTACAAAATGTATTACTAAATTCTTTATTTTCAGTTACAAACAATGCTAATAGCAGCTGCTTGTGCAGGTTTGACCGACGAAGCTAAGCGAATAACAGCTATTTGTTACACTCTTCTTAGCGAAGTGCCAAGTCTGCCAAAAACTGATTATGGAGTGACTTTGAGAGAAGAACTTCTTTTATTAGCGGAAGAAACTGCTGCCTGTCACCCAAAAGTGTCGGCAGCGGGATTCTTTGAAGTGAATCTGGGAATGATGGGGTTTGTAGTTGCCAGTATTACATCGTATATTATTGTAGCTATACAATTTATATAGATGTATAGATATAAAACCTAAAAGAACCACAAATCTTGGAAAATTATAATAAAATTTGATCTGTAAAAACTCAAATTGCTATTAATTGGCGCACGAACATAATAGCATCAAGAATTTTATTACGTTAATCCGAAGTCATAAAAGCTTTAATTGCCATCGCTCTGGTCTGTGCATATTTCATTTCTTATTAGTAACTATTGAGCAGAAAACTAAATTTAGAATCAAGAAATAGACAATGGAACAAACGCAACATAGTTTAGAAAGTTTAAACCCAATGTTCAAATGTTGTACGGCACTAGCATCTTTTCCTCCGTATTCCTTCAATGGGAAATTCAAAGCTACTGGAAGACGATACAAAATATACACGATAACCTTTTTGGTGTTCACTGTATGTATTTTCTGCATTCAAATATATGGAAGATTGACCTGTAGCTTAGACAACGTAAAGGCACTAGTAGTGAAATTGCCAGACGATTTTTCTAACGTATTTTTGTTCGTCCTAGCTTTAAGAACAGGTGTTTTGAACTATACAAAATGCGATAATCTGAAACAACTCTTGTACAAGCTAGAATGTTTCGATAAGGCTATTTCAAAAAGTAGTACGAGAAATAAGCTATTTTTCACGGTTTTTGTGACAATGCACCTAATTTCAGTAGCTACTATTCTGTCACATGCTGCTGTATTTGGCGTTTATTCTGAAATGGAGTTTTATAAATGCAATTTTGGAGAGTATTTCTTGTACTACCTATCGTACACCAATTTGATTATGGTTGTATGGGTTGGCGTAGAAATCAAGTTTAGATACGACACACTGAATAATTACCTTCTTCAATACAACTACCACTTGCACGAAGATAACACATCTGCGGATGTCTTGAGACAGGTGTCTGTTCATCTCAAATGCGTGAGGATGTGGCACAATGACCTCTGTAATCTGGTTGAGAAATACAACAGCCTTTTCGGGAGCAGTATGTTGTTGTTTATTTTGTTAGACATATCAAATATTTTAAGCAATATAGTAGCTATTTTGGATATGGTTGCTTTCCGAAGTCATTCTAGTGAAAGCTATTTATTAGGCTACATGATTTTTGTCAAAGTAATGTGCTTGGTTTTCACTGTTGTAAGTATTTTTTAGATTAAGCTTAAATGTAGTTATTAGCAATTATTTGCCAGGATTTTACAATAGATACATTTGATTGATTACACCTGCAGATTTATATACAGGGTAATTTAGTCATAATGTCAAAATTTCAAGGGAAAATGGAGAAATATTAGTGCATACGAATATGTGATTAAAATAGTTATGCATGTACCAAGAAAAATACAGGGATGTAAGTCGCTTAAGGGCATAATCATCCTAGTATCTTCCGTATCTACGTTTTATATTTCACTTCACGAAATAAAAACTATAAAAGATCATACCTTTGACGCTTCTAATTTGTGGTTTTGACTGAGTCATTATTTTCGGTAGGTATCACATGGCAGTGAGCGTGAAGAAATCCATATAGGTATGTCTCGTATTCTAAATATTATAACTAAATTATGAGGAAGTGAAATATAAAAAAAAAATCATATTTGCGCCGAAAAAAAATTGTCAAATCATTGTTTAAACCCCACTGATCAATTCGGTGTTGGCCTGATGTGACAGATCAAATAATAAACCATTTGCAAATAGTGAGATAAAAGATTGTGGTTAAAATTAATAACATTATGATTCATTCGCTATATAATTACCTAGTTCTGTTTTTAACATATATTAGTTTATACACAATTTGTCTTCTACATTTTAGGTTAGAACCTTGCTGCTGGCTCTATCGTCTGAAAATTTAGTTAGGGCAGCTGAACGAATGACGATAATCTGCTACAAACTACTTAATGAAGTATCGGTAGTACCTGAAACGGATTATGATGTGATGTTGAACGAAAAGTTACATCTTATTGCACGTCAAGGTTTTTTTAGGAAACCACACGTATCTGGAGCTGGTTTTTTTGAGATAAATTTGGAAATCATGGGCAGCATAGCAAGTTGGGTGACTACGTATATAATTGTTTTTATGGAATTTCATATAAAAAAGGGAAAATCATATTAGTCAAATTCATTTCATTATGTTCAATTAGGTCTATTTGGTCAATCCTCAAATTACACTAATTTAGTACAAAATTGTTCAGAAAATGTTAAATTACTCCTTCAGATTACATTATTAATCATTCAAACCCATAGATTAATTTAATTAGATCGCAGATATTTCAAATTGTACTGATTTAGATAGCAGCGCATTTTACGTGAAGTCATAAACCAATAAAATCAAATTTATAATAAAGATGACAACACATTCTTTAGATGCAATATCACCGATGCTGAAGTTTTCTGCTTTATTCGCCATATTTCCTCCGTATCACTTTTCTTCAAACGTCCAGAGAACTTCAAGAACTTACAAAGTGTATTGCATAATTATCCTACTTTGTCTAATGCTTATCTTCGTTTATCAAATCCATAGAAGATTCACTTCCAAAATATTTCTGAATATTCCAATAATTAGCCAACTATTTGATGGGGTAACAAGTTTACTGCTCATGTTGTTTTGTCTACGAACAACAACACTCACTTTTACGAAAAGTGAGGAATTAAAATCGATCGTGTATGACCTTGAATGCTTTGATGATTCTGTGCAGCGACAAACTACAAGAAGAGATGCATTTATGATATTCTATGTGTTTATACATATATACCTGATAATTTTAGTAGTTGCCCATGTCGTAGTAGTGAGGGATGCGTTTGGAATGGATTTGTACATGTATCAAATAGTAACAAATATGTTATCGTATCAGTATCACATTACAATTGTTATGATATTTTGGTTTAGCATAGAAATTTTGCTGCGATATCGCACTATCAATGCCACATTGGTCACCACTGTGGATATTCAAAGGAATGAAGCTTTATATTACACCTCGGATACCTGCGATCAATCACCAATTTTTATTAATGTGAAGTCCAAAGATATCTTAAGGGTCGAAGCATACAGCTTGAAAAAAATTGGGCTCTGGTACGATGATATAAGCGATGTGCTCGAAGAATACAATCACCTCTTTGGTAACAATCTTCTACTTTTTGTATTGTTCGAAATAACAAACATTTTGAATAATACCGTTAAAATTATGGGTCTCACTGTCTTTAGAAAAAATGAAGGGATAGATGTCAACAACTTAGTTTATTTTTCGATTATAACGCTATGTGTCAGCTTGGTAAGATTTGTTATTATGATGCACAGACTATAATACTTACATATATTTATTGTGGTTTTGAGATGTTCCCAGCCCGTGATGTTATTTGTTTTAAAGCGATTGTACAAGTTGGTACCTAGATAATTGATCGCCAGTAACAGAATTCATGTGCACATCCTTAGTTTTAGCTGGGAACCTTTGACCGTGGATACTACAACATCTAGGATAACGGCGGTCTTCCAACTGGTCGTATCCCATACATGCATAACCGTGGCAACCGCAGTACCAACAGTGATACAGTAACATGATTTCCAGCTAAGGACAGAGATGTGCACATTCATTCTGTTACTGGCAGCGATCAGTTACCTAGTTTACGACATAGCAACCTAATAAAATATAGTAGATCAAATAATATATACTTGCATTGTTCCTCCTCCGCATTGTATGTTTCTTTCAGTTATCGACATTAATAGTAGCAGTAGCAGGTGATGTTTTGGAGTCAGAAGCAAATAGGCTCAGTAAAATTTGCAACAGAATGTTGAACAACATTGCTGTGGTACCAGAGACCGAATACGATAAGATACTGAGAGAACAACTTCAGCTGATTGCCCATCAAGTTGATTCCAGAAAACCGTGTATGACTACTGGATTTTTCGTAGTTAATCTACAGATGATGGGCTATATATTTAACAGAATTACCGCTTATGTTATCGTCTCTTTTCAATTTATCTCTGGATAGATTATAAAACGCAATTAATTAATAAAATTAAAACGTATGAATGATTATGTTACTATGTGCAACACACTGTATAATACCTACACATATTTTACTATAACATCACAAGCAATCTAGATATTAAATCTCTGCTTATTAAATCCGATTTAAATGACTTATATCAATTTAATTTATCTATCATAAAATGTAATGAGACGTAAAATTAATTTTATTGTCTCTAATACTGATTTAATGAAATTGAAACATTTTGAAGAATTGGATTAATTAATTAGCTGCAAGAGCATAGAAATGATAAACCAAAAATTTTTCGTTGTGTTTTTGACAATATGTAAAATTTTTGCAATTGTTCCAATATCAAATAGATATATCAAGTACTATAAGATGTATTGTTCGGTAATTGTGGTTCTAGTAATCTTAAATTTCTATGTGTACACCATACAAATACTATATAACAAAGCATTTGCTGTTCAAGATTTAGTGTATAAAGTCGCTGATTACCTTGCATATTTTTTCGAATCATCAACTATTGTGGTTCTAATTGTAATGAATATATTTTACAGATCAAATACGTTGAGTAATATGTTCCAGAAATTGACAAATGTTGAAAATTTTACTGGAGCAAGAAAGTATGTAGATTTCTGGATCATTTTTATTTGCCTTCATGTATTAGTAATTTTTGTAATAATTTACCACCCAATTTTATGCCTACGTTACTTTGTCAAAGACCTTTGTACGCCATATATAGGTCGAGTTATTTTGTGGTATTATAAAACGTTGGTAGTTATTCTGTTATATGTAACTGCAAAAGAAATAAAACTAAAATTTGCATGTGTTAATGGTTTATTGATGAAAACTGGTAGTAAACTTACTGGAAATTTTGGAGAAAATTTGCAACATGCTACTAATTTGAGCAGTGAAAAAGAAGCTGTATTAGAAGATTTAGGGCATATAAAAAAGTTGTACGATGAACTTTGTGATATTGTCGATGATTATAATGAAGTTTTTGGTGTGACTTTGCTATCCTTCACGTTGGTAACCATCAGTAACATTTTGCTTTGGACTATAGTTGCTATATATTCTGAGATTACGGAAAATAAATTGATCAGCATCATATGGCTATCAAAAACTTTAGTAAGTTTAGATTTTAGCTCAAAAATTGTTTATATTTACTTAAATTTCTAGGCTAAAGTTTTCTTGGTAGCGGACATATCGGATCATATATCAAATGAAGCTCGAAATATAACAACAACTTGTTACACTCTTCTTAGAGATATTCCGCCAGCTCCGGAATCATACCACCATAAGGTGCTGAAAGGAGAAGTTCTATTAATAGCAAAGCAGTCTTGTAGAGCCCCTTTTATTAGTGCTGCTGGTTTTTTTCCTGTGAATTATGGTATGATTGGTTTTGTACTGTCCTCAGTAACTTCATATATTATTGTAGCTATTCAATTTAAATCCTAAATGTTTCATCAATTGACTCTTTATTTCCAATAAAATAATGCTATAATTGGCTAAACGTATCAATTATTTATATGGGAAAATTAATGTCACCATTTTATTGTTCCATTTACTACATATTCTTTTATTATGAATCAGTATAATACCAAGTAAGACTTGATCAAACACAGTCCAAACATGATGTGGTGCATATTGATAAAAATTTGCAATTGCTTAGCAATTATACCAGTTGAGACCAAACCACTACTTTCCGTAATCCACCAAATCTATTCACTGGGATTTTTATCATATTTAATATTTAGTTTGTTTTATAACACACAAGGAAAATTCAAAGATGCAGTGTACACAGATTCCTCTAAAGTCCTTTTGTTCCTAGACATGATTTTTTCTGTACTGTTATCGATCATTGTTATAACAACAGTTGTAACCACTATGTTCATCAGGTCTGAGAAACTGAAAAATGTGTTTGAAAATCTGGAGAAAATCAACAGAAAGTTGAACAATGCTCATAAATCTTCTCAAACCTGGACAGTTTTTGTTTTACTGCATGTAATAATAATTCTTACGTTGTTGGGTGATTCAACAGTGATGTTAAACTTCGTTGGAATTCATGACTATCAGCACTATGTATTAAAAATTTTGATGTGGTACCATGCAACCATTACCAATATATTACTGTCTACTCTGGGACATGATATTAAGTTAAAATTTGTGTCTCTAAATAAAATGTTGGAAGAATATTGGACGAAAATGAATGCAAAATACAAAGGAATCAGGTATTGCAGAGTCCAGGCGCACAGTAGAATGAAGGTGTCGAAAAATTTCGAAACATTCAGGAATTTTTATGATACACTATGCGATATTGTAGACGATTGCAACCAAATCTTTGGGCTCATACTATTATTTTTTGTTTTGGTTAACATCAGCAATATTGTTTATTATATGTTTGCTTTTATGTACTTCAATACATGGCAGTTTTGGGTTGTGGGATTTTTCTGGATAGGTGTAAGCACGGTAAGTACTAAAATGGAAAAGAATATTTGATTTATTGATTTGGCTCAGTAGGTAGGTGGACGAATATCTCCATAATTTTGCTTAATATGGCATAAAGATGCATGAACGCTGTAAAAATTTTAACGAAATACCACATCTAAACGCATAATAATAATAATAATAATAATGATAATAATAATAATAATAATAATAATAATAATAATAATAATAATAATAATAATAATAATAATAATAATAATAATAATAATAATAATAATAATAATAATAATAATAATAATAATAAAATAATATTTAAAACATCTCTCAAAAAAAGTAGTTCTATGTAGGGGGGGGGGGGTGGTGAAAATAATCCTTCTGATGTAATATTTACATTATGTACATCACTTCGAAATGTTATTTTATTATACAAATAAAGTGGAGTTTTGGATAAAATAATTTACGTGAAACATGATTATATTTACGTATTTTATAAATAAAACGTACACAGGAATTTTGGTCAAGTTGGATGCGAGCACTAGAATCAAATTCTAGGCATGGTCCATATACAGGAGCACAGTACGCAAACTGAGACAAAACTAGAGCCTCACAAAGCATTTTTCTGGTATTAATATTTAAATACTGACGATGGGGATATAAAATCCTTATAGTCGCATATGCTCTTAACCCAAGATTTTTTGCACTGTTATAATATTTTAAGCGACAACTATTAATTTCAATGTTAATTAAATTCTGTAAATTTACAGTATCCTATTCATTTCCAAATAGAAGCAAAGCTGATTTTATTGGGTTTAAATTGAGCGAATGCTGACTAGATATTTCAAACAGGCACTTCAAATCATCATTAATTTTTTGTAAAGCAGATTGATGATCTTTCGGAAAAAATGAATAATGTAGTTTAGTATCATCTGCATACATATGAAGTGAACAAAATTTAATAAACTTTATAAGCTGTGAAGTATAAATTGAAAATAATAATGGGCCTAAGACAGAGCCTTGAGGAACTCCTTTAAAAACACTTCTGCTTTGAGAGAACTTATCAGATATTCTTACAATTTGTGAACGACCTTGAAGATATGACTCAATTAACTTTAAACTATTAATATCAAGTCCAGAAGATTTTAAAATAGCAAGCAGAACCGTATGATCTAAGATATCAAAAGCTTTAATTTCACGTAGACAAATAAACTTTATTGTCACTTTTGATTATACAAGAAATATCCTTCGAACAAATTTCACAACTGTCAACGCTTTACTTTGACGTTTTTCAATCGCCTTTGACTGCTCAATACAAACTGTGACAGCGGAATTGATCCGCTTATATAGATTTTTAGAGTTCTCGAAGTTTCTGCGATCTCGAGAAAGTGTCGAGAAACAAATAGAATATATCCTGGAATATTCCGGAAAACGTCAAAATAAAATTATTACAAAAATTATAAATTATAACGCAAACAGGAACATAATTAACAAACTAAAAAAGTAGGTGAGCTTCCGTAACAATATATTACAATAATCCCTAAAATTTTTACTGAAAGTTGCTAAGAAATTTTGAATATTACTTTTAGGAATATCATCTAATTTTGTTTGAGAAACATCGTAACATTTATCTGTTCAAATATGAGATTTAATATATTTAATAGAAACCAAAATTCTTTTATCTCATCATATCCTATAACCGTTTTCTTACATCATCAAACAGTGCAGGTAGCAATTCATTTTTATGATTAACCATGATTGGCTTTAATATACGAACGTGTATTTGGTCCACAAAAATAATACAGGGTATCCCAACGAAAATTTGACCCCCCCTATAATTGGAAAACCGAATAATATTTCAAAATTCGCCGAGACCCGTCGATTTTTGTTCTTGGGGGTAGCTTTTTCGACAGTCAAGCCAACTCGATATGTTCATCCCCCTAATGCCCAACTTAAAAATTTCAAATGCAACTACCCCACTTGCGAATACAGTGACGTACCGTTTTTAGAAATCGGAATCGAGGTGACTAGATCGGTGTTGGTTCGAGCCCAGCTGCCGGTAGACCGTATATAAGCTATATTCGTGGAGAGGTTTGGCGCCCTCTGTGCGGGTATGGTAGGGTGGAAGAATGTTGGCTTGGGTCAATGTGAGAGATTGATACCGGTTGATATTTGACTACCCCCCTAATTAATAAGATTTTCCAGGTTTCCCTCATTACTGCACTGAATAGTGGTTAGGGTCTACCAACGTAAGTCGTTCTTGGGCGCAAATGCGGCCTGCTTAATAATAATATGCCGCCCCCTCTCCCGCACAAGTCTCCGACTTCTGGGCTAATCCCTGTGATTAGAATGAGGAGTAGAGATATTATTATTATTATTATTATTATTATTATTATTATTATTATTATTATTATTATTATTATTGCTCGAAATGACCCTCGTTAACTCCCAAACAATAAAACAGTCTGTTTTCAAATTCTGTTCGAACATTATTAAAGACATCCGCAGTTATTAATCGGCATTCTTCTACAATTCTCTGACGTAGCACTTGCAATGTTTCCGGCTGAGTGGCGTACACTCGTGATTTGAAATGACTCCACAGAAAAAAGTCTAAAGAGGACAGATCCGGAGTTCTTGGTGGCCATTCGACGGGACCTCTTCTGCCAATCCAATGCCCCGGGAAATGGTTATCCAAAAATTGTCGCATAGCAGCAGCATAGTGCGGGGGCGCACCATCTTGTTGGAAGGTTATTTCATTTTCTAGTAAATTGTCCTCACTTTCTAAAATCTCTGTTATCCTAGGATCAATTGTACTTTCCAATAATTCTAGATAGGTGTTTCCATTGAGATTACCTTGGATGAAAAATGGTCCAACAAGATGGTCGCCCAAAATGCTTGCCCAAACATTCAATTTTTGAGGTGTCTGAGTATGAAATTCCCTGATTAAATGCGGATTAGTATCACTCCAATAACGATAATTGTGTCTATTCACTTCGCCATTCAACATAAATGTGCATTCGTCGGAGAAACATGTATTGTAGAGAAGATTCAGATTCAGTAGAAGTTGTTCACTAAAGTATTCGCAAAGTTGGTTACGGCGAACATCGACAAAGTCATCTTCATGTAACTCTTGAACCAGCGTCATCTTAAATGGATGAAACTTGTGTTTTTTCAAAATTCGATGAACACTGGAACGGGATACGCCAGAAGCTTGAGACACAGTTGTAATCGATTGCTTATTATCCATCTGTACATGACCCAAAACTGCCACTTCAACTGCTTCATTTCAAACTGGCCCAATTACTTCACGTTTCTTGTTTAAAAGTGAACCTGTTGCAACAAATTTGTCAATCAGGTGTTTAACGTACTGGTGGTTTACATTTTTTTCAGGATGATTGGCATTAAAAATTCGTGCTGTAGCAATAGTGATTTCGATAATATATTGCAACAATTTCTACTCTTTCCGCGATAGAGTAAACCATTTCGAACACACGTTAATACTTTCAATAACGGCTGAAACTAACGATTTCTTGGTCACAAGCAAAAAACACCGACTTTTTTTGTAGTACTGATTTTTTGTTATTTTGAAAAGGTCTGAATTCCTATAAACTTAAGTATCTTCTACTAATAACTATTTTAGTATCTAGTTTTATTTGCTTCAGCTTTTTTATTTCATTTCTGACTTTTTTGTAAACTGATAGACACATCAATAACAATTAGGTAATGCGGTCATGTGTAGTAGATGAAATACTTGTTAGTGGTGGGCATTTGTGTAGAAATTACTACGCGTAAGTTGGTTTGTCATCGTTTCGTTTGTAACCAATAATTCTGTCAAATCTCAACCGATTTTTAAAAACGATACGTCACTGTATTCGCAATGAAAAGGGGTAGTTGCATTTGAAATTTTTAAGTTGGGGTTGCTAGGCATTAGGGGGATGAACATATCGAGTTGGCTTGACTGTCAAAAAAGCTCCCCCAACAAAAATCGACGGGTCTCGGTGAATTTTGAAATATTATTCGGTTTTCCAATTATAGGGGGGGTCAAATTTTCGTTGGGATACCCTGTATAATAAATTCAAATCTTAAAGTTGTATTTGTATTACAGATTCAAGTTTTCACATTAGGTGTTAGCTCAGAAAGCATATCCAATGAAGCTAGCAGAACGGCGAACATTTGCTACATTCTTCTTAACGATGTTCCAGCAGTTCCAAAATCATATTATCACAAACTGTTGAAAGATGAGTTGTTACAGACTGCAGAGCAATCTTTCTCTAGGATCCCTAAGGTATCAGCTGCTGGATTCTTCGACGTTAATTTGACCATGATAGGATTTATACTATCCAGCGCTGCTTTTTATATAATCGTAGCTGCTGAGTTGGAGTCCAACTAATAGGACCAGTATTATGGAAAATAATCTGCAAAAGGGCTGATGTATCCATTGATATTCTGTATACACAATTGTGCAATATTCTATTAAATGTTTTGTGTATCTACTAATTGGTCTGTGTTAATCATTACAAGACACTAACTCTAAAGTGAACATATCCTCAATAAAATTTGCAAAATGTTTTGTCCTTCTACTTATTGGCTTGTGTTGATCGTTACTAGATACATGGTTGTAGATCCAAGAACTACAAAAAAGGTGCGTAAATCCACAGGAAATAGCCTAAAAGCAGAAAAATTAAAATTGTTGGTAGCTAGATTATCTGCAAATAAACTTAAAATGCTCTTAATATATTTCTCTTCTTGACACAGATTTGATGGTAGGTTCAATAAATATTTATAACAAGCATCGATTGTACCCTGAACTTGACTGGTTATTCTGTCACAGGTTAATATTACTAGTGCGCAATGTCCCTGAAAGAAAGTTGTAAACATACTTATATGAAAAAATGGATATTGATCACAAATATAAAAGATCTACTGATCATGACATTATCTAGATCCAGAAGGCATTGTGACCAACCCTGTAAATCAAACAAACAACAGATTAATCTTTTATCATTACTGTGTTCTACCTTTTTTATTAGTTAACTATTGTAACAATTTTTGTAACGAGTTGCCTCTTTTTTTGGCATAGGCCCTTACATATTACAATGTAGATGGCAATGATTATGGATCTAAAAGTTTTTATATATTTTTAGGTATTAATAATATTGTGTGAAACTAACTACTCAGTGGACAAAAGCCCCAACCTGCGTTGAATTACACCCACAATATCTACCCATATATTCCTTATTATTAGCTTTTGTTACATTTTTTTACTGTTTTAGAAAGGTATTTTAAGCTAATATAAATCAAATCTCCTACAATTCCTATCAATGAAGTCATATGTATGTTCTCTGATACCTAAAAATGCAGAAATAGGTCAGATCTCATCTATTGTGGTTGAATTTGACGTGTTCCCACTGCCAAAAAAGTGAAGTTAGATTTTTATAGAGTGAGTAAATTAGATTATTTTCTTTAGATAATTATTGAATAGAGCTTTGTCTGTGGAATTGTTCATTAGCATACCTAGATGTTTGGTATCAGAGAACATACATATGACTTCATTGATAGGAATTGTAGGAGATTTGATTTATATTAGCTTAAAATACCTTTCTAAAACAGTAAAAAAATGATTATGGATCCTTGCAAACGTCACAAATTGTGGACGATATCGTGCCATCTAGTTTTTTTTATATAGGGTTTTTGTTAAGTAGAGGTAAAAAAAACAGAGTCATATTCTATGGCCAAAAATAAAAGTTTTCTGTTATAATCAATGTTAGATCTTAGGACTGCTATTGTCCAAAATCTAAAAAATAATAAGTTTTAATTACCTCTTAAATATAAAAAGTGTAGGGATGCTAGAACATAAGCAGATATTAGACGTTTCTAATACTACTGTTGTAAATGGTACAGGCCATTTGTAAATTACGGATAACCTTTTATAGAATCCATAAATATTTGCCACTAACACAATAGTGCAGAAAAAAAATATGTACACTACGTAGCAGTACTTATATTTTGTTAACAAAAAGGAGTCTGGTAAGCGAAATCCAAAAATCTTAGCCAAGAAATCCACAAAGTTTACAACTTTTTGCTTCCTCCATTGAAGATGATTTTGCAATCCATTTCGAAACATTTTTTCTGAATAGAAATATTAAATTTCACTTCGGTTTGTACATACAAATAAGCAAATAATTAAAAGAAACAATATGAAATATTGCTGTATTGACTTGATGAAGATAATAACTGTCTAATGAAATGAATAGTACTTAATTATACTAATTATACTAGCCCATAATATGACAGCAATAATTATAAAAATAGTAATTAACAAAAGTTTAGGCCAATAAATATGTAAGACACTCTATATTTTTCAGATAACTAATACTTTACTATATTTTTTGTCAAAAACACGTCCGAAAAATGATATGCAAAATTCAAAAAATTGCATCTACAGCACATCTTGTGTTGGAGAAACGTCTCGGCCTAGTTGAAGAACATAAAAATTATATGAAAAAACGGAAATTTGAAAAATCAAAAGGTTTCGAACGCGCTTGGAAAGACGGTCATTTGATTCAATGGGGTTCGGTAAAATAATTTAAAGAAGGGAGATAATGTAATAAAATAGCTATTTATGATATACGTGTTAAAAGTAAGATTTTATTTTGTGAGTGAAGATGATTAAAAAACGAGCGTAGCGAGTCTTTTAACTTCACGAACAAAATAAAATCACTTTTAACACGTATATCATACACTATTTTTTCTACAAAACAATCGGAAGAACTTTAAACTCAATAAAAATAAGAAATCAAAAAATACCACACAGATAGCAATGTTTATGAACCAAAATTTTCGTTGTTAGTTACGGAAAAAACGCAAAAATATTGACAGCATTTTCTAGTAATATTATAAGTATAATAAATAATCTCGATAATGAGCGTAATGAATCCATCCCTGCTGAAATCGAAGAAGCCGCCAGTCGAGCAACATTGGAATTATTGCCGGCGAAATCAAAGGAACAGTACGAAATCGCTTATAGACGCTTTTCAGAATGGTGCAACATTGAAAAGGTCCCTGGAAAATGCAAGTGTTTTACTGGCATATTTTGAGGAAAAAGCCAAGATATGGAAATCGTCAACGCTGTGGTCAAATTATTCCATGATGAAAACTATGTTAAAAATAAAGCAAGATCAAGATATAAGCAAACATTATAAACTTATTGCTTTTTTATAACGGAAGGGTGAAGGATATCAAGCAAAAAAGTCAAAAGTTTTGACGAAGACGCATTTCGACAAATTTCTCACAGAAGCAGAAGACGAAAAGTATCTGATGATGAAAGTCGCAGCAATAGTGAGTGTCTTCGGGGCGTGTCGCCGGGAGGAATATTTGGGCACTTCGGTTGTTGTGATCATACCAGATACTAAAACGAAAGTGCCTCGGACTTTCAGTGTTGTTGGTGAATTCTATTTAAACTTTTTTAGAAAGTATATGGCACTCCGGCCACCCAACGCTGACCATAGACGACTTTTTCTTAAATATATGAATAATAAATGTGTGAAGAATCCAGTCGGAATTAACATGTTTAGTAAAATGCCTGCCGACATTGCAGAGTTATTGAATCTACCAAATCCTCAACTCTACACCGGACACTGTTTTCGTCGTTCATCAGCGACATTGTTAGCAGATTCTGGTCCAAATCTTACTACCATCAAGAGACATGGAGGATGGAAATCTTCGACGGTAGCTGAAGGCTACATTGAAAATTCACTGAAACAGAAGAAGGAAATTGCGTGCCAAATACTTCCTACTGCTGCAACTACTAGCAAGACCACCAGTACTACCAGTAGTACTTCTACAGAAAATAGATGTGTCACACATGTTGACAGTAAAACCAACTTAAGTATGATGACTCCGCAGAGAATTACAATTTCAAATTGTTCTAATTTTACTATAAATGTTAATAGTAATAACTAGTTAAAATGTTGGTTTGTACTTATTTAAAATAAAAAGTTGTTCATGTGTTTGTTAAAACGTTTTATTAATTTTCAAAACAAAATTTAAATAAACTTACTTTTAACATGCGTGTCAGAAAATGAATTTTTTAACATCAAAAATGACAATTAAAAAGCCCACAGTTTTGTAGAAAAAGAAAATTAAATAAGACCGCGATTATTTTGTTAAACGGAGATAAGTGTGTGTAAATATTGATGATAGTTGGCTACAGTTGTGCCAAGAAAAAATAAGTTACAATGAAATAAAAATCATTTATCCACTGCCACTATGTTAAGAAGGTTTAATAAGTCTGTTTTTCGTGAGTTAAAGACCTTTTAACACACCAGTGGATTAGAATTATTATTATTAATATTAACATTTATCTCAAGAACGATCTTGTCATTTCGACCGGGATTATTGAAATTTACTCTATAAGGAGTCTCTGAAGGACTGGAGGGGCCCACACCTTCTCCAGATAGGACCTGGATTTTTTTCAGAAATTGCCATCTTGCTGGACAGTGAATCTTCAATATAACATTCCCCTACCGTAGTGGATTTCCACTATGACGCCTTAGAGTGGTAATATCACCCCCTGCGTTAACCAGCTATGTTGCCGAGGAACGCATAATGTCCGGTAAAACTTTCTGGATCAGGGAGCCCAAGAAATGCAGCCACTTCTGAAAATGTGTTCGAAATTGTTATTTATCTTACAGACGATATGGCAATCTCGCGTTCAATAAATCATATGGTTTATTTTATTAGGTTAAGTCAGTGGTCTATTTGGTCAGCGGTCCTCAAAATGTGGATATTTAAAAAAAAAATTAATATCTCCGTAAATATTTAAAATTTTTAAAAATGACTTTCACTTGACTTATCTATATGACGAACTACACCTGCAGTTAAAATTTGTACTTATTTAAGGCTCACCCTGTATAATGAAAACAGTCAAGAACAAAATTTATAATAGTTTCATGATTGGTTTTGTCCAGCACCTTAAAAGTCAATAGGTGGCTGTCATTAGCAGTATAACTTTTTAACGCATCAATTAAAAAATTGGCTACTACACCCGCAAGCGTCAGTAGTTTCGTCTATGTCTTCTAGTATTGATGTCAGTACGTTGTTGTAAATCCTATCGACATATCTTAGTCTTAACGTGCTTTCATAAGGATTTTTCGGATCACAGAAGAATTTATAATGCGTCCACATACAATAGAAAACAGGTCATTTCCTTTACACGTATGTCCGTATAACCTTCGGGATAACCGTCAAACCACATTTTAAATTATTCCCGTCTATTTCTTCTCTCCTTTGGCATATACTTCACTTCTCCCCTCAACTAAAAGTTGTTAATGTAAATTATGTTACTATTTACAAATAATTACTTAAATACACATGGCAAATATAACTTAGAGCAGACGTAAAAAAAGATAGGTATCAACGCGACACCGACTATTACAGCGTTCGGAATGACCCGTGCATTCGACCCTATTAGCCTCCTCGCTGGCAGAAACTAATTATTATACTTACTTAAATGCATATTAGATTTTTTTCGCGTATTTCAAATTTTTGTACTTAGTTATCGTTAACCCTGTATTTTGCTGAATTATTTGATGACGCTAACATTAAATATATTTCTCGCATGTAATTAGAACTCTAGTGCGCAATTTCCTGCTAATAATCTCAGCAGGCGTTTATATACTGCAACCAAAGCCGTTGCAACACTATCGTAATATCGGGGATGGAATTCTATTGATAATCTCTGGCTCAAACAAAGCTCGAACGGGTTGTAGTTTTCGAATGACCGGATGCATATTTACTGTACTTTGTGCAAATATGCTACGCGATGATTAATTTCATTGAAATTCGTTTTGGGACAGATTATGGTATTAACGTGTCACTGTTTGTTGAGCGACAATAGGTAGCTGACTACGGTCTGTCAAATTGTAGTAATGCGAGGTTATTTTCATTATTTACTCTGTTTATACAGGTGCTGAGAAAAGCATATGAAATGTATAAGCTTAGAGTGCTTTTGTTATCCGATAAAACTGAATATAAATCACCATAATTTTTTGTCAATAATTACATTTATATTGTTGCAAGTTACCGCAGATGACTACATGTTGTGTAGTATATTTTCCAGCCACATATCGGAAGAAAAATCTCCCACAGACATATTTAGATATCGTCTGAAGCTATTTATTTGTGGCATAATTTTAGTTTTTCTTTAGTTTTATTGTGTTTTTACCACACTTCTAAAAATATAAAGATTAATTAAATAAGCCGTTGCGCCAAACGGATCTGTCAAGGGCTATTTTTGAAACTAAGTTTGCCTAACCAAAAAATCTCACACTGAAAAAAGCAGATAAGTAAAAAATAAAAAAAATCACATCACTATCGTGCACTTCCGTATTATTGACGTTTCGAAAAACTCACTGTTTTCATTCTCAAAATAGTAGTAAAAATATTAAACGCATGTCAAGTTTGACAGTTTAAAATTTGTTTATTTGCTTCCATAGAAGAAGTAAGTAACAATAAAATAAAAATAATTTAACATCTCTGTGGGAAACAGTTTAAAAAAATAACCATTGACTGATCCTTTTGCTCAAGGGTTTATTCAATTCATTTTTATTTTTTCAGAAGTGTTGCCACACTATTAAATTAAAGACAATTGATTGATTGATTTATTACTCATAATTTCAAATGTTACATTTTAATCTAAGTAGATACTCTATTTTTTCTAATACATTGTTATTTCCTAAAGACTAACAGCCACTAAATATTCTTCTTCATCTTCCTATTAATTTACTATGTTAAAACTACTCATAGCTCTACTTATTTAAGGGTATCATAACGAGATACATAGCTATAGAAGCAAATATCATGAAGAATGCAGTTAGGTCTACAGGGAACAAGCCAGAGGCTGAGAAACTAATATTTGAAGAGGATAGGTGATCGGCAAATAATTTCAGAGCCAACTTGTCGCATTCCTTATCAGAAGTGGGATTACTTGGTAAATCTATCAAATTGCTGTAGGAAACGTTGATCGTAGTCTTGATTTGTTCAGCGATTCTGTCACAAATTTGGGTTATCATGATACCATGACCCTGGAAAAAAGACCCTGAAATATAGGGTGTTCCACCGGGAACTACGTCGATTGTTATCTAGAAAAATACTGATCTGAAACATCGCAACATGGATAAAACCTACATATAAAATATCTGGCATTCTCCAGTACTTCCAGTTATGTCGGAAGTCGACACCAACTTCATTATTTTAAATGGGACATCTTGTATATTATTGCATTTTTCGATTATATGGAAAATTTTAAGGTCGCTTTATATAACACTGGTAAATTGTGGTGTATTCAAAAATTTAAAAATCTTAATCCAATCTTATACCGTTTTATTCTTAATTCTAACTTTCATTATCTTTCATATACTCTGTATTTTCTCTTTACCATTCTGAATAACTTTTTCAAGTATCATTTTGCTGAATGTTTAGCGGTAAAGTCGGTCAGTCGTCGCGCGGTTTAAAGCTTCAGTACATGAATCGATATGACTAGGCCGCTGTGAGTTCGAGCCCCGCAGTCGGTAGACCGTACATCATCTATATTTGTGGAGAGGATTGGCACCCTCTCTGCAGGTATGGTAGGGTGGAAGAATGTTGGCTTGGGTCAATGTGAGAGATTGATACCGGTCGACATTTGACTACCCCCCTAATGAACGAGGTGTTCCAGGTGTCCCTCACTCCTGCACTGAATTATGGTTAGGGCCTAATATGCAGCACCGTCACCCGAACCAGTCTCCAACTTCTGAGCTTATCTCCCTGATTAGAGTGAGGGTTAGAAATATTATTATTATTATTAAAGGCAATTTACTTGAAACTAAAAGTTTCTACTCGGTGCACTGAATATTTTAAATAGGATTATATCCAAAACGGTTAATCTTAACGACTGAATAAGAAGATATACCCTTTTCAGATAAAAAAGGTAGGAGAATCGACTGTTTCAATAGTCAGATGGATATACTAAGCCGTTCTGTCAGAAGCATGATGTGTCATAAGCGCATAAGTGGCGCCCTCTACTAGTGACGTCAAAATTAGAAACAAATTTGAATTTCTTGTCCTCAAAAACCCCCGATCTCCAAAATGTATACAAATATTTGGATTTGAATATTTTAAAAAGTTTATAGAAAATCAAATTTTAACATTGACGCATTATATCTATTTAATCATCACTACTAAGATAAGTGGCACATCGCATTATTTTGTCTTGCTCTATGTTGCATTTATTTAGGGACACCCTGTATAGACTGCTAGGACTGCAATTACTACTTTTTTAGATATTTGATAATTTCTACTATTTATTCTGAAATTTTCCGTAGAATCCAAATATGCAATAATTTATAGGTTGACCCACTTAAATTAACGAAATTCTTCCGATATAAGCGGTAGAGCAAAGAGTTCTATATACTTTAGTTGTGTTTTAAATCAGTATATTCCCAGAGCGATAAACGCAGTTCCCAGGGGAATATTCATTACTAATACAATAGTTATGTTATGTCAAGTTATAATAAAATGGTGCTTATTTTAAATTATATAGTGTGAAAGAACTTTGACTACCACTATTTCAGCAGGTAATAACAAAAAAAGTATTTTACCATATTACCGTTTTCTAGATAATATCACTTAAGTTAATAGAAGGAACTTGGATAATCTATACAATTTAGCTACCTTGCAGACCCATTTGAAAATATTTGGACCCAACAGCAGATACAGATTAAAGTCCGATTATGAAATGGCCCAAGACATAAAATTCGCAAGCTTACCTTGTTATTACTTTTTCTACAATGTCTTATTATTATTTATAAACATTATCATTAACTTTTACTTTTTTCCTCAAAAACATTAAGGCATAGTAATAGTAATAAGGCGGCAAAAGCCTGGCAATTAGGCCATAAGTAGGCCCTTTTTGCCATCACCTTTCCACTATCCATCTTCAGCCCTCTTCGAATGATAGGTCTCTCATTTCTTCCCTTTGCAGCTTCTCGGCGCCAAAGATGCTATACCTAAGGTGTTAGGAAGTGTAATCTCTTTCTCTACATTGCAGGCGTAAAGAATCCTCCTTGTTGGAACTTAGATGCCTTCTGAGTATGAAGTGCAGTAATAGATTTATGAGGTCCATTGAAAAAGTCATGAACCTGTCTGCATTCTCTATTCCTTATCCAATTGCATCTTAATATCTGATAGGCCCATTTACTATGAGCGCTATTAATACTACCTTGCCTAATTTTCATAATGGGTTCGAGACCCTGGCCTTTATCTTTACTTTCCTCTGTCTGGCCACAGATTTCAGGGCATTTCTACACTCTTAAACGAAGGCAAATCTCGTTCTTGGAGCGCTAAGAGTCCTGAGTGCATTCTGACTGTCAGCACAAACAGTTGTGTTTGGGAGACACAATACATCTCTGAGGCCTCTGATATGAGAAGTCAGATAGATATTATCTACACCGACTTCTCTAAGGCTTTTTATAGAATTAACCATGGTTTATCTGACACGCTTCTCCATCTGTTTATATCTTACTTTTTCAACAGGCGGCAATATGTCTAAATTCATGAACGAATTCGGTCAAGTGTCTGAAGTACAGCAAGGTTCAATACTGGGTCCTATATTTTTCATCATACGATATTACTGATGTTATTGATGTCAATAAACGGCTATGCGCAGACGACCTCAAAATTTTCGCACTTGAAAATTGTATAGTTCTGCAGAATAACCTTAACAGAATTAACGAACGGTGTATTTCAAATAAATTACTTCTGAATGCCAGTAAATGTAATATACTATACCTTTACCCGTAAACCATCCTCGCACTTTTACGAATATAAGCTTGCTGATATTCCGATTTCTAGACCTGAAGTTGTTAAGAACCTCGGTGTAACTTTTATGCTAAGTTGACGTTTAATGAACATATTTAGAACATAACACCTTCAGCATAGAAGAGTCATGGATTTATCATTTGAAACTCTGAAGATTTCATAAATATCGATACTCAACGACCGTTGTATTCAAGTTTCGTCCATTCTAAGTTAGATAATGCTGCTATGTTCTGGTCTCTTATATACAACGTGCATAGTGTATCTCTTGAGGTCCAACGGAGATTCATGAAATCTGCTCACCATCACTCTGATAATGTTTTTGTACCTAGAGGTACTGTTAATGAACTGTTGTTGCGGCGGTTCAGGTTGACTAACTTAGTGTCCTTAAGAGTAATTTGCTCGTTTATGTTCCTGTTTAACTGCTTTTAAAATTGTTTCGCAATTTTACTCAAGACATAATCTTGATTCATGATATGCAATCATAGTAATATTGAGCACTTTATATATTTGCTTGCACGTGTGACAATATGTTTTTTAATGTGTTTGAAATAGGTACTTGTAATTTGTTGTCTTTGAATTATACTGTGGCATTCATGTTTAACTGATGATATGATATGACTATAATAACTTAATTTATCTTGTTCTTATACTATGTAACTGTGCCTTCTCACCCTATAACTGGGTTTATACCCGTTGGGTATTGTAATTGAAATAAAAATACCCAGAAAATCATAAAGACATTAATAATACTTTTTGTTTGGGCCCAATATATCACCTGTTAAAATAGTGATAGTCAAAGTTACACTAGGTATACTTACTGTAAATGATGCAATTAAAAATGCGTCTGTAATTAAGGTGAAAACATTGATCGGACCAGATTTGTTAACCAGTACTTTTAAAGAAAAACTACTAAAATGTAATACCATTACAGCGACGTTCAGTATTATCGTTAGAAAATGAAATCCATAGAGACCATTCATTCTTTCAAATACCTCCAATATTTCTGAGTAGACGTCTACGAATCTCTTGAAATTACTTTTCCGAGGTTTTATGGCTGAGGCGGTCCAAATTGCACATCCTCCAGTCATACAGTCTTCCATATAGTTATTCATAACCTTCAACAAGTGTTCAAGGCGAAAAAGATCCAGGTACAATTGGAAACTAAGTAAGGATATGTAGAAAATGTTGGACGACATCATTGAATAATAACTAAATATGTTTCTAAAAATCGATACCATGTAAGCTGTCGTAAGAATTATGCATCCCAATACTAGCGTCATTATTGTAATGAATATCCTTGTTATTTTTCTTTCATCGTATTTTATTGATATTACCAAATGTCGAAAGCAATGCATTTCAATATTATCCAGCATAGCCGTAATCTTCAACTTGGAGTTTCTCCTGAAAATAATAAAGTCCATGGACGCTGAAAAGTTCGCTATGACTAAGCAAACGTGGAAACCTGCTTCCAATATAACCATGGAAGTCGCCATAACACTATAGAAAATGTAGCGTCTTATAAAAAGCTCGTGATAATTTGCTAGAAACTCAATAATCCAAAATAGGCAGAAATAAATTGAGTACAGGACTTTATTTTTTCCACTGGACAGGAATTTTGGTGGATTCAGGCAGATAATTTTTGTCATGAAATTCACAAGTTTCACAACTTTTATATCCTTCCATTCTCTCAAATTAGTTTTTGTCTCGTTTACAAACATGTTGCCGAAGTATGTGAATATTTGTAAAGCAATTGCTGGTGTAACTAACAATTATTAATAGGTGATAAATTTGACATTATTATTTTAAATATAGGGCACGCAAAATAAGCGGTATACAGGAGGTTAATGATAAGTTTGGCCAAACTTCACCGACATATCCTATCGATGGAAATTATTGGTAGTTTGTTATATAACAATTTTTTATTCAAATCTTAATAAGGAAAACAAAATTTTATATTTTTTGCAGGAAGAGATTAGGTATTTGACATTTGATATTTTTCTAACATAAATTATGTATCTGTGCACTAAAGAATTTAAAACTCCTGTGGCGTAGACAGTCTATATTTTTTTAAGAAAAACGTGTTCCACAGACATTTCTAAAAATTCAAGATATTTTTAGAATTTTCAATCAATTTTTGACAAAAAAAAGTATTCCAGTAAAGTCTTCGTAACATTGACAGGTCTTGAGATCACTAGGACTGTTAAACGCTAGCAATTTAATACCATAAACAACAAACACCCTAATTACAACAATAAAACTACAAACTAAGTAAGCGACAGTTTTAACTATTTATTGTCATGAACAATTAATTGTAAGTTGTAAAAACAAAAAGTGTAACACCTTGTACATTGTTATAAAACAAACCCCAATTCAATAGAATATGTTGATGAATTTTGACTATACTTATCGTTAACACCCTATAGTTTGATTTATTTAATAATTGCTAACTACCTGTGTTCTTATGAACGTTTCTTACAATAAGTATAAGCTGTTTTATGCAGAAGTATATCAAAGATTAGAAACCTATGAACAATATCTAGATCACAATACGGTCTAAACATAGCTGAATATTAAAACAATAAGAGAGTGTATTGCAGAATATATCTTGAAATTATCTGCAAATATAAATTCTTTACAAAGACAACAAGAAGGTCATTAATGAAAAATAAAGACAAAAGCGGTCCTAGATTAGAGTCTTGTAGCACACTTGATAGAGTAAGGAAATACAATATTTTGAATTGTATGGATTGTTAAGGATGATTCAAACAACTCAAGAAAATATACATTTTTTACAAAGACTACAAACAGATCATTAATGAAAAGTAAAGATAAAAACGGTCCTAGATTAAAACCTTTGGGCACACTTGATAGGGTAAGGAAAGAAAATACTTTGAATCATACAGATTGCTAAGGAAAGAGCACAAGAAAAACCAAATTGATGTAATTGCACCAGTAAAATGTAATGATCTACTTGATGAAAAGTTTCTTGGAAATTTGTACGTATTATATTAACTTGATGAGTTTGGTGAGTAGTTGCACATTATTTAAAATAACTAATTTTAGTAAAAATATTACATTTAGTACAGCAAACGCATATTTGAAGTTGATACACTTGGTAACATACTAAAATAATTGGTAACATATTACTACTTCTGTAGTTTTCGAGGAAAATTATATGCCAACTCTTGACATATTTAGGATACTTCGATTTGTCATTTGGGGCAATTATTCTTTTGTTGCAAAGTTATTAACGATCGGTACTGAAGTCCTGTTTGTAACAACTAATGATACAGTTTCAAATGCAAACAATAGTAATAGAATAAATTATATGTAGCATCAGTGGCTTTTGTCATAAGTGGAAGATATTTAGAGAAAAATGGCAAAGAAATACGTAAATAATCCTGTTAATATTTCACTTTATTACACATCGAGATTACTTCACTTATATCCTCTAAATTTTGACTTTCACAGGAGGGATAAATTTAAAACCAAACATCAATTGAGTTTGTTTTTTGTAGTAGTTCTAATTACTAGTATGTTCGCTTGGAATTACAAAATGAAGTACACTTTGTTCTACAAACATGGGAACACCTCATATAGTGTAATAGATGTCGCTATAAATTTAGCTCTGACGATCTTCAACATTTCCTCTATAATGATAGTGCAACTATCATCCAAAGAGTGGGAAATATTTTTCGTACCTGTATTTAAAAAAGTGAAAAACAACTATGGAAAAACCAACTATATGTTTTACTTTGTTCACATAATACAAGTCGTATGGTTTTTTATCGAAATATACATATGTAGAGCTTTAAACTTTAGCATGCTAGCACCACTTTTTCTGTCACTAATTGACAAAATTAATATTTATGTGGTACAGATATCGGCGTTACTTATAAATGGTTATGTTACTTGCATGAAGGAGAATATCGTTTCAATTAAACTCAGACTTCAGCAAGCAACTATATTACTAAGGAAGCTTAAAGCTGTTGAAAAAAACCGAAATGCTGTGCTCGAAAAATTCCTATTGCTTTCTGAGGTAGATGACGTCTTAAATTTCATCGTTGAAATCTTGAAGGGATTAGACGCTTTCAATAACATATATGGAATACAGATATTGGGATTATCTGGTATTATCATGATGTTCATAACTAACATGTGTAGTTCTGTACTGGTTTTGGATACTTTTTTGGTTGGATTGATATGTATGAAGTGTTATTCCTCTGTTATATTACTGGTATGTATATTTAGATCAAGAATATATTTTTTGATACACATTCGCATCGACATCATTAAAACATACAGCGTGTCCCTTTTCTCAGTTTAACACCTCTAGAAATGTGAGAAGGCTGTGGAATTTCCGCAAGCCAATTTTTTTACAGTTAATACCCTGATGGGAACTTATATTCTACTAACCATTTTATTGATGTGACAAAAACCTGGCCTACTACAATTTTTTAAATGGGTCGTTTCTCAGAAAGTGGTATTACGTATTTTTTTATCAAAGATATAACTAATATTACCAGGATATTCAACACCTATCAAAATATACATATACCAAATTTGAAAAATATCTATTGCATGTTTTCTATGGGGTGCCAAATTTAAAAAAATAAGACAATTAAAAATTATAATAATAAGGTCAAAGATTGCCATGCCAAAACATTAATCCAAAGTTTACTGAATTATTCTGTAAATTTTGATTAATCTAAATTAAATTTTAGTTTTTCCATTCTACCTCCTTCCAATCGAACTCATTTTTAAAATCGTGTTCTTAAATTTAAAATTATTTAATGAGATTACAGTAAAAATAACTTACAAAAACTGTAATGAATTATTAATACTATGTTATTAGCTGCGTAATTTTAAATTTAAAATGATTGAAAAAATGTGTTCACCTAAAAGAAAGTACGGCGAAGAAAACTAAAATTTAATTTAGATAAAATATATTTAAATGAACCTTTTCTCTTAGTATTCATAATTAATTATATTTTTTGTACGTTAATAATTTTTACTGTGGCCCTAATTTAAAATATTATACTTGTAGTGTAGTACTTGGCAGTCTTTGACCTGCTTATCATAATTTTTCGAAATTTGGCACACCATAAAAAACACTCAATATACATTTGTCGATCAAATTTGGTATATACGTATTTTGAGGACTGTTCAACAACCTAGTAATATTATCTTTTTGTTAAAAAAATGCTCAATACCACTTTCTGGAAAAAACATAAACAAATTTGGGAAATATAATTATCGATGAGTTTTACAGCATATTAAATACATTGCTAGTGCAGCATGTACCTTAAAAGCGAAATGCTTGTGGCCATTTTCCGATTTGGTTTAACGGCAACATTATTAAGAAACTGAGATTGAACAGACTTTGGCGCAATTACAAACTGTCTTCTAGTGTGGAAGATTATAATAAATTCAAGAAATTAAGATCTGAACTCAAATCCTTGATTAATTTGGCCTATAAAGACTATTTGGTATCAACTGAAGAAGACTTATCATTAAATCCAAAACGTTTCTGGTCCTATATTAACTCCAAAACAAATACTACGTCTATTCCCTCATACATGAGTTACAATGACGTAACATTAAATGAACCCTCGGATATCGTGGACTTATTCGCTGACTATTTTTCGAAAGCTTTTTCTAATAGTTCTACTCCTTCGTCTAACAATGATACCATTGTAAATCATGACTTACTGTATATTCCTGAAATATCGGAAGATGATATAATATATGCTATTAAGAAAATTAAAGGCAATTTTGCAATGGGACCAGACTTAATACCAGCTTTCTTAGTAAAAGATTGTGCAATAGTTTTTGCTAAACCTTTAAAAATTATATTTAATGCCATACTTAAATCTAGTGTCTTTCCAGAGTCTTTGAAACTTTCTAGGATTTGTCCTGTTTATAAAAAAGGTCCCAAAAATAATGTAACTAATTACAGGCCTATTGCAATTATAAGCAATTTTTCAAAAATTTTTGAAATAGTTATCCACAATCACCTTTACTCTCATGTCGAGAAATATATCTCCCAACATCAAAACGGATTTGTAAAAGGACGTTCTACAACAACAAACCTAGTCTACAAAGTACAATATATTTCCGAGGTATTAGATAGGGGCAGTCAGATAGACGTAAGATACACCGATTTTTCTAAAGCGTTTGATCGTATTAACCATGATCTATTGATTGATAAACTGCATTCTGCGGGTATATCGGGTGCTCTATTAACCTTGTTTCGCTCATGCCTTACAAACCGTTTCCAATATGTTCAGTATCGTGGCTTTCAGTCAAATAAATTTTCTCAATTTTCAGGTGTTCCTCAGGGATCTATTTTGGGGCCCTTATTCTTCATTATATTTATCAATGACTTAACTCAATTATTAAATATTAATTTTTTATTGTATGCGGATGACCTTAAATTATTTGTTGAGATAAAGTCACTATCTGATTGTTATAGATTACAAGATAACTTAACAAAAGTACACCGTTGGTGTGAAGATAACTATTTACCATTAAATATCAGTAAATGCAATATAATGTCGTATAGCCGCCGGAGACTGATACAACATTTTGATTATCTTTTGGATGATACTATTTTAAATAGAGTGTCGTAGTTCAAGGACCTTGGTGTAACATTTTGCGATAATCTGTCATTTGACGTGCATATTCATTTAATAACTGAATCTGCATGTAAAAGCCTGGGTTTTATTTTGCGTAATTCTAAGGCTTTTCGCAACACGGCGACATTGAATACACTGTTTAATTGTTTTGTTCGCTGCAAACTTGAATATGCCTCTATTGTTTGGTGGCCGATTTATAACACCCATATAAACCTATTAGAAAAAGTACAGCGTAGATACTTAAAGATACTGCATTTGATCAAATTTGGTGTTTATCCGGTTCGTGGCATTCCAGAAGATATTTTGTTATCAACATTTGACTTAATTAGCTTGCATCGAAGGCGCATTATGTATTCTCTAATGTTTATACACAAAATTGTTAATAATTTTCTAAATGCCCCTTCTCCGGTATTTAGAATTTTTTATCGAGTTCCTAGATTAAATTCTAGATCTAGTTCTGTGCTGCAGTTACCAACTGCTCGTACTAATATACTTACGGCCCCTCTTCATCAAATGATTACTAACTACCAGTTGTATGAAGATATTTTTTCACTCAATTAATTTTATTAAATCTCTATTTGTTTAGCTGTTTTTTTTTAAAGACATTGTGTGATTTTATTGCTTGTTTTTTTATTGTTTATGTTATATTTTTGCTAATTACTTTTTGTTTATTATTTGATATTTATTCAATTTTTTTTATTTATATTTATTCGAGTTATTTCTGTCATTGTTTATTTTGTATTTTGAATTGTTTTTTTTTCCTTGTCTTGTAACTGGGATTCGTCCCGTTAGACACTGTATTTAAATAAATAAATAAATAAATTTCTTTTAGATGTAGTTTACGAAAGAATAACAAATAAAATAAGTATGGTTTATAGTCAAGCAAGTCATTTCGTCCTATCGCCAGTAAAAACTTTAATTTTTCTTTGATTTTATAGATATGTGGTACACTGATTGTCGCCCCATGTTTTGAAACCACCAAGAAATTTGACGAAGTTATAAAAATCTCCTGCAAACTTCTGATAGAACTACCGCATGGTTTGGAGGATCTGCGTTACGAAATTCTAAAGGAGAAACTCGCCCTTTTAATAAAACAGTTGGAGTTTAGAAAACCGTATTTTTCTGCGGCAGGATTTTTTGAAGTCAATTATGGCATGTTTCTGAATATATTTGGAGGCGTAACTTCTTTCGTTGTTGTATATTTGCAGCTTCAGCACAAAATATAAAATTGTTTTGTTTATAGTACTTGCAAACGTTTTAAAAATATGCCGTAAATTCAATAAATTACCGTATTTTGCTTCAACCATCTTTGGCTTTCTAAAATCAGGTTTTGTCTGCATCTATTTCAGATAAGAATGAATGGCCGTGTTTAATGTTACCAAGCGAAAGCGAGCACATGCAAGCCGCTTTCTGCTCATGTTCATTAGACAATTGCGCTGGATCTCAAGCGCTTGGAAGAAAAGCAAGCTTAAAATATTTCGGTTCGGTAGCTTAGGCTTTATTCAAGCAGATGTTCTGCGCCTGCGCTGAAAAATTAACAGGGAATCAATTTGAATTTAAATTTTAGGTTAGGTTGTATTTATATGATTGTGGTTTTTGGTAGTTTGTATAGCCGTAAGATTAGCCTTCAACCTTCTTCAAGCGGAGAACAAAAAAACCATCGTTTAAATAAACGAACCGCAGCGCTTGCCAGCGAACTTTCAAAGCGCTACAAGCCAAGCGCTTAAAAAGCTTGGTAACATTAAACACAAGCAATTGCATTGCTGAATACGTCAGTGTTATTAACCTTTGATCCTGTAGAGGTCGCTAGTTACAACAACCTTTTACTACTGACGTATTTGTAATGAACTTTCAACATTAGTTCTTAGTTCTCCACTCATCAATAAAGATTTAATAAAATTTCAACTCAGAATTTCCAGTAGTTTAAAAACCGTTTTGAAAGAATTCGCAGCTTAGCTGGAAATCTTCGACCCGTTCTTGTTATTCAACAGAGCTTGGGCTCTGTGGAGGCAGTGTTAGTACTATGGCTGCTACGGTGGGAGCCGATCCTCAGACAACGATGGTCTTCAGACATCCTTTAGTAACCTCTATAATTGATAATTTTAATCATTTTGAAACGTATGTTTACATACGTTTCACCATTCATAGTTAGATTATTTTTTAAATATCCTGTATTTGCGTATAGAATATTGTCTCAAAAACAACGCAAGTTTAACAAAATCTATTTTTTATGTAAACCGAACGTCAGATATTCTATGATGTCTCTGCGAAATGCATCAGTCCCTCAGTTTTCGCTGTTTCAAAGCCCTCTGTAAACAAAATATTGAGTTTACTGACCATGACATAACAATGTATAAAATATTTCCTGGGAGTTGGTCATAGTAAAAAAACCATAGTTTAAAATACTATGCAATCATAGAAATTTATTATGATCGTTTCGGGGTAACACCCATCTTCAGATAATTAATGTTTCAATAAATTCAGAATGCATTCATTCTCCCTTTGACCTTGTTGGTATTAACTGGTCTGATTTTAACAAAAATATAAAAATATATATCTCGACAAGTCATGTCTTTTAACCAATTGGACTATTTTATTGAAACAAACTAAAATTTTTTGAAAAATGTCTATTATCTGAAGATGGGTCTTATCCCGAAACGATTGTAATAAATTTCTATGATTGCATAGTATTTTAAACTATGGTTTTTTTATTATGACCAATTCGCAGGAAATGTTTTATACAAAGCCCTCTGTATAAGAAGTTCTCTAGCAATTAATAGAAGCCTTAACAAAATGAACACAATAAATAAATATGTTGAGTAAAATATCAACTGAAACCATTTATGTGTGAAGTATTAGTGTGAAATTACTCGCACTCAAATTATTAGTAGAATCAGTCTGAAACACAAACAAATAATGGTAAAAGCACCTTTCAAGTAATTACGTCAACTATCGATCTTCATTGCCGCCATAATCCAAGGTATTTCTAGAAAAGATGGCAAAGAAATACGTCCAAAATCCTCTCAATGTAAAGCTTTACTACATATCGAGATTCTTTCATCTGTATCCTTTAAATTTTAATTTCTACAAAAGAAACAACTTTAGAGTTATTCATCACCTTAGAATGACACTTTTGATAATTTCTCTTTTGGCCTTATTTGTTTGGAACTACAGAAACAAGTACTTGTATTTATACATCAGAGTCACCACATCTTATGGTGTAATAGATTTTGTTATAAATTGGTGTCTAACTTTTTTCAACATATTATGTATGGTAATAGTGCAAAGATTATCAAAACAATGGGAGATACTTTTTAAGCCCTTATTCAAACTTACAAACAACAGGAACTGTAGAAAAACCGACTACGCATTTTACCTTCTCCATATAGAACAGATGATATGGGTTGTTTCTGAAATGTGGATTTATTGGTCTTACAATAACAATCCATTCGCACCTATTTTTGTGTCACTAGTTGACAAAATAAATATCTACGTGGTACAAATTACGACGTTGCTCATAAATGGTTATGTTACTTGCATGAAGGAGGATATTGCTTTAGTTAAAGCTAGATTTCAACTGGAAATTGAAAGACTAGCCAAGCATAAAACTACCGAGAAGAGTGATCTTAAAGTGTTCGAAAAATTCACTTCATCTTCTGAGCTAGACGACATTCTTCGATTCATTATTGAGGTATTTAGAGCAATAGATGCCTTCAACAGGATATATGGAATACAAATACTTGGACTTTCAGGCCTCCTTATGTTATTCATGACCAACATATTGAATTCTGTTCTGACTGTTATTTCCCGTCCAGCTAGTGTCGTTGGATTACTCATTGTGAAAAGTTATCCATCTATTGCGTTGTCGGTAAGTATAAAGTTATGCTATATAATAACTTTTCTCGCATTTTGCTGTTCATTCTTCTAGATATACGCAGTTCTGGTGGTGAAGCCTTGTTTCGAAGCGACGAAAAAGATCGATGAAGTTGCAAAAGTCACTAACAGACTTTTGATAGAATTACCGCATGGTTTAGAGGATCATCGCTACAAAATGTTGAAGGAAAAGCTTGTGCTTCTAATCAAACAACTGGAGTTTAGAAAGCCATATTTTTCGGCTGCTGGATTTTACGAAGTGAATTGGAGTATGTTTATGTATGTATTTGGGGGAGTTACGTCTTTTGTTGTTGTTTACCTGCAACTACAGTACAAGATGTAATTACGTAACAGAGAAAAAAGCAGTTTAAGGAAATAAAATGTAAGCAATACCTAAACTATTACACCTAATGTTTTGACAGTAATTGAGAAGCAACTTTTCAAATCACATTTTATCCAATTTGGGCAAAATTGCTTAGTATATTACAATAGACATTATTCTGTTCATTTGTATTTTTGACATAAATGCAATAGGCAACTTTAGCGCCATATTAGCGATAGTATTAGGACAATAAAACGTAAAATGAGCACGAATAGCTGGTCCTACTATCAAAAAAATTGATTGGTTTCAAATTTCTGAACAGGCAACTCTGTCTCTGTCTCAAAAGAGCTAATACAAATTTTAAACTATGAAAGTGTCTTCTGAACTGAAATGAATCAACATGATTTCTCACCAATAGAAGTTTGTAGTCGCTTCTGCGTTCTGGGTATCTGCCATCTATTCGAAAGGCTAAAAAAGGCTAGAAACTTCTTTTGCATTTATGTGAACAATGTACAAAACAATTCGAACTAATGAACAATACCAATTTTAGAGCGAACATATGTGTTAAATAGTTTAAATAGCACAGCATTAACATGAAAATCACGTCCTTGTCTTATCACAAAGCCCAATGCTCTGAGACTTGAAGAAACCAAATGCTGAATATGACTATTAAGTTAATTTGTTGGTAAAATAAACTCCCAAATCCTTTAAAGTGTCAGAATAAATTTCATAAATAAATTTCATAGTTAAATAGAGTTACATACATACATTTTACGGGTAAAGGAGACTATTTTACATTTAGCTATTTAAATTATTGAAATTACACCCTATTCAACTGAAGTTGAATGAAATCATCAATACTTATAAAAAACATTTTTAAATCATCTGCATATAACAATTTGTGACAACAAGGTACAGTGGTAATATCGTTAACAAAAAAAGAATACAAGAAGGCCCAGATTAGAACCCTGGGGTACCCCAGAAGTAATAAGATAACGATTAGAAGTAAATTCATTGTAGGTAAAATATTGCAGTTGACTATATACATATCATTTGAATAGCTCAAGCAAAAGACCACAGAATTCATAAGCCTTAAGCTTATGTAAAAGTAAAGTAAGGTATATGCCATCAAAGGCCTTCGAAAAATCGATATATATATCATATCCTCTTGCCACAATGATCGATAACAATGGAAATGTACTGAGTTAAACAAATGATATTTTAGGTGGTTCATCTTTTTTCTATGAATCCAAGTTGTTCAAGTGAAATAACATTCTCAAAAAGAGCAAACAAGCAAGAGAGAAAATTGCATAGTAAACCAATGGGCCTATAGTTTTCGATGTCAGACAAATCGCCATATTCCGGTTAAACAGAATACCCAACGGCTATGCCAAAATGTAACAACAGTATCTAGCAAAAAACCTAGGGATAAAATCAGGACCACAATTTAATTTGTTTTTTTTTAAGTTGATAATTGTTAAAAGGTTATAAACCGAATTTCACATCAAACTGGTTTCTGTAAAATAAATAAATTGCAACAAACAGAATTATGTCCAATTTTAAACAAAACGAATCTTATTCATTGTGACGAAACAAGACGCATTAAGTCCAAACATTTTTTAGATTATTCCAGTCTTTTTGATAAATCTTGATTAAAATGAGATGTTATTACTTTTACCTGGTTGACATTACCACAGTTTTTTTTTTCATTCTCCTCGAAAACGGTACATTATTAACAAATTTATTACAAGTACCTTTAATGTGTAAAATAAAATTCAGGAAACTTAGAAAGGGAAAAACCCAACTTACAAAAAGTTAGATTATAAATTATTAGCATCTAGCGCCTTCTACTTTGTACAGCGTGTTCGGTACCACCAAAAACGTACCTTGTTTACATACGCTTTTATTTAAATTATTGAATTTTTTAAATTTTATAGATTATTCAAATAAAATTGTAGTGTCGCATATTTACGTGTTTATATTTTATTCTTCATCTGTTACTGCCAAGGTTCAATATTTCGCCTAATTGCAAAAAACTAAAATTAGTGCCTGTAGAAATTTTCTTTCGATGAAGTAGATTTCTCGTATATTCTTTCCTTCTGTACCAAATTTGAGCTCTTTCTGTTTGATATAATGACGCTAGATGGCATTGTCTGAAATCACTATTTTCAGTTTTTTCACAATATTTTAACAACGACAACAGATTTGTTTGGTTCATCTTAATGATAAAAAGGTTTTTTTTCTAATTTGAGCCACACTGTATATTTTACGGTTTCCTAGATACCAATGATGGGCCATGAATAACAGACCATCCTGTATAATCAATCTATTTTTAATTGTTGAGTATTAAGGACATTTTTAAATAATAAATGCAGTCAGAAGCAGTAACAAAAGTAATTGTTATTATATGACAGCCATTGTTTCCGTCTTCATGTACCTATATGATTTATTGACTTGGAATAGTGAACAATTTAGCTAATATATAGAATCATTTGCCAGAAACTTTAGACAAAATGTTGATTGTACAGAATCAAGGTTTTGGGGTGATGCTAGTAGAGTATATTTACCTATTTTTAGGTATTTCAACACCAAAATCAAGAAAGCCATGCTTGGTAATTTTAAATAAAATATACGTCACACTGCTATGCGTTGTTCTATGTATTTATACTGGATACACCCTTTATGCAAAAATTGCCAGCTTCCATGATTCCCTACTACCAACTGTTATGGTTTTGGATACAATTGCGCATTCTGTAACTGGTGTCTCCAGCTTATTCTTCATAATATTCGCAGCATATGCTAGACGAAACAGCATTAGAAATCTCTGCGCAAGCATGGAGAGCTTAGAACTTACGTTCATCAAAAGATTTCGTTTCAAAAGAGATAAACATAGCGGGAAGATATTTTTCGCTACATTTCTTCTGTACGAAACATGGTTGTTCGCATATTTCTTTTACAACTACAAATTCGTTTATGAAACACAAATCAACACATATTTATATGTAAATACTTACATCATGTCTGCTTTTGTCCTACAAGTAGCTAAGCACTTGTCCGATCTGAGGGTTTTGGTGAAATTCTACAACAAGAAACTGGAAGAGAATCTCTATCTTTTAACCACCAATTCCACACAGGTCAATACGAATATTTTTCTTAAAAGTTATTTTAATATATGGAGCTTAATAGAATCAATCAACTATGCTTACGGCTATCAAATAGCTTTCGTTGCTCTGAGGATGGTCGTAGAATTTCTGAATAACATAAATCATTTTGTAAAAACGCTTATGGGTCTGCAAATTAATGACGCAGATTGGACAACCATGGCCGTAGCGAATTGGTGGAAAAGTTGCTTATTTATGGTAAGAAAATGTGCGTTTTTTATATTTATTTATTTAAACTTTAGGGATACAAACGGGATTAACCCATGAACAGTATCCACAACTAACATTAATAAACATAAACACAATATTGATTAAAAAGCACAATTACAATTACAATTACAAATTGAAGAAAACAAAACAACAAATTATAAGCTTAAAAATAAATCAGTCAACAAAGAATTCAGTGATTTATCAGAACTGCAAACAAATCAATATCAGAACAAAATCTGCTGGAAGAATGCATTATTCTACATATAGGGGAATTACAAGTATAATTTGTTCTTCTAAATGGTAAATAGAAAAAATCATAATGCCGCGTACCATGGGTGGGCACATTCAAATGTATTGAAGATAAAAGATCTGGACAGTTGAGTTTATTATTCAATTAGTATGTCATTCAAGATGCGTTTCTCCAATTATACTATTTTTAATTATGAAATGAGTTTTAAAAGATATAAATCTAATAAATTTATTCTGAACGGCTTCTAAGCGAGTTATATAAATGTTGTATTGTGGATTCCAAACCGAAAACGCAAAATTTATTTTACTAAACACGTAAGCATGATATAATTGTTTCATTGGCTTAATATTATGAAAATCTTTGTACTAACGAAGAATAAACCTTAAAATTCTGGATGCATTTAGAATAATTGAATTAATGTAATGATTAAAAGTTAACAGATACTTTGTTTAAAATTGAATAAGAGATATGATACTGAACAAACAACTGGATTAATGCTACGACCAAATGTAATGGCAGAGCACTTAGACAAATTCAGATACAAAGAATTATTTTCAGAAAAATCAACTAAATTATTTAAATCTGATTGTAACAGTAAACAGTGATTTAATTAATTTATTTTGGTAAAAATGCGTGTGTGTGTTAAATGTAGTCCTTTTCTCACTGTACTCTGTGTCTGCCTTTTATGGATGTTCGCATCTTTATAATTACCTTGTGAAGTTCAATTGGTTCAATTATTGGTGATTGCTCCTCGTACTGATCTGTCAATCCGTCTGACGGCTGCTACTTATATCGTTCTTGTCACTCTGTCATCCATCACTTAATATTGAATGATGTTTACTGGATATGCTATGAGCAGAAATATAATTTTTCCACGGTCGGGAGTAGAAATCAGTTTCTATGACATCAAAATTAAAACAAAAGTAGTCGATTATTCCCAAGGGAGTATAATGCTTCCAAGGGAGTTTACATTATGGAGAACGTTTTTCATGCAAAAAAAAATAACATTGAAATTATTTATTGACATTTAAATTAAATGTTACATTTGTACAATTTTCAAAATTAATATTAGAAGGAATATTACTTACTTACATTTACAGTTTTTGTGATTGCGCTAGTAGTGGTACCTACTAAAACCTGATTAGCAATTTTGGTCTTATTTTCAATGGAGTTCTCGACATAACCCTCAGCGACTGTCGTTGATTTCCAACCAGCATGACGCTTTATTGTCGTGATATCCACACCAGCATCTGCCAGTAATGTCGCTGAAGATCTTGGTAAGCAGTGACCAGTATAACATGCAGCATCAGGTAATTTTAAATACGAAGCTATTACACTTGAAATTTTTCCCATGGTATTCTTGCCAACTGGCTGCGAACTACATTTTCCTGCTTTGTAGTACAAAAAAAGGCGCTTATGCTTGACGTGGGGAGGACGAAGGAACAGGTATTTTCGAAACAATTCAAGCATATTTCCCACATCGGTAACCAGAAAGTTTCGTGGAATCTTTGTCTTAGTATTTGGAATTTTTACAATCAAGGAAGAGCCTACATCCTCAATATCATCTACAGTTAAATTGACTAGTTCATCAGTTCGACAAGCTCCGGCAATCCCCAGAATTAATCCAACCTATAAAAAATCAAAATACTTAATAATTGAAATACCTAACAACAAAAGTAATCTTACCTTAATCATTAAGAATTCTTTGTCATCTGCACTTGATAGAAAACGGTCGATTTCACCCTTTGTCAATATTTTCGATTTTTTCGCTTGATATCCATCACCGGTTCTTTTCAAAAATGCGATCAGCTTGGGGAATTTGCTTATATCTATGTTGTCGCCCATAATGTGGAAGACTTGTAATTCTTTGCATTTTCACTGAAGTATGCCAACAAAACATTCTCGCTGTATACTTGAACATTTGTCTCGGCGCACCACTTTTTGAACCGATTGTAGGCTATATCGTATAAAGATCTTGACTTCGCAGGCAGCAAATTGCTTATTGCAATATTTGCAGCCTCCACAATCTCTTCCGACTCACAATTATTCATTATTTTCTTATTTACCCTTTTATACACGTTTTATAAATTTCTCGAATATCAGCTCCCTCTAATCTATCTTATTTTTCTCTTTAACTTTTTCCGACTTCCTGTTATTCCGTCTCCTTGATTTCCCTTTTTTTATTTCTTTCCAATGCAATCTGATATCTACTTTACATTATTTTAATAAATATTACATTTCTTCAATCAATCTGATTGACATTTGACATTTTATAAAATTCACCTATCATCTACTTTAATATTTCTTGAATTTTGAAAATAACTTTTATTTTTGTATTCAATTTTCCTTCTTTTACCTCCCATTTAGACCTTGTTTAAATTTCACTATAATTTTAAAATTTAGTCTATGTATACCTATTACAATATATACAGGGTGTCCGAAAAGTAATGGGATCCAGCTTAAACATGGCTTCCTGTGATCAAATAGAACCGTTTTAGATAAACTTAGCTTAGTCGAAAAGTGCTTCGTTTAGAAGTTACAAGACTGCCAAGAGCGCACTACTTACGTTCGTTCATAATGCTTGTACTTATCTAAAACATAACTGTGCCAAATTTCAACTTGATTGGACGTTTCGTTTCTTAATTATGCCCATAACAAGAAAACAATTTTTTTTGAAGCCCTGTAACTTCTAAATGAGGCACTTTTGGACTAAGCTAAGTTTATCTAAATCGGTTCTATTTAATCACATGTAGCTATGTTTAAGCTGGGTCCAATTACTCTATTTTAGTCGGCCGAGCTTTCGACAATGTTTATTGTCATCATCAGGACTACAATAAGATACAATGCAATTAGTTTCATAGAACTGATTTCAAGATTAAAATTTTAATTAATTTTAAAAACTATTATAATCAACTAAATATTACAACAATTAAAATTTAAAAAATTAATAAGTCTACTTGCAGGTAAGTTGAGGTTAATTCATAAACTGGCGTTGTGAAGAAAAATACATTATATAAATATATTGTAGGTACTATACTAATTAGAATTCTATATTTTGACAACAGTGTGACGTCATGAAATGAAGATAGCAGAGGAGTTATATTGCAACTTCAACCTAATGTAATATATAAATAGAGATTATAACTAAAAGAATTTCCATATATTAACCACCTTTCCCTACCCAAGTAACAATTTCCGACTCATTTTGGGAAACGTGTCGACGCTGTGTCGAGACTGTAATTTGGACACGACCATAAACCTTATAAATCATGGACGCGCCCGAAACCGTTTTCTGCCTATACAAATCGTTGATGCTCAGATGTGTGCGATAGAGATAGAGCTAGTCCGGGCAAAAACCCACAGATCATTGGCCGTAAAAAAACAAAAACCGTAAATGACAGACGTATGACATTTACGGTGACAGACCGACTCCACCATAGTTTATGAGTCTTTAAAAACTATTGCTAATAAACACACTAAACACAACTAAATCACAAAAGGCACACAAATCATTAACAATATTAACAGGAAAGGCTTTGTCAGGTTATGTTTATATATTTTTCTGTCATAAAACATCTGTTTTTGCCCGGACTAGCTTCATCCCTCTTGTACACATCAGGACAGCGGACCTCTCTTTCTAGGGCCGGTTCATGGTTTATAAGGTCTATGGACACGACACATTTTTAAGGCAGATTGTCGACTATTAGACCATTATAAGCGGGAAATGTAACCAAAATGGCGATTAAAATGTGTACTAAATATGGTCTAAAATTTGTCCAATAGCGAGTCTGATATATACCTAAAATTTTTCAAAAATGTGTCTAGATTGTGCCTTTCGTTTCCAATATGAATCTAAAATTGAACCTTGAAGTGGCCACAATATGTCTATTTTGTTCCTAACTTGGCCAAAATATGTGTCGATAATGTGTCCAAAAGTTATTTTACATGTGCCTCGTATGTGTTAATGTTGTTTCCAAAATGTGTTCGTTATTGTACTCTAATGAGAGCCACAAATTTGACACATGGTGTTCTCAATTTTACCGAAATTATTATTTTCTATTCATTGTGTACCAAAATAAATCCTAATAGACACAAATCATATTTCTTCCCGATACATTATAGATAATCATGAACACACACTTGAAGGCATCCTAGAAAACAATGGGATTTTAATTTATCTTGAGCATTTTTCTATTTCTCGCGTAGGTACACTTGCGAACTAAAGTTTACCGATAATAGTTGACATGGTACTTCTCAAAATTAAACAGGCCTTAAAAATACCAAGTAATTATAATTAGTCGATGTTTTTTTCTTTTTTCGATAAAAATATATTTTTGTAATTCTCAAAAACTAATGATATTTTATTATTAAGGACATCATATTTAGTACAGTTGTGGCTTAAATAGTTCTTAAAAGCTTTAATTCAAAATAATATTTTATAGGCCGCCATTTTTGCCAAGTGCATTCACGTTGAAGTAGTTGTTGAAATATGGCGTACTTATAGGTGGTGTCCAAATAGGACCATGTTTTCGTAATGTGAATAAAATTTGCCCCCAAATTGTCTATCCCAACACATTTGAAAATAGAAGAAACAATTTAGAGTAATATTTCTACATATAGACCAAAAATTCACTGAAATATCGCCAACTACAATGTTTTTCTTTTTGTTGTTTAATAGAAATGGTGCACTTGCTCTTGCTTTCATAAATTCACTCAATTTCCTCCGAGTCATGTCTATTTCTTTTTTCACACGTCGATAGTAAGTACTAGTGTGCACCTTTGGAGTAGCACCTTTTTTATTTTAATCATATTGTAACTGTAAAACTAACACTATCACAGATCAACGTTTATCATAATAATATGCGCCATGTCAAGTACACAAACACTTTAACCGGATGAACTAAACACATTATAGAAACAAAATGGAAATAATGTGTGCAAAATGTTTTTACATAGATACATGTGTGCCTGTACACATGGTAGAAACAATAAAGAAACTTTACGTTTAAAATGTATCCAAATGGAAATTATTGTGTCTACTCAAACAATTATTTTTTGGGAAAAATCGTCGAACAGGTCGATTTTTAATATAAAAAATACATATTTTAGCGTAAAATGCGATTTTCAAATGTCATTTGTTTTCGAGTAATGACGTCATCGATTTTTTTTTAAATGGCAACACAGTATTAAAATTTTGCCGTCTTACATAGGAAAGTTTTCGAGTAAATGACGATTGAATGTTAGAAAACGTAAATCAATTAAAATAAAGCAAAAACGTTATCAAGTTTAGTTTTTCGAATTCCATAGTTCTTTTATGGATCACTTAGGTGAAAATCTTTGCAAAGTGTCATTGTCACACCGACTTTCTAATAAGTATTGTAAGCGACATAGAAATTATTATTCAATTTAAAGTGTTATGGCACATTTAACTGTTACTCAAAGAAATAAAATTTTAATTCTTATCGGATGCGGGAATATGACTAAAACTCAGCAGGAAGCTTGCGACTTATTTAATGAAAAATATCCAGATCGCCCTATCAGCCAATCAACAGTCAGTAAGGTAGAGTCTAAATTTAGAGAAACTGGCAATGTTGTAAATATTCCAAAACTTGGACGTCCAAGCATTAATGAAAATCAGAAACAGAACATTTTGATAAGTATGGTGGATAATCCTCATAATTCTTCACGATTGGTTGCATTAAACAATGACACTAGTCAAAGCACAGTACTACGTATCTTGAGGAAGGAAAAATATCATCCCTACAAAATTCAACTTGTGCAGGAACTCAATGAAGATGATCCCGATCGCCGCTTACACTTTTGCGAAATTCAAATGGATTTATGTCAAGGTAATAGAAATTTACACCGGCAAATACTTTTCTCAGATGAGGCCACATTTTGTCTGAATGCTACAGTAAACCGTCAAACTTGCAGATATTGGAGTCGGGAAAATCTTCATTGGATGGCAGAGGCACATACCCAACACCCTCAGAAATTAAATGTGTGGGCTGAAATAGTTGACGACAGAATAGTAGGGCCTTTCTTCTTTTAAGGAACCCTTACAGGACAAAGATATTTAGAGTTTCTAGAAAATGACCTTGTTCCAGACCTTGCAGTAATTTTTCCTAACGATAATGACCCAGACATTCCTGACGATACCATATGGTTTCAGCAAGACGGTGCACCTCCGCACTATGCGCGCCCTGTACGAAATTCTTTGGACAACTGTTTTCCTGGGAGGTGGATCGACAGACACGGACCGATAGAATGGCCTGCAAGATCGCCAGATCTTACACCTCTTGACAATTTTTTATGGGGATACTTGAAGTCAAAAGTGTACATTAATAAACCACGTAATTTAGAAGAACTTCAAAATCGTATTCGGGACGAAATACGCAGAGTTACCCCAGAAATCATTCATAATGTGCAAGAAGAATTTCTTCACAGACTTGCGCATTGTCAAGAAGTTGGTGGATGGCAATTCGAACATTTAATTTAAGTATAAAATTTAATCAATTGTATTTTATTTTACATACCTCAGAATTGTTACTTTTTTATGGATAAAATTTGCGTTTTCTAACATTCAATCGTCATTTACTCGAAAACTTTCCTATGTAAGAGGGCAAAATTTTAGTACTGTCTGATAGAGAATTAAAGGATCTTTCAGAATCAAGGAAAAAAATATGGTGTTGCCATTTAAAAAAAAAATCGATGACGTCATTACTCGAAAACAAATGACATTTGAAAATCGCATTTTACGCTAAAATATGTATTTTTTAAATTAAAAATCGACCTGTTCGAGGATTTTTCCCAAAAAATAATTGTTTCGATTTTATTGAATTTATTCAATACTTTTGGCCAATACTGTATTTTAAGAGTCCAAACTGACACAAAATAGATACATTCTAAATACATGTGTTTAAAATGTTGCTATTTAAACACGCATATCATTTTGACACAATAAGTACGAAATATGTCGACACAAACTTGAAAATTTTGGACACAATTTGAACGGCGGCAGAAGTGCTCCAAAAAGAGTCGACACGATTCAGGCACAAGAAAATTGTGCCCGAGTTTTGCCATAAATTGCTACTTGGGTACACATGACTACAATTCCTAAATACTGAATCCTGAATACATATCTAAAACTGATGAATATGAATACTGACAAAGGTATTCAATGGTTGAAAACTTATTAATGAAATATTATATTGAGTACGATATATTCGAGTAATACACAGCTCTGAATACTTATACTATTACTTTTTAGTTCTGATAAGAGGAATTCATTCTTACATTCTATATGTTTTAGTGTTTTGGAGCAATATTGGCAATAAGTTGCGAACGTGTTACTAAGGAAGTGAATAAGACGTCAGCTATCGGCTACAAAATGATACTAAACTACTTCGACGTGGGTACAGCGAACTTAAGAGGCACGAAGGAAGAAATATTAATTTTATCGGAATATGTGACTAAAAGAAATATTTATTTTTCGTGCTCTGGGCTGTTTTCTATTGATTATTCAATGATTTACATGGCAATCGGTGTTGTGGTCAGTAATATGGTCGTTGTATTACAATTTAAATAATGTTCTTGTTTGAAATGTACTATAAAACCCTTTGTTTGATATTCTTCTAAATCTTTGTTAATAATCACCCTGCATAATATCACTGTAAAAAAAGTTGCTGTGTAAGCGAGATTTTCCAGTGTGTAATTTAGGATATGTAAAAATTCCGTGTTAATAGTTTTACACACTATGTTTTTTTTGTAGGTTTTACACAAAATGTCAGACTTAATACCAGCTTTCTCAGTAAAAGATTGTGCAATAGTTTTTGCTAAACCTTTAAAAATTATATTTAATGCCATACTTAAATCTAGTGTCTTTCCAGTGTCTTGGAAACTTTCTAGGATTTGTCCTGTTTATAAAAAAGGTCCCAAAAATAATGTAACTAATTACAGGCCTATTGCAATTATAAGCAATTTTTCAAAAATTTTTGAAATAGTTATCCACAATCACCTTTACTCTCATGTCGAGAAATATATATCCCAACATCAACACGGATTTGTAAAAGGACGTTCTACAACAACAAACCTAGTCTACAAAGTACAATATATTTCCGAGGTATTAGATAGGGGCAGTCAGGTAGATGTAATATACACCGATTTTTCTAAGGCGTTTGATCGTCTTAACCATGATCTATTGATTGATAAACTGCATTCTGCGGGTATATCGGGTGCTCTATTAACCTTGTTTCGCTCATACCTTACAAACCGTTTCCAATATGTTCAGTATCGTGGCTTTCAGTCAAATAAATTTTCTCAATTTTCAGGTGTTCTTCAGGGATCTATTTTGGGGCCCTTATTCTTCATTATATTTATCAATGACTTAACTCAATTATTAAATATTATTTTTTTATTGTATGCGGATGACCTTAAATTATTTGTTGAGATAAAGTCACTATCTGTTATAAATTACAAGATAACTTAACAAAAGTACACCGTTGGTGTGAAGATAACTATTTACCATTAAATATCAGTAATTGCAATATTATGTCATATAGCCGCCGGAGACTGATACAACATTTTGCGATAATCTGTCTTTTGACGTGCATATTCATTTAATAACTGAATCTGCATTTAAAAGCCTGGGTTTTATTTTGCGTAATTCTAAGGCTTTTCGCAACACGGCGACATTGAATACACTGTTTAATTGTTTTGTTGGCTGCAAACTTGAATATGCCTCTATTGTTTGGTGTCCGATTTATAACACCCATATAAACCTATTGGAAAAAGTACAGCGTAGATATTTAAAGACACTGCATTTTGTCAAATTTGGTGTTTATCCGGTTCGTGGCATTCCATAAAATATTTTGTTATCAACATTTGACTTAATTAGCTTGCAGCGAAAGCGCATTATGTACTCTCTAATGTTTCTACACAAAATTGTTAATAATTTTCTAAATGCCCCTTCTCTGGTATCTAGATTTTTTTATCGAATTCTTAGATTAAATTCTAGATCTAGTTCTGTTTTGCAGTTGGCAACTGCTCGTACTAATATACTTACGACATCCCCTCTTCATCAAATGATTACTAACTACCAATTGTATGAAGATCGACTTGATATATTTTTTCACTCAATTAAGTTTATTAAATCTCTATTTGTTTAGCTGTTTTTTTTTTTGTTTAAAAAGACATTTTTGTGATTTTATTGCTTGTTTTTTTTATTATTGTTATATTTTTGATAATTACTTTTTGTTTGTTATTTGATATTTTGTTTTTATTCGAGTTATTTCTGTCATTGTTTTTGTATTTTGAATTGTTTTTTTCCCTTGTCCTGTAACTGGGATTCGTCCCGTTGGACACTGTATTTAAATAAATAAATAAATAAAATGTGTTAAAATTAATAGTATTATAATAAAATATACTGAACTTGTGTAATATTTACCAGTTGTGTGTTAAAAGTACACCATTTTATGCAATCTTAACACGCACACAACTTAATTGTGTTCTATATCTCTACTCCTGACTGGTTGAGCACAACTGCGCAGCTGCAGTATATCATCTGATCCAACACACATCACTACGCCATATTGGTCATGTAGCGGTGTTGTGTACAGTTACCTCTCGTCCACTGTGTTCAAATGGAGAATATTTAAATTTAAATTGAGGTTTAATCAAGGAAAATGGCAAGTACTTACCTAACTATAACAAAATATTACTGATAATTGTAATAAAGCTAAACCTAATTAGAATATAACTATTAAAAATATTAGGAGTTTACTCTGACGTTTTAGATTACTCTATAATATAACTTTTTTGTAAGTTTAGAGAAAGAAAATTATATGTTCAGATCACTAACAGTTAATTTTCGTAAACTTCGTTTATGATTTACTAGAACAGTTTCTTATTAGAATATGTACTAATATACTGTTAATTTTAATACATACATATTTTGTTAGCAGACTCGATTGTTCTTCATTTGAACAGAATTTTATTGTTTTAATAAAATTATAAAAAGTAAAATATATTTTATTTTATAACTACACCATAATTCTTTATATTGATACGGAAGCTCACATATATTGTTAATTATGTTCCTGTTTGCTTTTGAAATTATAATTTTTAATACATATATTCTGCGGTTTAATAGAACATTCCAGACTATATTCAATGCATTCTCGACGATAGGCAGAACCTCTAGAAAATGTCAAAATAAAAGTATTTCAAATATTATGTTTATTAAAAATTATTTCGAAAGTAAACAGGAACATAATTAACAAATTAAAAATATAGGTGAGTCTTCCATATCAATACCTATTATACAATAAAATTAACATGTTAATGTGTAAAGCCTACACCCTCAATGATATAAATAACACAGAAATGTGTAAAAGTTACATATGACATTTGTTACATTAACACAGTGGATTGTGTTAAACATTTAACACACTGCTACATACAGAGAAATGTGTAAAAATATACAGAATTCCGTGTGGACCTCGATTAACACAGTATTGTGTTATTTTGTGTTAAAATGTGTAATTATTTGTTCACAGTGACAAATTTTAAAATCAAAATTTCAATTTTGACTTTTACTCTACACACTACGAATAGTCGGTTATTTCTTCTCGTATGCGCTTCTTTAATGTCATGTGGCAGATTAGAATAAACCTTCTTTTTAGGAAAAAAGTCAAGGGGCGTAAGGTCAGGTGGTCTAGCAGGATAATGGGCCAAATCTTCCTATCCACCTTTCACTATTGTCTGAGCAAGGCTGTAAAATGAGCAGGACAGCAGTCCTGTTGCCAAAACAGGTTATTGAGTACTTCTGGCTCTCAAGTATTTAAAAATGGTAAACCAAATGTTTCCCAAATGTTTTGGCAACCTGACAGCTGTCCTGCTCAGAGGAAGATTTGGCCCAATCCTAACCTTACACCCCTTGCCCTAAAACAAAACATTTATTCAAATGGTTTGCCACATGATAGGGATGTATTAAACGAGCACATACGCCAAGGATTACATGAACTAAAGAGCCGCTAACTATTCGAAAAATGTATTAAGTTAGTGGAAAAATGTGTTGAGGTGGGAGGTACAGGCAGAGTAAATGTTAAAAATTAAATTTTGATTTTAAAATTTGTATTAGGACTCGATTTTAAGTTATAAACAGATTTGTTTTATAAAAATGTTGTATACAATAATAAATAATAGTACTTTTTTCTTGAGTATTTTCTTAATTTATGAGCACCCTGTATATCTGATCTAAAACGTTTATATGGCAGTCTCATTTTTTCGAGAAGCAGAACTTTTTATAAAGAGTAACATTTTTCGATAAAGTCAAAAACAAAAGACTTCCTCCTTCTGTCAACTCCATCCGTGGACACACTGTACATATACCTATAGGAACAAGTTTATGGTAAACATTTAAATAAGTTATTTTTTTCTGTAATGCTTGTTTTTCTCAATAAATGGTTGTTGTTGTTTTTCTTCTGTCTTATAATGTATGTTATATTATTAAATAAAAAGGAAAATAGCTTAGATTACTTTAAAAGGCGAAAATCCTATAGAGATTTGTAAAACTTAAGAATTTAAATAATTAGGATTTTAACTTTGAATTTCAAATCTTATTTAACGGTGGCGATTGGAAAATTGAAATTGTCATTTCTACGAAGAGAAAAAAATCATTATTAGATATCTGTAATTTTAGATAAAAGTGTAGTTTTCTGTAAGAAGTACGTACATATGTACTATTATAACCATAAAATCAATATCAAATGAACATTGTGCGAACTTCATGACACAGAAATAGATTTCGACAGTTGATGATAGATGGCACTACACCTAAATTAACAACATTAGCGCTGAAGGGAATTTCTTTATACAAATAGAAATTAAAATTATTCCTGGCTCCTCCGCCATTTTATAGAAAAAGTTCAGGTCACTTTCTTTATTTGTGATAATTATTATTATTATTATTAAATTAAATTTAGGCAAAGGAAAATCCTATATTGACCTTTTACAAAGTATTAGCTATCTAAGCACAAATAGAATACATAAATAGGAAAAAAACAGATTATTAATATTTCCATTTTAAATTTCTGTAGAAAATGTTGGTAACAAAATATTCACATTGGCTATTTTATTTAGTCCGGTAAAGTACGTGACCTGAAAGTAATACAACTCTTCATTATTGGCTGCAGATTTAGTATTCCATTGCCAAGACTACGAATTTGCAGCGTAGATAGAAAACAATGTAACTTATTAGGTAGATATACAATATTTATTTTCTATAGGTTGAAATCTAATCTAAATAATTATTTACCAGAGGTGTAGCATTCCTCTGGAAAGTATTACTGTTTTTTAAGTTATGTAATAAATAGTTATACAATGTGTTCCGTTTTTCAGGTTAACCTGTGGAAATGTGAAAAGACTGTAAAATTTCCGAAGCCATTTTTTTTAATTAGTACCCTAAAGGGAAGTTATATTCTACTAACCATTTTATTGATGTGGCCTGGCCTACTGCAAATTTTTAAACGGGTAGAATGTGGTCCAGAAAGTACAGAAAGTGATATTAGGCATTTTTTTTGACATAAAGATAATATTACGAGATTATTCAGCACCCATTTACAAAATTTGATAGACAAATGTCTACTGAGTGTTATTTATGGAGTGTCAAACTTCGAAAGATCCGGACTAAAAATTATAATAAGCAGGTCAAAGATTGCCATGAAAGCGAAAACAGATACCAATCGGGCAAAGAAAAAACATATACACTACAAGTTTAACTGGTTTAATTGCGGTTATAGTAAAAAAATTAATAATGAATTATCAGTATTAAATTCCTGAAACGCTAATCTAAATTAAATTTTAGTTTTCTCCATAACTCGTTCCAGTCTTAAATTTAAAATTACTTTATGCGGCCATAGTAAAAATAATTAACGTACCAAAAATGTATTGAATTATAAATACTAAATTGTTAAACAATGTAAAGTAATTTTAAAAAGATAATTGGACTGGAGGGAGCTGTCGTGTAGAAAATTGAAATTTAATTTAGATTATTGTTTCGTAATTTTATGTTCAACAATTTAGTATTTTTTGTACATTAATTACTTTTATTGCGACCACAATAAAAACTTTTCAACAAAATATAAAGGAATAGTAATCTGTAGAATATTGGAAGAGCATATTATGATGAATAAAACAGTGGCGTATCATGTTATTCTGAAATATATGCCAACAATACTTCGCCATTAGAGCATCTAAATTTTATTTTGGATAAGGTTTACATAAATCCATGTGCCCAATTTGAAATTATTTCATTCACTAATTTTAAAAATATACAAAAAAATCTAAAATAATTTTGTAAGCTTAACACTCTTTATCTTTTCAATAAATCGCTCTAGATAAGAGAAACCCCTCTTCAACATTCACCAAACCGTACGAAGTTTAATTTTTTGATATTTTAGAGCACAGTCTGCCAATAGGTCGGTTCGAAGATCCGAGCAAAACTTAATTTTTATTGTAAAATTATAGCATGAATTCATATCAAATTATTTACAAATATGTTGGTAAACAATTTTTTTAAAACAAAAATAGGTAACGCCTGTAATTATTATTACTAAAGTTCTGAAGGGAGATCCATAAAACGGTTTCTAATTGGTCTACCGTCACAAGCTTACTACAAGCTCCGCCCCAACTTATCGCGCTTACCTGTCGAAGTGGGAAGCAAACAATATTAAATATAATTAACTAACTGTTAATGTAGCTTGTGTTTATTAAAATTTTATAGTACATATAATGCAGGAAGGATATCGGAAAGCCAATTCACATAATTTACCAGTAGTAAATAAACAAATGGTGTTTGATTTAGGTACCGATGCGAACAGTATTTAATGCAATCTATCACCCATTCGACAGAGTCATGTGCAATGTAAAATAAGACATCAACATTTTTATAATTATTATATTATAAGAAAAATTATTACAACATAAAAAGTAAGTCCAGATAACGAGATACTAAGTAGGTACAGAAATACACCTACATACACTAAAAAAAGGCCAGTAACTTTAAAAATATACTTTGTAAGAATATCTTTATAATTGTCTTCAAATGATTCTAAAAATAATGATATTACACTGACTCTTGTAATTTTACAAGAAAACTGCCTATATACAACAAAACCGTAAACTTCCTATGTAATTATAATATAATGTGTACATTTATAGAATATATTGTAATACATTTACAGCAATGTGAAATCCATTTTTACATTGTAAAATTACTGAACATAGCAAATTTACTATATAATTGGCTGCAAAAATATTCAATGTGTGTGTGAAGGTACTGCTAATTTTAAAACGCACTACCACTAATCGTTGAGAGCGTTGGGTGATGCCTTCGTTATTTCTTGCTTCATTTCGATGAATGCAGGACCTAGGTACTTACATAATTAATTTAGTGAGTAGTGACTAGCAATATAATCATATCTAGAGTGACAAGTGAGTGTTTTTAGTACTATAAATAGTTTTGTCTAGTGCTGGTTTTAACATAAACTAAATGAGATTAAGAAGTAATATGTAGGTTATATATAATTATTGAAGCAAAGAAACATTGGTATCCTTGCATCTACAAAAATGGGATACCCCACTATTGATTTCTTCATCCTACATAATATATAAAAAATATATTATTTTCTATTAGAATTATATCTTATACATATTTGAAGAACAAAGGCTTCTGGAGGATTAGCATGGTTTAAGTTCTAGGTACCTACTTCTCTATGCACATTTATATAATTATTATTACTTTGTAATAGTTATTATAAGACCATCATAGATCTCGTTTGAATATTAAAAAATGTTAACTTTAGTTCTATGAAGATATTTTTACATTGTTATATATGTTTTGTATAACGTTAAGTATTCTGTTTTGTACAAATAACATAAATGTGCAGTTACCAAATATTAATAAAAAATTGCCGTAAAACTATAATATTTTATTACTTCAGTAATATAACATACATACATACTTAACAAATATAAAGTATTATTAATAACATACTTAACAAAGATTTTAATTGCATTGTTTACCGTAAAAAAATAAAATATAAACTAGTTAACAGCAGAAGTTGATCATAAGAAAGTAAAAACTCCACACATGTTGCTACAAAGAAATATATAGTATATTACATTGTTGTAAAGCCAATAAAAAATGCTATCCAACCGTGAAATAAAATTCAGGGAGATCCATTTAAAAAACGTAACTTTGCATTATAACTCAAGAAATAAGGAATATTTAAAAAACTGCAATCTACGTAAATAAATGAAAAAATAATGTTCAAAAAAAATTAATATATTAACAAACAAGGAAGTTATTCATAGAAAATGTAAAACATTAGAAACACCCTGTATCTTTGAAACAAATCGAAATATCGGAATGTGGTTTTCCCAATTCAATTTTCCATCACCTTATGTACTCATCTAAATATTGTGAATGAATCACTCTCTATTATTTTAGACCTCGGGTATAGAATATTGATCATAGCGCCGCGTGCAAATAATACCTTGCTAGATTATCTGCTTTAGCACCTGGCTCGACTCTAGTACACCATTATAAACACCTCCATAAGAATACCTATATGCATTGAATAGTCGTGGCTAGGCGCGTAGTTTTTGTCATAGTCTGGTGTGCCGCTCCAACATAAACGTGCACTAAGAAATATACTCATATTTTAGTCACATTTATTATGAATATGAAATATAGACCAGACGTTGTAACTTCTTTATTCATGACCTACCACACAATAAACAATATATATTTAATTTGATAGACACATGTATTAGCACATTTAGGTCCAAAATACCACACCTCCTGCTGGTCTTCGTTTCTAGCTTAGATAAGCACACGGCGCACAAAATTAATTTCTTGAAAAGTATAAACTGCTTTTAAAAAACTTTTTTGTAGTTTTGACTACATTTGCTCGATATAACTACATATCAATAACAAATTATTAATATAAGTTTGTAATGCACAAATTTGCTGGGCCGACTTATATTTTTTTAAAAACAAAACGGCATAATTGCTAGCCGATTTTACTCCACTAAATCTAAATATTCTAAATACGTCCACCGTAAAGTCATTGTAGTGGGAGAGCGATAATCTCCGCCTTCAGCCGTAACGCCCGTGCACCCGACCCCGGAGCGCTACCCGAGGAGTGTACAGAGAACGGACTCTTAAATTTGACAAGATTGTTTTTAATTTCAATAAAATTCAAAAATATGATTTTGAAAAGACTGCACTTAGAACGAAAATTCGTCGCAATTTATATTTGAAATTTGCTCCCAAGTCTCTAGTTCTTCGCTGCCACTTAACCACGTTGTATATTTTCTCCAGGAACTACACCGGGGCCACTCGCCCCCCCCCCCCCTGAAAATTTCATACGCGTAATTAGAAACGTCGCCGTGTAAAACTTAATGACAACTTGTTTAATTTGAGCGTTATAAGCAGGGCACGGAACCGCATCGTCAGATTCCCCACTCCGGCTGCGCCAGAGGCCCTCTGAAACCTGAAAGCCCTCATCCCGCTGAACGGTGTCAGTCTGCCGCTGAAATTCCTGAAACTGGACGGGCGCGGACGAGATTCGAAACTGGCGTGCACGGTCGCCGATGCTGCGGTGGGAAGTTTCACCGGAGGTTATATAACGCGAGTTTGAGATATTTATCGATAGCTTGACGCCATGAGGTGCTAATGCTGAAATTAAAATTTTGAATCGAGTGTTTCGTCAGCACTGTTTGGGAGTTCATGGATAGTTTTTGTGAGTCTTTTAAATGGAAATTATATTTGTTGTTGTCGTTTTGGTAGGCACTTTGCAACAGTTCGAAATGCAAGGCCTTAACCGTAGGGAATAGTTAAAAAGAGCACTGAATATTTTAGATTGCATATGAGTGAATATTTTGTATAGTAAATAAACCCAGTAATAAAACAAGTTTAATTTGAAATACAAGGTATCTCAGGTATTACTGGCATCCTTGGAAGAGGTGATTGTACGGTCAAGATAAATTAGATTTAGGCAAATATACCTATATTTAAAAGCTCGCCGTGTAAAAGATTTCGAAATATTTATTATATTTTTTATTTACTTGGAAATCTTTCGTGATAAAACAGCAATAGTTCTAGGTGTTTAAATATTCCCATTATCACCAGTGGCGTAGAAACCCTGTGGCACTTTTTCTTTATTTAAAATAAAAATAGTAGGTAACTCTTTTAATCATAAAAAAACGTAAGATAGAGTGAGTCCTATTATGCTTTAGTAAAATACATTTTAGTCACGACATTTACTTACAGCTGGTACATAACACATCCATAAAATTCCTCCAAGGAATAAAAACTATTTTCTAATAAAAAAACATTTAATTTATTTTTAAATATATTCAAATTTAATGATGTTTTTATTTAATTTGAAGCCTATTAAATATTTGCAGTGCCAAATACGAATCAGAATCATGTGTTACTTTATATTTATAAAATGGAATATAAAAGTTATTCCTTTGTCTAGTTCCTACGTCATGCTTGTTTTTAGTTAAATGAAATTAACCTTATTTTAAAAAATGTTAACACGCATTTCATATATTAAAATATCCACAACAGTCAAAATGCCATATTTACGAAATAGGTTTCTACAAGTAAATCTATCAGACACACCAGTAATGCATCTTACAATCCATTTTTAGGCTTTAAATAGATCATTTATGGCTTGAATGGAGCACCCCAAATCTCCACCTAGAAGATACTTATGCATGATAGACCATAATAAGCTGTACGCCTGACATGACAGTTTTCAGATTTCTCAGAATGTAACAAACTGATTTTAACTTGGAAATTAATTGATCACAATATATTCCAATTAAGACACTCATCCATTGTGGCGCCCAAAAACTTAACATTACCTTTGAATGTCAATGGTGTACATCCATTTAATCTAATATTCAGTGACGAACAGTGTTTTTGCCTATTGTCAAATCTCATAATGTCAGCTTTTTCAGTATTAAAATGTGAATAATTATAACTTTATTGCATTTAAACTCTGTTTATCTGAATCATCCGAAATCAATAAAGATGGATCGTCAGAATACATGATAAAATATGCTCTAGAACGGATCCTTGCGGAACCCCCATGTCAACACATTTAAAATCTGGCACAACGGTGTGTGTCTTAACATATATTTTATATGTTAAACTTACATATTGTTTACGGTGTTTTAAAAAAGCAGAAACCCAGTCAGTTTCTGACGACAAAATAATGAGATATAGCTAAACTTACTTTAATCAAAATGATGGTTGATGGTTAAAAAGTTAGTGAGTGTCAATATAAAAATTTTATTTTCGATATTTGTACATAATTTTTCAAAAAATCCAAATATTTGAATACATTTTAGAAATCTGAGATTTTGGGACGAGAAATTCAAATTTGTTTCTAATTTTGACATCACTAGTAGAGGGCGCCACTTATGGCTTGTCATGTTTCTTTTAAATAGCAGAACTTTTCTGCTGCTTAGTGTATCCATCTGACTATTGAAATAAAAATGATTTTATCAAACTTCGCGGATCTTCTTGAAATTTTGCATCTCTTCATATTTTACCATTCTGAACAACAGTAGAATTTTGCTGTATTTTCAGCACAAACATTGTCTGAAACCAAAACAGTTTTTACTCGGTCCGCTGAGCATTTCAAATAGAATTATTTAAAAAATTGTTACTCCTACCCGATTCAGCAAGGTATACCTACCTTTTTCAAATAAAACAGATAGGAGAATAGATTGTTTCGATAGTCAGATGGATACACCAAGCTGCGTACCACAAGTGACGCCCTCTGCTAATGACGTCAAAATTAGAAAGAAATTTGTATTTTTCGCCCGCAAAAGCCCCTGATTTACAAATTTTATGTAAATATTCGGATTTCTTAAGAAGTTATTTACAAATATCGAAAATAAAATTGTAACTTTGACACCCTGTATCTTTTTTATTATGCGACTTGGAATATCTTAGGTTAAATCGATTTATGTTCACCTAAGGAAACTGTGGTCCCATTTTTGCTACTACAATTGAAAACACCCTGTATAATGCAAACTTTAAGTGTAGTATATAGTTTTATTATTCTCAGTTGCAGTTTCTTAAATATTTTTATGAAAACATAATGAATTAACCATTTGTTCGTATGACGTAAGTCGTTTGACTTCTTGCCGCGAATATAGTAGAGCCGCCGTGATCGGCCGCAAACGCAGTCGAGACTGCGAGGAAAAGGGGCCCGAGACCCATCTCTACAAGGCGTCTGGCTATCATGAGTATCTTGCAATAATGTGGGTGAAGAAACATTATCCCTCTCAGTCTTCCACATCCTGTCAAAAATATTGTCGGATTGGTGTGCTTTATCACATTTAAAAACTGTTAAGACAAAAACAAAATTTAACCTTTTCGAACGTTTAGATCAACAATATGATGTTTGAATAGAACAGATTCGTAATTTTTTTATATCTTTTTTTCAATTAATAGAATCAACATCGTGGATTGAATACATACATTTTTAGGTTTCTCTCACCAATACTTTTACGTCGAAATAAAATAATAATAGAATAATGAGTTCACAAATATTTGCTGACATTTTTTAAAGGCTAAGTGAAGTAGTTTTTTGGCTCGCCATAGATAACCGTAAAAAACTGTTAATCTAACAGTTTTAACTGTAAGATTAATAATTTTTGAGTAAATTTAACAGTTTTTTTTCTCGGTGTACATTTTAAAATTATAATTTTCCCACTACTAGCCTATAAGCCCACCATTATCGACCCATCTTAGGCGCGTAAGCTTATATCTTTTTGATTTGGGTGAATAATGATGACCTTGATTTATTAACCAAGGTAAATAATAAACACACTTAATAATTTTGACACTTGACAATTATAGAAGTACAGAACCACAGAATGCAGAAGATGGAGGATATAAAGCACGTTTTTAATAGATAGAAAATATACAGAACACGTGAAGAGATAATTATCAGTACCACGAACTTATCGGAAATAATAGTTAACTGTGCAATTGTGGCATGTCATATTATTGATGCCTGCAGCAGCATTATCAGCTTGATTTCCGGGCACGGAGTGTCCTGGAGAAAACGAAGTGCTTAGAATTATACTCGGAGTGGGCAAATTGGGTGAAACATCACACTTAACAGTAACAATAGTTGCAGAGGCAGAAGGACAAGAAATGACGACAACGTTTGAATACCTTGTACTATTCCGGCAATGCGTCTCTTATCGGCTATCCTTCTGCTACCCCTGAAGATCGCCACCCACCGTGACGCTTAAGGACAATATATCGCCCCCATTTTTAGCCAATATGGTAGCTGAAGGTCTGCGAAGGGCATGACCGATGTAATTCTCATAATTTTGGAGTTACAAGAACTTTGCGATCACTTTGGACATATTGCTAATTGTGTTGTCCCCATATTTTGCCCGTGTTGGCACCCCATGTCGGAAACCAATAAATAATCTTTGTAAATCTGGTGTAGGCCTTTTCCCCAAGTAATTTTACCACCTCAATTCACAGCGGTTTCATCACGACAAATTTTCTGGCTGAACCATTCTTACTAGTAGGTATTTTTATTATAATCATATCGCTTCTAACATCCACATCACTTGTCAATATTTTGCAGAGTTTATCAGTTCTGCAGGCGCCTGCAATCCTAATGACAAAAATTACCTGTAGAATATGAAATTAGTAAGTTTTTAGAAGTGTACTAAAAAAATTACATTTGCTGTCAGAAAGACGGCATCAGGTGCTTCAGTGAGAAATCTAGTAATATCCTCTTCTGAAAAAAGGCGATTTCTTGGATTTGTAAGAGGAGTTCTTTCGCTTTAGGTATGCAATTAATTTATAGTATCTTCCAACGGAAATATTTTATTTTAATTTTAGGGTTGCCTTTAACATTGAAAAAATACACCATAGACTGAATACCTTTTTATTATCCTCGTATTCTTTAAAGCATGCTAGTAGGACATTTTTTGTAAGACACCAGTCTTTAAAAACTGTGTATGCTTTTACGTAAAGATATTTGGACTTTTCTGGCAGGAGTTGGTTATCAACATACTTTGCCATTTTTCTCACTTAAGGGAGTGTGCAGCCCATTTCACTTTCACTTTCCATGATTTATAGCTTTAAATTAAATTAATTGCAAATTTCTTTGTGCGAAATATCAAATTAATTGTAAATTTATTTCGGTGAAATATCACAAAGTTTCATTTCAAATAAAAGAGTACCCACTTGATTCGTGTACATGATATCAGCATGTTTAGAGTATTTATTCAAATTACGTGAAAGTGCATGACAATTATTGAAACTCGATTTAAGGTGTAGTACCTAGTAGTGAAAAAAAATACTATATAAACCACGGTAGAGAACAGTGCCTTTATAGCATGGCATACTACTCTACCTTGCTGTATAATATACCATTAATTCATAAAAATTAAAGATTTTAATGAATTTCTTGTTAATTAAGAAACGATTTCCGAACAAGCAGAGATCATTGTACGTTCCTCCTTTAGCAAAACTGACGCCTTGCTAGGCTCATTGTGTGCCTTTATTAATTAAATTTCTTTGTTTACAAATCCAGGAATCTCATAAAGGCGTACTCAGCTAATTGCATGTAACCAGTATTTACTAGACTCCGCGGGTGTGCACTTTCGTGCATTAACTTGCAGTTGTGACGCTGCAGTAAATTCTGGATGAAAACAGAGGGATGCTACAAAAGTGGTGTTCCTTTCATCCCGTTAATATTTGCGATCTCCAAGTAATTATTACTCGACATGAATCATCAACTAGGATATCTCGTAAATCTGCCGACAAACAGGTTGGGTAACAGGTGGTGTTCTATAAACAAATTCATAGTTTTGTAACGTGGCATAGTAACGAAAGTTTTACCTGCCAAAAAATGTGATTTACAGCTCAGCGCTTGCTGTTAATGTTGCAGTTTCTACGACCATTTCATTGCAATCCTTCTAATTTTGGGTTGATGCACTCTAAAAAAGTATCATAGCTGAAATTACCCAACCAGCAAAACAGTTTTATAATTTTTAGGTATCGACAACGTATTGTTATTGCTTTTGAAATACATATTTGTTTTATTATAGCGACAAGTACTGTTATTTTTTTGTCAGTAACTGAAATGTTTTATAAATTTATCACAAGAACGTTTTAGCAGCTAAATTATAAACATCTCTCAAGGCAAATATATAACTATTTTATAAACATTTTAGCTAATAAAACTAAAGCTTTTATAACAGTGTTTTAGTAATGTTCCGTGGTATTTCTAAAGTATTTTACAGTCGACTGTGTTAATAATACTGTCAAAATCGTTAATAATCTGCCGCTTTCTAGCACCTGTACTGCAATGTGACAGAATCGTGCCATAAAGTGAACTTTATTTGATTGTAGATAATAGGTTTTAACCTTTTAAATTGAATTACCTGGGTATTGAAATTCGATATTGCCTAAAAAAACCAATTATCTTAATCGTAATGACCAAAACGTAATAATTGTTGCATATTTTCAATATGGCTCAAAGCCGCAAAAACAAATAAATCCATATCTAAATGAACATCTGTCTGATGTTAAAATTAAATAATCATGAGGACAATTTGAGCGACTCCCTAAATGACAAACTGTGTCGATCTCACCAAGACAGAAGCCGCCTTGAATGTTCCTTCTGCTTAGACAACCATGCATCCCTTCAGTAGCCTTCGGAAGAACCTCCACTATCAGACATTTTATTGCTTCCTCAGAATTGTTTTTTTCAACTTAGATATGGATATAGAAATTCCTGCACTCAACAACACTTGAGCATGCACTCGATGATGAAATATAAATTTGATTATTCACGTTTTATACGTGACTTGAAGATCCCAATGTCCTGCCAATTTTGTTCTTATTTTCTAGTGAATCTGCTATATATCCTTCAGCAACAGCGTCACTCTTCCAATCCCCATGCCCCTTAATAGTTCTAATATCAGCTAAAATTGAAGCGGATGTTCGCCGAAATGAATCACCCGTATACTGTACAGTATTAGGAATATTTAGATACTTTGCAATATATCAGAGAATCAGACAGAATGTATTAATGCCGATAGGGTTACATTGTAAAATAAAACAACTTTACGTGTTTCGGCTTTATATTCATATATAAAATTCTCGTGTCACAGTTTTAGACGCCATACTCCTCGGAAACGGCTTGACCGATTTTTATGAAATTTTATATGTATATTAGGTAGGTCTGAGAATCGGTCGTAATCTGTTTTTCATACCCCTAAGTAATAAGAGTGGTCCACCCCAAACAATTTTTTTTTATTTTTGGACAAAATTTTTTATTTTTATTTTTTTATGATGTGGCATTAAAAAATACATACAAACCTTAATTTTCATCGTTCTATCACAAACCCCTATTTTTTAATAACCATTTTAGTAATTTAATCATTTTTAACCCTGGTCGATAACTGATCGATTATCACTAGATCAGTTATCCTCGCCAAGCATCTACCGGTGTCACTTCTCACCCAGTAAACAGTACGGAGTAGGGATGAGAACGAAGCCGGTCTCATGTCTCTCTCACACAATAAGCCTTCTCTCACTCCCTAGACAGTTTTCGATCATTATTGTTGTGTATGAATCGAGCGTAGTAGTGACGTTTACAATTATTATCATTTCACCTTCTAAGTGTAATTCTTAAGTACATTTATTATTAATTTGCTGGGCCATAATTATTTATTTCCATTTTATCAATAATTATTACAATTTTAAGTGTAGTTCTCATTATTAGTTAAATAAGTGATCTACATAACCTCAAAAGTACGCAACACGTGTCACGAGCTCCCGCCAACAACTGCTGTTATTTTACTATATGGCTATTTTTTTGTACAGTGAACAATGCCAACAAGACGTAAAGGGGCTAATTTGGGCCGTCAAACAAGTAAAATTGCAGGCACGCGAAATAATTCAAAAAATGAATGTTTCGTGTTTTGTTAATCTTATAGGCCATCATTCACAGTACTCCATTCCTCTTTTAGTCATATACCACATCTCCACACACTTACAATAAGTTAGTTATTTTTTATTTAACTGCCAAAATATGTTCTAGAAATAATTCATATGGCAAAACAACGTTTGCCGGGTCACCTAGTATTCATATATTTCTTAATTATGTCAATATAATTCACTGCACTATCGTCAGTATTTAAAATTGCAAATTTTCTGGGTCTGTATGTTTTTTCCAGCATGGAGTAGAAAATCCATTAACTGTTCCTTCGAAAATACTGGATTTTTTTCCGGTAAATAACCAACTGAACGGCAGTAAGTATAGAAAATTTAGTATGTCATCTTTGATTCGTAACATATATTTTAATTTCGAATGCATACATTACAACCACGATGATTTGACTAATAAAATAAGGTAAAATTAATTTCTTTATTAATTACAGCTATAAACATCATTGTAAGAAGTTTTTATTTAAATTATTCAAAATTTGAGTCAAGAGATAAACATTAATAATAATTGATGGACCTGTTTTTTCAGAACTTGGCAACTAGAAGCAGATTTAATAGCAGAGGGGGGTTTATTATAAATTTTAACGGCATTATAACTAAATGACTTTTGAAATTGAGCAGTTCTATGAGGTGGGACAGTGTACAGATCACGAGATCTAGTAGATTGTTCATGCTAACTTTTAATGAGTTTATCAAAAGATATTTAGGAGATCCCAATCTATTAATTTTATAGATAAGAGATGTCATGTGAACCATATGACGCTCATTAAGTTTTAACCACTTGGATTGCTCATACTTATGTGATCAAATTTTCTAACACAATACGGGAATCTTAAACAAGTGTTCTGAAGAATCTGAAGGCTTTTCTTGTCCCTATTTAATAAAGCAGGCCAATGAATTATATCACAGTAGGCTACATAACTAAGAATCAAGGTATCGCACAACTTTAATTTGACATTAATGCTAAGAACTTCTTTAAAAAGATAAAGTGTTTGCAGTTTGCAGACTTCTGAACTAAATTGGATACATGTTTCTGAAAACTGAGATCAGTATCAAGGTAGATACGTAAATCCCGACAATACGTAGACGAAACTAAAGCTTTACCATTGAGGACAATGTTAAGATAAGGATAATTAACTATGTCTTCCCGACGAGGTCCGAAAATAAGTAACTCAGTGTTTTTCTCATTCAAAACTAAATCATGAGCATTGGACACAGTAGAGATAACATATAAATCGAAGTTGATGTGCTCCATTGCAAAATCAACGTTCGAGATGGAAAAATTATAAAATATTTGATAATCATTAGCATACTGATGGGACTTAGAATATTGAAAAAATGTCGAGAAATCAGCAGTATAAACTGAAAACAAAAGCGCCCCCAAAATGCTTCCCTGAGGTACACCTAAGTACATTTCAGAAAATATTAGAGAATGCCTCACCTAAACAAACTTTTTGGCGCCTCGTAGAAAGATAGTTTGAAAAAAACGTAACAACTAAATTACTAACGCAAAAAAGCTTTAAAAATAATGTAGAAGGTACTAGAGTATCAAAAGCTTTACTATAATCAAGAAGCACTAAAAAGGTATTTTTGTTGTTATCCCTGGCTCTATATACCTCATCAGTAACATCTAACAAGGCACTAGTTGTACTATGATTAACACGAAATCCAGATTGAGTTGGAGGCAAAATAGTATTATTGTTTAAAAAACTGAAAAGACGTTAATATTCTTTTTGCGTTGCTGTATATTTTACATTCACAATATAACACTTCAACGTCCCTCCAGGCCAACAGAACAAACATACACGTTGCTGTAGGACGCCGTTAATCTGATACCCTATTATTTTTCTATTCCAAACGAAATATTGCCCCACGTGGCTCTGCATAGATACCCCGACTCTCATAACTAACTCAAAATACACATAGGTACTTGCTACACTATTATCTTGTACAATTCAGGAGAAATATATTTCCCGCGGCGCATTATATTATATTCCTATTCATATTACCTCTTTCACAACAATGCTTGGAAGAGTTCAGGTTTTCCTCTGAATTTATGGCCTGATGTATGAGAGCCGTAGATGTGCGTTTGCCTTGGGTTAGTTAAAATTGTATCGCGTGTTTCTGTTTCGAATCCCGGCCGATGCGATATTTATAAATAAAAGAACACCGCATGAGGATTGCTTTCTGTATTATATTTATGTAGAGATCAAATATGGCTTTATGTTTTTGTTTAATAATGGAATGTAAATACTCCACACTGAGCAAACCTTTTTAGTTTAAGGATGTTGCAGCTTACTCAAATTAAGATTTAGAACACTCTCAATAATATTGAACGTTGGTAACACCTGATCCTTAATGTCATCATCAATACATATTGGGAACAACAATCCTCACCTGTCTTACGAGCAGACAGTGAAAACAATACTACTGAAACAGTTACTATAAATTTGTGCTTACAATTTTGTTGTAGAATAAACAACAAATGTAGTAAGCCATAGAAGTTCGTTGTTGTGGTAAATGCAATAGTATTATAGTATTTTTTTATATATTTTTAGGTATTAACAATATTGTGTGAAACTAACTACTCTGCAGACTAAAGCCCCGACCAGCGTTGAATTAAACCCACAATATCTACCCACATATCCTTTATTATTAGCTTTTGTAACATTTTTTATAAAAAAAGTATTTTAAGATAATATAAATCAAATCTCCTTCAATTCCTATCAATTAGGTATACTAATGAACAATTACACAGACAAAGCTAAATAAATATCTAAAATAAAACACTATAAATATCTAAGTTCACTTTTGAAACTGTGGGAACTCGAAAATTCAACCACAATAGATGAGATCTTACCTATTTCTGCATTTTTATGATTGCTTCTTCAGGTGGCCTCCTTTTAGTTGTGTCAAATATCTAACTATATAACGCTATTTTAGCATTGACTAATGAAGTTTACACCGCTATGGATGAGGGTAAAAAGTCATTATGTGTATTTATAGATCTGGCAAAAGCCTTTGACACCGTAAGTCACAAAATATTGTTCGAACGACCTGAAGATATTGGCATAAGAGGTAAAGCAGCGCAACTATTCCGGAATTATTTAACTGGCCGCAAACAATGTGTAAAAATAAACGATCATATGAGTAATTTTAAAATAGTTGAATATGGAGTGCCTCAAGGCACAGTTTTGGGACCCATACTGTTTACTATATATGTGAATGAACTGTTCTCTATTCCTAGCGGTGGGTTATTAGTTACGCAGACGAATCTTGAGATTTGTTAAAGGCTAAGGTAGAAAGCGATTTATCAGAATTGTCATCTTGGTTTGACAATATGCTTCTTACTATTAATTACAAAAAAAAACAATTACTTATCTTTTTATTCTGATAAACGGTCTGCGCCTAATTTTGACTTTATTAAAATTCGTAATGGTCTCTCCACCCATTTGATTGCTTCTAAAACAGAAATAAAATATCTTGGCGTGATAATTGATAATCATTTAAAATGAAACTGTCATATTTATTATACAATCAAAAAATTGAGATGTATTTTATATAAATTTAAATACATACGTGATTTTCTATTTATTAAGCAGTTAATATCAATCTACTATGCCCTAGTCCAACCACACATGACATATGGAATAGCAGTTTGGGGAGGAGCCATGAACTGTCATCTTGCCCCTTTAGAAATAATTCAAAAATACTTTTTAAAAATTATTCTGAGAAAAGATGTCACTTACCCAACAAATGAATTATATATTGAAGCATCCGTGTTCGACATAAGGCAATTGTTTTTTCTACATGTTAATGTACAACAATATAAAAATCAGAGTCAGCTTCAACAACTGTCAGATATTTATAATACTAGATATAGGAACTATTATATGTATAGAGTACCAACTATGCATACGACATTATTTCAGCGCGGATATTTGTATTTGGCTCCTAAACTTTCCTCATCGCTGCCTGTTAGTATAAAGGGTGAATTAAAATTAAATGTATTTAAAAGCAAAATAAAATTTTTTTTGATAGAACGCGATAGATTGGAAATACATAAAATGATTGATATAAAAAATATTTAAGATTTTCATTCGTCTTTTATATATCATAGGTAGACTACGTTATTCATCTTTTTGTGTTTACATGGTTTCAAACTTGTATTTATGTTGTAACTAGATTTTTCTCACGCACAGCTTTGCTTATGTGAGTTTTGTTGTTTATTTATTTGTGAGATGTTTTTCATACTTACTAATGTATCTTCTGTATACTATAAATAAACATTATTATTATTATAAAAATTATTATACCAATAAATTAAAATTATTTGAAATTAAATATCGGCGATGTCAAAAGTGATTTTAACCTGTCAATGAATTTTAATTTAAATATGACAAATACCTACTTAAATAATTCAAACTCCATAAAGCAAATTTTATAACTACAATAAGAAATAACTTTTTCTCTAACAAAGTATTCGGGTTGCAAACTAATCTAGTGGTGAAGACACCAAGTGTATGTTTGTTTAAGAAAAATGTTGACATATTTAAAGTTAGTGAACTGATTTAAAATACTTTAACTGCGTTATGGCCATGTTTTTTGTTATAACCATCTTGCGAGTATTAATTAAGTTTACTGTATGTTCTTTAGATTGTACACTAATATTCTTATAAAATGCTGTACTTGTACTGTACAACCTCTAATACTACACACATACTACTATGATTGCAGTGTGAGACACAAATTTGCGAGAAATGCCATTAACGGTGGTTTGAATAACACGATGTTATTACGTACGTGGTCCGGACACGGCAACGCTGTTTCGTTTCAACACCAGAACGCTCTATGGCAGCGTCATCAGAATATTTGTAACGTGCCATCAGCGCCGTGTTACCGGGAGTTATGAGTTAATTTGTGTCTGTCTTTGTTAGGCCTTCTGAATATTGATTAAACTTAATGATATTATAACTGAATCATCCTGTAGTAGTAGTAGTAAATACTTACTATACGTACTATAAAACGTTACAAGTCCAATCAACGGTTCCAACAGTCTATCTGGATGTGATCATTTCATAATTGATTATACTTGAACCGTTAACATCGGAATGCAATACAATACACCCAATTAATTATTATTTTTTTTTCAATTGGCTGACTGTCACTGATTTGAGCACTAATGCCGCAATGATAACTCTTGCGTTAAATGCTATACATTCAAATAATTATTTCAAATATCGCGACCACACACAAGGCCAGCTAGACATTAGAGAGTAGTGCAGAATTATTAATTTACCATAATTTATTCATGCAATTTTAATGTTTGTTTAATTGTTTCATTTGCCAAAATAAATTAGTTTTCAGCTAAAATTCACGTTTCATGTATTTCATTGTGTGCATATAATTTGTCCTTTCGCTGTTAATTAAAGTAGAACAATACGGTTTTATTATGTTTGTAATTATGACAGCGAAATTACCAGATATACAGGGTGGTCTCCCTTTTCTATGGCTCTTCATACTTTGTGGTTCAAATTTGAAAAAAATATACACCTTTCTATTATCATTGAGATAAACTAAACAGTTCCGAGATATCTGTTAATATTGTGAAAAAACTGATAATAACGATCGGTGCATCATAGAAGATAGGAGCTACGACTATCGCTATCACTAAAGAAAATTTGGCATAAATATTCATGCAATTACAAACGGCACAATTGCAATGTGTATCTGTATAGTACAAAAAAAACACGTAGTAATAAAATTCTCTCCGTTTTTGTAGCAAATGTATGTACTTTACAATTTTTTATCAGATTTTTCAGGTGGACGTATTAAAGTGACATAAACCATAATTATACGGTGAGTCCCGTTTTTCAGGTTAACACCTTCAGTACCCTGAAGAGAGGTTATGTTCTACTAACCATTTTATTGATGTGACAAAAGCCTGGTCTACTACGAAAGTGGTATTAGGCATTGTGGTGGGGCTTCACCGCAAATTATTCTCATATCTATCTTTCTTATAAAATATAATAAAAATTCATTTGTTGCAACAACGTAATTCAAATTAACTTCATTTCAAATATTGCTATTTTTTCGCGATTCTTTTTTTGGAAAAGGTTTTTGTGCTTCTACGTAGATAAGAAGTAGAGACACTTAGAATATAGTCGACGAAAGGTGCGAGCGTGCCGTGCCGTGTGCCGATCCACTTCCTGAAGGGCCCTTCCTTCGTTACTTCGTTACAAGAAGACAGTTTGGTAAGCCTTTTCCAATTCGTTTACATTATATTTGATTTTTTATTTACTTTAATTCATACAGTCCATTACGTTTGTCTGACCATAGCGTCACATGTTGATCCTTCTAGTCCGGATTTAAACATTTCTTTATTGTTGTTGTAACAAATTATATATCAATTTCATTATTAAATAATAATATTCATATTTCAAACTAATATAATTTCTATTCATACAAATTTTATCTTACATTTTTTTCCGCCTGCCACATTCCTTTACTATCTTTTATTTCAATTATACATGGTGGCTAGTGTGCACTTCGGTTTCGTGTGTTATACATTTCAACTCGTCAAAACAGAAGTTGTATATCCATTCCGTTGCAATTATTGCATTTTTGTTTATTTATTATAAATAAATATTCCATATCAATATGGCTAATAAAGTCAAACAAACGCGTGCTTTACGTGAACTCTCTGTAGATCAAATTAATGAATTATACGATTTAGCACAAAGAGCTGAAGATGACAGCAATTCTCTTTCTTCATTTAAAATTAGATACAATGATATTGATAGGATCTACGATGAGTTTGAACGTCATCACGCATCTGTAATTACTGCTTTATAAGTTACTGAGGGTGCCGATTTGATTCCAGATAAGGAAATTAGAAAAACTTTTATGGACATTTACTATTCAATTAAGACATCTTTTCATAATTTAGTTGAAAATAGTCAGTCAAGTACCTCTTTTAGTAATCGTTCTTATTCAAATATTAAGCTGCCAAAAATCACATTGCCAGTGTTCGACGGGAATTATAAAGATTGGCCGAATTTTATTGATTTATACTCCTCTCTCATCCATAATAATGACAGTCTCTCTAATATAGAAAAGTTTCAGTATTTATTTTCGGCTTTAAAAGGTGAACCTTTGAGTTTGATAAAATCCATACAGTTATCTAATGATAATTATATAATTGCGTATAATATGTTAACTGATCGTTACCAAAATAAAAGAATTCTTGCAAATGCCTGTTGGCAAGAGATATTTAATGCTCCTAAATTAAATTCCGAATCTCCTCAAGCTCTTAGAAAATTATTAAATATTTTTCAAGAAAATTTGGCAGCACTTAAAGTTTTGAATTTACCGGTACATAGTTGGGATTTTATATTATTTCAATTGTTAATACAAAAATTAGATTCGGCTTCAGTTAAACGTTTTGAATTACAAGAAAAGTGCAATGATATTCCGTCTTACAAAACCTTATACGACTTTTTATTGAAACAGTGTACAGCTCTTGAATCCATGACTTTATCCTCTCAAAAATATACTCCAAATTCTAATTATTTCTCTTCCCAAAAGTCAACGATCCCTCGTAATAAACCTAGCTCTTCAATTTTGATTAGTAATAAAGAGCCTAACTTTTCCAATCCTGTTTGTACTTTTTGTGGCTCTTCTCACTCTCCTAAAATGTCCAACATTTATTTCCAAATCCCCACAAGAGAGATTTCAAATTGCCAAAGCAAACAATTGGTGCAGAAACTGCCTTCATTCTACACATAGTGCTAATAATTGTCGTTCAAATTATTCTTGTCGCGTTTGTAAATCTAGACATCATACATTGTTACACTTTCCTCGTGAACAATATTCTTCCTTAGACTCTCAAATATTGTCTTCTAACTTATCTGACTTAAATTCAATAAACCAACCTACTTCTGCTAGTGCTTCTACTTCTCACTCTGAACCAATAAATTCACTTACGAGTCTCATTCCTTCCAGTAATACTACTAATATACTCTCAACGGCTATTGTTGAAATTTTAGATTCCCGAGGATTTTACCAAAAGGTCCGTGTTCTCCTAGATGGAGGAAGTCAAGCAAATTTTATTTCACATACTTGTGTTAATCGACTTGGGTTGAATACAAGAAAAATATCTCACGCTATTTTCGGTCTAGGACAAATGTCCTCATCTGCTTCTAATTCTGTTGAATGTCAAATTCAACCTCGTGGTCAAAGTTCTCCCGTATTTAACAATGATGCTTTAGTAATACCCAAAATTTGTTTCGATATGCCAACTGTCCCTATTCCTGTGGAAAAGTGGAAACATTTTCACAATATATATTTAGCAGATCCGACTTTCAATATTCCTGGTAATATTGATTTGCTTCTGGGTGTCGATGTATTTTCCCAAATATTAGAAGATGGACGCATCATCGGTGATCTTCATGAACCATCAGTTTTCAAGACCATTTTCGGTTGGATTATTATGGGGAAAGTAAAATGTTCTACTGTCAATTCCGTTTTTTTCTTTTTTACGTCTACTGCATTTTCATTGGATGCTACTTTAAAAAAATTTTGGGAACTTGAGGAAGTACCTCAAATAACCTCATCTCCAGAAGATTCACTATGTGAACAAAATTTTATTTCAAATTATTCTCGTGATATATCTGGTAGATATACAGTGGCTTTGCCATTCAAAAATTCGGATCCTTTATTTGTTGATTCATATTCTATTGCACTTCGTCGATTTTATTCATTGGAACGTCGCTTACTTCGTCATCCTTCCTTATACACTGCATATTCTGAATTTATGAAAGACTATTTAAATAGTAACCACATGGAAAAGGTTGCTAGTCTTCCTGAAAATCCATATAAAATATACTACATTCCTCATCATTGCGTGCTTAAGCCGGAGAGTGCGACAACTAAACTAAGAGTAGTCTTCGACGCCTCTTGTAAAACTTCAGATAATATTTCCCTAAATGACTGTTTGTTTATTGGTCCAAAGCTACAAAAAGATATAGTTTCTATTCTTCTTAAGTTTAGATTTCATAATATCGTTTTTACAGCCGATATAAAACAAATGTACCAACAAATTTTAATACGACAGGATCATAGAGACTATCAAAGAATTATCTGGAGGTTTTCTCCTTCCGAATCACTGCAACAGTTTCGTTTGAATACTGTTACTTATGGTGTATCTTCCTCCCCTTGCTTAGCACTTCGTACGTTGGTTCAACTCGCTAATGACGAAATCCAAAATTTTCCTCTAGCTGCTAAAGCACTCGTTTCTGACATTTATATGGATGATATTGTTACAGGTTCTGACACTATTGCAAATGCTAAGCTTCTTCAACAGGAACTTATTACTCTACTACAAAGAGGTCAATTCGAATTAAGAAAATGGAGTAGCAACCACGCCAGCTTTTTATCCGATATCCCCGCTTGTTATCATGCTCAACAGTCATTATCTTTTGACGATGATATATCTGTAGTGAAAATTTTAGGTTTAAAATGGTTTCCTACCCATGATTATTTTTCTTATTCCGTTTCTCCAATCGACAGGGCTTGTACTAAAAGAACCATACTTTCTGATATAGCTAAGGTATTTGATCCTCTAGGGTTCCTAACTCCATTAACATTTTTTGCGAAATGTCTGATGCAGTATTTATGGACTTTAGGTTTAAACTGGGATGAAACTCCTCCCAGCACTGTTGTTAATAGTTGGCTTAGATATCAAGCAGAATTATCTTCTTTAGAATCTCTTCAAATTCCTCGTTGTATAGTCCCAAAATATTTACAAAATTGCGAGCTACATGGATTCGCTGATAGTTCGGAAAAGGGCTATGCAGCCGTTATATATTTCTTGTTCTCATGTTCTGATGAAACTCTTCATGTTTCTTTTATTTACGCAAAGTCTAAAGTAGCCCCTTTGAAAAAACTTTCTATACCGCGGGTAGAACTTTGTGCAGCGGTATTACTTTCCGATATGATTTCCTTTATTCTTAATATTTATTCTGAACAATTATGTTTTCAACATATTTATGCCTGGTCCGATTCAACAATAGCATTGTCTTGGATAAAATCATCCCCACATCGCTGGAAAACTTTTATTGCAAACCATGTAAGTCGTATCCAATCTAAAGTTTCTCCCAATTGTTGGAATCATATTAGTTCTAAAGATAATCCAGCAGATATTGCTTCCCGAGGTCTTCATCCAGACGAACTGGTTAATAATGTTCAATGGTGGGCGGGGCCGAAATGGCTAAAGTCCTCAAAAGCCACTTGGCCAGTTTTTTCTCATGTAGACGATCCAGTTTCTTTGGAGGAAGAAAAAAGAGTTGTTCTTTCTGCTTTCGTTTCCCTTGACGCTTTGGATTTACTACTAGAAAAATTTTCTTCTCTCCCAAAAATCAAACGTATTGTTGCCCACTGCCTCCGTTTTATAAAAAATGTCCGATCACCCGCTTCTAAAATATTTGGTCCCCTAACTGTTCATGAGATGCATAATGCCTTACTTTTGTTAATAAAACGTGTTCAACATGTATCCTTTCTCGATGACATTGATAAGCTTGAAAAGGGTCATCTTCTGAGTAAATCTCTCCGAAAAATTAATTCTTTTATTGATAAAGAAGGTATTATAAGAGTAGGTGGTCGACTGCGTCATTCTTCGTTATCATATGACCAAAAGCATCCTGCACTTCTTCCTCGAACTCATCGTCTCACAGAACTTTAAATCGAAGAGCTGAATAAAACTTATCTTCACCCTGGTCCGCAAACTCTTCAGTTTCTTTTATCCCAGCAGGTCTGGATTTTATCTGCCAGGCGTGCCATTCGTCGTTGTTTATCTAAATGTTTCCAGTGTTTTAGAACAAATCCACGTTCTCTTCAACCCATAATGGGTAACCTGCCTCCAACTCGTGTAAACCAAATTAAACCATTTCAGTGTGTAGGAGTTGATTATGGCGGTCCATTCTTCATAACATTGGGCAAATCTCGTGGTGTAAAATCACAAAAGGCCTACTTATGTTTATTTGTGTGCTTTGTAACAAAAGCACTTCATTTAGAACTTGCCTCGGATTTATCGACAGAATGTTTCCTTGCTGCGTTACGACGTTTTATTGCCCGTCGAGGTCGTTGCACTCAAATATTTTCCGATTGTGGAACAAACTTTATTGGAGCTCAAAAAGAACTCTCAAAATGTATGCAACTTGCCACAGAACAGGAAGGAATTCAATGGTCCTTTAATCCGCCTTCCGCACCTCACTTTGGAGGACTTTGGGAGACCGGTATTAAAAGTGCCAAGTCTCATTTGATTAGAGTCATAGGGGAACAAATCTTAACATATGAAGAGCTTTACACTGTTCTAACGCAAATAGAAGCTGTTTTAAACTCGAGACCACTGTGTCCCATGAGTTCGGATCCCAATGATCTCTCGGTATTAACTCCAGGTCATTTTTTGACATTAGAGCCTTTAACTGCGTTACCAGATCCAGATACCTCTCATTTACATCTTAACCGTCTAAATCGTTGGCAACGCATGCATTCTGATTTTTGGCGACGTTGGCATTCAGAGTACTTACATACGCTACAACAGCGTAAGAAATGGCATAAATCGGCGGCTTCAATTCATCCGGGTACTGTAGTACTTATTAAAACAGAAAATTCTCCTCCTTTACAATGGACGTTAGGACGAGTAGAAAAACTCCACCCTGGCACTGATGGAGTAGCTCGAGTAGCTACAGTTAAAACTAAAAGAGGTATAATATAAAGACCTTTAGTAAAACTTTGTCCTCTTCCTCAACAATGAACTACATTCTTAACACATATACATGTCATATACATATATTATTTTTGCTATATTAATTTTCTTTTCATTCAGTTTAAATTATATATAATATATTTTTTTTATTATATTTTGGTGGGCGGTTATGGTGCGGCTTCACCGCAAATTATTCTCATATTTATCTTTCTTATAAAATATAATAAAAATTCATTTGTTGCAACAACGTAATTCAAATTAACTTCATTTCAAATATTGCTATTTTTTCGCGATTCTTTTTTTGGAAAAGGTTTTTGTGCTTCTACGTAGATAAGAAGTAGAAACACTTAGAATATAGTCGACGAAAGGTGCGAGCGTGCCGTGCCGTGTGCCGATCCACTTCCTGAAGGGCCCTTCCTTCGTTACTTCGTTACAAGAAGACAGTTTGGTAAGCCTTTTCCAATTCGTTTACATTATATTTGATTTTTTAATTACTTTAATTCATACAGTCCATTACGTTTGTCTGGCCATAGCGTCACATGTGATCCTATCAATATCATTGTATCTAATTTTAAATGAAGAAAGAGAATTGCTGTCATCTTCAGCTCTTTGTGCTAAATCGTATAATTCATTAATTTGATCTCCAGAGAGTTCACGTAAAGCACGCGTTTGTTTGACTTTATTAGCCACATTGATATGGAATATTTATTTATAATAAATAAACAAAAATGCAATAATTGCAACGGAATGGATATACAACTTACTGTTTTGTCGAGTTGAAATGTATAATACAAGAAACCGAAGTGCACACTAGCCACTCTGTATAATTGAAATAAAAGATAGTAAAGGAATGTGGCAGGCGGCAAAAAACTGTAAGATAAAATTTGTATGAATAGAAATTAAATTATAGAAATTATATTAGTTTGAAATATGAATATTATTATTTAATAATGAAATTAATATATAATTTGTTACAACAACAATGAAGAAATGTTTAAATCCGGACTAGAAGGATCAACATGTTATAAAAAATATAATATTACCAGGCTATTTAGCATCCGTCAAAATACACATGTACCAAATTTGATCGAAAAATATCTAATGTATGGATATTTTTATGGGCTATCAAACTTCGAAAATTCAGACGACTAAAATTATAATAAGGTCAAAGATTGTCATGAAAGTCAAAACAAATACCAATCGGACAAAGAAAAAACACGTAAATTGTAAGGTCAACACTTTTGTAAAGTAAAAATAATGAACGTACAAAAAATTTAATGACTTATGAATACTAAAGTGTTAAACAATTACAAAATATTAATCTAAATTAAAGTTTAGTTTTCTCCATCATAGCTCCTTCCAGTTGAACACGCCTTTCCAATTCATTCACGATGAAAGTTATTATTGAGGTTTACTACTTTCTCAGTAATACACTGCGTCCCTAAAATCACCCACAAATTTATTATTAGGTAAAGTGTAAAGTATGTGTTTCAAATAATCTTGACGATCTCAAGAAAAGAATTCGACAAGAAGTTCGTGCCATCCCATCCCGCCTGAAGTTATTGGAATGTACAACAAGAACTTGTTTGTCATCTGGCCCATTGTTTGGCAGTAAATGGTCAATTATTTGAAAATTTAATTTAGGTTTTTGTGTCCAAAGGTTTTATTAGCGAACAATAAAATTTCCTACCATCGTTTACGTTTTTCTATGTAACATCAATGTTTTTATAGAGTACATTCCAGTTGACTCTTTAAAATGACGTGTAGTAATTTCAATCAATTTTTAGTACGTTTAATCATTTGTAAATAACTTTGGTATTTGTAAATAATTTAGGTTTTTGGAAACAGCTCAGCTAGGGTAATCCGGAATTGGAAAAAATGTGGTGTTCTATTTAAAAAAAAATGTAATGACGTCGTTACTGGAAGGTAGGTCACCGTGTATATTAAATTATTATTTGAAAAAAAAGTAAATTAAAATAAAAAATCGGACTGTTTCGGGAATTTTCAATAATATCTTTCATTTACCTAATAATGAATTTGTGCGTGACTTTAGAGACGCACTGTATAATAATGTAGTCGAGATTCATATTCGATTATTGTTATTAGCTACTGTCCTTCGCCTACAAAATTTTAGGACTCGTTGTTTTTGATAATATAAAATTAATGACAAACATTATGCTCAGAGGGTCAATAATAAAAATATGTAACGCAATTTTCGAGCTACAATACTAAAATTACAGGTTAAAAAATTAAAACATTTTGATAGATTAGCTTTTGCAAAAGAACATTCGTTCACAAAATTACAAAACGTGTCATTCCTCCAATACGCCAATCTATGTAATATTCGAGGTAATTATCAAACCACATTTAATTCATCTATATTTAATTATTCTTGGCGTTTACTTAATGAAGCTATGAAAGACGTCTGGTAAACCACTACTACAACTAAAATGCTATCGGAGAGAGTGACATTGAGTACAACTGTGTAACTAATATTTACCTAGCTATTTTTTTCTTTCAGTGAATACATTTTTAGAACGAGACATTTTGGAATACAAAGAAATAAGTAACTAAAGATCAATATGTATATCGTAAAGTAGAACTACTGCCATATCAACTGTTAAAAATATGTAACTGATAACTAAAGAACGCACAAATAATTTGTTTATATGTTTTGTTTACATTCCACCGACAGACTGAAACTCCAATGCAGAAGCAAAATGTTATTAATATAACAGCAAGTAACGATGTCTTCAAATAATAGCAGTGCTAAAAGTCGTGCGAAATAGAAAACACTTTATTTATTTTATTTTGGCGTTTCATTTCAGAATTTTCTCATGTTTCAGAGCATACGGTGAGTAACTTCACAATATTAGTAGAATCTTGCAGTCAAAATATTAATCTGAGAATATATTAGGTGTTTTATAGTCAAACAAATTTTTAAATCTAAAGTAAGAGTATGCAACAGGATGAAGGAATGCATTTTAGAACAGTTTGGAGCACAACAAATATAAAATGAAAATAATAGAATAGCACATATGATGACTTATTTTATTATATGATATGTATACAGTGTGATATACCTCCGCCTAATTATCATATAATCAATACTTAGTGGAAATTTTGAGCCTTTATACAGTGCATTACATGTTTGATTATCAGAACTTCAGTATAAGATAAAGTATAAATGAACAAAAAAGTTAAATAGTGCAAGGACATAACTCAAACCGTTTTTACAATAAGTCGAGTTACTACAGGGTGATTCATTAAGAATAAGCAATCTCTGAACTGGAGACACTACACACACTAATTTTGACGTCACTAGTAGAGGGCGCCACTTTGGCACAGCATGTTTATTTTAAATGGCAGAACTTTTTTGCTGTTTAGTGTATCCATCTGTCAAGCCAAATTTCATGAAGATCGGCCTGCTTTGATAAAATCTTTGTGCTTTGTTGAAAAATGGTTTCAAAGTCAAACCTCGCCGATCTTCTTGAAATTTTGCACGTCCCCATAATTCCCCGTTCTGAACAACTTTTTCAAGTAAAATTTTGCTGTATTTTCAGTAGAAAAGGCACTTTACCTGAAACGATAACAGTTTTCAATCGGTGCACTGAATATTTCAAATAGGATTATTTCGAAAACTGTTACTCCTAACGACTTCAACAAGGTATACCTTTTTTAGATACAACAGGAGAATCGATTGTTTCAATAGACAGATGGATACACTAAACAGCAAAAAAGTTCGCCCATTTAAAAGAAACATGTTGTGCCATAAGTGGCGCCCTCTACTAGTGACGGTAAAATTAGTTAAAAATTCTTATTTGCCGTGCCAAAAAACATAATTGTGCCAAATTTTTTTAATACTCCGGCAGGTTTCAAAGTTATTGAGATATTTCAAAATAAAATTCTAACATTGAACACCCTGTATTTTTAAACCAGTAACATTCGGATAAGGCATATTTGGCTCAATCGCCATATTTTGGTGTGTAGTATCTCCAGTTCAGAGATTGCCCATTCTTAATGAATCACCCTGTATATCAAGGAATTTGATACAACGTGGCAACAGTGTGAATACACGAATTAGTTCGCTGTGTCAGCTGAACGCGTTTCCGGGTTGCCTACCAAGTGTCAACTTGTTTTTTAGTGATCACAGAAAATCCAAAGATAAACAACTACTGTGAAAATTAATGAATTGTATTTAGATGAGTGTTTTGCAATTTTAATTTTGAACAGAGAATGGGAGAATGAATAATTTTTTTAATATTAATATACTGTTTTAAGTGTCATTTTCTGTTTCCATATCGCGGTATCTACTCATGTATCGCGATATATTACATTTAAACAAAAAAAATTAATGAAAACAGAGGTACGCAAAAGCACTTCCGATAAGCGACAAACATTTCGCATTTCAGATACCAACTGACCTGTACTCTCGGCCGATCCGTGAGTACATTCGCGCGCTGTTGCCACATTGAGCGATATCGACTTTATCGAATATTATTAATTAATGAAAAAATTCTTTTGTTCAAAAAAAAAACACAAAACAAACAAAATTATGGTGAGATTTTTTGATTAATTTGATTTTTACACACGAAACTGGAGATTTGTAATTATTTTCTCGAATAATGTAGTAGGTAATGGTTGCTTTAGGAACCATGCCATATCAGGTTTTTTTTGTTTATTTTGATATACATTGTACATAAGTATAAATATTTTAAGAGTTAAGCAAATTAAGAGTTAATAAATCCCAAACTTATTTATAAAGCAAAAAAATTGTTTTTTCGATATTATATGAAATCCATATTTAACACCGCCTATGTGGTCCGTCCGCCGCACGTTTACAGTATCCGAGTAGACAACCAGTAACACATCGGTAAAATTTGCTGTCATGACATAATTCAATTCCTGCGCTTACGTTGTAGTTTTGTGCTCTTCTTCAGTTTTCAGTGCCTTATTTTAATTTTAAACGTTTTATAGTTATTAAATAAAGGAATTTGTGTCGGGTACAGATATTTTCCCACAATGTAGTTCGCTGGTTTGTTTGTTATATTTTAGGTTATGGGACAAGACTGGCACGGGTGCATTAAAAGTTCTCTATTATCTATTAGTACCTATCCTTTCGTTCGATTTTCTTATAATAAATAGGCATTTTATCTAACTGTATCTATGGGAACCCGTGTTTTATCGGTAGTGAATAGTTGTAATGAAAATGTAGTTTTGCCAGTTTAAAACGAAATAACAAAAAAAAATCCAAATACTGGGGCTAACTGGATTAACTGTTACCTATCTGTCAGGTATTATTACTAATAATAATGTTAATTTTTGTCGTTTTGGTATTTAGAAACGCTGCAAAAACTACCGCATGGTAGTTGACATTGTTGACAGATAAAAGCTTTTTATCTAAGCATCTAAGCCATCTCAGTCGATGCTTATCATAGGCGCAGACTTTCCGCATGAAAAGAGGGTATTGCCCTATTTTATAAATATTGAGTAAAAACGCACGTGGTTAAAATATTTGTACTTAGTCATAATTTACCCTGTATACTATCGCCCTGTACTATTTTGTCCGGATTTAATATAGCCGGTAAATTTTTGTAGTTCTCTTGGAAATACTCATCTAATGCCGGTTAAAGAAAATCACTTTTATTACACCCTGTAGAGTAAGATACTCTATATTTAATACCGAAGGTTCCCTTTTTCATCCCCTCTTTCAATTGTAACCGGGATAAATCAATGCGACACCTACATAAAACGTCTTTTTTATCGTCTTCTTGCCTCTCAGGAATTCGTGTTTCAAATAAATTTCTCACTGAATCAATCAGGGGATTCGTCCCCGCACCATACTGAAAAGAGAAAATAACGCATACACGCACTCTGTATGCTAACAAGTGAATTAAAAAGTGAGAGGTATTGATTCGCATCGATGCCTATTAGCAACACGTATCGAGCCAGACAGAGGATCTTGCTGCAATAATGACGCAGCTCCAAAATTGTTTAATTTAAGTAAAACGAAAAAAACGTTGTAGACAGTAATTTTATATCAGGTATCAGTTTTCTGTTTTCGAGTTACAAAAGGACATTAGTAAAGTGTAATAAATACCATAAAACTTATACTAATTAATAAATATGAAGTTGGTATTTTTTTTTACTGGAGCTACATCCTTGCATCAAAATATCTTTTTCCAGCTGCTAAAAGTTTCTTCCGTTTATTTCTAGCTCATTGTGATTTATCAGTCGACTTTCTAGTTTTTATTTTAACCTACAAATCATCACTTTCACTATTTGACGTATTATCGGATGTATCTGCTACGTATTCATCACTAGAACAACCACTATAAGGTTCGGATTCATTACTCGACACTTCCATATTGATTATATTAAAACACAATCAAAATCACTGCAAATATTATTAGGAAGACGATAGTCGAATGCGTGATGCAAACAAACAAACGATTAACCTAGTAACAGTAGTAACCCTAGTAACCTAGAAGGAATATCTGATAAATATCAAAACAAAATTCGTTGCGAGTTGGGAGCAAGAGTGACGCAGCTCCTTGGAGCTACATCTCTGTTGCATCAAATTATGTGTGGCGCATCTCCATTATTTGCTATTAAAATATATAAAATCATCGGATCTGCGTTGATCTTGCACCAAAGAATGTTAAATGTCTGTTACTATCTATCTAGCACATAACCCTATATCTGTCATAAAATGGAGCTGCGTCGTTCTTGCTGCGAAGTCCTCAATTCTAAACTAATATACAATTAAAACTAAGCAAAAACTCTTTTGATGTAATTTGAGTAGTTTTAGGAAGCCAACAAATAATGTGAATTAGATGAGTACGGAGGGGTGAAAGTGTTGCAGGAGAAAATATTCTATAGGCGTACCGCTTGAGAAGGATTAAAATAACATAGAAGTACTATTAAAGTGCTAAATTCACTAATCGTCAAGTTACTATTGGTAAATTTCCATTTTCTTCCCCTGTAGAATAAGGAAACAATGTGTTGAGAATACCCCCTTTCGTGATATATGGATAGCGCTAGTCAAAAAGTCACAAATAATTTCATGTTATGGGAAGTTTTCTGAGCCATTCGGACGATGAGAAGTCGGTATTGTGCCTTCCTGAACCTATTCACGTCCTTTTCCGACAAAATTATGCATGTAAAGCTTAATTTGAACATTACAAGTTTTATTTACACTTCTGTTAACTAAAATAATTTTGAAAACTGTCAAAGTCGATAGTTTCCTTAAATTTTCAAGTGACAAAGTGAGTCTTTTTTTGTCACCTAGAACGCCAGTCCTTTTCGTTGTAGAACATAAAACAAATTGTTTCGAAACTTATTTATGGTTTTATTAATTAAACAATATACATTTTAAGTCATTCAATACAAAACAGTAACTATTATAAACAGGACAATTACAATGTATTTTGCACTGCATCTAAATTGAAAGTGCTGATATTGCACTGAGTTAAATTTATGCCAGTTTAAGTTTGCTGCGCACGTTGTATTACTGGCAAGTTCCGTAGGCTCTGCTGAAAATGGTAACAATTTATTTACGATTGAAATTTTATTTTGTATAGAATCTTCTATATATGTCTCCGCTACTGTATTAGAACGCCATGTCGTTTAATGGTGATAATATCGGCCCCTGCATCGGCTAACAGAGTGGCGGAAGAACGTTTAAAGCAGTGCCCTGTATAAGTTTTCAAATGAGGCAAATTGAGACAAGTTGCTGTTTATTTTGACACATTCCTTATGTTGTTGACGCCAACCATTTGGTTAACATTTTTGGCGGACTTAAAACACAATATTTACTGCATATCTTCATTTGATCTCGACTTGAAATCACAAAACATCTCGGGGTATGAGTCTTGGAACTGGGAATTGTTATAATAATAATTGAATCTTTGTCTTCTATATCATCGATCGTTATCTTTAATAGTTCATCTCTTCTCAAATCTCCACAAATACCATTTATTAAAATGACCTGAAATGTTGTCCAAAATTAGTTAAATCGATCGATTTATATTAATTTAATTAACTTTTGTAGGAGAAATCTACGTCTATTACCCTGGCAGGCCAACATTAGCGGCCCCCAAAAACAAGTAGTCGATATTTTGTTGCTATTTTGTTGCTAATTTGTACCACCAGTTTCAATTTTGTACCTTGTGCCGTTTAAGAGAAAAATGCTGGGAGCTAGAGTAATATTATGCTAGCAGGCCATGGAATTACTCTGCAACTAACAACTATAGCAAAGCGTTTTGTGAACCATATTTTGTTGCTCATCGAGTCCTATCGGTGTATAGTCTTACAAAAATAAAAAAGAATTGTCCATTCAACTCACACAATCAGTTAAAAAATTGTTGCTGCCTTGTGCTTGTCTAAAAATGAAAAATAAAATGCGGCCAAAAACAAGTAATGAATATTTTATTGCTAATTTATACCACCAGTTTAAATTTTGTAGCTTGTGCCGTTTTCGAGAAAAATGATGATTTCTAGAATAATATTATGTTAGCAGGCTATCGAATTACTCCGCAACTAAGATCGATAATGGTTTTTTTTTAAACTATACACTATCAGAATGTACTCGACGAGCAACAAAATATAGTGCAAAAATCGTTTTGCTATCGTTCTTAATTACAGAGTAATTCGATGGGCGTAATATTACGCTGGCAGCCACCATTTTTCTCGAAAACGGCACAAGGTATAAAATTGAAACAGGTGATACAAATTACCAACAAAATATCCACTATTTGTTTTTAGCGTTCGATGATGATGGCTTGCCAGGGTAATAGACGTCAGAAATCTATTATCAGGTGTCTCTTGTAAAAATCTCTCAAGTTCCTCTTTCGTTCGAATTCTGTACTTTTTTTTGACGGTATCCAACTGATCTAAGTTGATGTAGTGTACACTGACTTCTCTAAAGCTTTTGATAGGATACATCACTCAGTTTTACTGCAAAAACTCAACACATTTGGCTTTAGTGATGAATTGCTCATATTTTTTCGTTCCTACCTTCACAATAGGATGCAATATGTTACATTCAATGGCTTTAAATTTAAGACTTATGTCGCTACATCGGGGGTTCCTCAGGGTTCGAATTTGGGTCCGTTACTGTTTCTTCTATTCATTGACAGTGTGTTGGATTGTGGGAAGCTTTTGTACGCTGATGACGTCAAAATTTTTACTTGCATTTCTTCAGCTGACCAGGCCCATAATCTTCAGGTAGAGTTAAATAAACTTGTAGCTTGGTCTATTAATAACAAACTTAGCCTAAATGTTAATAAATGCAAAATTGCCACCTACACTCGTAAATCCAATCCTGTTGTATATGATTACCATATTAATTCGCAATTACTTAGTCGTCACAGTTGTACAAAGGATTTGGGTATTATATTTGATAGTACTTTAAGCTTCTCGCAACATATTGAATATATTGTCAAGGGGGTCTCAAAAGCATTAGGATTTATTATTAGAAATAGTAAATCATTTAGAATATTATGCTTTTGTAAGATCCAAGCTGGAATACTGTTCTTTAGTTTGGAATCCTTATTACACCTGTTATATCAATAATATTGAATCTGTCCAGAGAAAATTTCTTAAATATCTTTCATTTAAATGTGATGGTGTTTATATATATAGCACAAGGTTTTGATGACAACTTATTGAGATCTAGGTTTAACCTTCATTCTTTAAAGAAAAGGAGATTTATATATTGTCTGAAGTTATTTATTTCTGGCATAATTTTAGTTTTTCTTTAGTTTTATTGGGTTTTTGCCACACTTCTGAAAAATAATAAAAATTAATTAAATAAGCCCTTGCGCCAAATGGAATAGTCAAGGGTTATTTTTGAAGCTAAGTTTGCCTAACCAAAAAATCTCACACTGAAAAAAGCAGATAAGTAAAAAATAACAAAAATCACATCACTATCGCGCACTTCCGTATTATTGACGTTTCGTTTTCAAAATAGTAGTAAAATATTAAACGTATGTCAAGTTTGACAGTTTAAAATTTGTTTATCTGCTTCCATAGAGATGTTAAATAATTTTTATTTTATTTTTACTTACTTCTTCTTGATACAACTGTAGCCAACAATGATCGATGTTTACTGAACAGTTTGACACACACTTATCTCCGTTCAACAAAATAATCGCGGTCTCTTTTAATTTTCTTTTTCTCGTTTTGATTTTTCTTCGAACTGTACCACACTGAATTGAAATTCGTTGTAGGTTACGACGATTTTTTGGAGATTAATTGTGAAACATCACTTTGTACCGCTTCTAATACTTCCCCTGATAGATGCTCTTTTTCACATTTCGAACTCATTTTTATTTAAACACTCTTAGAGTATGAATTACAATATATGTTTAATTTTGACACTACTTTTGCAAACAATTAATTTTTATTGTTTATTAAGTTGCTAAACCGTCTCGATTCAAACGATTTTTAATATAAATTAAATTTTTTGATGAGACTTTTCAACAATTTAACTTTTTAAAAAAATGTAACCAACCTCAAAATTGATCTGAACCCCCCCTGAACTTCACATTTTTTAAAATGAAATGCCAGCCACTTTCGAAATTTATAGAGAGAAAAAGACTTCTTTATAATGTGAGATTTCTTGTTAAGAAAACATCGTTCCGCAGAAAACAGCCATCGACAGATTATTTGCTCAGTAGCTTGCTTTTCACTACAACAGTTTAATTAAGTCTTGCGGAGAAGCTAAGCTTCACTTTTAATAAACACGGTGTGCTGCTACGGGCAAACTTCCCTTTGATAAATTACTAATAACCAGAACCCCCGATCGGTGGACTAAATAACAAAACCTAAAATAATTAATCGAAGAAAATATAATTAAAACACCGCGTCGTTGTATTAAGCAGCCGGCTTCAGGAATAATTAAATACATACCAACATCCACATTTGACGACAAATCCTTTGAAGTAAAGGCTGAAATGTAATTAAGTCTATTCTAAAGCTTTGGAATGTTCATTATTCGAAGGTAGAGCACAATGACGGGCCTCTGTTTAACGGGCAAATCTGTAAATTACTTTTATACCTGTTTTGGAGTGCAGATAATTTGAGAAATGTTGTATTTTGGGGGACTTTTCAGTGTTGCATTTTTCGATGATTAGATACAATAAACGTTGTTTTATTATTTAGGTAAATACAGTAGAAAAGGTTTAAAGTCAAATCTGATACGATAATGCTGAAAATGTTCGCCTCTGTTGGGTTACTTTTCTTTGGGAAATAATAAGGAGAATTAATTCACACAAAAGTATTTAACACTGTATACGAATATTAATTATTACATAAACAGACGTTTACTTTTCCTCTTTCAATAAGGACATTTTTAGCATTTATGTATTGGTGTATAAAAGTGTATATTTTAAATCTAACCAATGTTGTCTAACCGTTTGATGTTGGCCCTGGTTGCTGCAGGCAATCGGTAGATGACGCGTATCCCTATAATAGCTCTCCCAGTAAACACACATACGTTATTTAAATGTATTGTCAACGTACCATTGGTTAATAATTCGTGTTACGTTACAAAATCAACCATTATTTTATGGTTAGAAAAGTAACGGTCTAACATAACGTTTAAAATACATACTTTTCTAACAAAAAATGTTGGCAAACCTTTTGTAACGTTAAATGAACGTTATTTAAAATATTTAAATAAAACTTATTTATTTAAACCTTTATAAAACGTCTGTGCCAACTGATTAATATATTGACATTGAACAAAAACGTGTTTGTAACGTTTTAGAGTAACAGGCATAAGTAATGTTAACAAAACGTATCATAAACGTTTTGCAATTAATAAATATTTCGGAACGATACTAACCCAAAGTAAATTTTATACAATATAATTTAATAAAAAGATATTGCATTTAGAATATATATGTACTTATATATACAAATAACTAGATAGTAATTATTTTTTAATAAACCTCACAAGTGTTAAAAAATAGTACAATTTAAACGTGTATTATACGTTATAATCATTCATTGAAATAAGGAAGCGAATTGCTGTTTTTACACGTGTCAGTTATAATGCCGTTAAACGTTCTATACGAATTTAATAATCTTATTGGTAGATAAAGATCACGTGTTACACACATATCATTTCGAGTTCTTTTTTGTAAAAGTTTGTCAGTTGCATATTCATCACTGTACTGTGATCCGTGAAAAATTTCCCTATTTTATTTTGATAAGTATACCTACTTTTATAAGTATTTAATTTTATTTTATTAATATAAGAATATTAGGTTTTTTTTTCATTACATGTTACAAATAATTATATAATGGAATCTAAATTTATTGCACTATAACTTTTTCTACTTATGTTTCAAAATACTTACAAAGACGATGACAAAATTAGTAAAAGTAGGCGTGTGAATTTTGTACTCGTACATGCCTACGTTAAATTACTTTGTAAAATGGGTAACTATTATTATGATTTGGTAATTTTTTTACTTTATACTAAAATTTAAGATACAGTGACATATTTCTAATCATGATTGGGAATCATTTAAACATTTTTAATTCCTTTCTTGACTATCTACTTCGTGGTCATATTAAATGTATATTAGGTTATTATTATTGTTATTATTATTAGCATTATTATTATATTTATAACTATAATGGATTAAACTTAGACATGTTTAAAGTTTAGACTTTCTTTAAATAATCTATATTATCCAATTTAAGTGAAGTTATTGCTATGAAACTTGTTCAGACCTAATTTTATTGTTTTTAGGTTCCAATTAGTAGCATAAATAAGATATATTATTTTGGTATTTTTATATTTTGTTTGTATTATACACGTATTATTATTTATTTAATAAACTATTACTGATATTAAAACCAATTATTTATTGTTACCTACCTAAATTTGAAATAAAACAATAGGTATTGATATTTTCTAATACTCTTATTTGTAGGCGTATAGTGAGTTCAACATTCGAGCCACACTACTGAAATATAGATAATAATTATTAATAGCAACAATATTTTGTAACTATTTTATTTATATTATATTAATTCCCTGAGTATTATTTATTTAATACAGGGTGGTCCAGAATGTACCGTAAATACTAGAGCATATGGCATGTTAAAAAATAAGGGTACTATTTTACATAAATTTTTGTTCAAAACTCAATAATAAGAGAGATATAACCCTCTGAGAGATGAAATAAAAATCATTTTTTTTAAATGTATTTCAGATACTTTTGAATAATGGGTTCATGGGAGTATATGATATTAGGATAATTAATTTTTTGTTGCCACTTATTCAATCACTTATGTTTAAGGGGTAGTTTTGGATAGTATTTTTTTAAATTTGAAATTATGTATTTCAAAAAAATACTTATCACTCAAAACAACGCTTCAATCATAAAGGGATGGAATACGTGGTAACATAAAATTAATTGTACTAAAACCTAACAAAAGTAAATTCATTTTAAAAGTATTATAGTTAGTTAAGTGTTATAGATATTTAAAGAAGTGGTTTTTATTTTGAGGGTTTACAGGATTAAGTGTACCTGATTATTTAGTTTTTAAATATATATATATATACCCTTATTTTTAACGTACTATCTAATCTAGCATTTATGGTACATAATTCTGGACCACCCTGTACAATGCCGCCAGAAGGATCCAAAAACAACGACGTTGTAAAATACGTTAAAAAACACGTTTCTAAAACATCTTTTTGGACATTAAAATGACAAGGTTTAATTTACGTCAGCTAAAAACCTTCAAAAAATGTCATTATTAAACGTAAAACTTAAAGCTTATTAATACTAAAATTGATCGTTCCACATTTACTAATATTAAACGTTTGTACTTTGGTTACCAGAAACGTGTAAAACTGCGACATTTTTAACTTGATTGTAAAGCCACGCCTTTTTCAAACGTTGTATGGGGCATTATAAACGTTTTTCTAACGTATATGTGTTTACTGGGCCTGTTTACTTATCACAAACAAATTTTATGCTTCACTAATTCTCCGATGTTGCCAAAAATCTAAACCAGCCCATCTCTTACATGCAAATTCCCCGTTCACATCCCTCCCCTTCGCCCGCAGTGGATTATAACTGTTCGGGGTCCAATTCTGGTCTAGGAACTCAAGCTGTTGCAAAGGCTTATTATTATTGCCCTACAAATTCAACGCAGAACAGCGTTAAGAGCTCATAACAGTTAACGCCGAGTCTAAGCCTCACATTACAATTCCCTTTATTTGCAGGAAGAGTCCATCGTCCCACGGCAGGAGCACGTGATAAACTATCGTGGAGCAAATTGTTTACTGGAAACAATGGTGGATTCATGTGACAGGAAGGGCCTCTCCCCGCGCGGCGCTATATTTGAATAATAACGCTTGATAGTGCTCCCTCCGCCCCCGCGATAAATGTTCCCGAGTTTCAATCCCGGTGCCGGCGTCGGCAACGATTGTGGCGTCGCCGTCGGAGCGCGGAGTGCCCGGACGATGAACAATTCCGCCGCGCCGCCCAAGGACGCACCGGACCGCTACCAGAGGTTCTTCGAGGGACTGACGCCCTTCACCAGGTTCTGGGGGATACTCACCGCTATAGGTAAGTCTATAAAAAATCCACCTAAAGGAAATGAGAGTTAAACACATACTTGTACTATACAGGGTGTCTCAAAATTGGCCTGCCAAATATTAACAGTGGATTCTACGATAAAAAAAAGAAAAAAAAGTTATTTATTTATTTAGAGAAAAAACCCAACAGACAAATCCACTAACAGGGTCAGGATACACATACATAGACATGCATATCTCTAAAAACTAAAATTAAACAACTAAAACTATTAACTAAAAACTAAAATTACATATAAAATGTGTCTAATATAGCTTCAACCACAAACAGTGAATTGAAACACTATTAATTAAAAATATAGTACGCGCCAAAAGTATGGAATAAATTCAATAAAAACGAAACAATTATTTTTTAGGAAAAATCCTCGAACAGGTCGATTTTTAATTTAAAAAATACATATTTTAGCGTAAAATGCGATTTTCAAATGTCATTTGTTTTCGAGTAATGACGTCATCGATTTTTTTTAAATGGCAACACCATATTATTTTCCTGGATTCTGAAAGATCGTTTAATTCTCTATCAGACAGTACTAAAATTTTGCCCTCTTACATAGGAAAGTTTTCGAGTAAATGACGATTGAATGTTAGAAATCGTAAATTTTATCCATAAAAAAGTAACAATTCTGAGGTATGTAAAATAAAATACAATTGATTAAATTTTATACTTAAATTAAATGTTCGAATTGCCATCCACCAACTTCTTGACAATGCGCAAGTCTGTGAAGAAATTCTTCTTGCACATTATGAATGTTTTCAGGGGTAACTCTGCGTATTTCGTCCCGAATGCGATTTTGAAGTTCTTCTAAGTTACGTGGTTTATTAATATACACTTTTGACTTCAAGTATTCCCATAAAAAATAGTCAAGAGGTCTAAGATCTGGCGATCTTGCAGGCCATTCTATCGGTCCGCGTCTGCCGATCCTCCTCCCAGGAAAACAGTTGTCCAAAAAATCTCGTACGGGGAGCGCATAGAGCGGAGGTGCACCGTCTTGCTGAAACCATATGGTATCGTCAGGAATGTCAGGGTGATTATCGTTAGGAAAAATTACTGCAAGGGTCAAAGAAGAAAGGCCCTACTATTCTGTCGTCAACTATTCCAGCCCACACATTTAATTTCTGAGGGTGTTGGGTTGAATAACAATATGTATTAAATAAGTCGACAGTATTTTCTTAGAGCCTACTAGGGACATTTTGCCTATTTATAGTTTCAATCTTAAACTTTTGTGGTACGTCACAAAATTTTTAAATTAAGACTCGAAACTACTCGAAAACTGAGCAGTTTATCGGATTGAAATAGGAGTACCTTTTTCATGCAAAATAAACCAAAATTTTTAATTTTTTATCGACAAAAATCTTGAAATACAAGAAAGTTAGAGCAATATTTACCCACTGACCCCCTAGTTTGGCACGCCTATGACCAATTATGAGGAATTATTTTCAGAACATTAGATTCGCAATCTAACTGTGATATTCAATATCAAATTTGATTACTTTATCTCGATCAAAAACTGTTTTTGAAACCTATTTAAGTTAGTAAATACCTACTGTTTTTTTCAAAAACGCTTCTTTTTTTTATAGTGATGTTTTATTGTATTGCGTAAGAGTTTTAACACAACTGGTATTTCTCTAATTGATATTATTATTACGAAATTGAATCTATTGAAAATGGCGGCGTCAGTCTCTCGCATCAAAGAAAAGATTATATGTACATGTGTACAGATATATATTATCATTAAAAATTAGTTTTAACGAAGTCTTATTTAGTAATTGATTAGAAAAAATTATTTAAAAAATATTAATTAATTGCCCCCACCGTTTGTGACCAGTCTGGTTTACAAGTGAGCAGTATATAGTAGAAGTATGTGGAGTTATGACTTCGGAGCAATCCAAACTAAAGTGCACGTTTATGTTGGAGCGAAGCGTCAAGGACTTTTCTAGTTTATAAATTTCAATGTTCTAACAGTTTGGCCACAGTTTTAAACTTAAAATCGTAGCAATATGTATTCCGAAACGTCGTCTCCAGATAATGAGATTTTATTAGAATCGATGAAGAAAATATTTTGTACAGATTGGGTCAATTTCGACACTTTTAGAGGGTTTCTCCTATTTCGCACGAGCTCGATTTTTAAGAAAAATTTAATGGCTAGAATCGCATTTCGATATCTCGATTCATTTAAACGATACAGAGCTTTCCTTGTTTTTTTTACTTCTTCTATGACGCTTTATAACTTCCTTGTTTTCTAATATTTTAGATTTTTGTAAAAACATTATTTATTCAGTTTTTACTTAAATTCTGTGTGAAATCACAGTTTTCCCAATTTTATGGTCAACTTAACGAGTTTATATTTTATTTCTATAGTTATATCTATGGTAAAAATTGTAATTAAAACCATGATTGAGTAATCTTAGTAATGGACTTATATCATTACCCGTTTAGCTTAATGATATATTAAAGAACATACACTACAGAACACACTAACACAAATACTACTATTACATCACTCTATGTTATATAACTGTTTTCTGATCTTTTTAGTTTTTAATAACTTAATTAGATGTAAAGGATCCCGCACATTTTATATGGAAAACGGTCTTCCGGTGAAATTCGCTGAAAATTTGGGAAATTGTTCGTTTTGTACCCCTGAACAAGTCTCAATGGGGTCGAAGCTCGAAATGCCCATCTTTAGGCTCTACGGCGATTTTTAGTGGCCAAAAAACGGCCAAAATTAATTTTTTTCTAAATATTATGTTTAATTCTCGGAAAGTGTTCGTTTTGTACCCCTGATCAAAAGTCTGCATGAGGTCGAAGCTCAAAATGCCCATCTTTAGGCTCTACGGTTACTTTTAATGGCCAAAAACGGCCAAAATTCATTTCTTTTAAATATCATGTTTAATGATGAGAAATTGTTCGTTTTGTACCCTTGATAAAAAGTCTCAATGCGGTCGAAGCTCAAAATGCCCATCTTTAGGCTCTACGGCTATTTTTAGTGGCCAAAAACGGCTAAAATCCTTTTTTTATGTAGGAATATGTCCATGTCTAATTATATGTGTATAAGTCTCATTGATACTTTTGATCAGGGATACAAAACGAACACTTTCCCAACATTACACATGATATTTAAAAAAAAAAAGAAATTTGGCCGTTTTTGGCCACTAAAAATAGCCGTAGAGCCTAAAGATGGGCATTTCGAGCTTCGACTCCATTGAGACTTTTGATCAGGGGTACAAAATGAACAATTTCCCATTATTAAGCATGATATTAAAAAAAAATAATTTTGGCCGTTTTTGGCCACTAAAAATAGCCGTAGAGCCTAAAGATGGGCATTTTGAGCTTCGACCTCATTGAGATATTTGATCAGGGGTACAAAACGAACAATTTCCCAGCATTAAACATGATATTTTAAAAAAATGAATTTTCGCCGTTTTTGGCGGCTAAAAATAGCCGTAGAGCCTAAAGATCGGCATTTCGAGCTTTGACCCCATTAAGACTTTTGTTCAGGGGTACAAAACGAACAATTTCCCAAATTTTCAGCGAATTTCACCGGAAGACCGTTTGCCATATAAAATGTGCTTTGCTATTATAGCAATTTTGCTATATAAAAAAGTAGCAGATTTTTTATTTTAATTTACTGTTTTTTCAAATAATAATTTAATATACAGAGTGACCTACAAACAATTAAAAGGGATTTTTAATGTGTAACTGCGCTTACAGTTTTACATTGCATTCTGTTTACTACACAAATACTGAAAAAAGATGAAGTAAAAAGATAAATCACGTCAAGTGCGCTTGTGAAATCTGTCAGCAGCTGAGGCTTTGTCCTTTGATTTGAAATAATAAATGTGCCGGTATAAATCAAACTAATTTGTGCCAAGAAAACTTGAAAAGTTAACTAAAAAAACTTTTACGGAAGTTGCAAGGGACAACTTTTTTTATCTATTTTTTTTGTACCTTATAATTTCGCGTCTTTATTCATCCCCTGGGTATCCCCCTCCGTTAAAGGTTAATTAAGCACGGTCCTGTCGGCGGTTGTTTTTCTCCAGCTCGCCAACTACGTGAAACTCCTGGAAAGAAATATTTCTTTGTTCTAGCGGAATTTAATTTTTATTTGATTTATGAGCAGTTTATTCTATGTTGACGTTCTAGGCAAGAATAATGAACCCGATTCTCCCCGAGGTTTTTGCGCGCGTCTCCGGAAATGCGCGGGGAAAGTAATGATGATAGACATTTGAAACAAAAACCGGCTCCTTTAATTCATCATGTCTTTATCGGGACCATTCTTCGAACAATGTAGTTAAGCGGGTGCGCTGAACTGTTGCAGCGGGAAAAGACACTGCTTTTTGCTTGCTTTGTTGGCTTTGCTTCACTTTTTCCTTCGTTGTTTACCTTCCATGGCGCCGCGGGGACAGATAATGCATTTTTAAATATTTGTAAACAGTGTTGTGCATTATCTAGGTTATTTTATCTGCAGGAAAGAAATACATTACTCTAACTATAGTCGAGGTCCAAAATTGAGAAAAATTTATGTTATAAACCCGCTCACCATAACCCGTAATATAATATCTATCAAATTTGCACCCCAATATTACTGAGCGTTATGACATAAAACTTATGAATCCAATGAATACTTGTAATATTAATAAAATAAAATCATAGATTTAAAATTGCGTCTACCTTTTTGTCTTCATCCTTCTTATAGAAGGTATTTCTCCAGAGTTACAGAAAATGACGTGAAACCACTTGCAAAAATGTCTAATCTTAAAAATTCTAATGATCTTCGACCCATCTGTATATTACCTACACTCTCCAAAACCCTTGAAAGGCATATATATGATCAAATATATGATTAATTATGCCGCAATAAAAGAATGTCTTCTACTCAATCCGGATTCCGCAAAAATCATAATACATCTACATCATTTTTTGTACTGTATTAGAAAGGTATTTTAAGCTAATATATATCAAATCTCCTACAATTCCTATCAATCAAGTTGTATGTATGCTCTCTGATACCAAACATCTAGGTATGGCAATAAACAATTCCACGGACAATGCTCTATTCAATAATTATCTAAAAAAATTAATCTAGCTAAATTTACTAACCTGGTTTAATGAAAATATTCCATAAGCAACTGTCAGTTTTGAAACTGTGAGAACTCGAAACAATTCAACCACAATAGATGCGACCTGACCTATTTCTGCATTTTTAGGATTGCTATTTCAGGTGGCCTCCTATAAGTTGAGCCAACTACCTACTAACTATAAAAATTATTATACCAATAAATTAAAATTATTTATCGACATCGACAACGTCAAGAGTGACTTTAATCTGTCAATGAAATTAAATTAAACATGATAACTGCCTACTTAATAAAAAAATGTTGACCATTTATGTAATCGTTTTTTATATATTTTTAGGTATTAACAATATTGTGTGAAATTAACTGCTCTGCGGACTAAAGCCCCGACCAGCGTTGAATTACACCCACAATAACTACTTATATATTCTTTATTATTAGCTCTTGTAAGATTTTTTACTGTTTTAGAAAGGTATTCTAAGCTAATATATATGAAATCTCCTACAATTCCTATCAATGAAGTCATATGTATGCTCTCTGATTCCAAATATAGGAGATTTGATATATATTAGCTTAAAATACTCTTCTAATACAGTAAAAAATGTTGCAAAAACTGATAATAAAGAATATATACGTACATATTGTGGGAGTAATTCAACGCTGGTCTGAACTTTAGTCCGTAGAGTAGTTAGATTCACACAATATTGTTAATACCTAAAAATATATAAAAAGAATTATACCCTCTACATCATTTATTAATCTAATTGAAAATGATTTTAGCAAGGCCCTTAATAGATTAAACCATTCATTATTATTATCAAAGTTACATTGCTATGGGTTTTCTACAAAGGCCATTAATTTCTTCAAATCCTGTTTAAACCACCGAGTTCAACAAGTACGTTTGTCAAATGGTAATGTTATTCAGACACAGTAATTCCAATAATTAATGGTGTTCTCGAAGGTCCCATTCTTGGACCCTTACTATTCTCTATTTATGTTGCAGATATGAGTACAGCTATTGAATTTTCTAACTTGCAACAGTATGCTGATGACTCTCAGTTCTCCAAATAATTCAGACGCTGCTGAAAATATTATTTCAGATTTACAAAGTTTATATAATTATTTTCTACATCACGGTTTAAAAACTAATGCTTCAAAGTCTTTTGCATTCCTTGGTGGTACCAAAAAAAGTAGGTCCAAATTAGATAATTTTTCGATAAGTATAAATAATGAAGTGATTCCTATAGTTAACAAGGTAACAAAATTGGGTGTCACAATTGGTTTGGGTTTAACATTTCATGCCATATAGTAAAAAAAATGCTTTTGGTCGTCTCAAAGTTTTATACTTTCAGGGTTCCACAGCACAGAACTGCAGCCTTTAAAAAATCTTGTTCATTCAATGCAATTAATTTATGGAATAAACTAAATGATAATACTAAAAAATGAGCAGACTTTCAATAGTCATGGAAAAAAATGCTTTTCGGGAATCAGATTTCGTGTGCTTAGGATGTATGATTTCCCGATTGCCTTTTCATATTTTCTTTTCTTTCATCCCTATACATTCTGTAACCATGCCAGCTATTCTTCAACAATTCATTGATGGTGTTTTAACAATATACTTCTGACAATAAAGCAAATCAAGTTGCTATCTTACAAAATGAAACTTTCTAGAATATGTAGAAGGGTGCCTTTGCAAATTATGCGTGACATTCGAATTTTTATTTTATAAGACGAAATAGAAAGAGTATGCTGATAGAAAAAGACGAAATAGTGATATAGCGAAAAAACTATTTAAGACATATATTAGTAGGTCGAAGTCTGAATGAAAGAGTATATTTTATATACTTATATATTATAGAAATACTGACCAAGCATGATAAATGTAGGCCACACGATGTCAAGAGTATGGTACTGTTTCCTATAATAGATTTGTTCGTAGTATACCAGAATGAGATTCCAACCATCAGAAGCATGCGCACTGCACCTAAAACAAAACATTTTCAACCTTACGAGTATACAGTATGCTCCAAAAGTATGGAATAAATTCAATAAAAACGAAACAATTATTTTTTGGGAAAAATCTTCGATCAGGTCAATTTTTAATTTAAAAAATACATATTTTAGCGTAAAATGCGATTTTCAAATGTCATTTGTTTTCGAGTAATGACGTCATCGATTTTTTTTAAATGGCAACACCATATTTTTTTCCTTGATTCTGAAAGATCGTTTAATTCTCTATCAGACAGTACTAAAATTTTGTCTTCTTACATAGGAAAGTTTTCGAGTAAATGACGATTGAATGTTAGAAAACGTAAATCAATTAAAATAAAGCAAAAACGTTATTAAGTTTAGTTTTTCGAATTCCATAGTTCTTTTATGGATCACGTAGGTGAAAATCTTTGCAAAGTGTCATTGTCACACCGACTTTCTAATAAGTATTGTAAGCGACATAGAAATTATTATTCAATTTAAAGTATTATGGTACATTTAACTGTTACTCAAAGAATTGAAATTTGAATTCTTATCGGATGCGGGAATATGACTAGAACTCAGCAGGAAGTTTGCGATTTATTTAATGAAAAATATCCAGATCGCCCTATCAGCCAATCAACAGTCAGTAAGGTAGAATCTAAATTTAGAGAAACTGGCAATGTTGTAGAATCAAGGAAAAAAATTTGGTGTTGCCATTTAAAAAAAAATCGACATTTGAAAATTGCATTTTACGCTAAAATATGTATTTTTTAAATTAAAAATCGACCTGTTCGAGGATTTTTCTCAAAAAATAATTGTTTCGTTTTTATTGAATTTATTCCATACTTTTGGCGCATACTGTATATTCAATGTACTAAGTAAAAACTGTTTTGGTTTCAGGCAAAGTGTCCTTTATGCTGAAAATATAGCAAAATGTTACTTGAAAAAGTTATATGTGTAAAATTTGAATACTTATATATATATATATATATATATATATATATGAAAATGTCAGAATTGTTTCTTTTCTTCCATTTAAAAGCCACTAATGTTTGTAGTTCAATATATTAATATCCATTTTTCTCGAAAACTGTTGCTGACATTAAATTTCAACAAGAATATCTTTTTATGTAAAAATCTTTAGTTTACATTTTTGCGTTTGCATTATGACATTAATATAAATATATAAAAATATACACAAAAAAGTTTGGTAGATATTTTTGAAACACAACCCCCTTGTTTTACACGGTCCTGGACAAACTGGATTAATTTATTTTTAAATTTTCAAAAAGAGTCTAAAAAATTATGGGATTATGCCAAATTTCATTACTTTCACTACACATTTGGGAATCACTAATTAAAACGAGTTTTAGGATGCATGTTTATATACTTTTCATTTATTCTAGGGTCTAGAAAACGTAATTAAATTTATATTACTACTTGTGTTTGTATTGTTATTCTTTTAATTGTTGTTAACAAGTTGTTTTTTATCCTAGTTTCTTTTCCAGTAGACAAATTTTATTCTCAAATCTATTCATATGATATTATCGTATATATTTTCCAAACTCGTAGTCTCAGCTACTTAGATAGATGACCCTTTTGAAATATTATTTGGAAATGATATTTCGTAAACTTAAAGGATACTCTGCTTCCTGTAAATAAAACAAGTATCAGATCTGAAGTTTTTCAACTCAGACTACAATTTGAAAAGTTCCACAACAAAATTAATCCAAACTTTAAACTGCACACCCATATCGCACCAGGAAGGCGCAAATTCATTTTAAACTGCCACGTATACGTGCTAGAAACAATATTTTTTAGCGTCACGATCCCATCGATCCCCTTTATCAAACTTGTCTATAAAACTGCGGAAATAGATAGTTAAGAAATGTCTAAGGAACTCTGAAGTAAATTACGCTGCAGGCTACCAACTGTCGGGAGGAATGCATTTTCACCGTTTCGAGATTTATTTCAGCTTTAAATTGACCATATGCATCAACGTCGCTGTCACTTGATCTGAAACAAAACTTATGTTGCGCGCGCCCTCTGCAGCCCCGTACTTCTTCATGGCCCGCTTGGTCTTTAATAGAAGGGTAGTGGCGCAATTCTTTCATATACTCGCGTCAAGAATTCAGACGTCTTACGTCACGGCTGACGTTACACATTTGTTTTTATTGTCAACGTAATTTTCGATATTTGGTCGCGTTAAAAACAATCAATTTTTGCAATTTAGTGCAATATATAATGCAAACTTTTATTGTAGTATATAGTTTTATTACTAACAGTTGCAGTTTCTTAAATACTTTGATGAAAATATAATGAATTATTCATTTGTTCGTATGACGTAAGTCGTCTGAATTCTTGTCGCGAGTATATTATTATTCCGTGATGACAATGATATAAGACGGTGAGGTTTGATATGTCCTGCCAAAATGTGAAGGTTTTGGCACTCGTTTACAAAAATATTTATTCAAATTGTGTATACAGAATGTCACTGTTGGAGAGACCAAAAGGAAAAACACTTATAATAATCTTTTTGGAAGAAATTCGAGAATTTTAAGTTTGATTGAAGAGGGTTTTAATGAAAGAACAGAATATAAAAATCAACAAAAGTAATATGTACTAATTTTAATAGTAGTAGATATATTACATACCGAGGTGTTTCATTCTTGTTAAGAGAAAAGGATGGTAAACCATTTCTCTGGAGAAGAATGGAACTTTTTACCGAGGTTTGTATAGGTACTATTTTATTTACAACCGTACCTTTTAAATGCAAGTGGCGATTTTTGTAACAAAAATAATTACGTGAGAAATTTACAAAGTAAGATCCCTGTATAACCAGATTACAGATAAAAAACAGTTGGCATTTTGACAGTGGTTACTATGGTACTAAGAAAGTCAAAGATACAAACTTAAATTACTTACATTTTTGATAGATTGTCATCAAAAAAGTGTTTTCGAAGACAATGAGCGATTCAGAAGAAATTATTTCTATTCCTCCTCAACTGAGAGAAGCTGCTGTTCTATAAAATTTTTCGACTTGAATTCTCCCTGACGAGATAAGGGTTTTTAAAAAATTAACAAAATTTCGGTTTTCATTTTTTTCCTCAAACACGGTTAAACTTATAAATAAATCTGAAATGCGGTAAATATATTTAGCTAATTAAGTGGCATTGTTGAGTACGATTTTTATTTTTACCGAATATCTAAAAGGGTGGCAACCACCAGCTTCTGTTGTTTTTTTTAGACAGGGGAGGCTCAAATCGAATAATTTTATAGAAACCCTTCAAAGGAACGCACATCATTATGGGACACCCTGTATAAACGACATATTTCAGAAGAATTCTTTTCATTTCAACTTTATTAACTGGGAATTTCACAATTTGGGTAATTTAAATCAAAGCAAAAACAGTAAATAATCAAATTTAAACTATAATACAGTTTTGCATACAGAATATAAAGCAAGACAGTGAGTAAACATTAATCTTCCCCGAGAAAATCCTGCAGGTTTTCATTAAAACTTTTATGACGGAAGTGAAATAAGATTTTAGACAATTTCAGCGTTAGTCGACGCTCGAGTACTCGTTCAGATAGTTCCTTTTAATCCTTTTAGTACCTTTATTTCATCTCTATTCGATTGTATGAAACGGCTCGTACTTAGCTCTTATCTTTTGGTCCGGCAAGACAATTTCTGCATTAATTATGAAAATCAATGTTGAAGAGGAAGAGTTGGAGAAGTAATATTCTCGGAGAATGAAGTTTTAATTGAAATATCCCCGTAAATTTACGAGGTCGGCGGAAATATGAAAATAGGCGTAATAGAATAATATTAAGCATATTTATTGCATGGTTTTGCTTTAAATATCTCTCGATTTCGATATGCGATTTGAGGGCTTCTTGAAATAGTGTTTTCTACAAATACAAATAATTTTAGATATTTAACAAATAAATAATCTAGGGCTTATCAAATAACAGGTATCTTGTCTGTATAGAGAATGTACAGGGTGTTACAATTTAGTGGGTCAAGCCGTTAACCGTATTCTTATGCCACTTTTCATTTCAGGCTGTCAAACTAAATATTTTGACAGCATTTTTATTGATAACTACAGTGACTTTAGGGATATTTGAAATTTGGCACTTATTTTTTATCTTAAATCGGCACACTTTGTGTGTAATTTAAGCATAAGCGTAGAATAGGGGTTGAAGTACCCATGGACCTATGGATCCCCGATGTTTTTTTTGAGTACTATGGTTTTAGAATAGTAGAGCGTGTTTTTGTTCAATTTTTTTCACTCTTATAAGATTTTGATTTGAGGCTTGGTATACAAGATACTGCAACTTTTTTGGATGTGTTAGGTTTGTCACAAATTAAATATCGCTAAGTGTTAAATGGCCATTCCCATTTTATGTTTTATGACTGTTTTAATAAGATAATAAGAATATTTTGGAAAATGTGTGATTTCAGCCTAAAGCGCTCTCCATCCTGTGCAGTTAGTTCGCTTAGCTGTTGCTTTCTTAGTATTGTAACCATGTAATGAAAATATTCTAATAAATTTTTATGAAACTCTTTCATGGACTTGATAATTTGTGTCCGGCAGTTCGTGAAAATATGTGATTTCAACTTGACGGTGTCCCTCCGCATTAAGTACATTCAAAATGTTCAGAACCATTTAAATGAAGGTAGAGGACGGCTTGGACCTGTTAAATGGCCATCCCGTTCCCCCGACTTCAACCCGTTGGACATTATGAAATATTTCGGTTATATAGTTCCAATACTAACTGAACAATAGCTAAGGGAACAAATTGTACCCATACTGAATATTTATTTTAATTAAGTCAGATTTTTATATTTTCTTATTGGTTGTTGTTAGTTGTGCCATTTTGCGAAAAAGGATACAGTAACGAATACATAACGGTTTATTATACAATAAAAATATAAAATACAACACATTATATCTAAAATGAACTATGAGTTATAAAAGTGACTTATTTCAAATTACTGGTTACTTAACTGGTTATAATAAAATTCTTTAATGACTAAAATTACTGATAATCATTATCATGTTCAGTATTGTGAAAATTAAATTTTAAAATCTTCAAACATTATTTTCTTGAAATTTTTGTTATGTAACACCATAATTTTTCATGATGTATGTATGTAGAATGGCACGCTCTTTCAAATAGCAAGGTCAAAACTGGGGGTTGCTAACTTCTCAATTTCAAAAATAATGAATTTATTCATTACTTTCCGAAAGCACTATATAGTGTGACATTTATACGGTGGTTTTGTGGTTCCGTTTCCTCTATTAATATATTTAAACTTTCAGTGCACTGTAATTTATATTTTATTGTCGTTTCTGATTCGTTTTTTGTTAAGTTCCAGATGTGTGTACTGGATCTATGTAATGTGAAATGACAATGCCTCGGGCCACAAGTACAGGAAAGCGTGAAGGATATGCTAACGATAAAAATAATAAATAAGCGCGTTTTTTTAATATTGACAAACGTGGATATTCAGATTTAAAAAGTTGTCGCAAGATTTAATAATATGTATTTTTTCAAACTGCAATTTAATATTGATAAGTACAAGTAATAAAATATTACAACGACATTGGACGATGTACATAAAATAGAATAGTTAATTAATTTGAAAATTCTAGAAATTCTTGATACTTGAACTAAGTTCTTACTTAAATGAATTTATTCGCTTAACAAAGTAGAGCAATTTCACATAATCCTTAATTGTATTTTCTGATTTATCTGTAAAGGAAGATTAAGAAAAGCATTCCAAAAAATGGTTTCTGTTTACCTCGCTAGTTTATACAGTCACGAATATTTATTTGGATTAAATCTGACAACTATAAATTATATTTATTTCCAATAATCTCTTATTAAGAATTTGTTATTGTTTTAACATAAAACGAACTAAACCTCTCATCCAGATGGGTGTGTGATATAATTATATCGAGCGAGCAACCCTAAATAACGAGCAAGATGAAAAACTATAAATGTCTTAGACGCAGCCATTATAACATACGCCATCTATAAATCAGTGGTGAATAACGTCTTAACTAGTTGGAGCAAAAAAGTCGAAGAACTGAACAAAGAGAAATGGCCTGTTCAAATGGCCAGGAGAAGGTATTACAATCGACCGAATGGGAATATCACTGTTATCCGGTTTCTCACTTACCTATATGTGTAAGAACATCCCAAAGTCAAATAAAAGGTGGAAAAGTAATAGGATCTGGTGTAACGATTAGCAAAGTCGGGTGTTAGGGGGCTTCACAAAGGGAGAAAAAGTGCCAAATAAATCCCCTATAGTTCCATCCTTTATCCTTGTAATGCTAAACAATTACCTACTTTGAAAGAACTTATAAAAACAGAACGGCCACTAAAGTTAGCCGACCTAAGTAGCATAGACTGTTTTAGATGCAATCAGAAATCTACAAGGTGATTCAGAAAAATGGAGTCGATATCGCAAATTTTTTTTTTTATAAAATCCTTATAGCTTTCAAGTGAAACATTGTTGAAGTTGTTGTATTTTCAACTTTTACATCGCTGGGCCAATGTGCAATTACGAATATTGAAATCAGATTACTTTTTGTAGGCACTTAAGTTTTTGTGACGCCAGTGTTTACATTAGTTTTTCAAGTGTCAAATGGCTTACGTGTATAGTAGTAACTCAGAGTTGATGGATGTCGTTTTAATTTATTACGCTGTGAAAACGCTTTAGCAGAACGATTTCCCGGTAAACATGTGCCAAATGTAGCTACTTTTACCGCGGCGTGCAATGCGAAGGAAATTTGAAATCGAACCGTGGAAGAGATGGAGGTCCAGGACTTCCACGACCTATAGCTGCAGTATGACGTATCATACACGAGGCTCAATTACATCCGTACCATGTACAGCATGTCCGGTACCATGGCCGCCACGATCTACAGACTTTACTTCAGTTGAATTTCTTTTTGTGGGGATATTTAAAAAATGAAGTGTATCGCACCGAAGTGAGCACATACTATTGATGATTTACGGAACCATATCATAATTGCTGCCAATAACCTACGCTTCAAAACGGGCAAGAAGCGGCAACATTTGAGTTAATTTGTAGAAAATAGGTAAGACGGGCCAAAAATTTTGTTGTAACATCAGGTATTTATTTATTTATTTATTTCAAAATCCACTGGCCAACAGGTACAAAATTATCCAATTATGGACCAGGTACAAAAGAAGCATTAAAAGAAATACAATAATCGAAATACATACAAGAAAAAGAAGAAAAAAAAACAAGAAAACAAAACTGCTACAAAACAACAACTATACAGTCTACAACAAGTATATCAATCAATAAAATGTTCTCAACTCATTTAGGCTGCAATTAAAAATATCCACAGAACTAGTATTACAGCAGTTACAAATTATGTGCAGTGGAGAATACTTCAGTATATTAGTTCGAGGTGTCTGCAAATAAAAAGTTGAATTTGCTCTCGAGTTAAATCTAGGGACAGAAAAATGTAAGTTTGTCTATATTTGCTGACAGTCGGTCTTATTATGTAAAATATTGAAAAGGAATATTTGGGAAAAATATTTTCGTCTGTAATTAAAACCACAAATTAAATCTGCTAGTAATTAATAACAATGCAAAAGCAGTTAAATTTTCTGTATAGAATCGGCTTTATAAAATGTTATTTATTTCTTTCCTAGAGCATTTCTTTCTATTATTTGTCCGGTTGCAGACTGTCGCCTTATCAGACTTTACAGTGGACCAGTTTTCAGTGCCGTGCAGAAGTATCGCCCCCTGCACACTCAGAATTTTTACTTAAATAAGTTCTTAATCACCCTGTATATTTGGAATTATTATGCTCTAAAAAATTCTTTTGGCAACAATATTGTTATTTTAGAAAAAAATATGTAATATCTGGCTCTAGAAATTAATATACAGGGTGTTTAAAAAAGACATGGCTCTTAAAACTTTACCACAAAAGTCAGTATATCCACATCTGCACTGTTGGTATAAGATTCCATTAGTACTACGTAGTAGTTCGTTAAAACATAGAACAGAATACAATCTTAAATTTACAATATTCTCCAAAAGAACACGTGATTATTCACACACATACACACTTGATCAATAAGTACTATTACAGAGGTCTCCTCGTTAACTTTACCATATATTTTTTTGAAAAATCCAATTTGAAAAATGTTATAGAATAATATCAGCGGAAATGTTAGCAAATAGCACCCTCTGCTTTGCACAAAAAAAAAAACACCAGCGTGTTCAGCACCACCAGAAACGTACCTGTGTCAAATTTGAATCAAATCTGTTAGTTAGCTAAATTACTAAGCTAACCCCACTTATTTTTCAATGTTTGTTTAACCCTAGTAACATTGCCATGTCTTTTTGAAACGCCATGTATAAAATAGTTTTAGTATAAGAAATTCTTGCATCGCTAGAAACAGTAGAATATTGTATATTTACATCTTTTATAACATCTGTTTATTATAATTTATTTTAAATTTAATAGTCATCATATTAATGTTGTTAGTTTAATGATGTAAGATTGGAAATTTATTTTAACCATAAATTGGCATCGTATTAATCATAATTTCAGTTGTGGCCACATTGTAGCTGATTTAGTTAATTTATGTATATTGTTTCAATACGATTCAGCTTAAGAGTGATAGGAAAATGTACCAAATCATAAATAAAATCGGGAATTTGAATGAAACCACGACGTACCTAGTTCCAGTTTTATAGTTACTTCTGAGGAATAGAGCGATATATTTCTCAAAACGTAAAACATCTAAACCAACAATGTAACAACCAGCCCTGAAATCATTGAAACATTAACAGGCAGTACAGAACAAACCGAACGAGATGAGTAGTGGATTTTTTAATGAACTCAATTACTGTCTGAATGTGGTTGTCATTCTAATAATAATTGTGTAATTGTGTAAAATTGTAATCATCTAAAATTAAATTTGTGGTATTTCTTTTAAATATTATTGAGCAGGCACATGTTCATAAAGGCTAAATTTCTTTATTTATCAATTACCTTTGTTATTTCTACTGTTACTTTATTACAATTAATGAAATTTAGCATTTCTTCATATTGTCATTGGGTCGTGCGCCCTAATCTTCTTGCTATTTTTACCCACTTTTAAGTACCTATGTTTTAAATATTAATTGCGTTAGTTGACAATTTTCGACATATGAGTGATAACAGATGACCTATGGGAAAAATTAACTGCCATTAGAGAGTTATCTGGCCATAATAACAGGCATGGATAACTGATTGTTCGATCATAGCTATCTTTCCATTTCGGTTAAAAGCTCAGTTATGTCCACCCAGTTATCAGTCAACTTAACTGAACGTTCAATCATAGGCCTGATACAGCTACGGAACAGAAAAAAATAAAAATATAGATTCAACTTGTATCACAATTTTTTTCTGGTGTTGCTCGAGCTACGTCACTGGCTGTTAAGGTTACCCACGCGGATCGAGACGTCGCCTATTTCCTTAGGCTTAACAGCAAGGGAATCGTTGCCGAACTGATAAATCCTGAGGTTCGAGTTGAACGATCTGTTATGGATGATAAATTTTGCGATGTTGTTTACACTGCAAATGGGGGCGGCAAATCTGAGCTTCAATTAACCGGTTGCGTCAATCAGTGGTATTTAGGCAGAGCGAAATCGTTTACGGGATCGTCTGTTATGAGTATCAATAAAGTGTGGGAAATTAATTCTCAATCGGCAATAGAAAACTTACTAAGTATCTGTTTTATTTACCAGGAAGTGTGTTCTCATTATTTCTGTAGATTATGTACTACAATAAAAGAAATCAAACTACTAAATTTTAAAAAAACTATTGAAATTAATATACAGTATAAATTTGAATAATAATCTTCCTCTTCAACTGCTTTATAAGACCCTCATTACAGCATTTATTTGGCATTGTTTCAGTTGATTAATGAAGCATATTACCCCACTAGTGAAATATTAGAAAAAAGAGGTCACTGCTTAATGATTATTTTCATTAAGAGCCAACAGATTTATCAATTTGACAACTTTGGCAATTCGTAAGATTAATACCAGATGAATGCAGCTGGTCTGTATTACAATGCTTAAATTTTCCTTGTAGGCACTTGAAGTAGCTTCCATGACGGCAAGAACTTTTGTGGTGATTTCTTTCTTGTTTTCGAGAGGTATCAATATAGCCTTCACATACGGTGTTGGACTTCCAACCACCATCCCGTTTGATAGTTAGAAGCTATGCTCCTGTGTTGGCTAGAAGTGAAGTAGTGAAGAGAACAAGATCACTTTAAGAGGGATTTACCCTAAGACCCCGTTCTGTGCACCAGCTTCTAAATGAGCTCACTGATAACGCCTGGTGATTTCTCTGATATGAGAATAACAAGGTCAAATCCAATTTGGTAAGGCATCAGTTTTTAAGGGTGGTTTTCAAAAAGACCCGATGAAAATGCAAAAATTCATACACCATTGTATTCAGGAAGATTTTAGCTATCCAATGATATACCACAAGAGCGGTGTTCCCATTTAATTTTTTTAAGTGAGGGTCATGGGGTGAGAGGGTGAGTAGAAACACATGCGCCTACAGGTAAAAGTTGCCCTCCCCCAAATAAAGATTTACCTGTTTTTGGAAATTTATTATATCGCAATCATATTCAAGATTTCTCCATTGAGGAGTTTTCAAAAAATCACGCTGTCCTCTGTTTAGAGATCTTGACCTACTTCAGGCGAACAACAAAAAAATTCAAATGGTGGAGAATGATAACAATTGTTATCTTATCACGCCCAACGAGTGTAGAAGTTGATTGAAGTAGATTTTAGTATATCTGCAAGAATTTATACCAGTCACCTTGTAAAATTTTAATTAACATTGACTTAATTTCTCAAATAATTATTGAAGCACATTAACTACAGCAATTTTAAGTTTATAATTCCACCACAACCTTGAACTTTAGATTAACATGATACTTCTCATCTCATTAAACCAAGGGATCCTTTCCAGCTCCAGTGTTTGCCACAATTGCGTAGGAAACAAGCCCTTTTTTAAATCCGCCCTTCCTAAGGGCTTTAATCGGCGATTAGTTGTAACCGTGGCTAAATCGGTCGGATGGTCCTGTTCTCCTCCATCCGGAATTGATTTTACCATTATAATCTGGGCAGAGAAGTCAAGGCGCTGCCTGCTGACTTTGAAACGAACTTTCGGAACGTTCCCACTGTAAAATAATAAAATTACATAACTTGATCAACTCAATTTAAACTTTAAGCATTTAAAATTACTGCCTTAATACAACTGTAGAGCCATTTAATTGGAAAATCTCTTTTGTTGCATGTGACACTGTCTGTCCCGCCACTTACACTTGGAAGAACTGGCAGGGATATCTCGAAATTTATGGGAAAACTTTAATTTCATGTTTCAAGGCGTCGTCCTCTTGGAATTTTCATCTTTTATTGGCTCTTTTATGACCAGAGCGCCGCTGCTATGGCCTCAAGAAATTTTAAACACCAAGTCCACGTTTTACTGAATCAACTTATTTAATACCTTTGTAAACATAATAATGGTTTGAGTAAAAGAAGCACAAGGTACAATAATTATATTTCTATTGTAATATACCACTTCTTAAGATATTTAAATAAGATAAAATACCTAACAGGGTGTTTCGTAAATACAGGGGGATAGTATGTCAAAAAATAAGATTTTTTTGTCTTATGAACTATGTGCCTTGTTTTGTCTCTGTATCTTGAAGATACAGAGACAAAATAAAATTTTTTAAATAGAATTTTTACGAAAATTTAGAAACGGTGCAAAGTACTTTTATGAAGTTTGGTAATTCGGGGATTTGAAAGGCGTCAAATACCCTAGTCCAATAATTTTTTTGGAGATTTTATAGAGGACGCTATGTATGCTACATTCCTATTACATTTTAAGTTATAATTTTTTTGAGGTAAGGTTTTTTTCCATTCGGGTTCCATTTTTTAATGTATAATTTTATCTTCCAAAAATAATGTAGTGTTGTTAGAACTACTTCAGAGGGTTTTCGAAACTCTTCTAATATTACCTGCATTATTAGCTTTGCCTAATAGTTGTTACGATCTACAGAAACAGTATTTTGATATCTAGTTTTTAATTTAGCGTCATTCTCTATTTTTTTCTTTGATAGACATTGGTATTGAATAAAGTTGCAAAGTAGCCTCGTAAAATGAGCGCAGAAAGTGCATCTCACCGGGCAAAGTATTGTATTATGCCGTTATGAAAATGTGCTGTAGGGCGATGAAGCGCGACGAAAGGAAACATTGCAACATTATTTGTTTGTGAAGACCATTTTCCAAGTTCATCGAAAAAATTAAAATGTAAAGTTGTAAAGAATCAATTAAACTTTTCTACCAGAAGGTATATAGATCGTTCGGAAAATCAATTCAGCCCTTTATTCCGATTCCAAATAACATATTCTGCATTTGCTCCTACCATTTACTTGATGTAGAATGTTATTTGTTGTTTAAGTCAAGATTACAATCTTGCCGTCAATTGTTTAATGAATTGGGAATATTGACAGTTCAGTCCATGTATATTCATGCATGCGTTACATATGTCAAGATTCATTCTGATGAATTTTCACAATATTCAGACAGACAAATTGGATACAATCTTCGAAATCAAAATAATATTCTTTTCCCTCAACATCATTTGACTAAATCAGCAAATAGTCCAATTGTTTTGGCTCCAAGGCTATTTAATCATCTCCCAGTAAGGGTCAAACAAATTGACAGCATTCCGGTTTTTAAAAAAATTGTTAGGCGTATGTTGTTGGCCAACTCGTTTTACAATTTGCAAGAATATTTTGAATGCCATCTTTAGTTTAAATATATTATTTGTTGTTTGTGATATTATTGTATTTTAGTTTGTTCTTTATCATTTATTTGTTGACAATGTGATATATATTTATTCTTATCTCTTGTGACTTGTTCTATACACTATAATGTGTCTACGGAATAAAGTTTATTATTATTATTATTAATTATTATGTGGTTGTTACCGCCAGACACATGTTATGACCTTTGAATATGTTTGAAGGAATGCCTTGAAATATATTTCAAACCCATATACAGTATGCGCCAAAAGTATGGAATAAATTCAATAAAAACGAAACAATAATTTTTTGGGAAAAATCCTCGAACAGGTCGATTTTTAATTTAAAAAATACATATTTTAGCGTAAAATGCGATTTTCAAATGTCATTTGTTTTCGAGTAATGACGGCATCGATTTTTTTTAACAACACCATATTTTTTTCCTTGATTCTGAAAGATCGTTTAATTCTCTATCAGACAGTACTAAAATTTTGCCCTCTTACATAGTAAAGTTTTCGAGTAAATGACGATTGAATGTTAGAAAACGTAAATCAATTAAAATAAAGCAAAAAGGTTATCAAGTTTAGTTTTTCGAATTACAGATCGCCAGATCTTACACCTTGACTATTTTTTATGGGGATACTTGAAGTCAAAAGTGTACATTAATAAACCACATAATTTAGAAGAATTTCAAAATCGCATTCGGGACGAAATACGCAGAGTTACCCCAGAAATCATTCATAATGTGCAAGAAGAATTTCTTCACAGACTTGCGCATTATCAAGAAGCTGGTGGATGGCAATTCGAACATTTAATTTAAGTATAAAATTTAATCAATTGTATTTTATTTTACATACCTCAGAATTGTTACTTTTTTATGGATAAAATTTACGTTTTCTAACAATCAATCGTCATTTACTCGAAAACTTTCCTATGTAAGAGGGCAAAATTTTAGTACTGTCTGATAGAGAATTAAACGATCTTTCAGAATCAAGGAAGAAAATATGGTGTTGCCATTTAAAAAAAATCGATGACGTCATTACTCGAAAACAAATGACATTTGAAAATCGCATTTTACGCTAAAATATGTATTTTTTAAATTAAAAATCGACCTGTTCGAGGATTTTTCCCAAAAAATAATTGTTTCGTTTTTATTGAGTTTATTCCATACTTTTGACGCATACTGTATACTCGCGACAAGAATTCAGACGACTTACGTCATACGAACAAATGAATAATTCATTATATTTTCATCAAAATATTTAAGAAACTGCAACAGATAATAATAAAACTATATACTATACTAAAAGTTTGCATTATATATTGCATTAAATTTCAAAAAATGATTGTTTTTAACGCGACCAAATATCGAAAATTACGTTGACAATAAAAACAAATATGTAACGTCAGCCGTGACGTAAGACGTCTGAATTCTTGCCGCGAGTATAAAAATTAATCTTCTCCATTACGGCAGTAAAAAAATTAAAATAAGACCATACCATCTTATAAATTATTTCAAATTAACTTAACTGCAACAAACACATACATTTGTAAAAAATTTTTCTAAGTCAATTAGTTCAAAGACTGGTAAACATAAAGCAGCTTCTAGAAGTGTAGAAACAAATGACGAACACCTTCGGACTAGTTCGCTGACAAAGTATCGGTGCCAAGTACCAACTTCCAAAATAAAAACAGTTGAACACCGCACAATAAAAGCTTGAGTTCGTTCTACAAATCGGGGGCGCAGACTTGCCAGCCATAAATCAATCCGGCAATTAAAACAAAAAACCGTCCCGGTCTAAATCTCGTTCCAAGAATAAACTGCAAGGACATTACCAGGACATTAATATTGGTAAGCAAACTGTTTCCCTTTAAATCCCATCCTGTTAAAGTTAATCCATTGCAGTTTAATTGGTTGAAATAAGGGCTGGTTTCCCTTCTCCGGATCGGTGGGGAAGTTAAAGAAGAATTTAAGGCTTTGGAAGTAATTTGGAGTGCGTTGTAAAAAATATACATTGTTGCGTTGTTCTGGACTTTAAAGTATTCGACCTTTATCGATTTGAGAAAATGCTAATGGAACTAAAAAGACTAACTTAAATGTGTTATATAAGTCATCAATGTAACGAAAGTTTCTAATTGTAAGTAAATCTTTTAGTAAAATCGAAATGGTCATTAAGCATTTTGTAATCCTTAGGATTGCGGTTTTTATTTCAATTACGGAAAATATTGAAGGTATTATTAGAGACACTAAAATAAAACAGTCCAACTTTAGACATTGTATTATACCGAAATGTCTCAAAAAGCAACGAAGCTCGACTTATTTCTTGGATCCAAAACAAATAAATATATGTTGTAAATTAATATTTTTAATAAAATCATTTGAATAATAATTTGTAATATACTTATGTAGAATTTGTTCTTGATTTTTAGTTTAGTTAAGATTAAATTTTTACGACATACTTAGGCAATAAATAAGGACCATATTATTCTTCTTAATATCGAGTTATACAATATGCGCCAAAAGTATGGAATAAATTCAATAAAAACGAAACAATTATTTTTTGGGAAAAATCCTCGAGCAGGTCGATTTTTAATTTAAAAAATACATATTTTGGCGTAAAATGTGATTTTCAAGTGTCATTTGTTTTCGAGTAATGACGTCATCGATTTTTTTTTAAATGGCAACACCATAATTTTTTCCTTGATTCTGAAAGATCGTTTAATTCTCTATCAGACAGTACTAAAATTTTGCTCTCTTACATAGGAAAGTTTTCGAGTAAATGACGATTGAATGCTAGAAAACGTAAATTTTATCCATAAAAAAGTAACAATTCTGAGGTATGTAAAATAAAATACAATTGATTAAATTTTATACTTAAATTAAATGTTCGAACTGCCATCCACCAACTTCTTGACAATGCGCAAGTCTGTGAAGTAATTCTTTTTGCACATTATGAATTATTTCTGGGGTAACTCAATATCATATTGTGAATTACATTAAATCCATCATATTTTAGCCATATATTTTTTATTACCTTTCGCAGTTTTGTCACAGAATTTTCCTACAATTCTTTAATAAAGTTACTTTACTATAGAAATAATTACACGGACAAGAAGTTTGGATTCAATAATTATCAACATTTAAAAATTTAGTGAAATGTAATCGACTGAAAACGCATAACCGGCAAAAATCAAATTTGTTATTGGAAATATATTAAATAGTTTTATTTCATTTATAAAATATCATCATCGTCATTGACAGCGCCATCGTCAGTCATCGTCATAGTTATAGCCATAGCCATAGTAATAGTCACAGTGATAGCCATAGCCATAGTAATAGTCACAGTCATCTTTATCATTATGAGCTGAAAAATTTTGATGCAGGAATACAAGTAGGCTATTTTTTTACGATTTTTTGCGCAAATATGTGGGAGTAGTATACACGATAATGCGTTTCCCCAGATATTAATTCCAGTTATCTGAGGTCCAAGGTCGCCGCCAATTGATCATAGAATAATTAATGTTCCGGGTATTTCCACAGAAGCTGTTCGACCGGAATTAAAGCAGAATAATTCAGGCTGGCTGCGACCCCAACACACAAACTCATTCGTCAAGTATTTGTTGAAAAGGGTGAAGTTTACGGCCTACGGGGCCAGATTAGAATTTCGACCGACTAGATATGCGGCTGGTTTTTAATTAAACGGCTCTGTATATCATGCGGTATCAGATACGACTATAATGTACAGAGAAAGCTTTAAATCACGTGACCATGTTAAAAGAAATAAATATATGCTTCTACTTTATCCATTTGATAAGTGAAACTGGAATATTACTAGTAGGCCTAATGCGAAACCGAAACAGATTCGTTCCGAATCCTTCATTTAACCAATTAAAAAGTTCACAGGATCAGAATCGAGCCATTGATTGATAGATGGTGGAAGCATCGAGAGAACGTGGCAAATAAAATACACGTAGGCTTGGCTGAAAAATACTCACTTCCTACCAATTCTCCGGGTGACAAAGTATAGCGACAGCTTCACCTCATTCATCAATTACTTCTGGCGCGATTTGACGTCTCTGTTAAGAGAATTGGGCTTTGTGAAGGGTTGGGTTTCATTTAACAGTAACCGGATAACTATTTAGTGCTTCTTTTACCAAAGTTTGAAAGAAAAATTATAGATAGATCAGTACTTTCATAAAAGATAATATATTTATTTGACAGGTATTAATATTGTGTGAAAGTAACTAATACCAGTGTTGAATTACAATATTGTTATGGAAGCTCAACTACCTTTTTAGTTTGTTAATTGTGTCCCTGTTTACGTTAAAATTTATAACTTTTGTAATACCTTTATTTTAACGTTTTATGGAACATTTCAGGCTATATTTGATTTGTTTCTCGACACATTCTCAATACCGCAAAAACTTCGAGAACTCTATAAATACATATAAGCGTATCGGTTTCTCCGGCACAGTTCAGTTTATATTGAGCAACCGAACGCGCGTTATACACGAGTGATAGAAACGTCAAAGTAAATATTTGACAGTTACGAATTTCTTTGAAGTATATTCGTTGTGTAATCAAGTAGTAACAATAATGTTAATAATAAGGCTAAGTTAACGTAGAGGTTCCATTAGTGTCAGAAGTGGGATATAACATGATCGGAGAAGAACACAAATCTTCTTTTAATCTTTCAAAAGCTTGTTGTTCTTTTTAGAGAAATAGCTGATTGTTTTCCCTGAGTCGATGTAAGGGTTTGGAGATCTGTTTTGTTGCACAAACTTACGACAGTAAGTGCAAAGTCCCAGAAAAATCCTTAATTTATGTTTGTCTTTCGGTACTGGTCATTTCCAGATGGTTATAGTTTTCTCTGAAGCAGTCTTCACTCCATCAGAGGAAATAATATGTTCTAAATACTTGACTTTCTTTTGACAGAGCACGCACTTCTTAGGACTTAACTTGAGCCGGCTCTCAACTTTTGAAAAACTTCTTGGACATTCTTCAAATAATCTTCAAAGTCTTTACCAATTATTATGATGTCCACGTAAACGAGACAAGTTTTCCAGGACATTCTTCGCAGAATTGTTCCAAGTAGCATAACGTTGAAGATCCACAAACCTGTTCCAATGAAAAACGTTGTCTGTTCATTATCGTCTAGATGCAGTTGCACTTGCCAATAGCCACTTTTCAAGTCTAATATTGAAAACTATTGGGATCCAGACAGTGTATCCGGGTGTCGTCTATCCTTGGCAACGGATAACTGTCCTTATTAGTGATATTTAATCTTCTACAGAATCTGCAAGGCCAAGTGGCAAGATGACATGAGCTGTTGCAGGAGTACGACTTCAAAATTGAACACTGGAAAGGATCTAACCATCGTAATGCTGATGTCCTATCCAAAAGACCATGCCCTCCAAACTCTAAACAATGTTTGTGACAAGAAATGAAAGAAGATGAATTTCAGTTACCGTAGCCGAGGCTTTATTTGAGAATTGGATATGCCGTTATGGAGACCAAGGACAGAATTTCAAATCTGAAATATTTCAGAACGTTTATGGACTGCTAGGCATCTACAAAACCAGGACTGCACCTCTTCACCCGCAATCAGATGGAATGATTTGCACTATTGAGAACTTCTTGAGAACGGTCGTCAACGAGAAACCAATTGGGATACCTGCCTTCCTCCTTTTTATTGGCTTACCGAGCAGGAATTCACTAGGCCATGGGTAAAACACCAGCCAGTATGATTTTTTACACTAAATTAAGTCTGCCAACAGATCTAATTATGAATCGACCGCGACAAGAGGAAAACTTAGATGATTATTTCAACCATTTGAAAGATCTATTAAAGATGGTACATGAAGAAGTACGAGAGGAACTAAAAATTGAAAGCGACAGACTGAAGACCAGATACGACTTGCATGCCAACAACAGCGGGTTTCAAGAGAATGAGAAATTGTGGCTGTATAACCAAAAAGAAGCAAGAGTAAATCTCCGATACTACAGGAATGGTAGGAAGGCTCTTATACCGTCGTGTCAAGATTAAATAACGTAGCGTACAGGATCCAGAGAAATTCCCAAGCTAAGATGAAGATTGTCCACATCGATCGTTTGACACCTGGCTATGGACAATAGAGTAACTTGATCGGGACGATCAGTTCTAAGAGGGGGCAATGTGTGCGTTAGAATTTATAATATTTGTGAGTTTATAGCTTTTCTGATACAAATTTTAGAAAATCCAAACAAATTAAAACAATATTTCTTCATTGTGTTAGTGATATCTATGAGTTTAAAGGTTACTAAACCAATTGTTTTCAAGAACCATTCTTAAATTATTAGATATTTGTGGCAAAATGGGATACAAAATGATACAATTCTCTGACTTTAAGTAAGTAATCACGTTTTCTAATATTTTTCCCCAAAAGTTAAAAAATATATATTTGACTTCAGCAAATCAAAACTTTTTATAGTTTAACTTGACGCTAATATGAATTCTGGTTTAATTTTCTATTAAATTCTAGCCTTAAGTTAACCAAATACATTTTTTAAAAAAATGCTTCATATTAATTCCTAGTTTCATCCAAATATTCCTAGTTATAAATTTTCTCTCCATATAATTATTGTCTGAAGCTATTTATTTGTGGCATAATTTTAGATTTTCTTTAGTTTTATTGGGTTTTTGCCACACTTCTGAAAAATAATAAAAATTAATTAAATAAGCCCTTGCGCCAAACGGAACAGTCAAGGGTTATTTTTGAAACTAAGTTTGCCTAACCAAAAAATCTCACACTGAAAAAATGCAGATAATGCTAAAATTTTTGCCGAACCCCATTGAATCACATGATCGTTTTCACTTACGATCATTTTTGTCAAAAACTCGTCCAAAAAATGATATACAAAATTGAAAAAATTGCATCTACAGTATACCTTGTGAATGCAATAAACATTATGTTGGAGAAACGTCACGGCCTATGAATGTTAGAGTTGAGGAACATAAAAATTATATAAAAAGACGAGAATTTGAAAAATCCAAAATTTGCGAACACGCTTGGGAAAACGGTCATGTGATTCAATGGGGTTCGGCAAAAAATTTAGAGAAGAAAGATAACGCGACAAAAAGAAAATTAAAAGAGACCGCGATTATTTTGTTGAACGGAAATAAGTGTGTGTCAAACTGCTAAGTAAGCATCGATCATTGTTGGCTACAGTTGTATCAAGAAGAAGTAAGTAAAAATAAAATAAAAATCATTTAACATCTCTATGGAAGCAGATAAACAAATTTTAAACTGTCAAACTTGACATACGTTTAATATTTTACTACTATTTTGAAAACGAAAACAGAGAGTTTTTCGAAACGTCAATAATACGGAAGTGCGCGATAGTGATGTGATTTTTGTTATTTTTTACTTATCTGCTTTTTTCAGTGTGAGATTTTTTGGTTAGGCAAACTTAGTTTCAAAAATAACCCTTGACTGTTCCGTTTGGCGCAAGGGCTTATTTAATTAATTTTTATTATGTTTCAGAAGTGTGGCAAAAACCCAATAAAACTAAAGAAAAACATATAATTATTGTTAATAATTCATTTCAACCCTTATTTTTCTTTCTTACCAATAATTTGATGCTTATGCGTGACAGTGGCATAAGTTTCCATTATTTCTCTTCCACCAAGGATTAAATTACTTCCTCTATTTTTATTCCACCATACCTTGTTATTTTTACGACTTTGGCATCACCACCGTCAGTCACTTCACTTCACATCATCTGGAACTGCTTTAGGATCCAGTCGCAAGTGTAGGCCTAAACGCTTGTTATGGAATACAAACCAGTCGAAAAGCCCGGAAGTATCATAAGGGTTCAAGGGTCTTTTCGCATTCTTTGCGTATTTCTCATTACTGTACCGTCTACAAATTCAGGAATGCGAAAACTTTTGGAAGGAAATGCAGAACTTTCTGGCATCTATAGGTTTTATAGAAGTTCATGATTCGGTTGATTGATTCCATTACTAAAACGAAGTGCTGCTTTAAATTCTAAATTTCATAATGCATCATGTATCGGATTATATGACAATCCTACTACATCGTCCATATACTAGTAAGAATTTGTTCCCATTGTCTGCGAATACGTAGAAACAGCTACAACTATTATTGTTTGTCTCATCGATAAAAGGGGATAAAAAAACCGCACAAAATTAGCAAAAGCTTTTGCAAGTATTAGTTTAACTTCGCCAATAATAATTTACAATAAAATTATGTATATGTGTAATGACGAATGTAAAGGACCCCGCACATTTTACATGGAAAACGGTCTTCCGGTGAAATTTGCTGTGAAATTTCGAAAATTGTTCATTTTGTACCCCTGAACAAAAGTCTCAATGAGGTCGACGCTCGAAATGCCCATCTTTAGGCTCTACGGCTAATTTTAGTGGCAAAAAACGGCCAAAATTCTTTTTTTTTTTAAATATCATGTGTAATGCTGGGAAAGTGTTCGTTTTGTACCCCTGATCAAAAGTCTCAATGGGACTTATACACATATAATTAGACACGGACATATTCCTACATAAAAAAAAGTTTTGGCCGTCTTTGGCTACTAAAAATAGCCGTAGAGCCTAAAGATGGGCATTTTGAGCTTCGACCTCATTGAGACTTTTGATCAAGGGTACAAAATGAACAATTTCCCATTATTAAACATGATATTTAAAAGAAATGAATTTTGGCCGTTTTTGGCCACTAAAAATAGCCGTAGAGCCTAAAGATGGGCATTTTGAAGGCCCAACTTTCGTTTAAGGGAAATCAGTTACAAATGAAGTTCTATATGAAGGTTCTACACAAGATTACTAGTATATAACCAATTTTCTTTTTCCGCGGAAATGTTTCGTTTTCTGGAAAACTCAAATTTTTCTTATATTATATTTTAACTGAAAATTGCCTCAAAAATTTCTTTTTTAAATGTCTTTATATTACGTACTGCTCTAGAAATACAAAATTAATAAAATTGCGGCTTTGATTTGATGTAAAAATTTACAGAAAATTTCCATTTTCCTTGGACTTTAAAATAAGGGAAATCTGTTATAGAAATGATAATTAGATAATTTGATTTGACTGCTAATTTGCGCTTTAAAGATATATAATTTTATTTGCGGACATTTTTTTTAAGGAAAATATTGAGGAAATTCATTTACATATTCATGTTTTTTGAGTTTTGCGAAACGAATGTTATTCAAGCTATAAAAAGTAAGTGGATTTGTAGCATTTTTTTAAAATTGCGCTTCGCTCGCGTACATTAATTATATCCACATAGATGTTTGTTATATAAATATAAATGTTAAATAAAAAGCATGTGATTTTTGTAAGAATTCTGTATGTATTTAAAAGTTAAGGTATCTTTTGTGGCAATATTGTGGCGGATATATCAAAATAATGATTTTTATGTTGAATTATTTGAAAAATCTATTCTAATTTTATACAATTAATGAGTTCATCCATCGGATCTAGAATATTTTTGTTACAATGGCGTCTTCACAAGTACTTACAGAGTCGGTCTGCAAATTCGTCCGGTGGAATATGTTGACCTTTTAAAAATTTTTTGCAGCCGACTACGACGACTCGATCCGTTGGGTATGAGTACCATCTTCAGCAACGAATTTAACACTATGGTTAACAGTCTAATGCCATATTCAGTGAATCTCTCATACGCTTTCCACATATACGAATGGATAATAGACCCTTTCTCTTCATGTTGTTCCAAAAGGTCAATTAACGTGCCTACATCCCTTTTATTTTCGGGACAAATTACCATTCTAAAGTCTTCTGAGATCGGCAATAATTCCGAATACCCAGAGACCTTCAATTACACCTCCTCTGTTATATTTTCGTTTACCAAATTTGAATTTTTGTGTTCAGAAATACGTTTAGAATTCGAAAATAAAAATGGGCACATTTTTCTGCTTTTCTAATTTTTTTCCATATAGGTAATGAAAATCATGCATTTCCGCGGGAAAATTTTGGCGTTTCTGTGTTAAGAAAAATGTGTATAATTCACAGCAAAAAATATTTTTTATGTAACTGATATCCCTTTTTCTAAAGTCCACAAAATTTACTTTATAATGGAAATGACGCATTTCTGCGGGAAAATTTTAATGTTTCTGTGTTTATTGAGGCCTCTGAATGATATTTGTTATTTGTTCTTTTTCATAGCTGATTTCCCTTAAACGGAAGTTGACCCTTAAAAAAATGAATTTTCGCCGTTTTTGGCCACTAAAAATAGCCGTAGAGCCTAAAGATGGGCATTTCGAGCTTCGACCCCATTAAGGCTTTTGTTCAGGGGTACAAAACGAACAATTTCCCAAATTTTCAGCGTTCGCCGTTCGCCGATCTGATATAAGTTTTTATATTCGAACAGCGTGTTTGATTGGGGTAAAATAATACTGATTTGATGACGAGATATAAAATATTTCCTTAATAACCACCCCGCTTTGAACAATATCGAGTTAGATGACTAAAATAGGCATAATTTATGATAATATATTATGCATATATCCACATATTCTAATAATTTGTGTGTCATTTGCACCTCTCCATCCCGCGACTTAGCTTCGGCGTTTTTTGAATTTTTTTTGTTCCCTTATATCGATAAGATGACGTATACTTTTTACAAAATTTCCTCATTATTTCCTTCCTAAACTAAGATGGTGGATGCACCACCGCTAAAAACATGTCCTATTAAAAAAAAAAAAAATGAAAACATGAATAATATGCTTACTGTGAATGTGCAATTCACAGTGTGAATTAAAACTGATTTTACCTAAATACGAAAGGATCTCAACTATATATTAAATACTTGAGCCTTCCACATCTTTTATGTATTCAAATGATATGCAAGGAAGTTTGTCAGATTTTAAGAGAATTAGCGGATCTTCTCGCTGTACTTTGGGGTATCAGTAAGACTATAGAACTTAGCATATAATTTTCTGTACGTATAAGGATATTGAAGGATTTAGCTTAAACGACTAAATTTTAAAATAATGATATACGACACAGACTTAAAACTGTCTTACTTTTATCTATTCTTAACTATTATATTGATCACTGATTGGGTTATTGGTTGATTTATAAGATAAAAGTATTTATTCAAGAAGTCGAGTTCATAAAAATTTCGATTTCAGTTAATGAATTCCACCCTATTACCTTAGGCTTGAGCGAAAGTTGGTCCAACTTTGATCTCCAAAACATTCGAGCATATTTAATATTCCTTTTACATAGAGTAAGCATACATTAATATTTGTTTTTAAGATGATGTGAGGGAAAAGCTTTTTAATGTCCAGCGACGTATCGTTAGATATGCCAAAAATGTATAAGTGAGCTTTGAAAGCAGTGGCAGCATGCTTTAACTAAGTTTCTCTTTTGTAAATTCTACTTCTTTACGTAGTTTGTTGTTTTCAACAAATTTTATGTTTTCATTTTATTTTTTTAATTTTTATTTTATTTTATAGTTATAGTTATTACTGTCAAATTGTAAAGACAAACCCTACTATAGTCTGTTTGGAAATGAAAGAGAGTAATAAAACCCCGAGATAAGAACCGGCAACGGGCGTGGTAATATTTCGTTTCAAGTAATTATCGGGTAACACTAATGCTAACAGGTAATGGGTGTACATTAGTATATTTTACTGGATACATCATAGGGCAGGAGCCAGTGTATTGTGACAGATCAATCCAGTCTTAGAGCTGAATATACGAAGACGTGCTAGTGCAGTAGAGTAAAATTCGACTTGTGTTTAGTGAATATTGTGCCAGTGGATATAATATTGTTTGGGTAAAATGTCGAGCTTATCAGATTACGTACCTGCTAAACGCGTGAAAAGATGTGCGCTGTCTCAGAATGAGATGTATTTAATGCATTGAAACATCCAAATCCTACCAACAGTGTTGAAGACATCGTGGAAAAGTATTCCAAAATGACAGGGATTGGAAAATCGACTATCTACAGACTTTTAAAGGAAATAAAAAATGAACAAGATACTGTAAATTCCCCAAAATCATCTACAGGGAGGTCAAAAGTCGTTATAGATGATTTCTTCAAAAATATCGTTCGCAAAAAAGTACACTCATTTTATTTTAAAAAAGAACCAACGCTAAACAAAATTTTAAGTGAACTTTCAGAGGACAACGATTTGCTAAAAATCAGTAGAAGCTAATTATGGGCCATCTTACGAGAGTTGAATTTTTGCTGGGAAAAGCAGAACAGGAAGTCAGTTTTTATCAATAAAGATGAAATTATTTGTTGGCGAAGATCAATTAGAAAATTCCGTAACGAAGGGAGAAATATTTATTATCTAGACCAAACTTGGGTCAACGAGGGATATACTGTAACAAAGTATGGCAAGACAAAAATGTAAAAAGTTTTCGACAAGCATTTTTGGATGGACTTTCAACAGGGTTCAAGGCACCTCCAGGTAAAGGGCGAAGATTAATAGTGACCCATATAGGTAGTGCCAGTGGTTTTGTAGATGGCGGTTTACTTTTATTTTAATCTAAAAATACAGGTGACTATCACGAAGACATGAACGCAGATATTTCCGAAGAGTATTTTACACAGATGTTGGATCTTATTCCTCCAGGGTCTGTAATTGTCATGGATAATGCCAGTTACCATTCACGGCAGACCGAGCGGACGCCTACGACTGCTTGGAGGAAAGCCGATATAATTAAATGGTTATCCGGAATAAACATTTCTTTTGAAACAAATATGGTGAAAAAGGAACTTTTAACACTTGTCAATCTTAATAAAGATCAGAAAAATATGTTATCGATGAAATGGCAACAAATCGCCAAATAACGGTACTACGGTTACCACCTTATCACTGTGAACTTAACCCAATCGAATTAGTCTGGGCGCAGGTAAAAGGAGATGTAGCCTGAAATAATACGACGTTGAAATTAAGTGACTTGAAATTTTGGTAAAAAATTCGTTGGCACGAGTAACTGCAGATAACTGGCAAAGATGTATACATCATGTACAAAAAGAAGAGGAGAAAATGTGGAAACTAAATAAAAAATAAAATAAAATTGACGTTACTGTGGAAGCTATCGTTATCAATCTAGGAGACGAAGATAATTCATCAGAATATTCAGAGGATGAATTTTAATATACCTACTTTTTTATTTTCTTACATATATTTTTGTGTGGAATAAAAGTCTATTCATTAAATTTAAATAAATATTTTGATAATAATATTGAATAATTTTATTTGAATTACTAAAAACCCTCTTAACCCGGTTATGATGCTTAAAGTAGCCTCTAGTTTTGAAATGCTGTTTTTATATTGTTTACTTATAAGAGAAATGGACCGATGCGGCATAGACAAAGGCGGATTGTCAGGGATTAAATTTTAGCTACCTGCTACAATTTAGTACGGTTCGATCACACAAAGTTTTTTTAAAAGTACACCTCATATATACCGATAATACATAATATAAAAATATTGAATATAAGCACCAGTACTACATTTATTTACGATTTGCATACATAAACTTTTATTACTCTCTTTCATTTCTAAACAGACTATACTAACTTTTTGATTTCTTCTAATAAAAACTATTAAAATCTTATTTTAATTAATGCATTTTCTCTTGAAAACCGAAAAGTTTTTTTAAATTTAACAAAAGTAGAAAAGTGTTTTAAATTAAATTCTGCGCAGAATATTATCATTATTGTTAAATTCGATCAATGGAAAATGTTTAATATAATGACCAATGATAAACCATGTCATGTGCCAAATTTGGTTATTCCAAGTTAGTCATTTAGAGATATAATTATTTTCGAAATGTTTGACCCCTCTTTGAAGACCTGTACCTCCGCCTGTGTGCAACTTTGTATACAGACATGTTTGGTTAAATTGCAATATTTTGGGACCTCTGTGTCGATTCTCATGCGGAACACCTTGTATTAGCACCCGGTAAAATTTGGCCTAAAGCTCTATCAAACTGTCTAAACCAGGTGTAAATTTAAAATATCTTCCACCCCTTATGAATTTTAAGCATGCTTAGCAAGGATGATTTATAAATGACATTTAGAATTATTTCAAACATGTATTTTCGGCTTCCATCGGCTCCAGTGTATGAAAATCTCTCGCAAATTGCCCAAATTTATTTTTTATGGTACGTAAACTCGACGCCTTTGCATAGAAAGGGAATCTTGACTTAGAATGGTGGCATCTCTGCCCTAATTTAATGTCTGGGGTCGTGTAACCACTTGGCGCTCTAGCTCTGCAGCTATGAATATTATTTAATGAATAAATTAAGTATAAATTCAAATTTCACGAGAATACATTGTTCTTCTAGGAGAGCATCAAAGGTAAGGCTGCAAACTGTTAGAGATGATGTTTTTTTTTATTAATAATTAGCTGAGTGGTAACTGTACAGATATTATCTACAGGATGTCCTGAGAAGTATTATATTTATAATATAGTAGTATGCATGATATTAATATACACAATATTCCTTAAACTTGACCGATTTGGTTGTGATCAACTACAGAACGTATAAAAGGACCAGTGCCTTTGTCTGACAAGTAGTTTTGGCCATATAACCTTAGCAACAATAATATGAGCATCATATAGGTAGGTCTAGGAATTCTAAGAACAACTATGTCTTCATAGAACTATTCCTAAAAGACGGGCGGACCTAGATCATAGTATATTAAAAAACCATAGTACAAGAATGTATACGAAAGCACACTAACTAGAGAACTATAAAGACTTCGTATTGACAGTCGTCGTCATTTTGGTTCTTGTTTATTGAAAATTATGAGCACGTATAACCGTCGTCGTCGAAATAAATTAGTTACAATTTTCTTAAATAATAAAAAAAATAATACTGTTAATGCTAGTATTAAATTCTACATACGGGATTTTTGTTTATTCTACAGGATGATTAAAAACTTATCCAAAAAACTTTGGGGATATGAGCACCCTTAAATAAGAAGTCGATATCACCAAAAAAGTTAATCTACTAGATTTCGCCTAAGAAATGTTTACATTTCTAATATTCAACGACACCTGATATAAAAAAAGTAAACCGCCTGGAGCGGATGTCAACATGCCCGTCTGGCGAATAGGGTTGGAGTGGGGATATGCTCTCTAAGTGGTAAATAAACGAGGTTAATATTGTTTTTTATTTATCCTTTATCGGGAGTGTCAATCTTTCACGTTTTCAAAATGATTAATATAAACAGCAATGAGTTAATGGACATGATTCTTATTTATAGTGAAGTTAGACAAAATGCAATGTCCGCCTTTCTTGAAAATGTACGCCTAGCTGTCCGATAACACTTGTGTTTTATATGATGGGGCACCTCCTTACACTCGGTTAGATATTCGAAATTATCTCCGTCAAATGTACGAAGTACGGTGAATTTAATGGGGTGGGCCGGTAGCATGGCCTCCGCGGTTTCCCAATTTAAATCCTCTTGATTGCTTTTTGCGGGTCCATTTAAAAAATGAGATGTACAGTATCGAGGTGGAAACCATCGAAAATTTGCGCGAGCGTATTACAGCTGCCGCGATTATTGCATTTACAAGAACAGCAACCAGAAAGAACATTTGTTTTAATACGGCAAAATCAGATAAGGCGTGCCCAAATGTGTGTGCAAGTCGACGGACGCTGGTTATCTTTTTTCCGCCAGTGTCGATTTAATCACAGAAGTTCGGAGGTTTTTGTTCGTGCGATATATGACATCGCCAGCTTGCATTGTCACTCCATTACAGTAGACCAGATTCCAGAGGCGTGCAAGTAAATATTTTTAACCAGTTTTCACAAGGCGCATATTTTTTTGCATTAGGTACCATATTTGTAAGTACATGTTGGACATTCCCAATTAAAATTTTGTGGTAAGCACGAAGAGCCAAAATGGCACCTATTCCAGATACCTTTTCTTTACGGAACCTAAATAGAAACTGGATTTAGGTCATGTATCGTCATTTATTGAGGTGTCACAGTCTGATTTATATGTTGATAGTTTTTTGTTCGAAATCCACAACAACACATTCTCATGCAGGTAAAAGAGCTAATACTAGATATTGCGGATAATACTTTTCTTTATCAGAATAATTATTATTGTTTCCTTATCATGTTCAATGAGTGCAGAAGTTGATAATAGATTTTCCCTTTAGACTGAATCTTGAAATTAATAGACTTATTTAGGATCTATGCCTTACAAAACCTTTGTCCTTACTTTCAGGTATGCTGTTCCATACTGTAGAATTGTTCGATTAAAAAAAATGTTAGTTTTCCTGATAAACGTAATACCTTATGTCTTCTGGACAACACCTTAATGTGAAATCCGATAAAAAGCAATCACACATAACTCAATTTGCCGTTTCCCCTGTGGGAAACTCTTCGACAACTTTACCGGAACTCCAGGAGTTTTCTAAAAAGTTTTGCTTTAAAAAACTATCGACGTAATAACGGTGTGAAACGGTTCGTTAGATGACCTGTGGGGCCAAATAGTTGCCAAGTGGCCTCTATCTGAAACTTGGGCTATAGTCTCTGGCCACAACGGTCCCCTACGAATGGTAATAAACCCTTTACCTCGGACTGTATGTTCCTTCGAAGGACAAAGTAAGTGCCGCGAGGCATAAAGGTCACCCAAGAAACATCAGTTAAGATACTTACCTACATCTTCAAAGTTATAACTAAAAATTAATAATTTAAAGTTAAATAATAATAATACTAATAATAATGGCATTTCCAACTGGTAAGAAACCCAGTTACAGGAAATGCATAACATACAAAGAAAGAAATTACAATTCATATAACTTATACTTACTATACTTATTCATAACAAACTCACAAGGCTGTAAAAAGAAAAAAAAACATAAAAATGAGAAACAAGGAAAAGTAACAAATATGATTATATTCAGATTACTCGTTGTTGTAAACAATGTTTTTTATTGTGTTCAATGACGCAAAATTGATGTCACAGTCGTTACAAATATTATTAAGCACATGCTCTTTAAGTAAAATATTAATTTTAGGCCTAACTCAATAAAAAGTTTGATTATATCTTAAACCAGCACGCGGCACAAAATTTTTTTATCTTACTGAGGAGACTATCACAATCTATATTATGGTGTAACAAATTATATAAAAATGAAATAACAGACAATATTCGCCGTACTGAAGAGAAGTCATATTAAATCTGTGCAATAATATTCGATTATTAATTCTCCTGGCAGGATAGATGTCATTTTCCTTAAAAGAAAGATATTTCAAAAAACGCCTCTAAACTGATTCTATATTGTCAGTGTGGCACTGATAAATTGGAAACCAAATAATTGAACCCTATTCAAGCTTATTTCTAACTAATGATAACATTTTAATAGTATTGACATTTTTAAAATTTTTACATAAATTTCTTAACCTAAAGCCTTATTTGCATTACTGACTATGTTGTTAACATGCTCAACAAATGTAAAATTCGAATTGAAGAAGATGTCTAAATCCTTTACAAAATCAGTTCTTGAAACTGTAATATGACTAATTCATACTTTTTTCCTACTAAATGATACTACGTAACATTTGTTGACGTTTAAGGTTTGTTTGACACCATTTGCTAACCTTGTTAGCCCGAGTTTGTAAATATACACAATCTTCCACATTCTCAATACTTAAAACAAGATATAGTATCAGGTAAATCGTTGATAAACAAAAGAAACAACAATGGTCCTAAATTCGAACCCTGCGGAACGTCAGATACAACTCTAAATTTCGATGAACAAAATTCTTCACACTTTACAAACTGTTATCTCTCAGTTAAATATGATTTTAGAAAATAAACAAAGTTATTTGACAGGCCAACACTGTCAAGCTTAGTAAGTAATATATTATGATCAACCTGGTCAGATGCTTTGCTAAAATCCATTTATATTACATCAGTCTGTCCCTGTTGATCAATATTCTCACAAATGTATTGAGAAATGCAGGCTAAGTTACACATGAACGTTTATTAATAAAACCGTGTTGACTCTGAGATAAAATATTTTTCATAAAGTATTATTTCTAAGAGCTTTGAAAAATTGCATAAAATTGAAAGTGGTCTATAGTTAGATATCCTCGGTAGACCGCCTTTTTTTAATACCAGACATATGCGTGCTACTTTCCACATATCTGGATATATTCCTGTAGACAATGATAAATTAAATATAAATAGCAATGGAACTATTAAGGCACGTCCACAGTCCTTCACAATAAAACTAGGTATAAAATCCGTACCAGAAGTTAGTTTATTCTAGAGTTTCTTCAGGGCATTATAAAAAACTACATCATTTATTACCGGTATATTAATAATATCACTAGAACTATGTGGCACATTAAAAGTTTCATAGTTAAGCTTCAATGTTACATAAACACTACGAAAATAATTTGCAAACCCATCAACAACAGCTTGAGAGTTATCATGCTGATTATCATTAAGTTTCATATGGAATATTAGACCGCGCCTTTTTATTTTTTTACAAATGACCAAAACTTACAAGAATCGGACATAATAAGACATTAAGAGTTATCCATAAAATCTTTATATGCCTGCTCAATTAATGCTTTAACTCTTCGTCTTAAATTAGTGAATTTGCTATAGTAATAATAAGTATTAAACTTTTTATAATTTCTAAATGCAGACTTTTAGCACGTATATCTCTTATAATTTCTTTTTAGTAAACCATGGTGGAAAACGACGACTAGGAGTAATTTTTAAAGGGACAGATTGATAAAAAATACTATTTAGTATATTATAAATTACTTCACAAGCAACATTCACATTATTACACCGCAATCAGACCAGGCCGCATTCGCAATTAAATCATACATTAGAGGATAATTTGCCTTTCTAAAATTATATTCTTTATTTAAACTTGAGCTATTATTATTAAACTGATCATAATGTTCCAAACCACATTTAAATATAATCTCTAAGGCAGGATGGTAAGCATCTTATTTTACAATGGGTAAATCGTCTCTAGACACATTACAAGAAAAATTAGAAAAAACTAAATCAAGCAAGCAGCCCTGATTATTTACAATGAAATTATATTGATGCAAATCAAGCATTTCACTCAAACTACTTAACAATTTACATTTAGTATCATTTGTATATACTCCAAATCCCGGTACGTTGAAGTCAGCTATAATAAGAATACTTTTTCCATATTGTACACACAATGATACTAAATTTTCAACAAATAGATCAAAATTAAATAATGATATGCTCGGCGGAATATAAACAACGAATATATAGGCAACGAAGTAATTTTTAATGATTTTACACCCAACTATATCGATCATGGGCGTAGTAGATTTAATAGACGACACATCTGTTATTTCAATATTTAAACAGTTTTTACTAGCGACCAAAACACCACCTCCTTTTGACGTATCAGTTAAGACCGAATTTCTGTCACATCTAAACACAATATAATTATTAGGAATGAACTCGTCATCACTAAGGCCAGCACCCAGCCAAGTTTCAGTAAGACATAAAATATCATAATCATTCGATGGTATGGCATTGTAAACACCAGTTAATTTAGTATTAATTCCACGAACATTTTGGTAGTAACACAATGTTTGACCAGAATATCCGTAACTGGGCTAGATATTTAATTTAAATTACGAACAATAAATAATGGTCGACATATAGTGTATTTCAATAAGGATATCCTTAAATTGCTTCTAGTGCAGTTGTGGTGATATTGGTATTATATTTGGCATATATTTACAGATAGCAGTGGCGGCACATGACTTTTTAAACTAGTGAGGGAAGCAGACTGTTCCAAATACGAACTAAAGAATTAATATGTTTTGGAAACTTTTTTCTCAATCATTATTTATAGGTAAACCAAAAAATATAAAATTTCAAATTAATCTACTTTGTCGCGAATAAATTCTGTTAAGTAACTGTATACTTATCAATGTTAATTTGCATTCTCAAAAAAATACAATGAATAATTTTATTATCAAATATTAATAAATCTCGCGGCAATTTTTTAAATCGCAATATTCATTTTTGCCAATGTTGAAAATAATAATATTGTTAGCATATTCCTCACATTTTCCCATTCTTCGGCATTGGTCCTGGGTATTTTCATTAATTACAGTGTACCTATTGAAATTTTAATTATAATATATTAACAGTGGAAAAGGAATCACGAAACGACCATATAATATGGCAAACTATGTTAAACTGTCTCCTTCCTTCTGCCTTCTCACAAAAAATGAGGTATGTCTCTGAGGGGCCTTTCTCATGCAAGTGGCTACCAACTGATTCCATGCTTTCTATCTTTTTCTTACCCATGAAAAGCCACAGACATGAAGAGTTCTACAGAGCAGTAGACACAATTGAAAGCTATCGACCATAATTCCTTCTATCGGGTTGGGCAGACTTACAACAGCTAGGCTTATTTATTGGTTACCTCACCTATGCCATACTGATGAGAGCTAATAAGCTCGAAACCAGTATATGTCTGGTGGACAGCTGACGAGTGACTTCAACTGTTTGTTATAGGTTTTCCAGGTGTAATTCAATGCTGGCCGGGGAATGAATCCGGAGAGTGGTTGTTTCCTGGAATTCCGTGTTTGCAAAATATGGTTTTAAATAGTTTTTATATGTATTCTAATAATCTGAATGCAGGCGCAAAATTCTACGTGGCTTTCCTTGTTAACAAATTATAAACAACCTTCTTTTGTTTTTCCCGTATCCAGGGTTTGGACAGCGTTTCCTAGAGCATTTGGTCACTATGTTTTTATATTGTTATTTATTTCTTAATTTATCAATGCATTTTTTCTGTCAATCAGAACGAATTACCTACGATTATTAATCTCTTAACTTTTTAACAACTAAATTACTATTTGCAATAAATCTTTTCTTCATCAAATCTTTACCAATATTATTATTCTGATTTTTGACAGTTACTGTTCATATATTTTAACTCTTTTGACTAACATCGCCTCTTTGATTTCCCTTGTTTTGATTAACTTGCTAGTTTGAAAAATATTTCTGTTTATTTAATTTTTATATAATAATTCTGATTTAGCGCACTGAATTTCCCGATCTTGGTATCCTAAACTACATATTTATGAAATTAACGCATCACCATCGCTAAATTGTCTGTTTACTTCAACTAAACAAAATGGAATTGCTATCAAAACAGGGTTTTTATATTAACAGATTTTCTGGAGGGAGAGAGAGAGTCGATTAATTACTTTTTGTTCATTAAGTGCTTTTTTGGAAAGTTTCGGCTTAGCCCAGAAGAAAAATTACCTATTTATATCCGCTATATATCTACATCAGGTGGAAATTTAGATCTATAGGGTTAATAAGATTAGTCTCTCCCAAAACTAGGTAAAACGGTACCAAATGCAAAAGTTATATAAGTATATGAATACATTTTATTTATCCTATAATTGAAGTTCTAATCCACTATTTAGTGTAGTAAAAATCTACATTTTATTCAGTAGAGACATACAATTATATATCGCTAGTGTAGTAAAGACGTCTTATTTCATTGTCTAAAATCGAAGAATAATTAGTATAGTATATTTGTTGTATAAAGTGGTTTAAATAGCATTTCATCCACATAAGAATGTTTATACATAGTTCACACGTAATATTTTTAAGTAGGTAAAAGTCAATTAAAACATGAATACAATACAACGTTTTATCCATAATCACATTACAATCATATTTGTGGAGACAAAATTATTGGTAATTTAATAAAAAAAATATTCGCACGACCTGATATTTCTTCTCAATGAATCGTGGTAGGTTTTGTTATAGCTACTGGTTGCTATGGTACGTTGAGTTTGATAAAATTGTAAGAATTGTAATTGTAATTGTAATTGTAATTTGTAATGACAATAAATAAAGAAGTCATGCTATCGTATTTTTTAAATTTGAAGAAAAAATATGCAATTTTATCTATGTCGTCGAAGTATTCGATATTGAAGGCTACTATAAAGGTTTACAAAAATATAGATATTGCAAAATATAACAAGATTACTGCTTCAAAAGTAAATCGAAAGGATATAAAGAAAAAAAGCTGCAGTCTTGGAAAGAGTACATGTTGAAGAATTTTATACTGGGGCTTCCGATAAAGAATATTTAATGATTAAGATAACATCGCTTTACCTTTTACATGTTGTTAGGCATATAGTGAACTTTAAATGACTTTAAGTTGCACTAATAATGGGGGATTCTGGTGACTGTCGATGCTGCGAATTGACAAATTTCAATACCTGACACCAAGACGGACATTTAAAGGAAATTTACAATTATAGAAGAATTTTGTGTGAATGCTGTTGGAATAAACAGAAAATATATTTATCTGCGCTCAATTTACTTAACACAAGACATATTCTTTTTAAGATACATCAATAAAAAATGTACTTCTCAGCCTGTTGGAATCAATACATTGGCGAAAGTACCCTCAATAGTTGCTTCATTCCTAAATATCGCAAATCCAGAAGCATATACTGGCCATTGTATGAGGCGCACTTCAACAACTGTATTGGCCAATAAAGGTGCTGATCTTACAACTATTAAACGGCATGGTGGATGGAAGAGCTCCTCTGTAGCAGAAAATTATGTTGAGGAGTCCATATCTAACCAACTTCATATTGCAAGGAAAATTCAAGGAACATATAGCTGTTCCTTACAAGAAGAGACATCCATAACTTGTGCAAATTCTTCACAAACTTCGGCAGATGTTCGAGTAAGTATAGTTACTTATGCAACAAGTACAATAAGTAAGTGTTTATTGTTGGCCTGACAGCCTCGTTGGACAATTTCACGTCACGTGCAATAAGCACTTTATGTACGAAAAACCAAAAAATGTTTTATTTAGATGACACAACTCTAGGAAAATATGACGTCGATTTGAACGTTTATGTTTGTTATGATGACAAAACGCTGTAGTAGAATGACAGATGAATGCAATAAACATTTTATTGCACTAGTGCAATAAAGAACCACTTTTTCCACTAAAAACGTTGTATTGAATTCGTGTTTTATCCACTTAAGAAAATTAAACTCTCACTTGTATAAAACGCTGTCTAAAACACTTCTGCAATAAATATTATTCTATTTAAAACATATTTTTAAATTATGCTTAAGTTTCTTAATTACTTTTTATCTAGTTACTATTTAAATTCTTTGAAGTTGGAGTAATTGCTGTGACAATAATGATGTGAACTAAAATTGTAGACCTATTAATATGTATTCATTATAAACATAGGCATGTTAACCGTTGCAATTTTAACCTCCAATTTACTGGATACTTAATACTAAATACAAAATCACTCACACTGGGATCAAAGCCTAGAATCCCGTTAGTAATTTTGCCTGTAGTTATTACGCTTTTCCTGGAGTGCATTTGGTTGCAATTCAGTTTAGTTGATGTGATACCCATTTTTACGTGTTGATTAATAAACCATTTGCTTGTTAGGGATGTTTAACCAATACAGTTTCAGTTTGAACTCGTAATTGCTTGCTTCTATATTCATGTTATCGCTGTATTGCGCCTTTAGGGCATCGTTGAAAATCGTTACCCAAATATGTTAAATACAAATATAGTCGTTCATAAATTTTATGCAAAAAATACAGATCTGAATTATAGGTACAATGTATCTTTGACGTCAAAACCATAGGCGAGGAATAAAACTTTTACAACGTTTGTATATAATTTTTAAAACCTTCTTTGACTTCTTGATCTATACATTTAAATTTGGTACATTAAATTTAGTTAAGTATGACAATAAAAATTATTTTATCTACGGCCACTATATTAACAAGGTATAATACGTCTGTTTTCCGTGGATTAAATTAAAATTCATAATACCACGCTTCGATTTTATAGCATTTTATTTAGAATTATTATTGTTAACACTAAAATTAACATTTATCTTAAGAACAATCTTGTCACTTTGACTGGGATTATTTAAATTCACTCGATAAGGAGTTTCTGAAGGTCTGGACGTGCCCACAACTTCTCCAGGTATAACCTGGATTTTTGCAGCAATTGCCGTCTTGTTGGACAGTAAATCTTCAATATAATTTTCCGCTATCGTAGTCGATTTCCAATCACCATGATGCTTCACAGTGGTAATATCACCTCCGGCATTGGCCAGTAATGTTGCCGAAGAATGCCTCATTCCTTGTTCGGTAAAACTTGGATCAGGAAGTCCAAGAAATGCAGCCATTTTTGAAAACGTTTTCGAAATTGTGCTCATGCATACATGTTGTGTAATACATTTTCCAGCCATATATAATAATAATAATAATAATAATAAATCGACTTTATTAATATTTAAACATAAAAATACAATCAACGGAATCAATCAGCAAAAGTTGGTTGTTATATCACTTATCTCATGGCGAAGTCTAGCTAAAGCTACTCAACTCAACCACAAGCAAGCAACATCAAGAAAATTAAAAAGGGAAAGCACAGTAATACTAAAAATAAGTGAACATACATACATATACACAAATAAAAGAATAAATAAGTAGAGATTAAGAAAACCACATTAACATACTATAAAATTACAAAATTTGCTGCCTACTTAACAGATATTGTTTAGTTTTAAATTTGAATTTGTTAATATTAAATCTTTTAAATTCATCAGGAAGAGAATTAAACAATTTGATGGCATTATAAGTGAAACATCTTCTAAAAAACGCACTTCTGTGATGGGGCATAGTGAATTTATTTTTGAATCTAATATCTCTGAAATGAACACTACCACGCTTGATAAAATTTGTTCTCAGTGAATGATGAGATGGAACGGTTATAATTTTATGGACAAAACAGCAGAGATGGTGACGCCTACGATTCTCCATGTTAAGCCACTTGCTCTCATCAATTTTGTGAGAAATATGATCATATTTTCTTAGGCCATAAATGAGACGACAACACGAATTTTGGACTTTCTGAATTCTGCTTTTCTCATGTTGAGTAAGACATGGACCATACACATAATCACAATAATTAAAATGGGAAAGAACAAGTGACTCACATAACATAATTTTAAGTTTTTTATTAAGAACGTGACGACTACTGTAAATCAATCTAAGAGAGGAATAAGCTTTCTGCAGTAAAGTTTTAACATGCTCATTAAAACGCAAATTATTGTCAAGAATTACTCCAAGATTTCTTGCATGGTCACAGGTGAGAACTGGAACACCATCAATCAAAATATTAAAATTTTGATTTAAAATTTGTACCTTATTCTTACTACCAAAAAACATAATTTTAGATTTATTAGAATTCAATTTTAAATCATGTTCCTCTGATAACTGTTTAATAGTTTCTAACTCAGAGTTGATGATATCATTTGCCTGCCGAGATTCTTCAACATTGAAGTGAAAATACAGTTGAGTATCATCAGCGTATGCTTGTAGTTTACACTGTTTAACTGATTCTAATATTCCAGCAGTATATATTATAAAAAGCAAGGGGCCCAAAATCGAACCTTGAGGAACGCCAGAAAGAATTTCTAAACTGGAAGAGAAAATATTATTAACAAGCACACGCTGAGATCTACCATGTAAATAAGAATTAATGAGTGTGAGTGAATCATCGTCAAATGCATAATATTTAAGTTTAGAACACAGAAGCTTATGGTTTATTGTATCGAAGGCCTTAGAAAAATCCAATAAAGCCACAACACTAACTAATCCCAAGTCTTGAGATTTTATTAAGTCATCTGTGACAGTAACTAGAGCAGTCGAAGTGCCACTTCCCTTTCTGAAACCACACTGTGTCTGAGGCAAAAGATCGCTATTTGTGAAATAATTATACACTTGATTATATAAAATTTTTTCGAAAATTTTGGAAAGAGCAGGCAAAATACTGATTATTCTCAAGTCAGAAAGAGAGGTAGGGTTATTTTTTTTAGGTAAAGGCAAACCAATCGCCTGTTTCCACAAGAAAGGAAAGTATTGTCTCTCAATACAACAATTAATTATGTGAGTAACATAGCGGTCAATAAAAGGGCTGCAGTACTTCAACATTGTGGGAGTAATATTGTCAACACCAAATGCGTCTGTTTTAATACTGTTCAGTATTGAATGAACCTCATCTACAGTAGTGAGAGAAAATTTAAAAGATATATCTTTATCTATCCTATTATTATTATAAAAGATTATTTGATCATCACATTTATTAGAGACATTTTGTAAAAATGAAGCAAAGTAGTTGTTAATCTTATCAGGGTCAGCCAAATCAAAAGGCAAATTCTTATTTTTATTTGCATTTATATTAAGTGTGTTGAGTGCCTTCCAGGTTTGCTTATAATTTTTTTGAGAAGCTATAAATTCTAAGTACCCTTTCTTTTCTCGACGAACCATAGCAACACAGAAATTACGAAGATCTTTATATTGTACCCAATCGTGTACGTTTAAATTTTTGAAGGGCCTTATCCCTTTGCTTCATAATTAATTTTAAATTTGGGGTTAACCAAGGAGCCCAAGGTTTAGTTACTTTTACATCTTTAATAGGAGCATGCACATCAAATACAGCTGTTAAGAATTTATTAAAAATTAATATCTTTTCATCAATATTATTTTCATAAATTAGCTCAAACCAAGAGAGATTATACAAGTCATTTAAAAAATCATTCAAACTAAAGTGCTTATAACAGCGATAGGATATAAGTTTAGGTGTAGTCTTAATTCGAATAAATTTTAGATTACAAAAAACCATTCTGTGATCTGATATACCATCAGCAGAAATGGTACCAAAAGATTCAACAATATTAGTATTGGTAATAAACACAGGATCAATCAATGTAGTGGAAGTGCTAGTGATTCTAGTCGGTTCATTAATAATCTGAGAAAAATTGTAAGAATTAAAACAAGGTTCGAGAGGGTTGTAAACATTAAACAAGTCAATATTAAAATCACCAAGGCAAATAACCTCATCAGCTGTGGGGCAAACTGTAGATAATATATTATCAAAATCATTCAAAAAATCATTAAAATTAGTTTTAGGTGGTCTGTAAAATGTTCCAAAAGCTAAAGTAAAAGAACGCACTTTCATTGAAACAAATAGGTATTCCAGTTGTTCACTTACCGCAAAATCAAAAACAATTTCTTGACAGTTGTATGAGTGTTTCACGTAAGCACCAACACCACCTCCTCTACTCAATCTGTCTCTGTGGAAAAATGTATACCCAGGAATGGCAACAATTTGTACATCGATATTATTATTTATCCATGTCTCAGTCACCATAACGACATCAAAATCATTATAAAGAACCAAATTAACAAATTCATCAAAACCTGTAAATATTGACTGCATATTTAAATACGCAATTTTCATTATATATTTAAATAGTAGGCAGCATTACAATAAAAAAAAGGTAACAGGATAAATGCAAATTACAAATTAATGTAAATAAAATATTAAAACGTATAAAGTAATGTAAACAATAGAAGTAAGACAGTAATATGCAATGTATGTATGTAAAACTATATAGTATAGAAGGTAATAAGTAAATATTCCCTAAAAAGTTGAAAATTAATTAAACTAAATTCTGTACTACTGTACTGTGCTAAATGTATACAAATAAGGGAAACAATGAAAGTAGTAAAAGAGAAAAAAAAAGAGGCAATTGACCAGTAGGCGTTGACTACTCAGAGGTCCCATTTCTACTGCAGTATCCTTTCCAGGTCTTCCTTGTTATGTATAATGTGTACATTATCGTTTTTCTTTATATGGATCTTGCCACGTAAACTCCATGCATTTGTTTTACCAAATTTCTCCTTAGCCAAAGTCAGTAGACCATATCTAGTTTTTGTCAGGTCTTCAACCAAAAATATTTTTGTATTTTTCAGGACCTTCCTATTACGAACAAGTGCTGAGCTGTGATATTTAGAGTAAAACTCGACATATATTGCTCTGGGCGTATTCTTGTTCACGTTTTTACCAATACGATACATTTTATGAATATAATCTTCGCTAATGTGAACATCAGGAAATTTAGCAAACACATTTTCCTGTAGAACATTTAACAAATTTTCATTTTTATTTCTAGCTTTAGTTTCAGGAACACCATATATACGCACAGCAGACTCCTTCTGTGACTGTTCCAACATATCCAGTTTGTTAGATAAATTATTATTGACAGATTGCAAGTCCTGAACCATATTCTCCAAATTGGTGCATTTTAAATTTAACTCATTTATCTGTTGCTCAAAATTTTTTGTAATAGCAGTGGCAAATTTGGTAGCAAACATATCAACGAAATCGCTGTCGGCAAAACATTCCTTGATAGAATTTTTTGTTATTTTTTGTATATCGACTTCTTGCGCCTTGGTAAAACCCATGTTCGATTGAAATACGATAGATTAACTACAATAGATTTATTTGTAGTTGACAGTTAATAAAGCAACAGCACTTGCAATCAAACTTGTCCAATGCATGCAAACACTGCACTTACGCGAGCAATGCACTTATGAGATGCGATGACACCAAAAACTGACAATTTTAACACGAAAGAAAATTTGAAAACAACGGGACCGAGCAAAACAACGTCTACTCGCACGTATACATTTTTCAGAATATCATATATCGCAAGAAAAATCTTCCACCGGCATTTTTAGGTCGTAGATTGATGTATTTTCGACATTTCTACAGCATTGACTGCACAAGCTTCGTTCATGATCGTGAAAGTTGAAATATTTGTTTTCGTATCCGGAATGAATACGTATAGGTAACTGCCATTGTCTTGGACATGGGTCATATCCAAAAAGGTTAATTCATTGCATCGACAAGCACCTGTATCTTCCATGATCGTTGAAGCTGTAAAAAGTTTAAAATAAAAAGCTCAATGTATAAAATTGAAATATTAAAATTTAGTATTTTCTGCCTTAACTTGTAAATATACCTCGTCCGGTGCTTTATTAAAAAATTCTTCAATTTATGTGCTCTCCAGTATCTTGGCCCTCTTTTGTTTATAATTTCTTGTTTCTACTTTCAAATATGAAGTAAGCTTGCCATGCTTTGAAAGATCAATACCTTTGTGCACTTTCAACATTGATTTTAGCATGGAATATTTTGCCCACATCGAAGAGGCAGCAAACCGTTTCTCCAGATTAAAAAAGTAGAATAGTAGCACCTCTTGCGTAATTGCTCTTTCTGCTAGGCCGCCTTTTTTCGTCAGTTATTGAATTCCACCAATTCTCTTTTCCCTGGTAATAGACGTAATGTTGCTTCTTGGACTTCTAGCTGGATATCACCCGAAATGAAGAAATTTTCACTATTCTCACTCATTTTCTGTGTCGATTTTTCAAATTTTTTCACTCTTGTTGACAATAAATAAACGCATCTCATAGAAACGATTCCAATACTGACTAGTATTCAACTGACAATCAATATTCTTGATCAAAATAAATTTGTCAAATATGACGTTTTTCAAAACCATAATTTTTCACCTGCCCTCACACGGCTTTCACTTTTCTAATTGACCGGTTTTGGTCGTGGATAAAACGTTGAATTACATCCGGCAAATTAACCAGCCTTTAATCCTCTTGAAAAAATATAACTCTCGGCTGCGTCTCGAGTGTCCATTTTTTCTCGTGTAATAAAGGTTTGTTGATTCTCTTGTATATATAACTAATAACTATTACGAGTTTGCCTATCACCTTCTAAGACACCTAAGTGCTGGCTGAACGACGCTTTCATTGTTTGGCAGCATGGAATAGACTCCATATAAGAATGTTTGGATCGTATTAACAAGCAACATAACAAGATCAACTTTACCATGGAAGTAGAACAAGACAAAGCCTTATCACTTCAAGATATTCTAGTCAATAGGACGACCTCTAGCGTTTTAGAACACGGTATCTACATGAAGATACAACGCAAAAAATCATACGGACTACTTTCATACTAACGTGTAAAAAAGTCAGCAGTATTTATTCCAGGATCTAGATCTATCCTTTAAGAAAACTTTTCATGCCAAGAGAATTAAAGCGAGTCATTATTCGAAAGTTATAGGAAAAATGTGTCGGGCTTGCCATTTTTCAACTACACTTGAATCTTGACCTGGATAGCCAAATGAAAGGGTATCTATTGATCAGGAGTGGGATTTTTAATAATAGAATCTCGAGTTGCCGGTGCAGGCAGGAGACAAACGGACGATATTTGCATAAAACAGTAATATCCTTCTTCGCAGATGTCGTTCTATTAATTCCGTATGAAACGAGAAATAATTCATAGGATAACCTTTCCATTATTAGCAAAAAACTACGTCGGAAACTTTCAGCGCGACTGTGCAGTAATAATAACAGTGGGAGAAAAATGTGCGGTTGAAATAACTGACAGTAGAAAATATAATTGTAGAAAAATATTGTCGAACTTCGGCGAGGGGACATATGCGCGTTGTGCAAACAATCAAAATATGGAATAAAATGTTTTTATGTAACATATCAATAACAAAGAGAGACATAAGTAAAACTGACATAATAACATACTATGAAACAATTAAAACACTTTAGCAACATATTTCAGTTGAATAACAACATATTAGAATTGAGAAACGACAACAAAAACACATTAAACATTTTATGCCATTAGTTAACTACGGAATCTACTACCTACCTATGTATATATAATCTAGACATACGAACCTAGGTCTTTGGCTTAGTTGGCTATTCTTCTGCATTTCACTTCATTCCTTGCTATTTCATTCCATTTGACAATTTATAGTTGTAGGTCTTTCTCAACCTCTGTTTTCCATCTTGTTTTTGGTCTCCATCTCCTCTTCGTACCATCAATTGCTTGTAGCATTACCATTTTTGGTCTCTAGCATTCTCTCAGTATGCACTAATCACCATAACCATTGTGCTTTTACCAAGTTTTTATTTCCCCATTCGTTCTTCTGAACCCTTATTCTGTTCTTTTTCATCTAATAATTTTCCTTAATATTTGTCCTTTGTCAGTTTTGTTCTGCTATATTCAACTTCCATGGTATATGTCACTATTGGTCTTACCATTGTCTTTGTTGGCCTAGAAATACTTTCATTTCTCAGTATTTACTGCAGTTCTGCTACTCTTTTGAATTCTACTAAATATTCCTTCGATTTGTGGCTGTTTTAGAAAACATGTCTTTTTGATATTCTTCTTCTGTCCATTCCATACACTTAATTTTTCCTCATTAATATATACCTAGCACCCTTTCAACTGATTGTTCACCTATTCGCTTTATTACCTCTTTTAGTTTTGTTCTATTTTCTGCTAGCACTATGAGATCATACAAATGCCAGACACTAATGCCTTTTACAGTATATACTGCCTGATCTATTGACTTTTTCTTGTACTTTTCTTGCAGTATCCTGCATTTAACTTCTAAGTCTTCCCTGATTCTATTGTTTATATTTACTGTATTTTCAGTCTTTTTCAATGTTAGGCGTATCATTCTCCTTATCTTCTTGCTAATTTCCAATTCTTCTAAACACTTATACAGTTTCTTTCATTTTATTCTGTCATGGACTTGTCGGTAGTCTATAAATAATACTGCAGTTGGTTTACCATATTCGAAGCTTTTATTCCAGAGTGAAAACTTGATCTACTGTCTTCCTTGTCTAAAGCCACATTGATATTCCCCAATAGTGTCACATTACCAATTCTTAAGCATTTCCAATGTTAAAAATACGTTGATAAATGTATAAATCGTATAACTACCCTAGCAAAATGTTTTATATAGATTTTAAAATCTCTTTCCACTGATCTGTCATGTGCAACAGCTAGATTCGACAAAATAAAACTCCCATTCCATTCACTGCCCCTATAAATCCCTTACCAGAGCGTTATTATTTTTAATGTTTAGCGCTCAATTCCAGGCCTCCAAATAATCCCTCTAATCGGAACCCATAAATTTCCTTTTTAATGAAATATTGTACAAAATCGAGTACAATAACGAACCATTACGCGGATAATGAATGGCTTTTGTCACGATATCTAATTACTGACCACCAAAGTGTGGCTGTGCCGACGGCATCCAATAATTGAAACCTAAATTAACTAAACTAAGTTGATTTAACTCCCTTAATGAGGTACAAGGAATATATCGATCAATTCAATCATTCTATTCCGCGTTGCTATCCGTGCATTTCCCTTCATTTACAGGTTCCATGGTTTTCCGTCAAATCAATTTTTTAATTTATAACCAACACTATACAAGCGTCAAAACTGTACACAGTAATTTTTAAAAATTACTATGTATTATGAAAGTAAGAGTACTGAACGGTCACTAGCATAAGTGATGATCGTTAGGTGCTTGTCATAACTTGTATGTCTCTTGTAAAAATGACTTTACAGCACTGTAAAGATTTCAGGTTTTTATGCTGTACACAGTAATAAGTTGTAGTTATTTGCAAAAAGGTATGATTCTTAAGATGATATTATTTTGAAAAATAAGCATTTTAAAGTTATATTTTACAAATCTATTGCTCAAATGATCTTATATCAAATGGAAAAATAATCACTTATAACAACTGTTTTTAAAGACAAATTACAGAGATCTGAAAATAATGCCACAGAAGTCACAATTTACAAGATCATTGTAATGAATCAAGTCACAATATTCGTCATTCGTCAAAATTTTTTTTTATTGATAAGTTACAGTTGTTTGTAGAATAGGAATAGGTACACGATACAATTATTTTAAAAAGTAAAACTTTTGAAGTTATAATTTGCAAAATTATCAATGTGCAAATGACTTAAAATCAAATTAGAAGTATTCTTTCTTGTAAAAGCTATTTTTAGCGATAAGTTAGAGTAGTTTGTAAAATGTATCACTCGTACATCATTATTTAAAAATAAAAGTTTCAAAGGCATAATTTACAAGCCTATTGTACAAGTGACTCCAAATCAAGTTGCACGTATATGTGACTTGCATAATTATTCTGTAAAGTTTTGAGGTCACAAATTACTAATTAATGTTTTATTTACTTAATTAACCAGTTAATTTACATTTATCTTTGACTCATAAATTTCACATCACTAATTATTAGAAACTAATTAATTAGAAAAGGAAACATATTGAAGTCATAATTTACAAATTCACTGCACCTATAGTTGTGTCATACATTCAAAAAACATATCTTTAAATTGCAAATTTCATGTCACTTGTACACATGACTAGATTACAGGTAATAGGGATCGAAAAAGTGACCTCACGAAGTCATAATTTACAAATTAATTCAGTTTAAATGTTTCTCTTTAACTCACAAGTAACATGCATGAAACAAATTATTATTAAGTCAAGATTTACAGCCAATTGTGAAAATGACTTAAAACTACAAACCTGCACATCAAAATAGAGGTTTATTTCATTCAAAGGCCCTTGACCGTGTTGACCACAGTATATTAGTGGAAAAGCTAAATCACGTTGGCTTCAATGCTTCTTTGCATAGCTTCTTTTTTATTTGGATAATAATCCTCAGAACGTTCATTATAATGGTTTCAAGTCAAATACTTATCTTGCATCATCTGGTGTACCTCAGGGGTCCCACATGGGCCCTCTTCTGTTTATTATTTTTATAAATAATTTATGTGATGGTATTGAGTGTGGTAAACTATTATTTGTAGACAACTTTAAAAATTTTTATGAGATCAATGGATTTAATAGATATTTTGTTGATGATTGGTGTAGTATAAACAACCTTGAAATGAATGTTGCACTTGGTAACTTTTACCTTTAAAAATTCCCCAATTGAATATTTTTACATTTTTAATAACAATGAACTAATCAGATCAAAGAAAATTAAAGATTTAGGAATCATCTTTGATAATCAGCTGATTTTTAATAAAAATTAAAAAAGAGTACTGCATCCCACAGTTTCCTCCATTCACCTTTCGATTATTTTCACCAAAATTGCATGAAAAGTATGCCGGAATAAGATAAAAGGACGTGCAAAATTTCAAATGTGTATCTTACAAAACAATTGGATTACTAACAAAAATAGTTTTTTAAAATGTAACTTTAACACCCTGTATATTGAAACAGGGGCGCCCAAATAAAAAATGGCATAAGGAAAGTCGCATTATTTTTGTCCAAAGAATATGTGGTTAATGGTATGGCCTTATATTTTGGGAAACCCTGTATAGTTTTAATATTCTCAGTTGCAGTTTCTTAAATATTTCTATGAAAATATAATGAATTATTCATTTGATCGTATAACGTAAGTCGCCTGAATTCTTGCCACATCAATAGTCGTTTCTGTAAAATTCCAAAGATAATACTTTAGGTTGAAAATTAAGCTTGCTTTATCCCATTTAACACTACGTGTCCCAAGTTCTATTTAAATTATTTATATCCTCACAGTAGGCCCATGCTATCGAGTTTGAGACACCCTGTACATATTTACATGTTTGCAAATTTGTTGTAATTAAATTATCCTGTAATTAGATTTTTTCTTAGGCAATAAATTCTATTATTATTATTATTGAAGCCGCAACCTAACTGACTTAAGCGGCTTGTGGCATTTATTAAATTTCCTCATTCCATTAGTAACTCGGCAAACCAACATGCGTGTAAAGTTGCTTATAAGTTAATTTTAGCATTTCCCTCTAATTATCCTTAATGTTTTAATGTCCTCTTGGGCTCTACTCGGATTTAATCCTCCGCAGCTCATTTTTACATCTCGTCCTTCGGCCCAAGCATCGCCGTTCCGTTTGGAGGAAGACAAATTGAGCCTCTAAGGATAATTGAAAATTTCCTTTTCTATAATTGTTTAGCGGAGATTATAAAATGGGGACTGTAAATGGAAGATTACAGCATTATATTAATATAACAAGAGTTAACTAATAAGTTATAATAATAATAATGATAATGATAATGATAATGATAATGATAATAATAATAATAATAATAATAATAATAATAATAATAATAATAATAATAATAATAATAATAATAATAATAATAGTATTTAATAGTCCAACAGGAACAAAATCCCAATTACAGAACCACAATAGAAATTATACAAATACATAAAAGTTACTAAAATAAAGTTAAAACAACCAAACTAGTCTAACACACAAAAAAAATAAATGTATAGGTAAGATAAGTAAAAAAATATAAAAGTATGAAAAAGTACTATTAAAAACATGATCTAGTAATAAAAAAACACAACAATAAGTAGTTGTCAAAAGTATTAAAAATAATTCAGTAACTAAGTATGGTAAAAAATTATAACTGCACGTCATGGGCAATCCTTAACAGCTGGTTTAAACTGATATTATTAACATCACAAATATAACATAATAAATTAAAATTGGATGTCATAGTGTATACAGGAGACTTTAACATGAGATTAGTTCTAGCAGATTGGCAGTAAAACGTTATATGAGATCTAACCGAAGGATGTGGCACCAAAAAATTAAGTTGTGATAAAATATATGGAGAGTCAATTGAATTGTGCAAGATATTGTATAGAAATCTGATAGAGTATATAAATCTCCTTTTCTTTAAAGAATGAAGGTTAAACCAAGATCTCAATAAGTTGTCATCAAAATCTTGTGCTATATATATAAACACCATCACATTTAAATGAAAGATATTTAAGAAATTTTCTCTGGACAGATTCAATATTATTGATATAATAGGTGTGATAAGGATTCCAAACTAAAGAACAGTATTCCAGCTTGGATCTTACAAAAGCATAATATAATAGTTTTAATGTATTTGGGTTTCTAAATGATTTACTATTTCTAATAATAAATCCTAATGCTTTTGAGGCCCCCTTGACAATATATTCAATATGTTGTGAGAAGCTTAAAGTACTATCAAATATAATACCCAAATCCTTTGTACAACTGTGACGACTAAGTAATTGCGATTAATATGGTAATCATATACAACAGGATTGTATTTACGAGTGTAGGTGGCAACTTTGCATTTATTAACATTTAGGCTAAGTTTGTTATTAATAGACCAAGCTACAAGTTTATTTAACTCTACCTGAAGATTATGGGCCTGGTCTGCTGAAGTAAAAAATGTATAATTAACTGCATAGTAACCGAAAAAATCTTTATTTTTGTGAAAAATATTAAAATAAATAAGTCAGTGGGGTAATTGTGTATTTTGTATTCAGTAATTAACTTTTTTTCAGATATTTTGGCTTTTTTAAGTAAAGTTACGTATCTTATGAAATTTAGAAAATTTCAATCAACAATTTATTAAACAAATAAAAATAGTCTGTAAACAATTTAAATAAAATGGTGCATAAATTTATCGTTTTTGTGAATGCAACGATAGCATGTCCATTATTTATTCCATTATAAGCTTTCCAAATATTATTTTTTTTTAAAGAAAAGTCATGTTCAGCGGGTAAAATGGTTTGTAGAGGGGTTCGCCCCCACAGTACTTAGCCTGGGAACAACAAAGACATGTCAAGCAATCCCAGTTAAAGCTAGGGCAATGGTCATCGAGGTCGCGGCATAACAACACGAAACATCGCTATATAGGATGTTTTCTTAAGTTAAGGAGGCCATGACAAACAATCATCATATTTAATATTGTATATTGTCACTTATAATACCACTAGAACTTCAATTATTACTGGAAATTTTTTCGAGCACACGAATATTTTGAATATTCTCTAAAAAATATTCGTGTGCAAGAAAAAATTTCCAGTTTTTAATTGAAGCTAGAGTGGTATTCGGTAAGAAAATTTCACAATGAAGTGTTAAAAAATATCGACAAAAATATAAAGATATTCAAATTTTTTTATTGTTTTGAAGAGACAGAAATAATAAAAAATAAGTTGATAGTAGTTCAATCTTTCAGTTTTCTAAAAATTTTGTGTACTAAAGTTGGTAAAAATATATTTTATTGCAAAAAAACTTGAAGCAGTATATATAATCAAAGTAACTTACATACATATAACATTAGGTTAAATAAAATACAACTAACCGACTTTAGTTAAGCAAAATAATAAAAAATAAGTCAATAGTAGATCAATCTCTCAGTTTTCCACATACTCATTTTACTAAAGTTGGTAGAAATATATTTTCTTACAAAGAACCTTAAGCACTATGTAATATGAATAAAATTCATATGTATATATTATTAAGAAGGCCATGCAATCCATGTCAAACAAGGTAATCGTGACTTTTGACGTTATTTGACCATTTTCTTTAAAATCGTTGTGTTGTGCAACTGAAAAATGGAGCGGTTTGAGAAATACGTTTTATGCAAGTTTTGCAAAAAAGTTAGTGAAATTAAAATGTATCATCGGAACCTAAAATTTTTAATGTATTTATTACAAGAATGCGGGCCAGAAATTTATTCGCCAAACTTGTTTGGGATTATTAAAAATCATTTGCTTCTGGTGTGTAAGAAATATGGAGCTCTTCGTGGATCACAGCAGAATAAGATTGTTTCAAAGTACTACATTTATTTTTTGAAACATAGACATTTTATAAATTTTAGTGAATGTGTGCTTGTTTATTCCCCATTAAGAAAAGAAGACGTGGCTGAGGAATTTCAGCAACATTTGGACGCTTTAATTAAAATTACTAAAAGTACATACTTGGTAAATAATTATTTATAAATGATTTCTACTTATTAAATTATGATAGAATAAATTTGAAGTTAAATATAAATGTCATTTTATTTATAAATGTCAAAACATTTCCAGTGTAATTTCATGCTCCTTACCCCAAGGAAGAGAAAAATTTCCGGAAATTTTCTTAGTTGCTATAGTAACGCTACAAAATACAGGCCTTTAATTGGCTGAAAAATACTATTGTGAAATTTTCAATTATATTTTTAAAATTGTAAGTTACAATAATGGCTTATGCATATTCAAATGCTGAAATGGCCAATATGGTTTATATTTAGATGGAAACAGTACTGAGTCTAGGCGAATTTATATGGAAAGGTTTCCAAATCATCTAACTCCAAATCCAAGAATATTCAGAAATGTTTTTCAATGTTTTTCGGAGTTCATTTCAGACCAGGACGAGTCCTGGAAGACCTTTGAGTGTTAGAACAGCTGAGATGGAAGAAGTCATTCTACACGAAACTGAAGAAGACTCAAATATTAATACTAGGAATATGGCTGCAAATCTTAAAAAAATATATTGATTTAACACTGGCATATAGTTTACCGAAGAAGCTAATTTTTCCAGAGATCCTAAAATGAACTTCCATAATAAACACGTTTGGTCTGATAAAAACCTTAACGCTATAATGGAATCTCTGTTTCAACATCAATTTTCTTTGAATGTGTGGGTGGGTATTATTGGAAATTTTGCATCTGCAATTTCAAGAATATCTGAAGCATGTATTTTGGCTGAAGGTAGCCACTTCCAACATCTGTTGGAATCTAAATAAAGTAAAGTAATTCCATTGTTAATTAATTATTTTCTTATTTTTTTAAGTAATGTAATGACTATCGTAAAAATGACTTGATTCAATAAGTCAATATTGTATTTAATCGGTTTGGAATACAAAAAAGTGTAAAGCAACAAAAAGTGAAGATACTATATTAGCGCATACGATGACCTATTTTATTTGTAATATTATATTGGGTGATATACTTCTTTCTGGCAAATATGATCGATGATACCCACATCTCCGCCACTGGTAAGTTTCTAAAGCTGGTAATTTTTTATTTCATACCTACTGCCATACTAAATATGCACACCGAAATTCAAAATTAAAAACAATTTTTGTTTAATTTATAACACGCTGAAACTGGATAATGGCTGCCGTAAGACCCTACATTTATATAACAAAAAACTCTTATTTTTGGCTACAGAATACACCCCCGAATTACCGACCTCTACTTAAGAAACACCCTGTATATTGTATTATCAATTTATTTTCCCGTGTTTTGAAAGTGATAGCAAATATAGAGCATTCTATTTACCAGCTCTCTCAAAGAACAACTAAAATACATTTCTGAAAGTGCAGCAATCCATCACCATAGTCCTGAAAGGGCACAAGAAATTTATTACACCATCCCTTATTTAAAACCTGTAAATTAATCTGAGCGAAGTTTTGTGAAAGAATCAAGATTGCGTCCTTTAATAAAATAGTAAACAGTGTTGTAAGTACTCACTACATTTTCAGGGATGTACAAAGCAGTCAAAGGACGTTATGATTTTCCTTATTATTCTGTCGGAACTTGTTCTGCACAATGCGCTTCCTTGCTTGCTGTAAAACATATTTCAAACCTTTGTGTACATACTAAAGCTTAGCTGAATTGTGTAAGTGACTCTTGTAATGTACAATTAATTTCTTGAGTAGCCGGTACTCTGCAATGTATTAAATTAACTCGGAAGAAGAAAGTAGTGCGGTATTCTGAAAATAAATATTGAAATGGAAACATAAATATGAATTAGGAAAATAAATTCAGGGAATTGATACACACAGCGTCAAAAGTCTTGGACCCCCTGTATATAAAATGATTCGATAAAACCTAGCGGTTTTTCTTAATTTGGCAAAAAAGTACATGTACTTAGGCAACAAAAAAGACAATAAAAAATTGCGGACCATGAACCTTTACTTTATTACCAATGTTTTTACAAATCTGGTCAGTTTGGCAGTGTATTCAGCCAAGTGTACCTTTGAATTTTTGTATATTATAATGCCAGGACGTGAAATTTCTGCATTTACCTTAAGCAAGAATGACTGTTTTACATGATGCAGGACATTCTAATCATCAGATATCGAACATGTTGGACATTCCTAGATCATCTGTTGTACGAATAAGTACACAGATATGAAGAATTTGATACAGTGGAAAACAGACCATGTAGTGGAGGTTCTCGAGTATCTAATGAAAGGGAGGATCGGTATTTGGTGCAATATGCTCGTAGACACCGCACATCTTCTGCTTCAGCTCTTAGGACCCACTTTCAAGGTACGTTTCGCCGTGTTATATCGGCACCTACTATTCGAAGACGACTCCACAATGCAAATGTACGTGCTAGAAGACCATTATGGGTCCCCACTCTACTTCCAAGGCATTGTGCTGCCCGTCTCCAGTGGGCGTGAGAGCATAAGGGTTGGCTTTTACCCAGAATTGGGCTGGTTACTGATGGCAATCGACAAAGCATCTGGAGAGAACCAGGTCGTCAACAGCGACTTCATTTTCCCCGTGAAGTTGCTCCGTATGAAGGGGGTGCCGTAATGTTTTAGGGTGGAAAAATGTTCAACCGCCGCACCTCATTAATTCGCATACGACAGAAAACGACCAGTCAAATTTACATCGAACCCATTATCTACCCCCTACATAATGAATTAGGTGAAAATTTCGTGTTTATGGACGACAACGCCCGACCACATCGCGCAAAAAGGGTTCAAAAGACACTCGGAGCAGGACATATCAGTAGATTAGAATGATCAGCCAATTCGCCTGACATGAATCCTATTGAAAACATGTGAGATTTCGTTGCTAAAGCCATTCATAATCATATTCCTCCACCTCAGCCTGCCGATGAGTTAGTCGTGGCGGCAGAAGAGGAATGGAACAACATTCCGCAAGAGATCGTTAACCGCTTGATTATCTCAATGCACAGACGTGTCAATATGCTATTGGAACGTGATGGAGGTCATACCGACAATTAGTCAAGTACGGAACTTGCTTTGTTTATCGAGCATATTTAAAAAAAAAGATTAAGCAATCAATAAACTTTTAAAAATGTATTTGGTTTTTCCGACAAAAAGATTTCTTGAACAAGACTTTTATTAACGTTGTGTGTATTTATTTCTGAAAGAGCTTCAGTGGTTGCTATATTGCAAATATTTGTAGCATCATCCTATGATGAAAATACGAGCTGTAGTAACAAATTAGTTACAGACGATACATATTTATGTAGTGTTCTTATAAAATGTAGTCTTCCATTTTATTTGCTGTAGCTGCTCGTAGACGTCTTTAATCTGAAATTAAATCAAACATAAATGGAACAAACTCAAGGAAACGATGTTTCGCTGCAAAAATAAAATGAATGCTCTCCTTTATGCTGGCAAATATCAATTTGTTAGTCGCTTTCCGACTTCAAGTAATTAATTTTATATGGAATCAATTTCTGTAGTCCAGTCTAACAGATACTTGAAACAATTTAGTTCAGAGAAGGACGAGGTTGGTTACTACAATCTTTAAAAAAGGGCGCACAAAAAATTTTACGTTTATGAAAAAGTAGTCATGGAGTCGTTTGAATGAAGGTGACAAGCGTTAAGATATTTATTTGGAAAATCATTTGAGAATTGATATATGAAAAATAAGTGAAACATAATTGGACCGACAACTGTTTCTTTGTTGATGAACTTACATATAGCAAAAATTTCTATTTAATATCATTGACCTGCATGTGACTGGCATTTGCACTCGATAGAATTGATCATAAGCTGCACTGTAGTGTAAAATTGGAAAAGAGTGAATTTTTCAAATTACTTTCAATGTCACCTTTATTCGTTTCAAAGCTAACACTTGTTACATCAGATGTAACAAGTGTTAGCTTTGTGATTACCGAGTTGACATGAACATGAAATATGAAGTTAGATAAAATTAAACAAATCTTCAATTAACTATCTCATCATTGTTGAAGATTTTGAGTTTTATTTGTAGAATGGGTCAAAATTTCCTTGGCAACAAACTTCTGTCAGTAGGTTCGTTCCAAACTGATCACTGTGTGCTATATTACTATGATTAATAGAGATGAAATTATATTTCAAATTTTAAGTATTTTGGTTTGATGGTAAATATCTTAAGAGGAGTTATGAGTAAAATCATCTGTTAAATAGATTTATTGTTAAATTGTGGCCTCGAAAAAAGCTTTACAGCTGAAACATTTTCTTCTTACTTCATAATAATAGTGATTGACCTATGATCCTCATGCTTTTTAACTTTATTATTACAAAAACTAATAATCAAGTAATGTAAGTTTTATAATAATTATGCACACACTAACTAGTGTTTTGTTAAAATTTTGTGTTATTACTCATTTTTTAAAATTGCAATGAATTATCTCCGTTTCTCTGTTTTGTGATTTGATTCGTTAGCATCTCTAAATAATCATGTCAAAATACTGGAACATGATCAAAAAAATCCTATCCTGGCGAAGTAGCTGTTGACAAAACAATTAATAAAGCTTTGGAAGAAGCTCATGAAGGCTCTTCGTAAAATGTAAGTACGATAATTTTGTAGACTTGAAAAAGTTCTTCTATATCTTTAGAGATTAATTTTATGCACACATTGAGAAGCAACAAAGAGCTAATCTTTGTCTTCAGCTCTGTTAAATATGTTGGTATAATACATTTTACCAGTTATATCATAGAACTAGAAAGCAAGCGCCAAGAAATTTAAAGCGATAAAGCAATCAGTCAAATATTAGATATCATTGCTCTTCCTTTATATTCCACATTTTAATGAATTTAAGATAACGCTACTGTATCTTATATTGTCTGATCAAGTTTCAATATTTATTACTTTTCTGTTTTGGTTCAGTTTTGCAGATTTTTATGAATTTATCATTTATGAGATGCTTTATAATTAGTGATATATTTTTTCATACCAAATAATCTTTCACAAAAAATATAAACAACTAGGTAAAAATGGCCATCACATTAAATTAAATAGAAACTAATTCAGTTTAACTGGACTAAGAAGAATATAAAAGAAAAAGACATCGCTGAAAAGTATTATTGCTGAGCTTCTGGTGTTTTATACTAAAATGAAATAAAAGTATTTTTGTTTCGCCTTAATTATTAAGTCGGCGAGGGTTGACAGAAAAGAGAGGACAAAAAATATAATATTTGCTTTGTTACAAAGATTTTATTTGATGAAAGGACTTCTTAATTTAAACCGAAGTGACATTTGTCTTTTGCTTTTACTGAATTATTCATAAAAGATATTTACTTGTAGAGGAGAAATATGAAGCAAGGAAGATAAAACCAAGAGTAATATTTATTAATAACAAGATTTAATCTTTTTATATATTTTTAGGTATTAATAATATTGTGTGAAACTAACTACTCTGTGGACAAAAGCCCCAACCAGCGTTGAATTACACCCGCAATATCTACCCATATATTCCTTATTATTAGCTTTTGAAACATTTTTTACTGTATTATAATGGAGTCATATGTATGTTATCTGATACCAAACATCTAGGTATGCTAATGAACAATTCCACAGACAAAGCTCTATGCAATAATTATCTATCTAAATTTACTAACCTGCTTTAATGAAAACACCCTATAAATATCTAACTTCACTTTTGGCAGTGCGAACTCGAAAATTCAACCACAATAGATGAGATCTGACCAATTTCTGCATTTTTAGGATTGCCAAAATGACTGTTGATTGTTGTTGATTGTCTTTGTTATTTCACATTTTTTCATTTCTGGGAAATATATTTATAATTTTTTTAAGAAGAGAATTTCATTAAATTTGATTTACCCTCACCGTATCCTTGTAGAAATAAGTTTACTATATTCTGGTAAGAATCAAGTAATCCCTAATCTTCCCCGCAATATGGGGGATTTTAAAAGGAGCTTCGGGTTCAATATCCGGAATAAAATGATAATAGAACGCGCTTTTTGCCGTCGAGCGTAATTAGAAAATCAATAAAAATTCCCAAACTTCAAGACGGAGAAACGGTTAACCCATATATCATGCTTTGAAATCGTCCGCCTAACATATCATCCATCAGGAAATCGGACAAGCGTATAACCAATCGAGTAGAACATAGGTATGTGGGATCGTTCATTCTAAATCGTTAGATCAAGTATTATCCAAAGTTGACTGAATAATCGTTTTAGGAGTTCCTTATTCTCCAGATCTGCATAGTGCGGGCCACATAAGGTCAACAACTCGGTTTCTGCAGAAGAATTTAGGAAACAATTTAACGAAAACGGTATTTGCCGTTATACAAGGTGTCACCACACGAATGTTACATAGTTCAAAGATATAATCTAGAACCCAAATCGTGTCAATTTAACCAAACTTGCTTAAATAAAAAATGTCGCAAAAAAAGTTACCGGCTGTTAAAATTTCTTTTTTTATTTCTTGTTTTTTTCTTAATTTAGCGCTCTGTTAACCGATTTGAGCAAAATTTGCTGTTGCTTGGTTTCTTTCTATGAAGTATGCAGTGATATACAGGGTGTTAAAACAAGAGTGTAAAATATTCCAGGAGGTAATAGTATGAACCAAAATAAGCAGAAAAGTCTTAATAAACATGGCTCCGCAAAGTAACGGTTGCGGATATGGACCACTATTCGTTTTTCAAACATTTTATTTTATTAGGAATAAACCGACAAAGGAAGCTTTTAACAAACAAAAAACAAAGTTACAGAATACGTTCAAAGTGCCCTCGGTCCATTTCCAAGCAGGCACGACATCTTCGTCTCACCGATATTCCAACTCATTCGAAAACACCTTCCTTGGTTTGGATTTCTTGACACTTTTGATTAATCCGTAGCTGCAGCTCTTCCAGGCTATTTACAGGAGTACCATACACTAATGTCTTCAAATATCCCCAAACAAAGAAATCTAGAGGGTTCAGATCAGGCGATCTTGGAGGTCATAGAACAGATCCGGCCCTTCCTACCCATTTATGTGGAAAGTTTGGTGTAAATGCTCTCTAACGGCCATGGAAAAATGAGCTGAAGCACCATCATGCTGGAACCATATTTGTTGCCTCTGATTCAAAGATATCTCTTCCAAAAACCCATACAGTGTGTTCTGCAGAAAGTTGAGGTAACCAGCGCCTGTTAATCGGTTTGGTAAAACAACAGGACCTAGAAACCTGTCACCTACAATACCCATCCAAATGTTTAATGAAAAACGTGCCTGATGTCCAGATTCTATTTATTAGAGCATGATGATTTTCGTTGGCCCAAATATGCGTATTGTGAAAATTAAACACTCCATATCTTGTGAACCCGGCCTCATCAGTAAAAAGAATTTTTGTAAGAAAACGAAGGTCTTCAGCATCATGATGTAGAAACCAGCGGCAAAAAACCAAACATGCTTGATGTTCATTTATTGGATTTAAGGCATGTACTGGTTGCACATGGTATGGATAAAGCAGTTGCTCGTGAAGAATTCTCCAAACAAGAGGACCACTAATTCCTACCTCGGCTGATATTCTCCGCACACTGGTACCTGAATTCTGCTCTACCAGTGCTAGAATTTCTTCTTCTGCTCTAGGAGTGGATACCGACTTTGGTCTTCCGGATAAATGGCACTGTTTGCTCAAGGAACCGGTGTCACGCAATCTTTGGTGAATTCTTCCAAACATGCGTTGTGAAGGAATCTGGCGATTTGGATAAGCGTCGACATAAAGACGTCGCGCTTCGGTGGCGTTCCCATTAGCACGACCATACATGAAATGCATGTCTGTTAATTCTGCGTTAGAGTAACCAGCCATAGCGAAAGAAAACTTGTGCACTGAGAACAACTGTCATTGCTTTAATTTTACTACAACCCTTTGTGAATCTTTGTGAATATTCTTCTGTAACTTTTTTGTACGTTTAAATTTTTATAGGCAACTATAAGAAATAGAAAATTTTATTCTACACAAAAAATGTATACCTAAAAGTTAAAATTATGCTCGGTTATAAAGATATTAAAGTACATATTTATTAACACATAACAACATGACAATTTCGATTAAGTCACTGTCAAGTTTGTATTTTGCAAAAGTTTGTTTCTGAAAATGCTTCGTCGGAATGAATTTACAAATTATGAAATGAGTGTCATTATAGTGTAGTACAGGAACATTTTAGTGCTGCTAAGAGAGCATGTAAAGAACTTTATCCGAATCGCAGACAGCCTTATCATACATTATTTGCTTCTTTATTCACCAGGTTAAGAGAAACTGGGAACTTTAGGTCTAATTCACAAAATGGAAGGTACATTCAAATAAGGGTACGAGACGAAGAACAAATTCTAGAAAGAGTAGAAGAAAATCCTGAAATTAGTATTCGTCGTTTGTTAGCAGTCACAGGAATTGGTCGCAAAACCGTTGATTTCTTCAGCTACATAACAGAGATCACATTTTTCTCGGAAAAATTGCCTTTACAGATAAAGCTGTTTTTACTCGTGAAGGTATTTTTAATTGGAAAAACTCTCACGTGTGGAGCGAAGAAAATTCACACGAAATAAAATAGCATAGCACTTCCAACACGATTATTCAGTTAACATGTGGTGCGGGACTATAGGAAATTTTAATTTTGAGCCTATCGCTCTACCTGCAAGGTTGACCAAAATTATTTGGAATTCATTCGGCCACTTCCTGGAGCTCTCGAAGAAGTATCCATGAATACTAAAGGACAAATATGGTTTATGCACTAAGGTAGCCCTGCTTATTACATCCATCTGGTGAGAGATCATTTAAATCAAGCATTTTCAAACCGTTGGATTGGTCAAGGTAGTGACTCTCTTTGACCTTCTCGCTGTCCGGATTTTATTCCATTAGACTTTTACTTTTGGGGTCATTTGAAACGAATTGCTTACAACTCTGTTAACACCTAATATGGAAGAACTTTGGAATTGAATACAAGTAGTCATACGACAGGTTAGGCGAACGTAACTCTTTTTTTTGCGACATTTCTCGTTTAAGAAATTTTGGTTAAAATGACACCATTTAGGTTCTGATTATACCTTGGAAGTATGTAATATTCGTTAATTGACACCCTGTATAACATTTTATTTTACAGATTTGAACAAATTTAATTTCAAAATGAATAAAATTTTATATCTTAAGTTTTTTGTTGTTAAAATGAACTGTTAAAATTATATAATTTATATGACAATGGCAATGATAATGATAATGATAATGATAACCAACAGTATGAAATCTCAATTACATGTATAATAAGAATTACAATAATAAAAGAAAGATAACATTAATAATAAAATTGATTATAGTTAAACAACTAAAATTCATACTTATAGATATATACAAATCGAGAAATAAATTATATATTACCTATATTAGATTAGTGCCAAACATAACTATATAATACATACAACGTTTAAACTATCATTACAAATGTTAAATTTGGTTGCAACTCTATAAATATACTGTACATTAAAACATTAACAATTTAGTCAGTACATTTGTCCTAGGAATCTACTAGTTTGCAGTACTCTTGCGCGATGTATCATTATTGATATATTTGACAGAAGTAACAATTTTGTAATAGCTGTATGATTCGATCTGGTTAATAGAGTATTCATTAAAAAATTATTTTTACATGAAAATGATGTAGTCTTAGAGTTAGATATATTAAAGTCGGCATAAGTTCTAAACAAAGCTGACAATGAAATCAATTAGAAAGAGATAGGGAAAAAAGAGGTGGTTGAACAATATCTTTTTTTAATACACATGTCAGTAACTCTGAAACTTGAGTCACTTTTAAGGAAGAACACGATGTGTCTGGAGAAACGTCAACGTGGCAACCAGAAGCATGCAGACTAAAGCCAGAGAGAGAAACTATTGCAGAATTTCGCTTGAAATCATTACAGAACATGAATTGTTTATATGAGATAACATCAGGGTGATCATTAGTGAAAGCAACATCAAAAGTGGCCTTTAATTAGAGCTTTGTGGCACACTAGAAGAATGAAAAAAAAGAAACAAAGGAAAATTATACATTTCGCCTTGAATTGTAAGTTTGTTAAGTACGATTCAAAAAGCTATTAGCGAATTAAAGAAAACCGAATCGTTATAATTTTGCAAGTAAATAGTAATGATCTACTTAATGAAATGCTTGTGTAAAAATTACGTCAATTTGTTCTCCATTATCTTAAACTTCAAAATATATTAAGGAGAATCTGCAAAGTTACATATAATTGATATTTTCTGCATAAATTCGGACATATGCTATGGAAATTAGTTGATCAGTACAATGGCAGATGTCAAATTTGAAAAATTTGAATACCAAGGAAATTGCTCTATAATTCTATATTTTAATTTCCTTTTTTTCATAAAGCACAAACCTAAGCTTTGTTCTAAAGGCATACATCTACGCAGAGGAAATAGAGTAGTTTATAGTTTTTGGTCAAATTTCATACTGAAATAGCATCAGTGAACTTTTTAGGTCTTTTTGGTCAGAATAAGTTGGCTGACATAATGTCTGCTAAACTTTATTGTTTACTATTTATGTTATTGGTGCAATTTATAATAAACAACTCTCTAAGTATACCTGATCTATCAGTTTGCTAATCTGAAGTAAGTACAGGCGCAGATAAAATTTTTAAATTGTAGTTTTTTGGGTGAAAATTTTTGACAATTTCATCTTCCAAAATAGATAAAAACGTAAAATATACAAATAAATCCTCAATATGCCCTAAAGGCCAACACGCAAATTTATAACGTTTTATTAATAATTCTGTATTTACTACATTTTCCAGAGCATTTCCACAAATAGCAGCACATCCTGCTCTTATTCTATTCTTTTGTTTAAACCTTTTAGAACAAGAAAAGATGCTGCCATCTAATTGTTTAATATACCTATCTGCCAATGTGTATAAAATTGAGCGAATATAATGATGATGATAATATATTTTGAACGTACGTAGTTCCAAGACCACCACATCTTCACGTAAAGTAATATTTTGTGGCTCAAATGCGTTAGTAAGTATTTTCACTGATAGACAGGCATATTGAGCGAGACATGAAATAGCTCTCAGACTATCTATCACTTTCTATAAATTACTGATTGATATTTTACGCAAAATCCGACTCCTTCCACGCTAGCTTTCCATCGCGTCGCTTCAAGAAAGTAACGAATGAATGCAAATCAAGTATTTTATTCGGGTAAACACAATCCTTACTTTCCTGGCCTGTGATTCCATCGAATTACTTTCTGATAAAATCAATTCTTTAGTAAATGGAATCTTATAAATGAAGGACGAAGTTTTAAATGAAACAAATTTAATTCCGGCCTTGGATAGCGGAGGGATGAGGGGACAATTTTTAGGCTCGAGCTAGGGTTGAGGTAAGAAATTTGAACGGCGTTTTCTTGTGGTATACCACTAGAGAATTAATTACAAACTTATTAATTACTGTTTGGGGACAAGATTACGGTACTTTGCTAAATGCTTAGCAGGATGTATCAAAGCAGGTTTCCTCAAGGACTAGCAACGTAAATGTTACATTACTTTCACCAATTTTGCATAAATTTACGAAACTGTAGAGAGTGTTAAAAGTATCAAATATGATTATTTTAATAATGTTCTATTATGACATTAGGGTTTCATCAGACCAAACGTGTTTATTGTGGAAGTTTATTATAGCATCTATGGAAAAATTAGCTTCGTCGGTATGCCAGCGATAAAGTCAACATTTTGTTAATTATTTTGTAAAATCCAGTGGCAACACTGTGGGCAAGTAGGATAGTCTTGTGGCAGTAAGGCTTGAAAGCTTTGTATGTAAAATTTATAATTCACATTAAGATTTGCAGTGATATTCTTAGTACTAGTATTTGGGTCTTCTTCAGTTTCGTAGAGAACTCAGGCGTTCCAACACCCAAAGATCTTCCAGGTATTGGACCTTTTTGAAATGAGCTTGACTCCCAAAGGCGTTGAAGAACATTTCTGAACAGTCTTGGATTTTGAGTTGGATGATTTGGAAATCCTTCCACATAAATTCGCCTAGCTTCAGTACCATTTCCATCTACAAGACCATAAACGTAAACAATATTGGCCATTTCAGAATTTGAACATGCCGTTATTAAAACTTAATCTTTTTTAAAAATAAGCTTAATATGGCAATACACCCATATTAAATTATTATTAAATAAGATGAAAGTTTCTTATTGTTATTGTTTTGTATGGCCTACCTAAGATATGTTTAAGTAATTTAAGTAAAAGTGCAAAAATGCATTGGATTAAATACATCAATTTTGTTAATCAGTTTGGAATATAAAAAAGTGTAAAGAAACAAAAATTGAAGATAATACAATGGCGCATACTTATATACAGTATGCGCCAAAAGTATGGAATAAATTCAATAAAAACGAAACAATTATTTTTTGGGAAAAATCTTTGAACAGGTCGATTTTTAATTTAAAAAATGCATATTTTAGCGTAAAATGCGATTTTCAAATGTCATTTGTTTTCGAGTAATGACGTCATCGATTTTTTTTTAAATGGCAACACCTTGATTCTGAAAGATCGTTTAATTCTCTATCAGACAGTACTAAAATTTTGCCTTCTTACATAAGAAAGTTTTCGAGTAAATGACGATTGAATGTTAGAAAACGTAAATCAATTAAAATAAAGCAAAAACGTTATCAAGTTTAGTTTTTCGAATTCCATAGTTCTTTTATGGATCACGTAGGTGAAAATATTTGCAAAGTGTCATTGTCATACCGACTTTCTAATAAGTATTGTAAGCGACATAGAAATTATTATTCAATTTAAAGTATTATGGCACATTTAACTGTTACTCAAAGAATTGAAATTTTAATTCTTATCGGATGCGGGAATATGACTAGAACTCAGCAGGAAGTTTGCGATTTATTTAATGAAAAATATCCAGATCGCCCTATCAGCCAATCAACAGTCAGTAAGGTAGAGTCTAAATTTAGAGAAACTGGCAATGTTGTAAATATTCCAAAACCTGGACGTCCAAGCATTAATGAAAATCAGAAACAGAACATTTTGATAAGTATGGTGGATAATCCTCATAATTCTTCACGATTGGTTGCATTAAACAATGACACTAGTCAGAGCACAGTGCTACGTATCTTGAGGAAGGAAAAATATCATCCCTACAAAATTCAACTTGTGCAGGAACTCAATGAAGATGATTCCGATCGCCGCTTACACTTTTGCGAAATTCTAATGGATTTATGTCAAGGAAATAGAAATTTACACCGGCAAATACTTTTTTTCAGATGAGGCCACATTTTGTCTGAATGGTACAGTAAACCGTCAAACTTGCAGATATTGGAGTTGGGAAAATACTCATTCGATGGCAGAGGCACATACCCAACACCCTCAGAAATTAAATGTGTGGCGTTTCTTCTTTGAAGGAACCCTTACAGGACAAAGATATTTAGAGTTTCTAGAAAATGACCTTGTTCCAGCCCTTGCAGTAATTTTTCCTAACGATAATGACCCTGACATTCCTGACGATACCATATGGTTTCAGCAAGACGGTGCACCTCCGCACTATGCACGCCCTGTACGAGATTTTTTGGACAACTGTTTTCCTGGGAGGTGGATCGGCAGACGCAGACCGATAGAATGGCTTGCAAGATCGTCAGATCTTACACCTCTTGACTATTTTTTATGGGGATACTTGAAGTCAAAAGTGTACATTAATAAACCACGTAATTTAGAAGAATTTCAAAATCGCATTCGGGACGAAATACGCAGAGTTACCCCAGAAATCATTCATAATGTGCAAGAAGAATTTCTTCACAGACTTGCGCATTGTCAAGAAGTTGGTGGATGGCAATTCGAACATTTAATTTAAGTATAAAATTTAATCAATTGTATTTTATTTTACATACCTCAGGATTGTTACTTTTTTATGGATAAAATTTACGTTTTCTAACATTCAATCGTCATTTACCCGAAAACTTTCCTATGTAAGAGGGTAAAATTTTAGTACTGTCTGATAGAGAATTAAACGATCTTTCAGAATCAAGGAAAAAATATGGTGTTGCCATTTAAAAAAAAATTTGTGACGTCATTACTCGAAAACAAATGACATTTTTTAAATTAAAAATCGACCTGTTCGAGGATTTTTCCCAAAAAATAATTGTTTCGTTTTTATTGAATTTATTCCATACTTTTGGCGCATACTGTATATACTTTTTTGACAAATAATGATTGACACTTCCGCCACTGCTAAGTTTCTAAAGCTAGTAATTTTTTGTTTCATACCATCTGTTATACTAAATATGCATACCGAATTTGGTTAAATTATCTCAAGCGGTTTAAAAAAAATTAAAAACTTAATTTTTGACACGCTGTGTAGACAATGGCTGTCCTAAGACCTCACACAGCAAAAAATCCTTATTTTTAACCACAGAATACACCACTGGATTTTTGACCTATATTTAAAAAGCACCCTGTAGAACTTGTAGGAAGAGAAAGAAAGAGTAGGTCATTATTACTTTCATTGCCACAGTTGGCAACACTATCACTGATTCGTATTGTAGGTTGTGATTGACTGGAATGATAGTTGGAAATATTTTTCTCAGTAGAAAGTAGTTTTGAGTAAAAGAAATTAGTTTTGATTACTTTTCTTCCAGCCTTACAAGACGTAATTATCACTCATTCTGAATCTCTGTAAAAGTTACCTTTATCACTTCCGGTAAAGGATGTCACATGGAAACGGATCAAGTTATGTTGCGTCGAATTCCCTTTAAGTAAGGTCCGCCACGCTGATAGATACATAATTTGATATTAACGAGAAACATCGCATTAAACTCTAATTAAAGGTGTAGCTGAACTAACTGCGACTAATTGAAAATCGATGTTTGGATAATGCTGCGTACACGTCCACTTATAGTGTTGTAGGCCCTGTTACGAAAGTTATTAATGATATCAAAATCGGGGGAGATCGACGACATTCGGATACACAGTTTAGATTGGCGAATTTGTTGTTTGCGCTGAAATTAGGAGTATTTAGAAATGAATATTAATTTACCTAAGTTTCAATCGGGTTTTAGACAAAAACATGGTACCGCAACAGCACTATTAAAAGTAATTGACGACGTAGCAATATGGACAAATCACAATGCACAATTTTAGTATTATTAGATCAAAGTAAAGCTTTCGGCCTAGTAAACTTTGAGTTATTAATTAGTAAGATGAGATATATTGACTTTGGGGATACTGCCTTATTCTGAAGTTACCTCTTAGGACGTCGGCAAAGAGTTAAATTAAATAATTGTCAATTTTCTGAATTACGACCAACATTAAATGGGGTGCCACAGGGTAGTATTCTCGGGCCAATATGATTCTCCAAATATACATTTGATTTAACGTCCTCAATTAATTACTGTCAATTAAATCTTTATGCAGATGACGTCCAATTATACAAGTCAGTCACGATGAAATAGACTGGGGTTATAATGCCTCAGATGAATAAAGATCTTGTAAGTTTTAATAATTGGTGCAGTGATAATGGTCGTAGGATTAATACTAGTAAAACAGTAGCATTATATATAGGCAATAAACAGCAACGACAATATACATATATGTGATAACTATAATATCACCGTTAATAATACAAGCATTAATTAGGTAAAATCTGTAAAAAGTCTCGGTCTCATTGTGGATGATTGTTTGGATATCAGTGATTATGTTAACCAGGTAAATCAATCTACATCTACGTGATCAACTTGACGAATACACTAAATTAAAATTACTGCAGCCAAATTTACTTTCACTTTCTTCCAAATTATAATCAATCCAAAATTCAAAAGATTCAGAATGCCTACATGCGATTTATCTGGTGTTTGACACAAAGAGAATACATAACACCACATTTAAATGGAATGAAAGAGCCACGATTGAAATTTAGAGTGGAATATTTATACGTACTGTTATTATATAAAGTATGCGAGTATGAAACTTCCCCATATTTGCATAATTAGTTAATTAAGTGAGCTGATGTACACAATGTTTTTGTCAGAAACGATCTTTATACGATTCCTCAACATATTATATCAAAATTTGATCATATTCGTATATGGCTCCTAAATAAAGATCTTCATATATTACATTTACCACTCAACTTGTTTGAAAGGGAACTGAAGGGCCTGTTGTTTGGGTCTAATTAACAAAACGGTTTATTTTCCTAATTTATTGTTCTATATTTTGTACGTATTACGCATTAGTTTTGCATATATATTTGTTTAAATATACCTTTATATGTATTTTTTATTTTTTCCTCTTATTTTTAGATGTACCTACACTTTCTGTATTTTATGTATCATAGGTATCAAATGTTGTATTTTACATCCGGCAGTTACTAGAAGTCGAAGATTTTTTGTGAAATATGTCAGGGAAAAAATACGTTAACCAATCAACAAAATGAGGAGTGAATAAAATCATAAAGAAGTTTCGAAAAAATAACAAATTATTTTGACATTTATTTTGTTCTATAACGAATAAGACTTTGACGTTTTAGAACATAATAGTTATTTTTTTCACTAGGCAGAAAAGCACAAGATTTAATGCCGCGGCTGGTGTTTCATAGCCGAGGCTTGGAAGCCAGGAAAGGCATTAATTTTTTTCTTCTAATTTATTCCAATTTCAAAAACGTCTTTTTCATATTCATTAATTGCGTTTTATTATCAATATCCAAATCTGGATTTTCGTTACTATGTTTAACGCTGATGACATTCGTTGAATTGTTTGTGTTTACTTGGATGTAATTGAAAGTGAGGATGAGTTATTATCATTAACACCACCTGAGATAAGACAACTGGCGCGAGATGTGGAATTGAATCTATTGCCGGATAAATCAAGAACTCTATGAGAACTCACATACATCAGATTCATGGAATATAGACAGAAGAAAAATGTAGGATCTTTCTCTGAAAATGTGTTGATTGCCTATTTTTCTGATATTTCAAAGAAAATGAAGCCTTCAACGTTATGGTCTACCCATTCGATGTTGAAAGCTATCTTGAATATAAAAAATTATCGATTTGCAAAATGTCTGAAGTTACGAGCTTTCTTCAATGAGAAGAAATCGATTTTTTTTTATTAGAGGCTCCAGATGAACTATATTTGAGCACGAAGGTAGGAATATACTGAAAATTATCTATTATGAATTAAAGAACTATTTTTTAATTTACATTTTAGGTTGTACTTATTGTTATAGTCGCGGGGCTTGTAGATGTGATGAGTTTTTGCAAATGAAAACAGATGATGTAGTTAAAATTGAGTGTTTGGTGTCAATAGATAGGTATAACCACCAGCAATCAACTGATAAACGCCCCAAACGCCAAAAAATAATGTTACTGGAGATATTTCAATTTGAAATTGCGCAAGCGCCATCTTCCTGCGGCCATATCTATTCAGTGTTGTCAGTTTGTGACCTAAGCGCCAGTGTAACATTGTGCGTCATAGGAACGAGTGCTAAATTTTATCAACTATTTTTATATGTAATTGAAGCTCCATATACTCAAGTAAATACATAAATAGCTTCCTAAATATAATCACTACGTTAAAATTAAATTAAATTAATTAAAATGCAGTATTTTTTGCTTAAAGGGCTTCATTATTAACAACTATAATTTGCCTTTATTATCTTTAATTATTATTTGTAGCAATGCAATATTGGAATATTATATAAATCAAACTCCATCCGCGTCGTTAGTTCAATTTTACTTTAAAATATTAAAATATAAGCGACAATGGGATGAGTAAACTAAAAAGTAATACTTAGGCATAAGTGCGCATAAGCGACAGTTTTGAACGCATACCGATATTTAAATTGGTCATAAATGATAGTCATAATCACCGTATACAAAAACTAAAAGACATATTCGACGAAATTTGACTTATTAACGATTTATTAATTAATGTTAGATCTCAAATTCACGAAGTCTTTACTTAAACGTTTTGTCATCATGTATGATAAGGTAATAGAAAAAAATGTGCATAAGAACGCATATTTCCGACAATTTCAGTTTTTTTTTCTTCTCACCAAAATTTTATCCAGTGGCGCTTACGTCGTTTTGCCTTGTATACGTCGATATATGGGCGACAAATTGCTAATTATGCTACCAAAGTCCAAAAAAATCAATATAGTTTGTAGTAACGGAATATTTAAGCAATTACAGAAAATATGCAGCCTCCAGACTCTCGAATTTGAATAATCGCCGTTTCTTCTATAAGTATGCGAACGATAAAGCACATCAACAAAAAATTGCTACTTTCCAGGAACTAGCCCATGCGAAAGACTATACTGAGCACTGCTTTCGCAGAACTTTGGCCACGTAGCTAGTGTATTCTGGTGGAGACATAACAATGTTGACAATAAAACATTTCAGTTTCTGGAGATTCAAGTAGTGTGGATAACAATATTGAAAATTTCACAGTAGTATTTTTCAGCCAATTAAAGGCCTGTATTTTGTAGCGTTACTATAGCAACTAAGAAAATTTCCGGAAATTTTTCTCTTCCTTGGGGTAAGGAGCATGAAATTACATTGGAAATTTTTTGACATTTAAAAATAAAATGACATTTATATTTAACTTCAAATTTATTCTATCATAATTTAATAAGTACAAATCATTTATAAATAATTATTTACCAAGTATGTACTTTTAGTAGTTTTAATTAAAGCGTCCAAATGTTGCTGAAATTCCTCAGCCACGTCTTCTTTTCTTAATGGGGAATAAACAAGCACACATTCACTAAAATTTATAAAATGTTTATGTTTCAAAAAATAAATGTAGTACTTTGAAACAATCTTATTCTGCTGCGATCCACGAAGAGCTCCATATTTCTTACACACCAGAAGCAAATGATTTTTAATAATCCCAAACAAGTTTGGCGAATAAATTTCTGGCCCGCATTCTTGTAATAAATACATTAAAAATTTTAGGTTCCGATGATACATTTTAATTTCACTAACTTTTTTGCAAAACTTGCATAAAACGTATTTCTCAAACCGCTCCATTTTTCAATTGTACAACACAACGATTTTAAAGAAAATGGTCAAATAACGTCAAAAGTCACGATTACCTTGTTTGACATGGATTGCATGGCCTTCTTAATAATACATACATATGAATTTTATTGATATTACATAGTGCTTAAGGTTCTTTGTAAGAAAATATATTTCTACCAACTTTAATAAAATGAGTATGTGGAAAACTGAGAGGTTGATCTACTATTGACGTATTTTTTATTATTTTGCCTAACTAAAGTCGGTTAGTTGTATTTTATTTAACCTAATGTTATATGTATGTAAGTTACTTTGGTTATATATACTGCTTCAAGTTTTTTTGCAATAAAATATATTTTTACCAACTTTAGTACACAAAATTTTTAGAAAACTGAAAGATTGAACTACTATCAACTTATTTTTTATTATTTCTGTCTCTTCAAAACAATCAAAAAATTTTAATATCTTTATATTTTTGTCGATATTTTTTAACACTTCATTGTGAAATTTTCTTACCGAATACCACTCTAGCTTCAATTAAAAACTGGAAATTTTTCTTGCACACGAATATTTTTTAGAAAATTTCCCTCGTCTTCGACTCGGGAGAATTTTCAAATTATTCGTGTGGTCGAAAAAATTTCCAGTAATAATTGAAGCTCTAGTGGTATTATAAGTGATAATTTTACCAAAAAAAGGAGCGAAGTGGGGAGAGTTCAATTGTATTAAACAATTCACAATTCGCCATAAATATTTATAATTTTAAATATTAAAATTTTCTGTTGTAGTTTGTAGTCATAATGCAATAAAACTAGCTTTCTGTAATTTTTTTAAACTTCATCATTTTGTGTTTACCTGATGTCATTGTCAGTTTACCAGTTTGATTCAAATTATTACCTGGAGCGTTGCATGGCAACGAACTTTTTCTGCCTAGGCAGTAAAAATACACCTTCTAAGCCTGTCAAGTGTCATTAAAATGCCGCTGGGTGACAAAATAGACTCACTTTGTCAATCGAAAATGTAACGGAAATGTTGATGACAGTTTCCGAGGAACTACATTTTTCAACGAAACGAGACTTTAAAATAACGTATCACGCAATTCCACTTTCCATTTAAGATTTTAAAGGTAAATACCCACACCATATTTAATGACGAAACAAATAACAATTCCAACAACTTCAATCAATAGTTCGTCAAATATTTTTGGACGGTGCCGGCACAAACTCGAAATCCCGCGTCGTACAGCGAATACATTATCCACATTAGGGAATATAGCCGCCAGCGGGCATTATGTCCCGCCGCCGGACGACGAATAAAATTTGCATATTAACAATTTGCACGCGAGCTTACGCGAACTGTTGTTTAAAATTTAAATCGTTGCCAGCTTTTGAAGTATCGACGACAACAGGGACAATGTATCCTTTGACCGTAACGGTCCTTTGTTATGCCTGGTCTCTTTTATCTCACGCTGCCAATATGTATTTATGAATGTGTGAATAAAGTGTCGACTTGGACGGAATGACAATGACTAATGTCATTAGTTATACAGGGTGCTTCTTGCAAAATAGTTATTTTTGAATCTAGTACGCAAAATGGTACTTTTGCTTTCAACTTACAACTTATTAGTGAGGCAAAATATCCATTCGAGAGCGCAAAAGCATTTCGTGTTTGAGATACAAACAATATTTTTTCTAAAACTGCAAAAAAGTAGGACAATTGTGTTATGTTTAACAATTTAATTTATGTTTGAAATCGTTTGAACCGTGTTTGAATCAAGGCGGTTTAGGCACGGTGGCTATCATAAAGATAGGTTAGGAGGGTTCTAGTATGGTAGGGGAGAAGTATACAGTATGGGCCAAAAGTATGGAATAAATTCAATAAAAACGAAACAATTATTTTTTGGGAAAAATCCTCGAACAGGTCGATTTTTAATTTAAAAAATACATATTTTAGCGTAAAATGCGATTTTCAAATGTCATTTGTTTTCGAGTAATGACGTCATCGATTTTTTTTAAATGGCAACACCATATTTTTTCCTTGATTCTAAAAGATCGTTTAATTCTCTATCAGACAGTACTAAAATTTTGCCCTCTTACATAGGAAAGTTTTCGAGTAAATGACGATTGAATGTTAGAAAACGTAAATCAATTAAAATAAAGCAAAAACGTTATCAAGTTTAGTTTTTCGAATTCCATAGTTATTTTATGGATCACGTAGGTGAAAATCTTTGCAAAGTGTCATTGTCACACCGACTTTCTAATAAGTATTGTAAGCGACATAGAAATTATTATTCAATTTAAAGTATTATGGCACATTTAACTGTTACTCAAAGAATTGAAATTTTAATTCTTATCGGATGCGGGAATATGACTAGAACTCAGCAGGAAGTTTGCGATTTATTTAATGAAAAATATCCAGATCGCCCTATCAGCCAATCAACAGTCAGTAAGGTAGACTCTAAATTTAGAGAAACTGGCAATGTTGTAAATATTCCAAAACCTGGACGTCCAAGCATTAATGAAAATCAGAAACAGAACATTTTGATAAGTATGGTGGATAATTCTCATAATTCTTCAGGATTGGTTGCATTAAACAATGACACTAGTCAGAGCAACTTGTGCAGGAACTCAATGAAGATGATCCCGATCGCCGCTTACACTTTTGCGAAATTCTAATGGATTTATGTCAAGGAAATAGAAATTTACACCGGCAAATACTATTTTCAGATGAGGCCACATTTTGTCTGAATGGTACAGTAAACCGTCAAACTTGCAGATATTGGAGTCGGGAAAACCCTCATTGGATGGCAGAGGCACATACCCAACACCCTCAGAAATTAAATGAATGGGCTGGAATAGTTGACGATAGAATAGTAGGGCCTTTCTTCTTTGAAGGAACCCTTACAGGACAAAGATATTTAGAGTTTCTAGAAAATGACCTTGTTCCAGCCCTTGCAGTAATTTTTCCTAACGATAATGACCCTGACATTCCTGACGATATATGGTATGGTTCCTGACCATATGGTTTCAGCAAGAGGGTGCACCTCCGCACTATGCGCGCCCTGTACGAGATTTTTTGGACAACTCTTTTCCTGGGAGGTGGATCGGCAGACGCAGACCGATAGAATGGCCTGCAAGATCGCCAGATCTTACACCTCTTGACTATTTTTTATGGGGATACTTGAAGTCAAAAGTGTACATTAATAAACCACGTAATTTAGAAGAACTTCAAAATCGCATTCGGGACGAAATACGCAGTTACCCCAGAAATCATTCATAATGTGCAAGAAGAATTTCTTCACAGACTTGCGCATTGTCAAGAAGTTGGTGTATGGTAATTCGAACATTTAATTTAAGTATAAAATTTAATCAATTGTATTTTATTTTACATATCTCAGAATTGTTACTTTTTTATGGATAAAATTTACGTTTTCTAACATTCAATCGTCATTTACTCGAAAACTTTCTTATGTAAGAGGGCAAAATTTTAGTACTGTCTGATAGAGAATTAAACAATCTTTCAGAATCAAGGAAAAAAATATGGTGTTGCCATTTAAAAAAAAATCGATGACGTCATGACTCGAAAACAAATGACATTTGAAAATCGTATTTTACGGTAAAATATGTATTTTTTAAATTAAAAATCGACCTGTTCGAGGATTTTTCCCAAAAAATAATTGTTTCGTTTTTATTGAATTTATTCCATACTTTTGGCGCATACTGTATAGATGATTCTATAGAACATAAAAATTCAATCGAAAATAAATTGTTATCATCTTCAGCAGAGCCTACGGAACTTGCCAACACGCAAGTAGGTGCATACTTAAATTTACCCCACTTCTAAAATCACTCTGTATACATTTCTCAACTTGAAGTATTATATATTAGGTACAGCTACGTTTATAAGACTCCTTAACTGATTCTTTTTGGCACAATTGACAATTTGTTTAAGATTTCTTTTTTATTTTCAATATTGCAGACTTACTCAAATAAATGAAAAATATATAGTAACTTTAGCTCTAAATCAATGATTTCCACAACAGGCTTCCCCGGCCACCCTTCAAAGACCAGTGTCGGTTACGCCACTTTTTCTCCATTATTCTCCCCATAAATACATTATCATTACCCTGCCTCCTGTAGTTCGCCTTTTCGCCATCCCATTCGAGCTGCACTTAAACGATTCCACCCCGCTTATAGACCAATAAACACGCCGCAATATTGCCCAAGTTTCGACACCGGCATACATCAGAGGCTCCAGTTCTGAAACAGACAAATGTGGTTTCCCGACTTTTTTGTTTGAAATATCTCTGCGTTTAAGATCCATATGTTTATAAAAAATATCTAGTTGGGGTACTCCTTTCTTTTTAGTGATAATAGCGATGGAAAATAAATGTATTTTTAAAATGATTTTAAAATTCTAAATTTTTATATTACTTAGGACAACATATTTTTCTATTACTGAGGACAAAACGCTGAGTAAAACTGCACAAGTACCCTCATCTTTGTTTTTTAGGCTGTAGAAATATTTTTTATAGTATTCTAGACCTTCTAAATTTATTTCAGAAGTAGACAATTTAAATTCAGCTAGTGACTGAATAATAAAGTTCCAAAATATAACTACAAAGGTGTTTTTCCACGGGAGTAGAAATCAGTTTCTATGACATCAAAATTAAAACAGAAGTAGTCGATTATTCCCAAGGGAGTTTACATTATGGAGAACGTTTTTCATGCAAAAAAAAAGATAACATTGAAATTATTTATTGACATTTAAATTAAATGTTACATTTGCACAATTTTCAAAATTAATATTAGAAGGAATATTACTTTCGCTTACATTTACAGTTTTTGTGATTGCCCTAGTAGTGGTACCTACTAAAACCTGATTAGCAATTTTGGTTTTATTTTCAATGGAGTTCTCGACATAACCCTCACCGACTGTCGTTGATTTCCAACCAGCATGACGCTTTATTGTCGTGATATCCACACCAGCATCTGCCAGTAATGTCGCTGAAGATCTGCGTAAGCAGTGACCAGTATAACATGCAGCATCAGGTAATTTTAAATACCAAGCTACTACACTCGGAATTTTTCCCATGGTATTCTTGCCAACTGGCTGCGAACTATATTTTCCTGCTTTGTAGTACAAAAAAAGGCGCTTATGCTTGACGTGGGGAGGACGAAGAGACAGGTATTTTCGAAACAATTCAAGCATATTTTCCACATCGGTAACCAGAAAGGTTCGTGGAATCTTTGTCTTAGTGTTTGGAATTTTTACAATCAAGGAAGAGCCTACATCTTCAATATCATCTACAGTTAAATTGACTAGTTCATCAGTTCGACAAGCTCCGGCAATCCCCAGAATTAATCCAACCTATAAAAAATCAAAATACTTAATAATTGAAATACCTAACAACAAAAGTAATCTTACCTTAATCATTAAGAATTCTTTGTCATCTGCACTTGATAGAAAACGGTCGATTTCCCCTTTGTCAATATTTTCGATTTTTTTCGCTTGATATCCGTCACCGGTTCTTTTCAAAAATGCGATCAGCTTGGGGAATTTGCTTATATCTATGTAAATTATCAAGCATGACTTAACCATAGAATATTGCGCCCATAATGTGGAAGACTTGTAATTCCTTGCATTTTCACTGAAGTATGCCAACAAAACATTCTCGCTGTATACTTAAACATTTTTCTCGGCGCACCACTTTTTGAACCGATTGTAGACTATATCGTATAAAGATCTTGACCTCGTAGGCAGTAAATTGCTTATTGCAATATTTACAGCCTCCACAATCTCTTCCGACTCACAATTACTCATTGTGTACTAAACAAACTTTAAACTAAACCAAACTAGCACCTTAATTTGACAATTCTTTTTGTTTGTTTATTTTGTAGTTATGACAATAACTCAATGACTACTAAATAAATGCTCAAATCCGAATACAATAATTCTGGTGCTACTTACTTCATAATGACAAAATATGTGTTTTTAAGTTAATGAGACCGTGGAAAAATATATACCATTCGGGAGAGATGCTATTTTGTATTCGGTCGTTGAGTGAATAAGTCGAAAGCCACTGTTGCTAGTAGATTACAAAAGAAATTTATACACTCAAAAATTAACACTTCACCATACGCTGTTGTGTACCAAATATCATCTCAATACCTCGATCGGTTTTCGAGAAATGAAGGCTATAGTATTTAAGACGGAAAATCTCTATCTCGAAAATAAGGCATTTCTGGACCCATTTATATAAACTTTTTTTTATTTATTAAACATAGAACCTTCCCCTAGCTTTTCTTAACATTATTCTGTAACACTCTGTATTGTAACATTTATATTTAACTTTGTAATTTTATCAGCAAATCGTGTAAAGTTCTGTAAATTTAATAGAATTACTATTATTATGTATTTTTACACAAACAGTTGTGGTAATTACATTCGAACGCATGCATCTACAGTGTTCAGTAATGATCGGCTTGTCTATACAGTCATGTGCGTTACAGATTTTGTAGTGCAGTTGAAATTAAAGTGGAACGTGACATTTCAAGTATGTGCACAATTTAATTGCGCTGTAAAATAGTGTATGAGAGTGAAAAAATATGTATATGTATAATTTTTTCATGCATTAAATGAATAATTACATTCTAATTTTAAAAAAGAATTAGTAAATTTACTTATATATTATGTATTATCAGATTAATTACATTTTACAGAGCATTAGTAACTTTAAATATCTAAGTAAAATTGTCATGGCAGCTAAGGGCATTCATGGTAAATTTACATAAATAATTTTTTTCAGTGTAAGATAGAGACAGTTTTCGTTTATGATCCCTTTTATAAAATAATCTTTATTAGCCTAAACCTAAAATAACTAAACTAATATTTTGATTACACTATCATTAACCGACAGCAATTTAGAATTTTAATATTATTCATAAACACCGCGCCCTATAAGCTTCATTCTCCTCCGACTCTAAACAGCCTGAAAATCAAATCAACTAACCGTGTCAGTTTCACCGATGTTTGCAGAAGGATTTGGTGGGCCTAGATGATAGTGTGACGGGGCCACTCTCTTTATGTTTACATTTACAGAATTCATTGGAACGGCCGTCCCAACTCTAAGTATTTATATCCTAATTAGAATTCTCAGCAACACCCTTACGCTGCGCTTAAATTAATTGGTGTGAAGCGGGAAATAAGTAACTTTATGGTGGAGGTTCGGGTTAATTTATTAGGGTTTGTAGATCCTGTGTGTTTTTTGGCTTCTGGGTTGACCAGAGTAAGGGATAGTAGAAGCAGCGATATCTAGGAAAATTCCTTGACTGTACTTTGAGAGTAATTACACTGACAAACTACGCTGCCGTCAAGTCACAGAAAAAATATCAGACAGTCAAAGCCAAGAATAATTTAGGCGAACAGTAGTAATGAAAAATTCATTACTAGTAGATAACTAGTAATTGAAATTATTAAATAACCTTCCATGTCCATATATCTATGTCCAAAATTTACTTTCGACATATATATCAGATCCAACCTATAGCATACCAAAATTTATTTTGTTTTTAATTAGTTGTACCAACGTAATTCAGCAGATACAGGCAGTATTAAGCGAAGAAATTTGCGCTAGATTTTTCTCAAGGTGCTTATGATCTACATAGTCTCCTGATTTGGAAACACATTTTTCCCAGCGCATAGGTAGTTTTCCAATCCCGTCCTCATAGAATAAAGTAGGTTGTGTCTCCAGCCAATTGGGCATATAGGCTTCAGCCTCATGGTAACTGTCGAATCTCTGACCTCCCAAAGCTTCCTTGAGTGGGCGAAACAGGTGAAAGTCACAAGATGATAAGGCTGTAGGGAGGGTATTATAGCGTCTCCCAGCCCAGTTGCTCCAATTTTTATCTTGTCAGGACTGCAGTATGCGGGCGAGCATTGTTCTGGAGAAGAATCCCTTCTCTCATCGGTAGGTCTCTTCTTCTGCGGCGATATGCAAGTCTGACATCACTCAAAACTTCGCAGTAGTATGCGACATTGATGGTCCTGCATTTATACAAAAAATCAAAATGCAGCAAGCCACGCTGGTCAAAAAACGCGGTAGCCAAAACCTTCCCAGCTGACAGCCGTGACTTGGGTTTGACTGGTCCAGGTTCCCTTTTCAGTCTCCACTCCATACTCGCTTGTTTTGATTCAGGGGTGTAATGGTGCACTCAAGTTTCATCACAGGTGATAACGTGAGTGAGAAATGAGGCTCCCTCAGCCTGAAATCTTGCAAGAAGACGTCCACACACCTGCAAACGGTTCAGCTTCTGCTCAGCTGTGAGAAGACGAGAAACCCACCTGGCACACACTTTACGAAACCCTAGCTCCTCTGTGAGTATAGAAAAAATGCTCCCATAGCTTATTCCAACCTCACTTGCAATGACACTGGTGATTAGACGCCTGTCACCTTCAACAAGCTGTCGAACACGGCTGATGTTGCCAGCTGTGATGCTGGATTCTCAATACGATCACGACCTTCCACAAACTGTTTATGCCATGAAACACTCTAGCACGTGAAAGTTCTCCGAACTGTACAGTCAATCTTATGAAGATTTCGGCCGGTTTTACACCTTTAATAGCGAGAAATTTGATCACAATACGTTGCGCAATTGAAGGGGTACCTCCTGCTTGGACATCGTCACGGCGGTTAATAGTGCGGTCGAGGAAACGCGCTCGCCTACTTTCCCCACTCCTGGCAGCTCTACCCAGCACCCCTAAACGCGGGAACGCTCTAGCACCTACACTGGGCTTCCAGGACCAAAAGTCTCGTTTATATTTGATTCACCCTCGTACCCTTCTGATTTTAGCTTCAGGAATGCAATCAAATTTAAGTATTTTTTAATATCAATATTCTTCTTGAGTGAAATTTCTGTTATCATTGCACCAACGAAATGAAGTATTTTGTGTTGTGCTTAGTTCGCTGAAAAAAATGAAATATACGAATAATCGGTCGGTCAGTGGTCGCGCGGTTTAAGGCGTCAGTACTTGAATCGAGGTGACTAGATCGGAGTTGGTTCGAGCCCAGCTGCCGGTAGACCGTATATAAGCTATATTCGTGGAGAGGTTTGGCGCCCTCTCTGTGGGTATGGTAGGGTGGAAGAATGTTGGCTTGGGTCAATGTGAGAGATTGATACCGGTTGATATTTGACTACCCCCCTAATTAATGAGGTTTTCCAGGTTTCCCTCATTCCTGCACTGAATAGTGGTTAGGGCCTACCAACGTAAGTCGTTCCTGGGCGCAAATGCGGCCTGCTTAATAATAATATGCCGCCCCCTCTCCCGCACAAGTCTCCGACTTCTGGGCTAATCCTTGTGATTAGAATGAGGGGTAGAGATATTATTATTATTATTATTATTAATCCTTTCTCGTTAGTTATGTTAAATATCTTTTTTGTCTACAACATGTTTCGTAAAAAAATGCTGCTATTTCTTCCGAGATTTATCTGACACCAGATTGGAAACAACACACTGGAAGCTTCGTTCTCAATATATGATGGCAAATCATCTTTTGAACTCATACTAGCACTTTCACTATAATTACGAGAAATAATTCAATGACCGTTGCTACGTCAACTAAGAATAGACTATTTTTACATTATGTTGTACTAGAATATAAATTATGCATAATATAATATAAACTATTATTATTAATAATAATATCGATAGTTGTAGATAAAACGTTGTACGCAATACGTGGAATATTAAATTATTACCGCATTTATGTGGTTATACAAACTTCACTTGCGTGCGGTAACAATGTCTATATCCCATTTATTGCATAAATAACCATTATTTGACTTCATATTTTTTATATCGTTCAATAGTTTAGTTTTAAGGGTATCAATAACCAATTTTTATTTGAAATCTTCAATCCGTTTCACTTGCGATAAGTACTGAAAAATCATACTAAATATAGTATTTGGGTCAAATGGAAAGGCAAGCGTCCATCAAATCAGTGAGATGAAAATACGTCCTACGAGTAAATTGTTAAATTGTGTGCCTGAATATATGGAATTATGGGTAGAAAAGAAGTTTTCCTTCTCTTTGTAGTGATATTTACTCGTTCGTCTCATAGCTTCTCTGTATTTGCAGCAGTATTTTTCAGACGCTTTTATAGAATGTATTACTGAAGGAAACATATCCTTTTTAAATAATGTCACACTGGTTCAAGTAAGTGAAAAAGCACGTAAAAGAATTTCGTCTTTTTTATACTCGTAACAATGGACAAAATCTGTATTGTCTAAAAATATCAATTTTCTTAATAAAATGGATGAAATCTTTTTTCTTAGAAATCTACAAGATTAAGGATTAAGTAACCTAAATTTAAAAAATACTTGCGTCAAAATTCTCCGTCTCCTAATATCTTCTTAATTTGTTTATACGTTTTGGTTTTATTTAGTGAAGCTTCTAACCCGATTTCCATCAGCTTACGTCGAATATCTTGAGATATATCTCCGTAAATGTTACATTTTTCAAAAACTTTAACAATTATTTAAGTTATTGCATTCATTGTATTCATTACATTCATTATATTCATTACATTCATTCTGGCATTACATTTACTGCATTTATCCCATTTATTAGTTACATTTGATATATATTTGACATATTTATTATATTTACTACATTTATTGCATTTCTTACACTCCTTACAATCGTTACATTAATTACATTCATTGCATGCATTACTTACATATCTGACATTACATTTATTGCATTTATTACATTTATTTATTAGAGTTATTACAATAATTACATTTACTGCATTCCTTACATTCCTTAGACAAATGCAATTTCAACATCGCAATGTTTAAAATCGCAACCAAATATAAATGACAGAAAGTGATCATAAAATACCAGCTGAGAAATTACCATTGAATAAATTTTGCAAGTAGATTTAGAACATTAAAGCCATTATTGTACCCTATGCATCACTAACTCCCTCCGTTTTGGAAAGGCATGGTTTTATTTACTCAAACTATGTCTGAGATTTGATCCGTAGACTGGAAGCTCCAGTTGCTTTATGAGTTTCCAGACGTCTGTACTCATAAAAATAGTTTCTACTTGATTCGTCCTAGCCTTAAAACTACCTTCCCGACCGTCGAAATGCGTTGTAAAAGGTGCCTCCTTTGTTCATGCACTAAACGCTAATATTTCATGCATGCCTGCCTACGAAATAAATATTTCCTGCATATTGAAGTGAGCGGGGATGTTTTCATATACTCCACCGGGGTTTTTTAATAAAGCATCACGGTGAGTGGCATTTAGCATCATTTCCTCGCTGCCTGACATGCAGTCTTATATTGAAAACAATTTGTAATAAGAGTAAAAACGAAAGAAATATGGCAGGAACAATATTCATAATAAAAAAGAAGTTAGGTTATAAAGGTGGGACATATAAATTGTTCGCTGTACTTTTGAATTGTTGAAATTCATTCACAAAGACAGTTGAAGGGTATCACTAGATTTAATTTCAAAATCTTGTTGATCTATTTGAAATTGTAACTGTTGAATTGTTTGAGTAACAATATTGAGTAGTAATAATTAATAATAAAAATAATTAATTAAATTAATAATTGAGTAACAATAGTATTTAGTGTTGTAAAATTATCCATTCCCGGACGGCAATGCAAATTGTCAAGAATCCTTTAATATGCTTATATTATACTACGAGGTTCACAAACTATTTCTAATAAAAAATAAAGTTAATAATAACATTGTATTGAGATAAAATAAAACTGAAGAACAAGATTAGTATTTCAATATTCTTGCTATTTTGTATTTCTTTCTAGAGCAGTTAGTAGTCTACCCACCTTATGCAGGGTGCCCGGAAAGTAATGGGACCCAGCTTAAACATAGCTTCCTGTGATGAAATAGAACTGATTTAGACAAACTTAGCTTAGTTCAAAAGTGCATCGTTTAGAAGTTACAGGGGTTCAAAGAAAAAACATTGTTTTCATGTTATGGGCATAATTAATAAACGAAACGGCCAATCATGTTCAAATTTGGTACAGTTATGATTTAGATAAGTACAAGCATTGTGAAGTAGTACGTAGTGCCGTATATCGTAGAGGGCGCTCTTGGCAGTTTTTTTGCAATGAATTTTTATCGTATCTTTTTTGCTAGTCCTAATCTGATACACTTGACTGAAAATTATGATGGAGAAATTAAATTTGCGTAGAAAAGCTATATTTGTTCCATTTTGATAAAATGCACCGTTTTCGATAAAAACGCGTTTGAAAATTTCCGCACATTAAAATAGAAATAAATTTTCTAATTTGATCAAGTTACCACTTGTCAAACTGACGTTGATACGCTTAAATTAGATAAAATTGGGTCAAAAGCCTGTCAGATTAATATTAATTATTGTACTGAGTTAGTATTATCGTTGTGTAGTTGAGTAAAGTGTAAATAATTTGAAATTATTAGTATTATTTTATCAAATTTTGAAAACACACCTCGATACAAACAGTTTTCTAACACAGAACGGCAGATATGATTACTGTTTACTGTCAAAATCAATTTAATGGAGGAGCTGTAGAAAGAAGGTACAGTTACATGGATAGCTTTTCTACGCAAAATTAATTTCTTCATCATGATTTTCCGTTAAGGGGGCATTTTCAGTGAGCCGCCATATTGAAAAAGTAAGTGATTTAGATATCATTTTTAAGTATCAACTTCTCTGTTCTCTAAAAATAAATAATATTTTTGCCCTGATTAGACAAATACATACTTCTAGAACAAAGTGCACTACTTGAAATTAATATATTATTATCTGGCTAAAGTCTGGAAAGAGGTTTTTGATACCCTGTTTAACACTGAACTCATTGTATTTTTATAAACAAAACCATAACACTATATTTAAATTTAACCTGCCCATCGCGTGGATTACTCATTATTCTTTCACATTATCACAACAAATTGAGATTTTATAAAAGAATATAGAAAAAAATGATACCTAAATAAACATCGGATTCATAATGCTGTCAATTGTCAAATAAATGTCAGCATTTAGTTAAGCTAGTTTGCCACCACGTGTCGCCACAGTTGTTTTGGCAATTGAAGAGAAGGGTTTCATAGCAGTGTTGCGCGGTTGTGCAAAAAATATTCAAAAAAATGTTTTTTGAGCAATTAGATACAAAATAACATTTTAATAAAAATCAAGGTAATTATTTACATTAGCGTAAAACTCTCCAAACTTAACAAAAAAATTCCTCCTCCCCTATTTTCGAGGGTGTTGATCATGAATCTGGGGTCAGATTTCGGCGCTCGCATGTAGTTTTCGATAAAAAAAAATTTCAAAATTGTAACCTCTATGTATACATTAGGTTAAAATTACAATATAACTCCTTATAACAGTGTGACGTTATGAAATGAACAGAGAAGGCAGATGAGGCAGAGATAAACATTGCAATTTCAACCTAATGTAATGTACAAATAGAGGTTAGAATTTAGAAAAAAAAATTCTGAAAAACTACATGCGAACGCCGAAATATGACTTCAGATTCGTGATCAGCACCCTCGAAAATAAGAGGTAGGAATTTGTTTTGTTAAGATTGGAGAGTTTTACGCTAATGTAAATAATTACCGAGTAAAAAAGAAAAAACTAGGCAAATTCTTCACTAATAAGTCATTACGACTTCATTTCCAAACTTATACCACACTTATAATTTTGAGCAGCTCAAACTTATGACCTATGACTCATGTAAAGAACAGGCGGCAAAGGCAAACTGTGGCAATATCGCACGATGTCTTGCAACCAAGGTCACCGACGAAATTATTATTCAAATTTATTATTTAAATTATACATATGGCGACATCTATAAAGGGTTGTCCGAACTAAAAGAGAAATGTTTCTCATTTCCACCACGATTTTAGACAGGAGCGTGCGAATGCGGCCTTAAGCGTATCAGAATAGGACTAACAAAAAAGATACGATAAAAATGAGTTACAAAAAAAAACTGCCAAGTGCGCCCCCTACGATATGCAGCACTACTGACTCCTTCGCAATGCTTGTACTGATTTAAAACGTAACTGGATCAAATTTCAACATAATTGGACGTTTCGATTGTTAATTATGCCCATAACAAGAAAACATTTTTTTTTGAAACCCTGTAACTTCTAAATTAAGCAATTTCGGACTAAGCTAAATTTGTCTAAATCGGTTCTATTTGATCACAGGAAGCTATGTTCAAACTGGGTCCCATTACTTTCCGGACACCCTGTATATGAAGACAGAAAACTTATGGCAAACTATCAGTCATTTATTTACGGCACACCATACATATACTGTATATACAGTTTGTCAGTTCTCCTCAGTATGCCATAGGAGTCGAGGCAACCGACGACTTATCCGATAGAAAAAACCTGAGTAGACGTAATGCAACATGTAACTACATCTTCTGGCTTGTATTAAATGATGCTACAATTGTGTCTATAGTGTTATATTAATATCAATAACTGATAGTTTACAGCACTGTTTTAATGCGCAAGTGCAATTCATGTACTAGTTGGAAATCAGTTTCTAATTTCTTTGTTGGAACGACACGTTTAGTTCAAGCAGTAACCGTTAGGGGTATAGTTTGTTTGAATAAATTTTTATTTTTCGGTCACTCATGTATAAGGAAGTGATAAATCTCATCATCACTAGAATCCGAGGTATTGCTGTAATTGCTAACTAGCTCCTCTTCATTAGCCACTCATTTTGAAAAACTACAGAATTACATACTTAAAAACCTGCAAATTAATTGTACAACTATAATAACTTTCTCAAATAGCATTATTACCTAAAACTTTAGTTACGTTCATTACCTAGCCTACCAAAAGTTGACTTCTGTTAGCGGTTAGATTCTATCTGTGCATGCGTCTGACTAGTGGTTTCCTAATAATCGTCAAACCGATTTGACTGTCAGCAAACAGTTTCCAAACCATCCACTTTTATGTTGGAACAAAAAATCTTACAACTAGTTCCCGGATTGATTGTGTTGGAACGGTTATATTCGTACGGAGCAAACTCGTGACAGTTTGCTGCTAGTTTGATGGTGTGTGGGAACAAACCTATTATTGTTTTGTACTATAACCACAATTTTAATTTTAAAATATGACATTTATTAAATCTATAATTAATAATATTTTATTCATATTTTGACAAAATATTATTCTTTAAGCAAATCTTAAATTTAGTGTCATTTTAAGAAAAATGTTGAATTAAGTATAAGAATACTATGATGTTAAGAATATGTAAATGTTTATATCAAATATACTGTTTTACAGTTGAATGAATTTTAAAATTTTAAGTATATTATTATACTTAAATACAGATTAAATTTTTGCAGTTATAATGATCGTTCATCCGCGTCCACTATACTGAGAATGTTTAATACGTACCTATGTTTTCCGTAGATTAAAGGTCTTTTAACACACGACTGGATTAGAATTCATAATACCACGCTACCACGCTTCGATTTTATTTAGAATTATTATTATTAATAGGTATTAACATTTATCTCAAAAACGATCTTGTCATTTTGACCAGGATTATTTAAATTCGCTCGATAAGGAGTTTCTGAAGGACTGGAGGGGCCCATAACTTTGCCAGGTAGGACTTGGATTTTTTCAGCAATTGCCATCTTGCTGGATAGTGAATCTTCAATATAAAACTTTCCGCTACCGCGGTCGATTTCCAACCGCCATGACGCTTCTCAGTGGTAATATCACACCCAGCATTGACCAGTAATGTTGCCGAAGAACGCTTCATTCAAATCTTCTGGATCAAGGAGCCCAAGAAATGCAGCCACTTTTGAAAACTTTTTCGAAATTGTGTTGATGCCTACATGTTGTGTAGTACATTTTCCAGCCACAAATCGCAAGAAAAATCTCCCACCGGCATTTTAAGTCGCAGATTGATGTATTTTCAACACGTTCCTACAGCATTGACTGAAAAAGCTTCTTCCATGTTCGTGAAACTTCTTGAAATATATATTTTCGTATCCGGAATGAGTACGTATAGGTAACTGCCTTATAATATCCAAACAGATTAATCCATTGCATCGACAAACACCTGCGACTTCCATGATCGTTGCAACCTGTAAAATCGTGTACTTTTTACCTTAACTTGTAAATATTCCTCATCTGGTGTTTTTTTCGATTTAGTTTCTCTGCAGTATCTTCGCCTTCTTTGGTTTATAATTTCTTGATTCTACTTAGAAATATGAAGTAAGTTTACCATACTTCGAAATATCAATAACCTTCGCACAGTTTCAACATTGATTTTAGCATGGAATATTTTGTCCACATCGAAGAAGCAGCAAACTGTTTCTCCACATTGAAAAAGTAGGATAGTAGCACCTCTTCTGTAACTGCTTCATCTCCTATGCCCTTGTTTTCGCCAGTTTCGTAGACAATTTTGCTTTCCAGTAACAGACGTAATGTTGGTTCTTGGGCTTCATGCTGGATTTCAGTCGCAATGAAGAAATTCTCAGCATTCTCACTAATATTTTGTGTCAATTTTTGCGAAGTTTTTCATTCTTGTTGACAAATAAACAAACGCATGTCACAGAAAATATTCCAACACTTTCTAGTATTCAGGTGACAATCAATATTCTTGATTAAATTGAATTAGTCAAATATGACGTTTTTTAAAACTATAATTTTTCACCAGTTTTCACACAGCTTTCACTCTCCTAATTGACTGGTTTTGACTGTGGTCGTGGATAAAACATTGAATTACATACGGAAAATTAATCAGCCTTTAATCCTCTCGAAAAAATGTAATTCTGGGCTGCGCCTCCAGTGTCTATTTTTTGTCATGAATTAAGGGTTTATTAATTCCATAACTAATAAACATTAATATGTATCATTAATATGTGGAATACGTTCAATAAATGTTATATGTACTAGTATATATACAGTATGCGCCAAAAGTATGGAATAAATTCAATAAAAACGAAACAATTATTTTTTGGGAAAAATCCTCGAACAGGTCGATTTTTAATTTAAAAAATACATATTTTAGCGTAAAATGCGATTTTCATTTGTTTTCGAGTAATGACGTCATCGATATTTTTTTAAATGGCAACACCATATTTTTTTCCGTGATTCTGAAAGATCGTTTAATTCTCTATCAGACAGTACTAAAATGTTGCCCTCTTACATGGGAAAGTTTTCGAGTAAATGACGATTGAATGTTAGAAAACTTAAATCAAGTAAAATAAAGCAAAAACGTTATCAAGTTTAGTTTTTCGAGTTCCATAGTTCTTTTATGGATCACGTAGGTGAAAATCTTTGCAAAGTGTCATTGTCACACCGACTTTCTAATAAGTATTGTAAGCGACATAGAAATTATTATTCAATTTAAAGTATTATGGCACATTTAACTGTTACTCAAAGAATTGAAATTTTAATTCTTATCGGATGCGGAAATATGACTAGAACTCAGCAGGAAGTTTGCGATTTATTTAATGAAAAATATCCAGATCGCCCTATCAGCCAATCAACAGTCAGTAAGGTAGAGTCTAAATTTAGAGAAACTGGCAATGTTGTAAATATTCCAAAACCTGGACGTCCAAGCATTAATGAAAATCAGAAACAGAACATTTTGATAAGTATGGCGGATAATCCTCATAATTCTTCACGATTGGTTGCTTTAAACAATGACACTAGTCAGAGCACAGTGCTACGTATCTTGAGGAAGGAAAATATCATCCCTACAAAATTCAACTTGTGCAGGAACTCAATGATGATCCCGATCGCCGCTTGCACTTTTGCGAAATTCTAATGGATTTATGTCATGGAAATAGAAATTTATACCGGCAAATACTTTTTTAAGATGAGGCCACATTTTATCTGAATGGTACAGTAAACCGTCAAATTTGCAGATATTGGAGTCGGGAAAATCCTCATTGGATGGCAGAGGCACATACCCAACACCCTCAGAAACTAAATGTGTGGGCTGGAATAGTTGACGACAGAATAGTAGGGCCTTTCTTCTTTGAAGGAACCCTTACAGGACAAAGATATTTGAGTTTCTAGAAAATGACCTTGTTCCAGCCCTTGCAGTAATTTTTCCTAACGATAATGACTCTGACATTCCTGACATACCATATGGTTTCAACAAGACGGTGCACCTCCGCACTATGCGCGCCCTGTACGAGATTTTTTGGACAACTGTTTTCCTGGGAGGTGGATCGGCAGACGCGAACCGATAGAATGGCCTGCAAGATCGCCAGATCTTACACCTCTTGACTATTTTTTATGGGGATACTTGAAGTCAAATGTGTACATTAATAAACCACGTAATTTAGAAGAACTTCAAAATCGCATTCGGGACGAAATACGCAGAGTTACCCCAGAAATCATTCATAATGTGCAAGAAGAATTTCTTCACAGACTTGCGCATTGTCAAGAAGTTGGTGGATGGCAATTCGAACATTTAATTTAAGTATAAAATTTAATCAATTGTATTTTATTTTACATACCTCAGAATTGTTACTTTTTTATGGATAAAATTTACGATTTCTAACATTCAATCGTCATTTACTCGAAAACTTTCCTATGTAAGAGGGAAAAATTTTAGTACTGTCTGATAGAGAATTAGACGATCTTTCAGAATCAAGGAAAAAAATTTGGTGTTGCCATTTAAAAAAAAATCGATGACGTCATTACTCGAAAACAAATGAAAATCGCATTTTACGCTAAAATATGTATTTTTTAAATTAAAAATCGACCTGTTCGAGTATTTTTCCCAAAAAATAATTGTTTCGTTTTTATTGAGTTTATTCCATACTTTTGGCGCATACTGTATATTATATAGTAAAGTAAAAGTATTTGTTGTATAAAAATCTGTACGAGAAAATTAATTTTCTTGACCTAGGTCGGAAAAGTAACTTTCCCTACTGTTTGTTTAGTAACGAACTAAAATACTTGAACGGTATTTTGGTATCTGAAACTGGGCCGTACATATTGCTGAACGATTTCGGGACAATATTCTTTCTACCTCGAATAAATTTTCTGTAACCTGAAACTGTCGTCTTAAAGTAAAAATTTTAAGAGGATGAAGATCAGTTGTTGGAATTTAATGCTCGATAGGGCAAAGGTCGAGGGTAAAGCAAGCGTAGGAGAGACTTACGATGTCATAAGATATTTTCTTAAAACGATTTTCATTTAATAATAGAATTCATGGCTGTGGATGAATATTTAAGGAGCACAGGCGGAAAAGTATTATTTATTCATGCGTGTGTGGTTGAACGTTAAGTAACAGGTTACGTTGCGTTGCGTAGGCTTCATGTTTCTGTACATTTTTATAATGCCTGCAAAGTGCCAGGAATAAGAAAAATAATATGTGACGTTTTAAGGTATACGAACATATATTTGAATTGAATTTATACCAGACGATTCAAAACTTATCCGAAGCACTTTAGGAAATGGGTCAATACCGCAAAAAAATGTAATCAAAGTCTAAAAGATTTCAAGTAATAGTTATTTACGTTACATGGCCGGGAAATGGTATACTAAAGTACAAGTTTAGATGTTTACGGACGAGGCGACGAAGGAGCCGAGTCAGGAATTTCTAGATGAGTAATTTAATGACATTTCACGGCCGCGTATTGTACAACGTTTTATTTCATACTGTGTTGTATTAAAAATTAAATTTTAATGTTTTATTTTACATAACCTGCCTGTATGTAGGTGTTAGCGTGGTTTCGATTCTTGTTTTATCGCATTTCTTTTGATTTAGCTTAGTGATGTAAAAACAAAAATAACAAATTTGACAGTTTGTCACCCCGTGCGTATTTTGCGATTTTCGTAAAAAATGGAAGAAATCGAGCTGAAATGTGCTGAAGCAACCAGTAAATTGGTGCCTACGAAGTCTTCTGCTCGTTATGAGAAGGAATACCAGCTCTTTAACGTGTGGAGAAAAACCTATAAGGTGGAAAACGGCCTGAATGAGAATATCCTTTTGGCGTACTTTTTGGATATCTCCAAAAAGATGATTCCTGCGACAATGTGGGCAAAATATTCGATGCTCAAGTCTATGCTGATGGTAAAAGAAGGAGGTGATATTTCAAAATATCCAAAACTAGTGGCTTTCTTAAAAAGGCAAGCAGTTGGTCATCAGGCAAACAAATCAAAAGTTTTAACAAGAGAATAAGTTAATAGATTCATGAAGGAAGCCCCATCAGAAGAGTATCTTTTGATGAAGGTAAACAAGTTTAACCTTTGCATTAGTTTTGAATTAAACAATGTGCATCTTGAATTATATAGGTACTCAATGTCAATTAATTACAAAAAATACATTTCTTGGTTTCGTTAGTCGAAATTTCATCAATTTGACAATCAGTTTTAAACCATTTTCTCTATTGCTACAGGTAATCGCAATGATAGGCATTGCTGGTGGTTGTCGGCGAGAAGAGTTATACCATATGACACTAAAAGACATTGAAGATTGTGGCACCAAATTAATTATAACCATTCCCATTTCTAAGACGAATACAAAACGGGTATTCACTGTATTGAGTGACGACAATGAAGGAATAAACTTTCTGGAAATATTCAGAGAATACGTTAAGCTCGGATCTAAAAATATGAAGGAAGATTTTCTTTTTTTTGGGTTATAGAAGAGGAACATGTGTTTCCCAAAGAGCGGGCATACATACCATTGGGGGGGCACCAAAACAATTGCGGGATATTTGAAGTTGGAACACCCAGAAAAATATACGGGGCATTGTTTCCGCAGAACATCTGCCACTTTTTTGGCGAATGCGTGAGCTGATTTATCAACACTGAAGCGTCATGGTGCATGAAAAAGATCATCTGTTGCGGAACAATACATTGAAGATTCCTTAGAAAACAAAAGAAAATAAGCAAGGGTGATTCAAAATGGAGAAAACTTTATAGAGGTTCTTCAGACCAAGCAACAAACTATATCCACCACCACTACCGTGTCTAGTGAAGATTCTGTCCCTAAAGGTATTCCTGCATTCAGCCTGCAAGGAAATTCATATTGCACAGTTGTTACTGTTAATTATAATTATAATTAGTTTTTATAGGCTTGATTTTGTAGTTTTAAAGATAAAATCTTTTAAAAAAGCGAATATTATGTTTTTTTAAAGCAGTCCGGGAAGTAAAAATTTTCCGGACTCACTACTTTAATGAGTTATTTCCCGGACTTAAATGATCCCGGGAAGTAATTCATTACAGTACAGTATGAAATAAAAAATATTAACGTTATGACAATACTGAGCTGCTTATTTGTATAACTGTACTCCTAGTCCTAGTCTAAATTTCATTAAGATAAAAAGCAGTTAGAAAAATTTGATGTTTATGGTTGCATTCTTCGCTCACATAAGACGTACGTGGCTGATCGAGGCTTTATGTTATACAATAACTTTTTTTTCTAACCGTCACAAAACTATTACATTTTTTGACTGTCAGGAGTGTCTAAAGCTGACATTTCTCTTATTGACAAAAAAATGGCATCTTAGTAACAAAAGTATTCACTTTTAATCCTAAGAGCTGAAGTTGACATTTTTAATCCTTAAAAGTGTTAATCAAGTTTTAATTCGCAAAATTTTATTCAACAATGTTTATAATATATTTTGTTTATCCACATTGATATTAAATACAAGATTGAACAAGTATTAAAGTTAAATAAACCACTAAAACTCCCACTACCCTTATTCTTGGAGCAATTCTCAAAGCAGTCCAACACGTTCTCTTTAATAGTTATATTATTTTCAGATGTTGTGAAATCAGAAATGATAACGGTGCTTGGTTTATCATTCCCACTATCAATTTTCAGTGCTCTCTTCGCAATATTTCTTTTATTCAAATGTGAGTCTTCAATGTAGCCACTGTGCTCGATCTTCGTCATCCATGTCTTTCAAGACAAGTGAGGTCACCACCGCCGTCAACTAAAAGGATAGCAAACGTTTTCACTTTCCGAAATAATCGACGTTCTACCAATTCGGGTGGACGTAAAGCAACATATTTTTGATAAAAACTTAAGGAATTAACTCCCAGCACAGTAAAAGTATGTGGTCTCTTGATTTTGATCTTAGAAATTTTTATAATTAAGGAGGATTTTACATCTTCAACATTATCAATTGTTAAATTGATTAATTGAGTTAGTTAAGTTAATAATTAATTAACTCAAACAATATAGCAATAGTAAATTTTCTGAAAAAGACAATGTCCGGTAATCAATACATTTTTTACGTTTGCTGGTTACACTCTATTTACTTTCCTGATTCAATAATTTCTGGAGTTCATATGAATTCTTCCATTTCAAATAACAGATAGTTATTTTTATGGATTTAAATAGGAACAATATGGCGGTTACTGTGTACCCAAGTTATTTACTTAATAGCATAGCAACCACAGACCAGCTGTTGAAATTATTATTATTCATAAACGAAGTATCATACGATTTTAATAATATAAAATATTATTATAAAATTAAAATTGATCGACAAAAAAATTATGTGTTTAACTTGGCAGTAAAGTAGATTTAATGCCTTGGTTGCTTTAATAGACTCGGCTGCGCTTAGAACCTTGTACTTTACTGCCTAGTTAAACAAATAACTATTAACTTGTTGGGTGTAATCCTTTTACTTTTTGAAACAATGACAGTCAGTCCCTTTTCACCTTGCATGTACATTTATTTTGGACCTTGTCTGCGAAACTGTAGTAATGAATATTATCAATTTAAATTTTACTAAATTATTGTATCAGCTCCCAAGTAGTATACGATACTCTAAACAGTAATCTCACTGGTTCTTGCTTGCGAATGTCGAAATTAATTTACAAAGAAAACAGGAGATTTCGAAAACAATGCAGGCAAGGGTTTAGGAGTAGGTAGGATTCTTGTGTTTTCCTTTGTAGGATAATAAACAAACATAATTAGAGATACGGAGACGAAGACGGGTGCCTAAGGCAATGAATACTTTTTCTTTGTTGGTTCAGATAATTAGTTCGCATGATAACTTATTATTTCACCACAAAGTTGTTGGATTACTACACATTAAGGTTGGTAAGTTTCCAAAATGGGGGGTAAGTCATTGTTGAAGTAATATTTATTATACTGGGTCAAGTACGTTACGACGAGCAACGTCTCACCTGTGTTGCCACATTATGGCTAAATATTTTTATTCTTTCATCAAACTATTATTCGCTAATAATAATCCAAGAAAATAAGAAAGCATTCTGAATTTTCTTATAACTGATTTTTAACAATAGTATTAACTTGGCCATGCAAAATATGTTGATAAAGTACAGGTTCCACACTTATCTTTCATTAAAAGAAAATAAATAAAGCAGAGGTATTTACCTATTTGAATTTGTATTCCAACATTTATATTCAAAACGGTACATCATATTTTATCAAATAAAAAGGTCAGATCACTAAATAACTCCCGAACTTTGGGATTGTACTGCTGGTTGCATATTTATATTTCTTTCAACTTCATCGTGATACAGACGTACAAATTATTGCAATAATGACACTCCCTCAAAACAATTTTTCAAGAACTTTTCGTTAGATCTCTATTGGTGAGTGGAACAATTAAAAACTTTTGCTGAAAGTTGAAAGAAGATGTCATTAGAAATACGTCATCAGTTTAAAATAATTCATCAAATTCGTTTAAAGAGTGTCGTTATTATGACAGCAGATACTACGTAGTTAAGCTTTTTTATGATGTCTAATACTAGCGAAAATATTTAAATTTGGCAAACGGCCAACGAATTAGTTTGACAGTCTGTATCAATAGGTCAGTGACAGCCTGAAAAGGAGTTGAAATAATGGTTTGAAATTATTTTTTTAAGGTAAACATGCATTTAAAAATTGTTTTAATCGCGTAATATACTAATTTTTCTATATCCTCTTAAAATTAATGACATTATGACTGAATCACCCTGTATATGGATAATTTTGGTATAATTTTGTTCCTTTTGGCAAATATTGCAGAAATTGAGTGACCCTTTTTATCCATGATCTTTGCAAAAAATTTATAACATTTGCTACAATAGTTAATAACTCATTTTCTCATGACATGTTATATAAGGTGTTCAGTAAAGAATGGGCCATACTTTAAGGCTTACCTTTGTACAAAGCATTTTTTATTTTTTTTTCGATAATTTTCTTTTTAGATGGATAATTGTATTGGAATTTTGGAAAACAAGATTTTTTTGTGAGACAAATACGAATATGTAATTGATTTTAGGGTTAAATATACAGGGCGTTCAGAGCACCTGTCCCACAATAGGTCTGTTCCCACAAAAGTCACTGATTGGTTTTAAACTGCTACAAATATTCAACCAGTTATGTTTTGAATGTGTTTTCAGTGCATGTAACTTAAGAAATAGTTGGTCGAATGTGTCTGACAGTTTCAAACTATTTCCTGACTGCTGTGTGAACAAACCTTAAATTATTCCTTTCAAATTTTTTTAAGGATAGATGTTTTTGGAGAATGATTAGTTATTTTGAGTCTTCGATTAGTTTTTAAAAAAGTATACTTGCTGTATGTCGCCAAAACCATTTAAAAGAAAACTGCATTGTTAAGTTTGTAAATCAATACAAATTATTAATACAAAAAGTTACAGTTAGTAGTGTATATGAAATAAAACACAGTGAAATATAATATGAAAGAAAGACAACATTTAATGACCTCAAAGCTTTGTATTTGAAAAACGATCCTTTTTTATTTTAGGTACCTACTTATGTAAAGAATTACCATCAGTACCTCTACATTATTAAAACATTCGTTTAACGTGTTTATATCATATTTAATATTTGTTGTTCCCTTTTCACAGTTTTAATTAAAAAATTAAATAAAGGCCTCTAACGAGAATGACCCGCAATAATCAGGCACGCAATTTTCTCTCACAGCGAGTGTCCATATTATACACCTTCCCGAGACCACCATTAGGGCTTTCTCCCGCTGTTCGAAAACTTCAAAACTTTTTCCTTTCTGCCTTCCCGTCCGAATTCCATCTCTGAATAAACATTAACCTACTTTAAATTGACGTAATAATATTCAATGCCGTTTCTTGTGTTTCAGGTATGGTCCGTTTCTTCTTGTAGAAGTTTTGGGAAGGCTGGCGAATGTAGTCTTGCAAAGTTAAACAAGAGTCTGTTTGTTTTGCCTTCAAGTGAAATTAATAAGCTTCGGGGAAGGTTTAAAAATTAATGGATGGTCATAAAGTTTGGATTCCGAAGTAGGTACTATTCTTACTTTCTTGAAATGCGAAGGAGTTTGCTCAGCCAATCTGCCAACAATGTTTATCAAACATTTATCGGAACGGTTTAGCTTGAGCGGAATTACTGAGCTAATAATAATTTTAATTTATCATCCAACAAAAGATCAAATAAATAAATCAGATTTATCTATGCAAAAAAAACGTTGCTGTAAGAATAATGAATAAAAAAATTGTGCTACAAAGAAATGTCTAAAAATACTTTAGTTTTTAGATACTGAGTGTTGAAATTTCAACAAATTTTCAGAAGTAGCCTTAAATAATGGCTTATCTAATTAAAATTAAAAACAATGGAGCAATTTGAAGATAAGTTCTACTTGTAATATTATTCAATTATACAGGGTGTCTGTGAAAGGTTGGGAAATCTCGGAGTTGGAGATACTGGTGACCAAAAAAAGTCGATTGAGCCAAATATACCTTATCCGAATGTTGCTGGTTTCAAAAATACAGGGCGTTCAATGCTGGAATTTTATTATGAAATATCTCAATAACTTTGAAACCTGTTGAAGTATTAAAAAAAAATTGGCACAATTATATTTTTTGGCACGGTAAATAAGAATTTTTAACTAATTTTGACGTCACTAGTAGAGGGCGTCACTTATGGCACATTACATTTCCTTTAAATGGCAGAACTTTTTTGCAGCTTAGTGTATCCATCTGACTATAGAAACAATCGATTTTCCTACCTGTTGCATCTGAAAAAGGTATACCCTGTTGAAGTCGTTAGGAGTAACAGTTTTTGAAATAATCCTATTTGAAATATTCAGTGCACCGATTGAAAACTGTTATCGTTTCAGGTAAAGTGCCTTTTCTACTAAAAATACAGCAAAATGTTACTTGAAAAAGTTTTTCAGAACGGTAAATTATGGAGGCGTGCAAAATTTCAAGAAGATCAGCGAGGTTTGATTTTGAAACCATTTTTCAACAAAGCACAAAGATTTTATCAAAGCAGGCCGATCTTTTTGAAATTTTGCACGTCTCCATAATTAACCGTTCTAAACAACTTTTTCAAGTAACATTTTGCTGTATTTTCAGTAGAAAATGCACTTTACCTGAAACGATAACAGTTTTCAATCGGTGCACTGAATATTTCAAATAGAATTATTTCAAAAACTGTTACTCCTAACGACTTCAACAGGGTATACCTTTTTCAAATGCAACAGGTAGGAGAATCGATTGTTTCTATAGTCAGATGGATGCACTAAGCTGCAAAAAAGTTCTGCCATTTAAAAGAAATGTGATGCGCCATAAGTGGCTCCCTCTACTAGTGACGTCAAAATTAGTTAAAAATTCTTATTTACCGTGCCAAAAAATATAATTGTGCCGATTTTTTTTTTAATACTCCGACAGGTTTCAAAGTTATTGAGATATTTCAAAATAAAATTCTATCATTGAACGCCCTGTATTTTTGAAACCAGCAACATTCGGATAAGACATATTTGGCTCAATCGTCTTTTTTTTTTGGTCACCAGTATTTCCAGCTCCGCGATTTCCCAACCTTTCATAGACACAGACCATAGCTCCAGACAGGATATTGACAAAGGCTATAAACCTTTTATGTTATACCTACCCACATACTGAATTGGTCAAAAATATCACAAGCGGTTTAGAAATTGAGAATGTTAAACTTATTTTTTAATTTTTTTAGTTCTTGCAGGTCAGTTTGTTCTTTAAACTGCACTTACTCTGATTCAATCGCCAGTAAGTAGTACCTGATCGCCTGCTTCTTGGGCTTCTTGCTGGATTTCTGCCGGAATGAAGAAATTCTCGACATTTTCACTCATTTTTTGTGTCGATTTTGCACATTTTTTCACCCTTGTTGACAAATAAATAAAGCATACCATAGAAACGATAGAAAAACTTTCTTATTCAGCTGACAATCAATATTCTTGATTAAACTGAATATATCAAATATGACGTTTTTTAAAACCATAATTTTTCGTCTGCCCTCGCACGTTTTTCACTCTCCTAATTGACCGGTTTTGACAGTGGTCGTAGATAAAACGTTGAATTACATTCGGAAAATTAACCAGCCTTTAATACTCTCGAAAAAATGTTTTTTTTCTGGTGGATTAAAGGCTTGTTAATTTTCTTATATAATTGATAACTATTATATATTGCTTTATTTTTAATTTGAAGTTAGTATTCTATTATATTTCCAATATATTTATTTTTTTATTAATAAGAGTACTTGATTCTTCGAAATTAAAATAGCAAATTAGTTTCTAATTGGAATTGAATGCAGTTTCCAGAATTGTTTCGTAAAAATGATTTCAGTTTTTCGGAAACACTCTATATAGACATCTACCTTCGTACTACATTCAAATGTCATATAGTAACCGAACAAATGTAATAAAAAGAAAATTCTGGATCGCTTTGAACGCTAAATAAAAGAAGACATGCGAAGAATGTAGGGGATCGTTCCTTTGTTGGGATATTTCTGCGTCTCCCAATGTTTGTACTAAGGTCTGTTTCACACAAAATTGATTACTTTACAGAAACTCGACGAACCACCAAAGTAACGTATGTGGAAGTGTTTAAATCATAAATATTAGTTTTGAATATTATTTGAGACTTCATTGGGTTTGTTCGGATAAGTGATTTTTTCACATTTTGACTGATAATAGCTATTTTACAAAATTCAAAATAGTTTACAAAAGTGGCACTTTACCACATTGAAATTTCACTTTACTGTATAGTAATGTCACTGTTAATAAAAAACAGAGGATGCTTCTCGAACGGCATTTAAAATGTCTTCAGAACAATTTTCTAAATTGTCTTCAGTAGCAAGATCCATTTTTATAATTAATATATAACTCAGATTCATTTCGACTTATAAAAATGAAACTTAACTGTTTCTATATAAATAAACAAAGTCGTGCCCAGTTACGGATATCCTACACAAGTATGTACCTACTAAGCAATTTTTTAAATTTGCAATTTTAGAATGCTTTTATATCTATCACTATTTGCTTATAATTTCCCACTAAAGCTTCATTCACATAAGATTAGTGCGGTTGCATTGGTACTGTAGAAAAGTTATTAAAAAGGGCGCCGTATTCTTGAAATAGTGTTTTCTACAAAATACAAATAATTTTAGACATTTAATAACTGAATAATCTAGGGTTTAGCAAATAATAGGAATGTTAACTCATCCCACCTGCAAATATTCAAAGATACTGAAGTAAAACGGCGAGAAATACGGGTGACTTTTGTAACATTCAGATAAACTTAACAGTAACGCCTTTGTACTTCAGTTGTATGGCAGAAGCTAAAAGCATTTTATTTTTTACCAATCCTTTTCCAGCAATCATACAAGGACCAATCAGAAAACTGCTTTTTTGACAGTAAACAGAAGATTCACATTTTTGCAAGTTAAGTTTTTAAATTAGATTCTAATTTAGATATTTAGTTTAGAATTGATTTGTTTCTAAAAAAATGATTGAAGAGGAGTGTTTGGTTTAGAAACAGTTACTTTTGCTGCTCTTATTCGCAGCAACGTCAATATGTATAAAAACTATACATGCAAAAAAAAATGAAAAGAAGAACTCGGAGATGGTGGGTGCGACCTATTAACCGCAGATAGCACAGGCAAAGTGATTTCTATAATTTATATAAAGAAATGCGAAATGAGAATGCCGATTATTTTTTCATTTCACCCGAATGACAGTGACAGTGTTTGATGACTTGCTGAAATTAGTGGGGCCTCATTTAACATACAGCATACTAGTATACTGTGATTTAACCAAACATTCAAATAGACCATCTATTCCTGCAGATTGTAGGCTTATAATTTATCTAGAGTAGGCTTTTAATTACTATTCGGCAAATGATAAAAACCAACAATTTCCGTAGATAGGGACGTAGTTGACAAAACATAAACATAACCTCTCTGAAGGTCAAGAATCTTGAGTTTTTGCATGTCGCCAACTTACAGCGGAAAAATTCCCCAACTTCTTAAGTCTACAGTAATTTTATGTAAACAGAGTAAATAATATTTAACACCATATAATTACAATACAACAGTACGACTGTAGTGCCATTGCACTAACGTTTATCTGAACGTTACTTAACACAGCATGCAAAAAAGTAGTATAAACAAATCTCATATAGCTTTTAAGTTACTTGCTAGCTCATACTCAGCAACTATATTCTTTTTCTAAACTTGTTGTTTAATATACTATTATAGTTATATTTTTACAGAGTTTTGACAGCTGACAAATAAATAAACAACTGCTACCTAAGTTAAGGTTGTGTTTGACAGTAATAATAATTTTATTTTCAATGTAAATGATAAAAATAGAATATTATTTTTTTTTTGTATTGTGCTTATTGTTCTATTCTATAGTCTATTCCGATACATATCATTTAATGTTTTTTCAGTTTTGTTGTTCTTGTTTTGTTGTTATGTTCTTCATTAATTATTATAAGGTTTAAACAGTTCAGTATCATCGCCAACATTACCATTTTAAAGTTATTTCTTTTTAAATATGTAGAATATTTAGTAAAAAATGCAAAAATTTTACAAAGAAAAATCACCTCTAACACAATTTTAGATGTAGCGATTATAGGTGCTTATATGCCGATTGGTAGATTGGTTTCATAATTAGATGAACTATGACAAGCTCTAAGGTGATTTATAATTGTTTTTAAGGATCTTTCATATGTTTGCCCTTTTTCTAAATGTAGTAGTTAATTTACAAGAAAATATGTAAAGATTGAACGTATTGTCAAACAATTGCCTTATAATTTTCATATTATTACACACGCCACATGGAAACTACAACTATGACATACGTGTAAATACACCGTTTCTGATAAGTAACTTACACGCTTACAAGTCGAAATGAAAGTCGCAAGGGAGACTCTGTTAGAAGCTGAATTTCCCTAATGTAATCATTGCACTTTAATTAACAAAGATTTCTCTAATTAACTACACTCTAGTGCACTTTATTGCTGCACTATAATCGCTATTGAACATTCTGAATGCTATTCTCCAACAGCTCTATTATTTCTGACTGAATTTCAGGAATTATCTGCAACCTAGATATTAGTTTACTGGTGCTGCTGTAAAGTGGCGTATCGTCGGGAATTTTCATAATAGTTTAATTTCATGTTGAAAAGGTTTTCGCAAAGATACGTGCTTCCCAACATTGGGCCCATCTTAAGCCTTAAGTTTTGTTGGGGTAACTTTAAAAAGTTCTTGCCTGGTAAAAAGCATCACATTGCAAATCATATTCCAGTTAAAGGTCTGCTCTGTTTACGTTCTCAACAGGCATAGTAAAGCATCTAAATCAGTTTTCGAAGTCTTCTACAATTGTGTCAATGTATTTTATATGACATATATATGAATCTCCTCAAAATCCGTCATTTCTTAAGTCTTTTTACAATTTGGAAAATCATATATTTTTAGTGAACACTTTGGTGAGTAATACAGTGTATGACAGGATATTGTTTTGTTTTAAGTGTCCTTCAAATCCAATTTTAGTTCATGTCCTAGCTCTGGTTCCATCAGTGACAATACAGGAACATTTATCGAATCCCGCATAGTCTGATATCACAGCTTAAAAAATATCCGTATCCTTAGTTGTACGATGGTCAAGCATCTTCTCTGTTACACTGATGTCCTCTTGAATAGTTCGAATAAAAATTACAAATTGGCTGAAGTAGGATAGGTCACTGCAGTCAAAGGAAGTTGCAACCAATAAATAAAATAGTCAAATTGCTATATTTTATATTTGAAGCAATAAGATAGTAATATATAATGATTATGTTTGCACTAACAGCTGAATATTGTTTGTGAGTGAGTTATCTTCTAACAATTGTCTCTAAATGATAAAATCTAGCAACATTTTTCTCAAGGTCTTTTCATTTTAATTACGTTCTTCTAGTTATGATATGGTTATAGACATTACAGTGAGGTTTTTTGAATGTAAGAAATAACTTGTTTGTGTAAGAAACTGACTTCATCTTTGACAAAAAGATCTGGACATTCAACCGATCATGTAATATTCCCATCACTAAATCGTATTTTTCCATTTTACATAAAATATTTCTACTTATTATCTGGCTTCAGGCAATATAGCAAGGTTTTGTAAATGAAACTTTTTCGTTTAACAGAATAACATCGTTTCAAATAGGTTATTGATCTAAATGGACATATGTCTGGATCAATGTCATAAATCTATAACATAAAAATTGATTTCATTCTACTAATATCTGGCATCTTAGTTTATTTGGAAATTTTTATCTGTATCTGTAATAAGAGCAGTAGTAGTTCTAGTAATATAGATTCATCATAAACAAACCCTTACATAGTTGAATAGAAAGAAGAATATCAAGTACAATTATATTTGACCTGACATGAAAAATCGTTTCTTAACTGAATCTTAAATAAGGTACTAGCGGTATTTGACCAATAGCTGTACGGTACCAATGCATTGACCAAGAAGATGACTTGCTGTATTATGTTGCTTATATATAGTATGGTTAACAGAAATGAAGTAACTAACAGGATTTTTCACAATGACACTTCACCTTCCAACAGTACGTCTTTTGAGGTTGTTACAATGGAATCATTCAGGTGAATGTAATGCATGAATCAGATCATTTTGAGAAAAATGTAAAATTTTATAAATCATATTACCGATGGCAATAATTGTACTAGTACTATAAGCATTAACTAAAAATTAACCAAATTTCAGGTTCAACAGATCTTTCTATTTGTTTTTACCATAGTTAGAGCAGATAACATATTTTTCCTTTAGTACAATAACATTGCTGGATACATCAGCACATTGTTTGAACCGTTCCATGATAGATGATGTCCAGAGAGCAACGGAGGGAGAGGGAAAACTGGATTAATTAGAATATAGAGGAATATGGGAGAATTTGCCGTTCGGATATAGGATGTAATCAATGTCAGACAATAAACATAGCGTAATAAATCGATTTGTAAACTTGGAGAGCGCGCAAAGTACCGAGGTCGCCGTTAATTCGGGCTCTGTCCCTTTGGGGGTGAATGCGAACACCGACGTAATAAAACGTGTTTTGTTTGAACTTTTGGAAGTTGCGGTTATCCATTAGATTGAATGAGGTGATTAATCGGCGAAATTCAAGTGTGCCAGACTGTTCTGGCTCAGGTTTCATTTGCGAATGGGTCATGGAAAAGGATAATGTATGATTTCCGAGATATCCACAAAGAAATTAGAACCACTGTGACATAGTTTTCACTAACAAACGAAACACAAAAGACCTAGTAGTTTTATATACAAGTTGTGATAAAAAATAATGGAAATGTCGGGGAATATTAGACCGATTGTTGTATTTTCAGTAGAAAAGCACTTTAACTGAAACGATAACAGTTTTCAATCGGTGCACTGAATATTTCAAATAAGATTATTTCGAATAAGGTATACTTTGTTCAGATATAACAGGTAGGGGAATTGATTGTTTCAATAGTCAGATGGATACACTAAGCAGCAAAAAAGTTCTGTCATTTAAATGAAACATGATATGCCATAAGTGGCGCCCTCTACTAGTGACGTCATAATTGGAAACATATTTGAATTTCTCGTTCGCAAAAACCCCCGATTTTCAAATTTTATGTAAATATTTCCGGACACCCTCTATAGGATATACTGTCAAGATAGGCTGCATATTAATATTGTCTATAACACGCGATTGAAGGAGCACAAGTGCCATTTAAGGAATAGTGAGAAGTAATCATAGTCGCAATATATGCGACAGATATGGACAAATCTAAGGGTCTCCAGTGTATGTGAGAGAAAGAGAGAATTCTGGCCAAGACTCTACAAATAAGGAATAGAAATCACCTATACATTTTTAAACCTCTAAATACCTGTTGTAAATTTTTTCTTTATATTCTTTATTCTTTGATGAATAATAAAGTTGAGATATGTTTATATTGTATCATATTATCATTTCTTTTTTCTGTAAACCATTCCTTCTAATGTACCATAAATTCGATATTCTCCAAAACTATAACAGGGGAAAACATAACATATTTGTAAACTATCAATAAACTTTTCTTACTGCATATTTCAAATATGTCGGTTGTTGGTGCTATTTCTCCCCTAGGTACCTGCATCGTTAAATTTTATACCGATTGGTTGGCTCGACTTCTGTTTCAATGTCGCCGTATTCGCATGACGTTCGCTCTCCGATTGCTACACATCCACTAAAACCAAATTGAATTGATGGACTTGACGCCTACTTTAACTGAAGCGGTTTTGCGGAGGCGAACAATTTCCTTCGCATCGGGAATATTCTCAACAAAATTCACGGGAAAAACATGAAAGTATGTACGCCTAGGAAGATGTTATCGTTCGTACGTCTGAATGAATATATTGGATGAGTACGCAGAAAAATAAATACTCCGCATGTAAATGAAAAGTGTTAGAGCCAGCTGCTGTTTGATTACGTTTTAAAAACGTGAATTCATTTGCTTTTCAATTTTTTGGTGGGCATAATGCTGAATGTCTAAACCTTTTGGGAAAATGAAAACAACTACACTATGTTTTGATTAAAATATTAAGTTAAGTTAAAAAATACACAGTGCGCTTCTTGAAAGAGGCAATGGAGGTCGTGGAAATAAATAATTTTCATTAAGCAAAGTGGTCTAAAATGTTATAGAGAGTGGTTCATAAGTAATGATCCATGGACATCATAATATTATGATTATCCATCAAAATATGGTGCCGTAGTCACTTCCGTCACAACCCATCATTTTTTTATCGCATCCACTAATGGAATTTCTCCATTTCTTTTAAATACTGTCCTTTAAATTTCTCCGGCAAGATATAAAACGTAGTGGCATTGGCTTCATTTAGAATGCCTACAGGCACATTATCGTCATTTACTTCAGTTCCACACTTTTCTGAACATTTTTTACCACTCGTTAGGTGTATAATTTTCTTGACAATTGCAAAAATATTCATTAAAACTAACTCAAGCAGGCTTTGACTTAAAAAAAACTGTTGATATAGCGAACAAATGAAATATCGTGCCTTTACCACAAAGTATAACAAACTTTAGAAGTTGTCAAAAAATCACATTGCAGTTGCTTTTATGTTACAAAAACAAGACAAAAGAATGCAGAGATATAATATATTTACGAAATACGAGACATGATTTGTGTAAATTACAATAGCCGTGCCGCAGCTAGAAGATATTTTTAAATGTACCCAAACCGCAGACTGCCAGATCGTTAACATTTATCATAAACTTTTTATCCATTTGGGTGAATTTCATCCTATGCGAAGGATTGCTCGTCCAAAAATGGTGACTGTCCAACAAGAAGAAGAAATCTTGATGAGTGTAGTTGATAATCTCAAAATAAGCACTAGGCGCTTACGTGCAGCACCAGGGATGAATAAAACAATTCTAAACGTTCTAAATGACGAAAGACTTTATCTATGTCATTTTGCTCCTGTCTACAATTTGTTGCCTAACGACCTACTGCAAGAACAAAATTTTGCAGCATTTTATTACAAAAGCAAGGTAATGAATCTGCATTCCTAAACAAGATATTATCCACGGACGAGGCCACCTATGAGACGTGGAGTATTCAACTGCAGAAATAGCTACATTTGGGAACAAAAAAAATCGCATTTAGGGAAACAAACGCATTTCCAGCATGAAATTTTCATAACTATTTTATGTGGCATTGTTGATCATTTTATAGTTGAAGATAATTTGCCAGGCTTGTTAAAAGACGTGCCACAACACCTGCATATGCCCACTTCTCGTTACTGGTTGGAAACATCTTGAACAAACAGTTTCCACATAGATAGATTTCCTTGGCCACCTCGTAGTCCCGACTTTAATACTTTAGATTTCTGCTTTTGGGGCCATTTGACAGATCTTTTATCCCGCGAAGACCTTCTTCAAAAGATTCATGATGATATTAATATAATTTGGAAGAAGGAAGGTATTTTATTTAAAGTAAGGCGATATTTAATAAGCATAAGAAAATGTATTAAAGTTGTTTCTATTGTAATAATGTTGTAAATTTGTTGGTCATTGTGAAACTATTTATTTGTTGTAATTAGTTTTAATGAGTATTGTTGACTGTTATCATAAAGTCAATGTACATTGAAAGATGTAGCAAACATACCTACAAAAAAGTTTAAACTGATTATATCGGCAGAAGACACTGTAAACAGCCTGTATGTGGTATATTGAATTTGAGCTTACGATATGATAAAACTCTCAAAGAAACCCTATACCGAATTTCAAGGAAAAGTCTCAAAAACTTTTTGAAATATTGAGATGTTTTTTTCTACATCCTGTATCTTTTTTAATATTAACATTCGAACAAAGACAATATGCTCATACCAGTGTAAACACTGCTCATACGGTATATTTTAATATCTAAAATCTACAGTTAGTCTATGATGCATTTATTACAAACCACCATGGATAAACCAAAATAGCAGTTTAAACGAACAAATTAAACGAATTTGCTTACTGACGTGCTTTTTGGAAAAGGAGAAATTCTTAGTTTCTTCACTTATACTGTAATATACTATTAATGGATTGCCCAATATATTACCACATCCTACGTTTCATTCGTAACATTTTCATACTCACCTTGTATATATTTGTCGATTTCTGTTATTTTTACCAGTACTCAACAAATTTCAGTCTCGTTAAATTGTTTTTCTTTTCAGCATGCATAAATCATTCAAAGACGACGTATTAACAACTTATATTGTCCTGAATAGCTTCGGGTTCAAACTATTAACTGAGAACTATAGTGGACATTTTTATTACTGCTCGTTTCATCGAGAGCGACATCAATATGTATGTACTGAATAGTTTAACAGAGTACTAGCCACATGGCTCACTCATGTTTAACTCAGAGATGTGCCAGAATAACATAAAAAATGAGCAAAGGAAAAACGAGGGTTCTCGAAAGGTAAAAAGTCTCTTGCACGAATGTAAAACCTTTTTAAGGTAGCGTGCTATAAAAATTTACGGCGTTTGATTATTTCTTTACAGAAAAATTACGCTTATTTGGAAAATATACAGGGTGTTAAAAAAATATATAAAATATTTCAGGAGGTAATAGTATGAAGCAAAATAAGCAGAAAAGTCTTAATAAATATGGGTCCGCAAAGTAACGGTTGCGGAGATATGGACCACTATTCGTGTTTCAAGCATTTTTATTTTATTAGGAATAAACCGACAAACGAAGCTTTTAACAAACAAAAAACAAAGTTACAGAAGATGTTCAAAATGCCCTTCGTCCATTTCCAAGCAGGCACGACATCTTCGTCTCAACGATATTCGAACTCTTTCGAAAACACCCTCCTTGGTTTGGATTTCTTGACACTTTTGATTAATCCGTAGCTGCAGCTCTTCCAGGCTATTTACAGGAGTACCATACACTAATGTCTTCAAATATCCTCAAACAAAGAAATCTAGAGGCCCTTCCTACCCATCTATGTGGAAAAGTTTGGTGTAAATGCTCTCTAACGGCCATGGAAAAATGAGCTGGAGCACCATCATGCTGGAACCACATTTGTTGCCTCTGATTCAAATGAATGTGTTCCAAAGACTCATACAGTGTGTTCTGCACAAAGTTGAGGTAAGCAGCGCCTATTAATCGGTTTGGTAAAACAACAGGACCTAGAAACCTGTCACCTACAAAACCCATCCAAATGTTTAATGAAAAACGTGCCTGATGTCCAGATTCTATTAGAGCATGAGGATTTTCGTCGGCCCAAATATGCGTATTGTGAAAATTAAACACTCCATTTCTTGTGAACCCGGCCTCATCATGTTTGCAAGAAAACGAGGGTCTTCAGCATCATGACGTAGAAATCAGTGGCAAAAAACCAAACGTGCTTGATGATAATTTATTGGATTTAAGGCCTGTACTCATTGCACATGGTATGGATAAAGCAGTTGCTCGTGAAAAATCATGACCAGTAAGAATTTGGCGAAGATTTGTCCAGTATGTTTTCAGCTAGCTATTAATCCTGTTGACCAACCGTCAAGTCAACAATGTTCTGTAAATTTAATGCACTAGTCTAGATGAATCAACAGTAAGAAAAGGTAGATGAAATAAAGGAAGTAACTACTCATACATATACAAAGTGTAAAAAAAATCTATTACTAAAAATAAACAACAGATTTTTTTTTTCAAAAGTGGTCGGGATTAGGACTCATGTTAAGTTAAAATTATAGCAGTCAAACCTTTAAAACTCTGTATATTAGTGGCAACTTATGCCTCTGATTTACTGATTGAAAACTTAGCGAAGCAGAATCTGGAAAGTAACTGTATAGGTGGGTACTTAATCAACCTTCGTCTTCAATTTCTGTGTTAAAAATATATTTAGATATAGAAACATCAATAAGAGTATTCATATTTTTCTCTACACTTAGACCAATATTTATTTATCTTTTTATATGTTGTGCTACCTTCAATTCATACAATTCGATTCGCTTTTAGTGGCTGTCTGTAAAATAAAAAAAAATGTGATATGGTGACACGGAAACGGATCTTGCTCAATTGTCATAAAATTTAACGATGCAGAAACAGGGGAGAAAATGTCGAAGGGCAATATTTTTAAATCAACAATTATATACTGTCGTTTTTCACACAGTGGTGTAACATTTCTTACATCAAAGTTCAGAATTTGTTTACCCTTGCAATATTTTTTATACATGTCCAAAAACCATTAATTAAGACAAGGTTTTAATAGTGTTTATTAGAAAGTACAAAAAAGTTAGTAGTAGGCATAAAATTTGACAGTAATAAAAATATAAAATAAAAATAAAATTAAACAAATTGATCAAAATGGGCACCATTTTCTCTGAAACATAAAAGAAAATAATCACATTTGTTGAGATCTGGCAATAGTGGCCAATTTTGTGGACAATTATTCCTCATCCTAACCGTTTATTTAAACGTCTCTAACAGTAGCACTAAAATGAGGCGGTACCCTATCATAAATAAACCAAAGCTCTAGTCTAAGTTACAAAGGTAAATCTTCGAGAGTATTTTGTAGAAATTTCAAATAACTTTCCTCATTTAATCGATTTGGCAAAATAACTGGTCTAATCAAATAACGATCAATAATACCAGCTGAAACCTGTATTTTAAACTCGTCTTGAAAGTTGTGAACATTTGTAATTCCTCTACGAATGAAACAAGCCTCATCAGTGAACAGAATTTTCTTGTGAAATTAATACCCTGATACAAGATAAACTCGTAAAAGGTCACTCATCTATCCAAATCTTGAACCAATAGCTTTTGCATTTTTTGAATGTAATATGGATGTAGTAGATTCCGTTTAAGAATTCGGTGTACAGAAGTTCTTGATAATTCAGCTTCCCGAGATAAACGTGTAGTACTTATTTGCAGTTCATCTTCAGCTGTTTGAAACATATGTTCTTCGTCTTGTGCTCTTATTACACTAGGAGGGTCTCAGATATTATTGAAAAACTTTCCGGTCTCTCAAATCCCTCATTCAACATTAGAAAATGTTTCTCTATGGAGAATCATATGTGGAAATCTCCTATGATATTCTACCACACTTCTTCTACAGTTTCCTTTACAGAAACCTAGCACAAGCAACATGTCAGTTTGTTTTTTGAATGTAAATTTTCTAGTCCTTTTGAACAACAAACAGTAGCAGGAATAAGAGAGATTATAGTCAAATTTTAAAGATAAAGCTTGCTACTTACTTTTTGATTTCTTCTAATAAACACTACTAAATTTTAGTTTTAATAGATACATTTTTTCTTGAAAAACTTTAAGCTTATTAAATGGAAAACAATCTGTTTTGCATACTAGCAGAACCTTAGATTGAAGTACGGCTGACTAATTTTGGGGCACCCTATATACAAACCGAATTGATATTTAAACTACATTGTAAGATTTACAGGACTCATGGCCGGTTTCTCAACATTTGGCGCAATCGATTCGATAACTATCGAGTACATAAATTTATCAGACCGATAACTTTATATTGGTTTCTGAACGCATGCCTTCAAAATTTGTTGAATTCATAACAGTGGAATGGATATCTTAATATCTGCAATAATCGTAGAGGGAGCTAGCAAATGCACAACTCTTTGCAGATGCCATTTACGGAAGTAAGACACTTTCAAGAAATAATTGTAGATGGCGCCACTATCGGCTACCTAATGATATCATATCACATTAGCTAAATAAAAATATATACAAACCTGTTGCATAAAAACGAAGTTATTAAAACCTTTTCTAATACTGATAGTAAATTTGTTCTAGTACTACAGACTTGAATACTATCTCCTATTAAATCTAACAGTAAATTTACAGTTTCTTTCGTTAAGGTCGCCGTATTTATCGCCGTAAAATTATCAAATTTGTGGTTTTTTAGGTACTGAAATTTTGAAAAATAAAACGCGTAGAACAAAAGTAATATTAAAAATAAAATTACTGATGTTTTGTTTATCCACTTTTACTATTTAAACTCTCTTCAAATAACATAATAACTTTTAAAATGCATTTGTATGACACACATTATTTCGCTATTCTAACCCCACATTTTAACAATTATTTTCACATACTTATAAACAAAAGTGAACAATGTGATATGCAGAAATATGTAAGTTATTTGCTAAACTCTATATTATTCAGTTCTTAAATGTCTAAAATTACTTGTATTTGTAGAAAACACTATTTCAAGAATACGACGCCCGTAAACCTCTCTCGAAATTCTGTCGCTTTATTTTTCATACTGGTTTTCTCTTTCACGATAACGTCTTGGCGTTTCAAGATATCTGACTATATTTAAATATCCTTCATCTGAAGAGGCAGACGAATCAGAATTTTCCAATGCACAAAGTAATCGTCACGAAAATATAAAAAAAGTTGGGTTAAGCCTTACAATAAAGAAGTGAACAAGCAAGAGCTAAATCGCTGCGCGCATGCGTTAATGTTTATTGGACAGATATCTTGCCATTTTTCTTTGGATATCTGTTCGATAACTTATGCAATAGATAAGCATTATCGAATGGTTCAGAAACCGAATTCATGGGATATCTCCAGTTTATGGAATCGATAAGTTTATTTAATAGATATCTACTAGTTGAGAAACCGACCAATAGACAATTCTTCAGGTATGTTCGTACAGGACCCACTCGCTGACACATTACCGCACCTCTACCTTATATAATTGGTTCGCAGGAGTTTCATTCCCCAGGGAGACTCAAAGGACCTCTCCTAAAAGGAAGAATTAGCTTTTCTTGCGAGTCGGTCTTTTATTATGCCTTGGCTTTCACGCGGGGAAAATGCGATTGTTATGTTATTCTCGGATCCGAAAGGTTGTAAATATCCCACTGGTTTGGGAGATTGCTAAGAGAGGTTTGCACAAAGCAAGGACATTAAAAATTGATTGATCAAAATGACGATAAATAATAAAAAATAATACTGACAATGGTTTTTGCTTAATTTACACTGAATATCAGTCATTTAAAGATATTGAGAGTGTGTATTTAAAAGGCTGTTAAAAAATTCTACCACATGTGCATTGGTTCAAAATACTTCCAGTTACGTTTACAGAATATAATGAAAAAAGTCGGTCTGTTGGGTGCATATCGTAAATACAGAAAGTATACAGAGTGTTTCAGAGTTGAAGTGACAAAAGCCTAGAGGAGATTCCGCTCAGCAAAATATAGCGGTTTCGGAAAGTAACGAATAAATTTATTATTTTTGAAATTGAGAAGTGTTCGAAAAAATCTCCTGCCATGTCGATTTTGTTTTAAAAAAGGCACTTTTTGACATACGACCCACATTTGTGACGTCATCGTTGTTCGAGATATGACGTCATCGACAATGTTTTTAAATAGCAATCCCCAATTTTGACTATGCCATTTGAAAGAGCGTGTCATTCTACTACATACATACATCATGAAAAATTATGGTGTTACATAACAAAAATTTCAAGAAAATGTAATTTTTACAATCAGCAGTGTGGCGTATGAACCTCAATTATGCCAATGACTTACGACTTCAAAACTTGCAAAAACTAGAAACATTTGTGTATTAGAAAATTGTCATTGGCACCAAATATTTCTAAATCTACAATTCATAACATACTTCAAGATCAACTACTACATCCGTACCATTTACAAAAAGTACATGCCTTGACCGAGGTAAATCAGCACACCATCATTAAAACAAAACACCAGTATAGATTTTTAGTTAGCATATGTTTGAAGATAATTCGTGACTACTTGATAGGACCGAACGAAATTGACGGGAGAATATTTTTTTATACGAACAACTAAATGTTTTACTGGAAAACGTATCTTTAAATATTGAAAATGGCCTGTGGATAATGTATAATGCTGCTGCCCCATACTTTATAAGAACAGTCAAGGATTGCCTAAATAAAGTATTACCAGACCGGTGATTGGATTGATTCATTGGTCCGTTGCCGTGACCACTTCGATATCTTGACCTTAATACTTCTTTTGAGGACACAAAAAAAAGAAAATTAAAATAATAACAAAGACATCAAGAATTATAATTTTTTACATACTTTTTCCATACAAACTTTATTTTTGAAATTTCGGCAACTGAAAATATTTTCAATGGTCACCTTAAGGTCACCGTAAAATGCTCAAATTTGTGTGAATAAAATTCTTGGATGTTTTGTTTATCCACTTTTACTATTTAAATTCTCCACAAATAAAATAATAACTTTTTTCTACGTTCATGCAAAAAACAAAATTTTGTTGAACTTAGTGGAAAAAGTGGTTCTTTATTGCACTAGAGCAATAAAATGTTTATTGCATTCATCTGTCACTCTACTACAGCATTTTGCCATCATGACAAACATACTGAATGTTTCATAGTTGAAGTGACAAAAGCGTACAGGAGATTCCGCTCAGCAAAATATAGTGCTTTCGAAAAGTAATAAATAAATTAATTATTTTTGAAATTGAGAAGTTTTCGAAAAAATCCCCTGGCACGTAGATTTTGTTTTTAAAAAAGACACTTTTTGACATACGACCCACATTTTTGACGTCATCGTTGCTCGATATATGACGTCATCGACAATTTTTTTAAATAGCAACCCCCAATTTTGACCATGCCATTTGAAAGAGCGTGCCATTCTACATACATACATCATGAAAAATTATGGTGTTACATAACAAAAATTTCAAGAAAATAATGTTTGAAAATTTTAAAATTTAATTTTTACAATTAGCAGTGTGGCGTATCATACATGAAGCTCAATTATGCCAATGACTTACGATTTCAAAACTGACAAAATCTACAATTCATAACATACTTCAAGATCAACTACTACATCCGTACCATTTACAAAAAGTACATGCCTTGGCTGAGGAGCAATGTAAATCAGCACACCATCATTAAAACAAAACACCAGTATAGATTTTTAGTTAGCATATGTTTGAAGATGACTACTTGATAGGAACGAACGAAATTGACGGGAGAATAATTTTTTATACGAACAACTAAATATTTTACTGGAAAACGTATCTTTAAATATTGAAAATGGCCTGTGGATGATGTATGATGCTGCTTCCTCATACTTTATCAGAACAGTCAAGGATTGCCTAAATAAACTATTACCAGACCGATGATTGGATTGATTGATTGGTCCGTTGCCGTGACCACCTCGATATCCTGACCTTAATACTTCTTTTGAGGACACCTGAAAGTATTGGTCTATTTCACAATTGTTAACACAAAAGAAGAAAATTAAAATAATAACAAAGACATCAAGAATTATAATTTTCTACATACTTTTTCCATACAAACTATTTTTGAAATTTCGGCAACTGAAAATATTTTCAATAGTCACCTTAAGTAAAATGCTCAAATTTGTGTTATTTTTAGGTTCAGAAATCTGAACAAATAAAACACATAGAACAAAAGTATTATCAAAAATAAAATTCTTGGATGTTTTGTTTATTCACTTTTACTATTTAAACTCTCCACAAATAAAATAATAACTTTTTTCTACGTTCATGCAAAAAACTAAATTTTATTGAACTATATTTAGTGGAAAAAGTGGTTCTTTATTGCACTAGCGCAATAAAATCTTTATTGCATTCATCCGTCATTCTACTACAGCGTTTTGTCATCATGACAAACATAGACGTTCAAATCGATGTCATATTTTTCTACACTTAGTGTCATCTAAATGAAACATTTTTTGGTTTTTGCATGAACGTAGAAAAAATATTGTAAGCAACTCGTACAAAAAGTGCTTATTGCACTCGACGTGTTGTCCTTACTTTTACACACTTACTTTTTGTACTTGTTGCATAAATAACTATTAAAAAGCGTTAGTAAGACATACATTATATTACTATTCCACATGTTAACAGTTATTTTCACATAAAATTTAAACAAAATACGTAGTTTAACAGATTCCTGTTACTACAATTTTTTTAGTTAGACCGCTGTCTGTCGTTATATATTCTTTCATTTCGGTACTTTTGAATATTCTCAAGTGAAATAGTGTTTTCTACAATTGCAAGTAATTTTAGACATATAAGAACTGAATAATATATGATATGATATATATTCCCGTTATTTGCTAAACTCTGTATTATTCAGTTCTTATATGTCTAAAATTACTTGCAATTGTAGAAAACACTATTTCAAGAATACGGCACCCTTATCGTAGATACTAGTATATTATTCTAAAATGTAAAGATGTAATTCAACAAATTTTACAACGCAATTCTTCTTTTTTTGCAAGACAGTTTCTGAGTATTTCGTAACTTCAAGAAAATTATTGTTGTAACAAGAACAGAATATATGTACGTATATTACACTGGCAGTAAATATTTGCGGAGCAATTATTAAGTTTACCCAGACATTCATTTCGACAGGCAGAAGCATTCTTGACACAAAGTGGAGCGTTTCGGCGGCGCGGCGCGCAATATTGTCTTGGTCAAACTACCGTCCCTAATAAACTAGTGTAAGCTTCAGTTCATCATAATATCAGCAAAGTTTTCTAATATCACGGCAGGCGCACTACTGCGAAACTTTGCGTAAACAACTTAATGAAAATTTCAGCCGAGAATAATCCTTTTAGGGGAATCTGTGTCCGCTGGCGAACGTCTGCTGTGAATTAGGAAATCGTGCAGGCATCTACTATAGTTAATATGCCGCTATGCTTGACGTTCATGAAATGAATAGCTTAGCGTAAATACCACCTCGCCTGCTGCAGCCTTGTGGGTATAATAATAATGCAATGCTAGGCTATTTCAATCCCGTTAAATGTATTCCTAAAATCTGCGCTATGAAGACAAGGATATGAAGAAAACTGATCAAAAATTACTTGCCGAAAATTAACTGTGGAATCTACGACCAAAGTAATAATAAAAAAGTTAGTAACTACGAGGACCCCAAAATTTTTTTTTCCAGATATTTCCAAAAACGGACGGAGATAAAGCAATCAAATGAAATTGAGAATTAGATTGCGAATGTTATGAAAACAATTGCGTATAATTAGTCATAGACATGCCAAATTGAGGAGGCGGGGGAGATTCATTGGGTAAATATACCGCAAAATTTTCGCAGTTAGACCAGAAAATTCAAAATTTTGAAAAATTTTACAAAAAAAGTACTTTTATTTTACCTCGATAAATTGTTCCGTTTTCAGGCAATATTATAATTTAAAAATTTTGACATCCCACAAAAATATTAGAGATGAGAAGTTATTTGTCAGTTTATTTGATATATATATTACAGATGTTTTCCCAAATTTTAAAGAGCTATATTAAAAATTAAAAATTTATGAATGATTTCATTACTGATACGCACTTTAATAGTATTTCAATACTTATTTTCTCACAACCTACTAGGGATATTTTGACTATTTATAGCTTCCATTGTAAACTTTTGTGGTTATATGTGTTAATATTACTAGACGGTAGAGATGGGCAGTTCCCGAGTGAACTGGTTTAAAAGAACGGGTTTCGACACTGAACTGCGAGAATCAGTTCTCGAGAAGTTGACAAATCAGTTCTTTGCGATGAGTGCGAGAGATATTTTCAAGTTTAGACGTCAGAAGGAACTGTTCAGTGAATAGTGAACGAGTGTTCACAGCCTGTGAGCTTCAAAATCATACGGGCGATCTGAATTCTGAATAACTGATTGGTGATCCGATTGCGGAACGTTAATATCATTCTTAGTTAAATATAATATCCAAGATCTGCATACCAGCGCACATAGGCGTCCGTATCAAATTGTTACATTAATAAAAACGATATAGGTATGTGCCATTAATTATAATTATTATATGATGTATAAGAATTAAGAACTGAATTTTATTAACAAGTAAAATACAACAACTTTACAAAAATATAAATTAAATTCTGTAATAAAAAATAAATCAAAATCAGTATCTAAATGATTCGAGATATTTTGGAAAAAGAGGCTTCAAATATTTTGAATAAGAATTCTTATTCTAAAGTCTAAACGCTAAACGGATCGCAATCGTAAAACGCGGAAGAAACCGACCGTTGCGATTGACGAAGATGCGGGATTCGGAGAGAAGCGTATATCTGTGTAGTGTTTGACGTAAAACCAGTTCTTAAAGAGCTGGTTTTAAGAATCAGTGATTCAGTTCTCGAGATCTAAATAAACCAAACACATTAGTTAGTTACAGACGGTGAGCGATAATATATATATATATATATATATATATATATATATATATATATATATATATTTTGTACCGAGATATACTCCTACAGACATGTAAACAACATAGATATAAATATATATATATTATAACGTCAGTGCGTAACGTTCTATGCATTTTTATCACAAACGATATTTTTGTAATATATTATAGCTCACCGTCCGTTACTAGCTTCATACGCCTTTTACAAAATATAATCTGATAATATTAAGTCCGTTTAACATTAACAATTTCTTTGTCAATTAATTGATCAAGTGGCTTCATCAAGTCAATTGACAAATGTAATACTAAAACTTGGACGTCAAATAAGCAGAGCAGCAGCAATAATAAATGCAATGGAAGCTTTTTTAACTGTTTCTCACTTTTTTTGCCTTAAAATATAATTAGTAAAGTTACTTTTCATTTTTAACATTTTTTGTTTCGTATACAAATGGGAATGATATAACGTCAAAAGTTAAAATTACTTTTAGGTTGGTACGGGTGACGTCTGACAGCAAAATTGTTAAGAAATTTGACAAAGTCCTGAACATGTGTAAAACCAAAGTGCGACCTTGAAGAAATTGATGAATTAATTCATCAATTTCTTCGACAATAAATAGTTAGTGTAATGCCCGCTTTAAACTATTACACCATTCTTTATAATCTACACTAACACAAACGTCAGTTAATCTTCTCAAATAATTGGCTGAAATTTACAACGTCAATAAATCGCGTCAAGACCCAAACTCAAGCTGGCGACTAATCGAGTTAACTGATACACCTTTGGCTGTAAGAAAAAATTACCGAAACAAAAGCAGCTTTTCCAGAAAACCAGCTGGCAAGCAGCTAAAAGGGTATTTCAGTAGAGCTCCTAATCCGATTTATTGTGCCGTTGGATCTTCATCCCTAAACGAAAGAATTTATTTTTAATTCAAGACCCTATCAGTATCAAATTAGGATTAGCTAGGCCGGTTTGTTTGGTTCTTAAATACGTAATGTTTAATATCCTGGATATGTCTCGAAGGAAAATGTCTACCCTTGGATTCATATTACCTTACTTATTAAGGTCATCGTATTTCTCGCAGTAAAATCAAATTTGTGGTGATTTTTATGTACATATATCGAAAAATAAAACAGGTAGAGCAAAATTATTGATGTTTTGTTTATCCACTTTTACTATTTAAATTATCCTCAAATAATTTAATAACTTTTATAATGCATTTGTAAGACACATTATTTTGCTTTTCTAACCCTACATTTTAACAATTATTTTTACATATAAACAGAAGTAAACAATCTTATATGCAGAACTATGTAAGTTTATGTTATAACAATATTTATATCTACAGTTGAATTGAAAAAAATACGTATTTTGAAAGATTTCTGTACCTAAAAATTTGTTGGTTAGACAGCTTTCTGTCGTTATATATTCATTTTGCTTCGGTAAATTTGAATATTCGCAGGTGGCATGATATAACATTCCTGTTATTTGCTAAGCTCTATATTATTCAATTCTTAAATGTCTAAATTTACTTATATTTACAGAATACACTATTTCCAGAAAGTGAGGCCCTTAATGAACAGGTCAAATTATAAAGATTATATTTTTTGTTTAATTTGCAATTATAATATTATTGCATATTATACGCACACATATTTATCACCTAGTCAAAAGCATGACGCTTTACCAACCAAACTCAATTTAGTTAAATTATTGTCAAATTTCATTTGCTGAATCAACTGTTCTGGAATTCTGGAATTAAGGGAGGGTAGTAAAAAGGCTACAGCACTTAGGCCCCATTGGACCCCTTGTACCTCCTCCCATTAGGAGATCAGTCCACCTGAGCCGCCAGCCAGCATAATAAGGAGAAAAAGGTGGTGACGTTGCTCAGGGGGATCTCTCTAATGTAGGCCATCGCTCTCCCAACACGGACTCTCTTATTGACGAGATGGCAGTGCACTCACAGAGTGCATGGAGTATTGTCTCGTCTTCCTGTTCGCAACCCCTACAAAGAGGTGTATCACACTTCCTCATGTAATAGAGGTGCTTTCTTAGCCAGCAATGTCCAATTTGAATACCTGTCACCAGACGAAGGTTTGTCCTAGACATAGCCAGGTACTTTTTGGCTGTATCCTTGCAGCGGTACTCTAGGAACTCCTTAGCAAAATGACAGCCATTTGTTTCATCCCAACGTTTCATAAACTCTTTGTGGGTATCTTCTTTGATAATTTCAACAAATGCTGACAACGGAAGCATACTGGAGGGACCAGGTCCAAAAATATTCAGACCCGATGCACTCCTAGCCAACTTGTCACCTACTTTATTGCCATTACACCGGTCGTGTCCCTTTATAGATACTGTTATTGGCTGAGGCCATTACTAGTGCCTGATGGCATTCCCATGCTGATCTAGTTGTTATCTTATGATTACGTAAGATCAGTAGTGATTGTCTACTATCTGTGTAGATTCTAATGATTTTGCCCGTTGTATGTCTACGGGCAATTTCTTTGGCGGCTATGGTTATACCTGCTAATTCCGTTTGTACTACGGTAGCATGCCTATCCATTGCCCACTGACACGGAACACACGGTGGAGCTAAGTGAAGCCAGCATGCTAGTAAGAGAGAGAAGATTTTGGCCCCGACTATGCAGAGAAGCTATAGAAATTCATAAAAATCCGAACAATTTCAACAGGGACGGTAGCGTGGATCTGCCCGGTATTTGGAAACGATTCTTCATGGATCAGTGACCACCCCACCGGAACATCATGGATCAGTGACCACCCCGCCGGAACATCATGGATCAGTGACCACCCCTGATATAAATAGTGCGACGACCAGTAGATCTCCAGTTTCAGAGTAACTTCTGAAGAAGAGAGCGATATGCCTCTAGAAACGTCAAGAGTTCTAAACCGACGACATGGCAACCAACCCGGAAATCACCTGACCATTAACGACAGCCACGGAAGCCTACAAACTAAATTGAATATAAGCACCAGTACTACATTTATTTACGATTTGCATACATAATAAACTTTTATTACTCTCTTTCATTTCTAAACAGACTTTAGGTACTATTCATGAATACAATGTGTTCAAGTAATACCAGCTCTGGGTGTGAACTACTATAATCTTAATAATCAATTGCGTTGATTGTATGATACGAATATTTTACGGTGCATTAACATACAAATACATTCAAATTATGGGGATAACAGAAGTGCCCATTATCGGTACAGGCATTTTTATTCACGTGTACCTGCAGGATCTTTAAAGGAAGGATATTATATTTAATTCAGGCCGTATCAGCATCAAATTAGGATTACCTATCCGGTTTGTTTGGCCTTTAATAATTGATGCCTTAATATCCCGGATACGTCTCGAGGGAAATCGACCGACAACCAATAGGAGATATTAATATTTTATACGGCAGCGCGGAAAAACCCCGACATCTGGGACATATCGGGGACATAAATTTTCAGCAGCGTTTGCCACTTAAAGGTAGGAATTTATGGCCGAAGGGAATCAGCATGGCCGGTGTACAGAATATATTTTTTAAAAAATGCCCCCCAAGGATAATTCCCGACTTGTTCGGACGCCGCAGTTTACGTTCCCGCCGAATTATAATCCGGAATTTATAAGTCGCAGGATTTGTTGTTTCGCACTGTTCCCTTTGTTGTCCTGTAACTAGGAATGTTCGCTTAAAACTGTGAAAAAACGCTGAAACTTTTGCATTGGATTAGGTATTATGTTACAATGAAGGAAATCAGCATGTACCGTAACAAATTTTAAGTAAAATGTCACTCAAAATGAACACAAATGGTTGTCAAAACAAGTCCGCACCCGATTATGTCGAAATAATAACATAATTCATTGAGTAATGTTCACTCAGTTATTTGTTAGTTTAATAAATCTTTTAAGGGTAACACTGAACAATTTTTGAGTTAGCTTTCTAAACCATGTGTTATTCTAAACACAAAATTGAGTTATATTATCAATCGTTATTTCGTTATTTTTTCATTTAAATTAATAATAAGTTACTTTATATAATTTAAGTGTGGTAACAAATTCAAAATATTGAAGAATTTTCATTATACTGTATTGCACTCTATTTCACGTGTTTATTTTTTTACAAATTGTAAATTATTACTTTATAAATATTTATAATAATTATTATTATTGTTACTTTGAATAACATTGTGACTATTACAAATAATTATAATTAAATTAATTATAATAATAGATAATAATAAAATTATTATAAATAATTGTGTTAAAAAATTACAGGCTATAAAAAGAAAACCTGTTTAGGTACACAATATAGGTTTAATAAAACTGTGGAAGCAACCATAACAACAATGATATTAATAATGATTAAATTATTGACCATTAAGAAATACATTACTACAAAAAATTTGGAAGTTAAATATTATTATGGAAATTTAAATATATATAATTAGTAATTTATTGCAGGCTGCGATAAATTAGACCTGAAGATGGTTTTAAATAAAAAGCCGAAACGTAATCGAATGTGATAATTTGCTGTTTGTTTTATTTTTTTAATTTTGACTGGTGTACCCAAATAACTAGCAAGTGTTCCAATAATAATGTAGATTTTTCAAAATATTGCAAACTAATTACATTTTTGAAGCAAAATAGGAAAGGTTACATGCCCAAGAAATTTCTGATTTCACATATTAGTGATTTTTTAAATAATGCTCCTGGTGAAGTTTATTTAACGGCCAAGGTTGTTGTACTTGGGAATGCAAGAACATATTTAATTCATTGACAGGATGTCACTTTTTGTCATTGTCGATATTTAACTTCAAATAATTTTAATTTTTATAATAATTTTTATAGTTAGATATTTGATTCAACTTAAAGGAGACCACCTGAAGAAGCAATCCTAAAAATGCAGAAATAGGTCAGATCTCATCTATTGTGGTTGAACTTGTCGTGTTCCCACTGCCAAAAAGTGAAGTTAGATATTTATAGAGTGTTTCATTAGCAGGTTAGAAATTAGATTATTTTCTTTAGATAATTATTGAATAGAGCTTTGTCTGTGGAATTGTTCATTAGCATACCCAGATGTTTGGTATCAGAGAACATACATATGACTTCATTGATAGGAATTGTAGGAGATTTGATTTATATTAGCTTAAAATACCTTTCTAAAACAGTAAAAAAATGTTACAAAAGCTAATAATAAGGAATATATGGGTAGATATTGTGGGTGTAATTCAACGTAGGTTGGGGCTTTTGTCCACTGAGTAGTTAGTTTCACACAATATTATTAATACCTAAAAATATATAATAATCAAGGTTCGTTTAATTTTGAAAACCAACACAATTTAGTTTTCATATTTCATTAGTATGAAATAGAAATCTAACACGTGAGTTATTGGATGTTAACAAATTAACAATCTATTGCCCTCGATAATTAACAATCTCATAGCTACTTTGTTTGGTCTTAATCGTATCTTTGTTTGCAATTTTCTAACACAATTTGTAAATGTTGCATAATCCTTATTAAATGAATGCAATTAACACAGACCCATCCCATCACTTTCGGATTTAATTAATTACAAATTTATGGTAACGAATTTGTTTTACTATTCAGAAAAGTGCGGAAGCATTTACATTTGATGTAATGTACACTTTTTATGAATATCTGCCGTTCTGTTCTCGATAAAGGTTCATTAATTTCTCTTTGATGAGTTTCAGGTACACCATACTGCGGTATTTGAGCATTTCTGCATGGGATTTACTAATTAGTAAGCCGCCAGCTATGTATTTTGATCAGTACGTGATTTTTTTAAACCGGAAATTAAAGGATCCTGGCGGAAAAAATTAAAAGCGTATTTTTTATTAAGTACAGGATGATTCACAAAGAATTGGTCATAGCTTTACGGCAAATTGCTGAAGTTAACGAAGAGTAATTAAACGAAAGAGTTCTGCTGCTCTTTAATCTGTAGATTGTAAACATGCAAAAAGAAAATGTACTTTGTTCATATTTTAGGACAAAAATTCGATCTATGACTATGATTTGGCATTGTCTCGAATGTCATAATGACTTAAGTACATTATCCCACATATGCAGTAGAAGTTTTTATGTAGCCTTCATCTACAGAATTAGACTTCCAGCCACCATTTCTCTTTACACTCAAAAGATCTGCTTCATAATCGGCTAAAAGGGAGGTTGAAGATCGTCGAAAATAGTGCTCATTGTAAGAATTTTGATTAGGCAGTTTAAGAAATCGTGAAATCAGGTGCATTGGCACATTGCCAATAGTATTTATACCAACAGGTTGTTTGGTACGTTTACCAGCTGTATATTGAAGAAAGAAGTGAACTTGATCACATTTTTAATTTGTCGCATTTTCTTACTAGTTCTACTAAATTCAAGCCATCAATGTTTCCAGATGTGACAAACAACTCTCTAGGCACTTGTTTTGTACTGGGTATCATAACTTGGCTGCAGTCTTTCATCTTTCACAGATTCTACAAACAAATGTGTGATTTCTTCATACTGGCATGCGTTCACCAAACCAATAATCAAAATAACGTAAAATAAATATTGGTTATAAGACTTTTTTAATAAAAAACATATTTGTAATATATCTACCTTCATGAGCAGAAACTCATCATCGTCTTCATTCATTAAAAATCTGGATATTTCTTTATTTGTTAATATCTTAGATTTTTTTGGTTTGTACTCTTCTGATTTTCACTTCAGGAAAATTTAAGTATTTTTTATCGATATGCTTCTTGAATGAAATTTCTATTCATATCATTGAGTAATAACACCAAGGAGATAAAAGCTTCTGTATTCTGCTTAGTTCGTTGAAACATACTAATAATTCTCGTTAGTAATGTTAAATAACTTTCCTTTATACTATTTTTCATAGCGACCAAATGCTTATTCGTATTTTTTCTGTGATTTTTCTGGCATGAGATTGGAAACAATATTGGAACTCTTATTTTTAAAATCTGATGGCAAATTATCGCTTGAACTCATATTTGATTTAAAAATTTGCCGTTTGTTTCTATTAAATCTAGTACTGTGTATTTGTTACATTACTACTAAAAACTTTTAATCTATCAACCAGTGACGGAAATTTGGGGTTTTAAGAAAAATTAATAGGCCCATTCATAAAAATTACCATTATTTATCTCAAACCCAATTTACTCGAAAACCATTCCCAATATCAACAGATAAAAAAAACAGTTTCACTTGTACTCTTTTAAGTTCGTGTAACTTCCTAACAGTGCCTTTTAAACCACATGTTATTCTATTCCTGACAGATATTTAGAAGCCTGGTTTATTAACACCTTGTATATGGAAAACTGTACAGGGTGCGAAATCTCTCGGATGCAGATAGAACATGAAAAAATAAGATGACTAGTATCCATCACATTAGATTTTAATTAAATTCTATTGAGTACTTTAAAAGTTATTAAAAAAAAATCGATCTGAATCCGAGAGATTTCCTATATTTTCCTGAATACCCTGTATAGACTAAAATCAGAACAGATTTGCTGTTCATTTTTCTAGCAGAAAGCAATCACCGTGTAGGGAGAATCATTTATATTTCCAGTATTTCTCCATTTGTCGCTATATAAAACTAATTAGTCATGTTAACTTCCACTGGCACTACAAATTGGATTCGGAACAAGGCAGCTAATGAATTTCTTAGCTACTCAGGAACGCCTTGGCTATAAACATTTGCATAATACATAATAAGATTTAATGCAAATTCCCTCAGAAGGCTAATTTAGGAATTATTAACTCGACGTTTTAATACGATTTACGACGTAAGGCGGCTTTGCGAGGTGGTGCAATTTATAGTGAAATAAATATCTGATGTATTAAAATATAAATATGATTATCCCAAGGAAGGAAGTTCTATCAGGATTTAAGCAATATTACAGGGTTATTTAGCCATCGTGTCATAAAATTTAAGAGAAAATATATTTATGTAAACAATTGAAAAGCAATTTAAATGCATATTAACGCCGAATAAAAATATTTTCAAACTATTATTTAAACCCCCTTTCAGACTGTCACTGACTGTTAACGGCAGTTTAACTCGGTGTCGGCCTGACGCGATGTCCCTTAATTTAAATATTTTTCTAGTACTTATGGTAATGTTAAAATATGTCATGAAAACTTCAAAGGATCAAATAATACATTTACATTTCATTAGATAAGGAGTGGAAAAAAAGAACACCCATTAGGTACATTATTAAAAGAGACTAAAAAGTTTTTGGTATTAAATACTGATAATAATATAAAAAGTCCTCGTGCTATCAACAAAAAAGTTCTTCCAGTGACCACTAGATGTAGGCACGTGCTATGTATCACATTCATTAGACCATATTTGAATATGTGTAATTGAAGTTAATATTACTACTAACAAACAATCCGGAAATATTAAAGAAGAATATTAAAGTGAATTCATTTATGAACCAATCATGGCTTAATTCACTTTAATATTTCTAAATATAATTTTCTATTTAATAATTCAAAAAATAATTGTAGCAATATAATTAATTATGTACAATTATATGAAAACACATAGGCAACTATGTACCACGCAACATCAGTTTGCATCAATTTTACGTTTTTTGACAATTTCCTAAATTACAGTAGCAACTATTATACAGGGTGTCCCGATTATACTTCAATAAAACTGAGATGTGAGTTGGCCTTGAAAAGGACAAACACCATTCCTATTAAAATAATACATTCATTTTCTGTACGTATTTGGAAAAATCATGTAATTTCCCCATTGCATTTCGTTTATAGATAGATACACTTTGAGAACCGGTAAAAAATGCTGTTTTCTTTCTTAGCAAAGCTCCATTCTTTTCAGACACTGATAACTCAATTCCGGATCCAAACCTCTTAACTAGATTCTCCTTGTCGGCGGGTTTATCCGCGTCTCCTTCGATTCTCTGAATAATTAATGATTAACCAATTAAGGCTAGATTTCAAATTACTTCCGGGGCTTATCGCGAATTGACAACGACCCCGCAGAAGAAAGTGTTCATTTTTTAAATGGATTTACGCCCCTAATGACTAATTAAGGCAAGACTTAATTAAGGTTCCAGTGTTTCCCGTTTGTCGCGAGAATATTACTCACCGTGTTTGTTTGTCGCTGGGAATCTGCAATTTGGGAGTGGGAACCGGTGCGGATTACTCTGTGAAATTGTCCTCAGAGTGGGGCTTGCCGAGGGATAAAAATCCTATAATTAGTGGAGAGAATCGGGCTTAGGAGGCTTTAGGGATCTTTGTCATGAAATTTTTAAACCACACCTCGTGTTGTATATTTTCAAGAACAAGTTAATTAATATACATAGTGAATTGATTTTGAGAATATGCTGTTAAGCTTGAATTATTCTCCACTCTTATGACCATAAAATCACTAATGACATTCATAATTAAATTAGGGGAAAGATATACTAACATTTTGCCCGCTCGAAAGATATATTTACCCATGATAGTACTGGAGATCAAACAGGTGGATCCGTCACCAATAGAAGACTAACTTCTTCGATCTGGTATGCGTACTTGCTGCTATATGCTCCCAGGGATATGCGGTACACAATTTTATAGGAAAAATGTACGGGCTGGTATATGGGAGGCTATTTGGGACTTCATTCAGCAATCCGTAGGCTTGTTTTGACTCAGAAGAGTGGCTACCTGAAAGCAAATCACAGTGGACCTACGCAACCTAGGATGGCACAGATTGAGGAACATATTTTAGATGTCCAAGAAGATCCAACAACTAGTATCAGAAATATGTCAGAGTAAGTTGATGAATCGTATCTAACAGACAATTCACGGTCAGCTATTTAAATTTTACCTTCCGCTCTTCCTTTCTTTCTTCCAATGTGCCACAAGGCCCTAATTTAGGGTCCCTCTTAGTTCCGCCTTTGATTAACCCTTATGTTGTCTCATGTAATCCATTGATGTTCGCTGATAATTTGAAGCTATACTGAGCAATAAACTGCCTTATTGTTTTCATCTACAGCTTTGTTTAAACTGTATGTAGAATTGGTGTGAATATAATCGTTGGTCTCGCATAAAAACTTCATGTCGCTTAATCTGTTTCAATTGGAATAGAAATTGCAATTCTCACAAAAGCTAGAAAGCAGCATGGCTATTTTCGATCTCTTGTGTATTCTATCATCTTGTACTATATGAAGTCCAAATGTTTATTGAAATTTCCCTTTCTAAGCAAAGATTCATGAAGGGTTTCCAGAGGGAGTTAAATTTATACGGACACGACCTACAGACTCCCTTGACATAGAAATAGTAAGTTCTATTAGTAGGTAGTTTCTTGTCCATTTCTAACAAGTATTAGTGCCTTTGGTATAGTGGTATTTCGTGTTTCAAAAACGATTTTATTTCTTTAGCTAGATCGGATGACTCGATTAATGGTAGCGCGGCTTAAGCCGTCAGTACTTAAATCGATGTGGCTAGATCGGTGTGGGTTCGAGCCGCGCGGCCGGTAGACCATATATCAGTTATATTCGTGGAGAGGATTGGCACCCTCTATGTGGGTATGGTAAAGTGGCAGAATGTTTGGATCAATGTGAGACCGGTCGATATTTGACTACCTCCCTAATTAATAAGGTTTCTCTCATTAATGCACTGGATGGTGGTTAAGGCCTACAAACGTAAGTCGTTCCTGGGCGCAAATGCGGCCTGCTTAATAATAATATGCCGCTCCTCTCTTGCACAAGTGTTCGAATTTTGGGGCTAATCCTCGTGATTAGAATGAGGGGTAGAGATATTATTATTATTTAAAAAAAATGCTCAAATTGGTAAAGTTGTAGTGGGAAAGACGATTTTGATGATTATTTTTTAAAATTAAAGACCATGAGGGCTAGTTTAACACTTCATGGCCCTCTGTGATTTTTCCGGCTCATTTTTCGGAAATTCGTATTAGCGATTTATTTGCATTCAATGCTATCTGAAACCTAAATGTATCAAATTTCTTTAAATTATGTTGAAAGTAATTGTTATACAGTGCTTTCAATATTACGATTTAGACTAGCTACTGGGCTATATGCCAATTAACCTTTCTGCGGTATTATTATTTATATTGCCAAATATTAATACTATTGTGAACATTCGTTAGTGTTTATGTATTATTTCTTGTTCTTTTTTTTTCATTTATTGTGTACAATTTATTTTTTTATATAAATTGCCTTGTAAATGGATTTCTGTTGGGCAATAAAGCATTATAACGAGAATTGGGAATTATATTTTTAGTATAAACGTCCAGAACGCTTTAGAAATAAATGAAAAATAAAAAATTCGTTGTAAAGTCTAAATGCAAAATTCCAAACACTTTTTTGTTTTTCAATATAATGAAATGTATTTACTTGTGCGTCTTTTCAGGGGCTGGAACTTTTTAGGGTAGGTTCGAATTAAAAAATATATACCCCTAAAAATTTGCCGAGGAAACTGCCTCTGAATTTTCTGTATGCACTCATGCAACGTATTTTTATAGAAACCGCCACGTAAGCAGCAAATATTTAGGAGAAAAATAAGAAAGAACTCCACTTTTTCCCAATGCAATTCACATAGATAAAATGTGCAAAATCACAATTTCCGTTCTGCGGACGCCGTGACGCATCATAAAAACGGATATGACGTAGTGGCAACAGTCCAAATTGAGGACTAAATTACGCTCTAAATGGAAATAGCGCCGAACAAAAACTAAATATATTCCTCACTAAATAAAGTTAAAATTCGGCCGGAGCTGGAACCAATTTAATATTAAAATAGGTGAAGAACGGCGGTGTGGCGATTCGCAGGGGATCTCGCTTGATGTCGTTAAAACAGTACACAACATTCTAACTTTAAACATAAAACAAATCTGCGCGAATGTAGAGTGTAATCGGAAGAGTGAAATTTAACTGTTGGAATATTCCATCTGGAAAGTTGGAGAGGAATTGATATACCGATGATAAAATCGACATTAGTTATTAGTAATGCTCAAAGATCTAATGCGTATGTGAAATTAATGCTTAAGTCAATATCGTTAACTACTGCTAATGTTGTACAGGGTCATAATGTCATTAAGTTTAAGAGGAGATAGGGAAAAATTGTCACTTATAATTGCACAAGAGGTTTGTACTGTGCAATTAGCTGTGGCTTTGTCCTTTTTCCAAACGAATTGATTGAATAATGCTCTTTGTCAACTTGTAAGTATAGTTTAATTGGTGATGAATTGCTGTGTCCTGTTAGTTTTACTAGAGCTTGTTCTTCAATTCCGCGTTTACTTAATTCGATAACTGCTGCCACTAGATTTGAGTGATTTATAATTTTGACACGTTTGACATCTATACCAACGCGTTGTGCTGAGCATTTAGTACATTTGGCAATTTCATTAATTCCAGTCGGCACATTTTTAACCAATCTTTAGAATTTTTCTTCTTCCAAATAGAAATAAAAAAATAACTTGTCCTCGAGAAGGCTTAATAAATAGCCGAAACGTTGGTAATTTTGAAAATTGTGTTTCTATAACATTTTGACCTGAAACCATCTATACCCCCACTACATAATATACTGAGATCACAAAAAAAAATGTTAATAAAGGTTTATTTTGAATTTTAGGTTATACCTAATTTTAAATCATAAAGTGCATAAAGATCCTAATTCTCAGTGCAAAGTAAAAACTCAAATTGTACACCATGAATCGAAATACAGGTACGTAATCATCTTAGAAGTTGGATTCGTATGGCATCGAAAGCTTCACCAATACGTTGCCGCACCGTCACCTGATAAATAAAAATCATTCGCATTTAAATCCGACGAACGTTGTCGACCATGGTATGAGCGCGTCATTTCCACAACCAATCCATTTTCACGGGAATTTAAAAAATTCTGCACTTGTTAGCATAATGTGGAGGAGCTCCATCTTATAGAAAAATCATGTTTGCTCATAGTGCAAGAGGAATATCGTCTAGCAGGTCTGGAAGATCATTTTCATGCTTGTGATGTAAAATATATAACTAATAACAAATTTTTAAAGCTAATGTATAAAACGATTGCGGGGGAAAGGTTGAGAGAGATATATCGAAGACAGAGAGCTTATTCACGGGAAGATTTATCATCTTCCCTACGTTCCCTGAAAACAGATTACCTTTCAGGGGATCTGAAACTCAATATTGCTTTATTTATTAGTTTAAAAGCTGCTCTTAATTATCAATTAATTACTTGCGGATAATTACAATTTGATTACGAGTTATCGATTTCATCTGCCTTACATGTGAAAAAAGTAACATCACTGGTGAATGCTGACATCAACAGGATGTGCCATACAGAATTGTATATAGAATAACAGATAACTTATGACGTCAGAATAATGCGATGAAGTTAAACTTACCTTAGTTCAAAAGTTGATAGTAACGAGTTACAGGGTGTCAAAATTTTACTTTATTTTAAATTTTTTTAATGAACCTTCGAAGTGAGAAATTCAAATAATATTCTTATAATTTCGGTACACACTGTAAAGACGTCAGCTACACCACCCTTTTATAATGACAATAATAATATCTCTACTCCTAATTCTAATCACGAAAATTAGCTCACAAGTCCAAGGAGCGGCATATTATACAGACTGCATTTGCACCCAAAAATGACATGTTAAAAATTAATTTTTGTCCTTAAAAAGTGTTTCCACGCATGGTGGGTGTCTACAAAATGGCAACAAAGTATTAAAAGCAGTCTCAAAGAACTTGGGAAAAAAACTTTTTTGGTTTTAATTTTTTAACGTGAAAATGGTGCGGCGTCTGAGAGTAAGCCTAGGGGCTGAATTTGCTATAAAATAAATGGAGATTTTAAAAATAATTTTAGTTTTTAGAAAAAGCAGTGGCGTACCATTTTTTTCTTCAAAAATGTTTTTTTCAAACCTCGTACGGACGTCATTGGCAAAGATTTTAAAACAATTTTTACGTCAAACAATGCTCCTTAATGATTAATAGGTGTGTACAAAATTTCATAAAAATATCTGGAGTGATAAGAAAATTATAATGAAAAAGTAAATTTTTTCTTAAAACTATAACACACTGTAGCTCAAAAATTAAGAGATTTAGGGCATATATTGATATTAAGTTTTCTTCTTAAAATGGCCTTAAAGGATTCATACTCTTAAGTATCGGCATTCAATTAATAAACACCCTGTATATCAAAAACTAAGGCTTGGTAAATTAAAATGTGGGTAAACCGTGTGCAATGTAACCTTTTTATTTTTAATTTATCACTTTACTAATGTAGCTATTAATATTAATATTCTCCCTTTGAGAAAACGAAGGAAAAATAAACTCAGCCCAACTAAAATAAATGCGAGTTAAAATTAAGGCAATGAGTTTGCTGACTGGGTCATATATTTCTCCTGAGCACAATTTCCTAGCCACTTTCGTAGTTAAACTTGCACAATGTGAGATATAAGTTTAATTTTGAATTCTCTTGAAAACCCCAGAGATTACTTTGATGTCAGTAGCTCTCGTAAATTATTGTGAAGACTGCTTCAAATAGGACCTTTTTTTGCAGCAAACTGCACTGCTTACGAAGCCACAGTTTAATAAATATTAAATAGTTTTTGCCTGAAAGACGCAAGCTTTATGTTTGAATGTCAGTATAGTAGACACAAACATTTTTTAGATTTGGGGTATTTTGTAGATAAATATTTGTAAGTATCTAAAATTCTGTATGCAACATGAACCAATAACCAATATACAGGGTGATTCAGTAATAATGTCATTAATATTAATGGAATATAGGGAAAAATTAAATTCATATTTACGACGAAAAAAAATATTTTCAAATCATTATTTAAACCCCTTTAGACTGTTCCTGACCTCTGGCAGCCTCGATTGCCAAATTTAAATATTTTCCAAGTATTGTAATGTTAAAATACGTGACAAATACTATAAATTACTTTTTAAAAGTATGGAATTAACATATTAAGTCTCAGTTTAAAAAATATTTATTGAAGTTACAAAACTCCAAAGGACCAAGCAATAAACGATATTTTACATTAAATATTTTATTTATTTATTTATTGATAAAAACAAATGTAAATAAAAGAATAATAATTGTTTTCGAATATTTTTTAAGGTTATTTTTCTAAAATTGATTATGAATTTTTAGTATTATGTTCAATTAATTATTCTGTAGCTGCGTATATCAAAGAACTTATTGCATTTCAAAACGTAGCTTGATACCGTAACTATCTGTTAAAATACCAGCACGTATAGAACAACAATCACCCATCCATAGTACTTTGTTAATGAAGTTGAGATCATGTGCACTTTTTTGAAAACAATTGCAAAATTCAACTAAATTTTAAAAAGCTTCTATCACATTCCAGACCTGGTGTCGACGATGAAATGCTCGCACATTCGAAATTCATAAAATTAATTATTGCGTTGCGACCGACGATAATTCGAAATAAACTAACGGGTTGCGGGTGCAAGTACTACTGGTTGAGTTATACCTTTCCACGAATTCCTCCTCCATATGTGTGGTATAATTTCCAAACTTGTGAGAGATAAATGCGATTAGCAGTGGTAGATTTGAATAACAGGCTCTTATTATGTATGTAGTCCTGACGTGACAACGCTGCTTTGCTTCAACATTCGAACGCTATATTGTCAAGAATGGAAATTTAATAGAAAACTAGTCATTTGAAAATCAGTCTAATTGGTGAATATATTTTAAAAATAAAATCATTTCAAAACTCCAAAGCAGTCCCATTCCAAGTAGTTTAGAGTAATTGCATAAACCATATTTTATTTTAATTTCGTAACTATATTTCTATACTGTGGATAAACATGTAAAGTCGGCAGGTTACGACATTCCCAGGTGCGTTGACCACGATGACGTTTTTACTGCAAAACACGGATTGGCAGTGGCCCCTCAGGCCACTGCTGACATTACAAAAATCATGAGCCAAGGGTTGCAACTTGAATGTGGAGGTAACGGAAGTCAGTCGGTGGTAGTGTAATGAGTGAAGAAGTTACCCCTTTTTATAGCGGTATCTCCCTTGCAAACCATGGGAGTTGGAAATAGGTAAGACCTATTGTTAACTGATATTTGTATAACCTCCAGCTGGTGGCAATATTTTCTTTCCTTATATTTTGTGTTGCTGAATAAATCATTTCGTTACTGTTTTTTTGGTGTGTTTAATCTATATCTGTATTTACCCCCCTTTGTGCGTGGAGATAATACGTAACAATATGACTGCTTTGTTCAAAAATAATTCGATGTTAATAACGGTATATATTACTATTTCTGTTTGAATGTACCGAGAAAAACCAAACTCTTGGAGCAACAGTTATCTTAATGTCAACTTCTTTATTGTTGCCGCAGAAACATTTTTCTTGAAGTCTGCTTCATCCAACGATTTCTCATGTTTGATGCTAAATCAACTTCATAATCTGTTCCATCTACGTGTTATTCTTTTATAGTAAGTATTTTTTTATTTGGACACAATTTCTAATGATTTAATTCAATAATTTTTCTTATTATTTTTATTTTCATTATTGTTACTTAACGGTGTCAAATTAATAAATTAAATATTTCTAATTAATTCTTCCCAAACAAAAAAACTTTAATTTCAAAGTGTAAAATATTTTGGTATAACATTAAGAGATGTTGGTTCAAATATACTGCCTTTTACTTGAAAATAATTTTTGTTGACCAATGAACACTATGGACGTTATTTGTAGTGTACTTGCTTCGTCTGGCATTGAGTAGCTCATGACCGCTAGATGAAGCTTGTTATATTTTGTGTACCTTGTAGAGCGCCAGAAGATAAACCCTTACCGGCAGGGTTCGCCAGGACAGGAGATAGAAGGAGACTCCTAGTAGAGCCGCCGGCACACAGTGGCTCAAAGCGCCACTGTGCCACCCAAATTACTGTACACCCCTTAGGGTTGGGCCGTTTGAGTTGATTTTTTTTTAAATATTTGTCATAAAATTGCCTATCGATCCCTCTTTCTCAATTTTCGCTTTTGGTCTTCATTTTCGCGGAATTTGACTCCAAAAATGGGTTTGCATGGAAAAATCTAGATTTTTCGCACAAAAATTACGAGATTGGGATATTGCCGGACTTTTTTTTATGGGGAAATGCTCGTCTTGGAAAGCCCTACAAGACTGTCCACTTAGATTTCGGGGAGAAATTTTCACTATCATACATTTCCATCCGAACAGTTCCAGGACAAATCAATCAGTTCTCATTAACAAAGAACTGTTGTATCCAAAATGACCACTTTTGTCAAGAAACTGAATTCCCAAAATCATTTATGGAACCTTTCTGACCTTTTTCAGAATTACGGGAAAATTCGGAAAATCTCTGCATGTGACCATTTTGGTGAATGTCCAAAAATGTGTCCAAAAATTCTGAAAAAATTTTTGCGGATTCCTTGAATGTGTACAAATAATTTTTGTGAGATGATATTTTTTCCAATACTTTCCCAGTTTTCAGTAGAACGATTTCTGATATGTGAACATTTTTGGATGATTGTGGCCATTTTAAGAGCAACGGAAAATTTCTCCGAAATCTAAGTGGACAGTCGTGTAGGGCTTTTTAAGACAAACATTCCCCTATAAAAAAGTCCGGCAAAATCTCAATCTCGTGTTCCGTAGGGTCATTTTTGTGCGAAAAATCAAGTTTTTCCATACAAACCCATTTTTGGAGTCAAATTCCGCGAAAATGAATACCCAAAGCGAAAATTGAGAAAGATGGATCGATAGGGAATTTTATGACGAACATTTAAAAAAAAATCACCTCAAACGGCCCAACCCTAAGGGGTGTACAGTAATTTGGGTGGCACAGTTGCGCTTTGAGCCACTGTGCGGTATCGGCGGCAAACGCAGTCTAGGCTGAGCGGAGAAAGACGCCCTGGGGCCTACCTCTACAAGGCGTTCGGCCGTCCGGTCTTACAGCGCAGTAATGTAGGTGAAGAGAGATACCCCCTCTTGGCCCCGCACATTCGACGTTATTTATGCTGTAAAAATATTGGCGCACATTATAACATTTAAAAACTTTAAGACAAACACAAAATTTAACATTTCCAAACATTAGATTAACAATATGATAATTATATAGATGCTAATAATGGTGTTGCAGTTTTTTAACATTGACTATGTTTTCAAGGCTGTCTTTGAAAACATAGTCTAGGTCAAGAAATTGTAACGTCATTTTATTTGCCCCCCGACACTGACTAACTTCTATTTGACACATTTTTTCATAGAGCGCTCCATTTTCTCCTTACCTACTCAAGTCAAATTGGCCTCCCGGTATGTACTATTGGACTATTATAAAATGCTTATCTGCGTCAAAAACAATTTGAAATAATAACTGAACATCAACTCCTGACTTAGTTTTCAATGTTATTCAATTTCTACTCCATGAAGTTACAACATTACGCAACAAGACAATAGTAAATTAATTGTGTGATATTTTTTCTACATTTTCCGCCGACTAATACCATTGGGAAACAGTGCGTAATCTTCTAACATCCACTTTCCTGAAAGCCAATTTAATTTCCACATTCCAGCTCCAGATCAAATGTGAACAAACTCGTCGATAAATCCGAATCGTAACTCTAACTGCTGCAACTTGCGTGCCATTAACTTGCAAATTCTCTCTGAAAATCTCTTAACGGCCTGTTTTGCATACATTCCCAGCATTAACCGCCAGTGTTAAGAATAAAAATATGCGCCATCTGTGCGGCACTGCCACAGGGAAAGGGAAAAGTATATTTTCATTGCCGCTTTGGAAAAAGAGATGTCGGAACCGTTTTTGAAATAATTAAAAAGCGTTGTTGAACAAGTAATTATTTTCGAGATGTGGATAAATCTACATTGAAATACACGTATTATTGTTACAGAAATGGAATAGATATTTAATGTAAGAATATTTTAGACAGCATTTTATTCGCGCAATAATGTTGAAACGTGACGACGTCGTTTAATTTTCTTAAGTGAATAAAACGCGACTAAAACATGAATGCTGCAATTAAAATGGTTCATAAACAACCACAAGCTCAAGTTAACCGAATTTAGTTAAATATTAATTAAAATAAAACTATAGCAAGAATGTTCCTTCAAAAACCCGAAGAGAATCTTAGTGTTATGACGAAATTCTGTGATTTCTATAATGGGATTGTGTTGATGTGAAAGCATATGATTCGGTCAAAAGGAATAAACTAAATAAAATATTGAAACAATTTGGGGTGAATGTTCGGAATGTTTTACTATTGACACAGGACTGAGATAAGGAGACCCACTCTCAACGCTTATTTTTAATTTAGTACTAGAAAAGGTCATAAGACATAGGCAGTTGAATAGAGAAGGACACATATTGTTTAAAAGTAAAGTTGCTAGAGATAGTAGGGAATTAGAAGAAGTAACGAGAAAACTTGTAGAGGAAGCACGGAAAGTGAGATTGCAGATAAATCAAGGGAAAAGTAAGCTTTTAAGAATAGGGCAACAGAAAAAAGATACCAAAGTGAGAACGCAGCACGGAGAGATGGAATTTGAAGAAGTTCAAGAATATTTTTATTTACGGGCGCTGATAACAGCTAACTGTGATGAGGAGCAAGAAGTTAATACAAGAATAATAAAAGCAAACAGTTCTGCAGCGGCCAACCACTTAATGTAATCAAAAAATGTGTCTAGAGGATTAAAATTTAGAATGTATAAAACAATTTTGGGACCGACAGCGCTGTATGGCAGTGAAACTTGGGTCCTCAATAAGAAGTCAAGATAAAATCTATTAAGGTGGGAAAGGAAGCTCTTAAGAAGAACTCTAGGGGGAAACAAGACGGAGGAAGGCTATGTAGGGAAAAATAATAAGGAAATATATGCAATGTACCAGGCACAATAATAGACGAAGTTGTAAAAACCAGAAGAGTGCAGTGGCTAGGGAATCTTGAACGTATGGAAGATGAAAGGACAGTTAAGAAAATTGTAGGGAGTAAACCTAACTACAAGAAAAAAAGAGGAGACCGAGGCAGCGATAGAGAGAGGCTGTGGCAAAAGATCTAAGGGAGAAAAATGTAATGGATTGGAAAATAAAGGCAAATAACAGAATGGAGTGGAGGAGAATAACACATCTCTGGGCCTAAAATCTCATTCCTCAAAAAATATCTACAGAAACAACACTCTATCAAAAGAAAAAGAAATTGCAGAATTTAACAGTTGAAGAAAAAAAAAACGGATAATAGGACAGTCAATGATGAAGTTAAGCTTGCACATTTTCTGAATATCAACAAAAAGATCGCAGTTTCATCAACGTGGATGAAATATTCTATGGATTTATTAAAATACGGTAGATTGACAGCTTTCCTGAAAAATATTTACGGGATATAAACCAAAGATGTAAGCTTCTTGGATAGAAAACACATTGAAGTGTTTCTAACAAAACCTGCTAATGAAAAGCTTCTGATAATTTAAGCAAATCCTTAGACAATATGTAACTTTTGAATTAATAATGGAAGTTTGAGGTACAAGTAGATTTTGTGAAGTGACAAACATTTTAGAACTATATAAATTATCATAACAGCAGTAATCTACTCTCAATATTAAAAGATAGTGGTGTAACGTATAATACATTTCAGGAAATGATGGAGTTTTTCTCAGATATTTAGTCTTTCAGTGCCTCAACTAAAACAATGATCAGTTACCCTATTTCACTTATTCATATAGATTCATTGCATTTTCCTAGCTTGTCAGGCTCTAAGTACTATGTGTCCTTAAACAATTAAAACTTAAACTTACTCGTAGTCCTGATGATATTTGGATGAAGTCTCGTATCTCTCTTTCAAAAAGGGCAATAAATCATATATCCATAATTACAGACCTATTAAACTATTAGCAATTTCTCCAAAGTATTTGAAATTGCTTTACACAACTTGTTTTACTCACATGTCCAAAAAGGTTATCAACCCTTGCCAACATGGGTTTATGAAAAACAGATCAACGGTGTCCAATTTGATATGTATCACACAGTATATGTCTGAGAACCTTGACTCAAATACGCAAGTTGATGTAGTATATTCCGACTTCTCGAAGGCATTCGATATGCTGGATCATAATATCTTAATCCAGAAGCTGAAGTTTCACGAACTACCTGATTGGCAGCTTCAGTTGTTTCAATTTTATTTAAATGGTAGACACTAACTTGTTCAGTGTTTCGGTTGCACGTCTGGGACAGTATCTGTTATATCAGGTGTGCCTCAGAGGTCGATTTTGGGTCCCTTATTATTTTTGATTTATATCAATGACATAGATTAAGATTTTGACTGTCACTATCTCATGTATGCAGACAATGTAAAAATATATAGCAAGGTGAGCATGAGTCTAATGAGTGTATCAGGTTGCAGCATTGTCTAACTCATATGCAGAATTGGTGTACTGTTAATAATCTCTCTCTAAATGCTAGCAAGTGTAGTGTAATCACATTCACTAGGGGGCTGAATCCTATTTTGTTTAATTATGACCTTAACGACATCTTAATGCAGTAAAAGATGTAAGCGTCTATTTTCACCTTAAATTAAGATTTAAATTTCATATTGAAAACAGTTCAATCTGCATATAGGAGTCTGTTTTTTTTTAACAAGAATGACCTATGGCTTTTCCAATATTCAAGTATATACGGCACTGTTTAATGCTATATTTCAATAAACGTTGAGGATATTTAGCGATGATTTTTAAAGTTGCTCTCTTTTAGTCAGGATATTTATCTTCTTCAAATACGAATTTATTATAAAAAATTATAACTGAAATTCAATATTTAACTTCTTGACATACATATAAAATGCTAACAATCCCTATCATTTTTGACCACTAGCTTCTGGACATCCTGTATAAAAGCTCTTAACAACGGCTCATCAATATTTCTCTTTCTTTTCATGCAGTAAAATAGGACAGGACCGACTCTAAAATTATAAAATTATTTGGTCCATGGAAACTAACTATATTTAATTTATTTTGAAATAAGATTTGCATATTTTAAACAAGCCGATGCGGATTATCTTTTGTGCAATAATAATAAAACAGCAGATCCCTTGTCTTATTCAGTTTAGTGTGATTTTATTCATCACTTGCCGGCGCAAAAACTAATAGAAAACACCGCGAGCGACTCCCCCACCGCTGAAGTAGCTGGTGGAAAATACGAGCCGAAATTACCGCTAGAGAGCTGAGAGTGCGGAATTCGAGATGAGATATCCTCGAAGCTTCCCCACGTCCTTTGGCCCTTGTTAAGGCTGTAAGACGAGCAGTAGTGTTCGTTGAAGGGCCTTGCTCGGCGGCCATTTGGGTATTTGTTATTTGGGCCGAGTTTCGCTCATTTACATATGGTATTGCATTCTTTTGTGGAGCTGGAGGTGTCTCGGTTTTAATATTAAAGTGTATAAGTAACGAAATAGAGGTTAGGCCTCTATTTGTACAGTGGAAAGAAAATTGTAGTAGGACTTAATGTAACATAATAATTCATACCGGGGGATTGCCAGTTGTCGTTATGATAGATGTCAATGAATAAAGTATTAAAAGTATTATACAGGGTGTCCCGCAAGTCGTTACAATAATTTTAGGAGGTGATAAAATACATGACTTTGAGTCGATTGTAACAAACATACTTATATAACAAGTGTTACAATATTTGTGAGAATTAATTTTTTAATATTTTTTTAATTTATACTATATTTGGAAATGGGTGTGGTAATATTTAGTTTCAGGTAATTATCGGGTAACACTAATGCTAACAGGTAATGGGTGTACATTAGTATATTTTACTGGCTACATCATAGGGCAGGAGCCAGTGTATTGTGACAGATCAATCCAGTCTTAGAGCTAAATATACGAAGACGTGCTAGTGCAGTAGAGTAAAATTCGACTTGTGTTTAGTGACTATTGTGCTAGTGGATATAATATTGTTTGGGTAAAATGTCGAGCTTATCAGATTACGTGCCTGCTAATCGCGCGAAAAGATGTGCGCTGTCTCAGAATGAGACAGTGTTGACGACATCGTGGAAAAGTGTTCTAAAATGACAGGGATTGGAAAATCGACTATCTACAGACTTTTAAAGGAAACAAAAAATGAACAAGATACTGTAAATCCCCCAAAATCATCTGCAGGGAGGTCGAAATTCGTTATAGATGATTTCTTCAAAAATGTCATTCGCAGAAAAGTAGACTCATTTTATTTTAAAAAAGAAATACCAACGCTAAACAAAATTTTAAGTAAACTTTCAGAGGACAACGATTTGCCAAAAATCAGTAGAAGCAAATTATGGGCCGTCTTACGAGAGTTGAATTTTTGCTGGGAAAAGCAGAACAGGAAGTCAGTTATTATCGATACAGATGAAATTATTTATTGGCGAAGATTCTACTTAAGATCAATTAGAAAATTCCGTGACGAAGGGAGGAATATTTATTATCTAGACGAAACATGGGTCAACGAGGGATATACTGTAACAAAAGTATGGCAAGATAAAAATGTAAAAAGTTTTCGACAAGCATTTTTGGATGGACTTTCAACAGGGTTCAAGGCACCTTCAGGTAAAGGGCGAAGATTAATAGTGACACATATAGGTAGTGCCAGTGGTTTTGTAGATGGCGGTTTACTTTTATTTGAATCTAAAAATACAGGTGACTATCACGAAGACATGAACGCAGATGTTTTCGAAGAGTATTTTACACAGATGTTGGATCCCTCCGGGGTCTGTAATTGTCATGGATAATGCCGGTCACGGCAGACTGAGCGGATGCCTACGACTGCTTGGAGGAAAGCCGATATAATTCAATGGTTATCCGGAAAAAATATTTCTTTTGAAACAAAGATGGTGAAAAAGGAACTTTTGACACTTGTCAATCTTAATAAAGATCAGAAAAAATATATTATCGATGAAATGGCAACAAATCGCCAAATAACGGTACTAGAGTTACCACCTTATCACTGTGAACTTAACCCAATCGAATTAGTCTGGGCGCAGGTAAAAGGAGATGTAGCGCGAAATAATACGACGTTTAAATTGAGTGACGTGAAAATTTTGTTGAAAAATTCTTTGGAACGAGTAACTGCAGATAACTGGCAAAGATGTATACATCACGTACAAAAAGAAGAGGAGAAAATGTGGGAACTCGATAATTTAATTAACGATACTGTGGAACCTATCGTTGTCCATCTAGGAGACGAAGATAATTCATCAGAATATTCAGAGGATGAATTTTAATATACCTACTTTTTTAATTTCTTTATTGCACATTTATACAACACTACATTTACTCACCATAATTTGAATTTTCAAAATACATATATTTTTATGTGGAATAAAAGTCTATTCATTAAATTTAAATAAATATTTTGATAATAATATTGAATAATTTTATTTGAATTACTAAAAACCCTCTTAACCCGGTTATGATGCTTAAAGTAGCCTCATGTTTTGAAATGCAGTTTTTATATTGTTTATTTATAAGAGAAATGGACCGAGAAATTGAACCGACATAGACAAAGACGGATTGTCGGGGATTAAATTTTAGCTACCTGCTACAATTTAGTACGGTTCGATCACACAAAGTTTTTTTAAAAGTACACCTCATCTATAATACATAATATAAAAATATTGAATATAAGCACCAGTACTACATTTATTAATGATTTGCATACATAATAAGCTTTTATTACTCTCTTTCATTTATAAACATACCGTGTTTTTCTACAATTATTGAAGTCTGGAAGAAAAACAAACCTTTTTATAACAAATATTTCTATATTTTTATTTATTAGGAATGAATGGATTATTTGAATTATTTAACCAATTAAATCCGAATTGGCTTCGTTACTTATTTACAGCTTCATAGACATGGTTTTTCTACTTTGTAAAAGCGAAGAGTCAAATTTAAACGTGGATTTTATTTAAACCTTTGTGTGTAGGTTTATTCAGATATTATTAGAAACTAACCTAAGCAATGCTCTTTCAGTTCTTAGGAAAAGTTTATTGATAAATATTCTAAAAACTAGGAAAATTAATCTTAACAACCAAACCAAAACTATAGAGACAGAACTGTAATATTACTTACTACAAAATAAAAGAACGTGCTTTTTTTGTGTAATCCCAGGTTCAGCTATACACATTCTATAGAGAATAGTTTGCCTAATCATATAACAAAATTTTGGCATTTCATATATGTCAAAAATCCTAGTAGTCCTATCCTAACGTCATGATATGTAATTTATTCTTAACATTTTTCAAAATTCTTTTCAGCAGTCAAACTATTCAATAATGTTACTAACTTTTCTGACAATTTAGTACCTACCTTATTTAGTAAATTATATATTATTGAATGCTACTGCTTAACAGGTTTAAGAAATTTTGTGTCATTTAGATGAAAATAAAGGTGCTGGTCCTGATAGCATACCGTCGTTTCTTGTTACAAATGTGCAACAGGTGATATGCTGGATTGACTATTATTGTTAATAAATTATTTGAGTGATGAAAGTTATGAAAAGAGACTTAAGTACCTATATAATTCCTGTTTTAAAAATGGCAATAAAAATGTCACTAATTAGTAAAATAAATATACAATGTTAACTATGACTAAAAGGTAAGGTAAAGGTAATTAAGCTTACTGGTAAGTAGGCCATATTTGGCCCTTTTTACCCTCCACCCTTACAATCACAAACATCCATGGGTAGGACAGAAAAATTCCTGCCTCGTGTTGGATTCGAACCAACTTCCGGCCGCTCGTGCTTCCCTGGCAGCGACTGCTCGTCACCGCCTTGGCCGCTCGGCTACTGTCAGCCCTTAACTATGACTAAGTACAAATATTTTTAGAGAGGATAGAAAAAAATAAGAATTAACGGAATAACTCTTCAAAAATATTCCAAACTTATTTATAAAGCGAATTTTTTTTCGATATTATATTAAACCCTTATTTAACGCCGGTTGTGTGGCCCGTCTGCCTCACGTTTGACGTATGCATTCGCTGTCATAATTTAATGCCTGTGTTTAAATTGTAGTTTTGTGTTCTTCAGTTTTTAGTGCCTTTGTTATCGGATACAGATATTTTCCTAGATATAGTTTCCTTTCGTTCCATTTTCTTATAATAAATAGGCATTGTCTAACTATACCTATGGGAAGTTTGTTTTATCGATAGTGATTAGTTGTAATGAGTGAAAATGTAGTTTTGCCAGTTTGTAACGAAATAATGAAAAACGAATTGAACTGTTACCTATCTGTCAACTGTTATTACTAATAAGAATATTAATTATTGTCGTTTCGGCATTTAGAAACGCTGCAAAAAGGAACGACCGCGTAGTACATTGTTGACAGATGTAAGCTTTATCTATGGATCTAAGTCATTTCAGTCGATGCTTATCATAGGTGCTGACTTTTCGCAGGAAAAGAGGGTTTTGCACCATTTTTTAAATCTTGAGCTAAAATTCTGGAATAATTTGTTTATTGTCTTTTAGGCCTCCCTGAGCATATGGTTAAAATTGTATTCAGCACAATCCACAAAAATATGTTTCAGAAAAAAAATGTGTTAAGGTTTTACGTCGTACTTTGATTTGTTCTACATTGCACTGAAATTTTGAATCTCATTTTCAAACACCTTGTATAACCAAACAAGTAACGCTTTCCTGGTCATATTCAGTTTGTGTCCTGTTAATTCAGCAATAAATACTATAATTTATCACTTTGTTCTGTCCTTTTTTGTGAAATTCAGTGCATGTTATATTTCATTAAATTTCTGGTTGAGCAGAAATTACAGCGTTTCAGTATTTGGGTCCCTGAAAACTGTACACATGCCACACATATGTCGAAACATTGAAAACAATCATGCGATATTGAAACAATTCATGACATTCGTATTGAAATTCAGCATTCAGTGTGTTTGCCACGGCTTTTTAATGCTTTGTCTGAAAATTCAGGTTCAATTTTCATAGGTACTGCCGGTGAGGATAATGTAAATATTAAAAAAATTTATTTCGAAGCACGGTAACGATAATAGCAATAAAAACCGGTACATAGTTTTGTAATTGATGTAGAATATTCGTTGAAAAATAAATTCTGGGTGTTTTTAAATGAGGTAACAAAAATGAGACCACAGATTCCTTACGTGAAAATAAATTTAACCTAACATACCTATATCCCAAGTCGCATAATAAAAAAGATACAGGGTGTCAAAGTTAACATTTTATTTTCGATATTTGTAGATAAATTTGTAAATCGGGTGTTTTTGAGGGCGAGAAATTCAAAGGGCAATGTTAAAAATAGCCAATTTTTGGCTTATCCGGGGGAACGCATAAATCATAAAAAAATCAATTGATTATTGTTAATTAACATTAGAATGGCCCAGAAATACGTCAGATAGCTGGGGAAATGTCGCTGCTACCCCTAAACCTATATAAACTACCCTTAAATAGCTTTAAATGGATAATCATTAATTATTGTTATAAAATTCGTGTAAAATGAAAAAAATGCTTCAAAATGATTTGAACAGACAGTAAGTCAATATAAAAAGTGATAAATAACTGTAAAAATGTCCATTCCACCCCTAAAAATTAAAAAAACGACTTTCAAAAGCTAATGGTGAGCTTACTTCGACATCAAAAATAGATAATGCTTAAATGTTCAAGGGAACGCCTATTGCTAGAAAAAAATTATAGATTACTGTCAAAAATTGCAAAAACTGATACTAGAGTATATTAAGTAAGTGGGGAAATATTAATTGCACCCCTAAATCTATATAAATTGCCTGCCTGTTGTAAAATTTGTTTAGAATGAAAAAAATGCTTATATCACTTTTAAGGTTCATTTATACTATTGCGACCTGAAAAATGGGCGCAAGGATAAATTGCCATTTTTTCAGTACGCGCTCGCAAAGTGAGAACAATTGGCGCTATTTCGCCATTGAATAGGCACTTTTACAGTCATTTATCACTTTTTATATTGACATACTGTCTGTTCAAATCATTTTCAAGCATTTTTTTTTTTCATTTTACACGAATTTTATAACAATACATTTCCCCAGCTATCTGACGCATTTCTAGGCCATTTCTAATGTTAATTAACAATAATCAATTGATTTTTTTATGATTTATGCGTTCCCCCGGATAAACCAAAAATCGGCTATTTTTAACATTGTCCTTTGTTTCTAATTTTGACGCCACCAGTAAAGGGCGCCATTTGTGGCACATCATATTTCTTTTAAATGACAAAACTTTTTTTCTGCTTAGTCTATCCATCTGACTATTGAAACAATCGATTATCCCACCTGTTATATCTGAAAAAGGTATACCTTGTCAAAGTCGTTAGGAGTAACAGTTTTCAAAATAATTCTATTTGAAATATTCAATGCACCGAATGAAAACTGTTATCGTTTCAGGTAAAGTGCCTTTTCTACTGAAAATACTGCAAAATGTTACTTAAAAAAGTAACTTGTTCAGAACGGTACATTATGGAGACGTGCAAAATTTCAGATCGGCAGGCTTTAATAAAATCTTTGCGCTTTGTTGAAAAAATGGTTTATTAAATCTCGCCGATCTTGAAATTTTGCATCATAATTTACCATTCGGAACAACTTTTTCAAGTAACATTTTGCTGTATTTTCAGCCGAACAGGCACTTTACCTGAAACCAAAACAGTTTTTACTCGGTGCACTGAGAATTTCAAATAAGATTATTTTTCAAATAAAACAGGTAGGAGAATCGAGTGTTTCGATAGTCTGATGGATACACTAAGCTGCAAAAAAGTTCTGCCATATAAAAGACACATGGTGTGCCACAAGTGGCGGACCCTACTCTACTTTAGAATTATGAAATTTTTAATTTAAATTACAAATAGAATGAGCTAAAAACAATGCTTATCTATTTCTTCTGCTTAACTGTTAATTTTGGTCGCTGAAGTATACAAAAGTTAAAAAATAACCTCTTGCACCTACGTTGTAGTTAATTACAGCAAATAATCAAAATAGCAAGCACCCATTGACCATTGCACATGTGTCTAATTTTCCGTTTCAATCGATCAAATATACAGTATGCGCCAAAAGTATGGAATAAACTCAATAAAAACGAATAATTTTTTGGGAAAAATCCTCGAACAGGTCGATTTTTAATTTAAAATATACATATTTTAGCGTAAAATGCGATTTTCAAATGTCATTTGTTTTCGAGTAATGACGTGATCGATTTTTTTTAAATGGCAACACCATGTTTTTTTCCTTGATTCTGAAAGATCGTTTAATTCTCTATCCGACAGTACTAAAATTTTGCCCTCTTACATAGGAAAGTTTTCGAGTAAATGACGATTGAATGTTAGAAAACGTAAATTTTATCCATAAAAAAGTAACAATTCTGAGGTATGTAAAATAAAATACAATTGATTAAATTCTATACTTAAATTAAATGTTCGAATTGCCATCCACCAACTTCTTGACAATGCGCAAGTCTGTGAAGATATTCTTCTTGCACATTATGAATGATTTCTGGGGTAACTCTGCGTATTTCGTCCCGAATGCGATTTTGAAGTTCTTCTAAATTACGTGGTTTATTAATGTACACTTTTGACTTCAAGTATCCCCATAAAAAATAGTCAAGAGGTGTAAGATCTGGCGATCTTGCAGGCCATTCTATCGGTCCGCGTCTACCGATCCACCTCCCAGGAAAACAGTTGTTCAAAATATCTCGTACAGGGCGCGCATAGTGCGGAGGTGCACCGTCTTGCTGAAACCATATGGTATCGTCAGGAATGTCAGGGTCATTATCGTTAGGAAAAATTACTGCAAGGGCTGGAACAAGGTCATTTTCTAGAAACTCTAAATATCTTTGTCCTGTAAGGGTTCTTTCAAAGAAGAAAGGTCCTACTATTCTGTCGTCAACTATTCCAGCCCACATATTTAATTTCTAAGGGTGTTGGGTATGTGTCTCTGCCATCCAATGAGGATTTTCCCGACTTCAATATCTGCAAGTTTGACGGTTTACTGTACCATTCAGATAAAATGTGGCCTCATCTGAAAAAAGTATTTGCCGGTGTAAATTTCTATTTCCTTGACATAAATCCATTAGAGTTTCACAAAAGTGTAAGCGGCGATCGGGATCATCTTCATTGAGTCCCTGCACAAGTTGAATTTTGTAGGGATGATATTTTTCCTTCTTCAAGATACGTAACACTGTGCTCTGACTAGTGTCATTGTTTAATGCAACCAATCGTGAAGAATTATGAGGATTATTCACCATAATTATCAAAATGTTCTGTTTCTTATTTTCATTAATGCTTGGACGTCCAGGTTTTGGAATATTTACAACATTGCCAGTTTCTCTAAATTTAGACTCTACCTTACTGACTGTTGATTGGCTGATAGGGCGATCTGGATATTTTTCATTAAATAAATCGCAAACTTCCTGCTGAGTTCATATTCCCGCATCCGATAAGAATTAAAATTTCAATTCTTTGAGTAACAGTTAAATGTGCCATAATACTTTAAATTGAATAATAATTTCTATGTCGCTTACAATACTCATTAGAAAGTCGGTGTGACAATGACACTTTGCAAAGATTTTCACCTACGTGATCCATAAAAGAACTATGGAATTCGAAAAACTAAACTTGATAACGTTTTTGCTTTATTTTAATTGATTTACGTTTTCTAACATTCAATCGTCATTTACTCGAAAACTTTCCTATGTAAGAGAGCAAAATTTTAGTATTGTCTGATAGAGAATTAAACGATCTTTCAGATTTAAAAAAAAATCGATGACGTCATTACTCGAAAATAAATAACATTTGAAAATCACATTTTACGCTAAAATATGTATTTTTTAAATTAAAAATCGACCTGTTCGAGGATTTTTCCCAAAAAATAATTGTTTCGTTTTTATTGAATATATTCCACACTTTTGGCGCATACTGTATGATGCATAACATCTGGTGTTTCGTTTCGAACTTCTTTTCTAATACGATGTTTCAAATCTTCCATAGTGCCTAATTAATTCACATACATTTTGCTTTTGAAATAACTCAACAAAGATAATCTAGTGGGATTAAGTCAAGGAGACGTGATGGCCATTCACTCGACTCTATGCTATCTATCCATTGATTTGGCAAATTTTTACGTCGAGGGGAAAATGTGGGGAACATCTTGCTGAAGCCATACATGATCAGAGAGCATATCGTGCTTATTTGGGCAAAAAAAATAATTTCTCAGCTGGAAACAACTCCAGAAGCAAAACATCTAGCTAATGTCGCCTGTCAAATTACCCTCAAAGATAGAGAGATATCTCAGTATGCAACTTTCTACTATTCCAGCCAACATTTACTTTGTACAGATTTTAGGGCTCCAAAAGTAGAGTATTATTACCTGTTCGCAGTTGGCTTATTTGAATTTATATTCAATTATTCAATTTCAATCAATTCAATGATTAAAAATTATTAGAAATTTAAACTTTCATGAAATCTAATGTAGTTATATACCTATGGTCCAATTGAAATTCTATTTTAATCCAATTATGTCATCAATTAAGTATGCATCGAACTGTAAAAGACGTCAAGTGGCTTCCATTTGACTTCACTTCAAATCTTCAATCTTATGTTGCAATGCAGAAATGGGTTCTCTTGAATTAGATGATCTTGCTCAGTTAACTTTTAGCTACTCAAAATGTATCTAGAAGTGACAATGAAAATGTAAGCTTTCTTTTAAATAATACCAAATCCAAATGATTATGGTGCCTTTTTTGAACAGATGAATGAAATAATGCCGGACTAGGGATAATGTAAATGTACGATTTTTACTAATTCCCCTGCTAACCCATGTTACCGTATTACTATAGAAACACAGTCTATTACGAGTTAATATGTTTTTAATCTGACATTATGAATGTAATGCGGACAAATCCCTGCAAATCCTTTTCATTGGAATTCTCTCAAATCCAAATAATTTGCATTTGTTTGTTACAAATTTTCATATATTTTTAGCTGGATTTAGTCTCTAATAAAAATGTTTTTAATATTTACGATTTTCAAACTAATCCATCTGTAAACAGCAAAAATGTTATGTTCAGCATAAACAAAAAACTTCGTTTGAGTTTATAGAATATACACTAAATATAGTTTTCTCTTATCGATTTTCAGGATTTGTTTTTATCTATACATTGTTTGTAGAAATTTAAAATTCTTCGTAGAAGGACGAGCAAGCAAAAGTTTTTTTTAAAATAAGAGTGATATTATATCTTAACATTAGAATATATTTGTCAACATACCAAATATATTTATGTTGATGGTTTGACAATTTTGATGGCATGAAAAACGCAATAATATTTCATTAATACAGCTATCAAGACATATGACATTGTTGTGTTGATGGTTGCATAGCTAAGGTGCAGGAAAACTTCTGAAATTTTGACTGTCATACCATCAGAATTGAGTGATGTCTTATGTTCCTTTATCATCTCTTAAAGTGTTTGTCATAACTGGTTAGAGTCTAACGTACGGCTGGTCCTTCACGGTTGACTCATATTTTGAACTACGCTTTTAGTTTTAATAATTTACGAAACGCTGTAACAGTCGGGCTGGCGTCGATATGTTTTTTTACGTATGCTGTGTGTATTTAAATAACTATTGATAAATAGTAACATAATCTACATTAACCACTATTAGTTGAGGGGAGAAATTAATGAAGTGCGAACATTGCTAACTAGAGAAGAAATAGACGAGAATTATTTAAAATGTCGTTCGGGTTCGTTTTCCTATGTAGGCGATCCCGCCGTCGACTGCATCTGGAACAGATGAACGCGGCCCAACTTCTCTCCCTTCTTCATCTATTAGTCATTATTTTCGCGTGGTAAAGGTTGGCGAGTGTCGTGGGTTTGTGTCGCCAGTGTCGTTTTTAATTATTAATAAAATTTGCTATTTGCCTAAATAAAAATGCAATTCAAGTTGAGTAAAGTGAAGTAATGGAAGACCAGGGTTGTCTTCTACTGAACAGAGCCGTGGAAAAATTTATAAAAGACATTTGCGTCTGTGTTTTCCGTGTTATTCCGTATCTACTGATAATGAGTAATGGATTTGATTATGATTCATATTCATAATCAAATACGATTTGCATTATTTGGGATAATCAATATACGAGCTCAACTTGATTTTGCTTTCAAGAACATAACGAAAAAGTGTCAAAAAATAGGTATGTTTTTAATGTTTTATCCAACGTTATTTACTGTATAAAATTTTTGGGAGCTCTTAAACTTGTATTACGAGGGCATGATGATTGAATTTTAGATCAGAACTTGACAAAACGCTTAATGAATACTTTTAAAATGTAACAAATTTTAAAGGTACCTCAAATAATATACAAAATGAAAACACTTTAGATTGTAAACAAGTTTGTCATTAGAAAAAAATCTATCATTTCAGTACCGAACTTTCTGTTAGTATACAGGGTGTCCGGAACAAAACATATTTGACTTAACAATTTTTTTTCTCTGACCAATGGTAACAAAATTATGACAGCAAACAGGTCTTGAATATGTGACAACGTCGCTCACATACTATCTTAGGTTTGTTTTATTTTATACATAATTATTACACATTACATTAGCTACACCTAAACATATGTAACTACTGTGAATGGTGTTCTTAGAGCTCTTTTCGCAGCACAGAATAATAGTTACAAGTGTTTAAAAAGACTTCTGTTTCTTTCGCCGTAAATTAACATGCGATGCAGCTGGTTATGGTTAACATAAATTGTTCCATTTTGTTATATACACTCACAAATATTATAGAAAAATTAGATTAGCGTTGCCACTTCGTAGATTTATTTTGTGATTATTCTTCCTCCTCATTTATGCTAAAGCATATACGCAATAAAATAGTTCTTTTCATGACTCAACAAAGAGTTGTATTGCTTTTCTGTTTTTTTTTTAATTTACCGCCAAAATGATCTAGTTATATTTTCTAGTTACTTTTCCCTGTGTATATATGACTTCTTCATTTACTCCTCTTAGTTTAAAAATAGAGTATAGCAGATAATGCGTATTCCTTTGACTACCCAACGAACAGCTGACACACATCTGAATTTTATCATCCTCGAAATCTATTCCCGCAAATCACCCGCAGGGATGAAAGTCAATCACGGCCAACTTGTTTCCTGCCTTTTTATGGCGCTGGCTATCCTCCACGGCAATATCCGCCGATCCCAATATGTGATTACCGAATATGCCTATGCCTGAGATACAGATCCGGGCCGTATTTCACCCATCTTATGAAAGGTTATGATAACTTATATGAACTCCGCTAACCCGATTTGTTGACCGAAGGGCTTTGGTTTTTAAGTTTGCGAATAGGTGTTGGGATATTGGAGGACGCCAAAAGGGTCTCGGGTCATTCCTATTCGGTTTATATTCAAATATGCCTTTGATTTATTAAATATCGGGAAGTTTTCTAGGTTCTAATAATCGGGACCAAGCATCCCGAAAGTTTGCTCAAGGGGGAGCAATAAATCTAGACCGTTTTCAAGGAACGAATTGAAAATACGTACAGGGTGTAACATTTTTAAACACGTTTTCAGAATAGATAAACGTATGAATATGATAATATTTTGATTATAAATTAAAAAAATATATACGTATAGGTCTCAAAAATTAAATGAAATCTTGAAAAAATCTGGGATTTAAGAAAGGTTCTGTGCACGCTGACGTAATTTGTTTATGTTTAAGTAACAAAAAATGAAAATATGGAAGGCTGTGGGAGCTAGAACTAAAGAATTATATCAGAATTTTCCTCAAACTTTTTAGAAAAAAATCCATACACCTGTTATTCTAATATTAATAATAGTATCTCTACCTCCTCATTCTAATCACGAGGTTTAGCCCAGAAGTTGGGAGACTTGTGCGGGAGAGGCGGCGGCATATTATTAAACAGGCCGCGTTTACCCCAGAAACGACTTACGTTTGTAAGTCATAACCACCATTCAGTACAGGAATGAGAGAAACATGGAAAACCTCATTAATTAGAAGGATGGTTGAACGCTAACCGGTATCAATCTCTCACATTGATCCAAGCCACCTTCTACTCTACCATACCCGCAGAGAGGGTGCCAATCCTTTCACAAATATAATCTATGGTCTACCAGACGCAGGATTCGAACCTACGGTGGGTGGCGAACACGATTTAAGTATCGACGCCTCAAACCTCTTGACCACCGATCGATCCAATTATAATCCATGAAATTTGTTGGTGTAGTCCGTTATTTGTGTAAGTGGCTTCCGTTGAAAAGAAAACGTTAAAGTCTCAATAACTAGGAAAATTAAAAAGTATCGGCGTTTAGTTTAGGAATCACCAGTACTTTCAAAAAGATTATTTCAAAACTTTCTCAGCCATTCAACGTTTTAGCCAAGTAGCTTACATCATCAAAATGGAGGCAAGAATAACATCACATTATGATAGCATAAGATATGATAGAATGTATCAAGCAGTGATATGCTGTTTTTAAAACAGTTAGGGATACTTTATAAACAAGGCTTCGGAGTAAGTGAAGATGTTTGGATAGTTTACTGCAAATGTAATTAACATGTTGGCTCCAGGATAGCTTCGGATCTAAATGAACGCCCACTTGACGCTTTCTGAATTTTTAACATCATTTAAACTTCTAAGACTAAAAATCATTGCTTCTGTTTTAAATACATGCACTGTAACTTTATTACTAGCGAACCAATCATTTGCTAAATATTGTGTTTGATATATATGTAGTAGAGTACGACATATAAATCAGACCCAGAGGTGGACACAAGTATGATTAAAACTTTACAATTAAAGGGAAATAGTTTATGTAAATAAGGAATACTAGAGGACCCAAACCGATCCTTGCGGAACTCCATATTTTATTTCCGACAAATTAGATTTGACACAGTTATGGTTAATATATTGAAATCTGTCAGTTAAATAGGATGATAATAGACATACACTCCGCTCTGAGAATCCATAGTAGTATAATTTCTCTAGTAAAGTTTCTTGGGGAACACAATCAAAAGCTTTGCTTGAGTCAATAAACTGCGTAACTACATAAGCTTTTTCCTCAAATAACTTGTTAATAAATTATGTTAATCGACCAATGACTACTACTGTTGAAAAACCATTACGAAAACCGAACTGATGCTGAATAAATAGTTGAGATGTTTCATATAGTTAGTAATTTTTATTCACTGAAATGTAATTTTATATGATGACTGGAATGCTCGAAAAGCTGCGCGAATGAGATTACTCATGATCAGCGCCATATTTGTTTTGTGCCTTCTAGCAATGGTGGAGCAATAAAGATTTAGCTGATTGTGAATTGAAATGAAATTGAATTGTGAATATGAAGAATTATTTGGTGCTATATGCTGATTAATTTTACAGTCCCTTACAAAACATGACACCTTACAAAACATAACACCCACAAAAATACACAAAGAATAACACTAACGAGATACAAGATAAAAGAAGAAACCACACAGTACGCCAATGACGTGTTTATAAACAAAACAATGGGAATTTAAGAACACAATTCATGTCGTACGTGCAGATGATTATCTCTCTCGCACTCACATGCATAACCAATGAAGTATTTCTTTGCTGAGTTTCATGTGCCTCCTTTTGTCTGCTCCTAGGTGTGTTACCTTTATTTGGATGCGCAATGGTACTAAAAGCATTCCATATCGTACATTTCAGTGTTTGTATTTTAAGAGCACCTCCATATACTTTGGATTGATGCCGTTACAATAAAATTTAAACAAACCTGTATGTTTGACAAAATTCTCTTACAAATAAGAGGAAAACTATTACAATATCATTTAAATTACATTGAAAGCTGTGCTCACTTGTGAGAAAATTTATTTCCCGATTGCGACAGCACTGGGAATCATTCGATCGCTTAGCGTGTAGCTGCAATCAAACGATATCCACACAAGTGAAACCGAGGTCTCTTTGATCCTTTCCAATCCACTGCGCCACGCTGAACAAGTTGCGTCGCGTCGTTCTATTTCCGGTGATGGAGGATGTACTGCAAGCCGACATTCACACGGTTACATCCCGGTTACTGTCTGCATGCATGGCGATATATAAATCACTGTTACAGGTGAGCGATGGTCAAATGGAAATAATTGATGGATTCGGGCGGAAACAGCAGGCAATAAATTTCGATTATATGTAGCAATTACAATAAATACGGCCGGTTTTTTCAGCTACAAGTGGGCGGAAAATTATTACAAGCAAACACTGACAAAATGTATGGTATATAATACTACCAGCATGGTGTTTTTCTGGCGAACAGAAGGATGTGACAAGAGATAGTGGAGCACGGTGTTTAGCAGGACCGTTATCAGTTTACGAATAAGCATATTAATATGTTCACAGAAAAATGTCGCAACATAGTACTATTACCAAATAGTGGTTGAGTCGAAAATCCGTATAAATTAAGATAATAGGTAAAAATGGCGACAATTACTCGTCAAACCTTAGTGTTGAGGCAAGGTTTTCGTGGCAAATTAGTGACTTAATATTAACTTGTGTAGGAAAAATTACAGTTCAACGTCTACTATTGACAACGGACAGTATGAGAAATTATTGAAGCATGAACTACACTCACCGGCAAAAAACCGGCCTCTAAAAGCTAGCCCTATATTTAAAATTGGATTTCTCGCGAACAGCTCATTTGATTTTGATGATCCTTTTTTTAAATTGTACATTGATTTCTCAGAAACGGATGCTATATTGGAAATTTTTATTCGGAATTTAATTTAAGCATATACGGGGCGCAATAAGAAGACGGAGTTTTTTACCCGAAATTTGTAACACCCTGTGGGGGCAGCAGCTACAGTCGCTGTTGCTAACTGGACTCACACTGTAGCTTCATCTTTTGTGAACATTTTGTTCTTTTAATCACTATCTCCGATTTTATTGGAGATAAACTGTTTTAAAACGAACGCCTCGGAAAAATGGAATTGCATCAAAGTGCAATTGGCAGATCAAGAACGTCCGTCGCAGATAATGGAATTTTTTTAACAATCAATCCGTTTCCGCCTATGCCGCCTTGATTATTGGCACGTAGAAATTTCTGCCTGCGAAGCCTTTTTAAGGCAGAGGTAAAGCCTCCCTAAAAACGTCCCTTCCTGTAGTATTAATGAAAACTTTTTTGACAGTTGATATAAAAATGTTTACTAAAGGGAAACTTGCCCTATTTTCTCAACTACCTGATTAAGTGCGTCAGTGAAATGAATTTTTTTGTTGTATATTTGTGAGATGAAAATAGTTAATAACAAAATTTATAATAATTTCGTGATTGGTTTTGTCCAGCACCTTAGGAACCACTAGGTGGCTGTCACTAGCATTCATTTTTTAACGCACAAATTAAAAGAATGGCTAGCTTTGTATATAATGAAATAAACAAAATTGTCCGCAATGATTTTGTGTATTGATGTGAGTACATTGTTGTAAACCCGACATATCTCAGTCTTAAAATATATTCAAAAATTGTACCATGATTTTTAACATATGTCAATAACCAGTAAAACAGAATTATCTAATGTAAATAACGCTACTAACTCTGACGTAAAATTAATGATTAGCCTGTAAAAATTTAAATAAAAGTTGGTAGCTTGTAAAAATAAATCTTTATGATTAATAAGGTGTTTTGATAAATTTATGTTACAAATGAGTAACAAACAACAATTTACAGGTACGTTAAACTGCACGATATTTATATTGGATGGAAATTGTCCTTAAACTAAACAGCGAAGAATTTCTGTCAGATATCGCTCTTTCAACTATCTGCGATATGTTGACACATCTATACGATTAGATGTAAACACGTATTATTTTTATGTTCGAATTCGACTGACAGAAATTGTTGTACAAATCTGTTCTATATAAATACCATATTGTTAATCTAACGCTTGAAAAGGTTAATTTTGTGTTTATCTTAACAGTTCTTAAATGTTATAGTGCGCACCAATATTCTTGGCATCGCAGGTGGATCCCCGGTCCCCTTTCACCGCTCAGCTTCAACTGCGTTTGCGGCCGATGCTGGTAGTTCAACTGGGAGTCATCTCCTGTCTCCTGCTCTGGCAAACCCCGTCAGTAAGGGTTTATATTCTGGCGCTATACAGGGTACGCGAAAGGTAACAAGCTACATCTAGCGGTCATTAGCTACTCCAAGTCGGACGACTGAATCGACTGAATGTGTGACGACACCAATGTTAGTACTTGGAAACATACATATCAGGCCATAAACGTCAGAGTTTGACATTTGATATTGATATCTTTTAATGGAACCTACTTATTTAATTTGGTTTGCAAAATGTACATATTTTTTATCTACTATTTTAAAACATGAAAATATGCAGCACTTACACCATTCCAATACTTCACATAAAGACTAGAAAAAGTACGGCTGTTGCTATTTAGCCGACGATGGTACAAGTAACGGCAATGGCTTTTATTCACCAACAAAAATAATTTTCCAGTAGAAGGCTAGATATTTGAATCAATATTTCATAGAGTTAAACTAAAATAATTTACACTTTGAAGTTTTTTTGGTTTGATAGAATTAATTAGAAATGTTTAATTTAATACCTTAATATATATTTTAAGTTATAGTTGTTTTTATTGTTTATTTTTAAGTGGAACAATAAATTTATATTTTTTATTTGCGTAGTTTCAATATTTTGTGCATATTTTGACTAAATTCTGTGCATATTTATGCGTATATTTTAAATATTTCTAGTCGCATATTTGAGTATCACCATTGACGAATGTTTTTCATCAAATCCTAACACGTAGTAATCAGTACATTCTGCGGTTGTAGCAACTTCAATATGAGCTATTCTGGTTGTTTTCCACTCTTGACCGTTTGAAGGCAGCGATCAGGCAGCAGAGTTCATAAGCCTTGCCCCGGGGACCAGAGAATGGATGCGCATTTAAATTCTGGATTTGTAGCGGACAATCAGTTCATACTGGTATTCCGGTCGCTTCCGTTTCACCGGGACAATCATTTTGTCAATGTTACGAATAGACTTCCGGTTGCGCGGCCTTATTTACGTATACGATTTTTATTCCCTTTGCGGAATTGGCTGGCGGTTGCTGGGAGGCAGCCGAGGTTGTCAAACGATGCGCGATACGCTTAACATATAAAATATGAAGCCGTTTGATTCCTGACGTTTAAAGGAAGTCTGGAACTGGAGCGCTCTTTTGAATACGCCACAGCTTTTGTGGAAGCGCATTCGGATGATATATAACTTGTTACGAAGTCGAATATTTATGTACAATTTAAGGAGAATATTTTCTAGGCAAAAAAAACATTGTTTTGAAATACCACTGTGAGTGAAAAATATAATAAGTAAAAGGGATTTTCCTTCAAACGACATATAAGTTACAACTTATGTCACGTTACTCAATGATATTAAGTGTCATTTTCGCACAATCTGAAATATGCACTTACTGTCATGATTGACACATTCTGTAAATTACATACAACACTGTGGCTTGTTTCCATAGAAATAAAAAAATAATAGTGTTGTTTGAGTTTATAACAGCATTAATGCGACAAGTAAAAATCAGTAATTCTTTTCACCAACAAATACTGGGCTCATTTATTGTAAAAATTAAAGGTACAATTTGTACAATTCTTAATCGTTTTTATCTATTGCTTTTATAGTAATTGAATTTTCTGTATTACTTATTGAGTTAGATATGTTAGGATTAGAATAAACTTCAGTAGTTCTGTCTTCAAACACTGGAGTGGAGTCAAATTCATTGTCACTGCCGCTGTTGGTATGTAAAATCTTATCAGCAAACTCTATTTTCTTTGTTAAAGACTCTGCAACATATCCTTCAGCGACACCAGAAGACTTAAAATTACATTTTCTGTTAGTCAAATAATACATTAATGTTATCACTAAAACCTCCAGCCCCCATGACGTTTGAGTGCCATAACATCAACTCCAGTATTTGCTGACAAAGTCGCCGACGTCCTTCTAAAAGCATGTCCAGTATAGGATTTTGGATATTGCAGTTTTAAATATTCGGCAATTTTTTGTGGTATTTGTCCCAATGTATTTATACCCACAAGTTGATTTACACATTTTCCCTGACGAACTGAGTAGAAAAATCGACGAGAGTTAGTCTCCTTAAGTCATAAGCCAGTATATTTTCGCAAAATCGTCAAAAAAGGGACTTTTTCATTGGCCTTGTCAGTGATTGTGAAAATTCGACTAATATGTGTTTTGGTATCAGGCACTTTAACAATGACAACTGAACCTTCATCCGTAATGTCATCAACTGTCATCTTCATAAGTTCATCACGTCTAAAAGCCCAAGCGACTCCCATTATCATTTGGAATTTGTTCATCTCTTCTCTGGTAAATACTTTCGACTTTTTCGCATGATGTCCAATATTTTTGGTAGGGTTAGAGGTCCTGCATCACATCTCGTGTATTCAGATTCACTTCTGCTCTGTGTGACAGACAGCTAGAGAACTAGAGATCCATCTAAACATCTTTTGCCTATCCCAATGGCATATCGATGAGAGCCAACAAGCTCGAGTCAGGTCTGATGTGCCGCAGATGAATGACTTTGATTATTTGCTATAAGTCTTTCAGATGATAGCGTTAATCGGCAGTATAACTTTTTAAATAATAATAATTACTAATGTACTCAAAAAATATTTTTATAAAACCTTGTAGTGAATCAATAAACTCACAAATATTTTAATAGGTAAATGGTACAAAAATATATGTAGTATTTGGTAGTACACCAGAACTGCAATTGTATAAACGTTTATTATTCTTATTTTTAGTGATCTAAAATTGTATTAAAAGTTTCGTCATATATTCATCGTACTACTAAACAAATTTTGCTCTTCAAAAGCTTTCTAGAAGTTGCAGTATGGTTCGCCGGACAAATAAAAGCGTCAGACCTGGACCGTCTAACTGCGTTACATGGTGTAAGCTTATTTAGTTAATTCTGACAAATTGTCCTCTAATCTGCTTTATGCTGTGGCAAAATATCCCGATATTCCGAGCACGTTTGCTCGAGTGCGACACGACGAGAAATATTTGCACACTTACACCCCTATCTGGGAATTTTAAATAATACCACAGTGTATCTTACGCCCTCAAATTGGGTAGGTTTACCAAACGGGATATTAGGAAGACAGGGGATCCCTAGTTGGTACGAAAGTATATTATATTATAGAACATAATTTGCAAAATTAATATACAAGGTGATGCTTAACAAACAACGGCGAATAGTAAAATAAAAGGTTTCTCCACGGTCGGGAGTAGAAATCAGTTTCTATGATTTTTCTTCAAAATTAAAACAGAAGTAGTCGATTATTCCCAAGGGAGTATAATGCTCCCTAGGGAGTTTACATTGAAATTATTTATTGACATTTAAATTAAATGTTACATTTGTACAATTTTCAAAATTAATATTAGAAGGAATATTACTTTTGCTTACATTTACAGTTTTTGTGATTGCGCTAGTAGTGGTACCTACTAAAACCTGATTAGCAATTTTGGTCTTATTTTCAATGGAGTTCTCGACACAACCCTCAGCGACTGTCGTTGATTTCCAACCAGCATGAGTTTACTGTCGTGATATCCACACCAGCATCTGCCAGTAATGTCGCTGAAGATCTGCGTAAGCAGTGACCAGTATAACATGCAGCATCAGGTAATTTTAAATACGAAGCTACTACACTCGGAATTTTTCCCATGGTATTCTTGCCAACTGGCTGCGAACTACATTTTCCTGCTTTGTAGTACAAAAAAAGGCGCTTATGTTTGACGTGAGGAGGACGAAGGGACAGGTATTTTCGAAACAATTCAAGCATATTTCCCACATCGGTAACCAGAAAAGTTCGTGGAATCTTTGTCTTAGTGTTTGGAATTTTTACAATCAAGGAAGAGCCTACATCCTCAGTATCATCTACAGTTAAATTGACTAGTTTATCAGTTCGACAAGCTCCGGCAATCCCCAGAATTAATCCAACCTATAAAAAATCAAAATACTTAATAATTGAAAACCTTACAACAAAAGTAATCTTACCTTAATCATTAAGAATTCTTTGTCATCTGCACTTGATAGAAAACGGTTGATTTCACCCGTTGTCAATATTTTCGATTTTTTCGCTCTCCGGTTATTTTCAAAAATGCGATCAGCTTGGGGAATTTGCTTATATCTATGTTGTCGTAAATTATCAAGCATGACTTAACCATAGAATATTGCGCCCATAATGTGGAAGACTTGTAATTCTTTGCATTTTCACTGAAGTATGCCAACAAAATATTCTCGCTGTATACTTGAACATTTTTCTCGGCGCACCACTTTTTGAACCGATTGTAGGCTATATCGTATAAAGATCTTGATTTCGTAGGCAGCAAATTGCTTATTGCAATATTTGCAGCCTCCACAATCTCTTCCGACTCACAATTATTCATTGTTCACTAAACAAACTCTAAACTAAACCAAACTAGCACCTTAATTTGACAATTCTTTTTGTTTGTTTATTTTGTAGTTACGACAATAACTCAACAACTACTAAATAAATGCTCAAATCCGAATACAATAATTCTGGTGCTACTTACTTCATAATGACAAAATATGTATTTTTAAGTTAATGAGACCGTGGATAAAATAGTATATAATATTCGGGAGAGATGTTATATCAATTTACATCAAATAAAAAGGTTATCAAATCCATGAGTCCCCACACGCACGACCCAAATCAGTCGTGTGATGGAGGACCATCGTGAAGAAATCACATATGCTGCCTAACGTTGAGATTAACTTCATTAAGGAACACCGGTAAATTATTACGCAAAAATTGTAAATAAAGAGCATTAGTTAACCGATTTTTTAGAATGAAAAGGCCAATAAGTACTCCGTAAGGATGTGGAATCTAATTCAGATCGCTGCACATCCGATATCAGTGAGCAATGGATATGCATGCTACCCTAGTACAAACGGAACTTGCAGGTACAACCATAGTTGTCAAGCAAAAAGGCATATAACGAGCCAAAACATCAGAATGTACACATATAGTAGGCAATCACTACTGATCTTATGTAATCATAAGATAACAACTAGATTAGCATGGGAGTGCATCGGATCTCAGCATCTTTGGACTTGATCCCTCCAGTATGCTTCCGCTGTCAGCTTTCGTTGAAATTATCAAGGAGAACACTATGACCAGCATGAATCTTCACTTATGACAGGTGTTCAAACTGGACATTGTTGGCTAAGAAAGCAACTGTATTATATGAGGAAACATGAAATATCTCTTTGTAGGGGTTGCGAACAGGAAGACGAGACCGTGCTTCATTCACTCTGTGAGTAGTCTCATCAACAAGAGAATCTGTGTTGGGAGCGCGATGGCCTTCTATGGTCTACATTAGAGAGATCTCCCTGAGCAACATCATCACCTTTTTTCAGGTGGAACCGCTAACCAACCATCTTAATGGAAAGAAGCCAAGGGACCCAATGGGCCTAAATGCTGTGACTTTCTAAGGCTACCCTCTCACAATTCCAGTCCACACATTCACTGACAATCGTTGTATTAGCCTTGTGATATGCGGATTTTTCATTGCTCAATAATGATCTTGTTGAAATTGTGAGTACCATTACTTGTGAAAATTACGTCAACTGAAACTAAAATGGTCATGGCAGTAAAGTGTGAGTTTAAGTGTTGCTGATGTAAAAACCATTCGCAAAAGTTCATTCATTATCGCGCACAGTATCATGTTCTTCGTTTGAAAAATTATGCGCTATACTTTTATAATCGAGTGAAAATAAACTCGAATAGGACTACAACTAATAACAAAGTACTGCTACAAATACTAAACATATCGTCCTGACTTATTTACTTCTTAGTTTTATAGGTTATGTTTTATACGATGTCATTCAAAAAGAACACCCTGTGATGACGAATTACCGAAATTATGGTGAAAATTTCGTTCTCGGCGGCGTAATATGTGGCCGACAAAGCGTGGCTAAACCGTCCATTATCCCCAGAATTAACTCATTCAATCCTGTCCGTATTGTGCTGAACAATCCAGATTCACACTTGCCATCATTTACGGTGTCTCCGAGACATTTATAGCCCTAAGTACCTTGAAACTTACAAAGCTGTCGTCCAGAGTTTGCCATGCAGAAACTCAGAGCTCCAGATGCGGGATAATCCCGTAATTTAGTGGCGGTCTGAATCTCAACTTTCACGACAAACAAAATCCATCATGAACAGAAAATGCATCCATGTTTCTTTCCAGTTTTTATCCGAGAGCAGGACGCTTATTTTTTGCCGTCGTATAAACGTCAGACCCCGCAAGGGTGGATCATAATTTATATATAAAGGTTTGTATATTTACTCAAAGGATAAGGCGATGGTAGTATTTGGCCTATGAATAGAAGTTATAACATCAAAAAACAAAGTACAGAAATGATAATTAACAAATTAGTCACACAATATGAACTGATATTTATCTTTACACTGAAAAAGAAAATAGCAAACAATTCTGGACCTGTGTACTACAATTTGTTGTGATTATTTGGAGCACAATTAATTAATTATCAATTATCTCCAAACACTAGAACAGAAATGTTACCAAATACTACATACAGTGCTTTCGAAAAGTAACGAATAAATTCATTATTATTGTAATTGAGAGGTTTTCGAAAAAATCCGCTGGCACGCCAATTTTGTTTTTAAAATAGGCACTTTTTGACATACGATCCACATTCGTCATCGTTGTTCGAGATATGACGATCGACTAAATTAAATGTTCAAATTGTGCACCATTGGCTGCCTGACAGTAGCCAAAACGATTAATAAATTCTTTTTGGACATTATCAATAACTTCAGGAGGTATACGATGTATCTCGTGACAAAATTCTCGCTTTTAAATCTTCTAAATTAACCGGTCTAATAACATATACTCTGCTATTTAAGTATCACCACAAGAAATAATCTAGGAGTGTCAAATCAGGCGATCTGGTTGGCCACTCAATCGGCCCCCTTCTCCCTATCCAACGATTCAGGAACAGCTCATCTAAATAAGCACGGACATGTGTTGCATAATGGGGAGGTGCACAGTATTGTGAATCTTCAAACATTATTTTCTTGAAATTTTTGTTATGTAACACTACAGTTTTTAATGATGTATGTATGTAGAATGACATGCTCTTTCAAATGTCATGGTCAAAATTGGGGGTTGCTATTTAAAACAATTGTCGATGGCGTCATATCTCGAACGACGTCACAAATATGGGTCGTATATCAAAAAGTGCCTTTTTTAAAAAGAAAATCCACGTACCAGGGGATTTTTTCGAAAATAATGAATATATTCGTTACTTTTCGAAAGCACTGTATATTGTGTACTATTTACTAAAACTTTTATGAGTTTATTGACACAAAGACTGCAATAAGTCAAACAATTTTGTAACCTTCACTGCAAGAAGGTTTTACAAAAATGTTTATTTATTAATTAGCACTACATTATTTAAAAAATTAACATTGGTAGTTCGAAAATTGTTGCTACTTATGTTGCAAATGCGGAATTTCAGAAAACAACTACTAATGCTAATGCTCTGATCACCTGAAAGACTCATACTACAGCAAATAGCTAAAGTCGTGCGTCTGTGGCACATCAGACATAGTCGGACTTGAGCTTGTTAACTCTCATCGGTATACTATAGGGTCAGGTAAAAAATCTCTCGAAGGATCTCTAGCTGTTCGTGTCTGTCACATCCAACGGAAGTGAACCTGAGTACACGTGATCGTGATGTAACACGTATTAACCCTGGTTGACTGCTGGGTCTGTGTCATATCCGACGGAAGGCCAAGAATGCGCGAGATGTAAGTGTCAACATCTAGCGGCTACTGGTTTACTGAACTGGACTACTATTATGCTTCCATTTTTGTAATAATAGTCTCCAAACACTATTTTACTACAAAAAAAATGTTACCAAATACTACATATATTGTTGTACAATTTACTAAAAGTTTTGCGAGTTTATTGACACAAAAACTGTAACAGTTTACCAGCATTTTTGTAACCCCCACTAGAAGGTTTTATAAAATGTTTGTTGAAACAATAATAATTACCATTACGTTATTTAAAAAAATACATATTGGTAGTTAAAAATTCTTGCTACTTGCTAAAGCGCAAAAATTCAGCCCTACCAAGTAAATATGATTCGTCAGTTTGATACTGTGGGAGTAGAAAATTAGATTTTATCGAATAGGTATTTGAGATTCCTCCACTACAAATAGACGGTATTATTTAGATCGAGCAATATTTCGGATATAGCCGTCATTGTCTGTCGTACAAATATGTCTATTGACATGAACTCTCGGATAATGTATGTATAACAGGGTGATTTAATCATGATGTCATTAATTTTAATCATGTATTTGAAAGGTCTTACTTAAATGAAAAATAAAATAATAACTTTCCGTTTTTTTTAACATATTCAGTTGAAATTTTGTGCAACCTTAGTCTAGCTCATTTTTGGTTAAATAATACAAAACTGTTAATTTGAATGTATTATTTTCTAAATCAAGCGTTTATTATTTAACGTTCCATATTCTTGCAAAAGTTAAATATTTCAGTAACTGTAATGACTCAAAGCTTGTTTATCATGTTTATAATTGCTACAGATATAAAGCCATAAAAACAAGTTGCTCTACTTTTTATGATATCTACTGAGGCCTCTAACTTGATATATGTCACCGGTAACTTGTCTTCCTCAAACTGGTGAGATTTCTTTATATAAAATATACTACATAACCTTCTTTTATTGCCCCGTAGTCAGTATTTCTCCCCTTGGAACATAAACATCAATTCATTAACCAGCAAAAGAGAAAAATCCAGCCTTCTCGACCAGTAAGAAAGTTTTTTATATCCACGTTTATTTCGACTGTTTATTCCACTTACCTGAATTAAACTTTGTTTCCTACACGAAAAGTTTTCCTCCTGTTCCTGCATTACTCCAAAAAAAGTATTCTCAACTTTAAAGTAGTTATACCTTAAAAAAGATTTATTTATAGATTCATTGTATTTCCTTCTTTTTATACAAAAGCGCTACTCCTTTTCTTTGACTTTATTTTATACGGGGTATCAGGGATTTGACTACTATTACTTTAACAGATGATTGGACTCAAGTAAAAATGTGTTGGGTCCTAAACTTGAAATTTAATTCTGACTATTTTGATTTCAATTAGTAGATATAGGTTGGATAACTTATACAATATGGCAACGCTGCATTAAAGTTGACACTGTCACGTCATAGAAGTTAACATATTAATTTGAGTACTTCATCAATTTATTGGTATAATAATTTTTATAGTTAGATATTTGACTCAACTTAAAGGAGGCCACCTGAAGAAGCAATCTTAAAAATGCAGAAATAGGTCAGATCTCATCTATTGTGGCTGAATTCTCGAGTTCTCACAGTTTCAAAAGTGAACTTAGTTATTTATAGAATGTTTTCATTAAACCAGGTTAGTAAATTTAGCTAGATTAATTTTTATTTCAGATAATTATTGAATAGAGCTTTGTCTGTTCTTATGGAATCTATGTTATACAAAGTGTCCCATAGTGAATTGTGCATAGAGTAACAGGAATTTTTTAAATTTTTAAAATAATATCTAGCCAAACTTATCTTATTCCAAAAATTTATAGTAACCGAGTTACAGGGTTTTAAAATTAAAATTTTATTTTCAATTTTTTTAAATAACCTTTGAGGTAATTCATGTATTTAAACCAAATTTCCCCAGCGTTTTTTAATATAATAAATTCAAATTTCTTTACAATTTTCTTGTTAAAATAATGACAAGCATTCTTCTACATCATGTATACAAAATTTTGAAATAGACTCGAGTTTGTGTGGGGAAGTTGCGGTTTATTATTTACAATGTATCATGCCAGCAACTCAAATATATTTAGAGAACTGAGAGAAGCATGAACATCGTAGTAATCGAACATTTACATATTTTACAAGATTTCTGCTAGTGCCTGCTTTCTAATCTGGTTATCTAAAATAAAAATCACACTCCCGGCGCAACGGGCCAGAGAGTCGACCGCCTCTGGGATTAGCAACATCCGTATAATTGTAGTAAAATAACCGCCATATCTCTCAAATCCGGAGCGTATGCAATCTACTAATTCAGTTCCCTTATCCATAAATAAAATTTTCTACATAATAAACTGACATAGGAATATAATTCATGCCGCCGGCAAACACAAAAATATAGGAGCAGGACCGCAGGAAAGCGAGACAGATATATTGCCGCAATTTCAGGAAAAACCCCGGACATAAATTTCAGGTTCCTTGCGATATGACAGTCTTAAATGGCGGATGTTTTTCAGGTTAACAAATAACCTATTAGTTCGGCCGGCTAAGACTTTGTAAGGAGGCGTGTCTGGCGAAGAGAGTGAAAATTCAAGCGTTTGAGATTGCTATTTCTTGAAGCTCTAATTTTTTAGTAGTCGTGATCAACTAAGGTCATCTTTAGGGCCGGTATTTTCACCTTCTGTTAAAGTTGCTGATAAAGTGAATCTGTCGTTTAACATAAAAAGTCTGAAATTTAAGTTCTGGTGCATTTAACTGAAGATAGAACCTATAAAATTTGAATAGAAGATGATAGTTTTTGACAGGGACATGTAATAATAAATAATTAATAAGTCAATTTTTAAATTTGTATGGTTTTTTAATTTTGAACAATTAGATACGTACAATGAATATAAAAACAGATAATTTTAAAGAACTGGGCAATTTATTTGATATTGTGTTGATGAAAAATCGTACTTATACCAAATTTTGAAACAATGTTCAGTTTTTATGTTTCATACATTCAGAGCAATTGGAGTACGTCATTTTTTTAATAATTGTAGATGGCATAGAAAATAGAACTCAGAGATAAATAAATATGGCTATAAAAATTTCGTATTTTTTTCCTCTCTCAATTAAATGTCGTGAAAACAGAATAAAACTGAGGTAAAATTTCCATGTTTTGTTATGCTTTAGTTTATTTTTAACTTAAATTATACATAGTGTTCAGCAAAGAATAGACAATACCTTAATGCTTGCTCCATTCTACAAAAATAATGTAAATCAATTTACTTTACTACAATTTAGTTTCCTTAAGAAGTGAAGACAGTGTATATACAGTATGCGCCAAAAGTATGGAATAAATTCAATAAAAACGAAACAATTATTTTTTGGGAAAAATCCTCGAACAGGTCGATTTTTAATTTAAAAAACACATATTTTAGCGTAAAATGCGATTTTCAAATGTCATTTGTTTTCGAGTAATGACGTCATCAATTTTTTTTAAATGGCAACACCATATTTTTTTCCTTGATTCTGAAAGATCGTTTTATTCTCTATCAGACAGTACTAAAATTTTGCCCTCTTACATAGGAAAGTTTTCGAAGAGACGATTGAATGTTAGAAAACGTAAATTTTATCCATAAAAAAGTAACAATTCTGAGGTATGTAAAATAAAATACAATTAATTAAATTTTATACTTAAATTAAATACCATATGGTTTCAGCAAGACGGTGCATCTCCGCACTATGCGCGCCCTGTACGAGATTTTTTGGACAACTGTTTTCCTGGGAGGTGGATCGGCAGACGCGGACCGATAGAATGGCCTGCAAGATCGCCAGATCTTACACCTCTTGACTATTTTTTATGGGGATACTTGAAGTCAAAAGTGTACATTAATAAACCACGTAATTTAGAAGAACTTCAAAATCGCATTCGGGACGAAATACGCAGAGTTACTCCAGAAATCATTCATAATGTGCAAGAAGAATTTCTTCACAGACTTGCGCATTGTTAAGAAGTTGGTGGATGGCAATTCGAATATTTAATTTAAGTATAAAATTTAATCAATTGTATTTTATTTTACATACCTCAGAATTGTTACTTTTTTATGGATAAAATTTACGTTTTCTAACATTCAATCGTCTCTTCGAAAACTTTCCTGTGTAAGAGGGCAAAATTTTAGTACTGTCTGATAAAGAATTAAACGATCTTTCAGAATCAAGGAAAAAAATATGGTGTTGCCATTTAAAAAAAATCGATGACGTCATTACTCGAAAACAAATGACATTTGAAAATCGCATTTTACGCTAAAAAATGTATTTTTTAAATTAAAAATCGACCTGTTCGAGGATTTTTCCCAAAAAATAATTGTTTCGTTTTTATTGAATTTATTCCATACTTTTGGCGCATACTGTATGTTGCACGATGCATGAAGTTTGCACACATGTTGTGCACAATATTTATTTCAAATTTTAGTAAGTATTTTACAATACAAGGAATGTTACTATCGTTATTTTTATAAAACTAATTATTTACTTTTTTGAGTTAATTTCAATTTTAATATCGCAGTAAGAGCAATTTTCTATGGCAACTGATGGTCAAACTTAATTTCCAGTAATTTTTTGAATTTTGTGTTCGTTTTTGCTTACCTAGGTTTCTCCACTTGAAACTCTTTTCCGGATTGTTGTGAAGTTTCCGGTACTGGTACTGGGTTCACTTTCTAAAATTTGAACCGCTATTTCAGTTTTTTATAAATTGACACCTCAACTATAGTTGAAGATTTCCATCTTCCATGGCGTTTTAATGTTAACATGTTTGCCTCCGACTCCACAAGCAATGTTGCAGAATATTTATGAAAACTATGTTCTGTGGATTGCATTAGGTTATTAATATTATTTTAAGTACCTTACAATATCACTTGAAATTTTACTAAAAGTATTTACACCAACAGGTAGAACGGAATAGTTTCCGTTATATCTTTTAAAGAATCCAGTGTGGCTGGTAGACTGGGGATGAAGGGATGCATATTTGCGATACATTTCAACAAAATTAAAACATAATTTTACTGCTTATTACGCAAATGACCGAAGTTTGCCTTGTTATCGGGAACTTTCACAGTTCTGACAGAATCTATGTCAATAATATCATTTAATGTCAGTTTCTGTAATCCGTCCTTGCGGTATGCTTCTGCAATGCCAAGTACTGCAACTATCTGTAACAGACCATACGTATAAAGTTAAAAATTGACATATTTTCCATGTATTATCTTCATCATTAGATATTTATCATCTGGAGCTTCAATTTAAAATTTGTCTAACTATTGTCGGGTAGAAATTTTCCGTTTGTTAGGACAGTATTCTACTGACTTCTTCAAAAATGGAATTATTTTGGTAAAATGTCGAATTTACACATTTTTACTGATTAAAAGTATAGCCTTTAACATTGAATACTCTAACCATAAGGTCGATGGCTTTAGCATCTCTAACTTTTCTTTCAAATGCGCTAGGATGTTTTCAGTATCTAATATTCTTAACAAACTTTCTATCATACCAGTCTATAAACCATTTATAACAAATTTCATAGACTTTTTTAGATTTATTGGGTAATAAATTTTCTGTAGCTTCATTTGCTGTTTTGATTATATCTGGAGAAGTACAAATAGTTTCTATACTTTACAACAAAATATTAAAATTTTTAAATGGCAATTTGAAATTAGTTATGGAAATTGTCAATGTCAGACGCCATCCATAGGTAACTAGTCTTTGTTAGTAACATAATGTGGATTAATCAAAATTAGAGTAAAAAATGTTGCTTTTTAATATCAAATAATAACGTTCTGAGCAATATTTTATGGTGTCTAAGTACCTATAGTTACCAGGTTCATACGTATACTCAAATTACACGAACATTTTTTTATCTTTAGATAAAACTTGTAATCATTAATCAATAGAGTATCAAAGTATTTTTTGCAGTAATGCAAAAGTTAAGTTACTTTTTGCACTCGTACGAAAAATTATACTTTTGGCACAGTAGATAGTGGAAAGAGTAGTACATTGCATTTTTCTTTCCATGTATTACTCCATATGTGTGTGATTTCAAAATATACGGAAAATAAATGCGGGAGATGCGATTGATGCTGGTCGATTTGAATAAACACCCTGAAGTGTTAAACGATATTATTATGTATGTGGACCTGACGTGACAACTCTGTTTCGCTTCAACGCCCTAACGCTCTATGTTTTGGTAATCGAAAAATTTGTTGCGTATTAGGAGCGTCGTATTACTGGGAGCTATGGGTTAAATTGCTTATCTTTTAAAGGGTCGAATGATTTTTTTTTTAATTTTATGTGTTTAATATGCCTTTCAAATACGTGATTAAAATTAATGATATTATGACTGAATCATAATGTATGTTATTAAATGTGTATGAGTATTGTGTAAACACAGGCTGATGTATTAAACTGTAAACTTGTTGATTTTCGTAAAAAAAAACTGTAATTCATGATGAGACTGCCAACCCGTCAATGTGGGAGAGAAATTATTAAACTGTTACGTTGACGTCAACGACACAGGTGGGTGTTTATTGAAATTTGGGGTTGCGTGTTTGTTGTGTAAATACAGATTACTATATAGATAACAGAAACGTTTTTATTAGACACATCTGATGGTTTCAGAGAAATTTGCAGTTTAGAATATGCGAATATATGCGAATAAAATTCTCTACTCTGCCGACAACATCATTTTTTAAATCCCTAACTTCTTATTTGTCCCTATTGCCTGTATGATTATTTTTAGCAGATGAAACTAAAATATACTAGTCTGCTATAGGCAATTTATCAAAATAGTATCGTAGAAATAGTATAGTTATCAATAAAAATTTGAAGGTAAGAAGTTAGAATCACTAACTCATGTAATCAATTTATTACATCCAGTAACCTTAGAATATATGGGCTATGTAATTTCTATGTATATCTAAAAAAATATTGTAAACACAGAAATGTTACACCAACAACAGCATTAACGGCGGCGCGATTTGTAAACAGCGGCGTTGAACTTTTCTTCTGAACTTTTGAATTTGCCTCTGTGAATCCTAATAACGGTGATAACTTATATACAATAATGTGTATAAACAATACGTTCGTAAGAATAATAAGATAAATAAGGAACCATCTAAGGCATGTCTTATACCAATAACATATAGGTAAGAAAGAGATGGAAAAATAAGAATGCAAAAGTACAATGTATTAAAAATAATAAAAAGATAGTAATTGTACACTAAATATAGTCAAAGTCTCATTAATACAATAAACAATACCGTCTTCATAATATTGTAGATGAAAACAGTTGATATGCACTTTGATTGCTTGTATTTCAATTAATAAGCTTGATTCTAAGCAGTGGTGAAAATGTGTAGCATGCTTGCATTTAATCGAGTCATCTAGTCTCATTAATACAATAAACAATACCGTCTTCATAATATTATAGATGAAAACAGTTGATATGCACTTTGATTGCTTGTATTTCAATTAATAAACTTGATTCTAAGCAGTGGTGAAAATTTGTAGCATGCTTGCATTTAATCGAGTCATCTATCTAATTACATAGACTATGACAAAAATTAGCTGTTGAAGATCAACGGATGTCAACAATTTGCTTCAGTACACACCACACTCACATTTTATCTGCTAATTCTTGCTTTGACATATTTAAATAAACCAACATCAATCTAGCTACAGTCGATGAGACATGTTCACACGTTGTTTATAAACTAGTTACATTATAAACAATTGAATAAGGATGATGCAGAATCGACTTAAGTCTCGTATAATAATTCTTGAATAACACACAAGGCTCTTTAGGCTAACTAACTAATTCCATATTCCTACATATTTCAATGGAATTGGGTTTAGTTCTTTGTGTTACTTACTATATATATTTTTTGTTAGAATGTTTAATTATCTTTATAGATTTTTTTGTGTATTATTTTAAATAATTATTAACTAACTTATTTTCGAAAACCATCATGTACATCATATTGTACAGTAAATTGTTAATATTTTTTACACTATTTCAGTTATGTTCATTTATTTAAGCGCCTCAACTCTATCATCCAGTTGATGAAAAAGCAGTTTGCTCCAAGGAAAAGATACGACGCCATTTTAAAACGATTGAAATTGATATCGACATCTTGCTCAACTCGTTTATCTTGGGAAAGATACGTCAAAACTAGTTAACCTCCTTTGAAGCTGACAAACGACGCTGTCATAGTACCAACGTAAGAAGTGTAGGAATATTAGAAACTTTTGCATTGTACAGGGTGGACTTTACATAAGTATAGAGTCTTGATTGCATCGATGTCAGCAAAGTACCGAGTGCATCGAAAGATAAAACCGTAAATCTTTGAAGATAGAAACTAAACAATTATTAGGTTGTAGTGAAATGTCAGTGCCAGAAATTTTAACGTAAATGACTTAATATTACATTTTTTAATATTAAGTTGAAGGTTACTCATAATGCATCACTCGCAAGCTCGATTCAAATATCTCCGAAGTGCAATGCAATAACTAACATTTACAATCTTCCTAAATAATTTTATATCGTCAGCATATAAAAGACAGTTGCCATCAAGTTGCCGTCCTATATCATTTATAAAAAGATTTAATAATAAGGGGCTAAGAACGATCGTTGAGGGCCCCTGATGTAACAAAGTAATAACTAACATTTACAATCTTCCTAAATAATTTTACATGGTCAGCATATAGATGGAAGTTGCCATCAAGTTGCCATCCTAGGTATATCATTTATAAAAATATTTAATAATAAGGGGCTAAGAACGATCCTTGAGGACCCCTGATGTAGAAAAGTAATGAAAAGATGTAATGTCACTTATTTCAACATATTGACATCAGTTTTTTAAGTATAAGGTAAACAAAGCAATTAAAGCATTTGGTAAATCAAAATTTTCCAATTTTTGTGACAATAATCTATAATCCATAATACCAACTACCTTAACAAAATCAAAATCAATTACATCACATTGCTAATCATCATCTATTAATAACTAAATTATTATTTAACTCGTAGTGAAATTTCAGCTCCAACAGTTTTAACATAGTATTACGTTTTTTAATATCAAATTGAAGGTTACTCACAACGCATCACTCACAAGTGTGATCCAAATGTCTCTGAAGTGTAATGTAATCATTAATATTTACAATCTTCCTAAATAATCTTACATCGTCAGCGTATAGAAGAGATTTGGCATCAAGTTAGCATTCTATATCATTTATAAAAAGATTGAGTAATAAAGGGTCAGGAACAGATCCTTTAGGGACCTCTGATGTAGCAAGGTAATGAGAAGATCTAATGCCACCTATTTCAACATACTGAAATCGGTTATTCAAGTATGAAGTAAACAAAGTAATTAAAGCATTTGATGAACCAAAATTTTCCAATTTTTGTAATAATAATCTATGGTCCAGTCTGCCAAATGCCTTAGTAAAATCTAAATTAATTACATCATATTGCTTACCATGATATATTATCTCCATGATATCTTGAGTGGCCTCCAAAATACTTGTGGCAGTAGATCGTCCCTTAAAAAATCCAGGAGTTATCAAATTATTCGTTAGAAAAAATATATGATTGTAGAGAAGAATTTCAAATACCTTGCAAAAGTCACATATTCTTAGACATTTTTCATAAATCTGGAGTTAATTTAGATTTCAAACATAAATTAAACAGTATCTGCAGAGGTTTTGCAAATATAACTCTACAATCACGTACTAAGAACGATGGAACAAAGTCTGGCTGTAAATTTATTTTTGTTAATTGTTTTAATTGCAGATACAACCTCATCAACAGAAAAAAATCAGTAGTAATAGTGGGAAAAAGACATGCATTCTCAATATAATTTAACGGCTGATTATTACTGGAAAAAGCAAATATGCCTGATTAAAGAAATCCGAGAAGGAATTTATAACATCGGATGGTGTGTTTTTTAGTATTAAAAATCGCGCACATTTTACCTGCACGGACCTGTTCATGAAGGTACTCATGCTATTTAATGGAGCATCATACACTAGACCTACACCAGTCCGTACCGTCGCCTGCAACGATCGTTAATGCAGGTCATGTCGCTGAACTGCAATTTCTATGCCTGGGCGCGCTAATCGAACGTAAGTTCTGTTCTCACAAAAATTAGGGATTGGTTTCAAATTGAAATAGAAATATTCAACCAGTTAAGTTGTGGATGTGTCATTGAATTGTTGGACAGCCTCGCTTACTTACTTACCTTAAACAGACTGCAAGTCTTTCGTCAAATGACACTACTGACGACCCAAGAGCTTGAAAATTGTGACATTCGAATATATTAAATAAAATTTCGTTGATCTCTCTCCAGTTCAGGAAATAAATGGTAAATTTCACCATACATTCTTTGTATTGATGGTGTGAACTTTCTCATTTTTCTGAGTTCTTCCTCCTCCTTCTCAACATACAACATAATCAAGTTAAAATAAAAATGTCTTTTTCCGAAATACTGAACACAGTACTACTATTTAAAAACTTTAAAGCGCCTGCCACACATACGGAACCTGCACAAAAAGTTGCTGATCCGTTCTGGACAAGTGTGCGAAGTTGTGCAGGTTTACAGGTCCACACTGTGCTGTTTCGTGCAGGCATAATGTGCGCCATCTTTTATAGGTCATAGTATTGGGGAATCCAACAGATGCTTTTCCCTTCTTTACGAATTACCAGAATTGTTTCGGATCACGCTTTATTTCCATGTTTTCAATAACTTTTTTTTATAGCGGACATACCTCTTTGCTGTTACTTTTTATTTTTCTCTATTCAACTTTTAGTTGTGCATTTTAATGCATTAAAGCCGCAGTAGGTAGCCTGAAGGACCGCATTGAAGTCATAAATATCATTTAGATAGCTTGAAATTTTATCCGGTATCGTTTTGGTTTTTTCCTGGCTGCGAATAGCAGAGGATACGCGCCGCATATTCCTTTATTAAGGCAATTTACGGAAACATAAAAGTATTTTAGATAAAATTGCAAAAAATAAAACTGGAATTAAATTTCTACTATACGTACCAGGTTCCAGAACGGAGGGTTATATGCCGTGCATAAATATGTTGCATTATTTTATATTTAATTTTTCGCGCATCGGAAAAAGTGGGCGAGCTTCTGCATTAAAACTAATTTAGAACAGTTTTATAAAAATGCCTGGAATGCTTAGGTGATAAATAGTTACGTCGTGTAGGAATACTTTTTAAAAATGCAATAGATAGATTTTATAGTTTGTCTGGCTATTATATTTTATTTGATTTTACAGTAAATACCAAGCATAGTGAGAATGGAACAACAAAAACTGATACAGACTGATTTTGAATTGGAGACAGATGGAGATTATAAAATTTAATCTTCACTTTATAATAAGTATTGCCCATTGAATAATCATTCATCATTTGTTACTAGAAGATTTGAACCAAATCTATTTATGATGTGATACTTGAATACTTCTCCTCAATACTGAAAACTGTCTTGTTTTGCATCTAGGAAAAAATAATCCGAATTTATATTATTGTATCACCTTTAGTGACCTAAAATTGTCAAAGAACTCTCTGAACTACTACCCATCTGAGTTTGTTTTAGCATTTGATGTAACTAAAGTTGGTAATTTTTTTATTTAGCGAAATATGGTGGATGTACCTGCAAAATTCAACAAATTGTTCCCATACACTTGCTTTTGAATTTCTAATATTATCTGGTATTAGATTTTGAATTTCTTGTCTAATAACTTGTTGATTTTCTTTATCAAATCGCGACCTTCTACTATACACTTATTAAACTCAACGTACATACGCTTCCAACTACTAATTGATATCTACTGTGACAGAACCGTTGAAATAAAAATGACAAATCAATATAATATATCAACAACAACAATACCTTGGCCGGGTCAAATTAATTTAAAATGTCAGGTTTGATTTGTACTTGGGGTGTAAAATTTTCTGACCGAATATCACGCAAGCGTAAATTATTTCTGGAATTTTTTTTTCTGTACCAAAAGGTACAGTAACTGGTCTATAGTTTTCCAACAATTGTGGGTTCTGTTTTTTTAGAATGGGCACTATTTTTCCATTTTTCCATACATTTGGAAAAACTCCTGTTTCAAATGATAAATTTATCATATGTGTCAGTGGCTCTACAATAGATTTTATGGACTGTTTTATTATAAAACTTGGTATATCATCAGAGCCAGATGACCTTTTGGATTTAAGTTTTTTAGATATCAGACTTAACATTTCTTGGCTAGTAAATGGTTTTAAAAATAAGGAGTGAGTTATATTTTTTATATTATTATTAGATGTTGATATATAAGATTTCGGTGATGTTAATTTTTTTATAATGTTCTTAAAGCATACTAACACTAGGTCACTGATCAATACTCGTAAGAATGCTTGTATCGTTATTTTCTTTTTATTTATATATTTTGCTTAACGGATTTTGATTCCGCTCTTCACTTTGATGTTTAATCAAGTTGTAGTTGCATTCGAGACGTGCTTGGTTTAATTCCAGCAGTTTTGCTAGGAAATGCATTTGCTATCCGATACTCCCCAGCAACCTGATAAATGCTCTCCCAGCCGCCCGCGATTTATCATTTCAATAAGAAACTGCGTGGAATAAAATAATTAAGAAAGCGTTTTTATTACCTTTTGCCCCGCAGCGAGATTGCTTTCCCATCTCTTTGATCTCGAAGTTTACAAACTGAATTAACAATTTAAATTTCGCCCCGCACTATCCGGTCTACTCTTAAGGGTGGTTTTTGCGGGGGCCGGCGAGACGCTACCCGAACTAGATTATCTAAGTTTCCGCAAAAAATCCAATAGAGTTTAATCTGGAATTGCCCTCTGTCAGACAAACCGAGTTTGGTGAATCAGAAAACATCATTACTGGCTGCGGCTCCAAATTGAATTACCCGGAAATATAACATTTCTCCGCGTTCCTCAAATCATTTTATGTTGTACCAAAAATACCCCACGTACTCGAGAATTGAAAATTAAGGTTCCATTTTTCATTCTCCTTTTCGAATTTACCTTATTTCATTTTCTGAACGAACTATTCTTTCCAATAAAAATTTGGATCAACGTAGATGTAGATGTAAAAGAAAGACTTAAAAAGAATATGAATCACTTTTTCCTTGGTCCTATTCTTTGAAAATTTAACCAAATTTATGTTAAAATTGCCTAATTACAAGGTGAGCCATAACATGAAATCTCATTAAATACATTAACAGTCTTATATTTACAATTAGATACATTATTTTTAAATATTGATGAAATAACTTTGGATGTTGAGGGAATATTTTTGGTTTCGCCTCATTTCTTGTTTTCAGCAGAAGCTTCGTCAGCGACTTAGACTACCAGCTATGTCTTATACTCAAAATATCTGCACCACAATCGACTAAAAGGGTGGTTGAAGATCGTCGTGCAATAATTAGATTATTTGGTAGATTTGCCTGCTTTGCGAGTATATCGAAGAAAGAATCGAACATGATCACAGTTCTTAATTTGACCTATTTGTTTGCCAGTCTTACCAAATTCAAGCCATGAGTGTTTCCAGATGTTACAAAAAACTCTCTAGGTACTTTTATTTTGGTATTGGTTATCGCAACTTAAGCGTATCGTAAGCATAGTCCTTCATCATTTACATGTTTTACAAGCAGATTTCTGAGTTCTTGTCACAAAAATTAATCATCATCCGCATTCATAAAATATCTGGATAATATTTTTTGCTAGTACCTTAGGAATGCAATTAAATTTAAGTGTTTTTTGATACCGATATTCTTCTTGAGCGAAATTTCTATTCTTATCATGACTAATCATCTATCTTTCCTGGTGTCGAAGATGCTTACCAGATGGTTTAATGTGCTTTTGAAATTACTTGTTTCCTAAACTTAAACTGACTAATTTCAAAACTTTAATACTTTTTAGTAGCATACTTATAAAATTCTAATAAATCAGTATTAATAGTTGAGAAAAGAAACAAAGCGTTAACTTTTGTTACATCTCTTAGAAAAGTTGGTAACCAGTCAGGTTTTAACAACCATCAATATCGACTGACGGGTGTCCCATTTGTGCGGTTTATGTTAAGAGATCTTAATATAAGAAAACTGGGAATGGGTCGTTTTACAGAAGTGTTTGTTTTGCTTATTATGGAGAACAACATGGATTTGAAGACTGTGAAGGTTGTCTTGAAAAGGCAAACAATGACTACACATTCTTTAAGAGTGCTATAAAAGATAACAAAATATGGATTAACGGTTATGACAGACTATGCAAACTAAAGCATAGGCATCACAGTGAAAGTGTAGTTCTCCAAGATACAAGAATGTTCTATTTTCTTTGATTTCAACGTTGTTTATCATAAATTCTTCCCAGAGAATCATACAGTCAATCGTTGTTATCATCTTGATGTTTTAAGTTGAGTGAATGTGTTTGTAGGAATAGATCTGAAATTCGAGCAATGGTAAACGAACCTTGCACGAAGACAATGCTCCCATTCATTTTTCAACCCTCGTACTAACCCCTGTCGACTTTTCCTATATCCTAAGCTCTCCTAAATGGATGTACATTTGGCATAATTGATAATGTAAGATAAAAAATGTTCGAGGAACGGTATAAGCAGGTTTCCAGAAAATACATTTTCTACATGCTTGAAGGAAATAAGTTAAAATGTTTCTTTAAAAAATTAAAAATCATCTATCCAGGAACTTTTCGATTAACCTCTTGCATGTTGCAAATTTAAAAAATAAATGAAAAAATTGACCCTGCCTTACTCCTATATTCCTTTTCATCCCTCTTTTTTCCTCTAATAACATTACATAATTCTTTTTTCCACACACTGCTTGCTGTTTGATGTCCAGAGCCTTCTTTCACGGCGAGTAATACATTTTCGTCGAGGAAAAGATATCTTCAATAAAAGAAAGCAAATCCCTACTGATTTCCAATTTTCTATTACCCCCTGACGTTGACGTGACGTTGGACGACGCGTAAATGGAAAACTGTCAGGCCTGCGACCAACGACCCATTGTTTTGGTATTTTCCCAGCCTACTACAATAGACGATGCGGGCCAGCAAAGCCCTAACAAACTCGCGGATTTTCAATTAAAATCTCGCATCAAATTAAAATATCATTTGTCTCCTTCCAGCTTTGTTTCCGTTGTATTATTGAGAGCAGTCTCGGATGAAATGGTCCATTATTAATTAATTATGTTGAGGCATAATTTATAATATATCGTTGTGGATGTGCAATAAACGAATTTCAGTTAATTAATTGAAAATTGATGTGCAATATACAGGGTATTCTGTGGATAGCCATTACATTACTTAAAATAATACTAAAATAATTAATTAACAATGAAATTACTTTACTATAATTTATTATAACAAATGTTGGAAATGGCCACCTTCAACACGTGCAAAAATTTTAGGAGTAGCTCTTATCACATCACAACCAGCTATAATTTGTTAACGTAAGTGCTCCTCACATTCAATGTGAACTAATATATTGAGATGACCTCATACAAAAAAAATCAATAGGGTTCATATCGGGTAATCTAGGTGACTAAGATTGACTTGGTCCTTAAGTGCCTCGTCCAATCACGTTATTGCCGAATATTTCATTTAAAAATTCACCAGCAGTCAAACTAAAATGTGAGATAACCCCGTTATGCATAAACCACGTACCTTGTCTTAGCCCATAAGGAACATCATCAAGTAGTTCGGGTAAAACGTTTTCAAGAAAATGTCTGTAGTAAACACCGGTTAAAGTTCTTGGTAAAACATAAGGTCCAACAAGAAAATTTCTAATAATATCCACCCATGCATTCACAGAAAACTGGTGTTGAAATCGAGATTCCATTATGGCCTTAAAGTTTTCATCAGACCAAACGTGTTTATTTTATTTTATTTATTTTATTTTCACATACAAAAAAAATATATACAAAGAAAATATACAGTAAAAATAACAAACAATATATAAGAAATAAGAAAGAGAAATACAGAAACCAAAAAATCAAACTTAAATTAAGATACACAAAATTATAATAATATTAATTAACAATAAAAATAGCATCAGATTAAAGAAAGCATCATAGTGCTACCTGTTTCAAGCTTGCAAGAGAACAATGAAATATATCAACCGATGACTAAGTTGTTATAAGTATTGCACATAAAATTCAAAGGGGAAAAACTCCTAATATTAATTCTTGGCGTCGGCAAGTAAAAAGTACCACCGTGTCTTGAAACTGCTCTGGGAACATGAATATTAAGTATATTTAATAAATCACCACAATCTGCTAGGTTATTTAATAATTTAAATAAAAATACTAAATAAGCAATGCTACGTCTGTCCTCCAAAGATTTAACAGAAAACTTCTGTAAAAGTTCACCCTGGGAAATGCCAGTTTAAGGATAAATTCCGTCTGTTCAAAAAGATATGAATTTTAAAAAATGTTGAACCCATTTTAAACTGTCAATATAGGAGTATGTTACATAATTTGGACACCAAACAACAGAGGCATATTCCAATTTCGACCTAACTAAAGTTGAATAAAGAAGTTTCAAAGTATCAGCAGATTTAAACATGGACGTGTTCCTAATAATAAATCCAAGTATTTTATACGCTTTAGAAGTAATATCCAATATGTGATAACGATAATTTATAATTAAATAATACTCCTAAACTGTATTGGACATTTCAGCATTTGAAAATACATAAGTCATTATAAAAACTTAGTCTTTTTAAAAAATAAGCTTAATTTGATTGTACACAATATTAAATAAGATGACGGTTTCTTATTATTATTGTTTTGCATTTTACACTTGATCAAATAAATCAATTATTATTGTATTGTGCTTTATTATATTCTGAACATTTTTATGCGTTTAGACTTGCCTACATCAAAAATAATAAGAAAACTCACAATACAGTTTTAAACATGTTTATTCACATCATCCGCACATCTAAATTAAGTATTTCTTCGCACCTGCTTGGCACAGACAGGGTACCCCCGATAGATATCTTATACAACTCAGCTGATGGCGCCATGACATGAGCACATTCGAAACTTGTTTCAATTGACGCCTTGTTTAAATTGATCCCCTATCATTTTTTTATAAATATTTCTACAATTTTTAAATTATGTAACTGGATACATCATCTTGTCTTTATTAACTATAAATACATTTGAAAAGCAAGGATTCACAAATATGAATTCATGAAACCGTTGAAAGAAAGGTACATTTGTTTTCGTTATAAAATAGTACATTCCAGGAATTTACAGAGAAATAAATCGCGGTTATAATTCAGCCAGGTTTTTCCATCACAAAATAGGAGTTTTCCTACACGAGGTGCACGGCTGTCATCGCCTAAGTATTTTTATTAAAACTCGCGTCACGTCGGTCGGGCAGTTTTCTTGGAAAAAAATGACGGATAAATGCTTACTCCATTACATTGTCTCTCATTAATAATGTCTCTTGTAATGCAGGACTACGTGCAACTATCCGAGATCTAATAGTAGACTTATTATGGGTGTATCTGAATAACACCAAAATAATGTAAAGGGCGATTCTCTGACGAAATTTAATAGGGGTTTCTAGTATGTATAAGATTTTATGAAAAAACCCTTCCCTAAAAAAATCCCTCCAAAAATTTTTGTAATTTTTTCAACTCTAAAGTATTTTTGTAAGGAGTTGAAATAATCAACCCCTTTGACATTTTTTCTTATATTTTATCTTCCGATAAAATGTTTTCCCTTTAAAAAATATGTCTTGAAAGCCCTATTCATTTACTAACTTTTTGATCTCTTCAAGATTTTTCGAAAAGTTAAGGATGAGAAAAAAAATAAATGTATTGCAATGCATTTTTAAAAAGAGCTGTTTAACGCGAGTGTATTTTTCCGAAGATTGTAAACAAAGAAATAAGTTACGTTTAACAATACCGTAAGTTCACCACATCACTAATAATTATGGTAATGTTAAAAACGAAAAATAATAGACACCTACTTGCTGTAACTTCGCGTATTTACAGCATTAATGAAGTTGGGGTTAACACCAATGAAGTTCATAAGTATAAAATTAAATGGATCTACTTCTGGCAAGTTAACAAGAATCTCCTATTATGGTTACATAATCGTGAAATTTTCACAGCATGCAGTAGTAGTATTTACACTTTCTATGATCCAAAAATGCCATAACAACGCATAAACAGAAGTAAACGCTTGTTTACATCATCAACACTGTCACCTGCAACTGTCCCCTGTATCTACGGTAACATAAAACTGCCTTTAACGACGTGTGACAACACACCAACGATATTACATTTTCGACCACGTGGTGTTGTTTCCACGGCACTTTATTTATTTATTTTTTTCCAATCAATCAATATTACCCTGTAATACGCTTCAAACCAATATAAATTTCATGCACCTTCCCATTCTACAAAATTTCTACTTCTACTTACTATAGAGTATCTTTCAAATTAAGCTGCACGTGTTTTGAAAAATATGTGACAAATTTATAGGGGCTAAAACCGTTTTAAGATATTTACTCGTATTTGTATAGGTAGGCTAGCTTATGTCTTTTCAAATACGAATATATTTTTGCTATTTAGAGATTTCTCAATCATCATTTATTGGAAAATCAGCAAATTTAAGTTCTGGGTTTACTATATCTGGGATATGTAGTAAATTCTTCATCCATGTCTATTTTTCGAATTAAGCGTCGATCTGGAACACACATATTAACCTTTAAACTTTGACTGAAATGTAATTAGTTATGACTAATTCCGCTGATGGTAAATATTTGACTAACATGTACAGACTAATTAGCAGAGATGAATGCCACATCTCGACATCGATCGCAGTGTTAAATTTTCTATCCCAAGGGTATAAAGTTTGCAATAACGAGATGAGGGAAACTAAACAGAAAATACAAATTGGTACCGATATTTTATTTAATTTAAGCCTTGCCTTGATATGTACTTTACTATACAGGGATAGCCAAAAGTACGGAATAAAATTCATATCTTCTGAATGAGTGATATTTTTTTTAACACCGAAACACGTTAATTGATCTTGATTTTTTTCCATCTTTCGGTTATATTATAATTAATTTTTCTTCAACCCCCTAATCCCCAGCTACCCCTACTTTTTTTTTCAAATGGAAACAAAAGGTATGAGGGGGCTCGTTGAAAAGCTTATAAAAAACCGAATCCAGCCGTACCAAATAAACAAGTTTTATGTTTTCAATAGCACGGTTTTTAGGGTTGTATAAAACACCTACTTAACAAGTGAAATAAAATTTCATTATCTTCAGTGTTATTCTCCATGAATTTGCACGGAATAAAATAAAGAATTTGAAACTGCACCTATCACTGATAACGCGAAAAAGATATCTTTTTTATGTTGCGTTTTTTGGTACCACCCTACATTCCTCCATTCACTATTTGGTATTCATTCAAAGGATATGATAAATAAAGGTATAAGTAAAAATATACAGCGTTTGAGTTGGTAACAGGATTCAATTGAGTGTATAGACTAATTTTTATGTGGAATGCTGGAAAGTCATAAAACCATAAAATGAAAAAGGTGGCTGCGAAGATAATTCAAACAAATTGAGTGACAAATGTTACCCCGGAAAGAAATCAAAACGCTTTGTGTGCTACACATAAGATTGTCGGTTGAAAATTGCGTTAATATTTTTTATTATTGACGCTCCCAGCATGATTTTTGTCAATAATTTTATATTATCAAAAGCAACGTGTCCTAAAATTTTGTAGAAGGATAGTAGCAAACAGCAGTACATTATTATATTATTTAAGAAGTAGTAAACCTCAAAAATAATTTTCATTGCGAACATTTTTTGTTTCAATTTTATCAACTGATTTTAGCAATAATTGACATAGCTTATTGGTATATTTTGTAGCAGCAATAACAACCAGTTTGCTAGATAACACATTGTGCCTTCTCGGGTCCAGGATGGAGTAGCTAGTTGCTACTAGATGTAGCTTTAGTACATTTCGCGTACACAGTTTAGGAGACACGTTTCCCAAATCATTAAACATTTATTTATTTCATCGCCTTTCGTATTCACTCAACTACAAGAGGGTGAAAATTGTAAAAATAACTAAATCTATATCTAAAAAAACCACAATAATAAAACAAACTAAAGTCATATAATAAAAACATATTGTTTGAAATATGATTTAAGATCAATAAGGCTACATTTAAAAATATCTATGTTCTTGCAGTTCTTATTAGGGATGGGCGGTTATTGAAAAATATTATTTAAATAATCGGTTATTTAAATTTTATTGGCAGCAATTGTTGCAAACATGTTTTATTAATACTCAATAATAAATAACCAAATAAAAATTAAAATATAAAAATGCACCTAAAGTCCTATATCTGTATATTTCTTTAATATAAAATTATGTAGTCATGTATCTGGTTATGTATTTTTGAAAATTTTAATAGCTTTGTTCCTAGAGCGCAAATATTGGTTTCAAACTGTCAGGGATTGTTTGACCAGGCGAATATTGCTTTGATATCGCTGAAAGTATAGTAGCAACATAATTAGTCGCATCTGTGATAGTTTGAAACAGTCTCAAACTGACTCTTGGAACAAACCTAATATTTCGTCAAATGCATAGTTTTTCATATTGAAGACAAATAAAACATTAATTTTTTAGATAAAATTTATTATTAGATTAGCACAGTATGTTTCTATGGAGCAATTCGACTTACTCTGCATTTAGTCTAGAGTAGAGTTCACTGCACAGAACAGAAGAAACGCTGAGCGGTGCAGCTCATTATTATAAAATAACCGGAACGCGGTTATTGATTTAAACAATCGGTTATAAGGTTAAACCGAACCAATAAAATTACCGCTTATTAACCGGTTAACCGACACACAATAATCGGCTATTCATTTAACCGGTTATTTTTGCCCATTTCTAGTTTTTATATACACACAAAATTTATAGGATAATTTTGCAGCTATACTTCTAAATGGAACGTTTTTATTTAGTTTAATTAAGCTTAAAATGAAAAAAGTAAGAGATACTTTTTTTTGTGTAGATTGAAACGGTGCTTCCAATGCACTGGTAAAGAATTTAAAAGAAAAATGGGAAAAAAGCTTATGGAAAAAACTATATGGCGTTATGCATAACTACCGCTCTCTGTAATGCTTGTAATGATTACTTTATTAGTAATGTTTAGACAGTATGCAACATCATATCAAATTTCATTAAACTTAGCTTAGGACGTAAATTATGTACGTAGTGTCAAATGAGGTAAAAGTAAAACATCAAATTATTAGGATAAAAATGAAACAGCGGCCGTGGTAACGATCCTCCTAGTCCAATTCCTTGGGATTAATGCTTGGATATAAATTGTAAATCTCCCACCGTAACCTTGAAATACTGTTAATCCAACATGTTTTTAGTAAATTTAACCGTTTTTTTTGTCGGTGTGGAATAAGTCTTACTTATTACACTTTTTCGATAATGAAACTCCAAAACTTTAAAACACTGTTTCATTTTTCCCAGCCGATCTTACCCAATTTTCTGTATTTCTGGCGCACAGCCTGTATTGTCAGTTTATGGACTGTTTGATATACAGCCGACGCCATCTAGGACAGAATCGAGCCAGTTACCTAACAAATTCGCGACCGGACCTTCTAATAAAGATAAACATAACAATCAAATAGGCGATTTGTCAGCGTAGGCCGTGGAGAAGCTATTACGCGCTGCCCGCCGCATCCGCTTTCTCAAAACGCGCGACCTCTTATTTTTGATCAGTCAGTCGACTGGAAGTAATGCTGAAGCACGGAAACTCAGGAACCATGGCTAACGGGACGCGACTTGTCCTCTGATATCTTTCTATTTTGCTGCTGTTAGAGGGTGCTATTGACAATGGCAGGGAGACAAGATAAATGTAAGTTGACACTAATAGTGCCCTTGTGTCGCGATATACATGAAGTATGCGTGTAAGAGACGCATTTACGGATATCTGTGAGGAAGCGACATCTGATAAATATGTCTGAATTTGTCAAAAATAACGACCACAATTTTTTTGCTATACTATTAGCTTGATATACACGCTATTTTAAAAATAGAATAAACTAAAACAAGAAATTGTCAATATAAATCTTTATTCTTTAGACAAAAGTTTGAAACATTTTCCTTATCTTTTTATTCACATTTATAAAAAGCAACTTAATTTTTTTTATATGGAACAACTTGTATATTTTGAATCTACTAGATTTTCGGATTTAAAAATTGAACATTACATTACATCATTTTCCAACTGCCCTTTTTAATTTTTTTTTTACAAATATTTAATTAAATTTTAAAATCTTCAAACATTATTTTCTTGAAATGTTTGTTATGTAACATGATATGTATGTAGAATGATGCGCTCTTACAAATGGCATGGTAAAAATTGGGGGTTGCTATTTAAAAAAAATTGTCGATGACGTCATATCTCGAACAACGATGACGTCACAAATGTGGGTCGTATGTCAAAAAGTGCCTTTTTTAAAAAACAAAATCGACGTGCCAAGGGATTATTTCGAAAACTTCTCAATTTCAAAAATATTGAATTTATTCGTTACTTTTCGAAAGCACTGTACTATAACTGCGGCGAACGAAATACTAAATGGTAAAGTTCGTGCTATCGATATTATAATTAAAGACTGCTTCGGCTGCTTTCGATATTTTCGATTATCTATTAGTATTTCCTTCGTTTGACTTTCTTAGAAAAAATGAGCAATTTATTTAACTGTACACGAAGTGCGTGTTTTGTTGTTAGTGGGCAATCCTGAATGACCTATGTAGGTTCAGCAGTTTGGAAAGAAATAACGATTGCAAAATAGAAATTTACGGTACCGGTATTACAGTTTATGATACAATACGGTACATTTTCTGCCAATACCTATCGGCAGTGGAGTGAACCTAAAGCTTGGCGTTCTCCGATAATATCGGCAATAACTTTCAAAAGTGTAATCAAATGAACAGTAAACGTATGTATAGTTTGACTGTGAAAGAATATTACAGTTATGTTTATAAATTAATAGTTATAGGTACTTAATTAGTAGTCTGACAGATGGGGCTAATTAATAAATCAGTGGATGGTTAAAATTATATTACAATTTCCTAGAAAAAATTCTGTGACTTAACACTTACATAGCCGTTACAATATTGCTGTTTACAATAAATGGAAAATTAAATTCGCTCCATCTGTCTGTGTCACCTGTACTAACGTAGTATATATTTTTAACCATCGTCATCATCTTTGCTTTAAAAAAAAAATGCTGGATTGAGAATATACCGGTTTTCCGCGTACCGGTATTTTTCTTGCAATATCCACAGAACCGGTACTTTTCAATCAAGGCGTCAATACCGGTATTTTTTGAAAGATCGCGCATCTCTAACGCAATATCCTGCAACTAACCAGAACTGCTACCAGATATTATTATTAAATGTTGATTTTCGTCGTTCCTACATTTGGCAACGCTAAAAAAACAACCGCATGGCAGTCGACAGATCTAAGCCATCTCAGACGATTACGCAATAATTATTTTATTGAATTTTTGCCTCCCTGAGGTGGTGGTTAAAAGTTTTTTACCTAATGATAGTTAACCGTATATATCTTATTATTAATAGAGGCATGGTTTTAATTTCATATCACCCCGTATAAAGTAACTTCTTTCCATTAGCAACACATTTCACCTCAAAAAGTATTTGCGGCAATGCTTCAGTGCTCACACTTGATACAATAAAAGATCCCACCTTTTCCATTTTGACTGCCTAATACATACACACACATACAGTATGTTGGAATGAGTTCCCATGTAATAAGCCTTATTAAATTGAACACGGCAAAAGGGATCACGGAAATGCGGAAGTGAACTTCCATTATTCCATTTACCGACCGCAGTGGCGCGTATGTTATAGATTTCTTTAGAGTCGCGAATCACTAGAAATTCCAGAATAAAATTTATTTGATGTAGATTTGTATTTTATCGATAATAAAAAATCTTTACCTTAATTTCATTATTGTGCACTTTATGTGCATTTTAATAATTGTATTGTGACCTTTCTCTATATTTTATTATATTACTAGAGTAATTGTTGATCTCAAAATAACTGTGTTATTAATTATTAATCAAATTGCACTGATAAATAAAACTATAATAATAAGAACTAAAGTAATACTAGTACTGGTGAACAAAAATAAAATATAAATGGTACTGCGGAGTAGTTGTTACTCCGCGGAGTAATGCTCCGACCGGCGTTGAATTACACCTGCAGGTTTCGGGCTTGTTCGCCCTCATTAGTATGCCATAGGTGAGATGACCGACAATTGAACTGGCTGTTCCTTCATATGATCTTCACATATAAACCAAGTGAAAGTGAGATATAAGTGGTCTGCTACTTCCTGCTCGGCCTAAGCGGCTCGACTTGCAGGAAACGAACTACATTACAGCAGGCACTTACAACAGGTACGTACCTAAATAATTTGCTTTTATTGATGGATTTTATGCTACAAAACTGTCGTATTATTGCTACTAAAGATAGAATTCTTATAAAATTGTGGTCGTTGATTTCTCGTTATTATATAATTATTTTTTAAATGTTTCTAACAGGCTTAAAATTTCAACGGTGACTAAAGTGCTTTATAATATGGTGCCAATTTTGGTTGTATAGTTGCTGTATAAACATTCTTACAATGTTTTTGTGTCTTATGCTGTTTTATAAGATTTGTTTCGAAAGTTTTTTTATTTCTATAATATATAAGAAAAGAACTATACTTTAATTTTAACACTGTGATATATGTAATTCATGTATAACTGAAAGTAAAATTTTATTGTTAAGTAAAACATTGTAACATTTTGTTGTATTGAATATTCAAAACTCACGTTGCTCGACACCACTGGCTAACCAAACGATGTGTGTGGAAGCTCTACACTTATTCTATTCAGCAGTTGTGTTTCCAGTAACTGCATCAGTGCTGGTGCATTTAAGGCAATTCGCCTTGGATATTTACTTTTGTTTCAATTCTACTGTCTCTTTTAATAATTTCAGTCAGTTGGACCGCTCGTATGTGAAAGGATTATAGTCGGAACTGTTTTCGTTTAATTACTTCAAATATATCAAACGGGAAGGATAGATGATGTGTTTGAAAACATTCTGTTTCTGTATTTGTAAACACAGAGGGCAATTCACAACATACAAATATTAATATACAAGGCACAAAGCAAATAATTGTCTATGATTTGGAATAATTATCATAACAGTAACTTTAATTAATTATTTTGATGGCGGATCAAATATAAAAAACTGGAATATTTATTTTAACGTTCGGTAGGTTGTGGCCGCCCCTTTTTGTTAGTAAAAAAAGGACGGTCTTATTAAATTATTTGTAATCCTTGATCAAACAAAATAATTATAAGCACGACAGCTTTTTGCTTTGAGAGCTACGAGCGTGGATATGTACAAAAAAAACAGTAGGTGTTAAAATGCAAGATGTTAAAATGTATTGCAATGATGTAAGCTACTCCTGGGCGCCAGTCAAACCAAATTGACACGGACGGGAAAATATAAGACATGAAATGAACAAAATTAGATACAATGTATATATGATTAGTATTAGGAATATGTAAATTTTACAAAATAGTGCAAATGCAGACAAACATAATTAACTTACTTAACATGGAAATAAATTACAAACAGGTAAGTCGGCTTACGCAGAGTATGTAAAAACACGAACAGAAAAAAACATAATGCACAAAATGGAAGATGATACGAAATTATAATACTTATACACATAAATTTAACACTAAATCTGACGAAGGCATGCAAAAAAGGAACTATAATATGTGAGTGAAATATGCACTCTTATTGGTAATTATAAACAACTATATACTGTATTAAAAAGAAATACAGTTAAATAATTTCAGTATAACTAAAAATACGGTACCATTGGTCAAACAAAATATATATATATATATATATACAGGGTGTCCGGTAAGTACCTCCTAATCTCTTGAGAGTGTATAGGGGAGGTCAAAATAAAACTAGTCCTTCCTATAATTTTTTTTCCTAATGTGCCCCCTAACGGAGTTATGGGGGGTCAAAGGGGTACCTAGAAATTAACGTTTAGGGTTATAACTTTGAAACCATCCTGTATATTTTAATAAAATTTTCGTAAGTTGTATTACACATGGAGCTCTACGATTTGATGCTAAAATCAACTTTTTGCTATTATCAGGTGTCCAGAAACGGACTGGCCCTATCACAATTTTTCTCAAAATTTTGACAGAAGTAATTTTATCAAGCTGAAAATATTATTATTAGATACTCTGAAGGTTTTTCTTTAAAAATGGTACTCTTTATTTATTTCGAAAAAATGAACGGTTTACGAGATAAATCGGTTTTGAAAAAAATTGGTAACAAATACAACAACAATTAAAATTTATTTTTTTTACAATAAAATCATTCCCGCTAGTGCCAGCCTACAGATTCACCATAAACATTTACTGGTGGTGAATTAAGGGAATGAATAATGCCGTTTCTTGTAAAATCAAAATCTATGACCAAAATACATCTACAAATTATTATTGCTCTGTATATATATATATATATATATATATATATATATATATATATATATATATATATATATATATATATATATATATATACATATATATATATATATATATATATATATATATATATATATATATATATATATATATATATATATATATGTATATATATATATATATATATATATATATATATATATATATATGTATATATATATATATATATATATATATAGAACTCACCTCAAAGACAGCTGCCCTGAGTTTATTAATATTTTTTTTATAATATCTTATTACAATTGTTTCTATAATATAGACATAGGGATAGAACATCAAACGGTATTATGAAACCTTTTTAAGTTTTCTTTCTTGCTTCCTTCCAGAAGAGATGGTTTGATTTCTTATGATGATATAATCAACTTCTATAGGTGAACATCATCACATTTCTAAAGAGGACAACAAAATGGAGCAGGGAGAAATCACAACTGTGATGGTGACATCACTGGTACGCCCCCTCGATAAACGGCTTAGGCTTTTATGCAATATTACAGGTGCTAAGTTCCAAAATGCTATTAAAACAATCCTCAATGTTTAAACAATTGGCTGGCAAGGTGACAGATTTTATTAGGTTTCTCCAATTTTTATTTAATATAATTTTAACAAAACGGATCGATCAACTATCTATCTACCGTCTGGCCTCACCTATCTTTTTTGTTATCCTTTCTTTTTCTTTTTTTTATATTTTAAGAACCTTCAATTTTTACGTTTAAATCGGCAATATCAAATTTGCTTCTATGTATTGCTAGTGGCCTATCACTAGTGCCTTCTAATATTTTCGCATTTTATGCCTCGATAAATATGGACCGTTACAAGGTATAGCTACAGTGGATCTTAAAAGTGAGCGCAATGTTTTGATATACAGGTTGAGTTAAATTCAAATAGTCAATCTCCCGGAATAAATTCATTATGAAATTTTAAGAAAAAAATTTAAATAAAACATACCTCTTATCTCGCTCGCAACAGAGATACAGTGGTCAAACTCATGAGACAAAATCAAATTTATCCGATTACTCGAAAGTTACAAGAGCCAGAGAAATTTATGTAGGTATTTATTACCACTACCCCAAATTAAATCATCTCAAGAACTGAAAATCGAAGTAAAATAATAACTAGTGAGGCAGATATAAGGGATCTGCAACACCCTTCGACAATAATATAAAGAACTAGAAACATGCGATTTTTTAAATATTTGATCTCTATACTACACGGTTCCATTTAATCACAGAAAGCTATGTTTAAACTGGTTCCCATTATTTTTTTATATTTTTAGGTATTAATAATATTGTGTGAAATTAACTACTCAGTGGACAAAAGCCCCAACCTGCGTTGAATTACACCCACAATATCTATCCATATATTCCTTATTATTAGCTTTTGTAACATTTTTTACTGTTTTAGAAAGGTATTTTAAGCTAATATAAATCAAATCTCCTACAATTCCTATCAATGAAGTCATATGTATGTTCTCTGATGCCAAACATCTAGGTATGCTAATGAACAATTCCACAGACAAACCTCTATTCGATAATTATCTAAAGAAAATAATATAATTTACTAACCTTCTAATGAAACACTCTATAAATATCTAACTTCACTTTTTGGCAGTGCGAACACGACAAATTCAACCACAATAGATGAGATCTGACCTATTCTGCATTTTTAGGATTGCTTCTTCAGGTGGTCTCCTTTAAGTTGAATCAAAGATCTAACTATAAAAATTATTATAAAAATTAAAATTATTTGAAGTTAAATATCGACAATGACAAAAAGTGACATCCTGTCAATGAATTAAATATGACAATACCTACTTGAAAAATGTTCACCTTTTATGTAAAACTGTTTTTATATTTTTAGGTATTAATAATATTGTGTGAAACTAACTACTCAGTGGACAAAAGCCCCAACCTGCGTTGAATTACACCCACATATGACTTCATTGATAGGAATTGTAGGAAATTTGATTTATATTAGCTTAAAATACCTTTCTAAAACAGTAAAAAATGTTACAAAAGCTAATAATAAGGAATATATGGGTAGATATTGTGGGTGTAATTCAACGCAGGTTGGGGCTTTTGTCCACTGAGTAGTTAGTTTCACACAATATTATTAATATCTAAAAATATAAAAAAACTTTTATATAAAAGATGAACATTTTTAAAGTAGGTATTTTCATATTTAAGTCATTGACAGGATGTCACTTTTTGTCATTGTCGATATTTAACTTCAAATAATTTTAATTTTTATAATAATTTTTTATAGTTAGATCTTTGATTCAACTTAAAGGAGACCACCTGAAGAAGCAATCCTAAAAATGTAGAAATAGGTCAGATCTCATCTATTGTGGTTGAATTTGTCGTGTTCCCACTGCCAAAAAGTGAAGTTAGATATTTATAGAGTGTTTCATTAGAAGGTTAGTAAATTATATTATTTTCTTTAGATAATTATTGAATAGAGCTTTGTCTGTGGAATTGTTCATTAGTATACCTAGATGTTTGGTATCAAAGAACATACATATGACTTCATTGATAGGAATTGTAGGAGATTTGATTTATATTAGCTTAAAATACTTTTCTAAAACAGTAAAAAATGGTTCCCATTACTTTCCAGACACCCTGTATTTGTACTTAGTCATAGCGTTGAGTGATAAAGACGGTCATAGTTAACCCTGCATAAAAACTCATTACATTAAAACATACAAATGTCAGGGTTTGGTTTCAAAATTTATAACTTTTAGCTAACGTGGCATGTTCTCCGATATGACTTTTTTTAACTTGAAGCGGTAAACGTGGCTTGACGCCCGAGGAAATCAAGGCGGGTATCGGAAAACCATTCAACACCTCCCGAATCTTTAAAATCTATCGCATCGCGAAAAGTTTTAATATATTTGACAAATTCCATGAATCCATCACCGTGATGGGGAATAATAAAAACTTTGCCGCAGCTCCTGATGTTCCGCCGCAAAGTTAAAATCTGTTTTCAACTTTTTAATCCGCCATTCACGTCTATTCTCGCGAAACAATTCCAACTTTTTTGTAAATACCACGACGCCGATGTGGGAATGTGATGTAATGACTGAGTGGGTATGTTTGTGACACATGAGTTGCTTTCAAGCTCCGTTTTTTTCTGGGAAAACAGTCCGAGTCTGCCAAAACTTGGACAGGGATTAATTTAATCGGGAACCGCTTCCCATAAATGAATTATACACAGGGTTGTTACAAAACACACTGAGAGAAAATACAGGGTTCTCCATATTAAACTACTCATTTTAATATTTGGTTTAAATCTAAACGCAGTATATGATTATTATTTCCTTAGTAGATCATGATGAGTAGTCTCTGTGGATTGCATTTTATCTATAGTAGACGGTCGAAAGTCTAGAGAGTGACTTTCTTGTTATAAACCTGCCAACAATTTATAGCAGTCGACACAAAGAAACATACATGTGGCCCGTATATTTTTCCTATAAAATCGTGTGCCACATATCTCTGAGAGTATACCCGATTACATATCATCTGCTTCAGTAAGTACGCATGCCCCGCAGCTTCTTATTAGCTGTTCCAATGGCAATTTAACAAGTGAGGAATATTGAATGATGACATGTATGAAGAGTTTAGGGCGCGAGGTCAAAATATGTGTGTACGTGATGTTGAAATATGTATTTCATTAACAAAAATGTACGTGGGTAGCATACAGGGTTAACTATGACTAAGTACAAAAAATTTCACCACGTGCTCAGGGACTAACAGACAATAAAAAAATTATTCCTGAATTTTAGTTCGATATTTAAAAAATGGGGCAAAACCCTTTTTTCCTACGGAAAGTCGGCGCCTATGATAAGAATCGACTGATATGGCTTAGATTCATAGATAAAGCTTACATCTGTCAACAATGTCAACTACCATGCGGTCGTCTTTTTGTAGCGTTTCTAAATGTAGAAACGACAAAAATTAACATTCTTATTAGTAATAATACCTGATAAATAGATAGGTAACAGTTAATCCAGTTAGCTCCAGTATTTTGCATTTGTTATTTCGTTATAAACTGGTAAAACTACATATTCGCTCATTACAGCCACTCACTACCGATAAATTACACTTCCCGTAGGTACAATTAGATAAAATGCTTATTTATTATAACAAAATCGAACGAAAGGAACAGATAATAGACAAGTTTTAATGTAACCGCGGCAGTCTTGTCCCATAACTTAGAAAACCAAACCGGCGAACTATATTGTTGGAAAGTATCTGCAAGCAACACAAATATCTTTATTTAATAAGTATAAAACGTTTAAAAATTAAAAAAATGCACTAAAAACTGAAGAAGAACACAAAATTACATCGTAAACACAGGAATTGAATTATGACATGACAGCGATACCGACTGAGCGAGCGACTGTTGCATGCTTGTAGAGTAGGCAACCAACAAGCAAGTTAACATTGGCGGCGTTAAATAAGGATTTAAAATAATATCGAAAAACAAATTTTTTTGGCTTTATAAATAAGTTTGGAATTTTTTTGAAGGGTGACTCCGTTAATTCTTATTTTTCCCTATCCTCTCTTAAAATATTTGTACTGTCATAGTTAACCCTGTATATAGTACAAATAAAAAAGTATAGTAAAAGTGGTAAAGAAGTAGGTACAACTACAAAACGGAAAATAAATGAAACTCGCGGAAGGAAGATGGTATTTTTAAAATGAATTTTCGACAAAAAAAATTGGATTGAAATCGAAATGAATGTGCTGATAGAAAAAGACGAGATAGTGATATGGCGAATAAATACTTAAAGATCAGAATCTGGATCGGAAAATATATTAAATTATGAAGAAACATGGATGCATGAAGATCATGTATGTATTCTAAAGTCTTTTGTCTTTACCTTTGAATGTGGAATTCGCATATTTGCGCGGTTTATTTAATGGTGGGAAAATCTCTACTTGTAACAAATTTTGTCAACTATAACATTTTCTATCATTTTCATCATGAAACCGCCATGGTAGATCGTCATAAGCTCAAAACAAATTAATTAACACCACATAATAATGAAAGTAACAATATTATTTTAGTGTTTTACTGTTTCGCAAAGTATGTCAAAAATTTAACAATAATTAAAACAAGAAGTTGGAATATTCGCGCAAAAATTCGTGAATTTCACGTCCACGAGAAGAAGGCTAAAGTGTAATATCCGTGGAGTGCGCATCAGGCAGGTGTAAGTGGGTGGCGGTGGGCAATCACCGTCCAAAAGGACGGCATTCTAATTTTGTAGACAGGCATAGGGACACATTCAAAGTAAATTGTTAATGTGCTAGGTTCAGTCGACGTCAACTTATTTCTGATAATTTTGTGTACTTTGAACCCTTCTCAAGTGGCACGCTTAGGTAATCATGCCACCCTCACCTTCCGTACTCATCTCTGTATTGCGAATTAGTCACTCATTTATTTTCGACCTTGGGTTATTGATAATACAAGATAAAATCTTCTTATCATTTTTATTATCTAACTTCTAGAAATTGACAATAACTGTTATATGAATGTTATGTAATGCAATTATCTTGGTCATTTTTGTATATTTTTTATATCTGATCGCCTTCAAATTTAGTACGCCCATGAAATGTTGCTCCTTGCATGCTTCGCCCGTCGCGCATATAGACAAGCTAGCGATTAATCACTCTCTAGATTTTCGGTCGCTGACTATAGTAGGCGTCCGTCTCGAAACAGTGAATTAATTGCCATTGTCATAAATCCGTGTTAGTGCCACAAATGGTAATTTCTCCAACAAAGTTTTATAATTTTTGGACATCTACATCTAACCAAACATATCTATATACAGCATGCGCCAAAAGTATGGAATAAATTCAATAAAAACGAAACAATTATTTTTTGGGAAAAATCCTCGAACAGGTCTATTTTTAATTTAAAAAATACAAATGCGATTTTCAAATGTCATTTTTTTTCGAGTAATGACGTCATCGATTTTTTTTTAAATGGCAACACCATATTTTTTTTTTTTGATTCTGAAAGATCGTTTAATTCTCTATCAGACAGTACTAAAATTTTGCCCTCTTACATAGGAAAGTTTTCGAGAAAATGACGATTGAATGTTAGAAAACGTGAAATTTTATACTTAAATTAAATGTTCGAATTGCCATCCACCAACTGTTTGACAATGCGCAAGTCTGTGAAGAAATTCTTCTTGCACATTATGAATGATTTCTGGGGTAACTCTGCGTATTTCTATATATTTTTAGGTATTAATAATATTGTGTGAAACTAACTACTCAGTGGGCAAAAGCCCCAACCTGCGTTGAATTACATTGATAGGAATTGTAGAAGATTTGATTTATATTAGCTTAAAATACCTTTCTAAAACAGTAAAAAAATCTGCGTATTTCGTCCCGAATGCGATTTTGAAGTTCTTCTAAATTACGTGGTTTATTAATGTACACTTTTGACTTCAAGTATCCCCATAAAAAATAGTCAAGAAGTGTAAGATCTGGCGATCTTGCAGGTCATTCTATCGATCCGTGTCTGCCGATCCACCTCCCAGGAAAACAGTTGTTCAAAAAATCTCGTACAGGACGCGCATAGTGCGGAGGTGTACCGTCTTGCTGAAACCATATGGTATCGTCAGGAATGTCAGGGTCATTATCGTTAGGAAAAATTACTGCAAGGGCTGGAACAAGGTCATTTTCTAGAAACTCTAAATATCTTTGTCCTGTAAGGGTTCCTTCAAAGAAGAAAGGCCCTACTATTCTGTCGTCAACCATTCCAGCCCACACATTTAATTTCTGAGGGTGTTGGGTATGTGCCTCTGCCATCCAATGAGGATTTTCCCGACTCAAACAAAATGTGGCCTCATCTGAAAAAAGTATTTGCCGGTGTAAATTTCTATTTCCTTGACATAAATCCATTAGAATTTCGCAAAAGTGTATGCGGCGATCGGGATCATCTTCATTGAGTTCCTGCACAAGTTGTAGGGATGATATTTTTCCTTCCTCAAGATACGTAGCACTGTGCTCTGACTAGTGTCATTGTTTAATGCAACCAATCGTGAAGAATTATGAGGATTATCCACCATACTTACCAAAATGTTCTGTTTCTGATTTTCATTAATGCTTGGACGTCCAGGTTTTGGAATATTTACAACATTGCCAGTTTCTCTAAATTTATACTCTACCTTACTGACTGTTGATAAAAGAACTATAGAATTCGAAAAACTAAACTTGATAACGTTTTTGCTTTAATTTAATTGATTTACGTTTTCTAACATTCAATCGTCATTTACTCGAAAACTTTCCTATATAAGAAGGCAAAATTTTAGTACTGTCTGATAAAGAATTAAACGATCTTTCAGAATCAAGGAAAAAAATATGGTGTTGCCATTTAAAAAAAATCGATGACGTCATTACTCGAAAACAAATGACATTTGAAAATCACATTTTACGCTAAAATATGTATTTTTTAAATTAAAAATCGACCTGTTCGAGGATTTTTCCCAAAAAATAGTTGTTTCGTTTTTATTGAATTTATTCCATACTTTTGGCGCATACTGTATAAAGTTGCACACAGGCTGAGTTACAGGGCTTCAAAGTGGGGCCAAATATTTCGAAAAAAATTGGAATTACTTTAATTTGGAATAACAAATTTTGGTACATGATTTAGGTTTATTATTCTTTATTTTATTTAGTTTATTATATCTTCTTTAACTAAAAGTTCAGTACTACAAGTGAACTGTTATGTAGAGTGTTTTGTAAACTAATACACTTACTTAACATGAATAATGTTGGATATTATGTATTACTAATATGAGGTAAGATGTTGATTTTAACTTTCTGTAGGTATATGATTGCACCTCGGTTCCTACAAACATTTACTTAGCGTCCTAAGTGCGCCCCTGATAATGACATTATCTGCGAATAAAGTAAGGACTTCAATTATTACCTTCTGATATCCACAATTTTTTACATCTTATGTAACTTTTACAAACGAAATTAAATGTTCTCAAACGTGTAAAAAAAAGTTCAATGTGTTTTTATTGAAATATCTGAAATAAATAAAAGAACGTCTCTTAGTGAAACATTTAATTCTGCTTCGATTTCAATTTCCCATTATCTAAAAATACGACACATCCTAATTAACTGAAGATACATTTCCAATTAAAATCTGCCTGCGCTAGATCCCAGTCCTAACAAGTATTTCCATTTCCAGATTTTTTGCAGATACTCCGCGATATGACAGCGCAGACCTGTTTGTGACACGTCAGTGGCACTCAGTGTCATGTTTTGCTCAAAATAATAATTGTAGGTGGCTGAAAACCGGCGTATTTTTATTTGCTGTGGGTCGATACGGTAACACCGAAATTATAAACAGCAGGCTAGTTTAAAATTGCACTAATTTAAAAGCAAATCAGCAAATGTTATATAAAATAAAATTAACGAAGAATACTTATCTATACTCAATCTTCCAAAATCTAGACAGTAACTCATAGAAAATATGAAAGCACGTTACTATAAAGCGTATAAAATACCTATAAAATAATTTTTAAGAGCTTAATAGCTATTTGTGTAATAACTGGCAACATTGCATCGTTCGTCAACGTTTTTCTAGAGTAGGATGACCTTCCTATTAATTTCAGTCCACGATTGAAGTCGATAGCACGTTTGGTTTTTGTTTTATGTGTATTTTTTGAAAGTAACTTTTTTAATAGCGTCGTGAAAGTGAGTGACCCAAATTACAAGCAACGAGTTGGGATTCAATTTTTAGTGAAATTTGACGAAGAACCCTCGGAAATGCTTCGAAGTTTGCTGGTGGTGTATGGAGACGAGTGCATGTCGAAAACACGCGTGTTTGAATGGGCAAAACGGTTCAAGGAGGGGCGTGAATAGGTAGAAGACGATCCACGTGAAGGAGCTCCTGTCACCTCTCGTACTGACACGAATGTTGACCGTTTGCGTGCACTAATCACGTCTGACCGGCGCCTAAGCATTCATGCGTTGTCTGACGAGTTAAGAGTCAACAAAGAAACTGTTAGCAAAATGTTACACGAAAATTTGAATATGCGAACGATTTGCGCAAAGATGGTGGCAAAATTTCCGTGAACAAAAAGACACGCGAAAATCGATCTGCGAGAATTTGTTGTCCCGCATTCGGAGCGACAGTAGAGACTGGATGAGTCGGGTAATCACTGGAGATGAGACCTGGATATTTGAGTATGACCCCGAGACCCGTAAACAAAGTCATCAGTGGGTGGAAAAGGGTGAAGAGAGGCCAACGGAAACGAGGATGTCCAAGTCTCGACTGAAGGCAATGTTGATCGTTTTTTTCGATATCTACGGGATCATTCATCGTGAATATGTTCCTACCGGCAGACAGTGCCTGGACAGTTCTATGTTGGCGTCCTGGAACGGCTGCGGGCCCGCGTTTTCCGTGTGCGACCCGAATTCGACGAGAACGGCTGGATCCTGCACCACGACAACGCGCCAGCCCATTTCTCATTCATTGTGCAAGAGTTTTTTGGCAAAAAGGCATTCTAACGTTGCCGCACCCACCCTATACCCCGATATTGCTCCCTGCGATTTTTTTTTATTCCCTAAGATGAAGTCACACCTCAAGGGAACTCATCATGGCGGCGTACAGGAGGTCAAAGAAGCTGTAACCGGGTTAACTACGGAGGATTACCGAGGGTGCTTCCAATCGTGGGAGCAACGTTGGAATCGTAGAGTTAGAGGGAGACTATTGTGAAAGTCGATAATAAAATTTTGGCGAAATTTAATTTGCTTGTTTTTTCATTGACAAATTCCCGGAATTTAATTGCCACACTTCGTATCCAGGATAGTGTTTTAAGAAAATCAGAAGCTAAGAATTTTTTGATGATGAAGGTAAAGTGTAATTTTCATACTTCTCTCCGAATATTGAAATTGTTTCTTATATTAGATAGCGTTGATTATTGGTATCAGTGGATCATGCCGTCGTATAGAACTAACTTAAAGATATAAAAGACATGGGGGAATATGTATTGATAAAGATTCCCAACACAAAGAAAAACGTGAGAAAAAATTAACTATTTCTAATATTCCTCTGTTTGTCCGTCATCAACGGCACTAACGGGCATTCAAGATTCTTCCTAGGATATATAAATGGAAAATGTAAAAGACAATGATTTGGTATAAATTCTATGTTTCTTTAAAGAAATTGCAGAATTTTTGAAATTGCTGAATGCTGGGAATTACATCGGTCGCTGTTTCCGGAGAACGTCTGCTACGATACTGGCTGATGCAGGAGTAAACATCACCACTCTTAAAAGGCGTGGCAGATGGAAAGTAACAAATGTGGTAGAAGGATATATAGAGAATTCCATTCAACGAAAACTTCAAAAATATTGAGTCAGTCAAACAGAGAACAATATAAGTACAATCGGCCCCTACTTCACCAGATACACGGTTTTCCATAACTAATTGTAAAAAAGTTACAGTTAAAATTTATAATAATAAGAAATGATTTAGGTTGGCAATAAAAAATTATGGTGTATGTTTGGTGTGCTGGAAAATTTTTCCCGCACTTGTTAGGTAAAATCGATTTTTACGATACTCATTGCCTTAAAATAATAACAAAATAATTAATTAACAGTGGAATCAATTTACTGTGATTTATTATAACAAATGTTGGAAATAGTCACCTTCAACAAAATACATACTCCAAATGAGCTTAATTTGACAATACACAATATTAAATAAGACCACGGCTTCTTATTATTATTGTTTTGCATGGTCTCCCTAAGATAAGTTTAAGTAATTTAAGTAGGTAAGTGTGTAAAAACGTACTTGATAAAATAAATCAATTTTGTTGTTAATTGGTTTGGAAAGAAACAAAAAGTGAAGATAATACAATAGCGCATATGACCTAGCTTATTTGTAATATTATATAGGGTGATATATATTTTTTGGCAAATAATGATGATACGCACATCTCGGGCACTGGTATCTTTCTAAAGCCGGCAATTTTTTCTAATTATCGTCATCTAAACTAATGAAAAGGTTAAACTTGTTTACCTTCATCAAAAGATACTCTTCTGATGGGGCTTCCTTCATGGATCTATTAACTTCTTCTCTTGTTAGAACTTTTGATTTATTTGCTTGATGACCAACTGCTTGCCTTTTTAAGAAAGCCACCAGTTTTGGATATTTTGAAACATCAGCTCCTTCTTTTAACATCAGCATAGACTTGAGCATCGAATATTTTGCCCACATTGTCGCAGAATTTATCTTTTTGGAGATATCCAAGAAGTACACCAAAAGGATATTCTCATTCAGGCCGTTTTCCACCTTATAGGTTTTTCTCCACACGTTGAAGAGCTGGTATTCCTTCTCATAACGAGCAGAATACTTCGTAGGCACTAATTTACTGGTTGCTTCAGCTCGATTTCTTCCATTTTTTACGAAAATTATAACAAAATACGCGCGGGATGACAAACTGTCAAATTTTTTATTTTTGTTTTTACATCACTAAGCTAAATCGAAAGCTATGCGATAAAACAAGAATCGAAACCACGCTAACACCTACATACAGGCAGGTTATGTAAAATAAAACATTAAAATTTAATTTTTAATACAACACAGTATGAAATAAAACGTTGCACGATACACGGCCGTGAAATGTCATTAAAGTACTCGTCTAGAAATTCCTGACTCGGCTCCTTCGTCGCTTCGTCGGTAAACATCTAGATTTGTACTTTAATATACCATTTCCCGGCCTTGTAACGTAAATAACTATTAAGTTAAATTGTCTATTAATTTTCAAATTGATAAACCTGTTAACAAAAATAACCATTAAGCAGTGATCTCTTTAAATATTTCACTAGCGGGGTAATATGTTAGAACACATTAATGCACTAGTAGTGTAATAACCTTCATTATTCAACTGAAACAGTGCCAAATAAATGCTGTAATGAGACTCTTATGAAGCAGTCATAGATAAAGCAATTTGTATGCGAATGTGCTCCACAACATTATTAACCCCACTGCAATCAAGAGAACCATATTTAATTTCCCACGAAAAAAAAAAAATAAAGCAAACCGTTTAGTGTGTAAAATTACCCTGCGAAAAATTACACCCTCGTCGCCGGTCCCGAATATACATTCAAGGGGATACCTATTTATTTTTAAACATATGTATCTGACGTTTTGCGGCGTGCAGTAGTCCATAAAAAATATCGGGCTATTTCCTTACGTCGCCTCTCGCCGAGAACGGTCGTCGGAACAAAGGGGTTGTTCCGGGAACTCATTTTTCATACATCATCGCGCATTCACTCTAGGATCTAATTCTATTGCCTGTGGGAGGCCGCCCCATCCGCGATACGGTACAGTTACGGTATTGATTGCAGTACCTTCGCGCGATACGGTTTCAAGTTATAAACCGGTTCTTGTACAGGGCAAGTTTTTGTACAGGAGTACCAACAGGGTGTATCAAACTCGATCGTATGGGCTTACTATGATACAAAAAATTTAAATAGAATTTAGGACATGTGATGTTAAATCATATCTTATGCCATCTTGATATGGGAGCATGCACCCTCCAATGCACAAGTTTCTTCCCTGCAGCGAAAGGCCATAAGTATTATGTTTGGCCTACTATCGGAGTAAAAAGTCCAGACCCCTGGGTTTGAAAGCCGATATTGCCAAAACGTAGGAGCGAAAAAAATTGAATTTTGAACCATAGGTAGTAGAGATGGGCAGTTCCCGAGTGAACTGGTTTAAAAGAACGGGTTTCGACACTGAACTGCGAGAATCAGTTCTCGAGAAGTTGACAAATCAGTTCTTTGCGAACTGATTTGTATCGATTGATGTAGAGTGCGAGAGATATTTTTAAGTTTAGACGTCAGAAGGAACTGTTCAGTGAATAGTGAACGAGTGTTCACAGCCTATGTGAGCTTCAAAATCATACGGGCGATCTGAATTCTGAATAACTGATTGGTGATCCGATTGCGGAGGGTTAATATCATTCTTAGTTAAATATAATATCCAAGATCTGCATACCAGCGCACATAGGCGTCCGTATCAAATTGTTACATTAATAAAAACGATATAGGTATGTGCCATTAATTATAATTATATGATGTATAAGAATTAAGAACTGAATTTTATTAACAAGTAAAATACAACAACTTTACAAAAATATAAATTAAATTCTGTAATAAAAAATAAATAAAAATCAGTATCTAAATGATTCGAGATATTTTGGAAAAACGAGGCTTCAAATATTTTGATTAAGAGTTCTTATTCTAAAGTCTAAACGCTAAACGGGTTGCAATCGTAAAACGCGGAAGAAACCAACCGTTGCGATTGACGGAGATGCGGGCTTCGGAGAGAACCGTATATCTGTGTGACGTAAAACCAGTTCTTAAAGAGCTGGTTTTAAGAATCAGTTCTTTTTAGTTATTCAGTTCTCGAGAACTCAATCATTAAAATGAACTGCTAAGCCCATCTCTAATAGGTAGCCTCAATATTATTGTTATGCGCAATCGAATCGGAATTTGTTTTTGAATATTTGTTTTTTAGTTATTAGAAATAATATACCAAAAAACACGATTTTCGGGCGGCGAAACGTAATCCTGTCACTTCAACTCGTCATAACTTTTTTATTTATAGGCTTTAAAATGTGCAATTTTAACTGGTAACACAACTGCTCTTTGGAACTGTGTAAGTTTCTCTTCTAAGAATTCCTTATTTTTTTTTATCTTGCATAAAACAGAAGCTGATGGTATCTTCGTAAATACAGCATCTTTTTTTAAAATACAAAAACAGTCATAGAACATATAAAAATCTTAACAAAGAAATGTAACAGTTTTGAGTAAATACAGTTCTCAATTATTTCTTACGTGTTCCGTTCAAGCGGGGTACAGTGGGGCATAGCGGGGTTTGCGCTGTGACCAGCGTCGGGAGCTTTTTTATTTCAGCTTTGTTAAGATCTTAGAAAACATGTATGTGATACATACTTCTGTATAGCATAAATATTGTAATTGTTATTTTCTTAGCTTTCTTGGCAATAATAATAATATTATTCTTGTGGAACTTTGCCTATTTGTGATTTTATTAACTATAACATATACAGTTTCATTTTATTATTTATTTATATCTCATATACAAAGTTGATCACAATATAAGATTCTTTCGCATTAGCTTGAATATGAACGGGACGGGAATGGTATATTTTACATGCATATGTCTAAGTTCTCGTCATCATCATCTGGTATTTTCTCGCCACCATCATTACTGTTATCGTCGTCTTCGGCGTTCAAATTTCTACTACTACTGCTCTACAACAGTATCCACTAAATGTTCTTTTTCTCTGTATTTCTGTTCCACTTTTTTGGCACGTTCAACCCAGTTAGGCCAAAGAGAATTTGGTATATTTTTCATGGTCGATTGGCAGAGGTTGAAAACATCTTTTATTTTAAATGTAGAATCTCGTTTAGAAACGTCATTTTTAACAAAAGCTTATATTAGTTCAATAGAGTATTCACGATGAGCCACGGGAAGCCATAAAATCCTTTGTAATCCACTGAAAAATAACAATAACAATTTATATTTTATAGATAAATATGTAAGAAATAAGTAAATATTATCTGACATCTTATCAAAGCTGAACTAATAAAGTACCCAACACTGGTCACAGCGCGATAGACGGGCGAGTGCAACCCCGCAACGCCCCACTGTACCCCGCTTGAACGAAACGCGTAAGAAATAATTGGGAACTGTATTTACTCATACACTGTTTACAATAGAGATGGGCTTAACAGTTCATTTTAATGATTCAGTTCTCGAGAACTGAATCACTACAAAGAAGTGATTCTTAAAACCAGCTCTTTAAGAACTGGTTTTACGTCAAACACTGCACAGATATACGCTTCTCTCCGAATCCCGCATCTCCGTCAATCGCAACAGTCGGTTTCTTCCGCGTTTTACGATTGCGACCCGTTTAGCGTTTAGACTTTAGAATAAGAATTCTTAATCAAAATATTTGAAGCCTCTTTTTTCCAAAATATCTCGAATCATTTAGATACTGATTTTTATTTATTTTTTATTACAGAATTTAATTTATATTTTTGTAAAGTTGTTGTATTTCACTTGATAATAAAATTCAGTTCTTAATTCTTATACATCATATAATTATAATTAATGGCACATACCTATATCGTTTTTATTAATGTAACAATTTGATACGGACGCCTATGTGCGCTGGTATACAGATCTTGGATATTATATTTAACTAAAAATGATATTAACGCTCCGCAATCGGATCACCAATCAGTTATTCAGAATTCAGATCGCCCGTATGATTTTGAAGCTCACATAGGCTGTGCACACTCGTTCACTATTCACTGAATAGTTCTTTCTGACGTCTAAACTTGAAAATATCTCTCGCACTCTACATCAATCGATACAAATCAGTTCGCAAAGAACTGATTTGTCAACTTCTCGAGAACTGATTCTCGCAGTTCAGTGTCGAAACCCGTTCTTTTAAACCAGTTCACTCGGGAACTGCCCATCTCTAGTTTACAAGTGCATTAATTCACACAGCTATTATATTTCTTTAATAAGGTTTTTATATGTTCTATGACTGTTTTTGTATTTTAGAAAAGACGCTATATTTACGAAGATACCATCAACTTCTGTTTTACGCAAGATGAAAAAAATAAGGAATTCTAAGAAGAGAGACTTAAACAGTTCGAAACAGCACAGTTTAATGTACTACCAGTTAAAATTTCACATTTTAAAGCTTATAAATAAAAAAGTTATGACGAGTTGACGTGACAGGATTACGTTTCGCCGCCCGATAATCGTGTTTTTTTGGTACATTATTTCTAATAACTAAAAAACGAATATTCAAAAACAAATTCCGATTCGATTGTGCATAACAATAATAGTGAGACTACCTATGATCCAAATTTAAATTTTTTTCGCTCCTACGTTTTGGCAATATCGGCTTTCAAACCCAGGGGTCTGGATTTTTTACTCCGATAGTAGTCGATTGCAGAAATTCTTTTATTGATTAATACATTCTTACGGTCCCATCTATTTATATTTTCCAATGTCTTCTGTATGTTAAAAATAATCAGCACCTCTTTCACAGTAGAGGTCAGTGTCATTCTTACGATACTGGAAGGAAAAATGACCTTGATGGTAGATTTTTAAGACTCCAAAGAACGAGAAAAGAACGGACTTTCTGGGTTTACGGTTTTTCAATGGATTGCCTCCATATGTGAAAGAACATAATAACACTAAAATACTTGAAAATGAAGCAAATTGCTTTCTATTAAAGAAAGCGTTTTACTCTTTTCATTAGTTTTTAACCTGTGATTTTAATGATTTTATGTGATTTTAGTTATTTATTTGTACGCAAAGAAATTTGCGTGTTAAACTTGGTTGCAGCTGGAACTCAAACCTTCAGATACACTTGCAGTACGTGCAACATAAGGGCGTGACAAAAAACATTTTTACTTTGAACACAGTGGCATCCACCCGCAAGCCGTCAGAGGGGCGAAAATTAGGGTAAATTAAAAATTCTATATATCTAAATTCGTCATTTAGGTAATTACTTTATAAAATTATCAATTTCTTAACATCAGTGGCATCCACTCGCAAACCGTCAGAGGCGCGGAAACATTGATAATTTCATCTACTATTTATCTACCGAGTTTCAACTTGTTAATATTCAATTTACTCCAATGCCCACCTCTCCAGCGGCATGTGGGTGGAGGCCACTGGTATCATAAAATTGATAACTTTATAAAATACCGAGTTTCAGCTTGTTAAAATAAAGGGTTTCCGTTTTAGAAATACTGAATGTTTAGTTTACTCCAATTTCCACCCCTCCTACGACTTGCGAGTGGATGACACTGGTATCAGAAAATTAATAATTTTATAAAATATTTATCTGTCGAATTTCAGCCTGTTAAAATGACGGGTTTCCATTTTAGATATATCGAATTTTTTATTTACCCCAATTTCCACCCCGCTGGCGCCTTGCGAGTGGATGCCACCAGTTCAAAGATTTTTGTTAAAGTATTTTTTATCACGTCCTCATGCTGCAGAAACAATAAATATTTCTGTTATATATTGTTTGAGATTCAGCTGTAACCAAGTTTAACACGCAAATTTCTTATGCCTTAATTTTTCTCATTTCGTTTTCTTGACAATTAATATTCTTTATCATATTACGTTCAAATTGAGAAAATTACAAAAATAAATGCTTTATTATATGCTGTATTATATGATATTTTAAATATTATATGTTAAATGTTAACCGTGTTCTATCTCGACGAACGTTTATGATCATTCGGGTGTTTCTGTAGCGCCTGGCTGCTATCTTTGGCTACTGTCTTCACATCGACATCAGACGCAGTGTTGCCACCGTCAGTACGTTCGTACTAGATTTAGTACGTTTTCCACAAACTTAATACGTCAGTACGCCGCTGACAAATCTAGTACGTTTTCGCTGGCTCATATTTCTCTCTAAGAACAAAACAGTTAAGTGTCTTTGTAAGTAGTTTCAGACATTGTTAGATGTTTTAAGCCTTGTTCTCATGTGAATTTTGCAGATAATTTATTGACCACGGGAAAGTATCAACTTTTCGCGAATCTTGCAAAATAGGAATATTATCGAAATTTTCCTATTTTCATTATATGGGATTAGTAAGTTTGACTTCAGCTTCTAACAATCTACGATGACAGTCAATGACAGTTTTATGATGAAAATGATAGAAAATATTGCAGTTAGCAAAACTGACTAAAAGTAATTAAATAATTCGTGCTAATTTTCGTGTCCATGAGGACAAGGCTTTATGCACCCTTTTACTAAATACTATAATGTTTTAGTATGAAATCAAGAAATCTAGTACGAAATATTATGCTCTTTTGATACGGAAAAAATTATTGAGGTGGCAACACTGATCAGGCGCTATTCGCAGGAGTATACCTAAATGCAGCAGTGTGCTTTAATTGATACCTGCTTTCAGGCAACGCAGTACCCTTACATACGTTTAGAAGAGGTCATTTGTCATTTGTAGTATTATTAGGTATTACTGTGTTAAATAAGCATTGGTATTGAATAAAGTTGGAAAGTAGACTCGTACAATGGGTACATATAGTGCATCTCATCGGGCAAATGGAAGTAGTATTGCATTATGCTATTGTGTACAAGGCACGAAAGGAAACATTGCAGCAATGTTCAAACTTTGTCATTATACCGACTATAAATTTATATAAAGGAATTTCTAAACATGTCGGTAAAATGAATGACTTGATATTTGGACAGACTACATGTGACATCAAATGATATATTCACCCTCCATAATATCGCTCTACAATAATATAATTGCCAACATTTGCTGCTCTGTTTTGAATATTAAAAAAACCGGAAAATGTTCATATATACCTATTCGTTTTATTTTATATGTTATTGTATGTAGTTGCAGCTGTGAAATAATTATAACTGTATTTGTGTAAAAATGTACAAAATACAGATAAAAAGACGGAAATGATTATACTAAATTGCAATTTGTATGTCAAAGGGAGTAGCTAATGTAAATTAATAAATGCTTTATGTCGCATTCGTGTTCAGAATATACGTTTTTATTAAATCTGGGAATTATAAAGCCCTTTGTTGTATTTTATTAAAATGTAAACAGCCGAGAGCATTTTGTTGAAATATTGAATAAGCGGCTTTGTTAATAAATAGTTTGATAAATACATAAGCATTAATATTAATAATTGACATTAAAATAGTGTTAATGTGCAAAATAGAATGAGAGCGTAGATCGACTCAAATTAGAGTAAAATACTCATATAAACAGTTATTTGAGGATATTATCTATTTTGTTATAAATGCAGGGTAGCTACACGCAACAGTCAGATATAACTTGTGCATACCGATTTTAGTAGGTAAGTATAGTGCAAACGAGCATGAACATAGTAATTATCATACTTTGAACGCGACATAGAGCTTATCAATATCACAAGTTTTTAAATTCATTGTAAATACCAGTTTTTAATATTCCGTCTAAACAAGAATTTGTTTTCTTAGTGTAAATGCTAATAACGAATTCATTATTTACTTACATTTACCATCATTGATCAGACATCGATCAGTCCTTTAGTTCATTATTTATGTTCAAACCTCTACAAGATACATGCGGCGCCTTTATAAGACTTGTTGAGCACTTTTCATTAATATTCTACGACACACAACTCAATTTTCCGTTGCATGATAAATTATACTACGTTTTCTGTATGAGGAAAATGCATAAATAACAAAGCAGTTCTCTCCAAATTGCCTGTTATGAAACCTTGGATATTCTGTCTTCCATGTTTCGTTTTGTTTATTTTTCGATTTTACTGGGAAATCTCAACAGATCGGCATCTAAATGTAATGATGCCATAAATCAAGTATGTTTCCACGCAAAAAGTACTTCTAAGATCTAAAAGCACGTTATGACCAAAGAGAAAAAACATTTTAGGTACTATTATTTAGTATACATTTAACTTCATTTTAACCACTAAAAATAATAATTTCTGATATTACGAAACATTGATTTTAAATGTAAAATAGCTACTATAAGTGAGTGCCATATAGAACGCGTCTGAAATTTACAGAATAAACCGATAAGTTTTGTAAACACACGAGTGTTATAAAATACATATTTTATCTACGATTAACTAAAAAATAGAAATTAATCAACATTATTTACTCTACAAGTACTAAATAATCAATACCAAATAATCAACACTACTTATTGTGAATATTAATTACACAATTTTGACAGATTATGAGGTTGACTCCCAATCTTAATTGAGAAGTGGTTGCCTCTGTATTAATAGAGTACAGTTTTGCGGTCTTATTTCAGCATAGTTTTAAATAGTATCCATTAAATCGACATTTATATCTCCTGGGGTTATAAAAAAAATTCTATCAAATTTTGTTTCTGTATCCCTAACTTGGACTTTGAAGCAACTTCGTTTATTTCTTTCTTTTAATATGTTCGTCAATTCCTCTCTTCTTCAGGCACAAGTCAGTTAGACCTTAAAAAACAATATTTTGTTGAAAAAGTAAGAAGAATATTGAAAATTACTTTTAAATCCAAATAATATATTTCATTGTCGCGCTGTTTGTACAGATTAATGTTAAAATATTAGATTTTTTCGGCTTATAGTCCTCCAATTTTCTTTCAAGTATGACAAATAAATTAACATTTTTTTTACGTCTACGTTTTTTCTTATTGATAGCTATGTTTCTAACATATGCACTTTCTTCGATATTTGCGGGCAAATGTTCATCGGAAGAACTCAGTTTTACAAAATTTATTTTGATTTTTTTAGTAATAACTAATTGTAACCTAATAACTAACTCGCTATTTGTTGATATCTCCTTTACAACCGATGATGCCTGTTCATCCACCAGCCAACTATGCCGTGGGGGTGTTACGCTATGAGTCTAACCCTTGGTCTAACCCAACAGTAACAGACGTCGTAACTTATGACGTTTGTCAGTATTGCATTGGAGAATAAAATAGCCACCGATTTTATTAGTTTTTTTACAATACAAGAGAAATATTTTGTGGAAGTCTAATTAATTTGTTTACTTAAAATGTAACTAGTAGGTACTGACTCCAAAGTAAAAAATGTGTGGATAAAGTTTTTTTTGAAGCATACAATTGCGTGCGATAAATATATATTGCACTACTATCGGAGTAAAGAGTCCAGACCCCTGGGTTTGAAAGCCGATTTTGTCAAAACGTAGGAGCAAAAAAAAGTTGAAATTTGGACCATAGGTAGCCTCACTATTATTGCTATGCACAATCGAATCGGAATTTGTTTTTGAATATTCGTTTTTTAGTTATTAGAAATAATGTACCAAAAACACGATTTTCGGGCGGCAAAACGTAATCCTGTCACTTCAACTCGTCATAACTTTTTTATTTATTTTAAAATATGCAATTTTAACTGATAGTACATGGTATCTTCGTAAATACAGCGTCTTTTTTAAAATACAAAAACAGTCATAGAACATATAAAAACCTTAATAAAGAAATATTGTAAACAGTGTAAACACTTATAAACAGTTGCAACACTTACTGTGTTGCAGTGTTGCACTTGTAAACAGTGTATGAGTAACAATACTTCTCAATTATTTCTTCGCGTTCCGTTCATGCGGAGTAAAGTAGGGCGTTGCGGGGTTGCACTCGGCCGGTCTATCGCGTCGTGATCAGTGTCGGGTACTTTATTAGTTCAGCTTTGATAAGATATTAGAAAATATTTGCTTATTTCATACATATTTATCTATAAAATATAAATTGTTATTGTTATTTTTCAGTGGATTAAAAAGGATTTGCCACAAGGCATCGTGAAAATCTTATGGCTTCCTGTGGCTCATTGTGAATTAAACCCTATTGAACTAATATGAGCTTATGTTAAAATGGACGTTTCTAAACGAAATTCTACATTTAAAATAAAAGATGTTTTGAACCTTTGCCAATCGGCCATGGAAAATATACCAAATTCTGTTGAACCAACTGGGTTGAACATGCCAAAAAAGTGGAACAGAAATACAGGGAGGAAGAACATTTAATGGATACTGCTGTAGAGCCATTAATGATAAATTTGAACGCCGAAGACGACGATAACAGTGGCGATGATGGTGGCCAGGAAATACCTGATGATGATGACGACGACTTAGACATATGCATGTAAATATATCATTCCCGTTTTTATATTCAAGCTAATACGAAAGAATCTTATATTATGATCAACTTTGATAATGTATATGAGATATAAATACATAATAAAATGAAACTGTATATGTTGTAGTTAATAAAATCACAAATAGGCAAGAGTTCCACAAGAAAGCTAAGAAAATAACAATTACAATATTTATGCTATACAGAAGTATGTATCAAATAAATATTTTCTAAGATCTTAACAAAGCTGAAATAAAAAAGCTCCCGACACTGGTCACAGCGCGAACCCCGCTACACCGCACTTTACTCCTCTTGAACGGAACGCATAAGAAATAATTGAGAACTATATTTACCCATACACTGTTTACAGGTGCATTAATTCACAAAACTGTTACATTTCTTTGTTAAGGTTTTTATATGTTCTATAACTGTTTTTTTATTTTAAATAAAGACGCTGTATTTACGAAGATACCATCAACTTCTGTTTTACGCAAGATAAAAAAAAAGGAATTCTAAGAAGGGAGACTTACACATTTCCAAAGAGCACATTTTCTGAAGGTTATGATACACACAAACAATACTCGAAAAAGTATGCAAAACTAGTTTTGAGTTCAGAAAATATAATGACAAAAATGGTATAATCCTACTTTTAATGAATGTAACTATAAGAAAATGGATAGAACTAATTCTGGTCATTTCAAAATGCACAAAACTAGTTTTGAACAATTTATAATGCCCAAAACTAGTTCTCTGTATTTTGTAATATGCAGTAACCGTTTAAATGTATAACTTCGGGTATGGGAATTTTTCTGGGCTCAGAACTAGTTTTGCATACTTTTTTCGGACATTGTCCGAATTCGAGTATTGTGTGTAATATATACATAGAGATTACAATTTTGAATTTTTCTTTTACGAAAACTACATGCGAGCGCCGTTCAGTTTCGTGATCAGCACCCTCAAAAAGAGGGAGTAGAAATTTTTTTGCTGAGATTTGAAAGTTTTACGCTTCTGTAAATAATTACCAAATTTCTATACATGTACTATACATGTTATAATTATTTACATTTTAATACATTCCATTATACAATTTATTTATACAATACACAAGATATCTCCTATACCCATACACCACACAACCTGGGCTAGTACTAAACTGACAAGAAGCGACTAGAAGCTAGACGTAAAAGGATGTAAGCAAATGACGTAGATCTTGTCTTGTGGCTACGCGAATAAAATATTAGAACTGGGCTTCCTCAAGGTCGAAATACGAATTCTTGTTAATATAAACAGGTGTTTTTATATATTTTTAGGTATTAATGTATTATCAGTTAAAATTGCACATTTTAAAGCCTATACATAAAAAAGTTATAACGAGTTGAAGTGACAGGATATGTTTCGCCGCCCGAAAATCGTGTTTTTTTGATACATTATTTCTAATAACTAAAAACGAATATTCAAAAACAAATTCCGATTTGATTGTGCATAACAATAATATTCAGGCTATCTATGGTCCAAATTTAAATTTTTTTCGCTACTACGTTTTGGCAATATCGGCTTTCAAACCCAGGGGTCTGGACTTTTTTACTCCGATAGTAGTTCTACAAACAACGTCATTATGAGATTGAAATGAAATATTATTGTTATTCTGTAACAAGCGTAGAATAATTCATGTTTTTATTATATTTTTAAACAATGTGACTCTAGGTATAAAATTATTTTTATTTAAAGTTTTTATTTCAGAAGTATTACAAAAAAAAAAAATTATAATTCTGAACATTTAACCAGTAGCAGCTGATCAAAGAAATATTGATATGTAATATTCTTGATAAGCTTCTTCTGCAAATTTTGCGCATTTTTTAGATGGTAATAGTATAGTATTTTTTCCATGTGTTTCCGCACAAAAAAATGACGCCATTTTTTTAACTAATTTCGAGTTTTCGAAAAAATGTTATAGGGCTTTGTGACATTAATTTTTCGCGTAAAATACTCCCCCCCCCACTCTTTTAGATGCGCTGTCACTGCTGGGATGACGCAAAACAATTTAATATTTCGTTCCACATTTTAGATTCGTTGAAGTTCCGAATAAACTTATTACTACAGTTTTACAAATATGTCCCTATCTGCCTCATCTCCTAATTACTTCCTTTTTCTAATTAGTTCCAGTTGAATTAAAAGCAGAAGTTAACTGCAAACATTCTTCTCTGCAAATTTAATTTACTGTTGGCTGTTTTCTAGCGCAACTCGAACGTCGCTTTTCTATTTAACCCCATTGTATAAATACAATCCGGATTAATTTCACTGATTGGTATCGCCGTTCCCAAACATGACAGTTATTAACTAATTCAGAGATAGAGGGCACGGATACTTGCCGAGATCCGACGGAAATTGTATTAAATGGAGATATTTAATTTCGATCAAATACGGAGTTCCCATAGGATAAAAATAACTTAGTTTGGAGCATAGGGGGAAGATTTGAGATGGCGTTTTTGATAGATTGAAATATTTAGGGACAATATGATGGTTTATTTGCTGATGAACATAGGGTAAACTCGGGTGTGCCTCAAGGGTCTAATTTGGGGCCACTTTTATTTTTATATTTTGTAATTGACTTAACTAGGACAAAACTAGGTGATACAAAATTCAAAATGTTTGATTTTCGTAGATTCTTTAAAATTTTACAAACGTATAGCATGCTCTGATGATTGTGTTTTGCTCCAACTTGACATGATACGGTTGAAGTTATATGAATAAACTTGATTTCAATATTCAGAAATATTGTACTATAACCTTTACTCGCAGTAAGCAAACAATACTTTATAGGTATAATATGAATTACATTGAGTTAAGTAAGCAAGGTTATGTCAACGACTTAGGTGTAACTGTTGTTATTAAATGTCGTACAAATTGCATATTGATATGGTATGATAAGAGAATCAAAACATTTTCGGAACATAAATTCAATTATTTCTTTATACATATAATATTTTAGTTAGGCCCAACTTAAGTATACGCCGCTATTACGGCATTTACAACCAAGAATAATGTAGTAATATTGAAAAAGTTTTTAAGATTCCCTTATTTTAAAAAATATAACACTACAACTTTACTCGGAGTAAGCACTTGTGTAAAGAGTTAAGAAAATTAATATTCTCTGTAATCGACGTGTTATTATAATGTTCATGTTTGACTACATATTATTAAAGTCTCTTATTGATGACGTATTTGTTGCCATTTTAATACCCACCTTAGAAATACTAGAACGCATAAACTTCTGTATATCCAAGTCATAAGACAACCCAGCTTGCACCTCTTCCGAGTGTTTCAGCTAATCAACCAAGTGTCTTGTGTAAATAGTGCGGACCTCTTTAGTTCCATTAGTTTGTTTTTAAAATCTATTAAAAGCATAACTCTACTAACTATTTATAATTATTATTAATGTATGTGTACTGCTGTATTTATTTTGTAATGTTGGTAGTGTAAGAATACGTGCTGTATGGCATACATTTGACATAATTTTTATTTTAAATATGTATTGAATTTAACCTTGTCTGTGTAATTATTCTAGCATACCTTTCTTGTCATATGAAATATCTGTGTTAATAGGTTAACAATTTACACATATATTTAACACATTTTGCATTATACCCTTCAATATCCCATTTACAAAACAACAACTTTTGTAGTATGATAACTACATTCATTATCAATGCATCAGAACAAAAATAAGAATTAATGGAATCACCTTTCAAAACAATTCCAAACTTATTTATTAAGCCAAAAAAAATTATTTTCAAAACTATATTAAATCCCTATTTATCGCCGTCACTGACCTTCTGTCAGCCGAGAGGTTAGGTATATTCTGCCAGTCAAAGGTGCCAAATATAGTGACAGGTCCATTGACACGTGTATCAATTTAAGCCGCTTTGAAAGAAATAAAAATCTTTACAAAATGTAGATTATCATTTAATGATTTAATGAGAAATACGGTATGGTAGCACAGAGACAGCACCTACCTTACTAATATTTATTTCCAGGATTGATACTTGGAGAGATTTTAAGAATGTGAATCATCTTCTGTTTTCTTACTTGTTTAAATTAAAACCTGTAAAGATTTTTGTACTTGCTGTGGACCTCTCCTTCCCTCGATCATTCTTTTTGTGTAAATCGAGGTACCTACTTTGTTTGGCGGTCTTGACCAGGTCGATTACTTACGTCGGGAAAAAGCGCAAAGGATAACAACAAAATACACGTAAATGTACACAAATATATAAAAACACTGCTACACGTTTACCGCCACGGCATAAAACAGCTGTTCGATGTGGTTCAAAAAGTATTCAGCAAAATATTTTGTATACTCGGAAAACGTCTTTGAGGCTACCGCACGATAATATGCACTTGTCATACTACCATAAATCAGCACCTTATCCGTCATCTAGGCATTTGAATACATGTTTATAAATACACATAAAATATGCGAAAAATTAAATTTGCGAAAATCAAGTACTGAAAAATTATTTCAAACTAATCAGAGTACCGTAACAGTAAATTTACGTTATTTGACATCTACAGACGACATCTGTCACTAATACAAGGTGCACTCACGCCGATAAATTTTTAAACTTCATGTGTTGTTGTGTAATTAAATTCTATTAACACTAATAATAGCAACAATATTAACAGTAATCGACGATATTTGCATAAAATAATTAGTAATATTTTAAACTATAACATACCAAGATGTTTACAGTGTTCTGTAAAAATGACCCTTAGATTATAACTAACTTCGCATTCTGGATGGTTTGGAGCATGGAGGGTACGCAATTAGCAATGCAATATGGCATAACCTAGAACTTACTGTTACTTTAAATCAGCTAAGTGACTAATTTTAAACGTGTTATAGTAATTACATAAAGTATTTTATGTCGGATATGTTAGTGGATAATTATGATGAATCTGCAAGGAGTGAAAATGTAGTTTGGCAGTGTGCAACGAAAGAACGAATACAAAATACTGCAGCTAACCGGATTAGCTGTTATCTACCAGGTACTTAGACATTATTATTATTAATACAAATGTTTCGTTTCGTCGTTTCTACACTTGACAATGTTGAGAAAACGACCAGTAGTTGACATATCTAGCCATGACGGATGATGATAGATTGTAATAGGCGCCGAGTTTCCGTGGGAAAAGAAGGTTTTGCCCCATTTTTTAAACATCAAGCTAGAATTCCGAAATAAATTTTTTATTGTCTTTTAGACCTTGCTGAGAACGTGGTTAAAATTTTTGTACTTAGTCATAGTTAACTCTGTATATCAAATATAAATTTTATTCTAATTACTAACCACATTGCGCTCTCAGTATTCATATTGGTTGTCAAATTCTGAAAAATACAAATCCAAATATCAAGATCAAAGTCCATAATAAGAAATTATGACTAAAAACATAACTTTAGGTGTATTGGAATATCTTAACCATGTAGCAAAATTTCCACGCTACCTACCACATTTGCCTTTTTCCGGAATGTGGAACAGCCCAATGGCGATATATATGGCTGAGCCGTTGTATGAATAATAAAAAACAAACCGTTGACACAGAGAGAATAATAAATCCCTTTTTGTGTACAACTTTTTTTTTGCCCATACACACACAGATGGAATATTAATAGTTTTGTATGAGGGATGATGTTTATCTGTACGAGTCAGCTAGGTCGCTGCGCAGTTTTTTTAATACTTAACAGATATAGTCACATTGAAATTGATATCATACAATGTCAGTATGAAACAACTAGAACTAGATCACAATTGAATAATTATTCTATAATCCGTATATATGATGGGACATAATGAATTGTATGTCAAAATAACGTGATTTACCCAAACTTACTTTAGTCCAAAAGTTAATAGTAACCTAGTTATTCAGTTTTTTGGGCTTGATTAATTCAAATTGAATTCGGATAATATTTTGCTATTTCACTTCACTACATTAAATTACCTGTTTTATTCTGAAAAAATAATAAACAAAGTAATAAATAAGGATTTTTTTAAAATGTTTATGGAGAAATGTAATCAGTAGTAAATACCAATAAAAATGTATTATATTAATTTAAAAAAAATAATAATTATTTAACTTATTATTTGTCAAATTAACAAACATATACACTGTGCAGCACGGCTTTTATCCCGGTCGTTCAACAGTTACCAATTTGATGTGTCTGACGCAATATATCCCATCTAAATTGGATGGAGGTGGTCAGGTAGATGTCATCTATACCGATTTCTCCAAAGCTTTCGATCGGCTGGACTATGGTATTCTACTGCCAAAATTATCAAATATCGGTTTAACTAAACCATATATAAATTTTTCCACCTCACACCTCCCTCAAAGGAGATTGACAGCGGAGTATCGTGGTTTCCGATCTATAGAAATAAATGCTACCTCTGAGGTCCCTCAAGGATCGGTTCTTGGCCCGGTATTGTTTTACATCTTTATTGATGACATTGTCCAGAACCTGAATTGCGAGGCCCGTTTTTATGCAGATGACCTCAAATTGTATCTGTCTGTGTCAGATATTAATGACTGTCTCGAGTTTCAGTCAAACGTGGACAAAACTTCTGATTGGTGTTTCTGAAAATATATTACCTGTGAACTTTTCAAAGTGCAATTATATGTCCTTCACGAGGAAAATAAATCCTATTACTTTTAATTACAAGATTGATAGCAACCCAATTAGAAAATGCAATAGTTTTAAAGATCTCGGGATAATCTTTGATAGTAAGCTCAGTTTCGTTGAACACATCAATAATATACAACGTGAGGCATATAGAAATCTCGGTTTTGTTTTAAGAAGCGTTCGTTTTGCCAAAACTGGAGTATGGGTCGCTAGTGTGGTGTCCCTCTTATCAAATCCATGTCAAGAAGTTAGAGGACATGCAACGTAGATATGTTAAGTACCTATGGTTTATAACTGACAATATTTATCCACCTCAAGGGATACCACAAAGCACTTTACTAAGTCGATTCCATCTTAATGACCTAAGCACGCGACGTATATGTAAATCATTGGTCACTACATAAAATTGTAATCGAGAAAATCGACTGTTCAGACTTACTAGATGCATTATACTTTCACGCTCCCCATTCCGCCACCCGCTTTTCAGGACCTTTTCATTTTCCCACCCGTAAAACTAATCTATTAAAATTTTCATCTTTGTACTTAATGGATTTTAGTTATCGTCAGGTGCAAAATTCTGTGGACATTTTTCATGATACTATTAGATGCATTAAGAAAAAGGTTTTTACAAATCATGTCACTTATATTTATTTTACTATAAGTTAATTTGTTTTTTTTATTCGATTTCTTACTTTGTATTTAATTTGTAATTTTTTTGGTACATATGTATAACTTTTTTTTCTCTTTATATTATCTGTGTTTATTTTACATGTATATTTAAGTTTTTTTTATTAATATTACATATGTTATCCCCACCCATTAATTGGCTTAGGCTGTCGGATGCTGTATACTAAATAAATAAATTAAAGCAAGTAGTTTAATGTGAAATCAGATGGCATAATTTTATAAATACTTCAAGTAAAACCATCTATCTGGTACTAACGGCATTGTCGCCGTAATTATACGAGAGGATCTATATTGTAAACAAAGGAATAAGTTACGTTTAACAATACCGTAAGTTCACCACATCATCACTAATAATTATGGCAATAGCTACCTCAGTTCACTATGTATCTATGACCAACACTGTAACCTGCACCTGTATCCACGGAAATAAACCGCGCTAAACGGCGTGTAACATCACACCAATGTTATCGCGTTTTTTGCCACATGGTCTTGTTTACATTCTATCGCAAATATTAATATTCTAATTATGATGTGATTATTGTCTCCAGGTACATGTCCTTTCAATATGTTTTAAAGATTACCATGTAATGCATTTCAAATATAAAATTAATACAACTTCCTCATTGTAATTTCATATGAAGTGGTGACACTAACTAATGAATATATATAAAATATAGTTCATTATTTCACTAAATTATCAAATAGCTGAACAGAAAGCGGAGAAATTGTATTTTCAATATCATAATATGCTACATAATTGAACACTCTTTGATGAGTATACCACAATAGGGAAATTGACTTGTTAAATTAACATTCAAATGTATTATTTGGTATTACCCACCCTCCAGAGCACGGCGGCCAAAAACAGTCCCACACGAGTTCACCAAATAATGCATGATGGTAACCGTACTCAAATTAGACTGAAATTGAATGTTCACGCTGCAAAATGGCAGTGTTATAATGAACAAAATGTGGGAAGGTAATTGAGGTAAAACTAGATTTGAATAGTTGAAGAAAAAGAACTAAATGAAAATTTCCACTGAATAAAAAATAGAGTTGATGTAGTAAAATACGTAAATAGCATAATAGTTCGGAATACTGAAAGATACTTTTCAGTTAGAAGTGACGTATGTACATAAATAAAAATAAATTTTTCAGAAATACTACATAGAGAATTTTTTAGTTAACACAACGTTGTGCATGACATTTGTCCTGTTTTTAAAAACACATCATTGTGGAGTTCTACATATATTTTTTTAAACTTTACTAAGTTATATCCCAAATTTATATTGGTATTTTCGATAAATTATTTATTTATTTAACACAGCTGGACGTTTATTATCTTCATGCATAATTTTGCGATTACTAATACCATTTTATTTCTAATTAATTTTAGCAACTGTTTAAATGATTGACAATGAAATAACTATTGCGTGATATTTGGATTTAAATTCGTATATTGTTTATGTATTAATTTAACATAAATTTGTACAAACTATTTGCTATTGTTATATTTCCATATTATACACATAGTTGTATTTGATCCGATATTTTATTTACATAAAAATATTAATCAAAAATTACCTTTAATTAATATTTTCTGTCTATAATCCCATATAAGTATATAACTTGTTCTAGATGCAACGCGGTGTGGAGAGAGCATTATATACTTTGTAAAAAGTACAGTGGAATTTGTAAAAAGTAAATTGAGAAACTCATAATATTAAAATTGTATCTATAATAATAATAATAATAATATATCTATCCCTCATTCTAATCACGAGGATTAGCCCAGAAGTCGAAAACTTGGGCAAGCCGTATTTGCGCCCAGGAAGGACTTACGTTGGTAGGCCTTAACCACCATTCAGTGCAGGAATGAGGAAAACCTGGAAAACCTCATTAATTAAGGGGGTAGTCAAATGTCAACCGGTATCAATCTCTCACATTGACCCAAGCCAACACTCTTCCACCCTACCAAACCCCCAGGGAGGGTGCTAATCCTTTCCACGAATATAGCTTATATACGGTCTGTCGGCTGCTATCGAACCCACAGCAATCTAGTCACCTCGATTCAAGTACTGACGCCTTAAACCGCGCGACAACTGACCTATAACTGTTTCTTGTGATTCTAGAGGCGTACTACTCATTGATTTTCTTCACGAATGGCTCGCAGTAAAGGCAGTAAAACTGGTTTTTCAAAATTAGCAAAATTTTATAAATGCCTCAAATAACATTCGACATCACGTAAATTGTAGGAGCAAATGCAAATTGCTTTGTTTTTCTAAACGCACTGTATACATTCTGGTAGCTTAATATAAAAATTTAATTAATTTTTTTACAGCTTTACATTTGATGAATTTCAACCTACCTGTATTTCCAATTATACTTGCTTTAAAATGGCCTTCACAAACAAACAATATTACAATGCTTCCTTTCGTCGCTCTTCATCGCCCTACACCACATTTGTCTTTTCATGTTTTTTTGGCACGGTGAAATATTTTTTATTAGGCGTTCTATGCTGTATTCGTACATAATAGCATAATGCAATACTTGTTCCATTTGCCCAGTAAGATGCACTTTCTATGTTTATTATATTAGTCTACTTTGCAAATTTATTTTTTATTTTGCACGTGTGAACGGCATCTGACGTCATAGGTCTACACTGTGGCGGCCACCGTTTTGTGGGCGCGTGGCCTGACAAAATTTTTAAATGCGCTTATTTTTTCACGAAATTGTCTGGGACCGCCATTTTGATTAAAATAATACATTCTTTCTTCTGTTCATATTTGGAAAAATCATTCAATTTCCACATTCGCTGGGAAAAATATATTAATAAAAGTAAAAATCATGTAAGATAAGATGTATTAACTTTTCTTTTACTGCGACAATAAATTTACTAGAAACAAATTCTGATTTATATTTGATCCACGCTCGTATAATGCTCCATAAAGCCCAGATTTAAATCCATGTGGCCATAATTTCATTCGATTGAACATTTAAACGAATAATACAAATAGTGCAAGGCATTTTATTTATGAATTGTCGAGTTAACATGCTTATTTTTGGCACCACGCGGTGTGTACGTATTTGAAAAAATCATCCAATTTCCTCATTCGCTGGGAAAAATGTATTAATAAAAGTAAAAATCATGTAGAAGAATAAGATACATTAACATTTTCTTTTACTACGACAATAAATGTATTAGGTACAGATCCTGATTTATATTTTATCCACATTAGTATATTACTCCATACAGTCCAGATTTAGATCAATTTGATCATAATTTCATTCGATTGAACATTTATACGAATAATACAAATAGTGCAAGGCATTTTATTTATGAATTGTCGAGTTAACATGCTTATTTTTGGCACCATGCGGTGTGTACGTATTTGAAAAAATCATCCAATTTCCTCATTCGCTGGGAAAAATGTATTAATAAAATTAAAAATCATGTAGAAGAATAAGATACATTAACATTTTCTTTTTCTACGACAATAAATGTATTAGGTACAAATCCTGATTTATATTTTATCCACATTAGTATATTACTCCATACAGTCCAGATTTAGATTCATTTGATCATAATTTCATTCGATTGAACATTTAAACGAATAATACAAATAGTGCAAGGCATTTTATTTATGAATTGTCGAGTTAACATGCTTATTTTTGGCACCATGCGGTGTGTACGTATTTGAAAAAATCATTCAATTTCCTCATTCGCTGGGAAAAATGTATTAATAAAATTAAAAATCATGTAGAAGAATAAGATACATTAACATTTTCTTTTTCTATGACAATAAATGTATTAGGTACAAATCCTGATTTATATTTTATCCACATTAGTATATTACTCCATACAGTCCAGATTTAGATCCATTTGATCATAATTTCATTCGATTGAACATTTAAACGAATAATACAATTAGTGCAAGGCATTTTACTTACTAAATGACCTTGTGATAATATTGAGTTGCTTATTTTTGGCGCCACGCGGTGTTTATGTTTCCTATTTTTCTCCGGAAATTCGGAAGAAGCGACGCGTGAAGTGCGAGCTTCTATGCGTGTTGGTCATTGTTTTGATAGGTTAATATCTCTTAGGCCTATACAAGTGGAAAATTGAATTTGTCGGCTGAAAAAACGCGATCTTGCTTGAAAAGGGATAAATGTTTGTGCCAGTGTGAGTGACGACCAACTACGCAGATTTATTGGCTCGAGGTAAATACAGAGTGAACCTTAAGTAAGTACAAGTATTTTAAACAGCAGTACAGTTCACTTTGTAGAATATATAGTTAATAGTTTTTTACGAGAAAGGAATAAAAAAGTTAAATTTTAAATAAATTTCGTGATTTTTCAATTGAAAACTGCTGAGAATCGCTGATCCAACTTCGATACTAGTATTTTTAAGAGACGGTGGATGTGTATTCCATAGTGTTGCCAGTATTACACTAATGTCTTAAAAAAGGGGGAAAACATTAATAGGGAGGGCTTCTAGAAGAATAGGTAGATTTATCTGTAAAAAATCCAGTTATGTTCGTCCATCTAAGCTTCTCGGCAAAATAAAAGCTCCAACTATCCAATTTTCTATAATTTCTGCTCACACATTGACTGAAAACTGCTGCTGATGTCGCGATTCATAAATAATGTATACAGGGTGTTAAAAAAAGAGTGTAAAATATTTAAGGAGGTAATAGTATGAACCAAAATAAGCAGAAAAGTCTCAATAAACATGGGTCCGTAAAGTAACGGTTGCGGAGATATGGAATGTTTTATGTTTTTAGCTCCTTTTTTTATTTTGCAAAAACGTTGTGTATTTTCTTGTAATAGTTGGTTGATGTTTAGTGAAATAAACAGTACGTATTTGACAGTTGTTCTCAGTGCACAAGTTTTCTTTCGCTATGGCTAGTTACTCTAACGCAGAATTAACAGACATGCATTTCATGTATGGTCGTGCTAACGGGAACGCCACCGAAGCGCGACGTCTTTATGTTGACGCTTATCCAAATCGCCAGATTCCCAGAACGCATGTTTGGAAGAATTCATCAAAGATTGCGTGATACCGGTTTCTAGAGCAAACAGTGCCATTTATCCGGAAGACCAAAGTCGGTATACACTTCTAGAGCAGAAGAAGAAATTCTAGCACTGGTAGAGCAGAATCCAGGTACGAGTGTGCGGAGAATATCAGTCGAGGTAGGAATTAGTGGTCCTCTTGTTTGGAGAATCCTTCACGAGCAACTGCTTTATCCATACCATGTGCAACGAGTACAGGCCTTAAATCCAATAAATGATCATCAAGCACGTTTGGCTTTTTGCCGCTGGTTTCTACGTCATGCTGCTGAAGACCCTCGTTTTCTTGCAAACATTCTTTTTACTGATGAGGCCAGGTTCACAAGAAATGGAGTGTTTAATTTTGTAATAAAACGAGTTCGCGAGCCCATATAATCCCGGGCTATGGATGGGAACGGAAATAGAGATGTCTCACGCAAACGAAATGTTTTGTACAGCTAGACTTCATTCGACACGCCGGACAATTTATGGGCCATTTAAGTTTAAAGAATATTTTTTCTAATAACCATTGGACATGGCCGAACGCTAAAAATTAACTAACAAGTTCTCAAGTACAATTTATTAGTTTCGGGTCGGAAAAGAAGGTCGTCTCTAAAAAGCCCTTTTGGCACAATCAAATGTTAAATAAGCCAGATGGGGGAACTGGCTGGCGAACTTTACGTTTGGGCCAGCCCCCCCGTGGTGAAAGGATCCAGGGGCGGCCTCCGCCAACGGGGCACGGAGGCCACGAACACGACGACCGCGAAATAGACAAATTGAGGCGTAGAGAACCTTTTAATTAGGAAATTCAATATTGTAAGTGTTATAGATTCGCCGCTAAATTCGATCAAGTTTTTCGTTGGGTTTTCTCCTTTAAATTCAGTAAATCAAAAGGTACAGATCGAGGAACCCAACCTCCGAATAAACGCGGAGCCCGGTGAAGGGGGAAGGTAACAAGGAAGTCAATTAAAGCCAATAAAGTATTAACGATCCTGGTAGACACGGAAAATCAGTAATTAAGAAATATGTTCAATTAGTTTCTCTAGCGCGCCTTTAGAATTGTATAATCAGTCTAGCAGAACCCGAGACAAGCTCATAGGCTGGAAGTGACAGCCAACCCACGATCCTCCCTGAAGTTAGAGCAAGTGGACGGCCTCTTTGCCTTTAAGGCACATTTTTACCAAAAGACTTGTGATGGTATCGACTTTACAGCACAAAAGGGGAGGTTTCTGAAAGGTTCCCAAAAATCGCTAGAGGCTTGTTCACGAGGGAAGACCGGGAGATTTTTGCTGACTGTCGAACCCGTCGTTTCGTTGTTCTATCCGTTCCGTGATATATATTTTTCACTATTTTCTGATTATTTTTAACTTGTATTTTTATCGTCGAACTGGACTCAGCCTCTGAACTTGCGTCGGGTTTTTCAGGGTCTAAAACCGTGATTTAGTTCACTGTATTGTATAGCATCATCGTGCTCTTTGCGTAATCGTGTGTGAATAAAATCCAATACCTTCTTCGAATCTCGTGTTTTATTTCTTCTGGTGAAGCAGAGGTGTGTGCGTGTCTCAGGTAAAGGGATAGTAGTCACCAGGTTCAACCCGGGGAGTAGGACAAGGTAAGTGGATATTCTAGGTATAATATCGCTATCTCACCTTTAAAGAGCTCGCGAGTCTAAACTTGAACGAGATATGATGAAATAATAATACCTAGTCATTTAATTAACGGCCAACCGACAGGTTTATTACAATTTTCACAATACGCATATTTGAACGGACGAAAATCCTCATGCTCTAATAGAATCTGGACATCAGGCACGTTTTTCATTAAACATTTGGATGGGTATTGTAGGTGACAGGTTTCTAGGTCCTGTTGTTTTACCAAACCGATTAATAGGCGCTACTTACCTCAACTTACCTCAACCAAGGAGGCTGTTTTTGAAAGATTTCGAATATCGTTGAGACGAAGATGTCGTGTCTGCTTGGAAATGGACGGAGGGCACTTTAAACATTTTCTGTAACTTTGTCTTTTGTTTGTTAAAAGCTTCCTTTGTCGGTTTATTTCTAATAAAATAAAATGTTTGAAAAATGAATAGTGGTCCATATCTCCGCAACGGTTACTTTGCGGACCCATGTTTATTAAGACTTTTCTGCTTATTTTGGTTCATACTATTACCTCCTTAAATACACTGTTAAAATAAATGTCTTCATTTTAAAATAGCCCTGTATATTTTTGTTCATAAATTCACGGTCTATATAAAGTGAGCTCGACTGAATTTCAATTGCCTAAGTGTAACTTAAATTTAACCTTGCCACAAGCGATCGGGACGCTATTGAAAATTTTTCAATACATCACTCTTTTACAACCTTTCTCCAATGGTTACCGGTGGAAAGTCAACGGCGTCGTATAAAAAATCAATGAATTCAATTACAAATAAAATTCTTTGTCAGAGTGGAACAGTATCGTCAGGGTCACAACCGTTGATGGCCAGTAAATTGAAATATAAAGACACACGCTTGTTATCGATCTTTTTCAAGTTGTATAGTCATTTTTATATTTCTAATTCAAATCATAAGTCATTACTTATAAAATATATTGCACTGAAAATTTGTATATGCTTCCGTTTCATTTACTTCACATAAGCGTATGTTTACGTTCGAATTATTCATCAAACAATGCATCTTGACATGTTTGTCCTCAATCACCTATAAATGCCATTTTAACAAAGCAAAATGTTCATTAGATAAATCTGCTTGAATAAATCAATATGTGAGTTAAACATTTTGTTTTCAACGGAAGAGAATATAACAGAGAGAAATAACGATAAAGATAAGGTAATGATATATAGTAAGCATATTTTTTCGTGTGCTTGCGACATTATACTTTGTTTCTTATTTTAATCGTTGGTTCTACTACTACTGCTACTACCGCCGCTACTGATAATCCGTTGCTACTACTACTACTACTACTACTACTACTACTCCTGCTGCTTTTCCTGCTCCTGTTCTTCCTCCTCCATACCTTCTTCTTCTCCTCCTCGTTCACTTCTTCCTCCTCCAGGTCTTCTTCCTCTTCGTTCTCATTCTTCTACTTTCTCTCCTTCTCTTCCATATGTAAATTTATAAGTAAAACGGATAAGGTATTACTTACTTAATTTGCATTTTAATCTACAAATACAAATTTTATATATTTCTGAATACTTGCTGCAGAGAGAATATATTTATTAATTGAAATGGCGTTTGTTCCAGGCAGGCAATGTCGCGCCAAAAAGAAATATTTTCCCGTGTCAAAAAAATAAAAATAAAAATACGGTGTAGGTCGATGAAGCATGATAAAGGGAAGCTTTGTAACATTGTTTGTGAAGACCATTTTATGTAGGTTTAACTTCATCGAGATTAAGATTAAAAAAGAATCGATAAAACCTTTCTATTAAGCTACAAAAATGAATAGAGGACGTTTATAAAATCAACGGTTTCGCATTTATTGTATTGACCGTTTCATTCCGATTCGAAATAATATGTTCTGTATTTGTTCCTTTCAATTACGTGGCGTAGAATATTATTTGAGACATTTCAAAAATTGACTTTACTTTTGACATTACTACATTAAATTACCTGTTTTATTAACATATTAAACAAAAGTAATAAATAAGGGATTTTAAAAAATGTTTAATGAGGTATTTATTAAATTATTTAAAAAAAATTTATAAGCGTTAAATATCATTATTCATTACTTTTACTTGTTTTTCTAATTAAAACAACCAGTTTAATGTGTAATCAGATCATATAATTTTAAAAATACCTCAAGTAACACCAACTATCCGGTATTTACCCAACAGCATTGTCGTCACGAAGAGATCTATTTTGTAAACAAAGTTACGTTTAATAATATCGTAAGTTTGCCACATCACCACTAATAATGCTGGTATTACCTACACAGCATTTACACTATGTATCTATAACCCACAAATGTCACAAAAACGTAAAAACACAAAAAACAAATGTCTGTTTTCATCAACAACACTGTAACCTGCATCTGTGTCTACGGATATCGCATTTTCGGCCACGTGGTTTTGTATACATTCTATGGCAATTTATTAATTTTAATTACTACCTGAATATTGCCGCCAGATACATGTTCTGACCTTTCGATATGTTTGAAAGATAATCGTGTAATGCATGAGAGGGGCTGACATGTTAATATTTTGTAAATTATTTTTCAGTTTACAAAATAAACGTCTAATTTCACCTGTCTTTACTCTGTGGCACTTTTTATTAAACAATACCTGTTCAAAAAATATATATACAACGGAGAGCGATAACCTATCATTAAAAATAAATCAAAAGGCTCTTGTCCTAATGCAGCAATTAAATGTGCCCGCACGGTCGTAAATATCGTAATGGTATGTGTACTGCAATTTATGAATATTGAGAGGGACCTATTTTTTCGGGAATTCGATGATTTATGAGGTGACAAAGGCCCGGTAAATGTAGATTTTAATCAGAATTTATGATGATGAACAGTTTGTCCTCTCCATCCCGGTTTTATTCTGGGCGAGGCAAAATTTTTAATTACAAATACGGCTAACCTACAAATTATAAGGTGGTATTGGAAAAAGAGGTATATTTTGCATCAAAATTAACGCGCTGTTAAAACTTAGAGTCTTTTCACACGGGCCACTGTGCAGCGCTACTGAGCAGAACCACTAATTTATGAGCCTTTTCACACGGGCCACTGTGCAGCGCTGCTGAGTGGAGCCACTAATTTATGGTTGACGTTTCGGTGGGAGTCAGCGACTACGCGCCACCGTGGCGCTGCTAATTCTGTGGCGCACCCGTGGGTATAAGTCTATATAAAATAATGTTTCGTCAAAACGGACCACTCAACGGCGCTTCCGAGAAGCGCTGGACGGTGGCCCGTGTGAAAAGTCTCTTAGAGTCTTTTCACACGGGCCACTGTGCAGCGCTGCTGAGTGAAGCTACTAATTTATGGTTGACGTTTCGTTGGGAGTCGGCGACTACGCGCCACCGTGGCGCTGCTAATTCTGTGGCGCGCCCGTGTGAATAAGTCTATATAAAATAATGTTTCCTCAAAACGGACCACTCAACGACGCTTCCGAGAAGCGCTGGACGGTGGCCCGTGTGAAAAGTCTCTTAGAGTCTTTTCACACGGGCTACTGTGCAGCGCTGCTGAGTGAAGCTACTAATTTATGGTTGACGTTTCGTTGGGAGTCGGCGACTACGCGCCACCGTGGCGCTGCTAATTCTGTGGCGCGCCCGTGTGAATAAGTCTATATAAAATAATGTTTCCTCAAAACGGACCACTCAACGGCGCTTCCGAGAAGCGCTGGACGGTGGCCCGTGTGAAAAGTCTCTTAGAGTCTTTTCACACAGGCCACTGTGCAGCGCTGCTGAGTAGAGCCACTAATTTATGGTTGACGTTTCGGTGGGAGTCGGCGACTATGCGCCACCGTGGCGCTGCTAATTCTGTGGCGCGCCCGTGTGAATAAGTCTATATAAAATAATGTTTCCTCAAAACGGACCACTCAACGGCGCTTCCGAGAAGCGCTGGATGGTGGCCCGTGTAAAAAGGCTCTTAGTGTCTTTTCACACGGGCCACTGTGCAGCGCTGCTGAGCGGAACCACTAATTTATGGTTGACGTTTCGTTGGGAGTCGGCGACTACGCGCCACCGTGGCGCTGCTAATTCTGTGGCGCGCCCGTGTGAATAAGTCTATATAAAATAATGTTTTCTCAAAACGGACCACTCAACGGCACTTCCGAGAAGCGCTGGACGGTGGCCCGTGTGAAAAGTCTCTTAGAGTCTTTTCACACGGGCCACTGTGCAGCGCTGCTGAGTGAAGCTACTAATTTATGGTTGACGTTTCGTTGGGAGTCGGCGACTACGCGCCACCGTGGCGCTGCTAATTCTGTGGCGCACCCGTGTGAATAAGTCTATATAAAATAATGTTTCCTCAAAACGTACCACTCAACGGCGCTTCCGAGAAGCGCTGGACGGTGGCCCTTGTGAAAAGTCTCTTAGAGTCTTTTCACACGGGCCACTGTGCAGCGCTGCTGAGTGAAGCTACTAATTTATGGTTGACGTTTCGTTGGGAGTCGGCGACTACGCGCCACCGTGGCGCTGCTAATTCTGTGGCGCACCCGTGTGAATAAGTCTATATAAAATAATGTTTCCTCAAAACGGACCACTCAACGGCGCTTCCGAGAAACGCTGCACGGTGGCCCGTGTGAAAAGGCTCTTTGATGTTTGATAAATCGTACCAAATAAAACATATTTGACTTAACAATTTTTTCTCTCTGACCAACAGAATTATGATAGCAAACAGGTTTTGAATACGTGATACGTGACAACGTAGGTCACATACCGTGTCAGGTGTTTGGACAAAATAATTACAAATCGCTTTCTCTGACCATACCACGGCATTTGAGATAGCGATACAAGACCTGCTATGATTTTTTTTATAACCTCGAAATTGAATAAAAACGTTTAGCGATTTTTTTTTATTTAAAATCTGATAAGGTGGTATTAATTAGGACCCCTCAAAACCCCTATGTGTGGAATTTGAATGAAAGCTATACAGAGTGTTTTGCTCTACACGTTCTGAGTTGACCATACATCATAAATACTTGTATAATTTGATATTTGACTACATGATCCTATTAAGTGAATGCTGATCTAACGTGATAATGATATAAAAAATTAACTGATTGCACAAGTTTTTTGTGACGTAGATATAACTTTCTTTATGTTTGGATTATACTTACCTAATAAGGTTGTATAAAAACTTTTCCAAGGTATTCAATAAATAACACAGGATCATCGTGCATTCTCGTTGAATAAATTGACTTTAATTTACAAAAAAAAATCCAAGAATAAGACAGGAATCTGTGCATTTTAAGTTTATTTTAGTTGATAACGTCCTGTCCCGTCTCACTTTAGTTTCAAATCATTAGGTCGAGCACTAATTATTCGAGCTTGGCTTTGCCCCACAGAACAACGAATGCCCGTACAAATGCGTACAAACGTCGAAAATATCCCGTGCTTTGTTTTTGCCAAAAATCAACAAAATCCTGAAATTTAATTGCCTCCAGCGAACCACAAAACGTATCGATGTAATAACAAACAATGCTCCTTTTCGACAGCTATGTTGTGTTTACATTACAGTCGTGTTTACGCTTATATTCTATAACCCCCGTAATTTGTTCCATACAGATTGATTTTGTCGATGAAATTGTTTTTTTTTTAGCTGTCTCGTTTCTATGGTAACGACTTGGTATGAATTCATATTCTCCGATGAAACTGTGCGTAACGGGAAAAGATGTATTTTTTACGATTATAAAAGTAAAAGAAACTTCAATAAATAACAAAAATGTTGATATAATGGTTTAACGTAGAAAAATAATAGTTAACGGAATCTACCACCAGAAGTATTTATAAAGCAGAAATATTTGTTAAGTACTTAGTTAAAATTTTTGTACTACGAGAACTATGTGTGTTTTGTTTCATGGCACATTTTACTACTTAAATTTTGTCTGATTTAGAATTTTGCATCGCCAACTTTAATAATAGTGCTTAAATACCTATTTTATATATGACTATGTTAGAATTTTCTTAAAACATTTACTATAGTAAAATTTTTACATGAATTTTTTTCAGAAAAAATAAAATGATATGAGTCAAACATTGATATTTCCATGCATGTTGTAAATATTAATTATAATTTCACGTAGTTAATGGATATAGAAATTTGTCTATACCTATAAGTTAAAAGGTCTTAGATCATACAAAAAATCATAGTAGGTACCCTATCAATTAAAAGTATAAAAATAATAAAAAATAGGTCCTACGTATCTAATGATGTAAGATCTTGCAAAGTATAACAACCCAAGCAACACAAACCACACCGAATTTAACTAACGACTAGTTTTATAACAAAATTATACAAATTATGACTATAAAATTGGTATAGCATTAAGTCTATGGTCGAATTTTAAGTAATTTTGGTAGAAACCGCTTACGTTACTTTTGCCGACGTCACAACGACGTCGGCAATGTCGACGTCGGTATTTCGACCTGTTCCATGTTTTAAATAACAATAAATGAATAATAAAAAAGGTCGGATAAGCCGATGTCGGTGTTTTTAACTGTCCAGCCAATGACATACGTCAGTTAATGTCATCCACACCGACGTCGCTACTCTAAATTATTTAATACTAATTGTAATATCGGATGAGGTAGGTACGGCCGACGTCGGTGTTTATACCATATTTTGACCTATACACCAACCACACGTATTTGAAACGTTTTGACGCTTGACATGACGTTACCTATATTGTTAGTGAAGTAATGAAAACAGTCAAGTATTAAGAAATCTGATAATGAATAAGTTAAGTAAATCGAGACCATTATTGGAGATCACGACAGCGATCTATCCCCACAAAGCCTAGCCTGAGAATAGCCGAGGTCACAGTTACCGGAAAATCATTATGTATCAAATATTTTAAATACATCAGCCATTTTATTGTCAATAATACGAAACTATTTATTTATTTAGAGTACACCACCTGAGAGTCAGTACTAATTACTGGGTGGGGAAAAACAGCTAATAATGTTACAGAGGTAAAAACATAATAAAAAAATATATCCACAAAGTTTTGCATCCGAAAAAGAGTATTCAACTATAACTGCACTTATACAATCTTAATTTTAACTGCACGAACACGCCTGAAAACAATGGAAAGTTAGGTTAGTCGTAAGAGTTGTATGTTTATACCTCTTTTGTAGATCTACATGCAACAAGTATAATATAGTATACCTACTGTACAGTAAATATGTTGGAAGAGTACTTTTGTTTACCATTATTATATCTTGTTTTTTTAAGTACATAATTAGTACAACTTGGTGAAGCAATTTTGACTTCTTCAGTTAGTATATAGAAATGGGAGTTTATTATACCAATTGAGAGGACTGGTATATAATTAAGGTAAATAAATAAACTTAATATGACCTGGTGACTGGAGTAATTATATTCGTTTACACCAAAAATAACTTTAAATCATAGGGATATAACGGATCGGTATTGCCGACGACGACATCTTTTTATAAAAATAATAGGAAGCGATTTTGGAGGAATGCACAATAATTTTCCATTTTTAATATTTGAAGAGTGATTTTACGATTTTAAGATTATATATTGTATGAGAAGTTAGTTCTTACACTTGATCTTTTTATTCTTGACATTACTAATAAAAAAAATATTTTCTAAAAAATACAAAATAAAAATATATATTGATAAAAATAGTGTTCATTTAATGGCGCTTAAATTTTAATGGTCTATTTTGTCCAATATAATCAATAAAATTGCATGCGTTTATAATTTCAGTGTTTGAAGGTCTCGAAACTTATATCCTTAAAATTATATTTTATTAATATACTGAATCCTATACGAGTAGACGCACTTCTATTAAAACGAGCTGCAGGATTATTAGCTACAAAATTAGTATAAACTGAACAAAAATATAGTACTTGTCTGATTTATATAGAAAAATTTGTACGTAAATTATAGAAAATGTTATGTTAGGTAATATTTGTCGTATCTAATGTGACGTGGAAGTAGGTACAAACATTTACACCTAACGCTACTTTATTAGTCAACAGGGTGACGTCGGGTCGACCGGAGTTTGTGTGACCATTTTCGTATAAAAACTGGTCGGAACGCCGTGGCGAGGACGTCGGCTACCGACTTCAGGTTTTACTGCCGACGTCGGCTCGACGTCAACCCGACCAGTCTGTGCTGCTTGGGAAAGCTACCATTTCGGATGTATTTCCCTATATTTAATATAGGTATATTACATTAAAACGTGTGGTAATTATTTACAACAGCGTAAAACTCTCCAATCTTAACAAAAAAATTCCTGCCCCTCTTATTTTCGAGGGTGCTGATCACGAATCTGAAGTCAGATTTCGGCGCTTACATGTAGTGTCCGAAAAAACATTTCAAAATTGGAACCTCCATGTATGCGTCACATTAGTTGCAATATAATCCCTATATATTTTGACAACAGTGTGACGTTATGAAATGAAGAAGGCATAGGAGTTATATTCCCATTTCAACCTAATGTAGTGTATATGTTACACACAATACTCGAATTCGGACAATGTCCGAAAAAGTATGCAAAACTAGTTCTGCGCCCAGAAAAATTTCCATACCCGAAATTTTACGTTTAAACGACTTTTGACTATTGTAAAATAGTAGAACTAGTTCTGGGCATTATAAATTGGGCAAAACTAGTTTTGTGCATTTTTAAATGACCAACACTAGTTTCCTTCATTTTCTGAAGGTTATGATACACACAAACAATACTCGAAAAAGTATGCAAAACTAGTTTTGAGTTCAGAAAATATGACAAAAATGGTATAATCCTACTTTTAATGAATGTAACTATAAGAAAATGAATAGAACTAATTCTGGTCATTTCAAAATGCACGAAACTAGTTTTGAACAATTTATAATGCCCAAAACTAGTTCTCTGTATTTTGTAATATGCAGTAACCGTTTAAATGTATAAATTCGGGTATGGGAATTTTTCTGGACTCAGAACTAGTTTTGCACACTTTTTTCGAACATTGTCCGAATTCGAGTATTGTGTGTAACATATACATAGAGATTACAATTTAGAATTTTTCTTTTACGAAAACTACATGCAAGCGCCGACTTCAGATTCGTGATCAGCACCCTCAAGAGATTTGAAAAGTTTTACGCTTCTGTAAATAATTACCAAATTTCTATACATGTACTATGTTATAATTATTTACATTTTAATACATTCCATTATGCAATTTATTTATACAATACACAAGATATCTCCCTTACACCCATACACCACTCAACCTGGGCTAGTACTAAACTGACAAGAAGCGACTAGAAGTTAAACGTAAAAGGATGTAAGCAAATGACGTAGATCTTGTCGTGTGGCTACGCGGATAAAATATTAGAACTGGACTTCCTCAAGGTCGAAATACTAATTCTTGTTAATATAAACAGGTGTTTTTATATATTTTTAGGTATTAATAATATTGTGTGAAACTAACTACTCAGTGGACAAAAGCCCCAACCTGCCTTATATTAGCTTTTGTAAAATTTTTTTACTGTTTTAAAAAGGTATTTTAAGCTAATATAAATCAAATCTCCTACAATTCCTATCAATGAAGTCATATGTATGTTCTCTAATACCAAACATATAGGTATGCTAATGAACAATTCCACAGACAAAGCTCTATTCAATAATTACCTAAAGAAAATAATCTAATTTACTAACCTGCTAATGAAACACTCTATAAATATCTAACTTCACTTTTTGGCAGTGGGAACACGACAAATTCAACCACAATAGATGAGATGTGACCTATTTCTGCATTTTTAGGATTGCTTCTTCAGGTGGTCTCCTTTAAGTTGAATCAAATTCTTTGTTAATAAATACAGTTGTAATAATATTTCGTTTAAGATAAATAGCTATATCATTTTAAAAATTTAAGAGGAAAATTATTGATATGGAATTTGTTAATTATAATTTAGTATATTACTGATAAATAAATATGGCCTGAATAAGGGGCTTGTCAATTATAAGTTGTATAATTTTTTCAGTGCGATTTCCATTCAAAGTTACACCCTGTATATTTAAGGTAGTTAAGCAAGGTTAATTAAAATCAGCTTGGAAAGATTGTGAGTAGAAGTTGTTTTTCCTCAAAATAAATTCGAAGTTAGGCCTTTCGGCCGTGTTTACCAGCAAAAAAAGTCTGCTAACAAGAACCGACGTACACACCTCCCCCTGCAATTAAAAAGCAGTTCCCGACACATGCCGAGTTGCTGCCAAAATATCCCCGGCAAAGTTTACAAAACATTATCAAAGTTTAATCTGGGAACTTTAAACCATACTTAATAGGCTCCGCCAAAGTAATAAGCTAGTAATTAGGGTAGCTGGAAATTTAATGTACTAAAATAACGTTTACACACTTAAGAGATGATTTGCATATTGCAGTAAAACGTTTTACACAGATGGATCTTACCTAGAGATTGCTAACAATTCAATGTTAAGTTAATTAAGTTTAGAGCGGGGACATGTCTTTGAAACTGCCGCCGAGTCGATGAAGTTGTAAGCTGCTGGTTCATTAAATTCCGGAATTACCCGGTACAGAGCGATATAATTTTATTGCCTATCCATTACGTCTCACTCAGGCCCTGACAAAGTTAATCATTAACTGAGAGGTACATTTACGAAAGCGCAGGATGATAATTTGAATGTAAAAGAAATTTGGATTTATCAGAAGTGGGACATTTTTCGTCACTACAAACAGAGTTGGGTATTACTCAAATACATTGTATGCGTGAGTAGTATTAGATACAATATCTGTGTAATCAGTGATCGTATTTAACATGTTTTGATAACAAGCAATTTGGTATAACAGCCACAAAAACGTTTGCGAAACAAATCTTATAAAACAGCATCAGTTACAAAACATTGTAAGAATGTTTATACAGCAGCTATACAACCAAAATTGGAAAACAAAAAAAACAAAAAACAAAATTGATGATTTTTGGAAAAGGAAGGAATCAGGGAGAAGGGTACCAGTGGAATTGGGAAGGGAAATAAATAGATCAAGTAAACGAGTTCAAATACTTAGGGTTTGTTTTCAACTCAAGGAATACACTTGCAGGACATATAAAAGACAGAGTATGAAGGCAAATCAAGCAATGTGAATAGTTTGGGGGTATAGGAAAAAGAAAATTCGGACATGACTTTAAAAGACAACTAATGTTATTCGACAGTTTGATGGGGAGCATACTCCTGTATGGAGCCGAGGTGTGGGGATGGAGAGAATTAGAAGAAATAGAAAAAGTACAGGAGAAATATCTAAGGAGGATACTATCAACAGACAGAGAAACTCCGGGCTACATTGTCAGAGAAGAAAGCAAAAGAGATAAAATGAGGGTGAAAGCAGGACACCTAGCAGTAAAATACGAAGAAAAGATAATGAGAAGGAAAGACTGCTGGTTAGAAAAAAGAAGGAAGGAGGAGAGACTATAGAAACAGATAGAGAGAAATACTACCGACGAAATGGGTATGCAACTACAGAAATAGAACGCTTAAGGACGGGAGGCAGACGGATGAGAAAAGAATTACATCTAAGAGACACAGATATAGACAGGCAAGAAAGAAGAACTAAAACAAAGGACAAGATACAACGCAAAATATGAGAGGTTGATAACAGAGATACTTAAAGAGGGAAAGTAAGAAGGAACGGATTATATTAGCAAGATTCAGGTGTGGCAATGAGGAAAAAGATAATAAATGGCGGACAGATGAATGTTAGAGAAGATGTTGGATCTGTTGGGGTGAGAGAGACACGATAGAACATCTACTGAGCGATTGTGAAGGAATGAGGGGAAGACATGAAAGCAGAGAACAAATTTTGAACGAGGACGGAAGAGGTTTAGAATGGATGAAGATAGTTAAGGAAGTTAGAGAATCGAAGGCCAGGCAGAATAGAGTTTAATTTTGTTTTGAATTTTGTAATTAATGTCTACTGTAAGGGATATTATAATTATTTACGCCTGTAGGGCAAAATAAAACTTATTACTACTACAACCAAAATTGGCACCATATTATAAAGCATTTTAGTCACTTCTGAGATTTTGTAAGGCCTGTTGAAAGCAATTAAAAGATAGTAATATAATAGCAAGAAATCAACTAAACAAAAATTTTATAAAGGCTCTATTTTGAAATCTATAATAGCATTTTTGTGGCATAAAATTCATCAATAAAAGTATATTATTTATTAACTGTATCATAAAGATATCAGTAGCATGTCTGTTTAATCACAATGTCCGCAAAAGGAATATAATGTGATGTATTACTCAATATTATTTTACGTGTTTTACTGCATTTTGTTAAAGCCATATTTATTGTGGAAAAAATTGTTTCTCTTTTCTAAGGTCCATATCCAGTGAATTTTAAATGATTGTTATTAAAACCCGCACTTTGCTCGCAGATTTCAGGTCAAGACCTGGCGACAACCTTAACATTTAAATATACTTTATTTATATTAAAACAAATTTAGTCTTATTCTTACCATCTAATCGACATCCCATTTATTTACCTCGGAGCTCGATTCTTGAGTTTAGTGGAACACATTCCCTTAGGAAGTGACGTAAATTCTCATGAGAAAATGCAAGTCTGTATTCTTGACCATTCTCATTGTCGTTATTTCCCATAAAAAATTGGAGAATTATGTCACATAGTTTTTGCCAAAAGAACATAAAGCTTCAAGAATTGTAAATATACACATAGATAATAATATACTCAGGAATTTTTTAAATGGAATGAATTCCCACTCGAATTTATTTCACTGCATTCGAGAAAATTCAGAGGCAGTTTCCTCAGCAAATTTTTTTAATTCGAACCTACCCTAAAAAGTTACAGCCCCTGAAAAGAGGCACAAGTAAATACATTTCATTATATTGAAAAACAAAAAAGTGTTTGGAATTTTGCATTTAGACTTACAACAGTTGCAATGGAACCGTACGTTGGCGTACGTAGTTAGAGAGGTAGATCTCTTTGATGGCAAAGTAGTAGATTTTTCTGAACCCACCCTAAATGTGGCATCCATGAAAAATTATATATATACTTTAAATATGCCCCAGTGACATCTGTAGACGTTGAACACACGTTTTCGAAACCGAAATGGATTTTGTACCTAGTATGTATGTTTGCACCTCGGTTTCTACAAATATTAAGTTAACCTATTGTGCGACTTTATAAAAAATAATTAAAAGAAAAACCGTACTTTCATTGATATTTTGTCAACAAGAAGTTTTAGTATTTTTATCTTAAAGTTAGGGAAGATTGGGCTTTAAATTATTTTTTTGCAAGTCACAATTTTTTCTTGGAGGAATTTAATTTGCTATGCAGTGATGCCCCAAATTTAGCTTTTATACATTTTTCTAAATGAATTGCTACATTAATGAGAAGGCGGAGAGATAGTGTTGAGTACAACTGGCGAAAATTGGGGAAATATTCCCACAAACCCACAAGTATATTTAATAACCAGTTGTCTATGTCTCTAGACAAAACTACTAAACATTTAGTGCTTTGTAACAGAGGGCAACATGCGTTGCCGCAATTATATTTCTATTTACAGCGCTTTGTACGGCTTTGAAATGAACATGAACTGTAGTTAATAAGTTTGAACTAGATTTTGAGTTAGAATCCATTCGTTCCTTATTCATATTTTACCATTTATAGTAATGATCAAAGGTAAAATATGTGTCTTCCCTTTGAAAAATGTTTGCCTAAACATTATACAGGGTATTATTTGATATATTGTCAACAAAGAGGATCTTTACTACTGGACACATATTTTAATAAATTACTTTTTGAAAACCTTTTCATATTAAATTATTTTATTGAACCAAATTTATAAATATATTTACAATCGATAGTGTGTCAATGTTACACAAGTGAAATTCAAAACAATAAAATGTGTCAAGTTTCAAAGGTTACTATCAAACCAAACTATGTCTATCCTTCTTGCTCTCTTTAAGAATCAAGCGATAGACTTGCTGGCTGTTCCCATTGTTTTAATAGGTAGTATAATTCTGATGTACTCAGCATTTTCCGAATGTGTATAAATACTATTGAAACTAGGCTAATGTCAGCCAGTCCATGGCCAAAGGCCGGCGGTCAGCCGTTGGCTGGCTCTGATCTCTAGAAGAGATACTCCCCAGCGCAAAAGTCCACTTTATTGTAAGTATGGTTGTTGTTATGGTTTTAATAAATATGTATTTTTATTAAAAGGTTGAGTTTCTTTACCTCTCGCAGGAGCCAAGCGAGTACCCCAGAATATAAGAGAGGAATTATTTTTATACGTTTATAGGTGGTGCAGGACAGTCACACATTTTCCGTGACATTCGAGGGAAGCCCTAGACTTTCCTGCTAGATAGTCACACTCATTACGTGACATTTGGTGGAGTCACAGGCTTTCCCTACTATAGAGTCACTCACTTTGTGACATTTGGTGGAGGCGCCTTGCTCACTTTGTGACATTATAGTGATTTTCCGGGTTGTTATGTCGTGACCTCGGTAACTAATCGCTGCCAGTAGCTGAGAACAACCAGGATAAGTCAAATATTTGCAACTATTGTGCACTTTAGTTCTGTTACTGGCAGCGACCAGTTATCGAGGTCACGACATAGCAACCAGGAGAATCACTAGATGCAGTGCTTTCGAAAAGTAACGAATAAATTCATTATTTTTGAAATTGAGAAGTTATCGAAAAAATCTCCTGACACGTCTATTTTGCTTTTAAAAAGGCACTTTCCCACATTTGTGAGGTCACCGCTGTTCGAGATATGACGTCAACGACATTATTTTTAAATAGCAACCCCCAACTTTGACCATGCCATTTGGAAAGAGCGTGTCATTCTACATACATACATCATGAAAAATTATGGTGTTACATAACAAAGATTATATAAAAAAAATGTAAATATATAAAATATAAAATAAAAAATAAACTTAGAATACCCTGTATTCAATAAACTAGCGATATTCGTAAAGACATGATGAGCTGAAACATAATATTTTGATGTTTAGTATCATTGTATAAATACATATCTCCTGCTTAGTCTTGACCCATTCTTTCTGACTCACCCTATATAGGTATGTTAGGTTAAATTGCAATATTTTGGGTGGCACCTGGTTTGTGTCGGGTGGTATTCGGAACGCCCTGTATAACATGCATCTGTAATAGTTTTTATATATTTTTTTTAGGTATTAATAATATTGTGTGAACTACTCAGTGGACAAAAGCCCCAACCTGCGTTGAATTACACCCACAATATCTACCCATATATTCCTTATTATTAGCTTTTGTAACATTTTTTTACTGTTTTAGAAAGGTATGTTAAGCTAATATAAATCAAATCTCCTACAATTCCTATCAATGAAGTCATATGTATCCTCTCTATTGTCGATATTTAACTTCAAATAATTTTAATTTTTATAATAATTTTTATAGTTAGATATTTGACTCAACTTAAAGGAGACCACCTGAAGAAGCAATCCTAAAAATGCTCATCTATTGTGGTTGAATTTGTCGTGTTCCCACTGCCAAAAAGTGAAGTTAGATATTTATAGTGTTTCATTAGCAGGTCAGTAAATTAAATTATTTTCTTTAGATGATTATTGATTAGAGCTTTGTCTGTGGAATTGTTCATTAGCATATCTAGATGTTTGGTATCAGAGAGCATACATATGACTTCATTGATAGGAATTTGAGATTTGATTTATATTAGCTTAAAATACCTTTCTAAAACAGTAAAAAAATGCATCTGTAAATTGTAATTTCTTGAACAAACGTAGTTCTACGGTAAATTTAACAATTTAAAATATTCCTACGTAAAATTTTAAAGCAAGACGTAATTTAAATTACACATAAAAGGTACGGATCGAACCAGTTCGTTAAAAGGCTTCTCGAACGCGCAGGCTGAAATAAATTGAAAAGAAATACTGCCAAAAAGTGAAATTACCGATAATTCGATCAAATTACGGCAACCGCTGAATTATAAGAGCGGCTCCACCGATGGTAATTTAAAAAATTATACACCTATTTCGTGCTCCTGGTTTCTTTCACGGACGATTGAACGGGTAGGCTCCTCCGATGTATCACCTTCTCGGAGAAGGCCGTGGGGGGATGAACGGGCTCCCTCTCGTGTTAAATCACTGAACACCGCGATTAGGCCCATAAATCAGAGTTACAGGAGCTGCGTAGAGAATTTTTATGGACCCGACTACGGTCTTCCGTCGAACTGTAATCGAATTTTTGCCAATTACAGGGAAATTTATATCGACACCTGTATATGAATTAACGGAATTTTTCTTGCGCCTAACTGGGCCGCGTGTATCGGTGCCATTTTTTCAATGCCATGACGGGGGCGGTAAAATATAGCGGGCTCCAGAAGGCTTTGGAAGCGTAAATATATATTCGAAATAAAGATAAATGTATGACAAAGACGAAAGACGTTATATTCGCATTACGATATTAACCACATTTTTTTTTTTGAGGGAACATACCGAATGATTTGCAGTTCAAGATTTAAAGGAAAATGTTGGAACCATGTTAGAATTTTTTCTTATAAACACGTATCAAATTATTTAGGTTTTGGAAATTAAAATAATATACAGAGTGACATAGTACAACATACCTTTTATCTCGCTTTCCAACACAGATGCAAAGTGATGAAGTTCAGGAAAAATCATCAAATTTGCCCAGTTACTCAAAAAAGATGAGCCGCTTTTCTAAAATTTCATAGGCGAATTACTTAGGGTTTCATATGAATTATTTTACTTGCATATTCCACACCCGAAAATATGTACTTATGTGGATTTTATTTTTTTAAAAGAAAAATTTAAAATATTTACTGTAATTTTTTCATATCGAGAAACGTTTAGAAGAAAAAGTTGTAATTAAAAAAACAACAGAGGTTGGTTGCCACCCTTGTAGACATTTGGTAAAAATTAAAATCATTCTCAACAATGACACTTAATTAACTAAATGTAGTCACCGATTTTCAGATTTATAAGTTTAACTGTTTTTGAGAAAAAAAATAAAAACCGAAATTTTTTAAATGTTTTAGAAGCCCTTATCTGGTCAGGGAGTCATTATAGGACACCCTGTACAATAAACTCCCATTATTTTTCCAAGTTCTACTCATCCTCGAAGTTTGTTCAGTAAAAACTGAATGTCAACGTAAATTATTGCTTTGAAGTTGAGTCTACTTACATTATTGCCGACAATGAATATACAAAAGCGAGAGAGGTGAGGTATATTTGCCAGAGACGCGAGATGTGTATATAATTCAAAAGAAATCCGTGAACTTTTACGAATGCGCCCGAGATATACTGATTTCGTTATCCGCTTTAACACTAACAAATTTCGCTAATAGGAATTAATGTAAAAGCGCGTTGTATTTTACCATTAAAACAACAGATTAAAGCGTCATTTCTAATTAAGTTTGCAAATGAGAATTTACTTTGTAATTTATCTTCTTATTTAAAATTCAGCGGGCGCGTCGACGTGTTTCAAAAATAGTCCTTCCCGCATGATAACGACCCACGAGCTCTATTATTATGTTTTCCGCGTGTTTTGTTATTATCTGTTGCCCTTTCGTAATACGGGCAGAAGGGGATACTTCATTCCCCTAAATTGGCATCAAAATGGCGAACGTAATGACTTATGTTAATGTCGCCGCGTAACAAATTGTTGATTGTACATAGAGATTTACAATTTTTTATTTGAGAACGCCGTTAATCCAAACCCTTGACTATATACGCTAAGACTAGTCAATCTAATGGGAGACCTTGTTGGCCTGAATGGGAAACCAACTCTTGCGTAATGGGAAACGAACTCAAAAAGAACGTTTCCGCTTGGGCTATTTGCTAATAGATGGCGCAATATTAGGTACTAAATGACATGAATTTGGATATATAATTTTGAAAGCTCCTCCCATCAAAGATGATTGGTTCATACATATTATGTTATGTATAATCGTTTGCAATAATATTGACACTCTTTAAATTCAATTTTGCTATTTCTTTTGAACTGCTGACGTATTTGTAATGAAATTTACTTTCAACTTTTAATATTAGTAATTAGTTGTTTCACTTACCAATATAAATTTAATGAGTTTCTACTCACAACTTCGAGAAATTCAAAAACTGTTTTGAGAGAGTGTCATTGTTATTTCAAAAGCTTGTATGTACTTAAAATTCATAACTTTAATGACATTCGATAGGATTACTGTTTATTTTATTATTAAGTAAATGTGTTAGTCATGAGGAAGCAGGCAGGAAATAAATGTTAATTTTTAAAATGTAATAAAACTAGATGAAACATTCCAGGAATAAAACTTTTCCGCGCAAGGCGAAAATCGACTATAATGATAGATTTTGAATTCTGATAAGTAATTATAGTAATTTCATCGCGATTTTTAATAAAAAAAATACAGAAGTGCAGTTATCCAGTTCATATTCACTTTCGCATATCAATGAAAGTCAAAGCTTAAAATATGTATATTAACCGCCAGATAACACTTTTATCATACTCCTCCAGCTTTGGTAAATTCAAGTGAAGAAGTCATTCAATACGTGTCGATAAAAATATACAGGGTTGGCCATTAATAAGGGGACATAGAAGAGGAGTAACATCATTGGGAGGAAATATGAAGATATAGCTAAATATATCTTCGTAAAATATTTCTGTGGAAAAAGATACAAAGTGTCAAAGTTGAAATATTTTTATTTGTGTTTTCTTTTTTTGTATTAACGCAAGTATCTCTCAACTGATTGAAATTTAATTAAAAAAAATTAGTAGGTATCAATGAGCCGTTTACTTTTTTAAATGTCCAGAGTAACTTTGGGAAAAAACTCATATTTGAAAAAAAAATTATTTACATATTTACTTTTATGGACAAAAATAACAACAGAGCAGTAAAAACAACTTAGCCCTTGAGCAAACTCTCTCTACTTCTACATGTCTTAATTAATTAAACTAATTATTACAGCTAATTACAGAAAATTTTCAATATGGCAATTTTCTAATGCTCCTAAGAGATTTCCTCACGTCGAAAAATACATTTGGTTGTTTTAGATCAGTTTTCTGGAAAACGGTAGGAATTTTGTTAACAAAAAATAAGATAGAAATTGTCATCATCTGGCAATGGTCTATCTATTTTAATAGGTACCTACTACATAAATTATGATTGCTTTTCTTAAAATATGTTTCCCTACCAAATTTGATGACAATCGATTGAGCGATTCTAGTTATTAAAAAAAAACGAAAAAAATATGTAAACCTGTATCTTTTTCCACAGCAACATTTTAGTAAGGCATATTTAGCTATATCTTCATATTTTGCTCCAAAACTGTCATTCCTACTCTGGCACATCATTAATGGTTCACCTTATATAATACTTAAAATAATAAATTTTGAAACACATTCTTTTCTGATGAGGCCTGTAAAGTTCACAAATTATTTTTACTAAAAACATCAGCGCATGTAAATTTATTTAAATTTGCATGCGCAAATGTTAAATTATTTGAATTTTTAAATTAATTTAAACTTAATTTAAAAATTACTCTTCAAAAAGACTACAAAATAATATTTATTTCACACCATCACAAAATTATACTTAGATCAAACCTTGAAAAAAGATACTTGGCGTTTTAGAATTTTTACTAATGAATTTTTCGCAAAATAATAATGCATCTTATGCAGTAAGAGAAACCCACACGATAATCTGCAGTTCTATATGTATCTTTATAGAAGTAGGTATGTCGAATTCATTTGAATTATCTTAATATGTTTAAAGGAAATAAAATAGGAAATGTAAATTTTGGCATATCACTGAAAAGTCTTTTAACAATCTTATTTTTCTGTTTTTTTTTTAAATCAATTAACAGTTCATATTCTTACTTCTCTAACGCAATAAAATAAACTGCTTATGTTTCAAACTTTATGATCTGTGGTTTGAATATAAATATTTTGCCACAATCTTATTATTTAGGCAGGTATATGAAAAAGGGTCACGCGGCCACGTCCTCGAAACGCCTTCACAGTTTTTTGCAGATTAAAATAGTAGCGCTTTATTTCCTTCCTTTGAATAAATGCGTACTGTTACACAGTACGACATCTAACAGGAATTAATATATAACTATTTAGGTCTTTATTAAGGATTGACTCTCTTGGTGTAAATACTCAAGGTCCAAACGCATCAAACGAATAACTAAAGTTTGTCACTTCGGTGTGTAGATAATGCGGAGGTTAGGAAGGTTGGTTGGGGTCTTGTACTAAGTGGTACTATGGGGTAACTTATTCCACTAGTGTATTTTACGCTTTAATGCTACATGTAAAAAAATTCTTCGAACAAAAATTGTTTGCAGTGATTGGTAACTTTGAGTCTGTTTTGGCGCCCACGGGTTTGGAATAGTAATTTCATTACTATTGCAACCAATTTTGATTTTTTAAATGGCTCCACATTAAACAGGACTTCTATAAACACATGACATCAAGTGCGTGAGCAGCACATGTCAAATGTATCATTTTTGTATATTTTTGAGATAAAATCTGATCTGCTTTTAACATGTACGAGGCTGCATCACTTATACTTATATCATTGCAAGAGCCTTATCCGAAGCATTTTGATTGGGCCATATACAGGGTCGGAAAACGCTGATGGTCTATCTGAGTTTACACGAGAGCGACAAAGTAAAGTATAGAAATCCGTGCGATAGACAAGGATGACTATATTGACGACGTTTTATAAATTAGAATAACATCTGAGCAGTCGCTCCCACTTCTAACCGAGCGAATCCGATTGGCCGGAAGGTTTGGCAGGCATCTGTCAGCTTCAAGCAGCCGGCAGCTTCAGTGCCGATGTTTCTATGTGTGGAGTAGGACGCATTTGCTTAAAACAAAGCAAATTCTTACGTACTTTTAACTATTTAGAATTATTTCATAAACCTACCCCCTAACGGTGTATGAAAATAATTGCAATTATTTTTCGCTTTTGTATTTATTTAATAGCCGCTCTGGCAGAAAGTAATACTAAAACTCTAAAACATAAATAAACTTAAAACTTATTGCAGTAAAAACGAAAGAAAAAAAATAATGTTGATGTTTAACTAATAAGTTGTTCAAAGATGTCCCCCCCTTTGTGCCTCGCAATACCCTAATCTGTCATAGAATTCGGTTCTTACGTGTTCTATCATTTCAGGGGAAATATTATGTAGGACGTCTTCAATTCGGGCCTGTAAATTGACTAAATTACGTGGCCTATCATGTGAATGTCCGTAAATGGCCTGTTTTAAATGCCCCCAAAGAAAGAAGTCGTTGGGCGATAAATCTGGCGATCTGGGGAGCCTCTTGTACTAATAAGATGCTGAGAGAATGTGGTTTCTAAATATGCTGTTACTCGACGTGCATTATGAGCGGGACAACCGTCTTGTTGAAACCACACATCCTCAAAGTTGATATTTAATGCTCGAACTGGTAAAGAAGTACAACTGTGAAATGGAAAGTGATGGAAACTCGCGGAAGGAAGATTGTATTTTTAAAATGAGTTTTCCAAATAAAAATTCTATTGCTATATCTTACAAGATGAAACTTAGTCCGTATAAATGAAATCGAAAAGAGTATACTGATAGAAAGGACGAAATAGTGATATGGCGAAGAAACTAATTAAAATAAATATTAAAAAATAAGAATCTGGATCGAAGAATATATTAAATTTTGACGAAACATGGGTGTATGAAGGTCATACAGAAAGCGGTACGATATAATAAGTGTTAATGTGTGACCGTTATAGTGACAGTGCTAGTAACCAATAGTAAATAGTGTGTATGTATTCTAAAGCCTTTTGTCATTTTCAATGCGGAATTCGCAAATATTTGTAACAAATGTTGTCAACTACCTATAACATTTTCTACCATTTTCATCATGAAACTGCCATGGTATATTATCAGAAGTTCAAAACAAACTTATTAACCCACATAATAATGAAAGGGGCATTAATATTTGTAGTGTTTGACAGTATCGCAAATTGCAATTGTGAAAAGTTGAGATTTTCCCGCCATAAATACTTAAAACAGAAGTTGCAAAATTCGTGCAAAAATCCGTGAATTTCGCGTATATGAGGACAAGACTTAAGTGTGTTATCTGTGGAATGCGCATCAGGTAGGTGTAAGTGGGTGGTAGTGGGCAATCGCCGTCCATAAGAACAGGGACACATTTAAAGTAAATTGTTAATGTGCTACGTTCAGCCGACGTCAACTTATTTTTGATAATTTTGTGTGCTTTAACTCTTCTCAAGTGGCGCGCTTAGGAAATCATACCACCCTTACCCTTCCATACTCATCTCTGTGTTGTGAGTTAGTCACTTTCTATTATTTTCGACCTTGGGTAATTGACAAGATAAAAACTTTAAATTTTGAAATAATTCTTATAATTTTTATTATACAACGCCTCGAAATTGGTAAAAACTGGTATATCACTGTTTCTACTCTAAAAATAATGGATGTTATGTAATGGAACAATTTTTGTCATTTTTATATATTTCTTATATCTGATCGCATTCAAATTTAATACGCCTATGAAATCTTGCTCCCCGCACGCTTCGCCCGTCGAGCTGGTCAACAAGCTAGCGTTAGCCACTGTCCACAATTTCGACCGTTGGTAAAATATCAGAATACCGGAGTTGGAGTTGCACAAGTAGCGACATCTCTTGCGAAAGCGAAAGGCAAAGATGGCGATTGGTCGCTGAGATATAAGTGGGAGTGGATTTTATTTGTTGAATGACGAAATGGGCGGTGACTATTTAGATTTTAAAACGTCGTCAATATAGTCATCCTTGTCTATCGCACGGATTTCTGTACTTTACTTTGTCGCTCTCACGTAAACTCAGATAGACCATCAGCGTTTTCCGACCCTGTATATTGAAAACAGTCAATAACAAAATTTATAATAGTTTCGTGATTGGTTTTGTTCAGCACCTTAGAAGCCAGTGGTTAGATCCCATCTATTGTGGTTGAATTTTCGAGTTCCCACAGTTTCAAAAGTGAACTTAGATATTTATAGAATGTTTTCATTTAACCAGGATAGTAAATTTAGCTAGATTAATTTTTTTTAGATAATTATTGAATAGAGCTTTGTCGGTGGAATTGTTCATTAGCATACCTAGATGTTTAGTATCAGAGAGCATACATATGACTTCATTGATAGGAATTGTAGGAGATTTGATATATATTACCTTAAAATATTGTTCGTAACAAAAGCATCTGAAAGAGAAAAATGTCTTCAGAACTGGACGAAGCATGGTCTCTTCAAATGTCTTATCCCTTTAGTTTTTTTGTCACAAGAATTTATAATGCGTCCATACACAGTACAAAACAGGTCATTTTCTTTTACACGTATGTCCCTATAACCTTCGCAATCACTGTCAAACCAATTTCTTCTGTCATTTGGCTTGTTACTTCACTTAATTCACTTATCCCTTCAACTAATACCTAGTTGTTAATGTAAATTATGTTACTATTTCTAAATACATATTTAAATACACATGACGAATACAATTTACAGCAGACGTAAAAAAGAAACGGATCGACGCGACAACAGCTATTACAGCGTTCCGTACATAAGTAAAAGCGCAGTTCGAAATGCGAACCAGCTATGAAGACCCACGACCCGGGCGACTCTAGTTATAAAGCAGGTTTTGCTTTTGTAGGTTTCTAGTTGTTGTTTTGCTTCCTATGCTGTCGTAAATTAAATGTTTTCTTCCGGATAACCGGGCCAAAAGATGATTCTAAAGATATTTCTAGATTTTCTCGAAAAAAAAAACGAATAATGCACCCTCTAAAGGTTGTTGCAGACGTTGTGTGAATGGCCCAAGTAGAAAAATAAGTAAACTGAAATTCGAACTCAACGAGATATATTTATTTCTTATTTATTCGTTACACCACAAAAAAAACTATTTTAAAGCTAAAAGTAAAGCAGTAAAGGACCATACTGCTCAGATTATAACAACAAACCGATTCGAGCACATATATATTTTTTATTAAATTGTTGCACTAAAATTTTTATTGGTGTCTAGTGCTTTGCGAATTTACAGTATAGCGTATTATTTTAACTATTTTATTTAATCCTGCGTTGTACCGTTTATATTGCGAACAAAGTATTAATGAATGCGATAATATATTGAATTTCGTTATTTGTTTCGGTGCAGCAAATATGCGAACAAAAATATCCTATGTACCTTATTTCCATATTTATTAAAATTGTACAGATGAGGATATTAAATTGGATTTAAGGTAAATAGGACTGTTAATATCCTAACAGAATAACGTTAAATAGAAATATTGTTATAGGTTTAACGAGCTTTTTGATCCGATGCATTCATTGTTTTTGATAATAAAACATAAAAGGGTTTTCAGCAGTATGACTGCAATAACAACTTGGATTAGCTTTAAATATATTTATACGAAATTTGCTGTATTTTATTAAACATATATAATATATTTAATATAATAACAATAATGCTAAACATGTAACTATGATATGTCGGGATCAACTACTATAAACTGGTTTTATATAGAATACAGAATACAGTTGGTCCAATTTTATACAGGGTGTCTCATAATTAGCTGCCAACCCTGAACAGGCCGATTCTATGATCAAAACTAAGTAAAATAGTTCATATGAACGTGGGTCCGGAAATGCCTCCTAAGGGCACAGGGACCCATTGAAGAGGGAGGAATGGAAATCATGTTTTTGCAATATTTCTGAATCGTGTTGTGATAAATGAATGAAATTTGGTATACACAGCTAAATTTTGATGAGCAATTTGATGGACTAATCCATTTATTTCCACAAGGTCCATTGGGGTGGGTACAGGGGGCCCTTGATATTTTGCATGTGTAACTTTTTCATCTTTGACTTTTTATCAAATTGGACAACAAATTCCGTTTTACCGTAATGTTTTACGTTGAAAAGGTACTTTTGTTTCAAATCGTTATCCTTAACGGTTTCTGAGAAAATCGCTCTTGAATTAATCCCACTTTGGTCAATTTCATAGCAATTTAAACAAAAATATCAAGGTATTCTTATGTCAAAGTATTGTCAACCCGATTGCCAATTTAATAGTTCCAAGCGAAAAAAAAATGGAAGAATTTACGGGACAAGAGTTAGTTGATATGATATTTATTTATGGCTTTTGCGATGGTAATGCTGCTGCTACAGAACGCGAGTACGGGAGCAAATTCCGTTTTCCCGAACTGTTTTACGTTAATAAGGTATTCTTGTTTCAAATTGTTATCTTCAGCGGTTTCTGAGAAAATCGCTCTTGAATTAATCCCACTTTGGTCAATTTCATAGTAATTTCAACAAATAATAATAATAACAATTTAATACGTAATTTGTAACAATTATGATATGATGATTTGTTTATGGCTTTTGCGATGGCAATGATGCGCGACAGAACGCGAGTACGGCAGAAGGTTTCCAAACAGAAGGCTGACATCAAGGAGGACATTCCTCACTGTTTCCGCAATTTAGCGGCAACCGTCACTTTTCGAAGGGATCATAAGATGGAATTAAATTATTATTATTATTTGTTTAAATTACTATGAAATTGACCAAAGTGGGATTAATTAAAGAGCGATTTTCTCAGAAACCGTTAAAGATAACGATTTGAAACAAGAGTACCTATTTAACGTAAAACAGTTCGGGAAAACGGAATTTGCTATCCAATTTGTTAAAAAGTCAAAGATGAAAAAGTTATACACGCAAAATACCATTTTTTTACATCTTCTAATAAGCTAATTCGTCAATGATCAACGGCTATGGGAAAGAATAAACTTATTGTTTTATCTTAAGTTCAATGCTCATAAGAAAAATTAAAGTTTATGGTTTCGCGCAACCAAAACGTTGCAATGAAAATCTGAATATACAGTAGAAATTCTCGAAAAAACTTGGGATTTTAAACATGCCTCTAAATAAAAAAATTACAGATGATTTTCGAGAACGCCACGTACTTTTTTCAAACTAATACAAAACCTGAAGAACCGGTCTGCAAGAGCCATTAAGTTAGCAACGGAACTGTCTAAAACTTTCCCCATTTTCCTGTCTCTTATAGTTTCCAAGATACCATACAACACATTTTAGTTCTAAATGCCATAGTATACACACCAGAAAAAAGATTTTTGTTGGAATAGGGCCATTAAATGTATTATTTTGAGACATAAAACAGAATTTCACCTACAAACGGCAACCCAAATCAATCTTGCTACCATATTTGAGAAATCATAAATCCATTTTCCAACCCTAATTTCTATATCGATATACCATAAGAGATAAGCGCTATGACTATCCTTATTTTAAACATACATAGTTAACGATGTGACCTGGAATTTTAGTTAGTTTTAGTACCCCTTAAGTCCATCTTCCTGGAAATGATCCGCTGAAATTACATTTTATATCGTCTTCAAGATTTATGGAAAACAACTTGTACTCTGCAAAAAAATAAAGAATTCTTTTAATAAGAACGTATTGCCGGAGGCAGTAAATCTTAATTGCTTTCACGTCTGGGACTTAGTTAACTTTCTTAGTTAGATACACTGAGAATACGCAACTACGTGCATTTACCAATGAACAAATATGTAAATTCATGTATGGTATAAACTATGTGACAGTTATTAAATCGACTCTCTATAAGCAACGACGCAGATATACGAAAACAATGTCCAGTATATTGTTGAGGATTTGGAAAACCCAAGAACAATGCTATATTACATGGCATATTCCCAAAATTATTAATGCCAAATGACTGATCTTAACAATGTAAAAAATTGATGAAATTGCCCTGAAATTTATGGTAATTTATTCATAGTAAAAAAACATAACTAGGATTCCAAATTCACTCATGTATAATAACAAAACTTATGAAAATCCCCAATCTATAGTTGATATGTTTGCTGAATTTTTTAATAGTGTATACTAGTTTAACGCTAACAATAATAATATTTTGTTATTAATAATTCACGCTATGTATGAATATCAGTCATCAGAAGCTGAAATTATTCTTGCTACCTCTAAGTTAAGAAACAAAATGACATCTGGTCACGATAGTATTAGACTTTTTTTGTTAAGGATTGTGCACGTGTTAGCTAAACCACTCTCAATTATTTATAATTTATTTTAAAAAACATTTTCAGGGTTATGGAAATTATCTAGATTATGTCCTATTTTCAAAAGTGGAAATAGATTGTTATAAATAATTACAGACCGATATCTATTCTCTGCAATTTCTTGAAAATTTTCGAGATCAGTCGTATTTATCCAGTATTCAAAAGATTAGAACACCAGACCAGCACAGATTTATGGAGAAATGATCTACCATTTCGAATTTATGTAGCCTAACTCAGTATATTGCCAATGAACTGTTAATCAAGAGCAGGTGAATGTGATATATTTTACTGATTTAACAAAAGTCTTTGACCGCATTGATCATGGACTTCTTCTGCATAAATTAAGGGTACTTGTATTTAGCCCTCACTTATGCAATTTTTAGGAGTTGTATTGAGTGCCGACTAAGCTTCATATTATGTTGAGTACGTTACAGATGCAGCTTTGAGGATGCTAGGTTTCATAATTAGAAATTGTCAAGAATTCTCTGATGAGGTAACCTTAAAAACTCTTTATTGTTCTTTTATAAGGTCTAAACTTGAGTACTGTTGGCTTGTCTGGTGTCTATATTATGGTAATCATAAATGCACAACTGAGAGTGTACAGCAAAGGTTTCTTAAATTTTTATGTTTGAAAACTGATAACTTCTATCCAGCGAGAGGATATGATCATTCCATATTACTTAATAGGTTTAATTTTGTATCGATGGAGTTGCGTTATGTTATTAATAGTTTGTAAAAATTCTTTTTTCACGGTCGGGAGTAGAAATCAGTTTCTACTTTAGTTTACAGTTAAATTTGTACAGTTTTCAAAATTAATATTAGAAGAAATATTACTTTCGGTTATATTTCCAGTTTTTGTGATTGCGCTACTAAAACCTGATTAGCAATTTCGGTCTTATTTTCAATGGAGTTCTCGACATAACCCTCAGCGACTGTCGTTGATTTCCAACCAGCATGACGCTTTATTGTCGTGATATCCACACCAGCATCTGCCAGTAATGTCGCTGAAGATCTTCGTAAGCAGTGACCAGTATAACATGCAGCATCAGGCAATTTTAAATACGAAGCTACTGCACTCGGAATTTTTCCCATGGTATTCTTGCCAACTGGCTGCGAACTACATTTTCCTGCTTTGTAGTACAAAAAAAGGCGCTTATGCTTGACGTGGGGAGGACGAAGGGACAGGTATTTTCGAAACAATTCAAGCATATTTCCCACATCGGTAACCAGAAAGGTTCGTGGAATCTTTGTCTTAGTGTTTGGAATTTTTACAATCAAGGAAGAGCCCACATCCTCAATATCATCTACAGTTAAATTGACTAGTTCATCAGTTCGACAAGCTCCGGCAATCCCCAGAATTAATCCAACCTATAAAAAATCAAAATACTTAATAATTGAAATACCTAACAACAAAAGTCTTACCTTAATCATCTGCACTTGATAGAAAACGGTCGATTTCACCCTTTGTCAATATTTTCGATTTTCTCGCTTGATATCCGTCACCGGTTTTTTTTCAAAAATGCGATCAGCTTGGGGAATTTGCTTATATCTATGTTGTCGTAAATTATCAAACATGACTTAACCACAGAATATTGCGCCCATAACGTGGAAGACTAGTAATTCTTTGCATTTTCACTGAAGTATGCCAACAAAACATTCTCGCTGTATACTTGAACATTTTTCTCGGCGCACCACTTTTTGAACCGATTATAGGCTATATCGTATAAAGATCTTGATGTAGACAGCAAATTGCTTATTGCAATATTTGCATCTTCCACAATCTCTTCCGACTCATAATTATTCATTGTGCACTAAACAAACTTTAAACTAAACCAAACTAGCACCTTAATTTGACAATTCTTTTTGTTTGTTTATTTTGTAGTTATGACAATAACTCAACGACTACTAAATAAATGCTCAAATCCGAAAACAATAATTCTGGTTAAGTTAATGATACCGTGGAAAAAATAGTATATACCATTCGGGATAGATGCTATTTTGTCCTCGGTGCATTGTAGCCCTCGGGCTTCGCTCTCGGGCTTCAAATTGCACCTCTGCCAAAATAACGCGTTTCTCTCCCTTATAGTATAATGTACTATTATAATCTATTTCACAACAATTTGAATTGTCTGTTGCTATTGAAACATTGTTGTTTTCAAGTTCCTAGAATAAGTTCCAGGCAAAATGTACCATTTTGAAATCCCCGTTATATGTTGTGTGCAAAAATTTTAATTTGATATCTGACACTTATAGTACTCGTTCGCAAATTATTAATTGTGCTTACATTAAATTCAGCAACTAGAAGCTTGATAGCCATATATACATATATATTTGTATACTTATAACGTACTTTTGTTGTATATTTCTATACAACATTTTTTATATTTATCGTATAATTGGATTGGCAATAAATAAACTTATTATTATTATTTCATCTATCTGACCGTTTCTTTTCCTTTTTAAACTGTCCAAGTACAAATTCGGCGACAATCCTCCATTTCGAGGCCTTCATCATGAAGTGAGAATGAGAAATGAACCTTCGGAGAGATGTATCCGACACAAGTACATATATAAATGTAAACGGTTCATAAATTTATTGCGAATTGGGATGTTGAGCGGTGTCACACATATATCCAAGATATAAGCATAGAGCTTCCTATCCTAGCGCGAACGGCCGTCTCCATGAGCACAACGCTTGATATATTGTACGGATGGAGTTAGCGGGTGTAAATTCACAGTTATGATGTAATAGATAATTGATAATATTTCCAAGTAATTAAGTTATACCTCTGACCATCTGGAATAAACGAATAGGTACATCATGTGTTGACGCCGTTATAGTTTTTCACATTAAGAATTGATTTGAACGATTGAACGATTTTAAACGACTGTGAGACTTTTACCATTTAGATTTTATTTGGATTGTTTTAAATTTAATTCAAGTGATTCAAATAAATGCGATGAGAAATATCGCTATTAGGAATTCTAACTGATAACGTTTATCATAAAAGTTGTATCCGATACAAGCACATAACCTTTAATCTAGAGTAAATGTCCTGTGCACCAGAAATGCAACATTTTTTATATCAGATGTTTTCTAAATGTTTCTGATCGATAATTTCTAATAAATTCATTAATAAAAGATTCTCAAGTATTATATATCAGTTATGGTTGTTAGAAATTGTCTAATGACAAGGATATATGTTATTTTTCCTACTTCTCTTTAATACATGAGCTAAACGATATATGAACACATCCACTTCTGTTTGATACAAGTTACTTTGGAGTCGTAAATCCGTAATTAAAATGTTGCGTTTAATGGTTTGGTATTTAACTCGACAAACGATAAGAAATAACCTTCAAAATAAATTAATTTATTCATGATATTCACAAGGCAATGCTAATAATCCAATATATTAACTAAAAGAATGATTTAGACTTTTATTGGAGCTACTGGACTTGTAGTACTTTAATGTTTGATGTTGTGCAGCGAGAACAGAAATGTGTAGTTTCACTCGGTCCTGTCTTCTAGTTTTAGTTTTAGGTAGACTACTTGGCGGTTAAACTTTGTTTTTACAAAGGCTGTAGCCGCACGCTACAATTTTTTATTTGTAGCGTGCGGCGGGTAACAGAGGATTTGCTCAGTGAAACGTCGACGTGAAGCCATTGGCTGCTTGTGAGTCACTTTTCTTAGAAATTTGTAACACTAAAGGGAGCGTCAAAGGCGCTTATTCTCGTTGCATAGTCGATGAAAAGTCGTTGGATGCTAGAGATTCACTGTGGTTCTTTTCGTCAGCTTGACCTGGTGATGTACTGTACTGTAGAGGGCGACAGGGGTACGAGGACGGTTTGCTTAGGGTACAAAGTCATGGAACGTGACGTAGTTTTTAAACGGGAATGCGTGACCGAATAATTTGCTGGTTGTATACATTTGAGGACATATCAAATAAATATTTTAGTTCAATATTAAAGAGATATTATCGTAGAATAGTACCCTCTTGATATAAATAAAAGTACTGGTTCAGATTACATTTTTCCTATATTTACAAAATTAACAGTTTCTAAACTTGACGTTGTTCTATATATATTCAAAAAATCGTTGATCCCAGGTTATTTTCCTAACTATTGAAAGGATTAGTTATTTTTCCAAATGACTTATATGCGATAATCAACACAAACTTTTCTAGGGTAGATACTTTTTTTGAGAACGGCTTCTGAGACTATGGACAAAAGGATTAGTTTCAGGTTACTAATAAAACCCAATGTGTTAGACTGAAAATTGTCATGTTGCAGCATTAATTTTTGTTTACTGTAACTAACTGTAAAGCTTTGAGGGTTCATACTATGATCATTTTGAAACCATATATCGACCCAATAGCACAATAAGTTGTCAGAAATCAGTTTTCAATTAAGCAACACAAATAATTTCAATAACGCTTCTTCTTCTATGATGGCCTCTTATAGAACACTTAGAACCACATAGATAGTATTAATCTGTTCAAAAGAGGTTAATTGCTCAATTATATATTTAATAGAAATTTATATAAATTGAGGTTTGATGGAAGAAAATATGTAGTAAATCTTTACCAAGAATTACTGATATTACCACGAGTACATTTTTGTAAGCTCCTATAATACTGAAATAAAGCTATGTTTAATGTTTTTTTTGTTGTTTATGATTTACTGATATATAATTTGATTGTTGTTCATTTGAATGAATCTATCAATTCATCACTTTAACACCTTAATATAAACTCTACAACTATAATGGCATAATTAACACTTAAATGTGTTAAAGTTACACATAACATTTCATATATGAACACATTGGAGCTTTAACACTCTATTACATACAGAGAAATGCTTAAAAATGGACATAATTCTGTGTGGACATCGATTAACACAAGATTATGTTTTCCTTTGTGTTAAGTCTTGTTATTGGGGAGAATTGCCTGCTGGATTAACCTCTGCATCAATAAATATAATAAAATGCTAATGTTATCAGCTAGCCAGCTCATTTACCCGATCTAATCCATTTTATTAATCTGAAATTGTTTTCCGTACAATTTCTACCAATTACAGGACATAGTTTTTAACTTCACAACTTACGCCTATAAATCTTTTGTTCTTCGTCATCTCATTTCCTGTTCCGGTTTTTCCGAACGAAGCTCATTCCAGGCCAAACAAACCGTTCTCCCAGTGCAGCCAGCGCACTCCCAGCGGTAGACAGGAAGTTAACTCGCTTACCTAGAATGTTCGAACGAGGCAGGACGTAGGTTGGCGTCTTGACGCCCCTGGGGAGCACTGCATTCCATCGACCGACGGCGGCGCCCTCATATTTTCGACCCGGCAAGGTGCACTTCCACAAATAAATGTAGTTGTTGGGAAAGAGTGAATGAGACAGCGGTTAGAGAGATGTGCCCGCTGTGTGCTGGAATGGATGCGGGGCACTTTTTATAGAGCATTTATTAACAGCTGAATGAGCTACACGATAAATGTCCATAAGAATTCGGTTCCGTTGATAAGATTTTAGTTTCCGCATCTTTTGAATAAAGTTACTGGTAAATGACAAAAAAGGGGAAATACTTGTTCTGGAATTTTATTTTAAGTTATATACCAAAAGAAAGAAAAAACAAGGAAAAATACTAGTTGCTGTAATTTTATTAAGTAATGTAATTAATGTTATGTAATTTTCGCCAGTTTTACACTAAAGACTGCTGTGATTCTCAGTAATAGTTGAAGCTTTCGCATATTTTGAATAAAGTTATATACGAAAAAAAGAAAAAGAGAGAAATACTAATTGGTGTAATTTTACTATGTAATCTAATTCTCATAAAGCTCTGCACTGTAATTTTGTGAATTATAAATTATCGTACATATTAGAAGTATTTGAAGCTTTAGCATATTTTGAATAAAGTTATATACTAAAAAAAGGAACAATACTAGTTGGTGTAATTTTACTATCTAACGTTGTTCTCATTAAATTTTCTATGTCTCTCTTTCCTCTGTCATATTATATAGGAACTATTATATGCAATAAAAGTGTGCTGCAACTCTTTTAAGAGTTTAAATAATTTATGTGTGTCTTAAACTGGTTTGGTAGTTGTTTAGAAATAATGTTTTCTAGCATTTTCCACTGGAATAAAATACAAGTTGGCGAAGTTACTGAAGTTAACTCAACGTAAAATTAATTTTCACAATTACGTTTCAACTTTTTAAATTTAAGTAACATTTACATTATTGGATATATAAATGAATTTATACACTGGGCAAATAAGAACTTAACAAAGAACTCAGTGCAAATAGATGGAAAACACAACGCAATACATAACATGAACTTAATAACTTTTTAGAGAATGTAATATATTTTCAACGTCATCTCCAATCTTCAGTTTGAATTACAGCGGACTAACTGTAAGATGATCGATGACAAAGGATTGTTATCATCTGAATAAGATGAATCCTTCAACGTCTTGTACAATTTATACTTGACCATTCTGTCATGGCACTTATTTAAAAAAGTGCATGCAGCCCATCCTGTATATAGGGTGAGTTATTAATTTTAACCACGTGTTCGGAAGACCCAATAAAGACAAAAAGTCGAAAATAAAAATAAAGTTTACTTGAGCTTTCAAATGATAAGTAACTTGGAGTAGTTGGAGTGTTGAAGCGAAACCTAGTTGCCATGTCGGGATCACGTAATAACAAAAGCATGTTCATTAAAGTTCAATACTGAAGAGATATATCTTTTTATAGTGACAAGCTTCTAGTATGCAATTTAAAACTTAATTTTATATATTTTTAAGGCGTCTTTAAAAATTGGGAAAAAAAATTAAGGTATGTATTAAGCGTTTCGTCAAGTTCTCTAATCGGTGAAAAATATCACGATTTTGATCATTTTCAAGATTCGGATTACCGGATTGTTTATCAGTGAATATGTCTGGTACTGTTTTTTGTTGACAACACGAGGTTTTTCTGTATTACTATCAATATTTGAATAGGAGAAGCTTTTCATTCTCTCTTAATAATTTATCTAGGCACCATTGTTTTTTATCTCACTATTTATGTAATGAAATGTAAATAGTTCATTATTTGATCCATTGGAGTTTTGAACTTCAATATTAAATATTGAACTGTTATTGTGAACTGCTGAATATGTTAAGCATACTTTTAGAACATAATTTATATTATACAGGGTGATTCATTAAGAATGGGCAATCTCTGAACTGGAGATACTACACACCAAAATATGGCGATTGAGCTTAACATGTCTTATACAAATGTTGCAGGTTTACGAGATACAGGGTATTTAAAGTTGGAATTTTAATTTGAAATTTCTTAATAATTTTGTGATTTTAAGCAGTATCGTCTTGAAAATTGGCGGCTTTATATTTTATAGCACGAAAATTACGAATTTTATGCTGAATTTAGCACTATTTATACAGGGCGTTAGTTACACCCTGTTACTTAGGTAAATTACAACATATCTTCTTGCCTAATGAGTTATGGCTAAAATGACTAGAAAATCTAAAAGGCAGTTCAGTTTTGAATACAAAAGGTACTCTTGTTTATTTCATGTAAGTCTATCAGTTTTTGAGTTATTTGCATTTTACACATTCAATGAATTTTATTTATTTAAAATGAATTTTTTCTTTTAAATTACTACTATGCGGGGTAACAACAATAAAGACAATAAATATAATCAGTAACAGTAATAAAATAAAACTTCAAAGTAAATGCTCAAAATGCCCGCCTTCCACTTCAATACACTTTATAAGGCGTCTCCTTAAAGATCTTTGAATATTAAATGATATTTGTCGATTATATTTAATAATATTAGCAGCTTCTTGAATTTTCTGTCGTAATTCTTCGATGGAATTATTTGTATCTTTGTAAACCATGTCCTTCATTTGTCCATATTGAGAAGTCTAGAGTGTTTAAATCTGGACTTCTAGGTGGCCAAACAAATTCACTGTCACGCCAAATCCACCGGTGAGGAAAATGTTCATTCAGGTATTGCCGCACTAGCAGAGAAAAATGTGGCGGCGCCCCGTCTTGCATAAACCACACGTTCCGCCTTATGGCTAGTGTTCAGATTAGGAGGAAGTTCAAAAGAACCAATAAAAAAACCAGATATCACACCACACCAAATATTTACCTTGAATTCATGCTGAAAATGTCGTTCCGTTAGAGCATGTGGATTTTCGGAGTCCCACAAATGATTATTTTTCCAATTAAAAACACCTCGTCTAGTAAACGTCGCCTCATCGGTGAAAAGGAGGTCATTAAGAAAATCCTGGTTTTCGGTTTGTTTATCTAGCATAAATTGAGAAAACTGTAAGCGAAATGATAAATCTTGAGGTAGCAAATTTTGGACAGGAGTATAGTGATATGGACGGAGATTCTCTTTCTTTTAAATTCTCCAGATAGACGACTGGATTACTCCTGCTGCCGCATTTAACCGACGAGTACTGATATCTGGATTTTCCGAAATACGAACTAAAACCTCTTCTTCATCATCGACGCTGATATTTTTTGGACCACCATTTAAGCTTTTAGAACGAAAACACCCTGTTTCGCCAAGACGGATAAAAATACGTCTGAACAGTTTGTGATTGGGTTGTCTTCGATTTCGGTATAATTCTAAATACCTTCTGGCTGCACAAGTCCACTATAATTTGACTGAGCAAAAACACAAATCATATGCATTTCACTGTTGGAAAATTCATTATGTCGTGACATTTTCTTATTTTAGAATTTTTACTACAAAGAATAAATTTCTTTACACGAAAAACTGATAAGTGCTGACACAAGCCTACTTGAAAAAAAGTCAATGTAATAACGGTGGCTTAGGAGTCTTTACGCTGAATGTTTAAAATGCAAATAACTCGAAAACTGATAGAGTTACATGAAATAAATAAGAGTACCTTTTGTATTCAAAATTGAACTGCCTTTTAGATTTTCTAGTCATTTTAGCCATTAGGCAAAAAAGATATGTTGTAATTTACCTAAGTAACAGGATGTAACTAACGCCCTGTATAAATAGTGTTAAATTCAGCATAAAATTCGTAATTTTCATGCCAAAAAACATAAAGTCGCCAATTCTCAAGACGATACTGCTTAAAATCACAAAATTATTAAGAAATTTCAAATTAAAATTCCAACTTTAAATACCCTGTATCTCGCAAACCTGCAACATTTGTATAAGACATGTTAAGCTCAATCGCCATATTTTGGTGTGTAGTATCTTCAGTTCAGAGATTGCCCATTCTTAATGAATCACCCTGTATAATAATGTTATTTTATCTGTGGGTAATATTTAATACACCTTATACCAAATAAAAAAATATTTAGGGTAATTAGTTTCCTTAGACGTTTTTTCTCAGTGTAGTACATATTTCCGCGCTCTTAAAACTATAATTTATTATTCTAATAAAAAATAACAAACAAACGTAAACAACGCTGATCAAGGCATTATGTCCGCAAAGTAGTTTCACACAATATTATTGATATCTAATAAAAAATGTATAATAAACCTGGTATTTTAAAGAACCTTTCAACATTCACTTTAAACACAGATTAGCACGGAATACGCAATTAACCGACCCATTTTTTGTACTATAAGGATTGCATTCAAACGATGCACCAAACACAAGACGATTTATAACCACCCCTAAACTGCAACAAGAGTAGTTTTTACCGACTCCGTGTACAATACCATCTTGCCTCCGGTAACTACATCTATCACAGAGGCTGCAAACTCATGATTTACTGCGGACCAGCGGCAGACTGCCGCTTGCTCCCGACACAATTGCCTGAACAAGAACAGGGGTTGGTTTTGCGCTTAAAATATCGGTAGGCCCTATTGTGCCGACCGGTCTTATAAAATTAATACAGAGGATAACACGGAGGGGAGAGCTGCTCGTAAATCGCTCGGTTATTAAGAGACGCTCCTTCGTGATGGTGCAAATAAAGGGCTATTATAAATTCAATATTCTGTTGACACAATCGCTCCCAGTTTGGCGTGGGTAAGAAAACGATCCGTGGCCTTCTTTTTATTGGTTAAATAAGGCGGAAATCCCCGAAATATATTTTTAATAGATGCAAAATTAATAAAATATAACATACAAATTTTTATTTCGAAATTATTTTAACAGGTTCGCTGCCGGTGGCAGTTTCAATAACATGTTGTGTTCTACAAAATTTGAAATTTGATATTTGATAACTATCTAAATTATGTCTATATGAGTTGTAATAGCGAATTTGCGTCGCAAATCTTGTCTGTCTAAGTTCTCAGTGAATTACTTTGAAAATTTGGATTCGGTGATTATCTGAGACAAGAAAAATGAATTTGTACTTAACTTTGTTCTAAACGCTAGTGGCCGCTACAAAATGTAGGTACTCTTGGTGGTGGAACATTTTTCTCTTTGTACCTATGTATCAAAGTAGAATAATATTATTCTCTTAGCTTTTGTACACAAATATGATATAAGTACATACTAATTTCAAATCGATAAGTTTAACCGTTTTCAATTTATTTGCTATTTTTCTGTTTTATCTAATTTAATTTTGAAGATAAGAGTATGTAAAATTATTTTTTCCACGGTCGGGAGTAGAAATCAGTTTCTATGACATCAAAATTAAAACAGAAGTAGTCGATTATTCCCAAGGAAGTTTACATTATGCAGAACGTTTTTCATGCAAAAAAAAAGATAACATTGAAATTATTTATTGACATTTAAATTAAATGTTACATTTGTACTATTCAAAATTAATATTAGAAGAAATATTACTTTCGCTTACATTTACAGTTTTTGTGATTGCGCTAGTAGTGGTACCTACTAAAACCTGTTTAGCAATTTTGGTCTTATTTTCAATGGAGTTCTCGACATAACCCTCTGCAGCCTCACTGTCGTTGATTTCCAACCAGCATGACGCTTTATTGTCGTGATATTCACACCAGCATTTGCCAGTAATGTCGCTGAAGATCTTCGTATGCAGTGACCAGTATAATATGCAGCATCAGGTAATTTTAAATACGAAGGTACAAAACTCGGATTTCTTCCCATGGTATTCTTGCCAACTGGCTGCGAAATACATTTTCCTGCTTTGTAGTACAAAAAAAGGCGCTTATGCTTGACGTGGGGAGGACGAAGCGACAAGTATTTTCGAAACAATTCAAGCATATTTCCACATCGGTAACCAGAAAGGTGGAATCTTTGTCTTAGTATTTGGAATTTTTATAATCAAGGAAGAACCTACATCCTCAATATCATCTACAGTTAAACTGATTATTTCATCAAGCTCCGGCAATCTCCAGAATTAATCCAGCCTATAAAAAATCAAAATACTTAATAACTGAAATACCTAACAACAAAAGTAATCTTCCCTTAATCATTAAGAACGCTTTGTCATCTGCACTTGATAGAAAACGGTCGATTTCACCCTTTGTCAATATTTTCGATTTTTTCGCTTGATATCCGTCACCGGTTCTTTTCAAAAATGCAATCAGCTTGGGGAATTTGCTTATATCTATGTTGTCGTAAATTATCAAGCATGACTTAACCATAGAATATTGCGCCCATAATGTGGAAGACTTGTAATTCTTTGCATTTTCACTGAAGTATGCCAACAAAACATTCTCGCTGTATACTTGAACATTTTTCTCGGCGCACCACTTTTTGATCCGATTGTAGGCTATATCGTATAAAGATTTTGACGTAGGCAGCAAATTGCTTATTGCAATATTTGCAGCCTCGACAATCTCTTCCGAACAAAATTTAAACTAAACCAAACTAGCACCTTAATTTGACAATTCTTTTTGTTTATTTATTTTGTAGTTATGACAATAACTCAACGACTACTAAATAAATGCTCAAATCCGAATACAATTATTCTGGTGCTACTTACTTCATAATGACAATGACATTGTAGCCCTCGGGCTTCAAATTGCACCTCTTCCAAAATAACGCATTTCTCTCCCTTATAGTATAATGTACTATTAATTATATTAAATTTCAAGTTTCGACTTATTTAGTAAGTTATGTGATACAAAATAAAATGTAAATTTTGTATTAGGTATATTAAAACCGACGATGTCATGAAAATTAAATTACAACAAACAGAAAATGGTTAAATTTAGCGACATAAAATTAGTATGATAATAATTTTCTTTTAAAGCATTGATACATACAATGAGAAAAATGTTATGACCAATTTTTATCCACGTGTACATTTTGTAGCGCCTTTTAGCGTTTAGAATAAAGTACGAATTTGTTTTTCAAAGCAATTTATTGAAAACATTCTAAAAATTTGAATAATTTTGAATTCAAAACTTTCAATTTGAGATCCTGTGTCTTTTGGACTAAGTTGACTAAATTCCATTATTTTGTCGGCTGAAAGAACCTGCTTATTCACCTCATCTGCATCATCTGCCTCATCTAGATACCAAGTGTCGTTTTCGTCTCCGTCGAACAACTATGTTCTGAAAATTGCAAGAACCCTTCATCTGTATGGTAATGTATTATTCGGGCTCTTTTTGAGGTCGATATAGTACCAGCCTTGCCAGTTTTCCAGTCTTACTCTAAAAAGAAAACAGGAAATTCGAGCCGTGTAAACCTATCTCTTAAACACTTTTCCGATTTTCTGAATGCCTGTATAAACTGCCGTACTTTCACCAAGTACTCATATAGTGCAAAAAATACATGCACACAACCTGATTTTTTCAGGATGGATGGAGAGCTGTTTCCAACCAAAAAATTACACTAGAGACCCTAGTGCGTTTTTTGCAATAGAGGTACTTTCTTATTTACTTTGTTTTTGGAATTTTTTGTCCAACTTGTACATAATAATATTAATATATTAACTTTTTTACATATTTGACGCTTCACCGTATATTAAATGAAAAAAAAACTATATTTATTTATTATGATTCAGGCTTAGGAACTGGTTTTTGGAGGATTCTTAGAGGACTGTCTCCTGAGTGGATACCAAAAAAGGACAGTCTACCTCTTCGGTTATTTGCGCAATAAGGGTTACTTGGATATTACATCCCATTGGTTTAAACTGGCGACCTCAAAATACCTCTTTAATTTGAACATCCCTATTAAATATGCTTAAATGTTTTTAAAACAATAGACCCCCTCCGGAACAGAAGTAATGACTTTTATTCAGTACATGTACACAAAATATTTTAGAGATGACACCATAATAATAAACTCCTCTTATTGTGCTTTTTTGGATGGAGACTCAGAAGACAGTGCTTGAAGAAACCTGCAAAAACCAGCTGGTCAGCCTTTTGTTGTATCTTTACTGAACCATAGTAAATAAAAGCAAAATAGAAAAAAACCACAAAGGTGTTTTTTTGGTTGAAGACAGCCTTTCATTCACTCTGAAAAAATCAGCTTGTTCGCATTTATTTTTTTTGAAATATGATATATTTACTGGGTTAATATTATAACTAACTGATCATTTTATTAATTTAATTAAAAAAAAAAATATTAGCCGTCCGCAAAAAGTTATGTTATAAAACCTTTTCATTGTCCCTATGTAAATCACCGTTCGTCAAATGCAGTGCTGACGTAATTAACCCAACTATAAATGACACCAGAGAAGCGACGGAAAATTCCGTCACTGGCACTGAAGGTATTAATAAATGTTTCACACTGGCGCATTCGCCATTTTCTCGAAATTTTCTTTTATTTTTTTGAAGGTGGTCATTTGCGGTCTCTTTGACTGTTGTAGAAGATGTGAGTTGTGCGACTTACGTTTACATGACATCAAGGAAGAAGGAATAGTATTGCTTATTTCTGTCTAAGGGCCGGTTGTATAAAAAGTATCTGAACTGCCGTTCAATAGAACTTAGTTCAAATTTTGAACCTGGTTTATTTACATGTGTGTTGTATAAACGAAACTAATGTGTAGTTCAGCTGAACTATGCATTACCGAGATTGGTAGAAGTGAGGCTTGCTGAATTTTGATTTTTAACTGTGACATTTGACAATTTAACCTAAGTTGGCGCGAAATTTGTTCAATTTTTTAAGGTTATATTTTACCTTTTGAGTTTTGTTTTACTGTAGATATCTTTAACATTCTCTTTAGGATATATGTTACTTAAATAATAAATTATATAGTATTTTATTCATGTTTCATCTAACTTATTTACAGTGATAGTAGTAGTGGGTATTTCACTCCCATCTATTTTAATGCATTGCTATTGCAGAACAAATAAAGACAAAGTAATGATACGTGTGGAGTTTTTTAATAATATTTTTCTTTAATATCTTATAATTAACTGTTATAACAAATAATTAAATACAAAATGGTTTACATTTTCAGTTTCTGCTTCAAGTAGAGTCAACTAAAAATTCTTGGATTTTTTAAGATGCTTCCATAAATAAACTACATATATAGGTAATAACTTTTTATAACAAACGCAATCGCTGCAAAAAATCAACTTCCGTTCACTTTACAAAATGATTTGATATTGTTCTCTATATTATATAGGATGTAAGACAGCATTTATTAAAACCCTTCATCATCTGTTATGGGTTAGTCTAGTCCATCGTAACAAAACGCAGAAAAATACTCAAAAATGTATAATTCAACATTCGAGTTTATAATCACTTGTCAAGTGTAAAAGCGTTGAACTGCAGTTCACTTGGTTAAACGGCCGAAATCGGTCAGTCAGTTTAAACTACAATTTGATCGACGTTTAACGTTTATACAACCTGATTTTGCCTTTAATTTACAGTTTAACATTAAACTTGGGTTCAAAATCTTTATACAACCGGCCCTAAGAGAGTGAAGGTTCGACGTTTTACTGTTGCCGACAGTGATAGAATTAGTTATGTGCATTTGGTGGAGCAGTATTTATCATTTCATCCCCAAAATGTAAGTACAGACCCAGTTTTCTTACGATATGATAAGGGCAAGTGCACCAATAAGGTGATATTGGTATTAATACATTTGGATCATGCACATTGCATGTCATCTTAAATTGGACGATCTTGATAAATACACTGGACATACGTTACGTCCAGTGTATTTCGTTAAGTAAGATGGAAATCGGCAGCTGTGGTAACTGGTTACGTTGAAGAGAGTATTAGGAATAAGAAGAATGTTTCAAACATTATTGAAAGTGTCATTAATGGAAGTACAACCTTATTGACTTGAGAAAGTTAGCAGTATTAATTTGAACGGCATTTCGTCCGACTTAAACATTCGAAGTATTAATATTTCAAACAATACCAACTGTACTTTTCACATTAATTTAAAAATATTTGAGTATTTGAATAAAGCTTATATACATACAGCGTGTTAAAAAAAGAGTGTAAAATATTTCAGGAGGTAATAGTATCAACCAAAATAAGCAGAAAAGTCTTAATAAACATAGTTCCGCAAAGTAACGGTTGCGGAGATATGGACCACTATTCGTTTTTCAAACATTTTACTTTATTAGGAATAAACCGACAAAGGAAGCTTTTAACAAACAAAAAACAAAGTTACAAAAGATGTTCAAAGTGCTCTCCGTACATTTCCAAGCGTCTCAACGATATTCGAACTCTTTCGAAAACACCCTCCTTGGTTTGGATTTCTTGACACTTTTGATTAATCCGTAGTTGCAGCTCTTCCAGGCTATTTATCATACACTAATATCTTCAAATATCCCCAAACAAAGAAATCTAGAGGGTTCATATCAGGCGATCTTGGAGGCCATAAAACAGGTCCGGCCCTTCCTACCCATCTATGTGGAAAAGTTTGGTGTAAATGCTCTCTAACGGCCATGTAAACAGTGTGTTCTGCAGAAAGTTGAGGCAAGCAACGCCTGTTAATCGGGTTGATAAAACAACAGGACCTAGAAACCTGTCCAGATGTCCAGATTCTATTAGAGCATGAGGATTTTCGTCGGCCCGAATATGCGTATTGTGAAAATTAAACCCTCCATTTCTTGTGAACCCGGCCTCATCAGTAAAAAGAATTTTTGCAAGAAAACGAGGGTTTTCAGCATCATGACGTAGAAACTAGCGGCAAAAAACCAAACGTGCTTGATGATCATTTATTGGATTTAAGGCCTGTACTCGTTGCACACGGTATAGATAAAGCAGTTGCTCGTGAAGGATTCTCCAAACAAGAGGACCACTAATTCCTACCTGGATTCTGCTCTACCAGTGCTAGAATTTCTTCTTCTGCTCTAGGAGTGGATGCCGACCTTGGTCTTCCGGATAAATGGCACTGTTTGCTCAAGAAACCGGTATCACGCAATCTTTGGTGAATTCTTCCAAACATGCGTTGTGAAGGAATCTAGCGATTTGAATAAGCGTCAACATAAAGAAGTCGCGCTTCGGTGGCGTTCCCGTTGGCACGACCATACATGAAATGCATGTCTGTTAATTCTGCGTTAGAGTAGCCAGCCATAGCGAAAGAAAACTTGTGCACTGAGAACAACTTTCAAATACGTACTGTTTATTTCACTAAACACCAACCAACTATTATAAGAAAATACACAACATTTTTGCAAAATAAAAAAGGGGCTAAAAAACATAAAACGTTCCATATCTCCGCAACCGTTACTTTGAGGACCTCCTTAAATATTTTACACTCTTTTTTAACACCCTGTATAACAAATAGAATGCTTCATTTTGTTGTAGGTACCTACCTAAAACTTTTAAAAATACCAAAACATCCCATTTTGTTATTAATTTTGTAACATAATGAGTACTTTTTTTTAGTTATATACCTATCTACATTATTTGAAGAATCTAGCTTATATTAACAATCTCGTTTTAGCACTTAAAATAATTTGATTAAAATAGTCCATCATCATAATTAAATCTACCGTCAGTAGATTATATATATATGATTTTAAATAGTATGTTGTGAATTTTAAAAGTAGCTAACTTGCTAGCGGTATCGAGTACAGATAAACAATTCAGAAACAGTGCACTTTAAAAAGAATTAAATAATTTCCTTACATAAAAAAATATTACTATTACTTCTTCAGTATTAGGTATATGTTATACATGAAAATAACCAAATTTTATAAAATAGAAGTGTCGTCAATGACTATGCCACAAATAGTTGGGTTATTAAACTTTTAAGATATTTTTTCCTTATAGAAAACACTGCTTGAGAGAATTACGAAAAGAACAAATTATAAAACAGCAATCAAAATTATTCCTAAAGCCCACATATATTTTTTTGTTTTAATGTATCGTATTTATGGATGTGCCGCAGAAAACATTCCATTATTATTTGTGAAAGGAAAATAATAACGTTGGACGTAAAGCCCTTTTTATTTCGAAACTTTTTTCTCCAAATGAGAGAGTAGGAGCATTAGGGATGAAATTGGGTGTTGGAAACGTTTGATAATGGCATACGGTGTAACATTCAGAATAATAACATTTTTTCGTGAATGTGTCGCGGGCGTGTTTACATTTATGTCGGCAAAGCTTCAACTTTGCTAAATTGATTAGAATAGGTGTATAACTGCAGTAAAACATAACCATCAGAAAACCATTTGTAGGTATGTATAATAATATCTTTAAAATTAGTTTTATACGAAGAATGTTTACGAAATGTGAATGTCGCTGCTGCGGAATATCGGAGCCGTTTCCCTAACACATCTTCCAAGTGCGTGAACTTTTGTGCAACTGCTCCAACGCCTTCGCGATACGGGTTCTGTGAAATCTTGACTTAATGACTTAAATGTGATAGAGGCTGTTTTAAATTTAGTTGAGGAGCAGCTTACTACTTCTACAAGAACCATTTCAAGGCAATTGGAGATATCCCAAAACAAAGTCTGCAGAATATTACGAGAAAACTCACTGAACCCGTATTATTTTCAGAAAGTGCAAGCTTTAGAACCTGCTGATTTCCCCAGCCATCTTGAATTTTGCAATTGGCATCAAAGTCAAATTGCAGCTGTACCCTAATTTTATTAATAAAGTGCTATGCACCGATGAGTGCAACTGAAAAAATAATTGTGCTTACGAGTAATACTAAAAATACATTTTCAATTGTAAAGCGTAGTGAAAACGTAATATCAAAATTATTAAGTTGTAATTACCTAACATTCGAAAACATTTATTTATTATTACATTTGTTTTTTTTACCAAATAAATCGATATTTAAGGAAAATCCATGCATGTATCTACATAAAAAAAATAGTGTTACTCCTTATCGTTAAATAACAGTACAAAAAATAGGTAACTAGGTTATTGACCTAATAATACGGTAGGTCAAGATTCACTCTCGAAAACTTTTATGAGCATCATGTGTGCCGTTTCAGTCTTGGACAGTTTTTTCTCACACGACACACACGATGGTTTTTTTACTTAGTATTTAAACACGAAACACTGTTCAGCTCCTCTTAATAATTTACCCATAGGGTATCGTTTCTTATGTAATGTACCTAAATCGTTTATTACTCTATTTGTTATTAGATACGATGAAGATTTGTAATTTCAATGTTAAATATTTTTTAAACTGTAACCAAACTAATTTTTTTGCAGTCATAACAGCCACATTTGGTCGGACTAAAATCCACACGCTACTCGTCGGTTTAGTTTTCAGAGGCGATTTGTTGTCAACGTATGGGCAGGAGTGTCCGGGAATCGTTTGATTGAACTGTATTTTCTACCGGAAACCCTAATGGACCGCGTTAGTTGCAATGCATAATAGAATTATTTGATTATTATTATTTGATTTCATGGGATATTAACATTTTAAATTATTGAACTGAGCAAGAAAAAATATGAGATTCTAAAATAGTCTGTACAACCGTTTATTCGTGATGTCTAATACCTAGGTAGGTACTAGGAAAATATTTCAATTTGGCAACATTGCATCAGGTCGACATCGAGTTGAACTGTGACCTGTAAACGACCAAGGCTGTGAGCGGTCAATGACAGTCTGAAAAGGGAGTTTAAATGATTTGAAAATATTTTTTACGGCGTAAATATGCATTTACAGCGAAATTTACCATATGAAGCAGTTACTACTACCCACCTTAAATTAATAATTAAATACTACTCACTTTGTAGTATTTAGGTATTTATATAAGGAAAGAAAGACTTCAAGCAAACTGTCAAAGACATTCATTTCGAGCTTATTAGCTCTCTTCAGTATGCCATAGGAAGCATGCAGTATGACATTTATTACAAAATATTAATAATTTTAAATGCAAATCTACAGGGTGTTCCACATAAGAACCGACAGAGAGCAGGTGTATGTAGGGGGTACCAAAATATTGCAATTTAACTATACTTCTTTTCTATATACGTACGAAATATGGAGGATATACCGACATATGAGTTTCTTCGAAATTGCGTCGTGCTACTTGTAAAAATATATTTCTACCACCTTTAGTGACCTAAAATTGCCAAAGAACGATATATTGAATTACTACCCATCTGAGTTTTAGCATTTGATGTAACTAAAGTTGGTAATTTTTTTTTATTTAACGAAATATGATGGATATACCTGCCAAATTTAACAAATTGTTTCTATACACTTGCTTCCATCACGAATACTTTAAGAAAATTATCCGCCATCGCTGCGCGACTCGAGATAATTTTCAAAATATTCATGACCTCAAAAAAGTTTCCGAAACTAATTTAAGCTCTTGTGATACTATAAGTGATAATTTTGGGGAAACAAGTTTAACTTGTTACTCCCACAGACAAAAATCAAACAGAGGAGTTATAAAGCTAACACCAAAACTAATGCAGTTTTGCTCATAATGACCCGCCGTAGTTGCTGCAAAAAAGCCACTCAACTTCGCAATTTAACTACTTCACCAGAGTGTCCGACGTGTTCTGAAGTACGCCCACTCTAATATGTTTTGAACTGCACGATGAACGGCACTCCATTGTTGCAAGAAGTTGTGTGAAACATGACGCTGAACGAACCGCATTTTTCTGGGTGAGACTTAAAATGCTTTCGAGGTGAGGAGATCGCTTTTGCTGATGAATAAATTATCGAATAAGGCCAATCGATACTGATATTCAATAAGCAAGTGCAGCAGGGAGCTAGGAAAAATAATGACTCCATCGTTTAATGTTAGTAAGTTCCTTATTCCCGATAAAATAACTCCAGCAAAATTTAATTATTGAAAAAGGACTTGGGTTCAGCAAACAGCAGTAATTGATATAATCGAGAAATACTGACTCTGAATTTGAAGTTGTAAAAGCTGGAGCAGTCGAAATTTATTTATGATTATTTAAGTGTACTACTTTTGTACTACCAATTATTTGCCAGCTCTTTTCAATGCTTTTATATGCAGTGGAAAAAATATGCATAAATTCATTTTTATTTAAACCCAATTAATTTATTTTCGATAAGCAAGATACATAAACTAATAGACAAAATATAAGAACCAATTAAGGATAATATATTTCCCCATTGCTTAAGATTGAGTTCCAACTAATTGGCTTTATTTTATGCCTGAAAAAATCCAATGAATTAAACTGTTGAAATGATTTTCATCGGATGGTTCTGAAAAGCAAAGTTCAGGTAACAATAAATATAATAGATTATTCAGACTACACGAAAAAAATATAATCTGTATGTAGGTACGTATAATAATATATTTAAAATTTTAAACTTCATTCAAGTGCATATGTATTAATTCAGTAATAAAATACAAGGTGAGTCAGTCATAATGTCATTCATGTCAATAGGTAACGTGGCGCTTCTGGTACGGTACAAGCTTTCTGATGACGCACCCATACGACAATTGAATGCCGGATTAAACATCGTTGCCACATCATGTTTACATACATAATATCGTCTAACACTTCAGAGTGTTATTCAATTTTACCACCATTTAATCGCACTTTCTGCATTTCCCGCATTTTGTTTCCCCCCAAATTTAGAGATCACACCACACATTTGGACGGGGGATGAAAAAAATACAAGCAGTAGTTTGTTAATTTCGGTCTCGTGTATTGGTCGTAAAGTCACAATGCCTAATTTTACCATTTTCGAATATGCGAAAATGGTAGTTTTATACGAAGAATGTTTACGAAACACGAATGTCGCTGCTGCGGAATATCGGAAACTTTCCCTAACAGACAACAAGTGCGCGAACTTTTGTGCAAGTTCTTCAACGCCTTCGCGATACGGGTTCTGTGAAATCAAGTCGGGAACTTGCGGTACATCGGTAAAATGACTTAAATGTAATAGAAGCTGTTTTAAATTTAGTTGAGGAGCAGCTTACTATTTCTACAAGAACCATTTCAAAGCAATTGTAGATATCCCAAAACAAAGTCTGTAGAATATTATGAGAAAACTCACTGAACCCGTATTATTTTCAGAAAGTTAAAGCTTTAGAACCTGCTGATTTCCCCAGCCATCTTAAATTTTGCAATTGGCATCAAAATCAGCTGTATCCTAATTTTATTAATAAAGTGCTATGCACCGATGAGTGCAACTGAAAAAATAATTGTGCTTACGAGTAATACTAAAAATTCATATTCATTTGTAAAATGTAGTGAAAACGTAATATCAATATCAGGAAAATTCATGCATGTATCTACATAAAAAAAATAGTGTTACTCCTTATCGTTATTGACCTAATTATTGTTACTATACAGGGTGAACCTATAAGTTCAAATATTTTAACTGTAATTCGTCATAAAGATGAGTCTAGTAAAGTCATTTCTAAAAATTTCAGATATTTACGGAGATATATATATTTTTTTAAATACACACATTTTGAGGACCGCTGACCAGATAGACCACTGATGTATCCTAATAAAATAAACCATATGATTTACTGAAGGCGAGGTTGCCATATCATCTGTAAGATAAATAATTTTTTAACGTAAATTCAATTTTTGCCGTTATTTTTAATTTAAAAACACTTGTTTTTAGCAATAAGTAAAGTAAAGTTATCATAAACTATTAAAATATGAATTTCTGCAAGTTCAATACTATCAATTAAAATGTTTAGGAAGTTAGTTTGCTCAATGATTCCAAAAAATATCCATAAACCTGTATAAAAGCTCACCTACTTACTGAAAAACCAACTATTTACAGTTATCCATATTTCGCAAGTTAATACCATTGTACACTGTTAGAAAGGTTATCACAAATTATCCCCTTAAATTATTTTATGAAGAATAACAAAAAAACTATGATTTTCAAACATCTTAGAGTTGTCTAACCATACCGTACTTCGTAGTAGGTGAAACAGATTTTAAAAATAAACACCAAACATGAAGTAACAAAATAACTAACTTGATGTATGCGTTCAATATAATGAGAAGGCAACGTAAAATATTTAAAAGCAGAATCACATGCAAAAAGAACTGGTGCCGTAGGCACAGATAACAGGTAGGTGTCACGAGCAGTAGGCGAATTATCCCACACAAGCCCCATCCTGTAGGATGGATAGAGGTTATGTTAATGTTGATTCCGATGCACTAGTATGATTCAGGGCAAAGGAATAAGCTGTGGGAAAGGTAAGTGGAAACAAAACATGTAATATTTGTGAAAAGGGATTTGATAATTTCAATACACGTAAAATGAAAGTTAATATGAGATAGTTTTGCATCTTCTGAAACCGAAATAAGCTAATGGTTTCTTTAAGTAATGTACTGCTTGACGCATCTCTTTTAAGAGTTTCGGCACTAACTTATAAAACGTATTTAATAATACGGTAGGTCAAGATTCACTCTCGAAAACTTTTATGAGCATCAGGCGTGCCGTTTCGGTCTTGGACAGTTTTTTCTTGACAACACGATGTTTTCTTACTTAGTATTTAAACACGAAACACTGTTCAGCTTCTCTTAATAATTTCCCATGGGGTATCGTTTCTTATGTAATGTACCTAAATCGTTAATTACTCTATTTGTTATTAGATACGATGGAGATTTGTAATTTCAATGTTAAATATTTTTTAAACTGTAACCAATCTAATTTTTTTGCAGTCATAACAGCCACATTTGGTAGGACTAAAATCCAGACGCTACTCGTCGGTTTAGCTTTCAGAGGCGATTTGTTGTCAACGTATGGGCAGGAGTGTACGGGAATTGTTTGATTGAACTGTATTTTCTACCGGAAACCCTAATGGACCGCGTTACTTGCAATGCTTAATAGAATTATTTGATTATTATTATTTGATTTCATGGGATATTAACATTTTAAATTATTGAACTGAGCAAGAAAAAATATGAGATTCTAAAATAGTCTGTACAACCGTTTATTTGTGATGTCTAATACCTAGGTAGGTACTAGGAAAATATTTCTATTTGGCAATATTGCATCAGGTCGACATCGAGTTGAACTGTGACAGAAAGGGAGTTTAAATGATTTAAAAATATTTTTTTCGGCGTAAATATGCATTTAGATTTTTTAATCGTCTCCTCTTAAAATTAATGACATTATGACTGACTCACCCTGTATATATGATATAAATAGTTACATATTCTTGACATTTAAGCATTATTACACTTAATTCAACACTGTTCTTTCATAAAATGTCACCAAATTAAAAAATAATATTTTGTTAAAATATGGATGAAATATTAAATTATTAATTACACAATAGGTTATCCTTCCTTAAATTATAAGTTTATAGATATGCAGGAATTAAAATTATTAATATATTATAATAAATGTCATACTATAAAAGTTTAAATTCTGCAGTAGCAATAAGGCAAAATAATAATGTTTATAGATTATATTAATACAACACAGCTCTTCTCAGTATGCCACTCTAGGAGAGCTAACGAGCTCAAAACCGTTATATGTCTGGTGTACCACTAATGAATGACTTTGACATATTGTTATGAGTCTTTATCTCCTTATATAAGTAGTCCAGAATTATTAGTGAACATTTTGCAATGCTTATAATGGGGAAATTTCGAAGAGAAATTATGATTAAAAAAAAGCAGGTCCTGTTTGACGAAATCGTATGGTTTCATCAAAGCAAGCCGATCTTCATGAAATTTTACAGGTCGTCATAATTTATCATTCTGAATAACTTTTTAAAATAAGATTTTACTTATTTTCAAAGGAAATGGCACTTTACCTGACGCTATAATAGTTTTTACTCAATATTTCAAACTCACTGAACATTTCAAATGGGATTATTTCAAAAATGGTTACTTTTAACGACTTCAATAAGATATACCCAGATGGATACACTAAGCTGCAAAAAATGTCTACCGTTTAAAAGAAGCATGATGTGTCATAAGTAGTTTCCTTTACTAATGACGTCAAAATTAGAAACAAATTTTAGTTTCTTGTCCCAAAAAGCACTGATCTGCGAAATGCATCCAAATATTTGGATTTTTTAAAAAGTAATTTACTTACAATACAATTTTAACTTTGACACTCTGTATCCTTTTAGCCATCACCTTTTGGATTATTACATTACGGAAATATACTTTTCACAAGATTTTCTGAGTACTGGATTTTAAGAAAGTATACTTGAAGTAATACATTTAAAAAGATCATGCCTTGTCTAATAACGGTTTATTTGGCATTTCCAACGCTAAAATTTAATGATACATGGAAAGCGTTGAGAAATAAAACAATTGCCGTGCCTTGTTTTCTGGGAAATAAAATTGGCAATCAAAAGCTCCTTACCTTTTCGTTCCACGGTTATGAGGATTTTTATTGTTCTCGAAATTATTTTACTCGGTTTATTTTATATTTATTTTGGACGTAACTGTACTTTCGGGTTGTAAAATGTATACTTCGTATTGTGCAGGATATTTTGCTTGCTGGTTTGTATTTTTATACTGCTTAAACATTTGCTGCTTTTATAATAGCGTTGAATATGTAAGTAAGAGTATTAAAATTGAAACTTGTAGAGTTGAGGAAATAATTCTATCTAAATAATAATAATAGTATCTCTACCCTTCATTCTTATCACAAGGATTAACCGAGAAGTCGGGAGACTTGTGCGGGAAAGGAGGAGGCATATTATTATTAAGCAGCCGCATTGGCGCCCAGGAACGGCTTGCGTTGGTAGGCGGGAATGAGGGAAACCTGGAAAACCTCATTAATTAGGGGGATGGTCAAACACCAACTGGTATCAATCTCTCACACTGATCCAAGCCAACGTTCTTCCACCCTACCATACCCGTAGAGAGTGTGCCAATCCTCTCCACAAATATAGCTGACTAAGGTTATATTTTACCTTAGTTGTTTCTCTACGCGGGGCTATCAAAAAATTTGGTAGATATATGATGTATATATGTATACATATTATTTTCTCTGCTAAAATACACCTTATACACTATTACACATACACTGAAATAAAAGCACTGCCATAAAATTTAAAAAAAAGTTTAAAGGCGTCCAGATCATGAGATACAATAATGAAGTGGATAGTAATGGACTCAATTACAATGTTGTCAGTCTGAAATACTTTTTTAAGAAGAAAATATGTTCCTGGATCTTGTTGCTCACTAGGTACCAAAATTATGAGCAAATTTGAATTTATCATGATAAAAAACCCCGGGATACTAAATACATCGAAGTTATTTAAAAAAATTGAAACGAAAATTTTAATTTTGACTGTGATTCGGTTACTATTACTATATAATCACATTATTATGACGTCACAAACACCTGTTACTCTGTACAATTCATTGTGGGGCACCCTGTAGATAGTCTTAATATAAAAACTCGCACAGTCAAGAACGTAGAATTACCAACTACCAATGTAACTTTATAGTTATTTACTTTTTTCTGAACTTTGCCCGTTTGCGAGACTTTATTTAAGTCGTGGTGTTTTAAATTTCGCTTTGTAATCCTGGTGGAATACGTGACCTGTGCAATTTGCCGTCCGGGTTGCACTCCGTCAAAGCCCTAATGACAGGCATTTCAATGCCGCCGTTTGTGAACAGATCCATTACCGAGGTTGCTGTCCAATTTACCGACGAGTTTAATATGTTAAAAACCACTTTGTACCCCAGCAAAAAATCCAATATACAGAGTTGCAATAATCTAGGATTAGTAAATTTGTGACACTGTACAGCGATAATTAAGTTATTTGTGTAAGATAAAAATGTAAATTAATAAGTCAATTTGTAAACCAGAATATGTAAATCATTATTTATTTATTTAATTCAACCAATGAGAAAAAATCATTTCACATGATGAAAGAGCGCATCAAAAGCAAATAACAAGAACAAGTAAAAACAGTAAAAGTAATTAAAACAAAACGACAAAATGATACAAAAAATATAAACAAAAAATTTGGATAAATAGTACAGAATAACAAGTACAACAATATCACAAGTATACGACAAAATAAAATATAAATTATAGTCAAAATCAGAGTCATATTAGTACAACAGTAGGGGGCAAAGAATATATTTTTAGACCAAGCGTTAACTATAGGAATTCTGTAGTTAATAATTGAGTTAAGCATAAGCATTGCAAAAACCCTCTAGAAAATCTTTACTACACCTTTTCTAAAGTTGTTATATGACTGTTATAAATTGGTGACCAAATTACAGCGGCATACTCCAATTTAGGTCAAACAACGTTGTTAAATAATAATCGTAATGTATACATGTCTTTAAAATCTTTACAATTACGTTTGATAGAACCTAAATTTTTGCCCCAGCCATGCACTTCTCCATGCGTTTAGTGAAAGTTGATTTATGATCAAAAATAACTCCAAGGAAACGAATGCAGTTATTTTTTCGAAAAAACGACATATTTAGAAACATTTGATAGTAGCCTGTTACCATAAATTAGGCACGTCCAAGCTAAGCTACAGTTGTACACAATCCGATTCAGAGTTAATATTTAAATAAAACCTTAGGTCACGGAAAGAAGTGAACATTAAGATCCTGAGCGATATCATTAATAAAGAGAGTGAAAGCAGTGGGCATAGTATCGAGCCTTGTGGCACACCTGACATTTGATAAAAAAAACTCGTATCGTACAAATTGAACTCGATGGGATATATGATTGCAGCATGTGTAAAACAGATATACTGACACCAAGTCAGTTTACGCAATAGATTACCGTAATCAAGCTTGTCAAATGCTTTGGAGAATCATTATAGATGACATCCATCTGACCTCTCCTATTTAACGCATGAGCAATAAACTGGGCACTACACACAAGATTCGACACTGTGGATTTGCCACCAGGTTCTTTGTATGAAAGGACAAATGTCATGAATCAGTATTTCAACAATTTTATAAAAGTTGCATAAAATTGCAATAGGTCTGTAATTTTCAATCTCATTTTTACTATCTTTCTTAAAAACGGGACATACTCTGGATTGCTTCCATAAGTCAGGTAAAGTCTGGCAATTAAGAATATGATTTGTAGAGAGATGTGTAAAAGACGGTAGCACAATCTTTCTTATCGACTTAATAATACTGTCTTTTATAAACACAGCAATACAGGAAATTGCAAGATCGAGTTCATAATCTGTAGATGTAATATAAGAGTTGAGAAATAGTGAGGAAAAGCATTGACAATGTCCTGGGGATTTTCAAAATTCTTATTGCGACATCTTAAGTTTATCGAAGCAGTAGTCCAATGCTGTGAAAACTGCATACTTCTATGTCTTATAGTTTCCTAGATACTCTGCAGTTGCAACAAAATTAGAACACTCTGTACAAGTGCGGAAAGAGATGTTTTAGATGACATTATTGCAACTTCTAAAATAGAAAAATATGCAACATACAGGGTGTTAAAAAAAGAGTGTAAAATATTTCAGGAGGTAATAGTATGAACCAAAATAAGCAGAAAAGTCTTAATAAACATGGGTCCGCAAAGTAACGGTTGCGGAGATATGGACCACTATTCGTTTTTCAAACATTTTATTTTATTAGAAATAAACCGACAAAGGAAGCTTTTAACAAACAAAAAACAAAGTTACAGAAGATGTCAAAGTGCCCTCCGTCCATTTCTAAGCAGGCAGACACCTTCGTCTCAGCGATATTCGAACTCTTTCGAAAACACCCTCCTTGGTTTGGATTTCTTGACACTTTTGATTAATCCGTAGCTACAGCTCTTCCAGGCTATTTACAGGAGTACCATACACTAATGTCTTCAAATATCCCCAAATAAAGTAATCTAGAGGGTTCAGATCAGGTGATCTTGGAGGCCATAAAACAGGTCCGGCCCTTCCTACCCATCTATGCGGAAGTGTAAATGCTCTCTAACGGCCATGGAAAAATGAGCTGGAGCACCATCATGCTGGAACCACATTTGTTGCATTTTTTACTGTATTAGAAAGGTATTTTAAGCTAATATAAATCAAATCTCCTACAATTTTGTAGTTAGATATTTAACTCAACTTAAAGCAGGCCACCTGAAGAAGCAATCCTAAAAATGCAGAAATAGGTCAGATCTCATCTATTGTGGTTAAATTATTGTCGTGTTCCAACTGCCAAAAGTGAAGTTAGATCTTTATAGAGCATTTTCATTAAAGCAAGGTTAGTAAATTTAGATAGATTTAGATTTAGATTTCTTTAGATAATTATTGAATAGAGCTTTGTCTGTGGAATTGCTCATTAGCATACCTAGATGTTTGGTATCAGAGAACATACATATGACTTCATTGATAGGAATTGTAGGAGATTTGATTTATATTAGCTTAAAATACCTTTCTAATACAGTAAAAAATGTTACAAAAGCTAATAATAAGGAATATATGGGTAGATATTGTGGGTGTAATTCAACGCTGGTTGGGGCTTTTGTCCACAGAGTAGTTAGTTTCACACAATATTATTAATACCTAAAAATATAAAAAAACACATTTGTTGCCTCTGATTCCAAGGAATGTCTTCCAAAAACTGATACAGTGTGTTCTGCAGAAAGTTGAGGTAAGCAGCGCCTGTTAATCGGTTTGGTAAAACAACAGGACCTAGAACCCTGTCTTCTACAATACCCATCCAAATGTTTAATGAAAAACGTGCCTGATGTCCAGATTCTATTAGAGCATGAGGATTTTCGTCAGCCCAAATATGCGTATAGTGAAAATTAAACACTCCATTTCTTGTGAACCCGGCCTCATAAGTAAAAAGAATGTTTGCAAGAAAACGAGGGTCTTCAGCATCATGACGTAGAAACCAGCGACAAAAAACCAAACGCGCTTGATGATCATTATATTGGATTTAAGACCTGTACTCGTTGCACATGGTATGGATAAAGCAGTTGCTCGTGAAGCATTCTCCAAACAAGAGAACCATTAATTCCTACCTCGGCTGATATTCTCTCGGCACACTCGTACCTAGATTCTGCTCTACCAGTGCTAGAATTTCTTCTTCTGTTCTAGGAGTGGATACCGACCTTGGTCTTCCAGATAAATGGCACTGTTTGCTCAAGAAATCGGTATCACGCAATCTTTGGTAAATTCTTCCAAACATGCGTTGTGAAGGAATCTAGCGATTTGGAAAAGCATCAACATAAAGACGTCGCGCTTCGGTGGTGTTCCCATTAGCACGACCATACATGAAATGTATGTCTGTAAATTCTGTGTTAGAGTAACCAGCCATAGCGAAAGAAAATTTGTGCACTAAGAACAACTGTCAAATACGTACAGTTTATTTCACTAAAAATCAAACAACTATTATAAGAAAATACACAACATTTTTGCAAAATAAAAAAAAGGGGCTAAAAACATAAAACATTCCATATCTCCGCAACCGTTACTTTGCCGACCCATGTTTATTGAGACTTTTCTGCTTATTTTGGTTCATACTATTACCCCCTTAAATATTTTACACTCCTTTTTAACACCCTGTATACACATAAATCATAAGTATGTTCTAAATGATGAAACGCATTTTCATAAAATCCGGTCAGTAGATACATTCATAAACTTTGTCAATTCGTGGATGTCATGTGCGAGTACTAGCCTATGATACAAGAGTAGCCTGCATACTCAAGTAATCGATACAAAATTGGGGTTAGACTAAACAAGAACTTTAATAACATTTCCAATCTGTAGCGTTTATTTGTCGATTAGCGTAGAATCGAAACCGATCCGTCTCCTATAATGGTATATTCATAACATTGTAAAACAAGTACTTGTAACTCTGGAACTGATATTATAGTAATCGTCGATCCGGAACAGCAATTAAGACAAGGACGGACTGATTATTTGAACATCCGCTTCCAATTTGAGTAAAACTAAATACCGTAGCTCGAAAATCAACTGCGCAATAACTTAATGTCGGGGCTGGAGTTTCCCTGGTTGTATGTTGCCGTTAAATGAATTTTATGAGTAGATAACAGAGTGCGCTCCACTAAAATACTAATTAGATAGTACTTGTAAGTGTATTCATGATTTTTAATCTCTATGCCAGTTTTAATTAGGAAATAAACTAGAAATTAATGTGAATTATTCCGCAACAAAAAAGAGCTTCGTTAGATTTGAAATAAATGAATGAAAATAGCATTTTTATGTGAGATTGAGATGAAAATTTGCTACCACTATACTCGAGTTTCAAAATAGCAGAAAGTAACTAATTTACAGCAGTTAGATGAGGGTTGCAGGAGGCAAGATTCCATAGGCGTACGACTTGAGAAGGGTTCAACACCTTATCCGTCATCTTAGCATTTGAATACAACATGTTTTGTAAATACACAAAGAATAAGCGAAAAAATAAATTTGCGAAGAGTAAGTACTAAAAAATTATTACAAATTAAACATCGTGTCCGTTATTTTGTATTTTACACAACCTAATGCAGTCGCCATCTGTAGGCGACTAGGGCAATGTGCACTTTACACCGACACATTTTGAAACTTCTTCTGCTGTTTGCGGATTAAATTTTGTTAAATTAAATAATAGCAACAATATTAACAACAATCGACGATGTTTGCATAAAATAATTAGTACTATTTTAAACTATAACATCAAAAGATGTTTACAGTATTCTGTAAAAATCATTTCTTTAACTCTTAGAATATAATATTCTAAGCTTTGACCACTGTTATTACAATGCAAAATTTTAGGTTATGGTTCAGTTTTAGTGACTAATATTTAGTCCGAAACGTTTTATAGTAATTACATAAAATATTTCCCTATAACATGTGCTCTTTGTTTTTCTAGAGTCGAGGACAATCGTACAAGATTTTATACTAATTAAAGACTGCCACGGGTGCATTTCAAGTTTTCTATTAGTACGAATGCAAGGTACTGCAGCTAACCGGATTAAATGTTATCTATCGGGTATTTATTATTAATAAAATTGTATATTTCCGTCGTTTATACATTTGACAACGCTGTAAAAACGATGACGATTGCCATAGGCGCCGATTTTCCGGGAGAAGAGAGGGTTTTGCACACATTTTTTTTGTCTTTTAGGCCTCCCTGAGCATATGGTTTAAAATTTTGTACTTATTTCATATTTAACCCTATAATTATCTGCAAGCCTTGCAAATATGTAACGCCAGGTCATAATTGGCTAATATTATGTACAGTAAAAATAAAATACCTTTCTGAAAAATACTATATGTAACTCATTTTCATAGAATAATTCATCAACAAAATCAGATGAGATTTGCAGGGATTTCAAATAATGAATGTATCCGCCTTTATTTATAGTTCCTGAGCAGTGGCTATTCCCCACTCTCCCCCAAATATTTCACTTCTAATACCTCTGACAGTAAATCCTTAAGAGACGGAAATAAATTTAGAGAGGCTCTGGTCAACGCTATTATAAATAATCCGAAAAATAAATGTCTTCCTCGCACACTTTAACATCCAATTCGGAGCCGGTCGGCGCTCGTATCACTGAAAACAGTGCTCTGTATATTCTTGAGGCTGTGATAAATTGATTCTCTGGCATTACGCTAAAAGTATTTAATACCACCAAGTCTCATGCATTTACCACCTCTGTAACCAACAAAAAAATCTTCCATGATCGGTATAACTAGGACACAGGGCAAGATATTTTCGTATTACTTGGACCATATTCACATTTCCGATTCTCCCGGCAGTGATAAAGAATTCTCGGAAAACTGTGGTTTTCATATCTGGTATGAAGATATAAAAAATGTTGCCTTAATTTTTTACATTTTCTAACAGCAAATTAGTTAACTCGTCCACTCTGCATGCGCCTCCAAATCCAATAATTAAGGCAACCTTAAATTATGCATTTATGAATTTCAAGTAGCAAACATTTTCTTGTTCTTACCTTTGTTAACAAGAATTTTGTATCATCGGCATCTTACATCTTTCGAAACATCCTCTTTTGTTAATATTCTTGACTTTTTTTGTTTGTATTCCACTGATTGCTTTTCAGAAAAGCAATTAAATGTTGAATTTACTGATCTCAACATTTTGCTGCATACAGATTGTAGACCGCAGCATAGAATAGAACGCCCAAAGACTTGATGATTTGTACTTCCTTGGATAATTCTTTAAAAAATGCTAATAATACCTTTTCCTTTGCTTCATATTTTATATTCTTAGATGCACATAATGAGTGAATCGGTTATAAAATTATTAGTACTTGGTTCTCGATTTATTTGGTACAAGCACAGCATAGGTAGACCAACAATTTCACTCCATTGTTGGCACTTTGAGCTCTCTTCAGTTTTCTGAGGTGACCTCGAAATGTGAGTGCGATAGCACATCCGATGGAGTTTACAGAATCGGTGATCAGGACCGGAATAAGAATTTTTTCCACATGAAAGTTTACGTTGTATCTATCCACATTATGTAATAATTAATTACAGTTATGAATAGGTAATTCAGCATGTATTGTCTGAAGCTATTTATTTGTGGCATAATTTTAGTTTTTCTTTAGTTTCATTGGGTTTTTGCACACTTATTTAATAAATTTTTATTTTTTCAGAAGTGTGGCAAAAACCCAATAAAACTAAAGAAAAGTTCAACATGTATATGCATGTGAAAATATTACGGTGTGAAAATTTGATTTTCTTCTTTAAACTCTTAAAAAAAGAGTTTAAAATATATATTACACCACAGAACATTTTTATTTATTTATTTACTTTTTTATTATTAGTATTACAGTTTTTTATGGAATTTTTTTTAATTTAAAATTAATTTGACATTTGAAGTTTAGTGAAAAAATAATTTATTATGATTTTTTTTTGTCAAATGATCTACGTAAGACAGAAGACAAGTATTTTTCATAACAGAAAAATTATGTTTACTTAACAAGTGCAGTAAAATGTAAATTTGGAAAAAATTAGTACCTAAATATTTATATTCTTTATTATTTTGTTTTGAAACTTATTCTCATTATAGTGACTACGAGAAATATGATCTTCTACATAATTTGAAGATGATCCGTCTTGTGCAGGAAACGTTGGAACGGCCTCTTTGCGTAATCTATTGCGCGAATCGTTTCAAATGTCTTTGACATAGTTTCTATGAACTATTACTAATCCTGAGCAGCTTTTCTAATAAATCTTCTCTATTAGAAGTCTATGCACAGAACTTTGCTCTGAAATAAAAATTTGTATTTGTGAAAAATATAAATATGTATATTTTAAACTTCACTTTCATTGGGTCGGTCAATGGTCGCGCGGTTTAAGGCGTCAGTACTTGAATTGAGGTGACTAGATCGGTGTTGGTTCGAGCCCAGCTGCCGGTAGACCGTATATAAGCTATATTCGTGGAGAGGTTTGGCGCCCTCTCTGCGGGTATGGTAGGGTGGAAGAATGTTGGCTTGGGTCAATGTGAGAGATTGATACCGGTTGATATTTGATTACCCCCCTAATTAATGAGGTTTTCCAGGTTTCCCTCATTCCTGCACTGAATAGTGGTTAGGGCCTACCAACGTAAGTCGTTCCTGGGCGCAAATGCGGCCTGCTTAATAATAATATGCCGCCCCCTCTCCCGCACAAGTCTCCGACTTCTGGGCTAATCCCTGAGATTAGAATGAGGGGTAGAGATATTATTATTATTATTATGAGAAGTATTTATATTCCAATGTTATACTTAAGACATAAGTTAATAGGTAAGGCAGTAGTAGTAAAATATAATTTATGGTTTTTACAGTATATTAAGATTACTTACCTATTTATGTCTTTAAGAAATTTAAAGAAACTTAAATTACTATTAGATGATGTGTTTAAACATCTAACTGCTGCGCAGCGACTCGTTCCTCGATTCATGCTCAAAATATTGCTTTAATACGACTCTGTATAACCGATGTTCGCACTCCCAGAGTTGCATGTAAACAGAGGTCTCTGCAGCCTGAAATGTATGCGCGAGCTGCTATGCGCGATTTATTATTCTGGCCCGAGTGATTTTCGTGGTCTCCCTATGCTGTGATAAACGTGAAGTTGCATCAGCTTTTTCAATTTCAAGAGGCTAGTTTTCTGTTTCTGAATCACTCATTATTTCAATCAACACCACTATTTTCACAAGAAAATGTAAAAACGAAAACTCAATTTTGTTTATAACAAGTTTAACAGGAAGTTTGACAGGTTACCATAACAATGCCTTTGTTTCTTGATTTTGAATCAAAACTTACAAACTGGATCTGATTTTGGATTTCTCAATTTAAGGCAGTTGTAAATACAATTTTTTGTAGTTCTAGGTAAAATTTTATATAGTACACGTGGGATAGCGGCATTTTTTATTACATTCGTGCAAATGTCTCACTCATGTATAATAATGCCTATATCCCACTTGTGCTATAAATAACTATTAGAGAGGCTCTGGTCAACGCTGTTATAAATAATCCGAAAAATAAATGTCTTCCTCGCACACTTTAACATCCAATTCGGAGCCGGTCGCAGCTCGTATCATCGTCATTATTGCCATTATGAATATGCAACGTGTCTGGCAAGCGATTCTCAGTTGTTTGCATCCGCCTGTTGGGAAATGGCATGGAAAGTCCCTGGCCATTTGCAGAGTGCCTCTGGAAGCCATTTCCGATTGTTGGATGCGAATGGCCCCATTCAGCGGAAAGCTTCTGCATTCTTTTGTAAAATTGAAGTTTTCATACAAGTTAATAGAACATTTGTTGGGTGGAATGGCTTACTTTCCAGGATATTAGGGCATATATAAACACGTTACGTTAGCCCGTCACACAGGAACTTCGCAGTTATGTTCGGTTGAATAAATATTGGTAGAAGAATAATATTTTCGGTATTTTCTGCGGAGTGATTTAAATAGTTGGTTTTTACACGAAACAAAGGATTTGTAAGCGCAGACTGCTTTGTTTAACTTACAAAGTCATGCAGATTCAAACGAACACACTTTGAGGGTTATCAGAAAACAATGCCAGTGTATTATATAGGGTGTCTGGTAAGTATGTGGCATATTTATAGTACTCCTTAACGGAGTTAGGTTTACCCAGCGATTTACCTTTTGAACCCACATATATATTTTAATGAAATTTTAATATTTTATGTACGCCATAAAGCCTCATAAAACCATACTATAGTATGTTTTACACTGCTATAAAAATCAGGTACGGATTTACCACTACACTCGTTAGGTCAAAATTTTGACAGGCGTCATTTTATAGAGGTCATTCCTCTTTAAAAAAGGTACTCTACATGTTTTCGATAAAATCAGTCGGACGCTGGAAATCGGTTTTTCTTACTTGGGTACGTCGATTCGCGCCGCATAAAATTACCGCAAGCCCCTAATCCGTTAAAACAAAAGTAAGCCCAGGCTGGTAAAAATTCAGTTTCGACATTTACGAATTCCGAAGGCTCCTCGCAGCGGCAGTTTGTCTTAGCTGACGGTCCCGCTGCAGGAACGAGTTAATCTGCGCGCCCATAAATTGCTCGAATTTGGCCTAATTCGAGCCCTGATACCATCTAGGCCTTTGTGAGCCCATTAAACCGGAAAAAGCTAAACGATCAAATGCTGCGGCCAGAAATTAAAACCCAGATAGCCGTCCGCGCAACAATCGTTCATTAATAATTAGAAGCATAAATTTCCAGGAACATCTGTGTCACTAATTACCCCAAACTTAATTACTAGCTAATAAAGATTCAAGCTCGCGAAATTGAAACCAGTAAATAATTTATTTCGTTCCGAAAAAACTACTGGATTAGTACAAGGTTGTCATTACTCAATATAAATGTCAAGCGTATAACTTTTGTGCTTAGAAAATGTTTTCTCATTGAGAAAATATTGATATGTTGCTAATTTATGGCGATTTTTTCTTTCATATGATTATTATTCCGCGAAGGTGTTAGATCTGATGACTTTCCGGACCACTGAATGGGTCCATTAAGCCAATTCATTATTCTTAACTTTGCGTTTTAAGCCCTAGTTCATTCGTATCAAAAATAGGATTTGGGGCTTCTTAGAAACTAGACTTTTTTCTAAGTTAACTAGCGCAAAATCAGATCCTTATCGCGAATTTTATGAAATTAGTTTCAAGATACCTAAAGAGGTCGCTCAAGTGGTTAATTTGGTTAAGAAAAAGTAATTATCGATTAATATTCTGAGAAATACCCTAAACAAATTGACTTCCAACAAAAGTTACACCCTGTAAAAACTAACTCTTCAAAATTGGTGTTTTATTAAATAATGTGAATTAAATTCAAATTAGGACACAATTATGTCTCTACAACTACTTCATTATGGTTAAATGTGCAAAATTCCATATCATAATTTCTGTTTAGCAGAAAATATGCAGCGTAACGTAACGGTTGAATATCCCATGAGTTAGTATTATGAGTGGAATAGTTTCAGTTCAAAAGTGGATTACATTACGTTCCAGTCAATGAGCTATCCAATAATAATTTCCATTATATTGCAATTTAGAAAATCTAGGCCAATCCGCATGATTTGAGATCCACTTTTACAAGAGCTGTTAAAGAAATTAATGAGAGGCTATATTATGTTAGCAAATACCCCATAACATCCACTTTAGAACATTTCAGGCGTTCGGTATGCTGACAAAAATGATATTAAACCTACATGTAGTGTATCTATTAATGTAACATATGCTATCGTGAATAATTTTGTCCTCCAATAAGTCCTGTAATATATGTATGATGCTGCTGTCATTAGGATTAAATCTACAAATAACATCTTTTATGATGCCATCGAAATGTTTATCATAAAACGCTACGACTTCTAACCAAGTATCCCATCTAGTTATAACTGGTTCGGGAGGCAGATTTATGCCTGGTAAAGTCTCTCTAAAACCTCTCTTCTGGTAGCGCTTTAATGAAAACTTTTTTGACAATGGATACAAAAGAGTTTACTAAAAGAAAACTTCTCCTTATTCTCCCAACTACCCGATTAAGTGCGATGTATCGTATTTGTATATTTTTGAGATAAAATCTGTCCTGCATTTAACATGTACGCGGCTGCATCACTTAGAATTACAAGAACTTTATCTGAAGCATCTTTATCGGGCCATATACAGGGTGAACCTTAAATAAGTACAAATATTTTAACCAGCAGTACAGTTCACTGTGTAGAACACATAATTAATAGTTTTTTTACAAAAAAAATCAGGAATCAAAAAGTCAAGTTTTAAATAAATTTCGCGATTCTTCAACAGAAAACTTGTTGAGGACCGCTGTTCCGGGAGTCATGGTGGATGTGAATTCCACAACATTGCCAGTATTACACTAATGTCTTCGAATAGGCTCCAACAAATATGTTTATTTATGAAATTATTCATCTCCTCCCCTTTGCCATTCCTATACCTCACCCATAAATTGAAAATGTAAACCAGATTCTCTACTCACAATCATAGTTTCCAGAAGTTGTTCCTTATCCATGTTTACTACATTCGAACTGAGTTATCACAATATGTTATCGTTATCAGTATCACTGATTATCACTATTTGATAAATATGCTTTTAGCATGTCAACCTTTTCACTCCTCGAATAATAGTCAATCACACTGTATTTCACGAACAATATTAATTAAATACACAAGACACTTAAGATAAAAACACTGCCCGTGACAATAAAAAGACGATTTAAATACGTTTTATACGTTAGTACCGCAACTCTTAAAACAGATGCGTCAAGCAGTGTATTACTTAAAGAAACCATTAGTTTAGTTTGGTTTCAGAATATGCAAAGTGTATTGAAATTATCAAATCCCTTTCTACAAATATTACATGTTTTGTTTCCACTTGAGTAGGTAGGGATAGGGACACAGTTTATTTCATGGCTGTGCAAGTAGCTTAAGGAAATGTGCAACAGAGTAACAGAGTAGGGATGGAGCCTCGGCCAGGGAGGTGAGAAAAGACGCAAGGAAAAGGAAGTAACTTTCAATTTATTACTAGTTTTTCCTCACTGCAAAATCTAGTGTCTTTAAATTTATCACTATATAATTTAGTAATTTTTCCTCACTGTCTCTGTTTACGTATAGCTGACTCGATTTCTTGATATTTTTTATGGTTATATTACTGAGACAATGTAAATATCAAAAATACAAAAAAGAAAAAGGCAAGTAGTTAAGAGTACAATATTTCTAAATAAATGTAGGTATTGATACCAATAAATTTAAAATTAATTCTTCTGAATTTGCTGTTAGAATGGCTCATATAAAAATGTGAATTTGCAAATTAATTTAAAATAAGCTTTTCACATTTAACACTTAATAATAATTGTAGGTAAGGAAACATATGACACAAAAGTTAGGACCAGATGGGATCGAAACGAATATATAATATGAGCTAGTTGTCTGCTGGAATCGAAACAATTACATAAACTATGGGTCTGTGATATTGGATATCGGTATACAAACAGGCTGTGATCTTTGTCATCTCTATTGAAATATGATAATAGGAAAGTTATAAATCATGTCAAATCTCATTACAGCATCATCTGTTCATTGATTATATGAATTGTTAGTATATATAATTTCGATGATATGTTATCGGTAAGTTAAGTTAGTTATTCTTGCAAATAATTATATATTGTGCCAAAAATTCGTTTCTAAATTGCTACCATGGGATTCTAATCATTGGAAATATGGAAAACAATGTTTTACCAAATACTGTCAGAATGTTTTCCTTTGTGATAGTTATTTTATAGATTCTGATTTTGTGGTAAAATTTGTAATCTGTATTGTACAAAATACTGTTTCTAAACGTACATACATTCAAAATCTAATAAACAATTTGAAGGTTCTAAACAACAACTAGAACAAACTCAATTACTGTCACTTAATACAAATTCTTTTCCGATAGATAATACGATAGTCCATGTTGTTCAAGCACTCTTGCTAATAATCATGATGATGTAATGAGATATTCCAAACATTGATAACAATTCTCCTTAGACGAACAGTTTAATATGGCGTTTAAGAAACAATTTTAACAAAAAATTTAAGTTTCTGCATAGAAGTATTTATTCAGAATAAATTTGATTAATATTAAAATAGATTATTACTAATTGGTATAACATAATCATTCATAATAATACCTTATTCTATTATGCAGAATGTTGTGATTGACTTTTTATAAATGTATTTATTGTTTTGTGATATAATAAATTTTTTTACCATAATACAATGTTACCATCATAACTGGTATTGTTGCATATACTCTTTTAAACATTATTGTGAAACAAAGAACAAAAGTGAAGTTAAATAAAATAATTTGAAAAATTCCTCTTAAATTAAATATCTGTTTTATCGACTAAGTCGGTAAGTTATGAAGTAAACATTATTACCGACTTAGCGATCTTATTTTTAGTTCAATTATTTTGGTTGCCAGGGACAATGAGGGCGACACGTCGTTTATATGTCAATGCCGTTTCGATGGTGGCACAATAAAAAGGACCTCCTTCTAGTATATATTCTGTGGTTTATTTCTTTGCGCTGGACCATACTTGAGGCGTAGTGCGGTATGAACATCAACATAACCTCTTTGTCGGCCTCGACTATCCTAGAGAGTGGGGTTGGTACGGGACATTTCATATACTGCTTGTGCCATCTACCTGTTACCTGTGCCTACGGCACTAGTTTCTTTATTCCATGCGATTGACATTACTTTTAAATATTTTATTTTGCCTTCTCTTGACATTGGACATACATCAAACTAGTTATTTTGTTATTCCATGTTTCGTGTTTATTTTTAAAATCTGTTTCACCCACTACGAAGTACGAAATGGTTGGCACGGACACGTTGTTTGAGGTTATGTGGCGAAAATTAACTATTAAGGTGCTATTTGAAAATCATAGTTTCTTTTTTTTGATAATTTGTGATAATCTTTCTAACAGTGTACAATGGTATTGTATTAACGTCTGAAATGTCGATAACTTTTGGTTTTTTAGTAAGTAGGTAAGCTTTTATGCACGTTTATGGATAATTTTTGGAATCATTTAACAAAGTACCTTAATTGATAGTATCGAACGTGGGGAAATTCATATTTTAATCGTTTATGATAATTTTACTTTACTTATTGTTAAAAACAAGTGTTTTTAAATTAGAAACAACCGCAAAAATTGAATTTACGTTAACTTATTTATCTTACAGACGATATGGCAACCTCGCGTTCAATAAATCATATAGTTTATGTTATTAGGTTACGTCAGTGGTCTATATGGTCAGCGGTCCTCAAAATGTGGATATTTTTAAAAAAAAATTAATATCTCCGTTAATATTTAAAATTTTTAAAAATGACTTTCACTAGACTTATCTATATGACGAACTACACCTGCAGTTAAAATATTTGTATTTATTTAAGGTTCACCCTGTATAATGAAAACTGTCAACAACAAAATTTATAATAGTTTCATGATTGGTTTTGCCCAGCACCTTAAAAGTCAGTAGGTGGTTGTCATTAGCAGTATAACTTTTTAACGCATCAATTAAAAAATTAGCTACTGAACACCCGCAAGCGTCTGTAGCTTCGTCTATGTCTTCTAGTATTGATGTCAGTACGTTGTTGTAAATCCTATCGACATATCTTAGTCTTAACGTGCTTTCATAAGGATTTTTCGGTTCACAGAAGAATTAATAATGCGTTCGCATAGAGTACAAAACAGGTCATTTCCTTTACACGTATGTCCGTATAACCTTCGGGATAACCGTCAAACCACATTTTAAATTATTCCCGTCTATTTCTTCTCTCCTTTGGCATATTACTTCACTTCTCCCCTCAACTAAGAATTGTTAATGTAAATTATGTTACTATTTACAAATAGTTACTTAAATAGACATTACAAATACAACTTAGAGCAGACGTAAAAAAAGATAGGTATCGACGCGACACCGACTATTACAGCGTTCGGAACGACCCGTGCGTTCGACCCTATTAGCCTCCTTGCTGGCAAAAACTAATTATTATACTTATTTAAATACATATTAGATTTTTTTCGTGTATTTCAAATTTTTGTACTTAGTTATTGTTAACACTGTATTTTGCTGAATTATTTGATGACGCTAACATTAAATATAGTATGCGCCAAAAGTATGGAATAAATTCAATAAAAACGAAACAATTATTTTTTGGGAAAAATTCTCGAACAGGTCGATTTTTAATTTAAAAAATACATATTTTAGCGTAAAATGCGATTTTCAAATGTCATTTGTTTTCGAGTAATGACGTCATCGATTTTTTTTAAATGGCAACACCATATTTTTTTCCTTGATTCTGAAAGATCGTTTAATTCTCTATCAGACAGTACTAAAATTTTGCCCTCTTACATAGGAAAATTTTCGAGTAAATGACGATTGAATGTTAGAAAACGTAAATTTTATCCATAAAAAAGTAACAATTCTGAGGTATGTAAAATAAAATACAATTGATTAAATTTTATGCTTAAATTAAATGTTCGTCTGTGAAGAAATTCTTCTTGCACATTATGAATGGTTTCTGGGGTAACTCTGCATATTTCGTCCCGAATGCGATTTTGAAGTTCTTCTAAATTACGTGGTTTATTATAATGTACACTTTTGACTTCAAGTATCCCCATAAAAAATAGTCAAGAGGTGTAAGATCTGGCGATCTTGCAGGCCATTCTATCGATCCGTGTCTGCCGATCCACCTCCCAGGAAAACAGTTGTCCAAAAAATCTCGTACAGGGCGCGCATAGTGCGGAGGTGCACCGTCTTGCTGAAACCATATGGTATCGTCAGGAATGTCAGGGTCATTATCGTTAGGAAAAATTACTGTAAGGGCTGAAACAAGGTCATTTTCTAGAAACTCTAAATATCTTTGTCCTGTAAGGGTTCCTTCAAAGAAGAAAGGCCCTACTATTCTGTCGTCAACTATTCCAGCCCTCACATTTAATTTCTGAGGGTGTTGGGTATGTGCCTCTGCCATCCAATGAGGATTTTCCCGACTCCAATATCTGCAAGTTTGACGGTTTACTGTACCATTCAGACAAAATGTGGCCTCATCTGAAAAAAGTATTTGCCGGTGTAAATTTCTATTTCCTTGACATAAATCCATTAGAATTTCGCAAAAGTGTAAGCGGCGATCGGGATCATCTTCATTGATTTCCTGCACAAGTTGAATTTTGTAGGGATGATATTTTTCCTTCCTCAAGATACGTAGCACTGTGCTCTGACTAGTGTCATTGTTTAATGCAACCAATCGTGAAGAATTATGAGGATTATCCACCATATTTATCAAAATGTTCTGTTTCTGATTTTCATTAATGCTTGGACGTCCAGGTTTTGGAATATTTACAACATTGCCAGTTTCTCTAAATTTAGACTCTGCCTTACTGACTGTTGATTGGCTGATAGGGCGATCTGGATATTTTTTATTAAATAAATCGCAAACTTCCTACTGAGTTCTAGTCATATTCCCGCATCCGATAAGAATTAAAATTTCAATTATTTGAGTAACAGTTAAATGTGCCATAATACTTTAAATTGAATAATAATTTCTATGTCGCTTACAATACTTATTAGAAAGTCGGTGTGACAATGACACTACGTGATCCATAAAAGAACTATGGAATTCGAAAAACTATACTTGATAAAGTTTTTTGCTTTATTTTAATTGATTTACGTTTTATAACATTCAATCGTCATTTACTCGAAAACTTTCCTATGTAAGAGGGCAAAGTACTTTAGTACTGTCTGATAGAGAATTAAACGATCTTTCAGAATCAAGGAAAAAAATATGGTGTTGCCATTTAAAAAAAAATCGATGACGTCATTACTCGAAAACAAATGACATTTGTAAATCGCATTTTACGCTAAAATATGTATTTTTTAAATTAAAAATCGACCTGTTCGAGGATTTTTCACAAAAAATAATTGTTTCGTTTTTATTTAATTTATACCATACTTTTGGTGCATACTGTATATTGCTCGCATATAATTAGAACTCTAGTGCGCAATTTCCTGCTAATAATCTCAGTAGGCGTATATATACTGCAACCAAAGCCGTTGCAACACTATCGTGATATCGGGGATGGAATTCTATTGATAATCTCTGGCTCAAACAAAGCTCGAACGGGTTGTAGTTTGCGAATGACCGGATGCATATTTACTGTACTTTGTGCAAATATGCCTCGCGATGATTAATTTCATTGAAATTCGTTTTGGGACAGATTATGGTATTAACGTGTCACTGTTTGTTGAGCGACAATAGGTAGCAGGCTACGGTCTGTCAAATTGTAGTAATGCGAGGTTATTTTCATTATTTACTCTGTTTATACAGGTGCTGAGAAAAGCATATGAAATGTATAAGCTTAGAGTGCTTTTGTTATCCGATAAAACTGAATATAAATCACCATAATTTTTTGTCAATAATTATATTTATATTGTTGCAAGTTACCGCACTTATTTTCTTCAATGGCTACTTTGGGATTCAAATTAAGCAAAATTAAAACATTACCTACCTGTTTTTGCAAGGCCCATCTGATTTAAATCGACGATTGATGTGGTAAACGAAAGATTTCAATTACACAATGAGTGATATCTTTTGAACTGTTATAAATACAAGAAAAAGTTATTTGGAAAAGTAGTTTCAAACGAAATGTTCTTCCAATATCTGTATAATTCCGCAGAAAAAAAATGGAGCATCACGATGTCTAGCGTCGTTTAATTATAGTTTCGTTATTTACCTTAATTTCAAGTCTTAGTCAGCCAACACATTTTGTTTAGCAACGCTCACTTTGCTTCAACCAATTATAAGAAAAAATAAATTCTTTACTTAAATTTACCACCCTGCACAAATACAGTATGCGTCAAAAGTATGGAATAAATTCAATAAAAACGAAACAATTATTTTTTGAGAAAAATCCTCGAACAAGTCGATTTTTAATTTAAAAAATACATATTTTAGCGTAAAATGCGATTTTCAAATGTTTTTTGTTTTCGAGTAATGACGTCATCGATATTTTTTTAAATGGCAACACCATTTTTTTTTCCTTGATTCTGAAAGATCGTTTAATTCGCTATCAGACAGTACTAAAATTTTGCCCTCTTACATAGGAAAGTTTTCGAGTAAATGACGATTGAATTTATAGAGTGTATAGATATTGTCGGTGTAATTCAACGCAGGTTGGGGCTTTTGTCCACTGAGTAGTTAGTTTCACACAATATTATTAATACCTAAAAATATATAAAAACTTTTACATAAAAGGTGAACATTTTTCAAGTAGGTATTGTCATATTTAATTCATTGACAGGATGTCACTTTTTGTCATTGTCGATATTTAACTTCAAATAATTTTAATTTTTATAATAATTTTTATAGTTAGATATTTGATTCAACTTAAAGGACACCACCTGAAGAAGCAATCCTAAAAATGCAGGAATAGGTCAGATCTCATCTATTGTGGTTGAATTTGTTGTGTTCCCACTGCCAAAAAGTGAAGTTAGATATTTATAGAGTGTTTCATTAGCAGGTCAGTAAATTAGATTATTTTCTTTAGATAATTATTGAATAGAGCTTTGTCTGTGGAATTGTTCATTAGCATACCTAGATGTTTGGTATCAGAGAACATACATATGACTTCATTGATAGGAATTGTAGGAGATTTGATTTATATTAGCTTAAAATACCTTTCTAAAACAGTAAAAAAAAAACTATTATATACTTTATTATCCATTATTGTACTTTTAGAAAACAACAGTTTTGAGTAGGAAAAAAAACAAAAACAATGTCTCAGTTATGAGACATCCTGTATAAGTTATAAGAATAGTTACCTTAAAAAGGTTACAGCGCCAGTATGAACTAGGTATTATTTTACATGTTCAAGAATACAAATAAAGCCAAATACCCGGCAAAACGCAATATTGCCGAATAAAATATGGAATCCCTAAGAAAACTTCACGGAAGCAAGGAAAATAACCGCATTTATATATGCACCTAAACCCATTTGTTTATCTGGTAGTCGTCCACAAAAGCAAATACTTCTCTTTGGAGTTCGTCGAATTTTCTAATGCGTCCCCAATATTTCCTACGTTTCACAAGCAGCAATGCATTTTACAATCACGTTTCTTTGAGGGCGCGTCTTCGGTAAAAGCTTTGTCCTGGCAGATAAGAGTATTCACGTGTCTTCCTCTTTGTATACCGATCGGTGTAGTGCACGTTAGGGCTCTTTTAACGGCGAGTGCATCCTAAAATAGACAGTGCTTGGTCTTGTAAATAAATTGAAAAACATTTGCTGCTGGAACGTTTATGCGGAAATTATGCAAATTGAAACTGATTAATGAATTATGGATAGAAAATAAGTACAGCGAACAAAGCGTGCAAGAACAACAATTGTAAGTTGTAGTATTTTTTGAAAAAGCGGAAATAATTACCTATTCAGGTAAATATTTTTCATTATACCTCTCCAATACATCCCAAGGCTGTCTTAAGGAAAGAAAATACAGCATTTCATGCAGTAACTTCAAACATTTGAATAGCTATTAATTTATTTTGGAAATAAGCAATTATGCCAATTATTGTCAAGGTTCATTCTGCAATGTTAAATGGCTGCACACTGAAAAAATGATTTATGTAAATTTACCATGATTATCATTGTTTTTTTGTACCCATAAGTATCAAGTTACTAATGCTCTGTAAAAATTATACTTATATATTTAATTGACATTTGCAATGAAATATACTGTGTAAATTAACTAATTCTTCTTGACTCCCCTATATGCTCTACCATTTTTTACCACTGATTTCTAGGTACCCTGTATATAATTTTATTAAAAGAGAATTCTTCTTCAAAAGACTATAACACAATAATACTTCATACAAAGTAAGTGTAGAATTACTCCTACAAAATGCAGAGAAAGAATACGATTATTAGTTTGTGCAATTCAAATTATGCCACGTCACAGTAATATATGCAACCCGCAGTACTTTGTGTTATAAGAAATTACATTTTAATCAAGTGTCATTATAATGCATTATCCTCATGGAACCCCTCATGGGTCAAATTATCAGACTGAAAAAGGACGTTGGAATGTGTTTCGATAGAATAATGTTATTTGCTAATTTTGGACCAACTATAATAAAATATGTTTCTTTTTAAATGTTTGAAATAAATTCGTTTATTTGATTTATTAAAATAATTCCGACCAGAGATTTTCTTTTAGAAGATGAGGTGGACTTATTTTACAAAAATAAGTAATAAAATAATAGTAATCTATACATACTCTGTAGTAACTTCTAATTTCCTAACCTCACTTGTTTGTTTTCATTTCACAATATTATTCATAATTTACATAATAATTGGAGTCTACAGTAGGTGGATATACAGAACACCCTATTCGACACACTTGAGTTTTACTGGTTGCATACGCTTGCAAGTTCAATTATTTATCACATTATTAAAATAATCGAATCGGGAGAATTTGATCTGAAATCACGAAGTTGTATATGGTTATTGGGTAAAAAATAGTTATTCAGAATTATGTATGTATTTGCTTTTAGATATTTGCTACAAGCAAATAATAATAGGCAAGTAGCAAATAAACTGTGACATCTGACGAAGTCGCAACAAATGTGGTTATATGATTTTAATAAATTGACTCGCGAACTCAGAATAAGATAAATTAATGTAAATACCCTTCACACAACTTCACATATACCTTTGTAATTATATAATATTTAGTTTAAACACACATTTGCCATATAACGTGGGTAATATTCATTTTATCTGAATTTTCGCGGAATATTGAGCGGCAGTAAATTGAAGAATATCGAGCATAATATATGAGACCACCGAAATCCACCGGAATTTTTCTAGGTAGATTCCAAACACCCATTACGCCTTTCACGAGAAAATTCGCATTACCTTTCGGATTTGGCTTTCATAAAAAATTCCCCTCCTCCAAAATAATTTCCGACGCGCTATTAAATATCAGAAATATATTAAATGCGTTGGTGTCGGGTTAATATGTCGATCAATCAATTTCTATTTAATATTCTGGGATGAGATATTAATATTTGTGTAAACAAATCATCCAGCTTTGCAACCGCAATGAGATCTAGAGGACCTATTTGGAAAGCTGATGAAGTGTGAATTCATGCGTAGGTTTTAAATTTTCAATATATACAGGGTTAACTATGACTAAGTACAAACATTTTAATCACGTGCTCAGGGATGTCTAAAAGACAATAAAATATTTATTTCGAAATTCTAGCTCAATGTTTATAAAATGGGACATAACCCTATTTTCCCACTGTAAGTCAGCGTCTATGACAATCAATCATCGTCCGAGATCGTTAGATATGTCAACTACCGTGCGATCGTTTTCTGCAGCGCTGTCATGTGTAAAAACGACGAAAATAAACATTTCTATTATTAATAATAATAATAATGCCTAAGTACCTGATAGATAACAGTTAATTCGGTTAGCTGCAATATTTTAATATTCGTTTTTCGTTCTTTCGTTGCACACTGTCAAAACTACATTTTCACTCCGTGCAGATTCGTCTTAATTATCCACTAACATATCCTACATAAAATACTTTATTTAATTACTATAAAGCGTTTAAAATTAGTCACTAAATAATCTAAAATAGCATAACCTGGAATACAGCAAACAAGCTTAGTTTTATTCTAAGGGTCTGGGTAAGAGACATTTTACGGAACACTGTAAACATCTTGAGATGTTATAGTAAATATTACTAATTATTTTATGCAAACATCGTCGATTACTGTTAATATTGTTGCTATTATTAGTATTAACAGAATATAATTTCCCAACAATACAAGAAGTTTCCAGCCGATCTCAGTTTGTATCTTACAACGGTTATAACTCACAAATATTCTCGTTAACTTCAGGTGTTCCCCAGGGAGCCAATTTCGGGCCCTTACTGTTCTCATTATTTATAAACGATATTAGCAGTATAATAGACTGCAAATTTGCTTTATTTGCAGATGACTTGAAAATATATCATAGCGTGGAATCAGTGAATTTTTGTGAATTTATTCAAGGTCAGCTTAATAAAATTGAGACTTGGTGTACCATTAATAAATTATACTTAAATGCTAGCAAGTGTAAAATTATGAGTATTTCTTTGAAGAAACAGTTTATTGAATTTGAATACAGATTAAATTCGTCAGTATTATCTCGTTGTAATAGTAATAGAGATTTGGGCATAACTTTTGATAGCAAATGGTCGTTTAATGGACATATTTCCTTAATCGTATCAGCAGCGTTAAAGATGTTAGGGTTCTTAATTAGAAATTGTAAAAATTTTCGTAATGCACAAAGTTTTAAGGTTCTCTATTACTCCTACGTTAGATCTAAAATTGAATATGCTTCGATAGTATGGTTCCCGTTTTATAGGTGTCATATTGCAGCTATTGAGAATGTACAAAGAAAGTTCTTCAAATTTCTTTATTTTAAAGAGTATGGTTCGTATCCAGAAAGAGGATTTAGTCATGATGTATTATTGAATACCTTTGATGTTACATTGTTAGAAGTTACACGTGTCCTTTCTAGTTGTACATTGATTTACAAAATTTTACATAATGAACTTGACTGTTGTGATCTATTGCACGCATTAAATTTTTATGTTCCGCAATATTCTGCAAGACGGGTTGCTGATTTTGTGTTACCATTAGCTAGAACCAATATAATGCTGCGCTCTCCATTGTATGTCATGTGTAGTAATTTAAATAAAATTGGTATATTTTGTGACATTCATTCTGTAGATGTTAAACAATTGCGTTTTTTTATTATTGAATACCAACATCTGTTTTAATATATACATGCTTTTTGTATTTAGCATTCTAGTTTTTATTCTTATTTTCTTATATTTTATAGATTTGTAGATTTGTAGAATCTCATTTCTTAATTGCGTCTTTTCATTTTTTTGCTACATTTAATAGTTTTGTGATTAATGTAAATGAAGTGTTTCTATTTTTTTTCTTATATTTTATAGATTTGTAGTTTCATTTATTAATTTGGTCTTTTTATTTTTTTGCTATATTTAATAGTTTTGTGATTCTTAATGTAAATGCACTGGAAATTGTTTTTTCTTTTATATTTTGTTAAAAATTCTTGTTGTTATATTATGTATTTGTCCTGTAATTGGATCTTGTATCTGTTGGGCAATAAATGAGTATTATTATTATTATTATTATTATTAAAATGGTCCACTAAAAATTTATCGCCGTGAAGTGCAGCTTGCATGAGTGGCCTACAGATGGCAGATGGCGTCTGCAGATGTCAAAAAATATTGCATACGGGTACGGTACTCTTATTAGTTTGAAATAATTTTTCAGTACTTGCTTTTCGCAAATTTAATTGTTCACGTATTTTTTAGTGTACTTACATACATGTTATATTCAAATGCCTAGATGACGGATAAGGTGCTGATTTATGAGAGCGTGACAAGTGCATATTATCGTGTGGCAGCGTAATATCAAAGACGTTTTCCGAGTACACAAAATATTATGCTGAATACTTTTTGAATCACATTGAACAATTGTGCCTTGGCGGTAAACGTGTGGCAATGTTTTTATGTATTTGTGTACATTTGCGTGTATTTTTTGTTATCCTTTGTGGCTTTGTGGGGGAATAATATGTTTTTTCAGTTCATTAATATTCTCAATTGATTTAGAGTGAACGTCGTCCAATGTCCAATGGACTAAAATCGGGGAAGCATGGTGGCCACTAAATAGTTGCACCTCATCCACTTCCAATTCATCGAGTTGGAAAAACTAAACTTAAATATTGTCTAACATTTCATCCAAGATGAGGCGGAGCACCATCAAGTTGCATCCACATATTTTGATAAAGAGTAAGTGGCAAATTGTCGAACAAAGGGAGAAAATTATTTTGCATAAAGTTTAGGAATGTCGCGGCATCTAAACTTGTTGGTTGTATGTGTAGCAATTAGTGAAAATCTGTTTAATAACTAACATGTTTCTTAAATCCCTATATTATTGACATAATACTAAAAATTATTATTCAATGTAGAGGAAACGTTAACAGTATTGAATATAATATAATAAATTGTAATAATTTGATATCTCTATATCTACATTTGTTTATTAACAAATAAATAAGTATTTAAGGTAAATTATATTATTCACTCATGTATCTAGGTAAAAAAGGTATGTTTACTTCTTGTCGTTGAATACACAATAAAAAGTAGGTTAGTGACCTAATAATACTGGTAAACCTCTTTAAGGTTATTGGATCGGAGGCGTGCTTATAGTCCAGGGCATTTAGATCAAATCGACCGGGAATAGCGGCAAATTTTTAGGCACAGCAGATATCGAGGTTTAGCACAGAGAACATGAAAAAAGATTACAGTTTCCAAAATAGTCAATTATTTGTGATGGAACATTTAAATTTGACAACGTCGCATCAGGCCGACACCGAGTTGATTTGGGAGCTGTGAATAAATCGAGGCCGCCTTAAAATAGATAACAATTTAAAGGTTGAAATTAAATTATATCAAATCATAGCCTGAATGTTATTGAATGGAATCTAAATTGTGTGTATTAATTATAAATAATTCATGTTAGGGATGAAAAAATAATCTAAAGTTAGTAGTTGGTGAAAAAGGGAAAGACACGTTAAAATTTTACTCCCACAGAAAAAATGGAGTATAAACCAGTTATAAAATTAGTGAAAGTTATCTAAAAGAATATCAAAGTGAAATAGTATTAATATCAAGAAAGTAGTGTTTGATATTGAATAAGGAGTACATCATACAAAAAAAATCAGAAAATTTTAGAGATCTAAAAAGGAAATAAAGAAAACTACGGACGTCAATCAAGAGTCAAGCATCAAACAAACCAAAGTACGAGATAATCAGCAGACAAAACAGGTTTGAAGAAGATATGAATAGCAGGGGAAGAAAGAAGTGAAACAAGGAACAGTATAACGCCAGGCAGGAATAAGCGGTAAAATCATATAGAGACCAAGAAAAGACTGATTGGACTTAAAAAGAAATTGTACGTGTGTCTAGAAATAAGAGCGCAGGGTTAGGATAGATTTAAGGAAATTAAATGATTGTTCATTCATTAAATAATAAAGGAAGAAACTGATATAAAATTCCATTTTTTTAATATTTCTAAGGAAAAAATTCTAATTAATAATAGAGCATATTTTTTAAAATAATAAAAAAGGACCTGTATAGAATCTACACTGGGAATAAGTGTCTCATGCCAACAGTTTTGGAATTAATATTATTTTTTTAAATTGATGTAAAAAAAATTATAGCTTCAAACTACTTTCCGTCGAATATAACTTAGAACACATTAAAATCCTAAATTTCAATAAAAAATATTAAAAGTGAATACACAGGCGTCCAGAACAGAGCTATTCTGGCATTATGACCGAATCACTCTGTATAAATTACGACAAGTCCGGTCAGAATGAATTTGGTCACGTGCGAACAAATAAACAGGTGGATATTTCCACAAAAAAAAGTATTTCCTTCTGGTTTTAATAATGGACACGTGTGTTTGTTCAGAAAATACTTATTCGTTCAGAGTACGCGTTGTAGCCTTGTGAGCATCTCGCGGGACTATTGATATCGTTTTTATCATTTTTATTACGAGAGAGATCCCCATATATATTATTCCGGGCGGTGTTTTCTTTTTCTTTCGGGGCGCTATAAAAATAGACACAAAGCAAAGCAAAGGAAAGGATCACATCGGGAAAGTTTTTTTTCTATGACGAATATCAATTTCTGTGGAAAATATTAGATGGAATAAAAGGCGCTCGAAAAAATGGTGTTTCCTTACCCAATAGTATTCAAATATAAGGATTCTGTTAGAGTTAACTTGATTCTTGTAAGAAAAAAAAAGAATTGTAGAAACAGTTTTAGAAAATTATTCTTGTTTTTTCAGCATATTACTTTAACCCTTGACTATATACACTAAGACTAGTCAATCTAATGGCAGACCTTGTTGGCCTGAATGGGAAACCAACTCTCGCGGAATGGGAAACGAACTCAAAAAGAACGTTTACGCTTGGGCTATTTGCTAATAGATGGCGCAATATTAGGTACTAAAATGACATGAATTTGGATATATAATTTTGAAAGCTCTTCCCATCGAAGATGATTGGTTCATACATATTATGTTATGTACAATCGTTAGCAATAATATTGACACTCTTTAAATTCAATTTTGCTATTTCTTTTGAATTGCTGACGTATTTGTAATGAAATCTACTTTCAACTTTTAACATTAGTAATTAGTTGTTTCACTTACCAATATAAATTTAATGAGTTTCTACTCAGAACTTCGAGAAGTTCAAAAACTGTTTTGAGAGAGTGTCATTGTTATTTCAAAAGCTTGTATGTACTTAAAATTCATAACTTTAATGACATTCGATAGGATTACTGTTTATTTTATTATTAAGTGAATGTGTTAGTCATGAGGAAGCAGGCAGGAAATAAATGTTAATTTTTAAAATGTAATAAAACTAGATGAAACATTCCATGAATAAAACTTTTCTGCGCAAGGCGAAAATCGACTATAATGATAGATTTTGAATTCTGATAAGTAATTATAGTAATTTCATCACGATTTTTAATAAAAAAAATACATAAGTGCAGTTATCCAGTTCATATTCACTTTCGCGTATCAATAAAAGTTAAAGCTTAAAATATATTAACCGCCAGATAACACTTTTATCATACTCCTCCAGCTTTGGTAAATTCAAGTGAAGAAGTCAATCAATACGTGTCTATAAAAATATACAGGGTGGGCCATTAATAAAGGGACATAGAAGAGGAGTAACATCATTGGGAGGAAATATGAAGATATAGCTAAATATATCTTCGTAAAATATTTCTGTGGAAAAAAATACAAGGTGTCAAAGTTGAAATATTTTTATTTGTGTTTTCTTTTTTTGTATTAACGCAAGTATCTCTCAACTGATTGAAATTTAATTCAAAAAAATTAGTAGGTATCAATGAGCCGTTTACTTTTTTTAAATGTCCAGAGTAACTTTGGAAAAAAACTCATATTTGAAAAAAAAATTATCTACATATTTACTTTTATGGACAAAAATAACAACAGAGCAGTAAAAACAACTTAGCCCTTGAGCAAACTCTCTCTACTTCTACATGTCTTAATTATTTAAACTAATTATTACAGCTAATTACAGAAAATTTTCAATATGGCAATTTTCTAATGCTCCTAAGAGATTTCCTCACGTCGAAAAATACATTTGGTTGTTTTAGATCAGTTTTCTGGAAAACGGTAGGAATTTCGTTAACAAAAAATAAGATAGAAATTGTCATCATCTGGCAATGGTCTATGGTCTAATGGTCAATCGGTTGAGCGATCCTAGTTATTAAAAAAAAAACGAAAAAAAAATGTAAACCTGTATCTTTTTCCACAGCAACATTTTAGTAAGGCATATTTAGCTATATCTTCATATTTTGCTCCAAAACTGCCATTCCTACTCTGGCACATCATTAATGGTTCACCTTATATAATACTTAAAATAATAAATTTTGAAACACATTCTTTTCTGATGAGGCCTGTAAAGTTCACAAATTATTTTTACTAAAAACATTAGCGCATGTAAATTTATTTAAATTTGCATGCGCAAATGTTAAATTATTTGAATTTTTAAATTTAATTTTAATTTAAAAATTACTCTTCAAAAAGACTACAAAATAATATTTATTTCACACCATCACAAAATTATACTTAGATCAAACATTGAAAAAAGATACTTGGTGTTTTAGAATTTTTACTAATGAATTTTTCGCAAAATAATAATGCATCTTATGCAGTAAGAGAAACCCACACGATAATCTGTAGTTCTATATGTCTCTTTATAGAAGTAGGTATGTCGAATTCATTTGAATTATCTTAATATGTTTAAAGGAAATAAAACAGAAAATGTAAATTTTGGCATATCGCTGAAAACTCTTTTAACAATCTCATTTTTCTGTTTTTTTTTTTTAAATTAATTTACAGTTCATATTCTTACTTCTCTAACGCAATAAAATAAACTGCTTATGTTTCAAACTTTATGATCTGTGGTTGGAATATAAATATATTGCCACAATCTTATAATTTAGGCAGGTATATGAAAAAGGGTCACGCGGCCACGCCCTCGAAACGCCTTCCCAGTTTTTTGCAGATTAAAACAGTAGCGCTTTATTTCCTTCGTTTGAGTAAATGCGTATTGTTACACAGTACGACATCTAACAGGAATTATGATAACTATTTAGGTCTTTATTAAGGATTGACTCTCTTGGTGTAAATACTCAAGGCTTTAACATACACACATATGTAATCATTCCAGTTTAAGACTTTTTTGTCTTGTATAGACACATACAACTTTATTGTAACTTGAGGTGTATATCCTAACTAAAGAGCGAATTACTTTATTCAAGACTATATAGGATGCAACGTTAAATAATGTAGTCAGTTTTTTAGGGACAATACTACATACTCTTTAGAACATTAATCTGGAATTATATGGTTTAATGAAATAAATAATCGAGTTATAATTATTCATTATTTAAACTGCACTTAAATTATTGTTTATTGACAATACCCAACCGCAGTTCTATCAGCACCTGTTAGTGTTGCATGTTGTTAACCTTTTTAAACCAACTGTATTGGGCGTTCCTTAAGTAAAGGAGCTAATTCTGTGACCAAAAATAAGGATTTTTAGTCGCAGAATAATTTTAGATCAGTCGTTGTTTCGAGTTTATATAGTCAACTCTTATTCAAGACCTTAAACGTTTGTTTTACAATCATGCCTAGACGTAAACTGAGTGCAGCTGAAGCCAATAGGGCCATTGGAATGATCGAGGCGGGACACCTTCAGAGAGAAGTTGCTAACTTTTCTCAGGTCAGTGAAAGCGTAATTTCAAGACTTGAGAAATAGGAAATATCATTGAAAGACCGAGGAATATGCAGAGCCTCTGAGTATATGTCGGATCATGTAACAGCGACTTTTAAACGCTTCTGGTGTTGCGGTTTCAATTGAAATAGTTCGTAGAAGACTGCAGAATATTAATCTACGTTCACAACGACTTTTGAGAAGAGTTCCACTGACAATGGGCGGTTGTAATGGGCCAACAAATACGTGAATTGGAATGATCAATGGATGTCTGTATTGTTCACAGATGAGTCGAGATATGGACGGTTTTCGTATAGTCGGCGTGTTCGAGTATGGACCCTTCCTTTGGTACCCAGAAATTCTCCGGTTATCCAGGAAATTCATCCATTCAGAGGTGGTACAGTTGCTGTTTGGGAGGCATTTGTTTTAATGGACGTAGAGAGCTTGATTGAAACATGAATGCACAGATCTGCGTTGAACAAGTCATCAACAATATCGTCCCTTTGTTTCTTGCTGCAATTGGGCCGATTTTTTTATTTCTCGACGATAACGCGCGACCTCATCTTGCGCGAATTGTTGTCGCTGGCACTGTTGCGTCTCTCGCCAGACCTCAATCCAATTGAGTACAACCTGATGAACAGTATGCAAAGGCTTTGCCAGGCAGTCATTGAAGTGGGAGGAAGACATACGCTGTATTAAACTTTTTTTTGTAATTGTTTTAAGAATTTGAATTTTGTATTAAAATTACCCGAAATAAAATTGAAAATGTTTTCGAAGGAGAAACAGAAAAAAGCCACTCGTATAAAAGAGCAAACATTCAAGTTAGCAGTTTTTATATATTTTTAGGTATTAATAATATTGTGTGAAACTAACTACTCCGTGGACAAAAGCCCCAACCTGCGTTGAATTACACCCACAATATCTACCCATATATTCCTTATTATTAGCTTTTGTAACATTTTTTTACTGTTTTAGAAAGGTATTTTAAGCTAATATAAATCAAATCTCCTACAATTCCTATCAATGAAGTCATATGTATGTTCTCTGATACCAAACATCTAGGTATGCTAATGAACAATTCCACAGACAAAGCTCTATTCAATAATTATCTAAAGAAAATAATGTAATTTACTAACCTGCTAATGAAACACTCTATAAATATCTAACTTCACTTTTTGACAGTGGGAACACGACAAAATCAACCACAATAGTTGAGATCTGACCTATTTATGCATTTTTAGGATTGCTTCTTCAGGTGGTCTCCTATAAGTTGAATCAAATATCTAACTAAAAAAATTATAAAAATTAAAATTATTTGAAGTTAAATATCGACAATGACAAAAAGTGACATCCTGTCAATGAATTAAATATGACAATACCTACTTGAAAAATGTTCACCTTTTATGTAAAAGTTTTTATATATTTTTAGGTATTAATAATATTCTGTGAAACTAACTACTCAGTGGACAAAAGTCCCAACCTGCGTTGAATTACACTCACAATATCTACCCATATATTCCTTATTATTAGCTTTTGTAACATTTTTTTACTGTTTTAGAAAGGTATTTTAAGCTAATATAAATCAAATCGCCTACAATTCCTATCAATGAAGTCATATGTATATTCTCTGATACCAAACATCTAGGTATGCCAATGAACAATTCCACAGACAATTAGATATTTGATTCAACTTAAAGGAGACCACCTGAAGAAGCAATAGAGTGTTTCATTAGCAGGTTAGTAAATTACATTATTTTCTTTAGATAATTATTGAATAGAGCTTTGTCTGTGGAATTGTTCATTAGCATACCTAGATGTTTGGTATCAGAGAACATACATATGACTTCATTGATAGGAATTATAGGAGATTTGATTTATATTAGCTTAAAATAGCTTTCTAAAACAGTAAAAAAATCAAGTTAGCAGTTTAATTATGGACTGGGCCCGATCCTGGAAATTACGTCATGTCCTATTGAAGTCCGATGTCTAGTGATATCTTTATGACTGTTAACGTCTTAAACGTATTACCAACTAACTATTCGTGGAGGTTGCAACTGATTTAAATTCCTTGCTGACCTTTGTCTAATTGTATCACATCCGCAGACTCTCCTGCCACTGCGGCGTCCTAATTCATCGATGGGTCACGGCGGAGTAAGCAATCAATCTGGGTTAAATGTCAGTAGAATCTTCCTATCCGGGGGTATTTAGTCAGTCGAGGAGCCCATTGTGTACACAGTTACTGGCCTTTGTCGTAGTTAATCGTCTCTTTGTTTGCCGATCCCTATTAGTTTGAAGGCAATTATTAGATAAATATTAATTGTTATTCGAAATTCGAGCTGATTAGAACGGGCCTAGGCCTAGGCCGTAGTGAATAATGGAGCAATGGGAATAATAGAAGCTGGATCTGCCTTTCGGGAATAATGTAACGAAGAGACAGGGGAGGGGAAAGCTGGATATGTCATAGAAATGGTAAACTTAATTTAATCTTCGTGTTACTTAATGGTATGGTGAATAGAGGATGTTTAAAATAACGTACCGGAAATCCTACACGCAGAAAACACAACAGACACTAGTTGGTCTGTAATGCTATGATACAGCAGACTGAGGGAAATCGGTCAATAATAAAGTGTCACTAACATAATCTATATCATCGTAACACACATTTAATGGACCAATATACAGAACATATTTAAATAGTAGCCCAATATTTGTAAGAATTTGGTATTATGATACCAACGACACTCGGTGATCATTTACTGAATGGCCGAATTTTCCGTGCGCCATTTTGTTCTGTGTGATGTTGTAGTAGTGCTGTTTAGATGTCGTGATTGAGAACAAACACATGTAGTACGTTTGATTTCAGATTAAGAATTAATATTAGTTACTACCTGCCGGGTAATACACATAATCGTAAAGTATCATATTATTTACTTCAATAATAAATATAATTATTATAAGAATTAACTGATTCCAGACTCAGCTGAAGTAGTTACTACTTTTACACCTGACCTTGTGACTTTTTCGAAATCTTTATTAATTTAACATCATTATCACAGTTCATGCTAATATAAAAAAAAACTAATTAGAGAATATACAGGCTATTCCAAAAATGGTTGGAAAAATTGAAACAGTGGAATTCTTGTTCAATTTTAAGGAGAATGTTTTATTACATTCTTTTCCTCCATGCCTCTCCTAAAAAGTTCTTTTAGGTGGAGGTATAAATATAGCTTCTTTCAGTTGTTTTCAACCATCTGCGGAAAACCAACATTTTTATAAAATTTTAATCAAGAATTTTTAATTGATTTGGTAACAGGTCAAAAAATAAAAAAAAACATTTTTTTACATACTGCCACCGTTTTGGACTATATTAAAGCCATCTTCAATTAGAGTTTTTCTTTTTGTCAAAATGAGTGGATATAAGATTATTAATAAAAATAGAATTATCCAAGATATACAAATAAATGAGCTAGGTTAGTAAAATATAAATGGGAACATTCACTTTAGTCACATTAGGCAATTAAAAAAAAACTTGTTTGATTCAGACGAACTACTGTCCGCACACTTTCCCGAAATTTTGTTTCGATCTTTTATACAAACCGCTACTATGTACTATACATATATTGGGTTTTACCGGAAACGCCAACGAACTTTTCGTGCTATATCACCGAAAAAATTCGGGCCGATCTGGTCAGAGAAACCAGGCCTTTAGGCATCGCTTATACTATCGTGTATTGGCGATAGGGCTTTAAAAGTGTATAATAATTTTACGTAGAAAATAAGAAATGAATATGGACTATAACGTAATTATACATAAATTTAGTTATTTTACTCCACAAAAGAATGTGACCTATGAGACACATTTTTTTCTTAAAAAATCAAAGAGAAAATGAATCTGTTGATAATTATGTAACAGAACTCTGTGATCTAAGTGTTACATGTGAGTTTGGAGAACTAACTGACAGTCTAATAAAGGATAAAATGATTCTAGGCATAAAAGATGTCGCAGTAAAAGACAGGTTATTAAGAATTAATGACCTAACATTGTCAAAAGCATTAGATATATGCAGATCAGCAGAGAGAACAAAAGTTCAATTGGAAAATATTTGTTTTACAAATCTAAAATTGGAATATGAAAATATAAAAAAGTAGACACAAAACAACAGTCCTTGCAGAGTCATCCATCTAGCTCTAAAGAATATCATCAGCCACAAACTTAACGTCGCTCTAACTCATTTGTTAAAGGACATGTGCATGGAAAAATCAGTGTCCTGCATTTGGGAAAACGTGTTTGAAGTGCCAAAAGTCAAATCATTTTGCAAAAATGTGTAATTCGGTAAATGAAATAAATGTGGAAGAGGAAAATTGGTTTATAGACACCATAAGTGCCAACAACAAGGACTGGGAAGCTAAGATTGAGGTGCACAACGGAACAGAGATCAACTTTAAACTTGATCCAGGGACACAGGTCAATTTACTACCATCAATATATCTTGAAAATTTTAACATTTCAAAGAATAATTTAATTCAAGACAAATAAAAAATCACCACATATACTGGAAGTAAAATAAACATCTCGGGTAAATGTAAATATAAAAAAATTATTCAAACCTTGACATTTTACATTGTAAAAAAAATGCGAGACCAATTTTAGGAAGAACTGATTGTGAAAAATTAAATTTGGTGAGATTAGTAGAATCCGTTGAAAAAGAAAATATTAGTAGTAATTATGATGAATTGCTATTCAGACAAAATTAAAAATAAATTAGACTATATAGAAAGAAAGAAAATAATTGCTAAAGTAAATAAACCAACTGAATGGGTCAATTTTTTACTTATTGTAAATAAAACTGATGGGGATCTTCGTGTATATGTGGATCCAAATAGATCTAAATAAGGTTATAAAAAGAAAATGTTTTCTGTTGCCGACAGTTGATGATAATCTCAAAATTAAATAGTGCAAAATATTTTTCGATTCTTGATGCTAGTGAAGCATTCTGGCAAATTACATTAGATTATCTGTTTCGGCATTTTCCAATGGTGTTCATGTCAACAATCTGATTTGTACATTTTCCGTTGTTGCATTTTACAAAAAACATCGTGTTGTTGCATTTAATAGACTCAGACCAACATACATGTGATAGAATGATATAATTATTAAAGTTTTCTTTGAATTAAACCATTATCTTCTGTGTCCTCAATTAATATTTTAGTCATCTCGACGACAAGCCCCAGATATACCGAATATTAAGGCTTACGGTGACTGTTCGATCCAAAGGGATATAGTTTTCGCTCAGTAACTCCTCAACGAAAAATGATAAAAATATGCGGTTTTTTTTAATAGACTACAAATATTATTTTACGTTGACGCTGTGTTTTGAAATTTTGAAAATATGCAAAATTCATTTAAAAAAAATTAGTTTTACACTTTTTCAAAATTTCAAAACACAGCGTCGACGTAAAATAATATTTATAGTCTATTAAAAAAAACCGCATATTTTTATCATTATCCGTTAAGGAGTTACTGAGCGAACACTATGGGTTTGTTCCAACACAGCAAGAATCCATTCCGAACCGTCCAGAATTAGTCAGTCAGTTCAGTTGTTATTGTACTCTCGGCGAATGCGACATAAGACGGTGTTGGTCAAACTAAACCAGTTTTCGACGGTTGTTAGAACAGACCTTATATATCGTTTGATAGAGCGCTTACCGTAAGCTTTAAAGCAACCTCAAATAATTATACCAAAATTTACCCAATAATCCTTCATAATTTTATATGTGACTTACTTTTAACATACAATAATGTTCTTTTAGTGCACTGAGCACTTAATTTCTGCTTTATTTAAATTTTTTTTACTCCATATCCAGCAGACTGCCAACCATTTTGCTGTATTTGCTAATATCTACGTTGTGCTTAACTGAAAGTGTAGTTCTAAATATAGAACAAATTGATAAATGTTGACGATTTCTTGCTCTTGGCTATATCGGCAAAATTATACTAATAACACATTTTCAGAATACGATCCAGCCTTATTTTTTCGCCAATTCATAAATACAGAATATTTTGTTTCATATCTTATTTTGGATTATTTAGGAAGTGAATATAAACTTAGGGTGGGATAGCAGCAATAAATCAAAAAATAGTTATTTGTTTGACTAAGCAGTAAAGTTCAAGATATAATGCTGCGGTTGATATTTATATAGAAGAGTCACAGCCGAATCTATTAAAGTAGCCAAGGCCGTATAATCAAGGCATCTCTCCAATCTTCAGGCATACATTCTCTTCTCCAGATCATTCGTATCATTTCGTATATTTTTTGTCTTAAATCCTCTCCTGTATGCTTAATGTTCTCTGTTGTTATTCCGTTTTTTCCTTGACTTTTGTTATTCTTTAAAGCTTCTATAATTGTATCTATTTCCTTTTTTGTAGGTTCTTCTACATCCACTTCCTCTTCCCTTCCCGGTATCACCTCCTCGTGCTCCTCTCCTTCCCTTACACTCTCTTCATTCAACATATGTACAAAATATTGCCTCCATCTTTCTCTCACTTCTGTTTCCTCTGCAATTAGATTGCCACTTTCATCCCTCACATATATTACTTCCTTCTTTATCTTTTTTCCCTTCTTTCTCTTCTCTCTGTGGAACTTATTTCCTTCCTCTTATAATGTTGCTCAATTTCATCTATTTTCTTAACCTGTTCTGCTCTCTTCTTTTGTCTAAACACTTTCTTTACCTTTCGTCTTTGTTCCCTGTATTTTCCTTTATCTTCCTCTTGTACTGACTGAAGTGCTTTAATTCTTAGCTTATTTCTCTTCTCCGCCTCTCTTATACACTCCTCATCCCACCATCTTTTCCTCCCTGCAAACTATTTTTTTGATATTACTTTCTCACTTGCTGTTTCTATGACATTTTCGATCTTTATCCATTCTTCATTTATATTTGCTTCCAATATTTGTATGTTTTGTTGCAAACCTTTCCTTATCTCTTCTTCATACTTTTTTTGGGTTCTCTCATTTTGTAATGTCGCCATATCTAATTGTCTTTTTTTCCTATGTAATGCTTTCCTTTTCATAGGTTATTTTATCTTTAAATCTATTCTCACTAGATAGTGATCCGAGTCTATGTCTGCCCCTCTGCATGACTTAACATTTTTTATTATGCTTCTGTGATTCTCATTAATGCAAACATGATCAATTTGATTCGAATATGCTCCATCTGGAGAGGTCCAGGTGGTCCAAAATAATTTAACTTCTATAAATAACTGGTGCAGTGATTGGCTTCTTCCATTAAATATATCTAAATGTGTAGTGCTCCATCTTGGCAAGAACAACTCCTCTCACTTAAATTAGCAACTGATCAGCACATTGTCAACACACAACGATTTAGGTGTCATAGTAAACTCTAAATTATCATAGTCAGACCATATCAACTCAGTGTGTAAATGCGCTAATACCAGACTATTTTTATTTTGTAAGACGTTTTCTCATATATCTTTTGAAACCTCTTATAAATTATATACAACTTATGTGCGGCCAATTCTTAAATATACCGGTCCAGTGTGGTGCCCCGATCTCATCCGTGATCAAAATTTATTAGAGAATGTTCAACGTGCAGCAACAAGGCTTTCATTTGGACGATTGAGGCCCTTATAACCTGAACGTTTGTCAATGGCCAAGGTTACTGATTTTCAACAACGTCGTGTTCGTGGTGACTTAATTCTAACTTTTAAGGTCTTAAAACACAATTTTGGAAGTCTGTCTCTACTGTATACACTTAACACAGACTGCCGATTACGAGGTCATGAATTAAAATTAAAAAAAGATAATTTCAAATCCAGGACAAGACAATTTTTCCTGACAAACAGAACATTCACTGCCTGGAACAATTTACCAGTATCGATTGTCACTGCACCATCTGTGAACATTTTTAAGAACCGATTAGATGCTTATTTATTTTCCAATTAAAACTTTATCTATGTTTTTATGTTTAATTATAATCGTGAGCAAACACAATGTAATTATATTATTGTAAATGTTGTACGTCATTGTATAATTTGGTATATATTGTAATTGCTTCTTTTTTGGGCATAATAGGTTTTTTTAAAATCTCTGCCCTTTTCCAAATTGTAATAGTAATAGTAATAGTAACACAAATATCATGCAATATTTTTTCTACAAACGGCATTCAAAAGAATTAACCCGGGTAGAAATAAGTTAAGTTTTATCTGCTTTACTGCCAATTTAAACACATCATTTTTAATTTTATCAAAATTTAAAACAAAGCTATTTGTTTTATATTATTAAAATTGTATGATATTTCTTTCACGAATAATAATTTAATCAGGTCGTCTATGAGACGAACGTTATTAAGTAAATAACCACTAATCGCCATATTGTTTCTATTTAAATCCATAAAAATACATACAGTGCAATTTATTACTAGAAAAATCGAAGAAGATATATCAGCAAACATATAAAGAATTTATTGATTACTGGTACTACTATGTCTTTTTCAGAAAATGTGCTATTGATATTCTTAATTAAGCAAAAGTATAAAATCTTGCTCAGAGCTAGTTTGAACGTCTACACCAACATCAACATTGGAAAGTATCTAAAATTAAAAACATTCTTGAAATAGCAAAAAAAACTCTAATAGGGACCCCGGATGATACGTATTTAGGTACAAAGGTAGTTATAAACAAACAATTTTTATTAGAGAACAATACTAAGTGTGTGTGTCGATGTAATGAATTATTTTAAATAAAAATTGGAGATATTGAAGTTATGGGAAATAGATTGTTGGTCACTCTGCCAAAATTCAAAGGAATTCATACATATGGGAAAATGCCAACACAAGTTGCTGCATTTCTTAGATTGAAGGATGCTTACAAATGTACTGGTCATTGTTTCCGCAGAGCTTTATCTACACTATTAATAAATTCAGCAGTTGATATCACAATTTTAAAATGCATAGTGGATGGAAATCCTCAACGATAGCTGAGGGCTACATTGAGGAGTCTATAACTCTTAAATCAGTTGTTAGCAAAGAAATGTTCTCTACTGCAAAGCTATTTTTATTAACTTAACTTAACCTTTCTGTCTATTCAATGCAGATATTTTACTAAAAATGGTCAATATAAAGTAGCTCAACTCTCAGCCGTTTTTAGATGAACTGTAGATGCTGTTAAATGATTAAGCTTTATAAGAAGTTATAAAAGAAAACTTTCGAAGACTGCACCGTTTTAAAATAATTATTATTGCATGCAACGAAGAGTGCGCTTTCTATTAAAAAACGGGAATGGAATTAGACGACAATGTTTATATTCAATTTTCAGTTAACTGGAACTCGGCTCCCCTGAAATTATCTACTAACATTTTATACCGAATTAATTTAAAAGCTCGCATAATGGCGCCGCGGAGTTCTGCAGTTCATTAAATTTTTCAGGAACGCGCTAGAAATATTGTAAAAATTTCAGAATAAAAGAAAACTTAAAAAGTTTTATCGCATAGTCATGTTGAGTGTGAATAAACTTCACTGAAATCTTGAATTATTTTAGGAAAATTAAAATTATTTCAGTTATGTAGATGAGCTTTGAAATTATATCTCAAATTTTACTAGTATAGTAAACTTCTTTACTACATACATACATACAGTAAAAAATCGAGTTAAATGAACATAGAAGCATAGAAAACCTGGCATTGATACTAAAAGATTGGACGCTCAATATGAGGAAGAAAGATGGGACGGAATTTAAAAAAGCAATAGTAAAGACTATGGAACATTTCATGCAACTTTTACATAAGAGTACTATAATGACTAGAGGATTATGATTGATCCGTTTAACAGTATAGCATTTAAATCTGCTCGAGAAGCCCACGATGCAGCCACGAAGAAACTGCAAACAGATGCATGTAAACGTAAGAACAGTTCAGTTACGTTAAGTTTGTCAGAAGTAAACCGAATAATATTATTCTGGTATGAAAATACCCCTGAAGATCTTATGCGTAAATTCTACCATATTGCTGCTGTAAAATTAGCGTGAAGATGCGAGACAGTTGCCAGTCTCTTGTTTTTTTTTTAAATCGATAAAAATAACGATGGCTCTCCAATAAATCACATTAAGTATAATTCCGGTATTCAGTAAAACCTATCAAACGGTTCAAAAAGATGTACAAATAGCAAATGGTTGATTGCCAATAGGAAAGTCAAAGCTACCCTGTGCGCATTTTTCATAAACTGATATCAAAACGAGGTGAACATATTACTTCACCAGGGCTGTTCTCAAAACCTAATCGACAATGGAAAACGGATACCGATAATTGATACGACAGTATTCCTGTTGGAAAATATACTATTAATGAATGGACTAATTCATCTGCTGGGGTCATTGACCTAAATGTAAACACAAAAAAAAATAACAAACCATTCAAACATGTCAACTGTTGTGAGTGAATTGGCAAACAATTATGTGCAAGAAAAAAATTGCTGGAAATTACATCATTCAAATTCTATAAAACCGTATTTAGACATCGACCAAGAACACCACAATTAGATCATAAATACTACTACGCGTGGTAATAGTAGAAAAAATAGCCAACCTAATATTGCGTACAAATTTTAATAATCGTACCAGCTGTACTTTTAATAAATAAATAGTTAGTTGTTTTGTTGTATTGCGACGTATTTGATTTTTTTTTAAATTACCAAGCAACATGCTTTCAGCAATCTTAATGACAAAATTATTTCGGTATTTTCAAGATTCTTGGTATATTATACATGATAAATAGAATTTCTGAAGGGTTTTCTATTATTCAGCTGACAATAAATATTCTAGATTAAAATAAAAAATTAATTATGAAAACCATAATTTTTCACCTGCTCTCACATGGCTTTCACTCTCCTAATTGGTTTTAGCCGTGGTCGTGGATAAAACGTTGAATTACATTCGGGAAATTAACCAACCTTTAACACTCTCGTCCATTTTTCTCGTGGATTAAAGGCTTGTTAATTCCCTTATATAATTAATAACTATTACAGCTTTGCTCCAAATTCGAGAAAAGCGTAATCGCAATTTACAGATAACGTACAAAAATAATATAAAACAAATTATTTTACTATAATTTTTAATGCCAAGACCAGCATTTAGTTACTCTGCAAATATCTAATAAACAACTGATATCATTGCTAGAAATTAAACTCATTTTATTAATTAATAACACAAAGATTTTGTTTTCCTTTAATATATCTCACTGCTTTGCTCAAATTTGTTATTTTCTGCCTCTCTTCAGTAGCTTGAATATTGCGTATTATAATACCACCAAGTTCGGGTAAACACAATAATTTAGTAACGTATCTACTGCGGAAGCAATTCCCAGTTTAATTATTGTCATAAATGTGTAAATAAATCTTTAGTAAGACTAAGAGCTATACAGCCGTTATGTGATCAAGTCATATCATAATATGTAATAACCGTATCATTATATCCAAGCTGAAACCTTAATGCCAGCTTTTCCTCATTCCTCATTCAAAACTCTATCTATACATAGGGCTATGTATAAGTCCCCTGCGTATCGTTACTTCCTGAGACATCTTAATATTCGTGCAGGAAGTGGATATTATACATTATCTCGGGGGAAACTGGATGTACAGCGTGGTGTAAGAAGATAAGTAATAGATTATTGTATATATCAATATAATCATGATTCTGTTTTTTTTCCTGTAAAATTATAAACCTGGTTGTCCAAGTATGGATAAATTACAGTACGAATCTCCTCAGGCAATAGTTGATGGATTTAGAGACTATTTTGGCTGCGTATACAGTATGCGCTAAAAGTATGGAATAAATTCAATAAAAACGAAACAATTATTTTTTGGGAAAAATCCTCGAACAGGTCGATTTTTAATTTAAAAAATACATATTTTAGCGTAAAATGCGATTTTCAAATGTCATTTGTTTTCGAGTAATGACGTCATCGATCTTTTTTAAATGGCAACACCATATTTTTTCCTTGATTCTGAAAGATCGTTTAATTCTCTATCAGACAGTACTAAAATTTTGCTCTCTTACATAGGAAAGTTTTCGAGTAAATGACGATTGAATGTTAGAAAACGTAAATCAATTAAAATAAAGCAAAAACGTTATCAAGCTTAGTTTTTCGAATTCCATAGTTCTTTTATGGATCACGTAGGTGAAAATCTTTGCAAAGTGTCATTGTCACACCGACTTTCTAATAAGTATTGTAAGCGACATAGAAATTATTATTCAATTTAAAGTATTATGGCACATTTAACTGTTACTCAAAGAATTGAAATTTTAATTCTTATCGGATGCGGAAATATGACTAGAACTCAGCAGGAAGTTTGCGATTTATTTAATGAAAAATATCCAGATCGCCCTATCAGCCAATCAACAGTCAGTAAGGTAGAGTCTAAATTTAGAGAAACTGGCAATGTTGTAAATATTACAAAACCTGGACGTCCAAGCATTAATAAAAATCAGAAACAGAACATTTTGATAAGTATGGTGGATAATCCTCATAATTCTTCACGATTGGTTGCATTAAACAATGACACTAGTCAGAGCACAGTGCTACGTATCTTGAAGAAGGAAAAATATCATCCCTACAAAATTCAACTTGTGCAGGAACTCAATGAAGATGATCCCGATCGCCGCTTACACTTTTGCGAAATTCTAATGGACTTATGTCAAGGAAATAGAAATTTACACCGGCAAATACTTTTTTCAGATGAGGCCACATTTTGTCTGAATGGTACAGTAAACCGTCAAACTTGCAGATATTGGAGTCGGGAAAATCCTCATTGGATGGCAGAGGCACATACCCAACACCCTCAGAAATTAAATGTGTGGGCTGGAATAGTTGACGACAGAATAGTAGGGCCTTTCTTCTTTTAAGGAACCCTTACAGGACAAAGATATTTAGAGTTTCTAGAAAATGACCTTGTTCCAGCCCTTGCAGTAATTTTTCCTAACGATTCTCTGACATTCCTGACGATACCATATGGTTTCAGCAAGATGGTGCACCTCCGCACTATGCGCACCCTGTACGAGATTTTTTGGACAACTGTTTTCCTGGGAGGTGGATCGGCAGACGCGGACCGATAGAATGGCCTGCAAGATCGCCAGATCTTACACCTCTTGACTATTTTTTATGGGGATACTTGAAGTCAAAAGTGTACATTATTAAACCACGTAATTTAGAAGAACTTCAAAATCGCATTCGGGACGAAATACGCAGTTACCCCAGAAATCATTCATAATGTGCAAAAAGAATTTCTTCACAGACTTGTGCATTGTCAAGAAGTTGGTGGATGGCAATTCGAACATTTAATTTAAGTATAAAATTTAATCAATTGTATTTTATTTTACATACCTCAGAATTGTTACTTTTTTATGGATAAAATTTACGTTTTCTAACATTCAATCGTCATTTACTCGAAAACTTTCTTATGTAAGAGGGCAAAATTTTAGTACTGTCTGATAGAGAATTAAACGATCTTTCAGAATCAAGGAAAAAAATATGGTGTTGCCATTTAAAAAAAATCGATGATGTCATTACTCGAAAACAAATGACATTTGAAAATCGCATTTTACGCTAAAATATGTATTTTTTAAATTAAAAATCGACCTGTTCGAGGATTTTTCCCAAAAAATAATTCTTTCGTTTTTATTGAATTTATTCCATACTTTTGCGCATACTGTATATAAATTCTTCCGATCCGGACTTATCTGCTGTTGACTTGGGAAACATACCTGTTTTGCATATTGCGGAATTTAGTGAGAATGAGATATTAACAGCTATTAATAAACTGAAACATAAAATGACATCGGGTTTTGACCAAATACCTAGTTTCCTGGTTAATATTTAATTTTTTTATAATAATTGTTTTACACACACACATTTATTGAACAATATATTGATCAAGGCGACCTTCAATTTAATTTAAGTGGTTTAAAACGGAAATTGGCTACAATTTATTTCGATAACTAATCAATAAATTGTAGATTTCAGAACACACTGAAATTTATTGATCAAATTTAGGGCAACTAGCCCCAACCTAATAATTGTGTTGATAAATTTATAACCAAATCTTTCAGAAGATTGTTAAAATCCAAAGATTAGTAGTAAAAAATATACTAAAAATTTAATTCTACTATCTTTAAGTACTGGCAAATTTGTTAGCATTCCAGATATTACCAAAACTATCAAAAGAGTAGAAATTTTCAAATCAAATATCAAATTCTTTATTTTGATGTCTATGGAACCCCATAAAACTCTGCCTTTTTTTCACATACAGTCTTCGCGAATTTTTTAAAATCACTATGAGGACAAACGTACCTATTTTTTCCGAAACAACATTTTTGCAAATTTGGTATAGTTGACTACCAATTGAGTTTTAGTTAGAAATCTTTACCCGTGCGTTACACCTAATATTAAAATCATTTGAATTTGATTCTTGATTGCATTTTTATGGCAATTTTACACCCAACACTGCCTTGTAGTTTTCTTCAGTGTTGTATGTACTCAATTATACATGTTTAATTGTCCATCATTGCACAAGTGTTATTTGTTTTAGAATTTGAGTTGACCAATGAAAAGTTGATGGGGCGCTAGACACTTGCTTTGTACCATATTAGGTTTAGGTAATACACTTAATTACAAAATCAAAACATGATTATGAATATTATGAACTATTAGTATAATGTTCAACAAAAAAACGATAGAGATAATAATGCAAATAAAACAAACACAAAAATTAACAAAAAAAAATATATAAATGTAAGTCTACGTGGTCGAGTGCAAATAATTATCAAGTCTATGTTTGAAGAAATTAATCGAAGGAGTTGAAATCACATAATTTGGTAATGAGTTCCATATATAAAAAACACGATTCGATAAAAAGTTCTGTTTTGTGCGGGTGTAAAAATGCCTTCTTACTTCTCATTTCTACAACCGCACGATTTGTCCTTATTAAGTTGATATCGCGGAAACATTAAACGTTTAACCCAGTCAACTGCTCCGTTTCCTGGAGATAAGAATAGAAAAAGTCGATCGGCTGAAAAAATTACAAAAACATTCACACGCTGCAATAAATCTTCGGTTATCCTTGTTTGTATCAGAACTGAAGCATTTAAAGGAATACGTTTGTGCCAGTTTTTCTTCCTGGCTGATGTATAAATTGTGACTCGCGTTTCTTCTAATTCCCTGCCTTCCTCGTCTAGAACAAGATTTCGTTTTTATTTGGAATCAATATATTTTTTATAATAACTGTAAAGATCATTTCAACAAGGGGCGAGACAAATGAATGGCGCTAAAAATAGGACACATCTAGCTTTAACATAAGCCAGTATATATTTATACAGGGTGATTCAGGTTTAATCTTGATGACTTCAGGAATATCGATAGGTTAAAACAGGTTAAAATAATGTTCATTTGTGATATAAACTTATTTCCTAAAACGCATCGTTTCCGAGAAAGAGGATGTTGAAGTAGGAATTTTTTTCTCGTTTTTTCCTCATAACTTTTGAACCACTTATCCGATTTAAGTGAAATTCGGAACACAAACACTCCTTATCATCTTACATAAGCTTCTTAAATTTGAACTACTTACCCCTCTTAGAAGTGTATTTTGTATGCTACCCCTATCTTACTTTATTTCAAAACTACAAAAAAAAAAATTAATTTCAATAAAACATCTACACACCACTTTGATCTGATTAATTTCGAAACTGCTTCCTCTCCTGTTTTTTTCGATGTTTGGTCTTGTTTCTGAGATATTTAAAGAAATTAGTGACAGTGTAGCGCACCAGCCGCGTAAATTTCATTTAACGTCGGTCCATAAAATCTTATGCAGCAATTGTTGATTAATTTCTGTTGAATCTAAAACCCATCTACAAAAATTTAAACGCTTTTCAGCATCTCCTGGCAACAAACCTTGAACTGGTTGGAGATGGAAAGCTTTTCGATGATCTTGTTTGAGTGCTCTCAGTACTTTTGATTGAGATAAATGGAATTGCCTAACTGCTCGGCGTGTGCTTAAAGTTCTATCGATATCAAAAAAATTAAGAATTCGCTGATTATTTCTTGGCAGTACATTACGATTATGGTCATTGTAGCGGCGCAAATCATATTCCGAAAATCGGCGATGTACATCTACATAAACTTGTGCATTTGGAATTCTTCTATTAGGGAAGCGTGTTCGGTACTCTCGAACTGACGCGTTGGAATTTCCGTCACAAAAACCATAAACATAATGTATATCGGGATATTTAGTATTTGCAAACGTTCCTGGCATTTTTTCTTAGCACTAAAAATTCTCTTTAAATAATAGTTTTGACTATGATTTTCATAAACGTCAATTTGCACAAATCACCGAGTTGTGTTTTCATGGGTTGCTATAACGTTTAATGAAATTTACGCGGCTGGTGCGCTGCACTGTCACCATATTCTTTGAATATATCAGAAACAAGACCAAACGTCGAAAAAAACAGGAGACGAAAAAGCTTTGAAATTAATCAGGTCAAAGTGGTGTGTAGATGTTTTATTGAAATTATTATTTTTTTGTAATTTTGTAATAATGTAAGAGGGGGGTGGCGTACAAAATACACTTCTAAGAGGCGTAGGTAGTTCAAACTTAAGAAGCTTATGTAAGATCATAAGGAGTGTTTGTGTTCCGAATTTCACTTAAATTGGATAAGTGGTTCAAAAGTTATGAGGGAAAAACGAGAAAAAATTCCTAATTCAACGCCCTCTTTCTCGGAAACGATGCGTTTTAGGAAAAAAGTTTATATCTGAAATGAACAATATTTTAACCTGTTCTATCGATTCCTGAAGTTATCAAGAGTAAACCTGAATCACCCTGTATTTAATTTCAACACTTTTCTTTCTAAAAATGACACTAAATTTAAGATTTACTTAAAGAAGAACATTTGATTAAAATAGGAATAAAATATTATTAGTTATGGAATAGGTTATTCGTCCATATAGGTTTATAGATTTGCACGAATTGAAATTTTTAATATTTTGTCCATAAATCTTCGTACTAAATACTATCTATAATGACTAGGACATTGCTTATAGAACATGTAATTTCTTTGGGATATTTTCTGAGGTCTCGTTTAAGCTTAAAGACGTCATTGGAGATGACGCATCATCCCATCGCCTTTTTAGCCATCACAAACACCATAGGCCCGGCCGTTCCTTGCGAGGAACCGTCGTCGACCCTAGCACAGGCCCATCAATCTAAATACCTCACGCCATTAATTAATGGTCTCCTGCCTGCCTCATGAACTCAAGGCACAAAGTAATACTTTATAAGGGGATCAGCAAATTAGCGTGTTTATACGACAAGGAACAAGAAACTTCGCGAAATATTAACTACAAGGCACGGGTAAAGGTGTTCTGTTCTTAATTAATGTTTGCCTGTATGTAAATAGGTACGAGTTGTGTAATTATAAGTTTCCCGAATGGAATTATGAAGCAGACTGAACGGTATAAGCCTCGCGAACGGGTCAGGTAGAAAGACGAAAATTGGAAATGATATTTTGCCGGAAAATAGCAAATAGGAAATTCCACTTTAAAATAGTTATTTTTTATACAAGACGATGAGATATTATTTTATCGTTGACCAAAAATAGTTATTTTTTTATCTAGAACGTGAAATGGTATCCTTTTGCGGTTCAAGAATGCGTTCGACATAGAAACAATATTGTTTCGAAAACTGTAATAAGATAAGACAATTGTGTTATACAGGGTGAGTCAGTCATAATGTCATGAATTTTAAGAGAAGATAGGGAATAATGAGTATAATGCGAATACGCGATTAAAAAAAATTTAAATGCATATTTACGCCGAAAAAAATATTTTCAAATCATTATTTAAACCCTCTTTTCAGACTGTCACTGACCGCTCACAGCCTTGGTCGTTAACAGCTCACAATTCAACTCGATGTCGACCTGATGCAATGTTGCCAAGTTGAAATATTTTTCTACTACCTACCTACCTAGGTTTTAGACATCACAAATAAATGGATGTACAGACTATTTTAGAATATCATTTTTTCTTGCTCAGTTCAACTTCAGCCAATAATAAATTAAAATGTTAATATCCAATGAAATCAAATAATAATAATCAAATAATTATATTAAAAATTGCAGGTAACGCGGTCCACTCAGGTTTTCCGGTAGAAAATACGGTACAATCAAACGATACCCGTACACTCCTGCCCATACTTTGACAACAAATCCTCTCTGAAAGCTATACCGACAAGTAGCGTGTGGATTTTCATCTGAGCAAATGTAGCTGTTATGACTGAAATTAGATTAGTTACTTTGAAATCACAAAACTCCAACGTATCTAATAATAAGCCGAGTAATAAACCATTTACGTACATTACATAAAAAACTTATACAAAATGGGTAAATTATTGAAAGAAGCTGAAAAGTGTTTCGTGCTTAAATACTAAGTAATAAAAAACCATCGTGTTGTCGACAGAAAACTGTCCAAGACCGAAGTGGCTGATCTGATGCTCAAAAAAGTTATCGAGAGTGAATCTTGACCTACCGTATTATTAGGTCAATAACCTAGTTACCTAGTTTTTGCAGTTATTTAACGACAAGGAGTAAAACTATTTTTTTAAATCTAGATACATGAATGAATTTTCCTTAATTTTCATATTACGTTTTCACTACGTTTTACAAATAAATATGAAGTTTTAGTATTACTCGTAGGTACAATTAATTATTCAGTTTGTAGTTACGTACATCTAGCCTAGAAATTTATTGTTTTTTAAGTAGTATGGTACTAACCTGTTTAAAATGCCAGTTCGAGTAAAACTGCACTCATCCGTCCATAGCACTTTATTAATAAAATTAGGTTCACCCGACGCAGTTTCACAGAATCCGTACCGCGAAGGCACTTACATAAAGTTCACGCACATTCTCCGTATAACATTACCATTTCCGCATATTTGGAATTTATAAAATTATGCATTGTGAATTTACGACGAATACGCGAGACCGAAATAAACAAACTACTGCTTACTGCTTGTATTCTCTCCATCTTCCCTCCAAATGTGTGGCGTGATCTACCAATTTGAGGGGAAATAAATGCGGGAAATGCAGAAAGTGCTAAATGGGGGTAAATTTGATTATCATGATGAAGTGTTAGACGATATTATGTATGTGGCAACGATGTTTAATCCGGCATTCGATTGTCGTATGGGTGCGTCAACAGAAAGTTCGTAGCGCACCAGAAGCGTCTTGTTACAAATTTTTATAGAGTGATTTGTTTATTTTTTTAAAATCGAGTAAACATTTTTTTTTCGATTTTCTGCCTTTATTAGGCCTCCCGAATACGTGGTTAAAATTAATGACATTATGACTCACTCTTCCTGTATAGAACAATTTAATTTGTATTTGAAATCGTTTGAACCGTGTTTGAATCAAGAGGTTTAGGCCATAACGATAGCATAACAAAGCAAAACAAAATTAGTTGTTTGAAAAAAAGTAGTGTCAAAATTTTATACTGTAATTCATATTCGAAGGGTGTTTAATTCAAAATGAGCTTGGAAAGTGAAGACAAGCTTTTATCAGGGAAGTATTGGAAGCGACACAAGTGCTGTTTTACAATTAATCTCCAAAAATCGTCGAGGCAGTACGCAATTGCCTACAACGAATTCAAAGGGTAAAGGGGAATAAAATTCAAAAAGTGCCCAAAGCGGTATTACTTGCATATTTCGAACACTGTATGCAAAAAAAATGTAAATAGAAAATTTCTAACACTAATACCATATTTGAAAAGTAAATTAGTAGAATACCGTCCAAAAAAGTCTAGAATTCTAAAGCAAGAGGCCATTGAGAGATTATTACAAGAAGCACCTGATAGAATAGATTTCTGCTAGAAAAGGGAATTCAAATTAATATAAATAGATTGATGTAACTAATCTTAGGCAAGTTTTCAGGTCATTTTAATAATTGGTGTTTGTGAAGCTTTGAGAAGAGATGAGATACTGAAGATAATGATTGATTATATAGAAAACAGAGATTCAATTATTATTATAAGAATTCCCGATTCTCCCGAGATTTTTTGTAATTTCAAGTCCCGGCCAAGTGAAGATACACCGCAAATACTGTGCTTTACGTGCGGCAATTACTACAAGGCGAAGATTTTTTGTGAACTGTCAGGGAAAAATGGGTTAACCAGTGGTTGGCGTCAATAAAATAAGGAATGTGCTAAAATAAATAGCAACTTACCTCAATTTGCCTCATCCGGAAACTTATAGAGGGCAGACGTTCTTCCGCCACCTGTTAGTAGACGCAGGGGCCGATATTACCACCAATAAGCGACATGGGGGTGGTATTCTAGGTGGTGGAGATAGATATAGAAGGTTCTATACAAAATAAAATTTCAATCGGAATTAAATTGTTACCATCTTCAGCACAGCCTACGGAACTTAAAGAATTGCAGCAACAATACGATTACTGTATCAGAAAAAATCAGCGTGGAAAATCTAAATATTGACGCCAAAACATCGGTATTCTGGCTGGTAAAGAAAAGAGTCTTCGCTTGCATATTTTTTAGAATGTTAATTATACTATTAATACTTGTAATCAGACATAGCTTATCGCATCATACTATAAACAAATAGCATATGTCCCCTATTAATTTTGTTAGCAGACGATTAGCTGTTTAATAGATAATCAGCAAAAATGACACAAAACCTAGACATATACTGTCTTTGCGAAATATAAAATTTAAACATGGACCCGTTTTTAAATTCAGCGGGTTGGTATGGTGGAATCTATCAACGCATTGGTTTGTGTAATGGAATTTTCGCCATAGTACCACTAATTCAAACCGAAATAAATATATAGAGTATTGATAACGAGTCTACTCCCACAGAGCCTAGTCCGAGAACAACAGGGTCAAGTCAGGGTGACTAGCAGCGATCAATTACCTAGACCATGTCATAACAACCTGGAAAATCATAGTTGATAAAATTCTGGATAAACTGCTAAAAATGTGTATTTAGAAAAATAATATATATGTAAACATTTATAATTTTGAAAAATTACGTTCACTTGACTCATTTACATCGCTAATTATTCAGATTCTTCCTGTATCTATAAATATTTATTTATTTGTTTACTAATACATATTATCTAAGCTGGTAGGTAGTAGGTCCTCAATAATATAACACCATTAAAGTGTTGCTAAAATTTTAAGGTAAAATCATTTTCCTGCCCCTACGTAAACCCGAGGTAAATCTGCTTCTTGTATTAAACAGATGAATATTATATGATGCATCATAAACTTCAGGGGGACTGCTAAGGGCTTTAAACCGAGTTAAGAAGCCAAGAAGTTCATTAAATATCCCTTTGGAAGTTTAGGGATTCCTAGCCAAGAAAATTCTTCATAAGCGGTAAAATGTTTATCCTGAGAATGTCGATTTTGCAATGATGATGTTGTTGGGTAGAACTTTTTAGTGAAACATTTGAGGTACTTAACTATAAAATAAAAGCAGAATGAAATCAATTCATAAGCCGCTTACACAGCGGTTATTATACGACGATATGGATAGAACCAAGATCCCTAAACAGAGGAGGTTGCCTGCAAGCTGCTGATTCCCTTCGTCCGCCAACAAACTCACGCGTGACGTCACTGGTATTTAATAAAAAATGTCAAATATTGCTTGCTAATAAATTTCTGCTCTTATTTGTATTGTAAAAGTATTTCTGTGCCCTGTTTTATTACTTTGTGTTACTGGAATTATTTTCTTGTTTTGACGTACTAATTGTTGCTCTGGAATTTGTTACCGTTACGTTTTGGTTGTTATTTAACTGCTATTGAGAATACATACTAGGGATCTTGGGATAAAGCAGTCACTTTTCTTAAAATCAAAAATTTATTGGAATTATTATATTTTCTCAACATCAAGTTATGGATTACCTTTGTAACTGAAGTTGTGTCATGTCTATATCGAACATGTGTCGGCAGATATATACATGTATCTACCGTCATCAAAGTACAAGGTTCAGGAACGTATATCAAAAGTTGGATCGCACACACAGGCTGAGGGGAAGCTCCATTCCCATTAAATTATAATCTTATTTGACACAGTGCAACTGAGCTTCCAAGGAATAACGAATATCCGAAACAAATCGTATTAACTCTGTACCGGAGGCAATAAAAGGCCAGGCTTATTTTTCCGGTTAGGTTTTATGATACAAGATGACAGAATTACATTTACTTGGAAAAGCAATTCTTTTTTTAACAATTATATGTGCCATACATACAGCGTGCTTCCAGGGAAAGAAATAAATAACATTTTATAACATCTATTTTATACAGCAAATTCAACTGCTTTTGCCACTATTGTTATTAATTATTAATAAAACTAATTTCTGATTTTAATTAATAAAATAATTTGACATACAACACAATTGTGGGCCCATTTTATCCAGTTTCTACAAATTTTGCTGTTTCTTGTCCGTTCTGAACTCGTAAGTTAGTGGCAGCCACTATGATACTTTCGCGTAAATCATCAATTGTAGGTATCCACTTCGGTGCGATACACAAAAAGAAGTCAAAATGATTTAGGTCAGCAGATCGTCGCGGCCATGATACCGGTCTTCCTCGTCCAATACCTTTTTATTAATGCTGATACTACACTTACTCTCACTGCACACCGCGGTAAAAGTAGCTGCATTTGGCACATGTTTACCGGGAAATAGTTCGGCTAAAGCATTTTCACATATCCACAAATCAAAACGATATCCATCAACCTCGACTTTCTATACACGTAAGCCATTTGTGATACTTGAAAAACTAATGTAAGGACTCACAAAAATTTACCTACAAAAAGTAATCGGATCTCAATATTCGGAATCGTCTAATAATTAGAGACTACAGTAGACCAGCGATGGAATGATTGAAATTTCTACAATTTCAATAATTTTTTACTCAAACTTTAAAGATTTTACAAACTTTTTTTTTGCATTATTGACTCCATTTTTCATGACGCATGTATTCCCAAATATTTTTAGATAAGTTCCGAATCACCCTGTATAGGGAGTCCCAAGATATTGCAATTCCTTAAAAATGGGGCCAAATATTTCGAAAAAAAAAATATAATAGTTTTTATTAGAAGGAATTAAATGTCAATAATAGGCTTATTTGTCTTTAAAATTTTACATACAGTATGCGCCAAAAGTATGGAATAAATTCAATAAAAACAAAACAATTATTTTTTGGGAAAAATCCTCGAACAGATCGATTTTTAATTTAAAAAATACATATTTTAGCGTAAAATGCGATTTTCAAATGTCATTTGTTTTCGAGTAATGACGTCATCGATTTTTTTTAAAATGGCAACACCATATTTTTTTCCTTGATTCTGAAAGATCATTTAATTCTCTATCAGACAGTATTAAAATTTTGCCCTCTTACATAGGAAAGTAAATGACGATTGAATGTTAGAAAACGTAAATCAATTAAAATAAAGCAAAAACGTTATCAAGTTTAGTTTTTCCAATTCCATAGTTCTTTTATGGATCACGTAGGTGAAAATCTTTGCAAAGTGTCATTGTCACACCGACTTTCTAATAAGTATTGTAAGCGACATAGAAATTATTATTCATTTTAAAGTATTATGTTACTCAAAGAATTGAAATTTTAATTATTATCGGATGCGGGAATATGACTAGAACTCAGCAGGAAGTTTGCGATTTATTTAATGAAAAATATCCGGATCGCCCTATCAGCCAATCAACAGTCAGTAAGGTAGAGTCTAAATTTAGAGAAACTGGCAATGTTGTAAATATTCCAAAACCTGGACGTCCAAGCATTAATGAAAATCAGAAACATAACATTTTGATAAGTATGGTGGATAATCCTTCACGATTGGTTGCATTAAACAATGACACTAGTCAGAGCACAGTGCTACGTATCTTGAGGAAGGAAAAATATCATCTCTACAAAATTCAACTTGTGCAGGAACTCAATGAAGATGATCCCGATCGCCGCTTACACTTTGTCAAAATTCTAATGGATTTATGTCAAGGAAATAGAAATTTACACCGGCAAATACTTTTTTCAGATGAAGCCACATTTTGTCTGAATGGTACAGTAAACCGTCAAACTTGCAGATATTGGAGTCGGGAAAATCCTCATTGGATGGCAGAGGCACATACCCAACACCCTCAGAAATTAAATGTGTGGGCTGGAATAGTTGACGACAGAATAGTAGGGCCTTTCTTCTTTGAAGAAAGTTTCTAGAAAATGACCTTGTTCCAGCCCTTGCAGTAATTTTTCCTAACGATAATGACCCTGACATTCCTGACGATACCATATGGTTTCAGCAAGAAGGTGCACCTCCGCACTATGCGCGCCCTGTACGAGATTTTTTGGACAACTGTTTTCCTGGGAGGTGGATCGGCAGACGCGGACCGATAGAATGGCCTGCAAGATCGCCAGATCTTACACCTCTTGACTATTTTTTATGGGGATACTTGAAGTCAAAAGTGTACATTAATAAACCACGTAATTTAGAAGAACTTCAAAATCGCATTCGGGACGAAATATGCAGAGTTACCCCAGAAATCATTCATAATGTGCAAGAAGAATTTCTTCACAGACTTGCGCATTGTCAAGAAGTTGGTGGATGGCAATTCGAACATTTAATTTAAGTATAAAATTTAATCAATTGTATTTTATTTTACATACCTCAGAATTGTTACTTTTTTATGGATAAAATTTACGTTTTCTAACATTCAATCGTCATTTACTCGAAAACTTTCCTATGTAAGAGGGCAAAATTTTAGGACTGTCTGATAGAGAATTAAACGATCTTTCAGGATCAAGGAAAAAAATATGGTGTTGCCATTTAAAAAAAAATCGATGACGTCATTACTCGAAAACAAATGACATTTGAAAATCGCATTTTACGCTAAAATATATATTTTTTAAATTAAAAATCTACCTGTTCGAGGACTTTTCCAAAAAAATAATTGTTTCGTTTTTATTGAATTTATTCCATACTTTCGGCGCATACTGTATATTCAAACTCCATAATATAGGTTACAGAAGTCTCAACGCATATCACTGAATCTAGATCTTTATAATATGGTTCCTGTACATATAAAGATGCTAAACAATGTCCAATTTAGAATAAATATTAAGAGAATGATGCTTGATCATTGTTTTTAATCTATTCGTGATTATATGGATGCTCCCACAATTATTTAATTGTTTATCTGTTGTTTCATATTCTATACATTTGATGTTGTTATTTGTTGTCATACTTCTTTTTAACCTGACCTACTACTATAATACTTATTATGTGGTCAATAAAATGTACTCTACTATTATACTCTACTCCTTGTGAGATCTTAATTTGTCATTATATCCAACTATGCCATTTTTTATTTAGAGGAAAAGAATATTAATTATATTCACTGAATCACTGATTTGAGAAATTCTTACATCAAATTTTATTTTCAAGTGTTTCAACACATTTCTTATAAGGAAATTATGTGCATTTTTTATACTGTTGTAATGTTTGCCGTTTAAAAGATTCAAACCAATTTTATCTCCACGTGTATAAACATTCCGGTTGACCGACTTCGAATACTTTCAGTGGCCACGTGCTGTAAATTCAGTATCGCAAATGTCGCGATGTTGACTTTGTGAAAAAAATACACCACGACCGTAGGCAGGTAATCAAATAAACATCGAAAGCTTTTACGAAAACAAACAAAAAGCAAAAAACACTGTTCTAAATGGCCTGACGATGAGCTCACAAACGTTTAGCCTCTGTTCAAAAGAAAGATTCATTAATTATGTATGTTTGCAAAGTGCAAAGGCAAAGTTAATATTGTATGCTCAAATTGGAATTTCACTTCATATAATTTTTTATGATGTGGTATCCAATAGTCCAAGGATTGTCATACATTGTCTACATATTTGGAAATATATTTTGCACATTATTTCTAGATTTATTATTCAGAAATATACATGTAACTCTATGATTTGAATATAGAGGGTGTCTCGCTTAAAAGTGGAACAAGCCTGTAACATGCCTGCCGTTCGACCGATTTCAATAAACTTTTTTTGTTGGATACACCTTCAAAAAGTCTATTTTCGACATACCTGGTGTTCCCTAAAATTCGAAACCGTGGCCGACTACGATAAAATTTATGTGGCTTAGAATCGGAAAATCATATTAAGGACTTTTTTATTCGAAAAATTCCCACGAATTCTTAATCAGGACTCCAGAAAACCCTACCAACCAAATTTTCGTTGCCACATTATACAGGGTGCTCAGGATAGCTAGGGTGTCTCGCTTAAAAGTGGAACAAGCCTGTAACATGCCTACCGTTCGACCGATTTCAATAAACTTTTTTTTGTTGGATAAATCTTCAAAAAGTCTATCTTTGACATACCTGGTGTTCTCTAAAATTCGAAACCGTGGCCAACTACGACACAATTTATGTGGCTTAAAATCGGAAAATCATATTATGGATTATTTAATTCGAATAATTCTTACGAAGTTATCCTGAGCACCCTGTATAATATGGCAACGAAAATTTGGTTGGTAGGGTTTTCTGGGGTCATGATCAAGAATTCGTGGGAATTTTTCGAATAAAAAAATCCCTAATATGATTTTCCGATTTTAAGCCACATAAATTTTATCGTAGTCGGCCACGGTTTCGAATTTTAGAGAACACCAGGTATGTCGAAGATAGACTTTTTGAAGGTGTATCCAACAAAAAAAGTTTATTGAAATCGGTCGAACGGTAGGCATGTTACAGGCTTGTTCCACTTTTAAGCGAGACACCCTGTAGATAATAAATAAGCGAAGCTTATTAAACCATAAAGAAAAAATATATGGATATATAAGAATGTACAGGGCGTGACGTCTTTGATGAAGGTAAATATACAGATTCCTGGGAAAACTCGAAATAAAAGAGTCTTATATGAAAAAGTTCTATATTCACGTTTTGCCAAGGGAATCGAACTTCAATTTTGTAAGAAACGTGTTTGTAAGTTTTCACACATTAATTAATTTTGACTGTTTTTTTACGGAAATTTACATTAGTTGTTAATAATATAATCTTACTAACTTCCACAACTATTTTTACTGTTTTTTTCAAGACTAGAGTGAATAAAAAATAATTGCGAAAGGTCGGCAAGGTTTTAAAATATTTCTTCCACTTCTTACTTTTTTATATAATGTAATTTACATAACACTATTATATACTTTTCTGGTGCTCATATCAACTCATCAAAACAAACACAACACAATGTAAATCCATAAATCATCATTTTAACAGAACAGCAAAAGCAATTGGAATATTTATTAAAAAGCAGCTTTGGCACACTGTAAAGAAGTTGCTATGTAAATGAGATATTCCTGTGTATAATTCAGAATGTGTAAAATTTACGTGTTAATAGTTTTACACACTCTTACTTTTTTATACGTTTTACACATCTGTGTTAAAATTACTAGTATTATAATAAAATATACTAAATTTGTGTAATATTTACTAAAGATGTGTTAAAAGTACACCACTTTTTTATATTTTGCATTAAAGATGCTACACCCTGTATAGATACAAAGATATATTTCGACAAACTTGGACATAAACGAAATTTATTACAAATCACAATTGGGTTGTGAAATTTCTGTTCATTTAGCTTCTATGTTACTTTTATGACTCATTAAATAGTGTACCTCTACGTTGACTTAGCCTTGAAATACGTCACGTAGAAAAACAAATGTCACTACTTGATTACACAGCAACTGTATATGACATATGTCCAAACATATTCACGACTGTCAATCTTTACTCTGACGTTTCTGTTACTCGCGTCCGATTACAACATAAACTGACATAGAACTGACCTCTGGGTTAAAACCGATCCACCTATATACAGAGTGTCCCATAATGATGTGCGCTCCTTTGGAGGGTGTGTTCCTTGGGTCATTTTAGGAGGGGTACTTTCTATAAAATTTTTTGATTTGAGTCCTCCCTTACGAGATAAGGGCTTCTAAAAAATTGAAGAAATTTCGGTTTTAATTTTTTTCTCAGAAACGATTAAACTTATAAATCTAAATATCGGTGAATACATTTAGTTAATTAAGTGACATTGTTGAGTACGATTTTTATTTTTACCAAATGTCTACAAGGGTGGCAACCACCAACCTCTGCTGTTTTTTTTAATTAGAACTTTTTATTCTAAACGTTTCTCGATATGAAAAAATTATAGTAAATAGAACAATCAAATTACAAATTTTTCCCCCTCTTAGTATAAAAGAAAACGCGTGTCTGCATAAAAATATTAAGAGGGGGAAAATTTTGTAAATTGGTTGTTCTATTTACTGTAATTTTTTCTTATCGACTGATAAGTTCAAATCGAAAAATTTTATAGAAAGTACCCCCCCCCCCCCTAAGATGACCCAAAAAACACACCCTCCAAGGGAGCGCACGTCATTATGGGACACCCTGTATGTTTTTAGTTATCGATGTTTTCTAGGTCCTCGAGAACGCATCTAAAATCAAATTGAATATATATTGGAATGTTCTAGGAGAGGTCAAAATATAGGTAGTATAAATTATAAGTTTGAAAGCAAACAGGAACATAATTAACAAACTAAATAGGTGACCTTCCGCAACAATATATACAAATATCAGTACAAAAAAGCGAATTTTTTCATATATTCGTAACCCACGTCCCAAAAAAAATATAACTTGAAAGTTAAAACGAACTTCGCAGGAACTCCGTGGAACAAAATGGAGTTCTCGCCAGTTGCAGGATTAAAGATTGCGCCGAACTTAAAACGGCGTTCATAAATTGCCATTTACGTCTCAAATAGAGATACATTAATGTACTGGGTTATACCTTATTAAAACAGGTGTTATAAACCCTGAGCTGTAATTTGGAGAATCCTCCTCTTAATCGTGTTTATAAAACCATCATAATTAAGGCATGGGTACTAAAATGGAGATTTACCTCGCAATTTACATAATGTACACTGAGGTAGTTTCCATTGGGCCCCTGAGATGACGTTTTAATTTGGGTTATATTGTAACATCTGCTCATAATATACAGGGTGTCAGGAACAAAAGTGGCTAGTGTGTTTTGTTTTTCCGTACATACTGCTTGCTTGATACTTGAGTATACATAAACAAAAATGGAATGGCGAATCTGGACAAACTCTCTGACTGCGAGACGTTTGTACCCTAAAGGCTTTTCGCAAGCAACATAAGTTATTTTGAACACTTATAACTATTTCACATTTTATTCTGTGTTGTAAAGAGAGCTCTAAGGAAACCTTTCACTGTGAATATGTTTAGGCGTATTTGTAGTTATTATGTATAAACACCTGGCATTGCATGTGTACAACGTTGTTATACAGGGTGAACCTTAAATAAGTACAGATACTTTAACCAACAGTAAACTTCTCTATGTAGAACACATAATTAATAGTGTCTTTACAAAATAATCAGAAATAAAAAAAGTCAAATTTTAAATAAATTTTTCAATAAAAAATTTGTTGAGGACCGCTGACCGGACGATGTTTATGAGTCACGAGTGTTGCAGACTGAACGCATAGTTTACAGTGTTGCCAGTGTTACACTAAAGTCTTGGCTTCAAGAAAGTTGTAATCTCTATGTATACATTACAATAGTAAAGTTGCAATACCTATAAGTCTCTGTCATCTTCATTTCATGATGTCATATTTGTCAAAATAAATAGACACGATATTGCAACTTCAACTTAATGCAATGTAGGTGTATACATACATTGCATTAAGTTTCTAACATTGCATTCTAAGTTCTAAATATGTATATACTTAGAGCTTAGAATTTAAAAACCAAAATGTTTGGAAAACTACACTCGATCGCAGAAAAATAATTTTAGATTCGTGTTCTGCATCCTCAAAAATAGGGGGAGAAATGGTTAGAATTTTTTTATTAAGATTGGAGAAATTTCGGCTAATGTAAATAACCAATATGAAAACATGTATTTTTTAATTTAATCTATCCAGATTTACGTTAAAAAAATATTGTGTCATGTTAAGTAAATTTATAGAATAAGAACAGTTTGCCTATCCATCTCAAAAATTATCATATCGCCACTGTTTTATTTCATTAATTTATTTTGCAAATGTCCAACGGGACAAAAACTCACTAAGTAGTAGAAACCATTGAAAGGTTTTCCAGGCGTATTGGTTTTCCAGATGTGATTTAAAGCTGGTCGGGGCACTAGCCCGCACAGTAGTAGTTTTCTGGAATTCCGTGATTCCACATATAGTGCTTGCCTTGAATGGTTTCTACTGCATCATGTCTGTGACACTTGTCGGTCCGACATGGAGTAGTGAATGATCGCTAAATGTAGTTTGTCTATACTGCGAACTCATGGTACCTTCTGTCGGGTTAAACAGCTAGGATTCTTCGTCAGATACCTCACCTATGGCATAATGATGAGGGCTAACAAGCTCGAAATCGATATATGTCTAGTAGGATGCTGAAGCGTGACTTTAACTGTTTGCTATAGGTTTTCCAGGTGTAATTCAATGCTGGTCGGGGCATTAGCCCACAGAGTAGTTGTTTCCTTGAATTTCTGCAAGGTTGCATAAAAACATTTCCGAGCTATTCAATAAATAACACAACCGGCCTTAATTTTCGTTGAATAAATGAACTTTAACCTACAAAAGGAACGCGTAAGGATAGAACTTTTTTGTATAAGACTTTTCTATTACAAATATTATCAGATAGCTGTATTTTAATTTTTATACATGTACCCTATTCACATTGTGAATATTTGATGTGTTCCTTTCTCATGTTTAAATGCCTATTTTTTATGAAGAGAATTTAATGTAATACTTATCCCTTTAGTGGGCTACCAGAATTTATTTGCTACAATATAATTCCAATATGCATAACTAAGTAAAACTTATCTGCATTGTATCTAAATTATTACAGAAGTGTAGACAAGGATTCAGCAGGATTTGCCTGTAGTTAATCCAGCTAATATCGCTAATAGGAAAGTGAAGGTGCTTGACACAGGTAGGTATATAGTGGGCGCTACGTAAGTGCTGGTGGGTTGGTATCAAATTTCTCTAAGGAATTCAACACCATTAATCCAATTACCTATGTGATAACGATAAATATACAGGATGTAATTTTAAGTGGGAGTCGATTTTCTAGGGGTAGTGGTACTTGTTCCCTAGAATATTCATCTGAAATGATAATATTATTTGGTAATCAAATACATACTCGAGCTATAATGCACTTTTTAAAACGCTGGTAAGTATTTAACTCAATTGTTCAAAGCACTAACTGTGTTGCCTGCTGTAAGGTTTTCAATTAACTATTAGCGTAACAAACAGCGAAACTGCAATAGATAATAATTTTTTTCCACGGTCGGGAGTAGAAATCAGTTTCTATGACATCAAAATTAAAACAGAAGTAGTCGATTATTCCCAAAGGAGTATAATGCTCCCAATGGAGTTTACATTATGGAGAACGTTTTTCATGCAAAAAAAAGATAACATTGAAATTATTTATTGACATTTAAATTAAATGTTACATTTGCACAATTTTCAAAATTAATATTAGAAGGAATATTACTTTCGCTTACATTTATAGTTTTTGTGATTGCGCTAGTAGTGGTACCTACTAAAACCTGATTAGCAATTTTGGTTTTATTTTCAATAGAGTTCTCGACATAACCCTCAGCGACTGTCGTTGATTTCCAACCAGCATGACGCTTTATTGTCGTAATATCCACACCAGCATCTGCCAGTAATGTCGCTGAAGATCTTCGTAAGCAGTGACCAGTATAACATGCAGCACCAGGTAATTTTAAATACGGAGCTACTACACTCCCATGATATTTTTGCCAACTGGCTGCGAACTACATTTTCCTGCTTTGTAGTACAAAAAAAGGCGCTTATGCTTGACGTGGGGAGGACGAAGGGACAGGTATGTTCGAAAGATTTCAAGCATATTTCCCACATCGGTAACCAGAAAGGTTCGCGGAATCTTTGTCTTAGCGTTTGGAATTTTTACAATCAAGGAAGAGCCTACATCCTCAATATCATCTGCAATTAAATTGACTAGTTCATCAGTTCGACAAGCTCCGGCAATCCGGATATCCGTCACCGGTTCTTTTCAAAAATGCGGCTTGGGGAATTTGCTTATATCTATGTTGTCGTAAATTATCAAGCATGACTTAACCATAGAATATTGCGCCCATAATGTGGAAGACTTGTAATTCTTTGCATTTTCACTGAAGTATGCCAACAAAACATTCTCGCTGTATACTTGAACATTTTTCTCGGCGCACCACTTTTTGAACCGATTGTAGGCTATATCGTATAAAGATCTTGACTTCGTAGGCAGCAAATTGCTTATTGCAATATTTGCAGCCTCCACAATCTCTTCCGACTCACAATTATTCATTGTGCACTAAACAAACTTTAAACTAAACCAAACTAGCACCTTAATTTGACAATTCTTTTTGTTTTTTTTGTTTTGTAGTTATGACAATAACTCAACGACTACTAAATAAATGCTCAAATCCAAATACTACTTACTTCATAGTGACAAAATATGTGTTTTTAAGTTAATGAAACCGTGGAAAAAATAGTATATACCATTCGGGAGAGATGTTATTTTGTCCTCGGTGCATTGTAGCCCTCGGGCTTCAAATTGCACCTCTGCCAAAATAACGCATTCCTCTCCCTTATAGTATAATGTACTATTAAAATACCAGATTGATTTCTTATTTGACTTTGTGATATATCAGTTTACGCTCACTATATTTTTATTTATCTTGATTTTAATAAAAAGCATTTGTTACTATTGTAGTATAATTTAAAACTGCTTGGCGCGAGTGGGACATGAGTTTGAGAATTTCCTCTTTTTGGACGGATGATCTAACCACTGAGTTATCACGCCACGCTTTCCAATTCGACTTTTCACGCTATGTTTTAAAGCATTATTCTAAGTTTGTGTGCAATAACCCTTACATTAACCTAATTTGGATGAATTAGATGCTAACCTCTACTTTTCAACTTGATTCATGTAAGTTAATATATTAAATGCAATACCTAAAAACTTCCAAAAAGTACTTGGTCAAGCTTACACGTTAAAAGTAACACTGCCTGTAAGACTGTAGAATAAAATAGCAAATTTACATTTTTCAACAATCGTTCAAATGCCGATGTTAGGGGATTAATTTAAAACCAAATCTGCAAATAATTTGATGTGTTCTACAAGTTCTATGACAAACTTTGGTAGATGATAACTTAGTTAATGTCAAACATTTTTCCTTACATGGACATAGATCCGATTCGTTTTTATTCAGCAGTTACAAACATTTAAAAAAATATAATTTCAGATTTCAATCAAAGTAGCCTGATAAATAAAAGTGATGGTTGCTATAACAATAAGTATTATTTGTGTTATTTTATTTATTCATTTGAATCTTAGAGTTAAAGTGCCAAATGAAAAATGCATTTATTTACAACTGAAAAGTATACAGATATTGTCTTTGTATGTGGGTGTTCCAATGGGAACGCCAGACAAGCAATCTGAGAATACCTACAAAGATACCCAAATAGACATCAACTTGTTCACACAATCTTTAGTGCATCATTTCGTAGACTGAAGTGAATATATAAAATAAAGAAGATATAATAGATGCTGTCATTGTCACAACTCTTCAATAATTAGTGTGCGTATAGCAAGTAATCTTATCACAGTATTTTGTATGGCGTGTATTGAACAGAGAAATGTTACAGCTGTTTCATCGCCAAAATATACAAGCCTTACATGCCGGAGATGTTCCTCAGCAATTAGAATTTTGTCGCTGGTTACTTCAATAATATGCACGAAGTGATAGATTCATTTCGTTTGTCATGTAGTCTGATGAAGCGTGTTTTACTAGGAACTGTAGTAATAATCATAGTCATATATATGTATATATATTGTTGTGTTTATTTATTATTATTAATTTGATTTGTATTAATGTTATATTCGTGTTGTGAATGATATGTGTGATGTGATTTTGTTATGTATGTAAAATTTTTTATTGGGCGCCAATGATATATTTATTTTGTTTTGTTTTATTTAAAATTTTTATTTGTGTAGATAGAATTTATGTTATATGTTATGTGTGAAGTGTATAAGTGAATAAATATAATTTTTGTTTTAAAATTTAATATATAATTTTATTTTCCTAGTAATTTTCTTTTTCTTTTTTTTTTTGTATTTCTGTACTTTATTATACCTGGCTATGTTTTATCTTCTTTTCTCAGGAGTGGATTCCAGCAGAGTAGTTAACACCATGTTTTTTTATTTTTTTTTATGTTCAAAATCTTTAAAACCACCCAGTACATACAAAAAAACAATTGGATTGAAGGATAGTACATTAACATTTATTAAAGAAAACAGCAAAATGATAATTCCTCGATTAAATTCGAAGGCATTCAAAATAAGGAATATTAAAGAATATTTTTAACAGCTTAACAATTAACAAATTTGCTTTTCGTTTGTTTTTCTAGTGTTTAAAATTATTTTCGTTTACTTACTGCTTTCATGCAACCAGAAATACACACGAATGCAATGGAATTTATCTAATCTATTTATACAACTTATGCTATTTCGATGTCAGTTAAGTTCTGGGTTTTAACGTCTTTAATTTTTGTTTTGGTGTCTTACAACATTTAATGACTGCATTTATAAGTTTAAGCTTTTTTTAAATGAGTGAAATCTAATAGAAGGTAAGTAATTAACTGTAGTATACCGTTATTAATCGTTCAGAAGTTACTTATTGTTATTTATCAATTCGTATTCGATCTAGCTAGATAACCTTGTATAACGTACGTTATTTCTTACTTTTTTTGTAGATCATTTTTCTATTGTTGCTATCTGGAACTTCTCTTCTCTGGATGATGTTTTATTCTCTGGATGCTTTCGATCCTCCAGCCTGGATATCCTGTAGAATTCTGGACTTCTCTTCTTGTCGAGATCTAGATGTGTATTTTGAGGTCACTTCCCTCTAAGAATGGATTTCTTCGACCTTTTGCACAACCCCTAGGTCTGGTCTGGTCTGGTTATGTAGATGGTTTCCACTAAATTCTTCAATTTGATATGGCTTGATGTTGTCTTGAGTTACTTTATGTTTTAATTTACTGTGAGACTGGTACGTATAAGTTTTTTTTTTGTTTTAATTAAATTTTAACTATAAATTATGAAATTTTCTACTCTAGCAAATTCATACCTCTTCTCGCTTCACAGTTTTCTTCGTAACTAATCAACAAATTATTGTTTCTAGGTAATTTTACCTTCTAGATTATCATTAGTTTTTCTTAGGGTCACTACATAACAATTTTTACTAATTTTATACTTAAATATTCTTTAATTTGTGTCTTTTTTTAGTGTCCTGTCAGAGATGCTGATATTTCCTTGAATAGCCATCTTTACGTTTGACATTTCTAATTGTCATTATGTTTTAAAATTGTAATTTTCATTTTATCTAGCTAATATTTTATTAGAATGATGTTTTAGTCTTGTGATATGCATATATGCTAAATCTTTTTTCTTTATACTTTCTTTTTATATGTCATTATCTGATTTTCGTATTTTCTTTCTTTATATAATGTATGTTTTTGTATCGTCATGTCCAGATTTGATAGTTAAAATTTTAAATTGAATTTAATAAAATTTGTAAAATTTTGTTAATTTAATATATTACTAGTCTTCTTTCTTCTTTCTTCTTCTTGTTTATTGAAGATAATTTCAACAATAATAATTCATCTATATTTTATACCAATAATATTAACATTTCAATAATAATTCTTTGTTTTGTTGCTTAAACTGAATTTCATAGTATTCGATTCTTATGGAATTTCTGATTTATCACAATATATATGCACCTATTGAAAATATATTTTTATATCACGCACGCTACAAAAGATGAAACCCTCCATATTGTTACCAGTGTTCAGCAATTGATACAAGAACGACTTCAACAACATATTTGTATGAGCAAAGGGTAACAAGAACAAAGCACAATTTCTAGAGTTCAATCTGGGAACTCTAAATGATAAATCTGTGGATAATTTCATATAATAACATAATACTGTGAATGGTATGTCTACTGGCAAGACATTGTAGGTTCAATCGGGCACAGAACAATTCTTGTGGAGTACCTTGAGTAGGATAAACTGCATCTAACAGAAATGCAGCAGAATTAAAAAATCTTCGTTGGACTCTTTCCAGTAATGATATATATGTAGTATAAATTGGATTCCATATAACTGAACCGTATTCAAGTTCAGATCTAACAAAAGTTGTATACAATAATCGCAAAGACTGATTATGCGTGGAATAAAACTATACTGTTCTCCACTGACGACAATATAAAACTTAGCAAAGCATTCACCAATCGACATTTTCTTTGTTGACACATCAAAGTGACAACTTCTAATAATTTCTACGCCAGAATTTGGTAAAAGTTCAACGTAGCATGTTAAGGTTTCCACATTTCTCGTTATTAAGGAAAAGTTTTCGCATAATGATCACAGCAGATACCTCCGGAATAGTTCCGTCTACATTAAATTTTTTGTGCGACTAAATTTCCAGCAAATATTCGTCGGGTAGATTAAAAAACTCCTCCCTAGTGCGCTCGCGAGACGAACTTTTTTAATTTAAATAATATTAAGCGTGTCTGAATCGTCGGCTTCTGCTTTCGACAGTTGTATTCGATGTCTGGACTAGTAGATGGCGAGTTCGTGAGCTGAAAGGAAAACACGCGTTGCGGCATATCCATCTTAAAAGTTTTCAAGGCATCTGCGATTGCCAGACACTTCGAGTTGAGCGTATCGCCTGGTGGATCACCGGGAAAGGAGAGAACGGGGCAATTCCTGCACAAAATGGTTATTTGTCATGCAAGACAGTCATCAACAATCGTTTAAGACGCTTCTTGCACCTTTTCCTCTTCCGTTTTCATATCTGCGTATGGCGGTCCGATTTAGAAGCATTTATTTTATGTTACTATATCTTAGAATGTACAGGGTGTCTTAAACTCGGTAGTACGGGCGTACTGTGAGAATACAAAAATTTAAAAAAGTTAGAGATACGTGGTTTATCTTTGGGATTTGACATAAACGACTAATGACTACATCAATTATATTTTTTCCAAACCCATACCCAAATTTTTTCTCTTTTTTTGTAATAAACTTTTGTTAGATATTTTTTTTTGTATTACTTCTCGTTTAAAAATTATAAGCAATATCGTCCTAAAGAGTATCAAAAGAAATACCGCCTTCACCCACTTTCTCTAATAAAAATTTATTAGAAAAAAGAGAGCTTTTTAACAGGAACAAAATTTTATGTTATGGAAAAAATATAATTGTCCTAAATTGTATTTAAATTTTTTATATCCTCACTATCGAGTTTTAGAAACTCTATACTGGTTCCAATAACAATAACAGCTGGTATTTCATATACGGAGCACAGCCGAGTCTATTAAAGCAGCCAAGGCATTAAATCTATTTTACTGTCAGTTCCGCCAATCAATTTTAATTTTATCATAATTGATTAGGTCGACTATGGTTGCTATGAGATAAATAACCTAGATACACAGTAATCGCCTTATTGTTCCTATTTAAGTCCAAAAAATTACTATTTATCGCCGTGGCGCCTTCTACTAGTGACGTCAAAATTAGAAACATATTTGAATGTCTCGTCCGCAAAAACCCCCGATTTACAAATTTTATGTAAATATTTGTATTTCTTAAAAAGTTATTTACAAATATCGAAAATAAAATTTTACCTTTAACACCCTATAACTCCGTCAAGAGGTAGCATTTATTTTCGGTCTAGAATTATCACCTGAATTTTTTGCTTATGATTTTCGGACACCCTGTATATTCGATCGTACCTATATAATGAAACATGTAGAATTTTAATTTAAATAACGAAATTTGTATTGTGTCTTTGAGTTACTACTATTACCCAAATTTCAAGCTTGCCAAGATAACGATTTAGAAACTATGACTGAAATTCAGTATTTCCTTTCTTCAATTCAATATTTAATACTACGATTCGTTGCTACGTAATTCAGACAGCCCTCGGACATTTTATCAAACCTCGTATATCATCAACCGTTTCTTTTGAGATATAACCCTGACCTAAGTGTGGCTGTTTTCTTTTTGTTAAAATTGAGTTCCAAAATTAATTCACTAAACTTTCGAACTTTAGTCACCAGTCGCGTTCAGACGCCAAACCGCACAGCCTTGATTTAGTTAAATCCAGTGGCAGCGGTGCGTGCTTTGCGGTATTATAAATGTTAATGAGCTAACCGATGTAAACCCAGAAGTTTGGCAGGTTTATTTTATTACATTTGTTTGCTTTGGGGCTGAGTTTAGACGACAGGGGGGCAACCGTACGATAGCAAACAGAATTACACTCTCGAAGCGATATTTAGAAAAATTTTATAATCCCAGTGACTGAAAGTAACTTTTGGCGAAATCAGAAGGGGGATTACAAGATCAGAAGTGGAATTGAAATGATCGAATATTTAATAATAACAAAAGGTTAATTGAACAAAAAGAATGTTCTTAAACATTGCCGTATAATGACTTTAAATATTCTTAGAGTAACTCGTAAGTGCGGTAGAGTTGGGTATTAAATTAACAATCCTGGGAAACCAATTTGATTCAATTACATTACAATATTGGTTCAGGCAATTAGTTTGTTTTCTTAATCGATAAGCTTCCGGTTTGTCTTTGGGGTTAATTGGGTTACATAAACCTCTCTCCAAGAAACTTGGGGAAATTTATAGCCCATCTTTAATGTGACCCTAAAAAATGTGCAGTTTCACTTACCAATTATTTTTTAATTATACAAGTATTATTTGATTCTTCAAGCAACCTATGTTTAATATCAAATTTATTATTTCAGTCCTTAAAATGTAGAAATAAGTTGAATTTGATATATTATGTGTAACTGTTCAAAATAAGAGTAGGAAATAATATCCTCGAACAATTAAAACATTATTTAATAATCGTAATGTTTTGTATGTATTCATTTTTATTTTATTATTTCAGATTTGATCATGGCATATTGTTACGGAAATTATTATCTTGTGGTTTGTTATTAGATTTAATTAATCTGTTCATTTCTTAGAGGCAAACAACAGTATGTCATGTTCAATGGATTTAAATCTACTGAACACGTAGCTTCATCCGGGGTACCTCAGGGAAGCAACCTGGAGCCTTTGTTATTTAATATTTTTATGACATAGTTAACATTATAGATGTTCAATGCCTTCTTTATACAGATGATTTAAAAATTTGTGAAAGGCGATGAAAATTGATGCAATTTAAATCATCTCTATTCCCTCAAAAAAGATCTGATCTATTATGATTACAATGTAGATAATATTATTATTGAAAGACCAGAAACCATATATGATTTAGGAGTAATATTTGATAAACATCTGTCTTTCAATGCTCATATTGATAATATTATTTACAAATTCAACGGTACTTATGAATTTATAGTGCGTTACAGTAACGACTTCTCTAATATTGAAACTTTAAAAATATAATACTATGCTACTGTGGAGTCAAAGCAAAGTTAGTAGCCTGGTAGTTTCAAATCGTTACTGTCAAACCCAGTCTATTAAATTGGAAACTGTTAAAGGACGTTTCCTCAAACTGTTGTCTTTTAAAACAGACAGCATTTACCCTGATACCTGATGATTGTTTACTTCAGAGACACACTTTTAAAAGTGTTCATAGACAGTGCCATTCTACAATATTTTTGTTTAAACTAATGGACAACGTTACAGATGACTGCTTTATATGATGCATCATGTAAAGCAGTCATTCTTGCTCGGGTAATTGCAGAAAATTCACATCCTGGCATTATAATGTACAAAAATTCAAAGAAGCACTTGGCTGAATACACTGCCAAACTGACCAGATTTGTAAAAACATTGGCAATAAAGTGGTTCATGGTCTGCAATTTTTTATTGTTTTTTTTTGTTCCCTAAGTACATGCACTTTTTTACCACATTAAGAAAAACCACTAGGTTGAATCGATCATTTTATATACAGGGGTCCAAGATTTTTGAAGTTGTGTGTATTTAACACAACTATTGTCCGTATTAAAAAAAAGTGTTCATAGTTTAGTTTACTCTTGTATGTATTGTTAATTGCAGTAATTTACCACATTTTCATTGTTCACCTCATTAATTAGTGTAAACTGCAAAATGCAAGAAATTCTTTGTTTTCGAGTACTATCACTTCTCGATACATGATTTTAAATAATTGAATAAATTAGAGTAAAATAAAAATCAACCTGGACCTATACCTAAAATATGTGAAATTTGCATTTGCATTTATTTTTCAGGAAAACACCACTGAATATGGAATTTATTGCTTTCAAACGATACAATAAAATATGCGCAGTCATTACCACGCTTATTGTTTCCTCCTCTGATATTTATGGCTGATTTTCGGAATCGCAGCAATTTGCACTGTTAACGTTTTTATTTAAAGCGCCGTTGGCAACGCTTCCATGATTGCAGGAAAAGCAATATTTCCCCGTAAACAAATATTTCCCCGATTCCATTCAGAACTTGACGTTATTGCCCCAATAAACGCAATACAAATCGTATATAACCCGATGCATTATACATCTTATTATTGGCGTTGCGCTTTGTATTCATATTTAATTTCCGTTTCCTGCGCCTTGTGAAAGCTTTATCTGTCGTCGTTAACAGGAGCTCGTCTTCTCTTCGTTTAGATAAGACCTCTTGAATATTCACAGCAAAATTAAATTTGAGGTATTGATTGATTTTGATGTTTTCTACTACTGAAAATTTACTTAAGCAAAGAAATATCTGGTATCAATGTCTTATTTTATATCAATCAGTAGTAGCTACCACAGCCTACTAACAAAAAATAAATCGTATAAGTGGATCTTAAGGTATTTAAAGTTGGAATTCATAGATCACACTTAAGGTTGTGTGCACTTAGCTTTGCAATTTACAAGATAAAAATGCAGTATGACAACTTACTAATAGCTTTGTACCACACTTTAATAAGTTCCCATTAATTTTAGATATGAAACAAAATGTTAAAGGGCATCTTATTTAAGTATACCTTAAATGAAAAATGACACTTAAGTGAAGTGCTGACTATGAATTCCGCCCTATACGCGCGATTTTTCGAGCACGATGGCGAAGCTGGAGTGCTCGAAATAGAGCAAGTGTTTTAAAGACCAGTTATCCACGATTGCTTTACCCAAATTTTTTAATGGTACACGTGAAATCATAAATACTGGTATTAATACTACAAAAAATGAAAATCAGAACTAATAATGTAAAAATGGTTGAATTCGTGATGTGACGTATATTTTTTGTTGTCAAGAAAATGAGAAAAACAAAAATTAATTTGTAATCTGACACAAAATATTAATTCTTGTCACGACAATTATTACTGGTTGTATATTGTTTAGAAATAAGTTATAACATTGATTACTCCATATCATGATACGCTAAACATTTTAACAAACAAAGGAAAATTAAGGAAATTGTGGTACGTAAAAGAAATTGCAAAGACACTTTGCTGTTCAAATACCAACTGATCTGCAGTTACTGTACTTCTCGCGCTGTTGCCACATTCCGCCATATCGACTTGTTTTTATTGTTCTTATTAAAACTAAACATAAATAAATTAAAAGAAGGTGTAAACATTGCATTTTATGGCAGTCAAACCTCTAACACCCTGTACATATATAAATTTGTATTCTCAACGCAATTTGAAAGCGATTTTTTTTGTCAACATTACTTTTTTAATCTGTATTGATGATATAGTTGGACTCACTTGTATTGCTAGTTGTACCTAAATGAAGAAAATAAAGCAGTATCTTTACTATAAACTTAACACTATCCAGCTAGCTTAACTTTTCAACTTGCACGTCTCTTGACTCAACAATTATAATCCGACAAATTGCCTCCATAGACTAAATAACATTATCTTATTGTTGCAGTGTTGGCCGGTGTTGGTGTGGACTTAGCATTTCACAGACATCGAACAGGATATTATCTCATGTAAGTACACCAATTAATTCCAATCGATATTCCCATCGAGCTGTGTAAACGAGATTGCCAGTCGACGCCAGTGCATTATTTACTTAAAGGTGTGTGTTGAATGCACTAATTATTGGTTTATCTTAAAGCTAATAGTCAGATTAATGCTATTTGGTTCAATTATTCGCTTACTAAAACAATGCGACATTATTTTCAAGAAAATCAGAAGTGGGTTTATAAAATCAGAAGGGGGGATTTTAGGAAACTAAACATATTTTAAAACTATATCGCAGAAAATCTAGAGAGTGACTAGAGATGTTATAAACCAGCTCACAATTTATAACAGTCGACATACATGCAGCCTGTATATTTAAAATCGTGTGCCGCATATCTCTGAGATCATACCCGATTACACAGCTTCTGCTGCAGTAAATACGCATGGGTCAGATCGAAACCTTAGATTTCTATTGGCTGTGAAGAATTGCTGGATTCACCTGTTCCATCTCCAATGATGCCATAGGAGTGAGTTTCAAAAGAGTTTCCAAGTAAATAAAAACTGTAATAAAAATTTTAAAATCTTTTAAATATGGGTATATTTGGGAAAATCTCATTTATTTCGACTCTTCCATGGATGACAGTAATACCTGAGACACCCTGTATAATATGAGGGTATAACTAATATGACAAGAAACAAACTTTCAATTGCTTTTTTGTTTTATAAAGGAGTTGTATCACCGTCAACCCCTTTGTTTGAAATTCCGGAACGACAAAACTGGACAGGACTGTATCAATGATATTAAAGCTGACCGCTTATAGGGCATGGGAAGGAAGGGGACTGTCATCTTTCATAACATATTGCCGTGTGACACATGCGACCATCACGTATCCAAAGATAAAATCTTGATATGTCGTTCCACAATGCTCGGACGATTCCTCACCGTATTGCATCGCATTATATCATGGATCTTCCGGTTCCGATTTCAAAGGCGAGGACCGATAAGGGTGACGTGTTTCGAAAATTGTATTTGTGATGAGAGGCTCCAGTATTATTTTTACTACGGAAATTGTCTTTAGATGATAGTATTGCGGTAGATTTTTATCACACTTTTTAATTTTCGCATTTGAAGTGAGTTATAATTTAATATAAAATAACACAAGGTGTTTCAAGAAAAAGATTACAAAATATAGACGTAGTTGGGGAGGTATGAAAGTATAAGACCCCTGTCTAAAATCACTATCGCGCACTTCCGTGTTCTTTTACGTTTCGAAAAACTCTCTGTTCTCGTTCTCAAAAAGTGCAAATGTATTAAAATTAAGTCAAGTCTGACAGCTTAAATTTTTTTTCTACGTTCATGCAAAAAACAAAACTTTATTGAACTATATTTAGTGGAAAAAGTGGTTCTTTATTGCACTAGTGCAATAAAATGTTTATTGCATTCATCTGCCATTCTACTACAGGGTTTTGTGACAAACATAAACATTCAAATCGACGCTATATTTAGTCAATTTTCTGTGAAATTGTATTACGTTTCAAGCAATTGCATATTTTATATTATTTTCAATCATATTTATTACATACTGGATTACGAAATTAAGTACCAGAAAATGCAATTTATTTAAAATAAAATTAGTTTCCAATATACCCGCTTACGACTACTATGGATAATGCAACTGTAGTTCTAGAAACGTCAGTCAAAAATTAATTCTGACAGTTACACAATTTAAAGTTTGAAAATGAGTAATATTATAGGAAAAACAGATGATAGTGATGAAGAATTTGTTGGAACACCACCAGAAGTCAGTAAAATAGCAAATGCAGCGTCATTAAACTTATTGCCTAGAAAATCAAGAAAACAGTATGAAATAAGCTATAATCGTTTTAAAGAGTGGTGCTTCGATAAAAAAGTTGTAAATCTTACAGAAAATGTGCTTCTTGCATATTTCTCAAAAAGATCGAGTGATATTAAACCCTCATCACTTTGGTCTGAGTACTCAATGGTGAGAGTTTGTCTTTGTTCAAAAGAAAATATGGATATTAAAACGTACAAGAAACTAATGGCATTTATGGAGCAGAACTCTGTAGGATTTCGGTCAAAAAAGTCAAAAGTATTGAACAGGGAACACATTTATAAATTTTTAAAAGAAGCTCCGAACTCCCAGTATTTGATGAAAAAAGTAAGTCGGTATTTTATTTAGCTTTTTTAAAATATATTAAAACTGCTTGTTCTAGATAGCTGCAATATTTGGTATCGCAGGAGCATGTCGTAGAGATGAGCTCCAAAAATTTAGTACCGACGACATAGAAGAAGTAGGCTCAATATTAATTGTAAAAGTTCCACGGTCAAAAACTGACAAAGAACGAAGTTTTGTCATTAGAAGTGAGGTCGATGAAGGATTAAATTTGATCGAGTGGAAGGAGATAAACAAATTTGAAACTGTCAAACTTGACATACTTTTAATACATTTGCTATTTTGAAAACGAAAACAGAGAGTTTTTCAAAACGTCAAAAATACGGAAGCGCGTGATAGTGATGTGATTTTTGTTATTTTTTTAAATAATCTGCTTTTTTCAGTGTGGGATTTTTTGGTTAGACAAACTTAGAGCTTATTTAATTAATTTTTATTTTTTGTGGCAAAACCTAATGAAACTAAAGAAAAACTAAAATTATACCACAGATAAATAGTTTCAGAGAATATCAAAACAAACAAATTGTCCAAGTATCAGCCGTCACCGCTATCGAAGCAGGCAATAAACGGGTACATAACCTCCCTAAAACCGCAATTTTATTCAAATATTGTCCTCGATACGTTTGCTTTTACAGCGAATTTATGAGGAATGAATTTGTTGAAGCTCAGCCGTAAGAATCCGTTTCTGGCATTTGCTTTGGCCCTGAGTTCGTGTGAATATAAATGCCGCCGTGCATGAGTAATTTAATGGATAGTAAATCCAGTGTTTGCACTCGGATGGTTGTTTTCCATTAGCAGGAAAGTATAATGTATAATGTATGTATGTAGGATATTGAATATCCGGGAGGAATGGATCGAATGCGTATATTGATTTGAATAGCAACAGAATCTAACGTTCCCGTGGTTAGTCTTACACAAACTTTGCGATATTGATACAGTAAACAAAAAATTAATTAAAAAAGAACGAAAACGCGAGCAGGTTTTGATTTTGCGAGCTGCGTACAGCTGTGGAAAAGAAGATGTCGACCTAAACCAATAAAGGCCATTTATATAAGATGTTTATAAAATGAGTATTCAAAACAGTACATGCAGAACAAGTCAAGAGCAAATCGGTCGAATCGGTCAGTTGCCACGCGGTTTAAGGCGTCAGTACTTAGTCCATTGAAATGTTCTTTTGTTTAGATGTGAGGGGGGGTCAAAAAAAGCTTAACTTCAAGTTTGTGGGGTCACAACCCTCCAGCTTTGGCCGCCTCTTGGAAGAGGGGGTTAAATTGTTTTCAGCATTTATCAGGTAAACTATTGGTCATACAAAATTAAAAAAAAAAAATTTTATTGCAAATTGAATCCTCTACAATTTTAGCCAGTAACCTTTTGTTGTAAAATCAAAAATAACAAAGATATTAAAGAAAAACCATCAAAATCTTTGGACAAATTTTCTTTTGGACGTCATAATTTATTTATTTTTTTATTTAGAAAAAAAAGGACATCAGAGCATTTTTGTAGTGACTTTCAACGAATATTCATTAGTTTGGGTTTTACAGCGCTGTGAAGTGAACACTAATTTTTCCTATAGTCCATTAAAAAGTTGCATTTGGGGTTGCATTTTTTAGAGGACGCAATTTTATTGTTTAGATGTGAGGGGGGGGGGGTCAGTAAAAGCTTAACTTGAAGTTTGTGGGGTCACCACCCTCTAGCTTTGGCCGCCATCTTGGAAAAGGGGTTCAAATTGTTTTTTAGCATTTATCAGGTAAACTATTAGTCATAAAATTTTTTTTTAAAAACATTTTTTATTGCAATTGAATCTTTCTAAAAAAGAGTTAACTGTTCCAGACTAGCATTGTACGAGGTGCGTTTTTTGTTTCGGAACTGAGCAAGCGTACGTGTGAACTCGTTGTGAATGTGTGACATAGATGGCGCACATACCACTAGCGCTGGCGGCGAGAGTGAGAAAGTGTTGTTGACAGTTAAAGTGGTGACGTTTTCGTTACAAGAACAGCGAGTAATCATTTGTTTTTTTCACTTGCATAGTGCGACACACACTGAAATTTATCACCAGTTCACTGAAACATGAGGCGATGGTTTGAATGTGAAAAATCTGCCACGTGATGAAGGCATGAATGGGACTTTCTTTTCAACAGTTGTAAAAATGGATGAAGCGGAGCCTTTTTAGGTTAAGCGTTCGGTCTTCTTTGAGCTGTCACGAACGCACATTTTTCACATTCATGACACCACATCACCACATGTCCCAGTCAATTGACGATAAATTTCAATGTACCACGTAAGTGCAGAAAACGATTGGTTACTCGCTGTTCTTGTAACGAAAACGTCGCCATTCTAGGTGTCAATAACACTTCTCACTCTCGCCGCCACTGCTAGATGGTCTGTGTGCCGTACGGTGCTGTCATCTCTGTCACGCATTCACACCGAGTTCACACGTATTTTAAACTAAACCGCAGGTGTCTATGTGCTCACAGTTCCGGAACAAAAAATCGGAGACCTTAGAACTTGAACACACCTCGTATGTGTTTGATGTTGATTCCTATTAATAGTTTTGGTGAATAACAAAGAATCTTAATTTCATAATTATTTAATTGATATTAAATCTGACTTCTATTGATGGACAATATTTAATATTAAATAAAGGATTGTGAGAACAAGAGTCTTTTGTCATTTCCCAAAACTATTAGTATGAACTCACACTTATCAATTTCACACATATTTTATTTTTATTTTGATATGTAGAAGTTTGTTCATAAAATTAAGGGATATCCTGTATTCATCGGCCATTTTAAATGGAGGGAGGAAGGATTCCATAAGAGATAAAAACGATGCGGTCACAAATACCTCCCGGTATCACTGTCGCGCCTGCCTTGGAGGGCAATATATCTTTTTGCCTTTCGCCCCATTTAATTAATAAAAATCCCCATCTTCCTATCCTGGAGCATTCGGAGTCAGGCACACACTAGCAGAAATCATGATTAAGGTTTATTGTAGTTTTCGAGTTCCGAGCAAACTGGAGGCCGCCTTGCGCTAAAATATTAGTTTCCCTATGGGCGGCAGCGAATTGCTAAAAAGAATGTTGTTCCAACGTTTAACTGAATACAGATGGGAGCTTTAGACCCGGAGTACTTGGCTGTTTTTCTTTTTCTTCATGTACATTTCTAGCTCGCGGGTCGAGCCTTCGAAGATTGAGCACTATTATATACATTATTCATTCCGGCGTTTGTTCATTCATCTCGAAATGCTTAAACGGTTGCACCGACAGCAGCCCAAGCGACGTTTATTATGTTTTAAGAGCTGTTAAGTCGAGATGAGAGCAAGTTTTTATACGTAAACTGTTCAAAACTGTTTCTTTGTTATAAATGTACGAGGTCTTAGGACAGCCATTTTCCAGCTGCAGCGAACTTACTATTAGAAAAGGTGTGGGTATCATCTATTATTATTTGCCAAAAAAAGTATATCACTTTGCATAATATTACAAATAAAATAGGTTATCATATGCACTATTGTATTCTCTTCAGTTTTTATTTCTTTATATTTTTTTTTGTATTCCAAACCGATGAACAACAAAATTGATTTATTTGATCAAGTGAATTGCTACACAGCTACTTAAATGACTTAAATATATCTTAGGAGGCCATGCAAAACAACAATAAGAAGCCGCCACCTTATACAGGGCGGCCAAATGAAAACGAAACAGAGCCATTTTCAGGAACTGCGTCAAGATTGTAGAAAAAAGCACAGTCCCGTCGATTTTAGATTAAAAGGGGACATTCTTTGCTGGTATTTTTGATTCCGCCACTTTCACTCACAAGCAAGGGTAAGCATCACCCCAAAATATTTAAATGGCATTAGGGGTTGAATAAAATTTGTTTTGAAAGCTCTTACAATTCCCTTTACAACAGACTTTAAATTTTTAACTGAGGCTACAGACATTATCTTGAAAACGTTTTACCTGAACTACTCATACGCCCATGTATGGTTTTGACATTTCGAAAAAACTTGTCTTTACTCAAGTCAAAAACTTTAAACATACCGTCACCGTCAACCTTCTCTCAATATCGAGATACCTTTTTAGTATATCTGAAAATTTCCCCCATTTCTGATCTACAGGGTTAACTATGACTAAGTACAAAAATTTTAACCACGTTCTCAGGAAGGGCAAAACCTTCTTTTCCCACGGAAAGTCGGCGCCTATGACAATCTATCATCATCCGTCATGGCTAGTCATGTCAACTACTGGTCGTTTCTTCATCATTGTCAAGTGTAGAAACTACGAAACGAAACATTTGTATTAATAATAATAATATCTAAGTACCTGGTAGATAACAGCTAATCCGGTTAGCTGCAGTATTTTGTATGCGTTCTTTCGTTGCACACTGCCAAAGTACATTTTCATTCCTTGCAGATTCATCATAATTATCCACTAACATATCCAACATAAAATACTTTATTTAATTACTACAACACGTTTAAAATTAGTCACTTGCCATACTGCATTGCTAATTGCATACCCTCCATGCTCCAAACCATCCAGAATGCGAAATTAGTTATAATCTAAGGCCCATTTTTACAGAATACTGTAAACATCTTGGGATGTTATAGTTTAAAATATTACTAATTATTTTATGCAAACATCGTCGATTACTGTTGTTGCTATTATTAGTATTAACAAAATTTAATTATACAACAACACATGAAGTTTAAAAATTTATCGGCGTGAGTGCACCTTGTATTAGTGTCTGTAGATGTCAAATAACGTAAATTTACGGTTACGGTACTCTGATTAGTTTGAAATAATTTTTCAGTACTTGATTTTCGCAAATTTAATTTTTCGCGTATTTTATGTGTATTTACAAACATGTCGTATTCAAATGCCTAGATGACGGATAAGGTGCTGATTTATGGGAGTGTGACAAGTGCATTATCGTGCGGTAGTCAGTCAAAGACGTTTCTGAGTATACAAAATATTTTGCTGAATACTTTTTGAACACATCGAACAGCTGTTTTATGCCGTGGCGGTAAACGTGTGGTAGTGTTTTTATGTATTTCTGTACATTTACGTGTATTTTGTTGTTATCCTTTGTGCTTTTTCCCGACTTAAGTAATAGACCTGGTCAAGACCGTCAAACCAAGTAGGTACCCCGCTTTACACAAAAAGAACGATCGAGGGAAGGAGATGTCCAGAGGAAGTACAAAAATCTTTAATTTAAACAAATAAGAACACAGAAGATGATTCAACATTCTTAATATCTCTCCAAGTATCAATCTTGGAAATAAATATTAGTAAGGTAGGTACTGCCTCTCTGTGCTACCATAACGTATTTCTCATTAAATAATAATCTACATTTTGTAAAGATTTTTTTTCTTTCAAAGTGGCTTAAATTGATACACGTGTCAATGAACCTGTCACTATATTTGACACCTTTGACTGGCAGAATATACCTAACCTCGCGGCTGACAGAAGGTCAGTGACGGCGATAAATAGGGATTTAATAAAATTTTGAAAATAATTTTTTTCGGCTTTATAAATAAGTTTGGAATTTTTTTGAAGGGTGATTCCATTAATTCTTACTTTTCCCTATCCCCTCTTAAAATATTTGTACTAAGTCATCGTTAACCCTGTATAATGGTTCTCTTAAATATAAAAATATAAAGTGATAAAATTATGTTTGGATATTTTTTATCACGACAGTTGACAGACAGTGTTCTAGACGACAATTCCTTTTTGTACTCATGGTTCTTATTAACGGAATAATTGTCAGATATGGCAAAAAAGGTGAGCTTATTCCCAAGAAGGATATCAACCTTGATTGAAAATAATACCATGAGAAATTTTAGGAGGATTTCCTTTGTGTACAAACATAATTAAAACTTTGCCGTGTTAAAAAGACAATTAAAACAGATCTCGTAATATAAAATTCAAAGTTGGTAACATTGTTATATTAACTTCATTTTATTTGAAATTTCATACGCTTCCATAATCAACTTGAGTTTTAATAAACATAAAGTTTCAATGATTGTACGAATGAAGTTATACATACCCGATGTATATCTAAATAAATACATTCTTGAATCTAAAAACATTTTTGTGCTATAAATCAAAGGAACGAACTGTCAGGTCCTTCAATTATCAGTTCAAGTTTCAGACATCAGCAGATTTCGTAATTGCCCTTCGATATCAAAGGAATGTGTTCAAAGGTCAATTATTAACTAATGACTATATTGTTACAACGTCACGAGACTGTAATTACAGCCCCTAAAGACGTAAACATATCTTAATTCAGACAGACTTCATCGCCAAACTTTTGTTCTCTACCGAAGCCAAATTCGCTAATAAAATTTGTTACCGTTGGTTCTCCATTAATAATAATTAAGGAGTGTTTCCGATTTGAATAGTCCCAAGGTTAAATGTCAAATTTTCCAGGATTTATTGAATAGGTACAGTTATGATAAAATTAAAAAATTTCGATTTTTTTCGAAAGTATTATTTGTCACCAACTTCCAGCAAAAATTTCAGAAACGGCAATGCTTTTGCATGAATTGTTTTGCTTCTATAAGATTAATTATGTAATGTTACTTAAAATTTTGGAAGAAGGCCAGTTTGCTCAACCACTTCCAAATACCGTCAATGTAAAATACATCAATATACAGGGTGGGTAAGAACTATAGGTGTAAAAATTTAACTTCTCGCCAAACCGAAGTTTTTATTCAAATAAATTTTTAACATGCCTCCTGACAAATATGCAGTGTTGAAAAAACTATCTACTAAAACCAGTACAGTACTATGACTAGGCACAAATATTTTAATAGGGAAATAAAGGAAAATGGAAAAACGGAATCGTCCATCAAAAAATTTACAAACTAAAAGAAGAAACAAAATCAAAACTATATTAAACTTTTATTTATCGCCATCACTGGCCTCCTGTCAGCCGCGAGGTTAGGTATATTCGGCCAAAGTCAAAGGTGCCAAAGGTAGTAACAGGTCACCGTGTTGTATCAATTTACGCCGCTTTGAAAGAAAACATTTTATTTACAAAATGTAGACCACCTCTATAATTTAATGATTTAATGAGAAACACGATATGGTAGCACCTACCTTACTAACATTTATTTGTAAGATTGGTATTTGGAGAGATTTCAAGAATGTTGAATCATTTTGTTTTCTTACTTATTTAAAATTTGTCATTGCAATTATTTTCGTTGCTGGGGACCTCTGTTTATGGCGAGGTTACTTGGTCCGACGGTCACGACCAGGTGGATTACACAAATACATAAAAACACCGCCACACGTTTATCGCCAATGCCTTACACCTGTTGATCAATGTGGTTCCAAGAGGATTCAGCATAATATTTTGTCTAAGCGTCGTCTTTGGTATTACGCTACCACACGATAATGCCCTTATCATACTTCCCATGAATCAGCACTTTATCTGTTATCTGTCATCTAGGCATTTGAATTTGACATGTTTGTAAATACACAAAAAATAAGTGAAAAATTAAATTTGAGAAGAGCAAGTACTGAAAAATTGTTTCAAACTAATCGCCGTACCGTATGCGATATTTTTTGACAGCATCTGATACAGTCGCCATATCTAGGCCACTACTGCAAGATGTACTTCACGCCGATACATTTTTAAACTTCTTGTGTTGTTGGCGCATTAAATTATGTTAATATTAATAATGGCAACATTATTAACAATAATCGATGTTTGCATAAAATAATTACTTAGTACTGTTTTAAACTTAGACTCTTAGGATATTATATTATATTTTAAGCTTTGACCATGTTCATTGATGATTGAAGAGTATGCAACTAGCAACGCAATATTCTAGGTTATTTTAGAAGAGTTAGTGCTTAATTTTTTATTTTAACCGTTTTATATTAATTAAATAGAAGAATTTATGTCGGGTATATTAGTGGATAATTACAACGGATTTGCAATAAGTAAATGTATTTTTGACAGTGTGCAACGAAGGAACGAATTATTCATAAAAATGTTTATTTTCTTGGTTTCTACATTTTTGACAACGCTGTAAAAAAAACGACCGCATGGTAGTTGACATTTCTAACCATCTCGGACGATGATTGATTGTCATAAGCGTCGATTTTCCGAAGGAAAAGTGGGTTTGGCCCCATTTCTTTAACAGCGAGCTAGAATTCCGAAATAATTTTGTCTGTATAAAAAAAGTAATCCAAAAATGAGAAAGAGGGAAAACAAAAAAAATACTGATATTTAATTATAAATTTGACTTCGCTTTATGTCACTGCAAACTGAAATGATTGGAAACGAGCAGCTTCCTTTGTATTTTTCCTTATATTATATTGGAAATCGTCCTGGAATGCAGATGTTTGCATTGAATTTATTGTAGAGGTTTTACGCACTCAACGTCTGCAGCAAACTGTTTACAAACGAAGCCTTAAAGCCACATACTACCGATAAATTGTGTTAGAAAGGTTAAAAGTTGATAAATATTTGATGCACACATCGTTGTAGTCTTTCAATTTTTTGTGATTGTGTGAAAAATCTGTTTATTTGCACCTGTAGATACATCATGAACAGAATAGCAGTTCCCAAACTCTTTTCAAGGAACATACAGCACACGTTTTTAAAATAATAATTGTTCCTTTGCTATTCTAATTTCAATACTCTATCTCCTACCATTTGCAAAATCAAATTTCTGAATCTCGGCACGGTTTTATAGCTGGCCGCTCAACAATATCTAACCTTGTATGTAAAATAAGTCGTCAATTGCATGTACAACTTGGAGGGTTCTAATCTAATGAAATTTTGCAGATGTCAGGAGGACCGCAGGGTTCTGGTCTGGGTCCCATATTTTTCATACTGTTTATTAATGACATTATTAAACATTTTAATGTTAAATACCTTTTATATGCGGATGATATAATTTTTTTTACAGAAGCTAGCTCTCTCTAATAATATTAATGAGTGGTGTCTGTTAAATAAAATGCCATTAAATGCTAACAAATAAACATTACACTATGTCGACCTGAGTGTGTTAAAGATCTTGGAGTACTATTTGACGAAAAGCTATCGTCACCTAACATATAAATAGCATCACTAAGTCTGCTTATAAGAGTTTAGGTTTTGTTTTACGGAATTCTAAAAATTTTGCAAATATCGACGCGCTAAAACTATTATACAGGGTGTCCCAAAATAGAATGCCATACCATTAACCACATATTCTTTGGACAAAAATAATGTGACTTTCCTTATGCCATTTTTTATTTGGGCGTCCCTGTTTGAATATACAGGGTGTTAAAGTTACATTTAAAAAAAACTATTTTTGTTAATAATCCCATTGTTTTGTAAGATACACACTTGAAATTTTACACGTACTTTTATCTTATTCTGGCATACTTATCGTGTAATTTTGGTGAAAAAAATCGAAGGACGAATGGAGGTAACTGAAGGATGCAGTACCCTTTATCTTCTCCAATTATTTCTAAGTACGCCTATGCAGCTATTTCTTGAAATATCAAACGTAGAATTTTCTTTTGATCGTTTGTAATTTCCGTTTTGAGGAAAAACAGCAATTTGTAGTGCTCATAAATCTTTCATTTATTATAATTTTCAAGTAAAACTGAAATTTTGTGAACAGACTAAATCATACAAAATCACATAAAAAAACAACAAAATTCGCAATTTTAAATCTTTAAATATTCATTTAACGAATACGGACACATATCAATTAGGTACGATTTCAGTCACTATTATATAGCTTAAGGCCCAGACAGTTTGGTGAATTCATGGTAAGCTTTAATCTCATAAACGGTATATGTTTGATTATGATAATAATGAACTGTATTACAAATTACAACAATGCGATCGGCAGAAAACAGAAGCTTACCGTTAGGTCCTTTGTCTGGAGCTCCGGGAGTTCTGGATGTCGCCGGCCGGCACTGAAGCGAAAATTTAGGCACTGATTCAAGAAAATTATTAGATTTTTCATACAACTATTGCACAGTATATCACTTTTCACTCGCTATTCGAAAAGTGCTAATCTTTTTTTTTTGTTCTCACACAAACACTTATCTTCCTTTTCGTGGTCTTTTTAATGCAACCAAAAAAAATATAGAAAACTAATAAAATTACCTATATCTAATACACATATACAATGCTCACCAAAAACAAACAAACAAAAATATATATATATATATATATATATATTAACTAACAATTAATAAGAATGTTAACTGAACAGTATATGATATTCATTTTTTTAACGAGTATTAATTCAATGATTTTTCTTATTGGTATAAAATTTATATCTATTATTGAAAATATAATTAGACAATTCAAATATAAAGAGTCCACTTGAAACATTAAAAATGCATCTTAGTATCTTTTTTGACATATAAATACAGTATGCCCCAAAAGTATGGAATAAATTCAATAAAAACGAAACAATTATTTTTTGGGAAAAATCCTCGAACGAGTCGATTTTTAATTTAAAAAATACATATTTTAGCGTAAAATGCGATTTTCAAATGTCATTTGTTTTCGAGTAATGACGTCTGAAAGATCGTTTAATTATCTATCAGAGAGTACTAAAATTTTGCCCTCTTAGATAGGACAGTTTTCGAGATAATGACGATTGAATGTTAGAAAACGTAAATCAATTAAAATAAAGCAAAAACGTTATCAATTATAGTTTTTCGAATTTCATAGTTCTTTTATGGATCACGTAGGTGAAAATCTTTGCAAAGTGTCATTGTCACACCGACTTTCTAATAAGTATTGTAAGCGACATAGAAATTATTATTCAAATTAAAGTATTATGGCACATTTAACTGTTGCTCAAAGAATTGAAATTTTAATTCTTATCGGATGCGGGAATATGACTAGAACTCAGCAGGAAGTTTGCGATTTATTTAATGAAAAATATCCAGATCGCCCTATCAGCCAATCAACAGTCAGTAAGGTAGAGTCTAAATTTAGAGAAACTGGCAATGTTGTAAATATTCCAAAACCTGGACGTCCAAGCATTAATGAAAATCAGACAAAGAAAATTTTGATAAGTGTGGTGGATAAACCTCATAATTCTTCACGATTGGTTGCATTAAACAATGACACTAGTCAGAGCACAGTGCTACGTATCTTGAGGAAGGAAAAATATCATCCCTACAAAATTCAACTTGTGCAGGAACTCAATGAAGATGATCCCGATCGCCGCTTACAATTTTGCGAAATTCTAATGGATTTATGTCAAGGAAATAGAAATTTACACCGGCAAATACTTTTTTCAGATGAGGCCACATTTTGTCTGAATGGTACAGTAAACCGTCAAACTTGCAGATATTGGAGTCGGGAAAATCCTCATTGGATGGCAGAGGCACATACCCAACACCCTCAGAAATTAAATGTGTTGGCTGGAATAGTTGACGACAGAATAGTAGGGCCTTTCTTCTTTGAAAGAACCCTTACAGGACAAAGATATTTAGAGTTTCTAGAAAATTACCTTGTTCCAGCCCTTGCAGTAATTTTTCCTAACGATAATGACCCTGACATTCCTGACGATATCATATGGTTTCAGCAAGACGGTGCACCTCCGCACTATGCGCGCCCTGTACGAGATTTTTTGAACACCTGTTTTCCTGGGACGTGGATCGGCAGACTCGGACCGATAGAATGGCTTGCAAGATCGCCAGATCTTACACCTCTTGACTATTTTTTATGGGGATACTTGAAGTTAAAAGTGTACATTAATAAACCACGTAATTTAGAAGAACTTCAAAATCGCATTCGGGACGAAATACGCAGAGTTACCCCAGAAATCATTCATAATGTGCAAGAAGAATTTCTTCACAGACTTGCGCATTGTCAAGAAGTTGGTGGATGGTAATTCGAACATTTAATTTAAGTATAAAATTTAATCAATTGTATTTTATTTTACATACCTCAGAATTGTTACTTTTTTATGGATAAAATTTACGTTTTCTAACATTCAATCGTCATTTACTCGAAAACTTTCCTATGTAAGAGGGCAAAATTTTAGTACTGTCTGATAGAGAATTAAACGATCTTTCAGAATCAAGGAAAAAAATATGGTGTTGCCATTTAAAAAAAAAACGATGACGTCATTACTCGAAAACAAATGACATTTGAAAATCGCATTTTACGCTAAAATATGTATTTTTTAAATTAAAAATCGACCTGTTCGAGGATTTTTCCCAAAAAATAATTGTTTCGTTTTTATTGAATTTATTCCATACTTTTGGCGCATACTGTATATCAGAAGACATAGTGTACCTGCCCCAGAAACATACACCATACATTATTCTACTGCTCACCTGGGCATGATACAAATTTATAAGCTGCAGAGTTACTGCAGCACTGTACGCAAATTTCGGTACAAATAATAAACTGAATTCAATTTAAAACAAAGATTTGAACAATGTGATTCCTAGAACAAATTGCTATCAAATTCAATTCCTAAAAATGATACATATTATTAATTGGAATGCCATTTATATTTACATTTAATTCTATATTTGTCCGATGGTGGTTCTGAAATAAAACCTCATGAGTCTTTGTCACATTAAAACATAAGTTATTTTTACTGAACCATGTATATAATTTATTAAGTAAAATATTACCAATCATAGGAAGATTTGTCAAAAATTAAAAGGGAAGTATCGTCGGCACATATATAGTAAAATGAACATTAGAAGCAAAAACGCATAACTATTATTTCTGCACATACAGTGAACTAAACATTTTAAAATAAGCTGAAACATAGCACTTAAAAATCAGTAGCAAATGTTGTTTTTCTTTAAATTAGGAATAATAAATATCGTAAAAGGATTCATCTCCCCTTTGACCACCGGTGTGGAACGAAACGACTGACACTGATATTTACAAACGTGTTCTTTGTTTCCTAATTTAAATTAATTGAAGCTGCGCTGCGTATACTAATTAACGAAAATTTAATGACCCCCGCTGTTTTTTCAATTAGAAAAATTAGATGAGCTTTAATTAAAGAGTGAAAACCATGGGTCTAAAGTTAAAATCATTATATTATATTAACTTTAAAGGTGATTGTTTATGTATCTCATTTTATACAGAGTGCCTTGAATATGAGTGCCTTTATTTTGCTGTATTATAAATTGATCCAAATAAAGTATAATTGACTTAACAATTTTTTTTACTATGACCAGGCGTAATATAATTGTGACAGCATACAGGTCTGGAATGTCTGACAGCGTCGCACATCTACTGTGTCAGGTGATTTTATAAATAACACACAAAAAAGTGGCCTGTACTTTTGCTCAGACACCTACCTTATTTGTATTTAGATTCTTTAAATCCGAATCTACTGTCCGTTTAGATTAAACACCCTAAAAATTTTAAGTAAATCGCAAAAAAATATCGAAAAATCGCTAAAAATCGCGTTAGTGACTTTTTTTTATGATAAAATAAAAAATCTTTAGAAACATGTTTTCTAGATTGAGTTAACTGTTCTTCACATATTTTGGCGAATTGAATTTGAAGTCTGTTGAGCTCCATTATCCAAAAATGACAAAAAAATTATCACAAAAAAAACTGGAAATACCAAATCCGAATACCAAAAACTCTTGAATAAATGTCATCATCAACATCATACCGACTCGAATCAGGCTTTCTTTGATGTTGCTTTTATATTGTTTTTCTCTTGTAGCAAACTCTTTTCTCTTCTCTCTATTCTGTTTCATATGTTTCTCTAGCGTCCAATGGAAGTCTTCCCTGGTATCGATTTTTCATTTCAATTACATCTGATTGAATCGTTCTCCTTGTTCTTCATTGTAGTGTTGGAGGTTTTGAGGTAGTCAAGATAAGTGTGCCGGAAGTGCGGTTTGAAACTAGCTGTTTGAAATTTTTCCAACCGAAATCTGATAATCCCTACTCTTCTCATTTCCTAAAACGTTCTGAGATATACTCTTGAAACTTGACGTACTTGTTGAACCTATTACGATGATCGAGCAGTCAATCCACAGTCTACTCTTTTTTTGCAATCGATATTTTTGAAAAATACTTTAGATATTTTTTTTATTCAAAATCTAACGAAGTGGCGTTCTTCAACATCACTTAAAACAACTCTGGCCCAAATTTCATCAATTTGTATAGAAGAATAAATATTTAATAGAACCTTAAATGATATAAGTTTATTGAAATTGTATTTCCATTAAAAAAATTTAGATGGCTTTGGCAATATCTGAAAATTGTTTTCAATCTACAATATTGTTCCACTATTTACTTCACAAATTAAAATGTTAATGTAAAAACAATACTATTACAAGTCATAAAATTTATTACATCAAAGAGAAACGAAAAGAATATTAATTTTGAAATATCCGAAAATAAACAATTAAAAACGTCTTAACTATTCGATATTTCCTTCCGTGTATTAACATTGTTTTTAAGTTATTTCAAAATTTATTTTTTTTTTGTATCTCGAATAATAAAAGGGATAAAGGAAATTTTTGCGTGACCAACCACGCTGTACAAAATTATTAGCAATATTTTATTGTCTCTTAATAATAAAGGCTTTTTTTAATTTTCGTTCTGGAAAAAAATGAAATTACTAAATGAAATTACTGGTAAAAATAAATTCGTTCGTCTTCGATCTTAATAAGAACTAGCGTTCAAGTACCTAGCAGAATAAACTTCGTAATAACAGTCCGAAATGATGTATTACCTTGTTCAGCTTCAAACTCCTAAGTACAATAAGTAAAACGTGTGATATATGTTTATTTTCTTTTCTGTTTGCTTTGTTTTGCGTTGGTGGAACCTGCACTGATGTTAATTAACTCCTACGTGTAGAACGTTTAGTATTTATTTATGAAAAGTATAAAAAATTTGCTTGCGTGTAGATTTTTCTGGAGTGGTAATTTTTCGGGGCACCAGCTAATTATTATTATTTAATTGGGACTTCTGGCGTAGCGGAAGATATTAAAAAGTAAATACTAAATATATAATCTCGGGATTCAAAAGAATTAAAAATGATACAAGCCGTAAATAATACATTTGTTTAGCTGTTTACTTTTATTTGTGTCAAAAGTTATTTTTAAACATATTATAATAAAAAAAGCTAACTGGTTGTTGCAGAAGTTCTTAAAAAAAAATATTTTGCTAATTTACACTGAGAAAAAATTATTATAACGATTATAAGAATAACTATGCCCTTTATTCAATTTATGTTTACTATATGGGACTACTTATACTAGATACATTATGCACCGATTTCTCTAAAGCTTTTGATCTTTTGATGCTATAGACCAGAGTAATTTAGTAAATAAATTAAATTACAATGGCTTTAGTGATATGATACTGGGTTTTTCCACTTCTTATTCATGCATATTCCGGAATACCCCAAGGATCAAATTTGGGACTGCTATTATTTATTATATTTATAAATAATCTCAGTGATATTCTTACTTGTAATAAATTGTTATATGCAAATGATCTTAAATTGTTTACTGAAATAACTTATTTAGATATGTGTCAGTTACAAAGTGAACTGAAGAAAGTCATGAACTGGTGTTCTGTCAACCAATTGGATATGAATGCAAGGTAGTTCTATATATTTTTAGATATTAATAATATTGTGTGAAACTAACTACTCTGTGGACAAAAGCCCCAACCAGCGTTGAATTACACCCACAATATCTACCCATTTTGTAACAGTTTTTACTGTATTAGAAAGGTATTTTAAGCTAATATAAATCAAATCTCCTACAATTCCTATCAATGAAGTCATATGTATGTTCCCTGATACCAAACAACTAGGAGATTTGATTTATATTAGCTTAAAATGCCTACCTTTCTAATACAGTAAAAAAGATAGTTCTACTTATACGAAAAATAAATTATATAAAATTCTCGCATGCACTTCTGCCATTCTGAGCTTTCAAAGATTCAGACAGTTAAAGACTTACGTATTTTATTGATTGCAGTATGATCATATTACTGCAATCTCTAATTCTGGATTAAAAACTTTAGGATGTATAATGAGAAACTCTAAGTTTTCTCAAATATCGACAGCTTCAAAGCTCTCCACTTTTCCTTGGTTCGGTCAAACATTGAATATCGTTGCATAGTATGGAATCCTATTTACGAAAATAATAAACTTATGATTGAAGGAGTTCAAAGGCAATTTATGAATAAATTGTATAAGAATGTTAATCATTACCATGTAAGATGAGATCCTAATAAAACGTTTTTGGAGAGATTTTTATGCAGTCCTTGAAACAAAGGCATTTATAATATTTTTGTACAAACTTATTTGCAATCTAGTAGACTGTCCACTGTTACTGTCAAAAATAAATTTCAGAATAGGATCAAGTCAAAATCGAATGGATATACTTAATACAACTCTTTATACCGGGCATTCGCCATTTTTTCTAAAAAACCTGCCTAAGGTAAACTTAGAGTAAACTTAATTTTATATATTTATACATACAGTATGCGCCAAAAGTATGGAATAAATTCAATAAAAACGAAACAATTATTTTTTGGGAAAAATCCTCGAACAGGTCGATTTTTAATTTAAAAAATACATATTTTAGCGTAAAATGCGATTTTCAAATGTCATTTGTTTTCGAGTAATGACGTCATCGATTTTTTTTTAAATGGCAACACCATATTTTTTTCCTTGATTCTGAAAGATCGTTTAATTTTCTATCAGACAGTACTAAAATTTTGCCCTCTTACATAGGAAAGTTTTCGAGTAAATGACGATTGAATGTTAGAAAACGTAAATTTTATCCATAAAAAAGTAACAATTCTGAGGTATGTAAAATAAAATACAATTGATCAAATTTTATACTTAAATTAAATGTTCGAATTGCCATCCACCAACTTCTTGACAATGTGCAAGTCTGTGAAGAAATTCTTCTTGCACATTATGAATGATTTCTGGGGTAACTCTGCGTATTTCATCCCGAATGCGATTTTGAAGTTCTTCTAAATTACGTGGTTTATTAATGTACACTTTTGACTTCAAGTATCCCCATAAAAAATAGTCAAGAGGTGTAAGATCTGGCGATCTTGCAGGCCATTCTATCGGTCCGCGTCTGCCGATCCACCTCCCAGGAAAACAGTTGTCCAAAAAATCTCGTACAGGGCGCGCATAGTGCGGAGGTGCACCGTCTTGCTGAAACCATATGGTATCGTCAGGAATGTCAGGATCATTATCGTTAGGAAAAATTACTGCAAGGGCATTCATTTTCTAGAAACTCTGAATATTTTTGTCCTGTAAGGGTTCCTTCAAAGAAGAAAGGCCCTACTATTCTGTCGTCAACTATTCCAGCCCACACATTTAATTTCTGAGGGTGTTGGGTATATGCCTCTGCCGTCCAATGAGGATTTTGCCGACTCCAGTATCTGCAAGTTTGATGGTTTACTGTACCATTCAGACAAAATGTGGCCTCATCTGAAAAAAGTATTTGCCGGTATAAATTTCTATTTTCTTGACATAAATCCATTAGAATTTCGCAAAAGTGTAAGCGGCGATCGGGATCATCTTTATTGAGTTCCTGCACAAGTTGAATTTTGTAGGGATGATATTTTTCCTTCCTCAAGATACGTAGCACTGTGCTCTGACTAGTGTCATTGTTTAATGCAATCAATCGTGAAGAATTATGAGGATTATCCACCATACTTATCAAAATGTTCTGTTTCTGATTTTCATTAATGCTTGGACGTCCAGGTTTTGGAATATTTACAACATTGTCAGTTTGTCTAAATTTAGACACTACCTTACTGACTGTTGATTGGCTGATAGGGCGATCTGGATATTTTTCATTAAATAAATCGCAAACTTGCTGCTGAGTTCTAGTCATATTCCCGCATCCGATAAGCATTAAAATTTCAATTCTTTGAGTAACAGTTAAATGTGCCATAATACTTTAAATTGAATAATAATTTCTATGTCGCTTACAATACTTATTAGAAAGTCGGTGTGACAATGCCACTTTGCAAAGATTTTCACCTACGTGATTCATAAAAGAACTATTGAATTCGAAAAACTAAACTTGATAACGTTTTTGCTTTTACTCTCCTATGTAAGAGGGCAAAATTTTAGTACTGTCTGATAGAGAATTAAACGATCTTTCAGAATCAAGGAAAAAAATATGGTGTTTAAAAAAAAATCGATGACGTCATTATTCGAAAACACATGACATTTGAAAATCGCATTTTACGCTAAAATATGTATTTTTTAAATTAAAAATCGACCTGTTCGAGGATTTTTCCCAAAAAATAATTATTTCGTTTTTATTGAATTTATTCCATACTTTTGGCGCATACTCTATATACAAACACGAACAAATGACAACTTAACTGACAATTCAGTACAAATAGATGGAAAGGACAAAGCAATAATATAATAAGTTAATAACATTTTTAAAATCACAAAATTAATAATCTCTATATTGTTACAAATCGTCAGTACTTACAAACTGCAACTCTCCGTGTGTACCTCCATCACGAAGGATTGTCATCATCTAAAAAAGATGAATTCTTCGACATTGTATATACCTATAAATCTTTTACGTGTGACAAATTCAATTTAAATAATAAAAAAAAAACAGTATGTAAATTTCTAATGTACTTTGACTGGATGCATTGATCTTTAAAACATCTGTTACATTCCTTAACTTTTTCGACAAAGAAATCCTATTTTAATTTGGATTTTAAGAAAAAAAGTTGAAAAGATCGATATCCTGTTACAGTTCCTTTTTAAAAAACTTCTTAAACTTTAAGACTATTAAATTTTCATCAATATCCCCGTTCTTTATTCAGGCATTAGTTGCAACTTTTTCTTGTTATCAGCAGCTAGTGTCTTTTAACGTCTTTATGTAACGAATATTTAAAAGCCCTTGCATATAAGATAGTTTTAGAAACTGAACTTTAGTGGAGTTAGTTTTAAAAATACTTATATAACATTATCCGTTTATTTATATCATTAAAAGTTTTATATAAGTAATGTAATCGACATTCATGAAATTAAGAGTTTATTTATGTATTTATTTAATCAATTAATTACTTCATTCATTCATTCATCCATTCATTAATTAATTGGTTCGTTTATTAGTTCAATCATTAAAAATCTGTTATCTAGTAGATAAGCAATAGACTATAACAGGTTGACAGAACAAAAGAATTTCTGTAATAAGTTAGCTATATAATTTTGATTCGAATAGGTGCATTCTTAAGACATTATAGTCTATTACTACTAGTATTAGAGTGAAACAAATCTCATATCATCTTACCAATAGCAGATTGAAAATGTAATTTTTCTGTGTGCTTATTAAAGTAGTCTGAACAATATAAAATATCTACAATAATAAATTTTATTAAATATTTTATAGACTATTCCGAAAAAATATATTCTAAGACTCAAACGTTCTAGTTCAGAAGAAGATAAATTTTTCAGATGAGAAACAATACTTTTTAAACAAAGGGTTCTCATTTCAAAAACGAATAAATATTTTGTTCAGTATCACTTCAAATCCCTAATTTATTTTACAAAACCAAGTGCAATATTATTAACATTAACAAATATTAATAGAAACACGGTTTTATATTAGAGAAAAATTTATTTGGTGGTAAGAAATTGCAAATCAAGCTAAATATTTCTGTAAGCAGATGTAATCAGATACATCACAAATTGTTTATGATGTATCTGATTAATTAATATTGATAGCATTTCTCCATATCATAAAAAAAACTAGACAAGGGAGAGCTCAAGTGAGATCACTGACATACCCCTGAAGTTGGAGTAAATTGAATAGAATTTAAAATTATTTAACATCACGTATTCGATTATTGTTAATATTGTTGCTACAATTAGTATTAACAGAATTGAATTCCCCAACAACACAAGAAGTTTAACAATATATCGGCGTGAAGTATACCTTGCACTAGTGACCTACAGATGGCGACTACATCAGATTCTGTCAAAAATAAAATATCGCATACGGTGTTTAGTTTGCAATAAGTCTTCGCAAGTTACAATCATTTTTTGCAATTTAGTACAATATACAGGGTGTTCGGAAATTATACGTCAAGACTTCAGGAGATGATTCCTCACAAGAAATTAGGGTTACGAAGTCCTATAACAATTTTATATAATAATAAAATTTTAATTTTAACACCATGTATCTCCGTTAATATTGAGTTTTCGAAATATTGTCATAGGACTTTGTACCCTATTTTTTGTGAGGAATTACCTTCTGAAATCTTGACGCATAATTTTCGGACACCTTGTATAATGCAAACTTTTAGTGTAGTATATAGTTTTATTACTATCAGTTACAGTTTCTTATATATTTTGATGACAATATAATGAATTATTCATTTGTTGGTAGGACGTAAGTCGTCTTAATTCTTGTCGCGAGTATATGTATTTGTGTACATTTGCGTGAGTTTTTTTGTTATCCTTTGTTTTTCCCGACGAAGGGAATTCACCTGGTCCTGGTCGTCGGACAGCATTCAACGCAGCAATGCAAGTACAGAAATCTTTGCAATGATAAGCCTTAATGTAGTAAGAAAATAGAAAATGATCGTTCTTGAAATCTCTCCAAATATCAAATGGAAATTGTAAATAAATATCAAGATAGGTGCTACCTCCCTGTGCTACCATATCATCATACTCATTAATTCGTTAAATAATAGTCTACATTTTGTAAATAAAATGTTTTCTTTCAAAGCTGCATAAATCAGTACACATGACAATGCGGTACCCTATGACTAGCTTTGATACCTTAGATTTGCAAAATATACCTAACTTCGCAGCCAGAGTTGGCGATAAATTAGGGTTTAATAGAGTTTCGAAACAAAAATTTTTGTAAAATGTTATAAACAGCAATTCCGTTAATCCTTATATTGCTCTATCTCCTCTTAAAATATCTGTCAAAAGGCAAAATGCTTTATTTATGTCAACACAGAAAATGATTTGTACTCTCAGAACATACATAAAGTTTATAAAGCTCTAAATCCACGAAATTCAGTCAGTAATATTAACAATTAAAAATTGGTTCGACAAACTTTGAAAATCCCGATAAATCTGATAACAAGATGTGATTGGTACAAGCTAATGCTTTCAAGCCGAATTTTTCCTTTCATAGAATGAATGTAAGGCAACAGCGAGACCTCCCCGTTGCAAACGCTCGGCGTCTGAAAAATATAAAATGTTTTAATAGTTAACAACCGAGCCGCAAATTTACAATTCAATTTCGGCGCACTTCAGCAGTGACTTCCATCTGAATTATGTATGGAGCGGCGAAGTAAAATCTTATTTCTTGTACATGAATAACAACGATTTTAGGTGTCATATATTTGAATAAGAAAGCGCAGTGAGAGGTATTTCACATTCAAAATTTAAAATGAATTTAGCTAAATCATTCAGTGGAGACTTGATGCGGGAGCGTGCTCGTAGTTAGAGCTTCTTGTTTCTCTGTCAGTCTCAAAAGGGGGCCTGAATTTTAACCAGAATGCCGCGAAAAAGTCGTAATATCCGTAGTACTTAAAATTTGATTAAATCAGAACGCAGGGATTCTACACTGCCAGCATTTGTTCTACTCATGTATTGGTTGAATCACTTTAAAATTTTTTGTTTTTTTTTTTTAATTTTTAAACTTTCGCTAAATTCTGGTATCTTTCCAGTAGCATGGAAAAATTCTCGTATATGTCCGATTTTCAAAAAGGAAATATGAATAAGATTGAAAACTACCGTCCTATAACTATTACAAGTAACGCAAACATTTTTGAAACATCACTGTAGCACGGGTTTGTACATGGACGCTCTACTGTTACTAACTTGTGCTGCATTACTCAATACATTTCTAATTATGTCGACATTAACACACAAGTTGACGTTCTGTATACTGATTTTTCAAAGGCGTTCGATGGATTAGATCATGGAATTCTTATTAGTAAACTAAGTGATATTGGTATTTCCCCGAACTTACAAAAAATTTTTCGTTCGTATCTTAGTAATAGGAAGCAATATGTTGAACTCCGCGAAATTAAGTCCTTTGAAATATCAGCTACTTCTGGTGTGCCACAGGGTTCTATACTTGGCCCAATGCTGTTTGTAATATTTATAAATGACATTGTTAACGATTTGGATATTCATTCATTGTTATATGCTGATGATATGAAGCTATACTGACAGGTTGAAACTGAAAATTATTGTATTAGAATATAGAATAATGTACATAAAATTTATGATTGGTGTGTTACAAATAAGCTTCCCTTAAACATCGACAAATGCCATGTTGTCTCTTATCATCGTAGGAGCGCTGCTTTTGAATTTGGCTATAAATTAAATGACACGATTCTAGCCGTCCCAATTATTTTTGTGACTTGGGCGTTACGTTTGAACGCAAATTGACATTCGGTAATCATAATGAAAACATTGTATCTGTTGCTTCTAAAAATTTAGGTTTTATTATAAGAAACGCACACAATTTTACGGATCAACAAGTATTATTTGCATTATACAAGGTGTAACAGTAGTAAGTATTCAAAACTTTTGAACTTGTAAAACAAGTCGAAAAATTACGAAAACCTTAATACAACTTTTGTCAGTGGTGGCTCCTAAGGGAGATACGCTCACTTAAAGGGATGACCTCAGAAACAGTTTTTAATGCGTAACATCAAAACGATTCATCATTAAGTCACGAAATTTTGGTGAGATATTAACATTGACGTGCTTAATAAGTCTCATAAAATACATTTCAAAATTTTCTACAGGGGTGTGAGAAAATGCAAGGCTCTGGTACAAAGTTAGTCATATCTTTTTTGTAGTTAATTTTTTCTAGTTTCTGACTCCAAAATATTAAAATATTAAGTATTTAACATAAAAAATGTACTCTTGTTAAATTTCCATGTACCGTTTTTCAGTAAAATCGATTTCAATCATTCCTAACGTGATCCACATTTAGCATCCAATACTTCGCCAAAAAAATTAATTGCAGTGTGCCATGGATAAAACAACTAGTCTGACAGTTAACAGAAATGTCAAGTATTTTTAGTTTGAAAATTGTGTTATTTGAGTACGCTGTGCTGTTTTATAGTGAACATAAATAGATAAAAATTATTTAAAAATGCAACAGTATACATATTCTGAGTTATGTAGATATGCTTTTGACGTTAAGTGGAGTGCCATGGGTGTGTTATAAAATATTTTTTTGCAGCGAAAGGCGTTGTTTTTGTTATTATATTACGGTATTTTTATTTGTACTATTGTTTTTAATTGTTACTGTTAAGAGCACAGTATACTAAGCAATCAGTACGGAATCTTAGACAATTTATGAATGAAATACGTCTGGCAGTTTTTAAATACCCCCCACTCTAGAAAAAGTCGCCAAGAATATGGCGGATCCCAGAGAACATACGAAAAAATAGCTAATAATTTGGCGTAAACATAACCAAAGATGTTCGTAGTTTTAATACTTCTGCATTAATTCTTTTAACTGTTGTAATCCAGTGTAGTTTCATGTAAATTGAGGTTTTGGTCACATTTTGTCTTAATTTAGGTTTCTAGCAGATATAATTTGAATTTGATTATAAAACCGGTATGAATTTAAATTTATTCAAAAAATTTGCGAAAACATGGAAACTAGGTCGACTAGTGGTGTAGTTTTATTTTATATTTTGTAGTACTTTTGCCTTTATGTCAAGATGTATACATTTACCTCATTTATATATATATATATATATATATATATATATATATATATATATATATATATATATATATATATATATAGGTAACATAATCAAAAACCCCCGTTGCTCTTTCATTCATGTATGAAAGCAGTCTCTTTCCTATTTGGAGTTAAATCCTTTGCCTCCTTTCATGTTTTAATTCTTCTTTAGGATTTTCTCAATTAAGCTATCACGTCTAACTTGGTCTCCCATATATAAAACTATTTACAGGCCTTTTACGCCTAGAGCTGCGTTATGCGTTAGTTTTTTACAACACATTTATTTCCTCCCATAGTTTATTTATTATTTACTGGGTATAGTTCCACTAATAAATAATCACTAATATAAAAACACAAATAACTAAACACTCAACACGACATACAAAGCAGGAATATAAGTACAATAACGATAACGAGTGGATAACCATGTAATAATGTTAAAAATTCAAAAAACCTAACTGACACACAGAAATTATAGTAATAACTGTATATTCTCCAGTTGGGACACCACATAATGATTTTCTTAGTAAATTTTCTTTCTTTGCTTAGTTTGTCGGATCGTCGAAACCTGCATTCGCTAATATTTATATTTAAAGTAAATCATAGTGTATAAGATTGTCCAGAAATATTATCGTATTTAAATTTTCATGTACCTAGAATTGAGGCAAGATATGATAATACGTTTTATCTTTGCAAGTCGCGTACCAACCTATTGAAGTCATCCCTATTGCATGTTATAAGAAGGATTAACTACAGAAGAAGTGCTACTATCCGACTTTGTCAATGTAGAGAATCGGTTTGCTATCTCTTCGATCTGGACAAAATATTCTGCTTAAATCAATGTTGAAAGTGCACAAAGGCATTGATATTTCGAAGTATGGTAAACTTACTTCATATTTGAAAGTAGAATCAAGAAATTATAAACCAAAGAAGTCAAGGATACTGGAGAGAAACGAAATCAAAGAATTTTTGAAAAAAACGCCGAATGGGGCATTTATAAGTTAAGGTAAAACATATATGATTTTAAAATTTCAATTCATACATTGAGCGTTTTCTTTTGAGCTATTTACAAGTTGCAGGTGCTTGCCGATGCAATGAATTAACCTTTTTGGATATCACCCATGTCCAAGACAAAGACAATTACCTATACGTACTCATTCCAGATACGATAACAAATGTTTCAAGAACATTCACGATCATGGAAGAAGCTTTTTCAGTCAATGCTGTAAAAATGTGTCGAAACTATATCAATCTGTGACCTAAAAGTGCCGGTGGGTGATTTTTCGATGGCTGGAAAATATACTACACAAGATGTAGGCATCAACACAATTTCGAAAACGTTTTCAAAATTGGCAGCATTTCTTGGAATGAGGCGTTCTTCGGCAACATTACTGACCAATGCTGGGGGTGGTATTACCACTGTGAAGCGTCATGGTGGTTGGACATCGATTACAATAGCGGAAAGTTATGTTGAACATTCACTGTCCAGCAAGACAGTAATTGCTGAAAAAATCCAGGTCCTACCCGGCGAAGTTTTGGGTCCCTCTAGTCCTTCAGAAACTTCTTATTGAGTGAATTTAAATAATCTCGGTCAAAATAACAAGATCGTTCTTTAGATAAATGTTAATAATAATAATTCTAAATGAAATGCTATAAAATCGAAGCGTGGTATTACGAATTCTGATCCACTAGTGTGTTAAAACGTCTTTAATCGACGGAAAACAGACATATTAAACCTTCTTAATATAGTGGTCGTGGATAAAATTTAAAAAAAAAATAACGCGAATACTGAAATTATTTTTCCTAAAACTTTTTGCTTTGTCGTTGAGTTTTATTACCGCCGGGCCAGATTCCATATTAGCTGATCTAATTAAAATTTAATAGAGGCGCTTTTAGGAGCTGAGGTATTCCGAATAATGACTCTCCTTACACTTCCAGCTGTGCGCCCTAATTCCTGGCCTTCCCCTTCTCGTCCCGAATGAATATTTGCCTCCCCCCGCGTATTAGGTACAAAGTAGGCCTTAAAATTAATTCGCTTTAATATGTGGTGACGCGCACGTGGGAGTATATTCGGTAATTCCGCACGATTCGATCCAAAACTCGAAGGGGTAAGTTGCCGCATCTCGAATTCGGTTCTTACAGAGAATATCGTCAGGTCTTGACACATAATGAAGATGTGAAATTGATCCATAAGTAATGGCCCATGGAGATATATTTTCACATCAAAATATTACGATTTAAGCCAACTTGCCTTAATAAAATGTTGATAATAAAATAGATACAGGATGACATAGTTAGAATTTAAAGTTTTTTTTGTAACATGTACACTGTGTTTGACTGCATCAACTTAAAATTTTTCATATCAAAAAACATCTATTCCCAAATTTTTAAATTGATATAGTCCATCAGAGAATCAGGGAATTCCATTGGGCCCAGTAGCTCTTTAATGTTGGGCTTTTACTACTGACTTCAGCCCAAGAGGGTCGGTTGTTGACGTCTTTCCAGTCTAGTAAGGGCTTGATGTCACAGTCAGCTTGCTGGTCTTCCCGTATTGTCGCTGAACTCCATCTGTCCTCAAGTTGGATTGCCACCACCTTGCAAGGAACAAATGATGATGTCGTCTTTTCTTTCACCACTACTACAGTGTTTGCAGTTGGCCGGACAAGGTCTCCTAGAAAGGGCATCTGCGTTTCCATATTTCCTGTCTGCCTGAGAGTCGCGCCATTGCTGATCTGCGACTGGGGCCTTACATTGTCCAGTCCCCCACAGTTCCAATATTGAAGTGGACGATCTCTTCGGCTATCAGGTTGTTCTCTTTTTGACTGAGTTGGACTCAGTTTATCAATGACCTCCTTCGGTGTTTTGATTATCTCCATTTCTAATATTATTGCTGTTATTGATTGCTATTATTGACGGTCCCCACTTTAACATGTTCACTGGAAGCCTGTTTTGCTGCCTCGAACTTCAATGCATGCTTCAAAGTTTTAGGTCTAACGGCTCGTAGTGCCTGCTGGGTTTCACAATCTCTTAGACCATTAGTAAAAACTTGGATGGAGAGCTGGTCTAAGAATTCGGACGGGGTTGTTGGATAATCCAATCGAACCAGTCGAGCAACATCGGCCAGGAACTCCTTGTAAGACATCAAGAGCTTCTCCTCGTAGAGCAACTATCAGAGCAGTATCTTTTTCACAATTTGACCATTCGTTATTTGCCGCAGCTGCCGCTTCGAACTGACGCAGATATACATTCCAAGAAACCTTACCGTCGAATTCAGGAGGTTTCTTTTTCTGAGTTTGCATAACAGATCCTTCAGATTTGATTACGCCCACATTTTTTATTTTGTTTAGCTTATGTCGAAGTCTTTGCAGGTTTCTGTAATCAAGTTTATTTCTTCGTCTATTTCCTTTTTTGTGCTAACAGATTATCTTCTACTTGTGTTTCCACTTTATGTGACTGCTTCTATAGTTTTTTCAACTTTATCTGCATTTCTTTCGCCAGATCTCTCATTTCCTGTTCTATTATCTGTATCTAATCTTTCATTTTATACCCTTGCTGTTCTAATTTCTTTTCTAATTTCTCCTGCATCGTTTGGAACTGATCTTCCATTTTATGCCCTTGTTTCTCAAATTTTTATTGCATTGTCCGTCTCTATTCTTCTAATTTCTCTTGCATCATCCATCCCTGTTCTTGCCTCGTTTGCATCATTTTTAACAGATTCGCCAGTTGTGCATCCATATTGACTTGACTTATAGTTACAGGCATAGACTGGAAAGTTCTAGAATGTCCACGAATGTATTTGTAACTATCACCGTCGACTTCCTTACAATGAAACGAGTGCATTGATACGTCAGACTTTGTCTTTGTCTCACTCCCGTATAAAGTTCTAGAATGTTCGAGATTGTCCTTCGCAAATAACACCGTTCAGTTCCTTCTGTCACGACGAGTGCGCACAGGGTTCCAAAAAGTTCTTCAAACTTCCACTTAAATCTCACTTCCGACACCAAATTGTTACGGGTTTCCTACCCCAACTTCTTTTTTTACCAAAAGAAAACAATCAGTTAATTATTCACTGATTTTTATTTCACACTCTGTACATCACTGAATACTAAATACAACTAAACTAATCGTTATCACTATCGAAATTGCTCTAAATCTCCAATTGATCTTACCGAAATATCCAAATGCAAAACTGTCTCGCTCTGTCCGCTTATTCTCCTTATATAGGAAAACGAATATTCTAAGTATTTTCTAGTAGCTCTGGATCTCATTCTGGAGCGGCACGCGAATCTTTCTGACGCGCCTCGATTGGCGGCATCAGCGTTTTCTTTGCGCGGGCGATTGAGGCAAATCTAGCTTGTCGTGAATCCAACAGCCACCAAATTGGGTGCGATCGGGGCAAATCCTGTGACAATACATTTATTTCTATAAAACAATTTTATATTTAGAAGAATTCAGGTACAATTGATCGCTATTTCAGCATGTCAACAAATTATTATTAAGGTCATTTTGAATCTCTTCACAATGTTCAATATTATTAATATCTTCAAATCATCAGCAAACCAAGGGTTTATGACAATTAAGAACATAACTCAAATCGTTTATGACGAAAAGAAAAAGGAAAAAGCTAATGTTAGACTCTTGAAGCACCCATGACGTTGTTGATTATCAAGAAGTTGTTTGCTTTTGCAGATATGCTTTATACAGGTTCTTTTGATACACCTGTGTGGCAAAATAAATAAAGGTCCCTAGTACCTAATTCCGCAACAGTAAACAACAAATTGGTTCCTAAAAAGTCGCGCTCCGGTTCAAATTTATTTATGCCCTGCGAGACGACAAAACAAAATTAATTACCGCTCAATTGCCCCGTTCGACAAAATGTTGACTCTCACAAATGATCCGGCCACATGCTGCAGGGGAACTTCGTCCTTAAATGGTGATTTAATCTGATAAATGTCCCGGTCAGGACGTCCCGAAGTTCGACTTGCCAAGTAATTATAAAACTGGAGCTCCGAGTCACGTGAGACGTCGTTTATATAGTTAAGTCTTTCGCCGCGAGGCGACAAGCCGTGGGACGATTTTACCGACTGCATGCTAATGAAGTGTGGACGCGTCTTCGTTCCCATTTGAAGTTTTTAAAGGGCGCCCCCGTTCTTTGTTCCCCCCAAGGAGTTAAGTGGGAGACACCTTTTCACTGATTCGTTGTGCCTTAATATACCGCTTTCTCTGTCAGATTTCAAGCCACAGTTGATTATTACACGAAAAATATAAATTGTACATTGTGGGCGTAGACCAACACGAATTGTCTACGTTTCAGGACCAAAATAATTCTACACTGATAAAAATGTACCTTGTAATAGGTATATCGTATAAACTGCTGACAGCATTATGCTAATGATATATGACGGAAGCGATTAAAAATAATAGGATAATAATATATATGTAACGTTTATATACAGTATGCCCCAAAAGTATGGAATAAATTCAATAAAAACGAAACAATTATTCTTTGGGAAAAATCCTCGAACAGGTCGATTTTTAATTTAAAAAATACATATTTTAGCGTAAAATGCGATTTTCAAATGTCATTTGTTTTCGAGTAATGACGTCATTGATTTTTTTTTTAAATGGCAACACCATATTTTTTTCCTTGATTCTGAAAGATCGTTTAATTCTCTATCAGACAGTACTAAAATTTTGCCCTCTTACATAGGAAAGTTTTCGAGTAAATGACGATTGAATGTTAGAAAACGTAAATCAATTAAAATAAAGCAAAAACGTTATCAAGTTAGTTAGTTTTTCGAATTCCATAGTTCTTTTATGGATCACGTAAATGAAAATCTTTACAAAGTGTCATTGTCACACCGACTTTCTAATAAGTATTGTAAGCGACATAGAAATTATTATTCAATTTAAAGTATTATGGCACATTTAACTGTTACTCAAAGAATTGAAATTTTAATTCTTATCGGATGCGGGAATATGACTAGAACTCAGCAGGAAGTTTGCGATTTATTTAATGAAAAATATCCAGATCGCCCTATCAGCCAATCAACAGTCAGTAAGGTAGAGTCTAAATTTAGAGAAACTGGCAATGTTGTAAATATTCCAAAACCTGGACGTCCAAGCATTAATGAAAATCAGAAACAGAACATTTTGATAAGTATGGTGGATAATCCTCATAATTCTTCACGATTGGTTGCATTAAACAATTACACTAGTCAGAGCACAGTGCTACGTATCTTGAGGAAGGAAAAATATCATCCCAACAAAATGCAACTTGTGCAGGAACTCAATGAAGATGATCCCGATCGCCGCTTACACTTTTGTGAAATTCTAATGGATTTATGTCAAGGAAATAGAAATTTACACCGGCAAATACTTTTTTCAGATGAGGCCACATTTTGTCTGAATGGTACAAAAACCGTCAAACTTGCAGATATTGGAGTCGGGAAAATCCTCATTGGATGGCAGAGGCACATACCCAACACTCTCAGAAATTAAATGTGTGGGCTGGAATAGTTGACGACAGAATAATAGGGCTTCTTCTTTGAAGGAACCCTTACAGGACAAAGATATTTAGAGTTTCTAGAAAATGACCTTGTTCCAGCCCTTGCAGTAATTTTTCCTAACGATAATGACTCTGACATTCCTGACGATACCATATGGTTTCAGCAAGACGGTGCACCTCCGCACTATGCGCGCCCTGTGCGAGATTTTTTGGACAACTGTTTTCCTGGGAGGTGAATCGGCAGACGCGGACCGATAGAATGGCCTGCAAAATCGTCAGATCTTACACCTCTTGACTATTTTTTATGGGGATACTTGAAGTCAAAAGTGTACATTAATAAACCACGTAATTTAGAAGAACTTCAAAATTGCATTCGGGACGAAATACGCAGAGTTACCCCAGAAATCATTCATAATGTGCAAGAAGAATTTCTTCACAGACTTGCGCATTGTCAAGAAGTTGGTGGATGGCAATTCGAAAATTGAATTTAAGTATAAAATTTAATCAATTGTATTTTATTTTACATACCTCAGAATTGTTACTTTTTTATGGATAAAATTTACGTTTTCTAACATTCAATCGTCATTTACTCGAAAACTTTCCTATGTAAGAAAAATTTTAGTACTTTTACGCTAAAATATGTATTTTTTAAATTAAAAATCGACCCGTTCAAGGATTTTTCCCAAAAAATAATTGTTTCGTTTTTATTGAATTTATTCCATACTTTTGGCGCATACTGTATATGGAAGATCTTCAATAGTTGAATAGCTTAAGAAAAAGAAAAGTTAGCGTCGAATTGAAAAAAGCTATAGTAACAGCATATCAGAAAACTAGAAATTATGCGAGAACAGGAAATATGACATCAGAAGAGTTTGAAATTAAATAGGGACTGCGACAAGGAGAAGTACTAAGTCCGTTGCTTATTAATATAGTTCCCGATGATGTTTTAAAAGAAATAAAATTATCAACAAAGAAATTACAAGTAGGGTATAGAAACATACAACAAATGGAAATCTCAGAGAGCGAAATTGCTGACAACTTAATATGGAACGAAATGCTAAAGAAGAGGAATTTGAAAATAAACATTAGCAAGACAAAAGTGATATCAACAGGTAAAAATGATCTTAAAATGAAAATCGAAATAGAGGGAAAGAACAAATAAATACATTTAAATATATAGGAGACAGTAGTAAACAGTAGAATAGAAAATGCGACAAAGTTATATTATACAATGAATAGTACATTTATAAGAAGATTGGAAATATCGAATAAAACAAAGATGTCAGTGTTTAATACTGTGTACAAACCAATCTTAACATATGGATGTGAAAGTTGAACTTCCACATCTATATGAAGACCGGGTGAAGAGCAAAATCCAAGCCAGGGAAATGACATATCTTAGAAGGAGTTACAAAAAATGGCAAGATACAAGAGACTAATAGGGCTAGAGTTAAATGTACAACCTATTTTAGAAAGTATTGAGAAACATCAATTAAGAAACACGTGGCGCATATGGAGGAAGATAGACAAACAAAAAAGGTGTGGCTTGTGTGGCAAATACAAAAGAAAATCAGAGGAAGACAACGAAAACATGGAATAGTGCGATAGCGGAAAACCTAAAGAAAAGAGAGAGAAAGAATGTAACATGGAACAAAGAACAAGAATGACATGAAATAAAAAAGAATAGGCAAAATTTATCCATAAGAAACTGTAAATAGTGTATAGATTCTTAACACCTATGTAAGATTATTGATAATAATAATAAAAAATAAACTGCTTACAAAAGAATTTGGTTTGGAAAGTTTGGACTTAAGGCGTAAATTGGTTTCACTTACTTTTTTATATAAATTATTGCCAAACCAAACTGACTGTTCGGAATGTTTAAGTATGGTTTTACAGAATTTAGATTGTTACGACCAGAAATTTTCAGCAATTGTTCTTGTCCACCATTTTTTTGCCAATTGGCTAAGAGCAATTGACTTATTCGAGTGATTAGTTATCTTTTCATCCTTTACATTCAGGCCAATAGTTTCAGCTGATGATTTAACCCATCCATTGATAGCATTTTTTTTTCTAATAGGGACGTTGTCGTACCAATTATCGGTTTCCGTTTTCCAGTATCGATTAGGTTTTAAGAATAGTCGTGGTAAGGCAATGTGTTTGCCTAGTTTTAGTATTAGTTTATGAAAAATACGTACAGGGCAGCTTTGACTCTAGTTAGCGTAGAACTCCGTCTCGATTGCAAAGCTTATCTTGAACAATATAAGGGTACCAACTTCATAGAATTTCCGTTATGAAAGGAAAAAGATGCGTTCTTTTAGTTTCCAGCCACTATTTCATTAACTACTCAAAATATCTCATATTTCTTATCAGACATAAAAATGCATTCTGTAATTTAAGCCACCCTGTATATGTTGCCATTTCCGAGATCTCTGTACTGGGCATCGTACAAACCCTGTATATAATAGTATTTTTTATTTTCCTGTAGACAAAATACACTCTGTATAGGAATAGTCACAGTTTTGCTTAAATTCTAACTACAATTAAAAAACTCTTGTAAACTGTAAAACACAATATAATCTTTTAAAATCCTTTTAAAAATGGACATATTTTCAATAGATCTTATTGAGACAGGTAACATATTAAAAATTTTTGAACCTAAATAGAAGGGTGAGTTGTATGTTACAACATACTTACACAAGGGCACATGATAGTTGTCTTTTGATCTCGTATTTTTCTGGTGAAAATATTTGTTCAAACTAAAAACACCCTTATTTTTAAAAATAAAAACACACAACTCAAACAAATAAACACTAAACACGGTAGGAATTTGGAAATTCTTAAATAATTCTCGACATGAATGATTTTTAGATACCCCAGCGAGGCATCGAATAATCCGTTTTTGAGCTAAAAACACATCCGCTGCGTGAGCAGTCGGCCCCCAAAAGCATACGCCATATCTCAGTCTTGAAGACACTTGCGCATGGTAAACCATGGTAAGATGGTCATGTGACAGGAGGGTGCGTAGATTTCTAATCAAAAAACAAAAAGAATTTAATTTTGAAGCTAACTGAGCACAATGCTCTTTCCAATTTTGACACTCATCAATTGTAACACCTAATAATTTTACTTTTTGGTCAAATAATAATGTTTCTGAGGCATTTAGAGGTATTCTTAAGGGTTCACAATATTTTTGTCCATTGTGAAATCTTATTACATGTGTTTTTTTTTTGTATTGAAGTAAAGATCATTACAGCTATACCAATTTTTTAACAACTGTAGAACTTCAGTGCATTTACATTCTAACTGTATGTCTGAGGTGTCGGAAATCAATAACGATTGATCGCCTGCGTACAAAACACATTTGGCTCAGTAGTAAGAGAATCAAGTTCATTTGTGTAAAATAAAACACTGGGCCAAGTACAGAGCTTTGTGGAATTCCCATATTTATGCAACTGTATTCTGAATTTACCATGTGTACTCTCATACTATCTGCGTGCATTAAACTAACAAATTGTTTACGGTCGCTTAAAAGAGACTTTATCCAGTCTAATGATATCCCCCGTATACCATACGAATCAAGTTTCTCCAGTAATTTATTATGATTAATGCAGTCGAATGCCCTGCTGAGATTCACCTGCTTCTAGAAACTCCAGGAGTTTAGAATAAAAGTCATGTATTGCTGTTTGTGTAGACATAGTGGCTCTAAAGCCATGTTGATTTTTTGAAAATAAATTATGTTTTGCAACAAATTTTAGGACGCGCTCTAGAAAACAATACTCAAAAATTTTAGAAAATGCAGACGCAATAGTTATTGGCCTGTAATTCTGCATGTTATTAGGGTCATCGTTTTTATAGATTGGGACGATTTTTCCTACCTTAAGTGAAGCCGGAAAGCACCTCCTAGAAAAGGATAAGTTTACTAAGGACGTAAACGGCTGTATAATAAAAGGTAAAACTTTTTTTAGTAAAAATATTGGAATCCCATCTGGCCCAAACGACTTTTTATTCCTTAATTTATTATTTAATAAGAGTAGAATTTTCTTTTCAATAAAAGGATTCAAAAACAAAGAATAGTCATTATTGGAAATGTTAAATTGGGCACCACTACACTTGGGTATTTTTTTGGAGCTTCAAGAAAAAAATTGTTGAAAGCTGAGGCCACCTAAACAGGATCATCACAGACTTTACCATCATTTATAATTTTGTTCGACAATTCCGATACTAAGTTCCACGCCGTTTTAGAAACTTTATCAGACATATAAATTTTATTTTAATAAAATAAACTCTTTCAATTTTTTATCAATTTTACATGTTCTCTGCCTATATTTATTTGATAGAGATGGACATATATTTTTCAATAGACATAGTTCCCTAAGTCTAATAAATAGATCAAGAGAAAAAGAGGGGGACAAAAAGTGCCAGTCCCTAAAATATTTTTAAAATATCTTCACTGTAAAGTAACCTTCAACTTCAATTAGTGACAGTTATATCTGCGACATTGTCCTGTTTTTATACCAATTACTTGACGTAAGAAAACTTTCTCCTCTCTCCATCTCAACAACTGACAGTCACGTGAGATTCGACCACTTTTTGCGGAATTATCCGAATACGGTCTGCAGAGGCAACTTTTATTTCCGAGGAAATTGCTAGGCCATTTAGCAAATCTCTTTCTGATTGTATTCAAATTTCAATGTAAACGATCCTAATAAAAGAAAACGGTCCCTTGTGGGCCTGGAAATCGAAAGTTTTTATCCGCATTATATCGATTGAATTTGATCTTCTACAACTTGTATGATTTTCGGCGCTCGCCAAAATGATAAAAGAGTAAGCAGCATACGCGTGCATAAGCCCTTGTTGGAAAATCTATTTTAAATTTGTGAAAGTAAACAGTGTTGTTTGAATTTATTTCGTTGCTTTTAAAATTCGTGACACTATCTCTTCTGTAATATGTACTGAAAGGGGCTGATATTTCAATTGGGAACTTCTGATACGTTCGCCTATCTTTTATCAGATCAAGGAAGTGAAAGAAATAGAAAAAGTTTGTATATTATATTTATCTGTACTATATATCTTCTTTGATGTGACAACAAAAAGGCTAGAGACCATCGACCTATATAGAACTTTATATTTAAGAAACATAAAAGAAATATGATTGAAAACGGAAATAAGGGAAATACAGGGTGTCCGGAAAAGACGTGTACAACGGAAGACCACAGACTCCTGGGTTCATAATAAGCCGATTTAGCACGATTTACTTATTTCCAGAATTGCTTCGTTTAGCCGCTAGAGAGCGCCAAAGTTCGCGAAAAATTTTTGTTTATTCCGAATATCTCGAAAACGACTTGATCGATTTTAACCTTTTTGGGCTACGCAGTTATAAGTCTAACCGACATTTTTTGACTTTAGTGAGATATAACTGATCTGCTTACTTCCTGCTCGGCCTAAGCGGCTTGACTTACAGAAAGCGACCTACATTGTAGCAGGTACTTAACGCAGACCTCTCGCCCTGGGCGACGAGCCATTAAATCTGTAAATGATACTGCAGGAAACAACTACTCCGCGGACTAATGCCCCGACCGGCATTGAATTACTCCTGCAGTATCTGTATGAACAGCCAAGAACCCTTGTGACAATTGAACTGGCTGTTCCTTCATATGTATGTTCACATATAAATTGAGTGCAGGTGAGATATAAGTTATCTGCTTACTTCCTGCTCGGCTTGAGTTCATTTACAGATTTAATGGCTCGTCGCCCAGGGTGAGAGGTCTGCGTTAAATACCTGCTGCAATGTAGGTCGTTTCCTGTAAGTCAAGCCGCTTAGGCCGAGCAGGAAGTAAGCAGATCACTTATATCTCACCAAACACTCAATTTATATGTGAACATACATATGAGGGAACAGCCAGTTCAATTGTCGGTCATCTCACCTATGGCATACTGATGAGGGCTAACAAGCCCGAAACCGGTCTATGTCTGGTTGTGTGTCCGACAAGGGTTCTTGGTTGTTCACACAGATACTGCAGGAGTAATTCAATGCCGGTCGGGGCATTAGTCCGCGGAGTAGTTGTTTCCTGCAGTATCATTTTCAGACTTTTTGACTTTATTTCAAATCTTTTGTAGTCATTAGAAATATAATAAAAATCATTTATCATGCAAATATAAGCACATATTTTTTTAAACCCCTGTATAATTACTCTCAGTTTTTTTCTATTAGTAGCTGATTTTATTTAGAAACTTTTTTTATACTTTCAGAATTTTGAATAGATGAGTAGTTTAAGCAGAAAAAATATTTTTCGTATGTTAACAATATCAGCATTCGTTCTGCAATAAATAACAAGGTGAAATGAAGTCCTGTCCCTTCGAAATTAAATCACTTTTAGCACATATATGCCAAAAAACTTTTTCACCAACACCATCATCATTTTCAGAACGCATAACATTTGCCGAAGTTTGTGAAGAATTCCTTCTTGTAAAGAACATTTATATTTTCCTTGGATTTTCCTTGCAATATCAAGTTTGTTAGATATGGACTCCTCAACTTCCTGTTACAGAGGAGCTCTTCCATCCACCATTCCGTTTAATGTAAGACCAGCACCTTTATTGACCAATAGAGTTGTTGAAGTGCGCCTCATACAATGGTCAGTATATGCTTCTGATATTCAGGAATGAAGCAACTATTGAGAGTACCTTCGTCAATGTGTTGATTCCTACAAGCTGAGAAGTTTAGCGAATTGGGCGTAGAGAAATATATTTTCTGCATAATTCAACAGCATTTACGCAAAATCTTTCTTCTATAACTGTAAATTTTCTTGAAATGCCCGTCATACTGTCAGGTATTGAAATAAGTAGGTAACTGCCAATGTTTTTGTTGTTATGGTAACAATCATACAACACATACAACCCTTAATTTTCACCCTTATATCACAAACCTCTATTTTTAAATAGCCATTTTAGTAATTTAATCATTTTTAAGCCTGGTCGATAACTGATCGATTATCACTAGATCAGTTATCCACGCCAGGCGTCTACCGATGTCACTTCTCACCACAAACCTAGAAAAAATATAGACAGCGTCGGTTCATGATATAGGTCACGTGACAGGTGTCGCGTTTTCTAGGGACTTAAGGTCCAGAAAATTGATATTTTATTTGCTTTATGTTGGCGGTTCTACAAATATGATGGCTGCATTGTAATATAAAATTAACTAACTTGCTGCCAATTTAAATGTCATTAAAGAATATGACATGAATGTGACCAATCACAGTAAACAAATGTGATTCACGCTACAATACAAGCAACGTATATTGGCATAAAAACCAAGTTTTAGTGATTCTGGACATTTTAGGGCAGCTATGAATTAGCGGTCGCCGGTAATATGATACTGGCACAGTCTATATTTTTTCTAGTTTTGTGCTTCTCACCAAGTAAACAGCACGGAGTAGGGATGAGAACGAAGCCGACTACCAAAATATTCACTAGAAATAATTCATATGGCAAAACAATGTTTGCCGGGTCACCTAGTTTTACTATAGTATTAATGTATTAAACAATACATTTTTTTTATTTAAAAATATGCTTTGGTGTCACAAAGTATCCAGTGATGTTGTATGACTGATGAAGTTCAAACGCCTCTTTATTGAATAAACTGTTTAAACCAATAATTTCCAGGTTTAATCTATTTTCCAAAATGAAATGGTAATCATGAAATGACACACACAAAATAGGTTTTTTGAAATAAAAAGCAAATCAACAATTTTTTTATGTCGGATGAAGGCAGCCATTGCTACTTACTTATTTCTATCACATCTTCATGATACAAATTCTCACTTTACAGTTTACACTATACTCTTTTTATGCAAAATGTAATTTAAAAATGTATTTACAATTGCGGTCCATCATCCGATTAGAACAATATACTTATGATTCCCCTTCCACTTACTAAACAATATAACTACAACGGTTAGTGTTATTTTTACACAATATGCTTTCACTCACATATATTTTGGTTTCAAATAAATTATTGTGTAGATAAGCTCATTTCTCTGTTAAAATGTTAAATTTTCTCAAAAAACAACACCAAATGAATTCACACATAAATGAGTTTCAACTCCCTCAAAGTTCTTATGTTTTATTTCCAAAACTCAGTATTAATACACTTTTTTACCGTCTACTAAATTCTCAACGGAAAGTCATTCCTTCGAGTAATATAAAACCAGGAATTCCGCAGATACAAGGCCAGATTTGCCTGCAATCTCAGGAGCGAAATGCTAATAACCCATCGCTGGGGGAGCTTTCAGGCATCCTCGAAAAAAATCGTTTAAGTGTCTTACCTGCGACGGCAATCTGGGAGGATTTTGAGCTTTAAGTTTTTGCACCTTCCCGTCTTACTGGATTCAGATCGGTCAGGACGAAATTAAAATTCTACGCGTGGCCGCTTTTGGGTTACGCAAAAGGGAAGTCGCAAATAAGGAAAGGAAATTATCCGAAAGTATAAATAATGCAGTAGCTACTAATACAGCTCCGAGTTAAGTAAAGAAAATTATAGATACTCTGTGGTTTAAATACAGTTTGATATTTTAGTGGTGCAAATACCTGACTCAAAAATTAATATCAAAAGAACATTTGAATGATTCAAAAGGCTAAACTAGACACATTTTCGGCCGTGCTTCAGCTACGTTATTAGTCAATGCTTAAAAGACATGGGGGATGGCAACAAACGAGGTAGCAGAAGGGTACTTAGATGATTGTACTTCTAAAAAATCTGAGGTAACCACCCAAAAAACCTCAAAACTACTACTTCAAGCACTAAAAAACGTTGTCTTATTTTTGAAAATTTTGTTTCTACCACAAGTACTTCATCAACGACCGAATTTGGAAAATAACAAACAGGAACTCATCTCCACCAGCAGAGCCAATATTTCTTCAGCAGGGAATATCCATTAGTAATTTAACTAATTGTGCCATAAATTTTAACAATACTTAGTTATGTTAATTTAAACCTCAATTTAAACTGTTTTCAATTTTTATAAATAAAAATAAGTAATAAAAAATCTGTTTGAAAGAAAAGCATTATGATATATTTTTAGGAAGTTTGTGTATCAATAAAAGAAGTCTATACACTACTCTTACAGCTATTTGAAGTTTCTGCTTGTTTTCCTCCCGAGGGAGCCAAAGTATTTTCCTCCTGAGGGAGGAAATGTACTACTTTCCTTCCTGAAATGAGGGAGTAAAATAGTATTTTCCATGTAGGGAGTAGAAAAAGTATTTTGTAGGTAGGTGACAAAAAAGACTCACTTTGTTAACTGAAAATTTAACGGAAATGTCGACTTTTGATGATAGTTTTCAAAAAAATTATTTGAACCTTGCATACTTTATGTTATTAACCTCAACAATTTTTATTTGGACCATAATTATAAAATAATACTTAGGCAGGAGAACAAAAATAAAACTGTAGGTATATTTACTAATAATAACTTAATTAACGCCTGCTTTCACATTTTAATGCAACGAAGTAAAGTGAAGAAATGAATTAAATCGTGTTTACTTAGCATAACTTTTAATAAAGGCAGGGGGACCACAGGCATAAACTTCCCCCAGAGCGAATGATGTTATAAAGTATACGTTAATGCCAGGTCATTACTTATCCTGACCTAAAAAAACAAAGCAAAGGGCGAGTCCGGAAGTTGATTTTATCCATCAGGCTCCGCTCCGGCCCTCCACTCAACAAATCGCGCGGGATTAGCATACAGGGCGCCGGAGCATATGAAATTTATTGCAAATTTAAAATATCGCTTCCCCAGTGTTCACCACACTGTGAGTAAATGATCACTGCCAAATATTGCCAGGAAAATCCTTCACCAAACACTCACAGCAAATATTTTTATGGCTTTATGCAAAAGTTGTAGAAGTTGGACTGCCATTAGCACCAAGGAACGTGTGCTATAACTCTCAAATTAGAACATATTACAAATTTATTAAACTACGACGTTACTGTCATTTGTCATCTCATATGAACTGCTTCTTCACTAAAGTGATTATGGCGGCCTACAACATTTTTAGATTGAGCTACTTAACTATTGTCCAGACTACTACTTATTGTTTCAATTTTGACGTTTGTTATATTTCATGCCAAAATTGCAGCTATTGTTTGTAGTTGATACTGGTTACTTAAAATAAGTCGCATTTCATGTTTCTATATTAAAATAATTTATTGTTGGGTCCAAGTGTAAAAACAATTAAGATTTGGAAGTAAGTACACTCGTTGTTGTATCCAAATAAATTACCTACTACCTGCAGTTTTATTTTATTTATAAATAATAAATATGATAATCCAACTAGTACTGATATTTTACGGATAATCTACTATATCTAGTATTTATAAAAACTGAATAAAGGAGCAGACTCTTTCATCTATCTATTTATTAATACCTACCTGCCACAGTCAGGTATTTTTTTTATCAGAATAAATCATTAAGTGTAATTAATCATTTAGCTGCATGCGTTTGCACTTGGTGCGCATACAATACAAAAGTGCAAGCAATTAAGTCAAAAATATCAGTAATAACATAAAACTTTTTCCTGCAACAATTGGAAATAGTCAGAAATGTCCGTATACTCCTTCTCAACTTAACTGGTTGAATATGTCTGATAGTTTTAAACCATTTTCAACTGCTGTAGGACCAAACCTTATCAATCAGATTTAAACCTATCCTCAAACTTCCCCAACCTCCCCAAAATCTGGATAGCTGATTTAGTTCATCCTAAAAATATTTCAAAGTTTCGGCGCTGCAGTCGCATGATTAAGCATTGCTTCCCCCACTCCTTACAGGTTCTGGTCTATAATAGTCCTTGTTTATGGCTTGTCCTTTAATGTAAGAACCTGGATGGCATATAGAAAAGCCAGCTTTTTATCTACTATACAATAAGAAAAAATTAATAAAAAATTAATAAACAGTTAGCCGGAAAAAAACACTTCTAACATTGCGAGACTATGGAAATCTTTGTTTACTTGATATTATTTTATTTGCTCCATCTCCATTATTCACATAAATCCCACGATAATCTTAGAAGTCGGTCCACTTTACACTTCACTTAAAGTTTCCCTTATGCCGAAGTTCTTCTTCCTGCCTACCAACTCAATATCGTTGACCGGCTTGTCAACCATACGTTACGTCAGTTTCAGTGCCCCGAAATGAGTGCTAACATTTGATTTTATGGATTAATCATTTACCTTATCATGTAGAATATGAAACTTTGCCAGTATAACCGCTTGTTCCTCTTACGCAAACACAAGATAAAACATGCACTCTCTCAATATGAATCAAGCGTATCTAATTCTTGTATGGGTCTAATTCTAGTCCTTGAATCCATTCATTTATGTTGGTCTACGCAGCCTTGCACAATCCAAACGGCATACCAAGAAATTCAAAGAATAAAAACTTTATTTTCACACGATTCTAGCGAAGGAGGTCTCACTAAACAAGAATGTATCAGCTAGAGGAAAAACAGTTCATACTGTGGAAATTTTTGTTTACTTGATATTATTTTGTTTGCTCCATCTCCATTAGCCACATAAACAAGAATCAAACAAAATGGTACAGATATAGCTTTGGCATACAAGTGGGGCTATATACGCTAACCGCTCCATAATATTCTTAATAACTCATCATGTAGATTGTGAAAAATTTTCTATCAAATAGTCTACTGACTTACTTGCTCCTTTTACGTAAAAGCAACGACATGAACATTCTAAGCCTGTATCTGGCGTGCTTAAATCTTGGATGGTCTAATTCTAGTTCTTAAATCCATTAATTTGCTGAGTATATGCAACCTTTCGCAATCCGAACGACATACGAATAAATTTAAAGAATCTCCGTCCACACAATGGAAACTCTGTCTTTTCACATCAAATACAAACTTGTAGTATAGATGGTGTACATCCAGCACAAGAAGTTTTGTGTTAGCTGTTACAATTTTATTATTTACCCCAAAAATAATAGGAACAGATAATTCTTGGTTTAGTTGCACATCTAGCGGTAAGTTTAACGCAACCAATAAGGTGGAAATTTTCTTCTCGGTCGTAGCAAGTTTATTCGGTAGTTTTCATCGACGCTAAATATTTCGATAAACTGAACAAAACTGGAGACGTGTTCTTGTATATGATCCTTTGTTTTTTGAACAACCTGGATTTTATACAGGTGATAGCAAAGAATACGTTTAAAAATTCGTCGAAGAGGTTTATTGGGATCACTTTTAGTCCAAACGGCTCTTATACATTCAGTTTTGTCAACGGTACTAATTGAACGAATAGCGGTAATTCAAAACAACAAAATTTTTTGACTATCTCAAAATGTTTAAATGTCTTTCGACTTGAAATTCACACCTGAATCTTCTATGCGCCTCCAAAATACTGCGATTTTTGAAACCCAATACATAAATATGACTTCTGTAGCGGCTTGTGTAATATTTTCTATACACATAAATACAGCGAAACCATGATGGAAATAAGATCGCAAAGGTCGATCTGTTGCTGGAAAAACTCAAACGGTAATAATACTTTCGCGTTTAGGCAAAAATAAATTCTCTTTTTAACATTAAATAAAAAATTATTACTTGATGTACATTTAGGTTGGCAAAGAACCATTTCCCTACGAGTTTTCCAGGATCAAAGGGAAATAAATGAGGTCTGGATAACTTTTTGTGTCTGAAGCGTGGAATTTCATTTCGCATTCGATGAAATAAATCAAAGAAAAATATACGTTCGGTCTGTTTTGATGTGTTCTTTTACGATTACAAATGTGTAAATAACTTTAAGGTAACGTTTATTTATATATTTTATTAAAATAATATCGCAGCAAAATTTCAAACAACTAATTGGATATAGGAACAGGTCTGTTATGTGAAATCAAAACATTGCTTTATATTTATATACATGTATACATAATTTGAATTTAATGTAGGTATCTTAATTCATTTAATTCCAGAAACATACTAAGCAAGTTACTTTGAACGGAATACCTTGAATAATTTGGAAATATTTGTAATATATTTTTATTTTAAAAGAAGGAAATTGTCAACAATTTCATCAAAATGTGTTTTAATGAAATTGTTGATAATTTCCTTCTTTTAAAATAAAAATAGATTTCAAATATTTCCAAATTATTCAAGGTATTCCGTTCAAAGCAATAATAACAGTATTAAGTGTTTTTTTTTAATTTAGGTGAATTATAATTTGTACTTTTCTGGGCAATAAAACCTGATTTCAACTACATGGGAAAATGTTATATAATACTGCAACAGTTATTGAATCAGTACGTTTATTACTCTAATTCTTGAGCTTTTCGAAAATAGTTAGCGCGAACCCTAATTACATACAGGATGCTCACAATTTAATGTCAACTTTCGCGAAATTTAAATATATGTATTTTTTTTCAAATGGATATATTTTTATACCATCGAATCGAGAAATTTATTCTCTTTGAACGGTAATAAGATTTCTTGTCTCTGTTTCTTCTAGTTTTTGAGTTATCAAAGATTTTTTAAGTTTTCATTCCTTATTTTAAATTTTATAGTAGATAGCTATCGCTACAACCCCATACTTATCTGCCAATTCTACTCATATTATAGATTAGGCAGTAGCTCTTTTCTTTGTTATTTTTTATATTTAAGATCTTGTGTCACAATAATTTTTCCACTATCGAATCGTTTTAAATGCAATGCGCATGCTTGAAACTGATTCTAGTGTACTGCGAACAGAGCTATGGATATCCTATTTCGGGGTAGATGCCATCAGCAAAAAAAAAACATTACACGGCGCTGTATTTCTACAAATTATTTATATAAGTGTTTACATATCCTGATTATCATGCTAATGAACAGTATACATATTAACTATAGTTTGATAAATTTTTAAATCGTCTGCATATTAGGTTACCCACATCAAGTTGAGAATTAATATCATTAATAAAGACAATAAAGAAAAGAGGACCGAGGACTGAGCCCTGTGGTACACCAGATGTAACAATCATTAGACTTAAAACCATTTGAGATAAAACAACTATACGTGTTTGAAGTTGCCAAAATGTAAAGCAAGAATAAAACAGTTGGTATATATTTTTTAAATTTACGGATGTACCATAATTTACTATATATATGTTCTTTACGAATACCATAAATCAACTTGATATTTATTTCCAGAAAAAAGCATACTCAATTTTTTGTTCTTAATAAATTAATGTCATAAAATTTGCAACTTCTAGCTGTAGGGAATGGCATACAGTACGATACAAAAATTTTTCGTAAAAATTAAAATTGCAATAATATACAGGGTATTCTATTAAAAATATGTCTTAATTAATGCATTTTTTTATTGAAAACCTTAAAGTTTTTTAAAATTTTACAAAAGTATTTTAAATTGAATTCTGCGCAGAATATTAACATTCCTTTTAAATTTGATCAATGTAAAAAAGTTATAACTTTAGGGATGACTCACCCCCAATGAACACCTTGTAATGTTTCAATTTACTTGAACTCATAGTCAAAGAACACCAATAATAAACTTAAATCATGTACCAAATTTGGTTGTTTCAAGTAATTCAAATAGGTATATAATTTTTTTTTCAAAAAATTTAATCTCACTTTGAAAGCATGTAACTCCGCTTGCGTGAACGTTGTAGGTATATAGGTATGTTTGATAAAATTGCAATATTTTGGGACCTTCTACATGCACCTGTTCTCTGTTGGTTGTTATGCGGAACGTCTTGTATAGGCTCAACATGCAACATGGAAGAACCAATATTGCAAATTGTTGACATATCTCATCAGCATAGCTACCCAATGTACAACGGTACAACTAATATTAAAACCACGATTTGGCCAATATTGGGTCATTGTTTTATGTCACCGAGACCCTGTGTACACAATTTCTGTCCTTTTATCCCTAATGACGATCGTCAAAATACGTTATAACAGACACCACGCACTTTTAACATGGTAAGAGTCTCATTTCGACTGTAATTCCAATAATTGCTCCCTAAATTTCAAGTAAATTAAAAATTGCGAATGCTTTTAAAATTTTCATTATGCGTTATTGCCTCGGGGCAATCGACGTTAAATGGGAATCGGAATTCTTGATTAAATCCCGCTCAAATATTAATGTTTTTAAAACATATCCTCAGCGCTGATCCCTTACTTTGGTCGAGTTTTTCCGAGTTTTATTTCGTCTGATGGTATCCGAGCATCTCAAACATACTTCGCCCTCCTCAAAGTGAGTCGAAGAGATCAAAAGAGAAAGGGCCACTCGCGGAATAATAAAAAGACAAAATGAAATGAGGTATTTATGAAAATCTTAACAAACATTTCACCGGAGTGCGGAGGGGGGAAATTCGCGATTCGTACGCTTTAGAGACCGAATCTGGCGTATTTATTCCTCTCATAATAAGGCTGATCTCTTTATCTCTGATATTCCTGTACCGAAACAAAAGAAAATATAGAAAAGGGTATTATCCTCAGATTATCTACAAAACCCTTGAAAGAACTTGAGCCCGAGCGAGGCTGAATTCTTGGTGTGGTCTCTCGCTTGGCTCGATGAGGCTCAGATTTCTTTTGTTTAGAATTAACATGATTATAGTACAAATTTCTGCAAATCGCATTACGGAAAATTTAAAAACGGATGATACATAATAGCCACATTTGTACTAAAAATATGTTACAAACAAATATTTGCTGGCTATAGGTCAATTAGTATATACAGAGAGGGATAAGAACTGTCAGGAGTCGCTAAGGTTGGCATTGTCCTTACTGAGAAAAAAATGGTATCTTAGCATCAAAAGTATTAACATTCTAGCAGCTAAAGTTGAATCCTTAGGCTAAAAATATTTATAATAATTTTTTTTATCCACATTGATAGTAAAAACACAGTTTCAACCCTCATTCTTGGAGCAATTCCCAAACAGTCCCACATGTTTTCATTAATTATTATATTATATCCAGATGTTGTGTAATTAAAAAGGACAATGGTGCTTGGTTTATAATTATCACTATTAATTTTAAGTATTCTTTTCGTAATATTTTCTTTATTCAAAAGTGAGTCTTTAATGCAGTCTTCCACAGTGCTCGATCTTCATCCTCAGACAAGTGAGGTCACCACTGCTATTAACTAAAAGGGTAGCAGACGTTTGTCGTAATGCGTGTCCTCTAAATTCTTTCCAGTTGTCCAGCTTCAAAAACTTTGGCACTTCTTGTGAGACGGCACTGATTGTATGAATACCAACCAACATTCGATGACACTTTCCACTACCTTTCCATATCTGAGAAATAATAGACGTTCTACCAATCCCGGTGGACGAATGCAACATATTTTTGATAAAAACTTAAATGATTGTCTCCCAGCACAGTCTCTTGGTTTTTGGTAATTTTTATAATTAAGGCGGATTTTGCATCTTCAACATTATCAATTGTTAAACTAACTAATTTATTAGAACTGTATGGGACCGATAAAGAAGATTTTTAAAAATGTTTTAGCGTTTGCATTCATCATCAAATATAAATTATTAGGTGCACTATTCAAAAAGCTATCAACTTGCACCTTTGTAAATACTCGCGATTTTTTCGGTACAGATTCCTCATACTAATGTTATTACTTTCCTCAAAAGGAAATCAAGTGGTTATAGACCCAGAATATTTTCCAAGGAACAGGACAAAAGGTTTATCGAATATTTGGAGCCGGTAGGAGTGAAAAATTAACTTATTTACGAGTACATACAGAGAACATCGAAGATGCTATGTCGTTCATTAAAGTGACCATTCACAATACCAAATGTTCCTAGATTATTTACAGTACCAGAGGGAGATATGGAAGGAGTCAATTTTTTGGAAATTTTCCTCAAATCCACGTTCATCCACCATTGATTACAACCGATTTTTTTATCACGTACAGGAATTGAAAATGTACTACACAAGCAGTGAGTATAAATAGGTTCAATTCCTGAAAAGATTGCCGAATTTCTTTGATTACCCAATATTACTGAGTATACTGGACACTGCTTTAGACAACGTTCTGCATTCTTCCTTGCAGATGCAGGAGCCAACATATCGATGATCAAGAGGTACGGAGGTTGGCGTTCGGCTTCTGTGATAGAGGGAGGAAGTGAATAAAGAAATATACAGTATGCGCCAAAAGTATGGAATAAATTCAATAAAAACGAAACAATTATTTTTTGGGAAAAATCCTCGAACAGGTCGATTTTTAATTTAAAAAATACATATTTTAGCGTAAAATGCGATTTTCAAATGTCATTTGTTTTTGAGTAATGACGTCATCGATTTTTTTTTAAATGGCAACACCATATTTTTTTCTTGATTCTGAAAGAACGTTTAATTCTCTATCAGACAGTACTAAAATTTTGCCCTCTTACATAGGAAAGTTTTCGAGTAAATGACGATTGAATGTTAGAAAACGTAAATCAATTAAAATAAAGCAAAAACGTTATCAAGTTTAGTTTTTCGAATTCCATAGTTCTTTTATGGATCACGTAGGTGAAAATCTTTGCAAAGTGTTATTGTCACACCGACTTTCTAATAAGTATTGTAAGCGACATAGAAATTATTATTCAATTTAAAGTATTATGGCACATTTAACTGTTACTCAAAGAATTGAAATTTTAATTCTTATCGGATGCGGGAATATGACTAGAACTCAGCAGGAAGTTTGCGATTTATTTAATGAAAAATATCCAGATCGCCCTATCAGCCAATCAACAGTCAGTAAGGTAGAGTCCAAATTTAGAGAAACTGGCAATGTTGTAAATATTCCAAAACCTGGACGTCCAAGCATTAATGAAAATCAGAAACAGAACATTTTGATAAGTATGGTGGATAATCCTCATAATTCTTCACGATTGATTGCATTAAACAATGACACTAGTCAGAGCACAGTGCTACGTATCTTGAGGAAGGAAAAATATCATCCCTACAAAATTCAACTTGTGCAGGAACTCAATGAAGATGATCCCGATCGCCGCTTACACTTTTGCGAAATTCTAATGGATTTATGTCAAGGATATAGAAATTTACACCGGCAAATACTTTTTTCAGATGAGGCCACATTTTGTCTGAATGGTACAGTAAACCGTCAAACTTGCAGATATTGGAATGGGGAAAATCCTCATTGGATGGCAGAGGCACATACCCAACACCCTCAGAAATTAAATGTGTGGGCTGGAATAGTTGACGACAGAATAGTAGGGCCTTTCTTCTTTGAAGGAACCCTTACAGGATAAAGATATTTAGAGTTTCTAGAAAATGACCTTGTTCCAGCCCTTGCAGTAATTTTTCCTAACGATAATGACCCTGATATTCCTGACGATATCATATGGTTTCAGCAAGACGGTACACCTCTGCACTATGCGCGCCCTGTACGAGATTTTTTGGACAACTGTCTTCCTGGGAGGTGGATCGGCAGACGCGGACCGATAGAATGGCCTGCAAGATCGCCAGATCTTACATCTCTTGACTATTTTTTATGGGGATACTTGAAGTCAAAAGTGTACATTAATAAACCACGTAATTTAGAAAAACTTCAAAATCGCATTCGGGACGAAATACGTAGAGTTACCCCAGAAGTCATTCATAATGTGCAAGAAGAATTTCTTCACAGACTTGCGCATTGTCAAGAAGTTGGTGGATGGCAATTCGAACATTTAATTTAAGTATAAAATTTAATCAATTGTATTTTATTTTACATACCTCAGAATTGTTACTTTTTTATGGATAAAATTTACGTTTTCTAACATTCAATCGTCATTTACTCGAAAACATTCCTATGTAAGAGGGCAAAATTTTAGTACTGTCTGATAGAGAATTAAACGATCTTTCAGAATCAAGGAAAAAAATATGGTGTTGCCATTTAAAAAAATCGATGACGTCATTACTCGCAAACAAATGACATTTGAAAGTCGCATTTTACGCTAAAATATGTATTTTTTAAATTAAAAATCGACCTATTCGAGGATTTTTCCCAAAAAATAATTGTTTCGTTTTTATTGAATTTATTCCATACTTTTGGCGCATACTGTATGTTGACCTAATGTCCATTTATCCGATTTGAAAAAACTGTCATTACGATATTGAAATGACAGTGGTAATATCATTATTTTGCAACGATTTTACGAAAAAATGTTATGGTTACACCTAGTACACATGGTGTTTCAGGAAAGATGTACATACTTCAGTATGTTATTCTTCTTTCAATTTTAAGCAAAAAATTTCATATGAACTTAGGTCTGGAAACGCTTCGTTTAGGATATACAGGATGTTAAATTAAAAAAAAATACTACATTATCTTTAATAAGCCTTAACTACTTTCAGTTAAATTATGTACATCTCCTGTATACGAGGCACCCATATATCAAGTGAAAATACATGACGAAATCTCCAACTACGAAAACTCATCTCAAAATGCTTTCCTCTCCTAAACGTATGATTTATAAATTACGAAACAATGCCGCCAGACGTCCAACTTTTATCGAGTTTAAATTTTTACTGCATAAAAATTTCAAGCTTGCTTCCGGCCCGTGCCCTAAGCTAACTTTCATCGAGACACACATGCTCCGAAAAACTTTCTGCTCCCTAGAGGACCGTACTCCGTATTTATATACATAAATCTTGGGGAATGGAAGAATAGACGACAATATAACTAAAAATTTCAAATCTAAATTCTCCACGCGGCTCCATTCGTTCCAAATAAGCGTTCTGTAACCCGCAAAAGCTTAGTGCTACGGCCTTTATCAATACAGTAACAGTTCAGGAAAAAGGAAAATCGGTCCGCTGTTAAAGGACTCTCCAGCAGGGAGTTTATTTTTGCTTTTTTTTTGTCGATATCGATGTCGTTCGACTATAAATAGCCGTTCCCATCTTCATTTGATTCCAATCTTGTAATAAATAACTTGAAATTTTATAACTGGTGCAACAGCAGTGGTGGCTAGTTTGATAAGGCCTATACCTAGTAGTAATAAGTAACAAAAAAAATAATTTTGAATTTCATATCATTAATCTGCAATAATATGTGCAAACAAATTTCAAACCATCCATAAGAAATAAGATAATAATGATGCAGTTAAGCTATGCCTTATATTATTTTAGTATATTATGATATTAGTTTATAATGCAACACATTATTATGAGTGAATTTCACAATTGCCATAATCGTGTATTATAAACCAATTTCATACGCTATTTTATAGTCAAACTGAGGTTTCAGACAATTTAAATTTTAAAAATTTAAATTTGTTCTAATTATGAAATTATTATTTGAGCAATCGTAGAATGCTCACGTGTGGTTGCTATAGCATTGTGCACACAAATCAGTTTTTTTAAATATGTATTCATGTGAAGAAATTCTTAAAAGAACTGAATCAATCCTTACTACAAAAAAATCAGAAGATCTTTATAAAAAAAATTGGATAGCTCAATGCGAGTTAGTAATATGGAAATTGGGGAAATGGATACCGAGAAAAGTTTACTTTTGTATTTCTTTGACCAGGTAAATTAATTACATTAATGTTTATAACTGTAATTAATAAAGAAATTAATTGTACCTTATTTTATTAGTCAAAGAAGTACAAGTCATCGTCGTTATGGTGTTTGTATTCGTATTTGAAATGTATGTTACGTGTGAAAAATAACATTGACATTACTAAATTTTCTAAACTTTATGCATTTTTTAAGAACCGCTGAGTTGGTTATTTACCGGGAAAAAAAGTTCAGTATTTTCAAAGAAACAGTTAATGGATTTTCTACTCCATGACAAATATCTGCTTATGAAGGTCTGTTATAATTTTATATCATTTTTTTGTTAGAAGTTAAAAACATTTAAATGTTAGGTAGTTGCTATTTTTGTTTATTTGGTGCTTGCCGACCTATGAAATTCTATAATTTTTGTGTTGATAATGTTAAGGAGGAAGACACTGTCTTTGTGGTTTATGTGAGATATACTAGAACATACAGTATGCGCCAAAAGTATGGAATAAATTCAATAAAAACGAAACAATTATTTTTTGGGAAAAATCCTCGAACAGGTCAATTTTTAATTTAAAAAATACATATTTTAGCGTAAAATGCGATTTTCAAATGTCATTTGTTTTCGTGTAATGACATCATCGATTTTTTTTAAATGGCAACACCATATTTTTTCCTTGATTCTGAAAGATCGTTTAATTCTCTATCAGACAGTACTAAAATTTTGCCCTGTTACATAGGAAAGTTTTCGAGTAAATGACGATTGAATGTTAGAAAACGTAAATTTTATCCATAAAAAAGTAACAATTCTGAGGTATGTAAAATAAAATACAATTGATTAAATTTTATACTTAAATTAAATGTTCGAATTGCCATCCACCAACTTCTTGACAATGCGCAAGTCTGTGAAGAAATTCTTCTTGCACATTATGAATGATTTCTGGGGTAACTCTGCGTATTTCGTCCCGAATGCGATTTTGAAGTTCTTCTAAATTACGTGGTTCATTAATGTACACTTTTGACTTCAAGTATCCCCATAAAAAATAGTCAAGAGATGTAAGATATGGCGATCTTGCAGGCCATTTTTGCAGGGCGCGCATAGTGCGGAGGTGCACCGTCTTGCTGAAACCATATGGTATCGTCAGGAATGTCAGGGTCAATATCGTTAGGAAAAATTACTGCAAGGGCTGGAACAAGGTCATGTTCTAGAAACTCTAAATATCTTTGCCCTGTAAGGGTTCCTTCAAAGAAGAAAGGCCCTACTATTCTGTCATCAACTATTCCAGCCCACACATTTAATTTCTGAAGGTGTTGGGTATGTGCCTCTGCCATCCAAAGAGGATTTTCCCAACGCCAATATCTGCAAGTTTGACGGTTTACTGTACCATTCAAACAAAATTTGGCCTCATCTGAAAAAAGTATTTGCCGGTGTAAATTTCTATTTCCTTGACATAAATCCATTAGAATTTCGCAAAAGTGTAAGCGGCGATCGAGATCATCTTCATTGAGTTCCTGCACAAGTTGAATTTTGTAGGGATGATATTTTTCCTTCCTCAAGATACGTAGCACTGTGCTCTGACTAGAGTCATTGTTTAATGCAACCAATCGTGAAGAATTATGAGGATTATCCACCATACTTATCAAAATGTTCTGTTTCTGATTTTTATTAATGCTTGGACGTCCAGGTTTTGGAATATTTGCAACATTGCCGCAACATTGCCAGTTTCTCTAAATTTAGACTCTACCTTACTGACTGTTGATTGGCTGATAGAGCGATCTGGATATTTTTCATTAAATAAATCGCAAACTTCCTGCTGAGTTCTAGTCATATTCCCGCATCCGATAAGAATTAAAATTTCAGTTCTTTGAGTAACAGTTAAATGTGCCATAATACTTTAAATTGAATAATAATTTCTATGTCGCTTACAATACTTATTAGAAAGTCGGTGTGACAATGACACTTTGCAAAGATTTTCACCTACGTGATCTATAAAAGAACTATGGAATGGAATTCGAAAAACTAAACTTGATAACATTTTTGCTTTATTTTAATTGATTTACGTTTTCTAACATTCAATCGTCATTTACTCGAAAACTTTCCTACGTAAGAGGGCAAAATTTTAGTACTGTCTGATAGAGAATTAAACGATCTTTCAGAGTCAAGGAAAAAAATATGGTGTTGCCATTTAAAAAAAATCGATGACGTCATTACTCGAAAACAAATGACATTTGAATATCGCATTTTACGCTAAAATATGTATTTTTTAAATTAAAAATCGACCTGTTCGAGGATTTTTCCCAAAAAATAATTGTTTCGTTTTTATTGAATTTATTCCATACTTTTGGCTTATACTGTATATAGACCCAGAACATTTACAATTTTAAGCACGATAGTGCAGTGAATTTTATTGACATCATTAAGAAGCATATGAATATAAGATCGAAACACGTAAAAATACAGTTCAAGTTCTTTTTATTTTACAATAGGCTGGCATCGTATTGTGGAAAAATGAAATTATATTTAAACATTGACAAATGCCATGCACATGATTTTAACTACCACATTAATAATCAACCATTATAGTCTAAGATCCCACTATAAAACGACCTTGACCGACCTGGTTAATGAATGAAAAGCATTTTATATCCAATTAAATATGTCAATAAATATGTTGCAAATGGGTTGTCTAAAAAATTTCAGTCCAGAATATGATTAATTGACAATTAATTTATTTTAAACATTTCACTGGTTTGGTTAATAGACAAATTCCACACCAATCGAAAGTATGAAACCCATAGAATATGCAAACGTTAGGTTGACTATTTTTTTCCCGTCACAACTCTTGGGTAGGCAGGTATAAACAGGTAAATCGATACTAGTAACTTGCACCGGTGTGGTTAATAAATTAAAGTTAAATTAAAATAAAGATTATTTCATTACGAACACGGTGGTATAAGGTTGTCTGCGAAAAATTAGTCCTGAATTCCGGTTGTCGAGTTTTAAAAAGTGAAATATTGCTGCGAGTGAATAAGTGCGACAGAGAGATCCCAGCGAACCATTCCATGTGATAGAAGAGTACACAGCATTGCAGCTGCGTGTAGTTCGTCCATTGAAAGAAAGAGAGTGCGCATGCTATTTGTCCTTGAAAATGAAAAGGATAGCGATAGACTCGTAAATGCTGTGCGTCATTTGGAGTATATTGTCGCTATAGTTAGAACTAAAAAAACGTGCTACTATTTATTGTTGTAAAAAAATGGCCAAAAAGTGTTTTTTGTGTAATTCGGAGGATGGTGTAATTGTTTTTAATGCATTTTTAAAATTAATTAAAAAAGTTTATGTGTGTCGCAAATTAAGAAAATCATAGGTGAATTTTACTAACAATTATTTCATCATGTAAAAAATATAGATGTATTAGCTAAGATAATTTTGAAGATTCAGTTGTTATGTACTTATTGTATTCTCAGCACAAAAATTATTAAATTCTTCATTAAATTTTTTATTCAAAGCGGTCACTTTTTTAGAACACGTGGTATGATAACCTACAAATTCAAGTGACGCACTGGCTAGCTCAACAACATTTTATAGTTTTTTTATTTTACGAAAAGCTAACTTTAATGAACAGTTTTTAAAAGTTTCGTCATTAAACGCTTCGTAATCTTAGTTTTATATTAAGAGTAACTAAATCTTTGCCGAAACCAGCCTCTGTCATAATTTTATACAATGCTCTTGTTCGTAGTACACTTTGTATTTTTTTGTTATACTATTGTTCTTATATTTTTTTTATGTTCACTGTAGCTCACTTAAGTTAACTCTAGTTTAATCCAAGTATTTTGTACGCTTAAATTCTTTATTGTATCTTCCGCGCAACCCTGTAAATTGCAATGTTAGCTCATTGTGTTGGGCCGCCTTGTACTGTAAAATTAATAAAAAAAATAAAATAAATAAATAAATGCGGCTACCTGCGGCCTATTGGCGTTAATACATTCGGCCTGCTTCCCTGAAATATTACAAAGTATCTAAATATTCCTAATGCTGATCAGTATACGGGTCATAGTGGTGCTGATATTAGAACTATTAAGAGGCATATGCGGATTGGAAGAGTGAGATCAAATTTGTATTTCATCATATACGAGTGCAGGCTCAAGTGTTCTTAAAACTAGTTTAGAAATTTCTGTATCTGGAAATTCAACTGTAGTATTACTATTAATATAGATAAATAATTTGTGTTTTAAGTTTAAATAATTTCCACACTAAACTTTGTCGGCATATAAATATACATAAAAATATGTAATAAAATTTTACAAAAGTTAAGGAAGTTCACAATCTTGAGTTTCTTTTAAAGGTTGACAAATTTTGTTCAAAAATATTTTTGATATGCTATCTTGAATGTTTACTCTTTTGTACCAGTGGTGTTTTTTGTTCCTTCTTCAAAAAGATTTTCAGTTTTTGGCAAGTTTTATTTTTCAATATAAAATTCAAATTCTTGAAACAATTACAAAAAAGTTCAATGCAGGGTATGTCTTCCTCGCACTTCAATGACTGCCTGGAAACGCCTTTGCATACTGTCTATGAGGTTGTTAAAGTAGCCTTGATCAATTTCTCGCCACAGGCATGCCAGAAGCACTCTGAGTTCCTGAAGTGTATGTGGAGGTGGTTGATGCGAATCTAAAGCTCTTTGTAGTTGGTCCCATGCGTGCTCAATTGGATTGAGGTCTAGCGAGTGAGGCGGCAGTGCCAAGTGTGGAATACCATAAAATTCCAGGGCATCGACAACAATTCTCGCATGATGAGATCGCGCATTATCGTTGTGAAACATTTCCATCAAGCACCAACAACTCAGTAGCCCATTAAAACAAATGCCTCCCCAAACAGCAACTGTACCACCTCTGAATGGATGCACTTCCTGAATGGATCTGCGATTTCTGGATACCAAAGGAAAGGTCCATACTCGAACACGCCAACTAACCGTCTATATCACGACTCATCTGTGAACAATATAGACCTCCATTGATCATTCCAATTCACGTGATCGTAAGCCCATTGCAACCGAAGTCGCATATGATTTTGTGTCAGTGGAACCCTTCTCAAAAGTCGTCGTAAACGTAAATTAATATCTCACAGCCTTTTGTGAAGTAGTCAGGAGCTCTCTACGGGTGGATACTGAAAACGGTCTTGGGCGTCCACTCTTTGGTCTTTCAATGGCATTTCCTGTTTCTTTATATCGATGCACAAGCCTTTAAATTACGCTTTTACTGACCTGAAAGAAGTTAGCAACTTCTTTCTGAGAGCGTTCCGCCTCTATAATTTCAATGGCCTTATTGGCTTCAGCAACAAAATTTTTGGGTCTTGAGTAAGAGTTGACTATATAATCTCGAAACAATGATTGATCCAAAATTCTTAAAAAGACCAAAGATAAGAACTAGCCGAAAACTGAAAAAGTAACTCAATGAAGAACAAAAAAATACTGAGATAAGAAAGTAAACATTTTATTTATTATATAGTATAGTATAGTGTTTATTAACAACATTATGCTTTACATAAGCATTTGAAGCAGATCACAATTTTAATGTAAAAAACTACGAAAACACTGAATTTATAAAAGTAATAATTAGAAACACAATATAAGTGTAAATATACGCATACAGCACAAATAAAATGTGACAAACAATTGAACAAAAAAAAAATAATAAAACAATAATAAAAAATAAAAGAAAATGTCAATGTATGAATTTGTATGTACATGTCAACACACAGTAACTTAAATAAGTGGCACTTCCAGAAACTCTTCTATAGAATAGAAGCAATATTTGAGAAGAATTTTTTTAATAGCATTTTTAAACAACACCGAATTTAACAGTCTAAGCTCGTAAGGTAAGTGATTGAACAAATTAAAATTAAGGGAATTTTTTGAACTCAGAGTTAAATTGTAACGAGGTGTTCTAAGAGAGTTAGCTTTACGAGTATTATATTGGTGAATATCAGCTTGAATAGCGAGACCCGGAGCACTCCTATGGATCTCAAGTAGATTGTGATAGATATATAATGAGGGAAGAGGCATTATGCTCAATTCTTTAAATATAGGTTGACAGTGTGTTCTGTAATTAGCACCAAAAATTATTCTAACAGCCTTTTTCTGCAACCGAAATGATTTAATTGCATGTTGTGAATTTCAAATCACAATAGCGTACGTAAGATGAGAGATGAAAAAGTGAGAAGTAAGCCAATCTCAGAGTACTAAGGTCTAAAAAATTTCATAGCCTTCTAAGTAGGAAGAGAGAACTTACTAACCTAGAGTTTAAATGGTCAACATGAGACGCCCAGTTTAATCTGTCATCAAAGTATATACCCAAAATTTTTACACTTGCACCTCTTGTTAAGAAGCTGTTAGAAGAGATAACTAATCTCTGCGTTTTATCTTGGTTAAGTTTCAGCTTATTGGTTAAAAACCATTGATTTGCCTGACTTTCGTTCTGTGTGGAGTGGCGCTTTTAACATTTGCATCAGAGTACATAAGAGTAGTGTCGTCTGCAAATAATACATGTCTATTAGGAGACATATAATGGGAGAAATCATTCACATATATTAAAAATAATAGAGGTCCCAAAACGGAACCCTGAGGCACACCATGATTTAATTCTAAGAATTCAGACTGAGACTTAGTAGTAGTAACACATTGTTTACGATTAAATAGATATGACTGGAACAAGAGTAAGGGAATACCACGGATCCCATAGAGTGAATGCATTTTTTCAATCAGCCTACCATGAGAAACGCAATCGAACTCCTTGGACAGATCACATAGGATGATATCTGTATGCCGGCCGCCTTCAAGGTCATCAACAATGTAACTGATAATATTAAGTACTGCTTGCGTAGTCGATCTACCACACCGAAAACCAAACTGTGACAGATTTAAGAACGAATATTTGTCTAAGTAAGTAACTAGTCTATTAGCAAGGATTGTTTCAAAAATTTTACTGAAGATGGGGAGTATGGAAATTGGGCGGTAATTATCAACATCACTAACATCCCCTTTTTTAAATAAGGGTATAACTCGAGCAATTTTAAACACATCTGGAAATCACCTTCTATAATACATATATTAAATATTGAAGTTAGGGGGGTAATGATAATTATAGAACCATTTGGAAAACAAAACGCCAACATTTAAAAGAAATATCAATATTTGTGAACTACCTTTTGTGGAGCAGTTTATTTATAAAATAGAGAAAGTGTAATAATTTAATATCAAGATCGAATTTCAGTACCCATGTAATTCAATTTAAAAGGTTACAACCTACCATTTACTATCGTGCCATAAAGTTGACTTTATTCAATAACATCTAATAATATCAAGCAATCAATAGCCGAACATAATCATGATAAATTTTCATAAATCACTTTTCAGTGTATGACCACCAAGTTTTAAGAAAAATTATTTATTTGATTAGTAGATAATAGAACTTCCTGTATTACAAAAACCAAGTGATAAAATATTATAGGAAAGAAAGCGATTAGTTTTTCATGTTCTGTCATCCACCAAAGTTAAGGACGAAAAAATGAGGCACTCTGTACAGTTTCCATGAAAGTTAAGTTGGGACTGTAAATGCGACAAAAATATTGGGCTGTTCTCCACCTCTCCAAATTGGCGGTGACATCCCCACCACTTAGTTGTCTAACTTACGTCCCGGAAAGCAATAAAGAGGATCATTCCGGGTAGTAACGGCGTAATTAGAAGACAATAGCGCATTCTCTGTCTGCTCCAATGTCTTTAATGAAGCTGTATCAATTACAATGGGGATGTATATTACACGACGAAGAGATGCATGCACTTGCAATGCTGTTAACTTTGCAATTACACTGCAATCTCTTGCGGGCACAGAATCAGGACGGCGATACGGTTTGTTAGGTTGTCCTGGTGAACTAACTTCATGAGTTTATGTAATGGACATCACACGAAATTTCAAAATAGTATTTTTTCCTATAAATATGTGGTATGAACAGTTCTTATTTAATAACCGCAGGATTTAGGCTGCAATCATACTGTTTTAGTTTTAAGTTTTGTAACGCTGCGACCACTGAATTTCGTACGTAATAGCACATTACATACCGAGGTGGAAATTGTTCTTGTCGAGACAAAAATGAAAGTTTTCAACAAGGTTTGGACACTATTTTATTTACAGCCATACCTTTTAAATGCAAGTGACTGTATTTGTAACAAAAATAATTACATGAGAAATTAACAAAATAATATCCCTGTATAACCAGATTACAGATAAAAAAAAACGTTAAGTTGGCATTTTGACAATGGCTGCTATGGTACTAAAAAAGTCAAACATACTAACTTAAATTAGTTGCATTTTTGCTAGATTGTCATCTTAAAATGTGTTTTCGAAGACACTGAGTAATTCAAAAGAAATTATTTGTACTCCTCCTCAACCGGAAAAGGGATTTGTTACCTAGGAAGAATCATGCAAGGTAAGATAAAGTTTATGATATTTTCAAGAGTTGGTGCTCGCAAAAAGGTGTTCACATCGAAATTCCAACATAAACCAGTCAATAATATTTATAGTGAGTAATGAAGAATGGGTAACGTTAATTAAAATATATGTTGCACTTCGTTTAGAAGTTCTAAATAAAAACTTACTTTTCCAATTAAGATTCGGTAAAATCACTCGCCAGTCATTTGGCCACAATTCGATAAGTCAATTTCCCGAAAAAAAATTGCAGAGTTTCTAAAGCTTACGCATTGTGGACATACTCGGGACACTGCTTCCGAAGAACGGCAGACGCACTATTAGTAAATAGCGGTGATGACACTCTCCAATTGAAGGGATTAGAGAGATGGAAATTTTCCATCGTCTCGGAAGGGAACGTCGACAAGTCTACATATTCTCATGTTAAAATTGCCATAAAAATATCAGAGCAAATACCAAACTGCAGTACTAAAAACGTTACCGTTTCTACGCAGGATGTTCAGCATGGATTAACAATTTTCTCTTGCCGCTTATAATCAATTGAATGTTACAAATAATTTAGTAAAACAATTTGTAATACTTAATGTGAATAAAATTTGTAAAAAATGTTTTAACTTAGAATAAGATATCTTTTGAAACAAACATTTTGGTTATTCAATAAATGTTAACATTTATCTGGGTGAAAACTGGTATATGTCACTTTCCATCTGTCAATTTTCAAATTGTTATCTATATAATTACGATCATTAATTAATTTTTTTCAAAATTTTTGATACCCTGTACCTTGGAAGCTATGGAGTTACAACCCATACTAATCTGAACCTATTTTCTTAATTTAAAAGATTCTAGCACCTGTTAAAGTTTGGTCCCTGAAATTCGAAACACCCTGTACATCTAACACAATAATAGTATGTACAAAAAAAATAGTTTTATCTTTGTGGAAAATATAAACTCGTCGAATGAATGCACTGTCCTATTTTCGAAAACATATTCTGCAAGTATAAGCTGTATTTATTTAAAGTATAGTTAGTCAACCGACCTTAGTTGTGGACCATTTCGGTTAGATGGCGGGACTATAAATGTGCAAAATCTCTTAAACGAGCTCTAGGCAAGTCAGTCTGACTTTGTTTTTAAAATAAAGTCAGTCTGACCGTATTTACCGACTTCTCTAGGGCTCATTTAAAAGATTTTGTACATATCATAGTTCCGCTATCTAGCCGACATGGGCCACAAGTCCAGTTGACTAACTATACTTTTATAAACACTGGTATAAGCTACTATTCATACGGAGCACATACAGAATTCAATTGCTTGAAAACCGTATCACCTAGCGACGTAAACTTTTTTATACTCTTGACTACATTTGCATCGAACTATAGATTAATGTTCAATAATTAATGTAGCTCTCTGCATAGTTTTTAATGTACATACTTGCTGGTGCCCACTTTGGAATCATTTTTCTCAAGAAGACTTTAAGTTATCAAAAATTGATGTGTACCATTAGAAGCGCTATAGTTTTTTAAATATAAATTGTGAAATAATTATGAATTCGAATGTTAAAAAGTTTATCTCTACTGAAAAAAGTTGCAGAAGTCTATTTTGAATGCCCAAATTGTCCCTGCGCTAGATGGTAATCATTTCATTTGGTTATACCTTAAAAAAATCTACCAGACATAAGCGAGATAGCAACGCAATTTTACTCCATTAATATCGATAGTTACGTGTGAGCTCCGCGCTTATTTAAACAGTAAATTCTAGGTGTATCACTAGGAATAACTATTCTCTGTAGTAGTAGTCACTGTACCACTCTGTATAAAAAATCAATTGTTAATCGAATTGCATGGCCCTCGATCCCAAAAGACCTGCAACGAAGGAAATGCGTTGTAATCGTATTCATAGAAAATTAAAGAACTGCAGCGCTCAAAACTCGGCACAATCTAGGCAGCCGGTTAAAATGCATGGCCTACTAAAAGTTGAAGAAGTTGAGAGCGGCCATTCAAGTTGGCCGTGGAAGCGTGGACAGCTGGGAACAAAACACATAGAATTCAGTCCCCCACCTACACTTTAAATGACAAAACAACTAGTTTGAGCGCCTGTGCCAACAGAAATCGTATTATTGCAGCTTGATGCACTGGATATAAGATTTGGGGGCAAACAATCATATGAAATTGGTACACGATGCTTAAAAAATATGTGAAAATCTATGGCAGAATCAATATCCAAGAGATAAGCCTTTAAATATCACTATTAACCGGAAATAAACTGAAAATGACGGTTGGACTATATTATTTCGTTTTATAATGTGATTCCCTGCATCATTGTCTTTTCATAAAACCAACGCTTGTCACTGAAATCGGTTCTACCATCTGTAGTGTGTTTTAGAATTTTTGATACCCATTGTGCCTGTCGTCATTAAAAGGTTAAAGTTCTGGAGTCTTTCTTATCCAAACGAACATTTCTTAATGTGCAGGGAGGGTGCATAATAACTTTGTAAAAATAATAGTAAAGGGCAGTAAATAATCTAAAAATACACTTCTGCAAGGCACTGGAAACTGTGGCAAAGCAGGTCAAAGCAATCAGTGAGTGACCGGCACCACGGTGGCAAAGCATAATAAAAATTAAACGGACAAAATATTTAAAAAAATTTCCAAGCAAAGAAATAAATAAAATATTATAATACCTATTTTATATAAGCAAATTTAATTGCTTTTGCCGCTTTTGTCATTATTAATTAATACATTTAATTTGTGGTTTTAATTAATAAAATAATTTGTCATTCCTACCAACAACTGTTAATATAAAAGTTTTTATATATTTTTAGGTATTAATAATATTGTGTGAAACTAACTACTCAGTGGACAAAAGCCCCAACCTGCGTTGAATTACACCCACAATATCTACCCATATATTCCTTATTATTAGCTTTTGTAACATTTTTTTACTGTTTTAGAAAGGTATTTTAAGCTAATATCAATCAAATCTCCTACAATTCCTATCAATGAAGTCATATGTATGTTCTCTGATACCAAACATCTAGGTATGGTAATGAACAATTCCACAGACAAAGCTCTATTCAATAATTATCTAAAGAAACTAATCTAATTTACTCACTCTATAAAAATCTAACTTCACTTTTTTGGCAGTGGGAACACGACAAATTCAACCACAATAGATGAGATCTGACCTATTTCTGCATTTTTAGGATTGCTTCTTCAGGTGGTCTCCTTTAAGTAATAATAATAATTATAATAATAATATAATAATAATTTATTTACCATTTTGGAAACATACATAATAAACTGACAAGTAGAACAGAATTGAATAGAAAGGTAAATAAATAAATTCCACATAAGGCGAACCTTGAGTGTGGCGCAACACATTTACATTTTACCTAAAACAAATACATATCTACAATTTACAAATAGTTATTTAACATTTAACACTAATATCTAAATTAACAATTTAAAAATTAAGAATAAAGTAATTAAGGAGCAAACGTGGGAGAATAAAGAGGACAACATTAGGTGCAGTGTAATTATTTATATTTATTCAAAAACATTAAGCAAAGTAGAAATACTAAGTCTTGTTTTTTCTGTTAGAAATAATTTTAAACGTTTTTTAAAAGATGGATATGTTTTACATAATTTAATATCTTCCGGCAGCATATTATACAATTTGGATCCGAGGTAATAGTAACACTTTTTAAATTTTGCAGTATTAGGTTTAGGTATTTGAAATGAACCATCACGATGTCTAGTGTCATAATCATGCTCTATAGGTTTTAATTTATTTTTAGTTTTGTATTGTTTAGTTAAAATTTTGTAACAAAATGGTTTGTTAAGATCAAAGAGTTTAGATTCACTGAATAAACTGTCACTGCTGTAGAGATATGGTTTTTTCATGATAATTTTAATTAAATGTTTCTGGACAGTTTCTAGTGCATGTGAATGAATTTTAGCAGCTCCCCCCCAGATAGTTAAACCGTAAGTAATATGACATTCAACAAGAGCGCTATATAACATTTTAAGCTGTTGTAGAGTTAAAACTGATACTAATTTTTTTAAAGGTGGGTAACATTGATCTAATCTTCTTGGTGACGTAATGCAATTGATTTTCCCATTTCAGGTGTGGATCTATACATATCCCCAGGTATTTGACAAACTGTACTGATTTAATTTGAACCGAAAGGTCATTATTTATTACTGACAAATATGAGTAATCGGGTAAGTTCGATCGGTATGAAGTAAAAGGAATAAAATGTGTTTTGTCTAAGTTCACTGTTAATATTTTGCTGCTGAACCAATTCAATACTGTACTAAAGTCTTCTTCAGCTACTATTTTTAATACTTCCCAATTTTTTTCATTGTAAAATAATGCCGCGTCGTCTGCAAAACCGATTACATGTCCCTTTAGTTTTAATTTAAACAACTCATTGATGTAGAGATTGAAAAGAATAGGCCCTAAGACCGTACCTTGCGGAACACCATATTCAACTTCTTTAAAATCGCTCAATGAAGTTGAATCAAATATTGAATAGAGCTTTGTCTGTGGAATTGTTCATTAGCATACCTAGATGTTTGGTATCAGAGAACATACATATGACTTCATTGATAGGAATTGTAGGAGATTTGATTTATATTAGCTTAAAATACCTTTCTAAAACAGTAAAAAAACTGTTCATATATTTATATATATTTCGAATACATTTCGGTGAGTCTTTCATAGTTTCTACTTTAGTTAAAAATTGAACATCTCATTCATAAATTGAAGTTATCAATATTATTAGTAAAGTTTATCTGAATAATCAATATTAATCCTGTTTTGAACCTACCATTAAGATAAATAGTCATAAAAGCATATAAGATTGAATTTCCAAATTTATTATTAATCAAAATTAGTGGACCTATAAGACCTATAAAATAAATTTCATAATATTTAATCATCAGAAAGGCGCAGATAAAAGCTAGCTCGGGTAAGTAAAGATATAATTTATGTTATTAACTTAAAAAAATTCATATTCAAATTTAAAATTTAAATTTTTAAAGATCTACACAAATAACCATACTAAAAGACATAAAAGACAATGCAACAAAAAAATAAAAAATTATATATGTATATTGAACTCAATTTCGGACTGCCTGTATATTGAACTCAAAAACTTGCTGAAGAATGTCTGAAGTAACTGACACGACCAGCCTAAACTAACAGCTACCGAATGTTTTACAAAGTAATACACCAAAGACGGTAAAACACGGACGGTGAGCAAACTACAAGCTATCCAAATACCGCCGATCTTTAATTAATGACCAGCTGGCCTGCCAGTGCCTGGTTACGGGGAATTTGGGAATTTGTCTGCGCCGCATTATTGGGGCGAATGGAATTCTAGTCAAAAGCCAATATTAACCTGAGCTCACCCTCTGTTGAATGTCTACTCTAATTTATTGGCGGGTGATTTGGTTGGCGACTGTAATAAACAGCATGCAGGTATTTGTCAACAGGTAGTCAATATGCTATAACGGAAGACGTACAGATAATGAAAATTATGCGGTAGCTTCTTGATAGTATTTGGAATAAAGTTTCTTTATATGGAAACGTTTGATCTCTCCGTATTGTCATGTAAATTAATTTCAATTTTCATAATGAATACGGGCCTGAATGCAGTGGTTATAAGCGCTTTCGTGTAACATCTACTTCTAAATGGTAGATTAGCTGCGTTGTTAGATTACAGATGTTTGACTTTTTGATAATTGTTGAAAGAAAAAGCATAAACTATATACAGCCCCTCAAGGATTAGGGGTCCCAAGATATTGCAATGTAATCAAACATACATATATAAAGTTATACACGAAGTTACAGACCTTTAAAGTGGGGCCAAATATTTCGAAAAAAAAATATCTCTGAATTAGTTTAATTTGGCATAACCAAATTTGGAACATGATTTAGGTTTATTATTTATCTTCTTTGACTAAGTTCAAGTAAATTGAGGGTGAGTCGCCCTTAAAATTATACCAAATTATTTCCATTGATCGAATTTCATAAATAATCATAATATCTCGCGTAGAATTTAATTTAAAATACATTTTTACACTTGTTAAATTTTAAAAAACTTTTAAGGCATTAAAAAATGCACTTATTGAAACAAGATATTAAAAGTGTCTATTTTATCATTTATCTTAAACTCTTACTTACTGTCTAGGAGTTGTTGCATAGCGGTTTACATCGGAATATTCATGAAAATTGTGAACACTTGTAATTCATCTACGAGTGAAAGAAGTCTTATCAGTGAAAATTAATATCCTTATGCGAGATAAACTCTCAAAAGGTCACTTGTCGATCCAAATCTTGATGGAATAGTTCTTGCACTTATTGAATGTGATATAGATGTAGTAGATTACGTTTAAGAATTTGGAGTGCAGGGTAATCCAGTTTAGTACTGTTTGCAAAATATTTTTCTTCATCTTGTACTCTCGGATATTATTGAAAAACTTTCCTGTATCTTGAGTCCATCTTTCAACATTAAAAAATGTTTCTCTATGGGAAATCACTTGATTTGGCAATCTTCTACGATATTCTTCGACACTTCTTCTACAGTTTGCTTCACAGAAACCTAACACAAATTACATGTCAACTTGTTCGCTGAATGTAAATTTTCCAGCCATATTCAACAACAAACAATAGCAGAAATAAAATAGTTTTGTTACTGTCAAATTTTAAGCACTGCTAAACTCTTCTAAATCTAAATTGTTTAAATTAAATTCTGCGCGGGATATTAAATTATTAAATTATTTTTAAATTCGATCAATGGAAAAAATGTTCACGCAATTTTAGGAGTGGCTTTCAATGAACACCTTGTAGTGTTTCAATTTACTTGAACTCATAGGCAAAGAATACCAATAATAAATCTAAATCAAGTACCACATTTGGTTATTCCAAGTTAAAGTAATTTTTTTTTTCGAAATATTTAGCTCCACTTTGAAGGCCTGTAACTCCACCTGTGTACAATTCTGTGTATAGGTAAGTTTAGTTAGATTGCAATATTTTGACACTCTCTACATGCATTTGCTCTGTGTCGGTTCTTATACGGAACAACTTGCCTTATGCACTTATTGAATACCTATATTACGATGATGCAGGTGCTAATTACATGTTTCTTTCGAAAATTATAAAAAAAGATAAACGAAACATAATTTTCAAATATTCAAAAATAAACAAACTTTCATCTGCATTAATACGGTTTCCAGCTTGTAATCCTTTAATTAAATTAATGAGTCTTGACGGCTAGTGTGAAATTATTTACAGTTTTTTAAATAGCAATTTAAAGGGAAAGTAAACAGTGATCGTATCATTTGAATACCTATTATTTTTACCTATTATTTTTTATTTCCTGGCTATGGTGGAAACCCGTAAACTGTGATTTAAGAATTATAACGGATTAATCAAGTGGTTTTGAAAAATGTCTGCACATAACGTTACTATGGTTTCCATTGTTATGATACAATTAAAGTGTCAAATTGACAATTGTTGGAATATTTTTGAAGTACTTAATTATGGAGTATACATTTACAGAATATTGTGATATGCACTTATCTAGAAGCCCGATGTAATGCATTGAAAGCTCAAAGATTATACTCTGAGAGATTTCCTAACAGACAACTACCAAATCCAAAAAAATTTCAGCGCATTGATCAGCGGTTACAGGAAACTGGTATGACATCTTTATTAGTTTATTTTGAGTAATAAGTACGTTTTTAATTTGTAATTGTAATACATTTAATATTATTTAAGGTAGTTTTATGCCAAATATGGGTCGACGCGGTGGAGTTCACAGAATTGTTCGTTCAACTGAAGTTGAAGAAGCTGTTCTGGATTGTGTCGATGAAAATCCTACAGTTAGTGTTAGAAACAGTTTCAGATTTCAAAATGCACCGTAAATAATATTCTTAAAAAACAACTACTCCATCCATACCATATGCAAAAAATTCAGGGATTAAGCATAGATGATTATCCTGCAAGAATATAATTTTACACATGGCTGTCGGAAAAAGTTAACCAAGCTCACGATTTTACCACTTCTATACTATTTTCTAATAAAGCAGGTTTCCGTAGGGACAGACTAATCAACTTGCATAATTTACACATGTATGCAGACGAAAACCTTCATGGTATAAGGCAAACCCGCCATCAAGTGCAGTTTCAAATAAATTTATGGGCAGACATAATTGATCATTATTTGATAGGATCTGTCGAACTACCACTGAGGCTAAATGGATAAAGATATTTACAGTTTCTCCAAGACCAACTACCTACTTTATTAGAGGATATTCCTCTACAAACACGCTTTAATATGTGGTTTATGCACGATGGTGCTCCTCCTCATTTTAGTTTAAGAGTTTGGGAGCACTTGAGATCCAGATCGATGGATAGACCGATCAGGACCAATGCCCTGGCCGCCTAGATTACCAGATTTAAATCCTTTGGATTTCTACTTCTGGGGTGACTTGAAAACACGTGTTTACGCAACTCCTGTGGCGACTGAAAATTAACTGCGGCGAAGGATTTTCCACCATAGCCTGTAAATAAAAAATTATATTTAGATGATTTGGAGAGTACAACCATCATTAATTAGACGTGCTCGTGAGTGTATTAGGCAAGCAGTTGCTCATTTTGAACAATTTTTATAGTATGCAATTATTAATTTTTAATCATAAGTAGATATTTCTTAAGCTTCCAATTTTTTCTGTTGTCTGTATTTTCTCCTTAAATGCTTTTTGTTCTCTTGTCTCTTTAAATTGCTATTAAAAAAACTGTAAATAATTTGCTTCACACTAGCCGTCAAAACGCATTAATTTAATTTAAGGATTACAAGTTGCTAAAAAACGAAATGCATTGAAATTTGTATATGGAAATATCTCGACAACCAAGCGAGATATCGAAATCGAACAAGAGTAATTTTTTTATGAAAGAAAGCACGTTTTTTCCTATTCACATATTATTTTAAAACGAATTTATTGAAACTGTACCCTGTGTCATAATGCTCACTCTAGGAAGTTGATTTATCAGCTGAATTTCTCACTGTCTCGAGCAGCCAGACTCGCATCTGAACGCCAATCATTCAACGTGCTGTTGTTTTTCATTTTAAATCCCATATAATTAAGTTTCCTCGGAGTCTCGTAACTTCAAATGGAGATTACGTGGATTCAATTTTCTTGGAAAGAAAGAGGATTGACGTATGCAAGTCGAGAGTATCATTCACATTTCCTGAGAGTATAATCTAATCCATGATTTATACTTCAAAATAAAATAAAAATTATGGATATTGATTTACGTCCATGACAAACTAATTTTGTTTTCTTAATGTCACCTTCAAGTTCGTTGGATATTAAGCATTTCCCAAAACAAATCAAATTCCGCCAACACACCGATGTCTCGTCGACACGACCTAGAACGAAAAAACTTTAATTATTAAATTCACTCTCAAGTCAATAATTAGCTCTAACTTTCCTCTTTGCTATACTTTTTTTTGAATTACAAGGGCAGAACTTTTCCTCAGATATATTTATAATTATCTCCTTTGATGTTAAATATCCAAGAGACTAATTAGGAGAATGGCAAACGACATGATATCAGTTTGGTTTAATAACAGCTAATTATTTGGGCAAGGTAATAATTGAGAGGTATTCTAAGTATATCTGTTTTTTTCATTGGATATCCCATGAAATAAATGAATATTGCAAATCTCATAAACTTTTCCCTAATATTAATAAATGCCATAGTATAACATTTTCCAGAAAAGAATTTAATATTACTTACAATTACACCATTGGCGGTTATACTTTGAGAGTCGTTCGTGAAGTTAAGGACCTAGGTATAATTTTAGAAAATCAATTATCTTTTGAGATACATCTTGACTCAATTTCACAAAAAGCTATGAGAACTCTAGGTTTTATATTACGCAATACAACGCATTTCACTAACCCTTCTTCAATTATTATTTTGTATAATGCATTAGTTAGAAGTAAATTGGAATATGGTAGTCTTTTATGGAGTCCGTTGCATTATAAATACATAGATTGACTTGAAAATGTTCAGAAAAGACTTATTGATGTGCTCAATTATAGATTTAACAGAAATTTATATTATGAACCATATGATGTCAGATTGTCGCACTAGGTACCGTTTAAAAAAATTAGTCTCTAGAAGAATAATTTCTTCTGTTATATTTTTGTACAAACTACTTACCAATATTGTTGATTCTCCTTATATTCTCAGTCAAATTTATTTTAATCACCATTCACATTTTTCTAGATATGTTAATCTTTTTTATATTTCATCGTGTCATACTAATTATGCAAGTAATCTTTTTTAACGCTTTCAATAGCAGATGAATATGGAATATTTATGGGATTCCATATTAAAGACTCATTCTAATTTCGTTCTTATCCGACTAAAGTACATAGTCATGAGAGCGGAGACATTTAAATTTTTACAAAACCCTGTGCGGTATATTCTGATTTTATAATACTATTCATATGATGATTGAATGTAAGTTGATAATGAAAGTAAAATCCTTAAGTCTCTTATAGTGTCAATGCGCCTTAAAATAACACTGTTTGCAGTATAACGATATTTATATAACCTATCTACAATATCTACAATCGTCTAAATTTATGATAGAAGAAGACCGTTTCAGATCACCAGCAAACATTCAATCTATTACAACCTAGTGCATCACAAAATTCATTCGATCCTTGAGGAACAGCACTAGTTGCAATGTAGATATCTGATCAGAAGTCATTGTAACAGACATGTTGCTTGTGATTTATTAAATATGATTCTAGAATATGGTGACATATATCATCAAAGGCCTCAGTGAAATCCGTATAGACTACATCTACTTGCCTCTTCTAATGTAACGTAATTGACCCAAAACTGCTAGGTTGCTAGGAGATGATTCAAAATTAATAAATCCATATTAGTCTACTGATATGACATTCATATTGTTTTCTGAATCTTTCTTTTTGTGGAAAGAATATGTTCGATAAACTGAGTACTTAGAAAATTGAAAACCAGCAAATGTGTGACATTTTTGACAAAATTTATTGAATCAAAAAGAAGTAACAAAGCAAGTTCTCTACTAATAGTCGATATGACCTCCACCACGCTCCAATCACGGTACATTTACTAACGGTATGCCGATCTTCGGTTGCAATTCAGACACTCCCGCGCATCTACGTCACATGCGAGCGTCCGCTCTCAGTTGGCCCAGTGCAAAGCCGTTGCTTACAGTGTATCGACTTTGAAATTTATGTTGCATTATATTTATTTCTATACTTATTGCGTTATTCTAGTTAGTTAGAGTTCTTATTTTTATATTAAGTTGTCTTAGTTAATAAACTAAAATAAAGTAATGCCAAATTGTGCTGTGGCACGTGGAAAAATTGAAACCAGAACACGAACGGAACAGACATTAAATTCTTTCGCTTTCCAAAAAATATAGATTTGGCGAATCAATGGGTTGTTGCGTGTAGAAGAGAAGATCGGATAAATCTAACGTATCCATCATGCCAACAGAATGTCGTAGATAAAATTCCCTTGTAACAACCTCACTTCGCCGGCTTCAAATATATATTTATCCAGAAGTATTCAGTGATACTCGGCTGTAACTGTCAGGATGGAGGAAAACACAACACAATACAAATAATTTTTGTGTGAACCGAGGAGACAATAGCAAAGGAAACACCCGCATCTCCAAAACGTATTAGTTCGTATTCGATGCCCCCGTGAAGTGTTGAATCCAATAACATCGCACGAAGTGTATTAATAGGTTAGACACGTCCTAATATAATAATGCCTGTCATGAATAGAACTTCGATGAATGCGGATGGTTCCGAGGAACGCCTGGGCTTATTTAATTTACAATAGTAATAAATTGGGCGCTTGACGTGAATTAACTGAAATTATTCCACTAATTCATCAGCAATTTCCTGCGGTGTGGTCTTAGAGAGTGTGTGCTGGGCATACTGTGCAGGTAATAGGATAGATGATGCTGCAATTAGAATGTACCTACGTGAAACTCATATTATTTACTAAGGTTAGCTCATTTTTCATTCAATGAAAAATTAACTTCAGAACGCATAAATGGATGTAGTTTTTCGAAAACTTTTAAATTTAAAACAGACGTTTAATGCGAGTTCTGATGATATCCCTACTTATTTCATAAAATTATGCAGTCTCTCTTTAATAATAATAATAACAAAAATAATTGTTTTTGTTCTATAGGAAAGGTTTTTGTGTCTATTGTAGCAGACCATATGCTCCAAAATTAACAAAAATATCATTAAACCTGAACAATATGGTTTTTATCCTGGTCACAGTACTGACACTAATATAATAATAATATCTCTACCCCTCATTATAATCACAGGGATTAGCCCAGAAGTCGGAGACTTGTGCGGGAGAGGGGGCGGCATATTATTATTAAGCAGGCCGCATTTGCGCCCAGGAACGACTTACGTTGGTAGGTCCTAACCACTATTCAGTGCAGGAATGAGGGAAACCTGGAAAACCTCATTAATTAGGGGGGTAGTCAAATATCAACCGGTATCAATCTCTCACATTAACCCAAGCCAACATTCTTCCACCCTACCATACCCGCAGAGAGGGCGCCAAACCTCTCCACGAATATAGCTTATATACGGTCTACCGGCAGCTGGGCTCGAACCAACACCGATCCAGTCACCTCGATTCAAGTACTGACGCCTTAAACCGCGCGACCACTGACCGAATATATTTATGTACACGAATTATTTAATAAATCACATTGAACTTGTCGGTCATGTAGATGCAATATATACCGATTTCCGGAAAGCTTTCGATCGGGTTAACCAAAACCTTCCCTTAACTAAATTAGCCTCGTATGGTATTATAGGTAATTTATTGTTGTGGCTCAAACCATATTTATATGGTAGAACCCAACTTATTAAAATTAGTGGTTTTGCATCAAATGAAATTAATATGAAATCAAGGGTACCTCAAGGTAGTCACTTGGGACCAATTTTATTCTTGTTATTTGTAAATGATATTTCAACCAGCATAAACAACTGCAAATTTTTATTCTTCTTATATATTCTTTGTTACTTGGTTTTGAACCCTGAGCAAGATTTGAAAAATAAATCGAAACTTTAGAATAGTCTGCAATAAATATTTGACTCACTTGTATTTTGCAGGCTAACAAACTTGAGGAAAAAGTTTTCTATTTTTCAAATATAAATATGACCATTGATAAATATGAAACTGTCATTACAATTGAGTGTTTTATTCTTAATAAGCCACTTCTATTTTTTGTTGTTTATTTTATGACAATTTTCAACTTTGTCCTAGCAACATTTATCGATGATAATGTTGTCGACACATATTTCTATGAAAAAAGTGAAATGATAATATGCATATATTCGGATTCCAGTTTCGTACTCATCACACTACGTTTCCTCCTGTACTATTATTGATAAATCACTTTTCTTATAGTATAACATTATAAATTATCTGGAGCGCTGAAAATAAATCCGGATTAGGCTTCGTCCATTTGTCGGTTGTCGGATTGATGTTAAACCTATTCAGGTTGTGAGCTTTTCATTAATGATCATCTATTAAAACCCTTCCCCTGTAGAGTAGGAGCTTTGTTCTTGTGTGGATTTATCGAAACGCTAACTGACACTATATTTTTTTCTGTTGTACTGAGACAAGATTGCTGTTATTGCCGATTTGTTGGTGATCATTAATGTTATTCAAGAACAAAATTTTTTTAAAACGTTGCGTCATGCTTCCAAGAGTGATTCATCTTGTGTAAATATAAAAGAGGAAGACAGATTTAGTTCTACAAGCCTTCGGACCATTGCAACGTATAATTAATAAAAAACCGTTGTATGCTGATGATTTAAACATTTCCTCCTTAAATAACTGCATTGCTCTTTAAGGAGAGATAGCCAAAATTGAAGCCTGGTGTAATTTAAATGATTTACATCTAAATGCTAGAAAATGCAATATTATTAACTTTACAAACAAGAAATCACTTTGTCGTCATTGTTACTTAATTAATAACGTCGAAATTAATTTTTGATTAGGAATGTCATATCGTGTCCAAAGTGGATGAAGCCATTAAGGCTTACGGACTCATGCTTCACAACTGTAAATCGTTTACTAATATCGAGTCATTTGTTATTTTATATTTTTCATATGTCAGAACTAAACAAGAATACTACTCTACTGTTTGGCATCCATTCTATTTATGTTATAAAGAAAATTTCTCAAATATTTATGTCTTAAAATAGAATGCTTGTCCTGGAAGAGATACTCCCTATAGGCAACTGATTGATACATTTGGGTTTCAGAGGAGAAAATTAAACTCAGTCACTTTCCTTTACATGTTATTGCATGGATTTTCATATTTCTAGACATAATTCTAGAAGTACTAATACTTTTTATTGCATGCGAACAGAACTGACCTTTTATTTAAATCACCGGTATACAATATGTGCAACTTATTTAATACAGTGTCTCTGTGATATAAATCATCAGCTTGAAATCTATTTTGTTAGTCATTTCACATACTGTAAATCAAGATTTCTGTTAAGTAGTTATATAAGTTATTCTCTGTTTTTTTTTTTTCATTTATTAGTCATTATTATCTTTGCAGTCTTACTTTACCTATTGTTATATATGTAATGATCCTATTGTTGGTCTTGTACTGTGGGGCAATAATGGTTATTTATAGTACAAGTGGGATATAGGTATTATTATACATGAGTGAGACATTTGCACGACGAGGATGTAGTCCGACTCATGTAATTTCACGAATGTAATAAAAAAAATGCCGTTATATCATGTGTACTATACAAAATTGTATCTAGAACTACAAAAAAAATATCTAAAACTACCTTAAATTGAGAAATATCTAAAACAAATCTAAATATCTGTTGGTATAAATACTTTTAGTGTAATGCCAAAGAAGATTGTTTTCTTTTCTCAATTTATCACAGCTTCAACAATATACAGGGCACTGTTTTCGACGATCATCTATTTCACTTCTAGCCAACACAGGAGCCGACCTTCTAACCATAAGACGGCATGATGGTTAGAAATCCAACACCGTGTGTGAATGCTATATTGCTCTTTAAAAACAAGAAAAAAATCGCCACAAAAGTTCTTGGGGGGAGATTGCCGTCATTGAAGCTACTTCAAGTGTTTACAAAAAAAATTAAGCATTGTTAATACAAATACAGACCAGTTGCATTCATCTGGCATTAATCTTACGAATATTTGTAACAAGTAATTTAAGTTAAATTATATATTAATTGTTAAATTGATAAACCAGTTGGTTCCTAATAAAAAATAACCATTAAACAGTGATCTATCTTTTTTAATATTTTACTAGTGGGCTAATATGGTTTAATATGTACGTTACTCCAGTAGTGGTGTAATGACCTTTATTATTCTACTGAAATAGTGCCAAATAAATGCTGTAATGAGGTTCTTATAAAACAGTTGTAGATAAAGCATTATTATTATTTATTATCTCTATTATTCCTTTGATGAACTTTATGCCAATAGTTGTACTCGTAACCATGTTTTGATTTAATTTTGTAACTCCATCTACAAATGTAATAATAATAATTTAGATCTTTGTACGATTTTTCTTATCCATGAGCCTTGATACTTCATAACGCCCTTCCTGCAAGTTGCCCGACCTCCGGGAAGTCACGGAGACGACGGTAACACGTGGCGGTCCTGATAACCCCCCCAGAAGCATAACACGGAATACGTAATATTTAACCGGAGGCGGTGGCGGCGGTTGGCGGTCTGAAGTTCCTAGCTAGAGACGGACGTGACCGCCACCAAATTACACAACTCAGATGCCAGACCAATTACTCTCTCAACAATGTCGATTCATCTGACAGGCCGGCTCTCAATCTGCACGTAGAAGTTCTCCGTTTGTCCAGAACCTCGAGCAGCCCCACGGAATGCATCGCTCTGATTGATTCTCCTCGCGCGAATTTTTGCACGCCTTTCGACGACCTGGACTTCTGGCGGTGGAGTTTGAGGTTCTTCATGCACGGAATTTTCCTTCCGAAATTAATTTTTCCTTCGGATTGAACAGGAAGGACAATTCTCTTAGTTTCTTATGCTACACTGTAAAAAATTTTGAGTAAAATTTCACTCAAAATCAACACAAATGGTTGTCAAAACGAGTCCACGCCCGATTATGTTGAAATAACAACACGATTCATTGACTAATGTTCACTCAGTTATTTGTTAGCTAAATAAATCTTTTAAGGGTAACACTGAACAATTTTTTAGTTACCTTTCTAAATTATGTTATATATATACAGGATGTTTATTAATTGATTGCCGATACTTAAGGGTGTGAATCCTTCGGTCATTTTAAGAAGAAAACTTAATATAAACATATGTCCTAAACCTCTTAACTTTTGAGCTACAGGGTGTTACAGTTTTAAGAAAAAAATTACTTTTTTATTATAATTTTCTTATCACTCTAGATATTTTTGTGAAATTTTGTACGCACCTATTAATCATTAAGGATCATTGTTTGATGTAAAAAATGTTTTAAAATCTTTGCCAATGACATCCGTAGGAGGTTTGAACTAAACATTTTTGAAGAAAAAATGGTACGACACCGCCTTTTCTAAAAACTAAAATTATTTTTAAAATCTCCATTTATTTTACAGTAAATTCGGTCCCTAAACTTACTATCGTACGACGCGCCATTTTCACGTAAAAAAAATAAAACCAAAAAAAAATTTTTCCCCCAAGTTCATTTAGACTGCTTTTGATATTTTGTTGCCATTTTGTAGACACCCACCATGCATGGAAACACTTTTTGTGGGGCCAAAATTAATTTTCTACTTTCACAAATGACGTTCACCTAGGCATGATATTGAATATTTGAATAGAAAAAACGGTAAGCTCATTAAAAGCTTCTTTTCGCAATAAAGTTGACATTGATTTTTCATTATTAAAAAATAATTATTAGAGTAGGAGGTAAAATTTCATAAAAAATGGTAAATTTTACAATCGGTGAATTAGCTGACATGCATTTTACTTATGGGGTTGCCGACGGAAAAGCATACAAAGCCAGGAGAATATACCACGAGCGGCATCCAAATCGCGTACTACCCGATCCGAGAACATTTTCTGGGATTCATAGACGTCTTCACGAAACCGGAAATTTAAAAGTAGACCACAGTGCTAAAGGAGTCCCTGAAACAGTAAGAACACCGGAACTCGAAGAAGGAATTTTACATGAAATTGAGAAGAACCCCGAAACTAGCACGAGGAAAATCGCGCCAACATTTAATGTTTAACACGTACTTGTTAAAATAAAATTTGTTATATCCACATCACATTCAAAGAGTCCAGGCATTACTTCCTAGAGATTTCCCGTTGCGCATTAAATTCTGTGAGTGGTTTCTTCAAAAGCTGCTGGAAAATCCGTTATTTGACAAGTACATTCTTTTTAACGATGAAGCTAGTTTATCTCGAAACTCAATACGAAATTTCCATAATAACCATTTGTGGGCGGATGAAAACCCTTTTGCAATTGTTGAATCAAATCATCAAGAACAGTTTTCATTAAATGTTTGGGCTGGTATTATTGACGATTATTTGATAGGCCCATTTTTTCTCCCAAGAAGATTAGATGGACAATCGTATTTACACTTTCTTGAAGAAGATCTGCCGCCAATGCTTGCAGAACTTCCTCTTTTATTAAGAAACCAGATGTGGCTAATGCACGATGGTGCGCCTCCACATTTTAGCTTACGGGTGCTATCGCGATCGGTGGATAGGCCGCGGAGGAACGCAGTCATGGCTGCCCAGATCTCCCGACCTTAATAGTTCAGACTACTTGGTCACCTGAAAAGCTTAGTGTATTCAGTGTCGATTCAAGCCGAAGAAGAGTTACGAAATCGTATAATAGTATGCTGCTAAACCATAAGAGACACCTCAGGAATTTTTGAAAATGTACGTCAGTCTATGCTTGCATACGTGTGGGTGGAGGACACTTTCAACAACTACTGTAAATACATAATTTGGATTCTTTACTTTGTTTGTATTTTCTTGTCTTGTCGTTTCGTTTTAGGTTTAAGATTTTGAATTTATCGTTTTACTAAATAAATCGCGATTTTTAAAATAAAATTTAAAAAAATCAGAGGCGTACCGTTTTTTTCTATCCAAATATTTAATATTATGCCCACGTGGAGGTCACTGGTTGAAGTAGAAAGTTAATTTTTGTCCTAAAAAAAGTGTTTCCACGCATGATGGGTGTCTGCAAAATGGCAACAAAATATCAAAAGCAGTCTCAATAAACTTGGGGAAAAAACTTTTTTGGTTTTCATTTTTTTACGTGAAAATGGTGCGTCGTACGAGAGTAAGTCTAGGGACCGAATTTGCTGTAAAATAAATGGAGATTTTAAAAATAATTTTAGTTTTTAGAAAAAGCAATTGCGTACCATTTTTTTCTTCAAAAGTGTTCAAACCTCGTACGGACGTCATTGGCAATGATTTTAAAACATTTTTTACATCAAACAATGCTCCTTAATGATTAATAGGTGTGTACAAAATTTCATAAATATATTTGGAGTGATAAGAAAATTATAATAAAAAAGTAAATTTTTTCTTAAAACTGTAACACCTTATAGCTCAAAAATTAAGAGGTTTAGGACATATGTTGATATTAAGTTTTCGTCTTAAAATTCACACCCTTAAGTATAGGTATTCAATTAATAAACACCCTGTATATACAATTGAAATCAGTAATACTTTATATAATTTTAGTGTTGCAACAAACTCAAAACAGTGATGATTTTTCATTATACTATGTTGGTTCTTACATAGTTTTTATGAAAATTAGATCTATTGTGTGTTTTTTACGGATTGTAAATTATTTTATAAATATTTATAATAATTATTATTATCACTATAAATAACATTATGACTATTACAAATAATTATGTCATAAAAATTAGTCTACAATATAGGTTTAATGGAATTGTAGAAGTATCAACCATAACAATAACAATAAAAATAATAATTATTATTTTAAGATATTGATTATTATAATATTTATTACTACTACTAACTACACACTATTTGCAAAAAAAGTTTGCTATAGCAAGTTGAATAAAATAAAGATTGAGATTATATTTGTAGATAATAACATGACGCAGTATGAAAAGATGTTTTATTTTATTGTATTATAACAATACATTCTTTCTGAATTTAACAAAAAAATATGTACTTTGATGTCACAAAATACTCAGTGGTGTTGCAATACTAATGAAGTTAAAACGGTTGTTTATTGAATAATAATATTGTTTAAATCAATAATTTCCGGGTTTGATCTATTTTCCAAAATGTTATAGTAGTTGAGGATCAAATGAAATGGTAACCATATAATGACACACACAAAATAGCTTTTCTGAAATAAGAAGCAAATCAACAATTTCTTATTTCGGATTAAAACAGCCGTTGTTACTTACCTATTTCTACTACAACAAAAATTTCTTTCGCAAGAATGGGGGAAATCCAAGACTTTTGACGTTGTGTGTATATAGGATTTTACTGTATCTCCTTAGTTATATAATATATTGTAGTGTTTATTAATTATTATTAATTTGATTTGTGTTAATGTTATATTCGTGTTGTGAATGATATGTGTGATGTGATTTTGTTATGTATGTAAAAATTTTTTATTGGGCGCCAATGATTTATTTATTTTGTTTTGTTTTATTTAAAATTTTTATTTGTGTAGATAGTATTTATGTTATATGTTATGTGTGAAGTGTATAAGTGAATAAATATAATTTTTGTTTTAAAATTTGATATATGATTTTATTTTCCTAGTAATTTTCTTTTTCTTTTTTTTTTGTCTTTCTGTACTTTATTATACCTGGCTATGTTTTATCCTCTTTTCTCAGGAGTGGATTCCAGCAGAGTAGTTAACACCATGTTTTTTTATTTTTTTTATGTTCAAAATCTTTAAACCACCCAGTGCATACAAAAAAACAATTGGATTGAAGGATAGTACATTAACATTTATTAAAGAAAACAGCAAAATGATAATTCCTCGATTAAATTCGAAGGCATTCAAAATAAGGAATATTAAAGAATATTTTTAACAGCTTAACAATTAACAAATTTGCTTTTTGTTTGTTTTTCTAGTGTTTAAAATTATTTTTGTTTACTTACTGCTTTTATGCAACCAGAAATGCACACGAATGCAATGGAATTTATCTAATCTATTTATACAACTTATGCTATTTCGATGTCAGTTAAGTTCTGGATTTTAACGTCTTTAATTTCTGTTTTGGTGTCTTACAACATTTAATGACTGGATTTATAAGTTTAAGCTTTTTTTAAATGAGTGAAATCTAATAGAAGGTAAGTAATTAACTGTAGTATACCGTTATTAATCGTTCAGAAGTTACTTATTTGTTATTTATCAATTCGTATTCGATCTAGCTAGATAACCTTGTATAACGTACGTTATTTCTTACTTTTTTTGTAGATGATTTTTCTATTGTTGCTATCTGGAACTTCTCTTCTCTGGATGATGTTTTATTCTCTGGATGCTTTCGATCCTCCAGCCTGGATATCCTGTAGAATTCTGGACTTCTCTTCTTGTCGAGATCTAGATGTGTATTTTGAGGTTACTTCCCTCTAAGAATGGATTTCTTCGACCTTTTGCACAACCCCTAGGTCTGGTCTGGTCTGGTTATGTAGATGGTTTCCACTAAATTCTTAAATTTGATATGGCTTGATGTTGTCTTGAGTTACTTTATGTTTTAATTTACTGTAAGACTGGTACGTATAAGTTTTTTTTTTGTTTTAATTAAATTTTAACTACAAATTATGAAATTTTCGACTCTAGTAAATTCATACCTCTTCTCGCTTAACAGTTTTCTTCGTAACTAATCAACAAATTATTGTTTCTAGGTAATTTTACCTTCTAGATTATTATTAGTTTTTCTTAGGGTCACTACTCATGTAATATTTTTAATTTTAATTATTCCTGTTGAAGCACTTTTCACGACACTGATTGTCTTTTGTATTCTTATAACTATTTTTACAACTACATAACAATTTTTACTAATTTTATACTTAAATATTCTTTAATTTGTGTCTTTTTTTAGTGTCCTGTCAGAGATGCTGATATTTCCTTGAATAGCCATCTTTACGTTTGACATTTCTAATTGTCATTATGTTTTAAAATTGGAATTTTCATTTTATCTAGCTAATATTTTATTAGAATGATGTTTTAGTCTTGTGATATGCATATTTGCTAAATCTTTGTTCTTTATACATTCTTTTTGTATGTCATTGTCTGGTTTTTGTATTTTCTTTCTTTATATAATGTATGTTTTTGTATCGTCATGTCCAGATTTGATAGCTAAAATTTTAAATTGAATTTAATAAAATTTGTAAAATTTTGTTAATTTAATATATTACTAGTCTTCTTTCGATATATTTATTGAAGATAATTTCAACAATAATAATTCATCTATATTTTATATCAATAATATTAACATTTCAATAATAATTCTTTGTTTTGTTGCTTATATATATAATGTTAATTGTGCTGCTGCATATGCACTCGATGAACTTGTAGTTTTTTTAGAGAAGTAAAATATGTTGTTTTTCGTACCTACATGGTACTCCTTAGTAAGCATAACTTACTCATACTGAATGTAATTAATAAATATTCTAAACTTTTAAGAATATTGTAACAGTACTGTCTAGTATCCATATCCACACAGAAGTTATTAAAACGACTGAATATTGAAATATACCTAAAACTGACGTGGGTGGCGAAAATCATATTATATTCCAATGACGTCAATATGTCTCAAAAATCCTGTATTGCTATTGGACGAATGTTTGTAGGCAACCTTTTCTGTGCTTGGTGTAACCTTGGTGAAAGACAAAGTGGGAGTAACGTATATTCATAAATATTACATATTTACATATTTTTGGCCTCTGTTTAGTCCACCCGTAATCAAGAACTAGATTGTTAGACAAAATAATAATGAATTATAGCTTTAACAAAACGTTACATTCGTTTCTTTTGCTTGCTCATTTCTCGCCACGAAACAACATTATTAACCTGTCTACGCCACTGAACTCTGCAAAGGTAGCCCAAAGGTGCCCTGACCGTGCAGAGGTTTAATTCAATAACCGCTAGACTGCAGCGTCTACCCACGTCCCGCTCTAGCAGTCTGGATAATCAAAACTTAACGAACGTCTGCCGTCGTTCTCTTATCAGTTCTGCCATGTTCGGCGTCACTTACAACTATGCGTTTACATAGGACGTGGCCTTTAAGCAAACCTAATTAAACTAGAATTAATTAGCGATTCCGGGGAGGAACGGAATTGGTAGCTCGGTGAGGATTTTTACCTTTGTTTCACAAAATGAAAACCAAAAACTGTATCGTTATCCAGTAATAAAGCACGAGTAGTGGATATTTCATGCTTAATCTAAAAAAGTATCAAGGAAAGAAAATATTAGAGAAAGAGGGGAGACAAATCGAGTAAAATGATAAATTGCTAAACTTTTGAAAATTTCTTTAAATGCCGAAACTTTGTTAATTTGTTTAGTCTAATGGCTTCTCGACCATCTAAGATCAATCAAAATCTGTTCGTGTTTTGGTGATGTTATAATGTCATCTGTGTTGTGTCCTTCTGCGGCTGTAAAATTTGTGTACAACAAAATACACTTTCCATCATCTATATCAAGTATTTTTGCTTACAAAAATATTTTCTTCAATATATACTATTTTTAATTTATTGGAAAATAGCAAAATAATTAACAGGTAAAATGCCAACTCATTGTCATACCTATCCTACCTGTTGTATCCTATCCTATCCTATACTATCCCATCCTATCCTATTCTATCCTCGTATCCTTTCCTATTATGTTCTGTTGTTCCCTTTTTTCTTATATTCCCTTTCCTTCCCATCCATTCCCTTTCCTACTTTACCATCACCACCATTATCATCAATTTCATCTTCATCTGTACTTATTGCTTAATCCAATTATAAGACCTTCATTCCGCAACTATCTTCCACTATTTAGAGTCAAATTGTCAATCTATCCATATATCTTAAATTTTGAAGAATCAAACATATGTACAATTTTTCGTTCCATGAGAGAGAAATATTTTTATCTATTTTATTTTAAATTGAAAGTTAGTAACATATTCAAATATAATTTTCTTTATGTATCGAATATCTCTCGAGTATTGGAAAGAGGAGTTAATGTGTTATAATAACACACTACACTTCTACATTACGAAATTTGAGATAAAGAATGGGCATTCAAGCAAGTATGATTCCAAAAAAGACAAATATAGTCAAGTAACATTTGATATCATTACATTTATCTTGTATTTAATAATTAGTAGCTATGGAAAAGAAATATCGACTAAAGACTTTTCAATTCTCTTTACATAATTGCCCGAAGATTTACGATAATACTTCGCTAACCGAAGGAAAAAAGTTAATCCAATCAGTTTCATCGAGCTCACTAATGACTCTTTCTTCCAGACGCTAGGCAATAGCTAATATGATTAGAAACTGTTTACTTTCCACTTTATTGCATAGCTTTTAATAGAGTTACAGCTCTGAAAAGAAGAGGCAGCTACTTACTTTAAAAGACCTTCTAATAAGAAGTTAGATATGCAATCAATAGACTGTGACTTTAAATTTTCCACAAAAATTGTTTTCTTATAATAATTAGGTAACTAATAAAGTCTTAAATATAACTGAAATACATTCATATTGAAGGTTAATATATAATATGCTTAACAAAAAATTTGTAACATAACTACTAAGAAAATCATTTTCTATGTGGTATAGAGAAATGATATAAATTTCACGTACATACTTTTAAACTTCCTTACTGCCGCCAAGTGACCAATAAACAAAGAAAAAAACAACGCGTTGCGTTTATTTCATCCTCAGATTTGTGAGTCTTGAGAAATTCATTCGGGGTTGAAGGGCTCCCCAGGGCGTTTAAATTTTCAAATATACCTGGGGCACCGTGACCAAAACTAATAACGTCTAACCTTACGACCCCTTAAGGTGCTTTTAATGTTCCATTATTTCCTTCGTACGGCGCCTCTTCACAAGTATTTTTTGCTAGGTAAAAATTTTTATCGTCAAGGGGATCATGCGGTAATAAATTGAAAGTATCTGATTTTCCTTTGTTTCGCCAACTCTTGACGTAACTTTCATCTCTTTTTGGGTTGGAGTTTTCAATATTTAATATTTGTTATATAATATCTATTCTAGATATGATACTACAAGTAGCAACTACTGGCACAATTTGTCTACTGGCATGGTTTCAAATAGAATCTATTTGCACATCTGGTGTTTCTCGAGGTTCAGTTCTTAGGCCATTGCTTTTTAATATAAACCTAATTTCCGATTTCCAGTGCCACAGTTTGTTATATATTGATGATTTGAAATTAAAACTGAATGGATTTTACTAGTATAATTACCAAATATTGCAGTTGCCACACTGTTCATTGGAACATCCCTTGTACATGTTGAGCAATTTGCTTGGTACTTATTCACGGATTATCTTCAACAATTTTTAAAATGTGTTCCTCAGCTGCTGCCGTGGACGCCCTAGACGTCCATCTTCCACTATTCGGTTGCAAATTCTCCGTGTCATGTCAGCGTTGCACTACCGCGGTAAAAGTAACTACATTTGGCACATGTCTACCGGGTAATCGTTCTGCACATAAACGAGAAGTCTTTTGTCTTACTTCATCATAAATTAAAGCGATATCCATTGACTCCAAGTTAACACGTAAGCCATTTTTGACACCTGAGAAGTAAAAAAGTAAACACTATCGAACGAATGTTAATACTGCAAGAGAATTTCAGTATTTAACCCTGTGTATTGGAAGGTGCTAATGGTTTCAAAGACGTAGATGTTGAATTTGTCAGTAAAATAGGTTTTATCCACCACATTCAGAAGTAAACTGAAATACGCAAGTGCAGTTTGATAATCATACAATACCTCTCCCACAAATTCCTTATAAAACATCTAGAAATGTTCTAAAAGCACTTGTGCCATCAGTTAAAAGGGGTATAGCCCCCAATAGGGATAGATCACAATTCTTTGTTTTATCATTTTTCTTACAACTTATCATAAAACCCTAGAAATATGCCGGGTGTTTTGTTTTTATATGCCAAAATTTTTTAATTCTAATATCTTACAAATGATTAACTTTTGAGTTTCTTTACGTATTAACTCACTTGAGTAAAAGAAGTTTCGCACTAAAATATTAAAATACCCATTAATAATATGTGTAATAATTATAACTCTGAATAAATTACAGGAGTTCTGCCATCAGATGTTGCTAAAATCATACGTAGTGCTTATGAAAAGAAGATTAAACAGTTTACATGAGCAGTGACTGGATGTATGGTCGTTTATTAACAATCGGTTAGTAATATAGACATTTCTTACCTTTAAAACGGTAGGGAAGTGACTTATTCTTCCACGCTAGCCGGAAAAGTACTGTTTGTTATAGGAATAACTATTATTATGCTCTTTTCTAAAATTTCCATATCACCCATTTTCATATTTAGTAACTCATCGCATCTGCAGGCGTCATATATGCCAATAATTAAAGTAACCTTAAAGTAAAATATACCATTAAATACATAATTGATATGAATTAAATAGTAGAAATATTACCTTTTGAACAAGATATTCCTCGCCTTATTTAAGAAGATACTGATGTTTTCTTCTGATAGAAGAGATTAGGTTTATATCCAGCACTCTGCATTTTCAAATATGCTCGCAATTTGGAATACTGGTTAATATCGATATTTTGATATTAAGTACAGCTCGCAACATCGAAAATCGAGTTACTCACATGAAAAACTGAAATTTTCAGTAGGTTTTCATGTAGTAACCCCCCTCCCTTTGTTTTTGTTTTTATTTTTTCACTCAACTGTAATATAGGTAGATCGTAATAAGTTTTGTAGTTACATTTCCTAATTAATTTAAAATTTTATAGATTAATTTAAAAATACGCTTATGCTTATAAATATATGTATATTTGGAATTTTAAATATTTGCCACCATTGACCACCAAAAAAACTAATAGTTTTGCCTGGCAACAGTTTCATGGAGTTCTTTGTCGAAAAAAATATTAAATTATGATAACAAATTTTCTTAAAATTAATGTTTTTAAAAGCTTGTAACTAGGCGATTGTGAATAAAATAGTACACATTCCACGCGGGTAGGATCATTCCAGCCTGTAATGACCTACTTCCCCGCTAGGTATGTAATATACTATTTATCATTGTCGATCCACCCTGTACGTCTGAAGGTCTGCATCTAATTTTTTTTATTCTCACCGAAAAGCCATTTTTCCGACGACGACCCGCTAACGTTCAATCCGATCTGACTTCCCGGGAAACGGGATAAGGGAGAAAGCGAGCGGCACCATTAGTTCTTGGCCCTTAACATGTATCCGGTATTTTTAGAAAGGTCAATTTTAGTCGTTGCGTCGTAATCTCTTGTTACAGTTATCTCCTCCATCGCGCGTTCACAGTACGACTCCTGTGGGAGATCGGGAAGTAGAGAGCGGGAAAGCGCGCCTTAATCGAAACCGGCCCGGCCACAGCCTGATCCTACGAAATGGGTCCTCCTCCTGACTATAGAAAGCCAGTGCGGAATTCAGAGCAAGAGCGATTGTATTAAATAAAGTGCGAAACTGAAACGTTTCCTATCTATGTTTGTTGGTGGTAGAGCACCGTTGCACGATCGTTTTTACCTTACGCATCTACAAACAATCAACAAAATAAGAAATTCATTTGTTAGCATTCATAATTTCGATGTTGAAAGAACAGTCTTGTAATGAAGTGATTTTAATTACTCCGTAGTTGATGTATTTTATTGATAAAAAAGTCCTTCAAACCAGTTAAATAGTGTTTTTTATTCTCCACGCTGCACTCAAATTACTGTACACCCCTTAGGGTTGGGCCGTTTCAGGTGATTTTTTTTAAATGTTCGTCATAAAATTCCCTATCGATCCCTCTTTCTCAATTTTCGCTTTGGGTCTTCATTTTCGCGGAATTTGGCTCCAAAAATGGGTTTGCATGGAAAAAACTAGATTTTTCGCACAAAAATTACCCTACGGAACACGAGATTGAGATTTTGCCGGACCTTTTTATGGGGGAACGCTCGTCTTGGAAAGCCCAAGACTGTCCACTTAGATTTCGGGGAGAAATTTTCCGTTGCCCTTAAAATGGCCACAATCATCCAAAAATGTTCACATATCAGAAATCGTTCTACTGAAAACTGGAAAAGTATTGGAAAAAAATCTCATCTCACAAAAATTATTTGTACACATTCGAGGAATCCGCAAAAATTTTTCCAGAATTTTTGGACTCATTTTGGGACATTTGGCAAAATGGACACATACAGATTTTCCGAATTTTCCCGTAAATGATTGATTTTTCCTGGAACTGTTCGGATGGAAATGTATGATAGTGAAAGTCTTCAGCATCTACTGGATGCTTTAAACTTTCGAGACCATAAGATTTTATGTGGATCTTTCTCTTTTTGGTAATTTTGATCCAAAATCCACAAATGTTCAAAAATACTGGGAAATCATATGGCATTCCCGAAGCAAATTCTCAAAAAGCTCAGAATAGTCTGACTTGTCTTGTCATATCTCTTTCAGCGCAACAGTTAGCCGTCCTACCAGTCTGCCCGAGGGATCATCATCTGTTTTTGACTTGCTATTAACTGTTTTCTTTCAGAGTGATTGTAGCCAAGTGTATTCAATAGTAGTAGCCATTGCTTGTTTGCTTTCTCTCTCGTGGTATTTATTCTGTAGCTTACCACCGCTTGTTGACTACGGACCGGCTAACTCAGTAACTCTCTTTCCAGAACCACCAATAACCGCAACTGCCCCGCATTTAGCGCTTGTACTGAACCGCTTATTAACTTGCTGTTCATTCAATTCCATTTTAATTTAGTATTATAACATTAGGCATGGGTGTTTAATATATACTGCGATTTATTATTCCGTCCGTGAGTCTAACTGTTTTCCCTAGACCCGCTGGACATACCGTATCTTCACTGTAACTGCCTGAGTAGTGGCATTTCTACACTTTAAAACAGAAACACGCCCGAGGAAACCGACCGCCGCAGCTCAGGCGTCATAGTGACACCGGCTCGCGTCGCAACGCCGCCGATGAGACGTAGGGGCGTCCCAGTCTTTACAATCTTTAATAATAATTCATGATCCAGAAGGCATATTAGGGTTATATTCTGATATGATAAAATTTTCATCACTGCGATTGTTACATTCAAGTACTTGTACATTATTTGATAACCAAGTTAAAATGTTCCTATTTGTTTAAATTTTTTCATTGATGTTATTTGTATCCTTCTGTAACTGTAACTCTTCCATCCCCCGTGTCGCTGCAATTGTTTAATATTACCTCCAGCAGGAACCAATAAGATAGTCGATGACAAAAATTACTCTTTCGCATGGCTTCCAGAAAAGAAGCAATTTTTTTAAGCATTTTTCTGAACTTGTGCATGCCAATAAATTGTTGATGTGCTTTACCGCTCGCATACTTATAGAAGAAACGCCGATTATTCAAATAAGGGGATCTGGAAGCTGCATATTTTCTGTAAATGCTTAAATATTCTATTACTACAAAATATCTTGATTTTTTTTGGTAGCATAATTAGCAGGTTGTCAATTTAAAAAATACATATTTTAGCGTAAAATGCGATTTTCACATGTTATTTGTTATCGAGTAATGACGTCATCGATTTTTTTTAAATGGCAACACCATATTTTTTTCCTTGATTCTGAAAGATCGTTTATTTCTCTATCAGACAGTACTCAAATTTTGCCCTCTTACATAGGAAAGCTTTGGAGTAAATGACGATTGAATGTTAGAAAACGTAAATCAATTAAAATAAAGCAAAAACGTTATCAAGTTTAGTTTTTCGAATTCCATAGTTCTTTTATGGATCACGTAGGTGAAAATCTTTGCAAAGTGTCATTGTCACACCGACTTTCTAATAAGTATTGTAAGCGACATAGAAATTATTATTCAATTTAAAGTATTATGGCACATTTAACTGTTACTCAAAGAATTGAAATTTTAATTCTTATCGGATGCGGGAATATGACTAGAACTCAGCAGGAAGTTTGCGATTTATTTAATGAAAAATATCCAGATTGCCCTATCAGCCAATCAACAGTCAGTAAGGTAGAGTCTAAATTTAGAGAAACTGGCAATGTTGTAAATATTCCAAAACCTGGACGTCCAAGCATTAATGAAAATCAGAAACAGAACATTTTGATAAGTATGGTGGATAATCCTCATAATTCTTCACGATTGGTTGCATTAAACAATGACACTAGTCAGAGCACAGTGCTACGAATCTTGAGGAAGGAAAAATATCATCCCTACAAAATTCAACTTGTGCAGGAACTCAATGAAGATGATCCCGATCGTCGCTTACACTTTTGCGATATTCTAATGGATTTATGTCAGGGAAATAGAAATTTACACCGGCAAATACTTTTTTCAGATGAGGTCACATTTTGTCTGAATGGTACAGTAAACCTTCAAACTTGCAGATATTGGAGTCGGGAAAATCCTCATTGGATGGCAGAGGCACATACCCAACACTCTCAGAAATTAAATGCGTGGGCTGGAATAGTTGACGACAGAATAGTAGGGCCTTTCTTCTTTGAAGGAACCCTTACAGGACAAAGATATTTAGAGTTTCTAGAAAATGACCTTGTTCCAGCCCTTGCAGTAATTTTTCCTAACGATAATGACCCTGACATTCCTGACGATACCATATGGTTTCAGCAAGACGGTGCACCTCCGCACTATGCCTATACGGCCTCTACGAGATTTTTTGGACAACTGTTTTCCTGGGAGGTGGATCGGCAGACGGGGACCGATAGAATGGCCTGCAAGATCGCCAGATCTTACACCTCTTGACTATTTTTTATAGGGATACTTGAAGGCAAAAGTGTACATTAATAAACCACGTAATGTAGAAGAACTTCAAAATCGCATTCGGGACGAAATACGCAGAGTTACCCCAGAAATCATTCATAATGTGCAAGAAGAATTTTTTCACAGACTTGCGCATTGTCAAGAAGTTGGTGGATGGCAATTCGAACATTTAATTTAAGTATATAATTTAATCAATTGTATTTTATTTTACATACCTCAGAATTGTTACTTTTTTATGGATAAAATTTACGTTTTCTAACATTCAATCGTCATTTACTCGAAAACTTTCCTATGTAAGAGGGCAAAATTTTACTGTACTGTCTGATAGAGAATTAAACGATCTTTCAGAATCAAGGAAAAAAATATGGTGTTGCCATTTAAGAAAAAATCGATGACGTCATTACTCGAAAACAAATGACATTTGAAAATCGCATTTTACGCTAAAATATGTATTTTTTAAATTAAAAATCGACCTGTTCGAGGATTTTTCCCAAAAAATAATTGTTTCGTTTTTATTGAATTTATTCCATACTTTTGGCGCATACTGTATGTGAGTTCATATAGAGTTCTTGACTTATCCGGTAGTAGATTCAATTCCACATCTCGCACGAGGTCTCGTATCTCAGATGGTGTTAATGGTAATAACTCATCATCCATTTCGAACAGTTACTTGACAATATTTTTAAATTGACAATAACATTAAAGTAAACACAAACTCAACAAACGAAAAGCCAAATTGATATATTTATAATAAGATAAGACGATTCTGCATAAAATTGGAACAAATTTGAAAGAAAAATTAAATGTTTTACTAGGCAGAAAGCCTTGCACTGTCATCACAGCAATCATAATTAGAGAATAATAGGTATAAAAAACCATCGATCAGTCATTGTAGTTTATTACATTATTGAATTATTTAACATTAACAAGTTGGGTCCAGGCATATTATATGTGAGAATTATTTATTGCTTAATTTACTTAATTCAGCACTCTATATCTTCCTTCAACAGATTGTTGAACTTCCTGGAATTTCTTTTGTTCAACGGAGCGTTAAGACGACTCCGATTTTCGGTAGTAACAAGAAAATTTATTACATCATCACGGTCGACCTTGTTGTCATAACGATGCGAGGCGAAAAACCTACGCCAAAAAGCCGCGACCCCGGGCTAAGAGCTCTTCCTTCCGCTTCAACTGTTGTTTGTTTATTTAAATTTTTCAGTTTACCGGCGATTCTCTTTTATATCCGCGTTCGCAGTAACTAAGCAATTTCGTGTTATCTCTCCCGCTCTGCATAAAATGTAAAATTTATACAACACTAGGCGGGTAGTAGTTTTATCGCGGTTTGATTATAATATCGATTGAACTTATACTCAGTTAATTACATGGCAACAATTTTTGTTTACTAGACAATTACTCGTAATTAATAAAATCAAAATTCTTATACATTTTTTTTTAGCCATGAATTATATAAGATATCCAAATCACAGACCAAACTTTACCAAGTGATAGAACATTTTAAAGTAACAAAATAAGTTTATATACAGGGTGATTTTAAATAAAGTAGCAAAAATGAGACCACATATTCCTTAGGTGAAAATAAACCGATTTAACCTAACATACCTATATCCCAAATCGCTTAATAAAAAAGATACAGAGTGTCAAAGTTAAAATTTTATTTTCGATATTTGTTGATAACTTCTTAAAAAATTCAAATATTTACTTAAAATTTGTAAATCAGGGGTTTTTGCGGGTGAGAAATTCAAATTTGTTACTAATTTTGACGTCACTAGTAGAGGGCGCCACCTATGGCACATCATGTTTCTTTTAAATAGCAGAACTTTTTTGCTGCTTAGTGTATCCATCTGATTATTCTGAAACAATCGATTCTTCTACCTGTTATATCTGAAAAAGATATACCTTGTTGAAGTCGTTAGGAGTAACAGTTTTCGAAATAATCCTATTTGAATTATTCAGTGCACCAATTGAAAACTCGTTATCGTTTCAGGTTGACTTTTTTACTGAAAATATAGCAAAATGTTATTTGAAAAAGTTATTCAGAACGGTAAATTATGGAGATGTGCAAAATTTCAAAAAGATCGGCCAGCTTTGATAAAATCTTTGTGCTTTGTTGAAAAAAATGGTTTCATAAAACCTAGCCGATCTTCTTGAAATTTGGACGTCTTCATAATTTACCATTCTGAACATCTTTTTCAAGTAATATTTTGCTGTATCTTCAGCAGAAAAGGCACTTTACCTCAAACCAAAATAATTTTTACTCGGTGCACTCAGCATTTCAAATAGGATTATTTCAAAAATGGTTGCTCGTAACGACTTTAGCAAGGTATACATTTTCAAATAAAACAGGTAGGAGAATCAATTATTTCTATAGTCAGATGGATACACTAAGCTGCAAAAAAGTTCTGCCATTTAAAAGAAACATGATGTGCCATAGGTGGCGCCCTCTACTAATGACGTCAAAATTAGTAACAAATTTGAATTTCTCACCCGCAAAAACCCCTGGTTTACAAATTTTAAGTAAATATTTGGATTTTTTAAGAAGTTATCTCCAAATATCGAAAGTAAAATTTTAACTTTGACACCCTGTATCTTTTTTATTAAGCGACTTGGGATATAGGTATGTTAGGTTAAATCGGTTTATTTTCACCTAACGAATATGTGGTCTCATTTTTGCTACTTTATTTAAAATCATCCTGTACAAGTTTACAATGTGGTCACGGTCAATTTTTAGTTGCTTTTTCCTACGATCATGAGGAAAAGTGTACTTTTCGCACGGTTTGTGCCACATTATACAGTAGACCTATCGTATTGTTGTGACAATGTTTATGTCCAACGTAATTCAGCGAATGCAGCCAAACAGTTAGCCCTAGATTTTTCTCAAGGTTCGATGTAGCTTACCGTCTAGCAATAAATAGCAGTAAAGCAGCTCTGACGTTGAATTACCCTAATCACCGATAAAAATTCCTGTCGCGCAGTTTTGATTGTTAGTATTTTTTGACATAAGCTTTCAAATTTCAAGTATCTAAATGTTGGAACAGAAATATTGGAAGCCGCCAATGATGCAAGTAATGCATTAATTCCTGCAAAATCAAAAATTCTCTATGAAAAAGAGCTTGTTGCCGCTGACCGAAGAACACTTCATTTTTAAAAGAAGATGTATTTTTGATCTATTTCCACAATATTGCAAAACGTAACCCACCGTCCACTCCATGGTCGAACTAATCGATGTTGAAACTATGCTACAAAGTAAAGAAGGACATTGATATTGGAAAATACCTCAAAGTAAAGGCATATTTGAAGAAATCAAATATTGGTTTCAAGCCAAAAGAATCAAGGTATTAGAAAGAAAAGAAATAGAACATTTTCTCTTAAATGCTCTCTTATATCTTATGACCAAAGTAGCTACAGTATTTGAAATTGCAGCGAAGAACGAGCAAATATAACGATCCACGATACATAAGGCAAAAGGGATGTGCTTATTATTACCATACCAAACACGAAATCCAATGTTTCAAGAAAATTTGTGATCAAGAAACAATTAAATATGTCGATATCTATCGAAGTTATGCTATTTTGTGTCCTAGATCGGTTTTTCTTATTCTATAAAAGAGGTGGGTGAAATGTATCAAGCAAAGTGTGGGTATCAACAGCTTCGAGAACAGCTTTACAGGGATAGCTGAGTCATAGATTGAGGATGCTTTGAATAACAAAATGAAAATAGCCTGCAGGATTCTCAAAGCATCAAATCTCTCATATGAACTTCAAGAAAACCGTAAATCAACAGCACCAGTATGTTTCGTGGCTGAGGAACAGTATCTAGCAGCTATTTCCTCATCACTGAAGTTGTGTAGCACATAATTTGTCAACAATGAATTCCACGACTGAAGAACATTTTCAAGCCGCTGTTGCCTCAGCACCGAATTTGCAAAATGCCACAAATTGGACATTTAATTTTAATGTTTTTCGTTAACATATTCTATTAGTTTAAACTACTTTAACTACCTAATCATTATTTGTTGATGTTATAAATTGGTAATTAAAATAAACTGTGTCATCAGAATAGTCATGATTGTAGGAAAAATATTGTACCTAACACGTGCACTCAATTGCTGACCGAACAACGCGAAGCATTCAGCGTGCGGGAAAGTATCACTTCCGGCACTTGTTAGGTAAGTAACTATTAATATAATATAAGGCTATGCAAAGTTTAGTAAAAAATATCGACTTTGGATTGAAAACGAAGAGATCATATTGAACTATTATTATTAATAGAATTCTCGACTTAGTCTTAAGCAATGAAACCTGCAGTGTAATACATGCTCCTGACATTCTACTCCTTGAAGACAGTCATTATCCAGCTCTTCTAATTGATATATATTTGTCTTTTATGAAAGCAGCTGGTTGTTTTCCTTTGAATAGTGTGGAAAATACGTTACCGATTCTTGATTTTAGGAGAGCTAACTTTGATTTATTGTATCAAGAAATATCTACAACTGATTGGGAATATCTTTCTTTTGTCTCGGATGTAAATCAGGCAGTCGATGATTTTTATGAAACGTTGAATAATATTTTAATTAAGCATGTTCTAAAAAAAATCAATATACAATTTAGTAGGCAATTTCCTAAATGGTTTTCTAGAGATACCATTCAGGAATGGAAATTGAAGCAGAAGGCCTATAAACAATACAGAAAGACGAATATACCTGCGGATTATAATGCATTCAAAACCATTAGGGCATCTCTTAAGACTAACGTTCGAGAAGCATATCGAAATTATGTTAATAATACTGAAAGAATGCTGAAAATTAACCCTAATAAGTTTTCGTCGTTTATAAATTCTAAAAAAGGTACCACTTCCATTCCATCTACTATGTTTAATAACGACCAAAATATAGATGATCCACAAGCAATAGTTAATACTTTTGCCAATTTTTTTCTAGAAACTTTACACCTTCTAGTAATTTAAAACCTACTACCAATTTTACTACTGCTAACCTTCTCAGTGCAGTGAAAGTTTCTGAGTCTGAAGTGTTAGATGCTATCAAGAAACTTAAAAACAATATGTGTATGGGTCCCGATTTATTTCCAGTTTTTTTGTTAAGAGATTGCGCTATTATTTTCTGCAAACCTTTGGTTACCTTGTACAATCTAATTTTGAAAAATGAAACGTTCCCTGAAATCTGGAAATCCTCTAGAATAACTCCCGTACTTAAAAAAGGTACTAAACATGATTTTGCTAACTATCGTCTTATAACCATTTTAAACAACTTTTGTAAGGTCTTTGAGATAATACTTCACAACCATTTATTGCATCATGTATCTAATATGATTATTCCCGAACAACATGGTTTTATAAAAGGTCGTTCAACCATATCCAACCGTGTTTGTAAGACCCAGTATATATCTCAAGTTATTGATGAGGGAAGTCAGGTAGATGTTGTCTACACTGACTTTTTTAAAGCATTTGATAGACTTGATCATGAATTGTTAATAAATGCTCTTAATGCATGTGGTCTTTGTGATAGTTTGTTAAATTTGTTACGGTCTTACCTGTCAAGTCGTTTTCAGTTTGTTCAGTACTGTGGGTTCAAATCCGATTTGTTCTGTCAGACTTCCGATGTTCCACAAGGGTCGGTATTAGACCCTCTTTTATTTATACTCTTTATCAATAATATTGTTAATGACATGAACGTTCGCTACTTACTGTATGCAGATGATCTTAAACTGTTTTGTAAAATTGCTACTTTGGCTGACTGTGTTAACTTACAAAATAACCTGGAAATGTTAAACGACTGGTGTAATAATAACAAATTTCCTTTGAATTCATCTAAATGTAGAGTTATGTCGTTTTATCAAAAAAAAAATCCTACGATATTTGATTATACCATTGGTTGTGATGTTCTAGAACGGCCGTCAGAAATTGCAGACCTTGGCATTATTTTTGATCCAGAGCTGAATTTTTCGAATCATATGGATGCATGTTTGACAAAGGCGTACAAGAACCTCGGTTTTATTCTTCGAAGTTCTCAGGATTTTATCAATCCTTCAACATTGCGCTTGTTATTCAACGCATTTGTGAGATCTAAACTCGAATATGGGTCAGTGATATGGAGCCCTGCCTATATGACTTATATCACTTTAATAGAACGGGTTCAGCGGCGATTTTTTAAGTCGGCTGTGTTTTTGTTAGACGGAGTTAGAGGCACATGCCAAAGCGGTTATTATGAACGCTTTGGCATGCAGAGCCTAGAATCAAGACGTAAGATGCATTCTGTATCTTTTCTTTACAAAGTACTTCGTCATGATATAAAATGCGAGACTATTTTATCTGAGCTTAATTTTAAAGCCCCGAGTTACAATAACCGACACAATAGACTGTTTCTATCACCGCAATTTATTGCTAAAGTCACCTATATATAGGATGATTAGTATCTCAGCGTGGACCACATCCTTGACATATTTTCTTGTAGCGTGCATGATATTAAAACACTTCTTTTGTAAGACCTGATTTATATTTTTACTCTGTTTGCTTTCTATGTTGTTTTGTTCATCTAATTGCTCTTATGTAGTGTTTTGTCTGTTTATTCCTCATACAGTGTATTTTTTCCTGTTTGTTTTTAGTTTTTTGACATCGTAGCTTTATTTATATTTGTTTGTATTTTTTTGACATGTGACTTTATATTTATATATATTTGTTTGTAATTTTATGTTTAGCATTTATCCTGAAATTGGGAATTTTAGCCCGTTGGATATTTTATTGGTAAAATAAAAATAAAAAATAAAAAAATAAAAATAAATTTATTTCATCTGATCTCAAAAATCGTAAAAAATTAATATCCTGTATACTATATTTTTGAAAAGCTCAATTGACGGTCTTAAAAAAACCTTAGGCCTACCTAAAAATTATTTCAAAGTTTCTACAACGTTCATTCTTTTCTCGTATCTCGAATAATAACGGAGATAAAATAGGAGGGGAGAAATCTTCTTGTCACCACCCTGTATGTGTACGTCACTGACGTAGAGACTCTTTCGTTGCTGGGTAGTTACTTGTGTCTCGATAAATATAGCTACAAAATGGAACGAGTCACTTACACGATTACTAAGTGCCTAATTTGACAATTTTCTCTTAGGAAATGATATTGGAAGCCTCATTTCTGCAGTTCTCTTCTTGCTAACGGTTTTCGACGCTATTAGCCTTGGAAGTGAATAGAAAATTCACCTGCGACCGGGACAAGCAGCGCTTTACTTCCTTTTTACTATCCTGATCCCGTAAAAATATCGACGCGTAACACTTTCGTGACATAAAACATAAAACGGGATCGGCCTTGGTTTCATCTAGGAGCCGTGGAGGAGGTTTACGGCTTGGAAGACAGTGCACCTGCATAATGTTCAAAATGAGATGTCTGGAATGTCAATTTGTCTAAGTGGATGATGCAGGAAAAGTCGCAGTCAGCAGTATCGTAAAATATTGAATAAAATGGACGGTGGTTTTGAACTATTAAGGTCTCCCGGGACAATATTAGTGTTTGCTGCGACAATGTCACTTAACTTCTTAGAAAAATTGATGTGTTTACTGAGTACACTTCAATTTATTCGAAAAGCAATAATGCAGAAGAACATGTATTATTTTAATCGAAATGGCGTATGTCCTAGACCATGGAAAAATAAGTCTAAAAACGGTACATACAAATTTTGTTTAGCCACGCCCCTTCAAAATGATCGCCTCCACAGCGTAGACCTGTGACGTCAGACGTTCCCACGTGTATGCCTAAATACAGCAGTGTGCTATAGTTCATACCTGTATACGATTTCCATGCTTTCTGACAACGCAGTACATACGTTTAGAATAGTCAATTTGTTATTTGTGATATTATTACGTATTATTTTGTTAAATTGATATTGGTATTGAATTGAAGTTGCAAAACATACGCGTAAAATTGGCACAGAAAGTACTCTCCTAAGTTGCTCCTACCATTTACGTGATGCAGATTGTTATTTCAGACATTTATAAAATTGTACTATCTGCCTTCACTATATTAAATCACCTGCTTTATTCTGAAAACATAATAAACAAAAGTAATAAAAACGGATTTTTTTAAAAATGTTTAAGGAGAAATGAAATCAGTAGAAAATGGCAATACAAATTAATAAATGTTAAATATCATTACTCATTACTTTTACTTATTATTTTTAAAATTAAAACTAGTAGTTTAATACTGTATACAGAGTGTTAAAAAAGGAGTGTAAAATATTTCAGGAGATAATAGTATGAACCGAAATAAGCAGAAAAGTCTTAATAAACATAGGTCCGCAAAGTAACGGTTGCGGAGATATGGGCCACTATTCGTTGTTAAACATTTTATTTTATTGGAAATAAACCGACAAAGGAAGCTTTTAACAAACAAAAAACAAAGTTACAGAACATGTTCAAAGTGCCCTCCGTCCATTTCCAAGCAGGCACGACATCTTCGTCTCAACGATATTCGAACTCTTTCGAAAACACACTCCTTGGTTTGGATTTCTTGACACTTTTGATTAATCCGTAGCTGCAGCTCTTCCAGGCCATTTACAGGAGTACCAGACACTAATGTCTTCAAATATCCCCAAACAAAGAAATCTAGAGGGTTCATATCAGGCGATCTTGGAGGCCATAAAACAGGACCGGCTCTTCCTACCCATCTATGTCTATATCTAAGTTTGGTGTAAATGCTCTCTAACGGCCATGGAAAAATGAGCTGGAGCACCATCATGCTGGAACCACATTTGTTGCCTTTGATTCAAAGGAATGTCTTCCAAAAACTCATACAGTGTGTTCTGCAGAAAGTTGAGGTAAGCAGCGCCTGTTAATCGGTTTGGTAAAACAGCAGGACCTAGAAACCTGTCACCTACAATACCCATCCAAATGTTAAATGAAAAACGTGCCTGATGACCAGTTTCTATTAGAGCATGAGGATTTTCGTCGGCCCAAATATGCGTATTGTGAAAATTAAACACTCCATTTCTTGTGAACCCGGCCTCATCAGTAAAAAGAATATTTGCAAGACAACGAAGGTCTTCAGCATCATGACGTAGAAACCAGCGGCAAAAAACCAAACGTGCTTGATGATCATTTATTGAATTTAAGGCCTGTACTCGTTGCACATGGTATGGATAAAGCAGTTGCTCGTGAAGGATTTTCCAAAAAAGAGGACCACTAATTTCTACCTCGGCTGATATTCCACGCACTCTCGTACCTGGATTCTGCTCTAGCAGTGCTAGAATTTCTTCTTCTGCTCTAGGAGTGGATACCGACCTTGGTCTTCCAGATAAATGGCACTGTTTGCTCAAGGAACCGGTATCACGCAATATTTGGTGAATTCTTTCAAACATGCGTTGTGAAGGAATCTGGCGATTTGGATAAGCGTCAACATAAAGACGTCGCGCTTCGGTGGCGTTCCCATTAGCACGACCATACATGAAATGCATGTCTGTTAATTCTGCGTTAGAGTAACCAGCCATAGCGAAAGAAAACTTGTGCACTGAGAACAACTCTCAAATACGTACTGTTTATTTCACTAAACTCCAACCAACTATTATAAGAAAATAGACAACGTTTTTGCAAAATAAAAAAAGGGGTTAAAAACATAAAACATTCCGTAACCGTTACTTTGCGGACCCATGTTTATTGAGACTTTTCTGCTTATTTTGGTTCATACTATTACCTCATATATTTTACACTCTTTTTTTAACACCCTGTATTGCTTCGCAAGTTTGAACGTTATGGTTTCAGTAACTTACTCCGTCTGTTTAATTCTTACCTGTATCAACGAAAGTTGTATGTTTCTTATAACGGTTTCAAGTTGAACACCTTTATTGCTACACTAGGAGAACCCCAAGGCTCCAATTTGGGGACACTCCTTTTTATTCTATTTGTAAATGATTTATCCTTATCTTTAAAATCAAATCATCTTTTGTTTGCCGTCGATTTGAAATTATTCTTGACTATATTATCTACGACTATCTACTTGGTATAATTATTTACCTATTAATAAAAATAAATGTAAAACATGTACGTATACTCTCAAAAATCCGCCATTAATATTTGATTATAATATAGGTATGTCAACTTTAATCTTGTTGTTGTGTTTGGCAGCAGATTATCTTTTTCATATTAGTTCAAATATTAAATCTGTTTACAGTACCCTAGGCTTTGTTATAAGCAGTACAAAATTTTTCACTGATGCAAATACATTGAAAAGTCTATTATTCGCTCATACATTCAAAACTCGAATAACTGTAACTTCATTTGGTACTCCTACTATCAAATCTACAGTAACCATTTGGAAAGAATACAACGATGTTTTCTCAAACTCCTAAACTATTATCTTGACAGGGGATATAATCACCAATTACTTTTACAGAGATATGCAGTCGGTGTATACTAGAAGGATGATTACTACTTAACTTTTTTATTTAAGGTGTTTCATGGTATAGTTGATTATCAGGCTTTACTCAATTTATTCAATATACGTGTTCCAAGACCTGGCTCTCGTGAGAATTCACTGTTCTATTGCCGGAATGCTAGAACAAATATACTAATAAATTCTCCTATTCATTTAATGGCTAATAATTATAACCAAATAGCAGATTAGTGTGATACATATTATTGTAATATTAATGACTTGTTAATAATAATAATAATAATAACATTTATTTCCAACAGGAAAACCCAATTACAGGAAATACGTAAAAAGTAAAACAGTTTCACATAATAATTATAAATCATAACAAAACCACAATAAATACAAAAACAGGCTGTAATAATAACTGACAATGATAAGTACATTTACAGTTGACCTCTGTTGTAAATAATACTTTTTATTGTATTCAACGACGAAAAATTGATTACAATTGTTACTGATGTTATTAAACAAACTTCAGCAATATGTTAGTTCACGTCTATCACAATAAAAAGTTAAATTATTTCTTGAATCAGCACCTGGTACTAAAAAGTTTATATTGAAGAGATTGTCGCAATCTACATTGTCGTGAATGAGACTCTACAAAAATGAAATAATTGACCATGTTTGCCGCAAATCAAGGGCAACAACATTGACTCTGTCCAGCAGTAACTGATTATTAATTCCCCTAACAGGATAAACGCCATCTTCCTTAAAAGAAAGGTATTTAAAAAAACGCCTCTGAACAGATTCTATATTATTAGTATGGCACTGATATATTGGGAACCAAATAATAGATCCATACTCAAGCTTACTTCTAACAAAGAAAAAATATAAAATTTTTAATATATTAATATTTCCAAAGTCTACAATCTCGATATAACACCCAATGCTTTATTTGCATTACAAATCATATAATTAATGTAGTTGACAAATGTAAAAGTGGAATCAAAGAAGATGCCTAAATCCTTCACACAATTTGTTTAAAGTGTATAAAAGTGTATAATAGAAAATATAAATTTCTTTTTTTCTACAGTATGACACTACATAACATTTATAAATATTTTGATTTGTGTTACACCAATCATTAATGTGATTTGCTTGAGCTTGCAAGTATTTACAATCATTTTCATCCTTAACACGTGTACACATTTTTAAGTCATCCGCAAAAAGAAGTTTACAGAATGATATAGTATTAGGTAAATCATTGACAAACAATAGAAATAACAAAGGTCCCAAATTACAACCCTGCGGTACACCGGACATAACTTTAAATTTTGACGAACGGAAAGATTTTAAACATTAAAAATAATTCGATAGTCCCACAGCATCCAGTTTAGCAAGTAATATGCGATGGTCAACCTGGTCAAATGCTTTGGTTAAATCTATGGGTAACACATCAACTGGGCAGTGGTGACCAATATTTTCACAAATTTATTGGGAAATACAGGCCAAATTTGACATACATGAGCGCTTATTAATAAAACCATGTTGATTTGGGGAAACATTATTTTTAGTAACCACCACTGTTCCATATTTCTTATTTGTATGCAAAAGTATCGCAAGAATAATGCAAGAGTCTTATAAGAAATTTGCAAAACTCTGCAAGACATAATCTTACAAGATCAAGCAAGAACAAGACCTTAAAGAAACTCGTGTCGTGTTTTGTAAGACAAGATAAGACTTTTTAAAATTTTACAAGATTATCTTGTCTCAACCAACGTTAAAACTAAAATTTCCAGCAAATGAAAAAATAATTTGCAAGCTAAGTATTATACCTGAGTATTTTTACATCACATCGACACAAACTGTATATAATTTGAAAGATTAATAATAATAATTTTCAAGAAACTGTAGTCACTCCACGTAGCTACCTGCACCTATATATTTTTAACAAAACTGGTGCAACTAACACCTTATGTTCACAAAACCAGAGCTACATGAGCTACCACCTAATTAGTAATGTTTGACATTTCATAATTAATGTTAATGGCATATTCCCTAACGAACTAACTTACAGAGAAGCTTGTTAACAGTTTGTTGAATTCTCAAGGTGGAGCTTCAGATTCCTCATTTTTGAGCCTTATCGCATTACAGCTTAATTCCAAGCTAACTTTAGTGTTAAGGAATACTTGATATGTTCACCTAAAGGTTGCTCAAAAGTACTACATATGTGCTATAATATATGAATAGTAATGCCACAGAATAATATCAACAATATAACGCCGTCGTCAGAGGAAATTACTGAAGCTTTGGATTTGTCACTTTTAAACGTTGTGTCTTTTTGCCCTTAAAAAGTATAAAGAAAATCCATTTAAAGAAATCGATGAAGCGGCCAACCGAGCTACTTTGGACTTATTACCAAGAAAATTCCAGATTCAATATGAAATTGCATACAATAAATTTGTGAAGTGGTGTGAAGTGGTGTGAAGAAAAAGACGTTCCTGGAACATATACTGAAAATGTATTCTTGGCCTATTTTGAGGAGAAATCGAAGGTTTGGAAATCTTCATCTCTATGTTCCAATTATTCTATGATTAGAGCTATGTGACGATTAAATAGAGGGGTTTCTGAAGGAAGAAGGTTATCAACCCAAAAAATAAAAAATCTTGACCAGAGACCAAATTGAACAGTTTTGCGCAAGTGCACACCGCATGACGAGTATCTTATGATGAAAGTAACTACTATATTGGGAATGTTTGGTACCTGCCGTATAGAGGAGCTTTGCCAGTTGATTCTCTACAACTTGGAAATTGAGCTCACTTCCAGTTCAATATTGGTTAAGATCAGATACCAAAACCAAGGTTCCACGAAATTTCACTATCGTTGAAGAATTTTATTTGGATTTTTACCGGAGATACATGGCTCTTCGTCCAGCAAATGTTGGACATCGGAGGCTTTTCCTAAAGTATGTGAAAGCCAAGTGTACGAAAAACCCTGTGGGACATTTGGAAAATATTCTGCTGCTATTGCTAAATTTCTGCAACTTCCAAATTCTAACCTGTATATTGGACATTGTTTTCGGCGTTCGTCGGCAAGGTTACTAGCGGATAGTGAAGTAAATTTAACGACAATTAAGAGGCATGTGGAATGGACAAATGGAAATCAGTCGGATAGATACATCGAAGATTCGATGGAAAGTAAAAATTCGACTGCCCGAAAACTTTCAGTGCCATCAATATATCAGCGGATTCTGCTCAAATGTCAAGTAGGAATGGGCTCGTTTCAGTTGATAGTGGTAGAATTGTGGAAGGGTTTAATTTTTCAAATTGTGTGAAATGTAATATAAGTATTCATGTTGATAAAGAATATACAAATTAAATGTATTGCAAATTTGCTGTCATAATTTGACATTTACTTTAAGGCACTAGTGCTTTAAAGTGATCAAAGCAATATTTTTAATGCTACAAGGAACTGCTAAAAATTTAATTTTTAACATGTTTGTAGAAAAATATATTTAATCAAATAAAATAAATGTAGGTATACACAAAACCGTACAGATAAGTAAGTACCTACAGTTAACTGAGCATTAATGAGATTATGTTGTACCACTTGTATTTACTATTTATTTGTGACAATTAGTATACCTATTTTTATATTGCATTTCTTTTATATATCGCTTAAGCAAATAAATAATGATTGTCATGAAAATTGTGACTTTTTGTTGCCTTAAATTCTTTCAGATTTAATATAAGCACAGATGAGATCTACAAATGTTCTAATTATGGAGTAAGTTTTTATTTAAATACGTCTCCAAAAGTCTTCAACATTTCATTCAAAATCGAACATAACGTAGATGTATAAATTTGTTAGCAGGGATTTTTGCATCAAAATTTTTATCTAGATAAAAATGAAATTGGTAGAAGCGTATTACTAACAATTTTAAGGTTACAATTTTTTTTTATTCTGTTTTATCACTTAGAGGGTAATAATATATGGTATTGTACTATATCTGCTGAGTTATGTACCATATTTCAGCTACACATACTTGTATGTATAGGTAATTCTAATTGTCCTGCTGCGTATGCACTCGATGGACATGTAATTTTTTTAGAGATATAAAATATATTGCTTCTCGTACCTACATGGTACTCCTCTGATTAAGAATAACTCTCCCATGCTGGAAGTAAGTCATAAAATTATGATTTGTAAGGTAAACGCATCTTGGGTCATATTTTGTAGCAGCATCGAAAACACTACTCCTCTAACTACTTAATTATAGTGTTTTTACTCAAATTCTCCACAGCTCTAGCTTAATGGAACTGGGCACGTAAATTTGAAATTTGAAAAAAGCGAAGCTTGCGACTTACCGAATTTCCAATGGTGATGGTTTCCGAGGGCCCTCAGTCTTCGTCAGAGCTATGCAATACAGGAGAGCACAGGCTAGCACAGGAACGGGAATCAAGCGGCACACACACAAGGCAATTTTTAAAAATTGCAAAGTTAAGCGAGCGTTAGTATAGCGCGTTAGGTAGCGTCTCTAACATGAGTATATATATATATCTAGTATGGTAGTCGCAAGCCGAGATCGCGCAAAAAAGTACTATACAAAAAGAAAACAAAAAATATAAAGAAATAGTGGGTTCTATTTGAATGCAACCAACAATTTACCTACTTAATTATAATATATATTAAACTTAAACATAAAAAAAATGAATACGAAACATTCCGGCCCACCAAAATGCTATGCATTTTCGAAGGCAGAAACAGGGAGAGGATAAAGTTTGATTAAGGGTCTTTTTATAATTCCATTTGCAGTAGTAACTTCTGCAACTCGAGCAACTCCGTCAGCTCCTGGATACAGAGCACTAATTCGGCCAAGACGCCATTTTAACGGAGGCAGTGCATCATCTTGTATTAAGACTAAAGAATTAATTTCAGGTAAAACTGAATTTTTCAACCATTTTTGCCGTTGTTGCAAAGTATGTAAATATTCCGCATGCCAACGCTTCCAAAGATCCTGGTGAATTCTTTGTAACAGCTGCCAACGGTTGAGATGTGTTAATTTAATATGACTTAAGTCGGAGTCGGGTGCAGCAGTAAGCGGTTCCATAGTAAGAAAATGACCCGGAGTTAATACGGAAAAATCATTTGCGTCTGAACTTAAGGGCGTTAAAGGGCGCGAGTTAAGAATTGCTTCGGTTTGGCATAGGATAGTGTAAAATTCTTCATATGTTAAGACTTGGTAACCAATAACTCTAATTAAATGTTTTTTCATAGACTTAACGGCAGCTTCCCACAGTCCACCAAAATGGGGAGCAGAAGGAGGTATGAAATGCCATTCTATAGACTCAGACGAAGCTGCATCGCGTGTCAAATTTAGTAACTCTTTATTGGCTTTAACAAAACACGTACCGTTGTCACTGTACAAGTGACTTACACGTCCGCGACGGGCAATAAATCGACGTAAAGAAGCCAAAAAGGCTTCTGCGGTTAAATCAGATACTAGTTCGATATGAATAGCTTTTGTCGACAAACATATAAATAAGCACACATAGGCTTTACATGTCTTAACTCCGCGATTTTTACTTAAGGTTATGTGAAAAGGCCCAGCGTAGTCTACACCAGAGTGTGAAAACGGTTTATTTGGCGACACTCTTGGATTAGGTAAATTACCCATTAAAGGTTGAAACGGTTTAGGATTGACTTTGAAACATTTTGTACATTTAGATAAAACATGGTTAATAGCGCGCCTAGCGGATAAAATCCAAAAATTTTGAAGAGTAAGAAAGTGAACAGTCTGGAGACCGGCATGAAAGTATGTTAAATGTATATTTTCAATTATTAAATAAGTCAATCTACTAGTTCTAGGTAATAATGCCGGATATTTTTTATCATAAGCAAGCGCACAATAATGTAATCTTCCACCCACTCTTAGAATTTCCTTTTCATCAAGGAAAATATTTAATTTTTGAAAGGGTTTTGGAAGTTTTTTATTTTTGGTAATATTGGAAATTTCTTCCGAGAAAGCCTTTTGTTGGTCATATTTAACTAAAGTCATTAAAGCATTGTGAAGTTCCTTAAAAGAAAAATGTCCTTTATATTGTTCTTTAGGAAAGCGGCAATTATTTAAAAAGCGTAAAATATAACCTAGAATGCGTTTAATAGAATTGAGAGACGAATGATTACTTAATAAATTATCTAAAAAATTATTATCCACCGAAACAATGAGTGCAATATTTTTCTTTTCTTCAACAAGTACCTCAGAGGTATCAATAAAGTTATTTTGCAAATTAGACCAATGATCTTCGGATTTCTTAAGAAATTCGGGACCGGCCCACCAGTATGAATTGGTTAACAGCTCGGAAGGAAAAGCCCCTCGTGAGGCAATATCGGCCGGGTTTTGACAAGAAATTATGTGATACCAGTTTAGCGGATCTACTCTTTCTTGAATATAACTCACCCTATTACTTACAAAAGATTTCCATCTATGTGGATGACTTTTTATCCACGATAGAACGATAGTGGAGTCTGTATATGAAAATATTTTAGAGAAATTAATTTTATTAGCGAAAGTTTTTAAAACAAAATCAATTAATTCAGCGGATAAGACGGCGGCGCATAATTCCAATCTGGGAATAGTCATAGTTTTTAACGGCGCTACTCTGGACTTAGAGCAGAGAAAATAAATGAAATACATATCATCAACACAAGTACGTAAATATAACACAGAGGCATAGCCACGTTCACTAGCGTCAGAAAAAGCGTGAAGTTCTATTTTATGGTGGTTTAATTCAGGTATTTTAATATGTCTAGGCAAATTAAAATTAGTTATTAATGGCAATTCTGATTTATACCGATTCCAAGCGCGAACTATTTCATTTGAAGGTTCATCATCCCAGTTGAGACCTAAAACCCATAATGTTTGTATCAAATATTTTATTGAGAACGTTACAGGAGTTAAAAAACCAAGCGGGTCAAATATTCTTGATAACTCAGACAAAATATGTCGCTTTGTACAAGATTTTTCAATAGATGTAATTTTATACGTAAATGAATCCGATGAAGGTTGCCAACACAAACCTAAAACTTTAGTGATTTCATCATTATCCAGAGAAAGAGAAGCGGGATTGATTAATTCTGAAGATAAGTTAGATAATACTTCTGGTTTATTAGTTGCCCATTTGTGAAGCTGAAACCCACCTTTTTTTAATAAGTTCGTCAATTCACCCTGTAAAGATATAGCATCTTTAACTGATGAGCAACCGGATACAATATCATCAACATAAGTGTCATTTTTCAGAATTTCTGAAGCGCGAGGAAAGTTTGACTTTTCCTCTTCAGCTAATTGTAAAAGAGTACGCAAAGCTAAATAAGGTGCGGAAGAAACTCCATAGGTAACCGTACGTAAACGATAATCTAATACAGGGCGTGAAGGATCAAAACGCCACAAAATGCGTTGATAATTTTGGTGTTCTGGCTTTACTACGATTTGGCGATACATTTTACAGATATCAGTAGTTAAAGCAACTTCATGTAAGCGAAAATTTAATAAAATTTGTACGATGTCTTTCTGTAACTTCGGTCCCACGAAAAGGGTGTCATTAAGAGATACATTATTAACTTTAAAAGATGCGTTGAAAACCACTCTAAGGCGGGTGGAACGACTATCAGGTTTAAAAATGCAATGATGTGGAATAAAAAAGGATTTATCTGAAGTTATGTCATTGGTTACTAGTTCCATATGATTTAAATCCAAGTATTCTTGTAAAAAATTAGAATATTCTATGTAGAGTGCGGGATTTTTTAACAAACGGCGTTCTAATGATAGAAAACAGTTTAAAGCGGCTTCTCTACTATTGGAAAAATATGGTTCCTCGTTACGAAAAGGCAAAGCTACACTAAAGCGGCCAGATGAGTCTCTGGAAACCGTTTCTAAATATATTTTTTCGCATAATTCATCAGCAGGCGAAAGTACAGATTTTTTCGGAATATTTTCTATTTCCCAGAATTTAAGTAAAATTTCATCTAGCGCGGGTTTTTGTATTTGACATAAAAGTGTTTGAAGGTTAGAATGAAACTGGGTATTTTCAAATTTACCCATCAGTATATAACCGAAAATAGTATTGACTGCAACCGGTTCATTATTTTTTCCGAAAATACGACCATTTCGCATAATTAATGGAAACTGATCAGCACCTAGTAGTAAATCGATGGGGCGTGGTTTGTAAAATTCAGGGTCAGCGAGCGTTAAATTTTTTATATGATTCCAATTTTCTTTCGCGATAGCAGCGCGAGGAAGATCAGAACAAATGGGGGCAAAATTATTGCATTTACAGGGAGAGAGGTATTTTCATTTACAGAGTGAACTAATAGAGAAACACCTCCTAATTGGGAAGTTATTCCAACTTCACCGATGCCTTGTATTTCAGAAGAACTTTTATTTTTAGGCAAACCTAAACGATTAGTACATTTTTCAGTTATAAAACTTGTTTGTGAACCAGTGTCAATAATAGCGCGAAGCGTTTGGTAATTTCCCCAAATATCACGAATTTTAACTAACGCAGTTGCGAGTAAAACATCTAAAGGCGTTTGGGAACAACTAGTTAGTGCTTGTGTGGCATTTTCCGATTGCGAAACATGTACAGAAGCTTGTTCACTAGTTGAAGGCAAATTTTGTATACTGTTGGAATCAACAGGGTGATTGAAATGCAACAACGAGTGGTGCTTCTTACAAGTTCTACAAGAAGAACTAGACTGGCAATCTATAGTTTTATGAACATGACTTAAACAGTTGACACACAGTTTATGTTGTTTTACAAACTGAAAGCGATCTTGAGGACTTTTTGCATTAAAGTCTGGGCATTTATATATAATGTGATTATTATGACAAAGTATACAATTGTGAGAAGTTGTAGTACTTAAAAAAAGATTTAGAAGTAGACATCTGGCGCATGGATACATCTTTAATAGATTCTTTAGAGCTACTCTTGGGTTTATAAGAGCGTTTTACGGTAATTAAAGCATTGCAATGATTAGTAAGAAATATAGAAAGATCCTTATACTTAGGCATGGTATCAGAAGTATCGCTATGAAGCAACCCAAATCGGGTAGCAGTTTCTTGAGGTATTTTATTTAACAACATATGTACCAAAATAAAATCCCACTGGTCTACAGGATGTTGTAATTCTTGAAGAGCTTCCAAATTTTCGGAAAATATGTCTAATAAATTACGTAAATCATGTGGATTTTCAAAACGCAGTACCGGAGCTTCCTCTATAGCAGACCAGTGTGCTTGAGCAAGCAACCGTTTATTTTGATAACGCTTCACAAGACTGTTATAAGCAATTTCATAATTAGAGGCTCTCATTGGTAGACATTTAACTATTTTGAGTGGGGGACCTTCTAGTGATGATATCAAATAACTAAATTTATCAATTGGAGTTAATTTAGAATTTTTATGCACTATTGAATTGAACATATCTATAAACGCGGGAAAAGATTCAATATCACCTTTGAATTTAAGTAATTGGAGTTTAGGTAGACTGACGTGACTAGAAGTGTCAGCGATATTTACTTTAGATTGATCTGCACAGAACAGAGCATTAAAAATTGTTTTAATTTGGAAAAAAGTTTTATCAAAATCGGCCATTACTGCAACAGCATCTTTAAATTCATCTTCTTCATTAAAAATTATGTTAATTAAAGCGACATGGTGTTTATTAAATTCCGATTTAATATCCTCAATGGAAGAATGCATAACTTTAAACAAATCGCGTGCGTTAACTTCGGTGCGAGCATTTTCTGCAGTCTGCAATATATTTTCAAGTTTATAAATTTCAACTTGGCGTAAAGCTTTAATTTTCTTAATCTTTTCAGCCATAATAACGATGAAAAAAGTATACAATAAGTAAGTAAGCGAAAACCAATGAATAGCGAAGCGAAAATTGAAGCAGGTCAAAAACTAGCGGTACTAACCGGGATATGATAATAAATGCCAGCGATCAAATTTTTAACTAATTACTACGTGCGGCGACTCAAACTTAAGAAGCGTGCGCAATGAAATTTTCCCACTCCTTCACCAAGATCTAGCGAAGCAAGGGCAGGACGAACCACATGGAAATTGTAACGGCAATACTGAAACTAATATGGCGGCGATTTTAAAAACTGAATATATTTTTTTTTTAATTTGTAGAAATTACTTAATTGCATTCAAATATTACGTAATCGCGGCTCGAAGGACCAAATGTTTTTACTCAAATTCTCCACAGCTCTAGCTTAATGGAACTGGGCACGTAAATTTGAAATTTGAAAAAAGCGAAGCTTGCGACTTACCGAATTTCCAATGGTGATGGTTTCCGAGGGCCCTCAGTCTTCGTCAGAGCTATGCAATACAGGAGAGCACAGGCTAGCACAGGAACGGGAATCAAGCGGCACACACACAAGGCAATTTTTAAAAATTGCAAAGTTAAGCGAGCGTTAGTATAGCGCGTTAGGTAGCGTCTCTAACATGAGTATATATATATATATATCTAGTATGGTAGTCGCAAGCCGAGATCGCGCAAAAAAGTACTATACAAAAAGAAAACAAAAAATATAAAGAAATAGTGGGTTCTATTTGAATGCAACCAACAATTTACCTACTTAATTATAATATATATTAAACTTAAACATAAAAAAAAAATGAATACGAAACATATAGGTTATAGAAAAAACTGTCTATTTGAGATTCTAAACTGTTAATAATATTGTAATAGTTCTATAGCGACATACAGATTTGGAAAGTGAGGATCTTGATGGTGAATTGTGTTTTGCCGCTTGCGTGTATTTGTGTCATGCTTCCACCACGCATCAAGCAGTGTTGCCAGGTGGGAAAAATTCAGTGCATGAGAATAATTTCAAAGAAGCATGAGGTTTGGAGAAAAAAGCATGAGATGGCTTAATTTATAAAAAAACACCTCTTGACAAAGCTTAATTTTTAATTACTTTTGTCATGTCCTTTTTATTTCATTAAAAAGCATTATGTTCTGCTATTTTATCATAATATTACATTGTAAGTAGGACTTACAGGTACTTACTTAAAAGTTATTAACCACGTAACCTTTCTAATTTATTTTATTGTTAGGCCGGGCGAACGTTGAGGCGCAGTTGACGTGACGCAGGGTGACTCACGGGTCGTAAAATGTGTTGTTTCCAGAAAATGTAGGTACCCTTACGGAATAGAGTTAAGAATCACTGCAATACAGCGTGAATACAGCACACACACTGCATATCCGTAGACTGTCATACCCGTTTATGTATTCATTGCTAATTATTAAGAGAGCAGTTTACAATAAAGGACATTTCAAGTACCCAAATATTGTAGATACCTACCTCTGTTCAATTTTGCCCTCGATTTTGCCTTTATTTCTCGTTAGGTCTTTGTTTTGGTAGATTTCAAAGAGTAATTTTAATAATTTTATTATTTCTTTTTGTGCCTATTAAAAAGCATGAGATTTTGTAATCAAAATATGAGAGCATGAGATTTCCTCGGAATGCATGAGATCTCATGCAAAATCATGAGACCTGACAACACTGGCATCAGTTGACCGGACAGTTAGATTTGCAATGGTGAATTGGCGTTGGCGATACGGAACCGATTACCCTAGTAGTGGGGAATGCTAGACCAATGCACGTCGCCGCGCCTCTTAAACTTCGTACCTACCCTGGGATGAAGCGGCAATTTCTACTTTCTCTGCAAAGATCCGCAATTTCCAAATGTATAACCCACACAGAAATTATTAAAACGACAAAATTCAAATATAACTACACGGAGTTGGATGGCAAAAATCAAAATAAGTACCATCGACGTCATTCCGTCTCAAAATACTGCAATGCTATTGGACGAAAATTTGTAGGCAACCTCCTCTGTTTAGGAATCTTGGATCTGTACGGCCTGAGATAGATCTCAAATATCATAAACGCCGAATGTTTCTAAAATATAGACACAAAAAGTTTAAAAACTAAGATTATTTATTGCCTTATTTACATACAAGAATTTGTGAAATAATTTGAGATTTACACACAGTTTCTCAGAGTTCTTAACCTGATATTGCCCCACTTACTCCCACACTCCCCTAAAACACGCTCCACAAACGGAAATATTTAATTTTAAAAAGCTGCTTTTTCGCCCTTGGTCTGCTTAGACTCAGCATCCATACAAATTCCGCCTCAATATGATTCCAAACAGTGTTTGCTTGATATTCAGTAGCGGTTTTTCGAGACGGTGTGTTATAGGCACATAATGAAAAGCCGCTTTGAGGCCAATATTCTTTATGTTTCCATTCGGTTCGCTTTGTCCCCTTCGAGCAGCTTTGTTCGGTGTGAGATATGGCTCTCATATGTGCGGAGGCTGGAGGTTACGTTACGCAATTTGAAAGTTGCCGCCGGACGGGTTTTCGTTAAATTAAAAAAATCGACGTTTCCGCTTAGCTCGAGGGGAGGTGCTACTATTATGTTCTTAAACAATACAAAAGCTTACAGCTTAAGATGTCTTTTAAACGTGCAAGTACAATTGACGCGGGGAAATCTTGTATATTTGCTAACATAAATAAATAATGAACACTCCAGCAGAGGTAATTCTTGTTTTACTTTGAAATTCTACTATTAACAACATGCACAATGGGCCACAAGACCTAAGTGCCACCTTGCACATATTAATCTACCTTTCAAATATGGTGTAACGGTTAAATTTTATTTCGGCATAATTAATGAAACTTGGGTACGCCCAGTATATCAAATTCATTTAAATATAGTTCTAGACCCAAACCATAGGCAACTTTAATTTCATTTCCTTAGTAAATACAAAATTAAACGCGTCGATTCATTAAAGGTCCGAAAAAGTATTAACTGTTTTTTTGTCAGGATTAAGATAGTGGGACGGTTTTTCGAAGATGATAATTTCCAAGCCGCGATCGCTAGCATCTGGTATAGCAAATTTTTCCGATTATTTAAATAACAATTGTGTTACCTCAAAAGAGGATTTTGAGTTGGAAATTTTGTGGAAAATTGTATTCTTTTGGATGCATTTTGGTGGTACCCATCGTTTATTTCGGTGGAATACAATTTCAGCAGTAGCTGGATTTTAGTGCACCTAGCAATTGTAACATCAGGCTGGAACATTTTTATTCCCTATAATTCTCCCTGGAATATTGAAAAAAAAGCCAACCACCATCTTTGTAAGTAAAGGTCTCCTTTTTTTTAATATTCACTTATACAGGATGTCATCCTTTATAGGGCTTTTTACCACGGGTTTTGGTGAACCCATACTATATACAGTGTGCTTCGGTGCATATGTATCTCCATCTGCTAGAGTCCCATTCGCTGCTAGGTAGATTTACGGCTCTACATTGGATGCTATCCAGGCTCCAACCTAGATTTTGGTGAAATCTGTTCCTGATTGTCTTCGGGTTTTCATCGTTCCTACCACGTCTACAGCTACAGGGACATCAGTGACATCATCATAAGCAGATAAGCTCTTCCTATGTTCTTTTACTATACTCACGACAAGAATTCAGACGACTTACGTCATGCGAACAAATGAATAATTCAGTATATTTTCATCAAAATATTTAAGAAACTGCAACTGATAGTAATAAAACTTTATACTACACTAAAAGTTTGCATTATATATTGCACTAAATTGCAAAAAATTATTGTTTTTAAGGCAACCAAATATCAAAAATTACGTTGACAATAAAAACAAATGTGTAACGTCAGCCGTGACGTAAGACGTCTGAATTCTTGACGCGAGTATACATATATATTTCTAAGTTATTGTCTCTGGTTATTACACAATTTTGTATATATGTATCTATTTCCAGTTACTTAAGATTTTCCATTATTATAGACCAAGGAAAACAAAAGCGCAATTGAATATTATTATTAGGTTACATTTTTCTCTGAATAATTAGTAATAAATTACTTGCATAATAATTGCGTTTAGCCCTATAATCGAACCAACAACATAGTGAAATATTTATATAATTGGTTATATATGGTCAAATTATTTAATTAGTGATTATTGCGTGAATATATCTTATTTTTAACATCATTTACTTAGTAAGCAAATGCCTGTGCATATACTGTACACCTATCGTGATCACGATCGGTTCCAAATTTCACAAAATTACTAAGGTTTGTTATTTTCTCTTAGTACGTTAATGTTTACTTGTTGTGATGAAACATATTAGTGGTAAATAAATGTTGTAATTTCACTTTTTCTCTCAATTTATCATTATTATCTTTATCTTTATACTAGTAGTTCGTAATTAGGCTATATTAATACTAGTTAGAATTGGACTTAACCTTTAGTAGCCGAAGGTTAAGTAGCCTTAAACCGTAGGGCAACATGGTTACTGGCGCCCATATAAAATAAAAACGGTCCTCCCTTTAAAAAAAAAGGTAGACCGCACGACCAGCTCCGGCTGTCGGCTAGCCTAGGGTTTTGCACCTCCATCTTTGGACCTTTTTAGACCAGGACATTTAAATCAGTCCTCTGTTAAAAGGAAGGTAGCAATGGGTATAATTAGATGTATGAGAAAAGCAAGCAAGAGGTAAAAGTAGACTTTTGTCATTCGCTATCACACAAACAAAACAAGGTCCCACCATATTGGTTTGTCAATATAATTTTGTGTGAAAATACAGGTTTTTCTGTTGTAATTTTTATACTGCTATTTTTGTTTATAAAATAATAACTATACAGGGTGCTCCTTGATGATATGCTAAGTTTTAGGAAAAAAAAAGGAAAATAATTAATATTTTCGAAACTACTTTAGATATGTCCATGACATTTGGTATATAGTGACTATTAATAAAAGTGCATATTTTGCAATATAAACATAATTTCTGCCTTTAACAGTGGCAGCGCACGAGCACTGACTTTAATATTTTTGAAGAAAAAAATGGTACGCCAATGGTTTTCTCCCAGATAAAATATTTTTGAATTTCCCATTTAATTTAAAAAATAAAAGCCCTCTTGAGTTTTGGACTTCAATGCGCCGTTTTTTTTTTTCAAGAAACAAATAAAAACCTGATTGGATGCCCTATCATTTTCGGCCACTAGTTGCTGGACGCCCTGCACATATTCCTGCCACTGTATTTTGAATCTAATTAGAATTTTTCAAATTGCTAAAAAATTGCTCTTTAATTTTATTACATTAGACAGTTTTTTTATTTGGTAGTTTAGAATTTTTTATTTAAATAAATATTTCTAAAAAAAAAAATTCTTCAACTTTTAGAACAACCTTCGAATACAATTAATGATCATAAACAAACTGTAATTCCTAATATGACAGACCCGTAAAAATTCTGCAATAGGTGTACAATAACATCCTTAAAGAAAGAACGTATAAAAATGTACTACACCACTGATTTTCCACTAGAATACCTCTAATAAATACCCACATAAAAAAGGCTATCGCGACCCTAATAAAAGCAACACATGTTTCCAACATAACTAGTGCATTACGTTTGACATAAATATAAATCGCGCGTACGTTTCAGAGTCAAAGTGGGCATAAAAGGGGTAGCAAAATAACTAGTAATTCTTTTACGCCCTTCTCTTACGATGTTGGTTTGAAATTTAATTAGCAGCTACCTACTATTTTTCCATTCTTATCTACCTGGTTATGTTCTTTCCAATATTGTTAAAGATTTTGTCACTTCTCTGCAGCACAGAAGCTAGTGAATTTTTTACTACTAATTTTTCCATTTGATGAATGTCGCTGGGACTGTTATGCTAATGACATTAGTCAACTAATTCTCAATCTGACAATAAAACCATCATTTATGATACACCCTATATATATAGAGCGATTCATTAATAATGGAACAGATTAGATTGTAGATTGAAAAGGAGCAACATTCGGATAAGGCATATTTGATTTAATCACTCTATTTTGAGGTCAGCAGCATGCCCTTAACCTCTGTCCCATTATTAATGAATCACCCTGTATAGAGCGATTCAGAACTTATCCAAAAGGGCAGTACGAAAATGATTTAAAAATACACTTCTGTACGGTACTGGAATCTGGTCCACTGTAAAACCTGACCTCGTGCAAGGCAAAGCATGCACTAGGCGACCAGCACGGCGGTAAAGTGTAATAAAAAATAAATTTATGGTAAAAAAACAAGCTTTCATTTAAGTGTCCTAAAAAATGCGGGTTTCTCTTCAACAATCCATGTCAAAATTTTTTGCCAATATTTTTTGTTGTTGTTACACCTGTTTTTACTAAATTTTGGCACACATACACTTTTGTTAGCATAAACAAAATGTGGAACGTATTTCTATTTCTCACGGGATTTTCTGACACTTTTCGGAAAGCAACTATACAAAATTACAGAATATATTATTTGTTACTTAGGATCATTAACTATCGATATTTACTGACCAAAAAAATTCACTAACTTCTGAACTACTGCAATGCTTTTACATCAACCCCTCCAAATGCAATCAAGTGATGTAACTAATAATTCACACGTACATCCAAACTTTAATAAGGCCCTTCGGTTAGTTCCACAAGGGCAGCCTGTTTAATTGAAGGGATGACCGCAAGATGCCAATGGGAATTCGCTTTGGGAGTTGTAGGCGTATTACGTAAACTCCTGTTAAAATTTGTTCAACGTATTTTTCCAATAACCGGAGGAAATTGCAAAATATCAACATTCAGTTGACAGCAAATTAATTTAAACGAAAATAAGCAAAGATCGATCTTTTTCATATAAGACTTTTTTATTCCAAATAGTTTCAAAAAAGTATTCCATAATTTGTATATACAGGGTGATTCAGTCATAATGTCAGTAATTTTAAACACCTATTCGGAAAGCCTGATAAATACAGAAAATCGAAAAATGAATTTTTAAAAGAGAAGCAAATCAACCCATAACTCCTATTAACACGGCTACTGATACGTAACAAATTTTCTGATGACGATGTCGTTCGAGCGTTGAATCAAAATAGTGTTGTGACGTCAGGACCACATACTGAATAATATTGTTTGTCCACTACTGTATTATAATATAAACATTATTCGACGACTGTTTCTTCAAGTATAATGATGTGCATAGTACGCTGTAGGAGTAATTCATCATTATTCACTTGTGATTAATGATTATTCACACTTCTTTAACCAAATTTAAATTATTCACTACAATAATGTCGGGAATGAACAAAAAAACAAAAATTCTCCAGTGCTAGCAATCGAACTGGAACTTCCTGTATGAAAGCATATCGCTCTACCCACTATGTCAGTCACAGCAATATTAACATTTTTGCGAATGATGATAGAAGTTTACTAATTAAACTTGTATTTTTTCTTTTAAATTTGTCAAGTGAACCACTAATGTCAAACCTGAAAGTACCGTGTTTTAACAACAAAAATTGATTAAAATATTGTTAGTAGTCGTGGACAAAGTATACTCTACTTGCATACAGTATGCGCCAAAAGTATGGAATAAATTTAATAAAAACGAAACAATTATTTTTTGGGAAAAATCCTCGAACAGGTCGATTTTTAATTTAAAAAATACATATTTTAGCGTAAAATGCGATTTTTAAATATCATTTGTTTTCGAGTAATGACATCATCGATTTTGTTTTAAATGGCAACACCATATTTTTTCCTTGATTCTGAAAGATCGTTTAATTCTCTATCAGACAGTACTAAAATTTTGCCCTCTTGCATAGGAAAGTTTTCGAGTAAATGACGATTGAATGTTAGAAAACGTAAATCAATTAAAATAAAGCAAAAACGTTATCAAGTTTTGTTTTTCGAATTCCATAGTTCTTTTATGGATCACGTAGGTGAAAATCTTTGCAAAGTGTCATTGTCACACCGACTTTCTAATAAGTATTGTAAGCGACATAGAAATTATTATTCATTTTAAAGTATTATGTTACTCAAAGAATTGAAATTTTAATTATTATCGGATGCGGGAATATGACTAGAACTTTATTTAATGAAAAATATCCGGATCGCCCTATCACCCAATCAACAGTCAGTAAGGTAGAGTCTAAATTTAGAGAAACTGGCAATGTTGTAAATATTCCAAAACCTGGACGTCCAAGCATTAATGAAAATCAGAAACAGAACATTTTGATAAGTATAGTGGATAATCCTCATAATTCTTCACGATTGGTTGCATTAAACAATGACACTAGTCAGAGCACAGTACTACGTATCTTGAGGAAGGAAAAATATCATCCCTACAAAATTCAACTTGTGCAGGAACTCAATGAAGATGATCCCGATCGCTGCTTACACTTTTGCGAAATTCTAATGGATTTATGTCAAGGAAATAGAAATTTACACAGGCAAATACTTTTTTCAGATGAGGCCACATTTTGTCTGAATGGTACAGTAAACCGTCAAACTTGCAGATATTAGAGTCGGGAAAATCCTCATTGGATGGCAGAGGCACATATCCAGCACCCTCAGAAATTAAATGTGTGGGCTGGAATAGTTGACGACAGAATAGTAGAGCCCTTCTTCTTTGAAGGAACCGTTACAGGACAAAGATATTTAGAGTTTCTAAAAAATGACCTTGTTCCAGTAATTTTTCCTAACGATAATGACCCTGACATTCCTGACGATACCATATGGTTTCAGTAAGACGGTGCATCTCCGCACTATGCGCGTCCTGTACGAGATTTTTTGGACAACTGTTTTCCTGGGAGGTGGATCGGCAGACGCGGACCGATAGAATGGGCGCAAGATCGCCAGATCTTACACCTCTTGACTATTTTTTATGGGGATACTTGAAGTCAAAAGTGTACATTAATAAACCACGTAATTTAGAAGAACTTCAAAATCGCATTCGGGACGAAATACGCAGAGTTACCCCAGAAATCATTCATAATGTGCAAGAAGAATTTCTTCACAGACTTGCGCATTGTCAAGAGTTTAGTGGATGGCAATTCGAACATTTAATTTAAGTATAAAATTTAATCAATTGTATTTTATTTTACATACCTCAGAATTGTTACTCTTTTATGGATAAATTTTACGTTTTCTAACATTCAATCGTCATTTACTCGAAAACTTTCCTATGTAAGAGGGCAAAATTTTAGTACTGTCTGATAGAGAATTAAACGATATTTCAGAATCAAGGAAAAAATATGGTGTTGCCATTTAAAACAAAATCGATGACGTCATTACTCGAAAACAAATGACATTTGAAAATCGCATTTTACTCTAAAATATGTATTTTTTAAATTAAAAATCGACCTGTTCGAGGATTTTTCCAAAAAATAATTATTTCGTTTTTATTGAATTTATTCCATACATTTGGCGCATACTGTATAATGACTGTAATTCACCCTCGTCAATTACAGCCATCATTATATGATTGTTGAATAATATACTATTTAACATTTCGGCGTCTTTATTCAAATCTACCACCATCAATACTATCTCAAGCATTCATTTTCTGCAAATTTGGAGATCACACCATAAATATGAGGAATATGTAGAAAAACAATGCAATGCAACCTACCACAGTTAGTTCAGATTGCTTCACATGGCGGTCTTTAGAATCGGCTGATCTAACTTCACTTTTTGGCAGTGGGAACACGACAAATTCAACCACAATAGATGAGATCTGACCTATTTCTGCATTTTTAGGATTGCTTCTTCAGGTGGTCTCCTTTAAGTTGAATCAAATATCTAACTATAGAAAATTATTATAAAAATTAAAATTATTTGAAGTTAAATATCGACAATGACAAAAAGTGACATCCTGTCAATGAATTAAATATGACCATATCTGTTTGAAAAATGTTCACCTTTTATGTAAAATTTTTTATATATTTTTAGGAATTAATAATATTGTGTGAAACTAACTACTCAGTGGACAAAAGCCCCAACCTGCATTGAATTACACCCACAATATCCCCATATATTCCTTATTATTAGCTTTTGTAACATTTTTTAAGTCAACTTAAAGGAGACCACCTGAAGAAGCAATCCTAAAAATGCAGAAATAGGTCAGATCTCATCTATTGTGGTTGAATTTGTCGTGTTCCCACTGCCAAAAAGTGAAGTTAGATATTTATAGAGCGTTTTCATTAAAATAAGGTTAGTAAATTTAGATAGATTTAGATTTTTAGATTTGGATTTCTTTAGATAATTATTGAATAGAGCTTTGTCTGTGGAATTGTTCATTAGCATACCTAGATGTTTGGTATCAGAGAACATACATATGACTTCATTGATAGGAATTGTAGGAGATTTGATTTATATTAGCTTAAAATACCTTTCTAATACAGTAAAAAATGGTACAAAAGCTAATAATAAGGAATATATGGGTAGATATTGTGGGTGTAATTCAACGCTGGTTGGGGCTTTTGTCCGCAGAGTAGTTAGTTTCACACAATATTATTAATTCCTAAAAATATATAAAAACAAGTTACTTTTGTTTATAAGTAGGAAATAATTGAGTATGTCGCAATAGCTTTATGCCATTTTTTCTGTTAATGAAATAAAATGTTTATAAATTATTGTTTTAATTAGCAAAAAACAGTGTGAAATAAATTGTCATGATGATTGTTTAAATTCCTCGAGCTAATAAATTACGAATATATAGTATTATCTGTATTACTTAAAATTTTTAAAATAATTATCTTGAAAGAGGGTATGAAAATTTTGAAGACAATAAATAAAACAGAGATGTGCCCAACAGCAGTGGCGACTAGTGAGATTTCAGGTATGCCATATCTCAATAGCCAATGGGACCCAAACCAAACTTTAGGATATATGTACTGCGGCCATATAGAGAACTTTGGTAGAAGAAGAACGATTTTACAATTTGCGAAAAAAAAGTTAAAGAAAACGTTTGCCTCACCTCAAATTTTCAAAATGACTTCTTTAAATTTTGAGAAACATTTTTTTCCATAAACTAGATATAATTTTAGGGACAGATTTCAAGTTTTATTAAAAAATAACTATATTTGTAGAATTTATAGCATTTTGAAATTTTTATAATGTATCACAAATACAATATTAATTTTCAAACTGCTGTAACTTTAACAAAATTTAAAATTATTTAATAAAATCTGAAACCTATTGGTAGCAAGATGTCTAGTTTATGAAAAAAATGTTTCTCGAAATTTAAACAAGCCAATTTGGAAATCTTAGGTGAGGCCCACGTTTTTTTAAACTTTTTTACGTAAACTGCAAAATCGTTCTCCTTCTACTGAAGTTCTCTATATAGCCACAGTACATATATACTAAAATTTGGTTTGGGTCCCATGTCTGGTTATTAAGATATGACATACCTTAAATTTCACCAGCCACCACTGCCCAACAGTAATATTAATTACAAATAAATATATGTAGTAAATTAAAAACAAAAAAGTAAAATAAGATCACACCAACTTCTATTTAAACTATTTACTGTTTATAGAAATAGCTTATAAAACTAATATCATTTACTACAAATTTTCAAAATCATATTACATTTTGAGTACCACAAGTTACAATTTAAATTTTGATAGTCACAGGTTACAATGTAACACAACGTAAACAATAGTGAAGAGAGCCTCACTCCCAAGTGGGACTGATGCTATCTTTACTTCAAACAGCAAGCTAAAAGAATTCGACTGGCGGATTTTTCATTCATAGATTCGTTAGCTGTCCCTACTGATCTAGCTATACTGTGTCAGAGGTGTACCGGATATTGAATGTGTCTAGTGGCCGGTTTCTTAACTAGTAGATATCTATTAAATAAACTTATCGATTCCATAAACTGGAGATATCCCATGAATTCGGTTTCTGAACCATTCGATAATGCTTATCTATTGCATAAGTTATCGAATAGATATCCAAAGAAAAATGGCAAGATATCTGTCCAATAAACATTAACGCACGCGCGCAGCGATTTAGCTGTTGCTTGTTTACATCTTTATTATAAGGCTTAAACCCAACTTTTTTATATTTTCGTGACGATTACTTTGTGCAATGGAAAATTCTGATTCGTGTGCCTCTTCAGATGAAGAATATTTAAATATAGTCAGATACTTTGAACCGCCAAGACGTTATCGTGAAAGAGAAAACCTGTATGAAAAATAAAGCGACAGAATTTCGAGAGACGTTTACGGGCGCCGTATTCTTCAAATAGTGTTTTCTACAAATACAAGTAATTTTAGACATTTAAGAACTGAATAATATAGAGTTTAGCAAATAACAACAATGTTATCTCATGCCACCAGCGAATATTCAAAGGTACCGAAATAAAATCAATGTATAACGTCAGAAAGCGATTTATCCAGCAAATTTTTAGGTACTGAAAACTTTCAAAATGCGTATTTTTTTAAACTTAGCTATAGATGTAGACATTGTTATAACATAAACTTACATATATCTGCATATAACATTGTTCACTTTTGTTTATAAGTATGTGAAAATAATTGTTAAAATGTGGGGTTAGAATAGCGAAATAATGTGTGTCATACAAATGCATTTTAAAAGTTATTATATTATTTGAAGAGAGTTTAAATAGTAAAAGTGGATAAACAAAACATCAGTAATTTTATTTTTGATACTACTTTTGTTCTACACGTTTTATTTTTCAAAATTTCAGTACCTAAAAAAACCACAAATTTGATCATTTTACGGCGAGAAATACGGCGACCTTAACGAAAGAAACTGTAAATTTACTGATAGATTTAATAGGAGACAGTATTCAAGTCTCTAGTACTAGAACAAATTTACTATCAGTATTAGAAAAGGTTTTAATAACTTCGTTTTTATGCAACAGGTTTGTATATATTTTTATTTAGTTAATATGATGTGATATCATTAGGTAGCCGATAGTGGCGCCATCTACAATTATTTCTTGAAAGTGTCTTACTTCCCTAAATGGCATCTGCAAACAGTTGTGCATTTGCTAGCTCCCTCTATGATTATTGCAGATATTAAGATATCCATTCAACTGTTATATATTAAACAAATTTGGAAGACATGCGTTCAGAAACCAATATAAAGTTATCGGCCTGATAAATTTATGTACTCGATAGTTATCGAATCGATTGCGCCAAATGTTGAGAAACCGGCCATAGGACTGTTTTCTGTCGACAACACGAGAGTTTTTTGTATTACTTGCAGTCAGTATATCAATACAAACAATTTTTCATTGGTATTATACTATTTTTCCCTATTCGCCCTTTAAAATTAATGATATTATGACTGTATTGTCCTGTACATAACAAACGCCATACCCTAGGCCATTTAGTTTATGGAGTAATAAAATTCAAATTTTACTCCATAAACGGACCAGCTGTTATTCTCACAACAAAGTTGTGGAGAAATTGGGCTAATGCATGTACGGATTAATTCGGAAATGACCCGGTTTGCATCTAGACACTTCCACTAACTCAATTCGACGAGATGCTGAGCGCAGCCCGCTGTGATTTGCAATGACGTTATTCAGAAATCTGGCAAAGTGCAATTCTGAATGATTGGATGGTACACCTGAGGGCTACTGAATATTGTAATTTGAGACGGGAAGGTCTAAACTTGGCGAGACAGGAGCAATGCAGTATTTGAGTCTGTTGTTAGTTAGATTGTTTGGCAACTGCTTCGTTTATGTGCATAGAGACAGCCATTTTTGGAATGGTACCATCCTAGAGAGAGAACAAGCACAACAACTCAAATTATGAACTATATATGCGGACACTAATAACCTTTGTATATTACTGATTTTACTGTTTTATCACAAATTAAAAGTAATTGTACAGTAGCACAACATCATTAGTATATTATCATGTTAGGGGAATAGCAAAAAATGATTGGTTTTGATCATATTTCAAAAATAGCATGTTGAAAATAAAAAATTGCAAAATATTTACTCATTACCTGAATTAATAACTTGCGGAGTACCTCAAGGCTCGGTACTTGGACATTTATTATTACCCTATATAAACGACATAGTTCAAAATTGTATTTGTTATTTTATCCATTAGAAAAGATGTCAGTTTTGAGGCAGCCAAGTCAGTACATATTCTTATACTATCTATATTATAGTAAACCATTGAGTTCTGGGGAATTTCTATCAATGTTGAGAGTACATTCATCATCCGAAAAAAAGCTATGAGATGTTCACTGAAACCAAAACAATCTTGTAGAGCTTATTTCAAAGAAACACAAATTTTTACCGTTACTAATCTTTTTATACCGAGTGACAACGGAAAGTGGAAACACGTTGTTACTTTTTTATGACTGCTGATACAAATTTGAAATTAGGTGGGTTTATACTAGATGGTGTAATGAATTATTTGAGATCATTTCGGTAAATTTATATTTTTAAATGGGACACCCTGTATTTTATGACAGGCCGCGCCTGGCAGAAAATAATTTCTGCCAGGCGCGGCGTTCTAGTTTTATTTTTTAAAATTAAAAAAAATTACTTACATCCAGAAAATGTGTCAGAAAATTAATCCTACCATACGTAAAATGATCCGCTGATTCCAAAAATATCAAAAAATACAGGGTGTCCTATTTAAAAATATAAATTTATGGTCATATCCGGTCAAACCGGAAATGTCATGAAATCCAGAATGACCTCCCACTTTCCGTTGTCACCCGGTATACCGTTTAGCCATTTCTACATTTATAAATAAAGGTAAATTGAAATATTCCTCTCACGGTATAATAAACTATAATATTTCTAGAAAAAGTCCTCTGTACATGGGCATAAAAATGAAACCACTTTCCAGGGAAATTTAATTCAATTCAAAGTTTAAAAACTTTTTAATTTGAATTTAAAAAAAATGTTTCATTTAAATATTTTTGATTGTTGATTAGGTTTAAAGTATTACTAGCTGTTTTTGTATCGACTGACAGTCCTGTCATTAATGTTCACAGGGTTGTCAGGTTCATTTCTTAGAATTGTACCATTATTGCAGAAAAATCATGTATAAAAATATTTTCATCATCAATATTTCTAATCTCACTTGAAGTACTAGGCTTATTGTATCTTGAAGGGTTTAGAATTTTAATCACTGTATGTTTCTTGTTGCTCACAGATTCTTCAATATATCCTTCGGCAACGCTAGTAGATTTCCATCCACCATGTCGTTTTAGTGTTGTAATATCTCCACCGTTGTCAACTAAGATAGCTGACTACGTCCTTCTAAGGCTATTGCCTGCATATTAATGTAGATTTGTCAAATTTAAATACGGCGCAACATCTTTTGAGATGTTTGAAATTTTATTTTTGCCCATTACAACACGATGACAATGGCCATTGTGATATACAGTATACGCCAAAAGTATGGAATAAATTCAATAAAAACGAAACAATTATTTTTTGGGAAAAATCCTCGAACAGGTCGATTTTTAATTTAAAAAATACATATTTTAGCGTAAAATGCGATTTTCAAATGTCATTTGTTTTCTAGTAATGACGTCATCGATTTTTTTTTAAATGGCAACACCATATTTTTTTCCTTGATTCTGAAAGATCGTTTAATTCTCTATCAGACAGTACTAAAATTTTGCCCTCTTACATAGGTAAGTTTTCGAGTAAATGACGATTGAATGTTAGAAAACGAGGTGGATCGGCAGACGCGGACCGATAGAATGGCCTGCAAGATCGCCAGATCTTACACCTCTTGTCTATTTTTTATGGGGATACTTGATGTCAAAAGTGTACTTTAATAAACCACGTAATTTAGAAGAACTTCAAAATCGCATTCGGGACGAAATACGCAGAGTTACCCCAGAAATCATTCATAATGTGCAAGAAGAATTTCTTCACAGACTTGCGCTTTGTCAAGAAGTTGGTGGATGGCAATTCGAACATTTAATTTAAGTATAAAATTTAATCAATTGTATTTTATTTTACAAACCTCAGAATTGTTACTTTTTTATGGATAAAATTTACGTTTTTTAACATTCAATCGTCATTTACTCGAAAACTTTCCTATGTAAGAGGGCAAAGTTTTAGTACTGTCTGATAGAGAATTAAACGATCTTTCAGAATCAAGAAAAAAAATATGGTGTTGCCATTTAAAAAAAATCTATGACGTCATTACTCGAAAACAAATGACATTTGAAAATCGCATTTTACGCTAAAATATGTATTTTTTAAATTAAAAATCGACCTGTTCGAGGCTTTTTCCCAAAAAATAATTGTTTCGTTTTTATTGAATTTATTCCATACTTTTGGCGCATACTGTATAATGGAAAACCTATCGAAAAATTTGTTTTTTGGTCGAATACTTACATATTTTCTGTATATATTCAAATAAAAATCTCCAATTATAGTAAATGAACGATGTTTTTTAGTTTTAGTGTTGGGAATATTTACTCATATTAAGTCTTCTAAATATTCTATCCTGTGATTCCAAATATTTATACGACCTGAAAAATATTGTACTTAAATATCATAAAATATACTGGTCCAATACATATTTTTAAATGTAGGTCTGTACCTTTGCTACTAACAATTTATCATCAGTGGATTATTACTGTGGATTTTGTCAAACTTTTCTTTAGAGAAATCTTGTAACTTTTTCGGCTTATAGTTATCGCCTTATCCCTTCAAATATGCAATTAATTTAGAATAATCTTTACATTGTTCGACATTTAATTTAGATTTTGCCATAGAATATTGCGCCAATAATGATAAACTCTTCCATACGGATTCATCAACAGGGCGTAACGTTAGTCAGACTAGCGGAGGTTACGCGAAAAATTTACGCATCTGTTGCACCAATTTAAATAAAAAGCATACTCCTATTCACTACTATGTATAATACTTACTTTATGATATGTTAACTAATCCGTAGCGCTGAAAAGTACTGTTTTTGAATATAAATACTAAATATACAATGGGAAACGCAAGGAACTAGAGGCCGAAGTTACGCGATTTTTAGACAGGTACAATACTGGGTCTAACTTTTGGCGCAAATATGGACGTAAATAAACAGCCTACCTAGCAACGCATGTTTCGCTACCTAACAACGCATGTTTCATGAATGGGCGCAAGGCTGGTTAGACCAACTAACGCGCTTTATACGGGCGCAAAGCTGGTTAGTCCAACTAACGCTACGCCCGTTTCATGAATCCGGCTGTTCGATTTTTGTGATAACAATGTAAAATAAGCTATCATCACATTTTCTGAGTAAACAGTTGCATTATTTTTTTTTCGCCCAATTCACAAATTTATGTTATGCATTGTCAACTATTCTCGACTTTTCTGGAATTACTGTTGCCACTGACGAATTTGTTATTTCTCGTAACTCAGGGAGAGTGCACTGAATTTCTTCACTCATTTTAATCTTTATCTGACAACTACGAGCCCCTTCCCATTTCAGTTGGCCCACCTACTGAAATATTAGTTTTTTGGCCAGCACCAAAACATAACAAATACTACAGGTTGTTTTCAGGCCCCAAAGTAATTAGCAGAGTATATTAAATAATGTCCAGTAAAAAATACCAAAGTCCTTGCTCTCTATTTAAATTTGCAAGGAAAAGCAAAAATTTTGTAAATACAGCAAATCAACCTATGTTTGTTCTGGTACAAAGGATGCCTATAATTCAAAGATTGCTGTGGAAAACTGACACCGTGACAGTTGCTAATATTCATATAGCTGTCAGTACGCATTTAGTATAGCTTCAAGTACTTAAGTAGTTGTGTTTTTTTAAAATGGGTAGAGGAAAGGTTATTGATGAGAAAATTCGTTCACTTATTATTAAATTTTTCAATTCCGGCAAATCAAATTCGGAAATTGCAAATTTATTAGAGTTATCGCGGTATAGTGTAAGAAACATAGTTAGACTGTATAAAAATACCGGCGCAGTTGCTGCAAGGCCCCAATATATTAAAAAAAGCAAAATTACAAATGTGGATAGACGTTCGTTGAAGAGGATTATCCAGAAAAATAGGCGAGCTAATTACTTAGAGCTAAGTGCTCTATGGAGTGACGCTGTTGGGAGACGAATTTCGAGATCCACAACGCACAGGGAGGCTCATAAAATGGGTTTTGGCACTTATAAGGTAAATTTTTTAATAAGCAAAATTGCGGTAGGAAAATAAGAAATGACAATATTTTGCTTTAGGCCAAAGAAAAGCCGCTTTTAATACTGCAGCAGAAGAAAAATAGAGTAAGGTGGGCAAGACAACATAAGGATTGGACAACTCAGCAATGGCGTGCAATACAATGGAGTGATGAGGCCAGATTTGAAGTGTGTGTTGGAGACAGTCGCAGTCGAGTTATTCGAAAAAAAAAAATGAGGCGTTTCATCCGGACTGTCTCAAACGAAAGGTGAAATTTCCTGCATCAGTCATGATCTGGGGTAGCATGTCAGCTAAAGGAGTGGGAAAACTTCATTTTATTGACGGCATTGTGAATACGGACAAATATTTAGCCATTTTGGAAGAATCGCTCTTACCGATCATGGAAGAATGCTTGACATCCCGCCAAGAATTTGTGTTTCAGCAAGATGGTGCAGCATGTCACACCTCAAAGAAAGCATTAAAGTGGATAAAGGATAATGGTATTGCACTTTTAGAATGGGTTTCTAGCAGTCCGGATCTATCACCAATAGAAACTTTGTGGCATGAGATGAAAAAGGTGCTACGAAAACATCCTGCTAGAAATATCCCTGAGCTGAAGCAAAGACTTCAGGAAATATGGGATTCTTTTACACCGGAATTATGTCAAGGCTTGGTTAATACTATGCCCCAACGAATTGCGGCTGTAATAAAAAATAAAGGCGATGTTACCCAGTGGTGAATTTTAAAATTGTTTTGTTAGTTTTACGCTACTTGTTCTTATTTTCTCTATTTGTCTTTATTTTCTGTTAGATATTGGTTTTCGTTGCTTCATATTTATTTATTATGTTTAAAATACTGTTTAAGAGATAAATAAATTTACAGGTTAATGTTGTACTTTTATTTTTGCTTCATAAAAACAAAATTTCTGCCAAATCCTATGGTGGGCCAACTGAAATGGGAAGGGGCTCGTAAAAGCAAATATCAGATTTATCACTGACAGTTTACGGAAACAAACACACATGATTTTAATATTCCTTGCCATGGATAATATGTACGTTTTTCCCCTAGTAAAATAATGAAAATAATTTTTACTAGTAAAACAATTGACCCCTTCTACTGCACATATTGCCTTATATAATCTATACGATTAATATACGCTTGAAGGAGAAAGCTGTTTAGACAGCAGATAGCTAGTTATAAAAAGATCTACAAAATAACAAGAAAAATAATAGAAATAATAACAAAAACAACGATAGGAAACATATTAAAAGCAAATAAGACAAATTAAAACAAATAAAAAACAAGTAAATAATTCATATGAAACAAATTAAACAAAATAAAACATAGGAATAAGCATGAGAATAAGCGCACCTGAAAACCCATAGCAAACAGCCATTGTTAGTCGTCAGCGATGCCACCGGACATATGCCGGATAAAATTTTATCTGAACATTTTTTTATACATATTGGGCATCCTGTAGGTAGTAATGTAATAGTCCTAGATAACATCGCACTTGACCCTATCCCGAGAAGAATTGATGGTAAAGTTCGCCAAGTTGATCCCTTGATATCCTCTTCTTGTCTCTCCAAGCCAATGTGATTCAATTTGTTAATAACGATAAGATTACCGCTGCAGAAGCAGTTACATTAACTTAAACAACTCAATCTGCGATTCCTCGTTTAGCTTCGGTTCGATGATAGCGCTCTGATAACACCACCAGGCACTTTTAATGGCAGCCCAGACGGATGCGAAAGTAAACAGTCTTCCATTATCCCAGACGCGTCTCCGTAAGCTGACAAACAAGCCGTATACCAGATATAAACAGTTTCGACTTGTTTTTGTTAGTTATGAAAGACTGGGCTGCTTATCGACATATACATAAGGTGTCGCGAAATTGTGAATTACGACCACAAGATTTCAAAGTACTTTGCGAGCTGTTTTTTTTCATCGTTTTCATATAAAAATGTTGTTAGGAGGATATACAGGGTGGAATTGAATGCATATTTACACCGAAAAAAAAAATATTTCCAAATTATTATTTAAATCCCCTTATTAGACTGTTACTGATCGCTGGAGGTCTCTATTCATTCATAGTTCTCAGTTTAACTCGGTGTCGGTCTGGTGCGACGTTGCCAAATTTAAATATTTTTATAGCAATTGGACATAGTAATAAGCCGTTGCCTATTTGAGAAATGTTCATGTATTTTCTTGCTCATTTAATAATAATTTAAAATAAGTATTAAAATATGTAATGAATCTATATATTTTTTTAAAAAGTATAACATATAAGTTTCAGTATAAAAATATTTAATATTAAGGTTATAAAACTCGAAATAATAAAGCGTTTACATGTCATTTTATGCTATACGTAGAGTATTGTGTTATATTTTTTACGCCAAATAGCAATGCATTAAAGCATTAAAAGATGAACATATACCTAATAAGTTATAAAGTGCGTAAGAATTTTTTTGGCCTACTGTATCAGTGTATTAAGTAAAAAATAAAAATCACTTGTCGATTACGTTTTTTATTTTTATTTTTGTAGTACACTTAAAATTATTGTATACAAATTATTATAATTAATGGAGAAAACAATAATACGTAGCAATAGTAAACTTATAAATATGGCTCCAATGTATGGTGGTGTTGCGTCGAAAATGCGCTAGCGGCAAGTAGGTTGTACAAAGAACGATGGCAAAATCAGCACATTCCAAGTGCATATTCAATTCTCCAGTGCTTTCAGCGGGAAGTGTTGTTCCACGAGAAAAAGAACGTGACAGTCAAGTTAACCGTAATACAGTGATCGAAACTGTTGAAGAAGACTCCTAAAATAGCACAGCAAGTAGGAACCTCCGCCTGCACTGTACATGGCATATTACGACGCCAGCTATTACATCCCTATCATCCAATTCAGTAGATTTTACCAGTCGATTTTGAATAATGGGTCTAGGTGGTATTTACAACAATGTAAAATGTAAGTATGAAAGTAAATTTTCCCACTTATGTTTGCGCAACAGATGAGGCAACCCCTTAGAACCTTATAATTTTAAGGCAAAGGCAAAATGTTGAAAATGCCCTCTATTCAGTTCTAGAGACATTGCTCAGAATGTCCTCTAACACTATGAAGAATTTACCACAAGTGTTGTAATGATTCAGGCTGAATGTCATAAATATTTGTCTTTAAATGGCCCCACAGAAAAAAGTCCAACGTAGACATCATGCCATTCTGTAGGTTATCCTCTTTCAATCCATTCTTGAATTGTTTCGTTTAAGACTTGTCTCCAAGGTTACTGCTGAATTCTTGGTATACACCTCACGAAACCTTCTTGAATTATTTTCTGGCTAGTAACGACTGTTATGGCTATTTACTTGGACTTTTTTATGAGATCATTTAAAGAAAAATCTCTATTTTGAAAGCAATTACAAAATCAGGTTATAAAATTCATTGTGTGTCTGGCCTCTCTAAAGACCTAGCCCGTTCATTTTCTGTTTATTAACAAATCATAGAACGTCTTTTTTGGAAACTCCGCGTCGTGTTTGGAATGTAGAAGTAGACCTTAGCGTCCCAGAAGTAATGAAGTTCGAAGGGCATCTCTACTCGAGGAGGGTATATTAAAACGTAATTTAAATTTGGGTTCGTTAGGTTCTTCCCAAGTAAACTTCTTTAGTGGAGAACAAATCGATAAGTTAAGTTTGCTTACAGGAATATTCATTTAAGTGTACCTTTCGTTGAAAACAAATTATAACATACACTATAAAAAATTGTGCATTTTAACACCTGTGTTAATTGAGATCTACACGGAACTGTGTTACTTTTACACTTTAACTATATATCGTAGTATGTTAAAGGTTTATCGCAATCCATTGTGTTAATATTACAAATGTTATGTGTAACTATTGCACATTTGATTGTGTTATATACCGATAATATTTACAAAATTAAAGTAAAAATTTTTTTATAAAATATATTTTAATTCAGTTCAAATGAACAGTAATACCACACTGCGTAAAAGGTACTGTGTAAATGAGATTTGCCAAGATGTAATTCTGGATGTGGAAAATTTCTGTGTTAATCTGGATCATTATCAGATCTGGTATTATACTGAATTATAATATTTACCAACAATGTGTTAAAAAAGCACCAATTTTCGTTAACTTAACAAACCTCTATATTCCATCTAACTGAACACAGCAACTAAACAAGATCATAATGGCGTATTGCGTGGTGGCATTGCTGATGTACTGCAATTATGAACAATCAGTCAGGAAGGATATACAGATAAAGAAAATATTTAACCGATCATGGGGAGATTTTATTACATACATTTCAAATGCATGGGGTATTGGTGGGAAGATGACACACGGCAGAGAGGGCTTAGTCAGTACTCCCCTACTCTCCTACGCCCACGGCCGAACGCCAAACGAATAGTGTGCTATATGAATACTGGTTTAGTCCGCCAAAATAGGGGAGGACGCGTCAAGCTTGGACGGAGAGCAGTGGAAGGGATTATTCTTAGCATTTCATATGATCGGTTAAATATTTTCCCTATCTGTATAGAACATAGGGATGTGTTATTTCAACACATATTGGTACTCTTTTAACACATTATTGAAAAAATTATACAGATTTATTATATTTTTTTAGTTATTAGTAATTTTAACATAACTTATAAAGAGTGAGATTGTGTTAAGCTATTAACATTGAAATTTTATATATCCTGAAGTATTCAATGGAAAATGTTATTTACACAACTTTTTTATAGTGTATGTTAGATCATAACAGATATTTGGCATATATTCGTATAAAAATTGTATATGTTGCACCTACAAATTCTATCGATGAAAATAGTTAGGGTTTGTTACAACAACACAATCTTTTATTCAAAGCTTAATAAGAGGGTTACAGCGTGTTACAGTATTTTGTTTGACAACTTATGTCATAAAATTATAGGGAACTGTAATTGTTCATAGTAATAAATAGTTAAAAGTGTTACTTACTTGGTTTGTATTTTTATTCTTGTAATTAGGTGTTTATTTCTTTTAAATAAATAACGTTAAGCATATAACCCAAATTATCTAAAGACCTGTCAATGCTACAGACACTTTACTGGAATACTTTTTTTACAAAAATTGATCGGAAATTTTAAAAATGTCAATGACGTAGGTACTTTTTTCCTTCAAAAATATACCTTGTCCATTCTGTAACTACCAGTAATAATTTGTTTTCTATCACGCACGCCTACTGAGATACAGGGTGTTATATTTAAAAAAGCTATCACTATTTTAGCCACATGTGAAATTTTTCAAGGGGTCAAATTGATGCTTAGACATTTGATTTGAACTAGCATCAGAGGAGGCTTTGACCATCTTAAGCGGACTTTACACTAACAATTTATTGACGAAGAAATTGATGAATTAATTTATCAATTTCTTCAAAGTCGCACTTTGCTTTTACACTTGTTCAGGGCCTTGTCAAGTTTCTTAACAATTTTGCTGTCAGATGTCACCCATACCAATGTAAACGCAATTTTAACTTTTGACGTTATATCATTTCCATTTGTTTACAAAACAAAAACTGTTATATGTTACGGCAAAAAAGGGAGAAATTGTTAAAAAAAGCTTCCATTGTGTTTATTATTGCTGCTGCTCGGTTACTGGTTAAATGTAAATCATCATATCTTCTAATCTCACTTTTTGCATTTATTTTAGGTTGGTATACCTGAATTGAAGTAAAAATTGACGAAAAAAAAGTTTTAAGTCGTCAATAACTTGACGAAGTTCTTCATCAATTAATTTGTTAAGTTTTCGTATTACATTTGTCAATTAACTTGACGAAGCCACTTGATTAATTAATTGACAAAGAAATTGTTAATATAAAGTGGACTTTATAATGAAAATTATTTTCTCAATATTTTTGCACTCTTAATGTTGTTTAACGAGAGAGAATAATACTGCGGAATTTCTTCGTAAATCCATACTCAAATAATATATTATTTAATATATTTAACAACTGAGGGATTAAACATTTCACAAACTTGTTTCGCAGCATGACTATGACATGTAATATTAGTGCCTCGGTTAATCACATTAAACTACACAGCGCAGCAAAACAGCCGGCTACAAAGGATAAATATTTCAGTTTAATTTACTGGTAAAACACTGGCCACATAAGTTATTATTTTCCAAAGCCGACGACGCCACGTTCATATTTCTTAATTATACATAATCTTGTAGAGCAACTACAATTTGTATGTTATTACACTGTACAAAGGCTGTGGCTACGAGTAAAATCCTGAATATTACCGTCTCTTGTAATTGTGACTTTTATTACTACAAAAAAAACGCAGGCGCTTCAAATTTGTAGTAAAAACAGATTGAGAACAGCAAGAAACAAAATTAATCACTTTTGGTATTTGTTCTGTTGCACAAAATCATGAAAAATATAGGGTGTTTTATGAAGTTCTTCCGACATTAATACATACGTCAAAAGTCTTGGACCCCCCGTCATTCTTGTTAAAGAAATCTTTTTGACAGAAAACCCAAATATATTTATAAAAGTATATTGTTTTCTGAATCTTTTTCTGTGAAAAGAATATGTTCGATAAACTGAGTACTTAGAAAATTAAAAACCAGTAAATGTGTGACATTTTAGACAAAATTTATTAAATAAAAAAAAAGTAACAAAGTAAGTTCGTTACTTGACTAATAGTCGGTATGACCTCCACCACGTTTCAATAGCATATTGACACGTCTGTGCCTTGAGATAATCAAGCGGTTAACGATCTCTTGCGAAATATTGTTCCATTCCTCTTCTGCTGCCACGACTAACTCATCTGCAGTCTGAGATGGAGGAATATGATTATTAATGACTAGAAATCCCACATGTTTTTAATAGGATTCATGTCAGGAGAGTTGGCTGGCCAATCTAATCGTAAGCGTTGTCGTATATAAACACAATTTTTTTACCTAATTCATTACGTAGGGGGTAGATAATGGACGTAATAACTTGTTCGATGTAAATTCGACTGGTCATATTCTGTGGTATGCGAATTAATGGGGTGCAGCGGTTGAATATTATTCCACCCCAAAACATTATGGTACCCTCTTCATACGGACCAACTTCACGGAGAAATGAGGTCGCTGTTGACAACCTGGTTCTCTCCAGACTCTTTCTCGATTGTCATCAGAAACTAGCCCAATTCTGGTTTCGTCTGTAAATAAGACCAACCGCCACTGGTGTAAAAGCCAACCCCTATGCTCTCGCGCCCACTGCAGACGGGTAGTCTTCGAATAGTAGGTGTCGATATAACACGGCGAAACGTAGGTTGAAAGTGGTCTCTGAGAGCTGAAGCTGAAGATGTGCAGTGTCTACGGGCATATTGCACTAAATATCGATCCTCCCTTTCATTAGATACTCGAGGACGTTCACTACGTGGTCTGTTTTCCCCTGTATCAAATTCTGTGTATTTTTCGTACAACAGATGATCTAGGAATGCCCAACATGTTCGATATCTGATATTTGGAATGTTGATGGTCTGCTATTTTTTTTTGTCTTTTTTGTTCCCTAACTGCATGTACTTTTTTTCACATTAAGAAAAACCAGTAGGTTTAGTCGAATCATTTTATATACAGGAGGTCAAAGACTTTTGACGTTGTGTGTATAATATGACCTTTAAGTTATTTTTAGTAAAAAAGTTCATGTGAACATGCGTCCGATTCACTTTATTTATTGAGCAATACGAATTTGAAAATAAAATAATTGTAATTAGTTTTCCAACCCGACATGTTGTAATACAGTGGATTGAGGTCTGGAGACCAGGTTGGCCAAATGTATGGCCTATCTCGACCGATCCAGCAACCAGGGTAATACTCATTTAGGTGAGTTCAGAAATACTAGGAAGAAATTGGGTATATCTGCATGAGTAATTTTGTTTGTTTCTCAAATTGTAATTTGTGGGGATTGATTTCAACCTGCTTACCCTGTGTATGTATCCATTTGAAAGTATGTTATAATTTTCAAAACATATAGGCGCAGTTCGGCGCAGGGTACCGGTAAGCGGGAAACCGCTTTCACTGTGTCCGCTTTAGCCTGCTTTAAACTGTTGTTTTCATATCAATTTAAATATACAATGACAAATTTCATAGCTTATAAGTACGTATTCGGCGCCGGTTACCAGTAAGTGGAAACCTGCTTCCACTGTGTCTGTACCTTTACGCACAACTAGCGCCCTCTGGGATACTTGACAAAACTACTTTCTTAATTATATTCAGATATACTATCTGCAATCCTATAGGAGTTTCGGAGATATTTGCAAAAACAAAATTTTAGGCCCAATTGCAAAAATGAGAAATCAGAAAAACAAAATAATACGGGTCAAATAATTTCTCACGTATATTCTATACTTAATTTTGACCTAGTATTTGTGAATCGCCCTGTATGCCTTTAAAGTAATGTACGTCATAAAACCTTAAACAAAAATACAATTTAAAAGTAATATTTATATATCAAATAAAAGGAGACATTCGCGAAGAGAAGAAATATTTATTTTACCTTGTAACTCATAACTCCAAATTTTACTTTCTCGCGACTTTTTCGTTAAAGTAATATGAGTAGCTCTTCACGAATTAGAATAAGGAGAATTTACATGCACCAGAAAAGAACGAAGGGGCAAAAAGTGCGCCTATTTTATGGGGCAAAGCTTTTACCTCGTACAAGCGTCAGAGCAGACATTACTTCTCCATGCTTTCGGCTTAAACCGGATGTATTTGTAGAACGACCGAGATGTTTCCGCTGTGACGATTCTCTGTACGCAGAGAAAACAATTTATTTGAAACTCACACTATCTTTATGCAGAACTGTTGCAACATATCGTTTAATTCCAAGAAACTGTCTTTTTGTCACAATTAATCAACTAATTGCTTTCGCAGAGTAGCTGTAAAAGAGCGAAATTAACAGATACATAACGTACATAATGTATATCAGGAAATTTGTGAATTAAACGTGAATATGTCTGTCAATGATGACGTGGAAAGGTGCAATTTTTTAACAATGGTGTCTACTGTAAGTGTTTTTTGTGCTAAAAATAGAAAAAATTAACATACCAGTGACAGAAAAAGAATTATAATTATTTAGAACTGTAATATTTAAAATTTTGTAAAATTGCACTGCATGCTTATATTAAATTTATTGCCTTACATAAGGATTTACTAAGGAATTATTAGCAAAAAGAAAATTAAAAAAGACCGCGGTTATTTTGTTGAACGGAGATAAATGTGCCAAACTGTTCAGTAAACATTGTGTTGGCTACAGGTATATCAAGAGGAAATAAGTAACAATAAATAAAAATCATTTAACATCTCTATGGAACCAGATAAACAAATTTGAAACTGTGAAACTTGACTTACGTTTAATACATTTGCAATATTTGAGAACGAAAACAGAAACTTTTTCGAAACGGCAAAAAATACGATAATGCGCGATAATAATGTGATTTTTATTATATTTTTACATACACTTTTTGGTTAGGCAAACTTAATTTCACAAATAACCCTTGATTGATCCTTTTGGCGCAAGAGTTTACTCAATTAATCTTTATTTTTTCTGAAGTGTGGCAAAATACCCAATTAGACTAAAGAAAAACGTATCTATTTAATAAATTTAAAATTTTTGAAATCTTTAAAATGGTTCCACATGTTGAAATGACCCTACTATTAATAATTTCAACACCGCTATATGGATTATTCCCTTTTCTCAGTGTAGCTGTACATACCTCCCGGAACTATACGAATTCCTTTGCGTTATTATATTGTTAAGGTTGCGCTGAATCCATACAGTGAGGCTTTCTTACCAGACGTGATGACATTTTTACACAGAAAAATAATAAGGCCTTGTTTATCAGCTCTGAAACAACCCAGACATGTTAGCCGGCTTTCGGAATGGGCTCATAAAAGAACGAAGTTTTCTCTCAGATGTACTGTCCTGCCACTTGGGGAATTCCAAGGTGTACTCCGATTTTAAAATTGTTTTATATAATTACCTCTGGTATCTGTGTGTAGCGTACAGTTCATCTAAAAATAATTTAGATTAAAATTTAGACAGAAGCGTACATGCTATTTTGTTCTATGCACAAAACTATGTAAAAAAAAACAAATTAAACTTGAAATTTAATTTTGTAATATTGCACTATTTAAATAAATATAAAATAAACGATAACATTTCCTAGTCAATGGAAAAGTTTATGGCTAGACGTGTCAGCTTGAATGGATTTGTTGTCAAGAATTTTTAGATTTAATTAGTTGGTTATATTTGTTGACGTCACAATAATTGGGAAAAACTTTTTTTGTTGTAACTGATAAAAATAACACCTCCAATCCAGTCGCCTCCAATCTTGTAAAGGTTCTATGATCAGGAATGAGGCGCTCTGGATACCTTCCTCAATATAGTTTGTAATGAGGGGTAGAGGTATTATTATTACTGCAATTATAACTCTACAGCTCTTCTTGAATTTTTTTGTGACTCGCCGTAAATGAGCAACATGTAAAATTTTTCTGAATGAGAAAATATTTTGTAAGTACAGAAGTTATATGTTTGACGTTCGTATTGAGTAATGACAGGTATTCAATTATTTTCCAACGACTACATGATCCTTGCACCGCTAATGTGATTTTTATTATTATTATTATTGAATTAAATTTAGGCAAAGGAAAATCCTATATTGCCCTTTTACAAAGTATCTAAGCACAAATATAATACATAAAAAGGAAAAAAAAATAAAATAAAAATTAATATTATCTATAAGTTGGACCTCCATTAACGATCCAAGCGATTTTTTAAACTGTTCACAGTGGGAGCACTAATCACTTCTTCAGGTAAATTATTCCATGTGTTTAACACACGACACCACCAAAAATGCTGCCTACATGTAGTACGAAAGCGTTCATGAGACAATTTAAGTCTATGACTTCTAAGTCTTGCATCTCTACTGGGAAGAAAAAAGTTCAAGTTTGTACCGAATAAGTTGTTAAGAGTACGATAAGTCATAATTAAGTCACTTCTCACTCGTCTTCTGTAAAGTGTTGGTAACTTCATAATCTTTAGCCTCTCTTCATACATCAAATCGCGAAGATTATATGGTATTCTAGATGCTCGATGCTGTATACGTTCAATTATGTTTATATCTTTTGCAAAATACGGAGACCAAACTGGGGCTGCAAATTCTAAAATTGGGCGGATATATGTAGAAAACAGTTTATTCATTGTGGATGGTGAAATGACTTGTTAATCAAATATAACATTTTGTTAGTCTTTTTCACCATAGAAGAAATGTGCGGCTCCCATTTTAAATCTTCAGATATGATAACACCTAAGTCACACTGGGTAGATACGGACTCTAACTGATGATTCTCAATAGAGTAACTAATTCTAGGATTATTTCTACCAAGATAAAGAATGCAGCACTTATCTATATTCAATTTGAGGAGCCAAGTGGAGCACCATTTTTGCAATGTATCTAGATCATGTTGAATTTCAATTTGCGAAGTGAACGGATTTCCATATAATTTAGTGTCATCTGCATAGAAGGAAACTTTGGACTTAAGCATGGGTGGAATATCACACATATATATATATATATATATATATATATATATATATATATACGAGAAATAGCAGAGGGCCTAATATGGATCCTTGTGGCACTCCACTCGTAACAGGAGCTGAAACAGAGAAGGAGCTACTCACTCTGACACAGAAGGTCTTATTATTGATGTAAGCCTCAATCCTCCAACTTTATGAGTAAACGTTGTAGTGGGACTTTGTCAAAGGCTCTTGTAAAGTCTAAATATATAACATCAATGGGATTGCCAATATCAATTTGTCTAGTCCAGTCATTCAAACATGTCAGTAAGTTGGTAAGAACCGATTTTTCACGTACAAATCCATGTTGTTCTTGTGGGATGATAGAGCTTTCTAGAAGAAACGGGCGCATTTCATCAACTATGATAGTTTCCATTAATTTAAGAGGAACTGAGAGTAGGCTAATGGGCCGGTAGTTAGCAGAACAGAATTTATCACCTTTTTTAAATACTGATGTTATGACTGAAGAATGCCAATTCTTGGGTAATTCTCCTGAATTAAAAGATGCGGGCATAATGTGCCTCAAAGGTTCTATTAAACTATGAGAACATTGCTTCAGAATTTTTGGAGTAATATTGTCAAGACCAGGGGCAGAAGAAGCCCTAAGTTTTTTAATTGCTGCTGCTATCTTGTCAGCACTAAATATGCCATCATTCAAAGAGGGTTTGTTTTTTAGCAACGAGGTAACAGTAGGAGTTACATTCATATGTTCCGTGGTATAGACTGAAGAAAATTCTGTTACAAACATGTTAGCAGTTTCTACATAATCCTGGCAGAAGTCTCCACTTGGTGTTTTAAGTAAAGGAATTTCTACTTTTCCAGAGATTGCAGATCTTATATATTTATAAAACCTTTTATGGTCCGTGGAATTTGCAATATCAGTTTCGTATTTCATCCGAGTTTGCCTAATCTTGCATTTTAAATTTTCAGAAATTATACGATGGTGTCGATAATCTTCGCGTCTCAAAGTACGTTTGTATTTTTTCCACAACTGGTGTTTGTGTATTCTTTCTTTCCTTAAGTAGTTATCAATCCATGGTTTGTTTGGCGTAACAATATATATTTTTTTGAAAGACGAACTTTGGATCTAAGTTTGTAGAGTCTTATAAAAGGTGTCCTATGACATATTTGCATTAGTAATTTGTGTTATCGTATCCCAGTTTTGTATTTCCAAATTTGATTTCAATCTACCAAAGTTTAAAAATATCTTGTCTAAACTCAGATTTCTTGCCAAATTGTACTTAAAATATTGCAACTTTAGAGAAATTACAGCATGATCGGAGATACCCACAGGTGGCAAATAATCAGGAGAAGAACAAATGCTAGTATTATTAGTAAGTACTAAATCAAGAGTGGAAGGATTTTGACCTTGTCTATACCGAATATGTTCAGTTACTAGTTGTTCCAGATGATTATTAAAGAGCAAGTCAATAAACATATATTCAGAATTGATGACGACAGGAAAAGTAGGATTTGGCCATTTTATATAAGGAAAATTAAAGTCGCCAAAAATTAGGGTATTAACATGTTCCGTCACTGCTGAAGAGATGTGGTTAAAAAGGTTTAGGTGGTATTTCTCTTGAGATTCTTTAAGATGATATTGTTTATAAGTACTTTTAAATGGAAAGTAATGCAGAATAATTTCTCTAACAAAAGATTATTAAATAAAAAAGAGAGCTTTTCGACAGGAAAAAAAATTGGGTATGTTTCTGGAGAAGATATAATTGATGACGTCATTAGTCGTTACTGTCAAATCCCAAAAATAATACTTCCGATTGAAAATGTAGCTTACCTCATCCCAGAACACCACGTGTCCCAAATTTTAATTATTTTTTTTGTATTTTTTGTATCCTCACATACTATCGAAGTTGAGACACCCTGTACGTTGTTTCGAATCACAGTTTCTTTGTCATTACATTCTATTCCCTTTCGGAGCTCTGTATTGAAAATTGATATAAATTTTTTTGGTACTTATTGTACGTTATGAGATTTCCAGCAGTTGAAGTAGTATCTCACGAAGTACCTTTTCAAGAGGGCCAAATACAGTTCAGATGCGTTTGAATGTATGAAAGCGTCTTTGCAGCACGATAAAATATAAAATCTTTCATACGTCACCGGTCTTTTAGGTGTCTTATCATATTTATAAACGGAAGAAATTTCGCGAAATTGAGACCTTACGAGGCGAGGTTGTTTCCTCGGATGCCATTTTCTGCGAGTTTGCTTAAGGACGGGAAAAAAGGATATTACATTTTTTATTTATCCATAACGATAACGTAAAGTGTTTTATGCAAGGCCGGGTGATAAAGTGAATTTTATAGTAAAATTTTTAAGGCGATAATTGTCATTTTAACGCCATCGGGCGTTAATTACTGTACTTAGTTAGTTGCACTAAATATTCACTCTCGTTTAATAGTGTGTACTCTATTTTTATTGAAGGAAAATATCATGTTGTGTATCACATTTTATGAAAAAAGATAAAGAACTACAAACAATAAGTTACAGTTTAGTTAGATGAATATAATTATAAATATACATTTTTATTTACAATACAGTACGGAATATTTATATAAATATTTCAGAATTTGTCCTGTTCATTTTCTACTTGTCCTGCAGGACTACTTTTTGTAAGTTCAATAATACTAATATTTTTGGAAAATTCTATGGAAGATTCAGAGCATCTGCTAGTTAAAGGCATATTGTTTGACACAAAATTTTCAACATAGCCTTTAGCAACAGGAGTTGATTTCCAACCACCATGGCGCTTAATATTATATCTGCTCCAGCGTTGGCTAATAAAGCAGCCGAAGAATGTCCAAAGCAATGCCCGGTATATGCCTTTGGGTTTGGTAATTTGAGATAATTTGTTATTTTGTACAGAATCTGACTCAACGTATTCTTCTCAATCACTTCCTTGAAGCATTTATTATTGTTATAATATACAAAAAAAAAACTCGATGCTCAGTATCCGATTGAAGAAGAGACGCATATCTTCTGTGCATATCCAAATATCTTGGTGACTTGTTTTAAAAATCAATTATACTAAATATGCGCTGTATTTTAGCCTTGGATTTTTTTATAATTACTGGCAAAGTTTTATCTAAATTCGAATAGCATCTACTATTTTATAGTATATAACTTTTCTTTACGACAAGCTCCACATATGCAAAAAATGAGTGCAGCCTAATTAAAAAAGTAATGTAAATACATTTTATTTTACATTTGAAAATATCAACTAACCTTGATCATTAAAAATATTTCATGGGGGGCATCTCTCAGAAAAGTATCAATATCCTCTCTAATCAATATTCGTAACTTCAGCTTTCATTTTAAGAATGTTGCATTAATCTTGAATGGTTGCTAATGTCGATGTTATGATGTAAAAGTACCGTTGCCTTTAACATAGAATAATACGACCACAAAAAATGTGCGACAGTGACAAGTACCATAGGTATATCCCGAAAACATTATTGAAGCAATCATTCAGCCTTTTCGTAACGAATTTGGGAAAAATTTCATTTTTCAAGACGACAATGTGAGACCACATCGCACGCAATTGGTACAAACCATGGTGTAGGAAGTGAATATCCAAAGAATACATTGACCAGCAAACTTACCAGACATGAATCCCATTGAACATATGTGAGATGACCTTGGCAGAGCAGTATCGTGTAGAAAAAACTATATAACCCTTCAGGATTTGACTGTAGCAGTTTAAAAAAAAGTGAGACAATATGTCTGTTCATTCTACTGATAACCTGATTCACGGAATGTCGAGACGCGTTGGCCAATTTATTAAAAGAAGAGGCGATTACGCAGACTATTAAATTATGTTTTTGAAATGATTCTCAAGAATAAAAATTTATTACCTTAAAATTTGTTCACATTTTTCGTCACTTAGCTTGGTATTAAAACGAAAAATAAGGTCTACCCATTTTGAAATTATAATTTAATTATTTTATAAAATACCTAGGAAGACCAAGACTTTTTCAGGATGTGTTTGTTTGGACAATAGCAACACATTTTTTTGTCATTTTCTTTCTCTTTGTTTTATTATTATTTATTATTTTTTGTTTTGTCTATTGACTTATTTATACCTAATATATAACTATTATTTGTTTTGTCTAAATTTTTCTAATTCTATGTTTATTTATTGGGCAATATCACAACACAATAAGATATTGTGTACTTGGCTATACTTTTAATATTAACAAAAAAACACTAATATTTTACAATATAATATACGATCCTGTTGTGAACATATGTTCTGAATAAACTTTACTTACGGTTTCCATTTTAAATATCAAAATTAAATTCTGAAACATCTGTCACACGTTCAAGAAAATAATGTCTATTATCAGACAAATTAATTTCATTCTTGTTCTGTATTTTATTTCAGTATTTGTAGTATTTTAGTATTCAAAATAACTGGAAATGTACATGGAACCAGAAAGCAAATAGTCGTGCATCTGAATAATAAATATTTTGTTGCCGTTTTATACTTTTAAGCAAGGCTGCATTCGAATAAATCAACAAACAAAAACTTCTAATCGACATTCATGGAAATTCCTGCTGTTAGACAAAGCCCTTTGCATCCGTGATTCCGAATTTATTGGTTGCTTTTATGCATCGTAAAGCTTAACAGGAGGTTTATTATTGCTCGCTTTTAGGTTAATTAAAAGTCTTAAAATTTTACTAGCAGCCTCACTTTATGACTTCTCCTTCTTGGTTTACAAGTAAGTTTAGTGTACTTTTTAAAATGATATTAATTCTCTTATTATTACTTTACTTTTAATGTTTTATTCAATTTCAAAATTATTTCTTTTTAATAAAAAAATACGAGGCTCGATCAAAATGTTCTAGAATTCTTTGGATTATGTGGCAACCAACATTGTGCACAACAAAACCTCAAATATCACCATTGTTGATTATATCAGCTCATTATGGAGGTACAGTGGTTTTTCTAGAAGCATTTCATTTGTTGAAAATTTCCAAACCATTCAAACTATTTTTGAGCATGAAGTTTTGAATCAGTCAAGGCGCCATAAATGATTTAATTGGTTTAATAAAAGCCAACAGTCAGTTGTCGGTGATAATCATTCTGGACGACAATCAACATCGACGACGAGTGTCATACTGCACGAGTAAATGACTTGTGCCGTCAAAACGTCGATTCAGTTTGACATCCGAAAAATAACCAAGGAGTATAACATTTCGTTTGGTCTGAGTGAAGAGGTTCTAAGAGGAAAACTGGAAATGAGTTGTGTTGTAGAGATTGTCTTGTTTCCTGGTTCATAATTGAGGATCAGACACAATATCGTGTCAATTCCATGAGGCTCTCTTAAAAGGACGACATACTCCTTAAGCGTATCTTAACAGCTGACGAAATATTGGCTTATAGTTATAATGTGGGAACCAAAGCCTAGTCATCACAATCGAAAAGCAAAACTTCTTCGAAATCCAAGAGAGCATCTTAGAGAGGTAATGCTGTCTGCCACCTTTGGATATATATCTAAATCAAGTGCCTGTACAACCATACTGTGTCTCAAGAATGTTATCATTAAACCAGATGTAAGATGCCCATTACCTCAGGACTCGCCTGTGGAATGGGGTCATCAGGAAGATCCCCTTCTACAGGCAGATACTAAGAGTATATTTTCCAAGTTCGCGTTTGACAGATCATACACAATACTCATCAGGAATGAGAGAGTCCACCAGTGAAGATGTAATCAATATTCATAAACGGATTAAAGAAAGGAGGTGCAGGATGGGGGATCTAATCCAGGTCCCTACATACCCGATATCAATGAACAATGGATATGAATGCTACCGTAGTACAAAAGTGAATAGCAGGTATATCCATAGCTGCCAAAGAAATTATCCGTAGGCATAAAACGGGCAAAACTGTCGAATGTACACAGATAGCAGACAATCTGATCTTACGTCATAAGATAAATATTAGATAAGCATGGGAATGCCTTGATACTGGTAGTGGCTTCAACCGACAACAACATATCTGTATGCTGAGTTAAAAGATACGAGAGATCCAATCACAAAGAAGCTTTAGGAATCTCATTAACAAGAGAATCCGTGTTGGAAAATGGTGGCCTTCTATGGCCTATATTAGAGAGCTCTCTCTGAGCTACCTTTTCTCTTTGATAGACTGATTAGCGGCTCAGGTGGATTGATATTCTAATAGGAGAAAGTACAAGGGGCCTATGTGTTGCAGTCCTCACAATTCAAGATTCCAGATTCTAGATTACCCCCCTCTCTAAATGAGTAGCATTATTAAGATCGTGGAACATTGCGACATGATCTATTGTATTGTCTATTTACTTTATTTATCTTCCGAAAATGCAATGGGAGGACATGAGCTTTGCATACTGTACGTATATAGAGCTATGGCAATTTTGTTTCTATTATGTTTCACATTATATTATAATATTAACAGAGTTTTATTACCCTCTATGCAACTTTTTTGCTAATATTTATTTTTCAAATTAATAAAAGGTCATTGATCAGTAGAGACAAGCAAACTGTTGGTTACTGCGTATACAGTTTAAATGGTCAGAATAAATAAAAAAATATCCCCATTTGCCACCTCTCTCTACCATAAAAAGCCCATATTCCGAACAAAATGCGAACGTATATGAATTATGGCCCTGATATTAAACGTAGAAACACAATTCCCGCCAAATTACACCCCGCTAATTTGATATGTTTTCGTAGCATTACGGTAATGTTGCCCCATTAAAACTAATTAGCTTTTGTTCTATAACATTTCGGGATATCAAATTATGTAGTTGTTCCCCACGTGGTCCGTATTGTAATGGCCTACTCATGTACGTGTGAAAACGTTAATCGAGCTCGAACTCTCCCAGAAGTTTTCAACACACGCAGACCCGGAGTTAGTTAGCGATGTTTAATTGTTTCTCGGAGCCGACTTGATTAACGAAATATATCGCATTACCCGAGTATTATAGCAACACCTTAGGATGTTTAGGGGGGCGTGGTCTATGGTAGTCGTAGGTAACTCTCGTCAAAACAGTGAAATCTGAAGTTGTTCAAAATGTATACTTTACTTTTAACATTTTTGTGCCGGATGATGGTTAGACTTTCCATGTAGATATATACAGTATACGCCAAAAGTATGGAATAAATTCAATAAAAACGAAACAATTATTTTTTGGGAAAAATCCTCGAACAGGTCGATTTTTAATTTAAAGAATTCATATTTTAGCGTAAAATGCAATTTTCAAATGTCATTTGTTTTCGAGTAATGACGTCATCGATTTTTTTTTTAAATGGCAACACCATATGTTTTTCCTAGATTCTGAAAGGTCGTTTAATTCTCTATCAGACAGTACTAAAATTTTGCCCTCTTACATAGAAAAGTATTCGTTTAAATGACGATTGAATGTTAGAAAACGTAAATTTTATCCATAAAAAAGTAACAATTCTGAGGTATGTAAAATAAAATACAATTGATTAAATTTTATACTTAAATTAAATGTTCGAATTGCCATCCACCAACTTGTTGACAATGCGCAAGTCTGTGAAGAAATTCTTCTTGCACATTATGAATGATTTCTGGGGTAACTCTGCGTATTTCGTCCCGAATGGGATTTTGAAGTTCTTCTAAATTATGTGGTTTATTAATGTACACTTTTGACTTCAAGTATCCCCATAAAAAATAGTCAAGAGGTGTAAGATCTGGCGATCTTGCAGGCCATTCTATCGGTCCGCGTCTGCCGATCCACCTCCCAGGAAAACAGTTGTCCAAAAAATCTCGTACAGGGCGCGCATAGTGCGGAGGTGCACCGTCTTGCTGAAACCATATGGTATCGTCAGGAATGTCAGGGTCATTATCGTTAGGAAAAATTACTGCACGGGCTGGAACAAGGTCATTTTCTAGAAACTCTAAATATCTGTGTCCTGTAAGGGCTCCTTCAAAGAAGAAAGGCCCTACTGTTCTGTCGTCAACTATTCCAGCCCACACATTTAATTTCTGAGGATGTTGGGTATGTGCCTCTGCCACCCAATGAGGATATTTCCGACTCCAATATCTGCAAGTTTGACGGTTTGCTGTACCATTCAGACAAAATGTGGCCTCATCTGAAAAAAGTATTTGCCGGTGTAAATTTCTATTTCCTTGACATAAATCCATTAGAATTTCGCAAAAGTGTAAGCGGCGATCGGGATCATCTTCATTGAGTTCCTGCACAAGTTGAATTTTGTAGGGATGATATTTTTCCTTCCTCAAGATACGTAGCACTGTGCTCTGACTAGTGTCATTGTTTAATGCAACCAATCGTGAAGAATTATGAGGATTATCCACCATACTTATCAAAATGTTCTGTTTCTGATTTTCATTAATGCTTGGACGTCCAGGTTTTGGAATATTTACAACATTGCCAGTTTCTCTAAATTTAGATTGTACCTTACTGACTGTTGATTGGCTGATAGGGCGATCTGGATATTTTTCATTAAATAAATCGCAAACTTCCTGCTGAGTTCTAGTCACATTCCCGCATCCGATAAGAATTAAAATTTCAATTCTTTGAGTAACAGTTAAATGTGCTATAATACTTTAAATTTAATAATAATTTCTATGTCGCTTACAATACTTATTAGAAAGTCGGTGTGACAATGACATTTTGCAAAGATTTGCACCTACGTGATCCATAAAAGAACTATGAAATTCGAAAAACTAAACTTGATAACGTTTTTGCTTTATTTTAATTGATTTACGTTTTCTAACATTCAATCGTCATTTACTCGAAAACTTTCCTATGTAAGAGGCCAAAATTTTAGTACGGTCTGATAGAAAATTAAACGATCTTTCAGAATCAAGGAAAAAAATATGGTGTTGCCATTTAAAAAAAATCGATGACGTCATTACTCGAACACAAATGACATTTGAAAATCGCATTTTACGCTAAAATATGAATTTTTTAAATTAAAAATCGACCTGTTCGAGGATTTTCCCCAAAAAATAATTGTTTCGTTTTTATTGAATTTATTCCATACTTTTGGCGCATACTGTATATTAGTATGTGTGTTCTGAACTGAACTAACCAACCTTGACTCACAGACTAATATAAAAGCTCGGCTCAAGAAACGAGAAGCCCTGAAGATGTCATCTGTTAAGTATGGCGAAACGTCTGCAGTTAAGCATCAACCACGGCAAAGCAGCCATTATTTGCAAAAATTGGTTGTATCTGTATGAGCTCGGGATCAGCGTCCCAATTTGCACCAGACAATTCAACAAGCAGTTCTGAAGGTCTCAAAATTTGTTTGGCTTTATTGGATTTCTTCGGTGTTGTAATAATGTTTGAAATTGTTTTTGAGATTACAACAAACAATTCTGTCTTGAGCAAACCGACAACGACAATCAAATAGTACAAATTCAAAGGACAAACTTCTATTAGTTTGATTTTCACTTTAAGACATAGTGTGCATAGAATGTCGAAGGTGTTTTCATGATTTATTTCATATGTGACAAAATCAGTAATTCTTGCTTGAGCATCCATAGTTTCTCCGAGGCGCAGGAAACCATAGCACTCAAAAAATTAAAACCTAAATTAACAAGCGGGCCCGATAATATTCCATCTTTTGTTTTACGGGACTGTCCTAAACTAAACCATTAACAGTTTTATTTAATATGTCCTTAAAGTTATCTAGATTTCCGTCCATGTGAAAACACTCCAAGATTATACCTATTCACAAAAAAGGAACAAAAGACGATATAACAAACTACCGACCAATCGTTTTAATTAGCAATTTTGCAAATGTTTTTGAAATACTTCTCTATGACGATATATTTCCATTTGTGAAAAATCAAGTAAGTCCAGTGCAACATGGTTTCTACAAGGGCAGATCTACCACCACTAATTTGTTCTGTGTTACGAATTATATATCTGAGGCTATTGATAAAAGTATGCAAACGGATATCATTTATACAGACTATTCCAAAGCTTTCGACAGACTGGACCACAACATTTTACTACACAAACTAGTTAATTTTGGACTCTGTAGAGAACTTATTGAATACTTTAAATCATATTTAAGTAACAGATCACAAAATATATTATACTGTGGACATAATTCTGTTGCGGTTAAACCTACGTCAGGTGTTCCCCAGGGTTCAAACTTGGGCCCGTTACTGTTTAATATTTTCATTAATGACATAGTAAATTATCTCACCGTAAGTTGCTGGTGATGAAAATATTTTCAACAATATCACATCTATCAGATTGTATAATTTTACAACATAATTTGGATATTATCAACAATTGGTGTATAGAAAATAAATTAAATTTAAATATAGCAAAATGCAACGTGTTATCAATATCCACAAAACGTGACTTACTATCCTATAATTATAAACTCAAAGATTCTGTTCTATCTAGGCCGGAGACGTTTTGTGATTTGGGCGTTTACTTTGATAGAAAATTATCCTTCATACCTCATATTAATTACATAATATCTAGAGCATATAAAAATCGTGGATTTATAATACGAAATTCAAAGAACTTGATGAATTATGATACAATGAAGTTACTATATTTTGCTTTTGTCCGTTCTAGTTTAGAATATGCTTCCATCATTTGGTGCCCGCACTATAGAATCCATATTGACAGTCTTGAATGGATTCAACGTCGTTTTCTGAAATTCGTTGCTTATAAAACAGATAGTGCTTATCCTGCTATTGGTTTCCCTCATAGTGAACTCTTTTCACGATTTTCAATTAAGTCTTTAAATGATCGTCGCAAAGTTTCCTACCTTGTTTTTCTTCACAAGCTAGTGCATAACACAGTTGACTGTTGTCAGATTTTGCTCAATTTTCATGCAAATAGACCGGTTTCAGCTGCAATATTAATGATATTAAAAATACTACTTATAGTTAATTTTTGCCCTCGATATATATTCTAATATATTTATGTTAGATTAAGATTTAACATAATTTTTTATATTTATGTTTTTGGTTTTTAGTGTATTTTAGTAATTGTGAATATTCGGTTATAAGGTTTGTGTTGTATTCCTATTCTGTAATTGGGTTTTTCCTGTAGAATAGTGTAATAAAGAAGAAAAAAAGAATGATTTTAGTAATTATTATTCTGCTGTTTCTGTTAGCCCCGTCCTCATAGTTTGGGGTGCCACTTCATTAAGTTCATCAATAGGTGACCAAAATGTGAAACGGTCAAACATTTCAGTAAAGTCAAGGTTCGTTCGTTTCCTATTCGTCCATCACATATTAGTTGAGCAATGTCAAACATAAGAAAATTTACATCATTGTCCAGAAATGTGCAGTTCTTACTCTAAATACATAATAAAGCAGTTTGTGATATTGTGCAGCTATTAAAAAGCATTATAGCCAGCAATGCAAGACACTTAACTCAACTTGAACATTTAGGTAAACAATAAATTCGTAAATATTGATGAAACTTTCAAAGTATTTTTCCATTGAAATATCCGACACCTAATGGCTTCATCAAAGTGTCTTCATTTGTTGATAATGCGAGTGAGATACATATTTTTACTTTTAAACATCATCTAAACTTCGAAATATTAGAAGCAACATAGAACATGTGATGCTGAATTTTGTTAACCGTGTAGCTTTGCATGACAGTTGTTTAAAATTATTTATTTACAATCATTAGATTTATAGAATATAGAATTACATAATCTCACATGTTCTTTTTTAAATTTATTAGCGCAATTAGTGCTAAATGATACTGTAAATTAAAATAAACTGAAATAAAATATTTATTAAATAAACAATATTTGGAAGATCATATGAAAACTCATTTATCAACAGTTACTGCTCGATAAATTAATACCAAATGCTGACATGCCTAACGATTTGTTTAAATAGGTGGAAATATTTTGAATATGAACGTAAGTTTTAATTGTTGATGAAATAACTTACTAACTAACTAACTAACTAACTAACTTACTTATTAACCAATACCCAGCATACGTATTTGGATTAAGCAGTTGAAAAAATTGTGGTATCAGTTTTGACACTTTGCTATAATATTTCTACCAATAGCTATTAAAAAAATATGATTGGAAAGTAAAATTGCATATTTCAAGTTAACAAATTCCATGACAAGTTTTGCTTTTGTCAATCATATGACCTACTAAGAACTATCCATGTCTACCCACTAACCCATAACACCTAAGAAAGACGAATATTCAGCGGACTTACCAACTTGTTCACATAAAGTAATCAAACAACCAATTTAAGTAAGCCTTAGAAACTAAACAAGTTTCCATTTTATATATCGAGTAAGCCTGTACTTTATTTAGTACCATACACCAGCGGGACGTGACTTGGACTCACCTTTCAATACTTGCAAAGTATAAACGTACTCCATAAAAGTTTTATTTGCGAAAAAAGCGCTATTCGTTCGAATAAAAGCAGAACGAAATAGCAAATAAATCGATATATATGCAGTCCACAGAAAACTTTGTCGCCCAGAGGAGAAAATTGCAATGGAGTGATGGCGCAAATAAAGTTATAAGTTCCTGCAGAGAAAATAACCTGAAATAATGGAAAATAATGTTTCTGGAGCTGTTCTGTTTGTTTTCTCCTCGAACTTTTATTTCTGTTGATCGAATTTTTGTCGCCACTAACAACAAAACTATTATATAGCCATTCACGTGGGATCTACGATTAGTACTTACAAAAAAAGTGCAAACAAAGAAATGACGAAGTTATTATTTCTGAAAATAATAAAATAGCTTCAGCGGCTGAATTACTAGAAAGAGTGTAATAACAAAACTTTTATTATTATGGGGAATGGTGCAGTACGTGTAGTAAAAAGCTACTAGATATAGAGGAAATTTATCATATAACAAGTGCTTCTCAGATTCAATGTGAACTTTGTAAATGTTCTTAAGTGCTTCGTCCAATCACGTTGTTACTGAATTTTTCATTTAAAAAATCCCGAGCAGTCAAACTAAAAAGTGAGGAAGGCATATCGTGCATAAACTTCATTCATTGTCATAGCACATAGGGAACATCGTCAAGTAGTTCAGGTAAAACGTTTTCAACAAAATGTCTATATAAGGCACCGGTTAAAGTTCTTGGTAAAAAATAAGGCCCATTTTCAATAATACTTACCCATACATTCAAAGAAAACGAATGTTAATATCGAGATTCCATTATGGCAATAGAGTTTTCATCAGACCAAAACGTGTTTATTCTAGAAGTTGATTATATCATCTCTGGCAAAATTAGCTTCGTTGTCAATATGCCAGCGATAAAGTTGATGTTTTGTTCAATTTTTTGCAAATTCCAGTGGCAAAATTGTAGCCTAGCTGCATAGTGTTGCGACAGTAAGGCTTGAACCCTTTGTATGTGATACGGGTATAACTTTTAATGCTTCAGAAAAGACTAAACTCAACACTCAAAGTTCTTCCAGGATTTTGATCTTTCTGAAATGAGCCTTACTCCGAAAGACGTTGAAAAACATTTCTGACAATCATGGATTTGGAATTGGATAATTTGCAAATCTTTCTTTCCGAGCCTCAGTACCATTTCCATCCCCAAGGCTATAAATGTAAACCATCATGAACAAACAAACATTTTATTAAATTGTTGTAGCAGATGGACAAACTATAATTAGTTATACCAACCAATATTCATCCTGTGCTTTTAATATATGATAAAAACGATTTAAAAAACAAATGGTTGTTGATATTAAGGCTGCTAAATACAGAACAGCTCCTCATATAACAATAGAGCTTCTGTTAGAAAATTGTAATATGCTTTACGATTTTTACAGTGACAAGATCATAAATTTTGTTTTTAACAGTGACATGTATTGGGATTGGTAACATTTAAAGTCAATAACACCGCTAAAGAACGTAAATCTGAAGGTATATCGGATTCTATCAGATCTAAAAAAAATAACTACGTATGGAATCTAGTAGGTACTCGATTTTTATCCCACCTATAAACTTTTGTTATTAAAGCCGTCCACGACCGAAAACAAATGAACGCGGACTCGAAGGAATACCCTTAATTTTACAACTTTCCGAAGGTTTACGATATCATAAAATCAGTTTATTACGGCTTCCTTCCATCATATATACACTATATCGAATAAATCGAAGGTTGGTCTCTTCTAAATTTATATTTAAAAATAGAAACCGTTTTATATTGCAGGTCTTAAAATCATATAAGGAGATATATGTGCATGGCTTGGGGCAAAATTTGCAATTTATGACGTCGGTTATTGGAAATTTATAAGTTCTCACGCCTCTGGTGATACGTTTTGCAACACTGTGGATGCTTGGGAGCCCAAATAGGGACTAGAAAATGGATTGAGAATGACTACTGACTTTAAAGTCAGATTTTTGTGTTTCTGACTGGCTGTCATTGTTTATAATTATTTAAATAGTTATTTATTGTGTAAGTGTTTTAAGTAGCATTTAATTCACGCAAGAATATTTAAACGCGAGAACATAGTTCGAGCATTTAAATATAATATTATTCTTAAGTGGATAAAAGGCAGTGCAATACAACTTTTTATGCATAATCATATTACAATCATATATGTGGAGTCAAAAACATTGGAATTTGATAAAGAAATATTCGCTCGACTTATTTCTTAGAGCTCAAACGTAGTAGGTTTTGTTATACCAACTTGTTGCTATGGTACGTTGTTTATTATCAATTATTAATAATGAAAAGTTCTATCTGAATTTGGTATCAATGCAAGAAAGTAATTGTGTTCCTGCGGATAATTTCGAAGAAGCTCAAGAAGTGAAGGTTTCTATAAAGATTTACAAAAATATAGATAATGGAATATAACAAGTTTAAGCAAAAAAGGCTGCAGTATTGGAAAGAGCACATATTGAAATAGTTATTTACGTTATAAAGCCGGGAAATGGTATATTAAAGTACAAGTCTAGATGTCTACAGACGAGGCGACGAAGGAGCCGAGTCAGGAATTTCTAGACGAGTACTTTAATGACATTTCACGGCCGTGTATCGTACAACGTTTTATTTCATACTGTGTTGTATTAAAAATTAAATTTTAATGTTTTATTTTACATAACCTGTCTGTATGTAGATGTGAGCGTGGTTTCGATTCTTGTTTTATCGCATAGCTTTTGATTTAGCTTAGTAATGTAAAAACAAAAATAACAAATTTGACAGTTTGTCATCCCGTGCGTATGTTGAGACAATTTTCGTAAAAAATGGAAGAAATCGAGCTAAAATATGCTGAAGCAACCAGTAAATTGGTGCCTACGAAGTCTTCTAATACCAGCTCTTCAACGTGTAGAGAAAAACCTATAAGGTGGAAAACGGCCTGAATGAGAATATCCTTTTGGCGTACTTCTTGGATATCTCCAAAAAGATGAATCCTGCGACAATGTGGACAAAATATTCGATGCTCAAGTCTATGCTGATGGTAAAAGAAGGAGGTTATATTTCAAAATATCCAAAACTGGTGGCTTTCTTAAAAACGCAAGCAGTTGGTCATCAGGCAAACAAATCAAAAGTTCTAACAAGAGAAGAAGTTAATAGATTCATGAAGGAAGCCCCATCAGAAGAGTATCTTTTGATGAAGGTAAACAAGTTTAACCTTTTCATTAGTTTTGAATTAAACAATGTGCATCTTGAATGATATAGGTACTCAATGTCAATTAATTACAAAAAATACATTTCTTGGTTTCGTTAGTCGAAATTTCATCAATTTGACAATGAGTTTTAAACCATTTTCTATATTGTTACAGGTAATCGCAATGATAGGCATTGCTGGTGGTTGTCGGCGAGAAGAGTTATACCATATGACCTTAAAAGACATTGAAGATTGTGGCACCTAACTAATTATAACCACTACCATTTCTAAGACGAATTGTAGTTTTAAAGATAAAATCTTTTCAAAATGTGATTATTATGTTTTTTAAAGCAGTCCGGGAAGTAAACATTTTTCGGACTCATTACAGTACAGTATGAAATAAAATATTTATTGAGTAAGGTAATACTGTTTACCTTTTTACATGTGGTTAGAAATATAGTGAACTTTAAATTATTTTAGGTTGCATTAATAATGGGGGTTTCTGGTGGTTTGAAAATTACTGACATACAGAACGTTGGCAGTTACCTACAAGACCTGACACCAAGGCGGCCATTTCAAGAAAATTTTAAATTATAGAAGACGGATTTTGCGTGAATGCTGTTGAAATATGTAGAAGAAATATTTATTTGCGCCCAATTCGCTTAATGCAAGACATATGCTTTTTAAGATCATCAATCAAAAATGTACTTCTCAGCCTGTTAGAATCAACACATTGGCGAAGATACCCATAGTTGGTTTATTCCTGAATATCACAAATCCAGAAGTATACCTATACTGGCCATTGTATGAAACACACTTTAACAACTTTATTGACCAACAAATGAAAGAGCTGCTCTATAGCAGAAAGTTGTCTGGAGCCCATATTTAACAAACTTGATATTGCAAGAAAAATCTAAGGAAAATATAACTGTTCCTTAAAAGAAGAGACATCCGTAACTTGTGCAAATTCTTCACAAACTTTGGCAGATGTTATGCGTTCCGAAAATGATGGCAACAATGCTACAAGGGTTGTTATTAACGAAAAGGAAGTTAAATGTGATAATACAAAAAACGAAATCTCTATTACTGTAAATGTAAATGTTAACAAATTAAATTTGATTTATTATATACATATAAAGCTGTTTCCAGACCTTTTAGGCCCAGAGCTGTGTTATTCTCCTCCATTCCATTCTGTCCTTCGCCTTTCTTTTTCAATCCGTTACATTTTTCTCCCTTAGATCAATTGCCACTGCCTCTCTCCATCGCTTCCTCGGTCTACCTCTTTTTTTCTTGTAGTTAGGTTTACTCCCTACTATTTTCTTAACTGCCCTTTCATCTTCCATATGTTCTAGATGCCCTAGCCACTGTACTCTTCTGGCTTTTACAAATTCGTCTATTGTTGGTGCCTGGTACATTGCATATATTTCCTCATTGTTTCTCCTTACATAGCCTTCCTCCGTCTTCTTACCCCCTAGAATTCTTAAGATTTTCAAGGTTTTCTCTTGACTTCTTATTGAGAACCCAGGTTTCACTACCATACAGCGCTGTCGGTCTCAAAATTGTTTTATACATTCTAAATTTTACTCTGGACAAATTTTTTGATTTCAATAAGTGGTTGACTGCTGCCGAAATTCTGTTTGCTTTTATTATTCTATTTATTTCTTGTTCCTCATCACAGTTAGCTGTTATTAGCGCCCCCAAATACACATATTCTTGAACTTCCTCAAACTCCATCTCTCCATGCTCTGTTCTCAATTTAAAATTGGTATCCTTTTTTTGTTCTCCTATTCTCAAAAGCTTACTTTTCTCTTGATTTATCTGCAATCCCACTTTACGTGCTTCCTCCACAAGTTTTCTCGTTACTTCTTCTAATTCCCTACTATCTCTAGCAATAATAGCCACGTCATCTGCATAACTTACAATTTGATGACTTTTAAACAATATGTGTCCTTCTCTGTTCAACTGACTATCTCTTATGACCTTTTCTAGTACTAAATTAAAAAGAAGCGTTGAGAGTGGGTCTCCTTGTCTCAGTCCTGTATCAATAGTAAAGCCTTCTGAACATTCACCTTTTATTCGTACTTTGGATTTGGTATTTTCTAAGGTCATTTTCAATAGCCTAATCAGTTTGGTTGGTATCCCAAATTGTTTCAAAATTTTGCTTAGTTTACTCCTTGATCGAATCATATGCAGTCCACAAATAAAACCATTTCTTTGATCCCATACTCATAGCATGTAATCAGAATTTCCTTCACCATAAAGATTTGGTCTGTTGTTGACCTCCCTTTTCTAAAACCTGCTTGATATTCCCCTATTTGTAGTTCTGCTATAGGTTCTATTCTCTGTTTTATTATAAGTTTATCATTATTCGACTAGTGAAATAAAGACACTTTAGACGATTCATATGTGTGGAAAAGTCTGATTATAACGTGACTGTGGATAAAATAAATGTCTCTAAATAACATTCAAAAGAATCCAACAGATTCAAATCCGGAGAACGTGGAGACCATACAATAGAATTTTATGTCCATTATTTGCGATAGAGGAATGGTTTTCTGCCAGAAATAGTCTCTAGGGTTCAGAAGAAATACTTATCGCAACTATAATTTCGTATGTTACTGACGATGTGTAATTACGGCAAGACGTGCCATTTGTGGCACATTCTCAGCTTTCATTGTACTAGTTTGGAGTAAGTGCAACTTAAATGCGGTGCAACTACAGCGTTGCCCGAAACCAAACTTGATTATGGGAAGTGTGTCATCGTGAAAGCCTGCAAAATATTAATAAAAAGCTTATTCCGCCCCACTTAGATGCAGGGGCACGTACCATTTACAGAATTCTCATGCAAATCCCGAGGAAGTTTCATAACAGGAAAGCCCCGTTAAAGTAGAAAGTTACGAGATGCCAGAGGCGTGCGTCGAGACGAGGCTTATGTTTATTGATGAAAAGAGACAAATAACTAACGAATATAATTTTAAACTCGGTTTTGTTAAGTTCCGTGCTAATAATTATAACACACTCTGATTTGATACATAGTGATTTTCCGGGTTGTTGTGCCGTGACCTCGGTAACTGGTAGCTGCCAGAAACAGAGTTAAAATGCACATCCCAAGTATTCTCCGGGATTCTTTGACTAGCCCTCGTTGTTTTCGAGATAAGCTTTGTGGAGACAGGTACGATCTCGGTATGTCTGGGTCCGTCCATTATTAATTTCAGCTCCTATTGTTGGTATTACGACTACTACGCTCGGAACCGTTCCTCGGATAATGGTGGTCTTCCGAAATGTCCCGTAATCGCTTCTAAACGTTTCGCCGCTCTTCACTGTCGGCATCTTCAGTGGTGACTCCGCAAAAACTTGGCTGCCGACTGAGGAGGATCAGTAAGGGTTAAATCGTAATATTTTGCCGCCAAAAGTAGGCCTTTAACGAAATTTTTGTCACATCCTGTATAATACATGTATACGTAGTAATTGCAGAATTAAGATGTGAACAAAAATAAAGTACATTTCACTTTATATGGTTTTATTTGAACATAATAATTAATTTCAAATAAATAAGGTGTTTATTAAATTATAAATTAAAAAAATAAATTGAACAAAAATTAAATTAGGTGTTTAGGAAACGGTTTTCAAGGGTATTATTGTAAACGATGCCTAAAAAATAAACACAGAGACGATGGTAGAGATATTATTATTATTAACATAACCTTTAACTATATATTACTAGTACAGTAATTAATTGATTGATTTAAATAGATATCTAATTACATAACACATTAGCTAAATACAATTTTTAGTTTGTTCATTAAAATCACTTTTTTCTATTTTTATTTAGTTTGATTACGTTTTTGCCACAGTTCTTGAAAAAGTAGAAATTAATTGAATAAACCCTTGCGCCAAACGGATCAGTCAAGAGTTATTTTTGAAACTAAGTTTGCCTAACCAAAAAATCTTACACTGAAAAAAGCAGATAAGTAAAAAATAACAAAAGTGACATTACTATCGCGCACTTCCGTATTTTTGACGTTTCGAAAAACGCTCTGTTTTCGTTTCCAAAATAGCAAATGTATTAAAAGTATGTCAAGTTAGACAGTTTTGAGATTTACATTTACTCGCCCATGATATCGCTGGAAATGGAACAGGTGGATCCGTCTATTCGTCGAAGCCAATCAAAAGCTGCAGCGCATGCGTACTTACTGCAGCAGAAGCTGTGTAATCGAGTATGCTCTCAGAGATATGTAGCACGATTTTATATGAAACTAGGTGACCCGGCAAACGTTGTTTTGCCATATGAATTATTTCTAGTGAAAATTTTGGTAGTCGGCTTCCTTCTCATCCCTACTCCGTGCTGTTTACTGGGTAAGAAGCACAAACCTAGAAAAAATATAGACTGTGCCAGTGTCATATTGCCGGCGACCGCTAATTCATGGCTGCCCTAAAAGGTTCAAATCACTAAAACTTGGTTTTTATGCCAATTTACGTTGGTTGTATTGTAGCGGCAATCTCAATTGTTTACTGTGATTGGTCACATTCATGTCACATTCTTTAATGATATTTAAAATGACAGCAAGTTAGTTAATTTCATATCTCAATGCAGCCATCATATTTGCACAACCGTCAACATAAACCAAATAAAATATCAATTTTCTGGACCTTAGGTAGAAAACGCGGCACCTGTCACGTGACCTATATCATGAACCGACGCTGTCTATATTTTTTCTAGGTTTGTGGCGAGAAGTGACACCGGTAGACGCCTGGCGGGGATAACTTAGCTAGTGATAATCAATCAGTTATTGACCAGGGTTAAAAATGATTAAATTAAGGGTTGTATGTATTTTTTAATGCCACATCATAAAAAAATAAAAATAAAAAATTTTGTACAAAAAATAAAAAAAATGTTTGGGGTGGACCACCCTTATCACTTAGGGGTATGAAAAATAGATTACGACCGATTCTCAGATCTACCGAATATACATATAAAATTTCATAAAAATCGGTCAGCCGTTTCCAAGGAGTATGGTGACACGAGAATTGTAATTATATATACATATATATAGATATACGGGCATGTATATTTCTTTGTGTTGACTGCTATAAATAGTGAGCTGGTTTATAACATGAGTCACCCTCTAGATTTTTGGCCGTCAACTATAGGAGCTTTATGTAGCCCAGCTGAATCATCAGTTTTGTACGTCACACGACGGTATTCTGGCAACGCTCTGGCGTAACGCAGACAAACGAACGGAATATTCTCTTTTTGTCCACATCCGCTGCATCAGTCATCTTTATTATCCTTTTTCTGAAATATAACCTTTTTGTTTCAGAGGGGGCGCAGCCTTCGTTTTAATAGCCGAAGTAACGTGGGTGGCAACACTCTTCCTGCAGATCTGTGTAAGGTAAGAATAGAGCAAATAAAAGTAAAAGATAGGACGATGTCAAACGTTTTTACTCACTGTCACTTTAACAAACGTCCCGGTTTGCAGTGGGAGAAAAATTGGAAAAGCAATCAGGAGGGATATATAAAGTGATAAAACATCCCCTTTATATAACTTCGCCGAATAGGTGGCCCACGGACCCAATCTGAAATTAAACCTTTTTCAATATAATTTATTGTCTGGCTCGTCATTCCCTAATTTATCTTTCGGTCGGGGTCGTCCGGTCGCACCGGAAAAATTGGGATAATTTGTGAATTTCAATTACTGGCCAACTTCAGGGTTTTTTTAATTCAATTATGAAATAAAAATTAAAGGGTGAGCTTCTCGCTATGGGTAATTTGATTTTACTTGATTTATGCTTTTACAACCCGCTGTACTTTCGAATATTGAGGATCAGGAACTGGACATTTAAAACTCGCTGTACTTTCGGATATTGAGGAACAGAAACTGGATAAGTGGTTTTGATGTTTTCATGGGTGAGGCGTGGAAAATTTCAGGGTTGCATTTAAAAATTTTAGTGGCGAATGATTACCTATTTTCATGAATAATTATAGATTATAGAAAAAGGTGTATGTACGTATTTTATAATAAAACTTTTTTTCGAGCAATAATAACTGCTTTTTTTATTTGTTATGTCAGCTATACAAAAATCGACAGTTTTTATTCAATGTCGGTTACTAATGTATAAATTTTTATTAGTTATACTGAAGAAAAAAGTTTAAAATTGTTATATGAGCATTTAACTTTTAGGAATTAATAAAACAAATCAAAATCTGAAGGATTATGATTACTGATTTGTGCCAATTTGTTGAATATCACTTATTTTCACTTAAGGCTAAGCGTTTTATGATCATGACAAATATGAAGTTTATACATATTTTATTTTCCAAATTTTTTTACTCCAAAATTGTATACTTTATTGGAATTGTGAGAAAATTGATTTCAGCTAGCTCAAACACCTTTAGAATAAAAAAAATAACCATTTCTCTTCAGACACTTCCATTTCCTCTTTTAACTTCCTACTTGTCCGACAAAAAACAATATGTTCAATATCATGGTTTTAAGTTTTATTACTGTCTAGCTTCATCTGGTGCTCTGCGGGGGCCATTATTAGGGCCCCTGTTATTTATTTTATTTATAAATGGCATTACTGTTGATCTTAATGTTTAGCTATTGCTCTATGCTGATGATATAAAACTGGCTTCTTGTTATCAATACTTGTTATTGTAAATTATTTGTTCTGTAAATATAAGCTCTCTTTAAATATTAGAAATGTAATATTTTATCGTTAATTAATAAACTTTTTAATTCGTTTTGATCCAAAATTAAATTAAATTTTTTCAGTAAGCATGTATATCATTTTGGATGATGTCAACTTTTCAATTTAGTACATAATTCTGCTGCCAAATCCAAACTTAATTATGCTTCACTCGTTAGAAACGTAGCTATAGCAAATAATTCAATGCATTCAAAAGCATACAACGCATGTACTTAAATTTTCTGTCTTTTAAATTATCTGACTGTTGAAGTTTCATAATGGAAATTGCTGGAATAGACTTCTTTATTAAAAACTGCTTTCTCTAATAGTTTTGCACAGGATAATTTTTGAGGTATATGTTCTGAAATTTTCAGGTTTGTATTTATATGTCAAACATCCGAATATGAGTTGTAATATTGAAAGGGCTACCATATCAACAAAAAACTTTTATAGACAAAAATTTTTTTTACAAATACATGTCAAAAACAAAAATATTATAAAATATAAAATTTTGTTAGGAAATAGCAAATGAAGGTACAATTAAGACTAAGCAAACGCCTTTTCAACCAAATCAACAAGGATATTATTTTAAACGATGCCTAAAAAACAAACGAGGAAAGAGGGGAAAGGGGTTATATTATCCCCCCATTTTTTTCGGAGGTATGTCTATGGACCGCGCCATTACAATGTAGAATTTTGTTTAGAATATTTTATTACTCTGGGCAATAAATAAATAAATAAATAAATAAATGAATTAATTAATTAATAACGAACGAATGAATGAATAAACTTTAGGACTTTTAAAAATGTTTATGCTGAATATGGATGTCTATAAAAGCGCTTTTACATAGGTGCCTGCACTGTTCGTCGCCGTCGTGCCATCCCTTCAGCAGGGGTGTGCAAAAATTAGAGAAATGCCACCACCCGGAACACGGAAATATCCCACGAACAGTCCCGCGGAGAAATTGAAGCCGCTGCCAGGCGGTGTCAGAGGAGCAACGACGAGGGGAAACCTGGAATTCTCATTTTGCAAAAGAAAAATGTTCCTTGTAATGACTTGATGCTGGAACTACCCCCACTTGACGGGCAAGACGTTGCCGTTGCGGCGCGAATACAGATGAGAGGGCTGTTCATTTGGAACGGCGGTTATGCAAGGAGGACTAGATTGCTTAGGAGAAAGTTAAATTTCGTAGGGGTCCACCTGATGTTTATATTACGCTGCTATTAACAGACTTGCTGTTGCTCTCAAAATAACCTGACTTAATTAAAAGTCAGAACAATTCTGTATATTTATACCTACTTAAATAGTTGCAATTGAAAACTAACACTATATAGGGTGATTCGCAGCTTATCTAAAAATATTTGTGATTCGATGCGTCATTAAAAATGGAATCAATACAAAAACAGATTTTGTAAAATCTTTATAGTTTCCGAGAAAAAATGTGAAGTTTCTAGCCAGGCGATTCCTAATATTGTAATCCGATTACTTATAGAATTAAAGTTTTTGTGATGCGAGTGTTTACATTAGTTTTTCAAGTGTCAAAATCGGCTTACAGCAGCTTGAAGTTAATTATATGGTAAAGTGAAAATTCTTTAGCAGAATTATTTCCCGGTAAACATGTTCCAAATGCAGCTACTTTTACAATGGTGTGCAGTGACAGCGAACTGGGCACTATTGATGATTTATTTTACTTTGTAGTATGTTACTTATTTCTTTCATTGGAAATTTCCTTAAATTATTTGTCCGGTCTCCAACAGTATGTTTTGCCTTCTAAGGTTTTACAATGGACCAGTTTCCACTGATGACCTTTTTGATTTTTTGTTTAAAAAGTTTGTATTTCTTACATTCAATTTACTTAAAAAGCAATGTATGCGTTACTAGACCGGTTAATTTAGAAGATTTAAAAGCAAGAATTCGCCACGAGATACATCGTATATCTCCTGAAGTTATTGATAATGTCCAAAAAGAATTTATTAATCGTCTTGGCTACTGTCAGGCAGCCAACGGTACACAATTTGAACATTTAATTTAATCGATTTTTTGCATAATCATTATCATTTTCAGTACGGGGAAAATTAAATTTTAAAATCTTCGAACATTATTTTCTTGAAATTTTTGTTATGTAACACCATAATTTTTCATGATGTATGTATGTAGAATGGCATGCTCTTTCAAATGGCATGATCAAAATTGGGGGTTGCTATCAAATGTGGGTCGTATGTCAAAAAGTGCCTTTTTTAAAAACAAAGTCGACGTGCCAGGGGATCTTTTCGAAAACTTCTCAATTTCAAAACTTATGAATTTATTCGTTACTTTTCGAAAGCACTGTATGTTGGGTAATTACACTAAAATTTTGGGAAACAAGGTGTTTTGTGAGATAAACACGAATATCTAATTAATTTTTTAGTTAAATGTACATGGCATCCTGAGCACCTGTACCATTGCCATTCATTTCAGATTTGTTTAAGGATAAATAGCCTTCGATTACAATGAATCTATTCTTAAGGTAAGGCCCATTCTTTACGGAACACGTTGTATATTATCAGGTACCATAAACATGTTAAATTTATTTTCATTCTTTATCACATCATCATATTTTTCTTTATATATCATTTAAAATTAGTGGTCCTGTCTTGCCGTAAAAATAAGAGTGAATTACTATTTTATACGTATTTTGTGCAGCAACATCTTTGTGGAATAATATACCTTAATGTCTGAGGCTGTTTATATGTGGCATAATTTTAGGTTTTCTTTAGTTTTATTGGGTTTTTGCCGCACTTCTGAAAAAATAAAGCCCTTGCACCAAACGGATCAGTGAAGGGTTATTTTTGAAACTAAGTTTGCCTAACCAAAAAATCTGACACTGAAAAAAGCAAATAAGTAAAAAATAACATCACTATCATCACATCACTATCGCGCACTTCCGTATTATTGACGTTTCGAAAAACTCTCTGCTTTCGTTCTCAAAATATTAATAAAAATATTAAACGTATGTCAAGTTTGACAGTTTAAAATTTGTTTATCTTTTTCCATAGATAGATTTTCCATTTTTTTTACATGATTTTTATTTTATTGTTACTTACTTTTTCTTGATACAACTGTAGCCAACAATGATCAATGTTTACTGAACAGTTTGACACACACTTATCTCCGTTCAACAAAATAATCGCGGTCTCTTTTAATTTGATTCAATGGGATTCGGCAAAAATTTTAGAGAAGGAAGATAACGCAGCAAAAAGAAAATTAAAAGAGACCGCTGTTATTTTGTTGAACGGAGATAAGTGTGTGTCAAACTGTTCAGTAAAGATTGATCATTGTTGGCTACAGTTGTATCAAGAAGAAGTAAGTAACAATAAAATAAAAATCATTTAACATCTCTATGGAAGCAGATAAACAAATTTTAAACTGTCAAACTTGACATACGTTTAATATTTTTACTACTATTTTGAGAACGAAAACAAAGAGTTTTTCGAAACGTCAATAATACGGAAGTGCGCGATAGTGACGTGATTTTTGTTATTTTTTACTTATTTGCTTTTTTCAGTGTAAGATTTTTTGGTTAGGCAAACTTACTTTCAAAAATAACCCTTGACTGATCCGTTTGGCGCAAGGGTTATTTTCTAATTAATCTTTATTTTTTTCAGAAGTGTGGCAAACACCCATTAAAACTAAATAAAAAATAATGTACCTTGCTCAATGAAAGGTCAACTCGATGTTTGATCCTAATTTAAAATTTCAGCTTAATTTGTTAATTTATTTGTCCCAACCAAACTGGATAGTAAAGGATATTAAACTGATTATTAACCAGTACAATGTAAACGCAAGTGTATCATTTATCGAAATAATCGCGAAATGGGTATAAAGGATAATAAAGTACATTTGAAATTTCTGTTACAGCAGTTTTGTTTGAGCTTGAAATATTAATTTATGTTCGTCAACCAAACGCAAACGCGGTGAAACACAAACCTACGATCTAATAAATCCACAAAATCGTACTGTGGATATTTAATGATTGCCCATACGCAGTAATTGAGATTCAAATTTTGCAGAGTGCTATTAATGTCGCCATGAAATGGATACCACAAATTATGAATACGCTTTTGATGTACGTACATTATTTCAAACTTTCCAAACTGAAATATTAGGTAACACACTTTAGTTCGAAATTATATAGGTAAATACCAAGGCTAGAATATGGTTTTCCCTTTTTAGTAATTTCAAGGCGTCGTAGGAGAGTTAATAATGAAGATAAATTAATTAATTAAAGCCTTTTAAGCCACGTAGAAAGTAGATTTATGGATAAATAATAACAGACCATAGATTTTTAATTTGGTCATGGTAATGTATTTGTTAAGTACGTCTATATGTAAGAAAATTTTTACTCGACAAGGTACCAAAATATTTATATTGAATCAACACTGTTCAAAAGACCAGAGCATATTTCTGAGCCAACATTTTGTTAGCCAACACCTTAATCGTCAACATGTTATGTCTGCGATCTTGTGATGCCTGCAGTCTTGTTGATACTGTTGTATTTTATTACATTTGCAATGTTGTCGATTTTTAAATTAATAGATGTGACGTCACACAAACTATTTATTTATCTTTTAATGTTAAAACAGTCAATAAGGAAAGGAGCTTAATGGATCATAATCTTATAAGAGACAGGTGGATTTTAACAGCTTGATGGATCCAGAGAAAAAAGATGGAGGGAACAACGAAGCAACTGCGGACAACGTTGTTTCTGGGTTTTGCCCTTCATCAGCGCAGTGCAGCTTAAAAACAGGGTGGATCCATCAAGCCGTTAAAATCCACTTGTCTCTTATAAGATTATGATCCATTAAGCTCCTTTCCTTCTTGTATATTTCCTGCCTGAGACCCTGACAGTGGTTGCTGGACTGTCTTCCGCGGCGACTGTTGCTCTTGGCCTCAATACCGAGGCTGTGTGACACGAAACCGCAAATAGAGATAGGCATGCTACTTGTCATTCTCTTGTGTTCGTGCCCTTCCTTCTTATTCCACCCTGTTTTTAAACTGCACTGCGCTGATGAAGGGCAAAACCCAGAAACAACATTGTCCGCAGTTGCTTCGTTGTTCCCTCCATCTTTTTTCTCTGGATCCATCAAGCCGTTAAAATCCACCTATCTCTTATAAAACAGTCAATTTTTAAATCAACTATCTCAATCAACACTTTTTAGAATTTCTTTCCTGCGTCAACTGTTTCTCCTATATATGGAATTCAAAATAGTGGAGAATAATAAAATTGTATTTAATTGTATATTTCGTATGGCATAGTATATTCAATTATGCAGTGCTTTCGAAAAGTAACAAATAAATTCATTATTTTTGAAATTGAGAAGTTTTTGAAAGAAACCTTTGGTCGATTTTGTTTTTAAAAAAGGCACTTTTTGACATACGACTCACATTTGTGACGTCATCGTTGTTGAAGATATGACGTCATCGACAATTTTTTTAAATAGCAACCCCCAAATTTGACCATGCCATTTGAAAGAGCGTATCATTCTACATACGCATCGTCAAAAATCGTGGTTGCCTGACAGTAACCTTAGCGACCGAGAATGTTTTTTTATTGCTGTCAGATAAAAACTTGAAATCGTACTTTATTAAATAGTTTTTTTTTGTTTTTTGAGTTATTTCTTTAGTTCTTATCTTTTGTTTGGCAAAAGCAGTGCGTTTGAAGTGTTTATTGAGTAGTAACTTTGCCCACCCAAAAAGAAGTAAGTAGTTGAATTGTTCAATGAAATTGATCGATATTTCATTAGCCAAAGCATGATAAGCAATATTGAGTCTAAATACCGTAACTTTGGACATGTTCGTGATCTTCCTAAATATGGTCGACCGTCAAAATCAGTAGATGATGAGCTTAATGTTTTGTTGGCAATACAAGAAAATCATCAACACTTAACCAATTGGCTTCTGATTTCAATATGGCAGCGTCCACAGTAAAAAATTATGAAAAAAGCAAAGTATCATCCTTAGTTATGCCTTGTTTATGAGCTATCTGAAGACGACTTTGATCGGCGAAATCAATTCTGCGAGCAAATGCAAGGCCTATGCAATAATGATAATAATTTCGCAAAAAAACGTAATTTTCCTCGATGGATGATGGAGTATCACACTCAAAATTTTCAGAAATGACAAAATAGTCACATAGCGAAGAAACAGTACTATGACTAAGTATAAAAAATATAACCACGTGCTCAGGGGGGCCTAAAAGACAATAAAACATGTATTTCCGAATTCCAGCTCGATGTTTAAAAATGGGACAAATCCTTTTTTTCCCTCAAAAATTCGACGCCTATGACAATCAATCATCGTCTCAGATGACTTAGATATGTTAACTATCATACGGTCGTTTTTTTACAGCGTTAATAAACGACAAAAATAGACAGTTTTATTAATAATAATAATACCTAAGTATCTGACAGATAACAGTTAATCCAGTTAGTTGTAGTATTTTGCATTAATTCTTCGTTCTTTCGTAAAACTAAAAATTTGTCAATAGAACTGTGCTAAAATCACTCAAAACATCAAAGAACACGAATATTATATTGTAAGAGTCCAAGAAAACATTTTTATCGGTTAAAGTACACCTTGCACTGCATCAGATGCTGTATATATCACATACAGTACAGTCATTAGTTTGAAATATTTTTTCAGGACTTGTTTTTATATAATATGGCGTATTGAAATATCTAAATGATGAATAAAGTGCTGATTTATGGGAAGTGTGACAAGAGCATATTATCGTGTGGCAGCATGATACCAAAGACGAGTAGACAGAATATTATGCCGAATCTTCTGAACCACATTTAGCAAGTGTTGTAATGCCTTGGGAGTAAACTTGTGGCAGTGTTTTTATGTATTTATATACATTTACGTGTGTTTTTTTGTTACCCTTTGCGGTTTTTCCTGACGTGGTCGCCAGGCCGAGTACCTCGATTTAAACAAAATAAAGAACGGTCGAGGGAAGGAGACGTCTCCAAAAGCACTCAGCAAGTACAAAAATCTTTGAAATGACAAGTTTTAATTTAAGCAAGTAAAAAAAAGCAGATAATGATTCGACATTCTTTTCAAATATCAGTCCGGGAAATAAATATCTACCTTACTGATATTTACCTTCCTGTGCTACCATATCCTGGTTCTCATTAAATAGTCATATAAATAGTGCAGTGCATTATCTATTAAAGTGGACAGCATTCGTTGGGTAAAGTGACCATATTTCGCAATGCTTGAAGTGGGACAGAAACGAAAACTTCAATTCTTCAGTTTTTTTATTTTATTCAAAGCTATTTTTTGCGTGTTCAAATCGGTTCAAAACACTATATGTTTGCGTTGAAACAGTGACGTCACATAGGTCGCTTTTTAAACCGTGTTTAAAACGTCCACTGAACTCGGTTTGAACTCTTTAGGTGTTTTGCTATTGGTCTATGCAGAAGTTGCCTAAAAATTAGAGATTTCTGTTTAAAATGGTTGATATTTTTATACTTAGAGAGTTATTGGAAATCCCTTTAATACTGCCGATCAATATTTAGTACGACTTCCCTCATATTCCTTTAAAATTTTGTTTATTTCTCTCAATTTTGACAATTTAATGGTAAATCAGAAAGGAAGTATAAATCAATATTTTGAAAAAATGAGAATACTCTCTATTCTTGTTTATTTAGAAAGGAGTTGGCTGTGAATTATTGTGTCTACCTCGGCAAATTTAGACGCATTCTTAGACATTCTAAATTATATTACAAAAACATAATCTAATTACTTTTCTATCCAAATTTTATTAAACCTGTCACTCACATGAACATGTAGGTAAGTATTTGGCTTTGGTTTGCAGTTGCTAAAATCAATTCCATGTTATTGTTGCACATTCCATACATTTTCAAAATATATGTACAAAAATATGCGGAAATATATTGTTCATAATTTCTACCACTAGTAATCGTTCTATTTTTATCCAAATCTAGTTTACCTGTTTTATAAATAAATTGCATAAACAGTAATCAAAAAGTCTGAGTATGATATTAAAGAGAAACAAATATTTGGTGACGTTACGTTACATAAGTGACTTCACCGTTGAATACGTTGATGAAGTCTTATAGGTACTTATATAGTATAAAAATAAACATTCATCAACATAACTATGAAAAATATTTTTCCTTTTGATGAATTTGTTTAAAAACTGATTTATTTTCTAAAAGTTCGTTATAAAAGTTAATACAGTCACCATCATAAATATATTTTACAATAATTAAAGCTCTTAGTGTTTCTATACCGAGATTAGTTTGGAAAATATTTAAATATAAAAGCTGGACAAAAGCGGAATATGAATTATAAAAGTGGGACAAAAGTGGGACACGTGCTGCTCAAAATTGGGACTGTCTCACCTAAATCGGGTGAGTATAAACTATTTAAAGTAAACCATTAAAGTGCAAAGTTCACTCAACGCCAACTTATTTTTGGTAATTTTGCGTTCTTTCGACCCTTCTTAAGTGGCACGCCTATGGAATCTCATCCCCTGCAACCCTTACTTTGTTGCTGTAAATGAACCACTCTTTACTATTTTGGTACTCAGGTAATAGTATATACTATGCTACTAATAAAAGAATCTACAGAAATCGCAGTACGCTCATGTCACTATAAATATCCCCTCCGGCCGGAAGCCCTTTATCTGCAACAGGAAAAAACATGTTTGTTTCCGCGACCAAATATTTTTATTATTTCTCATCGGATTATCTCCGCTCGCATCGCATAAATTGCAACGTGGTAACAGTCGGCATTCCTGGGGATAACGATTGCCCCGGCCGCGGATAACCTCGGTTTGATAAATAGGCGAAAATATAAAATAAGAACCTTGCGAACGAGGGTGCTTTGTTAAAATTCGCCCAGACAAATGCCGGCGTGTTTGCGCAGGGCGGTGTAAAAAGGTCGGGCATATGTGGCTCAGAGAGTTTGCCATTTGCAACGCGGAGGATGGCCGGGGCAATTTCGAGAACGATTTGTCGAATGATAGCATCAGGAAGCGGCGATATTTCACTTTTTGTCGTGTCGGAAATACAGAAATGCAGTAGTTTTGACGGGATAGCATTTCGGCTACCGCTGGAATCTCTTTTTCTCGTGTAAGACATACAGAAAAGCTGTAGTTTTGATGGAATAACATTTTGACTACCGTTGGAATCTCTTTTTGCCATGTGGGAAATACAAAGCGAGTTGTCGAATGATAGCATCAAGAAGCGGCGATATTTCACTTTTTGTTGTGTTGGAAATACAGAAATGCAGTAGTTTTGACAGGATAACATTTTGACTACCGCTGAAATCTCTGTACAGAAACCGATAACTTGCGTCGATCGTTATCTGGGAAAATACTGATCTAAAATATCTGAAAATTTGCCGACATGGTAAAGTTCCTGCTAAACAAATTTTAAACTACTTTTAATTATATTTTATCCAAATTTATAAAAATGTTCAAACAAAAAAGTTCTAAGTCATTATTTGAAGGCCAGTTGCAGATTAGGCCCTTTGGCGTTAGATGATGCGCCAAATTAAGAACAAATGAACACTAATAACACGAGTAAAATATTGTATATATAACTTTATTATCTCATATATTCTTTAAAAATAGCATAGTGTGCGTAACTCCATCAAATTAAAGAGATATATAATTACATCGATGTTTGGGGGGCATATTCATTCTTTTAATTTTGGATCGAGATACCTCGAATATATGGTTCAAAAATTTGATGGTCGGGTAATAAAGGCTAAGGGATTATTGCCTGAATTGTTTTAATTGGAATGGGATCCACGTGACAATTGGAAACCTGATTCTGGTGTTATGTTAACAAAGCTATTAGGTACGTTCCCATTAGAGTCAGGGACTAGTTTGAAACCCTCAGAAATGTTCGTCTAACTACTTTTTGAGTTACATGCACCGAAAACACATTGAAAACTAGTTAATAGTTCCAACAGAAATCAATTGTGGATTCTTGTGAGAATAGACATAGTATCTTAGATAATAAAAAAAATTATAGTAAATTATAATGTGAGAGACTGTCCAAGTAGGTAAATAATCAATTTCTGCATACATATTGTAATAAAATTAAAAAACAGTTTTTAGAATAATAATAATAATTGTCACATTTTGTTGAGACAGGGTAAATTTTTTTAAAATAGTTATTGATGGTAAGAAAATGAGGTAATTTTGAAAATAAGTAGTATCTACAACAATTAAACATACTGTATCATAATAATCATATAATAAAAATTAAATCATTTCAATTTATAAAGTCAATACCAGTAAAATTTATTAAATATCTGTACATAGACAAATATAAAGGCCAAGTACATAATTAAAATCAAAATTTATCATAGAACTAGGCATATCAACAGATAGCTAAAAACGTAAGGATGACACTTATATGCATTTAGTTAACATGCGAGTCAAATATAAAAAGATTTGTTAAAATAAATAAAATTTCCAACATCAGATTTTAAATTTCAAATAAATAATAATTTTAATTTGACATCTGTCAAAAATAAGGATGTGGACACATGTACCAGATAGACACACTTATAAAAACATGATTAATTAATTTTCCATATTAAATATAATGAAATTGTATTTTATAAATCATGAACATTATTGAAATATGTAATTAGCAATAAATAGTGCAGTGAAGTGACTAAATTAAAATCAAAAAACGATATTTTAAAACATTGTGAAAGTGACTTAACAAACAAACTGAAAATCTAGAATCCGTATAGACTTGAGAAACAAAAAAGTTACTTATTAGTGACGAAAAAAATAGAAAAGGGAGTGGTCGTTTTGGGTTAACGTCCCTAAAAATTAAAGAAAATTTCAAGAATTATAAGAAAAAGTCATCTAAAAATCGTAACGCACCAGAGAGAAAGAAAGTAAGGTTAAATTTTTCCATCACAAGAAGTTCCAGAGAAATTTCCAGCAGTCCCAGTTTGGCCAGGCCCATTTTCATCTGTAAATTGGAATCCACAGCGGATATTTCCATGTGCCCAGGAGATTTTAACTACAATCACAAGTACCAGGTACCGTTTTTATTTGTGCACAAACATGAAACTAGCTAGAAATATTCCAACTAAGGAATAAATATCAAAATTGAATCTAGGTAATTAAATAAAAGTAGCAAGACTTACCTACAGCATTAAAACATAAATAAAGGCCATTTAAAACATTCAAATTTATTAAAAACTTCACACGATTTCGCAATTCATGCTATAAATGTCAAATTTATCTTTCTATAACCTAAATGATCTCAAACTGTATATAAAGGTAAAGATAGGCAACTGGTGGTACAAAGTGAATATTGGTTTGTCTAAGCTTAGAAATTAGAAATAAATTAAATATCAAATAGATACCAGTATAAAAAATTTGATTATACCATCATCTGTTTAGTTTAAGAAAATCTGTAAGAAAAGCCCATGTTTTTTATTCCAAGGTTTGTAATTTTAATGTGGAATATTATTAATTATTTTTAAAGTTCATTATAAAATATTTGATTTCCTCCTTAAAGAAAATAAAACACAAAATTAAAAATAAATGCAACATTTTATTCTGTGTTTAGTGAAAGCTATAGTTAAAAAAAAAAATTAAATATTAAAAAAAAATAAAAAAAAATATCAACAAAAATAAGTTTTCTCTCTCTACAAGAACCGACTTCTGAGTGGAGTCAAAGTGCTAGCCAGGGTAAAAGATATAAAAGAATAATAAACAAAGGTAAGGAAAGAAATTTAAAGAGCGCCATAAATTTCACATAAACACATACACATTCACACTAAAATAAAGATTACACAATTATGCACACAAAAAAAATTCAACAATTTATATGTTTTTTTAAAAAAAAATGTATTTGTGTACAAATATTAGAACGTGAAAAAAGTTAAAAAAATATAGGGAAACTTTATTATCTCGACGAAACATGGATAAATGAAGGACGTTCCTATTTTTGGCAACGTTTAAATATCAACAGCAGGCGAGAAGCATTTTTAGATGGACTTTCTACGAGATTAAAGGCACCCTCGGGGAAAGGATGACGATTAATATTTACTTATATCGGAAGTGAATTCGGATTTTTGGATATTAGTTCACATGTGTGCGATGCTCGAAGAACAAGAGATTGCCATGAGAATATGAAAAGTGGAACATTTGAAAACTGACATATGATTCATATGAAAGATTGTAAATATTTAAACAAGTTATTCAATTATTCACTGGATCTCATTCTCTTGCTTTTCTGTAAAAGTATAGTAGGCGAGGAGAATTACGAAAAAATCGTTCAAATATGGCTCTAACGTGACGTAACTTAGATAACTACTGGAATCGCTCGGGAATAGCATACATATTGAAAATATCGAGGTGCGCCATCTTGAAAAGGTGTGCTGTTTGCATAAACAACGAAAAAGTAAAAAAAAATGCAAAAATCGTGTTTTTTCCCGGAAACAATCGCATATAAATTTGTTCGTTATGAAATTTTCTACAAGATAGTGTTGGTCCGATATCCGTAGATTTGAAATACTCGCTGCAAAATGCTCGAAAGTGCAAAAAAGTAGGTAAAAAACAAAGTAATTTTAAATTATTTATTTAACAATGAAAAAATAACACAATGACGCCATACATTTAGAGAAAAGTACTTGACTTCAGTACAAAACAAGAGCCGTAAGGTCGATTAAGACCGGACTGATAGTTTTTGCATAAAGCAATTGTTAAGTAACCTACCTGGAAAAAAAAGATCTTTTTTTAAATTTGTGCCAGGCTAAAAGTTATGAATATTTTATTGCGCCCGCGCTTTTACACCTTTTTGGGCCCTTAAACTATCATATACAATTGCTATCTTAACCATTTTTAAATTTTTAATAATTTTTTGAGCGGTTTTAAAAAATTTGAAAATGTTGGCTTTTAATTAAATAAGCCTGTGAAGCGGGATTTGCGAGTGGGAAAAAATCGGAAAATGTTTTTTACCTACTTTTTTGCACTTTCGAGCATTTTGCAGTGAACATTTCAAATCTACGGATATCGGACCAACACTATCTTGTAGAAAATTTTATAACGAACAAATTTTCTATGCTGACACCACTGTACCATTCCAGATGTCGTGATGTTCTCAATTTTTTTTGCAGGAACTCTGTCAGTATATACAGAGTGTCCCTAAATTAGCCTGCCAAAAATTAGCTGTGGATTCCATGATCAAAAATAAGAAAAAAAGTAATATAATCATAAGTCCGTAGAAGCCCCCTAACGGAGATATGGCCCCTTAAATGGGGACCCCAAAATTTGATTCTTCCCAAATATTTCCAAAGGGGATCACGACAAAGTAATCAAATTTAAAATTGAGAATTACAATTAGATTCCGAATCTAATGTTCTGAAAATAATTCCTCATAATTGGTCATGGGCGTGCCAAACTGTGGGTTCAGTGGGTGAATATTGCTCTAACTTTCTTGTATCTGTATTTTCGTCGTCAGATCAAAAAATTCAAAATTTTGGTTTATTTTACATGAAAAAGGTACTTCTATTTCAATCTGATAAACTGCTCAGACCATCGACTGCTAAGTTTTAAGTGGATCACCCTATAAGTATCTAGATCCTCTGTTTGATGAAAAATTTGCACTCTCTAAACAGAAATCGGCGGAAATTTCAGATTCCTAGGTATTGTACACACTACCTCGCAATTTTACATATCCTTTGTAGCGGAAAATCCTGTGGTAATAATCCTTGCTACTCCGTAAACGATGCGGGTTGTAATGCTCAACCAGAATGCTCCTTATCTTGCATATTTTCTGCAGCAGTTGCCGTACCGTTGTAGACATTTTCATTGTTTACCGTGGTTGCAGTTTAGCGAAATGAATACTTTTGAGGCCTTTCAAGCGTATATGCCTTCGTAATCAATTCTTGTGTTATTCACAAGAGATTCGAATGACATCGAATAAATTCGCATGTAAATATATAAAATAAATTCCGTATTTCAGGCTATAAGAAATTTTCGATTTATTCTGAAATCTCCTTGAGTATTATAACACAAAAGTAATAAAGAAGTAGATCTCCTTCTTTCTTTGTTAAGTCTAATTTTTCTAAAAGCAAATGTAGACTCCACAACATACTTACCCAAAGTGGCTACTGCTTTTTTCATTTTTCTTTATAATTTGCCATTTTGAATTAAATTCATTTTCTCCCAAATCTGTAGATTCCTCGCTATTGCTCTCCTGACTGTAATCCATTGAATTTCAGTGTTCCGAGGTTAATGAAAGGTTACATTTATTATGTATCGATTGGTCAATTGAATAGCTAAAATACGATTACAAAATTTAGACAAGAGCCACAGATTTTTTAAATTCTAAGACTTTCTATAATTATCTCCCCTCTTTTCAATAGCGTAAAAGTGTGCAGTATGTTCCATTTAAAAAAAAAAAAACAAAACTGAGGCCAAAATATGTCTTGGAAATGCGATATTTAATTGATTTTGTGAAATACGTGTTTCTTAAGTAGAAATTAAACATCTAGGGGCTTATTATGCGACAAAAAATAAGGGTCAAGTTACAGTGTGTCAAAAATGTTAAGAAATCAGTTTTTAATTTTTAATTTCTAAACCGCTTGAGATAATTTAACCAAATATCATTCTCAATAATATTACAAACAACATACGTCATTATATGCGTCATTGTATTATCTTCACTTTTTGTTTCTTTACACTTTTTTTATAGTCCCGTCGTGCATAATGCATGTATTAAAGGTAAAACGTTTTCCAGAAAATATCTGTAGGAGGCACCAGTTAAAGTTATTGATAAAAAAAGAAGGTCCAATAAGAAAATTTCCAATAATACCCATACATTCAAAGGAGACTAATGTTGAAATCGAAATTCCATTATAGCATTAGGGTTTTCATTCAGACCAAACGTGTTTATTGTAGAAGTTTATTATAGTATCTCTAGAAAAATTAGCTTCGTCGGTAAAAATATACCTGCGGTAAAGTCATATTTTTTTTGCAAAATCCAAGGCTTGAATCATTTGTACGCGATACGGGTTTTGATGCTTCAGAATGGACGAAACTAATTTATGATTCATATTAAGATTTGCAACGATCTTCCTAGTACTAGTTTTTGGATCTTTCTGAACATTCTTGGATTTGAAGTTGGATGATTTGGAAATATTTTTATATAAATTTGCCTAGTCTCAGTGCCATTTCCATCTACAAGGCCATAAATGTAGACCATATTTGACAATATTAAGTAAGTTAACGGCTTTTTCTTACTATTTTTTCACATGGCCTCTCTAAGATATGTTTAAGTAATTTAAGTAATTCTGTAAAAATGCACTTGATCAAATGAATCAATTTTGTTGTTAATCGGTTTGGAATACAAAACAGTGTAAAGAAACAAACATTGAAGATAATATAGTGGCGCATATGATAACTTATTTTATTTGTAATATTATACAGAGTGATATTTTTTTTCCAAATAATGACCAATGATACCTACACCTCCGGCACTGGTAACTTTCTAAAGTTGGTAATTTTTCTTTGATATCTACTGTCATACTAAATATGCACACAGAATTTGGTTAAATTATTTTAAATGATTTAGAAATTAAAAACTGATTTTTTTAACACGCTGTTGCTGGACATTGGCTGTCCTACGATCCTACATTTATATAACAGAAGACACTTATTTTTGGCCATCGAACACGCTCCTAGACTTTTGACCTCTACTTAAGAAAACACCCTGTATAATTTAAAGTTATAGATATTAGAAATGCTCATAAGTTAAGATTTTTCTTACTATTGTCTATCATAAAAAACATTTCGCTATCTGGTAATTCCAACCAAATAATAAATAAAATTCGTGTGTTATTGAAGAGCTAAATCGCCTTTGTGCCGGAGCCACATGCTGATAGTGTTTTCACATTTAAAATAACCTTGGAGTTTGAGGGAGGTGGGGTGACGGCACCGTTCCGAAATAGAGCTATATATCAGCGTGAAACCACACCAGGAGACGTAATGTAATACTTGGTAAACCTAGTTCAACGCTGATGCATTCTATCTTAAACTCTTTCTGTGCTTTTAGCTGTAGTGCATTGGCTTCGAAATTAAAAATTGATTTACATTCGAGAAAGACGCAGGATGTTTAAATTTAGATTAATTTTAAATTTATTTAGTAATTTTTCAATTCTTTGTTGATATATGATCGCGGAGTTTTAACATCGTGATGCTCCAAAAAGTTAAGGAAGTTCACAAATCTTGAGTTTCTTTTAAAAGTTGTCAACTTTTGTTCAATAATATTTTTGATATGCTATCTTGAATGTTTACTCTTTTATACTATTGGCTTTTTTTGTTCCTCCTTCGAAAGCATTTTCAGTTTTTGGCAAAGTTTTATTTTTGATGATTTTAATACAAAATTCAAATTCTTAAAACAATTACAAAAAAAAGTTTAATACAGGGTATGTCTTCCTAGCACTTCAATGACTGTCTGGCAACGTCTTTGCATACTGTCTATAAGGTTGTTGAAGTAGTATTGATCAATTTCTCACCACAGGCGTGGTAAAAGTCCTCTGAGTTCCTGAAGTGTATGCGGGTGGTGGTTAATGTGAATCTAAGGCTCTTTGTAGTTGGTCCCATGCGTGCATCTACAGCAATTCGCATACGCACGATGATATTGCGCATTATCGTCGAGAAATAAAATATTGACCTAATTGCAGCATAAAACAAAGGGATAGCATTGTTGATTACTTGTTTGACGTAGATATATACATTCATGTTTCCATCAAGCACCAACACCTCTGTACGCTTATTAAAACAAATGCCTCCCCAAACAGCAACTGTACCACATCTGAATGGATGAACTTTCTGGATGACTCTATGATTTCTGCGTACCAAAAAATCCATGCTCGAACACGCCGACTATCCGAAGACCGTCCATATCTCGACTCATCTGTGAATAATATAGACCTCCATTGATCATTCGAATTCATGCTCGTTAGCCGACTGCAACCGAAGTCGCATATGATTTTGTGTCAGTGGAACCCTTCTCAAAAGTCGTCGTGAACGTAGATTAACATCCTGCAGTCGCGTTTAAAAGTCGTTGATGCATGATACAAGGACTTAGAAGCTCTGTACGGGTGGATACTGTTAGAAACTGGTCTTGTGCAGGGGTAGTAGATCTTGGGCGTCCACTCCTCGGTCTTTCAATGACATTTCCCTTCTCTATATCGATGCACAAGCCTTAAAATTACGCTTTCATTGACATGAAAGAAGTTAGCAACTTCTGTCTGAGGGTGTCCCGTCTCGATCATTCTAATGGTCCTATTGGCTTCATCTGCACTGAGTTTACGTCTAGGCATTATTGCGAAACAAAATTTTTAGGTCTTGAATAAGAATTGACTATATAAACTCGAAACAACGATTGATCCAACATGCTTAAAAATACCAAAGATAAGAACTAGTCGAAAACTGAAAAAGTCGCTCAATGATGAGCAAAAAACGCTCAGATAAGAAAGTAAACATTTTATTTATTATCTAGAACCATCTGGAAAACAAAAAACGTCAACCTTTAAGAGAAATCTCGATATTTGTGAACTTCCTTAACTTCTTAGCAGTTCTGGAACAGTTTAATATGAAAGTAGATATGTCAGTATATATGTTCTTTGGTAAATATGTCATACATATTGCCAATTCATTGATAGCCTGCATCATAGATTTTGTTGACCGAAAAATTCTTACTGAAGGTTTTCTTTTTCAATCGCTTTTTTCATGCATAAGTAGAAGAATATTAAAAATGGGCACCAAAATTTGATGTGCAACATACTATTTAAAACAGAAAGAAATAATATTTTGCAAATATTTTTGAAAGTATCAATTTTAGGGAAAAAATATAGAATACAAAAATATTCCTCAGTACAATATTAATACAGTTCTTTTTAATCGCAGCAATAATTACCAAGCTATAATGTGTTCTCGGAAAACTGTTTTTTTTTTCAAATTTACTAATAAAAATATGTTCTAATTCTACAACAAATTCCCCGATACTTCTAAAGGGCACATCTAATCTTCCTTTTCTGTCACTTATAATGATACTAAAATCGATACAAATGTCACAGGAATGTTATAGTAATTATTTACAATATAAATGCTGTAAAGATTTAGTAATATGAATTTACAATAAGGATATTGTACAGAATTTTATCTACCTTCATTTAATAACATGAAAACAATATAATTGGCAAAACATGTCAAATGACGCGACAAGCAGCTAGTGTACTCGTATTTTCTATGAACAGAAAAAAGTACCTGCTATTAAGTTTACGGATCAAGTTCAGGTAGTTACAAGGCCTAAAGAGTTCAGAGTTTTTACAAAAGAAGAAGTATGTAACTTTATAAGTATTGCAGAAGGTGAAACATGCTTGCTTATAACGGTGGATATGATAATCCTCAGTTTTGGGACTCGTCGTTACGTAGAATTAACTAAGCTAAAGTTGTATCATATTCAATACAATGACCTCTACATAAAAATTATGATTCCATGCACGAAAACAAAAACTGTTCCAGAATTTGTTATAACAGAGGAAAATGTGACATGTACCAACTGTTTAAATATTTTTTGAAAATATACTGAACTTCATACTTCTAATAAATAACTTACAGACGTTTACATTCTCCAGATAGGTCTTGTCTTCTTTCAATACGATGTTAAAGTTTTGGGAATTCAGATATACTGCTACATAACTTTTAATTTCATTCATTCGACCCAGACTTGTATATGAGTTTTAAAAATTATGTCCAGTATATAGTATTAATGGTAGTTGTATAAAGCTAACTCTACTCAGGACTATAATTCTGAAAAATGTTACTATATCATGTAATGTTTGAAACATTTCTTTTCAAGAACTTTCAAGTACAACCTCTGCTTGTCATTTGGACCGCAGCAACCAGAGATCATATCACCGCTTAACGTCGCAATTCGCCCACTTGATCCACCCGGAGCAAATTGAATTCCTCAGAAAAACGCATCGTCATGGCTTCCAACTCTCGCCGTCGCAATTACTTTCTGGTTTTTGTCCGGCACTCCACCATCTATTAATATCAGGCCACGTTTTAAATCCAGTCCCGGGTGTCCTATGAATTTGAAAGTGAAATTTGGGACAGAAGTCCAATATTTATCGAACGTGACGAACAGCGAGGGAAAGTTTAATGAATTCCCTATAAAATATCGCGGACGGTACTCAGCAAAACGCCGTTTACTTGATTACTAGAAAGTAACTAATTTGCGAGATATAAACAAACAAACGTTATTCGTTGCCAAAAGCAAGAATACACTGAGAAATGCTCTCCAAGTAAACTATGTTGCTAAAAAAATTAATTACCGTAATTTTATTTATCTGATGTATGTCTTAAATATTACCATCAGGTAATAGCTGTTTACGCAATAAGTTAGAAAAAGTGACTTTTTTCGGCATCAGACATAGGTTTTTTACGTCATATGCATAAAAGACACTTTTCATGAGGGAATGTTGATGTAGGCACGAGTTTATTAAGATTTAGCTAATATTATAGTATCAGTGATTTATAAAAAATGTCAGAATCTTCTGCTTACAACAATAATATGGAAGATGATATAGAAGAATAATCAAAAATCGCAAGTCAGTTATTATTGCCAACAAAATCCAAAGATAAATATGAAAAAGTGTATCGCTTATTTGAAGTCATCAAAAGCAAGTAGCTGTTATCACTGAGACAGTCCTACTAGCCAATTTTGAACAAAAATCCAGAGTATGCCTGAGTTCTACGCTATGGAGTCTACTCAATGATATAAACAACATTGCCAGTAAATAATTCTGTCATATTGCTTATGCCACAAATGCCGCAAATACTTCACCATTTAGTATGTTGCAAAAATCTTACAGTTTATTTTTTAATCATATTGATATTTTCGGTCTTTCTTTCAACTCGGTTAGACACGAAGCTTGTTTGGTTATCAGGTAAATCTTTTGTTTCTTTTTTTTTCTTATTTCCTTCTAAATTTATACCATTATATTCTATTAGGTAGGTACTTATATTCTATTAGGTTAGTTAATTGTTTGTTTATTATAATAGTGTATGTCTTAACTTGCTTTTCTTCATTTAAATTTAATTGTATTGTATACACACTATTGTATAATATTATATATAGTGCACTCTGTAATTTGTATTGCTTATCAATATGTTGGGTTGGCAAATCTGAAAATAAAATAAAAAAGAATACTGATATAAACAAATTTATATCAAGATATAGATTCCAGATCCAGTCTAGTGTTTTAAGAAAATCAGAAGTTGAGAAATTTTTGAAAGAAGCAGATGATAAAGCTAAAGTGTAATTTTCACACTTCTCCCCAAATATTGAAATTATTTTTTATTTTAGATAGTGTTGATTATTATTGGTATCAGTGGAGCATGCCGTCGTGAAGAACTAATATTTTTCAGTTTGAATATATAAAAGACATGAGCGAATATACAGGGTGTTAAAAAGTAGTATGTAGTAGTAATAGTAGTACGAACCAAAATAAGCAGAAAAGTCTTAATAAACATGAGTCCGCAAAGTAACGGTTGCGGAGATATGGACCACTATTCGTTTTTCAAACATTTTATTTTATTAGGAATAGGAATTAGGAAAATGAACGCAGCTTCAAAGAAATTATAACCTACAGGTATACATTCTTGTCGTGCTGTATATTGTATACTATTACATTAGATCAATCGTTCTAGCAATTTTTTGCCTTAATCTGAAGTCTACATATCGTGCAATTGCTCTATGAACACTGTTCCATCACTACCAGTACACAGACACTCCAAAGCACCATGCGCAAAATATAGTAAGAAACATATATCCACACAGAAATTATTAAAACGACTGAAAATTCAAATATAACTAACACCGAGTTGGATGGTGAAAATCAAAATAAATACCATCGACGTCATCCCATCTCAAAAATACTGTACTGTTATTGGCTGAAAGTTTGTAGGCAACCTCCACTGTTTAAGGATCTTGATTTGAAGCAACGTTCTGCAATACTTTGGCATTTGTGTGTTTTCGTTGATCATTTCACCACCCTCATAAGTACACAATGCAATAGTAGTGTAATACAATACTTTTTTGTTCTACTTCAGGCTGGTATTTAATATTTAAAAAATATATATTCTTTTATAATAGTAATATTAATTATTGCCAAAGACTTTATTTTCTTAGTTATTACAATATTTATTTTTGTTTTTTGTATTTATATCCTTTGTATAATGTATACATGAACTGATAACACAGTTTATTTTAATTTTTTTTATGTGATGCAGTTATTTCCTTTCCAATAAGCAAAAGCTAGAACCGGCCCTGGCTGTACTATACAGGGTGTCTGTAAAAGGTCTTTACAAAAACATACCACATATTCCTTAGACCAAAATAAGTCGATTTAAGTAAAATTACCTTAGTGCAAAGTTGCTTCGTCTGGGCTCCAGAGGGCCTTGAAGTTACAATTTTTAAATCGTTTTTCCCATATAAATTTAAAACGGCATATGCGATTTTGCTGAAATTTGGTATATTGGTAGAGTTTTATGTGGCCAAAAAAATGGTGTTAAATTTTTGTCCGATATTCATCCATAGGCGTAGAACTTGATTTTTTTTAATAATTGTACCTTTAAAAATTCTACGGCAATGGAAGAAAAGGAGTTTGAGTATGAAATTTAGATTGCTCTACTCATTTACTTTAAAAAAGGTACTCTTGATAAGACTCGATTACTCTCATGGTTTTGACGAAATTTGCATTTTAGATCATAAACAATAATTATTAAAATACAAATTTTGAGTAAATCGAGTGTTATCAAGGGTACTTTTTTTGTAGTAAAAACATAAAAATGTACTTTTTTCATATCTTCTTCAACACCTCTAATCAACAAAAATACTCGATTCTTGCCATGTACGATTTTTTTAGGAATATTAATTATTTGCCTGCAATACTATACAAAAACATTTATTGTTGGTTTCCATAGTTTCATCTAAATAAAAATATTGTCAAGTTTTAACACCTAATCTCTTGTTAACGATTGAAAGTGTTCTATCTGACTCAATAATTAAAAAAAAAATTGCGTGGTTTATTAATATGGCTGTACAATACATATACCAATGCAGAATATACCGATATGTTACTGACATTAGGATTTTGTGAAGGAAATGCTCGAGAGAGTGTCAGGGTGTACTTTGAAAGGTTTCCAAATCGTCGTGTACCTAGCCACCCAACTTTTGCTGCTGTTGAGAGACGTCTTCGGGAGACCGGTTCCTTTGCTCCCAACAATGTTGATAATGGAAGAGAACGTTTTGTAAGGATTCCTGAAGTTGAAGAAGACATTTTAGAACGTGTTAAAGAAGATCCAGAATTAAGCACCAGACGAATTGGAAGGGAACTAAGAGTAAGTAAAGATGTCGTTCATAAAGTGCTTAGAGAACAATTGCTATATCCATACCATAAGAAGCCAGTACAAGATTTATTAGTTCATGATCCTCAAAATCGTTTGGATTTTTGTCGATTTGTTAATATGCAAAGAGAAAGAGATCCAAACTTTGTCAAGAAGGTTCTCTTTACCGATGAAGCGGGTTTTACGAGAAGAGGTATAACTAATACCCATAATGAACATGTTTATGCCGTTGAAAATCCGCATGCAATAAAGGTAAACCATTTTCAGCACGAATTCAAAATTAATGTGTGGGCTGGAATAATTGGTAATTTCATTGTTGGTCCTGTCATACTTCCACGAAGATTAACTGGAGAAAATTTTTTGGATTTTCTACAAAATACGTTGCCAGAATTGTTAGAAGATTTACCTCTCCAACTTCGGAGAGATATGTGGTTTATGCAAGATGGAGCTCCACCACATTTTTCTGTAAACGTTAGAAACCACTTGAATGAACAATATCCACACAAATGGATAGGCAGAGGTAATGACGCACCTGTAAATTGGCCACCACGTTCCCCAGACCTAACACCGATGGATTACTTTTTATGGGGACATCGGAAATCCACAGTTTACAGGGAACCTGTAGAAAATGAGGAACAACTCTGGCAACGTATTCAAGATGCAATAAACAATCTTAGAGGTGATGAAGAAGTTATGGAAAGGATACATTTTAATTTTCTTCGACGTATAAATCTTTGTATGCGTGAAAATGGTGAACATTTCGAACAATTTTTGTAAAATCTTATGTTGTAAATAAATATTTTTGTGAAACCTATACACTCTAAATTATTAAAACAGAAATTTAGCGAAAACCATGAGAGTAATCGAGTCTTATCAAGAGCACCTTTTTTAAAGTAAATGAGTTGAGCAATCTAAATTTCATACTCAAACTCCTTTTCTTCCATTGCCGTAGAATTTTTTAAGGTGCAATTATTAAAAAAAAATCAAGTTCTACGCCTATGGATTAATATCGGACAAAAATTTAACACCATATTTTTGGCCACATAAAACTCTACCAATATACCAAATTTCAGCAAAATCGCATATGCCGTTTTAAATTTATATGGGAAAAACGATTTAAAAATTGTAACTTCAAGGCCCTCTGGAGCCCAAACGAAGCAACTTTGTACTAAGGTAATTTTACTTAAATCGACTTATTTTGGTCTAAAGAATATGTGGTATGTTTTTGTAAAGACCTTTTACAGACACCCTGTATACGTGGCTGTTATTATTAATTCTATTACTTTATCATTGTCCTGTACATGACATGCCCTATATCAAGAATTATATAGCTTATACTTTTTTGATCTTTGGAAGTATTCTGTTATATTAAGTGTAACCATCTCATAATCCACTTATTGAACCATTATGTGGTCTACAAACTCTAACCGTGAGCGGCGTTTTGTCCAAAGGATCACTTATCCCTGCCACTTGCCGTCATCGTCCTCTCAACCCTGTAGCCAAATTGTTTTATATAGTTAGAGCTGATACTTAATTTGGAGATTATATTCGCCGAGTTTGGCATCGTCCGGTTCGATTATCGACAAACGTAGTTAAACTTTCAGAATTGTGTTTGCGTAACTCCTTGAAGCTAAGTTTTATTGAACGACTGGATTACGGTTCTCCTCGGATTGTTATCCAGTAGAGTTACAACGTTCATCAGGAAATATCTTCAGAGGCAAGTCCTTTTAAAGCTGCCTTTGTTGAATTGATGTCAGAGGAAAGATCTACAAGGTGCTTTTCATTTGCGGCTATCTTGTAGAAGAATGTATGTGAATTTTTGGAGGTTATTAAGAATTTCTGGCTAGTTAATGTTTATAGATCTGTATATCAACGTACCCAATGGCCGATAACTGTCAGATCCGGTCAGTATGATGAGGAAGGTGAGACAGTGCCTCAGTAAAAATTTGAAAGTGATAAGTGACGGATAAGAATCAATCAACTGCAAAATTTGTTTATCTGCTTCCATAGAGATGTTAAATGATTTTTATTTTATTGTTACTTACTTCTTCTTGATCCAACTGTAGCCATCAATGTTTACTGAACAGTTCGACACACACTTATCTCCGTTCAACAAAATAATCGGGATCTCTTTTAATTTTCTTTTTGTTGCGTTATCTTCCTTCTCTAACATTTTTGTCGGACCCCATTGAATCAAATGACCGTTTTCTCCTTCGTTCTTGTCTAGTGATACCTCTTTCGCTAGAACCATGTGAAAAGACATTGTTTACATTGTGTGGACGGGGATTCTTTGAATTTGTTGGGATGCCGTTTGGATTGTGCAAGGCTGCATAAACCCAGCATAAATTAATGGATTTAAGGGTTAGACCCATTCAACATTGGCACGCCAGATACAGGCTCAGAGAGTTCATGTCTTATCTTTGCTTTGCGTAAGAGAAACAAGCTAAGTCAACAGACATCTGTTTGATAAATAATTACGGTTATTTTGGCAAATATGCATGATCTATATGATACGTTAAATGTTCAATCCATAAAATCAAATTTAAACAATCATTGCTCAACGATATTGAGTTGATCAGCAGGAAGAGGAACTTTGGTAGAAGGGAAACTTTATGCGAAGTGGAAAGTGGATCGACTTCTAAGAATATCAAGGGGCAGTAAGCGTTCACAGTCCTACTAATAATCTTAGATGGGTCCTTGATAATAATACCATCGGAACAGCTGTAGTTACTCATATAAATTTTGCAAAATGTTGAATGAATTCAAAAACTTGAACGATTGAATATTATTAAAATATTCCATATCATTTTAAATACAATTTAAATGTATAGCTACCTTTATTATAAGGATGTTTAATACAGTCGGTATTTTTATTTCAAACTGAAATGTCTCATATTTCATATACGTAAATATTAGCTCATCCATGTCTATGTAGGCAAACTATCTGGTTACACATCTGCCTGACATATTCTAGTTATGTGGAATGGCATGTAACAACGTGCTTTATAATGCATGAAAGCAAATTAGGTCGATGAAATGCATTACCTATGTCAGGAAATCAGTAAACTGAAGTATCTGAAATTGTCAATTAGCTCGATTAAAATATTTGCTTCATATTTCTGAACCCATAGGGTTGAACACAGAACATATGGAAAGTAAGAATTTTACTTTCACATTTAGTTGACGTTTCAACGATATTTATTGCCATCCCCAGAACCACTGGGGTCGCACATTTTTTGCTACAGTCTTATTAAGTAAGAGATTTACTGTCGTCATAAAAAAATATTTAATAAGATTGCAAGGGAATACCTACTACGCCATTTGTTCTCAGGAAGCGATAAATATTGTCGAAACGTCAAGTGAATGTTAAAAGAGGGGTTTTCTTCGCTTTGTTGTTGTACACGTTTCAATAGTAAGGAGAAATGCCAATAAATACGTTGATGTCAAATTATGGATTTTGTGGAATCAATTATAGAATATGTGTGTGGATTATGGTCTTCTGTTTTATAATATGTATTATGTTACTGACTGTTATGTTAGTTATTTATGATAGCATCTACTCTTCTTATGTACATTATTAATATCTATTTGTAATATTAATATTAAACTAGAAATTTCCAATTATTTTCTTTGATAACTTTTTAATATTTTTTTTATTCTTTTTTTTGGTACACTATTTTTTACACCTGTTTGTTTCTTATCCTTTGAACCGTAGGTATTTTCTTAACTCTCAGTGTAATATTTACTTCTTTTCATCGTATATATATTATTTGTTTTTTTTTCTACTTTTTCCAAAATTTATTTATATTAACCATCGCAACCTAGATATCTCGCGTCAAGAATTCAGACGTCTTACGTCACGGCTGACGTTACACATTTGTTTTTATTGTCAACGTAATTTTCGATATTTGGTCGCGTTAAAAACAATAATTTTTTGCAATTTAGTGCAATATATAATGCAAACTTTTAGTGTAGTATATAGTTTTATTACTATCAGTTGCAATTTCTTAAATATTTTGGTAAAAATATGATAAGTTATTCATTTGTTCGTATGACGTAAGTCGTCTGAATTCTTGTCGCGAGTATACTTATTTTAGATTTCCTACTGAATTTGTACATACTATAATAATATGTTTGTTTTATGGAGAGAAAACAAATGCAATATTCACTTCTACTCATTTTAGAGATCTCCTGATACAATGTTTCTCATTGCACTGAGGACTGAGGATATTCCAAGATAATATGTTGCAAATCTCTATGTTTATGTTTGGGATATAAAGCATGATTTGAACTGATGCGGGCTATTGTTTTGATAAATTGACGGTTGGAAATCAAATGGTATCATATTTACTGCCACATAATGATTACGATTTGACAGTGTCAGTGAATGTCATAATGGCATTATCTCACATATTTTTTATTAACGTGCGATAATGACGCAAATTAAATTAAACTCAAATTAGACATTTATTAAATACATTCAGGCCTATGATTGAACATTCAGGTTAGCGTAACCGATGACAGTTAAGTTACGATAACTGGGTGGGCATAACTGAGCTCTTAACCGAAATGGAAAGATCGCTATGATCGAACAACCAGTTAATTCTTTAACGTACGTCATCTGTCATCACTCATATGCCAAAATTTAAATCATAGATACTTAACAGTGGGTACAAGTGGCAAGAAGTTTAGGACACATGAACCAATGCCAATATGAAGAAATGCTAAATTTCATTAACTGTAAGAAAATATTGTTGGGAAGCAAAGTAAACCCAACGCATGTTAATATAAGTAGGTACTTTGGCAAATTTTTGAAGTACATATAAATTCTTTAGTGTATGGACCGCAATCAAATTCCCAACAGTGGCGGTAGCTAAGTGAAATATTTCATATTAACTTATTGATACAATTATTTAAATTATTTTAGATTCATGCAGAGTGGAAGCAGAACGTAAAAAGGAAGAGCAGAAAACTTCATCAGGATCAAAAACTAGTAAAACCTGGATGCACATATTCAATATTTATACACAGTTTAGGTGAGTAATCAAAAATGTATTTTTAGGCATGTGATCTGTGCTACTGTGATAATTACAATTTACTACGCCTTGGTGGAGTCCATGTTGCAATACATTATAATTATAGGAGGATAAGGAGGATAGTATAGGATGCAGCATATCACTGTTACTGTAATCCATTAAAAATAATTGTCAAAAACACAAAACTATCTAATAAAAATAATATTTAAAAAAGATAAAATGTATTATTTATACCTACTCTTTATAGAATCTAAATTACTACCAATAATTAAAAACTAGGTACCTAACTTTTGTCATTGTGCCTTTCTCCTATCCATAAACTAATTAATAATAATATTAGGTAATAATATATATTTCTTTTTGTTTGTTAATATTCATTTAGCTATCACTATCATACTCTGAATAGCAATCTTAATTGTATAAAATTGTAATCCCACTTAGAACAAACTTTAGTTTTTTTTAGGTTGTATTTACTGTCAAACTATTAATACCGTATATTACTAATTATGTAAAACTATGATATGACAATAAATTGATACTGAATTGTGCCATAGACAAATAATAAAATTATACATTATATTAATATGCCAAATGTCATACGTCAATTACCAGAAATAAAATTAAAATTTCTGACCAATAAAAAGCTCCAGTTACATTTAACGGCAGGTTATTTCAAGCAGTTTCATAACTGGGTCACGTGATCATTCTCAAGTTAAGTAACTGGGAAAAATAAACTTGACAGGTGTGTCAATCATACGAATTTCTGATTAACCTACCAGTTACAGGCCTGTTAATGCTAACTGGATGTGTTCGATCATAGGCCCGATTATTTTGTGGTTCTCTATCTGCCTCTAAAGTTTCCGCTTTCAAAAGTGGACCACCCTGTATGTGATTTTATTCCACGACTTTTTTACAACACAGCACTGTTACGGTGAATAAAACACTAAACTTTTAAAAACTTTGGACGTCTCGTCTCTCGCATTTGAAAGAGAAATCATTTTTCAAGTCCTAAAAGTGATGTCGCCAATTATTAACATGACACATTCAAGTGCATGCAGACGCTTATCCTCACGCCATAATTTCATTCGTCGTTCCGTGTTCGTCGGAAAACCAGAGGGTCGTAACAATGTCATCATGAGAACACTCAATTAGTCCAAAATTACGGCGGTTTTAAAAATTCGGATGGTATTAATTAATTACAGCGTGAGCCAGAAGCGGTATCCCTTCCTCTGTTAATTATATGGAGTGGATGTGGTGCTACTGAAAACGTTCGATGTTGGCTCGGCTGGTCGACCGAAATTTATAGCTTTATAGTAATTGTATGTTTTTTTATGATTCATCTCTGTAAAAGAAGTCCTACCATTAATAATGCGATTAATTTAATTAAAAAATGAAAACCAAAACAAAGCGCTATATATTTTTAAATACAGAGTATTGCATAAGTGTATACAAAAAAAATTAAGGGCAAATTTTAAGGGGAGATCCTCCATATAAAATTTTTCAATTGGAACTTTCCCTAAAAAGTTATAGTCTCTTAAATTATGTAGGTAATAACTATTTTTGCAATAAGTTAGAAAAAGTGACTTTTCCGCATCATGTGTGACATGATGTTTTAAATAGTGTTTTGAAAATTGCTCAAATAACTATAATTATCATAAGATAACAACTAGATCAGCATGCCATCAGGCACTGATAGTGGCCTCAGTCGACAACAGCATATCTGCATGATGGGTGAAGGGACACAGGCGGCGCAATGGCAATAAAGCAGCTGACAAACTAGCCAGGAGGGCATCGGGTCTCAATATTTTTGGACCTTGTCCCTCCAGTTTGCTTCCGCTGTGAATTTTTGTTGAAATTATCAAGGAGGACACCCACAAAGAATTTAGAAAACGGTGGGAAGAATCAAATAGCTGTCAATTTGCTAAGGAGTTCCTAGAGTACCTCTGCAAGGATACAGCGAAAAAGTACCTAGCCATGTCTAGGACGAATATTCGCCTGGTGACAGGTATTCAGACTGGACACTGTTGGCTAAGGAAACACCTTCATTATATGAGAAAGTATGTGTGTGTCTCTTTGTAGGGGTTGCGAACAGGAAGACGAAACAGTACTCTATGCACTCTGTGAGGAGTGAGATCCTCTTGAGCAACGTCACCACATTCTTTTCTTTATTAAGCTGGTTAGCGGTTCAGGTGGATTGATCCTCTAACGGAAGGAAGTACAAGGGGTCCAATGGAGCCTAAGTTCTGTAGCCTCTTAAGTTACCCTCCCCACATTTCCAGATTCCAGAACTATAATTATCATAATTTTTTATTGAAAAATGCGAATATCAAAAATGTGAATAAATAATTCTGAAGGAATGTTGATATAGGAACGAGTTTATTAGATTTTCGTTAATATTATTGTGTTAATTATTTTTAAAAAATTCGAGAATCTTCTTCTTACAACGATAATATAGAAGCTGATATAAGAAGAATCATTAAAAATTGCGATTCAATCATTATTCCCGTCAAAATTCAAAGTAGAGGAAGTCTACGTAAGTAGAACATTTTTAACATTTCTGGTGAGTCAATGAGGTTATGAAACATTTTAAATAAAAATGATGCACTTCTGAGAACTCTCCTCAACTGCAACGATTTGATATAAGGTCTGTTCTCATAAGATTCAGATTTCTGACAATTTCAAACTAGTCCCTGACTCTTCTGGCTATGATCAAATCCTCTAGCGGGATAAATATTATCAACATGACATGCCATGAATTTTAAAAAACGACGTTGAACACCTTCAAGATTATTAATATCCATAAAAGACTAGCATATTCTAATTTGGAACGGACTACGGGGAAGTATAAACATATCAAAGCATATTGTTAAATGTTGTAGATTTACAGGCAATAAAGCCCAAAGTTTTAAATAAAGGCAGTACTGGATATTCTGTTAATATGTTCGGAAAATGAGTTTAGTATCAAATATTACCCCTAAGTCTTTAATATTACTGCTGCGTGACAATGGCTTTGAATCTTGATTATAATCAAATAAAATGGAATGTTTTTTTAAACTGAAAGACAAAATTTTACATTTATGAATATTTATAGAAACCATGTTTTCTTTACACCACACCTGTATTGTCTTCAAAACCTAGCGTAATAAGGACACAACATGAAGAAAATATTTTGCAAACAGTCTATATGTTACTTCTCACATTGTAGTAAATCGAAAAATCTAGTAGATTTTAAATAGAATTAAATAAAGCTAAGGCTAGGAACAGGCGAAATAGAATTTATTTTAAAAAAATAAATACTCTGGCAAGGTCCAGACAATGAATCTTTGTTTTAAACTTATCTCAGATAGACGTTCTCATAATAACTTTTAAAAAGGTAGTCATAATACGGGATGTTGTTTATCAAAAACATGAAACTTAAAAAGTGCGAATTTAGCAGTCTCCATGAGAACTGAAGTTATCGGGTATATTTTTAATAGCTTGCAGAACGCTCATTTTTCAAAATGGCCGTAGTAATAAACAATTGATTAGGTATAAATTATGGGAAAAATTAAGCGTTAATTGGTGGGACTGTTTCGGCCATTTTTGGTACAGAAGGATTTTTTTTCTACGGGGCGGGACTAAAATCATAGGAGCTGCAGGGTTTCAGAAGCGAAGGGAAGAAGAAAAGACAGTTGCGACAACGCAGCCGGGGGACTAGTTTGCGAGTTGCGAAAACGCAGCCGGACGACTAGTTTGCGAGTTGCGAAAACGCAGCCGGACGACTAGTTGCAAGTTGCGGGATCGCGGTTGTAGGGTTAGATTCTAAGAGAGAAGTTAAAAAGTTCTGCGATTAGTTATTGTGTTGCCTTTTTGGGATTAACATCAATTGCGGGGATTTTATTGGTAAGTCTGCTGTATAGCATACTTGTTGTTTTTTTTATTTCACTAGGTGGTACGTTGCGAGACCTCTCTCCGAAAAAGTTTTTACATTTTGTTAAATAGGCGTGTTTCTAGCCTTGGAAACAGAAAAAAATAGCAGAATTTCTAGACGAGTTTAAAGTTGTATAAGAAAAAGTAGCAGCTGAGTTTAGAGAAATTGTGCAGTATTTTTCTGTTCAATATATAATAATTTTAAATCGAGTTTATTTCGGGATACTGGCATTGGAAGCCACCGTTGTATTTGAGTGTGTTTTTGTATAGCCTCAAAGTATCGTTCACTTTTGTGAGCCCATTTAGTTTTTGTTTGGTTCGATTTCATTTCCTCAATATATTAGTTAGTAATAATTTTGTTGGGTTTTTTTTTTTAATTAACCACCACACTCTCCTCAATTCTTCATAAAGACCACGCACGAAGGATTTCAATCCTTCTACGTTAGCCGTGGCCGAACCCAAAAGCTCCAGGTGAGTTTATTATAACATATTTTGGTGTCAGGTGTGTAAACACACTACTTATTATTTTATTACTACAAAACACATTTAGCGAGCTATTATCATCACCGCTCGCCCGGTGGTGTGTATTACAACATCTAAATCTGTATTCAGGCATTGTTTCACCTGCCTCATTGTACCAGGTACCACTGCTGCGTAATGTTTAAGCATAGAGACAGAAAAAGAATCTATCAAGGAACGTATTCAAATACTTAAAGCCGGCAACGAGGCCAACTTAATCTCGAGGAAAGCGGCACGGGAAAATGGCCAATTAAACACTTTCAATATCCCTTCGAATATTTCACTCCGCCAAATCAGGAGCAAATAGAAGTCGACTTGACTCAACACGTCTACCTCATCGTTTTTGCCACTGATAAGGGTTGCCCGTAAATACCGACTTCCTCCCTTGATTAATACCTCTGTCTTTATAATCCCCCGGATCTTTTTAAGGGATCCATCAGTTATTAATGACGCACTCCGGGCGCCATCCCCGCAATTCCTGTCACGGAGGGCAACATAAATTTGACGCGAGAATCAGTTCGGAACGTGCGAATTTAGCATTTTCGATATGGGGAATGTCGATTAAGACGTTGCCCGAGGGGGACCGGATCGAATCGGGATTGGCAGAGTGACTCTATTTATCGATCAACACGATTCGAACCCCGTGAATGCGGTTTGTGATACCGGAGCTAAATTATAATCAGCAAATTCCTCATGTTCGAAAGGTAATTAAAAATAATAATAATAATATAATCTTTATTGCCCAACAGATAAAATCCATTTATAGGACAAATCATTTACAAAACAAAAGTGAATTGCGTACACATATTATATAGTATCTGATGCAGTATGTAGTGCACAAAAGCGTCTTAACAATATTGTACAAAGAAGATATGGAAACTAAATATAAATAAACTTAAATATTAAATATTATTGCTATTAAATCTCAGACCAACAGTTTCAACTATCTGATTAAGAGTGCTAAAATTAATATCACATACATCTGAAATTTTATTGAAATTTTGACAGATAATATGGACTGGAGACATTTTAAGACCGCGAGACTTTGCTGTAGTACAAACGAATGTACAATTTTTGCGAGAATTTAATCGAGGGACATGAAAGGAAAACTGACATAGTAAAGACGGACATTCTAAATTATTATGAAACAAATTGTATAAAACTTTGATACTTGCTAGATCCCTGCGAAACTCTAAAGAAGGAAAATCAAATCTATTAAATAAAGTGGCATGGTCATAACCTCTTTCTGGATAAAAGTTTTAAGTGAAATAAATTTTAAAAATTTTCTCTGGATACATTCTAAGCAAAGCTTCAGATAATCATAACGTGGATACCACACTAACGAACAATATTCCAGTTTAGATCTTAGGTACGAGTTGTAAAGACGTTTTAAAGCTACTTCGTTAGAGAACGACTGACAGTTGCGCATGATACAGCCTAGCATCCTTAAAGCAGATGAAGTAATATCACTGATATGTTGACAAAATGTTTCGAATCAAATAAGACGCCCAAGTCTTTTATGGAGTCCACCCTGTCAAGTATCTCCAGATCTAATCTGTAATTATATTCTATTGGGTGCAATTTACCGGTGTAACTTAGGGTCTTGCATTTCGCTACATTTAACTGAAGACAATTATTAGCGCATCAGTTGTTCAATATATATAATTGGTTTTGCAATCTTTGAAAATCCCCAAATCTGATATTTTACTAAAAAGTTTTAAGTCATCAGCAAACAATAGTTTCTTACACTCCAGCTCAGATGTTAGATCGTTAATAAAATATAAAAAAAGCAAGGGCCCCAAATTAGATCCTTGAGGGACTTCGGAAGTTGTCGTGACAATATTAGAATTGTGTCCAAGATATGTAACGTATTGTTTTCTGTTAAGGAGGTATGATTCAAAGAGATTACACAAATGTCCGAACCGAACCGAATGTCTCCAATTTTTGTAAAAGAATTTTGTGATAGACACGATCAAACGCCTTAGCAATGTCTGTGTAAATCACATCTACCTGTCCTTGCATATCAGGTTCATTGGAAATGAATTGTGTAAGTAGGAACGAGTTAGATACCGTTGATCGGCCCTGCATGAAACCATGCTGATCCCATAATATTGCGGTTTTTGTAGCAGGGTAGATGCGATTATAGACAGCTATCTCTAATATTTTTGAGAAATTACTGAGAATTGAAATCGGTCGATAGTTCTTAACTTAAATGTACAGGGTGAAGAATTTTTCTTGTAAACGGCTGAAGCAAAGTGAGCGTTGCCAAACAAAATCTGTTTGGGGTGACTAAGACTTAAAATTAAGATAGATAACGAAACCATAACTGAACGACACTGAGCGTTCTGACGTTTCAATTTTTCTTTTTTCAGTTCAAGCAATTTTTCCAAATAACTTTTTCTTGTGTTTATAACAATTCAAAAGATACAGATAACTTATTGTCTAATTTGAATTTTTCGTTTACCATATCAATCGTCAATTTAGAACAGTTGGGCATTACAAAAACGGTACTGTTTTAATTTTTACTTTAATCCCAGTTACACAGGGTGTTCCACAGAGCAGGTACATGTAGAGGGCCCCAAAATATTGCAATTTAACCAAACATACCTATAAAGTTGCACACAGCCGGAGTTAAAGGCCTTCAAAGTGTTGCCAAATATTTCGAAAAAAAATAATATTTCTGAATTACTTTAACTTGGAATAATCAAATTTGGTACATGGTTTAAGTTTATTATTGGTCTAGTTTATTGAAAGATCAGAACATGTATCTAGTGGCAATTATTAGATAATAATTAAAATATTAACATTAATAAATTGTCAGAATGTAAACAAAACCACGTAGCCAAAAATGTGATATCGTTGGTGTAACGTTACACGCCGAGATTATGCTATACAGGCTGTATCACATAAGAGGGCCACTCCCATGTATCTCACTTAATATACGAGACACGTCAAAAATCTTTAATTGTTTTTTGTTGCATTTTTGAATGCCTTTATGCTCGTAAAAACAAATTTGAGATCCATGGCCAACTTTATGAGTAATAACAAAAAAACCTGTAAAGTACCCAAACTTTAAGGCTGTCTAACTTTTTTATTTTAAGAGATAGAGAAAACTTATTGGTAATAAATTTGTATTGCAAAATTGATATCTTCCACCTGATATAAACAGATTTTTGAAATATCGTATGTGGTTCGCTGCGCCCTCTAGGCGGATAAAAAAATTTTTTATTGAAGCAGGCTATGGTCACAAAAAATTGCCTGTTTTTTCGTCTTTCATGCAATATACTACATGTTGTCCTTATCTTTCGTATTTATTACATTTTTTTCAATTTTAGTTTAGTAGTCAATATTTTCGTGTTGCCCAAGATAGTGTAGAACCTGTTTTAAAGACACCAATTGCAAAAATAATTATAAACAGAACGTACTTTTTTATTCAAAATACAGATTTTCTTATAACATTATTTTATGACATTGTCTGTGTCAAAATAATTTTAAAGACCCAATTGTGAATGTAATATGAAAACCAATAAAATAATATTATAAGAAAATCTGTATTTTGCATAAAAAAGTGCATTCTGTTTATTATTTTTTTGCAGTTGGCGTCTTTAAAACAGGTTCTACATTATCTTGAGCAACACGAAAATATTTAGGTACATTTTTTTTAAACTAAAATTGAAAAAATGTAATAAATACAAAAGATAAGGGCAACATGTAGTATATTGCATGAATGACGAAAAAACAGGCAATTTTTTCTGGCCATAGCCTGCTTCAATAAAAAAAAAAATTTATCCGCCTAGAGGGCGCAGCAAACCACATACAATATTTCAAAAATCTGTTTATATCAGGTGGAAGGTATCAATTTTGCAATAAAAATTTATTACCAATAAGTTTTCTCTATCTCTTAAAATAAAAAAGTTAGACAGCCTTAAAGTTTGGGCACTTCACAGGTTTTTTTGTTATTACTCATAAAGTTGGCCATGGATCTCAAATTTGTTTTTACGAGCATAAAGGCCTTCAAAAATGCAACAAAAAACAATTAAAGATTTTTAACGTGTCTCGCATATTAAGCTAGATACATGGGAGTGATACAGCCTGTATATTAGCTAGTGTATACATCATTTCATTTGATTATACACATGCTGATATATTCTAATCTGAAGACAATGTAGGAAGCATTACAAAAACGAAAATTCTATTCTAGTTGCATTTTATTCCCCTTCTTTTCTATTTCTCCCAAAAGTCTTTTACAAGTACTCTACACAAAAGGGCCTTTGCAGCCAGATAGTAGGTAAAACTTACCCCCTCCAAGCGTACTTTTTACATTCTGTGCTATGGTAGCGTAACACAGGAAGGAGGTAATTTTAACCCACGATCGGAAAAGATCTTGTGTATTGCTCCAATCTTTAGAAATAATGAGAATAATTTAAGATACGTCATTTCCTCCCGAATAAAAATTTGTAACCTGATTGTTAATATACTTCTGTAATTAATAAAAAATCAGCTAGCAGTATGTGGAGTGAAAACTCGTCAGCTGATGCATTTAAATAGGCGATATATGCTCCCGCCTAACTTCTGCGTTACAAATTTCATGGTATCAGCTGAGGATCTGTCCACCGAGGTACAACCAGCTAACACATATTCTTTCAGAGTAGCATATAAGCTATCATCAGGTAAATTTTGAGTTGAGAGGAAATCATTGAATGTATATATATTTCATGTTCAAGCGACCAGCTGACACTATGTTATAGTCAGCTGACTTTTTTTTTCTTCAAGACATTCGATTAGCTATAATTTGACAAATTTTTAGTCAGGAGGAAATTACTGAAAAATTTTTTTTTCTCCGTGCGTGGGAGGCTACTGCCGCTCATCCCACCCACCGAACTTCAGGTGACGTTCACGAGGCTTTATGATACAACTCCCTGATGCATCTTACTAATTATTGTTTGAGAATAAACAATTGACCAATTTTAGACCAGGCTCCAGGACTACTACCTATATTTCCAATTAAACTTATATTAAAATGGTCCCATTTGTCGAGCTTCATCGCCCTACAACACATTTCTTTTTTCATTTCTTGGCACTGTGAAATATTTTTTATTAGGCGTTGTATACTGTATTTTACGAGTCTATTTTACAACTCTATCCAACACCAATGTCTATTTAACACAATAATACCTAATACTCTCACAAATGGGAAATTAATTCTTCTAAACGCAACACAGCGTTGTCCGAAAGAATGGAAATCATATACAGATGTAAACTAAAGCCCACTGCTGTATTCAGGTATACGGATGCGAACGGCGTCTGACGTCATTTGACGAATTGACGAATTTACAAAAATCATGCAATTTCTCAATTTCTGACCTCTGACAAAGAACCAGAATTAAAGAAATTTGAATAATGTTTCTACCGCCTCGACATGCATTATTCCATCCACTTGTAGCCGCACATCTTTTGATCAGAATTAATTTTCCGTTACCCATCATTGGGCTTATCCAGGAGCACCTCGAGGACATTTAAGCGAAATTAAGCCGAGGCCTGCAAGGAAGTCAGGCATACCTGCAGTTCATTAAAGCCCTCAATTAGAGGAGGAGGCGGGGAAGTTCCTTTGCCGCGACCGATTGTTTGCCGATCGAATTTTTATTTGCATTGTTCAGGGGCACTTTCATTAGGTTAATGAAATAACGAGTCGCCCGGTGTAATTTCCAGATTTCTTAATTAAAAATTATAAATCCGCTGCTGGATGTAATTGGTAGGTGGACTTTAAATTGGATAGTAGTAATTTTAATACGCTAAATGGGTAACTGGAAATTATTTAGGCTCTCGTTCGCAAATTAAAAAAATAAGTACCACTTCTCAAAGAGCCTCCGTCAATAATTTATTGGGTTGTCCAATAGTATAATATTATTGAATCCAAAACCGTTAATAATAAATCATTAATATATGATACAATATAAGCTAACATACAGGGTGTTCTGCATAAGAACCGACACAGAGCAGGTGCATGAAGGGAGTTCTAAAATACTGTAATTTAACCAAATGCAGAGTGTCCCAGTGTGAGCGTACAAAAATTTACCAGGGAGTAGACCAGACCAAAATAAGAATAGCATTCTTATAAAAAAATTTCTCTGATGCACGCCTAGTAAGTTACAGGGTGTTATTTTGAAAAAAAAAATAAGAATTTTCCGGAATAACTTAAAAACCGTTTCGTAGATTTAGGTAATTTTTGAATAACGTGTACATCAATTAAAGGTCATTAAAATTACGTGGTGTTTGTTTTAATCTGACACCAGTGGTGTCCTAGGCCTACTATTCCTTATGATTTTGTCTTTTCTGTTCAGAACTGGTACTAAGGTACTAAGTACCATAATGAAATTCTATATGAAAAACATGTGATCAGATCAAAAAAGTTTATTCAAAATGCATAACTATGTACAAACCTATTTATTATAAATGGTAAAAGAGCAATGACTACAATTTGCAATATTAATTCAAATGGATTCTACAGTTTTTACATCAGTAGTTGATGCTTTTTGGTAAACTTATAATTGTGTTTGGTTGTTGGCACTAAAAATTGCTTCTGATATTTTTTTTTTGCTTTTTCGAATTTTCGATGTAACCTCAGCAACAGTACTGCTTTTCCATCCGCCATGGCGTTTCATGATCGCCGAAAACAATGTCCGGTATATTCTTCAGGGTCAGGTAAAATAAAAGTGGATATAACTTTTGGCATTTTACCAAAGGTGTGAATTCCAACGGGTTGTTTCGTTTATTTATTATTTTTATAAGTGACAAAAAAACGTCGATGGTTTGTGTTACAAGGGGTGCATTCCACTAAGCGATCGCAACGCCCAAAACGACCAATGAGTCGTTCCACAAAGCGACCACAGGCGCTACAATTGGGCTTGCAACGTCATGAGACGTCATCGCAAACGACCGCTTCGAGCTCACAACGCCCACGGTCTTGAGGTGGGTCAATACATCATTTGTCATAAATTGCGGGAAAAGTCAAATAAACTATTTAAATGTCAAGTCTAAGATCTATGGTTGAGATGGAGAAAATAAGTTTATATAACTGTGAAACAGGAGGACCCAGTTGCTCAGGCAATATTTAATTTTTTTATCAGTATTTATTTTTCTTACAGATATTGCCTTCGCAACAAAATTAATGAATGCTGCTTTACAAGAGTCAAATTATTTTTCTGGTGAATCTGCTGAAAGGGCATTCGAAGAGGAAATAAGACACGACACAAAGGTTATTGAGACTGAAGTTGCAGTTCAATATTCATATTAAGACCTAAATAATTAATATATTTTACTGAAATATGTATATGTAATTAATGTATGGAACATATGCAGCTTAGAATTATATATTCATACATTACATTCTTAGTTACATTAGCAAAATCTATGAGTAACACCAATTTAACTTTTTTTTACCTAGAATATATAAAAATTATATATAATTACCTTTTCTACCTAATCGTCAAACCATCTGTCAAACTAATAACTGACAAATATGAACAAACATGGATCCCAACTCTGTTCCTCTAGGTTCACATCCGTGAACAATGCGCACAACAGCAGTTTTAACCTAGTGGAACGGGTAAAATTGCGATGGTCGTTCTGGGCGATGCGATCGCTTAGTGGAATGCACTCAAGGTCGTATTTTCACATATTGTCTGACAGGTTCTACCATATTCAATCCTGAGATATTCCCCGATGTTACGATAAATTCTCGTATCTATGATATTTTCAACAAACAATATGTTTGTGTGTCAGTTCCTCTCTTCTGCATGCTCCATTTAGTCCAACAACTTTTTTTAAATAAACATGTATCATCTGATGTTTCCGTTAAAAACTTTGTGACATCTTGTTTAATAAAAATTTTGGAAAGGCATGTAACCTTCTGATTTACGTTTTAGTAATGCAACCAGCTGTAGGTACTTACTAATATCGACGTTTTTTCTTGTTAATAAAATACTTCTTATCATCGAATAATACGACCAGAGAGAAGATGGTTTTCTTTCCTTCAAAGTAAGCCAACAATACTTTTTCATGAGTGATATTCTTGATTTTCTTAGTAGAACACCATTTTTCGTACCGATTAAGCGCTATTTCATATACGCCGTAATTTTTCCTGCAAAAGGGAGTCCAAGATATTTCGCGTCATTTCTTCCAAATCAGAAGGTAAACTACCAGTTCAGAATCATTCATTATTATTTAAATTATATTCAATTCTACGTGACGTCGTGCTATGGGACTCGGCTACGCCTCGCCCAATAACATTCACGACTGCTTATTACATAAATAACTATTATAGCGCTGTTAGAAATGCTGCGGAACACTACTAAAAAGTATTATAAAACGCTTTAGTTTTATTAGCTAAAATATGTTTTAGCTTGCCACAGAAATGTTTATAAGATATATTTTCCGTATAAGATGTTTTATTATTTAGATGCCAAAACGTTCTTGTGACAAATTTATAAAATATTTCAGTTACTGATAACGAAATAATGGCACTTGCCGCTATAATAAAGCTAATATGTGTAATATTTCGAAAGCAATAATAGTAATTATATAATCTGAAAATTATGAAACTGTTTTGCTGGTTGGATATGGGCAAAAACAGAAGGAAAATCATATAATTTAGAAGCCATTGACGCAACCATCCTACGCCATACACAATTACGGCGTTTGATCCTGATTATATACCCGCAAAGGCGCATTACCAGAAACCGAAACACCGTTCTCGGCCTACCGGATTATTTCGCTGTAATATGATTTACGCCCAACATAATAATAGCACATACAGTAGCAGCGGTGACCCTCTAATCCCATTGCAATTACAATTTCGCCACCATTACTATAAACTGTTGATATCAGTGCGGCGCACGATACATAAATCGGAGGGCGTTACACTCACCTAGAGCTTATCGTCGGGAAGGTACTGGTCCCCAAAGTGGCATAGACGGAGCTGCTCCTATTTTCTGGGATTATGTGCCTTGGGAGATTACGCTGTTTAGTCATTGGCGGGAGTGTGTCTTAATTATGGCCAGATATCCGGTTGACATATTGTTGGGATCGCGGGTAAGCCATTTTGTGGGATCTGGATTGCTTTCAGAAGCAACGCCCGAGCTGTGAAGAGACTACAATAAATTTCTTAGTAGAATAATATATTAAGAATGACACAGACCCAATGAAAGATTATCGAAATTAAAAATCGTGCCTATATACAACCTACAGAGTACATAACAATATGGTAAAGAAAATAAATTTGAGTAAAAGCATTTTACCAATCAACCTGAAAATTTCAGTGAATATACGAATTTAAAGAGAACTTTCCTGCAATTTCCAAAAAAGGCTTTTGATACTATTAATCATGATTTTTATGATAACTCAGTTTAATCAATTCTTATATTAGAATATACTCAAATGATTTATAGGAACAATTGTTTGTCTAGTAGTAATAATATTTCCACAAGTGTGTCACAGGGATCAGCATTGAGCCCTCTGCTATTTTTATTATACATTGTCGATTAATTTATTGAAGATTTACGGTTGTTATGCATCTTTGCTGCTGAACTTAATCCTAATAAGTCGCATTTAATGTTATATCGAAATAAGAACTGCATATTATTATTTTTAAAAGATAATTTAAATATTTGTTTGAATAACTTCGTTTTCCCATTTTTAAGTTGTCTCAAAATTTTGATAATTATTTTAGATTTAGATTTTCGTTGTAAAAGTTACATCAAGAAATTATTGAAAAAAAATTTTTAATTTTTTTAAACTTTTTCAAGACACACGTTTTAAATTTATCTTTATAACTCTCGTTTGTGAATCTCTAGTTTCGTTTAATTTTAATTATTGTGTCATTATTCGAAATTGTATTCAGAAAGTTCAAAACTTAAAGATTTTACAAAACTTTTTTTAAGATATTAACTCCATTTTTCATGACGTATCTATTTCCAAATTTTTTTAGATACATTGTGAATCACCCTGCATATTTGTGTGTTTCTCGTGTTCCTTTAATGTATGCAATTGAATATATTTGACCTATATTGACCAAATAAACTAGTTTTGTGTTATTAATAACAAGTTTTTTTCATTTAGAAATTGAAACAACTAGATAATTTACAAAAATAAGCTCAATGCCGCTAATACTGATAATGTCCTCCATTCACTATTTGGCATTCTCCAAGACGATAGTAAAAGCTGTCCACAGCATTCCAAATGACTTCAGCTGGTAAATTATGCATCTCCGCCCTAATCTTATTCTTTAAATTCTCAATATTATTCGTTCTGTCCTGGTAGACTCTTTCTTTCAAATATCCCCAAAGAAAATAATCCAGGGGTGTTAAGTCAGGGGATCTTGGCGGCCATTCAACTGTACCCCTTCTACCAATCCAGCGATTTGGAAACATTTCATCTAAGTATCTTCGAACATCAATACTAAAATGTGGAGGAGCGCCATCTTGTTGGAACCAAATTTTTTCATTCGGTATATCTGGATCAATTCCATGAGGAAAAATTACAGTTACAGCAGGTATCAGATAGGTGCGGCAGTAAGATTATCAAAAAAGAATGGGTCCAAGATTTGTTGTTGATGATACCTGCCCATACATGAACTTTTTGTGAGTGCTGCCTATGCGTTTCACATGTCCAGTGTGGATTTTTCTGGGACCAAAAGCGATAGTTGTGCCTATTAACCACTCCATTTAAATAAAACGTAGCTTCATTAGAAAAAAGTACGTCTCGTTGAAAACCATTATTGTCGTCACACCGTCTCATAATTTCCTCACAAAATTGTAATCGCCTATCATAATCGTCTTGCAAAAGCTCTTGAACAATACATACCTTATAGGAGTGGTATTTCTCTTGTTTCAAAAACATTCGCATTGCAGTTCGAGAAGCATGGTGATTGCAGGTCAATGAAACAGTTGAAGTATGAGGATTTTCAACAAATTCTAATGCAATGTCTAATTGAAAACGTAAAACTTGTTTGTTTGGTATGGCTGGATTCGGTTTTCTATAAGCTTTTCAACGAGTCCCTTCATGCCTTATGTTTCCATTTGAAAAAAATGTAGGAGTAGTAAGGGGTTGAAGAAAAATTAATTATTATATAACCGAAAGATGGGAAAAAATCAAGATCAGTTAACGTGTTTCGGCGTTTTAAAAAAAATTCACTCATTCAAAATGAATTTTATTTCGTACTTCTGACCATCCCTGTATAACCTTATTGCTTCTGTCTAAGAACTGTTCTTGACTTTCATGGGTAATTATTTTGGTAATTGATTATATTATTTTCTTTCTTTACTGATACCGTAAGATACGAACCAGATGTGACTATTTTTTATTGCTGGGTGTGTTCGGATCGTTCTCATACTGCAACCACCCACACTGTGCAAGAACTAGCAAGCCGATTTAACTTTAATTACAAAAGAAATAACTGTTTAATTTTAAATACGTAGTGTTATACCCGATATTCATATATGAAAATGTACATTTAGAATGCGAATGATTATACACTCAAACACATTCACTTTCTCGATTGTCCCTCGCTTTGAGATGAGAGCATTCACCCACTCGCCTCTTGGGCCGTTTCTGCGTACCAATAAACATAAACAGAACGCAACGACTCAATATAACCCTCCTATTTATGTTTATTTGTCTGATTCTCGACGCGTTCTGTGGCCATATACACGCACAAAGCAAATATGTTTCATTTGTAAGCCGCTTTCCTTCCCATCAGTACAGATCTTATTAAAACTCATTCCAAAGTGCGCACGCGATATTAAATTTGGCCCGAAGAATATTATTTTTTCTCATAATAATGCGCAACGCTCTCGCCTGTGTCATGTCATAATCGAGTAAGAGCTTATTGTTATTGTGCTCTTGATGGAATGTGTTTTTTTCATATATATTTTATTAAAAAATTACAATAGCCTCAGAGCGCACGTACACAGTCGAATAATTCTTTTTTGTAATATTAAAACTATGTTAGCATTATAACTGTTTACATTACCCCAACATTATAGGACAAATGACAATAGATTACGGAATAATATATGTGAAGAAGCTGGGCCGTATCAAACATTGGTCTTAATTATATTAATATATAGTAACAGTAGTTTATTTTTTCTACATACATTGTTAATTTAACTGTTCCAGCTTCATCAGAACCTCTATTATTATGTCATTTACTTTAACTTGAAGAACAGCGATAAACTTTTTACGCGAAAAAAATCGCATGCATACAGTTTTCCTGAATTTACAATTAATGAGTTTTTATTGCACCATTCTGTAAAATGACTATAATCTGTTTAGAAATTATAGAGAGTAATAAAAGCTTATTATGTATGCAAATCGTAAATAAATACTGGTGCTTATATTCAATATTTGTATATTCAATATTTTTATATTATGTATTGTCGGTATAGATGAGGTGTACTTTTAAAAGAACTTTGTGTCATGGAACCGTACTAAATTGTAGCAGGTAGCTAAAATTTAATCCCCGACAATCCGTCTTTGTCTATGCCGCTTCAAATTGTCGGTCCATTTCTCTTATAAGTAAACAATATAAAAACATCATTTCAAAACTAGAAGCTACTTTAAGCATCATTAAGCAATATTATTATCAAAATATTTATTTTATTTTTATTTATTTATTCCACACAAAAATATATGTATTCTGAAAATTCAAATTATGGTGAGTTAATATAGTGTTGTATAAATGTACAATAAAGAAAATAAAAAAGTAGGTATATTAAAATTCATCCTCTGAATATTCTGATGAATTATCTTCGTCTCCTTGATTGATAACGATAGGTTCCACAGTAACGTCAATTAAATTATCGAGTCCCCACATTTTCTCCTCTTGTTTTTGTACACGATGTATACATCTTTGCCAGTTATCTGCAGTTACTCGTTCCAAGGAATTTTTTAACAAAATTTTCACGTTACTTAATTTAAACGTCATATTATTTCGCGCTACATGTCCTTTTACCTGCGCCCAGACTAATTCGATTGGGTTAAGTTCAAAGTGATAAGGTGGTAACCGTAGCACCGTTATTTGGCGATTTGTTGCCATTTCATCGATAACATATTTTTTCTGATTTTTATTAAGATTGGCAAGTGTCAAAAGTTCCTTTTTCACCATATTTGTTTCAAATGAAATGTTTTTCCGGATAACCATTGAATTATACCGACTTTCCTCCAAGCACTCGTAGGCGTCCGCTCGGTCTGCCGTGAATGGTAATTGGCATTATCCATGACAATTACAGACCCCGGAGGAATAAGATCCAACATCTGTGTAAAATACTCTTCTAGAACATCTGTGTTCATGTCTTCGTGATAGTCACCTGTATATTTAGATTCAAATAAAAGTAAACCGCCATCTACAAAACCACTGGCACTACCTATATGTGTCACTATTAATCTTCGCCCTTTACCTGAAGGTGCCTTGAACTCTGTTGAAAGTCCATCCAAAAATGCTTGTTGAAAGCTTTTTACATTTTTATCTTGCCATACTTTTGTTACAGTATATCCCTCTTTGACCCAAGTTTCGTCTTGATAATAAATATTCCTCCCTTCGTCACGGAATTTTCTAATTGATCTTAAGTAGGATATTCGTCAACAAATAATTTCATCTTTATCCATAAGAACTAACTTCCTGTTCTGCTTTTCCCAGCAAAAATTCTCCTCTCGTAAGACGACCCATAATTTGCTTCTACTGATTTTTGGTAAATCGTTTTCCTCTGAAAGTTCACTTAAAATTTTGTTTAGTGTTGGTATTTCTTTTTTAAAATAAAATGAGTGTACTTTTCTGCAAATGACATTTTTTAAAAAATTATCTATAACGACTTTTGACCTCCTTGTAGATGATTTTGGGGGATTTACAGTATCTTATTCATTTTTTGTTTCCTTTAAAAAAGTCTGTAGATAGTCGATTTTCCAATTCCTGTCATTTTGGAACACTTTTCCACCATGTCGTCAACACTGTTGATAGGATTTTAGTGTTTCAATGCATTAAATACATTTAATATAATCTTCTCATTCTGAGACAGCGCACATCTTTTCACGCGTTTAGCAGGTACATAATCTGATCGACATTTTACCCAAACAATATTATATCCATTGGCACAATAGTCACTAAACACAAGTCGAATTTTACTCTACTGCACTAGCACGTCTTCGTATATTACACAATACACTGATGGCTCCTGCCCTATGATGTATCCAGTAAAATATACTAATGTACACCCATTACCTGTTAGCATTAGTGTTACCCGATAATTACCTGAAACGAAATATTACCACGCCCATGGCCGGTTCTTATCTCGGGAATTTATTACTCGCTTTCATTTCCAAACAGACTATAGCTAAGGAATTCAAAGAATGTTGCAATTTTTTTGTACTATATAAAACTTCCATAGAAACATCAAAAGATTTCGTGTATACCCTTGTGAGCGTAGACAGGACCGTATTTACGTCAAATACCAGTATTCGCTCAATTTTGCCAATAATAATATATCTACCCTTCATTCTAATCACGAGGATTAGCCCTGAAGTCGGAGCCTCGTGCAGGAGAGGCGGCGGCTTATTATTATCAAGTAGGCCACATTTGTGTCTGTAAAATTATGGTATTTCTCTCTTGAATATTTTCGTGTTTTTTAATTTATGATCACCTAATGTGTATCTAATCTAAGACGTTTCTATGCCAGTCTCATTAATTCGATAAGCAGAACTTTTTATAAAGAGTGACATTATTTGTTGATAAAGTCAAAAACAAAAGAGTTTCTCCTTCTGTCAACTCCATCCGTGGACACACTGTATATTGAAATGGATCAAACGTGAAAAAATCATTCATAAAATATATCTATTTCTTGCTCGTGGCCGAGCTTATAATTAAAAAAAAAATCGAACTATTTTCGAAATTGTTTTTTTTTTTAATTTTTATTTGAAATTGTTATCGAAATTCTGTTGCGAGGAAGTCATAGATAATTATTAAATAGACCTGCAATTAAAAAATGAAGTCATTCTGTCGAATAATAAAGAAGAAAAACGGTTTACAGTTTCTGCAAGTAGAGAGTATTTAAAAATTCGGACTTAATAACCTATACCTGTACCTAACACGACAGTAACATTAAGCTGTAACCTAAAACCCCCAATTGCTTTTATAATGTTATCAGAATAAAATATATATTTTTTTACAACTTTAAATATGAGTACTCATAGGATGACAGGATCTTAAGAGTACCTTTATATGGTTTTGAAAGTACGCAACAATTAGGTACCATACAAAGTGATAAAATGACGTGACCTAATAGCTCTTGAGTAAATTTTAGTTATTTCACTCTTTCTGCTATATTTTCCCATTGAAATTAAATACAATTCAAAAAGTGATAACGCAGGTACACGCGGTTACCAAAGAGTACGCAGGATGCCAAAGCGTACACATGCGTACTCTTTGGGTGCGTCCTCTTGCGATGTTAAACCATAAACTGAAGAGCATGTCATAGCAGACCTATTTTGGAACTGGTACGTAATCTCCAATACATTATTTGAAAGGTTAAATATAGGGCTCTTAGTTACACACTACATTATTTATTGAAAAACTAAGTAATTGTAATAACTTACCCGCAAAGTTAATATATTATAATATTTATACAAATCAACTTTACGCTGCTTTCAAGTCCCTTCCCCATCTACTGAAAAAACAATTGCGTACTCTTGAGTGATACGTACTCTTACTCATATGTGCTCCTACTCTACTGTAAAACCAGCCTTAACAACATTCTCTACCTTGCGTAATTTGTACTAAGTAATTTTACGCCTCGTAATTTGATTTTAAGCACACAACCACCTTTACCTCTTAAATCTTTTGAGTACCTTATTTTTATTATACGATTTACCGCCCAGACCAAGTGCTCGGGTATTTTATGTCTTCAGAATTCATGGTGGCGGAATTTAATTTGTATTAAATTCACCCCATGAACGTACTATATTACCATTACAATGTAGCTTTACATAAAATGGCTATAAAAAGTTGATGTTGTGGTTCAATAGCGGATTTATGACCAATGACATCGTCAAACCAATACGACAACACTGAAAAACTTAATTATCCTAACAGCTTTGCCTCCAAAAATGGTGGTTGAAACAATACAGTTTGATACAAAAATTGTGAAACGATGTATACTTAGGTACTTCCAATCAAAAGTATAGGTGAAAACTGTTGCACTGAAGAAAGAATTTTCCTCCTTGACAGATGATCTATTCAGTTTTTTTCATCTATGACAGCAATATAGAAGTACAGAGGTGTTTACTTGGTGAACTCGGATACTTCTTCTTTGTTTTTCCTTCTACTTCTTCTTGTTTCTGAACACAAAGTTTAGTAATAGCGAACTGACAGTAATAGGTCTGCTCAAGCAAGAAATCCGAACTGTTAGAATTATTCGACCAGTAAAGTGATGAATTTGTTTTCAGTAAACATCATGCAAGAAGTAGTTGGATGAACGGTTTTGACAGTTTGGAACCAGTTCTTTCCTTGATTCCAGACAGACCGATAATTTCATTTCTTTTACTGAACACAAAAAATATACAGAGTGCCCGGAATATGAGTGTCAATACTAAATGGGCTTTTATATGTGACCAAAAGCAACAAAAAGAAATGTCTAATATGAATATTGCAAACCGAAATTTCAAGAAATAACTATTTTGCAGGCTAATGCCCCGACTAGCATCGAATTACACCTGAAAAGTCCATAGCAAACAGATAAATAAATCATTCGTCAGGTGCACCACCAGACATATTCCCGTTTCAAACTTGTTAGCTCTCATCAGTATGCCATGGATGGCTATACGTATTTGTCGAACCCAACAGAAGGGTAACTACCTGAGTACACGTGATGTAGCACGCAGTTACATCTAGTAGCCACTGGCTACCCTATGCTGGAACTGAGAGGTCCTAACACCAAGCGATCTGCCATACTGCAGGTACTTTAACTTTAACCAGTTTAATTAATCAATCGTTTATACAAGGGTGCTTCCCTTCTATATTAGAGAAGGCAGCAATTATCCTTATTCATAAAAGGAATGATAAGACAGTAATATCTAATTATCGTGGAGTTGCACGCCTTTCTGTATTTTCTAAAATATTTGAAATGGTTTTCTATCTAAGGCTAGTATGTTTTGCAGAAAAGAATAAACTAATAAATTCAAGTCAGTTTGGATTTAGAAAAGGTCTGGCAACACAGGACGCAATTTTATCCTTATACAACTTTATCTTGAATGCAATAGAAAATAGAGATAAATGTGCGTGTATACTATTTAATTTAACCAGAGCATTCGATACAGTTAATCAGGTAATCCTATTAAACAAATTAGAAAGATACGGCATAAGAGGTCCTGGTTTAAACTAGATGGACAGTTATTTACAGGGAAGAACTCAAGAGGTTGTCTTGAGTGTTAATGGTACTAAACATTTTTCGCAATCAAGAGATCTCTGACCAGGTGTCCCTCAAGGGAGTATTTTAGGACCTTTTTTATTCCTGCTTTTAATAAATAATGTTTCGATGATTGCTAATGTAAATACTTCCGTTACACTGTTCGCAGATGACACTACGATAGCAGTTAAGTCAAGGGCTACTGCCACACTCAGTGCATCGATTGTTATTACTAGTATGCAGGAATTTTGTAGAAATAATAGTTTGACCTTGAACGGTTCCACAACTGATTTAATTATGTTCATGAAATAGACCATAGCCCTTTCGTAAATTTCGACAATAAAACAATTCTACAAAATAATGTAGTAAAATTTTTGGGTGTTTTAAACGACTCGGAACTATCCTGGACATATCATGTTAATGAAATATTGAATAGACTTACAAAACACTGTTTTGTTATTTGGCGACTAGGTAAGTTTGTAGATCTACATATATTAAAGATGTATTACTACAGTTATATCCAATCAATCTTAAATTATTGCATTATTTGCTGGGGAAATTGTTGCCGCATAAATGAGATTTTTATCTATAGAAAGAGATTATACGCACAATGACGAATTCAAAGGCGCGAGAATCGTGTAGATGGTTATTTAAAAAAATAGGAATTCTTACAGTGTATTCATTGTACATATTGTATATGTAAAAAGTTACATATCAGATTTTCTTCAACGTACTGATGTAGCCCTAGCCTCTGGCTATAATTTTAGAGAATCCTATAAGGTAAATATACCTCAGCATCGGCTAGCTTTAACGACAAATGGTCCTTTTATCATGGCTATTAATTTATACAACAAATTACCAATGCGCATGAAACAACTTAAGACTTATGCCTTATTTCATAACAATGTAAAACAAATTCTTTTACAAAATGCATTTTATAGTATTGAACAATATATGATGTGTGATTTTAGTTAATTATTTTATAATTTAGTGTATTGTGCTGTGTTGTATGTATATGTCATATCATGTATTGACTGTTTTTATATTTTAGAATTTAAGGATAACTTTAACATGTGTTTGTTATTTATATTTTCTAAATTGACTATTTTCAATACTTTGTATACAGTCATATGAAATAAATATATTATTATTTTTATTACTATTCAAAGTCTCCGACTTATATGTAAAGAAATGTAAAACATTTGAATCAAGAAATTTATGAGTTTAAAATCTATTTGACCCTCTAAATGGGACGCCTATGAAGTAAATAACGAAAAATGTTCTAGCTCATATTATTCGACGTAAAAAGTTATGTATGCTCTATAAATTTTGCCTCTTTATTTTAGATCGCTTTGTCAATAATAGAAGAAGAAACAGTTTCATTTGTACGTCTTTGAGAGCGTGTATCGCTCTAAGGATGCGCGATAATAGAAACCTTTTGGCCTATTTTAATATGTTCTATACATAGTAGAAGTTTGGAACCCTACTTTAAAAACACCCTATATTAAAATAATCGTGATAGCTAAAGTCATAAAACAACAATTAGCTCTTATATAAAATGTTACCATCTGTCAAAAGTCAAAAGGAGATAAGTAATTTTCTGTAACCGGATATACAGGGTGTTAGTGGTTTAACTGCCACAAATTTAACAGGGGATAGTCATCAAAATAAACAAAAATTTTTGTCAATTAACTAAAAGAGACATTTGTTTTGAAATTGATGATATCTAATAAATCGTGTCTCTCAAAAAAATTCAGTTCAGTTCGACGTCGTTTGGTTTCCAATAAATTTCGCACGATCTATATTCCTTCTGGCCACGCATTTCTATCACAATTTTTATTTATTGGAATATTATCCGGCATTATTCAGGCCGAGATAATTTATAGAGCGAAAATCTCGTATAGCGTTCCCAAATAAAAATTCAAACCTAAATGGAGAACGCTGCCGCGAATAAATCCCCGGGTATCCCAGATATTTCTTTTGATACACCTTAAACGTACGAAAAATGATACAGTCGTTCCATTCCAACTTATTGGCTATCATAAAAGTATCGGGAGCTGTGATCCAATATGTATGGGGTTTTTATTATATGTGCTGCACGTAAACTGTATAATATTATTTGGAAAATGCTGGTAAGCCTGCAATAGCACTCTTTAAATACATGATTGGTATATGTGTACGTTTTGAAAAAATATTTATTACCCACTCATTTGGAAACGTCAATTTATCGGACTATTGGAATATTTGCAATTGAATCTAGTACTGCTGAGACTGCTTAAGTAGAAATCAGTGACGTAGTATTTACAGATTTGTTTAATAATGTTTTGAAAAGTTGTACTTTTAGTAACTAATTTGAGTTTGGAAAAGTTCGATTTTTCTTAACTAGCACGCAAAAATTATGTGTCATAATTCTTTAACTAACTATTCATCTATTGTCAACTTAAATCATTTCTTATCATTATTATAAATTGTAACTTTTTTACCATTGGTTATGGAAAGCCCTGCGCATGTATTTATATTGATTTTTCTTTGACCCAATACTTTTGAGGCTACTTGAAGTTTTCTGGAATCCTCTACATATCTTTCTGCCACGTTCGTTAATTTCCATCCACTATACCTTTTAAGAATGGTGATGTCTGCTCCTACATCAGCCAGTATCGTAGCAGACGTTCTCCGGAAGCAATGGCCGGTGTAATTTCCAGTATTCGGCAATTTCAAAAATTCTGCAATTTTTTCACACGTTTATTAAATTTTATTCACTTCATATGTATGCAGATGATACTCAACTATATTATTCATTTTCCCGAAAGATCATTAATCTGCTTTACAAAAATTTAATGATCTTTTGAAGAGCCTGTTTGAAATATCTAGTCAGCATTCGCTCAGTTTAAACCCATTAAAATCAGCTTTGCTTCTATTTGAAAAGAAATCGGATACTGCAAATTTACAGAATTTAATTAACATTGAAATTAATAGTTGTCGCTTAAAATATTCTAACAGTGCAAAAAATCTTGGGTTAATTCTTGTTAAAATTTTAAGGTTTAGGGAGCAAGTAAGTAAAATGATTCAGAGAGCCTATGCGGCTTTAAAGATTTTATATCCCCATCGTCAATACTTAAATATTAATACCAAAAAATGCTTTGCGAGGCTCTAGTTTTGTCTCAGTTTGCATACTGTGCTCCTGCATATGGACCATGCTTGGTTTTCGATTCTAGTGATCGCATCCAACGTGTCCAAAATTCCTGTGTACGTTTTATTTATAGAATACGTAAATATGATAATGTGTCACATAAATTATCTGAATTATGTTGGTTAAATATGTTTCAAGGAAGAAATCTTTTTTCTCTTTGTTTATTTCACAAAATTATTATATCCAAAATTCCACCTTATTTATATAATAAAATAACAGTGATGTGCATAATGTTAATATTAGATCAAAAGGATTACTTTACCCCTTGCATCAGATTAAAAGTCAAAGTATCACTAAATGAAAACCACTGTTTCTAAAACTGAATTGAACCACTGAAAACTTTGAATTAGAACCACAGTTTACGCAGGCAAGTTTATTTAAATCGACTTATTTTGAACTAAACAATCTGGTGGAATTGCGTGAACATCTTTTACAAAACCCTGTATAATAGCGTTCCATTGCCCTTAGCGTTTGGAGCCAGTGAAAAGAAAAACAATTATTTTTTCTTTTTCAAGGAAGATGGTCCTAAAATAATTATCTTTATACTTTTAAATCTTCTCCGCAGCCTGTAAAGCAAAACCATGATACATTTTATTTTATATTAAATTTTATAAAATATAACAAGCTAAAAATTAAACCTGTAAAAGGAATAGGGGAGCAAAATGTTATACAAAAAATGTATAGATTTTATAACGTATACGATCTCTATAATTACAATTTCCTTCATACAAATATTTACGAAAATACATAAATTGTTGCTACTTTGTCTTTGTCGCTAATTTACTTCGCTCGGTCGCGACTAAGCTTTAGCGGAATCACCACTGAAGATGCCCATAGTGAAAAGCGCCGAAACATTTGAAAGCGTGAGATGCGACCATTATCCGAGGAACGGTTCCAACCGTAGCAGTCGTAATACCAACAACAGGAGTGGAAATCAATATATGGCCGGATCCATAAATACCGATAGTGGGTCTGCCCCCCATATAGCCTAGGCCAAGAACAACAAGGGCAGGTCAAAGAATCCCAGCTAAGGCTATAGACATACACTTTAATTCTGTTACTGGCAACGACCAGTTACCGAGGTCGGAAAATCAATATATATTACAGAAAAAACGTCCTGAAAGTGCATACTTTCCGGACGATTGCCGAAAACACTTTTTATGTGTTATATTTAAAGTTGTATCTACTATTTTCATGTACATAATTAGAATGGCACCTGTTTGGAAAACAGGTCCCGATCTAGCCGGGAAAATACATACTTCCTGGACTAGGCCGGAAGGGTGCTACTTTCTCAAAGAAAAAACATATTTTCCGGACGGTTGCCGAAAAAAATGATATCTATTAATGAATCGTTAATCTGATGCAAATGAAAAGATTTTTTAGACGATAGATTTTGCACAGCTGCAAAGATTTTGATAAGGACTTTCACTTTTCGCTTTTACAAGTCTGAAAGCCGCAATACGAGACAAAGAACTCAGAGAATGATACGGAAAAGCGAGTCCTTGTAAGCCCTCATTAGTCACGACTCTCTATTGATGTAGAGAAATGCTTATTAAGCAAGATACATAAACAGGGAGATATAACTCGAATAAACAAACCGAAACCGTTTTCCCGTCATATTCGCCGCTTATCTCGGTCTCTTTGTGAGCATCTGATTTCCCAGATAAAGTTCATAAACTCTAACAAAACCGACATTTCACCGAATACCTCTTGCGGCCAACTTCCGAACTATGTATCTAGTTAGCGAGCCGGCTGAATTTATGAGCCGAACCGCGTGATGTACTGAATTGTCTGAAAGGGCACTTGCTGCTAACTGTAGTGTCCTGTGGCCACGACTCGTGCGCGTCCATATTTCAAAATGTAATTTGCTGCGGCTCTCCCAAATATCTCATTAAGGGTGAAATAGGAGTTTGTCAACCGCCATCTGGTTCTGTAAAAGTACATTAAAAAACTAATTTATGACACCCGCTCCGGCCACAACATGGGCAATTAATGGAATGGGTATGTCTGAAGGTTGAATTGGAAATATTGTTACAGTGGGGAAGTTGCATGAATTTCATATTGGTTTGAAATGTATTACAGGATAATCTTTAAATATGTGTCTGGCGGCAATAATCACATAATAAAATATTAACATTAATAAATTGCCATAGAGTGTAAACAAAACCACGTGGTCGAAAAACGCGATATCATTGGTATGACCTTACACGCAGTTGGTTTCCGTTGAGGTATTTACAAAATTATCGTCCATCTGGCTTCATATTAAACCACTTATTTTAATTTGAAAAATAATAAGTAAAAGTAGTGAATATCGATTTAACATGGGTGTGACCAGACTAAATTCTTAAATACCGTTTTTAGAATTATTTTTCCAGGAAATTGTCTAGGACAAACGCCATTTCGTTCAACAGTATATTACATACCTATCTTAACAATTTAGATAATATATCTAAGGATAAAACTATGAGAGTAACGTTAACTAAATTTCGTCCATTATTTTAAATTACTGAAAAAAAAATAAAGATATACTTTATTATCTTGTTTTATAAATAAGAATTACTCGAAATTAAAGCTATATAAATATTATTACCTGCAGTTTTTTAAATAAATCTAGTGTTAATCTTAGTTCAGTTGTTTGGAACAGAAATATGTGAAATTCCTTTGGTAAGACTAATCACGTATTTCGACGTATTTATGAAGAAGGGCTGTAAAAATGTATAGATTGTTCCCAAAATATCACCAAAATCATTTACATAATGCCGTAGAATATCCCACTGAATGTTCATGCCACGGTCTACTACATAATGTTTAAAATTTAATATACGGATTCTGGAGGGTAAAATATAAAATCCTATTCAGTTTTTATTGGCCGTAACGGCACCGCAACGTATAGATTTCCCATGCTTGCCTTACCGAAAATTTCCATAAGCCGTAAAGGAACGAAAACTACCCAATTAAAGTCGATCTACGCTACGGAAAATACAGGGAATAAGGGGGTAAATGTAAACTTATTTAAGAAGCCAAACTCAATAGAGTATGAATTTTTCGTTCGATATATTGTGCAAAAATATTACTTCCAGAATTAATATACATTTTGCCCAGTTTATTTTTTTTTTTCTGGCACATAGATTTTTTACGGTCACTGGTCACATTCAATTATTTATTTTTTTTAATGGGTGTCATATTCAATCTTGACAGTAACAGATTGAGATAATAAAATTACAAACACGTCAATATGTAACTCTACTATTTTTATTTTTGAAAAATAATTCTGTAGATGTAAATATTTTTTTCCACGGTCGGGAGTAGAAATCAGTTTCTATGACATCAAAATTAAAACAGAAGTAGTCGATTATTCCCAAGGGAGTATAATGCTCCCAAGGGAGTTTACATTATGGAGAACGTTGTTCATACAAAAAAAAGATAACATGGAAATTATTTATTGACATTTAAATTAAATGTTACATTTGTACAATTTTCAAAATTAATATTAGAAGGAATATTACTTTCGCTTACATTTACAGTTTTTGTGATTGCGCTAGTAGTGGTACCTACTAAAACCTGATTAGCAATTTTGGTCTTATTTTCAATGCAGTTCTCGACATAACCCTCAGCGACTGGCGTTGATTTCCAACCAGCATGACGCTTTATTGTCGTGATATGCACACCAGCATCTGCCAGTAATGTCGCTGAAGATCTTCGTAAGCAGTGACCAGTATAACATGCAGCATCAGGTAATTTGCAACTGGCTGCGAACTACATTTTCCTGCTTTGTAGTACAAAAAAAGGCGCTTATACTTAACGTGGGGAGGACGAAGGGACAGGTATTTTCGAAACAATTCAAGCATATTTCCCACATCGGTAACCAGAAAGGTTCGTGGAATCTTTGTCTTAGTGTTTGGAATTTTTACAATCAAGGAAGAGTAGGCTCTCCTCAATATCATCTACAGTTAAATTGACTAGTTCATCAGTTTGACAAGCTCCGGCAATCCCCAGAATTAATCCAACCTATAAAAAATCAAAATACTTAATAATTGAAATACCTAACAACAAAAGTAATCTTACCTTAATTATTAAGAATTCTTTGTCATCTGCACTTGATAGAAAACGGTCGATTTCACCCTTTGTCAATATTTTCGATTTTTCACTTGGTATCTGTCACCGGATCTTTTCAAAAATGCGATCAGCTTGGAACATTTGCTTATATCTATGTTGTCGTAAATTATCAAGCATGACTTAACCATAGAATATTGCGCCCATAATGTGGAAGACTTGTAATTCTTTGCATTTTCACTGAAGTATGCCAACAAAACATTTTCGCTATATACTTGAACATTTTTCTCGGCGCACCACTTTTTGAACCGATTGTAGGCTATATCGTATAAAGATCTTGACTTCGTAGGCAAATCAATCAAATTACACCTCTGCCAAAATAACGCATTTCTCTCCCTTATAGTATACTCGCGTCAAGAATTCAGACGACTTACGTCATATGAACAATTGAATAATTCATTATATTTTTATCAAAATATTTAAGAAACTGCAACTGAGAGTAATAAAACAATATACTACACTAAATGTTTGCATTATATATTGCACGAAATTGCAAAAAATTGTTGATTTTAACGCGACCAAATATCGAAAATTACGTTGACAATAAAGACAATTGCCTAATGTCAACCATGACGTAAGACGTCTATTTTTCCAAATGACATTAAAAGCGGCTTTTTAATGGCACTTGACAGGCTTAAAAGGTGTATTTTTACTGCCTAGATAATAATTTAATTCAAACAGATAATTAAAATTGACAATTGACAAAATTGGTTATATTACATTGCAACTACAAAGTACAACAGGAAATTGTTACTTATTAGAAATATTTATGGTGAATTGTTAACAATTATTTAATACAATTGAACTCTCTCCACTTTTTCTTTTTTCATAAAATTAACAATATTATTATTCACACTACTGAAAGACTGCCATCCCTCATGTTGCTTCAACATTGTTACGTCCCCACCAGAAAGCAACAGCAACGTGGCCGAAGTTCTCTGAACTGAATGCAAAGTATACTCTTTCGTATGGGCTAGTTCTAGAAAAGCAACAATTTCTTGTGACATTTTACTGAACTTGTAAATGTCAATAAATGTTGATGTGCTTTACCGCATACTTATAGAAGAAACACCGATTATTCAAGGCTGCATATTTTCTGTAAATGCTAAAATATTTCTTTACTACAAAAGATTGTGATTTTTTGGTCTTAATATTTGGTAGCATAATTAGCATTAGCATTTGTCGCCCAAATCATTTATATCATACGTTTTCATTTGCGAAAGCTCATCGCAACTAGAAGCCACTGCAACAATAAGACAGCCTAAAATATAAATCAAAATTTCTCGATTCGTTCTCTCTGAAAAACTCGGGATTTTCTTGCATGGAAATCATCTGACTGGCGTAGTTCGTAACTTCAGATATTTTGCCAAATCAATATTATTTTTTATATTCAGGGTAGCTTTCAACATCGAATAGGTAGACCATGACGTTGAAGGCTTCATTTTATTTGAAATATCGGAAAAATATGCAATCAACATATTTTCAGAGAAAGATCCTAAATTTTTCTTCTGTCTATAATGGCTGTGGCTAGACCGCTGTGGGTTCGATCCCCGTAATAGACCGTATATCAGCTATAATTGTGGAGAGGATTGGAACCCTTTCTGCGGGTATGGTAGGGTGGAAGAATGTTGGCCTGAGTCAATGTGGGAGATTGATACCTGTCGACATTTGAGTACCCCCTAAATTTATGAGATTTTCCAGATTTATCTCATTCCTGCACTGAATGGTGGTTACAGCCTACCAACGTATGTCGTTCCTAAATGCTTAATAATGTACCGCCCCCTCTCCCGCACAGGTTTTCGACTTCTGAGTTAATCCTCGTGATTAGAATAAGGGGTAGAGATATTATTATATTATTATAATAGTGTTTTCTGCAAATACAAATAATTTAGACTGAATAATATATGACTTAGCAAATAACAGGGATGTTATCTCATGCCACCTGCGAGTATTCAGCGGTACCGAAGTAAAACGAATATATAACGATTAGTCGAGGCATTGAAGCATTGTGATAGGAAATCTTTTAGGATAGGACGTATCGGAATGCAGTTTTTTGCATTCGCTTGCAAAAATTATTTATATCTTTCGTACCTACTTTGTATCTATTACAAACCGGAAGTTGCATTGCTGCAGCCAAAAATGCATGCAAAAAATGCATCTTTTGAGAGGCCTTTTGGCAAATTTAATAACTTCGTAAATAAGAATCAAAATTGGCTCAAGTCGGGGACCCGGGGGTTTTCGAGGTAGCTGATCACGATTATGATATTCAAATTGACCCCCCGAATACCTGGAGCTCAGGAACGCCGACGAACGTCATCTCCGGGGACTATCCCGAACTTTATGCGAGAGAGGAGAGAAACTGGGCACCCGGTGGTTTTTTGGGTCGCTGAATTCGAATATACCATCGGCGAATACCCCACGGACACCTGGTGGGCCCCAACCTGGAGGCGGACGTCATCTTCGAGAATATTTCTGGAAATATCGATAATAACGAACCGAAAATCGTTATGGGGGCTTTTTATGTGCGCTGAATCCGAATTTTATGTTGAAAACGATCACCCGAACACCTGGTGCGCCCTAACCTGGCCCTGAACGTCATCCCCGAGGGTTTTCCAGACATAATTGAAAAAAACCACCCGAAAATCGTTACGGGGGGTTTTTTGACTTTCTGAAATCAAATATGGTACCGGCCAACACCTCACGGACACCCGGTGCACCCTAACCTGGCTCAAGTTATTAAATTTGCCAAAAGGCCTCTCGAAAGATGCATTTTTTGCATGCATTTGTGGCTGCAGCAATGGAACTTCCGGTTTGTAATAGGTACAAAGTAGGTACGAATAATATACATAATTTTTGCAAGTGAATGCAAAAAACCGCATTCCGATACGTCCTACCCTAAAAGATTTCCTATCTTTGGCCTTTTTAGTGCTTCATTGCCTCGACTACGATAGAAAGTAGTCTAACTAACAAATTTTTATGTACAGAAATCTTTCAAAATACGTATTTTTTTAAAATTTAACTGTAGATGAAAAGATTATTATAACATAAACTTACATAGCAAATCTGCAAATCTTCTGCAAATAAGATAGTTCACTTTTGTTTATAATTATGTGAAAATAATTGCAAAACATTGGGCTAGAATGACAAAATAAACATTTATTATAGTATTTCACAAAAAAATATTCGGAACGTTATGAACAACATTAGATTAAGATCTGAGCTTTGTGTACGCCAAAATGTGCATCTCTTTGAAGTATTTATGTAGGATTCTTACTTGAACACCCTGTATCTCTGTTAATATTAACATCATACTTTACTGATAATTCTTGACCAGTTGATAATAATTTGTTAGTACTTTTTTGGGTTATAGGTCTACTTAAAGAAAATTAATTTAAAAAAAAAGCCGACCTTTCGGTGTTTTACTATACCATCCTCAAGGCGCTACAAATTAGATACAACTTAAGTACTTTGTTTCTATAATACGTGTCTTAGCTACAAATACAAAAAACAAGATTCCCCAAGGCGGAGGACAAGAAAACAAAGGTATCTAGAAGAATCCTGTTTTTTGTATTTGTAACCAAGACACGAAAAACCATAAATTTTATGTAAGTTGTTTGGTATGTTACAGAAACAAAGACTAATAAGTTGTATCTAATTTGTAGCTCCCTGAGGATAGTATAATAAAATACCGAAACGTCGGCTTTTTTTAAAATGAGTTTTCTTTAAGTGGGTCTACAGCCCAAAAAAAAGTACTAACAAATTATACCTATTTTACATCGCCATTTACATACGTTTAAATTTCCGAATACATCTTACACAAATTAGCAATTGAATTAAAACTGAGTTTTGTTGCAGGAACGACAGCAGGATATGGAAGTGCTGGTCCGCCGTCACGTGGTTCGAGGGGTGGAAGAAGAGCCTGTTCTACGGCCCCATGGGCGCCGTACCCCTCATCTGGCCCCACAAGTTGTGGTTGTCGTATGTGGCTGCGGGTCAGCTCTTCGCCCTGGCCGTCTTTCATCTCGTGCTATCCTTCAAGGGGCGCAGGAGACGGCGGAGGAAAGACCGCCTCCTGCACGGGGACATCGACAGCTTCGAGAGGTTCGTAGTTTGATTTTGTTCGGATGCGAGTTTTACAAGTTCCCGGCCTTATCTGCTTAGGGGAGGTTTATTTAGTCGGGTGAGACTAAATGGGAATTTACTTTCGGTTTCACAGCCGGAAACACTGAAGAACAAACTGTTGAACTTAAGAAGGAATTATGTCTTTTAAATCCAACGGTTTGGTAACTATACATGGACGATTCAGAATTTATCTAAAAAAAATTGGGAATAGATGCGTCATGAAAAATGGAGTCGATATCACTGCACTGTTAAATCAAATTATTTACAATTAATACATACAATTTAGATTACCTTTTTACATACCCCTGTATATTTCTGCAAATAAATTTTCTTCGTTATTGAATTTACTTACACTAATATAATTTCGAATTTAGAAGTTTTGATTTCTAGTTGTCATTCAATTGACACAACTGACATCTGAATGTAAATGATTTTAATCTGACATTTCATCAGCCTATGCTGTTACTTGATACAATTGACTTCCTTTCAAATACAAAATTGTTTATCTATTTTTATTAATTACAATATATTTTTATTAGTGTTGAACAATAAGTTTATAAGCGTTTTCAGTACGTGACGTAAAAGATTTTATAAACGTTAATAAAACGTTTATTAACTGTTCTTTGTATGTTATTTAAACTTTTAATAATGTTTGATAAACGTTTCTTTTGTAGTTAAAAATAACGTTGTTGTTGTTTCAACCTTTGTCTTTCAACCACTTTTAAATGTTTTTTAAACGTATACGTGCTCATTGGGTCCATACTTCAGCATATCAAAGGGTGACAATCCTACGTATCACCCTAGTTCCTAAACCTACGTTTTCCATTACAACGGTTCTCAATTTTGCTCGGTTCGAGATGTTGTTCTGAAAAACAAGACCAAACGAGCCACCTCTTCGCTTTTGTCTATTTCTGCCTTCCGGCGTATCGAATGTACACAATGAAGCAAACTGATAAAGTTCCATTCTATATGGAATGGAAAACTAACAACCGCGCCCCATCGCGCTTCCTACTCCAACTAACCGCATCAGTAGCAGAATAGGCTCTTGTCGAGGCCAAGTTTGAACAAGAACACGGCCCACTAACAGAATAAACGGCGATCGACCCCGCTCGCGTTGCTTGTAGGATTACCCGCCCGACTGATTTTACAATGACCGGAAACCTGGTATCCCAGAGGATGTGTTCCTAAGGCCCCAACGTCTCCGCTTATCCGGACAAGTAAATCTATTATCTAAGGGATTTCGCTTGTATCGGCTATTAAACGACCGAAGCGGCGATGAGAGGTTTTTTTAAGAGCTACTGAAACGCAACGCTATGTAAAAAATCTGAAAATACAGTTAAAAATACGTCACATGCCAATACAATTCAAATTATATTGTGAAATCATTGGTGTATCATTTTTTTCATCGACTAAGTACAAAAATTTTAACCACGTACTCATAGAGGCCTAAAGAGACAATAAAAAAATATTCCAGAATTTTAGCTCAATATTTAAAAAAAAGGGCAAAAAGATAAAATTTACATCTGTCAACAATGTCAACTACCATGCGGTCGTCTTTTTGCAGCGTTTCTAAATGCAGAACCGACAAAAATTAACATTCTTATTAGTAATAATACCTAATAGATAGGTAGGTAACAGTTAATCCAGTTAGCTCCACTATTTTGTATTCGTTTTTCATTATTTTATTACAAACTGGCAAAACTACAGCATTTTCATTCATTATAACCACTCAATACCAATAAAACACATTTCCTGTAGGTACAGCTAGATAAAATACCTATTTATTATAACAAAATCGAACGAAAGGAATAGATAATAGAAAACTTTGAGTGTACTCGCGGTAGTCTTGTGCCATAACCTACAAAACCAAACCGGCCAACTATATTGTAGGAAAGTATCTGCACCCAACATAAATTTCTTTATTTAATATCTATAAAACGTTTAATTAAAAGGGCACTAAAAACTGAAGAAGAAGACAAAACTACAACGTAAACACATGGTAAACACAGGAATTAAAATATGAGTTGACTAGAAATTTTACGGTATTAACCTTTTTGCAAATGTGCAAAATCGACCTACTTAACCTCCAATAATATCCGATCTCCATAATTTACCATTCTGAACAACTTTTTCATTTTGCTGTATTTTCAGCAGAAAAGGCACTACGTGAAACCAAAACAGTTTTTACTCGGTGCACTGAGCATTTTAAATAGAATTATTACAAAAATGATTACTCCTGCCAATTTCAACAAGGTATACCTTTTTCAAATAAAACAGGTAGGAGAATCGATTGTTTCAATAGTCAGATGGATACACAAAGCTACAAAAAAGTTCTGCCATTTAAAAGAAACATGGTGTGCCTCAAGTGGCGCCCTGTACTAGTGACATCAAAATTAACAAATTTGAGTTTCTCGCCCGCAAAAACCCCCGATTGGCATATAGGTATGTTAGGTTAAATCGATTTATTTTCACCTAAGGAATCTGTGCCCTCAATTTTACTATTTCATTTAAAAACACCCTGTAGAAGGCGTATTTTAAGTTCATGTTATAAATTAAAATTGTGAGTTCTTGGGTCGTTTTAATCCCAAAAAAACAGAGACTTCCAAGACAGAGGGAGTTAATGGTTTTCAAGAATCACATCACGTTTTCAGTTATATTCAACTTGTAGACGTAGTAAGACGTTGTAGACTTGTAAGGCGTAGATTGATGAAATCAGTAATTTTAAACACCTGTTTTATTAAGGCTGTTGGGTCGTTCTAGTCCCAAAAAGAACACGCTCTTAAAATGACACAATAAATCACCTTCTTAATTTATGAAATGGACTTTAAATATATCCAGTGTACATATAGTATGTAAACTACTACAGAAAACTCTTCTTTTTCTAGCAGTAAATTCGAGGAAGTGACTGAGGTCCTGGACGATGGCTTGCCGGAGCCCATACCCGGCAGTAGCCACTCCCTCTCTGACAGTTTAGCCGAGCAGGACACCATCCTCGAGATATGACCGGAGCTACACCAGCCTCCGGACTTATACAGACACATCGTAGATTCCGGCCACTGGAGTGAGGCAGACAGCGACGATGCTGTCATCGCGCTATGATTTTTTTTTCAATTTCTTGATATAGCTCAACGTAGGGGAAACAAATATTCTTCTACGATCATATATGTATAAAAGCTCTAGGAATCTGGATATCATGACATGAATCGTACGTAAATTGCATTTTTTTCGCTATTGTTTCGAATACTGTGGAAGAACAGTCAGCCAACAAAATGGATAATAGTGTAAAGTTACCTCTGAATCAAGTTTGCTATAGTTTTTCCAAAGTTAATTAGCGTGTTAATTTATCATCGAGTACCTACTATGTCAATATGCAATGGGAATAAATACGTTTATTTTACATTGAACCTTACCCTTATAAATCAATATACCTGTGTAAAAAAATATTCTAAAAATTTAAACCTCTTTCAGATCTGCTGATGCATGCTCGTGGAATTGGTATGTCAAGAGTTTTTGTGCTTCGCCAATTGACTGAGAAAAAATAATTTTTTGTCTTATCTAAAAAACAATCGAGCATCGCATTATAGAGATATTGATATCAACTTGGTTTTTCTTATAAAACAACCTGTATATTATATTTTTGAAATCTCCACTTTTTCCTGATTGATATAAACATGTAATGGGTTATCTTGTACTGTTCGAGATATTGATGATATTGATATTGAAGTAATTCCATAATCTATCTTGAATTTCTGAAATAGTTGCTGATCTATTTTTATAAACGATATTCTTTAAATAACCTCATAAAAATGTGTCAGGTGGTGTCAAGTCTGGACTATTCACTGGCCATCGTATGGTGCTCCCAAGAAAATTTAAAAAGCCAATGTTATTTAGAACTGCAAGATGCAGCTCCACCGCATAAGATAAGTTATAGAATATTTGAATAATAGTTATATCGAATGGTTAGCAAAATATGGCACCATACGATGGCCTTCAAATAGTCGAGACTTGACACCACCTGACACATTTTTGTGGGGCAATTTAAAGAGTTGTATTTATAAAAATAGACCAACCACTAATAAGGAAATCCAAGATAGAACACAAGAAGCTATAGACTATATGTATAAACCATCAGCCAAAAGTGATGCATAATTGTTTAAATAATTTGACAAAAAGTTTAGGCATAGAAAAACAAGGAAATGAATTTTACTGTATTCTTTAAATTGCTTCATGAAATGAATTCAAATGTAGTTTTACATTTTTTATAATAAAAAATAACCCATTACATGTTTATATCAATGAAATCAGGAAAAAATGGAGAACCCAGAAATACAATAATATGCAAGGTGTTTCATAAGAAAAAGCCAAGTTGACATCAATATCTCAGTAGTACGATGTTCAATTGTTTTTTTTTTAGTCAATGATTGCACGTTTCAATTTTCCGATATCCCCTAAAATAATAAAGTTACAGTCGAGTGTGGATGGAGCCCTCGTCGAGTATAGCGCTTGTCTGCTCTCACCGAATGCGGCATAACGTTTGCGATCACCCTGTACATATGTTTTACAACACATCTTGTCAATTCACTAGAAGAAACTTTAACAGCTTTAGTGAAATTCTTACATTAAAAATATTACCAGTTCCATTACTTTTTTAAATGTATCCGTCTCGGTTTTGGAGTCACTTCTTTTGTTATTTATGATATCATTTAGTACCGAAATTATCTTTTTATAAATATTAAAATCACAGCAAGGGTCGCTAAAGTATAAAACATAAGGATAACAACAGCAACGACTTATATTTCAACAGTGCTTAAAATACGAGCTGGAAAAAGACGGACTCAGAGCTGCGATTATAATTGCTTTTTTCATGTCTGATAAATTGAAATTTTAATGATGTACCATCTCCTCCTCTCACTCTTTCTTTCGTCGAGATCCAGCCATTATAACTTTATGATAATTAATATCTGAATTTCAAAGAACAGGTTTTCACCTTGGAAATTTAAAACAATAGAAGGAAGTGTCACATCTGGAGGACTGAATGAATGGTGCTAATTTATATGAAGGATATTCTGCTCAGACAAAAGCGAGTTTTGGTAATTTCCAAAAGTTATGTTTCACTATTAAGATGAAATCCTAGTGTTTCTTAATTTTCTACTTAATGCAGGGAGTTTAGGGCCTCTGCATAAATTATTTATAATTTATTTATTGTTAGCAAGGTAAACAAGAGCGGATTATTCCTCGGATCCTTGAGACTGGACCTAAGACAACACATTTGTAGTCAAAGTCAATATCAATTACTAAGTCTGGTGCATATTTTCTCTTAAACATTATCTAAAGATTCAGCTAGTAACTACTAATTTGAAGCTGCCTTTGAAACATTTCTGAGTCATCCTCAGGCATATATGTATTATTTATAACATTCAGTACGATATTTCAGGATGTCCAGATCTCCAATATTTATTAATATATTAATGAGAATGAATGCAAATTAACCATGTACCTTTATACATATATACAGTATATGTATATCTTCCGGGGTGGGATACTGCACTTCTATAAACTTTTTTATTGTAGACTTTCAAGAAATAATTGTTATTCTTAAAAATTTATAATTATTTGGCCATGAGTAAAGAATTTCAATTCTAAGATGTAAAATTTGTCTTAAGCATAGCCTTTATTTTTTTGTTTTAATTAAACAATAATAGTTATTTATGTTCCAAGTCAGTAGAGTAATTCGATAAAGATACTTTACTCGCGTGGCTCAATATATTCAATTGAGGATTATTATCTGCTAACAATTTGCAGATCTTTAGCAGAACTATCGTTGGTAATAATTCTGTTCTCAGTTTGACCTTCACCTAATATCGTCTTTACGATTTTCGCTTTGTTGAGCAGAGGCTCCATAACGTTTTAAATTTTTATTACTGTCGCTTGCGTTGACAAAGAGAGTTGCGGACGTGCGACCAAAACAATGTCCCATATAAAGTGATGGTTGTGGTACATAAAGATAGTTGGCAACTTTGTTTGGTACACTTCCAAAAGTATGGATTACAACTGGCTGGACGGAGAGCTAAATATTTGTTAAATAATTTTGCAGATTTAATTTTCTTCCAGTTTGAACTGATCATAAATATTCGAGGCCTGTTAGTATTTGTTTTAGTTACATAAACACCAGAATTGTTTCTTTATGCTTTATGTCTCTTACTTTTAAGTAAATTCCAAAATTCTTCATTTTTCCTCAGCAATGCCAAACACAAATCTAAAATATAATTACTACATTACTACTCAAATTATTTGTGAAAAGTTAGCATAAATTACCTTCATCATCAGATACATTTCATCCGGTGCATTTAGTAAAAATATCAGTATTTCTTCTTATGAGAGTTTTGGACTTTATTGGAATATGATTTCTTTGTTTTATAGAGCCGTAAGTTTTTCTATATCTACTAACGTCAACGTCATTTTTTTGCTGAAAGGGTTGCTTTCACCATGGAATATACTAACACATTGAAGGAGAATAGTCTTTCGATAATTTGGAAAAATATACCAGTAAAACATTTTTACTGTATTTTTTAATTCCGTGTTTCTTGCACCATTCCATGAATATGTAATACTGGCAATTGCATTTTCGATTGATTGTTGTGGTAGAATTTCATAACACATTTATAACAACAGCCCGAATTTTAAGCACTGATATCTTCTTCCATCAGTTTCTATAAATAATTCGCGATAACAGTTTTACTGATGGAGATGTGACGGCAACAAACGATTTCTGTTTGATGACATACAGTAATGGCTAAATATTTGCGTCCGGTAAAATTCTTGATTTTTACAATAAAATAGTGTTTTACTTCCGAAAATCGCTATTGTAGTGCAAGGTTCCATTGAGTGCTGGCAATAAAATTGTTTATTTCATACTGTACTGTAATGAGTTATTTCCCGGACTCATTTAAATCCGGGAAATAACTCATTACAGTAGTGAGTCCGGAAAATGTTTACTTCCCGGACTGCTTTAAAAAACACAATATTCACATTTTTAAAAGATTTTATATTTAAAACTACAAAATCAAGCCTATAAAAACTAATTATAATTATAATTAACAGTAACCGTGCAATGTGAATTTCCTTGCAGGCTGAATGCAGGAATACCTTTAGGGACAGAGTCTTCACTAGACACGGTAGTAGTGGTGGATATAGCTTGGTCTGAATAACCTGTATAAAGTTTTCTCCATTTTGATCCTGCTGCTTTTGTTTTGTTTTCTAAGGAATCTTCAATGTATTGTTTCGCAACAGATGAGCTTTTCCATGCACCATGACGCTTCAGTGTTGATAAATCAGCTGTGGGTGTTCCAACTTCAAATATCCTGCAATTTTTTTTGGTGCCCCCTCCCCCAATGGTATGTATGCCCGCTCTTTGGGAAACACATATTTCTCTTCTATAACCCAAAGAAAGAAAATCTTCCTTCATATTTTTAAGTCTGAGCTTAATGTATTCTCTGAATATATCCAGAAAGTTTATTCGTCTTAGAAATGGGAATGGTTATAATTAGTTTGGTGCCACAATCTTCAATGTCTTTTAGGGTCATATGGTATAACTCTTCTCGCCGACAACCACCAGCAATGTCTATCATTGCGATTACCTGTAACTATAGAGAAAATGGTTTAAAACTGATTGTCAAATTGATGAAATTTCGACTAACGAAACCAAGAAATGTATTTTTTGTAATTAATTGACATTGAGTACATATATCATTCAAGATGCACATTGTTTAATTAAAAAAATAATGAAAAGGTTAAACTTGTTTACCTTCATCAAAAGATATTCTTCTGATGGGGCTTCCTTCAAGAATCTATTAACTTCTTCCCTTGTTAAAACTTTTGATTTGTTTGCCTGATGACCAACTGCTTGCCTTTTTAAGAAAGCCACCAGTTTTGGATATTTTGAAATATCACTTCCTTCTTTTACCATCAGTATAGACTTGAGCATCGAATATTTTGCCCACATTGTCGCAGGATTCATCTTTTTGGAGATATCCAAGAAGTACGCCAAAAGGATATTCTCATTCAGGCCGTTTTCCACCTTATAGGTTTTTCTCCACACGTTGAAGAGCTGATATTCCTTTTCATAACGAGCAGAAGACTTCGTAGGCACCAATTTACTGGTTGCTTCAGCACATTTCAGCTCGATTTCTTCCATTTTTACGAAAACTATCACAAAATACACAAGGGATGACAAACTGTCAAATTTATTTTTGTTTTTACATCACTAAGCTAAATCAAAAGCTATGCGATAAAACAAGAATCGAAACCACGCTAACACCTACATACAGGCAAGTTATGTAAAATAAAACATTAAAATTTAATTTTTAGTACAACACAGTATGAAATAAAATGTTGTACGATACACGGCCGTGAAATGTCATTAAAGTACTCGTCTAGAAATTCCTGACTCGGCTCCTTCGTCGCCTCGTCCGTAAACATCTAGACTTGTACTTTAATATACCAGTTCCCGGCCTTGTAACGTAAATAACTATTACAAATTCAAAAGAATGCTTGACTAAATACAGGCTTTAGTCAAGAAAGAACAATTAACATTCTTACTAAAGGAAGAACTTGAAATCACCAAGGATGTTCGGAAACTGTGCCCAGTATTGTGCATTTTCAGTGACAAGGGCTCTGCTATCTTTTGTGACATCTTAAAGAAGTTACAGGCTGCATTGTGCATTTTTGATTTTTATATGTTAAAAAGAATCGTTGATGTGGCACATTTTTTGGCCTCAGTTCCATATATTTTCGAAATACGTTAATTGCGTGGATAACATTACTTCCATCGGCAACAGTGAATATTATTTGTTTATAAGTTTGAGTATCTGGAATTGTGACAACCAATACACTCTGTCTTCAACGTCGTCGATAGACATAGCTACAAGTTCCCCAATTCTATAACCTATAAAAACTCTCAAAATTAGGACCACATTTAGCAATATAATATAAGAAACTGTATCTAAGACTTTTCGAGGTCTTTTCTGGTAAACACAGTGAAATTTTTGGATAATAACCTATTGATTTTCAAGTTTCAAGAATCAAATATAGTTTTTAACAGAGAAAAAAAGTTAAGGCACCATGCTTAAGGAAAATTTTGCTATTTGAAATTTCTGGAACGTCCTATATTTTTGGATATATGTCAGATAACTCAGATTTTTAAACATGAACAAAATTTTTATCAATAACTTTTTTCGAAAGTCAACAATATAAAAATGTACACTAGTAAACACAGTATATACAAGGTGTTTCTAAAATAATTCAAAATTCATTGAGTGTAGTTAAAAGGTGAGGGAAATCTTAATATAGTTTTTTTCTAAAACACCTAAATGAGCCACCGCCTCAGAATGTGGTAGTCTCAAAAATGCTTTTCTTAAGAAAGATATGATATGAAATCATGAAATTGTCTGAAGCTATTTATTTGTGGCATAATTTTAGTTTTTCTTAAGTTTTATTGGGTTTTTTGCCACACTTCTGAAAAATAATAAAAATTAATTAAATAAGCCCTTGCGCCAAACGGAACAGATTTTTGGTTAGGCAAACTTAGTTTCAAAAATAACCCTTGACTGTTCCGTTTGGCGCAAGGGCTTATTTAATTAATTTTTATTATTTTTCAGAAGTGTGGCAAAAAACCCAATAAAACTTAAGAAAAATCATGAAATTTTGGTCAATTAATGATTTTTTTATGCTTAACATTATGCAATAGCAAACATTTCAAAAATTATACGAGGGATGTAAGAAAATAGCTTCATCAAGGGTAAAGTTAATTTAAATCTTTTTATACATGGATTTCTCTAATTTATGTATAGAAAATATGAAAACTATGTTTTTACTTAGAAAAGGTACTCTCTCTTTTCGACAAAACCTCGGGTCTTGTCTATCTAAAAGCAATTGCCAAGAAATAAATGCAGTTGTTATTTTGGAACCTTTCCATAGATAAACCAATCTATGGACCTTCCACACCACCGAATGTGACATATTGTTTTGTGCTGCTAGTTTACTTGAGATTTCTTCTATGTGTCACACATTTCTTTCGTTATACACTTTGAAAAATTTATGCTGCAAGCTAATGAGAGTTGAATTTTAGAACATGTTATAAAATGTTCAAATCTATGTTACTCGAGAGCAGTGCGCCATATAGATATTCAATAAAAATACTTTTTCTATGTAAAAAACATCAATATTTCATATTTTCCATTTAAAAATTAGAAACATTCACATATAAAAGAAATAAAGAGAGCTTTACTCCATTAACCTATTTTTTTACTTCCCTGGAATAAATTTTAAATATTTTCTATTCTATATTGTTAAGTATCTACCAGCACTTGACATTTTATGATTTGATATCATACCGTTTTTAAGTGGTTTAACAAAAATAATTTTTCTAGTCATCCTTTCAGGAGGTGCTAGCTCGCTTAGAAAAAATTTGAGAAAAAAGCTATAGTAAGGTTTTAGTCGTCTTTTAACTTGTTCTACATAGATTGAAAATTTGAATAATCAATTTAGAAACACCTTGTACAAGTACATATAATATACCGGCCCTATAAGGTTGGTCAGCGACTGTATTTCGGAAGCGATTCATTTTACAGCTTCCGGAAGAAAATATTGATGTCAAAAGTTCCCTGAGAAGTCTATTAATGCTGTAGGAGTTGTAGTTTCCAATATACAGCCGCTAGGCGATCTTAACGGGGCCCCCGGTACATACAGGGTGGTCGGTAAGTAATGGCCCATGGAGACATATTAGATTTTTCACTTCAAAATATTACGATTTAAGCCAACTTGCCTTAATAAAATATTTATAATAAAAAAGATAAAGATACAAAATTGGAATTTAAAATGTGATATTTTGTAATAATTACACTGTCTTTGAATGTATCAAATTAAAAATTTGGGAATTGATGTTTTTGGATACGGAAATCATAATCTGTTGTCTGTTTTGACATATTCCCTAGAGGGAGCTAAATTCACCATATTTGTAACGTAAAGTTGATACAGTCAAACACTGTGTAATTATTACAAAAACACTTTCTAAATTCCAACTTTGACACCCAGTGTCTTTTTTATTTTAACATTTTACTAAAGCACATTGGCATAAATCGCAATAATTTTGAAGTGAAAAATCTAGTGTGCCTCCATGTGCCATTACTTATAGACCACTCTGGATATGGTTGCGGTGGAGTATAGAACACACAGCGCTAATTTGCAATCATAGGGCAAGTAGGTGTAAAATTTTTTATTTATTTTTTTATGATGTTTGTTCTGCTCTAAATCCTGTTACATTTCAAAACAAAACATAACGGTCCCTGAAGGCATGCGTCTGTTGATATTTCCGGAATTGAATTAAAAAGCACACTCAATTATACTCTAATTAAAAGGAGACTGCGGGAATGTTTATACAATTTATAGTTTGAAGAGTCGCACTTAAATGTTCTACGCCCTTATGGTGGCTGAGTTTTAATTTTGACGACACACTCTACTTGTTTGATATTTCCAGTGCCATGTTTTCATTACAAGTTTTTCTAAAATGTATTTAAAACTAAAATTTCTCCAAATGAGGTCTCAGTCTTGAAACGTTCTTTTCAGACGCAATAAAACTGCAAATGAATTTTCTAAGAGACATAATTTCTAGAAAAAGTTGCCATTAGTGTTCTCCCATAGTTACTACCAACCATTTTAGACGTCAATTTATGTCCTAACTTTATATGGCTAATGTGTTTTTGTTTATCTAGTTTTATTTTATTGGATGTATAAAGTTTAGTGTAATTGAGCAACTTTGGTGAAACCACAACAATATTAAAGAAACTTGGATAACAATTTCAAGTCCATTCACTATTCTAAGTTGGTCTTCACATTATTTCCCAAAGCTTTAGGGATATTGTTGTATGTATTACAACTGTATATTTCTTAGTTGAAACTCAGTCACTAGCCTACGTAAATCTAAAGTAGTAAATATTATTAGAACCTCTGTAAATAAGCGCTACCTACATATATATTAACCTAGCTGTATTTAATTTTTAAATTATTTAGCATTAATTTTAGAATTTATAATATTAAGATAGATAATATATACCTGTATATACTTAATGTGCCAAAGTCGAGAAGTATTATTTACATGATATTTATACGCCTATTAAAAATTCTATGAGTTGTTAAGAAATGTATTATTATTTGTTTATACATACATATAATAAAATAAATGGTTTCATAAAATGTTTTATATTTTTCCCTGTGGTCCTGTATAGGTTATAACAGCATAGAGAACACATAGGTAGATACTAAAGTGAAATGGTAGGATATATTTTATTTTAAAATACGTTATACAGGGTGATCGGGAATGACTGATCGGTTTCTAGATTTCTGTAATTTGATGTAGTATAGCGACTCTCCATTGTTAATATTTGAAAACATACGCATTAGGCCATAAATGTCAGAATTTGACATTTAATATTGGCAATGTAATAACATCTCTTAATATAGCTTACTTATTTAATTTGGTCTGCAAAAATGTACGTATTTTTTATCTACTATTTTGAATCATTTCAATACTCCACACAAAGCTTTTGTGTTTAAATATTTTACATTTTTTACAAATTGGGTACATACATATTAATAATGGACTAACTACTCCTACGTTTTCACAATAAAAACACTATACTTTTTATTTTAAGTTGTATCAATTCAAAAATATAAAAATTATATACTTAAGCAGAATCGTACCCAAAAGATATCTGACATTTGTCATAATTTCTATGAAACGTCAAATTTCTGATGAAAACAATGGGGAATGCCACTATGTTGGAAAAGTTTATGGAAACTCAGTAAATTACATTGTTTTGGAAATATATGAAAACCATATTCGTTGTTTTTTAAATTAAATTAAATTTAAACAATTTATTGGCAAATTAATGTACATGTGACGTCAGATGTACATTTTTAAGATGCGGCAACAGAGCAATAGCATGCAACTTGTCTTAGAATAAAATAAATGAAATGCAGTACTGTATAAATAGAGACAGATATAGTGCCTGTAAACATCATTTATCACTTCCGTCCATAGAAATAGAGAGGAGAACGAGCTTCGACGAGTGCGGATCCACATTTCACTAGGACGTTACGGGCGCTGCCATTTTGAAATCATGTACGTCACACTTTTAAGTCAAGATATTTACAGATAACGGTCGGACGGGAGACTGAACGTTTCGTATTTCGAGCTAACTGAAAATTTCAAAAGTACATATTATTTGTTAATATATTTCATTTAAAATTTAATGTGTTTCTAAATACAAATTTTAAAACGACATGATAAAATAATATTTTCAATCCCCTTCGTATAGATGAATTCTAAATGACAGCCTCCTGTATTACTAAGTTCGCGCATCTTGACTCCCCTCTATTTCTCTGATTGTCATGCATTGTTGCCAGCTGGTAAAAATGTACGCGTGACGTCATGTTGTTTTAAATAATTAATATCTCTCATAAAACTGCATATTAGTCCAAATCCTATGACACGTATCCAATGTTTTTAAGAGTTTTCTCTAAAAATGCAAAATACCAAATTTAGTGGTATTCCCCATTGATGACACGCGGTGAGTCACTGCAAACGGGCAAAGGAACAGACTAGAAACAGCGCGGCTGCTACGATTTAGCCGGCGATGATTTGACACAATTGACGGTGAAAGATGAAGTCATTTATCAAACAGAAATCAGTTTTGATAACAATTGAGACAGGAGGCATCAAGAAACTGGCCAGTCATTCCCGATCATCTTGTAGAATATTTTTTCCAATTTTTCATCAATACATGTGCACCAATTTCACTGCTTTGAGTTTGATTGGTTTGAACGGATTTTTTGATTAGAATAAATATAATAGTAATTCAGTTGACGCTAACAAAAATATAAAATTTCTGTTGCTATTCATTAACTATTTATTTATAATGGACATACACCCAAACACACATCAAATATATACAAAGTCAAACGTACCGCGGTTTTTTAAGAATCCCTACGAAATATCGACCAAACAAAATAATTTAAGATTCAGCAGTTTTGCAGTGAGTTCATATAAAATGGGTCCTCCTCCTCCATTGTACCAAATCAAGAAATGTAAGGTCAGGTCATTGTTTGAAATCAGTAACTATAAAAAAGTAGTGCTTAGTAAAGTAGAAAAATTACAAAAATGCTTATATTTTTCAGTAATGTTTGTATTCAGATTCATCAAAAGCTGTATCATGCATCCACATATTTTTGGTGAGTAGAGATACAATCATTTTATTAATATTATAATGTATGGTAATTATTTACAACAGCGGAAACCTCTCCAATCTTAATTAAAAAATTACTACCCCCATATTTTCGAGGCTGCTGAACACGAATTAGTTTTTTTTGGTCGAGTCTAGTTTTCGAAAAAAAAAACTAATATTTACCTCATAATAATTGCGTCCCAATAATGTTCTTCAACCGTTTACGCTCTTGCGGAATATTTTTTAAATTAAGTATTCCAGAAATATTTTTATTGTAGTTTCAATAGACTTCATTTCATTGATATTACTCCAACAACCATGCATCGACTAATAAATCATTATAAATTGAATTTAATTGGTTTCTGCTTTCCAGCAAATGAAGCCACTTAGTGCAGATTCTAAACGTGGACGCTGATCCAATTCCTCTTAATTGTGTATCATGAGATTTTGAGATAATAAATAATTTTAAATATTCAACATGTTTTAAAAACAGATATGAATGATTTCAGCATTGTTATTATTATTTCTACTTTTTTTATATGTATCACAATATATTAATAATATATAGCTATATTGTATCAATTTAAATTCAAATGGAAGATTGATTAGTGGCTCCCTCGCTTAGTCATCAAATGAAACAATAGTAATATCTAGAACCTTGGGTTCAATCGATAAAGACGTACTCCTTAAACTTTTTTATTTTCATAACCTCATAACCTCCATTACAAACTGTCATATTTTTCTAATGCCTTGTCATATTTTAATCTAATTAATATACAAAATCATTAGTGACTGTTTATAATGAATTAACAAAGACATTAATAAGGTAAAGTCTTAATAAATATTTTGTCCTTAATCAATAGCAAATTTAAAATTTAAAATTTTTGGAATGTTCTAGAGATGTCACTTTTGGTAAAATGTTTTTATCTATATTTCAGTTATCTATGTACGAGCGATGAAACTTGTTTATTTCTTCATCAGATAACAAACAGAAAAATGTTTGCTTGGGGGAGTACGATACATGGAGAATTAGGTTTGGGAGGTATCGAAGACGAACATATTCTAACCCCAAGGGCCTTAGATTGGTACCTGGCCAATACCGTAGTCGATGCCGCTTTAGGAGAGAATCATACGATATTTTTGACGAAAGAAGGAAAAGTGTATTCATGTGGTAGTAATGACTATGGTCAGCTGGGTCATGACCAGCCAAGAAAAAGGCCACGTATGTCTCTCTTTAGTATGTAATATTTTGCTTATGTGTGTTAACTTTAAGTTAAGTGGTTTAGCAAGTACTAATCTATTTGTATTGTCCTTATATATTTCTTGCATGTGAAAAAGAACATCGTTTTATTAATTTATTTATGTAAACGAACACATATGTAAACAAATTCATTTGATTGTACACCTTATTCATGAAAAAATAGAAATGATAAAATTTAGACTATACAAATTACTTTTATCGTAGAACCTGTCGCTGGGCTAGATGCACACGTCATTACTCGTGTAGCATGCGGCTCAATGCATTCAATGGCCTTAAACCAATGGGGTCAAGTGTACTCTTGGGGCTCTGATTACCATGGTCAGCTAGGGCTTGATATTGGAGAAAATATTCAAGCCGCACCAAAATTTGTTCGTGCCTTAGGAACTTATCATATTGTACAAATATGCTGCGGACAGAGGCATTCCTTGGCTTTGGCAAATAGTGAGTAGAAATAATTTAGAGAATGCAATTAATCTAAAAATGTTTATCTGGATTTTCCAGTGGTAATATTAAAATAACAAAAAAGATAATTTTTTTGTCACATTTATCGCTGGAGAAGTGATTCATAAGTTAATAAATACAGCTTAACATTTTTTACACAGTAAACTGTTTGTTTTCACCTTCATTTCAGACATCTTCGACTTTCAACGCCATCTCTTATTCCTTAAACTATACTTTTTAGGTTATGTTGCATGTCTATGTTGATTTTGTGAGAACCTTTAAATTTGTATTCAAACTGAGATTTTCAGGTGGAGAAATCTTGGTTTGGGGTGCTAATAACTTTGGACAACTGGGTCTGGGTCATCTCTCCTCCAATGAGGTGAAGCCAAAGGTTATAAATTCCCTTGTCGGCATTCCTATAGCTTTCATTGCTTGCGGTGCAAACCATAGCTTTGCCCTATCGAAATCAGGCGCTGTGTACGGATGGGGTTAGTACATTTTGTAGAACCGTTACAAATATTTAATATCTTTTATTTTTAAGGAAAGAACACTCGAGGTCAACTAGGCTTGAATGATGTGAACAATAAAATATTTCCAACACAGTTACGGACCTTGAGGAACATTAGAGTAAGATATATTGCTTGCGGGGAGGAATTTTCTACGTTCTTGACCATGGACGGGGGTGTATTTACTTGCGGTGCGGGTATGTTCGGCCAGTTGGGTCACGGTTCGAACAGCAATGAAATATTACCGAGACAAGTTAGTAATTGTTATTTATTTTCGAACTATTCAATATACAAAGTTTTAGGTAGTGGAATTAATGGGTTCGACGATAACCCAAATCGCTTGCGGCAGGCAGCATTCCTTGGCATTAGTGCCATCTAGGGGTAGAGTGTATAGTTTCGGTATCGGCGGTTCTGGGCAACTTGGACTACGAAAAGCAACAAGTTACACTACGCCACAAGTGGTATTGGGGCCTTGGGTCTCACCCAGTGGTATATCACTGGTTCCTTCGCCTGGCAATAGCCAGAATTTTGTCATTCATAGAATATTCGCAGGTGAGTTATTTACGCCCACTTTTTAATTAAAGCTCTATATAAAATTAAATAAAAGTAAAACAAATCAAGCATTAAATATTCCTTTTGTACACACATTTCTTTCTACTAAATGGGAAATTTGTTTTTGTACACGCACCACTCCGGTCTTGTAACTCAATGTGCATGCCGCATTAACAGAGTTTCAAAACCAGGCGTATGAAGGCTATAACTATGCTGAAGTCTTACTCCTTCTATTAAGCCTTAAGTCCCTTATTTAAAAAAAAAAAATGTATATTTGATGCATTGCTGCCAAATTCAGGAATTTTATATGTATCTTAGGGTATTGATTTCATTGATATTTATTGCATAATAAATCAGTCGGGCTTGAAGGGGCCAGCAAATGTTTAACATTTCAAAAGATAAATAACAATTTCAATGTTTCTGTCTCAAAAAATTAGTAGAATTGGAGAAAAAAAATTAGAAATTGGCAGCACAACGTTGCTGTATTTGTGATGTCATTGAAAACACACAACAGTTATATCTACTACTTTCGATTTAATACCCATAATTCTTTTAGGCGGAGATCACTGTTTTGTATCGGTGGTAAAACAAAGCAGCAACATATCGCCCCACGATTGTAGAGAATACAACCCACAATCACAAATTTTGCACCTCACTCAGGATTACGTAAAAAATTTGGTAAGGATACCTGGTAATGTTCAGGTAGAACAAGAAGTCCTGTCGTTTCTAGAGACTGTATTTAAGAGTTTAGCTTGCCTTAACGGGTCTTTCTTGTTGAATGACGAAAAGCACTACTATTGCAGCAGCAGGCATCACGGGGTGAATTTGGAAGAGGTCGAGGCGACGTTTTCTTTAATAGGGAAGATCGAGAACAGTAGCATTAAAGATTTGGTAAGTTTTTAATTTTTTTTTTTCTTTTTTGTTATTTCACATTTGTTCTTACTTGTAGATTTGGAATTGTATCACGGAAAATATTTTACCTCAGCTCAGCCCGTCGCCACCCGATGTAGAAACGCTTCGAATCTACCTCACCTTGCCTTTGTATCACGAATTCAGCAATCCAAAGCAGCATTTGAGGCTGCAAAAGCCTTTCGTGAAGGCCCTTTTGGGATTAAAGCAACCTGCTAATAAAGTAGTAGGCAGTTGGTACAGTGTGACGAGCTGTGATTATTTCGAAAGGTTGATCAATGTGTTTAAGAGTGTCGCTGTGTACATTTTGTCGAATCAGAAAATTCCGCAGGGGCAGGTATGTTCATATTTTATTATTTGACACTCATCAATGCCCTAATTTTTTTGTAATCTCTTAGATTTTTTATTTATTTTCCTACTTTTTTACCAGTTATTTTTGTTTTCTTTTCATTGTATTTTGTTTTTTTTTCATTAGTATTTTGTTTTTGTTTTTTTTTACACTTGCTCTCTTTTATTGTCTATACTTGTAAATATATCAATCATTAAATATGTTCATTTTATATAGAAATTTATGAAACGGCACTTTTTGTTATAGACTGCCTTCTACGATCCTAGTCTAGTCGCAATGTTAGATCTTCTAGCATATTTGAACAAATTAAATCACAGTGTAGACGGTCTTAGAGTACCTTATGATACTTTCCATATAACGGAATTATCAGAATTTATGGATGTGAGAGTCGATTATGTCTACTGGCTTTCTGATCCAGGAGTGAGTGATATATTATTTATTAAATTTTTATTTGATTCGTTATTAATTGGTGTAATATTTTCTCAGTATTTTAATTTAGGTTTAGTTAAAACACAATTTTTTAGACAGGAAAACTATTTTTGTGTAATTATCCGTTCGTGTTTGATGCTCACGCCAAGCTGCAGTTGTTAGAAACAGACCAATCGATTCAAGTAAGTACCCCATGTTTACAGTGTCTGAAAAACGAATGAGCTATAATTAAAAGTTACCTTGACACAATTTTGCTTGATTAAAAAGTTTGGCCTTAATGTGTAGAAATTATAAATAGTGACGTTCGTAAATAAATCAAACCACAATTTTTACAAATTATTAATCTAATAAAATAATTTTATGTATTATTTGCTAGTGATTGCTTATTGCAGATAGTGTTATACTGCTAATTGTATTTAATGTATCCTGTACAAAAGAAGAGACGACCGAGGCTGCATCAAAATATCTCTAGCTTTGCACCTGCAATGCGTTGTAGGCTTACAAGTGGGATATTTAATAATAATCAGTGTAAATGATAAAGAACATTGTGTGCCAAATCATATATCGAATGAATTATGCTGTGAAAAGGTGCAATTATTTAACCAGAATCTGTTGCAAGTGCAAGACGAAATTTTGTCTAGATCGCCCTAAAAAGTTTTACTGCATGCTGTGCATGAAATTTTCATTTCTCATCCTTTAAAATGATATGTCCTTGCACTCCTTATGTCACTATCTATAATTTTGACATTGGGGTACAAATCTGTATATTTGTATAACAAGGGCTCGATTTCACACACCCTCTATATGAATGACTACGTGTAATGATTTCATATTTGTGTATTACTGAAGTTATAAACTCAAATATCCCCGTACAGATGCAGAAAGCTATGAGCGATGCTGCACAACAAGCTTTCCTGTCAATGCTGATCTCGCCTCAGGGCATACACGCCATTAACCAGTTCTTGGTGCTAAACGTCACCAGGGATCACATCGTCGATGATGCACTTAGAGAATTAAGTCACGTAAACCCCTCTGATCTCAAGAAACCACTAAAGGTATTTAGAAATATTGCTAAATATCTAGGGACGTGTTGAGTAAAAAACATTTTGATAATTTTAGGTTAAATTCTGCGGGGAAGAAGCTGAAGATGCTGGCGGAGTCACGAAAGAATTTTTCTTGTTGCTTCTTAGAGAAATTTTAGATCCGAAATACGGCATGTTCAAGGAGTACGAGGAAACCAGAGCCATTTGGTTCGCGGAGAATTCTTTCGAGGATAACGACGTTTATTTCCTTATAGGTACCTTATCCTTAAATTATGTGGTTTCCTTGTAATGTATATTTTTTTTAGGTATGATTCTGGGCTTGGCAATATACAACTTCACCATAATCGACATACCGTTCCCTCTGGCGCTCTACAAGAAACTTCTCAGCGAGCAGATAGGCCTCTCCGATTTAAAAGGACTGTCGCCGATGATGGCCAACTCCTTACAGAGCCTGTTAGACTACGAAGAGAATGATATGCAAGAAGTTTTCAGTTTGACGTTTGATATATCCCGCGACGTGTTTGGCGAAACAGTGACTATTCCATTAAAGCCAAACGGATCAAATGTACCAGTCACGCAAGAAAACAAGTTGGTTTTAACTGTTTATAATAATATTCCCTTAATAAATATATTATTTTTTTATTTCAGGCAGGAGTACGTCAACCTTTATATCAACTACATCTTCAACGAATCGGTCAAACATCAGTTCGAAGCCTTCCACAAAGGCTTCATGAAGGTTTGCGGTGGTAGGGTCCTCCAGCTCTTCCACTCGCATGAGTTGATGGCCGTAGTGATTGGTAACGAGAACTACGACTGGCACGCTCTGGAAGAAGCAGCGGAGTACAAGAACGGTTACAAGTCCTCGGATCAGACGATAAGGTGGTTCTGGGAGATTTTGCACGAGATGTCGTTGGCCGACAAAAAGAAATTTTTACTGTTCTTGACGGGCAGCTACAGAATACCCATACAGGGAATGAAGGCGATCAAGGTAAATTAATCGTTTTACATGTCTGACAATTTTTTTAGCTGGACTCGATAACTGTGGTAACTTATGTAAGTCAGGCTTCAGACACACTTATCAGTGACTAACAGGCGCCTCTGGTACATTTGAACTACTGCAAAAATTTGGGGGTGTTTATAGTTTGTAAAATATTTCCAAATATTTCTTTGCTCAGAGATTGTCTGTCACATTGTTTTAAAAGCCTGAGATCTAAAAATGTTCAACAGCAATGCACATACATAAAGATATCAATTAGTTGTCGAACTTAGTGGATTATTTTGATTCCAAATAACGAACTAATTAATTTAGTTAACTAAAAATAGTTATTCTAACTAGTTGATTACTGACTACTACCTAATAATAGTTTTTAAATTTAATATTGTCAAGAGATCCAAAGATATCCCTCAGTTTACTCAAACCAAAATGCTTGTCTCAAAAAAATATATTTTGCAATTTATGTTTCTCCTTTAATGAGATTACAGGGCACACAGTGTTGTTAAACAACTGACAAAGTAATAAATCAATAGGCATTCCAGTAGGTTCCGATATGCATCTGGTACATTTGAACTACTACTGAGATTAGGTTTGTACTTTCTTTAAAATTTGGATGGTGTGTTTGAACTACTGCATTGGCATACATAGCAGGCCTGTACTTTTTCTATAATTCTGATTTTCTGACAAACGGTAAACATTTCATTGTTGTAGATTGTCATACAGCCCACAAATGACGATAAGTTCTTGCCGGTGGCCCACACATGTTTTAACTTGCTGGACTTGCCGAGATATAAGACAAAGGAGCGTCTCAGGTACAAACTAATGCAAGCGATCCAACAGACTGAAGGATTTTCTTTGGTGTGATGGCCTGCTGTAACTTCTTTATACTATTGTCTTTATTTTGCATTATTATTTGGATTGTTGTTTTGCTAATATATTTTTGAGAAGAGTTTTATATGCTATATTTTTTAGTAGGCACTAAATTGAATAAGCTCATGAAATAAATGAAAAAATTTTAATATGATCAAATATAAAATATGAATATGTGACAGCATACCAACTGTGATTTTTTAATTAAACGTATTTGCTGGGTTAAGCTGTAATATTTTACTGCAGATGGCGCAGTTTTGATCGATAAATTTGTGACTTTTAAGAATGTTTGTAATAATTTCAATATACTTTTTTTTCACATTGTATCACTTTTTATACAGTTTTATATAAAAGCAATGAATTCCGGTAAAGTATTGAGAAATGGTGAAATATTCGTAATTTGTTGTGTGGTTTACATCTTTGTGTTGTAAAAAAAATATATTTTTTGAAACATGATAACTTTGTGAATTTATTTTATGGTTCATTTGGTATATTGTTACCACTTATTAAAGTTGTAAAAGATGATTTAATAAAGTTTGTTAGGCAATTACAAATATTTATTTGATTTATTCCGACCAGACCGATTTTTTATTACGCAGCGTAAATCAAATTTAAACATACTCAACATCAACAAATTTTTGGTACTTGCATAAAAAATGTGTAAGCCTATATAAATACATACAGGGTGGTCACACGAAAATTGACACCCCCCCCTCCGCACGCTCTTTTGTAAGAATAAAAGTTCTACGGACTTTTAAATATTTTTAGCGCATATATCACAAAAGCAATTGAATATTGCGTTTCCGAGATCCAAGCCTTAACTTTGTTTTTTTTTTTTAAATGGAACACCCTGTAAATTTTTATGCCATTAGAAAGATCGTCAAGTAGGTTTTTCAAAAATATATTATACATGACACTTATCTTTTATGGTTTTTGAGATACTGTGTGTTTATTTTTAATATGCAACATCATCGTAGTAAGTCGTGAAACTTGATAACAACCAATATGTAAGTATCCATAATTTAATAAAAGAAAGATGTGAAATTAAGCATTTTTTATTACAAATACGATTCTTAGTAAATGAAAAATTTTATTAAAAGCTAGATGTTACCCTAGAAATTAAAAACAATTATTAAATGTAACTAAAGGTCTAATAAAACAGTAGAAATAAATTTATATAAATAGTTCAATACGATCTTTTTTTTCAGTACCTACAAAGTTGGTATCGTTTTACTAAATTTTGCAAGCTGTTACCAAGACCAAGCAATAAATAAATGTCGAACCAAATGCTCAAGAGGATTGAGATGGTTCTTTAAAATTTAATACAGTTTCTCTGTTTGTGAAAAAAAGCAACCAAGAGATGGCGCTGGTTTATTCTATTCACAGGATTCATATTTATCTCTTAATATGTTTATATCATGACCTCAGATTTCTGTAGCCCCTTCAAATATTTTAACATCATACGTTGCAGTTACAGAAAAATCAAAACCCAATAGTGGATGTATTTTTTGAAAAGCTGGGCATGCAATATCGTATCAGGTTAAAAGTGTGAATATATTTAATTCTAGGGAAGATTTACTACAACAGTAGTGTGTGTTTACAGTTGTTTTGTAAAATAGGACTTTTTTGGGATATGGCAGTCAGTTGCAAAACTTTGCTCAGAGATTTCTAGAACAGATTCTACATCAAAAAATACTAAAAAAGTTCCTATAAAAATGTTTTTTAAATATCTTCAATAGCTCGAAATGTGTAAGAGGGTATTTTTGCTCTAAAATGAATGAGGTTCCAAAAAATAAAATAAAAACCAGTGGTGTAGATTTTCTGACCAAAAATCAATTGGAGGTATTCCTCCATCTACTCCTGGAGAGTCTGAAATGCAATCCATTATACTAAATTGTATCCTACGTCTCATAAATTTATTTATCCAAATTTAAACAATTTCCAATGAAAAATTTAGAAATTTAGTCTTATTTTGAAAACCAAGCATTTGCGGACCTAGGTTTATAGGATTTTTTTCGTATTTTTGGATACAGAATCTGCTCTAAAATTATCTGAACAACATTTTGCAACACTCTGTATAAATTTACTGAATTGTCACAAGTTTGAAGTCTGCATTGTTAAAGTTCCTAGCACGAATCATTTTAGGCGAAATCTTTAGGTACTAATTAAAATCAGTATTAATAATAGGTCCATTCAAGCAAGGAATCCGGAATGGTTTCAAATTGTCAGAAATATTCAACCAGTAAAGTTATGAATTTGTTTTCAGTAAACATCGTGCAAAAAGTAGTAAGACAAAACATTTTTGACAGTTTGGAACCAGTCTGGATTCCATGCTTGAACAGACCTAATATTATCTCTATGTTTAGAATATTACAACGATGCTAAAGTCTAAACCTTTGTAAATGTTTGCAAGTATGATGCACTTTTTTTGTTAACCTTATGAAACATTATGTTTTTACCGACATAAACCACAATCTAATTTATTTATTAAATTACCTGTGTCACAAATTTAACAATATATGTAATTATGATGATTTATTCAATGACTCTTTGACAAGATATAAAAGAGAAATTAAAAATAAAATCTTTATTACTCTCAAAACTGATTGCTCCAGTTTGGCCACTGAATTTGTATCTATTTGTGAATTTCTTCTTTATCATGGTAACTTCATTATTGTTTTAACAAAATTGTTAAAATTATACCCGTCTGCTGGCTTTTTATAGTCTTGTCTTTTAATTGGCATTATCATGTTTAGACAATAAAGAAATATCAATATAGAATTGTTATATTACCTCAATGGCGGAACTGGAAATAAATTCTGCAAATATGGAAATTCTACTGCCTACATCGTCAAGGACTTATATATATTTCTTCCTTTTACATTTGGTTTTCGTCTCTTTTCCGTTCTTTCCTTCCTCTTCGTAGTTTGTACAGTGGAAGTCAACTTAAACTCACCAGTTACATGCTCTATTCTTTTCTAATGCCATTTGTTATACACGGTGCTAGAAAAGGACAAAACATGCAAGTGGTGACTTTAAGCTGACCACAACTGTACACTGGGTTATTTTAGGAAAAAAAAAATGAAACAAACTAGAGTTTTCCGTTTATTTAATTTTCCTGCTGGCGTACATGGTACAAATATATATTACAGTATTTTAAAATGTACATATATAGGTATACTTAAAATAAATAACTTTGTGCAAAAAGAGCAAGCCTTCGGTTCGATACATTTTTTTTTTTACTTTTATTTATATTATTAATAATCGGTAAGCGGCTAATCGTTTCTATTAAGTCAAACCCATTTTTTATTTTATTTTTTAACATATATAACTTAGGATAAGACTAGTTATTTACATTTCTTCATTATTTTAATATTTTCATAACCATATATTCTTAATGTAAGCATATTACGGCGGTTAACAAAATATTAACATACAAAGTGTGAAAAATTGCTAAAGTTTTTGGTTAGTTTGGGCTATTGAAATCAGTTCAGCGTATTATCACAAACGAGCATCTTAAAGGCTAATCTTACCGTTTTGAACGGTACTTTGCAAACTTCTTGATTTTTTAGAATCAAGAAATTTCCTAAACTATACATTTTCACTTGTTATAACATATTTTTCTTGATTTTATAAACTCAAAAGCTTGCGTCTAACGACTTTCTAAATAATCTTAGATTAACATCTCTAAATATCAGAAAGTGCGTTACACCGGCCTATAAAACTGTGTTCCTGGAGGAATTTTATATCCAGGATACGTCGAGTTCAAAGCATGCTGAGAAAAGAACTCTGTGTAATCCTTGTTTGGCCTCACTGGCCTACAAGCTGGCCCTTGCGCCAGTTCCAAGCGCAACCTGTCCTCTTCCGCAAACTGCAGTTTTACACTCTCTGGAGGCCATTTAAGGTCTCCTCGGAGATGCTTCCCACCTTGAATAGAAAGGAAACTATCATTACTATCTATATTTTCTTCTTCAATCTTTCGCTTTACGTCTTCCGGAGGCCATTTTAGGTCTCCACGTAAATTTTTTTTCGAAACTATAAAAGGAGAAAAATAAATATATGTACTAGGGCTCATCACTGTATCAGAGGATAGCTTAAAATATGATTTCTACTTTCTTTTTCTACGGCAGTTAGAGAAATTTTGTAGTTACTCTAGCAGTGTACCTACTATTCAATTTTTAATCGAGCGAATACCATTAAGTATACACAACGAATGAGAAATATTTGTAGCACATAAAGATTTAAGACAGTTATATATGTCATTCACGTGCAGAGGTCATCACGGGATAGAATAGTCGCCCTCTAGGATTTGCATTCTGAATTTTGATTCATTGCCTATAGTCGAGTTTTAAAATAGTAGAGTTATAAGCCCGTTCATAATTGAGTGAGTTAACACACACAGAAATACTTGTTGCCCGTAAATTTTTCAAATAAAATTGTATATTCAACATACCTGGCAGAACATACCCAATTACAAAGCTTCTGCTGAAGAAATTCGCAAGCGCATACCAGAATGCTCGATTTCCACTGGTAATGCACAGCTACCATGGATGTGTGCTATGGTAAATTTCGAGTACCTACATCTTCCGCTAATTTGATTGTAATTAATTTATTGGTGATTTTGTATTCTTGAGAATTGAGAAAAATTCATGTAATTGATTTATTAGTGATTTTGTATTCTCAAGAATGGAGAATAATTCAAAATCTACAGCGTGTTTTCGAAATCGCAACGCCTTAATTTAACAAGTGAAGAATATCGAATGATAAAATGCCTCTATAAAAGGATTAGGGCGCGAGACTAAAATATAAGTGTAAGTGGTGCAGTTTAAATGGATAGAGGTTGATGACGACACAAAATACGCGATTGGTATAACACTTCATTGATAGTATTTTAAAAATACCCTTCCGGTAATAAAATAAATGAGTTGCTATTTCACAGGACGAATTACTGCTTTAAAATATACAGGATATTGAAGCTGAACTTTTAAAAAAATTTTTTCACTATAATTTCTTCAGTTTTTCGCGTAGCACTTTGAAATTTTATAAAGATAAATCTTGTTATTAACCAAATCCTCAAAGGTATTATTGAAAACGACGCCTAAAAAACAAACGTAAAAACGGAGGGGTAGGTGTTATTTTATCCCCCCTTCTTATAACCACATAATGTAAAATTTTGTTTAGAATACTTTACTACTCTTGATAATTTTTCGTAAAACTCTTTATTTTCGAGAAAAATTCGAATTTTGAGCATACACTGTCAGAGATAGTCGCAGCAAAATGAGATGCATTTGATAACATTTTTAAATTTCAAATTACAAATAAACAATTTATAATGTTCTAAAGTGTTCTAATTTATTTTGTACAGAGTGTGTCTGAACAAAGAGCTAGCCAAATGTATCACTTTTATACAAATAAATGATTTTATCAGTGTAAATTCGTTTATTAAGGAAAAACAGAGATTTAAGAAATATATTAGTCATAAAACATATTTATACTAATTGCTACACTTTTTCAAAATGATTTTTTGACTTTGCTCGACAATTTGCCACCTGCTCTAAAAAATGGGGGGATACAATAACCTCCTCTCCTCTCCGTTTCTACGTTTGTTTTTTAGTCTTGAGGACTGCATAACAACAAGAAGTATATCATAAAAAATTAAAGTGAAATGACAATCTGAAGAAATTATAGCAACAATTTGAAAAGTTTAACTTTAACACCCTGTGTCTTTTAGGTTTGGCATTTTTGTATATAGGTCAGTAGGGTTAAACGTAATATTTTGCCGCCAAAAATACGTAGTTAACGGGATGATCTGCTTTTTTGTAACACCCTGTATAACACGGACGAAGCAAGGATAAATGAACGTCCCTGGAATACGACAGTAGAACTGTGATGACAGTTGATAGTGAGAGACGTAGCTAGTGATCAGTATTGTATATAGTGTAGTGTATAATAACTGTTAATGTGTGACGATTAACTGATTAATAGAACAAATAGCCTGTAATGAGTGGAATGTATAGTGTGCATGTATAGCGTAGTGTATTAGAGTGTGTTAAAATGTGATATCCGCGGAGTGCACATCCAGTAGGTGGTGAGCCATCCAAACGGACGGCACTCTATAAGAATTGTGGAGAGAATGATACAGATGAGTTTATGAATTAAACTATTAAGTATTGGGTTTACTCAACGTCAACTTCATTTTGATATTATTGCGTTTGAAACCTCCTCAAGTGCCACGCCTATGGAATCTGTGAATGAGTCGCTCTCTACTATTTTGGAACTCGGACCTTATTTTATAATGACAAAGGTTGCAATCGTTTTGCATACTTAAGGTAGATACTAAAAGATGCCTAATGCTAGGTACCTATCTACATGTTAAATAAGTGCATTTACATGTTGAACGTGTCTGTATTGTTAACTTGATGGATATAGAAGGAAATAATAAAATACTAACCCTTTAACGTAGCCGTGGCTGGTTGTGATGTGACAAGTGGTGGAGGAGCCTGGCTCACTGGAGCTTTGGGGCGAAGGGTGATGGTTGTTGGTGGTGGTGGTTGTGCGGGTTTTGAGGCTGGTGCTGCTCTTGGTGCTACCTATAAGCACAAGTGTTCGTGTAAGGAAATTGCACTAACCAGACTAACTAAAAGTTGCCAGAAAATATCTATAGTTTGTTTCGGTTTATTCTTGTGAATTCAAATCGAATTGATTTATACCGATCATTAAATTTCAATTATTGTTTTTATGGAATCCTAATGTAAAGAAAACTAACTTGATTTTGACGTGCTTAGAAATTTGCAGAATTCTAAAAATACTTATTTCATTTATCTCTGCTATACATTGCAATATTTCAAAGAAACCGTTTATTATTTCACTAATAATGATAAAAAATATTAAGCATCAGCGCGTGTATCGCACGATACAAAGTTTATTATTTCTGGAAAAATTTCAAAAGAAAATCTAAGTAACATTAATAACAGAAGTAGCAACCTATTCACATACACAATTGGAACTTTGATTATCTCATGACGTTCATACTCCAACTCAAAAGCAAGCATGTTTCTAGAATTAGTCACATCTGAAATAACAAAAATTATATATCATACAAAACTTCAGTTACAACAGCATGTTAGTAGCTCACTCGAACAATACCACATATATAATAGTGTTAGTAAAAATAACCAGGTACCAATAAGTAAACCTATACTTTCCATCCCAAAAAAAGTCATACCTGAGATGGAGCAGCTGCTGGTTTAGGAGCAGATTGAGAGGGTTGGAAAGCCTGGTTTTGTTGGGGTGGGGCTTGAAATTGCTGTTGGGTAGAAGCCTGATATTGTTGTTGAGGAGGGGCTTGATATTGTTGTTGAGGAGAAGCTTGATATTGTTGTTGGGGAGGGGCTTGATTTTGCTGTTGGGGAGGAGCTTGATACTGTTGTTGAAGAGGTTGGTATTGCTGTTGTGGAGGCGCTTGATATTGCTGCTGAGGAGGAGTTTGATATTGCTGCTGTGGGGGTTGATATTGCTGTTGGGGAGGTTGATATTGCTGCTGGGGAGGTTGGTATTGCTGTTGAGCAGGCTGATATTGCTGTTGAGCAGGCTGATATTGCTGTTGAGGAGGTTGGTATTGCTGTTGGGGAGGTTGGTATTGCTGTTGGGGAGGTTGGTATTGCTGTTGAGCAGGCTGATGTTGCTGTTGAGGAGATTGGTATTGTTGAGAGGACTGGTACTGTTGAGAGGTCTGGTACTGCAGTTGAGAGGAAGGGAGGTATTGCTGGCCTAGGAAGGTTTGCTGAGAGACAGACTGATGGGCAGTCTGATAGCGAGTCGAACTAGTAGTGGAAGACTGCTGATATTGGGGTGAGGACTGCTGTTGTTGCCAAGAGGGAGGGCTGGGAGTGGCGACAGGAGACTGCACTGGGGCCCACCCTTTAGCGGGAGTGGAGGGTCTGAAGCCGTGTGGACTCTGATTCAAGAGGGGGGAAGACAGTGGCGACGAACTACCGGTCGAAACGTCAAGGGGCTTCAGTGGGCGGTTTGTTGGTGGGTTAGAGGAAACCGAACGTTGTTGAGCGGGTGCTTGGTAGTTATTCTGCTGTAAGCCGGGTGACTGTGGGGAGAATTGAGGTCCACCCTATTAAAAAATAATAAAGGGGCGTTTAAAAACTGTTCGCTTCGATAGAAATTTGGCCGTTTTTATTTGATAAATAGAGCAATATGAAGTCAAGATTAATTTAACAACACCGACAACCTACAGAAACAAACGCAGTTAAAATTGTTTTACGTAAAGTTAATAGAGCACTTACGTAAACAATCTCAAAACATTCCAAGAAACATCACAACAGTTCAGACAACATATTAGTTTCGCATGTATGGTGTGCACAAATTTCAATATATCTCTTACCGTCACATATTGCTCCAGTTATATAGACTTTCTTTCCTTAAATCGAAAATCACTGTTTTGAATTACTAGAACTATATAAAAGGATCTAACTGTTTGTCTGAATTGTCCAGTACAAATAGAGATAAGGAATAATGTATTAATAACACCGGTATAAAAAGATGTCATGTACCTATATTTATGTATTTTGACGCACTGAATCTGAATCTGAAATCCAATCAACTCAAACACTCTTAAAATTTTGAGTAAATCTAAAAAATAGCTCAAGATCGCAACAAAATCACGTTATTGAGCGCAAAAAAATCCGGAAACAATTTTTCTGACCATGATCAGTATGTTTCTTATGTATTTCGATGCGCTGATTTCGAATCTGAAGTTTAATGGGCTGTATCATCTACAGATTTTGAAAAAATCGTGGGAAATAGCCTAGAACTAAAACTAACGTGAATTTTCGCTATTTTGTGCGATTTACTTAATATTTCTAGAATATCTGAGCTAAGCGGTCTTCAGATTCGGTTTCAGTGCGTCAAAATTCACGTTTTGTTTTGTGTGTCAGTGTAATTTTTGGATTTATTCCAAAGCAATATTTCAGTACTAAAATTATCCACACCAAAACAATTTGATTCAAACCAAATTTTGTTTACAACTACTTACGAAATTCAAAACCAAAACAATTTTAATTGAAATGTAGGCTTAAAGAAAAACGCGACGGAAAAACAGCAAATTCATGATTTTGGTTTGATCGTTTATAAGACGAAGATGAATTTAGTTTCTCAAAGTTCAGTTAAAGGTAAACTGATTTGTTTTTGTTACATTTTAAACAATAGTAACCAAGAGAAATGAAGAATTAGACAATTATGATTTACAATTTAAGAGATCAACTGATAAAGAATAATATGATTTGCATCGATGATTACAGAGTATGGAAAAAATGGTACGTCCTACATTTTGTATTATTCACTAACCTCCTTCCCTCTTGTCTACTGTGTGCCAAGCATGCTATTAATATCAACTAGTCGGTAATATTAATTTAAAAACCGTTCGATTGCAAAACAAGCAAAATGGGACAATTACGAAGATTGTACAGAAATATCGTAATAGACTACAGTGTCAACAGGGCCAGGGGGGTATGTTGTGTGTTATTCCTGCTTACCTGTGCTGATACTGCGTTTTGTTCGACGTATGGGGAGTCCGATCCTGACTCACTCGGTGGAGGCCAAGCTACCCTTTTTGCACCTGAAAGAAAGTTACAGATATTGTGAAAAAGATAATGATTGAGTTTGGGGAACAAGAAGGCCAAAGAAAATATTTTCAATAGCAGTTAGTTTATGCAAGTAGACAGGGGTGTTCATCGAAGTAAAGTAAATTTTATAAATCAGGTTGTTTTGACAGTTAACAGAGTTTAAATCAGAACAATAAAAGCAACATCTCTAGATACATCTCAAAGCACCTTTGCATATTCTCAAACATTTTCTGAGTTGGAGTATTCTTCAGTAAATTTCTACACCACAAAATCCGAAAAACTACTTTGCTGACCAAAGCCGGCGAGTGAATTGGTCTTGGCATTTTTTATTTCCTAAACGATAATATAATGTGACATAATTACAAATTATAGTTTATGTTTGAAATGTGTTTTAAATAAGTTAATTCTTGAAAAGCAGGTACTATGTGTCGCGTTTTGACATTCCATAGACTAGTCGAGGCAATGAAGCATTATGATAGGAAATCTTTTAGGATAGGACGTATCGGAATGCGGTTTTTTGCATTGGCTTGCAATAATTATTTATATCATTCGTACCTACTTTGTACCTATTACAAACCGGAAGTTGCATTGCTGCAGCCAAAAATGCATGCAAGAAATGCATCTTTTGAGAGGCCTTTTAGCAAATTTAATAACTTCCTAAATAAGACTCAGAATTGGCTCAAGCCTGGTACCCGGGGGTTTTCGAGGTCGCTGATCACGATTATGATGTTCAAATTGACTCTCCGAATACCTGGAGCTCAGGAACGCCGACGAACGTCATCTCCAGGGACTATCCCGAACTTTATGCGAGAGAGGAAAGAAGCTGGACATCTGGGGGTTTTTTGGGTCGCTGAATTAGAATATACCATCGGCGAACACCCCACAGACACCTGGTGGGCTCCAACCTGGACGCGGACGTCATCTTCGAGAATTTTTCTGGAAATATCGACAATAACAAACCGAAAATCGTTATGGGGGCTTTTTGTGTGCGCTGAATCCGAATTTTATGTTGAAAGCGACCATTCGAACACCAGGTGCTCCCTAACCTGGCCCTGAACGTCATCCCCGAGGGTTTTCCAGACATAATTGAAAAAAAACACCCGAAAATCGTTACGGGGGGTTTTTTGGCTCGCTCAATTCAAATATGGCATCGGCCAACACCACACGGACACCTGGTGCACCCTAACCTGGCTCTGGACGTCATCCCCGGGGGGTTTCTAGACACAATTGAAAAAGACCAACCAAAAATCGTTACTGGGGGTTTTTCGGGTCGCTGAATTCAAATATAGCATCGACGCACACCCCACAGACACCTGGTGCGCCCTACCCTGGCTCTGCACGTCTTCCCCGAGGGTTTTCCAGACACAATTGAAAAAGACGAACCAGTCGTTTTTACAGGACTGAATCACATTTTTTGAGGGCCCCGGGGGAGAGTTACCCATGAATGAATGTATAAAATTATGGGACGATTTTTGGTTGGTCTTTTTCAATTGTGTCTGGAAACCCCCTCGGGGATGTCGTTCAGGGCCAGGTTAGGGTGCACCAGGTGTTCGCGAGGTGTTGGCCGGTGCCATATTTGATTTCAGCGAGCCAAAAAAAAACCCGTAACGATTTTCGGGTGGTTTTTTTCAATTGTGTCTGGAAAATCCTTGGGGATGACGTTCAGGGCCAGGTTGGGGCGCACCAGGTGTTCGGGTTGCCGTTTTCAACATAAAATTCGGATTCAGCGCACACAAAAAGCCCCCATAACGATTTTCGATTCGTTATTGTCGATATTTCCAGAAAAATTCTCGAAGATGACGTCCGCGTCCAGGTTGGGGCCCACCAGGTGTCCGTGGGGTGTTCGCTGATGGTATATTCGAATTCAGCGACCCAAAAAAAACCCGGGTGCCCAGTTTCTCTCCTCTCTCGCATAAAGTTCGGGATAGTCCCCGGAGATTTGTCGGCATTCCTGAGCTCCAGGTGTTCGGGGGGTCAATTTAAACATTATAATCGTGATCAGCGACCTCGAAAACCCCCGGGTATCCAACTTGAGCCAATTCTGACTCTTATTTACGAAGTTATTAAATTTGCCAAAAGGCCTCTCAAAAGATGCATTTTTTGCATGCATTTTTGGCTGCAGCAATGCAACTTTCGGTTTGTAATAGGTACAAAGTAGTTACGAATGATATAAATAATTTTTCTCCTAAAAGATTTCCTATCTTTGGCCTTTTTAGTGCTTCATTGCCTCGACTAAGACGTATTTAGCTGGGACTGTCAAATCAAATTATAATATTCTCAATGCAATCAAGAAGTAAATTACTGATTTGAAGAGAAAACTAAGTTATATGGGATGATTTGGTTATAAATCTTTCAAATTTGTTATGGCAAATATCTAGTACTCACTAATATTACATTGAAAAGTTAGCATAAAATCAAATAACATTACTAGTTTATCAGAATATCAATTTATTTCAGGATATGCAATTCAATCAAACCAAATGATACCCATGCTGTTGATTTTTTCATAAGCATCTTGACGACGACATGTGAATGAGATATTTTACCAAATATTTACTATATTTATTGTTACGTTACGTTTAAATTGTCTAGACTGTACTGTAAATAGTTATAATAGTTATAAGTTCAATATAAACTTTATGATATCATACAATTATCATAAAAGATAGAATAGTGGGAAGAAAGGACAGTACAATGAAAAGTTTAAATTTCCTGACTGCACCAAGCTTAGTCCTCAATACACTATTAAGGACAGCAATAATATATTATAGATTATCATAAAGTGATATTTTTAGTATCTACTTAATTCATTTATGTACACTTATTTGTAATATTTAATTCAACTAAAAAATGTTAGAATTAATGAATATGACTTACTCTACTTAAGAAAGAATGCAAAGTTTGCCTTTACTCATATCTACAATAAATGCTTATTTTTATTACAATTTATAATTTGTTAATTTATTACCCATACCTCTATACAAATTATACACACTGAAATCGATTTCTCTTTAATAGCTACATAGAGCCCTCTTGATATATTTCGTAAACTTCGAATAACAATGGGTTTTGGGATTTTGGTTGCATCTAGTAGATCGTTGATTTAAACAGAGAAATAAAAGATTGTCAATGACTCTAGTAATCTATCAACTCAAAAGGACGGCATGTTTGTGTTTTTTATTGCTAAATCTACTTCGAGGAATATTGATGAAATGATCTACACTGATTAGAAAAAAAGGTAGGTCACCCAGAATTTTGTCAAAATGTTTTACTTTATATATTTTTTATATTTTCATCGATTTAGATGATTCATTTGTCAAGTTGTAGGTATTGTGGTTGAGTTTACAATATGCATAGAAATGTAAAAAAAATAATGGTACTTTCAACTGGAATACCTACAGTTTGACGAAGAAATCGTACAAATCGATGAAGGAATAAAAAATATATAAAGTAATAAGCTTCAGCAAAATTTTGGGTGCTCCGAATTTTTGCTGGCCAGTGTATAAGTAAAAAAAATACAAAATATGTGTTAACACTTATAATACCATTAAATTATTAAGATACTTTGAATAAAGAATATTTTGAGTTATATTTGATATTTTATCGCTGAATTGGGAAACACTACAGGCAAAACAATTAACAAGAATATTTCTAATTAACTTTCGACCCGACATTAATCATTTTTGTCATTTTTATGCCAAGAACGCTACTAAAATATTTGTAGCAATTAATTTTTGAAAATGAGCCAAACAGTACACACATCTGCAGCTTGGCAAAAATAGTTGTTTCAGAAAAAAAAATTGAACACTTAATAATATAGATGGTTCTGTTATCACTTAAAAACGGCAATAAATAATTAAGGCTCTGGACCTGAAGAATATGCGACAAAGCTTTATTTTTTTAATGAAGTTGTAGCTTTACAAGGTGTATCTGAGAGTAAGCCACTGATTTTTTTGGTATTATTACTGTTATGTCTTGAGTTTTTCATTATTACGTTATCCTTTTCCCATGGGCGTGCACAGAAAATTTTTCAAAGGAAAGGGCAATGGTAATTGTAATTTTTTATTTAATGGGGGTAAATAAAAACATGACAACTAATTCAAACAAATAAAAAAATAATTAAAAGCAATATTCTTATGATTTTGTGAATTTGTTCAAAAACCAAGGACGGATAAGCACCCGTCCCCTAAAAAACTAGCATTATTATGTGAAATTGTAGCGATCTGTGCATATAAAAGTGATATGTGAAGTTAGTATTGCAGTTGATGTCATTAAAATCAGAGCCCATTTTTTAGGGCACCGTATTCTTGAAAACTTCTACAAAAACAAATAATTTTAGACATTTAAGAACTAAATGATATAAAGCTTAGTAAATGATAGGAATGTTATGTCATGCCACTGCGAATATTCAAAAGTACCGAAGTAAAACGAATATATAACGACAGAAAGCGGTCTAATCAACAAATTTTTAGGTACAGAAATCTTTCAAAATACGTATTATATTAAATTTAATTTTTAATCATTATACGGCGAGAAATACGTCATTAATATCGAAGGTGCGGAGTTTTTAAAGATATATATTTTATTTTATAAATCTTTGACTGCTATTAAATAGTCAAAAAGAGGGAGAAAAATCAACTGTAGTATTTTAGTTTAATAGGAGATAGTAAATAAATATAATTTTGAAGTACATATTCTTTCTAATGAAATTTTATCACAAAACTATTATGATTTTTGCTCAAATTGATTATAAAATGAAAATATTTATATTAGACTGGAAAACAGTTAAAAGTAAGAGAATCTGGAGAAATTATTCTTGTGGCTGATAATAATTTACCTACTTTTTTAATTGCCAAATAAACTTTTTACACAGTTTTGCTTAGCCCTGTGTATAAACCCATTGTTATTCGGTAAACAACGTTAATATTAACAGAGGCAGTAAAACTGACGTAAAACTCTAAAACATAACATTCCAATAAACATATTCATAGTGACGAGGTGTACTATTACACGTCTCTTTGCCAAATTTCAGGTACTTGTACTATTTTATGACAGAACTATTCTCGTATATCCTGCAGTCGAACACACTCACACATACAAAAAATTGGCGCCCAACGTGGGGCACTATTCGTATGGAATAGGAAACATACCTGCTCCGAAACACAAAACGATTTATAACTTAAAATTAATTTTATTTCGGGAAATAACTAAAGACGTTCTTTTAGCAACAGTTCCAGGTCACATAAATAGTAATTAAATTTTTCACGGTTATTCGCGCCCCGACAAATGCGGTACGCTGTAAACACGGTTATATTTAATTTGCCAAGATTATTATTAATACAACCTCGCCTGGATACTGTGCTATAATTTAGTTAGTTTCAGAAAATTTACACGGCAATAAATTTACATAATGGTTTCCAAAAATACTAATTGCTGTTGATGTATTTACTTTAATGAAATAAAAAATTACCAGATATTAATATGCAATGAATCAGATATGTCTTGATCGTTTAACCAGTACTTTTAAACGATTTGTTTCCTTTCGTATAATGTTAAGCAATATATTTGTTTTGGCTTGGCATGTCATACAGTTTTGTTTCAGTCTGTTCAGCAATGTCTTCTTTGATTATTATACTGATGATATTAAGTCTGAAACGTAACTTGTCACTTGCTAACAATAAATTTATTATTTACTTAGACTGATAATGTACGGAGCTTTACAGGGCAGCACTGTAAACAATTTGCTAATTTTTTATCTACTAAATAAATAAATAGTTTTTATTCATATTTGGTATGCAGTAATCATCAAAATGTTAAAATTTTGACGGGAGCAACTTTATTGAACTAAACCAGTGACGTAGATATGGGTCTTCTTCACCCCTGAAACCCCTAAACTTCTACTTTTGATATTTTGACTTTTTTTGATGAGAGTTATCTTATGAAATTTTAAAAATTGCAGTCTATCATTTATTAAATAAATAAAAACAACGGTTTGTAAACAATTTACTTTAAATGGTCCTCAAAGTAACATCAATTTTCGGCAATGCTATGATAGCATCGATTTCTTAGGAACATGTTGTCCGAATGAGCATATCATTATTTATATCACAACGAAACCTTCAAATGTGAAGTAGGTAACAGATCCTTAAAAAAGACTCAAAGAAATAAATCTAGTGGACTGAGATCAGCAATCAAGCTGGTCAAGCAACTGAACCACCTCCACCAATCCACCTTTTCCCATATATCATAGGTATATATCAACTTATCATTTCAACACGCTCTAATCGCACAAAAACCAGGCTGGTTTGATATGACATCTGTCATTACTATTGTTACAAACTTAGAAATAAGCATTATCTATTTAATCCTACATTTTTTGTAAGATCTTTGTAATCGCATAAGACAACTCTGATTGGAAAAAATCAAAATATCTGAAAAACAAGAGTATTTTTTTCAGAATATAAAATAAAATTTTAATATTTGTACTGAAAAACTTATTTTCACCAGTGGCGTAAGTTCAAGGGTGAAGAAGACCCATACATATGCCACTGACTAGTTCTAAAACGTTATTTACGTCATAATATTAATGTTTTATTACGATTACTGCATAACGAAAATAAGTCCTGTATCAGGAATATATAGTATCATGGATAAAAATGTTATAGAAAAGACAGATATTATTTTTTCATGTTCTATATCCGGGGGACACCCGCTTCAACTTATTTGTTTCATTGGGGTATTATAAAAATATGATAATACATAAATATTATTTTGGTGTAAGGGAAGATTCTAGGGCTTTATTTGACGTACAGATAAGTAATTTTTTTTTTGTTTATCAAATTTATTTTGGTTTTGGTTTATTGGTTTATCAAAAATAGGAAAATGTGGTTAATAACTAAAATAAACTATATTCCTGTCCTAAATTATTCATTTTTTCATAGCAAGACTTTTTAGTAAAATCTGCGGCGCATGGATGAACTTTTGCCTTACATAGAAAAGTTCTGTTGGTACTGCTGTTTTAGCGCAAAAATTATAAACACAATGCCGTATGTATAACCTTCGTACACAATCATTTCCAAATACAATTGGTAGGGGTATGCCATAACTCTTTGTCTTATTGATTCTTTTAAGCAAGATTCTGTTTTCTGTTTACAGAACTTTAATTTAGCAAAAGAATATTACGTTATTTGGATAGAAAGATTCTTGTCGATCCAAATAACCTCGCTACGTTTTTTTAATAACTCGCATAATATCAAAATTATAAAATAGAATATCTCATAATAAGGCAGCGATATGACAAGTTCAAAACTTTGTGTTAATCTAGGATGTGTAATTTTTATCATCAAATGCCAAAAATATATTTGTATTTTACAAGTAAACTGCATTAATTGCGTTTCTACACTTTTATAGTATGATTTATTAAAAACTATGTAGTTTCTCCAAAAAAATAAAATACTCCTGATATATTCGAAATATGTCAGTGCTGAAAATGGAAAATAACTATTACGTAAACGATACTTGAAATATTTATTTCTTTTTTACATAAACATGTCATCTCAGTAATAAAGACTGAACTTATTTTTAATTATTTAAAAATTTCCATCAGAAATACATTCGGAGATAAATAAGTTTATTTATATACCTATTTAATACAGCAGTTAAAAAAATTAGCACATTTATGTTAAAATAAAAATCGTGCTCATGCAAAAAATACAAAAGCTTGTTTTAAGAAATGGGTTGGTAAAATTTGTCAGTGTTGTTTGCTGAATAGTTTGCAGATGTAAAAAATAAATTATTATGTATGTAAAGCTGACAGTTTTGTTATGTTACTTTTTTAATAGACCAGTTAATTTGAAAATTTGAAAGTCCAAGAGTTCAATGCATTTACTTTGAATTATTTGAATTGTTTCATATTAAAAATGTTTGCTTAAAATTGTTCTGGTGAATTTCTTCCATTAAAATCTGTTCCACCCTGTATAAGCATTAGAAAAAATTAAATTTCAGTAAATTGTAAAACAGAATTCCAGAAAATATAGTCGTTTCGGAATTTACACATGTTCATTTTCTGACAAATTGCTAGTGATTCAATTTTGAAAACATGACAAATTGCCGAAAAAATTTGCTACGTTATTTTTATCCGAAACGTTGCCCACCTTAGCAACTTACGCGAACAAATTTCTAAAACTAGGCAGGTGCTAAAATGATACCGTGACACGAGATAAATCTTCTTGGCATCACGACCGAAATTACTCAGCAAACATTACACAAGAACCAACCCTTAAAAAATAATTTCGTTCTCAAACATAATCCTTTACTGCTGCTAAACAAAAAAGCGCAACACTGTGTTTACCTAACTGGACATAAACAAAAATCACTCACTTTATTTAAAAGAAAAAAAAAACACTTGGACACTGATATTAGCACATACAAGAGATAAGGAAGTTAGGAACTCCCGCTCGCAGAACTGACGGAATCTGAACGCGGAAATTGATAGATAAGGACAGTGCCGTAGAGCGGCACCCCAAAAGGCTTAAAGAACCGCGGTTGGAGTGGGAGAAGACAATTAACAACGCACGCGCATACACAACGGGTTACCTGGAACTACCACATCTTTAAAAGTCGACCTGAGACTGTTCTTATTTTCGTATTCCGGAGGAGGCCAGGTTATGTTTTCTCGTAGGGGTCTCGCCGTGTTGTAGTTACCTATGGAACGATTTTTGGATATGACTAATCTAGATTACACCAACACTGATTACTCATACTTTGGAAATGAAAATCTGAAGTAAAATTAGAAGGCCTGTCGCTTTGAAAGTGGAGGCAGCCCCCATAAAATATCGGACAATATTAGCATAAAACAGATCATGCCGTAATTTTCGAGCAAGGCGGCGTGGGAATGACAATTTATCAAAGTCTACTACGATGTAAGTTATTGCGGATATTACACACGCGTATACTGTGTTGCCTAACCGGCGATCTTACGGCGTAACCTATTCCATTCTTGCTTAATGCACAGGTGCATAGTAAGTTGCATATTGTAACAGTAGACATTTAATAAGTCCACTACTGTACATAAGAATTAAGAATTGACAACTAACATTGGGCTATAAAGGAGCTTGCAGAAGCAAGATTTTATGAAAAGTGAGACTCTTAAGAACTTCTTGATTCTGAATATTAATAGAAGTTAATAAAGATGCGATGAAAAATAAAATTCAGTGAAATATAAGTAATGATAAACTAAAATGACGATGGAAATTATTCATGTTAGAATCTGAAATGGAAAAGTCACCTGCAAAGTACCTGCGAAGTTCAAAAATGAGAAAATTAGCATGGATTAAGGCGAATAACGTCATTGATGTTCATGATATATTTTGGCAGATAGTATAATATTTGCTGTAGTAGTTGGATTAGTGATGAGGAAAATCTAAACTGTGAGTCACTAAGATATGATTCAGACTAATAAATTTGAAGTTGGAACATATTTAATTGAAATTCAACATTTAGATGGTTAGATTTAGATGATTTAATATTTACAATCGCAATATATACAGGGTGTTCCTAAAAGGTCTGAACAATCGCTAGCACAACTTCTTGAGGTTAAAATATGATGATCTATTCCAATTTACCTTAGTGCAAAAAATGAAATACAGAGTGTCAAGGTTATTATTATTTAAACTTTTTTTTGTAAATATTTATCTTAATAGCATGATTCGCATAAAATTACCTACTTTGGGGATTTTTGGGATGACAAATCGAGATCCGATCGCAGTTTCATGTGTACCTATATTACAGAGTACAGTGGTCTACGTCTTAAGCTTCATAACTTTTTTGTTCTGTATATTAAATTTCTATCCTTATTTCTTTGCATCTTTTGTACAAAAAAGGTATGCCTACTAGGTGTAGCTTCAAGCAACCGTTTCTTAGATAATCAAATTTAGATATCTTATTGCATATTGAAACTCCTCATAGTAACCAGTTAACAATGATAACACAAAATTCCAAATCTGGGTGTCTGTTGCTCAGACTCGGATCTTCTTCAACTCATTCTAAACACCGAAAAAAAATGGTGCCTGTAAAAAAAATTTGTTTTATGGAAATAAATTATTTGTTAGTATAGGACCAAATAAATATTTATTTCTTGGTACCAAATCACTTATTTGAAATAGCAAAAATAGAGTTATTTTATGTAAAGAAAGCATTTGTTTTCATTAAAAAACATTACTATTTCCTTTTCAATCATACACTGTTGGTGTAGATTTAATTACATAGTATGATAAAACAATATTTGTATATTTCAAAGACTTTTTTCATTTTAAACAACTGCTTATTTAGGTTAACAACTCATTGCTCAGAAATTTCAGGAAACAACTGCGGGTGACTAATGCCCCCACTAGCGTTGATTTACATCTGAAAAATCTGTTGCACATAGTCAACATATTCCGGTTTCGAGTTTATTCATTCTCATCAGTACGCCACATTCAATTGTTCGTATAACTAAGTCGTCTGAATTCTTGACGCGAGTATACCTGAGTACGTAAAATATAGCACAGCTACATCTAGCAGGCACCTATTGACAATTATTTTTTGTTTATAGGAAACAATTCTAATTTTTCTTTTCAAACAGATAATTTTTTTGCCGATACGACTATAGTAGAAAATTAATTATATAACCTCTAATAAAACTTTACAAAAATAATTAAAAGATCATATTTTCCTTTTCCAGATATTCATTTTTGAGCGTTTATTAAGCATTATTTGATTCGAAATGCACATTCAATTCAATAAAAAAACATTTTTTCATTTCGAAATATTTTTATCCAGATTTGAACAAATTGTTTAGGGAAATGAAAAAATATGTTTATTTAAAATTAATTTTTTAAAATTATGTCATAACATGTTCAAATGGAATAACTATTTGTTTCATTTAAACAAATAAAATTTTCTTACCAAATAAATCAATTTATTTTTGACAAAACAATAAGGATTACATCAAAAAAGATTGGTTTCCTGAGAATAAGTTGTTTATATAAATTGAATTGTTTGCTGAAAAAAAAATTTTTTCGGTGTAAATTCAATTTTCTCAGAAATGGCTGTTTGGAGCGACACCTACTATACACCCTTTTTAGGTAAAATATGTCAGGCAATATAAATTTTTAACTAAAAATTTAACATACAGAGCCACAAAAATCGTCCTAAAAAAACTCCTGGATACCAATTGTAACCATGCTATTATTAAGATAAAAAAAGTTTTACTAAATTACTAACTTTGACGTATTATATTTCAGAAACTGTCAATTTTTGGACTTAAATAAATTAGGCTACATCCTCATATTTTAGCTTCAAGAATTTCTGCAAGATTTTGTACATACATTATAGGGACACTCTGTATAATTTCAGCGATTCTCCAGTAAATATATATCAAAAAATCAGCTGTAGAGTCATAATTTTAACTATATTAATCCGTTAATTGTTAGTGTGTGGGATGGTATTTAAAAATAAGCTAAACCTCGCGAAGTGTTAATAACTAGGTGAGTTTTTGTGGGTGGAAATGAAGCTCGAAAATGACAAAATAAAGTGAAAAATATTAATGCCAAGCGTGCTTATCTTTTAAGCTCCTCGTTCTTACCTGGTCCAATTCCATTTCGTTGTCGATTCTCCTCTTCCTCCAGCATTCGTAAGACTGCGGAGTTTTTGAGGTTGGAGGGTTTACCCACATCGGGATTGTTGAAGTTGATGCTGAAAACAAAAGCCGATGTAGACGTGTGTCACTTGATCTTACTATTGAACGTATTAACTATATTATTTTAAAAATTCACACCTCGACAAAGCATTGATGAAACTGAATAACCTATCCATGTTTTAATATGCTGTTTTAACGTGATTTTACCTTGTTAAATTGTGTACTAAGCTGTTCTGTAGTAGTTTGTCAAATTCTATATTTAGTAGGTATATTTCGTACAGTGTGGAAAAATAAAAAATATTATAAACATTATTTCTTGGAATATAGCAATTTCAATATGATTCGAGAATAAGCGAAATGTATTTATTAAATCAAACAGTTTGTAAATTTAAACAGCTATAAATTATTTGAAGTTGTGTTAATTACAAAGAGTTCTTTGTTTTAAAATAAAATATTTAAAATAGGTTCTTTCAGTTACAATGATATAACATCTGTTGACTCTATTTATAATAACAGGAGATATATAGGGTGTTCTATTTGGTATGTGCAGCGTGTTCTTACCTATACCCACTGTTATTTTTATTCAGTTGTTTGTTACGAAATGATGAATTAAAGGTGTCGAAATCAACTGACTTCTAGCAAATTTAAAAATATTTTAAATCCATTTAAAACGTATCAAGACACAGAATTTTATATTGCCTACCAACAAATTATGCTAAATTTGCTAAAAATATCTCAATGTTTTAGAAGTTAAGTTTTGAATGTCCTATATCTTGGTAAAATTTTAATTATAACTATCGAATACACCTCTGGATTTTCTTTACGCCCTGTATATTTTTTCAAATTTTAATTTGATATCTACTAACAATCTGCAGCAGATAGGTCAGCTATATTCGTGAAGAGGATTGGCACCCTCATTGTGGGTATGGTAGGGTGCAAGAATGTTGGCTTGGGTCAATGTGAGAGATTGATACCGGTCGACATTTGAACTCTAATTATTAAGGTTTTCCAGGTTTACCTCATTCCTGCACTGAATAGTGGTGAAATAGTGGTTAGGGCCTGCATCATAATAATAATATGCTGCCTCCTCTCCCGCACAAGTCTCGGACTTCTGGGTTGATCCTCGTGATTAGAATGAGGAGTAGAGGTATTATTGTTATTATTATTAATATTATTATTATTATTTCATTTTTAAAATTTCAAAATGCTACAACTTCAAGAAAAATGTATTTTTTAATAAATAAAAAAATATATGTTTGCCCTATCAGTTAATCCTCCTTTCGAAAATTCAGAGGAGGCTGTCCTTTTACTTCATTATTTCGCAATTTTTATTTGATTTTTTTATTACGCCACTATGATTTAATCCTTTAGTCATATCTCCTTGACTATTGGAGATAGACCTATATCAAACCTTATATCATTACAATCGATATGAAATAGACTATTTTATAAAGCTACGTAAAAATAAAGGCCTTTTGTTTTAGTTTTTATCAAAGTTTTTTGCCCAACTCATTGTATATTATATTCTCCTAATTTTATTATGTTTACAACATTTAAGCATTTCTAAGGAACCAGTTAAAAAAGTAATGTAGGAAAGGTTGTTGTAAATAGATTTTCATCTGATTTGGTATATTGTGCAACAAAGTTATTTCAACAGAAAAAAGTACTTGCTTTTGAAAACAAATGTATTATGCTATTGTCCAAGGTAAATGTAGTACTTATATTTTTTCGCTTGAATTCAAATTTTATGCAATTAAAGTGCTTATAATCAAATTTGATGAAAATATTTTTTATTTATATAATAAGAAGCTTTAAACTATTATGATTGAGATAGCTTTATAACTGAAACTTGTCTTATATTTACAGTACCTATGAATAATATATTATTGGGACTATATTATTACAATTAACTAACTTCTAACATCTACATTTTGTTGTAAAATATTCGGTAAATTTTAGGTAGTTATTAGTACCTATAATACCTAATTTTACTTTTAGTGTCATATTCTGTGCCATTTTGATTATGTAAGAAGGAAATTAATCATACATAATCAAAATATGTTCATGATTTTGTGAAATATCGAGCGACGAACACAAATTTAAAAGATCATTTTCTCTCCCACCCTATACAGCAAGCTGCCATTAAAAAATATTTACTCAAAGCATTTTAATAAGGTCACGAAACGTAAATAAACCAACCTGCCGGTACTGGCCATGCCGATTTCCAACAAACAAACAAAACACACAAACAAAATCGAATCAAACTACCCGCGCGACTGCTCTGATGGCGGCCTCTACTTCAACCCCGTTCGAAAATCGTTGCGCTACTAAGACCGGACTGTCGGACGCGGCTTCACGTGAATCAAACTCGAAACTATTGCAGGAATTTGAATCGTTTGCGAATGTACGCGGGCCCTGAATCATTCCGTATATTTGAAACACTGAAAATAAAATCGGTCGTCTGTCATCGAACTTGTTTCAGGACCGATGGGGGACAGTGATTGACAACAGGTGAATGTAATTAGGCCATTTTTGCCTGCCAAAATGTTCTAGGGGCACGTAGTCGAGCAAATTTGAAGTTTGTCGAGGAAAATGCTATTTGGGTTAGGATTTTCGTGGAAAAGTCAGAATTTCGAGCAGGAATTTAATATGAATATTAAAAAAACACGCCCAACAATCAATATCGCTTTCACGAGTCACGGGTGCTTTGAGCTATGGAAATATTTGACAACTGCTGACATAAGCAGCAAATTCAAACTCTTTGATTACCACTAGTATTTTTATATACACTCACCGGCAAAAAAAACCGGCACTAAAAACTAGCCCCAATTTTAAGGTTGGTTTCCTCGCGAACCGCTCATTTGATTTTGATGATCTTTTTTTTAAATTGTACATTGATTTCTCAGGAACGGATGCTATGTCGGAAATTTTTATTCGGAATTTAATTTAAGTATATACGGGGCGCAATAATAAGTCCCGAAATTTGTAACACCCTGTGGGGGGTCACTATTGCTAACTGGAGTCACACTGTAGCCTCATCTTCTGTGAACATTTTGTTTTTTTTAATCACGACATTATTTCTGTTTTTATTGGAGATACACTGTTTTAAAACGAACGCCTCGGAAAAAAACAGAAAACAAGTCAAATAAACATCAAAACGTAGATTAAATGTGAAAACAGTTGTAATTAAAAAAAAAGATACACAAATTTTGAGGAACTAATATGTAGTGTGATCTCTTCGCTTCAAAATGGCTTCATTCAATCGAATCAATAAGGTTTGAACAAATCCTTGTGGAATTGCATTAAATTCTTCCTGAAGTGGAATTCGCAGATCAACAACATCCGTTACAGATAATGAAATTTTTTTAATTTGACAAAAATTGACAAACTCTTAATTGTCATATTTCAAACAAACGATCCGTTTCCGCCTATGCCGCCTAGATTATTTGCACGTAGAATCTTCTGCCTGCGAAGCCTTTTTCCGAGGCGTTCGTTTTAAAACAGTGCATCTCCAATAAAAAGAGAGATAATGTTGTGGGTAAAAAAACAAAATATTCACGTTCAAGATGAGACTACAGTGTAACTTCAGTTAGCAACAGCGACTGTAGCTGTTGCATCCCACAGGGTGTTACAAATTTCGGGAAAAAACTTCGACCTTTTGTTGCGTCTCGTATATACTCAAATTAAATTCCCAATAAAAATTTCCGACATAGCATCCGTTCCTGAGAAATCAATGTACAATTAAAAAAAAGATCATCAAAATCAAATAAGCGGTTCGCGAGGAAACTATCTTGGAAGCCCCAACTAAAATTGGGGCTAGTTTTTAGTGGCAGGTTTCTTTGTCGGTGAGTGTATATTGTGCGCGTCTAAGAAATGGAATAAATTCAATAACAGCGAAATAATATTTAATCCCGGAATAATAGTTATCTGCTATTTAATGAAAAATTCATGACGTCATTATTCAAAAGCAAATTGTGATTAATCTCCGCTGCATGGCACTGTGCTTTCATTAACTTAAAGGGGTTCAATAACAGCTCTGCAACTTCTATTTGGAACTTTATTTTTTATCTAATAATAACGATAATAAAGGATGGCCTAAATAATATAATGAATAACCCTGCATATAATGGATTTCTAGCGGATTTTAATATGTGGCGAAGTCGCCAGTTATAACTCACACTAAAAATTTAAAAATGCGAAAAGTAAAATAAACAACTAACACTGAATTATGTACGAATTTTTCTTGGAAATGTTGGCATTTTTATACTGATTGTTACCAGCTGAAAAACCCTATAGAAATGAGTTTCGAGGCAACTTTAAAAGCTACCATCTGTTCCAAATTATTATTTACCCATTGGAGTATCAATTTTTACCGGTCGTACAAAAGTCACATTGGAAAACGTTTTTTTTTTAAGATTGTACTATAAAAAATGACAAATTATTATTTGTGGTTTTTAAAATATACACCACTATATCTTCGAAGCTATTTTCGCTATTGATCTGAATTTTTGCATCAACATACAAAATATTACAGCGCTTCCGACAGTGCATACTAGGTTTAAACAAAATTTATCGTTTTTGCAAAAATTAGCTTTAAATTGAAAACTTATGAAATATGTATAAAAATTTCGACATGCAGGCAACTATATAAAATATTATTTATATACATACAGTGTGTTTCACTTTGATACTTGAAAAAGTATCAGTATTTTTTAATGAAATATCCGATTTAATTTTTTCTTTTTTAAAATATATTGCACTACTCTACACTGTAATTTTTAACGAAAAACCTATTTGTCCAATCAATTAAGCCATGCTTCGAAACCCTTAGTACCAAGTTTCAAAGTTGCATCTTATACAGAGTGTTTATAATTTAGGTGCAAACTAACTACCAATGTTTGGGAGCACTCTGTATTAACAGGATAAAATATTTTCGTGATAGTCATGCATTCTTCTGTTATTCTCTGCTTAAGTTGAGAACATTAATTATTATTTAATTATGTTGGAAGAAAAAATGACGAGTGATTTGTTTATCATAAATTCCACACCTTACATTAATTTTCTCATAATATTTTTTTACAATGAATAACCCAATTGGGGTTTACGTCCATACAGAATTTTTTTTTTTGAGACAATCCAATATCTTGTAAACCAGTTCATATATCAGTACCAAAGGTGCAATCTATCGCAATAATAATGGCACTATTTAAATCGAATTTGGCAATTTATTTCGAGCTGTTGACGTATTCGTAATGAAATCTACTTTCAACGTTCAATATTTGTCCATAGTTGTTCCAGTCATCAACAGATATCTAATGAAATGTCTACTCAGAATTTCAAAAACTGATTTGATGTATATCATTTTCACACAATTATATTTCATGTCAAATTAACGATTTCATTGCATTGGCGTTTTCAACATCTGTTGATCCTAAACCCCAAAACAACCAAGTCGACATCTCAATCCTAATTAATCAGCTGGACGTCTACATCAAAACTTTCCTCGTAACAACTCTCCGTACAAGCGTAACATTTTTCTTTTGAACTTTGTCGGCCAGAGCCGTGGAAACCAATAATTCTCGCTTGTTTTTTCAGAAGCGCCATTACGGACACTTGTTAAAGAAAGTTATTTCCGATAAGATAAACTATTTCGCATATGCATAAACACGCTTAATGAAAGTGCGCTGAAATATGAGATTCTAATTTTAAAAGTCCAGAGTGCCGAGCTGGCTTGGTTACTGCCATGTGGAAATTCAAACCGCTATGTATTTATTAATAACCTGAACGAACACCACTGGTTTCCTGGTTACAGGAAGGCCTTAAGAAAGTTTTTAGTGTGCACTAGGAGACATTTGTTTTCCTCACAAAACATCCTACACTCATACATCTAGTATTTTTAACTTTACCCATTCCAATGTTGTACACTGGTACTATGTATGTTAGATTCCAATGAGTCTACATACAGTATCATGAAATTTAAATAGTTATTTTCGCACAATCGTTCTGAAATATGCACTTACTGTCATTGTTGACACATTTTGTAAGTTGGATATACAACACTGTGGCTTGTTTCCATAGAAATAAAAAAATAAGTGTTGTTTGAGTTCATAACAGCATTAATGCGGTAAGTAAAAATCAGTAATTCTTTTCACTAACAAATGCTGGGCTCATTTATTGTAAATCGTCGTTTTTATCTATTGCTTTTACAGTAATTGAATTTTTTAAATTACTTATTGAGTTCGATATGTTAGGATTAGAATAAACTTCAGTAGTTCTGTCTTCAAACACTGGAATGGAGTCAAATTTATTGTCACTGTCCCTGTTGGTATGTAAAATCTTATCAGCAAACTCTATTTTCTTTGTTAATGACTCTGCAACTTATCCTTCAGCGACACCAGAAGACCTAAAATTACATTTTCTGTTAGTCAAATAATACATTAATGTTATCACTAAAACCTCCAGCCCCCATGACGTTTGAGTACCATAACATCAACTCCAGTATTTGCTAACAAAGTCGCCGACGTCCTTCTAAAAGCATGTCCAGTATAGGATTTTAGATCTTGTAGTTTTAAATATTCGGCAATTTTTTGTGGTATTTGTCCCAATGTATTTATACCCACAAGTTGATTTACACATTTTCTCTGAAGAACTGAGTAGAAAAATCGACGAGAGTTAGTCTCCTTAGGTCTTAAGCCTGTATATTTACGCAAAATCGTCAAAAAAGGGACTTTTTCATTGGCCTTGTCAGTGATTGTGAAAATTCGACTAATATGTGTTTTGGTATCAGGCACTTTAACAATGACAACTGAACCTATATTCGTAATGTCATCAACTGTCATCTTCATAAGTTCATCACGCCTAAGAGCCCCAGAGACTCCCATTATCATCACTGCTTTCATCATAATATAGGTTTCATCGGGGACTTCCAGCAGGAATTCGTTGATCTCTTCTCTGGTAAATACCTTTGATTTTTTCGCATGATATCCAACATTTTTCTTCTTTAGAAATGCTACTAACTTCTTAAATTGCGATATATCGACACCATTATTTAAGTTGATCGTACTTTTAAGCATAGAGTACTCTGCGTATAAGCTTCCCGGAGACTTCAATCTTAAATTTCTCTGAACAAAATAAACCAGCAAAGTTTTTTCAAATATCTCCGCTTTCTTCTCATTCAACCATTTTCTGAAGGCTTCATAGACTTTTTCATACCTCTCCTTTGATTTCATGGGAATTAATGACCCACAACCTATTTGATACGATTCTTCAATGTCTGAATCTACCTCTGAATCGTCTTTATCAGCCAATATAAGCACAGTTTTGACAACAAAACACAAAATTGTTCAAACTTCAAATTGTTTTTTTGGTTTCCAACAAAATAAATTCAAAATACGATAGATAGACCACGCCATTTCAGCAATCAAAATATTTTTTTTATTATTTTATTTGATAAATGCGATTGTGCGAAAAACGTTATACACTATACGGTTAAGTGGCTAACAGAGTAATATACTATTACTAACAAGTGCGGTAAGTGATACTTTTCCGCGCGATGATTGCAATTGACTGAACTACGGAAAACGGAGTTCGATCAGCAATCGAGTGCGAAAAAAACACTTCCCCCACATGTTAGGTACAATATTTGTCCTATGATCATGACAACTTTAATCAGGCGAAACACTTTATTTTAATTACCAATTTATAACATTAATAAGTAATTATTTAAACTAATAGAATATGTTAACGAAAAATATTGAAATTTAATATACAATTTGTGGCATTTTGTAAATTCAGTGCTGAGGCAATAACAGCTTGAGGATGTTCTTCAATCTTGGAATTCACTGTATGTGCTGCATAGTTCGCTTGCAACTTCAGTGATGAGGGAATAGCTGCTAAATGCTGTTCTCCAGTCAAGAACATAGTGTTACTGTTAATGTACTACGTGCTTCAGCACGGTTTTCTTGAAGCTCTCATGCGAGATTTTATGCTTTGAGAATGCTGTGAGTTATTTTCCTTTTGTTATCCAAACAATCCTCAATGTATGACTCAGCTACCGCTGTGGACATCCACCCAATATGCCGTTTTATGTTTGTAATATTGAACTCGGAGTTGGCTGATAATGTGGCAGAAGAGCTTCGAAAACAATGTCCATTACTGTTGTTCAGCGTAATTCAGCGTCGCAGCAGCATTACTGCTGTTTAGGCCCGGCACAAAATGAAACGCAGCTTGGTGAGGTGACGTAGCGTTAGTCACGGCGAGTTTTTGTGAATCTAAGTAATAATACGAGGGTTGTCCGTAATTTAAAGTCTCCAATGTTTTTTCAAATAGTAAACATCTTTTTATTGCAAAACTAAGTACATACTCTGAAAGCTTGGAATTTTAGCTATTTTTGAACGTAGCCCCTGTCACGATCAATGCATTTTTGGAGTCGTTCTGGGAGCTTTTTCATACGCGCATCGTACCACTCTCCCGCCGACTCGCGCAGGAAGGTATCGACGGCTGCCTTCAGCTCTTCGTCGCTGGAAAATTTCATTCCTCCTAAGTGTTGTTTCAGGGTGGGAAACAAATAGTAGTCACTAGGGGCCAAATCAGGGCTGTAAGGAGGATGGTATATGATTTTCGTCATTGACTCGTCCGAAACTGATGGACGCCCGCGGCCGGCCTTGTCATGCACGTTTGTACGATCGGCTGCGAACTCTCTACACCACATTTTTTGTGTCCATACACTTTTCTCCATACACATCGGTCAAATGAATTTCAATAGGGGGTGACCCCTTAAACCACAAAAATCTAATCACTGAACGCAATTCACACTTGGCAGGAGCGTCGATTTTTCCTTCTATCGTTAACGGCTGCTAAGCCAAGACCAGTGATGGCAACCTTTTAAAATTTGTCTCCCTACTATAAATTTCCCTACGCTGCCTGCCCAAGCCATAGACCAAGCCCAAGTTAGAAATGTTAAAATTCTGTATAGAAGATAAAACGCTGTTGGCATATTATTGTTTACAAACGAATATGAGAAATGATCCATAAAATCTTATTTTCTTTTAAATGGTAAAATAGTAACTATATGAGAAACTTATTATTTTGTTAAAGTTCTTTTTCCCCTACAAAATAAGAATATTTTTCCTACCAACCGATTTTTTTTCCTACAAGTAGGGAATTTCCTTACGTGTTAACAACACTGGCTAAGACTCCAAGATTGACCGTCACAGCGAGGCAGTGACCAGCCAGAGTAGTGGTGGGGGAAGCAAGGAACACGGTGCTGTTGTCAGATTTAAGGTAGGGGAGCTTGTTGGAGACCTTAATTTACGGACAACCCTCGTAGTTATTCCGCATATTTCTTCGCAGCGTGACGTGACGCAGTTTTGGCTCAACGTGATCCTGCGGAACGCAGTGTAGTTGCCGCAGTTTTAGAAATCACGACACGTGTTTGAAAACATGGAAAAAGATTAATCGAGGCTGTGCGAATTCGACAAGTTTTGTACGATACAAGCCATTAGACTACATGAGAACAAAATCGTCACTAAATTCTTTAGTTAAGGCAAATTCTCCATGAGTTTTTGGTTTTTCTTTCAAGTACAAGCTTTTCATTAACTTTTTATTACTATTATCTGGGTGATACACGATGCCATTTCGCACTCAAACTCGTCTTCTGAATCAAATTCAAAACTAAATTGAATCATAGACCATCCTCCTTACAGCCCTGATTTGGCCCCTAGTGACTACTATTTGTTTCCCAACCTGAAACAACACTTAGGAGGAATGAAATTCTCCAGCGACGAAGAGCTGAAGGCAGCCGTCGATACCTTCCTGCGCGAGTCGGCGGGAGAGTGGTACGATGCGGGTATGAAAAAGCTCCCAGAACGACTCCAAACATGCATTGATTGTGACGGGGACTACGTTGAAAAATAGCTAAAAGTCCAAGCTTTCAGAGTATGTACTTAGTTTTGCAATAAAAAGATGTTTACTATTTGAAAAAACATTGGAGACTTTAAATTACGGGCAACCCTCGTATTATTACTTAGATTCACAAAAACTCGCCGTGACTCACGCTGCGTCTCATTTTGCGCCGGGCCTTACTGTTAGACGGAAGCTGCATAGAGCAGTACTCATAAGCAGCTTAAGAAAAATGAACACAAGCAATGTCACAACCTTACTATAGGCCTACTGTATAATGTAACAAAAATCATGCGGAAAAGCGCACTTCACCGCACTAGTGCGGAAAACATTTTCGACAGATTATTAAAGTAAAAGAGTTTGGTATATGATAATCAGAAATCGTTTAATTAGGATATTAATGTTGCTCCAATGTCAATTGACACCGAATTCGTTCTCATAAAAAAAATTTCAAAATCAAATTAAGCCAGTTGTCAGAGCTGACAGTGGAATAGGATTTTTTATGCTTCTGATGAAAGAAGTTTTCAGAACATTTGGCAATATGTCAAGGAAATGTTTGTAAATGATTAGCAAATTTCTTTCTGAACGAAAATTATTGGCGGATTGTTTATTCATAAATTCTAAATGAAAAACATACTTTCAAATAAAGATCTTATGTATGTATTTCAAATATTGGATGGAGAGAAAGAGAAATTTAAAATTTTCACGCAGCGGCATGGAAAAATTAACGAGAAATTAATAATGCTTGAAATATATCATGGGAAAAGGAAAAGGAAAAGCAGATTGGATACACATATCTTTTTTCAAAAAGATACGTTTTGAACTACAGATCAAATCTACATGTGAATGGATTGTTTACAAGTATAAAAGATGATGGAGATTTAAGTAATTATTTCGTTTTTTGTCATACTATATTGGGTTTTTCTTGAAATAAATGCGTTCAGTGTTGCGTATTTCAAATCACTAAAACGTGAAAAATTTTCTGATTTACTTAGTTAAGTTGCCCGTTTTCTATACATTTTCTATAAAAGCGGTAAGTTTATACCTAATTTTGTTTGTAGAAATCCATCACCTGTTCAAATCTAGTCTTTCCTGTAATAGCCTATGTTCTGTTTCTACAATCATAAATTACCGTTTACAGAGAAGTAACCAATTTACTTTTTCAGTTTAGTTCTCTTTATTAATATTCATATGTATACTGACTTTGAACTGCATTTCTTACGCGAATTTAGGCTTTTTGTTGGCAAAAACAGTTATTTTAAACCTTGCAGATCTTTCGAAATTAATTTTTATTGGTTATATCACGTTTTTATTAATAACTAGTCAAAATTTATCTAAAAAAATCCAATTCAAAATTAATTAGTGTATGAAAACCGTTTATCTTTTTATCTGTTCGTATAACAAATTTCCGTAAAATTATACAATCTGTCAATGTTGATCTTTGGATTGCCAACCGCTTGTTCATAGATGTCAAACGGTGACATTGTGGCCAGGGTTGTACTAAGATTTATTTTTCCACGATAAAAGTCCAATTTTAGTGGAACGTGAATATAGAACTTTTTGATATTTCAACATTCTGTATTTTACTTTTTTCTGCATTAAAGAAGTCACACCCTATAAATTTAAGTTGGTTTATCCAAAAATGTTTTATTCAAAACAAGAATTAGCAGATATGGTGGTATGGATTTTGATATTACTACTCAGCAGGTTCTTTTCTTAATTTTTTTTAACTTGATATTTTAAATCACAGTTTGATTAATGAGAATTGTCTATTTTCACATCCTTTACTACCCCTTCGAAGGTCCGTAATTATTTCAGAATATTTGCCTCGATCCACCTTATATCACAGTCAATAATGATTTACGCTTCGTATAGGTTTTTGCCCAGGTGCTTTCTATTAACAATCGCGTAGGCGTTGACTTAACCACCATTGGCAATTCAATTCTAAGATGATTATAATCGAACGGTGACGGATTCCAAAATATCGTAATATCGATTCGCATTTGATCGCCTCGTTGGATATTTACGTCAAGGAATTGCAGAAACGGGCGTAAATTTTCACCGTATGAGTGGGGAATCGAAAGGAAATCTAAACAGTTTGCATAAAAATTCAGTTGTTCCGAGAAAAGTCTATATTTTCCGAAGCAGTTAATATTTATGGTAAATGTAAAACAAATTTTGTAAGGATGTTTACCGCATTTATTTTATTATTTTAATAAAAAGCATGCATTATGGTACTTTAGGAAAGAAATTTGAAGTTAGGTTAAGTTTCCTTTTTTGAATGTACTATTTGTAAAGGCAACATTTTCTCTATTTAAATAAATAAAAATATGTAAGAAATACCAGAACGTACGCTATACTTTGATAAAGTTGACGATTTATTTCGAACTGCTGACAAATTCGTAATTAAACTCACTTTCAACATTCAACATCATTTATTGAAGTTCCTACTTAGAACGTCCAATAGCTCAAAAATTGATAAGAGGGTGCCATTATTATCGCAATAGATTATACCTTGAAGATACGAATATTAAAAAAAGTGAAACTCTAAATTGGTCCATCTATACTACCTTAGATAGGATAGACAGACGACCAGTTAGTCTTTATTACATCTGATGCATTCATTTCCTAAATGGCTAAAATATTCATCTCCATCGGATGAATCATTCAAAACCATATCATCTGTCTCCGAAGAGGAGGAATCATCCATATCATTTGCTGTTTTCTAATGACTTGGCTTTATTTGTGTTCTTCAGCTTTGATTGTCTTCTCTTTTTTGTTCCTACCTCTTTTCTTTTTTTCAATATAGTTAAAACTAACTCCCAATTGGCTTTGACTTTTCGTACATCTTGAGTTACTTGGGGCATAGGTGACATATGAGCTAGAGTTTTTCCTGGCGTGATTTTCTATTCATGTTTTTCGGAATTTTTAGGAGTTGCTTCATTCCTGCGTTTTGCAGGTGGACTTGGTGATAGATGGTGTTTTCGCCTTTTGTTAATTTTCAATCCTGTCCTACTTTGGACCATATATTCTTGCATTCACTGACCTATCTCTTTTAAAAGGATAGGAAATATAGATCATATAACATTTACGAATACTTCTACTATCTTACTACATATAAGTGAGTATTAATAAGTTTTCTTTAATTTTGTATACACCAATAATTTTGGCTGGTTGCTACGTCATCGGTTTAGAGGCCGATGCTTCGAAGTACTCTCTTTCTAAAAAACTAACAAACGTTACACCATGTTCCAAAGGCTCTACATACCATACCGAATATTTTTCCTGCTAGATCCTTACTATCTAACTTAGTCGACCTCCTAGACTGCGGAAGCCACACTATGGAATGCGCTTCTTGTGGTTACCTAGAGAAAGTAACACTACGAGATACCTGGTGGCCTTCTGCCAACAGCTGGCACGGTATTATTACACATAATTTGTCCCGACATCTGGCTTTGGTGTAATAAGTAAACATATCCTAGTGGCTAATGCTAGTACACGAACCATTCACGCAACCCAGGACCTGCATTATGTACGCGCCTGGAATTTGCTTGGCAGCAGTTAGCGGTAGGTATCACTGGGTTATTTTAGATATTTCTTGACTAAATTTTGAATATTTCGTTACTTTAGCATAATTTTTATAAATACGCTTGACGCATAATGTCCACTTTGCCAGCTTCAAGAAATTTTTTTATTGTTTTGCAACATTTTTCGTAATTTTTAGCGGCAATATACGAATCTTTATCAGTGTCCACTTTTGATAAACAGCAATAATGTTTATTCCGAAAGAACATATTATTATTTGTATTTGAATTGAAGTAATGGGGCATAGCCCACCTGATAATAATTTAAGTCAAAATATTAACAATACACTTATATGCTAATGTCAATGTTAACACTGATTATCGATTAATTTTCTTTTTGTTCATTATTTTTTAAGTTTGTTTTTGTTTATTGTTTGTTTTCACATGTTGTTAAAATTGATTAATACCGCAAAAATCGGAAAACGCTTATAAAAAAGAATACGCCAAGTTGATCAAATGAATGGAAGAGCAAAAGGTAGGCTATCCATTCGAAATTGCAAAGTATGTTGAGGATAAAGGAAGGGGTTGATTTAAAATAATTTGCAAGAATGATGTAGCCAAGAAGGCATATTTATTCTAGGAAGACGATTTAAGGAAGTGTTTCACAGATGTATTGGACATTACGTATTTATTTTTGAAGGTGGTGATCATTTGCGATATCTTTGTCTCTTGTAGAAAATGTGAATTGTGGGACATGACATCAAGGAAGAAGGAAACGTATTCCTTATTACTATCCGACCATCTAAGAGTGAAGGGTCGATATTTTTTTAGTGATGGAATTAGTTATGAGCGTTTGGTAAAGCAGTATTTATCATTACGTTCCCAAAATGTAAGTACAGAACGAGTTCTCTTACGGTATGATAAGGGGAAGTGTACCAATCAAGTTGATATTAATATATTTGGATCTTGTCCCTTGCACTTTATCTTAAATTGGACGATCCTGAGAAATGCATTGGACATGCGCTTCGACGTACGTTACTACGAACGTACGACTACTATTATGGCGAATAGTGGCATGACAATAGATCAAATCCAATGACAAATAGGATGAAAATCGACAGCTGTGGCGACTGGTTACGCTGAAGAGGGTATTAGCAATAAGAATAATGTTTCTAACATTATTGGGAGTGCCATTAATGGACGTGCAACCTCATTGACTAATTAATACCGAAATATTAATATTTCAAATAATACCAACTGTACTTTTCACATTGATTTAAAAAATTAAGATATTTGAATAAAGCTTTTGAAATATTTGTTAGTAATATTTCATTTGACACTACAAGGTACTCCTGTCAGATCAATAATTAAATAGGTGACATTTAGATTTCATGTTTATCGAGTAGTTGATTTTGCCATGGTAACTTTAAAAGACGCACGTTTTTAAAAGTTGGATTTAAAAGGCGTGCTTTAAATAAGCAAAATATGGTACTAATAAATAAAATAAATATTGCATTTCTATTGTATACATATACCACGAATATACTATATTTAAAGGGCATCGAGCATATAGAATTATTTTTTAAATTGAGTTTATTGAGTATAAGTCTAGTTCTGCTGAACTAAACAAATTATAAATTCACTTGGCTGAAAGAGCTCTGATTCTGTTCCGCCTATTTCTTCCATTATTTATAACCTATATTATGTAAAACTGGCCTTTTCTGTATTTATAATTTTTACTAATAGACCACAATCGACTATATTGATATCGTGTGAGTACGAACGGGACCGTGGCTGACCGAGAGTAACCACCACTGTTACCAAATTTGTAATAGTTTGCAATGTTTCTCGTGTGTATGGAAGAACTTTAAAGAAAGAAAGAAAGCACTTTCTTCCAAATTCTGCAAGATCTCTTGTCTTAACACTAGTATCCACAAATTGTTAAAGTTTCTTAAAAAATATGTTTTCATAAAGCTCTTACATCGACCAATACAGAACAGTTTAAAAAAATATATCACTCACCCAACTGCACCATTTGCCAAAATCTGAGTCTCCCGATCTAGAACTTCCTGTATGTTCTGCTGTGAGTACAACCCAATTGGGGAATTGAACTGTTTGTTGACTAATTTCGGATGCGCTGCCATTTTTTGTTAGTTACGTTTCGCTTCTAATCTACCTGAAATTAAAAGTAGAAAGGACCCTTTTAGCAGTCAAACACTTTCCACAGTAAATGAATGATTATTTATCCTAATAAATTATCCTGGAATCAATTTCACTTTTGCTGAAAATACTTAAGCACCTGACTGACAGGGAACACAAAATTAGATATTTTCACGATGTTCTGAAGTTTGATTAGACTAAACAAGTTTAATTTTATAGGTACTTTTATAGTTTATTAACTATTAGGTACTTTATTTCTTCAGTCTTACTATACAAGGGTTATTTACGTTCGTTTTAAGCTAAAGGTGGTATATAGAGAACCAAGTGAGACATACATTTGAAAATTGTCATACCGGGTATTTCAGATAAGGGTGCATCAAATAAAATATTTCTAACTTTTGTCTACTTTTAGAAATATATGAAATAGTTGTGTATTTTCTTATTTCAAATAGAACAGCCTATTTATTATTGCTTTTCAATTTAACACAAAGCCTATTACTGACTTTTTGATTTTTAATATTAAAATCTGGTTTTAATTAATACATTTTCTCTTGAAAACCTAATAGTTTTTTCAAATTTAACAAGTGTAAAAAATGTTTTAAATCATTCTCTTTAAATTCGATCAATGGAAAAAATGGTATAATTTTAATGATGACTTGTTCTCAATGAACACCTTGTAGTGTTTCAATTTACTTGAACTCATAATCAAAGAAGACCAATAATAATTACTGCTTCAGATGCAATAGCAAAGAATTTAGAAACAAAAGGAAAGTTTTTGAAAAAAGACGCATAACTAACGCCTTCTGTGGTACTTGATAAAACCACTTTCTTAATAATGTTCAGATGGACTATATACAACCGGATACCAAATTCCGATAAAATCGGGGTTCTGAAGATATTTGCAAAAAACAAAATCAAATATGAGAAATCCGAAAAACAAAAAAATACTGATTAAATAATTTCTGAATTTAAATCATCCTGTATATCTCGCTTGGTTCTATATATATCTGTTGCTCGTCTTGAATACATGGTAGTCCTGCAAGAAATGACCCATTGAGATTTTTGCTACTACATTGAAAAAGTGTTTTTTTATAATAATTACACTGTCTTTGAATGTATCCGCCATATTTGTGACGTAAATGTAAGCGTAACTTTTTTTACCCTAACGTTATCACGTTTTTTTTATTAAAAAATCTTAACCCTACAATGAGAAATTGACAATTTTCGAGATAATAGTTTTTCAACAATCTGCTGCATAATTCAACAATATTTTAATGTAGTAGGCATTATTGACACGAGGAAACTTTGTGTTGTAAGAATGTCCTTAGTTTCCTCCGATTTACGTCGGGACTTAATTGGAGGAAAATCTAATCCGCGTACCTTTGGCTCGTACCGAAAAGCTTATTTTCCACAGAAACCGTCTGTATTTTTAAAATTATATACGCAATCGTCGGTGTCTTTTAATAGAATTCTATGTTGTCATGCGAATTTCAGCAGCTGTACTGTATCTTTAATCCAAATATTTTGGAACTGTAAAATTAAAGGTGTGTTTTTATTTAGCAGATGCAATGCCAAAGTCCCTATCCTTATACATTATAATGCACACTACTCATTATATTTGAAGATTGAAACAGCTGTATACAAAATGTAAAGGCATGGAAACATATTATTATAACACTTACTACTTCATAGAAAATAGCTTCTAGTACGGATTTATATTTTTAGTTTGTTTCTGTTTATATTTTACTGAACTAAATTTAACTGTAAGATATTCCTGTATCAGAAAATCAATAGAGAATCAATTTCTACAGCATCTGTGAGATTGAGCCAAGTACTCCAGCCGCTGTCAAAGTTGGCAGACACTTAATTGCCGAGTTCTCTAGACCAAGCCACTCTAAATTATGCAGTAATAACAATAAATAGAGCCTTTATGCTTTCTTTGTTCTCTCTTCGGTCCAAAAATAAATATAACTCATCCTGATAGAAAACACATCTGCTGCCAAAATCATTTCATGACTCATTTCTAATGTCTGGTGTTTGAATGGTTATTGTTTATACGGTGACTAATTTTTTGTGTAATTGAGGACTGCTTATAATCGTACGAGTATTCATCTGAGAATTATTTGTTTGTCTTGTGTCACACTCACTCTTAATAATCATTCAGAAATGAATACAGCATTTGAAACTAGGAATTGAGGTTAATTTTAAATTTTAACTGTTTTACTAAATTTAAAAAAAGAGTAAGACTGAACAGAGTATTAGAAAATTAACGTCTTGTGTTCATTATTTTCGTTGAAATAAGACTCGCAGAAAGATTTAATATCAATGAACTATAATGTTCTATTATTATACAAGATTTAAGATATTGTCTGAAGCTATTTATTTGTGGCATAATTTTAGTTTTTCTTTAGTTTTATTGGGTTTTTGCCACACTTCTGAAAAAATAATAAAGATTAATTAAATAAGCCCTTGCTTCAGAAGTGTGGCAAAAACCCAATAAAACTAAAGAAAAAATACAAGATGTTAACGATAAGTTTGAACAAGCTTCACGGACATATTCTATAGAGGCAAATAATTGGGATTTGTTATAGTGTTTTTAAATGAAGTAGGAAAAAATGAGACCACAGAATCTTTAGGTGAAAATAAATCGATTTAACCTAACATCCCACATCGCATAATAAAAAATATACAGGGTGTCAAAGTTATAATTTTATTTTCGATATTTGTAAATAGCTTCTTAAGAAAATTTGTAAATCGGGAGTTTTTGCGGACGAGAAATTCAAATTTATTTGTAATTTTGACGTCACTAGTAGAGGGCGGTACTTGTGGCACACCGTATTTCTTTTAAATGAACTTTTTTGCAGCTTAGTGTATCCATCTGACCATAGAAACAGTCGATTCTACTACCTGTTTTATTTGAAAAAGTCGGTAGGAGTAATCATTTTTGAAATAATCCTATTTGAAATGCTCAGTGCAATCGATTTATTTTCACCTAAGGAATCTGTGGTCTCATTTTTTGCTACTACATTTAAAAACACCCTGTATAACAATTTTTTATTCACAGCCTAATAAAGAAGCTATGGAGTGTTACAATTTTTTGTTTTGACAACTTACGTGATAAAATTTTGTTGCTAGGGAATTGTAATTTTTCATGACGATAAATAGTTAAAAGCTGAAAGAGCTTTATATATATTGTTTTGAAATTTTATTGTCATACAATAAACGCATTGTTCTAAATTACTGATAACATGATCTCATGACATGATTCTCCTCTTTTTCACCATTATTGTTCGAGATACGAAAAAGAATGTAAGTTGTAGGGACATTTAAATATTTTTAACACAAAAACAATTGAGTGCCGCATTTTCAAGACGTAGACATTACTTTTGTGTATTTCTTTAATGAAACACTCCGTATATTTTTGTTATTGGAAATATTCTTAAATGAGTTTTTCAAAAATATGTTATACATGGCACATATCTTTTACAGCGTTCGAGATATTACAACAAAATTACTTGAAAGGTAGCAAGTCGGAACAATTTGGCTTGAGTTTTCTGCACAATTGGTTAGTAAATATAAAATAAAATTTATCATGATTCAATTGGAAGCACATAAATTATAAAAGACTGTCCATAACATCAATGAAAGTAATAAATAATATAAAACTGCATGCAAAATTTATTAAACAGATATCCACTTTGCACTGAAAAAGAAGAGGGTCATACTGAATTATTATTATAAATGTATTTCTTTTATTTTGTTATTAGGCCTTTAGTTAGTTCATGTTTCATGACTTACTATATTAGCGTATATGTAATAATCACTGTCTTCTACTTGTGTTTGCTACCATATTTTAGAAACGCTTCTAGTACGCCAAAAAAACTAGTTTCAAACTAAGGGAACTGGTGTTCTTATTTTTTAAAAGAAGTACAGATTTATCCAATTTGTTTGAAAGTATTTCTAACTTATACAGTAAAATTTTAAAATAGAAAAACATTTTAATTAGGTACATATTTTTTTCATTTCATTCATTTCCATAATTACTGAACGAATGATGAATTTATGTATTTTTCTACTAAGTATCAGAGAGCAGAATCTGTTGTAAACGCTGTTTTTCGTCAACTGCACAGTAAAAATGTTATTGAGTGGATCTGTTCCATGTACCTATAAATCTGAACTAAAACTGTGCCAACGAAAAGCCAACTTACGCAAATAATATATCAAATTTTTAAAATTTATGGTGTTTGCGTTAGGTCCAGGTATTTGTCTAAGTAATTAATAAAGTTTAGGTATTTTATTACAGTTTATTATCTCTAAACAAGTGAACTTTACACGTTGCAATATCAAAATATTTACTGGAGAGTTCGTTTAGAAATAAGCTGGAGGCAATGTATCACAATGTAGAAAATAAAATGTTGCCCTTCGCATTGGACGTGTTTTTATGAATAACGTCGTCACGATACAATAATATAACAAATTCATACCTCTGCATAATGTCAATATAATTTAAATACCACAGAAGACAACGACTAAATCCTAAAACAGTGTAAAACATTGTTCAAAGATTGTAGGATATCGGTAGAATGAACTCAGCGTATGAAAGTCGGGGACAAGAAAAACCGCAACATGACTTGACGGAAGCAATGGATTTTTTCATCTACTATTGTAGCTGTAGTTCTATTTTACCGATATTTATCTATAATGATTTTAAAAAATTTATTCGAAATTAATGGTGTCACACACGTGTGTCAGTGAATGTAAAATAACAAATTTGTTATGATTTTGCAATATTTTTATATCAGCAGGAGGAATTAAGTTTCGTAATTCTGATTTAAATCAAATAAGTCAGTCATTACAATATCATTGCTATTTCTGATAGCGTTATTCAAAATGAGGCAAATTGGAAATAATCCATTTTCAGTTTGGCAAAATGCTTATTTAAGAAGAAAACAAACTGAATTTGCACCTTAGTTATGTAAAATCTGTTGGAATAATAATGATTGGCATTCTTTAAAACAAATTTGGCGATTTATCTACATTTAACTTTCAACATTAGTGCTTAGTTGTTCCCATTCATCAAGAGAGATGTAATGAAATTTCTACTCAGAATTTCCAGTAGTTCAAAAACAGATTTGAGGAAGTGATTGTAATAGATCGTACGTGCCATTTAACATTTTTTATACTCGTGCGAGGATCGATGTTCGTAAAATTGGTTACATTTGTATTAAAATTACTTAACCATTAAATCTACTAATTTATTAGAGATGATAAAATACTTGATGTAGTACCAGAATTTTAAACATAGTTAACAAACTATAAAAATTTTGTTTTCTGTATACATTACGTCCTCTAGTAAACTACTCTTTTATAAACTAAAACATAATCTACGGCATGTACAAAATACATCAAATATTTTACATAGCAAGAGGTTGTATTATATTTAGTTTACGAGGTATTTGCAAAAAAGTGATCTATTTTCTGATAAAAGTAGCTATTTATAGTTAACCATGAATTTCAAAACAAAAGTAAACTATTAAAAAAGTTAAAAATATTTGTTTACCGGATTCTTATTCAGAGTGTTTAAAAATATATTCCGTTGTGAGAACGTTATAATTTTTATTCATATTAAAGCAAAGCCTTTGATTTAAACCATTGTGTCACCAAGATAGTGAAAATTTCAGTACGATTCTCATCTTACTTTATTTCTAAGGCGAAATATTTATGTACAGCAAATTAACAATGACTATTTTATGACAGCCCAAACATTTTTATGCGCTTAAAAATATAATGGTAGCAGATGCGTTAATCTCAAACAAACCTTGCCAAGTCGTCATTTACGCAAACCGTTTGTTAAAAATTTCAACATGAGACGCAAAATAGTAAGCAAGTAAGCAAGTAAGTATTAATCCAAAAGATCATATAAAATAATATAGAACAAGTCTCACTGACAAACAAATTGTTAAAACAAACAAAAATATAAAAATAAACATCAGTTACTATTCAAGTATTCATCTGCAGAGAAGAACCCATGTTGAGTTAAGAATTCTTTTACTGCCTTAGAAAATGCATTGAAACCAACTATATTTCTTTATAGACAAATGATGTTTATTGTATAAGACGGTGTCCATATAATAAGTATTTGATTTGTATAATTCTAGTCTATGCGCTGAGTGTGTTAAATTATATCCATATCGTGTAAGATATTCATGGTAATAATTTTGGACAAATTTCGTTTTACAAACATTAAATTTTCAAAAATATAAAGGCATGGTTACGTTAATATTTTTTCATTTACAAACTTGATCAATATGTGCTTGCCAATTTAGCGCGTGATCAATAAATACACCCAACAGTTCAAATTGAGTTATCTGTTGTACAGATAAATTTTTAATTTTTAAAAGTGGACTAGATATGTAATTACGTTCAACTGTATAAAATTGCATGAAAAAAGTTTTGTCAGTATTTATAACCAGATCATTCTTTCCAAAATAATCCAAAATAGATATATTACAGTTTAAGTTACATATGGTATTATTCAAATATTCAGCACTTGATACAACTGTAATATCATCAGCAAAAGCACAGTGAAAAATAATAATTGATTTTCCTATGTCATTAACATACAACAAAAACAACAATGGACCCAAGGCGCTTTCTTGTGGGACTCCTATATCAGTTTCAACTTGATCAGATTTTACATTATAGAAATCTACATATTGTTTTCTTGTAAGAAGATATGATCTTAATAAATCATTACATTTCCCTCTTAGACTGTAATAGTCAAGTTTAGTTAAGAACAATTCACGATTCACACAGTCAAATGCCTTAGAAAGGTCTATGAGCAACGCAATTATGTTGTGTCCTTTATCAATCTGTTCATACACATAATTCAGAAAACTCAATAAGGCAGTCAGAGCTGAATGATTTTTCTTGAAGCCATGTTGATTTGCAGAGTGAAATTTGTTTTGTTCAAGAAATTGTATTATTCTACGTGGCAGTAATTTTAGAAAAAAACAGATAGTAAAGAGACAGGTCTATAATTTGAAATTTGTTGAGGATCATCTTTTTTATGTATACATATTATTTTTGAAATCTTTAACATATCTGGAAAAGTGCCATTTTAATATGCATTTTTTTACCGAAATATCATCGTGCCCCGTTGAATTACTATTTTTTAAGTTGCCAACAAAATCCATTAATTTAGATGCAGAAACATTTTTCAAAAATATTGTTTTATTTACCATTGGTGTATTAAAGTTATTAATTCTATTATTTTTTGTGCTGTAACAATTGTTTTTGGTAAGTCAAAATGTCACTCATCTTAGAATTTCCATTCGACCTAGAACTATGGTAACCCGATCCTACGCGCAGAGTCAAGGTAAGCTTTTTTTCGAAATGATAAAAGTATTTTTAAAGCCACCAACGTTTTCGCTGTCAGGTTGGACGTTCTTGTAATTTATTAATCCCTGTTTTCGCGCTTTTCACACGGTTACCAAACATTTTAAAAATAAATCCGCGGGCTTACATCTACATTCTCAAACGAAAATTAAATCTGCCAAGCCTTTGCTACTGTTTAAAAAATATTTGTTGGGATCTGTGTATGTGAAACGGTTAATAATGTTTGCCAACTGAATATAAGTACCAGGGACATTTTTCGTCATAAAATTTTATTCAATAGAAAATTTAATAGTTATGGGCTGTTTATATTTGTTTTATTAGCATACCTCAAGTTGTTGGCACGAAACAAAAAACGTCTGTTGTACTGTAATTTAATCTAACTTATTTTTCCCTATAACACTGAGACGTTCTTAGGACGTCCATTAATGAACATTAACGTCCATTTTACAGTGTTGGATGTGTTATGGACGTTCATACTAGTCCTAAAATGTACCGACCTATAATGGATATTTGGCAAACGAAATATTAAGGACATTGCTGAAAGCGACACTGTGGGACATTTTCTCATATAACACAGATACGTTCTTAGCACGTCCATGGATATTCATTTGAAAACGTTAAAGGCCCGATGGACGCCTCTAGGAGGTCTAGGTACTTTATTGGGTGCCCTATGGACGTCCATACTAGTCCTAAAATGTACCAATTTGGAATGGACATTCTGCAAACTTAATATTAAGGATATGACTGAGAGCTACACTATCGGACATCCCCTGGACGCACATAGTTGATCGTGGAACGTACCGATCTAAAAACGACGTCCCGTGGACATTAGATGTGAGTCATTGCTTATTTCTTGAAAATACTTAAATATTGTTTCTTTCTGGCGCTAATCCATATAGACAAAACAAAAAATAATATGTTGTAGTTCACTTTCAATGGAGTTTATATAAAAATGATTTATACAAATGCAAGTACTACAAATATAAAAATTTATGTTCTTCCACATATCAGCAAAATACAATAGCATGGGATGCGATCAGTTGCAGAAGCTACTACGGGACTTCGCAGAAAACCATCGTTATCCGAGAAGCGGTTTCGACGTAGGAGCCGTAGTATCAACAATGGGAACAAACGGCAGGCCTAAGGATACCTATAGCGGATCCGTCCCCACAGAGCCTAGTCCAAGAACAACAAGGGCAGGTAAAAGATTTTCAGCTAAGGTTAGGGATGTGCACATTAATTCTGTTACTGGCAGCGGCTAGTTACCTATGCCAGGGCATAAAAAAACGACAAACTATAAAAAATGAAAATGTAAATATTTACGTCAAAAAAAAGCGAACCAAAATTTTGGAATAAAAAATATTTCGACAAAACTTATGAATAATTTTTACGAGGTTCTAATATATTTTATCTAATATTATATGTTCTGTTTTATTTTACTTTCTAAAAACAAATAAATCATGTCTACCTGTTAAGTATATGGGACGAAAGGAACAATAAATAAGGAAAATATTCATAAAAGCAAATTTTATTATGAGTTTGGGAGGATTTAGTAGCATTTGCAGTGTCGTTTATGACAAGATTTAACAAAAGTTCGGGTATTACGCAAAACACTCCGAAAATAAATTCCGAACTATTTGCAACACACCAAAATAAACATTTTTGTCAACAATTATTAGTCATGCACGTCCGTCACACATCTCTAAAAATAAGCCAGTGAAATAAAGCAGAATATCGCGTTACACCTGGAGGATGCATTGTTAGGAAAAAAGCTGCAGGTTTACCTGAAATTTTCGTCGCCGCTTTTGACACGATCGCTGGGATATACTGGCTAATGGAGCTCCGGTATGCTCGCGTAGCCTATGGCGAGCGCCGTGGGCGTCGCGACACCGTCGTCGGATCGTAACGCACCGCCACAAAGTTCGGATGGAAGAGCGGAGGTTTCGGAAAAGGCTGTGTCGGTATATTCCCGCTTCGTCGCGGTCTTTTTATAGATAAAACGGGTGTTATTCAAAACCCGAAAATCATAGACCAGAAACATGTAAAACTCTCTGCATAAAGAATAATGTTTATTCTAATATAAGTACGTGTACTACAGGGCCACATATTGCGATTTAACCAAACATAACTATATGTATACAAAGTTCTTCAAAGTGGATCCAAATATTTCGAAAAAAATTAATATCCCTGAATTACTTTAACTTGAAATAACTAAATTTGCTACATGATTTCGGTTAACTATTGGTTTTCTTTGAAGGACATCGTGTTCCTAGAAAGTAAATCACCCTTAAAATTATACCAAACTTTTTTCTATTGATTGAATTTAAAAAGAATGACAATATCTCGTGCAGAATTTAATTTACAAGATTCTAATAATGTTTATTAGCAGAGATCAAAAGTTGTCCTTTGAAGAAGGTTACAATCGCTACCGAACAATTTTTCCCGGAATTTTGGTATTTCTTTTCAACAGTGCAAGAGAGAGGCTATTCCAAATGTTGTTCTGCAATTATACCTTATATCCGAGTTAGTGAGTTGTAGCTGCCTCTTAATTAAGACAAATTTTAGGAAGACGAGAATCAGACATTTTCAAAACATTTTCAAGCCACTTCAGTGTCCACTTGAATACAATGTATATTATTTCCAATCTTCCACACTCCACCCTAACTACATAATCAGGAGTATTTAGTGGTAACAATAGCAACCTTTTTATCAAGTTAGTTTGAACTTGCTCAACAATGTCTGTATATCTTAGAGCCCAGATCGGTGCCATAGCCCTTATGTAGAGATGGGACTTTTAGTTCATTTTGGTGAATTCATTCTATCAGTCTCATTCACCTAAGAGAATCATTCACTTGAGTAATTCATTTGATTCAGTACGGTCGAGAATTGTATTTTTGTAATTCGACCACCGATCGTTCAGTCTCGACGTTCAATATCGGAGTTTGCTTACAACGGCACTGTTTCATGACTCGCGTCATGAAACAGTGCCGCATTTACAGGCATAGGTATAACATACAATGCTTTCGAGATTACAGACAAATCTAGATTTTAGATTAAAACATTTATAGGTAAGCATTTAAATATAGGTAATAAAATATAATTTTAGGTGTGAAAATATTGTATTAAATTAACAAAAGAATATTTAAAAAAAAACTAATTTCATAAATAAATTCTAAACATTAAAAAATTCGCGTTTAAAAACAAAATTTTAGAAACTTTGTCTAATTTTAATGGAGCTCGTTTTTCTGTTACTCTGCTTAAGAAAATATTCTGTCGCAAGACACCGAACTAGCTATTCTATATAGGTGATCCGACTGAAACCGGTCATTGAGTCACATCTCCGATACCGTCTATGTCTAATCGTCAGCTGCAATTTTTCATTTAATTCAGTGAACTACTGAATAAGTATAGAAGGACTGAATTTGACTCGCTTGAATTACATTGTTAAATTTTTTAGAATCAACGTTGCTTTTAGTTCACAGAGAATGATTCAGTCCGACAAGAAGGCATGATTCATTTCATTCCGTGAAGTGAATAGTTCGTTTGTACTAGTTCGTTCGCGAACTACCCATCTCTACCCTTATGAATCATGGACCGGCCCTAGAAAGAGAGGTCCGCTGTCCTGATGTGTACAAGAGGGATGAAGCTAGTCCGGGCAAAAACAGATGTTCTATGACAGAAAAATATATAAACATAACCTGACAAAACCTTCCCTAAATAATTAAAACCTTCCTTACAAATTGGTATTATCAAAATGCAATTATAAATTAAATTTCTGAATAAATGAGTAAATATCCAATATAATTCGGTCTGTCACACGTCTCTCATACGTCTGTTTACGGTTTTTGTTTTTCTCGGCCAATGATCTGTGAGTTTTTGCCCGGACTAGCTCTATCTCTGTCGCACACATCTGAGCATCAACGATTTGTATAGGCAGAAAACGGTTTCGTGCGCGTCCATGATTTATAAGGTCTATGATCGGTGCACAATTGGTTATGGTACTGACTACTAATGAATCAAATAATTGAATTCTAGTGGACCAGGAATTCATTTTAGTTTTTGCCATTTTGGACATCAATGGGTCTATTGCTTGTTTAGCTTTTGAAACTGAAGAAGATGCCATTTCACGAAAGAGTGCAGAAGTTGTGAAGGTAACTCCGACAGCGTAACGGTTAATTATTTCAACAGGACAATCACCAAAGTGAAAATGGTGTTTTACTATATGATGGCAAGGTCTCCGGGAAAAATCAAAGAAGACCGATAATAAACCTAAATCATGTATCAAATTTGGTTATTCCAAGTTAAAATAATTCAGAGATATTCATTTTCTTTTTCAAACATTGATTGACCCTCTACATACACTTCCTCTGTGTCAGTTCTTATGCGGAACTACATATCAGCAGCTGAAACAATAATTCTACATCCTAAACCTAAACAAGACATACAGGATGTTCAGTAAAGAATGGGACATGGGTATCTTTTAATGCTAGATTCATCTGACGAAATTAACATGTTTTAAGTCAACTTACCCTCTCAGTACAATTTGAAAAATTATTGTAAAAAAACAGCACCCTGTATCTTTTAAGGGAGGCACTTTTGTATACACATAGGTTTAAATCTCATCATCATATTTTGTTCTCAAAAATTGGCAGTTAATGGGATGACCTGGTTTTTTATGTACCACCATGTATCTTGTAAATAAAAATATTTGGCAAGTATTTATATGAATAAACTCATTAAAGTTATATTCCCACTAGGACCAACGTCACCATCACGTTGCGTACACCGTCATCGTCGCGTAAAAATATACTTCTGTGCTGACTGCGAATTGCAATAATTGGCGTGAAATAAGGTGTAAGACTATATTTTTAATAATGACGATTTTTTCTATGTTTGCTTTTGCTTTTTTATAATTTTTCGTTATGCTTACATCTATTAAAGGATTCTTCTAACTAATTTAGAAAACGAAGGGAAAAAATAAGGAGTATTGAAAAACAACTGAAAACAAACTGAACTTTTCAATGCCATATTTATTTATTGCGTCGTATTCTTTGTATTTGAAAATGAAAATTATGATAACCGATAATTAATAATTCGAATGTTCTCGATTAATGAAAGAATCCCTAGATCTGTAGAAAAACAAATAAATTGTCAATAGTGTGCATTGTTATGCCTTAGCATATCTGTGTGAGCAATAAATTTCCGAACTTACCTATACAGTGTTTCTGATGTAAATGCGTTTGTCCAAAAAGGTAATAAAGGATGTCATGTCATTTTTTAGTAATGTATCCTTTGAAAAACATATAAAATACGTGATTTTCGCATTTTAGTTCGGAAAGTGTCATTTTCCCAAACGCATACTTGAATATGGTTTAAAAGAAAAATTTAGGTAGAGAGTGGCATAATATGAAAGTCTCAGGTTGTTTCTTCATAAAATTAGAAATATTTGATTATGAAGAACATTCGTATACATGAATAATTGTTGCTGTGGCAATTAAAAATAACATTTGGTTCTGATATGTGACAGACGTTGCTTGACATATCAATCTACAGTAAATTTCGATCTGTGTGTTTTCAATTTTATGAAATCGACAAAGAATTCGTCAGATGAGGAACATCCTGAAGAAATGTTAGCAGCAGCTAATGAAGCAAGTTTGAATTTGTTACCTGTGAAATCAAATGAAAGATATGAGAAGCAATACTCCCATTTTATTGATTGGTGTAATATTAAAAAGGTAAAATCAACAAAAGAGGAAGTATTTTTTGCATATTTTTTGGAAATGTCCAAATTCTGGAAAAGGAACATGCATGTCATGGTCCAGTTAATTAATGATAAAAATTGTTTGTAAAGTTAAACAAGATTTGGATATTCGCAAAAGACAGAATATTGGATTTCGTCCGAAAAAAGCAAACATATTTAGTCAATAAGACGTAAAAAAATGTATGAGTGAGGCACTGGATGAAACTTACCTGATGATTAAATTGGTCATGATTTTTGGATTGGCTGGTTCCTGCAAACGATAGGAAATAACGAAAATCACTATTGACGATATAGAAGATAAAGAAGACCTGATAATCAAAGACATCAAAAATCATTTCACCAACTCCTTCGTGATATGTAAAAAAACAAATAATGGACATTTTTCAAATGTATAAAAAATATTGTCACAGAATTTGCCCCGCTCGCACCCAATTCGACGACTGTGGTATCGCGAAACGCTAAATTGCCCCGATCGCCCCTACGCGATTCTGGTAAACGAACAAATAATGCCGGGTATCAAGGAGCGACTGGAAATATTGGGAATCGACGAGAAGCGTTCGAGTCGTTCGAGAAAATGGATCTAGAGCTGCTTGACAGGTACTTATAAAAGGCTTGATCTATAAAAGAAGAATAAACGGCCGAGTCAGTCAGTCTTGAATTACAGTCTTGAATTGGAGTGTTTAGTTGGACATTTCCTGGAGATTCGGAGCGATTTAGATAGCGATTAATTAAATAGTGTTTAGTTGAGTTGTAATTAGTATTCGGTAGTGTACAGAGTGTTAATAAAGATAAGTGATTAATTAACGGATTGTTTTTGCTGGTAAAAGAAAAAGTCGGATTGGGAAATGCGTGACAATATACATGCTTACGTCCAAAAGAAACTCCACATCGTCGATTAAAGTACAAACATGGAAATGGGCAATACTGTCCAACTTGTAGGCATCAATTCAATAGGAAAAATACCCTTCGAAATCGCAGCCGATTTACACCTTCAAAATCCGGAAATATATACTGCGAGTCACAGCTTTAGGCAGCTTCCCTAGGAAAATTCTTGACTACACCCATGGTTTACTTCATTACTAGTAATACCAAAATCAAATTACGTTCGATGAGCTTTTGCTTAGTCTTAACTGTATCTTAGTTTGAAATTGCGTAACACAGTTTCGCATTTTACTGTAGTTGCATTTTTATTATTGACATGTATCTATCTATAGAAAAACTATTCGTATTAGACATGTTTCTTATAAAAGATTTTTTGTTCTGTAGCAGTATAACTAGATAGATATTGGTAGAATACCACTCTTCTAAATGATATAAACCAGGTGGTGGCCAATGCTCTAAACTCGTTTATCGGCAAACTTGCGAAAAAAACAAGCTTTGTAATTGCAGTGTGGATTTCATTTGATTATTTTACGCCATTCCTGATGCTAATTTTAGACCAGGAATTTTCGGAATTCGTCCTGGTTATACAACTTAATTCACCACCTTTCCCAAGCGCAAAATTAACCGGGAATGGAAAGTTTTAGAGGTGTAATCAGTTTTAGAAGCAGATGGAATCATCGCTGTATCTTCGAATGTCGTAAAAATTGCACCTATGCACCTACTTTATACGTAAAATCCGATAACATGTAATTTTTAAATATTACATAACAATTTTCGTTTATTCAGCTATTCCAGGAATAGCCTACACCTAAAAATTTTGTGTAAATGTAACAAGAACAGTTAGGTCAGTGCGTGTAAAAAGGATTCATTTTGTATCAAAATAAACATCCAATTACATATATATTTACAAGTCGTGTCGCTCTCCTTGCATAGGGGCGTATCTCAATTTTAAAAATTCCTTCCAAAGTTTTTATGTTCACTAAAGAATGATACATACTTTAAAGGAAACTGTCCGTGTTACTATCAAAGTAGGTAGATTCATGCAAAAATTGAAATTATAACAAAAATTTCAATTCTTAGCAACTTTTATATTGTTAAAGACTTAAAAAACTTGACTTTAAAACTTATTCTTGAACGATTTTTATATTTACCGATTTTCTGATCAACCTGTACATGCAACATGACAGTTCTCCATGCAAACAGCATTTTAAGGAGAACCAAACATTTTAATCAAAAATGTTTTCTCGTAAAATGAAAAATAAAAATGATTTAATGTCCGTTTCTATCAAAGTAGGCCGATTCATGCACAAATTTAAATTATAATATGAATTTTAAATTCTAAGTAACTTTTCCAAATAACATATTGTTGTATTGGTACAAACAAAGGCAGTTTATTCCTGAATGATTTTTATATTTACTGATTTTCTGATCACCCAGTACATGCAACATGAAAGTTCTCCATGCCAACCGCATTTTAAAGACAAGCAAAAATTTTAATCAAGAATACCTTTTTCCGTAAAATGAAAAATTAAAATATTTTTCCTCTTTTCCATTCTATCCGTGTAAATATGCCCTTATGCGAGGAGAGCACGACGATATTATGTTAAACATTACCTATATGTGTCTCAAATTAAGGGAGTGATGCGTCCTTTATTAGACTATTTTAGGGATAAAACCTTAATAAGTCAGGGTAAGGCGTTAATATTTTTTCACATATTTTTTTAAATTTTTATCGAATATGTTTGACGCTTATTGACAACTTGGAAAACTTATGTAATAATAATTTGCTATATTTCCATATAAATCTGTCAACCAATGCCGGAAAATGTTGAGGACTACGCCTCAGAGAACTACGCCACTGGGTTTTCACAAAAATTAATAAGCGCATTTAATTTCTTATTGTCATATTTCTAATAAAAAAGGTATCTTGCATTTTCTTTCTAAAGTACAGCTTTTTAATTATTATTTATTTTTAAATTCAAATTAATTTGAAAATGAAATTATATCCTAAAAATACGTAACACTGACAAATAGATGTTAACTATAGCTATCTGATCAGAAAGTCTTTATACCTACTTAATCGTTAAATTGTTTCAGTCACAATTTATATAATTGTTCTAAAATTACCTGTGCACTCAACGCCGAATTTATTTTGCGAAAATATTAATAGTGCACTCATGCGTCCAAAAGTAACAGCATACTCCTTGGAGCTAAGAATAATAGTGAAGCTAGGTAAAAATAGTTCCAGAAACTATTTAGAATACAATACCTGCTTTAAAACTGTCACAAATTCACGTATTGAATTTAAAATTGCATTGACATCTGGACTGTATCCAAACGAAATAATTATTTTTCTATAAAGTTATTTTCTATATACCTAGAATTATTGTTTATTTCATTCAAATTTTATAAGAACAAATGTACGTTCCTTCAAAATAAATTGATCAACTCAACGTAAATATTTTCTTGTCGTGGGCGATTTCAGTTATTTTGAGAACACCTCTGGCATATTAAAATAAATTTATTGTAGTTATATTTCAAAGTTAACTAAATAAATCAATATCCACTACATATGTAATATATTATTTGATTTTATTAAGAAGAATCAGCAAGTAGATAAATTTATCAGTAAAACTAGCGCCGCCTGGCCTTTTGAGTTTCCCGCTACGTATCGGCTCGATAATAATGAAACCTGCGCGCGCTGCCACTTTGAAAGACGCGTGTCGCCATTTTGTAAGGCGTTGAACGATAAAGTAGTGAGCGTCTCATCTGCAGTGAAATAGTTACCTAGATTATCAATAAAAGCTGTTTATCATTGGGAATCATGAAAACTTACAGCCGGAAAAAAACTGGAGAACCGCAAGATGAAGTTATACTTGATTTAAATGAATTATGCAGGCTTTGTATGGGCAAAGAAGAAGAACTCATTTCGATATTTAATAATGACGAACCTATTCCACTCACTCTCAGGATCATGGCGTGTGTTGCTCTCGAGGTAAATGATAGTTGCAAAAATAAGTAGAATACGGTAGATTTGTAAACTGCAACTGAAATAAGTAGAAATCTTTTCTTATTCAAATGTCAGCTTTCAAGCCTTTTATAAGTACCTGTACAACAAAGCAGCTAAATCAAATTAGAATTGAACAAATTAAAAAATCTGATACAGATACGGAAAGAATTAACTGTAGATTAATTTTTTAGTAACTTGATTGGTGTTGTTGTATCGAATTAAAACAGGAATGTCATTTTTCAGGTTTGTTAATGATGAATTGGAAAGAAAATGATTGTCACAAAATTTTGTTATTGATTTTTAACATAAATTTATACAAAATATAAATAAATTTGCGAATTTTTCGGAAACATTTTGTAATTAAAACAAAATTAATAAAATATTTATTGTTGTTGAAATTTAGTAAACCAGTTTAGTTTTTTGTATTTCTAATTAGTTTTTTGAAGAATTGGTGAGTGCATGTTCTGTAATTTTCTAAAAGTTGTTTTAATTTTCATTATATAAGCTTCATGTTGTTGCCAGGTTTTTGAGGGAGATGGTTTGCCAGACAAAATTTGTCATCCCTGCAAATTCCAGTTGGAGAAATCCTATAATTTCCGAAAAAAATGTGAGAACTCTGACATGAAATTAAGGCAACATTTGAGAGAACTGAAAGAAAAGATTGGAGAAGAGGAAAATGATCAGTTTGAGGATGAAGAAAGCACAGAAATGGAAGTAGCAGAAACTTTAGTACACACAGTGTCACAAGATAGTGCACAGCCTGGTCCCAGTACCGAAGAAGACTTAGTTGGTAATATAATTTTACAAATTTATATGTATATTTTCTTAAGTTATAATATGTTTTATATAGGTGTGACTAAAGTGTCGTACATCCAACCTGACCCGGAACCAGAAAACGATCCAGAAAGTATTACTTTACCTCCAGAGATAGACGAGGCGATAAAAGAGGCTTGCACATTAAAAACTGCGGACCAGTTGAAAACAGAGGTGGACACTGAGAACGAAGAGGCAGATAACGTTTTTATCATCGAAGACACAGAACACCAGGTCATGGACGATAACAATATGAACGCCATAGCAGATGCTGTTAAAGCCACACTAGCTTCTCAACCGGGTTTGAATTTAAGTGGTCAATTACAGTTAAAAGTGAATCAGAGTGACGGTAAATCCACTCAGGTGGAAGTCACGACAGAGGACGGGTCTGTGATCGTAATGGAGTTGATGACTGAGGAAGAAACTGACATATCATCTATTTTTTCCACCAGCACTACAGCCGACGTTAACGAGGATGGGGAGTTGAAGATTTTCCAGTGCCCTGACTGTCCCAAGTCTTTCGCTAGGAGGATACAATTGAGAAGACACGCATCGGTTCACATGCAGCAAAGAGGTAAGTGTTTTATACTTTTATCTTACGTGAAACTTACCACTATCGTTGAACTGCGCTCACAATTTTGTACCCATATATTTTTTTATTAGCTTTTATAGTTTTTTTTTAACTTTATTAGTATCTAAGTTAGTTCAAATTATTTTTCCTACAATTCCTACCAATAAAGTCATGATATCAAATAATATTTAGGTATACTAACGAAATAACTTCATGGAGAAGATTGAGTTCAATAAATGAATAACCAAAGTTAAAAAAATTTAAATATAACTGACCAAAAAAATACATATAGTTGCGACAAGAATTGAGACTTACGTCATAGTTGACAATTGTTTTTATTGCCAACATAATATTTGTTAGTTTGTAACTAAAAAAATCAGTTTTGTAATTTAGTGTAATATATAATGCAAACATTTAGTGTAGTATACAGGGCGTGTGTGTCAGAAAGAATGGGTTAACACTAAGCTGGAGATACTAGACACCAAAATATTATATTTGAGCTCATCATGCCTTATATGAATGTCGCTGGTTTAAGAAATACAAAGAATTCACTGTTTTATTTTTCTCAACATCCTGTATAATAGTTATTTATGTATGTAAGATGAAAAGTGAAGATTTAATGTATGAATAAATCTTGAAGCTACTCTTCGTTCGTGATACATTATTTTATTTCATACTACATTCAAAGTATTTAAAAAATTAATTAATTGTAAATATTCATTAATTTTTCATTCTAAATGCATAATTATTGAACACATAGCATAAAACTATTTTTTTTATTTCTGGCTCAAATCCAGCAAAATAAAGTTAATATTAAATTTCTTCTTTCTTTCTTATAATTATCCAATTAAACTAATGCTGTAAATGTGACACTTTTGGTTATACTGGCAATTGATGGCGTATCTGTTATTTTAAATGAAACACCCTGTATATTATTGCAATTTTGAAAAGTACAAAAGATTTGTCAAAATTATTTAAGCTGATTTATGCTTTTCAATTTCAAGATATTTGACATTTTGTGAAATTGTTGACAGATGTAAGAACTTAAAAAACATATTTTCCGTTATCTCTCAAGATATATGATGGTAGGCAGAAAGAAGACCAGAAGAAGCACTAAATGCCACACTAAATTTGAATAATATTATACCAAGTGTTTTGCTTTTCAGGTTACATTTTGACAGCTATAAAGAACAGAAACTTTGTTTTCAAATAAAATGCACTGTATATTATTTTATTTTTTCCAAATTTTCTGCATAGTGACCCATTTCAAATGGAAACAGGCCTGTAAAGATAGTATTTAGGACATTTTCTGAAAGATGGAGCTGTAAATAGTCTACTCTGGAGCAAAAAAAGAATTATTGCTAACAGTTTTTGTAAAATTGCACTATATATCTAAAATCAATTATATCAATCAATTTATTATTGTCCTGATTAGTGTCAATTTTGCGATTGCAATAATTATTCAAAATGGCTTAATTAATTCAATCCTAAATGGGAAATTTGTTATGCATATCAGTATTAGAAAAGACGTTCCATTTATTTTTTTGAAAAATTCTGTAAACAGTTTTAAATTATAATTCTCGATGCAAAGTACCCCAACACTGTTATTTTTACATCTTTATCATCCAGTGTCATTACATGACAGTTGCATATACCATTTTTTCTGCAACCATTTATAAGTATGGAAAATTCAATTTTGGCTGAGGAGTTATTTCTTTATTATATCTAGATATTTGGTATTAAACAGCATACATGACAGCATCAATAGGAATTTTAGGAATCTGATTCGAATTATGCTTTTACAATAAAATAATAAAGGAAACAGTCACTTTATTGCTTTCCGAATCATTTATAAACTACTGTGACACTTGTTTCAGGCTTCAGTTGTGGCATATGCGAGAAATGGTTCCCGACCCGATCGGCTCTCGTCCGTCACGAGCGAATCCACACAGGCGAGCGTCCATTCCAATGCGAAGTTTGTCAGAAGAGTTTCGCTCAAAAGGAGATCCTATACAGACATTTAATGACTCACACTGGCCAGAAACCGTACAGTTGTCCACACTGCCCCAAAGGTTTCACACAAAAGGAACCCCTTAGGGTGCACATGCGCACGCACCTGAGCAACAGCCCGTCGGATATTCAGCTACATTACTGTTCGCTATGCCCGAAAGTGTTTTGCCATGCCTCGGGTCTCAGTAGGCATTTGGTGACGCATACGGGCAAGACATTCAAATGTCGTGACTGTGATAAGTCGTTTACGGATAAAAGTTCCTTGAGAAGGCACCATTTGCAGACAAACCACCAACCTTAAGTTTAGGCAGATTCGGTTCGACATACTGAATGTTTTAATATTTGCATTTCGTCAAGTCTTGAATTTAATTCTCTTGTACAAAACACAATAAATTTTTGTCTTTAAACTTCTTGTTTTAATAGCAAAGCCAATTTTTTTATTTCAGCAACAGCCAAATATGGATTTTTGAGTGTTAATTAATTTCTAACACTATTTGAATTGTGGCTTCATTATATAACACTGATTGGTCCGTTTAAATAATACACTAATAGTACACTTAAACGGACCAATCAGAACTCCCAAGTGCAAACCGGGCTTAATGAAACATTTATTTAAAGTTTTCTGCGTGTCCTCTACTTAAATTACAAATGAACAGTTATGTTTGGTTTATCGTCCGGTAGATGGCGCCACAGAGAGAAATCCAAATATTTACTTACCTAGCGGTTGATTTTCGAACTACGGGAAAATAATTTGCTGAATCTTCTTGACAATTTGTCACGTTAAGTTGTCGTCTCGTGCGTGTAAAGGGTGTGTGCCCGTTAAAAAAACGCGTGTGTTGCTTAATGTGGTGGATTATAGTGCGTTAACCCTTAAATTAATTAGTTCTCTAGTAAGTACCTTCCCAGTCATACGTGTCAGTAAATTGTTGTCGATGCTTAGCGCCATAGTTATAAACAAGTACCGGCAACAACCTCCATGGTCTACCTGTGCATTGTTGCACATGTAAATAGTAATTTATAATTTTCTAAAAGATTGTGCTGATACGAGTCGTTCAGAGCGACTGAAAGTTGTCTGTCCGTAATAATACTCGTAAAACAGGTTTTAGGGACACGGCAAATAGATAATTAATTTAATTATGACGTTTATGTCGTTGGGTTGAACTTTTTTCTACTGTTTTACAATGAACTTCAAATCTGATGGCACGAATCATGGTGCTCCATGTGAAAAGAGAATCACAGTCGACAATGAAACTAAATCGTTTTCAAGGCCTTTGTTTTATTGTGCTGGCAAAAAATAATGTCCCGTGAATATTTTTCATAACATGATAATGTAGGTTTGTGAGTGTTGATTATTAATATTTCGTGGGCAAACTTATCTGCATTTAATTAGTACAAAATGCGGTATGTTAACTTTCAAACCTGTTCCTTACTTGCCATAAAGTAACTAAAAACGCCAACAATTCTTAAACCTTGTTAATAGTTACGATCAATATAAGTTTTAACGTTTGTTTTCTTCTAATTTTTGTTTTAACTGTATTACTTTGTTTTACAGCTTGGACTAAAGGAAATCATCCACAATGCCGAAACAGGTGAGTGAACTCTAGGATTTTTTTCCAATTTTCTTTTCCGTATTTTCATACATCAGAACGTGATAGAAGCGTTATAGTCTAGCTTATAATCATCAAATTACAGCCTAAAGCACTGAGTAGAACACCTGTTGCCGAGGTGAAAGTTACAGGGGATATTTAAAAAGTAAATAATCTGACCATTAGCAAACTTTTCTTTTATGGTTTGATCTACGACGATGGCACTTAAGTTCTTAAATTCAGCTGATAATTGTCAGTCATACAGCTGGATTAACTAGTGATTGATTGTTTAATATAATTTATAGTAGTGATATAATAATTTAATCTTATTGTATTGAAATATGGGAAAAAAGAAGAGTAGAAAAATCCATGACTATTTGATTTTTGAATTTGTTGAACGTTACACATGGTGTTTGGAAAAGTTGACACAAAACTAAAGGTGGTAAAAGTAGAGTCAAAAAAAGTAAAAATAGTTCCTATAAACTTTAGTCCTCCGGAGCAACATTACTGAGATATGGCCCTCCGAAGGGGTCTTATCATTTGGATATTTTTTTAGATAAGTTTCATTCTGATTAAGATAATGGAATGAAAATTGTAGGTAATAATCATGCCATAGGGGTATTTAACTATCATAAGTTTAATCAAAATCAGTTATAAGGGTAGGTAGTTTTCTAATCACCCTTAATAGAAATTTTTCGATTTTTTGTATTCCTTTGAATTATCAAGCAAATAATATTATTTTTTATGAATTAGACTTTTTCTCCTCCACCCTGTTGCGAAATACAGGCACGTTCTTGGGAAGTTCAATCGAACACGCTGAAAAATTTCATGTTGAATTCGTATGGCATCGAAAACTTCACCAATACGTTGCCGCAACCCTTCATTGCTAGGCACAGGCGTAGCACATACCATTCTTTTTATGTCGCCCCATAAATATCAGCTGCATTTAAATCCGGCGAGTGAGGTGACCATGGTATGGGCGCGTCATTTTCACGATCAATCCATTCTCCGGGAAATGATCTCGATTTAAAAACCTCCGCTCTTACCGAGCATAATGTGGAGCTCCATATTGTAAAAAAACATGTTTGCTCGTAATTTAAGAGCAATATCGTCTAGTAGGTCTGGAAGAACAATTTTCAAAAAGCTTAGGTATTTAATACCTTCGAATCGATCCCAGAAGGTGATTGCCAACAATGCCGGTCCAAACATGCACTGAAAATCGTCGATGACGAGTTTCAAAAGTGGCATGGAGATTGTGCATATCGATAACGCCATCCCCTGTAAAACAAGCCTCATCGGTAACAAAGATATTTAAGACGAATGTGTAATTAATTATCTTGTTGGCGACCAAGAATTCTGCGACAAAAACAAAGGCGGGCGGCACGATCTTGTTAAAGAATATCACGAACCCTTTGAAAATTATTAGGGTATAATTAATTTTCCTTAAGCAACTGCCATACAAGTATTGTTTGTTCTACAGCGAACAGAGGCTCTTGGATATCTTGGAGTTCCTCCTGATTCCATCGCTCTTGCATGAATTTTTCTAAACAATCCTGCAGAAGGTTGCCTTCTATCTATCTTCTATGTATTTGATCCGCCAGACTATTTCCATTACATAAACTATAAATAAAGTACAATGAAACGTAAGAATTTAAATGATAGCAGTGACAATCATTACAATGAAACTGTCACCGTGACAGATGCCTACTCGTGAAAATGTCAAAAAAATGTTACATAATTTAAAAAATAATTTTTTTTTTGATAAACTACGCAGAATTCGAAAAAAAGAGAAATATTTTCTTTAAAATAGTCTAATTCATTAAAATATAACATTATTTGTCTGATAATTGAAGAAAAATAAATGGAAAAATGCCTGTTAACTTTTTTCAATCTACTTTTACTGCCTAAGTTTTGTACTAACTTTTCCAAATACCCTGTAGAATTTAACGACCGATATTTAATAGGTAGCTAAAAGAATAGTACATTATACTATAAGGGAGAGAAATGCGTTATTTTGGCAGAAATGCAATTTGAAGCCCGAGGACAAAATAGCATCTCTCCCGAATGGTATATACTATTTTTTCTACGGTCTTAACTTAAAAACGCATATTTTGTCATTATGAAGTAAGTAGCACCAGAATTATTGTATTCGGATTTGAGCATTTATTTAGTAGTCGTTGAGTTATTGTCATAACTACAAAATAAACAAAAAGAATTGTCAAATTTAGGTGCTAGTTTGGTTTAGTTTAAAGTTTGTTTAGTGCACAATGAATAATTGTGAGTCGGAAGAGATTTTGGAGGCTGCAAATATTGCAATAAGCAATTTGCTGCCTACGAAGTCAAGATCTTTATATGATATAGCCTACAATCGGTTCAAAAAGTGGTGCGCCGAGAAAAATGTTCAAGTATACAGCGAGAATGTTTTGTTGGCATGCTTCAGTGAAAATGCAAAGAATTACAAGTCTTCCACATTATGGGCGCAATATTCTATGGTTAAGTCATGCTTGATAATTTACGACAACATAGATATAAGCAAATTCCCCAAGCTGATCGCATTTTTGAAAAGAACCGGTGACGGCGAAAAAATCGAAAATATTGACAAAGGGTGAAATCGACCGTTTTCTATCAAGTGCAGATGACAAAGAATTCTTAATGATTAAGGTAAGATTACTTTTGTTGTTAGGTATTTCAATTATTAAGTATTTTGATTTTTTATAAGTTGGATTAATTCTGGGGATTGCCGGAGCTTGTTTAACTGATGAACTAGTCAACTGTAGATGATATTGAGGATGTAGGCTCTTCCTTGATGGTAAAAATTCCAAATACTAAGACAAAGATTCCACGAACCTTTCTGGTTACCAATGTGGGAAATATGCTTGAATTGTTTCGAAAATACCTGTCCCTTCGTCATCCCCACGTCAAGCATAAGCGCCTTTTTTGTACTACAAAGCAGGAAAATGTAGTTCGCAGCCAGTTGGCAAGAATACCATGGGAAAAATTCCGAGTGTAGTAGCTTCGTATTTAAAATTACCTGATGCTGCATGCTATACTGGTCACTGCTTACGAAGATCTTCAGCGACATTACTGGCAGATGCTGGTGTGAATATCACGACAATATAGCGTCATGCTGGTTAGAAATCAACGACAGTCGCTGAGGGTTATGTCGAGAACTCCATTGAAAATAAGACCAAAATTGCTAATCAGGTTTTAGTAGGTACCACTACTACCGCAATCACAAAAACTGTAAATGTAAGCGAAAGTAATATTCCTGCTAATATTAATTTTGAAAATTGTACAAATGTAACATTTAATTTAAATGTCAATAAATAATTTCAATGTTATCTTTTTTTTTGCATGAAAAACGTTCTCCATAATGTAAACTCCCTTGGGAGCATTATACTCCCTTGGGAATAATCGACTACTTCTGTTTTAATTTTGATGTCATAGAAACTCCCGACCGTGGAAAAAATTTATTATATCACTACTCTGTCATGAAATTACGATTTTATCACTCTAGACATCTTTAATTTATATTTCTGTATTAATATTACATCAGTTAAGAAATAAGTATTATTTAATATTTTAATAAGATTTATAATGAAACATTTAGTTATCTTGAGAAACAATGAGATAAGATTAATTAATATCATAGTTTTTGTTACCTACTAGGTACTTTAAATTTAGGTACATGCTATATATCTTTCGGTAGATTATATTAAAAATGTGCCACGAAAAGTGTGCCAAAACTCAGCACTTGCTTGTGTTGTGTTTGCAATTAATTGCAAGCCGACTTTTTTTTATCTTATATTCTATAAATATTTGTCGGTGTACGAGTTCTACCTCTTTACACAAAATACAAAACGGCGTCTTTTTCTATCCGAAATACACCGTGTAGACACAAGATAAAAAATTATATATAGACATAGGTGTATCCGTTACTCGAGTCTGCTTTATTGTTACATGTCGTTAACATTATGCCATTGTTGTATTATGTTTACTGCTTTCGCAATGTTTCTTACCGTTTTACAGGCTCGTTACGCCTTCTAACCCTGGAAATTGTAATGTAAGCAGTAATTTAAGGCGATGCACACATATTTTAATATTTAAATTTCATTAAAATCTAAATACCTACGTCACGTTTCGTTCAAGGCCATCGTTAGGTAAAACATTCGGTAAAACATTAATGCCCAGAAATATTACGGCGGCCATTGCCGTGATTTGGAAATTCACATTTTGGAAAGTATAGTGAAAAAAATAGTTAAGATGCTTGAAACTTGAACTAATTAGTCAGATTTGTAAAATATTGTACCGGGTGTTCCGTCTAAGACTTTCAGTGCGAATATCTCAGAAACCATCATAGCCAGTGCGACGAAATTTGGTATACAGACACTAGATGGCGCGTAGAATCTGATGATAACATCAATTCTTATACAGGATGTTCCATTTTCCAAGAAATCGATTTAATTTTGTCTTTTAAACGGTGGAGATGGAGATGGGAAGTTTAAATTTGCACTAGCTGTAATCAACCAGCGTTATAATAAAACTGAGGTTAAAGTTAACAGTAATATTCGACCATACGGAAAGGTGACTTAGTCAAAGGGATAATAGCTACTTAATATTTTCTTTTTTTTTAATTATCATACTTATTTAAAAAATATTATTTAGTAGAGGTTTAGGAGTGGTTTAGTATAGGAAATATCTATATTTAATAAATATGAATAATATTTTCTCCATTTTAGAAGAACATCAGTTCTACTTTACTTCTACATATAGCATTGACAATTTACAACTATATTTTAATACCATAAGGTACATAAAAGCAAATACAAACTTAAACAAGATTTAATTTAAGAAAAAACACCAAATCAACATAATATTAAAAAAAAATTATTATTATTTTTTGACAGATGACAAATATACCAAATTAAATTAGTTGCTCAATTGGTTTAGGTACGTGATTTTGGTAATTTCACAAATTTCGGTGATTTCAGACGATTTCTCATGAATTCATGTGATATTTTGTATGATTTTACAGATTTCATTGATGTCTACAGATTTTTTTGAATGCACACAAAACATAACCTGATTTCAAGTGTCACAACCCTCGGAAAATACTTAAATTTGCTATGTATTAAGTAACTTGATTTTGTATGTAATTTATATTTTTGTCACTTTGTTAATAGCATTTCACTTGTGGAATGCCATCCTATTAGTACAGCACCATAATTGCTTGAAAATATCCTACATTACCGGCAATTTTGGATAATTGTCGAATAACTACCAAGCCTCAAATGGAATATCGGCCATCGCAAAGACCATACCATCGAGTGGGTAGGTCTTGGAGAACAAGTCGAAACAGTTAGGTACAGAAATGTCACCGTATTACATACAGACAACCATAAAACTGGGTCTTGTGACGAATTTTAAGTAGTTGAGAAGAGTTGGACTCGTATATTTGAACAAATTTTAATACCAAATGTTGGTATGATCATGTGTAATTAATTTATATCTGATATTTTGATCTTTGGAAGATTTCCATTGATTTCTAACGACTTCTTTTATACTTTTGCTTTAAAATATGTTATACCCCACATAATTTTACATATTTTCTGCAATGTATGTGTGTGTTATGCGTAATATTCTATTAATATCAAAAACGCTCGTGCCTCCATCAAAAATGTGAATCATCGTCGTTGTACGCTACCCTTGCCCTACATAAAATTAATTTCGGTGAATTTTATTGTCGCCTCGTGATCCCCATGTAGAAGATGGCATTTATATTACACTTGATACGCAATAAATTATTATAATGAAATTCGCACAAATATCCGTCATGGCGGCGTTTTCGTTGGAATTGAATTTTTGGAAGTAAGTAAGTACTTGTTTATTTTTGTCTTGCATTGGAATGGGTGACAACTCTTGATAGAGGAAAAAAATGTTAATTACATTTATTATTTATTTATGTAGGGCGATAAACATGGAATTCTTCTACGTTTATGAAAAACAATCTCCGCCTTAATAATTATTATAATTCGTCCTTTAAACATAATAAAAAATATTGAAAAGAATATTTGTTGCAATAATTATTTTGGGAACTTGCAAGGTTTGTTGAAATTGTTATCTTTAAATTTTTCAACAATTGTTTCAAAAGCAGGAAGATTTTATAAAAGGAGGCCGATCTTCTTGAAATTGTTCACATTGCCATTATTTAGCATTTCGATTAACTTTTTCAAGGAACATTTTGCTGAGTCTTCAGCGGAAAAGGCACTTTATCTAACGCCAAAGCAGTTATTACTCGGTGCATTGAATATTTCAAATAGGAGTATTTCAAAAACGAAGAGTGATGCCATAAGTGGCACCCTCTACTATTGACGAAATATTATTTAATAGATCGTGTAAAGATATAAGTATATGGGATAAAATTTTGTCCATTTTCGATTTTAATGTACCTAAGTAATTAAATCAGGCTAAATTTGAACATCATTTCTACTTATTTGCATTAAACATATAACATTGACAGATACAACTATATTCTAATACCATAAAGCACATAAAAGCAAATACAAATTTACTTAAACAAGGTTTAATTTAAGAAAATACGCAAAATCAACATACCTAATATTAAAAAAAATAAAAATTTTCCGATATATGACAAAAATGGCAAATGAAATTAGTTGCTCAATTGATTTACGTGATTTTGCTGATATCACAGATTTCGGCGATTTCACAGGAGTTCGCGTGATTTCATGTGATTTTCCAAGATTTTACATTTCATTGATTTCTACAGATTTTTATGATTTCACACAAAACGTACACCTGATATTAAGAATATCACACCTCTCAAGGAACACTCTGTGGAAGTGAACCCGTGTATCTGTACGCCAACTTTTCTGCAACCCCCAAAAATAACCCAAATAGTTATAACTTCGAGTATAACCTCTACCTTGCTCTGATGTTTGTTTATCAACTCGTCTGTTTTGATTAACTGTTTCGATGAACCCGTTGATTAGGTAGGCGATGTATTCGGTAATCTGCAACGAAAATAATTCGCGAGATAATCTCGATATTACACAATTACCTTATCGCCGAACAGATTATTTATAGATAGGTTTACGAGTATACCCGGATTTACATGAAATCGAGCGATGTTCAGATAAAAACGTCAATAGACTGACGGATCGCCGCCAGTCATTTTATTACTATTATGCTATTATTATTTGTTCGCCGATGGAATTAGTCATTGTCTATTTTAACCGGTGTTGCTGCCGCTGACGCCAACCGTTGGCGGCGCTGGCTCAACAGGTGGCCGTTCTCATTGGAGCCTGGCCTTCGACAATATGTGTGTTACGGTTACATAAAAAATCGACAATGGGGTAGGGTAGGCGCTTCACTCAATAGCAAAATGCAATTTAAGTTGACGAGCAAAATTCGATTGGAATAGGTATTTTACGAAATTGGACAAATATTGAGAGTTCCGTGAGAGTTGCAGTGGACAAGATTCCATAGGCGTGCTACTTGAGAAGGGTTCAAAGAACACAAAATTATCAAAAATAAGTTGACGTTGGGTGAACTTAGTACTTTAATAGTTTACTTTAAAAAGTTTTTCTTATAGGAATCTGTGTGGAAACTCAATTTTTCATTTATTATGATCAACTTCTACTGTTAACCAGTTCATATTTTTATTTTTACGTTAATAGTTATTTATGCGAGTTGCGCACAATTTTTTTTCTACGTTCATGCAAAAACCAAAAAATGTGTTATTTAGATGACACTAAGTCTAGGAAAATATGACGTCGATTTGAACGTTTATGTTTGTCATGATGACAAAACGCTGTAATAGAATGACAGATGAATGCAATAAACATTTTATTGCACTAATACAATAAAGAACCACTTTTTCCACTAAATATAGTTCAATAAAGTTTTGTTTTTTGCATGAACGTAGAAAAAAAAATGTATATAAGATCATTGCTAAGTAATTTTAGTAATGGACTTGTGTCATTACCCGTTTAACTTAATGATATAATAAAGAATAAGCTTACTATTATTTTATTTTTGAGTATGTATTGGTAAAAAATTTGCTTGCACTATCTACAAGCTGTCAAATAATAAAAACTATACGAATTTTAACTGTTTTTTCAAAGGTAATTAGAAAATTCATCGTTAATAATCGTACTAGGGTATTGACTACATTTAATCAGTTTTACATAACAATTTTTATTGCAGATAAAAATGGAAACATTTATTGAGATATATAGTAGGTATTTATTTAATTAATATTAATAGGGTGTTTTACATGTTTGTACCGTCAATGATTTTTGAGATATGCAAATCTTTGCTAATACGTGCTTAACAGAAACAAAATAATAGTAATAGCTTACCCTTTAATACCATCATTAAGCTAAAAGGGTATTGATATAAGTCCATTACTAAGATTACGCAACCCTCAAATTTTATTGTTATAAAAGTTGGGGGATGATTTTGTTCAAGGTCATATGATTTATTTTTGAAACTACTATAAACGAAAAAATTTTTACCGCAAACAACTACAATCGATAATGTATAAGAATCACAAAGAAAAAATTGAATTTTTTAGTCAGGTGCCAGGTTCACATGGCAAAACGAGTGCAAGAATCGTAGGAAACAAGGTTTCCTGAGAATTGAAGGTTTTCTTATCTAAAAAAATATCTTTGGCTTTTGTGAAATTATATATGTATTTGTGAATGAGCCACAAAAAGTGCTTACTCGATATCGATAATCCTAATCGATTTCAAGAAAATTGGTGATACAATTTTGTGTACAGTTTGATAATTCAGATTCAGAAAATCAGAAGTGCCATGGAGTGTTTTCAAATTATTATATTATGTATTACAATACAAAGGAAAGGAAAATGTTTGACTTTGATAAAACTGCTATTTACCTCAAGTACAGACGTGCAGAACACAATGTATTAAATAAATATCAACAATGCTTTTGCGAGTGGTTAAGTTCGAAAAAATCACTACAAACTTTGAGTGGCAATAGTACATAAAAAAATATGACAAAAAACTTATAAACATAACCTCTAAATAGGTACAGCAAATTTTACAAGATGTTTAGAAAGGCTACCTATTGAATTTTGAAATTGTTTTGTCTCGTGTTCTTTATGTAGAATGTTTAATTTTATAGTAAATTTATATAATACATAGGGATGAGTGCTCAAGTGACTAATTTGCAGTACTTAGATGAGTAAGGGGGGTGAGGGTTGTAGGATATAAAATTCCAGAAACGTATCGCTTGGGAAGGGTTCAAAAACACACATTTCATATATTTTTATGTACCACCCAATGTTTGTAACATATTTTACGGGACACCCTATATATAAAATTTGAATTAGGTATTTAACTGATGAAACAAAGAGTAGGTATACAATTATGTATTGAAGGTGTTTTTGTTGTACTTACAGAATATTTCTCTACACCATTTTTTACATAATCTTAATAAATAATGAGCACAGTTGTGTACCTAGCTTATTCAGCAGTAATAAAGAAAAAAAGAGTAGGCATACAATTATGTATTTAAGGTGTTTTTGTTGTACTTACAGAATATTTCTCTACACCATTTTTTACATAATCTTAATAAATAATGAGCACAGTTGTGTACCTAGCTTATTCAGCAGTAATAAAGAAAAAAATAATAATTTATACAATTTTACAAATACTGGGTCGTCACTTTAAGATGCAGTACATAGTACTACAGTCGATTAATTGATAACAGAACTGAGCTTCATAATCAAACTTTAAAAGGTTGTAGCATTGTTGAATCCTCAGCAACCAGTTCTTATATGTTGTAGCGTTGCTGTCACACTCTGTATGCATATTTGTATGATAAAAAAACGATTGTAAATTGATCCATCATAAAGGAATTGTATTTTTTATTCTATTGAGATAACGCACTTTGAAAGGCAGCTCAGACGACACGATTAAGATAAAACGGAGCCGTCATAAATCCGGCGACGGTGACGGGAAGCTCTCCAGTATCCTCTACGGCGGACGCCACTGCGCCCGCGACTTCCTACGATCCGGTAGAACATCTGCGAGCGCCTGGCCGCCGAAGGCACTTGTTGCGCGCCGCTTCGTTTCGAATCGAATTCGAAACGTCGACCTGGGATTGGTCGAGGAGTTCCACCGGCGGTTTGGCGTTGTCTTCGAGGCCGTTTTCCAACGGCCGACACCACCCGTCTCGAAGTGTACCCACCGTAACTGGGCCGGCATTCGCGATTCGGTACTCGGTTTTGCTTTGTAATTTACTGCGAATTTTGCTGATAGGGTGTCCAGAGTAGTCAGAGGTGCGTTTTCGATTGTATTTCGGAGTTTTCGGACTTTTTCGTTGGTGTTTTATTTTTGTTCTGAGGGAGAACCGCCGAAAAGATGGTGTCCAGCAAGCTAGTATGTTTTTTTTTGTATTAACGTATATACATATTTACTGTGCAACTGATAGTTATTCTAACCAAAAATGTATCATAATTTGTTATATAACAGGGTCAAATTTCAATTATAGAACTTTAGCAGAAATAGTTCGTCATGTAAGGTAAATTTAAAATTAATAATGGTATTGAAATTTTTTTTGTACCAATGTGTAGAGCTGTGCTAATTGTATTTTTCTCTAAAATGCAAACTGTTTTCTGAATGAAATTGATCTATTTAAACACCCTGTATCTCCTTAAGAGGTACAAAGTATTCATAGTTGAAATTTTAATTCGAAGTGTTTAAGGCTATGTAAAAAACTACTAAAAACATAGATAGTAAAAAATTGTAGCTACTGTTAAAACATACCTATAGAGACATATTTTACTGTCATGTAACTATCCTATATTTAACATTATACAGTGTGTAACATTTACACATATTTTTTTTTGTACCAGTGCTGTGCTGATTGTGTTTTTTCTAAAATGCAAATTGTTTTCTGAACGAAATTGATCTGTTTGAACACTCTCTGTATCTCCTTAAGAGGTACAAAGTATTCATTGTTGAGATTTTAATTCAAAGTCTCTAAGGTAAAGTCGAGGATAAAGTCGAAATTAATAGTGTAAAAAACAAGTAAATACATAGATAACAAGAATTTGTAGCTATTATTAGAAACAAGTGTACTAATAAGAAAAGAAACATATAAGTACGACAAGAAATATTTTCAAATGAATTAAATATGCTGTCATGTAATGATTCTATATTTAACATTATGAAGAGAGTAAATTTTGCACATATTTTATTTAATATTTTATTTCTGTCTTACCAAATCAACTAATGTAGGTATTTTTTGTACCAGGCGTATAGATATGAGCTGAGAAATTTTATTTTTCTCTAGAATGTAAATTGTATTCGGAACGGAATTCATTCGTTTGAACAACCTGTATCTCCTTAAGTACAAAGTATCCATAGTTGAAATTTTAATTTTTCTACACCCGTATTATAACAATGCACTTATATGCCCATAATCCGCTTCATAATGATACCTATTACGATACAGATTTTTCATTACGATACAGATTTTTAATCAATAGAAACCCATAATTTTTCAATCAAGCATGCTGTGCATTTGACGTTTATCCTAGGTTCCTATGTAATTATTTTATATGTCAAAATCAGTACGTATTAAATTTTTGTAGATACCTAGCTAAACTTCGATACTTTATCAAAATGTCTGATATCAGCGAAAATGCAAATGCAGTTCATACGAATAATTACTGTTGCCTATTGTGTTCAATAAAAATATAAAATTTATGGTTTTTGATTATTTATCGGGTGTAGAAAAAATAGCGTATGCAACTCTCATGTAATGGTTATTAATACACTCGCATAAACCATCCCGGTTAATTCTCGTGTATTAATAACCATCATTACATGATCGTTGCATAATATACTATTATAATATCAGGTTAAAATTAATAGTGTAATAAAAAAACAAGTAAATACATACATAACAAAAATGTGTAGCTAGTGCTAAAAAAATAATTTACTAATTAAAAAAGAAACATATACAAGAAATATTTTCAAATGTATTAAATATGCTGTCATGCAACTTTTATACATATCTTAATTATATATTTTATTTCTATCTTAATAAATCAGATAATGTAGGTATTGTAACGACTTTTTTGCACCAGATGTGTAGATATGAGCTGTGCTAATTTTATTTTTCTCTAAAATGCTAATTGTACTCTGAATGAAATTGATCTGTTTGAACACCCTGTATCTTCTTAGGGGGTACAAAGTGATCATAGTTGAAATTTTAATTTGAAATATCTCAATAATTCTGAAAGTTTTAGTAGGTAGTAGGTAGGTAGAGGGAATCGGTATTTTTATGTTTTGTCTCGTGAGAATTTAAGGTGTGTTGCTTAGGTTGTTATTGGTCATAGAAGGCGCTAGTTACACTCGAATACTTAATTGAATTAAGTCAGTTTTATGTCTTTTTTACTGTATTGTAAAAGTGTTCAAGCTAAAATAAATAATTCTACAATTCTTAGCAATTAAGTCATATGTATGCCCTCAGATACCAAACATCTAGGTATGCTAATGAATAATTCTATAGACAAAGGTGTACTTAATAATTATATAAAATAAAAAATGAATCTAGCTAAATTTACTAACCTGGTTTAATGAAAACATTCTATAAATACTTAAGTTCACTTTTGAAACTGTTACACCCTGTATCTGAAAAGGAAGAAAAGTTTTTACAAAAAAATATTGTTGAATTTGTGAGACAACACCTGTGTTTTCTGAAATAAGTTTATAGATATTAGTTGTTTGTTTGTAGGTATGTTGTACTTTGAGTTGGAACTTTGTACAGAGGTTAGTTCATTTTTGTTTCATAGATTACACTTTATTTCTAAAATACATATAAACGTACCTACCTTGGTATATATTCATTCAACTATTTATTTTTTATATTTTGCAATAACTTCCAAAGTAAATAATTTAGGTGACAGAATTTTGGCAAGAATTTGTAAAACTTTGAGGTGAGCAGTCAGCCAAGTTATAAAAAAGCCAGTGAGGTGATAAGTACAAATTATCCAAATCTTTCCAAAAATGTGCAATGTAACGACTGCCCTACTGTTGATACATTTTCTTTAATTTTACGATATTCTTGTGCACAGCTAAATGTAAACGACCTGTTGACATTCAAAATTTGACCCTGTTTTGTGGCTTACGAATAAAATGTTTCTGTTATGTAATTATTTTGCACTATATAAAATAATTAAAGTTTGTGGTCATCTGTCGCAACAATTTTTGGTACAAGGACGTATTTTTAAACATGAGAAAGTGATTCTTCGTACGCGTACTTTTTTTCAAGCTTATACGGGATTATTCATGTTATATAGGCTATCCTTTATTATGGTTAGGTATTAGAGATACAAAATAATGTTTTGAATCAAAGTTATAGGGTGTGTAAGTTACTGGAAGCACAGTGACGTGCAGAAGTTGAGGGGTATAAGATGCAATATTATGTTTTTTACTGGAACGCCCTGTATATTGTTAAATTATTATTTTTCTGATTTAAAAAATATGGCATGATATTCCTATCTATAATCGTTTTCAAATTATTGAACACTGAAAATTAATGAATTCTTAAGAAAACTACAAAATACTTATTTCAATTGCAATTGATTTGATTTTAAATAAATGTTATACAGAGTGTCCGGAAATGATGAGCAAACAATTCAGGGGATAATTCTAGACCGAAAATAAATGCTACCTCTTTCTATAACATTTTTTCCAAAACTGATTATTAACGGAGTTAACAGGGTGTTAAAGGTAAAATTTTATTTTCGATATTTGTAAATAACTTCTTAAGAAATCCAATAAAATTTGTAAATCGGGGGTTTTTGCGGACGAGAAATTCAAATATGTTTCTAATTTTGACGTCATTAGTAGAGAGCGCCACTTGTGGCACACCATGTTTCTTTTAAATGGCAGAACTTTTTTGCATCTTAATGTATCCATCTGACTATCGAAGCAATCGATTCTTCTACCTGTTTTATTTGAAAAAGGTATACCTTGCTGAAGTCGGTAGTCAGTGCACCGAGTAAAAACTGTTTCGGTTTCAGGTAAAGTGCCTTTTCTGCTGAAGATACAGCAAAATGTTACTTGAAAAAGTTGTTCAGAATCGTAAATTATGGAGACGCAAAATTTCGAGGTTCAGCGAGGTTTGATGAAACCATTTGTCAACAAAGTACAAAGATTTTGTCAGTGCAGGCCGATCTTTTTGAAATTTTGCACTGTTCTGAACAACTTTTTTAAGTAACATTTTGCTGTATTTTCAGTAGAAAAGGCACTTTACCTGAAACGATAACAGTTTTCAATCGGTGCACTGAATATTTCAAACAAGATTATTTCGAAAACTGTTACTCCTAACGACCTCAATAAGGTATACCTTTTTTTAGATATAACAGGTAGGAGAATCAATTGTTTCTGTAGTCAGATGGATACACTAAGCAGCAAAAAAGTTATGTCATTTAAAAGAAACATGATGTGCCGTAAGAGGCGCCCTCTACTAGTGACGTCAAAATTAGAAACATATTTGAATTTCTCGTCCGCAAAAACCCTAATTTACAAATTTTATGTAAATATTTGGATTTCTTAAGAAGTTATTTACAAATATCGAAAATAAAATTTTAACTTTAACACCCTACCCTGTACCTCCGTTAATAATCGGTTTTGGAAAAAATGTTATAGAAAGAGGTAGCATTTGTTTTCGGTCTAGATTTATCCCCTGAATTTTTTGCTCGTCATTTCCGGACACCCTGTATAATAACAGAATACTTATCAGTTTCACATACTGTTTTAATACCTAATTGTACTTTTTTTCGTATAATAGCTTAAATACGATTTTCAATGTTTAATAACTCGAAAGCGGTTAAAACCATAATTTTGAAATCAGAAACAAAAGAATAATTCAAAAATTCAACAATATTCAGGGCGTTCCGTTAAAAAATATGTTATTGCTTCTTGTACCCCTCAACTTCTGCCCGCCACTGTTTCCATTAACTTAACTGAAGAGGTTCATTTACAGTCCTACAGCTTTTATTTTGGAACCTCATTTTGTATCCCTAATAATAACCATAATAAAGAGTGGCCAAAATATAATGAATAGTCCAGTGCAAACATGACAATTTAAAAAGATATTTTTTTTATATGTATTTCATAGAAACCGTGTGTTAAATGACTATAAAAATTAGGTACCTACTTAGCATCGGACAATTTTGTCATTATAGAGTACATGACGTGAATTTCGAAGTTATCCTATTTTTAAAGTAATTGTGAATTCACAGTACGTATGTGTGAAGCACTTCTTTTTTCCATTTAATCGTAAAATTTACAGGTTTCTGAAAAGTGTGGTCAGAATTTTAAAGCAACGTACAGCTTAAACTGAAAAATTTATTGATGTGCTACTTATTGTACAAACTTATGGGCGCCGTATTCTTGAAATAGTGTAGACAAATACAAATAATTTTATACATTTAATAACTAAATCATCTAAGGCTTAGCAAATAACCGAAGTAATACGAGGAAAAAAGGTCTACCAAAAATTTTTTAGATTTAAATTTTCTAAATTTAATTGTAAGTATATGTAAATATTGTTATAACATAAATAAACTTACTTAGTACTACATATAATATCGTTCAGTTTTATTTATAAGTAGGTATGTTAAAGTAATTGTTAAAATGTGGAGTTAAAATTAAAGTAACGTTAGTAAAGTAAAGGGATGGAGAGGAGCACGAGGAGATGATACCGGGAAGGGAAGAGGAAGTGGATGTAGAAGAACCTACAAAAAAGGATATAGATACAATTATAGAAGCTTTAAAGAATAACAAAAGTCCAGGAAAAACGGAATAACAGCAGAGAACATTAAGTACGCAGGAGAGGATTTAAGACAAAGAATATACGAAATGATACGAATGATTTGGAGAAGAGAATGTATGCCTGAAGATTGGAGAGCTGCTTTGATTATACCAATATTAAAAAATGGAGATGCAACAGACTGCAGAAACTATAGGGGTATATCATTGTTAGATATAGGGTATAAAATTATGGCAACGTTAATAAAACAGAGAATAGAACCTATAACAGAACTATAAATAGGGGAGTATCAAGCAGGTTAGAAAAGGAAGGTCAACAACAGACAACACAAATCTTCATGGTGAAGGAAATTCTGACTACATGCTTATGCATGGTTTTATTTGTGGACTTCAAGAAAGCATATGATTCGATCAAAAGGAATAAACTAAGTAAAATTTTGAAACAATTTGGGATACCAACCAAACTGATTAGGCTACTGAAAATGACCTTAGAAGATACTAAAGTACGAATAAAAGGTGAATGTTCGGAAGGCTTTACTATAGATACAGGACTGAGACAAGGTCATAAGAGATAGTCAGTTGAACAGAGGACATATATTGTTTAAAAGTCATCAAATTGTAAGTTATGCAGATGACGTGGTTATTATTGCTAGAGATAGTAGGGAATTAGAAAAAGTAACGAGAAAACTTGTGGAGGAAGCACGTAAAGTGGGATTGCAGATAAATCAAGAGAAAAGTAAGCTTTTGAGAATAGAAGAACAAAAAAAGAATACCAATTTTAAATTGAGAACAGAGCATGGAGAGATGGAGTTTGAGGAAGTTCAAGAATATGTGTATTTGGGGGCGCTAATAACAGCTAACTGTGATGAGGAACAAGAAATAAATAAGAGAATAATAAAAGCAAACAGAAGTTCGGCAGCAGTCAATCACTTATTGAAATCAAAAAATTTGTCCAGAGGAGTAAAATTTAGAATGTATAAAACAATTTTGAGACCGACAGCGCTGTATGGTAGTGAAACCTGGGTTCTCAATAAGAAGTCAAGAGAAAACCTTTTAAGGTGGGAAAGGAGAATCTTAAGGAGAATTCTAGGGGGTAAGAAGAAGGCTATGTAAGGAGAAACAATGAGGAAATATATGCAATGTACCAGTCACCAACAATAGACCAATTTGTAAAAGCCAGAAGAGTGTAGTGGCTAGGGCATCTAGAACGTATGGACGATGAAAGGGCAGTTAAGAAAATAGTAGGGAGTAAACCTAACTACAAGAAAAAAAGAGGTAGACCGAGGAAACGATGGAGAGAGGCAGTGGCAATAGATCTAAGGGAGAAAAATGTAACGGATTGGAAAATAAAGGCGAAGGACAGAATGGAATGGAGGAGAATAACACAGCTGTGGGCCTAAAAGGCCTGTAAACAGTTTTATATATATACATTATTTTTTGAAAAATTGAGACTGTAACCTATTGCTTTACTCATATATTATTTATACATAACACTATTCAATATAATTTCAGTTCATGTTCAAATTGTTGGCATTATCTTGAATTTATGTGATTAATTTATCAAATAAAATGTTTTTTTATAGTAGGTAGTGGTTTTCTGTTAAAATGGTAAACAAATTTATGTAGATTTCGCAGTCCTTAGTTTCCCAGAATGTTGTTCTTTTATAACGATTATCAAACTCTGGATACAGTTACGTCATTCTTTTGTAATGCGAGATTGTGGGACGTAAATTTGAGACCGTATTAATCATCGCGTTTGTGTAGAATGTCGTTAAAAATTTGAATAACAGTCGGAAGTAAATAGTTTATTTTTTAACGTTAATAACGTTATATTTTGAAGATTTTAACGCTTACAGGAGAAAATAACAGTGTTTCTTCGATATTGGAAAATTCTTAATTTCAAATAAAATGTTTTATCAGTGCGATGAAGTCACACATTAATAAGTGCTTCTAATACCATAGTTACTATATGATTAAGAATTTACTGGCAGCCTTGAATTCTGGTCCTAACTATATAAATTATTCTAAAATGAGGTGTTAAATATTTGTATCGCCTGTACAATTTAATCCGCTTACGCGCTGAATCATTTGATCTACTAAAAGAATATTCTTGAAAGTGAAGGTTGGAGTATGCAATGTGGAACTACCAAACAGAATAAATTAAATATCTAAATTATTGTGCATATTTAAAAAATCCCTAGAACATGTAAATTTTGGATGAAATGACTTTTTACAACGTAAAAATTTTGTCCCTAATTCAACACCCTTCGAGTGACATTTGCAAGCTCTAAATTTTTAAATTCGAAGTAGGGACTTGTGATATCTCATTTGTAAAATCTTTTCGTTCTTTATTAAAAAATGCTATAGTTTTAAATTTATTACAAAAATTAAAAAAAAAAGAAATCGAGAAAATAAAAAACGGGTTACATAGTGTTTCAAGTTGATGTAAGTACCAGTTTTTTTCTGATTCATACTGTATACTTATGCGTATCACACAACAAAAAATATGTTATAGGATTTTTGTCATAAGTAAGTAAGATTTTAAACCCTTGACAGACACTTCTATCTAGTAATAACTAAACTATTTATGGCTCAAAAGATACCGATAACTGTATATTACGTGATCATACTATGGTAAATATGGCGTTAATCAACACGACGTGCATATCAACATATATAATTTTAAACCTTTCTCTTCTACAAAAAAGTCGACACTTTTTTTGACTGCAGCAAAATAAAGGATGAACTTATTAGGAAAGGTGTGTCTTCATTTTTCTTACTTTGGCTTTAAAATGTGAAAAATTAATTGTTGAAGTTTATGTAAAAATTCCATAAAAAGAGCCACTTTCAGTATAAAATCATTACATTTTGGCTATATTCCAAAATACTACCTATAGTTGAACTTTCTAGTATCCAATAATGTATAATTCTTTTTGATAACTTTGTTTAAAATTTCTAACTTTAAAATTACATCGACATTCCACTATTTTGAGTCACAAATATGACCACTGACCACTGTATTAATACAGTGCTTTCGAAAAGTAACGAATAAATTCATTATTTTTGAAATTGAGATCTCCTGACACGTCGATTTTGTTTTTAAAAAAAGGCACTTTTTGACATACGACCCATATTTGTGACGTCATCGTTGTTCGAGATATGACGTTATCGACAATTTTTTTAAATAACAACCCCCAATTTTGCACATGCCATTTGAAAGAGCGTGTCATTCTACATACATACATCATGAAAAATTATGGTGTTACATAACAAAAATTTCAAGAAAATAATGTTTGAAGATTTTAAAATTTAATTTTCACAATTCACCATTCCTATTTTAAATAAGTAGGTATACTAAATACTTAGTAACTTTTTCTATCACTTTGATTTGTTTACTGGTACACAGGTGACAATTTTGAAAAAGAAAATAGTATAATTTTGTCGGACTTTGACTCTATTTAACATAGAGATAATATACTTTATCCGAAAGCTACAAAATCATTTGTAGTAGTTTGTAGTAACCTTCATTTGTAGTCGCATTCATTTCATTTGTATATAGGTCCTCAAAATATAAAGTAGTTGCATACATGTAATCTATAATTTTTTCATTACAAGGCAACATGAAAAGATAGCTCAAAATGTTTGTTTTTGCTATTTAACGGAGGAGCTGGTTACATAATATTATAGCATTATTTCGTTTTAAAACTCAAGGTTGCGGCTATATAATCATAATTTACTCGGTACATACTTAAACAGCGCTGTAACGAACCTGTATATATTAATAAAATCGAAAACATTGCAATTAAGTACACCTTTGATAACGCGGCCAACAGCAATTTATTTTGCAAAACTTATTAACGAAGTACCAGTATGATTGCTTTTCAAATTTATAAATTTATAGGTTCCTCGATAAGCTATTTTTATGCGAGATTACAGCATCCGATTTGACGGTTGCTAATTTAACAACAAGCGTGAAAGTGCGCGATTTTTTTATAAAAAATTATTGGTTCAGTTAACGCAGTTATTGCTATTAAAGTTGTCAAATTAGGTTAAGTGCTTTTCTGATAATTTTAACATGAATCGGTAGAGAAGTAAGAAGTGTTCTTCTTTCTTGTAGTGTAACTGTTAATTCATTTTGCTATTGAATATAATAGTTTGCAATTCAGTTCATATCATCAGTAAATTTGAGCTCAAGAGTAAGCTCGGTGTTTAAACCGACCTTGTGGAAAAAGAAACAAACATATTTACCTTGTACATATGTAGTAGAATTTAAAAATTACTTGATGCGATCGGAGCTTAAATATGGAACTATATTTGTTTCATAAAATGATTAATTAGTAATAATATATAGCAAACTGGCGCTAACTATTCACAATAACATTGCAGAAAAACAAACGCATGTGGCTCAAACTCTCCGCAGTGCGCCGGTGTCATCAAATATATTTTTTCGAAAACTGTCATCAAAAGTCGATATTTTCATTAAATTTTCAGTTGATTTTTTGTCACCTAACAACAAAATATGTTTATGTTCTAGAACGCCAAAGTCTTTTTCGTTGTAGAATTTAAAACAAATGTCAAAAATAATTTGTTATTTTTTCGAAACTTATGATTTTATTAATTAAACAATATACAGTTTAAATAACATAACATTTCAATACAGCAGTAACTATTGTAAACAAGACGATTATAATTTATTTTGTACAACATGTAAATTGAAAGTGCCGATATTGCAGTGAGTTAAATTTATGCCAGATTCTGTGCTGTCACTTATTGTTAGGTTTTAGTTACTTAAGTTTTAGTTCTGGGTGTTCAATGAGGCTGCAGTAGTTCCGTAGGCTCTGCTGAAGATGGTAACAATTTATTTGCGATTGAAATTTAATTTTTTTGTAGAATCATATATATATGTTTCCGCTACCGTAGTAGGACGTCAACCCCCATGTCGTTTAATGGTGGTAATATCGGCCCCTGCGTCGTCTAACAGAATGGCGGAAGAACATCTAAAGCAGTGCCCTGTATAAGTTCCGGATGAGACATATTGATAAAAGTTGCTATTTCTTTTGGCACATTCCTTATTTTATTGACTTCAACCAATTGGTCAGCACATTTTTCTCTAACGCACTACACCAAACATTTTTGATTGTAGTAACTGTCGGACGTAAAGAACAGTATTTGCGGTATATCTTCATTTGGTCTAGACTTGAAATCACGAAACATCTGTTACTATGAGTTTTGGAATCGGGAATAATAATTGAATCTATCTTATATCATCGATCGTTATCTTTAGTAGCTCTCATTTTTTGTCAAAGCTCCACATACACCAATTATTAAAATGACCTGAAAAGTTGCTCAAAATTAGTTAAATCGATCGATTTATATTAATTTGAATTACCTTTTCTGACAGAAATCTATTATCAGGTGATCCAACTGATTTATTTTTCAAATATGGTAATAATTTTGGAAATTTTCTGATATTTACATTTTCTTTGGCATTCAGAGTACGAATATACTGACCATAACGTCGAAGGTTTAATTTTATTTTCGAAATAGCCAGTAATACCGCTTTGGACACTTTTTGAATTGTCTTCGAACCCATCCACCCTTTGAATTCGTTGTAGGCAATTTCGTACTGTCTCGACGATTTTTTGGGGATTAATTGTGAAACAGTACCTTATGCCGCGTTCAATACTTCCCCAGGTAAAAGCTCGTCTTCACTTTCTGATCTCATTTTGTATTTGACAGTCTTAGAATATTAATTACAATTTATAATTCTGACTATTTTTTCAAACTACTAATTTTTATTGATTATTAGATTGCTATCGTTTTGTCTTATAGTGTCCGGAATTGACGAACGCATATGTTCATTCGGGCATTTCCGCCGATTTAGCTGCTGTCTTTTGGCTGTTAATCTCACACCGGTAATTAAATTGTTGTACATAACACAATTGTCTTATTCGAAAAAATATTGTTTGTAACTTGAACGCGAAATGCTTTTGCGTTCTCGAGTGGATAACTTCCATTATTTAACGCAAAAGTATCATTTCGCGTTTTAGATACAAAAGTAATAATTTTTATCCCACTTCTGAAATTGTAGTTCGGCGGGCGCTTTAACCAGCTCGCCGTTTGTATTAACTGTGCTATTCCTATACCCTTCTTACAATGGCAAATGTAACTCTTCAAAACAGCAACGTGTGAGAACGATACATACATATACAATTACTGTAAAATAGGGATAAACAATGCATATTTGAAATTATTATATTACTAACTACATTGAAAGCAGACTTGGCATGAAACTTTTATTTTGTATTACTGCATTTTTCATGTAAACTTAAAATAAGCAATAAAATTAACACATTTCCTAATGAACCAATTGCAGAATACATCTGTTGAATGTAATTTTTAGATGAAATATAGTATACTGAATAATTTAAAATTATTTTAATTATATGAACCAAAATGAGTGCGAAATTGGAGGCTGACATATTGTACGTATCTGATAGCACATAACATGAAGTCATGAAGTATATATTGTTAAGACAGAGGAGTTTAGCACTATTTTGAAAAAATAATTTTGTTGATGATAACAAGGATAATCATCTTTACAATTCAGAGGATTCATTTAATAAACATTCGTCATGGTTGTGTTTTTTCTTAGACGACAAACGTAAAAAGCTATAAACTTAATGGTTATCGTTTTAAAAAGGCGAATTCAAGTACCAAAGCCGTTTACGAAGAGCATACCTCAAAAAAATGTATCTGGAATCAGCTCATGAAATTTAATTGTGTCCGATATCGATGAGTCACACGATATATATAAATTTTAACAGCGTTCAACGGCATCTCGTCCAGCAACATGTCGCGATAATTTCGTCATAAACATTACTCGCTGAGTCACTTGTAACTAACCGTCAATTTTCCAACATCAGATATCCGTAAAAGACATAATACGTCCATAAGGTTGGAAATGTTCTTAATAATGGCGCTTTATGTTAATTACCTAAACATATGTACCGTGAAAGTCATAAAGGTTATACGATTATTTCTAAATATAATTACATCTACTGATATGATTAGGTATAACGATGTAAGCGATATTTTTTGTAATAATTGACATTTCTGTATTAATGGAAATTACTAAAGGCCATTAATAAAACAATGAAAAGCTCATGGCATACAAAATTTTATTATCAAAGATATTTAGATTTAAATCTGCTTAAAGACCACTTTGCTGTGAACACTTAGAAAATACTAACTAAATAAAACTATAAAAAAATGTGACGTTTTTAAACTGAAGCACCAAAATAGCATTGCATATTATGGAGCTCAGTTTTCAAGTTATTTACAGTGTGATGGAGGAGGGAGTCTCTCAATATTGCAAAGGGGTGTTCGGGGAGCAAAAGTGAACAAAAAAGCCTAATAAACATATGGTCGCATATCAACAGTTACTGAGATAGCAATGAAAATATTTTTGCCCGAGTTAATTATTGTAATGCATCAGTAGAGAAAAGTGTTTATTCTGTAGGTATTAGAAATTATAACATTTAATTAAAGATCTAGTAAACCGAAATTAATGAATTCAATTTTTAAATATACCACCGTCCGTCACAATGCATGCTTCAACTCGTTTGTGGATTGCACGGGTAGCTTTTGAAGTGCACGGTGATTTTCTCTTATGAGTGCTGCACAATTGACAATCCGATCGAATAGCGCCTCTTTTGTGTTCACTTTTGTTGCATATATGTACTAATGATTTAAACCATCCTCAAATACAACAATCAAAGAAATTCAAATCTGGTGACCTTGGTGGCCAATTTTGGAAACCACCTCGGCCAATCCAGCGTTGTGGAAAGCGATTGTTAAAATGATTGATCACAACACGACGAAAATGGGCAGGGTATGCTTATAGTACATGGTTTGCCTAATATCCAATGGAACATCGTCCAGTAGATCTGTCAAATTATTTTCTAAAAATTCTACATATCTAGCTCCAGTAAGACGACCATCTACCACAACCGATGCTGAAAGTTACTTTCCACCGTGGCGTGCGGATTTCCATCTGACCAACGATGTTTATTGTGATCCAATTGCAAAAATGCAACCGCAAATCATTATCATCGTCCTGTCTGGATACGCTGAATATGGAAAAGGTTTTAAACCATTTTTGTGAATGACTTCCCATGCCGTAGTTTGATTAATTTGGAGACGGGTTGCAATGCGCCTTGTACATACATCCGGGTTACGTTCTACCATATTTAGAATTTCTTCTTCCACTGCTAAACCAGGACTAGCTTGCCTCTCAGATGTAATTCTCACACTGGGAAACATTCCAGTTTCACGTGCATTGTTGAAGACTGTCTGTAGTAGTAGTAGTAGTGCTGTAAAAGTCGGGGGATGCTTTTTTCAAGATCATATAATATTTTTAATTACTACAAACGAAGTGTTACTACAAATGATAATCTATAAGAATCACAAAGAAAAAAATGATTTTTTTTAAAAGTCGGATGACAGGTTCGCATAGCCTTCCTGACCTTGTATTTGTGTATGTTTATTTATTTATAAACCGCATTTCTCTGTATGTCAGCAATTTTAAATTTAGCGTTTATGTCGTACAAAATGGATTCAATAAGTTTCAAAATGTGAAAAGCTTTTAAAAAATTCTTCTAGCACCAATTTAGGAAATCATGAAAATCCTCTTACGGCAGCACTGAAATATGACTTCTTTTATTGAAAATCAATCAATACATAATTTTTGCTTTATTATTCCTGCAAAGAAATCTGTATATTTTACCATCTTTTAATAAAAAGAAGTTAAGCGACAAGGATACATTTTGTACATAAAACAAAAGTGACTGTAATGACAATGATGATTTTCTCGATTCCCCAACATTTTCTTCAATGGTTCTTACTTCGTTTTGCCTTCTACACGTGGATATGTCGAACTTTTCCTCATGCAATAATTTTGGTGAAAGTTTAGCGTCTATTAGAATTTAAATTCTATCAATTAGCAAAACGACTTGGATTGAATATAAATATTTGCATACTGGTATTTCCTACGTATAGGTAGTTTACCTACGGGAAAAAGCAGACTAACTATTAATGCTGGACCTGAAGTACTACGTTTTTATAAATACATATAATTTTTAATGCGACAGATACATTCTATCTCACACTATAAAAAATGATAGCCTGGTTTCATTCCTGATTCTTTCATTATTCTGTAAGTTAGTAATCGTAGTATTATACTTTTATCGAACTATATATAGTTTATATTTATTCCAATTTATTGATAATGATAACTTTTGATCTAGAAGAATAATTGGGTTAATGTAACTAGATCAGTACGTTCTAAATAGGAATTATATTATATGTACGACATAAAAAAGTCGGATATATGTATATATATTTTCAAATTTTAAAATAAAACACTTTACCAGGCTATATTAGAATCTCTAAAATTAACTATTATTTTTAACAACTGTAGGTTTCATTTAAATATTTAAATTAATAGATATTTTTAGATACTTACAGCTGAGCTTACAGTCTATCTATAAATTGTAAATAGTAAAGTTCAAACATTAATTAATTCATTCATAACTTGTTTTATTCAAATGAATACACTACCTAAGGTCTGTGATTAAGAAAAAGCTCCCATAAATAATCTACTAGGACGAAATGACAAATCACCGTCTGACAACCACACTTTTGCCATTTCCATTTTATTAGAATAACTTCATATAAAAATGTCGATTTCAGAAAAACATGGACATAGTTTGGTTGTCGTACGAAATGTCAAACAGCAGTATACCAGAAAGATAGGCATATACTATACTTATACATTTGTAAAAGAAGGATAAACAATGTATCTTTCTCGTATAGTGCTAACCACATTTCTTTTAGTACCAAAGCAGTCTTCAATATTTTATGGTTTACTCATGTTCAATAAAACGACAAAACTCAATAAAAACAAACAACATGAAATTTTTATTTTGTATTGTTGCATCACTTAGATAAACTAGAAGGAAACAATATAATTAACACATTTCCCAATTATCTAGAAACACAATTAGATGTGGCAAGTCTATTTACCAGACCATTCAACTCGCTATAATTTTTAGATTTTGACATTAAGTAAGCAAAATCGATTTTGATCTAAGATATAAGACCACGCAGTGTGGCTTCATTAATACTACACATTTGTACGGTACTTAAATTTTATCCCATTAATACAAAAAAACAGGGTGGTATTAAGGAATAGAGGCGCTCTTAGCTATTGCTTCTATAAATGCCACAGTTGTCCAGAATGAGCATTATTTGAGTAAGATGAATATAACATTGAAAAATATTCCCACTATAGTGAAATTTGGTCTCATGAAGCAGTTTGTGAAGCAGGTAAACATAGAAAGTGCCTCGAGTACCTATTCGGAAAACAATTCCCGTAAATAAGGCTATAAAAATATTGGCAGTTATCAGTTTCAAGTGAAATTATATTTGCTTTGTTTCCACAAACCATCGCTCAAACCTAAATAAATAATTTATATTGTTATTTTTCTTTCAAGATGAACGTGAGGGTGACCACCATGGATGCGGAGCTGGAGTTCGCTATCCAGCAGACGACGTCCGGCAAACAACTCTTCGACCAGGTGGTCAAGACCATCGGTCTCAGGGAGGTTTGGTTCTTTGGTCTCCAATACACAGATTCAAAGGGTGATCTCACCTGGGTCAAACTCTACAGAAAAGTGAGTACCAGTACAATGTTACAATACAATAAAGAATTGGAAACTCGAGAAATGTTATTTTCAAGAAAATAGTCAGAAGGTCATGAAATGTGAGTTTTGAATCGTTGGAAAAACGCGTATTAGTTTCTTGGTTAGTTTCCAATTCTCTAGAGTTTGATGTAGACGAAAACTAGTTTTCTTACATTAATATATACCAAGGAGTCATTTTTTTAGCGCATACCTACATCTCTATACAGGGTGACTCACAGCATGTGTCAAAAAATTTATAAAATTATTTTGTCACTTGTGTCCAAATGTTAACAGTTATTTACAGGATGTCGAAATTGAATGAGTTGTTGAGCTGAATGTTGAAAACATATGTTTTCGCAAGTTTTGGATCACCCTGTACAGTTCATAGCTTGCGGCAAATTAGATCAGCTATATTAACATTAAATTAAAAAATAATTTCAATAACCAGCTCCATATTACAGCTAGAATAATTTGATAGCCTATTTTTAAAGATGAAAAACTTTGATTACTTAGTTAATCCTATTCCCGAGAATGTTTAGATTTACAGACACTTTCATTGTATGCATTCCGCAATTGTAGCTTGTTTACACATTGGAAAACACAGAAACCCTTTTGTTGAACTGACATACAACTTCGAAATGCGATAATAAATGATGGATGTATTTGAAGTGGTCGGTTTACATTAAAAAAAAATATTGAAAGATAAGTTTGTTGTGTTCAAACACCCACGTTATTATTTACCATGTATGTGGATGTAATCGTGGCAGTGAGATTTCGAATACACAAACAACGGTTTGAAGACAAGTTTCAACGTACGGGTACTTTGTTGGGGCAGTACCTTTGCTCAAGGCCGACGTGCTAAATCGTGACGTCATCCTAGATGGCCTACGACTATAGTCCATGTTACATTACAAAAACAGTGTTTTCATTTTTTCTTATAAAATACTCGTACGACTTTATTTATCAAAAATAAATAGTTTTACTTAAGTAACCATGTACTGGTCCAATTTTTTTAGTTTCCTTGGGTTATTTTAGAACTTCATGGAGTTATTTATAAATGTCTGATATCATTTGCTATATTGCATTTGCGAGTACAGGGTATCTCAAACTCGATAGCCTAGCGTGATTATTTTTAGGATTTGACATATACCTACACCTAATGACGTCATCAATTATATTTTTTCAGACATACCCTAACTTTTTTCTTCTTTTTTATTCTTCCGAACAGAAAATACATTTTCATTTCGTCGCAAGGTCTCCTCCAATATTGTAAAGGTTTTGTGATCAGGAATGGGTGCTCTACAAGATATAACTCTACAGCTCTTGAATAAATATTTTTATCTACTCCTATTAATTTATATATTAATTATTCAACTGCTTTTAAGCAATTAATAGTATCAATAAACAAATAGCGTGAGTTTTTATAGTGAGTTATTATAACTCACGTTGGGCTTCTACAATGATAATTCGGTGTGTAAATAGTGTACGCAGTAAATTCTTGGAAATTTTTAAGCCGATAAATACGTTCCATTGGTGTAAAATGGAAAGAATTTTTAACAAGTGGAAAGGAATGAATAATTAAAAATTATTAAATTGCCAACGCCTCTCAGTAAGTAAGTAATACAGAAAAATTTCTCTAATAAAAATTTATTAGGAAAAAGACAGCTTTTTAACAGCAAAAAAATATATAATTGTTGACGTCATTAGTCGTTCCATCAAATATTTTCGATTGAAAATGGAGCTTACCCCATCTCATTTAACACCAGTGTCCCAAATTTTATTTAAATGTTTTATGTCCTCACAGTGGGTCCATACGAATTTGAGACACACTGTACTTTGAGATATAAATAAAGCTCAGCACTTACCGAAATATTAAAGCTATCCGTAAAACAAAATAAATCTAGAATACTCAAATCAAGTTGTATAAAATATTGCAATTGTCTCGTGTTCAACTGTTCGTCGAGGCAGGCTTGATTTATGGTAAACTTTTGCCAAAATTTTGTCCCGAACAGCTTTTTTCATTTCTATTGTAAACATTGCGCAACATAGCTATCATATTTGTTCTTGGAAATTAATATTTGCCGGTAAACTTCGTATGAATGCAAATCGCTTCACTGTCAACTTTACCATTCTATTAGCATCGCGATGATTTATTTTGTATTTATAATTCATATGCGATAAGACAGTAATGTGACGTAATCACGAGACGATGGTACTATAGTATTGTAATAAAATGTCAGAAAACACGATAAGATAACATCACCATTGTTACAAATATAGAAAATAACTTTGCGATAATAATTTTTTTTATAGTCGTATTCTATTATTTTATTTTTACACAATTACCTACCCATGTTCCTAGAACACTATAAATAACGTGTGTTTATATGTGAAGATGTTAGTAACGTCTTCAGTCACCTTTTGAATATGGATTCTAATTATTGTTTGTTGTATACACGTGTACATAATATTAGAAATAGGGTTGACGAGGAAAATTTTCTTCTGAGGAAACTCTTATTTCCCGTCAATCGAGTCATTCAGCATATTTTTTTGTTGCAGTTTGTGATTTTAGTGCGATCGTATTTTAAAAGGAAGTATCTAATCGTTGCAAAAGCAAATTAGTGTTATTAGGATTGCACTTTTTGTTATTAGAAACACTAAACGAAAGCAATCAAAATTTATATATTGTAAATTATGTATATTACGCTAGAATTTCAATACGGGAAGCTTTTAACAAAAACAATGAAGCGCGACAAATGTCTTCGACTCAAAACAAATAAATATGTGTAAAATCAGTTTAATAATAATTTATATGTATAATACTCGTATCCTTTTTTGAATTTATTCTTGATTTAATGTTTAAATTCTTAGATACATATACCTACGTACCTTTAAAACTAAACGAGATACCATAAAGTATGTACTGTACGTCTTTTTAATACCGAGTTTATAGATTGATCATTTTTAGTTTTACAAGGTGGTTCAATAAATCAAATCAAACTACTAAATTCTAATAAAGTTACGGAAATTAATATATAATTTAATAAAACAAATGTTTTATTTTGTTTTGTTGTAGGTACTTACCTAAATAAAACTCTTTTTTTAGAAACCAAATCATTCCATGTTATTATCAATTTTGTAACATAATAAATATATACATATGTTTTAGTCACTTAAGTACCTACCTGTCAACATTATTTGAAAAACCTAGCTGAGACGATGATTTCGTTTAAGAACTTACCATTACATTTTTTACACCTCTCATTTCAGCACTTACAAATTAGGAATTTGTATTAAAATAGTCCATTAACGTTATAAGCAGTGTGAATAAAAGTTAAGCAAAAACTTCGTCTAAAACATTGAATTTTATTCACAGAGCTTGCTAAAATATACAGAAGAAAACGCTTCATAAAAATTAGGAAAATGGTATAATTTGAGGTTTGACCATGTGAATGTTAATTTTCGTGACAGTTGTTCCTCATCATAGTTTAGACAGAATAAATATTTACCATGCGCACATATCTTATCCACTGGTTCAAAGTCCTCTAGCTGTTTGCCTCACCCAGGTGAAAATTAGAATATTTATGCAGGTATTAATAAGTGTCTGTTACATAACGTTTCTTATTCATAACTGCATTCCAAGTGAAATTTTACGCCGAGATATTCCAGTCTATAATGCTTGAGTGACACCTATGGTGGTTTATGATATATACCTAATATTATCATCGATATTTATGAATGATGATATTCGTTACATTATCTCAAATAGGTATCAAACATAACCGAAAGGTGTTCATTAAATTCTATTTAAAAAAAAACGAAATAGTTCATTCATTTAAGTTTCCAGTTGGTCTTAATTGCTATTTTAGGGAGTGTATATCTCCAGTTTATATTCAGTGACAGACTGCGTTAATGAAAATAGATTGTCGGTCGTCATTATGTCCCAAGTGTTACATTTTGGAATCTATTAGAGATATAGCGTTTTAGAACATATTAAGGGTTAAGTGGATATCAGTGTATGTACACGCCATAGGGAGGAGGCTACCAAAGCTTTTATATAGTTTCATAAACAGCCACTCTGACAGTTATTTAGAGCCTGTGGTGAAGGATTAATTAAAAGTAAATGGTGGAGGTGTTGACGGGGATTTAAGTGTTTAGAAAGTATGTTTGGAAGAGAAGCAGAAGAGCATGTAACATTTGGGATCGTTTACTTAAAGGCGCTGTATTCTTGAAATAGTGTTTTCTACAAATACAAGTAATTTTGAACATGTAAGAACTGATTAATATAGAGCTTAGCAAATAGCAGGAATGTTATCTCATGCCATCTGCGAATATTCAAAGGTACCGAAGTAAAATGAATATACAGGGTGTCCCATAAGTTATGGGCCATAGAGCAACCGGAGATAGTAGACATAAAAATATGTCTTTTGAGACAGACTTGCCTAAGTAATATATGTTACTATTTAAAGAATTACAGGGTGTTGAAAATTAAAATAAATTTTCGAAAAATGATGATAACTGAACGGACATAAAGTGATAGGGAAAAATTTTCTGCATGAATGGCCCTTGAGACGGTTGATTTACCAATTCCCATAGAAGCTTCCAAACGCCTAGTGCTTACTTCAGGATTTTCTGCGATATGCACCAATATATTATCTTCTTCTTGTTCGAACGTTATACTTTTCGGTCGTCCACCAGAATTTTTAGTATAAAATGACACCGTTTCTTTCACCTAACTGATTGAATATTCTTTAAAATATTTTTCGGTGGTTCACTTCGTCTTCTTTTGTATTTACTAAACACCTTGTAGAATGAAATTACTGTGACGTAGCGGGGGCCGTAAATGCATAAAGTATACACCGAACAGGATACGGTCGATAGGTATTATTAGAAAACTGATGTCCGCGACCAAAATAAATTATTGTAGTTTCACTTTGTCTGGTCGGTATATAATTGTACGAGTTAATGCATTCGAAGTTTTAAATTCGAGTCCGCCTACCTACACCTTGACCGTAAATAATAAAAACGCTTGGTGTTTTCGTCTATTTTTAAACCTGTCTTCACTCAGATTAATAAATCTCCATCTTACAGGGTGTAACGTGGTGGAAATCCAGAAATTAATTGTATTGTCAAAAGCTCTCCTATGGTATAAATATTTTACAGTTGCGCTTGTAAGTTATCCCAATTCGTTTCTCCATTTTTAGTTTGTTGCAAACATTGAATTTGATGCATTTTACCAATTTTTTTTCGGTTATTTTGTCATTTTTTTAATTGTATCTGTGTTCTTTGTCGATACTACAGTGTTTTTAGTCATTCTTATAGGGTTCCGTTTAAATTGTACTAGTATAGTATTTTTGTTTTCACATAAAATTATTTTTTTCGCATTATGATACTCTATCTGCATTCCTGAATGATCTTGGACTAGCCCTTGCTGATGAAATTTACTTTTTGAAATTTCCAACTTATTGACGAGGTTTTGCTCGATATAACCTTCAGTCACACTAGTTGACTGCCATCCTACATGTGTTTTACGTGTTTGAATATCCGCTCCACTGTCAGCGAGGAAGATCCTCCTCAAACAATGGTCAGTGTGACTGGAAGCATCTGAGAGTTTAAGTATTCTGCAACTCTTTGGGGAATTTGGGAAAAACTATTGATTTCAACTGGTTGTATCGCGCACTTACTTGTTTGGGTCTCAGTACTTACGATAAATTTCATATTCATTGCACTCTGATCCTACGGCAAATACACATTTCTTTTTGATTTTGGCATCATCTAAAATTATACCCAAAATTTTCCCCATGTCTATATCTTTTACAGTTAAACTGGATAATTCTGCACGCTGACATGCCCGTTTTAAACCAAATATTTGCACCACTTTCATTAATAACAACTTATCATCTGGAGTCTCTTCTAAAAACATAGTAACGTTTTCCATAGTCAAAACTTTAGACTATGGAAAACGTCGTTGCTTCGTATATGTCATTTTGACGTTTTAAAAAGGCAAGTCGCTTTTTATATTTTGATATATCCATATTTTCATTTATTTGTATAGTACTTTTCAACATGGAATATGTAGACCATAAATCTAAAATAACGACAGACGTTGTATGAAAAACACTAAAATGTCTATGAAAAATAGCTTGCCTTCTCAAAAAAATACGTTAGCATTACACTTTCATCAGTTCTTAGTCCGTTTTTCTTTGTCTTCCACTTGTCTTTAACAATTAAAATAGAGAGGAGCCCAAAAATTTTCCGGCTTATTTGTAAGACCCTGTATACAGGGTGATTGGAAGAACCCCCAATACTCGAAAGGGGTGTTCAAGGGGCAAAAGTGGACAAAAAAAAAACTAATAAACATATGGCCAAATATCAACCAGATAGCAATGAACATATTTTTACTCGAGTTAATTATTGTAATGCATCAGTGGAGAAGTGTTTATTCTCTAGGTGTTATAAATTATAAACATTGATTAAAGATCTAATAAACCGAAATTAATGAATTAAATTTTCAAATATACCACCGTCCGCCTCGATGCATGCATCAGCTCGTTTGTCGGTTGCACTGGTAGCTCATTAAAGTGCACGATGATTTTCTCTTATGAGTGCTGCACAATTGACAATCCGATTGAATAGCGCCTCTCTTGTGTTCACTTTTGTTGCATATGCTAATGATTTAAACCATTCCCAAAGGCAGTAATCAAAGGGATTCAAATCTGGTGACTTTGGTGACCAATTGTTGATTGTTAAGATGATTGATAACACGACTAAAATGGGCAGGGGCATCATCATACTGAAAGTACATGTTTTCTCTACTATCCAATGGAACATCGTACAGTAGATCTGCCAAATTCTTTTCTAAAAATTCTACATATCTAGATCCAGTAAGACAACCATCTAGCACAACTGGGCCAAATAATTGATTATTATTCATACCACACTACACGTTAATGCTGAACCGATACTGAAAGTTACTTTCCACCGTGTTATGTGGATTTTCATCTGACCAACCATGTTCATTGTGACAATTATTTACTCACGAGTGAATTGAACCTCATCAGTGAACAAAATGTATTTGTAAAATATGGTTTGCATTTATCCAATTGCAAAAATGCAATCACAAGTCATTATCACCGTCCTGAAGATTCTGGACGCGCTGAATATGGAAAGGGTTTAAACCATTTTTGTGAATTATTTTCCATGCCGTAGTTTGATGAATTTGGAGACGGGTTGCAATCCGTCTTGTACGCCGGGCTACGCTCTACCATATTTAGATTTTTTTATTTTCTTCCACTGCTAGACCAGGACCAGCTAGCCTCAGGTGTAATTCTGACACTGGGACACATCCAGATTCACGTGCATTGTTAAAGGCTGTCTGGAATACATTCCTATCTGGCACTCTTCTGTTCGGAAAGCGACGTCGATATTCAGCAACTGCTCGATTAGCGCTACCGTTGCAATACCCATAAATAAAAATAATATCAGCATTTACAATACCGACTAAACGAACGCACATGTAAAAATAAATGCAACAGTTATTAAATCACAAACGTCAAAATAAATGTGATAATTAGTAATCACTAATGTGAGTTTGGTTTAGAATGACCTGCTCAAAATAAAATATCAAATAATAACTTTCGCAAAAATAACAATAAAAATATTTTCATTGCTGCTATCTCGGTAACCGTTGATATTCGACCATATGTTTATTAGGCTTTTTTGTTCACTTTTGCCCCCTAAACACCCCTTACGAATATTGGGGGTTCCCCCCAATCATCCTGTATATGTAATTTCCTGGTACAGTTCTCACTGTAACTCGGATGCAAAATGAACATTATATCATTCCTTAGTAACTATTCTAAGGCGAACAATGCTGCAATAATTAACTTAATTTTAGAAAGTTTTGCACCTTATACACAAGTTTGAATTTATTTCTAACATGCAAATATACTGTCATTCAATCTCATGTCCATCCATTATGTCAAAATGAGTCTTTCGTTACTATATTTTTTTTTTCAGAGGCATTTTCTTATTATATGTAATGTCCTCCTTATTTACTGAAAATTATTTAAATATTTGATATAGCATTTTAAAAAACTAATAAAATGTAAAGCAAGATTATTCGTTGACTTGGCAACATCTGACCCACACGTTCACTTTAGCTACCTGAGGTGGGTGTGGCACGACCTTAAAGGTCATCTATTATGGAGGATGTTGCAGGCACCTCACTAAAGGTGCAAAATTCTCATTAAAAAAAAAAACCTATATGCGTTCTGGGTACATTTGATATTAATAACATTGTTGGGAAACCGCCTCGCTAACCACCAAGGTAAAATCTGATTTAATTTATCCAACGCAACTGTTGAGCTCGTGTGAAATTCGTCTTATTAATAATTTATTTTATTGTTATAGCAGTGTAGATTGCGTCAGCCGTAAACAATTTGTCTTGATCGTATTTCCTCAGAATATTATACCGAGTGAGTCAGGGTTTAGGTGAGTCAACAAACCCTAGTAGTCGTGTTGCTTTGGCAAAGAAAACACACGTACGCTACTGACTTCATTAATATAACGATAAAATATAGGTATAGATAATATAAATTGGACATAATTTGTTTTATGGTCGGTTTATCAACGGAAGTTTAAAGTAAATCCCTTAGCAACAACTAATCAAAAGCAGCATATCTTAGCAACGAAACTCGATTTGGTTCAAACGTTATTAAATTTCATTTGATCAAGTAAGCGTTGGCTATGTGAACCTGGCCCCCGACTTTTACAAATTCAATTTTTTATTTGTGATTCTTTTAGATTCTCGTTTGTGGCAATATTTTTTTCGTTTGTAATAATTTCAAAAAATATATATATGACCTTAAACCTAGTTTTTCAAGGTAAAACAACTTTTTTTTTACACATTTTGTTTAAATTACTACGAATAAAAAAATGTTTACTAAAACATAAAGAAGTTGAATAATCGCTGAAAGTCAGAGGCAGCCGTAGGCAAAGGCGTGCGTGATATTTTTTGGAAAAAGTTGTAAAGCAGATTTTAACAAAAGTTCCATTAGTATTAATTCATTGATTGACATTTAACTATTAAAACATTCATTTTATATAAATTAATACATACCAAACGACTGTGGTTAAGAAAAGCTCCCATAAATAACCTTCATCGACGCCAGTGTACAAGCATGTAGAATATCAAATGTCAAACACCGTTTGTAAAATAAGGATGATAACGCATCTCTGACGTTCTTCAACAGCCGTTGCCACTTTTTTCAGTAGTAAAAGTGTTTCCAATATTTTATTGTAGGTGTATTGTTCAATAAACAAAATAAACATTAAATTTTATTTTGTGTTGTTTTATTACTTAGGAAACACGAAATAAACGATATAATTACCTCAGAAGCATGCATAAAAACTGAATTAGAAAATTTTATCAAAAAATGCATAAAGATAAAAGAAATCGCCATGGGAAATCTAGAATCTTCGCGACTCGCGACAGTCTTTGTGGAGGAAAAATGGCGAATTTTTAAGTCCAGTGCTGGAGCGAGAGTAACCTACAGGTTTTAATATACAGGGTTAACTATAAATAAATACAAATATTTTAACAGGGAATAAAGAAAAATAAGAATTAACGGAATCGCCCATTAAAAAAATTCCAAACTTATTTGTAAAGCGAAAATTTTTTTTCGAAACATATTAAACCTTAATTTATTGCCGACTCTGGCAGCTAGCGCACGTTTGACTTTTAGATCAACCAACAGTAGTTTGTTGTCATAATTAAAACCGTGTTGAAACTCTGTACGTTTACGTTTGTGATTTTTTTCTTTAGTTCTTAATGCCTATTTTGTAATTTTAAGTATTTTGTAGTAATTAAATAAAGACTTTTCTATGGAGTTCAGATATTTTCCTATAATAACGTTCGCCGGTTTGTTTTTCTAGGTTATCGGACAGGATTTTATAATTAATGACTGCCTTTCTACAATAGAAAATGCTGTAAAACACGACTGCATGGTAGTTGACATATCTAAGATCTAAACCGTCTTGGACGATGCTCATCATAGATGCCGAAAGGAGGGTTTTGCCCCATTTTTTAAACATCGAGCTAGAATCCAAAACAATTTTTTTTATTGTATTTTCGGCTTTACTGAGCACGTGGTTAAAATGTTTGTACTTAGTCATAGTTAATAATCCTGTATAAGAGTTTTGTATATTACTACTTTTCTTAATTATCTAAAAATGTTTATCATATTTTTAAATAATCAGTGTTGTGCTATTTTTTTCGTCAAAAATCCTAAGATCATTCAATGTCCATGTAGGTAGTTTTTTCAAATGTATATCAAGTTCTAATTAAGCAGATCTTATATTATATACAAAGCAAATGCATTTTTTTATTTTTTTTTCAAACTTTAACATCTCATATTTATATGAGTTAGTCAATAAAAAATTCACTGCTAAAAATGCACATACAAAATAAATAAATATTCTATAATGTCTGCGTATCGGGGAGGAAGAGAATTAGCAACCAATTAAGGTAATTAATATAAAAAAAATTACCTGTTATATAATTAAAAGTAGGCATAACAAATTGAGACCATACCGTAAGCTTCAGTATTTTACAGTATAATAAAGAGATGTAATTTTGAGGTGCACAATTTCCGGCTTTAAATTGGTAGTGAATGAATTTCTAGTGTACACATTTTTAAAAGGTTTTATTACTATTATTATTTTTTTTTTAATTAAAAGTAGTTCAGAGACGTTCTTTTTCCTTTTTCAAATGCGGTAAGTTGTTCTGCTGTTTCAAATTTCGAACCGGATGGTGCGATTTGGTTTATCAAAGCTCGAATATTTCCATCATGACATTACTTCCTTTTAGTTAAAAGTGACAAGAAAGTAAAATAATACTACCGATTGTTGAATTCCTGAAATGCCTCGCATTATTATAGTAGTATTACCATAAACATATGGATTACAGCTTAATTTTGTCACTGATTACTTTTTTTATCTTATATTGCACATTTTTTATACATATATTTATCTAACCCAATAATATCAATCTTGATAAAATATTATTCGGGTTCCTCACGGTAATAATAAATTCAAAACAATTCGCAATACATCATTTGATTGAAGTTGAAATAAAAAATTGGTGGATGGCAGTTCATGTTGAGAGCTATAGCAGGTTTTGAATCCACCATACTTACAACTTCTACTTACTACGTGTCTATCATAATTCAGTTATATCTGAATAAAACGTTACACTTGTTGCATTTCTCTTATTATATGCACACCTAATTAAAATTTAAATTAACCATAACGACCGCTGCTGCCATCTGAGCATAAAATTGAGTCTTGAATCCAGTTAGACGTGTTCCTGATTGGTCACTGTTATAAAGGGTACAGACATATGTTAATAATAATAACGAATTGCGAAGTGGAATATCTTTGTTTTCTTCATATTAGGTATTAAATGTTCAGAATTTTATAAATATGTTTTCTATACCTAGTATAAAAGGATGTCATATCGGTATTAAAAGTAACAATTCTAGTGATTTGATATACCAGGTGTTATAAAAAAGACACACAAGACACATACAGGGTTAACTATGACTTAGTACAAATATTTTAAGAGGAGATAGGAAAAATTCAGAACTAACGGTATCACCCTTCAAAAAAATTCCAAACTTATTTATAAAGCGAAAAAAAATTATTTTCAAAACCTTATTAACCCCTAATTTCTCGCCGACTATGCCGCCTGTCAGCTGCGAGGTTAGGTATATTCTGGTAGTGACAGAGCACCGCGTTGCCACGTGTAACGATTTACGGCGCTTTTAAAGAAAGTTTTATTTACAAAATACTAGATTATTTAATGAGAAACACGATATGGTAGCACTGAGAATAAAACCTACCTTACTGATACTTCCAGGACTGATATTTGGAGATTTAAAAAAAGTTGAATTTTTTTCTGTTTTCTAACTTGTTTACATCATAACTTGTCGTTGTAAAAATTGTTGTACTTGCTGGGGACCTCTTGATTTCCTTCGACCATTTCATAAATACACAAATACTTTTTTTCTGTTGGTATATTTATTATTGTAGTTTAAAAATGCTTTATTTTTATGTCACTAAGTAAAAAAGAAGTTACAAGAAATTTTAAAAAGTATGAAATTGGTTCTTTTTTATTTTCAAGTTAGGTACATACGTATTTAAAACTCCAGCACGTGTAAAACAACATTCATGGACGTTGTACAATTCGTACAAATGTACGAGGATTTGGCATATTCTGTCTACATATTTCTAAAACGTCTTTGATATTCTGCTGCTGCAAGATATGCACTTTCGTCGCACTTCCCATAAATTAGTACCATATCCGTAATTTCCGCGATTACACGAATTTGAATGTGCGAAAAACAAATACTGAAAACTAATCAAAATATTTGCGATATTTGACGAATCTTCCGACGCTGGCGCCATCTGTAAGTCATTAGCGCAAAGTGCACTAAAGCTCGTTCCATTTTTTAACTTATTATAGAATTAAATATTAATAATACTAATAATAGTAACGATATTAACAATAATCCACCATGTTTGCATGCATGTTTAAATTTCCCGAGGCGTTTACAGTGCTCTGTAATATTACATTTCTGACCACTACTGCTGTTTGACATTTATTTGGAGAGTATTAGAAACAATGCAACCAACAACACGGCATAGGTTTATATCGACTGACAAGTGCTGTGTGCGTGTAATCCCGTGTCACGGAGGAAGTGTCAAAACAATACTAGGATGAAGATAACCCACGATTGTACACAAAAGAATAAAATATTGATTATATTGATTGCCATAAGAATATTTATCTGAATAATATTAGGTTCTCGGTGGTGGCGGACTGAAGACTGAACGGTTGTGTTGACATTGTAATTTTAGTTTTCCGTTTTTAGTGACAGTTTCAGTTTTAAACGTTTTATTTATTAAATAATGGATAGTTGCGATATATTCGAACATGTGCAGTTTTCCACAATTTTCTTTAAACGTACGTGGACATATTTTCTAGAGTTGAGAGCAATGCAGTGGAGTTACAGTTATCGGACAAAATTTTTTAAATGAAAAACTGCCACGGGTGTATTCGAAGCTTTCTGTTAGTATTTCTTTCAATCAATTTTCTTAAAATAAATGGGCAATTTATTAACTCTACGCGAAGTGTATATGTTGTGGCGAGTAATTCTGACGGACCTGTAATGAGTGAAAATGAAGTTTTGGCAGTTTGGAACGAAGGAACGAAAAACGAATGCAAAATACTGTAGCTAAACGGATTAACTGTTATCTATCAGGTACTTAGGTATTATTATTAATAAATTAAATGTTTACTTTCGTTGTTTCTACATTCGGCAACGTTGTGAGAAACGACCGCATGGTAGTTGACATATGTAGCCATCTTTCAATCATAATGGCACTCCTTCAAATCACTTTTGGACTACTGGAAGAAATTTCATTAGATCTTGATTGATAAGTGGATCAACTAAGAACTAATGTTGAAAGTTGAAACTACATTTTATTACGAATATGTCAGCAGTGTGAGATTGTACATCCGAAGGGTAACTTTGTTCTTTTTTAAATAACAATCTACATATATTATAAAAATGTAAAGTGAGCTGCAGGTATATATATATCTAATATATAAAATTCTCGTGTCACAGTGTTAGACGCCATACTCCTCGGAAACGGCTTTACCGATTTTTATGAAATTTTATATGTATATTCGGTAGGTCTGAGAATCTGTCGTAATCTATTTTTCATACCCCTAAGTGATAAGGGTGGTCCACCCCAAACAATTTTTATTTATTTTTTTGGACAAAATTTTTTATTTTTATTTTTTTATGATGTGGCAGGAAAAAATACATACAACCCTTAATTTTCATCCTTATATCACAAACCCCTATTTTTTTAATAACCATTTCAGTAATTTAATCATTTTTAACCCTGGTCGATAACTGATCGATTATCACTAGATCAGTTATCCCCGCCAAACATCTACCGGTGTCACTTCTCACCCAGTAAACAGTACGGAATAGGGATGAGAACGAAGCCGGTCTCCTGTCTCTCACACAATAAGCCTTCTCTCACTCCCTACACAGTTTTCGACCATTATTATTGTGTATGAATCGAGCGTAGTAGTGACGTTTACAATTATCATTTTACCTTCTAAGTGTAATTCTCAAGTAAATTTATTATTAATTTGCTGGGCCATAATTATTTATTTCCTATTTTATCAATAATTAATACAATTATTAATTTTAACTGTAGTTCTCATTATTAGTTAATTAAGTGATCTACATAACCTCAAAAGTACGCAGCACGTGTCACGAGTTCCCACCAACAACGGCTGTTATTTTACTATATGGCTATTTTTTTGTACAGTGAACAATGCCAACAAGGGGCTAAGTAAAGGGGCTAATTTGGACCGTCAAACAAGTAAAATTGCAGGCACGCGAAATAATTAAAAAAATGAATGTTTCCTGTTTTGTTATTCTTATAGGCCGTCATCATTCACAGTGCTCCATTCCTCGTTTAGTCATATACCACATCTCCACACACTTACAATAAGTTAGTTATTTTTTATTTAACTGCCAAAATATGTACTAGAAATAATTCATATGGCAAAACAACGTTTGCCGGGTCACCTAGTTTTTATATAACATCATCACTGCGCATATTTAGAAAAGAGTTTCCAGCGGAGTAAGATTTTGTTATAAGAAACATAGATATAAAATAATATAACAATATTTTTTTCTTCTATGTAGGCATCGAGCAATTTCCTTTAAGATAACACACCCGGTACATCCTGATCTCGATCGATTGTTTTCTTAAGAATTTTCATGCCATTCCAATTTACGTCATCTATATTAAATAATTAATACTGTTATTCATCGATGTTCTTCAAGGTAGGGTAGTACTTGGTACCAGTTTGTAGAATATAGGTACAACGTATACAACTTTTACGTATGGTATAGTTCGTACGGATAAGTACTGGCAGTTAATTCTAAATAATCTGTGGGATTACAAGCTATGTATGTTATCACTTGGAAAAACTTTTAAGAGAAATCTAAAATGTAATTAGTAAAAAGTTCATAATTTTTGTTGGTGGTCATTCTGTCGTTCCGGCTATGTGAACCTGGCACCAGACTTTTAAAAATTCAATTTTTTCTTTGCGAATCATGATTATCGATTGTAATTGTTTGTAACAATTTTTTCGTTTGTAGTGATTTAAAAAATTATATGACCTTGAAGAAAAAACAAATTCTGAAGGTTGTTTCTTATAGAGAATCGTTTGTATTGAAAAAAAAAATCGTTTGTAGTAATAAGAAAAAAGCTGTTTTTAATATTTAAACAGTAACCTTTTCCATCACTTGGAAGAGAAAATATACTTCAATCGAAAGCTACAAAATCAGTAGTTTTTACTTTAAACGGAAACTAAAGATTCGTTTGTAGTAATTTTCATTTCGTTTGCAGTTCCTCGAAATCTACAGTAGAGTCACTATACTTCAAGTGTAAGCTAAATAATCATTTGTAGTTTGTAATAACTTTCATTTCGTTTTTTAGAAGACAGGAAAGTTTTGAATAATATCCAATTACGTCCTAGTGTAATAAGATGAACCGCAAATAAATACTAAACGTTTATCTCGAGAAACTGGATTATCAAGAACTTCTGCACACCGAATTCTTAAATGTAATATACTACATCCATATTACATTCAAAAACTGCAAGATATATTGATTTGGATCGACGAGTGACGTTTTGCGAGTTGATCTTGTATCAGGATATTAATTTTCACAAGAAACTTTTTTTCACTGATGAGGCTTCTTTCACTCTTAGAGGAATTGCAAATGTTCACAACTTTCATGAATATTCCGATGTAAAAAATAAAAAAACTGAAAAAACTAAAAAAAAAAAATAAGAAAACGGGGAACGTAGAAAGGATCGCCTCCTCGTGATGCGTTCTGGAAAACACAATAAGTGGCCGAATAGTCCTTTTTACTAATTTGTTAACAGATGTATACTTTGAAATACACTATACTAAGGTTACTTTAATTCGACGATTTTCAGGTACTAATCACTTTTAAGGTTCATTTATACTATTGCGACCTGAAAAATGAGCGCAAGAATAAATTGCCATTTTTTCAGCACGCGCTTGCAAAGTGAGAACAATTGGCGCTATTTCTCCATTGAATGGGCACTTTTACAGTCATTTATCACTTTTTATATTGACATACTGTCTGTTCAAATCATTTTTAAGCATTTTTTTCATTCTAAACAATAAATAATGATTATCTATTTTAAGCTATTTAAAGGCAGTTTATATAGATTTAGGAGTGCAATTAATATTTCCCCACTTACTTAATGTACTTTAGTATCAGTTTTTGCATTTTTTGACAGTAATCTATAATTTTTTTCTAGCATTTTCCCTTGAACATTTAAGCATTATCTATTTTTGATGTCGAAGTAAGCTCACCATTAGCTTTTGAAAGTCGTTTTTTAATTTTTAGGGGTGGAATGGACATTTTTACAGTTATTTATCACTTTTTATATTGACATACTGTCTGTTCAAATCATTTTCAAGCATTTTTTTCATTTTACACGAATTTTATAACAATAATTAATGATTATCCATTTAAAGCTATTTAAGAGTAGTTTATATAGGTTTAGGGGTAGTAGCGACATTTCCCCAGCTATCTGACGTATTTCTGGGCCATTTGTAATGTTAATTAACAATAATCAATTGATTTTTTTTTATTTATGCGTTCCCCCGGATAAGCCAAAAATCGGCTATTTTTAACATTGTCCTTTATGTTTCAGAGAAAATGGTGCATATTTTGAACAATTTCTTTAGTTTTATCTTTAGTTTATAGTTTTTTATTATTATTTTATAGTTATTCATATTAACTGTCAAATTTTAAAGACAAAGCCTACTGACTTTTTGATTTATTCTAATAAACACTATTAAAATTGTGTTTTAATTAATGCATCTTTTTTTGAAAACCGTAAAAGTTTTTTTAAAATTTATCAAGACTAAAAGTGTTTTAAATTAAATTTTGCGCTGAATATTATCATTCTTTCTAAATTCGATCAATGGAAAAAAGTTTGATATAATTTTAGAGGTGGCTCCCTCTCAAAGAACACCTTGTAGTGTTTCAATTTATTTGAACTCGTAGCCAAAGAAGACCAACAATAAACCTTAATCATCTACCTAATCTGGTTATTCCAAGTTAATACAGAGATATTATTTTTTTCGAAATATTAAGTCCCAATTTGAAGGTCTGCAACTCCACCTGTGTGCATATAAGTATGCTTGGTTAAATTGCAGTATTTTTGAACGCCCTTCATGCACCTGCTTCGTGTCGGTTCTCATGAACATCTTGTATTCTGTGCCTACTAACACACTAAATGATTATATCAATTTGAATGAATTTTGAATTGATTTTTTTTATCGGCTTTGGAAATCCTATATCTCGGAAACGACGCTCTTGGAAGCCTATGCTTATTTAACAAAATTACCTACATTTTTGCCATAGAATACCTCCCTGGATTTTCTGCACGCAATCAGGAAAGACCCTGTATATTATTTGGATCATTTTAGTAAAAAATTCGTCAATAATAGACCATCTGGTATCGCTCAGCAATTGTCGCGAATGCTGCAGTTTGCCGGGAAAAAGTCGGTCACGGTTTTGAGCATTGCCCGTGTCAAGGCCAGGCTGGCAAGTAGTTTATATCACGAACATGAATGGAATAATGAGTAACCATCGACGTCGATTTATGTTCAGCAAAATGGAAAATGTCCGTTCTGCTATTGGGTTTCCCTAGACATATCGACGTGTATATCGCTGAAACATGGCCGACTTCGAATGCCCTGCGGAAAAATATTATTAATGTATAAAATCAACTGAAAAAAAAAATGTTATAAAAGTTCGGATTTCACATTCCATTCGGTTCGAAATGCGTATTAGATTGTAGCTGATCTGGGTTGTCGAGATACATTTTCATTGATTAATATGATTATTAATGAATGACAAGAGAAAAAAGTAGGTCATAGAAATGTGTGATGTACTAAAGCAAAGCAAGTATTGTTTTATTTTGAATTAAGCAGGCTAGAACTGTCTCTGCTATTATAGAAGACATATTGAAAATAAAACAATTTCCTATAATTAAGGGTGAGGTCAATTGGATTTTGTCATTATCTCGTAAAACAATCATTAAAATAGCTTTTTGTAAAAGAAATAATCTAGAAATCAAGAGGTCATTTTTTCAGTTTACAGAAATGTAGAACTCATTGAAATAAGTCAATAAGTTGGCAATGGTTTTCGAGTTGAGTTTGGAGGTGAATAAAAGTATTTTCAGACTCAATTTAGTCGATAACTGTTATCAATATCGGTTTAACTCATTAAAATAAGTCAAAAAGTTGACAATGGTTTTTGAGTTGAGTTTGGAGGTGAATAACAGTAATTTTCAAATTCAGTTTAGTCGAAAACTGTCGTCCATATCAATTTAACTCATTAAAATAACTCAAGAAGTTGGCAATGGTTTTCGAGTTGAGTTTGGAGGTGAATAAAAGTATTTTCAGACTCAATTTAGTCGATAACTGTTATCAATATCGGTTTAACTCATAAAATAAGTCAAAAAGTTGACAATGGTTTTTGAGTTGAATTTGGAGGTGAATAACAGTAATTTTCAAGTTCAGTTTAGTCGAAAACTGTCGTCGATATCGATTTAATTCATTAAAATAAGTCAAGAAGTTGACAATGGTTTTCGAGTTGAGTTTGGAGGTGAATAAAAGTATTTTCAGACTCAATTTAGTCGATAACTGTTATCAATATCGGTTTAACTCATTAAAATAAGTCAAAAAGTTGACAATGATTTTTGAGTTGAGTTTGGAGGTGAATAACAGTAATTTTCAAATTCAGTTTAGTCGAAAACTGTCGTCAATATCAATTTAACTCATTAAAATAAGTCAAGAAGTTGACAATGGTTTTCGAGTTGAGTTTGGAGGTGAATAAAAGTATTTTCAGACTCAATTTAGTCGATAACTGTTATCAATATCGGTTTAACTCATTAAAATAAGTCAAAAAGTTGACAATGGTTTTTGAGTTGAGTTTGGAGGTGAATAACAGTAATTTTCAAATTCAGTTTAGTCGAAAACTGTCGTCGATATCGATTTAACTCATTAAAATAAGTCAAAAAGTTGATAATGGTGTTCGAGTTGAGTTTGGAGGTGAATAAAAATAATTTTCAAATTCAATTACTCGAAAACTGTTGTCGGTATTGACAAGATGACATTTTTACTTAAAAAACGTTAGATTTAAGCGAAGCTTATAAAACCAATGGTAAAAATATTGCAAAAGTATGAATTGATTAAAAAATAATCTAAACTTTGACACCCAACAATATGTTTCTAAGACATATGTATAGTTGCGGCAAGAATTCAGACTACTTACGTCACAGGTGACGTTACACAGTTGTTTCTATTGTCAACATAATTTTTGTTTATAGTTTGTCGCGTTAAAAACAATATTTTCTTGTAATTTAGTGTAATATATAGTGCATACATTTAGTGCAGTATATAGTTTTATTATTCTCGGTTGTAGTTTCTTAATATTTTGATGAAAACATAATAAATTGTACATTTGTTCGTATAACGTAAGCCGTCTGAATTCTTCCCGCAACTATAGCCTCATATTTCGTCCCAAAGATGCCGCTCCTGCTCTATAACCCTTTATTAATGATACATCCTGTATACGCAGTAGAAGTTTGGATCTCTATTTTACATATATAAAACATATTTTAGGCGGTTGTATAACATATTGACATATTAAAGGTCTATTCACGCCATAGACAAACATTCACATAGATCAGTGCCGTGTCAGTACCGGTGAAAAATGAAAAATCGTTGCTTGGATTTTAAATTGGCGTGTTTATATAAATCTGTCACAGTGCCGTATCAGTGCTATCAGTGTTGCTTCAGTGTCCGTTCAGTTGCTTTTAAATACGCCGGCGCCGATATTTTTGTAATTCTACTGACGTATTGATCAGATTTTTCTATTGATTAGAATGGATGAAAAATTTATCGAGTTGGTACGATATTTTGATCACCTGCATGATAAATATATTCAGATCACTTTGTTTGATCGTAACTCCTTTTTACGGACTACGGACGGATATGTGTAAAAAACTGGCATCAGTGTTCAACAATAAATTTTCAATAATATTGAATTGACACTGAACTGATATGTCACTATGTGTAAATGAACCTTAACAAGTACTTTCAAATTAAAATTAACTAGTTCTTCATTACTTATATTAAAGGAAACTATTTTAGATTACTTATTTCAATTTTTTTTGTAATTTTCTTTTTAATGTTTTGTGATCCTGAAGATTTCAAAATTATATTTTTCAGATAACTCCGAAACATTTATTTATGACCAGTCTCAATGTAGTTTTTTTCCGATTATTTCTATCAATTTAGTTTTATTTCGATTAATTTATTACAGTTTCCACATGCTGCATCCGTCTTGGATATCTACATATAGATAAAGATAAACGACGGGTTATTAAAATTCATAATTAATGTGAATACGATTACATACAAATTAGAAAGTTGCACGTACATATGAGGGACGTACGTAGTATACAGGGTAATAGTCTTAAAGTAATTTAATTTTCTCCTTTACGTACAAAGATAGTAACTGTTTGGAGTGACCGACAAATAATTTGAAGTAACTTTTTCCTTATATTGTCTGCTACCGTAAAATAAAGATACCTCCATTGCTTCCTACGTGAAAGAAAGCGTTGAAATTGCCATGAGAATGCGTAAACAGTTATTGTCATACCTCAGTACCACAAAAAATCCCAAGTTATGTCGAAATTTTCCCTCGTTTGCATATCTGACCAATTCTTGGAAGTATTTAGTTTAGAAATCATGATACTGACATCACAACGAACAAATCAACATTATAGTGAATGAGTAACTGCGGACGGATTAGCGATAATAAATGTAAAAGTGACGTAATGTCGTTTAGCGTTAATTAGGAGGCTGCAAAAACGTGTTAAATTGTAAGGATTTTAAACAGACTGAAAATGTTACTAAAATGTGTTTGGAGGCATTTCAGGTCGATTCAGCTCAAAATTTAAAAAGGAAGTTATAACTCATTTGTTTATTTTCAATCTATACAGGTTGTTCCGATAATCCATGAACATGGAACTACAGGACCTTGAAAAAAAATTGGTAGTTTTTTTCGAATAATTCTCTATAATACTTTATCAAATTTAAATAGAATTGTAGAAGTGTCAGAAAATCACATTATGAGGAAACATTTTAATATTATTTAGAATACATTTTGCTTAATTTTGATAATTATAGGTAATAGTACGAGGCATTTCTAATAAATATAACGAAATTTATATTTTCTACGTCGTTTTCAAACAAAGAACATGTGATTTTTCTGCATGTAGGTAATAATTATTTTTATTTAAATAAATTTATATTTCAATGTTACAAAAAAAGATTCTTAGCATTTAATCAGTAGCAATTGTTAAAGATATATAAATTATATTTTTGTTAAGTTTCTAATCTACAAACTTTGCATATTTTCGTATGTTCCATTTTTGTCGATTTTATGTTAATGAATAAGCGACTAAATTGTAATAGTATTGTATTTTTTCATACTGTGGGCTATATGGACTAATTTTCTGCAATAACCCGATTGTAAGTAAAAATGAACATGTATCATTTCTTGCAAAATGGCGTTTGTCCTAGGCAATTTCATGGGAAAATAAGCCTAAAGACGGTATTTAAAAATTTAGTCTGGCCAAACCTCCACAAAACGGTTGCCGCCACAGAGTAGACCTGTGACGCCGTTGGCACGTGTACTTATACCTAATACAGCTTTGTACTTTATATCTGTATACGATTTCCATTTTTAGACATGAGGTATTTTGTCATTTGTGATATTATTATTATGTTAAATAGATATTGGTATTCAATAAAGTTGCAAAATAATCTCGTAAAATGAGCACAGAAAGTGCATTTCGCTGGATAAATGTAAGAAACTTTGCATTATGTACGAATACAGCGCCTAATAAAAAAATATTTCACCGTGCCAAAAAAATTAAAAGAAAAATTTGGTGTAGGGCGATCAAGTGCGACGAAAGAAAACATTAAATTTTCCAACATTGCAACATTGTTTGTGACGAACGTTTTAGGTAGGTTTAAGTTCATCAAAAAAATTAATATGTAAAGTTGCAAAGAATCAATTCAATTTTTCTATTAAGCTACCAGAATGTATACATGACGTGTAGAAAATCAATGGTAAAGCAAACACATTTTTTTTTCATTGGATTCAGCGCTTCATTCCTATTCCAAATAACATGTTCTGTATTTGCTCCTACCATTTGCAAGATGTAAAATGTTATTTACGTTGCGTTTAACAATACTTTAAGTTGACCACATCACTACTAATAATTATAGTAATGTTAAAAATGGAAAATAATAGACAAGTTAAACGAATCCACTCTTAGCAAATTAATAATAATTGAAAATCTGTTGCTAATAATTAACAAAAGTTAATCTTAATTTTTTATACTTTTTTAACTGGTAGCTGGTATGTAGGCTTCATAGATCCAGCGCAAGTACACCCAACGTCAAAAGTCTTGGACCCCTTTTATATAAAATGATTCGATTAAACCTGGTGGTTTTTCTTAATGTGGTAAAAAAGTACATATACTTAGGGAACAAAAAAGACAATAAAAAATTGCAGACCATGAACCTTTACTTTATTACCAATGTTTTTACAAATCTGGTCAGTTTGGCAGTGTATTCAGAAAAGTGTTCCTTTGAATTTTTGTACATTATAATGCCAGGACGTGATCATATGTTGTACGAATAATATACATATATGAAGAATTTGATACAGTGGAAAACAGGCCACGTAGTGGACGTCCTCGAATATCTAATGAAAGGGAGGATCGATATTTGGTGCAATATGCCCGTAGATACCGCACATCTTCAGGACCCACTTTTAAGGTACGTTTTGCCGTGTTATATCGACACCTACTTACTATTCGAAGACGACTCCACAACGCAAATTTACGTGCTAGAAGACTATTACGGGTTTCCACTCTACTTCCAAGGCATCGTGCTGCCCGTCTCCAGTGTACGCGAGAGCATAGGGGTTGGCTTTTACGCCAGTGGCGGTGAGTCTAATTTACAGACGAAACCAGAATTGGGCTGGTTACTGATAACAATCGGCAAAGAGTCAGGAGAGAATCAGGTTGTCAACAGCGACTTCATTTTCCTCGTGAAGTTGCTCCGTATGAAGGGGGTACCGTAATGTTATCATTCATAATCATATTCCTCCACCTCAGACTGCAGATGAGTTAGCTGTTGCGACAGAAGAGGAATGGAACAATATTCCGCAAGAGATCGTTAACCACTTGATTATCTCAATGCACAGACGTGCCAATATGCTATTGGAACGTGGTGGAGGTCATACCGACTATTAGTCAAGTAGAGAACTTGCTTTGTTACCTCTTTTTGATTTAATAAATTTTGTCAAAAATGTCACACATTTGCAGGTTTATAATTTTCTAAGTACTCAGTTTATCGAACATTCTTTTCACAAAAAAAAAGATTCAGAAAACAATATACTTTTATAAATGTATTTGGTTTTTCTGACAAAAAAAATTCTTTAACAAGAATGAGGGGGAGACCAAGACGTTGCGTGTATAATGTACCTACCGCTTACCTGTATCATATTCGACCCAGTCTTAGTAGTTGAATTCTTTAAGTAAATATTTCCACACCCTGTAATGTAAACAGTGCGGCGAAGTAGGTTAATGTATCCTCCGTATGTACTTTCCGTGTAGATAGTGCCGTAGATTCTGAAAACAATGGTGTCTGTGCGGTTATCAGAAGAATCTGTGGTACTTGTTAACATTTTTATAGCCTCGAAATGAGCCATTACTAAATCTCGTACGATTGTTTGTTGAGGATCTCTCTTTCTATCTTAAAATGATGGTAAAAGTTATGTGATTTGGTTTCATTTTTTAATAGAATACAATATAGAAAACTGTAAAAACTTAGAAAAGGGAATTATCTAATGGCTAGGAAGAACGGGGAAATGTTATGCAAATATTTTTTTTTTGACTGCGTTATAAATGATATCAATGTACCGCCTTGTCGGTCGGTGATGAGGGTTGCATATATTTTACCAAACATACACATGGTTCAAATGTGCATGTATTGTACTGAAAGTTTTTGAAAGAAAAAAAAAAACAAATAATGTTTTACGTATTTTCTAAATCGTAAAATATACTTTATTAGGAAAAAAATAGTACACTATTATTCTTTTTTTAAATTTTTATATCTTGGGCCATAAACAACTTGTTTGGGTTGTTAAGACTAGTACGAGGGATGTGACACTTCCAAGAATTTTGTACACCTGATTCCAGATTCCCTATTACTTGAATGGAAATCAGCGAAATTAGATTTCAAATGAATTCCTGATTTACTTGATTTCTCTTGATTGTACCAGATTTTATATGAATTTACTTGATTTTACTGATTTCACTTGATTTAACTTATTTCACTTGATTTTCATTGATTCCACTTGATCTTAGATTTCATTTGAATTTGATGATTTTAAAGTATATCGAGCTTTGCAACTATGTAGTTGGAAAATTTCATATTTGTTGAGTTTGATTAATTAATTGTTTTCTTATGACATTTTCTAGTGTTTAAAGAAAAGTTATATTTTGTGAATAATAGGATATTTTTTCTAAATTTTTCAAGATATGACTTTTTTCAAACAACGGTGGAATTTGAGATGGAAGTTTAAATTTGCACTAGCTGCAAGCAACTAGCGTTACAAGTGTGGTAAGAAAATTCGGGCTAAAATTAGTTTGTAATATTTGCCCTTATGGAAAGGTGACTCAGTCAAATATAAAATCAATTATATTAATATCATTTTTTTATTCAGTTACCACACTTATTTAAGAAGATTAAAAGATTGTGTAAAGATATAAGTATAGGAGATGAAATAACATTTTGTCCATTTTCGATTTTAATGTAAGTAATTAAATAAAGCTAAACTTGAATATCAGTTCTAACTTATTTGCACTAAACATATAACATTGACAGTTACAATATTACTATATTTTAATGCCATAAAGCACATAAAAGCAAGTATACTCGCGTCAAGAATTCAGACGTCTTACGTCACAGCTGACGTTACAAATTTGTTTTTATTTTCAACGTAATTTTCTATATTTGGTCGCTTTAAAAACAATAATTTTTTGCAATTTAGTGCAATATATAATGCAAACTTTTAGTGTAGTATATAGTTTTATTGCTGTCAATTGCAGTTTCTTAAATATTTTGATGAAAATATGATGAATTATTCATTTGTTCGTATGACGTAGGTCGTCTGAATTATTGTCGCGAGTTTACAAACTTACGTAAACAAGATTTAATTTAAGAAGAAACATAAAATGAACATAATTTTAAAAAAATTTAAAGTTTTCTGACAGATGTCAAATATACGAAATGAAATTAGTTGCTCAATTGATTTACGTGATTTCGCAGATTTCGGTTTTCACAAGATTTCGCATGATTTCATCTGATTTTTATTGATTTTCATTATTAAAGATTTAATTGATATCTAAAGACTTTTTTGCTTTCACACAAAACGTCACCTGCTTACAGGAGTGTCACACTCATCAAACTAGTAAAACTACATTAAAAATGTCTGTATAATTTTTGTTGTCATGATTTGACATATTCTGATTTATAAGTGCGCTTATAGACAAATTTAAGGCAAATTTCATAATTTTTATTTGTAATAACGATTGAGAAGAACTGAACAATATAATTTTCCCAGATCGGTTTTTTGTCAGAAATTTGAAGATCAGCTAAAATTTGTACATAATTCTGCATAAAAATAGGTTATTTGTCAAAACGTTTCAAAAATTTACAGGAGACATATTATGTATATTTTTTCTTATACTAACTATCCAATCTATCAAATTTTGAATATATCATTGTCGTGCTATTTTTTTTTAATGCTGACGCAACATGTAATCTTTAAATATGTATTGGGATGTGTTTTAACTAGATTTTACAATTCAGAACATACATAAACATCTTTTATTCTCAACCTTTATGTTGTATCTAGAAAAGAGAGCACAGCACACCCATGTTTTTGTCCTGAAAACAGAATCATATACGTTTATTTATTGATGACGTTTTGCCATAATTGCATTATTTTTCAGAATTGTTATGACATTTTTCAAATCGACAACAGTGAATCAGTAATCACATGAATCTTTAGATTATAAAATATTAAATCATAAAATTTTGAAAAAGTATTTTTATATCAATCTACTAGTAAACGTGTTATCTAAGATAAGTATATATCCCACGATCATTACGAATAAAGAATTTATCCTCTTTCTATATTTAAATTACAATAAAGTTAGATTTCAGGGTATGTATATGTATTTTAGGTTAAGAATACATTAGTGTGAACTCGGCTTTACTAAATAATCTTAATTCGGCCCTATTAAAAATTTCTCAAGTTCAGTATCAAAAGAAATATGTATTCTAACCAACACTTGAGCCTTGGCCTTGTGTTATTTTGGTTTGTTTTTATTTGTCACCGGTTCTGCCTTGATTTTATTAAAATCTCTCAAAAGAGTAAACAAGAAAGCGAGTGCTCATTAAAACTGCATGATTGTGCTTAAATAAAGTCATGGCTATTAATGAATGATCACCTAGTAATAAAGCTACCTGTAGAAAATTGTTTAGTAAAATGAAAAGACAGTTAATCTCGTTGTCATTTTGGAACAGTTATTTTTTAATGTAGATTGGTAGTTTACGATATACAGTGTCCAGAAATTATGAACAAATGTTTCAGGGACTGATTATATGGCAAAAAATATAAGACGAAAACTTACTAGATGAAATATACATGTCGACAAGGGTCGGCCCTAAAAATACAATTGGACCACAAAAATTCAGCAAAATCTAATGCTTTAAACATTAAATAGATAATAGATAAATGCACCGTTTTCAAGCAATCGTGAATCAGTGATAATATCTAAATTATCTTATTGTGATGCTGTATATGGTCCTATTTTATTGCAAAATTATAGATCCATACTCCAGAAATTACAAAATTCATGCTTGCGTTTTTGTTATGGTATCAGGGAATGGAGATGTTGGGTGGTTAAAAATTGTTGACGCTCAATTATCAATTTAAATGCCTTACACATAAAATACTCATCGTCACCGGTAACCTGCTTATATAAAAAAAAATATTAAACTTGTTAATGTGAATAGTAGTCGATCTTCTCCTAATAAAAATATCCTGTTCTCAAACGTAAAACTACCACTATTATTCTTAGTTTCTCATATTTAGTACCAAAATTATATAACTAGCTGCCTAACGATATTAAAAATCCATCATTAGTTAATTTTAAGAAAAGGTTAAAATCACTTGCAGAGGACTTATTAATTACTTTTCTTTTTCATTTTAAATTGCGTTTTCAATTTTTTTACCTTTCTTGCTAAGAGTGTATGATGACTAATATTTGATAATGATATTAACATTTCTTAATTAGGAAACTCACACAGAAAATTACTTAGTAGTACTCGTAGATATTTAAACAAGGTTAAGTTGAAAAGCAGCATTAGCTGAACTTCACCTGTCATACCTATTATTTTTTAAATTGTGTTTTATTATGCTTTGTAATAAAAATGTTTGTCATGGAATGAATAAAGACAATTATTATTATTAAATTGTGTGTCAAAGATAGCTTTGTGTATGCTTTTTTTATGAAAAATTTACAGGCTTACCTTGGATATGATGCAGATTTTTAATTTATGTATCCAATTGTAAAAACAATTCCTAACAAGAAAAGGTAAGGTAAAAAATAACGGCTCTGTTTAATACACCTCTAGATGAAATGCTTAAATTTCGTGTAAATTTTCAAATTCAGCATAAGATTATTGGAAATACCTCAAAACGTTTCGATAATATTAATATTTATGTGGAGGTTTCGTCTTATTTTTTTTTTCTCGTAGAATCACCCTTTGAAATATTTGCTGGTAATTTCCGGACACCCTGTATAATACTGTGTTACTTTTAGACTAAACAATTGTTTACAAGGTCCTTTAGTGTGAACACTGCTTCTTGTGACATTCCTAAGAATGTTTGAATCCTTATTTAGATTTTAGGACGTGCCATAAATTGTTTTACATTTTCCGTACTCAGTTTGGCTTTTATAGTTTTTAAAAATGTTTGCATGCAGCCGGACGGTATCATAGACAGGGGTTTCAAGTGTTTTAAGTCTTTTAAAAAACACTACGTAGCTGCAGTTGAGATTGGAAGTGGGGATGAAAGTGACAGCGATTTGGTAAGTTCAAAAACGTTAATAGACCATAATTTGTAGCGCTAGCCAATAGATTTTTTTTCATTGCTTAAAACGTTTAAAATATATCATATTTAATTGTCGGTACAATTTTTCTACATGCATTATAAAATACACAAAAAAAATCTAAGCTGTATTTAAGTTTGTCTCTCATTTATTTTATAGCCATATGTTTTCTATGACCCACCTTAAATAAATAATTAAATACTACTCTAGAAAGGAATACTATATACAGGATGTAACAAAAATGTTACAAACTTGGCCAGCAGATAGAACATGTAAAATCAGTAGGGGCAAAATTTTTGCCTGAAGTGTTTTCTTGGTGAGAAGAGATTTTCAGAGATTTTGTAAAAGGTAGGAGGAAATAATCCCAAATTTGGTACGAATGCTACTCTACAGACCTTAATTATGTACTCTAGTTTTTTTTTTCTTAACGCAATGTTATTATTTACTTTATTCAAAATTATTTAATAATATTTCAATCAAACAAACAGCAACAAAGATACAACATTTTTTACAAAAGAGACAAAAATTAGTCAGGGAAATACTAGTAGACACATTCTTACATATTACAGTGCATGGTTTATAACATATTTATCCGTATTATCCAGAGCATAGCACTAATTTAGTTTACTAAATAAACAAAACTATATGATAACAAAAATCATTGGCCACTTAAATCACACAGATGATGTGGCAAAGAGGAAAAAATAAATACAAATTTATTATGTTAATTTTCCAAGTAGGAGAGAAGTAGCCTTAATAGTCATGTCTAAAATCAAGAATATACGCTATACCTCATCAAAATTTTATTAATTAATTTATAGTTATCTTTCACCCACACTTTAGTAAATTTTATATATATACAGCATATGATCTATAACTAAGCGTTTTCAACTGCAATGGTAAATTATTAAATATCTTTCCTGACAAATATAAGAAATATCTTTGCCCTAATCTTTTTTCATAAACGGAAGTTGCTGATTTAGGTTATCCATGTATCTAGTACAATGATTATGATACATTACAGCACTGGATATTGTTTTAAATAAATATTTTAATAATTGTATGACATACAGCTCTCTAAACGTATTTATTTGACTTTCTTTGTAAAGTCTGTAAGTTGGATAATATTTTGACTTTTTAAAATTATTCTTAGAATTAAATTTTGCAAAACACGTGTATGTTTTATTATGGAATCATATGCAGCATCCCAAGCTATAGATCCATACGTAAGTAACGATTGAACTACAGCAAAGTATGCCCTTCGAAGCAGTGAGAAATTTAAAACATTTTTTAATACATTAAAAGTAACCGGTGTGAAGTTAGCAGCCGATTTGTGGCAGCCAAAATATTTAGCAGCCATTTCATTTTCGCGTGAAGTTAGCAGCCAATTTAGCAGCCTTTTTTTAATTTTATTTTATCAGATACATTGTGGTTTCTCGAGATGAGCTAGTAAACACTTAAAATAGCAACAATTTGCACGCCGTTCCAGGGCTACAGACTATCCTCATTCCGTTATTTTAAACTTATTCCGCAATTTTAAAAATTGTATAGTGTACGTTCTAACTGAGTTCCAGAAACAGTTCGGCGACGCGACCTGGACCTGATTAAATGCAAACAAAATAAAAATAAATTTCAAAAGCGGCAATCCCCCGCTTCCCGTCTGAGGAACGAAATTACCACTACTCGAAAAATATAAATATTTATCCTCAAGTTTAAAAAATAATTAAATAATGGGTATGGTGAGATTTAATTAAAAGAATGGTAAAAATAAAAACTACTCAAGCGGCAATTCCTTGCTCCCCGTCTGAGAGACAGAAACTACCCCTATATGAAAAATTTTAAGCATTATTTTTTACTAAGTTCCGAAAATAGTTAAGCGGTGAGACCTACTGGATTTTAATTAAGAATAGGAAAAATAAACACTTTTGCGGCATTCTCTTGCTCCCCGTCTGAGAAGCGAAAACTACCCTCGCAGGAAAAATTTGTAATATTTTTTTCACTGAGTTCCGAAAATAGTTAAGTGATGGGACCTACTGCATTTTAGTTGTAAGAATAGGAAAAATAAACTCTCAAAGCGGCATTCTCTTGCTCCCCGTCTGAGAGGCGAAAACTACCCCTGTATGAAAAATTTGTAATATTTTTTTTCATTTAGTTTCGAAAATAGTTAAGCGATGGGATCTACTGCATTTTAATAGTAAGAATAATAAAAATAAACTCTCAAAGCGGCATTCTCTTGCTCCCCGTCTGAGAGGCAAATACTACCCTTGCATGAAAAATTTGTAATATTTTTTTTCACTGAGTTTCGAAAATAGTTAAGCGATGTGACCTACTGCATTGTAATTATAAGAATAGGAAAAATAAGCTCTCAAAGCGGCATTCTCTTGCTCCCCGTCTGAGTGGCAAAAACTACCCTTGTATGAAAAATGTTAAAAAAATTTTTTTACTAAGTTCCGAAAATAGTTAAGCGATGTGGCCTACTGCATTTTAATTGAAAGAATAGGAAAAATAAACTCTCAAAGCGGCATTCTCTTGCTCCCCGTCTGAGTGGCAAATACTACCCTTGCATGAAAAATTTGTAATATTTTTTTTCACTGAGTTTCGAAAATAGTTAAGCGATGTGACCTACTACATTGTAATTATAAGAATAGGAAAAATAAGCTCTCAAAGCGGCATTCTCTTGCTCCCCGTCTGAGTGGCAAAAACTACCCTTGTATGAAAAATGTTAAAAAATTTTTTTTACTAAGTTCCGAAAATAGTTAAGCGATGTGACCTACTGCATTTTAATTGAAAGAATAGGAAAAATAAACTCTCAAAGCGGCATTCTTTTGCTCCCCGTCTGAGTGGCAAAAACTACCCTTGTATGAAAAATGTTAAGAAAATTTTTTTTACTAAGTTCCGAAAATAGTTAAGCGATGTGACCTACTGCATTTTAATTGTAAGAATGGGAAAAATAAACTCTCAAAGCGGCATTCTCTTGCTCCCCGTCTGAGTGGCAAAAACTACCCTTGTATGAAAAATGTTAAAAAATTTGTTTTACTAAGTTCCGAAAATAGTTAAGCGATCGGATCTACTGCATTTTAATTGTAAGAATAGGAAAAATAAACTCTCAAAGCGACATTCTCTTGCTCGCCGTCTGAGTGGCAAAAACTACCCTTGTATGAAAAATGTTAAAAAATTTGTTTTACTAAGTTCCGAAAATAGTTAAGCGATGGGACCTACTGCATTTTAATTGTAAGAATAGGAAAAATAAGCTCTCAAAGCGGCATTCTCTTGCTCCCCGTCTGAGTGGCAAAAACTACCCTTGTATGAAAAATGTTAAAAAATTTGTTTTACTAAGTTCCGAAAATAGTTAAGCGATCGGATCTACTGCGTTTTAATTGTAAGAATAGGAAAAATAAACTCTCAAAGCGACATTCTCTTGCTCGCCGTCTGAGTGGCAAAAACTACCCTTGTATGAAAAATGTTAAAAAATTTGTTTTACTAAGTTCCGAAAATAGTTAAGCGATGGGACCTACTGCATTTTAATTGTAAGAATAGGAAAAATAAGCTCTCAAAGCGGCATTCTCTTGCTCCCCGTCTGAGTGGCAAAAACTACCCTTGTATGAAAAATGTTAAATATTTTTTTTCACTAAGTTCCGAAAATAGTTAAGCGATGTGACCTACTGCATTTTAATTGTAAGAATGGGAAAAATAAACTCTCAAAGCGGCATTCTCTTGCTCCCCGTCTGAGTGGCAAAAACTACCCTTGTATGAAAAAAGTTAAAAAAATTTTTTTTACTAAGTTCCGAAAATAGTTAAGCGATGTGATCTACTGCATTTTAATTGCAAGAATGGGAAAAATAAACTCTCAAAGCGGCATTCTCTTGCTCTCCGTCTGAGTGGCAAAAACCCTTGTATGAAAAATGTTAAAAAAAATGTTTTTACTAAGTTCCGAAAATAGTTAAGCGATGTGACCTACTGCATTTTAATTGTAAGAATGGGAAAAATAAACTCTCAAAGCGGCATTCTCTTGCTCCCCGTCTGAGTGGCAAAAACTACCCTTGCGTGAAAAATTTGTAATATTTTTTTTTCACTGAGTTTCGAAAATAGTTAAGCGATGTGACCTACTGCATTGTAATTGTAATAGGAAAAATAAGCTCTCAAAGCGGCATTCTCTTGCTCCCCGTCTGAGTGGCAAAAACTACCCTTGTATGAAAAACGTTAAAAATTTTTTTTTTACTAAGTTCCGAAAATAGTTAAGCGATGTGACCTACTGCATTTTAGTTGTAAGAATAGGAAAAATAAACACTCAAAGCGGCATTCTCTTGCTCCCCGCCTGAGAGGCGAAAACTACCCTTGCATGAAAAATTTGTAATAGTTTTTTTCACTAAGTTCCGAAAATAGTTAAGCGATGTGACCTACTGCATTTTAATTGAAAGAATAGGAAAAATAAACTCTCAAAGCGGCATTCTCTTGCTCCCCGTCTGAGTGGCAAAAACTACCCTTGCGTGAAAAATTTGTAATATTTTTTTTCACTGAGTTTCGAAAATAGTTAAGCGATGTGACCTACTGCATTGTAATTGTAAGAATAGGAAAAATAAGCTCTCAAAGCGGCATTCTCTTGCTCCCCGTCTGAGTGGCAAAAACTACCCTTGTATGAAAAATGTTAAATATTTTTTTTCACTAAGTTCCGAAAATAGTTAAGCGATGTGACCTACTGCATTTTAGTTGTAAGAATAGGAAAAATAAACACTCAAAGCGGCATTCTCTTGCTCCCCACCTGAGAGGCGAAAACTACCCTTGCATGAAAAATTTGTAATAGTTTTTTTCACTGAGTTTCGAAAATAGTTAAGCGATGTGACCTACTGCATTTTAATTGTAAGAATAGGAAAAATAAACTCTTAAAGCGGCATTCTCTTGCTCCCCGTCTGAGTGGCAAAAACTACCCTTGTATGAAAAATGTTAAATATTTTTTTTCACTAAGTTCCGAAAATAGTTAAGCGATGTGGCCTACTGCATTTTAGTTGTAAGAATAGGAAAAATAAACTCTTAAAGCGGCATTCTCTTGCTCCCCGTCTGAGTGGCAAAAACTACCCTTGTATGAAAAATGTTAAATATTTTTTTTCACTAAGTTCCGAAAATAGTTAAGCGATGGGACCTACTGCATTTTAATAGTAAGAGTAGGAAAAATAAACTCTCAAAGCGGCATTCTCTTGCTCCCCGTCTGAGTGGCAAAAACTACCCTTGTATGAAAAATGTTAAAAAATTTTTTTTACTAAGTTCCGAAAATAGTTAAGCGATGTGACCTACTGCATTTTAATTGTAAGAATAAGAAAAATACACTCTCAAAGCGGCATTCTCTTGCTCTCCGTCTGAGAGGCGAAATCTACCCTTGCATGAAAAATTTGTAATATTTTTTTTTCACTCAGTTCCAAAAATAGTTAAGCGATATGACCTACTTCATTTTAATTGTAAGAATAGGAAAAATAAACTCTCAAAGCGGCATTCTCTTGCTCCCCGTCTGAGAGGCGAAAACTACCCTTGCATGAAAAATTTGTAATATTTTTTTTTCGCTGAGTTTCGAAAATAGTTAAACGATGGGACCTTCTGCATTTTATTTGTAAGAATAGGAAAATTTAACTCCTAAAGCAGCATTCTTTTGCTCCCCGTCTGAGTGGCCAAAAACTACCCTTGTATGAAAAATGTTAAATTTTTTTCATGCACTAAGTTCCGAAAATAGTTAGTCGATGAAGCCAACTGTATATTAATAGTAAGAATTGGAAAAATAAACACCTAGAGCAGAATTTCCTTTCACCCCGTCTGAGGGGCAAGAAGTACCCTTCTAGTTCTAAAAATAAGTAAACGGTGGGACACGGTGTATTTTAATTGCAAATATTGTAAAAAAACTCTTAAAGTGACAATAACTTGCTCCCCGTTTGAGGGAGATTTTAGAATGTTTCTTAAAAAAATTGTTTTGCGAGTAGTAATTAGTTGTCGTACTTCAATTTTAAATGCGATAACTTTATTTGACTCAAAGATGTGCAATATGTTCATAGTTTACGGTTCAGTAAAACTTCTAAAAATGATCATGCATTAAGCATCATTACACTAAGTAAAATGATGCTCTAAAATCATTTTCAAAAAATGTTAGTTATTGCCAATCGATTGCTATTTCTTGAATCAACCTGATGGGGACTGTGTAGACAGGTAAAGGTAGACGGGGAGCAAGAGAATGCCGCTTTGAGAGTTTATTTTTCCTATTCTTACAATTAAAATGCAGTAGGTCCCATCGCTTAACTATTTTCGGAACTTAGTGAAAAAAATATTTAACATTTTTCATACAAGGGCAGTTTTTGCCACTCAGACGGGGAGCAAGAGAATGCCGCTTTGAGAGATTATTTTTCCTATTCTTACAATTAAAATGAAGTAGGTCATATCGCTTAACTATTTTCGGAACTGAGTGAAAAAAAAAATATTTCAAATTTTTCATGCAAGGGTAGATTTCGCCTCTCAGACGGAGAGCAAGAGAATGTCGCTTTGAGAGTGTATTTTTCTTATTCTTACAATTAAAATGCAGTAGGTCACATCGCTTAACTATTTTCGAAACTCAGTGAAAAAATATATTACAAATTTTTCATGCAAGGGTAGTTTTCGCCTCTCAGACGGGGAGCAAGAGAATGCCGCTTTGAGAGTTTATTTTTCCTACTCTTACAATTAAAATGCAGTAGGTCCCATCGCTCAACTATTTTGGGAACTTAGTGAAAAAAAATATTTAACATTTTTCATACAAGGGTAGTTTTTGCCACTCAGACGGGGAGCAAGAGAATGCCGCTTTAAGAGTTTATTTTTCCTATTCTTACAACTAAAATGCAGTAGGTTACATCGCTTAACTATTTTCGGAACTTAGTGAAAAAAAATATTTAACATTTTTCATACAAGGGTAGTTTTTGCCACTCAGACGGGGAGCAAGAGAATGCCGCTTTAAGAGTTTATTTTTCCTATTCTTACAATTAAAATGCAGTAGGTCCCATCGCTTATCTATTTTCGGAATTTAGTGAAAAAAAATATTTAACATTTTTCATACAAGGGTAGTTTTTGCCACTCAGACGGGGAGCAAGAGAATGCCGCCTTAAGAGTTTATTTTTCCTATTCTTACAATTAAAATGCAGTAGGTCCCATCGCTTAACTATTTTCGGAATTTAGTGAAAAAAAAATATTTAACATTTTTCATACAAGGGTAGTTTTTGCCACTCAGACGAGGAGCAAGAGAATGCCGCTTTGAGAGATTATTTTTCCTATTCTTACAATTAAAATGCAGTAGGTCCCATCGCTTAACTATTTTCGGAACTTAGTGAAAAAAAATATTTAACATTTTTCATACAAGGGTAGTTTTTGCCACTCAGACGGGGAGCAAGAGAATGCCGCTTTGAGAGATTATTTTTCCTATTCTTACAATTAAAATGCAGTAGGTTCCATCGCTTAACTAATTTCGGAACTTGGTGAAAAAAAAATATTTAACATTTTTGATGCAAGGGAAGTTTTTGCCACTCAGACGGGGAGCAAGAGAATGCCGCTTTGAGAGTGTATTTTTCTTATTCTTACAATTAAAATGCAGTAGGTCACATAGCTTAACTATTTTCGGAACTTAGTGAAAAAAAATATTTAAAATTTTTCATACAAGGGTAGTTTTTGCCACTCAGACGGAGAGCAAGAGAATACCGCTTTGAGAGTTTATTTTTATTATTCTTACTATTAAAATGCAGTAGGTCCCATCGCTTAACTATTTTCGAAACTAAATGAAAAAAGATATTACAAATTTTTCATACAGGGGTAGTTTTCGCCTCTCAGACGGGGAGCAAGAGAATGTCGCTTTGAGAGTTTATTTTTCCTATTCTTACAACTAAAATGCAGTAGGTCCCATCACTCAACTATTTTCGGAACTCAGTGAAAAAAATATTACAAATTTTTCCTGCAAGGGTAGTTTTCGCTTCTCAGACGGGGAGCAAGAGAATGCCGCAAAAGTGTTTATTTTTCCTATTCTTAATTAAAATACAGTAGGTCTCACCGCTTAACTATTTTCGGAACTTAGTAAAAAATAATGCTTAAAATTTTTCATATAGGGGTAGTTTCTGTCTCTCAGACGGGGAGCAAGGAATTGCCGCTTGAGTAGTTTTTATTTTTACCATTCTTTTAATTAAGTCCCACCATATCCCATTATTTAATTATTTTTTAAACTTGAGGAGAAATATTTATATTTTTCGAGTAGTGGTAATTTCGCTCCTCAGACGGGAAGCGGGGGATTGCCACTTTTGGAATTTATTTTTATTTTGTTTGCATTTAATCAGGTCCAGGTCCCGTCGCCGAACTGTTTCTGGAACTCAGTTAGAACGTACACTATACAATTTTTAAAATTGCGGAATGAGTTTAAAATAACGGAATGAGGATAGTCTGTAGCCCTGGAATGGCGTGCAAATTGTTGCTATTTTAAGTGTTTACTAGCTCATCTCAAGAAACCAAAATGTATCTGATAAAATAAAATAAAAAAAAAGGCTGCTAAATTGGCTGCTAACTTCACGCGAAAATGAAATGGCTGCTAAATATTTTGGCTGCCACAAATCGGCTGCTAACTTCACACCGGTTTAAAAGTATATGTTAATTTTCTCAATCTATTACAAACAGCAAACACTTGCTCTTCCCACCTTAAGTTTCAATCAATAATTATGCCCAAATATTTCACCGAAATTAAATTTTCCATTTCAACAGAACATTCACAGTCAGCCCTCATTTGACAGCTTGGTTCATGCATTAACAGTTTTTTAAAAAAAGGTTGTCCAGCAGAATTTGAAGAAAAAGTTAATAACTAGTTTTTCCATAATTTAATTTTAATGAATTGCTGTCCAACCATGTTTTAATTTTCTGTAGGCAAACTTCAGACCTTTGCTTAACTTCCAACCAATTTTCACCTTCTATATATATTGCCGTTGATGAGCCTATCTTCATTCGTTGTATTCTCGCACTAAAATAGCTTTCTATTAGATTTAATATTTTACCCCGAAAACCATAAAATGGAAGTTTTTGCATTAACTTTTCATGCGAAACTGTGTCGAACGCTATTTCAAATAAAGAAAACATAAAATAAGTCCATCTTTCAATAAAGTATTACTGTACTTGAGGAATAGTGAATTTAAGCTAGTGATGGAATAGTAATTGTGATTCTAGTATAACTTTTTTCCATGTACCCGCCTGCGGTGACGCTATTGCACACAATTTATGTTGATCGAAACAATTTTCTATTTATATACGTATTGTTATAGCAATTATATAACAACCTTGCTTGTTATCATCGCTGTATAGCCGGGTTAATCATATTCAACAATATTCAGTGTTTTGAGAACCACGGGTAACAAATCTTGGAAATGCGTGATGTTGAGGTAAATATTTAAAAAGCTGTAAAACCTAGTGTAAATATCTTTAACTGGCATTTAGATTAGAATTAATAATACCATGCTTCGATTTTATAGTATTTTTAGAATTATTATTATTAACATTTATCTCAAGAACGATCTTGTCATTTTGACCAGGATTATATAAATTCACTCCATAAGGAGTTTCTGAAGGACTGGAGGAGTCCACAATTTCGCCAGATAGGATCTGGATCTTTTCAGCAACTACCATCTGATTTTAATAAATTTGTCAAATATGACGTTTTTCAAAACTTGCAGGCAGTCAACATAGACATTATAAAAATGTTATTTTATTGTAAATAAAATGCAACTGCAAGTTTTATATTTTATATCTACTAACATACAAAAAGAATCTTGGCAAATTTGCCAAAAATATCTCAAAGTGTTTAGAAGTTATGGATTTAATTTTTTTTTAAATACCTTCATTTAACCATAGAATATGACCCTGGATTTTCTACACGCAATTAGGAAACACCCTGTATATAGTCAGTTCTTTTAAAATTCGATATTTTTCTATTAATATTAGAGCAAATTGCGGTGTGCAATTTATTAGCGATATTATTAAAATTCAAAGGCAGTGCTCTGTGGTAAATATGATGGCTTAATAAAAGAAAAAGAAATTATATTTCTCTCAAAAACCATTGTGACATACTCACATTGATATAAAAAGTCAGTGATAATATGTGTGTTTTGACTGGAAATCAGGCAGAAGTCGGGAAATTTGAAAATGTTCTTCTTGTATCTACAAACTGTTTAAAAATGAGTACAAATTTTTTATTTTCTCATCAGGAAATTCTTAGCATTTTTCAGATGCTTAGCTAGTTCCCATCTTCCTCTGTGACATTTGTGAAAGTATGTTTTTGTACCAAAACCGTCAAATTCTTTGCATGATTACCAAAACAACACACACTCGAATTGGAATGATGAAAGTTTGATAATTTGAATACTGATGTATTATCAAGGAAGCGCTAACTGTGATAACGGTATAATGTGGCTATATAAAATATCCCCAACTTGTTGAATACGATAGACAACCGAATCATACAGGGTGATTCAGTTATAATGTCATTAATTTTAAGGATATATGGGAAAAAATAAGAATAACACGAATAAATGTATATGCTGAAAAAATATAATCAATACATTATTTAAACCCCTTTTCAGACTATTACAGACCGCTGGCGGCCCGATGCGACGTTGCCATATTTAAATATAGTCGCCCATTTCACGAAGTGGCTTGTCTCAGTTTTTAAAATTTTACAGGAGAGCAATGTAAAGATTCTTATACTTTTTGTCCTTCTACTGAAGAAATATGAGAAACGTGAGACTTCTACAAGTCCAAAATTTTGCAAAAAATTGAGATAGGTCACTTCGTAAAATTGACAAATGATTCGCTATCTGCTAATATAGCTGTTACGACGAAATTTAAGTTAAAGGAAAGTATGGAATGAAAGACAGCCAAATAATATATTGACATAACATAAATAATAATTCAAAAAAACGCTGTAATATATGTTTTAAAGGTATGCAATTAACATATTAAATTGCTGTTGTTGCCCAGTAAGGACCCCGAGGATATATGAGCATGTCTTGCGAAAAACAGTTTTTATTAACATCAATTTGCCAAGCACCGGAGGCCGGTGAGATTTCAGGTATATATCTGTCCGAAATAAACTGCAGTGGCAAAAAAATGCGGGAGATGCGATTGACAGTGGTAAATTTGTACAAATACTGTGTTAAATTATGTATGTGATCCTGACATGGCAACGCTGTTTCGGTTCAACGCTCGAACGCTATATGGCTTCGTACCAGGAGCGCCGTGTTTCCGAGAGTTATGAGTTGATTTGCTTCTCTTTTAAAATATTAAGTAACATTTTTTTGCTTTACTGAACGCTAGCAAACTTTTATATGCATTGCTGTTTTGGCGTAAAGATGCATAATGTATAACATAGAGTTTCGTATTTAAGGTAGCGATAATGATTCGATTGAGAATTTGACAGTAGCTTTAAAATAGAAAAACACGAGAATCAATTTGCAACACTAAATGGTTTGTACTTTAAACAAAGCGTCGATAAATTATGAATAATGTGTGGATTTAGTTTCGCTTCAAGCCGTTACGTAAAGCATTAGTCACATGGAACCCACATGATGTCATGAATTTTATCGTTTTTTTTTATTGTTTACCATACCAATGGCTAAATATGTTTGTATATGTATGAATTATAATCTTTGCGAAATGTGTCTACTTTGCATGTTTGTGTATGCATACTTACATTCTAATTCTCTGCTTTGTAGGGTACCGACTTTATGGGTAAGGAAAATGAAAATGTACATGTTATAATAAATGATTAATTGAAGAAAATGTTAAAAACAGTTTCAAAACTACCTAGGTATTTTGTTTCTGTTAAATGTAGGAAAATAGAACTAGCGTTTTTGAACTACCTTAGGATTGTTTACAAAATAACAAAAAAAAAACAAAAATCATGAGTCCTATCGACACAGTCTCAAGCTTAATTTTTATTTTTTAATATCTAAATCTGAAAAACAGAAGGTTAAAATTAATAATGAAATTTTATTCCTCTTTAGCAATTTAGAATAATTGTTTTCACAGAATCAGATGAATCATGAGAGATCAGATCCGGTCTACCTTGATGTGTTGTTTATTTAGAATAATCTTGAAAATGTAACACTAACATACTTATATAATCGCAAGATATTTTTCTTGAGGAGTATTACATTTTTTGAATACTTACAAAGCAATTGTTGTTCCATAATATTTTTAGCGTAACTTCATTCTGATTCTGATTTAACGTGAATGTTTTTTACATGGCGAAATATACAGCGCGTAATGGGACTGATTGCCATTATTTCAGCAGGTGATAAATTGGGCCTAAACACGCTAAAAAGTACTGTACTACAACATATGTAAATCAATAAAATATCGAGACTTTATATAGGAAATCATTCGCACAAAATAAAAAAATTATTTCCATCCAACAGTAAAACCAAGACACCGATTTTAGGACATTATAATTTACTCAATTAGCGACAACGCCTCATTCTCGTTCATTGAAATGTTTGTGCATAAGGCGATATGAAATCGTGGACGGCACATGGCCGCCTGGGTGGAGTCATTTCTTCTTTTTTGGTTGTTAAAAATAACACACAAGAGTTAGATGACCTATACATATGACACCGTACAATATAGGCGAGTCGAGACGATGTGTTGTTTCTTAGATACATATAGCTTGAGGACAACCGCTTTGACGTGTCGGTATTTTTGTTTCAGTTGTAATATAAATAGACTTTTTTCTACATACAAGGTGTTCGTTCCTTCAATACGCTGTAAAAAGTAATCGCACATTTTAATACAAAAGAACGCAATCCTGTGTTAATCGAAGTGCACACGGGATTACGTATAAGTGTTAATTTTACTGTATAATATACGGATTCGTAAAGTGCAAACATTTCATCTTGTCTCCTGTTGGAAATACAAAATATATACTGTTATGTTAAGACAGTCAGGCAGAGAAATAACATATTCTACGTTTCCAGGCTGTGGAATTGTCTGTTTGCTTGATTTTATAATTAATTATTATTCATGTAAACGGAAGTCGAACAAAATAGGATAGATATAGCTTTGGAATGCAAGTGGGAGTGTACAAGTTTACCGTTCAATGATATTCTATTTAGTCGGTTCACTCGTTACGTCCCGTTTAAGGGCGCCTTATTTTTGAAATAATGTTTTCTACAAATATAAATAATTTTAAACATTTAAGAACTGAATAATATAGAGCTTAGCAAATAACAGGAATGTTATCTCATGCAACCTGCGAATATTCAAAGGTATTTTTTACAGTTACAGCTAATTTTATTAGATATAATTAAATTCAAATGTCAAAAATCAGTGACAGCATGAAATGAGGATTAAAAATATTTGTAATTTTCATTTCATGCTGTCACTGATTTTTTACTTAAATTTAATTATATCTAACATCTAACAAATATTAGCTGTAACAGTAAAAGTTACGTTTTCGGTGGAATGGCCCATATAATGACAGAAAGCAGTCTAACCAACAAATTTTTAGGAACGGAAACTAGATGTAAATATTGTTATAACAAATTTATATAATTCTGAATATAAGATTATTGACTTTTTTATAAATATGAAAAGAATTGTTAATGTTTTTTAAAAGTTATTATTTTATTTGAGGAAAATTTTAATAATATTAAATAAATAAAACTTCAAGCATTTTATTTTACATTCTACTTTTCTACATGTTTTCGAGATTTCTGTACACATTACAGGACTTGTGGCGTAGTTGTCAATTGTTTGTGTCAGTAATTTGACGTTTTTTAAGAATTATTAAAAATTTCAAACACCTGTTAACAAAAATCATCATTAATGTACACAACCTACAGCCCTAAAGGGGTTGGAAGAAAATATAGTATAATAAAAAGTCACAAAAATAAAATATACGCAACAAAAAATACAAAACTTTGGAAGTACATATTTAGAAAAATAATACTTTTGGATAGAACTTAAACCTAATAAATTATATAAGAGTTATACAAGGAAAATCTGCAGGTTGTTATAATTAGTACATATTACAAAAGACGGGGATGATTCTAATAAATTATTGCATGGAATCGGAAGATACAATGTGCTACCAGATCTTGTTTCAATTCTAAGTATATACTTGGTTATTCAGATGTGACATAATTTCTGAACAATCATAGTTGCTGTGAATTATATTGGACAAAAATAACCGATGATCCATGCTAAGTAGCGAAACGCTGCTAAAAAGATCATTCTGAGTAACTACCATCTTTTACTGTGTAATTCAACGCAGGTTGGGGCTTTTGTCCACTGAGTAGTTAGTTTCACACAATATTATTAATACCTAAAAATATATAATAACTACCATCTTGTTTATAAAAACTTTCGCTCCACATTTTCAATAGACTGATTGTAAGTAATAAACCCTGGATAACAAATTAAACTTGCATATTCGAGTTTAGAATTTACAAAGGAGTTAGAAAGCGTAAATAAAGCAAACTGTTCAGAGACACTTCGCGAATTTTTTTTGACAAAACCTAGATTTTTAGAAATAGACGATACTACCGTATTAACACGTTTAGCAGAGGATAATTTGTGATAAAAGCACACACCCACATCACAAAAGTAGCTAGAACGAGCAAGGAGAGTCCATTTAATTTATAATCAAATTCAAAGGCACAGTTTCGATAGTGATAGTAATGGTTATTTTTTAGATTTTATTTAAGTTGTTCTGATTTCTATACCGATCATTTAAAGATTCCACTCGCCAATAAAGTTTTATATCATTTGCAAATAGCAAACAATGCAATCCAGATTATTCACAATATCATTAATAAAAAATACAATTGAAGAGGGACCTAGTATAGAACCCTGCAGAACACCAGAAGTTGCCGAAATTTTACTTGATTTTACTCCACATAGTTCAACGTACTGCTGTCTACCACCAATATATGAATGGAACAACTTAAGTGAGGCTGAAGATATACGGAATTTATTTAATTTGACACAGCAATACATCCAATACGACTTTTATTTTGTACGCCATCGAAATAAAGACATTAATAATTATTGTTATATGATTTTATTTTACCGCGATATTGGTAAACAGTTGCGTTTGTTAATTTTCCTGGTCGCTTATATAACATCGATTGTTTACCACAATTCACAATCTTTTTTTAAACTAACCTCGTGACCAAGTTTCGACGAACTTCCCGTGAAAAACCGTGTTTGTCATTTGACTTGAAGGATAAATGGTAAATGTCGCCTTTTCCTTTGAGAGGATAAATAAACAATTAAAATATTAGTGTTTTTCCTTTTAAATTAAATTGCAGTTTTAAATGCTACCCATTGTTGTTGGATTGATTGAATGGGCAGCCAATTTGTATTTTCTCATGGTTTTGGTTTCTAAGTTAGTTAAATTATAGCTATTATTATACCTAATGCGATATTGTAAGTCTAGGCTAAGTTGAATTTAAGATAACACAACATTGTGACTAATTAAATATCTTCACAACTCTAATATTTCAGTTCTGTAAAAAAACATGTTTTTATTAAAAAATATATTATTTTGTCAGCCACTTTTTATAATAACATTTTACCTTTATAATAATTTAACCGTTTATAGATGCAGGTTTTCAAGATACAAGAATGAAATTTAAAAAATAAATTGCTTTTATTCAAATATCTCTAGAGAAGGTTACCTTATATTGATATAATTTGGGCTAATTCAAATGTCAGTCTATAAAACTTTTCAGCAGATATAGATTCCCAAAATTTGAATTAACGCCACTGTGTGGTTTGGAAATGGGATAAGTCCATTGATGGAGTGAACTTATGTATGTATAGAATGTTTTCATTAAATCAGGTTAGTAAATTTAACTAGATTAATTTTTATTTTAGATAATTATTGAATAGAGTTTTGTCTGTGGAATTGTTCATTTGCATACCTAGATGTTTGGTATCAGAGACCATACATATGACTTCATTGATAGGAATTATAGGAGATTTGATTTATATTAGCTTAAGATACCTTTCTAATACAGTACAAAATGTTACAAAAGATTTTTTTTAATTTGCAATCGATTTATTCCAAATTTCAATAAAAAGAAAATTAATGAAAAAAACACCGACAATAAACTAATATAAATAAAAATGAGTTATGCTTTGTTTATCTACTTTTACTATTTAAATTTTTCTTAAATAAAATAGTATCTTTTAAAAAGCATTTGTAAGACACATTATTTTGCTATTCTAACCTCACATTTTAACAGTTATTTTCACTTGCTTATAAACAAGTGAACAATCTTGTATGCATAATTAGGTATATTGATGACAATATTTACATCTGCAGTTAAATTTAAAAAAAATACGTATTTCTGCATCTAAAAATTCGTTGGTTAGTTTACATAACAAGCCTTCTTTAATTTTATTTTCAAATCAGCATTTTGTTTTTTGATTGCATTGAGAATATTTTAATTTGATTTGTCACCCCACCTAAGTACGTGTATGGAATGTCAAGACAAGACACATACCTGTTTTTTAGGAATTATCTGTTTTTAGACCCATTTTAAACATAAAATGTAACTTTTAAATATTATATCACATTATACTACCGTTTATGAACTAGCATAAGCTGTTTTTAATTAATTTGTGGTTAAAAAACGGCAAAACCAATTAGTATGAAAAATTCGGTCGTCATAGTAGATTTATGGATTTTGTGGGGTAGAATTTTCCTTAGAAGTCCTCTTCAGGCAACTCTGGGAAAATGTATGTGAGAACATGCGAAAATGCTTTGCACTGTATCTAGTAGATAGGGAGATCGTTGATCGTAATTCGATGCAACAAAACTTTACATCTTGACAATTTCCTGGTGAAAATATCTGACACAATATGGTGGAAAATATGTATATAGTTATTTCCTTGACTGTTTCCTATTCTTTTCAGTTGGGCATACCGTTATAGAAAAGATTTTTCAACAGATTTTCATTTTGGAATTTTTTTTGCGTGTATAAATCTATGATATTTTAAAATTTTTCACTTATAGTGAATTGGAAAATAGGTTTAATAACATACAAGTTAATTCCAATCAGTTACGATTTTAGGTTTTTCTTCAACTCATGAAACTAACGTCGATGTTGATGGAAAGCTTATTGGAAAATTATAACGAAAATTAAAGCACAATTTTAAGACCTGCATAGTTTTTACATTGACGGAAATTTTATGGATCCAATAGATCTAAAATCTGGTCATACGTTTTTACGCAATTGCAAGAACATAAATACATGTGAAACTCTAGACCCGTCGACTTAGAAAAAAATGATTGGTACACTTGGTCTACTCGTAGTCGGAATGCCACATCATGCAAGGTCACCGAGATGACTCCTCTTGTCATGGGCGTTCGCTTGGTAATCTCGTGGGTGGAGGTAACGATGTAAAAGGCCACATGATCTGTTGTAATGTTTGCGTTCGTAATGTTTATATTATTGTAATTTATGAATAGTCGTTGTTATTCAGTTTTGATTTAGTTAGATGATTAGGTCTTGTCATGAAGACATCTGAAGGTTAAGTGTTGCCATATTGTCGTTAACGATCGTTCGAATTGGATATTACCTATTACCTCTTTAATCCTTAATCTGATCTTGTTTAAATCTGGCATCTTATGGACAAAGAATCGCACTTTTAGTAAGATGAAATTGCAAAGTAAATCCATCTAAGGGGTGGCGGTTCTTGTTATAGCAAACTATAATGAGTCTAACGGTGGTATTCATAGTCTGTCTCCGGTCGCCGGAGAGCGGTCTCCGTCCCGAAATTATGCGAATTTCATAATGAGATTCAAATAATTTCAGTGGTATCTTATACCTTCTTCTCTTCAACAGGCATTCAATAAGATTTTTTTTTTCAATCGAAAAGTTAACCTCAACAAATGTAATGAATATACATGAGGTATTTTATTTCAACGCCTGATGACAGGACGAAGAGAGTAAAAAATACTCGGCCAGAAGAAGTTTCATCAGCCTAAATACGTTTCCAAAATTTAATCCACTGTTAAGGGGTCGTAAGTCCTTAAAGGGGGCTCATATTAAAAAATGTTATAAGCAGAGCCCCTATTAAAACAATACAATAGTAGCAGTACAGTATACCCTCAATTTTTTTTTGCATATTATTCGGGATCACCCTGTATAGAGGCATTTAATGAAGTTGGGTCATTTATATGAAATCATTTTAATAGATTAATATAATGTTTCTACATATAAATATTTTTGAAAGTAGTCCGAATATGTAAGACATCTAGATACAGTTCATGCAACAACTAGGTACTAAAATAATCAAATACGCATGCGTGGGATTAAAAATTCTGTATCAGGTCCGGGGATGCTCGTCCCACGTTCAAATTTATAAATCTGGGTTCCGCGAACGCAGGATTTATAATTCCGAACGTGCACTAGGTGCACCGCGATCGCCCAACTTCAAACTGCGCATGAATCTAATGTCTGAATTAGTTCGGAATTTCTACTGCGAACAAAGCTAATAGTGTCGACTTCGGTGCAATATACTTCATTTGCACACGTTGTGCATGGTATAATTGAGTCTCGTGTATGATACCTTGGACCTAGACGCCCTGGACCTCCACGATTCGGTTGCAAATTTTTCAAGTCACGCATGCGTTTGCAGTAGACTTGCACTCGCTGCACACCGTTGTAAAAGTAGCTGCATTTGGCACAGGTTTACCTTAAAATCGTTCTGCTAAAGCATTTTCACTTTACCATAAATTAAAACGCGACTTACTATACGTAAGTCATTATTGATATTTGAAAAACCAATGTAAATACTTGAATCACAAAAAAAGTTAATACGATAAGTAATCAGATATTTGGAATCGCCTGGATGGAGATTACAGTAGTCCAGCGATGTAAAGGTTGAAACTACTAAAACTTTTTTCTCGGAAACTATAAAGATTTTACCAAAAAATGTTTTTACGATATTGACTTCTTTTTCCATGACGTATCTATTCTAAAATTGTTTTAGATAAGTTCTGAATCACCCTGTATAGTTCCTTTATATGTTCTTAGTGCACTTGAGCTTACCCTACATCCTAATTTTGATTATTGTCTTGTCTGTTAATTAATAGGGCGCCAATTTTGAGTTATTATTTTTTTGGTCAACTGTCCGCATAAAAGATGGCAGTGGCAGATTATTACCAAATGATTTAGTTATTTACTTATTTTTTGTTTCTTTTTAATGCATTAAACAAATAATTTGATATGTCTTTAAGTGTTGCGCCGCCACTGGTTTCTTAGCCAACTTCTATTCTTGGAATGTTACGTTCACCTCGCGCCGCAGGTACAGTCACAGCCATCTCCCTGATAGGAATTCATATAAATTCATTTGTTTTGCAACGTACATAACCAATACAAATTATTGTTTATGCATTGACTGACGTATTAGATCAAAAAGGATATAAAATGACTCAGTATGTTTGTTCATTCCAAAATTTGTTAAAATAAATAATAATTGTTTGTTGAATTCTTAAAATGAAGTGTGATATGTGACTGTTCTTCCAGTTGTTTTCTGTAAAAAAAAGTTATTAGCGGCACAAGACAATTTCCGACCTAAAATTTGGCCAGATATCTTAATAGTTTCCTGCCGTTTTTCATGACTCACCATTGGCATCTAGGACACCGTAAAATATACAGCATAGTTGAAATTACAAAAAAAAGTTGCGCCTTTTTATGACCAAGTATAAACCAAACAAATCCAAGGTACCTATATGCTGAACTATTGTGCAAAAACTGAAAACAGCGTTTTTATCATGCCATCTACCGTCATTATTTTACAACAGAAAGCGCTGAAATGTATTCGGCGACTAATTTTGGATTTGCAACATTCAGGTGTTTATTTTTTCTTATAGCAATATTGGATTTTCTTGTGGAAGCTAAGCTAATCTAATTACTTATTTGGAAGCGTCGAATTAAATATTGGGACACCATTGCAGAATTATGATTATCTTGCTGAAACATTTAAAAATTTCTAATAATTATTTTGTAAAGGAAGATTATCAGTGCATTGTTCATTTCCATCCTTGAGGTCGCCGTATTTCTCGCCGTAAAATGATCAAATTTGTGGTGTTTTTCAGGTACAAAAATCTTGAAAACTAAAACACAAAGTGAACAGTCTTATATGCAGATCTATGCAAATTTATGTTTTAACAATATTTATATATACAGTTGAATTTAAAAAAATACGTTTTTAACAATAAGAACAAAGTAAACATCGAATTTGTCAAAATGTTTGTTGAATTTTGTTTTGTCAAGAACACGATTTTTTATTTAAATTATTGAATTTTTTACATTTTATGGGTTATACCTCAAATAAAATTTTAGTATTACATATTGGTTTGTTTGTTATTTTATCTGTTACTGTCAAGATCCAATATGAACCCATAAAAAAAAACAATTGAAAGTTGTACAACCAAATCTAGCGGCTGTAGAAAATTGATTATCCTGTATATTCTTATCTATCTGTATCAAAATTTAGCTATATCTGTCGTGAAATAATGACGATAGATATCATTTTGTAAAATCTTTATTTTCAGTTTTTTTCACAATATTTCAACAACGGCAGCATACCCATATATATATATCTTGGATCAATTTGGTTTATCTTAATGGCCATATTTTTGTTTTCCAATTTGAGCCACCCTATATATGCCAACGGTGAGGCATGAAGAACGGACATACGAGTATGTACATATAGGTTGAAAATATCCATATTAGGACAGTTTGAAGCTAAATGTTCATCGACTTAGGTCTACAAGAATTCGAAGGGTTAATTTCGCCGCCCCCGACATAATTTTTGTATCCTTTTCATTCATCACATTGTTTGAAAGATTTGTGTATTAAGGAATTTTAATTAAAAAACTGTCGACAATCTGTTAGATTAGATTAGTGACATAATTTTCCTTATAGACACTTTTTCCATAAACGTTCCTTAGTGGATAAAAACAAACGGTACGCTTATGACTGATTTAAAAGCAATTGCTTTATTATTTCATGTGTTTTTAAAACTTAGTTGCATCTCGATCTATTCCCAAGACCATGAAACGAATATCCAGTCGTTATGCCGCCCCGACATTTACAAAAAACATGTGTTTTTATTCCAATTTGGAGAAACAATGGGCAATAATGACACCACGCTTCACGTGTAATGGGTCTATAGGAAAAAATAAAGCCGGTTACCGTTTCCTATTCATGGGCGACCCAGCCAGGGACGACCGATTCGGCGTTGTGTTGTCATTGTGACCGGATATTGCGTTTCGGAGAGATGCTAACGGAACTTCCGCCGCTGCTATGCTGTTCCGATTGAATTTCGTTTGGACACGGAGGTCGATCGCAGTTTTTGATACAGGGATACTTATTGGAATAAAAATAATAATAATAAACGTAAATAAAAAACAGGATTTGCTGCAAGTTGCAATACAGGGTATTTATAAAAAATATAAAATTTGGTACAGGTAGAGGAATAGAATTACAAGCTGTAAAAATATTTGAAAAAAAATATATAAATTGTGAAATTCTGAACAAGTACCTAGTAAGGATGTTCACAAAAAAAATTAATTCAGTGTCAATACCATAAAATGGTTAAAAATAGCCTTATAATCACTTTTGCAAAGTTTTACAAAAATCCAAAAATTACTTGTGTGCAAGAGTTTAGAACTTCTAGAAGTTCTGAGAAGAAATTTTAAATCTCTATTAATGAATGAAACAACTAAGAGCTAATATTAAAAGTAGCTTTCATTTCAAATACGTCAGCAGTTCAAAAGAAATCGCAAAATTTATTTTAAAGAGTGTCATTATTATTGCAAACGATTGTACGTTCTTAATAATACATTTTTTTCGATTAATAACAAATGCTTGTATCTGTTATGTCACCTATATCGACAGTTTTTGTTCATACGGGTTATTAATGTGTAAATTTTTGTTATACTGAAACCTTAAATTTTTAGGAATTAATAAAACAAATCAATGACTCAACGATTATGATTACTGATTTGTGTGAATTTGTATTAAATTAGTCATATCATTTATTTTTTGAGATATTAGCGATCTGCTACTTCCTGCTCGGCCTATGCGGCTCGACTTGCAGGAAGCGACCTACATTACAGCAGGTACTTAATCGCAGACCTCTCGCCCTGGGCGATGAACCATTCAATCTATAAACCATACTGCAACACACAACTACTCCGCGGACTAATGCCCCCACCGGCATTGAATTACAAACACACATAGATACTGCAGGTATAAGGATAACGGATTATCCTTAATATTTTGATGTTTATTTCGTCTATATTGAAAGTGCCACACATTAGAATATTTAAAAATATCATGTTTACCTTAAATTTAGTGCAGTTATCCAAATAGTAAGTAATTTATTTATTTAGGCTTGGCTAATCAAAGTGTACAAAGGTAAAAAAAATACAATAGTTTATCATATATAATCTGATTTACCCCCAGAGACAATATGTACAACTGTATAAGGATGTGTCAAAGAAAACCGAAAAACTAATGGGTCATTCCATTTGATATCGTCTGAAAATAATAAAAATTGTTGCCGACGCATTTTAGATTTTGGTGTAACTTTGAAAAACTCTACTCTAGGGTCCCAAACAACAAAATTTACACGAGTTTGATTTTTACAAGCGCTTGTTTCCGCCTATTTAAATAAAGACTCTTAAAAATTGCTATTTTTAAGCTTTATTAATTTTTGCTGTCAAATTTTTCTGCTTGAAGATATTTGAATGATCAAAACTGCTGAAAATGAGTGTTTTTTTAGTCATTTTTCGTGGATTTCAATCGACTCTAGCGTCTTAACTGTTGAGAGTTAAAAATTCATGCTCCGCGGGAATTAAGTATACATTTCATAGACAAAATTTAGCCATAAGTTGACCTGAGTAGCCCACTCTTTATAGAAGAAAACTTTGCTTGAAGTTTTGAAATTTTTAAAAATCCCAATATTCAGGCTATGAAACGAACGTGTTGACTGCGAGATAAAAATCTGATACTCACAGAATCTACTGTTCTTACCTTCAACTTTAAATGGCTATATCACTTGTTTTGTTATTTTCTTGTTTAGTGCATGTACGAGCCGTTTTTTTTACAGCAAAAATCTGAACGTTTTAACTAATGAATTAAAATTACTTACCATCAAAAATAATTATAAATATGAAAAATATTTGAAGTTTTAATAAAGTTATGGATATTTAGGGTGTAATATTGTTTCTGGAAATAATTATCATCAAAAATAGTAACGGTAAACAATTTTTCAACGAGAAAATTATGTACATGCACTAAACATGAAAATAATAAAACAAGTGATGTAATCATTTAAAATTGAAGGTAAGAACAGTAGATTCTGTGAGTATCAGATTTTTATCTCGCAGTCAACACGCTCGTTTCATATCCTGAATACTGGGATTTTTAAAAATTTCAAAACTTCAAGGAAAGTTTTCTTCTATAAAGAGTGGGTTACTCAGGTCAACTTGTGGCTGAATTTTGTCCATGATATGTATACTTAATTCTCGCGGAACATGAATTTTTAACTCTCAACAGTTAAAACGCTAGAGTCGATTAAAATTCACGAAAAATTACTAAAAAACACTCATTTTCAGTACGCTGCTATTATTCAAAGGGATCGTCCGAGCCAATCATCTTCATTTACACTAAAACTACTATCTTTCCCACTCTAAATTCCGTCTTGATTATTCAAATATCTTCAAACACAAAAATTTGACAGCAAAAATTAATAAAGCTTAAAAATTGCAATTTTTAAGTCTTTATTTAAATAGGCGGAAACAAGCGCTTGTAAAAATCAAACTCGTGTAAATTTTGTTGTTTGGGACCCTAGAGAAGAGATTTTCAAAGTTACACCAAAATCTAAAATGGGTCGGCTTTGCCAATTAAACGATTTCAAATGGAATGACCTTAATACGACAAGCCATAAATACACATACAAGTAAAAAAGAAGTCAAAATACACATTTTTATCCAAAATATTCATCCAAGCTATATGACATAGATCCAATAAGAAAAATTTCAGTCGTTTTTTAAACTGACATAAAGTATTACAGTCTTTTATGTCACCTGGCAACTTGTTAAAAATCTTAAGGCCCAGACAGCTTGGTGAATTTTTAGTGACATTTAGTTTCGTAAAAAGTATATAAAAATCTTGTCGGTGGCGGGTACTAACCTGACGAAAGTCATCATAGTAATAAATTTAGTTTTATTTTTAAATATATTCACACTCAGTTCAAATACATATAAACCCGGTAATGTTGAAATACGATAACTCTTAAATATATTGCTACACGAACACAAACGACCAACATTTGCAATACATCTTAATATCTTTTTCTGACAAAAATATATCATTAGTCGTAGTAGACTCACCCCAAAAACAGATGCCATATGCTAGCCTACTTCTCACTTGAGCATGGTATAAATCTATAAGCTGTTGTGTCGTAAGCACTTTTTGAAGATTTCAAAACAAATAACATACGGAATTCAGAACAAAGACTGGAACAAAATTAATTCCCAAAAATTTTACTTGACATTCGCTATTGATAGGGCTATTATCAATTCTCAAACTTAAGTTGATAACTGATTTTTGGCGATTATGAAACATTACTGAGCGAGTTTTTGCCGGATTCAGATAAAGATTATTTTTATTAAACCACAGATGCAGATCATTTAAAAGAAAATTACATCTATTCTCCAATACATATTTGGGGAACACGTACTATCGTTTGCAATAATAATGACACTCATTAAAATGAATTTTGCGATTTCTTTAGAACTTCTGATGTATTTGCAATGAAATCTACTTCACATTTTTAATATTAGTTATTAGTTGTTCCACTCACCGATAGAGATTTTATGAAATTTCTACTCAGAACTTCCAGAAGTTCAAAAACTGTTTTAAGAGAGTGTCATTATTATTGCAAACGATAGTACTACTACACCTAAATGACTAACTCGCACTGCTTTAGTTTAAATTCTTCAAAGAATCTACTGACGCAAATGTCAAACTCTACCAATAACTATCACTGTTATTTGAAGGTAACCAGTTTTTATAATAAATATTTCAAATAGTGAGTAATTCAAAACATTAAGTTAATTACTAAACAAACACAACTACGTGAGTAATTTCCTTGAAATTTCAAAGAATCAGATAGATTAGTACACGAAATTATTGAGCTTGGTTATTAATTACTTCAGATAATGGTTCAAAAAGTAATTATGTTCCATATTATAGACATTGTTTTACAATATTTTATAACATCGCCATTCGATTTTTTATAAATTTAAGATTGAGAAGAATTTAATTTACTATAACGGCTTGACCAGAATCTTGAATGCTTGCATTGTTTTAGCGATAATACCTAAGCAATCATTAATAAAGTAACCGCATTGTTACGAAATCGGAAATGACATACATCCTCACGATTATATTTTTAAACATATGTCTCCGAACAAACGATAACATGCTATCTATTGGAAGTTAATATTCAGCGTAATTTTATATAATTTCTTTAGTAGATATTGGTTAAGGATAATGTTGATAAAATGATTTATAATTTTTTATACAAATTCAATAAATTTAAAACTTTTAAAGCTCTATACAAAAATTATTCAATACAAATTGAAGAAATTTGGACCATAGAAGTTTTAAAGTGATGCTTAAGAATGCCTTGTTGCCAGATTTTTACTAAAAAAATTCCTAAAGTAATTTTGGGATACATTGGTTGTAAAAAAAATCGTAGTAGGCTGTGCATTAATAGTTGGATCATCATAATAAGTTTAACAAGTATATCTGGAAGACTAATACAGGGTTTTGCAAATTAGTAGGGCAAGCCGTTAAACATTCTTTAGACCAAAATAATGGGATTTTTTATGCCACTTTTCATTTTATATTGTTTCACTCTAAATATTTTGATTTGAGGCTCGGTTTACGAGATATTGCAACTTTTTTGCACGTGCTAGGTGTGACACAAAGTACCTAAATATCGCTAAGTATTTTACATTTCCATGTTCAGTAAATTGAAATAAACAAACGGCACAAGTAACAGCAAACAGTAAAAAAATAACAAAAATTTAATTCAATTAAACTAAATGTTCAATATGGGTACAGCACCTTGATCTTCACCTGGGACAATTTTAACTAGAAATTCTGGAACATATGTTTATTCTTGGAACCGTATAAAAGAAATCTTTCATCAATTCTAATGAATTGACTATTTTTTTACAAAACTCATTGACTCGATGGTTTGCCTTTGGCGGTTTGTGAAAATGTTCAGAACTATTTAAATGAAATCTTTCCGATGGTAGAAGACAGCTTGCATATGTTAAATGGCCATCCTGTTCCCCCGACCTTAACCCGCAGGACTTTAGTTGAAACTGAAACCACTTGTATTCCAGAATATTCGTTAAAAATCATTTTTAAAATTTTAATTGTGACATCCTGTATTTTGTAAATGGAGATCCAAAATGAAAGGTGACATAAGAAATCTTATTATTTTGGTCACACTGTATATAAAAAGTTCATTAAAATTGCGCGTCCCAAAAATGTTTTAAAAGGATATTCCATTCCTTAACACTATGTAACAAATTGTATATCATTAATACAAAAGAGCAGTGGACACAAAGAACACACTGCTACTGCTCAAATTAGAAATAACATTAACATTTTTACTTGAGAGTAAAAATGAAAAGCTCTTTCCATCAATACAAAAATGTCACTATGTCGTCTTGCCTTGTATGTCGATTTCTGCATAACCCTGTTCATTACAAGAAATGCTCATTGCAAATATATATTTTTGCCGTGCTGGTTACGCACGCACCTGCCTCATTTTCAATATAAAATACCCGCTTGTAAACACCGAATTATAAGTAATATTTCTCGGTTGAGGTACCTCTAATTACCAGCATTACCCCAATCAGTCGAGCAAGAAACTCGTTCTGAGCGTTGAAACGAATGGGATGGGTTGACGTGTATTCTGCATCGACTTGCGTTACTACGAAGGTCTCTTGATTAACATATAGATTCCTTGATAATTTAAGTCAGTTGCTATAGGTGTTATATTATTTTTTATTCTCTTAGCAGTATCTGTCACAATGCCCTCTAGATCTAGGCAGCTTACATTCGTCAAAATTTGTTGCTCAAAGTGAAACCTTACTTTGAATTATCGGATTTATATTATAACCAATGATATAAGGTGTTATTTATACAGGGTGTTCAGTAAAGAATGGGCCATACTTTAAGGCTAGTTACTTCCTTGGAGAAAAAAATGTGAGAGTCCTGAGAAAGTACTTTTTTATTTATTTTTTTTTTACAATAATTTCTTTATTTGTTGGGCAATTGTACTAAAATTTTGGAAAATAAGGTTTTTTATGAGCTAAACACGAATATCTATTTAATTTTTGTGTTAAATGTATAGGGCGCCCTAAAAGTCTGTGCCACTATATTATTCCTTTCAGATTTTTTTTAAAGATAGAGATTTTATAAAAATTCGCTGCCAATATCTAGTTATAAAGCGCAAATTACAAAAGAAAACTTTATAAAGCCAATCACATTGCACGTTTTTTTTTAATTACAAAGTACGTTTGTATAGCTACTAAAAAGGACTATTTATACCAAACATTTTCAACGAAAAATATAATTTGTAAAATTTCTCGAGATTATTGGTCGGTCTGTGCATGACAACTTGTAGGTGTTACACCCATTTCAGAATTCGAATAACAAGCTTTCGGTTGCTAAACATGACATCTACATAAACTAATTAATATTAATTTCGCGTGTCGTCCAAAAGTCACGAGATGAGCATATACAAAATATGCCATTTTCTATTTAAGGATTTTTCAGTAAGCCTCGTAAATATCTGGAAAATTTAATACCGTGTCGTTTATTAACTGAAAAAATAGCGTAATTTCAATATAATTTTCTTAAGATAATCCAAAAAATAAAAACTACCTGACTGACTAAAGTACGAGCCCTAACAACTAAATGTTCGGACGACAGTTTATTTTTTCCAAATATATTCAGTTTCCATTTTGAATTCAATTAGAATTTTTTCTGCTGAAACTATACCAATTATTGTCATAAAACAACAGTTATAATCTTTTCAGAACAATGTTTACTCCAAACATAAATTATTTCTTTAAATATCTAACAACAAACTACAAAATAAAGTGACAAATAATGTTCGGACAATCTTAATTAAAGAACGTTCTTAGGGAAATTAATAGGATGTAACGTCCCCTTTGGCATCTATTACCGCCTTGATCCTCTTTGGCATAGTATCCACCAAAGATTTACAATACTGTGGGGTAAATGCATTCCAAATTTCTTGGATTTTGGCCTTAAGTGCTGGAATTGATCGCTGGGGGCTATTTCTTAAGGATCTTTTCATGTGATGCCATAGTGTTTCGATGACATTTAAGTCGGGACTACTCGAGGGCCAGGACAAGACACTAATTTGATTGTCCCCAAACCATTTTTTGGTACTCTTAGCTGTATGGCAGGATGCCCCATCCTGCTGAAATATGAAATTCCCATGTTCCTAAAGCTCCATCGTACTTGGCAACAAGTTTCTTTCCAAAATGCCTTGATATTTTTGGGCATTTATGGTGCCATCTACAAACTCAAGCCTGCCTACACCATTAGTGGACATGCAGCCCCAAATCATAACACCCTGTGGGAACTTTACTGTACGCTTAATACAATCTTTATGAAATGCTTCAGATTTCGTTCTTATCACCCATTTCCGAAAATCGCCAACACAAACATCAAATTTGGATTCATCACTAAAAATAATTTTAGCCCAGTCTTCTTTGGTCCATTGTACTTTAGATTTTGCCCAAATAAGACGTTTTCTCTTTTGTATGTCAGTGAGCAGTGGCTTTTCTTTGGCCTAAAAATGTGAATTGCTTTAAAGTGCGCTGAGCTAATTATTACAATTTTTTGTATTTCAATCACAAATAATATTTACTTTATAAAATCCATATCCAGCCTTGTGTATCTACTGTCTGCAACATTCCCTTGAAACATTTAAATCTGCTTCTTCATTCCATCGTGTTTGAATATCCCGTACCGTACCCCTTCTTTGTTGCTTGCAAATTTTAACAAGAACCCTTTTTTTCCTTTCTGTTACAATCCTTGGTCGCTCAGAACTTTTGCCGCGAACATCAAAGGATCCCGTTTCCCCATACGCTTTATTACCTCTCCCACGGTCGATTTGGCAATATTGAGGTCTTTTGCTATTTTTCCCATAGTTTTTCCGTTGGCATATTGTCTTATTATGATTTCACGCACTTTTTTATTAGTAGCAACTCCGCGAGCCATTTTGTTCGCGAATGCACTATTGCTAATGTCATAAAAATATATTAATTTTGCCATGGTGACAGATGGAATTTTTTTTTCAGAGCTTGCTTGTATTTCATTGATGAAAAGAATCTTTGTCCGAACATTAAGTTGTCAGCAAATTTCGTTAAATAAACATTTAAACTATTTGCCAAAGCCAGCAAATCGATAATTATTAAAATAATGAATGATTTATTGGTCAAAACACTTGATTTAATAATTAAGTTTATGTAGATTTTTTAAATTCCAGATGTAGTACTCAAAAACAATTTTTAATTATAAATATAATAGTCCGTCCGAACATTTAGTTGTTAGGGCTCGTAAATTAAAATTTTCTAATTTTTTCCTTCATAAAGGATGACTCAGAACTTATCAAAAAAAAATAAATAAAAAGAGTAATTCGAAAATTATATAAAAATTCACTTCTGCACGGAACTGGAAACTGGTCTAGTGTAAAACCTGACAAGGCAAAGCATGCGATCGGCGACCGGGCAGCAAATTCAACTGATTTTGCCGCTATTGTTATTAATACTTACTAGAATTAAATTGTACAAATTAACAAATGTTTCTGGTTCTTGTCCGTTCGCGTAAATCACCAATAGTGTCTACTTCGGTGCGATGCACTTCATTGTTTCAATATCCCCACAAAAAGAAGTCCAGAGGATTTAAAGTTAGGAAATCGTGGTGGCCATGGTACTGATCCTCCTCGTCAAATCCCTTGGTATTAATATTTGGACACTCTGTACATGGTACGGATATAATTGAGCCTCGTGTATGATACGCCACACTGCTGCAATACGCCGTGTCACGCCCCCGTTGACACATTAATGTAAACACTCGCATCACAAAAACGTTAATACTATAAGTAATAGGTTTTCAATATTTGGAATTGCCTTTTCTATTGACTGTATTCCCATTTTTTGTTAGATAAGATGTGAATTACCCTATTGCTGAGTAGTCATCAGCATTACCTTGTACAAATTGACTATAACATAAAGCTATTTCGCACTTATCTATGTTTATTTCTCCGCAAATATATCAAATTAATAATATACACATTTCCTTACACAAAAATATACAATTTCTAGATTATGTTTCTTGTAAACTGTTAATGTTAAATTGATGTACAATATATATTAAAATTGCATTCTTGGGTGAGTAATATATTTTGCTGTTATAGATGCATAAGAAATTTTTCTTTTTTATCTTCATAATTTATTTATTTACGTGAAAGAATTGTAAATATTGAGAATGAACTCCACTCCGCTTTAATGCGTACATAACTATTGAATAATTTGTTTACAAAGTTCAGTAATACGTGTAGAAATTGTGAAATAAGTTGAAATAAATGTTTCTCTAACAGTATATTTTTAGTATTCCTCAGGGATATATCCTTGTCCCTTTCCAGTTCACTATTTTTATCAATCATCGGAAAAAACACAAATGCTCATTGGATGGATTGGTTTTCATAGTGATCGCTTTTTCAGGTTATGAGCCAAGACGTCAAGAAAGAGAACCCCCTCCAGTTCAAATTCCGCGCCAAATTCTACCCTGAAGACGTTGCAGAAGAACTCATCCAGGACATTACCCTCAGATTGTTCTATCTCCAAGTGAAGAACGCTATTTTATCGGACGAAATATACTGCCCTCCCGAAACCTCCGTCCTATTGGCCTCTTACGCGGTGCAAGCTAGACATGGTGACTATCAGAAAGGTGTGCACAATCCTGGATTCTTGGCCAACGACAGGCTGCTCCCTCAAAGGTGAGTAAATACATAAATTATTGTTATTTAATTATCAAATGTTTTGCATCCTTTTTTCAAATGGGATAACAGTATTTTGATGACAAGGATCAAGTCATTTGCAAATTTGTTGCAGTAGTATTACATTTCATATGTATTCATAATGTTGAGGTTTGAAATACTTTATTTATTTTAGTTTGTATACGTTTTCTGTAGTAACATTTTTTTTAATTTAAATAAAAAATAAACTATCAAAAGGCAGAGTTTCAGTTAGGTAGCAGAAGGGTTTTTTAGCGGCAGAATATGAAGATTTAATTCTTCTTACCTATATATAAAAATGCTTCCCTTAAAAGATGCAGGGTGTTAAAGGGAAACTTTTGAAACTGTTTTTTTTTTCTCTATAATTTCTTTAGATTGCCACTATCACATTGAAATTTTTTAAATACTTTTTGTTGTTCACCAAATTCTCAGGAGTATTATTGTAAACGACGTCTTAAATACAAATGTAGGAACTAGAGGGTTATTTTACCCTCCTAATGTAGAATTTCGTTTAGAATATTTTATTACTATTGATAATTTTTAGTAAAACACTTCATTCTTCAGATAAATTCGATTTTTGAGCATGCACCATTAGAGATAGTCGCCTGCATCTTTTAGAGAGGCATTTTTGTATTTTGATTTGTAAGTATTGCCTACTCTGCCCATTCTAACTGGCCGTCAATGATCCGACACCAGTCGGAATTTTTTTGTGTATTCGATAGGCGTTATCGCCAGAGGGTATTAGCATTGTTTGTTTTATCAACCTCCTGTTTGCCAATTTTATAGCCATAGATTACGGTTGTTAAATTTAATTGACTTCCATATTTAAAATATTTGAATAGAAATTTAGGCCAAGCTAATTTATAATCAAAAAGTTGTAGAAAAATAATGTCCTTGCAAAATTTCTTAAAAAAAAAAATGGTGAGAAAGTGCAATATTCGAATACATGATTTACTACGGCAGTTAATTTTAAATAAATTTTAACTTTCATAATTTTCTTCTAGCAATACAACTTCATCTTTGCATTCTGCATGTTCTTTGAGCAGGAGGTATGCAAAGTGTTTGGTTGCTTTTTTTTATTAGTTTGTTTCCTTGCCTGACTTAATCTCGATGGATTTATTGGGCCGCCTAACATAATTAAGATTCCAAGAAAACTGTGTTCTAAAAAAATAGTCTTCGTAATGTTTGACTTCATTATTAAAAATCTACTAATAACCGTGATGTCATTTTTATGCCATAAATATAGCATTCTGGTGTGTTATTTTTAGCAGAGGAGTATCTTGACTTGTATTTCATGGTCCTCATTTACAGCTTCCTATATTTTGTTAATTAATTCAACAGTTTCAGAATTGTGAATTATTTTAATAACATAGTTTTAAAATTAAACTTAAAAGAAAATACTTTTGCTGTTAATAAAGGCTTTAGATTTAACACTTATGTATGTTTGTAAATAATCATATTATGTTTACTAATTTTTCTCTTAATATTAGCACCCAGTGTTTGTGAACTTAAAAAAAAATCAGTTTTGATGTAATAGGATGAAAAAAGTTAAATTCTGAAACATAAATATTTAAATTTGCCGCCAGAACTGACAAATGAAACCCTAAAGTTTATAAAGAGGGAGCTCTATACAGCAGCCATTTTGGTTCTTCATACGTACAGTGAAATTTGGATGTTGTACACATAACTTTTACAAAATGAAATGGTTTGTCAAGTAATATATTAGGAATTGCAAATTGTTGGTTTTATGTATATTTTTGTACGTATTGTTTCAATAATACTTGTGTAATTTACATTCTGTATAATTTTTAAACATTGAGAATAAGAACTAAGTTGAAAATATGTTTACATAAGCTATACAAGTAAATCAAATTAAGCTGACACAATCAAAGAAATGGTTTTTAATAGTTATAACTTGCTTAACCTTTGCTTAAAGGACTTTTTTTTTGAACGGCTTCTGGTGTTTTTTCCAGAGTTATGGACCAACACAAGATGTCCAAAGAGGAGTGGGAGAATAGCATAATGACGTGGTGGAAGGAGCATAGGGGTATGCTCCGTGAAGACGCCATGATGGAGTACTTAAAAATAGCTCAGGACCTCGAGATGTACGGGGTAAACTACTTCGAAATCCGCAACAAGAAAGGTACCGAGCTGTACCTTGGTGTTGACGCCTTAGGTCTCAACATTTATGAAAAAGATGACCAGTGAGTTACCAAGGAAATATTCGACAATATTTTTCTTTACACGACAATTTTTCTTTACAGGCTAACCCCTAAAATTGGTTTCCCATGGTCCGAGATCCGTAACATCTCCTTCAACGACCGTAAGTTTATCATTAAACCAATCGACAAGAAAGCGCCCGACTTTGTCTTCTTTGCGCCACGCGTGCGGATCAACAAACGAATTCTCGCCTTGTGCATGGGCAACCACGAGTTGTATATGCGCCGTAGAAAACCCGACACCATCGACGTCCAACAGATGAAGGCTCAAGCCAGGGAGGAAAAACTGGCTAAGCAACAACAGAGAGAGAAGCTGCAATTCGAGATTGCAGCCCGCGAAAGAGCCGAGAAGAAACAACAAGAATATGAAGACAGGATTAAAGGTAAGTCACTTGGTATTTTGAAAAAGTGTGATTAAATCAATCGAAACCGTTACAGCCATGCAGGAGGAGATGGAGAGGAGCCAGGCGAACCTTCAAGAGGCCCAGGAGATGATCAGGAGACTGGAAGAACAGCTCAAACAGCTGCAGGCAGCCAAGGAGGAGCTGGAGAAGAGGCAGAACGAATTGCAAGCCATGATGGAACGTTTGGAAGAGAGCAAAAACATGGAGGCTGCCGAACGTCAAAAGTTGGAGGACGAGATTCGCGCCAAGCAGATGGAAGTGCAGCGCATCCAAGAGGAGGTAAGCGAGAATACAAATTTATGTTTTGATGCATGGAAATTGATACAAATGCACAAAATTTTTCAAATACTTAACGAAAATAATTATTAACTTTATTTAAATAGATTGTCAATGATGTTTTAAATTATGTAAATTTTTTCGTTTTCAGTCATTTCCAACTAAAATTCACCTTTTCAATTCATCATCTTCGTCTTCAGTTGTATGTTACAGATTTTTTTGTTCGATTTATTAAATTTAACATTTCAGAGAGAATTTGGTATCAGTTAAATCAGACAAAAAAAAATCAATAAAAAACTGCAAAATTTTAAATTTTTCATAGAAAAAAAATTCTCCAGAGTTAACTATGACTAAAGTACAAATATTTTAAGAGGAGAAAGAAAAAAATAAGAATTATGGAATCGTCCTTCAAAAAATTTCCAAACTTATTTATAAAGTGAAAAAAAAAATTGTAAATTTTAAACCCTCTATTTATCGACAACTATGACCCATTCACCACTAGGATATTTATTTCGCACATTTGACGTATAGAGATTATGGCAACCAGCGATACTAAATGGTAAAATTTGTTGACATAATTGAAATTTTGTATTTTCTTCAGTTTTTCTTCAATTTTAAACTTTTCGCACATTTGACTGTATTGTGTATGTTAACCAGAAATACTAAATGGAAAAATTGGTTGTCATTGAAATCTTGTGTTTACGTTGAGATTTTGTGTTTTCTTTAGTTTTTCTTCAATTTTAAATGTTTTCACATATTTGATGTGTATGTTAATCAGCAATACTCAATGGAAAAATTTGTTGTCATTGAAATTTTGTGTTTAAGTTGAGATTTTGTGTTTTCTTCAGTTTTTCAGTGTTTTTTCAATTTTAAACGTTTTGCACATTTGACGTGTAGAGAGTATGTTAACCAGCGATACTAAATGGTAAAATATGTTCACATAATTGAAATCTTGTGTTTACGGTGAAATTTTGTGTTTTCTTCAGTTTTTCTTCAATTTTAAACATTTCGCATATTTGATGTGTATGTTAACCAGAAATACTAAATGGAAAAATTTCTTGTCATTGAAACGTTGTGTTTACGTTGAGATTTTGTGTTTTCTTTAGTTTTTCTTCAATTTTAAATGTTTTCGCACATTTGATGTGTATGTTAACCAGCAATACTCAATGGAAAAATTTGTTGTCATTGAAATTTTGTGTTTATGTTGAGATTTTGTGTTTTCTTCAGTTTTTCAGCCTTTTCTCAATTTTAAACGTTTCGCACATTTGACGTGTAGAGACTGTGTTAACCAGCGATACTAAATGGTAAAATTTGTTGACATAATTGAAATCTTGTGTTTACGTTGAGATTTTGTTTTCTTCAGTTTTTCTTCAATTTTAAACGTTTCACACATTTGATGTTTATGTCAACCAGCAATACTAATTAGTAAAAATTTGTTGTCATTATTGAAATCCTGTGTGATTTTGTGTTTTCTTTCAGTTTTTAATGGCTTTTTTCAATTTTAGATGTTTTATAGTAATTAAATAGAGGAATCTGAGTTGGGTACAGATATTTTCCAATAATCACCAGTTTATTTCTCTAGGTTATCGGACAAGATTTTATAATTAAAAACTGCCACATGTATATTCAAATTTTTCTATTATTCGTGGCGTTCAATTTTCTTGCATTAAATTTTCCCTAGATGGCCTAAGCTCCTACATAATCTGACCATTTTTAAGTGCGTAATGTAAGGCTTTTGACGTTTTATATATTTTATGATTTCTATGATTTTATCCCATTATTTAAATACTGACCTACAATTCTGAAACAATTTTTTTTTTATTGCCTTTTAGGCCTCCCTGAGCACGTGGTTAAATTTTTTGTACTTAGTCATAGTTAACCCTGTGTTCTCTCTTATTTGTTTTGTGTTACCTAACTTTTCGCAGCATATTTTTAGTATTAATATTTTTGACTGTATTTTTGGTCGTTTTCACTTTGTGATTAAAGTAAAGCAAAACAGAATTTCCTTATTTAATTTGCAAAATACTATTAGCACTTACTTGGTTGAAATGTGCACAGAGTGTCGAGTGACATTTTTCGAACTTCTGCTACCACACGACCACCTCCTCAACATACTCAATTTTACAGGTCGAGGCCAAGGATAGCGAGACGAAGCGGCTCCAGGAAGAAGTGGAGGCAGCTCGTCGCAAAGAGGAAGAGCTCAAACAGCAGCAGATTGCCAACGCCACCAAAGGCCACCTGGAGGAGAACGACCACAACGAGGATGACGAGCTGGTCAACGGCGACGTCAGCAAGGATCTTAGCACTGATGAGAATATTGTGGATCCTATCGAGGACAGGCGTACCCTCGCCGAACGTAACGAGCGTCTGCAGGATCAGCTTCAGGTAAGTCACGCTGTCAGTCGCAAAATTTGTAGTTTCTCGTAGATACATTTGAAAAATGTGTTTCGGAAACTTTCTAAGGGTGTTAAACGTTGTCATCTGGAAAACGGCGCTTCATTGTGCTTCTTGTGTTATCAATAATTTTGGTGTACCACAGGGGAGTGTTTTGGGACCTCTCTTATTTCTTATTTATATTAATGATATGCCTTTGTTTATTAATTGTGAATTCATAAATCTGTTTGCAGATTTAAGATAGATTTAATGAATGCAACAATAATGTCAGTCAATATTTTAAAATTAATAGAATAAAACACAATATTAATAAAACAAAGGCTATTATAGATCAGCAACAGATTATGGAAAAATAGTGTCAGAAAATCATTGTTTTATTAACAGATGTATCAAATTGATAATTTGTATCACCTCTTATGAAATCTGTTCAAATTGCCCGCATTTTAAATTTAATTTACTGGAGATGTTCATAGAGGCGCTGTCATGTTTCTGTTGCCAATAATTAACTTATCTGTTTTGATTTATCTGTTCTGTTTCCTAAATTATTGTTTGCAATAATTATTTTGAATTCATGTCCATTAAATATCTAATCTCTAAAGTACCGGTTGAGTGGAGAGCTAAGGATTAATAATAACTTGTTAAAAATGTTATCATTTTCCTATTGTAGGGTCCCATTTGTTGCGGACTGTGCAAAAACAGGAAAAAATTGCACGAGGTATTTAATAATTGTGTTAAGTGTTGATTACAGTAACTTCGTATTGTAGGACAATTAATAATTGTACACTGCATATCGTATTTTTCTGTTGTGTACTTGTTTTTTAGTCCTTGGCTTTTCTGCATGTTATGTCCATTAACAGCAAGGGCTGCAATTTCTCTGCATATTACAAGCCTAACAAGTTAGACTTTCCACAAAACATAAACTAAATTTTTAACTATAAAAGTTTTTATGAAGTTTATGTTCATGAAAAAGGCAGACTATATCAGATTCAAGCTGAAGCCCCCTTACAGCAAAAATTGCAACTATGTCTAAAGAGTCGATGGTTTAAGTGTTTTATAATGTAATTATTCTTGTATATTGTATTGTTTTGTTTGTATTTTATGAAAGACATTGTTTTGCAGTTTTGATTGAACGTTTAAATCAGATCATCAGGTACAAAATTATTAGCTAGATAGTCCTTTACTTTAACAACGTAAAGTTAGGTTAGGAAATTCTAATCTTAAAGTGCTATTATCTAAAATTAATTTATGAATAGAAATGTTTCGGTCTCTAGGTAGTCTTCGTACTACTATCAACACAATAATTAAACTTATAGATTTCAGTGACTGCGTATAATAAGTAGCATTAAGGATGTTTCTTTCCCTATGATATCGCTGGATGCAGTCACAATGAATCAACCGAATACCTCAAAACGACTTAGTTTTACCACAATTTATTTATACATTTCGCCGAGTGAAGGTTCCAGAGGTTGTGACGAAATGCGCAATGAACACCAATGAAATTCATTTGTACATGACGAAGTAGGAGACAATCTCTCTTGACAAATCACTGTGCCTCTTGAGCGCGTGAATGTGCACGGCTAAATGCGCAGTTACAGTTTATACAGTCCGTCGTCTTTACGTCGGCTGCTTTGATGTCGAGGTCCCAGATTTCGTTTTTTTTTTAGACGACGCATTTAGCCGCGCTCATTCCCGCGCTAAAGGGGCACGGTGATTTGTCAAGAAATAGATTTTCTCCCACTTTGTCGTGTACAATTGAATTTCATTGATGTTCATTACGCATTTAGCCGCAACCTCTGGAACCTTCACTCGACGGACTGTATAAACTGATGCGCAGTCGTCTAAAAAAAAAAGGAGCCGACGTGAAGACTCCGGACTACTACACTCATTTTGTGGAAAAAAAAAAATCTAAGAATTTCAGCCAGCGATACTTTAACCTAAACTGCTGACAGGGAAGCACGTCAAAATTAATTTAAATTGTCGGTAACAAAATATATAAGAAATTGTGATAATACTAAAATTTAAAAATGATATTGTTGAATAAAAGTGGACAAAGCCATATAACTTAAATTATTTTCTCGCAACATAGTTAAAATGGTCAAAAATTAACAAAATTTTTCCAACGCCACCTCCCGCCCCTATTTTAGAGGATGGTGACGTATCTGAAGTCAGATTTCAGCTGTATAAATGTTATAAAAATTATAAATTTTTAAATAGTTCATAGCCGTAAAACTATATTTCCTCAAATTTGACGAAAAATGCTGTGTATTTAATATTTTCAACTACAACTTGCACTTGCAAAGAATAAAGTCAGAGGTATTTACAGTTGACAGCAATTTGTGGTGTCACCTGTAAAACTAAGTAACCAATACGAAAATCATGAAGTGTGTGACATCTGTTGACAGATTTCGGAACTGCTGTAAGGGTGAACAAATGTATAAGTAGTACCATGGCAGTTTGAAAATAATATAATTTTATCTTGAATGAACAAAAGTACAGAGTCTGCATAAGACTATTTGAAATAAATTGAGTGTGGGGGGTGAGCGACAATCCAACAAATCTATTTTGTTTGTGTAGGTGTAGTGGAAATTTTCTATACTTTTTTAGAAATTTTGCAAAGTTTATTAAGATTGTACGATATTTAGTTACAAAAAGTGTACAAAAATGTGAAACATGCAAGAATATTTGCACAAATCTCGGATAATATGTGCTGTTTTCCCCAATGCGCCTCTTGCTGTACCTACTTCTGATATTTCCCGCAAACCTGAAACTCTGTAAACAGCGGAAAATTAAATTGAGAATCAGAAAATCGATAACTAAACACATGACTAGTATGTAGCAAACTTTTTCTTATAGAAGATTTTATGCCAAGTAATTATAACAAGGCTATGTGTAAATTATGAAGGATGTTTTTAAATATGTATTACACTGCTAATTTCTCCATTTAATAAAACATGGACATTTCATTAGGTGGTTGAATTAAAGCAGATGCTGTAAACACAGGGTTTTAACAACATTGGGCTTCTCGCCTTCTACCCCAGACAAAATTATGTACCTCACCTTCTTTTAGACTTTGAACACGATCCCTTCAAGATATCTCGAATCGAACCGCTATCTGAATCTGAAAGCTTACAAGCATACTAAGAATTCACGATATATATGCACTAAGAATTTGTCTTACATTAAAGTTAAAATAATCGTTTTGAAAAGTCTTAAAATACACTTTTTCCTAAAACATTACGTAAATACAAAAAATTACACAATAAAACACAACATCCCTGGTAATTAAAAGCTTTATATTCTTATCGGCAATTGTAAACAAATTGTTGATCACCCCTACATCCACCATCTTGAATTTTACAACACCATCTAGTGGTTCGTGAATTTTGCGAAACATTATGCAAAGCAAACAACCAAAAATATGTATTGATATCAGTATTTCCACGATAAATTACCAACTGTAAAATGCCGTGCATTGTACAGTAGAACCTCAATTATCTGGGCCGGCCGGGACGGAACTGTTGCTGGATAGTCGAAAACACGGTCAAACTCCCCAATTTTGCAAAAATATGAAGTTTATTACACATACCTATTAAATGCATACATATGTACATTATGTAAAACGAAAATTAACATATGTACGTTTGCGCTTTTCATTGACGCCTTGCCAATTCATTTTGTCTGCACGTGACGGACCAAATGCTAGACTGCGTAAGTAAATAATGGGTATTGCGTATACGATAAACAAGTGAACTTGTCTTTGTTTTTATGTTTTCGAGTGCTTTTTCGACCTGCCACGGATAATCCGCGCACGGATAGCGGTCAGTCATAAACATCGCATTGTACGAAGAATCCCCCGCACAGATAATCGAGGTTCTACTGTAGTTAGTTTATGGTACACAATTATTAATTCCCATAAGGAAGCTTTCTACAATTTTCTATAAAATGATAGTCACGTTTCTTTGTTCGATATTTTAAAATTTTTAGACATCGTTTGCGGTGACGCTACACATTTCCGCAAAATAACAGTCTGCATGACCTTAATACAATTTATTTTTTGAAATAAGTTAATATCACCAAATGAATGAAATGATACAAAATCTATTTTTTCTTCCAGGCCTTGAAGAAGGATCTGGCCCAGTCCCGCGACGAGACCAAGGAGACCGCCATGGACAAGATCCACAGGGAGAACGTCCGCCAGGGGAGGGACAAGTACAAGACCCTCCGTGAGATCCGCAAAGGAAATACCAAACGCCGAGTGGACCAGTTCGAGAACATGTAAAACCGCGTCAATTATCTCTGTCAAATCATAATTGTAATCGTTAGCGATTCGATCCTCCCGCCACATAAAGGCGATGCTGCGCAGCGCCAAGTCCAATCGACAGGAGGTATCCGTTGGAAAATCAAGTTTTTCTTTTCTTACAGTTTTGGTCGACTTTTTTCTTTTTTATGAATTTTTTTGCAGCCTAATTTTTTTTATAAGAAAATCAGCAGTCTTCCTTTTTTTAGCTTTGTAGCAGTTTCTTAAGAGGTAAGTCCTGGCGATTGGACGGAAGTAACCTCTAAATGCTCAATATGAGAAATTCATATCCATTAAAATTAACTTTTGGTTCATGTCTTACTTAAGTGTTAAGTATTAATTTACGAGCGAGGCGCTCGATTAAGGTGCCTTAGAATTTATTTGGCTTTGTTAGTTTATGGCTTTTTATATATTATATATTTTTTAACTGTTATAAATTTGTTTCCTTGTTAGTTTTTGTTGTGATACTATGCAATTGAAAAGCTAACGCCACAGATCTGTCGATTATGAAATACTTTCTTTTTTTTTATCGAACTTGAATTCAGTTTGTTTTTAACAAGAACGCATTCCAATTACTGGTTAGTTTTCCGTTTTTTAATTGTAGTGCCATTTGGTAAACGGGCTATACGAGAAATTTGTTTGTCTTTTCCAAATTATTTTTTATGTTTATTATAATTATTTATTGAATTATCAACGATACATAATCGCAATAAGGTGAATATTATATTTTTACACTACTCCAGAACACCCTGGTGCTTCCCGTAACTCGGTTTTTGTACACAAACGTCGAATTTGAAATTTATTTCCAGCTTCCTACTCACACAAACCATTATGGTACAAAGGATCTTTTTTTTTTTAAATCACGCTTCAACTGGAAAACGGTAACGTTTGTGCAGAAAGACTATTTTTTTGTGTAAATAATGGTTCAACAAGTTTTTATTCAAAGTTATGAAGACGCCACCATTATTTTTCTAAAATCTCTCAAGTTTTATATTCGTTTCTTTGTAACTTTGAACGTTGTGTATATAAAAATCTATACCATGTTGCCTTTTTTTAGAGTAGGTAATTTTGGATGATATTTTACACGTAGTATTGTAATTTTTAATTATATGAAGTATACAATAACGTTTTGGTTAAGGATTCCATTTTTTGCAAATGGCGAACGAACAGCGATTTTTGCCTTGGATGTACTGCAGTTTTTTGTTAATTTTTAATGTTAAAATCTTTGAATTTCTCGAAAAGTTATATTTATTTGAAGCGTAAAAAAATTTAATCAAACTTTTAAGATCATGGAAGCTTTTTTATAGTTTTTTATACTCTTAGGGTATTTCATTTTTTATCGGCTTAATTCGAGCTAAATTATTAATGTGAAACGAGCTTCGAATTAAGTGTGATTAACAGGAATTTGCCCGCAGCATATTTATCCTTTGACCATTTGTATATTCTACTTAAACTACTCCTATATTTCTCTAATATTGTATTCTAAGTAGTTATCAGTTATGTACTGTTAGGGTAATTAATAAATATTATTTGGAACATATTTTTGTTTCATTTCTCACCCAATCACCAAATAATATCAAACAATAAGGTTGATGAAATATTACTTGTTGAATTTTCAATTTTACGGTAAAAGCGCCGCTGCAAAAAAAATTCCTATATTTTGGTGAAGTCGCCGGTGAAAGAATATAATTTGGTGAAGATGCTGGTAATATAAGTTCATATTTTGGTTGTGGCGCCGGTGAGAATCCTATTTTGGTGAAGGCGCCGGTGACAAAATATATTTTGGTGAAAGCGCCGATGAGAACTACATTTTGGTGAAGGCGCCGGTGACAGAATATATTTCGGTGAAAGCGGCGATGACAAAACTTCATTTTGGTAAAGGCGCCGGTGACAAAATATACTTTGGTGAAAGCGCCGATGACAACTACATTTTGGTGACGACGCCGGTGACAAAATAATATTTTGGTGAAAGCGCCGATAACAACTACATTTTGGTGAAGGCGCCGGTGACAAAATATATTTTGGTGAGAGCGCCGATGACAACTACATTTTGGTGAAGGCGCCGGTGATAAAATATATTTTGGTGAAAGCGCCAATGACAAATACATTTTGGTGAAGGCGCCGGTGACAAAATATATTTCGGTGAAAGCGGCGGTGACAAAACTTCATTTTGGTGAAAGCACTGATGACAACTATATTTTGGTGACGACGCCGGTGACAAAATATATTTTGGTGAAAGCGCCGATGACAACTACATTTTGGTGAAGGCGCCGGTGATAAAATATATTTCGGTGAGAGCGGCGGTGACAAAACTTCATTTTGGTGAAGGCGCCTGTGACAAAATATATTTTGGTGAAAGCGCCGATGACAACAACATTTTGGTACAGGCGCCGGTGACAAAATATATTTTAGTAAAAGCGCAGATGACAAAACTACATTTTGGTGAAGGCGCCGGTGACAAAATATATTTCGGTGAAAGCGGCGATGACGAAACTACATTTTGGTGAAGGCGCCGGTGATAAAATAAATTTTTGTAAAAGCGCAGATGAGAAAACTACATTTTGGTGAAGGCGCCGGTGACAAAATATATTTCGGTGAGCGGCGATGACAAAACTAAATTTTGGTGAAGGCGCCGGTGACAATACTCTATATTTTAGTGGATGCACCAATATAAAATATATTTTGGTGAAAATGGTGATGACAAAAACTAATTTTTGATGAAGGCGGCGAAAATACTGTTTTGATGAAGGCGGAAGACAAAACTTTGAATTGCAAAATTAAATATTTATTTCTGACAATTTGGAAGGTAAAATTATTATGACTGCGAAATTTCAATTATATACCCAGTGATGTGTAAGCCTAGGAAAATAGATGTACCAGACGTTTTAAATAAAACACGACATAAGTGTTCAATACTATTTATTTTAAATAATCTCAAAGGTAAAATGATTACCACTGCAAAATGGTCCAATTTCATTTATTTCATTCTATTTTACATAAATATTTGTTAAAGAACACCTAATATTAACTTAAAATTATAAAAAAAAAACCATTGTCCAATACCGTAAGCACTACTGAAGAACATTAAAAATTAATAGTATAAAATTTGAGATCTCTGTTAAATCATGATGTAATTATGAATTTGATAAATTTTTAAGTACCTAACGTGATAAACCAAAAACAGGGTTACAATGCAAATCGTTGTTACAGAAATAACACATGCAGGGGAGGGGTGTGAATCACTTCGTTTCGACATCAAAAAGCAGAGGTTTTTAGGCCTTCAAAACAAACAATATACAGAGTGCAGTTAAAATTATTCCTTTTTGTGTCTGCGGTCGCTTATTTATTTTTTTATTAAAAATAACGCCCTCAGGTTAATTTTAACATGACTTTGTATAATTAAAAATAGCTAAACGATTATTTCCTACTACAATTAAGCCTACAAAACTAATTTCATCGGAGGGAAAAAAATCACCCAAAAAGCGAAGATCAAATCGACTTTAAACTGAATTATTCATACACCCACAATATAAAAAAAAACTTTCAACTCAACATGTTAGTGAAATATACAATATTTCCTGAAGAAAAAAATGAAGAATTTGTTACTGAGGTGACCGTTTTAAAATTAAAGCTACGAAGCTACTAACTCATTCAAAATTGTCAAACGTAATGTTTGTAAATAAAAATACTAATGAGAATTAAAAAATATTACAGTAAATGGTTGTGCATTACACCTGAAACAAATTAAAGAAAGTACCTTCAACTAAGCAAATTACGAGGCGATGTTTTATTTTCATTACGGCTGAAAAATTAGAACGATTAAAATGATGTTACTAACGATGTTATAAAACAAATGGGAATAATTTTGTAAAAATATATGTTTAAAAATTATAAATGGTATAAAATTATAAAGTAAAAATTATGTACAAAGTTTTGTAAAAGGACTAGAATGGTCATCTTTTAATAGGCTGACAGACAATATAAATTTTTATGATATTCACAGGGTGAGTCAATTTCGATACTTTCAGCAGGTTTCTCATATCTCTTAATTAAGTTAAAAAAAATGTTGATATTCTAGTCTCAATTCCAAGAAATACATGACGTTTTTCATTTACGATTGTTTTCGTAACATCGAATAACTTCTTTATTTGTTAATAATTTTGTTTACGCTAATTAAGTTTTCTTCAAAAGCCCAGTGATGTACGTAGTATCTATGCAAATATTTTGTATTTTTGTGTAAAATTTCTTTTCAAGTGATGAAAGTGTGAAGCACACGATACGTATTTAAAACAAAACAGGTTCAATTATGAAGCAGCTGAATATAAATTTTACACAAAAATAGAAAACAGTAAATTCCAAGTAATAATATGTTTTAATTGAAAACTGAAATTTATAAAAAGATATTATGTATGCCACTGAATGTTAACTAAAAAAAATCTATAAACATTAAAAATTTTTACAAATTATAGAATTCTTCGAGATCACAAAATAAATTGTTCTTAAACAAACCAATTTTATTCGAAAATCAATTCTGGGACATTTGAACTATTTTTTTCTCAAAATTAACCGCACCCTGTACAGTGTATTCAGCTATATTTAAATACACTATGCATCAAACATTAGCTAATTTTTCTATGACATGGAAAAAGTAAATGATCAGATTTTGGAAAAATATGTAGGCAATAAATTAAATTATCTTTTCTTTATGTTCCTGGTTAAAATTTAAAATCGTTTGAAAGTTAATAAACATTTTTGACTGAATACACTGCGTTAGCTACTACAAAATGAATTTTTCCAGTCAATTAAAAGAATCAAGAAAATAAAAAAAATAAAAAATCGCCTATTTACAATTTAATAAAAAAGTTCTGCAGTTATTGCACTAAAAATTGCCTCGTCTAATCCCATTTATCCCTATTTGTACCTCTTTGTATAATATTGCATATTATTAAGTTGAACTAACCGGATACGAAACACGGCTGCAGATTTTCTCCTAGCACTCACTATTTATCTTAAAAGGTAAAAAATTGTTTCTTTTTTTGTATTTTATTTTGAAAAGAGAATTTCTTGTTGTATAAAAATAATATAGTACATTTTTTAGAAACAGTTCTCGAAAAGCGTCTTTTTTTTCCTATTCATTATTGTATCCATGTATTGAGAAAAAGCAAGCACATAACGGATCACAAAAAAAAAGTATCAACACCAATGCGCCCTACTAAAATTAACGCGTACATAATAAATAAATAAAACGTCTGACGGCCGCAAGCAGCCAGGGTTCCCCGATCACAAAAATTATCACTCGAGAAGAAAAAAAATTACAAAAAAAAAATAAGAATATAAAATTACAGGAAACGGAAACCGTGCCCAGTTGAGGCCGCAGACGTCTCGTCATCAGATAAAAAAAAACAGACACAATAGGTAAAAAGTGTACCAGTCAGTACCCTACATAAAATTAAATACATACTGTCATAAACGTTATATATTATACTTACTATTTAGACGAAAAATTTACAAGATGATCCTCAGACTTTTGAAGTATATTTGTTTGAAATGCGCAGTGAATATACCTCGACCTACGTCGATTCCCGCGTCAAACGTTATGTACAAAATATAATTTTTATATTACAACTCAAAATGACAACAACATGTGTAATAATATCTAACGTGCGGCGTTCAACCTCCCAAAATAAAAACCGGTACGAAGCCGATGACGGGCCGCGCCCCCTACAAAAATTAAATATAACGCGAAAATCACAGCAATCTCAATTACAATGAAACAAATGACGGCGCGGCGAGTGTGCGCATTCGTTTTTGATTTCGCCACCACGAAACTCTATCTTTAGTAAATGGTAGATTTGAACTTATTCAAGAAATGTATGGGTTTGCTTTATTTTTGGTTTATAGGACGATGCCGTCAGGTACTACTTCCGAAACATTTTTTCCGAAATGAAGTTGTCTGTGGCTTGACGGCCTTGTGTCTTCTGATATACAGGTACAGCAGATGCGAAGGCGACAATGGCTATGTTCTATGCTCTGCGTGTTGCTACCTGAGAAAGAAAAACAGAATCTGCAATCTTGTCGATTTGGAAAATTTCCATCCCAAATTTCCCAATTCCATACACCAGTGCCGAAATTACAAAGCGGCGTCATAAGTAAATCAAACCACAATTTTTACAGGTCGTTAATGTGATAATAGTGGTTTAAGTCCGGTAGGTGAATTGTTTTAGGATTCGAGTGCGGAATAAGAGTATCGGAATTACGAGTACTGTAATAAGATTTAACGGACGTGGATTGTGTAATATTTTATTTCATACTGTCTTTATAATCCTTTTTAAAATGAAAAAAAAAAAAAAAAAAAAAACGAAAACATTTGTTAAAATTTTTAAAATAGGAAATCTTTTGCTTGTCACCGTCAAATAAAATTACATAAATTATTAAACAGTGTTGTTAGCACGGGCGTAGCCAGGAGGGGGTTTTGGGGGTCAACCCCCCCCCCAAATAAGCAAAATATTACCTAATATTATAGCGAAAAATACGAGGAATGAAAGAGTTCAATTGTTACATTTGAATATATATAGTAGCGCCTAGCGCCATCTTTTGACGAGAGGCAGACGCGCGATGAATATATAGATATTAAATTTCATGTAAGTATATTTTTGTTGTCTTATTTACTTCAAACCAAACCCCGCCCAAAACTAAATCCTGGCTACGCCCGTGGTTGTTAGGCAACAGACATGATATCAGGTACTGTAATGTTTCATTTCTAGCCTACAAATGACCCGGAGAGAGTAATTTAATGGACAGTATGAAATAAAATAAATTTGAATACTCTCTCAATGTATATTTATGTTCCACTCATTGTAGATAGTTATTAGATATTGTTTCTATCTTTATTTATCATGTAGAAAAGAAGAGACGACTGAAACTGCATCACATGAAAATCTCTAGTTTTACACCTGCAAGACGTCACAGGCATGTAAATGGGGAAAGTGTTATGTTAGTTTTCACATTTTAGTTATTCTAATAACGTGTTAACATACCAACTGTTATTGGCCAACCTGATAATGATCAGCAAAGCCGTAAACAACCAAATTTAATAGATAAAGAACAACTGTATGATAAATAATATGTATCAGAAAATGAAACGTGTATATATCAGTAGTTTGTACCAAAATCAACATTCTTCTATAAGTATTTAATAGTTTTTTTGAATCCTAATGCCTATGACGTCGTATTCCCCGCATGCCTTGCCTGTCGAGCAAGTCCACATATTAAAACGACGGCACATTTTATAATTTCGGCACCACAGTATAATTAACCAAATATCATGATAACTAAAAGATCCGTGCGTTAAACGTACATGATTATGTTTGCAGTTTGTCAGAAATTGCCAAAGTCTAAAAATACGATCTACTAAACTAAAGGTAAAACAGCCACATCTCAAGTAATCTTTTGTCAAATAATATGTCAGAATCCAATTGAGACAATAAGCAACAAAAGGATTCCCGAATAATGTTAGCGGTAGTACAAGGTAAGTGATTACTGAAGTATAAAATAAGTTTAAATAGAGCAATCCAACAAACTGTCAAATCACTTAAAAAATGGCGACTGTAGGACAAACAACTCGACATATGACAAACAGAAATTTGTGATTTTGTGTAGAACTGTGTGTTTGGCTCATTATATTTTAGACCTATTTCGGAATACCAAGGATAATTCAGATTATCATAATGGTTTTGTTTTGTTGTGTTATGAATTGTTGGAGTAGAGGACAGTGATAAGATCAAGTTAGATTTTTTAGGATTCCTGCTGCATTGAATTATAGACATAGAACTGATTTCAATGAACTCTCTCATATAAAACGGCAAAAGTGGCTTTGTGCAATATAACGGCAAGACCTAACTCAAGAAAAAATTAAATACAGTGTCGTTTGTTCAAAACATTTTGTATCGGATTAGTTAATAAAAAGTTATATACAACAATTTAAAAGCATATATTTTAGGTAAACCGGCTGCTTTAACAGATAACTTACATCTTGATTGGATTCCTACATTGCATTTGGGTTATCAAATTACCACTGCAACGTTGTCAGAGACCAAGATGGGTAGATATAAACGAAAATGTAGTGTTGTGCTAATGTTTTCTGAAGTTTTAAATATCTGCAATATTTATATGTAAAAGTAATATATATCTACCTATGCAGGCCCCTAATTTCCATTGGGCACTGGGCAGGGCCTTGCGATTAGTGGGGCTCCCTAGTTCCTGCCAGATCAGCAACTCTTTCATATCTCATATTAGAAAGTGTAATATGAGCTTATTTCTCATATATTTATATAGAAAAAGTGGGTTTATATTTTAGGTAAAACGTTCCAGTTGCTGAATATTCGTAAAATTATTATTATTCTCAGTATTCACTGCACTTTGGTATATCTACAAATTTTTTCTTTCAAATGGGCCGAGGCAAGAAATAGTTGACTAATCAAAAATGAACTTGGTGCATTAAATTTTGATTTTCCCTGCTGCTAATGTTTTTTATTGTGCTGTAACAAACTTTAAATTGTTATTGCATTGCCGCAATTATTTAAAATATCAAAAAACCAATTGATTATTAAACATTTTGTACTATTTATCTATGTACCCAATTTTTTTAGAATTGTATATATAACTTATTTTTTATTAAATATATTTTAGATTTTTTCATCAAATGTACTTTTATTTATTATTTATAATTTTTGTCAAATATATGTGAATTGGAAACAGTGGCATTATTAAGAATTTCAAGCCCCCGCAGAATTTTTCTTTAACTGAAAATAAATTCTGCCATGTATCTATGCATAAATAATTGTTAAAATCAAATTACGTACCTCTGTAATAGTTTACTAATTAATTATATATAACTGCCAATATTGTTATCAATATATTTTTTTATTAATATTATATATAGTATTCTCCAGGACCCTGAAATGCTAGGGCTGGCGGGGGTGTAATTATGCTACTAATTGGAGAGAAAAAAGAACTTAGGTACCTATTTATAAATAATATATTTAAAACTTGTACACGGTATTTAATTTTTTCTTGAGTTAGGTCTTGCTGTTTTATTGCACTAAGCCACTTTTGCCGTCTTATATGAGAGTTTATTGAGATCAGTTGTGTCTATAATTCAATGCAGCAGGAATCCTAAAAAATCTAACTTGATCTTCTCACTGTCCTCTACTCCAACAATTCATAACACAACAAAACAAAACCATTATGATAGTCTGAATTATACTTGGTATTCAGAAATAGGTATAAAATATAATGAGCAAAACACACAGTTCTACACACAGACCAATAACTAAAACTTCTACACAAAAGCACAAATTTCTGCTTGTCATATGTCGAGTTGTTTGTCCTACAGCCGCCATTTTTAAAGTGATTTGACAGTTCGTTGGATTGCCCTATTTATTACAGACATAACCTCAACATTTTAAGCATAACCTTTAAATATGAACTACTCTCTACGTGACGTAAATTGATTTTAATGGCAGGCATCAGAGTTTAACTCCCGAACTAGAAGAGTTAACTGTTAATTTCCTTTGATTTTAAAATGATCTAGAAGCGCAGTGTTTCTTGATAAATTATTACTGTTATTTTGAATATCAAAGATAATATTTATTATTTCCCTATGCGGTGTTCTGAATCCACTCCTAATTTTTACACCATGTACGATTCACCTACGGATATTTATCGTCAATTGTAGGTTACTTTCCAAATTAAAAAAAAAATTGAATTCAAGTTATAAGCAATGTTATTAGTTGTGTTAATAACCCTGTACACCTTATAAATTAGACATTTTGCATAAAAAAATAAAACACCAAGAAATCATCTTTTAAGGTTAAGGAACATAATATCTAAATACAATGATCAAAGCTATGCGAACATAAATTGAGGACACAGAGAGACACTTCGTTATTAATTTTTGGTGATGAGAAAACTGCTTTCTTGAAAAGCAGTCCAATTGCAATTTCAAATTTTTTAGAATATCAAAATGTATCAGGAAGTCATTTGAACAATTTTTAGTATTTTAAAGACTTCACATGTTGTTAATTTTAAAATAACAAATTTCTAAATATATAATACATCAGTCAAATCCTCAAATCACAAGATCTCGGCTGAATTAAATTATTCCGTTATTTAATCGTATACGACTAATGTACACTCGCCATTTCGAAATATTTGTTGCAAATTAGAAAACGTATCGCCTTTTTCTTCACACAGCTCTGACTATCTGTATATTCTTCCCCTTATACCATAACAATTATATTTTTTCTATAAAGTTTCAGTTCTTCGAAACGGAACCTAACATTTAAACCAAATATTACACTTATACATTTGGCAATTTTCTTATTAACTCTTATTTTTAAAATGAGTGTTGAAAGATGCTCAAATGTTTGATTTTTAAAATTAAAACAAGATTCAAACAAATCCACCTTCCCAATTATATACATCTGTCCCGGACGTTCACAACTTATACAAACCTGGTCGGTATACACGCTATAATTTGAGATCTAGGCGGAATTTCAAAAATTTTGACTATCATGAATCAAATGTAACTCGGATAGTAATAAACGGGTGGGTACGGTTGCCGAAAGTACTGACCGTAGTACCCATAATGAAACATTGGCGGGCTGAAAAACAAAATCAACATGCGAAATTTATATCACAAAATTTTTTATTCGATAATTTTCAATACAAACAGCATTTTTTTATTAGATTTATTACAAAATTGTTAATTCAGCAGGGAATAAAAGAAGAGTCGTTTTTATTTTACTTACCTGAGAGTTACAACTCCATTCATTGCTGCGGTTATTGTAGGCACCATTTCCAGTTCAACTAGCAGAGGAAAGTGGTCGGAGTAGACGTGCGGGTGTGGACATCCTATCACTTTATTCTGCTGCAACCATTCCTGTGACAAGGGACCCAACAAGCCCAACGGCGTCATTGTCTGTTTTGCGTAGAAGATGTAGTCGATGATACCCTTGAAGTCAAATCTGAAAAAAAAAAACCAATAAAATCAACAACGCTCCAACTTGACGCCCAACGTGAAAGAGCCCCACATCCGGCGCCAAGTACAAAGTCAGTTCCGATCCGCTTACGTGTAGTTGGTGAATGGCATAATTTCGTCATTGTATGCGGACGCGAGCTTGAAGGAATGTGTAAATTCATTTGGTTTATCACAGCTCAAGATCTTCTCCAGGCAGGACTTATAGCTAAATGCTTTGAAGTCTTTGTGGTCCTGCGACACTCGCCCGGTGCCGAGGAACTCGATCACGCCCGAATCGGGCAGGGAGTTGAAGTCGCCGCAGAGCACCAGCTGGATGTTGCTGGGGTCCAGGTGGAGGTTGTGGGCCTTTAAGGTCTCCGCGGATTGTTCGAGGATCGATTTGAGCTCGTTGGATAGCATCATGGTTTGGATTAGCTTAACATCACAGAATTCGGGATCCCAATGGATATGCGCTGTACATACTAGGAGGGGCTGGTGGATGAACGGAGCATCTGGCGGGGCTAAAAAAATACAAGAATGATATAATTCACAAGAACAACAGGATAAACGTCAAACATTCTGCCGACTTACACAGACCAAACGTGCGAAGAGAAAATTAATCAACTTACTGTTGTCCCAGGCCGCTTCAGTAGTTTGCAAAAGGGCAGCAAGCCCAATGTTGTCCTTTGGCATTACCCTGTTCAACATATGTTCTAAGCCATCTGCGTTGGCCATTGCTAACTGATTGAATTCAACTAAATGTTCCTTTACTAATGTGAACCTAAAAAATAACATGCAGAAATACAAGGACCGTTTCCGTAAGTGATATTCTGTATCAAATGTTACATAAGCATAAAACACAATCAATAAATAGCATAATTATATTTTCTACTTATCAAGTTTGCCAACATTCATGCTGGTTGTTGTGACGAGATATTTTATGTTAAGTTGGCAGTATCAACATCGGCCAGTACTAATAAATATGCCTTGAAACAGTATAGATTAATCATTTATTCGTGAAAATTATAATTTCATTTCCTGAGACATTAATTTAATATATTTTACGTATTCAGAAAGTGCAAACATGTTCTTTGGTATATAATAAGCAAGAAAGTATAAATTCGCGTATTAAGACAGTCTGGCAGAGGATGGCATTATTTTATTTAAAGCCGTATTTTTCTAATTCGTTTTTCAATTTTCTACAAACTACTTTGTTATTCGTGAAGAGCCTGCTTTTCGGGTAAAATGAAAAAAGTACACTGAACAATATTTTAAATTCAATGTACATTTAAAACGCTTTTTTAAATATTTGGTTATTTAATCGAATAAAGACATCAATTATCATTTTTATTTGAGTAAATGCTCAAGAATACTTCCATTTACACCAAAAATAGCGCAACATTTCTTAGTAATAAGCACGTAATTTATTGTTGCCTGTGTATGATGAAAAGCATTATTAACTCTTTCTTAAAACTACTAAGGTATATTAATTTGTTCCTTGTATATATCAACCATTTAACAACACCCACAAAAACAAATATAGTAAGTTCAGATCAGTTGCAAAAAGAAATAAATAATGCCTTTCACCAGATTCATGCAATAATAAATTTACCATATTTGTTACTAAAAAAATGTCGCACTTTTTTAAATATCTAAATGCAGGTATTTTTAAGCAGACGAATTATCATGATTGATATAATATCACTGGAGCATCTATTTTATAAAAAGGCGTACCATTTTGGACAATGTTTACATAAAACTGTACCCAATTTCAAATTATTTCACTCGCTAGTTTTTAAAAGAACAAATCAAAATTAATTTTATATGAAAGGCTTCCAAAGAAGTTAACTATGACTAAGTACAAATATTTTATGGGGATAGAAAAAAATAAGAATTAAGGGAATCATCATTAAACCCAAACTTACCTATTTATAAAGTAAAAAATTTTTTTATAAATCATATTAAACCCTAATTTATCGCCGACTCTGGCGGCTAGTCACCGCACGCTTGACTTTTATAAAGTTAAAACATCATAGTCAAGCCTGGAAGGTGACCAATAGTGTTCCAAGCAAAAAAATAAAATAAATAAATAAATAAAATGTTCCGACTTACTTCGACGTCCTGTAGAATATGGCGCAGCCGTCGACGTACTTCCGCTCGCTCTCCGCCATGTGCTTCGCCCTGGACTTGGGGGAGTATATGCCGTTGTAACCGTCCATCTTCAATTCGGGCAGGAAGTAGTTGTAGAACTGCTCCATCTCCACCTCCTGGAGATTTATGATGTCGGCGCCGTAGTGCTTTATCTCCTCGAGGATGCCCTTTTTCCTGTACTCCCAGTTCAGGGCCCAGCTGGGGCAGTAACTGTACATTTGTCGCGTCGCCAATTTATCACAAAGAACGTTATAACACATCACAGTGAAGATACCTATAGACAAATACATCCACATTCTAATAAATTTTGATTAACACATTTTATTACTATTTATTATATATTTAATATTTTGACATAAATCACTTTCTTGAACTAAAGCCAATGGCGTAGGTACAAAATTCTGTTCATTCTTGATCCCCCTAAATTTCTACGCCAATGGTAAAAAGTACTTTCAAACATTTATTCCATTTTCTGAAAAAATGCTCTTGAGCAATAGTCAAATATTAACTTTTTATTGTGATTACTCCATCCCAAATTTGAAGGAAAAGCATGTATTTATTAAAAAAAAAACATTTCTGGCTCTCTGTATCAGGAAAGCGCAGTGTCATAGAGAATAATGTTATAAATAATAATTATATTATTTTTTCATGCTACCATATCATATCCCAAAGTTAAAAACGAAAAATCAAGGACACTGTTGTATATACTTTAAATATATTTTTTTCATGCAAATGTGTTTAATTTGTGAGAAAAATTTTAAATTCATAAAGCAGAACTTGACATCGAAAATAATAAAAAAATATGTATACATTATGTGATGCAAAAATTGCATTCTCGAGCATGCATCTACATTTCTCTATGATTTGTTGTTTTTATGAATGTTATGAAATATTATTGCAGAATATTTATACATTTCCAAGTAGGAATTGAAATGTTTGCGATATTGGAATATGCTCTAATAAAATAACTGCTTTGTTCTTATTGGCGCATCCGCCAAAATATCGAAAATATGAAAACTTCGCAAAGTCGTCCAGTGCGATATTCCTATAGTCAGGGGTCGAAATTATAGAGTGACTAATCGCTAGCTTGTAGACTAGCGCGACAGGCGAAGCGTGCATAGAAAATATACAAAACTGACAAAAATAATTGCATTACATACCATCCATTATTTTTAGAGTAGAAACAGTTGATATAACAGTTTTTACCAACTTTGAGGCGTTAGATAATAAAAATAACAAGAATATTTCAAAATTTAAAGTTTTTATCTTGTATTATCAATTACCCAAGGTCGAAAATAATAGAGAGTGACTAATTCACAACACAGAGATGAGTACGGAAGATACGGGTGGTATGATTACCTCAGTGTGCCACTTGAGAAGAGTTACAGCACACAAAATTATCAAAAATAAGTTGACGTCGGCTGAACCTAGCACATTAACAATTTACTTTAAATGTGCCACCTGTATCATCCTCTCTAGAAATTAGAATGCCGTCTTTATGGCCGGGATTGCTCACCACCACCTACTTATACCTATCTGATGCGCATTCCGCGGATATCACACTTAAGCGTTTTCCTCATGGGCGCGAAATTCACGGATTTTTGCACGAATTTTGCAACTTCTGTTTTAATTATTTATGACGGAAATATCTCAACTTTTGACAATTGCAATTTGCGAAACTATCAAACACTATTCTTTGATTGTTATGAGGTGTTAATACATTTGTTTTGAGCTTCTGATAACCTACCATGGCCGTTTCATGATGAAAATGATAGAAAATGTTATAGGTAGTTGACAAAATTTGTTACAAATAGAGATTTTTTTCACCATTAAATAAATAGCGCAAATATTTGCGAATTCCGCATTCAAAATGACAAAGGGCTTTAGAATACGTACTATTTACTATTGGTTACACATTAACACTTATTATATAATATCGTACCGCTTTCCGTATGACCTTCATACGTCCATGTTTCGTCAAAATTTAATATATTCTTCGATTTAGATTCTTATTTTTTAATATTTATTTTAAATACTTTCTTCGCCATATCACTATTTCGTCCTTTCTATCAGTATACTCTTTTCGATTCCATTTATACGGACTAAGTTTCATCTTGTAAGATATAGCAATAGAATTTTTTTTTGGAAAACTTATTTTAAAAATACAATCTTCCTTCTGCGAGTTTCCATCACTTTACGTTTTACAGTTGTACTTCTTTACCACTTTTTTATTTGCACACATGCTATTCACGCACAATTTTATTAATGAAATTCAGAAATACATATTTAAACATCAATTACACTCATATTTTGACCTCGCGCTCTAAACTCTTCATACATGTCATCATCCGATATTTCTCATTTCGATCAAATCACTAATAAAATTAATTACATTCATAATTAAATTAACGAAAAGATATACCCGAAATTTTGCCCGCCCGAACGATATACCCGCCCATGGTAGCGCTGGAAATGAAACCGACAATTCGTCGCAGCCAATGAAAAGCAGGAGCGCATGCGTACTAACTGCAGCGCATGCGTACTAACTGCAGTGCATGCGTAGCGGAAGCTGTGTAATCGGGTATGCTCTCAGAGATATGCGGCACACGATTTTGTAGGAAAAATATACGGGCTGCATGTATATTTCTTTGAGTTGACTGCTATAAATTGTGAGCAGGTTTATAACTTTAGTCACCCTCTACAATTTTGGAAGTCAACTATACCTATGTATTTTGACGCACTGAATATGAATTTGAGAAGAAAACAACCGCTTTCAGCTTTCAGTAAATCAGCAAAATAGCCTAACAATTTTAAAAATAGTTGATTAATGCTCCTGAACCAAGTAAATAATTAAGAGTTTCATAAGAATCTCCTGCTTTCAAGTAGGTACACAAGAATCTGAGCTATCTAAGCGTAATCCCTTTAAATCGACATACACAGGGTGTTATAAGTTCGACTGCCATAATTTTAACAGACGATAGTACGTAGGTATGAAATTGAATATATCCAAAACGTTACTACTTACATGTGGGCCTATTTGTAGATGGCCTGGCCAACGGAATCCACGGTCGAGGAGGCGGTGAAGGTGTAGTTACTGCAAATGAAGAAAACAATGACAGTTTTATCAGATAAAAAAACAAATAAATTATGAGTTGTGGATCAACTAAAATTGAAAGAAAATTGCTGTAAGAACATACCTTTCAATTTTTGTCGATCAAGTTATGAATCATCAATAGTTTTCAGACGAGTCGAAACGTGTGAACATTTGTCAGTCGACTTGAATCATCTGATTCTAGTGGTTGTAGTTTGCTTATTAATTTTAAAAGACATACGACAACAAAATTACATTAAAATGGTCAAAGAATACTATGGTAAAATTTATAAAACTGTATCATAATCATGAATGCGCTGAACTCCATACTGGTTTCTCCTTAAGATCCAAAAACGGCATTTTTACGCTGTCTAAATATTTGTATCAGATATATGTACTTTATTACTAATACATATACAGGGTGTTTTTAAATGAAGTAGCAAAAATGAGACCACAGATTTCTTCAAATTTGAATTTCTCCTCCACAAAAACCCCCGATTTACAAATATTTGGAATTTTAAAAAAGTTATCTACAAATATCGAAAATAAAATTTTAATTTTGACACTGTATCTTTTTTATTATGCGACTTGGGATAGATATGTTATGTTAAATCGACTTATTCTACCTAAGGAATCTGTGGTCTCATTTTTGCTCCTTCATTTAAAAACACCTTGTCTTTAAATACAGATTTTATTTTTTTCCGTTGATCAACTGATTGTACTTTCTGGCAAAGTAAAAGTTCTTCACTGACGACCAATCGAAAGCAGCCTATAACTCCGTTACTGTTAAGGTTGGTCATTTAACCAATTTTTGCAGAATTTCCCAGCGCAATGTATAATTTTCCGGGCCGGATAATTACTCCCTTGTCTGACGAGGAAGCCGCGAAGATCGCAAAGAGAAAATCACGATTCGCGAGCCATCACCTACCAGCTCGTATTTCAGTTTTAATTGAATAATAAGCGTCCGACCGACGACGAGAAAAAAGGCAGTGGCGCGCATATCAAAGCCTCCCGTTTCCTGTTCCAGCCGGACTCCGCGGTGATTTCCATGCAAATTAACCAGAATCGACTTCGTTCAAATTACACATGTTTTAATTTGTAATTTAATTCCATTCGATCAATTGAAACGAGATATCTAATTGGACCCGAGCCATCCGCCGAGATATATTTACTAACCTGGTAATTATAATGGGCCATCTCGTGGGAAGATGCAATCTTAATGAGGACTTTTATTTATAAGCAAACATTTAATTGAAGTAAAATATTCAACTTGTCAAATTGGACACAGAGAAATATGTAAAGTGGTGAAATACAGGGTGTCCGAAATATGAGTGCCATAATTTTAAGGGCTTCTGGAATTCTGGAATTGAGGGGAGGGTAGCAGAAAGACTACAGCACTGTACCTCCTCTCATTAGGAGATCAATCTACCTGAGCCGCCAAACAAACTTAATAAGGAGAATAAGGTGGTGACGTTGCTCAGAGGTATCTCTCTAATGTAGGCCATAGAAGACTATCGTCCTCCCAATACGGATTCTATTACTGACGAGATGGCGGTGCACTCACAGAGTGCATGAAGTACTGTCCCGTCTTCCTGCTCGCAACCCCTACAAAGAGGCGAATACTTAGCCAACCAACAACGTCCAGTTTGAATACCTGTCACCAGGTGAAATTTGTCCTAAACATATCTACTATACTTTTTGGCTGTATCCTTGCAGGGGTACTCTAGGAACTCCTTAGCAAATTGATAGCCATTTGATAATTTCAACAAATGCTGACAACGGAAGCATACTGGAGGGACCAGGTCCAAAAATCAGCTTGTCAGTTACTTACTGCCATTGCATCGGTCGTGTTCCTTTATCCAGCAGATGCGCTGTTGTTGATTGAAGCCACTACCAGTGCCTGATGGCATTCCCATGCTGATCTAGATGTTATCTTATGATTACGTAAGATCAGTAGTGATTGTCTACTAACTGTGTAGATTCTAATGGTTTTGCCCGTTGTATGTCTACGGGTAATTTCTTTGGCGGTTATGGTTATACCTGCTGAAATAAACACCACATCCTGCACCTTCCTTCTTTTTTGATCCGTCTGTGAAGATGTTGATTACATCTTTGCTGGCGGTCTCCTCATTCCTGATAAGTACCGTGTAGAGTCTGTCAAATACAAACTTGGGAGAAATACTGTCAGTGTCTCCCTGCAAAAGCGGCATCTTTCTGACGACCCCATTCCACTTCTTTTAGATAAATATCCGAAGGTAGCAGACATAGCATTGTCTCCATTGCTATGGTGGGTGTCGTACGCATAGCTCCAGTTATGCTTAGGCAGGCAATCCTTTGTACCCGACCGAGATTTTGTTTAGCTGTCGTCTGTTGGAGTTTTTAAGGGCTTACATATCTGACCAAAAGCAATAAAAAACTCTTATGAAAAAAATTACTAAAACGAATAGTTAGTCTACAAATACATTTCAAAAATAAACATACAACTGCAATAAATATGCAAAATTATGTTACGAAATTACAAACTAACGTACAATTAAGGTTAAGTAAAAGCGCCTGCAACGTAATTTGTTTCTTGGATCAGTATTAATGAAGTAAACAATCGAAGTTTTCGTTAAAATATATAAGTACGTTATCTTATCTGACTTAGCAAGCCATCTGTCCTTTATGTAAGGGAGAGATGACCCACTTACAGAAAAATATATTTTTTATTTTTTGAATAAATTGTAACATATTATTTTAAAATAAAGTATGCAAAGGATACAAGATAGTCTCTTAGTTCTTGTGAGCCAATATTAGTTATACTCGCGACAAGAATTCTGACGACTTACGTCATATGAACAAATGAATAATTCATTATATTTTCATCACAATATTTAAGAAACTGCAACTGATAGTAATAAAACTATAGACTACACTAAAAGTTTGCATTATATATTGCACTAAATTGCAAAAAATGATTGTTTTTAACAAATATCGAAAATTACGTTGACAGTAAAAACAAATGCGTAACGTCAGTTGTGACGTAAGACGTCTGAATTCTTGACGCGAGTATATATCTTTTACCAAAAAATACAAAATTTCACTTTCAAAATTTTCTGCGCCTAGATTTACCCTATTCAAGATCTGTTTGCTGTCATCATCCTGTTACCGTTGGTCATAGACAAAAAAATTGTTATTCATTTTATTATACGTGGATTTTCATCAGCTCAATATGTCAGCGATGTGGTATATCATTACTTAAGAATTTAGTTTCGTCGGTCCAAAGGAAATGACTATAGAAGTTAGACTAGGTATACTATATCATTTAATTAATAAAATTTAACCTTCGATGACAGTCATCATTTGTTAGAATTTGCACATTTCGTATTTTGTAATCATGAAATTGGACACTTTTTAACATTCTATGAAGAAATACAAAGAGCAGCCGATGCCTGCTGAATTGAATTTTGAGGATTTTCCTCAAAATAGCCAATAATATTGGCAACATTCTCATCATTTGCTATACTCCGTTTTATGTTTTTGTAGTTCTTAAAGAAAAAGGATCTTCATTATTTCGTGAAATTCTTTCCAAACGTTTTATGATCTGGCGCTATTATCTCTGGATATCGATCAGCGTAGTCTCCTTGCCAAATGTGAATTTCTGTTTGTTTTTTCAAATGCGAATAGCATATGCACTATTTCATTATTAGTAAACATAAATTTTTACTGAAAGATTAGGTATTTTTAATATAAAACACAAAACTTTATACTGACAGAACTGTCAAAATTAGTTAACTGCTTCTACGCCTACTTGTAAAAAAGCGATAAAGTGAATAATGCCGTAATTTATTTTTCATATATCTTTTTTTGGACATAACTTTCTAACGAATGCAAATACGTGAAAACCTTATAAAGGTTTTTTTATTAGAATACAATGTATTTTTCATAGAACCACAGAAATAAATGTTTCCGAGAAAAAAATTATAAATGGCGCCGTCGCCCGCAAATTAGACACAAACAAAGCTTAGGTTTATGTCTAAAAGATATTGTCTTTTTTCGTCTACTAAAATCACCCTGTATATACGTTAAATTAGAGTTTGTTTTATGTATTTCTGTAGCATTTTTTAAAATCTAAACGGCAAATATGTATATTTAATTACATGTCATAAAATCTTTATCTAAAAAAAGTAGTGACCATAAATGAATATAAAACTGAAACCTTATACAAGGACTGTGTTAATTATAAAAATTGAGCTTCATCCTTGCACAATAAAACTGAAAAATATAAACAAATATCAACTTTTTGTATAAAAAAGCACTATAAACTTTACCAGGAATTTCCTGAACAAACAAAGCTTTCTATGGAACGATGATATAAATTTAATTGAGGAAATTTATATAAAACATTATATTTATTTTACTACCTATTTAAAACAATATGCAATTATGATAATAAAATATGTTTTATAGATATATCTACAGTAATTAGAACTTACTTTTGTCGTGAAATTATCCATGGTTAGCACAAACCGTTGACCATAAACAATATATTTTTCAATTTAGGCTAATGGTATTACGCAAGGTTCAGTGACACTGCCAAGTACACACAAAATGTTGCGGTTTACGTTCCATACATGTCAATAAAATTTTGTACAAATTCATTAACTTAACTAACTACGTATACTGAATGAGGCAACTGCTACAGGCTTTCAATGCCGGCTTCCAATATATTTTTTTTCAATTTACACCTTTAATAAGTGACTAAATGAGTAATACTAAACAGAATACCAAAAAGAATCCTTTTTAAATATTTGAAGAATATCTTTACTAAATTTATATTTTACTTAACAATATACATGTGCACCGACAGAAAAAAAATTAGGGGGGCAACAAAAATAAAGCGTAGGTAGTTTTTCTATAAATTTTAATGAAAAATAATTTAAGGTCGCCGTATTTCTCGCAATAAAATGATCAAATTTGTGGTGTTTTTTAAGTGAAATCTCGAAAAATAAAATTATTGATGTTTTGTTTATTCACTTTTACTATTTAAACTCTCCTCAAATAACATAATAACTTTTAAAATGCATTTTGTATGACACACATTATTTCGCTATTCTAACCCCACATTTTAACAATTATTTTCACATACTTATAAACAAAAGTGAACAATTTTATATGTAGAACTATGTAAGTTTATGTTATAACAATGTTTACATCAATGTTCAATTTTAAAAAACACGTATTTTGAGAGATTTCAGTACGTACAAGTTTATTGGATAGATCGCTTTCTGACATTATACAGGGTGAATCTTAAATAAGTACAAATATTTTAACCAGCAGTATAGTTTTGTGTGTAGAACACATAATTAATAGTTTTTTTACAAAAAAATCAGAAATAAAAAAGTGAAATTTTAAATAAATTTCGTAATTTTTCAGTAGAAAACTTGTTGAGGACCGCTGGCCTAGACCGACCCTTCATACTTTTATGAGTCATAGTGCTGCAGACCGAACGTGTGGTTCATAGTGTTGCCAGTATTACACAAATGTCTTTGCTTCAAGGAAGAAAAAATCTCAACTTTTAGCGAATTTTGTCAAGTGTAACATTTTATATTATTTTTTATTATCAAACTGTCATTGACTGTCATGACAGATTATCGGAAGCCCAAGTCAAACTTGTTAACCCCACATAATGCATGAAAATAGCAATAAAATTTGCTAAAAGTTGACATTTTTTCCATTTTAAATAAAAAACGCGTGCATAGTTCTTCGTTATTCTTCATAAAATAACTTAAGGAAATTGTGTTTTGTGTCCCTTTCTAACAGTGTACAATGACATTTAACTTGTTAAATGTGGATTACTGATTAAATAGTTAATTTTTTAACAAACAGGTAAGCTTGTGTGCACGTTTATGTATAATTTTTGAACATTGGACATAGTAATATCACGTAATATCTTCCTAAATATTTTACGGTAGTATTGAACTTGCGGAAATTCATTTTTAATCGTTGAAGTATAGTAAGGTTAGTTCAGATGTTAAAATTTATGTTAATATTGCTGCGTATCATACTACATACCCAATTTTACTGTACTTATGCTTAAAACAAGTATTTTTAAAATAGAACTATTACGTTAAAGGAAACGTAATATTTATATTGGAGGAGATATGGCAACCTCGCAACAAATCATATGTTTCATTACGTTGTTGGATGAAAAATCAGCCAGCGGTCCTCAAAATGTGGGTATTTTTTTAAAAAATTAATATCTCCGTAAATATTAGAAATTTTTAAAAATGGCTTTCACTAGACTGATTTAAATGACGAACTACACCAGCAGTTAAAATATTTGTACTTATTTAAGATTCACCCTGTATATTGATTTTACTTCGGTAAATTTGAATATTCGCAGGTGGCATGAGATAACGTTCTTGTTATTTGCTAAACTCTATATTATTCAGTTCTTAAATGTTTAAAATTCCTTGTGTTTGTTGAAAACACTATTAAGAATACGGCGTCCTTAAGGAAGCCACCAGCGTCTTCGAGGTACGAAAGGTACGAACGTTAATATAGCGACTTCAAAAACTGTCAGAAAAATATGGTGTGATGGGCAATAGAAGATGTTCTGTTGGTTTGCGTGAATCAACTATCTCTTAGATTTAGTTTGAATACATTATGGACAAAATGGTCTATGCTGAAAAGAAGTTTAGAAATCCAGTTCGCAGGCTTATTTTTTATTTAAAATCGTATGATTAAATTATAGTTCACATTTGTATATTTCTAAAGTTAACTGCTTTTCTCAAACGAAAGAATGAGCGTTATATTCCAAAAAAAGCCAAGATTTGAACAAAAGAACAAGTTGAACGATTTCTGTTGGACACTCCTGATGATCATTAGTTGCGAATATTCGGTATTTATAGTTGTTGTCAATGTGATGGACTTATCTCCCTGACCATGAATGACGTAGAAGATATGGGTGAATACGTAATTGTGATATTACGACAAATAAAAAATGTATCAATACAATTTACCATAACTGATGGTGGCTGCAGTTTCAAGCCCTGCATGTATAGAAAATATGTAAATCTTCAGCCTCCTAGAACATAAAGCCTACGATTTTTTTTAACATATCGAAATGGAAAGTGTTTTTCCTTCAATCCTGGTTAGCATACTATTAGGCGCTGTCCCAAAGCAAATTGCGAAATATTTATGTTAAGTTATAACTCGGAAATTGGCATCACTGCATGGTTCGTCAACGTTTTTCTAGAGAGGGAACCTTCCTTTTAGTTTCAGTCCAAGGTTGAAGTCGATAGCACGTTTGTGCTTTATGTGTATTTTTTGGAAGTAACTTTTTTAGTGGCGTCGTGAAAATGAGAAAAACCCTTGGAAATCCTTCGAAAATTGCAGGTGGTGTATGGAGACGAGTGCATGTCGAAACCACGCGTGTTTGAATGGGCAAGACGGTTCAAGGAGGGGCGTGAATCGGTAGAAGACGATTCACTGGCGTCTAAAAATTCGTGCGTTGTCTGACGAGTTAAACGTCAACAAATAAATTGTAAATATATTCCTGCGGGCCAGACAGTGACTGGACAGTTCTATGTTGGCGTCCTGGAACGGCTGCAGACCCGCGTTTTCCGTGTGCGACCCAAACTCGAAAACGGCTGGATCTTGCACCACGACAACGCGCCAGCCCATACCTCGTTTATTGTGCAAGAGTTTTTGACAAAAAAAGGCATTTCAACATTGCCGCACCCACCATATAGCCCGAATATTGCCCTCTGCGATTTTTTTTGTTCCCCAAGATGAAGTCGCACCTCAAGGGAATTCATCATGGCGGCGTACATGAGGTCAAAAAAGCTGTAACCGTGGTGCTGAATGGGTTAACTGCGGAGGATTACCAAGGGTGCTTCCAATCGTGGGAGCAACGCTGGAATCGTTAGAGGGAGACTATTGTGAAGGTCGATAATAAAATTTTGGCGAAATTTAATATGCTTGTTTTTGCATTGACAAATTCCCGGAACTTAATTGCCACACCATACCGGTCATTCTTTTCGCCAGTTAGAGACAACTATAGTTGCGGATGCGGGTGGAGATATTATATCACTTAAACATGCAGGGGGGTAGAAATCCAGCGAAACTGCCACTTTATTTAATAAATAGCCGTGTTTATTTTAACATTTTTGAATAGACATTTTTTCCACCAATTACAATGACATAACGCTTGGTGGGCGAATTTAAAACTGCAGCGAGTTTATGGAAAACACTACAGTGCTAATCACTAGTTATTAGTATTAGACTAACGTCCGCTAATACTTTGTAAATATATCATTAAAGGACAATTTGGGGTAAATAACAAATACCTAATTATTCCTAAAGGAGTTTACTACCGAAATGGGTTTTTTATTGCCTGGAAAGCTCTTCGGAATTCACGTCACGTCCCAGTGACAAATTTGGCCCGTTAAACGATCCGAGACGGAGATTTACAACGACATTATGCCGATATTTATCTCTATAAGTTACAATGTTCAATGTTAATAATAATCCTTGACAAACACTACATATAAATGCATAGAAGGAGGCGTCTACGACGTGTTGTGAATGTAAATCAAGAAATACCCTTAAAGGTCACAGTTTTGTAAAAAAAAACTCAATACAGAAAACGAAAAACTTGTAGATGTAAAGCCACAACCTTCTTTATAATTACCAAAATCAAAGTATGCTAATGAAAACAAAATTTATTATCGTGAAATCAAGACCTACTTAGAAAAGTACCTAACAAATGATCAGTCAATTCTTATTCCTCAAATTTAGTATTTATATGTCAAATTTACGCATGTATATTCAAACCATATACCTAACTCAAAAATATTATCATACACAATTGCAAATACAAAATTGAACCAAATTAAATAATATTTTCTAAAGATATTAAATAACCTGCAAAATAATTCGGAGGCATGGTTGAACCAAATAACCCAGTAAATCGATATTGGGTTAGTAGGCAAGGGGAAGCGCGTCGAAAGGAGAATTTTAGGCGCAAAGTGCAGAATGAACCAACTTATTAAAATATCTTTAGTCGATGGTAGGTATTAATCCTATAAACCTGTATAAAATTTCAACCCAACCTATTAATCACTATGCGTTGTAATCTTGTCCTGCTGTTTCTTGGTATTGTCTTGGTCTCGCAAGAAATATTGCTACGGCAAAAAGATTAACAAATATAAGGAATAATATTTAAGTGAACATAAGCTGAAAAAATAAATATTGCATTTCTATTGCAGGTATGTCATAAGCATGTGTAAGCAGTAAGCAGTATTAGGAATGCATTATTTTTTTGTTTAAGTGAAGTATACATTATTTAAAGAACGTCCGGCATATAAAATTATTTTTAAAATCAGAGTTTATGGAGTCTAGGTCCAGTTCTGCTGAACTACTAATTATAAATTCTCTGCCACTTGATTAAAAGAAGAAGAAGAAGAAGAAGAGATTTTGCTTCGCTTATTTCGTCCATTATTTATAACTGGCCTTTTCTATTATATTATAACGTCTACCAACGGACCACTGTCGACGACCGACTATGTTGATAATCACGTATGAGCTCCGAGAGAGATCGTAGTCGTCCGAGAGTAACCACCACTATTAACAAATTTGTAATAAAGTTCCAAAAATTTGCAAGATTCGCTGGACAATACTAGACATTATTTTATAAGAAAGAACAAGACTTTAAAGAAACTTGTCTTGTTCCGCTAGAAAAGATAAGACTTTCAAATGTTGCAAGATTAATTGTATCAACCGACATTAATAATAACGGAGCCATTAATAAAATATTGAGCTGTTAGTGAAAATCCTGGTTAAAATCTTAAACACGTTGGTTGCCCAAACATTGAAAATGACTCAATGAGTCATAATCTTGATGATAGATTTGTGACACCCTGTATATTATTGTCATTCTGGAATTATTCCAATAAATTCCTGTAACGCGCATCGATACATTGTAGCAGTGGAACGCTGAGACGTCAACGTCCCAAAACAGGTCACAAAACAAAGTTCTCGGTGAAAAGAGAAAGCTGTCCGAGCTAGCCTACGAGCCATGTGGGTCGAGCGGTCTGGACGCCGTCTAGCTACCTTCCTCTTTATCAGCTTTATTGCTCTTTTTATCAAGTATCATTCCGACGGAAAGGCGCAAGAACCCGTTGGCCAGGGCCGGACTTAATCTTAGGCGCATCACATCAAATTGCACCTGGACAAAGAACGCTTTGTTTTTGTTTTATGCTGTCAAAGTGAGAAGTGGCAGTTAATATATTTTTACGGAGATTACAATCAGACTATATAGTTTGTTTCAAAATTTAAATAACGACAAATAGGTCGTCTAGGTATAATGCACAAAAACTTTGAATTAGATTATTAGATCTATCAATTAAAATTTGTTTATTAAAATAAATTTTTAGCACTTAAAATGTTTCAGGAATCGTTAGAGTAAGGCTAACTGCATAGAGGAGAGGAGTAAATCTTTCTATGCTGAAATAGTCAGGATTAAAGGGGTATCAATGGAGAGGAAAATCATCTAGATTTTGGTTATTTTTATAAGTCTGTTGATGTTTAAGTGCATTATAAATTTTCTAAGGTGCATAAGGTAGGGGACGAATTTGCGTGCGTGGGTGGTAAATTAATACAGATTTCTCAAAAGGAAACAAAGTACGTATGTCATAACGGTGGTTTTTGTGGTATTCAGACTTCTGCTACGATTTCGAGAGTAAGTGGTGAAAGTGTATATGGGACGGTATTTTTATTGTCTTAATGTGTGTTCAGTGAGCGGTTTCAAAATTATCTGGAGAGTCATCTGTCGGAATACCCGTATATCTGTGCAATATATGATATATTTACCGATAGAGTTGCAACAATTTGAACTTGAAATATGTTGAAGAACTCTTCTTCTTCAGATGATGAAAATGCTTCGTCATCGTAATACAGTTAGAATGTTGCAGTTCGTATCGACGTACCAATAACCATGTTGATAATGTATTATATTTTTAAACTATTATTATATTAATGTCTTATTATTTTATTGTTTTGTGCTTCCCTTTTAATGCATTAAGTAATCATATCCAAGAAGGGAAATTGAGTGGCCTGCAAGATCTCCTGATTTAACCCCAGTTGACTTTTTCTGATGGGAACACTTGAACAGCAAGCTGTATCGTGAAAAAGCGGATAACATTGAATTATTTATTTTATTCAGGCACCTAGACTCAACTCAAGAAATTCGAAGTTTACGGTTTTTTTCAATTTCTCTCCAAAATTACCAAATTAATCAGAAATACCTAAGACTTCATACGGTGCAACAAAAAGTTGGTTGCCATTAAAAAAAAACTTGATGCCCTCCCTCAACACTGGTTGCATTTTTTAGAATAGGACACCACCAAAGTTCATGTTAAGAAAAAACAAAATTGACCCGTCAGACCAATTTTTCCAAAAATTGTCAGTATTCAAAATGCTCATGACATTGTATAGTACTTATACAAGTTCACTTATAACCAGTAATGAGCATATATCCACGACTGCGTCCATTTTCCAATGTGTCACAAATTTGCTTGCTGGTGAATCCTGCAATTATTTTATTTCCATAACTATTCCAAGTGCAACGACGCTTTTTGAATTTTTAGGCTATAGTTTGATCTTAACACTGCTCAATTTTGGTCCCAATATCAACTTTGTATTTAACAGTTTTGAAGGCTAAAATGCACAATCTAATGAGAGACCTCAAAATTGCAAATATCAACTCAAATTTTTTGAGCGAGTACGGTCCTGTGCGACCATGCTCGTTCTCACACTGCCTCACAATAAAGTGGGTTTTATTAGAAGGATTTCAAGTACGCAGAGGAAGCAGAGGGGTCAGGCGAAGGCCCTTAGATTGTTCAATGCCATAAAAAGAAGGCATTAAAAAGGTCGAGGACAATTTGAACCGGTATTCCTTCTACTCGGTAGCTTCTCAAAAATATAAGTGAATATCGCTGCTGGGTGCGAAGGATAAATAAATATCAAGAAAGCAGACGACTAAATAGTAAGCAAATATTTTTTTTAGATACAGCGTGTTTGCTTTAGAGTGGACACAGTGCCATATTTTGTTTAGTTTCACTTTATACACACCTGAGAATATTACATATAAAATTATACTTTCTTACTTTTACATTTAAATGTGACTTGTCATTTGTATCGTTGCCACTAAAGTGCAAAAGATTCAAATTTCATTAAATATCTATTGGTGAGTGAAACAACTAAGAACTAACGTTAAATGTTGAAAGTAAATTTCATTACAAATACGCCAGCAGTTCAAAAGAAATCATAATAGTATATTATGCAACGATCATGTAATGATGGTTATTAATACACGAGCATTAACCGGGAGACGAAACGAGCCGAAGACGAGTTTCATATGGTTTATCCGAGTGTATTAATAACCATTACATGAGAGTTGCATACGCTATTTTTTCTACACCCGATAAATAATCAAAAACCATAAATTTTATATTTTTATTGAACACAATAGGTAACAGTAATTATTCGTATGAACTGCATTTTCTGCTTTCTCCGATATGTGTGGAGGAGTCGATGGTAATTCTTCTATATCGCTGATATCAGACATTTTGATAAATTATCGAAGTTTAGCTAGGTATCTACGAAAATTTAATACGTACTGATTTTGACATCTAAAATAATTACATAGGAACCTAAAATAAACGTCAAATGCACAGCATGCTTGATTGAAGAATGATGGGTTTCTATTGATTAAAAATCTGTATCGTAATGAAAAATCTGTATCGTAATGGGTATCATTATGAAACGGATTATAGGCATATAAGTGCATTGTTATAATACGGGTGTAGAAAAAATTTATTTTAAAGAGTGTCGTTATTATTGCAAACGATAGTACGTGTATCAAGATCAATTTACGGCGCATTTAAAAAAAAACTTTTATTCACAAAATGTAGATGATTATTGTTTATGTTATTTGATAAGAAACATGCAGAACATGGTTCATAAAACATTTACGCAAAAAATATTCACACGTGTACTAATACGTTTCATTATGTTAATAAATTGTGGTAATCAGAAATTTATACTGTTTAAATTGGCTTAATATTTTTAATTTATTTGTTCTATGAGAAATTCACTTCAACATTCAATTCTGGCGTTATGGCAACCAAAATGTCATTATCCATGAATCAGCTATGCAACCATCAACACAATTTCATATATTTTGCTATACAAACGTGCTAATGAAGTATTTTGTGTTCTTCATCCTGTCAAAATTGTCAAACCATCGGCAGAAATGTATATTTTCCGGGAGAAAATGGGGTTTTGCCCCATTTTTTAAATAACAAATTAAAATTCTGAAATTATTTTTTAGTCTTAGGCTTCCCTGAACACGCGGCTAAAATAGTAACAGTTAACCCTGTATAAGTTGTGTCAATAGGGGCCTGTTTTGAAGGATCTAAACACTACATCAAGGTTAAGGTTATGAAAAAAAAACAGTTCCAACTTATGACGGCAAAACTGTAGCCTCATTCCGACCAATACTACAATTTCCTCTGGCCGAATGACAAATGTACTCCCTCTCATACAGGCAAAGTCATTATTGTGACGGCTCTAAATCATTTTCCTAATTAAAACACAATCGGTTCGTTTACGGCGATAAATTATCCTATCGCTGGTAAATCAATGTAATTGTCGTAAGAGTCTATCAGCAGCAACAGTTCGTGAGTATGAATACTGTTATTATGTGGCTTAATGGCAGCTAATAAACCAGCCAGTAAAGGAGACACGACATATTGGATAGGATAGATGGAGACGCTTTCTATACAAGGTGTACTCGAATTCGACGGTGACGTCTGTTCCTAACGCAAAAATATACAGGATATTTTTAAATGAAGTAGTGAAAATGAGATCACAGATTCCTTAAGTGAAAATAAACCGATTTAACCTAACATACCTATATCCCAAATCGCATAATAAAAAAGATACAGGGTGTCAAAGTTAAAATTTTATTTTCGATATTTGTAGATAACTTCTTAAAAATATCCAAATCTAATATATAAAATTCTCGTGTCGCAGTTTTAGACGCCATACTCCTCGGAAATGGCTTGACCGATTTTTATGAAATTTTATATTTATATTCGGTAGGTCTGAGAATCGGTCGTAATCTATTTTTTATACCCCTAAGTGATAGGGGTGGTCCACCCCAAACATTGTTTTTTTATTTTTTGGACAAAAATTTTTATTTTCATTTTTTTATGATGTGGCATTAAAAAATACATACAACCCTTAATTTTCATCCTTCTATCACAAGCCGCTATTTTTTAATAACCATTTTAGTAATTTAATCATTTTTCACTCTGGTCGGTAACTGATTGATTATCACTAGATCAGTTATCCCCGCCAGGCATCTACCGGTGTCACTTCTCACCCAGTAAACAGCACGGAGTAGGAATGAGAACGAAGCCGATCTCCTGTCTCTCTCACAATAAGCCTTCTCTCACTCCCTACACAGTTTTCGACCATTATTATTGTGTATGAATCGAGCGTAATAGTGACGTTTACAATTATCATTTTACCTTCTAAGTGTAATTCTCAAGTAAATTTATTATTAATTTGCTGGGCCATAATTATTTATTTCCTGTTTCATCAATAATTTAAAGTTAATTAATTAGAGTAGGACAAATTGTTGACGACAACTCAATAGTTTTCTGCTGACGAAAATCAGTAAATCTTTATCAAAACATAAGTATTTCCATTCATTTCCTTACGTGTACTTCAAAAGTTAAATAATATGTTTAAAAATAAATGGTTCATCCTTTTGGAAAGCTGATATTTTATATATCAGGACATACTTATCTTTCTGTAAACTAATGTAAAATGTTAAAAATATGTTATAGGTTTAAAAATCTTACACATAAGGATTTGTTTTCAAACATTTCATATTTTTTATTCATACTACCAATGTCTTGTTGGGCCAAATAAACGTAATTTTATGTACGTTATCATTCAATGTTCAATATGGGTACCACCTTCACCCATCTGGGGCTATTTTGATTAGAGATTAACAAATAATCTGAAAAATATGTGATTTCAGCCGAAAGTACTCTCCATCTTGTATAATTCGTTCCATTAGCTGTTCGGTTAGTATGAGAACCACATAAACAAAATCTCTCATAAAACCCCAGAAACCAAAGTCCAACGGGTTAAGGTCGAGAGAACGGGATGGCCATTTAATATATGCAAGTTGTCTTCTACCAATCCATAGCAAAGATTTAATTTAAATGTTTCTGAGTATTTTGACCGTAATGCGGAGGAGCAGCGTCGCGTTGAAATCACATATTTTGACAAACTGCCAGAGGCAAACTTTCAAGTCAATGAGAGTTTTATAAAAAAAAAATTCAGAATTGATGAAATTTTTCTTTTATATGGTTCCAATATTAGATAAACAACAGCTAAGGGAACGAATTGTATAAGATGGTGAAGGTGGTAACCAAATTGAACATTTAGTTTGATTGAATTAAATTTTTATTTTTTTTTTACTGATACTTGTGCCGTTTATTTATATAAATTTACTGAATAACATGGAAGTGACCACTGAATACTTAACGATATTCAGTTTGCGCCTTAAGTAAATCAAAATCATATGAATAAAAAAAGAAAAAAAAAACAGAATAAAAATTTGTGTCCATGGGTATAACCCCTCTTTTCCCCGTTCATGATTCAATATTTTAAACCAAAATTACACAGAAAGTGTGTCAATTTAAAATGAAAATATGTGTCAAATTTCAAATAAATATCTCTAAAATCACCGGAGCTATTAATAAAAATCAGTTCCAAAATTTTTGTTTTAACACCTTGCATATTGAAAATGGAGCCCCAAAATGAGAAATACCCATATTTTGGTTCAAAGTGTGGATAACGGCTTGACCTACTAATTTGTAACACTCTGTACACCACCATATAATTCAACTGTTACATTTATAAATCCAATAACATTGACCAAGATCCAATGCTTACATGAAAAAATAATGTTTAAATCAATGCAGTTACCCTGTTTCAGTATGATATACGTGTAGGGGAGACCGGGTAAGAAAGTAACACGGGTTGGTTGTAACAGTAAGCCTATTGTCTTTCTAAAGAGGTTTGTCTATGATATTATATCATCATAGAGTCGGCAGTGAAATCTACATTAACTTATTTGAACAACAATATTCGTAGTGTGTTTTAGTTAGAGTTAAGACCTGCACCGTGCAAAATGATATGAAAAGTAAGTTTTCATTCTTTATCTTAATCTATCATAATCCTAGAACTGAACGTTATTTCGAATTATTTTATTGGCTTGTTTAGTTAATACCAATATTGGCAATAACCTAAACATGGTATTTTAATTAAAAATAATCGTTAAAAAAGTTTTAAGCAAGTTTCCTGTCAATCGCGTGAAAAATGCGTAATGGGACGATTGTAACAATGCCATAAGGGGGACGACTGTAACATGTTACAATCGTCCCTCATATTTAATACCCATGATCGTATTTGCCATATTTAAAATGATAATTCTGCAGATATCCAGATAATTACTTCAGTATTGGTTATGCTGTGGGGAATATACAAATTCATTCTCTTTATTTAGGATGCTTAACAAAAGACAACTAACAACAGATCGTGGGAAAAATTGTTATGGATTGTGAAAAACTTGGTTCATCCCAAATATGGAATATTGACGAGTCTGGCGACAGACAACCGTGCAAAAGCCAGATAGGGATAGGATTCTTTGTTATTACCAAAAAAAATTTTATTATTATTTTATATTTTTGTTTCATTATTCTATTTTTTCATTTAAATATTTTTTTCAAATAAAAAATATATTATGTACCTGCACTACAACTTACTTTTATATAGGTATAATCAATAAACAAATACCTTATAAATACTAAGTTTCTATACCTAGTCATTACCTATTATTCATATGTTACAAACGTCCCCATGTTCTGTTATTTTTGACCCATACCATTGGGTAGGTTGTAACGACGTACACTCTCTACTTTTTTATTAATTGTCCATCAATATGAACTTTAATTACTTCAATATTATTTTTCTTCTATATATAAAATGCCAAGGAAACGACTTATAGTAAGTAAATTTATATAACTTTGCTAATTTTTTATTTATCCGGCTTTATAAAAATATGTTACTTTCGTATCTGGTCTCCCCTACACTTTTTACCGAAATGGACGTAAAGGTCATGAAACGTCAAAGAAATCAAAGCACAATTCTGTATTTATCAAAAGCAACAAGATCTTTACAAATATAGTAACTATTTTATTAATATCTCAGTCTAAAACGTCACTATAACAAAAATAAATTCTCGATATTTACGGGAAGGCCATAATTAACATCCGCATTACGGGTTACCGATGTAGCGTTATGAATGGACCGTCCGAAGAGAAAAATACGACGGAACCAAGTAGGCGGTGAGAATTACCGTCTGCTTTTACCGTTGCGTATCTAATACCGTCAGGCAGAGAGCGACACAGTGGAAAAAATTGCCTGCTCGCGAGATGATATATAAGGAAATTACATGGGAACACTGGTTTGACCCAGTGGGTCACCCCAATACACACATATATATTGCAATCATCGTGACTCTTGGTCTAGCTGACTCACAACGATATAAAATAAAATTCCGGCATATATGGAGTCACTCGCCAAGAAATCAAAAGGATTTCACACGTTATATTTGGAGCCCTCATTTTAAATTTGATGTAAAAAAATATGTACTGCTTTAATATAATAGTTATTAATTACATAAAGGAATTAACAAGCCTTTAATCCTCGAGAAAAAATGGACACTCGAGACGCAACCGAGGGTTACATGTTTTCGAGAGGATTAGAGGCTCGTTAATTTCCCGAATGCAATTCAACGTTTTATCCACGACCAAGGCCAAAACTGGTCAATTAGGGAAGTGAAAACCGTTTGAGAGCAGGTGAAAAATTATGGTTCTGAAAAACGTCATATTTGACAAATTTATTTTAATCAAGAATATTGATTGTCAGCTGAATACTAGAAAGTCTTGGAATCATTTCTATGACATGCGTTTGTTCATTTGTCAACAAGAATGACAAAATTACCAAAATCGACCCAAAAAATGAGTGAAAATGCTGAGAATTTCTTCATTCTGGCTGAAATCCAGCAAGAAGCCCAAGAAGCAACATTACGTCTGTTACCAGCAAAAAGCAAAAGTTTATACGAAAAGGAATTTGCGGAATTCGATAACTAGCGACATATGACTAAATAAATAAGACGCTTTTAAAGGATAGGTTGACAAATATCGCGAGCATGAGCGGCATCTGACGGTCATTTGGAAAAACACTATTACTTGAGAAAAATTAGCATACAGAAAACTGTGTCACAATTTAAAAAGAAAAGCAAAGTTGGCAGTATAACTGGTAGAGTTTGCTGTAGCGAAAAGAAAGTAAAGAAAGTAATAAATAATTAAAAATCTGAGGTTAAAACATGTAACATGATTTTCTGTGAACATGAAACATGGATGCAATGGATGGTTAAAAATTAATATATTTTTGCAACGTGATGAAGGTAAGTAGTGCATTCTGATAAATGTTTTCTGTGTTTGACTAAAATTTAATATAACGCAAACAGTTAATCATAGTTAGTGAAATGATTATCTAAATTTCCTTGCCTGCTTTTGTTTGTTGTATTTTTTAATATAAAATACTGTTTAATATACTGCTGTGTACCAAACTGCAAAAATATATATTATTCCTATGGTATCACAGATACTTCTTACAGAAATCAAAGCTTTTTCAGTTACTGCAGACAGGGAAATGTTTGGGGTTAGAATCAATTCGCAAATTATGTAAACCAGATTTTAATCTCACGAACAAAAATTGTTACTTTGAATTAAATGTTTTAAAAATATTGAGAAGAATAATTTCACCTTATTTTGGTATTTATTTATTTAAGGTTGATTCGTTTTTTTAGTGAATATAAAAGTAATGATAAATACATATATCTACGAGTCAACTCATTTTTTTTGCTAATACTGATGAGAACCATTGTAGTTCGGAACAAATGTATTTAACAATAATATTTAGCACAAAGTATGCATCTATTTTTTCATCATGTTAATCGCTATTAATTACTAGTCATGTAATCAACTTCTTTTCCTATTTATAATAAAATAAAGCATTGAAAAAACAATTCTCTTTTTATTATTAAACCAATCATACCTTCTTTTTTAATAGATATATTATAGAATTCATTGTTTTATTATACTGTTATATAGTGTGTAACTTACATGAAATAAAATTCATAAATCATTGACTACATAATTTTGTAAAAAATCTGTTCAACTTTTATATTTGAATTTTTAATTTTTTACGAAATTTTGTTATAGAGAATTATGAATTTTATTTCATATGTACGTTGCACTCTATATATTAGTAAATTCAAATTTACCGCCAATTGCTGCGTAATGAAGCTTATTATACAGCGACATCTATTGTATAGATTTTGAGAGATATAGTTTTCTCAAAACAGATAACGTAGCATAGTGCAAATGCTAATTTTTCTCCAAATGAACGTAAGATACCTCCAAGTATGTCTGGAGCAAGTCGTGCTTCCCATGAAAGACAGAGAAAAGAAGCCTCTTATTTAGTAACTCATACTCATATGTATTATCCTACTTTTTCAATGTGCAGAAAGGGATGTGGACAAAATATTCCATGTTAAAATCAATGTTGAAAGTGCACAAAGGTATTGATATTTCGAAGTATGGTAGACCTTCATATCTGAAAGTAGAATCGAGAAATTATAAACCAAAGAAGGCAAAAATACTGGAGAGAAACAAAATTGAAGAATTTTTTAAAAGGCACCGGATGAGGAATATTTACAAGTTAAAGTAAAAAAATAAACGATTTTATATATCTCAATTTATACATTTACACATACTCTTTACAGGTTGCAACGATCATAGGAGTCGCAGGTACTTGTCGATGCAGTGATTTAACCTTTGTGGATATCACCCATATCCAAGACAAAGGCAGTTACCTATACTTACTTATTTTTAAGCCTTTTTCAGTCAATGCTGTAGAAATGTGTCGAAAATACATTATTCTGCGATTTTCTGAGATTTTTCTTTCTATATGTGGCTGGAAAACGTTTTCAAAAGTGTCTGAATTTCTTGGGCTCTCTCATCCAGAAAGTTTTAGAGGACATGGAATGAAGAGTTCATCGGTAACATTACTAGCCAATGCTGGGGATGATATTACCACTGAGAAGCGTCAAGGTGGTTGTAAATCGATTACGGCAGCGGAAAATTATATTGAAGATTCACTGTCCAGCAAGACGGGAATTGCTGAAAAAATCGATGTCCTACCTGGCAAAGTTGCGGGCCCCTCCAGTCCTTCAGAGACTCCGTATCGAGTGAATTTAAATAATTCCGGTTAAAATAACAAGATCGTTCTTGAGATAAATGTTAATGCTAATAATAATAATTCTAAATAAAGTTTTATAACACCAAAGCGTGGTATTATGAATTCTAATCTACTAGTGTGTTAAAAGGCCTTTAATCCACGGAAAACAGGTATTAAACCTTCTTAACATAGTGGTTGTGGATAAAAACATAATTCCAGGGTTAATAATTCCATCTCTCAATTTTGGAAAATGCATAAGCGTCAATTATGAACAAATTAGTTCTTCAGACTTGATGTCACAAAATTTTAAAAACAAATACCTACTTAGGTATTGTTAATAATTACATTTCGAATCATTATTCTCTTCTTATCGAAATTTTGATTTTAAACAACACATTTTAACTTGTTATGTCGGCAAAAAGTATTCTGCATATCTGCAACTTGTTTGCTGAATTAAAAAGAGAAACTAGTTAAATTATCCCATTATACATATTTCATTCCTTATCGAAGCTTCCTAAGGCAAATATAACCCAATTGCGGTAGGTATATTTTCATAAGATGGTAAAATTCACAATAAAACAATAACTGTACGTATTACAGTTGCCGTATATGGAAAAGTTTTCGCAATACAGAAGAAACAACATTATTACAGTAATACAATTTCTGCGAACGATATCTTGTTATGGAATGGAATGGTGAAACCAGAGCAACGCAACGTCTCTTTATGTCACAGATTTAGGATAAGAGCGTATCGTAAGAAGAACGTAACCACATTGCGGAAGGTTATCGTTTATTGTTTTTGTACCAAATAGCATCAAAAAAGTACAACGGAACATAATTAAAACCATTTTCGCCTCATATGGTGTTCCTCAAGAATCTTACCTCGGGCCATTACTGTTCCTAATCTACACTAATGCCACAGGTAAAAGTAAAACCATTTCGCCCATATGGTGTTCCTCAAGAATCTTACCTCGGGTCATTACTGTTCCTAATCTACACTAATGGAACAGGTAAATGTGAATAAACTATATAAATTAAACCTTCCAAGCAAAAAACTAGATTAACAAAGTCACAATATTGCTTATACAAATTCCAAATTTTATTTCAATCCACAAATAGGACATTTTTATTGAAATATTATTAATGTTAAATTTAGTTTGAGGTTCCAAACGCAAAAGTTTTTTGTAGATTGACGTAAACTCTGACTTTAGTGAACGGAGTTTGCAACTTCAGTACATACCTTAAATGTTAGAAAAAAAATGTTAGTTTAAGTTGGATTATGTTAGGTATCATTTATAGTACCTATCTCTTTAGATATATAAGTCGCAATCATGTGGGAAAATATAGTACTGCGTATAAGGAATAAAGTTTATGTGAGACTGGTTTGGGAAAAAAAACTTGTTTCCGATTATATTCATTAATAAATCACGAGTTTCAAATATCATTCTGTGCTACTGTTACATTGGACACGATTTGAATTTGGGTTATAAAAGTTAGAATAATGTTAATATTATTTTGGTTAAGGAAATATTTCTAGGGCTTCATTTGATCTACAGATGTCAATTTTTTTTATTTCTACTAAAGGAATTTAGATACAGTTTATAAAAACATAACTTCGTTTGTCTGAAGCTATTTATTTGTGGCTACAGTTGTATCAAGAAGAACTAAGTAACAATAAAATAAAAATCATTTAACATCTCTATAGAAGCAGATAAACAAATTTTAAACTGTCAAACTTGATATTACGTTTAATACTTTTACTGCTATTTTGAGGACGAAAACAGAGAGTTTTTCGAAACGTCAATAACACGGAAGTGCGCGATAGTGATGTGATTTTTGTTATTTTTTACTTATCTGCTTCTTCAGTGTGAATTTTTTTGGTTAGGTAAACTTAGTTTCAAAAATAACCATTGACTGATCCGTTTGGCGCAACGGCTTATTTAATTAATCTTTATTTTTTCAGAAGTGTAGCAAAAACTCAATAAAACTAAAGAAAAAGTACAACTTTGTATAAAAAAAATATTTAAATGAAAAGATGTTTGCATAGGACTTATTGATTTATCAAACATCAGAAAATATGGTTAATAATAATAACTTCCTACTAAGAAAAAACAACGAAAATAAACTATATTCCTGTACACTATCGCGCGCGCATTTTTAATCATTTCTAAAGTTCAGTTGATAAGATATGATATAACCATTTGCGTTAATATAAAATGAAGACAAATACAGCGGTTCTAGCAGGTGTAATCGGATGATTCAAATCGACTGACAAATGTTCACACGCTTCAAATGCGTTTCGACTCGTTTTAAAAATACTGATGAATCATAGCTTGAACGATAGTTTAAATGGATCAATCTTTGGAATCAACTTAACTTGACCGATACAAATTGAAATACAGTGCTTTCGAAAAGTAACGAATAAATTCATTATTTTTTAAATTGAGAAGTTTTCGAAAGATCCCCTGGCACGTCGATTTTGTTTTTAAAAGAGGCACTTTTTGACATACGACCCATATTTGTGACGTCATCGTTGTTCGAGATATGACATTATCGACAATTTTGATCATGCCATTTGAAAGAGCATGTCAGTCTTCATATATACATTATGAAAAATTATGGATACATAACAAAAATTTCAAGAAAATCATGTTTGAATATTTTAAAATTTAATTTTCACCATACTGAGCACCTCCCCATTATGCAAAACCTGTCCGTGCTTATTTAGATGAGCTGTTCCCGAATCGTTGGACAGGGAGAAGGAGGCCGATTGAGTGGCCAGCCAGATTGCGCGTCGATTTTTTAGATAATCATTATCATTTTCAGTATTGTAAAAATTAAATTTTAAAGTCTTCCGACTTTTACAACGCTAAAATCTGAGGGTTATTTCTTATAGATCGTTTGTGGTGAACAAATTTTCGTTTGTAGTACCAAGAGAAAAAAGTCATACCGTGAAATCTAAGGAAGAGATTTCACAGAACTACAAAGGAAATGATAGTTACTACAAATAACTACAATCGATTTTTTAGCCTTTCTTTAAAGTATAGTGGCCCTCATTTAGATTTAGAGAAACTACAAACGAAAGGAAAGTTACTACAAACAAGTAAAAACGATTATTTAGCCTCCGCTGGACGTATAATGGCTCTACTTTATATTTTGAGGACCTATATACAAATGAAATGAATGCGACTACAAATGAAAGTTACTACAAACTACTACAAATGATTTTGTAGCTTTCGGATAAAGTATATTATCTCTACGTTAAATAGAGTCAAAGTCCGACAAAATTATACTATTTTCTTTTTCAAAATTGTCACCTGTGTACTAGTAAACAAATCAAAGTGATAGTATACTTATTTAAAATAGGAATGGTGAATTGTGAAAATTAAATTTTAAAATCTTCAAACATTATTTTCTTGAAATTTTTGTGTGTCAAAAAGTGCCTTTTTTAAAAACAAAATCGACGTGCCAGGGGATTTTTTCGAAAACTTCTCAATTTAAAAAATAATGAATTTATTCGTTACTTTTCGAAAGCACTATATATGTTCTCACAACAATTTTTTTTCGATTTTCGTTGATGCACAAAGGTTGATCAACTAAAATCGAATCGTGAGAACGTGTCTTTGGTAAAATAATGTTTTCATGGAGAGTGCTATACAGAACTTGTATTTAGGTACGTTATTTAGGTAGAAAGGTTCTAATCGATTTAAAGAAACTGAAGCGAAATACTGAATAAGTAATATATTTGCAATACAACATTATTTATGTATTATTTTTTTTACTGTCATGCCTGAGTCTAGAAATTTTAAAAATGGCAAACCTGCTTATGAGAAATTCATTGTCTTTTGCGCCAAATATGACTGACGTCGGACACCATATGAAGGTCAATTACAAAATCCGCACATGCCGTCACGTAAAGGCTGCATTACCAATTTGTATGCGCTCCGAAACCCCGTTTTCATCACATTCGAGCTTTATGGAAGCATTGTTCGCTTTTTTGCCTCCATTGTGATTTTCTGGCCGACCGAGCCGTCTCGTAACGGCTATTGTTAAGTAATCTTATTACGGCGCGCCTACTAGACACTTCAACATAAATACAACATGACCTTTGCTGTTTCAATAAACTAAGATGTCACCCGAGATTATTATTCCGGTATCTAGCTGCGCGACTGATTCGGTACACCCAGAAAACAATTCATTTGAATTTAGCAATAATTAAACAGAGATAAAACTCCAACACAAAACGTATCGGTGTATGTACAATCTATTACAAGTGCAATGGCACTTTCTCAAATCAGTTCTTGATCTGATGAAATTTAGATCTCTATTGGTGAGTGGACCAACTAAGAGCTACTGTTAAAAATTAAAAGTGGATTTTCAATTTCAGGAAATAATTGACTGACTGACAAACATCCACGGTTATTTTCAGCAGTGCCATCTGACTGGTTTCAAGCTTGTTAGCTGTTAGCTATTCGCCTCTGTCATAACCGACAGAAAGATAGGTATGAGTATGTACTCATATATGTATATTGCAAATGCAAGATTAATGGCCATTTCCATCGTTTGTTTTAAGCTACGCTTACGCTTTAAGGGACCTTAAAAATACAATTTGCCTTCCACAGTTTACTAAACCCGACATAAAATGTCTTAAACCTTCTTAAATATAAGCCCTCGAAATTCTAGGCTTATCTCTTTTAACGATACTTAAAGGTTCTACATAACCTAATTTAATAATTTGGTTTTATTATTTTTCCACTGAAAAATAAACAAAAAATAATGACCTATGATGAAAATGATATATTTAATAATGATTTAAATATATTAAAAATAATAGAGTATGGGTTTTCTCGAAAAGTGTACCAGAGAAGTGATCACTTCCATACGATGAATAACTTTTTTTAGAAGATACCGGCTGTATAAAGAAACAGCTGCACATTTTGACCTTAATCGAAGAATATCTTGAATTTTCAAGTAATATGTAAGCTCTTAAAAAGAATCACTGATAAAATTACAAAAAAAAATACATTTATTTTTAATCTTTAGTAATAATTCTGTATCGCCAATAAATCGGACTTCCTTTTTTTTGTTTTCAAAAAACTTTTTTAATGATTCTGCTGTTCTGTGAATATTATTTGGCGACAGTGAGTTAAATTCACCTGCTATATAATTTATCTTGTACAGACATTATCGGTTTTTTATTCTCCACCGTACTTTTATAATTTGCTATTATGTTAATTAGTAATACTTTTCTTCATTGCTAAAATTTGCCAATGGTTTTTTTTTGGGAATTATTTCCATTATTAATCCTACCAATTCAAAAACGAGCTTATCAGAACAACATAAAGTCAGAACAGTGAGAGTGAAGTGTCACACTTTTGAGGTTAAGAAATAGTCATGAAGCTAATAACTTGTGCAAAAAACCGAAAAATTATGAATATTGGCTTTTTAGGTAGACTTTACAAATGAGACTTAATAACTGTGCGGTGGAAGCATTACTATTTTAAACTAGGCCTAAAATTTTAACGGCCCTTAGTTAACTACACTTAAAAGGCAATGCGGTGGAAATGGCCATAAGTGTCTACATTTAGCAGTCACTGCCTACTCAATGTTAGTAAATGATTTAAATAATTGCTAAAACTAATTAAAAATAACATGGTATATGTATTCGTACTTTGAATATGAAGATAATAATCACACAATTTCGTTGAAGACATTAAGAAGTTATTGAAAAATGTGTTTCAAAATTTTCCAATTATTTAAAAAAATGCTATAAATTTTACATTACAAAGTTGTGTGGCTATCAAGTAAATGATTTGTCTTAATGAAAATTTACCGATTTTTTTTCCGTAGCAAATTTTGCATTGCCATAATATTCTATTTTTTATTTTAGAATTACACCATCCAACAGTCAATGACCAATTACAGGATGGGAAGTAAAACATTACATAAACACAATGCACAAATTACAAAAAAAAAGTAAAATCTACAAATTAACACAATGAAATAGCAATACAATCTAAAACAGAATGTCAAATTTTATATTCTAAACAATTCTCATAATTTTTATTTTTGTACAAAATAAATCAACCCTGCTTTGCAAATCATTACAGGTATGACAGGCAGTACAGCTGAAATACAACTGAGAAAACTTTAAGATATTAGTTCTCGGAATCGGCAAATAGAACGTCTTCATTATATCTAGAGGAAGTACGTGGCAAGGCAAACGTTAGCTTTTCTAATATTGGAGGATAGTTTATATAGTTTTTCAAAATCTTGAAGATAAATAATATATCTTGTTTTTGCTTACGTACTTCAAGACTTTCTGCAGAAAATCTAAATCTACATTAATATATTTTGAGGAATGCCGATGGGAGGATAAAATCCATCAATTGTATAAGATACATATTTCAAAAAACGCCTGTGAATGTGAATGAGTCTTTATATGTATCATATCTAGGGTTCCAGATCAACGAAGCATATTCTAACTTGGATTTTACGAAAGAGTCAAAAAGCAAAAATAGTATATTGTAACGGAATTTGACCCACTCACACCCAAATCGACGACTGTGGTACCGCGAATTACTAAGATTGCCCCGATCGCCCCTACACGACTCTGTTAAACAAACAAAAAGCCGTGGATCGAGACGGGACTAGAAAATTTGAGAAACGACGAGAAGCGTTCGAGAGATGCTAGAAAATAGATCTAGAGATGCTAGAATATACCTGGAATATTCGTTGGGTCTATAAAAGAAAAATAAACGGCCGATTAAGTTAGTCTTGTATAAGTCTTGTATTACAGTGTTGAATTGAAGTGTTTAGTTAGAGAGATCAAAGCGATTTAGATAGCGATGAATTAAATAAGCGTTTAGTTGAGTTTTAATTAGTGTTCAGTAGTGTACTGAGTATAGTTAATAAAGTAGTTGTTAATTAACAGATTGTGTTTTTCTGGCAGAAGTAAAATTCGGATTGGGAAATCCGTGACAATATTAATATCGGTGAAGCCTTTGGAGTTTCTAATAACGAATCCCAAATTTTTGTAGGATGCTTGAATAACTGATTCAACATGGAAATTAAAAGTTAACTTTCTGACAAAAGTAACTTCCAGGTCTTTGACATAAGTACTCAGGACGATCTTATGTGATACCATCTGTACTGTATGCATATAAAATAAGATTCTTTTTTCTGTTGTAAGAGGCCACACTACATTTTTTGCCATTAAGGGGAAGCTTATTTCCATCACACCGTTCTTTAATTTTTGAAAGATTATTCTTTAATTTAATACAGATATGGAATGTATGGAGCAAAAAATGTTGGTGTCATCGGCATAGAGTAAGATGTCAACGCTTTTACAATGTCATTAATAAATAAAGCAAATAGAGCAAATATTATTATTACACATAATTGTGCAGAAAATCACTTGTATAATTACGAAAATATCAACAAGCTAATGAGGAAAATAATTTTTACTGATGCCACAAATAATAGATATGAAAATTGGATAACTGTACATTTAAAACAATTTAGCTGTGCATATAAATAAAAAAATCATATGTAAATCTTTTATTTTTTTTTAAACTTGCCAAATTTGTATATATCTAATATTAAAAGAAAATAATATTAAATGCAAATTAAAAAATATTCTTATTAAATAATATTACATCATTATGTAAATTTTATGCACAAAATGTGTATAGCGATTTTTCCGTGTCCTTAATTATGTTGCCTCAATAAGTCTATAATTAAAGTATAATTACAGCATTATATTGACAATTTTAGTAAACACATCTCTCAGTGTACATACATAGCTTTCGAACCGCAATTCGATCTTGATATGCAACAAGAATGAGACTATTAGCATGACAATGTTTCTTTATGTATATAAATATAAAAAAAAACATTTAATAAAATTACATTAGAATGGAAAAATTAGAATGATAGAATCGCATACTCTGCGTAGTGACCAGTCCATTCCACTTTTTTCACAGTTGCGGAATGCTATGAGATTTAATCGATCTACTCGAATAAATAGTAAATTCTTTATTCCCAATTAACTTTACAAAAAAAGTAAGAGTAGGTATAAAGGAGATGGACATGCAAAAAAATAGTAGTATATGTTAAATAGCTAAGCATTGCATAATTAACCAGAAATAGTTGTACCTACTGTAGACGCCGGCCTACTCTCTAGATAGTTATGTAACGCCTGGCGAGTTTTGCAATGGTTCAGTGGATCGGAACAGATTTTGACATGGCCAGTAACATATAAGAAATTTTGCAAGGGTTGAAAGACCGCTAGAATAAAACTAAATTCACCAATCGCCTGATAATCCTAATAGTTAACAAATGAACCTCCAATAAGTTACGCAGCCCAAACATTGAATATTGCTATAATAAATGACTCACGAAACCAACATAAACAAAACAACACATTCATTTCTATTGCTAGATATTTTTATTTGATTTACTGACTCAAATTACCTACAAATGTAAAAATTTAATGTCTTCTTCTTGGGGAATTTGAGGAGGCAGTAAAAATTGACTACAAATGGGTCTTCATGTGAGGCGGTAACGTTTTCATTAATATTATTAATGGTCCGAGTCGGCTATGCAAATGACACGACTAATGTTTTCACGGCTAACTGGATATATCTTGAAAATTAATTAGCTTTAAAATATCCCAGATTTACGGACATGGTTGTCAGGTTCACAAACAACCATCCGTTCCATAATAATATAATGATTATTGTGTTTTTAACAAAAGTTTTAATACATAATACATATAAAAATATTAATATCAATTCCAGTCGCACATTGTTTTGGCAACAAGATACATGTATTACATCAACCTACAGGCAGCAATATGTTACCCTAAACAATTGTAGATCTACTTATCTCACTCTTAGTGTAGGAGTGCCACAAGGGTCTGTGCTGTTCCTGATTTACGCGAATGACTTGTCTATGACACTTTATTAAATATTCATCAGTTTGCAGATGACACTAATATCCACTGGTTAAGGCCACTTGACACAACTAAACAAGCGGAAATAAACATGCAAGATTGATTTATCTCGAATCCTTCTAAGTCTAAATAAAGCTAAAACAGAAACTATTACATTTACCGTGAGATATATTGATGATCATTTGGAAAATCTGGAATATCAGATTTCTAGGAGTACATTATTTAAACCCTAAGCCATTATGGAATCACCATACAAATATATGCAACAAAATTTCTAAAAATCTTTAACTGCTACGTAATTTGACCAACTTTGATTATAGCATACCCTGGCCTCATTAATTTAGTTTTATCTTATGCCATCTGGGGCTATCATGCTATTTCAACTTCTAGTGTATTTTGATTGGAAAGAAAAGCCATAAGAATAATATCAGGATTCAAATTTAGAGACGACTGCAAACAACAATTTATTGTGTTTAAATTTTAACTCTTCCTTGTGTATCTATAACTATATTATAATAATTGATGCTTGATAAGTCGTACCTGAGGCTTAGTAGAACAAGAAATGGGACAGCATATTGGGGCATTAAATTCTATTTGTTTTAAACGCAATGTAAAATCAGTTTTATTAAACAGTCATTTATTACAGATGAATATTTAAATACAAATATATTGTAAAAGTAATTTGTTTCTGGTCTGTTCTTGGTTATATATGGTTGTATATGGTCTATTCCAATTGTCATTCAGTATTGTATTTCTATTTATTTAACGTCATTAAATGTATTGTATGTGAGTGTAAGTATGTATACTGAATTTATGTTTAATTTAATATTTTTTAAACATTTTATATTTGACATTATAATTATAATATTTCACGATGTTCTCTTTTGTATATGTATAACACCAAAAAAGTATATCAAACAATAATGATCCCAAAACCGAACCCTGAGATAGTCCAGAAAGGTCTAAAAAGTGCACATATTTAAATCCATCGTAAATAATATATCCGTAAATGTGAATCGACAAGCCTATTTGATACAATTCGTTGACAGAATCTTATTATTCGAGAAATTCGTATGTTAAATCAATTTGTGTATCAAAACATTCTGTAAAAAACTGAATGATCCAAAGTAAATTGAAATTCATTGACCGGTCTTTCATAAAACTGTGTTGAGGGATAGAGATTTGGCTGCTGATACCGAATAGTGCGACGTCATAATATTTCCAAAAATTGGCCTAAAATTATTTGGAAAACATACTCTAATGGACATTATATGACATGATGTCTCAATATGGCCTTGACAGAACCATCACATATTCCTGAGAAGAAGATTTAGGCAGTTTGAACTCCTTTCTTCTAAGAATAACTTGTACTTTACATGTATAGGTACGTCAAATTTTAACAGCTCTACTAACTGACCAACATCCTATGGGATTCATTTTAGGTTCCTTTTCTTTGATTGTTTTGTCAATTACATCCTGTATAATAAATAGTTTTCCACCATCAAAGCAAAGCTATATCTACCATATGATATCTGGTCGATCTCCTGCTTTAGTATACGCTTATTGTTTTTTATGGTTCGTTCAGTCACCTCTGATCGCAGTCCATGGAATCTCAAATTTTGTTACAAATAAGGCTCTATTCGAATACCTCTGCGTTTATGGTAATACTGCGCAATATCTCACATATTAAGTGCAGGGAATGTTTAGAGGATGAAATCACTGCGATATTTTGGACGCAGAGAAGTGGGTTGGGCACCTATGACATTTAAATCTAGATTTTATCAAAGATCAAAATAATACCGGAATATAAAAGATTTATTTGTGGCCACATTACAGAACCCTACATTCAGGATTAGTTTACGCAACTGGTAACAATTTACCACAGCGGGAAGTAAATTGCAAAGACGAACTAAGAAATTACCATACAAAAACAAAATATTTGAATACTACATGATTTCAGTGCTAAAGGTCGTCGTCCAATGATGAGAATTGTCATGATCCTTTGTAGTGTGACACTTTGGCAAAACGACAGAAGGAAAAATACCTCGTGGATCTTATATACACGCGTTTATCACCATCAAAAGCATGCAGTATTTTCTATTCGATAGCTTCATTCAGTGAGTGGGCACAGGATCAGAATGATGCTTTTTTTGGCAATGCGTCTCTTCTCAATGAGCAAGTACCTTGAAAGCGCCGTATTTTTGAAATAGTGTTTTCTCCAAACCCAAATAATGTTATACATTTATTTAATAACGGAATAATATTAGGCATAAATCAATAAATAAGGAGAAAAAGCGGTATAACCAAACAATTTGTAGCTTACTTTATTTATAAGGGTGCGAAAATAATTTTTAAAATATGAGGTTAGAATAGCTAAATAATATGTGCCTTAAGAAAGTTTAAATAGTAACAATGGATAAACAAAACATGAAAAATTTTACTATTGATGTTATTTTTGTTCTAAGCGTTTTATTTCTCGAGATTTCTGTACCTAAAAACACTACAAATTTGGTCATTTTACTGCGCGAAATTAATAATACTTTCAAAAGTTTTTAAAAATTCGCAGTACGTCGTCTTAGACATTAAAAAATTTCAGTTAATCTATTACCCAACATTAAATGCAGCAGAAAAATGTAGAAAGCACGACAAAATAAATAATTAGGTACTATAATTAACTCCGTTCCGAAAACTAGTTTCTTCTACTTTTACATAATTTCAAATATAAAGTTAATTACAACTAGTTTTCACCTTAATTCATTGGGTATAGTAATTTTTTTCTCTTCGCCTTTGCGTAACTTCTTATTCGCAAATGACGACCATTTTGAATTTACGTAAATTAAAATTTTAACAAAACATTTACATTACTTAGAAATAAAACTTTAGGACCTAAGAACAAATTTTTCCTTATTTTTGATACAGCTGTAGGTACAATTTTGTCGACGCAACACTGCAATAACCTGCACATTCAATTTGAACATTATCAAAGGTATGTCTGATTTCCTACCTCGAGTCAAATACTTTTTTCTGTCTGCAAATATAAGTGACGATACTAAAAGGGCTTTTATATCTGACTAAAATACAAAAAAAAGTCTAAAAGGAATACTTATTCAAAGGTGAAAATAATACTACAATAAAATGCAAAACAGTGACATAAAATAACAAACTAAGGTTAATTAATTTAACGTAATTTGTCTGTAATATGTTTTTGTACCACTATTAATAAAGTAGACCCTTAAAATCTTTCAAACTGCAATATGCGACAACATCCATTGCCTAGTGTTATTAACCTTAAACCTATATCATACATATACAGAGTTAACTTTGACAGTTAATCCAGTTAGTTGCAGTACCTATTTTTCATTCGTTCTTCAATATTTTGTTACAAACTGGCATCTTCACTACAACCACTCACTACCGATAAAACACACTTCTTGTAGGTACAGTTAGATAAAATGCCTATTTATTATTAAGAAAATCGAACGAAATGAATAAGTAGGTACTAATAGAGAATATAAAACTGTTACTGCACCCGCGGCAGTCTTGTCCCATAACCCAGAAAAACAAACTGGCGAACTATATTGTGGAAGAATATCGGTACCCGACACAAATTCCTTTATTTAATAACTATAAAGCGTTTAAAATAGGGCACTGAAAACTGAAGAAGAACATAAAACTACAACGTAAACACAAGAATTGAAATATGACATGAAAGCGAATTTTACCGATGTGTCTACTCTAATTCTGTAAATGTAAAACGAGCGGTAGATGGACCGCATAGGCGGCGTTAAATAAGGATTTATAATATCGAAAAAAATAATGTTTTTCCTTTATAAATAAGTTTGGAATTTTGGATGATTTCGTTAATTCTTAATTTTCTCTATCCCCTCTTAAAATATTTGTACTTAGTTATTGTTAACCCTGTACAGATACTTGGTATTATGACTAGTGCGTTTCATTTATTTGTACCTAGAGTGTAAAAATGGGTTATTTAATAATCACGGTGACAGTTTTTCGCAACCAACAGCAGCCATTTCGAAGATTGATTACAACTATTTCAAACTTTATTCTGTGTTTTGAGGAAAACTCTAAGAAAACCACAGTAAATATATTTAAGGGTACTTGCGATTGTTATGTAGAAAGATTTGACATAGTAGGTGTGCGACTGTTTGCTCACATAATTTTACATATTACTGTTGGCCAGAGAATTTTTGTTTTAATTAACTATGTTTTATTTGACACAATTTATTGTACAGATAAATGAATGCGTTTATATTCCCATCACCCTGTATTAGCAGTATTGTTTCATAACAAAATTAGTGATTATGAAATTAACCACACATTACCCTCGATTGTAAATAATACAGCATTGGGCGCCTGTTCAAATAGGTCTCTCCAACCATCCGAAAAATATTTGCATACCTCTGGCAAAATGAACGTGAACGTGCTCTACTGCTTAGAAATGCTGGTTGGCAAGCGGTCCCAAAGGGCATCGAACACCTACCAACCTGATTGTTCGCCCCTCATCAGTATAAAGCCAAGAACATAACATTACAGCAACCCAATAATTTTATGTAGCGACAATGGTACTACCTGTTTACCTACATAAATACAATTAACTGTTTCAGTAACATATGTTGCTGTGTTTGTCGACAATTATTATTGTATGGTGAAACCGAGAGTTGTCATAAGATATACAGGATGTTGCAGGCGATTAACCGTTAGCGAATGCGTTGATGCACCCGTGGAACATGTTTTTGGAGATTTCACTACCTGGTAAGTATTAGTGAGAGAAACCAACGTCAAAATTATATGTTATTAAGGTAACCCGCGTGTTCGTCATAGACTAGGCTATAATTTATGCGCATTTACAAATTTTGTATGTTTACAAGAAGCGTGGGTTGGAGCTTTATATAAATTAGCTCATATTTTTTTTTTATTGAAATCCGTTATTGAATCTAATGTGTAGTGTTTGCTTAACACTTTAGTTTTAACTACCGGTTCCTTCACCGTATTTGGAGAAGAAATAGAAACATTTTATTCATTTAAGTATATTAAAAAATGTTAACAAAATGTTTTCGGTAAGCTATTAATAAAGTAATCGCTTTTGTAAACAATATAATATCCTAATTTCCCTTTCCTGAAGCTGTTACCCATACATTGCTTAGTACATTTACCACCTTTATAGAATAAGAAAAACCGGTCTTGAGGGGTATCTCTAGAACGCAAAATAGCATAACTTTGATAGATATCGACATATTTAATCATTCCTTCGTTATTCACTCCAAATTTTCTTGAAACGTGGTTACTTTGGTCATAAGATATACATTGTATGAGGTATTGGAGAGTAAATTTTTTAATTCAATTGTTTCTAATGCTATTGATTTTTTTGGTTTGTAACCAACATTTGATTTCTTCAAATACGCCGTTAGCTTGAGGTATTTTCCAATGCCAACGTTCTTCTTTACTTTGAAGCAAAATTTCAACATGCAACTACTTCTATGATAGAGTTGACGGAGAGTTACGTTTTTCAATATCGTGGAAATAGACCAAAAATACCTTTTCCTTTAAAGAAAATGTTCTTCCCCATGCGCCATTGGTCGAAGGCAACAAGCTCTTTTTCACAGCGAATTAATGATTTTGCAGGAATTAATGCATTTCTTGCTTCATTAAGGTCCATTTACACACATCAGTGACGTATCAGTTCAGTGTCAGTTCAGTATCAGTGTTATTTGTGGTCGATCACTGATGCCAGTTTACACATATCCGTCCGTAGTCCGTAAAATCAAACAAAGTGATCTGAATATATTTATCATGCAGTTGACCAAAATTTCATACTAGCTCGATAAGCTTTTCGTCCATTCTAAGTAATACAAAAATCTGGTCAGTTCGTCAGTAGAATTACAAAAATATCGTCGCCGGCGTATTTAAAAGCCACTGAACGGACACTGAAGCAGCACTGACAGCACTGATACGGCACTGTGACGGATGTGTATAAATACGCCCATTTAAAATCTAAGCAACAATTTTTTAGGTTTCACTGATACTGGTACGGAACTGACACGGCACTGTTGTTTGTAAATAGACCTTTAGCGGTCTCCAATATCTCTGTCGGAACATCATTGAGAGACTCCTCACTCATTTTGGGTAGTTTACGACGAAGATAAATGAAAAATAAATCAAACTCAACCTTCAAACTGAACAGATTAAAAATTTGAAAGCTTTCAAAACGACAGGAACTTCTATCGGTGATTACTTGTGCCCAGCGTAATTGAGCGTCGCAGCAACTTTACTGCTATTTACTGTTAGATGGTACGCTGCATCGAGCGGTACTCATAAGCACCTTGAGAAAAATCTAGCGCAAACTTTTTCGCTCAATGCTGCCTACATCCGCTGGATTACGTTGCACACAAGCATTGTCACAACAATACGATAGGTCTACTGTACAATGTAACAAAAATGGTGCGGCAAGTGCACTTTAGCGCACTAGTGCGGAAAAGTGTCACTTTCGCTATGAAAGATCGTGCGGAAAAGTACACTTTTCCGCATCATAGGAAAAAAGCAATTTTAAAAGTTCAACTTCAACACACGTTACATTTTGCCATCAAAACTACGCAGTTAATGAGAAGACCTGCTTTTTTGTTACTCTTTATACAGAGTGTCCGGAAAGTAATGGGACCCAGCTTAAACATAGCTTTCTGTGACCAAATAGAACCGATTTAGACAAACTTAGCTTAGTACAGAACTGCATCATTTAGAAGTAACAGGGCTTCAAAAAAATTTGTTTTCTTGTTATGGGCATAATTAAGAAACGAAACCTCCAATCATGTTGAAATTTGATACAGTTATGTTTTATAGAAGTACAAGCATTACGAAGGAAAAAGTAGTGCTGCATATCGTAGGGGCTCTTGGCAGTTTATTTGTAATTCATTTTCAACTAATTTTGCGTGTAACTGTTCCATGTAAATGCACCTTCTTTCTGCAGCTCCTCCATTAAATTGATTTTGACAATAAACAGGGATCATAACTGCCGTTTCTGAGTTGGAAAACTGATTATGTCGAGGTGTTTTCAAAATTTGACAAAATAATACTAATAATTTGAAATTATTTACACATTACATTTACATAACTACACAACGATAATTACTAACTCAGTACAATTAATATTAATCTGTCAGGCTTTTGATCAAATTTTATCTAATTTAAGCGTATCAACGTCAGTTTGACAAGTGGTAACTTGATCGAATTAGAAAATTTATTTCTATTTTAATGTGCGAAAATTTTCAAACACGTTTTTACCGAAAACGGTGCATTTTATCAATATGGAACAAGTATAGCTTTTTTACGAAAAATTTATTTCTCCATCATAATTTTCAGTCAAGCGTATCAGAATAGGACCAACAAAAAAGATACAATAAAAATTAATTGCAAAAAACTGTCAAGAGTGCCCTCGACAATAAAATATAACTGTACCAAATTTGAACATGATTGGACGTTTCGTTTCTTAATTATAGTCATAACAAGAAAACAATTTTTTTTCTTTGAAGCCCTGTAACTTCTAAACGAGGCACTTTTGGACTAAGCTAAGTCTGTTTAAATCAATTATATTTGATCACAGAAAGCTATGTTTAAGCTTGGGTCCCATTACTTTCCGGATCCCCTGTATACCTTAACCATTCTAACAGCCGTGTTTTCTCTAAAATCCGCATATAAATTACAATAAAAGGAAGTATTTTATATTCATCGACGTACCGCTGGCAAAGGACTTAACACCTCCAAGGTATCCGCGAAACATTAACCAACTTTCCTAGAACCGACACAACATGACCGTGCGTCTCTGTAAACTGCAAATAAAGATTATCTTTCGGAACGTCACGTAGAGATAAATTAAGGTTTTGCATAAGAATTCGCCATTGTATTTGGACGATACGAAAACGTCAGCCGTTTCGGAATTCAAACCGGGTTCGTTGGAACGGCCGTCATATAAAATATATACATACGGATACATCCTTGTACAGTAATGTTTATGTGTTCCCGGTAATGTGGTTCGCATAATTTTTGCGTTACTTTGTTTACTTCGCGCAAATGTCTAGAGATAACATTTTCCGATGTACGTTCATTGCCTTGGTTGTTTACAAGCGACTTGAAAGGGTGTTTACTGCACTCGATGTGTATCAACACTACACTTTAAGCAGATTTCGGTACCACGAAATATTTGCATTCCTTTAACACGCCGATTTTAAAACCTGATAGTTTTTGTGGCAAAACATTAGATCTGAATTATTCTCAGTTTAAGAAGTATGAGAATTTTTTTATACTGATTGTTCACATATGTCAATGACAACTAAACTGCTGTTGGACGTACAATGATTTCTAAATACATGCACTAATACTATCTATTATTTGAGATGTGTTTAAAAAAATCTTAATTTTATTCCAACAACGAGTCATTTATTTAATTTAAGAAAGAGTTTAATAATTTCAGAAAAAACAGTAGTGACAGTAGCGCCATTAATATTATTACTGTATCCCATGTATTGCGTACAACGTTTTATCTACAACTGTCGAGGTTAATAATAATAATCATAATAAATATTGTTATTCAGAATTTATATACTGGAAAAAGTTACCGCAACAAGCATAAACATTGCGGTCAATGAATTATTTCTAGTAATTATTGGATAAGTGTAAATATGAGTTCAAGCCAAGTTATGATTTGTCATCAGGTATTGAACATTAAGCTTCCACTGCTGTTTCCAATCTCGTGCCAGAGAAATCAAGGAAGTAATATGAACAAGTATTTGGTCGCTATGAAAAATGGTGTACAGAAAAAATGTTATTTAACATAACTAATGAGAAAGGATTATTAGTATATTTTAACGAACTAAGCAAAACATAAAAGCCTTAATATCTTTGGAGTTATTATGCAACGATAAGAAAATTTCGCTCGAGAAGAATATAAATATCAAAAAATGCTTAAATTTGATTGTACTCCTCTAGAAAATCTAAGGTATTAACAAAGAAGGAAATATCCAGATTTTTAATGAATGCGGACGATGTCGCTGAAGACTACATCGGTTATGGAAATTGCAAAAGCCTAGAGAAAATATTCTCTGAACATTCAAGTCAATTCATCAACATACCTACTTAAACATACCCTATTTTATTCATTTTTACGTCTGTAGCTTGTCCACATTTTTTAAACAGAATTACAACTAACTATTCTGCACTGAAGTTAACACTTTCCAACATACATGTGCATAAAATTAACGTTTGCTAAAATTCATATACGTACAATTGAAATTATGAAATGCAATCGACATTTTTTTAAATACACGTGGAAAATGTGTAGGTGTTTTTTTTTATCTTAGTTGTATTTTCGATCTCTGATCCAGTACTACATTTTACAGGTGACGACATTGACCTTTCAAAATCATTTTAATAAATCAGATAATCCATTTAACACCAGAACAAGTGTCCACTTAACTGTCACAAAGCAGGTGTGTCGATGAATATTCATCCATTTATTCACTAGAATTTTTAAATGGATTATTACTGATACACGACACATTTCAAATTTGATATTTGATAAATTATACACACGACTTCTTTATAAGGAAATATCCTAAACCGATTCGTATATAGAGTGTCGAGAATTATCATTCCTGATTCTTTTACATCAAATTCTGGAACATCCTATACAGGATGTAATTCATGCGGAGGCTACTTCTGACCCTAAAAACACGAATAATAAGTTTTTTTTAATTCGTCGTAAGAACTGATTTTTAAAATTTTTTCTTCGTAATTTTCATATCACCCCGCTGCTGGATAGATTAGTGTGAGTCAAACAATCACATACAAGCACTTAAACACTTGAGAGCTACGGCAAACGATGCTGTCAAATCTCAAAATGAAGGATGGAGATGAAGGATTTTATTAATAAAAAGCAAATTAACAGACCTTACTTTCACATTTAATGATACAAATAACATTTAAATCTGTAAAATTTACACATAACATGTGTTATATTAACACAGTGTGTGTTAAACTAACACACTGATAATTTTTTTACTGTGTAGCAAGTCACCTAAACTAGATCAATTTAGGAGGTTACTAACCATTTTGAAAAGCAATTTTGTTTCTGTGATACTTCCATTGCAATTACGCCCTCTGCACTACATTAATTTCATAGTTAATTTAAAGAGCAACAACAGGTAACAGTGGCGGTGCAGATTACTTACTTATTATTATTGATAATAATAATTTCATATTAGTTATCTGAGAAACATGTACTATTTCTGCTGAAAAACTGACCCCACCTTAAAATACTCCCCGTATAGGTTCTTTCGTACTAAAATTCTAATACTGACCAAAGTATAGTTTCCTGAATGCATCCGTAAGTGCACAATAAAATTTAAAACCCCATACGTCGACATACCAGGACAAAGTGTCGCGGCCACGTAAGATGTTTTTCCGCATTTTATCTCGAATAATAGCACTCTATTAACAATAAACGGGTAGAATGGAATCCGTGGACGGCGGTGTCGGCAGGTTCTTGCTCATTGAGATCGAGGCGGTGCGGCAGCATCCGCAGCGAGGTCGACTACATTCTACACCTCGCATTATAAACGATGTGAATGTTCTAATAATCTAATACCACATACAGAGTGTCCGTTTAAGTGCCAAGAAAACAACTGGAACAACTTTGAGACACCGATGAGACAGTATGGAATGTACAGGTCAGAAGTGGGATGTATAAATATAATACATGTACTTACTGGCTTACCCTTTTAAACAAGTATAACTGCAGGTGTACTTCGTCACATAGATGAGTTTAAAGAGTCATTTCTAGTAAATATTTACGCAGACATTAATTAAAAAAAATCCCCCCTTTTTGAAGATTGATGGACACTGACCTAACCTAATAAACCATGATCAGCTAAAGACGAGGTTGCCATATCGCCTCTAAAATAAATATATTTTTTTACTTAAACGTAAATTAAATTTTCTCTGCAAGGAAGTTCGGTGTAACGAGTTTCCCATCACCGAGGCTCTGCACAAGGTAGGAGATGCTTGAATCATGGCTGTGGTGTGGTAGGCACGTGCAACGAGCTGTAGGCACAACGTCCCGCAGGGAGTAGAGCTATATCCTAGGATTGACAGCCGGCGAGGTTGACGAAGAGGTTATGTTGATGTTGATACCGGTGCACCGCTGATAATGATCAAATTATGAATAATTGTGAGTAGAAAATCGTTTCGTTTTCAATTTCACGTCCGTACATATACATATTCCACTAGTGAGAGAGGTATCGGAAAGGTTAAAAGGGATGAGCTGCCCCATCAACAGTTTTATAAACATATTTCGATTATATATATATAAAAAGTTCAAGACATTAGTGTAACACTGGTAACGCTGTGGAATATACATCCAATCTACAATAACTCATGAAAGTGGAGTGAAGTCCTCAACCAGCTTTCCTAAAAGTAGCGAAATTTATTTAAAATTTGACTTCTATTCCCCATTTTTTTCTTTTTTGTAAAAATATCTATTAATTATTTCTATACTGCTGGTTAATATATTTGTCCTTATTAAGGTTCACTCTGTATACGATAAATTTCTTATATACAATAAGAAAAGACAATTGCCCGTTTCTTATTGTAACTAACAATGATTGTACTAAATTTATAAACACAAACGCAATTTGTAACAGATCACTATTAATTTTCAGCACCAAATACAATTTTTAACGTAGAAAGAAAATAGACAGCAACCTTTTCTTCTCACTCATCCAAATATGTGATACCTACCTTAGATGATGGGTATTTTATGTAGTACAGAAAGACAGACTCGGTTCTTAATTTTACTGTCTTTTATAAAATAATCTTTAGCATTTTAAATTGAAAATAGAGCTTGTTATAAGCGCCACAATCTGTATTTTACAATCATTTAAGATTCAGCCAGTATATATGCCCAACAAGTTTTTTCTCTGTTGTATACAAATCATGTTTTCGAAATTGTTTCTAAAACAAACAGTAAAGGAAGATGCACCAGTGTGGGAGTGTGCCATCGAGAATGTAGCAAGAGGTCCAACCGAGACCATTGTAATCAACACCTACACGCGCCGGAGGTACGTTCCTGTTCGTGCAGTCTTAAATTTACGACCCGACCTGCCTTTCTGCGTGCATATTTAATGTGTAATAGGGTGATGAACGAACGAGGTAGACCGGCCGCACCAGCGGTCCTGAACAAAATTTATATTTGCGAAGGGGAATGCTGTTGAAAGTTACAATGGACCCGCATACAATTCCACGAAATTGAAAAATAATATTTTTCCTAAAATTGTAGTTCGTTTTTAATAATCACAGGATTTAAATTGCAAGCATAGTTTTCCTAATATTGTTTTAAAATTTTGTAATATCACACTGGATTTGGCAACTGGGCATGTAAAATTATTTAATAAGTATATGCAACGTTCTTAGTATCAAAAACTGCAAAATTGAAAACTGGACTTGATAAATGCATAATTCATTCTCTTTCGTACACATATTCAATATCTAACACTTACTTTCTGATAAAAAATACAGTTTAAAGTATTTAAAAGTCTTAATAATAATGTTACCTATAATTCGCACTATAAAAGTAAATAAATACATTTCGATGATTCTAACTAAAGGCACAATAACTAATAATATTTGTTCCTATCAATTCGAACTATAATGAGTTGAGAAAAAGGTCCGGGTTACCTTCTGTCGAATTTGACAGACATGAACAATCAGGATTAGTTGTCGGTTGCCTATGGCATAGTGATGAGCGCTAACAAGCTAGAAAGCGGTATGTATCTGATGCCGCCGCTGACGAATAACTAGGTTTTTCAGGAGTAATTTAATTCTGGTCGGGGCATAAGCTCACAGAGTTGTTGTTCTCTGAATTTCCGCTTTTCGAATATCGTTATCATCCACGTCGATAGAAGTCGTGGGTTTTCAACCTGCAGTGTGGTAGACCGCTTGTTGTTAAGACCGCCAAGCTCAGCCTGGAGTAGCAAGTGTGGCAACAGCGCGAGAAATAGGTACAGGGATCAGTTGGTATCCGCACTGTGCAGTGTCTGTCGCTTGTCTTTTACATAATACTATTTCCTTAACTTTTCTTTGTCTCTTGAAATGTTTAGCATAGTGAGGATCCCTATATATTATAATTTATAGAGAAGTTCGTCGCAATTGTGCAAGAGCACGACGTATTTATTTGGATGGCTTCCCCCAACGGAGGCTGTCTAATAGGGACATCCGTTGAAGTATCTCAATGTTTTCTTGATATTGGTATTAGTCCAAAAATGTTATAATTATAAAATTATAACATTTGGCTTGAGTTATGCCTTTGTACTAGTTAACTGTTTTCTTAATTTATTATTTATCTTACATTGAACTTATGGCAGTCAAACCACTAGCACCCTGTATAAGTAAATATGTAACTTGACTGTCATCCATCAAGGGTCAAAATAAACTTATGTAGTTCGGGTTATTTTAGTACAATATTGCTCATAAAAATTAGATATCAAAGAACTTGTTTTAGATAACTCAGTCATAGAACTTTTCAAGCAGTAACATTTTCCTAAAAATACCAAAATTTCTTTCATATAATAAAAACCCTAATTGCCCCGACACCTCCGTCACTGGTTTAGCAATAGCTTTACTTCATTTTCATGTTGACGCCATATTTACAAACACGCTATACACTGAAATATATTTACCTACGACTTAAGAGGCCGACCACTGGTGGTACAGCACCCCAACCTAACGAAATCTGTACGCTAAACTATTACAACAATACACGTTCAGCATGTTATTAATAAAACCATTGTATTGTTCCTTTAATAGTATATCACGCGGATGCAAAATGTATAAATTTATTTATTTTTTTTTTTTTCATATTCGACGTTCTTTAACATATCCGTGAGGCAACAGACCGAGCGAGTATAAAACTGTCACGTATCAATGCCACGGGAACATCTCATTTTCCCCGTTTTTTATACGGTCTTCTTTGACCTTTTCGCGGCTTGTTAATTTTTAAAGTGCGTGGGTAAGAAATTGAAATTCTCTATTCGTTTGTTTTGATTAATATTTATGGGAATTGGGCAAAATTGGTATCGGCTTAAAAGGCAATTAGATGACATAATTCGGTAAGAATGTATATTATCACAACGAACACACGTAACTAGATATTTAAGTTTAGTGTTGGTTGAGACAAGAAATCTAGCAAAATTTGAAAAAGCCATGTCTTTTCCTATCCTATCCTAAATATCCTATGAACTTAGGTCGCAAACGCTTCGTTTAGGACATACAGGATGTCAAAATTAAAAAAATAATTACATTTTCTTTAATAACTCTCGACTACTTTGAGTAAAATTCATGAAATTTTATATGCGGTTGTTTCTTGGGACAGGAAATTCAAATTTTACGAACGATTGGCTGTATCTCCCAGCGTGCGCCACAAGCGACCATTAGGATCCCTTTAAATCGCTTCAACTTTTTTGTGCCACGATGTATGTCATTTTGGAATAGAAAAACATTGTCACCTACCTTTTCTACTTAAGAAATATACATCTTATTGGAGCAGCCGTTTCCGTTAAAAGCTCATCTAAAGATGGTAATGCATCCAAATTTTGATATTTTGTTGCAATTTTGTGGACACCCACCATGCGTGGAAACACTTTTTTAGGATAAAAATTAATTTTCTACTTTCACAAAAGACGTTCACGTAGGCATAATATTGAATATTTGAATAGAAAATATGGTAATCACATTAAATGCCCCCTTAAAGCAAATGAAATAAAAATTAGTAGGCTGGGTAGTGTCATAATTTTTGACGCTTCTTTTCGCAATAAAGTTGACATTGATTATTCATTATTAAAAAATTATTATTTGAGTAGGAGATAAAATTTCATAAAAAATGGTAAATTTTACAATCGGTGAATTAGCTGACATGGATTTTACTTATGGGGTTGCCGACGGAAATGCATACAAAGCCAGGACGATATACCAAGAGCGGTATCCAAATCGCGTACTACCCGATCCGAGAACATTTTCTGGGATTAATAGACGTCTTCACGAAACCGGAAATTTAAAAGTAGACCACAGTGCTAAAGCAGTCCCTGAAACAGTAAGAACACCGGAGCTTGAAGAAGGAATTTTACATGAAATTGAGGAGAACCCCGAAACTAGCACGAGGAAAATCGCGGCAACATTTAATGTTTCACACGTACTTGTTTGGAAAATTCTTATCGAAAATTTGTTATATCCATATCACATTCAAAGAGGAATTACATCCTAGAGATTTCCCGTTGCGCATTAATTTCTGCGAGTGGTTTCTTCAAAAGCTGCTGGAAAATCCTTTATTTGACAAGTACATTCTTTTTACCGATGAAGCTAGTTTCTCTCGAAACTCAACACGAAATTTCCAAAATAACCATTTGTGGGCGGATGAAAAAACCCTTTTAATTGTTGAATCAAATCATCAAGAACAGTTTTCATTAAATGTTTGGGCTGGTATTATTGACGATTATTTGATAGGCCCATTTTTTCTCCCAAGAAGATTAGATGGACAATCGTATTTAGACTTTCTTGAAGAAGATCTGCCGCCAATGCTTGAAGACCTTCCTCTATTATTAAGAAACCAGATGTGGCTAATGCACGATGGTGCGCCTCCACATTTTAGCTTACGGGTAGGTGAATTTTTAAATCACAACTATCGCGATCGGTGGATAGGCCGCGGAGGAACGCAGTCAGAGTTACGAAATCGTATAATAGTATGCTGCCAAACCATAAGAGACACCCCAGGAATTTTTGAAAATGTACGTCAGTCTATGAGAAGAACTACTGTAAATATATAATTTGGGTTCTTTATTATGTTTGTATTTTCTTATCTTGTCGTTTCGTTTTAGATTTAAGATTTTGAATTTATCGTTTTACTAAATAAATCGGGATTTTTAAAATAAAATTTAAAAAAATCACAGGCTATCTATCCAAACATTTAATATTATGGCTACGTGGAGGTCACTGGTTAAAATAGAAAATTAATTTTTGTGCTAAAAAAAAGTGTTTCCACGCATGGTGGGTGTCTACAAAATGGCAACAAAATATCAAAAGCAGTCTCAATGAACTTGGGGAGAAAACTTTTATGGTTTTAATTTTTTTTACGTGAAAATGGTGCGACGTACGAGAGTAAGTCTAGGGACCGAATTTGCTGTAAAATAAATGGAGATTTTAAAAATAATTTTAGTTTTTAGAAAAGGCAGTGGCATACCATATTTTCATCAAAAATGTTTAGTTCAAACCTCGTACGGACGTCATTGGCAAAGATTTTAAAACATTTTTTACATCAAACAATGCTCCTTAATGATTAATAGGTGTGTACAAAATTTCATAAAAATATCTGGAGTGATAAGAAAATTATAATAAAAAAGAAAATTTATTCTTAAAACTGTAACACCCTGTAGCTCAAAAATTAAGAGGTTTAGGACATATGCTGATATTAAGTTTTCTTCTTAAAATGACCGAAGGATTCACACCCTTAAGTATCGGCATTCAATTAATAAACACCCTGTATATTATCATTTCCGAGATCCCTTTATTAGGCGTCGGAAATGTCGACCCCGTATATTGATATTTAAAAAAATCTAAAAGTTTAAATTATAAAGTTCCAATTTACCTATGATTAGGTAGATAAATTAGAAATAATGTTGTAGTCTATAATAAGCAAAAAAAAAAACACTGTAAAGGTTAAGCATTATCCGCTAAATTAGATGCAAAGTTCTTGACTATTTAGAATAATTAGCACCACTTTCACGTTTTCTCTGCAATCGGGGACAAATTTATGGTGCTGCGGCGTTAAAATAGCCATAAATTTGTACTAATTAACGTCCCAGTGTATTCCGTTTCTTTCTTCAACGTCTAACGACTTCGACATTCTGAGTAATCATTACTAAAATTATTTCGATTAATTTACTACACATGTAAACAATTTTCGCAACACCGCAACATTATTTACCATGTATGGGAGCTTATTGTGAATAAATTATTAGGTACCCATAGGTATGTGTAATTTTTCTTTAGACTTTCAGATACTTAACAGCTAATTGTAGTCTGATAGAAAACACCTGCATAATGATGATTAATGTCCATGTCGTTTGTGAATCGGAGACGTTAACGCTTAAGTGTAATTGAGGTAAGTTGATCCAAGAGAAACGTTTCGTTGCGTAATTAATTTAATATAATTCCTATGATTAACGACTATAAATCACAAAAGTTCATAGTTTACATACTTTACAGCGTACTACTCAAATGGTTGGCTTTATTTCTACATTACAGGATATTTTTAAATCGGATCGATTTCTTGGATAACTCTACAACTGTATGGTTGCTTTCCAACTTCATGACAATTAAATTAAAATATACATAACTTATCTATTTTTTTTTTAAATCCTTAGTTTCCGAGAAAAAAATAGTTGTAGCAATTTCAACCTTTACATCGCTGGACTACTGTAAGTTTTAACCAGGCGATTCCGAATATTAAAATCCGATTTTAAATAGTATTAACGTTTCCGTGATGCGAGTGTTTAAATTAGTTTTTCAAGTGTCAAAAATTGCATACGTGTATATCAACTTGAAGTTGATGGATATCGATTTAATTTATGGTGAAAGTGTTTTAGTAGAACGATTACCCTGTAAACATATGTCAAATGCAGCTACTTTTACCGCGGTGTGCAGTGAGTGCAAGTATAGAGCGGGCGTAATACGGGAAATTTGCAACCAAATCGTGGAAGAGATGGAGATCCAGGACGTCCACGGCGTATTGCAGCAGTGTGGGGTATCATACACGGGGCTCAATTTTATCCGTACCGTGTTCAGTGTGTCCAAGCATTAATACGAAGAGATTGGACGAGGAGGATCGGTACCATGGCCGCCATGATCTCCTGACTTTAAATCCTTTGGACTTATTTTTGTGGATATTTGAAAAATTAAGTGTATCGCACCGAAGTGGACATTATTGATGATTTACATAAACGTATCATAGCTGATGCCAATAATTTAGAAGTCAAAAACGGACAAGCAGAAACATTTGTATTAGTTTGTAGAAACTGGGTGAGGGGCACAAAATTTTGTTGTTGTAACATCAGGTAAAGTCAAACTATTAACTATAAAAACCACAAATTAATTCTATTAATAATTAATGACAATAACGGCAAAACCAGTTAAATTTACTGTATAAAATAGGTGTTATAAAATGTTATTTATTTTTTTCCTCAGGAACTAATAATCTGTTACGTATTGATCATTTTAGCGAACTTGCAACAAGTACATATGCCTTTTTCAAAACTAAGTCTGTTTTAAAATAACTAATCATTTTTCAAAAACTTCTATCCTTAAGATTTTTATCTGAAGGGAATAACGTAGTGGCACAGGTTCTGAGAACTCCCTGTACATTCAACTCAAAAATCAATTAGATATTCGTATTTATCTCACAAAATATATATTTCCAAAATTTACAGTACAAATCACCCAACCAATAAATAATTTATCTATAGAAAATTAAATAAAAAGTGTATTTACTCAGGCCTATAACTTCTTAAGAGAGCAAAATTGTACCAGGTAAGTTGATTTAAATCACATTAGTCCACAGAAGGTACGCTTTAAAGTGTGGCCCATTCTTTACTGAACACGCTGTATGCAACATTTCGTCCTATATTTTCATCTACAACAGAATCAAGATACCTTTCCAACAACGTTTTTTCATAACGATTCATCTGAAACACCGAATTTGGAAAGATTTTGCAGAAAAGGTTTAACTGGCAAAATGTTGAAATATATGCAAAATATGCATTTGCATAAAATCCGGTCTATACTGATAACAACGACACAAACAGACAATACCAGAAATGATAAATAATTATCCTTGCTTATCGTGCTGCTACCATACAATTCCATTATTGTGTCTTCCGATATGAATCGTTTTAATAACAAACAATAATACAGTTAACAGTAGGTCGGCCAGTAAGTACCTATAGCTTTTTAAAACCTGGTGCGAGCAGTTTTCAGCTTGACCTCCAATGAAAATGAACAGTGACGACAGTTATGACTAAGATGGGAAGGTAAAAATCGTAAATTCGAAGAAAATGGTTGGATATAAGAAAAAAAAATAGTCTGCACAGCAATTAGAAGCAGCATTTTAATTAAAAAAAAGCAGATGGACATAGTATATTCAAGTGGTCGAATCTCGTACACGTCCAACAGAAAACAAAACAAAAAATGTTGCAATAACTGAATAAGTTTGACTGCTATATCATATGTGTTGTACACTATATTAAAAAAAAATAGGCTCAAAAGATATGATCTATCTTTATCTTAAGTAACCCGAGTGGTTTAGGATCATTTTTTGTGGGTTAAAGTTTTTTTAAAGGGGTTTTTACAAATTATCTTTCAATAAAAATGACACAGTACAGTACCGAGAAGAGTTCGGCGAGGTTTGATTTTGAAACCATTTTTCAACAAAGCACAAGATTTTATCAAAGCAGGCCGATCTTCTTGAAATTTTGTACTTCCCCATAATTTACCGTTCTGAACAACTTTTTCAAGTAAAATTTTGCTGTATTTTCAGCAGAAAAGGCACTTTACCTGAAACGATAACAGTTTTCAATCGGTGCACTGAATATTTCAAATAGGATTATTTCGAAAACTGTTACTTCTAACGACTTCAACAAGGTATACCTTTTTTAGATATAACAGGTAGGAGAATCGATTGTTTCAATAGACAGATGGATACACTAAACAGCAAAAAAGTTCTGCCATTTAAAAGAAACATGCTGTGCCATAAGTGGCGCCCTCTACTAGTGACGTCAAAATTAGTTAAAAATTCTTATTTGCCGTGCCAAAAAACATAATTGCGCCAATTTTTTTTTTTAATACTCCGACAGGTTTCAAAGTTATTGAGATATTTCAAAATAAAATTCTAGCATTGAACACCCTGTATTTTTTAAACCAGCAACATTCGGATAAGGCATATTTGGCTCAATCGCCATATTTTGGTGTGTAGTATCCCCAGTTCAGAGATTGCCCATTCTTAATGAATCACCCTGTATAGTGTATACATTTGATATAGTACATCAGTTTTTATGCTAAATTCGAAAATATCACGAAATATAAGCATTTTGTTGAGAGGTATAATAAATACCTGTATGATATTTTTAGCTGTAACATTTTTGTTAGATTCTTTTTGCAAAGAATCAAAGAAATTCAAAATCTAATGCTTTTGGCAATAAATAAGTAGTTGTCCTATAAAATGCACTGTTGAACAAAATGGACTTGTCTCTGCAAATTGTTACATAACGCATAAATTTATTTTTTTCTGTGATCCAATTGTAAATACAATTTCTAAAAAAATGTTAGGGCTAAAAATATCCTAAGTCGACCTCTGAATAAAATGCTTAAATTTCGTGTAAATATTCGAATACAGCATAAAAAGATGATAGGTTCAAAATGTCATTATTTTATCTCAAATCTTTCGATAATATTAAATAAAAATCATCTTCAGGGCCGACCCTTTACAAGGCCATAGCTCCAGTAGTGTACATTGGTTGACCTATGTTTATATGAAGTCTTATTCTTACCACATATATATGGTTAAAATCTAAGTTGTCTCTTATATCAACAATGACAACTGCTAAGGAAATCCGCTAACGTGAGCCGATGCACCTTTACTTTCTTCTTCGCCGCTGACCCAAATAAAAAATTGGAAGAAGCGTGCCAAAAATAGACATCCGATCGGAGCCAAGGTGAAAGTGTACCGCATCCGTCCGTTTGGAGATGACGAAGCGCCGTTTCTATTCTCAAAATTATTATATCGTTCTACTTTCGTGACGGATTCGATTTTTTCCGGCGGAGATGGTGATTAGCTGCGCTTTCGATTCCTCTCGCCTCCTCGAAAATTAACCTCGATCCGATGAGTCTAATTTACGGGCACGCACGAAAATCGCCCAAATGCAGATGTCCGTGTCACCGATTCGAACTCGAACAGTTGACCGAGATTTTCGGTGTGATTACAAGAGAGATCTCGATCTCTTGTTCCGGGCACACGCGATGCCGTGCTAGCGAGTTTAACGCCTCGAACTGTTGACCTTCTTCGTACGGAAACTGATACCTGAGACCCAAAAAAATTAAGTATTGATTACTTATAAGACGTGTTGGAAATAAGGAAATGGCATCTGAAGGATACAATTTTCTCCTAAACACGCTTAGTAAAAAAGTTTTAAGTGATAAATCATTCCAAATCGGTTAATCAGATCTAAATGGAACTCGATACAGGTCATAGGTACACATAGATATTCTCTGAAGCTATCTATTTATTTGTGGCATAATTCTAGTTTTTTCTTTAGTTTAATTGGGTATTTTACCACGCTTCTGAAAAAATAAACGTAATTTTAATAATTAAATATATTAAATTTGATTTATTCTACGTTTATTATTTTTTCATTATTGTACTAGTGAAATAAAGTTACTTTATTCCACTAGAGTATAAAGTATCACATTAGACGGTTCATACGTGTAGATAAAAGTCCGATCAAAAGGTAAAATTTGTTTTTCTGCTTCCATAGAGATGTTAAATGATTTTTATTTTGTTATTTACTTCTCCTTGATACAACTACATCTAACAATGATCAATGTTTACTGAACAGTTTGATACACACTTATCTCTGTTCAACAAAATAATCGCGCTACCTTTTAATTTTCTTTTTATTGCATTACCGTCTTTCTCTAACCGAACCTCATTGAATCAAAAGATCGCTTTCCCAAGCGCGTTCGTAAATTTTAAATTTTTCAAATTCCCGTTTTTTTATATAATTTGTATGTTCCTCAAATTTAACATTCACAGGCCGAGACGTTTCTCAAACACAATGTTTATGGCAATAAACCTGGTTCACATATTTTTATAACTGGTGTTCCCCTACATTAAGCGCACGTAACCTAGCCTGAGGACAACAAGGACACGCCAAAGAATCCTGACAAAGGCCACAGAAATATACGTTAATTTGGAAAAGCTATAGGAGTCTGGATAATTATTTATACATTTCTATTGTTTTAAGCAGTAATCAATTAGAATTTGAATAAACTTTACAGCCTATAATTCCAAATTCTTAGAAATAAATGATTACTTCAATAAATTTTCCTAAAGCCCTAAGTTCGCTGTTAGCTTTAGAACAAATAATAACAAAGTGTTGTCACAGATTTTTAACACAGATAAAATAGATTACCATCTAATGAATGCCGACTTGACAGCATGCTATGGCGTGCTCAATTTTATGAACCTATATTTATGATCTGAAAGATTACTAAATCGTATTCTAGAAATTACTTTTCATAACTGAAAGCTAACAGGACAAAATTCTTTTTCGCATGACTCAATTTTTAATCTCAGATCTCAGTCAACATTATTCAACATATTAATATTTTTGGTACAACCTTAAATTAGAACATATATCTGAAGAAAAAACTGAAGATAATTAAGAAATGCACACTGTTCATCTTTCAAGAACACATTTTAACAGTTTCCTTTTGCTTTCGATCTTACTGCGACATTCGAAACAAACTTAATGAATGTAACGATAAAATACCAATAACTACCTGGAATAACGGGAATAACTAACAAATCCCTTAACGAAAAATGTCAATTTACATCACAGGTGTGTCTCAGAACCAACAGGATCGTACGAAGCGACAAACTGTACTCTAGGAGTCACCAATAATCCCGCTACCCATGCTAAAGTCATGAGATAGTGTCAGATTGGTGCATACGATGATGAATTCCTACATCTCTTGGAACTTCGAAAAGTGCCCATTCCCATGGACATCCAACACGTCGACTAATTTAAATTCCACGTTATATATCGATAAGGAAATCGACGAAGCAATATATTGGGCGGCCATTAACCGATCCTTACACATTTTCCTCCTCACATATTGGTGGAAGAATTCGTAGTATAATTGTAAATACCGTTATTTAAATCGAAACTTTTAAGTTTAATAGTATATTACATACCGAGCTGCAAAATGTTTCATTCTTGTCGAGACACCAATGAAACTTTTCACCGAGGTTTCTATACTGTTTTATTTACAACCATACCTTTTAAATGCAAGTGACAAAAATAATTACGTGAGAAATTAACAAAGAAAAATCCTTGCATAACCAGATTACAGACAATGAGCGATTCAGAAGAAATTCTTTGTACTCCTCAACTGAGACAAGCCGTTTAAAGTTTGGATAAAGATTTGTTACTGCAAGAGTACTGCAAGGTACGATAAGTTTATGATGTTTTTAAGAGGAAAAAGGTGTTCAGAAAGAAACTATTGTGCTGGCATATTTTAGCAAAATTGCCAAAATCAAAATGCCTTCAACCCTATGGTCTATAATAATAATAATAATAATAATAATAATAATAATAATAATAATAATAATAATAATAATAATAATAATAATAATAATAATAATAATAATAATAATAATAATAATAATAATAATAATAATAATAATAATAATAATAATAATAATAATAATAATAATAATAATAATAATAATAATAATAATAATGCATTTATTGTCCAACAGAAAATATTCCATTTACAGGACAAAACAAATAAATTGATATAATATAAAGCATACAGGAAATGATGGAAAAAATACAAATTAAATATATATAGTTGAAACAAAACAAAAACAAGAAAAATGATAAATAGAAAAATTAAAAAGAAAATCTGATGCAATTATTGGCATTTTTGAAACAACAAAATCTAGGATATGTATCCAAAGAGTCAAGCACTTTCCCCAGTGACAACATTGCAGCGTTTTTAAAAAATGCACCTGATAATATGCTACCTATAGGTAAAGGTTGCACTCATAATAATTAATGTATCATATGCACGTCGAAGTGACGAACTGTATAAAATAAAATGAACTGATGTTAATATCGTGGAAAGTAAGGTTCACATTTAAATTCCAGCATTCAGAACCTACCAGTCAAAGGAATTTATAGTGAGTACTGAAGAAGAATGGGTAACGTCAATTAAATCGTATGTTGCACTTTGTTTAGACGTTTTAAATGAAAACTTCTTTTTATAAGATTCATTCACATTTGTCTGATAGGAAAGTAATCACTTTTCATCCTAGTAAATGTCACTGTTCATCTGGATATATGTCAGATAAGAAATATGTTTCTTTCAAACTTACTGTTACTTTGAATTATCAACATTACACATATAAGGTATTTATTTCACATGTCAAAGACAAATAGATATTTAGAACATCGGACCTCAGTACAACTGACTTTTTTAACTGATATTCTTAGATTATTACCAAAGTGAACTGAGAGCATCAAAACACTTTTGCATTACACAATCTTCATATTTTTCAATTTAAACTTAACTTTGCTATTTATTGAGAAACGACGGCAAATATTCAGCGATTTCAATAAATTATTTGGTCAAATCAGTCAACCTTGACAAATTACTTAGTCATTAACATAATTGCTGACACGCTTTTACTTGAATAATTCCGTCCTTATTTTACAACAGCAACGACATAGTATCTGTTTAGAATAAAATAAGTATTTCGCGAAAAAATAGGAATCTTAAAATAATTAATAAAAGTGAAATTATTTCAATATACAGCATAGGCTATTTGTTATTTGTACATTATTCTCAGATTGTTGTTAAATGAACAATTATTGTAAAGTTTGTTCGAAAGTCAAAGGTGATTTATCTACGTCAAGGCAATTTTTTTAAGGAACAATTAGTAAAATTAAATCGCCAACTTGAAAATAAAGCAACAATATTATAACAAACTGTAACATAAATATTCAGAAAATTGAGTATTTTGATTCCAGAATAACATTTATTTGAGAGATACAATATACACATAATCTTAAATTAAAAAATATCGGAAAACACAATTATTTTAAGGAATGTTACAATGCTGTGCCGATATGAAAAAGATAAGTAATAACTTTTTGACTATTAACGAATTTTTGATTATTTTTTAATGGACGCTGTTAAAATCTCAGTTAATGCAGTTTTTCTTGAAAACCATAGTTTTTTTTTTTAAATTTAACAAGACTAAAATAAATTAATCAAAGTATATGGAGGATATCATAATTTTTTAATTCGGTGAATGGAAAAAAGTTTGGTATAATTATAGGGGTGAGTCAACCCCAATAAACAACTTGTGGTGCTTCAATTAACTTTAACTCATAGTTAAAGATGAACATGATAGGCAAGATAAACATAGTGAGATATGTCGGGTGGCCGACAAGTGTTCTTGACTGTTCACACAGATACTGCAGGTGTAATTCGATGCTGGTCGGGGCATTAATCCGCGGAGTAGTTGCTTCCTGCAGTATCATTTATAAGATAAACATAAATCATGTGCAAAATTTGGTTCGCATAGATATTTTTTTCCAAAATTTAACGCCTCACTTTGAAAGCTAATCAATCCTCAGAGCTGCAAATTATATAGATAAGTTAGACATCCTGTATACTTATAGTAATATTTATCGATGAAAAAATCATACATGAGTAAACAAAGAAACTGTTTTTTTTTATATATATTTTTAGGTATTAATAATATTGTGTGAAACTAACTACTCTGTGGGCTAAAGCCCCAACCAGCGTTGAATTACACCCACAATATCTACCCATATATTCTTTATTATTAGCTTTTGTAACATTTTTTACTGTATTAGAAAGGTATTTCAAGCTAATATAAATCAAATCTCCTACAATTCCTATCAATGAAGGTGTATGTATGCTCTTTGATACCAAACATATAATAATAAAGAATATATGGGTATATATTGTGGGTGTAATTCAACGCTGGTTGGGGATTTAGTCCACAGAGTAGTTAGTTTCACGCAATATTATTAATACCTACAAATATATAAAAAAAATCGATTACGTAAAGGGTAAACATTATTTAAGTAGCTGTTTGTCATATTTAATTTCAAATAATTTTAATTTATATAATAATTTTTATAGATATTTGACTCAACTTAAAGGAGGCCACCTGAAGAAGCAATCCTAAAAATGCAGGAATAGGTCAGATATCATCTATTGTGGTTGAATTTTCGAGTTCCCACTGCTTCAAAAGTGAAGTTAAATATTTATAGTGTTTTCATTAAACCAGGTTAGTAAATTTAGTTAGATTAATTTCTTTAGATAATTATTGAATAGAGCTTTGTCTGTGGAATTGTTCATTAGCATACTTAGATGTTTGGTATCAGAGAGCATACATACGACTTCACTGATAGGAATTGTAGGAGATTTGATTTATATTAGTTTAAAATACCTTTCTAAAACAGTAAAAAAAAAGAAAATGTGTTTAGAACGTCTCAAAGTATTTGAGAGAATGATATAGAACTAGCCATCGTTAATTCACTGGAGTGTTGTTGGCCTCAAACGAAAGCAACATACCATGCTCGACTTGGTTATATTAGCGACATTTCGCCGCGAGGAGTGCAAATTAATCGCAGTTAAGCGATTATTAAGACCCATGCAACTCGAGGCCACAAGGCGTTCGCACTCTGGGGTGTTTCTAATTTCACGCGATTTCCATTTCCAGTCCTTGCGAATATACGGAATTATTGCGTAATTCCAGAGCGCAGAGCGGATTCCATTCATAGTTCTTTGTGTGTGTTCTATTCCAGTCACAAGTGCGTTAAAATTATGCGTAAGGCAACAAAAAACATCCAGAATTCCAAAGCGAAAGAAGAAATTGGGAGATTTTTAAAAGAAACACCTGATAATAGATTTCTGCTAGAAAAAGATAATTCAAATTAATACAAATCGATCGATTTAACTAATTTTGAACAACTTTTTAGGTTATTTTAATAACTGGCGTTTGTAGAGCTTTGAGAAAAGATGAATTACTAAAGATAACGATGATATAGAAGTCAAAACTCATACTCCGAGACGTTTTGTGGTTTCAAGTCCAGACCAAATAAAAGAAAAATGTGTTAACCAAGTAGTTGACGCCAACAAGATAAGGAATGTGCCAAAAGAAATAGCAACTTATCTCAATTTGTCTCATCCGGAAACTTATATAGGACACTGCTTTAGACGTTCTTCCGTCACTCTGTTAGCCGACGCAGAAGCCGATATTACCACCATTAAACAACAGATATATAGAAGATTCTATACAAAATAAAATTTCAATAGCAAATAAATTGTTACCATCTTCAGCAGAGCCTATGGAATTTTCCAATAATACAACGTACGCAGAAATAAGAGTTACGATAACTCACTGCATTATTGGCATATTCATTTTAATTTTTTTTTATTTTACTTAAAATGTATATTGTTTAATTAATAAAGTCATAAATAAGTTTTGAAAAAATAACAAACTCTTTTGTTTTTTGTTCTACAACAAAAAATAATTTGGCGTTCTAGAGCATAGAAATATTTAGCAGCTAGGTGACAAAAAAGACTCACTTTGTCAACTGAAAATTTAACGAAAATGTCGACTTTTGATAACTGTTTGCGAAAAAATACCTTTTTATTCATTTTGAAAAATATTATAAAAAGAATATGAAATAAATATACGATACACATCCGTAACGTCTTATTGCAGAGTTGTTTTACGAATATGGCTTGAATATAATCGAGTCACCTACCAGGCTTATGACGCAAATTACTATGACAATATTTACAAAATAGTTATCTGCCAAATAAATTTTTGGTCAAAAGTTTGGTTGGTAAAAGTTTTGTAACCATGTTTTAAAACACCATCACTATATGTCGTTATTTATGGCTTACTGACAATCATCGACTGCATGTAATATCTACGAATTCTTGAATGTCACCAAAAAGTTGAGTTTAATTTTGTAAACATGTTATAACTGTCTTACAACGTCAGCAGCCACCACTAGATGTCGCTATTTATTATATCTCACCGACAATAGTTGACTGCGTGCAATATATATCCGTACAGTTTTAATTTATAAACCAATTATATCACGGAATAAATACGAATCCTCGAAACTCATTCCTAATTAGTTGAGTCCCGACAAGAGTTCCAGAGCTCATTTCCTGGGTTCGTCCGGTTCAGCGCACACCAGGGAGCCACCTCCTTGACCTCCGAGTGCCGTATCTCACCGGCCATCCGTCCGGAGCTTATTTTGAGATCTGCGTAATGCTCTTGCCCGAGAAATCTATCTATCTAGAATGAGTAGAATGTACAGCTTTGTAAAAAGTATGCACATACAGACAGACAGTACGTTCAGAAATAAATTGAAATTGTTTTAATCAATTTATACTTCGAAATCCATGTTAGAGCAGCTCACTGACAGGCTTCGTTCCAGGTGTAATGAGATCATATCCTGTGTTGTAATTATTTCAATCTCAAACAAATTTCTAAAATACAGGGTGATCTTGAGATTTGCTTCTATCCTAGTCATTTCCTAGACATTTATTGGGTACAATTGTACAAATTCACAGAAAAAAAAGCAACACTGCAAAAATGTTGTACAAATGAGATGATCCAATGTATACGATTACTTATAGTATGGTGCTAACATTTTTGTGATGAGAGTATTTATATTACTTATTCAAGTATCAAAAATGACTTACGTGTATAGCAAGGGGTTGATGGATATCGATTTATGGTGAAGTGAAAGTGCTTTAGCAGAATGGTTTCCTGACAAACGTGTGCCAAATGCAGCTACTTTTACCGCGGTGTGTAGTGAGTGCAAGTGTAGTACAACGCGGGTATGACACGGGAAATTTGCAACCGAATCGTGAGAGATGGAGGTCCAGGGTGTCTATGGCGTATTGAAGCAGTGTAGTGTATCATACAGCGTGTCCAAGCATTAATATCAAGGGATTGGACGAAGAGGACCGGTACCGTGGTCGCCACGATCTCCTGATTTTAAATCCTTTGGACTACTTTTTGTCGGCATATTTAAAAAATACATAGTACCGCACCGAAGTGTACACTATTGATGATTTTGGCAATCATAGCTTCTGCCAATCTCTTACGAGTTCAAAACGGACAAGAAGCAGAAACATTTCTGTAGGTTTGTATAAGTTCTGAATCATCTTGTATTAACGTCTAATCAATATGTGTTAATATTTAATAATAATTTATTAAGAGTAAACATGCACAATCACTTGTGGCTCTCGATTAGAAGATTGTCCTTTTTGTGTTAAAATGTAGTTATCTTACAGTGTGGCTTGAGAACCTTTCCTACAGTATTCCAAGCTGAAGTTTGCTATTCAAGAATCATATTCTCCTGATTTTACTCGACCAGATTTCCATCGTTTCCGCCCTCTATAGAAGAACCTTCGAGTTGGATAAAGAAATACATTTTCAATTAGTCAAAAACGCTACGTTATGAGTTAACTCAATAATTTAAAAATTAGTTATATTAATTATGCCTTACGGGTTGTTTAACGCAGAGTGAAGAAACGCAACATCTTACTGCCCTTGAAGGAGACGTTACTGCCTTCCTTCAGACGCCTCAAAGGTCAACGCCGAGCTTTGAAATCACCGGCGTTTCGACTAATCATCGTCCGGTAATTAGTTCATCAAATGGTAACCGCCGATGAGCGCGCTTTTCTTAAAGTCGCCGCGCTGGACGACCACCCAGTACCTTCAGCGAGAGGCGTTCCCTGCGCTAACAATAAAAATATACGGACGTTATACAGCAATTTGCGATGCGCCTCACACACGACAGCCCAAACAGCTTATTAAGATTAATCCTTTCCAAGGGTAAAAATCGGCGCGTAATAATTAATTACGTTGATTGCGCGCCTCCGGGCACCGCTACGTGCAGGTGTGCCCCGGGGTTCCGCGTAACGCTCTCGTGAGCTCCTTAGCCTTGATTTTTTTCCCGCCTGTGGATGCCCGGCGTTGCCAAGTGGGTAATGGAAAATGTCGCATTATGTAACCTCAAAAATTCTGTTTCGGATGTTAATAAACATACCGTTAACGGTGAATCGTCGGCTACATCCAGTATATCTTATGACAACTTTCCGTTTCACAATACAATTATTGTACACAAACACAGTTACAGACACAGTTAATTGTATTTGTGTAGGTAAATGTTGTATCATCGGCACTACATAAAATTGGGGCTGATGTAACGTTATGTCCTCGGGTTTATATTGATGTGGGGCGAAGAAATCCGAAATTAAATAATTTAATACACGATGATGATAGGTGTTTGATGCCTTTTCGGATCTCTTGCCAGTCAGCGTTTCTACAAGTAATGTTGTTGGTATTTACAATTCACGGTAATGTGTGGTTAATTTCAAAATCACTGATTTTATTACGAATGTAATACAGGGTGTCTGGAATATGAGTGTTTTTATTGCTATTTGGTGTATGACAAATTATATCAAATAAAACATAATTGACTTAACTTTTTCTTTATTTTTCCAACATAATAGAATGCCAGCTTGTGACAGCAAACAGATTTTAAATATGTGCCAACGTCGCACACCACCATGTCAGATGTTTCTACATAATAATCACAAGTACTCTTAAATAGATTAGCTGTAAATAGTTTTCCTAGAACTTTTCTCCAACAGAATAAAATTTGAAATAGTTGAAAATGACTCCAGTTGCTTGCGGAAAACGGTCACCGTAAAAATGTCTCGTAGCCGTAAATTAACATGCCATGCAACTCATGATTACTAAATGATCCACAAATATCAAACAAACACTAACAAACACTAACAAATATATTTTATATGCAAATAAACGAAACAATCTAGTCACAATACTAAATACCTATGTACGATGCACAAATATTTTGATCTAGATTAAGAGGTTAAGAACACCAGGTAATGGAATGCAATGTTATCGCACGTTACAATTTGAAAGATTTTACACATAGATACTTCGGAATTTTTTAAATGAGATTAATTCCCACTCGAATTTATTTCACTGTATACTTCAAATGTATAATCTATGATCATAACAGCTTTCGGTAACAAAGCAAATTTACAATGCACATATACAATCCACTATATTTCACAATCTAATCTGCATAAACCAAGTAACTATCTGCCAGATCAAGAAGTTAGACTGATTAAATATGTATTATATTTATGTATTCAATGCGCTACTCCTCTCAGCTTATATCAATTTCCTATGGGCGATCAGATTGACCCAAATCTCGGGACCCCCTGCGCAGCATAATGCATCGAACTCGTTAACGTGAGGAGACACTCTAGCCGGATCCTTTTGTATTAGAAATCCTATTCCTGCTTAGTCATGTAATGCCACACAACAATCTTATCTACATATAATGCCCGTTCGGTACGGCCCACATTTAGATGATATGGAACGATAAAGGCAAAACAAAAACACGTGACGGAACGTCCTTACGGCTTTGCGACACGGCAAAATATCTTAAAGGATTTTATTGCGCAGTTACGTCGTTAAGTCTGGCCCAGGGGCGCCAGACCCTCAAAAGTGTTAAATTTCGTAATTTAAAAATTTGGATCTCTTACACTGAGAAAAGAAGAAAGCTTTCTTGATGGCAACTTTTTTTATTGTTGCCGCAAGAACACTTTTCTCGAAAGACAACAAAAATGATTAAAATAAATGATGCGGGTGAAGAATTATAATCTCTCAGCTCCATACATACGACGTCATTTATCCTGCCAATATTGGCGCGCACTATAACATTTAAAAAGTGTTAACTACTGTTAAATACAACATTTAACCTTTTCGTACGTTAAATTAACAATATATTTATATACGAGGTATGGCAATTAAGTTCCGGGAATTTAGTTATAACTCGGAAACTGACAACACTGCATCGTTCGTCAACGTTTTTCTAGAGAGGGGGGACCTTCCTTTTAGTTTCAGTCCAAGGTTGAAGTCGACAGCACGTCTGGTTTGTATTCTATATGCATTTTTTGGAAGTAACTTTTTTAGTGGCGTCGTAAAAATTAGTGACTCAAATTCAAGCAACGTGTTGTGATTCAATATTTAGTGAAATCTGGCGAAAAACCTTCGGAAATCTTTCGAAAATTGCAGGTGGTGTATGAAGACGAGTGTGTGTGGAAAACACGCGTGTTTGAATGGGCAAAACGGTTCAAGGAGGGGCGTGTATCGGTAGAAGACGATCCACGTGAAGGAGCTCCCGTCACCTATCGTACTGACGCGAATGTTGACCGTTTGCGTGCACTGATCACGTCTGACCGGCGCCTACGCATTCGTGCGTTGTCTGACGAGTTAAACGTCAGCAAAGAAAACGTTCGCAAGATGTTACACGAAAATTTGAATGTGCGAAAGATTTGCGCAAACACGGCGCCAAAAGTTCTCACCCGTGAACAGAAAGACATGCGAAAATCGATCTGCGAAAATTTGTTGTCCCGCATACGGAGCGACGGTAAAGACTGGATGAGTCGGGTAATCACTGGAGATGAGACCTGGATATTTGGATACAGACCCTGAGATCTGTAAACAAAGTCAGCAGTGGGTGGAAAAGGTTGGAGAGCGGCCAACGAAAGCGAGGATGTCCAAGTCACGACTGAGGGCAATGTTGATCGTTTTTTTTTTCAATATTCACGGCATCATTCATCGTGAATATGTTCCTGCCGGCCAGACAGTGACTGGACAGTTGGCTGTTGGCGTCCTGGAATGGCTGCGGGCCCGCGCTTTCCGTGTGCGACTCGAACTCGCCGAAAACGGCTGAATCTTGCACCACGACAACGTGCCAGCCCATTACTCGTTCATTGTGCAAGAGTTTTTGGCAAAAAAAAGACATTCCAATGTTGTCGCACCCACCCTATAGCCCCGATATTACCCCCTGAGATTATTTTTATTCCCCAAGACGAAGTCGCACCTCAAGGGAACTTATCATGGCGGCGTACAGGAGGTCAAAGAAGCTGTAACCGTGGTGCTGAACGGGTTAACTGCGGAGGATTACCAAGGGTGCTTCCAATCGTGGGATCAACGTTGGAATCGTTGTGTAGAGATAGAAGGAGACTATTGTGATGACCGATAATAAAATTTTGGGGAAATTTAATTTGCTTGTTTTTTCATTGACAAATTGCCGGAACTTAATTGCCACACCTCGTAGAACAGCTTTGTAATTGTTGTTGGAAATCTTTGTTTCAGTTAATAGAATCAACATCGTGGATTAAATAAGCACATTTTTTGGTTCCTATTACCAATACTTTTCCGTCAAAATAATAAAATGATGGAATATTGAATTAACAAATACTATTTTTAAAAGTTAAGTAAAGCAGTTTTTCGGTTCACCATATATAACCGTCATAAATTGTTAATCTAACAATTTTTGAGTAAATTTAACAGTTTTGTTTCTCGGTGTACTCATCAAGTTTTGGCCCTTCCTTTTGCCCTAGTAGTAATACAGGTAAACAAAATAGCATCATGCTCTGAAGACTAAGTCACCCTATCCCATCTATTTTGAGTTACTGAATTAGAATCCTAAGTCAGTTTTCACCAATTAAAACACGTTTTTTCCTCCACTTCAAAAATCGCCAATAACCCTATTCGGTAACAATTTACTGTTAATCTCAACAATTGGCCAAAATTATCACATTTTGGAGTTATAGACATAATACGAAACATGCCATTTGTACACTGGGTTAAGATCTATTCATGTTTGCACCTAATAATCCAAAGTTCGTTTGAGATCACTAGGTCAAAATTTGTTCATATATTATTAGAAGAAAACGAAAAGCTGATAGGTTCAATTCGTAATTCTATATATATATATATATATATATATATATATACAGGGTGAATCTTAAATAAGTACAAATATTTTAACCAGCAGTATAGTTTTGTGTGTAGAACACATAATTAATAGTTTTTTTTACAAAAAAATCAGAAATAAAAAAGTGAAATTTTAAATAAATTTCGTAATTTTTCAGTAGAAAACTTGTTGAGGACCGCTGGCCTAGACCGACCCTTCATACTTTTATGAGTCATAGTGCTGCAGACTCAACGTGTGGTTCACAGTGTTGCCAGTATTACACAAATGTCTTTGCTTCAAGGAAGAAAAAATCTCAACTTTTAGCGAACTTTGCCAAGTGTAACATTTTATATTATTTTTTATTATCAAACTGTCATTGACTGACATGACAGATTATCGGAAGCCCAAGTCAAACTTGTTAACCCCACATAATGCATGAAAATAGCAATAAAATTTGCTAAAAGTTGACATTTTTTCCATTTTAAATAAAAAACGCGTGCATAGTTTTTCGTTATTCTTCATAATATAACTTAAGGAAATTGTGTTTTGTGTCCCTTTCTAACAGTGTACAATGACATTTAACTTGTGAAATGTGGATTACTGATTAAATAGTTAATTTTTTAACAAACAGGTAAGCTTGTGTGCACGTTTATGTATAATTTTTGAACATTGGACATAGTAATATCACGTAATATCTTCCTAAATATTTTACGGTAGTATTGAACTTGCGGAAATTCATTTTTAATCGTTGAAGTATAGTAAGGTTAGTTCAGATGTTAAAATTTATGTTAATATTGCTGCGTATCATACTACATACCCAATTTTACTGTACTTATGCTTAAAACAAGTATTTTTAAAATAGAACTATTACGTTAAAGGAAACGTAATATTTATATTGGAGGAGATATGGCAACCTCGCAACAAATCATATGTTTCATTACGTTGTTGGATGAAAAATCAGCCAGCGGTCCTCAAAATGTGGGTATTTTTTTAAAAAATTAATATCTCCGTAAATATTAGAAATTTTTAAAAATGGCTTTCACTAGACTGATTTAAATGACGAACTACACCAGCAGTTAAAATATTTGTACTTATTTAAGATTCACCCTGTATATATATATATATATATATATATATATATATATATATATATATAAGTCGAAGACTTGTGCGCCCAGGAACGACTTACGTTGGTAGACCCTAACCGCCATTCAGTTCAGGAATGAAGGAAACCTGGAAAACCTAATTAATTAGGGGATATGCATACATCTAATTATAATGTATTTACTTGCGTGATATAAAAACAATTCTAGTGCTGTATGGTATTTTTTCACCGAGAAGGTAATAAACGGGGTATAAAGCGAAGCCTGTTCAAATGCATTAAGAAATTAAAAAATGGGCTTCCCAGGATTTTTTCGTAGTTACAGATATTCCTTTAATCAACCCAGCCGTTGGACCTCTAGATATTGCAAAAAAAAATATTTGTGTCTCTTTACGATTTCATTTTCTCCATTATTTTAAAACGTAACGCAAATTTATATGATAAATGGTTAGATACATACACTTGACATACTTGTTTACAGGTTAGTACAGAAACTTTCACTTAGCCTAGTTGCCTAGCAGTCTCTTACTTTTTGGGATTAATCGACGATGAAAGTGGCAAAGGAAACACAAAACATTTAATGATACCACTTTCCAAATTACTCTCTCTTCCTTTCTTTATTTTTTAGAGTTCAACCAATCGAGTCTATCCAGAATGATTTTAATGTTATTATTAAAGCGCATTAAAAAAATATTCGTAGAGTACCGTTGCAAATAGTACTCTTACATATGTCCATGTAACCTCAGTTAGCCATACGGTTCATTAGTTTAGATATAGTATCAAATCAATACTTGTACCTAATGTTGTATGCCAACGCCCTTTTGCAACATTCCATTCGTTATTCTTAACACAAGTGCATACGTTTAACCAGGGTCGGCAGCCGGATTATAGCCTGCTTTTTAAAAACAATAGTACATGATTCCTTTTTATTATTATTGTCTAGTATTATTAGATCAATTTGATTGCATATATATGGTCAAAGTAATATCAATATGGGCCAGAAATAAAGAACAACATTTCGAAAGAACTGTATTTACTTTATTGGAGAAGATCATAAATGCTTAAATTATTTAAAGAGGCGTACATCTTCTCATAGCTGTGTAGTAATTCGTTGTTAGAAAAAATGCCTCAATTCTATTTCAAAATTTTCCCTAACACTGTTACTACAGCAACAATTTTGCCAAATTACGTAACTTTGTTCTGTTTTCCAGTTTGAACATTCATATTTTCACCGACATTTTAAAAGAAATTTCAATAAAACAAAAATTTGTACCTCAAAACTACGCTTTAATAACATTTGAAGTATTAAATTGTGAAATGCTACATTGCATTTTATTTTTGTGTCTAATTCACTTACACCATATCTGCTAATTCTTGACTTTGATAAAACATTTTTAAATAAAACAACGTAAAATAATTTACAGTCCACGAGACACTCTATGCCCGCGCCGTTAACCAGAACGAACTTGTGACCTTGAAACACTTAGAGCATTGTAAACAGTTCAATAAGTGGGGTGATGCAAGAATCGCCTAATACTCTGTTGACTTCTCAACAGAATATTAAAGCAGCAAAGTGAGGCAGTAAATTTGAATTGCGTTTACAATGTAGGGCAAGAATATTTTTATTTTCCTGATATTTACTTCGTTATCCATTAGAAAATTCTGTAACTTTTTCCAGTTTTCCGTTTTATATTCCTATACCTAATTTGAAGTTAAAGAGTGAGTAAATGACAAGAAGTGACAGAGACCAAATTATTCGGGAAAAAACCGAAACACTATTTAATATTTATAGTAATATTTTTAGTATTCCCACCATTAATCTTATTGTACTATATCAGAATTAAATCATATATAAGGAATGTGGCATAATAAATAAGAGCGCTTTTACATTTTAGACGCATTTAGACGATTGTAATTAACTCTATATCAGGGTTAAGCATGACTAAGTACAAATATTTTAAGAAGAGATAGAGTAAAATACGAGTTAAAGGAATAACCTTTCAAAATATGTCCAAACTTATTTATAAAAAAAATCAAGCCTGTATTAAACCCTCATTTATTGACGACTGTGCGCCCATCCGCCGAGAGGTTATTTATTTGGCACGTTTGAGTTTTAGAGGGTACGGCAACCATCAATACAACTACGAAGATTTTATAATTAAAGCCTTCCGCGGTTGCATTTGAAGTTTTCTATTATCTGTTAGTATTCGTTTGGTTTTCTTAGAATATATGGGCATTTTAGTTAACTGCACGATTGTGTTTTGTTGTTAGTGGGTAATACTGACGGCCTTGTAATGAATGAAAATGTAGTTTTGACAGTTTAGAATGAGAGAACGAAAAATTAAAACGAAAATACTGCAACTAACCGGACTAACTGTTATAAATCAGGTAGTAAGATTTAAAAAAAAAATGTTTATTCTGGTCGTTCCTAAATTTGGAAACGCTGTAACTACCGCATGGTAGTTCATAGATCTCAAACGATAATTATCATAGGCGCCGATTTTTCGGAAGAAAAGAGGGTATTGTTCCATTTTTTAAACATTGAGCTAGAATTCCGAAATATTTGTTTCATTGCCTTTTAGTCTGGCGTTCTGCACTTCCTCCGCGATTTTATGAAACATCACTTCGATCCCACCTGACACCGGTCCTGCACTTAGGGCGGAACGTACAGCTTGCACATATCACAAAAATCACCTCCAACTGATCCAGAGAACCGCATGCCTGTGCTAGGCGTTCAAATACATATATCTCATAACTAGATGCACCTTGAAACAAGTCGCACAGCTGGTCGCCTAGTTGTCCGCCTATCCCGCAAACACACTCGACGTCTTCTTCTTCATCTAATAGGCCTCCATTACCATATTTATCAGGAAGGCGCATCTCGCGCGCTCTCCCTAGTCATCTTCGAGGCGCAATAAAAGAGCAACAGGGCCGGTAAATTATCGTATGTAACGCGGTTACCGTGCGCTTTAAGACGGACCAGGGACGCTGGTATATCCCCGAAAAGGGGTCGGGTAAAGTGAACCAAACAATGGGCATACTGAAATTACTGGTAAGCTACGGTTGACTAGTAATTAACTGGTTGACACCACTATTCGATTTGGTTTGATTCATTCCACAGTTACATATCATCAGATCACTTGATCATAACTCTCAATTCAATCATCTGACATTTCTTTAAATACTAATCTACAAATTTGATACTCTTGTTTGAAGCCGAAAAAATCAACCATTTAACATAGTTTTAAAAAAAAGAAGTTGGTGAGAAGAATCTTCAGTTAAATTTTTTACACCTACTACTTAGAGATGACACTGTTTTAAGTGAATCAGCATCGTAATTGTTTGACTTAACATCTCATACTGCCGTTTTATCTCACAGATATAGGTATTTTATATTTATGATAGGAAAATTGAAGTTTTTGTCACGGTAACGTTATTATTCTGGTCGTAATATAATAATTATGTATTTCGCACCTGATAGTTACTTTGGACTAAATGTCAATTATAAACGTTGTTCAAAAAAAGCTAACAAACAAGAATGCCTCAAAAATAATGAAACAAAATGTAACTAATTACATACTCTTCAACAAATTATCGACAATTTCACGCACGAAAGCGACACTGCTCGTTATGGGTTGACGTTTTAGATATTTAAAGTGATAATTTAGTTACTAAACTCCTTTACGCTACACAAATTATTCTTAACAAGAGATATGCAGAAAACTGGGAAGACAGAAGATATAATTACATCGAAATTAAAGTTATATCATGAAACAAAAAATATCTAAGATCAATCGCATGATACGCCAAGGTTTCGTAATTTCAGCTTGCTTAAGTATATTTTGAGAAACACGCACAGATCGCAAAGAAGTTGTTGAACATCATATGAATCCTCCCAAATGACTGCATAACACATACATAAATATATACAACAACGTAAATTTAATAACAAGGTAGGTGTGGTTTACTGACACTTATGATTCATCTAAAATCATAGACATACCTACAGTATGCGCCAAAAGTATGGAATAAATTCAATAAAAACGAGACAATTATTTTTTGGGAAAAATCTTCGAACAGGTCGATTTTTAATTTAAAAAATACATATTTTAACGTAAAATGCGATTTTCAAATGTCATTTGTTTTCGAGTAGTGACGTCATCGATGTTTTTTAAATGGCAACACCATATTTTTTCCTTGATTCTGAAAGATCGTTTAATTCTCTATCAGACAGTACTAAAATTTTGCCCTCTTACATAGGAAAGTTTTCGAGTAAATGACGATTGAATGTTAGAAAACGTAAATTTTATCCATAAAATAAAATTAAATTTTATACTTAAATTAAATGTTCGAATTGACATCCACCAACTTCTTGACAATGCGCAAGTCTGTGAAGAAATTCTTCTTGCACATTATGAATGATTTCTGGGGTAACTCTGCGTATTTCGTCCCGAATGCGATTTTGAAGTTCTTCTAAATTACGTGGTTTATTAATGTACACTTTTGACTTCAAGTATCTCCATAAAAAATAGTCAAGAGGTGTAAGATCTGGCGATATTGCAGGCCATTCTATCGGTCCGCGTCTGCCGATCCACCTTCCAGGAAAACAGTTGTCTAAAAAATCTCGTACAGGGCGCGCATAGTGAGTAGTAACTATTCCAGCCCACACATTTAATTTCTGAGGGTATGTGCCTCTGCCATCCAATGAGGATTTTCCCGACTCCAATATCTGCAAGTTTGACGGTTTACTGTACCATTCAGACAAAATGTGGCCTCATCTGAAAAAAGTATTTGCCGGTGTAAATTTCTATTTCCTTGATATAAATCCATTAGAATTTCGCAAAAGTGTAAGCGGCGGTCGGGATCATCTTCATTGAGTTCCTGCACAAGTTTTATTGAATTTATTCCATACTTTTGGCGCATACTGTATATTCAAACTACCTTTCAGTTTGATGGAGCATCCAGCCATCACATTTTTTCGAGTCATTTTCATGACAGCAGCTGCGGTTTACATTATTTTATGGAAGTCTATGAATCATGTATAACAGGTGAATGATTTAATTACTAAGTAGAATGTGGGCTGCTCTCAGCTGCCTCAAATTCAAGCTAATTAAGACGTTGAATTAACGACATATACGCTTCTAGTAACTGGAGTCACTTATCAGATAGAAAGTTAAACATATTGAAATTTATTTAAATGTTGGATATATTTAGATTTCTATGAAAAATGTGTCATTTCTAAAGAAAATATTTTAATATACATAAAAAATAACAGCGGCAATACTAAATACACACGTCAAAAGTCTTGAACCCCCTGTATATAAAATGTTTAGATTAAACCTAGTGGTTTTTCTTAATGTGCTGAAAAAGTATATATACTTAGGGAACTAAAAAGACAATAAAATATTGGAGACCATGAACCTTTACTTTATTACCAATGTTTTTACAATCTAGTCAGTTTGATAGTATTTCAGTCAAGTGTTCCTTTGAATTTTTGTACATTATAATGCCAGGACGTGAAATTTCTGCGTTTACCCGAGCAGGAATTACTGCTCATGATGCAGGACATTCTAACCATCAGATATCGAACATGTCGGGCATTTCTAGATCATCTGTTGTACGAATAGTACACAGATATTAAGAATGAAAGCGACGATCGGTATTTGGTGCAATATGCCCGTAGACACTGCACATCTTCAGCTTCAGCTCTCAGGGCCCACTTTCAAGGTACTTTTCGCCGTGTTATATGGACATCTACTATTCGAAGACGACTCCACAACGCAAAATTTACGTGCTAGAAGACCATTACGGGTTCCCACTATACTTCCAATCGTGCTGCTTGTCTCCAGTGAGCGCGAGAGCATAGGGGTTGCCTTTTACGCCAGTGACGGTGGGTCTTATTTATAGACGAAACCAGAATTGGGCTGGTTACTGATGACAATCGACAAAGACTCTGGAGAGAACCAGGTCGTCAACAGCGACTTCATTTTCCCCTTGAAGTTGCTCCGTATGAAGGGGTACCGTAATGTTTTGAGGTGGAATAATGTTCAACCGCCGCACCCCATTAATTCGCATACCACCAGTCAACTTTACATCGAACAAGTTATTATACTCATTATCTACCCCCTACGTAATGAATTAGGTGAAAATTTTGTGTTTACGGACGACAACGCTCGACCACATCGTGCAAGAATGGATCAAGAGACACTCGAAGCAGGGCACATCAATAGATTAGATTGGCCAGCCAACTCTCCTGACATGAATCCTATTGAATTGATTTCGTTGCTAGAGCCATTCATAACCATATTCCTCCACCTCAGACTGCAGGTGAGTTTAATCGTGGAGGCAGAAGAGAAATGGGAATATTCCGCAAGAGATATTGGAACGTAGTGGTCATACCGACAAGTCTAATAGACTAATAGTCAAGTACACAACTTGCTTTGTACTTCTTTTTAATTTAATAAATTTTGTCAAAAATGTGACACATTTGCTGGTTTTTAATTTTTTAAATACTCAGTTTATCGAACGTATTCTTTTCACAAAAAAAAGATTCAAAAATCAATATACTTTTATAAATGTATTTGGTTTTCCTGACAAAAAATTTTTTTTAACAACAATGAGGGGGGTCCAAAACTTTTGACGTTGTATGTATAAATAAAATAAAAGTTACAAGCATTTCAATAAAATTCATTTTAAACATTTTCAAAAATTAATTTGCTACATTAATTATCTCAATACAATACCCGTCCACAGCGTGCTGTAAGCTCATTTGTTCTTGGTTGATTTTTTTGCTAAAAAAAAACTAATAAGGATTCATTTTTTCTGACAACCGCACCTTCACGTATTCGGAAGGTACAATGTGATGTGCTGAAGGTTAAAGATGATCGAGAACAATGCGGAAATGTTTGTAAGATATATCAAAAAAGTGTTCACAATGTTTTATATACTAATTATTATGGTAAAACCAAGCAGTAACGTGTTAGCCAATAGGATAACGGTTAATATATTGCGATTTTGCTAATAAACTTTTTGCTTCAGTCATTTCGAAGAAATACTTCTGAAAATTAGTAATTAATATTCATTCTTTTTAATACAGTACCCACTGAAAGTGTACATGGGACATTGCATGCATCATGCCATTGGAGTATATTGCTTTTGGAACTAATCAATACTATGTTTTATAAGGCAGCATATTATAAGTGTATCCTTGTACATTAAGTAGATATGTAATGTAAGAAAAACGGGACGCCATGGATTCAGGTCTCGAACCAGCCCAATAATTTTTCATTCTACTGTAACTACAGAAATAGGATTCAGAATTCACTTCATGATATCTGCATTAAATGTTTATGTTTTACGTTTACTTATTAAATTCACAATATAGTACAGTAATAATGGCACTCTCTCAAAACAGTTTTTGGACTACTGGATGTTCTGAGTAGAAATATCATTAGATCTCTATTGGTAAGTGGGACAATTAAGAACTAATGTTGAAAATAGATTTCATTACCAATACGTCAGCACTTCAAAACAAGCCACCAAATTAGTTTTAAAGAGTGGCATTATTATTACAATACATTGTATATACACCACTGTAGAGGGTATGAATTGTGAACTTTGTCAAGTTAGCTAACTAATGGAAGAATTAAGAAGTTCTGGGTATTCTCCTGTTACTCTTCCAAGTGTTCTTTCTGACAAACTGGCTTATGATGCCTTGTCAACATATATGAAGAGTTTGGTTTTGGAAGTGTCGAAGGCTTTCATGTCCCTATGTAGATGTCTGCCAGAGTTGAGGATCATCATCGTGTTAATCTAGTTATTCGGTTGTTCATAAAACTAACCCAATAAAGTCAATTAAATTCTCATCGTTGCCTTCTGTGATGAGACTTCCAGGAAATTCTCTCATAACTTCTTTCACTGGCCTTTTTTTAATTACATCACGTCACAAAATTATACCATCTCAATTTCCTTTGCTCTTGCTGATCAAATCACCAAATTTTTTGGCATGGTACTCCGTCTTTTCCACCAAGTCTTTAAAATGTCACACGTGTCAGGAAAGTGGAGTAGCTAATCCAACTAAACTCACTATTCGCTATTTTGAAAGGCAATTGGGGATTTGAGATGCTTTTTTTGAACCACATTCTAAGTTGCCCTTCGAGAATCACAATATATAATAACTTCAATGATTTTTTTCTGGAGAAAATACCAATTGCATCCACTATCTAGGCCGCGAAGCTGTCACCACAAGCATCTGCAGAAGTGAAAACGGTATTACCCATATAATTATCAATTTAAAAATTCGTCATCGGAAGGCATGCGGTTAACTTTCTAACCATCCGACGTTGTGAAAGCATCGTCTTACATTGTGTAGCAGTGCAGAATATAAGTCGTTCCTTTATTAAACAAACGAATGAGCCGCTGCCGTGTACCGATTCCCAACAACTTTCCTTTTAATAACAACACCACCATAAAATTGTGTGCTTTGGCGTTATACTTGCATCATAGATTTATTCGCCTTACTCCCACGTCTCAGATAGCATTCTTACCATATTTAACACAAATTGCTACTTACTGTTTAGTTTCTCTTCTATGTCTATATATTACCAACGCTTTTATTATTATAGCTGTGAATTGTGTAAATTGTCCTGGTCTTAATAACTGAGGTGTGTTTTATGTTAATAGGTTAATTGATCATGATTTTTGCATTTGATTTCGAAATATTTACCTAGAAGTATATGAAGACGTTAATAAGTATATTTTGGATGGAAGGCCATATCATTAAGAAGCTTAAACCAATCTGAAAACATTCGAATTCCGACATCTTATCATATACCAGGTACTTATTACAAAATCACCAATCAAAGTTCAAATCCCTAACTTCATCATAGGAGATAGGAGCTGCGACTATCAATACCACAGACCATCTAGACTCTACCCATGCTATTCAATACAACTATACCAATGAAGCCTCGACAGGGGAGCGGTGGAGTGTGTGCGGAAGTTTGGCTCCGCCTCTTTTGACACAGTCTGATTCAGTGAAATGTATATTATTATAATATTTGATGAACATTTTAGGAAAGTTAATAATTTTTATTTAAAAGTAATGTGAAATAGGAAGGAATATATTTTTAATAAACTAACATAAAATATTTAATTATTTTGAGAAGTTTTGTGAAATATTTTTAAATCAGGGTTTAAAATAAAATTCTAGTTATATTAAAATCTTTATCGCCCTTTAAATAGTGTTACTTTATTTAATGCTTGTTTTATGATTTATTCTTACAACTACATATTTTTCAGAAATTGCGCTAATAAGTTCTAATCACTGTGTAATTACGGGGAAGTGCATTGTTGACAATTGTAATAGCCGATCAGATCGAAATAGTGATGAAATTTCAGTTTTTAGGTAAGTAATAATCAGAAATAATGGAGCACGTTTTATGGCATTAAAAGGCTCTGCGCAGAAGTTGTACTGACATTTCCAGTATCGGCCCTGTTTTTAAGTGCCCATATGTTTAACAATTATTCTTAGCGAGGTAACAAGTATTTAATGGTTTATTAAATAATACCATGTGGAACATTTTGGTGATGCGTGTACTGGCATATTGGAAATTACAAGCGATACGAAAATGGGCAGTTGGGAGAAAAAAACTTAATGACGCTTAGATCTAGGTTTATGAGTTATTTTGAAAAAAGTTAATATGGCGTTATTTGCAATTTTTTTATTTAGAGGACTTTTTAAAATCTGAAAACACTTTTCCGCAGCAAATGTAGCAAAGTTGATGATGGATTCGCGCAACCATAACTGTTCGAAATTCTAATATTGTAAATTTCTTAATTAGATTCTTAACTTATTATTATTTAGCAAATATAAATTATAATTAAATTAAATATACATTAAATAAAAAAGTTACAGACGAATAACGCCATATTAACTTTGTTTCAAAATAACTCAAAACCTAGATCTAGTTGCAAGCGTCATTAAGTTAGCAACAGAATTTTCCCCCAACTGCCGATTTCGTATCGCTTATAGTTTCCAAGATGTCAGTACACGCATCACCAAAATGTTCCACATGGTATTATTTAATAAACCATTAAATACTTGTTACCTCGCTAAGAATAATTGTTAAACATATGAGCACTAAAAAACACAGAGCCGATACTGGAAATGTCAGCACAACGCCTGCGCAGGGCCGTTTAATGCCATGAAACGTTTTCCATTATTTCTAACTATTACTTACCTAAGAAATGAAATTTCATCACTATTCCGATCTGATAGGCTATTACAATTGTCAACAATGCACTTCTCGATAATTATACAAAGAAAACTCGTATATTTCACAAAATAATCACAATGATACCACAACGAAAGCCTAACATTGACTGAGAGCATGAGGCCAGCTGGGCCGAGGTTAGGCCGACGGAAGGCTTCACTGGCTTTGCCCTATAGTTCAGTCTAGGTGATCTATGATCAATACCGGTTACTAAAATTATAGTTCACTGTAATATCTGTAAGACAGTTTATAATTCCTTCATAAACATTAAAAAACAGGGGAATTTCCTTAAATAGGCATGTTCTTACAACCATAATCACTAAAACTACATTTTAAATAATTCCCCTTTATTCCCTCTTTAAATACTTTCATCCACTTATGTCATCATTAATAACAAGCAGTGGACAGTGTCGATTAAACAAGGGAAATGACAACGAGCAGAATGAATACCGTGTGTATCATGTGTATGTGTTTTGCAGGAAATAGATTTATTAACTTTTTTGTATATAATACTCTTGACGGACTTGGAAAACTATAAATCATGCTAAATGATTTATATGGGCCTAGTTCACCACTTAATATCGTTGCAATGAGGAACGCAAAACTAAAAACGGATGTGACCAAGGAGAAAACCTTGCTTTATTATAGTCGATAACGGGACAGAATTGAGTCACATTCGTAATGGTTTTTCAAAGGACATCTCGAGGTTTCCGCGATAGACAAAATACATTATAAATAAGTCTTATTCGAAGAAGGATAAAGATACTACATGCACAACTGTTTTGATTACTAATAAGGCAATATTGTGGTATGTATTTTGAATTACATTAAATTATGATTCTGTTAAATTGTAAAATGCATACATTCGAAATATTTATTGTTGTAAAAATTAAAGCGATTTAGTGAATACAATTTTACGGATACTTAAATAAATAATTAGCGGACACAGTTTAATTTGCTAGAAAGCATATCTAGGAGCTGCTAAATTAAAATTAATTAACTGAATTCTTAAAAATCGAAGGCTTATGAAACTTCAACGCCAATTAAGTAAATAAATATATAAATTATGCATGATTTATTTATAAATATTATAATATATTTTCTTACCTCGAACATACCACAAATAAATTATATTAGAATTAATTAATTCATTGGTGTGTGATTTTCAATAACAACTGGAAAATAATAATAAAAAATGCATATTAATATCATACCTTATTCGTTAAATTATTGTTAACGTCAACGTATTACCGACTTATTCCGTATATGGTCATTAAATCAGTTTATTACTATTTCTATTAAGTCCCACGGACCAGCTTTCTAATGGTTTCCCGAATAAGTAATAAGCGACTAACGTAATATGGCGACCGTTTCACACCGCTTCTTACTATAATAGTTTGCCGATAGAAGTAAAGGCCATCCAACTTATTACTACTCTTTAGAATTTAAAACAATCGCTAAAATTTCAACCAGAAATATAAACGTCCGGTATAACACTATTGTAAGTTGCTACCTTCTCAAAAAAGAAACATTATTAAATGGAACCACATTTCTAAACAAGCTATTTTAATAAAAATAGATAAATGACACGTTAGCAACATTAAGATAACAATTGTGTATAACTGATTCCAAGAATAAATATTATCAGAAACTTTTTTATCTTTAATTTATACGAGTAAAAATATTAGAAATAGTCTTACTAGAGTTTCTAAAGTACTGAATCGTCTGAATCCCAAAGGAGAACTAACTGTGCCAAAATATACTTCCAGACATCGTTCGACTCCACTCTCAAGCAAAGAGGGTGGTTTATCCTATTTACTAGATAATCTCATATCGAATATCGGTTATCTCTGTGTATCTTGGCAGACGCTGTACTTGAATCTAAATAATTTTGAATAGTTGACAACAGCTTTGTTTCTATTTATGGAATTCCTACGTATCTTTCTGTTGTTATCGATTATTCTTTTTTTTTGTGGTGCCAAAATCGAATATCGGTTATCTCTGTGTATCTTGGCAGACGCTGTACTTGAATCTAAATAATTTTGAATAGTTGACAACAGCTTTGTTTCTATTTATGGAATTCCTACGTATCTTTCTGTTGTTATCGATTATTCTTTTTTTTTGTGGTGCCAAAAACCCGGATCAGATGGCCTATAGACTTGTCGGCAAAATGTGTCTTAACACGACAATATTTCTTAAAAACCTCGTTAAATTTAATAATTTTTCATTGCTTTTCATGTTTCTGAGAACATCGACCCTAAACCAACAACGCGTTTGGCTTTTTATTACAATAAACAGCGTTTTAAAAACTGCACTAAATGAGCCATTTTTTAAAATCATTTTTTTACAAACGACTGTAACTTCACTGCTTCGGAGATACCGGAAAATTCTAGTCACTGACTAATTTTTGATAAGGATTTTTCATTATAGAGATGCTGACATCAAGTTTTTTTTTTACGAAACATCCTGCATATTATTACATTTTTGGATTCTCCACTTTTTCCTGATTGCATTGACATAAACATTTAATGGATTATCTTATATTATTTGCAAGATATTGATGATTAAATACGAGCATAATTAAAATTTTATTTTTTTATTATAAAGAATACAAAACTACATTCGAATTCAATTTATATAAATATTGGCCCAATTACTCTATAAGCATATATATCCCACCAAATATATAACGATATCTTTCCTTGTCTCTTAGTTTCTTTAATCCTTCTCCACTGTTCTTCACTGACCAAAACCTGGTGCTTTGCTTATTAAAGATACTGTGGTAAAGATGGAAAGATCTATCCACAATATATATTTTTTTTAAATGGAGATCTGTCTCTATATAGTCGCCGAATCATATTTTTACAGGCAAATTTAAACGGCCAACGTTATTTAATTATTTTGGGTCACAAAATAAATGACCTTATTACCCAATTTGAACGGTCGATATGGGATGATATGGCAGCAAGATTGGAGCTCCACCACATAATGTAAGATAAGTTACGAAATATTTGAATAACTGTTATATAGATTGGTTAGGAAGATGGCCGGTGAATAGTCCAGACTTGACATCACCTAATACATTTTTGTGGGGCTATTTAAAGAAGTCTTTATAAAAATAGACCAACCACTATTTTAGAAATTTAGATGCTATAGATTCCCAAAAATAATTCATGACTGTTTAAATAATTTGGAATAACGATATACGTTTTGCATAAAAAAGCAAGTAAATATGTTTGAACAATTTTTATATACCTACTCGCGGCAAGAATTCAGACGACTTACGTCATACGAACAAATGAATAATTCATTATATTTTCATCAAAATATTTAAGAAACTATAATTGAGAGTAATAAATCTATATACTACACTAAAAGTTTGCATTATATATTGCACTAAGTTGCAAAAATGGTTGTTTTTATTGCGACGAAATATTGAAAATTACGTTGACAATAAAAACAATTGCGTAACGTCAGCCATGACGTAAGACGTCTGAATTCTTGCCGCAAGTATAAACTATTCTTTAAATTGCTCCATAAATTGGATTCGAGTATAGTTTTGTCTTCATATTTGATAAAAAAATTCAATTTTATTAATTAATTATTCAATCATCAATATCTCGCAAATAATAAAAAATAACATATTTATATCAGTGCAATTAGGAAAAAGTGGAGAATTAAAAAATGTAATTATACAAGGTGTTTCGTAGAAAAAAAAACAAGTTGAAATTAATATCTCTGTAGTGCGACGATCAATTGTTTTTTTATACAAAAATTGCAATCTTTGTGAAAAATTAGTCAATGGATGCATGTCGAATCTATCTATGAATGCAATTTTATAACATAGTAATGATTAATTAGAAAAAGCAGGAATCTATCTTAGAATGGGTAACACGTTTATTGACTTTTATTTGCAAATTTGTAGTTTTTAATACTAAGAACCTTGGATGCAGTTAAATAACTTTATATGTCCTGCCAAAAAAAAAAATAAAAAAGCGACATCTACTCTTCTATTCATCTACAGCCACTGCTACTGGTCATAAGTGTTGTTATTTATTATTATTCACATCTTTGTTTTTGCTTCGGTATCACCTGTTTTGCAACCCAGGCGTATCATTATTTCGGATTATCGCTTCTTAACCCAATTATTCCTCTTCGCCGATATACGAGTTTCCGCGATGGTATTTTTTTTACCGCTGACGATAATCGCCAAAGTCAACCTTGAAGTTCGACGAGTAGAATAGTTGTGCTGGATGCGAGGATTATTTTTAATTCAGCAAACAATATACTTCTTTGGACGCGGATTGTCCTTGTGGCATTTTTATTGTTTCTTTACGCTCTTTTTTCGCCGGCGGGCTGCCTCTGCGGTATAAATTAATTATCAAGCTGTGAACAAACAAGAATTGCTTTTTTCAGCAGCGAATAGATAACCCTGGATATTTTCTTGCAGGTATTATTAAGCGTTCCGAAGTGATTCATATGTTCAGGCCTGTGGCGGAAGACAGTAGCTGCAAAATATTTTTAAAAATTCACAAATATAATTGGATATTTAGTTTTATTTTAAGAGCTACTTCATCATTGAGAAAATGTACTCAATAATATTATTGCTTCCAGTAAAATTCCATTCTTCTATGAAAAATTAACATTGCAATTATTTTTTGATGTTAATGTTTGGTAATTCTGGTTCTGTAAGTGTTGGCATAAAATTAAGTTTAAATAATCAATTATGGGAATGGTCAAACGCCGACAGGGATCAATCTATCACCCTGACTCTAGCTAGTATTGTTCTACCAGCAGAGAAATTGACAGATCCTTTTAATCGCGATGCTCTCCACAGAAATATAGTTGCGGATTTCATCGTATTTCAGATAATCAGACTTCGAAATTTCAGAGTATCTTGTTAACGTCCGTCGTAACTTGTTTCTAGATTCTTGAGACTTGTTTAATGAATTTTGTTGTTGGATTGTTATTATATTATTGTGTTATTAATATATTTTATATGTATGTTTGTATTCTAAATGAGAACATTTTCTAATTTGCTCATTTCTCACTCTCAAGTTATTTTTTTACTTAAGTGAGTATTGTGTTTATTAGGAGCAGTAAAATAATTATAAATATACATTATTGTGTATATATTTAAGGTAATTTTATTATATGTATTAAAAAATCATTTATACTTGCCTGCCTTACTAAATTTGTATATTATATATTCTTATTAACTAATAAACGGTATTATTATTATTATTATTCGACCTTAGCGTCCTCGGAAAAAGAGGGTAGATAAGATTTTGTACAATGTTGAGAATTTTCCGCTAAAGTAAGAATTTAAAATAAAAATAATAATCGTTTTACGTTCGTACTAAACGGTGCCCAAAAATATATAGATATACAGTGTTGCCTAATTGCGTGCAGAAAATCCAGGGACGTATTATATGGTTAAAATTAAGGTAATTTTGTTAAATAAGCAAGGTGTGTAGTTTCCGAGATATTGGTTGTCCCAAAATTGATCTATTTAAAATTTCGCATATTTCTAGTTGGTAGGTATAAAATTTGCAGCTTACATAAAGTACCAGGGAACCATCATGACTTTTTTCACACAAAAAAGTATATCGCCCTGTTTAATCATGCACACAAAATTGGTTCTCATAGGGTCCATTTAATTCCCATAATTTTTTGTTGTATCTCTAGCCGTTTAGAGATAAATTTGATTTTCTTAACAGGTACTGGTGATTCTGACATTTTAATAACGTATTTCGTAGGGTCAATCATGTATTTATCTATACAGTGCTTTCGAAAAGTAACGAATAAATTCATTATTTTTGAAACTGAAAAGTTTTCGAAAAAATCCCCTGGCACGTCGATTTTGTTTTTTTAAAAAGACACTTTTTGACATCCGACCCACGTTTATGACGTCATCGCTGTTCGAGATATGACGTCAACGACAATTTTTTTAAATAGCAACCCCCAATTTTGACCATGCCATTTGAAAGAGCGTGTCATTCTACATACATACATCATGAAAAATTATGGTGTTACATAACAAAAATGTCAAGAAAATAATGTTTGAAGATATTAAAATTTAATTTTCACAATAGTGCGTACCTCCCCATTATGCAACACATGTCCGTGCTTATTCAGATGAGCTGTTCCCGAATCGTTGGATAGGGGGCCGATTGAGTGGCCAACCAGATCGCCTGATTTGACACCCCTAGATTATTTCTTGTGGGGATACTTAAAAAGCAAAGTATACGTTACTAGACCGGTTAATTTAAAAGATTTAAAAGTAAGAATTCGTCACGAGATACATCGTATACCTCCTGAAGTTATTGATAATGTCCAAAAAGAATTTATTAACGGTGCACAATTTGAACATTTAATTTAGTCGATTTTTTACATAATCATTATCATTCAGTATTGCAAAAATTAAATTTTAAAATCTTCAAACATTATTTTCTTGAAATTTTTGTTATGTAACACCATAATTTTTCATGATGTATGTATATAGAATGACACGCTCTTTCAAATGGCATGGTCAAAATTGGGGGTTGCTATTTAAAAAAATTGTCGATAACGTTACAAATGCGGGTCGTATGTCAAAAAATGCCTTTTTTCAAAACAAAATCGACGTGCCAGGGTATTTTTTCGAAAACTTCTTAATTTCAAAAATAATTAATTTATTCGTTACTTTTCGAAAGCACTGTACATGTAACACTGTAGATTAAATACCAAGTTTCAAATATTTTTCAGACCTATTTATTTTGTTCTTGTCGAGTATAAACATTACAAAAGTAAGTAGCACATATAAAAAAGACCGGATTTGTTTAAAACTGGATACTTTTTCCTCCATATCGAAGGATAAAGTAATAAATAATAAAATTAATATAAAGTGAGAAATCGCAACTAAACAGTATCTTAATATTTTTTAATTGTTTCATGAAATAATTATATGGACTATTATGTCATCTGTTCGATGAATTCTCAACCTATTATCATCATTCAATTTCTGGATATTTAGCATAAGAAAAGCCTCTCAAAGATTTCACAACATTTCCCAATTTCGTGTTGTAAAAAAATAGTGTAAGGTAAAACTTACCTTCAATTTAGGCGATTTTCGTCGACAACATTACTAAGCTGCTTTCTTACCTGCAAAAAATACACTGATAAGAAAAAGCAATATACAATAATAATTGTAATAATTATATGAAAAAAAATGCAGTAATAATATACTTATTTGCCAGCTAGTTTATGATAATATTAATGATGGAGAAATAAACTATTTAGGCAAATTAAAGTCAGCAAAATTGGCCGCAAATAATTACCCACCTCATTTGTTGGTCTATTTGAGAATTAATTGAAACTAAAAAGACCGTTGAAGAAACGATGGAAAGTTAAAATTAGAAACTTGCGCTAGTTAGAATGCTATTATACCAGAGAGAACTTTCACACAGTAACTAATTCAGTTGGTATACGTGTTCAAAAAAGAAGCATGATAATACGAAACTGGTCAATTAATATACAGTAAAATTGGGAACGCAGAAATCGAAAAAATTGATTATGATTATTATATTTTTATTATTCCAGAATTCTTATTTAAAATTACGAAAATTATGTCAATTTGCGAACAGACAACCGGCGCATCCACCAGAAAATAGATTAAAAAAAAATTATTTAAGCATTTTCCAGACCTCGGGAAAAGTTGTATAAAACGTGCCACGCCCTACATTATACAATTTTCTATTTTTCGATAGTTTTCATATCCAAATCGTTTGCATAGTAAATGAACTATTTCAACTGCAGAGGAAATAAAAAATTTACAGTAATATGAGATCAACCTGAAAAAACGAGACTAATACTTTCTCATACCGACATAGTGTAATGAAATACTCCGCCAAACTTTAATGATGAATTCTATTTCGAAAATACATTTTTATAAACGATCTAGAGTTTAAAAAAAATTGGATTGTTATATCTTATTATTGTTTTGCACTATACCTGCATTTTAAATTTTTCAATATGTCATTTATTTCAAAATATAGTGAAAAGTTTTACAATTATATTAAAAATCGCAATAACTCAATTACTTTAATACATATGTATTTACCACAGCAACGATTTTATAATAACTGTTTCAGTAGTGTTTCTTACAGTGTATACGTTCTTTCCTTCATGTTAATGGTCTTAAACTAATTCAATAATTATTCTTCTTATATTAGTTAATGGGATAATTTTTGCTTGTTTTTTTTTTCATATCAAATCACCGTTATTCTTAACACAAAACCATCAGCTATCATGTAAATTAAATGCTGAAAATCAGGTCAACACTAACAAGTATAAACTGTTTTCAAGACCAACCACAATTTTTTTTTTTTTTGCTAAAAAAAACAACATACAAACCTCTAACGACACCCAGAAATTTCCGCTCCAATAACGAAGACAAATAAAGTCGTTTCTGATAAAAAGAACAATAGCTTCACAGAGGAAGCCACCCATTTGTTTCCAAGTGAATAAACAACTCGACTCCAGCCATCGCGAGGACAATGATATTCGATCTGATTCACACCGCCGTCCCACACATCGCCGGGCAATAATAAATAATAAAACACACAATTACGGATTCATTTATTCGATGCATATATGCGTCGATATGGGGCCGCGGCGCATAATGTGACTTTTAATGCGGATAGGAGGCGCAACACTTCCTGAAACCGTCTTCCACGGGCTGGTTGAGGTTTAACAATGGGCGAACAGACTACAACCTACAAACGGCATATCGAATGTCGACAGTGAAGAAACCAGCTATCAACGTTGAATTCCCCATAGAGATATTAATACATCATAGGAGATAGGAGCTGCGGTTATTACTAAAATAGCAAAATTAATAGCATCGGAAAAATTAAATACTAATCTGAATATGTGGATAGTAGTACGATTCTTTATTAACTGATTTCCATATGAAATCATCTACAGTACGCTCTAAAAGAACACATATACATACAGGCTGAGTCAGTCACAATGTCATTAATTTTAACCACGTATTCGAGAGGCCTAAAAAAGGCAGAAAATCGAAAAAAAAATTTACTCGACCTTTAAAAAAATAAACAAATCACCCTATAAAAATCAGTAACACGACGCTCCTGGTGGGCTACGAAATTTCTGGGGACGCACCCATACGACCGGATTAAACATCGTTGCCACATCATGTTTACATACATAATATCGTCTTAACACATCAGCGAGTTATTCAAATTTACCCGCATTTCCATTTCTTTCCCCCCAAATTTGTAGTTCACGCCACATATTTGGAGGGGGGGATGGAGAGAATACAAGAAGTAAGCAGTAGTTTGTTTATTTCGATCACGCGTATTCGTCGTAAATGCATAATTTTACAAATTCTGAATATGCGGAAATGGTAGTGTTATATGGAGAATGTTTACGAAATGCGACTGACTCTAATTTTATTAATAAAGTGCTATGGACGGATGAGTGCAGTTAACAGGTTAGTACCATACTACTTAAAAAACAATAAATTTCTAGGCTAAATGTATGTAAGTACAAACTGAATAATTAATTGTACTTACAAGTAATACTAAAAATTCATATTTATTTGTAAAACGTAGTGAAAACGTAATATCAAAATTATTAAACTGTAATAACCTAACATTCGAAAACATTTATTTATTATCTACATTTGTTTTTATTAACAAACAAATTAATATTTAAGGAAAATTCATTCATGTATCTAGATTTAAAAAAATAGTTTTACTCCTTGTCGTTAAATAACAGTACAAAAACTAGGTAACTAGGTTATTGACCTAATAATACGGTAGGTCAAGGTTCACTATCGATAACAGTTTTCTGTCGACAACACGATGGTTTCTTAATATTTAGTATTTAAACACGAAACATTTTTCAGGTTCTCTTAATAATTTACCCATGGGTATAGGTTTTTTATGTAATGTACGTAAATAGTTTATTACTCGGTTTATTATTATACACGTTGGAGTTTTGTTGCAGTCATAACAGTTACATTTGCTCAGAGAAAAATCCACACGCTACTTGTGGGTTTAGTTTTCAGAGGCGATTTGTTGTCAACGTAAGGGCAGGAGTGTACGGGTATCGTTTAATTGGGCCGTATTTTCTACCGGAAAACCTGAGTGAACCGCGTTACTTGCAATTTTTAATAGAATTATTTGATTATTATTATTTGATTTCATTGGATATTAACATTTTAAATTATTATTGGCTGAAGTTGAACTGAGCAAGAAAAAATGATATTCTAAAATAGTCAGTACAATCGTTTATTTGTGATGCCTAAAACCTAGGTAGGTAGGTATGAGAAAAATATTTCAACTTGACAACATTGCATCAGATCGACATCGTGTTGAACAGTAAGCTGTAAACGACCAAGGCTGTGAGCGGTCAGTGACAGTCTGGAAAGAGGGTTTAAATAATGATTTGAAAATATTTTTTTTTTGGCGTAAATATGCATTTAGATTTATTTTTGCGTCTTCGCATTATACTCATTATTCTCTATATCCTCTTAAAATTAATGACATTATGACTGACTTACCCTGTATAATAAGAAAAACCGAAAAATATTTCAAAATTCGCCGACCTGTCGATTATTGTTTTTGGGGGGGAGCTTTTTTGACAGTTAACCCAACTCGATATGTTCATCCCTAGCAACCCCAACTTTAAAATTTCAAATGGAACTACCCCATTTGTGGCACATAATTTTAAAGCACTTTTCATTGCGAATACAGTGATGCATCGTTTTTAGAAATCGGTTGAAAAACCAACGATTTCGTGGTCACAAGCCAAAAACAGCGACTTTTTGTAACAGTGACTTTTTGTTTTTATAATAAGGTTTGAATTCATATAAACTTTTTTTTGCTTCAGCATTTTTATTTGTGACTTTTTTGTAAACTGATCGACACATCAATACAAATAGGTAATGTGGTCTGTCAACTTTTCGTTTTTAGCCAATAATTCTGTCAAATCTCAACCGATTTCTAAAAAGATACATCACTGTATTCGCAGTTACAAGAGCTTTAAAGTGATGTGTCTCAAGTGAGATAGTTCCATTTGAAATTTAAGTTGGAGTTGCTAGGGATTAGGGGGATGAACATATCGAGTTGCCTTGACTGTCAAATAAGCTCCCCCTAAGAACAAAAATCGACGGGTCTCGGTGAATTTTGAAATATTTTTAGGTTTTCTAATTATAGGGGAGGTCAAGTTTTCGTTTGGATACCCTGTATTTATTACTTCCAACTTATAATAATTGTACACTACAGTATGAAGAATATAGATTACAGATTATCAAATTAGATTAGATTAACAGCTAGAATACGTACTCGGATTTATAAATTGTCAAATGAATATATATTTATTTATATGACAGATTTTAAAAATAAACCAGAAGGGTTATTTTTATCAGAAACCAGGTTAACTAATCGGAATATCGACAAAAGAGGTGCAAACTGGGATGTCTTCCGAATGGGAATATAGAGAAGTTCGTACATTCTAGTATTTTTAGGATGGGTATTGACACAATAGAGATAACAAATAAGAATCATCAATAAGAGAGTTTAGTAATTAGTATCCAAACAGGAGCATGGCAGTAACACGTCGATTCCGTAGTATGTTACTTTGAACCTTCTTACATAAAATGAATACTTCAAGTGAAGTTGAAATCTGGAGGTCTGTTATATTTTTTAAAATAAATAAATCTTATGAACGTTTTCTACACTTTTCCTATGTTTACTATATAATTATATTTGAATTGAATTGAACTAATGTTCCGAAAATCGTTTGATTATCTTATTATAAAACCTAATGCTTTAAAGGCTGAGGCAGTTATGTTTTCAATGTACACTTTGTATGAAAGTTTGGAGTCAATAGTTACACCTAAATCCTTGATAATCTTTTTTTCCGCTTAACTCAATATTGTTCATTTTATACCGATAAAATATTATTTGTTTATTGCGAGTAAAAGTTAAGAGTATGAGTATTATAGCATTTTGAATATTAACTCCATTCAAATGCATAAAAATATGGTTTTGGAGGGATATACAATCATCGGAACATTCCATACGCTTGCAAAATTTCAAGGCATCTGCAGACATCAAACAATATGAATTTTGTGTTATATTTGTTGTCATTTATAAAAAAAATAAGAATAGGAGCGGCCCCAAGTTATACCCTTGAGGAATACCTGATTTTGATCTATACTCATCAGAACAAAAACCACAGTACTTCACAATAAACGTACGCTCTTGAAAATATGTTACAATTAATACAATTCCAGAATCCGTAACACCATATACACAAAGCTTATTTATTAATACGTCATGACCAACCTTATCAAAAGGTATGCTAAAATCAGTGTATATCGCATCCACTTGTACTCCCCGCTCGAAGGCCTCCAAAATGTAATAGGAATTTCCACATTTTTCACTGAAGAGTTATAGCAGGCTCTATTATTGAAGGCAACCATATTAATTACTAGACAGCATGATGCAAATCCTTAGGCAGATTTTTAGATGTATTAAAGTCTCAGCTGTTTGTAGAAATTGAAATTTTCGAAATACAGCAAAATGATACGTATTTGAAAGTTATTGAGAATGGTAAATAAATGCAATGTGCAATGTTTCAAGAAAATCGGTCTGCTTTGATGAAAGCCATTGCTAAAAATCTAAATCAAATCTTTCCGATTCTGAATCAGTTTTTCGAGTAACATTTTACTTTATCTAACCAAAACAGTATTTTCCCGGCGCAATGAATATTTCAAATAAGATTATTTCTAAAATGGTTAATCCAAATGAATTCAACAAGGTATATGCCTTATTCAGATAACAAAGTCGATTGTTTCAATAGTCAAACGTGTACACTAGGCCGCAAAAAAGTTCTTCCATTTAATAGAAGCTTGAGGTGCCAAAAGTGGCGCCCTCTACTAGGAACCAAAACCAAAAACAAATTTGAATTTCTCGCCCCCAAAAAATCTCGGTCTCCAAAAGGTGTGCAAATATTTGGATTTTTTAAAAAGTTATTTGTAAATATCGAACATAAAATTTTAACTTTGACAGGTAAGTTTGGCTACATCACATTATTTTGTCGTCAGGGATCTACTCTTGCTGTGTCCCATTAATTGGAAATACAGCAAAGCAAAGAGAGTCATATTATGAACACCGGGCATAAACAAAAAGCACGTAAAATAAGTATTCATCTTTCTTCATTGTTAGACGTACAGGTAATTTCCCATAAAACAGAAACAATAATACAATTGGGCTAATATCTCTCGAACTGGACTGTCCATTGTTTAAAAATAAATGCGTAAAAATACGACGTATTCTAACCACTGGCTTCTCAGAACCAGAATTAATAATAACTTGGGAAAACCAAAATACTATTGTAGTTAATACATCTGTTTCCAGTGTCATATCACGTGACAACCTAGTAAATTGACCGTGAAAAATCATGAACTACAACACGAATGGAGAAACATGAAACAAACACTCCAACGATATAAATTTGTATTAGGTGTATTAAACAGCAAATTAATTGAAACTTAAATTTCGCGATGTAAAACTACACAGCATGCAGAATTTGTGGAAAAAAAACTAAGAAAATATTTTTGTTAGACACATTTTTACCCACCGAATTATTTCGTAGCGCCCTCTAGTGTACAGATTAAAATTAAGTATGAAATTGAAACAATTAATTGACAACTTTCAAAAATTTTATATTATAAATCTCCACCATTTTATCAACATTCGGAATAAGATTGGACTACATCACATTATTTTGTCATCACGATTCTACTTTTTCTCAGTATCCCATTATTTTTTAACACACTGTATAATCCTGCAACGAAATTAGCTTCAGTTTCGAGTTATCAATACTATACATTTTCCAGAAGCATTCGTTTCAATGGATTATCATAGCTAAATAAATTTTAGAAAACGTATTTTAGATTGGTCATATGTATTTATTTCTGAAAGTTTAAAATATATTTCAAAATTTGTATAAAAAAATAATGATTAAAATATTTATTTTATTACACCATTATTTCAGCTGTTTGTAGAAATTGAAATTTTCGAAATACAGCAAAATAATGATTAAAATATTTATTTTATTACACCATTATTTCAGCTTCATATAAGACAGTTTAAGAATGATACAATTTTTTCTGATGTATTCAGAAATTTCATTGTAGATCAAATGATTTAATTGGCAAAATTAAAAATATCTCAACTAAACTAGACTTAACTGAAACTTAAATAATCACATAAAAAAAGGTTTGTCGTATTACCTATAGTTTTGCAATTACTAGTCAACGTATTGCAACAATTAATGACCAGTCTTTTCATAAAAAACTTCAAAAGCATTGATAAAAAAACAAACTCACAAAGAAAAATACCCATTACAACAAAACTAGTTGTAATTGAAAATATACCGTGAACAATTCCAAGGCGTTATCACGAAATAAACAATGTATTTAGAGTAGTAAATGTAGTAAGCAGTTTTATAAGAACTGTAAAGATTAACAGGTTGATTGATTCTTCCTAGAAACTGACGTTTTGTAACCATAATACAGCCTTTGGACTTCGGGACTATTGTATTAACTTCATATCTTTATATTCCATTTACATGAAATATTTTTTCAAGCAATCAAAAACGTGCTTAAGCTTATTTCTAAAAATTTAAAGCAGTAATAGATAAGTGTATCAATGAAAATTATCCTTCAGTCGTTTTAATAATTCTTCTGTGTATATATGCTGTTAGACAGTACTGTTACAATATTATTAACAGTTTAGAACATATCAACAAAGGATCTCAACCAGACTGATGTTTATTCTGTAACCTATAATTATGTAGTTAGGTATGCCAAGTGCTTTTAATGCTGTTACAAAATATGACCTAAGATTTCGGTTCAGATGCGTTTACCTTACAAATCATAACTTTATGACTTACTTCTAGAATGAGCAAGTTGTTCTTACTAGGGCACACCATGTAGGTACGAAAAGCAACAAATTACAAATTCATCGAGTGCATATGTAGCAGAAAAAAACATACACTCATCGCTGAAGCAAATATTGTACAACAAGTTCACGTTATTCAATATATTATTAGACATAATTTCGCAAAACTGTAGTCTTCGATCATCGTCGTCTTCGTTTAGTTCTTGAACAAGTTTTCTCTTGTATGGGTGAAATTTGTGCTTTTTAAAAATTCTCAATACACTACTTGTTGAAACTCCTGATGCCAAGGAAAGCTGATAACACTCTATTGCTGCGTGTCTCAAAATAGCAACTTCAACATGTTCATTAATAATTCGTCTTTCTGGTTGGTGTCTTTTGTTTGCCACTGATCCAGCTTCCATGAATGTTTGCATCAACTTTGAAAGATATTGATGACCAATGAATTTATCGGGATGCATTTCATTGAATGCACGCGCTGCAGCTAGTGCGCAGACATTTTTGAAATAGAAACGCACAATCTCGATACTTTCGGCAGTCGTGTACACCATGTTCACACTGTTAATTGAAAATGAACTGGAAGTTGACTGACTGAGGTAAAAACAGAAGGTGGAAGAAAGTATCGGTATTATCAGTTTAGCCAAAATAAACGGAAAAAGGATTGTTAATTTTTTTATCTCTCAATTTCACGCGAATATGCAAAAGAATGCATTCCCTATGAAATAATATTTGCAATCATGTGCCACATATGGTATGGTGCCATTTGAAAATTTAGAGGGGGTGGCTAAGGGGTTGATGGCAGAAATTCGGATTTTATTTAAAAAGATGTCCCCTTTGTCATATTTGTTGACATGTCTTGGCAATTTTCAACCAAAAGATAGTTTTAGAAGATACTAAAGGTGGCTACTTTTCGTTGAAAATATCTGTATAAAACAGAATACATACGAGTTCTTATTTTTATAACAATTTTCTCTGTGTATATTTACAGAATGACAATCATGTTTTTAGCGTAGCAAAATACTGTGTGAAATAAACAACAGTTGACTGTCCCTTAGTGACGATACTAATGCATATTAATTAATTCCACTGTAAATGATGGTTAATACATTCTTTTTAAAGTGACATCAGTATACAAATTCTCGCTCTTTGGCTTGGCATGAGCGAACGCGTTGGAGTTACATGATCGACTACCAGGAAAATGCATTAAAAACTGCGCAGTATATAAAAAATATTACGTTTCATCGTCGAACTCGGGCACTGTATACCAACAACATCTCGTATGATTAGGAAGAGCCGGCCTTATATAGACGCAGCCAGAAAATATGGTTTACTCAGACACGCCATATCCAAAACAACGCTTTAGTAATATTTTTTTAGGAATGAACTTGGCCTTGACCGCGAACTAGAAAATAAAGCGTCACAATCTGCGCATTATACTAATGAAATCTGGCAATTTTTCTACGCGTCCTATTTCAGTGTTTTCACACGAGCCGGGATCATTTGTCAACACTTGTTTTTTTTTGCAACAGTTGACATCAGTCCAAACAAAACTAACATGATAATGATGATGAAGATTAAGCACGGAGATATACAGGGTAGCTCAATTGGAACAAAGTGGAGCCTTTTCGTGACCATTTATACAGGGTGTTAAAAAAGAGTGTAAAATATTTCAGGATGTAATAGTATGAACCAAATTAAGCAGAAAAGTCTTAATAAACATGGGTCCCAAAGTAACGGTTGCGGAGATATGGACCACTATTCGTTTTTCAAACATTTTATTTTGTTAGGAATAAACCGACAAAGGAAGCTTTTAACAAACAAAAAACAAAGTGCTCCATCCATTTCCAAGCAGGTACGACATCTTCGTCTCAACGATATTCGAACTCTTTCGAAAACATCTTCCTTGGTTTGGATTTCTTGACACTTTTGATTAATCCGTAGCTGCAGCTCTTCCAGGCTATTTACAGGAGTACCATACACTAATGTCTTCAAATATCCCCAAACAAAGAAATCTAGAGGGTTCAGATCAGGCGATGTTGGAGGCCATAAAACAGGTCCGGCCCTTCCTACCCATCTATGTGAAAAAATTTGGTGTAAATGCTCTCTAATGCCATGGAAAAATGAGTTGCCTCTGATTCAACTACACTTTGAACTCATATTTGGCTGCCATTTCGATTTGAAAACTGTTGCGTGTTCTGCCCGTCAATATTCGCTATTAGTGGACGACAGAGTACTTTGCGTGATTCTGCCCTTAGTGCTTATCACGTCCCTATATAGCAATTTCTAGTAGTTCTTTTTGAGCAAGTATTTTGTGTGTTTCTGCCCCTAGTGCCATTCATTGCTCTCTTCTAGAGTGTTTTCCTTTAAATACTTTTGGTGGATACTATAAGCGAGATTCTGCCCTTTTTATCCTCAATATACCAGAAGTTCACAGTTAGTGAATGATGTAGTCAAATAAAATGTTTATATTATTAATACTATAAATACTGACAAACTTCTGAACCGATTGCTCACCTATTTTTCTCTTTCACTGCAGGTGTGTCGTCTCACTCCATCAGAGAGTAATCTATCATCCAGTAGTTGAGTTTAAATTAAGATCAATGTATTAGGTATTTAATAATAGCAATTAACTAAGCTTACATTTCCTGACATTTAACATCAAAATGATAATAAATAGATAAATAATCAAGATAAATCTAGCGACATAGATTCAGCTCCAAGACTGGATTGATCTGTCACAATACACTGACTCCTGCCCTATGCAGTATCCAGTAAAATATACTAATGTACACCCATTATCTGTTAGCGTTAGTGTTACCCGATAATTACCTGAAACGAAATATTACCACGCCCATGGCCGGTTCTTATCTCGGGGTTTTATTATTCTCTTTCATTTCCAAGAAGACTATAGTTAGCAAATAAATAAAGTTTGATATTTGTATGCAAAACCAGCAGCGACACTAAAATAATATTACTCTTAGGTACGTATAGTAAAATTCATTTAATCGAGGTCCAATTTTGTAGTAAGTAAAGAAAAATTTTTCTGCGTCATTGGAGAGTAACTAATACTCCTCAGAATTTCCTATAGTTTCCATTTTCCTATAGCCTCTACTTCTTTTGTTTCAAAAATGAAATTTTAGCCTTACAAGTGTTATAACACCCGAGTTGGAAGAAACTATGCTACATGAAATTGAAGAAGACCCAAATACGAGTACTAGGAAGATCGCTGCAAATCTTAATATGAAATTAGTTTGGCCGTTCTGAAGCATCAACAGTTATACCAGTATCTTATACAAGGGGTTCAAGCCTTACTGCCGCAAGACTATTATGCTCGCCTATAATTTTGCCACTGGATACACACATACAATATGTCAGTGTGTTAGTAAAACTAACAGTTTGTTTAGAATCACAATTAATAATACAACTACAAATCGAGTACTATTTAATCTAAATATCACAAAAAAATGAGATCCTATCGATAATAAATTTTTAAGAGTACAGGTATATAAATCATAAGCTGGATATTTGATTAACATTGACGGACATAACATATCCTGGATATTTCATACCTAAATTGATTCTTACATTATGACAATAGAACATACAGTGATCTCGTGATCCAAGACTAGGAACTCGTAGTTCAAACGTATTCAACATAGATGCTGAATCAATTCGGTTGTGAAATAATGTATACGAAAGTGACAAACTCGCAAGCACTCTTCTGGTATGTAAAGAATCGAAATCAAATCTATGTAGCAACAAACTGTCGTTAAATTCCCTGCGTGCAGGCAGCACGGTAAGATAAAAACTTTAAAAAAACGCCTTTGAACTGATTCCACTAAATCAATGTACATTCTATAGAACAGGTACCAAATAATACTACATTATTCAAGTTTCGAGCGGACCAGAGAATAATAGAGGCATTTTAAAGCACCAACGTCATTAAAGTTTGATGAATTTCTAACAACAAAGCCAAATGTTTTATATGCAGTGTTAACTATTTGATTAATGTGATTGAAAAGGAAAATTTGCCATCCTTAACACTATTGCAACGTTTAAGAGCTGTAGCGTTGAGATTATAGTTAAACAAAATAGATTGAGTTTTAAGTGTAAATGGGCATATCCTGCACTTGTCACCATTCCTCAACTAAATCAATACTATCCTGTAAATTTAACCAGCCACTTGTAGAATGTATATTTAAGAAAAGTATTAAATCGTCGGCAAAAAACAAATGATTAGATCTTAGTTACAGAGACAATTCGTTAATAAATAAAATAAAAAATAATGATCGATGATACCCACACCTCCGCCACTGGTGCGTTTCTAAAGCTGGTAATTTTTTGTCTAAATATGTACACGGAATTTGGTTAAATTGTCTCAAGAGGTTTACAAATTAAAAACTGTTTTTTTTTAATGTTTGACATTCTGTAGCTGAACAATGGCTGTCTTAACACCCCAGATTTATATAACAAAAAACCCTTATTATTGGCCACAGAACACGCCCATGGATTTTTGACCTAAGAAACACCTGTATAGGATGCAACTTTACAGGTTTCTTTACAAAATTATTTTCCATTGCAGTTACGTTCTACGCCACTATTAATTTCATATAATTGATTTGAAAAGATTACAAATACAAGAAATCGGGTACTACCTAAAAACTGACTGCCCCTTAAGTTATATCAAGAAATTGCACATAAACATTTAAAGTGCGAAAAATATATATAATAGTACAGTTCTTCGCGACCCGTTACTTCATTGAAGAAGTTAACAAAAAAACAACCCAGTTCATCTCCTATATTCATATTTCTCAACACGATACGGACTAATGACAAAGTTAAATTATTTATGCAAATCTTCTGGCGAAGAAATGAGAAATGCCAGTCATAATGAGATAATGGGTTGGCCAATATGTCATTAACCAGAGATAAAAAAGCGCAACTATTTAAATATTATGCAAATCAACAAAAAAAAGAGCGTATTTTTTGCTGCGGGAACAAATTAAGGCGATTGCATTTTGTTTTTCGAATCCACTCGACTGTATTATCGAAGACAATGCAGATTTCCACACCTACTCCATGAAACAAACGCAGTTGCGGTCGTTGCGTAAACTAAAAGCAAGTTTTCCTACTTTATTAAAAAAAATTAATAATTATCAGAGGAGGAAGAAATTTCACGATAAATTTTTATTCCCGTAACCGTGTCGCAAGATATCCAGCTGTAAATAGAAGCAGGAAATAATTTATTCAATATCAATTCGCAATTATCGTTGTTAACTTATATAATAATTTATTCAAATCAGAGAATATAATAGAATATTATAAACACCAATGGTATAAAAGAAATAAGTACATGTGGTTTTCTACTGTATTATAATGTTGGATTAATAAAACAAACGAAGACAATGTATTGCGTAGAAATTAACATGTAATGAATCATAACAATTAACCATTTTGGTTACACTATCTCTAGTGCTGGTTGGGACAAAAAATTTTGCAAAACAGTGGTCAATTTGTAGACTTCTCACGACTTTTTTTTTAAATTTTGTCTTGTCCTGCAATTCGAGCTGTCATGACTTATCTTAACCTTGTCTTGAAGAAGAAGCAAGACAAGATGGTCACATTTCATTATTTCCTACGGCATTCCAAACCTAATCGTAAGCCGATAAACTAAAAACTAAAATAAATGCAAGCAATTGTTTACTTGAATTAATTACCCGTTTTTTTTTTTTGCTATTTATCACCCTGTTGGCAGGTGTTTAATTGAACATTAATTGACACTGAAACTTTAAAATGACATTTAAAAATATAGTAAACCAAATTCTTCCTATAAAGTTATTTTAAAACGCAATTGGCTCTATCTTACTTTCATGCAGTTGGTTTAAAAAGGTAACGACAAGCAATACTGACAAGCGCGGTAGAGCAGTGGACTGTTCAGTGGCGGAAGTCGACTATTTATTTGGCAACAAAATACTAATTACAAATTAGCAGTTTGGGAAACAAGTGTTGTTACACCTAAAGTGACTCCCAGTTAAGGCTACACCCTGCATTATAAAACAATTAGCCTCATTTTTTAAAATTAGGTATATCTCAGTATTTTCTGGAAATAGTCATTCTATAAAGTTGGAGCATATTTAATTATTATAACACAGGTTCAATACAGGGTGTTTTGAATTTGAGTGTCGATACTAAAAAGGCTCATATATCTAACTAAAATCAACAAAAAAAACTCGTATACATAGTCTAATACAAATAATTTTTCTAAAAATCCTTAAAAATGTAGGTAATGTGCGACAACTTTGTCATCTACCTACATTGTTACCTACATCTTCCTCCGTATTGTGGCAAAAAAAGTACAGAGTGATCAATTTCACTGAAGAAATGAATTTTTCTTGTAAACGGCTGAAGAGTGAGCGTTAGTTTGTTTGGGTTGACCAAGACTTGAAATTAAGGTAGATAAAGAAACCATAAGCAAGTGGCGCAGGTCTTCATGACGCCCGAAATTTTCTCTCAGAAGCATAGGTACAATTATTTTACAGATATTAAAAGAACTTTTTCCAAATAACTTTTTCTTGCGTTTATAATAGCACAAAAGATACAGAGCACTTATTTCAGAATATTTCGTTTACCACTTCCATCTCAATTTAGACCAAATGAACCTTGCAAAAACAGAAGGCAGTGTTTTAATTTTCTTATATTTTAATCTCAATTGTAAGCCTTTGAAGAAAACAAGTCTCTAACAAAGCTCTAAATCAACTGTTTTGTTAGTACAATCTTCATGCAGCAAAATAAAGGTACTTATATCTCTGTATATTATATTATCCAAACTATACATGTACATCTTATGTGTGGAAAGAGGTTGTATTTAATTTAAAGGAAGTTTGTACGAAGCTATTATTCGTTTTTTGTGTATGTCGATAATTTTTTAAGAGCTGTAGTTAGAAGTTAAAGACGTAACACTGAAAAACAGTAAAGTGTAATGACTTTTGCATTTCTAAATTAATTACTTGTATGTACATGTTAATAGCATGGCAACCTTAACGTAATAGGTTGATTAACGAAACGTATTTGATAAATAATACTGTTCAATAACTGGCATTTAACTTACTGAATATTATTCAGTCTCTTAATGTTTTCTTGATTAGGAAGTTAAAATTTTACTCTAATTATTAGAGATAACCCACATTAACAATAACTTATTAGTTAAATGAAGTGCCAGATAACATTTTACAACGCAAAAAGTACTAAAAGCAGACGAGAAATGCTAAAGCCTTAATTTTCGAACACTAAGAGTGAGCTTAACCATAACGTTCCTACAATCGGCCATCCGACGATTCTAAAGTCATTCTACGGTATTTCGATTTCGTAACAACGAATAAATTATCTTATTATTCGAGTTGATCAGCCGCAACCTTCACCGTTTCAAAAAAATACAGTTACGTTCACATTTCAATTGTTGCAAACGCAAATCCTCCATTAGAAAAAATCGCCACGAATAACAAACTATTAACGTCGATGTCAATAATCCGCGAAGCCATTAGCTCCAGCTTTTAATTTCATTTTATTAATGATATACGCGTTCGGCGTGGTAAATAAAAATATTTCCCATGAAGTGTTGGCATAATGAAGAGTTTTTTTTGTGGACGAAATTATCATTGAATCATTCCTCACATAACATGTAATTAATTATACGAAATACGAGTAGGTATTAACAATTTAACACTGTATATAGTAATTTCAGCAGCTGGTACACGTTCTAAAATCGCGTGAGCTCCTAAAGTGTGGCCTCCACATTTCAAATGAACTGCATCAACGAAAGGAGGCTATAAAGATGGTTTGTTGTACTCTTCAACCTTCAACGGTTTAAGCAAGATAAGAAAGAATGAAGAAATAATAGTGTAATATTTAAAGAAGTATGAAGAGAACCAAAATAGCTATGTTATTATTATACTAACTACGCAAAAATCACTGTTTTTTTAATTGCGCGTGAAAATGTGAATTTTCAGAGACAGTAGGTTGAGACAAAAAATCATTCAAAAGCGCCATAAAACACTAATTTCGCACACGAAATATAAACAATATTTTTTATCTAACTGTCCAAAACATTTACTACTGTAGGTTTTTTTTATAGTGTTTTGAACACATTTGGTAACTAATTTGAGTTACAAAAAGTTAAATTTTGCCTAACTAATGCAGGAAAAATTCTCCCGCACACAACAAATACATAATAATTCTTGACCTAACTATATCTGGTTATCACTATGATTGATTATCACAACTTAACAAATTTAGCATGTCAACCTTTTCACTATCTGGATAATGCGCCATGTTTTATTTAATCACACTGTATTTCAGGAAAAATATTAATTAAATACACAAGACAGTTAACAGAAATCCGTGGAAATAATAAAAAGATTTAAATACGTTAGTGCCGCAACTCTTAAAACAGATGCGTCAAACAGTGCATTACCATTAGCTTAGTTCGGTTTCAGAAGATGCAAAAGTATCTCATTAACTTTCAATTTACGTGTATTGAAATTATCCAATCCTTTTCCACCATAACCTCTTCGTCGACTTCGATTGTCAATCCAAGAGGGTGGGGCTGGAGCGGGACATTTCGCCTACTGCTCGTGACATCTACCTGTTACCTGTGCCTACGAGCCCGGTTTCTTTTTTGCATGCGATTGACACTGCTGCTAAATATTTTACTTTGCCTTCTCTTGATATTGAACGCATACATCAAGATAGTTATTTTGTTATTCCATGTTTTGTGTTTATTTTTAAAATCTATTTCACCCACTAACTACGAAGTACGAAATGGTTAGCACTGACATGTTGTTTGTGGTTATGTGGCGAAAATTAAGGAGTTGTGTGAAAATTATAGTTTTTTCATTATTTTTCATACAATAATTGAAGGGGATAATTTGTGATAATATTTCTAACAGTGTACAACGGTATTAACTTTTGAAATGTGTTTAAATAGTCGGTTTCTCAGTAAGTAGGTGAGCTTTTATGCACGTTTATGGATAATTTTTGGAATTATTGAACAAAGTAATTTCCTAAATGCTTTAATTGATAGTATCGAAAATTCATATTTTAATCGTTTATGATAATTTTACTTTACTTATTGCTAAAAACAAGTGTTTTTAAATTAGAAACAACCGCAAAAATTGAATTTACGTTAAAAAATTATTTGTCTTACAGACGATATGGTAACCTCGCCTTCAGTAAATCCTATGGTCTATTTTATTAGGTTATGGTGGTCTATCTGGTCAGCAGTCTTCAAAATTTAAAAAAAAATAATATCCGTAAATATTTGAAATTTTTAAAAATGACTTTCATTAGACTCAACTATATGACAAACTACACCTGTAGTTAAAATATTTGCACTTATTTAAGGTTCATGTATAAGCTGAAAAAATGTTAGTTCTTGACGACGACATGCTCCACTGATACCAATAATCAACACTATCTAAAATAAAATACAATTTCAATATTTGGAGTCAAGTGTGTAAATTTACACTTTACCTTCATTATCAAATAGGTTTTAAACCCGCTTTTTAAAAAAAAAAATCGACTTCTGATTTTCTTCTGGATCTATGTTCTACCGACATTCGTTTAAGGAAAGCAATTAAACTTGGAAATTTCATTATGTCAATATTCTTTTTCACCGACAATGTAAAGACTACATAATGTAGACCGTTTGTTCAAAATAGGCTAGCAGAGATGCCTCAGTGATAATCCAATCTTCAAATAAACGATACGCTCATTCATATTTATCTTATTTATCTTTTTCGGCAATAATGATTGAATCGTGATTTTTGATTATTCTTCTACATCATGCATACTATCATTGTAAGCAGAAGATCTTGACATTTTTCATAAATCACTGACACAGTAATATCAGCGAAAACCTAATAAACAAACTAGTTTCTATTTCAAAATTCCCTCAGGATCCTTGATTCGTATTTTCGAAATTCACAGTTTTCATTAACAAATTATGATACCTATGACGTTTTATAGTTTTTATTTATATTCAAGAATCTCAGTCGGTATGATCGTTAGAAAAATAATAATTACTATGAAAGATGGGTATACCGGTAAATTTTTGAGTCCGCACATAGAAATACCTTGTATAATGTTTGAATGAACGTATTTATCATCAGTACTCATTACATACTTCTTTTATGCATTTAAATTCCCAGTTGGTAATCTTCAGCATCATTTTTTTAGTTTCACTTGCAACTGATTTGCATGCTACAATGAAGTCATGTGGATATGCCTCTATTTGCATGTACCTGTCCGAATGCGTTTGAAGGAAAAACCCAAACAAATCAGCATTTACATAGCGGGCGGGAGTGCATTGTTTTTGTTTCGTATATGCGTATGCGCGACGCATTCGTAAATAAACTGATATTTTTTTTTAAAGGTGATGGTAGGCGATTTGCCAACACGCAGCCGAGAACCGCGATGTGTGTTATCAACAGTGAAAACAAAAAAATAAATACGTTACATCAAAGTTTACATCTTGACACACATTCAAGAAGATTGAGAAATTTGGAACAATACAAAAATAACACTTTTTAATAATTTTTTTCAAGCAACCCAAAAATATACGAAAAAAAATCCTGCAAAGTTTAAAACATATTTATTATTTTACATGTTTTTGATGTTACCACAGTATACAGTGCTTTCGAAAAATAACGAATAAATTCATTATTTTTTAAATTGAGAAGTTTTCAAAAAAATCTCCGGGCACGTCGATTTTGTTTTTTAAAAAGGCACTTTTTGACATACGACCCACATTTGTGACGTCATCGTTGTTCGATATATGACGTCATCGACAATTTTTTTAAATAGCAACCCCCTAATTTTGATCATGGATTTATTTCAGTTTTAAACATAAAAAAGGATACTACCCAATAAGTTTTTTATTTAAATTTTATTATTTTATTTTGAGAAAAAGATATACAAAGATACAATAAACATATAATAGTTACAGCGAGTCATTCCCGGATTTCGACTTCCACCTTTGTACACGCGCTGCTTACACGTCAGTGTTTAAGACAAACTGACGGATAGCGGATGTCTCGCGCAGCCAGAAATGGATGGATGGTCGATGCTTGACTTATTTACTGTGATGTTACCTGTTATGTTGAATTTGCAGTTGGTTCTTGTGGACTTGAGATGGTGGACTGCACCAATAGCTTGTAATTGAATTCTTTTGAATTAATTGACAAATTTTTATTTAGTTTTCATGTAACTAATACACAAATTACTTGCAATGACAATACAATACAAATCATAATAATTATTGTGACACTTTACTACTTGATTCACATACGCTTGTATGTAATATTGGAATATTACCATCTCATGTAAAAACCGAAACTTCAGTGAAAATCTATGTGAATAGCTAAAAATGTAGTCTAATTTTTTTTATTTATAATCATTCATCTTAAAATATCTAACGGTGTTTTAATCAGCTTTATAATAATATCTATAAATCCACTATATCCCATGTTCTATTCGAAGTATAACTAATAATCAAAGACGAATTAATTATGAATTTTTGCGAATATCTAAAAAGGACTTATTCGTAAAATAAATTTATTCACTAATAAATGCCAAAAATAATATGATGTCCCGACAATAATTTGTAGACAAATGAATTTATTCGAATAATGCTCAACTCTCGAGTACACTAAATACTATTATGGGCGTCACAAGATTTTGAACAAGACAGACTAAATAACTAACTATTAGACATTTGTCCTCGAGTGGACGGTGGGGTTATTTTTTTCAGTGTTTAACGTAATTGGAATTATTAAAATCGAACGCAGTTTATGGGCGTTGATGAAAAAAAATGTTTTAAGAAGGACAACCGCAATAATGTAGACAGTCGAAGGCAAGATAGAACTTAAAGCGGGTAACTTTCCTAATATTTAATATAGACATGGCATTACAAGTAAGTACGTATTTCCTGAAGGAGCAATGCTTTTCATCACAAGTGTTATAGGAATAAGATTACGCGAAGAAACGTCGCTTTCCTAATTGTTCTGTTTGTATCAGTTTCAAATGTGTATATTTATATAAAAATGTAGCTACCGCTATAAAAATCTAACAAAGGCACATTGCCATTTTTATAAATTTTACACAAAATGCGTTAAAAATGATTAATAATAAAAATATACACGATCCATGTAATACTTATCAACACTATTTTAAAAATATTCAATTCCTAAGGATAGAGAACACTATCCCTACCCCAGATTGGTTGTGCAGACGCAACTGCAGCATAGATTACCTACCCCTAGTATAGGTTAATCTGTGCAATGTAAAAAAAGTTTCTGTGTAAGTGAGATTTACCAGTGTGTAATTTAGTGTGTAAAACCTCCATGTTAATACAGACTATGAGTTTCTTCTTCGTTTTACACAAAATGTGTTAAAATTACTAGTATATACTGAATTTGTGTAATATTTACCAGTGATGTGTTAAGAGTACGCCATTTTGTGTAAACTTAACAGACCTCTGTGTTCTATATGTTCTATATCCCTACTTCTGGCTAGTTGAACACAACTGCGCAGCTGCAGTATATCAGCTGTTCCAACACAAGTCACTACGCCATGTTGGCCGTGTAGCGGTGTTGTGCTCAGTTACCTTTCGTTCGTCGGGTTCAAATGGAGAACATTTAAATTTGAATTGAGGTTTGATCAAAGAAAGTGGTAAGTATTTAGCTACTGTTAGACCTTTGAGTGTCCGCATTAATGAACATTTAAAGAGAACTGATAAATCAACTTTTGGACATCATATTAATTTTACTAATCATTCTTTTTACCAACAGTTAACAGTAAAATACTTCACAATATAAATAATGTAGATTTTCATAAAATTAATTTATTACAAGATTTTAAAAGAAATTAAAAAAAAAACCTATTAATTCACTGACTGTGTCAACAGTCAGGTTATTTAAATTGTAATTTCAAACCACTATTTAAGTATCTTTGGGAATCTCATTGGGTAATAGTCAGTAGTTTTATTTTTAATTAGGTATTGGTATTAACTTTTTAATTTTCACAGTCGGTAATCATTCTAACTAAAATGTCAAATTCAATTTATATATTTATAGTTTCACTCTTTACCTTTGTTAAATTGTAAGATTAGCTCTGATGATGGCTGTTTGAAGCCGAAAGCGCTTAAATAAGATTTTGAAAATACAAATACACACTTTAAAATACACAAAATTTGGATTTTCTTTTTATAACTCACCGAAGTGTGTACTCAAGATGCATTGGTTTTTTATCTAATTGAAACTAATGTGTAAACCTTACACCTTTCATGACACACACAACACTGAAATACAAAGAAATATGTAAAAATATACACAATCCTGTGCAGACGATTAACACATGGAACATGGTTGTGACCTTTTGTGATAAAATATCATTATTATTTTTTAAGAAAATCAAAGTGGATGTTACGGAACACACCCTACATTTTTATCACAGAATCTAGAGTATCAATTTAGAAGATATATTAGTTAACCTAAACAACAATGGTAAATACTACGGTTTCACGATTCCGACGTACAACAACAAAGTGAAAGTTTCTACTTGTTCGATAAACTTTGCTCTTTACTACGTAAAATACAACCAACAGTCGCCGGTTTAGAAACCGTCTCCCAATGATCGCAACGTGAACTTATTCCACTTCACCTTTACGTACCCAGTCGTAACGATATGCGTATCATAACCAGTCAAGGTGACGACTGAACTGACGATAGAGATGAATATTAACACCGATATTAACAATGTCGAATTGACAGGTGCCCCGTAACTCGATTGTTTATGACTTTTAAAACGCATGGGCGTCCTTCAGGGCCGCATTATGCTTAAACAAAATTAATTAATTAGTTAATTAGTATCTACAAGCACAATGAATGTTGCAGATTGCTCATTTTCGATGATTTTACTGGGCATTTTAAAAATTACTGAAGATAACTCTGTATTCGCAATAATGTGCTACTTTTTAGAGAAACAAGTGAATATGTTGCATAGCACTCTTCGTTTCTGATTTATAAGGAGAGCCGCTCTTATTATATATCTACGGATAACATTTTGGCGTATCTAAAATCTGATTTCCATCATTTTTTTCCACATAATTCAATGGTGTACTTAGTTTATTATAGAGATAATATTTTTCACGTTATAGACCAAAGTTGTTTTTTTAATGAAACGTCCTATATCTTTTTCCATAATTTAATTCAGTGGCGGCTCGTCGTATGAAGCAACTAAGGCCGGGCCTCACTGTATATTTTAATACCCCATAATTTCCAATCCGATTGCCTACTACATTTATCAAAAATCAATGTAATGAAATAAAATAATTGCTTCAATCTTAGCTCTCGTATGTTATAACGTACCTCTGGTTTACATTTCAATATCCCGCCGTTTCTGTTTCTACCCGCGTGGAGAGTTCGGATCACTCACCAATCCCACCACAGTGAGGCCGAATTTTCCGAGCCTCAAATTGCGTCGCACATGTTTATACGTGAGACGGTTAATGTCCGCTCGAGACTGAGGCCCGATTTCTGGTGCCTCAAGTTTTTAGTTCAACGGCAAATGGACGATGTGATAGTGGCTAGTGACCGTAGGTAACTTGTGAACTGTAAATTATTTACGTGTGTGACGCGATTAATTGATTGTTCAAGTGTTAACACTTTTATTTATGTATTTAGAATTTCCAGTGGATAGTGTTAGTGGTTGATTAGTTGAATGTGACTTCTTAAATATTCTGAAGATTAGGTGGTAAGCGCGGTGGTAAAGTTTTAGGGACAAGGCAGGTACGATTAATTTAAATAAATAAAAAATAACTTACAAGGTAAGACTAAATTTAACATAGAATAGGAACCTAATTTAAATATATATTATCGATAGGCTCGTCGATAATTACTGATAATAATGAATCCCTCTTACGACATTGTTTTATCTGTATTTGAAACGCCTTTTCCGATACGTAATGAAGTAGAGAAACGACAAATTTTGAATAGTCGGCCAACGCTTTAAAATATCCCGAATATGCAAACAAATTTCCGGAAATATCGTTTGATTGTTTACTACAAATGTATCCAAACATATTTGACATAGATAAGTTGAAAAACGAACTTTATGTTTTGTATTGAGACGAACAATTTTATAATTTAAAAGTTCAGAAAACGATAGAAATATTATACAAGGAATTTAAAATGATATTTTCGGAAACACACAAATTATTTTGCTTAGTTTTAACAATTCCTGCAATAAGTATTTCAGTAGAACGAAACTTTTCGTGCCTTAAGCGCATTAAGACTTACTTAAGAAATACGATGACACAAGAGCGCTTAAACAACTTATCGATGATGGCTATAAAAAAAGAAACTGTTGCAAAGCCTTTGATTCCCAATTTTATTAAGACATTATAAATAAATTTGCGAATTTAAAAGACCGACGAATAGACTTGTTTTATAAGAAGTGAAAGTATTAAAACATTTTTGGTAAAAGTGGATTTGTTTTGTATGTAAACAGATAAGTAGTTAAAAATTGGTTTTTATATTTTTTCATATTTTTTAGTGTTTTTAAATTTTTTAAATTATTAGATGCTGAAACATATATTTTTTTCTATTATTTATATTGTAAATAAAAATCGGAGTTCTGATGTTATTTAGTTTTTTAATTTATGGTTATAGTAGGGCTATTGGCGAAGACCTCCATAATAAAAAATGGTCAACGGAATTCATATTTAGGTATTATTTGGGCCTCACCTCTACCTCAACAAAGTTGACCTGTCTGAGCAATTTTTACAAAAATTATCAGTTTCAAAATAAAGGTATTCTAAAAACGCAAATTCGAAAGCAAACAGGAACATAATTAACAAATTAAATAGTAGATGAGCTTCCGTATCAGTATCTTGAAATTTTGGGATGTTATTATGAAGATTTTAGATGAAATTCAGATGTTTTATTTGTTTTTAATTGTGGGATTTTGTACTCGTTCACAGCTTATTTACTAACCTTAACCTAAAAATGTCTTACATTTAATTTTTGTTAAGCTACATACTTTTGTTTTCTATACTGTAAAAAAATTGCTGTGTAAACACAAATAACACTGAAATGTATGAATGTTAGACATAACATTTGTTATATTAACACAGTGAATCGTGTTAAACCTGCTACATACATTGTGTAAAAATATACACAATCTCGTGTGGATCTCGATCAAAACAGTATTGTGTTAAAAGGTGTAATTATTTTTTTGCAGCGTATTTTGTCGAATAACCATTTTCTAACCAACCCATGACATTTTCTGCATCTGACACAAAACTTTAACCTATTATATAACCGTGTGGGACGATACGCCATCTCTGACCCAAAAAATTCGTCCTATTATTCTTCGACGTATCAGTCATTGTTATATATAGCCGTTAGGTGCAGTTGTTGCAATTAATTATCTAAATAGTTAAGACAATGTGGGAGTTAATATAAAATTAATGCAAGAACGATTGTTATGGGCCAATCTTGCACCTTCAACTACAATAGATCAAGGCCGGTGTCCCCAAAATTCCTCGTAGAAGGAAATCGACTATGGGTCAAGTTTCACGGACGCAATCTACTAATTATGCGTAAAAAATTAGACACACTTCTGAAACTGAGCGAACATATTCGTTGTAGAATGCTTAGGCCAATAAAAAACTCAATACAATTTGCTTAAAAAAGGAGCATACCTAAATATTAGAATGGCGGCAATATTGTGTAGCAATTAAGAATATATTTAAGTATAAATAGATAAGGATTAAGTTGATAATATAATTTTAATTTTTTTCATATAACTTCTGAAATATAATAACAATTTCAATTATTCAGCCCTGACAGGTTTCTGTGTCATGAGTGCGTCTATATTGTTTTTTTTTATTGTTTTTATTTTATATGATTTGGTTTTAGCCATTTAGCTAATTGTAAAATACCTCTGTTCTCTCTCAGTTTCACATAGCCCAATGTTACTTACAGAAATATAATCGATATAGCATCTTTCAATGTCGAAATCCACGCAAAATGCTGGCGCAAATGGCAATTAATTTGATATCTATCAGCCATGAAATTATTTCTATACCCACATGGCACCTGTGACACGAAATGTGGCAGTAGACAGATAATGATAAATGACAATTACAACTTTACTCATTTAACAGTCACAGAAACATTTGAAAAATGATTTTAATATTTTTTAGTTGGCGGTGACAGTGAAAAAATAGTAATAAACCATCCCTTCACACGTAAATTTTAAAACATTTCTAATAAGTGAAAATATAAATTGGCAATACAGATTTATCACAATTATGAGTATTTTTTCTAAATTGTTTGAAACTGTGCTTCACAATTTGAATTATTTATATGTCCAGAAAGTTATTAATTCTTATCAATAAAGTTTATGAAAAATAGACCAACTGTGGTTAATTTCATGTTATCCTAGTATGTATCTCAGCACTTCCGACCGAAATCCTGAAGTCAACGTGTTATATAACTTCTCGAAGACACTCGATTGTCTAATTCAAAAGCTCATGTTTTTTGGTTTACCTAATTTGTCATTACAATTGTTTAAGTTTTATTTAGATCGTAGACAATTGCGTAGTTGTACACAGACAGAGACAGATTGGGTGTGCTTCAGGGGCCGATTTTTGGTCTCGTATTTCTCATGATTTGTATCAATGACTATCTTGATCTTGTGTTGATCTTATTATAAAATATACTTTTACTTTTCATATATCATATTTCTAAAGAATTCAGAATAACTATAATATTGCATTTTGATTTATATAACTTGTACAGATACAGGGCGACCTAAGACTAATGATACAAATAATTTCAGATATTAGAGTTTTAAAGAAATTATTTTTAACTTCCGCCGTCGTGAATGGCCCTGTATGTCTACTGTTCAAATTAAGTTCTACTATCAAAAGTTTAGGACATATGTCTATTGGATAACATTAAGTAATGTATATTAACGAAATTTCATAATTACTTGGAAATTCTGCATATATACAATGGAAAAATTGAACTATTATCCAATAACAGAAGAAACAATGTACTATTTTAATCAAAATGGCGTTTGTCCTGGACAATTTCGTGGAAAAATAAGCCTAAATACGGTATTTAAAATTTTATTAATTAATTTTATTCTGGCTACGACCCCAGATGCACTTTCTGTGTGATTTTACTTTGCAACTTTTTTCAATGCCATTGCTTATGAAAATCAATGGCAAAGCAAAACATTACATTTTTTTCATTTATTGTATTCAGCACGTCATTCCGATTCCAAATAATAACAAGTTCTGTATTTACTCCTACAATTTATGAGATGTACTATCGTTTGCAATAATAATGACACTCATTAAAATGAATTTTGCGATTTCTTTAGAACTTTTGATGTATTTGTAATGGAATCTACTTAACATTTTTAATATTAGTTATTAGTTGTTTCACTCACGGACAGAGATTTAATGAAATTTCTACTCAGAACTTCCAGTTCAAAAACTGTTTTAAGAGAGTGTCAATATTATTGCAAACGATTGTACAATGTTATTTAACATTTATAAAATTTTCTGACTTCATTACATCAAATTACCTGTTTTATTCATAATAAATAAAAGTGATAAAAGATTTTTTTAAATGGTCAAAGAGAAATAAGTAGTAGTAACAAAAAATTAAAAAATTAATTAAAATAAAAAAATAATAAATGTTATACAGTGTGTCCACAAATGGAGTTGACAGAAGGAATTTTTTTTTTGTTTTCGACTTTATCGAAAAATGTCACTTTATTATTTTACACAACATTTTTATAAAACAAATCTGTTTATAACCCGAAATAGAATCCTAATACAAATTTTAAAATCAAAATCTCAACTACACACTTTACGAAGAGTTTGTTATTTCTTCTCGTATGCGCTCTTTTAATATTATGTGGCAGATCATTTGAATAAACCTTTTGTTTTAGGAAAACAGTTAAAGGACGTAAGGTCAGGTGGTCTAACAGGATAATGGGCCAAACCATTGTCTGAGCAAGGCTGTAAAATGAGCAGGACAGCAATCCTGTTGCCAAAACAGGTTTTTCCGTACTTCTGGCTCTCAAGTATTTAAAAATGGTAAGTCAAATGTTTCCAAAATGTTTTGGCAACAGGACGGCTGTCCTGCTCAGAGGAAGATTTGGCCCAATCATAACCTTACACCCCTTGCCTTTTTTTTTCGACGTGCTTTAAAACAAAACATTTATTCAAATTTTTGCCACATAATAGGGAAGTATTAAAAGAGCACATACGCCAAGGAATACATGAACAGAATGAGCCGCTAGTTATTCGAAAAATTTATTAAGTTAGCGGAAAAATATGTTGAGGTGAGAGGAGAATTTTGATTTTAAAATTTGTATTAGCACTCTATTTGAAGTTATAAAAAGATTTGTTTTATAAAAAATGTTGTATACAATAATAAACAATGGTACTTTTCTGATTTTCTTAATTTATGAGCACCCTGTATATCTGATCTAAGACGTTTCTATGGCAGTCTCATTTTTTTTCGAGAAGCAGAACTTTTTATAAAGAGTGAAATTTTTCTATAAACTCAAAAACAAAAGAGTTTCTCCTTCTGTCAGCTCCATCCGTGGACACAATGTATAATATTATTAATTACTTGTATTTATTATTTTTCATATTAAAACAAGTAGTTTAATGTGAAATCAGATGGCATAATTTTATAAATACCTCAAGTAAAACCCTCTACCTGGACGTAACCAACAGTATTGTCGCGGATCTATGTTGGAAACACAGAAATAAGTTACGTTTAACAATACCGTAAGCTCACCACATCACAATTAATAATTATGGTTATGTTAAAAACGGAAAACAGACACCTGCTTTGACTACCTGTATTTATTGCCACCTGGTAATTTATTAAAGTTAATAATTTAATTATAATGTGATTGTTGCCGCCAGACACATGTTCTGACCTTTCAATATGTTTGAAAGCTTACCCTGTAATACATTTCAAAGCAATATAAAACTTAATCATTAGGTACCGTCATGATTATCAACGAAATCATCAACAACACGACAATTCCACAACGGTAGAAGTCATATTATTTTCTGCACCACCACGAGTGGGTCAGATGTGTGCCAGGTGAACGGAAGCCGACTGCAACAAATAACTGACATTCGCGTCGATCCAACAAACCGGAGCTGGAAATATCGGTTACGGTCCTGCAAGTGAGTCAGTAGTGGCAGCACCACTTGTACCTGTCATCTCGTGCTCCACTTAGCAGAGCCGCCGGCTGTACGGATGGCCGACGGTCTTCCTTCCTTAGCAATTAGAATGTAACCATCGCCTCTCGAGTCGGTTAACCCTAGGTGACGTAACCTCGAAGCGGCTTTCCTCGGTCGGTTTCCCAATTGAGCCGTACGTATTCATAATTCGTTGCGCCAGCTTAATGTCAATTGTCAATTAACCGGGATTACACGGAATTGGAGATCGTGAGAGGAGGGAAAGGAGGACGCGACGGTCGTTCAGATCTTAACTGATCTTTACGTTTGAAAGGAGCGGTACACTTAAACTAGCGGTTTCTATATTAAGGGCCCCGACATAGGACTTTCTATAATGACAAATGATTTTAAACTTTATTTGATACGATCTTATTAGACTAAAGGTATTCTAGTGTAACATACCCGGGTTCGTTCAACATTGCTGAAAGAGGAAGTATTTGGCCAATAATCGAGAAGATTTACCTACGTTGTATTTATTTATATTATTTATTAACTTACCTCGAATATGCTACATATTTACGAAATTAGGGAGAGTTGAGTAGTTTTTAATAAAACAAAACAAATTACTAAATACACCTCGTTTATTAGTTTTCTGTCAATGGTGTAACAGCCTACCTAACCACCTATCAGTGTCGTACTCAGCCTTGAATTCACGGGGGAAAAGAGCACGACAGAGAAAACCCCGATCACAATTCAAAGATCCGCTGTCGCTATTGCAACGGTAATAATAATGATGACAATAATAAAAATGTATCTGTACTTCAGTACTTAAATACACGGTAATATAATCGTAATTCTACATATAAAAACTGAAGAGTGTTTTGGTTAGTTAGCCGACTTGCGTCAGAAGGTACTGAGGTCCCATACGGGAGGCTACCCAGCTAGTAGTTGAGGGGTTGAACAAAAATCTCAAATCATATCTCATGCATCATATGTTTTATCGGATGTTTGTCCAGTCAGGGGAGAAAATATTAATAGAATCACCAAGGCTCTTACAAACATCTGACAAGCAAACCGCTAATTCAAGTAATAAAGTAGTAGTCGTAGATGATTAATAATAACTTACAATACCATTTATAACAGCGTAACTTCGACTCAAACTAAAGTTATACATATAATTTCAACAATAAATCAACAAGTACTGTCTTACCTCAAAATTATAATAAAATATAATGAAACTGTAATAAAATATTGAACAGACAAGAAAATAATAAAAGGAACACAATGACATTCAATCTTTAAATACAATACACAGAAACAAGTTACTGACCTGTAAAATTAGAACAGATGCACTATTTATCAACATTCACTGTATTCCAGCCAACCTGCCGAAGTCTTCAAACCCAACTAACTACCCGGTGAATCTCGCCCCGCGTTCCCGTGTTTATTATTGCTTCCTCTCCAGTCGCCCCTCTAGCTAATGCGTATATAATATTCTATACAAAGTCTTATGCATTCAGCAGTACAGATATGACAAAATAATATTTGGATGGATTCCCAGAGTACACAGAGTGGAACGTTTTTCATGACTCACCATTGGCATCTAAGAAACGGTAAAATATACAGGGTGTCTCAAATTAAAAAAAATGCGTCTGGTCATTAGGATAAGTCAAACAACAATCCCAGATCCGTTGCCGTTGCTGAAATATTGTGGAAAAACTGAAAATATCGATTTTAGAAAATGCCATCTGGCGTCATTATTTCTCAACAAAAAGTATTGAAATTTGGTACAGAGATAAGAATATCGAGGAATGGATTCTCGTCGAATGAAAATTTCTAAGGCCACTATTTTCGGTTATGCAGCATTAAATTTTTTTTGTTACGGACGCCATATTGGATCTTGATTATGGCATCCATAAGGAAGAAAAAAAATAACTGAACAATTGGAATATTCCATAACTAAAACTAGTGAAAGCAAAAATTTTCTTTGGCCGAAAATCGATTGTACCCCCTACATACTTTACGGTTTCGTTATATCAATGGTGTCATGAAAAACGGACAATCCTGTATATATAAAAATTACCTCGGTTAATATGAACAGAATTATTGCTAATTAGATGACTTTGTATTGTGATCGTTGATATATTTAAGTTTTATAATTCGTCTGGTGATAGTAATGAAAAGAAAAACTGGGTTTGTACATACTGCCAACGTTCCGGCTTATATTGAAGCCTTCTTCAGGCCACTAAAAGCGAAATACCTGTACCACATCTTTGTCGATTTTAGATATATAATATACACAAACTAGTAAACTCAAATCGAACTCAGGTCTCAATGTTTGTATCGACTGTACCACAATATATGCTAATAGTTGAGTTATTGCGTTAGTTCTCGGCCATAACGCTTGTAAATTTAATATATTTTTTTATATGCACAAACTAAGCATCGAAGACACGCCCAGGCAAAGGGGTTTCTGTAGTTTATGGGGTTCTTGCCACCGCTATCTTGATGTACGTAACAAAAGATTCAGCCGGCCGAGAATAAAAGGAACACATCCTTGCGTTAGACATTGTGCAATGCCTCGCAGCTCGTTTTCCATTAAAAATTGCTATAGATAGTCCACCATATACAGAGTGGTGGAAAAAAGTCACAAGCATAGTAGAGGAGGACATAGATCCGTAAAAATTATGTAACGTTATCCAAAGTAAATGATCATCAGTCACAAGACTGACTTAAAATAACGACCTTGAACTTCCTATGAAAACGACGAGATCATGAAGTTTATTTAAAATTTGACATTTTCGTAAAAGAACGATTAATTATGTGTTCTGCACAGTCAGCTGTACTGCTGGTTAAAATAATTGTACTTATTTAAGGTTCACCCTAGCGTATTTCTAGCGTTCCTTCATAAAGTCAAATGTCAGATGTGGGAGCCACTAGCAGTAATTTACCTCGAAATTTAAATGAAAACCCAAACATCATCTATGAGTAACCACTTCCTGGGGAAAGTGATCCGTCTGGCGTGCGGAAACGCAGCAACTTCGTTTTCTACACGCGACCGACGTTGCCGCAACCGCCACCGGTATGTCGTCAATAATTGTATCCGCAGCTCCCGATAAAAAACCAAAGTTAATGCCTTGGGAGAAATTCAGGCGGTTGATTATTACGAAAACATCCGGACTAAACGTGCGGCTACAGCTGGATAGCGCGCGGCACGGATTAAAGATGATTCCATCGGCCTCATCTGGGATAATTATTGACCCCGAGGGAAGAGCTGCCAGATCGTCAGGGCCATTTGTCATAGAGTCTGGCGGAGAGGTCTGAGAAATTGCGCGATCGCTGTGGTATATCGAGCGGACTGAAGGAATTTGATAGGTACCTCAAAAGAACGGAGCAAATAATTATACAAACATTTTTGGTTACAACTATCAGATTAATTACCGACCTATCATTATTCTTTCTAATTGTGAAGATATTTGAGACAGATGTATACACAATTATTTTAATAAAGTAAAGAATTACTTCATCGAATCACCCTTAATATGTTGTGTCACGGTACACGATATCAAATTTGTTAATTTGACACAGTTGATAACAAATTATTGTTAATATAGTATAAACCCGATTATTTGGGTTTCAGTGACGGCTTACTTAAAGTGGTATTAATAGTCCGTCTCCGGTCGCCAGAGAGCGGCACTGTATTCATTATCCGTCCGAAATTATTTGAATTTCATTATAAGATTCGCACAATTTCGGTTCGGAGATCGCTAGTCTTTTCCCATCATATATTTCACAACGTAAACTGTACTCTAGTACTTTCTTAATCACTGTGTACCCCAAGGATCTAACCTGGAACCATTTCTCTTTGTTTCGTTTATTAATGATTTATTTATATCAAATCACAAAAATGTATAGATTTAGTTAAAGAATGGTGTTCAGAAAATCGGTTACCAATTAATATTGGTAAGTGCGGTTCATTTATTCTTAAAACTCAGTCCATTTTATGTAAATCATGTAAACGCCTCTGAAACGTTGTAATAGTGTTAGCTTTGCAGAATATTGCAGATATTTAAATTAACCGAACATTTGCACATTAAATAACTGGATCATTTTGATTTTTTTTCCAAAATGGTAAAGTTTGGGATCCATCTCTAACTAGCAAAATGGAACTTTAAGTGAATTATTTTATAATTATCCAATAGCGTTGTTGAATGAACAGTTTGATTTTATAGAGCAAATAATTGTGATAATTTTTTTCCTGCAGAAACTGAGTGTTTTATAGAACAAATCATTTTCAGTTCTTTAAAATTTTCATAAAGGTATTTATAATGCGTTATACAACATTTAAAATAATTATATTATATGGTTTGTAAACATATTGTGAATGAGTCGTATATTTTTGACAAATGATTTTTAATTATAACCTTTTAAAATAGCTGTAGAGGTCCAGGGCGTCTATGATGTATTGCAGCAGTGTGGTGTATCACACCATACTATCTACAGCGTGTCCAAGTATTAATACCAAGTGATTGGAAGAAGAAGACCGGTACCATGGTACCTTGGACTTCTTTTGTGGGGATATTTAAAAATTGAAATGTATCGCACCGAAATGGACACTATTGCTGATTTACGTAAACGTATCATAGCTGCTGCCGATAACTTACGAGTTCAGTTAGTTTATAGAAGCTGAGTAAAACGGGTCCAAAGTTTTGTTGTTGTAACATTAGTGATGTCAAAACTATTTTTTAAAGTAAAATCACAAATTAATTCTATTAATAATTAATAACAATAGGGGCAGCAGTTGAATTTGCTGTATAAAATAGATGTTATAAAATGCTATTTATTCCTTTCCTTGGAAATGATTTGGATGTAATATTCTTCACTAAAAAATATAGTCTTTCTTTAAATAATACGAAAATGCAGACTACAAAACGTTTTTATAGTTGCTGTGTAAAATTGTTTTAAAAATGTATACACTTTTTATAGAACTGTGTTTTATAACGGTGGGTTCTTTTTGATTCTATAAGTATCGTACAAAGGCAGCTAACCACGTTATAGGCATTTGAAGCTCCTATAAAATTTATTTTATAGCAATTTATGCAATCTCTCAAGCTCAATAAAATTTATTTTGCTAGTTGGGATGCTATATAAGGTTTCTTTTGAATATTTCGATATATATTATCAATTATCACTTTCCCAAGCAACAAAACGCTATGTTTGCCTATCTGTCGCATAGAAGCATACCTTATACATAATGCCCTTGAAATTATAGTTTTTATCGCGTTTAAAAGCATGAATACCCGATAGATTACGGCCGTAAATCAGTACCGTGAAATGGTTTTTACGGAGGACTAGCTGAATGGGAAATTTATCATTTACTACCGCACCTAAGCCGCGAAGAAAACTGTTGCGAATCCATAAATATCGGATAAGTAAGCGGTTATAAATTTATAGGAAATCGCACCGATGTTTCTTAAATGTAACCTCGTTTTTTTTTTCTCTCTTAAAGAACTGTTTCGAAATGCCGAAACAAAGACCTTTTGTGGAGCAATCATCAACTGTATTTTTTATAAGTTGCGTAAGACAGCGTAGTTATGTAATAGGATCGATTTCTAACATTACGGTCAATTTCATCTTTTGGTGAATTGATTAGAAACATACTTTGCAAGCAGATATAGTAATCTCGTTCAATTTGTTCTGTAAAAGTATGATGCAAGAAATGATCACGCGGTGATAAATCGGATGTGGAAGGTGGATGTTTGACGGACACTACACCTTCAATTGAGATGCGGCCAGTACTGACAATAACCAATTTTCATATATAGACTATGCAGAGAGAAATGTGAAAGCATATCCTAAGGAAATTCTTTTCTTTTTTAGCATTCCATACGGTCTTAGATTTGCTTCAAATTTTCGAAACTTCCTATCTGTTAGGTAAAATTCTATTAGGATAACGTTGATATAATGGTAAAAACACTGTTTTTTCTACAATCATAATATCTGCAGAATATCAACTTTATTGAGATAATGCATTAGGGTAATAATTGTAAACTAAAGTCAAAGATTAAGTTTATTTTTTCTCAAAAATTCTTTATGCAAATTTATACAAAATATATCTATCAAAATGCACGAAAAAATATATACATTTAACAAAACAACTACAAAAAAATATGTTTGTGCGTGAGTATAAAGAAAATAACAACCCATTTAAAAATATATAGTTTACAGGGTGTCTAAAAATGGGTAACCGAGAGCTCGGAGCCTATACAATCAAATACTATATATAAATTTTCGTTTACGACAAAACTAGTGAAATTAAATGTACAAATTATATTATTATACTCTATACGTAATTTGCACAAATAAAACGTAAACAAACATGGAATTCCAGGAAATGAGTATTCTGCGGGCTAATGCCCCGACCAGCATTGAATTACACCTGAAAAAGCTATAGCAAACAGCTAGTTACTTCAGTAGCCCGGTTTTGAGTTTATTATCTCTCATCAGTATGTCATAGGTGAAGTAACCGACGAATAAACTAAGCTGTTTTAAGTCCGTCTACCTCGGCAGTAGGGAACATGAGTACGCGGTAACCATTAAAAATATTAACACCTTACAGAAAAAAAATTAAGTCGTTGCGGACATATGTTCTTACGAACTTTTCCACATAAAGTGATTTAAGGACAAACAGCCTGAAAAATTAGCACATCATTTTAAGGAACATCCTGTATATGAATTTAGAACGGATGGGGTAAATTAGATATAGTATAGATCGAGTTGAAACTACCTATCATTTTGTTTATTATTATGTAATATATCTTTGTTATAATGTCCTGCACCTGGAGAAATCTGTTGAACAAATAAGGCATTATTGTTATTATAAACTTAACACAACCTTGCACAGTAAAAGTTCAATTTTGAATTCAATAAAAATTAATATCTACTTTACGTGAATCTTGTCTCCCCGAATTAACGTTGGCTGTTTGTTATTCGCCTCTCTCCTGCCCTCTTGACATATCGTAGCTGGACTGATACAAAAGGATTCGAAATACTTGAATTTGATTAATATTTTACATGCTATCCCATTGACAATGTAAAAAATAAAATGTGATACTCATATAAAATCATTAACACCTTAATACCTTCATTATTACTGCCATCATCATGATTAATATCGTTATTTCAGCGAATACCGATGAAATAATAGCGGCGACTAAACCAAGTAGAATTTATTTCACAACCACTCCTTTTCCTTTAACCTTCGTACATACGCTCACTAGATTGAAGAGCAGAAAAACGCGGTGAAAGAAAGGAAGTTAGTACAAGGTATAAATGTTTCTTGTCTAGTCTAGATAAATATCAAGCAATAAAGATTGTAACCAAAATCAGATTATTAATTTTGAAGGTTGTAACAACGTCGTGTATCCTTCAAAAAGAAAAATTATAATTACACCGACATACAAACTATAAAAAAGTCGTCCGCAAATATCCACTATGATATTGTGTGTTATTATTATACAATGAATTCATTTACATAATAATAATTAAATTTAATTATCTATAAAAAAATAATTCAGGCAATAAATAACTGCTAGATCAAAACAAACATTCCGCAAGAAATTAAAATCGAAGGCTCATGTACGAATCTTATAATAAATCTCACGAAATCCTTGAGAATCGCTCTTCAAGAGGCGCAAGCATTAGTTAAAATAATTTTAATAAGTAACCTAACCACATTAAGCTGTTACTTGCCTGATTCATTATGTTAATCTCGAGATAAAATACGTCTTTTCTACGGAAATCCGCTTCACACGCAATAAAATTAAGGACATAACTGGCTGATAAATGTATTATATTACTAATATTTATGTATAGGGTGGAAAACATTATAATGAGCAAGTTAAAACACATACCTGTATAAGTCTATTAACAAGCAGTATCTTAAATTATTTATTAATTTAAGACATGTTTTATATTTCTCAAATTTTGACTTAATATATTGTTCAATAAATTAATCAAGACATATTATAGTCACAATTCGTTTAGATAGATATAAATAGGCAATTTATAATTCTTTTTAACTCTTAATACTTTCAATAATACTTTAAAATAACTTATATTAATTTTTTAAAATACAGAGTACGTATTTTCGGAAATAGAGCTTTAATATCTCTAGTTATTTTATTTATAATTATTTACATTTCATAATTAAAATATAACATTGGACATATTAGGATGTTTAACAGGTATCATGGGTCACAAAAAATTAATTTTACCATTATTTAATTATAAAATCTTCAGGATTTTCTTTTTTACAACTCCAACATTTTATTTCCCTATAAACAAATTTAAATTTGCCTCTTGTATAGACCATTATTTATTTTGCAAATTTCGGTATGGGTGCTTAAACCAAAAATTATTACAAGTGAATATTTATTAAATAATCTGGAAAATTTTCAAGAGGCACTGTCAAACATCAATAACATCATTGTCAGCTTTTAACTCGCAATACATTTATGCAAAAATCTATAAATAAAAATACGGATAAATTTGATATCTAACCACAAAATTGTACTGTTACAAATTGCATAATATTTATTTTAATTTAATGTCAATCAAAATATCTGATAATATTCTCCAGTACGTCAATTTTAAATAACACTATAAATCTATGAGAAACACTTAATCGATATTGGGTTGGTAGGCAAGGGGAAGTGCGTTGGCAGGAGGGAAACTTTAATCTCGAAATGGAAACTGAAATGACTTATCATGTTTGTTTAACGATAAAAGGTATGTACAAAACACTAGCACTAATACGTGAAGCTAAAATATAAGGATCTAGTCCAATTTAGCTTGGTGCAAAAGTTGATAGTTTGCGAAATAGAAAGTTTCAGTTATTATTTTTTGAAACTTATTTATATTTATCTTAATAATAGCATAATTCGTATGTAATTTGATACTTTGTTGTATTTTAGGATGAGAAATCGAGATCAGATCACAGTTTCGGTTTACATCGCAGAGGGTGCCACCAGCAACAAACGGGCACCAGAAACATTTGCGTTACTTCGTAGAAATAGGGTAAGACGGGCCCAAATGTGGTAACACGTCGGTGGACGAAATTTCGAACAGTTGTTGTCACATCAGTTATGTTAAATCATTTTATTAATTAATAATAATAATTATTATTAATAACAATATCTCTACCCCTCATTCTAATCACGGGGATAAGCCCAGAAGAAGAATTAAAACCACAAATTAATTTTATTAATTAACAATAACGATAGCGGCAAAAGTACTTGAATTTGATGATATAAAATGTTATTTACGTATTATAACAATGCATTTATATGCCCATAATCCGTTTCATAATGATACCCATTACGATACAGATTTTTCATTACGATACAGATTTTTAATCAATAGAAACCCATAATTTTTCAATCAAGCATGCTGTTCATTTGACGTTTATCCTAGGTTCCTATGTAATTATTTTAGATGTCAAAATCAGTACGTATTAAATTTTCGTAGATACCTAGCTAAACTTCGATAATTTATCAAAATGTCTGATATCAGCGATATAGAAGAATTACCATCGACTTCTCCACACATATCGGAGAAAGCAGAAAATGCAGTTCATACGAATAATTACTGTTACCTATTGTGTTCAATAAAAATATAAAAATTATGGTTTTTGATTATTTATCGGGTGTAGAAAAAATAGCGTATGCAACTCTCATGTAATGGTTATTAATACACTCGCATAAACCATACGAAACTCACCTTCGGCTCGTTTCGTATCCCGGTTAATGCTCGTGTATTAATAACCATCATTACATGATCGTTGCATAATATACTATTAAATTTTTGTTCGTTCGTTTTTTATTACACTTTGCCGCCTTGCCGGTCGCCAACTGCATACTTTGTCTTGCGCAAGGTCAAGTTTTACGGTGGACCAGTTTCCAGTGCCGTCCAGAAATGTATTTTTAAATCATTTTCGAGCTGCCTTTTTTGGTTTTTGTTTTACAAAATCGTATTTGTAAGAGACCCTTGTACAATCGAATTTTATTTATTTTTTGATAAGGTCTAAATCACCCTGTATATCGCGTGCAGAATGAAAACTATTCTCGTCCATTTACACTGCTCTCGGCGGTAATTACGGCCTCTCACGATCTCACACGGGAGAAAATTAAGCGATTACAAGAAACCATTTCAACAGGTGGCTATTAGAACATTAAAATCGCCCATTTTTCCCGCTTACGAGCTGCAATTTCATAAAACGGCCGCGAAACAGCCCCGAGACCGTTCGGTCGACATTAACGATGTCCTTGTCAAGTGGAAGATGGAAACGGGAAATATAATCGCTCTGTTTGGAGTTATATTTATATTCCCGTAGCTAATGTCATACTTAAACGCGAATTTGCAATTTTGATGCCACTTAATGAGGCTGGTTAAGTCTAATTTATGATAATTTCTGAATGCCAAAACACCGCAGAGCATCGTAATTGTTAAATGATGATGTCTGCTGTCCCACTGACACCTTACTCAACTCATTCCGACTTTCGCTTGTAAAAATTCGTCCTTACAGAAAAAAAATTAAGACCGATTCAAGCTAAAATTATATTTTGCTCAGTCATTTCGTCCTTGGCTAATCTGTTAACGAAATAAAACACATCCTTTACTTTAAATTGAAATGATTAATTTTAGATTTTCATTACTCTGAATGTAGAAGACGGTATCCAATTATGTTCTGAATGGTTTGATTTTAGAGATACAACGATATTTTCTGCAAGGCAATGCTTTAAATAATACACTGAAAAAAACAAATGGTGCCTTCAAAAAATGTTTCATGGAAATCAATTGTATAGGACCAAACAAATATTTATTTCCAGATACCAAATTAATTTTTTTGAAAAAGCAAAAATATAGTTATTTAGTGTAGAGAAAGCATTTGTTTAAATTAAAAAACATTATTTCCTTTTCAATTATACACTTCTGCTGTTCATTTAATTATATTCTATGATTAAGCAATATTTGTAAATTTCAAAGAATTTTTTTTCCAATTAAACATCTGATTATTTAAGTCAATAAGTTGTTGCCCAGGAATTTCAGGAAGCAACTGCGGACTAATGCCCCGACCAGCATCGAATTACACCTGAAAAATCTATAACAAATAATCGAATTCGAATTTTTCCTTTCAAACAAATACTTTTTCCCGACTATTCGACTGTATAAGAAATTGAGTTTTTTAATGTATGGTTTTTCAAAAAATTATATAACATAACACTACTTCATTTAAAAACTTCACAGAAAGAATTAAAAGATCACATTTTTTTCTTTTCCATATCCCTCAATTAAAAATATATATTTTTTAATTAAATAAACGCATTATTTGATTTTCTATTTCTAAACGTTATTTTTATACACATTCAAACAAATTGTTTAGGAAAATAAAAAACATATATTCAAATGGAAAAACTGTGTTTCATTTAAACAAACTCGTCAAAAATAATGAATTTAAGCGTTTTGTTAAAAGGTGTCATAAACAGGGCTTAGGATATTTTTAGCCCTAACATTTTTGTTAGAAATTGTTTTTACAAACCGGCGTTGTCAAATAAAATTCTTAAATATCGTGTTAATTTTCAAATTCAGCATAAAAAATTGATTAACCGTTTCGATAATATTGAACAAAAATCATCTTCAGAGCCCGACGACCTTTAAAAAGTCCTAGCTTCCGTAGAGTCCATTTACCTATACCTATTTGTAGAAAGTTTTCTTTTTTCGCTGTAGAAGTTAGATAATATTTGCTCATTTGGACACCCTGTATACATACCACATTTCCTGAAAATATCGCAACAAGTAATGAAACATTTCACAATATCGAATGACTCAATTATTGTCAAAGCAGCAATGGTGCGCATTATTTTTGCCAACACGTATTATTATTAAGAAACTCCAACCTTCAAGGCAACAATGATTGTATCTATGACAAACGACATAAAGGAAAAAAAACTTAATAAAATTAACACCAAAGGTTTGCTTGTGCGTGCATATAGTGCCATAGTTTTTGTTAATTTCCAAATGACTGGATAAACGTTTCATAACTATATCGACGAAAAACGGCGGTGCTAAATTCCAATGTAAAGAAAGGAATTGTGAACAATCATAAACTGTAGAACATGTACAAATCCACATTAAATAGTAATTGGTGTTAATAAACACATTTAAAAGTGCTATGTGAATTCATGAAGATATAATTTTGAGTAGGTAAATTTTCTTTTATTATTATTGATCATCTTGAAAACGTCACTAATTTGTAACATTTTTATAGTAAAACTGATTATCTACTCATTGCTTCATATTATTAATCCTCCCTACAACATTTGTTTATTCTGTCCATTGCTAGGTTATTGTCTGTCGGGGTCAGTTCAAAATTGCAGAGGGAATTGCAAAGGGCATCTTGTCTTGGTTCATTCTTGATCTTATCTTAGTATCGCAAGACACAACAAGAACAACACACGAGTTGACAGGTCGAATTGCAACATCAGATTAAAAAAATAAATATTATATTTCTATTAATTGTAGACACAATTACTTTGCTATCCTAACCCCACATGTTAACAATTAGTTTCACATATTTATAAACAAAAGTGAACAATCTTATCTGCAGAACTAAGTAAGTTTATGTTCCAACAATATTTACATCTACAGTTACATTTAAAACATACGTATTTTGAAAGATACATGTACCTAAAAATTTGTTGGTTAGGCCGCTTTCTGTCGTTATACAGGGTGTTTATTAATTGAATGCCGATACTTAAGGGTGTGAATCCTTCGGTCATTTTAAGAAGAAAAGTTAATATCAACATATGTCCTAAACCTCTTAATTTTTGACCTACAAGGTGTTACAATTTTAAGAAAAAATTTACTTTTTTATTATAATTTTTTACTATATTTTCGTTTTACTTCGGCACCTTTGAATATTCGCATGTGACATGAGATAACACTCCTGTTATTTGCTAAGCCCTATATTATTCAGTTCTTAAATGTCTAAAATAATTTGTTTTTGCAGAAAGCACTTTTTCAAGAATACGGCGCCCTTAAAGAAACTTCTGTCTTGTTTTGTACGACAAAATTTGTTCAAATTTTATATCGATAATTAGATAGTAGGGGGAGAGAGGCTTATGTGACGACAGTACAGCTTCAATTCTATTCTATTATTCTAGTAATGCTATTATACTGTTTATGTCAAGCAATATTTTTATTGTTTTAATATTTTCAAATATACCTCTAGTGTGTTTATAACTGTTTATCTTACCCTCACATGTAGGATAAGGGAACAATGAACATTACTTTGTGACATTTGACATCCTTATTTGAACTCTTCAGTCTCCTTCTCATTTTACTTTCAGATCTCTTCTTTTCATGTCTCTGTAAAGAGTTCGAATTGGTTATGTATCTATTACATGAAATCTAGTTTGTCCAATAGCACAGTTTTATGTATTTAAAGACTTCCGTTTTTGTACACCCGTTTCAAAAAAATGTATAAAACGTTTATAACCGCTATGTAAAATTTAGTTTAAACGAGGTAAAATTTCACTCGGTTCTTTTTACAGTGCAATAATCGGCGGAGTGGGTAAACGATGATGGCAATCTCAGAACTGACGCTGAAACTCGTTTACTGTAGCAAAAATGGATACGAGATAGACACCATACCGCTGAGAACTGTATTCCAATTATCACGCGCACTCTAGTGCGTCATATCAATGCACGAGCCGCTGTCGTAATTAATTTGTATGTAAAAAAATTGCACGCGCTGAGGAAATGAGATGGAAGCCGATGCGCTGCCGAGACTATCCACAATATACACAGGATAAACAGGCACAAGTATGCAACTGACTCGAAAAGGTCTACGCTTTCCAATAATTCTTAGTCGTTTTGGATAGTACTTTACGTACCACGGGGGGTACTAGATCTGTTACTCCTTAGCAATTAGTGCGGCAATAAGAACGAATAATGAAATTATCGCAGGTAGCAGATAGTTACTACAGATGAAATAAATTTCCGGTCATTCAATCTATTACTGACTACGTAAGATGCTGTGATCATAGTTAAAAAGAAAATATATAAAGCTGTTTACAGGCCTTTTAGGCCCAGAGCTATGTTATTCTTCTCCATTCCATTCTGTCCTTCGCCTTTCTTTTCCAATCCGTTACATTCTTCTCCCTTAGATCTATTGCCACTGCCTCTCTCCATCGCTTCCTCGGTCTAGCTCTTTATTCCTTGTAGTTAGGTTTACTCCCTACTATTTTCTTAACTGCCCTTTCATCTTCCATACGTTCTAGATGTCCTGGCCACTGCACTCTTCTGGCTCTTACAATTTCGTCTATTGTTGGTGCCTGGTGCATTGCATATATTTCCTCATTATTTCTCCTTACATAGCCTTCCTCCGTCTTCTTACCCCCTAGAATTCTCCTTAAGATTTTCCTTTCCCACCTTAAAAGGTTTTCTCTTGACTTCTTATTGAGAACCCAGGTTTCACTACCATACAGCGCTGTCGGTCTCAAAATTGTTTTATACATTCTAAATTTTACTCCTCTGGACAGATTTTTTGATTTCAATAAGTGGTTGACTGCTGCCGAACTTCTGTTTACTTTTATTATTCTCCTATTTATTTCTTGTTTCTCATCATAGTTAGCTATTATTAGCGCCCCCAAATACACATATTCTTGAACTTCCTCAAACTCCATCTCTCCATGCTCTGTTCTCAATTTAAAATTGGTATTCTTTTTTTGTTCTTCTATTCTCAAAAGCTTACTTTTCTCTTGATTTATCTGCAATCCCACTTTACGTGCTTCCTTCACAAGTTTTCTCGTTACTTCTTCTAATTCCCTACTATCTCTAGCAATAATAGCCACATCATCTGCATAACTTACAATTTGATGACTTTTAAACAATATGTGTCCTTCTCTGTTCAACTGACTATCTCTTATGACCTTTTCTAGTACTAAATTAAAAAGAAGCGTTGAGAGTGGGTCTCCTTGTCTCAGTCCTGTATCAGTAAAGCCTTCCGAACATTCACCTTTTATTCGTACTTTGGATTTGGTATTTTCTAAGGTCATTTTCAATAGCCTAATCAGGTATCTCAAATTGTTTAAAAATTTTACTTAGTTTATTCCTTTTGATCGAATCATATGCTTTCTTGAAGTCCACAAATAGGACCATTGCTTTGATCCCATACTCATAGCATGTAGTCAGAATTTCCTTCACCATGAAGATTTGGTCCGTTGTTGACCTTCCTTTTCTAAAACCTGCTTGATACTCCTCTATTTGTAGTTCTGCTATAGGTTCTATTCTCTGTTTTATTAACGTTGCCATAATTTTATACCCTACATCTAACAATGATATACCCCTATAGTTTCTGCAGTCTGTTGCATCTCCCAGAAAATACTGAACTATATTCTTAACATTTCAGCTAAATTACCTGCGCTTTACACATTACATACAGAGTGTTAATGATGTACACGCAGCTGTCCTGCTGGATATGCTTCCAGAGGTACTTCTGTACAGATCCTCAAGTCCTGCTAGAGGAACGTGTATAGGTACGTATTATTTAGCAACATTATTTGAGCATAATGTATTTCATAACACTCACTGCTGTCTACTCTTTATTTACTGTAAAATATATAGATATTTTTAAGTATTACACGAAAATAAATACTTATTATTAAAACATATTCCTTTAATAATAAGATAACAAATAAATTATACTTAATATTACGAACTGACAAACACTGCCCGACGTGTATCATTTCTGCGGCTAAAATGAAAGTTTAAGAAGTTGTAACTAAACGCCAAACCAGAAATACATTGGATATTTACTGCCTAGGTTAATAGTGTGTAGTAACACACCAGAATGTAATACAAGTACAACTGTAATGGAAAATAACTGCTTATGAATATGCACATGAAAACCGTGTTTTTGTACACATGGAATGTAACTTTACGTAATTTTATATGATAGATATAAATATACGGAATTCACATGGATATTCTCCTAATACAGTACTTATAGATTTGGTATTTTTTTGCATTAATGTATGATGTGGACAACGTGTAAATTTACAATAATTTTTACCAGTGTAGGCAGGTATATTTAAAATTCTCCATTAATTTTTCAGTATAAATGGTATCAATCAAGTATAAATTTTTCGAAAGAAATTGTTATTTAACTTCTTGAATTTTCATGATAAGCTCTGTTGGTAACGTTTGACCCATTAGTATCCAACCGAACGCCCTGTATATAATATCCATGTAATCAGGGAAAGGCAAAACAGTTTAATTTCAAATAAAAGAAGTTAACAATGGCATGTTAAAATGATCTAAAAACGCATTAGAATGTAAAAAATGAACGTTAGGAGAAAAAAAAACCACCAATAATTCAAAAACTAGAAGACATTTATAGTGAATCTTATTATCAATCGAAAGAGATATTAAATTGTGATGTAATCAGCGTTGGCATTTTCGGGTAACTCAGGGATTTGGCTAGAGGCTTCCAATCTCTTTAGGTACCTTTCAAAAAAAAAAAAAGTAAAAGGCAACTACTAGGTTTAGACACAGTATTATAACAGCTCTACTAAAAAAAATAACGACGTTGACAGCCATGACCATAGTTGTAATAACCCAGCTTTTCGCACGTTGCTCTGTTCTGGCGAGGTACATTTGACATTTTGGTACAGTAGCAACGTATCGATTATTTACTGGAAATATTCATTACTATAGACGTCCAATAGTGTGTTAATTTATATACCTAAAACATATGTTTCTTAAACTGCCAAATGTGAATTAATTAAAAATGTTTATCAAAAATAAAAAATTACCGCCCATATTAGCTACGCGCCCTTTTCCAAAAAATAACAGGCACGCTTCTGCCTAACCAAGAATCAGTGACCCTCATAGGTCATTCAACTCTCATTCATTTTAGTACAATCGTTTATTTCTTGGTAAATTAAAAACAAGATTTTTTTTATGTTATGTAACAATTCTGAAAATTTACGTCACATTGTTTTGATGACATCAAGTTCTCATACCTAGCGAAAAAATGTATACATAAATTTGCATATCAAATCATTCAGAAATTTGAATGATAGATGAAGACAGCAGATAAAATGAAGGATGATTAGATACATTTTTAATTAGGTAATCACTCTTCCACCATACACATTTGTGGTAACCTATACCTAAGTGTGTTAAATCCCAGTTTAATTTTAATATATTGTATGAAATTTTACAGAATCTGATTTACTGGGTGGTACTATTATGATCCATCTCAAAAAATTTACATAATTATAGAAGACTTGAACAACTGTCAATTCTTCTCAACTAAAACGATATCGAGGCAAAAACCACCGAGGGAGCAGCTTTACTGGAATCTATCTCCTGATGCAATTTACCACGCTGGATTAATTGCGAAAAGAAATTAAAACCATTTCCCGTCTAGCCCGGTTATCATCGTTATACTGGTCTTAGCGGCGATGCATGTTGAATTTTGCATGTCCCCAGATTGACAGATGAGAAGTGTGGGTCGAACAACTCAAGGCATTTTTTTTTTTTTCATTTATTGCTCGACGTTAACTTGACCGGCTGCTCGTTCATCATGATTCCTAGACAGAGCAAGTTTTTGCTTCGTTAATATCATTCATAATTAAACATATTCGGGTTTTTGTAAAGTCTACCAGGTATTTCATTTACACGGAAATTATATAAATTACAAGTATGTTTCTTGAAAATATATGAGTAAGACAGACGTGGTTTACCTATCTGAACAAAGTTGAAATATTTTTCATTTTCAAAAAGTAACTCCTAAAATAGGTATATATTATTTAAATAATTTCGACTTATTGCACTACCCAGCAAGCAAAGTAGTTCTATAAATTTAGAGTAATAGGAGTTTTATATTCTGTTAATATTTTATAGTTGTATTTAGAATACTAAATTGTTGCATTAATGTGGCACATGAGACTATTTTGCCTTCAGAAACTGAATTGTTTTTTAAATTTGTTGCAAGAACGTTCTTAGAGCATAATTTATAGCGCACTTATAAGATAACTGCTAATGTAGCCCTATAAGTGTGTACAATAACACAATTTTACAGCAACTGTGCTTATAGAATCAAATTACTGTAAAACCGATGCAAAATACTGCTTTATAGAATTATACCATCTCCTGTGACACTCTTATAAAATTATTCCGTAATGTCGCTTATAGTTTAATTATAGAACTATTGTATAAGGCGTTGTTAAGTTACAATTCTGCTGCGGAAAACAAATTACAAGCTGCTATCGAACTTAAGAGAAAAAGCTCTTTAAAGCAGTTGTAGAGAATAATAATACAGTTGTTATAAAATCATTATAGAGTAAATAAGTAACAAAAGCCTTTTTGTTCCATAAAGAAACTCTATAGAACTATCATTTTTTATGTATGTAGGTTTCCCATAGCCCCATCTGACGAGACCTGCCTGTAATAGTACGAAATATTTTGATCAAAGTGTAATGGGGAAATTTGTATAACATAGTCTTGACTTGTAAAAATTATTATCTGCTTGCAGAAAGAATATTTCATTATGATAGATAAGATTTATTTGATTGCTAAGAGAAATTGATTTTCTTATAGAAAATAAGTGAAATTACCACAATAAAATATGACAACACTGTGAATATTAAGTAGTTGCTTACGAAGCATATTTGCTCTATAATCATTACAATCGACACAAAAATGTCATATTAGTGAGAATCCATTGGAAGTACAAGATGAAGCCTTTCTTTCTGTCGCCATATTGTGAAGAAAAAAAAATCTTAATTAAAAATATGTACAATATAAATAGGAGAAATGATATCAATAATATGGATATACTTACTTTCTGACTATTTTATGTACAGTTGGTTGTTAAATTCATCAATTTTGAAAACATTTTTTTTTATTAAATTTCCAGCATCATAGGAAATATAAGGTTAACTGAGGGCGCGTCAAAATAGTACCATTATGTACCATATATTTTACGATAAAACTTTTTCCGCATTAAGTACTGCTCCCTGATGGACAAACAAACTAAGCAATTCGTAATGATATAACTAAATCCTCCTATGCAGGCTGATTAGGCCCATCTTATTGGTTCTTATTGGCTCGTCCATATTATTTCTAACATGTGCGATACAGAAACATTTTGTTTTTAAAAGATACAATTAAACGATTTTAAAGTTCTTTAAATATAATACCATGCAACACAAAAATTGTATAGCGAAATGCTATAGAATTTTTATGAGATTGCTTTGTAACTGTGTTATAAAAATTCTTTAAGACTTGTGAAAACGTTTATTCAACAATTCTATAAGTATTTCTTGCAAGCTTTACAGAACCGCTTAAAGAACTAAAAGGTTCTATAGAACGGTGCCCATTTTTATGGTATAAGTGTTAAGAATTTTTTGAAAATGTTCTTAGAACAAACATTGTTCTATACAATTTGCTCTGGAAACGTTCTTACGATTTTTATAGAACAAGAAATTGTTAGCTGGGTATACTGGTTATTCATTCGTTATTTGGTCTTTGCATAAAAACTTAAGTATGTTGGTACCTGTAAGTTCATTTACATTTGAATACATCTGGTTCCCCTGCTCTTGTATTGTTGATAAAATGTACTTGACTTATATTAACCTAATTTTATATTTTTTTTACTTTTTTTAATTCAAAAAGAGAGACCAAAAACCAGAATTCTGAATCAAGCATTCATTTTTCTTACTTTGGTTTTTAATTGTTAAAAATAAACGTTGAAGTTTATATAAAAGTTCCACAAAAAGAGACACTTTCAATTAATATTTTAAGTATAAAATCGCTATATTTTGCCAATATAAATACTAACACTGCCTAAGTTGAACTTTCTAGTATCCAATGATGTCTAATTGTTTTTAGTAACTTTAACAGGGTTTAAAATTGTTAACTTTAAAATTACATCGACATTTCACCATTTCGGACCACAAATATGGTCACCTTAAGTGTAAATCTTTAAAAAATTACCTACTCTGCAAAGAAAAGAAAATAATGAGTTCATAAAACAATACATAGGAGTAAAGAAACAAGGATAAATCAACAATTCCTTCTTAAAACTTCCTCCCTTTTGGTTCATGAAAGGATTTAGGTGTAAAAGAAATTGTACAAAACATATTGTCACATAATTTGTCCCACTCACACCCAATTCGACGACTGTGGTACCGCGAAATGCTAAGATTGCTCCGATCGCCCCTATGCGATTCTGGTAAACAAACAAAATGCCGTGTATCGCGGGACTGGAAAAATGGGGAATCGACGAGAAGCGTTCGAGTCGTTCGAGAAAATAGATCTAGAGATATATAGAAGAATATACGGCCGAGTTAGTTAGTCTTGTATTACAGTCTTGAATTGAAGTGTTTAGAGCGATTTAGATAGCGATTAAAAGTGAAATAGTGTTTAGTTGAGCTGTAATTAGTATTCAGCTGTGTACAGAGTAATTAATAAAGGTAAGTGATTAATTAACGTATTGTTTTTCTGGCAGTAGTAAAAGTCGGGTAGGAAACCCGTGACAATATATTTCAAATTCACAGGTAATACAATAGTAAAGTATAATTATAATTAAATACAATTTTCTCCCATTAAAAAGAATTCGAATGTTAATCTGCGGTTCAAAGAGTCTTGTTCTCTTTTCTTAGATGTAGATGGATGCATACCTACTTCAGAACATCCTCAGAAAAAGCCTAAAGACCATGAATAAACGATATAAAACATTTTTTTGCGTCTTCCTGGAATTTTAAAAATCATATGAAATTTAACCAAACGAGAATTTCAAATCTCGCCTGACGAAATTTTCTGATCTTTCGATTTCTTATTCAGACTCTCAGACTTTCAAGCAGATACAACATCTAAGCAATTATTAACATACATACCAGTTAACATTAGATGCCAATGAATAAACTTTTCGCTGCAAAAGTCCCTTTTACCCATTTCTGAAATGTGAATATGCTACTAGAATGTTGAAACAATTAAAGGATAAATATGTTACAATATGGATGAGAAAAAGATAAAGATGACACAACAATAACTTCTATATATTCATATTTCTTCATGAAAGATCTATTCAAAAATTGTTCAAAATTTTTGAAATCTCCAAAGTGTATCAAGTTCAGCTTCTGAGGAATTCTCTGATCCTTCCATGTTTTGGTCTTCCCTGAGGTAGACAAGGCTCCGCAAATATAAGTCCAAGGTAATATTTTTTCCGACTTCACTGAAAATTTAAGAGAAATAAGCAAAGAACACAAAATAGTGAATGAACAAAAATTAATGTAATAGACCTTTTAAGAACGAAAAATTTTTTCAACATCGTTACCAATCGTCTATCGTCCTGATCGTACCCACAATGGTGAAGGATTGTAATCACCTAAGACAAATCCTTTGACATTTTCGTTTTTTTGCCTATCTTGGAACACCTATTGGATGCGAAAAAAGCTCCAGTGTACATACACAACGACGTCACATTGCAAATCTCCTTAATGTTCCCTGAAATTATCTGATCTTTCACATCCTTCATCACTGATTCTGAAACTCTTGAATGAAATCTGAATATTTCACACCCAGCCATTGACGTCCCCTCGCCATTTGACACAACATGCCAAAGAATGTTGTTCGCCGAAGCCATACCGGCTACGGTTACCATCAGCCCATCGCCCACCGCCATCCTTGCCTCAATAGCGTACCTTCGCGCGACCTCCACGAATATTGCCTAATCAGCTGCCGTGCCGATAACACAAACGTTCACAGGTGGAACAACAATGACGGGGGGGTTAAAGTATCGGTGACATTGCCCGACAGACGTGTCTATGAAAATTCCACGCCTGTTTCGCTTTATGGGAAATAAATATTTATGACCGACTATAAGGTGTAATGCAATCGATCGAACCGTGTGGGTCTGCGTGTGCGTCTAAGCAGCATAAATAGAGGTAGGTCGTTGTAAGGCTGTTGGACGTTTTTTTGCCATCGGTTTATGTGCTCGTTGGGTCCGTCACTTGGGCCGGGATCGGGCTGTGTGGCCAATGTCAGGTGAAAGTGGTTATGGCGTCTCGATATGGCCGTAGGGGAACTTTCGAAACCGATTGGTGTGGTTATCATTGGTATCCGATTAAATTACATCGTATGAAATATCTTAAATCCCTCTTAGATCATCAGATGAATGAAATATTATAAAAGTATGTACTTGGAAAATTGTATAACTCTGCTTTCACGATACTTCGATCGTCCTATGCCAATTTAGTCAAATATTTCATATTTCTATACCATTCGAGTACTTGGTGTTCAATTTTAGCACAGTTTCTTCATATTTTATAGTGCTTAGGAAAAAAAGATTACAAACTTTGCGACATAGTAAAGTTTAAAGGCGTCGTATTCTTGAAATAGTGTTTTCTACAAATACAAATAATTTGTAATAACTGAACAAAGTAAAGCTATTTTCTGAGAGGTTACATGAAGTCAAAACAGGAGCTTATTGGTCGAATTCTTGCCGTATGTTATTTCATTCGACATGATCCCCAGCTATTGAAAGGAATAATGAAATTCAAGATAGTCATTATGTCAATCTTGTAGACGATCATTTATTAACAAACGGTTCTTTATTGACTTTAAGATTGTGTAAAAAAGCAAAATTTAGAAAACGATGACGGAAGTTCAACTGACATAGCAAAATTGATTGTGATAATACCTAGTGGTTCAATAAAAATTTACAAAATATATATCTCACCAATAATTTTTTCCTGTACTGAATCCATTGTGATCAGATCACCACTCGGGCTGAACTAAATCTTCGCTCCAGAGTTATAAAATTTATATTAATTTTAGGTATCGCGGAAATTTTTTGTTATTGAAGAACTGCAAGACTAAAAAGTGATAAACAACGTGTTAAAAAAATCTAATGAAGATACAGCATCAAATAATAATTGATTTAAGGTGATTTTAAATATGGAGAACGTGGAGACCTTGTACTAGGAGGTGTACGTCTTACCAAATTATTATTTCTCAATGCCAGGCCTAGACACGACCACGAGCAGAGAGTTACCCACCATACTGTGGGTACTATTGAAGGACCGACTTGTATTGCGATATTAACAAAAGCCGAATGGAGAAATTTCAGAATTTTTCAAATACGTGCGGAAAAACGAATGTATTATTTTAATCGAAGTGGCGTTTGTCCTAGACAATTTTGTGGAAAAATAAGCGTAAAAACGATATTTCAAAATTTAGTCTGACCACGCCCTTACAAAACGGTCGCCGCCACAGCGTAGACCTGTGACGTTAGACGCCGTTCGCGCGTGTACAGGGTGATTCATTAAGAATCGTCAATCTCTGAACTGGAGATACTACACACCAAAATATGGCAATTGAGCCAAATATGCCTTATCCGAATGTTGCTGGTTTAAAAAATACAGGGTGTTCAGTGATAGAATTTTATTTTGAAATATCTCAATAACTTTGAAACCTGTCGGAGTATTAAAAAAAATTGACACAATTATGTTTTTGGCACGGCAAATAAGAATTTTTAACTAATTTTGACGTCACCATTAGAGGGCGCCACTTATGGCACAGCATGTTTCTTTTAAATGGCAGAACTTATTTGCTGTTTAGTGTATCCATCTGTCTATTGAAACAATCGATTTTCCTACCTGTTGTATATAAAAAAGGTATACCTTGTTGAAGTAGTTAGAAGTAACAGTTTTCGAAATAATCCTATTTGAAATATTCAGTGCACCGATTGAAGTTATCGTTTCAGGTAAAGTGCCTTTTCTACTGAAAATACAGCAAAATTTTACTTGAAAAAGTTGTTTAGAACGGTAAATTATGGGGACGTGCAAAATTTCAAGAAGATCGGCGGGGTTTGATTTTGAAACCATTTTTCAGCAAAGCACAAAGATTTTATCAAATCTTATTCAAATACAAACAGTTCAGAGATTGCCCATTCTTAATGAATCACCCTGTATACCTAAATACAGCCGTGTGCTTTAGTTCATATCTGTATGCGATTTCTATGCTTTCGGACAACGCAGTCCGTACGTTTAGAAGAGTTAATTTGTTGTTTGTGTACTGTTGTGTTAAATAGACATTGGTGTTGAATAAAGTTGCAAAAGAGACTCGTAAAATGGACACAGAAATTACATCTCACCGGCAAAATGGAAGAAGTATTATGCCATTCTGTACGATACAACGCCTAATAAAAATTATTTCACCGTTCCAAAAAACGTAAAGTAAAATGTTGTGGGCGATGAAGCGAAACGAAAAAAAGTATTGCAATATTGTTTGTTTGTGGAGACCACTTTAACATTATAAGTTTAATTGGAAATACGGATAGGTTTAAGTTCATCGGAAAAATTAAAATGTGAAGTTATAAAAAATCAATTAAACTTTTCTATTAAGTTACCAGAATGTATACAAGGCGTTTAGAACATCAATGGTAAACAAATTTAAACTTTTTCTCATTTATTGTATTCAGCACTTCGTTCCGATTCCAAATAACATATTCTGTATTTGCTCCTACCAAAGCAGAGTAAATAAAAGTAATAAATAAGGATTATGTAAAAATGTTTAAGGAGAAATGAAATCAGTAGTAAATAGCAATAAAATTTTTTTAAATGAATTTAAAAAAATTAATAAATGTTAATATATCACTATTCATTTTTTTTTACTTATTATTTTTCACATTAAACAAGCAGCTTAATGTGAAATCAGATGGCATGATTTTATAAATACCTCAAGTAAAAGCATCTATCTGATACTTACCCAACAGCATTGTCGCCTTAATTGTCCCGAGCGAATCTTGTAAACAAAGGAATAAGTTACGTTTAACAATACCGTAAGTTCACCACATCACCACTAATAAGTATGGCATTACCTACACAGAATTTACACTATGACCTACAAATGCCGCAAAAACGAAAAAAATACACGAAACAAAAACCTGTTTATATCTCCAACACCATAACCTGCACCTGTATCCAGGGAAACAAATCGCGCTGAACGGCGTGTAACGTCACAATGTTAATATTTTAATTATTGTGTGATTATTGCCGCCAGACACATGTTCTAATTTTAATATGTTTGAAAGATTACCCTATAATACATTTATACCAATATAAAATTCATGCAACTTCCCCATTCCAGGATACTACTCTGCGGGCTAACGTCTCGTATTATATCTAAAATAGTTATTTTTTATTCTAAATTGCGAGTTATCTTTTTTGTGTTCTAGAATGATTTTTCTCGTAAACAAATTGTTGATTAAATTGAGCAATCTAGATAAAAACATACACGTCGTCACTTTCTTTCTCACATCCTCCAGATATGTTAAGGACTACTAAAAAAAAGCTCTACATTAAAAGTGCAGTGACTAAATTAGAACTAAAATATGCCAAAAATATGTTCCACATGCAATTCCCAACCAAAAGACCGAGTAATCCCTCGCCGTGTGTCAATTCTCGGAAATGAATGCACTCATTAAAATTACAAGGAAGCCATCCCGTCTGGACGATAAATACAAGAATATCCTCGTGCCTGGCTCGGATTAAGTACATGTAAAATATAGGCTTCGCGCGGCGTTTTAATACGCTTTATATAACGTTTTATTGCGCATCTGTTACTGTCGCTATGGTATATTGAACGTATTTTTTTTTCAGGGGGACACAAACACACAGTCCGGGGATATATTGCAACAAAGGCGGATGAATTATTAAATAACGCGGATTGCCTAGTTCTCCTCGCCGTGCAGAGAATGACCACCAGTGGCGTAGGAACAGGGAACATAAACTCACTTAAAAAGAAGAAAACAAAAAAAAATACTGTGTGCGAAATTTTCAAATGTTTTACAAAAAACGCATAACTTAAAAAAAAACTAATAATAATTTACACAAATTGAATTTTAAAAACCTGTGGAACTGTTACTGTGAGCATTACATCTTAATTCCTGAAATATGTACATTAAAGGGAGTTAGTAACAAAATAAGAAGCACAAAAATGTTTTATTGAACAAAGCTGATCACATGAATATACACGCAAGGCAAGCGGCAACAATTTTCGCCAATTCGTGAATAAGGTGTACGATGATAAAAATATCCTGCATTAGTTAATAATTCAATTATTTATCTATTTAACCGATTTTTTAATCAAAATTCAAAATAGTAGTTCTTATAACTACAGCTCTGAACGTAACATAATTTTCACTACCCCTTTATGACCACCTTTTGCCAAGGAAAAGAAAGCGTATATGATAGACGGTGTAGAAAGAATGCTGTAAGACTGACAAGAAAACCTACCTAATGAAGGACTACGGAATATTCATTCTAATTCAGGTACAAAGAGATTCTAAACATCTATATCTAAATAAGATGTCGACACACTTTGCTTCATGCATTTCCATAATTTGATATACGAGTATAGATTCATATAGTTTATTTAGATTAGGTTCTACTAAGTGGGCCAAAAACCTACCCTCCACCTCATTCTCAAATCAACAATAGGTTTCTTCGCCCAAGCCAAGCATATTGTAAGATATATAAGGCTAACTAAAGTTTAAACTGAACTCTATCAAGATTTTAGCTCTGTTTTTCGAAGTTTGTTATAAACGTGTTTAGACTAATCCTGGCAATTTTGTCCCGTCCAAATCAGGTCTTTTTGGCAGTAACCAAAGCTATGTCAAGAGCGGGTTCTGGACCAGTGAAATTCAAGGCAATGCCTTCTCTAACTAAAGAGTCCGCTGCCCCATTCTCCTGAAAACCTGAACGACTAGGTATCTGATCCAGTTTTGGACCATTCCATACCGTTCTTGAATTACACCCAGGGGTATCCATTCAGTAATTCCCATTCGACTGAACAACATGCTCCTACCAGTGCTTCCACTTTCTGAAAAAGTTCTGGAAGTGAGGTTTCGGAATGGTCTTTAGAGCATTCGTTGCCTTCGTTTGAATCGTCTCTATGTCATCGAACTGATGTCCTTTAAGCGGAATATTCAATTTTGGGAATAGCCAAATGTCGCAGGGGGCTACGTCGGGACTATACGGAGGCTGGCAAAGTTGTGATATCATCACGATAATGCGCTGGCCAATGAGAGAAAACAATCAACATGGATTGCTCCGACTTTGACGTGCTTTTTTCCGCCATGGTTCGGATAGAAGCTTCCAGTGTGAAGAGTTGTTTTGTTTCATCTCATCAGAAACGTAAACCCACGATTCTCACCGCTAATGGTCATTTTAAACACATTACATCATTAGCAACCTTTCCAAGTTACCCTGAGCAACTTCGAAGCGAAGTTTTTTCTCATTAATCACATACACAATAATTAACGATAACAAAATCCTACAAACACTATAAACAAATACACACTGCGGCAATCGGTGAGTTTGTGTCGCTAGTTACGCTCGTACTCCACATATCACTCGATCGTTCTTGTGCGGAATTATGAACGCAGGTTGGATATTTTTGGAACAAACGTCGTATATGCATCAGTCTCAACCTTTTCCGGTGTTTTGAAGCAATCTATGTACCAACTGCCTATCTTTAAATGGTCGGTTCTATTCTGTTCCCTTTCGTCCACTCAGGAGAAGAAATCTAAAATACATTTAAAGGTTTGTTGTTGCAGCAGTTGGAAACTGTTTGAAACTGTCGGAAATGTCCGTCCACTTACTTCTTGTGTAAAATTCACTGGTGACTCGTTCTCAGCTTAACTGGTCGAATATTTCTGACAGTTTCAAACCGTTTCCAACTGCTGGAAGGACATAATCTCACAATGTATTTTCTAACAGCAGTAAGTCTCGCTAAGATTTTTCGCTCTACGCCCATGCAGTGGCAAATAAACCCGTGAAGCGCAACGAACGTAGCCAAGAAGTGATATGCGAGCTTACTTTTTAGTTTTCATAACCCCGGCAACCACACACTGATTCGGGGTCAGGCGGTAAAAGAAGCGGAGCCGGCATCGGCGATATTAATGTCGGTGGTTTGCTCATTTATGTGACCCGTGCGGTCCCTGGAATGCCACTTATATTTATTATCGCCGCACGGGGACTTTGCAATCCCAACTGAAGTGGAAAATCTAATTACGATGAGGAAACAATCCGGCACGGCCGAAAAATGTCCCCAGTGCGTCTTCTTCTGAAATTGCATCTTACTTCCCACGTCGTATAAGGGTCGGTTTATCAATTTTAGACCAATTGCAGGATTTAATTAATCTGAATTGAGTTTTAAAATCATATTATCGTTAGTCAAATATGATCAAAATATCTATCTAAACTAATATCTATATCTATCTATTAAGTTTCTCTCCCAAGATGAAATAACATTGACAATCAAACAGACAAAAAAATAAACCTAGCTTGTGGTCCAGACCTTGTGCCGAGTTATTTAATAATAGACTGCCAAAATATTCGAGATGTCCTTACACAATCACATCTACTTTCATATACAAAATTTGATTTCAATAAATCGGCATGGCTTTGTATCGCATAGATCCACTACTTCTAATCTAGCCTGCTTCACGCAATATATATCATCGAACGCTCTCGACAAGATATATCATTAGATTTTATTATTATATAAACAAGATATTTGGTTTCACTGACGAATTATTGGCATCTTTCCATTCCTATCTTTGCAATAGAATACAGTATGTTACATTCAATGGTTTCAGAAAGGTGTCCCTTGTGCAGGCAGATACTAACAGTATTTTTTTTAAGTTTGCGTTTGACAGACTCTAAAGAGTACTCATTGAATGAGGAGAATACCACCAGTGAGGATGTAATCAATATCTTCACAGACGGATCAAAGAAAGAAAGGTGCAGGATCTGGGATATATTTCAAGTCCCTATATATCCGATATCAGTGGCCAATGGATAGGCATGTTATGGTGGTACAAACAGCAGGTATAGCAGGTATAACTATAGCCGCCAAAAAATTGCGCGTACGCATACTACGGGTGAAACTATCAGATCTAACACAGATAGTAGGCAATCACTACTGATCTTAAGTAATCATAAAATAACAACTAAATCAGCATGAGAATGTCATCGTGCACTGGTAGTGGCCTCAGACGATAGCATCATATCTGTATTCTAGGTTAATGGACACGAGCAATGGCAACAAAGAAGCTGATAAGCTAACTAAGATGCATCAGGGCTCAATTATTTTGGAAATGTATGCTCCCGTGTCAGTATTTGTTGAAATTATTAAGGGGGCCCTACAATGAGTTTAGGAAATGGTAGGATGAAACGAATAGCTGTCAATTTTCTAAGTTCCTAGAGTACCCCTGCGAGGATACAGTCAAAAAGTATCTGGTCATGTCTAGGACAAGTCTCCGCCTGGTGATAAGCTAAGGCTAAGAAAACATCCATCTTCACTATATGAGGAAGTGTGACATGCCTTTTTTTAGAGGTTGCAGAAAAACGAGACAGTATTTCACGCACGCTGTGAGTGTACTGCCATCTCGTCAACAAGAGAATCCGTACTGGGAGAATGGTCTTCTATGGTCTACATTATAGATTCTCCTGACTAACGACATCATATTTGTCTCTTTGATAGACTGACTGCGGCTCAGGTGGATTGATCTTCTAATAGAAGGAAGTACAAGAGGCCCAATGAGACCTTAAGTGTTGTAGCTTTATTAAGTTACCCACCAGATTCCAGAACTAATCCACAAGTTTCATCCATTTATCTCAAACATCTTCAAAGATATTTGCGTAATGTTACATTTTTAACATCTTGTATATCAAAATGTATGCTGTTTAAGATATTTACAGGTTGATATTTAATTCTCTTATTTAGTATTAAAGAATCACCTACACATTTTGTCGATGAAATGCAACACATATTACTTTACATAAAGCTGGGAATCAAAACCGAGATCCCAGATAAAACCTATGATTATACGTTTCGTAAACACTTAGATTCGTAAGCCGTATCCTAGGCGATCTGTGTCACACACTCTTTATCTGCAATCGACAACCTTGGCGAGCGAACGAAAATTCTCATACGTTCTATTGTGACATATGCGTACACACAATAGACAGAAAATGATGTCTGGGATGTAGGTAAACGAGTGGAAAAGTGCCGTTTTGTAACACTAATTAGCATCCGTTTGTCTAAGCGAATTAACAATAACACATTAGGAAACGATAGCTCTTATCGCCGTGGTAAAGTGCCGCTATGTACATACATAGGTACATACAACAATCGCAGAACTGAACAAAGGCGCCCGAAAATGAGAAAAAATTGTAGGTATTTACTTTTGTGATCAGATAAATATAAAATCGTTATTTTTAACAATCTATTGTTTTAATATGTGTAACAGTACTATGATTTTTACCAGTAACACAACTTTCAGTTTGAATTTTTCTATAGTTTTATTGGGTTTTCGCCACACTTCTGAAAAAAAAAAGATTAATTAAATAAGCCCTTGCGCCAAACGGATCAGTCAAGGGTTATTTTTGAAACTAAGTTTGCCTAACCAAAAAATCTCAAACTGAAAAAAGCAGATAAGTAAAAAATAACAAAAATCACATCACTATCGCGCACTTCCGTATTTTTGACGTTTCGAAAAACTCTCTGTTTTCGCATGTCAAGTTTGACAGTTTAAAATTTGTTTATCTGCTTCCATATAAATGTTAAATGATTTTTATTTTATTGCTACTTACTTCTTCTTGATACAACTGTAGCCAACAATGATCGATGTTTACTGAACAGTTTGATACACACTTATCTCCGTTCAACAAAATTATCGCGGTCTCTTTTAATTTTCTTTTTGTTGCGTTATCTTCCTTCTCTAAAATTTTTGCCGAACCCCATTGAATTAAATGACCGTTTTCCCAAGCATGTTCGCAAATTTTGGATTTTTCAAATTCCCGTCTTTTTATATAATTTTTATGTTCCTCAATTGTAACATTCATAGACCGAGACGTTTCTCGGTTGAACGGGGATAAGTGTGTATCAAACTGTTCAGAAAACATCGATCATTGTTGGCTACAGTTGTATCAAGAAGAAGTAAGTAACAATAAAATAAAAATCATTTAACATTTCTATGGAAGCAGATAAACATATTTTAAACTGTCAAACTTGACATACGTTTAATATTTTTATTACTATTTTGAAAACGAAAACAGAGAGATTTTCAAAACGTCAAAAATACGGAAGTGCGCGATAGTGATGTGATTTTTGTTATTTTTTACTTATCTGCTTTTTTCAGTGTGTGATTTTTTGGTTAGGCAAACTTAGTTTCAAAAATAACCCTTGACTGATCCGTTTGACGCAAGGGCTTATTTAATTAATATTTATTTTTTCAGAAGTGTGGCAAAAACCCAACAAAACTAAAGAAAAACTACAATTATGCCACAAATAAATAGCTTCGGACAATATTTCATTTTGAAGTGTTGAAATAAAACGCCATTTTTGTAGAAATTAAAAGTTTTGTATTAATCATATGTACCTGGAGGCATAATATTATCAAACAGGCCGCAGCGGTCTGGCCACATCGATTCAAGTACTGACGCCATAAACCGCGCGACCATTGATCGACACATATTAAAGTACTAAACACCATCAATGAAACAGGAAAAACTGCATAACCGATACATATTTATTAAGATATTTAGATTTAAATTTGCTATAACGCCACTTTGCCGCACAGACATTATAGAAAATCTAACATTTCTAGACGGAAGCGCCAAAACAGCATTGCGTGCTATAGAGTAGAGCTGAACTTAAGCTCAGTCTTTAAATGATATGTAAACTAGTTACCAAAAGAATAAATGGACGATGGTTTCGTTATATTTATTTGCACCTTTCTTATATTTTACTTGTACATTACACCAGCCACACGGAAAAAATGTTCCATGCGCGAAAGACTAAACCATCACTCCCATACGTTTTCAAGGTTGCTAAATCCGAATCTGGTGTTTATCTAATGAAGTTACTTCATTTTCAAGGTCATCTGAAGGTCAAATTTTTCTTTTGATAGTAATGCAATTTCTGTAAACGAATTCAGAAGGAGCGAAAAATTTATCATTCGGATACGTTGTCGAGTCTTTTTTAGAGGTCGCATTCAAGGTCATTTGAAAGTCAACACTTTCTTTTATGATAATACAATATTCTGCCTGCGTAGTCTCAAAGGCCGAGTAATTTCACATTTAGATACACGATTGAGTTATTATTTAAGGTCATTTAACGGTCTAATTCTCCTTTCGAACATTTAATGTTGGTATTCGTTAGTATGGCGAGATATCGGAGAACTGACATTTATAAAAAGCTGTTTGGATCATCAAAATCTGTCGACTATGGATTTGACCTTGAAAGTCATATTAAAGGGCGCGCAAAGGTCAACACTTGGTTTTTAATGGTAATACAATTTCTTCGATTCCCCAAAATATTTCTCAACGGCATTTACCTTGTACACGTCGATTTTATCGTTGGGAATATTTAAGGAATCGGTAGTATAACGCTCAATTTATATACTTAAACTCATTTACATACTCAAAATATGTGTGTATTTTTTAAATTTCTATATTATGTGTACTATAATGAAACTTAAGTTATCCAAGGCATACGGAATAGGGGATGAATTTGTGTATAGAGTTGGCAAAACAATATACAAGATGGCTTTCAACAGTTCGGGATTCAAGGTCATTTTCGGTAAAAATAACTTAACTCTACACTCCCCTTTTTGCACTAGAAATTTTTTAAGATTGGTAACGATGTTGAGAATGTCTTACGTTCCTAAAAATGTTATTTTAACGTTCTATTACTTTATTGTTTTGCATTGCATTTATTTGTTCTAAGTAATCAATAAATAAATTCTTTTATATGCTTGCCATGAGGAGTTTTGAACGTGCATTTCAAGTTTATTTGATGGCGAATTCGGAAACCGTTTTATTGTTAAATTAAAAATTCGGAGTATTTTATATTAGACATATCTTGAAGTTGATATTCAATTAGGTGATTTCAATTCGATTAAAATTGTACTAGTTTCCAGCTGGAAAGAATAATAAAGACTAAAACTACAGATGAATTATATTCTATTTTAATAATATTCAAACTGAAATGTAGATTTATTGTAATGTATAACTTTGTCGGAGATTGGTTGGAATCAGATTTATTGACCACAAAACAATACATCAAAGCAACGTAAAATAAAGAAACACTTTCGATGGCACTACCACAACGTTGAAATTACGAAAATGCGGTAAAAGTGTAAATCTCTATTACGTCTAAAGTTGAAAACGAGTATAACTAGTTACATAAAAATTCCTTAGCTCGACACAACAATGTTTGTTAGCCTAGGTTTAATACACCCATTAGAATTATGCGACGACGCAAGCATAATTTGCATTTTTAATTGTACATAATAAGGCGGTAGACGTTTTTATAAAAAATGTGGAACGCGAGGAAACGCATTATTTGCAAAGAATAAATAGATATAATAATGAAAATTCACATTACCAGAAAATACATATAAAAAAATCTAGCGGCATTTTTTTCTGTAGACTGTGGAATTAAATATAAAGACTGAATTCACTTGTCCATAGAATTTGATCAGAATCATTCCTAGAACTACTCAGTTTCAATTTTAAACTTTCTATTACAAATGCTGTACAAAATCAACTTTAAAAAAACCGTACTACGCATTCATTTACATGTATTGAAACCAAAGCCGTGAAAAAAAAACGAGGACGAACGTTTGTTATACTTTATTTTTGAAGTAAAGGTCAATGTGCCTCTAAAAATACATGCATATACAAACTTCATACCCACATATTGCAAAAACGGTTGACCTCCACTAAGACTGTTTTGAATCCCACCAGCGTACTACTGCCATATGGATTTATAGAATTCTAAAAAACGAGTTTATCTAGCATTGCCTACGCGAAAAGGAGACCACAAATTAGCTATTGGAACTGTCACTGGTAGGTCAGTATGAAACAAAAAAAATGTCTAGTACTAGATTTACATAATGTTATAAAAAAAATACCTTTTTCTTTTAAAGTACACTGATAAAAATAGATGGACGTTTTGTTATGCTCTTTTCATGTAACATTTACAGGAAATTTTTAATTTACATAGTACATTATGGAAAAGTCAACTATATGTGTTTTTACGTAATAAAATTTGAAAATTTACGGAATAATGTGGTATTACATGGGAATTATTTACTTTTACTCAATTGATTATGAAATTTTGTAGAATTTTTCATGTGATTTCTGTTGTCCATGTGCAGAGGCACATCAATCTAACCCGTAGACCTAACACGTTTTAATTGTATTAAGGTGTGTAAGCTAACATGTATGATGTACGATTAATTAATAAGGATTCTTTGTGGGATAATCATAGAGTAAGAATAAGATTATAGTGTTGAAACGTATGCACTTGCAGCTTATTCCAATTTAAATGCTATATAATTCATAAATGTAATAGAAACTGAAAGGGTATGATGTTTAATTGCTTGCATCAAAACTGCATCATTGCCTTTGTCCCTAAACCATACAACATTTTCATTTTAAACAACATATTTATCTTTGTGACAGTAAAGATAGTAACAGATTAGAGCAGTTACTAGCATTAGTTCCAGTTACGTTAATTGTAAATTTACTGTAACTAAAATTTGAACTAAAAATATCTATTTTCACACAGATATAAGTATACCTACAAATATTTGCAAAAACCAATAAATGTATGTTTCAAGAATAAGATGTTGTTTTCAACGAAAACATTTTCAATACATTTCCTAATGCGAATAAAATATATTGCACTACTTTTCAGATGATGGATGAACAATACACTTTTAGAGAGAAGGATGAATAATTCACATTAAGAGGATAGATGGACAAATTCGACTATAAAGGCCTTCTTAACTATTTAGAAATGAAAATGCAACTTACATCTATATTACACACATCCATATATTATTGATTTCTAATAATTAAATCTACTGTATTTCTAATAATTTGTTAAGAGACATCATGCATATTATATTTACTCACGTAAACCTGTATTTTTGTTCATTTCAACAAACAGAAGCAACTTTTTTCCATGACATTAAAGGTAAATTTCCCTCTTTTCAACTTGGATGAACTCTTTCGTATATACATTTTTTTAACATGTGCATATTGTTTATTATTTAAATATTTTACACACTAATATTCAGTCATGTATTTGAAATAATGTTAGTTTTCAAAATATCTTTCTGTATGCATATATTTCAATTGTAGTTATAAAGGAAAGTATATTTAAAATTTAAATTATCTACTAAGTTAAATTACGTATCTCTATTTTACAGTACCAACATAAAAATTACAATGTACCTACAAGTCAATACAAATTTGTATCAGTGTAGATTAATTTGCCGAAGGGATATTAATTTTTTTCAAATGATAGTCTACTTTAATGTACGCCATGGAAATGTAGTAATTAATTTATTATTAGAATTTATAAATGTATAAAAATAATACAACCAGTAGCCTTTAAATGGTTGCCGTTTTGATTAAGACTATGAATTCTATTGAATATATATCAAATAATTAACAGTCTGCAATAATTTATGAAGAAGAACCAGTTATCCTTTCAAAGGAACAGTCGAAGAAATTACGAATTGAAATCGCATAAAAAAATGCCTTGACGTTAATCAAATCTTGTTTTACAAGTAAAATGAAATATTGATTGTCAAACAATTGATCAGACGCCATGTTTCCAGATTTCAATCTCTTTGAACAATTTTTGAATGGAATCATTCCTATTAGAGGAAAAATTACGAAATAAATTTCGAGCAGCAGACTAAAATAATATAATAGTAGTTAGAGTTGAAGTTGGTAGTTGTCATTAAAAAAATGGTTTTGTGCAGTCATTCTTCAGGAACTGGAGGAATATGTCAAACGCATTATTACGTTATCGACAAAAGGCTGTTCTAAATATCCGAGCAATTTTCTAGGAAAATCCATTACGGAATTTAAATCTAGTTGCCTAGCACTAATGGCGAAAAGGCGAAAGCAATTATGAAAGTAATTTATCGAGTTTAATAGAAATTTTCAGCAAAGCCTTGCGGAAATATGCTGGAACACTTAATAAGGCAGAATAAAGGAAACGTTGGAAATATTTAAATATACAGCTGGCCATTTAATTATCAGTTATGAGCTGATGATGAGAAAAATGCAAATCATAAGATATCCCTTCTGTACAATACTATAAAAAACACTTCATTAAAAGGAGCACTCTATATATCTTTACTGTAGATATACAGAGTGAATCCAGTCGGTGTCGTTCTTAACTTTGGAAAAAGAAAAATAATAGTTGTCTTTCCAATAACATTTTTCTTTATGAAATTCCGTTTTCTTATACTCTGCATCGGGGATCAACTTAAATAATATATATTTTATTTATTTACTACGACTAAACAAATAAATATTTTTTTCTACGTTCATGCAAAAAAAAAACTTTATTGAGCTATATTTAGTGGAAAAAGTGGTCCTTTATTGTACTAGTGCAATAAAAATTTTATTGCAGTCATGTCACTGTACTACAGTTTTGTCATCATGGCAAACTTAAACATTCAAATCGACGTCATATTTTCCTACACTTAGTGTCATCTAAATAAAACATTTTTTGGTTTTTGCATGAACGTAGAAAAAATATTGTATGTCTGACGGTCTCGTTGGACAATTTCACGTCGCGTGCAATAAACACTTACTTTTTGTACTTGTATAAATAACTGTTCCTTCAAACTTGGTAAGCAATAATGATAACAGATTAATATTTTAACGCGAATAACTTTTTGAAATAAAGGCAGTCCCGTAGGTATGGGTATCCTTTACCCCTGAACCCCCTAAACTTCTACGGCAATGGTTAAAAGTATTATTCAGTACGAATACTAAAATTTTATTCTATTTTCTGAAAAAAATGCTCTTGAGGAAATTCAATAAGTAGCAAGTGGCAGGTGCATATTTTAGTGTGGCAGCGTAATACCAAAAACGTTTTCCGAGCAGACAAAATATCATCTAAATCCTCTTTGAACCACATTGAACAACTGTTGTAATGTCTTCACAGTAAACATGTGGCAGTGTTTTTATGTATTTATGTATACATATTTTATTTTTTTGTTACTCTTAGTGGTTTTTCCTGACGAAAGAAATCCACCTGGTCGTGATCGTCATGTAGACTACCTCGCTTTAAACAAAAAGAACGATCGAGGGAATGAGAGATCCCAAGCAAGCACTGAGCAGGTACAAAAATAATTGCAATGGCAAGTTTTAGTGTAAACAAATAAGAAAACAGAAAATGATTCAATATTTTTTAAATCTCTCCAAATGACAATAGTAGAAATAAATATCAGTAAGGTAGGTGCTACCTCTGTTTCGAAACACGTCATAACCAGTCCACTACCTCCGACTTGCGAAATATACATAACCTCGCGGCTGACAGTACGCCAGAGTCGTCGATAAATAAGGGTTTAATATAGTTTCGAAGAAATTGTTTTTTGCTTTATAAATAAGTTTGAAAATTTTCTGATAAACAATTCCGTTAATTTTGAATTGTTTTTTTCTACTCCCTTTTAATCATAGTTAACCCTACATAGTCAATAAGGATGAACATATTTCTTTTATTATATATTTAATACAGTATATATATTTAAACAGTGGAAACAAAAATATAATGATCAAACTTTAGAGATCTAATAAATTTTCACACAACAGCTTCCAATATATCCGCATATTTTAATAGAGCAAGTAAAATGTTGAAATTTTTGCCCTCTTTTGTGAAATATCAGGTTATTCGAAACATTGTTGAAATTTGAGATACGATCTCACCGTTGTTTATCTATCAACCTTCAAGCAGTCTTAATTTGTAAATATCAAAATAGGCTTCTAACGCAGGAACATAAGGCTGCATGTACACACCACAACAAACCCACAAACATGCCACTGCATCGATTCTGTACTACACACACCGACCTACGGAGCACGCTGGAATTTGTGTAGGTACAAATTATGGCTGTTCTCTGGCGACCCAGGTTTCCAGCCATGAAAAATGAATGAATACTCTTAATTTATTATGCAGAATCGGCAAGGCGGGTCATTAATCTGTCAATGTCTTCGCGGCATTAAATAAAAAATTATGCGCGCCGTACAGTTACCGGCGATGAGTAGCAAAACAACTACTACTTTTTTTTCTAAGGTACGACACAAAGAAATGATAAAACAATTAAAAAATATCTGACAGCCGAACGTTAGTTACGATACGGGAAATATTGTATTAGTCAAAATATGGAGTCAGTGACCTGTTCCTAAAATGGTATAAGTTATACGACAACTAATACAAAAGTAGCTGAAAATATTTATTTAATGCAATGTCAAATATTACAATATTCACTTGAATATGATATTGACATACATAAGATGTACAAAATCTTAACAATTAGGCATTAATTTAGGATGAAATTAAATTAAAACTTACTACTACAATCAGTTACTACATTTCAAATATTTATTAAATGAAAAGAATAAAAATTGAAAACTTTAACTTCAAAAGGATCTAAGTAAAAACAAAATATGACACTTCTTGTGGCAGCGTAATATCAAAGACATTTTCCGAGTATACAAATTATTATGAAAAATATTCTTCGTACCGCATTGAACAACTGCTGTAATGCCTTGAGGGTAAACGTGTGGAAGTGTTTTTATGTATTTATGCACATTTTGTTGTATTTTTTTGTTACTCTTTGTGGTTTTTCCCGACGGAGAGAATCCACCTGGTCATGGTCGTCACGCCGAGTACCTCGCTTTAAACCAAGCACTGAACAAGTACAAAAATAATTGCAATGACAAATTTTAATGCACACAAGAAAATATAAAAAGATTCAATATTTTTGAAATATCTGCAAATAATGCAATTTCAAACATTCATTTGAATATGATAATAAAATAGATTATTGCACTAGTTAGATAAAATTTAACAATACCGAATTAGTGCGGTAAATAAATGTAACAAATCTTAACAATTAGACATTAATTGAACACGAAAGTTGAAATTAAATTAAAACTCATTATTACAATCACTAATTACATTTTAAATATTTATTAAATAAAAAGAAAAAAAATTGTAAACTTTAAAAGGACGTAAAAAAATTCAAAATATGACACTTAAGCACAAAGGATTCATTCACAAACTGAATCTGGAACATTCAAAGAGTAAAGTTACCGTCACTAAATTTGCTAACCTACAGTCACTATTACTTTCAACTACTTCTGATTAGTTGATCAGTTACCAGTGGGATAAAGTTTTTAGAACCTGAAAGGGGCAAATGATAGTAACAGCAACTAAATTATATTACTAGTAACAGCAAATTCTCTTGTTTGTAACTTTGGTATTAGTATTCGTAATTTTTATTTTAATAAATAATTTTTCATCAGCTATATTAGTTCTAAAGAATAATAATAAAGCAATAATACATGATCAGAGAATGTTACCTTCATCATCAAGTAACGATCATTAGCTTTCACTTTTCCTCTTGAAAAATGTTGACCCTTATGGCAATATTCTTTCGCATGAAAATAGGCGTCTTTAGCATGAAATAGTGAATGCCTTTCCACTTTTTGTCTAGCATGTATTTTCTTTAATTTGTACTAATCTTCAAATTGTCGATACTCGATCTCTAGATTTGACATATAGCATGTACAATCCATTGCAATAACAATGGCATTCTTTAAAATGAATTTTGCAATTTCTTTTGAACTGCTGACGTATCATAATGCAATCTACTTTCAACTTTTAACATTAGTTCTTAGTTGTTTCCCTCACCACTAGAGATCTAATGAAATTTCTACTCAGAACTTCCTGAAGTTCAAAAACTGTATTGACGTAGTGTCATTATTATTACAAAAGCATGCACCTACCAATGATTCGACGACTGCATTTGTTGCAAATGTCAGAAGCAACACTTTAGTCTGAACTCATTTTGTCGATGCCACAATGACAGTTAGCGACATACACATGGCAAATAGTACCAGAAACCATTAGCTTATCGTCTTAAAATTCTTGTAATTTTGACCCTGTTGAAATATGATAGAACTAAGAATCACTGTATAATTTAAGAGACAGTTTACATGTCAACATCTCCATAATAATAACGAAGAATGATTATCGTCTAATAACTCACGTTATGAAAAGTAATTCTTATTCAGGTCAATTTTTTTTTCACCGCTAATCTAATCGCGTCACAGATTATTGTGCTCCGACGTTGTATTTACTCTAATTAAGCGGAATAACAGTAATGGAAAAAGAATGTACCGAATTGTGACCTAGTAAGAAGAAATGAATAATGGTAACAAGGCTAATGATAATAATTAGTAACGACTGGGCACTGCCGATTGGCACCGACATTCGGCAATTAGGCAGATGTAAGAGGACTCATTATAAAAAAACTGTAACAATTCTCATACGTCTAGGATGAAAACGTGACTGCACTGTTCGTACTAACACCCTTTTTTCAATTCACGGAACGCGAAAAGTGAAACATGCCGTCGTACATGTATTTCTACTATCCATTAATACAGGGTGTTAAAAAAAATAAAATATTTCAGGAATAGTATGAACCAAAATAAGCAGAAAAGTCTTAATAAACATGGGTCCGCAAAGTAACGGTTGCGGAGATATGGACCACTATTCGTTTTTCAAATATTTTATTTTATCAGGAATAAACCGACAAAGGAAGCTTCTAACAAACAAAAAACAAAGTTACAGAAGATGTTCAAAGTGCCCTCCGTCCATCTCCAAGCAGGCACGACATCTTCGTCTCAACGATATTCGAACTCTTTCGAAAACACCCTCCTAGGTTTGGATTTCTTGACACTTTTGATTAATCCATAGCTGCAGCTCTTCCAGGCTATTTACAGGAGTAGAGGGTTCAGATCAGGCGATCTTGGAGGCCATAAAACATTTGGATGGGTATTGTAGGTGACAGGTCTAAGTCTAGGTCCTGTTGTTTTACCAAACCGATTAACAACTTTCAACTTTCTGCAGAACACACTGCATGAGTTTTTGGAAGACATTCCTTTGAATCAGATACAACAAATGTGGTTCCAGCATGATGGTGCTCCAGCTCATTTTTCCATGGCCGTTAGAGAGCATTTACACCAAACTTTTCCATATGGGTAGGAAGGGCCGGACCTGTTTTATGGCCTCCAAGATACCTCCTGAAATATTTTCCACTCTTTTTTTAACACCCTATATCATTATACCAAATAGTTAATTTCGATCACCACAATATATATGCCGATTTAACCCTACTTACTTATATACAAAAATGACTAACTTAAAAGATACAGGGTGTTAAAGTTGAACTTTTACAATTGTCTTTTCACTATAATTTCTTCAGTTTTTCACGCATAACTTGATATTTTGTAAAGACACTTCTTGTTATTAACTAAACCGTCAAGGGTATTATTGTAAAGGATGGTCGGTCAGTGGTCGCGCGATTTAAGGCGTCAGTACTTGAATCGAGGTGACTAGATCGGAGTTGGTTCGAGCCCAGCTGCCGGTAGACCGTATATAAGCTATATTCGTGGAGAGGATTGGCACCCTCTCTGCGGGTATGGTAGGGTGGAATAATGTTAGCTTGGGTCAATGTGAGAGATTGATACCGGTTGATATTTGACTACCCCCCCCTAATTAATGAGGTTTTCCAGGTTTCCCTCATTCCTGCACTGAATAGTGGTTAGGGCCTACCAACGTAAGTCGTTCCTGGGCGCAAATGCGGCCTGCTTAATACTAATATGCCGCCCCCTCTCCCGCACAAGTCTCCGACTTCTGGGCTAATCCCTGTGATTAGAATGAGGGGTAGAGATATTATTATTGTAAACGATGCTTGAAAAACAAACATAGCATCAGTAGCCGGAGGTTAAAAATCATCTTCAAAACACCCATATCTGAAATACCCAATCCAGCAATTCTCAAGTTTGTCTCACTTGGTTCCCTGTATAGTCTAAAGTCGTTGTGAATTACTTTGTATATACTTCTATTGTTTCTCGCGATGTATCATAAATTATTACGAAAATATAGCATCGTTAAAATTATAATAGTTAAATTAGTTAAAATTATTTAACATTGGTTGATAATGAATGTCAATATTTACAAATTGTTAACAATCCTACGAATCTATAGCAGCTATAATTGATATAAAATGATTGAACAGAAAATATGTAAATGCGAAATTACATCAGCAAATCATTAATTATTACATAACACATTGAAAACGTAAGTACCTAACAGCTTATACAAATAAAACTCTAGGTCTAAAGTGTGAAATTCAAGTGTTTTACAATGATTGATGATCCTATTGATGCTAGTGTGAATAATTTCAATAAAGCAAGTGCGTTGTTTGTATAAAACTACCTCCAGTCGATAGGCTTAGATATAACTTCGTGTAATTAATATCTTCGGTATATACAAAAAAAAAGTTTGCTATTCACCTTGGCAGCTGTATCCAAGTTTAAAGTTTTCCCACTGGCAAATGTGAAGTGGTTATATTGCTAAATGTTCTGCATAGCAAAAGAATACAATATTCGCAAAACAATAACGGCAGTTTTTTACACAAGGCGTCCGAAAATGATGCGTCAATATGCCGGGGGTGACTCTACATGAAAAATAAATGCCACAAAGCCGTATAACATTTTTTCAAAAACTCAAAATGAGTAGGATTACAGGGCGTCAACAAACTTTTTTATGCTTTTTTAATTTTTTGTGAGCCTACCAATTTTATTCTAATTTTGTATACATATCACTAATTTGACCCATATTTTCCAACGCCAAAAATCCTAAACTGTCTTCAAATGATGACTTAGAACTTTTTGTTCAAACATTTTTATCAATTTGGGTACAAGGTAATTAAAGATCGTCAAGTTGGCAAATGTGACAAATTTCTTTGTATGTTGTTAGGTATAAAATATTAAATTTGCAGCTTACGTAAAATACCATTAATTTTAAATATTAGTATATATTTCTTGCTTTTTGAAAATAATTGTAGAAGTAAACTGTTACTATGTTTATAAATACGTTATCTGAAATTAATATTGTTGTATGATTTAGACGTATTGGCGCAGTTTTAACGCAAGCATCTGAATCTGAAGAACGTACAGATCCAGTTGTAAAAATGTTATATTTACGAATAATTGTAGGATAACATTCAAATTGGCATAAGCTACAAGTGCATATGTTAGAAAATATATATACTCACTCTTTTCCGAGTATCTCACAAAAAGTCCTTATTAATGAACCGTACATACTTGTCTACCACACCTTAACGCAACTAAAACGCTTTAATTTATATCGATAAAAATGTACTTCTGCGCATGTGCAACAGATGGGGGTGACAAAAATCGCATGACAAATTCTATAAATTTTCAAAATAAATTGAGAAAAGTAAATAGTTTCCAAAGTAGTACATTGAATTACCACATTTTTCCTGAAATTAGTTAATTTTATTACTTAAAAACACATACACTTGATTTTTCTTAATATGCAGGGTGAATCAGAAAGAATGGGTTAACACTAAGCTGGAGATAACTTGATAGAATAACTAACTGAAAATTGGTAGTGTTGGGTTTTTTGATGTTAAAATTACGAATTTGAAGCTTATTTGACGTTGCCCCTAGAGGGCGCTAGTTTCATCGTATTATTTAGGTAAATCAAAACATTTTTTTTAATGCTTAAAAATCTAACAGAACATTCAATCCTACATAAAAAATGTACTCTTGTTTAGGTCGCTTAACTTTATTGGTTTCTGAGTTATTTATATTTAAAAATTTCAATGTATTTTGTGCTGACTTTCCTTCAGGTGCTGATATTGTTATTTCTTTTCTAAGAAGGCTTGTGTCAATAAATATTAGCGTATTTTGCGTGTAAAATTATTAGCTAGTGATCAAAAAATGCATTGCTCAACAGCTAAAAAAATTATGCTATCGCAACTTTCTCAATTATCGAGAAATTTCAGAATAAAATTTAACTTTGAACACTCTATATTTTTTAAACCGGCGACATCGTATAAGGCATGATGAGCTCAAACATAATATTTTGGTGTCTAGTGTCTCCAGCTTAGTGTTGATCCATTCTTTCTGACTCACCCTGCATAATGTAAATAAAAATTACCTGTAAGGAGTATGTAAAAAGATCATAACAACACATGGAAAATTTCATTCATTTTTATCAGTGCTATAGGTATACATTTTTAAGTTGTTGCATCTGATACTCTTCGAAGAGTTTCCCGAGAGTTTGGCGCCTGTGCCTAATCCGACTCTGCATATACGGACCATTTAACAAAGAAAATCGTTACTGACGGCCGGTGAATAACAACAATTCAATTTTGCAACACACGTGAGTGCCATTATAAAAAAGTTTCTTTGTTTCGCTTCTATGTAACTATCGAAATCCCGTGAGTCATTCCGATTTGAATCTAACAGCGCCAGATGTGTTAATTGAAAATGGCTCCGGGTTATAAACGCGCTCGACTCTAAACTTTCACTACACACACGCATTAAAGAGAAACAATGGTTGGATCTGCTCAATTAGATCATTTTCTGGGACGTCGCCCTCTAGATACGAAAGAAAAAAAAACCGTTCCGTCGTGACAGCCGTGCCGTAGGTGTAGCTTCATATTTATGCGCGGTAATTCTCGTCTTGTGTTGTTGACAATACGCCTCGTTAAATATTTATTTATTTATGTAATGCCGAAAATAAAAGAGACTAACAATTCACTAATTCGGGGTTCAACAGCACCATCAAAAAGTAAATAAGGATGCAGATGGGAGCGTTGATAGTGCTTGTTATGCAGACGGATTTCTGTGTAATGCTATTCGAGTTTTGGGTAGCAAGAGAGTAGAAATTTGCACATTTAAAAGTACGATAACTTTCGTTTTATTTTTTTGTTGTTGTTGTTCTACATACTGGTATGTGGCAGGACAAGATAGCTATTATCTTTATTTTCGTTGTCAAACTATTGACCAGAAAATATGAGTGTTATTCCAAGTACATTTTGTAGAGGGTAGTTTTTTTTCAAATATTTTGACGAAAATTTCTCACTCTATTTAAAACCAAGATGCCTTTATTTTAACTCGTTACCATGGCAGCCAGAAAAATTACCGGAAATTGTTTGACAGTTGAAAAGGTAAACATATACGAAATATGGTGAATATACCATTTCTACCACCTTTAGTGACCTTGTCAAAGAACGATATATTGAACTACTACCCATCCGAGTTTTAGCATTTGATGTAGCTAAAGTTCGTAATTTTTTTATTTAACGAAATATGGTGGATATATCTGCAAAATTCAACAAATTGTTTCCATGCACTTGCTTTTGATTTTCTAGTGTTATTTGGTATTTGGTTTAGAATCTTGTCTAATAACTTGATTCTCTTTATCAAATCGCGACATTTCATTATACGCTTATTAAACTCAACGTACATACGCTTCGAACTAGTAATTGACATCTACTGTGACAGAACCGTTTAAATAAAAATGACAAATCACCATATGTCAACAACAACAATACCTTGGCCGAGTCAAATTAATTTAAAATGTCAGGTTTGATTTGTACTTGGGGTGTGAAATTTTCTTACCGAATACCACAGGAGCGTAAATTATTCCTGGAAAATTTTTTTCGGTCACGAATATTTTAAGAAAATTTCCGGAAATAATTTAAGCTCTTGTGATATTCTAAGTGAAAACAGATATAAACATGTGCCTATCAGAAATTTAATTTATGAACGCTAAATATTTGCTAAATTGATACGTAATAGTAAATAAATATTATTTTGGCGTAAGGAAACATTCTAAGACTTCATCTAATCTACAAATAAATCAATCTATGATTGACTTTTAGTAATGAAATATGAATTTATTTTAAAAATAACGTACAACTTTGTTTTGGAGAAATTTTTAAACACGCATGTTCACATATGACCTATTACTTTATCAAACATATGGGGTAGAGGTCCAACTTTCACTTTTAATTAGTGGGCTGTATATTTATCTACACTAATTGAATAATAAATTGCCTAACCAAGTCAGTACTCAGAGGTACTATTGTAAAGGATTCTTGCAAAACGTAGAAACGGGAGAGAAGGGATTATTTTATCCCCCTACATTTTTCTGACGTACGTCAATGAAAGATGTTTTACAATGTCATAATGTAAAATTTAATTTAGAATATAGTGAAATATTCTAAATTAAATTTTACATTGACAAATTCGTAAAACTTTTCATTTAAAATTAGAGATAGTCGTAGCACTTATACTTTTTAAATTTTATATTAAAAAGAGACAATTTGTAATGTTCTAATTTACTTTAAAATATTCTAACATATTTTATCTAGAATGTCCCTCATTATAGTGTTAGATAGATGTACGATTTTTACACAAAGAAATGTTTTTTTTATCAATATAAATTCGTTTATTAAGGAAAAACAGGGATTTAAGATACATATTAGTTATTAAACAGAAGATTTATTTGCCAAAGTTTTCAGCTGCATTTGTAATACGCCTCTTGATTAATATTCTCAATTTATTCGGAATAAACGTCATTCTTCAAAAATCCCCAAATACTGAAGTCCAATGTATTAAAATCGGAGGAGTGTGGTGGCTACGTCATAAAAAATTAAAAAGTAGGGGGATAAAATAATCCCTTCTCCCCAGTTCCTACGCTTGCTTTTTATGCATAATTTACAACAATACTCTTGAGAATTTGGTAATAACAAGAAATATCTACAAAATTTGATCCGCGAAAATTTGAAGAAATTGTAAAAACAATTTTAAAAGTTCAACTTTAACACCCTGTATCTTTAAAGAGGGCATTTTTGTAAGTAGGGTTAAATCGTCATATTTTGCCGCCAAAGATAAGCAATTAACGGGACGACATGCTTTTTTGTTATACCCTGTACATAATATACAGGGTGTTCCAGAATGATGGTCAAATATTTTACCAGTGTGTTCCACAAGCCATTTCAGGGGGGGATCTTCATATAAAATTTTTCAATTTGGGTCCTCCCTGTTGAGATATTCGAGTCGGCGGAAAAAGCGGTATGGCGGAAAAAAATAGCTTTTTTATTTTTCCTTAAAAACGGTTGCACTTAGATATTTCAATTTTGGTACGCATTATCAGCTAGTCAAAAGCTATTTTGTGGTGGTGTCTATTCCTTAGCTTATGTTTCTGGAGGGCGGGAATAAGCAACCCCTAGATTTATTACTTTCAGAACTTTTTCCTGCAATGGCCGAATAATAATCGACATGCTGAGTGATGCAGTTTTTGGGTTCTATACGATTCATGATTTACATAATTCATTTTTTCCCTTTTAGGCAAATATTGCTACCATGAATCGCATTTTGCATTCGACTTCTATTTAGAGAGGTTCTGGGGTTCCCAGAATTTAATGAGGAATCCATTGATGAGTTATATTTAGTTCGCGAAATATATTTGTCAAAATAATAATTATGCCTTAGTCAGCTCTCTAACAATGAATGAGCAATACATAATAACTCATGTCATGACACATTAATTTCAAAGGAAGGAAAGGTGTCTAGCTTTAATAAAAGCGGTTCGAATTTTTGAATCATATTTATCTGACTAATTCATAATATATACTAAACAAGAGTGACCACGCAAAAATTTCGGGAAAAGGTGTAAGAAAAAATATGATAATATTGTAACCTCTAAATTGGATTAGCGTAGAAACAAGTCACGTAGACAAACAAACTTTATTGTCACTGTTGATTATACAAGAAATATCGTTCAAACAAATTTCACAACTACTGTCAACACTTTACTTTGACGTTTTTCAATATCTTTCGACTGCTCAATATAAACTGACTCCAGCCGCGAAATCGATCCGCTTATATAGGTTTTTAGAGTTCTCGAAGTTTTTGCGATCTCGAGAACGTGTCGAGAAACAAATAGAATATAGTCTGGACTATTCCAGAAAACGTCAAAATAAAGGCATCACAAGAATTATAAATTATAACGTAAACAGGAACATAATTAACAACAACTAAAAGGTAGGTGAGCTTCCGTAACAATATTAACAACAAGTTCACTCTACATGTCAAATAATTACAGATATTACACAATAACGAAACAGCATGACAATTTTCAACTTTGGGAAACTGCATGCTAAAATTTACTTCACGGAGAAAATAGGGGGAAGGGGCCACTTTCAAAAAAGTCAAGCACCACATAGAAAATAATAGGAATTTTTCTAAAAAAGAAACAAAGCGGCAATCGTTTGATTAAAAATCAGTAAGTACCGCTATGAGAGGCATAATTGCCAAATAAGAAAATGACCTTAGTAGCAAGTACGAATATTTCCGAGTCTTGAATACTAAACTGATATGGACATCTCATGACAAAAATATTAATTTTCGATGTAAAATACTTAATGACTATTGTTTTATTCCGTACGATTACATAATTCATATTAAACATTTAGCAGTAACTTTAAATGCGAAACAAAAAAAGATGGTCACAGAAACAGTAATAATTTTAACTTACCTTTACAAAACGTCATACCTTAAATTTGTTTTCCTTACATCACTCAGTAAAACCACTTACCTGAAACAAAAAACAATATCATTATTACAATTTTGCAGTAATTTAGAAACACGAGAAATAATAGATAAGCAATAATAAATAAAAGTTTATTAAGAACGACATGAATGTATTTATTTCTACAGGGTGTTTCTTAAACAGAGGTCAAAAATCCAGGAGCGCATTCTGTGATTTTTTTTTTAATTTTTGACACGCTGTAGCTAGACGATGGCTGTTCTAAGGCCCCACATTTATACAACAACAAATAGTACATTATACTATAAGGGAAAGAAATGCGTTATTTTGGCAGAGGTGCAATTTGAAGCCCGAGGGCTACAATGCACCGAGAACAAAATAGCATCTCTCCCGAATGGTATATACTATTTTTTCCACGGTCTCATTAACTTAAAAACACATATTTTGTCATTATGAAGTAAGTAGCACCAGAATTATTGTATTCGGATTTGAGCATTTATTTAGCAGTCGTTGAGTTATTGTCATAACTACAAAATAAACAAACAAAAAGAATTGTCAAATTAAGGTGCTAGTTTGGTTTAGTTTAAAGTTTATTTAGTGCACAATGAATAATTGTGAGTCGGAAGAGATTGTGGAGGCTGCAAATATTGCAATAAGCAATTTGCTGCCTACGAAGTCAAGATCTTTATACGATATAGCCTACAATCGGTTCAAAAAATGGTGCGCCGAGAAAAATGTTCAAGTATATAGCAAGAATGTTTTGTTACTTCAGTGAAAATGCAAAAAATTACAAGTCTGCCACATTATGGGCGCAATATTCTATGGTTAAGTCATGCTTGATAATTTACGACAACATAGATATAAGCAAATTCCCCAAGCTGATCGCATTTTTGAAAAGAACCGGTGACGGATATCAAGCGAAAAAATCGAAAATATTGACAAAGGGTGAAATCGACCGTTTTCTATCAAGTGCAGATGACAAAGAATTCTTAATGATTAAGGTAAGATTACCTTTGTTGTTAGGTATTTCAATTATTAAGTATTTTGATTTTTTATAGGTTGGATTAATTCTGGGTATTGCCGGAGCTTGTCGAACTGATGAACTAGTCAATTTAATTGTAGATGATATTGAGGATGTAGGCTCTTCTTTGATTGTAAAAATTCCAAACACTAAGACAAAGATTCCACGAACCTTTCTGGTTACCGATGTGGGAAATATGCTTGAATTGTTTCGAAAATACCTGTCCCTTCGTCGTCCTCACGCCAAGCATAAGCGCCTTTTTTGTACTACAAAGCAAGAAAATGTAGTTCGCAACCAGTTGGCAAGAATACCATGGGAAAAATTCCGAGTGTAGTAGCTTCGTATTTAAAATTACCTGATGCTGCATGTTATACTGGTCACTGCTTACGAAGATCTTCAGCGACATTACTGGCAGATGCTGGTGTGGATATCACGACAATAAAGCGTCATGCTGGTTGGAAATCAACGACATTCGCTGAGGGTTATGTCGAGAACTCCATTGAAAATAAGACCAAAATTGCTAATCAGGTTTTAGTAGGTACCACTACTAGCGCAATCACAAAAACTGTAAATGTAAGCGAAAGTAATATTCCTTCTAATATTAATTTTGAAAATTGTACAAATGTAACATTTAATTTAAATGTCAATAAATAATTTCAATGTTATCTTTTTTTTGCATGAAAAACGTTCTCCATAATGTAAACTCCCTTGGGAGCATTATACTCCCTTAGGAATAATCGAGTACTTCTGTTTTAATTGTCATAGAAACTGATTTCTACTCCCGACCGTGGAAAAAAAACTTATTTTGACCCCTGGATGTTTGACCTCTGCTTAAGAAACTTCCTGTATTTATTTTACAATTGTTGTAAAGCTCGTATGATTCCGTTTCAATAACTCAATCAATAATTACCGCAAACAAATGCTAGAAGATGCCGGCACATTACATATGCAACAAGGAGATGCATGTGCTGCAATGAATGCGGGGCTCTGATAATGGAATAATAAATTTAGAAACCGTTGTACCACTACAAGCCCAACGGAATACAGAAAATACGGAATCTTGTACCGCATTCATTAGTAATTTATTGTTTATTAAAATTACGTTACGTTGCCGAGGAAAAACGAAAGGTTATGTCACAGTTGCGCATACCTGGAGATCGCGACCTTGGTGCCATGTAACACATTTTAGAAATGATTTCGAATAGATCAGTTAGCAGTACCAGCAGACACTGATAAAAATGATAGTAAATTTACACGTTGTTCACAGGATGTATTAGTGTAAAAAATTCCAAATGCATATTGTAGTACTCCAGGTAAACATACTCGTAGTACAATTACATCTTTTATGCCAAATTAATTTAACTATTAAAAATGCATAACGATCTTAATACTGGCAAAATATTTAAAGAGTGGGCCGAATATTTATAAGTATTTGCAATTATTGGTATATTAACGGTTTCATTTAGTGAAACAATTTTTCAAAATCTATGTGAAACCAATATCAGGTCATTATGTTGATAAAAATAATTGTTTGGTTCAATGGTTAGAAATTTTGGCATAACATTGGATTTATCTTTGTGAGAAATACATTTTTATGTGACTGAACCAATATTAGTTCTTAAATTAAAATAGTCCACCATTACATTATCAATGTTATTGGTATTAATACTATTTAAAGTGAAGACAAGAGGCCAATCTAGGCCCTTTAAAGATTTATTGTATTGTTACACCTGTGGCTGACTGTAAGTGGTTGGCACAACATGTCCTTATTATGATAAATCATATAGATTAATTCGATTAAACCAGCAATGACTCATCATCGTATTCGTATAAAAATATTGGATACAATAATAGTTATTTATAATATATGTGTTGTAAAGATTCATATTACAACACGAGATGTTTAAAATCAAATATGATAAAACATCGACTGTAGTAGTATAAATTTACAATAAGAATATTGTACAAAATTTTATCCACTTTCATTTAATAACACGAAAAAGAATATATTTGCCAAAAAGTGTCAAATGATGCCACAAGAAACTGGTGAATTTTCTATGAACAGAAAAAGTATCTGCTATTAAGTTTATAGATCAAGTTCTCTTATGCTACCTTTCGCATGGTTACTGTTGAAACTTTGTCAAACAATCCCATAAATATAAAGTGTGTCCACGGATGGAGTTGACAGGAGAAAGTTTTTTGTTTTTGACTTTGTCGAAAAAATGAGACTATCATAGAAACGTCTTAAATCAGATATACAGGGTCCTCATAAATTAAAAAAACATAAAAATACTCAAGAGAGAAATACCATTATTTATTATTTTACACAACATTTTTATAAAACAAATCTGTTTATAACCTGAAACAGACTCCTAATACAAATTTTAAAATCAAAATTTCAGTTTTGATTTTTACTCTACACACTTTACGAATAGTTTATTTCTTCTCATATGCGCTCTTCTAATATCATGTGGCTGATCATTTGAATAAACCTAGGAAAAAAGTCAAGAGGCGTAAGGTCAGGTGGTCTAGCAAGATAATGGGCCAAATTTCCCTATCCACTTCTCACCATTGTCTGAGCTAGGCTGCAAAATGAGCAGGACAGCAGTCCTGTTGCCAAAACAGGTTATTGCGTACTTCTGGCTCTCAAGTATTTAAAAATGGTAAACCAAATATTTCCAAAATGTTTTGGCAACAGGACGGCTGTCCTGCTCAGAGGAAGATTTGGCTCAATCCTAACCTTACACACCTTGCCTTTTTTCTTCGAGATGCCCTAAAACAAAACATTTATTCAAATGGTTTGCCACATCATAGGGAAGTATTAAAAGAGCACATACGCCAAGGAATACATGAACTGAATGAGCCGTAAACTATTCGAAAAAATTTTTAAGTTAGCGGAAAAATGTGTTGATGTCGGAGGTAGAGGTAGAATAAATGTTAAAAATTAAATTTTGATTTTAAAATTTGTATTAGGACTCTATTTGAAGTTATAAACAGATTTGTTTTATAAAAATGTTGTGTAAAATAATAAATAATGGTATTTCTCTCTTGAGTATTTTCATGTTTTTTTAATTTATGAGGACCCTGTATATCTGATTTAAGATGTTTCTATGATAGTCTCATTTTTTTTGAAAAGTAGAACTTTTTATAAAGAGTGACATTTTTCGATAAAGTCAAAAACAAAAGAGTTTCTGCTTCTGTCAATTCCATCCGTGGACACACTGTATATAGAAGCAGTGGCAAAAGGAGCGATCTCAAGTCTAGTTTCGACAAAATCCAAGGCGCGGTATGAGTTGGAGTACCAAATATTTGAAGATGGTGCAAAGATAGCAAGGTAAAGGTGTATGAGAAAATCCTTTTGTTTTTGTTTTTTCCGGAAAGCAATGCTTCCAGAAACCATCTACACCGTATAGTCACTACCCAATGTTAATAACTATGATTTCAGTTCCAGTTCCGTTTCCAGTTCAGTTTCAATTTCAGAAAAATCAAGATAAAAGCAGATTTTTTTCAATTAATCGCATTTTCAACAAGAAGTTTTGAGAACAAAAAATCCAGAATTTTGATGATGAAATATATTTACTCATGAAGGTTGCTATGATAATTGGCATTTTTGGTGCCTGTCATTGCGAAGAATTAACCAAGCTAATGTTGGATCATATTCAATATCATAATCTCTATACAAAAATTGCGATTCTATGCACGAAAACAAAATTTATTATAACATAACTGTAGGTATCAACTGTTTAAACATTTTTCGAAAATATGATAAAAATCGTCCACCCAATGCAACTCACAGGCAGTTCTATTGTATTCTACAGACAAGGAAAATATACTTCCCGGAGTACTTCAGAGTTGATACTTTTGGCAGCATTCCAAAAATGATTGCAATAAAGCTTGGACTGAAGAATCCTAAAAAACACACTGGACTGGATTGTTTTAGAAGGTCCTCAGTTACCATTCTATTTGATGGCGGTACAGATATAAACACGTTTTTGGGGCTGAAAATCTTCTTCTACGGCAGAAACCTATGTTAAGAATTCTTTAGAAAATAAGAAACATATAGCAAAGAAGATCATGGGGTTAAACACGGACCTGACGATTTGAAATTCGAAATTAATCCATCACATCTATACTTCTGATATGCAAACTTCTAATTGTAAAAAGTGTATTATTATGTTATTGCATTTCAGCACGGGTGCTAGTAAGGACATTACAGCACTATTATTACAAATCTATTTACAGAATTGTAAAATCCATATTACTAAATGAAAGTAGATAAAATCCATTCAGGTACTTACATAAAAACAATATGACAATGACCTGTTTACCGTGGGAGCAGTTAAAAATATTCTAGTGACTTCTAACACTGATCTAGCTTAGTAGAAGGCCGGCAAAATATGCCAACAGACAGGCAAAAAACAAAAGATCAACATTAAATTGACGAAACGAGTCATTTTGATGATGATTGTAAAACAATATTTTTAAACAAAATTCCCCCGAAGATACATTCATACCGTTTCTGTTTCACTACTGAAATCTGAAAAATTCGCGATTCATGACGATTTTGCCGAATGCTTTATTTTTATAAGTTAGTCTTTTCGATTACATCGGGAACTGTCTTCCGTCCACTCCATTTTTCACGCCAATTATCGTCAAAGTGAAGTAAATCATTTAGAAATACTCGACGACAATCTGAGCTTCCTCAGCCGTGTGGATTGTCCGTTCAATATTGTTCCATACGTTCCGCTATAGGAGGCGAACAAATAGATTTGCTATTACGATTAAGCCGTTGTGGGTCCGGAGGACCGATAGTTGGACAAGGCGGACGAATTTGTCCCGATTGTTCACGTCGAGTGGGCGACGGTTGCGTGACAAGGTATTGTGGGGTCTTTCTCTAGGCCGGAAGTCGGGGCTCGTGTACGTCAGGGTATTGTGAATACGCGAATTGACCCTTTGCGAACTCTTCTTGGAGGGCGTTTCGAGGTGGATGTCTGTAGGTCGCTTCAGAAAGATGGTCCTATTGAGAGATCTTGTCAATGATTTTACTAAGCTGTATTTCTCGCCGTGAAATGATCAAACAATTATTTTCATAGTTATAAATAAAAGTAAACAATTTTATATTTATTAAGTACCTACTACGTAATTTAATGCTATAATGTTTAAATCTGGTTGTACAGGGTGTTCCGTACAGAACAGTTGTGTGCAACTTTGTAGAAGTTTGGTTATATTGCAATATTTTGGGCCCCCTACATGCAATGGATGCTGCTCTGTGTTGGTTCTTATGCAAAAGACGCTATATTTAAAAAAAAAGTAGATATATGTTTGAAAAATACATCTTCGTAGAGACGCTTTGCTTCATTCGAATTTACGTTTGCTTTTCCATACATAAATGTCGACCAATTCTTCAATTCAAAGGAATAATTCATTAAAAACTAACTTAAACACTAACAAGTCACTCGACACTTTATGGTATCTTTTTTGTTTATATCTGACATGGAATTTATAACAAACTCCTACTACTACCTCTTTCTATAACATTTTTTCCAAAACTGATTATTAACAAAGTTACAGGGTGTTAAAGTTAAAATTTTATTTTCGATATTTATAAATAACTTCTTAAGAGAATCAAATATTTACATAAAATTTGTAAAGCGGGGGTTTTTGCGGACGAGAAATTCAAATGTTTCTAATTTTGACGTCACTAGTAGAGGGCGCAGAACGTTTCGGTATTTTTGATATTACTTATGTTCTAAGTGTTTTATTTTGCAAGTTTTCTGTACCTGAAAACACCACAAATTTGATTGTTTTACGGCGACAAATGTATGGCAACCTTAAAGCATAAAATCATCTATTTAGGCACGAATATGTAAAAATTTCGTCCCCGTTTAAGTTTTGGATGTCAAAGATGACTTTTAACATAAAAAAATGTTAAAATTGATTAATAAAAATTTTACGACTACGTCTTTATCATTAACTAGGCTTTTTCAGCTCTTTATATAAGATAGCTTATAATTAGAGATTAATACTTCGCAACAACTAAGAAGAATTCCTCGCTGCATCAAAAATATGCTGGAACGCATCCGCATCTACATCATTACGCAGAATGTATAACGCAAATACCTACATGATCGGCTAGCAGACTTGCGCGAGCGTAATTGAGAATATGACAAACACCGGTGAGTGCCCAGGTCTCTAGCCTGATGGTATCAAGCCACGATATCGGGTGAAACTTATTATAATGGTCTGCTCGACGATATTTTGCAATACTTATACATTGCAAACGTTTAACTGAATTTGCATACTGCATGGCTCCTGCGCAACGCTAATGCTATAGCAATGGGGTAACGTTCTCCAGCAATTGCGTTATTAATAAAATATACGTATGAGATGAGATGGAGGAGATAAAATTTGAACTAGCGTCTGTACTTTGTGGAATTATAGAGGAGAAAAAGCGGAGTTGTAACGCAAATAGAACAATAGAAAATGGATGGAAATTTCCATGTTTTGTTATGCTCTTTTTACATAATATTTGTTGGTAATTAATTCACTCATTTATGAGCGAATTAATTTGGTGTTGAACTTTGAGTAAATATAACAAATTAACAAAGAAATGAGCTTATCTACACAGAGTTAGAGAAACCAAAATATGTGTGAGTGAGAACGTATTGTGGAAAAATAACACCAACCGTTGTAAATATTAGACATTGTTTAGTAAGTGGAAGGGGGAAAACAATGTTGGGTATGAGCAGGTACCGACGCGCAGTTGTAGTTTTGCTATGTATGATACAAGTCACTGCTGTGTGTGGACGATAATCATAAGTGCATTGTTTTAACCGGATCATGGACCATGGACCGCAATTTTCAAATTACAATTTTAATATAAGAAAAAGTATGGTGTACCCTGGAAAGTGAGAATTTGTGTCATGAAGATGTGGTAGAAATAGGTAAGTAACAATGGCTATCTTCATCCGATACAATAAAATTGTTGATTTGCTTCTTATTTCAGAAAACCTAACTTGGGTGTGTCATTCCATGATTACCACTTCATTTGATCCTCAATTACTTAGCTATAAAATTTTGGAAAATAGATCAAACCTGGAATTTATTGATTTTATTTATTCAATGTTGCTGTTTGAACTTCATCAGTCATACAACACCACTGAGTATTTTGTTAAAAGACTGCGTCATGTTATTATCTACAGACATAATCTCAACCTTTGTTTTATTCAACTTGTTATAGCAAAGTTTTGTTTCAAATAATGTGTAATAAGTATTAGTAATAAATACAATATAATAATAATTATTATTTTTATTGTTATTGTTGCTTTGGTTGCATCCACAATTCCATTAAACCTATATTGTGTACCAACTAAACAGGTTTTCTTTTTATAGACTGCAATTTTTATGACATAATTATTTATAATAATTTTATTATTATTATTAATTTAATTAGAATTATTTGTAATACCTTAATTGTCACGGAATTTGCCCCACTCACACCAAAACCGACGACTGTGGTATCGCGAAATGCTAAGATTGCCCCGATCGCCCCTACACGATTCTGTTAAACAAAAAGCCGTGGATCGAAACGGGACTAGAAAATTGGGGAATCGATGAGAAGCATTCGAGTCGTTCGGGAAGATGAATCTAGAGATACTAGAATATACCTGGAATATTCGTTGGGTCTATAAAAGAAAAATAAACGGCCGATTAAGTCAGTCTTATATTACAGTCTGAATTGAAGTGTTGATCGATGTTTATTGAACAGTTTGACACACACTTGGGAAAACGGTCATGTGATTCAATGGGGTTCGGCAAAAATTTTAGAGAATGAAGATAACGCGACAAAAAGAAAATTAAAAGAGACCGCGATTATTTGGTTGAACGGAGATAAGTGTGTGTCAAACTGTTCAATAAACATCGATCATTGTTGGCTACAGTTGTATCAAGAAGAAGTAAGTAAAAATAAAATAAAAATCATTTAACATCTCTATGGAAGCAGATAAACAAATTTTAAACTGTCAAACTTATACGTTTAATATTTTTACTACTATTTTGAAAACGAAAACAGAGAGTTTTTCGAAACGTCAAAAATACGGAAGTGCGCGATAGTGATGTGATTTTTGTTATTTTTTACGTATCTGCTTTTTTCAGTGTGAGATTTTTTGGTTAGGCAAACTTAGTTTCAAAAATAACCCTTGACTGTTCCGTTTGGCACAAGGGCTTATTTAATTAATTTTTATTATTTTTCAGAAGTGTGGCAAAAACCCAATAAAACTAAAATTATGCCACAAATAAATAGCTTCAGACAATATCTAGGTAATAATTTACAACCCGTAAAAAACTAAACACGTTTAATTGGTACACAATAGGTCTAATTTTATAATGAAAAATCATCACTATCATTAGTAAGGACTTTTTGTGGAATATTCGTAAGAGCAAGTGTACGATTATAATTTGTTGCACTTGCAGCTTATGTCAATTTCAATGTTGTACAATTGATAAATAAGTATAATAGAAACTACAACGGTACCTTGTTTAGATGATTGCATCAAAACTACGCCATTATCTATGTCTCTAAACCATACAACATTAATTTCAAACAACATATTTATCTCTGTGACAGTAAAAATAGTAATAGTTTATAACAGATATTAACATTAGTTGTAGTTACGTTAATTATATATTTACTGTAACTAAAATCCGAGTGAAAAATATTTATTTAGTAATACATATACAATGTTTCAAAATTAAGATGCCATTTTCAGTGAAAACATTTTAACACCTTCTAATGCGAATGAAACACATTGCAATAAATTTTTAAATGATGGATGAACAATACACTTTTAGAGAAAGAGATGGATAATTCACATTTAGAGGATGGATGGATATATTCTAATAAAATCTTAGTACTGCTTCTGACAAGGCCTTCTTATGTAGAAATAAAAATGTAACTCGCATAGTGTACTTATTATTGAATTCTAATAATCTACTGTATTTCTAATAATTTATTAGTAAGAGACATCCTGCATATTAGGTATATTGCCTCATCTAAACCTATATTTTTGTACATTTTAACGTTCAGATTTTTTTGTCGACGCACAAAAATAAATACATTTTTAAGTTGGCTCTTGTTAAACAAAATAAAAATATCAGTAAAATTACATATCTATATGTAACAACTTATAGCTAGTGTAGGAAATTTGCGAGGAAATTTTGCATTTCTAGTTGAAAAATCACATAACATAATGTGGAATACTTATTATTCATCTTTAAGCATTTCTGTAATATTACAGTGTTCTTATTTACTTCTACAAAATTATGTAATTTTACATAACTTTACGTTGGTCACTAATTGCCTAAGTAAAGTTGTGAAATTACATACAAATTTTTTATCAGTGCCCTGTATATTAGCATTCTGGTCCATTTAATCACCAACGTGATGGCAGATATTCAGAAAAACATCAAATAATTTCCTTTTCACAGCTCGACTGATCACGTGACGACCATATAATTTATTTGGTTGGTGCCGATAGACATCGAACGACATTAAATTTCTTGGGGTTCGCGTGCTGATCGTGCGTTGATATCTCCAGCCAAATGTCAATATACGTCACACACATCGAGGATCTGCGGGACATCTCTCCACTGAACTGGAAACTCACTCTTTCGACTCATTTAGGAATGATACGAGAACCGTATAAATTGCTGTCAATTAAACGATGCAAGCATTGGCTATTTTTATACTTAGATAGGTACCTATCCATAGGTAGATATACTTACTTTACGTTTACGCTGTGCTTATATTACAGAAATTTCATTAAATCTATACATATAAATTGGAAATAATACCAACAAAGTTGTACTCGTATTTATTAACTTGCATTAAGTATAGGCAGTTTACTTATGTACTTATTAAATTCTATGAATAAAATTTGCTATATTCCTAATAATTTGTTAAGACATCCTGCATATGCTGACTCACTTAAACCTATATTTTGGTACAATCTTTTGCAATAATAATGGCACTCACTAAAATTAATTTTGCGATTTATTTTGAACTGCTGACCTATTCATAATGGAATGTACTTTTAACATTACTTCTTTAGTTGTTTCACTCACCAACACGAATTTTATAACAATAATTAATGATTATCCATTTAAAGCTATTTAAGGGTAGTTTATATAGGTTTAGGGGTAGTAGTGACATTTCCCCAGCTATCTGACGTATTTCTGGGCCATTTCTAATGTTGATTAACAATAATCAATTCATTTTTTTTATGATTTATGCGTTCCCCCGGATAAGCCAACTTGCTACTCAGCATGTACATACTTACTTACATTACAACAAGTCTTTCCTATAACAATTTTATCTATGACATTCCATTTCCTTGATACAGTGCGTTCAACTTTACAAAAATATTTTTTTATTATTATTTTCTACTAAACAAATATTTTGAGTTCAATCTTGGGATGCAGTATAGGTAATCATAATAAAGTATTAGGTAATATTTTAATATTAATAACTTTTTTAAACTAGAGTCAGTGGCATGAGGGATGTTGAAAGAGTACTTTTCAATACAAATATGTATTAAATATCTGTTCCATTTTCTTAAAAACAGTGTTCTTGTGGAAATTCACTATAGTTTTGCATATATTTTGACTGTTTCAAATCAGAGTTAGGTGTCTTACATTTCTATGTAATTGTCGTTTATATTATGTGTTTTTGACATATCCTATACATTTTTAAATGTCACAAAGGACAAATAAATATTATTATTATTATTATTATTATTATTATTATTATTATTATTATTATTATTATGGGATTACAAAAATCTTATAAAAATTATAGGATCCAGTAAATAGGCATTGCTCTTTTCTTAGTTTGTAATAATATTATTGACAAATGTCATGTGTCATGTCAAATCAGTTTGTTGAGCAGTTGAAACATGTTGAAATTGTAAGTTCGTTAAATACGTCCTACGGGGAAAGATGGATTGGTTTAGGTTGCCCAGTCGCTAGGCCAGCTCGATCACCCGATCTTAATCTACTAGATTTTTTTCTTTAGGATTATTTAAATAAAAAATAGTATACACCTCCGGTGTATAATAGAGAATATCTATGACCTACATCGTTTTTGGAGGTAAAATAAATAATTACATGCTAATTCGGACAAGACGTCCCTAAGAAATCGATGCTATCTACGGTTTGACGAAAATGGATATCACTTTGAACTCCATTTAAATTAAATTATTGTTTTTATTTATTTTTAATAAATGCCTGCTTACTGGATTTCCTCAACAGTATTTTTTTCTTTTTCACTTTCAGAATAAAATTTTATTTATTTATATATATTTATATATTTATTTATTTGTTTAGTAGGTACAAGAAAATAAAATACAGTTTTTTAAAGATGAACGAATGTCATGGAGAAAAGTTTTATAGGAAAGACTTTATTGTTTTTTCATGCTCCATCTTATCCCAAAGTTAGGTAACAACGAAAAATCAGAGTATGTGCGAAAAACAGCATCTGCTTATGGCAAGTACTTGCTTTCCATGAGCTGGACTGTTAAATTGCAGTCGACTTTTATCCTGATGATGTAATTTTGACTTTTCCGTTATTTTACCACATACGGTCGAAATTGATAGGTAAATTTTAGTGTGTCGTTATCAATACTGCAGTCTATTATTTCCTCTTTTCGTTATTATACTGATAACGTTTTTTCCCGTCAACAGAGACTGCAGTAAGCATAGCATCTATCTAGGTTCAATTATTTGCTTTATCATTGAAAAGGCGGTGTAGAAATTAACTTAGAAAGACAACGACCTAAGCCTTTATAAATTATTGATAAACCCGTCTACCCCCCTTCCCATCAACGTACATAAACACTCCGAAGTCCGTGCCGCAATTACGCAGGCCGCACACCTGGGTTCCATTACGGTGCGAAGCCGTCCACATAAACCCATCGCAGTGGTCATTGTGCCGCGTAGATGCTCCTCGCGAGATACGCGTTATAATTAAGGATTCGCTGGGGCAGTCGGCGGGACGGCACGCCGCTGGTCTTTTCCATACATCAAAAAAAAAATTAATTTTTTATATATTTTTAGGTATTAATAATATTGTGTGAAACTAACTACTCAGTGGACAAAAGCCCCAACCTGCGTTGAATTACACCCACAATATCTACCCATATATTCCTTATTATTAGCTTTTGTAACATTTTTTTACTGTTTTAGAAAGGTATTTTAAGCTAATATAAATCAAATCTTCTACAATTCCTATCTATTGTGGTTGAATTTGTCGTGTTCCCACTGCCAAAAAAATGAAGTTAGATTTTTATAGAGTGAGTAAATTAGATTATTTTCTTTAGATAATTATTGAATAGAGCTTTGTCTGTGGAATTGTTCATTAGCATACCTAGATGTTTGGTATCAGAGAACATACATATGACTTCATTGATAGGAATTGTAGAAGATTTGATTTATATTAGCTTAAAATACCTTTCTAAAACAGTAAAAAAATGTTACAAAAGCTAATAATAAGGAATATATGGGTAGATATTGTGGGTGTAATTCAACGCAGGTTGGGGCTTTTGTCCACTGAGTAGTTAGTTTCACACAATATTATTAATACCTAAAAATATATAAAAACTTTTAGATAAAAGGTGAACATTTTTCAAGTAGGTATTGTCATATTTAATTCATTGACAGGATGTCACTTTTTTGTCATTGTCGATATTTAACTTCTAATAATTTTAATTTTTATAATAATTTTTATAGTTAGATATTTGATTCAACTTAAAGGAGACCACCTGAAGAAGCAATCCTAGAAATGCAGAAATAGGTCAGATCTCATCTATTGTGGTTGAATTTGTCGTGTTCCCACTGCCAAAAAAGTGAAGTTAGATTTTTATAGAGTGAGTAAATTAGATTATTTTCTTTAGATAATTATTGAATAGAGCTTTGTCTGTGGAATTGTTCATTAGCATACCTAGATGTTTGGTATCAGAGAACATACATATGACTTCATTGATAGGAATTGTAGAAGATTTGATTTATATTAGCTTAAAATACCTTTCTAAAACAGTAAAAAAATTAATGTCTGTAAAAAAAATTTGTTTCATGGAAATAAATTATTTGTTAGTATAAGGCCAAACAAATATTTATTCCCGAATACAAATCATTTTTTTTTTTCTTTCAAAAAAAACAAAAATACAGTTTTTTTGTGTAAAGAAAGTATTTGTTTTCATTAAAAAACATTATTTCTTTTTCAATGATATATTTCCGGTTTTGATTTAATTATATTCTGATAAAACAATATTTTTCTATATCAAAGATTTTTAATTGACAACTTGAGTTTTATTAATTTACGGTTTTATAACCTAATAAAATTCATTTAAAAACTTTACAAAAAGAATTAAAAGATTATTTATTTCCCATTTCAACATTCCTTAATTAAAAATACGAATTTTTTAATTACATAAATGCATTATTTGATTCGAAATGCATATTCATTTCAATCAAAAAAAAAATTTTTTTTATTTCAAAACAGATTTTTTATACAGATTTGAACAAATTGTTTGGGGAAATGAAAAAAATATATCTATTTGAATTTTTTTTTTTTAAATTCCATAAGATATTGAAATAGTAGATTGTTCATTTAAACAAATACTCGTCAAAGAAATGAAATATTCTTACCAAATAAATTTATTTTGCCAAAAAAGTGGGCATTGCATCTAAAAAGATTTGTTTCCCGATAATAAATTGTTTAAATTAAATGAATTGTTTGCTGAAAAAAAATTTCTTCGATGCATCAACGTATTACCTAATGAAAACAAATTAAACATTTTTTAGAAAAATGAAATGCCCATTATAGCTTACTAGAGCAAAATCTGTTTTCAACTCAATAAGTCAGGAAAATTTATGTAAATCAACCTGTATACCGGGTGTTCTTTAACTCATGTCATTATTTTTGCGATATATTCACTACGTTGAGATCCGTTGACCCAGTTTTGTGTTGAGATATAATTTTAAAATCTAATCTACCTCTACCTCTAATCTACCTTGAACCATTTTTTTAAAACATAAATTTCAACTAACAACAATAAACATGTGCGTAGAAAACTAAGTATCATTGCCGTAGGTAGTTCCTTTTTAAAAAAAAAAACTGTAAGTACGTTACATTACGACAAAATTGCAATGTATCACCTGCTGCTGGTAACCTAAAAGTATTATTAGAAACAGTAGTACACTGATAAAAATGTGTGTAAATTTACACGTTGTTTGCTCATACATTAATGTAAAAATCCAGGTAAAATTACATGCTTTCTTCTAAAAGTCTAACGTCGTAAAATTACATTCTGGTGTGTTATTTCATACTATTACCCTAGACAATAAATAATCAACAATCTACCATGTAATATCGCTAATAATTTTTATCCGTGTACAGTGGTTACTGCGTTTCGTTTTTCTGTACATCATGCTTGCCTGAAATTTATGAGTGTACACTGTACATAAACAAAAAATTTATAGTAACCATAACTATATGACATTAATTTATGGCGAATCTGGGCAAAACTCTCTGGCTACGACACGTTTGTGTGGTAAACGCTTCTCGCAAGCAACATAAGTAACTTTGAACATTTGTAACTATTTCACATTTAATTCTGTGTTGTGAAAAGTGCTCTAAGAAAACCATTAACAGTAAGTATGTTTACTGTATTTGTAATAATTATGCACCAACACCTGACAATCCTGACATGGTATGTGAGCGACGTTGCCGTATATTCAAGACTGTCGTAATTCTGTTACCGTTGGTCAGAGTGAAAAAATTGTTAAGTAAAATATGTTTTGATAAGGAACAAAGTATCATCCGAAAAAATAAAGGCTCATATTCTGTATTTCTACTAGAATTAATTAATGAATTAATTTAAACCAACTTCCGTAAAAAAAAAACATAAAATAAGTAAGTAGAATGACGTTTCCTGATTGTTTCAAAATGTAAACAATTACATCTCCCATTTTAAATACATACATATGAGTTTTATCTAGGAGGATGTAACTTCTTTATTGTTTGAATTACAAATATTTTACTGATCCCAAAACAGATGAGAAGATAATTTTAAATTACCCTTTTCCCAATAAACGTAAACTTTCGATACATCAACTACCTTTTGTTGCTCCTATTTAAATCCTTTAATTTTTTTACATAAATTCATTAAAACTACGTATATCTAATTATTTTCACTTTCGCTTTACCTTCGAATCTGACCAATTCATAATAGCATGTCGACCGCAAAATTAAAAAAAAAATCCAGATTCTCATTTTCCTGGAACCTAATTCCCTCTTATTAGGTACCCAACGCCTTGGCCTCTTTTTTTCCTTTTTCAAACTCAGTTGAAATTAAATGGTGTCGATCTCTGACAGAATAACGCTCAATTATACGGACTTGTCCACCGCGGGCCGGCCTGCGTCATGATCGATTTTTTTCACCACCGAGCAGACGAGATTAGCACTGTTTAAATATGCGGAGAAGAAAAGCACAATCATTGCCTTGTACGCTCAAGGTCAGAAAAGTAAAATGTCTCGTTACCGCCGCCGACTTGATATAGGTATAATTAGGCGTAAAACCGCAGAACCGCTGGTGGAAAACCATCTCGCGATATCTGTTCTTCGCACTTGATAGGTTGCAGGTGGTCCGCGTTAGCAGGATTCTGGCGGTGACTCCGCGTACCGTAGGTCAGCCGCTCATCCTTATTACTACAGTCTAAAGGGTTAAGTACAAATAATTTAAGAGAAAAATATCACCCTTCAAAAAATATCCAAAATATTCAAAGGTTTCTATTACCCTTTCATTCGATATCTCAGAATAAATGGACATTTTATTTAACTGTACGCGAAGTGTGTTTTGTTGGTAGCGGGTAGTAGTTTTAATAAGTTAAACAGTTTGAAACGGAAGAACCAAAAACAAAAGCAAAATATTGCAGCTAACCGGATTAACTGTTACCTATCAGGAATTATTATTAATAAAAATGTTCATTTTGTCCTTTTTGCATTTGGAAACGTAAAAAACCATATAGTAGTTGATACATCTAAGCCATCTTGGTCGATGCTTATCATAGGCCCGATTTTACGGAGGAAAAGAGAGTTTTGCTCCATTTTTTTAAATATCAAGCTAGATTTTTTTTATTGTCCTTTACAATTTTTGTACTTAGTGGCAGTTAAGCCTGTATATAGTGTCGGAAAGTTCATGTCATCCAATCGTTTTGAGTAAGAAGAAGAAAGTATTTTTTTATATATATATATATTTTTAAGTATTAACAATATTATGTGAAACTAACTACTCTGCGAATTAAAGCCCCGACCAGCGTTGAATTACACCCAAAATATCTACCCATATATTTTTAGATAATTATTGAATAGAGCTTTGTCTGTAGAATTGTTCATTAGCATACCTAGATGTTTGGTTTCAGAGAGCATACATATGACTTCATTGATAGGAATTGTAGAAGATTTGATTTTAGCGTAAAATATCTTTCTAATACAGTAAAAAAAGAACAAAGTAGGTCAATAGACATCTACAAATAGGCAATGACGGTTATATTGCCACTTTTAGTGGGAGCATCTCAAATCCCTACTTGATAAAATCAATCTTTCCAGACTCATTACGAGACACTTAAACTGACAATTGTTCTTCACTAATTATATTAATATCGTAGAATAGTCGCTCGATCGACAATAAAAAATATACTCACAAGGTGTTTCGAAAACATGTACAACACATGACCGCATACTCTTGGGTTGAAGGTCAACTTAGTTATAATATATATATATATATATATATATATAATATTTGTTAGAATTTGAACCAACTTAAAATCTGTAATAAAATATCAATAAGGAGATAGACACTGTGTTTTATATTTCCATAATTCTAGGAAATTCTGTTAAAATTCCTGGCCTATGACTTTTTCAATGATCCGAATTTACTTCCCAACTCTCACCATATCACTATTTACGTTCACTGTCAATGATATCATTCTTAGGATGAGCCGTTGGCCTAAACCGTCGGGCGGCTGGTCACCCGTTATAACTATAAATTGTTGTGAACAACCGGCATTAAATCTGTATTATCGCGCGGCATGCGATATGTTTCGTATTCAGGTGTTCCCTCTGTCGGCAAAAATCGTAAATCGGCCAGTATCGGAGAAAAAACCTTTTATATAAAGGACGGTCCAATTAATAACGGACGTGGAAATCGTAAATATAGTTATTAATAATACGCGAAGTTCGTATAACATTTCCGCAGAGAAATGATGTGATAATCTGCAATTATACAGGGTGCGTCGATTTTAATGAGCAGGATTTGGCATCTCAAGAAAATCTAATTGGGGACACTTCATATAGGTAAACATACAGTACAAGGTCTTATGGACAACAAATTGTATATTTTCTAAAAATAATATTCTACATCACGTAATTGGTAAGAGCAAATATAGATGTTATTTGGAATCGGAATGAAGAAATGAGAAAAATTTTAACTTTGTTTTACCATTGATTTTCTAAACGCCCTTTTAACTGATTCTTCACAACTTTACATTTTAATTTCTTCGATGAACTTAACCCTACCTGTATTTCCACTTAAACTTATAATAAAATGGTCTTCACAATATTACAATGCTTCCGTTCGTCGCGCTTCATCACCCGACAGCACATTTTCTTTTCACTTTTTGGCACGATTAAATATTTTTTATTAGGTGCTGTATGCTGTATTCATACATAATGGTACAATGCAATACTTCTTCCACTTGCCCGGTGAGATGCACTATCTGTTCCCATTTTACGAGTGTCTATTTTGTAATTATTCAATACCAATGTCTATTTAACACAATAACATCTAATAATATCACAACTGACAAATTAACTCTTCTAAACGTATGAATTGCGTTGTCTGAAAGCATGGAAATCATATACAGTATATAAGTGCGAAAAGCGTCTGACGCACAGGTCTACACTGTGGCGGTGACAGTTTTGTGGGGGCGTGACTAAATGTTTAAATACCGATTTTAGGCTTATTATTCCACGAAATTATCTACAAACGCCATTTCGATTAAAAATAATACACTCTTTCTTCTGCGCGCGTTTGGAAAAATTAATTACAATTTCCCCATTGCCGGCTAAAATGAAACCATTACAAACCGCCTGCATATTACTGAAATATTCATTAGATAATACATTATCTTTTAAAGCGAAATGGCAAACGTCTATAGCGCTGATTCCTGCATAAATAATCTGATTGTCTAACGGTAACTTATTGCACATAACAGCAACGTACCAAGTATAGGAGATCCCAGACGAATAAGTAACCATCTGAAAGTGTCTGATTTTCATCTGGAGTCGATAGAGTGTGACGGCGCTTGTGTGCATGGAATTAAATTGCCATTATTTGCTCAAGTGATATAAAGTCGCTGGTATAATGTGTCCTATTTAATAGCATCAATTTAAATAGACGTAGAGTCGATATTTCATAACATTAATTCATCAGGACCTCAACATTTATAGGCTTATATACTCGACAACTGAGAATGGAGAGGCAACAGCAAAAAAGAAAGAGAAATTTTAATATTAAATGGAACGAGTACATGAAATCTCAACAAGAAAAAAAAAATTTAATAAACAATTATTGCTTGAGTTATATAGAAAATGAACATTTAAATGTTTATATTGCTTGAAGTTTTATTTAAATACATAAAATGGATAATAAAACTCATCTATTGACACCTTTAAAGATTAATAATAATGCAATAAAATGCATGCGTTTCGTCAGACACAACTATTGTATCTATACAGGGTGTCCCGAAATTAATGCAACATAAAGCAAAAGTAGATTCCTGAAACAAAATATTGCGATGTAGCCTAACTTACATCAGTCAAATGTTGATGGCTAAGAAAATACAGGGTGTAAATAACTTTAAAAAATCCAAATATTGCATACATTTTGGAGATCGGGGGGTATTTGGAGACAAGAAAAGTGCCTTTTGAAGTCGTTAAGAGTGAGTAACCGTTTTCGAAATTATAATAATTTTCGCAAGGTTTGATGAAACTTTTATCATTAGATTTTCAACAATGGTCTCATCAAAGCACAAAGATTTCATGAAATCAAAGCTGATATTCTTTGAAATTTTGCATATCCTCATTATTTAGCATTCTGATTAACTTCTTCAAGTGACATTTTGCTGTATTTTCAGCGAAAAAGGCACTTTAGTTGATATCAAAACAATTATTTTTTTATCGGTACATTGAATATTTTCAAATAGGATTATTTCTAAAACGCTTACTAATAACGACTTCAACAGGGTATACCTTTTTCACATAAAAAAGGTAGTAGAATCGATTGTTTCAACATTCAGATGCACACGCTAATCCGCAAAAAAGTTATGCCATCTAAAAGAATTCTGTGCCATAAGTGGCGACCTCTACTAGTGATGACAAAATCAGAAACAAATTTGAATTTCTCACTCCCAAACACCCACGATCTCCAAAATGTATATAACTATTTGGATTTTTAAAAGAGAATTTTAACTTTAACAACTTGTATTATTTTAACCATCAACTTTTTATTTTTTAGTTATTCTATATTGCATTAATTTCGAGACACCCTATAAAGTAAACAACTCCATTGATTTCAGTTCGGGCGTTTTAAGCGGCTGTTCTAACATGAACAAACACTGTCACTACTTCACATATTTAGATTAAAAAAAGGAATACAACAATGAGACTGTAATAATCAAGGTATACTCCGTATAGCGCGCAGTACGAACTACACCTGTTGCAAATCGTTTCCAACGATCATCCATTACCTCGCGAACAATGCAAACAAGTCGCCTAAATTTGGCAACACCCGTATTTAGCAATGAAACTGAAATTATTTATTCATACAGCGTACAATGATTTCTATCGAATCTCAAGGTTAGACAAGTAGTCATTTCAAAAATATTGTTTCTACGGACGTGCTCTTGTCCCTTAATGTTTCATATTTAAATATACAGTGGTATAATTTGTGTGTACAATTTATAATAAGCAATATTATAATGTTGATATGTCGACAGAAAACAGGTCGAGATTCTGGGAACGACAGGTATAGTGTTTTCTACCAGCAACGTCAAAGAGTCTTAACGCAACCAGAGGTAGAATTACAAAGGAAATATCGTATTTCCGAATGCCTCGCATTATCAGCTTTCCTGCTATGCAGAACTGAAAAACATGGAACAGTAGAAAGGAAGAAAACAACAAAAAATGTAAAAGAGGCACCATTCTATCAATAGTTTATAAAAATTCTCCCAATAATTTATTAAAACTACAAAGCAAACTACAGCAAATTCAAATTATGTAGCTATCGAAATAAACGTTTCTGCGTAACAACCAAATTTAATTGAAAGCTTCCAGAGCTCTTTCAATTGATTTTATATATGAATCTAATTAAATACCCCATTTAATAGCAATGCAATTTAGTTCTCCAATATTTAATCATTTGGAAAAACGTTGCATATAAATTGTTATTTTCCGCATGACATCCAAACTCTATTGCATAAAACTATAGTTAATTTAAAGGGGCTTTATGAAATTTATACACTCAAAAAAATCAATAATAACACACAAAGTTTAATAGAGAATTACGGGTAACTATCACTAATTAAACAAAAATTAAGCACGTGCTCAGGAAGGCCTAAAAAACAATAAAAAAATTATTTCGGAATTCTGACTCGATATTTAAAAAATTGGGCAAAACTTTTTTTCTCTTCGGAAAATTGACGCCTATGATAAGCATCGTCCGAGATGGTTTAGAACTGTCAACTGCCACGCAGTAGTTTTTTACAGTGTTGTGTCCAAATAACGCAGAATCGACGAAAATGAACATTTTTATTAATAATAATACATGATAGGTAACAGTTAATCCAGTTAATTGCAGTATTTTGCTTTAGTTTTTCGTTATTACTTTCCAAATTATCAATACTACATTTTCTCCCCTTAAAACCACTACCAACAAAACATACTACGCGTACTGTTAAATAAAATGTCCATTTATTCTATGAAAGTCGAACAAAAGGTATACTAATATGTAAAGGAAAACTGTGAATGCATCCGTGGCAGTTTTGTCCGAAAAACAGACCGGCAAACTATATTAGGTATAGGAAAATATCTATATCAGACACAAATTCCTTTATTTAATAACTGGTGTTAACTATGACTTAGTACAAATATTTTAAGAGGAGATAGGGAAAAATAAGAATTAACAGAATCACCCTTCAAAAAAATTCCAAACTTATTTATAAAGCCAAAAAAAAAATTTTTTCGATATTATTTTAAATCTTTATTTAACACCAGCAATGTAGAGTAGGCAACCTACAAGCAAGTTATGCAACAGTCGCTCAGTCACTCAGTCGGTATCGCTGTCATAATTCAATTCCTGTGTTTATGTTGTAATTTTGTGTTCTTCTTTAGTTTTTAGTGCCTTATTTTAATTTTAAACGTTTTATAGTTATTAAATAAAGGAATATGTGTCGGGTACAGATATTTTCCCACAATATAGTTCGCCGATTTGTTTTTCTAGGTTATGGGACAAGACTGCCGCGGGAGCATTGAAAGTTTTATATTACCTACATATTAGTACCACCCATTTCTTTCGTCTGATTTTCTTATAATTAATAGACATTTTATCTAATTGTACCTACGGGAAGTGTCTTTTATCGGTAGTGAGTGGTTGTAATGATCGAATATGTAGTTTTACCAGTTTATAACGAAATAATGAAAAACGAATGCAAAGTACTGGAGGTAACTGGATTAACTGTTATCTATCTATCAGGTATTATTACTAATAAAAATGTTAATTTTTGTCGTTTCTGCATTTAGAAACGCTACACAAAGACGACAGCATGGTAGTTGACATTGTTGAATCTAAGCCACCTCAGTCGATTCTTATCATAGGCGCCGACTTTCTGTAGGAAAAAAGGGTTTTGTCCCATTTTTTAAATATCGAGCTAAAATTCTGGAATAATTTTTTTATTGTCTTTTAGGTCTCCCTGAACACGTGATTAATTTTTTTGTACTTAGTCATAGTTAACGGTGTATAAAACGGTTACAATTGAAAACAGGCACTAAAAATAGAACTCAAACTCAGAACGTAAATACAGGATTTCAATTATGACAATCAATTTTACCGTTTAGTGTTGCTGGTTGCCTACTCTCTAAACGCCAAACCTATGAGATAAGTAGCCTCGTGGCAGACGGGCCGCATGGTTGGCGATAGGGTTATTAGGGTTTAAGTTTCGAAAAAAATATTTTCGCTTTATAAATATGAATTTTGCTTTAAGAGTGATTCCTTTCATCCATATTTTTCTCTATTCCCTCTTAATATTTGTACTTAGTTCTGTACAACAAAAAAGTGGTCTCTCAAGTTTTGTCACTGACTTATATTCTGACATTAAATATATACCCCCATATAAAAGCATGGCCACCACGACAACACGATTTTACACCTTTTGAAATTTAAAAATATCAAAATAATTACTTTTGACACATATGGACTCGTCAATATACAAAAATGTTCAACTATCAAGTTTGTGTTACAACATTTCCTGATGTAAACCTTTATACACTATCCTAAGATAATGAAACAAGAATAGGCAACTTGTCAAATTTTTATGAAATTTAGTGTCAAATTTATTGTTTTTGTTTGTTTTTTTTATGACTGCAAAATGTTATGTCTAATTATCATAAATTAGCATAATGCTAATTCAATAGGTACACTCGTATCAACTGGGGCTTTTGTTGTTTTTGTTGTCGTCTATGTCAGTAACAGATGTTCCGAATTTACGATATCTCACCAAGTGGGACACAGCTGATTAAGAAATTAATATTTAAATTAGGAAGACCCCAACCTCATAAGATAATAAAACGACCGTAATGGCGAGACGCTGGCCATACTCATGTTCCACTTATCAAAAACCGCTACTTTATTAATTTTTTTCTACTCCTTGAGCAAATAGTTTATTAAATAAAATTGGCGAAGAGTCTGCACTAGCTATTTGATTCATGGGAACTTCATTAAAACAGTAGATATATTTAAAAAAATTGCGCTTTTAAAACATGGTATGTCGTTGAACCAATTTGTCCCAAAATTCAATTAAAACAAAAATGAAACGTGTACCCCAATTTTTTTTAATGGTCCCATACATATTTACTATATTTGACACAACAACAATGTGTGTTAATTAAAAGTAACAAATTAACAAATTTTTCAATTAATAAGTATAATTCCTATTTGTGACGAATTATACAGAGAGAGTGCTTTTAAATGAAGTACCAGCGAATCCGTACCTTAAACATTGCCAAACCCCGCAGATTTCTTTTAAAAAATTCAACTGACGAACATTATTAAGTATTTTTCACGGTGTACACAGTTCTCCAAAAGTACTGGGTGAATTTTTTGTACATCTTTATATACGATTCTTTGTCCTTGAACCGCCAGCCTTAAAAGAAAGTCGAAGCAAAAGGTCACATAAAAAATCTATTTCGGGCGAATTTTAAAATAAGACGTAGAATTGAAATATATTTAAATACCTATCTTAATGATAAACTAGCTAAAACAAATATTATGTTAAAATCTTGCCGTTTGTTATCAAAAAAAAACAAATATGTACTCAGTACTTTTTTATATTTTCTATTTCTCGATATACCTGTAGAGTCAACATTCATCCTACATAGTAATTGTATAATAATTGGAGGTAAACATGCAGGTAATACACTTTCAATTTTATTCTCATACTTGTAAATATCTTGTCAATTAAAATAATTATAGATGAAAATGATGATTACACAGGCATTTTACAATACTTTTCCAGCAAAAATTACAAAATACATATACCTACCTAAGTAAGTATCCTGTTTCTTTAAAGTTCGCAGTAGGTCCATTTGGTCAAACCGGACCGGCATATACGATGTATGGTCAACCAAGAAAATTTGTCGATCTGATAAGTAGTTTTCGTCGCTTGACGTGGCGTCATTACCTCCTATAGCTTCTCGGTATTTAAAAGTATATTCGTTTAATCTACCAAGGGTAGATTTAATTATAATATGGTTTTAATAAAAATCACCAATTTGTAAATGCTGAAATGAGAGGCGTGTAAATTAGAGATGTAAAAATTTGGTAATTAATAGGTACGTTCCGACACACATCGATATTCAGAATATCGATACAATTTACTATATCCGAAATTTTGTATCGATAAAAATTGTTGCGATATTATTGATACATCGAAAAAATCTTAAATATCGAACGTTTCGATACGGGAAAAACCGAATTAAAATTTATAGTTGTTAATTTGTTTATCTTTCTTAATTTTTGATCGTTTATGTAAAATTCCAGCGGAAAACCTTTTGTCTACATTTACTGTTTGCTGACTGACTTTACTGACTTTATCATCGTGCTACTGGCAGTGCCTCTTGGTTATTTTGTGGATCATAATTTGATATCTGCGTAGCTAATTAGTCAAATTTAAGAAACTAGTAGTATAATTGGTTAGTTTTCGGTTTATCATTAGAATTGTGTATATTCGTCCTTCGTATTCTTTAAACGGTTTTAAATACTAACTAAAAAAACATTTTCACAGAAAATTATAAAACACGGTAGGAGGCAGTGACGTCACACCGTGGTTTACGCGAGTCCATACTCTTAAATTATTTTAAAGGCTTTAAATGATTCAGAAAATATAATTAAAAAATGCTAAATGACCCCGTTCTACAATTTCGTAAAATAAATCTAGTTTTTTTATTAGAAAGAAAGGGAGTATAGGCGGCTATGCAAATGACACATTTATGGTTTGCTACATTACAGTTCTGTTGGCCTGTCCTTAATGTCACATTGTAGGACAACTAAACTGGGACGACTTATTGGCACGTCGTTAATTACACACATAAAAATATTAACAGATGTTTTCACTCGTCCAATTCAATACAACACGACGGCGAGCGGTAATCAGGCACTTAAAATCAATTGGGAAATATGGTACTCATTAATCAAAAAACTAATTTTGTCCCTGCAATATACGTTACTAAATACGAAAGATGTAGATGTAATGTAGGTATACAAATAGATTTATACGGTATTGCCAGATAACGAAAAAAAAACTGATTCTTAAAAAATATTATTAAATATAGGTATGTATTTCAAGAAGATCGGCGATTTTTGATTTTGAAACCATTTCTCAACAAAGTACAAAGATTTTATCAAAGCAGCTTCTTGAAATTTTGCACGTCCCCATAATTTACCGTTCTGAACAACTTTTTCAAGTAAAATTTTGCTGTATTTTCAGTAGAAAAGAGACTTTACCTGAAACGATAACAGTTTTCAATCGGTTGACTGAATATTTCAAATAGGATCATTTCGAAAACTGTTACTCCTAACGACCTCAACAAGGTATACCTCTTTTAGATACAACAGGTAGGAGAATCGATTGTTTCAATAGACAGATGGATACACTAAACAGCAAAAAAGTTCTGCCATTTAAAAGAAACATGCTGTGCCATAACTGGCACCCTCTACTAGTGACGTCAAAATTAGTTAAAAATTCTTATTTGCCGTGCCAAAAAACATAATTGTGCCAATTTTTTTTTAATACTCCGACAAGTTTCAAAGTTAATGAGATATTTCAAAATAAAATTCTAGCATTGAACACCCTGTATTTTTTAAACCAGCAACATTCGGATAACGCATATTTGGCTCAATCGCCATATTTGGGTGTATAGTATCTCCAGTTCAGAGATTGCTCATTCGTAATGAATCACCCTGTATTTATCAGCTTCAATGAATAGGTAGTACAGGGTGGTTCAAATTAATCGGTTTTCAAGACTACTGATCTGTAATAGATAGATCGAATTTGAGAGAAAAGTCCACAGCTTTTTTTTCAACAAAATAATAATGCCGGAAACCGCATATCTCTATCTATTATCGTTTTCGAGCTACAGGGCGTTTGTAGATTTTTCACTAAACCGACTGGTTTCCCTTTCAAGATATCTTAAAAAGGTTCGAACATTCAACAGGCACTTTTTTGCTATACATTCGATAGAATTATGAAAATAAATGTAATCATATTTTTAGTTTTTATTATATGACCACACGTGTTTTTTATAAGGAGCACTCTATATGTTATGTCAAAAAAGGAAAGATGGCTAAAAATGGGTTCCAAAAATATATATTTTACTTATTATTTATTGTGCAGATTTGCGGATAGAGATCCCTTATAAATCACAAAAACTAAAAACACTATTACATTTATTTTTATGTCATCGAATGTATCTCAAAAAAGTGTATGTAGAATGTTCAAACCGTTTTAAGATATCTTGAAAGGGTAATGAGAAAAAGGCACCAGTCGATTTAGCAAAATATCGAGAAACGCCCTGTAGCTCGGAAACGATAACAGATAGACATTGTTATTTTCTTGAAAAAAGAGCTCTCGTGTATCAGATTTGCTCTATCTATGACAGATTTGCATTAACCCTTGAAAACCGACCGATTTGAATCACCCTGTACATAAAATTTCTATTATATACAGTTTTTATTAAGTCTGTACGTAACATAACTCATTCGTTTCATAAATGATTTGCAAATTACATAACTTTAAAAAATTAATGAAATGAACCTCGGAATAAAACACGTATACTTAATACAATAATTAATTTTCAACTTGTTTATCATTTCTCCACAAAATATTCCTCCTATATATTTTGTGTACTTCGTTTACTGAACTATTTTATATGTCCTTAATAGTATTTTAATTCCTAGTCGATTTGTTCAATAAGATAATTAGTACTTAATTAATTCCTTTCACAGTTTAATTGATAAAAATTGCTTAGTAAAATAAAAATTAGTTCGTATATTGAATTTTTTAATGCAAATATTTCGAAAACGGGTATGGGTTTCCATAAGGTGACATTTTTCACTGAAAAACTCCAATGATGAATGATTTTAAACAATTTCAGTTCTACTGTCAGATAAAAACAAAGATATAGCGTTTTATTATATCAAATACACTATGCGGAGCTACAAGATAGCTCAAAAGTAATATGATATTTAAATTTCACACTCCAAAAAATACCATACACTCTGTACTGTCATTACTAACTTTCAAACCCATACAGTTAAGTGTATTCTTAATATCTACATCCTATGTAAATATTTGAAAAAACCTCTGTCCCGAATTATTTTTTAGCATTCACTGTTTATCAATTTTCCAAGTAATGCCTTTGTTACATATTTTTATATTCGAAACCGAGATAAATATAGAAATTCTATTCACCCCCGGCATATCGAAAAAATGCCCCTTTAAATACAATTCTGCAAAAGGCAAAATAATTTCGGTAAAAACTAGAACACGAATTAAATAAAAAGAGGGAATAAAAAAAGTCCTCAAGTAAGGAAGCAAAAATATTTTCATATATTTCATAATAATACAATAATACTCAAAACACATTAGAGTTAAAAAATAAACAGATCAGTGGTGGTGAAACATAAATAAATAATAGGGTAAAAGCAGTATCAGACACAACGGAGGTTAAACAACAGATGAGACAAACACGCGCGCGCACACAACAATGAAAAACCGAAAATTTCACACATCCCGCGTGGCCAGATGCTCCTCGTTCCGTTTGCACCAGTAAAACTTTAGAAAGTTCCTGTGAATAAAGTTTAATAGTGACACATACGGAAATCGTGGTAATGGGACAGAAGAAACCTCGAAAGTGAAAGCTCGAGGAACGCGGCGCTTTGCGAAAGGAGACCACGTTTCCGATCGCAAGACGAAAAACGTCCCTTCGATGAACGAACGGAGATCAACTTCGAAACATAAACAATCGTTTGGGGCTCTATGATAGACCAAAAAGTCGTTTCTGCAAACGCAACTATAATAATTTAATGTTACTGAACCGTTTCCGGAAACGAAAATATACAAACAACCAGTAACTTATGCAATAACTAAAAATTAATTGCATACCTACAGGAATTCAATCGGCTTTTGAAAGGATAAAAAATATAATTTGGTTCCACTCTAGAAATCGTTAAAATTATATTCCAGTTAAAAAAAAAAACACGTCTTGCTCTACCCGAATAGCAGCTTTATCAGTAACTTTACGACGCATGACCTTGGACAAATATTTAGATGCTGGCGACTGTGATATACGTTACCGGTATCGCGGCGTTTTTGTTATTCTAACGAAGCTCTGTGTTTACACGCAATAAAGGAACTCTCAGACAATACCAGGTCATAAAGCCTCTTACAGAGGGATAAGATAAAGGGTGCGTTGCCCAAACGGAGCATGTTTACTCTTCAGACACGAATTTACACTCACTATTTACAGCGCACTTGTTCATTTTACCGAGGTCGCTCAGTTCCCCTGCACTAACACGATTCCTTTCCGGATCCTTATCCTTAGCACTGGTAGCGTCGACGCTGGGCGAAGAGAAGAACTTTATCTCCAGGTCGCGATGTCCGTTCAGCGACGTCACGATCTCCGTGGACACCTCCAGGTCTCTGCAAGACGAAGAACTGGAAGACCTCGAAGGGGGAAGCTTCTTGTTCTCTTCCTCCTCCAGGGAAATGGTGGACATGCTGTGTACCAGACAGTGGTTCTCGCTGTTGGACACCGGACAGGAGTACGCCACGTCAAGGCTTAGATTGGGGAACTGGAACGACTTACTGTGGCTATTCGGAGGTGTCAGGAACGGAGAGTAGCAGTTCCTGTCCACGTCCCAGATCTGACCGCTGGGATCGCAGTAGCGGCACTGGCATGTGCTGGTGGACTGGTTACCGTTGATGTCCTTACCATCATCCAACTCTTCGATGTCCTCGAAAGAGTGGTGTAGCTTGGGGGTTTCGGAGATGTCGCCCAAGATGTGACACCTGTCGATCAGTTGGGGCGATTCGGGAACCCTGTACGAGGGAAAGGGGTCGAACGTGAAAGGTATGAAGGGACCGATGGTCAGTACGCCCGACTGGGCGCTGTCGATGTCTGGGCTGGCGCTATCGGTGGAGAACCCGTCCTGGCTCAACGGCCGTCCGAGCAGCGGAGGCTTCCGGTCCTTTTTCCGCCGCTTCCGCGGTTTTATTATGCGCGGCAAACAGTTCTCGGAGTTGGCGGAGCCCGAACTTTCGTCACTTGTCACACTCACTGCGTCCACTCCACCACTAGAACTACTGTTCTGTTCCTGACACTTGTTGGGTTTCTTGATGTTGGAGTTCTCGAAGACCTTGGTCGACGCGACGACGTTGTTCCTGTGCACCTTGTTCTTGCGGTGGTTGTAGCTCTTGGCCAAGATGAGCGGCGCGCCCTGGGTGTGCACCGCTAGACGCGCCAGCGGGTTGGCCTGGTGGTCCTCCGTTCTGTTATTGGCGTCCGCTTCATTGCGCCTGGCTCGTCTCTGATGATTAGCGAAAGAGATTAATGGCATGCCGCCTGCCCAACCGTCGACGGACGGGCATCTCTGCAGCCGAAAGTTCACATGGTGCTGGTAAATGTCAGGGATGTACTGATCCCTGCCGTGAGGAAATATATGCTCGTTTCGCACTTTGCCGGTAACCGCGTTCTTCGATCGGTTCTGCGAGATGAGGCAGGCTCCGATGTAGCGTTCCACTTCGAGATTGCCAGAGGACGCGGGGCTCATGGCAAGCAGATCGCGCTGATCGCGACGGCTCACATGCCTTACGGGCGACCTGCGGTTGATGCGGTGCGGAATAGCAAACTGGCGGCCGACGACTGACTGCGTTACGACTACTTCGGAGCGGCGCGAGTCCACGTCGCCCCACCACGCTGGCTGCACTAACCTACTTCTCAGCCACGGAGTCGAGACTCGAACAAAGAGAGCGCACCAACATCCACCCACACATCTAGGTCACTGGATTTGAATGTAGTACTATAACGCTCTTCTTTACGACGGGGGAACCTCCCGTTGCACCCCGTGGCCGTCCGGACGGGGCGAATCTGCGGAACAGCTGAGGAAACGCTGTGCCCCCGATTCCGCATGGATGTCCTTATTCATTTGTAGGCCACGCCGTGTGATGGAGGTCAGCTCAAAATTCACGCAAAAGGGGCGTCTTTTATTTGCTCACAGAAGCCAAATTTGCACAACGATAATTTTCTATGCCAACGCAAGGCTGGGTTTAATTCGACAGTTTTTGTACTACGCTGAGAAAAATCGACCAATAAGAAAATTTTGATACTATGTATCACAATATTACGATTGCGTAAATGGATTTTTTCTTATTAGTGAAACAATATCATGCATATATTTCCAAAGTCAGCTGGTGGATCATAAAAACGATAGGCAAGCGAACTGGTCTGAATCCAAATACGGACACCAACAGATTTAAAAAAGGTTGAAATCTTTAGGATATTTTTTTACCATACATAGCATTTCGCGAATGATATCTGTAAGATGAGTTTTGTATTAACGTTTTTTTTTTATATCTGGTCATTTTTTATATTAAATGTTAGGGGAGGAATAGGGTAAGAAATATGTCAACGAAATCTTTAGAAAATTCAGAACAAGAATAGTTAAGTGAAACACAAAAAAAAACATCAATTTTCTTTTTGTACGACATATTCGACGCAGTATTTCCAACTAACTGACTGGTTCTGGTTAAAATCTGCATGCTATGCGTAGATTGTGAGGAATTCGTGTATGTAGGGTCTTGTTCGTTAAAAATTCATTCATAAAAACGTTAAACACTATGCACGAATTCCATACAAATCATGCTTCGCGTATGCTAAAATATTTTATACTTTACCTGGTTCCTATTTCTGTTATAACAGCAACATAAACCTTCTATATATGTATTTCTCTCACAGTACTAGAAAGCTTCTAGTTAGCAAACTCTCTCTTTACTTCTTAGATTAACCAGATTACCTAGGTTTAATTACATGAAAACACAGAAAAAGTGTAAGAAAACTAAAAAATATCAATACTATTAAGTTACAAATAATAAAACAAGATTAGATTAACACTCTCTCAAATTACAATCTATAATTAACTTCTATCAGTCAAACTGTACAAAAATAAAACTATTCATTTCACGCCGGATAATATAAATTACTAATTATTTACACAAAATCAAACGCAATGCGAGAGAAAGGTGAAAGCGGACCGTCTGCACACGGATGCGACGCGACGGCGAAATTTCAGTCTGAGCGTCATAAATTTCAAAATTCCTCTCACCTAGTATCCCGTGCGCAGGCAATCGTTGCCTTATTAGATAAAATAATTTTCAATTTGCACATGATTTTGCATCACCGCACACACTCGCTTAATACCTTCGGCGAATAGGAATGGCCAATTAACGGCCGAGGTATCGGCTCTTATCATTTCGACGGATCTGCATGCACCTATGCAAGCGCAATTTTCAGGGAGATTGCAAGCATTGAAATGTCGAATACGCCTCGCCGCCGCGTCTGGGCCTAAATTGCACCCAGTGGCGTCTCTGAAAGGAAATTCGTAATAATTTTAACCGAGATGAATAAAAAATTGCATATACACTCATCAAGAAAATTCACATAACTTTCTACAGTATTGTAGGCAATAGGTGATTCAGAATTTATCCAAAAAAAATTTGAATGTACAGGTCACTCTTATAAATACCTACAATTTTGTAAAAGAAAATCAAAAAGTCAGTTTAAAAATGATTTAAAAATAAACTTCTGCACGGACTGGTACTGGTCCACAGTGAAACCTGACATTTCGCAAGGCAAAGCATGCAGTCGGCACGGCGGCAAAAAGTGTAATAAAAAATGAACAGACAAAAATAGAAAAAAATTCCCAAGGAGAGAAATAAATAGTGTTATATAATACTTATTTTATATCAGTAAATTCAACTGCTTTTGCCGCTATTATTATTAACTAATAACATTAATTTGTAGTTTTAATTAATAAATTTTGTCCACCGACGTGTAGATATATTTGGGCCCGCCTTAGCCAGTTTCTATGAACTAACACAAATGTTTTTGGTTCTTGTCCGTTTTGAACTCGTAAGCCACACTGTCGATTGGGACATTCCTTGTACTTTTTGAGCGATTTGCCTGGGGATTCTCTTCAACAATGTCTAAAATGTGTTCCTGAACTGCTGCAATACGCCCTGGGCCTCCATTTCTTCCACGATTCGGTTGCAAATTTCCCGTCTCACGTCGTTGCATAATGTAGCTGCATTTTACACATGTCTACCAGAAAAGCGTTCTGCATACAGACGAGAAGCTGCTAAAGTACTTACTTCACCATAAATTAAAACGATAGTCGAACGAAGCCTGGAATTTTGCGGGACGTCCCCAATTTCAGGGTACTTTCAACCTGTCCCCAAGAACCCTTTGCGGGACGGTAATTGTCCCGGAAAATCGTCGAAGAACAAATCCTATATCAAAACAAAAATAGGAAAATTTTTGGGCAAGTGCAGTTATGTTCGTCAATCGTGAATCAAAAGCGTCCGCGTATAAAAATAATACTGTTCTTGCCTTTCTTTTAGTCTCTCTTGAACTGAAACATACATGAATTATTTCGCAAACTATCAATAAAACGAAGCGGCAAACCTTTTCTGCGTGCATTTATTTTACTTACTTTACTAATCAAAATATAGTGATTTTGGCTCGTCGCTTTGTGCTCATAGTGCCCTGAATTATATTAATAGTTCGCATTCTAGTAATTAGCGATTTCTACGTCAAATAGAAGTCGTCTGGACATTCCACAATTAACAGGAGTAGATATGGAAAGGAATATGGTGGACCTAAACATTGTAGACATTTTTATACAACTCTGGCGTTGTTTTAAGTGTACTATAAAGGAACTTAGCATATAGAAGGTCCGTTTGTGTGTAGGGACAGCAAATCAATAATATTTATTTGACCATATATTATATGGTTTGCAAATACATAGAAAAGAAAAATTTGTAACAACGGCGATGTTTTTTAAATGTAGACACAAAAGTGTGTAGCTTAGATGGCTGAAGGTATCGTTTTTGGTTGTTGTCAAAGTTGTTTTGTAATTTTAGAAGTAGGCAATATACAGGGTGAGTCAGTTTCTTTTAGACAAACTATAACAGAAGATAGAACACATGTTTTTAAGAAGAAAAGTTTCTATAAACATATGTCGTAGAAGGCTTCGTTTCCGAAATCCAGGGTGTTGAATATAATTTTTTGTTCTCGAATTTTCATTATAACTTGGCGAAGAAGTTGTGTTTAAGAATGGGGTTGAGCCCTCTCCACTCTGCCACTGTGCAAGTTTTTGAACATTCTTATAGCTTGTTTTATGCCCCTTAATTAATAGGCATTATCCCCCAAATAGAAAAAAATCTAAGCATTCCTTTATAAGTTATAATGAAAATTATATGCAACACACTGTATCTCGGCCTTCTACGACATATTATGTTTATAGGAACTTTTCTTCTTAAAAACATGTGTTCTATCTTCTGTGTTTGTCTAGGAAAAACTGACTCACCCTGTATATTTACTTCCATCATGTAAATCAAATGAGACACAATTCATTACTAGATTTTGCTAGAACATTTTTTTGTATAAATTTTGTAAAAAAAGAAAAACACCAAATACTTTTAAATTATACTGTATACGCCACTGTTCGTCGATTCACAATAAGTAGGGTGCGATCGCACCACAGCATTGTTCAACGGTGTCTACTCTTCTCCTATTATTACAATAATTATAAACTCATCACCGGTATTTGTCTAGAAATGGAACAAACACGGAAAAAGACATGTAGCGAGTACGGTTGACCGATTCGACGCCAGCTAGTTTCAATTTGATAATGAAATGTGGGTGTCCTTTAATTACTACCAACAGGAAAATTCGCCGAGCATAGAAATTACTTACACTATCTAACTAGTAGTATCTGCTCTTAGAATGAACACATAAAAACTTTTAGAAGATGTATATGCAAAGCAACTGTTGTAGCAACTGTATTAACCACTGGCCAATCGTACATGTTTTTGGTCAAGTAAGAGAATGAACAGTGCCCCATAGATTGCCCCAAGAAGAAAATGAATTATCTACCAATCTTTCTTCAAAATTTTACACAAATTTTCTACTAATGCATATGCAGGTTCTCAACAATTTTTCAAAAATTTCTGCCCCATCAAAGTGGGATGTGTTAAAGAGTCCATTCTTATTTGAAGTGTCTCGTCTCTTAGTTGTATTTTGATTCATCTGTTCCAGTGGCACACTATACTCAAAACTGTACCTACACAGACATATATACCCACAAAGAAGCATGCTTTCTTCACGCTCACCTACTCTACCGGCACTAATTACGTCTTTTATATGATAATTAAGTTAATTCAGCTCTGGAGGAGAAATTCAAATGACGATGTCTGCTTGGATCTGGATTGGTTCCTCGAGTGAATTCCTTTAAGTCAAACAACTCTATATAAAATTATTTCAATTTTAAAACAATATAAATTGTTTTTAAAGTATATTCGAAACCTTTTTGATGAGAGAAAATTGATTTGATAAGTGAATTATGTTTTGGTTGGTGACATTTAAGATACAGCAAAATAATAGTATATTATGCAACGATCATGTAATGATGGTTATTAATTAATACACGAGCATTAACCGAAACGAGCCGAAGGCGAGTTTCGTATGGTTTATGCGAGTGTATTAATAACCATTACATGAGAGTTGCATACGCTATTTTTTCTACACCCGATAAATAATCAAAAACCATAAATTTTATATTTTTATTGAACACAATAGGGAACAGTAATTATTCGTATGAACTGCATTTTCTGCTTTCTCCGATATGTGTGGAGGAGTCGATGGTAATTCTTCTATATCGCTGATATCAGACATTTTGATAAATTATCGAAGTTTAGCTAGGTATCTACGAAAATTTAATACGTACTGATTTTGACATCTAAAATAATTACATAAGAACCTAGGATAAACGTCAAATGCACAGCATGCTTGATTGAAAAATTATGGGTTTCTATTGTTTAAAAATCTGTATCGTAATGGGTATCATTATGAAACGGATTATGGGCATATAAGTGCATTGCTATAATACGGGTGTAGAAAAAGAACACTTCAAAACATACCAATTTTATTATAGCACCTCAAAATGGTTACCCTACACTTTTTAATTTTGCTGAGCAAACAAAAAATTAAATATTAATATAACACTATAAAGTAGCAGCATGAGGATTTTATTACTTTCAATGAATTAACTAGAATTACACACTACACTATGAGATTTTACTAGTTTCGAGTTTATTTACTGAACAAGTGGATTATATCCATCAATTAAACATTCCAAGAAATAAACATTTGATTAGTATCTAGTTCCTACTTTAATCGAGCAAGTGAAAAACAGCATATTTTTAGTAATGCAAGAATTTTGCTGCAGTTTCGATTTGTTTATGTTACAGAACAAGAGGAATTTAGTAGGTATCTCTTTCAACAGAACACTCCAAGAAATGTCAGTAGGAGAGTTTTACCACAATTGCATGTAACAAGTTGCAAAAAGATTGTTTTAAACACGAGATGCGATACAAATACATAGATTTCGCAATGAATTTCATACAAGATTTTTTGTGAAAACGGAGAATTTGATATTATTATGCTTTTATTTGTATTTTTCAGGCAATCTGCTTCTAAAGTATTGTTTATTTGATGTCAAGGTTCTGTCAAGTTCAAACGTCGCGCGTTGCCGTATTCCCTACAGTAATTTATTACTGTCAAAACTCATGTTCCAAAAATATTTACGATTACTGAAGGATCAATAGATGGTATCAAAACAAAACTTCGTCCACTCAATACGATACATCAGCGACGTTTCTTGGCATATCGAAGTAATAAATGCTGTATCCTGCCAGTTGGAATCAATACAATTGGAGGCATGCCAAAAAGATAGCGGAATGCCTTGGACTCTTCAACGCCAATGAATACACTGATCAATGCTTCCGGCGCAGCTCTGCAATACAGTTGACAGATTCTGGAGCGGACATACACTTTTAAAGCGACATGAGGTTGGCGATCAATTTCATTTGCCGAGTGGTATACCGAAAATTTCATTGAACGGAAAAACGAAATAGCAAAAAGAATCATAGCTCAGAAAGATACACCAAATAAGAATATAAAAGAAATTCATGCAGAAGCAGAAACTAGCAGTATTGCCACTTGCATTGCTGTTAGAGGAGAGAAGCTGGAATGTTTCTAGTATTCACTTTAACAGTTTACATAATTGTACCTTTAAAATTTATAATAAATAAATATTTTCATTGTTTTTAATGTTTCATTTTTACTTTTCGGCACTAATGCCTAAAGAGTGTCATTTCGAAATTCTAATCAAAATTTGTAAATTTCGAAAAGTATTTATTTTCTATTTTTCGTTATTTAATATCTACACCTTAGTTTACAAAGACGACGTCCGACATCTAGATGCGCCAAGCCCAACAAACTGCTTCAAGGTGGGTCGCTGCGTCTTCCGGTTGTTATCCTGCTAATTGGAACAACTGCAACGATATTAGTCACATACGGTCACTTTCTTTTCTACGGGCTATCACGCCCGGTACACACGAAAAATTTCTTAGAAAGTATTTTTTCAACGACGAATAATTAATTGATGAGGTGGATCGTGAGAGAAAACGGTTCACGTTTTGATTTCGATACCCGCATACCTCTGGGCCATAACAACGGATTTCGTTTCGATATCAATACCAGATAGATGGTTTTACTTGACGTATTTAAAAAAATAATGCCATCTGATTTCACATTAAACTACTTTTAATAAATAAAAGTAATGAATAACGATATTTAACATTTATTAATTTTTTTAAATTAATTTAATATATTTTTATTGCTATTTACTACTGATTTGATTTCTCCTTAAACATTTAGAAAAAAAATCCTTATTTATTACTTTTGTTTAATATTTTCAGAATATAGCAAGTAATTTAATGTAGTGAAATCAGAGTCAAATTTTAAAAACGCTTCAAATAACACTCTACATCACGTAAATAGTAGGAGCAAATACAGAACATGTTGTTTGGAATCACAATAAAGCTGAATACAATGTAAGTTTGCTTTACCATTGATTTTCTAAACGCCTTTTATACATTCTGATAACTTAGAAATGTTTAATTGATTAATTAACCTACTTGTATTTCCAATTAAACTTACATTAAAATGGTATTCACAAACAATGCTTCCATTCGTCGGGCTTCATCGCTCTACATCACATTACTCTTTTAATTTTTTGGCACAATCAAATATTTTTATTAGGCGCTACATTCTGTTAGGTGATATGCACTTTCTGTTCCGTTTATCTCAGTTTAAAATTTGATAATTTTTGAAATACAGTGTTAGTTATATTATAAAACTTATGTGTAAATATTTATCTTAATAACAGCATGATTCACACGAAATTTGGTACTTAGGGGTTCTTTAGGATGCGAAATCGAGATCTGATCACAGTTTCGGTGTACATTACAGAGGGCGCCACCAGCAGAACTTAGCTTACATCTAAAGCTTCAAAACTTGTTTTTTTCTCAGTATATTAGATTTCTAGCTAAAAATTCTTGTGTGTGTTACTTGTATACGTAGGCAAAATCTCTTGAAGAAGCTCCAAACAAAAATAGCGCGTTTCGTCGGCCATAACCGCAGAAAAGCAATAATCAGACATACCCCGCACCGTTTAGCGGAATCACATCCGTATCGAGAGCGTGGACAACTTTCTCCGCCGTTCTGAACGGAGGCCGATATTTTATTCCGTGTACAGTTAAGAAGGCTTGTATCTGTGCGAAGACCTATCCCTATTTACCCAACCTCGATTCGTATTATGGATTCTGACGAACGGAACCCTACTTTATCGGCTGCGTAGACTGCTGCGAGGCCTCGAGAAGTAAGCCGCTCTCTTCTTGCTCTTATGATGGATGTTAGTGTACACACAACCGGACTGAATCATTTACTCGATTTAAGCCGTTACCTACATCCGTACTTTGCGCGATCTAGTGGGCCAAAGTTTTGCACACAGTGTAACCCCAGGTAACAATTTAACCGCTGTGCTTAGTCTTGCCCTTGTTTTGCAAAGGTTTTATGAGTGTTAGTATATTAATTTTAAAGAAGGTTTATCCGATACCACATATACAGGGAGTCCGGGAAAACATGAAAAAATAAGATGACAAGTTCCAATAAATTTTTTTCCTATAGGCCCTCTCTACGGAGATGTGTCCCTGAAGGACGCCGCTGGAAATCGGGTTTTCTTAAATAACTTAATATAATTTAATAAAAATTTAATGTGATGGACACACTTAAAATAGTGTCGTTGAAACAAATTTAGCTTTTTTAGTTTACCAGAGACGGGCTAAGTTTTATAACTTAATGCATAAATTTTTAACAGCTTGTATGATAAAGACTTCAAAATAATAAATCTGGATAGCTTCAACGTTAGACTAAAAAATTATACTCTTCTTTATTGCCGATAAAATAAACCGTTTACGAGCAAAAGTTCAACCTATGTTCGCTTGTTGAACCCTCTTATGAAGTTATTCAATAATTTTGTAAAGGTGCCTCCTGGGACACCACTGCGTTTTTTAAAATTTTGTATTTTTTCGGATTAAACATCTTAAAATGTAACTTTCCTGATTGAATGACTTTCGTATCGCACTTTATTGACGAGAAAAAAAAATACAATCATGTCCCTTTTTATTAAAAATAAAACATGAATTCATTTATTATTATTCTTCTTGCAAGCGGTTCATTTTATCGACAATAACAAGACTACTTTTTTTAGTCTAAGGTTGAAGCTACCCCGATTTATTGTTTTAAAGTCTTTATCATACAGGGTGTAAAAAATTTAGACATTAAGTTGTAGCTTAGTTCGTCCCTGGTAAACTAAAAAAGCTAAATATGTTTCAAGGACACTCTTTTAAGAGATCCTCACTAATGCCCATCACAATAAATTTTTATTAAATTCTATATACTTTAAAAGTTGTTCAGAGGGATTTCTCACATTTTCCCGGACACCGTGTATATATCTACAGTGAAATAATTTATCGAACAGCCTTGTAATATACATAAGTATTCGATTAAAATCACGAGGGTCACTATGGACCTTTTCAGAACTTTTCACTTTTATTTTAGGAGCAGCATAAACAGCCTTAGAACCAACAATAGCAGCTCAGATCACTTTATGGTCGGATCCGAAAATTTTCATAACGGATCCGTCTCTACTTTCTTATAGCCTTTACCCTTATAAATCATGACACAAATGTAAATTCAAAATATTGAAATTTATAGGAAACAGTAAAATTATTGTTTTATGTACCTATAGAAAAAGACTATATTGTGTGATAATCAAATTGAATCCACAGCCGAGTTTTAAATTTAGCTTTAACGTTTAAATACATTATAAGCAATTGGTTAGATTTTTTGAAGCAACATTTTATTTATTTCTTCTCTACAGCGAATAAAAAAATAATTACCATTATGAAAGATCTACGTATAACTGTACCCGCGCAGCCGCAAGTAGATCGCAGGACGTTAAAAAATGAGCAACTGGTGGTCATAAAATAAGCCGATATTTTAATTATTCCGTTTTTTTACGAATCATCTGTTCCGTCAAATGCTTTAGTGCAAGAAAGAACTATGTGGGACAAGTGAATTCGTCTCGACATAGATCGCCAGGAAACGGTTACGGTGGAATGCTAAATTTTAAAATGTTAATTTCCTGATAGTCGTACATCTGTAATTTGTCTTATTTCGCTTTTTGCGACAGAATCCGTTAGAGAGGTTTTGATACTTTGTAGAATTCAGAATTGGATTTTTTACGATATTTAAACAGCACTACTTAATGCTGTAACGAAAAAAAAACCGTTTTTATTAACATTTTCTGTCAAATAAAACCTTGATTTTTAGAAGAATGATTTATTTTTTACTGTATTGTAATTTCTTAATAAATTTTCTTCTATTCTAAAATAAAATTCAAATTAAACACCTACAGACCAGGTAGATGGCGTTATAAGGGACACGAATAGTTGTATTGCTGAAAAAAATATACTAACCAGTGGTGGAGGACCTATAGGGGCAGACCTAGTTTTTTTTATTTAAAAAAAAACAAAACAGCGTTTTTTAATCGCCCTGTATTATTTTATTTTAAAAATGAAAGGTCTTTTATCTAAAGCGGAAATAAAATTCTTTATCATTGAATTTTAGAGATGACAGATAAATAATAAAGACAATATTATTCGAACAAAAATTAATCTTTTTGATATATATTTAGGTATTAACAATATTGTGTGAAACTAACTACACTGCGGACCAAAGCCCCGACCAGCGTTGAATTACACCCACAATATCTACCCATATATTCTTTATAATTAGCTTTTATAACATTTTTAACTATATTAGAAAAGTATTTTAAGCTAATATAAATCAAATCTCCTACAATTCCTATCAATGAAGTCATATGTGTGTTCTCTGATACCAAACATCTAGGTATGCTAATGAACAATTCCACCGACAAAGCTCTATTCAATAATTATCTAAAAAAAAATTAATCTAGCTAAATTTACTAACCTGGTTAAATGAAAACATTCTATAAATATCTAAGTTCACTTTTGAAACTGTGGGAACTCGAAAATGCAACCACAATAGATGAGATCTGACCTATTTCTGCATTTTTAGGATTGCTTCTTCAGGTGGCCTCCTTTAAGTTGAGTCAAATATCTAACTATAAAAATTATTATACGAATATAGATAATTATTCAATAGAGATTTGTCTGTGGAATTGCTCATTAGCATACCTAGATGTTTGGTATTAGAGAGCATACATATGACTGAATTGCAGGAAATTTGATTTATATTAGCTTAAAATACCTATTAAGTGTTATTGTAAAGTTTACACCCAAACGTATATTCAAAGAGTGCAGGGAACTTGCACGTAGATTGTGGGCAAGGAAGTTATCAATTTTTTTAGACCTTATAAACAACCTTTTATATTCATTTATTTATTAGGGTTTGTATATTGAGGTAGGTATTTGCAGCATCTCAATTTATAGTTGTTTAAACATGCCTAATACACTTTTAATTTACCTTTAAAGACTGTAAAGCTATGAAGGTTCTTTCCCAGGGGAATGACAATTTACATTTAAAATATTAAAAAAAAGGATATTTATAAAAAAATATAATTAGCGACCAAATAGAAATGAATCAAAGAGTGTTTAAAACAGATATCTCGGTCATTAGAGCTTAAACCCAACCATAGTGCACTACTGATATTCTATATTTTACAGTTCTCAGGCAATCACAAAAATAATATGCATTTGAATTGATTGTCACAAAAATATAATAAATAAACAATTTTTATGACAATTCGCGTGGATTTGATAGTTATTTATTTACATTACTATTCCCTAGATTCCATAAAATCACGCAAACGACGCATATCGGAGTCTCCTTCATAAAATTATCTTATAAATAACCATGAGCAATTGACAATGCCGGGCAACGAACGCAACAACACACCAAACTGCGGAGTTAGAATAAAAAATAACTCGGACTTTGATTCTTTGGCCTTACTATCGCGAACCCGAACCGCACACGAAAATAAAACCAAAAAGCATAGAGATCAACAATCTATTTTCGAAAACCGAATTTGATTCTAGAACTATTAATTCGCTTCAATCAAAGTTTCAGTTAATAATATCTTTTGTATATTTAAATTTTGGCGAGGCGCAAATTGTAGATCTGATGTAAACAAGTTTGAACGGCAGCTTACCAAATATATGTTCCATTGTTTACGTGTTATTCTATCAATTTGCTTAGACGACTGTCATTTGAAAAGTATATTGGTATTACAGCCACAAAGAAAAATCCAAAATTACGTTAGTGCATGTATCACATCAGGTGATCTTCGAAAGATGAGTAAATATTTGCATCGACGGTAACGAAATTTAAAAAAATTCGAGAGTTCTGCAAAAAAATATTATGTAGTGCATATATAATGAGTTTTCAAAATTTAAGTGCATATAGGACAAGTTAAAAGATGACGAAAACCTTAGTAGGTACCCAATAGACAGACACGCGTACATTTATATAACGATTCTAAAAGTTGTACTGGTTAATTAAACGTGTTGCGTTTAAATGTTCACCGTTTACTTTTAGTTATTAACATAAACGTATAAAATACAGTATGCGCCAAAAGTATGGAATAAATTCAATAAAAACGAAACAATTATTTTTTGACAAAAATCCTCGAAGAGGTCGATTTTTAATTTAAAAAATACATATTTTAACGTAAAATGCGATTTTCAAATGTCATTTGTTTTCGAGTAATGACCTCATCGATTTTTTTTTAAATGACAACACCATATTTTTTTCCTTGATTCTGAAAGATCGTTTAATTCTCAGATGCGCAAGTCTGTGAAGAAATTGTTTTTACACATTATGAATGATTTCTGGGGTAACTCTGCGTATTTCGTCCCGAATGCGATTTTGAAGTTCTTCTAAATTACGTGGTTATTAATGTATACTTTTGACTTCAAGTATCCCCATAAAAAATAGTCAAGAGGTGTAAGATCTGGCGATCTTGCAGGCCATTCTATCGGTCCGCCTCAGCCGATCCACGTCCCAGGGAAACAGTTGTCCAAAAAATCACGTACAGGGCGCGCATAGTGCGGAGGTGCACCGTCTTGCTGAAACCATATGGTATCGTCAGGAATGTCAGAGTCATTATCGTTAGGAAAAATTACTGCAAGGGCTGGAACAAGGTCATTTTCAAGAAACTCTAAATATCTTTATCCTGTAAGGGTTCCTTCAAAGAAGAAAGGCCCTACTATTCTGTCGTCAACTATTCCAGCCCACACATTTAATTTCTGAGGGTGTTGGGTTGTGCCTCTGCCATCCAATGAGGATTTTCCCGACTGCAATATCTGCAAGTTTGACGGTTTACTGTACCATTCAGACAAAATGTGGCCTCATCTGAAAACAGTATTTGCCGGTGTAAATTTCTATTTCCTTGACATAAATCCATTAGAATTTCGCAAAAGTGTAAGCGGTGATCGGGATCATCTTCATTGAGTTCCTGCACAAGTTGAATTTTGTAGGGATGATATTTTTCCTTCCTCAAGATACGTAGCACTGTGCTCTGACTAGTGTCATTGTTTAATGCAACCAATCGTGAAGAATAATGAGGATTATCCACCATACTTATCAAAATGTTCTGTTTCTGATTTTCATTAATGCTTGGACGTCCAGGTTTTAGAATATTTACAACATTGCCAGTTTCTCTAAATTTAGACTCTACCTTACTGACTGTTGATTGGCTGATAGGGCGATCTGGATATTTTTCATTAAATAAATCGCAAACTTCCTGCCGAGTTCTAGTCATATTCCCGCATCCGATAAGAATTAAAATTTCAATTCTTTGAGTAACAGTTAAATGTTTATAGAAATTTCTAATCAACAAAATGCCATTTTTTAATCACATTGGAGTTTAACGGAGAATTAGTTAATTTAAACTGTATATCGGTAGGTACTTCATTTCCACGGTAAAAATATATAATTTTTACATGCATTAAATTAATAATTTTTACATTGTAATATTACAAAGATTTAGGCATTACATACAGAGTGACTCAGAAGTTATCTAAAAAATGTAACTGCTGTTGCCGCTATTGTTACTAATTATTAATAGATTTAATTTGTGATTTCAATTAATAAAATAGTTTGAAATATCTGTCCCTACAACATTTTGGGCCCGTCTTACCCAGTCTAAAAACTAACAAAAAAGTTTCTGCTTCTTGTCAGTTTTGAACTCGTAAGTGTTATTGGCAGTGACTACGATACGTTTCCGAAAATCATGAATAGTAAGTATCCACATCGGTGCGATACATTTCATTTTAAATATACCCACAAGAGGAGGTCCAAACAATTTAAAGTCATGCGATCGTGGTGGCCATGGTACCGGTCCTCCTCGTCCAATCCCTTGGTGTTAATGCTTACTACTACTGTACATGGTACGGATATAAATGAGCCTTGTGTATACGTCATACTGCTGCAATAAGCCGTGTAAGTTTCTTTTACGATTCGGTTTCAAATTTCCCTCGCATTGCACTACATTTGCGTTCACTGCACACCGCGGTAAAAGTAGCTGCATTTGGCACATGGTTACCGGGAAATCGTTCTGCTAAAGTATTTCCACAGCGTAATAAATTAAAACGATATCCATCAACTCTTGAGTTACGACTATACACGTAAGCCATTTTGACACTTGAAATACTAATGTAAACACTGGCGTGGCAAAAACTTTAGTGCCTACAAGAAGTAATAGGATTCCAATATTCGGAATCGCCTGTCTAGAGACTACAGTGGCCCAGCGATGTAAAGGTCAGAACTCAGAAACTATAAGAATTTTATAAAAAAATTACTATATCGACTCCATTTTTCATGACGCATCTATTCCCAAATTCTTTTAGATAACTTCTGAATCACCCTGTATAATTTTTACATGTATTATCTGTTTAATTGAGTATTGCCATTTACAGAGCAGTAGTTATGTATCGTAAATTACGATGATAGTTATGGGTCAAAAAAGGCAATGATAACCATGGTAAATTTACACCAATCATTTCTTCAGTATGGAACGACCAAATCCCAAATTGCAGATCTCAAATATTTCATTCGAGATACTCGATTAAAGAGTCTTAAGCGGGACACCCGGTAGAAATAGATCGGAATGGAATCGAAAGCTATGCAAATCGCTTTCTTTGCAATTCCTAATTTAACCGCGGCTCTATAGGAAATCTCGAAACCGTCCCGACATGAATGAATAAACAATGCCTTATCGGAGCGCATCGGCTCCTGGGATACACGATTTCGCAATCACCATACAACATTGTTGCGCCAAAGAACGATTTAATCATTCATAACTCGGAACACTGGAATTTTTTTAGTACGTTCTACATTCACAGTGATGGCTGCTTCATGACCAACCGTCTGCTATTTATACATACCTGTCTATTTTTGCCTTTATCTATACACAGTGTTTCACTTATTCTGCTGTGGAAAGTACCTTTATTACTTTATTTTTTTACGATAGTTTTCTTAGTTCCTTAATTAGTTGGGCAATTATACTCAAATTTTAAGGTTTTTTTGTGAGATAAACACGAATACAGTTACGACAAGAATTCAGACGACTTATTATTATTGTCAACATAATTTTCGACATTTGGCCGCATTAAAAACAATCAAAATTATTAGTTTTTTAAAAAAAGGTACACTTGTTGTATGCCAATATGCACCATTTTAGAAAAAACTGCGTTTAACGTATTTGTTAAGTTTGGAAATCAATATATAAATTCTAACAAATTGTTAATAATTCAAAAATATATTACAGTTAGTAATGTCTAGTACCTAAGTATGTCCGACAGATATTTAAAATATAAATTTAAAATAATGATTTTATTTGAGCTATTGCGTTTAGATCTAATTTTTTTTATTATTATTTTTTAAATGTTTTCTTTCATGTTTCATAATTTCCTTTCATATTTCTCTATGTTGTGTTTTACACTGTTTTATAAATGTCTATTACCCTGGCAAGCCAACATCAGCGGCCGCCAAAAACAAGTACTGGATATTTTGTTGTTAATTTTGTACCTTTTTGTACCGTTTTCGAGAAAGATGGTGACTGCTAGCGTAATATTACGCTAGCAAGCTTTTTGAAAAAACTATACATCGTCAGAAAGTACTCGACGATGTTTTTAGTGGCCGCTGATGTTGGCTTGTCAGGGTAATAGACGTGTTTTATAAGAACATTACTAACGATAATAATGTTATAATGAATTTATAATTTCTTAGAATTTATATATTAATTTTCAATCTTAACAAATAATGTTACACGGAGTTTTCTCTAAAATGTTACATTTTGGCGACATGCAACAAGTGTACCTTATTTTGAAACTAAACGAAGGCTATTTCAAAATAACGAATCATTTTTCAAAAACTTTTCGAAATATAATTTAGTGGCACAGGTACTCACAGCGCCCTGTACATTTAACTCAAACATCAATTAGATATTATCTCACAAAAAAAACTTTTTTACCAATTGCTCAGTTAATAAGAATGTTACTTATGCAACAATTACAAAAAGTAAGTGTTTATTGCATGCGACGTGAAATAAGCACTTTTTGTACGAGTTGCATACAATATTTTTTCTACCTTCATGAAAAAACCAAAAAATGTTTTATTTAGATGACACTTGTAGGAAAATATGACGCCGATTTGAACGTTTATGTTTGTCATGATGACAAAACGCTGTAGTAGAATGACAGATGAATGCAATAAACATTTTATTGCACTAGTGCAACATACACGGAACACTGCTTCCGAAGAACGGCAGCCGCACTATTGGTAAATAGCGGAGATGACATTCTCCAGTTGAAGGGATATGTCGACACGTCTACAGATTCTCAGATTAAAATAAAATTGCCACAAAAATATCTGGCAGAATGCCAAACCCCAGTACTAAAAACGTTACCATTTCTACGCAGGATATTCAGCATGGAAAATAAGTTGTAATACTTAATGTGAATAAAATTTATTAAGAATGTTTTAATGTACAATGAGATATTTTTCGAAACAAACATTTTGGTTATTCAATGAATGTTGACATTTACCTGGGTTGAAATCGACATTTGTCTGGTAAATGTCAAATACGTTTCTTTCAAACTTACTGTAAGTTTAAAATATCACCACTACGTATATGGTTCTACATAAAATCTTTCTTAATAAGGTTTATCCTGAAATGAATGGATTAATTCCTGAAATAATAAGTTGAACATAGACCAGGAAAGAAACTGTTAAAAAATAAGAACGGACCCACAAATTGGCAAACGAACTTCATGAATGGTCGGCCACAATAGGAAACAGTTAATTCCGACTTGGAGAGGAAAGTTCCAAACGTATTGTGTGCGCCAAACGCACCATGGGCGGGAATCGACCCGTTTAGGAATTCTAATGAGCGCCAATTTCTGTTAGTTAACTCAATAAAAAGATGACACAATGGAAAATAACTAATATTTAGCGGTTTGAAGTCGGTTCGTCGACATCGCATTTCGCACATTCAAATGTCACTCACGTCCGCCCCCTTATATTCCTTTATTTCTCTCGCTTTTGTCGATACTTGCCGTAAATAACGTTTACGGCGATTCTGTGCCCAATTTTCAGGCTACCGTCTGCCCACTGGCTGCCCTCGATAGACAAGATGATTCATCATAAGGCATGCAATACCAATACTTATCCACAACAGTTTACTATACTCTTTTAGCAAAATTTAAAAAAATCTATATACTACAGGGTGTATCTAAATAACACCGAAAAAATGTGAAAGGTGATTCTCCGATAAAAATTAATAGGGGTCTATGGTATATTTTTTTTTAAAAAAAAAACCTTTCCTGAAAAGTTACGCCCCTCCAAACAGTCCAAAAAAATTGTTTTTCTTTTTTATCTTCCATGTATATCAAGCTAAAGAAACCTAAGTTGGTGAATATTATCTGTCAATAAAACTACACTTTTAGAAAATATTATGAACCTCATTGCAATGAACATGCCACTAGATCTTTTGGTAAAATACACTCTCTTGAAATAGCTCTCATCTTTTTAAAAATGCATTGCAAAACATTTATTTTTTTTTCCATAAATCCTTAACTTTTTGGAAAAACTTGAAAAGATCAAAATGTTAACAAAGGAATGGGGCTTAGACATATTTTTAAAAGGAAAAAATTTTATCGAAAAAAAAATTATAAGAAAAAATGTCATAAGAGTTGAATATTTCAATCCCTTACAAAAATACTACAGGGTTGAACAAATTGTGTAATATTTTTTGGAAATTTTGGAGGGACAGAGCTGTATAAGTTTACTAAATAAACAAACATAGACTATGTTACAGTGGCGGTCGTTTAAATAAAATAATGACATGATTTTATTTAAAAACAGCGCCTCCCAGAACCACACAACACAAATTTTCAAAATCGAAATCGATGTAGTCTCTGAGGAATTATTATTATAATGGGTCGCCACCTTAAGACACTCTGTATAACAATTTTGCACAGTTCACAAAAGTACATGAAAATATTTTGGGCACAAAAATATCGCTTTCATAGTGTGTATGATCAAATAATTGACAGCAAAATATGCGATTTGTATTACTAGAGAATATGGCGGATGCGCAGGGTTACAGTAACAGAGCGATTGATACATATAGGAACTGTTTTAAATTATTTAAAAACTGATAGTTAGTTCTTTTCTAATATTGCTAGATATAACAGTTTTGTTTTTGTTCAATTAGATTATAGAGAAATATTAATTTGTTAGTGTAGTAATATTTCTTTAATATCTGTTTTTTTCCTTAACAAACGAATGTACATTGATAAAATATATTTTATCTGTGTAAAAATGGCAGCCCTATACACTCTGTATAAAATAAGTTAGAACACTTTAGAGCAAGTTAGACCATTACAAATTGTTCATTTGTAATTTGAAAATTAAAAATGTTGCGATTGATTTTTGCTACGGCTATCTTCCAGCAAAATCTATATAAAGAAAAAAGTTTTAACGAAAAATAGTAAAGTAAAGTAAAGAGTAATGAAATATTCTAAACAAAATTCAGAAAAAATTCACAAGCCTACGTCCGAAAAAAAGTGTGAGGAAGGATAAAATAACCCGTTCCCTCTGTTTCTATGATGGTTTTTTAACCGTCGTTTACAATAATACTCTTGAGGATTTGGTTAATAACAGGATATCTCTATGAAATTTCAAAGAGATAAGTGGAAATCTGAAGAAATTACAGCGAAAAAACAATTTTATAAAAATTCAACTTTAATACCCCGTATAAGGGAAGCATTTTTGTATATAAGTAAGCAGGGTTAAACCAAGCCCAGCTAGCAAAGTAGTTCTATAAATTTAGAGTAATAGGAGTTTCATATTCTGTTAATATTTTATAGTTGTATTTAGAATACTAAATTGTTGCATTAATGTGGCACATGAGACTATTTTGCCTTCAGAAAATGAATTGTTTTTTAAATTTGTTGCAAAAACGTTCTTAGAACATAATTTATAGAGCACTTATAAGATAACTGCTAATGTAGCCCTATAAGTGCGTACAATAACACAATTTTACAGCAACGGTGCTTATAGAATCAAATTACTGTAAAACCGATGCAAAATACTGCTTTATAGAATTATACCATCTCCTGTGACACTCTTATAAAATTATTTCGTAATGTCGCTTATAGTTTAATTATAGAACTATTGTATAAGGCATTGTTAAGTTACAATTCTGCTGCGGAAAACAAATTACAAATATGGAAGCTGCTATCGAACTTAAGAGAAAAAGCTCTTTAAAGCAGTTGTAGAGAATAATAATACAGTTGTTATAAAATCATTATAGAGTAAATAAGTAACAAAAGCCTTTTTGTTCCATAAAGAAACGCTATAGAACTATCATTTTTTATGTATGTAGGTTTCCCATAGTCCCATCTGACGAGACATGCCTGTAATAGTACGAAATATTTTGATCAAAGTGTAATGGGGAAATTTGTATAACATAGTCGTGACTTGTAAAAATTAGTATCTGCTTGCAGAAAGAAAATTTCATTATGATAGATAAGATTTATTTGATTGCTAAGAGAAATTGATTTTCTTATAGAAATTTAGTAACATATTTAATTTAGACCATTCCAAACCTTTTCCATTTGCACTTCTAGATGTTGAAGTTAAAGAATTTTACTAGATTTATTAAATAAGATTGAAATAAGTGAACCACAATAAAATATGACAACACTGTGAATATTAAGTAGTTGCTTACGAAGCATATTTGCTCTATAATCATTGCAATCGACACAAAAATGTCATATTAGTGAGAATCCATTGGAAGTACAAGATGAAGCCTTTCTTTCTGTCGCCATATTGTGAAGAAAGAAAAAAAATCTTAATTAAAAATATGTACAATATAAATAGGTGAAATGATATCAATAATATGGATATACTTACTTTCTGACTATTTTATGTACAGTTGGTTGTTAAATTCATCAATTTAGAAAACATTTTTTTTTTATTAAATTTCCAGCATCATAGGAAATATAAGGTTAACTGAGGACGCGTCAAAAAATTACCATTATGTACCCTATATTTTACGATAAAACTTTTTCCGCATTAAAAAGTACTGCTCCCTGATCGACAAACAAACTAAGCAATTCGTAAGGATGTAAGTAAGTACTCCTATGCAGGCTGATTAGGCCCATCTTATTGGTTCTTAGTGGCCCGTCCATATTATTTCTAACATGTGCGATACAGAAACATTTTGTTTTTAAAAGATACAATTAAACGATTTTAAAGTTCTTTAAATATAACACCATGCAACACAAAAATTGTATAGCGAAGTGCTATAGAATTTTTATGAGATTGCTTTGTAACTGTGTTATAAAAATTCTTGTAAAAACGTTTATTCAACAATTCTATAAGAATTTCCTGCAAGCTTTACAGAACCGCTTAAAGAACTAAAAGGTTCTATAGAACGGTGCTCATTTTTATGGTATAAGTGTTGTAAGAACGTTTTGAAAATGTTCTTAGAACAAACATTGTTCTATAAAATTTGCTCTGGAAACGTTCTTACGATTTTTACAGAACAAGAAATTGTTAGCGGGGTGTATACGAACGCAACTTATTCGATTATTGAATGCTTGATAAAACAGAAGCTAATAATAATTCTCAATAATTTAATTCGATTTCATAAGATTCCGTGTGATTTTTCAAAATTTTACTGATTCCATGTGATTTAGGTACGTGATTTGGCTGGTTTCATACATTTCAGATGATTTCACAAGATTTTACAATATTTCCATGATTTAATGAGATTTTAAAGTGATTTGCAGGTTTTTACTATAGCTTTTTTTCATTTAAAACGTGATTCAGGAGTGTCCGAACTGTCATTTACATCAAATGATTCTTTTCGCTGAAACTATCGGAGTATATTAGTCAAATCGTTTGAACAAAAATTACTAACAAAAAAAGAACGGAACAGGATCCCATCACACCCGTAGTTGGAATTAATAATCTCGCACCATCCAACTACATATTAAAACTAATTTAAAAAATACATTTCCTATAATTAATAACCAAACACGCCTCGACAACATTAACGACGTCAATAACAACGCTGATACATACACTTGCATACGCATATACGTAGAAAATCCGATAAGGATTCAACTTACCACTACAGGGCCGGTAACTAGTGAAGAAATATCGCAGCATTACCAACCCAACGGAGATGGTTATCTTTTAATTCTCTCGCGGACGTGTCCATCCATTCTGCGAAGAAGTTTATGTCATTGAGGCTAGAAAGCGATCGGTATGGTCGTCTTGACACACGTGTGTCGTAAAACGTTATCTGAATGTACCGAGGAAAAAAGTTAGCTGTAGATACTTTTCAGCGTTGAAATGACAATAAATTAGATATGTAACAGTAGTTTTCGAAAAACTCTCATAATATTGTTTTAAAAATCAAAATGACACTTTAATTAAATAATGGAATGAAACGACAATGACTTCCAGATTACATGTGGTTATGGGATCAGCAGTGTAATAATAATAATAATAATAATATTGCATTTATTGCCCAACAGAATATACATTCCAATTACAGAACAAAAAACATATTATAACAAAGTAATGAATTAACAGTGTAGGTACCTAATGTTAATTACTAATAATATTTAATATTTACTAAATTAAATCAGACTGAATGTTATAGCATAATATAAATAAGGCAAGTTAAACGTTTCTAAAAAATTGGAAATCAACTGATACTAATTGTTTGAGAGCACTTTGAGAGTATCAAAATTTAGCTCACATAAACGAGAAATTTGATCAAAATTAGCTGACATGGTGTGTGCAGGGGATTTTGTAAGGACATTTGTTCTAGCATTACGACAGTAAAACATGCAATCTTCTCGAAATTCTGGTGTAGGTACACGTAAGTAGAACATTTTTAAAATCTGTCAATGTCAATGAGGTTATGAAATATTTTTAATAAAAATGATAGACTTGTGAGAATTCTCCATATCTGCAACAGCTTGATATCGAATCTCTGTAACAGGAAGCTATATAATCAAATCCTTTAGCGGGATAAATATTATCTACACGATATGTCATGAATTTTATAAAAAAAAGCGGCGTTAAACACCTTCAAGATGATTAATATTAACTTGACAGAACGGGCACCATATAAGCTAGCATATTCTAATCTGGAACGGACTAAGGAAATGTATAAACATTTCAAAGCACTCATATTATTAAACGATGTAGAATTGCGGACAATAAAGCCCAAAGTTCTAAAGGCGGTACTGGATATTATGCTAATATTTTCGGAAAATGAGTTTAGTATCAAATATTACCCCTAAGTCTTTAATATGACTGCTGCGTATCACTGGTTTTGAATCTAGATAATAATCAAATGAACTAAAAGAGCAAACAAATATTGATAGAAACCATGTTTTCTTTATACCACACCTGTATTGTATCATCATAACAGTTAATGCTACGAAAACATTTTAGATCATCTGCGAAAAAGAGTAATTATATTGCAAAGTTGACGATAAATCATTTATATAAAGAATAAACAGGAGTGGTCCCAAGTTAGACCATAGTGGTAGCCCTGAACGGTATCCATTATATGACACATACAACTCACGACGCTCAAGATAAGATTTTGAAAGAAGTAGCAAGGAAACATCATATCCAAATGATTTCAATTTCTGTAATAATATAGAGTGATTTACATTTTCAAAATCTGTCTTGGCCTTTACTATCAATATGATTTGAGACAAACTGAGTAAATTCAACTAAGTTACAGTAGAACGACATTTCAAAAACCTTAGCAATGCTAGATGTATAGGAGACATAAATTTTAAAAATGTAACAAGTGTTCTGTTGTGACCGCTGGGTGCAGGGATGATCTGGATCTGATGATTTTGACGCACGGACATCACGCGATTACGCAAATTTGGTACACTAATGCCCATTTTGTTTGTAATGCCTTAAAATGTCAGTGTAATGCCCTATCAAGACACACTAATTATTAATACCACATTTTGCGAAGCAATTATCATTTCACTCACTTTTAGATAGATATGAGCCATCTCCCAAACCAATTCCAGGCCATAAATTTAAAAAATTCCATCAAATTTTGCATGGTACGGCGATTTTGACAAGCTCAGCAATATCAGAGTGCCACAGCAATTTTTATACATAAATTATACACCTATATAGTAGCTACAAGTTTGTTATAACATCAAATGTCAAAGCAATTTTCGTTTTTCTGTACATATGATCTACCGAATGCTCTAACTAACACCAATAAAATCTAATGGATCTTTTATGAGGCAGCTGCCGCATTAAGTTTTTTTTTATTTCCGCTTCTAAATAATATTTTTAATGTCAATTTGAAAGAAACTAATGATAGTACTTAAATCGCATACTTTGTATGTAATTAACGGAACATATAATTGAAACAATTCCCAACATCTGGTGACACAGGAAGTATTCCTTTATAATTTATTCAGTTGCTCTAGAAATAGGAAATAATGTTATCGATGATAATATTTTAACCATTTTCAGTCTATATCCTATATAAGATTTTTTTATAATTATAGGAACCCTGGCGTTAGGACTTTCAGACAGACATGTCAAACAGCGAAATACTTAAAATAATAAAGAACAATTTCTTTGGCGCCTTTTAACCTCGCTAATTTTGAGTTTTCGAAAAATGGTTATAGGACTTTGTGGCATTAATTTTTCGTGTAGAATCACCCCCAGGAACATTGACACATCATTTCCGGACACCCTGTATAAAGATGCGGTGTTTCATTATCGAAGCAAATATCGCCAAGAAATTGACAATAAAATTATTATGTAGTTGCAAACCAATTTTGATTACGGTTGCATTGCAGTTACATAATGTGGATCATAATATCATGTATAAATTAAAGCAACCAGTCACCTTGCTGTATTTTAGAAAGCATAAATTTATGATTATTAATAGGCTTGGAAAAAGATTTTTCTTAAACAAAAATTGCTATCTATGTATTTGGCAAAGTTGTACTAAACAATACTTTCCTTTATGAATATCATAACTTATGGAAATTGCTCTGAGGGAAACGTTTACTGAAATAACCTTAATTGTTATGTTTTCTTTTTCTATCACACATGTGAAACTCGTATCTACGGTATCGTTATAACACAAGCATAACTGTGCATTAGTTAGTTATGCAATATAACGGCAAATCCTTGCAAGCTTCGAAATCTCTGAAATAAATATCTTAAATGGTAGAACACGTATATTAGATATTCAATTACTACTCAGTTAATTTAACAAGATTTGTGTGACACTTGCGGCGCATTGGTTAATACGAAAATTGATTATGTAAATTACTAGAAAAATTAGATATATTGTATGTGACGGCTATGTGAACTTGGCACCCGACTTTTAAAAATTCAATTTTTTCTTTCTGATTCTTCTACAGGGTGTTTTTAAATGAAGCGGCAGAATGAGACCACAGATTCCTTAGGTGAAAATAAATCGCTTTAACCGAACATACCTATATCCGCATAATAAAAAAGATACAGGGTGTCAAAGTTAAAATTTTCGATAATTGTAAATAACTTATTCGTACAGAAGTGACAAATTTGAAAACGAAAATAATATAATTTTATCGGGCTTTGACTAAATTTAACGTAGAGAAAATATACTTCAAGCGGAGGTTAAAAAATCATTTGCAGTAACTTTCATTTCGTTTCCAGTTTCACGAAATTTCAAGTAGAGTCACTATACTTGAAGCGTAGGCTAAAGAATCGTTTGTAGTTACCCAAACGAAATGAAGATGATTCTTTAGCATCTGCTTGAAGTATAACCCTACTTTAAATTTTAAGACAAATAGACTACAAATAAAATGAAAGTTGATTAGATATTGGAGCATCGGGAAGAAAGTCTTGGTACTCTATATTTGATTTGATTGTGGAGTGTAGCGCTATCTAATTTATTATATAAGCGGACTTCAAAAAACTTCTCTGAACCTTTTCAATTGTTGGTATGTGTACATTATAAATAGGATTCTAAACTGCAGAGGCATATTCCAACCGAGATATTACAAAAGTTATAAACAGCAGACGTAATGTAGTAATATTATGAAAACTTTTTGAGTTGCGTCTCTAACATTTTATATGACAAAGAAGTAATCCTCTCAATATATTTATTAAAACTTGTGAGATATAAGTGGTCTGCTTACTACCTGCTCGGCCTGTTATATCTCACCTGTACTCAGTTTATATGTGAACATACATATGAAGTCAGCGGAGTAGTTGTTTCCTGCAGTATCATTTACAGATTATTAAAACTTAGTTCGTAACTTAAGCAACTCAGTGTAATAATAAAATAGTTTAAAAGTAAGTAAGTAAGTAGTTCGTAACCAAAAATAATACCAAGATCTTTGATCGTGTTCGGAAGGATCTACAATTTTATAATCATACAAAACCGGTTTTAACTTTCTATGAAAGGATACATATTATTTATACACCAAGTAAATATTGATTGCAAGGCTATTTGAAGGTATTGACAGTTCGCAATAGATTTGATTTCCATAATCAGTTTTACACCATAAGAATATTGACATGTATGTCCCAACCAATGTCATTAATAAATAAATTAAAGAAAAATGGTCCCAAAACTGAGCCCTGTGGAACACCTGACTTCTGCAAAAACTCACCAGACCTATATCCTTGAATATTTAACAAACAGATATCTATTCTGTAAATAACATCGAAATAATAATATTAATCTAGCGGATAGTCCACAATTAGCTAACATCTTCAGTAAAATATTATGGTCTAGTCGATCGAAAGCTTCAATTATGAAAGAAGATTAGTCAGTGTAGAAAGACATAAAACCATGTTAAACCATGTCAATTAGTAGTTATAATTAATTAAAAATTAAAAATCTATATCCTTGGTAAGTATAATTTTATCTACTTTACTTTGTCTACGATTTTTAGCAGATGAAAGGCAACTTTAGCAGTAGCTATAGAAAAAAATATTTTCTTAGACTAAAATATATGAAATCAAAGCGTAATAAACCATTTGGTGTCGCTTGGACATAAAGGATTTAGGAATTAAAACAAGACACTACGACTAGTAGGTATCCTGTTAGACACACCTCATTCGTACAATCCAATTCGCCACGCAACGAACCCGGGCCGCGGACTATATTCACCAAAACATAATTAACATCGTGCAACGTTAATAAACGCCTTGTAGTGAATGTCAAAACGAAAAAGTTCCGTTGCGCCCATCAGTGTTCTCACTAACCATCGAACGTTACCAAAAGACCCGTACGGTGCAACGGTATGAGCCGTCGTTCGCGTAGACGCACCCGAAGCAAAAGTGGAGTGCCTAAATAACGACAAAAGGTCTACGAGACTTGCGTAACGCACCGTAAGAGATAAGCGCCTGCATTAATCGTGGATTTCCCACGGAGAGGAGAGTCGCAGCCACACTGGCGGCGCCTACTAAGTAAATTTAGTATTTTTTATTACGATTTATCAAAAGATCAACACGTAACCTGAGTATATCCTTTACGCCACACAAAAACAGCTACAATACTCAGAAGCACGATTTCCATTGAGTCTGGGACTCCAAACATAAGTAAGAAATGTCTACAAAATCAGCGGAACAGGCTAAGAGGATAACTTATTTTCGAATGAACCATAAATAAAATTTTGTAATAATTATTTTTTTTATTAGTACCCTATTTTGCTGATTTAAGGCTGTAATGTTCGCAATTTTACAAAGCCGTTTTTAGACGTCCACGCGCATATTTCTCCTCAATGGAAATTCGTATTAAGATGGAGCAAGTTTTAATAGACTAATAAAAGTCTATTTTACTAGACAGCAGAGCCATATTTTCAAAAAAAAAAAAAAATAGATCTGAACAATATTTCGGTCGCAATATTGCCCACATTTAGGACTGCGGTGAGACGTTGTTAGGCACTATTATAAAAAAGAAAGCTGTAGTAAATCAAGTCTTCATATAACAGACAATTGCCTCAGATTTCAATTTTTTGCATTTATATTCATGAAATCTGTCCGCCAAGAAGACATGTTTTGCTAAATTTCTGCATACAATTGCCTAACTTACAGGGGCACAAAGTTAAATTTGCCGTTGAAGGTGCTGATTGGCGGAGCCTGATAAAAACTACACTGTTTGGCCGAACATTGTACCCTTAAAGCAAGCCTCAGCGTTTTTAAATTCAGCTTTTAACAACGCGCGTTTTAAAGTTGTCATGGGAAAATCAGCTACCCGAGAAACGTGAAGACTAAATGTCACCTTTTTAATTATTGATCTGAGAGGAATACCTCGTAGCATCAAACGAAATATTACTAACAATTGTTTCAAAAGCTTTATTCAAATATTCAACAATTCAATTCAATTAAATTTTTTTTAAGTTGAATGTGAAAAGAACAGTTGGTATTGTTTGAAATATTAATACTTCGGTTTTTGAAATCTAAGGAAATGCTGTTCAAATTAATACTGCTAATATTCTCGGAAGTCAATGAGGTTGCACTTCCATTAATCCCAATAATGATTGAAGCATTCTTCTTGTTGCTAATACTCTCTCCCACGTAACCAGTCGCCACAGCTGAAGATTTCCATCCTACTTGTCGTTGGAATTGATCTATTGTCACGCCACTATTCGCCATAATGATAACGGACGTACGTCGAAACGCATGTCCAATGTATTCTCAGGATCGTTACATTTAAGATAACGTGCAATTTGCAAGGGGCACGATCCAAATGTATTAATACCAATCACAATTGGTGCAATTCCCCTTATTATAATATATAATAATAATTCCATCACTGTCGGCAACAGTAAAACGTCGATCCCTCACTGTTTTAGATGGTCGGATAGTAATAAACAATACGATTCCTTCTTCCTTGATGTCATGAAAGCGTAAGTCGCACAATTCACATCTTCTACAAGAGCCAAAGATACCGCAAATAGCTACCACCTTCAAAAATAAATACGTAATGTCCGGTGCATCTCTGAAAAACTTACGCAAATCGTCTTTCTTGAATACATATGCCTTCTTGGCTACACCTTTCTTGCTAATTGCCTTCATGAATGCATGCACTTTCACAAACGACTTTACATCAACCCCTTTGTTTATCCTCAACATACTTTGCAATTTCGAATGGATAGCCCACATAATCGACGCCTTGTACTGTTCCGACATTTTCTGGAGGTAAACAAACACAACTCGTTCATCTGCATCTGCTACCTTTCGATGAACTTGTCGTAATCTTTTTGATAAGCGTTTTCCGATTTTAACTGTCGTGACAAGAATTATTCTTATGTGACAGATTACAAATTAATTTTTGTTTTACTCATTTTCATAACAACATCACGAATTCGACCATTTTACATTATTAGTTCTTATTTCCATTTTTTGTAGTATTAATACCAGTATTTATGATTTCAAAGTGTACCAATAAAAAAAAATAGCGTAAAGCAATCGTGGTCTTTAAAACACTTGTTCTATTTCGAGCACACATTTCGCCATCGTGCTGGAAATCGCGCGAGTTTTAAAGATCTTAATACCCACTTATACTTTAATATATTATTTTATACAAGACGATAAAGTGTTATTTATCGTCGACTGAAAAAGATTAACATGGGAAGATGATAATCACATTTTATCGCCGTGTGTAAAACAATGTTTTTCCTGTAGCCCAAATATGAACGCGTTTAGTATGAAGAAAAATTTATAAATCATATAAAATAATTAAAGGAAGCTTTTGAATCTATGATTATTATCCAATTGTGGTGTCAACATTTATTTCTTCGGTGTCGTTTTATATGGTGGAAAAAATTTCTGAAAACGAGACAATAGAGAAATTACCAGGCTATATCGATATTTCAGCTTTTTTATTTTTGTTAACTGCCTCTAAGAATAGCTATCAATTCATTGAAAATTACTTATAGAAATGGTGCCCTTAACAAACGAGGATCTCCGTTCCGGCGCCGCCTCTGTTTCCCGGCAGCGCAGCATCACGTCCGCGGAAAGTTTTTTGTCGTTCATATAAACAACCGGGAGAACATGATGATCCACATGATCCATAATTCGTAGGAATTTTTAACCGTGGCGGACGTGAGCGAAATCCATAACGAGCCTCGGTTTAATAAGATGTCTTTGTCAAGATGGCAGGTTCGCCTCGCCCGCTTGTCTGTTTGTTTGTTTGTTTACCTCCTGTTCTCTAGCGACAACATAAACAGATAAGCGACAGCTGATCGCGCGCAAAACGAGATTCATTGACTAAATCTGGCAGGTACGGGATTATCATATTTCTGTTCAACAACAGCGTGTGTCTAAACTTAATATTTTTCAAGTAGAAGGTGGTATTTTTAAGCCATTCAAAAAGCCGTTAACTGAATGTATTGTCACCGATTTCCTAATCCGAATTTCTCTTACTGCCAGAAAAACTAATCTGTTAATTAACTACTTCTTTATTAACTATACTCAGTACACTACTGAACACTAATTAGAACTCAACTAAACACTTATTTAATTAATCGCTCTCTAAATCACTTTGATATCTCCAACTAAACACTTGAATTCAACACTGTAATACAAGACTTATACAAGACTAACTTAATCGGCCGTTTATTTTTCTTTTATAGACCCAACGAATATTCCAGGTATATTCTAGCATCTCTAGATCTATTTTCTAGCATCTCTCGAACGCTTCTCGTCGTTTCTCAAATTTTCTAGTCCCGTCTCGATCCACGGCATTTTGTTTGTTTAACAGAATCGTGTAGGGGCGATCGGGGCAATCTTAGTAATTCGCGGTACCACAGTCGTCGATTTGGGTGTGAGTGGGGCAAATTCCGTCACAGTATTATACAGGATACTTACCTTTTACGGTTTTAAAGATATCATACCCCATCATAATAACTCATGAAATATGTCTAAAGATATAAAATTAAGCAATTAGTTATGAATAAGCTAACGTAAACGATTGTGTGAGTTTTCTTTGGCTTTAAAAGCAGGTAAACACAGAAAATAAAAAAAATGTAAAGTAAGTATCTATATGTATTGCTATAAAACAATTAACTTTAAATATGACTATAAAGTCAAATTCCTCTATTTAATATTCCAATAACTTAATACTTTGTTATGAAATACAACCTCAAAATAAGTCTAATTTATTTTTAAATAATTCTAATAAAATTTAAATATATGCGGACATCTAACTCGAAGTATCTAGAAGTAACACATCAAAACGAATTAATAAAATCATGACATAAATTATTAACATACTTAATTCGAAATTTCAAATATTTGTTAGATTATTCAATGAATGATAATTTAGTCCAGTGAAACAGATTCATTAGTAAATAGATGACAATTGTTGATTCAATATATTTCAAATCATATCGTCATCATCTAAATTTGATCAAATTCAAATGCAAAATTTCAGTAGGCATTATTTCAAAGCATGAATTTTAAAAATAGCATTTATTACACCTTAGGCACTTATTCCATCTAACAGTATTTGAAAGTTGAATGAATCTGCGTGGTCCTGTGATTAAGAAAAGTGCCCGTGAATAACTTACACCGAAGCTAGTGTACCCAAATGTCAAATCCACCCGGCCAGAACAGGGCAATGCGCTAGGAAAAAAGTTTATAGATACATTTGTTAAATAAGAATAAATAATCGGATCTTCGGAAGTTCTTTTTACGAAAGTGCGACTTTTCATTCAATAGTAAAAATGTTTTCGTTACAATTTATATAAAGATTTTCAGTACTTTTTATCAAAATTGTCGAAGTGTTAAGAATAAAAGTTTTTAGGTTTCACCCCTGTATATACAGCTATATACAGAGTTAATTATGACTAAGTACAAAGTAAGGAAAGGTATGACTTTTCAAAAAATGTCCAATCTTATTTATAGAGCAAAAAAACCTTTTTTCGAAACTAATATCCCGTATTTATCGACGACTATGGGCACTCGTCCGCCGCGAGGTTATCTATTTGGCACTTATGACGTTTGGGGAGTACGACAACCAGCAACACAACTACGACGGATGAAAGACTTAATGGTAAAATTCGTTGTTATCGGACAAGATTTTATAATTAAAGATTGACACTCGATGTTTTTTTATTATCCATTAGCATTCACTTCTTTCGATGTTGTTATAATAAATGGGCATTTTATTCAACACTACGCGGAGTGTGTGTTTGTTGTTAATGGGTAATCCTGCCGAACCTGTAATTCTGACAGTTTGGAACGAAAAACAAATGCAAAATACTGCAGCTAACAGGATCAACTGTTACCTATAAGGTATTACTATTAACAAAAATGTTAATTTTCATCATTTCCACGCTATAAAAAACAAACATGATAACTGACACATCTGAAGGTCTGTTCTTACAAGAGTCAGGGATTGATTGTCAGAAATATTCGACCAGTTAAGTTGTGAATGTGTTTTCGGTACATGTAACTCAAGAAGTATTTGGACATTTCTGACAGTTTCAAATTAATCCCTGACCGCTGTGAGACCTTAAGCCATCTTGGATGGTTACCACAGCTGTCGATTTTCCTAAAGAAGAGGGTTTTATCTCATTTTTTGCTTTAGCAGCCAACAGTATTCTGTTTATTCTGTTGCTAGATAAAAAAATAATAATTTTTACCCAAAAATACAGTCCAATTAATTCTAGCAATTATTGACAAACCCGCACCCTTTACAATAAATACAAAATGAATACTACTACCCTCAAAATTCTCGCCCTGACAATTTAAATCTGATTTGTAAAATGGTATCCGGATCATCGCTAAATTAAAAAATAAATCTAAATAATGCTTTATTCAAACGTTCAAGCCCCTTTACAATTCTAATTCTAAAATGCGTGTGCAACGAGTCCAATACTGACCTCTATATCAGCGAAAAAATCCAAATGCAAACCCAGTTTACAGTTAAACGCTAAAATACCTAGGAAATATCGTGAGCAAGGCGAACCGCCGCCGTACGCATACTTTATAAAACATAAAATCACCTTAAAAGGCCTTAGAAAAACAGTATCAATGTTGCAATAAGTATTTACGTTCGGCGACTGTATTATACAGGCATCACCGAGGATGCACGCTATAAAAATATAATGAACTATGTTAAAAGCCTTATAAGGACGGCGTCGTTTTTATTCCTGTCTCTCTTCCTTCACAGTTAACGTTCGAAACGTCGATTTGAGCGGCGTTATTTACACAGACGCTGGGAAGACTTGAGAGGATCTGGCCTACCTCACACGCGGCGGTTGCGAGAGTACGGTTCGTTAAGGACACAATTATTATACTCTAGGAAAAACATGGCATATACTATGTAGAAAACTTTGTGCATGTCTAAATTGCACACTTTTCCTTTATTTGCTGTTTAATAGGTTGGGTACGAAATTGTGCATATTATTTATTCAGATATTTAAAACCGGTGTATTCTTCTGCGCTAGTTATTTAGGCTAAATGATCGGAGGTAAATACACTGAAAAAAAAACAAAGACAAGAACAGTCACTTGTGATAGCTCCAAACACAATTTATTTTGTAGTATTATTTGACATACTATTATGCTAACAATTCGTATAACCCCCCTACAACGTTTTATAATAAAAACTGTTAAATATATTGTCACGGATTTCCTAATCCGAATTTTCTTACTCCCAGAAAAATAATCTGTTAATTAATTACTTATCTTTATTAACTATACTCAGTACACTACTGAACACTAATTAGAACTCAACTAAACACTTATTTAATTAATCGCTATCTAAATCACTTTGATATCTCCAACTAAACACTTCAATTCAGACTGTAATACAAGACTTATACAAGACTAACTTAATCGGCCGTTTATTTTTCTTATATAGACCCAACGAATATTCCAGGAATATTCTAGTATCTCTAGATTCATCTTCCCGAACGACTCGAATGTTTCTCGTCGATTCCCCAATTTTCTAGTCCCATCTCGATCCACGGCTTTTTGTTTATTTAACAGAATCGTGTAAGGGCGATCGGGGCAATCTTAGCATTTCGCAATACCACAGACGTCGGTTTGGGTGTGAGTGGGGCAAATTCCGTGACAATATTAATAATTACCAGTGAATGTTATAAAAAATACGCATTGGTAGTAATTCTTATTTTTACTACTTTGCAAGCAGCATTGAATTACACCTGAAAGACCTATAGCAACCAGCCAAAGTCATTGGTCAGCGTCACACCAGACATATAGATACCGGTTTCAAGCTAGTTAGCTCTTATCAGTAAGCTATAGGTGACACAACCGCAACGACTAACCTTAGTTATTCAGTATGTCAAACCTGACAAAAAGAAACCTGAATACAAGTTATGTAGCAAGTAGCTACATCTAGTAGTCATTGATTGCTCCATGTTGGACCTTGCGGTCCCACAAAGAAGCAATTTTTTTTATTTTTGCAGACGAGCACATATATACACTACTTTAATACAATTTGTAGTAAATAATACTACAATTATGTATCTGCAGATTTGGTAATTATTGACTTTAGGTGTTGTTTTAATAAAATCTATAAATATTGTTATTCTGCAGTACACCCGCATTTTAAATTTTACAAATGACATTTATTACAAGTTATAGTAAAAAAATTTATAATTATTTTAAAATTTGCAACTGCCCAATTAATACTAGTATAATAGATACTTTTGCATTTACCACAATTTCCAAAAAATGTTATTTGTGTATTTCAATCAACTACATTCAAATTACAATTGAAAATAGAGATCTCTTGCTAAATTTTCATTTTCATTTCCTAGGTTAATACATTTTATTAAATTGTATTTGTCTTCATTTGAGTAACGAACCATTTTCGATTTGTGTTAACACGCTTCTAATAATGTTAAATGTCAAACTTATTTTCAGAGCCTTCTCAGTCAGAAAACGTGAATACCGTTGATATTTTGAAAATTTTATATTTTCCGTAAATCTATACAACAAATAATACGTAAAGTATATATTTTTGGCATGCATTTTTAGCCTTATTACCGTTTATGAAATAAAATACAGGGTGCTCTTTATACAAAAAACACATGTGGTCATATCACAAACTAAAAATGTTATTACATCATTTTTATACCACCGAATGTATTTAAAAAAAATTCCTGTAAAATGTTCACACCGTTTTAAGATATCTTGAATGAGAAATGAGAAAAGGACACCAGTCAGTTTAGCCAAAAATCAAGAAACACCCTGTAGCTAGGGTTTCTAACCGGGATTAACCATCAGGAATGAGAAAGTATGTCCCGGCAAAAGTTTTGCCTTGGCCGGGACATAAAAAATCCCGGAAATCCATAACTTAAGAATATTTGAACAATATTCACAAATTTTCGTGTATACGGCAACACTGCGTCGCGTCGCTGCGAACTTTGACGACCAACCGCCGCACCGTGTCTTTGTAGAGGTATATTTTCGTGCGTATAAGACGCTTTAAAGCTTTTAGTTGTGATTGGTTGACCTTGTCATGACAACCAAGGAAGGAAATCGACTGAGTATATCTCAAGTAAAATCGGAAATACAAGTTAGACTAAATTTTGATTTAAAATGTGAGGACTTTTTGGCTCTAGTTAAATCAGACCAAAAACTGCTTCAGGCTGCTCTATCTCAACAAAAATATAGATTTAAGCAATGAAAAGTAAAAAGGGTTTATATATATTATATACATTTTTGTGAGAAATGATCAGCTAAAATTACAAAACTAGATGAAGTTGGCTAATTCGAGCATTTTTTGTTTCGCACAAAAGAAAACCTGCGACTTGGACGTATAAGGTGGCTCACACTATTATATTAGCTCACTTCCATTTTAAATACAGACGCATGTTACGTGAGTTATATAGTTAAATAAAATACACTTATATTTTTTAGACTTAGTTAGAATAATTTCATATTATGAACTTATTAGGGACTATTATCAGAGGGACCTTTGCCATCAACACTATAAAAATACCAACAAATAGACTAATTTTAGGTATCTGAATTATTAGTTTGTTTGTGTAGATATCTCTCTTTCATGGAACTATTATATTCTTTGTGTCAAAAGGTTAATATTCACTAAAGGGCATTTTCTAATATACCAAGTCATATTTTAATGATAATGTGTAGTTATAATCTATCTGTAGCGTATATAAACGATTGTGCAGTTTATACAATCAGAGTTAATTTGATACTTGTTGAAGTAAAGATAATGCATCAACTTGTGTTGTTTCATTTATGCCAACCCTCTGAACAAGATACAAAACTCGTGCAATATCACCTATATTTTTCTGTAAAAACTTTTTACTATTTTCCTGGAAACAAATCTCCAATTTAAAGAAATAATATCACCACGTATGAACAGCGTCAATAAAACCGTCACATCAACAACTTTTACATCATATTACCCTAGAAGATAAACCAGTTTTTGCCAGATGCTAATTATTTATTAATAATTATAAATATAACTTTCAAGATCACAATCTACCTTGGCAGCAATTTACCGTATAAGGAAGTTCAGACGCTTTTCTGTTATATATCTAACTATCCATCTGAACCGAGCACATTCCATTTCTCAAGGGAAATTGATTAAACGGAACGCACCCACAGGATCTGTTCCGAATCGTAGCCGGTGACTTACCCGCTAACAGCGGCGAATGGCGGAAGAGACGCTAGGTTAGTAATGGATTTGTTCGGGTTACTGAAAGCTCGAGAAACCGTGAAACATTATAGGGAAGTAAGAATTCCATAAGCGCTTTGTTTCGTAAAAGGTTACACCGTAAAAATCAATATAAAAAAAGTGTTCTCTACAAAGACAAACGATTTTAAACGTTTAATAGCAGATCTAAACATTAAAAAGTAGTACTTACAACTTAGAAAGGGAAGGGAAGATTCAAAACTTACCTGAAAACAAAATAAATAAAAATTAATAAAATGCAGACAAATTAGTTATTAGAAAACACATACAAGGTATTCACCTTGTCATTGTAATATATTTCATATAAACCGAGTACAATTTGCGTTAATGAGTACAGTGAAAATTTTTTTTTTAAATAAAAGAAATACTTATTTATTTAAAAAAAAAGCACATTTATAAAGTTTAAAATTCCAGTATTCAAAATTAACAACCATATCGCTATCGAAATCATAATGTTACCAACCACAGAGACAGACAATTTTGAACACTAAATTCACTGCAGTACAATAAAACTTAATTTACAAATAATGCAATACAGGGAAAAAATTTATTCTGTATTTAAGTATATTTTAAACTTCACTCAAGTATATACAGTATGCCAAAAGTATGGAATAAATTCAATAAAAACGAAACAATTATTTTTTGGGAAAAATCCTCGAACAGGTCGATTTTTAATTTAAAAAATACATATTTTAGCGTAAAATGCGATTTTCAAATGTCATTTGTTTTCGAGTAATAACGTCATCGATTTTTTTTAAATGGCAACACCATATTTTTTCCTTGATTCTGAAAGATCGTTTAATTCTCTATCAGACAGTACTAAAATTTTGCCCTCTTACATAGGAAAATTTTCGAGTAAATGACGATTGAATGTTAGAAAACGTAAATCAATTAAAATAAAGCAAAAACGTTATCAAGTTTAGCTTTTCGAATTCTATAGTTCTTTTATAGATCACGTAGGTGAAAATCTTTGCAAAGTGTCATTGTCACACCGATTTTCTAATAAGTATTGTAAGCGACATAGAAATTATTATTCAATTTAAACTATTATGGCACATTTAACTGTTACTCAAAGAATTGAAATTTTAATTCTTATGGGATGCGGGGATATGACTAGAACTCAGCAGGAAGTTTGCGATTTATTTAATGAAAAATATCCAGATCGCCCTATCAGCCAATCAACAGTCAGTAAGGTAGAGTCTAAATTTAAAGAAACTAGCAATGTTGTAAATATTCCAAAACCTGGACGTCCAAGCATTAATGAAAATCAGAAACAGAACATTTTGATAAGTATGGTGGATAATCCTCATAATTCTTCACGATTGGTTGCATTAAACAATGACACTAGTCAGAGCACAGTGCTACGTATCTTGAGGAAGGAAAATCATCCCTACAAAATTCAACTTGTGCAGGAACTCAATGAAGATGATCCCGATCACCGCTTACACTTTTGCGAAATTCTAATGGATTTATGTCAAGGAAAGAGAAATTTACACCGGCAAATACTTTTTTCAGATGAGGCCACATTTTGTCTGAATGGTACAGTAAACCGTCAAACTTGCAGATATTGGAGTCGGGAAAACCCTCATTGGATGGCAGAGGCACATACCCAACACCCTTAGAAATTAAATGTGTGGGCTGGAATAGTTGACGACAGAATAGTAAGGCCTTTCTTCTTTGAAGGAACCCTTACAGGACAAAGACATTTAGAGTTTCTAGAAAATGACCTTGATCCAGCCCTAGCAGTAATTTTTCTTAACGATAATGACCCTGACATTCCTGACGATACCATATGGTTTCAACAAGATGGTGCACCTCCGCACTATGCGCGCCCTGTACGAGATTTTTTGGACAACTGTTTTCCTGGGACATGGATCGGCAGACGCGGACCGATAGAATGGCCTGCAAGATCGCCAGATCTTACACCTCTTGATTATTTTTTATGGGGATACTTGAAGTCAAAAGTGTACATTAATAAACCACGTAATTTAGAAGAACTTCAAAATCGCATTCGGGACGAAATACGCAGAGTTACCCTAGAAATCATTCATAATGTGCAAGAAGAATTTCTTCACAGACTTGCGCATTGTCAAGAAGTTGGTGGATGGCAATTCGAACATTTAATTTAAATATAAAATTTAATCAATTGTATTTTATTTTACATACCTGAGACTTGTTACTTTTTTATGGATAAAATTTTCGTTTTCTAACATTCAATCGTCATTTACTCGAAAACTTTCCTATGTAAGAGGGCAAAATTTTAGTACTGTCTGATAGAGAATTCAACGATCTTTCAGAATCAAGGAAAAAAATATGGTGTTGCCATTAAAAAAAAATCGATGACGTCATTACTCGAAAACAAATGACATTTGAAAATCGCATTTTACGCTAAAATATGTATTTTTAAAATTAAAAATCGACCTGTTCGAGGACTTTTCCCAAATAATAATTGTTTCGTTTTTATTGAATTTATTCCATACTTTTGGCGCATACTGTATTATTTATTCAGTAATAAACTAGGTATACTATAAATATTTACATATTCTTGACATCGAAGCACTCTTATACTTAACTCAACACTTTTTTTTTACAGTATCACTAAATTTAAGATTTACTTAAAGTAACACTTTACTTAAAACATGAATAAAATATAGAATACGGTTTTAGACCGTCAGGTTCACTTCTATCGGAAGCGGTATATGTCTGACGTGCTGCTAATGAATGACTTTGGCAGTTTACTGTCTTTTCACATATTTATTTTATGGACATATGTTTCCTGTGACCCACCCATAGAAATCATATGTATATAGAATGCCAAAAATCTTTACATTTGGCACTTAAAATAGTCAGACTACGGGAGCTTAGAAAATAGCCATTTAGGGAAACTTAATGTATGCTGTTGGTAATACTGCATTTTAATTCTAGCGTACAATTGAAATCAAAATAGAATGTTTGTAGCTGGACCATAGAAATCATATGTTTCTAGAATTGTACGTCAAATTTCATTATTATAAAATTCCCGCCCATTAAACTGAGTGTATTAGTACAACCAATTCATAAAAGCTAAGTTTCTGTAAGACTCGCATTTTCTTCATAAGTTAACCTTGTAGGTACCTCTTTTGAAATTCTATATATTTTATGATTTCTATGAACCCACCTTATATTAATAATTAAATACTACTCTAGAACGGAATACAATACACATTTAAATTGAAGCACAAATACTAATTATGTACTCAATTTTATTTGTTCTTAATGCAATGTTATTCACTTTATTCAAAATGACTTAATTTTGTCACGGGTTTTCTACCCCGACTTCTTCTTTTATCAGAAAAACAAATCGCTAAATCGCTCTGAATTCTAATTGATCTCTCCGAAATTTCCAACTCAACACTCCAATTCAAGACTGTAATTCAAGACTAACTAACTCGGCCGTTTATTCTTCTTTTATAGACCCAACGAATATTTCCAGGTATATTCTAGCATCTCTATTCTCTAGAGTCTCGAATGATTCTCGTCGTGCTCAATTTTCCAGTCGCGCGTCAATACACGGCATTATTTGTTTGTTTAGCAGAATCGCGTAGGGGCGATCGGGGCAATCTAGCGTTTCGCGATACCAAAGTCGGCGAATTGGTTGCGAGCGGGGCAAATTCTGTGACAATATTATTTCAAATATTTGCAGTAATTCGTTCAAATCAAGAAAACCTATTTTACTTCGAGAATAACAATAATTGTTGCCTCAAGTAATTCTTGTCTAAATAAAACAAGACAATTCTTTATAAAAACGGAACTTCATTTCACATTAAGAGGCCTCTTTAGGTATTTTAAATCTAGTTTCAAAATAACTCCCGTAATAATGATCCGATTTTAATGATGCTTAACAAGTTTTCTTAGAAAAAATTGTAGTTTCCAGGATGCCATAGAACATATTTCTTGACACGAGTAAACCAAGGTTTAAAATGTAAAGAGAAAATAAATGGGCATCCAAGAAGTGGAGAATTATTTTATTAATTTGTATATACTTTGTTTCTGAAAATAATTGATTTGTAAATTGAGAACTAAGAAAGTGCATTTTTTTTATTTAAAGCTTGCTCAAGGAGTCGCTTACGTTCAAATAGTATTAGGCGATGATACGAGGCAGGCAAAGACAGAAGATGTAAGCTAAGTCGGGCGGTTGCACTTGTCAATCTTTCGATAAAGCATTACTGTACTTCGCTGAAACTAAGCTAGTGTTAAAATAAATGATCTTGGTACTAATATAGCTTTCCTCTCACTGATAATACAACAATTTTTAAAGCACTGATCGCGCTAGATGACTGCGCATGTGCATCCTGGTACTGGCTTCTCGTTTGCAAAATCCGCAACCCGTAACGTTCGTCGTCGACTCGTCAGTCACAGCATTCTACATTTATAGAATGTTTAACGGCAAACTATATTATTGATGGAGAATAACTAGCGAGATGTTAAATATTAGAAACCTGTATGTTTCAGTACTGAATTTGGACATCGAAAAAGTATGTATAAGGCAGGGAAAGTTAAGACACGACTAAGTACGTCTGTTTTTTTTCTTGGTCGAGCGATTATTATGCGTGAGCTAAAAAGGAAAATTTCGGTTCTGGTATAAATATGCGAAACAGAGGCAATTGACACTTACCCGGAATAACAATGAACCAAGAAGTCATCTTTATATTTAGTTCGCCGCCATTGTTAACCAAATTAGTCTATTAGAAAGTTTAGAAGCGTTCGGCATACGCGTGCCAAATGTAGTATTTCGTTGAGGCGGATACGTGACGAATATACGAGGTGTTGACAAGTTAACTCAATCGGAACATAAAAAATCGATTCTGATATTCAAACTGTTTACGGTGAGCAAAAAAAAAAACAACAACTACCATTTATAAACCAATTAACTACTGGTTATCCAATTCATCAAGATGTTTGTGACCTTTTAGACTTAAGCAAGATTTAATAGTGTGCGATCATCATTACCAAAATCCCTTATGAATTTATTTATCTATTAGTTAAAATAATGTAAATATTATTGTTGCTATATAAATTTACGTTACTATATTCGCATAATATGACTGGACATATACAATTAATATATTACATTCTAAAATCTAATTTAGTTAAATGATGAGAAGGATCTAATATAAGATTAGGTTAGGTTTAGTTTCGTCAATTTATATAAGGAGTAACAAAAGGACAAATTTTGGAAATATACAGGAAACATCAACATAATTAGTTCCTCTTCAAACTGTTCTTTCTAAAAAACTTCCCTCCAGGGAGAAACAAAGTTTACAGTTTCAAAAAAATAAATAAAAACATCTAAAAATTAGATATTTTCAAGTTGAATTGTTTTTAAATAAAAATAATGTTGTATCTATTATTTACGACAAACAATTAAATTTTTTGTTGGTACATTTTCTGTAATACAATAAATTTAGAATGGGTACTGCATTAGAAAATATCAAACAGCTCGAAAACGGTGCACTTCCAAAAAAAACAAACACGAATACTTTTTCCATTTAAGTGATAGACCCTGTAATGATGCTATTGCATTGTACTGGTCGATGGTACCGCGGTTTAAGTCGTCAGTCGATGTGGTCAGTCCGCCGTGGGATCCAATCCCGCGGCGGGTAGACCGTAGGTCAGCTATATGGGTATAATAAGGTGAAAGAATCTTGGCTTGTGTCAATGTGAGAGATCGATACCGGTCGACGTTTGACCGCCCCCTTAATTCATGAGATTTTCCAGGTTTCCCCCATTCTTGCACTGAATGGTGGTTAGAGCCTACCAACGTAAGTCGTACCTGGGCGCAAATTCGGCCTGCCTAATAATATGCCGCCCCCTCGCACAAGTATCCGACTACTCAGCTAATCCTCATGATTAGAATGAGGTATAGACAAATTATTATTATATTAGATGTTCATTAAAGGCAGTGGCGTAGAAATTTCAATAAATGATGCTTCTAAGCGCTTAAATTGCATTTACTTGATTACACACTGAAAACTTCAGATCGAAATGTATGTTTACCGTAATGCATCCACAGATTTTGAAATTATTCTCACTAGTCCTTTTGGATATAATTAGAAAGAATATTTCCAAAAAGTGTAGTTTTACTAACAGATAATGTTCACCAAGTTTGGCTTGATATACATGGAAGATAAAAAATAAAAACATTTTTTTTTTTTTTGAATTTTTAGAAGGGCGTTATTTTCCAGGGACGCGTTTTTTCAAAAAAATTTATACCAAAAACCCCTATTAATTTTCATCAGAGAATCACCCCCTACATTTGTTACGGTACGGTGTTATTTAGATACCCTGTATAACAACCTTATTTCACAAACAACCAATTTTTCATCAAATATTAATTTTTGCAAGTCCATTTTAAATATTTAATGAATACATATTCGCGTGGAAAATTAATACATTCCGCCTTTGGCACGTTTTACATACTAAATTACACACACAAAGGTTTCTCGTCAAATACAGATCAGTAAGCAAAAAGGGCAGTTCCAAATGACCTACGGACGCCGTCCCAACATCGCTGGTGTGACCGCTTCGCTCCAGGCAAGTTAATTTTTAAAAGAATCACTCGCTTTGATCTCGCGACCTTTGGCGGACTCAAAGAGGAGTAATTAACAAATTTATTCGGACAGTTGTAGATGAGGCAGAACTCAAAGCAATCCGTTGATGTTCTCGTAACAAATCTGGGTAATTTTCTGCCTTTGGGGGAGAGATGGAATTAATCAAAAACTGGAGTGTAATAATTATATCATAGGAATGATATCAAACAGGTCATTAGAAAAAAAAATTAATTAAATATACATATTTTAATTCTACGGCGTTTATATCTTCAAATAATTAACTTTTCATAATAATGCTCCAATAAACAAAAGATGAAGAAAACCTTTCGCGAGTGGACGATTTTTCACGAATCACTTGATGAACGCGTGGAGCATGTTTAATGGCGCCGTATTCATGAAATAGTGTTTTTTACAAATACAAGTAATTTTAGAAATTTAACCACTAAATAATATACAGTTTAGCAAATAACAGGAATGTTATCTCATGCCACCTGCGAATATTCAAAGATACCGAAGTAAAACGAATATATAACAGCTAAAAGCGGTCTAACTAATAAATTTTCAAGTACAGAAACCTTTCAAAATACGTATTTTTTTAAATTCAACTGTAGATGTAACATAAACTTACATAGTTCTGCATATACGATTTTTCACTTTTGTTTATAATTATGTGAAAATAATGTGTCTCTTACAAATACATTTTAAAAGTTATTATATTATTTGAGGAGAATTTAAATAGTAAAAGTGGATAAACAAAACATCAATAATTTTATTTTTGATATTACTTTTGCTCTACATGTTTTATTTTTCGATATAGGCTGTACCTAAAAAACACCACAAATTTGATCATTTTACGAGAAATACGGCGACTTTAAGATGAAAAATATTTAATCTATTGTAGAAAATACCTAACTGCAGTATATCAGCTGTTTCAACACACATCACTACGCCAAATTGGTCGTGTAGCGTTGTTGTGCTCAGTTCGCTGTGGTCAAATGGAAAACATTTAAATTTAAATTGAAAATCAGAGAAAATCTAATTACAACAAATATCGCTGATAATTGTTATAAAACTAAAACTAATTAGGACTATAACTCTCAACAATATTAGGAGTTTACTCTACCGTTTTCTCTATATTATGATTTTGTTGTAACATTACAGAGAGAAAATGATATGTGATCACAACCAGTTAATTTTCATAAACTCCTATCATGTAGTGCCTAAATACATCTTTGTTCAATGTTTCGCTGTTTATGATTTACTAGAACAAGTCCTTTATTAGAATATGTATTACTACTACTACCAATTTTGTTAGAAAACTTGGTTGTTGTTCATTTGAACTGAATTATATATTTTATTAAAAAAAAAGTAAATTATCTTTTATTTTATTATTACTGTAACACCACAATTCTGAAAATATATATTAATTATATTGATACGAAACCTTAGCTACCTTTTTAGTTAGTTAATTATGTTCCTGTTTCCTTTTGAAATTATAATTTTTAAAATACGTTTATTTTGACGTTATCTACAACTTTCCAGACTGTATTCGATGCATTCTCGAACACTGGGAAAACTTCTAAAAAACATCAAAATAAAGGTATTAAAAAAATTATTATTTACTAAAAATTATTTCGAAAGCAAACAATATGGATTTTTTATGGTGTTTTATCACTTAGAGTAATGATATGGTATTTTACTATATCTGCCGAGCTATAGTAATGCTAGTTGTGTCACTGCATATGCACTCGATGAACTTCTAATTTTTTAGATGTATAAAATATATTACTTTTCGTATCTACATGGTGCTCACCTAGTTAAGAGTAACTTGTCCATGCTGGAAGTAAGTCATAAAGTTATGAAGGTAAACTGATCTGAACCGAGTCATATTTTGTAGCAGCATCGAAAACACTTGGCATACCAAAATACTTAATTTAATGGTTACATAATAAACTGTCTGTTTGAGATTCTTAGTTATGTCCTAAACTGTTAACAATATTGTAATAGTACTGTTTAGCAACATATATCCACACAGTCTACCCTATATAAAAGTAGTACTTTTTGAAATCAGATTTCGACAGCTGATTCGTTGTTCTGCTAACAATGAATGTGGCGCTACTGTATTTAGCTTAGCTTTGAGAAAAAAATCTCTTAGTATTGCACAACACGCACAACTGATCGCTGTACGTGGACGATTGTTGATTGAAGTCCATGTCTAAGGAAGGCATGAATGTAAGTCTCGTGCGCGCCTCTGCGTCGATTGTAGAAAAAAAACTCGAGCTGCACCCCTCGCGACTAGCTGGGGGCGAATTTTTCCATGCGCGCGCCAATAAAAATCTTACATTCCCGTTAACGTGCTCCTACGTGATCCCCTGGCAATTACGGCAATTTGCCGATGCGACAGTTGAATGATATAATGATTAAAAGCGGACGGCAGGCGGTCAATAATTGGCCGTAAAATGAATACCGTTCCGTCGAGGACCCACATTGAGCACTACACACACACACACACACACACTATCCTCTAATTTCGACCCGTTAACGCTAGCCCTGATGGGCGCGAAATTTGTGGATTTTAAAGCATCAAATTTAGCAAAATAACGGAACTGCAAAATTCGCATGACAACCCTGAAATTATGCGTCCTGTTAGGCCTTAAGGTACGTTTTCATCTAACATTAATTGCACTATATTTATGCCGGACAGAAATCGTATACAAACAAAACAGCTAAGAATTTCTGTCAGAGCGATATGTTTAAAGTGTCTGCGATATGTGCGATGTGTAATGAAGCTAGTCTAATTTATCACGTAAACCATCAAATATTTGGAATTATGTTAATACTAAGAATTCTTCACCAAATTTTCCGAACAGTTTTGTAGTTAACGGTGGCTTAATTACTGATCCTGAAACTACAGGGTGTCCGGAAAGTAATTGGACCCAGCTTTAACATAGCTTCCTGTGATCAAATAGAACCGATTTAGACAAATTTAGCTTAGTCCAAAATTGCCTGGTTTAGAAGTTACAGAGCTTCAAAGAAAAATAAAATGTTCTCTTGTTATGCGCAAAATTAAGAAACGAAACGTCCAATCAGGTTGAAATTTAGTACAGTTATGTTTTAGATGAGTACAAGCATTGCGAAAGAGTAAGTAGTGCCGCATACCGTAAAGGGCGCTCTTGGCAGTATTATTGTAATTAATTTTTATCGTATATTTTCTGTTGGTCCTATTCTCATACGCTTGACTGAAAATTGTGATGGAGAAATTAATTTTGCGTAGAAAAGCTATACCTGTTCCATGTTGATACAGTGCACCGTTTCCAATAAAAACACGTTTGAAAAATTCCGCAGCAGTAAAATTTATTTTTTTGGTTTTTGGTGGGGAAATTTTCAAACGCGCTTTTACCGAAAACGGTATATTGTATCATGTGCATGTCGAAAATACGCGCAGTTGAATGGGCAAAACGGTTCAAGGAGGGGCGTAAATCGGTAGAAGACGATCCTCGTGCAGGAACTCCCGTCGCCTCTCGTACCTCTCGCGAATGTTGACCGTTTGCGTGCACTGATCACGTCTGACCGGCGCCTAAGCATTCGTTCGTTGTCTGACGGGTTAAACGTCAACAAAGAAACCGTTCGCAAAATGTTACACGAAAATTTTAATAATGGTGCCAAAAGTTCTCTCACCCGTGAACAGAAAGACGTACGAAAATCGATCTGCGAGGATTTGTTGTCCCGCATTCGGAGCGACGGTAGAGACTACAGATAAGGCCTGGATATTTAAATATGACCCCGAGACCCGTAAACAAAGTCAGCAGTGGGTGGAAAAGGCCAACGAAAGCGACGATGTCCAAGTCACGACTGAAGGCAATGTTGATCGTTTTTTTTTTTCGATATCCACGGCATCATTCATCGTGAATATGTTCCTGCCGGCCAGACAGTGACTGGACAGTTCTATGTTGGCGTCCTGAAACGGCTGCGCGTTTTCCGTGTGCGACCCGAACTCGCCGAAAACGGCTGGATCTTGCACCACGACAACGCGCCAGCCAATTCCTCGTTCATTGTGCAAGAGTTTTTGGCAAAAAAAAGGCATTCCAACGTTGCCGCACCTACCCTACAGCCCCGATATTGCCTCCTGCAATTTTTTTTAATTCCCCAAAATGAAGTTGCATCTCAAGGGAACTCATCATGGCGGCGTACAAGAGGTCAAAGAAAAACGTTGTGTATTTTCTTATAATAGTTGGTTGATGTTTAGTGAAATAAACAATACGTATTTGATAGTTGTTCTCAGTACACAAGTTTCCTTTCGCTATGGCTGGTTACGCAGAATTAACAGACATGCATTTCATGTATGGTCGTGCTAATGAGAACGCCACCGAAGCTCGACGTCTTTATGTTGTTATGTTATCCAAATCGCCAGATTTCAGATTTGAAGCAGAAAAAGAAATTGTAGTACTGGTAGAGCAGAATCCAGGTACGAGTGTGCGAAGAATATCAGCCGAGGTAGGAATTAGTGGTCCTCTTGTTTGGAGAATCCTTCACGAGCCACTGCTTTATCCATATCATGTGCAACGAGTACAGGCCTTAAATCCAATAAATGATCATCAAGCACGTTTGGTTTTTTGCCGCTGGTTTCTACGTCATGATGCTGAAGACCCTCGTTTTCTTGCAAACATTCTTTTTACTTATGAGGCCGGGTTCACAAGAAATGGAGTGTTTAATTTTCACAATATGCATATTTGGGCCGACGAAAATCCTCATGCTCTAATAGAATCTGGATATCAGGCACGTTTTTCATTAAACATTTGGATAGGTATTGTAAACCGATTAACAGGCGTTGCTTACCTCAACTTTCTGCAGAACATACTGTATGAGTTTTTGGAAGACATTCCTTTGAATCAGAAGCAACAAATGTGGTTCCAGCATGATGGTGCTCCAGCTCATTTTTCCATGGCCGTTAGAGAGCCAAACTTTTCCACATAGATGGATAGGAAGGGCCGAACCTGTTTTATGGTCTCCAAGATCGCCTGATCTGAACCCTTTAGATTTCTTTGTTTGGGGATATTTGAAGACATTAGTGTATAGTACCCCTGTAAATAGCCTGGGAGATCTGCAGCTACGGATTAATAAAAAATATTAAGAAATCCAAACCAAGGAGGGTGTTTTCGAAAGAGTACGAATATCGTTGAGACGAAGATGTCGTGCCTGCTTGGAAATGAACGGTGGCACTTTGAACATCTTCTGTAACTTTGTTTTTTGTTTGTTAAAAGCTTCCTTTGTCGGTTTATTACTAATAAAATAAAATGTATGAAAAACGAATAAAAGTCCATATCTCCGCAACCGTTACTTTGCGGACCCATATTTATTAAGACATTTCTGCTTATTTTGGTTCATACTACTACTCTTGAAATATTTTACACTCCTTTTTAACACCCTGTATGTAGCAACCCTGTACCTACCTAAACAAGAAACCTATAAATATCAGATGCATTACTACAGGTAATTATTTCAACAATTAATATCCAACTGAAAGCATTAAATATCTCTGGCTTTTGCCGGCCGGTCACGGTCAATTTCCTTATTTGCCAACAACCTGTCAAAGTATTACGCAAACTTTATAGCCGTCGTTAATAACGAAACTCCCGATTACCTGACCGACCTCCGCAATCGCAAGATTGCCATCTGCTAATTATATTTTTTCGTTAATGCGACATGAAATTCATAATGGGACTTATCGCAGGCTCCTCCCCCGACTATTGCTTTTATTGCTGATCAATACAAAAGGTTAGCGATAAAATTTTAATTTCGATTTATCCTTAATTGGGATACGGTATCTCCGACGATTTGAGAAAAAATGCGGCGCTCTTACTTCCTACATTGGAAAACGTAATTGCAAGACGATTCGAGTCTATGACCCCGAAAAATGCCAAGTACGAAGTTTTGAAAAAATTAATTAAAACCGTTTACGGAAGAAAAATTGCGGGACAATGAGGTAAGCGAAGCTTCATTCTCTTTATCCCATCTATTTCTTTGTATGTATTTTTAAATATATTTCAATGTTTTACATATCTACAGCAAATAAGCATACACATATTTGTGCCCAAAATTACCATTATCCACGACCATATTAAGAAGGTTTAATACGTCTATTTTCCTTGGATTAAAGGCCTTTCAAGACACTAGTGAATTTAGAATTCATAATACCCGCTTCGATTTTATAACATTTTATTTAAAATTATTATTAACATTAATATTTATCTCAAAAACGATCTCGTAATTTTGACCGGGATTATCAAATTCACTCAATAAGGAGTTTCTGAAAGAATGGAGAGATCTACAACTTAGCCAGGTAGGACCTGGTTTTTTCAGCAATTACCATCTTGCGGGACAGTGGTCGCAAATAGATGTATTTTCGACACATTCTACAGCATTGACTGAAAAAGCTTCTTCCATGATCGTGAAACTTCTTGAAATATAGATAAGTGCTCTTATCTTGGACATGGGTGATATCCACAAAGGTTAATTCATTACGTCGACAAGCACCTGCAACTCTCACGATCGCTGCAACCTGTATAGAGTTGAAAATAAAACGCTCAATGCATAAATTGAAATATTAAAATCGTGTATTTTCCACCTAATTTGTAAATATTCTTCATCTGGTGCTTTTTTTCAAAATTTGATTTGATTTCTCTCCAATATCTTTGCCTTCTTTGGTTTATAATTTCTCGACTCTACATTCAAATATGAAGTAAGTTTGCCATACTTCGAAATATCAATACCATTGTGTACTTTCAACATTGATTTCACCATGGAATATTTTATCCACATCGAAGAGGCAGCAAACCGTCTCTCATCATTGAAAAAGTAGGTAGTAGCACCTCTTTTGTTACTGCTCTGTTATCTGCACTTTTGTTTTTCGTTGGCCACTTTTTGTGCTGATTTTGGAAATTTTTTCATTCTTGTTGACAAATAAACAAAGGTATGTCATAGAAACGATTCCAAGACTTTCTAATATTCAGCTGACAATCAATATTCTTGATAAATTTGTCAAATATAACGTTTTTCAAAAACCATAATTTTTCATCAGCTCTCACACGGCTTTCACTATACTAATTGACTGGTTTTGGCCGTGGTCGTGAATAAATCGTTGAATTACATTCGCCTCGAGTGTCCATTTTTTTTTCTTGTGGATTAAAGATTTGTTAATTCCCTTATACAATTATCAACTATCTTACAGTACTTATTCCTTTCCTCATGGATGCAGTCCTGCAAATGGACTTATAAATTTATCTGATTTTATTCGATTTTTAAGAAAATTTACTGGACCCTTGAAATCATGTCGCAAGGAGACGCAACGATTTTTTCGTGTTTTTACGACAAACGAAAGTACTCAATTCGGCAATTAAAACCATTTGTAATCCCATTATTTTTAAAAACAACACCGAAAGCCGAGAAGCGTAAAATTACTTGCAATTCAGCGGAAAAACTACAGATATTGCCGACGAAAAACTGGAACGTATGAATTAAATTGTGTCATAGCTATTATAAAGCACCATAAAAACTGACAAAAACATGTTACTAATTTCAAATAGTTTAATTATAAGCTGTGCGAAATTTAAAATTGATTACACATCTAACAGAAATAATTAGATGGGATAGGTACCTACAACGCAATCCAATTTTTTGTACATTGATACCATAATGTCTTGATATATAGTCTGGACAGTGGACAGAACTGATTTTCCATTTATTTTTGAAATGAAGAAATTGCATGATTTTTCCAAATTTTGTGAAAAAAATAAGCCTAAACACGGCAGTTAAAACTGTAGCCACGCCCCCAGAAAAAGGTCGCCGCCACAGCGTAGACCTATGACGTCAGTAGCCCTTCGCATGTATATGCCTAAACACAGCATTGTGCTTTAGTTCATATCTATATACGATTTCCATGCTTTCGAACAACTTAGTACATAAGTTAAGAAGAGCCAGTTTATCATTTTTGATATTACCAGGTGTTTCTGTGTTAAATAGACATTGGTATTGAATAAAGTTACAAAATAGACTCGTAAAAAGGGCATATCACCAGACAAATGGAAGAAGTATTATATCATATACGAACACAGCATACAGCACCTAATTAAAAAATATATATCCGTTAGAAGGACAATATGGTGTAGGGTGATCAGGTGCGACTAAAGGAAGCATATTGTCTGAAGCTATCTATTTGTGGCATAATTTTAGTTTTTCTTTAGTTTTGTTGGGTTTTTGCCACACTTCTGAAAAAATAAAGATTAATTAAATAAGCCCTTGCGCCAAACGGATCAGTCAAGGGTTATTTTTGAAACTAAGTTTGCCTAACCAAAAAATCTCACACTGAAAAAAGCAGATAAGTAAAAAATAACAAAAATCACATCACTATCGCGCACTTCCGACGTTTCGAAAATCTCTCTGTTTTCGTTTTCAAAATAGTAATGAAAATATTAAACGTATGTCAAGTTTGACAGTTTAAAATTTGTTTATTTGCTTCCATAGAGATGTTAAATGATTTTTATTTTATTGTTACTTACTTCTTCTTGATACTACTGTAGCCAACAATGATCGATGTTTACTGAACAGTTTGATACACACTTATCTCCGTTCAACAAAATAATCGCGGTCTCTTTTAATTTTCTTTTCGTTGCGTTATCTTCCTTCTCTAAAAATTTTGCCAAACCCCATTAAATTAAATGACCGTTTTCCCAAGCATGTCCGCAAATTTTGGATTTTTCAAATTCCCTTTTTATATAATTTTTATGTTCCTAGACGGAAGCATTCGTACGTTGTCTGACGAGTCAAACGTCAACAAAGGAATCGCAAGATTCTACACGAAAATTTGAATATGCGAAAGATTTGCAAAAAGATGGTGCCAAAAATTCTCACCCGTGAACAGAAAGACATGCGAAAATCGATCTGCGAGGATTGGACGGTAGAGACTGGATGAGTCGGGTAGTCACTGGATATGAGACCTAGATATTTGAGTATAACCCCAAGACCCGTAAACAAAGTCAGCAGTGGGTAGAAAAAGTTAAATAGACATTGGTGTGGCCAACGAAAGCGAGGATGTCCAAGTCACGGCTGAAGGCAATGTTGATCGTTTTTTTCTATATCCACGGCATCATTAATCGTGAATACGTTTCCTGCCAGCCAGACAGTGACTGGACAGTTCTATGTTGGCGTTATGGAACGGCTGCGACCGGGTGCGACCCGAACTCGCCGAGAACGACAACGCACCAGCCCATTCCTCGTTCATTGTGCAAGAGTTTTTGGCAAAAAAGGCATTCCAATGTTGCCGCACCCATCCTATAGCCCCGATATTGCCCCCTGCGATTTTTTTTATTCCCCAAGATGAAGTTGCACCTCAAGGGAACTCATCATGGCGGCGTACAGGAGGTCAAAGAAGCTGTAACTGTGGTGCTGAACGGATTAACTGCCGAGTATTACCAAGGGTGCTTCCAATCGTTGGAACAACGTTGGAATCGTTGTGTAGAGTTAGAGGGAGACTATTGTGAAGGTCGATAATAAAATTTTGGCGAAATTTAATTTGCTTGTTTCTTCGTTGACAAATTCCCGGAAGTTAATTGCCACACCTCGTATGTATCTGTTCTCAATAAGTAACCTCGAGCTATTATTTATTATCTTTATCCCAAATTAAACCTGTCATTAGGTGACACAATGACGCTTCCAGGAATCTCATCCGAGGCGGCAGGTGTCGATAATAAACCCGAATAAAAGAGCCGTTGCTAAGCGCCTCCGTCGAAGTATCACGTTAACGTTTACGCGCTTTTTTGCAAACCGTTTAATTCGTCTCTAATAAAAACAATAATAGGTTGCCTCGAAAAGATAATTATTAGTGGGTAAACGGTTACGTCCGCGTAACTGTAATCCCATACATGACTAAATTGGATGCCTCGTGCGCACGGTCCCCTTAAAACGGTAGCCTCTGATGATCGCCCGACGAAACGGGGTAATTAGTTTAGAAAATATTTAGTCTGGTAATCTACATAGTTGCGCAATTGCGGATCGTGCGCTGCCGCAAATTAAGGCGATAACAATGTAATAAATGATTATCATACAATGTAATGATGATCTAGCGGATATAATTGCTGGAATTGATTAGAGGGAATGGAATCCGTGCTGAATAATTTATTGAATATAAAGCGTAACTCAAATAAAGTTTGTTTCATTTACGGGTATGATAATTATCCAAATGTTTTCGAATTGAGGCAAAATTTTTAAAGAGTTGAAAACAAACAAGTAACGTCCTAGTGTAAACTACCCCTTATCTTATAATACATAGGATGTAACAAAAAAAGTCTATTTTCGACGACAATATACAGTGCCCGGAAATAAATGCAAGATACAGCAAGAATAGATCTTTGACGACAAAATAATTTGATGTTGCCAAACTTACCTTAGTCAAAAGTTGATGGTTAAAAAAAGATATTTTCGATATTTGTAAGTAACTTTTTAAAAGATTCAAATATTTGCATACATTTTGGGAATGTGGAATTTTTGGGGGCGAAAAATTCAAATTTGTTTGTAATTTTGACGTCACTAGTAGAGGGCGCCACTTATGGCACACCATTTTAAATGACAGAACTTTTTTGTGGCTTAATGTATCCAAATCGAATCGAAAATTCAGACCATAGTGTACCTGCATTTACAATCTTTGATCTTTCCGATAGATAAGCAAGTAATACATTTTCTGTTAGGTTTTTTGCATTTTACTCTTTTTCCAGTCGTTAAACAATTCATAAGACTTCTCGTACCGTTGTCTTGACTTTTTAGGTAACAAATTCAGAGAAATATTGCTAACTTGTTCTTATAAGTCTGGTGGAGTATTACCATTCATTTTCACAAATTCACACAATCACAATTATTCAGAATCAGTACGTATTATTATTTTATAGTTTTGTTCTCTTGATTCTAGACTTTGATTTACACTGACGTATAATGAAAATTTATGTGAAACGTTAAAGTACACAAATAATAGTCAAAGCTGTCTAGACACTACAAAATCGTGCTATTATGACTTTAGCAGCACAAGGGAGGATAAAGATTGCTTTAGGTCATATTTTAAGGGTTGATATAATTCATTTTCAATGTTAAGAAATGGAATGAGTCAAAAGAAGCATATAAAAAGCAAAGAATTAAGTGTAAACAACTGCTACGTAGAAGAAAAAGAACCTATACAGCGAAAATAAGAAAATAAAAAGCCTATATCACGGCATAAAGCGCGAAAGGGAAAGAAAAGAAAGAAAACAATAAAGGGAATTTAATACTGGAAAGAATATTTTAATAAATTGTTGAATGGAGACGAAAATGACAGCGAAGATTAAAAATTAAATTCGTAAGCAACATACAGAAGCAAACAGAAGGTATTTCAACATTAACTGAAGTAAAAGACATTATACATAGACTGAAAAACAACAGGAGTACTGGAGAGGACTAAATAGCAACGGAATGGTTCAAATATGTTGGATAAGATTTATCCAAATGGATTCATAAATTAGTGCAACAAATTTGGGTACAGGAGAAAATGCCAAAGAACTGGAATGAAGCCATCTCATGCCTGTGTTCAATAAAGGTGATAAAATGCAATGCTCTAATTACCGTGGAATAGATTTGCTGAATGTTGCTTATAAAATGTTTTCTTCACATATAAAGTGCGGATTTAGAAAAACAAGATCAGTGGTAGACCAGACTTTTGTACTTCCAGAAATCCAAGCAGAGAGTTATGGACATATAGAGCTAGTTTAGTGTATCACAAGCGGCACCAGTGTTTAGCTTTTGCAGATGATGTGGCAATACTCACCAGAAGAAGGAGTTACAAGAATGTATTTTAAAATTAGAAGAATAAGCACTAAAAATGAGTTTACAGGTAAATGAAAATAAAACGAAATAAATGAAATGGGCAGATGAGGATTATAATCAGCAGGGAAAACTAAGAATAACAAATGAGAATGATAACACATACGTATTTTACGAGGTCGACTATTTCGCATACTCAGGGGTGCAATTCAGTAGAAAACCTGATATAAGGAGGGAAATTCAACAAAGAATTATGACTGGGAATAGGTGTTTACACGCTCTAAAAAGATTTATGAAAAATGCAAGTGTATCACGAGGACTCAAAGTAAAAGTTTATAAAACAATCATTAGGCCGATAGCAACATTTGCTAGTGAAGTATGGACCCTTGGAACAGCCGAGCAAACAATGTTAAGGGTGTGGGAAAGAAAAATACTTAGAAAAATATATGGTGGTAAACAGGTACAGGGAATTTGTGAGAGAAGAAGTAATAAACAACTGATCTGAACTGAGCTATTTAAAGAACCGGACATTATAGGAGAGGTGAAAGATCAAAGGTTAAGATGGCTGAGACACGTTACCAAAATGTATGCAAACAGAATACCGAAAAATATACTAGAAGCTAACATAGGAGGAAGGAAGAGACGACGACGAGATGGAAGATTGGAAAGAAAGAGTTTGTGATAAAAGACGATGGAAAAAAGAAGTTAATAAAGCCATGGGCTTTCTAGGCCTGAAGAGCTAATTTATATATATGATTCATTTTCATGTATGGTAGGCGAAAAAATATTTACCGTGTATATTTTCAATCAGCAATTTTTTCGTGTAGTTTGGGTGTGCGCCGGAAACAGACTGCATACAATAAACAGCTCCGCTGCCTCGAGGTCCAATCGCTTGTACCAACTTACGGCAACGAGGCCATCATAAATTTATTAAATCCGTCCCTAGGGTGTTTGTATCTGGTGTTGTTCGGATGTCTTGACGTTATTGCATTAGAAATGTACCATTACGGGCATCCTGTTATCTCGAGGCGACCGACTGTTGTACTTGTTACCTACCATTGTTATTATTATATTAAAGGAGGGAGAGAGAGCTGAAGAAAGCTCGTTTAATTTAGAAACATCTATAAAGTTGGATGTCCCGGGGCGGCGAGCTGTCTGGCACTTGGCGTTTTGCAAATATTTTAATATACGTGTAAGCAAACAGTTTGTCTTTCAATAATGGCCGGTAATAGTAATAATTGTGACAGCAGTAATAATTATAGATGTTCCAGTGGCTTTGGTGATGCCGTCGGGAGTACAGAAACGGAAATGAACATGGAAAAACATTGACATGAAAATTCGCACACAAAAAGTAACGAATAAATTCATTATTTTTGAATTGACCTCATCGTTGTTCGAGATATGACGTCATCGTTGTTCGAGATATGACGTCATCGTCAATTTTTTTAAATAGCAACTCTCCATTTTGACCATGCCATTCAAAAGATTGTGTCAATCTACATACATCATGAAAAATTATGGTGTTACATAACAAAAATTTTGAGAAAATAATGTTTGAAGATTTTAAAATTTAATTTTCACTCCAATAAAGACAAAACATAACACTTAGGTATCAAATGGGAATAACAAGGTCAGTTCCTAATTCCCTGGCAAAGCGTGAGAAAGCACTCCACAGTCTTCTAGACTGATATATGCGCTATGTCTGCACATATACAAATCTGAGAAGATATATAATTCAGCACATTTAAGCATACACAAATAACCAGTCGGTTTTACAAGTGCTTATGTCCTACAGGATCACTTCCCGCATGATCCTGTAACTGAACTGTCAATTAGCGGCAGGCACAATGGGTCGTTAAACCCTAGTACTGCAAATATCCGCCCGCATTAAACAACAATGTAAATGGGAATACTATCACAATTTATATATCGCATTTAATAATAATTTATCTGAAAACACCGTCACTTACTCAAGACAGGGAGCAGTCGCTAACAAAAAAAAAAACACTTTATCGTTCTTCTCGAGTTGATTTCATACCGCATTTTAAAGCTATAAAGAACCAGTAGCTAGGTATTTTAAAGATCTCGCATATCGTTTACCTTGCTCATTCCATATAAGTGTGTGTTGCAAACGTAATAATAAGGATAATAAAAAAATAAGCTCGTAAAATTTACGACAGGCACCTCGAGTACCTTGGACGCCGAGCATTCCCAATAATATAAGTTGTTCTATTTAAATAAGCACAGACCAGATGCAAGACACTCAAATATATCCCTTATACGATTTACTAATGCAAAACAAGTGTATTACATTTTTAATAAAAAAGTGCATTTACCCCACATTTACACAGAGAAAATTAGTCGATGAAGTCAAAGATATTTTAATTCCATTAACCAAATTATTTGGTCATATACAGATTGTCCGGGAAAATGTGGGAAATCTGGTACACGGTTCCGGTTCATTTTAACGACGACAAACAAGAATACCTTATTTTAGTCTAAGGTTGAAGCTACCCAGATTTATTATTTTAAAGTCTTTATCATACAGAAACGCAGAATTAAATTGGTATTTTTTAAGTTTAAACCCCATTCCCAATAATATTTCCGAAGGTAATTTTACAATAATCGTAAGTATACTTTGCACATAACAGGCTTGTCACTTTTTTGATAAATATTTTGACTATATTACTATTTATTTTCCAGTTTTTTTTAGATTCTAATAAAAAATACAAGGTATATGTAAAATTGCCAGAATAAGGTAACTTTTAAAACAATACTATCCGAGACCGATGTGGATAAATGCAGAAAAACGAAGTGCCATCAGCCCCGCTTAGACTGGTACTGTAGTTAATTGACAATTAAATGTTCGTTTAAGGTCACCCGGTACAATGTCAATGGAGGAATTGATTCGCCACGGCTGGCCGTTCGTTTCAAATTGGAAACCAAATATTTGTCTAGTTGGCGTTTCTTTTGTCCGGCGCAGTTATGATGGTCGTGTATTTGTTCCGTTTTTCTGGTTGGCCGCGAGATCGGGAGCGTCTTTCAACTGTTCCAAATGAGATTCTGTTTTTGTGGGAGGGCTCCCTCGCGAACTGATCACGAATCGAATAATGTATTTCCGTTATCCGTTGACGGACTGTGAATAATCGCTTCGTTTTTGTCAGATACACCTTGTCCGGAACACCTGAGCATCAAGTATGCTGATGCTGTAGACAATATGCATACCTACAGCTTTTCAAAACCCTGAACAATTCTTCTTAATCTTGATAAAAAATAAAATATTGCGGTATAGAAAAATGTTTTATAAGATTTTTAGACGTATTATGACCGGATTTAAATACCTGTAATTTTTTGTACGCTCGCTCAATTATATGACATATGAAATAAGTGTAAAATTACACGTACAAGTATTTATTACTCAAATATACATATTGCATGTACAGAATGATCAGAAAATCGGTAAAAAAAAATCGTTTAAGAATAAACTGCTTTTGTTTTTAACAATACAAAAATATGTTATTAAGGAAAGTTGGTTAGAATTTAAATTTATATTACAATTTCAATTTGTGCATGGATCTGCCTGCTTTGATAGAAACGGATAGTAAAACATTTTTATTTTTAATTATACGGCATTTTAAAAAATTATTAAAATTTTAAAAATTATTAAAATTTTTGCTTGAAATGAAGACTATAGTATTTAAGATAGTTTAAGAAAGTTTTAAACACCCTGTATCTCGAAAACGAGGCATTTCCAGACCCACGTTTATACAGTATGCGCCAAAAGTATGGAATAAATTCAATAAAAATGAAACAATTATTTTTTGGGAAAAATCCTCGAACAGGTCGATTTTTAATTTAAAAAATACATATTTTAGCGTAAAATGCGATTTTCAAATGGCATTTGTTTTCGAGTAATGACGTCATCGATTTTTTTTTTAATGGCAACACTATATTTTTTTCCTTGATTCTGGAAGATCGTTAAATTCTCTATCAGACAGTACTAAAATTTTGCCCTCTTACATAGGAAAGTTTTCGAGTAAATGACGATTGAATGTTAGAAAACGTAAATCAATTAAAATAAAGCAAAAACGTTATCAAGTTTAGTTTTTCGAATTCTAGTTCTTTTATGGATCACGCAGGTGAAAATCTTTGCAAAGTGTCATTGTCACACCGAGTATTGTAAGCGACATAGAAATTATTATTCAATTTAAAGTATTATGGCACATTTAACTGTTACTCAAAGTTGACCTGTTCGAGGATTTTTCCCAAAAAATAATTGTTTCGTTTTTATTGAATTTATTCCATACTTTTGGCGCATACTGTATAAACTTTCTTCCTTATTTTTAAACAAAGATCCAACCCTTGGATTTTCATGTTTCATTCTGTAACACCCTGGGGTGAGTGATTAATAATGGTACATAGCCAACCGTTTTTGAGAAAGAAACGAAGATGTTCCCTGGCTCTATGTCCCATTATTAGCGATCCACCCTGTATATTCAGAGGTGTTTCCACAAACGGAGCTCTGGCATCGTATATTTCACTTCTGGCCGCGTATTCTCTTGACGTAGCTAAAGTGGTACGTATTTAATCGGCAGACTCAAAGTGAAACGAGGTTAGAGATAGCTCATCTACCATAAATTAGCGTAGAGTGTGAATGTACAATCCGGCCATTATCGAGCGCTATTATTTGTCCTTTTTACGTGTACGGTGAATTTACTGCCGATGGACGATGTAATGCCTCGTTTTATGTCGACTTGTCAAACGCCGCCAACGATAATGGACGTTGAAATTGCAGAGAATTAGATACTTGTCCCGTAACAGTGATTTTATATCATTGGAAAATATGTTGACACGTAATACTACACGCCAAAGTTAGTGGAAGAGTAATACGAAAATATAAACTACCGCGTTGAGCATAGCATTAAAAAATAACTTACTTTCTGCATTAGTGCAAAAAATACTTTGGTACTCTATTGATTGAGTTTAATCTAAAGAAAACATTTTTTTCGCGTAGTTTAAGTATAGGTATGAACGTGGTACTAGGGTACCACAAAATATTCCTCAAAACGTTATTGTTTGATATTTAAAAGAAACATTTTTCACTCTAATTTTTGATAAATCCAAATCTGATTACTAACGAAAACATATTCATATTTACTTATGGATTTAATCTGACACTGGCAATTTCCGTAATTAATTTCAAGTTGTCAGTTTAAAATTTTAATATTTTTTGTACTCCTCCACATATAATTCAAACAGCAAATGAAGCTACTGCAGATTTATTACCCGATATGCTACACTGTATCTCATTTTGGACTGGAAAAAATTTCTTCCCTATCTTTTCTAGTTGAAAAATCTACACAATGTCGCTAGAAGCAATGGTTTCTAAGAAAAACGCATCTAAATCTCATGATACAAGCAATTTATCTAAAAGTAAAGTCAAATAGTTGCGTAAGTAATGGGCCATACTGTAACAGCATAATAATATAGGGAAGAAAATTTGTCCAATCCAAAATGAGATACAGTGTAGCACAAAAAAGTCGTAGCGATTTAAAAGGGTTCAAACCATCGTTGGTGGCGCCCTCTAGCAGATACACCAAAATCGTCGACATATTCGAATTTCTAGTGCTAAGAAACCCCCCTATACCAAATTTCATAAAATACGGTCGATGCGATCGAAAAATAATAAAAATAATGTGATTTATATTTTTAACTTTGACACCCTGTAGATCGAAAAGGAGCAACATTCGGATAAGGCATATTTGGCTTAATCGCTCTATTTTGAGATCAGCAACATGCCTTAAGCTCTGTCCCATTATTAATGAACCACAATGTATAAATAATAAAACACTAGGTACTCATTCAGTAACCTTAGTAGTATTTAATTATTTAGATAAGGAAAGAAAGACTTATAGCAAACTGTCAAAGTCATTCATTAGCGGCACACCAGACATATACCGCTTTTAAGCTTGTCCAACAGAAGGGAGCTTGAGTAGACGTGACCAACCATGTACTTTATATGTTTGCTGTACACTAAAAAAATCGTATACAGCGTTATAAACATAATCAGACACCATACAATTCTTTTAATAAACTATTAACATTTGAACTGATAGATTATCATCTAGCAGGACTTTAAACGCTGTACAAATAGAGTTCTGAAAGTGCTTCCAGCAGGGCAGTGGCCTGTACGTTACGTCGTGAAAAAAATAATATTAAGACTCAGCAAATTAAACTTGTTACAGCTTGGCTGTACGCTAATAATAGGTATCCTTGGAAAATTTTCTTTTTCCTGTTAAACGCCAGTCTTAACCAGATTTCCTCCAAGACGCTCGTCATTCTCGTTGCAGAACCGATTGACGTCAGTCGCGGAGAGGTTGCACGGACCACCGCGACGACCTCTGACACAGCCCCCGCCCTCGTTATCCAATTTCGCGTAATTGTTGTAATGCCCGCGACCAGCTATTACACATTTCATAGAACGGCCAATTATTCTCAACCTTTCCGAGAACCGCGGCTAACGACGGGAAAAATGGCCGGACACGAACCGGAGATTCGCGAGTTTGGATGCCAGATGACCCTAATAGATTCAAATACGTTGTACGGGTTGTTTCCGATCGTTCAAGCTCCGGAATTTTGATATTATTTAGAATCTGAAGTGTTCTCATACATTGAAGTTCACTCTACAGTCCGTACCTAGTATTCTTTGCCTTTAAAAATTGACAGTTAGTTGTAAAACTGTAAAATAAAAATTGAAGAAATTATTCGAAATGGGCTCCATTTTATCTGAAACATAAATTTACTCTTCGCCAAAAATTTAAGTTTATTCTTCTAACAAATGAAGATCTTTTCTTATAACGTTTATTCCTAATACGATTCCACAATTCTTCGCGGGATTCAATTGGCGAGGAATAAACAAGTCCTTCAATGTTTCCCAAATAAAATAATCACATTTGTCGACATCTGGCAATCGTAGTGGTGAGGACAACTATTTGGAAACTCAAATTTAAGGCATAAACCTAAACTGTAGCCTATATTGCAAAATAACTGGTCCAATCAAATAACGAATACCGGCCCAAACATTTCTTCTACTAGCGTTGAAAATGTCTAGAAGTTATTGCATAGGGGCTTACATCGGAATATTCATGAAAGTTGTAAACATTTGGAATTTCTCTACGAACAAGCCTCATCATTGAAAATTAATATCCTGATAAAAGATAAACTTGCAAAAGGTTACTCGATCCAAATCTTGCAGCAATAGCACTTTCTTGATAATCCAGTTTTTTCGAGATAAAAGTTTAGTACTTATTTTCTGTTCATCTTCAACTGTTTGCAAAATATTTTATTCATCTTGTACCCTTATTCAACTAGGACGCTCTCGGATATTATTGAAAAACTTTGGAAATTTGGAAATTTCCTACGATATTCTTCCACATTTCTTTTACAATTTTCTGCACAGAAACCCACAAGTCACCCACAAGTAACATGTCAACTTATTCGTCGAATGTAAATTTTCCAGCCATTCCCAACATCAAACAGTAGCAGAAATAAAATAGTTTTATTACCGTCAAATTTTAAAGACAAAGCCTACTACTATTAATAAACGCTATTAAATTCTGTGCGGAATATTATCATTCTTTTTTAAATTCAATTCAATTCCTCAATGAACACCTTGTAGTGTTTCAATTTATTGGAACTCATAGTCAAAAAATACTAGTTAAAGTAATTCGGAGACATTAATTTTTTCCGAAATATTTGGCCTGAATCTAAAAACCTGTAACTTTATATACAGTATGCGCCAAAAGTATGGAATAAATTCAATAAAAACGAAACAATTATTTTTTGGGGAAAATCCTCGAACAGGTCGATTTTTAATTTAAAAAATACATATTTTAGCGTAAAATGCGATTTTCAAATGTCATTTGTTTCCAAGTAATGACGTCATCGATTTTTTTTTAAATGGGAACACCATATTTTTTTCCTTGATTCTGAGAGATCGTTTAATTCTCTATCAGACAGTACTAAAATTTTGCCCTCTTACATAGAAAAATTTTCGAGTAAATGACGATATGGTGTTGCCATTTAAAAAAAAATCGATGACGTCATTATTCGAAAACAAATGACATTTGAAAATCGCATTTTACGCTAAAATATGTATTTTTTAAATTAAAAATCGACCTGTCCGAGGATTTTTCCCAAAAAATAATTGTTTCGTTTTTATTGAATTTATTCCATACTTTTGGCGCATACTGTATAGGTATATTTGGTAAATTGCAATATTTTGAAACCCCTACATCCACCTGCTGCTCTGCCAATTCTTAAGCGGAACACTCTATATATTACAGAGGAATTAATTTATCGGCGACAGAAGTGTTGGAAGAACTTGCTAAAAATAAAAGAAGACTTCTGTTACATTAGGGTTCACCTGCAACTATGTTCTAATTTAATTTTTACGATTTTCTTAACAAATATGATTCGTTTATTATTTACATTTTTATGAGGTCGTTTTTTATTTACTTTTTATTGATCTTTTTATAAAAATTATATAGACAAATTTCTACCTACGCCACTGATTGTTTTCCGGTGTGGCATTCTATTGCTGTACTTTATTAATAGTGAATTGGTATATCTACAATTAATATTAATATTAATATTTAAATTTCGGACCGGCATATTTTAATTTGTATATTTTATCTTTTCTGGATATTGATAATTTACTTGGCAATAGTATATTCAGTTCTGTAATTAGTGTACTTTAATGTTGGACAAATAATTTGTATAAATAAATAAATACATTTAGATGAACATATAAAGACGAAAAAGCACCACCCCCTCGTTTTCTATTTCCGTCTAAAATCATTATTACAAACAACAATAGCGCGGAACTGACACATTAGTTAGCTGTCCATTCATTCATTTTTCGATAATGAAGACATAAGGCGAGGCTTAACCTGCCGGTGGGCGGTTAGCCGCCGCTAAGAGTTCTTGCAAATACACTTAAAACACAATAAACAAGTTTTGTGACAGAATTAACTTGCAAATCCAAGTCAGAATCTACCGTTCTAAATCAAACAATGTAGCCGTATTCGCATGACTCAAATTCTAGAAAACAAAAACAAAAAAACAACCCACCACATAAGCCCTTAGTACCTTATCTTCTCATCTTATCTTACGGCCTTTAATACCTTATTTATTAACCTCAATTGCTATAAAGCTACCCCAAAAAATCAAAATGCTTTGACTCACGTTTTGCTTAACATTATCTATACGGGATGATTGAAAATTTGGGCATAACAAGTGGAGTCAATATCGTAAAAAATGTTTTTTGTAAAATTATTGAAGTTGTAGTGTTTTTAACGTTTACATTGCTGGGCTACTGTAACCTCTAGCCAGGCGATTCCGAATATTGAAATCCGATTACTCATAGTATTAACGTTTTTGTGATGCGAGTGTTTCCATTAGATGACGGATATCGTAAAGTGAAAATCCTTTAGCAGAACGATTTCCCGGTAAACATGCCCAATGCAGTTACTTTTACCGCGATATGCAGTGAGTGCAAGTGTAGTGCAACGCGGGAGTGACACGGGAAATTTGCAACCAAATCATGGAAGAGATGGAGGGCGTCCACGGCGTATTGCAGCAGTGTGGCGTATCATACACTAGCTTCAATTATATCCGTACCATGTACAGCGTGTTCAAGCATTAATACCAAGGGATTGGACAATGCGGGCCGGTACCATGGCCGTCACCATTTCCTGACTTTAAATCCTTTGAAGTTATTTTTGTGGGGATTAAAAAATTAAGTGTACCGCACCGAAGTGGACACTATTGATGATTTACGCAAATGTATCACAGCTGCTGTCAAGTTCAAAACATACGAGATGCAGAAACATTTGTGTCACTTTGTAAACTGGGTAAGACGGGTCCAAAATGTTATATTAATAATTAACAACAATAGCAGCAAAAGCAGTTGAGTTATGTATTTCTTTACTTGAGAATTTCTTTGTTCGGTACGCATAGTGCATGGTTTTTTTAAATCATTTTTCAACTACCCTTTTTGATTTTCTTTTTAAGAAATTCAAAAATTTTTTAGAAAAATTCTGAATCGCCTTGTACAAGTTAAAATAAATAGGTAGAATTTCAGCACAAAACAGAGTTATTTTTTGTCAAAGGAAGAGTCAGTGTTGCCACAACAAAAGAAAAATGAGAGAAAAGAATCGTTATTCCAAAAAACGTATCATCAAGTGAATTATTTTGAATGATACTCGTAGGTTTAATAGATTTTGAGAAATTTTAAATACATATAATTTGAATGAAAAGCTTATAAACGAAGATAATTTTAGGAGTACAAAATTAGGAGGTCCAAACACGAACAGAATTCCATAATAACGCTATATACTGGCTTTACCTCAAAGAAGTTATTTTCGTCAAAATATTAATTTTTTATTGCAATTATTTTGAACTAAGTTTGAACGGAAAAATTATTACTTTAGTAGATAATGAAAACACGAAAACAAAATGTCAAACAAAAAAATTTTATTACAAGAGAGGCCTCTGTTCATTTTTCCTGAAATTTTATTTCAAGAGGGGCCCCTGTTAATTTTTCCTGTTCTATTCTTTACCAAAGTTAAAAACACTCTGTATATAAACATTTCCTGTAACAATTGAACAGAGAAATCAGGTCTAGAATTTCATTGACATCATCCTGTAGGTGCTAATTGTTGAACTTGTTGAACTCAGCTTCTAGCTTATCGTTCGCGTGATAATTACAGAACGCTTTACCAACATTGTATGGACAATAACTTCTTTCACGTACCATCATTATTCTATTATTCCAGAAGAGGAACTTCCTTATTCTCCTCTTCCGATATGTAGCGACTAAGCAGTAGGTAAATTATATTTTACTACCTGCAACTTTCTCTTCCTCTTCAAATACACCCGGTAGCGGTAAGATCATAAATGCGATTTGTAATACAAACTACAAGAAAATTGTATTATACCAATGTGAACAATTAATAATGGGTCACAGGGGCGACATTTTAGGATAAAAAATGAAGATAATTATTTTTTCGTTTTTTTTTTTTTTTGTAATAACTACTGCGATAACTCAAACCTAAAAACAAAATAGTTATTAGACATTTATTTTGTCTGCGTAATGCTACAATTTAAAAAAAAATCCAATACATTAGACAGTAAATAAATGCAATCCGAGATGCAACCAAATAAATATGCAAATGACCAAATGTAATGACCGTTTCTACAAAAAACGATTCATGCGATTGAAAATACAGAGTTGCATTCTCTATTAATCAGTATTGTTTGAATCAAATGCATCTAATGGGCTCCAATCAAAGAATATAAGTACTAAAATTGTCCTCTGTATTTACTAGATGTAAATTAGTAATTAATTACATTGCATTCACTCTTTGTGTTGAGTTATCGAATTTAAAGCGTTGTAAGCAGTTGAAACTAAGAGTGGCAATATAGTTAATTAGCAATTTCAAACCGATTACTACTGGTATATACTACAAAATCTAAGAAATGGAATTATAATTTTATGTAGGTAGGTGTTCGTTTACAGCTGAAGTGTCGAGTATTATTAAAATGGCCGGTTTCTCAACATTTGGCGCAATCCATTCGATAACTATCGAGTAGATAAATTTATCAGACCGATAACTTTATATTGGTTTCCGAACGCATGCCTTCCAAATTTGTTGAATACATAACAGTTGAATGGATATCTTAATATCTGCAATAATCATAGAGGGAGCTAGCAAATGCACAAGTGTTTGCAGATGCCATTTATGAAAGTAAAACACTTTCAAGAAATAATTGTCGATGGCGCCACTATCGCCTACCTAATAATAGCACATCACATTAACTAAATAAAAATATATACAAACCTGTTGCATAAACACGAAGTTATTAAAACCTTTTCTAATACTGATAGTGAATTTGTTCGGGTACTAGACACTTGAATACTAGTTCTCCTATTAAATCTATCAGTAAATTTACAGTTTCTTTCGTTAAGGTGCCCGTATTTATCGCCGTAAAATGATCAAATTTGTGATGTTTTTTAGGTACTGAAATCTTGAAAAATAAAACACGTAGAACAAAAGTAATATCAAAAATAAAATTACTGATGTTTTGTTTATCCACTTTTACTATATAAACTCTCTTCAAATAATATAATAACTTTTAAAAAGCATTTGTATAACACACATTATTTCGCTATTCTATCCCCACATTTTAACAATTATTTTCACATACTTATAAACAAAAGTGAACAATCTTATATGCAGAACTATGTAAGTTTATGTTATAACAATGTTTACACCTATAATTAAATTTTAAAAAATACGTATTTTGAAAGATTTCAGTACCTAGTTTGCTGGATAGATCGCTTTCTGACGTTATATACTGATTTTACTTCGGTACCTTTGAATATTCGCCAGTGGCATTAGATAACATTGTTGTTATTTGCTAACCTCTGTATTATTCAGTTCTTAAATGTCTAAAATTACTTGTATTTGTAGAAAACACTATTTCAAGAATACGACGCCCTTAAACGAAACCTCTCTCGAAATTCTGAGTGGCTGTATTTTTCATACTGGTTTTCTCTTTCACGATAACGTCTTGGCCGTTCAAGATATCTGACTATATTTAAATATTCTTCATCTGATGAGGCAGACGAATCAGAATTTTCCATTGCACAGTTATCGTCACGAAAATATCAAAAAAAGTTGGGTTAAGCCTTACAATAAAGATGTAAACAAGCAACAGCTAAATCGCAGCGGACAGATATCTTCCCATTTTGCTTTGGATATGTGTTCGATAACTTATGCAATAGATAAGCATTATCGAATGGTTCAGAAACCGAATTCATGGGATATCTCCAGTTTATGGAATCGATAAGTTTATATAATAGATATCTACTAGTTGAGAAACCGACCAAGCGTTTTAAAGGATGTTTTAAAATCCTTGGAAGCATCTGTTTAGATGATATTACTATTTAATTATTAATTTAATAATATATACAAGGTGAGAAGGAACAAGCAACTTTTTTTAAATAATTTTTTGTTAATATTGGTAAGCAGATGTCTGATAATATTAAATACTCTAATACAAATCTAAACTGTTTCCACAATAGATTATTTAACGCTTCACTGTTTCTGAAACCTGTTACAGAGGCGGAATAAATGCATCTTGTATTAATAATTTTGAGAAAAATGTTTAAAGAAGCGTCTCATTAGCTACCTAGAAAAAATATTCTAATTATCAATTTGGTTTCAAAAAAAAATTGTAGTACTGAAAGTAACAGAACTTGTACAACGGACTGTAAGTAGTTTAAACTCTGATAGTGGTTGGCTGTTTCCTGAATCTTGCTAAAGAGTTCGATACTGTGAACGATGACATATTATTAAATTGTTTAGAAAATATTGGCATTAGATCTGTAATACTTAATATATTGGAAAATTACTTAGAAAACCTATATTAGAGTGTTACGATAAATAATGAAATTAATAAACCTTTATTAGCTACTATATGGGGGTTCCACAAGGAACGGTTATTAGTCCCATCTTATTTTTAGTGTACATAAATGATATCATTGAGCTTAACGAAGTAAAAGGCACTATTCTTTCATATGCAGATGATACAGCTGTTGTATGTACAGGAAAATCAGTATAACGATGCCGAAAATGACCTAGTTAATATTAAAAGCTGGTTTGATGATGAGTTTATAAAGTCTTAATGTCAGCAAAAGTAATTTCATTGCATATTCAAATACCGCGGACGACCAGCCTGTTCATACTAAACTGGCAATTCGCAAATATTCCGTATGTCCTCATATAAAACAAGTAACATGCACCAAATATCTGGAAGTTATGATTGATTGTCACCTGAGATGGTCAGAACATGTTTCTTTCATTTCAAATAGAAGATTGATACACACATATTATGATATAGGGCGCTGGCAGAATCAATATTAAGATGCAGTATAGTTGTTTGGGGGGAGAGGGGGAGTGCCTTTCTTACAACTTTAAGAAACAAACTAGGAATATAATTATATTCACTACCGTTTTGTTCCATGCTACATTTCTATGTTATTGTATTGCTTGTTACATACACAATATTACATTATTTAAATTTTAAATAATGTGTATTTAAAGGACATAAGGAAATTCAGTACTTGTGTATCATATACTTTCATTATGTTGTTATATTTAGGTATGTTCAAATATTTTTTAAATAAATCTGAATCCGAATTCGAACTTTAATATTGTCACTTTATTTTCTGCATAAAAAGACATCGTGTATATGTCTCGCCGCACCTTTCCGAGGCGTCCTTTTCAAGCAGTGCCCGGTAAAATTTACGATACACCTGCGACACACAACTGGACGTGTACATGACATCGTCCTCGGACATAGAATAGTTATTATATAATCTAGACTATATAGGATCGTTACGTCCTCAATTTCTCGGTAACCGACGCGAGATCGCGGCTTTCGGAAAAATCCAAACCGAACCAAGGCCCACCGGATCGTTTTATGGATTATTTATACAAAAACCGTCACTAGATGTGCGGCTACCTATACATGACTAGAGAGCTAACACTTTAATTTTTCCGCTTTGCATACAAGAAACTTATTATTAAACTGGAAATGGGAAATTGCGCGTGAAGATTTTAAATTGGACATGTCATTAACGCCACGGCTAGAGAAACGTAAAATAAAATTCTTTTAATATAAATAACGCCCGAGCAGGTTTTCAAAGCGCGTTAGGCAATACCTTGATACTTCACGGGGCAGCGTTCCCGTGTTAAAGATCTCATTTTTTTGTGGTGTAACGTTCTCGAGTTATAAAAGGGACGTTGATAGGCTATGCAGGTGCCTGAGACGGTGGGAATTGAATAATTTGTTTCCATGTTCTAAATAAACGGGTTTTATAACGTCAATAGGGTCACTCAAACACGTGAACTCAAGTTACAAAAAGTCGAAACAAGAGGTACGTGAATACACAAAGAAATGATAAATCATAAGCCTATTCCTTCTTCTATAATATTAAATAATAACTAATAACAGCAGTCCTGCACTGATTCTAACACCAAATACCCTACGTTTGACAACACGCTGTTGTGGTAACGACATATTGAGCAATTGGTCATGATATTTATATTTATACAGGGTTATGTATGAGAACTGGCACAGAGCAGGTGCAAGGTATACAAAGTTGCACACAGACGGAGTTACAGGCCTTCAAAGTGGGGCCAAATATTTCGAAAAAAATTAATAAGCATAAACCAAAGCTCTAATCTAAGCTGCAATGGTAAATGTTCGATTAAATCAGGGAAAGTGTTTTGCAGAATTTCCTATTAACTTCCGCCATTTAATTAAATTAGCAAAATAACTGGTCCAATCAAATAACTACCAATAATACCGGCCCAAACATTTATCTTGCGCGTTGAAAATGTCTATGAGTTATTGCATAGGAGATTGACACCGGAATATTCATGAAAGTTGTGAACATTTGTAATTCCTATACTAGTGTAAAAAGCCTCATCAGTGAAAAAAATTCTCTTGTGAAGATTAATATCCTGATGCAAGATAAACTTGCGATCCAAATCTTGAGGCAATAGCTCTTGCATGTCTTTTATTTTTTTACATTCATATATTGGCTCTGTATTCTTTAAACCCAAAGCCGCAGCACCTACCTCCTATGATGTATCGATAACAAGATCAACGTTTGAACGATTATTACTACTGCCTTAACAAGCACCAGGTAGATGGTGAATGTGGTTATGCCATTTGTAATTTGCAGGTTTTTTAAGTCTCATAACAAACGTATACGTCACAACATTAGTTTGATAAAAAAAACAGGAAGTTTACATTTTACAACAACCGTTCTGCTGATGATGGATTTAAGGCAAAATTAAAATCAAAATGTAAAAGTTCTTGTAACTGCCAAATTCAAAAAATAAACAAGTTAAACTAAATAAGTTATATTACTTACTAATGTTAAATGGTTTTAAATATTTTAGATAGATATAGGTAGGTTTTAGGTAGATATTTAAAAAAAAGAGATGTTTGTTTTGAAACACCTTTTTATTTGCTGTATGCAAAATTATTGTACTAATATAAGTTGATTCACATCATCAAAGAAGCTACCGCTTACATTACATTTCCGATCACCCTTTCTTATAATTCTTGTACCTATCGGGATATTGCCAACAATCTTTCTAGTAAAATCAATTGAAACTATGTATTACAAACAAGCATCAGCAAATAAAAAAGGCGCTCGAAGGTTGTCGATCCTTCTCCCTGAACCATCTGATTTTTATATATGATTACAATCCTTACTAGGATATGTTCCCACGACGAAACAATCAATAGCACATCCATAAATACACTTTCCTTGCTTCTTCCTTCATCCATCCAAGGTAAACCAACAATGCGCTGTCTGTTTATTAATGGCCTACTAATGGTTTTCCGATATTAATGGCTTAATTCGCGCGCGTTTGCTAGAAACTATCTTCATTTCAGATTCCCCTTAATGGGAGATCACAACCATATATTTTAGCAAATTGCCGTTGCATTAAAGCACACACTATTGTTTCGTGTACTGCAAATAGGTTGTATCATCAATCAAAGCGGCCACAGTACTATCATCTTACTCGCTTAATTATTACGCGAGATGCAATTAACGTAATTGTAAAAATAATAAACTCGTAATAGTTCATAGTAATTGTTAGGAGTGGAGTAATAACGTTTTCTCGATTGCGTAAGGTTTCAAAATACATTAATAAGTCTGACGTATGCCTAATGGCTGCTAATATCTACGGATGACTTGTCAAAATAACCGCAAGTTGTATTAAAATAGAAATAAGTTTTTAGCATATAGGGAACAAGTGCAGAAATATGTTTTTATGATTTTGTAAAGCTAGACTTCCAATATTTCTTTCTAGAAATACTGAAGAGATACTGAAAATGATAATAATTATGTAAAAAATCGACTAAATTAAACGTTCAATTTGTGCACCATTGGCTGCCTGACAGTAGCCAAGACGATTAATAAATTCTTTTTGGACATTATCAATACATAACTTCCGGAGGTATACGACGTATCTCGTGACGAATTCTTGCTTTTAAATCTTCTAAATTAACCGGTCTAGTAACGTATACTTTGCTTTTTAAGTATCCCCACAAGACATAATATAGAGGTGTCAAATCAGGCGATCTGGCTGGCCACTCAATCGGCCCGCTTCTCCCTATCCAACGATTCGGGAACAGCTCATCTAAATAAGCACGGACAGGTGTTGCATAATGGGGATGGGGTGCACAGTATTGTGAAAATTAAATTTTAAAATCTTCAAACATTATTTTCTTGAAATGTTTGTTATGTAACACTATAATTCTTCATGATGTGTATGTAGAATTACACGCTCTTTCAAATGGCATGGTCAAAATTGGGGGTTGCTATTTAAAAAAATTGTCGATGACGTCATATCTCGAACAACGATGACGTCACAAATATGGGTCGTATGTCAAAAAGTGCCTTTTTAAAAAACAAAATCGACGTGCCAGGGGATTTTTTCGAAAACTTCAAAAATAATGAATTTATTCATTACTTTTCGAAAACACTGTATATATCTCGTCTCTTAGGTATTATAACTAAAGTATAAGGAAGTGAAATAGAGATGGGCTTAGCAGTTCATTTTAATGAATCAGTTCTCCAGAACTGAATCACTAAAAAGAACTGATTCCTAAAACCAGCTCTTTAAGAACTGGTTTTACGTCAAACACTGCAACAGATATACGCTTCTTTCCGAATCCAGCATCTCCGTCAATTGCAGTCGGTCGGTTTCTTTTCCAAAATATCTCGAATCATTTAAATATTGATTTTTATTACAGAATTTAATTTATATTTTTGTAAAGTTGTTGTATTTTACTTTTTGTTGTTTAAGTGTAGGTAAAGCTTTAATTTTGTTTAATTCAGTTCTTAATTATAATATAATATAATTATAATTAATGACACATACCTATATCATTCTTATTAATTTTACAATCTGACACGGACGCCTATGTGTGCTGGTATGCAGTTTTTGGATAATATATTTAAATAAGAATGATATTAACGCTCCGGAATCGGATAACCAAACAGTTATTCAGAATTCAGATCGCTCGTACGATTTTGAACGGCACATAGGCTGTGAACACTCGTTAACTATTCACTGAAGAGTTAGTTAATGACTTCCGACGTCTAAACTTGAAAATATCTCTCGCACTTTACATCAATCAATACAAATCAGTTCGCAAAGAACTGATTTGTCAACTTCCCGAGAACTGATTCTCGCAGTTCGGTGTCGAAACCCGTTCTTTTAAATCAGTTCACTCGGGAACTGCCCATCTCTAAAGTGAAATATAAAATTATTTTTTTCGAAAATTGTTATCAAAAGTTCGTTAAATTTTCAATCGACAAAGCGAGTCTTTTTTGTCACCTAACTGTGAAAAACATTTATGTTTCTAGAACATCAAAGTTCTTTTCGTTATAGAACAAGACAAATGACAGAATTATTTTCAATTTTATTAATTAAACAATATACATTTTAAGTAATATAAAATTTCAATACAAACCAGTAACTATTATAAACAGGACGATTACAATTTATTTTGCACTACATTTACATTGAAATTGCCGACATTGTAGTGAGTTAAATTTGTGCCAGATCCAGTGATGTCAGTTATCGTAGATTTTAGTTCTGGGTAAGGCTGCTGTTGTAATTGTTCAAGTTTACTACTCATGCTGTATTATCGACAAGTTTCGTAGGCTCTGCTGAAGATAGTAACAATTTATATGCAATTGAAATTTTGTATAGAATCTTCTATATATGTCTTCGCTACCGTACTAGAACGCACTTAATTATTTTTATAGTTATTGTGTAAAGGTGAGGAAAAGTGTGAGGTATTCTTTTAGAAAATGTAAATTTATCTGGGGATACCTACATAAAATTATTTTATTAAAAACCAAAACATTTCATTTCATTATTAATTTTATAGCAATAAATACATATTTTTTAGTTTCTTAAGTACCTATCTACATTATTTGAAAAATCTAGCTGCTACTAACGATTTCGCTTTAGAACTTGCCGTTGCAGTTTTACACCTCTCATTTCAGCACTTACAGATTGGTGATTTGTTTTAAAATAGTCATAATTAAATTTACCATCGGTAGATTAGACGAATACCCTTTAAATAGCATGTTGTGAATTTTAAAAGTAGTTAACTTTTTCTATCTGTTTTAACTTAACACAAAAAGATACTTGCCCGAGTTTCAAAGCGGATCAGTACCAAGAATCTGTAGGAGGCAATGACGTCACGCCTAGCGATTTTTTGACCTCGTATATTTCGAAAACTACTTATCAGATCGACTTCAAACTTTCTAGGTTGACCATACATCATACATGCTTCATAAAAATTAGGCAAATAGCTATTTCAGCTTTGACAACAAACCTTATTCCAACGGAACTCTTGCTGAGAACTAATCCAATTTTTATTTCATTATAAATCTACTTGGATCTCAGGTTATGTAACACCGTTGATGTATATAATATGTAATGTATATAATAAATTTTGACGAGATCCTGAAGAGATAACGGGGCACAGAAACGTCGAAAACAACAGCGACAGGTGCGTGTGACCCTCGTGGCGCTCAGTCGTCGTGCGACGCGGAAAACCATGAGAAAATTTTTATCGCCGCCCTATCGTAAGCAAACGCAGCTTATTATTATGTAGGTATAAAGGAACTTTATCGGTTCTGGGAAGGCGAGGAGCGACGAGGCTAGGAATTCGTAATTTCAAATGAAGGGCACGTCCGCCGTGCCAGATCTTATCTGTGTCGTTTCTTTTATTCGTTTCGTCCTCGTACGATTTATTTCACAAAACACGCCATTAATTCTCTCCGGTGAGTGTGGTGCGATGTAAACAACCTGGCGCCTGTGCAATACTTCGGCAGGATGGCCCTGTCACCGATAGGCTTCTTCCGTCAAATTTCTTTTATATGGTTTTATGCGTCTTTGTATAGAACATTATACTCTTATTACGCCCTTAATATTTCATATGATTTACTTTTAGTATAGGATCCCACTATAAAACGACCTTCACCGAGCTGCTTAATGGATGAAAATTATTTTATATCTAATTAAATATGTCAATAAATACATTGCAAATGGGTTGTCTAAAAAATTTCAGTCCAGAATATGATTAATTAACAATTAAAAATTATTTTTTCTTTAAACATTTCACTGGTTTGGTTAATAGACAAATTCCATACCAATCGAAAGTATGAAGCCCATAGAATATGCAAACGTTAGGTTGACTATTTTTTTCCCGTCACAACTCTTGGGTAGGCAGGTATAAACGGGTAAATCGATACTAGTAACTTGCACCGGTGTGGTTAATAACTTAAAGTTAAATTAAAATAAAGATTATTTCATTACCAACACGGTGGTATAGGGTTGTCTGCGAAAAATCAGTCCTGAATTCCGGTTGTCGAGTTTTAAAAAGTGAAATATTCCCCAGCGAACCATTTCATGCGATAGAAGAGTACACAGCATTTCAGCTGTGTGTAGTCCAAGGGCGATAGGGGTTCCTAGGGGTAGATTGATAATAAAAGGTACCGCCGCCCCCTGACTTTATTCGATTTTTTGGAGAAACGGATAAACGGATCGTCTTCATTTTCGGTATGGATGAACTACACACAGCTGCAATGCTGTGTACTCTTCTATCGCATGGAATGGTGGCTGGGGAATATTTCACTTTTTAAAACTCGCCGACTGATTTTTTGCAGACACCTATACCACCATGTTGGTAATGAAATAATCTTTATTTTAATATAACTTTAATTTATTAACCACACCGGTACAAGTTACTAGTATTGATTTACCTGTTTATAACTGCCTACCCAAGAGTTGTGACGGGAAAAAAATAGTCAACCTAAGGTTTGCATATTCTATGGGCTTCATACTTTCGATTGGTATAGAATTTGTCTATTAACCAAACCAGTGAAATATTTAAAAAAATAATAATTTTTAATTGTTAATTAATCATATTCTGGACTGAATTTTTTTAGACAACCCATTTGCAATATATTTATTGACATATTTAATTTGATATAAAATACTTTTCATACATTAACCAGCTCGGTGAAGGTCGTTTAAGAAATAAGAGGCTGAAATTGATGCTAGTCTCAAAATACAGGTACGCCCGCTTGTGACGTCACTACACGCAACTCTAAATTAAGAGATCTACCGCTATCACGCTAATACTCGATCAGATTAAAATGCGCTATGTTGTATCGTTATTGTGTTGTAAAGATATACGCAAGTACATGCTCAATTGAAGTTGAATTCACTAAACTGATCCTGACAATATATCAGAAGTTGATATGCCCATGATTACGGACTATTTTAATACTACTTATTAACATATTCAGTATTTTTTCTATTTCGTGTCAGTCCACTCATTCTATTTTTATACAATTAAGTTATAGTTAGGTAACTAAATTAATTTTTATTTATTTCCTATTATTTATATACTCTGTGAAAGGTTGGAAAATCTCGGAGCTGGAGATACTGGTGACCAAAAAAAGTCGATTGAACCAAATATGCCTGATCTGAATGTTGCTGGTTTCAAAAATACAGGGCGTTCAATGCTAGAATTTTATTTTGAAATATATCAATAACTTTGAAACCTGTCAGAGTATTAAAAAAAATTGGCACAATTGTTTTTTGCACGGCAAATAAGAATTTTTAACTAATTTTTGACGTCACTAGTAGAGGGCGCCACTTACTCTATATTTTACTTATAATCAATTAATTACGCAAAAAAGTAATGGTATAAAATGACAAAGTTAAAATTGATCTTTTCTCGAAATAAAAAAATATAATGCTTATTTTTGGACTAAAAACATAAAATTTATATTTATAGGAAATAGATGTCAAAAATTTTAAAAGCGAAATGAGTTATTTTATTTTTTAAATGGATATACAGTTTTCTCTAAAACATTTATCAAAATACAAAGGAACCTCAGTCATTATGTCAAATGGATATACAGTTTTCTCTAAAATATTTAATTTATCAAAATACGAAGGAACCGCAGTCTTTATATGAGGAGGCCCAGGGGTACCGAAAACAGGCCCGTTCTCCACAAAGCCTAGCCCGAGAACAATAAGGAAAGATCAAAGAATTTCGGATAAGACTAGAAATGTGCAAATTCTGTTACAGGCAGCGACCATGGAGAATCACTCTAGACTAATAAAACCACTATTCCAAAATTTCAAGTAACAATTCCTTTGTACCAACTTTTTCTTTTTTCTGTGTTAATAATAAAGACTTAAAAGTGTATAATACGAAACGTTTCTGATTTCAATTATATTGTCCCATATTTCATGGATTTTAAGCAAAAATAATTGTCTATGACTTCTTCAACCTATATTTAAAACAAAACCTATTAAACAAAGTGATCCTTATAACAAAATCTCGTGCTTTTGTCGGATACAAAATCAGATATCTACATTGCACATTACCATGATCTTTTGCTTTTGACTCATTGGCAAACAAATAAACAATTTATTCCGACGCATTTGTGCATTCTAAAACTATGCATAAATACTTAGAATTCTTTTTTGCATATTGAATCAAACAATCAGTACGCAATAGAAACAATACTCCGAAAATGCATGTAACCTAGCAACCTGAAGATTTGTAATTCATTTTAAGGTACTAAAAGTTCGAATAAAATTCTAATATTTTGCGGATCCACTACTTATTTATCACTTATACTTTCGATTTATGACATAATAAAAATGACAGGTCACACGACTTTTAAATATTCAATTTTTTCTTTGTGATTCTTATCTTATCTATGTCCTTGAAAAAAATCATCCCCCAACTTTTACAGCAATAAAATCTGAGAATTGTTTCTTATAAAGAATCATTTGTAGTAAAAAAATAGCTATTTATGATATACGTGTTAAAAGTAAGATTTTATTTTGTGAGTGAAGATGATTAAAAAACGAGTGTATCGAGTTTTATAACTTCACGAACAAAATAAAATCACTTTTAACACGTATATCATACACCATTTTTTCTACAAAACAATCGGAAGAACTCAATAAAAATAAGAAATCAAAAAATACCACACAGATCGCAATGTTTATGAACCAAAATTTTCGTAGCAACCAGTGCTGTTGTTAGTTACGGAAAAAACGCAAAAATATTGACAGCATTTTCTAGTAATATTGTAAGTATAATGAATAATCTCAATAATGAGCGTAACGAATCCATCCCTGCTGAAATCGAAGAAGCCGCCAGTCGAGCAACATTGGAATTATTGCCGGCGAAATCAAAGGAACAGTACGAAATCGCTTATAGACGCTTTTCGGAATGGTGCAACATTAAAAAGGTCCCTGGGAAATGTAACGAAAGTGTTTTACTGGCATATTTTGAGGGAAAAGCCAAGATATGGAAATCGTCAACGCTGTGGTCAAATTATTCCATGATCAAAACTATGTTAAAAATAAAGCAAGATCAAGATATAAGCAAACATTATAAACTTATTGCTTTTTTAAAACGGAAGGGTGAAGGAAATCAAGCAAAAAAGTCTAAAGTTTTGACGAAGGCGCATATCGACAAATTTCTCACAGAAGCAGAAGACGAAAAGTATCTGATGATGAAAGTCGCAGCAATAGTTTTCGGGGCGTTTTGCCGGGAGGAATTGTGTCAGATGACCATCGACAATATCGAATATTTGGGCACTTCGGTTGTTGTGACCATACCAGATACTAAAACGAAAGTGCCTCGGACTTTCAGTTTTGTTAGTGAATTCTATTTAAACTTTTTTAGAAAGTATATGGCACTCCGGTCACCCAACGCTGACCATAGACGACTTTTCCTTAAGTATATGAAGAATAAATGTGTGAAGAATCCAGTCGGAATTAACATGTTTGGTAAAATGCCTGCCGACATTGCAGAGTTCTTGAATCTACCAAATCCTCAACTCTACACCGGACACTGTTTTTGTCGTTCATCGGCGACATTGTTAGCAGATTCTGGTGCAAATCTTACTACCATCAAGAGACATGGAGGATGGAAATCTTCGACGGTAGCTGAAAGCTACATTGAAAATTCACTGGAACAGAAGAAGGAAATTGTGTGCCAAATACTTCCTACTGCTGCAAGTACTAGCAAGGCCACCAGTACTACCAGTAGTATTTCTACAGAAAATAGATGTGTCACACATGTTGACAGTAAAACCAACTTAAGTATGATGACTCCGCAGGGAATTACAATTTCAAATTGTTCTAATTTTACTATAAATGTTAATAGTAATAACTAGTTAAAATGTTAGTTTGTACTTATTTAAAATAAAAAGTTGTTCTTGTGTTTGTTAAAACGTTTTATTAATTTTCAAAACAAAATTTAAATAAACTTTGATTTACTTTTAACACGCGTGTCAAAAAATGACATTTTTAACATCAAAAATGACAATTGAAAAGCCCACTTTTAACAGTTTTGTAGAAAAAATTATTTGTATTAGCAAGAGAGGAGTTTGTAGTTGTTCCCAAATATAACTAACACTGAGTTGGATAGTGAAAATTAAATTACAATACCAATGACGTCATCCGATCGCAGAAATGCTGCAATGCCATTAGGCCAAAGTTTGTAGACAATCCCCTCAGTTTAGGGACCTTGGATATACCTAACCATATCAAAGAACTCTTATATACTATAGAGCCATATATGGAAAAGAGTTACTGAATCTGTACAGCTCAATAAAATTGATGAGGGATTGCCAGGTCAAATTTGAAAGCACGGTGCAGATAATTGTGTTTATTTTGACGTAGGAATAAGACAACAAGCACGGTCACGAAGTACAACAATTTCCACGTCAAAAACTATACAATCATAAGTAATCACAATCTTCTGGATATCTGCTTCGACGGCTGTACCCGAAAAGTAAATATTCCACGCCATTATTAGCCGTACATGTTCTTTACCGGTAAGCGCAACAAATTAAGGGTTTGTCGTCGTTAATATGGGTACTATTCGTTTTACGGTTTCATAGAAAGTGGATACGTGCACGCACACATCGACATGCTCTGAAGAATATTTAGCACGAGCGGCAGAATGCATACAACAGGTATTGCGATACAGCCTAGGATTGATATAATCATCTGTCTAAAAATCAGGTACAAATTGAACAATAACTCAATTGTAAAGTGGTTTGAATGCTACTTCAGCCAATTCACCCCGTAACCAAATTTCTTCTAGTTTTGTTACTTGTTTAGAATGTCCGTCTCTATTATGCCAGTTTTTTCTCGCCAAAATTGTACATCCATTTGTACTAGAGCAAGGTCCCGCGGTCTTAAATGTCCCCAGTCCATTTTATGTGTCAAAATTTCAATGAAATTTCAGATGTATGTGATATTAATTTTAGCACCCTTAATCAGATAGCTGAAACGGTTAGTCTGAGATTTAATAACAATAATATTTAATATTAACGTTTATTTGAGGGACTCTCGATGTAGCTCCAAAGGTATTGAATTTGAAATTGAATGTAACATACTGTATTCTACTGCAAACATAGAAATGGGAAAATTCTAATAATTCTTCACTGAAGCCAAGTATGTTAAGTTCATGTAATAAAACTGAATGATATATCTTGTCAAAAGCCTTAGAGAAGTCAATAAAATAAGAAATACACACTTAAAAATGTCTACGCCCCCTTTTTGCTCACAATTTAACACAACGTTAAGATCATTAATAAATAATAGAAAAAGTAGTGGGCCCAAATTCGAACAATGAGGAATCCCCGATATAGCTTTATAGGTCTTGGATTTGAATGTAGGTAACAGACTGTATTCTATTGCAAAGATAAGAATGGAAAAAATGTTAATAATTCGTTACTGAAATCAAATATATTAAGTTATCAGCTGTACTTGAAAATAGCCAGGTGGCATTGACACGTAGAAAAAACAGTTTCAGCCAACGGCGCCCTTACACTACTCCGAAAATTATCCGACAATTTTGTTTTGTCCGACACGAAGACTTGCCGTTTTAGGACAATCCGTTCGGCGAGGAGCAGAGCCATTAGAAGTTAGTAGGGCGTGCGAAAATGGAAGAGAAAGGAGCCTAATGCCCATTTGAGGACGAGGAACGGACGGACGGCCTCTCCCTTCTCCTTGGGATTGCACATCCGAGCTAAGGCCGTAGCAAAAATAATCGTTGCATCACCGAGAACGGGCATTATTTATACATTTGAGACTGTTATACAGTTATGCGTTACGTCGGACGTCAATCAAGGGGCTACGGGACGTCGCCAGTTCTCACACTGCGACCCGCCGTACACCTGAAGTGGACGTGGAGGATTAGCATATTCGAGAGGCGACCTTAAACGGGAACGGTAACTAGTTAGGATACCCAAAGTAGACAGGAGACGGAGTAAACCTTAAAGATGTATACTCGCGACAAGAATTCAGACGTCTTACGTCATGGCTGACGTTACGCAATTGTTTTCATTGACAACGTAATGGTCGCGTTAAAAACAATCATTTTATTCAATTTAGTGCAATATACAATGCAAACTTTTAGTGTAGTATATAGTTTTATTACTCTCACTTGCAGTTTCTTAAATATTTTGATGAAAATATAATGAATTATTCATTTGTTCGTATGACGTAAGTCGTCTGAATTCTTGTCGCGAGTATACTTATACAGACTGTTTTTAAATGAAGTAGGAAAAATGGTACCAGTGAATGTAGAACCAAAACTAAGAGGATTGAAGTAAAAATACCTTATATGAAAGTTGCACCCTGAAGCGATATACCTTTGAAAGGAGGGGATTGAAATTCACATTTTAATTTTTTTAATATGATAAATAACATTTTATTTGTTATGACATCCGCCTACTTTATTTCTACAAATTTTCGGAATTACCCCCAAAAAACCCCGATCTCCGAAATATATGCCAATGTTTGCATATTTTCAAAAGTTATTTACAAATATTGAAAATGAAATTTTAACTTTGACACCCTGTATCTTTTTTTACCATCAACGTTGGACTAAGATAAATTTGGTTACATCCTGTTATTTTGTCATCAGGAATCTATTCTTGCTCTATAATGTATTAATTTCGGAAAACTTAAAACTCTACATCATTTTTTTTTTGTTAGGAGGAAATACTTGCATTTAAGGAACATTGTCAGATTGAAAACTCTCTTCAGAACAGACATTTTGTTGTTAAACACAATGAAAATACTTCAAATAAGTACTATACCAATTATAAAGTGCCCCAGGGTTCCAACTTAGGGCCATTACTGTTTCTATTATTTATTAACGACCTTCCTACTGTTGGAGCGCATTCAAAACGTTTATGCTAGTGATTTAAATTTAAAATTTTATAAAAAAAATTAAAATCGTTCAAGACTGTGGTACTACAGAGATATGTATAGATTGCCGATAATAAATCGCGTTTCAACTTGAAGAAATGCCATATAATTTATTTTTGTCGCAAAAAAAAAAACAAAATAGCATTGCGGCTGACTAACAGAACTGTTAGTATTAAGTACCTTGGCCTGAGATATAACAATGGCGTTTCTTTTGCAAACCACATCCAAAGTATTTCAAATTCCGGAAATAGAATGTTAGGATTTACTACCAACCGGAAGCTTTTAGGAGAACACCTGCAAAGATATGCGAAAAAGCTGGTAAACGCACAAAAAACAAACTGCCAACGTTGGTTAATTTCATGTTATTGCATTTATTTTAGTTTTCAGTTTATCGGTTTTCGAGGAAGTATTTGTCATGCGACAGGAAGTTTTGCGACTTCTTGCGTAGAGATAGGTTTTTACTCACGTCAAAATAGAATTTATTGTATAATGCAATTTAGTGGGTTGTTAACTTACTTTCTAATAATAAAATTTTCCTCTCACTCTCTTAAATTTCACATGAATTTAAATTGAAAATTTTTTAGGTGCAGGAAACTTAAAATGAATCAGCTGTATTTAGACAGGCATATCCTTTTAAAGTTTTCGTCTGTTTAACTACAAATCTCTATCCTCGTGATTTCCTCAGGCAGTCAATTGCATTTAGTTCAGCGGGCAAACCGATGGGCCGCCAACGTTGCGAAATTACAAATCTATATGAGCAACGCCTTCTCATTTCCTTAGCAGAAATGGTTGAAGGGCGGTGGGAGAGTCGAGACGCTTATAGTACTTTACAAAATACCGCAAAATACAGTCAAGAGATGAGCAAAAAAAAAATCCAAAATAAACTTAACATTCCAATTTTGATTAGATGTGTAAACCCTGTATATTTTATGTAAGAACGAAATGTTTGAAAATTTGAATATCAACAACACTGTATCAACATTAAGTTCGCATGAATTATACGCTCTATATTTCAACGGCATCTGATATACAAAAAAGTAAACAAGTTTTAGCGCCTAAAGCGCGTGTTAACACGCGTGCCTGGCGAATAGAGTTGGAGTGGGGATATGCTCTCTAGGTGGTAAACGAACGAGGTCAGTAGTGTTGCTTTATTTATCATGGGAGTGTCAATCTTTACAATTTTCAAAATAGTGCATGTGTACAGCAATGCTGAGTTAATTGGCGTGATTCTTATTTATAGTGAAGTTAGACAAAATGCATTGACAGCTTCGGGCTTGTATGCGGATCGATTTCCCGATCGACGTGATACTGGTAATTTACTTGCAAATTGTGGACAAGATGGTGAACCACAACGGTGTGGCGGTTACTACAAGAAGCTCAGTTGCACCCATATCCTATCCAGCGTGTTCGAGTACAGTTACCAGCGGATTATCTATTACGAGTTAGGTTTTGTCGAAACACCGTTTTTCACTGAATGTTTGTTGATGAATATGGACAGGGTGAATCGGTAGCTGGCCTCCTCGATTTAAATCCTCTTGGAGCCATTTAAAAAATGAGGTGTACTGTACCGAAGTGTAAACTGTCTACTTTTTTTATAAATTTCGTGTTTCTAATAGTGATCAAGTACCTCAATTCTAATGTAACAAAATTTTATTCATTTTAAAGCACGACACTTTGATTAGATCTATATCCCAACTAACATTTAAGCATAATAGACTACTGCACAAGAAAAATTAACATAAATTGATCGAGATTTACTACTTTTCGCCATAAAAATAGTCTTCAATGATATAAAATCTTGTAGTATCAAAATTTTAGTCAGAAATTTGTTTACTAAGAGTAATATAATGACTTCCAAGTAAAATGAAATATATGTCAATTTATACAGTTCGAAATTACATATTGTTTACCTTTTCTGTGTTTTCAGATGCTAACATTCCAATAACGTGTAAGACGAAGTTATAATTTACTTAATTTCGCCTTGAAATCTGTCTTCAATATCCAGGGATTTTTTAAATTATTACAATAGGTAAATATTTACATATTTATTACAAAATTGTAAAACTTATTTTGTGTTCAACTATAGTGGTTAAGAATAAGGTAATAACTAGTTATTTTTGCCATATTAAATCCTTCTATTTTTATTGCAATATAAACCTATTTTCAACTATGTTGATAACTTTTAAGAAATATTTGATCATTTCAATTAACCGAATATAAATATTGCTCTATATTATGGTACAAATTTACTTATTAATAATACTTCGACGTAAATGTTTCTTAAAAGGATCTTTTAGGGAGCAAGCTTATTGTTATATGTATTCAGATAGATATTTTCTTGCAATAGCGTGTTGAAGTTGTTTTGTATTTTGATGTTCTGCAATAAAAACCTACTTGTGTCCTACGAGTAAATCAACAGATAAAGCCCAACAGGCGGCTTACCACACAATATTTCAGAGTTGTGAAAAAGAATTTAAAAAATAATTATTGGGTTCATATTTCGCCTACAAAAATCGAAGCCAACACTGCGCATTATATAAATCAAGCTAATGATAATATATCGATAAACACATCAAAAGTATTCCATATGATAACACTGTTATCGTCTCAAATGAATTCAGTAATGCATGTGAATTGAAATTTGAATTGAATTCCGATCGAAAATATTTATTTTGTTTTTGTTATTATTAGGCACACATAATATTATTGGCTTTAATTTGAATTTTCAATAACAGATAAATCCAAGAGTAGAATTTTGTATGTAGGTACCTAGTAATAATTTAGTTGGTAATAAATTACCATAAAATATCTTTATTTGGAGGAAATTTCAACCACAAAGTTAATATTTTGCTGTGACGTCAACATTGGCATAGGCAAATCTGCCCTATAGGGTAAAACTTTAGACAAATTGACTTCAAAGTTGATTTTATTTGAGCGGCCATGTTGTAACAAACGCTAGATGTTTTGTTTGTTAATTCTAATTGATTACTCATTAAAATTATCTTAATACATATTATATTATTTAATACATTTATGACGAAAAATTATTAAACACATTTTATCAGGAAATACATCCAGTTTTTATTTTAGGTTATTTTTCAGGATAAAACTATTATTAAGAAGCAATAGTAAACATGTATATTTATAAGGAGCGTTATTTATATGAAAGTTTATTCATCACATTATACGAAAAAATTTGCTGGGTTGTACAATTTGTTGAATAGAAACCAAAAATAAAGACTATCTAAAATCTAAATTTCTATAAATACTGATATACTAACTCCTACTAGTAGCTTTGTAGCCTGACATATTCTTTCCTTCTCTTCCTATCTCTGTTCGCTATTAGAACGTATATAATCAAACATATAATGTTGTCTCTCTCTAACAAAAGTAGATCATATAAAGGGCATTATTAGGGTATATTTTGGTAATAATGTCTTTTATATTTTGAAATTTTAACATAAAATTGGTCCGTATTTCTTTTAGGTCCAATTATCTTATTGGAATAAAATCCTTGCCGACCAATTATTAACTTCTATATTACTTAATTTTCTTCCCCACATAAGGAAAAAGGCCAACGAGTATAGGTAAACTTTCCTTATGCAGAATTGGTCATGAAAAGTGTTTGACCAATTCAGAGGTCAAGTTAACGTAATTTTAACTTTAAATGTTTGTTGGGATATCTTTAAGTTTTTTTTTTTAAATAAAAACGCTGCAAATCTTCTTTGCGCCGGTGTCAGTTTAACCACAGAACTTCGGAGGTTTTCTCGTGAGGTATGTGAAATCGCCAATTTGCATTGTCACTCCATTACAGTAGACTCTACTCGATTCCAGCGACGTGCAATTAAATATTTTTAAATAATATTCATAATGTTTTTTTTGCCTTACCATATTGGTACATGTTTTTTTCGGATAAATTTTAAATCATCCTGTATAAGTTTTTAATTAGTTCCATTCTAAATTTCGTCAAAGTCAAATATTTCTGAAATAATTTAATAAATGTCACATTTCTTCTACAACCTACCTATATCAAAACTCGTGGATGTAGGTTCTTCATTGACCCTCTCCGGATTTAAAAATCACCCTGTATATTAATTTTAAGGATTCCTGACAACTCGCAAAGCATTTTGTTAATGTATCTTTAACTAGTGAAAAAATTTAATTTGCAGTAAAACGTTTCGAAGAACAGCTAAGCGCGCATTTTCCGAGACCTGTCCTTTTTGCAATCATAAAACCTTTGAAGCAGGCCCAATCCGCCAGCGGTAATTAATTATATTCAACATGTTAACCGAGCCGTTCGAATGCCGTGACACAATTAAAGGGTTACGCCGCGTTAATTGCTTATCTATTGTGAAATTTCCTTTTCATTCAATTGTGCGCCGGTAACGAGTTTCTACACGGCCGCATATTTCCTCGACACACCTAAGAGAGTCGACGGAGAATCAAAGGATCTCGAAGAGGACTTTGCTGGGTACTCGAGGCTTCGTATTGATGCCTGCCTTAATTAACAGCGGAAAGGAAAAGCGTCTGAAGCAAAGACGCAGCCGAGGACTCTGAAGGAAATTAATCCGCATTCATTTTTAGGTTAAAACCAGAAGCCGCTTTCCTTTCATCTTCCCACGTGCTCTCAGATAAGCTCAGAACTGTTGGAGTTGCTTAAGGTCGTCGTATTTCTCGATGGGAAATGATCAAATTTCTGGTGTCTTTAGGTGTAGAAAATAGAAATCTGGCGAAATAGAACATAGTAGAACAAAAGTGAGCACAAAAATAAAATTCTTGACGTTCTGTTTATTCATTATTAATATTTAAAATTTACTCAAATAAAATAATTAATTAACCTTAAATCCGATTACTGAAATAACCTTTTGAATCCGATTATTGGTTTATGTAATTCGAATTATGTGACGTCATAGTAGTATGCAACCTGCCGTAACTTTGTGATTTCTTCTTTAAGGGTCAAAATAACTGACGGAAAAAGGGACATTGGAATTTGATTTATTTCTCTGTTAATACAAATATTTAAGAAATTTCTTCACTTGAATTCGACGGAAGAATGTTATTAAGTTAGTTTTGAACCAACTATTGTAAAATATTTTTCTCTACCAATATTTGTTTGATTTATTAAATTAATATTCCAAAGCGGATATTTTTTTCTAGAAGAAATAATATTACTAGTAGTAATCTACGTAGAAAGTAAGTAATTTCTAACTTGATTTTTGTTTTCATGTCACAATATTATTTATAATTTACATAATAATTGGAATCTACAGGTGGTATACAGTACGTAGTTATACAGTACACCCTATTCGACACACAGGTTCGATTATTCATCCGATTATTAAAATAATGGAATCGGGAGAATCTGACTTTGAAATTTGCCGATTATTTCTTCGCGAAAAATGAAAGTTTATTCTTAATTTTCAGAATCTCAAAATTTAATAAAAATGAATAAATAAATAAATATATTTACACCTCACAAGATACTTCACGAAATACCAATTTAAATTCGGGAAGTGGTCGCGCGGTTTAACACGTCAGTACTTGAATCGATGTGGTTAGACCGCTGTGGGTTCGATCCCCGCGGCCGGTGGACCGTATAGCAGCTATATTCGTGGAGAGGATTAGCACCCTCTCTACGGGTTTGATAGGGTGGAAGAATGTTAGCTTGGGTTAATGTGAGAGACGTTTGACTATCCCCTTAATCGATGAGGTTTTTCAGGTTTCCCTCCTTCCTGCATTGAATCGTGGTTAGAACCTACCAATGTGAGTCGTTCCTGGACGCAAATGCGGCGTGCTTAATAATATGCCGCCCCCTCTCCCGTACAATCTGGACTAATCCTCGTGATTAGAATGAAAGGTGAAGATACTATTATGTATTATTATTAAATTTTACTATCAAATTAAACTTAATAAAGCATAACATAAATTCAGGATTGTACTTGAAAAAATGTGTACAGTTCATGTAACATTTCTTTTTGAAAAGTCATTATTAACAGAGCTACGTAACCTCAATGTTATTGTTTTTATTTTTATAGCCTTGACTATTTTAATATTGCAACGATTTTTTTTTAATTTGGCATATTTCGTTGTCAAGATGCTATTAGGTAAAATATTGTAAATACATTCATAATAAAATAAATACACATCATAAAAGAAATGAGATTCGCGAATTCAAAAGATTTAAATATCGATTTTTCTCACAAACGGTTGGTTTTTTCAACTTCAAAGAAGGGTATCAATTTTTCTAATTATCGTTAGGAATATATCAAAGTTTTGAAGAAATTAAAAATAAAAAAGTCATGATCATTTCTTCACCTAGCATTCTACCATTTAGGGTGTTTTAGAGCGCTGCAATTTTAGAAATATTTGACCAAAAACTGCTCTATAAAAGTTGCATGAGACAAATTTCAAAGAAATATTTCCAGTATTAATAAAGTTATAACAGCGCATATACCGATATACAGAAAACTGAAATCGATATAATAAAAAAATATAAATAATAAAAATAATAAATACTTAAATAAAATTCGGATATTTACCTTTCGCCGAATTAACGTTTGCCATTTGTTTTTTCCTATATATCATCCTATTGTAATATTACAGAAGGTGTTCCTAAATAACATCAATGCCAGAGGTCACTGACACTGACTGTAAAATAAGTCATAAAAAAAGCAAATTATTTTTATAAAATTATTTTCCATTGCAGTAACGCTGTCCGTTATTTTCATACAGTTGGTTTAAAAAGGTAACAACACGCAACACTGACAGGCGTCGATACAGCTGTTGTCGAGTGTTGAGCAGTCCTGAAGCAGGGATCAAATTCGATTAAAAAAAATCAGATTAGTATTCTGCGAAATACGCACTATTATCCTTAAAAAACTGGCAAATTTAAAGTTACACACTGTATGCAGGGTGCCAGAAACTGATAGGGCAAGCTGTTAATATGAAAATAATAGGATTTTAATTGCATCATAAATATTATTTTTGTTCATGCAATCTGTAGTTGACTTGACCTATCAATTTGTGACACCCTGTATTTATTAAAAAAAAAATGGGATATTATAATTTCCCTTGTAAATTAAATACCACATCAAATAACTTTATTTGACAGCTTCTCTACAAGTAAGAAATTAACAATCCTCTGCTACCTGTTTATTGCGATAAATTATTGTAATGTCATATTTCCCATTTTATAACGCCTGTTATTACATAATGGCGCATCAATTTCAAGAATGAACCATTCTCTGCGTCTCACGTCTCGCATATAAATTAACGCTTAATTATTTCAAACGGTGATTAAATAATCAAGTTAACGAAACCGTCATACTCGCCACCTACGTTCGAAACGAACACGACAATACCGATTTTGGTTATACAACGCGAACGCAAGCGAGTACGGGCGGTTGCCTAACCGACCGGTTATATAAAATTTGCTCCTTACCCCAGTTTTGTCGCTTAGGTGCGCTGATATGAATATTACGCAACTGAGTAAATCGTAAACAGATTGTTATGGTTCTCGTACGCGTAAGGAATAGATAATGTAAATATATTAAGTATAGATTTAAAAATATACTACATCGATTTTATCATATGTGGCCGACCGAAAATGTCGACTTTCACGTATTCAAGTGAATTAAAGGAGTTAGTAATTTTATTACTGGATTGTTTGCTTAGCAACTACAAATATTTTCGAAATAAAAGATTTTTTCCTATTTTACTTTACTAAAAATCGGTAAAAAAAGCAGATTTTACGAAAAAATAAATTACCAATAATTCAGATACTTAAAAGTATGTATTAGTTGTGATTAAACTAATACATTGCTTTTTTGAATTTTCAATATTTTATAATTTAATACTGAAATTAAAATTAATTTAATTTTATTTAAAAGTTTTTTTGTAACCCAAATATGTATATATTCTGTTTTATTTGTATCATAACGTAAACAAAATATAATTTTATAATAGGCGACGTTTCCTGGTTTATATTAGAACATTTTCAGGACTTGATCTATCTTAAAAATCTTAATTGTAACTGGGTGTGACTAAAAAAAAATGTATAGCCCTGAGGATGTTCTAATAAAAACAACAAAACGTCGACAATTGTACAGGATGATTTTTAAATTGACTAAATAATTTTAACTGTAGATTATTCTCATTAAAATTGGTCATTTGTTTCATATAAAATATGGAAATTCACAAAAATAAGTGAGAAAATATTATATTATGTTCTTTGTATATTGACGTTTTTGGCTTATCAGTTAGTTATCGCCGTGTTGACGTGGCGCGAAATTGAAAAATTATTGTTTAATAGGTGGAAATAATCCATGTTTAGGAGAATAATAAACTACTAGATAGACTTATTTACGGAAAACATCAAAATACGGCTACTGCTTCTAATTTATATGAAGGATACTTTTACCAACAAATGCATCACAACTTCAGAAGTTTTATTATTGCTTAATGTGCTACAGAAACCGATGAAGTACTATATAATTTTGTTCATTTCTTTTATTACCCAAATTAAGTAAAATAACAGCAAGACAATTTAATTTAATCTGATGGGAAAATTTAATTTACTGCTGTGTGTTGGGTTGCATAATTTGATGACATCACTTATTAGTATGGTGAATGTATTATTGCCATCAGTACAATTTAAAAACCCTAACAAATTGTGCAGCTAAGAAGATAAGACAACTAGAGATAATAATGATAAATAATTAAATAAAACAATAGTTACATATGATAGCTATTGTTGTTATATGATAGATGTTGTTGTGTTGTATAAATATTCTTAACTACATCAAATTTTGTTATTATGGAAAAAAATAATTAATAAAATATTCCTACTACCGTTCATTCTAATAAGATGTATTAGCTTTAAACTCAAAATTGTGCGTGAGAGGGGATAGAATATTATTATATATTAAATATTTTTTAAATAAGACTGTAAAAGTTGGCAAAAAAATTTTGAAACATATTTTTTCGGTAACATTTATGATACACATGTATATTACACAAAAAAAAATCAATAAAAAAAACACTTACCTTGTAAATTGTCCAGCATGAAAGTGAGCAACTTCTGCGTCCCATTCGGCTCACTGTAGATCTGCATAATGTCCTTGCTTAACGGGTTTCCCATAAGGCTGAGGATCATCAGATTGAAGAGTTTGCCCAGTTCATAGGGTAAGATTCTCAGGTAGTTGTGGGCGAGATGCAACTCCCTAAAAAAGGAGTCCCATGAGTACGTCTTTCAAAGGTAAAATATGTTCGTATTCAAGGGACTTACATGATTTCTGCGTGATATAAGAGGGTCGGCAAAGATGGGTAAGGTAAAATTCTATTAATTTCGTGAAACAGGTCTTGGAGGCAGGGAACGTAGCAAGGACAAAAGTACAGGTACAGGAATATAAGTAGCCTTTCAAAGTAAATGGTGTTAGTATTTACGTTCGTTTGATAAATCGTAAGTAGGTAGTTGCAGCTGAGTTGGAGCATTTTTGTTTCGTTTAAGTTAATAAAAAGAAATTGGCAATGCATGGAAAATGTGATAACTATTATAGATATGACGAAAATTGTCAAAATAGAAATTTATAAAATCTCCAAATGTACAAATCGCAACCCTAACAATGCTTAAGTACATGGATTGAAAGACAATTTCAACGTACACAACACAGAGTAAAAAAATATACAGTGTTCCATTTGAGATAAAAAAAGTTACTTATAGCTGTTTGAAGTTGTCAAAATGTATGCAAGAATAAAACGCTTGGTATATTTTTTAATTTACAGATATTCTATAATTTAGGGTACCATGGATGCCAAAAATCAACTTGATATCTATCCAGGAAAAAGTTATGGCCAACTTACTGTATAACCATAAGTGCTAGAGAGTTCTATATATTTTAGTTGAATTAGCCCGAGAGACTTTGCCATATTGCCAAATTTTCAAATGTTTTGGATCAGTGTTTCTTCATATAACGATCAACACAATTCCCGGTGAGACCCTGTATAGATGCAATTTTTAACACAGTCACCTCTTATGTTCCTTCTAGAAATTCTATGGTGTACTCCCACCCTGTATATTTATTTTTAAAAAATGTCTATGATTATACAGGGTGTTAATGATAAATTTGACCAAACTTCATCGACATTATTCTATTTATGAAAATAATTGGGGTTCATTATAACAATTTTTTATTAAAATCTTAATACTTAGGTGTTACACTTTCATTTTTTTTACATTTATTATATTTTAAGGTGTTAAGCTGTCAAAACAAAAAATAATAATCTGGGTTACTTAATTTACCTGTATTTGCTAATTTCAGAATGAATTCAAGACCAATCAATTTTTAAGAATACTTTTTTGTCAAAAACTGATTGAATCTTGAAATTTTGGAAATGTTAATAGCTATTTAGGTAGTTCATGTCGAAAAAATACCACCACTCAAATGTTATTAAAAAATCTTTTCCTGTATTAAGTTATGGATAAAAAAAGAAAAAAAATATTAAAACTGCAATACCCTATAACTCTCTTATTAAGCTTTGAATCAAAAATGTTTTATAACAAACCCTAATTATTTTCATCGATAGAATATGTGGGTGAAGTTTGGCCAAACTTATCGTTAACATCCTGTAATTTTAGCATGAAGAACATAAGTACTGAAGTTTGCATATCTAGCATACCAAAAACTTATTTTCAAGTTTTTCTAAATTTGATACACCAAGTCATATTCTAAATTTCACCACAAAAAAGTTCAATGAAACGTCGCTTTATCAACAAGTATTAAGCAAACAGTGAAAATTTGTTACAGATTAAAAGCAGTCGTGTGTAAAACCTGTTCTACATTTACTACTTTTGACCCAATAAATTGTTTTGGAAACATACAGAAATTATTACAATTTGTTGTTTGTTGTTATTGTTACAAATACAACATGGATAGATTGCCGTAAAAGTTTGTTATGTTATTTTAGAAGTTACAATGAACCGAAAAAATTTAACACTCAAATTTAAGACAACCAAGCTTCAGAATATAAACTAACTAAAATTGGTGTTATTGAATGAAATTACTAAAATTCACCAAAATTGGCCAGTTCCATTATTTTCAATTTAAACTTTCACAATCCAAAAGAGACTATATTTGGAGTTTGATGATTACGTCTATCAGTACAAGATATCTAATTGTTTGCTTAGTTTTTTTGGATTCAAAATTGGTAAAAGTAAATCGGTTTAAGTAATTTAACTTAGACAAATCAACAAAAATTAACAAATAGCATGTGCTACATTTTCAAAAGTGTAAAAATTATTAAACCAGAAATTTTGTTGTCGCTATTTTACAGCTTCCAAACATATTTATATTGATTACGAACACTTATCAAATCTAAAAATACGAGTAAGGTGTGTATAGTAAACAATCTAAGACTACTTGATAAAAACATATTCCTAAAATACATAAGCTGCATTACTACAGATCTTTGTATGTAAAAAAAGAACATATCCATCTATAAACTTTGACTGCTTGTTAATAAATCTATCAATCATAAGCATATCTAGATAGATGTTTACTGTTGACATCTTATATACACGCAACATATTTTTAATAAACTTAAAATTATGCAATATAAATACTATATGTATTTTAGGTTTATGAATATAAAACATTTTATACACTATTCAATTAACGAATATTATAGGTTAAGTACATATAACCTCAGTATTATAAATACTCAAAGCAATATTGATATTTTTTCTTGCTTACTCTAACCAGCATATACCATCGATGTTAAAGTTAAAACAGAAAAACCCCGTTGCACAACTAATCGTGTTAATTTCCACCTACTTACAATTTACCATTTGAGGTTAGACTAAACGCACAAATAAGACACACTGATGCACTTAACCTCAAACCACAACAAACACTTCCTCACCTGAGGTGAATAAGTTCTCCTAGTTCAGCAGGCAGTGAGCGGAGTTTATTATAACTTAAATCCAGGTTTCGTAAATTTATTAATTGGCATATATCAGTGGGTAATCTCTGAAGACAATTATTTTTTAGGTATAAAGCTGTTAGATGAGTCATTTGAAACAAATTGGGGCTTAAATTACGGATAGTCCCTGTTATCTCCAATTCCGTCCAATATGATTTCTTCCCACTTGCTTGGTCTTCGGCAGACATGTATGTATGTGTTCGACGAGATGAGGCATTATTTTCGAACTTATCCTTTCGTGGCATAATATATCCTAAAAGAAAAAGCCATTGTTACTAAAAATTTCTCTCGACACAAACTGGAATAAGCACTCATGACAAATAATGTGACAGAATATGCGGTTTACAGTTATCCTTTGTTTCACAGACACTGTCAAATTGTTTCAAATGAGATGAGAAGAGACAACTGGGGAAAGGTTGCCTATTTCTATCTTCTACTTTCTAACTTCCATTATATCATTACTTTGTCTATTTTAAATTCATTTTATTCCTTTCTTTGAGAGACAGTTACAAAACTTAGAGAATGACCTCAACAGTACTAGTTTTGAAAGAAAATTAGACTTAGTTTAAACTACATTTGTATTATTCTATCGCATTTCAATTGGCAAACAAAAATATTTAGCAACTGTTGCGAATTTGTTTCATAGAAAAGTTCAAAGAACTCTAGATGACCCTGTAAACAAATGGTCATCAAAGTTATATGAAAATTTTATGGAGTTTACCCAACAATTCAGATTGTTTAGGAACTTATACTTCATGCAAATTTTGTAACTAAATATTAGAATAATTTATTATTGTGTTTACCAACATCGTGACGCACAAAATTACAAAGCTCTAAAAGAAGTCATCAACATCGCTACCCTTCACTTTGGCAGCGACGCTGATTTTTAGTGACACGGACGATATTTCAAATAGCGCATAAGCGCTTATCTTACCTTCATCTACTCCTTAATTATTTATAAATAATGGAGATATGTACAAATAACTCGTGCTACGAATTTCCACCTATACACAACACCGCACTCACGAAAAAGCCTCAGGTCAGGTCAGGCAACTGTTTTTGACAGATTGGTGTTTCAAATTCCCTAAATTGTTGGCTGCACTGCGCCGGCGCCGATTATTTATATTTTTTGCTGGAATCCGAATTCTTATTTGTAATTAATTGTTATTTACATAACGTATTGATCAAAATTAAATTATGAAAATAGTTTGCCAATGCTATAGATTTTAATAAAAATATATTACCTATGCACATCAATATGCAAGAGGATATACGCTTTATTTGTGTTTATTATTGATAGGTAAGTATAAAGTATGTGATATTTTTGTCCAAAAGCATAGAAAATGGGACAAAAACAAAGGGAAATTGAAATTTAACGCCTACCTATCCGGAAACAGCGGCGTAGGCTATCACGTTTTACTAACTGTTTTTAAATATAGGCGTAGGCATAGGTATTCTGACAGGTAAAATTAGTTAAGTTCTAAGAGAAGAGTGGTTATTAGATAATTATCAAGTATAAAACAACTGCAGGTGCTTATAGATAGAAAACGAATTAATTGAAATACAGGGCGTGACGTTTATAATGCATAAAAATTGTAAGACAGTTTTTTGACAATATTTGAAATAAAAAAAAAGTTTTTTATTGTAAAGTAAATCAAGTTTCAATTTCTGCAACGATAAATATATCTCTATATACGAGTTTTAAAATAGTAGAAAATTATTTATGTTATAAACCATAAAGTTATGGTTATAGTAGTCAACACAAAAAGAAATACATGCTATCTGTATATTTTTCTATAAAATTGTATTGAATTAGTATACTCAGCGTATCTGGTACAGCATACAAGATTACTTAGCTTCTGTTGCAGCAAATACGCATGCGTCAAATCGGAATGCTTGATTTCTAATGGTTATGACAATTTGACAGAGCCACCAGTTCCATCTCCAGCACTACCAAGGGTGTATGTCTGGGGAAATTTTGGATATAAAGTTCTGCTAATTTAATTGTGATTGTAATAATTTTATTAGTGATTGTGTGTTTGTGTTCTTAAGAATGGAGAATAATTTAAGCTCTACATTGTATTCTTAAAATCGTAAATGCGCTAAACAAGTGAGAAATATCGGATGATAACTTGTCTGGAGCAATTAAGGCGTAAGACCAAAATACCAGTGTAAGCGATTCGGTTGAAATTAACAAGAACGTCTGTGAGTAGTGTATATCGTACAATAAAGAATGGAACTCGCGGGAGGAAGAGGATAGAGTTTGATGATACAAAATACGTGATTTGTAGAACAATTCACGAATGGTATTTTAAAAATGACCTTCCAACAATACAAAAATTAGGTTGCTATCTCACAGGATGAAATTATAATGTAGATTGATGCTTTTGCGATTATGCGAGATATAAATTCTCGTCTCATAAAATAAAATTGAAAAGTTGTGATAAAAAATAGTGATAGGTGTGGCGAATAAACTATTATTTAAGACAAATATTAGAAGGTCGAAATCTAAATCAAAGAATATATTACACTGACGAAACTTGGATTAGTGAAGGCTATATGACGACAAAAGTGTAGCACTGTTTTACCATATATATGGAACCTGATGTTGTGATTATTATTAGCTGTTCCTTCATATATATGATCACATATAAACTGAGTGCAGATGAGATATAAGTGGTCTGCTACTTCCTGCTCGGACTAAGTGGCTCGACTTACAGAAAGCGGCCTATATTCCAGCAGGAACTTAAAAGCTGACCTCTCACCCTGGGCGACGAGCCATTAAATCTATAAATGATACTGCAGGAAACAACTACTCCGCGGAGTAATGCCCCGACCGGCATTGAATTACTCCTGCAGTATCTGTGTGAACAGCCAAAAACCCTTGTCGACCACACCACCAGACATAGACCGGTTTCGGGCTTGTAAGCTTCATACATATGAAGGAACAGCCAGTTCAATTATCGGTCATCTCACCTATGGCATACTGATGAGGGCTAACAAGCCCGAAACCGGTCTATGTCCGGTGGTGTGGCCAATAAGGGTTTTTGGCTGTTCACACAGATACTGAAGGAGTAATTCAATGCCGGTCGGGGCATTAGTCCATGGAGTAGTTGTTTCCTGCAGTATCATTTATAGATTTAATGGCTCGTCGCCCAAGGCAAGAGGTCTGCATTTAAGTACCTGCTGCAATGTAGGTCACTTCCTGTAAGTCGAGCCGCTTAGGCCGAGCAGGAAGTAACAGACCACTTATATCTCATATCTCAAGAAATATTTTGTATGTGCTTGTACTGATTGGTAGACCAACTGTCTAAATAGATATGGGCGTTATTTACCAGATGACAATAAAGTAATTTTTGACATTTTGGTGACTTTCAGGAAAAAAGCACTAACTTATTACTAAAATAAGAGAAATGTATAATTTTTATTTATTTATTTCGACAGAATATTATTTTGACCTCTAAAGTAGGTAGATTTTGCTTGGAGACAATATAATAGTAACCACTAAATAGCATAAAATCAGATAAAACTTACCATTCTTATAGGAAATGTCGAAGGAATTATATTGACGCGGACATCGACATGGCACAGACGCATCTAATTTTGGAGAACATTTTCCCAAATTCCATTGATTGTATCAGCAGCTATTTTCTACTTTACTGCTTATATTTCAATACAATGTGTCACACCTATACTATGGTATCAGAAGTATTTCTAACATCAGAAGTATTATGAAATATTTATTCAACAAATAATCTGTATCTGTGATAGACATAGACACCTAGTCTCAGTTCTCACTTAAAATACTTAAATAGTTTTTTGCGCTCCGTATATTGAAAGTCATCAGTTTAATTAATTTGACAGATATATGTTTTCCTCGTAAGGAAAATAAATGCTAGGTATCTCTAGAAACACAAACATCCAAAAAAAACTTCCAGACAGATGAAAATTAAATAAATTATACCCTCTTCATTTTTTGTACTACTTCTTATTATTACCTACATTGTAGGTGGCATTCACTAATTTAATTATCGCGTGCAATAATTCGAAGAATAATTTCCATTTCTATGGTAAACGTCAGCTTATAAATTGACTCATTAGTTATTTTTTCCATCAGTATCACATTTCGTTTTCTTAAACATGGGTTACTACGATCTCGATTCAGATATAAGTTGCATTACTAGTCTGCTGAAATTGTCAGAGAAGTTAGCTATAACTCCGCCTCTAGATGAAACGAAAAATACCAAATGGTTCAAATATTACGCTGTAGGAGTTATGGTTGTAATCGTTCTGGGTAGTTCGTCTTCCTTGTATGGGATAATAATGTACTTCTTGCCTCTATTCAAAGCAACCAATATAGTCCTGAGAACCATCTCGATGATAGCTTTGACTGTACTGAACGTAATAACCATCTTGGTTGGTCTCCTAAATTCAAAAACTTGGAACACTTTTGTGAACCTCTTCAAATATGTGGACGCGAAACTGAACAAAGGAAATATACCGGTGCAAAGGAAGAATTTTTTGCAAATGGAGATTTTGTTGAGCCACTTGCTTATATTTTGTATTTTTGGATACGACGCTTACGTTCTGTATACGAACTATGGCTGGAAGTATTTCCGATTCTGTCTCTTTAGATACGTCAGCTACTACCATGGTACTATCACTGCCTTAATCCTGGTACATTTCGCTTCAGCTTTAAGGGCTAGGTTTAAGAAGATCAACAACATGTTGATAAAAAGCAACGATCTTCACAACATCATCAACAACTTTATTCCCAAATACGCCCCAGAGAGGATCAATAACTTGAAGAGTATCAAAGAGGTAACAGATTATTACCTTCTGCTTTCTGAGTTGGTCGACATGTTCAACAAACTATTTGGGTGGCAGATCTTTTTGATGACTGAAAACATAATCATATCCTTGCTAGAAGTGCTGAATAGTCTTATGCTTTCTATAGATTACACTCAAATAACTACGGATGCCCGCCATGATTTTAGAACCATTTTGTTTCTGGCTTCCTTATCTCTCGTATTCATTGTAAGTATATTGTAAAATATTGTACATGCATTGTTATATATTTCTGTTTTTTGCAGGTTTTTCATTCTAGAATAGTCCTGTACTGTGAAGACGTAAACAAAGAATCTAGAAACACTCTTACAATATCTTACAAATTGCAACAAACTGTTGATCCAAGCTCTGAGGAAAGAAACGAATTGATTATTTTGAGCGACATTGTAAATCTACTAAATACAAAAACAAGCGCAGCAGGATTTTATTATATAAATCGTAGTTTATCAAGTCGAGTTTTCGGTTACTTATTTTCTTATTCCATAGTTTTAATCCAGTTTAACAAACAATAATTGTGCGTCAACCAAATTGATAATAAATGATAGAATGTGTATTGTTTTCTTATTCTCGACATTTTTTTGATAAATATAAAAGAAACTAGGTAATTTATATCATGAAATATTTTATTAAAAATCCATATGACTGAATTGAATCAACACAACAATATAATTCCCAACGTATGTGAATAGGGCAAGAATGAGAAAAAAGTCAACATCAAAAAATCCCGAAGCAGACACCGTCGCTGACTTTCTCCTGACTTGGTGAGCTAAATTTAGCAACTCCTTCCTTTCTTGTGAAGATTGAGGCAACAAATGCTGCAATTTGCAGCAAATCTTCACAATTTCCGAAGACTCCTCCTTTAAGAGACCAGAAGCAGACAAGATGGAGGAATTCATTACCTAAAACATACACCAAAATCAATACCCAAACTTGAGGAATTTGGCAATCTTACCAAGAATAGTAGAGCCTCAAAGATGCAATCTAAAACTATCTCTATAGTCAACTGATTGGTTTCTCCAGAAACTAACAGCGTATTTAAAGATGTCAAAATTGTCAAGACTGTAGACATGTTGATAAACATTATGACAACTCCAAAGAGTCGATTGAAAATGTCCACACATTCGAAGAGAATACTCAAAATCTTGGAAGCTTCTATAAGACCATATAAAGTTTTGTCGTTTATTACAGCTGCTGGAATCGTAATGGTTCCTTCTAGTGGTCTATACAAGGTAAACTGGCCTGTGTCATTTTCTAGACCTACGGTACTTGTTAGGAATGTTCTCACAGAATGAAAATGGTTTCTCAGTTGCAGAAGAGCGTTGTAAATTATGACTGTTACTAGAAAAATGTAGTAAAGTAAAGAATCTTTCAAGATTACAAACAGTATTTGAGTCAGTCGACTAACATCGAAAAGATAATGCCTAAAACAAATAGAAATGATTATATGAAATATATACATCTTTAACATGATAACATTATTTCCAAAGAACAAGTTTAATTTATTACAGACTAAGTTTAACATAATGGTGTAACACAAATTAGCTTTTTAAATTGCTTAACTTTTCAAAATAGCTGATTTTGTCAACTTTTAAAGAGATTTAGGTAATAAATAAAGCTTATTTTCTAACTCTAATTAAAAATATATATTCTTACCTCCACTGGTCGATTGCAATCACGAGAAAAAGAGCTGAATGTCCAAATATAAATTCTAGACAAAAATACAAGCTATTCCTTTTTAACTTTAGCTTCATCTTGGACTTTAAAATCCTCTGAAGCTTCAAATAATGACTCCACTTTTCTTTGTTCCAGAACGCGTTGCCAAGTATAGACAGTAAACAGATGAATATGAAACTCGTGAGGGTCAATACCAGCAAAATAATGTTCGACGTCCTTTGTACTTTGTAGATGGTATGCGTTCCCAACCATTGTATATATGCGTAACTAAGAAGTAGCAAAATTGATATGATAACTGCGTATATTTGCTTAAAAATCCAAAATTTACTTTCTTGTAAAGTTAAATCGATAAATTCAATTGGAATAAACAGTCCCATCAAATGTAACAAATGAAAGAGACAATTTAAGAACACCTCATAGCACGACGATAACATGTTTTGTTAATGACGTTTGTTGTTCGCTTGTAAGCAATTACAGAATTAATGAATTGCGTGTCTAGCAATCATAAATGATCAGTTACTAATAAAAAATAACAAGACAATGTGTTAGATATACGTGTAGATTATGAAATATTTCACCCCACATCCCATATATAGGGAGTCAAAAAATATTTCTTTCTTAGCGTATGGCCGCATAAACCTTGCAGTATTTTATATCTACATAAATAATTTGTTGTCATGATAACGTTGAAGATAAGCTAGCTTTCCTTTTGCTAAACAATGTATTATTTATTGACAATTTTATTTTCTTATGTCCCCTATCAAATTTTCTCCGAACGCCTATGTCGTATTCTTTAATAAGTTGATAGAGGGCGAGACGATCTAAAGCAGAAAACTTTAAAATTTCTGAATTGTTATGTTGGTAGATTTCTGATGAATGATTTGCAACCTTGCAGTTGGTAAGACAGAAAACATAAACGTCAAAATCAAATTAAATTTGAGATTGAAGTTCGTTATTGTAGATTTGAGTTTACGAAAAAATTTTATATTTGTTTAATACAGTTAGATATAAAAGACTGGTCCTAATGAAAATCAATATCATTAAGTTTCAAATAAACGAATGCAATCAATTTATGCAAACTTTAACAGGTCATATTTTAGAAAGCAAAGATGTTTTGAACTGGTTTGAAGTTAGTACAAACTACAAAACTACTAAATATTTATGAGTACCTACTTATTAAATAAAATTATATTAAAATTTTAGATTCTGTGCAAGCACCTTGCAAAAATTATTTTGGAAATATGTGAACTGAACAAGGAATTAAAAGGAAAATTGGAAAAGGGAAACAGAGACACTTTGTTGTTATATTTAAGTCAACTATTAACTTCTTTATCATTACTAATTAATATTTTTGTTAAAGAATCCGAAGTTGAACAGCCTCTAACTGTAAGTCTATTAAAGTATGTTATGTTTACTGATGTAAATGTTATTTCTTCCGTTAGGAAGCTCGTCTCTGTGCAAAGAAACAAATATCGTGGTGTTTAGATGGCATTGTAGAAACATTAATGTCCAACAAGAGTATATTAGACCTTTCGGGTAGCTTTATAAAGTGGATGGATTCAGCTCTCGATAAAATTGCCGAAATAGATACCAGTAAAAGTAAGGAAGTCGTAAAAGCAGTTTGTAATGATGCTAAAGCACTATTTGAGGAGGTGTTATGTCACGCTATGTCTATTGCTCAAGTAGCTTTACAAGAAGATTGTAAAATTATTCGAGGAAGCAGTCAAACGGTAATATCCAGTGTATTTTAAAATTTAATCATATAAGCATATTTTTTAGGTTTTAGAGTCTTTGGATTCATTGACTAAAGAGATAAACAAACCAGTACCAAATCCTTCCATGATAAATTTATTCGTAGACTCTTGTACTGATAAACTTTGTGCATTGGAAAGAAGGGTGAATACAGCTGTACTAAAACTATGTTTGAAAGTTATTTCCGAGTACACAGTTGCCTTAGAATTGATTGATAAATTTTGTTTCGATGAGGAAAATATTGGAAAAACTGAAGAATTAGATTCGTTAGTGGCCGACTTTGACTTGCATGTTGATCGTATAATGCAGATTGGATTGTTTGCTGTTTCTTGTTCAACTTCCACAAGCCGTGAGTTAAATATAGTTTTTGGTTAAAACGAAGGCTAGCAGTTTGTAATTTTTGTTGGTAAAACTATTATTTTTCTAGGGGGAATTAAAATAAGGAGTTGCCTAGCCAGTCTCGAAGCCTTAGAATGTGAATTAGTGCCTGCATTTACTTCTGTGCTCTTAGACAGATCGATACATAACATTAATTTAGCTTTATTACTGAAAAATCACTGGTTGCAGCAAGCGAACATTTTAAAACAACATATTTTTCTTATAATCGATCCGTTTGCTTTCTGTCAGGTAAGTGAAATAAATTTTAAATTAATTTGATATCTAGAATTCTGTTACAGGTGATTTTTGAAGAAAGCAAACAAACGCTCGAAGAAATCTCAGAAATAGTAAAATCTAAGAATTCTGTTTTGGAGAAAAACACTATAAAACCGTTAATTGACCAGTCGAATGTCCTGCAAGACTTTGTTACGACTATTTTAAAGGAAGAACAAGAAGGAAAAGATATGGAAAGTACAAAAGAGCACTTTTCAAATTTCAAAAAAGGTATTTTTCGATTTATTTTGGGATTATTCCAAAAGTTATTGCAAATTTTTAGTCCTTCACGAGGTAAAATGCACCACTGAAATATTCCTTGGGCCAGAAAGGAATTGTTATAATACTTACAGGTTGTTAAAGAGGTGCAAAATATTATCATCCAGTATGAAAAAATTGTGGCAGTGTTTTATCGAGGAAGATTTCGACAGTGAAAATAAGGCTTCTTTAGGTAAAATTTACTTGGTACAAATTTTGAATGTACAGAGTGGTTCAGTCATAATGTCATTAATTTTAAGAAAATATAGGGAAAAAATGAGTATTTGAAATGCATATTTATGCCGGAAAAAAATATTTTCAAATCATTATTTAAACTCCCGTTTCAGACTGTCACTGACTATTGGTTGCAATTCAACTCGGTTCAACCTAACGCGACGTTACCAAATTAAAATATTTTCCTATAGTGTAATTGATGCTATAAGTTATTTTTTAAAAGCATGCAATTAAAGTATTAAGTTTTAACAAAAAATATATTTAATATTGAAATTACAAATCTCTGGATCAAAATAAACCCTTTCATTACACAGAAAAATTGTGAAGTAAAATCCAATACTCACTAGGTTAAATTATTAAGAGAGGCTGAAATGTTTTTTGTATTTAAGGGGCAACGCTAGATGCAAGTCAACTCGACCGTTCCGCTAAGCACATTGCAACCGTCCGACTTCCCTTACATGTGCACTTTCTTAGTTCCAAATTTACAAAGTTATTATCAATTATTTACAGAAACAAAGTGTGTGTAAATTAGTAAAATAATTCGCCGCTTTTAGGATGCCCATTTATTTTGTTTCCTTTACGTTTTAAACCTTAGTTTACTCGTGTCGTAAAATATGATTTAGCGCATATAAAGAACTAGATTTTTTTCTAAGAAAACTGATGCAAGCCGCGTCAAAGACGAATCATTATTACTGGAGATATTTTTAAACTAGTTTTAAGATACCTAAAGAGATCTCAATAATAAAAAAACCCTCTTGCTGTCAAAAAACAGTCTGAGACATACCTATTTAGTGATCAACAATCTCACAATCTGAGTCTTGACCTACCATATTTAGATCAATAACCTTATTTTTAATGTCTACTCAATGACAAGCGCTGTGGGACCGCTAAATAATAGCAGAAACAAACAATAATTAAATTTGCATTTTTATAAAACACCCGGTGTAATTACTAGGAAATTATAAGAATAATAAATGCCAACCGTAGTAATCAGAGCCGACTTCAAATAGGCTGTAATCAGCACCCTCGCAGCAGTTCAAAATCCGTTTAATATGTTACCGGTGGAATAAATCGAACATCGTTCGGGTCCTATACAGGCCTGCCCGCCAGTGATTGCATACGGCCCGACTTCTCTCTTTCCCTCATCCACATCCATCAGATACAATTTCGCGTGGTGGAGGTTTGTTGAATTTCATGTGTAGATAAAAAAAAAATTTGGGTAAAGTGAAGTAGTGAAAGATCGCGGTTGTCCTCTGTTGAACAGTCTAGGAAAAATTTATAAAAGATTTTAAATAGACATGTGCATCTGTGTTTTCTGTGTGTGTCTGTGTAATCGATTTGACTCAGATTCAGTGTTTTGACAACACTGCTCCACTTCTATTAGCTTTAATAGGAGTGTCGTGTTACCGATTGTTATAGGGTGATACGTTTATACAGTAGAACCTCGATTATCCGGACTGGCCGGGACCGAACCGTTGCTGGATAATCGAATACACGGTTAATCGAAATAATGTCAAACTCACCAATTTGTCAAAAAAATATGAACTTTATTACACATACCTATTAAATAATGTAAAACAAAAATTAACATATTTACGTTTGCGCTTGACACCGTGCCGATTCATTTTGTCTGCACGTGAGCAGACCAAATGCTAGACCGAGTTAGTAAATAATGCGTATTCGACAAACAAGCGGACTCGTGTTTGTTTTTGTTTCTGAGCGCTTTTTTCGACCTACCACGGATAATGGACAGTCATAAACATCGCACAAAGAATCCGCTGTACAGATAATCGAGGTTCTACTGTACTTTGAAAGGTCGAGTAAACATTTTTTTTTTCGATTTTCTGTCTTTATTAGGGCTTTCGAATACGTGGTTAAAATGAATGACATTATGATTGAATCACCCTATATAGTTAATCTATTCACCAAACTTTGTTTTAAAATTAGACTTTAAAAATTAGCAAATTTTACTTATATAAAGTGACTTTTAGATTTGCCGCAGGAAAAGTCTGTCTCTACCGAAAAGCCGACGGGAAATCCGTTCTTGGATCATATAATAAATAGAGGGAAGCAAATTTTGAAAGATCGCAGTGTGCTGTACAAAAGTTCGACGAGGAATGACACGTTCAACGTGCAAGCGTCGACTTTTAAAAAAATTACTCAGATGAAAGGTATAGCCGTGTGATTTTATGGACAACTTATTGAAAAAATTTATTTTAGAGCAAAACAAGCCGATCCCCCTCTCAAAACTTGTGCACCTTCGAAAACTAAGCTTTATGAATTCTGTAGCAAGAAATGAGACTTCGGAATTGCATATGACAGGTAACTTTTATTTTAGTATGTTTATCGTATTACTTTTTTATTCTTACAGATATTTTGAACGAGCTCAATAATCTGACAAACACGTTTACGAAATAAGACGAACGATCTTATCAACAATAATTTATTAACTTAAAAATTATAAGATAAGAGAGAATGATCACAATACTTTGAAAATATCTTAGTTTTGTTATTTTTTAATACTGATAACAATAAACTCGTTTTACCTACAGTTAAGTGTGTCTCTCTTTTTAATTGTTTAAAACCCATTCGGTGTTCGTCGATTTTCCTCTTCACTTTACAATTTTCTGTTGGTATTTCGAAGATATCCTCGAGCGAACACTTCCCTTGACCTTTCTTTATGTTACAGTCCACTTTTCTTCTCGTTTTTATGAGCTGAGTGTACATATTCACAAAATTAATATCCTCTGTCTCCGTTGCTGAAATAAATGTATTATAACCTTTGTTGAGAGTGTTAGAGGGGCGAGTGCCAAATTTTTTACAGGAGGTAGTATACATCAAAATAAACAAAACAAGTCTTATATAACATGGGCCCTGAATCCCAACTATTTTCAAGAAAAAAATTATCAAAATATTCGGTGTGACATGCAAAGGTTCAGTTAATTTAAGAATCTCTCCATAATTTTCTGCATAGGATACCATAAAGTGCGATTCAACCTCGCTATTGTTATATTGCGTTGTTGTCACATCAACTTCCTCGAATTTTTTTTATTGAGAAAAAAATTGTTCTAACTAAAAGTAATTAACAGATAATAAACATTGCATTTTAAGACATTCTTCTATACAGAAAATTATGGATTTCAAAATTAACTGAACTGTGCAAATTGGATAGGTATGTTGATAATTTTATACGAAATGACAAGGATTTACAAGTGTGTTGCCATCTAGTATTTTGACTCCTAAGTTTGACCATCGTCTGCTAAATCACATCGCATTTGTAATACTTGTCTGTCGAATCACCTGATTTTCAATCCAGAATTCTGTAATGTGCTTGTAGTGTGGCAACACCAATGTTAGTATTTGGAAACATACACATCAGGCCATAATTTGACATTTGATATTTGACACTATAATAGCTTATCTTTTAATAGAACCTACTTATTTAATTTTATTTACTATTTTAAAACATTAAAATACACGGCACTGATACCTTTCCAATACTGCACACATGCCTAAATATGTTACATTTTTCATAAAACTGGGTACATACATATTAATAATGGGTTGCTACTCCTGCATTTTTACCATGAAAACACAATACTTATTATTTTGGGTTGTATCAATTTACCAATTTAAAAATAACGTAGAGATGTGCACCTTAACAGATATTTGTTGTCATAATTTCTATGAAACAATTGACGACTATGTCATTTGTACTATAGTGTGCTGCCACAAGCGGTGAGTCACTACAAATGGGCAAAGGAATAGACTAGAAAAAGCACGGCAGCTGCGATTTAGCTGACGATGGTTTGACATCGTAGAAGAGAAACTTTATACACGATTTAGAAAATAGATTGATTTATTACATTTGAATTTTCCGAATCTGTATATAAACAAAACCTACTATGTAATACATTTGGTCAAGATGATTACCTTTAATGGTAAAAGACCTTGGTCTCCAAAACATAATGAGCATATCTCCAAAAATTTGTTGAAACGCGCCATGGATGAAATCATAATTGTAATTTGCTTTGCAAATAAGGCCATATATACCCTAAAAATGAGAAACAAAAAATAAATAAACTACGTCAAGTTCCAAACTGCAACAACCTTATTAATTTGGGGCTACAGTTCATTCATGTATTTTCCGATTATTGAGAAACTAAAAATGTTCTTATTTGCCAGTATTAAAATCATTAACTTAATAATATATATGTATTGAAGTGTAAATGTAATCATTTTTAAATTGTTTCTGAGTATTATAAATTAATCATGTTGAACTTCTGAATCGTAAGTACGTCGTAATATTTCTTTGTTTTTTTTTTTTTTACAATATTTTAAATAACAAAATTGACTGCTCCATCTTGTTGGCCAAAATAAAATTCCGAATTTCGCAAGGTAATTCCCGGCAGCAAGCATTGTTTTATTATGATACGCCCAGAACACTAAATCTCTAATTAATTTAATGTGTGGACTATATCATAAAATTGGAAATAGTTGCAACATCTTAAGTGATAGTTTGAATATAATTTGTAGTTTAAAATCATTAGTTTTAGTATTTTAATGTGTAATATATTTTTAAACTTTTTTTTAATTTACTGTAATTGGGTTTTCCTATTATAAGCAAAACAACATGATTATACAATAAGGTTGTTTTCAATTTTAATAATGCTTTTTAAAATATTTGCTGAAAATACTTGATATGTATTTCCTAATTTTTGTTTTTAACAATTCTTATACGAGCTAAAGACCTTTTCAACATGGTTATAGAAGGATAGTATGTTTGTATTAGCTCAGCCTTTATGTATTTCATTTAAAACTGCGTTCTGAAATACTGTTTTTCATTTATTCGGAAAAATACATGTCTGCCCTATATTAAAAAGGCAAAATCAATATAATGAATTATGTAGTAGGCAGTACGAATTCAACATACGCACGCACAAGTAGCTAAAGAGGTTCTTACTGCCCATTCTGTATTTAAAAGTAATACCTACTCACCAAAATCACATTTATAACTTCAGATTCATCATCCTGGGTTCCTTTCAATTTTCCTAAAAAATATTCTATATTCGGCAGAAAAATTTTCCTCACTGCATCAATTCCTAGAAAATAAATGGCAGTGAGAATAGGAAGCTCCTTCTTTTGAGTCTCGATTTTGTTATTAATTTTACTGATGGCCATTTCTCTGAGAGGTTCCCTCAGACATAATATGGCTAAAACTGAACACATCGATTTGAGTACTTCTTTTGTTGGAGTTGAAATAAGAAGTCTCTGTAAAATTAGTCTTACGAGCAGTTTCAGTTGCTTCTCGGAAACATTCGCACTGCCTAGAGGGCTGTTTTCGAGAGTCTCTATTAGATCTAGAGCGCTTAAAGTTAGACAATCGTAAGTAATATCTTTCATTAATAAAAAATATCCAAAGTGGTAAAACCACTCGATAATAGGGCCTATTTGTGGGTTCTCACTAATATCTTTTAAAGCCATTTTTCTTAATTCTTCGTCATTGCTAATTACCGATTTACAGACTGTAGTAAAATAATGTTTTAGAGCTGGACTTGGTTCTGTTTCTTCTACATTTGGGTACCAAGTTTTTTTAAGAATTATATTACCTTGTTGGACGTAAGTGTTTTCCTCTTCAGCTAGTTCAATTAGATTAATTTTTGTATCCTAAAAATATAACTACTTCTCAAAAAGAAACTTAATTTAAAATAAAATCTACATACATCTAAATATAGCAAATTTTGATCGCCAAATGGAACCCAGTTGGGATTGGTGGTTGCTCCATACACCTTTTCAATAGATAAGTTTTGAAAAGTTTCATCAATGTCTCTGGAGTTTATGGCGTCACGGCCCGAAAGTCTCGCTTTTAATAACGCATCCTAAAATATTAATTAATAAATACTTATATATAAAATATATAATTACGTACATGTATAATATGTCGCAATTTATAATTAATATCTTCTGCTAATATATTGCAAACGTCCTCTGATAAGTGCCCATAATATGTCGATTGCTCTGCATAAATAGAAATCGAATCTGAGCTGATTCCGGCATATTGCTTGGCATCCTGAAACTCAACTGCGTATAAAAATATGGAATTATAAGTTCATATTATACTACTTTTGCAGGGGACCCCTTTTCATTTGTATTCCTGTCTGTTAAGCCTGACTGAGATTTTCGTTTTTCCTTGTCTTTTGAACTTTTTTTCAATTTGGAGCTCACAGAACTAGACAGAGACTTTGAAGTTTGAACCGTAGATTTCATATTTATAAAATGTTTGTTAATGAACGTAAACAATAAACATTCAAAATCTACAATCTAACCTCCATTTCCTTTTCCTTCAACTACCAGCATGTCACAGATCAGAAATTACCATAGACCTTATAAAGTAGAGGATTAGAAATTTTTGAAATTTATTAGCATCTTGTATTACCAAGGCCACGAAAAGTTGTTTCCAGCGCTGTAGGTGCCGGGGGATTGTACTACTATATACGGTGAGCCAAAAAATTACAGGGTGAGCCAAATTAAGACATTTTAAATTTTATTTGCAATTTAATTTTCTTTTTGTAGGAACTAATTTAAAGTGCAATTTTTACTGTTATGTACAGTACACTTCAACATATAAATCAATACATAATAATACCTCTCAACTGATTTTATTCTATTCGAGATATACTTCTGAAGATAATTTCATATTTTGAAGAATATATAGACAGAACAGTAAGAATTTCACTTTAAATAAGTTTCTACAAAATACTAACAATAAATTGCAAGACAAATTCTAATGATATATATCACTTATTTTTATGTTATGTATTAGCAGTGTTTAATATAAACACTGGTATTAGTTAACAAAATATTGTTAATATGGCATAACAGTATAGAAATAACTATATGTACTAGTAAATATTTATATACACATGTTGTCTACAAATTTACTTATACATATAATAAAATATTACAAAAACAAAGTAGGTTAATAAAATAAAATTTATTTTATTTTATTAAAATAAATTTTATTTTATTACGTTTCCTTAAGTTCTCAACATTTTTACCTTTTTAAAACTTGTATATCTACCTATAAACTTATAACATTAACAAATTTTGAAATAAAGTAAAAAGAAAATTTTTAAATTAGACAATGTGTAAAATCTAATAGGATATAGCCTAAAAATTGTGTGTTTTCTTCAGTAGATCGATTACTTAAAATATAATTAGTCACATCTACAATTCGACTTATAAAGTATAAAGGAGAATTTAATTTTTAATATATTAATATATTCAATATATTATATAGATCACTCAGCTTTGGGGGTTGCCAATAACCCTTGATATCCAGGTACAGCATATCTGAAATAATAATTAATTTAATTATCACTAATAATTACTAGTTAGGTAATAGCAGGTAACATAGATTATACCTTATTATTGTTGCAAGGTATTAGAATCAATTCTTTGAATTATTTTATTAGTACGGTTTCATATTAAAAGGATTCTTCTGCAATAAATACTAATCTTTAATTAATAATCTGCCATACTAATCATCGTTAATAATCCATTAGGTAAAAGCAGGGGGGACATATAATTCAAATTTCAATATTTATGATAGTCTCAACTCGACAATAGCGGTAAAATGTACAGGCAAAATTCATAAGGCGTTGAACTAATAATTTTCTGAGAAATTTATGCAGGTGATTTTCAAAGATCGTAGAGACATTGGTTATATAAGAGTGCCGTTAGTATATATAAACTCAATGGTAGAGATCACAAGTAGAAAATGAGACAATATCAGGCACAGAATATATAATAGAGTATCAGGCTTCCAGCGGCAGGTGTCACCACAAAACATAAATAATACAACTTCCTTATCTCATCAAAGAATATTAACGTATCTCATCTCTAATCTCGAGTCTCTGATGATTTGAAAAAAGGAACAAGGTTAGTATGGTGCTTAGGTAGGCTCATTTGCATTATATTTGCTAATTTTCCCATCGAAAGCACGTCAATCATGGCGGGAAGTACTTTTTAATATGCTAATCAGTATAGTAGTATTTTACATAGTATTATATTACATTAATGGTATTTTTTTAGCATTAATATAAATTTTCTATTTATCTGAAACAATTTTATTGTTCAAAACTATTAAAGTACGGTCTGTAAATAGTTGCTCTCTTCTAACTCTTTTCATTGTCAGTGGTTCATTCCGATAATTTCTAGTTTCACTGGTGCTGGCAGTTTCCTAACCTAACATTATTGATCTGGTTCTGATTGCGTTGTTTATGTCGGAGATAATTTCTTTATACTTTATTTTTTGATGGCTTTTCCACAACCTAACGCTCAAAGAGGTAATGATATATATTATTCATATGTTTTCTGTATATCTAACAATGAATTATTTCTTTATTATCAGAATTAGCAAACCGTAAAATACTGGAAGAATTGCAATTAAAGAAACAGTTACTGCTTAAACAAGGTGTTGCCTCGACTTTAAACTCATCCGCACTACCAGTTCTGGGTTCCACAACAGTTCAAAGTACTGACGGTCATTCTATGAATTCTGTTCAAAGAGCTGCTCTACAGACTGCTCATACCCAATCAACTGGTTTCTTCATCTCCCAGGACTCTTCCTTTGGTAATTTAATATTACCTGTGTTACCTCGCTTTGACACAAAGTGAAGTAATGTTCCCCTGTCTAAAATTAAAACATTTAGAAGAGCGTCTCCAATGCATTTCTGAATTCGAAAAACCAAAACTGTTGTTAGAACAGTACGTCACACCGTCTCATTTGGGTTCCCATATGTTATACACAATTCAGGTAGTAAATGTTGAAATTAAGGATAAATATTTATGTTTGTTTACTGAATTTTTTTTCTGAACATTTTTCTTTGTTTCAGTCGCAGTATGGTGATCTAACTAGCAAGCTGGTCGCTGATCTTGGAAGTGGTTGTGGTGCCTTATCTGTAGGTGCCGCTGTTTTAGATGCAGCATTAGTTGTCGGTTTTGAGATAGATTCCGACGCTCTTGATACATTTTCGGAAAACGTTGAGGACCATTATGTTACTAATATAGATGCAGTGCAGTGTGATGTTTTAAAGGATATACCTAACCGGTGCGCTGTATTCCGTATTTTTGTTATATTTTTTTTATTTATTTTTGTTGTTTTAGATTTGTTAAATTATTCGACACTGTTTTGATGAACCCTCCTTTCGGAACTAAACATAATGCAGGGATTGATATGAAGTTTTTAGAAGCAGCAGTTAAGTTGTCGAATAACGCAGTGTATTCTCTTCATAAAACTTCTACGAGGTAAATGCTTTTTTAAATATACAAAATAAAATAACAATTTTATAACTTTTTTTTAAAGGCAACATGTATTGAAGCACGCTGAATCATTAGGCGCCAAAGGAGAAGTATTAGCGGAGTTACGATACGACTTGCCTTCCACTTACAAATTTCATAAGAAGGATTCAGTAGACATACAAGTAGATTTTTATAGGTTCTTAGTATAGGAAGTATTGCCAATAAAAGTGTTATTAATTTTGTCATAAACATTTTTTCGTATAGTGTATATTAAGTGTGAGCAAAATGAGTGCCCAGTACGCCCGTGATAACTGTAAAATAGCCGTTGCTAAAATATTACAGACAATAGGTTGGCATTCTATAAACTCCACACCTCTGGAAGTGTTAACGGACATTTTAGCACGTTACATACACCAAATAAGCGAGATTACAAAAGACTACTCTAACGAATATGGACAAACGGAACCCAACTTGGACCATTTGGGTTTGGCTTTTCATGAAATGGGTATCAATTTACCGGAGCTAGAGGAGTATGTTACTTACGTTAACTTTGCTCCGGGTCCGGCTCCGGTACCAAAATTTCCTATACCGAAGGAAAATAACTTGAATTTCTTAAAACCCGGCAGCAAAGAGGTTGTTACTAGACCGGTGTACATTCATGAACATTTACCACCCATGTATCCCCTCTTGGAAGGGGGAGACAACGAAACGGAGGTTGTAACAGTAAAACAGGAAGTTACAGAGGAAGAATCGACCGATGGAGCTCAGCAGTTCAAAAAACCCGCAGACGTGTCGTCACCAGAATTTAAAAGACCGAAACGGGAAGAAGAAGGTAGCAGACCAACTCGAGAAATAAGTAGCGTCATGATGACTACTTCTGGGTTCCTCTCACCTGCTAGGGAAGGAAAACTCCCCGAAGCTCGAACGCCTGCTCCTCCACCTATTCCCGAACCACCTCCACCCGTAACGTCAAGCCCAATGGAAACTGGTAGAAAAAAAGTTGACAAAAAGAAAGAGAGAATAGGAAAAGAACTGTTCAAACCTATCCCTGAAGAAAAAGTGGTGAAAAAAACCCCTACAATGAAAGACGTAGTGAAGATGAAACAGATGAAAGCTGCCGCTGCAGCTGCCGCAAATGTAGCAGCAAATTCCACCCCGAACGTAGTCCCTCCCAACGTCAATACTCAAAACGAGGTTAAAATCATGCCCATACCGCAGCATAAAGGGTCCCAAAAACAAAACTTCAACAAGGATCTCGCCGCGGCAAAAGCCAAGACCGAGAAATTTAATACTACCATCACTCCGATCCCGATGAAACCTAGATCTCCCCACCCGCCACCAACGCCGATGAGTCAAGTCGATAAACTTTTCACAGAACCGGACAAAAAGAAAGTCAACATATTCAAGAAGATATCAAACGTGAAGGAAAAGCACGAAAACAAGGTGAAAAAGGACATCCGTGCTAATTTATTAATGAATGAAGCCTCGCCTGTGGACATCGTGAACAAAATAACGCATCTTTCTAGTGATATTACTATCGAACCCATCATGAATCCAGTGCCGGTCAGTAGGAGTCCGGATAAACTTGACACTTACTTTGATCACCACTCTCCCATCGGTACTCCATCTACTCCGAAAACACCCGAAATCATCGCTCCGAGCCCGCCACTCCCGAAAGAAAAACGGAAGCGTAAAGATGGAGGCCAGAAAAGAAAGCGAGTTAAAAAGAACCCTAACTTGTTAGAGCCCGACATTATCGATATCACCATGGAGCGACCTAAGACACCCGAAGCACATATCGTACCCCATATGAGACATCAACCTCCGCCTAATCTGCTGTCTCCTACAATACCCTATCCACTTCTAAGGTACAGCGGGCCAGGATTGATACCGAATAATTTAAACGAGTCTTTACCGTTGTTCCCATTCCCGTACTTACCAAACATACCAGATTTTGGTATAAATCCTTATTTCCCATCAATGCCACCCAATATGCCTGCTCAAACAAAACCTCCACCTACGCCAAAAGTAAAGGAACACGTTGAGAAACCTGTTGACATCATACCACAACCGACACCCCCTCCACAACCTATTCCAGTCGAGGAATCTACACCAACTACTTCCACACCTTTGGAAATGAAAGATAAGAAAACAAAAGATCACAAAAAGGAGAAAAAGGACAAAATAAAAAAGAAAAACAAAAAAGACAAAGTAAAAGAAAAATCTGAAAAGAAAAAACTGAAAGAACTAAAGAAAGATAACAAGGAAAAGATTAAAAAAGAGAAGAAAGAAAAGAAAGTGAAGGAAAAAGAGATTCGGGAAGGTGAAAGCCCTATACCGAAAATATTATTGAAAGTCAACTCTCCTTCACCAAGACCAGAGACGCCGGAAAGTACAAGGAAACTTAACATAAAACCCATTGTTAAGAAAGATCAAGAGCCTTCTGTCGAGGAGAAAAAGCGAGACGCTTCTCCTGTTGGCCTAGCAAAGATCTCGGCTCTAGTAACGGGCCCTCCAAAGCCCAAGACTTCCAACCTTTCCCCGGTAGCTCCAGCTGTTGCTGAAAGACCTGTTACAGACGAAACACCGCCTGTACCAGTTCCCAGAACTCCTGGCAGGCCTCGCCTACATCCGGTAAAACCAAAACCTCCCCCGAAACCAAAGAAATTAGAGCAGACCTTCAAGAAAACCGACGAACATGGTAATGAGGTCTGGATATGTCCAGCTTGCGGTCAGCAGGACGATGGCAGACCTATGATTGGTTGCGACGGGTGTGATGCTTGGTACCATTGGGTGTGTGTGGGAATTCAAGTACCACCTGATGAAAATGAAAATTGGTACTGCAAGCCATGCCTGTGTCGGAAGAACGAAGATCTTCAGAGTGACAAAAAGAGGAAGAGAAAAAAGCGCGATAAAAAGGAACATTGAATATTCCTGAACGAGGTGAGAGCTTTTTGACTGTTTCGTTAGTCTCTATCTTTTCTTCACTTTTTTTGTAAAAATTATGACAGGAACAACAACAAAATGTATAAGAAAAGTTTTATCGCTAAAAAGTATGATGAATTGTTGAAATAGTTTCTGTAAATATATGTTTATAAAAATTGTATATTGAATCATGATAATATCAATCATCTTTTAAAATTAGAATAAACTTTTTTCTATCTGCATTATGGGATATAAGCGATACAACTTAATTTTTGTAATATTAACACGTTTTTGTACATACATACATAATATTAATTTCTATTAATTTACATCCACAATCTTTATGGAAAATTTTACATTAATTATTTTACTGTTATTTATAAGCAAAGTTTTCAATTATGGTCTTTACTGTTATATTAGAATAGATATATTTACAAATAAATATAAGTTTATAGTAATACGTTTTTGTCTTTTGATTAAACAAATCCAGTGGTGTAACCAGAAATTTATCTAGGGGGGGAGGATCACAGAACATTGGAGTACCTAGTAATTAAAAGAAGTAAAGTAATGTTTTATTATAATGAAATAAAAAAGAATTGTTAAAAAAGATTTTGCAAATTCAACGCTAAAAAGATATAACAGGTTTTGGATTTACAATTTTGTCGAAGTTATAGTTTCTTAGTAGGCATGCTCTTCATTTGTTTTTTATTTACCGAATAATATGTATACCGACCTGAAATGTTACGTAACCTCATTTATGCAACGGAGTTAGTACTGCAAGCCACATTTTTGTTGAAAGAGCGAAGATCTTCAGAGTGACAAAAAGGGTAAGAGGGAAAAGCGCAATAAAAAGTAACATTGAATATTCCTTATGAAGTAAGAACTTTTTGGTTGTTTCATTAATTTCTGTTGATCATTTTATTCACTTTTTGGTAAAAATTATGACAAGAAAATTTTTGTTGCTGAAAAGTATAATGAATTGTTGAAGTCAATAAGTAAGAAACATATGTTTTATTAAATAAATCATTAAATGTGCATATTTTGTAATTATTCGAGACACTGAATAATTGCAAAATATATATATTTGAAAAATTAGCTTTTTTTATTCGAAAAATAATAAATTAATAAATAATTGTTACTACAATGTTTGTGAAATTTGAAGTCTAAAAACCATAACAGGCTTAGGATTTACAATTTTGCAGATATAGAAACATTTTTCATTTGTTTTTTACTTACTTAATAGGCTTGTAAATCTATAATAATTAGAACACCCTGTAATATTAATAACCATTGAATAAAAAAATAATAGTAAATTTAAATTTTAAAACTGTGTTTTGGTAATAGGCAGATTTTAGTAAAAAAAATTCAATTTAGTTTATATTTAAAAAAAATGTATTTTAAAACAATACAAGCTTTAAAACATCACTCGAATTTAATTCCTTGTGCCAGTGGCAAGTCTTTTGAGTGGTTGATGGTAATCGTGGATCTTCTCATGTACTGCTTCCATGCGTCGCTACCAGACTCCCTACCACCACCTGTGGCCTTTTCACCACCAAACGCTCCACCTATTTCTGCTCCGGAAGTGGGTATGTTTACATTTACTATTCCGCAGTCTGAACCTTTGGGTCCTATCCACTAGTAAAGGCAAATTGTAAAATAAAAATTAAATAAACAGTATAGCAAATTGAATATACAGGCTGTTTAAGAAAACATCTGTCAAATTTTAACCCTGTATCTCTCAAAAAAAAATGAGCCTTCGTAATGGAGATATACAGGCTGTATCACATAAGAGGACCACACCCATGTTTCTTGCTTAATATGCGAGACACGTCAAAATTGTTTTTTGTTGCATTTTTGGAGGCCTTTATGCTCGTAAAAACAAATTTGAGATCCATGGCCAACTTTATGAGCAATAACAAAAAAACCTGTTAAGTGCCCAAACTTTAAGGCTGTCTAACTTTTTTATTTTAAGAGATAGACTTATTGGTAATAAATTTTTATTGCAAAATTGATACCTTCCACTTGATATAAACAGATTTTTTAAATATCGTATGTGGTTCGCTGCGCCCTCTAATATACACTAAGATTCTTATACTATATGATTTTTGCCATAATTCGATATTTTGGTTTTTCACCTGTGTCTGGGGCCACTCTAACAAAATATTGGTAAAAAATATAGTAACCCTCTGGTTTTTTTAAATATTTGAGCATGATTCCTAATTCAATAACAAAAATTACACGGTAACTTTTTGTTTCTAATGAACGGTTTTGTATATCAAAATAGTTTTTTCGTAATATTTCAAAAAGGAAGCATCAGTGGAAAAAAATACAAGGGAGAGTTATTGTGCAATTTTAGTTGCTGAATTGGGAAACATGCTCAAATTTGAAAGTTTTGAAAGCAGAGACTTACTATACTCGGGACAAGAATTCAGACGACTTACGTCATACGAACAAATGAATAATTCTTTATATTTTCATCAAAATATTTAAGAAACTGCAACTGATAGTAATAAAACTATATACTACACTAAAAGTTTGCATTATATGTTGCACTAAATTGCAAAAAATGATTGTTTTTAACGCAACCAAATATCGAAAATTACGTTGACAATAAAAACAAATGTGTAACGTCAGCCGTGACGTAAGACGTCTGAATTCTTGACGCGAGTATATCTTTTTTGTACCGATACTCTGTTAGAGGTGGTCTCAGGTAAGTCGCTGGTCAAAAACTAAAATACCCAATTATGTTATAAATATTGCATTAATAGACTCATAATGTGTACCGAGCTTAATTAAAATCGAATACGGATAGAGGAGAAATTTTTCAATACCCTGTACCTTCACAATGAAGCCTAAGAGGATGTCTAAGTGAACGTTTCTTCTTGTTATTGAATTAGAAATGTAAGGCTAAAATTTGGTGAATGTTTGTTAAACAGCCTGAATATTAGAGTGTCCCCAGATAAGTGTAACGACTCTTATTGCAAGAAACAAAAAATGTTGAAAAGTGGCTTTCTGAAATTCAGCTTTACTTTTTTGTAAAATAAAATCTGTTTGTGATTTAAAATCTGCAAAATTCAATGAGCCATAAAAATTTTGAAAAATCGTTCATTTATATAAAAAATGGAAAAATGAAAGACCAAGTATTTGTCCAAAGCTTCAATGTACCTTCTTTATATGAGATACAATACAAGGTTTTATTTAGAAAAGCTTCTCATAGGTGATGTGTCCTAGGCCTACTTTGAGAAAAATCTCTCATCAAGCAAAACAAAGTAAGCCTAGGACTTTAAAATTACACAAATACTTGGTACTTCATTCTGAAAAACATTTCTTAATAAAAATATTTTTTTTTACCAAAATAATACTTTTTTGATGAAAATTATCATTTTTTTTTACAATATTTTTAAATTTTTTGTTTGAATTAATAAAATATAATCACTTACCTCAAATATATTCCCTATACTTTGTGTAAATATGCTTGATGATAATCCTTGGGGTACTTCGTTATTCCATGCGATAGCTTCTTGAACACTTTCGGCTTCTAACACGTACACTATAGGCGCAAAACATTCATTATGTACAAGAGGACTGTCGTGTTTCAGACCGCTTACTATTGTTGGCTCAACGAAATAGCCTGGCCTTTCAAGTACCTGCATAAAGAAAGTTAATAATTGTATTTATATACTCAGTAAAGTAGATTTTGTACTATGAATCAAAGGTATGTACTTCTTATACCTTTCCACCAAATTCAATTTTGCCACCTTGCTTTTGTATTTCTGTCACGGTCTGTTTATATTTTTCTAAAGACTGTTCACTGTGAAGTGGTCCAATGAGAGTATTTTCATCCAAAGCATCCCCTATCCTACTTAAAACCTGTCCGTAAGCCTGTCTCAGACGTGCGAGTACTTCACTGTACACCTAAAGTACACTTTTTTATTTAAAAAAAGTTGAAATAACTTCGCCACTTACTTTTTTGTGAAGTATCAATCTTCGAGTTGACGTACACCTTTGCCCGGCTGTGCCTACACAAGCGAATAAGGTTGCTTGTACCACCATGTTTAGGTCTGCATCGTCTGCTACGATTATAGCATTGTTGCCACCGAGTTCCAGCAAATGTTTGCCGAATCGTTTTTGAACCTCCACGCCTACCTAAAATACAAATAAATACAGAAACTGTATGTAGTTTTCTTTATTAAATTACCTGTTGTCCAACATAGGTGCTTCCGGTGAATGACAACAATTTAATTCTCTTATCTGCTGCCATTGCTTTGCCTATGTCAGAACCTCCACAGCACAATGTGGCCACGCCACCAGGAAGACCATTGTTTTTTAGTACGTCAGCCACAATTTTGGTAGTAGCTACTGACACTAAGGGTGTTGACTCTGCGCTTTTCCATAAGATCGTGTCACCACAAACCTAAAATTGCAGGGGAATGTAGGTAAAAAAAACGAATTTTTTTATTTGGTTTACCATGGCAATGGCACTATTCCATCCGTAAACAGCGATGGGAAAATTGAAGGCGGATATTACCCCGATGGGTCCTAGAGGGTTCCATTTTTCCAGCAAAACATGACCGGGTCGTTCTGAAGGAAATATAGCACCTGCTAGAGTTCTGGAAAGACCTACCGCATAGTCACATATATCTACGTATTCTTGAACTTCTCCAATACCTTCTGGTAAGATTTTACCTGAAATATATCTATTAATAACCTGCGACCTTAAACAGTATTAACGTTACCCATTTCAATCGAGACCAATTCTCCTAAAGGAATAAGTTTGCTCCGAAGAGCGTCTCCAATTTGACGTACAACTTCTCCTCTTTTGGGTGCAGGAAGATCTGCCCATACGTTCCAAGCGGAAATTGAGGATTGGATGCAAGACTCATAATCGGATGCATTTCCCTGTTTCACTTCTGCGATAACTTTGCCATTACTTGGGCAAATTGATTGGATTAGCTATAAATTAATTGTTTGCTATTATGAAAACTTTAAATAAAAAACATTATATTTTACCTGCCCCGAACCCTTCCATGCTCCATCAAAGACTCCCAAGTTGGTTTCCTGTAGCCCTAATTCTTTCAAAAATGAATATTTTGAGTCATTTATAAGATATTCTGATTTAGATACAGCCATTGTTCTTAAGGCTATGTAATTTCTGAAAAGAGAAAATAGTTTGAGTGATTTGCTATTTACTGCTACATGCATTGCTGTTTATTTCTTTTGTTATAAATTGTGTTAACATTTCTTCAGTTTTGTTTGCTGATACTATTTACTTTCATTGTGTAATAAGATGTTTATTGTATAAATGATTCCATGGGGTTATCAACAAGTGTCAAATGTATTACTGATAAATAATTTGTTTATATCTATAATATTATTTCACCAAGGAATACCTAATTATTTTAACTATTAAAGAATAAAGACAGGATTAGCATTGAAATTGGAAATTCTTATTGTTAATATAGTTAAGTACACTTTTTGTACATTCTGAGTTAATATTATAAACAGAATGTGATAAGATAATATATTAACAAATCAATCATATCTCAGGATGAAGCTAATAACGATTATTATATTATTACTATTAGACATTATTAAAACGATATCTAATTACAGGTGTTTCCACCTGAACATTTTACTTGTACTTTTATTGTTTCTTTGTAAACACCCTGTATATATACGTATATTTACTATACAATCGTATTATAATCATAAATACAATTCTTTTAACGGACAAATCAAATAACGTATTATATGAATATAAGTATAGATTGTTCAACTATGTAATTATTGTAATTGATTTTATAAATAATTATTGTAAGATAAAAAAACTGAAATTTGAAATGTATTGAGGGTTGCAGAAGTGACTGTTACGAGACAAAGATAGATAATGCTGAATTCTGAATTCTTATTCTTCTTCTGGCAGTGGCCTTTAGGAAATATCAACAAAAGCAGTAACTGTGCAGTAACCACTTAACTTGACACTTGTAAATTAAAAAAAACTGTTAAACATAACCTCTTCAATTTTTAGTTTATTTTAGAACCAATTATACCTATTACCGTAGAATGAGTTTGACGAGTAGGAATCGTCTTAGTATTTTAGATAAACCTTTAAGCAGGGGCAAAGGCGAAGTTTCTTTAAGTTGTTTTGCTCTGTTGTTCTCAGAAGTCGTGCAATATTGCCAGAACAAGTCTCAAACTGTCCCAGAACTGCAAAACAGGTACATGAAAACATAATTATGTTCTGCATTTGTCTCTGAAATAGGTAGCTAAAAATTTATATTTTTTAGATTGCACGAATTAGGTCGAAAGGTAGGCATTAAACTCATTGATCTGTACTTTGTACGTGAAAAAAATGGAAAAAGGGAGATAAAGTTACTCAACATATTGCTTTTTGTTAAGTCTACTCTATGGAAGGTAAGTTAAAGTTGTATTTTACTAAATTAACAATGAATGAACCTTATCATTCATGTAGGCGTTGTTTGGGAGAGAAGCAGACAAACTAGAGCATTCCAACGATGATGAAAATACTTATTATTTAATGGAAAAGGACCCTCTCGTGAATCGATTTATCTCTGTACCTCGTGATAAAAGTAGTCTCAATTGTGCCGTATTTATAGCTGGAATTGTTGAGGCTGTGCTGACAGGAACTGGCTTTGTAAGTGTATTTAATAATTTTATAAATATCGAACAATATAAAATTATAATTATGAGATAACTGAGTTATTACAAAATAAATGAATAATCTGGACATATTTTATTACAGACTGCTAAGGTAACTGCCCATTGGCATAAAGGAACTACCTATATGGTAAAATTTGACGATGCTGTTGTGGCAAGGGACAAGCAGTTGGAAGAAAGATAGGCGAAGGAAATATTTAGCAATATTATAATAATTATTTTTATGTTATGTATTGTTATTTTTTTATTATACAGTATCAGTATAAATTAATAAATATAGTTGTTTGAACGATTTTTATCCACATTGTTTTGATGTTAATCCTGTTTACTGCTTTCGCATCCAAATAGTTATTATATTTTAAAGAGGTTTGCTCAAAATCAGTAAGTAAATATATGTATTATCTATCTTCATATAATTTGTAATAACTATACAATGAATAGGATTGTAAATATGTGTTTATTGTTTATTTATCACTTAAATACCTACAATCAAATACTTAGGAATGATTAAGTGATTGTCTAATAGTAATTAGTAACAGTTAAACATGTGTCATTCTTCATTACCTCTCCTAATTACATAATTTTTTAAGTACTCTTATGCAATAATTTATTCATGAAGCTATTTTAACTGTTGTTGCACATTATTATTTGAATGAGGGTCACACTTGAAAATTCATATTATCCGACTAATTTTAAATTCTTAATAGAATTAGATAGATATCCCATCTCTTCTTTCCTCCTAGATGACGTCACATAGAATCTCTATAACGTCATTTATAAAATGATTGTTTTCTATTTACTCAATTTATGCGTGTCCCATAACTCTGCAAAATTAAAGCTTTCAAAGATCAATTGCTATTCGACAAAATGTAAACACATGAACACATACCTGTACATAGTAATAATTAAAATCTGTTTCTCAATTAATGTAAACAAATATTCAATAAGCTTGTTTATGTAGGTACTACAAAAATTTCGTTTGGTTCTTGAAAATAAATATTTGACTTTATTTAATCCTATAAATACATATTTCAGAATATTTAGTGACTCTATACAGGATGTCCGGGAAAATGTGGGTGCATATAGAACACGAAAGAGTAAGATGACAAGTTCTTATAAACAAAATTTCTATAGGCCCTCCCTACGGAGGTATGTGTCCCTGAAGGACGCCGCTGGAAACCGGTTTTTCTTGAAGAACTTTTAATAAAGTACTTAATATAATTCAATGCTCCTGGTAAACTAATAAAGCTAAATATGTTTCAGGGACACTATTTTAAGAGGTCCTTACTAGTGTTCATCACCTTAAATTTTTATTAAATTATATTAAGTCCTTTAAAAGTTATTCAAGAAAAACCGATTTCAAGCGGCGTCCTTCAGGGACACATAGGGAGGGCTTGTAGGAAAAAAATTATAGTAACTTGTCATCTTATTTTTTCATGTTCTATCTGCACCCGAGAGATTTCCTACATTTTCCCGATAGGTATGTACATATAATCAAAATTATTAAATTTTCAACATGCAACAGGGTTGTGCATAGAGATGAGCTTATCCCCTCCTCTAACTTTTATACCAAATGCAGAAAAATGTAAAAAATAATTAAATTTTTTTTTATAAATTATAGTCTTTAATGAGCTTCTATGTTTTTCATGGAGGTAAGCTTGTCCCTTTTGCACCGAATGCAGAATAGTGTAAACAAATATTTCAATTTTTTTTGTATTAATTATTGTTTTTAATCACTTCATGTTTTTTATTTAACCTTGCTCCCTCTAATAACTTTTCTGTTATCAAATAAGAAAGGTACTTTTTGTTATTTATTTTTATAGCTTCCAATTATTTGTTTTTGCTGTGAAATTTTCTGTAGACGCAGTTTTTATATATAAATGTATATTATAGAAATAAAATTGTATATTTGAATTTCTGAAAATGAGTAACGTTATTCCTTCGCATCGCAACCCGTCTACAAAAATATGTGTGGACATCTATAGTGCTAGCAGTGGCGGTTCGTCGTACGAAGCAACTGAGGCCGGGCCTCACTGTAAAATTTGGCTTGCACTGTATATTTTAATACCCCATAATTTCCAATCCGATTGCCTACTACACTTATCAAAAATCAATGTAACGAAATAAAATAATTGCTTCAATCTTAGCTCTCGTATGTATATATATATATATATATATATATAACGTACCTCTGGTTTACATTTCAATATCCCGCCGTTTCTGTTTGTACCCGAATGGGGAGTCCGGGTCACCTCGTGCAGCTACCACGAACCGCCACTGGGTGCTAGGATATTGTAAACATGAAATACGTACATATCTATATTGGAAATACCTTTACCTTTTAATAAAACAAATACTCTCAACAGGTGAATAAATATTCCTATAATGTGAAGGATATATTTGAATTAAAAAATTAATTAATCATATTTGCTATGATAAATGCGCGAGCGTCAAGCGAATGTATAGAATCGGCTATTAGTATTTCCCCTAGTTTTTCTACAGTATCTACAAATTGCTTCCATGTAGCCATTTTTAAATATGTATAGAATTTTTCTAATACAGAAATTCTTCGTAGTTATCGTATATTAATAGTTTCTCCTAAAAACGACAATCATCTGCAATAAAACGTAAAAAACGAAAAATTTTATAGTAATCCGTAGTAAATACTTATTTTTAATGTTTTGTAATTAACATTAATTGTATCAAGAAAAGCCTTTTACAAATATATTTTCATATAACAAAATTTTAATCGACACGCAACTACCGTCGCTGCGGTAATTGGGTGTCTCTGTTTTTGCCTTGTTTGTCATAGCTTTCCTTTATTTGAGCATCTTTTTAATGTAACTAATATTCATTTTTTTCTTTCTTGATTAGATATATTGCTGCGAAAATATATGCGCAATTAGTATAATATTACATCAGAAAAACAACTGTCAGCAATACATCAGTCTGTCACCTACGCCATATACAAAGTAGTCAACAATTCTTTCTTTTAACAATTGCTTCCGTTATGTTGAGCTCAATAAAAAGTGTGTGAGTAGCCACTCCCAAGCATTACCTTGCTACTTGTCGGTTTTTAATGTGCAATAAAGCTGTTCACGTCCTGATATATACGTCATTATAATATTTAATAATATTTTAGTGGTGCAAAAAACTACACGGATTGATAGTCATAAAAAAAATTCGATTGTTATCTCACATTCACTAAGGAACTGAACTGATTCAGCATATTTGAAGGAAAAAAAAATGTAGCACCCAGTACCTATTGCTATACCTGAATGTTTCCTTTTATTCTTGCTCAGTTTACTCTTGTTTAAATTATTGTTTACTTAATTTAACACCTGTTCAGGAGAATGATCGGATATACAGGGTTACACTGTATCAAAAACATTTTTTTCTCGTTTTCGAAATGAAATTTTTATTTTGAGTAATATTCGTTGTTTTGGTACAAATTATCGATTTGGAGATTTAAATAATTTTTTAATTTACAAAATTGTTAAAATGCCAACCCTCTACCGTGATTTTTTGTAAATATCATATTTTGAAAAGTATTTCTCCAATTGAACTGAAAAATTAAGAAAATTGATATGTTTTGGAGATCGAAAATTTTGAAAATGGTTGATATTGTTTATCTAAGTTTTTTCTTCTTTGATTCACTGATAAACTTATAACATAAAATACATTGGGTCCTGAACTAAATCGATAGCAAATTCTAGGGATAATTTCATATCGATTTGACATAAATCGTCTCATCCAAAAATGCCTAAGGTTCTTTTTCAAGATGGCCCTTTGATTTTTTCATTGTTGAGATCGCTGTTTGTCTAGAAAGATCAAACTTAGGTTACGTATGTGTTAACGCTCATAAGAACAGCTTTTTGATATAAAAATGATCTTTAACTGAGTGATTTTTAATTTTATATTTGTTATCTTTTTGGTATTTTTAATATCAATATCGAAAAGTTCAAAATATTCTATATTAACAGAGTATCCTTGAGTGGCTATATAGGATTAACCATACGCTACAAAAATCTATTTGAAATGGTCATCTTTAAAGAGTCCTGCTTCCCCTAGATAGCATTTTTGGATGAGACGATTTATGTCATTCCTAAAATTCGCTGTCGTCGTTTGTCGGTTTAGTTTCCGGTCACCCTGTATAGTATTTTTTGTTTAAATATATTAGTGCGTTTAGTTAACGTTTGAACCATCCATGTGACGCGACACATGAATTAAAATGGAAATCTAAGTAAATACGTTTTAGGCTTGAAATGTCTTCCTCATTTTAAGGCACGTTGCGATCTTTCTTGTCCATGACCTTCATACGTTGGGTTCACTCTACCGATGTGTCACAAACGTTGAATAATATCTTGCTCTGTTTGAAATGATATTCAAAAATAATTTAATACAAATTAACACAAATCAGTAATCATAGTCGTTGAGATTTTGATTTTTTTTAAAAATTTAAGGTTCATACTACAATTTTCTATTATTACTTCAGTGTACCTTTATACAAATTTATATATTAATAAACGATATTCAATAACTGTTGAGTTTTGTATAGGTGACATAACAGATACAAAAAGCATTTGTTGTTGATTGAGAAAGTTTTATTATTAAATACGTACATATGCCTGTTTTAAATCATTAATCATTCATGAAAATGGGTAATGATTGGCCACTAAAATTTTTAAATATATAGCTCTGACGTTTCTCCCACTTAAGTCACCCAGCCTCCGGAAAACAGACGGCTTTGCGCAAGTAAAATTTAATCTTTGGTATCTCTATCCTTTCCAACTCCTTTGGTCACAACATAACAACCCGGACAACCATTATAGAACAATACGCTTTAAGTATTTAATTTTCGATATTTCCCTCATATAAATATTAGCATATCACACCATGTTTTTTTAATAATGAGCTGCATTAATTCAACACAGAAAATTATGTTAACGTAGATTAAAACCATGTAAAGCCGAACATTGAAAATGCCAGGCGATCTTTCAACAGCTATTTTTTATCAAGTATGTGCGGTGAATCTTTTATAAAAAAATATGTAACTACAATTATTGTAGTTTATAATCTATTTAAGTCATAGAATAGAAACGGCCATGAAATACCATTGGAAATATAGGTCATATTCTAAGAAGACACCTGATTAAACCGCAAACAAAAGTGAAGCGGATGTATTTAGCAGATTTTAATAACCGACTTTCAACAAAGGGTTACAAGATATTATCGAACTGAATAATTGGTTTTACCAAAAAAGAGGTGGGTACAGATCTGCATTTTTCTCTACCTACATATTTTCGATTAGATACGATCCTGTTATTTTGCAATTGGGTTGACTTGGTTTATGGTAGATAATTTTTAATTCAAAATCTTAATATATAGGTTGTCCCAAGATTCTACTACCAAAAATAAAAAGGAAAGTCGGAAAACACCCATTAACAAAGCTAAGGCGTCTTGATAATATAATAATAATAATCTTTATTTCACTTTAGCTGTAAGATGTACATATAGATTGTAACAAGTCATACAAATACACACCTTAACTAATATCTAAACACATGCAATGAAAGCAGATAATACAATATAGTATAATGATATAAAACAAAAGACTGATGATGAATGAAAAATAATTAATTAATTAGGTGTTCTGAACTACCTCACGCAAAGTATAAAAGCATTTACTCACAAGGTATTTCATCAAATTTTTTTTAACAAAGAAAAACTCGCAATTTTTTAAATTTAATGATAGTTTGTTAAAAATAGTTGAACACAAGACATAAGGGCTTTACCTAAAAAGTGAAAGGTTATAATTACTTATGGAAATATGATTAGCTGTGCGTATATTATATGTATATTTGTTAGCATTTGACGCAAATTTATTTCTGTTTTTATAAACAAAACATGCTGCCTCAAATGCAAGAATTGAGTGTAATGTTAATAAATTATTTCGTTTAAAAACTGGTCGGCAAAAATGATTTTTTTCTGTAAAATAAAGACTTTCTATGTCTGCACCAACACTCCAAAGAATAATCAAATACCTTGGGTGTCAATAAACAAGACCATAATACACGTTTACCAATTCTGGTTTAGATAGGACTGGCTTCTGGTTTCGTATGGAGAAAAATGAGTTTAACTTGCTACAAATTAAATCTATATGGTTAGACCAGGTATAAGTTTGCTCTAACAATAAGCCCAGAAATTTTATTACAGAAGATTGAGGAAGCGTGTTTCTGTGACTAACAATCAGTGTAGGTTGTTCACGTCGTTTAAAAAATTGTATATATGTCGATTTTTGGAGATTCAATACCAATTTATTATTTTTACACCACGAGCATAATTTATCTATCAATTTGCATGCCTTCATTTAATTCTGCAGCGGATTCGGATGCTAACCCAACAGTGACATCATCTGCAGATAGAATTAATTAGATGTTTTTTGTCAGATGATGCTCCAAATCATTCAGAAACATGAGGAATAGGAGTGGAGACAATACTTCACCTTGAGGTAGCCCAGTACTGATATGTTTGCACTTGGAAAAATTGTTATCTATTTTAATAAAGATTTGTCGATCACTTATAAAAGATCTCAAAACCTCACATACGTTACCTCTAACTCCCAGCGTTTCAATCTTTTTTATTAAGAATTCATGATTTACAGAATCAAAGGCTCTGGTTAAATCAAAAATACTAGATGTGAAGTGATCGCAGAATATATTAGCAACCACCTTTGGATTACTTTCTAGCTTATTGTTATGCATTATGCATAACAAATTTGTGTTATGGTTTTTTTTTATTACCAGTAAGGTCTTTAACAATTTTCCAGCAGGTTCTGTTTACGTTAGTTAAATTTTTTATTTTATTATAATAAAAGCATCATTTTGACTCTATGATTATTTGATTAAATTTCTTTTTTTCATCTAGATAGTTCATTTTAACTGATTCTGAATTTGTGTTTTTATACAGCCAAAAAAGGTTAATCAAAACAGAAATAAAATAAATTCCATAAATAATTATAATCCCTCTGTGGATCATTAATTTGATACAACTGACTGAAATCGGTATTTGAGAGCATAAGGCTCATATTATATAAGTTACATTGCGAAGTATTTCTTTTCCAAACTAATGGTTGGTGCAAAAATAATGACCGTTTTCAAACAGCTACATACATTTTTGCCAACGAGAAACAAGTTTATTTATTCCGGTAGCATAAAAATCCGGCGTTCTGGAGGCGATGAAGTCGTCGAAGGCCGATTCGGCATCATCTCGGCTTTTGAAGCATTTCTCGCGCAGGCAGTTGTCGTAGAGAATCCACTTCTCATCGCACGTTACGATCTGGTCGAGAAAAGGGTCGTTTTTGTTGCGCTGAAGAAGGGCTGACGACACCTCAAAACGACGATTTCTTTGATTTTCGTTCAAATCGTGAGGCACCCATTTATCGAGCTTCTTTGACTTCCCTATTTGCTTCAGATGACGTAGGACTGTTGAGTGATCGACGTTGAGTTCTTGTGCGACTTCTCGTGTGGTTTTGCGAGGATCGGCTTCGATCAAGGCTTTCAATTCGTCATTGTCAACCTCAGATGGGCGGCCACGACCCTCTTCATCTTCAAGACTGGTATCACATGCACGAAACTTTTCAAACCATCTACGGGTGGTACGTTCGGAAGCACTATCCTCGCCCCATGCTTTATTGACATTTCGTGTCGTCTCCGCAGCATTGTGGCCAAGTTTGAACTCGTGAAGCAAAATAATGTGAATTTCCTTCTTTGAGAGCATCGTAAAAAATGATCTGAAATCAGAGACGTATGACGATAATAAAAAGATAACTAAACTAAAAGATAGAGCGAAAAACGCGCTTTAAAACGACATATAACATGACCACATTCATTAAAAAATTTATTCAGAAATTCATACATAAAAATAAACAATGTAGAAACGGCCATTATTTTTGCACCAACAATACAATAGGCCTTTGGAGAGGCAAATCATAATTTAGATCAAAATTACATATTTGCATTTTATGATCAGAGTAATCAATGTCTATATTTGAACTAGCAAGATGAGTTATGTTAGATGCTATATAATCACAAGCTTTTGCTGCCATTAAAACAACGAGTAGGCTCCAGCGGCAGATTTGATTTTATATCAAAGCTCTCAAAGATCATTCAGTAGCGACCTTTTGATATTGTTCACTAGGTTGTTCATATTAATGTCCCCGCATAATATGATATTTTGAAAATCCTTTGCAATTGTATTTAGTATGTTACTTAGTAATAACAAAGAAGTTTTCAATTCTAACGCTATTTACCGTCTGGAAGGTCTGGTATCTGTGTTTGGTGATGCTGATATTTTTTGTTTGGCACGAAAAAGGAATCGTCTTATGTCAACGCCATAAGGCCAGTAAGCAGGGTCATAAAGTTTGTTCAAGCATTCAAATGGAAATCCTGATTTGAAATATGTGTGGTTTCCATGAAATGAGTGGAATTTTTCGGAAGAGCTTTTTGTAATGTCCACATCATTTTGAATGTATTCGAGAATATCATTGACCTCTACATCTTCATTTTTAAATTTGCTTAAATGTAACCAGGCCTTTTTCTCTACACCACTGAGTTTACTATTTTGTTGTGGTGTTGTGGTTGTTGTGTTGCTTAGCTACTAAAAAGGGGCCAGAATGTGTTCTTTTCTAAATATATCAAAAACAATAATTGTATCATCATTAGACAACAAATATAGTGTTACAAAAATATTTTTGCACAAATAGTCATAGGCGTGGCAAACAGGGAGAGGGGGAGGAATTGGGTTTTGGGTATATTGTTGCTCTAACTTTTTGTATCATGAGATTTTCTCAGACTAAAAAATTAAAAATTTTGCTGAATTTTACATGAAAAAAATACTCATATTTCATTTTGATAAACTACTCATTTTCGAGTAATATTAATTAAAAAATGTTGCGAGATCACAAAAGTTTCAGATGGAAGCCAAAAATAGTCAAAATATATTTGAGACATATTAAATGTATTTCAGTAATATAATTATTTGTATTTTTTTAAATTTTAATATAGTCTATTAATAGGTACCTCAAAACATTTTTAAAACATCTGTGACATGTATCAAACTGACGAATACCTGGTCATAGTCTACTAGGGACAATTTAACCGTTTGCATATCATATTTAATGTTCTTGTGGTATGTCGCAAAATTTTTAAATTAATATTACTCGAAAAGGAACAATTTATCGAAATAAAACAATAGTATATTTTTTTGCAAATCGTTCAAAACTTTTAATTTTTTGATCTGACGGCAAACATCTCACATCTATTTATCCAATAACTTCTCATCACTTTGCTGCACCTATAACTAATTATACGGAATTGAATTTAAAATATTAGATCCCCAAGTAGCATTATAGTTAGTATTGGGATCATTCGAGCGAAAAATAAGCATCATTCGGTTATCAGTTACATGAGTAATAAATTATTTATTTGATTTTTTTTACTATTCACTAAGTAGGCTTCCACCTTTTCATATGCGTAAGGACAATGACAATCTTTTTAAATTCTCAAGTAAAGACATTCTTTGCTTTGTCGAAAAACAGATACATCAATTTACGTCGTATTTAAACTTTTTTTATTTTTACATATTTGTCTTTGTGTCCCGATAATTATATTTTAATATGAATTTAATCATTTTCTCCAAGTAATGACATTTCTAGTAAAAGTAAGGATGGAAGGACACAGAGGCAGCAGTAATAAGAACTGTCCTTTCGAAGTAAAGGACAGGTGGCAACCCTACTGTTCATTTACAATTTGGTGTTTGAGTAGCTGCCTCTAAAAAAGTCTACGCAATAAAACCGTTTCTATCATGTGGCAGTGATTTTGGCAATATACTTTAAAGTCTTCAGGGTCGTGATACTCAATTTCAAATTTTATTACTTTATCCCGATGCGTTTTGGCAATATTTGGAAAAATATCAAATTTTAGGGGTCTCCGTTAGGGGGCATTTATCGACCTATGACCTATATTTATATAACTATTTTTTTATTTTTAATCGTAAAATCCAAAATTAATCTATGTCACCCGAATTTCGGGACACCCTTTATGATTAAAGTTAATATTTTTTTTACTTTATTTGTGATTTACTGTATAGTTTTTATCAACATATCTAAAAACAATAAAATGTTCAATTGGGTGGTTCCGTCTTATACGTTTTAACCTTCATTGAGTGAAAGATAAAAAAAACATAGGTGTCTCTGAGAAATAGCTTTCATTCAGAGTATGGTACATTTACTTTCATTTTAGGACTTTAATGGTATATTTTTTCAATGTCACAACCTTCACTGGAAAGTCTAAACGTCCCGTATATTGCACTCCTGTGATATGCATGCATAAAAGACTTTTTGACGAAGTACTTTTTTTATTAATTAAATGAAAAATAACCAAATATGTCATGGATTTATGAAACAAGGTTTCAATAATTATTAATTCAACATTAAACGAAATAGCCAGTGATGTAGCAGAACAATTTTCTGAATTAGTAAATGATAAGTATATTTTCTATAGGCGAATGCCCCACTGTAAAACTTTTGTATACTTACAAATATTTCAACAAATAAACATGATTATTATATTATTGCCATATTATTATTATATTTATTCTTGTATTACATTGCACTAGAATTAATAAATAAGTAACTAATAATTTAAATAAACTTTCGAATTCGGTCTTTGTAGGCTATTTCTCCGGAACGGAAACGGCATTCTTGCTCACTTCTTTCTTTATACACAAAGTAACCAAAGGATGCCATCGGTACGATCATGGTGAATATTCCAATAAGGGCATTTTTCAGCGTGGGTTTGAAGTATTGGAATTGATAAACTTTCATGGATACGTAACGCTGTATGGCAGGATCAAACTAGAAACAATACATAGTTTAGAAATATTGCGCAATAAAGAACCTGATGTTTTTGTTAGCGATCTAAAATAGAAATATTAAATGTTTTTAAATAAAATAAATTGCTACGGTTACAAGTACTAATATTTTTATTCCAATTTGAAAGTATATGCAGTATATACAGACCCTTTACAAATAGAACTTTGTAAAAACAATCAAGAAGGGTAGTTCACAAATGATTTAAAGCATGACCTTGCACAAGGTAAAATTTGTCCACCGACATGTGCACACATTTGGACCAATATTAACCATTTTCTACGAACTAATACAGATGTTTCTGGTTCTTGTTCGTTTTGAATTCGTAAGTTATTGGCAGTAATAATAATAATAATATCTCTACTCCTCATTCTAATCACAGGGATTAGCCCAGAAGTCGGAGACTTGTGCGGGAGGGGGGGCGGCATGTTATTATTAAGCAGGCCGCATTTGCGCCCAGGAACGACTTACGTTGGTAGACCCTAACCACTATTCAGTGCAGGAATGAGGAAAACATGGAAAACCTCATTAATTAGGGGGGTAGTCAAATGTCAACCGGTATCAATCTCTCACATTGACCCAAGCTACCATACCCGCAGAGAGGGTGCTAATCCTCTCCACGAATATAGCGTATATGCGGTCTACCGGCAACTGGGCTCGAACCAACTCCGATCTAGTCGCCTCGATTCAAGTACTGACGCCTTAAACCGCGCGACTCTGACCGACCTAGTAGCTATGAGACTTTCGCGTAAATCACCAAATGGGATTTTCAGTATTTTGATGTAGCAGTTACAAAATTTAATTCGATAAGAGAATATCGTTTGATATTTACACTGTACATGATACGAATATATTTGAGCCTCGTGTATGATACGCCACACTGTTGATTGGGACATTCCTTGCACTTGTCGAGCGATTTACCTCTTCAACAATCTCTAAAATGTGTTCCTCAGATGCTGCAATATGCGGACGCTCTGTACCTCCATCTCTTTCATAATTCCTTTGCAAATTTCCCATAATATGCACGAGTTGCACTATCGCAGTAAAACTAGCTGCACTTTGCACATCTCTACAGGGAAATCATTCTATGTACAGCGCATTCTCACGATTCGATTTTAGTTGACCAACTTTTGTGAATCGACGAAAATCGAAAGAAAAATGCTGTGAGAACATATTTTTCAATTTTTGTCAGTCAAGTAGTTGATTTCACAAAAGATTGACGCATTTAAACTTTATCGCTCAAGTTATGAGTCGACGGTTTTCAGACCAGTTGAATTGAAACGTGTTTGAAGCGTGTGAACATTTGTCGACTTGAATCATTCGATTCTGGTGGTTATAGTCCGCTTATTAACTTTACAAAATATAGAACAACAAAATGACATTAAAGTGCTCAGTATTACGAATTTATAGAACTGTATCAGAATCTTAACTCTGCTGAAATTCTACTTCCTTATGTTCCAATTTCTTATCCATCTTGCATCATTCCATCCATCATTTTTCCGAGTTCTTTAATCAATAAACTAGAAATATTTTCAAACCCGCACGAACCGCTGCATTTATCGCCATTTTATATCAACTATTAATTCAAGTTTCGCTTGAAATGTGTGAACCAAAAACTTAACCTATCTACAAAAATTGATCAACTAAAACCGAATTGTGAGAATCGTCTTTATACACATAAGTCATTCTTGACTTGAAAAACTAATGCAAACACTACCACAAAAACATTAATACTAAAATCGGATTTCTGTATTCGGAATCGCTAGCATTTCGATGACGCTAGAGACTGAAAATACTATAACTTCAATAATTTTTTTCTTGGAAACTACTACTGTATAAGGATTTTACAATTTTTTTACGATATTGACGCCATTTTTGACGACTCATCTATTGCCAAATTTTTGGATAAGCTGTGAATCACCCTGTATAGGTAAAATTTGTATTAGTAGCTCTTTATGTCAGAAAACTGGCATTATATTTTATTCTCAAATTCATTATTTTGATTTTAACTGATTCATTATTCTGGAAAAACCATCTAGAAGGAAAGAACAGCGTACCATAAATTGCTTATAAATAGCCTATTTTCTGCAGGTATCTTTGAACAAATCATCAACGATTTGTTATAAAACAGGAAAGACCAATTTTTTTACAAAATTTCGTTAAATACCTACGTTGAGTAATGAATAAGTCACGGGCAATTCCAGGAACAAATATGAGTGTGAAATATATGAAAACTTCTTTACTCTATATAGGATCCGGTAGTGAAATGAGAGGTTTTTTGCTACATTATAATTATAGGAAATAATAATAGCAAAAATCCTAAATATGTAAAGAATGATACTCAATAAATGCCTTTTTACAGTATAATTACACATAACCACGAAAAAATGGTCTGTCCGACGGATTATATCTATGTATACCTACATATTTTTTCACTTTGATCTTGGCATGACCTTGACCCTAGAACGATGAGCTTAAGTGGACCCCATGTTTGGGCCCAAAAAGATTACTTTTTTTGTGATGCTGTGTTAATTTTTAAATATGAGCTTTTAAATGTCTACCATTATTATACATTTATCAATGTTTTTCTCGGATATTTTTCATAACAACTGCGTGTCGATGTATCGCATCAATTTCTCTTATCTCTTGTGTGATATCATTCTTTGGATGATCTAGAGTACCTACGGGGCTTGTTTAGGTACACTTTGGACTTGAAGTACCTATTCCCATAAAAAACAATCTGAAGCCGTCAAGTCAGGCAGTAGAGAGCGTACCCTGAGATTTTACATCTTTACCATTCTTTACAGATATTTCCATGTATTATACAGGGTGTCCTGCAAGGCGTTACAATAATTTTAGGAGACGATTTTGAGTCGATTGAAAAAACATACCTATATACCAAGTGTTACAATATGATAATTATTTTTTTAATTTAACTGTGCTTTTCTACAATTATTGAAGTGTAAAAGAAAAACAAATCTTTTTTTTATTAGGAATGGATGGATTATTTAAATGATTTAACTAATAAAATCCAAAGTGACTTCATTACTTACCTAGAACTTCATAAACATGGTTTTTCTGTTTTGTAAAAGCGAAGAGGCAAATTTAAACGTGGATTTTATTTAAACCTTTGTGTGTTTATTCAGATATTATTGAAAACTTACCTTACCCAATGCTCTTTCAGTTCTTAGGAAAAGTTTCTTGATAAACATTCTAAAAATTAAGGAAATTAATCTTAATACGTATAAATATGCAGGGAGCGCATTCGCCAAAACAGGACAGCCGTTCAATATGTAATAAAAATGGTTTAAGAAATGAAGACATTTGCACTTTACTTTGAGATTCGAACGTATATTTTGACAGTTAATCTACATTTACGGTTGTTATGGAAACTAAGGACAATTGTTTTTATCATGGCATACCAAGCTATTCAATAGAAACATTGCTTTTCCTTTTTACGCCGTAACTTTAAATTAACTTTTAAGATTTGAACATTCCATTGAAAGCATGCATTACGCGTAAGATTTATTCGTCATGGCTAACAGATAACTTAAAATTATTAATAAAAATATAATTACAATTCCTGACGAGATAGCTTATCCCGATGATATTATTAAATTTTTTTCTACTTCAATTCAGGAAATTAGTATAGCAATAATAGTACTGAAAACTTGGTTAAGTATTATAACTCCCGAACGAAGAATAATATTCCAAATAATTTTATATTTTCGCCTGTAAATAATGACGTGATTGCTAAAATAATTAATAACATTTCTTCTAAGGCTATTGGGACTGATGGATTTAATATTACCTTTATAAAATTATATATAATATAATTCCTTTAATTACGCATTTAGTAAATTTTTGTCTCGAATATAGTGTTTTTCCCTCTTGCTGGAAAAAATCATTAATAAGACCCATTCCTAAAGTTACTCATCCCACTGAATTTAAGGATTTGAGGCCCATTGCAGTGGTGCCGGTGTTGTCTAAGGTTTTGGAAAGAGTAATCGAGAATCAGTTTCGAAATTATCTGAATAATAACAAATTACTGCCACCTTTGCAATCAGGATTTAGGAAAAATCACAGTTGTTGAACAGCTCTTCTTCATATAACAGATGAGATCATAAGTCAAGTTGACAAAGGTAAAATAACAGCGCTTACTCTTCTGGATTTTAGTAAGGCATTTGACACACTTGACCATAATATTTTGCTTTCAGTATTACATTTTGTAGGTCTTAGTAATGATGCTATTTCACTTTTAAATAATTATTTAACTAATCGAACACAATGTGTTATTTATAATAATAAACTTTCTAATCAAATTGAATTGAAATGCTATTAGGAGTCCCTCAGAGTTCTATTTTGGGTCCTTTACTTTATACTGTTTATACGTTAAATTTTGAAACTCATCACTTTTTATAAATTTCATTTTTATGCGGACGACACACAATTATATTATTCTTTTGCTCCTTCAGAGATAAATGATTCTTGTAACAAAATTAACGCCGACGTCGGTTTTAACTAAAATTGCTGCTGATCATTCTTTAAAGCTCAACAGTTCTAAGTCGTCCGTATTATTGGTCAGGTAAGGTCAGCAAAATAAGGTTAACGAAGTCATAAATTTAATAAACATACATATCAATAATGATCAACTTAAAGTTACCAGAGAGGCAAAAAATCTATGTGTAATATTAGACTTCAACTTGAGATACAGGTTATTCGTAAATCATATGTTGAAGAAGTCTTACTGTAATTTAAAATTGTTATATAATAGTAGGCATATTTTAAATAAAGATACTAAAATTATGCTTTGTGAAACTATCTCAATTTAACTATTGTGATGTTTTATATAATGGTTGTATAGATAGTGTTGATTGTAATAGAATTCAGAAAGTACAAAATGCCTGTGTTCGTTTCATATGTGGGATAAGAAAATTTAATCACATATCTAACGCTTTTAAAAATTTAAAATGGTTGTCTATGAAAATAAGAAGAGATTATCATGCTGTATGTTTTTATCAGAAGTTAATTATTACTAAGACTCCCCCTTACCTTTATGACAAATTAATATTTAGGACTGACGTGCACAACATTAATATACGTAGCAAAGGACTATACACACAAATCTGCTTTCTTTGAGCGACCATTTTCATACAATATTGTTAAATTGTTCAATAAGTTGAATCCTGAATTAAAATCATTGTCGCCATATACTTTTAAAATGTCTCTAAAAAAACTTTTTCTTGATGATTATTTATAGATTACTATTAATATTGATAATTTTGTTGCTCTTACATATCTTCTTATCCACGCGCTTCTGGGATGCGCGGAAGATCAAACTACTTTGTGGTGTACTGAGCGTATTTCCTTTTTGTCCTACTGCATGATTATAATATGTATGTATACTAAATATGTGTAAAACAAATTTTTTTTTTGGGCAAATAAACTTTATTATTATTATTATTATTATTATTATTATTATTATTATTATTATTATTATTATTATTATTAATTGAAATAAATATTTAGCTTTTTGAATCTTCCGGTATTTTAATAACTTCAATACTTTCTAAAGGTTACCTTCTTGTTAGCAAATTTCTTCATTTATTAAACTAGTTTTATTACATACTAAACGGCTGTTCTCTGTTCTGGCGAAAGCGTCCCTGGATACTTAAACGTGTTGAGATTGATTTCCCTAATTTTTAGAATGATTATCAAGAAACTTTTCCTAAGAACTGAAAGAGCATTGCTTAGGTAAGTTTTTAATAATATCTGAATAAACCTACATACAAAGGTTAAAATAAAATCCACGTTTAAATTTGACTCTTCGCTCTTACAAAGTAAAAAAACCATGTTTATGAAGTTGTAGATAAGTAACGAAGCCACTTTGGATTTTATTGGTTAAATAATTCATTCATTCGTAATAAAAAAGTATAAAACTATTTGTTATAAAAAGATTTGTTTTTCTTCTACACTTACACAATAATTGTAGAAAAGCACGGTTAAATTAAAATATTATTATCACAAATATTGTAACACTTGGTGTATAGGTATGTTTCAATCGACTCAAAATCAAGTATTCTATCACCTCCTAAAATTATTGTAACGATTTACAAGACACCCTGTACTATACATACAATAAAAATAATTAAAATATTTAGAATATAAATCGCGAGTGTTTACGTACTGCTAAATATATCAAAATATCGTTCGTTCATAACTTATGCTCGATTTTCATTTTAACCCCTCTAAGAAAATTTTAGGCTTTTTTATATATTCTTAGATATTAATAATATTGTGTGAAACTAACTACTCTGCGGACTCCTACATTGATATGAATTGTAGGATATTTGATATATATTAGCTTGAAATACCCTTCTAATACAGTAAAAAATGTTACAAAAACTAATAATAAAGAATATATGGGTAGATATTGTGGGTGTAATTCAACGCTGCTCGGGGCTTTAGTCAGCAGAGTAATTAGTTTCACACAATATTGTTAATACCTAAATATACATATATATATATATATAAAACGATTACATAAAGGGTAAAACTTTGTTATATATATATATATATATATAACGTTATATATATATATATATATATATATATATATATATATATATATATATATATATACTCGCGACAAGAATTCAGACGACTTACGTCATACGAACAAATGAATAATTCACTATATTTTCATCAAAATATTTAAGAAACTGCAACTGATAGTAATAAAATTATATACTACACTAAAAGTTTGCATTATATATTGCACTAAATTGCAAAAAAAGATTGTTTTTAACGCGACCAAATATTGAAAATTACGTTGACAATAAAAACAAATGTGTAACGTCAGCCGTGACGTAAGACGTCTGAATTCTTGACGCGAGTATATATATATATATATAACGATTACATAAAGGGTAAAACTTTGTCATTAATCAAGTAGGTCGTTATTAGGGTTGGGAATATTTATCTATTTATCGATAATTATCGATAATAATACAGATAAACAATTATCGAATTATCTATTGATATTATCAAAAATTTATCGATATTACCGATAATATCGATAATATCGATAATTTCCAATATTATCGATATTATCGTTATAGTAACGTTATGGTAACGATAATATCGGTAGCTACAGATACTTTTGTCGTAGCTTGAAGCCAATAATGCGACTTATATGTAAACATTTTTATAGCTTTTAGATTTGTTTATACCAAACATAAAATGTAGGGAACAATCACGAAGTGGGCGACATCTGCTGAGTAGGGTTGGGAATATTTATCGATATATCGATAATTATCGATAATAATACAGATAAAAAAAATCGATATTATCGATAATATCGATAGTATCAGAGAGCATACATATGACTTCATTGATAGGAATTGTAGGAGATTTGATATAATTAGATTCTAATACGGTAAAGAATTATTAGGCCTCCCACTGAGAAATTTTTCTGCGGACGCCCATGGCCTGACCCGTAATAATAAATAATACTGAACACGTATTTAAAAATATATTTGATTCACCCTGTATATAATATCGTTATGAATATGAACTTGACGGAATACTTACAAGAAATCTTGGGTTTAACCGCATTCTAAATAGAAAAAATATTAAGTTTGATTTTATAGCCGTAATAAAATTTAAATTGCTGTTAGAATTTGTAATTGTTTCCCCTTAAACAGATCATTTTGGTGTATGTGTATGTACAGGAACTATTTTTTAAAATAGATGAACGGTATCTGTTTTGTTTTTATCAAATTAATTTATGAAAGTAGGCCTTTAAGTTGTCAATATTCAGTGTTTGTTTTTATTTATTTTCAAATGTTATTCGATCATGTTGAAATTTGGTACCATTACTTTCCAGACACCCTGTATACATTTATGAAGGACAACATAATACAATTGAATGGGACACACGTTCCATTTAAAAAAATGTATGTTTCGATCATATTTTAAAACAGACACTACGTAAAAACTCTACTAGAAGTAATTTTCACCATTTATATATTTCAGTTATCCTCTGAGATAAGAACAATTCCTTCAATGAAGTTTTTTTAAAATGTCTTTTATCTCAAAAATGAAGAGGTCTATGAAAGTTATGATTACATCATAAGTTTCTGGAAAATATAGTCCAGGGTTGCGAAAACAGCGTCCTTCTCTCTCTTGTAGTTTCCAACATACTCTGTAATTACAACGAAACTTTGACACACTGTACATAAACAAAAATGTTACATCGCCGATAGATGCAGCTTGTTCTACACCGCGTAAAAATGGTACAGTTTAGTACCTATGACTTGCATGACATGTTAATTTATGGTTAATCTAGACAAAGTTCTCTGGCTACAAGACGTTTATACGGTGAATATTTTTCGCATGCAACGGCAATCATATTGACCACTTATTATAACTATATCAAGCTTTATTCTGTTTTGTGAGAAAAAGCACTAAGAAAACCATTTACGGTAGGTATGTTTAGAGGTACTTGTGATTATTATGTAGAAACATTTGACATGGTAAGTTTGCGAAGTAGCGTCGTAGTCGGTGTGTTTACTGCCATAGCTCTAATATCACCGGCCGAGATATAAATGGTTAATAGAGCAGCAGAGAGACCACATGTAATACTGTACTGTATATATAAAGCTGTTTACAGGCCTTTTAGGCCCAGAGCTGAGTTATTTTCATTCACTCCGTTCTGGTCTTCGCCTTTCTCTATCCTATCATTACATGTTTCTCCCTTAGATCTATTGCCACTGCCTCTCTCCATGGCTTTCTCGGTCCCCCTTTTTTTTCTTGTAGTTAGATTTACTCCCTACAATTTTTTTAACTGTCACATAAAACTTCTTGTTGCTGTTACTCTGTTCTGTTAAAAAATATATTTTGGCAGTCTAAGTACTCGTTTTCCTAGCTTTCATAAAAATGAGCCTTAAAGTATGATTATACAGAGGGTACTAGTAACGTTGCGTCAAGAGGAATTAGTGCTGAAATACGCTGGTAGCATGACATGAACATGTTTAAAATAATCTCATATTTCACTCACGATTACGAAAAATTGCAAATGTAACATCTAGAAACGCATGATATACATGCGTGGATTGGTGGATTGCAAATATCAGTTTTGTAAAAGTAACCTTGGACGCCTTACATCAAACTATGCATACTCGGTATACATTCACCAGTTTATTTGAAGTTCTTGCCTTACCGCTCAGACTATCAAAAATATGCACCGTAATTTGAATGGAACGATCTGGGACCCCCGATACCTCGAACTAGTAGCCCACCTTTGGGGAAGGACTGTTTGTCAACTACAAAATCTGTCGCGGCGGCCGACGACGCTTTCAGTATTATCCTGCGGCCAAGATCAGCACCACCGGTAAGGACAATACTTGGGTTGAACTAGTTTTAGTGTGCTTGTGACCAAATTACTAGTGAGTTCAGTGGCGAGAAAGATTTTTCGGTGGTATGATAACTTTTATTTTTGTTTCATAGTCTTCTTATTTTACAATTTGTTCTTAAACCGTCATATCTTTAAGACTGAACATTTGAAAAACTTGTTTTATAATAAGTTTTGATTGCTCTATAAGAACCATACTGACGAAATAAAAAAATGTATGTAAATTGTTTAAACACCATTATTATTCATTAATTCTAATTTGTAAATATTCTGTTTATTATCGATTACCAATGATTATCTAAGAAAAATTACTTCAAACGAAAAGCTGATGAGAATAGTCCATTAAGTAATATTTTGACATTGAATATTAATGTATTCATTTTTATTTTTAAAATTAGCCAACAGTATATTTCTGATTAAACAATTATTTGAAGAACCTGCATCCATCTGGCAATAAGCTTAAAATATGATAATGAATTTAAATTAGCTTACTTAAAACGTTCTTTGAAATATTTCAAATATTTTCAGTAATATAAGTATATAATTTGTATAATAATTATTTATACTCTTATTTCTTTCATTATTATGTATGACCTTCCTATTTTTGTGCAGGTCCTGTATCATGGGATTTTCTATAAACTTTTATTACATTTTTATTGGGAATTATGATATAATATAGTCACGCATATTGGTCACTGATTTATTCATATTTTGTTATTACGGTAATATTGTTAATTATTAAAAATAATGGTTAATAATCGATATTTTTGTGTCAATTTTCTTGTTCGTCATTTCTATTTTCGTATACAGGGTGTTTCATCCAGGCTGGAACACACAGCTTAATGAAATATTCCAGAGGTCAGTGACGTAATGTAATATTTTGCATGACTCATTCATAGTCATTTAAAATAATTGTTTTATTTTTATTATAAAAATTAAATAAGCCACTAGAAATTGAACTTTTAAAATGTTTTTTTTTTCCATAATTTATTCAAATTTTCACTTATCAGTTTGGAACGAAAGTAGAAACGAAGGTGAAAGAGTTATTTTATCTCCCCACTTTTTCTGATGTACGATATGAACGATTTTTTGTAATGTAATGTAGAATTTTTGAGCGTGCAACGTTAGTCTATAGACCACAGCATAGGTAGACCAGCAGATTCACTCCGTTGTCGGCACTTTGAACTGCTTTCAGTTTTCTGCGGTGACCTCGAAATGTGAGTGCGATAGCGCATCCGATAGAATTTACAGAATAGGTGACCAGGACCGGAATAAGAATTTTTTATTTGCTCGTGAAACCGTAGTAATTCCAAATGAAAGTTTACGTTATATCTATCCACATTATGTAATAATTCATTATACAGTTATAAATGGGTAATTCAACATTATATACTATCACTTACTGCTACTAACATACAGTGTGAAAATTCGATTTGCTTCTTTGGACTCTTTAAAAAAAGTGTTTAAAATATATATTATTGCACTACAAAGTATTTTTATTTATTTACTTACTGTTTTGTTATTAGTGATAATTATATTTTTTTGGGATATTTTTAAATTTAAAATTTGACGTTTGAAGTTTAGTGGGCAAATAATTTATTATGATTTTTTTTGTCTTAAATGATCTACGTAAACCAGAAGACAAGTATTTTTCAGAACAGAAAAATTATGTTTACTTAACTTTGAAAATTGTTAAATTGGAGATGAAAGTGCAGTTAAATGTAAATTTAGAAAAAAATTATTTTTTATTATTTTGTTTTGAGACTTACACTCTCATTATAGTGACTACAAGAAATATGATCATCTACATAATTTGAAGATGAGCGGTCTTGTGCAGGAAACGTTGGAACGGCCTCTTTGCGTAATCTATTGCGCGAATCGTTAGAAAACATATTATTTTAAAAATGTATTTGACATAGTTTGTATGAACTATTACTAATCCTGAGCAGCTTTTCTAATAAATCTTCTCTATTAGAAGCCTCTGCACAGACCTCTCTAAAATAAAAATTTGTATTTGTGAAAAATATAAATATGTATATTTTAAACTTGAGAAGTATTTATATTCCAATGTTATACTTAAGAAAATAAGTTAATAGGTAAGGCAATAGCAGTAAAATATCATTTATGGTTTGTACAGTATATTATAGATTATTTATTACTTATTTATGTCTTTAGGAAATTTAAAGAAATTTAAATTTCTATCTATAGATGATATATTTAAACATCTAACTGCTGCGCAGCGACTCGTTCCTCGATCAGACTCAAAATATTGCTATAATACGGCTCTGTATAACCGATATTCGCACTCCCAGAGTTGGATGTAAACTGAGCAGTGTTGCCAGTGGTTTGCAGAAAAGGTACTCATTGGTGAGAAGAAAATGTACTTTAGTTATTAAAAATGTACTTCTGTCATTCCCCCTTTATAAAAATAACTGAGGCCCAACGATCTCCCTATGGCCCATTAAGTTTTCGTTTTGAAAATTTTTTTCATAAATGAGCACAAGGTGCACAAATTATTTAACATAGGGACAGTGACGCACCAAGAAATTTCACTTAGGTGTGGGGTTTCTTCAAAACTGATACAGGAAATTCATTAGTCGAATTTTTTTTGACACTCCATTTCAATAAAGACGTTAATAACGATACTTTTTTATAAGAATGATCTGACAATTTCGTAGAAAGTAAATGTGTTTGCTTTTGCAAATATTATATCATGGAAAACTAAAGCAAAATTGCGGACTCTTTAAAAATTGAAAATGGCGCTTCTTCCTATGCTTAAAGTTATAACTCGTTTTAAGTCTGTTATTATAAAGAAATAAACAACACAAACACAATAATTCTTTGTGTTTGTATCTTGTAATAGTTCAGCTATATCAATTAATTCTGAGGGAGAGATAATCACCTCCATTAGATCAAAGTAGGACAATTCAGACAATTTTGTGTGACGGTGTCGAGACCGTGAAGTGAAAAAACAGTTAAAATAATTATTTATGATTAAATTTACATTACATTATTTTAAATACCTACTTGAAACATATTAGCGCTTACCTATACCTACCATTTATAGAACAATTTTATCTTCAGTGTCTATCAAATGTATCCAACTGGAAGTAATAGGTGTAAGGTACATAATTAGGAGTTTTTTTTGTATTTTCTTAAATTGAAAATAGAAAAATTTAATCATATTTGAAAATAAAACAGAATTGTATACAATATGGACGTTTTTATCATTAGATACAGTCCTTTTTAGACGCTGCTTTGATCTTCCTTAAAGCTAGCCATGCTTTACACTTTTTCACTGTTCTTATGTCTCAGCTTTTGTCTTGCTGGTTACATTACATAAGAAACAGAGGTCAAAACCACAGCGCTGAGTCAGTGAATAAAAATTTTCATGTATTTCTTATATATTTTTACCTTGAATTCCATCTATTGTGAAAGATTTATTGAAGATAAATATGAGCTAAATGATTCGCTTTGAATAATTATTCTTGTCATTACCTAAAAATATATTTTAACTAATTTTCCAATTTACAATTTATTTTTATATTCAGTTCTATTGATTTAATAGGGGAATTATTTAGTTTCTTAATTTCAGCAATAATGGATTGATGAAAATGCTGTGTCAAAGTTGTTTTATCGATAATATATAAAATAGGTTTGCGTGAGAGGGCAAGAAATGGACAATTTAAAAATAATTTAACTCATACAGGGTGATTACCTGAATGGATATTTATATTTTACTTGGAATTATGCAACTTTTTTGTAATAGATGCTATGTGTGTGAGCGTGTGTGTGTATATTTTAATATAAAAATAGTTATTTTTGCATTTAGATTGCGAAATGGTACTTTTGCATTCAAGAATGGAAGTTATAAACATCCATTCGAGAACGCAAAAGCATTTCGCGTTAGAGATACAAACAATATTTTTTCGAAAACTGTAATAAAATAAGACAATTATGTTATTACAGAAGAAGAACAATTTAATTTTTATTTGAATTCGTTTGAATCAAGTTTAGGAGCGGTGACTACCATAACAATAGCCACATAATAAATGATAAAAACTAGTTGTTTTATAAAGTAGTGTATATTGTAATTCATATTCTAAAAGTATTTAAAATGAGCTCAGAAAGTATTGGAAGCGGCACAAAGTGAATTCAAAGGGCAGTGTAGTTCGAAGAAAATTCAAAAGTGTACGAAGCGATATTACTAGCATATTTCAGACATATTTTTTTAAAATATTACATCTAATTTTACTACTTTTTTCCCTCTTATAATTTTTTGATATAACCAACAGTTTGCGCGGAAAAAAAATAAAAATTGTTTTCCTTACTCTAAACATCTTTTCGTCACTGATAACCGCAGTAGGCGGTTGCTATGTTGATGTTTCTCTGTTGTTTTGTGACATAAATCGCTATTAGGTCTATAACTGACAGTTTTTGCAAATATTTCTAATCAAGAAATTCCTATAATTGTTACCAATCGTGCCGTATGCATATTTCGTCAATTTATTCGCTAATATTTGTATGGAAGAGCCAGTTGGCTACAAATATTTGAAAAAACTGTCAAGACTGATTTGTTTGACAAGATAAAAGAGAAAAATCAACATAGCAAGCGCCTACTGCGGTTATCAGTAACTGGCGACGAAAAGATGTTTAAAGTAAGAAACACTATTTTTATTTTTTCCGCGCAAACTGTTAGTTATATGAAAAAATTACAAGAGGGAAAAAAGTAGTAAAATTATATGTAGTATTTAAAAAGTTTGGTTGAAATCGGTCATTGCAGGAACAAGTTCTGAAAGAAATAAATCTAGGGGTTGCTTATTCCCGCCCTCCAGAAACATGACCAAGGAATAGACACCACCATAAATAGATATTGACTAGCTGATAATGTGTACCAAAATTGAAATTTCTAAGTGTAACCGTTTTTAAAGAAAAATAAAAAAAACATTTTTTTCCGCCATTTTGAGAATATCTCAACAGGGAGGACCCAAAATGAAAAATTTTATATGAAGATCCCCCCCTAAAATGGCTTGTGGAATACACTGCTAAAATATTTGACCATCATTCTGGAACACCCTGTATATAGATCGATTTAACTAATTTTGTACAACTTTTCATGCAATTCTAATACTTGGTGTTTGTAGAGCTTTGAAAAGAGATGAGCTACTAAAGATAACGTTCGATGATATAGTAGACAACGATTCAATTATTATTATAAGAATTCCTGATTCGAAAACTCATACTGTTGTTTTGGGATTTCAAGTCCAGACCAAATAAAGATATACCGCAAATACTGTGCTTTACGTCTAGCAGTTACTACAAGTCGAAGGTTTTTTATTAAGTGTGTTAGGGAAAAATGTGTGAACATAGTGGTTGGCTGCAACAAAATAAGCAATGTGCCTAAAGAAATGCCTAAAAGGAAGAAGAAAGAAGCAACTTATCTCAATTTGTTTCATCCGGAAACTTACACAGCACTATTTTATACGTTCTTCCGCCACTTTGTTAGCTGATACAGGAGCCAATACGAAATGGGGGGTGGTGTCACCAAATGCACAAAACTGGAAAGTGGACAGTCTCATGTTACAATATTCAGTTTGTCCTGCGCAGCAAATCAAAATTAAATTACCACTAAAAAATACCTCAATCTTATTACACTACATTAACTACATTAAAAGAATGGTATATTCAAGTGACTACAAATCCACATTCATATCTTTTTTCAATTGGTATATGTGATGCGGCTAGTATTATGTGTGGTCTTAAGGATATTCGAGAAACGATTGATCAATCTTTTTTATTATAATATAGAAAGCCGTGACATAAATTACTATCCCAAGTGATTAAAGCTTTATATCATTAGCAAGATTTATCTGATGTAATTAGTATCTTCGGTAAATTTGACAGGAATTTTTTTGTTGAGCAATCGTTATGTACAGCAGTGTAAACATAATGAGTAGCTAACTGAATATCGAGGAGAATAATGTAATTACGAAGAATTTAAAAAGAAAGTTTACGCAGTTATATGCATTGACGTACAGAATGATTTTCACATAAATGTCCTTATATTGTAGATAGATACAAATATTAATTACTTCATGATGGTGTGTTCACTTGATTGAAGAAGATTTATCTTTAATTTTGAAACGTTTCTGGTACTATATTAACTCAAATGTAAATACTCATATATGAGTTACTATAATATAGTAATGTTAGATGATCGACAACAAACCTAGTCAATAAAGTGCAATATATTTCCAAGACACTAGACAGGGATAGTCTGGTGGACGTGATATACATCGATTTTTCTAAGGCGTTGTGGGTGTATCTGAGTCTCTCTTTCCTTTGTTTCGCTCATACTTTACAAACCGTTTTCAATTCAGCATCGTGGCTTTCAATCGAGTAAACGTCCGTAATTGTAAGGTATTCCTCAGGGATGTATTCTGGGGTCCTTATTCTTCATTATGTTTATCAATGACTTAACTAAACTATTAAATATTATTATTATAATGTATGCGGACGACCTTAAACTATTTAATGATTACAAGATAACTTAACTGAGTTACACCGTTGGTGTGAAGAGAACTATTTACCATTAAACGTCAGTAAATATAATATTATGGTTGGAAAAATGTTTTACATTTTAATTACATCTTTGATATGGCTATTTTAAATAAAGTGTCGCAGTTCGAGGACCTTGATGTAACATTTTGTGATAATTTATCATTTGATGCACATATATTTGCTCAATAACTGAATACTTATGCTTTAAAAAGCTTGAGTTTTATCTTGCACAATTCTAAATGTTTTCGGAATACAGTGACTTTGAATACACTATTCAATTGTTTTGTTCGCTGCAAACTTGAATATTTCTCTATTGTTTGAAGTCCAATTTATAGCATCCATATAATCCAGCTAGAAAAAGTACAACGGAGATATCTGACATTGCATTTTATTTATCTTTGGCATCTATCCATCTACTTTGTTATCCATATGTGACAGTTGCCGGCTCCTCGGACAACATTCTTGCAGCATCTCCTCTCATCAAATTATTATCAATTACTAAGTGTACGAATATCGGCTTGATATATTTTTTCATTCACTTAATTTTATTAAATATTTATTTGTTTAGCCGTCTGCTTTTTGTGTAGACACATATGTTTTTATATTTCATTTGTTATTTATTGTGTTTTCTAGTTGTTAGTTTATTGTTGGATTTGTTCTTTTTCTAGTTTTTGCCTGATTTTGTTTGCTGTGATTTCTTTCAAAATAATCAGTACGTAAATACTTATGGTCCATTTGGAAGAATGCGTTTAAAAACAGAAAAATAATCATGTAAGGGGATAAAATGCATCACTACTGATACTTCCACAATGAACTCCTGGATGCATTTTAATCTATTCTATTGCATTAGCGAATGATCACTACTTCAAGCTTTTACTTTCACCAGGTGTGTCCATACTAAAATTTTCATGTTCCAGGCAAAATGAGGGGCTTTCTTGTACTTCTGGCCGGCCTGTGTCTCGAAACCGAAGCTGGTCAACATCATTTCGCACCACCACAGCTGCAATTCACCGGCCAAGTTCCCCAAAGACTGTACTCAACTGCACACGCTCACGCAGAGGCTCACGCGCAAAGTCATACCCACCAGCAAAACATTCTGATCCCGACCTTTCAGCTTGAACAGCATCTGGTACCTCAAAAGATCACCCCGGATGATTTAGTGGAGGAAGAATGGAAGGAATTCAAGGTACAGTACAACTTGAAAACTGTATGACCAGTTTTAGTAATATATTTTCCCCACAACGTTAAGAAAGAATGCATAATAGTTAACCAGAGTAGGCGTAAAAACAGTTGCTAACACACACGTATGTTAATTTCCTAACATACACGTGCATTAGGACAATAACGCACAGCTGTCACATCTTTATTGTACAAATCATTAATTTTAATTTATGTAAGTATTAATAACAACTTTTTTCCACGGTCGGGAGTAGATCAGTTTCTATGACATCAAAATTAAAACAGAAGTAGTCGATTACTCCCAAGGGAGTATAATGCTCCCAAGGGAGTTTACATTATGGAGAACGTTTTTCATACAAAAAAAAAGATAACATTGAAATTATTTATTGACATTTAAATTCAATGTTACATTTGTACGATTTTCGAAATTAATATTAGAAGGAATATTACTTTCGCTTACATTTACAGTTTTTGTGATTACGCTAGTGGTACTTACTAAAACCTGATTAGCAATTTTGGTGTTATTTTCAATGGAGTTCTCGACATAACCCTCAGCGACTGTCGTTGATTTCCAACCAGCATAACGCTTTATTGTCGTGATATCCACACCAGCATCTGCCAGTAATGTCGCTGAAGATCTTCGTAAGCAGTGACCAGTATAACATGCAGCATCAGGTAATTTTAAACACGAAGCTACTACACTCGGAATTTTTCCCATGGTATTCTTGCCAACTGGCTGCGAACTACATTTTCCTGCTTTGTAGTACAAAAAAGACGCTTATGCTTGACGTGGGGAGGACGAAGGGACAGGTATTTTCGAAACAATTCAAGCATATTTCCCACATCGGTAACCAGAAAGGTTCGTGGAATCTTTGTCTTAGTGTTTGGAATTTTTACAATTAAGGAAGAGCCTACATCCTCAATATCATCTACAGTTAAATTGACTAGTTCATCAGTTCGACAAGCTCCGGCAATCCCCAGAATTAATCCAACCTATAAAAAATCAAAATACTTAATAATTGAAATACCTAACAACAACAGTAATCTTACCTTAATCACTAAGAATTCTTTGTCATCTGCACTTGATAGAAAACGGTCGATTACACCCTTTGTCAATATTTTCGATTTTTTCGCTTGATATCCGTCACCGGTTCTTTTCAAAATGCGATCAGCTTGGGGAATTTCCTTATATCTGTGTTGTAAATTATTAAGCATGACTTAACCATAAAATATTGCGCTCATAATGTGGAAGACTTGTAATTCTTTGCATTTTCACTGAAGTATGCCAACAAGACATTCCTGCTGTATACTTGAACATTTTTCTCGGCGCACCACTTTTTGAACCGATTGTAGGCTATATCGTATAAAGATCTTGACTTCGTAGGCAGCAAATTGCTTATTGCAATATTTGCAGCCTCCACAATCTCTTCCGACTCACAATTATTCATTGTGCACTAAACAAACTTTAAACTAAACCAAACTAGCACCTTAATTTGACAATTCTTTTTATTTGTTTATTTTGTAGTTATGACAATAACTCAACGACTACTAAATAAATGCTCAAATCCGAATACAATAATTCTGGTGCTACTTCCTTCATAATGACAAAATATGTGTTTTTAAGTTAATAAGACCGTGGAAAAAATAGTATATACCATTCGGGAGAGATGCTATTTTGTCCTCGGTGCATTGTAGCCCTCGGGCTTCAAATTGCACCTCTGCTAAAATAACGAATTTATCTCCCTTATGGTATAATGTACTATTATCTACTTTCATTTAATAATATGAATTTTGCAATTGTATAGTTTCGTAAGAGCATTTACTACAGCATAGTGCTGTAATGAGGAAGAAACATTTTTCTTAACATTTTTCTGTTAAATAAAACCCCGCTTTTTAGCAGAATTATTTATTTATTATTAAAAAAAAATATTATGAAACCTAAGGATGCTTATAAATATTAATAATCCACTTTCTACCATTAAAAACTTGTATATCAGAAGTAGATGTGATGAAACTGTTTAAGTTAGAATTTCCAATCGTTAAATACGAATTTGATCCCATCATTTTCTTTGGTGTCTGTCTCTTATTTTCTAAAAATTCTCAACATAGCATTCTGCCGAAGAAGATTTCCAGCCTCCATGACGTTTTAGCATCTGCATATCTGCACCGCCATCAGATCAATCATAACGCAATCATAATCTAAAACAATGTTCAGTGTATTCTTCGAGATTTTTCAATACAAGCTTTGCTGCAATCATTTTTGGAATGCTCCCAAAAGCATTAGCTTCAACAGGCTGGGAGAATACAAAAAAAAACACCTGTGAGTTGCATTAGGAGGACAAAGTTCAGCATATTTTCGAAAAATATATATTACAGTTGATACCTGCCACATTTCCTTCTGTTATAATAAATGTTTAGGCAATTTTTGTTTTCGTGAATGGAATTACAATTTTTATATAGAGGTCATTGTATTTAATATGATCCAACATTAGTTAAGTTGCAGTACTTATATACTTCTTCCTTTGCAGAAATTTTGGACCTTTTAGTCTTTTGACCTTCTAAACTTCTATTAAGAAATGCGATTTTGCTTTGTTGAGATTTGTCTTAACTGAAATCATGTTGACATTGAGTAATGAGTCCATGTAGTGTAGATGGTTTCTGGGAGCGCAGCTTTCCGGAAAAATAAGTCAAAAGGACTTTTTCAGACACCTGATTTATCTTGTTAGTTCTGCACCAATCTTTTGGTAGGTACTCCAACTCTTACCGCCTTGGATTATGTCGGAACTAGACATGAGATCGCTCCGTTTGTAGCTGCTTCTGTATCAGAGGATAAATTATGGATAACCATCACCGAGTCACCCATTTAGGAAACCGCTTTTTATATTTACTGGTTTATTTGACAGTAATCATGCGAAAGGTAACATAATAAAACTTGATCTGTAAAGTTAATAGCAGGCACTTTTTTCTGTTCATAGAAAACACCGCAACTTCTTGCCGCGTCATTTGACACTTTCTGCAAAATATATATATTTTGTTCATGTTATTAAATGAAAGTAGATCAAATTTTGTGCAATATTCTGCAATAAATTCATATTAATTCACTCGATGTTTTATCAAACGAGGCGTCAGTCTATTACCATCTTCTGTTGTAATATGAATCATTACAACACTTATATTGTAAATAACTAATATCATTTCAGTTAGCGTTTCACAAAATTTACCCGTCTGATGAGGTAGAGAAGCTTCGAAAGGAAATTTTCATCGATAACAGAGCAAAAATCGCGCGGTTCAACCAGGAGTTCAGCCAAGGCCAGAAGAACTTCGTGCAGAGAATCAACGCCTTCGGTGACATGCTTCCTCACGAATTCAACGCAAACGTGAACGGCTTCAACAGATCAACGATCTCGCAGCAAACCGCCCCCGTAGACACACCTTCCACCTTCATTCCCAGCGCCAACGTCCCTTTTCCGGAGAGCATCGACTGGAGGCAGGTGGGGGCGGTTTCGTCAGTTAAGAATCAGCAGGAGTGCGCAGGATGTTGGGCCTATGCAGCGGTAAGTTTCATCTGAATCATTTCGTCAAAGCAAATATAAAGAAAGAAAAGTGAGAGCATGTTTTCATAAAACCATTCCTAAAGGTTTTATGATTTCTCGATTAAGAATTTATTGAAGATACAGATTTTAAACTAGACATGCAGTTCCCTCATGGTAGATGACTATAGATATTGAGTCAAAGTTGACATCTCAGGGCTCATATATGTATTCTAGTAGCAGTAGCCTTCATTTTACTACATTAGGATTAGGGAAATCTGACTGCCACAGAGTTAGTTATGTAGGATGGTTCAAATTTCTGTTAAGAAATTTCTGACAGGAAATTTGACACAATAAATAATTTTTTCTACAAACCTGTTAAAAATGCAATTTTTAACACTCCCTTGTAGCATTAAAAATATTGCTTTAAGGCACCAGTGCCTTAAAATGATCACTTTAAAGCACTAGTGCCTTAAAGTAAATGTCAAATTGTGACGCTTAATTGTCGTTAAACTTCCTCCACTATCTGCTAGCAAGCTTGCCGACGAACGCCGAAAACAATGTCCAGTATAGAGGTTAGAATTTGGAAGATGCATAAATTTTGCAATAGCAGCAGGAAATTTTCCAAACGTATTTATTCCCACAAAGTTTTTCGTACACTTGCCTTTCACATACTTTGGGAAAAGCCTCCGATGTCCCATATTTGCTGGACGAAGAGCCATGTATCTCCGGTAAAAATCCAAATAAAATTTTTCAACGATAGTGAAATTTCGTGGATCCTTGGTTTTGGTATCTGATATCTTAACCAATATTGAAATGGAAGTGCCCACAATTTCCAAGTTGTCGAGAGTCAATTGGCAAAGCTCCTCTCTACGGCATGCACCAAATATTCCCAAAATAGTAGCTACTTTCATCATAAGATACTCATCATCCTGTGCGCACTTCAAAAACTGTTCAATTTGGTATCTGGTCAAGATCTTTGATTTTTTGGGTTGATAACCTTCTCTTTGACGCTTCAGAAATGCAATGAGCTTAAAATGCTTGCTGATATCTACGTCGCTATATATTTGTACATAGCTTTAATCATAGAATAATTAGATCATAGAGTGAAGATTTCCAAACCTTCGATTTCTCCTCAAAATAGGCCAAGAATATATTTTCAGTATATTCTGCAGGGACACCTTTTTCTTCACACCACTTCAGAAACTTATTGTATGCATTTCATATTGAATCCGGGATTTTCTTGGTGATAAGTCCAAAGTATATCTCGGTTGGCCGCTTCGTCGATTTCTTTAAATGGATTGTTTTTTTCCACATTTCCTTTATACTTTTTAAGGGTAAAAAGACACAACATTTAAAAAGTGACAAATCCAAAGCTTTCAAACTTTTCGTAAATGAGGAATACAACAAAGGTTGCCACCATAGTTACTATATATCACTGGCAAGTGCCCACTTCGAAAATTTGATATAGTGCCTACGATGTTATTTAAAACTTAACTTATTTCTACTCGGGTTTTTAATGCTGTTTGTAGAAAAAATATTGTATAATATTTGTGTTAAAAGTGTTTTTAAGGTACTGATGTAAGCTAATAATAAAGAATATATGGGTAGATATTGTGGGTGTAATTCAACGCTGGTTGGGGCTTTAGTCCACAGAGTAGTTAGTTTCACACAATATTGTTAATATCTAAAAATATATAATTAACGATAAAGGGTAAAATTTTGTTATTAATTAAGTAGGTCGTTATGATGTTTAAATTCATTGACAGATTAATCATTTTTGACATTGTTGATATTTAATTTCAAATAATTTTAATTTATTGGTATACTGAAGAAGCAATCCTAAAAAAATGCAGAAATAGGTCAGATCTTATCTATTGTGGTTGAATTTTCGAGTTCCCATATTTTCAAGAGTGAACTTAGATATTTATAGAGTGTTTTCATTAAACAAGGTTAGTAAATTTAGCTAGATTAATTTTTTTAGATAATTATTGAATAGAGCTTTGTCTGGGGAATTGTTCATTGGCATACCTAGATATTTGGTATAAGAAAGCATACATATGGCTTCATTGATAGGAATTGTAGGAGATTTGATATATATTAGCTTAAAATACCTTTCTAATACAGTAAAAAACCAAAGTTTTGATTGGAAGTGGTTCCTACAATGATAAATATCAATCATCATTTATAAAGGATTGTCGTTAATAATAAATTACTTTTCTGCCAACTTCTTGAAATTTTACATGCAGGTAGTTACCATGAAGAAACTGCACGGTTTTAGAAAAAATATGTAACTAGTTCTTTTGTTCGCTTTAATAAAAGAAGTCGTTCTTCCAAATTTGTTGTAACTCGAGGACATATAGCTTCCCCTATTTCTTATCATACCAGTTAAGACTGTTTGTCTGTTCTGTGCTTCTATATACAATGAAGCTGAAATATCTTCAAAAAAGATATTGCTAAGAATAATTTTCACTTATTTGTATACGTTTTCACTTAAAACTTATTTATCGTTTATCGTGATGCAGGCAGGTGCATTGGAAGGGCAACAATTCAGAAAGACTGGAAAACTGGTGGAAATCAGTGTTCAAAATTTATTGGATTGCACTAGACCTTACGGAAACGAGGGTTGTGAAGGAGGTCTGATGGACCCCGCCTTCCAGTACATTAAGGATAACAAAGGAGTTGACGGTGAAGAAGCTTACCCGTTGGAAGGAAAGGAAAACAACTGCAGGTTTAGGAGAGAAGGATCTGTAGCTACTACAACTGGTCAGTTTCGACTCAATTGCTTTAATAATATGATTAGTTAGCTGTGTAAATTTGTTTGCTATATCTACATCATGTTTTAAAAAAGGTTACAAACTGGTACATAGTAGACGAAAATGTGCCGCTTTAGCACAGTCTTATAAGTGCAAAAAATGATTTTCATTAATTTTTGTTCTCCGTTAGTAGAAGTATTTTTGAATGTTTTTTATTTAATAAAATTGTATCAATAGAAAACAAAAAAACAACTTGACCTGAGGAAGATTTAATAGAAGTCGAAACGTTGGTAATTTTGAAAATTGTGTTTCTATAATCTATTGACCTGAAACCAACTATACCCCCCAATAAAAAGTTATTTGTTCTCAACATCGGTTATGCATCCTCAGAAGTAAACTTGTACAAGTACGCTTTGATCCAAGTATACATGGACCGTGTCAACCAGTCTTAATCTAACTTACTATTTGTTAAGTAAATGATCGGCTATAAGACTCAAAATGACAACTGAACTTCATTCAAAATATCCATTGGTATCTAATTAGGAGCTGACCATTGTTTATATCCATCTATCAACGTAATCGAAGTTTAAGTGATTACGTACTTCAAAGACAAAATATTCTTAAAACCCATAATAAAAACAAACAATTTTTAGTAGTTATAAGTAAAACCCGCACTTCGTTCGCAGATGACGTTATTATCAGGGCGCACTTAGGACACTAAGTTAATGTTTGTAGAAACCGAGATGCAAACAATAAACATAAAACAATTTAAAATCAACATCTTACCGGTGATGTTCAGGTGTAGTCGCGTCAAATTAGCATTTCACTTGCAACTTTTTGCGGAAAGGTCCGATTGAGATGCGGTTTTCTGCAAAATGTTCAGCGAATTTTTTATAACAAAAGGTACATTTAACCTGTGTACGCTCGCAAATTTTTAATTTTTTATTTAACAAATGACCCATTTTTGTTGAACATATGGCAAATGTCACACACGATTCAACGAAAATGTCTGGAAAATGTTCTCTCGGGGGTTTTCGAGGTCCTTCTTTATCATTTTGGTGTTAGCTTTATTATTTATTGCTAAATTGTTGTAACTGGGCTAATTAACAAATTAAAAACTCCACCCCCGAAATCACTAGAGAACCGGAATTTTTTCCAGGATTTCTGGCTTATTAAGGCAAACCATCGGCACAAGATTTTTGAAAATATAATTGTTTATTGTTCGATTGTTGCAACCTCGCTAATTAACAAATTAATAACTCTACTCCCGGAATCGTTAGAGAAGCAGGTTTTTTTTGCAATAACTCTGCGATCATGGGGATAACCATCGGCACAAGGTTGTTGCACGAAATTGTTTATTTTTCTATTTTTGCAACCTGGCTAATTAACAAATTAATAACTCTACTCCCGGAATCACTAGAGACCCGAAATTTTTTCCGGGATATCTGTTTTTTTAAGGCGAACCATCGGCACAAGATTTTTGCAAATATAATTGTTTATTGTTTAATTGATCCCAGAATTATTGCAAAAAAAATCCGATTTTCTAACGATTCCGGGAGAAGAGTTATTAATTTGTTAATTAGCGAGGTTGCAACAATCGAGCAATAAACAATTATATTTGCAAAAATCTTGTGCCGATGGTTTGCCTTAATAAGCCAGAAATCCTGGACAAAATTCCGGTTCTCTAGTGATTTCGGGGGGGAGTTTTTAATTTGTTAATTAGCCCAGTTACAATAATTTAGCAATAAATAATAAAGCTAACACCAAAGTGATAAAGAGGGTTCTCTAAAACCCCCGAGAGAACATTTTTCAGACATTTTCGTTGAATCGTGTGACATTTGCCATATGTTCAACAAAAATGGGTCATTTGTTAAATAAACAATTAAAAATTTGCGAGCGTACAGAGGTTAGATGTACCTTTTGTTATAAAAAATTCCCTGAACATTTTGCAGAAAACCGCATCTCAATCGGACTTCTCCGCAAAAAGTTGTCTATTTTCACATTTTTTATGCTAATTTGACGCGACTAGTGATAGACTGTGGCGTGTGGCATGTCTAAATAAAAACAACACTCCTGCGCCTCGATTCTCTAATGCAGTGAAATAAATTCGTGTGTGAATTCATTCCACTTATGGAATTCCTGAGTGTATTATTATCTATGTCCCAAAATTTGTAATCTTTTTTTGAGGCACCCTATACAGGGTATTTTTAAATGAAGTAGCAAAAATGAGACCACAGATTCCTTAGGAGAAAATAAATCGATTTAACCTAACATGCCTATATCCCAAATCGCATAATAAAAAAGTTACAGGGTGTCAAAGTTCGATATTTGTAGACTACTTCTTAAAAAATCCAAATATTTACATAACATTTGTAAATCAGAGGTTTTTGCGGACGAGAAATTTAAATTTGTTTTTAATTTTGACGTCATTAGTAGAGGGGCGCCACTTATGGCACATGTTTCTTTTAAATGGCAGAAATTTTTTGCTGCAGTGCACCGATTGAAAACTGTTATCGTTTCAGGTTAAAGTGCATTTTCTACTGAAAATACAGCAAATTGAAAAAGTTATTCAGAACGGTAGACTATGGAGATGTGCAAAATTTCAAAAATTTCGGCCTGCTTTGATAAAATCTTCGTGCTTTGTTGAAAAATGGGTTCATCAAACCTCGCCGATCTTCTTGACATTTCAAAAATGGTTACTCCTACCGCCTTCAGCAAGGTATACCTTTTTCAAATAAAACAGGTAGGAAAATCGATTGTTTCGATAGTCAGATGGATACACTAAGCTGCAAAAAAGTTCTGCAATTTAAAAGAAACAACAAATTTGAATTTCATGCCCGCAAAAACCTCCAATTTACAAATTTTATGTAAATATTTGAATTTCTTAAGAAGTTGTTTACAAAAATATCGGAAATAATTTTTTTACTGTGACACCCTGTATCTTTTTTATTATGAGGCTTGGGATATATGTCTGCTAGGTTAAATACATTTTTTTTCACCTAAGGAATCTGTGGTCTCATTTAAAAACACCCTGCATAAGATTTACTATAAGGAACGCAAGTAATGACATCTCCCGGAAAAAATATAGACAGAGGTAATTATTAATTTTTATCCATTTTCAGGTTTCGTCGACATCGCCCAAGGGGACGAAAAGGGTCTGGAGATAGCCGTGGCGACTTTGGGCCCCGTCACTGCTGCCATCGACGCAAGTCGCGACACCCTCCAGTTCTACTCGGACGGAGTCTACTTCGATCCGGAGTGCGGAAGCAAACCGGAAGACATGAACCACGCTGTCTTGATAGTCGGTTACGGCGTCGAACCGAACGGACAAAAGTATTGGCTCGTGAAGAACTCCTACGGCTCTGAATGGGGCATCGTGGGTTACATCAAAATGGCCAAGGACGTTGGAAACCACTGCGGCATAGCCACTCAAGCTAGTTTCCCCCTCGTTTAATCATACACATTTTTTTCTTTTATGATACATCATTAAGCCTTCGTAAATTTCGTTTTGTGTGTGAGAGCAAATTTTGGCATTGCCGTCGCTAAAATTAGAATCTACGTGGTGATTTGTTTTCAGCTCTCTAATCCGATATCTCGATGTTAAGCTGGGGAGCTTCAAGCGTAACACTCTATACAGGGTTAACTATGACTAAGGACAAATATTTTAAGAGAGGGTAGAGAAAGATAATCATTAACGGAATCGTCTTTGAAAAAATGTCCAAAATTATTTATAAAGCAGGCACCCTTTTTTATAAACTATATTAAGCCCCTATTTATCGACGCCGATGGTCGCTCGTCAGAGGCGAATTTATATTTCGCGTTCATTAAGGCAAGGCTCATATTGAGACGTGTATGACGCGTGTGAGATGACGTGACCCGACCAGCCGACACGAATGCGTGATACGAGTAGCGTTGTCTTTCACATATTGTAAGACAGTTCTTCTCACGACTTTCGAACAGCCACGTCGTTCTAATTTTTCTTGTTTATTATAAAAATGAATGATTTAAACAGAAAACTGGATTTATAAATGAAATAGATCCCTGAGTTTGGAAACCAATATTAAGAAAACATAAGAACGAAAAAAATTCAAACTTGGACCATATATAGCCTGTAGTTTCGTAATTGTATTTTTAAGTTATCAATGAAATTGTAAACAAAATTACGGTTTTCTACCTACAAAATATACCATCTTTTAAGTGCAGCTCTTTTGCAATTTCACACCAAATCTTGTTTTCTATCTTCGCTTTCATGTATTTCTCATATGTGGTATCATAAAGCTCTCTATGCCTTCTTACCAGCTCTATCAGTTTTGTTTTCATTGCCACGGCAGAACACAGCTAACCTCAAAATTATGAACACGTGGTGCGTATGGCGCGAAAAACTGTGCCACTGCCACTGCGCCGTGCGCCTTGCGTCACACGCGAGTCTTGCTTTGTAACGTCGTGGCACGAATTTGCGCTGTTCCATTACTTTCCTTAAGCTACAAAAGTATGTGCTGTGCTGTGTCACCACACACGCGTCATACGCGTCTCAATATGCGCCTTGCCTAAAGGTAGTGACGCAGTGACGCGTTAGCACTTATCAATTTACCGCGCATGTAAAGAAAAACTTTTTTTTACAAAATATAGACGATTATTTATTACTCGATAAAAAACATCTCGAACGTGATTTATAAGACACTTACGCATCAAATATCCACCCACGTGTACCAACGCCTTTCCTTCTGTTAATAAATTGTTAATATTTCTTTGTTCTATAAGAAATTCACTTTTACACTCAATTCTGGTGTTATGACATCAAAATGTCTGCCGTTATCCTACACTTTAGCTATGCAACCACCAACACAACAATTTCATATCTAGCCAGCTGTAGTAATCAACTATTTTGATGTTAGCATTTATTTCGAATAGATGTTTTCTATGTTGCAGTTTTATTTCAATAAAATGAGTTATTGTAGTAGCAACAATTTGAAATTTAAAAATTTGAAATAGTTGCTTGAACTAAGACTGCGCGATGGTGTTGGTGGATGATCTTGACGGATCTGTAATGAGTAAGATTGTTGCACTGTATATCTCTCTGTTTTATGTTATTTCTAATACATTATATATAATTTTAACAGAGTTTCTCAAACACAAGGATTTAGATGTCGCTATAGTTTAATGTTTATGTTATTTGAATTGTGAACATGGATGGTTTATTAAATTTATGTTTAATTCGCGGTTTTATAAATGCACATCGAAAGTAAGTTGCAATCTTTAAATCCAACGAAGAAGGATAAAAGATGTAAGTAATCCACTTGATTTGCCTGATGAAAAACTAAACAAATTATTTAGATTTAGTAAAAGCAATACGGCAATTTATTAACGAATTTAGACCATTTTTAGCAGTTGCTCAGAGACAAAAAGTATTCCGGCAGAGCTAAAGGTAAAATGACTGCTTTCTTATTTTATTTTCTGATAGGTGGATTGGTTCTAGTATTTGCAACATTATTATTTTTAACATAAGGTAGTTACCAGACATGTATTGATGATAATTTTAATTTTGGACTGTCAAAAATCAGTTAGTAACTGTATTACACAGGTCATTAATGTTGTTACCGAACATTTATTAGAGAAATAGGTATATAATAGATTTGTTCCTGCAGCAGTGGGAAACGGTTTGAAACTATCAGAAAAATTCGACCAGTTAAATTGAGAATGAGTTGTAGAATGAGAAGTAGTTGGACGGACATTTATAATAGTTTCAAACTGTTTCCAACTGCTGTAGACACAAACCTAATGTTTCCATAAACTCAGAAAACAAGAAATCACATAAAAATCGAGTAAGCTGTATCAAGAACAGTTCAGTTTAAACAGCTTTAGTTTTATCATATTTAAATTAATTATCATATTTACATCATATTGAAAAATAATAATTGACTTGTCAACAATCATTTAAGCAATAGACATACCTGCATAATGGCATTCAAGGCACTTACCTGCTACCTCAATAAATTGCTATATTGAACCTTTGCTAAATCTAAATACCTTTTTTAAATTCTTTATCAGACAAATCAAATGGATTACTTAAATGTTGTATCTTTCTTCGTTGGATGTTTTGGTTTTGGTTCAAAACTATTATGCAGGTAAGAGGCATCTGTATTCCCTGCTTAAATGATTGTTGCTGTTTTTACCTTTAGCTCTACCAAAATATTTTTCTCCGAGGAACTGCCAAAAATGGTCTTAATTTGTTAATAGATTGCCATATTGCTTTTACTAAATCTAAATAATTTTTTTAATTTTGCATCAGGCAAATCAAATGAATTACTTAAATATTTTATCCTTCTTCGTTGGATTGAAATATTACAATTTACCTTCGATGTGCATTTATAAAACCGCAAATTAAATGTAAATTTAATAAGCCCTCCATTTACACAATTCAAATAACACATATGTTAAACTATAACGACACCTAATTTCTTATCTTTAACAAACTCTGTTAAAATTCTACATAGCGTGTAAGAAATAACATTGTCGTTATTTGTTAATTGTTAGTGGAGGATACATACTACAAAAATTTAAGGTGACGAAATATTACATTTATCTTGAAATAACGTAAATGGTATTATGATCAAAATGGGATACATACTTGGGCTGAATGTCCCATTTCTTAAACATCAAGCTAACATTCCAAAATAATTTTTTTATTGTGTTTTAGGCTTTCCTTGGAGAGTGGTTGAAATTTGTATACTTAGTAATAGTTAGCCCTGTATATCACGGCACTAAAATATTTATTGTTAACTAATTCCATTATCCATTTTTATTAACACCTAATCGGAATATCTTTAATGATACGTATATGTATAAAATAAAATACCTAGTCTATAAAGTACCTAATAAGACTTGGGGGTACCTACGTTTGTAACAAAGATAAAAAATATAAGCTAAGATTCTTTCCTTACCAGAACACATAGTATTGAATTTACTATTTATTTAAATAAATTTGTAGACGTTTTTTAAAGTGTAAGTTGTACCTACGCGTAAGTTGTAATTGTAACACATTTCTCAGGAAGTATGAATGCAGAAGTCTAATAACCTAAACAATAAATTTAAAATTTCTATACTGGTGTAATTCTCTTATTATTTTATATTGTGGCATCTGTTATAAAAACATTATTTCATATAATTTGAAACAAGTTTTACACAAAAATATATTCTCTGAATTTAAATAAGAATATAAATAATAAATTAGTTCTTTCCTTAATTAAATATTTCTTTTTTATATATAAAATAAGCAAACCGCCCATTTTGTACTACAGAAAACTGAGGGATAAGTTCCTTTTGAAAAATAGTGGCAGATACATTGTTGTTGCTCTGAATAAGGATTTTTTAAATTATCATAAATAAAATTCTTGATGTTTTGTTTATTCACTTTTACTATTTAAATTCTCCTTAAATAAAATAATAACTTTTAAAAAGCGTTTTTAAAGGCCGTAGGACACGGTATAAAATTGCATATAAAATTCTGCATAGAATTTTATAAGAATTTTTTTATACAGTATGCGCCAAAAGTATGGAATAAATTCAATAAAAACGAAACAATTATTTTTTGAGAAAAATCCTCGAACAGGTCGATTTTTAATTTAAAAAATACATATTTTAGCGTAAAATGCGATTTTCAAATGCCATTTGTTTTCGAGTAATGACGTCATCGATTTTTTTTAAATGGCAACACCATATTTTTTCCCTGATTCTGAAAGATCGTTTAATTCTCTATCAGACAGTACTAAAATTTTGCCCTCTTACATAGGAAAGTTTTCGAGTAAATGACGATTGAATGTTAGAAAACGTAAATTTTATCCATAAAAAAGTAACAATTCTGAGGTATGTAAAATAAAATACAATTCATTAAATTTTATACTTAAATTAAATGTTCGAATTGCCATCCACCAACTTCTTGACAATGCGCAGGTCTGTGAAGAAATTCTTCTTGCACATTATGAATGATTTCTGGGGTAACTTTGCGTAGTATCCCCATAAAAAATAGTCAAGAGGTGTAAGTTCTGGCGATCTTGCAGGCCATTCTATCGGTCCACGTCTGCCGATCCACCTCCCAGGAAAACAGTTGTCCAAAAAATCTCGTACAGGGCGCGCATAGTGCGGAGGTGCACCGTCTTGCTGAAACCATATGGTATCGTCAGGAATGTCATGGTCATTATCGTTAGGAAAATTTACTGCAAGGGCTGGAACAAGGTCATTTTCTAGAAACTCTAAATATCTTTGTCCTGTAAGGGTTCCTTCAAAGAAGAAAGGCCCTACTATTATGTCGTCAACTATTCCAGCCCACACATTTAATTTCTGAGGGTGTTGGGTATGTGTCTCTGCCATCCAATGAGGATTTTCCCGACTCCAATATCTGCAAGTTTGACGGTTTACTGTACCATTCAGACAAAATGTGGCCTCATCTGAAAAAAGTATTTGCCGGTGTAAATTTCTATTTCCTTGACATAAATCCATTAGAATTTCGCAAAAGTGTAAGCGGCGATCGAGATCATCTTCATTGAGTTCCTGCACAAGTTGAATTTTGTAGGGATGATATTTTTCCTTCCTCAAGATACGCAGCACTGTGCTCTGACTAGTGCCATTGTTTAATGCAACCAATCGTGAAGAATTATGAGGATTATCCACCATACTTATCAAAATGTTCTGTTTCTGATTTTAATTAATGCTTGGACGTTCAGGTTTTGGAATATTTACAACATTGCCAGTTTCTCTAAATTTAGACTCTACCTTACTGACTGTTGATTGGCTGATAGGGCGATCTGGATATTTTTCATTAAATAAATCGCAAACTTCCTGCTGAGTTCTAGTCATATTCCCGCATCCGATACGAATTAAAACTTCAATTCTTTGAGTAACAGTTAAATGTGCCATAATACTTTAAATTGAATAATAATTTCTATGTCGCTTAAAATACTTATTAGAAAGTCGGTGTGACAATGACACTTTGCAAAGATTTTCACCTACGTGATCCATAAAAGAACTATGGAATTCGAAAAACTAAACTTGATAACGTTTATGATTTATTTTAATTGATTTACGTTTTCCAACATTCAATCGTCATTTACTCGAAAACTTTCCTATGTAAGAGGGCAAAATTTTAGTACTGTCTGATAGACAATTAAACGATCTTTCAGAATCAAGGAAAAAAAATATGGTGTTGCTATTTAAAAAAAAATCGATGACGTCATTACTCGAAAACAAATGACATTTGGAAATCGCATTTTATGCTTTTAAATTAAAAATCGACCTGTTCGAGGATTTTTTCCAAAAAATAATTGTTTCGTTTTTATTGAATTTATTCCATACTTTTGGCGCATACTATATATTTTGTACCTATTAATAATAATTATTGTTATTATAACCAATAACCAGTAAATTAAGCAAACATAGGAAACACAGATATGGGAAATATGCACTGGAGGTTATATTATTGTTCACAGAAAAATGTATTCAGAATTTTATATAAATTTTATATAAAAAATGTGTTAATTTTCAGTTTTATATGTAGAAAACTGTACATTTTGCTTGTATGATACGGCACGAATTACTTTAATTATAATATCAAAAAAAAAACTATTTTAAATGCTACACCGTGTCATATAGCCTTAAGACATACATTATTTTGCTATTCTAACCCCACATTTTAAGAATTATTTTCAAATTCTAATAAACAGAAGTAAACAATCTTATATGCAGAACTAAGTTTCTGTTGTAACAAGATTTCTGTACCGAAAAATTTGTTGGTTCAACCGCTTTCTGCCGTTATACATATATTCGTTTTACTTGTGATATAAGATAATATTCCTGTTATTTGTTAAACTCTATATTATTCAATTCTTAAATGTATACAATTATTTGTATTTGTAGAAAACACTATTTCAAGAATACGGCACCCTTAACGGACGTGTATTGTATATTATTTCATACTGTCTTTATGATCCTTTTTAAAATGAATAAAATCTTATAATTATTAGAATAAATAGAAAAATTAGTGATACTTTATGTGTCAAGAGTGGAAAGATATGCACATAAAGTATCTTATTATCCGAACATCATATACTATTTTTTCTCCCAACATTATAAATTCTAGGTAAAATGATTAAAATAACTAAGGAGAAATGAATACGTTAATTTGCGTCCTCTCGATTTTAAGGAATGGCGTTTTTTTTTAATATCAAAATGGTAAATGTTAAAAGTTGTTATAGCTATTCATAAAATTGGTAGTATAGTAAAGGATGTGGCATTGTATTTGAAGCTTCCAATTAGGAAGAATTGTCTGAGAAGAACTTCCGCAACAATGCTTGTCGATAGCGGGAGGGATATTCCTACGCTAAAAAGGCATGGGGGTTGGAAATCGGATGCAGTTAATGAACGATACATCGTATATTCTGCAGAAAGTAAGACTAAAATTGCTAAGAGAATTAATTCTTGAACCTAGATCTGCGGAGCATTTCGAACAATTTTCATTTAACGAACCCTCTACAAGCAATGGATCTTTAAAAGCAATTAACTATAGAAATATTGTCATGAGTATTGGTTATCCCAAAATATGGAGGATTCTTAAATGATGCAAATCTTCACAATTGTACTTTTACTATAAATATTAATAGTAAATATAAATGTTCATTATTAAAATTGAATTTATCGTACCATAATGTAATATTTATAAGCTTATGAGTATACGAACTTATATTCCTAGCCATATAAATGGCACGCAATATTATTGAGTCACATAAGTTGTCACTTGTATGATGTTTAAAAAAGTATATATTAGTTGGTAACATTTTTCTTGTAACTGTCAAATAAAATAATAATATAATTTTTGCATCGTTCTGTATTATAGAAATTTCACTTGATAAATAAGTACCTACTCGCCTGGTTGACTTTACCACAGTTGTTTGCACTTCGAAAACGGTGCATTTTTAACAAATTTACTAAGAGCACCTTTTTTACAAAATGCAATTTTATATAATGTAATAAAGCTAGGAATGGAAAAAGAATAAAATATCAACGAAAATGCTAGCAACTAGCACCCTCTACTTTTTATAAAAAAAACTAACACCAGTGTGTTTGCCATCATCAAATACGTATCTGTGTCAAATTTTAATCAAATCTATTGGCCATTAAAAAAATTGGTTCTAAGGTTCTAATTGGTTCTATTCATTAAGTAAACCCCTCTAATTTGTCAATGTTCCATCTGTCCTAGTAATCTCAGCTAGCAAAGTGGTTCTATAAATTTAAAGTACTTAATAGAGTTTTATTTTCTGTTAATATTTTATAGTTGTTTCTAGAATACCAAATTGTTGCATTAATGTGGCACATGAGACTATTTGGCTTTCAGAAACTGAATTGTTTTTTTTTTTAATTTGTTGCAAGAACGTTCTTAGAGCATAATTTATAAAGCATTTATAAAATAACAGCTAATGTAGTCCTATAAGTGTGTACAATAACACAATTTTACAGCAACGGTGCTTATAGAACCAAATTACTGTAAAATAGTGCTTTATAGAATTAGGTATACTATCTTCTGTGACACTCTTATAAAATGATTCCGTAATGTCGCTTATAGTTTAATTATAGAACTATTATGTAAGGGCGTTAAGTTACAATTCTGCTGCGGAAATCAAATTACAAATATGGAAGCTGCTATCGAACTTAAGAGAAAAAGCTCTTTAAAGCAGTTATAGAGAATAATAATACAGTTGTTATAAAATCATTATATGTAGAGTAAATAAGTAACAAAAGCCTTTTTGTTCCATAAAAAAAACACTATATAACTAACATTTGTAATATGTAGATTTCCAATACCCCCATCTGACCTGCATGTAAAAGTAGGAAATATTTTGATCAAAGTATAATGGGGAAATTTGTATAACATAGTCGAGACTTGTAGAAATTATTATCTGCTTGAAGAAAGAAAATTTCATTACGATAGATAAGATTTATTTGATTACTAATAGAAACTGATATTGAACATATTTCATTTAGACCATTCCAAACCTTATTCATTTGCACTTCTAGATGTTGAACGTATAGAATTTTATTAGCTTTATTAAATAAGATTGAAATAATTGAAATTACCACAATAAAATATGACAACACTGTGGATATTAAATAGCACAGATCTGTTATAGTAGTAGCTTACGAAGCATATTTGCTCTATAATCATTGCAATCGACAAAAAAAAAGTCGTATTATTGAGGATCCATTGGAAGTACAAGATTTAAAATTATTTAAACAAATGGATACTATAAATGATTATTTCCAGTTACAACAGGATGTTGACGAAATTCATAATTGGTCCATAAAAAATAAACTACCTTTCAATTTAAACAAATGTAATAAGTTATGACATAACATATGAGCTAACACTCCAATACATTATCTTTAGATGAATAGTAATCTTCTATGAAACCAAGGATCTGTGAATATATTTTCAAACTTAAATTTTAATAATCATGTGAAAACATTGGCAAGTGCATCATATAAATTATTACATATAAATATTCCTGATCACCGTATTCGTCCTACCCAAATCATTTATAAAAATAATCGAACTACTCTAATGTGTAACATATGTGAAATTTACAATAATCATAGGAATAAATTACATCAAGACATCTTTGATACTTCATTGGTAAACTTTACTAAAGTGGTTAAGAGCGGTTAAGAATGCAAACTTGTCCTCGGATTCAGTCATGATTGTCGCATTGATTTTGATTCTGAGTTCTAAGTCATTGGTTTGTTTATAGTTTACTTATTTTCATTTTGTATTGCATATTTTCTTCAATATTAGTAAATGTGCAGTTTGATTAATTATTTTAATTCTAGATTAGATAAATATATTACAATATATATAGGTACTTCTCTTCGTTATATTCTTTTCAATTGGCAGAAACATATAATTAGGTTTTTGTATAACCCGTTTGTTTCTTGTGTATAAATAAATAAATAAAGCCTTTTTTCTGCCGCCATATTGTGAGGAAAGAAAAAAATTGTAATTAAAAATATATACAATATAAATAGGTGAAATGATATCAATAATATGGATACACATTACTTTCTGGCTATTTTATGTACAGTTGGTTTTTAAATTCATCAATTTAAAAAACATTTTTTTTTATTAAATTGCCAGCATCATAGGAAATATAAGGTTAGCTGGGGGCGCGTGAAAAAATATATTTTACGATAAAACTTTTTCGGCATTAAAATGTACTGCTTCTGATGAACAAACCAACTAAGCAATGATGTGAGTACTCCTATGCAGTCCATCTTATTGGTTCTTATTGGCCCATCCATATTATTTCTAACGTATGCGATACATAAACATTTTGTTTTTAAAAGTTACAATTAAACAATCTATAAATAGAACACCATGCAACACAAAATTTGTTTAACAAAGTGGTATAGAATTTTTATGAGATTGATCTGTAACTGTATTATAAAAATTCTTTAAGACCTGTGACAACGTTTATTCAACAGTTCCATAAGTATTGCCTGCAGACCTTACAGAACAGCTTAAATAACTAAAACGTTTTATAGAACGGTGCCCATTTTTATGGTATAAGTGTTGTAAGAATGTTTTGAAAATATTCTTAGAACAAACATTGCTCTATAAAATTTGCTTTGGAAACGTTCTTACGATTTTTATAGAACAGGAAAATGTTGGCTGGGAATATTGCCATATCTTTTTGATACACCCCGTATATTTGTTTGTATGAAACATTTTCGTTGGTCATTTGTATCAAAATTTCTATCTTTACTTAGAACATTTCTTTTAGGTCCTGTTGAAAATTGTTAAGTACTAAACTCTCAATAATTTGAACATGTTTATTTATAGTTGTCATCTTATTTTGATGCACTTGGAATATAATATAGATAAAACAAATTCTTGACAGTCTATGGTGATTCTAAACAGAGTTTCCGTTATTAGATTTAATTCCGTCCTTGAAAATCCTTAAAATATATACATATATTTCACTTACCACCACACCACCTTCTCCACTCGCATGACGAAACGGATCAATGCGTTGTTTTTGAAAATAGTTGCGTAGGAGTTTCCTCCTTTTCGCTTTTTCCTCCAAAAGCTTGGCAATTTCTTCATCGTCTTCACAAGCGTTATTTGACATTTGGAGCACTTATCGTTAACTGTCATGTCATAAACGAAACAAATTTTATCATAGTCAAGGCTAACTAACAAATAGAACGCATTCTATAATGTGATACTGCCCAGAAATACATCAGTATTGATATATCTACAGAGAAAATTAAAAATGCATGCCAAAAACAAGAAAATGTTAACTTTTCGTCTCTATATTTCGAAAACAAAGTATTTGCGGCATAATAAACAAGATACAGGGTGTTAAAGTTAAAATTTTATTTTCGATATTTGTAAATAACTTCTTAAGAAATATTTACAAATATTTACATAAAAATTGTAAATCGGAGGGTTTTTGCAGACGAGAAATTCAAATTTGTTTTGCTATATTGGCTCTGGTCAACAGAAATAAAATTAAATATTAAAATAGTAATAGTATAAATAATTTATAATCATTATTTAATTTATTAGGAAAAATATGTGTATGTATGGTAAAAAATACTGAGCACTAAACTGGTATTCAAGAAATTAAATCATCCTTTCAAAGAATCTTCATTTCTGCCCAAAATTTAAGAAATTAATGATCACCAAAGCCCTTTTTGTTCTTATAGTTGCAAGAAAATGAAAATAAACTTCTTGGTTCGACCAGTTAACACATATTTTACAATAAACCGTTGTTAGTCATCGTTGTGAGATACATTTATTTGTATTTTAATGGAAATTATTTCATCTTACATAATAACTACTTCCAAGATTATGTAACTATTGTATTACATATTACGAACCCACCAAGTCGAAATTATTAAAAATTAATAAATATGAATATATGTTGTTGTCAAACAACTCCAAGATCCACCAGACTACCTTGATTTGCAAGCGGTAGTGAGAAGATTTAAATTAAAAAGTTTTCACCTCTAATTTTCAGTGGTGACTTGGTCTTGTGATCAACACAACGGTAAGCACATCTATATTAGATTTTTTAAAGAAACGTCGTAAGTATGGGTTATTCATTATACAGGGTGTGTGCAATACTTTAGCAGTAAATTCGTTCACGTTCAAAAATAATATTTATTTTTCTATAAATAGGGCTCGAAAAATAGTTTCTGAAAGGGTCCTCAAGAGACCATATTTTTCAAAATGAGTTAACGCATAATTATGAATTTTAGTATGTAGGGCATTTGTTAAATGTTCTAATAAACTACATAAAAACTGTTTAAAAATTTTGGTACTCGATAAGTTGCTTCGTTTTCAGGAAAAATCGATTTTAATGTTTTGTTGCATAATATAAGGAATGGAAAAAGATTACATGAACAGGTAGGCAGACCATTAAAACAAATGTTTGTTTACTTGAATCAATTTGACAGTTTATTAAACTCAAATTGTTGCTTTTACATTACAGTGTTGTGTATATTAAGTAAAATCTAAAGAAAAAATGCAAAATTTTAATCGTGAACTAAACGACATTCATGTCGAATAAGTTGAATTAATTTGACAGTTTATTAACTGGAAATTGTCAAGAAAGTTAAATTGGCCATCCATTTTTATATACCTAGTTTTACAAATGATTCAAGAAATAATTAAAAATAAATAAATATGACTAGCTAATTAAGTAATTTATAAATTGAATAACATTTGAAAATAAACAAAAACAAATACCGACAATGTCTTTAAAAAAACTGTTGAAAATTATTTAACATTGAAAAAATATTTAGAAACTGTTTATAATAAATATTAATTAATATTATTCTTAACACACAACGACTTATTATATGGTCTTAATAAACAACTGTTTATTTTTCATACATTTTTCTGTAAGTAAATAAGGTAGAGTTCATAAACTAATTCTTTATAATTAGGTATCTATATAAAATGCATGGCCAACTATGTTAACGTTTTTTGAGAATTTTCCAAGTATAAAGTAGCAACTATTATATATCACGATGAAGGGAATGCAATCGAATGGGATATAAATATACAGGGTATTCCATTTTAAAAAAAAAATTATATTTTAAAGGAGGCACCATGTACAGAAGTTATAAGTACACTATTGAAATCTAAGTAAAAACTTTAAAAACTCTATCAGAAGCAATTTTCACCATTCCGATATTTCAGATATCTCTGAAAGTTTTGATTACAGCGAAATTGGAACACACTGTACATGTAATTTACTATCAGTTTATAAATGCATATAATTGAATAATTTGTGTTGTGGGTATAATATTTAAATTAGGTAACCAATTTATTACAAGAGACACGGCGATTTTTACATAACTTGTGTTTTAATAACCCTGTACAGATTTTACAAAAAAATTAAATTACGAAAATGTAATTTAAAATATAATTAAATTGTCTTATGTCTTTTTAACATTTCATAAAATCTGTCGATTATTAGAATAAGACATGAGACTAGCCTTATAAATAGTACCTATTTATAGAAAAGATTTTGCGTTAAATTACATTTAATATCTCGTTTGGCATCATGTTTGATCAACATCCTGTGTAATTAAATTCTTCGATTTTCTATAACTGTCACGAAATATGGATAATATAAGTAATCAAATGTCGTAGCCAAAACCTTCGAAACGGCAATCATAAATTCCTATTATAAATTTACAACTATTGCTGTTTTTACAAAAACGACTTCATGATTCTCCTGAATTTTGTTACCTTTGACCTCTATAGATATTCTTCATGATTTATATATAAATACGATGGCCTTAACATTATCAATTCAATTAAATGTATATACTCTGAAGTAAAAAAGGTTGTTGATATATTATAATTAGATAAACACGTTTACTTGTCGAATCTTCTTCGTTTTTATTTTTTAAATATTAATAATGTATTTACTTGAAAGGCTAGTATTAATTTTTTTCTTCAAACGGATAACCAGTTTATCTAATTAAGGTCAAACAAATAGCAATGATATTAATAAACGTTATATAACAAACCATTTAAACCTGCATAAAATTCAAATTAAATATGCGTTTAAATTGTTTTCAATAAAAATATTCACATTTATTAAAATCCAATTTGATATTAATACTTGCGGTACCTACTTGAAAAACACTTTATATAAGTAAAAAGTAAACGAAGCCATCGTTGATACTTTTAAATTATTGATTACAGCAAATTATATTTTTTTTTATTTTCTCATATGTAGCAATTTATGTAGGTACACATCTAGCATAGTTTATTTGCTCAATTAGATACATGAGCATAATAAGTTGTAAAGGTATGTTTTCATTTGATAATTAATTTAAGAGAATCTTCATAAAATTAAAAACAAAAAAATATGGAGTTTGAATGGACATGTTATACGAAATAGAATGTCTTGTATAGTGTTTGCAGGGTGGTCATCTTGACAACGCATGCAGGGATTTCGAAAACAGTAATATATACAGGGTGGTCTGAAACAGGCATTCTATAGGTACAGTGCGTTTCAATAACTTTGATAACATTTTTAACAGCTGTAACTCTTCTGTTTTTAAAGATATCGGAATGAAGCAAAAACCATATTGCATAGTGGACTAGCAACTTTTTTCTTATTTGAAAAAAAAAAAGACCCAAGATTTTGAGAGATCTTAACCTAACTTATATTTTTTTAAATGAAACGCCCTGTATATTATTGGATATTTGGATTCTACTCAAAATTCCAAGCATATTTTAAAATGCATATCCTATACCTATCTTCAACTGCTTCTGAGAAATAGTTTTACAAACATGTCAAATTATCATAAAAATCGCTCGATTGTTACCAGCACGGCTCAAGCAATGCTGAACTTCAGCTTTAGCTCAGTGCAACGTGTGCCATGAACAAGTAGAGCAATTTTTATGATAATTTGACATGTTTGTAAAACTATTTCTCAGAAACAGTTGAAGATAGGTATAGGATATGCTTTTTAAAATATGCTTGGAATTTTGAGAATAACCCAAATATTCAATAATATACAGGGCGTTCCATTTAAAAAAATATAAGTTAGGTTAAGATCTCTCAAAATCGTTGGTCTTTTGTTTTTTCTTTAATAAGAAAAAAAGTTGCTAGTCCACTATGCAATATGGTTTTTGCTTCATTCCGATATCTTTAAAAACAGAAAAGTTACAGCTGATCAAAATGTTATCAAAGTTATTGAAACGCACTGTACCTTTGATTTTTCTAAAAAGAAATATGAGATATTTAGTGTAGTTCCTGAACAAACAGCTGACAACCGAAAAGCAATTTATTTTTCCTTTCACAACATTTCTATTTAAAAAGAAACGTTATGAAATTTGGTACCCTTATATTATTTGAAATAATCTTTCCAATGGAGGTGAGTTTGTAAAGTATATTTTTAAACTTTTGTTTTATAGGAGCTATGAAGATTTTTTGTTTTCTTTTGGGGTGCCTCTTTTATTCTGCCCAGGGCCAACTTGGGTTATTGGGTGGGGGAGCAAAAAAACTCGGAAATATTGCAAGCCCACTTAAACAAATACCAGGAGTAGCAAACTTGGAGCAACTAGAGAAAGTATTTTTACAAGATTGGCTTGACTTTGGGGTAAGTATGATTTCAAAATATTAATGGAGGATAACGTAAAATTTTTAACATAAGCGTTTGATGCCACATAGGTAAGTCATAAACCCTACTTGCCCTAAATGCCTCCCGTAAAGGGTGTTAAAGATGAAATTTTAAAATTATTTTTTGTTATAATTTCTTCAGTTTTTCGCGTATAACTTGAAATTTTGTAGAAATACTTGTTGTTACAAACCAAATCCTCAAGGGTACTTTGTAAACGACACTTAAAAAAACAAACGTAGAAATTGGGGAGACGGGGTTATTTTATCCCCCACTTTTTTCTGACGTGCGCCTATGGACGATACGTCTGGCTAGCTCTATGTTCAAACACACTCTGTATGAAATAAATCAGAACACTTTAGAACAAGTTAGAACATTACAAATTGTTGTTTTATAATTTAAAAGCGTTATTAAGTGCAGTGTCATTTTGCTACGACTATCTTTAACTTTGTATACTCAAAAATCAAATGTATCTCGAAACCGAGTAGTTTTTCCGTTTGGTTTTTAGACGTCGTTTATCATAATATCCTTGAGGATTTGGTTAATAACAAGAAGTAAAGAATTTTAATAGTTCAACCTTAACACTCTGTCTATTAAGGGAGTCACTTTTGTATTGAATCGTCATAATTTGCTGTTAAAAATACTCAGTTACACCCTGTATAAAAAAATATAGTAACAATTTGAATTCAACTAACAAGTAATAATTTCCAGACAAAATTTAACAAACAGTACAACCCCATAGAGGCACCCCTTCGCAAAGCCAACTTCCTGCAGAACATTGACACCATCACGAAGTTAGCAACGGACAGCGTCTTAAGCTTCGGTTTGAAGATCAACGAATTCGCAGACATGCTCTTTGATGAGTTCAGTGAACTGTTCAACGGTTTCAACAGAAATGGTCAACTGCAACGTCACTTGCAGTCGTCCAAGGCAGAGAGCTTTGTACCATCTGGGGATTCGCTTCCAGAAAGCATTGATTGGAGGGAGAAGGGGGCAGTTAGTCCCGTGAAGAACCAGATGCAGTGTGCTGGGTGCTGGGCTTTTTCAGTGGTAAGACGATTTTTCCTTCATCTTTTAAACATTTGCGACCAACATGTTCTTAAATACAAGGTGGCCAGATGAAAACAAAACAGAGTCATTTTCAGGAACTGCGTCAAGATTCTAGAAAAACGCTTAGACCCATCGTTTTAAGATTAAAGGGGGACATTCTTTGTTGATATTTTTGACTTTGCTGCTTTCACCCCTAAGCAAGGGTAAGCATCACCCCAAGATATTTAAATGGCATTGGGGGTTGAGTAATATTTATTTTGAAAGCTCTTGCAATTGTCTTTACAACAGACTTTAAATTTTATAATTCCGCCCAACTTAATATAATACTTAATAAGAATTTTGATTTTAATTTTGAAACTTATGTACAAATAACAATTAGTAACGGTGCCAATGGTACAAATTTAGTACTTCTTGCGTTATATTGGTTAGTATTGTGCGGAATTATAAAATTTAAAGTCTGTTGTAAAGAGAATTGTAAGAACTTTTAAAATAAATATTACTCAACCTCCAATGCCATTTAAATGTTTTGGGGTGGTGCTTGGGGGTGAAAGTGGCGGAGTCAAAAATACCAGCAAAGCATGTCCCCCTTTAATCTAAAATCGACGGATCTGAACGTTTTTATACAATCTTGATGCAGCTCCTGAAAATGGCTCTATTTCGTTTCCATTTGGTCGCTCTGTATATACGACGTGACAAAGAAAGGTAACATATAAATTTATTCATATTGCATAGTTGCATATTTTCCTCCATTGTATTTTATTTCTTATTTTTCTACTCCAGTCTCTTATTCCCATTTCTTCGTCTTTCTCCACTGCTTGTATCCATTTGGTTCGTGGTCTTCCTCTTCCTCTCCTTCCTGTTACTCCCCCTGTCAGTATTTGTTTCGTAGGGCTCTCTTCTTCTAATCTCCCTACATGTCCCAACCGTCTCATTCTTTGTGCCCTAATGATATTTGTTATCGATGGTTCTCGATACATTTTTATCATTTCAGGGTTTGTTCTCCTTCGCCACAGATGATACTACCTAGATATTTTCTTACCTTTGTTATTCTCTCTTGTATTTTATTTTTTTCTTCCCCTTTATCATCACCCCAAAATAATTGAATGATATTATTTTTCTTCAGTTAGGTAATATCAACAGCTCCGTATTTGCTTGTTCTTTTTTCCATTCTATAAAAGATAGATTTGCGAATTATTTTAATACATTATTTTCTAATGTCCATGACTGGTTGATTTGTCATTTAACATAAATACATGCATGAAAACTAAAGTAATAAACATTAATTATCATTTTAACAAATTTTCTAAGAAAAACTTGAAATCAAAATTTTCCTGATGATACTGTTTGCATATTGTATGTACATCTGTTTTGTAGAACTTTTATGCATAATTGTTAACGTCATTAAATATTTCCGTTCGTATAGAAAAAATCGAGCTTTTCTTATATATATATAAATAGAATGCAAAACCTAATATTAAGAATACCGATAAATAACAATAATTTGTAATTGAAAAATAGCCTAGTACAGGTTTATAACGAGTAAACGTTAGATTTGACTGTAACTTTGTTATTTTAAGAGATATCGGAAAATTGGAACGTGCATTCATTGGTTAATTTTTCACAAGGTTACACATTTGCTTATTAAGAAAACAACCGAAGTTAGCACTACAGAGATATTGATTTCAACTTGATTTTTTCTTATAAAACACCCTGTATATTATTGTATTTTTGGATTTTCCACTTTTCCTTTATTGCATCTTTTACTATTCGAGAGATATTGATGACTAATTTCATAATTCAAACTTTATTTTTCTTATTATACAGAACGCAAAACTGTTCAAAATTGTTCCAACTCATTTTTTGCTTTTCTATGCGAAATCTATATGGTTTTCCTAAATTATTCGATCAATGATGAATCATTTTTGGGTGTTGGTTAATGTAAACTATAGTTTCTTGTATTTTCTTCTGAATGTCTAAAATAGTAGTTGCTCTATTTTTATAAGCACTATTTTTTAAATGTCCTCACAAAAATATGTACGGTGGTGTCAGGTCTGGACTATTCGTCGGCCACTGTATGGTACCGCCAGGCAATTTTAAACGGCCATGTTATTTAGATCTTTTGGATTACGAAATAAATAATTTTATTACCCAATTTGATAGCTAGATGGGATGATATGGCAGCAAAATGGAGCGCCACCACATAATGTAAAATAAGTAGTTATGGAATAATAGTTAATAGAATGGTTAGGAAAATATATTTTTTTCTGATCTCTACCGAGTATGTTTCTCCTGTATTATGAAGCGCTCAATCAAAATTTAGAGTCTGTTCATCACTTTCAGATTTTGCAAAAACACAAAAATAACGATTGAAGGCAAACTGATGAAAATTTATAATACATAAAGATAGGTGAAGCTGCTCAAAAGTAAAGACCACTTTTTTGTGTGACGATACTATAAATCAACAGCACTATTCTAACCTGACTTATAATTCAGACTTATCAATTTGGTAAACATATAAATACATATTATTTTTCATTAGCAATACTTACTTGCTTTGAGTAACTTTACCTGACACTCTTAAGTAATTTTATGGTCATTGTCAGCCGAAATATTTTTATTTTTATTTTTTATTATTTATTTATTTATTTTCCTTTATGACAATATTAATTATTGTATACGAATAGTCATGTTAACCTAGGTCTAGTAATTAAAAACTAAAATATTCATCTAAAGACTGAAAACATTTTTCTTTTAGAAAGTTGTTTAACCTCTTTTTAAACATCGATTCCGTAGTACTCTGACTTACATTTTGCGGTAACATATTAAATATTTTAGGCCCTATAAATTTAGTTGAGTCACCGGTTATTTTTAATCTAGAAATAGGCTCATACATCTTATTCTTTTGTCTTGTATTTAACTTATTATAATGGCTATTTAAAACAAAGTCATTTCTATTCTTAAAAACATATACACTAATTTCAAATATATATATATATATATATATATATATATATATATATATATATATACAGGGCAAAGTTAAAATTTCAAATTCTTTAAAAATAGGTTTACAAGACTGCCTACTTGGTATGCCAACAATACACCTTAAAATTCTTTTTTGTGCTAAAAAAACGTTAGAACTTAATGTGGAATTGCCCCAAAAACAGACACCATACCTTAAGCGTGAGTCAATCTGTGCATAATATAATGCTTTAATCTGTGCTTTACTTAGAAATGGTTTAATATTTCGAAATAAATATGTTAATAAAGAAATTTTGGATATCAATGCTTCACAATGGTATTTCCAGTTTAGACATTCATCTAAGCGCATTCCGAGAAACTTAACAGTTTCCTCGCATTTAGTATTACAAAAATTGATGTCCAAATTGTCACATTTACTTTGCCTATTATGAAATCGTATTACCTGAGTTTTAGTAGGATTCATATAGAAATTTTGTTGATTGAAATAATTATCTAACAAGGTTAGGATATACTTGCAGTTGTGTTGGATTAATTCATCAGATGTGCTAGAAACAATAATGGAGATATCATCCGCATACATAGTGAAATGTGCAGAAGATGTTATGTGCTCAATATCATTTATATACAAAAGAAATAGAATGGGTCCCAAAACAGATCCTTGAGGAACTCCCATACTTACATCTAAACATGTTGATGTTACACATTTCACTATATGCTGCTTAGAATGCTTTAAATTCACACACTGCTTTCTACCTTCAAGAAATGAGGCTACCCAATTTAAAGATGTTCCTCTAATACCATAATGGGACAACTTGAACATCAATAACCTGTGATCGACACAGTCGAATGCTCTGCTGAGATCACAAAATATTCCCACCGGACATTCTCCCGCATCAATATAACTGCACAGCTGAAATTGTCGACATACCATTCCGAAATCCAAGTTGATTTTTTGTTATTATATTAAATTTTTCTAAAAAATTAAGTAATCTTTCTAAAAAACAATACTCAAAAATTTTTGAAAATCCAAAAGGTACAGTAACTGGTCTATAGTTTTCCAACAATTGTGGGTTCTGTTTTTTTAGAATGGGTACTATTTTTCCATTTTTCAATATGTTTGGAAAAATTCCTGTTTCAAATGATAAATTTATCATATGTGTTTTAATAGGCTGGTTGTGTGGAAGGCCAAAACGCCCGGAAGACAGGAAAACTGGAAGAAGCCAGCGTACAGCATCTCATAGACTGCGCTACTGGACAGTATGACAACGATGGTTGTCGTGGAGGTCTTACAGAGACAGGATTTGACTTCGTTGAAGATAACGGAATCAACAGCTACACAGAATATCCATATGAAGCAGTTAATACAACCTGTCGGTCTAAGGATAATGCAATTGTTAAAACACGGGGTGAGATATATTCTGCCTTAGCATCGCATTATGTACATCATTTCCATTTAAGAAAAAAACAGTGGCTGCATTATTTAGCAGCTGCAACTACATAACATAGCTACTCTTATACTAAGGGCCAGTATTTCCATCTCTTAATAACTTTATTTGCACATTAAATCTGTACTTGTCTTACAAAAATCGTATGTACCAGAAGATGACAGATACATATTTATTTGACAAATAAAGTTATTTGGCAGTTGGATACACCGGCTTTAAGAAAACTTATGTATAGTACCTTTTTAAATACATCTATACCCGAGGTCCAAAATAATAGAGACTGATTAATTCAGAACACTTAGATGAGTACGGGAGGTGAGAATTGCAGGGAACAAGATTGCATAGGCATGACACTTGAGAAGGGTTCAAAGAACACATAATTTTCAAATAAATTTAGTTTACTTTAAAAAATTTATACTCACCCAAATAAAGGCGCACTTTTAAAAAGCAATGGCCTAACACTACTCTCTGCCACCTACCTGATGCGCACTCCACGGATATCACACTTTAATATACAGTGTGTTCCTAAAGTCACGCACAAATTCATTAGGTAAATAAAAAACATTATTGAAAATTCCCTAAACAGGTCGATTTTTGAATTTAATTTACTTTTTTTCAAATAATAATTTAACATACAGGGTGACCTTGGAGTAATGACGTGGATGATGGAATATCACATTCTTGTTCCAATTTCTGGATTACCCTAGCTGAACTGTTTCCAAAAATGTATCACAAGTTGCTCCTAATTGTTACAGGGTGGGCAAAAATACATACTACGCGTCATTTTAAAGTGTCTACTGGAATATACTCAATTTATAAAAACATTAGTCAGTGGTCGCGCGGTTTAAGGCGTCAGTACTTGAATCGAAGTGACTAGATCGGTGTTGGTTCGAGCCCAGCTGCCGGTAGACCGTATATAAGCTATATTCGTGGAGAGGTTTGGCGCCCTCTCTGCGGGTATGGTAGGGTGGAAGAATGTTGGCTTGGGTCAATGTGAGAAATTGATACCGGTTGATATTTGACTACCCCCCTAATTAATGAGGTTTTCCAGGTTTCCCTCATTCCTGCACTGAATAGTGGTTAGGGCCTACCAACGTAAGTCGTTCCTGGGCGCAAATGCGGCCTGCTTAATAATAATATGCCGCCCCCTCTCCCGCACAAGTCTCCGACTTCTGGGATAATCCCTGTGATTAGTATGAGGGGTACAGATATTATTATTATTGTTATTGGTGTTACATAGAATAACGTAGAGAAATGTGATCGATAGTAGGAAATTTTATTGTTCGCTAATAAAACCTTTGGACACAAAAACCTAAATTAAATTTTCAAATTGTTGACTATTTACTGTCAAACAATGGTCCAGATGAGAAGCAAATTCTTGTTGTACATTTCCAATAACTTCAGACGAGATGGCACGAACTTCTTGTCGAATTCGTTCCTTGAGATCGCCAAGATTATTTGACTTAGGACGTATACTTTGTTTTTTACATATCCCCGAAGGAAAAAAACTAGTGGTGTTAAATCTGGCGATCTGGCGGGGAATTCCTTAGGTCCTCTTCTGCCAATCCACTGATGAGGAAACACGTCATCTAAACAGCGGCGAACAACGATGGCATAGTGCGGCGGCGCACCGTCTTGCTGTCACCAAATTGTGTCATTGGACAAATCTGGTTCTTCTTCATTGGGGAACAGTACAACCAAGCAAGAAACTACATCAAATTAAAGAAAATCTAAATATCTTGCGCCATCTAAATCTCCTTCAAAGAAATACGGCCCCAAAATTCGATTATCAACAAATATTGACCTTTTGGGGACGCTGAGTGTGTGCTTCCATCGTCCAGTGTGGATTGAGATCTGACCAGTACTGACAATTCTGTTTATTAGCGGTGCCACTCAAGACGCCTTGCCCGAGAAAATTATGCGTTTAACAAAATCCAAATCTGCCTGACATTCTTCCATCATTATTTCGCAAAACTCTAAATCACCTGCTGAGACTCACATAGGGGAATGCGGGTTTTCACGAAGGGTCAAAAGGGCTTATAACTGCACCAATAAATCGATCCACTATAAGCCGACCTGAAGTATGCTCTTCATTTAGCATACTTGGTCGACCAAATCTGGGTAGATCTTTAACGTAAACATGGTTTCGAAACTTTGCTTCAGGTCGGCTTATAGTGGATCGATTTATTGGTGGACGATTCGGATGTGTTTCATTAAACAAAACACAAACTTCCTCATGAGTTCAAATTCTATCACCAGGCCCGATTATCATGAGAACTTAAATCCGTTCCGTTTCACTTAGATTAATGTTTGTATAAAACGAAAACAAGTTAATTAATAAAAAATTACTTAATACTTTAAGAAAGAACCAGTTAAAATGGATTCACTCGTACAATCTTAGCAAACTGTTTAAAATTGACAGCATGTAAAAAATGTACAAGCACGTTCTATCAGACAGATAAAATTAAAGAGACATCAAAGAAATTATGACAAAAACTGGTATTTGTAAATAATTTGGGTATTGTTTCCCACCCAATAACAATTAGGAGCAACTTGTGATACATTTTTGTAAACAGTTCAATTAGGGTAATTCGGAAATTGGAAAAAAAATGTGGTGTTCCATTTTAAAAAAATATGATGACATCATTACTCGAAGGTTGATCACCCTGTATATTAAATTATTATTTGAAAAAATATAAATTAAAATCAAAAATCGACCTGTTCCAGGAATTTTCAATAATATATTTTATTTACCTAATAATGAATTTGTGCGTGACATTAAAGACGCACTGTATAATACACTACACTATTGACATACATACTCTACCGATTCCTAGCACTGTCACTATAATATTAACACTTGTATTAATTTTCTACGATAAATATATGGCTGCAATGCTGCATGTATTTATCTTTGTGTTGACTTCTTTAAATGGTGAGCAGGTTTATGACATGGATATTTCTCTATTATTTTGGATCTTGACTATGGAAATATTGGAGAACATTGTTGACTTTAAAAAATTTTCAGGTTATGTCAGAATTCCGGAAGGTAACGAAAAGGCCTTGGCCCAAGCATTGGTTAAATATGGTCCCATCTCAGCAGCTATTCACGTCACCAAAAACTTCCAGTTTTATGGCGAAAAAGTCTTCGATGATCCCGAGTGTCGCAACACCGTAGATAACCTGAACCATGCCATACTCATAGTTGGCTATGGCAAGGAGGCGGATGGCAAGAAATACTGGCTGGTAAAGAACTCATACGGGACAACCTGGGGATTGGACGGGTACTTCAAAATGGCCAAGGACGAAGGGAACAAGTGCGGAATCGCTACGTATGCCAGATATCCGAAAGTTTAAGAAACGAATTAAATATTATTATTGCAGTTTTATTGTAATATTGTGAAAATATGTTGCTGTATAATAATTACAACCATAAAAATATTAAGGTAATGTATTAAAAATAGCCCAGAAATTTGCAAGCAAACTTAACTGTAAGTATAGAATTAGATCTTCAGGTATATCAAGCAAGTGAATAATTGACATATTGAAAATAAATTCAGTTATCAAGGATAAAACATGTAGGTAGGTACTGTCAAGTCACAAACTGAGATGGAGAGCACAAAAAATGAACTATTAATAATGAACATAATAACATTTTTCAGAATATAAAATATTTTGTTTAAACCCTTTATTGACTAACCGCCACTACTCTATAAGTACGTATAGGTACATCGGAAAACTCAGTTAGCACGCTATGTTCATTTATAATGTGGCCATTCAATATCGATAAAGTCAAAAAATACCTAAAATCTAGAAGTTCGCTATTTTTATCTCCATTGCCATTCCCGTAATCGTGGAATTGTGAAGTTTTCCGATGTTTAAATTATTTAGATAAGCAAAAACATTAATGCTAATATGTCAAAAGATGACTTATTGATACTTGGTCAATAATCTAATTCTTAATTAATAGTGTGATAACATTTAAGTACACTGGCTTACCTGAATTCATTGCTTTTGCTGATATAATTTTTCATACCTTCATAACAATCAATCAACAGCGTCAGATCGTTTAAGTCCTTGTTTCATTATTAGTATATTATTTGCTGTTGAAAACTTAGCTGAAAATGAAGTCCCTCACAATATTGCTTTGCGCATCTCTAGTATTTGGCGTAAATTCTGTTGAGGTTCCTGAACAATTAGATTGGAGAGAAAAGGGTCTAGTTACAAAAGTAAAGAACCAGTTAAGCTGTGACGGCACTTTCTACTTTGCCGCAGTAAGTACTAACGAGATTTGCACTAAGCTATTTAAAAAATTATTTTTTCATCTCAGCTTGACGTGATTGCAAGTTACCACTACCTGAAGACAGGTGAAACTCTAGATTTAAGTGCACAAAGTACTTTAGACTGTTCTCTTGGTTACAACAATGGATGCAACGGAGGAGGGCTTTTGAACTCCTTAGCTTTCGTCAGAGAGAGAGGAGTTGTACTCGAAGAAGAATATCCATACTCGGGTAGTGTAGGAACTTGCAGAATGGATAGTTCTCAAAGCCTTTTCCGAACGATAGGATTCGAAATGCTGCCTAGAGATGAAGAAATGATTAAAACTGTGGTTGGTAAGTATCGAGTAAACTATTTCTCGCATTTTCACTTTCCGTCATCATTATTTACGAATATATCAAATGATATTTTGTTACAGGAACGATTGGGCCAGTATCGGTAACTTTCAGAAGTCAAAATCTGAGCTCCTATTCTGGTGGAATATACAATGATCCTGCTTGTCAATCAGGACAATCTTACTCTGGTGTTGTATTTGGTTATGGTACTTCTGATGACGGAGAGGACTACTGGATCGTGAAAATGTCTTATGGTGCCGGATGGGGCGAAAATGGTTATATCAGGCTTGCAAGAAATACCGGAAATCGATGTGGCATTGCTGACGGTGCCGTCTATCCAATATTGTAAAACAGATATTTAAAAGAATATGTTCAAATAAAAGTAACAATAAATATTCAATTCCGAATCATAGTTTCCTATAAATCCCGTTCCATGACATAGGGTGTCACACAAATAAGAGCTGTTACTTTAGAGCAATATTCCACTAATTAAATTTAAAAAACCTTCATTTAAACGTACAAGTATTTTTGTGTTACTATATTTAAAATCCATCATCGCTGTATTTTTTTTATCAGCAAAGAGATATTTGTCTGCTCATTTTGCAAAATCTTTGGTGGTCTTAATTTTATAAATTATGTATTAAAAAATGTAGACAGAAAATACAAGAGAACTAATTTCATTCATACATAACATTTAATAATTTGAGATAAAAACCAGAGAGGCATACACATTTAGATGGTAATTCATATACCTATTCAATGTTGCAACCTTATTGATATATCGACATAATTTCCCTAAATGTTTGAAATTTTGACCATCGATAATCAATAAAAATGAAACTATTTTAGTTTAATTTGTTTAAAAATGTGTAATAGAATTAAAAAACATGAAAGGATATTTGACACAATACAATAGTACATAGTGCATATTCCATCATTATCAAAAGTCTAAAACAAATTAAATGTCGGTCAATCAATTTCTGTTGTCATTAAAAAGTGTTAATATCCTGCCATTGTTTAGTCATAGCCGTCTTAGAATAAGAAGTATAATCAATCAACGTTTTACCTACATTGAAGAGTTACCGTATTCTTTTAAATTAAATTGATGAAAGTTATTCATATAATCATTATTATAATGTTTGATTATGTAACACCATTGTCATCGACAGATTAGAATCTGTCAGGTTGAAAACATTTGTATTATTAGTCTGCACAGTTTTGGTAGTAAATGGTATTCCTGTCGAGGAACAACGGAAATCGTTTAAGATACGTTTTCATTATAGAAATTGTTTTACAAAATGTAATTTTTTAACCTATATTTCTTATTAACATGAGTACAAATATGGGCTCATATTCATATTATTTCACTCTTCTGTATTCAGCTATAATTAGACATATTTTTAAATTGATACTTATTATTGAATGAAGTTTGAGTTTTATTGATTTCATTGTATTAGGAGAATGTTGGAAAACATTAGAGAAACAGATTGGATGAATCTAGACGTTTCCAAATATTCAATGACAATGTTTGTAAAATAGAAGGACACAATGAGAGATTTGAACGTAGGGAGGTGTCTTACAAACTTGCCGTGAACAAAATTGCCGATTTGACAGAAGAAGAATTAACTAAACTGAACGGACGACCAATTCTAGAACGTTTATATCTATAAAATGTGTCAAAAAAAAATAAAAACCGTTGGATTGTCAGAGAGAATTGAGAATGTAATTTATTTATTAATGTAATGTAATACAATTTTGATAGAGACCAGCAACAACTAACAACATAACACATTAACATAATATTACTACCTAAATTAAAACTAATAATTTATGTAAGAATGGTAACAAATCATTATTACAGAGATTGTTGAAAATGATCCCTATTACTTAATATGCATGCTTCCGCTCTCCTTGCATGGAATTGCGCACTCGCTCACATATTTTTCCTCTTAATTCCTCTTCAGTGTTAATGGGACTTGTGTACACAAGCGTCTTGTTCATAAATTTTTTTTAGACACTGATCTTCATATCGTCATATATGTACAGGGTCGGAAAACGCTGATGGTCTATCTGAGTTTACACGAGAGCGACAAAGTAAAGTATAGAAATCCGTGCGATAGACAAGGATGACTATATTGACGACGTTTTAAAATCTAAATAGTCACCGCCCATTTCGTCATTCAACAAATAAAATCCACTTCCACTTATATCTCAGCGACCAATCGCCATCTTTGCCTTTATTGTTGGCCTTTCGCTTTCGCAAGAGATGTCGCTACTTGTGCAACTCCAACTCCGGTATTCTGATATTTTACCAGCGATCGAAATTGTGGACAGTGACTAATCGCTAGCTTGTTGACCAGCGCGACGGGCGAAGCGTGCGGAGAGCAAGATTTCATAGCCGTACTAAATTTGAATGCGATCAGATATAAGAAATATATAAAAATGACAAAAATAGTTCCATTACATAACATCCATTATTTTTAGAGTAGAAACAGTGATATAACAGTTTTTACCAATTTCGAGGCGTTAGACAATAAAAGTTATAAGAATTATTTCAAAATTTAAAGTTTTTATCTTGTCAATTACCCAAGATCGAAAATAATAGAAAGTGACTAACTCACAACACAGAGATGAGTACGGAAGGTACGGGTGGTATGTTTACCTAAACGTGCCACTTGAGAAGAGTTAAAGCACACAAAATTATCAAAAATAAGTTGACGTCGGCTGAACCTAGCACATTAACAATTTACTTTAAATGTGTCCCTGTTCTTATGGACGGCGATTGCCCACTACCACCCACTTACACCTACCTGATGCGCACTCCGCAGATAACACACTTAAGCCTTGTCCTTATGGACGCGAAATTCACGGATTTTTGAACGAATTTTGCAACTTCTGTTTTAATTATTTATGGCGGGAAAATCTCAACTCTCTCACGCTTAGGTAATCATACCACCCGTACCTTCCGTACTCATCTCTGTATTGTGAGTTAGTCACTTTCTATTATTTTCGACCTTGGGTAATTGACAAAATAAAAACTTTAAATTTTGAAATAATTCTTATAATTTTTATTATCTAACGCCTCGAAATTGGTAAAAACTGTTATATCACTGTTTCTACTCTAAAAATAATGGATGTTACGTAATGGAACTATTTTTGTCATTTTTATATATTTCTTATATCTGATCGCATTCAAATTTAGTACGCCTATGAAATCTTGCTCCCCGCACGCTTCGCCCGTCGCGCTGGTCAACAAGCTAGCGACTAGTCACTGTCCACAATTTCGACCGCTGGTAAAATATCAGAATACCGGAGTTGGAATTGCACAAGTAGCGACATCTCTTGCGAAAGCGAAAGGCAAACAATAAAGGCAAAGATGGCGATTGGTCGCTGAGATATAAGTGGGAGTGGATTTCATTTGTTGAATGACGAAATGGGCGGTGACTATTTAGATTTTAAAACGTCGTCAATATAGTCATCCTTGTCCATCGCACGGATTTCTATACTTTACTTTGTCGCTGTCGTGTAAACTCAGATAGACCATCAGCGTTTTCCGACCCTGTATGTGAAATAATGTTAATTATTGAATAAAGTTTTCTCTGTGCATATTTTCAATCGTAGCTATAAAGGTAACTATACAGGGTATTCCTTAATAATATGCGATGAATTCTCTCGGAAAATTCAACGGTTTTTATTGTTTGTCTCAAAAACGGCGCATTGCAGTCTAAAAACTCAAGAGGGCTCTTATTTTTTAAATGGAACGGGGAATTAAAAAATATTTGTTATCTGGGATAAAACCATTGGCGTACCATTTTTTTCTTTAAAAATATTGAAGTCAATGCTCGTGCAGACGCCACTGTTAACATAATTTTCAATATTTGGTCGCTTTAAAAACAATATTTTTTTGCAATTTAGTGCAATAAATAGTGCAACCATTTAGTGTATTAGGGATATAGTTTTATTATTCTCAATTGCACTTTCCATAAATATTTTGTTGAAAATATGAAGAATAGAACTTACTATTTTCGGATAACAGTTAAAGAGAGTTATCTAACAGTTCATACTTTAACAAAGTATCTATTGCCTTTTGATTTTGAGAGACAAAGCTTCAAAAATTAAATTCTATATTTCCCAACAACCATTTTTTTTGTATAAGTAAGATTTTGAAGGAACTACATATAATACGGTTGTTAGTAGTTTTTCACCATATGCCAGAGGTCGCTAGTTAACATCTATCTCAGTGATATGTTATATATTTTTGGTTTAAGATTTTTATAAAGTCATATTATAATGTTACATTCCAAATTACACAAAAAAGGTACATACTCTATTTAAAAACAAATGTTTTTCAGGTAAGAAGAAATTCATATAAATCGTCAGGATATATAAAGATATCAGTTCAACAATGAACATTTACGAAATTAAAGCGCATGTTAAGACCATGCGTCATACAATCTACCTTTTCAAGAATTTTACTCAAACCCTTCTATTATTATAATAATATTAAGTATACAACCATATTAATTTATACAGGTTTCCAGTTACTGATTGGTCCATTACTACTATGTCCAACCGTATTTATTTATAATTCTTTTTCTATATTAAAATTTATACCAAAGCAGGACTGAAGCTGTTCTTTTTTATCTTTGTACCTCAATTACATCTCTTCTATGTGTTGCTTCTATGTGTGTGACTTACCTGAATGCATTAGTTTTGCTGATATAATTTTTCATACCTTCATTTGAAGTAAATTCTGTTGAAGTTCCGGAACAATTAGATTGGAGAGAAAATGGTCTAGTTACAAAAGTAAAGGACCAGTTAAGCTGTGATGGTGCTTTCTACTTTGCCGCAGTAAATACTAATGAGATGACTAAGCTATTTTAAACATTAATTTTTCTTCTCAACTTGAGTGATTGCAAGTCACCACTACCTGAAGATCGGTGAAACTCTAGATTTAAGTGAACAAAGTACTTTAGACTGTTCTCTTGGTTACAACAATGGATGCAACGGAGGAGGGTTTTTGAACTCCATAGCTTTCGTCAGAGAGTAGTTGTACTCGAAGAAGACTATCCATACTCGGGTAGTGTAGGCACTTGCAGAATGGATAGTTCTCAAAGCCTTTTCCGAACGATAGGATTCGAAATGCTACCTAGAAATGAATAAATTATTAAAACTGTGGTTGGTAAGTATAAAATAAACTATTTCTGGCATTTTAACTTTCCGTCATCATTATTTACGAATGATACTTTGTTACAGGAACGATTGGCCAGTATCTTTTAAAGGTACAAATTTCAGCTCCTATTCTGGTGGAATATACGATGATATTGCCTGTTAATCAAGACAGTCTTACTTTGGTGTTGTATTTGGTTATAGTACTTCTGATGACGGAGAGGACTACTGGATCGTGAAAATATCTTATGGTTCTAGATGAGGCGACAAGGTTACATCAGGCTTGCAAGAAATACCGGAAATCGATGTGGCATGACGGTGCCGTCTATTCCAATATTGTAAAACATATGTTTAAAATAATTTAGAACAGCATTCGACTCATCGAAACAAAAAAGAAACATTGATTTAAACATACAATTATTTTTGTATTACTATATTTAGCCTAAAATAATCTATCACGCAATTGAATTTATTGAAAATTGCAACAATTCCATTCACGAAGTATTAATAAAAATTCATCGTCAACGTAAAATTTTATTAATTTCTTGAAGAAGAGATATTTTTCTGTTCAATGTGCGAAATCTTTGATGGTGTTTTCTTTTTTATATAAAGGAAATGCATGCTCCTTGCATATTAAAAAATATAGAGATAAAACACAAGAGAAACTAATTTCGATTATACATAACATTTAATAATTTGAAATAAAAACCAGAAATGTATCTGTATTTAGATGATAATTCATATATATCTATTATACTGTATTATTCGTATATATAATTTCCCTAAATGTTATATCATCTTTTAAAATTTTGAAAATTATCACTAAAATAAAGGTATTTGGTTTTTATCGGTTTGAAAATGTGTAGTAGAGTTAAAAAATATGAAAGGATGTTTGACACAGGACAATGGTACAAAGTGCACATTCCATCATTATCATAAGTCTGACAAATTAAAAATCTCTCAATCAATTTATGTTATTAAAAAATGTTAATATTCTGTCATTGTTAAGTCACAGCTGCCTTATAATAAGAAGTACAATCAATCAAAGTATTACATACATTGAAATGTTGTCGTAATTTTTTAAATTAAATTGATAACAGTTATTCATACAATCATTATTATAAAATTTAATCCAGGTAACAGCATTGCCATCGACAGGTTACCATCTGCTAGGATGAAAACATTTGTAATATTAGTCTGCACGGTTTTGGTAGTAAATGGTGTTTCTGTGGAGGAAGAATGGAAATCGTTTAAGGTACCTCTTTATACATTATTTTTTATAAAAATAGTTTTACAAAATGTATTTTTTTCTAATATCATGAGTACAAATATGGTTAGTATTCATATTTTTTATTTATATTAGTTCCATCTTCCATATTCGGTACTGACTAGACATATCTTTAAATTTATACCAATTATTGAACGAAATTTGCATTTTATTGATATCCTTGTGCTAGGAGAAAGTTGGAAAACATTACAGCAACCGATTGGAAGAATCTAGACGTTTCCAAATATTCAAAGACAATATTGGTAAAATAGAAGAACACAACCAGAGGTTTGAACGTGGGGAGGTGTCCTACAAGCTTGCCGTGAACAAATTTGCCGATTTGACAAAAGAAGAATTTAAAACTAGGCTGAATGCACGGCCAGCTATTGGGCGTGCATCAGTCTCTGTTGATGTGACAGATACGGAAGTTCCAGATGAAATCGACTGGAGGGAGAAAGGAGCTGTTACAGCAGTTAAAGATCAAGGAGAATGCGGAGGATGTTGGGCATTTGGTTCAGTAAGCATTGATCAATTTTAATTCAATTGAAATTAATATACATTATTAGTTTATTTAAGCATAAGTCAACGTGATAAAATTTCCACATTACGGGTATTTTTAAATGAAGCAGCAAAAAAGAGACCACATATCTATATCTCAAGTAGCATAGTACAAAAGATACAGGGTATCGAAGTTAAAATTTTATTTTCGATATTAGTAGATAACTTCAAATTCAAAAATTTACGAGAAATTCAAATTTGTTTCTAATTTTGACGTCACTAGTAGAAAGCGCACTTATGGCACATCATGTTTTTTTTTTAAATGGCAGAACTTTTTTGCTGCTTAGTATATCCATCTGACTATTGAAACAATCGATTCTTCTGCCTGTTATATCAAGGTATACCTTGCTGAAGTCTGTAGGTGTAAACCCTTTTGAAATAATCCTATTTGAAGTTTTCAGTGCACCGAGTAAAAACTGTTTTGGTTTCAGGTAAAGTGCCTTTTCTACTGGAAATACAGCATAAAGTTACTTGAAAAAGTTGTTCAGAACGGTAAATTATGGAATATTTCAAAAAGATCGGCCTGCTTTGATACAATTTTTGTTGAAAAATCAAACCTCGCCGATCTTCTTGAAATTTTGCACGTCTTCATAATTTATCATTCTGAACAACTTTTTCAAGTAACATGTTGCTGTATTTTCAGTAGAAAAGGCACTTTACTCCAAACCAAAACAGTTGGTGTAGTGAGCATTTCAAATAGAATTATTTAAAAAATGATTACTCCTACGGACTTCAGCAAAGTATACCTTTTTCAAAAAAAAAAAAAACAGTTAGGAGAATTGATTGTTGAAACGAAAGAGATATTTTTTAAAATTAGTATTGAATTATTGAACTTTGACATTGGCAGTGTTCATCATCCCGCCTGTAATAATCCATGTTAGATTCACATTTCAGAATGGTGCTTTAGAAGGTCAATACTTCTTAAAAACTGGCAAACTGGCCCGGTTCAGTGAACAATTCTTAATAGATTGTTCTCAGATGAACAACGGATGCAGAGGAGGATGGACATTAAATGCATATCGTTCTATAAGAGATATGGGATTGGTAACCGAGGAAAGCTATCCATACGAAGGAGAGGACAAACCATGCAGAGCAAATGGTACACTCTTTAAGGACATAGGTCTAGTTGCCATTCCACAGGATGAAATTGCCATTAAAGCGGCTGTTGGTGAGTTAGTTCAGTTCTTTGTCAACTAAACTCAGTTGAAGTTATCATTTAAAGTAACACTTAAATTGTATATTTCTGACATCCCAAATCAATGAGTGTAGAATAGGGTGAAGTTATATTTGTGGAAAAATAAATATTTGCTCTACTACTTAACTACCCTAATAGCACAAGGACGTCCTATGAACATCCAAAGGATGTCCAAAGTCGGAAGTCCGGACATCCAATGAACGTCCGTTTTTTGTTCAATGGACGTCCATTGGAAGTCCCACGGGCGCACAAATGTCACAACTTTGTGCAACCCAGGGACGTCCACTACTGTACCACTTTCGGACCCACAGATGTCCACCTCTGTACCAAATTTGTGCTACCCATGGATGTTCTGTTTTGGACATTTAATGGAGATCTGTATTGAAATTATAGAAATACTTTTTGATAATTTTATTGTTTTTCTAATTATTACATGAATAACAAATACATAAATAATTAAGAGATACAAATAAAACAACTACTTATGTAATAAGTAACAAGAACAAAACCATATAATTACATTACTTAACTTAACCTAGAATAGCTAAAAACGAGAAAACTCAACAACTTGAGTGGAAATGAGAACTTCTTTATCTAAAAACGAAAACGAGTGTTGTCGGTTGTTAGTACATTATTAATTATACTGTGACATAATTGTCTACATAAAGATGTTATGAATTTAGCCTAGCCAACAAACAATTCAATTATTTATAAATAGACTAATAGTAGAACATACAAATTTACTTACAAAATGTGATTTATATTGCTTCGGGTTCCTAATTTATTCTTCTATATTGTTTACTCATCAACGTTTGTCACTTTATCAGCGTCACCAAAGGGAACAGAACACTTTAGAGGTTAGCATTAGCGTTATATCTGGATTCTGGATACTTTTTTTTCAATATACATGCACTGCATGAATTTTAGCGGCAAATTCAAATTATAACAGAACATGTACAATACTGGACATCTATCGGATGTCCACATATGTACTATCAAAATATGTCCCATAAAGAATATCCATCGGATATCCAATATATGTACCATCAAAATATGTCCCATAAAGGACATCCATCGGATGTCCAATGTATGTTCTATCAAAATATGTCCAGGAATGGACATCCATTGAATGTCCATTTATGGTCCATGGACGTCTGTACGTTAAATGGACATTAAATGGACGTCCACTGGACGTCGTGTGCTATTAGGGTAAGAAGTAGTAAAAACTTGGTTTTCTGACTTCAACTTTGTGGCGCCCAAATTGCCTCAAATATACAATTATTTTTTATATATGTTATAATATGAGTGACTTTAAATGATTTTTTTGTGGTATGTTACACAGGAAAAATATCATCTACTAAAACACTATATTCAGAAATAATAAGAGATTTAGATACTAGAATGAGTTAATTAGTTAGTTAATAAAAAATTAACAAAATTGGATATCTAGATACGAGTATATCAACATTAATATTCGGACTTCTTAATTCTTAACTTTTCTTCGCGAGAATTTGTGGTTGCGGCTCAGTCATTTGAAAACTTTGTCAATTTATTAGATCCATATGTATCATCCAAAATCTTAAAATTAATAGGTTCAACTTCAAGTATAAGAGGAGGTTCTGCGGATGTGGAAAGTAGCCATTTATTTAAAATGTCATGTGGATCTATGAACTGTCAAGATAAATGTTGCCAACGCTTTAAAATTTAGAGTGGTAATTACGATATTTCTTATTAGATAAATCTTCAGAAATACAACCTGCTGCAATAGCTGTCATAATACCCAGAAGGTTCTGTATTGAGGTCTTTCTCATTTATTTCCGAAGGTAATAACATATTTGACTGGAAAATCAGCGAAGACCTATCATTTTGCATTTGGTCATCCAAATATTGCAGAAGGTGAACATGCCATTCAGAAGATCCTCTTTTTTCAATTAATTCTTGAAATTCCTCTTAAATATTATTTCTCATCTATTGCTAACCTTTTCTCCATTGCATTTTATTTGTAACACAAAATAAACATTTTTGGAAAGCTTGGTGCATCTCAAAACTAAAAATTAGGAAAGAATCATTATTATAACAACTGTTTATCTAATTACAATTTTCTCTCAATATTCTACTTTGATATTTGAAAAATAAAATTTTCTCTCCATCCTAGGGTAGAATCAGGGACAAACAAACTCTCATAAAAAACGCTTATAATATAATAAAAACGACAGTTTTGTGAAATGACATTGTTTATAAAAGACGCCTGAAATAGACATGATTCTGACTGCTGCTTTTTTATTTGTTTCTTATTAGCTAAGCTATTAGTTATATTTACAAGTTTGGACCAATTTTTTATTGATTTCGTTAATAGTTAAAATTGATTTCAGCTAAAATCGGTCCAATAGCAGTATCTATAGACGCTAGCTACCTGTATCTCTATGGAGGAGGAGTATTCGACGACATCAATTGCAGTAGTACCGTCACCAATCACGTGGTTCTCATAGTTGGTTACGGCACCACTCCAAATGGAATAGACTACTGGGAGGTGAAGAACTCCTGGGGCGCTGACTGGGGAGAGGAAGGCTACGTTAAAATGTCTCGCAACAAAAACAGCCAGTGTGCCATAGCTTCTGATGCTTATTATCCTGTTATATAATGTGTGAATGAAATATACTGAAATTAAATACGATATGTTATGTTTAGTTTTGATTCAGATGTAATTATAACTGTGTTGACTTAAAGGAAATATTCGATTGGAAAATATTTTTTTCTAGGAACAAAACGCCTCTTGCATTTTATTTTTGAAAACAATAAAAAATCAAGTTTTAATAATAATTATCTCAAAAAAGCAATATTTTGGTTCAGATAAGTTTATGTATTCAATTTGTGCTATATACAGGATGTCCGGGAAAACATGGGAAACCTCTCGGGTGCAGGTAGAACATGAAAAAATAAGATGACGAGAAGACGAGAAAAATAATAATAAACGAATTAATATTTTATTTTTAATAAAAAAAATTTTTCTCGACAACAACGTGCAATACGAGTCATTCAAACAACAAAAAAGTTTAGTTGTAAGATGTTTAATCCGAAAAATACAACATTTACAAATACGCAGTGGTATCCCAGAAGACACCTTAATGAAATTATTGAAAAACTTTATAAGAGAGTTCAACATGTGAACAGAGGTCGGACTTTTTCTCTTAAATGGGTAATTTTATCGGCAATAAACAAGAGTACCTTTTTTTAGTCTAAGGTTGAAGCTACCCAGATTTACTATTTTAAAGTCTTTATCATAGAGAGTGTTACAAATTTAGGCATTAAGTTATAAAGCGTAACCCGACCCTGGTAAACTAAAAAGCTAAATATGTTACAAGGACATTATTTTAAGAAGTCTTTACTAGTGTCCATCACATTAAATTTTTATTAAATTATATTACGTACTTTAAAAGTTACAATAAAATTTAATTAATAAAAAAAATTATATAATTTAATTTTCAATCTTCAAACATTACTTTCTTGAAATTTTTGTTATGTAAAACCATAATTTTTCATGATGTATGTATGCAGACACTCTTTCAAATGGCATGGTCAAAATTGGAGGTTGCTATTTAAAAAAATTGTTGATGACGTCATATCTCGAACAACGATGACGTCACAAATGTGGGTCGTATGTCAAAAAGTGCCTTTTTAAAAAACAAAATCGACGTGCCAGGGGATTTTTTCGAAAGATTCTCAATTTAAAAAGTAATGAATTTATTCGTTACGTTTCGAAAGCGCTGTATGCATAAGTACAAAGTATTATGACTATGTGTCATACTTCTTCCTTCAATGATTATATTTTTGGAAAACAATAGCTTATACAACATAGCGATGACATTTAAGTACATGAATTAATAAATTAAAGTACCATTAAGATAAAACGTAGTTTATAATCTCACCTTCTTTCTTATCAATGAAAATTAGAACGCATTAAAAAAACCAAAACAACTATTAGAATATCATCTTGAGACTAGATTTCATAGAAATACTACATTTCGTAAACTAAATTCATTATCTGATGTTTTGAAACGAGATTTACATTGCAACAGGTAGTTGTTTACAAGTTTTCAATTTCTATTAGAAAAAAATACCTACATAATAAGAAATAGAAATTAAACTGAGAAACAAATGTATCAAAACTCTTTAGAAAAGTAAATATAACAACAGTAATTTATAGGAAGTTCATCATTTTTCTTATTGTTTCATCTGCTTCGTTTCAATATTAAGTCTGGTTGTAATACGATAAATATATTTTTATTATTACATACAGTACAATATTTGTTTTGTGTCATTGTTTATTTTGAATTTTTATGGAATCCAACTGTTTCAACACTCAAAAAGGATGAACGCTATTTCTTCACCTTCCAATATATTTTGATCACGATAAGATGTTTTTTTCTATTCTATGGTAATATTTGGAGTTGTCCAAATAGTTTTATCTTTCAAAGACACCTATTGACCTTAAGAAGATGAGAGCAGGACTGAAATATAAATTTGGGAAATCCACAATTCTTGCAGTCATCATTGTGTTGTTCGGGAGGTAAGAAATAACAGTTACTTCTATTCCACTTTAAGCTGAAAATATATCATTACAATTTGTTGTTTTGGTATATATTTGTTTCATAGGAAATTATGATTTAAAAACAAAATTGCATTAATTTTGAAATGAATATCACAAATTTTTGACAAAGTAACAAATTTTCACTCCTACCACCTCAAAATATAATCAACTAAAGAAGCCTGTATTTGATTTTACTATTATTATTATTTTTAGAAAAATCATAATGAGGTTTTTAATCATTCTGGCTTCCCTGGTTTTGGCAATTAACGCCGCAACTGACAAAGAGTTGTGGTTGGAATTCAAGGTAAGTTTACACACAAATGTAGGCAAAATCGAACAAATTTTAAATATATCAACATAGGATATTTTAAAGATATAACTGTGATATATTTACAGAAAACTCACGGGAAGAACTATAGAAACATAAGGGAAGAACAAGTCCGATTTTCAGTTTTCCAACAAAATCTACGACGCATCGAAGAGCATAATGAAAAATTCCACAAGGGCGAAAAAAGCTACTACCTAGGAGTGACACAATTTTCCGACATTTCTAGGGAAGAGTTTCTTTCAATGTTGAATTACAGTAGAGTGACAAAACCTTCCGACGATAAGCACGGTTTCCTGCACAAAGTAACTAACGTAGACGTTCCCACTGAAGTAAATTGGGTGACTCAGGGAGCTGTTACCGAGGTGAAAAATCAAGGAAACTGTGGTTCTTGCTGGGCTTTCAGTACCGTAAGTACAAACAAGAAACGAAATGAATATACCCACCGATATGTCGAATTTTCAGTGGATTTTATTTGCAATAATACTGGAAAAGCTTGTTAGAGCTGAAGCAAATGAAAAAGCTCTTATTCTCTTTACTATTTTTTCAGACTGGTGCCTTAGAAGGAGCTTATGCCATCAAATATGGCTCGAAAGTGACTCTCAGTGAACAAAACTTGATGGATTGCTCTCTAAGATACGGCAACGCTGGGTGTAATGGTGGACTAATGGAATTCGCTTACACTTACGTCAGAGACAACGGAATTGAAGAGGAACTCAACTATCCTTACTCAGGATATTTGGGAGCTTGTAGGTTTTCTGACTCGCTGAGTGTGCTGAAGGTGTGGCAGTATATGGCAATTCCATCTGGAGATGAAACAGCTTTAAAAAATGCAGTCGGTAAGTATGATTTTGACACTGTTGCAAAACGATTGAAGCTAGCTCAGCAGTCAGAGAAAGAAAGAAAAATCTGATGACACAAAATCAGGAGAACGAATGTCTAACGTTTACGGAAAAACACTGCCGGGAAAATTCACACAAATGTAACTCATATAGGTTTAAACACAAATTGTGTCAGATTTTACTAAATTATTATTATGTACTATGTAATATGTATTAACCACGATTTGTATTTGGACCAATATGAGCTACAATTGTGTGAATTTTCCTAACAGTATTTTTTCCGTATTCTAACCTATATTAGTCACGATGTTATTAATATAGGGGTAAACGACATCTGATATGCAACATTAGATGTTTTTGTCAAAGGATAAGCTCGATTTTGTTCATCAGTAACAACATGAGCTAGTAGAGACCTAAATGTACACATGCCAATTTTATTCGACTGGTCGCAATGTACAGGGTGTCTCAAACTCGTCGATATTGTGGGCCTACTGCGAGCATACGAAATTTAAATAAAATTTGGGACACGTGGTATTAAATGGGATGAGGCAAACTCCATATACATTTGAAAGTATTATCTTTGGGATCTGACAAACCCAAATTCTTTTACTGTTACAAAGTTCTCTTTTTTTCCGATAATCTGTTATTAGAGAAATTTTTCTGTAATACTTCCCGTTTAAAGTTATAAGCAATATCGTTCTAAAGTCTCGAAAGAAATACCACCTAAAAATCACATTAGTGGTGGATCAAGTAGTCGTTGGAAAATAATTGAATTTTCATTGCTTGAAGTGCAAAAATGTCATTAAGAATAAATAAAAGGATTAACTCGATAATTCTTTAATATAGTTAAAAAGGCGATAATAACAGTAACTAAACTTAAAAAATGAGACAAACATCCTCATACTACATACATATTACAAACTATTCTCTATATGACCTCTTGCTTCAAGAATATATCCAATCTTCGCCTGACTTCTTTGTGAGAGGCGTTTATTAACATTTCGCCGTTTAACTCATTACAAGCGTTTGTGATATTTTCTTTCAAATGATTAATATTTCGCGGAGATGTTTTATAAACTTTATTTTTTAAAAACGCCCTATTAGACCTGGTGACTTTCCGAGTCACTGAATTGGCCGATTAATCCCAATCCATTTTTCTAGGAGAGTGTTATCTAAATATTGCTGCACAATCCTGACCTTGTGGGGTGGAGCTTCGTCGTGCTCCACCACCACCATAGGTTTCTCCTCAGATGCAAAGGCACATTCTCTAGAAGTGTAGGAAGTTCTTGTAGGAAATGTAGGTAACTGACACTGTTCAATGTATGTTTATAAAAATAAGGCCGAATTAAATGCCTGTCGATGATGCCCCACCATACATTTACTCCATAATGGCCTTGGTTTTGGACTGGATTTACAATACCTTTCTCGATATAGCTACAGCTCTTCTTGAATTTTTTTGTGACTTGACGTTCGTTTATGAACATTCGATTATTTTCCAACCACTACTTGATCCTTCCACCACTAATATGATTTTTAGGTGGTATATCTTTTAAGACTCTTTAGAACGATATTGCTTATAACTTTTAAATGGGAAGTAATACAGAAAATATTCTTTGATAAAAGTTTAGTTTAGAAAAAAAGAGCTCTTTAACAGGAAAAAAATTGGGTCATGTTTTTGGAACAAATATAATTGATGACGTCTTTAGTCGTTTCTGTCATACTTTTGATTGAAAATGGAGCTTACCTCATCCCACTTACCACATTCTGTACTATATTAGGTAATTAATAATAATAATAATAATAATAATAATAATAATAATAATAATAATAATAATAATAATAATAATAATAATAAATGGACTTTATTCTGAAATAATAGTACAAATTTATATAATTAAAAGTAAATAACGATACCAAAAGGGCGAAGTCTAGCATAAGCTATTCATACTCAACCCTATATGGTAAGGTAATGTGGATATAATCCAACAGAACGAAATTGCTAGATACAAATCATAATTATAATCGGTATATAAAACAATGAAATAAATATAATATACAAAAATAGTACAATGTAAAGGTATAAAACAGGCTCATCAAAAGTTACTATTATAACGAAGTATCTGCTTACTAAATATAATGACCTATATTTACGACATTAAAATTGTGAATATATCATTATAAATAAATCATTAATTTAGTTGTTTACTAAATAAAAATAATCTATACTTATATTTAAATTTGTTAATATTATAAACTCTAAACTGATCAGGTAAAGAATTATATAAACTAATAGCGTTGTATATAAAAGATCTTTGAAACAAGGTAGTCTTATGAAGGGGTATAGTAAACTTATTCTTAAAACGAATATCGCGCGTATGAATATTGCCTCTAGTAATGATTTTAAGTTTGAGTAAAGAGGAAGTATTGTTACTTATAACGAGACCATGTACAAAATTTCCAAGATGATGTAGTCTGCGATTCTCCATAGTCAACCAATGAGTTTCATTAATTTTATGCGATATATGATCAAACTTTTTTAAACTGTAGATTAGTCGACAAAATGAATTTTGAACTTTTTGAATTCTATATTTGTTAACAGAAGTAAGACAGGGTCCATAAATGAAATCTTGACAGTTAAAATGAGACAAAACTAAAGATTCACAGAGTGTTTTCTTTAGTGATATATTTAAAATATTACGATTGGAGTATAATAATTTTAATGACGAGTAAGCATTTTGAAGCAAATATTTAATGTGCTGGTCAAATCTCAAATTTGTGTCAATTATAAGACCTAAATTTCTAGCTGTATTTGTATAAACTAAGGGTGTATCATCGATCTTAATAAATAAATTATCTGTTACAAGTTTAGTCCTTTCCTTACTGCCAAAACACATAACTTTACATTTATCTGCATTTAGTTTTAAATTATGTTTTTCAGATATATTTTTAATATTTGTCAATTCTGAATTTAAAAGTTCAGCAGCACGAACCATGTTTTTGATGTCGAAATGCATGCGTGTCATCTGCAGCACAATTATTAGAAAGTGAGTTTAAAATGTCAGTGGTATAGATTATAAGAAATAGTGGTCCCAAATGGATCCTTGAGGCACCCCGCTGAGAATATTTAACTTTGAGAACGGCCAGATAAATAAGATTGTACTAGAGTAAGAGATTCATATGTAAAGCCATAATACTTTAGTTTAGAAATCAGTAAATTGTGATTAATGGTGTCAAAAGCCTTGGAGATGTCTAATAACACCAAAACACTAACTAGTCCTTTGTCATAGGCTTCGATAACATCATTAATCACTGTAATTAACGCAGTTGAAGTACTAAATCCTTTACGAAAACCACATTGAAAATCGGAGAGAATGTCATTCATATTGACAAACTTATAAATTCTTTCAAAAATCTTTGGCAGAGCAGGTAAAATACTAATTATTCTTAAGTCAGAAAAAGTGGAAGGGCTGTTATTTTTAGGCAAGGGTTTACCTATCGCAACTTTCCAGTTCTGTGGAAAGTAATTCTGTTCTATACAACAGTTTATTATGTTGACAATATAAGGGCAAATAAAAGGGCAACCGTATTTTAACATTAAAGCTGATATATTATCACAACCATAAGCATTACTTTTTATATCAATATGTCTGTAATAAGTGCAGTATTGTTAAAATTAGAAGGTCTATAAAAGGTACCAATCGCAACTGATAAATTACTTAACTTTATCTTTATAAAAAGCTGCTCCAAATTTTCACTAACTCCAAAATCAAAAAATATTTGTTCAAAATCATACATCACCTTTATGTAAGCCCCAACACCTCCTCCTCTAGTGTACCGATCTTTTCGAATGAGGTGATAACCTGGTATTGCAACAATATTCGAATAATGTTCATTTGACAACCAAGTTTCAGTAAGCATAACTATGTCAAAATCATTCTCAAGCACTAAATTTCTAAATTCATTGAAACCTGTAAATATAGATTGTAAATTAATATGAGCAATTCGCATAATACTAAGCAAGCAAATTTGTTACTTTCATAATGAGTATTGATGATGTTATATTAAAACAAAAACCTAAAAAGCTATATGAAATAAAACAGATGAACGAAAGAAAAAAAAATGGTTACAAAGTATTATAATAGGGTATTTAATATAAGTATTAAATATATGAATGAAGTAGTATGTAATAAACCTGCCTTATCCAACAAACGAAAGAAAGTATCAAAAGAAAATTAGAAATATATAAATTGAATAAAATAATTTAATTTTTTTATTTCCGGACTTATTCACTTGCATCTTAACGTAAAACATTGAAATGCTTTTCATCACAGTCAAATGGCTTTTCTAAACGTGGAGGATTGATCATTTCAAAATCGCAATAAAAATGTGAAACAGACAAATAAATTATAAATAAATCAGTATTTTTTTAAGCAAGATCTATTTTACTGAAATTACGTAATGTTCAACTTGAAGTTTATGTATTTGGGTTATCTACTTCCAGACGTGTGAGATACAAGCGGTATCGCTTCATCTCTAAACTATTGATAACCTCAATATTTAAAAGATAGATTTAATCGTGATTAAATTTTGACTAGTTTATTCAACTATACAATTATCTTTTAGCTACTGCTGGACCTGTGTCAGTGGCGGTCAATGCTGATTTCTTCCAACAGTACAGTGGAGGCGTCTTCGACGAACCCTACTGTACGGGCGAATTGAACCACGGGGTCCTAGTGGTTGGCTATGGAGAAGAGTCCGGTCGCCCCTACTGGCTGGTAAAGAACTCCTGGGGTACCACGTGGGGAGAGAGTGGATACATTAAAGTAGCTAGAAACGACGGCAATGAATGTGGTATTGCCACAGACGCCACATATCCAATTTTACGCTGATTTGAATATATTTTGTAACGTTTTATTTATTTATGTCAGAATAAATGTTTAGAAAAGTAGTAGATAGATAGATATATATATATATATAGATAGATATTTTATTGATTCCTTTACCAAATTACAATGGATGGAATAAGTCAATTTACCACTTAGTTACTACACTAAGATATAGATACAGGTTACATAACATTATATACATTATAGTCGCGGCAAAAATTCAGGTGGCTTACGTCATACGAACAAATGAAAATTCACTATATTTCTATTAAAATATTTAAAAAACTGCTACTGAGCATAATAAAACTATATACTACACTAAATGTTTACACTAAATTGCAAAAAATGTTTTTAACATATAGAAAATGACTTTGACAATCTGCTTACACAATAATGTTAGTGTCGTCCGCATACATAGAAACGTTACCATATGTAATAAAATTGGGTAAATCATTAACATAAAGTATAAAAATCAATGGGCCAATAACGCTGCCTTGAGGAGTTCCTAGTTACATTAAATACGAAATTATCCATTTAAACCCCCGTATATTATTTTTTTTCTAGTTTTTTAGATACAAACATGTCTTAAAACACCTAGAAAAATAAGCATAAAAGATATGGAATACTGGTTATTATTCATTAGAAGCTATATCGTTTATATGAGTGACCATTTTGGAAAAATGAAAATGTCCTTAGAATTTTAACACTTGCAACGCCATCAATGTGTATCATAGATTAGTTTTCTGCCAATGGAGTAATAGCATACCTAACCACCTATCAGTGCTGTACTCAGCCTTGACGGGGGAAAAGAACACGACAGAGAAAACCCCGACTACAATTCAAAGAATTGCTGTCACTATTGCAATGGTAATAATAATGATAACAATAATAGAAATGTATCTGTACTTCAGTACTTGTAAGTTGTACATATAATTTAAACAATAAACCAACAAAGTATCGTCTTTAAAATTATAATAAAATATAATGAAACTGTAATAAAATATTAAACAGACAAGAAAATAATAAAAGTAACACAATGACATTTAGTCTTAAATACAATATACAAAAATAACTTACTGACCTGTAAAATTAGAACAGATGCACGCATCACTTATCTCCATTCAAACTAACTACCTGCCGGATCTCGCCCCGCATTCCCGTGTTAATTATTCTTTCGTCTCCAGTCGCTCCTTTAGCTAATGCGTATATAATATTCTATACAGAGTATTATTCATTTATCAGTACAGATATAACAAAATAATATTTAACTAAGTGGATTTCTACAGCAAAAATAAACAATTTTCATTAAAATCATCTGTATAGAGAAGCTTATGACAACAATAGAATTCAGAAGGCCTTTAATAAATAGAAAAAACAAAAGGGGCCCAAGATTTAATTCTTGCGGAACTTCGGTATAGATAAGAAAAGCCTAAAGGATTTAGGTATCTTATAAGTAAGTTATAATGATGCACAAACTATAGGTTCAAACATTGATATTTTCCTAGATGTAAGGGGGCTGTATACATTTGTCCTGGATGTTTTTAGATAACATAAATAATTATGTCGAGTTCTTCTCTCCAAAATATTGAACTTTAAATAGCGCAATAACTCTTCACAAACTATTATGCCATTAACAAGTTTAAACAGAAATAAAACAGAAAAATATAGCCTCCTCTGAGCTAACGAGTTAAGATGAAACCTGGCTAATAGTTCACATTGGGGGTGATGTCGAGGTGGATAAACGTTGTCAGATTTAAACGAAAGATATTTATGTATATTTATATATAGAATATTTTAGTTTAGAGCGAACGAGAGAGAAATAAAGCAATTTGATAGTATGAACGGAAAACTGCCTTGAATTACGAATAATGAAACCCAGAGATTTGTAGGTTCTTTTAGTAATAGTGTTAATATGGTTAATAAAAGTTAATTTGGAATCAAATACTACCCCCCGGTCTCTGAAATTGTCACATTTTGCCAGAGATACAGCATCAATTTGGTATAGATAATTTATGGAGTTATGATCAGTAGTATATGACATTGTAATACATTTATTGATATTCAGCGGTAAAAGATTAAGTTTACCATTGGTTAATTGTAGCTAGATCAGATTGTAATTCCAGGCAATCATCAATACCGTCAATACATCTGAACAATTTTAAGTCATCAGCATACAGCAACACATCACTAGAGATGTTCAGAGTTATGTCATTTATAAATAAATTGAAAAGAAGTGGCCCCAAGACTGAACCCTGGGGAATGCCCGACGTTGCATGAACCATGAGAGACCTGAAACCATACATTTCAACTTGCAATGTTCTGTTGGGCAGGTAAGATTCAAAAAATGTAACAAAGTTCAAAGTTAGCCCATAATCGAACAATTTTTCCAAAAGCAACCCATGATCAAGTCTATCAAATGCCTTTGATAGATCCGTATATATGACATCTACCTGACCGCCTCTGTCTAGTACTTCTGAGATATACTGATTAATAAATATAATATATATAATATCAGTGATATGATAATTCTTCTGTGATTTAAATATAATTACTTAAATTATAAGTATCTGATACTAAATGTCTGCTTTTTTTAGATGTAATCTTATGTAGAGTGAGCTCTCCCAAACCGACATTTTTAATTTAATTTTAAATAAAAATTGGAGTTCCGCAAAGTACAATATTGGGACCAATTCTTTTTCTGACATATATAAACTCCCTACTCAATATTAATATAGAGGAAAATATATTATAATATGCTGATGATATAGCTGTCATATTTTCTGGTGAAAACTGGGAAGAAGCCAAAAGACATAGACATGGACATGGATACACTAAGCAACAAAAAAGTTCTCTCATTTAAAAGAAACATGATGGCGCCCTCTACTGGTGACGTCAAAATTAGAAACATATTTGAATTTCTCGCCCGCAAAAACCCCCGATTTACAGATTTGATTGGATTTCTTTCTTCTTTGGTTATTTACAAATATCGAAAATAAAATTTTAACTTTAACACCCTGTAACTCCGTTAATATCAGTTTTGGAAAAAATGTTATAGACAGAGGTAGCATTTATTTTCGGTCTAGAATTATCCTCTGAATTTTTTGCTCATCATTTCCGGACAACCTGTATATTAAAAATATTCAACACTCTTAAAAATGAAAGTTAAAGAAAACCCTTCACTAAGCTTAATGACATATTTCTTCTGAACTTACCACAAAATACCTATCTTTATTATCGATTGGTTTAACAATATTAGAAAAATACCTAAATAACTACTTTCTATACTTTTTTTTACCTGAGCTGATCTTTAAATCTGCAAAGAAAAGTCAGTATAGTTTTTGTATACACATATATAAATAATATATATTTTTAATAATGGTACTGTAATTTTAAGTACTATTTGGTACTTTCCTAGATCAAACAGACAAACTGATTACATAAAGACGATTACAAAAAGTTACTTGTAGACGAACCGACCTTCGTCTTTCCCTGAGTGCGTAGATTTTCGTTGAGAGCATCAAAAGATATTTTTTGATAACTGGATCTGTATCTTAGTTGACAACCGACGTCTAGATTTAACGATATGGACAAGAAATATATAAGGGCGGGATTCACAGTATTTTTCAGTACTCATTGTGTTGTTCGAAAGGTAAGGGATTTTTGATATGCTGTTCACCATAGAATAATAATTATTTTATTATTTTCTTTATTGTATTTAACTAGTGTCAATATTTTTTTTACATTATCAAATTTTTGTAAAAACTTTCTCTTTTTGGCTTGCCTAAAGCACTAGGATATATATTATTGGCAAATGTATTAATTGTAAAATAAATCTTGATTTACATATTCTCTATAATGGTATAGTATATTCTGTAACAAGGTTACTATATAACTAACATATTCTTAGGAACCACAAGTATCGAATTTTCATTGTAACCGAGTAGTAGACTATATTTTCTCCACGACCAAAAAGTATGAATCAAAAACAATTAACTTAAATCTAAATAAAATAAGTTATTTATTGAGACATTTGGTTTACACTGTATTAATATTTATATTTATAGTGTTAGTACAATTACTGAAATTAAAAACTGGTGCACTGGAAATATTTTCTGTAATATTTTTCAAAAGAGATTGATTTGTAGACGCAGACTTAACAGTCGTGTAGCAGGAAGAATTAAAGGAGACGTTTACTAACGAATTAGGTCCAGTAATTGCAGAAACTAATTGATTTGCTACATTTTTTCGATTTTGCAGATAATTTTTTAAGTATCCTTCTGCTACTTGAGAAGACTTCAAACCTACATGCCTGTTTAATGTTATACGGCGGAAACAATGGCCAGTATACTTTTGTAAATTCTCTAGATGTGAAAATGTGGCGATTTGTTTAGACATATTGCCCAATTACTTATTTTTGTCGGGTATATTTATTTTTTTGGAGATTAATAAAAAGTTACAAGAAGGAACATTATAAGGTCTCAAAGCCCAGAATTTTTTAATAGTATTATAAAAATATCCCGTGATTCTAAACTCTCTTGTTTTTTGTTTTTATATTAGGAATTGCAATTAGTATTGCACATCCAAAATCTTTAATGTCGGAAACGTTAATGTTGTAAAACTTATTCTTGCGACAAGCCCACAAATCAATGGCAAGAACCTATAAATAAAAACTACATTTTATTGAAATTGCTATTTAAATTATGATTTTGTTTTACCTTTGTAACTAAATATATCTGATCCGGAGGATTTTTTAAGAATTGCTTAACATTTTCTTCTGTAAAAATCTTTGATTTCTTAGCTACTTACTTTTCAGAAGTTTTTAATTTTTTGTAACTTGAAATATCGATATCGTGTTTCACATTTATCGTTGCTTTTAGGATTAAATATATTTTCCACAGTCGAGAATTTTAATTTTTTTAATAAATTACCGAAAAATGCAATTAAAACATTTTTTGAATAGGAGTGCGTTTTCTTTTATTGTTGTTACCAATCCCTTAACCGTGCATAATAATTTTTTTTGTGGCAGCAGGTTTTCGCTTATATTATTTGCATGGTTTGTAATCTCAACTGGAGTATTATCGAATTCTATATCTGATTCAGTCGATTTGCCACTCATTATTTTATTTAAATTAAAACTTGTCTGAAAATTATTACGACGCCGTCATTTACACTTGACACTGACAGTTTTGAAATCCATGGCAATCTATTCGTTTAGTTCTATTACGGAATGTTCATCCTGTACCTTATTATAGAAATAAAATACATGCGAAACACATAAGAAGCAAGTGTTTCAGAATAAATATTCTAACTCAAGAATGAGAATTTTTACATTCTATTATTAAAAATTATATCGGAATTATTACATTCACTAATGGTCGTGGAGAAAAGTTATTATCGCAAAACATGTAAAACAAAAACAAATAAGAATCCATTTTTTTTTCAGAAAAATCATAATGAAGTTCCTAATTGTTCTCGCCTCCGTAGTTTTGGCAATTAACGCTTCAGGTATTCAAGACTTGTGGCTGGAATTCAAAGTAAGTAGTTTACTGTGCGGCTGAATCTCGGAAACTACTTGTTCTGTAGAAGTCCATCAAAGTTATTTTGTATTTTCAATTTTTACCGTAAGATGACGACTTTTAATTCCAAATCCAAATGGGACATTTTCTCCATAAAATCAATAGTAAAGGAATATTATGACTCTTTTATTGACACTTTCAAAATTGTTTATTTGTTATTTTGCTCTATATCTTAAAGTAAGGGATAGGGGAGGGTTGAATCATATTGCAGAAGAAGTTCCAACTACGTTTTAGCAAACTTGGTTTCGTTTTAAAGCTTTTTAATAGTCGAATCATCGTGCTCAATAATAACTAAGTTTCTGTTTAAACATGTTACGCCAGATATCTGTAGAAGTTTACTCAGTTTCATATAAAAAGTTAAATGGAAGACTATATTTTCATTTTACTATCTTATTACTCGTAAAGTTGTTTAAAAAATTACACAAAGCTGAAAGCAGCTATTCCAAATTTAAGTTATGAGCTAAATTATTTTATAACTTCTAAAGACTAAATTACGCCATCTGGCTTAAACAAAATCTTAAGTATTGTTACAGATTACGATTCGGCTATCAAACATTTTTAAAACAAAACCTTGTTCACTAAAATCGGTTAACGTTTTCCAACTTTTTCTGGAATACGATTATGCCCCCTCTCTACCCCTTATTTTAACAGATAGAACAAAATGCCAAATAAACAGTTTTTAAAGTGTCAATAGGAGAGCCCAAAATCGTTCAACATAACATATTTTCACTATTGATTTTATTGAGAAAATCTGCAATCTTCGATTTGTATTTAAATGTTCGCCATCTAGCGGTAAAATTTGAAAGCGGAAAATAAGTTTACTAGACTTCTCGGGGTCACTTTTGTTATCATATTTTTTTCGGAAGCTATAGGACAAGTGGACATGTAGTTTCCGAAATACAACCGTTAGTCGACCTTAAGGGACACTTGGTTTATTGTTCAATTAAAAGAAGTAGAATTATATTTTATATAAATATATAATAATATAATAAATCAAAATATATACATACAAGCTTTAGTACAGGACATGTAGACCTAGAGTTTAATTACAGTCTTCAACATTTTTCTATTTCTTTCCATACTTTTTTTTGCTCTTCGTTTTCTTTTCTTATAGTCTTCCTTCAAGCAATCTCCTTCACTACCCTAGAATTTGCTATCCCGTCCAAATGCCCAACCACTGTAATTTTTTTGATGCTATAACCGAGTCTATTCTTGGTCCCTGATAAATTTCATACATTTCTTCGTTACTTCTTCTCACATATTCTTCCTGAGTTCTTCGCTCCTAAAATTCTTCCTTTCCCATCTTAATACTTTTTCTTTTACGTATATATTAAGCACCTATATCTCACAAGCATACAATACTGTGGATCTTATTATTGTCTTATAAATCCTGAACTGTTAATAAATGCTTATTTGCACCTGCCGTTCCATTAGCCCTGTTAATTCGCATATCAATCTCTGTCTCCTCTTCATATTTATTTGTTATAAGTGCTCCTAAGTAAATGAATTCTTCTACTTCCTCAAAGGACCTCGTTTTTTATTTTTACTATTAGTTCTTTAGTCCTTCTTTATGTATTTTACTGTCTCTCATAACCTTTTCCAAAACTATATTAAACAGCAGCGTCGATAAGGGAGCTCCTTGTTTGACTTCTGTGCTGATTTAAAAAGCTTCCAATACCTCATCTCCATTCCGCACATTGCTAACCGTTTTCTTTATGGTCATCATCAGCAATTTAATTATTTCATGCGGGATGTCAAATTGTTGCTATTGCTATTTATTGAGTGATAGGTTTTCTTAAAATAATACAATTGCTGATATTTTGTACTCATAATATGTGGTTAAAATTTCCTTGATTGTAAAAATATGATCCGTTGTTGATCTTGCCTTTCTGAAAACTGCTTGATATTTCCTTATTTATCTGTTCTTCTATAAAATGTGTCGATCTTACTTTTATTATCGTTGCCAATGCTTTGTACATTATCTATCAACGATACACCTCTATAATTATTACTACTTAAAGAGTCATTTTTTTAAACTAGGTATAATCGTGGTATATTTCCAACTTGCCGGCATCCTTTTCCGTTTATATATCTCCAGTATGAGTTCATATACCTTTTGCCTTAACTTTGAGCCCACATACTTGATAATCTTTGCTATTATTCCATTTTGTCCAAAGCTTATTATTGTTTAACTTTTCCAAAAATCCAAATAGTCATATTTTACAACTTCTAGCAAAACTATGGTAGAGACTACAGAAATTTAAAAGAAGAACAAGAACGATTCTCGATCTTTCAAAGCAACATACGCACTATCGATGAACACAATGAGAAATACGCCAGTGGAGAGAAAACCTACTACATGGGAATCAACCAGTTCACAGACAGGACCCCTGAAGAGTTCAAGGCTATGTTGAACTACAGTGCCTCTTTGAAAGTAGAGCGCCAAGGACCTACCGTATATCACGATGAAACAGGCCTAAAAGCCCCAGCCTCTGTCAGTTGGGTATCTCAAGGAGTTGTCACGGAGGTTAAGAATCAAGGACAGTGCGGTTCCTGTTGGGCATTCAGTACTGTAAGTATTCTGCAGTCAGTACATGTACCAGTAAAACGATAGTTTATTTTAAAGTCATAACTTGGTGGAATAGAACTGATACATCACGTTGAGTTCAGTTGTGTTGCTATTGTCACGGCCACCTTTGAAAGGAAAAATACTTATGGCTGGGAAAAAAAAGTAATTACTTATCGTGGGGCAAACTCGCTTTGCCTATGAGGTACAGAGAAGAAAACGCCATCAACAAATAAGTCATCTATTATTAAAAAAAAAACATTCAGTTATTATACTCACTTCGGGGGCGCCATGGTAGGAGCTTCTGTCAACCAGCAGTTGTAGGTGGCCATAAACTGGCTGGCTTTAGCCCAGTTTCAATAGTATTTATACACATTCGGAAAATGCTGACTCCGTCAGAATTATACTATCTATTGAAATTATGGGAACAGCCAGCAAGTCTATCGCTTAGTTCTTAGAGGGAGCAAGAAGGATAGACATAGTTTTGTTTGATAGTAACCTTGCAACTGGACACTTTTAATTGTTTTGAATTTCACTTGTGTAACATTGACACACTATCGATTGTAAATATGTTAATATTTTTGATTCAATAAAATAATTTGATATTCGTATGTATGCCAAAAAGGTTTTTAATTTAAAATAGTTAAAATATGTGTCCAGCTGTAAACCATCTCTCTAAGATCTTCTTTGTTGACACTATTTTGATTCACATCAGTACGAAAATGAGCAGGATAAATTCGTCCACAGAGTCTTTACCATAATTGTGTTTTAATAAATCATTTTAATTTAAGGATTTAATAAATCCGTTGCCAAAAACTAAAGATCAAATTACAAACAGGTTCATGATGCTGTACCATATAATTTTTCAGACCGGCGCTCTGGAAGGAGCTTATGCCCTTAAAACTGGCTCTTTAGTGAGCCTCAGTGAGCAAAATCTGGTGGACTGCTCCACCAATAACGCAGGATGCGATGGTGGAGTTATGCAATACGCCTTCGACTACGTCAGGCAGTATGGTATCGAAACAGAGACAGACTACCCATACACAGCAAACGATGGATCCTGTACGTTCAGCAGTTCCAAGAGCGTGTTCAAGATCGCAGGCTACAAGGACGTTGGTCAAAGCGAAAGCTCCCTTCTGGATGCTGTGGGTAAGTTAATCTAGTTTTTTTTTTATCAAGTCTTTGCAACAACTTCCTAAAGTCAAAAGAAAATTATAGAAAATAGCAGAATAAATGAATGAAAGCTGTAATTAATAACAAGTTTGCTTGAATTAAAAAAGTGATTATAGTTACTGGCTTAGTTTTTGTGTGAACAGTATTTAATCCTATTTCATTTGAATAGTATATTTTAAGATAATGAAACACTATATTGTTGTTTTGGATCGATATGGAGCAATATCTTATTTTTGTAACGACCATAGTGTAGATACCATTAGGTCTATATATAGTTATGAAAATTATAGTAATGATAATATATAAAGCTTTATACAGGATGTTTTGACAAGACTTATAATATTACTAGGGGTGATAGAACATGAAGAATAAGTGAGGTTTGTTTAATCGCTTTTAATGTATGTTTGTTTAATATTTGATACCACGATCATGATATCCCGGAAAATATAAGTTTAAAATGTTATATTCTTAAAATCAGTTACAAATTAATTAATAATAGCTTTATAACTTATTGTGCTGAATATCATTTTTCCACGGCCGAGAGTAGAAATCAATTTCTATGACATCAAAATTAAAACAGAAGTAGTCGATTATTCCCAAGGCAGTATAATGCTCCCAAGGGAGTTTACATTATGGAGAACGTTTTTCATGCAAAAAAAGATAACATTGAAATATTTATTGACATTTAAATTAAATATTACATTTGTACAATTTTCAAAATTAATATTAGAAGGAATATTACTTTCGCTTACATTTACAGTTTTTGTGATTGCGCTAGTAGTGGTACCTACTAAAACCTGATTAGCAATTTTGGTCTTATTTTCAATGGAGTTCTCGACATAACCCTCAGCGACTGTCGTTGATTTCCAACCACCATAACGCTTTATTGTCGTGATATCCACACCAGCATCTGCCAGTAATGTCGTTGAAGATCTTCGTAAGCAGTGACCAGTATAACATGCAGCATCGGGTAATTTTAAATACGAAGCTACTACACTCGGAATTTTTCCCATGGTATTCTTGCCAACTGCCTGCGAACTACATTTTCCTGCTTTGTAGTACAAAAAAAGGCGCTTATGCTTGACGTGGGGAGGACGAAGGGACAGGTATTTTCGAACAATTCAAGCATATTTCCCACATCGGTAAGGTAAGGTAAGGTTCGTGGAATCTTTGCCTTAGTGTTTGGAATTTTTACAATCAAGGAAGAGCCTACATCTTCAATATCATCTACAGTTAAATTGACTAGTTCATCAGTTCGACAAGCTCCGGCAATCCCCAGAATTAATCCAAGCTATGAAAAATCAAAATACTTAATAATTGAAATACCTAGCAACAAAATTAATCTTACCTTAATCATTAAGAATTATTTGTCATCTGCACTTGATAGAAAATGATCGATTTCACCCTTTGTCAATATTTTCGATTTTTTCGCTTGATATCCGTCACCGGTTCTTTTCAAAAATGCGATCAGCTTGGGGAATTTGCTTATATCTATGTTGTCGTAAATTATCAGGCATGCATGCATAGAATATTGCGCCCATAATGTGGAAGACTTGTAATTCTTTGCATTTTCACTGAAGTATGCCAACAAAACATTCTCGCTGTATACTTGAACATTTTTCTCGGCACACCACTTTTTGAACCGATTGTAGGCTATATCGTATAAAGATCTTGACTTCGTAGGCAGCAAATTGCTTATTGCAATATTTGCAGCCTCCACAATCTCTTCCGACTCACAATTATTCATTGTGCACTAAACAAACTTTAAACTAAACCAAACTAGCACCTTAATTTGACAATTCTTTTTGTTTGTTTATTGTGTAGTTATGACAATAACTCAACGACTACTAAATAAATGCTCAAATCCGAATACAATAATTCTGGTGCTACTTACTTCATAATGACAAAATATGTGTTTTTAAGTTAATGAGACCGAAAAAATAGTATATACCATTCGGGAGAGATGCTATTTTGTCCTCGGTGCATTGTAGCCCTCGGGCTACATAACGCATTTCTCTCCTTTATAGTATAATGTACTATTATGAATAACAGAAAAAGCATAAGCCTCAAATTGGATTTTTGTGGAACTGCCATACTTACATATAAAGATTTGCTCCAAAAGATTTGAAATGCTCTAGATTCATATACTCTTTCCATTCACAAAAATGTATCTTACGTTTAAAGAGCTATATCTTATACTATAATGTGACGACAAGTTGAATATCAGTAATAATCGACGCACTTGAATGTCCTGCTAATATCAAGTTTGTTCTTATCTGTATATGTTTTTTCTCAGCCACTGTTGGTCCCATTGCCGTAGCCATCAACGCCGACCACTTCCAGTACTATTCCGGAGGAGTCTTCGACGAGAGTTCCTGTGACCCTGACAGCTTGGACCATGGAGTTCTGGCTGTCGGCTATGGAACCCAGAGCGGTGTCGACTACTGGCTAGTAAAGAACTCCTGGGGTGCAGACTGGGGAGAGAACGGATACGTCAAGATGGTCCGCAATAAGAACAACCAGTGCGGCATTGCCAACGATGCTTCTTACCCATACTTTTAATCCAACTTTCATTTTACAATAACATGACTTAGATATTTATATACAACTTTTAAAAATATAATAATTGACTCTCTAATTTTATAACTTTGTTTTTCTTATCGTTAAGAAAGTGTTCAAGTGTTTACCACCAGTTGAAAGGAAATTGTAAATAGAAATTTTAATAGCACGAATATGAAGCAAAAAAGTTTTGTCTATTTGTCTTAAAATCGAATAAATTTTGAATACAGGGTGTAACAAAAAAGGAGATCATCCCGTTAACTGCATATTTTTTGGCGTCAACGATTTAACCCTACTTACCTATATACAAAAATGCCTCCATTAAAATATACAGGGTGTTAAAGTTTTTTTTACATACTTCTTGTTATTAACTAAATCCTCAAGAGTATTATTGTAACGCTTAATAAACAAACGTAGGAATGGGGGAAGGGGTTATTTTATTACCCCACTTTTTCTAGAGTACGAATATAAACGAATTTTTATAGCGTATCTGAATATAGAGTTAGCCAGTTGTATCATTTTTACACAAATAAATATTGTTATCAATGTAAATTCGTTTAAGGAAAAACAGGGATTTAGGAAACAGATTAGTTATTAAACAGATTTACACAAATTGCTGCACATACCCTACACACATAGTCTGCCAACAAGTTTAGATAACGTGACGTTCCTAAGCTTTCTGAAAAATAATTTTTTCACTTTGCTCTACAATTTTCGTCGAAATATGTGGATACAACTTGATGGTGCTCCGCCTCACCTTGGGTTAAATGTTAAGTTTTGATGAATTTGATGTGGAAGAGACATAACTATTCAGCGGCCACTACGCTCCCCCGATTTTAGTTCATTGGACTTTAATGTTTGAAGATATATGAAAAGCGACGTTTATTCCAAATCAATTGAGAATATTGATCAACTGAAACGCGTATTACAAATGCGACCGAAAAAATTAAGCCATAACCACAAGTTTTTCAAAATATCAGGTATACTTTATTGTTCGTTTATGCATTTCGGAGGCAGGCGGACATGTGTAAAATTACAGTTTTCAATTAAATTTTAGTAAAATCTTATTATTTAATAACTAATATGTTTGATACCTAGATTTTCCGGGTTGTTATGCCGTGACCTCGGTAACTGGTCACTGCCAGAAACAAAATTACAGTGCACATCCATAGCATTAGTTGGGATTCTTTGACCTGCCCTGGTTGCTTTCGGGCTCGGCTCTGTGGGAACAAATTTGCCATCGGTATCTCTGCGCTCACCTATACATATATTGATTTCGGCTCCTATTTCGGTTTGTATTACGACTGCCATGGTCGGAACCGTTTCTCGGATAATAGTAGTTAGTCTTCATAGACGTCCCATAGCCGCCTCTGTAACTGATCGGATCCCTATGCTTCCAAACGTTTGGCCGCTCTCACTGTCGGCATCTTCAGTGGTGACTCTGCAAAGCTTTTCAGATTGAGTTTCATCTTCGTTTATAACATCATAATTCTTATAAAAAATTGCTACAAAATTAATTGATTTTAATTAACCATCATGGCGACATTACAAAATGAGAGAACCAAATAGAAGTATGAAGAAGAGATAAGGAAAGGTTTGTAAGAAAACATACAGATATTGGAAGCAAATATAAATGAAGAATGGATAAAGATCGAAAATGTCATACAAACAGCAAGTAAGAAAGTAATACCAAAAAAAGAGGGAGGAAAAGATGGTGGGATGAGGAGTGTATAAGAGAGGCGGAGAAGAGAAATAAGCTAAGAATTAAAGCACTTCAGTCAGTACAAGAGGAAGATAAAGAAAAATACAGGGAACAAAGACGAAAGGCGAAGAAAGTGTTTAGACAAAAGAAGAGAGCAGAACAGGTTAAGAAAATAGATGAAATAGTGCAACATTATAAGAGGAAGGAAATACTTCTACAGAGAGATAAAACAGGAAAAAAAGATAATGAAGGAAGTAATATATGTGAGGGATGAAAGTGGAAATCTAATTGCAGAGGAAACAGAAGTGAGAGAAAGATGGAGGCAATATTTTGCAGATATGTTGAATGAAGAGAGTGTAAGGGAAGGAGATGAGCACGAGGAGATGATAACGGGAAGGGAAGAGGAAGTGGATATAGAAGAACCTACGAAAAAGGAAATAGATACAATTATAGAGGCTTTAAAGAATAACAAAAGTCCAGGAAAAAACAGAATAACAGCAGAGAACATTAAGTACGCAGGAGATGATTTAAGACAAAGAATATACGAAATGATACGAATGATCTGAGGAAGAGAATGTATGCCTGAAGATTGGAGAGATGCTTTGATTATACCAATCTTAAAAAAGGGAGATGCAACAGACTGCAGAAACTATAGGGATATATCATTGTTAGATGTAGGGTATAAAATGATGGCAACGTTAATAAAACAGAGAATAGAACCTATAGCAGAACTACAAATAGGGAGTATCAAGCAGGTTTTAGAAAAGGAAGGTCAACAACGGACCAAATCTTCATGGTGAAGTAAATTCTGACTACATGCTATGAGTATGGGATCGAAGCAATGGTTCTATTTGTGGACTTCAAGAAAGCATATGATTCGATCAAAAGGAATAAACTAAGTAAAATTTTGAAACAATTTGGGATACCAACCAAACTGATTAGGCTATTGAAAATGACCTTAGAAAATACCAAATCCAAAGTACAAATAAAAGGTGAATGTTCGGAAGGGTTTACTATTGATACAGGACTGAGACAAGGAGACCCACTCTCAACGCTTCTTTTTAATTTAGTACTAGAAAAGGTCATAAGAGATAGTCAGTTGAACAGAGAAGGACACATATTGTTTAAAAGTCATCAAATAAGTAAGTTATGCAGATGACGTGGCTATTATTGCTAGAGATAGTAGGAAATTAGAAGAAGTAACGAGAAAACTTGTGAAGGAAGCACATAAAGTGGGATTGCAGATAAATCAAGAGAAAAGTAAGCTTTTGAGAATAGGAGAACAAAAAAAGGATACCAATTTTAAATTGAGAACAGAGCATGGAGAGATGGAGTTTGAAGAAGTTCAAGAATATGTATATTTGGGGGCGCTAATAACAGCTAACTGTGATGAGGAACAAGAAATAAATAGGAGAATAATAAAAGCAAACAGAAGTTCGACAGCAGTCAACCACTTATTGAAATCAAAAAAATTGTCCAGAGGAGTAAAATTTAGAATGTATAAAACAATTTTGAGACCGACACCGCTGTATGGTAATGAAACCTGGGTTCTCAATAAGAAGTCAAGAGAAAACCTTTTAAGGTGGGAAAGAAAAATCTTAAGGAGAATTCTAGGGGGTAAGAAGACGGAGGAAGGCTATGTAAGGAGAAATAATGAGGAAATATATGCAATGTACCAGGCACCAACAATAGACGAAATTGTAAAAGCCAGAAGAGTGCAGTGGCTAGGGCATCTAGAACGTATGGAAGATGAAATGGCAGTTAAGAAAATAGTAGGGAGTAAACTTAACTACAAGAAAAAAAGAGGTAGACCAAGGAAGCGATGGAGAGAGGCAGTGGCAATAGATCTAAGGGAGAAAAATGTAACGGTTTGGAAAAGAAAGGCGAAGGACAGAATGGAATGGAGGAGAATAACACAGCTGTGGGCCTAAAAGGCCTGTAAACAGCTTTATATATATATATAATTAACCATCAACTTATTTTCTTTCTATGCGCATTTCAGTTTCACTACCTAATGAAAATATAAACAAATTTTTATTAACAAAACAGTAAATTATTAATAACAATAGCAAGTAGGTATTAATAGGTAGTTTATAAGTGGTGCAAATGTTGATAAGACAATATATTTTTATCGATAACAAAAGAGAATAATTAAACCTGTTTTATTGTAGTTATATAATTAATAACAATGGCATAAGTGGTCCTGCAGATAACGTCATTCATTATCTTTATCAATTTTTATATCCTGTGTAAGTACTTCTTCAATAAAGATGATAAAAAAGAGCTGAGTCGTCTTTTGATTATCCAACGGAGTTGTCATAATCGAACTGGATTTCTTTTAGTTTGCATTGCAACCTGTGTAATGTAGCATTTAAAAATGCTACTTAGTGTTTAATTAATATATTTTTAAAAAAATCATACTAAAACTATTTCTCACGACATTTATATATTGCTGGTTGTCTAAGTAATTTTTCCGTTGTGGTTTGTATGGTGCTGCCCACATAATAGTGATTGTTTTACTATCTGTGTAGATTCTGATGGCTTTGCCTTGTAGTCCGTTTGTACCATGGTAGCATGCCTATTCATTATTCATTGGTATCGGATAGGTATGTAGAATACATACCACATTCTGCACATTCTTTCCTTTTTGATTTGTCTGTAAATATATCTGTATTCTGTAATGTAATTAGTTAGTTTCAATGCGAAACTTTGTGGTAGCACTACTCTCAACACTTATCCAAACTATTTTTGTCAGTATGGGCTACTTCTGTAAATAAATTATTATTATTATATTGACTACATTCTCACTGGCGGTTTCCTTACTTCTGATGAGTACTTTGTAACGTATGTCAAACGCAAACTTGGAAGAAATACTGTTAGTATCTGTCTGCAGGAGGGGCACCTTCCTTACAATTCCCTGTTTTTAGTAGCCGTGTTTTATAACGTATTTTCCTCCATAAGTTAAAAGAAGTGATTCAGTTGCAGCAACTTGTTATAGTTTCACTTTACGCTAAAAGGAATGATGGATCAATTTTCTTTTTTCTATTAGACGCTACTAAACAAGCGTTTTTATTCAGTTTTAATATGTTATGGAAAAGTATATTGGGTACTCCATTTAAATAGTACGGTTATTTTGTTTTGATCATCGTAATTAACAGAGAAAACTTTACTAAACTGACATCATAGCTTCAATAATAAGAAAGTTATTCTTCTCCTAAGTTGACATATTATGTTATATGACAGATTTGGGTAACTATGATTACTTGACCACTATGCCTTATAAATTGGATTTTCCAAGTCCATACTAGATTTTCAACAAAAAATGATGACGAAAACATTTTTTCATTAATAATCAATTCCCTATTCATAAACAATTTGTTTGTAAATAAACTATAAAATTATCTATTATATTATTACCGGAAATCTTAAAAGTACCGTATGGTTTTATCTAATAAAGACAACAGATATGATAAGATCTTAGTAACATCCATTATGTTAATATTATATTTTTTTGTATATAATCAATTAATCTATCAGATTATATAGTTGCTTATTTATCTGATAAAATAGGTACTTATTAAACATATCTGGATCATATTTAACATAAATTGATTGGATTCAGAAAAAAATGTTAGAGAAGCAATATGGTAAGTAAAAATCATCTTTGGCAATAGTTTATTTTGAAGTTCTTTTGGGAATATTAATGTGGCTAATTCTTAAAAGGTAAAAATTAACATTGTTCGAAAAATCATTGAAAACTATTTAAAAAAATTGGCAGTACAGATGTATGACTGCAAATGCAATGATTCAGATCATAGAATAAGGTATTCATACAACTTATTAAACGCATTATCTAGCCCCATTATGCCCGTTGTGCTTCTTTCCATTGAAACATCAATCCACCTGGGCCTCTAACCAGCCTAATAAAGAGAAGAAGGCAGTGACGTTGGGATCTCTCTAATCTAGGACATAGAAGGGCATCGTTCTCCTAACATGGAATGTCTTATTTACGAAAAGGTAGTGCACTCACACAGTGCATGGTGTACTGTTTTATCTTCCTGTTCCCAACCCCTACAGAGAGGTGTTTCACACTTCCTCAATAATAAAGGTGCTTCCTTAACCATAGCGTCCAGTTTGAATACCTGTCAGCTCTTAACAAATTGACAGCTATTTTTTTCATCCCACCGATTTCTAAATCCTTTGTGGCTGTCCTCCTTGATAATTCCAACAAAAGCTGACAACGGAAGCATACTAGAGGGACCAGGTCGAAAAATATTGAGACGCGATACACTCCTGGCTAGATTGTCAACTAATTTATTGCCATTGCACCGCCCGTGTCCCTTCACTCAGCGTACAGATATGCTGTTGTCGATTAAGCCCACCACCAGTGCCTGATGGCATTCATATGCTGATCTAATTTGCTGATTGTATGTCTATGGACAATTTCTTTGGTGGCTATGGTTATAACTACTAATTCCGTTTGTACCACAGTACTTGGGAGAAATACTGTCAGTATCTGCCTGCATCATTCTGACGACCCAATTCCACAGGCGACTACTAATTTCTCCACATCCTTCATCTGGTATAATACCAGTGTCTTTGAGACAAAGCATGGTTGGCACAGCCACTTATTTTGGATGAATATCTAAAGGTGACAGACATACTTCCATTACTTCCATTGCTATGGTGAGTGTTGTTCACATGGCTCCTGTTATGTTCAGGCAGGCCTTTGTACCTGGTTGAGCTTTTCTTTAGCTATCGACTGTTAGACTTTCAGCCACCAGACGACAGCCTCATAGGCTAACATTGGTTTTACAATGGCAGTGCATATCCACATGACCACCTTTGCAGCTCTATAGTTATGTTAAAATAAAATTTGCAGCAAATAAGATTTGAAAATAAATTCTATTTTGAAATTCTAATCATAAGTTTATTTAACGTTACCTCCATCTGTATAATTTAAAGTATATATAGGTACAGGGTATAAGTAAATAAGTGCAAAAACATTCAGGAGGTGATTTTGTATGGAAAAATAATGTAGGTATTTCACATAAAAAATCTGATTTAGACATCCTCTGTGAAGATACAACCCCTTAATGAGGGTGCTAAAAATACCCTCTGAATATATCACAAAAGAAAAATTTGAGTTGTGACAACTGAAAATTTATTATCGTGAACTTTAAAATTACATTCGTATGAGATTTCAAATCAGTTTCATTTGAAATCAGTGATGGATAAAACATGTACATTAGGAACCAGACTCAAACTGTTTTCTGTTCTCAAATTCCTGCTTCAAACAAAGCTATTACGTACAGACGTCATGTCTGTTTTATAGAGACACGAAATTGCTGTTACTTTATTATCTTAACATCTACAGATGCTTCATATGATAAGAAAACTACTCAAAACTCCGTTATGTCTAAATTTTCCTACAACAAAAACACTCTCGACGTTGATTGCTTCATTTTTTTTTCTTATATGGGGCAAGCCTCTTCTTGAAATATCTCTTTTTAAAATCAATACGTATTTATAAATTATCAAAACGTCTATTAGGAAATACTAAAGTTGCTAATGTTGTATTTAGGTAGTTGATTTAATATAAAAATAAAATTGTAAGTGTATTGGTGACAACATCAAATTCCTTTGTTGAAGAATTCAGTTTTTTATCTTGTACGCGACTATTAGATTGATGATATGAGCATGATGTATATAAAGAAGAGGTTGAAATATTATCTTAGTACTCGTTGTGTTGTTTGAAAGGTAAGGAAAATTCTCTCATTACATTAAAAAGTTTGTATTTAATATAATTGTTTTTTTTTCTTAACTCACTTTTTTTACTGAGGATCTATTTTTGCTGAAGTTATATGGATCTTGCATCTTATATGTAATGAAATCTGCTTTCAACTTTTAGTATTAGTCCTTAGTTGTTTTTTCCACTTCAAAAACTATTTTGAGGGAGTGCCACAACACAGAATAAAATTTGAAATAATTATAATAAGTGCTCAAAACGACTGCCGTTGCTTGTGGAGAAACTTCACCGTATAAAAAATCTCGTAACGAGAAAATTTTGACCAGTTTTGCCGTAAATATGTACGCTCACAAAATCAAATTACACTAGGTACAAATAAACGCGTTTAATAACGACAGGTAATGGAGTGCAATGTTATCACACCTTAGAATATGTAGTTTGAAGGATTTTTAGGAATCCTTCTATTGTTTAGTTCATTAATACTGATACAAGAAACAAACTACGTGGTGTGGCAAATAAGTTTCGGGAATTTAGTTATAACTCGGAAACTGGCAACACTGCATGAACCATGCAGCGTTACCAGTCACTGTTTTTCTAGAGAAGGGGGTCCTTCCTTTTAGTTTCAGTTCAAGGTTGAAGTCGATAGCACGTTTGGTTTGTGTTTTATGTGTATTTTTTGGATATAATTTTTTTAGTGGCGTCGTGAAAATGAGTGACTCAAATTACAAGTAACGTATAGTGATTCAATTTTTAGTGAAAAACTCTCGAAAAATGCAGGTGGTGTATGGAGACGAGTGCATGTCGAAAACATGCGTGTTTAAATGGGCAACACGGTTCAAGGAGGGGTGTGAATCGTAGACAATCTACGTGAAGGAGTTCCTGTCACCTCTCGTACTGACGCGAATGTTGACCGTTTGCCTGCACTGATCACGTCTGGCCGGCGCCTAAGCATTCGTGCGTTGTCTGCCGAGTTAAACGTCAACAAAGAAACCGTTCGCAAGATGTTACACGAAAATTTGAATATGCGAAAGATTTGCGCAAAGATGGTGTCAAAAGTTCTCACTCGTGAAGAGAAGGACATGCGAAAATCGTTCTGCGAGGATTTGTTGTCCCGCATTCGCAGCGACGGTCGAGACTGGATGAATCGGGTAGTCACTGTAAATAAAGTCAGCAGTAGATGGAAAGTGGCCAACAAAAGCGAGGATGTCCAAGTCATGACTGAAGACAATGTTGATCGTGTTTTTCGATATCCACGGCATCGTTCATCGTGAATATGTTCCTTCCGGTCAGAAAGTAACTGGACAGTTCTATGTTGGCGTACTGGAACGGCTGCGGGCCCGCGTTTTCCGTGTGGGACACGAACTCGCCGAAAACGGCTGGATCTTGCACCAAGACAACGTGCCAGCTCTTTTCTCGTTCATTGTGCAAGAATTTTTGGCAAAAAAGGCATTTCAACGTTGCCGCACCCACCCTATAGCTCCGATATTGCCCCCCTGCGATTTTTTATTCCCCAAGATGAAGTCGCACCTCAAGAAAACTCATCTTGGCAGCGTACAGGAGGTTAAAGAAGCTTTTACCGTGAAGGTCGATAATACAATTTTGGCAAAATTTAATTTGCTTGTTTTTTCATTGATAAATTCCCGGAACTTAATTGCCACATCTCGTACATTAAAGGGACTTAGTTAACCTTAATTGTACTTTAGTTTGTAATTTCGTAATACAGTTTTGCATTTTATTGTAGAAATGTATTCATGTATCCATTTTAGACATGGAGTATAAACATCAATAAATTATTTTACCGTTTCATCAATTTTTTTTCCAGAAAAAGCATAATGAGATTCTTGGTTGTCTTCGCTTCCGTACTTCTGGCAGTAAGCGCCGCCACTGACAAAGAACAGTGGTTGCAGTTCAAAGTAAGTTACTAGTATTATCCTGTAAAGTATACAAGAAAAACAAAGCTGTTTGAATTTACATAAAATGTGTTTAGTTTTAAAAAACATGATGATGGCTAATTTTTGACAATTTTAACTCTAAAGCACTAGTTTTTTCGGTTGTAACTATTAGTATAAGTAGAAGTACAATAAATTTGCTACAATTTGAGTCCAAAATCGTCTCTGTAAACCAGAGATACTGCTTTTCAATATTCATCAATTTATTCAAACTCAGAAATTTTTAGCAATATTTTATTGATCTGTAGGAATTTCGACCCAAATTGCAATGGACACTGGAATAGGTTTGAGCTACTCCCTACATTTTTCATATTTCTCATTATTAGCCCTGCTCTTTGTGGTACATTATCGAACCCTTGTTTGAACGTCTTGCTCCTTTTACTTATCAGGTGGGGAGGTAGAAAATTTCGTGTTTTTTTTATTTTCATGTTCGGCGCTGAAAGTCGAGGATTTGGATTATTCATTGAGCCAACATCATAAACAAATCAGCAAAAATTCTGAAGTACCGGATCTGATGTACAGTGTGTCTCGTTTTTCAGGTTAACACCTCTGAAAATGTAAAAAGGCTGTGAAATTTCGGCAAGCCAATTTTTTTACAATTAATACCCTGAAGGGAGATTATATTCTACTAACCATTTTATTGATGTGGAAAATCCTAGACTACTACAATTTTTTTAGAGTCGTTTGTTTATTAAAAAGATAATATTACCAGGCTGTTCAGCACCCATCAAATTACCCATATACCAAATTTGATAAATGTGTATTGAGTGTTTTTTTATGAGTGCCAAACTTCAAAAAATCGGACAACTAAAAATTATAACAAGCAGGTCAAAAATTGCCATAAAAATTAAAACAAATACCAATCGGCCAAAGAATACATACACTACAAATTTAACGCTTTAAATTACGACCACAGTACAAATTATTAACGTACAAAAAATGTAATGAATTATGAATACTAAATTGTTATAAAAAATTACAAAAGATTAATCCAAATTCAATTTTAATTTTCTCCACCATACCTCTTTCAGGCGAACACATATACAGGGTGGTCCACTTTTGAAAGCGGAAACTTTAGAGGCAGACAGAGAACCACAAAATAATATCAGTTTGTATTATAAACTATATTCGAAAAATGCTTCGTTACAAAGATACAAGGTGTCAAAATTGCTATCAAAAGTTCCGAATTTATTAATATTTTAAATACTACTTTAGATATTTAAATGAAATTTGGAACCTTGGAATAGGTAATCCAGATACATATTTTCACATAAAAAAATATTATTTTTCTTCCACCAGTGGCGTGCGTACGGACAGATCTTCGGGAAATTTTAATGAAAAAAATGGTATGCCAATGCTTTTTTAGAAAAAAAAACACTATTTACAGAATCCTTGTTCAATTTACAGCAGAAAAAGACTCCTTCCTTTTTTTTCGTTTGACACACCATTTGCCAGTAAAAAATTAAAATTCTTTTAGCAACTGGAATTCAAACAAATTTTCGTAGTAGGCCATGAAACAAAAAAGACTACTACTGTCACTGTTTTTGCATTTTGTAATGACAGTTAATTGAATTGTGTAAGGTAATTTAATTTCGAGTTATTGTTAACATTGTTATTATAGTGTTGTGCAAGCATTAATCTGAAAAATGTTTTGTTCTAACAAGGAATACGCAGATATTCATTTTGCTACGGATTTTGTGAAGGAAATGCAGAAGCGGTAAATATCATAGACGCTATCCAAATAGAAGAGTTCCAGATGCTCACGTTTTCATCAGAATTTTCATAACTTTGGCCTGCGGTTTAATAACGAACGGAACAGAAACAGTCGATAATATTCAGAATAATCGTATACTCCGTACTTTTTATAACAATCTGAGGCTGAACTCTCCGAAGGCAACTCAACACCTATTCCCATTCCTATGTAAGAGGGCAAAATTTTAGTACTGTCTGATAGAGAATTAAACGATCTTTCAGAATCAAGGAAAGAAATCTGGTGTTGTCATTTAAAAAAAAATCGATGACGTCATTACTCGAAAACAAATGACATTTGAAATCGCATTTTACGCTAAAATATGTATTTTTTAAATTAAAAATCGACCTGTTCGAGGATTTTTCCCAAAAAATAATTGTTTCGTTTTTATTGAATTTATTCCATACTTTTGGCGCATAGTATATATGTGGTTATAACATTCTTATTGAAACTTTCAGCAAACTTACGCCCGTGACTACAGGAACCTAAAAGAAGAGCAGCAGAGATTCACCGTTTTCCAAAATACCTTGCGTGTGATCGAAGCACACAATGAGAAGTACGCCAGTGGAGAATCAACCTACTACTTGGGAGTGAATAAATTCGCAGACAGAACTCCCGAAGAAATCAAGGCCATGTTGAACTACAGCGCCTCCGTCAAACCGGTCCGTGAAGAACCAACTACTTACCACGTACACAGCGGCTTGGAAGCCCCCTCTACCTTCAGTTGGATCTCCCAGGGAGTCGTCAATGCAGTTAAAGATCAAGGAGACTGTGGATCTTGTTGGGCTTTCAGCACAGTAAGTATACTCCACAGGTATCCTCATATCAAGTACCTAGTCACAAAAAGTCAGTAATAGTGGTAATATGTCTAATACAATTGGAAGTCGTACCAAAGTCGCTGATAAATGTACGCTTTTGAGAACACCACCACAGAAATCATTTTACTAGTAGTACTAGTACATAGGGATATATTATAAATAAATAAATATGTTAATTTTCCACAAAGACTTCACAACAAAGTATAGGAACAGTCAATATAAATATATAAAATTACATGCTAAAAGAATGAGCAATGTCAATATACATCTATCTATTAAATAATATTTTAACTTGAATTTAAATTTAATTAGATTATGAGTATTTTGAATTTCTACCGGTAAAAGATTAAAAATCTTGGGCCAAAAAACAAATGGAAATTTGACAATAACATCATACTTAAAATATGGCACATAAAATGTATTTTGTTGTCAAGTTTGATACGTATGCACAGTACATACTTTATCAAAATTATATCTATTACTAAAAACGAAAACACAGTTCAAAAATATAAGGGCTGGGAAGTGTTGATATTTTAAAAGCTCTGATTGTTTTTTACAAGAATGTCTACTTAATACACCCGCTATATACTTTAGAATACGTTTCTGAACTGAAAATACATTATTACACAATACAGCACTTCCCCAGAATAATATCCCATTAACCTGGAACTTACTTGTGCATGATACACGGCTACGATTGTCTCTATTGGTAGCATCCATTTCAAATTTCTAAAAGGAAAACACAATGGATGCAATTTAGATAGTAAATTATTACATTGCTCCTTCCAATTTAGGCAATCGTCCAATTCCAGACTTAGAAATTTAGCGGTCTTATAGCTGGGAATAGCAATATCACCAATGTTGAGATTTAAATTTGTACAGTTTTTTGCCAATTATGGAATCTTATAAAGTATGTTTTATTAATTTTAAAATACAGAGATTTGCTGCATTCCCATTTGCAATGTTATTAAGAATATTGTTGCATTTGGTATTTAACGCTTCATCTATTTTATCAGAAATCAAAAGACAGGTAGCATCAGCATACAGTGTTAAACATGCATCATTAAACACTTGGTCAAAATCATTTATATAAAGTAGGAACAGTATAGGATCCAATACTGAGCCCTGTGGGGCCCCTAAATTAAGAAAAATACTTTCAGAATTCATTTTATTAATAATTTCATGTTTATAACGCCACATTTACCTTTACTTGCAATAAAATCAGATATTAGTAATATAGTTAAATAAAAAATATAACAGCTAAAATGATATTCGCAAGTATCACACTTCAAGAATAATTTTCTATATTAAAGTATGTTTACTAGTCAACATGATAGTATGAAGCTGTGAATTGAACTGTCTAAACATATATTGATATCTAATGATACCTAGCTTAAAACTTTTGATACATTGTAGGAAAAGCAGTGATCATTTTTGTTTAGAAATTTGTTTTCAGAATAATTTTGTAATTTTAGTGCGATCTGAAAAGAAAAATGCTTTTTCGACGCCTCTAAAGGCTTTGAAATAATTTTAGAACACGGACTACCGTAAACTGCTGTGTGACGTCACTGCTTCCTATAGTATGCCTGGTTGCGCTCGCTACCTTTTACTTGCATTTAAAATACGAAACGAAGGAGAGCCCTTGGTGTCGTTAAGATTTATAAACTAAACATCTATTTAATTATATTTATAGTTATTGTGTGAAATTGAGATTTTCTTTTAGTTAGAAGACAAGAGAGAGTAATGTTTCTCTATATTGCATTGTCTCCGTAGCTTTCTCACTAAGATCTTAAATAGAATAATTTTATAGACATTTTACGTTTTCATATAAAATTTTAAATATATAAAGTCAAAAAGAATACATTAAATTTAAAAAGGCTGGCTAATAGGTATATAACAAACAAATGTTTTGTTGTAGGTACCTACATAAAACTTTTTTTTAGAAACTAAAATATTTCATTTTATTATTAATTTTGTAACATATACAAATCTTTTTTAGTTACTTAAGTACCTATCTACATTATTTGAAAAACTTAGCTGCTATTAACGATTTCATTTTAGTACTTACCAATGTATTTTTACACCTCTCATTTCAAATTGGTGATTTGTATTAAAATAATTAATCATAATTAAAACTGCCATCGGTAAATTAGACAGCAATAGATTTAAAGAACATGTTGTGAATTTAAAAAGTAGTTACCTTGTGGCAGTCTGTAATACTGTTAATTTAACATTTAACGAAAGGCCCTTTCTCGAGTTTGAAGTGGACGAGTAGCTGTAGGAGGCAATGGCGTCATGCTTTGCCAGCCTTTAATTTCAATTTGACCTCACATATTTAAAAAACTATTTATCAGATCGACTTCAAATTTTCTGCAGTCAAAAATTGCAACATAAAATATTAATATCAGAAACATATCCAAACTGGTTTTAGTTATACATTTCAAAATTTCAGTATATCAATTTATTTATCGTTGTTAAATTCTTCTTTTACCATTAACAGTTGTACACGATCCCACAACATTGGAAGAAGTTACAATTTTATTAGAATTTCTAATTTTATAATTCTTATTACTTATTAATGCGAATTCAGAGTTACCTAGATTGGTTTTGATAATATTTGCACCATGGTTCAGCAACTGCAACTTGTCGGATCTAGATTAGTGGTCGATTTCTTCTTTATATCATTGGAATTACCCAGTTTTGCAGGAATAACTGTTCTGATCTATGTGTTATAGATTGGATCTCTTGAAGGAGTCTACGCAATCAGAACTGGCTCTCTACTGAGACTCAGCGAACAGAACTTGGTCGATTGCTCCACCGTAAACGCTGGATGCGATGGAGGATGGATGGAAGCCGGTTTCGAGTACATCAGAGACAACGGAATCGAACTGGAGAGCGACTACCCTTACACAGCTACAGAAGGAACTTGCCTCTTCGATAGCTCCAAGAGTGTCACCAATGTTGGAGGTTTCGTAGCCATTCCACAGAATGAAAACGACGTACTCGATGCCCTTGGTAATTTTATAAACTATAATACTAATACATGCAGGTGTACGTGAGCCAATTACGTGACTTTGAAAACGAATCTTCGACGATTCGCTAGCGATTGACTATACAGGTGTTCCGCATATGAATCGATCCACAGAGCAGGTGTATGTAGGGGATCCCAAAATATTAAAATTTAACTAAACATACCTATATACAAATTTGCACACAGGCGGAGTTACAGGCCTTCAAATTGGGGTCAAATAAATAATATCTTTGAATTACTTTATCTTGGAATAACCAAATTTGGTACATGATTTAAGTTAATTATTGTCTTTGACTATGAGTTCAAGTAAATTGAAACACTACAAGATGTTCATTGAGGGTGAGTCATCCCTAAAATTATACCAAAACTTTTTTCAATTGATGGAATTAAAAAAAGCCCACACAGAATGTAATTTAAAACACTTTTTTACTATTGTTAAATTTTAAAAAACTTGTTGAGTTATCATGCATGGAAGTAGCCATTTTCGTCTCATCCTTTGACTTACTTTGCACAATTTTTCTCTCTTCAGTGAACGTGGGTCCCCTCGCCGTGGCTGTCAATGCTGATCCCATGGTGTATTACGCTGGAGGAATCTTCGACGAAAGCGCCTGCGACAAGACCAACTTGGACCATGGTGTTACCGCCGTTGGTTATGGAACTGAGGACGGTGTCGACTACTGGTTGATCAAGAACTCCTGGGGCGTCAATTGGGGAGAGGAGGGATACATCAGGATTACCCGTAACAGAGGAGACCAGTGCGGTGTCGCTGATGACGCAACTTACCCATACTTTTAATTTTGTTCTTTATTGACTGTATTGTTCTGTTGAATAAATATACTCCAATATTTAACAAAATGTTATTAATTATGTACCCCTATCTAACAATTTGTTAGCATTCGTAATTTGGATGCTGAAAGAACAGTTTTTACAATCTTTAATAATAGAGCTTTCAAAATAATTATTACTCAACGTCCAATGCCATTTAAATATTTTGGGGTGATGCTTACTCTTGCTTGGGGGTGGCGGAGTCAAAATTACCAGCAAAGAATGTCCCCCTTTAATCTAAAATCGACGGGTCTGAGCGTTTTTCGACAATCTTGACGCAGTTACTGAAAATTACTCTGTTTCGTTTTCATCTGGTCACTATGTATAAGATTAAGCTACAGGTGTTACAATAATCAATCTGAACAGAATTTACCTTTTTTAATAAGCATGATTCATCATCGGTTTCGCGCAAAAATCTGTATATTTCCACTTGCGATAAAGTTTTTGATTTCTTAGGTTTACATCCAACTTCTTGCTTCTTTAAAAATATTTAAAATAAATAATAATAAAGTGTTACTTGGTTTCTATCAAGTCATAAATTAAGCTTTAGAGAAATTGTTTCTACAATATATGCCATTTTCAAAGTTGTGAGTTGTATTGTTAAGGTCCTAAAGGGAGTTGGGTATACTCTAAGGGACCTTGCCAAAGCCTTGGTTATATTTCTCATGATTTTATTGAGAAATCACTAAAGTATTAATAGACGACAAATACAATCAAACATCCAATCCACATTTATTGTTCCAAACGATGAGAAGAAAGATAACCTTAACTACGTGGGTAGATTATTAATAATAAAGTGGTAGATCTTAAGATATGTATCTTAATTGATAACTTCACATTCTTCTCAATGAATTGTCCTTGAGATAACATAAAACCAACTTTATTTTCCAATATATGCAACTTAAAATAAATTATTTGTTTTGCTTTAATTTATTTTTAAACAAGCTAATACTTAATGATTGTATTTCTCATGATCTTATTTGCTAAAATATTAATAGATGACAGACATATACGATAATGGTTTAATCAGATATTAAATGCACATTTATTATTCCAAACGATGGTAAGAAATAGAACCTTAATTACATGGATCGTTCACAAATTAAGCTTCAATAATTTCGTATTCAAGACGGTACGAATAACTAAAAAACATATTCTGCGGCTGACAATTATCGAGAGCTTTTCTCTTTTTATAGGGACATGATTCCAAGGTAAACACAACATCTTATTAGGAGTTTAGTTGGGATGTTTTTGGGTTTTGGCTGGTATGTTATTCGCTTGAGCTCGCACCAAGCGATTATCATATTTTTGCACAACTGAAGCAACACTTTGTGGGTATATTTTTTGAAAATGAGAAAGTACTCAAAACAGAGTCGAAGCAAAATGGTGGAACATTGGAATGAAGAGGGACAAACGATGAATCATTGTATAGCAAATATGTTAGTCCATCAAATGCAACGACTGTTTTTTTAAACTACAACAACGGAAAATGTGCAAACCAAGATTGTTAATATGAACATCAATGGAAAAATGCCGGAACTGATAGCAATTTTTTCTAACTACATTGGTCGCGATCATCGGCTAACTTATTGGCAGATGCTGGTGAGGATATCACCAGCTTAAAACCCTTAGGGTTTGGCGATCAGCAACAGTAGCAGAAGGCTATATAGAAGATTAATTGGAGAACAAGGTGACAATGATGGCGCACAAGATTCTAGAACAACCTGATCAGTCTAAATCCACAACTATTAACGTTAACAATACAAGATTAATAGCAATTAATCTTGTATTACCAGCAACAAAAATGAACCTGCTCAAATTTTACCGTTAATTATTATATTGCTCACAATAATTCATAATGTGTTCATAAAATTATGTGTATTTGTTAGTTATATTATTAAATATTGTCCCAACGTATTATGCTCAATCATCGAAAAAAATTTCAACTCAACTCTTTAAAAATATAGTGGTAAAGAGATATTATCAACGGAATTATAGATGGAACATAAGTCTGTAGCTGAAACATTTTCTATTAATATATATCAATTAACACAAACTTCTACAAAACCCGCAAATGTATCACATAATAAAACTTTATTGTTATTATACCCTTTATAACAGTAAAGATTCAATATCAAGGAAGTAAACTCTTTAAAATCAGTCCTCAGACAGTGGACAAAGGGTACCTCACATTTCCTTAATCAATAACACAAGTCAACACATACTCTGAAGTTATCGATCGAAAAAGGGTTTTATCACTTTTTTCGAAAATGGTATAGATTGGTTCTAGGACTTAGTTATGATAACACTATATATATTTTTTAATTATTTTTTTTCTATTTTGGAAGTAATTTCATCGCTAAGTTAAAGCCGTAAATTTTGCCGCAAAAACATATTTGCGTGGTGTATTTTGAGTAGCATAATTCGATGACGTAGCAAAGTAGTTGTCATTATAAGACAAATATCAGATGCACGCGCGAGCGTTAAGATGGCTGCAGCATATAAGTGGTGTTTTGTACCATCTTGTCCAAATACTAATTGTAATTTGTATGACTTCACAGTACTAGTAAAACACAACTTATCGGCTCAACAACATGTGGTGAACATGAATCAAATGACAGAATGATTGTTAAGTCAAATTCCAAATTCTCGCAACCAACATAACTAAGCCTAAGCTTGAACTGCTTTCCTACGTCATCACCAATAAGAACGCGTTTTTAATCAACTTTGAATTTTTAAATTTTAGACCATTTTAAAAGACATATAATTTAGTAAAACAGTATATACAATACTAATTAATGTGATGTCTATGTTTTATAAACTATTTACTTTATAAAAATTCTTATTTGAACCAAATTCTGAATTATGGAAACAACTTTACTTTATAAAAATTCTTATTTGAACCAAATTCTGAATTATGGAAACAACCCTATTACCAATGTTCAAAACGGACTGTCATTTAGGTATTTGCTTTTAACTTTCCATTGATAAAACAGGATTTGGCTTGTTTCTATTTCTCAAACAATTTCAGGACAGCAATTAATTTTATTATATTCCTCTTTTTAACAAGACACTTCTTTAAAAGATTTTTCGCTTGATAATGAACTACGTCTAAATCTTAAAATTGTAAATTCCAAGATCTTACGATACCAATTACCACCTAATATATAAGTGAGATATTCCATTGATTTTCAGTGTGCATTGAGTTGTTCGAAAGATAAGAGAAAAAGTCTTTCTAGAGTGAGTGACATGATATACAATTTTTAATAATTTTTTTAATGTTCATGTTTGAACCATCATGTTTGAAACCATTTGAAATAAATTAATAAATAAATAAATTTAATGTAGTTTATGACTGTTTACTGAGTTACGTAATGTAAGATTTTTGTAATTAGAGTTTTGTTTTAGAAATATCACAATGAAATTCCTGATCGTTTTGGCGACGGTAATTTTGACGATTAACGCTGCTGTCGACAATGAGTTGTGGCAGGAGTTTAAAGTAAGTCAGTCAAAAGCTCATCATGGTATGAACGTACTTAGATAGGCAGTCTATTTAGTTAAACACAAGGACAGTGTTAAAAGTAAATTAAAATTATCAGTCGTGTATATATTGTTAATAAGTGGTAGATCTTAAGATATATATTTTAATTGACAACTTCACATTCTTCTCAATGAATTGTCCTTGAGATAAAATAAAACCAACTTTATCTTCCAAAATATGCTACTATAGATATTCTGAAATAGATGCTCACAATTTTAAAAGTATTTGTCATCAATTTCATTTATCTTTTCAATGTTAAAGAGATCATTGTCAACTTAAAACAATTTATTTGTTTTGCTTTTAATAAACAAACCATCTAATGTACACTTAATGATTTTTTTTATTCATCTTATGTGTCACAGTATTATCGCAAGGTTAAATTACACATTAGATTATATACTGTGTACCTAAAAATTTCTAGCAAAAATTTGGACGAAACTACAGAAACCTGAGAGAAGAACAAAAACGATTCTCCATCTTTCAAAGCAACTTGCGCGTTATCGAAGCTCACAATGAGAAATACAGCAAAGGAGAAACCTCTTACTACATGGGAGTCAACCAATTCACAGATATTACTCCCGATGAATTTAAGGCGAAGCTAAACAGAAGTGCTTCTTTGAAAGGAACCCGTCCAGAACCTACCGCCTATCACGTGAAGTCTGGTGTAGAAGCCCCTGATTCCTTTAGTTGGATACCCCAAGGCGTCGTCACCGAGGTTAAAGATCAAGGAGATTGCGGTTCTTGTTGGGCATTCAGTGCTGTAAGTTATATAAACCATGATCTATTGATTGATAAACTACATTCTGCGGGTATATCTGGTGCTCTCTTAACCTTGTGTCGCTCATACCTTACAAACCGGTTACAATATGTCCAATATTGTGGCTTTCAGTCCAATAATTTTTTTCAATTGTTAGGTATCCTCATTGATCTATTTTGGGACCCTTATTCTTCATTATATTTATCAATGACTTAACTCAGTTATTAGATATTAATTATTTATTGCATGCGGATGACCATAAACTATTTATTGAGATAAAGTCAGTATCTGATTATTATAGATTACAAGATAACTTAACTAAAGTACACCGTTGGTGTGAAAATAACTATTTGCCATTAAATATCAGTAAATGTAATATTATGTTGTATAACCACCGGCAAATTATTCAACATTTTGATTATCTTTTGGATGTTACTAGAGTGTCGCAGTTCAAGGACCTTGGTGTAACATTTTGTGATAATCTGTCTTTTGACGTGCATATTCATTTGATAACTGAATCTGCATTTAAATGGCTGGGTCTTATTTTGCGCAATTCCAAGGCTTTTCGCAACATGGTGACATTCATTACACTGTTTAATTGTTTTGTTCACTGCAAACTTGAATATGCCTCTATTGCTTGGTGTCCGATTTATAACATCCATATAACCCTATTAGAAAAAGTACAGCGTAGATATTTAAAGACACTGCATTTTATCAACTTTGGTGTTTATTCGGTTTGCGGCATTCCAGAAGATATTTTTTATCAACATTTGACTTAATTAGCTTTCAGTTGAGGCGCATTATGTACTCTCTAATATTTCTACATAAAATTGTTAATAATTTCGTAAATGCTCCTTCTCTGGTATATACAATTTTTTATCGAGTTCCTAGATTAAATTCTAGATCTAGTCACAGATAAATTAATAGTATATAGCTAATTTATCTGTGATCTAGTTCTGTATTCCAGTTGTTAGCTGCTTGTACTAATATACTTACGGCATCCCCTCTACATCAAATGATTACTAACTACCAATTGTATGAAGTTCGACTTGATATATTATTTAACTCAATTAATTTTATTAAATATATATTTGTTTAGCTCTGTTGTTTTTGCAACATATTTGTAATTTTATTGCTTGTTTTTTTTATTGTTTACGTTATATTTTTGCTAATTACTGTTTGTTTTACTGCATTACAAAGGTATTTTAAGTCAATATATATCAAATCTCCTACGATTCCTATCAGTGAAGTCATATGTATGCTCTCTGATACCAAACATCTAGGTATGCTAATGAACAATTCCACAGACAAAGCTCAATAATTATCTAGCTGAATTTACTAACCTGATTTAATAAGACATTCTATAAATATCTAAGTTCACTTTTGAAACTGTGGGAACTCGAAAATTCAGCCACAATAGATGAGATCTGACCTATTTTTGCATTTATAGGATTGCTTCTTCAGGTCACCTTTAAGTTGAGTTAAATATCTATAAAAATTATTATACCAATAAATTAAAATTATTTGAAATTAAATATCGACAATGCTAACTGGTATGCTAACCAGATAACATTCCAGTTGTAGACATTGTGATTAGAGATGCTCGTTAGTTTATACCTTGTGATACCTTTACGATACAGTTAATAAATAATTTAGTTTCATTGATATGTTAGAAAAATGTCGTATTATGGCTACTAAAGATTGTAAAATAAAGCTCTTATAAAATTGTTGTTTGTTTGTTACTATTATATAACTATTTATAATTGTTTCCAGTAAGCCTCACAAAATCTCAACGGCAACTAAAGTGCTTTATAATATGGTGCCAATTTTGGTTGTATGGTTTGGCGTATTCATTCAACATTCTTACAATGTTTTTGTGACTTATGTTGTTTTATAAGATTTGTTCCGAAAACGCTTTTGTAGCTGTTATAAAATACCAAATTGCCAGTTGCGTAGTGAACCTAGGGTGATAATTGTTAATGCTTATTTTAGAGTGGAGCCCTAGAAGGAGCTTACGCCATTAGTACAGGCACCCTGGTGAGTCTAAGCGAACAAAATCTAGTAGATTGCACCACTACCAATGGGGGATGTGACGGGGGATGGATGCAAAATGCATTCGACTACGTCAAAGAGAGTGGAATAGAGTCTGAAAGTGACTACCCTTACAAAGCTGTTAACCAGGCATGTCAGTATAGTCAGTCTAAGAGCGTGCTCAGTATATCAGGCTACGTGAATATTCCAGAAAAGGATGAGAGCACTCTACTGGATGCTGTCGGTAAGTTTATTTCTGTTATTATTTGGTGGATATTTATATAGCTCTGCAGCGTGTGTCACTGAATGAGGCATTGCAAACAACGTTATTAACCTAAACAGATAGGTCAAGATTCACTGTTGTCGAATTATTATCACGGTATCTGTTTCGGACTGTTTTGTTTGTTGACAGTACGTGTTTTTGTTATATTACTGTCAATATTTAAATACGAACAACTTTTCAGACTCTCTTAATAATTTACATAGTGACTATTGTTTTTCAATTATTTTTAAGGTAAATGTAGTTGAAATGAGATTATAAATTTACTAAAAGATTTTTACTTTACATCATCAACGTTTCGACATTTATGATGTCATCATCAGGATGCTACAAGATTACAAACAAATAATACCACGTAGATTATTAAAAAAACAGGCAGTACTTACCTAAAAATGTTGTCTTTTATTAGTCTAAATGAACATAATTATGTCAACAATTAAATTTATGGAGACACTATTAATTTTTCAAATGAATGTATTATTTGTGCATAAAGTGAATAAACATGGCGCTAAAATGCTCGTGGTAACTACCTTTAAGAAGCAGTTTTGCTTTATTGTCGCGCAAACATATTTTAATACAGCATTTATAAAACAAATGCTGTAATTATATAGCTAAACAGCTTTCTGAAGCTAAAGTGCTGCATAAATGACGTAAGAACTTTCTTAAAGTATTTTAAATAACTTCTATAAAATACTTTTATTGTTGCTGTAAGAATCTTCTCAAATATTTCTCTTGCGACCAGTATAAAATTGATTTATAACGTCAGTCGTGTAGATTGCTACTATAGACATTATATAGTAAAATGACCTTCTGAAGCAAAAATACTGTATAAGTGCAAACACAGGAACGTACTGAAAATCATTTAAATAATGTCTATAAAACGTTTTTCTTGTTGGGATTACATTATTCTCACAAGTACTTTAAACAGCAAAATAGCGGCTGTTAACAAAACAGTTTCAAATGGAACAATAACGATGAAATTGCTATCATGTAACCGCTATACGTATATCGGTTATATATATTTCTGGTCTTATAATTTTGAATTATAAGACTAGTGTGCTACTTGGGCATAAGTACTAAGAAATTATTTAAATTTTGCAACATCGCGTCAGGCAGAAACCAAGTTGAACTGCTGCCAGCGGTCAGTAACAGTTTGAAAAGGGAGTTTAAATAATGATTTGAAAATAACATTAACCTAAAATTAATAACATTGACAGAATCACCATATATAAAAGTGTAATATGGGAAATGTAATTTCTTGTATTTTCCTGTAGAATAGGGTATACATAAATAAATAAATAACATAAAACAGGAGGTACTTATTATTATTATGTTTATTATTTTCCTCTTCAGCAAATATTGGTCCAGTAGCCGTAGACATCAACGCCGACTACATGATGTACTATGAGGGAGGTCTCTTTGACGACAGTGCCTGCGACGATCAGATGGATCACGGAGCTTTAGCCGTTGGTTATGGAACCCAGGACGGTGCCGAATACTGGCTAGTCAAGAACTCCTGGGGCACGTACTGGGGAGAAAACGGATACATCAAGATGGCTCGCAACAAGAACAACCAATGCGGTATCGCTACATACGCGTCTTATCCTGTTTTGTAAATTGTTTTGTAATATATATAAATTATAATATACTGAATAAACATAGGCATATCAAAAGATTTTTGAGTTTTATTGCTCCCAAGTCAAAAGTATTGAGTGCCATGATGATTCACCATTTTGAACGATATACAGGGTGTTCAGTAAAGAATGGGTCATACTTTAAGGCTTCCTTGGACAGAAATAATGCGAATTAAATTAATTGACTTTAATACAATTTTGCGTCGTTAAAAAGTGATAGGGTTGAGAAAATACTTTATTATATAATTCTTTTATGATAATATTCTTATTTGTTGGGAAGACAGTGAAAAATATGGAGTGAAAATTACTAATAATATACAGGCTGATTCAGAACTTATCTAAAAGAATTTGGGAATAGACGCGTTATGAAAAGTCAATATTGTAAAAAAAATCCTTATAGGTTCCGAGTAAAACATTATTCAAGTTGTAGTATTTTCAACCTTTAATTTGAATTGAAATTTAAACCTTGAATTTCTTGACACTTTTGATTAATCCGTAGCTGCAGCTCTTCCAGGCTTCTACAGGACCCATACACTACAGGAGTACCATACACAAATGTCTTGAAATATCCCCAAACAAAGAAATCTAGAGGGTTCAGATTAGGCGATCTTGGAGGCCATAAAACAGGTCCGGCCCTTCCAAACCAAGGAGGGTATTTTCGAAAAAGTTCGAATATCGTTGAGACGAATTTGTCGTGCCTGCTTGGAAATGGACGGAGGGCACTTTGAACATCTTCTGTAACTTTGCTTTTTGTTTGTTAAAAGCTTCCTTTGTCGGTTTTTTCCTAATAAAATAAAATGTTTGAAAAACGAATAGTGGTCCATATCTCCGCAATCGTTACTTTGCGGACCCATGTTTATTAAGACTTTTCTGCTTATTTTGGTTCATACTGTTACCTGCTGAAATATTTTACACTCTTTTTTGAATACCCTGTATATCAAATCTCCTACAATTCCTATCAATGAAGTCATATGTATGCTCTCTGATACCAAACATCTAGGTATGTTAATGAACAATTCCACAGAGAATGCTCTATTCAATAATTATCTAAAAAAATTAATCTAGCTAAATTTACTAACCTGGTTCAATGAAAACATTCTATAAATACCTAAGCTCACTTTTGAAACTGTGGGAACTCGAAAATTCAAACAATAGATGAGATCTGACCTATTTCTGCATTTTTAGGTTCAAAATGTTGTTGTAACATCAAGTATCCCTAACTATTTTAGTAATTAAAACCATAAATTAGTAATTAATAACAATAGCGACAAAAACAGTTAAATTGTCTGTAGAAAATCGGCGTTATAAAATGTTATTTATTTATTTCCTTGAGCATTTCTTTCCATTTTTTGTCCGGCTGCAAAATGCCGCCTTATCAGGTTTTACAGTGGATCAGTTTCCAGTGCCGTGCAGAAGTGTATTTTTAAAACATTTTCGAACTGCCCCTTGTTTTTTTTTTGCAAAATTATATTTGTACCAGACTAATGATATTGAGAGGTAATAGTTCACAATTTATAACGTTTATTATCAATGGATGAATCATATAAATATCTAATTTTTTTAGATGAGCAAATTTTCTTTAAGTGTCATGATATCTTCCGTCCAAGAAAGTTTTTGTTGATAACAATTGGAATGTGTTTTTATATATTTTTAGGTATTAATAATATTGTGCTAACTACTCAGTGGACAAAAGCCCCAACCTGCGTTGAATTACACCCATATATTCCTTATTATTAGCTTTTGTAACATTTTTTTTACTGTTTTAGAAAGGTATTTTAAGCTAACATAAATCAAATCTCCTACAATTCCTATCAATGAAGTCATATGTATGTTCTCTGATACCAAACATCTAGGTATGCTAATGAACAATTCCACAGACAAAGCTCTATTCAATAATTATCTAAAGAAAATAATATAATTTACTAACCTTCTAATGAAACACTCTATAAATATCTAACTTCACTTTTTGGCAGTGGGAACACGACAAATTCAACCACAATAGATGAGATCTGACCTATTTCTGCATTTTTAGGATTGCTTCTTCAGGTGGTCTTCTTTAAGTTGAATATCTAGATATTGTGGGTGTAATTCAACGCAGGTTGGGGCTTTTGTCCACTGAGTAGTTAGTTTCACACAATATTATTATTAATACCTAAAAATATATAAAAACTTTTACATAAAAGGTGAACATTTTTCAAGTAGGTATTGTCATATTTAATTCATTGACAGGATGTCACTTTTTGTCATTGTCGATATTTAACTTCAAATAATTTTAATTTTTATAGTTAGATATTTACTTCAACTTAAAGGAGACCACCTAAAAAAGCAATCCTAAAAATGCAGAAATAGGTCAGATCTCATCTATTGTGGTTGAATTTGTCGTGTTCCCACTGCCAAAAAAGTGAAGTTAGATTTTTATAGAGAAAGTAAATCAGATTATTTTCTTTAGATAATTATTGAATAGAGCTTTGTCTGTGGAATTGTTCGTTAGCATACCTAGATGTTTGGTATCAGAGAACATACATATGACTTCATTGATAGAAATTGTAGGAGATTTGATTTATATTAGCTTAAAATACCTTTCTAAAACAGTAAAAAAATAATGGAATGCGTTTATTTTAAACTATCGACGAACATTGAGATATAATTTGCTAATATAAATGGGACAATTTCAGTTATTTCTTAGTTCTCATTTTTGTTGTTCGATAGGTAAGTAACTTTCAGAAATCTGTTTTTATTTTTTAATTCCCTATGTAAAAAATACGTGAAGCCTCGCACCGTATCGAGTGAATTTTTGAATCCAGCTTAATAGATTGTATCAGCCATATATATATATATATATATATATATATATATATATATATATATATATATATATATATATATATATATATATATTTCTTCTATCATTGAGTGGTATTTCCCGCCTCATATAATTATAATTAGTTTCCAACAATTCTAGAAATGTAACGGTGTTAATCCTGTTTGATAATCTTAAAAATACTGTTGTTAGGTGAGTTACTTAGTCTGATCGATCACCCGATCTCGATCTCCGTGATTATATGTACTTGTATCTAATAATAATTGATATTGAAATATCAATAGGATTTGATTATGGTAATATAGATACCATGGTATTCAAATTTTGAACAAATTTGGTTACTTTAAAAGCTCCGGTAATTTCTAATTATAAATCCAACATTAGAAATATTCTTAATATACGCCACAAACAAATTATCCATCAAAATTTGGTGTCAATAATTCCACTAAATCTTTTATCTTTCATTAAAGATGAACACACCTCTGTAATAATTTCATTTTTAGAGAATTTAAATCCCGATTTTGGCTTACAATATGAAATGTCATTGTCAAGGCTACTTTGGGATTTTCGATATCAAAATTATTATTGGGTATGTGCCAATTTTGAGATCGAAAAAATTAAAGTAAGCCATGATTATTGACAATGGAATTTTATATTGTGTTCTAAAATAGAGTTTCAATTATTTATCTTTAAGATGGAAATACATGCGTGACTTTCTTTATAATCGGATAATAAATGCTTTTAAAATGATAACAATCATGAATATCAATTTTAACCATTAATAATAAATATTCTTTTATAAAATTTGGTACATACCCATTTTAGAAGGTGCTGATCCAGAGGTGATTTTATATAAAGAAATCGCTAAACAATTTTTGCCAATTTTGACATCGACAAAAAACTAAAGTAGGCTTTGATTACAAACAACAGAATTTAATAATGTGAGCCAAAATGGAGTTTTAAATTCTTTAACTTTTAAGCAAAAACCCGAACCAAATCGGATAATAAATACAATTTTTACAGAAGTATTTCCATCTTAAATGTTTCAATAGCAATTTTTTTTTTCAGAAAAGCATAATGAAGTTCTTGATTGCTCTCCCTTCCGTAGTTTTGGCGATCAACGCCGCGACTGACCAAGAATTGTGGTCTGAGTTCTAGGTAAGCGTAGACGAAATAGGAAAATATTTGATGTCTACATCACCTCCTTCGATTGCTATATTCGTTAAAATTTCCAGCAAAAATATGGACGGGAGTATAGAAACCTAAGAGAAGAACAACAGCGATACAACATCTTCTAAAGCAACTTGAGCGTCATCGAACCCCACAACGAGAAAAACGAGGAGGGAGAGGAAACCTACTACATGGGAGTCACCCAATTCACAGACGTGACCCCTGCTGAATTCAAAAATATGTTAAACTACAGCGCTAGCTTGAAACCTCTTCGCAAGGAACCTTTCGTTTGGCACCAAAACACCGGTCTTGAAGCTCCCGCAGAGGTCAACTGGGGATCTAAGGGTGCCGTCACCGAAGTTAAGAATCAAGGGTCCTGCGGATCTTATTGGGCGTTCAGTGCTGTAAGTATTTCCATCTTTTGTAATAATAATAGTAGTGTCTTTATTAAATGTTAAAAAAAATAGAAATACATATCAATTTTAAAGGGGGGCGAAGTTGGACAGAACCCCTTTTCCACTAACCACCCCATACCAAGTATCATTAACAATACAATATAATGCTGCGTATAATTAAAAAAGATACAAAAAAAAGAATGGTTAATTCTACATACTACTACTAGTAATAATAGGCATTGACAAATTTCCTGAACAATGAAAAGATGACAGATGTTTTAATGGCTAGAGGCAGACAGTTATAAATTTTAGCAGAATTGTATGAGCAAGAGTTCTTAAAAAGGGAAACAGAATACCGAGGAACATTGTAAAGGTATTTATAACTGGTAAATCTGCTATATACAGAACTTATTAAGTTTATAAACAAGGCAAACCATATGAACTCTAAAACGCTGATCCAAGTTAAATCAATTGGATTTATTCAACGACTGACTAATATGATCAAATTTCTTAAGGTTATAGCAAAATCTAAGACAGGTATACTGAAGTCTCTGAAGGCTAGTTTTATCTATCTGTAATAAAGCATGCCAGTATACTATATCACAATAAGTCAAATGGCTAATGACTAGTAACTTACAAAGCTCGAGCTAAACGTATGTATGTAAGATAATCATTATGCATGTTTAAAATTCCCAACTTACTAAATGGTTTATTCAGTAAAAAATTAACATAATTACGAAATCTATGACAAGAATCAAAATATAATCCCAAATTTTTGCACACTTTTGTAGGTTTCAAATTTATTCCGTTAAATTCAATACAAAATTGAGGATTGGAAATAAGATTATTAACTTTGCTAATAATGGTAAATTGTGTTTTAGACTCATTAAAGATTAAGCCGTCAGTTTTCGACACCACAGAAACAGCCGTTGGGTCCTCATAAACACAACACATTATCTTGCGGAACTCCTTTATTAGTTTTAATAGTAAAGGACATGGCACCATTCAACAATACATTGTGACTTATATTTTGCTAATAAATATAACAATTTTAACACTCTGTATCTTGTAACGCAAAAAAGTGTTATATGAACTACCCCCACTATTTCTTTAAGGCCACCTGATATCCCAGTTTTTTTAAGTATAGTTGGAGCAGCTTATGTATAGCCGTGTGATTTTTTTTATTGTATTAACTTGTACTGTATTTATAAATTGGTGCCGTTGAAGGCGGTCACTTCATCAAAACCAGCCACCGCCACCATCACCGGAGGATGTCATGGAGGATGGATGCAAGCCGCTTTCGAGTACATCAAGGATAACGGAATTGAAACAGAAAGAGACTACCCCATACAAGGCTGTCCAAGAAACTTGCCAGTTCACCAAATCTAAGAGCGTTTTGAATGTCGCAGGCTTTGTAAACCTTGATGCTGATGAGAACCTAGAAGTAGATGCCGTCAGTAAGTAAAATGGAGTCGTTTAACTTCCAAAGTACTTACACCAAATAAACCTAAGAAACACATAGTTTTAAGAAAGTTTCTAAAACTATAATAAACGTTTGTGCAACTCATGCCAATCCAAAGGTAAAACTAGTTTCCCACATGTAATGTTGTTTTTTTGCAAGTATTATAACTGTATTATTAAAGTTATGTAGTCTTTAAATTTTAATAATATTATTTCTTGATACGAAGTTATTTTTTTATTCATTTTCATGTTAATGTCTGGAACAACAAAATAAATTATTCTATTTTTTTTATTTTCGTCAAAAATTTTTACTAAAATTTAAATTTTTTAAATATATAGGTACCATATTTCTTATGGAGATGAGTTAAAAACACATCGTCCAATTTATGAATGTAATATGTCATACTACTACTAACTAAGCAACTAAATACTATACTCTTTTTTCTCATCACTCAAAATTTTCATTGTGACGTGCTTAAACAGAAACTATATTATGCATTAACCAGTGCTAGTGGTGCGGTAAAAAAACTGAATGGACTTTTTTCGAGTAAAATTTAATTAAACATTTCTTAAACTTCTCTCTTATTTGTTTAAACAATATGTTGCACGTCAAATGTTGGTGTCCATTTTAAATTTTTCTCACCTCATGGGTATAAACAAGTGATCAAAAAATAAAAAAACTTAAAAATAGAAATTATTTGAAGAAATCGATGGTTGTATACATGTCAATTCTAGAATTCTACAAAAAATTGGAGCCAAGATTTAAAATATTCTTCTACAGTAACGTATTTTTATTTGTCGATCTTGCCTTGCACCACAGACCAATTCTTTGCAAAGAAATTGTTTTTTTTTTCTAAAATGAAAACACAAATGATCATGTCATTTTAGAGATATAAATGTTACTTCTGCGTTTTCTGTACAATTTTAATTTACACGTCTTAGAAAGTACACAGAATTATATAACTTCTATTGACTACACATCTCTCTTAATATTTGAAATAAATCTATGAAATTTTATTCGTATCTATGAAATACTGAGAAACCTTTCTAACAGAATAAGCTGAATATGTCATACAAGCTAATTTAAATAAATGAAATACGTATTTATACCTCCATATTGGGACGACGCTTTTTTTAAAAAATTGTTTTAGTTCTAGTTGAAACCAACATTTTTGTGTGATCAGTCTGTATTTTTAGTGCAAATACTTTTTCATAGGAACAAATACTTTAAAATGTTTTATATAAATTTTTTTATTAGGCATTAACAACATTGTGTGAAGCTTATAACTCTGTGAACTAAAGTCCCAACCAGCCTTAAATTACACCCACAACCTACCCATATATTCTTTATTATTAGCTTTTGTAATTTTCTTGCAGTATAATAATAATAATAATAATAATAATAATAATAATAATAATAATAATAATATCTCTACCCCTCATTCTAATCACAGGGATTAGCCCAGAAGTTGGAGACTTGTGCGGGAGATGGGGCGGCATATTATTATTAAGCAGGCCGCATTTGCGCCCAGGCACGACTTACGTTGATAGGCCCTAACTACTATTCAGTGCAGGAATGAGGGAAACCTGGAAAACCTCATTAATTAGGGGGGGTAGTCAAATATCAACCGGTATTAATCTCTCACATTGACCCAAGCTAACATTCTTCCACCCTACCATACCCGCAGAGAGGGTGCCAATCCTCTCCACGAATATAGCTTATATACGGTCAACCGGCAGCTGGGCGCGAACCCACACCGATCTAGTCACCTCGATTCAAGTACTGACGTCTTAAACCGCGCGACCACTGACCGACACAAAAAGGTCAGGGATTGTAAAGGGATTTAAGGGATGCTATTGAGCAATTCCAAAGGCGAATCTGCATTCAATAATTATCTAAAATAAAAATTAATCTAGCTAAATTTACTACACAAAAAGTCATATTTAATGAAAACATTCTATAGCATTCAGTACTTAAGTTCATTTTAAAACAGTGGGAACTCGAAAATTCAACTACAATACTGCATTTCTAGGATTGCTTCTTCAGGTGGTCTCTCTTAAGTTGAGATAAATATTTAATTATTATATAAATTAAAATTATTTGAAATTAAATTCAGAAATTGTCAAAAGTAATGTTGATCTCTCAAGATAAATATAAATTAAAAACGTTCACCTATTTCATCCAAAAATGTACCCTTTATGTTACCGTTTTTTATATATTTTAGTTATTAAGTATTATCCATATTCTGTGAAACTAACTACTCTGCGAAATAAAGTGTAATTCAGTGCTGGTCGGGGCTTTAGTTCGTAGAGTTACACAATGGGGTAGGTAGGTATATTAAAAAGAATGTAACATAAAAGGCAGATTTTTTGTTGAAGTAGGTGAATATCTTTAACTTGACTGACTTTTGACATTTTCGAGATTTAATTTCAAATAATTTATATAATAATTTTAATAGTTAGATATTTGAAAGGAAAATTGCAGAAATAGGTCAGATCCATAGAAATCATAAAATATATAGAACGTCAGAAGCCTTTACATTAGACACCAAAAATAGTCAGACTATGAAGAAAGCGGTAATCTACGGAAAACTTTATGTAAGCTGTTGATTATACTGCATTTCATATTTAGAAATTCTCGCCCATTAGTGTGAAACTACCCCGTTAGTGCAACCAATTCATAAAAGCTAAGTTACTGCAATATTATCAGACACGTGTTTTCTCCATAGGTTGACTATTTTCGGTACCTCTTTTGACATTCTATATATTTTATTATTTCTATATTCAGATCTCATCTATTTTGGTTGAATTTTCGAGTTCCCACAGTTTCAAAAGTGAACTTAAGTATTGACAGTGTTTTCGTTAAACCAGGTATTACTTTTTTTTGTAGGATATATAGCTAGATATTTGGTATCAGAGAATATACATAAGAGTTCATTGATAGGACTTGTAAGAAAGCTGATTTATGTTAGCTTAAATTCCTTTACAAATTACAATACAGCAAAAAATAATTTAACAGAAATGCTTTTTTTCTATAACAAATATTGGCCCCATTTCCGTGGCCATGAACGCAGCGCACTTCCAAAACTACGCCGGAGGCATCTTCTCCTCCGACGAATGCGACCTAGACGACATTAACCACGAAGTTTTGGGTGTTGGTTATGGAACCCAAAACAATGTCGATTACTGGCTGATCAAGAACTCCTGGGGTGCTGAATGGGGAGAGTATACTTCAAGATGATCCGTGGTAGCAACATGTGCGGTATTGACCTAGATATTTCCTACCCAACTTTGTAAAAAGTATTTCCTTCAGATGGTGTGATATGCGTGTGGCTTGGACACGGAATATATTCACACAACTTCCACCGTGATTTTCTGAGTTTTCGCAATAATTTTGTCAGTACAGCCACACCACAAAATAAAAAAAAATAAATTTTACCATGGTTTTTTATTTACTCTTTCAATGAAATGTTAGTAATTTTTGAATTTGCTTCAAAAACAATCAATCAATTCTGTATAGGGTTTTTCAAAAAGATTGCAAAAATAAAATTTTAAATGTAATTTTTTTAAAATTTGACACAGATATTAGCATTATTAGCATTAATGTCACAAATATTGCCATATGTTCTGGATAATAAGATAATTCCGTCTCATCAATCTGGTTTTAAACCTTTACATGGCACAACTACTGCCTTGGCGCTTATTACTGATGAAATCCTGAAAGCTATAGACAAAGATCGAGTTACATGCCTTCTAGATTATAACAATGCATTTGATACTTTGGGGGTCACAATATCTTCTGCGACAATTTTTTTTTTCTTGTTGTGACATCACTGCTTCTTTCTACATTCGTAGCTATTTAACCGGGAGGACCCAAGAAGTTATTGTGAATTCAAATATATCTGACTCACGGGGTACCCCAGGGATCTATATTAGGGCCTCTGCTCTTTGCTATATATACTGTAGATTTTTATGAATATTTAAACAAGTGCAGACTGCATTATGCATCAATTCTGTATAGAGTTTTTAAAAAAGATTGCAAAAATAAAATTTTAAATGTAATTTTTTTAAAATTTGACACATATATTAGCATTATTAGCATTAATGTCACAAATATCGCCATATGTTCTGGATAATAAGATAATTCCGTCTCATAAATCTGGGTTTAAACCTTTACATAGCACAACTACTGCCTTGGCGCTTATTACTCATGAAATCCTGAAAGCTACAGACAAAGATCGAGTTACATGCCTTCTAGATTATAACAAGGCGTTTGATACTTTGGGGGGTCACAATATCTTCTGCGACAAATTTATTTATTTTTTTTTTCTTGTTTTAACATCACTGCTTCTTCCTACATTCATAGCTATTTAACCGGGAGGACCCAAGAAGTTATTGTGAATTCAAATATATCTGACTCACGGGGTACCCCAGGGATCTATATTAGAGCCTCTGCTGTTTGCTATATATACTGTGGATTTTTATGAATATTTAAACAAGTGCAGACTGCATTATGCAGACGATTCGCTAGTTTGTTTCCCGTTAGAAGATGTAACTCCTTCAAATGCCGGTATCAATAACGATCTAAAACTATTACTTATTATTTCAGCTGCTCACAGATTACAACTGAATGATAATATTTGGACCCAAAAATAAAAAATGCAAAGTAAAATCAGAGATCAATGTTTAATTAGGAGATACTTTGTTAGATGTTACTGATAGTTGCAAAAATTTGGGGCTCTTACTTGATGATGAATTGAGATTTACTAAACACGTTAACACTTTAAGTCGCTCATCTTATAATATGTTAAAACAACTCTATCAGCACAGAGGTATAATGAACTCTAAGTTAAAAGTCAATTTATGCGTTTCTCTAATTTTTCCGAGACTGTCATACTGCGATTGAATTTATGGACCAACTCTATTAAGTACTGATATAACACGCTTACAGAGAATACAGAACAGTTGCTTTAGGTTTGCTTACGGTGTCAAAAAATATGAGTGAGGTGTGAGTTAATTCGACGTAGCGATTATCTTAACCTTGTAAATTCACGGAAATCACATCTATTAAGTCTAACTCAGAATATATTGGTCAACTGTACTCCTGAATATCTGCATAAAAAACTATTTAGGCTCCATAAAGAAACTGCATCATTTAAACCTAGTTACTCGCGTCTTTTACTCGCCACGCTTCTGATTCATATACTAGAAACTTTATTTATCTAGCTTGCAAATTTTACAATAGTTTACTTACAGAATTTAAAAACTACTCAATTTTGAATTTCAAAAAAAAATTAAGAGAATATCTTCTGTATGAGACTTGGTAATTATTGAGCAGGTTTTCGTCGTTTTTATTTGTTGTCATTATACTATATCTTACCTTCTTTTTAATTTATTATACATACATTTTTATAGATATGTACTAAATTTTTACTATCCATTTTTGTCTATTTTTGTGTTAAGCTGTGAAAGATATCTCATTTTAATAGTTTGTCTTATATTTGGCTTCTGACTATTTTCTACTAATTTATTTATTGTAATGGATAGAGTAGAATTATATTTTTCATAATTATATGGCTATTCGTCGAATGGTACCATGCGTGATCTTACTAAAGCTTTTGATTCTGTTTCTAGCGACATTTTAATTTGTAAACTGGAATACTATGGTATAAGATCAACTGAGTTGAATTTATTTGTGTCTTATCTTGCAGGCAGAAAGCAGTATGTAAGTTGCCATGGGGCTTACTCCTCATTTTTGTCGGTAAAGAATGGTGTACCTCAAGGCTCCATTCTTCGTCCCAAACTTTTTCTCTTGTATATTAATGATCTTCCCCATGTGATAATGGATAAAAAAAATTTTAAATACTTTCTGAATCACCCTGTATAATATTGTTACGTTCATTTTTCCATCATCAACTTTACACTCTTACAGATGGCAATATTTATTTTCTGTCAGTCCTTCCTTTTTTCTTTTCGAAATTTAAATTTGCAATTGATTAAATATTAAGTTTTAGGTAACAAAATGAATCCATAATTTAGTCAGCAGTTATTTCAATTCAATTATAAAATTGCCAAATTACAATTCCTTTTATTTCCGCATATTTTTTTGCCGCGTGAGCTATTCTTTTATTTGGAGATGCAAAAAGTTTCTTGGTCGAGGCGCAACGTGGTTTCGTTTTTTTTAACAACTATGTTCTTGATTATTTAGAATACTCATTGTATATCCGGAAGGACATTCAAAATATAGTCAATAGACTATCTAGGAATATCCCAATAGCAGATTGGCTACAACTGAAGCCGCCCTTCACCCTTGAGTAAGTAGCATATTAATATCTTTATATATAAACGTAAATTTTATCCATAAAAAAGTAACAATTCTGAGGTATGTAAAATAAAAACCAATTGATTAAAGTTTATACTTAAATTAAATGTTCGAATTGCCATCCACCAACTTCTTGACAATACGCAAGTCTGTGAAGAAATTCTTCTTGCACATTATGAATGATTTCTGGGGTAACTCTGCGTATTTCTTCCCGAATGCGATTTTGAAGTTCTTCTAAATTACGTGGCTTATTAATGTACACTATTGACTTCAAGTATCCCCATAAAAAATAGTCAAGAGGTGTAAGATCTGGCGATCTTGCAGGCCATTCTATCGAAAAACTAAACTTGATAACGTTTTTGCTTTATTTTAATTGATTTACGTTTTCTAACATTCAATCGTCATTTACTCGAAAACTTTCCTATGTAAGAGGGCTTTTTTTAGTACTGTCTGATAGAGAATTAAACGATCTTTCAGAATCAAGGAAAAAAATATGGTGTTGCCATTTAAAAAAAATCGATGACGTCATTACTCGAAAACAAATGACATTTGAAAATCACATTTTACGCTAAAATATGTATTTTTTAAATTAAAAATCGACCTGTTCGAGGATTTTTCCCAAAAAATAATTGTTTCGTTTTTATTGAATTTATTCCATACTTTTGGAGCATACTGTATATATATATCTTTCTTATGTAACTTCTGTCTGATGAAAAGACTATAGCCAAAATTTGATGCAATAATTTTGTTAAATATTTATTGTTCGTATTTTTAGGGCGTCTGCTGTGTGATATTGTTTGGTACTTTATAATTCTTTATGGTTATATATGGTTCCATAGTGTTCTACACAGTTCTGTATGGTTTTATATGGTTCTACGCTCTACGTCACATTCTCACATCACCGTTGGGACTGCTGAAGTCAAACTGTTTTGGGCACTCATCCATGAATTTTGGTACACAATCTAGGGCGTGGTCAACTACAACCTCAATTTCCTTCCAGGATTATTGAAGATAACAATTTTTTCTTGTTTAATTCAAAGATCAATAACAAGAGATATATCAATGTAACGTGCCTTAGTACCTCATATATGTAACAGAAGGACATATATGCCATATAAAAATCTGAAGACCTTATAGATTTTATGCATTTTTTTTTAATTGCTTTTGTTATAAATACTTTCATTCAATAATAAATACCTATATTGCTCCCTGAGTAGAATATTAATAGGTAATAAAATTTATATTAATAGTTTGCTTAGTAATAGTATAATTTTTTTTGTCTATATTGTCTTTCCCTAATTTAGTTATAAGAAATATTTTTGTATACTTTGTACGCCGTGAGTGATCACGAATGGTATATAGGTACCTAACAATATTTCAATTCATGCACCCCTCTTTTTACACGCAATAAAGTATATTAATCTATTAATTAGTTTATAAAAATTCTCTTCTTTTAAATAAATTTGTCTATTGTATCAGATAACTATATTTATTTTCTGAATTCAACAACAAATGTGTCAAATAACACACCAGAATGTAATGTAACAACTCTAATGAAAAATTACTGTTTGAAAAAAACTTGAAAATTTGAAAAAATTCGTATGTAACTTTCTATTTCTTTTGTATTCTATTGCCCTGGGCTTTATTAACTACACAGTTAATGGGATGATCTGCTTTTTTGATACACTCTGTAATAATATACAGAATGTAATATTCCATTCATATGAAGTATCTAAATAACTCAAAACACTTACTTTATTAACTTGAATAAATATTAGGATTAAGGTATTAACAGTATGTTCTGATCAACTCTAATATGTTTTACCTATCTGGTTTATTTAAAAAATCTTTTACGTAAAATACTCATGAAAATAATGGCTTATCTATAAAATTGATTTATTTAATCTTACTTTACTTAATAGCAATGATTTAGTATTTTGCTAACAATAATATTTAGAATATAATCTTTTAAGATTAAAAATTACAGAAAATGTATCAATAATAAATTTATCTAATGGAAATATTTGAAAAATATACAGGGTGTTTTAAATGAAATAGCAAAAATGATGAGACCACAGATAATAATAATAATAATAATAATAATAATAATAATAATAATAATAATAATAATAATAATAATAATAATAATAATAATAATAATAATAATAATCTTAGTAAAGTAGTAAATTTCCCTATATAAAGTAGATTCAAAAACTTTAGAGAAATTACACAACAACGAAATAGCTCTATAGTTCTCTACCTCATTCTGATTACCTTTTTTAAAAATTGGACACACATAAGGCTTTTTCCAAAGTGAAGGGAAAGTACAATGCTTCAAAATAGAGTTAAATAGAAAACATAAAGGCTCAGCAAATGCGTGCGCGCAGTCTCTCAAAATAAAGCTTGGTATTCCATCTACGCCCATGGTGAAAGTGTCTTTCGAATTTTTACGAGAACACAGAACATCTTCTAGCTTGACCGATGGTACTATAAAAAGTGTACCCAAAAATTCATTTTCTGAAAATCTAGATGAATTAAATGGTTGCGACCGTATAAAAACACTGTTAAAAAATTCTCCAAAAGCATTAACTATATCAGAGGGGTTAGTGAGTTCCTTATTTTCATAAATCATGACAGATGGGATACGCGATGAACATTTTTTTTTGTATAAAATTCCAAAATTTTCTTGGATCAGTGGCTAAAGATTTTTCAGTATCGTTGATGAAGGATTTGTAGGCCTCATTTATAAGCCGTTTACAATTGGAACGATGATGTTTAAACAAATCACAATAAACAGTTGTTCTAAATTTTTTATACTTTCTTAGGGCAGAGGCCTTAGCACGAATAGATTTAATAATCTCTCCCGTGAACCAAGGCGGATACTGATGACGGCGAGAGTGAGATACCGACGAGTACTTGGGAACAGCTACATCTAATAAACTATACAATTTATCGTAAAACATAGAACATGTACTCTCGACATCGTCGATACTCACAAGAAAAGTCCAGTCTGTTTGGAGAATGAGATCATACAGTAAAGGGAAGTTTGCTTTTCGAAAATTATAAGCAGTACTTGGATAATTCATAGGGAACTGATGATTTTGTACAAGAATCATATTAAAACTAATTAAAAAAGAAGGATGATGACGATCCTCTCCAACTAAAGAACAGTCAGATTTATCAACAATACAGTCAAAATTGGAAAACACAAGATCTAAAATATGGTTGTTGTCATTAATAATGTTGTTGTGTTGATCAACACCATGCAATTGTTGAAAGTTATTAAGAGCAACACTATTTCTGTCAGATGCAGTACATACAAAATTAGGGGTATTAAAATCTCCCACAAACAGTAAGTGAATATTGTTCATTACACAATCTAATGAACTAATCGAATTCAAAAACGACTCGAAATTTAGAGCAGAGATTTGTGGAGGAATGTACGCGAGGAACAGTAAAATTTTCTTGTTAGCATTACAGACTTTTGCCCCAATCACATCAATGCCAGGAGTAATATTAGAAATCTCAGACAAATCAAGTAACGTACAACTAAAGCTGTTCCTAATAGCAAGGAGAACACCGCCACCTTTTGATAAACCTGTAGAAATCAAGCATCGATCTTTACAGAATACAATGTAGTTGTCAGGAAATAATTCGCAATTATTGACATCAGGTGTTAACCACGTTTCGGTTAATGCTATAATTTCATAATTTTCCGTTGATACATTATTATAAAAGTCTCCAACCTCAGAACGAACCATTAACATTTTGATAGAACAAGTGGAAATTGTAATTGTAATAATACATATATCACAAGTCGCATAGTAAAGAACATACAGGGTGTCAATGTTAAAATTTTATTTTCGATATTTGTAAATAACTTCAAATCTAATCCAAATATTTACATTAAATTTATAAACCGGGGTTTTCTGCGGGGATAAATTCAAATTTGTTTCTAATTTTGACATCACTAGTAGAGGACGTCACTTGAGGCACACCATGTTTCTTTTAAATAGCAGAACTTTTTTGCAGCTTAATGTATCCATCTGATTATAGAAACAATCGATTCTCCTACATGTTTTATTTGAAAAAGGTATACCTTGCTGCAGTCGGTAGGAGTAACAATTTTTTAAATAATCTTATTTGAAATGCTCAGTACACCAAGTAAAAATTGTATTGGTTTCAGGTAAAGTGCCTTTTCTGCTGAAAATATAGCAAAATGTTACTTGAAAAAGTTGTTCATAATGGTAAATTATGGAGTCGTGCAAAATTTTAAAAAGATCGGCCTGCTTTGATAACACATTTCTGCTTTTCTGAAAAATCATCAAACACCGCCGATCTTCTTGAAATTTTGCAGGTCTGTATAATTTACCATCCTGAACAACTTTTTCAAGTAACATTTTGCTGTACTTTCAGTAAAAAAGGCACTTTACTGCTAATTGAGGACTTTGCAGCAAGAACGACGCAGCTCCATTTTATGACAGATATAGGGTTATGTGCCAGATAGATAGTAACAGACATTTAACATTCTTTGGTGCAAGATCGACGCAGATCCGATGATTTTATATATTTTAATAGCAAATAATGGAGATGCGCTGCACATCATTTGATGCAACAGATGTAGCTCCAAGGAACTGCGTCACTCTTGCTCCCAACGCGCAACGAATTTTGTTTTGATATTTATCAGATATTCCTTCTAGGATACTAGGGTTACTACTGTTACTAGGTTAGTCGTTTGTTTGTTTGCATCACGTATTCGACTATCGTCTTCCTAATAATATTTGCAGTGATTTTGATTGTGTTTTAATATATTCAATATGGAAGTGTTGAGTAGTGAATCCGAACCTTATAGTGGTGGTTCTAGTGATGAATACGTAGCAGATACATCCGATAATACGTCAAGTAGTGAAAGTGATGATTTGTAGGTTAAAATAAAAACTAGAAAGTCGACTGATAAATCACAATGAGCTAGAAATAAACGGAAGAAACTTTTAGCAGCTGGAAAAAGATATTTTGATGCAAGAAGGATGTAGCTCCAGTAAAAAAAAAATACCAACTTCATATTTATTAATTAGTATAAGTTTTATGGTATTTATTACACTTTACTAATGTCCTTTTGTAACTCGAAAACAAAAAACTGATATCTGATATAAAATTACTGTCTACAACGTTTTTTTCGTTTTACTTAAATTAAACAATTTTGGAGCTGCGTCATTATTGCAGCAAGATCCTCAATTATAGGCGTCCTGGGTGGAATGAAACATACGCTACTTTCTGAGTTAAAGATCATACCGGCTTGCCGAAATTCGGCAGAGATCTTAGCCGGCAGAATGCAGAAGGCAATCGTCCTTGGTTCGCTACGTCTGCTCAGAACACACGATTTACGGGCTCAATGATTACTGACTTCACGGAGTCATTGTTTCACTCTTCAGAACACCTCCGAAAGTGTCGGAGCTTTGAAAGGTGTGACTGAACAAAATAATAATAATAACAAATTGAAGCACTGGAACAAGGAGCGCTTTATAAATACTTAGGTGTGAAAGAGGGTGATGGACTTGCCCATGAAGAAACTAAAGGGAAACGACTGAGTTAAACGCCCGAAATAAATTTATAGCAATAGGAGCTCTGGCTGTTCCCGTGATACACTATAGCACGGGTATAATAAACTGAAGGCAAGAGAAAATTAAACAGATGGACACAAAAACGCGCAAATTATTAACAATGCATGGAACACTGCACCCAAAAGCTGATGTCTCACGACTGTACGTGCCAAGAAAACAGAGAGGGAGAGGACAAATAGAGGCAACAGCACGTAGAGAAATTTATTGTAGAGGTGGGCACTTCGGCTCTTTTCAAGGAACCGGCTCACCGGCTCTGTCAGTAAAAAGATCCGGTTCACTGAACTGGCTCAATTGAGCCGGTGATATTACGATTCGCGAACGAAATGCAACGTGTGAGGGGTCGTGTTTCATGTCAATTTCAGGTCGCGCTCTGAATGCTGGGCCTGCCCGGGTGCCTGGCATGGTAGATATACAGCATCAGTATAGCATACACCTCTATAATGCTGTCAGCGTAGGGAACATAATTCGTCCTGCTTTTTAACTTTAGCACCTATGATATTGATTATTTATTTTTTTATGATCATTGTAAACGAAATATCAAAAACAATGAGCATATGAAGTCACGGCAAGAATTCAGGCGATTTACGTCATATGAACAAATGAATAAATCATTATATTTTCATAAAAATATTTAAGAAACTGCAACTGAGAGTAGTAAAACTATATCCTACTACACTAAATGTTCGACTCTCAAAACAAGATATACTGAACACCGTGTCATTAAAACCAGAGAGGATGAAAGGTGCAGAATGTGCAAAGAGAAGTCTGAAACAGTCACTCACATCATGACTACATGCCCCATTTGAACACAGCGCGAATATACAGTATGCGCCAAAAGTATGGAATAAACAATTATTTTTTGGGAAAAATCCTCGAACAGGTCGATTTTTAATTTAACAGATACATATTTTAGCGTAAAATGCGATTTTCAAATGACATTTGTTTTCGAGTAATGACGTCATCGATTTTTTTTTAAATGGTAACACCATATTTTTTTTCTTGATTCTGAAAGATCGTTTAATTCTCTATCAGACAGTACTAAAATTTTGCCCTCTTACATAGGAAAGTTTTCGAGTAATTGACGATTGAATGTTAGAAAACGTAAATCAATTAAAATAAAGCAAAAACGTTATCAAGTTTAGTTTTTCGAATTCCATAGTTCTTTTATGGATCACGTAGGTGAAAATCTTTGCAAAGTGTCATTGTCACACCGACTTTCTAATAAGTATTGTAAGCGACATAGAATTTATTATTCAATTTATGGTATGGTATTATGGCATATTTAACTATTACTCAAAGAATTTAAATTTTAATTCTTATCGGATGCGGGAATATGACTAGAACTCAGCGGGAAGTTTGTGATTTATTTAATGAAAGATATCCAGATCGCCCTATCAGCCAATCAACAGTCAGTAAGATAGAGTCTAAATTTAGAGAAACTGGCAATGTTGTAAATATTCCAAAACCTGGACGTCCAAGCATTAATGAAAATCAGAAACAGAACATTTTGATAAGTATGATGGATAATTCTCATAATTCTTCACGATTGGTTGCATTAAACAATGACACTAGTCAGAGCACAGTGCTACGTATCTTGAGGAAGGAAAAATATCATCCCTACAAAATTCAACTTGTGCAGTAACTCAATGAAGATGATCCCGATCGCCGCTTACACTTTTGCGAAATTCTAATGGATTTATGTCAAGGAAATAGAAATTTACACCGGCAAATACTTTTTTCAGATGAGGCCACATTTTTTCTGAATGGTACAGTAAACCGTCCACTTGCAGATATTGGAGTCGGGAAAATCCTCATTGGATGACAGAGGCACATACCCAACACCCTCAGAAATTAAATATGTGGGCTGGAATAGTTGACGACAGAATAGTAGGGCCTTTCTTCTTTGAAGGAACCCTTACAGGACAAAGATATTTAGAGTTTCTAGAAAATGACCTTGTTTCAGCCCTTGCAGTAATTATTCCTAACGATAATGACCCTGACATTCCTGACGATACCATATGGTTTCAGCAAGACGGTGCACCTCCGCACTATGCGCGCCCTGTACGAGATTTTTTGGACAACTGTTTTCCTGGGAGGTGGATCGGCAGACGCGGACCGATAGAATGGCCTGCAAGATCGCCATATCTTACACCTCTTGACTATTTTTTATGGGGATACTTGAAGTCAAAAGTGTACATTAATAAACCACGTAATTTAGAAGAACTTCAAAATCGCATTCGGGACGAAATACGCAGAGTTACCCCAGAAATCATTCATAATGTGCAAGAAGAATTTCTTCACAGACTTGCGCATTGTCAAGAAGTTGGTGGATGGCAATTCGAACATTTAATTTAAGTATAAAATTTAATCAATTGTATTTTATTTTACATACCTCAGAATTGTTACTTTTTTATGGATAAAATTTACGTTTTCTAACATTCAATCGTCATTTACTCGAAAACTTTCCTGTGTAAGAGGGAAAAATTTTAGTACTGTCTGATAGAGAATTAAACGATCTTTCAGAATCAAGGAAAAAAATATGGTGTTGCCATTTAAAAAGAAATTGATGACGTCATTACTTGAAAACAAATGACATTTGAAAATCGCATTTTACGCTAAAATATGTATTTTTTAAATTAAAAATCGACCTGTTCGAGGATTTTTCCCAAAAAATAATTGTTTCGTTTTTATTGAATTTATTCCATACTTTTGGCGCATACTGTATATCATAACCGCGTATGCTCTCTAATCCATTATGAGGTATGTCGCAGCTATAATTATTGTCACTTGTCAATACAGAAATGGTATTAACACAAGCCTGAAAATGTAACCCCCAACAATGGAAGACTCACAATATTATACGATCACCCCATTATAACAGACTGGGCAGTAGCAGGAACTAACGAAGGAGGAGGTGCAAACAGACCAGACATTATCTAAGAGCTGAAAAAGTAACTTACCTAATAGATGTAGTCATCCCCGCAGATATGAATGTTATAAAAAAAGAAGGTAAACAAAGAATTAAATATAAGAGTTTAGCAATCGAAATCTAGCGAATGTGGCGGACTAAAGTAATTATTAGTACCTGTCATAATTGGGGCTACGGGATATGTTAGCCAAGAATTTAAAATATGCGTCGAGCAACTCCTTGGAGGTCATCGCCCAGAGCAGATCCAACAGATCAATATTAGGCACTGCTCACATACTGCGGAAGGTATTGTCGTAAACCTTATCTTAAATGAATGGATTGCATTAGGTGAGAGTAACGATTTCAACCTAAACTTAACTACTACAAAGGATTAACAGCAGTCCGCGCCATGCCCTGACGAAGGATTCTAGGGTGTTACTGAAAAAGACCCAACTAAGAGTTGAGGTTGTGTGACAAGGCAATGATAATAATAATAATAAAAGGTCTTTATTAGTGTTTATAAAGAAAACACACAACATCTGGGCATAAGTCTAGTTTGAACTGGGTGAGTCTTATACATAAAAATAAACTTATTTCGAAGATAAGAAGGAGTAGAAGATTGAAACAAACTATACACAAATACAGACATATGGCACTTAAAAATATTTTCAGTATTAAGCCAATGCAACTTTTATTTTAGATGATACACTATCAAACCTCTTCAGACTAAACACAAACCTGCAATACGAATTTTTTGAATTCTATACTTTGTTACACTGTCCAGACACGGAAAGTAAAGCATGAGACAGTAATTTACAAAAGATAAAACTGTTGATTCGGCCAGAGACTTCCTTAATTCAAATGTGATAATCTTTCTACTCCTGTAGAGGTGTTTAAGAGCCAAATACGATTTTTTAATTATCAGTGATATATACTCTTGAAATCTAAGTCGACAATCAAATATAATGCCAAGATTTGCTTTAAGTGAATAAATTCATCATCAAGCTTTAACACAAGTTGAGTTCTAAGTAAATGCTGTCTGAATTTAGAACAGAAAATCAAAGCACTGCACTTGATCAAATTTAGTTTTAAGTTGTGAGCTTTAGAATATTTAGATATGGCCAACAGATCACTATTCAAGGAAGCACTGGCTGCAACAGTATCACTAGGATCAAATGAAAATCATCAGCAGCAAACGCAAGCATTTGAGATGAATTTATGTTACTAAACCTGTGGGACGTGTATATTAAAAAGAGAACTGGACCCAAAACCGACTAGTTGAATACCAACCGAAGCCCTGTTAAAATAAATTAACAATTGTTTGGTATATATACATATATATATATATATATATATATATATATATATATATATATATATATATATATATATATATATATATATATATTGTAACTATTGTGTAGAGAAATAAAGACCTATATTATTATTATTGTTAAAAAAATGTCTATAACTGTGTGCCCGACGCTCAATCTCACGCGTCAGACCAGTAGAAGAGAATACCTCGATTGTTTGGTATGAATGAGTCTATAAATGACCACTGGACAATGTTTATAGGGAAAAAATGTCTATAGATGGAGAAATCTTTATTTTTCATATCTCAGCACCTAGTTAATTACATATTTTTCGATGAAAGAAGAAATATAACCATTTGAATATACACCTAAGCTAGAGAAGTCACAGAATGGATTAAGTATAGAAAGAAATTATAGGTGAAATCAAGTGGAATATTTAAATCGTTGTTTATTGAAATTATAGGTGTGTTCCAACCAGAGTTAGAAACACGTTTGAAACTGTTAGAAACATTCTCCCAACTACTTCTTGCAGTACATTCAGTACATGCAGTGTATAGTCTGATTATGGTTGGAATAGGTAAACTGTTTTCTTTATCAAATTAATCTCCATTTTTTATGTTCGGGATGTTCATCAAGACGACGTGACGTTGGTACCTGTACTCTCTACTTTCTCTGTTTCTTCAATTTCTTCACTGTTTGCCGTTTCTCCTGCATCTTCATTCTCTTCATCTTCAACTGCCCTTGTACCCACTTCGACAGTTCAATAGATTATCTTGAGTAATACTGGCACCGCTGCTTCTTTTTCAGTGGCTACTGACAGTAAACCATTTACAATTTCATTCCGTTGGTTCCAAATAATTTTTTTTCCATATGTTTTTATATGTCTCAGCTGTCTAGGAGTTGAAAGATGAATATCCCATTTTCATCCTGAAAATGTATGTATTTAAATTTAAAAATATGGAGAACACATTTCAAGAGTATTACTGCAAATAACTACAAATTATAAAAAATATTTTTACTATTTATAAGCATTTGTAATATCCACTTAATGATAATTCAGATAAATCTTTAAGTATCTTATACGAGTATAAAGCCTCCGAAATTGAGTTATTTTAATCACACTTCTTTTTGCTGTTCTCAGGTAAGTAGTTACAGTATTTTAAAGTAATGAATATGGTTTAGTTTTACTAAATCTTTTATATTTTATATGCCGTAATGTCATTATTCAATTTTCAAACATTTCGCAATAGTCATTCCAAAAATATATATTTCTAATATAATAATAATTTCAATTAAATATTAAGTAGGTACCTATTTTATTGTTTTTTCAAATAACAATATACTTTTTTATCGTCGTGGATAAAGTTCCACATTATACCAGCTTACAAATGTTTACAGAAAAAACAAAATGAAGTTCTTGATAGTATTCGCTGCCTTCATCTTGGCCATCAGTGCTGCAACTGACAAGGAGCAGTGGCAGCAATTTAAGGTAATTTTTTTTTTTGTACGCTGATATTCGTACAGTGTCTACGTAAAAACTTTATTTTTCAAAATAATCCAACAAATATTTTTTTCATAAATGGCATCGAAAGCGGCTTCTTATAATCCTAACAAGCACTAAGCTTTGAAGATGGAAGGTTTACAAGATATATATTTTTTTTTCTGCTTTAAATGGCAAATCGCTTCTTCTGATCCTAGCACGGATGTTAAGGTGGCGATCCAAGGCCTACTGTGATTTCTTTATATTTTCGAAATTCAATAACACGCTTAGATAGATTTTTTCATTTGAATTCTAATGAGATGGTGTGAATCAGGACTCCTCAAAACCTCTAGAACAAAAACTATACAGAGCGTTTTCATTTATACGACCTCAAAGTTCAGCAAAATACTGAATTTGAAAGACTTTGGACGAGCCAAGCGTATGCCTTGGAATTATTTATGTTAAAACAGTATGAATAAACATGAAACTGGAAAAAAATTAAAGTAGCATAAACATTAAATAATTAATTATTTAACAAAAATTTCTAATAATGGTTTATGCAGTTTACTGAACTATTTTCATCAAGTTCTTATAAAAGAATGTGAATTTTGAGAATATTTGTAGACGCGACACAAGTTTGAATAATATGAAACTAGGGTTACCCAACTTATTTTCGAATTTTCTTTAAATGTTGATTTAAGTTATTTACATCAAAGACTTAATCTTAATTTTCTAAATAAACACAAAGTAAAGCAAAGGTTCTAACTTTATTACAAAAGGGTTATAAGGGAAAGAGACAGGAATATTGTTTTTGAGCACAAAAAACTTTAATCTGGTTTAGGTACTACTGTATAAATTCAGTAAAATGTTACAAAAGACAAAATCATAGGTCTTGGATCGTCAAAAAAATGGGTGATGGATTATCTTGAAGAAGAATAAAGTTGTTATGTATTTGTACAAAAACAAAACTTTGAGTAGAAGAAAACACTCTGTAGATATAGTTAGTCCTATTTTGTCACATTTTAAATAAAAAGATCACTAAGGATTCTTATTGAAATTTAGGGGTGTAAAAAATCACAGCAGACCTTGAAAAATATTTTTTGGATTATCTGTATAAAATTATAAAAAGAAGCAATTTTAATCTCATCATAGAAACTCGAATACATATATCGTCAAAATTAAAATTGCAGGAAAAATATGGCAGAGAGTACAGAAACCTCAGAGAAGAACAGAGACGTTTCCTTATCTTCAAAGGCAACTTGCTCACCATCCAGGAACACAACGAGAAATACGCCAAGGGAGAGTCATCGTACTATATGGGAGTCACTCCATTCGCCGATTTGACGCCTGCAGAGTTCAAGTCCATGCTGAACTACTCCATGCCCGCCTCACAACTCAAACTACAGTCTTTGGGCAACATTGAGGCCACTGCCGTACCCAACACCATGGACTGGAGAGATGAAGGTGTCGTTTCAGCGGTCAAGAATCAAGGCAGCTGTGGAGGTTGCTGGTCATTCAGCGCTGTAAGTCAGAATTTACTAAAAACACAATAGAAGTGATGAAAAACTAACATAAGGACAAAAGTAAAGGCGTATTATTAAAAAGGGTTCTATATACACATATTGCTAAGTTATCTACAGTTATCAGTTATCTACATGGCCATTTTTCCAAACACTTTTGATATCGCGATGCATGACCAAGATTTCTAAATAGAGGAGGTTGCCTACAAACTTTCGTCCAATAGCATTGCAGTATTTTTGAAATAGAATAACGCCAGTGGTATTAAATTTTAGCTATCAAACTCAGTGTTATTTATATTTAAATTTTCAGTCGTTTTAGTAATTTCTGTCTAGATATATCTCACTGGCATTACAGTTTATTGTATAACTTATAATTAAGGTATGCCATATTATTCAGCAGTACAATTAGCATTACCTATATTATACAAGTACAAGTATATACAGATACCTGAAATATGGTACATAACTAGGCAGATATACTAAAATACCATATATTCTTACCATATAAGCGATAAAACTACATAAAAATTATTAACCTTACAAATTTTAGTAGTAGTAGTTGAAAATTAATGGTTAAAGTTTTTTGGAAACCTATTCAAATATAAACTTGTACTAATTTCAGCAAAAAAAAAATTTTTTTTGGTGCTAAGGTTAGGAAGAAATAATGTCACGGGTTAAGACTATAAAATGACTGATTATAAATATGCCATTCAAACTGTTAGAAAGACGGTAGCCAACAACATATTGACTACATTATTGCATTATTTGGAAAGTAGTAAACCTCAGTAACAATTTTCATTGTGGACATGTTATTTGTACCAATTTTATTAACAGATTGTAGAAAAAAATAAAAATTTTTCAGGCTTTGACTTTAGTTTAAGGTGCTCGTTTTCTGAATCATATCAAATAGAAGGCGCTGGAAAAACATTTTTTTAACTTTTCTCAAAGTTCCTTCATGCAGAAGCATACAAAATTTATATAGGTGGAAAGAGAATATAAAAACGCACAAAAATATACAAGGCCATTAAAATATGTATCGATGACGTCACCACTCATCTACGGTGTGACGAAAAAAGAAATTGTGCATGAGTATAAAGAAAATAACATCCCATTCAAATATATATACGTCTAAAAATGTATAATCGGTTTATAGATTGGGGCCTTTATAAATAGACTGTGTGTATACAATTAATTTATTGTTGCAAATCTAATGCTATTTCAATCAGGTAATTCTGTTGGATACCTTTTTCACTTAGAGAGATAGCAATACAAAAATACTCATATTTTCTTTCAAAATTTCGAAGCAGCTCATGTAGCCCGGCTATCATTCTATTGTTTTCAGCGCAGACTATGTTTTTTTTTAATTACGATTTTTTGCAGACCGGAGCTATGGAAGCTGCCTACGCCATCAAGAAAGGATCCCAAATTTCCCTGAGCGAGCAAAACTTGATCGACTGTTCCACAAGTTACGGAAACCTTGGTTGCAATGGCGGAACCGTGCACTCTGCCTTCCAATACGTGATGGAAAACGGAATCGAAACGGAATCTGACTACGCCTACCAAGGCGTTGACGGAACTTGCTCGTATTCTCAATCCCGTTCTGCCTTAACTATATCAAATTATATTGCTCTTACCTACGATGATGAAAATGAGTTGAAAACGGCAGTTGGTAAGAGTTTTTTTCTTAAGATACTGTTTTACGAAAGCAAAGTCACCTAATATACTTCATATTATTTTTTGTATAATAGTGTGAACTATGTTGGTAGAAATTATAAGCTAAATGCTTCCGCTGACTACTATAACAATAAACAACCATATATTTGTTTTCTATGTGCTATTCTAACTCAAACTGCAAAACTCTAGTTAACTGCTTTTCCTCTGTAGATACTTTAATCTACAACGGTGTCATTATGGTACATTTAGCATCCTCATTTGGATGACATTATGGCCACACTCACTGACATTATTAATTCATAATAACACGCAAATTTTAATGTAATTTAATTCCAGCCAATGATAAGTAGGTTGTATTTTTAGAAAGTATATTTATTTTCCCGAGTGCTTGAACTTATTGAAGGACCATCAGTCCCTGAAATATTACCTAAAGTATTAGAGGTCGCTTTTTCTCATTTTCTTTGGGATCTTCTATACAGTTTCCTGCCACTGTGTTAGAGCGCCAACCACCACACCTACAGTTAATAAATCGACTCCTGAATCTGCAAGCAACGACGCAGATGATCTACGAAAACAATGTCCAGTATATCGTTGAGGATTTGGAAGATCCAATATACTGGCTGTTCGATGCATTTTCTATTTCTGTACCCCACAAAAAATCGGGTATCATCTGTGTTGCTCATCACTACGTTTCTTCAAACCGTTTCCACTATAGATATTCTTTCTATGTTTCCGTTAATGATAAAAAATGTTTGTGATATCTTTGTTTTCGTAAATGGAATAATAATATCAATGTATTGTCCTTTCATCTTGAACGTTTTGTTGGTGCAGATTTGTCAATTCAGTACGCCTGTAGGCACCTGCAAGCCCCACTATCTGCAACTTTTATCATAAAATGTCAGTTATGTTTACTTTTGTTCAAATCTTAGATTTTTTTGACGCAATTAAATGGACGTACTTCTAATATCCATATTTTTCTTCATTCGTATAGCTTAATGTAGCATAGAGTAATACCAGGTGCGACAAAATCTTGCTATGTTGTGAAAGATATTCGAAATATGCCAAAAGAACCTTTTCATTGCTGATTCCTTACCCTTTACACCAATAATCAAGTTTTACATAACTTTGTAACGTCTGTCTTGATTTTTCTGGAAGTAGGGAATCGACAATGCTTTGAGCAATGTCTTAGATATCCGAAGGGACAATCTCGGTATTAGAATTACCCATATTAATATTCTTTTCACTAAAACTGAACGTATGACACCAATAATGAAGTTGTTAAAGTCTAATTTAAAACAATCAATAACTGTGGTTACATCGTCAAATAGAAGCACCCAATAATTTTAAACTTCAATTTATGAAAACGTTTCTGATATTTTAAGATAAATCGAATCTACAAATAAAACCTATTTAGGTCGTCATAGATTAAATTTTGAATGACACACGTTCGATATGAACTTTGTTAATCAAAGTTGTGCAACTAAATCACTCGGCTAACGTCTCTTGATTTAACGTTACACGCAGTTCATTATAGTAGTGTTTATATCAAACTAGTATCATTAATAACTATTTTAATATTAGTAGTGGATTCAAACTGAGCCAGTTTGTAGGTACCACCATGAATTAAATATTAATCTTCCTTTCCAGGAACAATTGGCCCAATTTCGGTGTCCGTTGACGCGGACGGTTACCAATTCTACTCTGGAGGTGTTTACGATGATTCTTCCTGCACCTGGAACGTCAACCACGGAGTCCTGGTGGTCGGCTACGGCGAGGAATCCGGTACCGAATACTGGATCGTGAAGAACTCCTGGGGCGCCGACTGGGGAGAAAGCGGATACATCAAGATGGCCCGCAACAAGAACGACCAATGTGGTATTGCTCTGTGGGCCGTATACCCCGTATTATAAAGTACTTGATTCAACTAAAAAATATAAAATTTATATATAAGATGAGCAATAAATTAGTGCAAGTACGATAAGTCTAAGTCTATTTATTGTTCTGCCATCTTCTAATTCCACGGGTGATTTAGTTTTGACCAACCAACGCTTCACCATATACAGGGTTAACTATGACTAAGTACAAAAATTTTAACCACGTGCTCAGGGAGCCCTAAAAGACAATAAAAAAGTTATTCCAGAATTTTAGCTCGATATTTAAAAAATGGGGCAAAACCCTTTTTTCCTACGGAAAGTCGGCGCCTATGATGAGTATCGACTGAGATGGCTTATGGCTTAGATCCATAGTTAACATTACATCTGTCAACAACTAGCATGCGGTCGTTTGCAGTGTTTCAAAATGCAGAAACGACAAAAATTATTATAACATTCTTATTAGTAATAATACCTGATAGGTAGATAACAGTTAATCCAGTTAGCTCCAGTATTTTGCATTCGTTTTTCATTATTTGGTTACAAACTGGTAAAACTACATTTTCACTCACTACCGATAAACACACTTCCCGTAAGTACAGTTAGATAAAATGCCTATGTATTATAACAAAATCGAAGAAAAGGATGAGTAGGTAGGTTCTAATAGATAACAGAAAAACGTTTAACACCCCATAACCTAGAAAAACAAACCGGCGAACTATATTGTGGGAAAATATCTGTACCCGACACATATTCCTTTATTTATTAACTATAAACGTTTAAAATTAAAATAAGGCGCTAAAAACTGAAGAAGAACACAAAACTACAACGTAAACACAGGAATTAAATTATAACATGACAGCGAACCGACTCGACTAGACCGACTGCCGACTGTGGCCGACTGTTGCATGACGGTTGCTTGCTGGTTGCATACTCTGATTCTCGCATTGGCGGCATTAAATAAGGATTTAATATAATATCGAAAAAAAATTTTTTTCGCTTTATAAATAAGTTTGGAAATTTTTTGAGAGGAAATTCTGTTAATTCTTATTTTTTCTATCCCCTCTTAAAATATTTGTACTTAGTCATAGTTAACCCTGTATAGTGCGGCTCAAAATAAGTCGATTTAGCTAAACTTACCTTAGTTCAAAGTTGCCCCGTTTAGGCGCTATACGACCCTGAAGTTGCAATTTTATCGTTGATAAAATCGTTTTTTTATATAAATTTAAAACGCCTTATGTGATTTTGCTAAAATTTGGTAAGTTGACCCTGCTCTATAGGTCAGTAAACCCCATATCAAAATTATCAGTAATATCAATCCATTGGCGTGGAATTTGTTTTTTTTTTTTAGTAATTACACCTTCTATAATTCTACACCAGTGGAAGAAAAGATTTTTCAGTATAAAATTTAGATTATGTAAATTATTTCCTACAAAAAAGGTACTCTTGATAAGACTCGATTACTCTCACGGTTTATCCGAATTTTGTAATTTTAATTGTTGGCAGCAATATGTGATTTGCTGCCACAGTTTGATATGCAGTGTTTCGCGTAGGTATTGTACTAAATATGCCCTTACTGAACAGTGATAATATTATATGGATTTTATTGTGGTATCGACGGTTATGTAGGATAATGATAGCATTTTCTTTGCTGTAGCACCAAAAAATGAATTTCTTAGAGAAAAAATTCGGCTAATTTTAACACTTATCAAAATTTATTTACAGCAGAAGGAAATGTTCTGTAAATGTCGGTTGAAAGACTCATCTGAATTTGTTTAAAAACTAATATTTATTTAATTTAAAGCAGTCTGTAGTAATTTGATTAAAACCTAACGGTTTAGCATTATATATATATATATATATATATATATATATATATATATATATATATATATATATATATATATTTATTTATATATATATATATATATTTTTGACGTGTCTCGCATATTAAGCGAGATACATGGGAGTGGCCCTCTTATGTGATACAGCCTGTATATATATATATATACAGGCTGTATCACATAAGAGGGCCACTCCCATGTATCTCGCTTAATATGCGAGACACGTCAAAAATCTTTAATTGTTTTTTGTTGCATTTTTGGAGGCCTTTATGCTCGTAAAAACAAATTTGAGATCCATGGGCAATTTTATGAGTAATAACAAAAAAACCTGTAAAGTGCCCAAACTTTAAGACTGTTTAACTTTTTTATTTTAAGAGATAGAGAAAACCTATTGGTAATAAATTTTTATTGCAAAATTGATACCTTCCACCTGATATAAACAGATTTTTGAAATATCGTATGTGGTTCGCTGCGCCCTCTAGGCGGATAAAATTTTTTTTTATTAAAGCAGGCTATGGCCACAAAAAAATGCCTGTTTTTTCGTCTTTCATGCAATGTACAGCGAACCACATTCGATATTTCAAAAATCTGTTTATATCAGGTGGAAGGTATCAATTTTGCAATAACAATTTATTACCAATAAATATTCTCTATCTCTTAAAATAAAAAAGTTAGACAGCCTTAAAGTTTGGGCTCTTTACAGGTTTTTTTGTTATTACTCATAAAGTTGGCCATGGATCTCAAATTTGTTTCTACGAGCATAAAAGCCTCCAAAAATGCAATAAAGAACAATTAAAGATTTTTGACATGTCTCGCATATTAAGCGAGATACATGGGAGTGGCCCTCTTATGTGATACAGCCTGTATATATGTATGTACCTACTACATATAGCTTATGCTCGTAAAACCAACGTAATACAGTATACGATATCCTTACTAATATAGTACATACAGATATCTATAGTCTACATTGCAGCTAGTATATTGTTCTTGAATTCAAGAATTTATTTTGTAAATGAAACAATCCTCACTCATTAGACACATTGTTGGTTGCATATTTACAAGGTAACATTTAATTGTCACAGTTTTTGTTTGGATACCTGACAATTTTCGTTTTATATTTACATACCTCTATAAATTTGCTAAGGCATATCTGTTTTCGCTCTAATATCAAATAAACTGATGATAAATACAAAATATATAAAGACGAATTAGGATGTCTTGTTCGTATACGAGTAATATAATCTTTAGTCAACTACTTATCAAGTGAAAATATACTTCTAAAAGTTTTTATCTAATTAATCACTTTCATATTTTGAGACGTTCTTTTACTTGGATTTTTTTTAACATTTTTTTTTTGGTCTAGGAAAAATTAGTAGTATTGTCACATGTCAATGGATTACTCTTTAACTTGTCGATTTTTGTTTACTTACCAAAATTATAAAGTTTCATTGCCGTTAATCAAATACTTACTATTTGAACTGCACTGTGTGTTAAATTCCAGAGTACTTACTACAACCTACAAGTACTTTTAATAATAATTTTTGTTGGAGCCGAATTGACAATTGTGACGGATGCCTAGCAATAATATCAACAAACGCGATTTTTATGTACACCAATTTAGTACGTAAAAACCCTCTAGCAAAATGACAGATTTTTTCATATATAACTGGTAAAATATGGATTTCAATAGTGTTAAAAGTACAAAAGACATTCCGAGTACCCCTCCTCAAAATATTTAAAGCGGCGGAGTATTCCTTTAGAAACGTGAAACACTACACTGAAAATGTGATCCCAGCATACTTTTTGGAAAAATGTGAGAACTGTAAGTAAGTCGCCCTCTTTGTGGTCATATTATTCCAAGTTAACGATACTTTTACATCATAACACTGACACTTGCAAATATTCATGATTAATAACATTCTTAACAAGAAAAAATGATGGTTAGAAACCGAATAAGTCAAGAATATTGTCTAGAGAGCAAATCGACACTTTTCTGAGAGATGCCTCCGATAAAATATTTTCAAGGATCAAGATAAGTTGCCATCTTCAAATGTAAAATAAAATGTACCTACATTATTTTTTTAACTAGCTGGCACTGATTTTTGGCATATGTGGAGCTTGTCGTAGAGAATGTGCATCCGAAATGAAAATTTAGTGTCCAACAACGTGGAAATAACAAAAAAAAATATTGATACTAATATTCTAACTAGTAGGTTAAATAAAAATTTCTAAAAATACTAGTATTATTGTTACAAAAAGTAGTCCTTCCGAACAAGTAGAAAATGGACAAGACATATTCTGTCCTAATATTTTAATAAGTAATTATATGCTGCCAGAAACAGAATTAAAGTGCACTGAGCTCAGTCGCGACGAAGCTTTTGCTGAGTTGCCACTGAAGATGCCGACAGTGAAGAGCGATGAAACGTTTAGAAGCATGAGATGCGACCAGTAACAGAGGCGGCTACCGGACGCCTTGGAGGACCACCATTATCCGAGGAACGTTTCCGACTGTAGAAGTCGTAATATCAACAATAGAGCCTAGCCCGAGAAGAACCAGAGCAGTTGTTTCTGGCAGCGACCAGTTACCGAGGTAACGGCATAATAATTCGAAAAATCACTATGCATCAAATTGTAATGTATTAGTCTTTGTAGTTCTTTATCTTTTACATACACAGATGTTAATTCTGCTTGTGAAGCTTTCTGTATAATGTAATTGACCAATGGGTTCCTACTTATATAAAATTTAAAAGAAAATACCCATCTTGGTATAGCAGTCACATTATTAATAATATAAAACTGAAAGTTTATCACCATACAAAGTATAACAAGTGCCGTTAAGAAGCATTCTTAAATCTGATATATCATCACTTGCTTATAAGAATTATATCGTTAATATTCAAATGAATTTTAAAAATAATCCGAAGTTTTTGGTCGTTTGTCCAGAGCAAAAATCGTGGCTCGAGAATACCAAGTGAAAGTTTCCTGGACAACGCTCGATTTAATAATCCTATAGATATAGTAAACGGTTTTGCAAATTTTTTCTCCTCTATTTTCTCCAGCAGTAACCAGGGAATTTAAATACTTCCAGTCATAACTGTCACTCAAATTTTAATTTACTTTGTGTCGATCATAACAATTTAATTCACAATGTAAGTAATAACGGGGTAAGGGGTAAGTCTCTGAACTGGGTAACATCGTTTCTTGAAGATCGGAGCCAGTATGTAAGTATCAGCCATCAGAGTAAGAACACCATACATACGTACAAGTCAGACGCTGTCGACATAAATATAGGAGTACCCCAGGGTTCCGTTCTGGGCCCTGTACTTTTTCTCTTATACATTAATAATATTACTAATATCAATGATGAAGCACACTTTGTTCTTTACGCAGATGATACGTCTCTGTTAGTATCAGAAAAATCGTGCATTAATTTAAAACATAGTTGTGAACTTGTTATTTCGAATTTAATTAATTGGTTTAACAATTTATCGTTATATTTTAACTCTGACAAAACACAACTCGTCAGATTTCACACAGCACAAAAACACATTGATAGTATCATATTGAATGTTGATGACAGCACTGAATTTGTTGTACAAAATAATATATCTTGTAAATTTTTAGGCATTTGCTTGGACTCATGTTTGAACTGGAAGGCACATTGTGAATTTTTATCCTCTAAATTAGCTTCACTCAGTTATCTATTTTATTCCATTAAACGCGTTCTTGACCAGAATCATTTACTTAAATTATATTATGCCCAGGTGGAAAGTCGTCTGAGGTATGGCATTGTTTTTTGGGGCGATTCTACTCGTTCTCGTGACGTCTTTGTAGTTCAAAAAAGGATACTGCGTTGCATTGCTGGAGTCCCTAGCACACATTCATGTGCAAATATTTTTAAAAAATTTAAACTTCTTACCTTATATGGTTTGTATATTTATGAAATATGCCTGTTTGTTTTTAATAATAGATCACAATTTTTTTCAAATTCTAATATTCACAATAAAAATACTAGGACTAAAGAGGACTTACATCTTCCTTTCTCCAGAGTAAATATTACTTACAATGCGCCAAGTCGTATTGGAGCCAAAATTTTTAATCAGCTCCCAGTTTGCATAAAAACAATTCATTCCTTAAAAAAGTTTAAACATGAACTTAAATTATATTTGACGGAACAATGTCTTTACAGTACCACAGTTTCTTTAAATGAATTTGTACTATATTATTTTTTTTGTGTGTGTGTGTTTGTTATATTGATTTATTATACACTTTTTGTATATTATATATGTATACCTATGTATGTCTGTCTGTATACTCATGTTTGTGTATAAATGTGCGGTTTGTATTTGGCTGTAATGTTTGCAATTTTGTTTGACTTTTCTTATATGTACTTATAATGTCTTATAAGAATAAAATATTTTTGACTTTTGACTTTGACTTTTGACTGTATTTCACGGAGAATGATATACGTACATCGATCTCAAAGTTAAAAAATAAAATGACTTCTGGAGAGGATCAAATACCAATTTTTTTTTTTTATAAAAGAATCAATTGAACCACTGTTGCATTTGTTTAATTTAATTCTTGCTTCAGTTACTTTTCCAAATATTTGGAAAATGACAAATGACAGTCTTCGAAATGACACTATATACTCAAATATTTAGTATAGTTAATGGTTATATATTTCCATACCAGCATGGTTTTGTGCCGAACCGTTCTACTGTATCTAATCTCAGTTTACTCAGTATACTGCAGATATTATGGACAACAGAGGTCAAGTTGGTGTAGTATATACAGATTTCTCGAAGGCGTTTGACAAAGTGAATCATGTCTTGAAATTAAAACTATATGGATTGAACGAGAGCACAATCCTACTTATTATATCTTATTTATGTCATCGTAAACTATGTTTCATATAATGGATTCAAATCTGATAATTTTATAGCATCATCAGGAGTACCTCAAGAATCGAATTTGGAACCACTCCATTTCATTATATTTATTAATGATTTGTCTAGCTCTCTTAATTGTAACCATTTGCCGACGACTTAAAATTATTTTCTAATGTGACCAGTGTTGAAGATTGTATGTTACTTCAGAAACAGGAAGATCATGTAGGTAGATGGTGCACAGAAAATAAGTTGTCTATCAATATAGATAAGTGCAAAGTTTGCTGTTTTACTCTTAAAAACCAACCGCTAACATTTGCCTACACTCTTGATGATCTACTATTGGAGTGTTGTGAGAATGTTAGGGATTTTGGTGGGATATATGATAACAGATTGTCCTGTACTGATCATATTAATGGAATTACAAATGCAGCTCATAAGGCTTTAGGCCTTATAATAAGAAATTCAAGGTCATTTAACAACGTCACTACACTGAAATGTCTACCTTGGTTCGTTTAAAATTAGAGTACTTTTGTTTTGTATGGTACCCTTATTACCAGACTAATATTAACCATCTTGAAAAAGTTCAACGTCATTTTCTTAAATTTTTAGCTTATCGTATAGATGGTTATTATCCAGTTACGGGATATGATCATAGGATGCTGTTAGATCGATTTAATCTACAGCCTCTGCATATGAGGAGAATACTTAATAGTCTTGTCATTTCTGTTTAAACTTTTTCATGGCAATGCTGACTCGTCTTCTGAACTCAATATATTTAATATATGAGTACTTAGACATGGATCTCGTGTTGATGGCATGTTCTATTGTCAGAATGCTAAAACAAATATCCTTACCAAATCGCCGGTTTATGTCATTTCGAATAATTATAAAACGATTTTTCTATTTTGCGATATTAACCACTGCAATCTTAATAGTATGTTGACTGTAGCAACTGAATTTTTTAGTTTTTTGGAAACTTAGATTTATTTCCTTCAATAAAAATAGAGAACACACCATAGTTAAAGGAGGGTGAATATTTAGTGCATTAGAGTAACTACAGTAATTACCAACAGAGGGCGTTATATTAATAAGGCCCTCGGGCGTATTATTAAATGAAACATCTTGTCCAAAGAGTAACCGCAAGAAACCCATTTTTTCGCCCGTTTTTGCGTAGTGTGTAGCAAGAACGGGGAATGTCATCCAGAGGTCTCCGTGGGCTTAAATTGATCGTCATGAAAAATCTAGGTGAGCATAATTCGATTTTTTCCAATATTTGTCCGACTTATCCCTACTAGAGGGGTGGAAAATGGTAGATCAATTCTTGGTAAAAATTGGCGGGAACGTGAATGGCAAGGAAGAGATCAGGGATGTTCTTCCAAAAATGCTCAGGGTGGAAAACACCCCCCGCGTCGGGGTAAAACCTCCCCAATTGCCGAAAACCGGCGGCCAATGATGTTCCCTTCATGAATTACCTTTTTTGTGCCACTCTTCCTTATAACTCCAAATGATATGAAATACATGACTCCATAATTCGTTCTTCTGTCGGATTCTGATCAGTTACCCCTACTGAAGGGGTGGAAACCACCCCTAAAACAAGAAAACAGAAAAAATGGTCACCAAAATCTGGGTAAAAATTGGTGGAATTCCACATAGCAAGGGTAACATCAAGAATGCCCTCCTAAAAATGCTCAAGGTGAAAAACACCCGTGGGGGTAAAACCACCACTTTTGCCGATAGCAGACGGGGAGTGATATCCACTTCATGAAGTACTTTGCATCCCCCACTACCCGAAAAATGATACGAAAAACGGGCCCCATAATTCGATCTTTTGCGAAATTCTGACCAGTTTTCCCCGACTTCAAGGGTGGCTTAATTAGGGGTAAGTCAGGCAAATATTGGAAAAATCGAATTACGTTCACCTAGATTTTTCATGACGATCAATTTAAGCCTACGGAAACCTCTGGACGACCTTCCCCGTTCTTGCTACACACTACTCAAGAACGGGCGGATTTTGCGGTCACTCTTTAGATGTTTATATCTTGATTAAAAACACAACTTGTGTACAAACAATAAATTTATTAGCTATGTACAAAATATTCGATACCATAAGTACAGTTGCTTATACGCTAAAGACATATTTTTTCAATAGAATATATGAGTCATGGACATCGAACACAAATTCACTTACTATCCAAACAGTCTTGAGAAGACAAAAGAACAATACCATCGAAACTGACAAGACGATGCTTAAAATATCACAGAAGAAGACGTAATAATAATAAATAAATTTGAGATAAACGAAAAATAAATAAGTTATCGGACTTAGATAGGCCAGCATGTTAATTATAAAAGTCGCATATATTGTTATCACTTATCGCGTGTCACATAAATATTCGGAGACAATGATTCGATCCAGTTCCCGTCAATGCTGGCAACCTTTGGTCAATCGACGTCGTCGCGTTGGTCATTAAGGTGGCTGAAGAAACCTGCAACCAAAAAAATTGACATAAAATAAGTGAAGGTGAAAATACAGTTGAATGCTTATGAAATATTTCTTCAGCAAAGAAATATTTATTATCAAATATTTCTAAAGATTTTAAATTAAAAACGCCTTGTTTTGGTTTTCATAGCCAACTGTTTCAAAACGATTCAGAATAATTGAGCATTTCATTAATAAGATAAGCTGAGAATACAATTAGGTGATTATTTAATAATTGTTCTACGATCATTCAAACTGGAAACCAAAACACGTCTAAAATTTTAGCAAGGAACTCTGCATGTTTTAGGTTATTGTAAATGCATGTGATTTGCTAGTTCACAAAGGATCTTATTTTTTGTTACTCCGCATCTGTTTCTTTCTTAGAATAGGAAATCTACGAAGCCGTAGAAATCTAATTAAACTTAACTATACATTTGTCTATGGCTTTAAAAATGTAACAAATCACTTACCCTGTTTTTATACGCGGAATTTGTAAAATGAACTAGATCTCTATATATACTACACAACCTATCAGTTTCTTTTAGTTCATCAAAATGGATTGTTTCCTTCTAAAATCGGTTAATATATGTACATTCTATAGGTACAACAAACAATGTTTTGTCACGGTATATAGGTTAGAGTAGGCACTGATAATAAAGATTTTGATCTTTTCTCGAAACATAAGTTTCGAACTAAGTTCAAGAATACCAAGCAATTAATGATTCACTGATTTGGTTATGCACAATTTGGTAATCGTAGGATATTGGACATGCGAAATAATACAAAAATTTATTACAAGTTTCAACCCTCATACTATAAATGTTCATTCTATTATATCAAAACTAATACGAAAACAAATGTTCGCCGTTTGGATTAAAAAAGTCACACCCTCAATAATTTATGGTATGTTCAAACGTAATATCTAACTGTACGGATTTTCAAAGAATGGAAATAAGTTTCATTAGAGTTTCAATAAATTTGAGAGATTTTTTATTCTTATTTGCAACTTTTATTATTTTATATAATTACTATTACACATAGTGTCTGGTAAGTATATGGCACACTCTCATGTGTCCCTTAACGAAGATAGAGAGCCCCTAAAAAGGCATAAAGGCTCATGAAACCATACTGCAGTAGATGTTTTACTCAGTCCTATTTACCGAAAACAGGACTATTGATATATTATTGTCTTAAACTAATATTAATGCATACATAGTATTATTTCTTTTAAAACCATCATAGGATATTCCGCTTGTTTTAATAGAATCATCATAAGGCCACATTATTTATTCTAAATATGTCCATATCCATAATTCAGGGTATTTATAAACTAAATAGCAATAATGAGACCACAGATTACTTAGGAGAAAATAAATCGATTTAACCTAACATACCTATATCCCAAGTCTCAATAAAAAAGATACAGGGTGTCAAAGTTAAAACTAAAATACAAATAATTTTGGCAGTCATGAAATGGTCAATGATAACAGCAGTGGTTCTGAAGAACTACAAGAACTATAGTGTTGGTTAAATGTTCGATTTTACATTATTTGTATAACATATTTTTACTTTTTATTTTTAATAACATTATTCGTTATTTTTTCTTTTAAAAACCTCATAATACGTCCATGTATTTTTAATTATTTTTTTATAATCTGTAGCCAGAAGATTCATAAAATATTTTGTGCAAGATATGTTAATTCTTTTATAAATTTTAAATGCTAAAGTAACGTTATTAAATAAATAAATAATTAAGGAAGAAACGCCTCTATTAAATTTTCTCACATAAAGTAAATGTAAACAACAAGAAAATGACTTACCTTCTAGCTTATTCAACAATAATTTTCGTGAGAAACTTTCTTTGTAACTATGAAACAAACAACTTATCGAGATAATATTTCTGACTTATATAGCAAAAATTAGTCGTTAATGTTTATCATTTATTGTTTACCAACTGCTGATAATGTTTATGTTTCCTACCTTTATCGGAGAAAACATTGAAAATAAACAATACGCAGTCTTATATACTTTCATTTTCAACGAAAACACTTCCTCATCATTACAAAAACAACCTCGAAATACTCGAGCAATATCTGTACAATGGGTTCTACGTCAATTTGCTGAAATTTCGTAATTTTGTTAAGTCACAAACATATCAATAATCATTTTCGTCACATTTTAACAAAATAAATATGTACCAATCGTTATCATTATCTGCTTATATTCGTGCCCCTATCTGATATATTTTTATTTTTCATACGAATTTGGAATGAAAAATTAAGTGCACATTAAGGATCGTGTTTCAAGAACACAGAATGGAATCTGAAGATACACAAAAAATTGCATCCAAGCTGGAAGTTCTTACAGGGTCGGTTCTAGCTTTTGCGGGGCCTGGTGCAAAATAAATTGCGGGGCAGATTTGCAAATAATTTATTGGAAAGGAAATAACTGAAGAAAATTAAAAATACTCTGCGTACTCTACTATTGCAGAACGTTGCTCAAATCAAGATCCCTAAAACAGAGGAGGTTGCCTACAAACTTTCGGCCAATAGCATTGCAGTATTTTTGAGATGGGATGACGTCGATGGTATTTATTTTGATTTTCACCATCCAACTCGGTGTTAGTTATATTTGAATTTTCAGTCGTTTTAATAATTTCTGTGTGTATATATGTTACTTAATATCTTTGTGTAATGGTAGTGATGAAACAGTGTTCACAGAGCAATTGCACGATATGTAGACTTCAGATTGAGGCATAAAATTGCTAGAATGATTGATTTAATGTAGTTATAATTTCTTTGAAGCTGCGTTCATTTTTCTGCTACAACATATATTTTCTAATTCTTCTGTATAAAATGCACCTCAGCACCTTCCATTCCGCCCTCTTAATTAAGGTTCTTAAACACTATAAAAAGTAATAGATTCGCCAGTTTCCTTTTTTCATTTTGGTTTTTCAAGTATAAACAATGTGAATTGTGCTCCAGAATTATAACGCAACATAATTTGAGATTTGACATAAAAGTATCTATTTTTTGTATGTAACAGCAATTAAATAATAACCAAAATGTAACAATAACTTTTTAATTTCTTAGCAAACAATATTTGACATTTTCGGTTCAAATACCAATGACGTCACACATGAGTTTTTAGGCGGGTGGAGCGAAGGACTCAGCAGTTTGTAGACAACCTCCTTTGTTTAGGGATCTTGGCTTCAAACAACCTGCCGGTGCGGGCCGGTTAAAACGCGGGACCGCGTGCTGTGCACCGTTCGCACTTGCCTAACGGGTTCTTATTATTAGTGTAGTGCTAAAATATAATCCTAAAATTCATCATTTTCTTTAACTTTTAGATAAGAAATGCGTTAAAGAACATGAAAGACCGTGAATTGTACAAATCACTACTATTTCCCCTGAAAAATACTTAATAATTTACATCAATTCAAGTGTTGACCTGGAAACTGTTATATAGAAAGCTGTTTACAGGCCTTTTAGGCCCAGAGCTGCGTTATTCTCCTCCATTCCATTCTGTTCTTCGCCTTTCTTTTCCAATCCATTATATTTTTCTTCCTTAGATCTATTGCCACTGCCCCTCTCCATCACTTCCTCGGTCTCCTTCTTTTTTCTTGTAGTTAGGTTTACACTCTACAATTTTCTTAACTGTCCGTTCATCTTCCATACGTTCTACATGCCCTAGCCACTGCACTCTTCTGGCTTTTACCACTTCGTCTATTTTTGGTGCCTGGTACATTGCGTATATTTCCTCATTATGTCTCCTTGCGTAGCCTTCCTCCGTCTTCTTTCCCACTAGAATTCTTCTTAAGATCTTCCTTTCCCACCTTAATAGGTTTTCTCTTGACTTTTTATTGAGAATCCAGGTTTCACTGCCATACAGCGCTGTCGGTCTCAAAATTGTTTTATATCTTATAAATTTTACTCCTCTGAACAAATTTTTTGATTTCAATAAGTGGTTGACTGCCGCCGAGCTTCTGTTTGCTTTTATTATTCTCCTATTAATTTTTTGCTCCTCATCACAGTTAGCTGTTATCAGCGTCCCCAAATACACTTGAACTTCTTCAAACTCCATCTCTCCGTGCTGCGTTCTCAATTTGAAATTAGTATCTTTTTTTGTTCTCCTATTCTCAAAAGCTTAATCCCACTTGACGTGTTTCCTTCACAAGTTTTCTCGTTACTTTTTCTAATTCCCTCCTATCTCTAGCAATTTTGGCCACGTCATCTGCATGACTTATTATTTGGTAACTTTTAAACAATATGTGTCCTTCTCTGTTCAACTGACCATCTTTTATGATCTTTTCTAGTACTGGAAACTGTTAGACACCCTGAAGAAAACTTGTATAATTGACACAGTGAAGAGACATTCTTTCCAACTTACTCAATAAACAGTTACAAATTTTTCTAACATTTGCACATAACGACGAACGCCTTTAATCATGGTCTCTAGGAAAATTAAATGAAAACATGATTGGCATTTTCAATATGAAAGTTAATCAAAGAAATATAAAATTTTAGCAATAAAACAAAATAGTAGTAAACGACATAAAAGTAGCCTTAGTAAAGTGCTTAAAAAATTACATGTCAACAGTGAGCAGATACTTACTGATTACAAAATAAATTTCATCGTAAACGAATATGTTTATCAACCTTTTATAGTAAAAGTGCAAACGTACCGGATACGTTGCAAACAAGTGGGTTCAAATTCTCAATAAATAAAATCAAGGACTTTTTTTTATTATACGCAATTATATCATTACACATTCTTTGATGAATTACAATCAACAATGATAAATCATAGGGTTATTTATCTAGAGTAGAGACATTTTGTTTGTGCCACATGTAATACTAACCTATCTCTTACAAAACAGAAAAACGTAATAAAACAGAGATAAAAATATAATTATCCTTATGCTGATAATGGCTTTATAATCGTATTGTATGTTAAAACTTATTGCTAACACTACTGCTACTGTTAATTCTAAAATTAATATTTAAAATACAATTAATAACAAAAAGTTTGCTACGTATAATAATGGTAGAATTCATTCGATACACGTACATTTAAATCAAACATTATAAAAACACAACTAACTAAAAAGAAAAATAAAGCCTGTAAAATAATGGCTATGAAGTACAACGCTTGACAAAAATAGGAGTAATAAAGGAAAAATAGCTTGGTATTAAAAAATACGGAATATAAAATCAGCCACAGATGCATGATGACCACAAAACTGTTTTATTTCGTCCAAGAACAACAGGATGACTGCCCGTATAAAGCACTGACTGAAACAGATGTCTTTGTTGTTGAACATTTACCTGAAAATTTAAATTTAATAAAATTAGTTTGTTCTATTAAAAAACATACATTAAAGTTCTTGTAGTAAACTATGTGTACAGGGTGCTTCAAATTCGATAGTATGGGTGAGGGTACAAAAAATTATAAGCTCTATTTTCAATAGTCTCAAAAAAATACCACTTAAAAATCACATTAGCGGTGTAAGGATCAAGTAGTCGTTGGAAAATAATTGAATGTTCGTTGTTTAAAGTGCATAGAAGTCACAAAATACTTATCATTACTCAATACAAACGTCAAACGTATAACTTTTGTGCTTAAAAAATGTTTTCTTATTCAGAAAAGGTTAATATGTTGTTAATTTACGGCGAGTCAAAAAAAATTTCAAGAAGAACTGTAGAGTTATATCGAGAAACAGAGCGGCTCGTACATGATCATAAAACCTTCACCAGATTAGAGGCGACCTTGTGACGAAATGAAGGTGCATTTTCTGTTCGGAAGAATCAAATAATTGACCGAAGGGTAACAAACAATGTTAATACAGCAAGACTGTTACAGTATTTCGAATAAAGTCCACGAAGTGATCTGAACATTTTTCGGCATGTCCTTGGGACGGACGAAAGTCGGTTTGCCAGCAATGGTTTTCCAACAGACGCAACGTCGCAACGAACACTACTGGTCTATTGAAAATCCCCACATTGCAAATCCAATCTAAAACTAAGGTCATTTTGGAATAAATGTATGGTGCGGCATCATTGGTAGGCACTTAATTGGATCTTATTTTTATGAACCTACATTTAACAGCGTGAGTTACCTAAATTTCCTACAAGAAGAACTTCCTGCACTTTTGGAGAATGTGCCTTTGCAGCTAAGAAGAAACCTATGGTTTCAGCAAGACGGAGCCTCACAAGACCAGGATTGTGCAGCAATATTTAGATCACTTTTCCAGAAAAATGGATTGGGATTAATGGACCTATTTAGTGACCCAGAAAGTCACCAGATTTAACATCCCTCGATTTTTTTATGGGGTTTTTTAAAAAATAAGGTTTACAAAACACCTTCACGAGACATTCTGGAATCTGGAATTAAGGAGAGGGTAGCAAAAAGGCTACAGCACTTAGGCCCCATTGGGCCCCTTGTACCTCCTCTCGTTAGGAGATCAGTCCACCTGAGCCGCCAGCCAGCCTAATAAAGAGAAAAAGGTGGTGACGTTGCTCAGAGGTATCTTTCTAATGTAGGCCATAGAAGGCCATCGCTCTCCCAACACGGACTCTCTTATTGACGAGATGGCAGTGCATGGAATATTGTCTCGTCTTCCTGTTCGCAACCCCTACAAAGAGGTGTATCACACTTTCTCATGTAATAGAGGTGCTTCCTTATCCAGCAATGTTCAGTTTGAATACCTGTCACCAGACGAAGATTTGTCCTAGACATAGCCAGGTACTTTTAGGCTGTTTCGTTGCAGGGGTACTCTAGGAACTCCTTAACAAATTGACAGCCATTTGTTTCATCCCAACGTTTCATAAACTCTTTGTGGGTGTTTCCTTTGATAATTTCAACAAATGCCGACAACGGAAGCATACTGGACGGACCAGGTCCAAAAATATTCAAATCCGATGAACTCCTAGCCAATTTGTCAGCTATTTTATTGCCATTGCACCGGTCGTGTCCCTTTACCCAACATACAGATACGCTGCTGTTAGCTGAGGCCACTACTAGTGCCTGATGGCATTCCCATGCCGATTTGGTTGTTATCTTATGATTACGGTAGATCAGTAGTGATTGTCTACTATCTGTGTAGATTCTAATGATTTTGCCCGTTGTATGTCTACGGGCAATTTCTTTGGCGGCTATGGTTATACCTGCTAATTCCGTTTGTACTACGGTAGCATGCCTATCCATTGCCCACTGATAACGAATATGTAAGGATCTGGAATAAATCCCGCATCCTGCACCTTCCTTCTTTTTTGACCCGTCTGTGTAGATGTTGATAACATCTTCACTGGCCGTCTCTTCATTCCTAATGAGTACCGTGTAGGGTCTATCAAACACAAACTTGGGAGAGATACTGTCAGTGTCTACCTGCAAAAGGGGCATCTTTCTGACGACCCCACTCCACAGACGACTCCTAGCTTCTCCACATCCTACATCAGATATAATGCCAGTATTTTTGAGGCGAAGCATAGTTGTCGCAGCCACTTTTTTTAGATAAATATCCAAAGGTGGCAGATATAGCATCACCTCCATTGCTATGGTTGGTCTTTCCGCCATCAGACGACAGCTCCATAGGCTAGCATTGGTCTCACAATGGCATTGCATATCCACATGACCACCCTTGGTTTCATTCCCCAGGTTTTACCAACGGTTCTACGGCACTGCTCATAGGATATGTACGCCTTTTTTAATCTTCTCTCCAAATGAAGATTCCATGTTAGCTTCCAATCAAGTGTGACTCCTAGGTATTTCACATCCGATTCGAAGCTTAACGTAGTGTTTAGGAGAGTTGGTGCCTTTATGGGCCCCATTTTCCTCTTCCTCGTGAAGAGAACCATTTCTGTCTTCCTGGGGTTGACGGACAGAGCATGGTCCTCACACCACTCTTCAACGGCTCTTAGGGCTCTTTGCATTCTTTGGCAAAGAATCCCCTCAAACCTTCCACTAATCAGCATCACGAGACATTAATCATTTGAAAGAAAAAATCACAAACGCTTGTAATGAGTTAAATGGCGAAATGTTAATAAACGCAGCCCACAAAGAAACTGGAGGAGGTCATATAGAGAATAGATTGTAATATGTATGTAGTATGAGGGCGTTTGCCTCATTTTTTAAGTTTAGTTAATGCTATCATCACCTTTATTTTAACTATATTAAAGAATTATCGAGTTTTTCCTTTTATTGATTCTTAATGACATTTATGCACTTTAAACAATGAACATTTAGTTATTTTTCAACGACTACTTGATCTTTCCACCTCTAATGTGTCTTTTAGGTGGTATTTCTTTTGAGACTCTTTGGGACGATTGCTTATTATATTAACTTTTAAACCGCAAGTAATATAGAAAAATGTCTCTAATAAAAGTTTATTAGAAAAAAGAGAGCTTTTTAACAGAAAAAATAATTTGGGTACATTTTTGGAAACATTAGTCGTTTCTGTCAAATCCCAAAGAAAATACTTTCGATTGAAAATTGAGCTTACCTCATCTGATTTAACAGCATGTGTCCATACTCTCGAGTTTGAGACACCCTGTACATTTCATAAACTTCATTTCTTGAGTTTTAACTTTATTTTTGTATGAGCTAAATACACAAATATTACCCATATTCTACTCAATTTTATACTGAATATCTACGTACTAGGTAAACAAATTGTGAATAGCAAAACATTTCGACGATAACGATGCTCTACAGCTTTATAAATTCGTTTATTTCTATTTTTGTCTGTCATCATGTTATTTATTGCATGTTTAATAATATTATACAACAATTTATCTGGCTTACAGATATTATTTCTAAATTTACAGTCATTATCGAATCCAAAATATATTAATGGAATTTTCCTACTTCAATTCGTCGAAAACTTTGACCCAGATGGTAATATATTCATAAATAAGATACTGAAGACTAACAGGAAAAAGACTTAATTATTACAGCTTACCTAGGAGGGTATATTTAACCAATTAACAACTTTTGAAGAAATGTAACCGATACTCGAAACATAATGCGATAACTGATGCGCTACGCTAACATTTTATATGGACTTAAAACCCTATCCTAATAATCCTAAACAATTTATAATTAGCATTGTTAAATGTAGATACTTTTGAAATCTCTTATCAGAACAATTATGTTTTGGACAAACTCTGTTGTAAACAAAAGTTATATGTAAGTATGCGAAATAATTTACGTTCATTGCGTAGGCCACCTCTTTTACTAGAAACGTTCTTACTTGGCGAAAATTAAAATTAAATTACTAGAAAGAAACAAAAGATGTCAAAAATATCTTGTTTTTTTTTTCAATTTGTGCAAAATGTGTTCATTTTTCCTGATATACACTTTGGAGGGGTTCAATTTATTATTTTTACCTATACATGATACCTCAGATAACATCTACTCCACGGACTAATGTCCCGACCGGCATTGAACTACACGTGCAGTTGCAGTATCAGTGTGAACAGCCACAAACTCTTGTTGGCCACACCACCAGACATAGACCGGTTTCGGACTTGTTAGCCCACATCAGTATACCATAGGTGGGATGGCCGACAATTGAACTGGCTGTTCCTTCATATGTATATTCACATATAAACCAAATGAAGGTGAAATATTCAGTGCCGGTCGGGGCATTAGTCCACGGAGCAGTTGTTATATGCGGTATCATTTATAGATTTAATGGTGCATCGCCCAAGACGAGAGGTATGCGTTTGAGTACCTGGTGCAATGTAGATCGCTTCCTGCAAGTCGAACAGGAAGTAAGCAGACCACTTCTATCTCACCTGCACTCAGTTTATATGTGAACATACATAATAATATGAAGGAACAGCCAGTTCAATTGTCGGTCATCTCACCTATGACATACTGATGAGGGCTAACAAACCAGAAACCGGTCTATGTCTGGTGATGTGGTCGACAAGAGTTCTTGGCTGTTCACATATTATGTACCTAATAATTCAATGCCTGTCGGGGCATTAGTCCGCGGAGTAGTTGTAATCTGTGGGATCATTTATAGATTTAATGGCGCGTCGTCCAAGGCGAGAGGTCCGCGTTTGAGTACCTGCTGCAATGCAGGTATATTCAATCTTTACATCGCTGAGCTACTGTAGTTTCTAGTATTTTATTAATTAAAATCTCAAATTAAATCAATTAATAACAATAGCGGTAAAAGCAGCTGAATTTGCTGTATAAGATAGATGTTATAATTATTAAAATGTTTAGGTTTTACAGTGGAACAATTTCCAGTGCCGACGTGTATTTTTAAATCATTTTTGAATTGCTCTTTTTGATTTTTTTCTTTAAAAAATTTTATTTGTAAGAATCCCCTATACATACTAATTCTTTTAAATAAGATCTGAATCACATTGTATATTACAATATTTATTGCCAATAATAATGTTATTGAGTTATTATTTTTCTTATAGAAATTGCCGAAAAATATTTTTATTTCTTTTTGACGTATTAAAATAGATCATAACATGTTTACAAGATATTTTTACACCTCGCACGTATTATAAGAATTCATTTAAGTGTTTTAAATGTTTTTCTAAAACCCTTGACTATTCATGTTATCGATATAGGTTGTACTTCAGATATTTAAAAAGAAATTCGTATAGTGGTGTTTTTTTGCTGTTCTTAATTGTAATATTTTGCTAACATTTATTAATATAACTAATAATCATTGTTAGTATATTATGCCATTTCCTTTCCGAAAAGATTCTGAAAAACCAAATAATCTTATTCTTAAACTGTTAAGGAGTAATTAAACGTAGTTTAATTTGCAATTAAAGTTTTAACAGCAACATGTGACAGGTGAGCATATTAATTTATTTACAATGTTTTAAGGAAAACTGATAATGAAAATGCATTCGCAATATTTGCTCAACTGGAGATAGAAAAAAAAGATGCAAAAGCTGCATTAATGTTTTGAAATCGTTTGTAATAAATAATCAATAAGTCCCAGCTAAATACCTATATAAAGGTGAAGAATAAACTTCATCTATCAATTTAAATTTCAGTGCACGAGAAAATTATATTCCGCAATAAGGTAGAGCTCTTGTTTGAAGTAATAACCATATCAAATTCACAAATCATGGAAACTGCGGCTATATAAAAAAAATATTTAGCATTAGGTATACCATTTACCAAATTCTAATGATAATGTTCTTTTTTAGAATGGAATTCTGGATAATCTTGTTTTTTGCTGTTTCGGTTGTTCTAGCTATTACAGAAGAAGAAGAATGGAGCAAATTTAAGGTAAGACCTCTGAAAGGCAATTTATACATATAATAAAATCAGTACCTATTGTGATGGTCTTATGATCATTATTGGAATATTTATAAATATATGAACAATAAAATAATAAAATTTTGACGCAAATACAGGGTGTCCGGAAATTATACCTCAAGACTTCAGGAGGTGATTCCGCACAAAAAATTAGGGTCACGATGTCCTATAACAATTTTTCGAAAACTCAATATTAACGGAGATACAGGGTGTTAAAGTTATAATTTTATTTTCAATATTTGTAAATAACTTCTTAAGAAATCGAAATATTTACATAAAATTTGTAAATCGGGGGTTTTTGCTGACGAGAAATTCAAATATATTTCTAATTTTGACGTCACTAGTAGAGGGCGCCACTTGTGGCACATCATGTTTCTTTTAAATGACAGAACTTTTTTTGCATCGTAATGTATCCATCTAACTATCGAAACAATTGATTCTCCTACCTGTTTTATTTGAAAAAGGTATACCGTGCTGAAGTCGGTAGGCGTAACCATTTTTGAAATAATCCTATTTGAAATGCTCAGTGCACCGAGCAAAAACTGTATTGGTTTCAGGTAGTGCCTTTTCTGCTGAAAATACAGCAATTACTTGAAAAAGTTGTTCAGAATGGTAAATTATGGAGTTATGCAAAATTTCAAGAAGATCGGCAAAGTTTGATGAAACCATTTTTCAACAAACCACAAAGATTTTATCAAATCAGGCCGATTTTTTTAAAATTTCTTGTGAGAAATCACCTCCTGAAGTCTTGACGCATAATTTCAGGATACCCTGTATATGATAATCTAATAATAAGTTAAACCATCGTGTATGCAAGACATAGACGTAACTCGAAGGGAGACCAAGAGGTGCTAAGCACTCCCAAAATAAAATTTACCGTATTTTAATTGGTATATTCAAATTTTAAATTAACACTCAAATGAAATAATTTTCAATTTCCCAGTTAATACTTATTAAACATTAAATTATTATTGCGTCAATAAAACTTTTATGCGAAGTTAAATGTGCTACCTAAATATAAAGATGATTAAAACATACCCACTTACTTCATGTCCCAGAGAGACAAAATTTTTTAATTCTATTTTTTTGGGGAAAGGTATTTTTTTATATACCGGGTGGCCAATTTAACTTGGGAAAGCTATATATTTCGAAAACGGCGCGTTCTATGAAAAAATGTGTCGAATAGAAGTTAGTCAGTGTCGGGAGGCAAATAGAATGGCGTTGTAGTTTTTTTTACTTTGATTTAATGTTTTTAAGATCCTAGCGAGGTTAATTTTCAAATAGGAAACTATACTTTTCACCTGAACTTAATAAGGAACAAAAAAATGTTTCGTAGAAAAGTTACTAGTTTTTTTACTCTTTATCAAGTTTAAGGAAAAAAAGTATAGCTTCCCATTTGAAAATCCAAAATTAAACTCGCTATGAACTTGAAAACATAGTCAAAAAACTACAAACTGCATTTATATAAAATCTTATCGGATAAAAACGAATTTTACAATTTTACATTTTACCTTTAGTCTTCCGTCCGTTGTAATTGTGCTGCTGGTTACCATACTCTCCAAACTAAATAAATAACCTCGCGGTAGACGGGTGTATTAAATCCTAATAAGGGTTTTATATAGTAATGTAATGTGAATATACATTTACATATATGAACAACTTTTCTCAAAAAAAATACATTTTTCCTTCCCAGGCGTAGTCAGTTTAAATTAAGAAAAAATACACTAGATAAAAAAAAAATAAAACGTCTTTGGCATATTTGAACTTTAGTTTCCTCCCAAAATTAGATGCGCCTATCTTATTTTTTATATAATATTAATCTTTATTAATATTTATTTATATATCTGAAAGGCCAATCACAGAAAACTGTACAGAAACTCAGCTCAGGAAGCAGTTCGTGAAAGAATTTTCAAAACGAACTTGCGCAAAATCAACGGCCACAACAAAAGATACGAGAAGGGTGAAGTTTCCTATCACTTGGGCATCAACCAATTTGCTGACATGACCAGAGACGAATTTTTGAATATGCTGACCCTGCAGAAGAAAATGAAACCGTACATAGTGAGACAAAATTTTTATTCTGCGGCGGAGTCTGTAGATCAGCTACCAGAAGTGGTAAACTGGATTGAGAAAGGAGCCGTTACTGATGTGAAAGATCAAAGGATTTGTGGATCGTGTTGGAGCTTCAGTGCGGTAAGTAGTCAGAAACATAAAAAAAAATATTAAATGGAGTAACATACATTTAGACGGGCGCCATCGAAGGTCAACTTTTTCTTAAAACCGGAAATCTCACGTCTCTCAGCGAACAGAACCTAGTGGACTGTGTTACGGAATGCTATGGCTGCCTTGGAGGACTAATGGATAAGGCTTTTGACTATGTGGGGCAAAATGGTATTATGAGAGAAGAAGAATATCCTTACGAAGGACGGGATGGTCGTTGCCGGTTCGAAAGTTCTAAAAGCATGACAAAACTTCGATCGATATGGTTTATTCAATCCAACGATGAATATGTCTTACAAATAGCTGTAGCCAAAATAGGACCAATATGTGTAGCGATAGATGCAACGGGTTTACAATTTTATAGTGGAGGTTAGTGATAAAAATCTTGATAATATTATAATATAACTTATATTATTATATAGATATTCAATAGAGGTATTGTTGTGTATATTGCTCAAACGGTTGAAAATATTTTAATATCCAGTTGTATCAATTTTATTTCAGAAATAGTTCAATCACTATCAAAAACATTTCCTAGTTGACTCTTGTATCATATTCACCTTCATTAATTTTATTTATTAACTTACCTGATAGAACATTTTTTATTGTTCAGTACTGTTTGGGACTGCTATCCGAATACGCCTAATCATAATTATTTTAATGTTGGCAATGGCTATCCTCGATATTTTAATGTTGTCATCACTGTTTGGTTACCGTTTCCCATGCTGTTTCCATCATTTTGACAGTTTTTAGGTGGTTTTTAGGTTATATTTATATACATTTTTTTGATACCTTTAAGTATATTTTTTTCTATTTATAAATAGCATTTGATTATCAATAATGGCCATACTGAGTCAATTAAAACAACAAAGACAGTGTTACTCACTGCTGTAACTTACTGTATTATCTGTAAATACAGTAATTTTCTTCTAGGAATATACCAAAATGAATTCGCCTGTGGCAACAGTATATGGAATTTAAACCATGGCGTTCTAGCAGTAGGTTACGGTACTATTAATGGATCAGACTACTGGCTGGTAAAAAATTCTTGGGGAAAGTCTTGGGGACTTGAAGGTTATATTATGATGACAAGAAACCAGAACAACCAGTGTGGCATTGCAACCGACGGTCTATTTCCACAGTTGTAACAATTTGGATATCAAAATTATGACAAACTATTCTTAATTAAAAATATTTTTATAATAGATTTTATACGTTAAAAAAAATAAAATACCTCTAACTGCTATCTGTCTGTTTTATTGGTAAAGTATTTTTGAGGGTTTAAGAAGTGTAAGTATTTATTTATTTTTATGTCACTTACTGTAGATTAGAGTTGTTTCATAATATTCTCATAAAGTATCGAGAAGATTAAAAAGAAGGTTTTGCAGCATAAGTATTAGGCATTTTCGCGGGTCAAATCTGAATACATCCAGAACATATGTTCGGGATTTTATTAATGCGCAAGTTCGTCTTTAAATCAGTTTGGGTTATTTTAACACATCTATGGACGTTTGTGCAGATTTTAATTCACTTTGTGAAAAAATTAAGTTAGGGTTCCATCTCTCATTATATTCTTTGGTACATTAAAGACTGTTTGTAACTCTTTCAAATCCTTGTCATCTGAATTTTAATAATGGATCATCCAAGTTTTTTTTTTTTGGTGTTTTTGAATATTATTAATTGCTATATAGAAAATTTTCTATATCTAGAAATTAGTATTCTTTCTTTTCTAGTTCTTTCATTTCAATATTCTGAAACTTGAAATAATTACATTTTTAGTATTAGGATTCGTTCTGCTGTTGAACATGTTACAAACGAGTTCAAAGGTAAACAAGTGCTCTCCATGAACATGGAATTTATTATCTAGAATCAGAATTAGAGATGGGACATTTAGTTCATTTTGGTGAATTCATTCGATCAGTCTCATTCACCTAAGAGAATCATTCACTTGAGTAATTCATTTGATTCAGTACGGTCGAGAATTGTATTTTTGTAATTCGACCACCGATCGTTCAGTCTCGACGTTCAATATCGGAGTTTGCTTACAACGGCACTGTTTCATGACTCGCGTGGTATCGTAATTTAGAGGCATAAGTATAACATACAATGCTTTCGAGATTACATCGAGATTTAAGCATTTAAATATAGGTAATAAAATATAATTTTAGGTATGAAAATATTGTATTAAATTAAGAAAAGAAGTAATATTTAAAATAAATAAAAACTAATTTCATAAATAAATTCTAAACATTAAAAAATTCGCGTTTAAAAACAAAATTTTAGAAATTTTGTCTAATTTTAATGGAGCTCGTTTTTCTGTTACTCTGCTTAAGAAAATATTCTGTCGCAAGACACCGCACTAGCTATTCTATATAGGTGATCCGACTGAAACCGGTCATTGAGTCACATCTCCGATACCGTCTATGTCTAATCGTCAGCTGCAATTTTTCATTTAATTCAGTGAACTACTGAATAAGTATAGAAGGACTGAATTTGACTCGCCTGAATTACATTGTTAAATTTTTTAGAATCAACGTTGCTTTTAGTTCACAGAGAATGATTCAGTCCGACAAGAAGGAATGATTCATTTCATTCAGTAAAATGGATAGTTCGTTTGTACTAGTTCGTTCGCGAACTACCCATCTCTAATCAGAATTCTTTCTATCATGAACGATCAAACATAAAATTCGGGATCAGCTCCACGAAAATTGCTAAGATAAACAAACTTTTATGTTGTTTCTTCAATAAAGCTTCAATAAATAAATTGGTTCATCTAAGGAACAGGTGCAAAGTGTGAAATTTACTAAATAAATATAATTATAAATCCCATACATATTATTTTTTAAATAAGCCAAAAATTAAAACAGCGGTTAACAATTAAATTTATGTGTATATTTTCTAACTAAAATTAACTACACGATAAATACTGCTTAAATAAATTTAAAATTACGATCTTTGTATGCTACTTCACCTCTTCTTATTTTGGCTTCTTGGTCGTTCCTTGTTTTTTGCACAATATACCCAAATCCAACCATGGGAATAACCATAAATGCTAGACCATATAGAACGTTTTTACCAGAAGGCTTGAAATATTCAAATCCACTAACTTTCATAGCTGTGTACCTCTGTATAGCAGCATCAAACTAGAAAAACAACATAGTAAACATTATTTCTATAAATAATATTTGCAAATAATATTATTTTAATAGACCATTAATATAGGGAGTAAAAACTGAATTTGTAAAATGTATTAGTTTTCTACTAAATAGCAAGAAGAAAACCAAATATGAAACAAAAACGACTGACAAGCACGTAACTTTGAGGTTAGAGTTTGATGACATAACATCTGAAATCCAGGGTGTCTTGATTACATACCACGGTTCCACCTTCGCCTGAGGCATGTTGAAATGGGTCTGTTCTCAGCTTAAGGAATTGTTCTCGCAAAGCAATTTTACGTTTGGCTTTTTCTTCAAGAATCCTCCGAGATTCGCTATCAACATCAAATTGTTGAGACATTTTAATTTTAGTGCACCTACCCAATTTCTTCACATCACACTTCTCACCAGACCATAGACCACTAGTGTACGTACATTGTATATTCTGTGTCTATGGTTTTGCAAATTGTTCGTCTTTATTGAAGATAGAAGCAGCGCATTAAAAAAATTATTTCATTAAATTTATGTATTCCTATGTAAATAGTAAATTTTAATAAATCCATGTTAATGTTTGTAAATAATAATTCTGTGCTGCCCATAGTTAGGTATTTATGTGTGATACTTACACCCACAGATTACGGAAACAAGTTGTTTCCATAATCTGTGGCTATACCACAGACTGCCACAGAGGATTAACAAGACGTATGTCAGAACTAACTTCGGAACGTTGGTAATACCAAAACGAAATGATATTTTCAGGGGCGTACCGGTATACAAATGAAGAAAAGAAAAAAAATTATATCTATCCTTGCGAGGGTGAGGGGGCGGTATAATTATTATTCTGTTGGTCGCATTTGTGACTAAGAATAACTTACATGCAGGAATGAAGGAAACCAAAAAACATTATTAATTAATAAGGAAATAAACAAACACCGACCGGATTACTCACATTGACCCAAGCTAATGTTTTTTTATCTTACCATAGCCGCGAAAAGGGTGCCAATCTTCTTTACAAGTATAGCTGATCTACGGTTTTCCGGCCGCAGGATCAAATCTGTTCAATTCAAGAGCATTGCCATATCATTTTCGTTTTATTATTCTTCCGAGTAACGACTTGTACAAAATGTAGATGGTAAAGGTACAGTCGCGACAAGACGTCTAGGCTGACGTTACGCAATTGTTTTTATTGTCAACATAATTTTCGATATTTAGTTGCGTTATAAACTTTCATTTTATGCAATTTAGTGCAATATATAATGCAAACATTTAGTGTAGTATAAAGTTTTATTAATCTCAGTTGCAGCTTATTAAATATTTTGATAAAAACATAATGAATTATTCATTTGTTCGTATGATGTAAGGGGTATGAATTCTTGCCACTATTATTCCACGTATTGCAGTTATTATTAAATTTAATTTGAAATGTAGGAGTTACTAATTTGACTAGGTATTTGTTTGGTTAAAAATTGCATAGTAAATTTGAAAACATGTAAGAAAACTATATCTTTTTTAACATGCTTCACTTTTAATATGTAGTAATAGTAAAGTAAAATTTAATAAACACAAGAATAGTATTTTGAATAGACTAATACTCTTTGCCCAGTCCGCCCCTGTCTAGCTAAGTCTATTTTTATTCAATTGAGTCACGACATACGATCAATATATCTTCGTCTCTATCAAACATATGGAAATAAAAAAGAAAGAAATATCTAATAAATAAGAGATACCACCACTACCATGCCACAATCGAATTCGATTTATTTGTTGTTTTGGTTGGTTGTTGATTGTTTATAATCAAAAAGAAGTGAAAGCAGGGGGTTTTTAAATACAAAAGCATATTCCACCTCACTTCGTTGCAAGATTTTGATTCGTTTCTTTTTGTAATCTCGAACACGGAAATAACGGGAAAAGCATAATTGTACGGACTGAATTTAATTTATTTTAATCCTCTTTTGGTCGTCGGTGAGGTCGGTCCAACAAAGAAATAACGTGAGTAACACTTTTTTTAAATTAAACTGACGCAATTTATTACAATATTACCCTAACAAATATTGTTTCTGAATTCCATTGTTTAATATTTGTTTAATTATTGTTTTATCATTTTAATTATTATTTTTTAATTTAAAATTATGTTTTTTGTTTAATACGCACTATATTTTTTCAGAATGAAGTTAGTACTTATTCTTGCTAGCATAGTCATAGGCACCCAGGCTATCTCATTCTTCGACCTGGTTCAAGAACAATGGACATCATTCAAGGTAAGACCTCTCTAGTTTTATTGTTACATCTTTCAGGTAAAAATATCAGAGGTAAAACTATTGAAAATTGTATTCATAGCAATTTTTTCACAAAATTTAAGATTCAGATCTAGATATTTATACTTTATGTATAAAAGAGTTAGCTGTAACCAATAATCTAGTGATTTATACCTGTTTGAAATAAAAATACCATTTTGTATAAAATACTAATAAAAGGTTGTCTACAATTCTAAGAATATTGTATTGTATGTCATCATAATGCCATTGGCAGAGTACTTAGAAATGAAATATGATACTCACATTCCAGTAATGTTGGAAAATAATTATTCAGCATTACATTACACATCATATTACATTTATAACTTTACTGCAATAAAAATATTGTATCTTCTGTTACATGACAATTAGACTAAACAGGAAGTAGACTAACAGTAACAATAGATTATTATGTTTAGACATAATAATCACAAAGTTTATTATGAAATCTAATTAAATGAATAAAAAATGTTCTCATTTGTAAAGTGATTTAAAAAAATGTATAAAAATAAAAATTTGCTGCACATATTATATTATTATTATATTGAAATGACTATATTTTTTATGTAAGGCAATTGCTATATACAGCATTATTTACATTTAATATATACATGTTATGATGAACAAACATTGAATTTTATGATAGTGTTTTGCGCATTATTTTGACCCTTTGGGTTATCATCGCAGACACAAGTTTTTGTCACATGAGTACAATTATCAATTACGATTTACTCAATTTCAATAACCTCTGAACCGAAAATTCATTTTTAACGTTCTTGCTTAATTTAATTTAAATTATTAAAGAATATGTATACAGGAATATTTCATTTATTGCAATTCCGAGAGGTAATTTTTCCCTTTTTCTTTACTAAAGAAGTTTTACAGCGGACAAGAGATATTATAACCATTATTACCTCATTTACGACAAAATATAAATTAATTATTGTTTTAATATAGCTACTTAAAGCTGTATGACACTACAAAAAATGTTTACATAATTATACATTTTTGTCGGTAATTTTCGTTAAAAAAATGTAAATTTTAGTTAATTTATGAATGGTATTATGAATAAAAATTATAAAATTCACAGTAAAATTATCATCATGCGCGTATTACCTGGGAACATGTTCTAAATTTTTATCGACAATCTTTTTTAAAATTATTTGATTGGATGTAACTACAAAAATAGCAAAGAATAGAATTAATCCAAAAATTCTGTAGATAATTTTTAGTGTCATACGGCTTTTATATTCTTATTGCAAAATTGAAAGTTACATTTTAAAACAGATTTTTTACACAGTAATTTTTTCACTTCTCCAGTTATATTCCAGTTATACAGTGTGTCTGTTGTACAGTGTGTGTGTGTGTCTCAATTTTGTTGACATACTCAGTTTCTAATTCTAACAAACTTTTATTAATATTTTGCAATATCTCATAAAACAAGGCACTTCATGAAAAAAAAAAAAATAAATCAAGAAACAATAAATCAGTGAAACTATCGATGCAACATATCAAATTTTTGTAATTTGCAAAGCCTACATCATCATGTTATGGATTTTGTTCCACAAACAAGCAAAACTGAATTGGAGAAACTAATTTTTTAACAACAGTACTTTTTGGCTCTTACAAAAGTTGTTTCACTTATCCAGTGACATACTGTATATATTAATTACGTATTACATCTAACAAAAAAACCGCGGTATTTCCAGTAACTCTGAAAAGAAAAAATATGTTTTCATTGAAATCCAACAAAACCACATAAAAATATACATATATTAAATAAGTTATTGGAAAAGATTGAAACATAAAATATCATACAGATATATAAAAAACAAAAATATATTCAATTGTTAGAAAATCATATTATATTACTACTAAGAATTTGAAATTCTTAGTTTATGTTTGTTAAATTCTAATATAGTGTTTGATATTTAATAAACCTATATAAAAATTTTCCTTGGTATTATGTTAAAACATGATCTGTTTACTTTGTCTGCCCAGTACTTTATCACTTTTGCCTTGTCAGTAAACATACTTCATTTGGTATTTTAACATTTTAACTATTTTATCAGCCATATGGAAATTTTCATGGAATATTACTAATTGGTTTCAGTATTCTAAAATATCCATGAAAAAAAGAGAAAGGGAAATACAGTATTTTATTAACAATTACCCAATGTATCTTTAAAGTTCTTCCATTTTTAATAGAAAATTGATAATTCCTCAGAGTGTCTTACTTTTAAAAAGCAGGTGCTTGAAAAGTCTTTAGAACACCTCATTTTGGGGCTAATTTTATTAGGCTATACTTTTTTTTACAGTAAGATTTATAGATATTTTTCTAGCTCCACCACTAAAATTAGTATGCAATGATTTTCGGTGTCGAATTATTTGCTCTCAAATACTAAATCTTTTCTCGTATCATGATGATTTTTTTTGTCAGCTGTTATTTCATTAAAAAATAAATAAAACAAAAATGAAATTCAATGCTTTGTATTACAGGAACGAAGAATTTTAGGATCCATATTGTATACAGGGCGGTTCAGAAATACTAAGATAAAAATTAAGTACAGAATCTACTTTTTTTTCTCATTTTTATAATTGTAATTTTTCAAGTTTTTCAAAAGTTAAGCTCAAATGAAAAAACGTAGAGGACCTTTTTTGTGTAAAATCAAACAGTGGTTTTAATGCACTGGCAAAGAATTTAGAAAAAAAATGGAAAGAAAAGCTTTTGAAATAACTAAGTGGTATTATGCATAACTAGCGTCCTCTGTGATCCTTGACAAAAGTACTTTCTTAATAATGTTAAGATAGACTCCACATCCCCATACCAAATTCCATAAAACAATAATTTTTGGCCTAATATCAAAGGGTTCTAAAAATTAGAATTTGGGGAAACAAAAAAAATACGGGTCAAATAATTTCTGATGTAGATTATATATCCATTTTGTTTCCTAGTATTTCTGAATCATCCTGTATATAGGAACCTTTAGTTTCAAAATGATGAGGTTCTCTAAAGACTGTTGAAGTACTTAAAAGTTGCACATGCTATAAACACATCTGTGAATAAAGACCTTCCAAATAACCCGTTTATTTTTGTGTATATTTATCTCTACAAAAATATTTTTCCATGATGCAAACAAAACAACTTTAAATCATCCATTTGCACATACATACTTAGAATTATATTTTTGGAATTAATCATAATTATTTGACTTATTAGATTTTGACGAATCAATTGTTGTTTTGTTTTTTGTTGTTCTAAATTAATTCTGTAACTTATTTCCCAACAGTTAAAATCGTTTAATTTCAATCGCTAATAATCCTTATTCAGATTACGCACAAGAAGCAATACGAAAATGAAATCGAAGAGCGCTTCCGCATGAAAATATTCATGGAAAATTCCCATAAGGTAGCCAAGCACAACAAACTGTACGCTTTAGGCCAAGTGAGCTACAAATTAGGCATCAACAAGTATGCCGATATGCTGCATCACGAATTCGTACACACCCTCAACGGCTTCAATAAAACCAAGAAATTGCTGGGTGGCATGAAACTAGAGCAGTCTGTAACCTTCATCCCTCCCGCAAATATTAAATTACCCACTGAAGTAGACTGGAGGAGAAAGGGTGCCGTTACCCCAATTAAGGACCAGGGACATTGCGGTTCTTGCTGGAGTTTCAGTGCTGTAAGTAGTATGACTGTTTTATGTGTATATTTTTTGTCTGAAAATATTCAATTGGGGCATTTCTTGAGTTTTTTCTTTTTTTAAATATTTGAACAAATATTTAAATAAAGTTGCCTATTAGTTATTTAATTTAAGGTTTTATTTATAATTTAATTATATAACAGTTCTTTATAGAAATATTTTAAATTTTATAATGTGCAACTTGTACCATTGTAATTTTTTGAGCCCTGAAGAAGGTTTTATAATATAAGCTGAAACATTGACAGTATGTAGAAAATTGATTTTCTGCTTTTATTATTTTGACCTGTTACTAGACCAATAAAAACTTCTAGAATAAAACAAAGGCCACAAGTAGAAACCATTTAATTTTTAGATATTATTTTGTAGAGGGCGTTAGTTACGCACTGTAGCGTAGTTATCTTTCATTGTAATATTTTATGCAAAGCATGGTCTGGATTTTGAATAACTAATTTCAAAAGCCTATTAAGGAAAAAAACTATACCAACGCGTGTTCCCCCACTACTGCTAATATTGTTCCGGCACTAACCTAAGTAGGCTTTGGCTTGCAAAGCTGATGCCGATGACAGCAAAAACCAATGTGATTTGTATTCAGTTTAATATTGTTTTGACTAACCTAAGTAGGCTTTGTCTTGTGAAGTCGATGCTAATGACAGCAAAAAAAAAACAATGTGTCTTCAGTTGTTAAAAAATCAATTTTATGTAGATTTTTTTACTAGGCTCTTACATCTTGCTGACATACAATGAAATTACATATTTTAAATTGAGGGATATGATTTGTTTTTATGATCATTAATTAATATTAAATTATTTATTTGAAATCTGGATAGAGCTTTGCATAAAAATATTATGATGAAATATAACTAACTATGCTACTGTACTTAACTGGTGACCTCTACAAGATATCTAAAAATTAAGTTCAGATTTTGCATTATCAAGCATCACCAAGGGGTCCCAAATTCAAGGGTGATCATTGCAATCTCAGAAAACTTGTAAAAGTTACAAAAATGTTTAAATTGTGGCAAAGTTGTAAAAGTGGTGCTTAATCAAAAACAAATACTTATGTCCGGAAAAAAATAGATTTTGAAAATTGGTTTTTACTTTTCAAGAGATTATGAAATCTATTAATCTATTTACACAAATTTTTTCTAAGGCATTTGACAGAGTAAATCACAATATTTTATTGTATAAACTTCAATTACTGGGAATTTGTGCTCCTCTTGACTGGATAGAGAGCTATCTTTCAGAAAGTTATCAAATGGTTAGATTTGGGAACAGCATATCCATAGAAATTGCAGTCTGGTATGCCCCAAGGTTCTCACTTGGGGCCTTTGTTCTTTAACATCTTTGTAAGTGATATTCATGTGTGTTTCTCCTATTGTAAATTCTTACTGTTTGCGGTTGATCTAAAATTATTTTTAGTTATAAATGATTTCGCTAAAATTCAGCATGATATCAGTAATCTTTCCAGCTGACATATCATAAACAGTATGGCTCTGAATCCATTCAAATGTTATGTGATTCTTTTTTCAAGGCCAGAAGTAAGATTGAATATAATTACCATATAAATAACACTTCTTTGCAGTCCGTTCAATCAATTTAAGCCTTAGAACTAACCTCTTTAATCTATCTTTTACTTTTAACACTAATATCATCTCTAAAGTGTTAAGAATGTTGGGTTTCCTTAGAAGAATCAATAGCAATTTGTCCAATATTAACTCTATTAACAATTCCACAATTTTAAGCGTTTTTGTATCTGTTATATTTTCCGAGATCACAACGGCTGTCCTTGAATTTGGGACTCTCTGTACATATGTTATAAATTCCAATTATTTTTAGACGGGATCATTGGAAGGGCAGAATTTCCGTAAAACAGGCAAGCTCGTGTCCCTCTCCGAACAGAACTTAGTGGATTGCTCAGGACGGTACGGAAACAACGGTTGCAACGGCGGTTTGATGGACAACGCCTTCCGTTACATCAAGGAAAACGGTGGAATCGATACTGAAGCCGGATACCCATACAAAGCAGAGGACGAGAAATGCCACTACTCACCTAAAAACAAAGGAGCCACCGATAAAGGATTTGTTGATATTGCTTCGGGAAGCGAAGACCAACTTCAAGCCGCCGTCGCCACCATCGGGCCCGTTTCTATAGCGATCGATGCCAGCCACGAATCTTTCCAGTTGTACTCCGAAGGCGTATACTACGATCCCGAATGCAGCTCTGAAGAATTGGATCATGGAGTGCTTGCGGTTGGGTATGGAACTGACGAAAACGGTCAGGATTATTGGTTGGTTAAAAATTCATGGGGCACCAGCTGGGGAGAGCAAGGTTACATTAAAATGGCCAGAAATAAAAAAAACGCTTGCGGTGTAGCCACGCAGGCGAGTTATCCGCTCGTTTAATTGCTGTGCGTAGTTAAGATATCCATTGTGAACAAAGTGGCAATCGGTTAAAGCGCTGCTGACTCTGATTATAAATAATTTTATATGTAAACTCCCTAGAATAAGTTTATGAAAGATATTCCTGATTTTTATTTTTTTTTATATTATAGGCTGTGTAACTGTTTAATTTTTAATTTGTTATGAATCTCAATAAAGATTTAAGAATTATTTACTCTATTATTTTTTCTGTACAGGGTGTCCAATTGTACTTAAAAAAAATTGAGGTGTGAGTTGGCCTTGAACAGGCAATTTTAACTATATTTCTCAAAAATGTACGTCCTATGGAATTTCAACTAAGTAGTAGTCTTTTGTTATTTTCATATTAATCTTAGAGATTTTCAAAACACATTTTTTTCTAAATTATAGCCATCAAACTCCTGCGTGCCTGTTTTTAATTTTTGTAATAAAACGGTCTTTCTGAGAAATTCTCAAAAATTCGCGGGAATTATTAATGATGGGAAAAGTCTCTACGTTTAGCCAAGTGCATCATTTTCATCATTAAACTGTTGCAGTTGATTTTCAGAAGCTCAAACTTTTTCAAGATACAACTTTCTATATTGAAATACGTCTGTGTCATTAGTTTTCGACTATTTTATAAAGGTCTCTTCTAACTACATAAGTATGTGCATTGCACTAACAGCAGATTTCTCTCGTCAGAAGAAAAAAACATATATGGACTGTACAATCAGATCTCAGATGCACTTTACAGTGAATTTCCTTGTCAGAAAATAAACAAATGTGAAACTGGTTAAATGTCCATGGGACGAAGACCATAAACAAAGAAAAGAACTCTAAACGTATCGCATTGTAATATTTGATGTCGAATTTCTTGAATTTCTATCTAGAATTCTGTAATGTGCTGTAGTGTGGCGACACCAATTTTAGTATTTAGAAACATAAACATCATGCCATAAATGTCAAAATTTGACATATGAAATTGAGACTGTAATAACTTATCTTTTAATAGAACCTAGGTACTTATTTAATTTAGTTTGCAAAGATACGTATTTTTTATCTACTATTTTAAAATTAAAAAAAAAAAAACGCTGTACCATATTGACTCCGAGAGCTAGTAAAATAAAATAGCATCTAGTGTTACGGAGCATGCGCATTCAATATAATTTAATGTAATGCGAAGTAATCTATCGCACTAGTTTTGTTTTCACTTTCTTGCTGTCTTTCACTTAAATTTTGTAACCATTTCTGATACCAAAATATTATCATGTTCAAAAACCACTAGAGCAAATGTATATTTCATTAACTCATATAATAAAAGGGATCTTGGTAAAACTCGGTTTTAATTAAAAGGCAACTTAGTGAAGCTACAGTTAAACTACAATAAGAAAATATTGATATTTTGACCATTAAGTATCGAGAAATACTACATTTTGTCTTTATTTACTGGTATTTTGTGACGTCACCTGGCTCCGATGGCCCCCAACCTAAGTTATATGTTTTGTGGCCCCAACCGTATAGTTAATAGACCGTGTCCTTATCTAGCAGAACAAATGTAGACGAAGAAGACGAATTTTAACCTTGAATTTGAATATAACTAACAGCGTTTGCATATCAAAAGATACTAATAGTTTTGTATTTACATTTAATAAGTAATATATGTAATTTGATTTTGTGACTACTTTTTCATGGATTAAAAAATTTACAACCCGTTGTCTGTTATTACTGCTGTTGGAAAATTGATTTCGTTCCCCGCCAAATATAATTTATACATCAGATGTCAGTACAACCATGACATTTATATTATTTAAAAAATAATAATGGAACATTCACGTGATTCAAAATTAAAAAATAATAATGATAGTAGTTCGAGTCTTGTAGCAAGTGGGTTAGTTAAAGCTAAAAACTCAATGAAGATTTCTAAGAGACGCAAAAGTTTCAAATCTCCACAGAGCAGTACTATAGAAACTTGGCTAAAAAAAGATTCGTCTAGTACCAAAGGAGATGTGCAATCACACCAAAGTTGTTCTAAATTTAAAAACGTAGAAAATGTACCTACAACATACAATAATCGTGGTGTAAATAGTAATAAAAATAAAGAACAGTTTTCTAGTTCGAGTGGTAGAGTAATAAAAAAGAAAAAGCGTGATGTGAAAAAAGTATTTAAGAAAGAAAGTAGTAATATATCGAGCAAGTCTGAAATTAAAAATAAATCTCGTGCCTTACAAGAAGTAGATATTACAGACATTGAAATGCTGAGCAAAGAAAGTATAGCAAGAAAAAAATTTAAAAATATTATCTCTTTGCCATGTACAAGTTCAGTTGATAACAGATTAAACAATATTCCCAAAAGTAATACAAAATCGAAGCATAATAGCGGTTCTTCTAGTTCCGTAATATGTAATATAAAAGAAAATATAAGCACACCAACAAAACAAAACGGAAGTCCGGAGGATTTAAGAAGATCGAGGAATCTAAAGTCACCAGTATTTACTGCAGGCACTTCAGTAAGAAAACTTTTTTCACATAGTTCTCCTGGTTCCACAGAATGTAATGCAAAAGAAGATATTCGCACACCAACAAAACAAAACAGAAGTCCGGAGGATTTAAGAAGATCGCCGAGGAATCTAAAGTCACCAGTATTTACTGCAGGCACTTCAGTAAGAAAACTTTTTTCACATAGTTCCCCTGGTTCCACAGAATGTAATGCAAAAGAAGATATTCGCACACCAACAAAACAAAACAGAAGTCCGGAGGATTTAAGAAGATCGCCGAGGAATCTAAAGTCACCAGTATTTACTGCAGGCACTTCAGTAAGAAAACTTTTTTCACATAGTTCCCCTGGTTCCACAGAATGTAATGCAAAAGAAGATATCCGCACACCAACAAAACAAAACAGAAGTCCGGAGGATTTAAGAAGATCGCCGAGGAATCTAAAGTCACCAGTATTTACTGCAGGCACTTCAGTAAGAAAATTTTTTTCTCAAAGCAGTTCCCCTAGCACCACAAAATGTAATGCAAAAGAAAATATTCTCACATCAACAAAACAAAACGGAAGTCAAGAGGATTTAAAAAGATCACCGAGGAGTCTAAAGTCACCAGGATTTACTGCGAGCACAGTAAGAAAACTTTTTTCACAAAGTGATGGGACCAATACTTCACTTAAGAAAAATACGCAAGAGAATAAATTGGATAGAGTACAGATTAAACGTAAAGAAGGTAAAGTAAAATCCAATAAATCAAATGAAATGAAGGAATCATCAAAGTGTAATCCAAAAAATGATATTGACGGTTCTAAAAAGACTAATAGTTCCACCTCAAAAGATAAATGCACGGTGAAACATACTAGAAAAGACGATTCAGTTGTTTCATCAACAAAGCAAAAGAAATACTCAGTGGATTTGAAGTCACCAAAACGTAGTACAGACACTTCATCTTCACAAAATAATAAACTATCTAAGTGGCTTACTAAAGATACAAAAAGCAAGAGCCAACACCCTAAACAGTCGGGTAAATCTTCAAAGCAAAGTGATTCTCGTGAATCTAAAACAGCACATAAAACTAGCAGAAAATATAACCAGCTGGATGTAAAAATAAATTCCAAAACTCCTAAGGAACAAAGTAAGGAATTCTCAGAAAAGAAAAGCACATCCAAGAAAAAAAAGGCCATGCAAACATTAGACAATTATATAAAAGAAAGTTTGAAAGACTCTAATAAAAGAAAATTTTCCAGAAGTGAATCAAACGAAAGCTACGAATTTCCTTCGTTCATAAAAACCACCAAGAAAATGAAAACCAGTAGGACCAGCGACTCTTTCAAAAAATACGGAATAGCCGTACCCTCTGTACAAGAAATACTTAAAGAAAAAGAGGACTTGGCACAATATAAAAACCAAGTTGAATCTTTTAAAGATATAGATGATAAATTTTTCGAACTACCATTTTCTGTGAAAGATCTTAAGAGTGAGCAAGTGATTGAGAATATATTAGACTGTAAACATTTATCAGATAATGACATCAAAGAAGGATTTAAAAAAAATTTAGATTATATTTCAGCTATTTTTCACGGTAAGGAGTACAGTGAGAGACATGAAAGATTTTTCGAGACTAATGCTAGGAATTATGCGTTCACTGTCAAAGATTTATGTTACAATACTAGTACCATTGTCTTTAGTTTTGAGCAAAAGGAAATTTTGATGTCAATGCTGAAAAAAGAGTTTGATCCTGATGACATGAAGACCTTGTACTTTTTTCAGGTGCTTCTACCTGAACTATGCTTAAAATTATTTATGGATACACATAATATGACATACGATGAGGCTGTTAAATATTTAGATACTAGACCTGTGGTAGGCTAATAGTATTTGTTACGTTAAACATATAAATTTTTAAAATGTAACTATTTTGTTATAACTATGTAAGTATACTTGAATAGTACCTGAGGTACATCTGTGTTTATCTTTTTCTAACAAGTAAAGAAAATGTCTGTAAATACCTTATTTGTGTCTTAAATGTTTTTTTTTATTGTAGTTTTAAAACTATTTATTTAAAATTTGTAAATAAATTAAAAAGGCTGTTGTAGTTAAAACATTCAGGGAAAAAATATATGTTATTCAACTAAAGTTTGTAGTTCTTTTGACTAATAAAAAAATGGTCACACCTTGTATATTCATTTTATAAATAGATAGAATACTTATGAAACAAAATGTCTTATGTAATAATTATTTTAGCAAATTCACATAAAATGAGAGCATACGAATTTCAGGGAAATTAGGAAATTTATTATTAATTTTTAACGTTTTTATTTAATTCTTATATGTTTCATACCTTGCTCCCTCCCCTTTCAAGCAAAAACATGATTTTTATGATTTGCAATTATTTTTTCTCGTGTTAGATTTTTTGTGGACGCCCATGTCTAGCGTATTCAATTTAAATTGTAGATTTGATATATATACAGGGTGAACCTTAAATAAGTACAAATATTTTAACTGCTGGTGTAGTTCGTCATATAGATCAGTCTAATGAAAGCCATTTTTAAAAATTTTTAATATTTACGGAGATATTAATTTTTTTTAAAAATACCCACATTTTGAGGTCCGCTATCATATGATGAAGCATATGATTTGTTGCGAGGTTGCCGTCTCATCTAATAAAAATATTACGTTTCCTTTAACGTAATAGTAAAGTAATATGGTTAATTGTTTTAAGCGTTAGTACAGTAAAATTGAGTATGTGGTATGATACGCAGCAATATTAACATAAATTTTAACTGCTTAACTGACCTTACTATAAACGATTACAAATGAATTTCCGCAAGTTAAATACTACCATAAAGTGTTTAGGAAGATATCACGTGATATTACTATATCCAGTGTTCAAAAATTATACATACACGTGCACATAAGCTTACCTGTTTGTTAAAAAATTAACTATTTAATCAGTAATCCACATTTCACAAGTTAAATGTCATTGTACACTGTTAGAAAGAGACACAAGACACAATTTCCTTAAGTTATTTTATGAAGAATAACGAAAAACTATAATTTTCACACAACATAAAATATTAAATTTAATTTGTGATAAATCAGTTGGAATGTAGTAAAAATGGATAATGAACAAATTCTGGATAACTATGATTGTGAGTAGATAATCTGATTAATATTTTCAATTTATTGGTAAGGTATAGAAATGACAAAGGGGAGGAGATGACCATTAATATTTTCATAAATAAACATATTTCAATCATTTTTTGACATGTCTAAAAATTCTAATGTAACACTGGCAACACTGTGGAATTTATATCCACCATGACTCCCGAAACAGCGGTCCTCAACAAGTTTTGTATTGAAAAATCACGAAATTTATTTAAAATTTGACTTTTTTATTCCTGATTTTTTTGTAAAAAGACTATTTATTAATTATGTGTTCTACACAATGAACTGTACTGCTGGTTAAAATATTTGTACTTATTTAAGGTTCACCCTGTATATTAACTTAAAATACCTTTCTAATACAGTAAAAAAATTAAATTTGAAGGTTAAACTTTGTCTTCATGACGCGAAAATTCTTGCGAATTTCGCAGATTTTGATTTAAATTATTAATGGTGGGAAAGTGTCAACTTTTCGCAAAATATGATTATTATCGCTTTTTTCATTATCTTTTCTTATGTGAAACAATGTGTTTCCATTTTTGCGACACGACCGCAACGGCAGAGTCGCAAGTATAGCCTCAGTCTTAGTAAGTTTAACTTGAGCTTCTGACAATCTACCATGACAGTGTTATGATGAAAATGATTGAAAATATTACAGTTGACAAAATTCAGTAAGGGCTGTGGCCTCCGATTTTACATCTTTGCAATTTTTTTACAAGTAGTGATATAAAATGTGTGTCTACATTACTGCTAAATACTTAAATATTTAATCTATCAAAATGTTCACAAGACATTGCACATTTTCCATTTTGGCCTTCATTGATAAATTTTTACCATTATATTATGGAACCTGGGTAAATCACAAAAATTGCGTATAAGCTTTGTGTATAAGGTATATTTTTATTTTTTCTGCTTTAAAGGCATCAATCTCCTCCGTTGGCTTTGAACATTGGAATTCGGATTGCGTTGTTCTAGGATTTTCAAGTACCAGCTCGCATTCTTAACAATAATTTATATTTAAAAATCATATTCGTGTTCATTATACCACTGCTAATTCATAATTTTAATAAAGCCACATTTTATAATAAAACAACGCCAGGCTCCCATGCCTATACAACCAGTTATACAAGCTATAGTATAAAATATTGCATCTATTCAGTTAAAATAACAATAAAAATTAAAGAAATAGTAGTTATATGACAGCTGAACTGAAATAATCAAAATAAGTGTATTTAAACAAAAAGCTCACAATAACAAAGGCAATTATAATGGTGGTGATATTCGATATATATCACTATCATTTATCGTTTAATTATATTTACAAATTTGTCGTTATAAGGTCATACGGCCACCTGGGATTAAACTTGTTCCAAATCCCAACAAATATTATGTTACATTACATTAGAAAAAAATTTATCGTTCATTCATATTAATATAATAGTCCCTGTTTTTCCAGTTTTATACGCTTATATTGACACCGGAAGCCATTTTAGGAATGCCTAGGCACCTATGCGAGGTTTAATTAATGTATGATTAATTACTTCAATGGATTTATTGTTTAGAGAATCCAAAGGAATTCATTTTATCCCCCCTTACTCGAAACCTCGCTTTTGAGATAGTAGATATATAATTAACAATTCTGCGGCAACAAACAGTTTTACTCGAATTTTACTTACGCATTGACCGAATAGCTAAAGTATTGATGCGTGAACAGTGTTTTATTTCTATACGACATGACATATAAGGTAAATAAAAAAAATGATATTTTATAGGTATTTTATTAATACGTTACCTACCATTTTAAGAGCTTTGGCCTTAAAACTTGTTTTTGTCATCTTCCGAGTTTTCGAATAATCTTGATTCAGGATTTTGAAAGTGAAATTTGTTACCTAAATTAGTTTTTACATACTATATATAATAAGTACGGATAAAGTATGTACGAAATGTACAAGAATAATTTCAAAACGAACTCAAAAACTGGATTATAATATCCAAAAGTACTATTTCGACCTGCTAAAAACATTGATGGAATCAATTTGTCTTATAGTAGTTATCAGATTGTACAATGAAATGACAAGTAATTATCTGCTGGGAAACATAGATCTTAGCCAGCAATAGATATATATCAATTATAGATATTAATAAATTAATAGATTAGATATGTGCCAACAATTCGAATTTGCATCAAGTTGATTCTGGAATAAGTGGTTTGCGTGATACAGATCAGGTTTAAAAACATATATCTCATTCTCTTCAAATTTTAGTTGATGAATTTAGAAAAATTAATATAATAATATGCCGCTGCCTCTCCCACACAAGTCTCCGACTTATGGGTTAATCCTTGTGATTAGAATGAGGGGAAGAGATAAAATTATTTATCCTTATTAGACTAGAGAAACTTTTTCTGTGGTTACTGATCGTAGAACACTGGATATGAGTTTATGACAGTTTTGTCTATGGATGTGGGGAATTCTCTGACCATCTTTCGATGTACTGGGGAATTCCATATCTTACGAATCATAGGAAAACATGTATGTAAATCGCGCAAACTTTATATGTTATAGTTTTCGAGCTACAGGGCGTTTCTCCATTTTTGGCTAAACCGACTGGTGCCCTTTTCTCGTGTCCCTTTCTAGCAATCTACAGGCACTTTTTTGAAATACATTCAATGACAAAAATAAATGTAATAATATTTTTAGTTTTTGTAAAATGACAACTTGTATTTTTTTATTTCAGAACACCCAGTATTTTATTTCAAAAACGGAAAGAAAAATGTATTCCAAAAATATACTTTACTTATTATTTGTTGGCTAGATTTGCAGGAAAATATTAAAATACCAACGATATTTAAGTTTCCTGACTGAGGACGCTTTGGAGCGTGTTAACACGTTTCTAATAAGGTTAAATGTCAAACTTGTTTGTTTTCAAAGCCTTCTAATTACGAGAATTAGTCTAGACTTGTGCGGAAGAAGGGACAGCATATTGTTATTAAATAAGAATATTTAATAGAAAGGTTCTTTGCAACCAATAGAAATAAAAGAAATTGTTTAATAAATGATTTAAAACCTCATAAAGCGCCTGGTAACGAGCAGAGGAGGTCAAAATAGTGTATAGTACTTTATATAAAAAATATTGCTATAGGGCTTCGTTATGGAGTTATCCGCCTTCAAAGAATTTGGAAAATAAATTTCAATTATAACTGTTAAGCCGTTGCCATGGCAACAATAAAATTTGGGCAATTAAAGTAACTGATAGTAATGGTCATTTCCAAGTTTAAACTGATGTCAGTATATAGGGGCAGACGGTATTATCCATTTAATCTTTGACAGAGTTCTCAAATCTGGCTTTTTTTTCATAATTCAATTCTTCTCTTATTTTGTTAAAAAAAAAGAAATATCATATTTCAATCGATACCATGCATCGTTTTAGAGATAAATCTTGTGTTAAATCGTATAACTACATTACGCCGACGTCTTCGCCGACGTCATTAGAAATCAATACCAAATATTTTTTCGAGTACAGCAGAGATGTTTGAGAAATTTCAGAAAATGCTTAATGTTCAGGATGCAGATATTCAACATCATAGTTAACAGTTCTATCTAACATATGTTACTTCAGTGTTTTCAAAATTTTAATTGTTATTAACAAAATGTGACCTTCGTTTCGTTCTTCATTAGTATCTCACTTATTATTAGACATGGATCCAATAAATTATTACCTATGACTATGTTCGGCAGGTAGCATTCTGTGCAAATATGTAAGAATATACAGAGTGTTTTAATTAATTTTTAATTAACATCCGCGCCCATTTTCTTTGGATTAAATTTGTTTTTCCACTATTATTCTCGAAAATCTCATAAAAAATCGTGCAACTTTTGTATTTCACATGTTTTTATAACTCTAGAAACAAAATAGTTAACATGTGGGTCAAAATACAGTGTATCACCCTGTACAGACTGTATACCAAACAAACACACAACGCTAATATGCTAATAGTAGGTATTTCTTGCTGAATATAATGTTTCATAATTATATTATAAAAAGCAGATACTTATAGCTGGCTATTCAACCTTATCCAATAAGTATTATTTATTTTATTCCTATAATTTCACAATTTACTAAACGTTATTGCTCCTGTTTCAATCAAATTGTATTTGTAAAGTACCGCAAATTTCAGAAACTATTAATATTTAAATTTTTCAATATTAACATTAAAATTACCACACCACTAAACATTATTCCAGTTTCAAATTTCTTGCCAACGGTTTAGCATTACTTGTTTTGACGGTCTTTTTAATAATTATATGCTTACACGTAAGTAAATTAAATAAGTTTTTCCCTCGGTATTTAAAGTACCATGTAGGCTACGTCAGTTAAAGTGATGAATATCTACATAAATTTGTACTTTGATTTTTGTCATTATTTCTGTTATTAATTGAGAAAAAGGGGCGTATCCATGGGGAGGGGTAATGGGGGTAATTCCCCCCCCCCCAAAGAAGCTTACTGAAATGAAATATATTACTTTATAATTTTCCATGTAATAAAACAGGGGTGAAGTATTTGTAATTTGAATTACTTGATAATCGCATGCAAACAATATTAAATTGTGTAATAAATAATATTTTTGTAAGTAATATTTAGCGTTTACTAATGTGACTTTTAAGCCTAAATTCTGTAATTTTGCTCGATTTTGCCGCATATATGAATGCTGAAAATACCTCTGATCTAGAAAAATACAATATTTTTAAATATGCTTTCGTCCCCGGCGAAAACTTTCTCTTTCCCTATTCTATTCATAAAAAATCCTTGCTCTTCTACATATACATATATATATATTAAGTTAGACATTTCAATTATTGATATGCAAGTAAAAAAAATAGAAACATTAATTTAATTTCCATTTTCTTTTATTTTTATAATACTGCTGCAATGCATAAATTTTTAATTTATATTTTATGATTGATATTAGATATTAACTTCTTTTATTTGACAAAAAGTCTTTATTTATGTTTAGTTCTTTAGTCTATTGATATTATAAGTCTTTACAACTTTACCCTCTTTACAACTTTACCCCCTACGAGATAAAATCATAGATACGCCCATGTTGAGAAACATTGTTTTATACCAGTTTATTGAAGAAAATTAGAAATTTAGGCATGACAATAACAATAAGCATAAGAAGTGGCACAGGTGCACGTAGGGGGTCCCAAATTATTGCAATTTAACCAAACATAATTATATACCAAGCTACACACAGGCTGAGTTACAGGTCTTCAAAATGGGGCCAAATATTTAAAAAAAAAATAATATTTGAATTATTTTAACTTGGAATAACCAAATTTAGTACATGATTTAGGTTTATTATTGTTCTTCTTTGACTATGATTGAGCGTAACCCCTAAAATTATACTAAACTTTTTCCATCGTAATAGAATCGATTGTCCATCGAATTTAGAAAGAATAATAATGTTCTGCGCATAATTTAATTTAAAACACTTTTTTAGGACGAGCAAATAATTGTCCTCAAAATTGGCCACCACGATCGCCTAGACCTCAATAAAGATGATTATTTTCTTTGATGAACATTGAAGGATTTTGTTTATTCCTCGCCAATTGAATCCCGAAGAGTAATAAAGTGTTTTAAATTAAATTCCTCGTGGGATATTATCATTTATTATTTTCATTATTTGTACATGTCCAGAGAAATTGCAGGAAATTGTTTCGAAAAATTGGATGTACAATTTGAAGCAAACATTAGAAATTTTAGATGACGTACTCTAATTAACACAAAAGCGTTTGCTGGAAACTGAAATTTCAATCAAATTTGTCTTTGTGCTATTATTGAGGAAATTATATGATAAACATATAATAGTTCCACAAAAATCCACCAAAATTTGATTAGCCGATCGCCATAACTCGATTTTTTTTATATAACCATTTATTATTATCTGCTCGAATTTATGACGTCAAATTCGTAAAAATTAATAAATAATAAGCAAACAAAAAACTATGTCATTGTACTAACCACAGCTGATATTACAAGGTGAACCTTCAGTGAGGTTATTTACTTATCTGGAATCTGGAATCACATCTAATTTTGGCGTTACATTTGTTTACAAATAACAATTAAGGTCTCAAATCTGTCACGATTAACAAATGGATTAATTGATTTTTAATTTATATTATAATCTTTTTTTCTATTTCGTGAGTGAATGATTGCTAATTGAATACTTAATTTTAAATGCTTTAAAAAATAATTACAATGTTACGGCGTGTTGCTCAACAGCATTGAAATTACCACTGTTAAATTACCGTATACATGTAACCTCAAAGCACTGCAATTAGATTTACTTTTTTTAGATTTTCTTATTAAACATATAGGCAACAAACTGGTCACAACGAAAGTTGCACCTTATTTACAAATGTTAAGTCAAATCGATTTATTTTCAACAAGGAATCTGTAATCTCATTTTTGCTACTTCATTTAAAAACACTCTGTGTATAAACTCAATGTGAGATCAGAGACAATACAGGAACATTTATCGAATCTCTTACAGCATTTTATTTACATCTTCAAAAATATGGCCACTCAAATGTTCGAAGGCGATCCAGTGAGATCTCCAATGTTCCAGTAACTTCATTCCGGTGTTCAGTTACGTCACATAGCCTAATGGATGTGTAATTGTGTTTCATCATTTCATCGTTGCTGTACGAATGACTCGCTAGTGTATATTTTCGATTTTGAAGCATATTTCTATATTTTTGTCGTATTTACTAACAAAAAAAGACTAGCTTAATGAAGTCATTTAATGATTTTTAAAACTCAAATTCACCTGAAGAAGCAATCCTTAAAATGCAGAAATAGGCCAGATCTCATTTATTGTGGTTAAATTTTCGAGTTCCCACTGTTTCAAAAGTGAAGTTAGATATTTATAGAGTGTTTTCATTAAACCAGGTTAGTAAATTTAGCTACATTAATTTCTTTAGATAATTATTGAATAGAGCTTTGTCTGTGGAATTGTTCATTAGCATACCTAGATGTTTGGTATCAGAGAGCATACATATGACTTCATTGATAGGAATTGTAGGAGATTTATATTAGCTTAAAATACCTTTCTAATACAGTAAAAAAACACTAGTGCCTTAAAGTAAATGTCAAATTGTGTACAAACTTATTGTATGCAATTTCATATTGAATCCAGAATTTTCTTTTTAATAAGTCCAAGTAGCTCGGTGGGTCGCTTAATCGATTTCTTTAAATGGATTGTTCTTTTCCATATTTTCTTTATACTTTTAAAGGGCAAAAATACACAACGTTTAAAAGTGACAAATCTAAAGCTTTGAAACTTTTCGTAAATGATGAATGATCATAAATAACTATTATATTAGGTATCTGTTGAAAGTATCATGGGCGAAAATTTGATGACTTATAGGTTGGGAGGTGGTATTAGTGTAATGAAGAAGAATTGGCAAATCTTGTATTATGTTTTAAACATGCAAATATCTCAGTGGACATAGAACTGTCAAAACATTTTCAAAAGCTGACTTATGTTTTTTGACATATTTTTAATCAGTTTGCTGTATGTGTCTGACATAAAATTTTAGCAAAGTGGGTATTGCAATTGAGATATGTTTCGCGTGGTAAAAAGGTCCAAAGTCCCACAGAAGAACAATCTTAATGCCTTTTTATTTCCAGCTGCTTCTGCCCCTCTTCCTATCTTTATTCGTATGCACGCAAGCCAAACTAACGGAGGATGAACTGAAGAATTTCCTCCAAAACACGTATGAGAAGGAGGCTAGTCAAAATTGTTACAAGGCGAATATCGCCGAATTCGATTACGAAACGGATATCAACAACCAAACTAAACAAGATTTAACAGTAAGTATTGTCGTTTTCATGTTTGATCATCGAAATTTGAAAGAATCGCCTCAAAGCATTGTTGTAGATTCAAAACGGCGAGTTCATATTTTTTCAATAGTGATTTCTTTCAGACTTCTACCGTGCTTGAAATTGCAGACTGGGTCAAGAATGTCTGGACTAAATATTTCAAAGACATCCAACCAAATGACTATTCTGATCCCTTATTGAAGAGACAGGTCCGTACGGTTTATATTTTGGGAGATGCAGCCTTAGAAAAAGAGAAACTGGCAGAGGTAACATTCTTTTATTGTGTCGGTATTGATTATACAAAGCGAGCTGTTTATAAATATCATGTATAGAAAAAGACAGATGCATGAGTTTTAAAAGTTACATCATTCAAAACTGCAATGACAATCTAAAAAAATAGATAAATACTTCATAAGAGTAGTGTAATTTTATTATTATTCAATTTATTATTCATCGAATTTGAAATTGCCAAACGTATTTTACACTGTTCTATAATATTAAAACTAATAAATCTACTTTTTGCTATGTTTTATTTGAATTAGTTAAAATAACGAATAATGAATAAGTAATATTAGCTACATTCGTCAATTGGATTTATTCGTAAATAAATGTATTCAATAATAAGTATCATGAATAATGTTATAATGCGAATAACCGCCTAGATGAAAATTTATTCAAATTGAGCTAACCTGATCTACTTTTTCTCTTAGAAAAAAAAACTTTATTTTATTGCAATTGTTATGGCTGATAAAATACTGAGTGATAACATTTTTAACATTACTGTAAAGCAAAATTATGTCAGCGTGTATTATTTATCAGAGACAAATTCTAGTCATGTAAGTTATGGAATGCAAAACATTTTTAAGATTACGTATGGCTTTAATTTTTACCACAAATAGTTGTTTAGTATTGCGTATACATGCATAGTGTTTTTCAAAATAAATATTACACGCGTATTGGTAAAATTGGAAATATCTCCTAATTTTAAATAAATTTAAATAAAGTTAAATTATAACCTTAGATTTGTCAGGATTCAGCTTCAATCTATGAGCAGCTGATATATTTAGCAATGTGTTTAAATCGTAATTAATAGAATAATAAAATAAAGCTACATCCACGACTCAACAGCTGAGATTATTTATTATTTATAAATTTTTAAAAATCTCTATATAAATAGAGAACAGCAAGGGTCCTAAAATGAAGTACTGAGGAAGCCCATAAACCATGAGCAACAATGATATCAGACATGTTAGAATTTATGATACTTGCTTAGTTCTATCAGATAAATAGCTAAAAATATAAGAAGCAGCATTATTAACAAAGCCAAACTACCTTAATTTTTTGCAGAGAATAGAGTGGTCAAACGCCTTACTGCAGTCTAAAAGAAGCAAATAAGTAATTAAATTAATGTACATCAGTTGCGTTATAAATTTCATCAGAAATAGGTGCTAAAGCAATAATGGCACTATGCTGGATCTTAAAACCGCGCTAAAATGAAGGGATAATGCTATTATCAAAAAGTTTTCATAACCATTTCGAAAACTTGTCGTAATAAGCTTATTTCTGGATTATATAATTGAATTGATTTAACCAATGCTCTGCAACTAATTTAAACATGATAACTGATATACGAGGTGTGGCAATTAAGTTCCGGGAATTTTTCAATGAAAAAACAAGTAAATTAAATTTTGCCAAAATGTTATTATCGACCTTCACAATAGTCTCCCTCTAACTATACACAACGATTCCAACGTTGCTCCCACGATTGGAATTACCCTAATCCTCCGCAGTTAACCCGTTCAGCACCACGGTTACGCTTCTTTGACCTCCTGTACGCCGCCATAATGAGTATTCTTGAGGTGCGACTTCTTCTTGGGGAACAAAAAAAAATCGCTGGGGGCAATATCGGGGCTATAGGGTGGGTGCGGCAACGTTGGAATACCTTTTTTGACAAAAACTCTTGCACAATGGACGAGGAATGGGCTGGCGCGTTGTCGTGGTGCAAGATGCAGCCGTTCTCAGCGAGTTCGGGTTGCACATGGCAAACGTGGGCCCGCAGCCATTCCAGGACGCCAACATAAAACTGTCCAGTCACTGTCTGGCCGGCAAGAACATATTCACGATAAATGATGCCGTGGATATCGTAAAAACCGATCAACATTGCCTTCAGTCGTGACTTGGACATTCTCGCTTTTCTTGGCCGCTCTCCACCCTTTTCCATCCACTGCTGACTTTGTTTACGGGTCTCGGTGTCATACTCAAATATCCAGGTCTCATCTCCAGTGACTACCCGACTCATCCAGTCTCTATCGTCGCTCCGAATGCGGGACAACAAATAGTCGCAGATCGATATTCGCATGTCTTTCTGTTCACAGGTGAGAACATTTGGCACCATATTTGCGCAAATCTTTTGCACATTCAAATTTTCGTGTAACATCTTGCTAACGGTTTCTTTGTTGATGTTTAACTCGTCAGACAACGCACGAATGCTTAGGCGCCGGTCAGACATGATCAGTGCACGCAAATGGTCAACATTCGCGTCAGTATCAGAGGTGACGGGAGCTCCTTCACGTGAATCGTCTTCTACCGATTGACGCCCCTCATTGAACCGATTTGCCCATTCAAACACGCGTGTGTTCGACATGCACTCGTCTCCATACACCACCTGCAATTTTCGAGGTTTCTCACCAGATTTCACTAAAAATTTATTCACAACACGTTGCTTGTAATTTGAGTCACTCATTTTCACGACGCCACTAAAAAAGTTACATCCAAACGCGCTATCGACTTCAACCTTGGACTGAACCTAAAAGGAAGGTCTCCCCTCTATAGAAAAACGTTGACGAACGATGCAGTGTTGCCAGTTTCCGAGTTGTAACTAAATTCCCGGAACTTAATTGCCGCACTTCGTATGGTTAAAGTCAGCTGATAAAGATATGAGGAAATGAATGTACTTACAAATGTAATTAAGTATCTACTATTAGGGGTAGAAATTTGATAAACAAGTACATGCATAAAATATATCTTCCTTAAAACAAAAGTTGATGAGTCCAATACTTATTTCATTTTTGCATTAAAATGAAGAATATTTAAGTGACAAATTTTTGGGGATAGAAACTGTATACAAATCTTTGCAGCTGACAAATACCACGAGTACGATGACTGGCATATATGGCACTGGAAAGATATGTCCTTATAACAATCAGCAGTGCGATTTATCAAAAAATGGGCTTGGATTGGAACCAGGTATAAAGAATCATTTTAAACTTCTTTATTATTAAATAGGACATTTTATTTCCAGATATTGAAAGCATTATGGCAAAATCCACCGATTACGATGAACTGGTGTATACTTGGAAATCTTGGAGGGATGCCACAGGGGCTAAAATAAAAAAATTGTACCCGACATACGTCGCATTGGCCAATGAGGCCGCGAAAGCTAATAGTAAGTATATAAAAATAGTTTTTTTTTTATCTAGAATGCGAAATAGAGTACTTTTGCGTTTAAGAATAGAAGTTATTTTAAAATATCCGTTTCCAGAACGCAAAGGCATTTTGCGTTCAAGACACAAACAATGATTTTTTCGAAAACTGCAATAAAATAAGATAATTGTGTTATATACAACAATTTAATTTATATTTTAAATTATTTGAACCGTATTTGACTCAAGACAGTTTAGGCGCGGTCATAACGATAGCAACATAATAAACAATAAAAATTAGTTATTTGAAAAAGTAATTCATATTCTAAGAGTGTTTAATTCAAAATGTACTTGGAAAGGGGAGACGAGCAATTCTCAAGTATTGGAAGCGGCACAAAGTGCTTTTACAATTAATCTTCAAGAAAATCATCGAGATTGCCCACAACAAATTTATTCAAACATAAAATTAAATCTTCGACGTTATTGTCATTATATTCCATGTTAAAAAGTACACTTAATGCCAAAGAAAATGTAAATATCAAGAGATTTCTAAAACTGCCATATTAAAATAGCAAATCGGTTGGATACCGTCCAAAAAAGTCCGTCCAGAATTCTAACGAAAGAGGAAAATGAGAGATTTTTACAAGAAGCACCTGATAATAGATTTTTGCTAGAGAAGGTAATTCAAATTAATATAAATTGGACAACTTTTCAGGTCATTTTAGTAATTGGCGATTTGAAGCTTTCAGAAGAAATGAGCTACTAAAGATAACGATCTATGATATAGAAGACAAAGATTCAATTATTATTATAAAAATTCCAGATTCGAAAATTCATACTCATACGAGATGTTTTGTGACTTCAAGCCCAGACCAAATGAAGATATACAGCAAATACTTTGCTTTACGTCCAGCAGTTGCTGCAAGTCGAACATTCTATGAAAAATAAAATTTCAATAGTAGATAAATTGTTACTATCTTCAGCAGAGCCTACGAAACTTGCCAATAATACAAAGTGCACAGTAAACTTACACACAACAGCAGCCTCATTGATCATACAGACGGAAACTCTACGACTGTCAGCATTGGATCTGGCACAAAAACTCATTGAAATATCGGCACATGCAATTGTAATCATCCTGTTTATTATTGTTTTGTATTGAAATGTTAAATTACTTAAATTGTATATTGTTTAATTAATAGAATCATAAATAAGATTAGAAAAAATGACAAATTATCATATCAGACAATTGTTTTATGTTCTATAACGTTCTATAAGTTTTCGGCGTTTTAGAACATGAAAATATTTCGCAGCTGGGTGACAAAAAGGACCCACTTTGTCAACTGAAAATTTTATGAAAATGTCGACTTTTGATGACAGTTTTCGAAAAACATATTTCTGTCTCCGATTTTCCAACAAATAAGAGTATCAATAATAAAGTAGAACAACGTATATTTTAAACATTACATCACAAAATGGGCAAAATACTGACTTTGTTGGTAGATTTCAGCGATAGAGGTGCCTTCTGGCGCTTTGCCTACGAAGACGACGAGTTTATCCAAAACATGGACGAGCTCTGGACCAAAGTGGAGCCCCTATACCTCGAGCTGCACAAATACGTCGGCAGGAAACTCAAGCAACGCTACGGCGACAGACTTAACACTACCGATGGCTTGATTCCTGCCCATGTATTCGGCAACATGTGGGCCCAGTCCTGGGGCAACATCGGCGACTTGGTAATGCCCTTCCCCAACGTCAGTAAGATAAACATGGATTCCGCCTTGGTGGAGCAAGGTTACACCGTGTTGAGCCTGTTTAAAACCTCGGATGATTTCTACCAGTCTCTGGGGTTGCTACCCATGGGGATGTGTTACAACGAGAGTGCTGGGGCGATGATAAAGAAACCTACAGATGGCAGAGAGGTCGTTTGTCACGCTAGCGCTTGGGACTTCTGTGATGGCCACACTTACAGGTGATGTGAAATTAGAGAGTGTTACGTTAAGTCGAGTTACAAGAAGCGATCTACATTGCAACAGGTACTTAATGCAGACCTCTCGCCCTGGGTGACGAGCCATTAAATCTATGAATGACACTGCAGGAAACAATCCATTTAAGTACCTGCTGCAAGGTTGCTTCCTGTAAGTCGAACCGCCTAGGCTGAGCAGGAAGTAGCAGATCACTTATATCTCACCTGTACTCAGTTTATATGTGAATAAACATATGAAGGAACAGCCAGTTCAATTGTCGTTCATCTTATCTATGGCATACTGTCTGATGGTGTGGCCGACAAGGGTTCTTGGCTGTTCACACAGATACTGCAGGAGTAATTCAATTCCGGTCGGGGTATTAGTCCGCGGTGTAGTTGTTTCTTGCAGTTTCATTTATAGATATAATAGATTAGATCTTTTATAAGGGAATAGGACGTTATACTTTGCGACATTAAGCTTGAGATAATTTAGAGTGCATCAATCTTCAACGTGTTTCAAATTATCATATAACCGAACACAGTCGGCCTCAGAGTGAATCTCATAGTAAATTTTTAAATCATCTTCATACAGGAAGCATTGTACATCTATAACATTAACTAGGTATATCATTTATAAAAACATTAAATAACAAAGGCCTCAGGTTGCTTCCCTGAGGCACTCCAGATGAAGCTACGTATTCAGTAAATTTAAATCCATTGAGCATGACGTACTGTTTTCTGCTCCTTAGATAAGAAGTGAACAGATTAATTAAATTTAATTACAAACCACACGATAATAATTTCTATAACAATAAGTCATGATCAAGTCTGTCGAATGCCATCGACAGGTCAGTGTATTCAAACATAACCTGGGACTGCTTGCCCAGAGATTCAGATATAAATTGTGTGACATTTACTAAATTAGTGGTGGTAAAACGTCTTTTTATAAACCCATACTGACATGATGATATAGCCGATAATGCAAAAGAATTTCAAAGACCTTAAAGAAATTAGAAATAATAGTGATAAGTCTGAAATTCATAATATTAGATTTATCACCCTTTTTGTAGATAGGATAGACCTTCAATAATTTCCATATTTCAGGAATTGTTGTCGTTTTCAAGCATATTATATTAATTAATACACTCAAGAGACGAGCAAGAACATATGCACAATCGCGTATCATAAATGCAGCGATACTGTCAGGGCCTGTTGTTAATTTGGGTTGTATTTGCTTCAATGCATCCAGTACCTTAGTCTCAGTGAAATTACTGATATTTTCTTTTTTCTTAGAGTTTTATTGATGGCGGATTTTAAAAAATATATGTTCGCAATCAACTTATGGCGCTGAGGAGTTTTATATAAATCACCTGGTATATCTGTTTTCAGGTTAAAAATGTGTACAGAAGTAGACTTTGAAGACTTCATCACGATCCACCACGAAATGGGGCACATCCAATACTACCTACAATATAAAAATCAACCTTACGCCTTTAGAGAAGGAGCCAACCCAGGCTTCCACGAGGCGATTGGCGATACCATGGCCTTATCTGTAGCCACCCCGAATCACTTGAAGAAAATTAATTTATTAAAAAATTATACGGAAAGGTAAACTATTCATTATAGCTGCTCATATCAGTTCAGTTGTCAATTATACGTATGTATTTTATATAGTTATGAGGCTTCCATCAATTCTCTTATGCATATGGCTTTGGAGAAGGTAGCTTTCCTACCATTTGGACTGCTCATCGACAAATGGAGATGGGATGTATTCAGCGGCTCTGTACCAGAAGACAAGTGGAACTCCCATTGGTGGGACTACAGAATGAAGTATCAGAAGGTCAAACCACCTGTAGAAAGATCCGATGAAACTGATTTTGATCCAGGCGCAAAATTCCATGTGCCTGGAGATTCCCAATACATTGCGTAAGTTATACTGAATACAATGAATATGTTAACACTGACTGAGCCTGTTTTAGCTATTTCTTGGCACACATTTTGCAATTCCAATTCTATAAGAGCTTATGCATAGCTGCAAACGAATATGACCCAGTAAATAAAACTGTTCCACTTCACAACTGCGATTTCTACAAGTCTATTGCGGCAGGAGACAAGCTGAGGTAACTTCTAGTTGAATTGCACCTAGGTTTCGAATTTTTATACAAAGGTACCTTTTCTTCTGCAGGGCTGGTCTTCAGCTTGGATCTAGCAAACACTGGAGTGAAACCTTGGAGATCCTTACAGGTACCAAAAAGGTCAGTGCCGACCCTCTTCTCGAATATTTCGAACCACTTTATAAGTTCTTAAAGGCAGAAAATGAGAAGGCCGAACCCAAAGTAAGAGTAAATATTTTTGTCCTATTTTTGACACACATCAGACCCCGTGCTTTTTCTAGAGACAAACTAGCATTGACCAGTGAAAATCCTATAGCTAATGTTACTGTTGACGGAAATAATAGTGTCAGTAGCAGATGACGTAAATATAATAGTAAATTTTAATGTAATAATCCTTAGGTAATCATTTATATGTATGCTTGGTAGAATCCATTTTTAATAAAATTTAGGTAGTAAGTGCTGACTATTTTATTTTGTTCTCTATTGCCCATAATTTCTAAAGGGTTACTTTGATTAACTTGATATTTGGGAAATCAAAGCAACTCGTTCAAATGTATTTTTGTACATTTAAAATTGAATCAAATATTTTTTATTATACCAGGACGGTCGATATTATGTTCTAAAATTTACGCAACTTTGACAGAGGTGTCAAATTTGAAATTTCGCCCTAGCAGGCAGATAGCCCTGTTACTTTTCTACCAAAAAGGTATACTTCACGACTTATGAAAAAATGAGCGGTTGTCAAGATAATTAAATTTTTGTATTTTCTGTAAAGGGGAATTAATTATCGCAATATTATAATAAAATTAGTAGGTTGCTAAATGTGGCAGGACAGGTAAAAGGTGACAAGCATTAAGGCAGCTTAAAATTAATTCCCCTTTTAGTGAAAAATTAAAATAAAATAATGGAATTCTCTTATGAAGAATATACAGATATTCGCATTGCAATTCTTTAGAAGCTCAAAGAATTTACTCGGAACGATTTCCAGGTCGGAATGTACCAAATCGGAAAACTTTTCAAGTATGTGATCGTCACCTAAGGGACACAGGTATTAATGAATAGAAATGTAGTTCCAAATTTATTTTAACCGTTCGCTATAAGGAAGCATATTGCCAAGACATGGTGCCCCTAGACGTGCCAGAAACGCAGAAATTGATAACAGATCTTGGATCAAATAGAAGCAGATCGGTCAACAAGCCTACGAAAACTTTCAAGGCAAAATGGAACCACTAAGTGGGTAGCTCACCAGGTTCTAAAAGAACAATTATTGCATCCTTATCACATTCAAAAAGTACATGCAATGGGACCGGAAGCTTATCTTGCAAGATTAAATTACTGCAATTTGTTTTCGCAAAAACAAAGAAACAATCTAAATTTTGTTGGATCTGTATTGTTTACGGATGAGGCAGGTTTTACCCGGGACGGAATAATGGATTCCCATAATTTACATGCATGGTGTCATGAAAACCCTCATTTAATTATTTAAGGCAGCAAAGACTCATAGTTAATGTATGGGCAGGAATAATCGGTAACCAATTAATAGGCCCCTTTTTCTTTCCGGATAGATTAAACGTTGCCCGATATTTGAATTTTTTACAACACGATCTAAATCTACTACTAGAAAATATGCTATTGCAAACAAGACAGGAGATGTATTTCTTGCATGATGGGGCACCGCTCCATTTCAGTCGTGAAGTTAGAAATTACCTCAACGCAACATTTGGTGATAGGTGGATTGGGCGAGGCGGACCACACTTATGAGCACCTAGGTCACCAGATCTTAACCCCCTTGACTTCTTCTTGTGGGATTACCTAAAAGAATTGGTGTATTCAACTCCGGTTTATACAAGAGAAGAGTTGATGGCAAGAAGAGAACATCATTGTAATGAAATTAAACAGAATCCACAAATGCTATTTAGAGTGTAACAAAATAATCTGAAAAGAATAAGGAAGTGCATTGAACTAGATAGAGGACATATCGAGCATTCACTAATGTAACCTCTTTTAATCAATATGTTTCATTCTTAACTTTTTTCTGTTGTGTTGTGTCCCCGGTTGTGGCTATACACAAATTATAAAAATTTAATTATCTCGACAACCGTTCATTTTTTCATAAGTCATGAAGTATACATTTTTTGTAGAAAAGTAACAGGACTATCTGCCTGCTAGGGCAAAATGTTAAATTTTACAGCTCTGTCAAAGTTGCGTAAATCTTAGAACATAATTTCGACCGCCCTTGTATAATAAAAAATATTTGATTCAATTTTAAATGTACAATTATACACTTGAATGAGTTGCTTTGATCCCCCAAATTTCAAGTTAAACAAAGTAACGTTTTAGAAATTATGTGCAATATTAATTTTTCAACTTCTTACTTTGAGTGACAATAACTCCTCTACAACGGCACCTAGGTAAAAAGTTTATATGAAGTACTAGGACTCGTTTGACCTGCTCTATATAATCCTTTATTTTTCCCCCGTGGTTGTCGGATACCCTGTATATTTTTTAATGGAATGCTTTGGATATTGTTGAATTATTCTTTTTTTTTCTGATTTAAAAAATATGACATGTGATACTTGTATTGTAATCGTTATTGAGTTGTTGAACATTGAAAATTAATAAATTATTAAGAAAACTGCATAACATTTTTTTCAATTATTTCTATCAATTTCAATGGGAAAACTGCATGATTTTTCCAAATACGTGCAGAAAAACAATTGTATTATTTTCATCGAAATGGCGATTGTTTTGGACAATATCGTGCAAACATAAGCCTAAAAACGGTATTTAAAAATTTAGTCTTACCACACCCCCACAAAACGGTCACCGCCACAGAGTAGATCTGTGACGTCAGACGCTGTTCCCACGTGCATACCCAAATACAGCAGTGTACTTCAGTTCATATCTGTATATGATTTAAAGGCTTTCGAACAACGTATTACATACTTTTAAAAGAGTTAATTTATCGTTTGTGATATTATTAAGTGTTATTGTGTTAAATATACATTTTGTATTGAATAAAGTTGCAAAATAGACTCGTAAAATGAGCACAGAAAGTGCATCTCACCGGGCAAATGAAAAAAGTATTGCATTATGTCATTATGTATGAATACAACATAGAGCGCTTAATAAAAAAATATTTCACTGCCAAAAAATGAAAATAAAAATGTGGTATAGGGAGATGAAGTGCGACTAAAGAAATCATTGCAATATTGTTTGTTTGTGAAGAACATTTTAAGTTTAACCGGAAATACATAGGTAGGTAGTTTTAAGATCGTCGAAGAGAAATTAAATCAGTAGTAAATAGCAATAAAAAAATATTTTTTCTTTAGTTTTATTGGGTTTTTCCCACACTTCTAAAAAAATAAAGATTAATTAAATAAGCCCTTGCGCCAAACGGATCAGTCAAGGGTTATTTATGAACTATGTTTGTCTAACCAAAAAATCTCACACTGAAAAAAGCAGATAAGTAAAAAATAACAAAAATCACATCACTATCGCGAACTTTTGTATTATTGACGTTTCGAAAAACTCTCTGTTTTCGTTCTCAAAATAGTAGTAAAAATATTAAACATATGTCAAGTTTGACAGTTTAAAATATGTTTATCTGCTTCCATAGAGATGTTAAATGATTTTTATTTTATTGTTACTTACTTCTTCTTGATACAACTGTAGCCAACAATGATCAATGTTTACTGAACAGTTTGAAACACACTTATCTCCGTTCAACAAAATAATCGCGGTCTCTTTTAATTTTCTTTTTGTTGCGTTATCTTCCTTCTCTACAATTTTTGGCGAGCCCCATTGAATCAAATGACCGTTTTCTCAAGCGTGTTCGCAAATTTTGGATTTTTCAAATTCCCGTCTTTTTATATAATTTTTGTTCCTCAACTCTAACATTCATAGGCCGAGACGTTTCTCCAACATAATGTTTATTGCATTCACAAGGTATACTGTAGATGCAATTTTTTGAATTTTGTATATCATTTTTTGGACTTTTTTTAGACAAAAATGATCGTAAAGTATTAGTTGTCTGAAAAACTGTTCGAATATTAAATTTATTACCAATTCTTCTTAACTTTTCTGATAATATAGGAATGTATGGAATTGTTATTGTATAATTAGTTTCTTTTATTGGTCTTAAAGTGTTAATTTTATCTGTAATATTTTTGAATGTTCTATCAACAAAATTTGGAGGGTATTTTTTATTTATTAAAACATTTTAAATAAATTTTAGTTCGTTATTAAAAATATCAATGTTTGATGAAATTAATTTTGCTTTATCATATAAACATTTAACAACACCTTTCTTAATATCATACGTTTAATATTTTTACTACTATTTTGAGAACGAAAACAGAGAGTTTTTCGAAACGTCAATAATACGGAAGTGCGCGATAGTGATGTGATTTTTGTTATTTTTTACTTATCTGCTTTTTTCAGTGTGAGATTTTTTGGTTAGGCGAACTTAGTTTCAAAAATAACCCTTGACTGATCCGTTTGGCGCAAGGGCTTATTTAATTAATTTTTATTTTTTGTGTGGCAAAAACCCAATAAAACTGAAGAAAAACTAAAATTATGCCACAAATAAATAGCTTCAGACAAAATAAAAAATTAATTAAAAAAAATTAATAAACGTTAAATACCATTATTCATTACTTTTATTTATTATTTTTCAAATTAAAACAAGTAGTTTAATGTGAAATCAGATGGCATAATTTTATAAATACCACAAGTAAAACCGAACCAACATTAAGCGAAGTTTCCTAATATATTTTTTGTGAATTTTGTGAAATCCTATTCCTTCGGAGGTCCTAGTATGAACATCACTCACGTGGTAAACACAAGTGGTCTCTTCTGCAAATCTAACTACAGCAAGCAGTTTTTATACATTTTTTAATTCTGATCGTGATGGTGTGATTAATTCTTGTTAGAAAATATAGTGTTGAGAAATATTTTAATATAGTTTTCTCAGTTCGCTTCGTTTAAAATCTGTTTGGTATCACAGAAAATATTTCTAATATGAGATTCGTACAGGTAAGTCTATCAATTATCTTTTTTACAAACAAATGAGTTGATTATACGTGTAGTCAAAGTAGCACGACATTTTTCTATTCCTTCTTACATACTTGCAACTTTAAAAAGTATTATACAGTTTTCAAATTATTGTATTCGAAATCACACAGCTCAGCTCTAATAAAAACAATAAATATTTTTCGAGGTAGGTACTAAAAAGTGTCCTGTCGCTTTAACTTCTATGGAGTGTGATATCTGGAATTTCATCAAGACACTAAGTGTTTTCTTATAATATATTTGTTGAAAAAAAAAAACGAAAGCAGCTTAGTTACCTACAAAAAGATTAAATATTTTCGATGACATACCGGGTGTCAACGAAATTATTCGAAGTCGTAGAAGTCAGAGCTTTCTAGACATAGACTTGAGAATATGCATATACATACAGGGTGAACCTTAAATAAGTACAAATATTTTAACTGCTGGTGTAGTTCGTCATATAGATCAGTCTAGTGAAAGCCATTTTTAAAAATTTCTAATATTTGCGGAGATAATAATTTTTTTTAAAAATACCCAAATTTTGAAGGCCGCTGTCATAACCAACCTAATGAACCATATGATTTGTTGCGAGGTTGCCATATCTCCTCTAATATAAATATTAAGTTTCTTTTAACGTAATAATAAAGTAATATGGTTAAATTCTATTTTGAAAATATTTGTTTGAAGCATAAGTACAGTAAAGTTGGGTATGTAGTATGATACGCAGTATTATTAACATACATTTTAACTGCTTAACTGACCTTACTATAAACGATTAAAAATGAATTTCCGCAAGTTAAATACATACTACCATAAAGTATTTAGGAAGATATTACGTGATATTGCTATATTCAATGTTCGAAAATTATACATAAACGTGCACACAAGCTTACCTGTTTGTTAAAAATTATTAACTATTTAATCAGTAATCCACATTTCACAAGTTAAATGTCATTGTACACTGTTAGAAAGAGACACAAGACACAATTTCCTTAAGTTATTTTATGAAGAATAACGAAAAACTATGATTTTCACACGGCATATTAAATTTAATTTTCTCCACATAACCCCAAATGAGTCAGTATTAACCATTTCGAATCCAGAACCATAAAGTGACTTCGCACTTTAATCAGTGAAACAAATTTTAAAAATAAAGGTATACACAATATTAAATAACAAAATAGCAGCTTGACGTATGCGTTTAATATCAAGAAAAGCAAAGACATTTGTGTAACACAGGCAACACTGTGAACCACACGTTTAATCTGCAGTGCTATGACTCATAAAGGTATGAAAGTCAGCGGTCCTCAACAAGTTTTCTACAGAAAAATTACAAAATTGATTTAAAATTTCACTTTTTTATTTCTGATTTTTTTTTGTAAAAAAAACTATTAATTATGTGTTCTATACTACTGGTTAAAGTATTTGTACTTATTTAAGGTTCACTCTGTATATGAAATTTTTCGATATTTGTCACATTTCTGACATTTTCGGTTTCGTCGAAAATGACGCAACTTTGAAATTTTAAGTGCAGGTGATGCAACTTATCCCAACAAATTTGGAAATAGATGCGCCATGAAAATACAGTCAATATCGTAAAACATATTTTTGTAAAATCCTTATAGTTTCCAAAAAAATAAATACATAAATTGAAGTTGTAGTATTTTTAAGCTTTACATCGCTGGGTTACTGTAGTCTCTAGTGTCATCGTCGGTTGCGAATACTGAAATCCTGAATTTTAGTAATAACGTTTGTGCGATAGCGTTTACATTAGTTTTTCAAAAATGAGAGTTGATAGATATCGTTTTAATTTATGGTAAAATAAGACAAAATGTTTTAGCAGCTTGCCGTCTGTAAGCAGAACGATTTCCCGGTAGGCATGACGATGGAAGTCTGTAACTGTCCGAAAGTTATTTAACTGGACGTAGTCAGGTTGTTGAGCTAGGAAGTGTCGTTTCTCAGAGAAGTCGATTGTGCTGTGGGGTATCTCAAGGTTCCATTCTGGGACCCTTGCTGTTTTAAAATATTCTAAAATTCACATGTATGCAGATGACACGCAAATTTATTACTCTTTTCCTCAAAATGAGTACGTATTAGCAAAAAATCGTCTAAACGACGATCTAAAGATTTTATGTACAATATCAGGGCAGCACAATGCTAATTGCTATGCTAATTTTTGGTAACAGGAATATGAGAAACACACTTAGGGATACTTTTAATCTAGAAATAGGTGGGCAACAAATAACAGCTTCAGATATGGCCAAAAATCTAGGTGTTATTTTGGACAGCGCTCTCAGGTACCGTCAACAAGTTTCTAAATATATTCAGAGGGCATATGGAGCTTTAAGATGTTTGTATCCCCATAGAGGATATTGAAATATTGCCACTAAAAAGATGCTGTGTGAGGGTCTGATTCTTTCGCAATTTAATTACTGCTCTCAATTATATGGACTCTTTTTGGATGTGGATCTTTCTAATCGCGTTTAAAGGATATAGAATGCATGTTTGCGTTTCATTTTTGACATAAGAAAGTTTCAGCATATTTCACACAAACTAGCTGATATTATATGTTTAAATATGACAAATTGTAGAAAATTTAATTCGCTAACTCTATATCATAAAATTATCATTGGGCAAAAACCGCCATATTTATATAACAAAATTACATTCAGATGTGATGTACATCATATCAATATAAGAAATAAGGGTTCCATCTCTCCTCCTATTCACACTACTCCTCTTTTTGAGAGATGCTTCACGTTTGATGTCTATCGTTTGTACAATTCCGTACCTACCGAACTCAAAATGTATCCTTCATCCATGTTTAAGAAATGTTTAAGAGATATTCTATTTTCAGGTCAGTAGTTATACTGATTTGGAAGTATAGTGTTGCTTAGAAACTATTATATTGTTATATTGTTTGTATCATGTTGTTTGCGTCGAATATGAAATATTGTTTTGTTTCTACCTTATCTACCAGATATATATGCTATTCTTCTCTAGGTATGAACAAGGGTTAAGTGGTAGAGCACAATTTTGTGACCTTCCCCTTGTAGTTTTCTTTACCTGTATATACATATATTTTTTTATTTTGTTATACAATGCATTTTTTTTTTTTATAATGAAAATAAAGACATCCAGGGAGGTCCAGGGCGTACGCGGCGTATTGCAGCAGCAGAGGAACAGATTTTAGAGATTGTTGAAGAGATCTCTCTCTAAATAATCTTGCAACGTCGCGAATGTTCGATGTAAACATATAAAGCCACGTATACACTTATAACAGAACCTCGCCGCACAACTTTAACACGACCATGTGGGTGAGACCCTGTAATCTCGTCACGTCACATTACAATGATCATGAATGTTCGTATCGAGGTGACGTATCGAGATTCTGTTACAAATGTATGTGTTTTTAATATAATTATGTGGTTATTATTCTTTGCATTATTCACCTGAAGACAGCGGCAATAGAAAATATGTTTAAGTTGTTTTTTACATTAATTTTCTTTTATATTTATGAGTTATACTCATATGTTAATCAATGTATGGTCGAAAAGAGGGTGTAGCGTGTAAAGCACAAGGGGGGGGGGAGTATATTTCGGTGCAGAGATGTGTTGATGATAGTTAGGACGTAAATATATAAAAAGTCCCCACCCCGAGCTCGTTAGCTTCAGGGGGAGAGGATAGAAAAGTCTACTTTTTTAGTTTTTCGCTTATAACTCGAAAACGTTGTATCGTATAGAAAAAATATTTTCTTAAAAATGAGAACTTATAAAATCACCAGATATCTAGGAAACGATGCATCGAGAACTAATCTTATAGAAAATTTTATGAGCTCTCATTTTTATGTAAAGAATTTTTTGCTTCGATTATAGGCTTTCGAGTTATAACAAAAAAAAAAACAAGATATAAGACCTTTCTACTTCCCGCCCCTCTACAGCGTACGGGCTAGGGGCGGGGACTATTAATATATTTGCCTAACACCAACACATTCCTGCACCGAAATATTTTCCCCCCTCAATGCACGCTGCATCCCCTTAGTTGCTTAGACTATAATCCAACACAGTAGTGACTGCTATCTCACTGACTAACTAATTTTTAGATCTCGGTAATATTTTTCTTGTTTATATTACTTCGCGTCGATGCGACTTTCGATGAAGCTAAAGTATTGCTCCACAAATGGTATGAAATAGCAATATCTCAAGCCTGCTCTATAATGGCTAGATCCCGTGACGCTTACATAAAGGACCTAATGAATGATACCAAACGAGATACTTATGTAAGTTAACGTAACTCGCTTTATCTGTCACAAATTTTGAGCTCTTTATCACATTACAAGACTAAAGGTACGATTTTGGTGGTGCGACTGTGGCTGCGGCTCGCGGCTGCGACTCGTCGCCGACCAATAGGCAGTCTAAATGCTGCAGTTGATGAGAACATTCAGACTGCCTATTGGTTGGTAACGAGCCGCAGTCGCGAGCCGCAGCTGCAGTCGCACCAGCGAAACTGTACCTTAAAGGATCGCTCAGACCAACGCGGCAAAGGTGGCACAGCAGCGCCAACGACACTTCAAATACGCGGTAGTGGTAATAGTATATCACGTAACGATAGTTGTAAGAAGCATATTATGCAAGAATGAAAAACTTTGTCTATTTTTGATGTCTACGAATATTTAATAGTAACATGAAAAAAGTACTCAAGGGAACATTTTGTTATAGATTATTTGAAATTGTTATTTCGAATTATAATTATTTATAGTAACTGTATAGTTATTAAATACAAAATGAGTCTCGTTTGATTCGCTGCTTGGTGCATATGACACATATTATTTGAGGTAGTTAAATTTTTATTTGTTATGGCAGATGTTATTTTTGTTGAATTGTTAGTTTTGTTATTTATAGTCTCTCTTTAAATCTAGTAGGTTACCGCCGGCATCAACAGGAATAGTCGCCGACGACCGTCGATAGCAGTGCCCCGTATAGACGTCAGCGTCTGCAAGTCCAAGATATGTAGATATTTGCTTTGATACGCTCCTTAATTTATTTATACCAGTGCATTTTCCATTGACATAATTTACAAAAAAAAGTAAATTTGTAGTATCTTTTGTTGTAGAACGTATACAGATAAAATATTCTGATACAACAAAAAAAAAGTTGTGTCTTAGTTTTAGAGTCAGGGATTATAACAATCAAAGATTTCCCTGTATCTTCCATAAGTTCAGGTTTTATGTTTTGTGGTTCCTGCTTTCTACATACTCCACTTATGCCAATCATAAGAACAACCTAAAATGACAAATACAGGGTTAACTATGATTAAGTACAAAAATTTTAACCACGTGCTCAGGAAGGCCTAAAAGACAATAAAAAAATTATTCCAGAATTTTAGCTGAATATTTAAAAAATGGGGCAAAACCCTCTTTCGTCGGCGCCTATGATAAGCAGCGACTGAGATGGCTTAGATCCATAGATAAAGCTTATATCTGTCAACAATATCTACCATGCGGTCGTCTTTTTTGCAGCATTTCTAAATGCAGAAACGACAAAAATTAACATTCTTACTAGTAATAATACCTGATAGGTAGGTAACAGTTAATCCAGTTAGCTCCACTATTTTGCATTCGTTTTCCATTGTTTTCTTACAAACTGGCAAAACTATAACATTTTCATTAACCATTATTCGCTACCGATAAAACACACTTCCTGTAGGTACAGCTAGATAAAATGTCTATTTATTATAACAAAATCTAACGAAAGGAGTCCATAATAGAAAATTTTTAATGTACCCGCGGTAGTCTTGTCCCATAAAAAAAGAAAACCATAGTATCTGCACCCAACACAAATTTCCAAATTTAATAACTATAAAACGTTTAAAAATTAAAAAATGCACTAAAAACTGAAGAAGAATACAAAACTACAACGTAAGCACAGGAATTAAATTATGACTTAACTGGAAATTTTACGGTCGTGTTGCTAGTTGCTTACGTTACCTACTGTAAACGTGTCGCGGACAAGGTGCATAGGCAGCATTAAATAAGGACTTAATATAATTCCGAAAAACATTTTTTCGCTTTATAAATAAGTTTGGAATTTTTTTAAAGGGCGATTCCGTTAATTCTTAATTTTCTCTATCCCCTCTTAAAATATTTGTGCTTGGTCATAGTTAAACCTGTATATGTAAATTTCTAGGTATTTCTGTATAAAAATTAATATATCTTACCTGCATAAACAAATATTGCTTATCAGATGCATTTTTTAAAAAATCATTAAAGTTTTCAGTTGTCAAAACCTGACAACCCTGGTTGGTTGCCGACAAGGGGTCTTGGCTGTTCAGATACTGCAGGAGTAAGTTAGTAGTTCCTGCAGTATCATTTATAGGATTAATGGCGCGTCGCCCAGGGCGATAGGTCTGCGTTTGAGTACCTGCTGTAATGTAGGTCGTTTCTTGCAAGTCGAGCCGCTTAGGCCGAGCAGAAAGTAGCAAACCACTTATATCTCACATATGTCACTTGTTGTAAAGTGTGGTAAAGTCATCCTCAAGAAAATGAAACGTTGCCGTGTCGCCTTTACCGCGATGGTCTGACGGATCATATAAGAGTGTCTAAAAGCAATTTCATGAGAATCTATTAATTTCAGATAAATAATACTGGTTTTTTATATCAAACGCAGGATCACTTCGCTTTTTTGTTAGCACAAATTCGTTTGCCATACTATATTGAAGAACCCCATCACCGTCACGAATATATGGCAGCTTTAGAAGTATCTAACTTTGGTACTGATGAGATGATGCTCAAGGTATAATATTTTCTTTTTTTGCACTATATTTATTTCTTAATAATCAAATATCAAAGAGCATGTAATGATGACTGTAATTCACTCGGGTGATTTACGACACTTGCCTGCGGCTTGTACCGTAACCTTCACTTTCGTGAATTCCAACCATTATATGTAATTAACAGTATTTTGACAAACCATTCGGTGTAAAATTTAAATTAATATATTGACATTCATAACACATAACACACAATGAGGAAATTGCATGATTTTTCCAAATACGTGTAGAAGAAAGCATGTATTATATTAATCGAAATGGCGTGTGTCCTAGACAATTTCGTGGAAAAATAAGCATAAAAACGGTATATAAAAATTTAGTCAGGCCACGCCCCCACAAAACGGTCGCCGCCAAAGCGTAGACCTGTGACATCGGACGCTGTTTGCACGTGAATACCTAAATACAGCAGTATGCTTTAGTTCACATCTGTATACGATTTCCATACTTTCGCAAAACGCAGTACATACGTTTAGAAGAGTTAATTTGTCATTTGTGATATTATTAGGTGTTATTGTGTTAAATAGACATTGGTATTGAAGAAAGTTGCAAAATTTACTCACAAAATGGACACAAAAAGTGCATCTCATCGAGGAAGAAGTATTGAATTATGCCATTATGTACGAATAGGGCGTCTAATGAAAATATTTCACCGCGCCAAAATTAAAAAAAAAAATGTGGTGTATTTTTCATTTTAATGTAAGTTTAATTGGAAAAACAAAACAGGTTTAAGTTTATCGAAAAAATTAAAATGTAAAGAATCAATTAAACTTTTCTATTAGGCTACCAGAATGTATACAGGGCGTTTAGAAAATCAATAGTGAAGCAAAATTACACTTTTTGTACTGTATTAAAATGGTATTTTACTGTATAAGAAAGGTAAGAATGGATGTAATTCAACGCTGGTTGGTGTGATTTACATTCAGATTCTGACGATATACCGAGCGATATCAAAGAAATGGCAAGAAATGCCATATGTTCACTGATTCCTAAAAAAATTCGAAGCGGTATATGACTTGCCTTATGAAAAATTTGACAAATATCGTGAACAGAAGAAAGTCAATGAGAATAACAAAATTACACTGATTCCAAATAACAAGTTCTGTATTTGCTCTTACCATTTACGTGATGTCGAATGTTATTTGAGGCATTTATAAAATTTAGCTATCTGACTTTACCACATTATACAGTGCTTTCGAAAAGTAACGAATAAATTCATTATTTTTGAAATTGAGAAGTCTTCGAAAAAATTCCGTGGCACGTCAATTTTGTTTTTAAAAAAGGCACTTTTTGACATACGACCCATATTTGAGACGTCATCGTTGTTCGAGATATGACGTCATAGATAATTTTTTTAAATAGCAACCCCCAATTTTGGCCATGCCATTTGAAAGAGCGTGTCATTCTATATACATACATCATGAAAAATTATGGTGTTACATAACAAAAATTTCAAGAAAATAATGTTTGAATATTTTAAAATTTAATTTATGAAAGATCACGCTGTAATTTCAAACCAATTTAAAACTCATGCAACTTCCCTATTCAGAACTGTCAAAACACCTTCGTCACATTCGTGGTTCAGTTCATAAATTTAAAAAGGCAAATGAAATTTTAATTATTAAACTTCCACGATCAATCGGAAAAATGTTAGTGTTTGGTTGGTTTCCACATATGTGATTCGAGTTCAATTGCTAACACTGGAGAATTTTTGTTTTGTTAGTCCTTTTCCGATACTGTCAAGAATTTAAATTTGGCGACAAAAGTGTGATTACTCAGTGATCACAAGTGAACAATATTTAATCACTTGTATAGTGCATTATGCATGTACAATCGCTTGCGCTCTTTAAAATTAATTTTGCGATTTATTTCGAACTGCTGACATATTTGTAATGAACTTTAGTATCAACTTTTAACATTAGTTATTAGCCGCTTCACTTACCAATTCAGATTTAATGAAATTTCTACTCAGAACTTCCAGAAGCTCAAAAACTGTTTTGAGGGAGTGCCATTATTTTTGCAAAAGCATGTACATACATCGTTATACTTGAGAAAACCGACGAATATATATTTTATATATATAGGACAAAACACCTTTGTATTTTTTAAATTTATATACTGTGATTCAGAAATAGAGTTAAAAAATGAAACCTTGTATTCATCTGGGATGTTTCATTAAAAATATACAGGGAGTAAAACTTATTAAATTATTTCTAATATTTTAAAATACTTCACAAAATAATACCTATGTAATTGATATAATTTGAAATTCTTCACATTATCCAAAATCTGAAGACTTCCCAAAATTTAGATGGTCCAGTGGCGGAGATACAGGGTATTAGTGATGATTCTTAATAAAATAGTACGTCACTGCTTTATTGCAACAATCATAATATTTTCGGATTCGCTTTTCTACAAATGAGTAATTACTGCTTTATGTTTTCCGGCAAAAGCTTGGTATTCGAGTAAAACTTGAAAAACTCACTGGAAAACATTTTTGGTTTATTTTTTGTTTTAGGTTATTGCAACGCATGCTAACATGCAAAAAATGTTCTACACAGCGAAAGTATGCCCTTATTATAAGCAAAATTGCAATTTAACAGAAGAGGGACTTAGTATAACAGGTAAGAGGTTGTTATAATAACAGATCATTTTCGAGGAAAATGTCAAAAAGCTGTGGTAAAATCAACCAGACGATTTCTATAATAGCACTTATTTATCAAGTGAGCATGTGTCAAACTCTGAGTTCTTTCAGTGATATGTCATTTTGTTTAATAGTATAACGGTATATTGTTTATTTCGTGATTTTAATAGTAATTTGTTACTTTAGTGAATATTGTACACTTGTAAGAATTTTATTCTGAAGTCTTACATAGTACTACATAATAGGCACAGAAACTTATGCCACTTAATAAAAAGATATAGGAAGTAAAAAATTTTAAAATTCAGGTGGCATAAGTTCTCTGAGGGTTTTTATGGCAAGGCTCCCTCGAATCTCCACCTTTGATTGACATATTTGCATAGAAATGTATTAAATTATTCTCTTCAATTAATTACACTCTCGAAGTTTCGGCGATCTAACTCAAACAACTTCAGACATGATTGAAAAATTATGACATTTTTTAAAAATAAACGTCCTTTTTTTAGAAACTATTAACTTTTTGGCTTGAAATTTGCCAAAGAATCACTGTCTTAATTTATGATATAAAATATATCATGTATATTATTTTAAGTGCCCACAGCTGTGCTAGTTTACAGTTCATGAAATTTAATTTTTTTAGAAATTGAAGATGTTATGGCTGAGTCTCGTAATTATGACGAACTTCTGTATTTGTGGAAGGTATGGAGGGAAGCTACTGCTGGAATAAAAGAAATGTTCAAATTTTTTTACATTGAAGAACCTAAACTGAACAGTATGTAATATTCTTATTTTGCGATATGTTATATTATTGTTTTGTCTTGGTCTTATAAGGAGCTACTTTCCGTCTTGCGTCTTTGATTTTGATAGCGTCATACGCAGTACCAATGGACAAAATGATAATGTTTTGGATTGTATAAATCAAGAAAATTTATTATTTAAGCTTAAAGTATACGGTATACGCGATTTGGCACACAATTAGATCTCTTCTTTTTTAAAAAATCGTAAACAGTATGTAAACTTAACTTATACAGGGCGTAAATAATATCAATTCCGAATTCGGCGAAATTAATGTTAGGGTATCACAACTACCCCAAGGTTCTGTATTGGGTCCGATCTTATTTCTGTTGTGCACAAACGGGCTTAGCACTTTAATTTCGAATACTTTTCTTAATTTAATTCAATTAAAATTATTTCTATTAGATAATTGTTTCTATAATTTGGAAGAATTTTATGAATTTTATCATTTATTACAAGTAATTTTTTTCTTGTTTCTTTTATGTATGTAGATTATTTCTGAATCATTCCTATACAAATGTCATTTTGAATGGATTTTTTTCATAAATTTGAATTTTACCTTAAATTAACTGTGTTTAATGTAGACACTGCAATTTTTTTTATATGGTTTTTATAATGTTACTACTCTAGAAATATTTAAACAAAAAAATCAATAACATTACGGGTAAAAACTTACCCGTAATATTTTGAATTAAAAAATCTAGTATATTTTCATGGACCATCCTGTGTAATTCTTCTTTTCTGTAGATCCGGCCAATCTGTCAGAATATCCGCACGTTGTCGACACTAGTGAAGAAAAGGTTAATTCCTCTCTACCTCTATGGCACAAAGTAGAACCTTTCTACCTAGAACTGCACAAATACGTCAGTAGGAGGTTGAAGCAGTATTATGGCGACAAACTGGACATTTCCGATGGATTGCTGCCCGCTCATATCTTGGGCAACATGTGGGCAAAAAGTTGGTACCAGATTGAGCCTCTGGTGCGACCATTTCCCAACGTGAGTGACGGAAACTTGGAAGCTAATTTGAGGAAACGTTATAGCGTGAAAGATATCTTTAGGATGGCAGACGAATTCTTCCACTCGATGGGACCATGGATACCGCTCATGAAAGAAGCCTATGAAGGACCTGACCAAATGCTCACCAAGCCGACTGATGGAAAGGAAGTTATCTGCGCTCCTAGTTCTTCTAGCTATTGCAATGGAACTTACAGGTATGCTTTAAACATGGATCGCGCAGATTATGCCTGCAACGTCTATTCATGAAGGTACTCATGTTATTTAATGGAACATCGTACACTAGACCTGCAACAGCACGTACCGTCACCTGCAATGACCGTCAATGCAGGTCGTGTCGGTGACCTGCAATTTTTATGCCTGACCAAACTAGTCCTATGTAAGGTCAGGACTGAAGTCAGAGATTAATTTCACACTTTAAAAATATTCCTTAAACAAACTGAAAATCATCATCATATAACACTGCCGTCAGAGGACACTGCCCTGCAAAATCTTATGTATTGGTGCTGTAGGTGAGGAGGATCCTAGAGCTCGAAACAATTTTTAAAAATGATGAATTTCACCTAACAGCTTTTTTTTATTGAATGTGTCAACCCAAAAGTTTCTCATTTTCCTGACTACATCCTCCTCCTCTTCATACAACAGCGCTAAAATAAGCATTTCTTCTTCCGAGATACATTTAACTACTACTTCAAACTGTCTACCACTCACAGAACCTGCACAAATAATTGTTAGACAAGTGTGCGAAATCCTGAAAGTTTGTACTATGCTGATCCATGCAGGCATAATCTGTGCGACCTTTTAGACTGATGAAGTTCAACATTATTGATAGGTAGTTGAACAAATAACAGTATTACATTTTCAGGGTAACAATGTGTGCTAAAGTGGATTTGGAAAATTACATCGACATACATCACGAGCTTGGCAACATACAATACTACATTCAGTATCAACGTCAATACTACTTTATGAGGCGGGGTGCTAGTCCTGCTATTCACGAAGCTATTGGAAAAGCGATTGGTCTATCTGCAGCTTCTCCACGACATCTAAAAAAACTTCAATTGTTGACTGACTATCCAGACACGTAAGCATATATCTTTGGCATTGATTGACGCTAGGCGTAGTAATGAGGATTGAGAGAATTCAAAATACCAAATGCATTATTATTTTCCTAGGGACAATTTAGTTAGTTTAGTTTAGTTAGGGACAATTTTTTTCTGGAAGCGTGATGAAAATAGAAAGTGATATGAACATTTATTCTAATGAAAGATAAGCTTACAACATGAACATTTGATCTAATGAAAAAGAACACAATCGTTCTATTGCATAACCTTTGCATGGTAAAAGTCATTGTCCATTGATAACAAGCTACTTTATATTGTTCTACTTTCATTTCTTATATATACTACCTGACAAAGAAAGGAAACACCTATATATGTTCATTAGATTTTAATAATTTTTGGTGTATAGTTTCGGGACCACTTACTGATTGAATTGTTACATTTTCAGCAAGATCAGAGAACCTACTGAAAAAATTGATCCAATAGTGTATTGAGAACCCAGAATTCCTAATATACTCATTGATATGCCTCGGATCTAATAAGGTTGTCGATAAGTTCTTGGGGTAAAAATCTAATTACGTAATTTAGATGAAAGATAAATATATATTTAATATAAATTAAGACGAAAGATCATTTATTGAAATGACATCTAGATAAGATAAAAGATGATCATATTTTACCTAGATGATTAATCTAGATAAAATAAAGTAGATAATGCACAGTACTGTATATTATTATATTCTGTTGACCAAAAATTAACAATACGTATGCTGACAAATGCACATATATTTCAACTCATTACAATTGCAGATACGAATCCTCCATTAATTTTCTGATGAAAATGGCGCTGATCAAAATACCATTCTTGCCATTCGGATTGCTCGCGGAGAAATGGAAATGGGATATCACTAACGAAAAAGTGCCTGAAGACCAATGGAACTCACACTGGTGGGAATACAGAATGAAATATCAGAGGATCAAGCCACCCATTCCAAGATCCGACGCCACTGATTTCGATCCCACTTCGAACTACCTCGTGGTGGGGGGATCAGCCCTAATGGCGTAAGTATTCGAAGAAGAAATAGACCAAGAGCCAGTGACGATTTTAGTGAAGAAATTTTAAGCAGGCTAAAAATTTATGTTTAAGTAAAGATTACTAAACGCTAAAATGAGTTTCCATGAATCATTTTCATCTGTCCTTACAGGAAGTCTACGCACAACTGGAGGTCTGTCAATATGTTAACGATGGAATTTAAGTTTTAAATAAAGTCTTCTTCAGAGGACAATGTAGTGTTGCTGGCAACATCCCCACCATCAGTTTAATTTCTATGAAATAAAGATTTCAATTTAAAGTCGGTTTTGTTTTTGCTGGTTATGTGCAACTGTTGCTCCGCTGGATAGTTGAAGTTGGAAATTTTGAACTTCACTTGACTTCAACAGTGAAAAGAGGGGAAACGATTAATTTCATTAGCAGAAAATGACGTGACTTTGTGTTGCTGGCAACACTACATCCTCCTTGAAGGTAGCTTAACATGCCATTTCTATCACCTAAAAATTTCAGTTGCTTAAATGCAACTAATGTAGTTTTGTACTTTATGGCCATCTATCGGCACTGGCAATAATTTTTTATTATATTAGACAAACGTAACGTTAATATATTAAAAAGTCAGCCTGCCTGAAATACGTCAAGTAATTTTTTTTCACTTCTTTCAACAATCAGGGTAGATAAACTCGGCCACGCACAACTTCAAAATCGGCCATTTTCCATTTAGTAATCTTTACTTTAATTTAAATTAAGATTGTAACCTGTTTGAAATTTCTGGCTAAAATCGTCACTGGCTCGTGGTGTAAAAGTATTTTTTTTGTTTAACCGTCACAAAAAAAATGTCATAGATTTTTTTACTGTCAGGAGTCTCTAAGGTTGACATTTTGCTCACCGAGAAAAAAATGGTATCTTAGCAGCAAAAGTATTCACTTTTAATTCTAGGAGTTAAAGTTAGACACTTTTAATCTTTATAAAAGTTTATTCAAGAATATTTACAATAATTTTTGTTTATCCACATTGGTATTAAATACACCGTTTGAGCAAGTATTAAAAGTAAATAAACCACTAAAACTACCACTATCTTCAGTCTTGGAGCAATTCTCAAAGCAGTCCGATAGGTTTTTATTAATTGTTATATTATTGTCAGATGTGAAATCAGAAATGACAACGATGCTTGGTTTATCATTACAACTATCAACTTTCAGTATTCTTTTCACAATATTTTCTTTATTCAAAAGTGTGTCTACAATGCAGTCTTCTGCTACAGTATTCGATCTCCATCCTCCGTGGCTTTTAATACAAGTTAGGTCACCACCGCCGTCGTCTAAAAGGATAGCAGACGTTCGTCGTTCTAGTTGTCCAGCTTTAAAAATTTCGCCACTTTCGCGAGACGGCACTGATTTTATGAATACCGACCACCCTTCTATGTCACTTTCCATCAATTCGGGTGGACGTAAAGCAACATATTTTCGATAAAAAGTTAAATAGTTGTCTGCCAACACAGCAAAAGAACTTGGTCTCTTGGTTTTTGGTATTGGAAATTTTTATAATTAAGACGGGTCTCACATTTTCAACATTATCAATTGTTAAATTGACTAATCAATCAGGCATGCCTGCAACCTCCAACATTAGAACGATCTATAAAGAAGCTTTTTAAAGCTTTAAAAATTTTGTTCTTTTATTTTTAAAGCATTGACCTTTGTCATCAAATATAAATTATCAAGTGCAATATTCAAAAGGCAATCAATGTCTTTGTAAATAGTCGCAATTTTTTCGGTACATATCCCTCATTTTATCTCTCGAGAAAAGCACGTAGCTTTGAATATTTGCTTATATTAATCCTGAATGCATTGAATATTGTGGCCAAAGCGGCTTCATTTTATTTGCTAAGTTTGAAAGTATCCATGACTACATCAATAATTTGAAAGCACAAATTAATAATTAAATGGGAGTTTCGGTTGGAGAAAAAATTGAATGTTTTTTTCGGATTAAAGATGTATGTTTTGCTGGTCACAAAAATGACACTTTTAATCCTAATATGACAATATACTATAAATTGCATTATCTCTTTATATTACAGTGATTTTGATGCTCACCTCATCGAATTTCAAATTTACAGAGGCTTATGCTTAAGGGCTAGGGAATATAATCCCGATTTATATCAATATTGTCCACTGCACAACTGCGACTTCTACAACTCCAAAGAAACGGGTGGAAGATTGGCGTAAGTTGACATACAAAATATCTGTTTATTATTGTTGTTCGAACCAAAGCAACTGGTTTCATAACTCAGGTTGTTTTGACAGTTGACAGAATTTAGATTGATGATTGATTGAGAATGAAATATTATTAATTATATATTTTCTTATCGTTCCTAATATTAGGGTAGACAGAGTGGAAGCAGGTTTTCCGCTTATGCTAGTGCCGAACACAAACTTATATATGAAAACTATGAAAGTTATAATTGTATATTTATGCCGACATAAAAACAGTAGGTTACAGCAGGCACCGTCGGGGGCTGTCATTAAATGAACTAGTTTTGAAGTTTTATAGTAACGTGAATATTTGGAGATATTTTATTGCTATAGTTATTTATATTTATGTTGATATTTAAAATAGTGATTTTCTTTGGTTTTTTATTAAGTTCATAGGGAGTTGAATATGTTATTGCCATATCTACATCTTCGAGAACGAAATAGGTACATAGGGAAGTGCTATGAAAACTCGATCTACTCAAGAGATCAAATCTCTAGTTACATAAATTCTTTAAGTCTGGGGTTTTTTATGCCCAACAGAAATACTTACCTATTGAGTTAACATCTATCTAAGAACATGCACCAATCAAATCCAAACCCATCACTGAAAATCGCATCAAAATCGGACTAGTAGTTTTGGAGATAAATGGCAACATTGGTTGGCACACACATTCTCTCACCCCAAACGCATATACCGTCTCCGTTCCGTCGTGGGTAAACCGTAGCTGAATAATTCTTCACTATTTTTAATTTCATTCGCGTTACCCTCTCCAGATCTTGATCTATTTAACTCTCAACTTTAATTTTTATTCAGTCCCCTTTTGGCTAATATATATGTATTTGTGAACTTTATTAATTACTAGGTGACCAGGCAAACGTTGTTTTGCCATTTGAATTATTTCTAGTGAATACTTTGGCAGTTAAATAAAAAATAACTAACTTATTGTAAGTGTGTGGAGATGTGGTATATGACTAAAAGAGGAAGCACTGTGAACGATGACGGCCTATAAGAATAACAAAACACGAAATATTCATTTTTTGAATTATTTCGCGTGCCTGCAATTTTACTTGTTTGACGGCCCAAATTAGCCCCTTTACGTCTTGTTGGCATTGTTCACTGTACAAAAAAATAGCCATATAGTAAAATAATAGCCGTTGTTGGCGGGAGCTCGTGACACGAGTTGCGTACTTTTGAGATTATGTAGATCACTTAATTAACTAATAATGAGAACTACTTACACTTAAAATTAATAATTTTATTAATTAATAATAAATTTACTTAGAAGGTGAAATGATAATTGTAAACGTCACTATTACGCTCGATTCATACACAATAATAATGGTCGAAAACTGTGTAGGGAGTGAGAGAAGGCTTATTGTAAGAGAGACAGGAGACCGGCTTCGTTCTCATCCCTACTCCGTGCTGTTTACTGGGTGAGAAGTGACACCGGTAGATGCCTGGGGTGCTATTCTCGGCAAGTGATTGTGAAATGCGTATACGTATTTGTAGTCTCATATCGATATCGGTATTCTTAGCCATTCGCATAGGTTACGTATGCGAATTGAATACGACCACTTTACAGCGAGCGGAATTTTGTACTCGTTTTCTATTTACGTGCGTGTTTGTGTTGACACTTGACAGGCGAAAACAAGAAATATGGCCGAATTAGTTCAGTTAGTACTAATAAACGAATTAGGAAATATTGAAGGCAGAGAAAGACGCCGGAATAGACAACGCTTAGATCCGTTTAACGAAATGAGCGATGCACAATTTATAAAAGTGTTCCGGTTATCCAAAGAATTGGTACAATTTTTAATACATCTCCTAGAAAATTACATTGCGCCCGCAAGACGTGCTACAGATTTGGACATATCGGCAAAGGTAAAATAATAGATTTGCATTGATATAACTAGTTCCTTATTTGTGTATTGAAGATTCTAGTGTGTCTGCGATTTCTGGCTAGCGGAAGCTACCAACTGGATATTGGATCGAATTATAATTTTAGTATATCACAACCATCTGTTTCAAGGTGCATTGAAGAAGTTGTAAATGCATTGAATATGGATGACGTATTTGGAGCCTATGTCAATTTTCCTAGAAATCTACAAGAGTTAAATGATGTAAGAAGAGGGTACAAAAAATTGTAAAATAAAATATCTTACTTTTAACAGTTAAATTGATTTTTTAGGTTTTTTGAAAAATATACTTTCCCCGGGATAATTGGCTGCATAGATTGCACTCATGTAGCAATATTTCCCCCTAACATCAATGATGATAATTACCCTGAGCATGTGTATGTGAATAGGAAAAATTATCACTCAATTAATGTACAGTTGGTAAATATATCTGCTTGTATAGTGATGCATTTGACACCAATAAATATTCAATATTGGTATTAGTTATTATTTTTTTTAGATTTGTGATCATAACTTGAAAATATTAAATGTAAATGCGCTATTCCCTGGAAGCTCAAATGATGCATTCATATGGAATCAGTCGAGAGTACAAGATATCTTAAGAAGACTTCATGAAGCTGGCCACACAAATTATTTTCTATTGGGTATTTTGCTTAATTATAATAGGGATGATTTTAAATATAAACTTTTTATTTGATAGGCGACTCCGGTTATCCATTACGAACCTGGATGATGACACCTTTAGAGTATGAACCAGAACCAAACACACCTGAACATTTTTATAATTCTAGACATAAAACGGTAAGAAGCATAATAGAGCGGTGCAATGGCTTGTTAAAGATGAGGTTCCGGTGCCTGCTCAAACACAGGGTTCTGCATTATTCTCCAGAGAAGGCAAGCAAAATTATAAATGCCTGCGTACTATTGCATAATCTCTGCATTGAAAATAACATAGAACTTCCAGATGATGTAGAGGAGCAAGACCCACCAGAGATGGGAGTATATATCCCTGAAGCCAATAATCTTGCCGAAAGAGTTAATCCTGCATTAGCAGCAGGAAGAAGACAGAGAAGCAGATTAATAAGATGGTTGCAGCTACCAAACTAAAACAATGTTTATAATTTATTACTTCTGTAACATTAGTAGTATAAATTTGTTCAAATAAAGTAAAAAATGTCGAAGTTTGTTTTCCTCTATTTTTGATGCAGTGACTTATTTGTTGTAGACTGCTATTGATAAATAAATAAATGAAAACATACAAAACAAACATCTTTATTATTAAGTATTTAAATAATAACATATATGAGCTCATAAACGAAGAGTAGTACATTTTATGAAATACTGTCTGCTATACATTCAAGGGTTTGAGCTATGCGCTCCTCAATATTTACATTTTTTTCTTCCGCTACTACTAATCTCTCAAATAGAGACAGTTTATTATTATAATAGTTTTCTTTGATTTTAAGCTTCGTATCCATGGAAACTTTAAAATCAGTAACAGCCTGTAAAGTATGATTCTTACTACGAAGCTTCCTAGGTACTTTGATTGAGGTAGGTGTTTGCAAAGTTGATTTATGTTGTAACACTTCTTCCATTTCTGAAGTTTGTGGAATTTCTTCGGTGACTGAGAAGGATTGCTGTTGCTGAATACATGGTTCAGAATATAGGATACTACTGCTGCCTACATCAACCACATCAATGCCTGTATCTATAATATCAAACTTGACTAATGATTCCTTGCACTCTTTATGACCTTCTACACAAACTGCTTTCACACACTCTAAAACCTCTTCCTCTGTTTTTGTTAGTATATCTTCTATTGGAGGTCCACCACCAGTGTCTCTTGCATGAGCTTTTATAGTGCTAGCTTTATTTTTTGTTCTTGATTTTAAATCCTGCCAAGTCTGCAACATAAGTTAAATTTGAGTTGTCTGTTTGTTTAAACATATAGCAAATAACTCTTAATGAAATATTTTTATGGTAATCTAATATATATATCTTAAATTAAGAAAGTATATTTCTTTTACCTTTCGCCAGTTCTTCCAATCCTTGCTTGCGCCGGGAATGCTATTTAAAATACTTTTTATTTCTTCCCATTTTCCTTGAGCATCGCGATAAGTGAATTTATTAGAAAATTTGCCACTTTGAAGATCTTTATTTTTCTTCATGTATTCTACTAAAATTATTTTCTGTTCATCTGTTATCTGACAGTGCTTTTTGTCCATTTTGGTATTAACTTTATGGGCAATAGATCTATTTTAACAATATATTTTGTGTAATTATTAACACAAATGAGATTGTCAAAAAGTACCTATCAACCAACTGTAAAATTTAAATTTTAAATCAGTATGGACTACGGGCCACGGATAATAATAAGAAAATAATATTTCAATCTAAGATATATTAGTTCTATACTTTCGTGAAGTGTTTACAGTCGTGTTACAGTGTTGTCAAGTATTATGACTTGAATATTTTAGGCGCATACGTTTTCACTCGCGAAGGGTTCTCAAGAATATCGTTATGAATATCCATTCGTAAATAAACCATTCGTTTTCAGTTCGCATACAAGCAAAGCGAGCGATATCGAGAATAGCCCCCCTGGCGGGGATAACTGATCTAGTGATAATCGATCGGTTATCGACCAGGGTTAAAAATGATTAAATTACTAAAATGGTTATTAAAAAATAGGGGCTTGTGATAGAAGGATGAAAATTAAGGGTTGTATGTATTTTTTAATGCCACATCATAAAAAAATAAAAATAAAAAATTTTGTCCAAGAAATAAAAAAAAATTGTTTGGGGTGGACCACCCCTATTACTTAGGGGTATGAAAAATAGATTACGACCGATTCTCAGACCAACCGAATATACATATAAAATTTCATAAAAATCGGTAAAGCCGTTTCCGAGGAGTATGGTGTCTAAAACTGTGACACGAGAATTTTATTTAACATTTTTGTACTCGATAGTTATCAATGTATACGTTCTGAAAACTTTGCTAAAAGTATTTGTCTTAATCTCAATGCATGTTATATTACAGGTATATGCTACGTTTGGGTAACACAGTGCGTTGGCAATTTGTGTTGGAAGCACTTGCGAGGTCCCGTGACATCTCTCCTGACCCTCTTCTGGAATACTTCATGCCACTGTACGAATTCTTGAAGAAAGAGAATGAGAAACAGGTTAAAGAACAACCAACCCATGTAGGCCACCTCGTCTTTGTAACTATGTCGATCTTTATTGTTGTTATCATGTTTGTGGCAATACTGTTTGCAAGAAAATTGCGCAGAATTTTTAGGCGTCTGATTTTCCAATAGTGTTCTAGACAAACTTTTTTTATAACAATTTTAATATGTACAAACTTTTTAACATTATACATTTTAATATGTTGTACTGTAATCTATTGTGCATGCAAACAGTTGAGCTCAATCGAATACCAGCTTACACTACTATAGACTGACCTGAGTAGAAATGCTCCAATTTCGTTCGTTGTTTAGAATGCATATTTTTCAAAAAAAGACGCATCTAAACAGAAATTGAAGTTTGATTTCAACTCTTCGATCTAGTGTAAACATATCAATATTTTGTGTAACAAATATTATGTGGAAAAATAATATTTTCAGTTGGTTAATAAAATTGTGTTAATTTATTGTAATACCTATTATTATATTTGCGAGTAAAAGAAAATATTACTTTCCCGCCTTTAAAATGTACTGATACTGATACATGAATAGTTGTATAAGTATAGGAATAGATAAGTGCAGTGACTGATCTCGCATGCTGTATTACATTAGTACTAAGTATATAATAATAATGTCTAATGCGAACAAAAAAATCTGGTACAGTAAAATATCTGTTTTCAATTTATAGTTTAGTGTACAGTTTTCTCAGTGTAGAACCACTAAAAAATAGTAACTGTAAATCATCGAATTTGGTAAATATTCGTACTGTCAAATAGAGCCAAAGAGTAGTCGCAAAATTTTATATGCGTTGAGAAAATATTTTTTTCTAAGTCCTAGGAAAGTAATTGAATAAATTAATGACAAATATTTTCCTATGTACTTGGAAATTTTAGACCTATTCTAACTAGACTGAGCAATAGATATTTTACAGAATTTTATCTGTGCTTAGGCATTGGAACATAGCATTTTTTTAATTCAACTAAAATTGTCAAATTTGACAATTCTCTCGTGGGAAATAATAATATAATAAATTGTCTTATATTTTTCTAATTTAAATGTACTGTTTTTTATTTGGCTTAAATAAAATTTTGTATATCTAGTCAAATATAATTCAATTCTTATTGAATGATCCCGAAACCAATTGATCATGCCATTTTAGCAACGGGATATGGTCAGAATTACTGGTTGAGCTTGAGGAATCGATTGAAGTGGGGATCAGAAACATTCGAAACAGGAATAACAATGAGGTGTGACAGTTGAAGCTAATTTCTTACTTAAAATTACCAGTATTTGTTAACTTTTTAAATACATTGTATTTTTATTATATAATAATAATAATAATAATAATAATAATAATAATAATAATAATAATAATAATAATAATAATAATAATAATAATAATAATAATAATAATAATAATAATAATAATAATAATAATAATAATAATAATTATAATATTTATTAATCCTTTAATCAGTAAAAGAAGAACAGAATCAAGTATTATTGTCTAGGATAAATTCTTCAATAATATGGTAATATTTAACGATCAGTAGTTTTTTCTCCAACTTTTTGAAAGAAACATTATTCAAATGTTTATAACTATGAGGCAATTTGTTAAAGAGATTCATACCACAATAATTTACAGACATCTCAAATTTCTTAGATTTGTGCATGGGAACACTCAAGTCACAATTACGCGTTGGATATATCTTTGATCCTACATTAATGATTTGTAAATATAAATACAAGGTAGAGTTAGTATTTTGTTGTCTTTAAAAGAATTTTTGCATGTTTGACGGGGATTAAGTTTAAATATAATTCTAATAATGCGTTTCTGAATAAAGAATATACTATTAACAGCATTACCCCATAAAATAATATTATACGATAGATGGCTATAAACTAAACTGTAATATACATTAAATTTAATAGTGCGCCCAAGGGCATGGTCTTACATATTCGAGATATCGCGTACGGAGACTTGCTAAGAGTTTTTCAAAGCATATCTATTTTCTTTAACCACTTCAATTGGTAGTCAAGATAGATACCTAACAATTTTATGCTCTCTGAAAATTTCTAAACTGTATTGTTAAATGTAAGAAATAATTTCTTGTCAGGTTCATTCGGAGATCGAAAATAAATTATCTCGGTCTTATCAATATTACATTAAGGTATTATTGGCATTCTTCCAAAAGTTCTCCAGGGGTCTGAGCTGACACCACAAGAGATGTATCGCCAGCAAACAATGTTAGCTTAGATGCACCAATAAAATTTGGTAGGTCGTTAATATGCAATAAGAAAATTAATGGTCCCAGAACAGATCCTTAGGGTACCCCCATGTTAACATTGTGACACTTAGAAGATGTATTGTCAACTCTAACAACCATAACTCTGTCCGACAGATAATTAATTATTCATTCCAAAAATATTTTTCTAAACTCAATATTATAAAATTTATTATTAATAAAAGAAATACTAAGGCAGTCAAATTCTCTAGTCAAAGAAGATACCTGCTACATGTTTATTTTTATCCAGTAGTCTATATACAACTACACGTCTATTTTAGTAAAGCTTTTGATAATTTTAATCATATACTCATTGCTAAATTAATGAAATCGATGTGCACGGAAGTCTACTTCGTTTGTCCTATCTATTCAACAGGTCACAAATTGGTTTATTAAGTTAAATAGGCTTCTTATGTAACTACTCCTGGGGTGTCTCAAGGTTCTCATTTGAGGACACTGCTTTTTATTATATATCTTAATGACATACACTCATGATTTCATCACAGTAAGTTTTTAATGTATGCTGATGATATATCGCTGATTGTTCAAACTTGTTTGAAACAGATTTGACTTTTTCTTAATATAGATAAATGCTTGTTTATTACTTTTACCAGAAATATCAATAAGTACTAATTTGACTACATTTTTTTTCTGTTTTATGCATATAATGGTTTCTATTGAATTGGAAAATGTTTTTGATATATGTATTTAGGTTGTCATGTCTGTTCTTTATTGTAAATAAATAAATAAAAAGTTAAATAGGATTGCTTACACATATGTACCTTTCGAAATTTCATGTAGACATGATAGCATCTTAGGTTGAATTTTTTAAAGCTCTTTAGTAAAATAACTCCTTGATTGGTTAATAAAGTGTTTCTTTCTGCTGTTTATTAGCAAGTAATCAAAATTGTGGTTGTTTTAGCAGAAAATTTTCATAAAAATTTAATGTTTCGCCTATTTCATAACTGCAGTTGCTTCCAATATTTTTTTGTGAAATCCTATTCCGTCGAAGAAGGTTCTAGTATAAACGTCAACCGCAAGGCAAACACACCTTCCGGCTCTCCAGCAAATCTAATTTATAGCAAGCAGTTTTAAACACATTTTTCTGATTGTGACATTGTGAATAATTCCTTTTAAAACAGGTAACATTAAGAAATTTGCTAATATGTAGAAGTAGATGCACAAAAAGGAGTTTAAACACGTTTTTCAGTTGAATTTCTTTGAAATCTGGTGGAATTGAAAAAGCATTTCTAATATGAGGTTCATACAGGTAAGTATGCCAATCAATTTTTTTGATAACAAATCGATTATACAAGAGTGTGCATATAAAGTTAGGACATTTTGCTGTTTATTTAGAGACAAGTGTAGTGTTGGCTTAGAATATTGAAAACATTGTTCTTCAGAAAAAAGAATTAGAAATTACGCGTTTCCTAAAAACAAACAATAAAAACTTTTCCAAACACTTAGTAAAAAGTGTCTTACTATTTTAACTTCTACGATGTTTGACATCAAATTGTTAGAAGGTACCAACACTTTTATACATCGTTAATACAGTGGTGGCTTTTCTTAAAAAAAATTACAATCTCAAATTTAAGTAGTGTACTTAGAAAAATATCAAATTACGTAACAAATTGGTAACATTCAATAGCTTATTAATATAAAAAAGCCGAATTAACTGTAATGTACAATTTTTTGTTGCTATTTTTATTATATTTTAATTGTGTTTCCTATTTTCAAGAGTTTTTCATTAAAGCCGATATCGTGTTAGTCATGAAGGTAAACAATTTCTATGAACATAGAGGTCTTGAATTTCTTCGATTGTCAGAGGGCGTTGAAGTTCTCTAAAAAAATTATTTTCTCTTAAACCTATTCAAACCATGCAGATTTGATATAGCTATTTTTACGGAAATACTAGATTATTTCAAACATTTTGTAATTCAACCTCATACACATTTTAAGGAATTATTGACTCCGAAATAAATTCAAGGTTACCAAAGGGTGCAAAAAAAGTAAATAAAATCTTTTAACTAAAGATCTACATATATTGGGCATCCCATATACAGGGTGTTTTAGGAGGAGATGTACATACTTCAGTATGCTATTCTGTGTTCAATTTTAAGCAAAAAACTCTCCTATGAACTTAGGTCTGGAAACGCTTCGTTTAGGATATACAGGATGTCAAATTTAAATTAATTAATTAATTAAATTATTAATTTTCTTAATCTCTCAACTACTTTGAGTTAAATGCATGAAATTTTATATGCGGAGGTTTCTTAGGACGGGAAATTCAAAATGCACAATTGGCTGTATCTGCAAGAGGACGCCACAAGCGCCCATTACGATCCATTTAAATCGCTTCAACTTTTTTGTGCCACGGTGTATGTCATTTTGGAATAGAAAAACATTATCCCCTACCTTTTCTACTTAAAAAATGTACACCCTTTTGAAGTCTCTAGGAGCAGCCGTTTTCGTTAAAAACTCATCTAAAGATGGTGATGCATGCAAATTATGTATTACAGTCAGGTTTTGTACATTTAGTTTAGAAATTTTATTTTTACAATTATCACAATAAATTCAGGCTGTTTTGATTAAGAACTAATAGTTCTTAGTATTTAAAGTATTATGTTGTTGTTTTTTAGATAAAAGTAATACTGTAATACATAATTTGTATGCATCACCATTTTTAGATGAGTTTTTAACGGAAACGGCTACTCCTAGAGACTTCAACAAGGTGTACATGACATGATTAGAAGTAACGGTTTTCGATGACATTTAAATCAAAAAAATATTTGTCGCGTTATTTTGAAAAATTAATTTTTTTAAAAAAACTAACAAACTCTTAATCCCATAAGTTTTTCAGGCCTCTGTGATATTTTTACTGTTCATTTTACTTCCCGTTGATGCCTACGTTCCCTCCATAAATGAACCTAGAAGATTCCTCCACACAAATTTTGAAAGAGCAGTGACTGAAAGCTGTTCCAAAATGGCGGCTTCCCGTGACGCTTTCTTGAAGGACGTAGCGAATGACACCAAAGCGAAGGCTTACGTAAGTGGCTCAAATTTTACAGTACTCTTGTTTTAATTATCACAAATTGTCTTTCACATTGCGAATACTAAAAAATACCTTATAGTAATTTCATCAGAACTTGTCATTTTCAGATGGAAGATCTGGCTGATCAATATAAGACGCATGACAAATTCGCCAGAGAGTTGGCCAAGTATGTTTTGCCAGTTACTATCAAGGATAAGACTTTTCTGAGAGAGTATAGAGTTGCTATATCGGACTTGACATTAGAAGATGACGAGATGCTTCGTGAGGTATACGACTTTTTTATCTTGTTCATATTTCTGAAATTGACAGATCTAAGCAGACTTCTTCAAATACACAGATATTGACAATCTAAAAGGCTCTGCTGCAGACAGTATTAAAGTTATTTTAATAAAAATGATGATAACGATAACAATAACTATCACAATCACCATAACGATAACGATGATGATGCTGATGACGATGACGATGACGATGATGATGCCGATCACCATAACGATAATGATAATGGCACAGTAAAAGAGACATGTAAAATAGTATTTGTTGCTAGTGACCTTCAGTTAACTGTAGAGGAAATTATTGTCTGGTGATAGGTCAGTAAATTTATAAAGAAAAACAATTTTTTACATACTGTCAGCGTTTTCGGCCTATATTGGTCCTTCTTCAGGGCTCTAAAAGTTGCAATTATATAATATATTTTATAAAGGTTGTGTAACATATTATGTTACACAACCTTTATAAAATTACAATAGTTTGTTATCATTCCATTGTTTCCCTGTGCTTTTCATATATTGTTATTTTTCTATTTAAATTTGGACAATTTTGGTGAAAAACATTACACTACAGGTAATAGTTAGATTGTTTGATCATTGTAACTTTTTGTTCTTAGGTTTGTTACTAATTAAATTTTGCCCACATTTATTCTTTTAACCAATTTCATTTAATAATCAAGGTAATAATTATTGTAATTTTAATGTGTGCAATGTGTTTTTTTTTTGTTTTTTTATATAAAGGTTGTATAATATATAATTGTAACTTGTAGAGCCCTGAAGACGGCCCAATATAGGTCGAAACATTGGCAGTATGTAAAAAATAATTTCTTCTACTGAAAAAAATAGTATTAACAATAAATATATCTGATATAGCATTACTCACTGAAAATTTTAACAGTAAAGATTTAAAGTGTGAAAGTCCATTTTTCACACTTTAATTCTCTCACTAACTCATTTCTAACGTCTTCTGGTTATCCCTTTGACCCTCCGTAAATAATTTATTTCATCTCCTTGTATGTGCACATTCGTTCCTGTCCACTTTTTCTAAATTTCTGTATTCTACAGAAAGGTTTTCTACAAATAATTATTCTATTATCTGTTTATTGGTAAATGTATAATCCGGTGGAACCCCATCCTTTTGGAAACCACTTTGAGACTCCAGGGTGTGTTCAATACTTTGCCTCAATCGTTTTCCTAATATTCTCTGCTATAATTTCAACCCTGTACTAAGTAATGTAATGCCTCTAATGAAGGATTCTTTGTTTCAGTATATTGAAACTCAAGTTAAAATGGATGTAATTTTTAACACAGCTAAAGTATGTCCTTATCATAACCAAAATTGCAAATTAACAAAAGAGGGACTTAGTATATCAGGTAGGTGTTCCAAATTCTTATAACGTCAATAATTTTAAGTTTTTGTTGTTGCAAAAATTTGTAATAGACGACAACTACTTCGGACAGGTGAAACTAACTTCTGACTTGAATCAGTACATCAAAACAAATTCGGTTAATATTTTAGGTATTTAAATTTCTGAAAAGAATTTTGACGAATAAGTTAGTAGTACAAGTACGATTTTTGCTGACAACTATACGGGAACAATAAAAACAAGCTATCTATACATTATTTTGAATGCCGATATAATATATTTTTAATTATTTTCTTATTGTAAAGATATGAAGCTAATTCAAGTCAATTTGCCCACAATTACTGTCAATTAAGTAATGTTTGACATTAATTTTCTTTTAGATCAATTAACTCCCATATAAAACATGTATGTAATAGTGTCGTTTTTGTCACTTTGACAGCGATAAAAAGATACGTAGCTTTTTATCACTTATAATTGCACAAGAGGTTTGTATTTTACCGAGAAAATTTGGGTTGTTTAATGAGAAATTGTTGCCTAGCAATGGGAAATACAACTAAATTTGGTATCTTGCATTTTTAGATAGTACTCTAAAAAACGTTGGATACGTGTCATAGGATTTGAACTAATATGCAGTTTTATGAAAGATATTAATTATTTAAAACAACATGACGTCATGCGTACATTTTTACCAGCTGGCAACAATGCATGACAATAAAACCACTAAACTCAAACCGAGATTATGCCATGCCAAAGTCTATGAATTCTGGCCCGTGATATTCCTAAACAAACATAACCTCTTTAGTAATTTAGTTATATTTCTACACTCTGAAATCTCTTGAGTTTTGTTTTGGCAGAAAAATAGGTTATGTTATATTGATGGAAGTGACAAATGATGTATACAGGCACTATACCTGTCTCTATTTATACAGTACTGCATTTCATTTATTTTATTCTAAGACAAGTTGCATGCTATTGCTTTGTTGCCGCATGTTAAAAATGTACATCTGACGTCACATGTACATTAATTTGTCAATAAATCTATTAAATTTAATTTAATTTCAAAAACAACGAATATGGTCTTCATATATTTCTAAAAGAATGTAATTTACTGAGTTTCCAAAAACTTTTCCAACATAGTGGCATTCCCCATTAGATGTGTGTCGGTGTCGCGTTTTTAATAGTTGACATTTTTTCTAGTCAAATTGCTAAAGAAAACAGTTTAGAATTTAAACACAAATTTACCCGGTATCAATACAAACATCGAGTGTAGTTCGGTAGGACAATTTCATGAATAATAAATTTAGAAATATCAATGCAAACTTTATTTATGAAATACTAAAAATAAATAATATAATAATTTTTATTAGAGCGTACAATTATTCTTAAACACGCAGTTATTGAAATTCATACGAGAAATACTAATGTCGCTACGGGTGCCACAGCTTATAGTTTCTGTAGTAGATGTAAAAGTTAGTTAATTTTTTTAGAGCTAACGGATACCGCATGATTTGAGTGATTTGGAATTTTAACACGTTTGACTTCTACACCAATACGTTGTGCAGAGCATTTAGTCCATCTGGAAATTTCATTAATTCCAATCGGTACATTTTTATACCAACCTTAGAATGTTTCTTCTTCCAAAAGGGATTTGGTGTAAGAAATACGCTGTCCAATGATATAGAAGTGCCACGTTTTTCCATCAACTTTTTAAATATCTTCCTCTAAAATATTAGGCGTAATCCATTTACTGTCACATAATTTATTGCCACCACCTTGTCTTGTTTTCGAAAATAGATTATTATACTCGATACGTTCAGTTTCTTTTTCATTATTTTCAATTTCAGAAATAGAAATAAGTGGTTTTGCAATCAGTTGCTTCCCCTCCGCGCCAAGCTAATTCAAGCGCCAAAATGTGATATAATTTCTTTTGAAGTCCTTCCGGTTCATTTTCGTCATATAATCTGGCCATTGCAAATATTTCACCTGATGCATTGGATTTTCTCTTTTCGGGTTGTACTTATAGGATTTTATCTTTAGGATTACGTGCAACTCGAGATGAATTAAACTGTACGTCAGTGAAAGGGTTAAATACAATATTAAATTCTTTATACTATTTAGTTTGTATCATTTTGGCGGTAGTGTTCCAAATTGTTTTATCAACCGCTTCTTTGTAGTCTTTTCCGTCACATTTTTGCATATTAAAAGCAATATTACATTCAATTTCTCGATGAAAGTAGCTGGCTCAAATTTATATCCTTTTGCATTGCAAAAAGTATAAAATTGTCACCAGAGATGATCGAGTCGCAACTATACGAGATGTGGCAATTAAGTTCCGGGAATTTAGTTATAACTCGGAAACTGGCAACACTGGATCGTTCGTCAACATTTTTCTAGAGAGGGGAGACCTTCCTTTTAGTTTCAGTCCAAAGTTGAAGTCGATAACCAGTGTTGCCAGTGCCATTGTACCATTGTACCATTGTACCAGATTTGGTACATTTTAATGTGAAAAGTACATCTGTACAACTATAACAAAATTTGGTAGAAAACTCAGTATTCTTGGCAAAGCAAAAAACCTTTTGAGTTTGGGAGTATGAAACCGGCTTTCTTACTGCTGTCCTACTAACTCCGTGGTCCGTAGACCCGTATGTTTCGAAGAGTTGAAGTTACATATATATTTCTTTACATATGTCTATGGTCCACGGCACCATTTGAATCAATGATCGTAGTTAAGGATCTATGATCTATCCATAAACACTAATATATTTATGGATATATCCCTTCTTCTGTTCTGTGATGTAAATCACGTCACATAACAATCACGTAACACTAGACAAAGAGGACAAGATAATGTTCTCTTGTCTAAGCGTGTAACCTAAAAACTGCAATTTTCTGCTTTATTTGTTATTATTTTAGCACAAAAATGCAGAAGTAAATGTTATAGAGTTACCAATGATATGATTTGTAATTTGGCAATAAAATCTGGTACAATTGTCTGAAATCTGGTACAATTGTCTGAAGGAATTGGTCCAACATTTTCTTCGGCGCTGGCAACACTGTCGATAGCACGTTTGGTTTGCGTTTTATGTGTATATTTTGGAAGTTACTCTTTTAGTAGCGTCGTGGAAATGCGAAAATCGATCTGCGAGGATTTGTTGTCCAGCATTCGGAGCGACGATAGACTGGATGAGTCAAGTAATCATTGGAGATGAGACCTGGATGTTTGAGTATGACCCCAAGACCCGTAAACAAAGTCAGCAGTGGGTGGAAAAGGGTAGAGAGCGGCCAACGAAGGCGAGGGTGTCCAAGTCACGACTGAAGGCAATGTTGATCGTTTTTTTCGATATTCACGGCCAGACAGTGACTGGACAGTCTATGTTGGCGTCCGGGAACGGCTGCGGGCCTGCGTTTTCCATGTGCAACCCGAACTCACCGAGAACTGCTGGATCTTGCACTACAACAACGCACCAGTCCATTCCTCGTTCATTGTGTAAGAGTTGTTGGCAAAGAAAGGCATTCCAACCTTGCCGCACCCACCCTACACCCCCGATATTGCCCCCTGAAATTTTTTTATTCTCCAAGATGAATTCGCACCTCAAGGTAACTCATCATGGCGGCGTACAGGAGGTCAAAGAAGCTGTAACCGTGGTGCTGAACGGGTTAACTGCAGAGGATTACCAAGGGTGCTTCCAATCGTGGGAGCAACGCTGGAATCGTGGTGTAGAGTTAGAAAGATACTATTGTGAAGGTCGATAATAAAATGTTGGCGAAATTTAATTTCCTTGTTTAATTGCCGCACCTCGTATTAGCAGGCGCAGAGGTAATAACAATTTAATTAATTTCGTTGTTCATAGACTCACAGAATCGACTCGTTGTTAGTATTTACTAATTCAATAAGTTATTGGTAAAAATGTCAAACTATTTATTTTGACAACAGACACCGCGATGATTGATTAAAAAATGAATAAGCGAAAAAATCACTAGTGCATTTGTCATTGTAAAAGTTGCAGGTAGCTTTTGCCGCTGTCAAAGTGACAATTGCACTGTGGCATGTGGGCTTTTTATATATAAATTAAATTGTCACCGATAAAAACTCTTGTTCCTTATAAGTTTAAACAAATAAAGACATTTATTTTTATTGTTCCTTCACTTATTTGTTTGTTAATTTATTTTGCCAAAAACCACTCGAGCTTTCTTTTTATGGATACATTTATTTTTAACTCAAATTTTTATCAATCAGTAATTTTTTCGAACACCACTGTACTTTTTTGCTTTAAGTTGTTCAAAATTAAATTCTTCTTTATAGTTGTTAATTTTTAGATCTATATCTCACTCGGTTCTCTAGATATGTTTAATTTGAGTCGTTGCATTTGGTAAGAAAATAATTGTAGGAAAATTGATTGGTTAGTTAATACTTTACAAAAAGTAAAAAAAAAATACAAAAACTAATGATAACGTAGTTGAAACCTCTTCATTAGTCCGCAATATCTAATAAAAAATGCTGACAAATTAGCTATGCTATAGTTTTTGTTAAGATTTATTTTTTTTTTAGAAATTGAAGATGTTATGGCCGAGTCCCGCGATTACGATGAACTTCTGTATCTGTGGAAGAAATGGAGAGAAGCTACTGCTGGATTAAAAGAGATGTTCACAACTGTTCGAAAATTGGATTATTACTTCCCGGTAGTTAGTACGTAGTGTTTTTATTTTGCAAAATATTAGAGATTTAGAAAAATCAACTGGGAATGGTCTAAACACATTATCTTTCTCTTAACTCACAAGAAGATTAACACCTACAATAGGCTTCTGTAATTCTCTATTTTTTCTGAAAAAAATTTGTCTGTAACAAGCTACTTTTATTTGTATTTATTTTTTTTAATCGTAGACACAACAACACCGAATAAAATAACCTTAAAAATGAAGTCATTAGATTCAATGGACTTCTTCCGCAAAATGTAATATGTAGATTATTTTTCTTTGCAATTATAACTTGCGCACAAACTTACTTAATGTACTTACGTACAATTTTTTTTTATCTAAAAATAATGACGTTATGTTTTTCTGGCTGCCGTATCTAATCTACTAACACGGACAAAACTATCTCTACAAACCACACATATGTATATAAAACCAACACTAACAAGAGAAAATTAACCTAAAGAAAATAAAGAAATAGTTGGCTACTTTATATATCCAAAGATTTGATTATTTTTCGTTACCAGGTTTATAAACTAACCAAAGCAAAAAACCAAATTTAATGTCTTTGATTATTTCTAGTAAATTTGCTATGCGAGTGGGTTTGTTTATGAAATATTCGTTAATATTTTGGAACACGCGTTTTCTATCAAAATATACCAACAGTTCTGTTAGTTTGTATACTACGTGACAAAGAAACAATTATTTAATTTTGATAATTTTTTGCATGTTTATTTCTCTGGATGAATGTAAAATATGATTACATTTTCAAGTTTATCCAGTAACTCTTTTTGGAGTTTGTGTAGGTTGTACTTTGATAACGTAGTATTCTCTTTTAAAAGTTTCTACTCACATTTGTGATACAAGTGTTGCAAAGCATGTTGTCAACGACATTTTTATTACGTAGATTTTGATAAATTTCCCAGCTTAGTGACCGTGATAGGGGGTGAACTAAGTTTGCTTAATCAAAAAAATTACCGATTTTTCTTCATCTTTCTATGGAATGTAGGGAATTTTTATTGTATGATTAGTTTGTCTTATGTGTATGTGTGTGTTCATTTTATCTGTAATATTTTTGAATGTTCTGTTAACAAAATTTGTAGGGTATTCATTATTTATTCATTCTTAATAAATTTTAATTCGTTGTTAAAAATTTCCTTGTTTGATGAAATTGATTTTGCTCTATCGTAGAAACATTTAACAGCACCTTTTTCAATATCAATTTGATGGTTAGATCACAAAAACTTAAATATCTGTTTGTGAGAGTTTGTTTTTTATAAATACTTGTTTCTACAGAATTTTCTAATTTAATTTGTTTAATTAAAACATCTAAAAATGGTAACATGTTGTTATTTTTTACTTCCAAAGTGGATGAGGGCAAAATTTTAGTACTGTCTGATAGAGAATTAAACGATCTTTCAGAATCAAGGAAAAAAATATGGTCTTGCCATTTAAAAAAAAATCGATGACGTCATTACTCGAAAACAAATGACATTTAAAAATTGCATTTTACGCTAAAATATGTATTTTTTAAATTAAAAATCGACCTGTTCGAGGATTTTCCCAAAAAATAATTGTTTCGTTTTTATTGAATTTATTCCATACTTTTGGCGCATACTGTATACCTCGACCAGACAGTAGATTTTTTAACGTGTAGAAATTATATAGAAAAATAAGTAAAGTTAAATTTATATTTCATCCACCCACGCAAATTTTTTCTTTGTAGATATTAGCCATTTGCTAGATAATGAAACTGCAAGCGAAATTCACTCCAATGCCTATGAATTATGGGATCAAGTGGCACCTCTGTACACAGAGCTGCACACATACGTCAGCAGGAAATTGAAGGAATATTATGGCGACAAACTGATCATTTCTGATGGAATGCTGCCGGCCCATGTCTTGGGAAGCATGTGGGCAAAAAATTGGTACCACATAGAGCCACTGGTACGACCATTCCCTAACGACGGAAACTTGGAAGCTAACATGAAGGAGCATTTCAAAGTGGAAGATATCTTTAGAGCGGGAGACCAATTCTTCAAGTCGATGGGACTCTTGTCCATGGAAGCAGCCTATAAACAACCTGACTCGATGTTGACCAAGCCGACGGATGGTAGGGCAGTTGTGTGCTATCCCAATTCTGCTGACTTTTGTAATGGAACTTACAGGTAATATTTTTAGACTGATAAACCCTTTAACATACCTGATTGATATTAGAACAAAATAAAGACGGGTCTGTTTCAGGATCACAGCATGTGGAAAAGTGAATTTGGAAAATTTCATAGACATATTCCACGTACTTGGCAACGTACAATACTTCATGCAGTATAAAGAGCTACCATTTTATATGAGAAATAGTCCTAGTGCTGCTTTTCATGAAGCCATCGGAGAATCTGTGGCTCTATCTGCAACATCTCCACAACATCTAAAAAGACTCAAAATATTGACAAACTATCGAGACACGTAAGTGTTTATTGAGGTGCATGTAAGTCTTGAGTGTCAATAGACTGTAAAAGGAGAATAAATGAAAAAATACTTTTTTCTACTCCCTACATGGAAAATACTATTTTACTCTCTCATTTCAGGAAAAGAAGTAGTACTTTTCCTCCCTCGAGAGGAAGATACTTTGGCTCCCTCGGGAGCTTTTATTGATACACAAACTTCCTTAAAATGTATAATAATGCTTTTCTTTCAAACACATTTTTTATTGCTTATTTTTATTTATAACAATTGAAAACCTGTTGAGGTTTAAATTAACACCAATAACTAAATATTGTTAAAATTTATGGTACAATAAGTTAAATTACTAATGGAAATTCCCCCTGAAGAAATATTGGCTCTGCTGGTAGAGATGAGTTCCTGTTTATTATTTTCCAAATTCGTGGTCGTTGATGCAGTACTTGTGGTAGAAACAAAATTTCCAAAAATGAGACAAGGTTTTTTGAAACTTGACTTGACTTGCCTACCTCACATTTTGTAGAAATACTATACTCGCCACAAGAATTCAGACGACTTACGTCATACGAACAAATGAATAATTCATAATATTTTCAACAAAATATTTAAGAAACTGCAACTGATAGTAATACAACTATATATTGCACTAAAAGTTTGTTTTTAACGCGACCAAATATCGAAAATTACGTTGACAATAAAAACAATTGTGTAACGTCAGTCGTGACGTAAGACGTCTGAATTCTTGACGCAAGTATATCATCTAACACTTCTGCAACTGCGTTTGTTCGCCATCCCCCATGTCTTTTTATAATGAGAATATCACTTCCAGCATTGACTAGTAATGAGATTGTATGAGAGATATTTGACAATAAAAAAATTGCTGCTGCAAAACTATCTACGAATTCCGTCAGCAATTTGGTAAGCCTGAAGAACTAAACATGTACTACTTTCTGCAATTAAAAAAATTGTAAATGACATAATATAGTGCCAAATTTTTCCAATTTTTTGGAAAATTCAAAACACCGAAACTTTAAATTTAAATGGATCACAAATATTTCACAATAGGTTTCGTCAAATCTTTTTCAGCTGATATAAATGTGAATGTGAACAGTACCTTAAATATACATATAAAATAAACACAGATAATATAGAGAAAAAAAAGTTATACATATGTAACAAAATAATTACAGATGAAATACAAACTAAGAAATCGAATAAAAAAAAACAAATTGATTTATAGTAAAATAAATATGAGTAACATGATTTGCTAAGTTGTAAAAACCTTTATCTTAATGCATCTAATAGTATCATGGAAAATGTCCACAGAATCCTGCATCTGACGATAATTGAAATCCATTACGTACAAAGGCGAAAATTTTAAAAGATTAGTTTTAGGGGTGGGAAAATAAAAAGGTCCTGAAAAACTAGTGGCAGAATGGGGAACGTGAAAGTATAATGCAGTTAGTAAGTCTGGACAGTCAATTTTCCCGGTTACAATTTTATGTAGAGTGACCAATGAATTGCATATACGTCGTGTGCTTAGGTCATTAAGATGGAATCGACTTAGCAAAGTGCTTTGTGGTATCCCTTGAGGTGGATAAATATTTTCATTTCTAAACCATAGGTACTTAACATATCTACGTTGTATGTCCCCTAATTTCTTTACATGGATTTGATAAGAGGGACACCACACTAGAGACCCATATTCCAGTTTTGGCAAAACAAACGCGTTGAGCAGTAAGGAAATCGTTTCAGAAAACTGTCTCGAGCTTCTTAGAACAAAACCGAGATTTCTATATGCCTCACGTTGTATATTATTGATGTGTTCAACGAAACTGAGCTTACTATCAAAGATTATCCCGAGATCTTTAAAACTATCGCATTTTCTAATTGGGTTGCTGTCAATCGTGTAATTAAAAGTAATAGGATTTACCTTCCTCGTAAAACACATATAATTGCACTTAGAAAAGTTCAAAATAGTGCGTTGTAATCAATTAGAATTTAAATTGACTAATGAAAAGTTTATAAGGCGTTACTTGCGCTGTACAATATTAGATTTACGAAATACGCATGGTGGTGGTGGTGGTGTGGGAATGAATTTGTCTGGTTATTAATTTGTTTCAAATATTACTAAATTTGATAATGATTAAATGCATTTTTTATGGTATTGATAGGTATATGTTAAATTCTAAAAAAATAATATTTATTTTTAGTCATATAATTGAAAACTTTGAAAAGAATCAATCTTTACAACGGCTGCCTTAAAAGCCCATGTTTATATAACAAATAAAACTTACCTTTAGTCATAAAAAAGTTTCCGCTTTCGAAGGTGGGCCACCCTGTATATCTCCATACTAGCATGGTTTTGTTCCAAACCTTTCTACTGTATCTAATCTAGCTCAGTTTACTCATTACACTGCATATTTTATGGACAACAGAGGTGAAGTTGATGTAGTATATACAGATTTCTTGAAGGCGTTTGGCAAAGTGGATCATGCCTTACTCATTGATAAATTAAAGCTATATGTGTTGAACGAGAGCACAATCCTACTCATTAGATCTTATTTATGTCAGCGTAAACTATACAGTATGCGCCAAAAGTATGGAATAAATTCAGTAAAAACGAAACAATTATTTTTTGGGAAAAATCCTCGAACAGGTCGATTTTTAATTTAAAAAATACATATTTTAGCATAAAATGCGATTTTCAAATGTCATTTGTTTTCGAGTAATGACGTCATCGATTTTTTTTTAAATGGCAACACCATATTTTTTTCCTTGATTCTGAAAGATCGTTTAATTCTCTATCAGACAGTACTAAAATTTTGCCCTCTTACATAGGAAAGTTTTCGAGTAAATGACGATTGAATGTTAGAAAACGTAAATCAATTAAAATAAAGCAAAAACGTTATCAAGTTTAGTTTTTCGAATTCCATAGTTCTTTTATGGACGACATAGAAATTATTATTCAATTTAAAGTATTATGGCACATTTAACTGTTACTCAAAGAATTGAAATTTTAATCCTTATCGGATGCGGGAATATGACTAGAACTCAGCAGGAAGTTTGCGATTTATTTAATGGAAAATATCCAAATCGCCCTATCAGCCAATCAACAGTCAGTAAGGTAGAGTCTAAATTTAGAGAAACTGGCAATGTTGTAAATATTCCAAAACCTAGATGTCCAAGCATTAATGAAAATCAGAAACAGAACATTTTGATAAGTATGATGGATAATCCTCATAATTCTTCACGATTGGTTGCATTAAACAATGACACTAGTCAGAGCACAGTGCCACGTATCTTGAGGAAGGAAAAATATCATCCCTACAAAATTCAACTTGTGCAGGAACTCAATGAAGATGATCCCGATCGCCGCTTACACTTTTGCGAAATTCTAATGGATTTATGTCAAGGAAATAGAAATTTACACCGGTAAATACTTTTTTCAGATGAGGCCTTTGTCTGAATGGTACAGTAAACCGTCAAAATTGCAGATATTAGAGTCGGGAAAATCCTCATTGGATGGCAGAGGCACATACCCAACACCCTCAGAAATTAAATGTGTGGGCTGGAATAGTTGACGACAGAATAGTAGGGCCTTTCTTCTTTGAAGGAACCCTTACAGGACAAAGATATTTAGAGTTTCTAGAAAATGACCTTGTTCCAGCCCTTGCAGTAATTTTTCCTAACGATAATGACCCTGACATTCCTGACGATACCATATGGTTTCAGCAAGACGGTGCACCTCCGCACTATGCGCACCCTGTACGAGATTTTTTGGACAACTGTTTTTCTGGGAGGTGGATCGGCAGACGCGGACCGATAGAATGGCCTGCAAGATCGCCAGATCTTACACCTCTTGACAATTTTTTATGGGGATACTTGAAGCCAAAAGTGTACATTAATAAACCACGTAATTTAGAAGAAAAATCGCATTCGGGACGAAATACGCAGAGTTACCCCAGAAATCATTCATAATTTGCAAGAAGAATTTCTTCACAGACTTGCTCATTGTCAAGAAGTTGGTGGATGGCAATTCGAACATTTAATTTAAGTATAAAATTTAATCAATTGTATTTTATTTTACATACCTCAGAATTGTTACTTTTTTATGGATAAAATTTACGTTTTCTAACATTCAATCGTCATTTACTCGAAAACTTTCCTATGTAAGAGGGCAAAATTTTAGTACTGTCTGATAGAGAATTAAACAATCTTTCAGAATCAAGGAAAAAAATCGATGACGTCATTACTCGAAAACAAATGACATTTGAAAATCGCATTTTACGCTAAAATATGTATTTTTTAAATTAAAAATCGACCTGATCCAGGATTTTTCCCAAAAAATAATTGTTTCGTTTTTATTGAATTTATTTAATACTTTTGGCGCATACTGTATGTTGCTTACAATGGATTCAAATCTGATAATTTTAAAGCAACATCAGGAGTACCTCAAGGATCTAATTTGGGATCACTCTTTTTCATTATTTTTATTAATGATTTGTCTATCTCTGTGAATTGTAACCATCTATTTTTTGTCGATGACTCAAAATTATTTTCTAATGCGACCAGTGTGGTGAGGATTGTATGTTACTTTAGAAATAAGTTGCCTATCAATATAGATATGTGCAAAATTTGGTCTTTTACTCTCAAAAAGCAACCGCTAACATTTTCCTACACTGATGATGTACTATTGGAGTGTTGTGAGAATATTAGGGATCTTGGTGTGATATATGATAACAGATTGTCCTTTACTGATTATATTAATGGAATTACAAATGCAGCTAATAAGGCCTTATAATAAGAAATTCAACGTCATTTAACAACGTCACTGCACTCAAATATCTCTACCACTCATTGGTTCATTCAAAATTAGAGTACTGTAATCTTATATGGTACCCTTATTACCTCATATTAACCATCTTGAAGAAAAAGTTCAACGTCGCCTTTCTTAAATTTTTATATTATCGTATAAATGGTTATTATTCAGTTAGGGAATATGATCATAGGGTGCTATTAGATCGATTTAATGTACAGCCTCTGCATATAAGGAGAATAGTCTGTCATTTCTGTTTAATCTTTTTCATGCCAATGTTGACTCGTCTTCTCTACTCAATTTATTTAATATACGAGTACGTAGACATGGATCTCGTGTTGATGACATGTTCTATTGTCAGAATGCTAAAACAAATATCCTTATCAAATCGCCGGTTTAAATCATGGCCAATAATTATAATACGATATTTCTACTTTGTGATATTAACCACTGCAATCTTATTAGTATGTTGATTATAACAACTGAATTCTTTAGTACTTTGGAAACTTAGATTTATTTCCTTCATTGTATTTATATTTATTTTAACTTATGTATCGTGTATTAAGTGCATTTTTTTTATCTTTGAACCTGTACTTGTTTTGTCCTGTAACTGGAAAATCTGTTCTGTTAGGCAATATGCAAATGCATTATTATTATTGTAGATACGAATCTTCCATTAACTTTCTGATGAAAATGGCACTGATTAAGGTAGCATTTATGCCATTCGGATTGCTCGCCGGTCAATGGGAATGGGACATCATTAACATGGTGCCCAAAAGCGAATGGAACTCACACTGGTGGGAATTCAGAAGAAAAGCGGGGCTCAAGCCACCAATACCAAGATCAGAGGATACTGATTTTGATCCTGTTTCGTTCTATCTGGTGATGGTGAATGCAGACGTAACGGAGTAAGTGTTCGAAGCGGAAACAAATTTAAATCACATTACTGTGTATGTTACAGTTATTATTTCGCTCATTTTATGGAATTCCAAATTTACAAAGCTCTTTGCTTGAAAACTCGGGAATATATTCCAACTTTAAGTAAAATTTGCCCACTGCATAACTGCGACTTGTACAATTCCAAAGAAGCTGGCAAAATACTGGGGTAAGTTAACAACAGGTATTCATTAGTACTTAGATTAGAGTATTTGATTTTATAAAGGGTTGTTTAGAAGTTGACAGAATATAGGTTAAAAAAAACGGGATCATGGCATAACAATACGAGGTGTGGCAATTAAGTTCCGGGAATTTTGTTATAACTCGGAAACTGGCAACATCTTCCTTTTAGTTTCAGTCCAAGGTTAAAGTCGGTAGCGTGTTTGGTTTATGTTTTATGTGTATTTTTTGGAAGTAACTTTTTTAGTGGCGTTGTGAAAATGAGTGACTTAAATTACAAGCAACGTGTTGTGATTCAATTTTTAGTGAAATCTGGCGAAAAAACCCTCGAAAATCCTTCGAAAATTGCAGGTGGTGTATGGAGACGAGTGCATGTCGAAAACACGCGTGTTTGAATGGGCAAAACGTTTCAAGGAGGGGCATGAATCGGTAGAAGAAGATCCACATGAAGGAGCTTATCACCTCTCGTACAGACGCGAATGTTAACCGTTTGCGTGCAGTGATCACGTCTGACCGGCGCCTAAGCATTCGTGTTTTGTCTGACGAGTTAACCGTCAACAAAGAAACCGTTCGCAAGATGATACACGAAAATTTGAATATGCCAAAGATTTGCGCAAAGATAGTGCCAATAGCTCTCACCCGTGAATAGAAAAACATGTGAAAATCGATCTGCGATTTGTTGTCCCGCATTCGGAGCGACGGTAGAGACTGGATGAGTCGGGTAATCACTGGAGATGAGATCTGGATATTTGAGTATAACCCTAAGACCAGTAAACAAAGTCAGCAGTGGGTGTAAAAGGGTGGAAAGCGCCCAACGAAAGCGAGGATGTCCAACTCACGACTGAAGGCAATGTTGATCGTTTTTTTCGATATCCACGGCATCATTCATCGTGAACTTGTTCCTGCCGGACAGATAGTGACTGGACAGTTCTATGTTGGCGTCCTGGAACGGCTGCGGGCCCGCGTTTTCCGCGTTTGCTGCACCCACATTATAGCCCCGCTATTGCCTCCTGCGATTTTTTTATTCCCCAAGATGAAGTCGCACCTCAAGGAAACGCATCATGGCGACGTACAGGAGGTCAAACAAGCTGTAACAGTGGTGCTGAATGGGTTAAGTTAGAGGTAGACTATTGTGATCAATAATAAAATTTTGGCGAAAGGACCCCGCAATAATTTTATGGAAATTGGGTTTCTGTCAAATTGTCTGAATTTTTGATATGTTGTAGATTTTGTCATCCTAAACAAAAGTCTCCATGGGCACAAAGTGCTAAAATGAATATTCTGCTCCCCTGCCCCGTTGCAAAACTATTCATTTTCAATACTATTTACAGATGTCAAAAGCATATTTTAAATATTCTAACATATAGGGTAATGTTTTTGAGGTCACTGGATTCAACCCTCATGTCAGATTGGACAAATTGACCGTTGACAGCTGTCAATACATTGTCAACGAAGAATAGAAAAGTAAATATTCTCTTTTCACCTTAAGAGTTTGGGCTTTTGAGGGAGCTGAATTCAATTCTCATGCCAGATTGGCAAAATTGACAGTTGACAGCTGTAAATTGACTATCAACGAGGAATATAAAAGTACATATTCTCTGTTGACATTCCTCGTTGACAGTCAATTTACAGCTGTCAACTGTCAATTTTGCCAATCTGGCATGAGAATTGAATTCAGCGACCTCAAGAACTCAAACTGTCAATGTCAACAGAGAATATTTACTTTTCCATTCTTCGTTGACAGTGAATTGACAGCTGTCAACTGTCAATTTTTCCAAACTGAGATTAGAATTGAATTCAGCGCCCTCAAAAGCCCAAACTCTCAATGTGAAAAGAGGATATTTACTTTTATATTCCTCGTTGACAGTCAATTGACAGCTGTCAACTGTCAATTTTGCCAATCTGGCATGAGAATTAAATTCAGCGACCTCAAGAACCAAAACTCTCAATGTCAACAGAAAATATGTACTTTTATATTCCTCGTTGACAGTCAATTTACAGCTGTCAACGGTCAATTTGTCCAATCTGACATGAGGGTTGAATCCAGTGACCTCAAAAACATTACCCTATATATTAGAATAATTAAAATATGCTTTTGACATCTGTAAATAGTATTGAAAATGAATAGTTTTGCAACGGGGCAGGAGAGCTTTGGCAGCTCCGTAGCTGCCAAAATGTTCATATTAGCACTTTGTACCCATGGAGACTTTTGTTTGGGATGACAAAATCTACAACATATCAAAAATTCAGACAATTTGACAGAAACCCAATTTCCATAAGATTATTGCGGGGTTCTTTAATTTGCTTGTTTTTTCATTGACAAATTCCTGGAACTTAATTGCCACACCTCGTAAAACTAATTTCACCTTCAAACTTTGATCAAGAAGACGGCAATTTTTATTATCGACTTAGAGCAAACTACTAGACACAAATGTTAATTAACTTAATTAATTGTCGATGTACAAATGTAAATAATAATTAATTTTATAGTTGAAATTTGCGTGTGAGGCAGCATCAATGACCACACCTAAAAATATTTATGTTCACTAATGTCATTTTCCAGTGTTTGTGTTATCTTTTTCAGAGACGCTTTACGTTTGGGAGCCCTGAAATCTTGGCCAGATGTACTGGAAAATCTTACAGGTTCTCGTAAAGTCCTTTCTGAACCTCTTTTGGAATACTTTCAGCCACTGTACGAATTCTTGAAAGAGGAGAATGAGAAAGCCGACGACGTAACACAACTCCATGGACTCGAAAATCCACATAATGTCACCGCTATTAATTTGACGATTTTTCTCACATTAATTTTTATAATAGTTATAATGTACTATAAATGTTCTGGGTTTATGCGCCGACTTAGAGCTGCACTTTTAGGAGAGCTGCAGTTATAGGGCACTAAAATTTTAGACTAAATTTTACCAATTTTTTACAAGTCATTGTCTTTTGCAATCTTCTGTACATACAAATGACTAGACTGTGTCGAACAGTAGCTCACACTAATGACCTGAGTATTTACAAATGTTACAATTTCTTTCATAGTTTAGAGTGCATATTTTTCATAAAAAGATGCATCTAAGCAGAAATTGAAGTTTGATTTCAACTCTTCGATCTAGTGTAAAAATATGATACTTGATATAACTATTATGTGGAAAAGTAATAATTTTAGTTGCCAAAGAAAATCATGTTAATTAATTTTATAATTATTATCTTTGCAAATAAGAAAAATATTACTTTTCCACAATAATTTTATAGAGTTAGAAATAGATAAGTACAATGACTTTACACCTTCTTTTTATTAATTTTGTGTGTGTGTGTGTTACAGTAGTTATTTTCAAGTACGTTAAATTTAGTAGAACAAATCTCATAAAAACATTATAATAGCGCCTATTGCAAACATCTATAGTTTGCTATTAATACAGTATTGTCAGTATAGACTCTAACTAGACTGAGCTTGAGCATAACTACAAATATTTTTCAGAATTACTTAATTTTTAGGCACTAGGACATAGTATTTTTTTTATAAAACTGACTAGGTACATTTGACAATTTTTTAACTAGAAATATTATAATAAATTTTCTTATATTACGTAGAATGTTGTGATAGTGAAATATAATTCAATTCCTATTCAGATTTTATTTTTACTATTAGTAAATTACCCCGAAATCAAGCTAGATCGTGCTTATTTCAGAAATGAAATATGGTGAAAATGGTTAGGACATTGAATAAAGTTATTACTCAATGATCAGGATTACTGGCTGATTCTGGGGAATAGAGTCAGGTGAAGATGATTACATCGAATGGCTGAAGGTAGCTTTCAACTTTTTAAATATACATATTGTTTAATACTATTTTTATTCTTTCCATTGCGTTCAATTTAGATTCCAAAGAGGACACTATTCTGAACTAGAAAAAGAAAAAAAATGTTTGGCAAAGCTATGGATCAAAAAACAATGTATAAAACGACCAAACTCGACTTGAATAAATTTATTTGAATAGTTTTAATTTATTCGGGTATTTATTTCACTTTATTTATCTGCCTTTTCAGTGAAAACAACCCTCTTAATCATTTTTTAATTTTCTTCACGGTTAAAAATTGCAGGAATCTTAAATTCTCGTTTTCAAAATATATAACAGTTTTAATGTACACAATACCTTACCTTATAAATATCTTTCCACAGCAACTGCACCTTTGTATGTGTTTCAAAAGTTATGAGAGTATGTCTAAGAAAAAACGATTTTTATGAAATATATTACACTACTTTTAGTTTCAATATACCTGAATAATTTACATATCAGCAAACATCAGTGTATTCTTAGTAACCTTCGGGTTGATGTCATTTATAATTAAATTAAACAAAATGATTCTAAGACCGAACCTTGAGGAACACCTGAAGGTGTATATATTTCAACGGAGTTAAATTCACGGTACTGAACAAGCTCTATAAGGTAGGTAGTAATAAAAAAATATAAAAAAATTAATGTAAACAAATAAATGTATTTAGATCCATATGTTTAATCTCCCTGAACTGTCATCAAATGCAAAATGATGGAAACCTACTAGATATCAATGTGTAAATTAGATATTGGAAATGAATCTATGTGCGTGTAGGATTACCAACTTTTGTTTTACTCAAAATCTGTTCTGCTTGTCAAAAAATTGCAAGAGACAAAAAACATTCACATTCAAAAAGATTTCTATCGAAAAAGTTAGCCCATAAAAAAATTAATGAATAATGCAGGGGGTTACTTTATAATAATAATAATAATAATAAATGTTTATTACCCAACAGATAAATCCAATTCCAGGACAATTATGAAAACAAAAAGAATACATACAATTTAAATTAAAGCAAACTGATATCATAGTGTACACTTATTGTTAAAGCGAGTAACTAACATCAGAATAACTTGATGGTAAAACAAATTAATACTAAAAATATAACTAGAAATAAAATTTACGAACTATTTAGAGATTTATAACCAACTCTCTAATTTTAGTTGAATAAGTTTTAAAAATCCAACAAAATAAATCACAATTATTACTTATAGTATTGTAGGCATACGTCTTAGACTATACAGGGGACTTACTAAGTACATTTGTTCGACTTGTTTGACAATAAAACAGTTAATTTTGACGTGACTGACATGTAGATATTTTAAAATTAATTTTAGATAGCAGCCATGGACAATCAACTAAATAATTTAATAGTTTATATAGAAAACACAATGTTACAATTAATCCTCGTTCAAATGATTGTATATCAAATCTTAACAGTAATAAATCATTAGGATTTCCTCTATCAGGATAAATGTTGTCTAATATGAAAAATAAGTACTCCATAAACCTCCGCTGAACTTTATTTAAATACTGTAAATGTATGTTATACCGGGTGTTCCCTCTAAGACTTTCAGTGCGAATATCTCCGAAACCATCATAGCCAGTGCGACGAAATTTGGTATACAGACACTAGATGGCGCGTAGAATCTGATGATAACATCAATTTTTATACAGGGTGTTCCATTTTCCAAGAAATCGATTTAATTTTGATTTTTTGGTTGTCAGCCCTGCTAAAACTTATGTTTAAATTGAAATATACTTAATTATGAACACATTCTGATAAATAAATATTCAAAAATTTCAAAATTTAACATAAAAAAACGCCTCCAAAAAGTACCCAAATTTCATTGTTTTGTCATGTAAAATGTGTATAGCCTTGAGCCAGACTTACACAGAAGAAACTAACATCGGTGAACGTCAGAACTATGAATTGTCATTGAATTGTCAAATATTAATGGCATGAAGTATTTTATTTTACATAAATAACGCTAAATAATGGATTTAATGCAATTTACGTATGCACAATGGTGTTATTGAGACTTGTCGATAAAAATTTAGACTTGAGTTGAGGCTTTTAGAGCATTGTGGTCGCCGTGCCGGCGCAGTCTACCGCTACAACTAGAGTTACAGCGTGAAGATTGTGTTTAATATCTGTGAAAATTTTTAAATTATTCCATTATAATGTAATAAAACTTCAGTAAATTGTTTTTTTTATGTTACTACAGTGTACAATAATAATTAGGTACACGTATTTTTTATGACAAAATAATTTACAAAATTGTGTAAGTACTTAAAGAATATCCCTGTTTTCCAACTGCTGTAATAATTATTGATTACTTATTTAGCAACAAAGAAATTCAAACAAAACCATTTCTAAAACTTTTAATTATAATGTGAACGTGTTTGTCGTTGAAAGTCAGATCTGAACCTACCCTAGCCCCACAAAAGAAAATATTACGAAAGCATAACCTAGAAATGATTGATTCTTGTATCCACATATTTCAGCACTGTACTTATGTACTTATGTTTAAGAAGAACTCTACATCTGTAAAATAGTAAACAATGAACTACTATTTCTGTATTTCATGATACAGAACTGAAATAAAGCAACTGGTTTTTGCTAGGAAGAATCACCTGCAAATGTACTATACCCAGTAGGTAGGTACCTATCAAATAGTCGTTTAAAGCTAGATAATAATTTGTAATTGTTGTTGTAATTGTTTTTATCTTTCAGTTATGTGTGTGCAGTGCCACAAATTACATTAAAACAGACACCAGAAAGAATAAGCGAAAAATATTACGTACATTTTCTTGGAAATAATTCTAAACATGGATAATATTATAAACAAGTCTGTAACTCACATTCTTTGAAGAGTATTCTATAAGACATTAAATTCAGTTGTCTGTCGTGGGTTTTAAAATTTCTAAACGAATAAAATTAAGAAAAATAAACTAATTTCATAATTCTATGTACAGTATGAAAACATCTTGTTAGAATATCTTTAAAATGTTGAAAGCTAACTGTTGTTACAACATATACACAACATAACGTAATAAGGTAGGTATTGAACGATGAAACGGCAAGATTTGTTTCTAATCGTACATGCATGAACATTCCTCAGATTGAACGTTGCTCTGTAAATGAAATTAGAATACAGAATAAGTGTTTAATATAAAATCAGATGTAATAATGTAGATACTTAATGTAATTTTATTTTATTGTTAATAAATTAAAGTCTGTATTTGTTGTTTTTTATTCTACTCAAATTATTAAACAGAAATGTTTCAGAAATAATATAAAATTAATTAATACTTAAAGATGAAGGATCAAGTTATTCAATTTAGTTACTAATTAAAAAATAAGCCACAATGTAGGTACGTATTACTTTTTAATTAAAATTATGCTGGTTACAACTGAATCATATAATAAAATATAAAAAATCACTCCTTTAATCTTTTTTGAAAATTTTCTTTTGTAAAATAATGTCCAATGTGAGTTAGGGGACTTCTTTATATTATACATCATTCTATGTATAAAATTAATTCTAACAAAATATCTGCGATATTTTTCCTTCATTCTGTTTGGTGTCCTATTTTACAAATCGTTTTGTTTCAATGTAATTTGTGGCACTACACACATACCTGAAAGATAAAAACAATAATTACAAATTACTGTCTAGCTTTAAATGAATTCTTGATTAATTAACAATAAAATAAATTTACATTATTACATCTGATTTTATATTAAACACTTATTCTGTATTCTAATTTCATTTACAGAACAACGTTCAATCTGAGGAATGTACATGCATGTACGATTAGAAACAAATCTTGCCGTTTCATCGTTCAATACCTACCTTATTATGTTATGTTGTGTATATGTTGTAACAACAGTTAGCTTTCAACATTTTAAAGATATTCTAACAAGATGTTTTCATACTGTACATAGAATTATGAAATTAGTTTATTTTTCTTAATTTTATTCGTTTAGAAATTTTAAAACCCACGACAGACAACTGAATTTAATGTCTTATAGAATACTCTTCAAAGAATGTGAGTTACAGACTTGTTTATAATATTATCCATGTTTAGAATTATTTCCAAGAAAATGTCCGTAATATTTTTCGCTTATTCTTTCTGGTGTCTGTTTTAATGTAATTTGTGGCACTGCACACACATAACTGAAAGATAAAAACAATTACAACAAGAATTACAAATTATTATCTAGCTTTAAACGACTATTTGATAGGTACCTACCTACTGGGTATAGTACATTTGCAGGTGATTCTTCCTAGCAAAAACCAGTTGCTTTATTTCAGTTCTGTATCATGAAATACAGAAATTGTAGTTCATTGTTTACTATTTTACAGATGTAGAGTTCTTCTTAAACATAATTACATAAGTACAGTGCTGAAATATGTGGATACAAGAATCAATCATTTCTAGGTTATGCTTTCGTAATATTTTCTTTTGTGGGGCTAGGGTAGGTTCAGATCTGACTTTCAACGACAAACACGTTCACATTATAATTAAAAGTTTTAGAAATGGTTTTGTTTGAATTTATTTGTTGCTAAATAAGTAATCAATAATTATTACAGCAGTTGGAAAACAGGGATATTCTTTAAGTACTTACACAATTTTGTAAATTATTTTGTCATAAAAAATACGTGTACCTAATTATTATTGTACACTGTAGTAACATAAAAAAAACAATTTACTGAAGTTTTATTGCATTATAATGGAATAATTTAAAAATTTTCACAGATATTTTACACAATCTTCACGCTGTAACTCTAGCTGTAGCGGTAGACTGCGCCGGCACGGCGACCACAATGCTCCAAAAGCCTCAACTCAAGTCTAAATTTTTATCGACAAGTCTCAATAACACCATTGTGCATACGTAAATTGCATTAAATCCATTATTTAGCGTTATTTATGTAAAATAAAATACTTCATGCCATTAATATTTGACAATTCAATGACAATTCATAGACATTGACGTTCACCGATGTTAGTTTCTTCTGTGTAAGTCTGGCTCAAGGCTATACACATTTTACATGACAAAACAATGAAATTTGGGTACTTTTTGGAGGCGTTTTTTTATGTTAAATTTTGAAATTTTTGAATGTTTATTTATCAGAATGTGTTCATAATTAAGTATATTTCAATTTAAACATAAGTTTTAGCAGGGCTGACAACCAAAAAATCAAAATTAAATCGATTTCTTGGAAAATGGAACACCCTGTATAAAAATTGATGTTATCATCAGATTCTACGCGCCATCTAGTGTCTGTATACCAAATTTCGTCGCACTGGCTATGATGGTTTCTGAGATATTCGCACTGAAAGTCTTAGAGGGAACACCCGGTATATTGGATGCCAATTAATTACTGCATATTCAATCTTGGAACGTACCATCGAATAATACAGGGTGTTAAAAAAGAGTGTAAAATATTTAAGGAGGCAATAGTATGAACCAAAATAAGCAGAAAAGTCTCAATAAACATGGGTCCGGAAAGTAACGGTTGCGGTGTTTTATGTTTTTAGCCCCTTTTTTATTTTGCAAAAACGTAGTGTATTTTCTTATAATAGTTGGTTGATGTTTAGTGAAATAAACAGTACGTATTTGACAGTTGTTCTCAGTGCACAAGTTTTCTTTTGCTATGGTTGGTTACTCTAACGCAGAATTAACAGACATGCATTTCATGTATGGTCGTGCTAATGGGAACGCCACCGAAACGCGACGTCTTTATGTTGATGCTTATCCAAATCGCCAGATTCCTTTACAACGCATGTTTGAAAGAATTCACCAAAGATTGCGTGATACCGGTTCTTCGAGCAAACAGTGCCATTTATCCGGAAGACCAAGGTCAGTATCCACTCCTAGAGCAGAATAAGAAATTCTAGCACTGGTAGAGCAGAATCTAGGTACAAGTGTGCGGAGAATATCAGCCGAGGTAGGAATTAGTGGTCCTCTTGTTTGGAGAATCCTTCACGAGCAACTGCTTTATTTATACCATGTGTAACTAGTACAGGTCTTAAATCCAATAAATTATCATCAAGCACGTTTGTTTTTTTTGTCGCTGGTTTCTACGTCATGATGCTGAAGACCCTCGTTTTCTTGCAAACATTCTTTTTACTGATGAGGCCGGGTTCACAAGAAATGGAGTGTTTAATTTTCACAATACGCATATTTGGGCCGACGAAAATCCTCATGCTCTAATAGAATCTGGACATCAGGCATGTTTTTCATTAAACATTTGGATGAGTATTGTAGGTGACAGGTTTCTAGGTCCTGTTGTTTTACCAAACCGATTAACAGGCGCTGCTTACCTCAACTTTCTACAGAACACACTGTATGATTTTTTAAAAGACATTCCTTTCAATCAGAGGCGACGATGGTGCTCCAGCTCATTTTTCCATGGCCGTTAGAGAGCATTTACATCAAACTTTTCCGCATAGATGGGTAGGACGGGCTGGACCTGTTTATGGCCTCCAAGATCGCCTGGTCTAAACCCTCTAGATTTCTTTGTTTGGGGATATTTGAAGACAGTGTATGGTACTCTTGTAAATAGCCTGGAAGAGCTGCAGCTACAAATTAGTTTGAATATCGTTGAGACGAAGATGTCGTGCCTGCTTGGAAATGGACGGAGGGCACTTTGAACATCTTCTGTATCTTTGTCTTTTGTTTGTTAAACGCTTCCTTTGTCGGTTTATTTCTAATAAAATAAAATGTTTGAAAAACGAATAGTGGTCCATATCTCCGCAACCGTTACTTTGCGGACCCTTGTTTATTAAGACTTTTCTGCTTATTTTAGTTCATACTATTAGCTCCTGAAATATTTCACACTCTTTTTTTTAACACCCTGTATAATATCTTAAGGGTTTCAATACTACTAAAATTCTTGCAATTTCTAATAATAAAACCTAATAGTTTGAGAACTCCGTTGGCAGTTACAGTAATATATTTTAAAAAATCAAGCCTACTATCAAAAAATAACACCTAAATCCTTAGCTGTTAAAAGTATATGAAAAATTTACGGGAGAGGATATTCGTGAATAAGTGATTACATTTTGCAACATTTATCTCCAGTTTGTTAGCTTTACACCACTTTTCAATATTACAAATTTGCCTCTGTAATATTATACAATCTGTTAAATTTTTAATTTCAGAATATATTTTGAGGTCATCTGCGAATAAAAGTTTGTTACAGTCAATAACTTCACATAAGTCATTAATATTCAAGAAACTATATAAAATTATAAATTTATCACCACCTGTTAAGGGATTGTCACTCCTTAAGGGGGACTTAGGTCAAAAAATGTTAAATGAAGGATCCTCATTAAAATCGGTCCAACAATGTAACCTCAATTTTTTTTAACATTATTCGATAGCACGCTGTATAATGTTGACAGAACCTGGTCTGGGATTTTATTATAGAACTATTTACAATGCCACAATAGAGTTTACGATTTATATATTTTATAAATCTATTTTGAATTTTTTGAGCCATAGCTCAACTGTACTATTAATATAAGCCATAAATAAATTACGTGAAGTATCTGGATTTACTATCAAAAATAATACCCAGCTAAAATTTGTGTAACTTTCTGCAATTTACAGTTTCACAACAACAAAGCTTGTTACAATCTGATGTTTTTTTCTATTAAATGCAATATGATGGCATTTATATATAAGTTGTTTTCATCACTGTATTTTTTAAAAGCATTTAAGTCTATTTGTATTAATACAATATCATAAGTATTACTTACAGAATGAAAGACCATCTGCATACATTAAAAATTTAGAAAACTTAAAACACTTAGCTACTTCATTAATATATACGTTAAATGACAGAGGTCCTAGGTACGACCCTTGGGGGACACCCGAAGTTACTAATGAAAAATCAGAAATATGTTCACCACAGCTTGATATCGATTTGAGAGATACGACTGAAACATGATCTGATGCTTACTTTGTCAAAAGCTTTACTAAAATCTGTATAGATAGCATCTACTTGCAGCTTACGATTCATGTTACTAAGAATATAGTCTGCATATAGAAACAGATCACTATCTACAGATCTTTTTTCTATATTTTTCGAATATATTTAAAAATTTTAATTAAACCGTAAAATAATATGAAATGGATTTAATAAATACTGATTGAAAGAATAGGCAACAAATTTCTTCTCCTGACTCTTGTGAATATCTTGTTGTGATTGGTCAGTCCGGCATAGAGTTGCTTTGCTACTTTGCGATAAATATATATTTGATTGTTTAAAAAATGGTTTCCATCCAAATAATTAAAATTATTTTTGCAGGAAATTTTCATGAAAACAGAATAATCCAGCTTCCAATTAAATTATTTGGCATTCCGTATTTACTCAAACTTTCGGAATATTTTTTGCGAGTTTTGTGAAAACCATTGTTTCGAAGGTCCTAGTATAAACGCCAACCACAAAGGAAACACACCTTTGAATCTTCAGCAAATTTAATCTACAGTAAGCAGTTTGTAATACCTTTTTCTGATCGTGATAGTGTCAATATTCAGCAATAATACATTTTCTGATATGTGGAAGTAGATGTAGACAAAGAGTTTTTAACACATTGTTCCGTTCCATTTCTTTAAAATCTGGTCGGGATACATTTCTAATATGAGGTTGATACAGGTAAGTACGTCAATCAATGTTTTTGTTGACAAGTGTGTGTATTTAAAATAAGATGATAATTTGCTGTTTATTCTGAAACAATTGCAGTGTTGGGCTAGAGAATTACCTTCATTAAAACCTGAAAACGTATTATTTTTCACAGTAGAACGAATTCGAAATCACGTGTTTCTTAAAAAGAAACAGTAAAAACTATTAGCAGTCAGTAAAAAGTGCCTTACTATTTTAACCTCTACGATGTTTGGCATGAATATTTAATACAAATATTAAATTGATTACAATAATTATATCAACATTTTTATACATAGACAATATATAGAGTGGCTTGTTTAATAAAAAAATATTTTTCAAAAAATTTGTTTAGGAACACACTAAAATGTCAAATTATTATTACAAATTGAAAAAACAACTTGACATTGTCATGGTTTATTAAAATGCAGGATCTCCCCTTTGTTTCGTTTACAATCTTAAAAGAGAAAGTATAATGGAGTCTTTTTTCTTATAACATTTTTTGTAAAAAAAATCAAAGTTTCATACAGGGTCTTCAATTTTTAAAAAAATAATTTGATTTTCTTTATTATTTGCTGACCAAATAAGTAATATTTGTTCTAAACACGGTGATGGAACGTGAAATTGACGTGAAAATCATTTTTCATCTATGAACAGTGGCATAATATTGGAGTAAAACCCCTCGTTTTCAAATCTTCTATAAAATTCTACGCTGAAAAGTATTTTTACTATGCAGATAATAAATATGTTAATTTATTTTCTGAAACAATAATTTTATTAAAATTCCTTAGATCTTCTTGTCCAGATAATTTGACTTACATTGTTGTCTTATAGAATTATGTAAGTAATTGTGTTTATTCATAAACACCTTATAGTATGACTTTTGTCCACACATATGAACCGTCTAAGAACCGTTTTACACACAAGAAATTTCTTCGAAAATTATGGGCAAATTTTTTATAAGAATTTTTATTAAAGTTTCTATGTATATTTCAGCTATCTACGTTACTTTACAAATTGCCAAACTGGAGATGCTCAAATTATGTCACACTTTCTATCTATATTAAGTCGAGCGAATATTTTTTTATTAAACACCATTCATTCTGACTCATGATTGTGATGTGATTATGGATAAAACGTTGTATTGCATTCGTGTTTTAATTGCCTTTTATCCACTTAAAAATATTAATCGCGTGGATAAAGTGCTACTTAAAATACTTCTACAATAAATAACTATTATTCGTACGCAACAATCATAAGAAAAGGTACCTAATATATCTGTTTTCTTTTTATTTAAAATTATTCATGTACCTAAGTTCAAAAATTAATTGTTATAGGGAACACCAAAATGCTCTATTTTACTGTCACCAATGTTATGAATGAGAAAACGGGAACATCCTGTATATCTACCATCAATCATTATTTCAATGTACAGAACGACTTCGAATTAATGGTTAATATATCATAATTAGCTTAAATATAATATATTTTATTTAGAGGTTAAGTATATATTTTTTAGAAAAACTGTCCGTTTTTTGACAATTTTCAAAATAAAAAGTAGCAATTGTTATATTTCATTATGAAGGAAAAAAATAAAACAAATAAGTGACACAATAACGTACATGGTGTTCCATTTAAAACAGATGAATGTTATGGGCATATTTTAAAAGAAACACCCTGTAGAGAAATTACAAGTACGTCACTGAACTTTACGTGAAAATCTTTTTCAGGGGCACTTTTCTTTTAAAAGTTATAGAAAATAATTCAAAGATTATTTCAATTATTTTGTATTGCAACTCGAAACATTTACACGCCCCTACGCAAAAAAATAGATGATTCCAGATAAGGACAAAAAATTAAAAAAAAAAACTAAATAAGTTGTCAGAATAACGAAATTACTGGGTTGGAGACAAAGTCAAAGTTTGCAAAAGAGTGCAAATAAAATACAAAACTATTGACTGCAGATTTTTTTATACAAAATACTTTTAAACGTTATCCCATATATATTGGAGATCCTGTATGTATATCCCATTTTTAGTATAACTCATTTGGCGGTATTTTCGGTTCTCCCTTTTTCGTTAAGTCTTTAAATAAATCTAAACTTGAGAAACTGGCCCTCACTGGTATAAGTTTTTCAGGACTCTACGATATTATTCCTGTTCATTTTATTTCCCGTCGATGCCTTCTACTCTGAAGCTGAACAATTCCTTCACAACGATCTTGAAATCGCAGCGACTGAAAGCTGTTCCAAAATGGCGGCTTCCCGTAACGCTTTCCTAAAGGATGTGGCGAATGACACCAAAGCGAAGGCTTATGTAAGTTAATGTGGCTCAAATTTGGAAGACTCCTCTTTCAGCTATTATAAATTTCGAGTTGTCTTTCATATTGAAAAGACAGATACCTTATAGTGATTTCATCAGAACTTATTTTCAGATGGAAGATCTGGCTGATTATTATAAGACGCAGGATAGATTCGCCAGAGAGCTGGCCAAGTTTCGTTTGCCATTCATTATTGACGACAAGTATTTTCAGCGAGAGTATAATGTTGCTACATCTGCCTTGATATTAGAAGATGACGAGAAACTTCGTGAGGTATACGATTTTTTTTATTTGTGTTTGCAATAGATCTAAGTAGACTTCTTCAAATAAACAAATAACGACAGCGTAAAAAGTGTCTATTTAAATAATAATGATAATGATAATGTTACTAATAATGAAAATGGCAATGGCAATAACAATGACATTATGTGTACCACACGGTAATGTAACTATAGACAGAATATTCATTTGTGGTATGTGTGGTATGAGTGAATATTTCATTTTTGCGGGAGTAGTAAAACATCCAAACTATCTTCTGTTGTCACAAATTTAGATCAAACGTCTGAAAATTTCACCCAACCACTTCACAAAGTATTTATAATTTGTGGTCCATTTAATGTGCCGTTGATATATTCAGCTACTGTTTGGCAGTTTTGCCTTTTTTGATTAGATTTCAATTCTCAGTTTTGTTGTACTTTAAACTTGAATTTTCCACGGAAAGAGTCAATATTGATTTAGAAATTATTAATATTTTACTTAATCCACTTAAATTTAAAAAATCTAAGTTTTACATAAATTTTTGTAGCGCTGTATCTTGAAAACAAAAGGCGATCGGGCATTAGTATATATATATAACTTTTGTTATTATTTTTTGGTCCTCTATCGTGTAGTACAATGCGTTGTAGTTTTTTCAATGTTACCCTCCGTTATATACAAAATTAAAGATAACCTGTGTTGAAATATTACTTTTTTTCTATTAGATTTTGTTTTTGGAGTATAATTAAGGTTATCTTTACTTGACATATAAAGTCAAAAGCTCCTTCTATTTAGCTTCTGCTTTAGACTTCCATATTCTTCAAAATGTTCCACCAGCTCAGTTGTCTCTTCTCTATCAACTCTAATATTGATTCCATTTGAAAATCTTCTCCCACTAGCTCATTTTCAACGTCTGATTATCCCGTTGACTCTTCTTAAATAATTCATTTCTACTTCCTGTATGTCGCTTTTTTAGTTTCTTGGTAATACCCATGGTTTGCATCCATGTGTGTAAATTGCTCTACACATCTATATCTTCGTTGTTTTTATGACTTCCGTTTTATTTATAAAATTGTTGATCATTGCATAGTATATCTGTAAACTTTTTTTATTCTTCAATTTCCAAATCTTGTATTTCTCTTTCATCAGTTATAGCACCTAAATATTTGCATTGTTTTACTTGTACTTCTGTTTTACTGTTATCTTGTTGCATTCCTATATTTTTCCTTTCCTCATTTAAAATCTTTAATTTTTCTTGCAAGTCTCGTTCAACCCCCCTCCCCCCCCCCGCCATGATTACATCACCTGCCTCATTCGTTTATCTTTACTGTTTCTAAATTTTGCTCAATACTTTCTGTAATAGTCTGTACCATAATTTAAACCTTGTACTAAGGTAATGTAATGTCTGTATACCTTAAATGTCTATACCTATAATACAATTGATCCTTTGTTTCAGTATATTGAAACTGTAGTTAAAATGGATGTAATTTTTAACACAGCTAAAGTGTGTCCGTATCATAACAAAAATTGCGAATTAACAACGGAGGGACTTAGTATATCAGGTAGGTATTCCAAATTTTTATAATGTAAAATTTAAAGGTTTCATTGATTCAAATGTTAATAATGAGCAAACAGCAAGAGTTATGGACTGGTTTCAAACTGTTTCAACAAGTTATCTTGTTCTTTGTAAACATAATGCAAGATGTAGTTGGACCAACATTTCCGACAGTTCAAACTAGCCCCTGACTCCTGCTTGAAGTGATATATCAATAACTGAAGAAATAATTTGACATATGTCTAAATATAGACAATTGGTGATCTCCAATGTCAGGTTCGAGGACAACATTTTGAACATTTGTCGTGAAACTTTTTCTTTTGTTCTCCATTGTTAATTGTTATTTCTGTTTCTTTCTCAATATTAAATATTTTATTCTGTATTAATTTGGAAATCTTAACTATTTCACTTGTAAGGAATCCTTAAGAAGTCATTTTTCTCAAAAACAAAGCATTTCATTTAAAAATAGTAAGATACGTTTTTGCTTTAGAATAAACCATAATGTCAAAAAAATCTATTCTCATTTTGAAAAATTTTCAATGGTGTAGAAATTATATTAAAAATAGGGCTCCCTAGGAGTCCCTATGATTGACCTGTTGTCACAATAATTTGTAAAATCGATAAAGCTCTTGATTCGTACACTTCATACTAAATATAAAACAAATGATTCTAATAGTTTAAGAAAAAATAAATAAAAACCATAAAAAATGTTATTCTAGAGCTTTTATCTCTAAAAGGAAAGCTTTGGAAAAAAGGAATGCCTCAAAATGATATTACGAGATCTATAGATTGTTAAAGTTCTAATAAAGTAAATTACCCTTGGTTTTATAATAAACCTACTACACATACAGGAATTGTAGGAAAATTGATTTACATTACAAAAAAGTATAAAAATTGCCATATTAGTTTACGTTAAGATTTTATTCATTTTTTTTTTAGAAATTGAAGATGTTATGGCTGATTCCCGTGATTATGATGAGCTCCTGTATATGTGGAAGGAATGGAGAGATGCCACTGCTGGAATGAAAGAGATGTTCATAACTGTTCGTCAATTGGAAAGTCATTTGCCGGTAGCTAGTACGCAGTGTTCTTATTTTACAAAATATTGAAACAAATTACTTAGAATGGTCTAAACATAATCAAGTTTTAATTTTCACTATCTTACTTTTTTTAAATTATATCTTATGTACATACTTACTTAATAACGTACTAAAACGCAATTTTTTAATCTAAAATAGTGATGTCATGTTCGTAGGGCCGTGTAGCCGTTGGGCTACAATTGTACATACGCCAACTCAATAAACCTAGGCTGAAAATATAAAGAACTGACACATAACACTTAAATAAAATATGGCTCTCTACGGACTTACAGTTAAAATATTCAATGATTTTTGTCCATTACTTTAACCCTGTTTGATATTTCCGTATCAGACTTGGCATAAACATATTAAAAATGCTATAAAATCGTTCATGGCTACTACCAGTGACGTATGACAGGGGTAGAGTGGCAGTTTCCCATTCCTAACTTCTACGCCACTGGCGGAATTTTTATTTTGATACAGTTTTTCAATTGTTCAATACTTTCTATGCAATTAACCAACTATTCCTTCATAGCGGTAAAGTCATTATTACTCAAAATTTTTAAAGTTAAACATAGGGCTGCACGATCTTTTCTATTTTATTATGTAAATGGCTGTCATATTGAAATTTTGTTTTTAAATTAATTTTTATTTTTTTAATAGGGATATCTGGTGATGCCCGGAAGGTGTTATTCTATCTGCTAGTATAAGACTAAATTAAACCAACATTAATAGAAGCCATGAACGATTTTGTAGCATTGTTTAATATATTCTAAAGTATCTAAACATTACGCCAAGTATGATAGAGAAATATCAAACAGGGTTAATGTAATGTTTAAATATAACACCCTGTAATTGCGTAAGGAGCCATATTTTATCTAAGCGTTATATGTCAATTTTTAATATTTTCAGCCCAGGAGTATCCAGTTAACGTATGTACAATTATTAATGAATCACCTCGTATAAAACGATTATTTTGCTTCTGTAACGTAAAATCAACTTTCTAAAGAAAATGAAATAACAAAATGTTTATTAGGAAGTTTTAATGGAAATTAATAAAAGGAGAAGGAGGATTTTCTGAACTGAATAGAGATTATCAATTTTTTTTTCAGTATTTCCGACTATTACATAAAAAAATTTTTGCCTACTGCCCAAAACACAAGATTTTGCAGAGCAGTGTCATCTTACAAAAGATTTTCACTTCGTTTAAGGTTAAGTAAATAGAGGTTTTTGATAAGCGTGGTTGTCCGACAATTCAGCGACACATTCACAACTTTACTGGTCAAATATTTCTGACAGTTTGTAACCAATCCCTGACTTTTGTGGGAACAGAACTTACGTTGGACTAGCGTGACTAGTATAGAAATTGCAGGTCACCGACCTGCAGTGACGGTCGTTGCATGTAACGGTACTGCAGGTACTGATCTAGTGTGCGATGCTCCATCTTCATGAGTATAGTTAGTACTAGAAAAGGTCATAAGAGATAGTAAGTTGAACAGAGAAAGACACATATTGTTTAAAAGTCACCAAATAGTAAGTTATGTAGATGACGTAACGAGAAAACTTATGGGGGAAGCACGGAAAGTGGGATTGCAGATAAATCAAGAGAAAAGTAAGCTTTTAAGAATAGGGCAACAGAAAAAATATACCAATTTCAAAGTAAGAATGCACGGAGAGATGGAATTTGAAATTCAAGTATATGTGTATTTAGGGGCGCTGATAACAGCTAACTGTGATGAGGAGCAAGGAATTAATAAGAGAATAATAAAAGCAAACAGAAGTTCTGCAGCAGTCAACCACTTAATGATATCAAAAAATGTGTCTAGTGGAGCAAAATTTAGAATATATAAAACAATTTTGAGACCGACATCGCTGTAGGGCACTGAAACCTGGATCCTCAATAAGAAGTCAAGAGAAAATCTATTATTATTAAGTGGGAAAGGAAGACCTTAAGAATTCTAGGGGGAAAGAAGATGGAGGAAGGCTATGTAAGGAGACATAATGAGAAAATATATGCAATGTACCAGGCACCAAAAATAGATGAAGTTGTAAAAGCCAGAAGAGTGCAGTGGCTAGGGCATCTAGAACGTATGAAAGATGAAAGGACAGTTAAGGAAACTGTACGAAGTAAACCTAACTACAAAAAAAAAAGAGGGAGACTGAGAAAGCGATGGAGAGAGGCAATAGCAATAGATTTAAGGGAGTAACGGATTGGAAAAGAAAGACGAAGAACAGAATGGAGTGCAGGAGAATAGCTCTGGGTCTAAACGGCCTGTAAATAGCTTTACATGTATAATCTTCATGAGTGGGTTTTGTAGCTCCGAGCTGGACCGTTCAGGCATAATATGTGCGATCTTTTATAAATAGTTTGATGTAAAATATTCTTACCCAATATTTTTTAGAAAATATCGATAACCTCCATAGATTTCCGGAAATAATTTATTATAAGTAAAAAATAAGATTCAATTTTTCTTCCACTGTAATAATAAATTTAAATAAATTCTGGTTTATGTTTGATTCACCCTTGTTTTTCTTTGTAGACATCAGCCATTTGCTAGAAAGAGAAAGTTCAAGCGAACTTCACTCTAATGCCTTTGAATTATGGAATGAGGTGACACCTCTGTACTTAGAGCTGCACACATACGTCAGCAGGAAATTGAAGCAACATTATGACAAGAAACTAGATATTTCTGATGGAGCGCTGTCAGCTCATGTCTTGGGAAATATGTGGGCAAAAAGCTGGTATCAAATAGAGCCTCTGGTGCGGCCATTTCCTAACGTCAGTGACGGAGACTTAGAATATAACATGAAACAGGGTCTCAATGTGGAAGATATCTTTAGGGTGGGAGACGAATTCTTCAAGTCGATGGGACTCTTGTCCATGAAAGAAACTTATGAAGCACATGAATCGATGCTAACCAAGCCGACGGATGATAGGGCAGTTGTGTGCTATCCCAACTCTGGTGACTTTTGTAATGGAACTTACAGGTAGTATATTTAGACTGATGAGCTTTTTAACATACTCAGTTGATAGTAAAGCGAATAAAAACGGTTCTGTTTCAGGGTCACATTATGTGGAAAAGTGAATTTAGAAAATTTCATAGATATATTCCGCCTACTTGGCAACGTACAATACTTTATGCAGTATAAAGAGCTACCATTTTATATGAGAAACAGTCCCAGTTCTGTTTTTCATGAATCTATTGGGGAATCTCTGGCGTTATCTGCAACTTCTCCACAACATCTAAAGAAACTTGAATTATTGACAGGCTATCGACATACGTAAGTATGGTATTGGTATTTATTGAGGTTTTTCAGACAACTAATACTTTACGATCATTTTTGTCTAAAACGCGTCCAATAACCCTTGACTGATCCGTTTGGCGCAACGGCTTATTTAATTAATCTTTATTTTTTTTCAAAAGTGTGGCAAAACCCCAATAAAACTAAAGAAAAACTAAAATTATGCCAAAAATAAATAGCTTCAGACAATATAATAACTTACGAGTTCAAAACGCACAAGAAGCAGAAACATTTGTGTTAGCTTGTAGAAACAGTGTAATACCTATATTGCGCAATAAATTATTTGATTGTCAGAAATTATTATTAATCCTGGAATTACTAATAATACTTTAACTAATATATAATTTTTTTTGTTCATATTTTTTTATGTTTTGCTATTTCTGTTTTTATTATTTTTCACCAATATAGCTCTAAATATATATGATTTATTTAAGGTTTTGTATGCTTGTTAGGTGCACTGTGCTATAATATTGTTGTTTTTTTTACTATATTTATACTCTCTACCGTATCCTGTAGTTGTGCATGTGCTTGTTTGGATATGTATTAAATAAATAAAATAAAATTATTGCAGATACGAATCTTCTATTAATTTCCTGATGAAAATGGCACTAATTAAAGTAGCATTTTTGCGATTCGGATTTCTGGTAGGACAGTGGGAAAGGGACGTCACTAACATGCCCAAAAATGAATGGGATTTGGCCTGGTGGGAATTCAGAAGAAATGCGGAGCTCAAGGCACCCATAGGAAAACAATCGGACTATGATTATGATCCTATCGCGTTCTACATCGTGACGGCGAATGGAGACGCAATGACGTAAGTACCTACCCGAAGGAGAAACAAATTTAAATTACATGACTTTATATTACAGTTATTTTTATTCCCACTTTATGGAATTTCAAATTTATAAAGCCCTTTGTTTGAAGTCAGAGGAATATAATCCAACTTTAAGCAAAATTTGTCCACTGCACAACTGCGACTTTTACAGTTCCAAAGAAGCTGGCAAATTACTGGGGTAAGCTGCCAAACAAAAGGTGTTCATTGGTGCTCATTAGTATTACTTTGATTAGATCATCTGATTTCATAAATTATATCCAACAGACAAAAATCTAGAGAGAGACCCATCGCTAGATACGCGCGACGGGCGAAGCGTGCGAGGAGCAACATTTCATAGGCGTACTAAATTTGACGGTGATTAAATATAAAAAATAACAAAAATAATTGCATTACATAACGTCCACTATTTTTAGTAGAAAAAGTGATATAACAGTTTTTGCCAATTTCGAGGCATTATAATAAAAATGAACGAATGAATGTTATTTTCAATTTAAAAGTTTTTATCTTGTATTATCACTTATCCAATCGAAAATAATAGAGTGTGACTAATTCACAGCACATATATGAGTACGGAAGGTGACCATGATTACCTAAGTGTGCCACTTGAATAGGGTTCAAAGCACACAAAATTATCAAAGATAAGTTGACGTGAACCTAGCACACTAACAATTTGCTTTAATTGTCCCCCCTGTCCCATTCTCTCCACAAATTAGAATGCCGTTCTTTTGGACGGTGATGGCCCACTACTATCCACTTACAACTATTTGATGCGCACTCCACGGATATCACATTTAAGCCTTGCCTGGACGCGAAATTCACGGATTTTTGCACAAATTTTGCAAAACAGTTCAAATATTATGTGGCGCTAAACAGTTTCATGATGAAAATGATAAAGATTTTCCCACCATTAAATAAATCGTGCAAATATTCGCAAATTTTGCATCCATAAGGACAAAAGGCTTTAGGATATATTGCACCATATATACACATTATTCACTATTGGTTAAAGTTAAAGCACAGTCATTATAGCGGCACACATTAACACATATTATATCGTATCGTATCGTTCCATATGGCCATCATGTTAAGTCAAACTTTAATATAGTCTTCGATACAGATTCTGACTTTTTAATATTTACTTTAAATATTTTTTTCTCCATATCACTATTTCGTTTTTTTCTACGATTTGATTTACATGGAAATTCACATACCATAATTCATATGTCATGAATATTTCGCAAAAGCACCCTTGTATACAGGGTGTTAAAAAAAGAGTGTAAAATATTTTAGGAGGTAATAGTATGAACCAAATAAGCAGAAAAGTCTTATGGGTCCGCGAAGTAACGGTTGCGGAGATATGGACCACTATTCCTTTCTCAAACATTTTATTTTATTAGGAATAAACTAACAAAGGAAGCTTTTAACAAACAGAAAAACAAAGTTACAGAAGATGTTCAAAGTGCCCTCCGTCTATTTCCAAGCAGGCACGACATCTTCGTCTCAACGATATTCGAACTTTTTCGAAAACACCCTCCTTGGTTTGGATTTCTTGACACTTTTGATTAATCCGTAGTTGCAGCTCTTTCAGGCTATTTACAGGAGTACACTAATGTCTTCAAATATCGCTATTGCTCGTGAAGGATTCTTCAAACAAAAGGACCACTAATTCCTACCTCGGCTGATATTCTCCGCACACTCGTACCTGGATTCTGCTCTACCAGTGCTATAATTTCTTCTTCTACTCTAGGAGTGGATACCGACCTTGGTTTTCCGGATAAATGGCACTGTTTGCTCAAGGAACCAGTATCACGCAATCTTTGGTGAATTCTTCCAACATGCGTTGTGAAGGAATCTGGCGATTTGGATAAGCGTCAACATAAAGACGTCGCGCTTCGGAAGAAAACTTGTGCACTGAGAACAACTGTCAAATACGTACTGTTTATTTCACTAAACATCAACCAACTATTATAAGAAAATACACAACGTTTTTGTAAAATAAAAAAGGGGCTAAAAAACATAAAACATTCCATATCTCCGCAACCGTTACTTTGCGGACCCATGTTTATCTGCTTATTTTGGTTCATACTATTACCTCCTTAAATATTTTACACTCTTTTTTTAACACCCTGTATATTAGGCAAAGTTTCATTTTGTAGGAAATAGCAACCCAATTTTTTTTTGTCGAACTCTTTTTAAAGTATCATCTTCCTTCCGCGAATTTCCACTATTTTCCGTTTTGCATACATATTTTAACATCACTTACACTCATAATTTGACCTCGCGCTCTAAACCCTTCATACATGTCATCATCCGATATTCCTCACTTGTTAAATTAGGGTGTTTACGATTTTGAGAATACGCTCTGTAGAGCTTGAATTATGCTCCATTTTTAAGAATACAAATTCACTAATAAATTAATTACATTCATAATTAAATAAGCGGAAAGATATACTCGAAATTTTGCCCGAAAGATATACCCGCCCATGATAGTCCTGCAAATGGAACAGGTGGATCCGTCAATGCGTGACAACCAATAGAAGGCTAACTGTTTCGATCTGACGCATGCGTATTTGCTGCAGCAGAAGCTGTGTAATCGGGTATACTCTTAGATATATGCGGAACACGACTGTTGTAAATTGTGAGCGATTTTATAACATGAGTCACTTTCTAGATCTTTGACGGTTGTTTAACAATTATCAGAATTTAGATTCAATAAAAACGTGGTCATAGTACACAACAATTAAACTAATAATTACTAAAACAGAATATTAACTTAAATTGTTGCGGTTGTTTTGACCCATCCCTAATAATAAGTGTTTTAATGGTTTCTGCAGTTTCGATATTACTAACTTTTTTCTATAAGTTTTCAACAATTCAACATTAACTTTTACAAACATTCCATCGTTCATATCATCTGTGAAATCTCAGGCCATCACTCAGGCGCATTTCCGAAAGTTCCAATTCCTGGAAGACCTTTGAGTGATAGAACGCCTGAGTTGGAAGAAGATATTCTACACGAAATTGAAGAAGACCTAAATATTAGTAGTAGAAAGATCGCTGTAAATCTTAATGTGAATCATAAATTAGTTTGGTTCGTTCTGAAGCATCAACTTTTGTACCTGTATCACATACAAAGGGTTCAAGCCTTATTGCCACAAGACTATCCTGCTCGCCTAGAATTTTTCCACTGGATTCTGGAAAAAATTGAACAAAATGTTTTACTTTACCGACGAAACTAATTTTTTCAAGATGCTACAATTAGCATCCACAATAAACACGTTTGGTCTGAAGAAAACCCTAATGCCATAATGGAATCTCGAATTCAACATCAGGTTTCATTGAATGTATGGATGGGTATTATTAGAAATTTTCTTGTCGAGCTTTAGTTTTTACCAAGAACATTAATCGGTCCCCTTACAAACATTTTCTGGAAAACGTTTTACTGATCTAGTTGACGATGCCCTATGCACTAAGACAAAGAATGTGGCCTATGCAAGAATCAGGTTACCCAGATTACCCCATATAAATCCTATTGATTTTTTTGTTTGATATCTCAAGATTATTACTTTACAAAGTTCACATTGAATCTGAGAAGCACGTATTTCAACAAATTATAGCTGGTTGTGATGTAATAAGAGCTGCTCCTGGAATTTTACACAATTTCAAGAAGATCTGAAACATGTATTTTGGCTGAAGGTGGCCATTTCCAACATTTGTTATAATAAATCATAATAAAGTAATCCATTGTTAATTAACTATTTTGTTATTATTTTAAGTAATATAATGAGTATCGTAAAAATGCACTTGATCAAATTAATTAATTTTGTTGTTAATCGGTTTGGAATACAAAAAAGTGTAAAGAAACAAAAAGTGAAGATAATATAATGGCTCATATGATGACCTATTTTATGATCGATGATACCCACATCTCCACCACTGGTAAGTTTCTAAAGGTGGTATTTTTTCATACCTACTGTCATAGTAAATATGCACACCGAATTTGGTTAAATTATATCAAAACGTTTAGAAATTAAAAATTGAAAATTGATTTTTTTTTAATTTTTGATACACTGTAGCTGAATAATGGCTAACCTCACATTTATACAGGGTGCCGAAAATTAGTAGGTCAATCCGTTAACCATAGATAGCTGATATGAAAATAATGGGACTTTCATTGTGCCACTTTTCATTTAGGAGCCCCATTTTTGAAATACAGGGTGTCAAAATGTAAATGTCAAAAAGGAAGTTTGTCGATAACTCCGGTAGAATTAGAGATATTTGTTTGCAATTTGGCTAATATTTTTTTCTTGTAGACACACTTTCAGTATACTTTTGGTAAAAAAAATCAAAGCACGAGCGGAGGTGAGGGGGTTAAAGTGCATTATGACCCCCTCAACTTTTTCATACGCACGCCTATGGTAAAACAATATATTTTCTTAGATAAAGCGGCTTTTATTCTAACTTCGATAAAAAAGTCCGCGATTTTTAATAATCGACTTACAGCGAAATGCTAACAACGTAAATGATAAATAATGTTATTATTCAGATTTGCTTGTGAAGCAACACCAGTGAACACACTCGAAAGCATTTTATGTTCATGTAATGAAATTTTCAAGTGCATGTGATGTATTTTACAGAGACGCTTTACGTTTGGGGGCCTTGACACCTTGGCCAGATGTATTGGAAATGCTTACAGGCTCTCGAAAAGTTCTTTCTGGACCTCTTTTGGAATACTTCCAGCCACTGTACGAATTCTTGAAGGACGAGAATGAGAAAGCCCAAAGTTTGGGATGGTCACCTAACCCCATCCTTTTGTCTATATCGTTTGGTTCCGTGATATTATTTTTACTGGTGATACTGTACTATAATTTTGAAAGGTTTCGACGCCGAATGAGGGTTGTAGTTGATCACGCTCGGCCTATGCTAAATTTTTACGACTTATAGGTTGTGTCGAAGGTCAGCTCACACTACTGACTTCAATATTTAGAAATGCTCCAATTTCATTCATAGTTTAGAGTGCATATTTTTCATAAAATGTTGCATCTAAACAGAAATTGAAGTTTGATTTCAACTCTTCGATCTAGTATCAAAATATGAATACTTTGTGTATAAATATTATGTGGGAAAGTAATAATTTTAGTTGCCAAAGAAAATCATGTTAATATTAATTTTATAATTATTATCTTTGCAAATAAGGAAAATATTACTTTCCTGCCATTAAATATACTGATTTGATACTGATTTATGAACAGTTTGTAGCGTTATAGATAAGTAAAATTACTTGTTTTTTATTAATTGTGTGTGTATGTTATAATAGTTAGTTTCGACTCAAAAGAATATTAATTACATATACATTATAATAGTGCTTATTGCAAACAGAAAAATGTAGTATACTAAAATATGTATTTGTCATTCTTAGTTTACTATTAGCACAGTTTTCTCAGTGTATAACCACTAAAACATGTGAATGTTAAGCCATCATATTTGGAAACTATTCCTATTATCAAATAGTACCGAATAGGTTTGGCAAAATTTTTATAATACCTCAAAAATATATTTTTTCTGATTACCAAGACCTAAGGGGTCATAAGATTAGCAAAATAATTGAACAATTTATTTAATTATCAATTTTAAGATAAATATTTTTCTATGCACTATTTAAGACCTATTCCAACTAGACTGAGCGTAACTAAATAGATATTTTACAGGATTATTTGATGCTTATACATTAGGGCATAGTATTTTCGTTTTTGTAAAGCTAACTAGGTACTTTTGACAATTTTTTAAGGAGAAATGTTTTAATAATTTTTAAACTTAAATTTATTGTTATATTTGGTATAAATGGAATTTTATGATTTGACAATCAAATATAATTTAACTCTCTCTTTTAATTTTTTAATTTCTATTAACACATGACCCCGAAACCAAGCTACGCCTTACCATTTTGACAATAGGATATCATAAAATAATAAAAAATTCCAGAGACTAGAACAGAGTTAGGTATGGGAGTAGTTTCTTTCATCCATATATGAATGCACTCCATTCCATTATAGTTTTGCCAGTAATATATCTTTTCTGTCAAAATTCGTTTGTATATTCAACTGTTTTTGAGAAAAATTGAGATAACTGATTTTACCCCCCTCTTTTAAGGGGCTGTAACGTTTTAAGGAAGGCTGTAATTAAAAAAATATATATCACAGATCCTTCCCTAAAATTTGCTAAAAAAACTACCTGATTTTTTTGTGTACACTTATTCAACACCCTGTAGATGAGGTAATAAGTGATTTTAGTAAAACAAAATCTAAAAAGATTTGAATTATTCAGTTGATCAAGTGATTACTAAAATAGATTGGAAGGAATAATAATTTATTTTTAATTTTGAAAGTATATAGAACTAACTTTGATTTCCTAACACATTTTACAAAATTAATAAAAAAAAATCATAAGATTTATTTGAAGTTTTAGTTTAGTTTTATTTTATTTTTGTCATTTTATTATTTCGATCTTATTTACAGAATTTAGATATCAATTTGTTAATATTCAAGGTTATAGGCCTGGTGAGTTTTTTTTCGAAGTCAGGTGCTCCATAGGGCTCAGTTTTGGGGCCACTTTTCTGTAATTTATTTATTAATGATATTGGCTTGGACATACATCTTATATATGCGGATGATGTAAAACTGATCATGGAAGTCAAATCTATTGCGGACTGCAGTACCTTCAAATAGCCTTGCAATCAATAATTACTTGGTGTATAAATAATAGCCTGCATTTAAATCCAGATAAATGCAATGTTGTATCCTTTCATAGAAAGTTAAAGCCGGTTTTGTATGATTATAAAATTGGAGATTCAATTTTGCACCGTCCGAGCACGATTAAAGGTCTTCGTGTTATTTTTGATTACAAACTAAGTTTTATAAACATATTGAGACGATTACTTCTTTATCATATAAAATGTTAGGGTTTATAATAAGTAACTCAAAACGTTTTCATAATATTACTACAATGCGTCTGCTGCTTATAATTTTTGTAAGATCTCGGTTCGAATATGCCTCTGCAGTTCGGAATCCTATTTATAATATACATATATCTGCAATTGAAAATAAATAAATAAATTTTCTTTGTGTTCATACTAGATTCCAAAGAGTATAAAATTTGCAATAAATATTATTCTGAACGAAGAGAAAAAAAATAAAATTGAAGATGAAATAACAATCTAAAAAAAATTTATAATTTAATTAGGTACTGAGTTTGCTGAATAAATTAGATTTTTTTATTTGTTATTTATTTTAATATCATTTGTCTGTCTTTTCAGTGCGAGATAAAATGTGTGATGAGAACACTGGTTCGATTTTTTTAAATTCTTTCACAGATTGCAAAATTTCCAAAAAAAAATAGATAAAAGCATCAGAAATCATTTTTCAAGATAGATAAAAGAAATATAAGCATACACCTGTGTATTCCTTCAGACTGACAAGCGAACAAGCGGCTTTAAGACCGAACTTTGATGAATCCTGACGTTGCATACATTTCAACGAAGCTAAATCTACGGTACTGAATATACTCTATAAGGTAGATAATGGAAAAAATGTATAAAGTTAATGTAAAGAAATAAGAAATATAGGTCATTTTCCCAATAGCAAACCATATGTCGAAAATTTTTTACATATACAACATCTTTGATATATTGGTTATACAGGGTGTTAAAGATAAATTCGGCCATACTGCATCGACACATTCTATATATGAAAATAAATAATAGAGTATAATTTAAAATTATATTAAATTAAAAATTAATAATATTAATAAAATTAAAAATATTAAATTATTATTATTAGAGTATAATTTAAAATTATACTCTAGTGACATAGTTACAGGGTGGGTAGTGTATATTTTTTTAAGAATAAAAAATATGCTACTGACATTTAAAAAATTTCAAGTAATTTTTATAATTTCCTATTAATTTCGGGCAAAAACGTATTCCAGTAGATTGCTACAGATGTATCTTTCAATTCGAGATGTTATTTTTTTAAACATGGTAAATTTTGACTGTTTAAGAACATTGAAATCTCGTTTAGATCCAATGCACAAAACGTCATAAAGGGCAGGACAATTTTGACCAGTTACTTGAAGAAAATCAGAAATAAAAATAAAATAATTTCTTGCTTGCTTAATAAAGTGGTTCAATTTTCTGCTATTTATTAACAAGTGACTAAAATGGTGGCTGTTTCAGCAGAAAATTGTCATAAAAGCTGAAAGTTTCGCCCATTTTATAACAGCAATTATTTCCAATTCAATTCTGTCATTTACTATTTAGGCAAAATTTCCGAGTATTTTTTGTGAATTTTGTGAAATTCCATTGCTTCAAAGGTTCTAGTATAAACGTCAACCGCAAGTTAAACACACCTTCGTCTCTCCAACAAATCTAATCCCCACCAAGCAGTTTAGAACATATTCATCTGAAAGTGACAGCGTGAATACCTATGCAACAATAAGAAATTTGCTAATATGTGGAAGTAGATACACCCAAAGAGGTTTTTAACACACTTTTCCATTGGGTTGCATTGAAATCTGATTGACTCAAAGAAAACATTTCTAACATGAGGTTCGTAGAGGTAAGTACACCAATCAATTTTTTGTTGATAAATCGATTATACAAAAGTGTAATTTAAAGTAACAGGGCAATTTGCTGTTTATTCTTAAATAACTGTACTGTTGGCTTAGAAAAATTGAAAATATATTATTTCAAAGAGCAGGCAGAATTCAAAATTACACGTTTCATAAAAAAACACAACAAAAACTTTTCGAAGTAGTTAGTAAAAAAATGTCCTTTCATTTTAACTTCTACGATGTTCGACTTGGATATTTAATAAAATTATCATAATTGTATCAAAACTGTTATACCTACATCGGCAGTGCAGTGAATTTTTTTAATCCCAAATAATTTACCTATTGTCTGCAATAAACTACTAAAATATCAAATTACATTAAGTTTAAAACAACCTAGAAAATTTTATTTTGACGGAGACAGGTTGTCCCAGTTTTTCGTTTATAGCTTTGGTAAAAAAGGATAGAGGATAACTGTATTATTTTTCTGAACATTTTTTTTAATAAATTTAACTCCAGCAAAGTATACAGGATGTATCTAAATGTTGTTTCTCCAAAAAAGAAAACATTTGAACATTGAACATTTTCAACTTTTTAGTAGTAGTAAAAGTTGTTTATTTTAACTCCTAGGACATTTCATTTCAGAACTTTTAATGCATTATTTGCAGACATGCATCATCTTTATATATAAAGCTGTTGACAGGCCTTTTAGGCCCAGAGTTGTGCTATTCTCCTCCATTCCATTTTGTCCTTCGCCTTTCTTTTCCAATCCGTTACATTTTTCTCCCTTAGATCTATTGCCACTGCCTCTCTACATCGCTTCCTCGGTCTACCTCTTTTTTTCTTGTAGTTAGGTTTACTCCCTACTATTTTCTTAACTGCCCTTTCATCTTCCATATGTTCTTGATGCCCTAGGCACCGCACTCTTCTGGCTTTTACAAATTCGTCTATTGTTGGTGCCTGGTACATTGCACCCAGGTTTCACTACCATACAGCGCTGTCGGTCTCAAAATTGTTATATAAATTCTAAATTTTACTCCTCTGGACAAATTTTTTGATTTCAATAAGTGGTTGACTGCTGCCGAACTTCTGTTTGCTTTTATTATTTTCCTATTTATTTCTTGTTCCTCATCACAGTTAGCTGTTATTAGCGCCTCCAAATACACATATTCTTGAACTTCCTCAAACTCCATCTATCCATACTCTGTTCTCAATTTAAAATTGGTATCCTTTTTTTTGTTCTCCTATTCTCAAAAGCTTACTTTTCTCTTGATTTATCTGCAATCCCACTTTACGTGCTTCCTCCACAAGTTTTCTCGTTACTTTTTCTAATTCTAATTTCTAATGACTTTTAAACAATATATGCCTTCTCTGTTCAACTGACTATCTCTTATGACCTTTTCTAGTACTAAATTAAAAAGAAGCGTTGAGAGTGGGTCTCCTTGTCTCAGTCCTGTATCAATAGTAAAGCCTTCCGAACATTCACCTTTTATTCGTACTTTGGATTTAGTATTTTCTAAGGTCATTATTAATAGTCTAATTAGTTTGGTTGGTATCCTAAATTGTTTCAAAATTTTACTTAGTTTATTCCTTTTGATCGAATCATATGCTCTCTTGAAGTTCACAAATAAAACCATTGCTTTGATCCCATACTCATAGCATATAGTCAGAATTTCCTTCGCCATGTAGATTTGGTATGTTGTTGACCTTCCTTTTCTAAAACCTGCTTGATACTCCCCTATTTGTAGTTCTGCTATAGATTCTATTCTCTGTTTTATTAACGTTGCCATAATTTTATACCCTATATCTAACAATGATATACCCCTATAGTTTCTGCAGTCTGTTGCATCTCCCTTTTTTAAGATTGGTGCATCATCTTTACTAAAGCGAATTCTTTTAAGAATACGGTACTGGACATCACAAAAATATTACTCCTATCTTGCAAATTTCTTTTAATACATCGTTGTTTTCTAATCGAATAAAGTATGTATTAGAGTTAGGTGCCTATTTATCGCCAAACATGCCATACAGATAGGTACTTATTAGTTTCAGGTAACAAATTCAATGAAAATTTGAACAATATAGATACCAACTTACCTTTTTTGCCTACGCCTCATGTTTTGTTCTACTAATTATATATGCCACGTTCCAATAAGTACATTTGCCATTTTATAATAAAAATTGAGTTATATATATTTCACTTACAACTTGTAGCTACAATGTGCAAGTTATCATAAAAATATGTTCTTTTTTTTTAATTTTCTGTTAAAACTATATATTTTATGTAATTTTAAAGTAAAAAGTAAAATTTTGCAGTTAGTAAATAGTGGGGTTTAAAATGTAACGCCTATATAAGATAAATAACGGGTAACTATTAAAATTTTAAATGATTTGTATTTTACAGAATACCACTTAAAATTTACAGAGCTGTCAACATTTTATCACGTTATTAAAATTTAAGTTCAGTTCAGTCATTTATTGGTGCCAATATACAATAATGTATATTGGCACATATCAAATAAGAAGAAACACAACATAAAAATTACAAACTAACGCTAAGAACACTAAACATTAAAATAATTAAACTATAAAAAATCTATAAAATGAAATAACAGCACGAAAACACATTTAGTTAAAACTCAAATTAAAATTGAAATAAATACAACAGGATGTTAAAAATAGCATAAGTTAACGATAACATGAACAAGACATACAACACGAGACTGGTTAGTAATTCCTCCAAACTATAAAATGCATTATTCAGTAAAACAAATGTATTCTTATTTATAAGTTGTATTATTTAAGTCAGTAACTGTTTTAGGTAAAGAATTATAAAATTTGATACTCCACTAAGAGGTACCAGTCGTCTCTATATTTAAGTCTGCTAATTAATCTTATAGCTCTTCTTTGTAAAGCACATACATCAGAGGCTGAAGTAGAGTAACACCAAACTAAAATTGCATATCATATCACAGAATGAACAAGACTGTGATAAGCTGTTTTCAAGGTTTGTTGAGATACTTGATTTAAGCTAGGAAGAATGTACAAGTTTCTTGATATTTTGTTACATATATAATTTGACAATTCCATGACAATTTTGAATCCAGGTGAACCCCCAGAAATTTAACAGAATTAGGATTTAAAATATCTGTGGTTTCTCTAAGACTAAATACAGTGCTTTCGAAAAGCAACGAATACATTCATTATTTTTGAGTTTTCGAAAAAATCCCCTGGCACGTCGATTTTGTTTTTAAAAAAGGCACTTTTTGACATACGACCCATATTTGTGACGTCATCGTTGCTCGAGATATGACGTCACCGACAATTTTTTTAAATAGCACCCCCAATTTTGACCATGCCATTTGAAAGAGTGTGTCATTCTACATATATACATCATGAAAAATTATGGTGTTACATAACAAAATTTCAAGAAAATAATATAATAAAGATTTTAAAATTTAATTTTCATAATACTATGCACCTCCCCATTATGCAACACCTGTACGTGCTTATTTACATGAGCTGTTCCCGAATCGTTGGATAGGGAGAAGGGGACCCATTGAGCTAGCCAGATCGCCTGATTTGACACCCCTAGATTATTTCTTGTGGGGATACTTAAAAAGCAAAGTATACGTTACTAGACCAGTTAATTTAGAAGATTGAAAAGCAAGAATTCGTCACGAGATACATCGTATACCTCCTGAAGTTATTGATAATGTCCAAAAATAATTTATTAATCGTTTTGGCTACTATCAGGCAGCCAACGGTCCACAATTTGAATATTTAATTTAGTCGATATTAGAACATTATTTTCTTGAAATTTTTGTTATGTAACAATATAATTTATCATGATGTATGTATGTAGAATGACACGCTCTTTCAAATGGTATGGTCAAAATTGGGGGTTGCTATTTAAAAAAATTGTTGATGACGTCATATCTCGAACAACGATGACGTCACAAATGTGTGTCGTATGTCAAAAAGTGCCTTTTTAAAAACAAAAACTTCTCAATTTCAAAAATAATGAATTTATTCTTTACTTTTCGAAAGCACTGTATTAATATTTCTGTTTTAGGGGAATTAACATTTAATTAATTTATTTAACACCAGGAGACAGAATTGGCCCTACAATCTGTTTACATATAGGTGCCCAATATTTAAAAAATTACGCATTTTGCGGAATTACCCCGTTCTCCCTTAGATTCATTAACTCTTTTAATTGATCTGAAATTGAAAAACTGATCCTCAATCGCATAGCTTTTTCAGGCATCTGTGATATTTTTCCTGTTCATCTTACTTCCCGTTGATGCCTCCTTGGCCGAAGTTGAAAAATTCATTCGCAACGATCTTGAAAATGGATCGACTGAAAGCTGTGCCAAAATGGCGGCTTCCCGTGAGGCTTTCATAAAGGACGTGGCAAATGACGTCAAAGCGAAGGCTTATGTAAGTTAATATGGCTCAAATTTGGAAAACTTGTTTTATCTGTCACAAATGTTGAGTGTTCTTTCATATTGCGAAAACTAAATAACATAATTTCATTCGAATTTATCATTTTCAGATAAAAGATCTGATTGATCTACACAAGACGCAAGATAGATTTGCCAGAAAACTGACGGAGTTTCAATTGCCATTCATTATCGACAATAACACTTTTCTGAGAGAGTATAAAGCTTGTGCAATGCCAGTGGCAGTACAAGATGACAAGATACTTCAAGAGGTATACATTTTTATCTTCTATTTTTTGTGAAAGCTTCAAAATGTATTTTAAGATAACAAAGTTAAGTTGGAATAACCAAGTTTGGTACATGATTTAGATTTATTATTGATCTTCTTTAACTATGAGTTCAAGTAAATTGAAACACTACAAGGTGTTCATTGAGGGTGAGGACCCACTGAAATTATACCAAACTTTTTTCCATTGATCGAATTTAAAAAGAATGATGATATCTCGCGCAGATTTAGAACCCTTTTTTACTCTTGTTAAATTTTAAAGTTTTCAAGAAAAAGAAATCAAAAAGTCAGTAATAGGCTTTGTCTTTAAAATTTGACAGTTATTAAAAAATCTACAAAATAAACCGATTCCAAAAATATTCTCGGGATTCAATTAGCGAGGAATAAACAAAATCCTTCAATATTCCCCAAAGAAAATAATCACATTTGTTGAAGTCTGGCGATCGTGGTGGCCAATTTTGAAGACAGTTATTGCCTCGCTTTAACCATTTATTTGCAAACTTAAAATTCAAAAAGTCCCTAGTCTAAATTTCAACGGTAAATCTTCTATTAAATCAGAGATAGTATTTTGCAGAAATTCCAAATAACCATTTAATCGATTTGGTTTTACCAAATGGCAATAAATGTACCTACAATAAATCAAAATTCTAACATTAATAAAAGAACAAGTAACGTATTGACTCTATAATTATATCACAAGTGTTTGATTCTTTGTTCCAGTACGTTGAAACGGAAGTTAAAATGGATGAAATTTTTAACACAGCTAAAGTATGCCCTTATAATAACGTAAATTGCGAAACAACAACAGAAGGACTTAGTTTATCAGGTACGTAGAAATAAAAACAAACTTTCTCTAAAATCATATCGTTTTCAAAAATGTCCACGAAACACTGTGCTTCTATGATATTAATTTCCTTAAAAACCATTTTTCTACGTTTATGCAAAAAACAAAACTAAATATATAAAAACTTTTAGATAAAAGGTGAACATTTTTCAAGTAGGTATTGTCATATTTAATTCATTGACAGGATGTCACTTTTTTGTCATTGTCGATATTTAACTTCTAATAATTTTAATTTTATAATAATTTTTATAGTTAGATATTTGATTCAACTTAAAGGAGACCACCTGAAGAAGCAATCCTAAAAATGCAGAAATAGGTCAGATCTCATCTATTGTGGTTGAATTTGTCGTGTTCTCACTGCCAAAAAAGTGAAGTTAGATTTTTATAGAGTGAGTAAATTAGATTATTTTCTTTAAATAATTATTGAATAGAGCTTTGTCTGTGGAATTGTTCATTAGCATACCTAGATGTTTGGTATCAGAGAACATACATATGACTTCATTGATAGGAATTGTAGGAGATTTGATTTATATTGGCTTAAAATACCTTTATAAAACAGTAAAAAAAAACAAAACTTTGTTGAACTATATTTAGTGGAAAAAGTGGTTCTTTATGCACTAGTGCAATAACATTTTTATTGCACTTATCCATCATTCTATAGCAGCGTTTTGTGATCATGACAAATATAAACATTCAAATCGACGTCATATTTAGTCTATTTTCTGTGAGATTGTATTACGTTTTAGCAATTGCATATATTTTATATTATTTTCAATCATATTTATTATGTACTGGATTACACTGTACACTGTACACTGTAGGGCAGTATACTGTTTAAATTACGAAATTACTAGAACATGCATCTATATATATATATATATAGATGCATGTTCTAGTAATTTAATAATAATATATATATATATAAATGAATGTTTGTCTGTATGTCCTTTATAGAATCGCAAACTATGCATTTGATCATGTGATGATCTTTAGCAAAGTTGTTGTGCATGAGCCCATGAAGGTTTCTAAGTTGGTACGACCAATTTTCGACAGATGGCGCCACTGTCATTCCAATGAATTTCGTATATTTTTTTCGAAATCAATAAAATGATTCAAAATGAATTGAATATTTGTGTAATATATTTCCTTTAAATTTACTTTAGTTGGTGGCGTAGCAACGCGCGCATGGTACAGCTAGTTAAAAAATAAAATGAGTTTCCTTTGAGTATCAACCGAACTACAACATATTTTTTGGTTTTTGCATAAACGTAGAATAGTTATTTATGCAACAAGTACAAAAAGTAAATGTTTATTGACCGCGACCTGAAGTTGTCCAACGAGACCGTCAGACCGAGTAGGACAATACGTCGAGTGCAATAAACACTCTTTGTAGGAGTTGTATACAATAATTTTTCTACGTTCATGCAAAAACCAAAACATGTTTTATTTAGATGACACTAAGTCTAGGAAAATATGACGTCGATTTGAACGTTTATGTTTGTCATGATGACAAAACGCTGTAGTAGAATGACAGATGAATGCAGTAAACATTTTATTGCACTAGTGCAATAAAGAACCACTTTTTCCACTAAATATAGTTCAATAAAGTTTTGTTTTTTACATGAACGTAGAAAAAAATATTGTATGCAACTCGTACAAAAACTGTTTATTGCACTCGACGTGTCGTTCAACTTTTTGCACTTTTTGCATAAATAGTTATTTATGTAACAAGTACAAAAAGTTAGTGTTTATTGCACGCGACGTGAAATTGTCCAACGAGGTCGTCAGGCGAGTAGGACAACACGTCGAGTGCTATAAACACTTTTTGTATGAGTTGCATACAATATTTTTTCTACGTTCATGCAAAAACCAAAAAATGTTTTATTTAAATAACATAGTCTAGGAAAATATGACGTCGATTTGCACGTTTATGTTTGTCATGATGACAAAACTCTGTAGTAGAATGTAGAATGACAGATGAATGCAATAAACATTTTATTGCACTAGTGCAATAAAGAATCATTTTTTCCACCAAATATAGTTCAATAAAGTTTTGTTTTTTGCATGAACGTAGAAAATAACTATTATTTGTCTATAAAAAATATCAATAAATTATTTTAAATGCTGATATATGAAGATATGTTAATTAATAAATATTGATAAATAGCTATATTAGTTTACATTAGGATATCAATTTCATTTTTTAGAAATCGAAGATGTTATGGCTGAGTCCCGCAATTATGCTGAACTTCGGTATCTGTGGGAGAAATGGAGAGAAGCTACTGCTGGATTGAAAAAGATGTTCATAACTATGCGCACATTGGAAAAACATTTCCCACAGGCGAGTACGTAACGTTTTTATTTTGCAAAATATTAGATGTCTAAGAAAATTAACTTGTGATTAACCAGTGATCTGAACACAGTATTTCTGTAATTAACATTACATTTAATGGACTTCTTCCACAAACTTCACTAAACAAAATGTAATATGTAGATTATTTTTTTACAACTCCAACTTGCGTACAGATTTATTTGTTATTATTGTACCAATTAATCATTCTGCTTAATCTTGTAGTTCTATGCAACCGTCTAATACCGTATAATTTTGTATCATGAACATATAGCAAGTAATGTCAACCTCAGTGATAATATCATTAATGAAAATATTGAAAAAGGAGAGGTCCAAGGCCACATCCCTGTGGGTCACCAGATGTTAATACGAACTCATTCGATTGCTGACCATGGTATTCCACAAAGCTTATTCTATTTAGCAAGTTGTATAATGTTGTTGAGAATCGAATAGCATTTAGCTTGGAGAGTAAGATACGGTGGTCAAGTCGATCGAGAGAGAGAGAAAGAGCTTTATTAGCAAAAATGCTAGCATATACTTACAACATAAAAAATAACGATAAAACTACACGCTAAACTATATACTAAAATAGGTAATACACATTAATGTAAACCTACTACATATTTCAATATAATTTCTGTAATACTTAATAAGGCTAAATTTTAACAGTAGAAAAAAAAACAAAATTTATGCATATTTAAAAGTGGTAGTAAAACTAAAGGTAATTAGTAGTAGTTTAACTTCTGGCAAGGTACGAAAACAGTTTCCTTTTAAATATATGTGAATTAGAATTCCTTATATCGAATGGCAATTTGTTATATTCTACCACTCCCCTATCAAAAACATTTTTCTTAGTTGACATTAAGTTCGTCCGAATTATGTCCAAGTTATTAATTTGTCTTGTATAATAATTATGTACATCGCCACGCAACTGTAAATCAATGGACAAATATTTAGGTAATGAATTATTTAACAATTTATGTAAAAAGATAATGTTTTAAATTTTATATAAGTTCTAACGGACAACCAGCCTAAAACATTCTGCATGCTTATTATATTTGTATATCTGGAGCAGCGTAATAAGAAACGCCACCATCATTAGCCATAAACAATATTGTTGCGCAGTAATCAAAATGAGGTTTAATTATACAGTTATAGATCAGCCTCTTTGAGTACGGACTTAAATCTCTACAAATTCTATAAGCAAATGCCAATTTCTTAGAAATTTGTTTACATATATATCCGACATGTGACGAAAAATTTAAGTTACTGTCAATTATAATCCCCAGATATTTCACTTCGGAGACACATTCTAACATTTCATTTCTAAATATAATACTATAATTATTATTATTAACCTTACTTGGTATACGAGCTGTTCTTGAACCTATAATAATATATTTAGATTTATTAGCATTTATAATCAATTTATTACTTTCGTACCAATCACTAATTATTTTAAGGCAAATATTTAATTTTAAGACGACTTCATTCACATTAGATCCTGCAGAGTATATAATGATGTCATCAGCAAAAAGATGGATTTTACAGTCATTGGTGTTTAAATAAAAAATATCATTGATATATAATATAAATAGCAGTGGTCCTAATACGCTACCCTGAGGTACTCCACTTTCAATTAAAATTTTTTTGAAAGCCTTTGTAAAATCAGTGTTTACATATACTTGAGAGTTGGCATCAGTGACAACAGATATGAATTGCATCACACAGTTAATGCTCAGAAATATGCTTCTTCACATAAGAAAGAGTAGGCTCATACAATAGTAATTCATATGGCTATAGCAATGACCACTCTAGTAATATTTTCGAAATGCGAAAGCTAAAACTAAAATCAAAATAATAAAGCTTGTAGGTATTTAAATATCTGCACTTTTACAATGGACTAACTAGTAACTATAATAATGCAACTAATCAAAATAAACACCCTAGGGAAGTAATACCTCGAAAGAAAATGTACTCATCTTTCTGTAAAAAAACGCACTTTCTGTGTAATCTGGCGGTTCCTCAAAATATGTGGTTTCAACTTAATGGCGCCCCCTCTCTTCATTGCAGTGAAAATGTTCAGAAACATTTAAATAAAACCTTTCCTAATCGATGGATTGGTAGAAGATAGCTTGCACCTGTTAAATGACCATTCCGTTCCCCCGACCTCAAACCATTGGAGTTTTGTTTCTGGGGTTTTATGAAAGATTTCGTTTATATGATTTCGATACTAACTCAACAACAACAACAACTAAGGGAATGATTTATACAAGGTGGAGAGTACCTTGGGGTAAAACCATATATTTTCCAAAATATTCCTTACTCTATCATTAAAAGAGCCTCAGTTGAAGATGAAAGTACCCATTTGTACATTTAGTTAGTATAGTTATTATTTTGTCTTTTTCTGCTCTTTGTTGTGAGTGTTCAATTTACTGAATAAAATGAAAATGACCATGTAATACCAAGGGTAATACTTACCGATACCTAATTTGTGCCAAACCATGGGCGTCGTTACAACATTTTTCAAGGAGGGGCAAATGCAGAAAATATCATATGAAAATTGCCTAAGTACACTTTTATAGAAAATTGAGCTTTTGCTTGCATTTTGTGGAGAAAAATGCTTTTTATGAGCTCACGCTCGTAGTTTGGTTATAAGTTTTAAGATGAAGTCACAATCTTGAAATTTTAAAACCGCCTAAATCTGATAACGGTTAGGATTTTGTGTATGTCCTTTATATTATTTCTCTATTTTGCTAAATGGTTTTAGTATCAGTATCTTCAGAAACTTAATATAATGTATTTCTAATTTAAAACATATTTTGTACCTTCTACAAAATTTACCATTTTGGGTTTGGACAATTTTAGTGACTATATCTCTAAAATCATTTTAAAATTTTTATTTTGACATCTTGTATTTTGAAAATGGAACTCCGAAATTAAAAGTGGACACGGATGCTATGTCGAAAATTTTTATTCCGAATTAAATTTGAGCATATACGGGGCGCAACAAATAGACAAAGTTTTTTCCCGAAATTTGTAACACCCTGTGGGGTGTAGCAACTACAGTTGCTGTTGCTAACTGAAGTCACACTATAGCCTCATCTTTTGTGAACATTTTGTTTTTTTAATCACGACATTATCTCTGTTTTTATTGGAGATAAACTGTTTTAAAGCGAACTGCTGAAATACAAAACACAGCTTTATAAAAAATGTTATTAATATCAGATATCAAATCAATATAATAATATTCCTGTCTCACTAAAAGATATGCCTTCATATTATATTTAATGACCAGTGCACAAAGCTAGATTTATGAAGTTAGATTATTTGCTTATGTTACGATTGTTAGGTTCAACTATTGTTCTTTTGGATATGTATGAGATATTGTAGGTGCATGTATATGTGGGATACAAAGAATGCAAATTAAATGTTCCTTAGGTGTTTGAGGAAGAATAGCTCTAACTGATCAATTGACTTTTGACTCATTATTATTATCATTATTATTATCATTACTATTATCATTACTGTTATCATTATTATTATTATTATTATTATTATTATTATTATATTTGATGCACTCTAGTACAATTCTTGTTTGTAGACCTTAGCCACTTGCCACAAGACGATAATACAAGCGAACTTCACTCCAATGCCTATAAATTATGGAAAGAAGTGACACCACTGTACACAGAATTGCACACATATGTCACCAGGAAATTGGAGGGATACTATGGCGATAATCTAGACGTTTCCGATGGAATGCTGCCGGCCCATATATTGGGAAACATGTGGGCAAAAAATTGGTACCACATAGAGCCCCTGGTGCGACCATTTCCTAACATCAGTGACGGAAACTTGGAAGCCAACATGAAGGAGCGGTTCAAAGTGGAAGATATCTTTAGGGCGGGAGATGAATTCTTCAAGTCGATGGGACTTTTGTCCATGGAAGCAGCCTATACAGCAAATGACTCAATGCTGACCAAGCCGACGGATGGTAGGGCAGTTGTGTGCTATCCCAATTCCGGTGACTTTTGTAATGGAACATCCAGGTAAAATATTTAGACTAGTTCTTTAATATGTTAAAAGTAGAACAAGTAATATTATGTTTCAGTATTACAGTATGTGGTAAAGTGGATTTGGAAAATTTCATCGACATATTCCACGAACTTGGCCACATACAATACTTCATGCAGTATAAAGAACTACCATTTTGTATGAGAGATAGTCCTAGTGCTGCCCTTCATGAAGCTATCGGGGAATCTATGGCTTTATCTGCAACTTCCCCACAACATCTAAAAAGACTTAAATTATTGACAAACTATCAAGATACGTAAGCATACATTTTTCACATTTATTGAGATGTATTTAAGGATTTAAATAATGAGCGTTAATCGTAAAAGGAGAATAAATTCTGGTGTGAGCAGACAAAAATATACCGGGTTATAAATCTGCTTAAAATATAACTAAAATTGAAGATTCAATAATTTTTTTCTATAGTACATGTCTAATAAGAAACGTGTTATTAAATTTAAATATAATAATAACTGTTTTAGCCATATCTTTGAAAGATTTAAAGCAATCAAATTTGGTCTCAGGGGAAGCATGGAAGGCCTTATACTATACATTTTTCGTCTTTGATATTTGCACAGTGTGAAATTTAATCGAAATTTGTGAAATCATTATTTCTTCAGAAAACATCACGAAATAAATCCCAGAATATTTACATTTTTACTGAATATGCATTATATTAAAATGACGTGGAACTGTGAAGTATACATATAACGACGGTTTTCAATAATATTTAGTTATTCAAACGGATATTGACATATCTAACAACTACAAAAATTATTGTCTAGTTTATTCTGACATTTTTGGTTACTTCTTCTGTTTAATAGGGTATTTCTGTCGCTGTAACAAAAATATATTGTGAAATCCAGAGTGATTTGTTGATATTTGAATATTTAAAATTATTGAAAATAGTGACGATAGCAACAACATATTACATATACAGGGTGATTGGAAGGAACCCTCAATACTCGAAAGGGAAGTTTAGGGGGCAAAAGTGAACAATATAATATAATATAATATCTCTACCCCTCATTCTAATCACAAGGATTAACCCAGAAGTCGGAGACTTGTGCGGGAGAGGGGGCGGCATATTATTATTAAGCAGGCCGCATTTGCGCCCAGGAACGACTTACGTTGGTAGGCCCTAACCACTATTCAGTGCAGGAATGAGGGAAACCTGGAAAACCTCATTAATTAGGGGGGTAGTCAAATATCAACCGATATCAATCTCTCACATTGACCCAAGCCAACATTCTTCCACCCTACCATATCCGCAGAGAGGGCGCCAAACCTCTCCACGAATATAGCTTATATACGGTCTACCGGCAGCTGGGCTCGAACCAACTCCGATCTAGTCACCTCGACTCAAGTACTGACGCCTTAAACCGCGCGACCACTGACCGACCCAACAGATGAAAATATTTTTATTGCTATTTTTCCGAAAACTGTTATTATATGATATTTTATTTTGAGTAGATCATGCATTCTAAACATTAGTGAATGTTAAAGTCTGCTTCAGAGAACAATGTAGTGTTGCCCACCAGCTTAATTTCAGTGAAATACAAATTTTATAAAGTTGGTTTTGTTTTTGTTGTTTATGTTATGTTATGTTGCCTCTGGATAGTTGAAGTTGGAAATTTTGAACTTCACTCGACTTCAACAACGAATGCAATTAATTTCATTGGCTGAAAATCACGTGACTTAGACTGAGTGTTGCTGGCAACGACGGCTTGCTCAGGACGGTGATAATTATTTGCGATTGCATTTTCGCAATTGGATAAACGAAAACGATACACATATATTTTGTTCACTGATGAGACTCAATTCACTCGTGATGGAGTAAATAACTATTACAACGAACATCGTTGGTCAAATGTAAATCTGCACGCCACAGTGGAAAGTAACTTTCAGCATCGGTTCAGCATTAACGCGTGGTGTGGTATGATAATCAATTACTTGGCCCAGTTGTGCTAGATGATGATCTTAGAGCTAGCAGATATGTAGAATTTTTAGAAAATAAGTGGTCAGATCTACTGGATTACTAGATTAGTTGTGTTGTGATCAGTTATCTTAACAATCCCTTTCTTGTGGATTAGTCAAGGCGGTTTCCAAAATTGGCCACCAAGATCGTTAGATTTTAATTACCTTGATTACTGCCCTTGGGGGTGGTTTAAATAATTAGTATATGCAACAGAAGTGAACACAAAAGAAGCGCTATTTGATCGGATTATCAATTGTGCAGCATAAAAGAAAATCACCGTGCAATTCAACGAGCTATCCGTGCAATCCACAAACGAGCTGATGGATGCATCATCAATCAATGTTATAATTTATAATACCTACAAAATAAATACTTTTCTCTACTGATGCATTACAATAATTAACTCGGGTAAAAATATTTTCATTGCTCTTTGAGTAACCGCAAACACAAATAATAATTATTGTTACAGCATCCATCATTTTTATATATTAGGCTACTTTTATTAAAATTTGAAATTATATTTTTAAAATATTTGTAACTTCTAAACAAAAAAGAATCAGTTATGTTCACATATAAGAAAAAATGTTTGAAATTAACCCAGCTACCATCTGCCAAAGTTTGTCATAGAGCTGACTCTGTATAACGGCTTAATACCTCAAATTTGTATGGAAAAAAAATATTTGGTCATAGAATTCACCCCTGGATGTTTGTCCTGTACTTAAAAAACCACCTTGTACAATTCATCTCATTACAATAATTACAGGTACGAATCTTCCATTAATTTCCTTATGAAAATGGCACTGATCAAGGTAGCATTTTTGCCGTTCGGATTACTCGTCGGTGAATGGAACTCCAACGTTACTCAACTGCCTAGTAGTAAATGGAACTCGCATTGGTGGGAGCTCAGAAAAAGTTATCAGAAGCTCAAGCCACCCATACCAAGATCGGAAGACACTGATTTTGATCATGTCTCGTTCTACCTCGTGATGATGAATGCTGACGTTATGGCGTAAGCTCTCGAACAACAAGCAGATGTATATTTCATTACTGTTTATATTACAGATATTTTTATGCTCACTTCATGGAATTTCAAATTTACAAAGCGTTCTGCTTGAAGCTTAGGGAATATAATCCAAGGTTATATAAAATTTGTCCACTGCACGACTGTGACTTCTACAATTCCAAAAAAGCCGGCAAAATATTGGGGTAAGTCGACATACAAAAAGTGTTCATTAGTATTATTTTAATTACAGCATCTAAAGCATTTATTCTGTTTAAAAATTACCCTCAAAGGTTTCGCAAGGCATGAAAATATTTAAATGTTGGTTAGACTAATAATAATTATTGTAAAGTCCATGATTTAAATGCGAATCTGTATAATCTCTTGTCAATACAAATTCAATTTTAAAACTTTATAAGCTCGGTCTATGGGTTTTGATTACTCTAATAAAAAAATGTTGCTATTTACGAATGAAGCATGCCTATTCAAATGTCTTTTCACTTTAGTTTTGTCAAAAGAATTTATAATGCCTTCACACACAGTCCAAAATAGGTCATTTTTTTAATGCATATGTTCCTATAATGTTCAGGATCACTGTTAAATCACATTTGAAATTATTCCCATCTATTTCTTCTCTCCTTTGGCATGTTTCTTCATTTCATTCACTTCTCCCCTCAACTAATAGTTGTTAATGTAAATTATGTTACTATTTATAAATTGTTATTTAAATATACACGGCGAATACAACTTATAGTAGATGTAAAAGAGAAACGTATCGATGCGACACCGACTATTACAGCGTTCCGTAGATAAATATAAGTAAAAGCACAGTTCGAAATGCCAGTCGCTTTAAAAACTTTCCGCGATACCACTAACTCTAATAATTATATGATAATAATTATTAGTAGTAAATTAACACCTTATTAAATGTACATGAAACCTAAGAAACCATTAACTAGTTACTTTTATCAGGGTATTTTTTAAGTTAGAACAAAGTAGTTATAAATGTTAATGATGTTAATGGCAAATAATAATTTTTTTGGTTTTATGGAATACTCTAAAACTTTTTTTACTGTTTTAGAAAGGTATTTTAAGCTAATATAAATCAAATCTCGTACAATTCCTATCAATGAAGTCATATGTATGTTCTCTGATACCAAACATTTAGGTAGGCTAATGAACAATTCCACAGACAAAGCTTTATTCAATAATTATCTAAAGAAAATAATTTACTAACCTTCTAATGAAACACTATAAATATCTAACTTCACTTTTTTGGCAGTGGGAACACGACAAATTCAACCACAATAGATGAGATCTGACCTATTTCTGCATTTTTAGGATTGCTTCTTCAGGTGGTCTCCTTTAAGTTGAATCAAATATCTAACTATAAAATTATTATAAAAATTAAAATTATTTGAAGTTAAATATCGACAATGACAAAAAGTGACATCCTGTCAATGAATTAAATATGACAATACCTACTTGAAAAATGTTCACCTTTTATGTAAAAGTTTTTATATATTTTTAGGTATTAATAATATTGTGTGAAACTAACTACTCAGTGGACAAAAGCCCCAACCTGCGTTGAATTACACCCACAATATCTACCCATATATTCCTTATTATTAGCTTTTGTAACATTTTTGACTGTTTTAGAAAGATATTTTAAGCTAATATAAATCAAATCTCCTACAATTCCTATCAATGAAGTCATATGTATGTTCTCTGTTACCAAACATCTAATTATGCTAATGAACAATTCCACAGACAAAGCTCTATTCAATAATTATCTAAAGAAAATAATTTACTAACCTTCTAATGAAACACTCTATAAATATCTAACTATAATAATAAGGAATACATGGGTAGATATTGTGGGTGTAATTCAACGCAGGTTGGGGCTTTTGTCCACTGAGTAGTTAGTTTCACACAATATTATTAATACCTAAAAATATATAAAAACTCTAAAACTTATCTAAAAGGAGTAAATAATATACTTAAAGCTTGTTAGGTATTAATTATAGCATCTATAAGGCTAAAGACTATTTCACAACCCTAAAAATGACTTTAATTGCTGATATTTGATGTACGAATGTAAATGTTTTTTCAGAGACGCTTTACGTATGGGGAACCTGAAACCTTGGCCAGATGTACTGGAAATGCTTACAGGCTCTCGCCAAGTTCTTTCTGAACCTCTTTTGGAATACTTCCAGCCACTTTACGAATTCTTGAAAGAGGAGAATGAGAAAGCTGAGAGAGAGAAAAATGCCGTGGCATATGATTGGCATCAACCTGTCTTTATTATTTTCCCGATTGTTCTTGTTGTAGCTTCCATAGCTGTGATAATATATTACGAATCGGGAAGGAGGAGGAGAATCGGAGTGAATTTTAATGTTTTTTATAGGCGAGACGTTCAAGATATAGCAGACTTAAATTAAATTGTTAACGTTTTATATTTTAATATGTGGTCGTCTTTTGCAATCCCCTGTGCATATAAACGACTAGGCTGTGTCGAACACCAGCTCACACTACTGACTTGAGTATTTAGAAATGCTCCAATTTCATTTATAATTTAGAGTGCATATTTTTCATAAAAAGATGCATCTAAACGGAAATTGAAGCTTGATTTCAACTCTTCGATCTAGTGTAAGAATATGAATACTTTGTGCAAAAAATATTGTGGAAAAGTAGTAATTTTAGTTGCCAAAGAAAATCATGTTAATTCATTTTATAATTATTATCTTTGCAAATAAAAACAATATTACTTTCCCGCCAATAATATAGTTATAGTAGTTAGTTTCGACTTAAACCAATGTTTATTGGATTTAATAGAACTTATCCAATCATAAATACATAATCATAGTGCCTAATGTAAATTGAAAAATCTGATACAGTAAAATATCTATTTTTAATTTATAGTTTACTATTAACACAGTTTTGTCAGTGTAGGACAAGCTTTAAACCATCGGTTTTGGAAAATATTCATATTATCAAACAAAACCGAATAGATTTCGTCAAAATTTTTGTCGTCCTGGGAAAATATTTTATTCTGACTTACAGGTCCTAAAGACGCATAGGATTGATTAATAAATTAATTGAATAACTTTAGGATAAATATTTTTCTATGTACTCTTAAATTTTAGATCAATTCTAACTTAGACTGACCGTTAATAGAAATTTTACTGGAATTTAGTGATGTTTAGGCATTAGGACACAGTATTTTCTTGTAAAACTAACTAGATGCATTTGAGAATTTTTTGACGATAAAGATTACAATAAATTTTCTTATAGTTTTCTAATCTAAATGATATACTTATTATATATTCTACTTTAGGGTAATATTGTATAAAACGGGGGATTTTTTTTTACTGATCTTTTAAACATTATGTGTATAGTTAAGGTAAATACTTCATAATTTATGAGTTGTAGCTGATTAATTAATAAATCTAAATTACCAAGTGTTATATGTTCCTTTTTATTAATATTTCACAGTCAATTTTTAAAGGTTATAGCCATCATAACCACGAATTTCGTCAAATAATATTATTTATAAATAATTAGACTTGCCTGTACATGCAGTGGCGTAGCCAGAAATTTGGCAAGGGGGAGGGTTCAGTAAACAAAGTATTTCAAACTATATTTTTTCAATAAAAAAAAATAAATAATTTTTAATAAATTGAAACAATAAAAAGTAAATAAAAAAACCATCTCATCATAAACATGTAAATAATAAGCAGGTACGAACAATATTTGTTACAAAAATGACAAAAATAAGATTAGAACTTAGTAGCTGGTCCTAATATAAGGTTTCCGTAGGAGATCTAGTTTACTGACCTCGTTGCTAAATCTTGGAGAATAGAGTGATTGCAGGTTTGTAGTGAGACATTACCTATATGACCCAACCAACCCAACCCATGGAGGGGGGGGTTCTTACCTCCAAAATCCCTCCGTGGCTACGCCACTGTGTACATGTTATCGTTTAGATGTAGATCAGTATATAACATTTTTGGAAAACAACCTTTTTGATTTCATTGATGACGTAGGGCTGGATATTCTTCAAGATCTGTGGTATCAGTACAATGATACAGTACCACATAAAGGGAGACAAATAACTGATTGGTTAAATAATCATGACCACCGCATTTCCCAGATCTAAATCCTTTAGTTTTTTGTTTATGGGAACATATAAAGCAGTCTGTCTACCATATTGAAAACACTGTCCGTTAGCAAATCATTTGCAGTTACTTCAGGATGCCGCGAACCAGATAAGAAATGATCCAAATCTTATCCGTCGAGCCGACCATTTTGAACAATTTCTATAGTCTTAAGATTTGTTAATGTGGTTAATAAAGGTTGTTTTTCTACACCCGTATTATAACAATGCACTTATATGCCCATAATCCGTTTCATAATGATACCCATTACGACACAGATTTTTTATTACGATACAGATTTTTAATCAATAGAAACCCATAATTTTTGTGTATGTTGTTTGTCCTATGTAATTATTTTAGATGTCAAAATCAGTACGTATTAAATTTTCGTAGATATCTAGCTAAACTTCGATAATTTATCAAAATGTCTGATATCAGCGATATAGAAAAATTACCATCGACTCCTCCACGCATATCGGAGAAAGCAGAAAATGCAGTTCATACGAATAATTACTGTTACCTATTGTGTTCAATAAAAATATAAAATTTATGGTTTTTGATTATTTATCGGGTGTAGAAAAAATAGCGTATGCAACTCTCATGTAATGGTTATTAATACACGAGCATTAACCGGGATACGAAACGAGCCTTCGGCTGGTTTATGCGATCATCATCAGCATCATTACATGATCGTTGCATAATATACTATTGTGTTTAAACTTTAAACACAAATAATAATCATTATTTATACCAACCGCTATTTTTATTTGTCACATTGCTTTAATTGAAATATGAAATTATATTTCTTTTCTACGTTCATGCAAAAAACAAAACTTTATTGAATTATATTTAGTGGAAAAAGTGGTTCTTCATTGCACTAGTGCAATAAAATATTTATTGCATTCATCTGTCATTCTACTACAGCGTTTTGTCATCATGACAAACATAAACGTTCAAATCGACGTTATATTTTCCTGCACTTAGTGTCATCTAAATAAAACATTTTTTGGTTTTTGCATGAACGTAGAACAACTCGTACAAAAAGTGTTCACTGCACGCGACGTGAAATTGTCCAACGAGGCCGTCAGGCCGAGTAGGACAACACTTACTTGTACTTGTTGCATAAAGAACTATTAAAATATACTTTACAAATTGTAAGTATCAAAAAATTTATTGGAAAAACTGACATCCTGTGATGATCTATGAAGTCCTGTGACTACAAATATTAATGTTTCGTCAATCTTTTTTCTGTAATGTAATCATGAATAACCCTTCTGTAAATTACAGTTTAAAATTAAAACATAACTGCCTCAGTTTCAAATAAAATGTTGGATTTTTGCCCAACATTAAATTCAAAATAATTACATCACCCGACTTTAACCGACTGTACTGTAAAAAAAAATTTACTACACTATTTTGGCAAGTAATTTTAAAAGATGGCGCATTTAGTCCGGATTCTAAAATGGTATAATACTTGCTAGATTATTTCTTTGTTTAGGAAAAATTTTTTTTTTTTTACTGGAACCGGAATTTAGGCCAATTTTGTTTAATTATTTAAAATGTTGGTAATGCAGCCTGGGCATTTTTATGTTTTAATTTTAAACTGTAATTTACAGAAGGGTTATTCATGATTACATTACAGAAAAAAATTGACGATACATTAATATTTGTAGTCACAGGATGTCAGTTTTTCCAATTTATTTTTTGACACTTATAATTTGAAAAGTACATGACATTTATTTTGTATATTTTTCTAATAACTGTCACGACTTGGCCTATCGCCCGTTTCCGGCTTAACGTTAATTTCTGAGACACGCTGTTCAGTTACATACCCTAGATCTTTATCTTTTAGTGATCTTGCTACATTACATACTAGTGTTTACTTGTTACGTGGTTAACATGAAGATGAATGGAACTAAAATTTGTAAAATATTTCTTAGGCACGATAGTATATACCCTACTACCTAATACTAATATTGATATTACCGATGATATTGATATTATCGATATTATCGATATATCGATAATATCGGTATATTTTATTTATCGATAATCGATAGTTCCAAACCGATAATATCGGTATATTTTATTTATCGATAATCGATAGTTCCAAACCGTTATCGCCCACCCCTAGTTGTAATTCAATTTTTAGTGAAATCTGGCAAAAAACCCTCGGAAATCCTTCGAAAATTTCAGGTGGTGCGCGATCTTGCACCACGACGACGCGCCGGCCCATTCCTCGTTCATTGTGCAAGAGTTTTTGGCAAAAAAGGCATTCCAACGTTGCCGCACCCACCCTATAGCGCCGATATTGCCCCTGCGATTTTTTTATTCCCCAAGATGAAGTCGCACCTCAAGGGAACTCATCATGGCGACGTACAGGAGATCAAAGAAGTAACCGTGGTGCTGAACGGGTTAACTGCGGAGGATTACCAAGGGTGCTTCCAATCGTGGGAGCAACGTTGGAATCGTTGTGTAGAGTTAGAGGAAGACTATTGTGAAGGTCGATAATTATATTTTGACGAAATTTAATTTGCTTGGTTTCTCATTGACAAATTTCCGGAAAGTAATTGCCACACACCTCGTATGCTACACCTGTACTACCACCGAATAGTTGTGGCAACGTATTGGTGAAGCTTTCGATGCCATACGAATTCAACAAGAAATTTTTCAGCGTGTTCGATTCAACTTCAAGATGATTCCGTGCCTGTATTTTGCACCCGGTTAGCAATTACTTGTCTCCCTCTATGTAGTGGCGCACCATCGTGCTGATACCACATATTTTGAACAATATTAAGCCCTAAATCAACAATAAAATGAAAAGATCTCTTATATTCAGATCTGCATTTAAACAATCATTTAAAACAGTAAATTATTGTTGAAAATGCTATCCCAAACGTTGACATTGCAGCGTTGCTGAAATAGTCTTGATACAATAGGCCCATTCAGTGACATATAATTAAAAACTTTTTCTTGCATTTTATGATAATGTTTAACTACCTAAACATATCCTTAAAAAATTAGATTAGTAACATTAATAATAAGTGAGATATTTAATTTCGAATTTGTCAGACCCTTAAAAAAGTCACGTCGGCGGGAGAGCACGTATAACGTCACGATACCGGCCACTCGGCGACGCGACGATTGTTAGACTGTTAGGTACTGTTAGGGACTGTTAGGAGTTGTTTGGCTATTGAGTTACGTACGCTGCAGTATTGTTTTTATTTTTCGTATTTTTTCTTAAATCTGTATTTGTGAATAAGTGAGAAATATGTGTTCATTGGAAGAAGGCTATAATAAAGCTGATAGTAACAATTTACCGGCTGTGGACATTTTTATGATTATGGAATATTTCAATAATAATAAGAGTACATAAGCTCTGAAATAAGAGGTGTTAAATTCCAAAGGTAAATAAAATTTGACCGTTTCTATAATAAAAATAAACTATAAATTTACATTTTTAGATCAGCTAGACAAAATTACGGTGACAATGCTATTGGATACGTGCAAATAAAAAGGCATGGCAATTTGTGTACATTAAGATGCAAAATAACACCCGAACACAAAATTAGATCAAAAAATTATAATGTGTCCTGTATAATAAATGAGCATGAAAAAAAGTAATGGAAGTGCAGTGTTATGATTGTACTGCATCTGAAGGGGGCTGTAAACATGCCATAGCCTTTCTGATGTGGCTACATCGGCGTAGCGAAGAACCATCGCCAACCGGCATTAAATGTTATTGGAAGAAGTCTGTGCTGTCTAGTTCTACGACAATAAAAAAATACATAACAACCACCGATTTTGGAAAAAAAGAGTTCAATTTGGCAAGTGATGATTCCCTTTTAGAAGAATATATTCAAAAGGCTAAAAAAAGTAAAATTGAAAATACGCTAATGAGATATTATGTTCCTCAAAAATATTCTTCTCTCTCTATTCACAAAATTGCAAATAGTTTTAGAGACTCTAGTTTTCCTAAAACTCCTAAAAAATTTTTAGTTTTTCCCAAACTTCATATGGATGAAAATTTTATTTTTGAGGTAGAAGGGGGCACTAGATGCCAAAGTTGTAGTACAATTTGGCAAGAAATCAGGTACGGTAGAGTAACAGCATCAAAAGCTTACGAAGCTATAAAATGCAAAAAGTTTGATGGAGTGTTAATAGAAAACATATTAGGGGCCAAAATGTTTCAAACCCCGGGACAAGGGAGTTAAAATTAGAAAGTGCCGTTTTGAAAGTTTTAGAAACAGAAACGTCTTTAACGTTTTCTAGGACAGGTATATTTCTATCCAGAGACTATCCTATAGTAGGAGCGTCCCCGGATGCTATAAATGACAATTTTGTTGTAGAGATTAAAAGCCCTAAAACAGAAAAGACGTTCCTAAATTACATTAGTACTGATGGAAATGTCAGATTAAAATACGTTTATCAAATTCAAATGCAAATGTTTCTTGCTAACAGAAAAAAAGCTATTTTTGCTGTTGCTAAACCGGATTTTGAAACTAGCAAAGAAATTGTAGTAAAATATATAAAATACGATAATGACACTGTGGAACAAATGTTAAATGAAATAACAGAGTTTTGGATAAAAGCTATTTATAATAAAATAATGTAACAATATTATTCTTATTTTATTAAAGAATTTTGGATGTTAATTAGGTATACCACATGCAATTTGCACAATAAAATGTAAATATTTAATCAAACTGACATGAATGGATGCATGGGGAATGGATGCAGCCGTACCGGTATTATGACGTCAGGCAATGGCTTCTTAATGTTTTGCCGCTCTTTGTTTTCATTAATTTATTTGACACATTTCTTGTTGAAACAAAAAAATTCTTTTTTGCACACTAACTTATTAAGAAGTAAACTTTCAGAATATGCAATAAAAAAAAATTACCAAATGGGCCCATTGCATGAGCAATTGTAACACCCAGATATATTCATTATGATTATTATTTATGCTGTCCCTAGTAAAACACGCTAAATCAAACCAAGACAAGCGAAATGAGACTATCATCTTGTTGCTGAAGTAATCAGTGACAAAATTCCACTTTACTTTCTCTACACTTTTTGTTTTTTAAGCAACAAACCTGATTATAATGTATATTTTTATATTTACTCGACTCACGTGGATTTCATAGAAAGATACATTATCTTCAGTTGATCTTCAGACGAAATCTTATCATGAACTTTAAAACATGTCTATAAAAGAGTGTACCTACCTGATATTTAGCTACATAATTTTTTGTGTTAAATTGAAAGTAAGTAGACAATTTTATTTCACAATATAAGATAAACCTAGATATAATCAGTATATATATATATAATGTATGGTTCAATAATATGTTAAATTTATTATCATTTTTTTTTCTAGGCAAAATGTATCTAACACACTGGCTTTTAATTGCGTCCTTGACAGTATTGGCTAGTTCAGCACCTTCATCTAGTGACGCAGATGCAGCATGGCAAAATTTTAAGGTAACAAAAATATATGCTAATCCTCTTATGTAACTATTTTTTATGTTTTAAAAGTACAAGATAATTTATAAGCATATAAAACCCATCAATGAGTTACCTTCTCTTTTTTCTTATACTGAGCACCCTTAAATTTGAAATAATTAGTATCCCGAAATTAAATAATTTTCAATTAATATAAGCTAAAAAAATAGCTGACAGTTGCCGTGTTAACTGATTTTTATCTAAAGAGGTATTATTTATTGGAAAATACAATCATAGTTTAGAAGTATCTACTGTGTATTTATCTTAGTTACATCGCATTTTTGTTAATAATAAAATATATTATAAATAGATGCAGATGTGTCATTTTTCTAATAAAATTTTTTCTGATATTTTCCGTTTGAAAAAATGTATTTAAGGCTGACGTTTCAAAAACACGTAATCGCCTTTAAAGGTGCACAAAAATGCTGTAACATTTCCTAACTTTTGAGAAGAAAATGCTCCAGAGAACATGAAAGACTGGGAACTGTACCTTATCACTGTGGGCCATTCCATTTGAAATCGTCTGATTGGCAAAGCCGACCCATTTTAGATTTTGGTGTAACTTTGAAAATCTCTTCTCTAGGGTCCCAAACAACAAAATTTACACGAATTTGATTATTACAAGCGCTTGTTTCCGCCTATTTAAATAAAGACTTAAAAATTGCTATTTTTAAGCTTTATTAATTTTTGCTGTCAAATTTTTCTGTTTGAAGATATTTGAATGATCAAGACGGAATTCAGAGTGGGAAAGATAGTAGTTTCAGTGTAAATGAATATAATTGGCTCGGACGATCCCTTTGAATAATAGCAGCGTGCTGAAAATGAGTGTTTTTTAGTCATTTTTCGTGAATTTCAATCGACTCTAGCGTCTTAACTGTTGAGAGTTAAAAATTCATGCTCCGCGGGAATTAAGTATACATATCATAGACAAAATTCAGCCACAAGTTGACCTGAGTAGCCCACTCTTTATAGTAGAAAACTTTGCTTGAAGTTTTGAAATTTTTAAAAATCCCAATATTCAGGCTATAAAACGAGCGTGTTGACTGCGAGATAAAAATCTGATACTCACAGAATCTACTGTTCTTACCTTCAACTTTAAATGACTACATCACTTGTATTGTTATTTTCATGTTTAGTGCATGTACGAGCTGTTTTTTTTACAGCAAAAATCAACTCAATTTTTTTTCTAAATAACTAGTAGTTTTTATCTTATTTTTTTTTTTCTATAAAAATTCCGTCTTATCTATAGAATTTTTATATATTTTTATGCATGCGTAGATTAAAAAAACAAATTAGCAATATTATTAATTATTCATTATATTATTAAGAATATAAGTATATTCGAGAAGTAAATTCGAGTTCATAAGTATTAATAAAATTAGTAATGATTTAATTTCTGTCATTTTCCAATTTATATATTTTTTTTGTAATTCAATGCCGTCGATTTGAAAAGTTGAATAAAAAATAATTTTCCCGTTGAAAAATTGTTTACAGTTACTGTCATTTTCGATGATAATTACTTCCAGAAACAATTTTACACCCTAAATATCCATAACTTTATTAAAACTTGAAATATTTTTCATATTTATAATTATTTTTGATGGTAAGTAATTTTAATTCATTAGTAAAAACGTCCAGATTTTTGCTGTAAAAAAACGGCTCGTACATGCACTAAACATGAAAATAACAAAACAAGTGATATAGTCATTTAAAGATGAAGGTAAGAACAGTAAATTATGTATCAGATTTTTATCGCGTAGTCAACACGCTCGTTTCATAGCCTGAATATTGGAATTTTTAAAAATTTCAAAACTTCAAGCAAAGTTTTCTTCTATAAAGAGTGGGCTACTCAGGTCAACTTGTGGCTGAATTTTGTCTATGATATGTATACTTAATTCCCGCGGAGCATGAATTTTTATCTCTCAACAGTTAAGACGCTAGAGTCGATTGAAATTCACGAAAAATGACTAAAAAACACTCATTTTCAGCACGCTGCTATTATTCAAAGGGATCGTCCGAGCCAATTATCTTAATTTACACTGAAACTACTATCTTTCCCACTCTGAATTCCGTCTTGATCATTCAAATATCTTCAAACAGAAAAATTTGACAGCAAAAATACAAGCGCTTGTAAAAATCAAACTCGTGTAAATTTTGTTGTTTGGGACCCTAGAGTAGAATTTTTCAAAGTTACACCAAAATCTAAAATGGGTCGGCAACAATTTTTTTTATTTTCAGACTATTTTATATGGAATGACTCCTGTGTATCATACACCGTGAAAAATACTTAATAATTTACATCAATGCTTACTAGTTCTTTTAAAGAATTCTGCGGGGTATAACAATGTTTATAATGCCGTATATAATTTTTTCAGTGTGCAATTGGCGTGTAAAATTCAAGAGATTTTATGATAAAACATAACAGGTGAAAAATATCCTTTTTTTTCTTATTTTAAATAACTTGAGTCTGCAACCTGTTATATGTCCTGGAAAAAACTTATATAACTGATAGAGTGAAGAGGTATATTCTTTCTGACTTACTCAGATTTCAATTTTTTTAGACTGCCTCTAAAAACAGTTATGAATTCATTGAAAATTTGTGTATAAAAACGACGTCCTTAATTTTCATATCATTTAAAGTTTTCTAATGCGAGAACTTAAAAAAGTTACTAATATTTATTGAAAAAATGATTAATCTTAGTAATGCAAATAGTAAAACATTGGTTTTTTAAAATTTCCTTGCTATTTTTTAAATCTTTATACTCAAATTGTGGTGATTCACAGATAACTGTCCCTAAAAGTGTCGAGTTGATACTGGAAAGTATATTAATTGTGATAAAAGGCAAATACCTAAGTGTAAAAATACTAAACATCAACAAAAAAATCTCTACAAAAGGTTTACTTTGTACTATTTGTAAGGCAGTGTTAAAAGTTCTCACCTCGAGAGAGTAAACTTTCTGGAACATATTTTCACGAAACCTAATTTTTGAGTATTTTGAGCTGTGATATGATTTTCTTCCGGATAAGTAATATTCTAAAACCTAAAAAGTAATAAGTCCAAATAAATTTAGAGTGAGTTATTAATAATGGTACATAGCTTAAGGGCAGATTGTTGATGTCAAAATAAAGCGATTGAGCCCAACATGCCTTATTCAATTGTTGTTCTTTTCATTCTACAGGGTGTTAGTTGAAAAAATGTTTCCGATTTTTTGCTATATTTTAAGAACGTAAGGAACATTGTTTTGAAAATTTGTAGTCTGTCTGTCTGTCTGTATGTTTTTTGAGATGGCAATTATGAATATGCAAACAGTGTTGAGGTCACGACTAGGGAACGCTAATTACTCTGTACTACTGTCGATATAAAAATATGTCTTTTTGTATTTTACACGTTTGAATTTTTTAATAAGAAACTATTGAACTACCTTTAATTCTAAATAGAAAAGGTATACCTGTCACAAATCGATAAACTCCGATTTCGAGAAACAGACAATTTTAGCTTTTGAGATTCGGCGGGAATTAAATTAGAAAATGATATCAAAACTGAATTATCAATAAGACGAACACTACGACAACTGAAAATTTTATTATGCATATCTTAACAAATTATTAATCCCGTGCACTTTCTTAACCTATTATTTAAATTTTGTCTGACGTTGAATAAAGTTTTATGTTGCTTGATAATATTAACCGATTCTTGAATTTTTTCCCACAGTTGTTCTTGACTATTAATAATGTCTTTGTAAACTAAATATTTAATATAGCCCCAAAAGTTAAAATTCAGCGGATTTACATAATTCTATTAAGTTCTGCCGTAAATTTAAGAGAATATATTCAAAAAGCAGTGGCATGTCATTAATTAGAAAATTTAAATAATATAATAATTTAATAATATGTGTATATATACCTGCTTCAGCTGACTCATGCCAGGCAGTACAAGAACCTTCACGAAGAGACTATACGTAAAGCAATCTTCGTCGAAAACTTCAATAAAATCGTGACTCACAACAAACTCTACGAAGAAGGTCTAGTGGGCTATGCCTTGAAAATTAACCAGTACTCTGACCTATCCAAAGACGAAGTAAAATCTACCCTAAACGGTTACAAGAAAAGCAAAGCAAGCGTGAGCGATATTGAAGTTATACAATTCATTCCCGACGAAGATGCTGACATCCCCGACGAGTTCGACTGGAGGGAGAAAGGAGCTGTGACTCCCATCAAAGACCAAGGCCAATGTGGATCCTGCTGGGCATTTAGTTCTGTAAGTTCCAATAAATGTCGCTTCGTCATTCATAAGATATAACCTGTACTGTTGTTAAAGCATCGTCGACTAAATCGCAGTAGCCGTACTTTTTCAAAGGCAACGCGATTTAGCAGACGATGGTTAAACAAAATGATATGTTTTTAGACTGGCGCTCTCGAAGGCCAGTATTTCTTAAAACACGGAAAACTGGCGTCCATAAGCGAACAAAACCTGGTGGATTGCTCCTTTGAACATAACAACATTGGTTGCAATGGTGGTGACATGAACCCAGCGTTTACATATGTGCATGATAACGACGCAATTGACTCTGAAGCTACCTACCCCTACGAAGGTGTAGATGGAGAATGTCGTTACGTTGCCTCGGGAAATGTAACTTCCACCAAGGGATACGCCACCATAGAAAATGGTAAGTATATCATCGTTTCAGATTGAATATAATGCTTCTTTACCATAATTTCAGGCAATGAAGAGTACCTAAAGGCAGCCATCGCTACCATTGGTCCAATTGCCGTAGCGATCGATGCTAGTCAACAAGACTTCCAACTTTATGCTGAAGGAATATATTACAATGAAGAATGCAGCAGCGGTGCAAACGATCCAGAAAATGAACTAGACCACGCCGTCTTGGCTATTGGATATGGCAGTGAAGATGGGCAGGATTACTGGCTTATTAAGAATTCTTGGGGAACTACTTGGGGAGAAGAGGGTTACATCAGGATGGCACGTAATAGGGAAAATAACTGTGGTGTAGCTGCCGAGGCCAGTTTTCCACTTAATTATTAGAACAATTCATTAATTGTTGAAATACATTACTTGAAAAGTCTATATTGTTGATTTTCTTACTCCAAACATGACAAATTAAATACAATATACACAAATTTAGTTTGAAAACATTGATCAGAAATTTATATTTTATTAAACCAATCAAAATCGTGGTCCATCAGAGTATTAGCACCACTTAAAAGTGTTATCAGGTATCATATCTTATTTTGGTTTTTATTTATTGTCTTTGGTCTTACAAAAGAAGAAGAAGTAGAGTAGATCAAAAATCTAACGTAACGTAACCTTACTTTTTTGTGGTCTGATTTTTGATTTACCAATTTACGTGCTGAATTACAATTAAACATTTAAGTTCTAATCAAAATAAAAATAAAATGGGCTCAAAGGTACGTTATCGACAAAGTTTGTAATAATTTCATAATTAAAATTTTTAGAGAAAACTGAGATCTTTGATATACGTGACACTTGCCGGTTACGGTACATTTTCCGCAATAAGTTTTTATAAAGGCGACGAAAAATTTTACAAAAACTATGTTATGCCTGTTGTCCATTTACTCGATGCTGAGAAAGCCCATAATCTTGCAGTGCTAGCCAGCAAATATCGAATTTTTCCAAAAAGTCAATATGAAGATCCTGAACTTCTTGTAAGTATAAATCCAATTTATCAATATTTAAGTGTAGCGTAAATTTTTGACTGTTTTTAGAAAATAAAAATATTTGGCAAAGAATTTCCTAACCCTGTAGGTATTGCAGCAGGATTTGATAAAGACGGCAAAGCCATTCTTGGACTGAAAGATATAGGATTTGGATTTGTCGAAGTCGGATCAGTTACTCCTGAGCCTCAAGCAGGAAATGAACAACCGAGAGTCTTTCGATTATTAAAGGATTACGCAGTTATAAATAGGTAAGTCAAATAAGTTTATTTTAAAGATATTAATAGTAGGATTTTAGATACGGTTTCAACAGCGAAGGTCACAGTAAAGTTTTAAAAAGAATTAAAAATGTCAGACAGGACGATGGAAAATCGAATATTATAGGTGTAAATTTAGGAAAAAACAAATCTTCAACAGATCCAGTGAATGATTATGTGGAAGGAATAAAAACATTCGGTCCGGTAGCAGATTATTTGGTTATAAATATAAGTAGTCCGAACACACCCGGTTTACGAAATATGCAGCACAAAGAGCAATTAAAAAACTTACTTGCTACTCTTGTTGAAACAAGAAATAATTTACCACTAAAAGAAAAACCACCCCTTTTACTGAAATTAGCTCCAGACTTGAGTTCTGAAGAAAGAAAAGACGTAGCGCATGTTCTCAACCAGAAAAAATGTAGAGTAGATGGTTTAATAATCAGTAACACTACGGTCGAAAGACCAGACACTTTACAAAGCATGGAAACTAAAGATGAAACAGGCGGGTTGAGTGGAGAGCCTCTAAAAGCTATGTCCACACAAATGATAGCGGACATGAGCAAACTTACAGGCGGATTGCCAATTATAGGTAACCATAACTGCAAATGGAATCGTTAACTGGCCTTTTACAATTTGGTTAATTTTAGGTGTAGGCGGTATTTCATCAGGCAAAGACGCTTATGAAAAGATTAAGGCGGGTGCAAGCTTAGTTCAGCTTTATACAGCCATGGTTTATGAAGGTCCACCCATCGTGACTAAGGTAAAAAAAGAACTTGTCGAATTGTTGAATAAAGATGGATACAGAAACGTTTCTGAAGCAGTTGGAAAAGGAAATAAGTAGCAGTTCAACATTCTGAATTTTTATAATAAATTGTGATATGTTATTATATTGCTTGTTATATAAATATCTTGTGTTTTTGTTTTCCTTGTATAAGGAAGTTTGAAATTCAAGGGTGACCAATGGGATCTTGAAAACTATACAGAAGTACAAAATAGCTTAAAGTGTGGCAAAATTACGCAATTGGTGCTCAATTAAACGCTGTTTAAAAATTTGTATCATTCCAAATACCAAACATCAAATTTTGAAAATTGGTTATTTTTTCTTGAGATCTGAGTAGATTTCTTAAAAATAATTTGCACTTTCCATTGCCACTATTTTTTCTACAAAATTGTAGCTTTGTCTGCTACATCAGAGCCCCCGTACTATATCCAGACAACGCAATTTAATAGAAGAGATTATTAAATCTAACAACTGCACACGGTGTTTTCTCAGTAATCTCAAACATTTCAAGGGATGAGAAATCATCATCAAATAATTTCATGAAGAAAAAGCTAACTTTTCATGTTATTGTATTGTTTTGTTTTTTTAATTATTTTTGTTGTATTATAAAATGTGACTCTTTATTCTGTTGCCCGCATGTAATTGGTAAAGTGTACTATAGGTTGGTGTAAAATAAAATATAAAGTTTCTTTCCTACATGATTCTTATTTAATTGCTGTCATGCATTGTGATACAAGGCATGTTTTGGATGTAGATTTTCCAATACATGTTCCTGTAACTCCTCTAGTTTTGAGTTTTCAAAACAATGTTATAGGGCTTTGTGGCATTAATTTTTTGTGTAGAATCCACCCCCCCCCCCCCAAATAAGCTTGTCCTTACTATACGGGTTGGTACATTTTTCATGGCTTCCTATTGGCATCTCGGAAACCGTAGAATATACAGAGTGGCTCAAAAAATTTACTCCTTTCGATAGACATTTAAGATAACTCAAACAGATCCAAGACATCTGCTGCTGTTGCTGAAATATTGTGGAAAAACTGAAAATAGCAATATTAGGAAAAATGTCATCTAGGGTCATTATTTCACAACAGAAAGAGATTTGATCCAGAGGGATAGAAATATACAAGAAATCATTTTTGTCGAACGAAAGTTTCTACGGCCACTATTTTCCGTTATGCAACAATCAATTGTTATTTTTGTTTCTTATAGGCGCCATATTGGATTGGATTGGACAGTAATAATAATTTAAATAAAAATCTAGTCCTTGACGTATATTTCCAATATGTTTTGTTTCATAGACACCTTTAATTTATTACCTATATATCTGAAAGAGAGTGCTATGAATCAACAAGAAAACTGAAAGCAAGAATCAAAGTAGGCATCTAGAACATTGATGTTTTGCATAGGTTTGACATCTAGTTATTTCACACTTCATTGACGAAAAAATTTAAATTTTTCCAAGACTTGTTTGATTTTACGAATTTGAAATCATACATTCTATTTTTTACAGCAGATGTTTTGCCTATCTGGAGACACTGTAAATCAATCCAATGCAAAGAATAGAGGTCTTTTATAACCAAATATTTAAAATTTTTACGCCAATGGGTGAAAAAAGAATTTAAAATTTAGATTAACTTTTATTACAAAAAAAAAGTATTAATAAGACAATTACATGATTTTCTCGTAATTTATACAGGGTGTCTGGAATATAACGCCGTAATTTTAAAGGCTTATAATGTCATATATTTGACTAAAACCAAAAAAAACTTGTGAAAGAGTTTTTGTACAAATCTATTTCAAAATTGCATAGGTATATAAACAAATAAAAATATTATGAAATTACAAATTACTACCTTATTTTAATCAGTTCAAAATTTCTCACAATAAATCCTTTACATGATTGTGACAAATGAACAATCCTCTACAAAAATATATAATATGGTACAGATCTTTCATTCTTGTTAAGCACACAACTCCGATACATGAACTATTATTCAGGTACAAACAGAGAAGTTACATAATATTCAACATACATATTTCTATCATCAGAGTTAATAACTAGTTGTAAGCCTAAAAGTCCTGACGGTCCTGTCGAAATAGCAACTTTATTAGCATACGTCATAACCTTTAGAATTTGCCTAATATTTCCAAAATCATACTGAGAAGTTGCAGTTTGTTCACATTTGAATACTGTAACACTCTCCGAGTTTTTTGAAATGTTTACCTCTGACTCTCCCTATAAAAATTAATTTTATTTACGACACCCTAAAACTCCCAGTACAACTTACAGCAATACCGGTGCTTTTTAGGGTAAAGTAAGGTGGATCTGGACTCATAGTTAACGTTACGACATCTGTAAGATTATCAAGTCTTTGCAGTAAATCGACTAATATATTAGCATTTATAACCATTTTGTTTGAATCACACTCATCCGCTAAACTCACATCGTTACAATCGTCTACATTCATTGTTCTAATTTCACAATCTACCGTTATATTTTCTTCATTGTGTTTCATACTAAAATTTTACATGTAAATAATGTAAATATGGCTAACATGGTTACTTACACTAAGCATAAAGGTGACCCTATAGATTTATAAGTTAATTTTAAATTAGGATTTCCATCATCGCCAAATATATTCAGAATCTCCACTAGAGTTTTTAAACTTATCTTGAAAATAATATCTTCCTTATTGTCTATGTGGTAAAACGAAAATAAGCTACAAGGAATGTAAGCAGAGGTTTCTACACATTTCATATCGTCTAAAGTCAATTTTAATCCTTCTTCCATTGGACGAAGTATAGCAAACTGAAATAATGCACAAATTTTGTAGAATAATAAAGATATATTATCAAATTCTTACGTCTTTTATGGCTATGGATCTTAGTACATTGTGGATTATTCGAAAATCCGTTAGTTCAGCACAAAACAGCATGTTATTGTTTGACAGTTTTATTTATATTTTTATAATAATTTGTAATTCGAAATTTTAAGTTTGAACCAACCATGAATACGAACATTTCCTAAGCATATTTTATTTATTATTTTTATTTTTCATTGCTTTCGATTTCTGACAGATATTTGTTGATTTTGATCTACTCTGATTTTGATATACATGCACAATAGCCTACAATACAAAATAACTACAACAATGAAAAGCTCATGAAAAGCTGCACAACTGGAACTAGCGCACAAACTAGTTTAAGATTCCTGTTCAGCATCTCAAAAATAGGAGGTAGGAATTTTTTAATTATGATTGGGAAGTTTACACTATAGTAAATAATTACCACATATATTTCTATTCGTGATAAATATATCTATGTTAAAAGTTTTTCTTGTCGTTTCATTTTAAATTCAAATTCATTGAAGTTAAAATATATATGAAATAGATACTGTATCTCTGTCTTTGATATTTCCCAGAGATATTATTTTCACAGGGCTTATGGAGCATTTTCGTATTTTAGTATTGGCAACACTGATGAGGATGCTGCAACCAGTAATACTGGAAAACCACAGATTATATATTGGAAAACCCTAACCAATCTCAATCTATTGTTACTATTATTTATTGCGTGTTTGTTCAGTAGACCTTATCAAGTCTATAAATTTTTTCTTGGAATCAGTTCATTTAGTTTAGTTAATTTTGGTTAATCTGTGAATTAATCTAACCACAAACCAACAATCTAACTTATGAACGTTAATAATTCACAACTTCCGATAATTTAACCTTCATTTTTGGATAATTCCATAATTAACAATTCATGTCATAAGTTATTGTTTTTGTACATTACGTTATTAGCAGATAAATAACCAGGGGCAATAAAAAATATTACTTATTTGGAATCTGATAGTATTAGTTTGAGAGATTTTAAAAAATGCAGGAATCAAATATTGAACAACTTTCTGGAAAATTAGGCTTTATTGGCGGTGGTAACATGGCCAAAGCAATTAGTGAGGGTATTGTAAGAAAAGGTAATACATAACTGTCTTCGTACATATTGCATTTAATACGAATAATTTTTTTGAAAGGCTTAATTCACTACAGTCAAATATACGTCTCGGGGCCACACATAGAAAATTTATTTGAGTGGAAAGAAAAAGGAGCTACCGTGTTTACAGAAAACGGAAGTGTGGTTGAAGAAGCCGATATAATAATTTTAGCTGTCAAACCACATATTCTACCGTCTGCTATTGCAAATATGTATGATACCTTACCACAAAAGCCGCTAAAGTCCAAGTTATTTGTATCAATATTAGCAGGGGTTCCAATGCAACAACTAGAAAACGTAAAGAATTATAACTCTTTTGAAATTTAGTCTAAACTTAGGACTTGTAGGTACTGTGTGGACTCGAAGGTTGTCGTTTAATTAGAGCTATGCCAAACACTCCTATGATGGTAGGAGAAGGATGTACAGTATTCAGTCCAGGTCAGAGAGCAACGGAGAATGATATAGAAATCGTTAAGTCTATTTTATCTGTATCGGGCGTCTGTAGGCAAGTACCCGAGTCTCTCATAAATGCCATTGGTGCACTGTCAGGAAGCGGACCTGCGTTCGTAAGTATACTCACATTATATCAGACGCAATCTGAAATATTTTTCGTAAGGTTTACTTAATGATAGAAGCTCTAGCTGACGGTGGAGTAAAAATGGGCATACCAAGAGCTGTTGCTATAGAATTTGCAACGCAAACAGTACTAGGAGCTGCTAAAATGGTTAAAGAAACCGGCAAACACACTGCAGAGTTAAGGGATGAGGTTTGCTCCGCAGGAGGGACTACTATTACAGGTTTACATGCTCTTGAAAGAGGGGGTGTACGGTAAGGTTTTAAAATGTTCATACTTTTTGAAAATATCCTTGCATGTGTAAAATTATATTTTATTTTAGAGCTGCAATTATGGATGCAATCGAAGCAGCAACTTTAAAGTCTATAGAATTAGGCGAAAAGAAACATTGTTAATGATATAAAAAACCATTGATTAATCTCGTACTGTAAGTTGAGTCAGTTTAGAAGACATAAACGTTAAGAGTTCTCCGATCTAGACTTTTTGTTAATTATTTATTTTCATTTACATGAATACTCACTGCAAATCAATAAATAATGTTTAAGAAAATTTCACTTTTTATTTATAATTAAACTACGAAAACGAACAAAATTATTTCTTTTCTGATTAATAATAATTCCCTACAATTTTATAAACAATAAAGAGGTAGGTACCTATGTATGTAACAGAAATGTATACCCCAAACATCAATTACAAAGTAATCGGCTGATGAAAGACTGATATAAATACAATTTATGAAAGAAAAAATAATGTAGGTTATAAATGAAATAAATATTCCTAACCAAACAAATGTTAATGTTGGTGTCATTTTTAGAACACAGTATTATAAAAATTAATCCATAAATCCGTGTTATCTAAGAATAAAGAGTAGGAATGATGCCAATTAATGTTACTCACAGTCTTTACAGGATTAGGTCAGTATCATTCAATTTTGATAACCTTTTGACTTTGACTTTTTTTACATTATATCCCAGTCCACAAATGTTTATTTATAATTATAAATGTATTATTATTATTATTATTTATATGTATGTATAAATACGAGTACCATTGTATCTCCACATCCTTCAATATCAGTTTTAAATTTATTAAAAAATAAAAAAATTGTTAAAGGTACCTATAGTTTATTCAAACATATAAGTTTAATTATTTACAAGGCCTTTATAATTACATAACTATAATATAAACAAAATTATAAATACTGTATATTTACTTAAAAATATTGTCTACAAAAAATTGAAAATCCATTGGCGGCGCCCATATATTTTTAAAGCTTTGTAGCCATCACTTAACTATTGGTATATAGTAATAGTCACTATAATACCTATATAGTAACTCATAAATAAATATTTAAAATTGTAAATAAAATAAATAAATTCAATTTTATTTACCCTGAAAAACAATGGAAAAATGAAAAAAAAAATTTTGAATAATTGTATGAAACATTTTTATACTTTTTATTTATCTGGGAGAAGAAACATTTTTCTACTTTTTATTTATTTGGGAGAAACAAAATACTTATATTTTTATGCCAGTACGGTACAGGTTTGCACAGATACTATAAATATTGTATTGAAACAGAAATATCTTTTTCTTAAAAATTGTGTTATTTATGTTGTTTTTAGCTGTAATCAGTTAAATGGAAAGCTCCCACTTATCGATTTCTTCATCTTCTTCTGTATTGACACTTTCATTATTACATTCGTTTTCTTTTAATAGCTTCCTAATTTCACAGTAGATTTTTGGCGTGGTAGTTGAGCTGTCATCTATTTGACAGGTGTTAACAATTTACTATAAATAGTCAAAAAACGGGAAAATAGACCAAAGTTTTAACAAAATGTCATAGTAAAGTGTTACGTGATTAAATCAAAATATGTATTCAGTTTTTATATTTCCGCTTCTCATCCATGGCTTTCAAGCGGAGTTGCAGGGTTATTGTGGAGTTTATCATGGTAATATTTGTAAAAAATATGTTGAGAATACAAAAAGTGTGTGGTATAACAACAGTGGTGGTTACGAAAATGAAGTCATAACTACAGGTTTATGGGAAGAATTAATAGTTACATTAGAAGAACCCTGCAGATCAGCTGCCGAAAAACTATTGTGTGTTTATGCCTTTCCTGAATGTAATATCGACAAACCGCTTCCATTGTGCCATGAAGATTGTGTGGCAGTTAAAGAGTTGTTTTGTTACAAAGAATGGGCATTACTTGAAGATAAGAAGGCACAAGGTGTCTTCATTAAATCTAGAAAACATTTTCGCTTACCCGATTGTAATATTCTACCATTTTTTTCAAATAAAACTGTAGGATGTTCATACGCTGGTTTAACTGAAATGAAAGAGGATGAAATTACGTATGACTGTGTTAAAGGACGTGGTAGATTTTATCAAGGCAAAGTCAATATAACAAAAAATGGGATTCCTTGCCAAAAATGGGAGACGCAATTTCCACATACACATGATTCGCCTCCAGATATATTCCCAGAGTTAAAAAATTCCGAAAACTTCTGTCGTAATGCTGGAGGTGAGGAAAAACGACCGTGGTGTTTTACAACAAACCCTGCAATAAGATGGGAGCACTGTGACATTCCACGCTGTTTAAACTCGACAAGTGACGAACTTGAAAACAAGAATATTGCCATGGATCAGTTTTTGTCCCCAGCTTTTCTGATTATTATGTCAGGGGTGGGATTATTGGTAATTGTTGTGTGTCTTTTACTTATTTTATTATGTCATCGTCTTCACAAACGCCATTTGCTAGGATATAATGCCGCAGAGATAGCCGAAATCAACATTGATTTAGATAAACTACCTAGTAATGTAGCATATCATCGCCACGGTGCTACTTTGAACCCAAAGTTAGAAAAGTTAGAGTTTCCAAGAAATGATATCATATACATTAGGGACCTGGGACAAGGTGCTTTTGGAAGCGTCTTCCAAGCTAAAGCTCCTGGTTTGATTTCGGGTGAAGAATTCACAGTAGTTGCTGTAAAAATGCTTAAAGATGATGCTTCAGACGATATGCAGGACGATTTTGAAAAAGAGGCATGCCTCTTAGCTGAATTTGATCACCCTAACATCGTAAAACTACTAGGGGTGTGTGCAGTGGGAAGACCGATGTGCCTTCTTTTTGAGTACATGGGGAAAGGTGATTTAAATGAGTTTTTGAGGCAGTGCTCACCAAGCAATTATGTAGTGCGTAGTGTGATTGACGGCGAATTTACCAATAAGGAAATATACAAAGATAACCAGTTGACTCACCTCGATAAAATTAACATTGCTCTTCAGATTGCATCCGGGATGGTATACCTTTCCGATCGTAAATTCGTACACCGCGACTTGGCCACTAGGAACTGCTTGATAAGTGACGATATGGTAGTGAAAATAGCAGACTTTGGATTATCGCAGAAAATATATCTTCAAGATTATTACAAAGGTAGTGACAGAGATGCGATTCCGGTACGCTGGATGCCTCTCGAGAGCATTCTTTATAATAAATACACCCCAGAATCTGACGTGTGGGCTTTCGGAGTGTCTTTATGGGAAATATTTTCCTTTGCCCTGCAACCATATTACGGAATGACACATGAGGAAGTTATCAAGTATTTGAAGGACGGTAACGTTTTGTCTAGTCCGGACAGTTGCCCGGCACCCGTCTATGAACTAATGAAACAATGCTGGGGCCAGAAACCAGTGGATCGACCTAGTTTTTTAATAATTCATCAAACGCTCACAGATATACGTGCTAATATGCTTTCTTTACCGATGCACTAGACGTCTAAGCAAATTTTGAAACTAAAGTTTCATTTGTGCCTTAGAATAACATCTAGAATGTGGAAGTACAAAAATTATTAATTTTCATTGCAGCTAAAGTTGGAAGTAATTGTGATATTGGATGTTATTCGTTATGATAACTAATGTGCATTTAGAACCAAGTACCTACATGCGATATTGTTGGAAACAATATTTTTTTATATAAGCTGAAGACATGTTATTCTAGGGCGCTAATTTTTTTGCAACTTTTATAATGTTTGAATGTTTGTGTCATTTGGCTCCTATATTAGGGGCGAAATTTATTGTGGGGGAAGTTATTTATTCTAGGAAATTAAATACTAAAGTATGGACACAGAGATTGCAAGACTTATTGTCATATTAAATTTTTTTATTGTTGTTTCTGTGGTTCTCCATTTGTGATGCTTTCATTTTAAAAATATTTGTCTAATATAAGTGTAACGGTTATAGAAGTAATGTAATTTCTAACAGAAGGGCTGCTATTTATTTCATTATTAAGTTATACCTTGGTGTTCATGTTTTCTTGGATTATTAGCGTTTTAATTAGGGATAAGCAACAAATTCGTAAAGCTTTTTTCGTAAATTGTTTGTAGACGTTAAGGATACCTGAAATTTGTTAACAAGTATTTTTTCCGTTATAATTTGATGTTTACGAAATAGTGTATAATTCAAGGCAATCAATATCTTTGTGATTATGAAATTTTCGATGGCAGCAGCCTGTATTCAAACATAAATCATTCCTCATCACTTTTTCAAATATATAGGCAACTACAAATATTTTACATTAATTATAAGACCAAATTTTGTTTGATTTTCAGTATACAGCGTTCATTGTGCAACTAAAGATAAAGTTTTACGAGTCGTCTTTAAAATAATTAATAATGTTAGCGTTATTAAATAAATTTAGTTTTCTTGCTTCACTATTATAAAGTAATACTGCATATTGGGGAAAGATTGTAAAAATTTCTTAAAATGTTGTACAATGAATCATTTATGTGAACCACATTCCAAAGCGAAGTGTCGAGAAGTACAGAATCTCAAGTTCCTTTGCTCAAAATAAGCCATGGTTAACAATACAATTAAGAAAATCATTGAAATAGTATGACTATCTTTCTAATGTAAACTATGTTAAGATCCTCAATATATACAATTCTACTAAAAAAATTATACATTATTTATATTTTAAGCATATATTGTGTACCTTTTTTGTGATTGTATTATTGTTTATATATAATTTACATTTACACGATTTTATACCAAAAATAATTATTAAGTATTGGCTAAGTGTAGGTAGCTGTTAGTTGACATAGGTATTTACTTTTTATATATTTTTTAATGTTTAAATATACATTTTTAAATAACGCATTACTGGTTTTTTATTCAAAAAATTCTAACGGTTCATAAATTCTTTAGACATTTGGAACTTTTTTATCCTGGTTTTCACTTAAGCTTCGAAGTACACGGTTTTAAATTTACAATTTAAAAAAGAGTCATTATTTTTGAGTTGCCCAGTTGAAATTTTACAGACTAAATTAAATGTTATGTGTTATTTTAATCTTCATCTAAAAATAATCTGATTAACAACTTGACTAACTTTAAGACCTTGTATATTTCAAAGAATAAATAAGAACCCCTTTAAAAAGTTTTTTTTAAAGAGAACTTGTGAATGAATACTCTACATAACTGATATATTTTAGATGTGGATTGAAGTATTTTGGTAAAATAAAGGGACGATCTTGTTGCACTACACCGGCTAAAATAACTCAAAAGATAGGCTTCATAGGAGATGGCAGTATGGCAAAAGCAATTTGCAGAGGCATAAAAAGAAAAGGTAATTGAAAGTTTTTTCAATTACTATACATAAACTCACCACAAAAATATACAATTATCATTCTATTCATTAGGCTTAATTGAGTACTCGCAAGTGTATGTTTCGAGCCCTTATATAAAAAACCTGGACGTCTGGAAAGAACTTGGTGCCAATGTTTCTACAGACAACGCAGTTGTGGCAAAGGAAGCCGATATCGTGTTTTTGGCCGTTAAGCCACATATTCTACAAGAAGCAATTAAACAAATAAAATCCAGCCCTTTGGCCTCCGAAATAAAAAATAAGTTGTTCATATCTATTTTAGCTGGGATAACAATCAAGGATCTGGAAGAGGTGAAAAACAACAATTAACTTGTGCATGTCTACTTAGTATTGTAAGTAGGAAGATGTCACTGTAAATGATGGTGTTATTAAATTTTTAATTTCTCCCTTATTTGTTTCAACAATTATCTTGAAATATTTTATAATCTCATTATAAAAAAAAGAATTCATAAAATCTGCAATAATAATAAAAATAACAAGAATCCTAGTAAAATGAAATTGCCGATAAACCTAATTACTGTAACAAACAAATTCTTCACAGATTTAAAAACTGAAATTTTGAAGGAATATGAAACAAATTGTGTATATAAAATCAATTAAATTATATAAAATGTATATTAACAAAACTAAACAATATTTGCATAAAAGAATAATTATTCATCATTTTAATTAAAATAAATGCAATATGTATATCAAACATATAAATTCTCTTTCAAAATGCGGTTGAAAATAATTAGAAATTTGATTTGAATAATTTTGAAACTTAAAAAAGATTTGTTGATATTGTTTATGATAATATTTCACATAGGTATTAAGAAATTTCTTCAAGCCACTACAACTCGCTGAACTGATTTTTATTTTTACTTTTGATCCGTTTGTGTTTTTTAGTTCTAGATCTTTTATGTGTATAATATATATGTATGTTGAATTATATTTATATTTTTTTCCACCTGCTAAATGGTATATTGACTGGCAGGGCGGGTACATTATAAAATAAAAATAAAATGAAGTATGTTTACTAAAAATGAAAAAAATTATGAAGTCTTCTACTAATAAAGCCGATATTTATAGTTGATCACATAATTGACAAAATTAATGTCTTCATAATATGCTATATTGGTTTTTCTATTTGAATTGAAAAAAATGTTTTTTTGCTTGGCTTCTTTATTGTTAAATGAACAATTATAATTTGTATTTTCTCCAAAGATAAGTTTTGGAAATTTTAAAATTTGAAATTATTAAAAGATAGCAATATTTGGATAAGTAACAAAAACTATTATAGATTACTTATACTATTTTATTCTAATATTTGAAATCTGAGGGTGCGTTTAAGTATACCCGAAACGTATTGATTGCCGAATGGATGTTTTTATATATAAAAAAAAATTATTGACCACTGTCAAATATTTAAATTTACATTTCAGGTAGGAAGATATACAGGGTGTCAGTAAAAAATGGACCATACTTTAAGGCTTCCTTCGACAAAAATAATGTGATTTAAATAAACTTACTTTAGTACAACTTTACTTCCTTAAGTTATATAGGTCCAAGAAAGTATTTTTTTATTTAATTTTTTTTACAATAATTTTCATATTTGTTGGATTATTGTTCTCAAATTCTGTAAAATAAGTTTTTTTTGTGAACTAAACACTAATATCTAACTTATTTTAACGTTATTTTTTCAAAATTTGAGTACAATTAGCCAACAAATAAGGAAATTATCTTAAAAAAATTAAATTTTCTCGGACCTATAACTTAACGAAGCTAAATTGTACTAAGATAAGTTGATTTAAATCACATTATATTTGTCTAAAGAAGCTAACCTTAAAGTACAGTTCATTCTTTACTGAACACCCTGTATATTTATTTTTGGAGTTCAGTACATCTATCATTTTTAGATGCTGGCTATTTTTAAAGGAACCAGAGTAATACGAGTAATGCCAAATACGCCAGTGTTAATAGGCGAAGGTTGCACCGTGTACAGCACAGGTACTACAGCCACTGAATCTGACAATGATCTAATCGGAAAACTCTTAGATGTCACCGGAATGTGCCAACCCGTTCCTGAACACATGATAAACGCTGTGGGAGCAGTATCTGCTAGCGGACCGGCTTTTGTGAGTTTAAACACTTCAACGAGCTTTGAAATTAAAATAATGATTATTCTAGTCAATAATAAGGCATTAACGTAAATATTATTTAAGGTGTATGTCTTTATCGAGGCTCTGTCTGATGGAGGTGTTCGCATGGGCTTGCATAGAGACATGGCGACAACATTTGCGGCTCAAACCGTTATGGGTGCCGCTAAAATGGTCTTGGAAACACATAAACACATGGGAACTTTGAAAGACGAAGTCTGTTCAGCTGGAGGTCAGACTATCGCTGGTATACACGCTATGGAACGTGGCGCAGCGAGGTAAATACAGAAACTAGTTTAAGATTAACGATTTCATGGGTTTTGTATAGAATAAGTTTGAACAAAAACCCTAATTTCTGGGTTAGTAAAAATCTGTATTTTAGGGGTGCTATAATGGATGCTGTACAAGCAGCTGCTTTGAGAGCCTTTGAACTTGGGAAACAAAGTAAAAACAATTAAGAGAGAGTTGGCGGTATCACATCGACAATAAGTATTAATAAATTAGTACCTAGTAGGTTATTCGTAGAAAATAAGTAAAATTACATGTGTTAGTTACTTACCTACTTTTAGATGTCCGTACGAAATATAATCTTAAAAAAAAATGATCCTATGCAGAAAATTCAATTGAATCAAACCGGATCCGTTGGACTTTTTTTTTCGAAAACGGTTGGGATTAGGACCCATAATGTTATATAGGATTTTTTTATTATGATATATACTATCACCTGTTAAAATTATGGCAGTGAAACCTTTAACACCCTGTATGACTGATGATACAAAATTATGTAAAATATGTATGTCCGATATGTGTACAGGTCGTTAACATAATGAAAAACAAATGAACTTTGCATATTTGTTAATTGTACAGCTAAGAACACAAATATATTGGGAAACTATGTCTAACTTTTTCAAAATTGAGAATTTTAAACCTGTTACATTTTTTGTTTTAATTGAGGACTTAAAAATTAACAATTCTTTTAATGGAAATACAATATTAAAACAACTACAAAATCAATATGCAGTAATCAAATGTATGATATATTATACAGGGTTTTAAACAAAGTCTTAATTATCAAAATTGCTTAGAGCAATTACTGCTACTTATTTTTAATTTTATTCTAAAATTTTTTTCAATAAAGTTGTTTCAAAATGAAAAATAAATACAAACAAGGCATATACACATATAATAAAAAAATAATGGGTAAAACAAATTAGGTAAAATATCACTATAAAACTCTTCCGTTCTCAAAGTAACAAATTTATACTTATACTGCTCCTTTTTTTTTAAGAATCAACAGATTAAGAGGGTTATAGAATGTATTGTATTTTTTACTTAAATAATATTTATTGTTTTCTATTTAAAATCAGTATTTAAGTATTCATTTGGTTTTTAAATTAAATTCTGTTTAGTGTCTTTTCGCTTTTTAGCAACTGTGTTGAATATAGCTTTTCATGGAAATATGAAACGAGGATATTTTGGACAATTTCAACATTTTTATTTTTTGAACACCCTGTATATTTTTATCAAAATTTGACTACAGTGGGCAAGGTCCCAAAGTAAAAAAAAATCGATAAAAAAGTTTAAGAATGAAACAATCCATCCTAGGACACTGTAGATTTAATACAAACACGTTATTCTACCGTTCCTAACTTATTCAGTTTTCAAAAATTAAAATTATGTAAGTGTAAAAATGTCTCACAAAAAAATTAAATAAGTAATTGAAATAAATGGAACTGCTGTAGGAACATTTAATAAATTAAACTTATAGATAAAATTGACGTTTATAGAAACTGATAAGAGAGAATTTTGAGAAATGCTAAGTTGATTTTGGATTAAAAAATTGTTAAAACTATTTTCCGAGAACTGGCTTTAAAAAATTAGCAGGCTTAAGATATACAATTTTGAGAGTTATCCTAATGCACATTCTTAGTAATAATATAATAAAAATATTTTCAATCATTTTTTACTTACCAGTACACCTGCACCTGTAAATAGGAGACACCATGTATCTTCTCTTCATTTTTTATAATTGGTTACTGCAAATTTTCATTATGTTTTATAATTTAGTGAATAAACAAACTAGTTAAACAACTACTTTTCTTTATTTATTCAATAAAGTGAAGACAAAATCAAAATTGGCAATTAAAAGCTAGTTTTTACTTATACTTTAATAAGATAGTTTTTAAACCTATATTTCCTAATATGTACAAACTTCACACTTATCCCTATACTTAAATCATTAATTTGAGGTAGAAGTTTCTTCGGATTTCCCGAACGCTTGGTATTCCACGCACCGAGAAGGATCTGTGGGGTAATACTCCTGACACTTCGTCATCAGCCTCTTTAGGGCTTGTATATATTTCCTCTGTGTCTCGTCGTTCATGACGTGGGCCACATTTTTGGAGAAAATCTTTTCACGACCCGTACGGGCGTGGATACCCACCATGGTCACACCGATGGGCCAAGGTGCGTTCCCGATCGCCATTTGAAGATACGCATCGCTCGCCTTGAATAATATTACACAGTTCGAATCAAGTATCAAACATAACTTTGGTTACTATTAGACTCTGGATAGTTTAAGGATCTTGTAGAAACGACTTCAAACTTTACACATTTTGAAAAGAGTGGGATATGATTAACAGTATATATTAAACAAAAGATGTAGTCACAATATGTATAAAAGATTCACTTGTATTACAACATCCAAAAAGTGTTTTTAAAAAATTCGAAGCGCCTGCAAACAGAACAAAATTCTTGTACAGAAAATTTAGGGGATGATAAACAGTTCGTGTAATATTTTCTCAAAAAGTCAATATTAATGAAGCTACATAACATCAAAGTTATTTATTTTAATTTGTTTTTTGGCTATAACTTTTTTAATACTTTAAAAGGGAAGCTTATAAAACCAACGATACAAGGTAAAAGCAGAAAAAGGACCTTTTATGAGAAAATAAACATTTATTTTGAACTTGGCAGAACATTTCCAGATTGGTCGCCACATTGTCGATTTAGCTTCCTTGATTTCTACAGAGACATATGATATGTCAAATGTCAAGGAAGCTAAACCAACGACATTGCGATCAATCCAGAAATTGTTCTAGAGGTACAAAAATTAGTTAAATGTATATTTTCTCATAAGGTAAGGTAAGGTTTCTGCTTTTATCTTATACGAACAAATCATAAGGTTTGAAATTACTGTCAAAGCAATACTATGACAGCAATCATTCAATTGTTTTCAAAATATGTACAATTTGCTTACGTCATAAAAGAAATGACATTCACAAATATGTCCAAACAATTTAAATGTCGATTTCCTCACAAACTGATGGTTTTTTCATCAGTCTTCAAGGAAGTGTTATCAAAATTTCAATAAAATTAAAGACAAAAAAAATATGATCATTTCTTCATCTAACACGTGCCCTTTCTATCCTTTAGGGCGCTGCAATTTTATAAATATTTTACCTGAATCTGGATCTCTATAAAAGTAACAAGTGTGTCAAATTTGAAAAAATTGCGGTTATATAAAAAAAACAAAGTAAAAAAAATTTCTTTGAGGTTATGTAGCTCCACTAATATTGACTTTTTGAGAAACTGTTATATGAATTTGACACATTATTTTTTTCGAGTAATATCCCAAAATTTGCTGCATATAGGTTCTGGACACCCTGTACATCTAGAATTGTATACAAGATTGGAAAGGTCAAATCTTCATCAAATTAATTAATTTATTTTTTAATTCTTTTGTTATTTTTATATTATTTGACTTTCAGGTTCATTATTTTTTATTTTTACTAGATTTTAAACTGTTATTCTTATATATTTAGACTTTTTTGTACTTATATTTATTTTAAATTATGGATTTTTACTATATAGTTATCTTTTTTAGTTTTTTCTCGTATTGTAATTCTCTTGTTTAACTACTTATCCTTTAAGTGGGTTATACCCGTTGGATATTTTTTGTGCAAATAAATAAATAAATCTTCAAGTCTATTGCTTTTATGTAACAGGAAAAAGTAAGTAATAATACTGTCCATTTGAAGTAGGAGGATCTCAAATCTTTCCTCCTCAAAATCAAATCTTACACACCCATCGTGAAACACACACGCAACGAATTACCAGCAACCCGATCTTCGATATTGAATCGGTAGGCAGGAAAAAGGAGTCAGTAGAAGACAAACTTTAGATGGAAGTGGAGAGTGGACCAAATTTTTGGAATACCAATAAACGATGGGTGTGTACACTCTTACTCGTATTTCATAGCTATATCTATCCTATTTTATTTAACTTATGTGTATGTGAATAAAAGAGCTAGAGCAAAGAAAATAATATATAATAAACATATATTTCCACAGTCTGACAATGTTGGAAGTGTTTATTTCTCTGACTGTCTTAATATAAAATGTTTATTTCTTTCCTTTTTACTGTACACTAGGGGGAACATTTGTACTTTTCGAACATATATATTTATGTTAGTGCTATATGTGGCTATACAATGAAGCTTCTGAACTTTCACACACAAAACTGAAATTGTCAAGAAAAGGAGAATTACGATCCAGGAAAATCAATCTACACTCATCTGTTTCTGCAATTAAATCATGTCCTTAAAATATCCGGTGTCTAGTTACTACTTTTTTTTTTACCTTCAAATAATTCCTGTTTAACAAATGAACAACAATTTCCGTCAAGCTATCTGAGATGTCTTCGGGTAAGGTGAAATTTTTTAATTTTCTTAAAAGTGGTTTGAGATACACCTGGGATTGTGTATATGTCGCCCCCAAAAGCTTACCCTTGGTGCCGGCTTTTTCAGCACCCGATCTACCTTGGAGCTGTTCGTTCCACTTCTTTAGAATAAACTGAAACAAATACATTTACAATAATTATTAATACATACACTGATTTAAGCTTAAACAGATTTTAGTAATTTATATAATTTCTTATAACAATTACTTTTTGAAGAGCATTTTTTATACAGAGTATTTCAGTTATAGTGGAAAGAAATTTTAGTTTCTTTAAAAAAAAACACTCATATCAAAGAGTTATTATTTTTCACCAATCCATTTTGAAATTTTCTGTATTAAAAATGGTACAACCTTTTTAAACTTTTTTAGTTTAGAATATACAGTTTCAGAATAAATAACCATTTACCCATTAAATAAATCAATATTTTAAATAACTAAGTGTTTAGAAAAAAATTACTTCAATTTAGCAATCAATATTAAACACTACACTAAACGTAATATGAGAATTTATTATTTAAAGCAAGGTACCTTATTCTTGAACGTTTTGACATTTTTTAACATTTTGTACAATATTTATCCACTCTGTATTTATTAATCCCAAAGATAAGGCTGATAACATCTATTGATATCAAACTTTGTACAAAAGTATAATACAACATATTTGTTATGTAGTTCACAATTTATTAAAAGATATCAGCACATAATAACAGAATGGTAGAGACAGTGGCATTAATTCTCCTCGTCATATTTGCTATAGTAATTTTCTCAGTGTTTATACAATTTGTGGCTGCGATTTTGGGAAGGAGAAAGATTTTGAAATTGATAGACGAAGGTAAATAACTAAAATTTGTTTGTTTAATATTACACGTACATTCAAAAATGCATTCTTCTGTACAGTTTTTCTCAATTAGAATTTCTTAGTTAGGTTAATGTTAATATGCAGCATATTTACCGTTATGTAAGAGGGAAAAAATGTTTATTCTATATTTTTCGAAAAAAGTCATTCCGGATTGAAAATTTTGCCTGTTTTCACAATAAGGTCTTTCAAGTTTATATACACAGTATACAGGAAAGGAAAGCCCTAAAAAATGAGCAAGAGTAAATTGTACATAGATATTTGTGATGGAAAAATTCTATTAAGAAAAGGGGTGTCTGTGTCAAAATAATTTTAAAGACCCAATTGCTTCTAATGTGAAAACCAATAAAATAGTATTATAAGAAAATCTATATTTTGCATAAAAAGTACATTCTATTTATTATTTTTCTGCAGTTGGCGTATTTAAAACAGGTTCTACATTATCTTGAGCAACACGAAAATATTTAGGTACTTTTTTTTTAAACTAAAATTGAAAAAATGTAATAAATACAAAAGATAAGGGCAACATGTAGTATATTGCATGAAAGTCGAAAAAAGAGGCAATTTTTTGTGGCCATAGCCTGCTTCAATAAAAAAATGTTTAAATCCGCCTAGAGGGCGCAGCGAACCACATACGATATTTCAAAAATCTGTTTATATCAGGTGAAAGATATCAATTTTGCAATCAAAATTTATTACCAATAAGTTTTCTCTCTCTTAAAATAACAAACTTAGACAGCCTTAAAGTTTGGGCACTTTACAGGTTTTTTTGTTATTACTCATAAAGTTGGCCATGGATCTCAAATTTGTTTTTACGAGCATAAAGGCCTCCAAAATTGCATTTTTGACGTGTCTCGCATATTAAGCGAGATACATGGGAGGGGCCCTCTTATGTGATACAGCCTGTATATATAAGAAAAAATCAATCAAAATTTATTGAAATTTTGACAAAGATAACTTAATTCTAAACAACTTTTTTTAAATAGTATTTTTCCATGTCATCGCAAATAAGTACAGTTTACTTTTGCTAATTTTCAGTTTTTTTCCTTTCTTGAACATCCTGTACATGTCACCTTAATATTTTCTGTAGTAACTTTATTTAAAAAAGCACTTTAAGAACTACTTTTTTTTCAAATAATAAACTTATTTTTCCTCTCGTTAATTATAAAACTGTGGATATACAAAAAGAAAACTGCATTTAGCTGATTTCCTTCAGTACTAATAAAATAATTTTAATTTTCAGGTTATTACTTTTTAGAAGTCCAAGTTAGATGGAGAAGGAAGGAACTAAGACCAATACATCCGAATAATGTAGACTGCAGTAAGCACCATTTTTGTTATAAAATTATGAAAAATCAAAACCCTATTCAAAAACAATAAGTTCTTATGGTCATTAGAACAATGTTGTTATAATTTACAAACACAATTTTTACAGATAGAGAGCACTGAGATTAGAACTGAAAACAAGTCTAACTGTACTTGTATTACGTCATGCAATATATTTTTCCTTTTTAATAATATTTTAATAATGTTTGCAATGCAGTGCAAAATTCCTCACCCAACTTACGTCTATAAAAAAAATTACTCTCAAAATATTTGATAAAAACTAAACTTGTAGATTTAATCATTCGAGAGGATCATTCACATTTTGAATATGACGTATATACTGTTTGTAGCTGATGTATATTTTGCTGAATATGACGTATATTGCTTATAGCTGACGTATATGTAGCTCCTTCTTTTATAAAAATATTTTAATTATTTAAAAATGTATTATCTATTTAAAACAAATTATTTTCAGGTACAGGTATTCCCAGACTGCTTACACCTATATCTGCAAATGTTTACTAAGAGCTAATTATGACTTAACATTTATACAATGTAAACATATTTATATATTGTAATGTAAATATTTTATAATAAAAGTTTAGTAATGATAAAGTTTTTTTTGTGTGACCATTTGTTTTATGTTAAAATTAAAAAATTGTTCCAGTTGTTTATAAATTTGGTACAAAATAAATTTTAAAAATACTACCAATGTGTACTTGTAAAATATTTGTTAACCATAAATAGAAATTTCAATGTATTGAGTGTTCCGAAAATCCCGAAATTAATGCAACATTGAGGAAGAGTAGATTCCTGACAAAATAATGTGATGTAGCCAAACTTACTTTAGTCAAACGTTAATGGTTAAAAAGATACAGGGTGTCGAAGTTAAAATTTTAGTTTCGATATTTGTAAATAACTTTTTAAAAAATCCAAATATTTGCATACATTTCGGAGATCGGGGGTTTTTGGGGGCGAGAAATTCAAATTTGTTTCTAATTTTGACGTCACTAGTAGAGGGTGGTGGTGGTTATGGCATATCAAGCTTCTTTTAAATGGCAAAACTTTTTTGCGGCTTAATGTATACATACATCTGACACAAATCGATTCTCCTATCTTTTTTATGATCGAAAATTAAATTTTAACTTTGACACAATATACCTTTTTAACCATCAACATTTGACTAAGGTAAATTTGGCAATATTGCATTATTTTGTCGTCAGGAATTTACTGCTGCTCTGTGTTGCATTAATTTCAGGACACCCTGTAGTAATGAATAAAAACATTTACATTAAATTGATTTTTTATAATTCACAAATAAGCATTACTAAACGTTTCCATATCGGTTACAGTTTTAGTTTTTTAATTTTATCTGCATTGCAGTTATAAATTAATTAATTTAATGACTTATACAACTTGCGTCTGACAAGATCGTGTCTCAAGATTATTCTATTGTTAGTGTCTATAGGTAGTAATCTATCCACTTCACAAATTTGTAGATTTTATCTTTTAAGATATATCTGCCTAAAACAAGAATTTGATGACATCCAGCAGTTCAAATAATATGTTATGGTTTTTGTTCCCATAATATTATTTTCATTTTGTTATCATTACACATAACTAATAAAATAAAGTTATTGTATTTTTTAAATTTGTCCAAAAATTAAGTCACAGTATCAATTTTATACAAATCATCCTCTAATAGTATGTCAAACGATTTAGTCAAGTGGAGACACATGGCTACAATCGTGGAAAAAATTATTTAAATTCATGAGATTTGGTATCACAAAAGTAGTTACTTAAACATGATAGTTATATATAGTCATTAGTTCAACTTTTCCACGTCACATTTAACAGTAGTGTGAGTCACCTTTTAAAATGAGCAAGTTCATAAAACGCTGTGTGCAAATGACTCACCTTTGCACACCAACTGATATGAAGTTAATGTAAAAAATCATACACAATTTTTAGATAATATTTATATTCAATTTAAACTCATTTATTTGACTGGCATTTCATATACATAACAACTTTCTGATAAAATTATTGCCGCATTTTTAAATTTATGCAAAAACTGAATCCCTAATTTTAATTTTACACTATACAACCTTTTTTAGTCATCAGTTTAGTTTAATATTTTTCGTTCTCACATTTAATGAGTGAGTGAGTGAGTTAGTTTACCTTTTGTTATGATGCATACCAAAATTGAAGGAAAAACATTTATTTGTTTAATAGTATATAAAAAATATTTGAACTATTATTTTTTCATGTTCTATTTTTTTCCCAAAGTTAAGAACGAAAAACCGGGACACCCTATATTCAACTCATGTGTTTTAAACTATGAAATGCCTTTCAATCAATTTGATGTAGAACATGGTGATAGTATCTGCAGTATATTAAATAAAAAAAATTTGGAAAATTTTTAAGTATTTATTTCGAAAAAAGTTCAACAATTTTTTACAGCGTTGCCCTATCAAGTTCCATAACATATTTTTTGGGCATCGGACAAGTTTTAGATTCATGAGACAGTAGACAAAATGTAGTTATTTAAGGAAGACATATCTACAAAGGTTTACTATATATAACATATCTGTTAGTTCAGCTTTTTCTCACATTTGACAGTGAGTCACCTTTTAAAATGTGCAAGTTCATAAAACGATGTGTGCAAATATGTGCTTTTGCACATCACCCGACCTGAACTTATTCCAGAACACTTGCACAATTTTACATCATTTTAGCACTCAGTCCAATCCTACTCATTAGATCGTTATCAATACAGAATTTGAAATAGAAAATTATTGAAGCCCTTGATAAGAAACGATTAACTATAATTTGTTATTGTTCACCATTATGATTATTCAATTCAATTTATTTTGTTTAGTATGTGCTATTACATATTAAAATTTATAAAAAAATAAAAATAAAAAATTACAAATAAGCAAAATATTTAGTGCAAATACAATTTCATCAAATATTTTACAAACATATTTATAGTCACAGAATTTTTAACTTCATCTGACAGTGAATTGAACAGTCTAAGACCATCTCCAAGCATCTGTTTCTGCAGATAAGTTGTTTTTGAAAATGTTGTTATAATTTTGTCTAGAACGTATATTATATGAATGCAGTTCAGCATGTGTGACTAGATGTGATACTAAATAATTTGGTAATATTTTATTATTTTAGCATATGTACTAAAACAATAAATATTCAGTTACTACTACAAACAAAATGGAAAAATATGTAAGAATTTTCAAGTTAAGGCAAATGGAATTAGCAGTCTTATGTAAAAATGATGAAAATATATTACATTTTACACTTAATCGACAATTTGATTTATACAGAGTGATTAAGAATGTATCTAAAAATTTTTTGGAATAGATGTGTCACGAAAAATGGTGTCAATATCGTCAAAAAAATGTTTCCGAGTAAAAAATTATTGAAGTTGTAATACTTTCAACCTTTACATCACTGTGCTATGTAGTCTCTAGCCAGGCGATTCCGAATATGGAAATCTGATTACTTTTTGTAGGTATTAAGTTTTTGTGATGCAAATCGTTACATTAGTTTTTCAAGTGTCAGGCTTACGTGACTAGAAACTCGGGAGTTGATTGATGCGTTTTAATTTATGACGATGCGAAAGCGAAATGCTTTAGCAGGATGATTTCCCGGTAAACATGTGCAAAATGCAGCAACTTTTACTGCGGTGAGCAAGTGTAGTGAAACGCGAGGAAAATTTGAAACCGAATCGTTGAAGAGATGGAGGTCCAGGACATCTACGGCGTATTGCAGAAATTCAAAATGGACAAGAAGCAGAAATATTTGTGTTAGTTTGTAGCAACTGGGGACGCGCCCAAAATTTTATTGTAACTTCAGGTACGTCAAACTGTTTCATTAATTAAAATCACAAATTAATTATATTAAATAATTTATTTTTTTCCTTGGGAATTTCTTTACATTTTTTGTCTTGTCGCCGATTGCATGTTTTGCTGCATTATTAAGTTTTACAGTGGACCAATTTCCAGTGCTGTGTACAAGTACATTTTTATGGTATAAAATATAATAATTAATAATGTAAATAGTTCCTCGAAAAAAAAAAACAATAAATTAGTCATATATGTTGCAAGATTAGTTGATCCAATTTATCTGTTTACTTTTAATAATTTCTCGTTACTTAATTATAGATGATCCCCAATAAAGTTAAGTTAGCTGAATTAAAGAATATAATAAATAAAGTATAAGTATTTACATAACTGACAACTTTGTGCATTCATTATTATATTTCTATTACCTTTATCTATAATTTCTTTACATTTTTTGTCTTGTCGCCGATTGCATGTTTTGCTGCATTATTAAGTTTTACAGTGGACCAATTTCCAGTGCTGTGTACAAGTGTATTTTTAATTCATTTTTGAACTGTTCTTTTTGTTTTTTTTACAAAATTGTATTTGTAAAAGTCCCTTGTACATACAATTTTTTTAGATAAGCAACAAAAAAACTATGAAAAAAAATGTCTAAAACAAATATAATTTTTCCACAAATACATAAAAAAAATACAACTACAATAAAATGCAATACGAAATTGCAAACTAAAGTACAATTAAGAAGAAAACATAATTTGAAGGTAAAAATATTAATTTTCAAGTCTCATGAATATGAATTTTTGAAATTCATGTATCTTCAGTCTGATAAATCAACTAACTCCGTACAAGATAAAATAAATTTACATATGTTCCCCACATCATATCCCGAGATCTTCCAATAGAATTATCTGGTGATAAAACTGATAACGCAAACAACATAAACCTCATTAAGCAGACGGATAATATTAGTTTTCCACGGAAGGGACAACAAATTTTAACAGCAAAGATGGGTCCAGTGATAGACAATAATGAAGATTACTTCACTATTGCATACATTCTTTTTACCATAGCTATTGTCATGCAAGTGATTTATTTCAGCTTCGTGATATATTCCTATCAAAACATCAAAAGGAAGCTTCTGGAGAAAGGTAAATTATTTTTTTTTTAATTTTTATAAAATCAAATTTAAAATATTTAATGAATACCTAACTGCGACTACTAAATGTTATTGTAAACCTGTAAATTTCAAATTACAGCTTCTATATTCTGCATTATTGTGATACTTGACTGAAGTATATACCATAAACTTTTGTTTATACAGGGTGTACCTGAGTAAGCGTACAAAAATTTATTGGGATGTAGATCCGCTCAAAATATGACTAGTCTTATTTATTCCAACCTCGCATGATCTTTGAGGTGTTAAATTAAAATAAAAAAAATACGCCCATAATTTCTAAATCTCTCAATATAAGAAAATAACTTTTGGATGAGATGAATGCACTACAGTGATTAAAAATGTTTACAGTTTGAGATTTTTCTAATACAGGGGCCATGAGACTGCAGTTTTGACAACATCAATTTATAAAAATTAACCGTTGTGTAAATATAATATGGAAGTACAAAAGAAAAACAATAAAAGGTTACAATGATTATTTAATTATTCGAATACAAACTAATTTATTTGCAGAATCTTTTTTGTAAGTTTGATCTTTCAATACACATTTTGGAAATTCTTGCCAGCGGCATCAGCATCAGATTATAGTAGTCTCCTTTCTTTGGATTTTTCATTTAGGTACTACAAATGGTACAATGCAAATAATTCTACTTGTTCCAATTGCTGACAGAAAATTTGAATTAAATATCAAGTGATTTAAAAACAATTTATAATTAGAAAAATAGAAAGTAGCTGGAAAGATATCAATTTTGCGTTAGCACTTTGACAAAATACGTCAAATAATCTCATTTTACGTACACAGTCAGAAAGAGTACTCTAAAGTGACTTTTTTAAAGTGGATTTACATAATTGATAACTTTGTGCGTTCATTGTTATGTTTCCATTACCTTTATCTATAAGTGTCGTTTTGTTATTTGCCTAAATGTTTCAATATTAATGAAGGGATTTTGTTTGAAAATTTGGATACTGCAAATATAGTTACTTTTATTATTTTTCTATAATCTAGTAAAATTTTTCTCTTCAGGAAATTCCTGTTAGGAAACAATCTAGAAAAATTAATACATCTTCTTGAATTTAACACATTTTTATGGTATTCGGTTACGATAAAATATAATAATTAATAATGTAAATAGTTCCTCGAAAAAAAAAAAACCAATAAATTAGTCATATATGTTGCAAGATTAGTTGATCCAATTTATCTGTTTACTTTTAATAATTTCTCGTTACTTAATTATAGATGATCCCCAATAAAGTTAAGTTAGCTGAATTAAAGAATATAATAAATAAAGTATAAGTATTTACATAACTGACAACTTTGTGCATTCATTATTATATTTCTATTACCTTTATCTATAAGTGTCGTTTTATTATTTGCCTAAATGTTTCAATATTAAAGGGATTTTTATTATTTTTTTTTTAAATTTGGATACTGCAATTAGTTTTCTCTTTAGCAAATTCCTGTTAGGAAACAATCTAGAAAAATTAATACATCTTCTTGAATTATATATTTAACACATTTTGATGGTACGATAAAATATAATAATTAATAAATTAATAATGTAAACAGTTCCTCGAAAAAAAAAAAAACAATTATAGTTACATATGTTGCAGAGATTAGTTGATTCTATTTATCTGTTCGCTTTTAATAATTTCTCGTTATCTAATTATAGATGATCCCCGATAAAGTTAAGTTAGCTGAATTAAAGAATATAATAAATTAAAGACTATCTAAATAACGGGTGTAATATTCTTTATTACAATGTTCTACTGAAAAGTATTTATTTATATATTTATTTTATTGCTGTATAAATAATAGTTGATACCATAAGACAGCGGCGGCTGGTGAGACATCAGGTATGTCATATTTCGATAATCAGACATGGGACCCAAACCAAACTTTAGGATATATGTACTGAGGATATATAGACAACTTTTGTAGAAGGAGAACCTTTTTGCAGTTTACGAAAAAAAGTAAAAAGAAATCCCTGCTTCACCTAGGAATTTCCTTGGCTTCTTTAGTTTTAGTGTCTTGAAATTTATAATCTATTAGAATAGTTTATAAAAAAATTTCAAAATGCTATAAATTCTACAAATATCGTTAGTTTTTAATAAAATTTGAAATACCACGATAAAATTACATCTAATTTATGATAAAAAAATAATTCACTAAAATTAAAGAAGCCAATCTGGAAATTCCTAGGTGAAGCAGCAATTTTTTTTTTAACTTTTTTCGCAAATTGTAATAAAGTTCTCCTTCTACAAAAGTTGTCTATACTGTATAGCCACAGTACATATATCTTAAAGTTTGATTTGGGTCCCAGGTCTGGTTACTGAGATATGACATATTTGAAATTTCACCAGCCAACGCTGCCATAAGAAATAACCTAGATAAAAAGCTTTGTTTTAAATTTTTCATAATTTGAAAATTTATACATGCATAAGTGTAAATAAAAAATTTACAGGTAGTTTTCTTGCCAAATTTTAAGGGGTCTAATTTTTTATTTTAATTGTAGCCTCCCCTACAAGTTACAACTTACAAAAATTTAATGTATTTTTATTTTTTGAAAAAAAAAAAAAAATAGAACTAAGTATGATATCAATTTCTGAGTTTTTCTATAATTTATTCTTAGTTTACTACGGTAAGAGATAAACAAACTTCTGAATAAACAAATAAGCTACCTTAGAGTTTCACTTCGATTAAGAAATTTAAAAGTATACGAAAATATGGAAGATAAACATGAACCAGTTGGTTTATTTCACCCCGTTATAGCAAATGAGGAAAACTGGAATGATGCCAGTAAAATATCATTTTATACATATTACGTTGCTGCCGAAATTTATTTCATTATATTTAACGGATTTTGAAATAAATTAAAAAATCGCTTTTTACTCCACTCCTTTAAGGAACTGGATGAAACACTCTGTATATTAATTTAGTAAATGTCTTATTTAAATATAAATTAGACTATCAGTAAATCAGTTAGTTTGTTTCTTACTTAAATTTTGTTCTTATATATCTGTTATAGGTCGATTACTGCAAGTCACACCAATAATAGGTATCGCGACAGTTTGTGTGCCACCAACTCCAGGAATGGCATATGCTCAACCAGCTTGCGCAATACAACCCCAAACATCATACTTCTCAGGTATTTAAATAAGAAACTTACAGTATAATAATAAAATACATAAATCCAGTTACGATTGCTGAAAATTATAAAGAAAAGAGGACATTTTTTTGATAATGAAACGTGGCCCATAGCATTATTTAGAGAATGATTCCTATTCTCATAAATAAAAAAGTTAGATAAATTCGTACAAATTATTTGCTATCAACTGATACATTCTTTTTAGTTTTCACAGAATTACCTCTTTCTCAGACTATGTAATGCTGATAAAAATATATTCTGAGAAATATAAAAGTCAGTGGATTAACCCTCAATTGTTGACATTCCTTTTCTGAACACTGAGATTAACTGAATCTGTCGGACTTCGATTTAAAAATAAAAAATTTAATATTTTTTACAAAATTTTCAAATATTATGGTGAAATTATAAGTATTGGTATACCTGCAGTAGATCTATTTAGTTATAATCAATAAAAAGTGCATTAAACTAAGAAACAAATAAAAACAAGAATTTATGAAAATCATTAATTTAAAAATGGCACAAGATAAAAAATATAAAGACACAATAAAAAATCTGTATTCTTGTTTTATAAGAGATTAATTTATAGCAAAAAAATAAAAATATGGCTGTCAAAGTCAAAAATAATTTGTGCAGAGGAATCGTCGAAATTATCATAAAACTGGTGAGCAGAACTGATGTTGATAGGTTAAGAATTCATCAAATGGTTCTCAGTAACATCTGGATTTTCGTTATATTCAATATTGCTTAGAACCCTATTTGTTTTCTCATACCATTGGATACAAAACAAAGTCAAAATTTGGAAGGGAATGTCTAACGGTTTTGCGAGTATTAGCCATGTTTATTCATAATGTCTTGTTCTGTAAATCTTGATGCGGAGTCTAACAGACTCTGTGCCCTATTCAGTTTGCGATGGGAGAAACAGAAGGCAATATATTATGCAGAGTCCTACATACTCAATGTTAGCAGTTAACAATTATTGAAAAAAAAAAAAATATATTGCAATATTTGTTCTAATTTTTTAACAAATCTCATTTAAAATATTTTAATCGTGAATGCTCTATATGTGAACATACACATCATTCCCTAAATGGCAGTATGGGCCCTACTCTCCATTATAAGAAAATAATCACTTTATTTTTCATCAATCGTCACTATTAAAGTTTGATAAAAAGGTTGGTTGGCTAATTTTGCAATGTTTTTTTCAGGATCTGCAAAGGTTGTCAACGGCAAAGAAGCTCCGCCACCGTATATAGCTTAAGGGCTTTAGAACTTGTCAACTTTGATTGTAATATGGCATGTTCCTTAGGATATTGTTTTTTCGTTAAAAATGCACATTCAAAAGAGGCTTTTCATGTTAATCATACATTGCCCTAACGTGTGCATAGATCTGAATTTTGTTATTTTTCACAATTGTTTAACAGATGTGTCCAGATGTCGAGTTAAAAAAAAAATTATAACCAACTATTGCGACATTTTTTAAACTAAGTTATATTTATTTATATTATATTATGTTAATATTAGCCAAAATATGATTTAATAAAGTACAGTTCTTTATATAATTTATTTTGTATCCTATTATTAACAAAAGCTTACCTGTATAAAATGTACGATGACTGTCATATCGTGCTCTCTATTACCACGACCCATTTCCTTCGCCATCTGTCTAATCTCTTCATAAGTAATTGTTGGTTCATGTGTCTTATTTTCTGATTTTTCTGCATTTTTGTCATCTTCTGGTGCTTTAAGTAATTCGTCCAGATAATCCTGATCGACCTGTTCCATGGCTTCTTGGAAATCGTTTCGGAATCCCTTCAAGGATAAAATTAAAAATCGGTATTACATCACTATATACCTATATTTACACTTACCTTATCAATTTCAGGTTCCAATAATTCACATTTCCTTAGTCTTTTAAAAGCATCTATTTCCGTTTCTCCGAATAGAAGTATCGGTTCACTCCTATCTCGTAATCTGGATATAACTTCGTATCTTGGTAAAATACTATGTTGTACGTCAGATTCTTTGTCTTCGTCTAAAAAACGTTATTAATTAATTAAAATAGCTCACATTGACGTATTCAAATATATTATACTGACCTACTGTAATGTTTGTAGTTTTATCGTTTTGTTCATGTGATGAATAGTACTTTTTCTTGTATTCTTCCTGTTCCTTTGCTATTAGCTCACCCCTTTTAAAAAACTTTTTTTCGGATCCCTATATACATAACAAGTGTTGAGAAAATTGTGTATGGCAAATTAATAACATACCAGTAGTTCCTTTTCTTCTAATTGTTTCCGTTTTCTTGCTATTTCTGCCTTTAAAATGTCCATGTTTCAAATATTTTCACATAATCATACAGCGGAAAATCTAGAAAAATAATTTATTACGATAAATTAAAGGCGTAGGTTAGGAATTCTGGTAAAGGTTCGGAATGTTTTTGTTTTGGACATTTTGTCAACTGTCAGGTCAGGTAGGGATATTAATCTATGGATTATTGATATTATGGATTATGGAATTTAAGTGGTAACCAATGAACAATTAAGACATTGGCGCAACTAGTAACTAATTTTTAGGGGGCTAACATCTACGTGCCACAGGAGTTCTTTTTCTTGTTTTGTTTTTTATTTAGCACTCGGGTATATTTTTGAAAATATATATTTTAAGATTATTATATTTATTTGAACATTTATCCTTCTATTTTGTGTCTTTAATTTTGCATTTAAAATATATCTTAATATATTTTTTTATTGTTATTTCCTTTTACCATACTTTTTTCAAATTATTTTCAATGGACTTCTGATCTAAATAGATAGAGAGATTGTTGATTATTTTCATGTTATTATAGTTATTTGATTTGAGGACTGGCAACCGCAGGCCCCTTATATCTAAACAGATCGTCAACGATTTCTATTCTTGGACGTAATTAGTGTCAATACATAACACAGTAGATATAACCGAATAAATTAGGGCATTTGTAAGGATCTCTGTAAGCATCTGTAAGGAGATCTCTTTAACTTCTAGATCGTTGATTCTATTTATTCTACTCTACTTTTCGTTCTATTTAACCCTTTTCGTTCTGTCTGCTTGACGTACTCCAAGTCAATCGGAGTATTTTATCGGCGTTTGTTAAGGCACTGAAATGTACGATATGAAATGCGTATAGACCATTTGCGCATCCAAATAAAGGTACCAACCCTAGGAGCAGACAAAAGGAGGCACATGAAACTCATCAAAGACATACTTCATTGGTTATGCATGTGGGTGCGAGAGAGACAACCATCTGCACTTACGATATGAATTGTGTTCTTAATTTCCCATTATTTTGTTTATAAACACGTCATTGGCGTACAGTGTGGTTTCTTTTTTTATCTTGTATCTCGTTAGTGTTTTCTTTGTATATTTTTGTGGGTGTTATTGTTGGAACATGTCATATTTTATAAGGGACTGTAAAATTAACCAGCATACAGCACGAAATAATTCTCCATATCCAGAATTTAATTTCATTTCAATTCACAATCAGCTAAGCCCCTACTTCTCCGCCATTGCTAGAGGCACAAAACAAAATATGGCGTTGATCATGAATAATCCATTCGCGCAGCTTTTAGCGCATTCCAGTCATACATTTCAGTGTGTTAAGGCCGAAACCTATGTTGTTCGTTATGCAGGAGTATTTTCCTCCGATCAATAAGATCATTGCTCTGTCATTTGTGCTGGAGCAAAGGGAGAGGAATACTCTTGAGTGTCCAAATGGTTCAGATCACTTAGACCACTACTACTCTATCCTTGTTTGTTGAATGTAAATTTAAACAGAAAGAAAAATACGTTAAGTTCACTTCCAATCGAACACTACTTTACGGAAACTCCTAACCAGAGAAATGGAGTGGAATACTCCATTTCTCTGCTCCTAACGTGTTTGTCTTTCTATTTTTGGTATCTATGGTTATGCTCTGCAATAAACCTATTCTATGTTCTGGTGTTTTGTGGGGTTTTGTGTTTTGTGAAGTTCAAATGCGTATGCGTATGGTATGGTATATGTTGCTGCAGTCGGTCAATTTGATGTAATATGGGAAAGAATAAGAATAATATTAATTAGGTAGAAAGTGCAATTTTATTTACTACATTCTGCATTTACTATTTTGTAATTGAAAACATTATTGTCGTGACTGTCTTACCTACTGTGATAAAAAATTCCATCAAATCGCTTATTCTGTCATTTTTTCGGAATACACGGTTGGAGATAGATAAAAAAGTTAAAAAAAAACAGTATCCAACGTAGACAATTATTTAATATTCGTGATATATAAAATTATTCATTAACCATGACTTCAAATCCCAACTATAAGGTAAATTATCATCATATTTTACTAGAGAATAATTTTGACAAATTTGAGTTTTTAAATTTTCTAGCCGTCCGAGGGAAAGCGGGAGGAATTCCGCAAGTACTTAGAAAAAAATGGCATTATGGATGCCTTAACGAAGGTTCTCGTTAACCTTTACGAAGAAGTTGATAAACCCGAAAATGCTTTGCAGTATCCTTTTCGATTTACTTACCTAACGAAGATAACCGATTACTATGAGAAATTTGTATTTGTTCTCAGATAATATTGTTTTTATGTTATCTTTTCTTAACAGAAGGTTAGATATATTATAGATAAACTGTCAATTCAAGCCGGACATGAGACTCATGACACATTACAGGGTAAATTAAACGATGCTGAAGCTCGTATCAAAGAACTGGAAGAGCAGCTTGAAGCCAGTGGTAAAGACAAAACCGGTGAGGCCCTAACTGGAGAGGGCTTTGCAGAAGAAGGAGCTCCTGACGAAAATCCTGACCCTGATGCATAACTATAGTACTGTCATGGTTGTCTTTAACCGTTCTTTTTTGTTGAATGCCATTTAAGTTCCTTTTTTATAATTTAAATTTTATTTTGATTTATATTTTAACACCATGAATGTGTGCTTGTATGTTTATTACTGTTGAAATAATTGGTATTTATGAAAGTTTACGCAGAGTTGGTACACTCACCAGTGTTTGCCATAAGCAGTTACGATTATATTTTGCTAATATAGCTTTGCCCTGTACATTAACAATCTTGCCTTTTAAAAAATGTCTGAGCACTCGGAAGGTTGCACTTTGAAATGAAATTGTTGGATAAACTGGAAATATTTTAATATACCGTTAGGGCTGAACAGGATACGATTAAAATCGTAATATATAGCAAAAAGAAGTAATATTTTTGTAGGCAATATTTATAAAAAGCTACCTATTATGATTTATGTGTAAGAACGCGGATAGAAATAAACATTGTGCAATACATATAATCTAGCGTAAACTATAACTCCTCTTATTCCTTTTTTTTTACACTAGTATATACAAATGTAATATTAAAATTTGGAAAATAAAAGTTCTGTTAACATTCCTTTTATAATTTTGTGGTTACTACACAATCGAGGTTTTCTTTGTGCCATTGGACCATTATATTTACTAACTCGTAAAATAATTTAAGTTTGATAACCAGAGCTGGATTATTTGCAGTGTAAAGATTTTTTTTATTGATTAAAAACATATATATGCCTTACGAGTATATAATTTGTCTCAAAACAATAAATAAGTTTTTTCAGTAAATTACCGAAGAACAGTTTTTGTGCCTTAGCAAATGTACTGACTGGGTGATTCGGCTCTGGTTATGTTATAAATTAAATAATTCTCACAGTTTGTGTAGTTTTCGTTTGCCACTGTAAGAAGGCAGTATTATTTTGTACACGTAATAAAATTTAAAATCCTTTGTTGTTTTCTTTTTAAATTATTTAAATGAAAATTCGGAGTTAAAATATACATAGGCATGCATACATAATATAAAAACAGTCACGTAGTTACAAATGTGCTGTGAACCTGTGATAAAAAAAAAAATTTGTTACAATTTAAAAGCTTGTCAGTTCAAAAATTATAACAGATATTTTTTTGTAAGAACACCTTGTATGTTGAAAACTTCATATAAAAACCAATTTATTTTGAAAATTTACAAAATGCATGTATATCATTAAATATGATTCACCCTGTATAATATGAATAACTAAAAATTAACCTATTTTCTGTTCAATTACTTGGTGGCATCAAAATTCTGTATTTTGTAATAGCAGTGCCCCTCAATTTCTCTGCCACTGATTAAGATACAGGGTGTTTAAATGTGTTCATTTTGAAAGGAATATGAAGATATATTTTTTTAAAGAGCAGTTTATGATCTAAAACACAAAATATGGTCTAAAATGTCATATTTTAATTCAAATTTAGAAACCGATCTTAGGTAGTCTTTACATACAGGGTGTTCAGTAAAAAATGAACCATACTTTAAGGCTAGTTTCCTTGAACGAAAATAATGTGATTTAAATCAACTTAGTACAATTTTGCTTCCTTAAGAAGTTATAGGTCTGAAAAAGTACTTTTTTATTTAAATTTTTTACGATCATTTTCTTATTTGTCGAGTAATTGTACTTAAATTTCGGAGGAGAAGTGTTTTTATGAGATAATCAAGAGTATTCCTCTTAGATATTTTTAAGGATAGATAGAAAATAGGTAGTTATTTTCGATTATATAGTTTACAAAAGGTATATTTGTTGAATGTCACCAAAATACATCATTTCAGAGATAACTGCGTTCAACGGTTTTGAAATAAATACTAACAAATTATTAATTCAAAAAGTAATATTGTTCTTATAAAACAGGAAACACAACACAGAGCAATATGACGTGAAAGACAACCATTTAAAAAATAAAATAACCACTTGAATCCAAATGCAATAGCGCAAACATATAATCTTTATTTTAAATTTATTTTTGAAATATTTGCCGGACAGTTACTTATAGACATTACTATCTATCAGTGGCGTAGCCACGGGGGGGGAGTTTGGGGGTCAGAACCCCCCCCCATGGGTTGGGTTATATAAGTAATCTCACTACAAACCTGCAATCACTTTATTCGCCAAGATTTAGCAACGCGGTCAGTGAACTAGATCTCCTACGGCAACCTTACATTAGGGTTCACCTGCAAGTTCTAATTTTATTTTTGTCATTTTTGTAACAAATATTGTTCGTACCTGTTTATTATTTACATGTTTATGATGAGATTTTTTTAAATTTACTTTTTATTGTTTCAATTTATTAAAAATTATTTATTTTTTTTATTAAAAAAATCTAGTCTGAAATACTTTGTTCACAGAACCCCCCCCCATGTCAAATTTCTGGCTACGCCACTGCTATCTATAATAACTTTTTTTTGAATTAATTGTAAGAGTATATGTATTAATTTTTGTAATCTCAATTTTCTTTAAACTGGTGCATTTTGATAATATGTAACAAATATATCTTTTTTAAAACTATTTCAAAATATCTCTATCCTAAAAAAAATCTCAAGGGAGTAATATTGTAGCACAGAGGTTCCCAGAATACTTTGTATATTTGTCTCAAAAATCAGTTAGATATATAAATTTGTTTTGGTGAAAAATATATCACATTTATTTCAGGTATTTAATTTCACTGGCTATAGAAAAATTAGCATCATTGACACACATATGTCTGCATCATATATTATGCAAAATATATTTGCTCCACGGCACTCACCTGATAACTTCAATTTAAATATTAACATCCTGTATATTGCCCTGCTACTCATATCGTTACTTTGTGTATATTAGAAATATGTGTTTATATAATTTATAATAATTATTTTAACTCTACTCCGCTTATCGCCCCATTGACCCTTTTTGTTTAGATTTGACGACAACCCAGTGTCGAGTAACCTTGTAAAAATAAATAATGAGATAGTGCGTTTAAGTGTGAGACAACCAAGTTTGTAACTTAGTCCCGAATATACTATCGATTAATCAGCCTCGTGTATTGTTTCTTAAAAGCTCTTATACATTTATATTACTCATAATTTCTTAACCACCAAATATTTACTAATCCACATCTGTCCTGACACATATCTGCTTATTCAAGATTCGAATAAACATTTTTAAGTAAAATAATGTAAATCGATTACTTCACCTAGTGGTTTTCCGGATTCTTCAATCAATCAATCGGCAATTTAATCAACGAGATATGTTATGCGCCTGTGCCATTAACTACACTAAAGTTGACCCAGTTAGTGCACTGTAAACAGTTTAATAAGGAGGATAATGAAGAGTCGGCCAAAGTATCATGTATTAATTCTTTGATAAAAATTGCATATTTTTATGTCCTTTATTACTTCTTTAAACTTCTACAACCTATATTAAAGACTTACTTTGGAGCAAACTTGGTTTATCAGTTCAAAATGAACTCCTCGAAGTTACTGGAGTAACCTTGTAATCAACATGAAACTACATTTCTGCAGAGAAATTTTATTTTTTATTAACAATATTAAATTTAGCAAATAAATTACAATACAAGCTGAAACACTTTTTGAAAAGAAAGATGAATACATAAATAAATGCTGTACCACTCTGCCGTCGCTTAAATGCATCCTCCATTGAAAAAATCAAAACTATTGATATCAATAAAAATATCACGCATTATAATATTAGTGGTTTAAATATGTAAATCGGATGGTGTGATGAATCGATATTCGTACGTCTAAATCAGATTCTCTCATTTTGCTGCGGCTTTGGCAGCCTGACGTCTCTTGACATCCCAGTTGAATACTCTTGCCATATTCACTTCCGTCGTTGTAAACTGATCCCTACAAAACAATTTTTGTGAAATTCTGCTAATGGAGTCACAGTTGGTGATTATGATTCTGAGCTACTTTTGATCAATTTATGTGTATCAGTTTCAATAATAGTTATTTATGTATCTAGGTCCTAATTGAGGTATTTAATGTCCACAATGTGATATACAAGCTGTCATCATTGTGGAGCTACTACTCTCTATTAAAAACCACTATAAATGTAAATGACAACGTTGACATAAGTTCCTTAGTCACTACATTTTTAAAGTACAACTGTGATGGATACAAAGCAAAAATGACTAAGATTTTAAGTATAAATAGTATAGAACTGTAGCTGCGACAAGAATTTAGATGACTTATGTCATATGAACAAATGAATAATTCAACAATATATTACACTAAATGTTTGCACTATATATTGCACTAAATTACAAAAAATGATTGTTTTTAACGCGACAAACTGTCGAACATTATGTTGACAATAAAAACAATTGCGTAACATCAGCCATAACGTAAGTCGGCTGAATTCATGTCGCAACTATATCAAAACTTAGTCAGTGATAAAAGGAGTAATAAATCCCTTCTTATAACTATAAAAGAATAGAAGACCAAAATTGACAGAATATTTGTGTGTTGACAGCGAAAGAACTAGCAAATTTCTTGAGTCTGTATAAAAAAATATTTTTCTTTGAATCCAACTAATATTGAACATAACAGATTTTTTATATTTTACCAAAATGGAAAATGTGCCACTCATGTCATTGGAAAAAACACGTTTGGTCAAATGCCACAAAAGATCACATATTTAGGCCTACTTAAAGTAGAAAAATTCACAGGACACTGTTTTAAACGATATTTTACTACACTTTTAACAGAATCTGACAAAACTATAAACATCAAGCGCCATGGTTGCAGAAGGATAGATCAAAAGATCAGTTCAATTCAGGGAGAAAATTGCTCAGAAAATGGTTGCAGATTTCAACAAGGCCAAGTAAAGGAAGGAATACATTTAGTTGCACCATTAAGTCAAATCAGCAACAAATGCTGAATGAAGCAAAATTATCAAAGGTCAGCAAAATACAGCTTTCAACAAGGCAAAAAAAATAATTTCATTAAAAACTCTGGCGCTCCTCTTATAAACTTAAATTGTTTCAAATATTTAATTTTTTTGTTAAAAAAATAATAAATAGTAAAAAAATAAAAATTTTGTAGTAGTATCTAGTATAAAATAAATTTTTCACTTAGGGACATACCTCAGGAAATCTAAATCATGTTCAACATAGCTTAAATTTCGAGATGCTGCTGAAATGTTCTGTGTCAAAAGTTTTTTGGCGTCTTCTAAACTATATTCCAACATGACGTTTGCACCTAACCATAAACAAACAGTATCTGTTGGGGGCACTTTAGCCTTTGCAAAAACCTGTTCACTTAACAAAAACTGAGTTTCAAATTCCTCTTTCTGCTCCTCTAATTTTTCAATCATAGTGAGAGATCTTTTCAGTTCTGGGACTTGGGTCTGCAAACGTCTCTTTTTTGACAATAGGTTATATTCCATAAATTTGTATTTGGCATGCTGGCTATCTAATTTTTTTAATACATCGTCCACATTTCCATTATTTTCCGATCTTTTCATGTAAGCATCCACATCTTCCTGGAAATTAAAAAATCATAAGGTCCCATTGAGGTTACGGTTTGCCGATTATTTTTAGACAGCACGTGAGAACTTAAACATCTTTTAAATTAGATAAATACGTACTACAAATTCAGCTTCCGGAATACCGGCGTAAGACTTTTTGTCTCCCAATTCAGTATTATTACTTTCCAATTCCATTATTCTAAAAAAAATTGACAAACTTTTCACAAACACCCACGAAATTAGAGAGAACAGTTAATATGAGTTGGTAGCACTGTTCATTGAAAAAATCATAGATTTAATTTAGAAAACAGTGGTTTAGGAGTCTATGGCGGTCTGTGTCTATGGCACAGCTTAATTTAAACTGTGTCTATGGAAAGAAGTTTGTAGTTGGTATAATTGAACGCGTTGTCTGTCAAAAATGTAACCTAACCAACCTAAATATCCAAATAAATTTAAAAAACATATTTTAAATTTAAGGACTGTAATGTGAAATGGATATTACCACAGGGTTTATAGTAATCGGAGTAATACATGGCGTATTATTATTTTTCGATAATTTTTTTAAGGTACAGTGTTATTCACTATATTTGTATTTTTAACTTGAAAAGATTTTTTTAATTTCAGACGTGTGCTCATTATCCATATCTAAAATTTTTAGAAGGTACCGGATTTCAAATAAGTTTTCTGTCTATAAGATGGAAGACAAAAGCTTTTAATCGTCTTATAATAAGGTGGGGTAACAGTAGACCTCGTTTTCTACAACTGTGGTTTACAGTGGGTTTATATGCCAGCTTCGTATTATTTCCAATATCAATATTGCTGTTATTATATTCATTTATTCAAAATGTCTTTATCAGTGGTGAAACGGGGGTTGTTATTATTGAACCTATTGTACCAGGTATAAACCTACCAATTTCAGAACTAGGTTACTATAGCTTAACATTAGTTTTGTGCAGTATTGTTCATGAACTTGGACACGCCTTAGCAGCAGTTTTAGAGAATGTGAATTTAATAGATACTGGTGCTAATATCTTTTACATCTTACCTGTAGCATATGTAAATCTTTCAACAGAAAAGTTTTCTTCATTAAGTCGGAAAAATGTTTTAAAAATTTTATGTGCCGGCATATGGCATAATCTCGTTTTAACTTTACTTGCATTTTTGTTATTCCAAGCCTTACCACTTATATTCTCGTCTTTCTATCATGTAAATAAAGGGATTACGGTTACAAATATAGTGAAACATTCACCTCTTCTAGGATCAATGGGTTTAAATATTGGAGATACCATTTACAGAGTAAATGATTGTGATATAAATGACGAAAGTAAGTGGTATAATTGTTTACAAAACTTAGAAGGTCCAAAACCCGCGTTTTGTATTGAATCAGATGTAGTGCATAGTTTAGATGAAAGCATTCCTTTAAAACATTTAGATAACGGAAATTTAGACTGTTGTGATAGAGAAAAGTCTAAGAACATTTGTTTTGAATATTTAGATACAGCCGATGGTGTATTAGAGCTGCCTAGTCATGCTTGCCTACCCGGTAGAACTGTTGTTGAGAAATCTATGAATTTCTGTACTGCGGACCCAAATATTTGCCCGAATGGGTTTTATTGTTTCCGGCCAATTTTAGCAAATGGCACAAATCTATTCAAAATTATTTGTAAGGATAAAAATGTAATATATTTGGGTCTCGCTAGCGATATATATCGGACCGTTCAAGTATCTTCATATATTCCAAATATCTTCTTCAAATCCACAGTTTTGCCTGACGTTATTACAAAATTTATCAAGTACACTGCCGTGATTTCCTTAGGCTTAGCTATAGTTAACGTTATACCTTTTATGTATATGGATGGCCAACACATAGCCGATATTTTGGGATTGATTTTGTTAAGAAAGAAATGTGGAAAAAGTGGGGCCAGAATAATAACGGTTATCATCACTTGGTTTTTTACCTTCATTCTAATAATCCAGTGCTTAATGACGATTTTAAAAGTTTTGTTATGAATTTACAAACTGATGCAAGTAAATATTTTCTTTTTTGGCAACTCGGCTATATGTTGAAAATTATGCAATAATTTGAATATATAGCATTCAAATATCGTATTATAATCAATGTTTAAATTTAGTCCTTAGTAATATCGTTTAAAGATATTTTAATAGGTCGGTTCCTTTATTTCATGCTTAAAGTTTCCATCCTATGTCAATTTGATATGCAGTATACAACATGCTTGAAAAATTTAGAGTGAAGTTAATTTTATTGAACAGTGATGATGGCTTTTCCTGGATTTTATTGTTGTGTTTATGGTTGTAAAGTTCATGTGTAGGGTATCTGATATTCTGATAGTCATATCAGAATTATTAAAAAAAATAAGTAACAATATTACGCCTTTTAAAAAAACTTCTGATTATAAAAATTTATTAATAGAGGTAGGAAATGTACTGATTATGATTTGATTTCATTTAATTCACATCAGTCTACAGTATTTTGTGAACTCAAAGCTTACTAAGGCAGTGGTAGGCATTTGGTGGTTTCATGTCTTCGGAAAATTTTGTAGATTATTTAATATCTTCGCAATGCTGTTGAATACAATATGCTAAAAATATTTTCAGTTATTAAGTTTACCCAAATTTCCTACATAAATAGTTGATTTTTTTATGGTAGGAGTGAAAATTTATTATAGGGACCCTTAAATTTGCCAATAGAGAAATAAAATGTCTTCAGTTGTAAAAAAGACAATTCTAAATAAAATATTTTACAAAACTCAATAAGTCACTGCTTATGTTTGTAAAAGATCCACATTTCTCCATAAATTATATATTAATTATTATAATATTGTGTACCTAATAATAATGAATAAAATGGCCAAATTACATCCATTTGGCTTCATATCTGAAAATACAGCTTTTTCTTTATTATAATTCTGTATTTTTATAAATTGATATAATCTATTTTATTATTAGTGTTAAGATATTTAGTTAATACTGGCTGTAATACTTGTATAAATATGTAGCTTAACTCACGTCAACGTGAATCGTGGCAAAAAGAAACAGTGGTATACCACATAAAATTGACTCGACATTAGAATATCTTTAGACTATGGCAACATATCGCAAAATAATGTGAGAAATGAGCTTGACCTTTGCTTTTTACAACAAATTTTGTATTTCGCAACAACACGTACTTATAAGATCATAAAAATATATGTAAATAAATATTTTTGTACTAGTCACGTTCGAACACATTTTTTTATGTTACGTACCAATTGTATTTGTACACTAACTTATTAATATAATAAATTATTTAGCTAAATTAAGACTGGTTTCTAGTTCTCTCAAGCACCTCTCTCCATATCGTATATACATTTTTATCGTGATTTCATCTGTGTAATGCGCATTTGCTCGAAAATCTCTTCTGGCCCATTCTATTAATTCTTCACGATGACTTTCATCTGGAACTTTTCTAATGGATCTCAGGATATTTCGATACAGATTCTTAACTTCTTGTTTTAATATGAACTAAAATATACCTTTAAACATTTACATATTTAGAAATATTTTACAACCCACCTGTTTTAAACTAAGTACAGGTTTCGAAATTAGTGACATTTGCAATGGTCTATAAAAATTTAAGGCGAATTATTTAATTAAATTGATGCAATTTTATCATTTCCAAATTAGTTTGGTTATGATTACATCTTATATCTTAATTCTTCGTCTTCTTCTACGTTATATCTTATGGACGTGCATATACTGGGTGTCGCGAAAATACGTGTGTTTCCTGTCCATTTAGCCGCATGCATTTTTAAATTTGTTTTTGTAAAATATTATTGATAATTAGTTACTACAACGTAAAACTTCAATCTTAACTAAAAAATTCCTATCCCCTTGTTTTCGAGGATGTTGATCACGAACCTGAAGTCAGATTTCGTAGTTTCAGATTTTTTTTATATTAATGTGATATATAAACATGTCAAAACTGCTTATCCAACGAATAATTCCAAATACATCCAGTGCGGTCAAGTTTTGTACTGTATTTTGGGGCACCCTGTATATTATATTGCCAATAAACGTGATAAATACACATTCTCATTATTTTCAGGACCTGCAAGTAGGTCATTTGCATTTTTTTGCGAAAAAAGTATTTTTTTTTATAAAATAATTAATATTTTAATTTGTTGGCGTGTAATAATTATTGAATGGTACATATTTTATACGAAACGAGCAAGAATATATATTCAACAAGAAAATTATATTAGACTGGCGCATCTGCTAAAATAACGAAAAATGTTTTTTACATTTTTTGATTATCTAACAAACGAAATATAAAAGCCATTATATAGGGTGTTCAGTGAAGAATGATTTGTTTTAAAAAAGGCATATTTGTTGTATACTGCTAAATTATACCATTTTAGAGAAAACTGTGTTTAACGTACCTATCTGTTGAGCGTGAAAATCAGTACATAAATTCGAACAAATTATTAATTCAAAAAGTTATTCAAGTTAATAATGCTATGCTTATAAAACAACACAAATAAATATGACAACATGAAAGAAAGACAACATTTAAATAATAATAAAATAAACAAAAAAAAAACATAAACCAAAACTCAATAGCAAAACAAGACCATTAGTTTATATTTATCTGAAAAATATACAAGGCAGCCAATTTATTTATTGATTTCCAACTTTAACAAATACGTTAAACATATTTTTTTCTGAAATGGTGTATTTTAGTGACATGCACAGGTATGCATTGTAAAGCTAATCGAGCCTTCTTTTAAAAAACTAACCATTTCCAAAAAGTCCATATCCTCAAAAAAATCTGAAAGAAATAATATAGTGGGATAGTGGCACCGACGTTCAGAACGTCCTGTACATTTAACTCAAAAATCAGTCAGATATTCGTATTTATCTCACAAAAAAATCTCGTTTTTCAAATTTTGAGTACAATTACCTAGCAAACAAAGAAATTATAATAAATTAATGGAATAAAAAAATACATTCTTAGACCTCTAACTTGTTAAGGAAACAAAATTGTACTATGGTAAGTTGATTCACATTATTTTTATCCAAGCAAGCTAACCTTAAAGTTTGGCCTATTCTTTACTGAACACTCTCTATATGTTAACTCAATTTTATAAAACTAATAAATAATGAAAAGATAAATATAAATAGACCAAATTAAAGAATCTTCTGTGGGCATAGATATTGGAGATCCTACAGTTTCTTTATATCTATTAAGGCTTAGTTAAAGAAAAATAACAAATTTAGAACGTCTCAAATTGTGCTCCTAATAGAAATTTATGCAATTTTGACATTTTTCCCATGCTTAAATATATTTTTTGTAATAATGCTTATAGGAACATATTCACTTGAGTGTTATTTCTGTTCGTAACTAATTTCGTATTGTAAATTACAGGACTGCTTGATCTTCTTCTTTTATTTTCCCGATACGGTAAAAATGGAAGATCAGTCGAATACAAAAAAATGTGACTTTAAAGTATCTAGTTAATAGATTAATTTAGGGTAAAACATACACAGGATACTCTATTATTTTTGTAAGAAAAAAGAAGAAAGACACTTTCAACATATAAGGTTGCCTAAATAGAAATAATAAAAGTTTGCTACATATTTGAATCAAAATTTATGATTGCCAAGTCCTTCTTTAGACGAAAAAATAGTGAGTTTAAAGAGTGTTCCACCCTGTACCTTGCGAACCTGCCGGAGTGCTTCTCCCGAAATAGAACGGCAGTGACCAACGACTGCGACGCGCAAACGCACTAGCGGAGAGTTTGCGCGTTAATTATTTGAAAACACTGGCGCGAATACCCCCTTCAAGTACCAAAATAATCATCATTGTTGAAAAGCTAAGCTAGTGCGGCCGCCGTGGTACCGACACACGCATATTTCCAGTACTTGTGCGTAGTTTTTCGCGAGTCCATCCAATTTCGAAAACCGTCCACGCTCCGATCTCGTTTACATGGAAAAGGGTGCCACAAATGAGGTTTCCATCACGAAGGTCCCCGTCAAGAAGGAGAATCTGAATGACGACATTAAGGTGAGTTATAAATAAAAAATACACATGTACTTTTTTCCTATTTGGTCCGCTGCTTGTGCTAGATAGCACCAATTTAGTTCTAGCTCCGAAATCATCTCGGTCGCACGCTGTAACACAAATATCTTACCACAAATTAGTCAGTATTTCTAAAAAAAATGCGCACATGAAACAGCACATTTTCGAAAACACTTTATACCAAAATAAACCGTGAGCATGAATTAAATAGCACAATTGAGAACTTGTAGACCAATAGTATATTTAATAATTAACACTGTTATTTTTTTATCGTTGGTTTCGTGCGGTTTCAGGTCGTATTTTATTGGAGGAAAAGTAAGGGCCAAACAGGTCGCCGAATTACATCTTTTTCTGTTAATGTTTGGGCGTTATTTATAAATGCGCTTAATAGGTATGAGACACGGGCCTAAGTTTGGTATGAAACGCTATCCTGTAAGGTGATACGGGAGATCAAATAACAGATGGCGTGCAACCGATACTCGTCAGCAGACATCGTAAATACGTGATACTTTATACCCTTCATCTTGCTATTTTCAGAATACAATCCCGCTTAAATGTTTTCATCTGCAGAAGGTTTGTCGTTTGTGCATAAGAGCTGCAAAATGTACCTACGGGGTGGACACGCTTCAAATGGCTGAAGATTAGAATAGAAAATAGTGGTATTATTGCCTCTACGCTGGTTAAGCGTACTAAAAATACTCTGCAAATATTTATTTTCATGTTTTCTAGCAGGGTTTGCTTTTCAAAATTTGCTCTTATTTGTATCGCCTCAAAATTCGGTATTGAAAATTAAACGAGTACTTATTAATTTAAATTTTGAAAGAAATGTATTCTTCTTACATAAATTCATGTTGTCTGATTTACTTTATCATCAGGAAATACGAGGTGTGATCAAGGAGTAATGCGAATTTTGTTATATCGGGTTGAATTAGTCCGATTTGCCCGATATTTTTGCGTTGTTCTGTTGGTTAACATGTCTGAAAAGTATCTATACATTATTAGCCATATCAAATGTTTAGTCTGTCGTCACCTGTCACAAAAAAACACATGTAGTATTTTGATACGATTATTTATTTAAAAAAAAATCGCAAAATTTGCATTGAATTTTACAATAAGAATGGAATAAAGTGTTATGATACTTTACGCACCTGTTTAATACGTTTCTGTATTAAAAAAATTGCATTAAAATTTACAATAACAATGGAATAAAGTGTTATGACACTTTATACACCTGTTACAACACTTTTCAGTAGTTCTGCATAGTTTTTTTATTTCATTTAGCAATTCCATTTGCCGCTGTTTTTGTTCGAAATTCAACAATTTTGAAACAAATTTAGATTCCACTCCAATACATTCATGGCATGAGCCAATTGATATGCCAACACCATCAGATACTTCTCTGATTAGGATTCGACGATCGTTTGGGGCTGAGGCTCTCGTCATCTTCAACATTTCCACGGCCTTTTTGGAAACGTTTGTACCACCTCTGTACTCACAAGCAATATTTAACATTTCTAATGCAGATTACAGTTTATTCCATTCTTATAACAAAATGCAAATACAAATTTTCTAGTCCACTTCTTTAAAAAATAAATAATAGTCGATTGTACTAAAATACATGTAGTCTTTATGACAAGTGACATAGACTAAACATCTGATATGGCCAATAATGTATAGATACTTTTTAGATGTTTATCAACACAATAACGAAAACATCAGGCGAATCGAACTAATACAACCCAAGATATTACAAAATTTTCGATACTTTTTGATCACACTTCGTATAATGCTTACACAGAGGAAAAAAATGTTTTCAATGAAGAGTCGTTTTACAAATAAGATTTATAACAATTGTGTGTCATACTATGTATATCTAAGATTTTAAATAATTAAAATAACCACATCATTAGTCTAATTGAAACAATAAAAAAATAGTCTTTCAGTATGTTCGTATCATTTTTCTGCAAATGATATTGTGTTTTATACAGAATTAATTGTAAATATTAAGCTGATGTTTTTGATTCCTTTATTACCCAGTGAAAAAAATTAAAGTTGTAAATATTGAATTGTATATAAACCAGTTGTATTAAATTTCATAACAAAATGTAGCAAATTGATTAAACTATACAATTGGTTTGAAGAAATTAAACCACCTAGACAGATGTAGTTTATATAAATGTGCCTGTATACAAAATATAAATGTGTCAAATTGCTGTTCATTGCTGTATTATTTAGTCAAACCTCAAACTATTACATTATTTGCCTAATTTTTATAATGGAGAAATTGCCTGATTTTTCCAAATACGTACAGAAGGCATAATGTATTATTTTAATATTCGATTCGTTTGTCCTAGACAATTTCGTGGAAATATAAGAAAAAAAAAAACGGTATTTAAAAATTTAGTCTGGTCGCACCCTTTCAAAACGGTCGCCGCCACAGCGTAGATCTGTGACGTCAGACGCCGTTCGCACGTGTACACCTAAATGCAGCAGTGTGCTTTAGCTCATATCTAAGTATTGCATTATGCCATTTTGTACGAATAAAGCATACAGCGCCTAATAAAAAATACTTCATCGGGCCAAAAAATGAAAAGGAAAATGTGATGTAAGGCAATGAAGCGCGACGAAAGGAAGCATTGTAACATTGTTCCTCTATTAAAAAAGGGATCAATTAAAAAGGAAATGCAATCTCGACCTTCAGAAGATTTGAAAAGACAGTATAATACGTATAAGAATAAATTAAACAATCTCATTAAAAAACTATAACGAGTATTATAAGCACAAATTAAATGAAGTAAAGGGAAATTAATAAATGAAACATCAAATAGTATGACTAGAGAGTCTTTTAAAAATGTACCTATAAAAATGGTTACTATAAAGAAATGTAAAATTTTTAATGAATTTTTTGTTAATATAAGGAAAAATATAGAAAGTACACTAAATAATGGCAATAGATTACCTAGAATGTTTTTAAATGATGTTCGCGTAAATTCAACCTTACATCTTAGACCTGTTACTAATAACCTTAATAACGAATTAGTAAAAATGATATATAAATTAAAAAATAACTGCTCTCCTGGTTCAGATGAGATAACTACCAAAATAATAAAAAACTTACATAAATATTTATTGATACCTTTAAAGCATATACTAAATTTGTCCTATACTATGGGTAAAATACCATGGCAATGGAAAGAATCCATAGTAACACCTATATATAAATCTGGTGATAAAAGTCCTACAAATTATCGGTCTATATCTGTCATAAATAATTTTGCGAAAATTTTTGAACATAGTATGAAGAATAGATGAACGCAATTTCTGGACACACACAAAGTTCTGTCTAAAAACAGTTTGGTTTCATTAATGGATCAAACACTGAAAAAGATTTTACTAAGAATACAAACTTGACTTTAGACAAATCAGAAAAATGTTTAGCCACTTTCCTAAACCTAGCCAAGGCTTCTGACACTGTCTCACATGAAATTCTATTAAAAAATTAAGTACGGTATTAGAGGTCATGCACTGAATATTCTGAGAAACTACTTGTCACATAGAATGCAGAAGGTAAAAATAGATGGCCAATTAAGTAATCCATTAGCAATAAATAGTGCTGTTCCTCAAGGAACTGTATTAGGTCCAGTGTTGTTCCTTGTGTATATAAACAGTATTGTTTGTATAAACAATTTTAATGGACAACTCATCTCATATGCTGATGATACGGTGATTATTTATACAGGGAAATCATAGGAAGAGGTCTATAAAAATGCAGAAATTGGATTAAAAAAGAAGATTAAAATGTGGCTAAATAATAATCTAATAAATTTAAATGTAAATAAAACTAAATTTATAACCTTTACTTTATTAAATAACGCTCAGCTAGTGACCAATTTTTTAAAAATCCATGATTCAGAATGTAATAACTTTCTTGACTGTAATTGTCCTGCAATAGCAAAATATTCTATATTTAAATTTTATTCGCTTAGAACAATACTATGTAAAACAAATCTAGGAACTGCATATTATTCATTTCAATCAGTTTTAAGGTACTGTATTACGGTGTGGAGAGGAATGTTTGATAATGTACTGAATAATTTACAAGTAGCACAAAATACTCTTATTAAAATAATATTTAACAAAAAACAAAAATAAATTGTATACCACTGACAGCCTTAATAAAGATACTGGTTTATTCAATATTAAGAGTATTGTGTTTGTTGTTGTCATGTTTCATTTGTTTTAAATTACAATTTAATTTGCCCTCAATTCTTTAGCTTACTACGGATTTCTTTCCTGATAAGTACCTATATATATTTTTTCTTACTACCTAGCTGTTAAAAAGACTATGGTGTTATTTGTTGTTTTTTTTTGTTCTCTGCGGGTCGCTAGTGAGCACAAGCATAATTTAATGCTTAAGTCTACGTTCTCATCCTCCGTGGAGCGGAGTTGATTTTAATGCTTTATCATTTAGCAGAGGAAAAAGAATATAAATTAATAATTAATTGTATTAAATTTATAATTGTTAAATACCAATTGTAAACTTGTATTGTGTGTGTTGTTAAATAAACTTGAAACCTCTTTGGTAAGGTGCACAAAAATATATATATAAAATTCATATAATTTCCCCATTGAAATAAAAATCGCAACCTTAACGACATCGACGTCCTCCCTGCGCTTCGTATTCTAAGTGCAAGTAAATGCTAGCGAGCGCAACCCGGCACGCGGTAGGAGGCAATGACGCCACACAGCTGTTTACGCGAGTCCATGTTCTCAAATTATCTTAAACGGTTTACATTCGTCAGAAAATTATATTTCAGACCTCACTAAAATTACATAAGCTTTCAGAAAATGTAATAAAAATGCTAAATGACCCCATTGTTTTTAATTATTTTATCAATTTTTGTCGAGTCGTAATAATTTTGTGTTCATGATCATTATTGCATGACGTTTATATTCGTAGAAAACGTTATTCTGCGGATGCACCCTCCACATCACACTGTACAATTTTCTCCGACAGGCTTCCACGTCAACAGCTCGTCGAAGCCTGGCGAGAAGCCTGGTGTAACTTATACCGTTATGGATGTGGATCCGTTCTTCCGCGTTTCCGATTATTCAAAAATATTTTAATCAACTTAATAGCACGGCACTAATACTCATATTGATTGTATAGAGTTACACGTTTTGGCGAATCTATACACGGGCGTAAAGGCGTATCCGTGTTCTCGGTGTCGGGTTTTTAATGAAATACATAACGAGCGTGCAAAAGCGTGCTCATTCGGCTTTGATTTGAATGAAAAAATTGCTCCAAGGCATCGCTACTGGGTTTGATGATCGCGTAGAATGATGCAACATAGAAAGAAAAAATAGCTTCATTTTACTCTAGTTTTTATGTGTATGTACAATAGGTAGATTATTTAATGATTAAAGAGGTGCGTACCAAATTTACGTTGCTTTAACTAAGCTTCTATTATTAGGATCCAAGTAACATTATAATAACGAAAACTAGTACCGTAACTTCAATTCAAGTAGCTGTTACGTAGTAGTCACTAAATCTACCACCATATAGTAAAAATAATTTCAATTTATGTTAGTAGTAAGTACGTAATCCTTACCATTGGAAATCACTTGGTTTTGTAATTTTTGGTGGGGCGGTTTGGTGTCGGGAACTTTACGAAAACTAAGCAGAAACACCTTAAAGTTGCTCAAATTTTAAAGTGGATATTAAAGGTAACGGCAACCAAGCCACCACTTACGTATTACTTAGAATTAACAATAGATTTAAAGTGTTTGTAATAGTTTTGGCGACATATTGGGAACATTTTACAAACCTTTAATATGACGGCAGTTGATTATACCATTGTGGCAGTTATTCCTTCATCCATAAGTAATTTCCACGTTTTACATGGCATCATGGCAGCTACAAAGTTGCTACTACCTTGAAAATCCACTATGGAGTAACCTTTACCCAAAAATGGCCTGCTCCCTACATGACCGTTGAACGCTAGAGAAATACATTAGTTTATTACTAGCTTTATTCTATGTTCGTGTGTAAGACGAGTAGCAACAAAAATTCCCACAAAAAGAAGACTTTACTACATTCGACTACATTTCATAGAAAACTAAAACAACAAACAGAATGTGCTGCAACTCTTAAACATTAACATTTTTCGAAGTAAAGAGCATATTTAAAATTTCCTAATTCTGAGTATTTTAAAATGTATCTAACCGAAGATCAGGTGCCTTCGGGAGCACTTGTTGGATTGCGTCTTAAAGTTTCTATTTGAGAATAGTTTCAATGTTTTCGCCAGAATAATGTACCGTCATTTTCCCACTGGTACGGAACGACACAAAAACAAATATCTTTTTTCTCTTTTGTAGACACTATTTTAAAAGTCATTATACATACACTAGATACAAAACCGCGCGAGATGTGATATGTAGTTCATATGGCGAATTAAGGTGATGTGGCGAAATAATGTTATTGTAGCGTTGTTATCACCTTTAAGTGGCAGCAAAGTTGATGGGTTAGTTCCATTGGCCACTTGTTAGATGAATGTAACTAAAGAGTTAGATATTTTTAGTTTCTGCAACTTCAAGTATACAGTTTAGGTGTACATCACTTCAAAATTCTATTAAGCAGATATGTTTTAGGTCTCTATTTCATATGGAAATTTTAAAAACATCAGTAGGTACTGCATGATATTTCGTAGGTCTGTATATAACTATTGGTTTCAGGTAAAAAAATTGATAAAAAAATTTTTGATGTTCACAATTTTTTGGTTCGTGAAATTTACAGAATTATTTAAACTGTGTTTTAATATTCGATTTTACCCAATATTATCCGCTCACTGAAATTAAGTGAGAATTACATTTTTTAAATATATGGGAATATGTTAGAGCTGTGATTAGAGGTTAATAACAGTAAACCAGTGCGGCCACAACAATATTCTCACACGCCAAAATTCGCTTTTTCTTTCATGCCATGTTACTAAAGCTTCCAAATTATCTGAAATATATTAGGATCCGAAAAAGGTCCGAAGCATAAAAATAGTGCAAAAATCTGACTTTTACCCGCTAATTAACAACACTGAAACGAATATTTAGCCAACAAAAACAAGCATATCTAGAAAACTTTCAGCGGGTGCCTATGGTCTTGTCTTGTTCACTTCATAACAAATTTGATTTGCAAACTTTGATGTCTCAACATTTTTTTCTTTGCCCGATTGGTATTTGTTTTCACTTTCATGGCAATCTTTGACCAGTTTATTATAATTTTTAGTTGTCTGATTTTTCGAAGTTTATTGGCACCCCATAAAAACAATTTTGTATATAGATATTTTTATGGGTGTTGAATGGCCTGGTTATATTATTTTTTAATAAAAAAATCTCTAATACCACTTTCTGGAAAAACAACCCTTTTAAAAAGTCGTAGTAGGCCAGTTTTATGTCACGTTAAAAAAAAATGGTTAGTAAAATATAATCTACCTTCAGGGTACTAATTATTGTAAAAAAATGGCTTCCATGGCCTTCTCACATTTACAGAGTTGTTAACCTGAAAAACGGGACACACTGTTATAATTTAAGTACTTATGGCCTTTCATTTTCAGACACCCTGCGTATCACTTTTTCCATTGAAAGAAAATTCTGATTCAGAAAACAATTTTCCAAAGGTCGATGTAGGTTTCACATTATTTATTATTTTCCGATGACCCATATAGCCGGTAACACCCACCTCATCATTTATTTATAGTTTCCACAGTCGCCCTGTGATCCGAACCAAAACCCGATATGTCGGTAAACTAGTATTCGGTTACAAAATTGTACCGAGTGTATAATTAGAAACATTTTGAAAATGGACACCCAAAGAGTCTGTTTACGCCGCTAAACATCTTCCTCTGCTGCCCCTCCCCACCTCGTTAGGGAGGATATCCGGTTACAGTTCACCTATGTGCCGTGTATATCATAATATCGCCGAGTATTGACTTACACCTACATCATACATTTACTATTATGAACTCTGGAATAAGCTCAGTGATAGTTTAGAACATTTATAACGCGGCGTATCCCTGCTACGGAACAGGGTGGCAAAGCAAAGGGGAAACTTGAAGACGTTCCTGCTTTCCATTTGCAAGTCAAGTTCAATGTTCTGAATTCCATATTTTGTTCAAAATGGTGCGGTATATGGTGTGGAGCACCGAAAATGATGATGATCAGTTCTAAAGAAATTAAAGGTGGAAAATTTATGATTAAATTTACTTACCACTACTAAACAGAAGAGGTTGCCTACAAACTTTCGCCCAATAAAGTTTTATTTCGTGCGTCCAAAATTTAAACTTTTTGCGAAGGGTTGTCACACTTTAGACCCGAAAACATACAGACAACTTTATATATTCTTAAAACGCAGACTATGAACTTTCTATTGGTATATATTTTGTTGCATTAAACTAATTTGTAGTTCACCTCCATAATTAATATTTTTAATGCATAATTAAGACTCTAGGACTTGGCTTTGATTAGCCAACGTAGCCAATTCGTGTTAGGATATATATGAAACATGTTTAAATGCAATTATTTCTATTTACATTTGGGTGACTTTGCAGTGGGATCTTGGATTAATTGCAGTATGTTTGAGATGGGATGACGGAGATGGTGCTTATTTTGATTCGCCATCTAAATCGGTGTTAGTTATATCTGAATTTTCAGTCGTTTTAATAATTTCTTTGTGGATATATGTTGCTAAACAGTACTATTACAATGTTATTAATCGTTTAGAACATATAACAAAGAATCTCAATCATACAGTTTAATCTGTAACTTATAATCAAGTAGTTAAGTACGCCAAGTGTTTTCAATGCTGCTATAAAATGTGACTCAAAATTTCGGTTCAGATGCGTTTATCTTACAAATCTTAACTTACTTTCAGCATGGGCAAGTCATTCTTAATTAAGGGAATACCACATAGGTATGAGAAGCAATATATTTTATACTTCTAAAAAAATTACAAGTTCAACGACTGCATATACAGCAGCACAATTAGCATTACTTATACATAAAGTATGTATATCTGACATATGGTACACATCTCAGCAGATCTTGGTGATAAAACTCTCCCACAGTTTCAAAAGTGAAGTTAGATATTTATAGAAAGTTTTCATTAAACCAGGTTAGTAAATTTAGCTAGATTAATTTTTTTAGATAATTATTGAATAGAGCTTTGTCCGTGGAATTGTTCATTAGCATACCTAGATGTTTGGTATCAGAGAGCATACATATGACTTCATTGATAGGAATTGTAGGAGATTGATGTATATTAGCTTAAAATACCTTTCTAATACAGTAAAAATTGTTACAAATGCTAATAATAAGGAATATATGAGTAGATATTGTGGGTGTAATTCAACGCTGGTTGGGGTTTTAGTCCACAGAGTAGTTAGTTTCACACAATATTGTTAATACCTAAAAATATATAAAAAAATTCTGTACTCAGTTGCTGAACCCAACGTGAACGCGTGCGCCTTAGCGGCCGATGTAAGTTTTCACCATCAATTTGAGCCCATAACAAGGCGGTATCAGTTACAGCGCCATTATGTGCATGGAGCATATTTTTCACTCAGTTTACCTCTACGATTTGCATGCAACCCGAGACCGTGTAATATGAATCTGTAATAAAAACAAGAAACTTTATAAACAACGGCCAGCCGGGGCTGCACATATCTCTCCACTGCTCTCCCCGCCTCATAAAAGGCATAAACAAATAAATACCAACATCAAGACGGCCTGGCGTGTAATTGAATCCGAAAATACGTGTGCTAATAAAATGATAAATGATACACAATACAGGTAATTTTTCGTATCGTGTTGGGTTCAAAAACAACGAAAATCAAAGTACAAAGCCCTTTCATAACAGGGAGCAGGAAATACAAGGTGTTCTACGAAAGCACCCTGGCGTCAAACATACTTTTTATTTTTGGAAAACTCAAAATATTGAGATTATTCTCAATATCTTGACTTATTTCTCAATATAATGAAACTATTCCCAATATCTTGACTTTTTTCTCAGTATAATGAGAAAAACTCAATATCTTGACTTTTCTCTTAGTACTGTATGAAAGCAACCTGCGTCAAACATACTTTTTATTTTTAGAAAACTCAAAATATTGAGATTATTCTCAATATCTTGACTTTTCTCTTAGTACTGTGATATTTTTATGTACTTATTCACATTCCACTAGCGATTTAGGTTGTAAAACCGTGTTTAGTCATAGGCGTTGCACGTAGAATCGAGAAAGGGGACCAGTTTTTCGAAAAATAACATTTGCGATTTCTTTAGGAAATTATTTTTGTCGTATTCTTATTCAGCTTCATTTAAAATCTCTCTGTCTAAATTTTAGCAACCTAGTCTCAAAGGACGAGTCTACTTGCTTACAAGGGTGACTTGCTTGTTATCCAATTGTTTTTCGTAGTTTATATATACTTATAAAGTACTCAATTTTCGAAATAGTATATTACTTAACGAGCGGTAATGCAGGTCATTCATCAAGTGAGTTATGCCTATAACAATAAATACTAAGATACAAGTATCGAGAAAGAAAATTGATTTGAGAACGTCAAAATTATTTTGTTAAAATATCAAATGACATTAGTCCCCTCAATGATAATAATTGACAGTTCCGCCTACTGAGAGGCGTTGGCATAATAATAATTTTAAAATCTTTTAATTATTTATTCCTTTCCACTTGTTAAAAATTCTTTCATTTTACACCAATGGAACGTATTTATCGGCTTAAAAATTTCTAAGACTTTACTGCGTACACTATTTACATACCGAATTATCATTGTAGAAGCCCAGCGTGAGCTATAATAACTCACTATAAAAACACACGCTATTTGTTTATTGATACTATTAATTGCTCAAAAGCAGTTAAATAATTAATGTATAAATTAATAGAAGTAGATACAATTATATTAGCGATTTTTTTAGGATATTATTTTTAACGGATTCTTATTCAGCTTTATTAGAAACCCCTCTATACCAAATTTTGACAACCTTCAACGCTTCTTTACTTTTCAATAAATATGTCAAATATTTATGTCGCCGGTTTCAGACCCCTATCTCGTGTGAAACATGTTATTTAGAGTTTCATGATAAGATACAAAAAACAAATAGTTATGTAATAATATCATTATAGAAAAAAATATCCAATACCAATAATAATTGTAAAAATTGTTATGGCAGATGGGATCCCATTTTAAAAAATTTTTAGTGAAAGAAAAATTTCTCGTGAATGTGATAATAAACTTAATGAAAAACAAGTAGTAACTCTAAACTGTTTGTCTAACTAATAGTTTTAAAATTAACAGCGAACGTAACTAAAATTTTTGGTGCTCATGTCTTGAATACTTTTAAAGATATTTCATTCAAATTTAGCACAAAGAAGTTTCCTCTTGAATCGATATTATTAGGGTTATGAAAGTGACGACATAAATGCTTAAGGTATTTATTGAAAAGTAAAGAATCGCTGAATATGAATCCATAAAAAATAATTATCTAAAAATATCGCAAATGTTATTTCTCGAAAAATTGGTCCCTTTTTTCAATATTAAATGCGACGCCTACGACTAAATTAAAAAACTTTTACTACCTAAATCGCTAGTAAGAATGTAAATAAATACATAAAAATAATGCAGTAAAGTCAATATATTGAGAAAAGAGTCAAAATATTGAGAATAATAACATTATATTGAGAAAAGAGTCAAGATATTGAGTTTTCTAAAAATAAAAAGTATGTTTGACGCCAGAGTGCTTTCGTAGTGTTCCTCATAATAAGAACCATAGAAACCATAAAATATATAGAACGTTAGAAGCCTTTACATTAGGCACTAAAAATAGTTATGCTATGGTGGAGCTTAGAAAACAGTCATCTAACGAAAGCATACGATTGAAACCAAAATGGAATGTTTGTAATTGGATCTTAGAAATTATACTCGTATGTTTCTAAGAATTGGGCGTAAAATGGTCATATTTTGGAACTGTTGCCTATTAGTGTGAAGCTACTTAGTTATTCCAACCAACTCATAAAAGCTAAAGTTGCTGCAATATTAGCAGACTGACCTTTTCTCCATAAGTTGACTATTTTCGGTACCTCTTTTGGTGTTCTAATGATAATAACCGACATAGAGAAAGTGCATGTGCATTTCGCAAAAAAAATAAATCTCTGAATTAATTTAACTTCGACTAACCAAATTGGTACATCAGATGACATTTTGGAAATTTTAATAAAGTACTGCGAACGATCCTTCAATTCGTGGATAGGCAGGCACCAAGACGACTGAACCGATGTACCCCACATCAGTACAAAACAACATTAACAACAATAGTCAGAACAGTACAAGTATGGATCCGAACCGTCCAGAGGCTCCACTAGGTCTAGGTCCGACCGATTTGTTGAACTCCTTAGACAATTTGGACAACATAGACTTCTCGCAATTGGTTATGGAGCTCGGGGGATGCCAAACACAATCCGATACCGCCATGCAGAGCGATCAGAACGATCAACAGCAGATCGTGCCGATGGACACAGACGAGTGGCTGGACTTCCGAGCCAGTACGTGTACAACGGAAAATATTTACTACCTTTACTTACTGTTGACGAAGAGTTTTGCATTGATTGAATTTAAAAAGACGCAGAATTTAATTTAAAACACTGTTTTTACTCTTCTTAAATCAGAAAAAACTTTAATTCTTTAAAAAAATGCATTAATTAAAACAAGATTCTAATAGTGTTTATTAGAAGAAGTCAAAAACTCAGAAGGGCTTTGTCTTTAACATTTGGCAGTTAGTAATAAAACTATAAAATAAAATAAAAATAAAAGTAGAACTAAAGAAATTGTTCAAAACTCTGAAGAATAAATTTATTATTCGCCGAAAATTTAAATTTATTGTCTAATAAATGATGATCGTTTCTTATAACATATATTTTTTAAATAAAATAATTACATTTGTTGAAATCTGGCGATCGTGGTGGCCAATTTTGAGGACAATTATTTCCTCATCTTAACTATTTGTTTGGAGTCTTAAAATTGTACTCTTATTACACTAGGACATTCTCGGATATTATTGAAAAACTTTCCTGTCTCTCGAACCCGTCCTTAAACATTAGAAAATGGTTATCTATGGGGATCACTCGATTTGGACGTCTCATACGATATTCTTCCACATTTTTTCTACAGTTTCCTTCACAGAAACCTAGCACAAGTAACATGTCAATTTGTTTGCTGAATGTACATTTTCAGTCATTTCCAATAACAAACAGTAGCAGAGACAAAACAGTTTTATTACTAACTGTCTAATTGTTTTGATTTACTTTAATAAACACTATTAAAATCTTGTTTTAATTAATTTTAAAGTTTTTTGAATTAAATTTTGCGTAGAATATTATCATTCTTTTCAAATTCGATCAGTGGAAATAATAGTACATAATTTTAGGGGTGACTCACCCTACATATAGAGAAATTTAAAAATTCATAATTAACTTAAAGCAATACCAATTACCTTTTTTACATCGTGCAAGTTGAAGTATTCATATTTAAAAGAGAGATAGTGGGATGCCTGCCATTTGTTTTGGATATTTTTAAAACTGTTGGTGACATTTATTGTCGGATATGCTTAACTCGCTCCAACCGCCAAATGTTGGTTTTTCTAAATGAAACACCTTGTATATATAAGCAAAAACTGTTGTAGAATATTACCTCCTATCTATCCATGTTACACTTCCTTATACCTAACTCTTTTAATTTTTTTGTTATTGATAGTGTTTGTAATAAATAATTAAAATGATCCAAAACAACCAAGCAAATGATGACTTATGACAAATACATATTTTTCATTAAATATACAGGGTGTTTCATTTAAATTAAGCATGTACATGACGAGTTCAGGTATAACTACAAGAACAGCATTATTTTATTTAAAGAAAGCATGAAAATCCAAAAGCCTAAATTTTCAAAATTGTCTAAGTAGCCTTCGAAATATTCTAATTATATAACAATTATGACAGCTCATATAAGAAACCACTTTATTTGTTTCAGCAAGATATGTAGAGCTATTTCGATAAAATATCATTTGAATTGCTTCCGAATAGAAGTTTATTCGATAATTCAATAATTCTAAGCCAATTAATAACGATAATTCGTTGATATGTATATTTAATTGCTTACTTTTAATGCCTATGAAATTTATTAAAGATAATGTATCTAACATGTGTAAAATTCTTCTTAAATGACATGTTTGATAAATTTTCTTTTATATTAACTTATTTAATCCATTTCAACACAATTTTTCATTATTCATTTTTATTCAAAACTTTGTAAATTTATTGAATTCAAACACTTTAAACCTTCACATCTTTTATCAGTTGCACTAATAATCCGAATTTTATAAATTATTATTTAATACTTACTTATTCTTTATAATTTTAATTATATGTACATTATTTACTGTTTTCTATAAGTATATACAGGGTGGACTATTAATAATGGGTCGTAGAGCACAGGCGACATCTTTGGGACAAAATATGACGATACAGCTAAATATGTCAGAAAAGCTTGTTTTTAATATCCCGAATAAAATAACATAACGTAGTTTGTAAATGACAGATAAAAAGGAATAATAACAATTACATTTTTTATTTTTTAATATTTATTAGGAGACCACCAATTTTTTTTTCGATCTGAGAATTAGAAAATACTTAGAAATGTAGAAACTTGAGTTTTTTTTTCCAAAATTTATAAAATAACATAATTGATACATTTGTCGTATCACAATACTGATTTTCCGAAACAAATTTCAATAGCATTATTGAAGTAGCATATAAGCAAAGATCTTTTAGGGTATTTTCTCGAAAACGGCAGGAATCATCAAGTTCTACCAAGTGTACCTTTTTTACGTAGAAATTACATCCGGATAAGATTTTGTAGTCGATCGAATCAGAACGAAAATAAGAGAGAAATTCATCGTCATGCACTGCTAATGTGGCGCCCTCTATGACCGAATTTGTTTTAATACATAAATTGTGATTTATTTTCTTAAAAAATTCTTCCCTACCAAATTTGTTGACAATTTGTTGAGCGGTACTCGAGTTATTAAAAAATAATAATAATAATTTAAACTTTAACACCCTGTATTTTTCCACAGCAACGTTTTACATATTTAGATATATCGTCATATTTTGTCTCAAAGATGTCGTGAATAATCCAAATACGTTGATTTAGATGTGTTTGTATAGGTTTTGGAAACTTCCATATTTTTAAAAAAATTCATGAGTATATTTTCATTTACATGAAAAAAAAATATATAATTAAATAAATTTACAATAGTTTTTGACACCTGCGTAGGTAACATAACGCGACTTTTTCATTAAGGTTTTTATTATAAATCAGTCATTTTAGAATTGTTTTTAAAAGAGACAAGAATAGAATATATATGTTAAACGTGTCAGTCTAGTTTTATTATATTTTGATGTAGAAAAAAAAAACAGGTTACGAAGTAGTCTTGCCAACTTGACGTATGTGACGCGCAAGTCGACCTCGCCTCGAATGAAAACACTGCAATTTCGCAATTTTTTCCTTAATTTCCATTAGAAGAAACTACACCTAAAATCTTACTCATATTTGACAACTTCCAGGTGCAAATTTACCTTTTTTCTCAGTATTCTTAATCAAACTATAATTTGGAATTTACAGAAAGTTCACTTGCAGCTGAGACCTGATGAGTATTCTCTTACGTATCCTATTGCTTTCGAACGAATTGGAGCTGAATGTTTATTTTTATCTTTAGATACCTTAGAGAAGTTTAAAGACCAAGTTGAATAACAAAATGAAATAAGATCCAATCAAAATGTTTTGAAAAACTTCACAGCTCTTTGAGAAAAGTTTAATATTATGACCATTTCGCCTTAAATTAATCTACAGGGTGCATCAACAATGACTAGTTTTCGGGGTTGAATACTCCCTAAATGTTAATATTTTTAAAAAATTTGGGAATATGGTCCATGTGTGTAACATTTTTGTAAAATAGTAATAGTTTTTTTAAAGTAGTTCTGCTGTTGTCAATCTCTATTGTAAATTTCAATTTGATAGCTTATTGATACCTTTGAAAAGTCGATGCTATACTGGCTTGACTAAGGCTTTTGATCAACTTGACCATCCATTGAAAAGCGTTTATACGTAATACTATTTTTGTTATAGTTATTTATGATATAAGTGCTGAAAGTGAAATTTTATTTTATGTGGAAGGAAGTTTCCCTTCGAGCAAAATAAAATCACTTTAAAATCAACATATGTTAGACACTTTATTTTTCTAAAAGCACAACTAAAAGTACAAATCAACGCATTTCTTACGTTTCTTAAATTTTAAAAATATCATTTTAAAATCCAATTGCCCATGACTAAATTAATTTTCTCCGGCGAAAATCGAAGCTGAAGTCACTTTCGAGTTATTATTTAGTAAATCAAAGCAACAGTACGAATTTTATACAATCCTTTCTTGAGATGATGCGATCTGAAAAGTGTTAGTGTCAAGTTCAGCGATAAAATGCTTTTAACATATTATGCAGAAAGGATCAAAATTTGGAAATCAACGCTTTGGTCAAATTAATCCATGTTGAAAGCGACGCTTAACATAAAGAATCAGGACATAAGCAAATATTACAAGTTTGTTGCTTTTTTTAAGCAAAAAGGCGAAGGATATCGACCGAACAAGTTGAAAGTATTGACCAGAGAATAAACCAATACATTTCTCGAAGAAGTGTAAACATATGAGTATTTCATGCAGAAGGTTGCCATAATTTTGGGTGTATTTGGAACCTGTCGTTGTGAAGAACTGTATAACTTAACATTCAATAATATCGAAGATTTGGAAACTTGACTTGTTGTGCATATATCAGACACAAAATTTAATGTGTGTAAAAATTTTTACTCGACCTTTAAAAAAATAAACAAATCACCCTATAAAAATCGGTAACACGACGCTCCTGGTGCGCTACGAGCTTTCTGATGACGCTGGGTGCGTACGACAATCCAATGCCGGATTAAACATCGTTGCTACATCATGTTTACATACATAATATCGTCTAACATTTCAGCGTGTTATTCAAATTTACCCCCATTTAGCACTTTCTGCATTTCCTGCATTTCTTTCCCCCCAAATTTGTAGATCACGCCACATATTTGGAAGGGGGATGGAGAGAATTCAAACAGTAAGCAGTAGTTTGTTTATATCGGATTCGCGTATTCGTCGTAAATTTACAATGAATAATTTTACAAAATCCAAATATGCGGATATGTTATACGAAGAATGTTTACGAAATGCGAATGGCGCTGTTACGTTTTATTAATAAAGTGCTATGGACGGATGAGTGCAGTTTTACTCGAACAGGTTAGTAGGTACAGTAGGTACCATACTACTTAACAAACAATAAATTTCTAGGCTAGATGTACGTAACTACAAACGAATAATTAATTGTACTTACGAGTAATACTAAAAATTCATATTTTTTATTAAACTGTAATAACCTAACATTCGAAAACATTTATTTATTATCTACATTTGTTATTAACAAATAAATAAATATTTAAGGAAAATTCATTCATGTATCTAGATAAAAAAAATAGTTTTAATTACTCCTTGTCATTAAATAACAGTAAAAAAACTAGGTAACTAGATTATTGACCTAATAATACAGTAGGTCAAGATTCACTCTCAATAACTTATGAGCATCAGATCAGAGGCGTGCCATTTCGGTCTTGGACAGTTTTCTGTCGACAACACGATGGTTTCTTATTACTCAGTATTTAAATACGAAATACTTTTCAGCTTCTCTTAATAATTTACCCATTGGGTATAGGTTTTTTATCTAATGTACATATAAATGGTTTATTATTAGGTTGATTATTAGATACGTTGGAGTTTTGTGATTTCAATGTAACCAAGCTAATTTCTTTGCAGTCATAGCAGCTATTTGCTCAGAGGAAAATCCACACGCTACCTACTTGTTGGTTTAGGTTTCAGAGGTGATTTGTTGTCAACGTATAGGCAGGACTGTACGGGTATCGTTTGATTGGACTGTATTTTCTACCGGAAAACCTGAGTGGACCGCGTTACTTGCAATTTTTAATAGAATTATTTGATTTTATTGGATATTAACATTTTATATTATTATTGGCTGAAGTTGAACTGAGCAAGAAAAAATGATATTCTAAAATAGCCAGTACAATCGTTTATTTGTGATGTCTAAAACCTAGGTAGGTAGGTACTAGAAAAATATTTCAACTTGGCAACATTGAATCAGGTCGACATCGAGTTGAACTGTGAGCTGTAAACGACCAAGGCTGTGAGCGGTCAGTGACAGTCTGAAAAGAAGGATTAAATAATGATTTGAAAATATTTTTTTTCGGCGTAAATATGCATTTACAATTTTTTTAATCGCATTATACTCATTATTCCTTATCTTCTCTTAAAATTAATGACATTATGACTGACTCACCCTGTACATATAATAGATTAGTTACAAAACAAGAAGAGCATCGAGGGCCAAATTTTGTCCAAACTTTGGCCCGTACTACTACATCTACTAATGAGATTGGCCATGGAATTATTTATTCTAATTGTAGTTTCTCTAACACTAGATTTAATTAAGCAAATAAATATTTCATTGATTTAAAATTTCTTGTTTTATTGCTATTTTTGCGCCAGTGTTAAAAGTAAATCACATCATTTACTTATAGTACCAGTGCTATCAAGTATCACAATTTTCTCTTTTTCACGTATCCAGGGTGGGTACGGAGTTTCTGTGTGCATTTCACCACTGTGTTTCATTTTTTAAATATCCTTTTTGATTAAAAAATGTGCTCGCTCGATAGTAGTTAACATCTACAAAATTTCATTGAAAATATGTTTAGCTGTTTGGCGACAATTAATAGATTTGATTTTTTTTTTGTTTGAACACTTTGTATTTCTTTATATTTCTCGAATATAGTTTATATAGCAAACTCGTATTATTTTATTTTTCACTTCACTATTATTTCTTTATTTCGTCTTGGATACGGTTACTATAAACAAACAAACTCAAATTGCGCTTTATAACATTCTTCAGATCAAAACTTAAGTATGAGTCTGTGATTTGGAATTCAATATATGCAGTACATGTTATGGCAATTGAGAAATTACAAAGGCATTCTTTTAATTCTGCATTTTAGTACTTATTAGATGGTATGCACTTACTCATTGAGAGAAACTTCTCTCTCATAATTATTAATAGTGGAAGCTATTATGAGAAACTGTATTGTTTTAAGTTTGTAGAAGAAATATTTGTTTTGCAATCAATTGAGGAATCTCTTGACACTAATTGATTTTCGTTTAGTTTGATAAAGCGACTGTCACATCACATTTATAAATTTTTTTCAGGAATTTGCAGAAACGGCTATGAACGAGCTACTAGGATGGTATGGCTACGAAAACACTAGAGAAGATCTCAAAGGAATCAGAAGTTGCAGATCGCATTCTGGAAGTAATAGTTCAAGCCAAGGCTCACCCAAGCTCTCAGGTAAGCGAATAATGAAGTAATATTTTCAGGAAAAAAACTAGACCAGGTGTGCTTGTGTTTTTATAGGAAACAGCTGAATATTTTAAAAAGTATTCACTGTATAAAAAATAGTTTTTCTAATTTTGACATATAAACATCGTTTGTTATCGAAACAACTGTCAAAACGTTCTACTTTTTATAACTAGTTACATAATGAAAACCATTATGTAACTGGTTACGATAAGTTCGTTGTCACTAATTGCAAAAAAAATACAACAGAAAAATAATAAAGCATCTTTTATTTAAGTCAGTAATTTTATAAATAACATTTAATTTTTTATTTTTTCGTCAAAATTAGAAAAAATCTTGTATATAATACGTTATGAAACATGATTTTATGTAACTCGTGCGATATTGCGGGATCGCACTTCACTCGTCCTGCAAACTTGCACTTGTTACATAAAATAATACTTTTCATAACTGATTACATAAATAGCTATTAAAAGTAGTAGCATTCCCCGCATTTATCAACGAAATGAATAACTTTAAACGGATGTTAGAATCTATAACATACATAGTTTTATACCTAAGCGTACCTTCCCTACTCTCTTTAAGCATGGTAAGCTTATTCCAATTTTCAAGAAGAATGATCCTAATCGTTTAAGTAATTATAGGCCAATAGCTATTTCTAATGGATCGTTAAAGATATTTTATTATGCCTTTTTTAACGGATTGTTGAGTTGCACCAGCAAATGCAATATTCTGAATCACAGTTTTTATTGTAATAAATCTACTTCTACACCCACCTACAGTTTGGTTGATAAACTCGTTAAGTTTATCGATGCAGGCGATCAGGATTGGGAATATCTTTTCTAAAGCAACGTAAACAATATGTAAGCATAAATCATTCGAGCAGTGACAATGTTCTCACGTATAACTCAGATTTAGTTGATTTGAAAATGGGTGTGCCTTAGGGCTCTGTCCTAGGTCCTGTCCTCTTTATATTATATATTAATGATATAACTAATTTATTCAGCGATACACGCTTTACACTTTATGCAAATACTTTAAATCGGATAAGACATAAATATTGAGATTTCATACAACTCAGAAACAAATTGATAACCTAAGACTTTATGTTGCTGATGTGGAATTCCTAGTTTGTCATGTGGATTGGTGAACATTTTTGGGCATCTGGATTCGTGCTTGAATTGGAAATTACATCGTGAATTTTTGGCATCTATCTATTGTCAGATTACAATGCGTACTTAATAGTGACCAATTGACTAAACTATACTATGCCCAGATAGAGAGCAGACTGAGATATGTGCCTTCTGCGGTGATTTTACTTTGTCTCGTGATGTGTTTGTTGCTCAGAAGCGAATACTGTGCTGTATTGTTAATGTTTTCAGCACACATACATGTAACCTATGTCTTTAGTATTTAATTTAAGTTGTGACTTATAAGCTTGTGGCGAGTGTTATCTTTTTGTTTTATACATCTACAGCTATACATCTTGCATGTCTTAGAAGAATGAAAGATTTTTAATTTTTTTCACCGGGAGAAGAAATATCGTTATATCATTTTTTCAAATTCCAACTCGACAACTTTATATAATATACATAATTTTGTATATAATATACAGGGTCTTATTCCTTATAAAAACCGACACAGAGCAGGTGCATGTAGGGGGTCTCAAAATGTTGCAATTTAACCAGACCTTCAAAGTTAGGCCATATATTTCGAAAAAAATTAATATCTCTGAATCACTTTAACTTGGAATAACCAAATTTGTTACATGATTTAGGTTTATTATTGGTCTTCTTTGACTATGAGTTCAAGTAAATTGGAACACTACAAGGTGTTCATTGAGGATGAGTCACCACTAAAATTACATCAAACTTTTTTCCATTGATCGAATTTAAAAAGAATTAATTATAATGTACCGCGAAGAATATAATTTGAAACACTTTTTTGCTCTTGTTAAATTTTAAAAAACTTTAAGGTTTTCAAGAAAAAATGTATTAATTAAAACGAGATTTTAATAGTGTTTTTCTACAAACATGTTAAAAATGCAATTTTTAACACTCCCTTGCAACATTAAAAATATTGCTTTAAGGCACCAGTGCCTTAAAATGATCACTTTAAAGCACTAGTGCCTTAAAATAAATGTCAAATTGCGACAGTAAATTTGCAATACATTTAATTTGTATTTTCTTTATTAATATGAATACTTATATTACAATTCATACAATTTGAATAATAAATTCCTTCTACAATTCTACCACATCAGCTAAAACGACTGTTGAAGATTTTATTTCCGGTAAAAATCCAAATAAAATTCTTCAACAACAGTGAACTTTTATGGAACCTTGATTTTGGTATCTGGTATCTTATCCAATATTGAACTGTAAGTGTCCACAATTTCCAAGTTGTCGAGAGTCAACTGGCAAAGCTCCTCTCTACGGCAGGCACCAAATATTCCCAAAATAGTAGCTACTTTCATTATAAGATACTCGTCATCCGGTGCGCACTTTAAACACTATTCAATTTGGTCTCTGGTCAAGATCTTTGATTTTTTGGGTTGATAACTTTCTCCTTGACGCTTCATAAACGCAATGAGCTTAAAATGCTTGTTGATATCTACGTCGCTATTCATAACATAGCTTTAGAATAATTAGATCATAGAGATGATTTCCAAATCTTTGATCTCTCCTCAAAATAGGCCAAGAATACATTTTCAGTATATTTTCCAGGATCGCCTTTTTCTTCATACCACTTTACAAACTTATTGTATGAAATTTCATATTGAATCCGGGATTTTCTTGGCAACAAGTCCAAAGTAGCTCGGTTGACTGCTTCAACGATTTCTTTAAATGGATTGTTCTATTCCATATTTTCTTTATAGTTTTTAAGGGCAAAAAGACATAACGTTTAAAAGAGACAAATCCAAAGCTAAATCATAATGATTAATACAACAATGGTTGCCACCATGGTTACTATATATCATTGGCAAGTGCCCACTTCGAAAATTTGATAACGTGCCTACGATGTTATTTAAAACTTAACTTATTTCTACCAGGGTTAATTCTTTTTAATGCTGTTTGTAGAAAAAAATATTGGATATTTGTGTTAAAAGTGTTTTTAAGACACTGATTAGAAGAAATCAATAAGTCAGTAGTAGTCTTTGTCTTTAAAATTCGACAATAATAAAACTATATATTGAAATCCTTAATTTTTCTTGAAACATAATAAATTTACCTCTCGCCCAAAAGTGAAATTTACTCTAATAAATAAAGATCGTTTCTTATAGCGTTACATTTACGATTCCACAAATCTTCTCAATTGGCGAGAAATAAACAAAATTCTTCACCCAAAGAAAATAATTACATTGGTTTAAGTATGGCAATCGCGGTGGCCAATTTTTAGGACAATTTTTTCCTCGTCTTAGCCATTTATTTGGAAACTTAAAATGCAAAACGTCTCTAACAGTAGCACTAAAATGAGTCGGTGCCCCTTTGTGCATAAACTAAAACTCCAGTCTAAGTTGTAACTGTAAATCAGAAAGAGTATTTTACAGATATTCCAAACAACTTTCGTCATTTAATCGATTTGGCAAAATAACTGGTCCAATCAAATAACGATCAATAATACCGGCCCAAACATTTGTCTTAAACTTGCGTTGAAAATGTCTAGGAATTATTGCATTTGTAATTATTCTTCTACGAATGAAACAAGCCTCATCATTGAAAATAATTTTCTTGTAAAAATTAATTTCCCGTTGCAAGACAAACTCGCAATCGTGACCAAATCTTGAGACAGTAGCTTTTTGAATGTGATATGAACGTAGTAGATTACGTTTTAGAGTTCGGTGTACAGAAGTTCTTGATAATATAGCTTCTCGAGATACACGTTTAGTACTTATTTGCGGTTCATCTTCAACATCTTCATCTTCATTGTAACATATTTTCTTCGCCTTGTACCCTCAGAGATATTTTTTTTTCGAAATATTGGGCGTATGTTTGGTTCTTAAGCGGAACACCCTGTATCTCCCCAGATGAAGTTTAGCTTGTTTACCCAAACATCAAAAGTTTCATCGATAGCTTCTCAGAAAACTAATATGTTATTATTCGCGGAATTCTCACCAATGAACGGGTGCAAGTCATGACCCCTCTGAAAGAAGTTACTTTGCCTTTTATGATTCTCGCTCAAGAGTCACAGTTTATTGGGCCTCGAGTGCATTCTCCCTCAACAGGGTGGAGTTCCAAGAATCACTACTATGCACTTTGGCTTTCGTTATAAAAACGACGACACGCTTTATTGGTTATGCGACGTAGGGGTGGGATTCCCAGAAATGCACCTGATGCACTCACATAAGGTGCCTTGGAGTGTATTATACGTTACACAAATATAGAAAAAATATAGACGGTGCCAGTGGCATATTGCCGACGACCGCTAATTCATGGCATGGAAGGTGCAGAATCACTAAAACTTGTCACGCCGATTTACGTTGGCGATACTGTAACCTGAAGCTAATTATTTTTTTACAGACTATTGTAACCGTTTACAAACAACGATCTTCTTTTGTAGTTTGTATTGGCGTTTAGTGGTTATATAGTGAATTAATGTTTTACATAAAACAATTACTAACTTCATTTTGCAATATAGCCATCATGTTTGCAGTAGCACCAACATAAAGCAAGTGAAGTATCTATTATCTGGACCTTGGGTCCCTAGGAAACGCGGTACCTGTCACGTGACCTATATCATTTAACGGCGCCGTCTATGTTTTTTCTAGGTTTGTGATACGTATCCTCTGAAAAATCACTGGCGAAAATCACTAAGTGGCTGACATCTGTTTCGGAGCATCTGCAGAGAACAACAAATGCATAATAGAAGTATGAAGTTTAGTGTGGCTTTTAATATTTGTCTATAATTTTGTCTGTATAATTAGTACCAGAATAGTTCGAAAATAGTATAATTTTACGTGTTGCATAAAAAAAATTGTTATAAATCGGGTGTGGGGATGAACAACAATCTGACAAATTGGTATTGCACATCTATAGGTGTAGTGGACGTTTTCTGTAATTTTTTAGTAATTTTGCAAACTTTATTGAGATCGTACGATATTTAGTTATAAAAAGTGTACAAAAATGCAATACATACGCAAGAATATTTGCATAAAATGTCGGTGCTGTTCCCCAATGTACCTACTTCTGATATCTCCCTGCATAAATTTTCCGCAAACCCGAAACTCTGTAAGTAGCGTAAAATTAAATTGAAAATCAGAAAACCGATAACAAAACACATGAAAGTATGCAGCCAACATTTTCCTATAGAAGATTTTATGCCGGGTAATTATAAAAACGTTATGTTGTGAATTAATTAAAGATGTTTTTAAAAAAAGCCACCACATAAAATAGATATTTTATGGGGTGGCTGAACTAAAGCAGAGATGTGTAAACACAGGTTTTTGACAAACTAGGGCTTTTTATATATTTTTATGTATTAATAATATTGTGTGAAACTAACTACTCAGTGGACAAAAGCCCCAACCTGCGTTGAATTACACCCACAATATCTACCCATATATTCCTTATTATTAGCTTTTGTAACATTTTTTACTGTATTAGAAAGGCATTTTAAGCTAATATAAATCAAATATCCTACAATTCCTATCAATGAAGTCATATGTATGTTCTCTGATATCAAACATCTAGGTATGCTAATGAACAATTCCACAGACAAAGCTCTATTCAATAAGTATCTAAAGAAATTAATCTAATTTACTAACCTGCTTTAATGAAACAAACACTCCATAAACATATAACTTCACTTTTTGGCAGTGGAAACACGACAATTCAACCACAATAGATGAGATTTGACTTATTTCTGCATTTTTAGGATTACTTCTTCATATGACTTCATTGATAGGAATTGTAGGATATTTGATTTATATTAGCTTAAAATACCTTTCTAATACAGTAAAAAACTAGGGCTTCTCATGTTCTACGCCATACAAAACTATGTGCCTCGCCTCATCTTCTTTTAGAAGTCGCACACGATTTCATAAGTAGTCCAAGATATCTCGAACCGAATCATTATATCTGAATCTAAAAAGTTGAAGTTACGAACATACAAGGAAATTACGATGTACGGGGTGTTACAGAATGATGTTAAGAAAATCTACGGGCAAGTTCTATGTTTAAAAATAAGAGAAAAACTTTATATAAATATGGGTCTGGAAATGCCTCGTTTTCGAGATACCAGGTGTTTAAAATTTTCTGTCTTAAATACGACAGTGTTAATTTCTCAGAAAGACCGAACGATATATTGAGATGAAGTTTGGTACAGTGAAGGACTACTTTTACGTGTATAAATTTCTCTGGTGATATACTAGCATCAGAGGCGTTCAGTGGCGTAGCTTCAGATTTTGGGCCCACCCGCCAAATATGACTTGCCACCCCCCCTCCCCCCTCCCTACAAAGTCACAGTTCAAGTTAATAACGTGCAGAATGCTACATTCGGACAAGGGTAGAAGATAAAGTAGGAGAATATTTTAAAAATATTTATTTCTGAAGTTAAAATAAGTATCTAAAAGGAACCTACATGACATACTCGTGAATGGGTAAGGAACATTTTCTTATAAATAATCAACAAATCAAACAACAACACTAAATAAATATAGACTGTAAAATAAAAAAATATATGTGATAAGATTAAAAATAACAATACTGAAAATAACATAAAAAACTTAAGTCAGTTTTGTCCATTGCTGCAGCTTCCTCGGCCTCTATACTAAGCAATGCCAAATTACTATTTTGAGAACAACAATTTCTCAAATAGTTTTTGATTATCTTTAATTTAGAAAATGAGCGTTTTAATGACGCAATGGTTACAGGAAGCGCCAAAAATAATATTAAAGTTGTATATACCTCTGCAAAATTTGATGGTAGGGTATCATTTTTTACAATTAAAAAATGTGCGAACCCTCTAATATCTTTAAAGATAAGGCAACAATTTGCAAAAGGAAATGCTGGCGATATATCGCGAGAATAAGTTTGCTGAAAAGCTTTAAATAATTTTTCCGTCATTGATTTTGTTAACAGTCTTCTCTATCCCTTCAAAACGGTTGTTTAATTGACTAATAACGTCAAAAACTTTGTAATAAATATTTACTTTAAAATGATGCTCTTGATTATAAAGTAGAATATTTATCACATTCTTCATATTGTTTTTTTTTGGCTTATGCTGACTTTTTCCTGTAAATAATGAATTAATAATTCATCTTTTAGCAATTGCGTTACTTTTCAAATTTTCGTAATTACTTTGATAATTTGATATTTTCTAGAGACGAATTTGCCTCCATTCAATCAGAAGTTTGGAGAGCAGCAAAACATGAAAACAATAAACGGTTCGGTTACATTGAGAGCCGACGCACGTGGCAAAGTAATATTTGAATAGAGGCAGGTTAATTATTACCGAGTTATAAGCGTGTATTTTTTTCTGATAAGGCTAATAGTGGCAATGCTAGTTGGCCTTTAAAATCTTGTCGAAGTTGTTTGATATTTTTTGGGCCTCTTTGACATCAGCCCCCCCCCCCCGCGGTCGCGGGGTTTGGCCGTATGGTAGCTACGCCACTGGGTTGGATTTTTCTGTCTCTAACACACAGTAACAAAAATATAACGAGATTATGATATACAACTTACTGGGTACATTAGAAATACTGATAGTCTCATCTGTTGTTAATTAATTAAAAAATACATTATTTTAAACTATTTCCTTTTCAGTTGGACGTTTACGTTTTGATTCGCTCGTCGATTAATTCTAAATGTAATAAAATATTCGCTGCCATGCTATCATCGAACATCATTAGAATCATATTCAATTATAATGTAATAAATGATCACATTATTACAAAAACATTAATCAGTATCAGGTTTCTCATCAAAATTAACAAAAGGTAGCAATCCGCAATCGCTCAATTACAAATCCAGTTATTATGTATATAATTGAGAGAATATTGATAAAATGATATTATATATCACCAAAATTTAATTAATACGTTAATATGTTCATAATGGAAATTTAAATGAACCAGAAATGTTTCAAAAAATACAGGGTGTTTTTAAATGAAGTGGCAAAAATGAGGCTAAAGATTTCTAAGGTGAAAATAAATCGATTTAATCTAACATACCTATATCCTAAGTCGCATATTAAAAAAGATACAGGGTGTCAAAGTTAAAATTTTATTTTCGCTATTTGTAAATAACTTCTTAAGAAATCCAAATATTTACATAAAATTTGAAAGTTTTTGCTGGCGAGAAATTCAAATTTGTTTCTAATTTTGACGTCACTAGTAGAGGGCGGCACTTGCGGCACATCATGTTCCTTTTAAATGGCAAATCTTTTTTGCAGCTTAGTGTATTCATCTGACTATCGAAACAATCGAATCTCCTATCCGTTTTATTTGAAAAAGATATACCTTGCTGAAGTTGGTAGGAGTAATCATAATCCTATTTGAAATGCTCAGTGCACCGAGTAAAAACTGTTTAGGTTTCAGGTAAAGTGCCTTTTCTGCTGAAAATACAGCAAAATGGTACTTGAAAAAGTTGTTCGGAATGATAGGTTATGGAGACGAGCAAAATTTCAAGAAGATCGGCGAGATTTGATGAAACCATTTTTTAACAAAGCACAAAGATTTTATCAAAGCAGGCCGATCAAAGTTAAAATTTTATTTTCGATATTTGTAAATAACTTCTTAAGAAATCCAAATATTTACATAAAATTTGAAAGTTTTTGTTGGCGAGAAATTCAAATTTGTTTCTAATTTTGACGTCACTAGTAGAGGGCGCCACTTGCGGCACACCATGTTCCTTTTAAATGGCAAATCTTTTTTGTAGCTTAGTGTATTCATCTGACTATCGAAACAATCGAATCTCCTATCCGTTTTATTTGAAAAAGGTATACCTTGATGAGGTTGGTAGGAGTAATCATAATCCTATTTGAAATGCTCAGTACACCGAGTAAAAACTGTTTTGGTTTCAGGTAAAGTGCCTTTTCTGCTGAAAATACAGCAAAGTGTTACTTGAAAAAGTTGTTCGGAGTGATAGGTTATGGAGACGAGCAAAATTTCAAGAAGATCGGCGAGGTTTGATGAAACCATTTTTTAACAAAGCACAAAGGTTTTATCAAAGCAGTCAAAGAGGACTAATAATGAACTTAAATCATGTACCAAATTAGGTTATTCCAGTTAAAGTAATTCAGAGATATTAATTTTTTCGAAATATTTGGCTCCACTTTTAAGGCCTGTAACTGTAACTGTGTGAATTTTGTATATAGGTATGTTTGGTTAAATTGGCATACTTTGGGACCCCTACATGCACCTGCTCTATGTTGGTTCTTATGCTGAACACCCTGTATGCATAATCGAGATCCTCCCTGTTCTTCGCTCAGCGCGTATTTTTTACAAAATTTAAATTTACTTTGCCAAATCGCATTTTCCTTAAATATCACCCTGTGTGTTCCTTTTTCGATGGCAAAAACTCTAAATGGGCTTTTACCAAATCACGGCAATACTCTCGAATTTCATAAATGGCGGATTAAATAATAATAGCGCTAGCGTCTGATATTAAATCCTTCATTTGTTGGTATTACAGGGTATAACGTAACAAAACATAATAGGAACATTCGACACGAGCTGACCGCCGTTTCAGCGAAGGCTGAAAATAACTCGGGTTGTCTTACGGACATGTCTGTTATAAAGCTCGACGGTCTAGCTCTGGCTCTGGCTCTAGCAAGGTCGTAAGTATTTCGTTTTCATATAATATTTCAAATAATAAAAATTCTGGAGCGACGAAACATATTAAGAATGAAAATAAAACATTAAAATACAGTATGCTATATGATTCTATGACATTTCTTTCTTTAATACTGTCTGCATCAACCTACGGCGAATGGTTAGGTAGGAACGCAACACAGTGATTTCTGATATTGTCATCAACACCTATCACTCTTTAAACCCTATATTTCACTGTGATTTTGACTAGTTAACTGATCATTGGTAAAATAAAATGATTATTAAGAAGAGTAAGCTTTTCAAGCTAAATTCTTGTGATCAATTCTGAACAAACTTAAAAATAACATTTAAATTATTTACTTATGGATCGAATTTAACGGTTACGAGAACTTCTATATTTTGGTTGTTGGAAAGTGTAAACATCCTGTTTTATTCTCAATAGCCAATATCATAACGTATAAGTTTGTATTGTAAGGATGTTTTGGAAGTGAAGCCTTCGAATATTGTTATATTGTGGGGCTTAAATAGGCTACAAGCTGCACCTCTAATCCTGAATTTCGAATCTTGTTAACGCAGCCATGATCTCGATTCCAATAGATCATAGGAGATAGGAGCTACTTTTATCATTAGCGGTTACTAAAATCACGGTTTAAAAATTCACGATCTTGAATGCGAACAAATAAATGACATGTGATGATTATATATATGTAACTGACGCAGTTTTTCATATGAAAACATATGCATGTAACATATTTAGCGCCAGGCTATTGCATTGCGGAAGCTGATTGTTATTTCACATTATATAAATGAATATTGTGAAAAATATTATTAAATGCACCGCCTTAAATTCAATTCAATTTTTTTATTTCTTTAATATAACTTGTAATATCATTAATAAACATTAAAAATAAGAGTGGACTCAGATTGAAATCCTGAGGTACTAGTAGCTGTGTTTCTCGCCATTAAATTTATAGTCTTGTTAAGTACGTAATCTCGAAAAATGAAACATGTAAAACATCAAAAATAAAATTCTTGGTTTTGTTTATTCATTGTTATTATTTACATTTTACTCAAATAAAATAATATATTTTAAAAAGCGTTTGTAAGACACACATTATTTTACTATTCTAACCCCATAATTTAATATCTATGGTCACATATTTATAAATAATAATTAACAAGCTTATGTGTACTATTAAGAAAGTTTATATATATTTTTAGGCATTAATAATATTGTATGAAACTAACTACTCAGTGGACAAAAGCCCCAACCTGCGTTGAATTACACCCACAATATCTACCCATATATTCCTTATTATTAGCTTTTGTAACATTTTTTTATTGTTTTAGAAAGGTATTTGAAGCTAATATAAATCAAATATCCTACAATTCCTATCAATGAAGTCATATGTATGTTCTCTGATACCAAACATCTAGGTATGCTAATGAACAATTCCACAGACAAAGCTCTATTCAATAATTATTATCTAAAGAAAATAATCTAATTTACTCACTCTATAAAAATCTAACTTCACTTTTTTGGCAGTGGGAACACGACAAATTCAACCACAATAGATGAGATCTGACCTATTTCTGCATTTTTAGGATTGCTTCTTCAGGTGGTCTCCTTTAAGTTGAATCAAATATCTAACTATAAAAAAATAAATATCTAACTATAAAAATTATTATAAAAATTAAAATAATAATTTTTATAGTTAGATATTTGATTCAACTTAAAGGAGACCACCTGAAGAAGCAATCCTAAAAATGCAGAAATAGGTCAGATCTCATCTATTGTGGTTGAATTTGTCGTGTTCCCACTGCCAAAAAAGTGAAGATAGATTTTTATAGAGTGAGTAAATTAGATTATTTTCTTTAGATAATAATTATTGAATAGAGCTTTGTCTGTGGAATTGTTCATTAACATACCTAGATGTTTGGTATCAGAGAACATACATATGACTTCATTGATAGGAATTGTAGGATATTTGATTTATATTAGCTTAAAATACCTTTCTAAAACAGTAAAAAAAAGTAAGTTCATATTGTAACAATATTTGCATCTACCAGTTAAATATGTATTTTCACAGATTTCTGTACCTAAAAATTTGTTGGTTAGATAAGCTTTTTCTCGTATTTATTCGTTTTACCTCTGCACCCTTGAAAATCGTAGGTGGCATAAGATAACATGTCTGTTATTTGCTAGCCCTAGATTATTCAGTTATTAAATGTCTAAATTTTTTTTTGTATTTTCAGAAATCACTATTTCGACCTTAAAATCAGTAAAAAATATACAATTAATATAAAATTACAGTTAAGGTACGATAAAAAAATAATTGTTAATTATAATTTATAATAATTTTTAGGTTAAGATTTACTTAGTTTTAAGATTTTTTCTCTTTTATATTTTTTTCTTTTGTACACATAAATTTGTGCAGATTATCTGTGCAACCTTGTAATTGGAATGTTAATCCATTCTGTTGGGATGCCTTGTTCTTTAAATAAATAAATAATGGCGAACAAACTACTTCTAATGTATATCAGTGTCAGTTTAATTCCTGATTCATACTAAATTTTTATCAAAGCACACTGAAAACTTCTTCTAATACGTACGTAGCCATGTCTAGAAATAAATGCTACAAAATATTTCCATGTTTTGATGATATCGTTGATTATCCGGCAGCTAATAGTAGAATCAAAAAAAGTTTAAAAATTTGAGTAAATAAACTTGCACGCCAACAGGATTAGTCAGAAACTGTTTCTATTAATTTATTTTTGCCTATCCAGATTCTCACGTCTAAAAGTATTTTAAAACTAGAAAATTATACAATCGCTTAAGATAAACATTTTTCTTATTTTGAACATTTGGCCGATAGAATTGATTTTTATTCTTTCCAATAAGTCCACCCATAAAAACGTTTTGGTTTAAATTAGTTTGGATTTCATTGCAACACTTGCCTCGAATATATCTTTCCGTAACGCTAGAATAATATAACGTCAATTTATTTTAATAGTATTGTTTCAATTCTGTTTATTTGTAGAGGTTTTACTTTACTATATCCTTAAGCTAATTGTAATTAACTTTCTTAAATTATTACACTAGCACGCGCAAAATAACTGGTCTGTACTTTTGGCCAGATCCACTATCCTTACACTTTAAAAAATTAATTATACCTTTTAATACAATACTGTGTTAATCGAGGTCCACACGGAATTCTGTATATTTTTACACATTTCTCTATATATAGTAGTGTGTGAAAAGTTAAATGCACTCCACTGTGTTAATATAACACATGTTACATGTTCACATTTCTCACAAACTCACCCACCTTTTTAGTTTGTTAATTATGTTCCTATTTGCTTTGGAAATAATATTAATAATAAATATAATTTTTGCGATACGTTTTAACGTTTTCAAGAAATTTTCCCAGTAGTCGAGAGAGCATGTTTTAGTAATCATCAAAATAAACGTATTATAAAAATTATATTTTCAAATTAATATATAGTACTTTCAAATAACTAATTTATTTATTTTTAAACTGCAAGACTATATCAATTCCTGTACAAATAAAATTAAAATCAAAAGAAATGAAATAAAAAGGAATGAATGGGTCACTCATGGCCTTATAAAATCAATAAATAAAAAGAACTTAATGCATAAAAATGCTTTGAAACATCCTGACGATGTCGAACGTCTTAATGAATATAGGCAATATCGGAATAGGCTAAATTAATTAATTAAAAAAACAAAGGCCACCTATTACAAAAAAAACGATAAACGAAAATAATAACAACTCGTCAAAGATGTGGCATATTATCAAAAAAATTCACGGTCAACACAAATCTAAAACAAATATAAACAGTATAAAAGATGAGAGTGGACAAATTTTAACCAATACATTGGAAGTGGCAAACCGTTTTAACGATTATTTTGGTCAGGTGGGAGATAAATTAGTTAGTAAAATAAAGTCTCCAAGAAACATAAGTCTGCCCGAGTCTCGCAGGCAAAATTCTTTTGTACTAGAATATACAGACGTACAAGAAGTAAAAAAAAATTATAAATACATTAAAAAGTAAAAAGGCCCCCGGTATCGATGCAATTAAATCTGGCATATGAAAAGAAATTGCCAATTACATTGCTGAACCTTTAACGTTTATAATAAACAAAGCGTTTGAAGAAGGCATCTTTCCATATGCCTTGAAGGTAGCTACTATTAAACCTTTGTATAAATCGGGTAACAAACAAGAGGTAAGCAACTATAGACCTATATCACTTATCTCCAACCTGGCAAAAATATTTGAAAAGATATTGAAAATTCGAATGTCATCTTTCCTGAATAAATATGATATTATTTCTGATAAGCAATATGGATTTATGGCAGGAAAATCTACCAACGATGCAATATTGGACCTAACTAGTAAAATATACCGAAATTTAGATGCAATTGTTAGACACCTTAGAAAATATTGGTTTTAGAGGAACATCCCTTAAACTGTTTTAAAAGTTATCTAACTAACAGACAGCAATCAGTTAACTAAATGGGAATAGTAGTTCTGTAAAATCTATCAGTTATGGAGTGCCACAAGGAACTGTGTTGGGTCCGATATTGTTCTGTATATATATATAAATGATATTTTTATTATTCCTATTGATGCAGAAATAATAAGCTTTGCGGACGATACGGCAGTTTTATTCGAAGACACTAATTGGGATCTGTTAAAACTTAAAGTGGAAAGAGACTTTCAATGTTTGCTAGACTTCTTTAATTATAAATTACTTACTGTAACTGTAGAGAAAACACTTTACTTACCATTTTCAAGTTATGCCAATGGTCTTCCACAGTACAAAGTAATTAACGTTCTTTATGCAGATACAGTTGTAGAGCTAAAATCTAGTAATTCCATCAAATACTTAGGTATAATAATAGATAATCATTTAAAATGGAATTTGCATATTAATAATATAATAAAGAAATTAAGAAGTTTAATTCCAATATTCAAGTATCTCAAAGATATTTTAGATCTGAAGCATTTAAAAATAATGTACTATGCTTTGGTTCAGCCACATTTGGCGTATGGTATCGTTGGATGGGAGGAGTAAGTAGCTGCTTCCTGAAAAATGTAGAAATTGCGCAAAAATGGATTTTGAAGATTATATATAATAAAAACCACTGTTATCCATCCGACGATCTGTATGCGGAGTGTGGAGTATTGGATCCTAGACAACTTTATTGTTACACCGTATTGCAAAATATGTACAAAAATAAAAAAGAAATAAAAATAATTCAGCATTTGTATGAAACTCGCCATAAAGAAAATTGTGTATATGTACCAAAAATGTGCAAATCAATAGGACAGAGACATTACACGTATATTGGCCCAAAAATATTTAATAACTTACCTGAAAACTTAAAAACATTAAACTCTTATTATTTGTTTAATACTAAAGTAAAAAAATGGATTCTTAGTAAACCACGGAATTTAATACACCAGTTAATTGAAACAAAAATCAACTCGTTCCTTTTATTCAAATATAACCAGTAAAAATTTACCATCTTCTGTATATGTTATGTGTTATTGTGTTTTTAAGTGTATGTGTGTGTTCACATGTGTCAATATTTGGTGTTCATAAAATGTAACCTGTTAATATTATAATGTTTGTTTTTATATTGTTGTATTTGTTGTATTACATTATTGTGTTACCCCACGAAACATGTTTTACCTTCTGTGGGTTCCATAATGTTTACTTTAAATTAATTATTTTAGTCAGTTGTAATTTTTTTTTCCGATAATAAACATTATTATTTTTATTATTATTATTCAGAATTATGGTGTTCCAGTAATAATAAAAACATATTTTACTTATTACGATTTTATTAAAAATATATAATTCAGTTCAAATGAACAACCACCAAGTGTTCTAACAAAATATTGTTAAATATTTAGGCACTACATAATAGGAGTTTACGAAAATTAACTGGTAGTGATCTGAACATATCATTTCCTTTCTTTAAAGTAACAAGTACTTACCATTTTCTTTCATGAAATCTTAATTTTATTGTTCTCCATTGGAACACAACGAACGAAAGGTAACTGAACACAACAACGCTACACGACCAGTGGCGTAGTGACGTGGGTTGGAACAGCTGATATACTACACAGAGGTGTGTTAAGTTAACACAAAATGGTGCACTTTTAACACATCACTGGTAAATATTACACAAATTCAATATATTTTATTATAATACTAATCGGAATTTCTTTTTCTGACCTTGATCAAGTGGTTTTCTTATGTATTTCGATGTCCATAATTTAAAGCATTTTAATCACGCTCTGTATATACTTACTCTGTATTATATACGTACTTATAAAAGGTGGCTCAGATTTATTAAAGACAATTAATAATACGGAAAACAATACCAGTTTGACTTCTTTGCGGAAAAACAATTCTGTGTATTTAAACCCCTATACTATTGACGAAATTCTTAAATTATTCAAAATAAAATTAAAAAATAAAAGATCATCTGGTGCTGATGATATACCAATATCCTTAAAAACGTGTCATTGGTTGCATAATGCAACCAATTACCTACCTTATTAACTTGTGTGATGTGATACCTTTCTGTCTTAAAATCTGGGAAAATTCTTCTTATTTTCAAGGGAGGTAATCCCTCTTATATAGAGAATTATAGACATGTTACTCAGCCTGTTTTCTCAGTTGTTTTTTTCTAAAATATTTGAATATTGTTTTTTGGACCGTTTACTAAACTTTTTGAAAAAATTTCCCAGCTAACAATTTCTTGTTCTGTAAAAATCGTAAGAACGTTTCCAGAGCAAATTTTATAGAACAATATTTGTTCTAAGAACATTTTCAAAACGTTCTTACAACACTTATACCATAAAAATGGGCACCGTTCTATAGAACCTTTTAGTTATTTAAGCGGGTCTGTAAAGCTTGCAGGAAATACTTATAGAATTGTTGAATAAACGTTTTCACAAGGCTTAAAGAATTTTTATAACACAGTTACAAAGCAATCTCATAAAAATTCTATAGCACTTCGCTATACAATTTTTGTGTTGCATGGTGTTATATTTAAAGAACTTTAAAATCGTTTAATTGTATCTTTTAAAAACAAAATGTTTCTGTATCGCACATATTAGAAATAATATGGGCGGGCCAATAAGAACCAATAAGATGAGCCTAATCAGCCTGCATAGAAGTACTTACTTACATCATTACGAATTGCTTAGTTTGTTTGTCCATCAGGGAGCAGTACTTTTTAATGCGGAAAAAGTTTTATTGTAAAATATGTAGTACATAATGGTAATTTTTTGACGCGCCCTCAGTTAACCTTATATTTCCTATGAAGCTGGAAATTTAATAAAAAAAAATGTTTTCTAAATTGATGAATTTAACAACCAACTGTACATAAAATAGTCAAAAAGTAATTATATCCATATTATTGATATCATTTCACCTATTTATATTGTACATATTTTTAATTCAGATTTTTTTTCTTTCTTCACAATATGGCGACAGAAAGAAAGGCTTTATCTTGTACTTCCAATGGATTCTCACTAATATGTCATTTTTGTGTCGATTGCAATGATTATAGAACAAATATGCTTCGTAAGCAACTACTTAATATTCACAGTGTTGTCATATTTTACTGTGGTAATTTCACTTATTTCAATCTTATTTAATAAATCTAATAAAATTCTTTAACTTCAACATCTAGAAGTGCAAATGGAAAAGGTTTGGAATGGTCTAAATTAAATATGTTACTAAATTTCTATAAGAAAATCAATTTCTCTTAGCAATCAAATAAATCTATCATAATGAAATTTTCTTTCTGCAAGCAGATAATAATTTTTACAAGTCACGACTATGTTATACAAATTTCCCCATTACACTTTGATCTAAATATTTCGTACTTTTACAGGCAGGTCTCGTCAGATGGGGCTATGGGAAACCTACATACATAAAAAATGATAGTTCTATAGCGTTTCTTTATGGAACAAAAAGGCTTTTGTTACTTATTTACTCTATAATGATTTTATAACAACTGTATTATTATTGTCTACAACTGCTTTAAAGAGCTTTTTCTATTAAGTTTCTATAAGTGACATTACGGAATAATTTTATAAGAGTGCCACAGGAGATGGTATAATTCTATAAAGCAGTATTTTGCATCGGTTTTACAGTAATTTGATTTTATAAGCACCATTGCTGTAAAATTGTGTTATTGTACACACTTATAGGGCTACATTAGCAGTTATCTTATAAGTGCTCTATAAATTATGCTCTAGGAACGTTCTTGCAACAAATTTAAAAGACAATTTAGTTTCTGAAGGCAAAATAGTCTCATGTGCCACATTAATGCAACAATTTAGTATTCTAAATACAACTATAAAATCTTAACAGAATATAAAACTCCTATTACTCTAACTTTATAGAACTACTTTGCTAGCTGAGTTAACATTCTCCCAGTTAATCAACACGGTTTTCGCAGAGGGAGGTCAACTAGTACAGCAATGCATTAATTCTTAGAACACGTCTACCATTTTCTTTACATTGGTGAGTATTCGGTGGGTATCTTCTGTGATCTCAGTAAAGCATTCGATTGTGTTGATCACAGAAAATAAATGTCTAAATTATACACATATGGTATTCGAGGCTTAGCTTGGACGTGGGTAAAAACTTTTCTTGAGAATAGGACTCAATATATTTCTAAATTCTCACAAGTCTCACCAAGTAAAACAAGGTGTCCCACGCAATATATGCCGATGGCACCTCCCTGATTACATCTAATATCAATGAAAATGCATTACAGGCTAATTGTGATACTTTATTAAGTAATGTAACAGAGTCGTTCTACCACAATCACAAATAATCCTTAATAGAGTGAACTATTGCTTTTCCGTATGTTAGAAAAAAAGTTATTTAAAAAGAATACGTTAGAAACCTTAAAGTAGTTAGAAACTTTCCTAAAATTTTATTTTTCTAAAGAAAAATTCCATAGGCATATAACTCCTAACCTAACCTATAAAAAAATGATTTCCTATTTTTTTTCTAACAGCTACAAAATCGTTTTGCACAGATACCAAATTCATTCCTAACAAATTAACCAACTTATCTTCGTGTATTAAATAACGTTTTTCAAATTGTATTGATAATGATTTAAACCTGTGTTATAGGATCACATAAAGTCATTCTAATAAAAAAATGTTAGTGTATATTATGTATTTTTTTAGCATAATCTATTTTTTACTTCCAGATGGATGTGGATGGTGTGGAAAATCAGTCGAGGAAAACACCGCGCTGACATCGGGCTCTACCACGTTTTGTTCTGAAATGTGTTTCTCTCAGTCTAGGAGGGCAACTTTTAAGAAGAATAAAACTTGTGATTGGTGCAGACATGTGAGACATACGGTGTCCTACGTTGATTTTCAGGTAGTATGTTTTATTTATACAGAACACAAAGAAATGAATGAATAGACATCGATATTGTACAAATTTTCTACTAATCATTAGCGCTGGACTATTTTGAAGTAAGCCAGGGGCGTAGATACGGCGGGGCTGCCATTACAATCTATAAAAGGGAAATAATAACTTTCTGCGCTGTTCATAACTACATATAGGTGTGAATAGTTATGTATACTATAAATTTATCTATATTATATTTCTCACCCGACAGTAGTAGTTTGAGTATCTTTACGTATGTTTGCATCAATAATAAACTTACAAAACCTATAGGTATAAGTGTTGGATTCACCACATTTCCTTTCTCGTCGACTGTCGGTATTTCTGCACAAAGGTTAATATTTATTCATCTTAACAATCTGAAATTTTGATTTCCATACTGACTACTTCTCACAATACTTTGGATTTCAGTGTCACTGTGAGAGAGTTATGAGGTTATGGGCGCTAATGAGATATTAGAGTTGTCACACATGAATGTATGAATCTTTCGATTGGACCTTGAATCTAAGCTGATGGGATTAAATAGACCCCAATTTCGAATTCAGCGAGTACGTGAGAACATAAACTACTACTTTTTGTAGTGCTGTGTAATTATTCGGTATGCAGTTGTGAATAGCACGGAAGTTATTTGCTTCTTTTAAATGGTGAATCGTGGTCTTACCAGTCCCACGCTAATGATTTTTGTCACCAAGGCCCAGCTCTACTTTTATTAATTAATTCGTAAATAAAACATTTTTTTGATGATATACAGAGTGTTGGTAATTAATGACCCATGGAGATATACTAGATTTTTCACTTCAAAATATTACCATATAAGCCAAAATGTCTTTATAAAATGTGTATTAAAGTTGAAATTTAAAAAGTAAAGAATGTATCAACTTAAAAATTTAGGAATAGATGTTTTGGGATATCTTTGGGCCATTACTTACTGACCACCCTGTATACAGGTTGTCCCAAAATTAGGCTGCCAAAAATTAACTGTGGATTCTACGATCAAAAATAAGAAAAAATTGTTATATAATCATAAGTCCGCAGACGTCCCCTAACGGAGATATGGTTCCTTAAATGGAGACCTCAAAATTTGAATTTTTCCAAATATTTCCAAAAGGGATCAAGATAAAGTAATCAAATTTGAATTTGAGAATCACAATTAGATTGCGAATCTAATAATTTGTAAATAATTCTTCATAATTGGTCATAGGCGTGCCAAATTGGGGGGTCAGTGGGTAAATATTGCTCTAACTGTCGACTTATTTAATACATATTAAAGCTGGTATTCTGGTAAGGTTTTAACATATTAAAATACTTTTAAAATGCATATCAGTAATGTAATTATTTGTAAATTTTTGAATTTTAATATAGCCTATTAATACATTTTTAAATTTAATAAAATATATGTAATATGTGTCAAATAAACTGGCAAATCACTTTTCAAAGCTTACTAGAGACAATTTGACAGCTTGCATATCATATCTAATATTTTTGTGGTATTTTAAAAATTAATATTACTCGTAAACGGAATAATTTATCGAAATAAAACAAGAGTCCTTTTTTGTAAAATTGTTCAGCATTTTAAATTTTTTGATCTGACGGCAGAAACCTCGAGACATGAAAAGAGCAATATTTCTCCGATTCTTATTTTTGATCGTAGAATACACAGTTAATTTTTAGCAGGCTAATTTTGGGACACCCGTATTTTGATACGCAACTTTTAAAAGAAAAACAAACAAGTAATGATTTATTTCTATTTTCAGGACGGTGCGTCTCAGCTCCAGTTCTGCTCCGACAAATGTCTAAACCAGTACAAAATGCACATCTTCTGTCGAGAGACTAGAGCCCATCTAGAGCTCCATCCCCACATGCATGTTGAAGAATCCGCGAGCGTTACACTGATAACTCCCGACTTATGGATGAAGAACTGTAAATCTCCCGAACTACGAACCCCATCGCCCGCCATATCACCAAAACCTCCAGAGAAACCACCCCAGACTTCGCCACTGCCCTTGATCTCCGTCACGCACCCCTCTAAGCTGATGTCTCTTCCCGAGTCGCCCGAGAGCAAAAGGAATCGCCTAAAAGCTCAGAAGAAGACTAGAAAACGGTTACCCTCCACTATTACTTGTAATAACTTTCCTAAAGTACCGCCAAATGACGCGCCTCAAGATCTTAGGGTGAGGCACACTCCAACGGATTTCGAAAAGAGGATCAACGCTGAGGATCCTCCGAAAACTCCTCAAAAGGAAAAATGTCCTGAGCCCCAATTCAGGCCATTGCATCCTTCAAATGAAAGACTGCAGAATCCACAGTATTTCAATCCGCAGTCTCCTACGTTTCATCCTTTACGGAAGCAACTGGATGCCATCCTTCCTCCACCTACAATTATCGTTCCATATCCCATCATTTTGCCACTGCCCATACCCATACCAATTCCCATTCCTATTCCGAGCCTGTTGAAGAAAGAAAGCACAGTTAAAGATGTTGAACGGAAGGATGTGGGTTTGCAGACTGTGATTGAAAAACCTCAAGAGGATGAAGCAGGAAACAACCCTATCAACAGTGAAGTTGTAGATGTTGTGGGTCTGGACGAAAAAGAAGAAGAAGAGGAGGAAGAAATTAAAAAAGTGGGTAGGCCGTTGAGGAAGCGGAAGAGGTGCGAACCCAAAGCAAGAGTTATAATCAAGACCAGAAAAGTCATATCGGCTTCTTCAAACTGAGGCTTGTACCCTACACTTAGCAGAACCTTTTATAGAAATTTTGCATTATTTATTTTTTTTATTGTGATTTTTGTATCGTTTCTTATATTTATGTACATATTTCATTCGACATTTGTGATTAAATAAACTGAAGAGGCAGATATCGTTTTAGTTAATATTAGTACGGTAGTGAGTCAGAATTTCTGGAATTTATAAACATTTTCTGTGAATTAAAACACATTATAATGATTACTGGTTAATATAACCGATAAGGTATCAAAGTAATTCAATTAACGATGAGGTATCACAAATACCGCTGTCTATTCAATTAAAGAAAAAAAAATGAGATAAGCCTTGGTAAAGAATTATATTTATATCAATATCGTAGTATCTAAATATTTGCAACGAAAAATTAAATTGCTGTTAGTAAAAATAACATTTGTGGGAACAGTAAATCTTGAGAAGTACGTAACATTTTTGTTCAGTGTAAATCAATATACCTAATGTTGTTTTATAGACAAATCCAAAGATAAGCTAAACAAATTGTTTAATGTAAATACACATGGAGCTGTAACAATTAAAAATAATACAGTCTAATTTCCTGTTTATGTACATGCTGTGTAGAACTGTTCAGTTACATAATACATTATAACCAAATTAATAAATAATTCTATTTTGCTGCTAAGTGAGACACGTTTATGGAATTCATAAACATTTTCATTGAATAAGTTTACAATGCCTAATAAAATGAATCATAAAACCAAATGCCTACAACAAAGCAAAAAAGAATTACAAAAAGTTATTGCAGCTGATTTCCTAGGATCTCTGATAAAATTTCGAATTGTTTGCCACTAATCTGTTGCACATAATTGTCTTAATGTGGTGTACTAAATTTTCAATTATTCTTCATATTTCGAATTTATTATGATGATTATAAAGTTTATTGAAGCATTGTTAGCATAATTCCGAAAGATCAAAGCGTAAGGTTTATGGAATCCTGTATAGCTTAATGAACATTATTAAAGTAACACCAGTAACACCACCATATAAGGACTGGACTATAACGCCCTCTCTTGAATAGTAGTTCAAATATATTTTCATGACTACAGCACTACATACGTATAAATTTTCTGTTGTATCGTTAACTGTAATATTTCTATATTTCTTCTAATATTACAGCCGTGGTAATTGTTCGGTTCAAGTTATATTCAGTTATATTCAGTAGTACCCTAGGTGGTACTGTACACAAAGCCTATTTTCAGTAAGTGGAGGGTAGATGTCGCAATCAAAGTTACAAGATTTCATAGATTTTGGCGAAGGCGCCTGTGTCAATTATTGAATTAAAAAATATAGAATAATTTAATGTGGGAGAATTGTTATCAAATTTTTCATTCCTTTTAAATTTTAGAAGAATATCAATCAATTAGTTCCAGTCACATACAATTAATATTTAAAAATGGTTCTGATGAAAGTGCAGTTGATGCCCCTGAAGAAACAAACAAATATGAATAATTATATACAGAGTGTTCCAGAATAATGGTCAAATATTTTACCAGTGTATTCCACGAGCCATTTTAGGAGGGGATCTTCATATAAAATTTTTTAATTTGGGTCCTCCCTGTTGAGATATTCGAATCTCAAAATGGAGTTTATTTGACATCCGATGATGCCACCTTTTGCATTGCTTCATCTTGTCAATAACTTGGAAAAACGGTCTGCAAGATGAAATTGCTTATCTATGAGAAATAATCTCACCTTATCTTTAATCCCCGTAAACGAGATAACTTTACCTCACGACGCGTTGATTGTCGTGAACTTCAGAATGCAAGGTGTTCAGTGTTCGCATCTTTGCAAAGCTTTTCAAAAAAATCTAAAATTAAGTGTATTTTTTGTTTTTATAAAATTTACTATTTTGACTGATTCATTTAAGATGTGTTTGAGTTCTTGTGGAATTTTCTTAGCAGCTAAAGCTCCTCTATGCAAACAACAATGGTACCAAGTCGCCGACGGTGCAATTCACCTTATTCGTGCTAAAAGTCCAGTAACCTTTCCAGACATTACCCGTGCGCCGTCGATGCTAACCCCGATGCATTTTGACCAGTCAATGTTGTTAGTAGTTATAAACCCATTTATGCTGTTACATATTTTTCCAACCGTAGTGTGTATTAATGTTAGAGGTAAGAAGTAAGTCTTCAACAATATTTTTCTGTCTCGTACCTAATATAGCACATCAGTGTTGTTTTGTTTGTTACGTCAGTACTTTCGTCCAGTTGTAGAGCAAAATAAGGAGACACAAGAACTTTCTCTATCAATAGAGCATTTACATGTAGGCGGCGCTGTGATCAATGTTAGGTATTAAATCTAACCTCACAAATATTTGTTATTTAATTTTTGTTGTGTTTTAATTTGTGTAAAAAAATAGCCATATAACTGTTGTGTACCACAGTGTTTATCTGTTGCTAATAAAAAAAAGATTTCATGTTTCGTAAGTTCCCCAATAATGCTGAAAAAAATGGTTAATAGCAATTGCATTCAGCAAGAAACCAACCCAAAGATCTGCTCAAAACATTTTACAGAAGATTGTTATACTATTACTAGTATGGGTAAGTACAAGCATTCATGATCTATTTTCGGTGTATATTTTTCATTATTTGATAAGCTTTCATTCTTATTTTTAGGACAATGGATAATTCTCAAAAAACAGCTGTTTCAACATTATATTTACCCGTACACGAAAATACGACACCAATATTATAAAAAATAATGAACGCATGAAACGGTACTTGAAAAGGCTAAAACAGGATGAAAATATAGGCAAACTTGCAGATGGAAACAAAGTAGAAATGTGACACGAGTTCATAGACTTCTAAACTGAGAAATGTGACAATACGATTCCTCAAATTGAAAATTACTTGAATGATAATAACGCCGGTAATCCTGAGAGTATAGCAAGTGCATCTAGTAGTAACAAGTTATTTTGCGATATGGCGATTCAAAATGTTATTAGTTATAAAAGAGCACAACTAATATCACTCAATTTTTTTAATGAAAACTATTTAAAACACCTATCAGGGTTTTCAACTTTTCTGTATCGTACTTGTGCTGTAATAAAAGTACCAAATAAAAACTGCATATGTTTATTATTTATTTATGTCACATGTACATTATTTAAAACACTGATTTTTTTTATATATTCGTATTTTTTCAGAAACTGGGTATTTAATGTACTTTTATTTACTAGGCATATTACATGCAACATTTTTGCAATCTGAGGGACAACTAATCATTTTTCTATCGATTCGTAATATATAAAATTTCAATTCTTTAAAAACAAAGAGGTTTAAATTAAGAATTACCAGGAAATTCTTTAGGCACTCCAACGTTAACAATTTCTGTGTTAAATAACGTTTTATTACGTCTCTTTCCAAATTGCTAATGTAAAATTCAGATAAACAAGGTTATGTGAGGTTAACATAAATAAAATTTGATATATCTTTTCAAGTAATTTTTTTCCTGTTGTCTTTGTGTGTTTACAAACATTTTGATTTATTATAAGTTATATTTTGATAATACGTATGCAAATTAGATTTACAATCACTATTTGACTTGCACAAATTCAAATAAAAAATTATCGAATCATAAACTAGACCATAGAACGTTAATATTAATACCTAACTTTGACGCTAGCGCCCCTAGCGGAATTTAATGACACTGAGTTAATGTAAATGCTCTATTGCAGTTTAATGTAGACTAACAAGCGTTAATAAGAGTTCATTTGCAGATTTTTCATCAAAGTTGAAACCATAATTTTCACTTCGCAGCAGATAAAATAAGTTTTTCGGTTATCCAGCTCTGTAGTTTTCCACGTTTAGTTATTAAAGAAAAGAGAGAAAAAGTTATCGTGAAAATGAAAATACAGATAAACATCCTCTATTTATTGTCGACTCTGGCCTTCTGTCAACCGCGAGGGCACCACGTTGTCATGTGTATCGATTTATGCAAAGAAATAAACAATATTTACGAAATACAGACCATTATTTAATGATTTACCTAGTGAGAATCACGATATGGTAGCACAGGTAGATAGCACCTACCTTACTGATATTTATTTTCAGGATTAATATTAGGAAAGATTTAAAAAATGTCGAATTACCTTATGTTTTCTTACCTGTTTACATTAAAACTTCATTGCAAAGATTTTTGTACTTGCTAAGGACCTCTCCCTCTCTCAAACCTCTCCTTCCCTCCTTTAAAGGTACTCGGCCCGACGACTACAACCAGGTAGATTTTATTGGTCGGTAAAAACCACAAAGGATAACAAAAACACATCCAAATATACACAAATACATAAAACCACTGCCACACGTTTTACCGCCAAAGCATTACAGCAGTTGTTCAATGTGATTCAAAGAGGATTTGACATAATATTTCGTCTGTTTGGAAGACGCCTTTGGTATTAACCTACTACACGATAATATGTACTTGTCCTTATACTTATAATTTCGGTATTTGAATGCGATATGTTTGTAAATACACAAAAAATACACGAAGAGTAAGTACTGAAAATGTATTCAAACTGACCACCGCATGTTATATTTTATTTTTAATAGAATCTGATGCAATCACCACTAGTGGAAGGTGTTCTTTATGCAGATAGATTTTTAAACTTCTTTGTTGTTGAGAAACATCCCGAGATGTTTACAGTGTTCTGTAAAAATTCTCTTTAGGCCCTTAGACTATAATATTCTAAGCTTTGGCCAGTGTTCTGTGATATTTGGAGACTATGCAACTAGCAATGCAAAATTCTAGATTATGGTTCAGTTTCCATATACTAAATTTCAATTTTCTTCGAAAAAATGCGTATTTTATTTAACACTGGCTGTATATTCTGTTAGTGGATAATTTTGATGGACCTGTAATGAGTGAAAATATATTTTTGGCAGTGGACAACGAAGGAAAGAAGAACGAATGCAAAATACTACATCTAATCGGATTAACTGTTCTCTATCAGATTTTTAGGTATTATTAGATATTAATAAAAATGTTTATTTTTGTCGTTTTTACATTTGACTGTAAAAAACGACCACATGGTAGTTGACAGATCTAAGACATCTCTGGCGATAATTGTGGTAGACGTCGATTTTCCTGGAGAAAAGAGGGTTTTGCCTCATTTTTTAAACATCGAGCTAGAATTCCGAAATAATTTTTTTAACCATATGGTTAACATTTTTGTACTTAGTCCTAGCTGTGTACTTATTTCTGTATCTCTGTCTTTCATCTAAATTTCAGTCTCCAATGTTAAGTCAAATACTTTACAATTTATATTAAAAATTTGTACAATACTTGTGAACAAATTGTATTTAAGCTGGAAAATTTACTGATAAATTGGTAAAATGTTGAATGATTAAATCTAATAAATTATTTAAACATTTTACCCACAAATTAAATTAAATGTATACAATTTAGAAGTCTCTTGTTTCAAAATTATGCAATTTTATGATACAATAATGTATATGAGTACATTAGATTCAAAACTCTGTATTTAATTTATATGTAGTTCTGAGTTATCATAAAAAAAAACATTTTTTAATCTATTTTCATTATCAGTAACTATATTTTTATATGATATTTACTTATGTCACTTAGGTTAAAAAAACTTCATTGTTTTTCTTACAAACGAATTATGTTTCTCAAAAAAAGGGAAAGAACTTTTGCATTTACAGAGTTTTGCAAATGACATACAAATACTGATTTTAGCAGCGGAAATGTGTAAATAACATAAATTCAGAATTAGAATACAATACAATATTATTTTTGAAAATAATTCTTTTAGAACAATGGAAATTTGGGTGGGTTTATTTAAAGAAGTTGTTAAAACGTTAAATGAAATTTTTTTACTGTTTTAGAAAGGTATTTTAAGCTAATATAAATCAAATCTCCTACAATTCCTATCAATGAAGTCATATGTATGTTCTCTGATACCAAACATCTAGGTATGCTAATGAACAATTCCACAGACAAAGCTCTATTCAATAATTATCTAAAGAAAATAATCTAATTTACTCACTCTATAAATATCTAACTTCACTTTTTGGCAGTGAGAACACGACAAATTCAACCTATCTGACCTATTTCTGTATTTTTTGGATTGCTTCTTCAGGTGGTCTCCTTTAAGTTGAATCAAATATCTAACTATAAAAATTATTATCAAAATTAAAATTATTTGAAGTTAAATATCGACAATGACAAAAAGTGACATCCTGTCAATGAATTAAATATGACAATACCTACTTGAAAAATGTTCACCTTTTATGTAAAAGTTTTTATATATTTTTAGGAATATATGGGTAGATATTGTGGGTGTAATTCAACGCAGGTTGGGGCTTTTGTCCACTGAGTAGTTAGTTTCACACAATATTATTAATACCTAAAAATATATAAAAACTTTTACATAAAAGGTGAAAATTTTTCAAGTAGGTATTGTCATATTTAATTCATTGACAGGATGTCACTTTTTGTCATTGTCGATATTTAACTTCAAATAATTTTAATTTTTATAATAATTTTTATAGTTAGATATTTGATTCAGCTTAAAGGAGACCACCTGAAGAAGCAATCCTAAAAATGCAGAAATAGGTCAGATCTCATCTATTGTGGTTGAATTTGTCTTGTTCCCACTGCCAAAAAGTGAAGTTAGATATTTATAGAGTGAGTAAATTAGATTATTTTCTTTAGATAATTATTAAATAGAACTTTGTCTGTGGAATTGTCCATTAGCATACCTAGATGTTTGGTATCAGAGAACATACATATGACTTCATTGATAGGAATTGTAGGAGATTTGATTTATATTAGCTTAAAATACCTTTCTAAAACAGTAAAAAAATGTTACAAAAGCTAATAATAAGGAATATATGGGTATATATTGTGGGTGTAATTCAACGCAGGTTGGGGCTTTTGTCCACTGAGTAGTTAGTTTCACACAATATTATTAATACCTAAAAATATATTAAAACTGTTAAATGAAATATTTAATAAATACTATGTTTTTCTCATTATTGCCGAGTTCTAACATGTGTCAGTCACATGTCTAATAAAGCAATATGATTGGTTTAACGTATACAGGTACATAGTTATGCATCTGACAAAGCTCGACATTTGAGTTTCCATATAAATAGTTAGTAATGACCCTTAGTATAATATTTACAACCAAAACTCTGTCTTGCATCTAGCGTACTCATATAGGTATAGACAGAAATTAATAACGTAACACAAATTGTTAAAGTGGATTTAGCATTTGATTCAACTAATTATTGTAAAAAATATATACCTACGTTTGTGCAGTAATAACACTATTTTGTACATAATTAAATTTAGGTAAGTTTTAAATTTCGTACTTGAATTCACAGTTTTAGTAAAATTTTACATTTCTTTCAGTGTACTATTAAAAATTCTTGGTTTTTTGTGTGGGACGAAATAAAAGACAAATGACAATTTTAAGACCATTTTATTGGCTGAGGCATTTATTGTACATTTATAATAATCAGATTTACTGTTACAATATTATAGGTATCAGGATAGATAGTAGTTACCCCATACTCTTAGAGATGTCATTGAGACACCCTGCAACTTTAGCGCACCTCCACTTGCTAGTTCAGTGTCATATATTGTACATCATACTCTCTTATAGTTATTACGCTAATAGTAAAATATACTCATTTATATGTAGGTATAGCGTTCCAGCTCAGCCATCGCACTGCTCCTTCAGGTTCAAGTCGAAGCAACATTTTAACTAAAACTTACGTAGGTTTTGAATAACTCTGACTATAAAAATATATCATTTACTTCCGCGTCCTCTACTATTTACTAGATGACTAGTTCAGCGTGGCTTTGGCCGTGAAAAAATATCGATAAATCGCAACAATATTGTCTAGATCTCAGAAGAAAAGCAAAATTCAGTTCTTGGGGCCGGTCAGAGAGCAAAATGGCTGAGCCAGCGACGACGTTTCTGCAAATGTAAGTCAGGAGCGTATTTGACGCGCCGTTTTTTGGAAAACTATTAACAGGCTTACTGATCAGTCAACAAATCTAGTTATAAAAATATTTAGGCCGTCAGATTTATAACTATTTATTTTCGTACCGCTCCGCCGAGTTACATTTGGAAAAAACGTCGCTATTTTGGGTCAGAGGTGAAAAGGACTTGGGAGTGGGGTCGGGACTTTGGTTGCGACAATGTATTTACTATCTAGTGTGCTGTGTCGTAAACCGTTTCCAAAAAATTACTTATGTATGAGAGATGCAAGTATTTGCAGTAGATTTAGGTACAAGAAGAGAAAGTTTGATGCAGCTTAACAGGAAAATTTTAAAAGTGGAATCGGAACGTTTTTTTTGGAAACCGTCTACATGTTGTGCGTTAGTGCAAAGTGACATTTATAATGAAATACTACGAAAATTTAGAGATATCAGTGCATTTTTTCTGTTATATAAACATTCATATGAACAATTATTATAACTAAACACGTAAAAAATAAATATATTTATATTTATAGATTTTTTTTTTAGTTTTTATATTTATTTATGTGCAGGTTAGGTCTGACTCCTTAAACAGAACGGCACCATTTTGAAACTCCTTAAAAAGTTAACTTAAGGCTAAAGTCCATAGGAAAACCATATGTGGTTGTGGAGAACTGAAAAACATTTAAGTATACTTAATCTACATAAGCGTAATGGTCCAAGGAGTACTCAAAATGGGCGATAAGCTAGTTACATTATAAAAAATAAAAGGACTCTGGAACGCTCCGGTTCTTCTTGAATAAGCGAGTGATTGTGTCTCTTTGTCTTACACTGAACCGGGCGAGCCGTCGAATGTCTAATTCCATGCATTATTGCGATACATTACTTCTGATATTTTCACTTATTACTTTAGTTTCCTTATTACACAACCTCACAAACGCGGTGGGTTCGTGAAGACTAGAATTGACTAGAAAAGTCCCTTATCGCAACTTCTCCCCTTGGAATTTAAGGAGTCTACCGATTTGAAAATGTGATAAAAAAGTCACAAGTAAAGAAAAAACACTGTAGTCCTGTGGCAGGAATATAGTTATATATATCACATTAAAAAACTCGGTTGAGTCGTACCTTACATCACTTCAGCAATGGATTGTGCTTCTACATACAAAAATATCGAAAACACAAAATATGTTGGTGCAAGTAGTGCTGGTGGTGCAATTGTGCTCTTCTTACTGCTACGTCAGGAACGCATTCAGGCTCAGAAGAAGTCTAGGGTATTCACGCGAGATAGTTCCGTCTCTTGCTGCCTTGAGTGCCCTTCGTCCAGGTAACTTCTTCTTCAGCTGGGGGAGGAGGTTAGGGGAGGACTGTGGAACTTATTCCTTTTGACCCTGAGAATAACCAAACTAAATCCTACTGCTTCTTAAAAGAAAATACTCTATTGTATCAAGGGTCCGATTTCTCTCCCTTACTTATAGTTGAAAGAGGTTACGGTTACAATCTTTTAGACCGTTGCGAAATCGTTTACATCGAATTTACTTTTACTGGTATCGATCGATTTGAGTGAGGACAGGACTAAATTAGTTTTGAAGCAAACGAGTGAGGCGTCAACATGTGTCAATTTCTAAAAAAAATAAACTTTAACATTATGCTGGTTTCAACAGTTAGCAAAATATATCCAGTTTGACTAGAGCGTAAGAAAAGAACCGCGAATTTCTCTGTCGTGTCAAGTATTGAGTACTGAGGTAGATCTAAGCGTCTTTGATAGTCATCACAGCTATAAAAAAATAATGGAATTTCAAAGGAACGGTTCGGAGTTATATCTGTTACTGATTTCAACAATGTTCGTGATTTTTTTTTTGTTTTCTACTCGTAATTTATACTTTTTGGTGCAATGGTGGTCGCGTAAGTCCTATATACAGCTTTCTATATATATTTTACACCCAACATCTTGTATTCTCTTAATGTTTAATCCTTTATCTAAAAAAATAAGTGAGGTCTAATTTTAAAGGGTTCTCTCTCAATGCGTAAACATTTAATGTTAATTCTAGTTAGGCTAGTTCATTTAGAATTGTTTACATTATTATTACTCCGCAACGAACGTAATTTGCATTGGAGGTCAAACAAATATTTGCCTGAAAGGGCGATTAGGTTACTGACATCTGAACCGATTCTTGATTTCTAGGAATAGATTTTCGTCTATCTGGCAAACTGTAAAGTCTTTCAACTACACCTTTACGATCGACTTGGAAATGACTTCTAGGCCGGTATGTTCGATTACATTCTGTCGAAAATGCTTATTTATACTTTCAGTACTAACTAATATGGAACGTAAATACTCAGACTTGTCATTATATCATTTCAAACGAACTAATAAAAAAAGATCTCTGTGACTTTAGACACTCTCGACTTGCATTCCCGAAACAGCAATGTTTTGTTTTCAGCAAGTGTTACTTAATCGTGTTTGTATCTGTTCTCTTCGCCGTTATATTGTTATTTGAATCATACCTAAGTTGATGTGAGAACCTAGCAAAACATTCCTGTTTCTTACATAAACCATTCAGATTTGTGCATTGTGGGTAGAAATCTTGAAAACCATTGTTTAGAACGTGCAAGCTACTATTCTATGTCAGTTTATGGATTTCGGTGGCTCAGGATGACGTAGTCATCGCCCGATACCATTAACTAACATTTTAGTCTTTTTCGACTGTCCCAACTTTATAGTAGCCGAATTATTTCAAACAATGGCCCAGCCTCCGTTGAGATATACCCATAATGTGACAAACTCCGCTTGACAACATCCAACTTCAGCCTTATAAAATGTGCTTAATAATATCTTACATCAAAAGCATCATTTTAATAAATATATTATTAGACAATGCAACACTCATTATAATAAGTAAACTACATATTTTTTTTGCTTTTTTTTTCGTGTAATATCTAATATAGGTGCAGTATATCGGCTCAAGTTGATGAGTACGGAGTCCTTTTTTTCAGTGCCAATTGAATCCTTACAAGTCGAGGTCTAAGATTACTAATAGTCCTACTTTAGAACATTAACAACATTAACAGCAATAAACTTGTAACAAATATGACTTAACGAATTTATTTAGTTTAACAACACAGATAAACTGAAGTTAGAAAATGTTTCAAAGTGTGATTATATAAAGGAGTTACGTAGAATTATAGGTTGAATAGAAATACGTTTAAAAGGAATTTCATGAAGTTATCTGTGGAATTCTGATAGTCGTTGGGCTATTTTCCAACTTCAGTTCGGTAGAAAATATGAGGGAACAGATTCTTAAAGAAATCCACACTACGGAGCACCAGTCATTGTTCTGTATTTCATGAAAATGGAAAACGACTTAATAAAAGATTTGCTAAGGCCTTCTTCCTGGTTTCCTCTAAACTGGGAGAGGGTTGTTCACTTTGCTTGGAATGCTAATTTGGGAATGATCTACATGGCCAGCGGCAGTACAGAACGACGGACACACGAACAGCCTGATTTGAGTCCAACTGAAAATATAGTTAGAAGGTGGAGAGGTGGTTCAGGTGCGTTGTCTTCGTCGGTAACTGCTGCTAGCGAAGTCTTTTTACTCTCTGAAGTAATACGCTATCAGTGGGCGGAGGCAGGGGCGGTCCTAGGGGCGCACGGACCTGACCTTGCGGGCGCCCCCTAGATCGCCCTAACTGGTAGGGGGTTAACGTCCGCGTGCCCACCGAAGAAGCGCGTCAGCCAGTACATCCAGGTGCGCTTTGGTCTGGAACAAAAATCAAAGTTATAATTCACCAAAGTTTGGAATTGTGACAACAGATTTTGTAATTAAATTTCACGTATGTTGTTTTCGAGTGGCTGTTCTCTCCTGCTCTTATTGTGGTGGCTATTGTATTTCATTTTAAAGAATAAAAGAAAATAAAGATACTCTGAAAATACTCTGAGAGTATGAAAAAGCAATCAGTCGAAAACAGCACAAAAAACAGACAAACAGCAAACAAAACTGCACTTGTTGCAATGTTTGACCAGTGCAAAATAAACATGAGGAAAAGACTACATGGACATGAAGAAATATTTTCTATGAAAAAAAATATCTCTTACACCTATATCTTATTCTGACTCTGTAAATTCTAATTGAATCATTAATCAAATTTTTATAAACGACATTTTGACAGCTAGTATTATTCAAGTGCCATAAACTCCCAAACAATATCACTGCCGCTATTGATCTACCATTTTTTATATAAGCTTCACTATCAGATAACTCAAAATAAGATGTGACGACAAATTTTGACGTTTGTAGACCATCCAAAGCCAGATGGCATTGCGATTGACTTTTTTATAGCAGTTTAATAATATAACAAATTGGCAAATGTACTTTGATCTTTGTCGATCGTAATACTCCTTGGATTCTGATGGCCTACAAACGTCCAAAGTTGTGTGGTCAATATCAACAATTGGACACACATTTTTGTTTTTATATATTTAATGGATGTAGTACTGTCTACTACATCAAGCAGTTACGAGTTTTCTAGATTTCTTATTCAAAAGTTTATAAAACAAATCTCACTATTAAAGATAAATAATGAATAATAGTACATTATACTATAAGGGAGAGAAATGCGTTATATTGGCAGAGGTGCAATTTGAAGCCCGAGGCGTACAATGCATCGAGGACAAAATAGCATCTCTCCCGAATGGTATATACTATTTTTTCCACGGTCTCATTAACTTAAAACACATATTTTGTCATTATGAAGTAAGTAGCACCAGAATTATTGTATTCGAATTTGAGCATTTATTTAGTAGTCGTTGAGTTATTGTCATAACTACAAAATAAACAAACAAAAAGAATTGTCAAATTAAGGTGCTAGTTTGATTTAGTTTAAAGTTTGTTTAGTGCACAATGAATAATTGTGAGTCGGAAGAGATTGTGGAGGCTGCAAATATTGCAATAAGCAATTTGCTGCTTACGAAGTCAAGATATTTATACGATATAGCCTACAATCGGTTCAAAAAGTGGTGCGCCGAGAAAAATGTTCAAGTATACAGCGAGAATGTTTTGTTGGCATACTTCAGTGAAAATGCAAAGAATTACAAGTCTTCCACATTATGGGCGCAGTATTCTATGGTTAAGTCATGCTTGATAATTTACGACAATGTAGATATAAGCAAATTCCCCAAGCTGATCGCAATTTTGAAAAGAACCGGTGACGTAATCAAGCGAAAAAATCGAAAATATTGACAAAGGGTGAATTTTTAATGATTAAGGTAAGATTTCTTTTGTTGTTAGGTATTTCAATTATTAAGTATTTTGATTTTTTATAGGTTGGATTAATTCTGGGGATTGCCGGTGCTTGTCGAATTGATGAACTAGTCAATTTAACTGTAGATGATATTGAGGATGTAGGCTCTTCCTTGATTGTAAAAATTCCAAACACTAAGACAAAGATTCCACGAACCTTTCTGGTTACCGATGTGGGAAATATGCTTGAATTGTTTCGAAAATACCTGTCCCTTCGTCGTCCCCACGTCAAGCATAAGCGCCTTTTTTTTTAATACAAAGCAGGAAAATGTAGTTCGCAGCCAGTTGTCAAGAATACCATGGGAAAAATTCCGAGTGTAGTAGCTTCGTATTTAAAATTACCTGATGCTGCATGTTATACTGGTCACTGCTTACGAAGATCTTCAGCGACATTACTGGCAGATGCTGGTGTGGATATCAAGACAATAAAGCGTCATGCTGGTTGGAAATCAGCGACAGTCGCTGAGGGTTATGTCGAGAACTCCATTGAAAATAACACCAAAATTGCTAATCTTTAATTTTGATGTCATAGAAACTGATTTCTACTCCCGACCGTGGGAAAAACATTTTATTGATAGGTATTTTAACTGAATATAATTAAATTATGTAATAATCACTATTTTTGCACACATTTTTTTTCTATTGAAATTAATGTAAAAATTATCACTTTTGAGACAATTGTAATTAAAATATTGTCACAAGATTTATTTTGGACACACTTACTACGTTAAGGTCGATTAACTGTGATGTATCTTTAAGATGCATCAGGATGAATCGCATCGTCGTAGTGGAATTGAATAGAACGCCCGGGACGTTCCCAATGTGCCAATTGTTTAAGCAGGATTAAAGATCAGAATGAGTCAGTTTAGTTTGGTTTATTTTGTTGTAATAGTGAATTGGACAGTGATCAGTTAAATTATTAAGCATGTCTATATTTTAAACGTAAGTTGTATTTGCTGTGAGAAGTAGAAGAAACTGAAATAAACATTTTACAGTATATTTTAATTTATATATATATATATATATATATATATATATATATATATATATATATATATATATATATATATATATATATATATATATATATATATATAGATCCTAGTTTCGCATATAAAGTGTTTATGAAAAATTGTCAAATTGGAAAGTATAAGATTGATTGATTACATTAAAAATTATTATTTAAAGCAGTGCATTTTGTGTATTGATTTTATTACACAAATGTATTTACCGTATAGTTCTAACTAGTAGTAGGTATATGTTCTTTGTTTTGGTAATTTTCAATAAAATGAATATTTCATGTACCTAGCATAAATTACAACAAGTAAATGCCCTAAAATTGATCCTTGGGGTATTCCAAACACCTATTTTAAAAAATATATAATATTTTTGTGTCAATTTTAATTATATCTTGTTGATGTTGACGTTTGGAAACATACCAGATAATACAAGCATCCTTGAAAGGGGTGATTGTACAGTCCAAATAAAAAAGATTTGCCCAAATAGACAAATAAATTAATGGTAAAAAATCTGTTTAAAACAAGCTTTTATTTAAGTGTCCTAAAAAGAAGAAAATAAACTTTAAATTAAATCAAACCAATCAATTTAGTACATGTATTACACAATTCATTAAATGATATAAAAGCTTGTCGCGAAATTTATCTGTGTACTAACTAGTCTTGCTTGACATACTTATTATAAGTAATTCTATGAAAGAAAATGTTTCCTATACTCGCGTCAAGAATTCAGACGTCTTACGTCACGGCTGACGTTACACATTTGTTTTTACTGTCAACGTAATTTTCGATATTTGGTCATGTTAAAAATAATAATTTGTTGCAATTTAATGCAATATATAATGCAAACTTTTAGTGTAGTTTATAGTTTTATTACTAACAGTTGCAGTTTCTTAAATATTTTGATGAAAATATAATAAAGTATTCATTTGTTCGTATGACGTAAGTCGTCTGAATTCTTGTCGCGAGTATATAAAATATGCACATCTGACGACAAGCTTTTATATCATTTGATAAATTGTGTAATACATGCACTAAATTGATTGGGTTGATTTAATTTAAAGTTTGTTTTCTTCTTTTTAGAGCATTTAAATAAAACCTTGTTTTAAAAAGTTTTTTTTACCATTAATTTATTTTCTATTTTTTAATTATGATTGGGAATATTTGTGCATTTTTCGTTTCTTTCTCAGTCTTATTCGTGTTTTTCAGTGCCCCTTTAATTTGATACCCATATCGTAGTAATGTATAATATAACTTGTCCCCCATCTTGGAGGTCCCTCCATATTGGATTTATAGTATACATGGATGGGCCCCCATATTTTGGATTTAATGTGACGTTGTATTAGTTTTCGTGTTCTCCTCAGCAAGCCCTTTCATTTGATACCTATACTGTGGTAGTGCAGAAATAATAACTAGTCCGCAATCTTGGAAGATCCGCCATATTGGAATTAGAATGACATCACATAGCTAAGCATGCATTGTCATCCAAAATAAGAGTGTATACCAAATTTCAGCTCAATCGGTTAAAGATAACTGATTTAAAATTCAGTTGTAAGATTCCATCCGGACAAACATACATACATTGCAAGTTAAATAAAAGCTTGTAAAATTCACCGTTTCGGAGATTTTGTATTTACTTGGAAACCTTTCGTAATAAAACAGCAATATTTTAAAAATATACTCATTTAGTAATTATATCAATATGTCTCTCTCAAAAAGAGCCACTTTTCCTGAATTAACAACAAAATATTATAGGTATAACGCTATTCATTCACATTTCATTTAAAATAATTCAAAAGGGGTAGTAATACAACCACTGAAAAAATATGCTGGGGGTAAAACGTGAACGAAGAGGACTCATAAATATGGAATGAGCCTGAGTTCATTCAGAATTTGGTAGCAGTGCTATCATATTCAGAGCAACAAACCGTCATCAAAATTCCAGCGCTGGTACCTGCGGATACGACTGGTATATGTATTTCGATAAGTTGTATCTTCGGAGTACGTTATTCAGTAAACGCTTACATGTTGAATGAAAGGGATAGAAATATCTAGAAATTTGTATTCTGAACGTCGTTTTCTTATGTATAATGGATCACCTTTGGAACATCATAACGCCCAGGCTGTGTTCTCTCACACCACGATAATCACAAGGAAGAGCCCTTTACTTGGCCCGTTATTGATTTACTGTTGTGTAACAGGCTTTTTATTCATTCATGTACTTTTGTGTTTCTAAATATTCATTATTCGGGGTTCATTACAATATTATTAATAATTCATCAGTGATAATGTTTTTAGATGCAACAATAAGGATGATCTAGAGAATTCAAAATGTATTTTTATCGCTATAAGAATTCTTAAAATACAATAATTCTGCTACCATTAGTCAGAGAAAAAAAAAATTATAAGTCAAATATGTTTTGTTTACTACAACTTATCATATGGCAAAATTAAGACACTCATATTCCGGACACCCTGTATAGAAGATTCTATAGAAAATAAAATTTCAAACACAAATAAATTGTTACCATCTTCAGCAGAGCCTACGCATGTAGTGCAAAATAAATTGTGATCGTACTGTTTATAATAGTTACTGTTTTGTATTGAAATGTTAATATTACTTCAAATGTATATTGTTTAATTAATGAAATCATAAATAAGTTTCGAAAAAATGATAAATTCTATATTTTGGCATTTGTTTTATCTTCTACAACGAAAAATACTTTGGTGTTCTAGAACTTAAAAATAGTTCGCATCTAGGTGACAAAAAAATCACTTTAAGTAAAAATTTAACGAAATTGTCGACTGTTGATGACAGTTTTCGAAAAACTATTTTTAAATAACGCTGTTGATATTTCTCATTGCTTAAAAAATTAATTGCTCTAGCAAAAGTTTCAGTCGAAACTCCTACTCACTCTTTTTGGGGTGCGGTTTCCATCCCAAATAACTTGAGAGCTGTTAAGAAAGAGATACATCGCATCGAAGATAGAAGTAATAATAAATTATGTTCAAAATAAGATAAAGCTTTTGAGTAAATGGATGTAACAGTATCCACGAGTCAACGATTTCCTATTTTTAAATCGCCTACGCCTGGAAAATATTTGGCTTTGATACATTCAGAGCTGAAACACGAGTTTTAAACCCTCTTGCCAGAATCCTTTGTGCTCTTAATCTAAGATATACTTGCACCAGAAAAACACATCAAGGAAAGTTTATGTTATGACGGGTCCGTTTCAAGTTGAACTTTGAAAGCTGATCCTTCTTTTCGCCCTCCCACCCAGGGGCGTCGCATAAAGAGAACTTGTGAGGTAGTAGTGCCGCTATTTGGCTCAAACAATCACTGCAATAAGGTGGAATAGACAAAGAAAGGTTAAATAAACTTAACTGGTGCATTGCATGTCTTGAACATACACAGGTAGAAAGATAAAGTTCTGTTTTTATTGTCGAGTTAAATAAAATATTTTCAACATAGCTGAGCGTTTTCTTCTTTATAAATCAATATACAGGGTGTTTTAAAGTTGATGAAAATTTTTTAGGACAACAGTATAACCCATTTAAAGTTATAAAAAAATAATATGTACTAAAACTATTTAATTTTTTTATAATAACTTCATATGAAAGGCGACTATACAGAGCATATCAGAATTACGTTACAGAGCTAATAAAACATTGAGAACTATATTTTTAAATAGGAGAGTTCATTAATATTTTTGTATATCTGCTGTGATAGGTCGTATAATTTCAATTTAATAATTAATTTTTTTTAACCCACAATCATCTTATAATCGGACTTTTATCCACACATATGACCGTCTAAAGTGATACTTTATCCACTAGTGGAATAAAGGAACTTTGTTTCACAAGTAGAATCATAGAAAAATAAGAAATCAAATTTAATTATTTATTTATTAACATTAACATTTATAGTAAAACATATTTCGTTTTTTGTTTTATCATATTTAATTTCATTTCTGTTAATACAAGCCTGGCAACATTGTTGCCATCATTTTCGGAACGCATAACATCTGCCGAAGTTTGTGAAAAATTTGCACAAGTTACCGATGTCTTTTCTTGTAAAGAACAGTTATATTTTTCTTGGATTTTCCTTGGAATATCAAGTATGCTTCATTAAGTACTAAGAAATAGTAAGTTGTGCGAGTATTTTTTTTATTAAATTTCAATAATTCTGACTCCACAAATATGATTGTAATGTGATTATGCATAAAACGTTGTATTGCATTCTTGCGTAGATAAAACGCTACTTAAAACACTTATACAATAAATAACTATTATTTTACTCTAGGTTTGCATACCTTCATTATTAATTAACGATATTAATTTATATTTTATAAAAGTTAAACATACGTCTGCGTCAACATAACCCAAAACTTATGTATTAATACCTGGCGGATTCTATTTTTGAGTTTTCTTTCGAATAGAAATTGGTTAAAGCTGGTAAGGCTGGTAAGAGATATGGAATAGAATCATAAACAAAATGAATGTATTGTGTGTATTTGAAAATCTCGAAAAATTAACTTGGTTTTCTACACCAAATGATCTTTTTAGAAGAATCTTTTAGTATTGTATTTGCAAGTATGTTGAAATATTCCTTAACATCCTGCATATACAGGGTTAACTATGACTAAGTACAAATATTTTAAGAGGGGATAGAAAAAAATAAGAATTAACAGAATTTCCTTTCAAAAAATTTCCAAACTTATTTATAAAGCGAAAAAAAAATTCGATATTATATTAAATCCTTATTTAGCGCCGCCAATGCGAGAATCAGAGTATGCAACCAGCAAGCTACCGTCATGCAACAGTCGGCCACAGTCGGCAGTCGGTTCAGTCGAGTCAGTTCGCTGGCATGTTATAATTTAATTCCTGTGTTTACGTTGTAGTTTTGTGTTCTTCTTCAGTTTTTAGTGCCTTATTTTAATTTAAAACGTTTTATAATTAATAAATAAAGGAATATGTGTCGGGTACAGATATTTCCGCACAATATAGTTCGCCGGCTTGTTTTTATAGGTTATGGGACAAGACTGCCACGTGTTAAACGTTTTCTGTTATCTATTAGAACCTACCTACCACCCCTTTCTTCGATTTTGTTATAATACATAGGCATTGTATCTAACAACTGTACCTACGGGAAGTGTGTTTATCGGTAGTGAGTGAAAGTTTTACCAGTTTGTAACCAAATAATGAAAAACGAATGCAAAATACCGGAGCTAACTGGATTAACTGTTACCTACCTATCAGGTATTAATACTAATAAGAATGTTCTAATAAGAATGTTAATTTTTGTCGTTTCTGCATTTAGAAATACTGCAAACGACCGCATGGTAGTTGTTGACAGATGTAATGCCAACTATGTATCTAAGCCATAAACCATCTCAGTCTATACTCATCATAGGCGCCGACCTTCCGTAGGAAAAAAGGGTTTTGCCCCATTTTTTAAATATCGAGCTAAAATTCTGGAATAACTTTTTTATTGCCTTTTAGGGCTCCATGAACACGTGGTTAAAATTTTTATTATATATAGTTAACCCTGTATAATAAAAAAGTGGACCCTTCATATGGCATAATGCCACTAAAGTAGATTAATTTCCTGAAAAATTGGTTTGGATAGTTAAGTTGGATGTTCAGTTGACGTTTTATACACTGCCAGATTTTTTAAATACCTGTTTAAAAATCGGAATAAGAAAAAACATTTTAGGTAGAAAACAAGAATAATAAAAACTACTAATAACAAATGAAATGTAAAGAACATAAAATAATATCTTTAGTTTATTCTGAGCCTATAAAAATTTAATATTGACAGTTATCTGAACAGTCAAAGGGATTATTAACTATTTTGTTTCTTAACATGAAATATTCCCTGAGTTTTTTTTATTGAAGAAAAGTTAAACTTTTTCACAGAATATTCGACTTTAAAAGAAATATTTCTGTTATACATCGGAGCTGCATACACTTTATCATTTAAAAAACCCCTTAAGAATAAGTCTAATGGATTAATATCCGGTGATCGAGCTGGCCAAGCAACAACCAATCTACCTCTTCCCATAGATCATATTTAAGCAACTTATAATTTCAACATGCATGCCTTGTACGGTTACAACAAACATACTGAAACAAGCAATGCCTATTTAGTCCTGTAATTTTTATAATTCCATAAAATAATCCTCATTAGAAAAAGTCAAAATATCCGAAAAACAAAGATTCTTAGTGAATTTCCTCAAGATCACTTTTTATAAAAAAATAGAATAAAAACTTAATATTTGTACTGAAAAAATACTTTTCTCCATTAGCGCAGAAGTTTAGGGGGTTCGGGAGTGAAGGAGAACCCCTACCTACGCTTCTGATTTTTGTTCAAAAAAGTTATACACGTCAAAATATGAACGATTACTGCAAATCAAGTTTGTAGGAAAATTATATATTTGTTTAGCAGATCAAAAATAAAATAATTTTATTAAAGTCGAACGCGCGTATTTGGAAAACGGAGTCTCATAGAGAAAAATGTTATATAGCAACGATAACTATTATTTTTTCATGTTCTACATTTTCCAAAGTTATGAACGGAAAATCGGAGACACCCTGTATAATGTAAAAAAATAATAATGACACTATCTCAAAACAATTTTTGAACTTCTGGAAGCTCTGAGTAAAAATGTCATTAAATTGGTGAGTGAAACAGCTAATGTTAAAAGTTTAAAGTAGATTTCATTACGAATACGTCGGAAGTTCAAAAGAAACCGCAAAATTCATTTTAATAAGTGCCATTAATATTGCAAACTATTGTACATAGTTCAATAAAACTTAAAGACTTTAGTACTTTTAACATAACTGCATTTACGTGAGGAGAAAAATATAATTTCCCGTACAGATCCAATCTATAAAACTAATAATAATAAACATTTTTGATATGATGCACCCCTGTATGCCCCTGAAACTGCTACCTAACATCGCCGCCGTCGCCCACGTTTGTATCTTGCAACATCGGCCCAGCGCGGCGTCTTCGCCGATTTGGCGTCGGTATGTCTAAAACGTGGGTGACTTCATTCACTAAACATCTCCCTCTCTGTTACTCATCGTTGTGCAATCCCAGATCTGCCTCCAGTACCGTCTCAAAACATACTGCCTCATCCGCCGTCCCACAGTATAATATTATTAAATTTTCCCCGGAGACGGCAGTTCTTCCTCCCGTGCCGTGTTTTCCTGTGAATTATTTAGGTTGCCCGGCAAAATATTAGGAGTATTGGAACAGGCAGGCATCAGGAAGTGTCTCTCTTCTGTGCATTATATATGTGTATTGCTGCTGAACAAACTGACGTATTTTTTAAATTGAATAAAAAATTCTGAATTTCATTCAAATTTGAAATGTAGCTTCTGTCTTTCCTTTTATATAAATGTGTATTCTTTTCTACTATAGGGTTTCACATGAAAATCCCCCCCCTTTTCATCGGTACTATTAGAGACACTAAAGAAGGTGTAAGAACGAAGTTGTAGGAACTTTGACATTTTATCTCTTTTGAATACTTTCTTCCCGGCTATGTACACATAAGGACACGGAGATATTTAGTTTTACAATATTTTATTATACAAAACTTACATTTCCTTAATGTCAATAGTAGAATATAAAATGTGCATGACATGGACTCGAACATTGCATGCACATGATGTTTCTTGAACGATTGGAAATGTCTGCTACAGTGGAATTTTCTTGAGCTGAAATCATGTACCATGAACACAACACTGCCTTTGATGGTCCTGGTTGCAAATTGCGTCTTATTTCAGCTAATGCACTGCCACAGGTTTTAAACACTTTATTAGATATTTCTGTTCTATGCGCCATCGATTCATCAACCTGCCCTTCAGCGACTGTTGATGACTTCCAACCATCATGTCTCTTAAGTATTCAGTGTCATCAAGTTTCCTTCAGATTCAACTAAAAGTATAGCAGACGATCTTCAAAATGCATTACTTGTATACGACTTAGCATCAAGTAGAACTCTACTCTATTAGGTATCTTATAAAATTGATTTTTACCAATACCTGATTTTTAGGCTTCCATGGCCAGTGCTGTAATTTGATACATGGTAATTTTCCGGGAACAGAGGTAATGCACATCCCTAGCATTAGCCTTGATTCTTTTAATAGGTACTCAGTAATAGGTCAGATTAGTTTGTACTTATTTAAAGAAATTTTAGTAAAAGCATTTACTTAATCTTTGTTCACTACACCCATGGTTGTTTATTATTGCTATTGTGTTAATTTTTTTCTTGAAGAAAGATAAGAAAGGAATGCCTCGTACTTATTTTAAATATGAATTTAGTACATAGTTTGCGATTAATACGACCAAACTTTGTTAAAATACCTTTTAACGTTTTATAAATTAACCATGGTATATTCCACGGCAGAAAGGGTTGAAATTGTCGAAATATTTTTCGAAAATAATCAGTGCGCAGAAAACTACTTTGCTGCCAAATTTAATGCATTAGTTGATCTCCACTAATAATCATGTATTAAAGTCTACTTTAAGCTTTTAATCAATAAATCTCCAAAACTACTGAACTGAAGTACATGGTATTTTACATCATTATAAAGGGAATTGAAAGGCCTTTAAAGCGATGTATCATTCGACCCCCCTTCCCATTTAAGATTTTAGGGGTGGTGCCATCCCCGCCTAGGAGGCTGCACGTGTAAACGTAATTTTATGCCAATTTTGTGTCCCCCTCGAAAACAAAATCGTCGGGTCTGAGCGTTTTTCAAAAAGAGCTGAGCTGCCAGAAAATGCCTCTGTTTCGTTTTGGATGCGCCACCCTGTATTTTTTACTTAATAAAAGACGCCCGCCATTCCTTCCGTTTCCGTTTGTTATAACGGTTTCAAGTCGAAGACCTTTATTGGGACATCAGGAGTGCCCCAAGGCTCCAATTTGAGGCCGCTTATTTTTGTACTGTTCGTAAATGATTTACCCTTATCTTTAAAATCAGATCATCTTTTGTTTGCCGTACTCGTATTTAAGCGATTGAATGATATCGTTGATTCTCAGGCTTTACCCAATTTATTCAATATACGTGTTCCGAGACCTAGCTCTTGTGAGAATTCACTGTTCTATTGTCGAAATGCTAGAACAACTAGTAATTATAATCAAATAGCAGATTAGTGCGATATATTTCATTGTTATATTAATTATTTGTTAAAAATTGTATCCAATTAATTCAATGAGTTGCTTGTAAAATTTCTTCGGGTTCCTTTCCGCGATGAGTCTGCATGGTCTTTAAAAGAACCATTTGTTTGACAACGTTTCGGTACAATCTCATTTACCATCTTCAGGTCTTCTTACTTCTGCTTCGCGTTACTACGTTCGGCTTACTGGAAGATGTTTGTACACTTTTTTATATACTTTAGTATGCTTTATATTATCTATTTGTTTTATCCTGTAAATGGAATATTTTCTGATGGGCAATAAATGCATTATTATTATTACTATTATTATTATAATCACTCATCTTAAGTTTGAGATTTAAAAACCTGTTTTCTTGTCGCATGTTTTCTTGATGCTTTACCTTTGGGAATATGTTAAAAACGAGTACTAATTAGTTTATATCTGACTGTTTGGCTTAGTTTGATTATTATTGAGCCCTAAACAAATTAAAAGTTAAATTGGAATACAATAATTGCAATAAAATTAGAAACCGGGAATCGAGTCGTATATTTGTACTCTTTGGAGTACGCTTTGTATTTACGTAGCGCTACTTTGGGAGTTGTTTTTAAGACGAGAACAGACATGTCTCCAGGCGGTTCACCTGAAAGAACAACAATTAAGGAACAACGGGGCGAACTACTTTATTAAGATCGTAAAAGTGGCAAGAGTGTGGCCGAGAAAGGGAACGGGGCCAATTGAGACCCAGCCCGGGAGAATATTGCTCAGATATTTTACATCTGGAGCGTGGAAAGCCTTTTAGGAAATCCAGCGTTCTATTTATAGAACTGTGTTGCGCCTGTCGCTTTCCTGTTATCATTTAATTCAAAGCCTATTGTTGGAAACCCATAAAACAAGAAAACCGCCTGGGTACAAAGCGAAGTGTGTCGTAAATTTCGAGGTATGTATAATATTTTCAGGATTTATAACAATTGGGGAGATTGCATGATTTTTGAAAGAATGTATTATTTTAATCGAAATGGCCTTTGTCCTAGACAAACAAGCGGTATCTAAAAATTTAGTTTGGCCACGCCTCCAGAAAACGATCGCCGCCACACTACAGTGTGCTTTGTGTGCTTTAGTTCATATCTGTATACGATTTCCATGCCATCGGACAATGCAGAACATACGTTTAGAAGAGTTATTGGTCATTTGTGATATTATTAGGTGTTATTGTGTTACATAGACATTGGTATTAAATAAGTTGCAAAATAGACTCGTAAAATGGGTTCAAAAAGTGCATTTCACCGGGCTAAATGGTAAGAAGTATTGGATTATGCCATTACATACGAATACAGCATACAGAGCCCAATATACCTCACCGTGCCAAAAAAATGAAAAGAAAAATATGGTATAGGGCGATAGAACGCGACGAAAGGAAGCATTGCAACATTGTTTGTGTGTGAAGACCATTGTTATGTAAGTTTAATTCGAAATACAGATAGGTTTAAGTTCATTGAAAAAATTAGAATGTAAAGTCGTAAAGAATCCATTAAACTTTTCTATTAAGCTAACAGAAAGAATACAAGGCGTTTAGAAAATCAATGGTAAGCTTTACATTTTCTCTTATTTATTGTGTTTCATTCCGGCTCCAAATAACATGTTTTGTATTTGCTCCTACCATTTACCGTAGAACGTTATTTGAGGTATTTATCAAATTTTGCTGTATCTGACAGTACATTATATTACCTGTTTTATTCTCAAAACATAATAGACAAGAGTAACAAATAAGGATTAAAAGTTTTTAAGGAGTAAATGGCAATAAGAATTTATTAAATTAATTAAAAAAAATATATATAAATCATTATTCATTATTTCTACTTATTATTTTTAAAAATTAAGACAAGTAGTTAATGTTAAATCGGATGGTATAATTTTATAAACACCTCAAGTAAAACCATCTAACTGGTTACCCAACAGCATCCATATTGTAAACAAGGGAATATCTTGTGTTTAACAATACAGTAAGTTTACCACATCACCACTAATGATTATGGCATTACCTACACAGTATCTACACTATGTATCTACGATCCGCAAAAATACAAGAAACAAACGCCTATTTACATCACTAACATTGTAACCTGCACTTGTATCCACGGAAACAAATTGCGCTGAACGGCGCTACGTGGTTTTCTTTATTCAATAGTAATTTATGTTAATATTTTAATTCTTATGTGATTATTGCTACCAGACATATGTTCTGACCTTTCAATATGTTTGAAAGATTACGCTGTAATACATTTCAAATCAATATAAAATTCATGTAACTTCCCCATTCCACAAATTAATGCAATACTGCTCTTCTTGTCAAATTTAAAATTTTATTTAAAGGTTGTGTTGTATACAGAGTGGTCCATAATGAATGGGTGTAGAGTAACTGTAGACATCAATATAATAGGCTGCTATTGGCGTCTCGGAAACCGTAAAATATACAGGGTGGTTCAAATTAGAAAAAAATTGCACCTCTTGATGGCCATTAAGATACACCAATCAGATCCAATATAGGTACTGTAAAAGAAACTGAAAATAGCGGTTTCAGATTTGTTAGGTGCTAGCATTATTATTACTCAACATAAAGTGCTGAAATTTGGTACAAGTTCTACATATTAATGGGCAGTGTGACCCAATTTCGTTGCAATTCCATGGTATCTAGGAAAATACAAGAGATAGAAAGATGCCGTTTTGAAATACAACAGTGAGCTACTTTTTTGAGAAACTTAAGATATCGTAATCAGAATGTTCATAGACCTCTTTGTTTGTGAGGTATTTTAAAAAATATATCAATATTTTATATTCAAAATTTTGGCGAAATTAAAAAAAAAGCTATTAAAAGAATGAGATATCGTATTGGTCAAAATTTCTTCTGATAGACCCTTTTACGTAGAGTTCAGTGGCGTACTTGTAATTTATCTACAGGATGTCTGTTTAGAAATATGAAACACACAATTTTTAAATAGAATATCTTTTCAAACAAATATACAGTGCTTTCGAAAAGTAACGAATAAATTCATTATTTTTGAAATTAAGAAATTTTCGAAAAAATCCCCTGGCACGTTGATTTTGTTTTTAAAAAAGGTACTTTTTGATATACGACCCACATTTGTGACGTCATCGTTGTTCGAGATATGACGTCATCGACAGTTTTTTTAAATAGTAACCCCCAATTTTGACCATGCCATTTGAAAGAGCGTGCCATATTACATACATCATAAAAAAATATGGTGTTACATAACAAAAATTTCAAGAAAATAATGTTTGAAGATTTTAAAATTAAATTGTTCAAATTGTGCACTGTTGGCTGCCTGACAGTAGCCAAGACGATTAATAAATTCTTTTTGGGCATTATCAATAACTTCAGGAGGTATACGATGTATCTCGTGACGAATTCTTGCTTTTAAATCTTCTAAATTAACCGGTCTAGTAACGTATGCTTTTTAAGTATCCCCACAAGAAATAATCTAGGGGTGTCAAATCAGGCGATCTGGCTAACCTCTCAATCGGCCCCCTTCTCCCTATCCAACGATTCGGGAACAGCTCATCTAAATAAGCACAGACAGGTGTGTATAATGGGGAGGTGCACAGTATTGTGAAAAAAACATTATTTTCATGAAATTTTTGTTGTAATAAAAACCTAATTATACGCATGATGCGAATTAATGTAGCTCCAAATGTTTTGAAACAGTGTATGTTTATTTTGTACTCCGGTAGGCCGGAATCGATACCAACGTTCAAACATGCTATTTTACTCGTAATCCCACAGTTCAATTCTAATTCCATACGAAATCGAAAACGTAATTTCCCAGTTGTCTGTTGGTTTTAATATGATACACACAACGGCAGACCGTCGATAAGAACCCCAGGAAACTCGGAAAACGAGTTTTCTTCAAAGCAGTAAAAGACAAAATAAATAAAACATAAGACGACTTAATATTATTTATAGAATATAGTGGTTAGTTGTCTTTACTTCAGCCCGATAAATTTTTATTGATACTTGGGGGGAATTCGGGCGTTTAATGAAAAGTTTATGGGGTATGGTTAAGCTCCACAGAAAGAATAAATACATTCTCGGAACCGCAATTTTACCATAGGGGACGGTAAATGATGATGTGACACGTTTTATTGTGATGGTAACGTTAAATAATTTAATTTCGTCATTTCATTTTCTCAAATTTTATTTCATTAATAAAACTGCTACGAATCAGTCAATACTCTTAAAATTTCAGCATTCCCAGACTTCCACCTCATTTAAGAATGTCAGAAATGATTCTAAGTAATTAATTAATTAATTTATTAAAATTATTTCTCCAACAGTGACATTAACTAATAATAGGACAAAGTATAGACAAAACAAGAATATAGCTGATGTGCAAAATATATACAGTCGAAAAAAATTAAATACAAGTACAATTCTACAGGATATAACAAAAAAGTAGGTCATTCCGTTAACTGCTTATTTTTAGTACTTACCTATATACAAAAATGACTCCCTTAAAAGATACGGGGTGTTGAAGCTGATTTTTTTAAATTGTTTTTCGCTGTAATTTCTTCAGATTTTCGCATATCACCTTGAAATTTTATAGAGATACTGGTTATTAACTAACTACTCAAGAATATTACTGTAAATGACGCTTAAAAAACAAACGTAGAAACGAGACGGTGAAAGGGTTATTTTATTCCACTCACTTTCTTCTGACGTACGTATAGGGACGATTTTCTAACGTCATAATGTAGAATTTTGTATAGAATATTTTATTACTCTCTATAATTTTTCGTAAAACTGTTTATTTTCGAGATAAATCCGATTTTTCAGAATGCAACGTTAGATATAATTGCAGCAAAATGAGTTGCACTTAATAATATTTTAAAAATTTCAAAACACAAAGGAACAATTTGTAATATTTTAACTTGCTCTAAAATGTTCTAATTTTATTCAGAATGTCTTTGAATATAGGTCCAGCCAGATGTGCTAGTTTTACACAAATAAACGTTTTTTAACGATGAAAATTTGTTTATTAAAGTAAAACAGCGATTTAAGAAACATATTAGTTATTAAACAGAAGATTTATAATACGATTTATTTGAAAACTGTAATTTTAACATTTTAATTCACTAATTCAACATTTTAATTGCACAAACCAGTTTACTACAGTCGATATGCTTTGTGATATCATTAACGAAAATTGAAAATAAGGGCGGGGCCAAGATTGGGACCCTGAGGTACTCCGGAAGGAGATCTAAATCCGTTGTAAGTAACGCAATGAAAAGAATTCAATAAATAACAAGTAAACAGCTTTATAAAATTTCCACAAAGCCCTTATACCTCGAAAATTTTTGCAGAAGTATACTATAATTTTATGTCTAGCAATATTCCCAAAAATTTTCAGTGTTATTTGAAAAGTAACAATTTTTATTAATGTTTTTATTTAGAAGTTTAACAAAATTTGATAAAACATCATTGGCCTGAAAAATCTACCAAGACTTTATACCTAAGAAAGGATGTTCTAGAAAAAATTCGCTATCGATTCAAAAATGCCTCATTTATAACAATTTTCTTTTATTTTTGTTCCCTAAGATTGCCTAATAAAGAAAATGCCACCATAATGGCACATCAGTATTTTCATACTATCCATTCTCCTCTAAGGCCTTTGTTAAGTATGACATATGGTGTAAATGTCGATGAGGCGTTAAATTTGACGAAAATTACTTTGAGGCGTTGTAAATGCAGTGGTGTAGTCAGATTTTTATTATAAAATATGTTCCAACATCACTCATTTTGTTTGATCCTCAAAAAAATTGAGAGGACTATGCCATGACTATTTTCAAAGTATATTTGCTATTATAATTATTTCACCATTTTTTTTGCCTGTTTTGTTCACCGTTATATACAGGGCGGTTCGTAATTAATGTGCCATAATAACAGTAGATTACAGATATTATCAAATTGATTTCATTGATTTCAAATTGATTTTTCTCAATATTTCAAAAAGTTTTAGAGACTTATTTGAAATTCGATATGGGCAGGTTTTTTTTAAGGACATATATTCAGAAACAGAAAACTTGCCTCTTGAAATTGAAAAAGCTGCTGCAACTGTAGTAGCTTTATTTTTACCAGATAAATTGAGAACTAAGTACGAACAATTTTATAAACGATTCACTGATTAGTGTGCATCTAAGAGTATAAAATATGAAGTAAAAGAAAAAGTATTTTTAGCATTTTTTAAAGAATTATCCAAGAAGTACAAATCATCTAGTCCTTGTTTTATTCTATGCTGCGGACATCAGTAAACTCAACAATTTAATTGCTTTTCTGAAAGAGCGATCAGTGGGATACAAACCGAAAAAGTCAAGAATACTAACGAAAGTGGATGTTTCAAAATTTTTACAAGAACAAAGGTAAGAACAAGAAAATGTTTACTATTTGAAATTCATAATTTAAGGTTGCCTTAATTATTGGAGTTTGAGGTGGTTGCAGAGTGGACGAGTTAACTAGTTAATTTGCTGTTAGAAAACGTAAAAAATGTCTAAGTAATATGAAAATGCCTCGCCCTGCGCCCTAGTCATGCCAATCATGGAAGATTTTTTGTTTGTTACAGGTTTGGTAAATGCATGAAACTTTTTTTTGGTATAAATACTTTTAGTGTAATGCCAAAGAAGACCATCTACTTCACTTCTAGTCAACACAGGAGCGGACCTTCTAACTATATAGTTGGAAGTCCAACACCGTGTGTGAAGAATATATTAAAATTTGAAAACAAGAAAAAAATCGCCACAAAAGTTCTTGGAGGAGAGATTGCCGTCATTGAAGCTACTTGAAGTACTTATAAAGAAAATTTAAGCATTGTTAATACAAATACAGACTGCATTCATCTGGTATTAATCTTACGAATTGCCAAAGTTGTATTAATATTTATAATAAGTAATTTATTTAATTTAATTAATCTATTAATTGTCAAATTGATAAACTTGTTCTTAATAAAAATAACTATTAAGCAGTGGTCTCTGTTTTTTAATATTTCGCTAGTGGGGTAATATGTCACTTTTATTATTCAACTGAAACAGTGCCAAATAAATGCTGGAATGAGGCTATTATAAAGCAGTTGTAGATAATAGCTATTTATGATATACGTGTTAAAATCACTTTTAACACGTATATCATACACCATTTTTTTCTACAAAACAATCGGAAAAACTTTAAACTCAATAAAAATAAGAAATCAAAAAATACCACACAGATCGCAATGTTTATGAACCAAAATTTTCGTAGCAACCAGTGCTGTTGTTAGTTACGGAAAAAACGCAAAAATATTGACAGCATTTTATAGTAATATTATAAGTATAATGAATAATCTCGATAATGAGCGTAACGAATCCATCCCTGCTGAAATCGAAGAAGCCGCCAGTCGAGCAACATTGGAATTATTGCCGGCGAAATCAAAGGAACAGTACGAAATCGCTTATAGACGCTTTTTGGAATGGTGCAACATTAAAAAGGTCCCTGGGAAATGTAACGAAAGTGTTTTACTGGCATATTTTGAGGAAAAAGCCAAGATATGGAAATCGTCAACGCTGTGTTCAAATTATTCCATAATCAAAACTATGTTAAAAATAAAGCAAGATCAAGATATAAGCAAACATTATAAACTTATTGCTTTTTTAAAACGGAAGGGTGAAGGATATCAAGCAAAAAAGTCAAAAGTTTTGACGAAGACGCATATCGACAAATTTCTCACAGAAGCAGAAGACGAAAAGTATCTGATGATGAAAGTCGCAGCAATAGTGGGTGTCTTCGGGTCGTGTCGCGGGGAGGAATTGTGTCAGATGACCATCGACAATATCGAATATTTGGTCACTTCGGTTGTTGTGACCATACCAGATACTAAAACGAAAGCACCTCGGACTTTCAGTGTTGTTGGTGAATTCTATTTAAACATTTTTAGAAAGTATATGGCACTCCGGCCACCCAACGCTGACCATAGACGACTTTTTCTTAAATATATGAAGAATAAATGTGTGAAGAATCCAGTCGGAATTAACATGTTTGGTAAAATGCCTGAAGACATTGCAGAGTTCTTGAATCTACCAAATCCTCAACTCTACACTGGACACTGTTTTCGTCGTTCATCGGCGACATTGTTAGCAGATTCTGGTGCAAATCTTACTACCATCAAAAATGACAATTAAAAAGCCCACTTTTAACAGTTTTGTAGAAAAAATATAATTATTTACATATTAGCATCATACAAACACGACAATAATTTTTAATAGTAAATAATTATCCGGACGTCTCACCTACCCTTTAATAATACCGTCGAGGGACACGATGCGGCGCTCTGTATTTATATCAGGCCTGGAGGGGGTGAAAAACATCCTGCGAACATGACACCATGGAAAAAGTGGCGATTGACAAGCCGATAACGATCAATAAAGATAAGAATGAAATATAAATTATTCGAGTCATGCAACGCTACAAGCCCAGAAATTTTTCCACAGCTACGACATGAAATTTATAAATAGAAGATAAACCCAAGGCTAAGGGTATAATTGCGCCACTTATTTATAAAAGTGGCGGTTCACTTTCAGCAATTGCCTTCCACTGCTCGATACTTTGTACCGGGTGAAATCAATGAATTTTAGCATTCTAGAAAGAAATAAGGATTATTTATTGTATGAAGTGTTATTCGACATACAGGGTGTTAATGAACTTACGTCCAAAATTAGCAAGGAGCAAACACTATCTCGAAAGTTTTCAGACAAAAATGTGTATTAAACTGTTTTGGAACCACTGTAATAACTAATAATTAGATAGGTTCAAAAAATTTCATTGCTTTTGAGATTTTGTGAATCTTAAGTATATTCATTCTGTATTGAAAAGAGTCTTACTATGTATGTATCTGAATTATTAAAGCTGCTTTTAATACCTACAGTTGGCTTCGTAAAATTGTATACGATAAACAAGTTTGGATAAAAAGAGCCACACATTATACGATTTGTCGTACTACAGGTTGTACAACACGAAGTTCATTCGACCGTTGGAACAACGGTTGGATAGTTAGTGGCGTTGTAGTACAATCTGCAGTACGACGCGGTTGTATCGTACGGCAGTAGAGCATGCAGAAAATCTGTAGTACAACGTGGTAGTACATATCCCAGACCAGATTGGATAGTTTGTGTGCAAGCGCTACTTGTCGAAACTATATCGCTCGTTGCAAATATACGAAATTTATAAAAATGGAAAATAATGAGAAGTTTTGGTCAGAATTTATTGAAATATATCGTAATCGTACATTTTAAATATTATTTTTTTAAACATTCGTAAATTGCCCAGCATGGAATTATTTAACCAATGAATTGAGGTGATATAGCTGTACGAAATTTAAGGTCTTCATAAGAATTTCCAGTTGCCAAATATCAGGGCTAATCGCGTCTCTAAACTTTGTATTTTGATGATTTTAGGGCGCACTAATTCTAACAATGAGTTAAAAATATCTTCATCCATTCGTAAGTAATTCTTGAAATCTGCTGGTTCATTGGCACTTACTTCACGTAATCTGTTCATATGGGAGTACAGTTGCCGGTGTTCCAACCATTTTCTTTTTTTTTGGGTGGTTCTTTATCTTCATTTAACAATGCTACCACAATTTCAGCAACTGCTTCTTTTGGCAAACTTGATGCCATCGCGAAGATGATAAAATAATAACGGCAAAACGATTTGTTATACAACACACACCAAACAGTAGTTTTAGTGGGGAAAAATTAAACCAATCTGTCGTTCCGACGGTCGAATCAACTTGGTGTTGTACAACCTGTAGTACGATGAATCGTATAATGTGTGGCCCGTTTAAAACATATATATTTTTTGTCACCTCTCTTATGTTTTTGCAAGCGAAATCAAGTTGAGCTTGTACGTTGATATTCTCAAATAATGCAAATCGTATTTGATTATCAATATTAGTTTTACCATTTTCATATTTTTTAACTTTCTCTCTTAAGTGCATGAGAATCAGATTTCTTCCAGATTTTCTCTCGTCGTGATCAAAATCGAGTAACACAAACGGAAAACAAAAAAAACATTTTTCTCCATAAATGCTGCTTCTTAATTATATTTAAATGTCTTTTATAAATTTTTCAATGTTTGTCCCTGGTAGGAAAGTTTACGAAATTTAGTTTCACCAATTTTTTATTAAGGTAAATAGTAAATTTAATTAATAATTATAAACTACACCGGCGACACAAACAAGAAACTTTCTTAAACAACACGCAGATGGTAAGTGCTGGAAGAACTGGAAGAACAGAAAGAAATCGGGCCACGTTGCTTTAGATGCAGTTGGACGGGCTGCACAGGAAAATGGAGCTTCGGTACGTTCACGTATTAAACCAGAATTTACAACGGATCCGATGTCGGCACGTGTTTACAATAGTTGAGGATTATACCGGGTGTTTATAATTATGCCAATTTAATTATTTGTTTCTGTTATTATTTGACAGTTTTGCAATTCTGCAGCGCTTGCCATTAAGTAGGCATTGAAAATAAGGTTATTGACTTAAATACGGTAGGCCAAGATTCAGATTGTCTGTCATTATGTCCTGGACGCTAGACTAGTTTTTTTTATTCCTGTCGGTATTTAAATACGGACAGCTTTTCAACCTTTCTTAATAATTTACTTTATTATTTGATCCATTGGAGTTTTGTAACTGCAATATTAAATATTTTTTAACTCAAATTTAATATGTTAATTGCATACTGACAGTAACCATCTGAAAAAGAGGTTTAATTTTTGTCCGGTTTATATGCATTTAAAAAATTTTTATATACTAATTTTTCCTTATCTTCTCTTAAAATTAATGGCGCCATAACTGAAGCACTCTGTATATTTAGCTATCATGTTACAAGAACTTCTATGTTATCTCCATACATAGTGTGTTATTTATTCATATTCTACGTGAGTAACTATTACGTTATAACTTTTAGAAGAATGAAAGATATAAAACAAGTTAGTGTAAACATATGTAATCATAATTATTAACAATAGCTATTTTTAGTAATGGTAAAATTAGAAACATATTTAATGAAGACAAATACGAAGAGAATAAGGAAGAACGTAGTGACAAAGAAAGTATATTATCTCATAACATCCTTCCAAAATACAATGATTATTGTATATTTTACATACTACATAATTTTGTTAGTGTATGCCAACCAATTACCTTCGCATAATTTCCTATGTTTGAAAAGATAATAACACGCCTACAACGCAGAGTCTCTACTGGGGTTCATAGAGAATTTATATCTTCCTTTATGGTTGGTTATGATAAAAAATATACCCTGACTATACCAGAGTAATTTCAGGAGCTACCTCGATCTTGTATTTTGCGCACATTGAAATATAAACAGGGAATATAATATTCCCGCAGGGCTTGCGGTGTTTGCGTAGCAAGCTAGCAAGTGTATCCAGAAATTGTTTATTTAAAGTAAACTTGAATCATTTGTAAACGGCTGGGAAAAAATCGTTTTAGTAAACAACACAGTGGGCAAGATCCGCGGATGAATCGTACATAACGCAAATATCAGAGGCGGATTCAGAACGCGTTATTAATTATTATATTTCGCATTTGGTCTCCAATATATATAACACACTGTAGTATATTCACGTCAGTGAGGTGTCCACAACGTTTTTAAAGAATTTTCCCTCTCTCCTCCGGTATATCTCCCAACTCCCCCCCCCCCCCAGCTCACTCCCTGCCGGCTTCCCGCACCTCATTATTCAACGTTGTGTGAAGGTGTCCGCATGTCTACAATTTTCAACCAATGCGAGTAAACAAAATGCCCAAGAGAAAGCGTGAAAAGGTTTCTAAACGGGTGAAAAAGCCTAAGAAGGACAAGAAATACAAATATAAAAAACTATTACATAAATTGATGAGGGAAATGTCATCGTCCAGCTCCTCTGAAAGTAAGTAAAAATTTAGATATCATATTTTTAGGTTGAATAATATTGGGATAACTTCATACAATGCTGGATACGCAATAACCTTGCTTTATGCAGGCTATGTAAGAAAACGTTCGTACTGCGACTATATGTGGCACAGAATGTTTCGTATCACAGCGCAGACAGGAAACCGAAGCTGGCTCGGCAGTGCACCTGGGCTGCCGCAGCGCGCATCGCTATGATGGCGGCCACGACCCATCGAGCCAGCAAAAAATTATTACATACAATCCCGAGCGTTATCGCTCAGAGGAATTTTATGGTTGTTTTTTATTAACATTCAACTAGAATATAATAATATATATAGTTAAAATGTATTATAAACTAGACAAATTATCAGGCTTCGAATTTTTCGACCTGACAATTTTATAGTGATATTACACAGGGAGCCAAAATAAATAAATAAAAAACCTCTCCGCTTCCAGGTGAAACCGAACAGTCTACCAGCACCTCACAAGAGGACAGGTCAGATTCAGAACCCAGGGATATTTCGGTAGAACCCATGGAAATGGACACAAATTTAGACAACCTTTTAGGCTCTAACCCTGATGGGAGCGGAGCAGTGGGACCCCCATTAAATGAACAAATCTGGGCACGTTGGTCTTCGTACATTACAAAAGGCCTAGATAAGGACCAGTTAAAAGAGTTACATCAAAAATATTTACTCCCGTCTAATGCCGACTTGTTACAAGCTCCGCAGGTCAATCCCGAAGTTCACATCTTGCTCTCCAACGAACAAAGGAACACTGATAACTACCTATCTAAAATTCAAAACCACTTAGGGAAAAGCTTAGCCAGCCTAAGTCAGGTTTTAAATGAACTAATAGATAAACCTGAAAAATCGGATGAGACAAAAATCTTAGTAGACACAGCCAAACTAATGGCTGAAAGCATCCATGGACTAAGCATCCACAGGAGATTCTTACTTTCTCCTAAACTCTCCTTGTCTGCCAAAAAAGTCGCCCAGGAGTGTCCATCTGGAAATCTTTTATTTGGAAATGATTTCCAAGAAAAGTGTAAAGCAGCGAAAGAAGTAGAAAAAACCAGCAAAGAAATTAAGGTATTCCCCTCGATTTCTTTAAACTACAAGCAACGCAACTTCAAAACCAGGAAGAAAGAATCAACCAGCAACAGACCCGGTTGGAAAAGACGGCCCCAAACGATACAGCGAGAGCGTCGACATCGAAAGGACTAGTGTGCACTGAGGTAGGTAGGCTGGCAGGGAGATTGCAACACTTTATCCCTGAATGGGAAAAAATTACTAACAGCACTTTTGTTTTAAATAACATTAGAGGCTACAAAATACCCTTTTGCGCCAGACCAAAGCCAAAGAAAACACACAACGCCCGTTCATATTCTCTAACGGAGAAGGCTATATTAAACAAAATTATTCAAGATTTATTAAACAAGGGTGCCTTAAATTGTTGTAAACGAGAAAAAGGGGAAATTTTGTCTCCCTTTTTCCTTAGGCAAAAACCAAATGGAGACTTTAGATTCATACTGAACTTAAAGCATCTTAATAAACATATAAATCCTCCACATTTTAAATTAGAGGATTATAGGATGGTTCAGAATTTGATTTACAAAAATTGTTTCATGGCATCTTTAGATCTAAAAGACGCTTACTTTTTGATACCCATTGTTGCCTCTCATAGGAAATATTTAAAGTTCTATTTTGACAAAAAAATATACGAATTTACCTGTCTGTGTTTTGGCCTCAACATAGCCCCGTACATTTTTACCAAAATTATGAAACCCGTAATTCACCATTTAAGACTTCAAGGGATATTATTAGTAATATATCTAGATGATATTTTAATTTTTGGTAACACATTTCAGGAGTGCCATGACAATATTTTTAAAACAAGTAAAATTTTGGAAACTTTAGGCTTTGTCATCAATTTTGAAAAAAGCCAATTGATACCCTCACAACAGTGTAAATACTTAGGTTTCATTTTCAATTCTGTTGAAATGTCACTGTCCTTACCTTTAGTAAAAAGTCAACATTTACAGCAAATGTTACGTTCCTGTAAGAATAAAAAATATTGTAAAATTCGCGATTTAGCGAAGCTTATAGGAACTTTAGTTTCTGTATGTCCAGCTATACCTTATGGTCGTTTTCACATTAAACTATTAGAAAGACACAAATACCACTGGTTAAAAAAGGAGGGGGGAGACTATGGTAGATTCATGCTTCTTCCTAAAGAATTATCTTGTGAATTTGACTGGTGGATACATACATTAAATAGAAAACCTAAACAATATTTCAAATCTAAGAATTTTGTTATAGAAATTTTTACGGACGCGTCTCCAACTGGCTGGGGGGCTTTTGCAAATGGCGAACGAGCCCACGGGTTTTGGTCTATTAAACAGTCTAGAAAACATATAAATTTTTTGGAGTTGGTAGCTGCTTACTATGGCTTAAAATGTTTCGCTAAAAATAAATTCAATTGCCAGATATTACTTCGTTTAGATAATACGACCGCTATCTCCAACATAAACCGTATGGGAAGTGTAAAGTATAAACATTTAAATTCCATCACTTCTAAAATTTGGAATTGGTGCGAAAAAAGGGGCATTTTTATATTTGCGTCGTACATTAACTCTTATGATAATGTAGAAGCAGATGAGGAATCACGATCTACAGCTATAGAAACAGAATATTCATTAAATACAACTGCTTTCAGTGATATCAAAAAACAATTCGGCACACCAGAGGTGGACTTATTCGCTTCTCAATTAAACGCTAAATGCCACACATATTTTTCTTGGCGGCAAGACCCTGATTCCTCAGGGGTAGATGCTTTTACAATTTCATGGACAAATATATATTTCTACGCGTTCCCACCTTTTTCATTAATACCTCGGGTCTTAAACAAAATAATTTTAGAAAAAGCGACAGGGATATTAGTTGTTCCTTACTGGCCAACACAGGCGTGGTACCCTCTGTTCAAAAAATTAGTAGCTTCAAATTTAATTTTCCTAAAACCATCAAAAACACTCTTGTTATCACCTTTCAGGGAACCTCACCCCATGCACACAACCCTTACCCTGGCTGTAGGGAAGCTTTGCGGCAAGCTTTCCAGTTGAGAGGTGCCCCCCAATCAACAATTTCAACATTGCTTGCATCTTTAAGTGAAAGCACGCAGAAACAATATAGTTCCACTTATGTGAAATGGTGGAAATGGTGTAATGATAAGAACATCCTCCAATTTCACCCCTCCACAAAAAACGTAATGGAATTTTTACAACAAGAATTTGAGATTGGCGCTTCTTTTACAGTTCTAAACACCCACCGTTCGGCATTAGCATTGTTATTTTCCTTTTCAGCAGACGAAAGTTACCTAATTAAAAGATTTTTAAAGGGCGCATTTCGAATTAAACCAATTTTTCCGAAATATAAATACATTTGGGATCCGAGTATTGTACTATCGTATATAGAGAAGCAAAACACTCAAAGCTTGACTTTACCTAATTTAACCCTAAAATTAGTCACTCTTTTAGCGCTCACAACTGCGCAAAGAGTGCAAACCTTAACAAAAATTAACATAGATGATATACAAACACAGGGTGAAGAAAGAATAGATATCTTCATCTCTGAGATTATAAAAACCTCGGCGCCTACTAGGAGGCAACCAGTTCTTTCATTTCCTTTTTTCGTTGAAAAACCAGAGCTTTGTGTTGCAACTACCCTGCTTCGCTACCTAGAAGTGACAAAACCTTTCAGATCAGCAGATAAAAAACAACTACTTTTAACATCTAAAAAACCTTTTCACCCTGCCACTTCGCAGACAGTAAGCAGGTGGATAAAAACTGTTTTAAATAAAAGTGGAATAGACACAGAGGTTTTCAAGAGTCATTCAACACGACACGCATCAACTTCAGCAGCGGCTCGGGCCGGTTTACCTATTGATACAATTAGGCAGGCGGCAGGGTGGACCGAAAAATCACAGGTTTTTAACAAATTTTATAACAAGCCAGTTATTGATAGTTCAAGCTTTGCAAAGTCTATCGTTACTATGCCAATGTAAGATTTGCTAGGTTTAATGGTTTAACTTCTTTACAATTAAAAACACTTAACTTCGTTAATTTTAAGTTTTGGAATATTTATTAATTCTGTAAAAAAAAAAAAAAAAAACGTATCAATTTTACTGTTTCATTTCTGAACTTATTGAATAAAATTTATGTTTTATTAATACATACACTTGATCTTAGATCGTTAGTTACTTTAAACATCTACAGTGTGTTATATATATTGGAGACCAAATGCGAAATATAATTAACGGATTAAACGACTTACCTTAAGGAAGTTCAATCCGAATTATATGAGCTTTTGGTCTCCAATATATATATACTCCCTCCCAACCCCTTATAAACCAAATAAATTAATAAATAAAATAGCCCACTTCTAACTGATCTAAGCACAACATTGAATAATGAGGTGCGGGAAGCCGGCAGGGAGTGAGCTGGGGGGGGGGGGAGTTGGGAGATATACCGGAGGAGAGAGGGAAAATTCTTTAAAAACGTTGTGGACACCTCACTGACGTGAATATACTACAGTGTGTTATATATATTGGAGACCAAAAGCTCATATAATTCGGATTGAACTTCCTTAAGGTAAGTCGTTTAATCCGTTAATTTTATTTATTTTATCAATTATTTTTTAATTAGTTTCAGTCCCAGTTGTGTTTTAAAATTATCTAACCAAAAATATTTAAAAACATGGATAACAATGTCTAAAAGTAACATTTCGGCTGGTAAAAAAGCGTAGAAAGTAGAGAGGCTGTGTCCTAAAAATTACTACGTGCTGCATAGTAGGACTGGTTTAAAAATTTTTAGTCTCCTTGTGATGCATCGAATCACTATAGAATCAAGTTTAAACGAAATTTTATATAATTTGTGGTAATTAATGTTTATTCTTTCATCTTCATCTTCATGCTGGTTCAGAATTGTGTTAAATACAGGTAGAATGATAATATAGTGATACGGAAGCTCACCTACCCTTTTAGTTTGTTAATTATGGTCCTACTTCAATTTCAATAATATGTATCTATATTGAAACTCAGTTTTAGGACTCTTTTGTTGCGTATTCCCAAATTATCAGGTTCTTGACTGAATATATTCCTAGACCATTAAATTCCTGAGATATCCCTTTGCTCCACAGTTCCAACACTAGATGGATCTTCGTCTCCTGTACATGGTTAAATCAGCGATCCCGTCCTTCATAAAAGTTATCCACTAAATCCTGCAGGTCCTTCACAAAGCCTTCTTTATTCTTTTGGATTCCTCGCTGTTCTCCAGTCTGAAGTGTAATTTGCCTTGTCTTACATTGACCGCTTCTAAATGCTTGCCGAGAGGCTTCGATTTCCAGCGCCAAAACTAGAGCTTCTAATATATTTTCTGTCTGGCTTTAATGCTTGATTAATCTCGGATTCTCGCAAACCATGGATGAAGCTGCTCACTGTTTGCTGTTCTTGGAAATCTACCGGTGAGATGGAGCAAGCTAGCCTCACCATAAGTGCTATATCTACATCAAATTGCTGTATGTTTTCATCAAAGCGTTGTCTTACGCTTGGTCAGCGTATTGTAGATGAGCTTCAACATACCTCATTTGCAAGCAAAACTTCTTCAGTGTTTGATAATCCTTTTGTTTGTCATCAGCTAGCGTTCTTAAAAAAACTATGGCTTCCCCCTGCAGAGCCTCTATTAGTAAGGTAGCCTCTTTCTGACCAGTTGTTTGTCAACGTGACTGGCATGAACTGTTTAAAGTAAAAAATGTTCCATCATACGTTTCTGTTACTTTCAGTCTTAATGGACTGCTACGCGGAGAACTGGGATTTCAGATTTGTAAGCTCATATTCTAATTTATTTATACTTTCTTCTACAACTTGAACTTCGACGACTTCATTCTAAAACTTACTAACACCTTCTTCTACGACCTGGTTCTCATTCCCCAATAGATAAATTTCTTCTGCAACGATTTCTTCCAACTCTTTGAGATTGATTTTAATTACTTATATTAACTTTTCATTATTCACTTCATTATTTTTCATTTCATCTAAACTATTTCCTCTTGATTGTTCATTTCCTCTTTACTGCTTTTCAAATCTTCCAGCATTTCATCTTGGCTTCATTTCTTTCTAATTTCCATTAATTGCTTGAATGTTGCCTCCTTTGGTCTTATTTATAATCAGTTTTCACTCAAATTTCTTCTCTGTGATACGTCGCATTTCTGACACCAATATAACCTCTACGTTAAGTTAGCCTTGAAATAATTCACGTGGAAAACAAACTTAATTGTCACTACTTGACTACACAACAAGTAGGTACTTCAAACAATTCACAACTGTCAAATTTTTACCTTAACGTTTCTATCAATCGCATTCGACTTCTCAATATAAACTAACTGACGATGCTGATGCATCTCGAATCAAATGGAATATAGCCTGGAATGTTTTAGAAAACGCCAAAATTCAGCGTATTACAAAAATTAGAAATTCGAAAGCAAACAGGAACATAATTAACAAATTAAAAAGGTAGGTGAGCTTCCGTATCAATAACTTTTGTTCGATTCTTTAATTTTCATTAGGATTAAGATCTATACTACACTAGTTAATTTACTAAGAAAAAAATGATGTTTTTGAAGCATATTCTGGTCTTTATTCCATCATCTGAACAAAATCAATGGAAAAATACTTTCCCTTTCAAATTTGATCGCATTTAATATTGATCCAAATACCTTCGACTGGAGGTAGTATACTTTTTTTTTACTTCATCTCGGGCTAATAATCCAAATTTCCCTTTTTGCATAAAATATGGATAATCTTGAACAACATTTTGTGTAACGTATTAATTTATAATCATGCTGGGGCACGGAAAACTTTTCTAACATCAACAAATCCATGTTAATGATGTAACCCTTCGTTTCTGAGTAATTCTGCAGTTTAAGAAATTTCGCCTAACTTTATGGATAATCGTGCCCTCCAGAATATTAAAACATGCCGGATTATGTAATGTTCAAAGTACTCCAACTTGTAACTTCTGCAAAAACCAACATCATCGGATTAGGGAACCGGTCGAATTTTTTTATTGTAGAACAAGCATTCGCCAGTAATCTTAAGAGTTTCGTGTTCTTATGAATATCTGATGATAATTGGTGGGGTACATAGAAGGTAGGAGCAAAATGGGGATAAAAACAGTAAATTCAGACCATCGGTTAATATTTCCGTTATACTTAAAGTAGCTGAGGTGTACTTATATTTCTGATGCTTAAAAAACATTTCAATTGTTGTCTTTATCTTTATCTTCTTTGTGGAGGACTTCACTTTGACTGATGGTAGAAAAAATTGCAGCTAATCGTTTTGATTGAAGTATCTTTGTAATATTTTGGGCCAATGAAAATATGAAACAGAAACTAGATGATTACATAAGAGTTGTAATAGACAAGAAAAGTAATTAACAAGAACAACTGATTACAACTCAATGCACAATTTTAAAAATTAAACTAGATCAGAATCACTGTCACCAATTATAAAAAAAGTTTTGAATTTTATTTATTTTCTAAGCATTTAAATATTAAGTGAAAAATGTTTCCTTTTGCTTTTTCTAGAGCATTTTATCGTCCACTTATTCAAATCGTGATATTTAATGTATTTCATCACATGCATGTAGGAAAAATATAATCTTATCTGGATTGACAACATTTTTTTCTTCATCCGGATCTATATCTTAAAGATGTTTAAGATTGCTTCCACCTGCCTCAATGCAGAGCCTGAATTTACGTGGCCATAAGGAGGTACAACAAGTTAATAAGGAGCTACTGTTTTCAATTCCAGTCCAATTTGGCCTAAAATTTCAATTCGGTGTAAAAGTTAACCCTTATATATGCCCCCACAACAGAAATTAAACGGATTTAACTTTGACTTCTAAAAGGTCATCGATACGAAGCTGACAAGAGTTCTCTCTTCATAGTAAAGTGTGGTGGAGTACCTACTATCCAGTTGAAGCCACAAGGATGAATTATTTTGTATATAGTAATTTCCAGTTAAACGATAGGTAGAAAAATTGTTCCACCATCTAATACATTTCCCATACCAGCCGATATATTAACTGAAAATTAGTTTGTTTAAAAGCAAGTCAATTTCCTGTACTTCAAATGCGCCAGTTATAGATGTTAGTGACGGGTAAAAGTAGTTTGATCTGCCACAGGAATATGGCTAATAAGGTTTTGATACTGTATTCGTAGGTTTTTACAGTCGCTGTCAATTGATCGATGTATATATTGTATATTATATTGGTCTAAAAGCTCCTTTAATTAATTTATTTACATAATAGACCTCAATATGTCCAAAATAATACAAATCAAATTATTGTTTAGCATCTAATGTACCTCAAGGATCTAACGTAGGCCCATTAATTTTTATTATCTTGGTAAATGATGGTTTAAAGTGTGATAGGCTATTATTTGCTGATGATCTTAAGTTATTTTGTGAAGTTAACGATTTGAGCGACTGTGTTGCAATCCAATATGTTTTATTGAAAATTGGTGTGAGGTTAACAAACTTGAAATTAACATTATCAGGTGTAAAGTCCTTTTTCTCGTAAACTTTCACCAATTGAATATACTTATACTTTCAATGACAATAAACTTGGCGTCGGCTGAATGGTTACCGCGTCGTCTAAGCTTTTGTACTAGTCGGTGCGATAAGATTAATTAGTTCAGTGTTTAGGTTGACTGTTTGGCTAGTTTAGGTACGCTGTAGGTTTTGATTTTACAATACCCAAACAACATGAATAGGAACGAAGAATTGATGATTAGTCATAATAACAAACAAGTAAACCAAAGGGTACCTGAATCAGCCATCCATAACACGCTTGAACCAGTCAACCTACATACTGAATTAACCAACCTTGACGGACCAAATAGTATAAAAGCTCTCGGCATAGACACCTCCGTAACCATTCAGATTCAAGAAGCTCTGAAGAAGCCAGCTGTTAAATATGTCGAAACGTCTGCAGTTAAGCATCAACCACGGAAAACCTGTCCAGAAAGTGTGCACCATTTTGATAGATACCTGTAACAGCCATGCTTAAAAAATTCTGGGGTTGTATTTCTTGATTTTTTTAAATTATGATAGAAGTAAAACTGATTTTCACGAATAGTAGATATACCTTATGACATAATGGGAAAGATGAGTTATTCAGAAGACCGTGGACCTTTGACTATGAATTTGTTTTTAACATTTCTGTTACTTACCGTCTTATAAAACATACATGCTCGTCGGTCTTCGTCCTCCGCGGAGGGACAGTCTATGAAGCCGTCACAAAGGACGTGGTCGTCTATGCAGTGGTACCTGCCTTGGAGGTCAGGCGTGGGGCAGGCGAACCGCTCCATGCCGTCGTCTGCTGGGGGGCATTCTGAAAGAAAAAAAGTATGACGTTAATAACGTTTAAATTGGAATTTTTTATGAATAATAATGAAGGTGTTCTTAAAGTGTTATTTCACTCATTATTTTTCAATAAAAATGACATAGTAATCAGAAGTAATGGACATTGTTTAAGCGCACGAAGAAGCAAGGCACAACTCGCAAGCGGCTTCTCATATGTATGCCCACTTATTTCCTAATAAGCACGTGTCAAAACATTTACTGCAGTTGTTCTACATGGACATGCTAATGAAGTTCAAGACGTGGACAAGACGGAGGCGGGTTAGCCTCCAAAAGATTTTAAATGCTAAGCAAGAAATTTTTGACTTCATGAAAGATAATCTGCAAATAAGCACAACGTATTTAGCCAGTTATCCTCAGTGTCATATTCAACAGTGAGGCGCATATTGGATGAGGTTCAACTATACTCTTATCACATCCAGAAGGTCCAAACATTGCTGCCTACAGACTACCCCTTAAGGGGTAACATCTTCATAATACGCACGTTTGAACTGATGAGACGCAATAATTCAGAATCACTCCTAATAGTATTTTTCATAGGTATTTTTTGCAGGGATTGTCGACGATCGGAAGCTTTCGGAAGTTTGGGTATTTTTGAAGCACTACCCACCTCCTTTTACCCACCATAGGACAAACCGTGCTGATTTTTTTTAAATCTTCAAAAATATCATAAAAAGATATGGGATTGTGCCACATTTCATTAAATCATCTTATGTGCCATTGCATTACCTTCACCTTTTGTTTCTTTACGCTGTTTTGGATTTCAAACCGATTAACAACATCATTGATTTATTTGATCAAGTGCATTTTTACATATTTTAAGGAGACCATGCAAAACAATAATAACAAAAAGACGTCATCTTATTTAATATTGTGTATTGTAAAATTAAGCACATTTTTAAAAAAGATTAAGTTTTAATAATGGCCAATATGGTTTACATTTATGGCCTTGCAGATGGAAATGGTACTGAAGCTAGACGAATTTATATGGAAAGATTTCCAAATCCAAAAATGTTTTTCAACGTCTTTAGCAGTTAGTCTCATTTCAGAAAGGTCCAATTCTTTGAGTGTAAACGCCTGAGTTGGAAGAAGTTATTCTATATAAAATTGAAGAAGACTTAAATATTAGCACTGTTATAGGAAGATCGGTGCAAATCTTAATGTGAATCATAAATTAGTTTGATCCGTTTTGAATCATCAACAGTTATACCCGTATCACATACAAAGGAATCAGGCCTTACTGCTGCAAGACTATCCTGTTCGCCTAAATAAAATGTTGTCTTTATCGCTGGCATATTGTTTACCGACGAAGCTTTTTCCTAATGCCATAATGGAATCTCGATTTCAACATTAGTTTTTTTTGAATGTATGAGTGGGTATTACTGGAAATTTTCTTGTTGGGCCTTATTTTTTACCAAGAACTTTAACCGGTGCATCCTACAGACTTTTTCTTGGACATGGTAAACATTTCCAAAATTTGTTATAATAAATCATAGTAAAGTAATTTCATGGTCAATTAATTATTTTGTTATTATTTTTAAGTAATATAATGATTATCCTAAAAATGCATTTGATCAAATAAATCAATTTTGTTGTTAGTCGATGAGGAATACAAAAAAATATAAAGAAAAAGTGAAAATAATGCAATGGTATTGATGTATGACGACCTATTTTATTTGTAATACACCACCCTCCAACACCGGTAAGTTGGTATTTTTTTTATTTCATACCTACTGTCACAATAAATATGTACACAGAATTTATCTCAAGCGGTTTAGAAATAAAAACTGTTTTTTTTTAATTTTTGACAGGCTGTAGCTGGACAATGGCTGTTCTAATACGCCACATTTATATAACAGAAAACTATTATCTTGTCGAATAAATTGTGAAACACTCAGTATAACATTTACAATTAGTACGTATTCTGCCTCACTGTGGACTCTACCTTCCCTTCTCCGTTGATCCCCGACAAAATGCGCCTTGCGCGCATGGCAATCATTATCCGAAGAAAGAGCTGTCACTTGGAGAAAAATATGTTCACGCCAACAACAAGGAAGACATCCTGTTGATCTTCCCGGCGGTAGGTGGAAGCCCCCCGCGGCGTAGCGCCTGCCAGTGATGGCCTCAGATGTCATTAAGAGGCGTTGGAAGCGACACGTCCTGCGGTAACACCATTCATCGATCTCTATTATTAACCTGTACGAGGTATATTACAGGGCTGAGGTAAATGGGCCGAAAACGATATTTCTGCTTTTCGGTTACACACGTATGACACGTATGCGATTTGAAATTATTGATGTCTACACGGCGAGCTGGTTTATTATAGACGTTCATTTTGGGTGCTGGATTATATTGTTAGTACAGGATGTTACGAGTATGATCTCCATTTCAACAATTTTATTTTTATTTTTAAATGAAGTAGCAAGAATGAGACCACAGATTCCTTAGGTGAAAATAAATCGACATTAACATCGTCATTATTATTATCGATTTACTATCCTAAAATCCACATTATCTGCCAAGAATGATATTGATTTAAGCAAGTTAAAGAATTTGACGGTATCTGCAAAGAAGCAAGGAGTTGGATACAAGCCTAAGAAATCAAAAACTTTTTCGCAAGAGGAAATATACAGTCGATAATGACACATACTTATTAAAAAAGGTAAATTCTGTACATACCTATTCATTATTGTAAAATTTGTGACTTAAAAGGAATTTTTTATTATAGGTAGTTCCAATTATTGCAATTTCTGGTGTCTCCAGACGTGGCGAGTTAGCAAAAATGAATGTTAAAGATGATGAGGACAAAGAATCCTTTTTGACTATTCCTGATTGAAAGAGAAAAACGAAGAATCGAACTTTTACGATATAAGTATGTAGTTTTGAAATCTAGAAACGAAAATACACCAGCACGATTAGTCTTAAAATTTAATAAAGGCAAGTGTTTTAATCAAGTGATAGGAATTAATGTTATTGCTAAAATACCAAACGATATTGTTAATTATCTACCTACCAATCTCAGACATAGACATGCTATCGTGGTACCTAGACACCGATTGGCAAAGTCAGCTAATGGTCCATTTGTTATGGTACCTAAAATATACAGGGTGATTCAGGTTTAATCTTGATAACTTCAGGAATCGATATAACAGGTTAAAATAATATTCATTTGTGATATAAACTTATTTCCTAAAAGTAGAAATTTTTGTCTCGTTTTTCCCTCATAACTTTTGAACCACTTATCCGATTTAAGTGAAATTCGGAACACAAACACGCCTTATGATCTTACAGAAGCTTCTTAAAAGCTTCTTAAATTTGAACTACCTACCCCTCTTCGAAGTGTATTTTGTATGCTACCCCCCTCTTACTTTATTTCAAAACTATATAAAACAATTTCAATAAAACATCTACACATCACTTTGACCTGATTAATTTAGAAACTTTTTCGTCTCCTGTTTTTTTTTCGACGTTTGGTCTTGTTTCTGAGATATTCAAAGAAATTGGTGACAGTAGCTCTTTTCCAACACAGCACCTGACTAGTTTGAAACCTGTCCGAAGCAGTCAGTCAGTTTAATATTAGATACAACTCCGCTGCAGTAAGTCGGTGAACGATTTGGCTATCCACTTGGGACAGGTTTCCAACCAGTCAGGTGCCGTGTTGGAAAAGAGCTATAGTAGCACCAGTCGCGTAAATTTCATTTAACGTTCTATACGGCGCGTGAATTTTTTGAGTGTAGTTTTCTTTGTTGTTTGTTATCTTTTAGGTATTCTACAAATTGAATTTTAAGTCAATGATTGTGTGTCATTGTTATTTATTTTGTTATATATTTGTACAAATTGTTATTGTGAAATTTTATTGTATTTACTTGACTTTGCATTGTATTATGTCTCAGGAAATAAAACATATTATTATTATTAAGGTGCCATTTCGGCTATTTTATTGGTCCATGGTAGAGGTGATATTAACAATTGAAGCGACACGGAGGATGGAAGAGTTCTACAGTTGCAGAAGGATACATAGATAATAATAACATCATCCAAAAAACTTAAAACAAGTTAGAAAATTTTAAATAAGTCATCAAATAATGTACAAGTAATTGAATGTAGCAATCGCAGTGATGAAAATTTTACCATATCAGAATATAGTCCTAATGTGCTTTCTGGATTAGGAATTATTATTAAAAATTGTAAAGACTGTTCTTTCAGCATCCAAATTAAGAATGCTAACAAATGAATATCTTATCTTTGTTCTAATTGTTATAATTAATGTTCTCCTTGTAATAAAATTAATAATTGAGAAGTTTTATTTTGTTGAGCGATTGTAGATAAAACATTATTTGTATGTATTATGAGCAAAAAGTAACATTACTGCTTGGGGCTCCAAGCTCCAACTTTCGTTTATCAGTTTTTTAAAATACTGGACAAACCTATTTAATTTTTCCTCCATATCCCAGTTCTGCTCTGATCCCCACAAAAATACCACTACGTCACGTCCCTTATAACAAATGACACCGGTAAATTAATATTTGGTACACAAAACAACGTGCGAGGTGCAAATATTTTAACGAAACATCGTTAGGGGAAATTTATTGCCCCGAAAAATATTTATTACATCTAGACCCGCCTCGGAGCGGTCGTGTTTTCGATGTTGTCCGGCGACGCGGATTTCAGGAGCGCCATTCATCAGTCGGGCCTGAAATATGAATCGGTCACGAAGTTTTGACGTCAGCGTCGGCGCTTCCATGCGCTCACATTAATTGGTCATCGTTAGGGAAATTGCCCTGTGTTTTCCGCTCCATTCCTTAATGTACGCGAGGAGGCCCCCCGCTATTATTGCGCATTTCCAGTCTAATTTTAAAACTAACGTCAGCCCGCGCCGGGCCGGGCCACCGGCAGGTGTCGACGGGGCCGGCGTCGGTATCCGCGCGCCCCATTGGATGCGCGGACGGGGGGTGCAGGCCACGCGAAGACGCGGCTGTCCGTTGGGAACGAAAATATTTGGTTTGACTACAGGTAAATACTCACATGCGTGAGTCCACGTTAAGAGGTCGTCTTTTGGTATGATTAGCGGCATGACAAGAATATAATGTGCATATCTGTAAGGTGGCTAGTAAATTATTATTTTTGTTTTGTTTTAGGGACCAGCAACAAAAGTATTCACTTCCTAGTAGCTAAAGTTGACACAAACAATAATTTTTGTTTAACCATATTGATATTAAATATACAGTATAAAAAAAATTAAAAAACCCATTGAAACTGCCACTATCCTCATTTTTGGAGTAATTCTAAAATTCATTAATAGTTATATTATTTTCAGACCTTCTGAAATCAGAAATGACAACGATGATTGGTTCATCATTACCACTATCAACTTTCACTATTCTTTTTGCATATTTTCTTTACTCAAAAGTAAGTCTTCAATAAAACTTTCCGCCACAATGCTCGATCTCCATCCTCTTATCTTTTTAGACAACTGAGGTCACCACCGCAGTCAACTAAAAAGGTAGCAGACGTTCATCGTAATGTGTGTCCACTGTACTCTTTCCAGTTGTCCAGCTTAAAAAAAAATTGCCGCTTCTTACAAGACGGCACTGATTTTATGAATACCGACCACTATTCGATGACACTTTCCACTAACATATATGAGAAATAATCTACGTTCTACTAATCCGGGTAGACGTAAAGCAACATATTTTCGATAAAACTTAAATACTTGTCTCCCAGCACGTGATCTCTTGGTTTTGGTATTGGGATTTTTTTTAATTAAGGCGGATTTCACATCTTCAACGTTATCAATTGGTAAACTGACTAATTCATTAGAACGGCATGCGCCTGCAATCCCCAATATTAGGACGACTTATAAAAAAGATTTTTAAAAATTTTGTTTTTTTATTTTAAAGCGTTTGTAATGCGTAGTAATTTTTTTTGCTCCATTTTCATCGGAAAAGGCGTTTTACTTAAAACCAAAACCTCGGTGCATTCAATATTTCAAATAAGATTATTTCGAAAACGGTTACTCCTAACGACTTTAGCAAGATATATCATTTTCACATAAAGAAGGTAGAAGAATCGATTGTTTTAATAGTTACATACACTAAGCCACCATATGTGGCGCCCTCTACTAGTAGCGTCCAAATTAGAAATAAATTTAAATTTCTCGCCCCAATCTATTTCCAGGAAAAAGTTGCAATCTATTGGGAATGTTAGGCAAAGCAACCCTAAAATTTTCCATAGAATCCAAATCTGCAATGATATATAGCGTGTTCCATTTAAATAATTCCGAAATAACTGGAAGTGCTTGAAAGCTATAGATATTTGAATTATGTTCGTCCCAGAGACTTAGCTATGTTGCCAAATTTTCAAATTTTTCGGTTCTGTATTTACTGTATAGTACCTTTTGCCTAAGATATTGTTATTATAAACCTGTAATTGAGATTTCCAAAGTATATTCTATAACAAACATTAAAAAAGACAGCAAATAAACTGATTATTTCCAATTTGTCGCAATAAAGGTACTCACCACGACAGATTACGTTAAAGGGGACGAACGCGTTGCTGTATAGGTGTCGTAATTGTCGCAAACCCCTCGCAGGACCTTTATTAAGGTCTACCTAAGACGAAACAACCCGTCAAACCTTAATGGCCGGGTCGCATCTATTCCTTAACCCCTACGATCGCCCGTAATCAATGATACTCCTGCTGAACACACCGGGAATTAGGTTAAATTAAAACTAATTACACCCTTACATAGGGGGCCATTAGGCAGGGGGTTATTTGAATATCTGGGAAGTAAATTATAGGACAATCCTGTCTTAGGTGGGCATAGCCATCCATTATCGTTAAGACTATGCCTATAAAACGGGGCTGGATATAAAGCCGACAACGTGTTTGGGTCTGGAGGAAGCTGAGGTATCCTGTTGCTCTGGATCATGACAAAAGGAGCGGTCAAAAGTTCGTAAACATTTAATAATTACCTATACGCTAACCTCCCTACAGTTTAATGGTTAGATCAAATCATAAAATTTTCTAGAAACTCAAACAAGAAGAATTTATAAATCGTTTTGTTGAAACACTGTACCCTTGCCATCCTTTTAACTATCACTTTTATCTCAACTGCATCTTAGGTTGTTTTTGCAGTCTTATGCTTGAAAAGACATGATAGTTCCAATTGCAAGACAAATCAAAAAAATTTTGCGAGACAAAACAAGAAATATTGCTACGCCAATAAGCCTTGCAAATAAAAGAGAGGGTAATATTTATGTCACGATTAGATGACAAAATCCATCCTGCATATATTATGATGTTAGGAGAATAAATAATACTTTAGTGCTTTTAGGTAAAATGGAAACTAAGAAAAAAAAACCGAATTTTTAATAAAGATTGTAAGATTAAATATTTAATTTATTTTTTCTACGTTCATGCAAAAAACAAAACTGGTTCTTTATTGCATTAGTGCAATAAAATGTTTATTGCATTCATTTGTCATTCTATTACAGCGTTTTGTCATCATGACAAACATAATCGTTCAAATCAACGTCATATTTTTTTTGGTTTTCTTCTACCAGTGGCGTGCGTTCGGACAGATCTTCGGGAAATTTAATCAAAAAGAAAGAAAATTAAGGGTAAAATCACAAAAATGGCTCGAAATGTGGTCCACCCACCTCAATAGATCTTCTCACTAACGCATTTATTGCAGCAGATACTTCATGCGGATTTCGTCGATTATCATTGCAGGCTTGCTGAATTCTTAAAATTAAATGTTCCCTTGTTAATACGGGATTAGCGTTGACGTTGATCTTTAATAGTGCCCCAAACGTAAATGTCCAATACCATTAACCACGTCATATTCATTCCTCCCTAGCCGTCTATGATATTAACGAACTGCCGCTTCTGCATTTCCATCACAAAATCCGTAGCAAAAATGTATATCTGCGTATTCGTTGTTAGAAAAAAGCATTTTTCAGATTAATACTTACACAACACTCTAATAAGAATGTTAATAATAACTTGAAATTAAATTACCTGACATAATTCAATTAACTGTCATTATAAAATACAAAAACACTGACAGTAGTAGTCTTTTTTGTTTTATGGCCTACTACGACAGATTAAAATTTGTTTGAATTCCAGTTGCTTTACTGACTTTTCGTTTGACACACGTCAAACGAAAAAAGTAAGGAGCCTTTTTCTGTTATAAATTGAACAAGGATTCTATAAATAGTTTTTGTTTCTAAAAAAACATTGGCATACCATTTTTTTAATTAAAATTTCCCGAAGATCTGTCCGGACGGTGGAAGAAAAATAATATTTTTACGTAAAAATATGTATCTAGATTACCTATTCAAAGGGTCAAAATTTCATTTAAATATCTAAAGTAGTTTTAAAAATATTAATAAATTTGGAAACTTTGACAAAAATTTTGTCACCCTGTATCTTTGTAATGAAGCATTTTTCGAATATAGTTTATAATACAAACTTATATTATTTTGTGGTTCTCTGTCCGCCTCTAAAGATTCCGCTTTCGAAAGTGGACCACCAAGTATATATTTTATTTAGCAACCAGTTCAGTCGCTACAATACATTCAAAGACAGTGTAATAATGACATAAAAATCACTTTTTGAATTCCATTTTTGACACTCTATATCTTTTTTATTATCAACATTTTATTAAGACATGTGGTTTAAATCTTAATATGTTTAACTGAAAATGTTACTATGGGTCATTTCTTACGGACCACCCTGTATATCCTAAAAAAAAATCGATTTTAGTTTACATATATTCATTTTTTCTGATTGCATATCTGACAAATTGATTTCTCGGATAACGAGATGAATAATTCTAGTTTTGAATCACCTTGTACACATCTGCATTGCAGATTTGAATTCCCCACGTAATAAAAAATCCAGCGTTGTTTGCTTTGAATGATTTTCGGTGGCCTTCCTGGGCATAGGGGGACTATAATTTAGTTAATGCACATTAGGTATGATGTAATAACTTACAAATATTACATTACTCTTCCCCTTGCGGCCCTCAGGTCCCCCGAGACCCTCAGTCAGGAGATACGTTCGGGGTTAGTTGAGTTTTCACTTAGAGCAACACCATTTATTTGAACCCCCTTAATTATTAAGAGGGGATGAAACCGCAACTCGTTTCTGATTTAATGGGGAGGGTGCTCGCATGAATGGACTGCTAAGGGCCGTCTCGAGAGCGAAAATACTGCTCAAGAACTAACTTGTGTTTTGAACAGTAACATAATTTTTAGTAAAGTAAGGTTGATGGAAAGAAAACCATAATTTGTTCCTGGCCCATGCCGTGTTGGTTCATGCAGGTATAATGTACGGGATAATGTTATAGAAATCATAAAATATACAGGGAATTCACAACTTATCCAATCAAGTCAATGTTGTAATCCTTAAGTTCCCGAGAAAAAAATTATAGAAATTGCAGTATTTTAAACCTTTACATCGCTGAGTAGATACTGTAGTTTCGGAATGCAGGAGATTCCGAATTCTGGAATCTGATAGCATGTATGATCTGCCTGGACTTCTGGAAGATATGCCCTTAGCTGTCCGACTACTAATGTAGTTCTTACACCATAGTGCTCCCTCTCAATTTCGACAAAATGTTATTGCCGAAGTTCAATGGGTACGATGGATTGGACGAGGAGGATCGGTGACCACCACGATTTCCTGACTTGGAAAATTAAGTGTATCGCACCGTAGCGGACACTAGTGATACGCGAACGTATCATAGCTGCTGCAAATAACTTACGAGTTGAAAATGAACAAGAACGAGAAACATTTCTGTTAGTTCGTACAAACTGGGTAAGGCGGGTCCAAATGTGTTTACACGTCGGTGGATAAAATTTTGAACAGTTGTAACATCAGGTATGTCAAATTATTTTATTAATTAAAACCAGCAATTAATTTTATAACACAACATGATTTTTATGGTACCCTGCGTTTCAATAACTTTGATAACATTTTGATCAGCTGTAATTTTTCTGTTTTTATATCTGAATTTATTAAATCAAAAAGAAGTAACAAAGTAAGTTTTCTACTTTACTAATAGTCCGTATGACCTCCACCACGTTCCAATAGCATATTGACACGTCTGTGCATTGAGATAATCAAGCGGTTAACGATCTCTTCCATTCCTCTTCTGCTGCCACGACTAACTCATCTGCAGTCTGAGGTGGAGGAATATGATTATGAATGACTCTAGCAACGAAATCCCACATGTTTTCAATAGGATTCATGTCAGGAGAGTTGGCTGGCCAATCTAATATATTGGTATGTCCTGCTTGCGATGTGGTCGAGTGCTGTCGTCCATAAACACAAAATTTCCACCCACAATTCATTACGTAAGGGATAAATAACGAGCGTAATAACTTGTTCGATGTAAATTTGACAAAACAATACGGTACCCCCTTCATACGAAGCAACTTCACGGGGCAAATGAAGTCGCTGTTGACGACCTGATTCTTTCCAGACTGTGTCGACTGTCATCAGTAACCAGCTCAATTCTGACTTCGTCTGTAAGTAAGATCCACCGCCACTGGCGTAAAAGCTAACCCTTATGCTCTCGCGCTCACTGGAGACGGAGACGGGCAGCATGATGCCTTGGAAGTATAGCACGTAAATTTGCGTTGTGAAGTCGTCTTCGAATATTAGGCCTCGATAACACGGCGAAACGTCGTACCTTGAAAGTGGGCCCTGAGAGCTGAAGTGAAAATGTGCAGTGTCTACATATTGGTATATTGCACCAAATAAAGATCTTCCCTTGCATTAGATATTCGAGGACGTTCACTATGTGGTCTGTTTCCCTCTGCATCAAATTCGTCATATCTGTGTACTTTTCGTACAACAGGTGATCTAGGAATGCCCAACATGTTCGATGTCTGATGATTAGAATGTCCTGCATCATGTCAGTTCTTGCTCGGGTAAACGCAGAAATTGCACGTCCTGGCATTATAATGTACAAAAATTCAAAGGAACACTTGATTGAATATACTGCCAAACTGACCAGATTTGTAAAAACATTGGTAATAAAGTAAAGGTTCATGGTCTGCAATTTTTTATAGCCTTTTTTGTTCCCTAAGTACATGTACTTTTTCACCACATTAAGAAAAACCACTAGGTTTAGGTTTAGTCGAATCATTTTATATACAGGGGATCCAACACTTTCGACGTTGTGTGTATCCTGTCCATTCCACGTAAATATGCACTATAAAATAGCACTTAACAAACAACAGTGTACGTAGCAATCGATAAAAAATTAAACTCTGACATTTCGTTTACGGTGTACTTATGTGTAGAGCAATTCTTCAATTATAGCCTTGTTTATTTGTATAGTATATTATTTCGTATCTTATATTAGTTCCATGACGACGTAAAAAATATATGTGTTACCGTTAATATTGTATTAGAGAAATAAATGGACGAAGATTATATCCAGACAATCATGGGTTGTGCTGTACTAAAGTGGCTGATTACAGCCTGGTAGGTCATCAAGGTTATTGCTACTAAAACTTAATCGTTATGTTTTATTTGTTCGTGTAATAACGTTAATCGGTAAATTTTGTTGTTTAAGTATACGTTGATGTATTAATACAATATACCTGTCGTTTATGAATATGACAACAAATTTTAGTAAGTATATTCATTAAGAATAGGCAATTTTGGAGGCAGCCTCAGATCTTAAGGGCGCCGTATTCTTGAAACAGTGTTGTCTACAAATATAAATAATTTTAGACATTTAAGAACTGAATATAGAGCTTAGCAAATAACAGGAATGTTGTCTCATAATAATGTGAAAATAATTGTTAAAATATAGAGTTAGAATAGCAAAATAATGCTTCTTATAAACGCTTTTTAAAAGTTATAATTTTATTTAAGGAAAATTTAAATAGTAAAAGTGGATAAACAAAACATCAAGGATTTTATTTTTTTGATATTACTTTCTATACCTAAAAATACCACAAACTTGATCATTTTACGGCGAGAAATATGGGACCTTAATACGACATTGACAGTGAAAGTTTTGAATTGTATTTTGTAATTTCTCAAAAATTTTGAAGGTTTTTATGATAGTTCAATGGTTTTTGACAAAAATATTTCTTTACAAATATTAGTGTAGCTCATAGGGGACGCTAGTTAAACCCTATGGCATTGCTAAATGAAGCAATATTTTTGTTCTTATACGAATCATGATTCTTAAAGAGTATCATTTTTTAACTAAGACAGGGATTCTTGATAATAATAATATTATCTCCATACCTCATTTTAATCACGAGGATTAGTCCAGAAGTCGAAGACTTGTGCGGAAGAGGGGACGGCATATTATTATTAATTAGGCTGCATTTGTGCCCAGGAACGACTTACGTTGGTAGGCCCTAACTAGCATTCAGTGCAGGAATGAGGGAAACCTGAAAAACCTCATTAATAGAGGGGTAGTCAAATATCAGCCGGTATCAATCTCTCACATTAACCCATGCTACCATTTTTCCATCCTTCCATACCCGCAGAGAGAATGCGAATCCTCCTCATGAATACAGCTGATCTGTAGTCTACCGGCCGCGGGATTCGATCCTACAGCGGACCGGTCAAATCGATTTAAGTACTGACGTCTTAAACGGCTCGACAACTGACTGATCATGATTAATTTTGAAATCTGTCTGCTTTCGAGATATATGTTACAAAATGTTTCAATGTATTGTTTACTGTTCTACGCATGTATTCATTCACCAGACCCGTCACTACACATAGTAAGTCTCGACCTCAGTGTTGCTGTCAATCGGAATTTGTGTTTTGTGGTTTCTTGATATTTCTTGATATAACTTTTATTCAAATTGTTAAGTGCCAAGTGTGTGGAAAATTCAGTTTTTAGCCTGAATGGTCTTTTCGTAGGTAAGTTTAACTGGAATCGTTAACATGCGCTCAGAAATTATTTGCGTTGTACGGGGTCGGAATTTACACTTTCTCTTTTTCCACTTTCTTTACACATGCTCAAAACAAATAACAATTTATACATGAATGGTTCGGTTTTCCTTTGCTTATATGGTTCAAACAGAGTTTCAATGTGATAAAAATAACTCGTTATGGCCAAATCGTCTCATAGAGAGCCTTTCGACATCCATCGAACATCGATGCCTTTCCTCATTCATCAAATTTTGGCGCCATTCGGCTTATTTTTGGACTGCATGCGGTATACATATCAGTCTAAAGCCACACTTCGTTCACATATGATGTCATTATCAGGGGTGCACTTAAAACGTCAAGTTAACGTTTGTATAAACCGAGGTGTAAACATACTTACAAACATTATCATCTTATCTTGGTGTTTGTCGACAATAATCCATTTCGGTTTCGAAAACGGGCGTTGAACGTCCACAGGGGTCAGTGGAACATATTTAAAGAATATATAATTTTTCATGGATGACACATGTAGAGCAGATCCAGAAAAATCTACTTCTTTGCCATCAAAATGATCTACTATACAGCGTAAAGTCAAGAAATCCGGGATTGTTCTGCAAAACGGTATCATTTTTTTCCTCACACGTTCAGCACTAGGTCTTTATAACTGGCAAATAAACTGTCAAAAATAAAAAACATTATTTACTGTTATTTATTGAATAACCTGATGCTGTTATAGTTGCTTCATGACGGCGAATAACTAAAGATATTCGTGAATAATTAAATATTAGGGTCGTCGCCAAGTGCGGACCTGAGATCTGCGAACGAAGTGCGGGCTTCTCGTATCACACGTGGATAGCACGATCTTGTTTTCAAGAACAGCGCCTTAACATCGATTCACCCGGTCTGTGGTTAGTTATTTATATTTTCACTGTTGCTTCTACCTGTTCGCTATGCCCCTTCCCAATTCCACGGCACGCAACCTGCGGTGCAATCAGCTCACGGTGATTTGTTTCCTTGTACTGTGATTCTTGATTTAAAATCGAATCAGCTGCGGCCTTAATGACATCAGACAGTCTCAGATTAATAGCTTTTTAATGGATAAATTAGGGCTCTAGATCTTGGGCGCGTTTTAAGTAATGACAATTGCTTCGCCTCATGGAACTCCGCTCCCGACTGAGAACGGGACCAAAATGTATTTAATATAATTTAGAAAAGAAAGATGGAAATAATATCAGCACAATCATAATATTTCCTGTAACAAAATTGAAGCTACTGATGCAAATCAACAAGTCGACATAATTTATACAGACTTTTCGAAGGCCTTTGACCAGATTGATCACAACATCATTTCGCAAAAAATTGTTGCTATTGGTTTTAGAGACAGATTGGTTCAGTTATTAAAATCAAGTTTATCAAATCGTTGTCAATATGTTGAGTATAAGGGTTTCAAATCAGTTTCATTTATTGCCACATCTGAGGTTTCTCAAGGTTCTATTCTGGGACCATTGCTCTTTAATATATTTATCAATGACTTAAAAATGCAATTTAATATTAAATCACTTTTATATGCCGATGATTTGAAGCTGTTCACTGAGATCAATAGTATACTGGATTGTAACTCTTTGATTACACCACAGGTGTTACAAGACAATTTAAATTGTCTAGTTACTTGGTGTGAATCTAATAAGCTGAACTTAAATGTATCTAAATGTAAGGTTATGATGGTTACAAGGAAACTTAGTCCGGTTAATTTTGCCTACCTAATTAACACATACGATGTCTTAATACCTCCGATTTAGGTCTAACATTCGATAATAAGCTTTTATTTGACGCCTCTTCAGCTATGTGTTCACTGGGTTTTATAATAAGATCGTGCAAGGATTTTGATAATATATATTGCCTAAAGGTGCTGTATTATACGTTTGTGAGATCTCAGTTAGAGTTATCTTGGTCGCCCATTTACTAAGTACATAAAAACTTATGATGTTTATCCCGAACAGGGATCGGATTGATTGTTTGCTTCATTCCAGAGCAACATTCAGAATTCCATCTATTAATGTAGATGACACTATTCTACGTTCCACAGGCAAGAGCAAATACTGTGTTGAAGTCATGTATAGATTCTATGTGAAAAAAATTTAATTTGATTAATAATTTAAAAGATATGTTGTGTATTTCACAGAATTCATATGTTGGTACGATTTATCAGAATATACTTTAATTAACATTATCTCTAAATACAGGGTGAACCTTAAATAAGTACAAATATTTTAACCAGCAGTATAGTTCACTGTGTAGAACACATAATTCATAGTTTTTTTTACAAAAAAATCAGAAATAAAAAAGTCAAATTTTAAATAAATTTTGTAATTCTTCTGTAGAAAACTTGTTGAGGACCGCTGACTTTCATACATTTATGAGTCATAGCACTGCCGATTGAACGTGTGGTTCACAGTGTTGCCAGTGTTACACAAATGTCTTTGCTTTTCTTGATATTAAACGCATACGTCAAGTTGCTATTTTGTTATTTAATATTGTGTACCTTTATTTTTAAAATTTGTTTCACTGATTAAAGTGCGAAGTCACTTTATGGTTCTGGATTGGAAATAAATGGTTAATACTCACTCATTTGGGGTTATGTGGTGAAAATTAAATTTAATATGCTGTGTGAAAATCATAGTTTTTCGTTATTCTTCATAAAATAACTTAAGAAAATTGTGTCTTGTGTCTCTTTCTAACAGTGTACAATGACATTTAACTTGTAAAATGTGGATTACTGATTAAATAGTTAATTGTTTAACAAACAGGTAAGCTTGTGTGCACGTTTATGTATAATTTTTGAACATTGAACATAGTAATATCACATAATATCTTCCTAAATACTATAGGTAGTATGTATTTAACTTGCGGAAATTAATTTTTAATCGTTTATAGTAAGGTCAGTTAAGCAGTTAAAATTTATGTTAACAATACTGCGTATCATACTACATACCCAACTTTACTGTACTTGTGCTCCAAACAAGTATTTTTAAAATAGAATTTAACGGTATTACTTTACTATTACGTTAAAGGAAACTTAATATTTATATTAGAGGAGATATAGCAACCTCGCAACAAATCATATGGTTCATTGGGTTGGTTATGACAGAAGAAGTAAGTAAAAATAAAATAAAAATCATTTAACATCTCTATGGAAGCAGATAAACAAATTTTAAACTGCCAAACTTGACAAACGTTTAATATTTGACTACTATTTTGAAAACGAAAACAGAGAGTTTTTCGAAACGTCAATATTACGGAAGTGCGCGATAGTGATGTGATTTTTGTTATTTTTTACTTATCTGTTTTTTTCAGTGTGAGATTTTTTGGTTAGGCAAATTTAGTTTCAAAAATAACCCTTGACTGGCGCAAGGGCTTATTTAATTAATTTTTATTATTTTTCAGAAGTGTGGCAAAAACCCAATAAAACTAAAGAAAAACTAAAATTATTCCACAAATAAATAGCTTCAGACAAAAAATAATATCTCCGTAAATATTAGAAATTTTTAAAAATGGCTTTCACTAGAGTGATCTATATGACGAACTACACCAGCAGTTAAAATATTTGTACTTTTATTATTTAAAGTTCACCCTGTATATAGTAATACTTACATTTGAATCCTGTTGACACTTGTATCTATTTGTTTGTTTTTATTCTATCTTGTTACATTTTTATCATATCTATTTGTATCACTCTTATTTTATAGGTATATATTTTTGTTTCATTTTGTTATTTGTCGTTATCATTCAGCCCTATTATTGGACTTTATCTGTTGGGCCCTGTAGTTAAATAAATAAATAAATTAGGGCTCTAGATCTTGGGCGCGTTTTAAGTAATGACAATTGCTTCATGGAACTCCGCTCCCGACTGAGAACGGGACCAAAACGTATTTAATATAATCGAGAAAAGAAAGATGAAAACAATATCAGCACAATCATAATATTTCTTTGCAGCCCAGTCAAATGGTGGTTATCTTATAACAAAATTGAAGTGAATGAAGCAGAAGTTCTTTCTTGTAAGCATTTGTTAGTTGCTGACGATTTTAAGCTCTATTCTGAAATTAAGTTTCCTATTTACAAAAATGCATTAATCGAGTGCCTGCATGGTAAGAAATTAATGGTCTAAAGCCCAATATTTCTAAATCTAATGAAAAAATTAATGCTGCTATTTTCAACCTTTACATTGTTGGGCTGTCTCCAGACAGGCGATTCCGAATATTGAAGTCCGATTACTTCTTGTGTTTTAATTTATGACGCTATGAAAATGCTTAAGCAGAACGATTCCCCGGCAAATACCAAATGCAGCTACTTTTACTGCGGTGCGCAGTGCTTGCAAGTGTAGTGCAACGCGAACGTGACACGAGAAATTTGAAACCAAATCGTGGAACGAATGGAGGTCCAGGATTTTGATTTGCTTCATTCACCTTTATGAGAAAATTGAATGTTAGATGTCTCTTGTAGGAAATTTATTATATTTTCAAGTGGTATAAGGGTTTATGTTGATAACATGTGTATTCTTCAAGTTGTAGATCGACAGATAAAACAAAGTTGACTAGTGTATTCTGTATATATGCATGATTTTCGATATATAAGCGAAAACATTAAAGGAATGGGAAAAATTTGAGGTTTTTTTGCGTTTTTCGTTGTAACGCGGACCTTCTAAAATTCATTCAGGATTCCTAAAAACCATATAGAGCGTTGAGGAAAAAATTGCGCAATTTTGTTACGAAAACGGCTGTTTTGAATACCGATTAACTGGATTATTATACATCAAACAGTTTGGATGAACATATCCAAAGAATTATTGACAGGATTAGGTTAGGTCCGTAGGTAGACTACTAAAAGTATATCTTTGAGAAAAAAATAATTTATCTTGTTATTCACTTCATGTTCATTGATTTTTACAAAAGCCAACCTTGTTTTGTCAAAACGCTCATTATTTATTTATAGATAAAAGAAGTTCGTGAAATATTAAACGATCCGGTCAAAATGAGCTGTACTTCTTAGAAATAACTTATGATCCGGCTATTTTTAGATGGGGAAGGCGCCTTTTTTACTGTTGATTACTGACAACGTCGGCACGTTTTAACTAGGTATACTCAGGTAGGATCGATGGTGGTGTAGATGGCAATTTAATAATAATTTATAGTAAAAATAGAACCTGGTGTAGAAATAGAGAAGTGCCTACATAATAATCTGAGAAATATTAGGGCACGGTGCATTAAAACGACATTACCACTGATTACTTTTCAAATAATGATAAAAAAATTGCCATTATGTGGTCTCTTGCGGAGATGGAGTCATTTTTCAGTGCATTTATGATTTATATCTGAGTTATTTAAAGTGTTTGCAATTTGTTATCACCATTTAAAAATAGAGGCGGTATATTTATGAACCTTTCAAATGAATTTCACAGATTACACAGCTGGAAAACAAAGAAAAGGTGGAAATAATCATTTTAACATTTACTTTCAAGTACTGGCAATGATAAATCCTCGCCAAAACCGTTTTTAAGTTGTTTGTATGCAAGAAATTTATAGAAAACTAATAAACAGTTCCTTTTTGTGTACAAATATGTTTTATTTTTCGAATAAATATTTGCAAATTGAAATTTTAGATAAAGTATAAACAATAAAATGAGTGTACCAATATCCTGGGATATAGACTGTATCTACAGGGTGTTAGAGGTTTGTCAACCATAACTTCAGTATAAGATAGATAAAGTATAAATGAAGAAAAGAGTTAAATAGATAACGGCATAACTCAAACCGTTCTTAAAATAATTGAGTCCTTATATCAAAGAATTTTGTTACATGGTTGGGTTTAGGACCCATGTCATATAAGTTGTTTTGTTTATTTTGATATACGGGTGTCCCGAAATAAATGCAACAAAATTTGGTCAGAAATTCTTAAGAGAAATTTAAGGGACCCGTATTTTTTACTTTTGATAAGTGCGACCCCCTTTCGGAGATATAGCCCCCTGAAACAAGCCCCTAAAAATTTAATTTTTTTTATATCTCAGAGCTATATCGCACAAGAATCACCAAATTTGGTACACAGGGATTTTATGACATGTAGAATGCGATGCTGATAAGCTTTTGGGCAAGGAGCCCCCACAAGACACTTTTTCGGGGGCCCCCTTGCCTTTGGGGCCACCGAACTTTAGTTGCATATTTAATTTTTAAAAAAATTAGTAGCCTCTTAGAAACTCCAGGGAATTTAAAAACTTTTTTGTCTCTTAAAATCTTTTCGAAAACGCAGCGTTGCAACGTGACACGAAATTTTGACGTATTTTCGTGTGAATGTTGGGAATCTGTCTAATTTCTTCAGCCGCAGCAAGGATTCGTTCATGTAATTGTTCCCGGGTTCTAATTGGTACGGCATAGACGCGATCCTTCATGGCCCCCCAGAAAAAAAAGTCCATGGCATTTAGATCGGGAGAACGGGGGGGCCATGTTACATGAGGAGAATTGTTACCTATCCATCGCCCTTGGAAATTTTCATTCAACCACTCAGTCATATCGTGCATAAAGAACAAATTGCGTCTAATACCGAGAGAAACATCTTCCATAAGAGGCGGTAGTTCATGCTCCAAAAAATTAAGGTAACTTTCAGCATTTAATCGTGGAAGCAATAAATATGGACCGATGATGCAATCTCCGACAATTCCAGCCCAGCAATTAATTGAAAATTTTTCTTGCGAATGAGTCTGCCTTAAGACAAATGGATTTGCCATAGCCCAATAATGAAGATTGTGCAAATTTATTAGGCCATCTTTTGTAAAGCACGCCTCATCGGTAAAGAAAAAATTTCGTATAAATCCCGGATTTAAGTTGTAACGTTGAAGAGCCCATAAGCTAAAATGTCTTCTTCGTGGCAAATCTTCTACTTTAAGTTCTTGGGCCTTTTGAAAGTGAAAAGGTTTCAACAGTTGTCGTTTGATAAAGCGGTGTATTCTTGTTCTGGGAATCTCAAGTTGAGATGACGCGCGTCTTATGTTTATTTCGGGATTTTCTTCAATTAAATTTAAGATAATTTCTTCCTGTTCGGGAGTTAATAAATAACTTCTCCCTGAGTTAGGTTTTTTTCACAACTACGGATCCTGTCTCCATTAGCTGCCGATGTACTCGTGCAAACATTGAATGGTATGGGAGTATGCGTGCAGGAAATCGCTCGGCGTACAATCTGCGTGCGAGACGTGAATTTCCACGAGCCTCCCCGTAAATTAGGTGCATTTGTACCCTTTCTTGGACAGAAAATCTCACAATTTTTTCGGGAACAATGATTACTGACAACTATTAATGGTAACAATTTGACACTGGTTAATGACAACTGTCACAGAATAAAATTGATTGTTTATTGCGAATGCCAGCCACCTACGATTAACACTTTAAAATTTCATATGAACCTCGATATGCATCCAATCACATTTTGCCATTTTTTCGAAAAACGCTGCGTTTTTCGAAGAAATTTTAAGAAACAAAAAAGTTTTTAAATTCCCTGGAGTTTCTAAGAGGCTACTTATTTTTTAAAAAATTAAATATGCAACTAATATTCGGTGGCTCCAAAGGCAAACGGGCCCCCGAAAAAGTGTCTTGTGGGGCCCCTTGCCAAAAAGCTTAACAGCATCGCATTCTACATGTCATAAAATCCCTGTGTACCAAATTTGGTGGTTCTTGTGCGATATAGCTCTGAGATATAAAAAAAATTAAATTTTTAGGGGCTTGTTTCAGGGGGCTATATCTCAGAAAGGGGGCCGCACTTATCAAAAGTAAAAAATACGGGTCCCTTAAATTTCTGTTAAGAATTTCTGACCAAATTTTGTTGCATTTATTTCGGGACACCCTGTATACTATGATTTGTTAAGTTTATGGCAGTCAAACCTCTAACACCCTTATATAAAATTCTTTTCGTGTTAGTAATAAAATTATTTCTTTCATGATAGATAACCTTAATAGTTCTTTTTAAAGAGTTAATAAGGTGTGAATATGATGCACCATAAAATATCGTTGTAAACGTAAAACCATCAGGAATGAGAATTACTTTTTATGGACCGTCATAACAGTTTTATGACCCTCTCGTGTTAATCACATCATTACCTGCAAATTTGATAATTTAATATCAGTATCTATGTAATGCACTGCTCGATTGGTCTATTGATAAAAAAAAATTAAATCCATGTGAAAAATTAATGAAGGAATACTCGTTTCTGTTTCCGATATCTTTTAGGGCAGCAAATACCAAATTCTAATGACACGTAGATAAATACACTGTGTTATTGTATATTTCATAATTTTTTTCTGATAAGTTCTGTATCATGTTGTATGTGAATAGAAAAAATAGATTACTTTAATGATGGAGGTAAAATACTACTACTTTTTTCATTTGAGATCTCAATAATAAAAAAATCTGTATTTTTATCTATGTATTTCATCAGTGAAACATGGTTTGATTTTTATTTTATTTTCCGCTTATTTACTAAACAGTATTCCGCAATCAGTAATTTGAAACGGCCGTTAATTGGTTATTCTAAACTCTTCGAAATTAATGCTCCAACAAAAAATCGGTTCTGTTTTTTTATTATATGCAAATCAAATTAAGTTCTGATTACCAATATTTGCTATCTCTATAAGTTAGAAAATTGATAAACACCACGTCAAAAGTCTTGAACTCCCCCTCATTTTTGTTAAAGAAATCTTTTTGTCAGAAAAGCCAAATAAATTTATAAAATTATGTTGTTTTCTGAATATTTTTTTGTGAAAATAATATGCTCGATAAACTGAGTATTTAGAAAATTTAAAACCAGCAAATGTGTGACATTTTTGATAAAATTTATTAAATCAGAAAGAAGTAACACAGCAAGTTCTATACTTGACTAATAGTCGATATGACCATCACCACGTTCCAATAGCATTTTGACACGTCTTGCGGAATATTGTTCCATTCTTCTTCTGCTGCCACGACTAACTCATCTGCAGTCTGAGGTGGAGGAATATGATTATGAATGGCTCTAGTAACGAAATCCCACATGCTTTCAATAGAACTCATGTCAGGAGAGTTGGTTGGTCAATCTAATCTATTGATATGTCGAGTGTTTCTTGAACCCCCGTCAGTAACCAGCCCAATTCTGGTTTCGCTAATAATAATAATAATAATAATAATAATAATAATAATAATAATAATAATAATAATAATATTTTTATTTCAGAAGACGGTACACAATGACCGTATTGAAATAGTCACAAAATACATTTAAGCAAACAAGGAGTAATACTTATAAAAGTAATGAGTAAAGTACAGTCATGTAGAATATAAAATAACAAACAAGAGAATGAACAAAGAAAGGGAACAAAATACAATATGATCTACAATGCTAAATAAAAATAAAAATATCACACAAACAAATCATCAACAGAATAAAAACATTTGTCAAGTAAATACTGCTTCAAACTATTCTTAAAGGATGCAACAGTGACAGAGCTCCTAATATGATGTGGAAGTTTGTTAAAAACTTTTAACCCATATATATTGGGAGATTTAAAAGTGGCGTTTATTCTACTATATGGTATATAAAAATCATCTCTGTGCCTCGTATTCATATTATGAACATCTCTGTGTATATAAAATTTATCAGTGTTATTAAAAACATACACTGCTAGTTCAATTAAAAATAACGAAGGCAAAGTCAAAATTTTAAATTTTTCAAATAAGGGTTTACAACTACAAACCTTTCTTACCCCCGCCATACAGCGTATAATACGTTTCTGAGCAATAAATACATCATGCCAACCAGTAGATAGACCCCACAAACACAATCCGTACCTAAGTCTACTATCCACCTGAGCATAATATAGCGTAAGCAAATGCGAATCATGTAATACGTGACGAACGTTTCTAAACATGTAATAAAGTGAGTTCAATTTTGAAACAATATACTCGCAATGTTGTTTCCAACGTGTTTATCGATAAATAGGCCCAAAAATTTGACTTTATTGTCAGACAGTGATAACGGATAGTCGTTGATTTTCAATTTTAAATTTAAACACTCTTTTTGAGGATTATGAAACCTCAAATAAGAGGTCTTGTCGGCATTAAGGTATAACGAATTCCGATTGAACCATGTAGTTAAACTACTAAGTGCTGCTTCATTACATTTGCTCTCGAGTGCACTGTCGGATTTTTCAGTAATTATGATTGATGTATCGTCTGCATACAACGTAAAATGTGCGTTTGGAGATGCCGTATGTATATCATTAACATAGAGTAACAAGAGCACAGGGCCCAGAATGGATCCCTGCGATACTCCCAAACTGATGTTACTGAGTGTAGAATTAGAATGTATTTTACAATGATCGATAATACCACTGACGGTTGTAAACTGTTTCCTGTTGCATAAAAATGACCTCAGCCAATCGAAACTTGTACCCCGAATTCCATAATTGTAGACCTTACATAATAATCTCTCATGATCGACGCAATCGAATGCCCTGCTGAGATCGCAAAATATCCCAACAGGACAGTCCCCTGCCTCGATCATGTTAATAACTTCCATATAAAATGCATGCGTAGCTGTGACAGTTGATTTCCCCGAAATAAATCCATGCTGAATGTTAGAAATTATATTATTACTCGATAGAAATTCTGTTCAAAAAAGCATATTCAAATATCTTAGAGAATACACTTGGTATAGAGACAGGTCTATAATTTTCGATAGACATTGAATCATTTTTTTTATGTAGTGGTATCACTTTACCTATTTTTAAGTTATCAGGAAATTTACCTGCACAAAAGGACAAATTTACGAGATATACAAGAGGAGATATAATAAAGTTTAAATTATTCCTAACAAAAGACATAGGGATATCATCAAAGCCACATGAGCTCTTGTTTTTCAGTTTACTCTTTAAAAGCTCGTATAATTCATTTTCCGTATATGGACAAAGTTTAAGTATTTCAGAATTATTGATATCTAATAACGTAGAGTTCTGATCAACGTTATTCTTCGTTAGTAAATAAGACCCACCGCCACTGGCGTAAAAGCCAACCCCTATGCTCTCGCGCCCACTGGAGATGGACAGCACGATGTCTTGGAAGTAGAGCGGATACCCGTAATGGTCTTCTAGCACGTAAATTTGTGCTGTGGAGTCGTCTTCGAATAGTAGGTGTCGATATTACACGGTGAAACGTACCTTGAAAGGGGGCCCTGAGAGCTGAAGCAGAAGATGTTCGGTATCTACGGTCATATGGCTCCAAATACCGATCATTCCTTTCACTAGATACTCAAGGACATCCACTACGTGGTCTGTTTTCCACTATATCAAATTCATCATATCTGTGTACTATTCGTACAACAGATGGTCTAGGAATATCTAACATGTTCGATATCTGATGATTAGAATGTAAAGCAGTCATTCTTGCTTGGGTAAACGCAGAAATCTTACGGCCTGGCATTATAATGTACAAAAATTCAAAGGAACACTTGGCTGAATACACTGCCAAACTGATCAGAAAACATTGGTAATAAAGTAAAGGTTCATGGTCTGCAATTTTTTATTGTCTTTTTTGTTCCCTAAGTACATGTACTTACCACATCCTGTTTAATGGAATCAGTAAATATATATTTTTTTTGAACAAGTTGCCAAATAAGTGTCATCTTTAAAAAAAATCGGTAAATATGGTAAGAAAAATCACTAAAGAAAAAAAATTTGTTTATAAAGACCTCCTTTTAATATTGTCTTTTGCATTTTGATACGTTATGTTCCATAAACATTCTTTTTCTTTATATAGTTTGATTATTGTAAAATAATCAAACTATATAAACGATATTTTTCACATAACTTGAATTAATAATTTATAACAAAAACTTCAGTGGAAAAACAAAAATAATTTGAATGTCTTTTAAAAAGCAGCTTTGATATAAATGTTTAAAAATTGTGTAGATATTATAATTTACAAAGGCTTATTGATTAAAATAATGTTAAATGTCATTTATTAATCACGAATTGAACATCTATCCTACACTAAATAATTCTAATAACTATTTTTAATTTTCAAATCTCATAATCGACCTAAGTTGACCTATATTATTTTACATTTACTGTTAGGAATGTAGATTTAATATTGTACATTAAATCGGAATATCGAGTTGAATTTGCGACATTGTCGTTTTGTAAGGCAATGATTGTGACGTCACAGAAACTATTTATAAAATTTTTAGCCAAAAAAATTTGAAAAAATAAATGAACACATATTTAGTTGGCTATGTAAATCGACGCTATTTTAAATTTTGTAAGCAGGCCTATTGCAAACAAAATAACTCCAACATAGCATTCTGGTTATACTTCATTTTCTACATTCATCGTGTTATTTATTTTAGCATACGTCTTCTACTACCTTTGCTACTGTTTGATATTGATCGGAAACATACTCTAATTCTCATTTAGACAATCCAAACTCAAGCAACATTTACGACGCTCCCCTTATGCAATCAGTTAGCCTTCTTACCGAATTACTTTCCCAATTCCAGACAACCCAACGACATCTTGATTACATAAAGCGTTGCCAAATGTAAATTGTTTCCTTTCAAAATGGGGTGGAACTGGGAGGATTAAATTAAACGCGGTGACTGAAATTGAAATAGAAACAAATCATCTCGAGACGCACTTAGAATGAGAAATACGCCACCGGATGTACGATCCCACACAGGGGCGTATCCATAGAGGCCCAGAAAGGGGTCCGTCTGTTTAGTCAAAAAGTCAATATCAACGGAGCTAAGTAACCTCAAAGTTATTTTATTTAAATTGGTCTTTTGGCTATAATTTGTTAATGCTTGTTACCTGTATAGAGACGCAGTTTCAGGTAAAATATTTCTAAAATAAAAGCGTCATAATTAGTAGAAAGAGCACGTGCTAGGTGAAGAAATGATCATAACTTTTTTTACTTTAAATTTATAGATTTTGATTGCATTCCTGTAAACAATGAAAATTTATCTGAAAATTTGATACTTTTGTTTGAAGTCAAAAAACCAACCTCTCCCGAGAAAACCAACATTTAAAATTTTTTGACATACTGATGGTCTCATTTCTTTTACGATTAAACAAAGTATACTCTGAAAACAATTGAATGATAGCTGTCATGTTGCTTTGACGGTAATTTCAAATCTTATATACTTTGTTCATACAAGATGAAAGCAGAAATATAATCTTTTTTGAGAAAATAGAGATTTATTGATGGAACAATTTACGGACTGATCTCCACATCGTCTGTTTAGCTACCTTACGTTTCTGGAGACAAGTTTAAAATAATGTTTCAAAGTCATTTCTGAGGAAGATAACGATATGTCAAACGTCAAGGAATCAAATCCAAAGATTTAGTGAATGAAGAGTTTACAGCCAAGTTTAAGAAATGAACATTTTGTTCTTAATATAAATTTAAATGCAATGTAATAATTAATTTTCATAAAAATTATTAGCAGTTTTTAATTTTCAGGAAAAAAATAAGACGAGAAGACATGGCTTTCAAAAATAATAAGTTTATGGAGTAGTTTAAAAATTATAATAAAACCATTTCAAAAATTTTTGTAAGTGCAAAACTATACTTCAGCCCATGAAAAGAGACGTGGGCCTAGGAAATTTGCCCTCCCCCAACCCTCCTCTCTCTCGTCGGGCCTGATTAGATCATCTAGTTAAGTTTAGAAGCAAACTATAATCTCCTAGACCTTTAAACTAAAATTAGAAGGCAACTTCAGCTGTAAGTCTTTGACACAACGATTCTTACCAGCTCCTTTGAAGGAGTAGGCGTTTATAATATTTAACGCATAGCTTCCTTTAGATCTATTGTGAGAAGCATCCGGAACTTCCCTTAGATGATCTTCAAAAGCATTCTTGCTGGGGAATGACTCCACGCAGACAGTATTAAGTTATTATGCAAAGTACACCAGTAGAATTTGAAATATTTACGGAACATAACAATATGTAACAGGAACACAGTTTTGCCTAAAGAGAAGAGGCATTCAGGTACCTGAAACTGATAATTTCATATTTGACAAATATCTCACTGCTTCAAGAATCAAACAAATTTTCGTTGTTTCTGAATTTTAAGAAAGGATATTCCAATTTCTGTACCAACTTGGAAATATTTATCCCAACCACATGAGTTTTTAATATACCCAAGGTAGTAAAAGTAAAATAAAACTTTATATACACTTACATATATTCTTTAAAGGCGTGGAAACGTTTACATCCACCTAGGTTCGCAGAAATTTTCGAAGCGCAATGCAACATTTTAGAGGTCGTAGGCGGGTTCAGGTCCCTTGAAAGACTAATATTATTGCTTCCAGGTAAGGTAAACGAGTATTACCTCTTGTTTTCCCTTAAACATAGCCAGAAATGTCTCAAGTGTTCTAGCTATAGCATTTACTATCAACTATGCGTCACTGGCGGCTCGCGGAATTAATACTAGGTAAAGCGGAAAATAGTATTTGTCTTTTATATTAAAAAAGTAGATATCTAACAAACCCATTTACTTTTTAAATGTAAGGTTTATTCTTTTATCTTTTAAAGCTGAAAACTTAGCGATGATGTCATAATTCTGCACTTATAAGTTTTAACTCATTTTGAACAAGAAAAATATGGCATCGCAATGATATTTCCAAAAATTTAAGCCATATCAAAACGTTTTAATCCTTTGACATAGATTTGTAAATTTATACAGAGAGAATTTTATAATATTTAAAAATTATAAGACAGCTCTTCTTCACAATATTTTCCAAGTAGCTTGAGAAACAATAAAACAATTTAGCTTGTCATGTTATCAAATTTGTTGTCAGTTGTCAGTTGTTTGGACAGCTGCACTTGTATCTTTAAAACAGGAGTTTACAAAAGATAAATTACTAATAACTAATGTCCGATGAAATTATACTTACGAATACTTTTTAAATTTATTCATTATCTATAGACACGGCAACAAAGTTATATGAAGAACCTGTAATACATTTGCTGTTCAATTTCCTCAGAAACAGTAACCATCACGATGGTGCAAGATGCGGTCAACTAAATTTAAAAAAATCCTCTTATTACCAAAGTAAAACTTCAATTTCATTCATTCTTTAGAAACGTATATCACTCCAATCGTTGTCTTTGCTCGGTAAGTCCGAGATTATTTAAATGAATGTTTAAATTGGAAAACACGGACCAATAGAGTGGTTCACCCTATCTTACACCCATGGATTACTTTTTATGTGGCTATTTAAAATTCAAGGTTTATGCGAACAGGACTCAAAATATCGAAGAGTTAAAAAACCGAATGAGGCAAGAGATGAGAAAAATTGACGGAAATGTATTAATTAATGTTTAGAATAATTTTAGCCAAGCAAGCCTATGCTTGCGTATTGTCAAGAAACCAATGGATGGAATTTTAAACATTTAATTTAGCTCTTTATTTCAAATTGTTTATAATCTCGAAATTTCTTGGTAATTTTGTTTACAGTGGTTTAATTTATTGGACGATCTGTGTACTTGTTATTATATCCCAAATAAATTAAAATTTCCTTCCGCTGCTCTTTTTAAGTAAATACACAAGGCTCCTTTTACTTTTACCATAAATTAAATAATCCTAACGATCAGAAACTACCGAACTTTTAGTGAGTCACAAAAGGTTACGATAAAAATTGAACGTGATTTTATGTTCAATAGCGTACGTTTAAAGATAGGTATTGGGCATGTTTAAGAAAAAAATACTTAGCATTTTGGCCATGATTTTCAAAAAAGCGAACATCTGATTTTTCAATAAATTTATTCCATACTTTTTCCGCTCACCGTATACTTTTCCATATGTACAGTATGGGCCAAAAGTATGGAATAAATTCAATAAACACGAAACAATTATTTTTTGGGAAAAATCCTCGAACAGGTCCATTTTTAATTTAAAAAATACATATTTTAGCGTAAAATGCAATTTTCAAATGTCATTTGTTTTCGAGTAATGACGTAATCGATTTTTTTTTAAATGGCAACACCATATTTTTTTCCTTGATTCTGAAAGATCGTTTAATTCTCTATCAGACAGTACTAAATTTTGCCCTCTTACATAGGAAAGTTTTCGAGTAAATGACGATTGAATGTTAGAAAACGCAAATTTTATCCATAAAAAGGTAACAATTCTGAGGTATGTAAAATAAAATACAATTGATTAAATTTTATACTTAAATTAAATGTTCGAATTGCCATCCACCAACTTCTTGACAATGCGCAAGTCTGTGAAGAAATTCTTCTTGCACATTATGAATGATTTCTGGGGTAACTCTGCGTATTTCGTCCCGAATGCGATTTTGAAGTTTTTCTAAATTACGTGGTTTATTAATGTACACTTTTGACTTCAAGTGTCTCCATAAAAAATAGTCAAGAGGTGTGAGATCTGGCGATCTTGCAGGCCATTCTATCGGTCCGCGTCTGCCGATCCACCTCCCAGGAAAACAGTTGTCCAAAAAATCTCGTACAGGGCGCGCATAGTGCGGAGGTGCACCGTCTTGCAGAAGCCGTATGGTATCGTCAGGAATGTCAGGGTCATTATCGTTAGAAAAAATTACTGCAAGGGCTGGAACAAGGTCATTTTCTAGAAACTCTAAATATCTTTGTCCTGTAAGGGTTCCTTCAAAGAAGAAAGGCCCTACTATTCTGTCGTCAACTATTCCAGCCCACACATTTAATTTCTGAGGGTGTTGGGTATGTGCCTCTGCCATCCAATGAGAATTTTCCCGACTCCAATATCTGCAAGTTTGACGGTTTACTGTACCATTCAGACAAAATGTGGCCTCATCTGAAAAAAGTATTTGCCGGTGTAAATTTCTATTTCCTTGACATAAATCCATTAGAACTTCGAAAAAGTCTAAGCGGCGATCGGGATCATCCTCATTGAGTTCCTGCACAAGTTGAATTTTGTAGGGATGATATTTTTCCTTCCTCAAGATACGTAGCACTGTGCTCTGACTAGTGTCATTGTTTAATACAACCAATCGTGAAGAATTATGAGGATTATCCACCATAGTTATCAAAATGTTCTGTTTCTGATTTTCATTAATGCTTGGACGTCCAGGTTTTGGAATATTTACAACATTGCCAGTTTCTATAAATTTAGACTCTACCTTACTGACTGTTGATTGGCTGATAGGGCGATCTGGATATTTTTCATTAAATAAATCGCAAACTTCCTGCTGAGTTCTAGTCATATTCCCGCATCCGATAAGAATTAAAATTTCAATTCTTTGAGTAACAGTTAAATGTGCCATAATACTTTAAACTGAATATTAATTTCTATGTCGCTTACAATACTTATTAGAAAGTCGGTGTGACAATGATACTTTGCAAAGATTTTCACCTACGTGATCCATAAAAGAACTATGGAATTCGAAAAACTAAACTTGATAACGTTTTTGCTTTATTTTAATTGATTTACGTTTTCTAACATTCAATCGTCATTTACTCGAAAACATTCCTATGTAAGAGGGTAAAATTTTAGTACTGTCTGATAGGGAATTAAACGATCTTTCAGAATCAAGGAAAAAAATATGGGGTTGCCATTTAAAAAAAATCGATGACGTCATTACTCGAAAGCAAATGACATTAGAAAATTGCATTTTGCCCTAAAATATGTATTTTTTAAATTAAAAATCGACCTGTTCGAGGATTTTTCCCAAAAAATAATTGTTTCGTTTTTATTGAATTTATTCCATACTTTTGGCGCATACTGTATATCGTTCGCGGTGGGAGACACTGTAGATATAACATCTGCATTTCCAAATTCAAAGGTTTTGAATGCGGCCGATCACCCACCGCTCGAGCTCCGCTTCCATTATCTGAACGTTAGTTCGTGCTTCGGTATCATTTCTTGTGGCTTCCGCATCGTGCTCCGCAATCTAGGGCCATTTTATCCACATGAACACCGAATTCGTTGTAGCTTGTTGCTCGAATTTTAATCAAATTACATCTTCGTGCGCTGCAGTCACACCTCGAGTTTAAAATAAGTTGTCTACAAACCCATTACGGAACATAACCAAGTTTATAAGGTCACGAAATAGTCTAGCACTAGGTCATTTCGACCTGCTGATGCACCGATAAAATGGAATGAAACGTCTAATGCGCATCGTATTATGAATAGAAATTAGATTCGTACAGTTTCACTATCAGTTTCTGATCTTTATATTTATTCATATAGAGGTTTATTTAAAAAATCCTAGGTATATATGAAATGATATGATTTTTTTGGGAAAAATTTTGAGTTTTGTATTAAAGAAGGAAGGATGCCTTCTACACGTTCACTGATTCTTCAATTTGTATTGTTGATAGCTTATTAACAAATTTTTATTATGCAGGGTGCCCGCAGAACTGGCACAGAGCAGGTACATGTAGGGGGTTACAAAATATGGCAATTTAACTTAACATAGTTGTATACAAAGTTGCACAGGCCTTCAAAGTAAGGCCAAATATATCGAAAAAAATGTAATAATAAAATCTCTGAATTACTATAACTTGAAACAACCAAATTTGGTACATGATTTATCATCATTTCATTCGATTTGGTATCAGCGGTATAGTATATGATACACTCCCCTCCTTGCAATTTCTGCTATTTCAACCAGTATTTTCAACTGGCGGCGTCAGTAAACAGCTGAAAGTGTGTGCGTTGCACTCGCTAACCTCAAAATGAATAAGTTGAAAACAAACGTAAGTAATCGATTATTTCATATTTTTGTAGCATAAAATTATTATCATTATGATAGGTCATGCATGCCTAACTGTATTTTGGTAAGGGTTAGTATTAAGCGCGGGCGGTTAGAGACTTTGATTGAAGTATCACTAATGATACTTTGGGCTTGCGCAACTACATTTTTCAAAAAAATTTAAAAGTTTTTTTGGCGAGTTTATTAGAATTTTTATTGGTTTTAGGCCCTTTGACAGCAAAAGAACTTCAAGACATTGCAGACAATTTAGATTTGGACGAGTCCGATATAGGGGATGATCTACTCAATATAATTGAGCCAGATGATGATGACCTTGAAAAGGATTTTAATTCTCAAAATGTTGATGATCACGATAATATATTGTCGCCTGATGGTTGGGATGCATCAGACGATGAGCCATTGGCTCGATTGGTTACGAGACAAACAGTTTGCATCTGATAAAATTTTACCTGCAGTAAACTATGACGACCAAGTGAAATTGTTTTGCAGATTTTCATCAATAGCAAGAATATTATTGGCCCCGAGAGTTTTGTATCTTTATGAGCCTAAAGTATCATATGTGATACTTCAGGTTTTTTCAAAAATAACCAAAATTTTGGCGAAATACATAAATAGTATGTTTTTTTAGGTGCAAACTAACACAAATATATCAAAATTTACTTTAAAATATCTCAAAAAGCCTTCTGGGTCTGAGGAGGTTATATGATGGGGCACTCATTTTAGTGCTACAGTTAGAGACTTTTGAATTTGAAGTCTTCAAATAAATCCAAGGGAAATGGAAATATACTTATTTAGCAAGTGTGTACGAGTCAAACCTCGAAGTCTTCCTTTGAAATGTCATATTTTGTATACATAAATTACGGTAAATAGTGTATTTCCTGATTTAGATAATAATTTATTCTTTTAGTAAATACTATAATCTCATTAAAGTTTTATTCTGCGCTACTACATAATAATAATGAAAACATGCCAACAGTGCAAATGTGCAGATGCCGACTTTTGGAGAAATGTTTTAAGAGTGCCACTGCACTCCGTACAAATTCTTATATATTTCTGTAATGGTGTGGATGCAATTGTTGTTCTTTTGGTATTCTCCACAAGCTAGAAGACTGACTGACTGCGTATTACTTTTTGCACCAAAACTAATCGCAAGAAAATATTTTCCCCAGCTACAGATGAATAGGCTATTGGTCCTTTAGAATTAATAATAGCCATTAACTCTGGTGGTTCTTTCATTAACGTATATTATTCTGATCTTTCCATTCTAATTTATAACAAGCATAACCCCATAGAAATGTGTCAGGTTTAATTAGAACTGTAATTATTACACATCTGCATATCTAGGACAGTGGCTACTAAAATATACACCAACTAATTACTTCAGTTTTAATTAATTTTACAATCTTGACGCTGCTCGTTCACTAGTCATTTCAATTTATCCCCGTCTCACTACGTCTGCCACTTTGATTTAGAGAAATGCTTGTGCGAGTGCATTCGAATGCGATGTTGTTGGGTATGTAACGTTCTATTGAATAGACGACATACCCCCTGGAGGGTACAAAGACAGTTATGTGCCTGTTTATTGTACGGCACATGCAGGATTGTATATGTACTGGAGCAACGGAGTGTGGGGCGAACTAGTAACCCATATATTTCCAGACTGTTTAATGCAGTGTAATATAAAATAATTCACGTTTTGTTCCATATTAAAGTACTTCATCGTATGCAGCTAAATTATTTTTGGTTCAGGGAGAGGAAAAACTGTTTTATATTAATTTTAGAGAAACGTCATTCTTTACTAATCATTTTACTTGTCATAAGATAAATTTAGATTTTGATGTACAGGTTGTTCAAAAACAGTTTTCAAGTAAATATATGTCGAAAAAATTGTTCAAATCTAGTAGTAAGCATGGAAAATTCTAGAAACAGGAGGTACGCATAAAGTAGTAACTGACGAACAGAAATAATGACGCAGATCCTGTTCAAAAAAAATCTAGAAACTGACGAGGCGAAAAACACGGAAAGAGTGACGAGACTCACGAGTTCAAACGAAAAGGTATAGTATTCAAAATAAAAGCAAAAAAAGTTCAAATTGGAAATACCAAACTGAGAAACTGATAGCAACCAATAAGGTAAGCCTCAAGCACTGTTTCACATATTTAGACTATCCCAAAAACCAAAATATAATATATCACAAATATATAAGAAAATAATAAAAAATTAACAAATCAAATATAATTTCAAACAACAATAAAATTTAATCACGTTTAAAATAAAACTAAATCCCCAAACAAACATTGTTAGATAGCAAATATTATACAGAGTGTCCGGAAATGATGCGTCAAACATTTTTTCGAAATTTCAAAATTAGCGGGGTTACAGGGCGTCAAAAAATTATTTATTTCATTTTCGAGAAATTCGAACTTCAATCTTTCAATGCACATTTCCTTTATGATAGCAGTCAACAATATTCATTAAAACTAACTACAACAAAAATTTTAAATAAATAGTTTAATAATGAACAACTAATTTACATTATTACAGTAAAAATTACTTTAATAACTGAGCGAAATGTTCACCTTTAACATGAATACATTTTCTTATGCCTTTATTTAAATATCTATATAATCTTTAGAGATGGTCTTCGCGGGATGAAAGTTTTTCTTTATAAACTAAAACTTTCAAATGGCCTCAAAAGAAGAAATCTAAGGGGCTAAGGTCGGGGCTTCGAGGTGGTCAAAGAAGTTCGCTGCCACGACCTATCCATCTATGTGTTGAAAATATTCGTTCAAGAAGTTTCTAACCAGTAGGAGAAAGTGCGCAGGTGCTCCATAGTGCAAATATGACATGTCTTGTCTAACTGCTAGAATTCTTCTAATAAGCCTGGCAAATTATCTTGCAGATATCTCAAATACCAACTATAAAATTATCAACAATGCCACACCAAATATTTATGGAAAATTCATGCTAGAAATGTGTTTGTTTCTTGTTTTCAGGTGTGGTTATTTCTCCAGTTGAATACTCCAAGTCTCGCAAAGGTAGTCTCGACCGTAAACAATATATTGTTTAGAACTGCAGGTTCATTACGTTGCTTTTATAATAAAAAGTTGCAAAAGTTTATTTTTGCAGGTACCTAGGCCGTTAGGCAATAAACTTTGGACACGGATAAAATGATATGGATAACGTCTCGTTATGGAGGACTTTTATAATTATTGTTGTGTTATTCATCCCTGTTGCAGCACGTAAGCGCCTTGTGCTTATCTCAAGATTAACAACTACGTTCTTTTTCTCTGTCTCTCTTCTTCCTGTTGGACAATTACCATTTTTGGACGACCAATTCTTCGCTTAGGACGAAATTCACTCGGTTCAACCAATCGGATAAATGTTACGATTTGGCTGTCTGCGATTTGGGTACAGTTGAAAATATTTTCTATTTAAGGTACGACTACTGTAATTTACTTTAGCATATACAAAAATTATATCTCAAATTTTAGAATTCGTAATATATTATGTCTCGACATAATCATCTCGATATTTTTAATTGTTTTTTTTATTACATAAAAGGCACCTGCAACGTGGTTTTTTGATAACTGACATTTGTCCGCAATAGCAACAGTTTTTTAAGTCAAAGCCTAGTTGAGTTAGTTTTAATGAATATTGTTGACTGTTATCATAAAGTCAACGTGCATTGAAAGATTGAAGTTCGGATCTCGAAAACGGGGAGGTTTATCGAAATGAAACAGGTATACCTTTTTGGCTTAAAAATGATTGGAGGATTCGTCTGTGTAAAAATTAAATGTAATAAACATAGATATCTACAAAACAGTTTAATCCGATAATATCGGCAAAACGCCCAGTATGTGTTATATTGAAAGTGAGCTTAATTTCAAAGAACTCATTGAAATATTGAGGAAAATCAATTTGAAAATTTTCGTTTCTACACTGTATATTTTTTGATTAAGATAATATGGCTCACATGGTATATTTTAATATCTAGAATATTATACAATTAGTCTATAGAACATTCATTACCGATCACCCTGTATAAATACATATTGCCGACCACTAAATTTGCAGCATGTTCAAATGCATAGCGGTGCACTAATGTACTTTTATTTGTTTTTTATTTCTCTCAATGAGGTCAATTTTGTATGTGAATGTTTCTGTGGCGGGTGAATATTAAATTTTCTTTGTTGGGATACCTCTGGAAATAGAGGACTCTAAATGCGGCATTTAGATTGTTTGAATCTGGTATTGACTTTTAAACTTGATTAAATATGGATACGGAAACAACTGACAAAACCGAGCGCTGTCGTAACCTGCTCGAAATTAAAGTGGACCATAGGCATTTTAATTACAAATATTAGGAAAATGCGGAATATTTAATAAATTACGTATCCGTTTACAAACGACTACAAAAGATTGGAAAAATAACAAAGCCTTTGTCGGAACATCAAGCAATATTCAGTAATTATTATTATGCAATTTTAGGTATGTTGTCATACAAAAAGTCTCAGAACATATAAAAACATAAAAACTGTTCAAAATTATTTACAATTTATTTACATGCTAACAAAAGTTGAAAGAGTTACAAAAATACAACTACAATAAAATGCAAAAACTTTTACGAAATTAGATACTAGGATATACCTTAGTAGTGTATTAAGTTTAAGCAAAATCCCTTTCAACGAAATTTGTTTTTTGTAATAGTATCAATGCAGTAAACAATAAAATCCTTAAAATTGTAATCTAGTGTTGTTAACCTATAAAACGTGTACGGTGACATTATTATTTCAAATATATATTTTTAGCTCATATGTTTAATACTAATAGTATATTTATTTTCTATAGTTATTAATTATATAAGAATATTAACAAGCCACGAGAAAAAATGGACACTTGAGGCACAGGCGAGAGTTACCAGTCAATTAGTTAATGTTAATAATAATTTTAAATAAAATGCTATAAAATCGATGCGTGGTATTATGAATTGTAATCCACTAGTGTGTTAAAGGGCCTTCAATCTACGGAAAACAGACGTATTAAACTTTCTTAATATAAGGGTCGTGGATAATGTTGTTTTAGCTTTGCATTCAAACCTACTGACGATTAAATACTCTGCCAGGTATTTTAATCGATGAAAATTTGTACTGTGACACTAAACAATATTTAGATACACTCTTGCATGTTTTCATCATTTCAAATTAAGAAAAATGAAAAAAAAAAATTCTAAATATAAAGTTGTACGGATTTCAATTATTATTTACTACTTATTAATTTAAATGGTGTATACAGGGTGTCCCTAAAAAGTGTTTACAACGCTCCACCAGATACAGTGCGGCTCAAAATAAATCGATTTAGCTAGACATACCATAGTTCAAAGTTGCCCCGTTTAGGCGCTATATAATCCTGAAATTGCAATTTTGAAATGTTTTTTTTTATAAATTTAAAACGCCTTATACGATTTTGCTAAAGTTTGGTAAGTTGACCTTGCTCTATAGGATAATAAACCCCATATCAAAATTATTAGTAATGTAATGTAATAATGTAATGTAATGTAATCCATTGGCGTGGAATTTGTTTTTTTTTAGGAATTACACCTTCGATAATTCTACGCCAATGGAAGAAAAGATTTTTCAGTATAAAATTTAGATTAAGTAAATTATTTTCTACAAAAAAGGTACTCTTGATAAGACTCGACTACTCTAATGGTTTATTCGAAATTTGAAATTTTAAATCATTGGCAGCAATTTTGACACAAAAATTAAATTATGAAAAATTTTTTTTTTAATTGTTCCTGAATTATTTTTATAATATATCTCTATTTTTTGTTTGTAATAACATAATTTAGTAAGTTAATTCTGTGTTGCTCACATCTAAATGATTTATTTAACTACAAAATAACGAAGTGAACATTACCCAATGAATTGAATAGTTGAATGCAATCGAATGTGGATTAGTTTTAACAAGTAAAGTGTTGATTTTCAGTATTTTTTTACCGTGTATGAACTGTTTAAAACTACAAAGTTAAATTGAATTTTTATAATATAATATACTTAATTTCTTTATAAGTTGGCCAGAACCTGCTCTAAGTAAGAGTTAGTCCCCGGCTAATTTTCTTTCTATGCTGGTAGATGCGTGTTAGTCAAGAGTTAGGCAATTATTCTGCTACATCACCATCATCCATCACACAGTAACTGCTTTGTCATCATAATGGATGTTATAGGGAAGTTGTGTATTAAATCATAGCTAAATGGTAATGGTTGTTGGATGTTAGAAATACATAAATAAGTTAACAGCCTACGGAGTGTTGGACTGAAAATAATAAAAATCTACACGATTTTGTGTAAAAACAATTCGTTCCTTGTAAATGAAAAACTTAACCGTTTTTGAAATAAAAATGATTTTGCGCCTGTATGTTTTATTTTGTTTTATTTACACTATTCAAGATCAAGTTAGAGAATAGAAAAACAAACAATTAACAAAAAAAACATACATAAAACAAATTATACAACACGTAGATATGACACACATGTGCCAAATATGAAAAATAGATCTCTAGATAAAGAGAACAGTTCCGAGTTGAGGTGTTGCAATCCATAAAATCTTCGGGTAAGATAACTTCAATATACAGTATGCGCCAAAAGTATGGAATAAATTCAATAAAAACGAAACAATTATTTTTTGGGAAAACTCCTCGAACAGGTCGATTTTTAATTTAAAAAATACATATTTTAGCGTAAAATGCGGTTTTCAAATGTCATTTGTTTTCGAGTAATGACGATTTTTTTTTTAAATGGCAACACCATATTTTTTCTTTGATTCTGAAAGATCGTTTAATTCTCTATCAGTCAGTACTAAAATTTTGCCCTCTTACATAGGAAAGTTTTCGAGTAAATGACGATTGAATGTTAGAAAACGTAAATTTTATCCATAAAAAAGTAACAATTCTGAGGTATGTAAAATAAAATACAATTGATTAAATTTTATACTTAAATTAAATGTTCGAATTGCCATTCACCAACTTCTTGACAATGCGCAAGTCTGTGAAGAAATTCTTCTTGCACATTATGAATAATTTCTGGGGTAACTCTGCGTATTTCGTCCCGAATGCGATTTTGAAGTTCTTCTAAATTACGTGGTTTATTAATGTACACTTTTGACTTCAAGTATCCCCATAAAAAATAGTCAAGAGGAGTAAGATCTGGCGATCTTGCAGGCCATTATATAGGTCCGCGTCTGCCGATCCACCTCCCAGGAAAACAGTTGTCCAAAAATATCGTACAGAGCGCGTATAGTGCGGAAGTGCACCGTCTTGCTGAAACCATATGGTATCGCAGGAATGTCAGGGTCATTATCGTTAGGAAAAATTACTGCAAGGGCTGGAACAAGGTCATTTTCTAGAAACTCCAAATATCTTTGTCCTGTAAGGGTTCCTTCAAAGAAGAAATGCCCTACTATTCTGTCGTCAACTATTCCAGCCCACACATTTAATTTCTGAGGGTGTTGGGTATGTGCCTCTGCCATCCAATGAGGATTTTCCCGACTCCAATATCTGCAAGTTTGACGATTTACTGTACCATTCAGATAAAATGTGGCCTTATCTGAAAAAAGTATTTGCCGGTGTAAATTTCTATTTCCTTGACATGAATCCATTAGAATTTTGCAAAAGTGTTAGCGGCGATCGGGATCATCTTCATTGAGTTCCTGCACAAGTTGAATTTTGTAGGGATGATATTTTTCCTTCCTCAAGATACGTAGCACTGTGCTCTAACTAGTGTCATTCTTTAATGCAACCAATCGTGAAGAATTATGAGGATACTTATCAAAATGTTCTGTTTCTGATTTTCATTAATGCTTGGACGTCCGGGTTTTGGAATATTTACAACATTGCCAGTTTCTTTAAATTTAGACTCTACCTTACTGACTGTTGATTGGCTGATAGCGCGATCTGGATATTTTTCATTAAATAAATCGCAAACTTCCTGCTGAGTTCTAGTCATATTCCCGCATCCGATAAGAATTAAAATTTCAATTCTTTGAGTAACAGTTAAATGTGCCATAATACTTTAAATTGAATAATAATTTCTATGTCGCTTACAATACTTATTAGAAAGTCGGTGTGACAATAACACTTTGCAAAGATTTTCACCTACGTGATCCATAAAAGAACTATGGAATTCGAAAAACTAAACTTGATAACGTTTTTGCTTTATTTTAATTGATTTACGTTTTCTAACATTCAATGGTCATTTACTCGAAAACTTTCCTATGTAACAGGGCAAAATTTTAGTACTGTCTGATAGAGAATTAAACGATCTTTCAGAATCAAGGAAAAAAATATGGTGTTGCCATTTAAAAAAAATCGATGACGTCATTACTCGAAAACAAATGACATTTGAAAATCGCATTTTACGCTAAAATATGTATTTTTTAAATTAAAAATCGACCTGTTCGAAGATTTTTCCCAAAAAATAATTGTTTCGTTTTTATTGCATACTGTATAAATCACATATATTATAAAGTGAAGAGTATTTCCAAATATTTGTCCTAACAGGTGCCAAATAAAACATGTTAAATTGTCTAGCTAGCTTCTGTTTTGTGAACATGAAAGCCTAACTTTCTCAGGATGGCACTACAGTCAATGCCGTTATGCATTACTTTATGTAAAACTGAAAAAGAAACGAAGCCTTTTTACATCGATTTTCAGTTTTAAGACCAAATCTATTTTCTCTCCATTTGTAATTGAAAGAACCCAACAGAAGAATATTCTCCATTAGCATTAGACTAATATATTTGAAGAATTTACGCTGAACGTTTTTGAGACCATCCACATATTTGCAATTGCACCTTGCAACCTCCATTAGGAACTTTTTAATTTGTTCATTTTCTAAAACAATTTATGGCAGAGGTCGTTAGACGTCTAACGGTGTTGATCGCAATGCTCCTGGAACGATCTTATATTTCAGTTGCGACAATAAAAATTATTAACTGAGGTCAACTATCATATTTACATATCTAACATCAGGGAATCTGGTAAGTGCTATAAGGAAGTTAATAACATTATTTTCCACTTTAAATACTGATTTTTTTAGGGGAAATTGTTTAAGGGACGTTGAATAACTAGAAAAAAGAAGCTTTCCACAGCCTACTTGCGTTATTTTGTCAGCGCAGAAATTTACTCCTCCAATTAAGGTGACTTTACGTTTGTAGTCGGTTTTCCATTTTCGAATGGCAATTTAAATTTTTCCCTCCCATACCGTTTCTTATTCGAAATTACTTTTTAAATGAGATTTATGTTTTTCAGGGGATTCCTTTTATTACATTTTTATTATGCCTTTATTTATATGCCGTGGTTTCAGTAGCAAATTAGTGTACGTCTCACGAAAATATGTACGGATTAATTTTTATCTTAAATTAGACTTTACGGCTTTCAGAATGCTAAAATTGCTAAGGTCTGACACGTATATGAAGGCAACATTTTCTTTTTAAAGGGGATCTTATTTTCAGGAACATGTTTTCTCATGACTTTCAACTCATTAAAATCACTTTTACTGACGTTTTGGAGACATGAAAACATGAAAATAAAATACATTTTCGGAAATGGAAAATAAATTGATTTAATGATATGATGATTATTAACACAACATTCAACTTATTTACTAAGGAAATGGTATTACAGGATGATTTATGTGTATTACTAGACACAAAAATATGACAACTGAAAGCATTGCATAACATCAATGTAAAATTTTTCGATTTAATGTTTTTTTTGGCAGGGCAAAAATAATTTTCTACTAGCGTAGGTTATAGAGGGCTAGTTACACCCTATAGCATTGGTTATATAAGCATTAGTATATACAGTACGTAAAAAACAAAACAATAATTTTAACTTTGACACCCTGTATCTTATTTCACGACAAGATGTTCCGTATTCAACTATATTTTATTCCAAAGATGTCGCCTTTGCTCTATGACCATTTATTAATAGTCCACCCTGTATAAACTCAATACTCTATAAGTTTCGTAAATGAAACAATATTTTTGTCCTTGTATAATTGCCGTAAATACGAGTAACAATTCCGAAATAGTATAATATTTTAATTAAATGAAGGACACCATTAATTTCTACATCTCTGTTTTTCTCGAGATATTAGCTCATACCTACATGTGTCAATGCATTGCATTTTTCCGCCATTTTAAATACTGAAAACGTAAAATTGCTCTTGGAGCAGTTACATTTGTTATTTTTGTATTTGTAAGCGTGTCAATAAGTATTAAGGCAAATTATATTAATCAGAGGATTGTGTTAAACATTTAGCACATTGCTTCAAACAATAAAATGTATAAAAATATACATAATTTCGTGTGAATCTCAATTTATACAGGCTTTCGTTCTTTTGCGTTAAAATGTGTAATTCTTACGGAAAATGTGTCAATTTATAAAAATCTATATTTTGACGTTTCATAGAACATTCCAGGCCGTGCTCGATTTGGTTCCAGATGTGTTCTCGAGGACCACAGAAACGAGAACCAAAATTATACAGTATGCGCCAAAAGTATGGAATAAATTCAATAAAAACGAAGCAATTATTTTTTGGGAAAAATCCTCGAACAGGTCGATTTTCAATTTAAAAAATACATATTTTCAAATGTCATTTGTTTTCGAGTAATGACGTCATCGATTTTTTTTTAAATGGCAACACCATATTTTTTTCCTTGATTCTGAAAGATCGTTTAATTCTCCATCAGACAGTACTAAAATTTTGCTCTCTCGCATAGGAAAGTTTTCGAGTAAATGATGATTGAATGTTAGAAAACATTCTTATACTTAAAAATTTCTTAAATTAAGAATTGTTCTATGGACTTCATCTTTATTTGATTTTCTTTTAACACCCCAGAGTTCAGGTTAGTGGTATAAATTAATCGGTTCGTTTTACCGACTCATTTTTATCATTGTTTTTGAATTGCTGCCGACACTTTCACAAAAGTAGACGACTAGTCAACTTGAGCAATTTCTGTCAGGCGAGTGCGATTATGAAAATAATATGTTTTTACATCTAATTGCATAGGTGTGCCGATACATATCGTAGACGCTTGATACATGTAACTCTGACAGAAATGTTCACGCTGTTTAGATAAATGCGATTTCTGTCCGACAGAGAATGAAAAATCGTTCAGTATGGATTTGAGAGTTGATTTTGAGACGAAAAAAAAAGACTTGCTTATAGTCAATTAATATGCCAACTCAGTGTGGAAGATCCAGTGTAATTTAAAAATTTTTTGGAGATGTAATCAGCTTAGTTTGAAAGGCTTATTTGTAAAATAGTCATCTAGTTAAGGTTTACTGTGATATAAATTAATCTATTCATCAATATCGCCTTTTATCCATTATTTTTATCACTCAATATTAATAATTTGCAGCCGACACTACCACAAAAGTAGACGGTTCGTCAGCTACAATTTCTGTCAGGCGATTCCGAATAGGTGTTTACATCTAACCGTATAGATGTGTCGATACATATCGCAGGAGCTTGAAGCATATCTGTCTGATAGAAATTCGCCCCTGTTTACATTAGATATAGCTTCTATCCGACATATATATCGATATATGTCAGATGTAAACGTACCCTTACAATTTTGAATAAAATTTATTTTTACATGAGAAACATCAAAAGAGATAAAAAACGGTTTGCTAATTCCATATACCGACTTTTTAATTTATATTTAAGTTAAAACACTGAATTGGAAAAGAGTTTTAAAGCTGTTCCACGAAAAACCAATTTAGGACGATATAATAACCTTCTTTTTAGAGCAGAAAAAGTTAACTGAGTACCTGTACTTTCATGGATGGGCGGAATTAGATTTACATGTTTTTCTCCTCAGTCACTCTTTGTTATTCGACTTCACAGTACAGTGATCCAATAAACTTGACACTGCCCAAGGTAGCCAGGCTTCCATGTTATTAATTTCCAGATTTAGCAGCAACAATTTTCCTAAAGCACGTTATTCGAAACTACGGAACAAAGCCTCGTTTATTTCAAACAAAGGCCGAGCGCCGACAAAAGGTCTAAATTAAGTTATTCTAATTTCTCTTTAATTATTCCGCGCTTTAGAGAAATATTCGAAGACTCAATTGGCCGGGGCACTAATTAATATCGACTGGTTCGGAATTATTGTCGTGACTTTGATTCCGCTTCGGCAAATTATTTAATTTAAATTGGCTATTGAATCGGTGCAATTTAGTAGCTTCTTTGATTGGAATCTCTGCCGAATGAGCACTCCCTCCACCACGCGTATTATTTATTTTATTTTATCATCCACTACTCAACAGGTTAATTATCAAGTGGAATTATAAGGTAGAGCAAACAAGAAATACAGAACAACAATGTGGAAATTGCAAGACGTTTCCAAATGCGTCCACAAAACGCTACAGTAAAAACCTGTGACGTCAGACGCCGTTCGCACGTGCATATTTAAATACATCAGTGTGCTTTGGTTTATATCTGTATAAGATTTCTATTTTCAGACAACGCAGTACATATGTTTAGAAGAGTTAATTTGTCATTTGTGATATTATTAGGTGTTACTATGTTAAATATACATTGGTATTGAATAATGTTTCAAAATAGACTAGTAAAATGGGCACAGAAAGTGCATCTCACCGGCAAATGGAAGAATTATTGCATTATGCCATTATGTACAAATACAGCATACAGCGCTTAATAAAAAATATTTCGCCGTGCCAAAACCAGAAAATAAAAATGTTGCTTGACGAAAGCAAGCATTGTTTATTTGTGGAGACCATTTTAATGTAAATTTAATTGGAGATACAGATAGGTTTAAGTTTACAGAAAAAATTTAAATGTAAAGTTGTAAAGAATCAATTAAACTTTTCTATTAAGCTACCAGAATGCATACAGGACGATTAGAAAATCAACGATAAAGCGAACTTCGTTTTTCTCTGATTTATTGTATTTATCGCTTTATTTCGATTCCAAATAACAATGTTCTGTATTTGCTCCTATCATTTACGTGATGTAGATGTCAGTACATTAAATTGCCTGTTATTCTGAAAACATATGAACAAAAGTAATAAATAAGGATTTTTAAAAATGTTTTAAAGAGAAATGAGATCAGTAGTAAATAGTAATAAAAAAGTATAAATTAATTTAAAAAGATTCATCAATATTAAATATTATTAGTTAAATTATCTCATGTAAAGGCCTTTAATTATCTTAACATAATCAACAGCATTGTCGTTGTAATTATCATCAACGGTTCTATATTGTAAACAAAGAAGTAAGCTACGTTTAACAATATTGTAAGTTTATCACATCACCATTAATAATTATGACATTACCTACACTATCTGTGACCCAAAAATGTCACAAAAATGCAAAATCATAAATTTATCTATGTTAATCTTTTTAATTATTGTGATCATTGATGCCTGACACATGTTTTGACCTTTCAATATGTATGAAAAATTACCATATAATATATTTCAGACCAATATAAAATTCATGCAATTTTGCCATTCCAATAAGTTATCTTCAAAGTAAGTACTACACTACCCAGTAATTTTTTGACGAATAAATAATGTTTGCCGCTGTCTGAACGGGCAATAAATTCCACTAAAAAATTACAAGCAAAATTTTCTTAGTATAGGTGTTCAGCATCCCTCCCACTAGCACCAAGTATTGAGCCATCCCAAACCTGTTATTCAAAAATCATAGAAATGGTTGCTTCTTCTACTACTATTAATCAGCAAGAACTATGTCACACCAATCTTGTGCTAAGACAACATATACAGTCAGAAGAAATGAACATTCTAATGATGATACCAATAAAATTGTCGATGATACAGCAACAGTAGGGAAAATATTGGATATCGATTCACCTGTTCTTTGTTGAAATTACAAAAAAATGCCAAGAATTTGACAACCGTGCTAAACATCCCCTAGATTATTTCATCAATGAAATAACGAATTTATCAAAAATACAAAAAGTTTACACAAAAAACGAAATATGTAAGAAAAAAGCTAAAGACAAAGAAACCAAAACTAACAAAAAATATCGAGGAGACAGACTCTAAATCATCATTAAAAATCCAATATGATGACGAAGATGTTTATTCTTAGCAAGACTGTTGTGTTAACTGTGGAGAAACTTATCTTTTATCACACCATCACACCATAGAGTTGGGCGTGATGGTGTCGAGGGTGAATGAATTTTATTTGTGTTTCATTGCTTTTAGTAGCAGTGAGGATTGCCAAAATCAGTCAAGGGCGGCTATGCAAATAATATTTTGTTTCAATTACATACAACTTAATTTTCATGACAATATAAACAATGAACACTTAAAACGTCGATGTATGCTTTAAGGTGAGTGAAAAGGAGGATTTGTCAGTTTATAGTCGATCTTATTACTACTGTTCTCCAGAAAGATATTATGTCGTAATTTCCTAGCAGCAGTTCTGTACGTAATCTGCTTCAGCGCGAAATAACAATCCGGCACGTCCTCCACCTACATCTGTTAGTACTCCGAGTCAAATCGAGACAATAAATCTTTGAATACATTTAGCTTGACAAACTCGTGCAGTCATAATCTTTGCGGTTGAGGTCCTTGTCCCGTTCAAGATGGGAATACCTAAATTATTCTAGTGATAGATTGATGTATTAATAATGTAAATTAAGGTGGCAGAATTTGGCAATTAATAATGCCCATATTTCGGATATTCTGCTAACACAAATATACATGGTGATTCACATATACATATACGTACGTGTTTTTCCGAATCGTATTTTTTGAAATTTGGTATTTTGCAAATATCTTCAGGACGAGGTGTCACTGGACTAATTCAGGAGTAAATAGTTAATGTTGGAAAAATATCACCGCTCGAATATTGCTGAATGATCTTTCCTGTGTTTAAGTTATTGATAAGAAAGAAACAAAAATTAAATTGTAATACTTATCGTTAACACCCTGTATATTGTTGCATTTTTGGGAAGAGTATGAACTTAAATTTAGTCATTTCAGAGATATTTGACATTTCAAACACAAAAAAAAGTCACTTGACTAAGTTTCTAAGAATTTCCTAACTTTTTTCCTGTTAAAAATACCAACACATGTCAACCAATACTAAATTATGACAGTGTAATTAACTTGAATTCTATTGTTTGTTGATTATTTACCTTCATAGTTAATATAATAACAACTTTATCTCCCGAAAACCGGAAATTAAACTTTATAGAATATGTTAGGATAATATTTCATTGCATCATTTTATTTCAGGAACTTTTGCGTAAGATGTATTATTATCTACGGCACTGTCTGTCTAGAACAAGTTGTCGCGGAGGTTACATTAAATGTGTATCCAAGTTCCAAACTTTTTAAAAGTGTAAATTTTAATTATAATGGAAATGGTTTTTAACAAGTTACTCGACTTTTCAAATTCTTTGGAATGACTCCCAGAAAGCTATATTTATTAAAATGAGGAGAAGCGGGAGAATCAGCTGCAAATTATGAAATTTAAAGTCGTTCCGGAAAATTTGAAATTATAATTACGCTAATTTCCAGAAATTCTTTTTATCGAAAACGTATACTTTGATGCGAATAATGTGAAAAGTATCAGACGTAATTACTAGATTTGGCTTAATCAATTAAAATTTGTCTTTTTTAAATATTTTATTGTTGGGCTACAAATTTAATATCTGGCTATGGAGCCTAATTGAAAAATAAAAAGAATTTCTAGTTATTTCAGATTGTGAAGAAAATTATTATTTAATGATTTAATGAGAAATACGATATGGTAGCACCGGGAAGTAGCAAATACCTTAATAATGTTTATTTCCAGGATTCATATTTGGAGAGATTTTAAGAATGTTTTATCATTTTTTGTTTTCTTACTTGTTTAAGTTAAAAACTGCCATTGCAAAGATTTTTGTATTTGCTGTGGACCTCTCCTTCCCTCTACCGATCTTTTTGTTTAAAGCGAGTTACTTGCTTGGTCCTGCGGTAATGACCGACGATTGCTTACGTCGGGAAAAACCACAAAGGATAACAAAAAAATACACGCAAATGTACACAAATACATAAAACCACTGCCACACGTTTACCGCCAAGGCATTATAACAGTTGTTCAATGTGGTTCAAAAGGTATTCAGCATAATATTTTGTGTACCTACTCGGAAAACGTCTTTAATATTACGCTGCCACTTGTCACCTAGGCATTTGAATACGACATGTTTGTAAATACACTAAAAATACGCGAGCAATTAAATTTGCGAACAGTAAGTAGTGAAAAATTATTTAAAACTAATAAGAGCACCGTAGCCGTATGTAATATTTTTTGACATCTGCAGACGCCATCTGCCATCTGTAGGCCACTCATTCAAGGCGTACTTCGCGGCGATACATTTTTAAATTGTTTGTGTTATTGGGGAATTAAATTCTGTTAATACTAATAATAGCAACAATATTAACAGTAATCGATGGTGTTTGCATAAAATAATTAATAATATTTTAAATTATAACATCCCAAGATGTTTACAGTGTTCTGTAAAAATGTTTCATAGACCCTTAAGTTATAAGATTTGTTCTAAATAAATACTTTTGTACGGCCTCGATACCGTCACGAGATTATGTGCACTGCGAATGTTCGGAAAGTTTTACTTGAGCGAAAAAACAATCTCGTATGTAAGTTATTATTTAAAATTAAAAGCTAGAGTAACGGATGGACATTTTAAAATTCAATTTACTATTTATCAATCAAAAAAACGACTAAATTGAACAGCTTAATGTCAAATCTAAACTAGATTACTTACTGTGCATGTCTATATAAACAGTTCACAAGTAGTTCCTACACATGATCAAGTACTGATATTATCGTCGTGGTACGGTTCAATGCTCCTACACTGAATGATAATTTTTAATGTGGAACAGTTTTTTGCTATTGCACATACTCGAAACCGTACATTGTACGGTTTTCTCTACATTTAGAACAAACCTATAACTAAGCTTCGCATGTTGTTTGAGGTTTGTAGAGTATGCAACTAGCAATGCAGTATTCTCGGTTATGTTATTATGTAACATTGTGAATAATTTTAAACGTTTTATAGTAATTAAATAAAGTATTTTTGTACTTAGTCATAGTTAACCCTGTAGACTTTAAATATGCCCCAGTTAGCTTTGTGGACGTTGAATACACGTTTTCCAAACCGAAATGGATTATTAGCAACAAACGCCACAGCTTAACAGCTGAACATTTACAGCAGTGGCTGGTTACTCAATTTTATTGCAGTACTATTAAGTGAATAGTTACGTAGAATGTTTTGTAAACTAATAAATTTAATATGAATAATGTTGGATATTATAAATTAGCAGTACAAGGTAAGATGTTGACAAATTCTTTTAAGTATATGTTTGCACCTTGGTGCCCTTGATTGATGATTATTAATAACTATACTCAAAAACAATATGACATTTTTGTTACAACACATAAATTCCTATTCTAGCGTCCCCAAGTCGGCGAGCATGCAGATTTTTCTTTCCTGTCGCATTCCCAATATCAGCAGTCACATCAACTTGTTGAACACGGAAATTTTGCAGGCCGGTCTGAAATATTAACGAGCTGGCTCCGTGAATGAGAACGGTCCAAGGCCGAGGTTTCCCGCTTAATATTTTCATAATGCTGTCACATGTAACAGCCATTCGTGCGGAAGATAGCTTTAGAAGGGTTTAAATTAGATGAGTGTGTGTGAATAAATTTCCATTTTCTCCTAGCGACCGGTCCACAAATTAACAGGCCCGAAAATTTGATAACGTTTCACTTCGTAGCTGGCTACGGAAATTGGATGTTTCTTTTAGTTTATCAAGAGAAATGTGAATATTTAATATTTAAAAAGTTGGAATGGTGATGTCGGATTCTTCGAATAATTACTATTGAAGTTTTTTTTTATTTTTTGATCACTTCACTGAAAGAAATCAACCAATAAAAAAGGGTTTCTTAGGTAACCTGTATTATCGTTGGAATATTTCTTGTTAGTATGGATGTATATTCTATGAGGTACCTTTAAAAGGTATCATTAAGCGTTTTGTCAAGTTCCGACGAAAAATTAATTCATTATACAATGAATAATTTTGGTTAAACATTAAAAATATACCTATTTTCATTTCCAGCTCTATCATGGGCGGGTATATCGTTCGGGCGGACAAAATTTCGGGTATATCTTTTCGCTAAATTAATTATGACATGCATGAGTTTAGAGCGCGAGGTCAAAATATGAATTGTAAGTGATGTTGAAATATGTATTTCATTAACAAAATTGTACATGAATGCAAAAAAAAAAGTGATAAAGAAGTACAACTGTGAAACTTAAAGTGATGGAAACTCGCGGAAGGAAGATTGTATTTTTAAAATGAGTTCGACAAAATAATTCTATTCTTATATCTTGCAAAACATTAGTCCGTATAAATGAAATCAAAAAGAGTATACTTATAGATAGGACGAAATAAATATTAAAAAATAAGAATCTGTATCGAAGAATATATTAAATTTTGACGAAACATGGACGTATGAAGGTCATACCGAAAGCGGTACGATATGATATAATAAGTGTTAATGTGTGACCGTTATAGTGACAGTGCTAGTAACCAATAGTAAATAGTGTGTATGTATTCTAAATCCTTTTGTCCTTTTGAATGCGAAATTCGCAAATATTTGCGCGATTTATTTAACGGTGGAAAAATTTCTATTTGTAACAAATTGTGTCAACTACCTATACCATTTTCATCATGAAACCATGGTAGATTATCAGAAGCCCAAAAAAAGTATTAACGCCACATAATAATGAAAGGGACAATAATATTTATAGTGTTTGACAGTTTTGCAAATTGCAATTGTCAAAAGTTGAGATTCTCCCGCCATAAATAATTAAAACAGAAGTTGCAAAATTCATGCAAAATTCCACGAATTTCGCGTCCATGAGGACAACGCTTAAGTGTGATATCTGCGGAGTGCGCATTAGGTAGGTGTAAGTGGGTGGTAGTGGTCAATCGCCGTCCATAAGGACGGTATTCTAATTTGAAAAGAGGATGACACAGGTGGCACTTTTAAAGTAAATTGTTAATGTGCTAGCCGACGTCAACTTATTTTTGATAATTTTATGTGCTTTAACTCTTCTCAAGTGACACGCTTAGGTAATCATACCACCCGTATCTTCCGTACTCATCTCTGTGTTGTGAATTAGTCACTCTCTATTATTTTCGACCTTGGATAATTGATAATACAAGATAAAAACTTTAAATTTTGAAATAATTCTTATTATTTTCATTATCTAACGTCTCGAAATTGATAAAAACTGTTATATCACTGTGTTTCTACTCTAAAAATAATGGATGTTATGTAATGCAATTATTTTTGTCATTTTTGTATATTTTTTATATCTGATCGTCTTCAAATTTAGTACGCCTATGAAATGTTGCTCCTCGCACGCTTCGCCCGTCGCGCTTGTCTACAAGCTAGCGATTAGTTACTCTCTACAATTTTGGAAGTCAACTATAATATGAATCTAATCCATTACTCTTGATCAGTAGGTACCGAATAACACAGACGAAAATGTCTATTAAAATGTCCTTTATTTATTTTTTCACGGCTCTGTTCAACAGAGGACAACCGCGTTCTGTCACTACTTCACATTTTCCAACTTGATTGCATTTTTATTTATACAAATATCAAATTTTAGTAATAATTATAAACTACACTGGCGACACAAACTCACGAAATTCACCAACCTCTACCACGCGAAAATAATGACTGATGAATGAAGAAGGGAGGCAATTCGGGCCGCGTGCATCTGTTCCAGATAAAGTCGACGACAGGCTTAATGGGAATTTGTACAGTCGACTTTTTAGCTGTGCTGAGTGTGCCGATTGCAGCCTATACGATGTCGGCGTTGATTACTGCGGTTGGCATTTATTATAAAATTCTCATAATTTTCTATTGATTACACCGCAGCTCTGCAATGCTTGTCATTGAGTAGACATTAAAAACAAGGTTATTGACCTAAATACGGTAGGTCAAGACTCGGATTGCCGAATTGTTGATCACTGAATAGGTATGTATGTAGCACAAAGATTTTTTTGCCCATAAGTGGCGCCCTCTATTAGTGACGTCAAAATTAAAAACAAATTTGAATTTCTCGACCACAAAACTCCCGATATACAAATTTTATATAAATATTTGGATTTAAGTTATTTATAAGCATCGAAAATAAAATTTTAATTTTGACACCCTGTATCTTTTTTATTATTCGACTTGGGATATGTTAGGTTAAACGAATTTATTTTGACCTAAGACATCTGTGTTCTCATTTTTTCTACTTCATTTATTGCCCCGTATAATGCCATTATTATTGCAATAGATTGTGCATGCCCATGGTGTCAAATTTAATCTGAAATTATATGAGTTTTTCTATAAATCATCCTTGTATTCATAATTTTTGTTTGCTGCCCTCTCTCGTCAAGGACACTTCTGTGTTCAAGTATCGAAGCATTTTTCTATACTGTTATCATAGTTTTCCACTCTCGTGATTGGAACTGCATGCAGATCTCTAAAAATATTTACGTTTTCATTAAATTATCTCAGTTGGTCGAGCATTTAATCATCAGAAATTAATTATAACGAAGACTCACACACAGCCCACTCTGTTTACCTACGCTCTCGAAAGGGTACTTCATTAGAAGCGGCAATTTCATAATAAAACGGCGTAACATTAATTTTACTATAATACGCTCTCAATCCGTCTCATTTACAGAGTCAACGTTGCTCATTTAATATGGCCAGCGTCAAAGAGGTTCGGATCTGCTGCGTTGAAATATTTACACCGAACAATTATGTATAGAAAACGTAAGAGATTTAAATTGAACAATAACGGGGCTTAACCATGATCTTTCAGGGCGAACAATGTAAATTCTTAACAATGGAGTTTGCCTGTTCGGTTTTTGTGCGAAGGACCAGGTGGAGGGCGATTCATCTTCCTTATTTGGGAAAGCAAATGAGGCTTGTGTGGTCTTTTGAAATTAAATTAATCCAAAAACTCCTTTTCAAGTCAAACGACGCAACGGCATGATTTAATTTGCTTCACAATTTTTAGCAAGCGTCGTAGGATATTAGGATCTAGTGTGTCTGAGGTGACAGACAATTAAGGTAAATTGAAGACAGTTAGATCACTTTTAACAGATATTTATGATCTGTGTTAAGAGTGTAGTTTTAAGGCACGCATATAAAATCTGCAATTTACATCAATGTCTCAAAAACACTTTTAACACAAATATCACTTGCCAATGATATATAGTAACCATGGTGGCAACCATTGTTGTATTCATCATTTATGAAAAGTTTGAAAGCTTTGGATTTGTCACTTTTAAACGTGTTCTCCTTTTATCCTTAAAGAACAATCCATTTAAAGAAATAGATGAAGCGGCCAACCGAACCACTTTGGACTACCAAGAAAATCCCGGATTCAATATATAATTGCATATAAGTCTGTGAAATGGTGTGAAGAAAACGGCGTCCCTGGAAAATATACTGAAAATGTATTCTTGGCCTATTTTGTTGACTCTCGACAACTTGGAAATTGTGCGTCCTTCCAGTTCAATATTGGTTAATATATCAGATACCAAAACCAAGGTTCCACGAAATTTCACTATCGTTGAAGAATTTTATTTGGATTTTTACCGGAGATACATGGTTCTTCGTCCAGGAAATGTAGGACATCGGAGGCTTTTCTTAAAGTATGTGAAAGGCAAGTGTACGAAAAACCCTGTGGGAATACGTTTAGAAAATTTCCTGCTGCTATTGCTAAATTTCTGCAACTTCTAAATTCTAACCTCTATAATGGACATTGTTTTCGACGTTCGTCGGCAGGCTTACTAGCGGATAGTAGAGCAAATTTAACGACAATGGGGAATGGAAATCTTCAACAGTCGCTGAAGGATATATCGAAGATTCGTTGCTAAGCAAAAATTCGATTGCTCGAAAACTGCTTTTAGTGCCAGCGGATTCTGCTTAAACGTCAACTAGGAATGCTGTCGTTTTAGTTGATAGTGGTAGAATTGTGGAAGGATTTAATTTTTCAAATTGTGTGAATTGTACCTAATAAATTTACTGTTACAATTTGACATTTACTTTAAGGCACTCTGCTTTAAAGTGATCATTTTAAGGCACTGGTGTCTTAAAGCAATATTTTTAATGCTACAAGGGAGTAGAAAAAAAATTATATTACAAAAAAATATATATTTTTCGAAAATTATTTTGGTAATAAAAACAATTGCGTAACGTCAGCTGTGACGTAAATCGTCTGAATTCTTGCCGCGAGTATATAAAATTAATGAATTGAGTCGGCTAAATAAACTGCCACTCAGTGTTAACAAATGTAATGTTAAGTAAAAATCAAAATCGTTAACAGAAAATCAAACAACATATTTGATTGTACTCTCGACGTTATATCGCGTATACCTGAGTCTGTTGAGAATCTTAAGGTATGATTTGATGAAGAAACTGCCGTTAGTTGAATATATTGTTAAGGTCGTCGTATTCTTGAAATAGTGATTTTTACAAATAGCACAAGTAATTTTGGGCATTTAAGAACCGAATAATATAGAGTTTAGCAAATAACAGGAACGTTATTTCATTCCTCCTGCGAATAAATAGTTCTACAGATTATTCACTTTTGTTTATAAGTATGTGAAAATAATTGTTAAAATGTGGGGTTAGAATAGCAAAATAATGTGTGTCATACAAATGCATTTAAAAAGTTATTACATTATTAGAAGAGAATTTAAATAGTAAAAGTGGATAAATAAAAAATGAATAATTTTATTTTTAATATTACTTTTGCTCTACGTGTTTTATTTTTTCGAAATTTACGTACCTTAGAAACACTACAAATTTGATAATTTTTCTGCGACGAAAAAAATGCTTTTTTCCACGCTCGGGAGTAGAAATCAGTTTCTATGACATCAAAATTAAAACAGAAGTAGTCGATTATTCCCAAGGGAGTATAATGCTCCCAAGGGAGTTTACATTATGGAGAACGTTTTTAATGCAAAAAAAAGATAACATTGAAATTATTTATTGACATTTAAATTAAATGTTACATTTGTGCAACTTTCAAAATTAATATTAGACGGAATATTACTTTCGCTTACATTTACAGTTTTTGTGATTGCGCTAGTAGTGGTACCTACTAAAACCTGATTAGCAATTTTGGTCTTATTTTCAATGGAGTTCTCGACATAACCCTCAGCGACTGTCGTTGATTTCCAACCAGCATGACGCTTTATTGTCGTGATATCCACACCAGCATCTGCCAGTAATGTAGCTGAAGATCTTCGTAAGCAGTGACCAGTATAACATGCAGCATCAGGTAATTTTAAATACGAAGCTACTATACTCGGAATTTTTCTCATGGTATTCTTGCCAACTGGCTGTGAACTATATTTTCCTGCTTTGTAGTACAAAAAAGGCACTTATGCTTGACGTGGGAAGGATATTTCCCACATCGGTAACCAGAAAGGTTTGTGGAATCTTTGTCTTAGTGTTTCGAATTTTTACAATCAAGGAAGAGCCTACATCCTCAATATCATCTACAGTTAAATTGACTAGTTCATCAGTTCGACAAGCTCCGGCAATCCCCAGAATTAATCCAACCTATAAAAAATCAAAATACTTAATAATTGAAATACCTAACAATAAAAGTAATCTTACCTTAATAATTAAGAATTTTTTGTCATCTGCACTTGATAGAAAACGGTCAATTTCACCCTTTGTCAATATTTTCGGTTTTTTCGCTTGATATCCGTCACCGGTTCTTTTCAAAAATGCGATCAGCTTGGGGAATTTGCTTATATCTATGTTGCCGTAAATTATCAAGCATGACTTAACCATAGAATATTGGGCCCATAATGTGGAAGACTTGTAATTCTTTGCATTTTCACTGAAGTATGCCAACAAAACATTATCGCTGTATACTTGAACATTTTTCTCGGCGCACCACTTTTTGAACCGATTGTAGGCTATGTCGTATAAAGATCTTGACTTCGTAGGCAGCAAATTGCTTATTGCAATATTTGCAGCCTCCACAATCTCTTCTGACTCGCAATTATTCATTGTGCACTAAACAAACTTTAAACTAAACCAAACTAGCACCTTAATTTGACAATTCTTTTTGTTTGTTTATTTTGTAGTTATGACAATAACTCAACGACTACTAAATAAATGCTCAAATCCGAATACAATAATTCTGGTGCTACTTACTTCATAATGGCAAAATATGTGTTTTTGAGTTAATGAAACCGTGGAAAAAATAGTATATACCATTTGGGAGAGATGCTATTTTGTTCTCGGTGCATTGTAGCCCTCGGGCTTCAAATTGCACCTCTGCCAAAATAACGCATTTCTCTCCCTTATAGTATAATGTACTATTATGACTTCAGGTTTTGTCTTGAAAATTTCGCTAAATCTATTATAAATATGTATGACCTAAACTTGAAAACGTATCAGGAAATCTGTGATTTTGATGACTGATGGACTAATGAGATTTCGTGTGTAATAATCTACGTCATTGCGAAGAGTGATTTATCCAATACTTTTCTTGTATAAAGTTATTATACTAAATCTGAAAAGAGTCTATCTGAAATATTTCTCAAAATGCATTTATGTAATTCTACAAAGATCTCTTTAACCTGTACCATACCTGTAGCTCGTACAAATTCTATAATCTCCTTACCATTAATTATATTATAATCAAATATTTTGATATCGAGGATTCGCTTGAGATTCGTAATTTGGAGTAGTTCTTCCACTAAATATAGTTCAATAAAGTTTTGATTTTTGCATAAACGTAGAAAAAATCAATTGCAATCAATTGAGTGGTGGGGGAGCGATGTAAAAGAATAGCATATTTTTACATTTGATAGTTGACGCTTACGTCATGTAACCGTATCCTTCCTTATAGTTGAGAATGGTTGAGAATCTGATTGTAAACGAAAACACAAACTATCATATCAAATCACTTTATGTTACCATTGGTTTTATAAGCTTCGCCTAAACTCAGTTCATTCAGTTTAATCAAAAGGAAAGAAAACTAATGTTATCTCCAAGTTAAAAGTAATAATCAGAAATATCAAGTGCACCGTTCAGTCGCAACGTCAGCTGTCTAAAGTTTATATCTCCGCTGTGAAACAAACGTCACGGTTGCAAAATGGGGCACGGTGGCAGGAGATTTTTCTTGCGAGGAATAATTTATTATGCAGTTTCGCCTTTCCAGTTGAAGATACTAAGTAGTGTCCATCCTATGAACATGGTAAGGCGGGTTTGCGAGGAGATTCCCTACGTGGTTCCCCGTAAGTAAAATTATTCTTTCTGTTAAACATATTAAGACATGTAGTTACGTCAAAATTCGAAATAATCACGTAATATAAAATATATAAAATCCAAAGCGCACAGTTTTGCTGAATATTTCGCTGTTTAACGATGAATTTTCCAAGAATATTAAACTTTGACATTCCGTCATGACTGTCAAATTGCGCTGCCATCTAGCGGAGTTCTAGTGAACTTTCAGGAGTACTATGGGGTCAAGTTTCGTTTAAGGGAAATCATTTATAAAAAAAAACAAATAACAAATAGCTTTCAGAGGCCTCTCTGAACACAGAAGCATTAAAATTTTCCCGCGGAAATGCGTCATTTCCATTATAAAGGACTTTAGAAAAAGGGAAATCAGTTACATAAAAAATATATTTTATAGACATTTTTCTTACCACAGAAACGCCTAAACTTTCCCGCGGAAATGCGTCATTTTCATTACCTATATGGAAAAAATGTAGAAAAGCGGAAAAATGTAAACAATTTTTATTTTTGAAAAATCCACTTACTTTTTATAACTTGAACTCAAAAAACATGAATATGTAAATGATTTTCCTCAATATTTCCCTTAAAAAAATTTCCGCTAATAAAATTATATATCATTAAAGCGCAAATTAGTAGTCAAATCAAATTATCTAATTATCATTTCTATAACAGATTTTCCTTATTCTAAAGTCGATGGAAAATGGAAATTTTTCGCAAAATTTTTACATCAAATCAAAGCCGCAATTTTATTAATTTTGTATTTCTAGAGCAGCATGTATTATAAAGACATTTAAAAAATAAATTTTTGAGGCAATTTTCAGTTAAAATATAATATAAGAAAAATTCGAGTTTTTCGGAAAACGAAACATTTCCGCGGAAAAAGAAAATTGGTTATATACTAGTAATCTTGTGTAGAACCTTCCTATAGAACAATTTCTTTTGTAACTGATTTCCCTTGAACGAAAGTTGGGCCGTTGAATAATAGTTATTTACGATACAAGTGTTGTAAAGATTCATATTACAACACACGTTAAAGTTATTTGATAAAATATCGAGTGTAATATGAATTTACAACAAGAGGATTGTACAAAATTGTATTTACTTTCATTTAGGGCCGTTTGCAGCGAAAAATATAAAAGGCTGGCTTTCTTAAGCTCGCTTAAATATTTAAGTATAGCTTTATTCTTCGCATGTTGCACCGCCCGTATTTTACACCGGCTTTGTTAAGCGGGGCAAACTGAACTACTATGCGGAGATTAGTCCGTGTGGTTCGCGTCTAATTTCGTTTTATAACCTTAATTCCTTAATAGAAAGATAGAAAATTATTTTATAATCTATTCCGAAATGTCTCTTTAATTATTCTGATTTATTCTTTATGGTTTGCGATAAAAAAAGTAACAATTAAATCACCAAATAATTGTTTTAAGTATAGTGACCTAGAATTTTGTATATAGTTTATACCATATACCATAGCGTAGTATATATGTGTTCTGGAACAGATTTAAGTATATTTATGTAAACACAAGTAGGCACTTTACCGAAGAATTTATCTTTAATTTAACAATATTAAAGAAGAGTGTTAATAATAAATTAAGATAAATTAGCCCCGTTTCTTAAATATAGAAACTGAAGTAAAAATAACATTGGGCTGTACTTTTAAAACCTATATCTTATGAAAAATGTCAATTCGCTTAATTCCTCAAGTAGATTACACATTTAATGCCATTGTCAAACTCGAGAAAGCCCAAATTAAAATATGTCTGGAATGTCTAGATCGTCCTCTTCAACGTCACCAAAATAAGTTTTATAATAATTTCATGAAATAATGATATGTGAAGTAACTACATACCACGCCTAAAGCTAGGTTAAGTGATGGCAAAGCAACGCTCCAATTTTGGCGGCTTAAGAAAAGCTTCACTTAGATAAGTTTAATCGTGGTTTAACAAGCGGTACAATTTAATTTTCAATTTAAGCGCGGTTTATTGCAAAACCAGGTTTATATTTTAACGGTGCAAACGGCCCTTAATAACATGAAAAAAATATATATTTGAAAAAAGTGTCAAATGACGCGTCAAGAAGCTGATGTGTTTTTTATGAACATAAAAAAGTATCTGTTATTAAGTTTAGTAATCCATTTGTCTTATGTTACTTTTCGCATGGTTTTTGTCAAAAGTCTGTCAAACAAACTCATAAATACCGGGTTCTTTTAAATGAAGTAGGAAAAATGGTACCAGTGAATGTAGAGCCAAAAACAAGAGGATTGAAGTAGAAATACCTTATGTCCCTGAGGCTAAGTACCCTCTCAAAGGAGGGGATTGAAATTCACATATTAATTTTTTTTTTAACATGGGGAATGCTAGAGATACGAAACTTGATATGAACATCCTACTAATAAAGAGACAGCTTTTCGATATTTTTTTAATCATTGGCGTATTTTATAAAGTAGTGAAACCCAATGTAATATTTTATTAGAAATTTGTTACATGAAGCAAATGATTTATTTAAAAATATTTATTGGGAAGACTGATTTATTTCGTAACTTTTTTACCTTTTGTAAATTTTCTATAAAACCGATAGTTCTAGTAAAAAAATTAGATGCGTTATCGTTCACTAAAGGGGCACCTGTGAAAATTTGTAAAAACAAAATAGGCGGATGTCATAACAAATAAATTGTTATTTATCATATTAATAAATTGACACTCTCTGTCATCAACTAATCGCTATTTTAAAAATTCAAAAGGCAACAAGGCCAAAAAAAATGAGAGTTTTTGCAAAGAAAGAAAAAGTATATAAGTTTGTAAGTACTGTAGGCAAAGAAATCTTTCAATTTTGGGGCCTGTCGTCGCGAAAAATTAACAAAGCTAATGTTGAATCATATTCAATACAATGACTTCTTTATAAAAATTATGATCCCATCCACGAAAACAAGCATTGTCCCAGAATTTGTTATAACGGAAGGAAATGAGGCATCAACTGTTACTGTCAACAAAAATATGCCGAACATCGTCTTCCTAATGCAACTCACAGGTTGTGTATGATATTATACAGACAAGGGCAAATCCCAGCCTGTCGGAGTTAAGCATTCCAAAAATGTTTGTAGCAAAGCTTAGGTTGAAAAATCCAAAAGAATAGACTGGACATTGTTTTGGAAGGAGCTCATCCGATGTTAAAGTGTCATTGGGGCTGGAAATCTTCTTCTACGGCAGAGGGCTATGTTGAACATTCTTTAGAGAATTCGAAACAGATAGCAAAAACGATCATGGGATCAAATACGGATTTAACGATTGGACATTCGAACTTAAGCAGATCCATCACATCTACTTCTGGTATATAGATTTCTAATTGTAAAAAGTGCATTATTAATGTTTATATTAATCCTTATGTTTTGTAACAGTTTTAAGTAATAAATAAATCATTTGTGTTAAATAAAAGCGGGGTTTTATTTAACAGAAAAATGTTAATAAAATATTTTTTTATTACCGCACTAGTGCTATAATACATGGTCTTATGAAACTATTTATAAAACTGCAAAATTCATATTATTAAATAAAAATAGAAGTTATTGATTTTTTATCGTTTTTATATTTACTGGTGGCCAAAGGCAGACAAAACAACTTGTACAAATAACAAACATTGAAAAAGAATGCTGATACTCCTCACAAATATCCATAAAATGGTGATACTTTTTGTGACATTTGACTTTTAAATTTTCATCTAGAACACGTCGTTTGATTTTCAGCTCGTATCAATGGATCCAGGCACTATATAGCTGTTTTATGCACCAATAAACATTTTAGGATGCAGATTTTATTATACCGCTAATAAAATTCCACTAAACTCACTATTTTCCACGGTTTACGTGCTGTAAAGTTGCATTCCCACTTTGGAAAACAAACAGACGCAATAAAACCTCATTTAGATTATAAATAAATCGATAAGGTTTGAATGACTGCCGAATAAGGTTAAAAAATATCTATATTTGCTAAAGTGTGGTACATTGTCAACTCTGAAACATTTCTGTTTTATTGTCTTAGCTCCTTTATTGGGTTGGTTTGTTTACGCAGCAACTGATAGAGCACACCACAAGACTCTGTTAAAGAAGCCTGGTGATTTTGACGACGACGATGAGGATATGGTTAACGTCGACTCGAATCTCTCAGGAGAAGAAGGAGACGCCAATTGTACGCCTAATAATGAAGAAGAAAATTGCAATGAGGAAGAGCAGAGTAAACTGTAGTAAGACGAAGGTGTACGTCATGACGAAAATTAAAAAAGTTTTTTTTAAATTAAGCTAAAGTTTGTTTCAGGAAAGAAAATAAAAACAAAACAGTTCCTACATTTACATTTTCTTTATTAAAAATGTTGCTTTTATAAGATCAAGCGGAATTGTGCTAATGTTTCATTTCCTGTAGAAGTGAATAAATGCCTAGGGATCTTTATATAAAATTCTCAACGTTTATTAAAAGAGCTGGTTTTACTTTAACTTTCCTCGAACTGCTTTGTCTAGGCTATCGTTGTCAAAGTTATTAGATTACAGAAAGTAAATATCGCACGCGGGTAATTCTGGTGTAGAAATTCGTTCAGGTAGTAATGCTTTATTTGAAACTTGAGAAGTTAAATGGAAAATAAATATACTCGCGTCAAGAATTCAGACGTCTTACGTCACGACTGACGTTACATATTTGTTTTTATTGTCGCGTAATTTTCGATATTTCGGCGCGTTAAAAACAATGGATTAAAACTTGGGGAATGTGGAGACCAAGCAATATAAGTTGTACATCTACTTATTTTAATATAACATTACGAAAAAAAGTGAGAATGTCGCTGTTACACGTGTGACGTTTAAAATAATTATTCTTGATTTACATTAAGAACTGTAACTTTTGCATTCGAGTGTGGATTCCTTATCTTATCCTAGATCAAATAAATGGATACATCGTACAGTCCCATTACGTGGTCTCTACGTTCACCAGAAATAAGTCTATTGAATTTTTATTGGGGAGCTCTTTTCTAAAAGGTTCTTGGTATAAAATAGTGGCAGATTTTTAAACTGTTATATTTTAACACTTTTATAAAAAATAATATTGCTTCCAATGCATAGTTGACACTTATTAGTTTTAGAACGTCGTATTACTATCAGTTACTAGATTTGGTTATAATTGGTCTGTTTAAGCAAACTGTCAGAAATATTTGACTAGTACAGTTATGAATTTGTTTTCAGTACGAATGTTTTTGACAGTTTGAAACCAGTCCGGGTTTCTTACTGGAACCTATTATAGGCTTACTACTATCAGCCGCATTTCGTGGTTGCCTAGGTAACAGTTTAGAAATTATGACAAATTTAATATTTAACTTCATAGACTGTAGATCAGCTGTATTCGTGGAGAGGATTGTCACCCTCTCTGCGGGTATGGTAGGATAGAATAATGTTGGTTTGGGTCAATGTGAGAGATTGATACCGGTTGACATTTGACTACCCCCCCTAATTAATGCAATTTTCTAAGTTTCCCTCAATCCTGCACTGAATGGTGCCTAGAGCCTACCCACGTAAGTCTTTCCTAGGCGCAAATGCGGCCTGCTTAATAATAATATGCCGCCCCCTCTCCCGCACAAGTCTCTGAGTTCTGGGCTAATCCTCGTGATTAGTTTGAGGGCTAGAGATATTATTATTTTTATAATATTGTTATTATACTTGGAAGTCCTGTATATGAAGTATTGACACCATTTTGACTCCATTTGTACGCCTTCTGAATTTTGACAACTAGTTTCTAGACACCCTGCATGTATCCCTTGTCTCATTTAAACTACCAGTGTTTATATAAAGTATAGTTAGTCAACTGTCCTTGGTTGTGGACCATGTCGGCTAGATGGCGGGACTACAATATGTGCAAATTCTCTTAAACGAGTCCTAGGCAAGTCAGTAAACAGAGTCAGTCTGACTTTGTTTTTAAAATAAAGTCAGTCTGACCCTGTTTACCGACTTCTCTAGGGCTCATTTAAGAGATTTTTCACATATCATAGTTCCGCCATCTAGCCGACATGGTCCACAACTAAGGCAGGTTGATTAACTATACTTATATAAACACTGATACTACTCAATTTGGAACAGTATGTTATTCCGCATTTATAATTTTTAAAAAATTGTTATCTGTACAAAATACTGTAGTAACACCATCACTTGGGATAATTTATTATAGACACTTTATGCTTTGGAGTAACTTTTACTACTATTTGTATTTGATGATTATTTGGTTCCAAAACTCTATCCGCAATTGTATCAATATGCAGAAACACTTGTAAACAAATTTATTTTAAAGAGAAAAATATCTATATGCCTACATCCAAATCCAACACCAGATCTGCTTGATTAAAACATTGATGACAAACGTAAATATTTAGATCCATTCTACTGGATTTTTTATTGAAAAATTGGACGCCCAAACGATAATTAAAAATTAATGCGAGTTTGTAAAGGTTAACAGGAATAAATGCCGCGAAAATTACCGTTTTCGTGCTATATTTACACTAAACCCTGTTATCCTATACGTATGATAAAGTTTTAATCAAAGGGGCGCAAAACCATTCATTACAGTTAAACCCTTTCTAATCCATTCAGAAAAATGTTTAAATTATACAATCGTACGAGGGATCCTTAATTTTACATACGCAAATACAGAATGTCAGCGAAATTATTAGATTAGACAAGTCAAAGTACCTAGAGTTTTCTAGATAGAGAGCCGAGATTTGGAGGATATAATATACAGGGTGTTCTGTAAATAATGAACCATACTTTATCGCTAGCTTCTTTGGACAAAAATAATTTAACTTAGTACAATTTTACTGAGAAAGTACTTTTTCTATTTATTTATTTTACGATAATATTCTTATTTGTTGGGTAATTCTATTCAAATTTTGGAAAACAAGTTTTTTCGTGAAAAAATTACGAATATCTTATTTATATTTGCTTTAAATGTATAGGGTGTTCTGAACCCTTATGCTACTGTGTTATTCCTTACAGATTTATTTAAGGATATAAGTTTTTGGAAAATGATTAGTTAGTTTGAAACAACCTTCGATTAGTTTTAAATAAGATATTATTTTTATATATCGCTAAAATGCATCATTTTAGAAAAAGGTCAAGTTTATCATATTTGTTGCAGGTAATCGATACATAAATTCTAACAAATGATTAATTCGAGTTGTTATCACAAATAGTAATATAGTTCTTAAAAAATAGAATAGCATGATACACAACACAGTGAAATACAATGCAACATGAACGCCGACATTTAAAAAATAAGAAAATAAAAAAAATATCCACTAAAACATTTAATTTTATAAGACACATTTCAATATTGTTCAGATCATTCTATACAAGCTTAAATAATTTATATTTGCATATCATCAGCAAAAATATAGTTTGCACACTTGATAACGTAGCAAATGTAGGTAACTGATAAAAATTAGAACTCCAAATTAGATTCTTGGGGAATTGTTGAATTTCCAGTATGCTAACGCGATGTGAAATCGCTGATATAAGAATAACGGAAAACATTTTATTTGGGAAGGGTCGTGAAACAGTTCAATTCGGCCCCATTACCCTTTATGTGTACTTCGAGGCGGTATAGTTTTCATTTTTATAACTAGGGAATACAAAATATTATTGCATCAATAGGATTCAACTCAATATGAAGGTCCATCCCTCAATTCATTCAAGAATGGTTATGATCGCCACCTGTCTGAGTTTATTTGCTATTTCGTGTACGGGTATGGCTTGTTTCGATTTTTTTTTATTATTTTTAGTGTATTTTCAACTATTTTTAATTATTTATGAAATTTTAGTTTAAACAAGTAAGTATACACTTTTTGTACGATTTTATTTGCTGTTTCGCTTTCACATTAGCAATAGAGACATGGATTTTTGTATTTTTACCTATTAGCATAACATACTTTATCTCTAATAATAATAATAATTTATTTAACGACATAATATTCTTTCTAGTTAATCATAAATGAGTTTGTTTTACAGCGCGGTAAAAACTGAGGGTGTTAATATCCTTACATGAAGTTTGTCAAATGTCAAAATATTCATTAAAGACATTAATTATAACGAATAATATTATGACTAATGCCCGTTTGCACCAACATTTTACTAAGAACAAGTTAATAAAGTTATTCTTAAAGTTAAGCTATGCTTATTTTTTTTAGAGTATTGCACCGACGTATTATAAACCATACTTAGCAAAGTACGTCTTTGTATTGGCAACAACGCACAAATGTAGTAAACTTCGTTACTTTATGTTACGTATTTTCGAGTGTATTTTAGTTCTTTCTGTTTATCTTCAGTTTGTTACATGGAAATAAGGTTAGATTTCGGTGTAATGGTCGTATCTATGGTGATTATTTTTATTGTCATAATGTTGTCATTTGTAATATAGGTATGGTTGTGGTTGATGTTGACCAATACTGGTTAATATCAGAAACAAACTAAAAATAATAATAATTTATTTTGTTGTCTCTGTGGTTAGTATTAGTGGCCAAATCATCTTCATTCAATTCGTCCATTGTATGGAAATGATTAGATCTCATATAATTTAATTTAAGAAATGCAAAATCTATAATTTCCAAAGTATCCAAATCATCAAATATATCATTCAATCTAATATCCATTATACTTTTTTACTACTTTAATACACTCATTAATATTGACCACTATATTTGCACTTTCTGCGTTTTTGTTTTAAATTTTTATGCTTGTTTTGCGCATATTTCAACTCTGCTTGAATTAAAGAATTTCATAAGTCACTGTCAAAGATAGGCTTAAATTTAAGCATCTGTTTTCATCCTTAAGAAGATCTTAACGTATGGTGCAATAGGGAAAGCTTACTTAAGCATATCTTATTTTTAAGTAATGCTTATTAACTTCGGTGCAAACGGGCATTAAACACATATTTTAAATTAGTTAGTTTTACAACTCATAAGTACTTAATTCTACGTATACAGTGTAATGTTTTTATTGTAAAATAAACCGCTAGGCAATTATTGTAGATATGCCTTTATCTTGGCATGGATTCTGAACTATAATGTAGTAGATCCATGTTTGTCTAGTTTTCAAAGAAAATATAACTAGTAAAAAGTATCATCTTGACATGTGATCTGTATATACACTTTACAGCAAGTACAAAATTTACACTTGTAATATCTAAAATACAGCTAACAATTTAAAGAGTACTTACTAATGTAGCAATATAGCATGTTGTTAATAGCAATTATTACTGCATTACAGTCAACTAATGTACCGTACACTTGTCCTTAATGTATCATAAATACATTTAGTTAAAAGTTTTAAATAACTATAGCAAAACTATTGCTGATAGCCAAAGTTAGATGACCTGTTCACTTGTGACTAGGTTGTCAGAAAACTTGATTTAGCTACTACAATTGAATTGTTTTGCTCTCCATTTTATACAAGTGTATCTTTACCAACCAGTAGTGAAGTTTTTGTCTCAGTGTAGACGTATTTTTAAATATTTATAACTCTGATTCTCCCTTAGAGCTTGTTGGAGCTATCTCGGCGCTTTATGGAATATATCAATAGAAAGAACATAAAAGAAAACATCTAATTACACTTCTCTAAATGAAAGAAATGTAGCGGACGTAATTTTTAAAGTCGCCCGTTGCCAAGTCGTTCCGGAACTTTAAACTAATGATCCAGATATACCCGAAGTGATTTAATAAAGTGGGAAGAAGCACACAATGCTTTATGTGCTTTTTTATTCAATGTTTCAAGTGCCGTCGAGTTAAACGTACTCGACTTTACTGCCACAGACCTAAAAGACTTGTATTTTGAATCGCTGCCTTGAATATAAAGCTCAAGCGATGAATTACCCAGTTTGGATAATTGAAGGTTTTCTATTTTGATATAATGCATTTGAAATTAGTACTTCTATGTTATAAATTTCGTCAAATTATTCAAAAGAGTCGAGACTTTTGCATCTCTGCGTATAAAAAAACGAATAGTGACGCAGCTGTTTCCGCTACAATATAATAAATTTGGAAACACAGGAATCCTTGGAACAGCTGGCTTGTAGATAAATTTAATAATAGGAAAGTATTAGAGAGACGTTATGAGGAGGACAAATATAAAGAAACTAATAAAGATAGGTTGGTAGAACAACTTTCGGAAGAGGAAGTAGTTTGTGACACATAAAGGAATGGGGGAATAACAGATTTCAGTCTATAGTGTATTTGCAGATAACTGTGCGATGTTGAAGTTTTTTTGTCTTATTCATTAATCGAATTATTTATTGACATTTTATGTTATGTATATATATATATATATATATATATATATATATATATATATATATATATATATATATATATATATATACAAGGTGTAACAGTAGTAAGTATTCAAAACTTGTGAGCTTGTAAATCAAGTCGAAAAATTACGAAAACCTTAGCACAACTTTTGTCAGTAGCGGCTTCTAAGGGAGATACGCTCACTTAAAGGGGTAATCTCAGAAAGAGTTTTTAATGCGTAACATCAAGACGGTTCAACATTAAGTCACGAAATTTTGGTGAGATATTAACCTTGACGTGCTTAATAAATCTCATAAACTACATTTCAACATTTTCTACAGGGGAGTGAGAATATTTTCAAGTCAGAAACTAGAAAAAATTAACTACTGAAAAGATATGATTAAATTTGTCCGTGAGTCTTGCATTTTCTCACGCAACTATAGAAAATTTTGAAATGTATTTTATGAGACTTATTAGACACGTCAAGGTTAATATCTCACCAAAATTTCGAGACTTAATGTTGAACCGTTTTGATGTAACGCTTTAAAAACTGTTTCTGAGGTTACCCCTTTAAATGAGCGTATCTCCCTTAGGAGCCGCCACTGACACAAGTTGTACTAAGGTTTTCGTAATTTTTCGACTTGTTTTACAAGCTGACAAGTTTTGAATACTTACTACTGATACACCTTGTATATATATTTAATTTAACGACTTTAGAAAATTCATCAATAACATTTTATCTATTGGTTGATTTTCTATTGATTGATTTTCCTCCATGTATGAATAATGTGACCAGAGTAATATTTCCCGAAAATAGTGAGCATAGGATTTTAATTACCATCATTAGATTTATATAGCGAAGCTTATACCAATGTTACCGTACCACCATAGTAACTAGATTATTTAATGTAAATACAAAATAACTATTAACGTTGATATTGTATCAAATGCATCGTGACAACTTTTTGACGAAGAAATGTATTTATTGGCTACGTTAATACATTTAACAATATTATAGTAGTAAGTCTATAAACACAAACATTGGGATATTAATGTAAAAAGCGCAAGTTACATTATAATACATTAAAAAAATATAAAATACAAATATAAGGACTGAAAATAATTTAAAAGCATTGATAATTAGAGCGCGGAAAAGTATTCCTGCTAACAGGACCATATTTAGAGGGAAAAGAAATTGTGAATTCAATGTAGTTGAAAAGACTTTATTTTATATAATTAACATCAATTCTACAAAATAAAAAACAACTAAAAACAATAGGAATATCTATTATAATAAATATAAAAATAAGAAATCATAGAGAAACATCTGTACTAGAACTTTTGTATCTGAAATTAATTATAACATGTTTTTCTAAATTGGACATTGTAAAACTCTGTCTTCTGTCACTTAATAAATGTTTATATAAAGAGAAACTCCTCTCTACGTCTGTGGATGTTACAGGACAATATTGGAATAAAGGTCCTTGTATACTCCAGTAATATCGCCACTATCCAAAATTTGACCTATATCTTTTAGTTTTGATAAATCGGGATTTTTTTGTAGGACAGTTCTAAATTTTTGTTCAATTCGAAATCCTTGTATATGTTGCAAATTTTCTATTGAGGATTCTACATTTTCCAATATTTGTAGAGATCTACTGAGGGGCAAATTAGCGGTTTCAAGGTTGTTTATGGCGTCGTGCAAAACTGTAAAATTTTGTTTTAAAAACAGAAGATTTTCTTTGAGAGTAGGATTTTTTAGAACATCTTGGGCACTTCTAATATGAATTGAGTCATCGGGATCAAATTCTTGAATTACTTCTGAATATATATCTATATATGATGTATAATAAAATGCCGCTTCTAGCCAAGTGTTCCATATGGTTATAACAGGTTCTGGAGGTAATGGTACTTGTTGATATTTTTTATGTAAAGATAATACTCTTGTTGGAGCTTTAAGAAACACTTTTTTTACAGAAGATATCAATTGGTTTACTTCGGGAAAGAGCTTTCGTATTTCTTCTGTGACTCTATTAAGTCCATGGGCTACGCAAGTAATGTGATATAAATTGGGATACACTTCTTTTAGACACTGGTCTGCTTTTACCATGTATGATGCCGCATCTGTTAGAAATACTAGACATTTATTCTTGTTACTTTCATACTGTTCCCTCCAAAGAAATTTAAGAGAATTGTTCACAACATTTACAATATGGGCGTGATCTGTCCATTCAAGTTCTTTTGTGCACAATAAATAAGCCTGTGTACTTTCTCCATTTAAAATTCCCACAACAAAATTCACTATATAACGTTCACAAACATCCGTTGTTTCATCCACCGTCACCAATATATAATTGTTGTCAACCGCTTCCCGTATCTCCTTTACTACATATTCATATACCATATCAAGGTAATTTTTTCTTAAGGTTGATTCTGATGGAATTTCTTGATGAGTCCATTCTGCTAAAAACCGCCAAAGATTATAATCTTCTAATTTCCTTAATGGTATGTTGCTTGATACAAATGCCTTAGTCAATTCATACTTCCACTTATCTAAACTTGATGTTCCACTTCGAGCTACAGCATGAAGTTTGGTTTGAATATGTTTCTTAATATCATTTTTGCAGTTAGGGCGAAATTCTCTTTTACAGAACACGCACTTTACAAAGTCGTCACGAATTATAATAAAACTGTTAGGTTCACTTTCAATCCACGATTGCAATAAACTTCTTCGAGTGCTCCTCTCTTTGGGCATTTTGGCATCGGTAGGTAGGTACTTCTACGCATTTCAAACTATAAAACTGGGTTTCAGCTCAATCGGCAATTTGCTTATATATTATTCCAAACCGAATCCTCTAGAAACCTCGGGAAAATTCTCAATAATTCTAGATAAATGGAGATTTTGGTTTAATCGATATTTAATTCACTGATTAAATCACCGGTCACAGTTTATTATACAGTTCGTCAAGTGAAGGTTCCAGAGGGTGTGGCTAAATCGCGGCTAAATGCGCAGTGAACACCAATGAAATTCATATGTACACGAAGAAGTGGGAGAAATTCTATTTCTTGACAAATCACCGTGCCCCGTGAGCGCGCGAATGTGCGCGGCTAAATGCGCAGTCGTCTTTTGGACGTCTAAAAAAGCGAAATCTGGGACCTCGACATCAAAAGAGCCGATGTGAAGACACCGGACTGTATAATAGACTGTGCACCGGTTAACAACAGTGCATCTTTGTTTAACTCATAAAAAATGATAAGGACAACGACAAACCGGTGGATCCACCGACGGTATTCGTTATCGGTAACGCCTACTGTGTGAGGCGGAAGAGGGGCATGGCACTGGGTTGGTTTGCGGCGCGTGCCGTTATCCCCACCCCCACAGCCGTCTGTACCTCCGTGAGTAGTGGAGACTGAAGAGTGGAGGGTACCTACAATAAATTAAATACGCAGCCAGTGTCAGGCCGGGTACTGCCGGCTGCCGCAATGATGCACTATGCAGCGAGTCTAGCATTACACACTAGCCAGTCGACCTTCAACCTTCGTTTGATGCGTGTAAACTGTAATAACTTTAAGTTGATTTTTAAAAAATAGGTAACAATACTAATCACAATTTACTTTATTGCGCGTGAATAAACATTACTAAATTCAAAAGGTCATTGGTATACTCATAGTAACATATTGTAACAAAAATATACTGAAAATATATTACAACAGTCAAATCTGTCTGGTCACCCCTAAGTGCGGTCCTGTTAGCAGGAATACTTTCCGCGCTCTATTGATAATGAAGTTAAATGAATTGCATAATCACATTTTTTAAATTAAAACGCGACAAAAAAATTAAACAAACAATTATAAGCAGAGAGCTACAAAAACACTTAAAGAACGGAAAACAAGTTTAAAACAATAATAATTAACTTACGAAGTCAATTTATATATGCATATAGAACACAAAAAAAAACAACACGATATTAAGGAAAAGCAAGACAAGATGCCAACACTAGTTATAAGTTATTAGAAGTACCCAGCCTTTAAACAGAACTCCTGCAATGAATCAGACCGCAATCAACAAATGTCAGATACCCAAAACTATTCGCTAACGGCTGGCTTGCACAGGTTGCCACGCCACTTCTAAATCCGAATTCTCTGTTTATTAACAGAAATTCCGTGATACTCTATATTCTAAAATTAAATTATAAATCTGATCATCTGCGACGATAACGGCGAAACACAAACACATCGCGATTTTCGGTTTGCGTGACAATTTTCTTAATTGGAGCTAAGAAGCCGCCTGCTAAAAATATCCGCATTTTTATGTTTTGGTGAAAGTTAACATTTATCGACGAATCGAGGGTATGTTTATCATACCTTTTATTCCTATGTTTTATGTTTGGGCTAAAAATATCCACTCCGTATTGATTTGTTCAATCAATGGAAGCGCCTCATTCATGAAAAATTGATATTGTGTTTGGATAGAATATCACAGGCCACTACGAGTTTTTTCTCTGTTTGGCGTCGAGGGAATGACGTCATTTTGATAAAATGTAGACATAGATATTTATTTTAGCATACATACATTTATTTTTATTAGCTTAATAAAATAAAAATATTTGTTTGTTCTTTACAGACGCAGGACTGTAATATTCATATACAGATTATCCTAGACATCACTCCCCTGTCGCCCAATTGATAATTTAAATAAACGTTTTTTTTATTGTCATTGTAGAAAAATGCACGTCAAGACTAATTAGCGCTTTTTACAGTTCACTTTAAAAATATCCGTCTGGAGAATGATGTCTGGAACATCCTGTACATTTTAAGCAGTTTAATTACAAAATTGTTGCCTTTATAATTGTGTATATCAGTTGCTTATATTTTGGAAATTAACATTAACATTAACATTAATTTATTAAAACTCATGTTGTGTATCCATGCATTTCTATATAATTATAGAAAATTGGTTAATGAATTAATTCACTTTAATAATTCAAAATATAATTTTAACAAGGTAATAGTAGCCAAAGTAATTTATAAATATCAGAACTGAATGATGTTTGAAAACAGAAAACAATAAACAAAAACAAAAAATAATGAATAACAAGAAAATTGTTAAATATAAAAAAATATTTAGAAACTGTTTAAATTTTTCTTCTGGTGAATATTTTAAACATAATCATGAAAATAGACAACAAATTCAGCAAACACAAATCATCTACATACAAATTATAAATATTTACAATAGAGATTCCTTGCTAAACCTGCATTTTCATTACTTAGATTAAAACGTTTTGTTGTATTTGTTTTCATTAGAATAACGAACAATTTTTGATTTGTATTAGCAAGTTTCTAATAATGTTAAATGTCAAACTTGTTTGTTTTCAAAGCCTGCTTAGTGAGAAAACTTAAATATCGCTGCTATTTTGAAAATTTTATATTTTCTGTAAACCAACACAAGAAATAATAAGTAAAGTATATATATTCGGAATGCATTTTTAGCCCTCTTTCTGTTTTTGAAATATAATACAAGGTGTTATATATAAAAAACGCAATCTGACCGATCACAAAAACTAAAAATATTATTACATTTATTTTTATGTCATCGAATGTATCTCCAAAAAGTGTATGTAGGATTTTCAAATCGTTTTAAGATATTTTGAAAGGGAAGCGAGACAGAGACTTTTGGTTTCCTCTATTATTATTTTCTGGAAAAATAATTCTGGACTCGTCTATCAGATTTGCTCTATCCATGAGAGATTTGTAGTAACCTTGACAACCGACCAATTTGAAACACCCTGACCATAAAGCACAATGTACAATTTTTAAAGAAATATTATTTAAGTATATCAAGTTTCAATGCTAATTACACCATTAAATCTCTCGGTAATAGAAATGGAGTTTCTACAACTTGTTACCAGATATCCTGTACTGGCCTTAATTAATATCATATTTAATTTAATTTCATACCTTGTTTACTTAACTGTATACGTCTGATTGCCCCTGGTCATGTTCAGACTTGCATTATTTGCCGTTACCGTTTACTATTTATAGAATTAATTTCAGTAGAGATAATTAAAACAATGTATTTAATTAAGTTTTGCTGTTGCTCACTGTCGGGTATCCCAACCCTTTTGTATATTTGAAATTAATTGAGGTATTAAAATAAACATAACGTAAATGTAGACGTATTCATTGCGGCCAAACATTAGTAGCTAAATAAAGGTTCCCATTCACTAGCGGATCGGTCTGCAGGATGAGTCGCGGACTCGTCAGCCCGTGTATGGCGAGCATGGACAAGACTTGTGCAGGAGAGGGGATGGCACAGTATTATTAAGCAGGCTGCATTTGCGCCCAGGAACGACTTACGTTGGTAGGCCCTAATCACCATGCAGTACAGGAAAACCCTGGAAAACCTCATTAATTAGGGGGATGATCGAACGCCAGCCGGTATCAATTTCTCACATTGATTCTTCCACCCTACCATAGGTACCCGCAGAGAGGGTGTCAATCCTCCAAATATAGCTGATCTACAGTCTACCGGCCGCAGGATTCAAACCTGCGATGTGTGGCAAACATGATTCAAGTACTGACGCCTTAAACCGTTCGACCACAGACTGATCCAAATCCAATTATGTATAGAAATTTAAAAAAATCGATCTATGTTGCCGAATCAACTCCTGAAGCTAGTCATACCCCTAAAATATTCGGTGCTCTAATTATTATTATACAGAGTGATTCAGTCATAATATTATTATTTATAACCACGTACTCGCAAGATCTAGTAAAGATAAAAAATCGAATACGTGGAAAGAAAAATATATTGCAACCAGCACTATCCATTAGTTTATTTCAGACTGTCTCACGTATAGGTCGCAACGCAATGGTTAATTTTTCGAATTTTCGTGACAACAGGTCTTAAATGTGATAGAAGTGTTTTAAATTTAGTAAATTTTGCAATTGATTTCGAAATCAAATGGCAGATGATCCCAAATTGATTATCATATGCATATTCAGTTATAAATGCCTAATGGAGATAAATGTTGAATGTATTTGCCTTGTAAATAAAATAGAGCATCTGCGGCACGTGATCAAAGTAGGCGTGGCTACTGGCTTGGAGATAAACAAATAGCGATCATAACCTCAAATATATTTATTACTATTTATTTATTATGTTTTCACTTTATCTTAAGTGGTTGTGTTCTGGTTATAGTTTATTGTTGTTATTATTTTTCGTTTTTTTTGTGGCTACAATATTTCTTCATTTATATAATCATGTATAGTGAATATTATTATACACTAAAAGTCATAGATGCTGAAAGTGCTGATAGATATAGACATAAAATAAGTGAAATTGGAATAGATCCATACACATTCAATCTGATAATGAAGAAGATTTTCCTAAAACTTTATGTCCAAATACTATAAATTATTTGTTATATAATAAAAGTGCTTATACACATACATCAAATTTGTGTTTTTTTAGGTACTGAAATCTCGAAAAATAAAACAAGTAGAGCAACAGTAATATCAAAAATAAAATTACTGATGTTTGGTTAAACTTTCCTCAAATAATATAATAACTTTTAAAAAGCATTTGTATGATACACATTATTTCACTATTCTAACCCCACATTTTAACAAATATTTTCAGATACTTATCAACAAACGTGAACAATCTTATATGCAGAACTATGTAAGTTTATGTTATAACAATACTTACATCAATTTCAAAAAATACGTATTTTGAAAGATTTCAGTAGGTACCTAAAAATTTGCTGGATAGATCGTTTTCTGACGTTATGTATTGATTTTACTTCGGTATATTTAAATATTCGCAGGTGGCATGAGATAACATTCTTGTTATTTGCTAAATTCTATATTATTCAGTTCCTAAATTACTTGTATTTGTACAAAACACTATTTCAAGAATACGGCGCCCTTAAAGAATATTAAAGGCTTAGAAAGTAATTTTTCTCACCGAAAATGTACGCATATTATGTATATAGGTATGCATATACAGCATGCTAAAACAGTTTCATTTCAAATAATCTAAATTACCTACAAAAGAAATATTTATTTATAACTAAAAAATAGTACTCCGATATGGTATTCATTCTACAAAATTTTATATAAAATATTAACTTTTCACAAAAAAAAATATTACTGAAAACATTTGAATTCGTAAATAGCAGAAATATGTGCCAGTTTTAAACAAAGTTTTCCAAAAGTACGTATCCACAGAATAAGAATAAATAAAACTTTAGTCCTGAAATAGGTTGCCACTAAATACAATCAATACATATGCTGCTGTGGCATTTGCACAGCCACAGAAAATTGATACGATTTATTTTTTCAAACCTCTTTTTCTCCATTTAATAATTTTCGCCTCATATCTATCTTTTCTTGATTCTTTTGATGAAGTACCAGATGTATAACTCATATTCACAGTGGGGATCCAATCCGGATTATTTTGCTCGTGCAAATTTGCAGGTTTCTGTATAGTATAATAAATGTATAATTTTTGCTCTTTTATGTTTTGAACATATTCTTCCAAATTTAATTTTGGACTCTGTAAGGTCAGCTCTTTTTAAACTATTCATCCAAGCCTTTCGCCTCTCAGATGCTAACTGGTTAAATTGTTTATGTCTGTCGAATTCAGAACGAATTCTGAAGAAACTAACATTGTCCCTTGCAGAATTACTGCCACAGTTTACTACCATACAATAATTAAGCATTTTATAATACAAATAACACTCAAATATTTAATAATAAATTGGAATAAATATAAGGTTATACTTTTGTTTATCCTCCAAACAACGGCCTTGAAAATCGTGCAGATACCCTATTTGTTATTTGGTTCTTCGGCAACATTCTCGTGGAAATAATTGTTTCTATTGTCCTAGTTGCCATACGAACATCATGTGTGAGTCACAAATATATAATACACATATTATATATTGGTGACTTACGCATGTATTCAATACTATTTCGAGTTTCTGTGATATTAATTATGACACGTTAAAAACTATAATTGGCTCATATCTAGAAACATGTAAAAATTAATGTATCCGCATGTTGTGTAGTAATTACTAGAAATTTCACTTTATTATTTTTTTGTTTTCTGTAGTTTCACTAAATGTGATTTTCAGAATCTATGTTTCCTGTAATTGGGTAATTTACCTGTTGGAAATAAACGTGATATTATTATTATTATTGTGAAAAAATGAACCTTATACCAATTTAAAATTAAACATATTCGTCCTAGTTAAAAAAAACATCTGGTATCTTTCTCAATGTAGAAAACTTTAAACACTGCAAAAGAAAAAATATAATTTAACTTCATTCAATCCTGTTTATTAATTTAATTTACTTTTAGCAAACATGTCCTACTTATACGCTTTCCTTAAAGTCCCTTTTTGCATCTGTAATTTCAGGAAAATTAAAGGCCCGTTTAATTTTTCAAAGCAGAGGTTTTCGGATACGGTTCAAAGTGAGTACTTTGCAGGGAAATAAAAAAGGGCTTTATGAAATTAGCCAGTGATGCGTGCCTTGCTAACTGAATTAGGCCCTAATAGATTCCAGAACAGCCCCTGGGGGACTGATGTCTCAAAGTTAAGAGACAAGGAACGTTTTCCTTGAAGTAACGTGACTCGTACTAACTGCAAACTGAAAATTGACCCCCTTACGGCATGTTGATGTGATGAAAAACGTGAAAATACTAATAATGGGTTGTTTTTCCTTATTTTTTATCAATTGGGTTTCTGTACCTTAAATTTAATACATTATCTAATGGTGATAAAGTTAATGCTTAATATTCACAATTTCTTCAGGTTTTTGTTTTAAATTATGACAGGTATATGTTAACAATTTTTTTAAAAAAGGTAGTGCTTGACATAAGAAATGAGTTATGAGTTTTATGTTGACGACAGATTTTTTTTGAGTTGTACCCATTTAACGAAACTGACGCCATGCAGTATTTCTGGTGCAACGGTTCCCAATATTAGAGGTTTATACAAGGTAAAGGAAGGTTATGACACAATATCGCAAAAAAATTGTAAAATCCTTATAATTTCTGAGTAAGAAATTATTGAGGTTGTAGTATTTTTAACCTTTACATCGCTGGGTTGCTGTTGTCTCTAGCCAGACGTTTTTGCGATGCGAGTATTTACATTAGATTTTCAAATATCAAAAATGGCGGAGATCATTCTTACTTTGGTGTTGATGTCCACACATTTGATTGTAGTCTGTATTTTATTAAGATTATTATATTAAGAGAGATAGTCATATTTAACATTTCAGTTATTTATTAAGAAATATTAATAGATAATAGAGTTCTTCCACCTACAGCAGATTTTAATTATAAATTCTTGTCCGATAACTTAGAAAAACCAACCGGTGAATTTTATTAGTAATAATATCTGTACCTCTCCTTCTAATCACCAGGATTAGCCCAGAAGTCGGGGATTTGTGCGGGAGAGGAGGCGTCATATTATTATTATGATTATTATGTAGGCTGCATTTGCGGCATATTATAGACAGATATCTGTACCTGACACACATTTCTTTATTTAATTACTACGAAACGTTAAAAATTGAAGAAATAGGCACTATAATCTGGGAAAAAAACAGAAAATGACATACTTTATTTATTAACAACAAATTGTTGGTAGTTGTCTAACTCTCTAAACGTCAAATTTGTGGTCGCGACTGTCGGCCGCCATTGTCGGCGATAATTTGGGGTTCAATATGGTTTCGAAAAATATTCATTTTATAAGTTTAGTTTTTTTTTAGAATTCTGTTAATTCATAGTTTTCTCTATCCTCTGTTATAATAATTGTACCTGTAAAGGTGAAACTTTGTTTTATCATAGCATAGTTCCATAAAAAAATTGTTACCATCGTAATACAAGTCTGATATCTCATTATACTGAGGGTGCGGATAAAGATGGTAATATCAGCTATTCGATTTGAATACAAAATACCTACAAATACATTGAGTTTGACATTAATATAGTGTTCACGGTATAAATAGCTATCCATTAAATACATTTTTTGGAAGAAATAACTCGAATGTAATAAACAGTCTCCATAAAATCTGCAATAATAAGGCGATGACTCGAAAGTGCCGAAAAGTTGAAATGAATTTTATATCCGTCACTAGACACTCATATAGCGCGATTTCACCGTCTCGGAATAACTTGAAGGAGAAACTTTCTTAGGTAGTGTTAGTTTCCTGGTGCAAAATGTCCTATTTACAGCTCTGGAAGAGCACCTTAAAGTTTTATGTTACGCTCCCATAAAGATTTTTTATGGGGGTGAAAAATTTTCTCATGGTCCGAAGAAAAAGCTGTTTTGAGACTTTATTTATCGCCCGAGAAGGATATTAAAAAGTTCTTAAATTATGTTTTAGTGCCTCCTTTCACGTGGTGGAAGCAGTTCTGCATCGTGTTGAATTTCTCGAGAGAATAGATTTATATTTCTTCGCCACGCACTGCCAAAACTAATTTGATCACAGACTTAATTGTTCTTTACTAAAACATGCTTGGCAATCGAATTAAGCATATTGAAGTGTATCATGGAAAACTGACACCCTGGCAAAGTCTAATATACAGGGTGTTTCAGGAGATGTACAAAAAATTTCCTATGCATTTAGGTCTAGAAACGCTTCCTTTAGGACAGGACGTCAAATTTTAAAAAAATAATTACATTTTCTTGTACAAAAAATTTCCTATGAATTTAGGTCTGGAAACGCTTCCTTTAGGACATACAGGATGTCAAATGTTTAAAAAATAATTACATTTTCTTTAATAACTCTCATCTACTTTGAGTTAAATTCATGAAATTTTGTATGCGGATTCTTGGGACGGAAAATTCAAATTTTATGCACAATTAGCCGTATTCTTTTAAATCGCTTCAACTTTTTTGTGCCACGGTGTATATCATTTTGGAATAGAAAAGCATTTTCCTCGCATATAAAATTTCATAAATTTAACTCAAAGTAAAAGACTTATCAAAGCAAATGTAATTTTTTTAAATTTGACATCCTGTATATCCTAAATTAAGCACTTCCAGATCTAAATTCATAGGAATTTTTTGGAATAGGAAAATTGAACGTAGAATAACATACTGAAGTATGTACATCTCCTGCTGAAATACCCTGCCAACAATGTCCAGTTTGAATACCTGTCACCAGACGAAGATTTGTCCTAGACATAGCCAGGTACTTTTTGGCCGAATCCTTGCAGGGGTACTCTAGGAAGTCCTTAGCAAATTGACAGCCATTTGTTTCATCCCAACGTTTCATATACTCTTTGTGTGTGACCTCTTTGATAATTTCAACAAATGCTGACAGAGGAAGCATACCGGAAGGACCAGGTCCAAAAATATTGAAACCCGATCACTCCTAGCCAACTTGTCAGCTACTTTTTTGCCATTGCACCGTTCGTGTCCTTTATCCGGCATACAGATACGCTGTTACTGTTTACGTAAGATCAGTAGTGATTGTCTACTATCTGTGTAGATTCAGACGATTTTACCCGTTGTATGTCTACGGGCAATTTCTTTGGCGGCTATGGTTATACCTGTTAATTCCGTTTGTACCACGCATGCCTATCCATTGCCCACTGATAACGAATATATAAGGGTTTGGAATAATTCCCACATCTTGCACCTTCCTTCCTTTTTTGTACCGTTAAGTACCGTTAAGTTTGGCAAACACAAACTTGGGAGAAATACTGTCAGCGTCTGCCTAGAAAAGGGGCATCTTTCTGACAACCCCATTCCACAGGCGACTCCTAACTTCTCCACATCCTTTTTTAAAAAGGGTTAGGTTGCTTGATAACTGTGCGGGAGTGGGGGTGATCTCGTTACTTACGTGTTACTCGGATGATAGTTTGTATGTAGTGCTTATAGGTCATATTTTCATAAAGGTTCTATAATTTTAGTGTTCGGTAGATTTTTAGTACCTATTTATACTCGTAATTATATGGCTGCGCCATTATTATCAAATACTACAGCAATTCCGCTCAGCAGGTACGCTTCCAGCAATAAACAGCAATCTTAATATGATCAATTCATGGTTTGATAATTATGAATTCATAAGTATACACCAACGCTCAACCTTATGAGAAACGATTAGAACAGCAAATAGCAATTTTAAATTAAGTAAAATAAACATTCAGCAGGCTAAATTGTAGACGAAAAAATATCCCTCAGATGTTCCAAAAAGGTATAATTATTTAGTGCAGTTCTATGCAAGCATTAATACCAAGTTAGTGGAAAATTACCAAATCTCTTATATTTTGAAGCATAGGTTAAATCAAGATTCACTAGAACTCTTTTCTCAAGTAGGTTTTTTTACGAGTACTTATATAAGTTTAATGATCAGTCAAAATTAGTTTGATTTTCTAGATAAGTACCAGAGGTGGTTTACACGATCATTCATCCCCACTTGATGCTATATATTATACATAGACAAGTGAAGACTTCGACATGAGATGAAAGAAATTTAAGAAATTTAAAAAAATATACAAAAACTTACTACAACATAATTATATCTTTTCTATTTATAAAAAAATTACTATAAAGTGTAATAAAGTATTTGATTTCATTATTTATTTCAACTTTAATTACCCAATAGGTAGGTATATTTTCATCCATAATTCAAATATAATGGCCTGTGTATTTAATCGTGTTAATTTAAAATCAGAGAAGCTTTTCTAATTATTAGGCCTCATCTCGACACATTCTGAACCCCAGATCCATCAAATTAATTAAAAAATCGGAATGTAAGTCGATTTCGAAGACTTTATTTTGCATAAATGTTGTAGAAATCCTGAATATTATGCTAGATCCGCTCTGTTTTTTCCTCCAAATTACGCGTCGGTCTGCTGCACTGTGTCGAATCTTACCAGGCAACCTAATCATTTTTATAACCTTGGTTTTAGGTGCTTCAGTTGTCCAAGATTTCCGAAATATTAGATCATGAACGGAACGGAGATGGACGACCTCAGAACCAACTGATGACCGCATTTTTCAACGAATTTTTAATTGTTATGATTTTGGTCTGACGGGGCAGATAAGCGCTCAGCAGCGTCACGAGGCGCGCAGTTCCGCGAAAGCGGTTCGATTTGTCTCTCTTTTCGGAACAATTAATTTGAAAACATCATTTCTTATCGTTTAATTAATCATTAAATTAGTGGTGTCGTGTACGGGCCGCCAAAACTCCAGGGAAATCAGGGAGAAGGCCAGGCATCACGCACTCGAACGGATGGGGTCGGGAAAACCTGCCCGGACCTTTCCGGGCCTTTTGGTATTTGGATAAGTAGCGAGATTAGAAAGGGTTGAGGGATGGAATGTCTGGTCAATATTGGTTTTGCGCTCACAATATTTGATATACGTGCCATATGGTGATTAGAGGCATAAGATTGGGTCAACAACTTTAGATTATTTAAAAAAGTTATATACAGGATTTTCCGTTTGTACTTCAAAAAACGTTAGGATAAGTTGGGAAGATAGTGCGGGTAGTTCATATAATTTTTTTCTCGAAAACCGTCATCGTTTTCAGTTGACAAAGTGAGTCTCTTTTGTCATCTAGCTGCAAAATATCTTTTATTTTCTAGAACGCCAAAATCTTTTTATTAATTAAATAATATACATTTTAAATAATATAACGCTTCAATACAAAACAGTAACTATTATGAATAGGACGATTACAATTTATATTGCACTATACAGTATGCGCCAAAAGTATGGAATAAATTCAATAAAAACGAAACAATTATTTTTTGGGAAAAATCCTCGAACAGGTCGATTTTTAATTTAAAAAATACATATTTTAGCGTAAAATGCGATGTTCAAATGTCATTTTTTTTTCGAGTAATGACGTCATCGATTTTTTTTTAAATGGCAACACCATATTTTTTTCCTTGATTCTGAAAGATCGCTTAATTCTCTATCAGACAGCACTAAAATTTTGCCCTATTACATAGGAAAGTTTTCGAGTAAATGACGATTGAATGTTAGAAAACGTAAATTTTATCCATAAAAAAGTAACAATTCTGAGGTATGTAAAATAAAATACAATTGATTAAATTTTATACTTAAATTAAATGTTCGAATTGCCATCCACCAACTTCTTGACAATGCGCAAGTCTGTGAAGAAATTCTTCTTGCACATTATGAATGATTTCTGGGGTAACTCTGCGTATTTCGTCCCGAATGCGATTTTGAAGTTTTTCTAAATTACGTGGTTTATTAATGTACACTTTTGACTTCAAGTATCCCCATAAAAAATAGTCAAGAGGTGTAAGATCTGGCGATCTTGCAGGCCATTCTATCGGTCCGCGTCTGCCGACCCACCTCCCAGGAAAACAATTGTCCAAAAAATCTCGTACAGGGCGCGCATAGTGCGGAGGTGCACCGTCTTGCTGAAACCATATGGTATCGTCAGGAATGTCAGGGTCATTATCGTTAGGAAAAATTACTGCAAGGGCTGGAACAAGGTCATTTTCTAGAAACTCTAAATATCTTTGTCCTGTAAGGGTTCCTTCAAAGAAGAAAGTCCCTACTATTCTGTCGTCAACTATTCCAGCCCACACATTTAATTTCTGAGGGTGTTGGGTATGTGCCTCTGCCATCCAACGAGGATTTTCCCGACTCCAATATCTGCAAGTTTGACGGGTTACTGTACCATTCAGACAAAATGTGGTCTCATCTGAAAAAAGTATTTGCCGGTGTAAATTTCTATTTCCTTGACATAAATCCATTAGAATTTCGCAAAACTGTAAGCGGCGATCGGGATCATCTTCATTGAGTTTCAGCACAAATTGAATTTTGTAGGGATGATATTTTTCCTTCCTCAAGATACGTAGCACTGTGCTCTGACTAGTGTCATTGTTTAATGCAACCAATCGTGAAGAATTATGAAGATTATCCACCATACTTATCAAATGTTCTGTTTCTGATTTTCATTAATGCTTGGACGTCCAGGATTTGGAATATTTACAACATTGACAGTTTCTTAGAAAACTTTCCTATGTAAGAGGGCAAAATTTTAGTACTGTCTGATAGAGAATTAAACGATCTTTCAGAATCAAAGAAAAAAATATGGTGTTGCCATTTAAAAAAAAATCGATGACGTCATTACTCGAAAACAAATGACATTTGAAAATCGCATTTGACGCTAAAATATTGTTTCGTTTTTATTGAATTTATTCCATACTTTTGGCGCATACTGTATGTAAGTGCCAATGTTGCGGTGAGTTAAATTTATGTCAGATCCAGTGCTATCAGTTATCGTAGCTTTTAGTTCTGATGGATGTTAAATGAGGCTGCTGCTGTAACTGTTTAAGTTTACCGCGCACGTTGTGTTATAGGCAAGTTCTTTAGGCTGTGCTGAAGATGGTAACAATTTATCTGCAAGTGAAATTTTATTTTGTATAGAATCTTCTATATGTTACCGTACTAGAACGCCACCCACAATGTCATTAAATGGTGTTAATATCGGCCCCTGAGTCAGCTAACCGAGTGGCGGAAAAACGTCTAAAACCGTGTCCTGTATAAGTTTCTAGATGAGGCAAATTAAGATAAATTGCTATTTCTTTTGGCACATTCCTTATTTTATTGATGCCAACCACAACACATTTTTCTCTGACATACTTCATAAGAAATCTTCAACTTGTAGCAACTGCCGGACGTAAAGCACATTATTTGCGGTATATCTTCATTTCGTCTGACCTTGAAATCACAAAACCTCTGAGAGTATGAGTTTTGGAATCGGGAATTTTTATAATAATAATTGAATCTTTGTCTTCTGTATTATCGATCATTATCTTTAGTATCTATCTCTTCCCAAAGCTCCACGAACGCCAATTTTATTAAAATGAATGAATGTTCATTAAGTCAAATCAATGGATTTATATTTATTTGAATTATCTTTTCTAACAGATATACATTATCAGGTGCTTCTTGTAAAAATATTTCAATTTCTCTTTCGTTAGAATTCTGGATTTTTTCTGCTTTTCAGATATGGTATTAGTTTGGACATTTTCTGATGTTTACATTTTCTTTGGCATTCAGCGTACTATTTAACATAGAATATACTTCGACCTAGTCGAAGGTTTCATTTTATGTTCGAAATATGACAATAATACCGCTTCGGACACTTTTTGAATTTTCTTCGAACTGCACCACCCATTGAATTCATTGTAGGCAATCCCGTACTGTTTCGACGATTTTTTGGGATTAATTGTGAAACAGCAGTTTGTTCCGCTTTCAATACTTCCCCAGGTAAATGCTCGTCTTCACTTTCCGCGCTCATTTTGAATTAAAGACTATATAATATTATAATTTTTTAATCTAAACTTTATAATTATTTTGTTTGTGATGGAGTATTTTGTAATTGTAAGATTTATAAACTCGAGGGCCCTACTTGTAAAAAATATATTTTTTTTTCTTTAAGGTAAGTTTTAGTAAACATTATAAGCAAAACGAAATATTTATTTATTTTTAATACTTATGTTATATCTCCCATATATTAACTACAATATTGGTTTTGCAGTTGCTGCAGAAAGAAGAGTAAAAAATACTACCAATAAATTAACGGAGGTACCGACGCAATCATTGTTAGTAGACAAATGAAAGTTTGCAAAAGAACAAAAATTAAAACCATTTTGTTATACGTACCTTAAACTAGTTTCCACAGAAAAAAATATTTTACATTTTAGAAAAAAAATATACACATTTTTGGATTACATTTTTTAAGTGAGCATTTTCATTTATCTTTTGTGGAAAATTATAAATAATGAGTATATCAAAAAAAAGTCCAAAACGTCCCACAATTTTCCAATTGTGTGAAAAAAAGGACCTCCTAGAGACATCCGTCGGACGTCTAACATCCCAAGTGGACATCCACCGGACGTTCTAAGAACATATTTAGAACCACTCTGTGCTATATGGGTTGTTTCTGAATTTTTATAAAACTTTGTACACTGTATCAGTAGTTTTATAAGACACTGTATTATATGTGCGTGATCATGTTGTCTTCTAATATTCATAAACTGTACGTTTCATGTCAATTTATATATATGTAGCGCAGGCAATATAAGCTATATTGAGAACATTCCGGCAGAAATGAGATTGGCAATATTACGGTTTTACCTAGGCTATGTTACTATGTTTCGTTCTACCTTATCGTACAATATATACTTTCTATCAAGAAAGTGTAACTTTAGCTTTATTTTATAAGCAATATGCGGTAAGAAACAAGGTTATTTTGTCGTTATTTTACAATTTTCATAAATATTCTCCATTACGAGGGGATTTTAAACACCTTTTCCAATTAGCAACAGAAATTTCCAAGAGAAATACATATTCAGTTCCACATGACACGTGATGCAGTAATATAGGATTAAAAAATGCATTGCAATTAACATACTGACATTAACCCGGGATTTCGTATTGCTCCACTTGACGTAGTTAAATAAACTCATTATGCATTATATTAACTCGCATCTAAATAATTCCCATGGTATGATTACATACATCGTATTATAATAATAGAGTTCTCTTGCTATATATGCTAATAATGTTCATAATAATGCAAATATTGGCGTAGAGTTGGCATCTGTTTTATCCGATGTGTTATAGCGTACGTAAAGACGAGGAAAGCCAATATGGGAAAATTGCATAAATTATATTGCAGTAAAACCTTCGGTCATCTTTTAAAAGCGGTCACTTTTAAAAACTACCAGTTTTCAAACTTCCGAAACCAATTACATACAGGGTAGTAATGGTCGATGGAGACTTACTAAATTTATCACATCAAAATATTACGATTTAAGCCAACTTGCCTCAATAAAAAAGATACAGGGTGTCAAAGTTGGAATATAAAAAGTAATTTTTTGTAGTAATTACACTGTCATTGATAATTTTTGGATATGAGAAATCATAATCTGTTGTCTACTCCGACGTAGTTCCTAGAGGGCGCCACATCCTCCCACGTTTTTTATAAAAAAATCTTAAACCTATATCGCTTTTTAGGAAAATGGTCTCAGAAATTGGCCATTTTCGGGAATATAGTTCCTTCAATAATCTCGTGCATAGTTCATTGTATAATATTTTAATGTAGTAGGCGCCAAAATTCCCTTGTAAATTGGATATGTTAAAGGTAGAATCGTCAAGCAATAAAATTTGCATTGGTGTAAAATGGTACAGATAGTTTTTTCAACATGCAACATGCAACGTTTTTAAAATAGAAGCCATACTGATCCCTGCAGCTCCAGATAGTCGTCCTGAATTAGTTTGTGCATAATCTGCAATGCGAACAAGTTTTTCTCTTCTTTAAGAGGAAATTAATGGTCATAGCCAAAATGACCTAACGTCTTTTGTTTTCGAATAATAAACGAAATTTAAAATTTTCCACTTTTCGGTACATGTCTGTAACTTGGTTGTTTGCAAAGCTAGAAAAAATTAATTAATACATTCTTCAGATTTTTTTTTGAGTAGAGTCCAGTGGTGTGCCTATTTTTTTGTAACTTTATTAATTTTTGAGTTATAACCCAAAGTTGTGTTTTCTTTTAATACAAGCCATAAGTGGCCATGGGCCAAATGAAATTGTTATTTTTTTCTCTTGCTATTAATACATAATATATGGAGTTAAATATGATTATTTGCAATTTTATTGGAATTTGTAAATGTTGTAATTTTAATGTAAGAAATCACTACTATCCGTTATAATATAAACCAATAAAATCATTACAAAAATGGGACTCTACCTTGAAACTGTAAATCAATTTACCTTTTTTGAAAAATTTCCTTATTTTCCTACTTCTTCTTTGCTTCATTCCTCAATCATTAAATATTTTATATCTAACCTTGAGCATTTGCGGTTGGTTTACATAGTGTACTAAATCTGTTTTCATTCAGAAATTATGTGATTTGATAGATTAAACTAAAGCCGAAAGAGAATGAATAAGAGACGTAATGTTGATAGAGCAGCCATTATGCAAAATGTGTCGGGTAATTTTTAAAACAAACATTTTCGACATTTTCCATCACATATATCATCAGTCACATTACAATGCTATGTTCAGCGAAGACTAATACATATAAAAATGAAGTTGCTACCAGTTAGATTAGTCGGATATGAGAGAACATAATGTATTTCAGCTCACAATTTTAATAAGCACATTTGTCCCTATTCAGTTCATTTCCTTGGGTAAATTTTTTTCTAAATGAACGCATTCTTCATTTTTCATTTGTTATAATCATCTAGAATTCCTGATTTACATCCATTTGATTTTATTTGTTTAATGTATAGGATAAATTTCATAAACTATAAATTCGAAATAACTAACTTTCTTCTTATATGACTTATCCTATCACAGTCATTGGGCATTTCTTAAAATTATAAGAAAATATTATAAGAAAATCCAAATTTTGTGTATTTTTTTATATTTATGATTCATTTTGATTCACTCTTCGTGGTCAACCACATGTTCAACATTGTTATTTCTATCGTCTTTGTTATATACAATGTATTTGTTTTATGTAATCTAAAACTAATGTTGAACTTTGTTAAGATAAATTTTTCAATTATTATAATGTTAGGGTATCTAGATTTGGACGATTATCTCTGATGATGGCTGTTTGAAGCCAAAAGCGCTTAACTAGGATTTTGAAAATATAAATACACACTTTAAAATACACAAAATTTGGATTTTCTTTTTATAACTCACCGAGGTGTGTACTCAATATTCATTGGTTTTTCATCTAATTTCTTAAAATTGTCAACAGTGTAGAGGAAGCATACTTATCGTTTTATGAGAAATTATATAGCGTTTTAGACATAGCAATGCCAATGTATAAATCTGTACTTAATACACATCGTTGTCACTATCCACTTTGATTTACTGGAGAGGCATTGCATTTCTCCGGGCTAAAGCTTCAACCTACAGGACAAGACAGCGGATTCCAATGATGTATTTAAACATCGTTCCACCTCCAAACGCCTTATTAACGAGGCGTACAAATCTTTTATAGGAGCTACTGCACGATTACTTTCTGAGAAGTTCTGGAATTTTGTACAAAGAAAGAGAGGATCCTCATGTATACCTTCTACGACGGCTTTCGATGACAAAGAGTTTTCTAATTCAATTGATATTGATAATGCATTTGGCGAATATTGCAATAGTGTTTTCATTCAATCTCATTCTACAGATGCATCAAAGCTTCCTATTATTTCATCATAATAATTCTGCTAATTTCGTATCTTTAATGTATGTGGCATATGATGAAGTTCTACAGAATTTTAAACGTGCTAAGGATACTTACCACAGGGTTCCAACTTCGGTCCCCTATTGTTTTACTCTTTATTAATGACCGTCCAGGTTTCTTGTGTGCATTTGTTGTCGCAGATGACTTCAAATTGTTTGCTGAGATAAACTCTCTCTGACTTCCATCATCTGCACCAATGCATAAATCATGAAATTTTATTGGTTATGATTATTTCATTAATGATAGTACCATCAGTCAAGTCGAGTGCTGTATGGATTTGGAAATAACCTTCGACGTTAAGTTTACTTTTACTAAGCACACCAACAACTGTCTTTAAAACATATGGTTTTCTGTATCGAAAAAGCAGGTACCTCTCCAATATTCAAAGGATCAAGTCTCTATTTTGTGCTCTAGTTTGGTTGAAACTTCAATACGGTTCCATCATATGGTATCCGATTTATAAAGTTCATCGTAAGAGTTTGGAATCAGATCCACGACAATTTCTTAAATTTCTATGCTTCCATCAAGAATGGATTTTATCCACCATGAGGTCAAGCAGATTTACGAAATAGATACAATTTTGAATTGATCGACGTAATATTTCTATAATTCATGTAATGTACAATTCCTTGCATGGCAAAATTGTTTTTCCAGTTCTATTAAGTAAGAAAAACTTTCTTGTACCTCGGACCAACAGAAGACAACATGCTACTTTATATTGCTCTACTTCTAGATCTAATATATTAGTTAAATGTCCTACTTCATTTATGCGTGAGTTATACAACAAAATTGCGGTAGATTGTGACATATTTAATAATAGTTTGAATATTATATGTAAACCTGTTTTCGTTTAAATTTAGTAGTCAGTACGAATTGTATTTGTTTTTTTCTCTGTGTATTTAGTTTTATATTACATTGTTTTGTTTAAGATAGTTTAATTCCTGTATTGTTCACTATTTTTTACCAATTTTATTCCTATAATTGAGTTTATCTTGTCGGAATTATAAAGATTATTATTATTATAAGCTCATAAAGTTATTTCTTCTAAAGAAACGTTCAAGTATTGATTTCTGATTAAGGATCTATTTGTAGGCCAAGGATAACCGCGGAAAAACAAAACAATACTATTTATGAGAAAAAGTACGCAGATATATCTTGGGATATACGCTTCATATGATATATTAACGACGTGTTTTATTTTGGGAGCTATTGATTTCTCTCGGTGGTGTCGGCTTAATATGAGATGTATATCTAATACTGAGTTTTACTCCCACGATCGTATTTGTGAATCCAAATGTATTCAATGGAAAATGCTTTTTTGTTGGATTCGGAATATATATGTATAACTTGTATATATTTGGGCACATCTTATTACGTAATATATGAAACCATTCATCCAGTTAATAACTGGAATTAAAGTTTAATGAAGTATGTACTTGTTAGTTTATGCTTCAAGGCATATTATTCTGATGCCTCACAAGGTTTAAACCTAGACCTCTTTTCAGATTGTATTTCTTATTATCGGCCTTTTTTAAAATACCAATATTTCTCTACCTTACAATTGCTATGGCAAATGTAAGTTATGATTCCTGTAGAAGGAAAACATATTTTTTTCCAGATATCCCACAAGGTTAAAATCAGACCTCTTTCGGCTTTTATATTTGTTAACAATTTTCAAGGTTTCTTCAAAATACCTATATTCCTCTACTTTACAATAATTGTTATGGCAAATGTAAGTTATGATTCCTGTAGAAGGAAAACAGATTTTCATATGTCCCACAAGGTTTAAACCTAGGCCTCTTTCGGCTTTTATTTTGCATTAACAACTTTGAGGTCTTTTCAAAATACCTATATCCTTTTACTTTACAATTGTTATGGCAAATGTAAGTTATGATTCCTGTAGAAGGAAAATATATTTCTTTTTTCAGATGTCCCACAAAATTCAAACCTAGACCTCTTTCGCCTTTTATTTTTTTGTTAACGACCTTCGAGATTTCTTCAAAATAAGTTATGATGAGATATTTTTTTTCCATATTTTCCACATATAAATAGTCATTCAGTTGCATTCTCAACTAGTCATCGCTCAGTAGCTCTTATTAATGAAATTGTCAGTTACTTTGAATTGTTCTGGAACACTTCTGCATTAGTGTGACATCACAGGAGCTTGCAACTCGCGGTACCTTAGTCAAGAAATTACATTTCAATCAAGTGTGAATTATAATGTGAACCTATATTTAAAGGCCAAATTATCTGACTGAAGACAAGACATTGAAATTTGATTTATTTATCTGTTAACAAAAATATTAAAGAAGTGTAAAATAATTTTATTTGCTAGTTTTAGACCAACTATGCTAAAATATTTTTCTTTTTAACTGTTTTAAATAAATTTTCTGTGTTCTTTCTCCATCAATAGCAAAATAGAATTAAGCTCTACTGAGAAAACTAATTTAATTTGATTTACATCTGTCATCTGTCATCTGCCAGAAAACTTCAAGATAAAAATTTGTATATTTAAAGTGTTCATTTTGTGTTTCTTTTTTACTGTTAACATTTGTGTTTAGCGCAAATAAAGTTAACGGTATATTCAAAAATAGTACAACTGTTGTTCAAGTATCAAGATTTGTCTGATGATTTAGTTAAACTTATATTAAAATCCACACTCAAAATGTAACTTAATCTTCAATATACATGATCTACCAGATGATATCTCTTAAATAAGTGAGGTATTGAATAAGAAAAGGAAATAGTAGATGTTATTTTGTTGACTTCATTTTGAATTTTAAATCATCTTCCCTTAAGGTCGAATTTAACAGGTACAAGTTTTCGCGCCAATTTTCATATGACACTTGTAACGCTGCTTGCATAATTTATGACGTCACCACTAATGCCGTTCATTGGAACCAAAACATGCCTTAAATTTGGTTTGGTTGAAGTACTACGCTACCGAATCTTAAAAACCAATGGTACTACTAGCTTATATGAGCAATGCTACTACAAAAATCTGTAGATACATATTTTAATAACAAAAGGAGAAAAGCATGCAGTTTCTTTGTTATTCGCATATGAGTATTACTCATATGGTTATTTGTCATAAAAATAAAACCCATGATATTATTTTGATCCCTTTAGGTCTATAAATAGAATATCACAAGAAGAATGAGTTTATGTTGCTGATAAAGGTTGCTTGACCTCCACATTTCCATACTCTAGGCTCTAGGGCAATCACCTCACATCTATCCAATGTTAGTAAGCGAGGTATGTTCATTACCCATTTACAAACTCTGAACAATCGTCCGTGAGATATAAATAATGATACCTAGCGGTCGCATCGCGAAATTAGAAATAAACAGTGCCGATTTTAGACACAAGGCATGAATTACGTACTTCCCCCAATTTTTCGGCTAGTGACCACATCAAATATGTAGATCCCGTCGTCGTCGCGTACACCTAATAAAGCCAATATTCTATTTTTAGCGAGACAATGTTATTTACATAAAAAAGTGGAGCGTCTGCGTTTCCCCATCTCTGAATATAAAAATGTTTGCGCACGTGACATCAATTTCGGCGGCCCGGAAACTTTTCGGCTATGTAATTTATGAAAATTGCATGGAAGCAGCTCGGATGACTATTCAATCATGGGAGTTTTCTTGTTTTTAAATATGATAACGTCGTTACCGAAGACCGGCCAAGTCGAAATGTATGTTAAATTATTTTGGGACAGGAAATTATGAAACGGATCTTATTTGATAATTGAATCATCAAAATTGTATATAGTACTTATTTTTCATCACTTCTTATGTATTCTAATGCTATGTGCTGGTTAAGGTTTGATTGCAAAATTTGTTATAATGAGAAGGAAAGCGTAACATATAATCTTAAGCGTTGAGTGAGAAATTATAATAGAGGAGCGAAATGCGTATCCACTTTTGGGCTCGAGATAGTATTAGGTAATAGTAGTTCTTTGGTCCTAAGATTCGTCAATTTATCGACAACTTATTGTTCACGGAGGTTTTCTTTGCTTGTTAAACCATTGAATCACACAGAACATTCAAAATTGACTGTCGTTAGCAACAGCCCAAAAAACCTTTACTGTAAAACACGGTGTAACATAACGGAACGTCAAACATGAAGGCCTTTATTTCTTATCTGATTTTAAAAACATTTTGCCCTATAGATATTTTCTATTAGGGCCTTTGCTTTCAAGATACAGGGTGTTAAACTTGTAGATAGAATACGCATTTCGCCGTTAAGGTTGCGCCTCTTTCTAATTTCTCACTCAACGCTTTAAGGACGCCGTATTCTTAAAATAGTGTTTTCTACAAATACAAATAATTTTAAGCATTTAATAAATGTATAATATAGATCTTATCAAATAACAGAAATGTTATCTCATGCCGCCTGCAAATATTCAAGGATACCAAAATAAAACGAATGGTTACATAACAGCAAAAAGGGGTCTAACCAATAAATTTTTAGGTACAGGAATTTTTCAAAATACATACATTATTATATTTTTTTAATTTGGAGGTAGATGTAAATATTGTTACAACATAAACTTACATAGTTCTGTATATAAGATTGTTCACCATTTCTTATAAGTATGTAAAAATAATTGTAAAAATGTGGCGTTAGAATAGCAAAATTATGTGTCTCTTACCATCGCTTTTTTAAAGTTATTTTTTATCTGAAGAGAATTGTAAATAGTAAAAGTGGATAAACATATTTTTAATATTACTTTTCTATTTCCATATTTCTGTGTCTAAAAAAACACCACAAATTTGATAATTGCTGTTCAAAATTAGTTTGCCAAAATTTTTAGAGAGCGTTTTATAACCAGTTTAATGAATACTTATATAAATATACTAAAGATATTTCAGCTTGAATTTGTTAAAAATAAAAATACTAAATCTGCTCTATACGAGTGTGTTAAATATATACAGGAGTCATTGGATGGTAAATGTGATACGCATGATACTGTCGATCATTCCATATTATTAAAAAAAACTTCAAAAAGTTGGTGAGGTGCCCTAAACTGGATAAACTTGCGACAGGAATTCAGACGACTTACGTCATACGAACAAATGAATAATTCATTATATTTTCATCAAAATATTTAAGAAACTGCAACTGATAGTAATAAAACTATATACTACACTAAAAGTTTGCATTATATATTGCACTAAATTGCAAAATATGATTGTTTTTAACACGATCAAATATCGAAAATTACTTTGAAAATAAAAACAAATGTGTAACGTCAGCCGTGACGTAAGACGTCTGAATTCTTGACGCGAGTATAGAAACATATCGTGATAGAATTCAATGCATTGCTCTTAGCAATGGCATAAAATCACATTTTTTTTCTTTTCTAATAACAACCATGGTGTACCGCAAGGCAGCTTGCTGGGCCCTATTTGATTTGTAATAAGGGCTAATGACTTACCAAAAATTGCCGAAAATAGCACTTTACCTGTCTCATATGCTGACTAACTTTATATTTAGTTGTAAGGATGAGGAAAGCTGTAGCTGTATACTGAATCTATGTCTGAATGGACCTATCAAAATAAACTAAATCTAGATTGTATCTCCCAATTAATGCGTCCATGACATCCACGGTGTATTACAGTAGTGTGGCGTATCGTACACGAGGCTCAATTATATCCGTACCATGTACAGTGTGTCTAAGAATTAATACCAAGTAATTGGACGTGGAGGACCGGTACCATGGCCGTCACAATCTCCTGACTTTAAATCATTTTGACTTCTTTTTGTGGGGATATTTAAAAAATGTGTGTATTGCACCAAAGTGGATACCTACTATTGATGATTTACGCAAACGTCATAATTGCTGTAAACTGAATGTGCGAAGAACAAGCATAACAATTTAAAAAACGCGGAAAGTGCAAATATAGTGGTCAATGCTAATGAGTGTAGTATTAAAGTAGTAAAAAGTACCTATAATGGATATTAGATTATATTTGATGATTTGGATACTTTGGAAATTATAGAAATGACAACAACAAAACCAAACACAGACATTACATTACACCGAAATCTAACCTTACTTCAATGTAAAAAACTGAAAAAAACAGAAAGAACTAAAATACCTAACATAAAGTAACGAAAGTTACTAGATTTGTGCTTTGTTGCCAATACAAAGACGTACTTTGTAAAAAAATAAGCATAACTTAACTTTAAGAACAACTTTATTAAGTTGTTCTTAGTAAAATGTCGGTGCAAACGGGCATAAGACTTTTAGGTAATTAATTCCATTACTTATACATTTTTTTTATTTCTGGAATAAAGTATTCTATTCTATTCTTGTAGATCTGAATCTGCTCCTGGAATCACGTGATGCCCTTAAAATATCTAACGCTAAATCAGTTTACTTCTGTTATTATTTAAATTAGTTGAGAACTTTATTGCCGAGTAAAGACCGGTCCTGGAATAAATACTCGAAATCCGTCCCTGGCCAGACACCTTATCTATTTAATTGAAAGAAAAACGGCACATTTCCTTATCAGCCCGGCCTATGGGTATCCCTTACACTAATTAAATCGGCACAAACCTTTAGGCTCGCGGAGAGACCTTCTGTTTTTGATGCGGTCGCAGGCCAGCCGATGGGTTGCGGGTTAGCGCCAGTTGTGAATGGAGATGTAAATGGGGTGAGTTGGGACATTGTAAGATGCGCGTTGATATGGTATTGATCCAGCGTGGGACGTTGGAGCTCACCTCGCGGGCGCCGCTGCCCATGGGCGGCCGTTGCCGAGGGGATGCGGAAAAATTTGGAGTTGACACACTTACAGTGTACCGGAATTCCTACGTGATATTTACTTGAAATACATGTTATGGAAATCTATACAATTGTAGCTAAAATTGGACTAGCTACAAATTGTGACGAATTTGCTTTAAAAATAGGAAAACGTAACATTTACCTTCTTATTATTACTAAGATTTGTATAATTTATTACATTTTCAAACAATATTATTACACACGGAAAGAAAGCTACTAATACGATTAATACAACACTAGCTTTGTTTTACTATTCTTACCTTTATGTCTTTGTAAAGAATTGTTTTGTTCTATTTAGATAATATAAATGACTTGAATCAACAATTGATATTTTCAAAATAAAATATGTTTTCTTTATTTGAAGTTTTAAGCAGAATTACTGCAAATCTTTAAAATAATAGTAACTAATTTTGAATATAGTAAATAATAACATTGTATTAAGAAAAAAATAAAGCTGAAGTAAATAATTAGTTAATAATAATAATAATAATATCTCTACCCCTCATTCTAATCACAGGGATTAGCCCAGAAGTCGGAGACTTGTGCGGGAGAGGGGGCGGCATATTATTATTAAGCAGGCCGCATTTGCGCCCAGGAACGACTTACGTTGGTAGGCCCTAACTACTATTCAGTGCAGGAATGAGGGAAACCTGGAAAACCTCATTAATCAGGGGGGTAGTCAAATATCAACCGGTATCAATCTCTCACATTGACCCAAGCCAACATTCTTCCACCCTACCATACCCGCAGAGAGGGCGCCAAACCTCTCCACGAATATAGCTTATATACGGTCTACCGGCAGCTGGGCTCGAACCAACACCGATCTAGTCACCATGATTCAAGTACTGACGCCTTAAACCGCGCGACCACTGACCGACCAAGTTATTTCAGAATTGTCGCTAGACAGGAGTAGTTTACTACTCTACCGACTTTATATAAATAATTAAATACTACTCACTCAGTCTCAGTAGTAACATTTATAGCAAACTGTCAAAGTTATTGAGTACTGGCGCACATATACTGCTTTGGACCTTGGTAGCTCTCCTCAGTATGCTATTGGAGGCGAGGCAACCCATGACTTATCCAACAGAAGGGAACCTGAGTAGGCGTGATTCATCATGGAGCCACATGCAGAACCTGGCGGTACACCTGCACTCACAACTTTAATATATTGCTGAAAACTTAAGTGTACATACATTTTAGTATTTTGACAGCCAACATATTTTGATCATTTTCATGAAATTTCAGTAACATAACCCATCGTCCTATATATCAAATTAAAACTCTTTTCATGGCATATTCTTAATAATTTATTATACAATCCGTTAAAGCAAAAATCCTTCAGGCCATATTGTAAAAATGATTTTTAAAACTTAACAGTTGGCTTAGCCTTGAACAGCGCGGTACACGGAAAAAATTTAAGTATAATAATATAATAATTAAACTTTTAAATTCATTCAACTATAAGTATATGTATTCAGTAGTAAAGTATATTTGATGCAAATATTTACATATTCTTGACATCCAAACATTATTATACTTAATTCAACACTTTTATTTCTTAAAGTGACACTAAAATTCAGAATTACTTAAAGAATATTTTGTTAAAAATATGAATAAAATATTATTAATTATAAAATAGGTTATTTTTCGTTAAATTATGGATTAGTAGATTTGCACGAATTCAAATTATTTATTATTGCCATATTGCAAAATTTTAAATGCGACTTATAGTGCAAAATAATAATATTTATAGATGATATTAATACAGACACAATTGTTGTATTATTTACTATAAGGTGTGCTGGTGAACCGCCAGGTTCGCTTGTGTCAAAAAAGTCGTCAGTTATCTCGTTTAATATGGAGAGTTAACAAGCACGAAAGCGGTATATGTCTGGTGTCCCGCTAATGAATAACTTTACATGTATTTATTTTATAAATCTGTTGTCCTGTGACCCACCTTATATAGAATAGTAACTACTCTAGAAAGGAATACAGTACAGCAAGGATACTGAAATACCAGTTATGTATTTCAGTTTTATTTTTTATTGATGCAATGTTACTATTTAATACAATTTCAAATATTTGCAGAAATTCTTTTAAGTCACTTGAAAAAATAATTTTATTTTGAGAATAATAATTATTGATTCAAGTAATTCATATTATCTAAATAAAACAAAACAATTCTTTAATCAAATAAGTTCATCTCATATTAGGTATAGTAGTTGCTAGAGGAATATTGAAGCTAAGATAGAGCGGGAATGTGTATTAATCTTGATATTATATAGCTTTCTTTCCGTGTACCTACAACTTAGTATTACTATTTACAGATTTTAATTTATTTTCTATTTATCTACTTCTACAATACATTCGAAACTGTTATTACATTAACCTCGTCATATATCTTTTAAAATATATTTTTAAAAATTTCAAGTTCGCTCCTTTTGCGCGCCCATGGCTGTGACGTAACTAGAGTCCTTCGGGCTGCAGCCAAACATCGTTCATCGTATCTACAGTCATCCGTGTCAGGAGGTGTTGGGAAGATCTCGCTATATTCGGCAACGGATTAGGGATTGTTAAGTCCTGCCAGTAGGCATAAAACCGGGTCAAAAACGGCTTCGCCTTGATAAAGTCAGGGTGGTGGGAGAAGGATCCCAAGTGGCTGTCAACCTGAGTTCTGGGGGTTTATTAGCATCCAAATGAAACCTACGTGACGGCAAAAACGTCGCATCCCTGATATTTTGGTAAAAAATACAATTTGCACAGGAAATTTGTAAAGCATAGTGCCAAATTATATATATATATATATATATATATATATATATATATATATATATATATATAAGCAAAAATAATGTCCGAAATCACTTTGTAAAAGGTAACAATGGTTCAAGTGTAATTTGATAAATTATAACCATAAAATGTCCTTGGTATTATTTTTAAATTTTGCTGATATCTGTACCAATTAAATCATTTCACACCGTATTTAAAACCTACTAAAACTCATATAAACGGTGCTTCAAATTAATAGGACAGGGTGTCAAAATTAATTATTGAAATTTTTAGAAAGCCTTTATAAATTGGTTTAAAAAATTGGATTTGAAGTTATTTGGGACGAATCTGTATTTAACTTTATCTCTAAACGCTAGAGGGCGCTATATAATGCGTTCTCAGATGATACAAATTAATCAGAACCTAAGTACGTGAAATGTACCTAGCAAAGCTACATCTAGTGCCAATTAGCTACTCTATGCTGGACTTGATAGTTTACAAAATAATGAAGGGATCTACATGCTATAGGCACCATTGAAAACCCCAAACCTATATCGTCATTCGACGATAACGATATTTGCAAAGGGAATTAGAAAAAACAATTATTCTGCGGGCTAACGCCTCTACCATCATTGAATTACACATGAAAAACCTATAACAAACCAAAGCCAAAATCAACATAATAACTTTTAAAATGCATTTGTATGACACACATTATTTTGCTATTCTAACCCCTCATTTTAACAATTATTTTTACATACTTAGAAACAAAAATGAACAATCTTATATGCTGAACTATGTAAATTTATGTTACAACAATATTTGCATCTACAGTTAAATTTGAAAAAAATATGTATTTTGATAGATTTCTGTACCTAAAAATTCGTTGATTAGACCGCTTTCTGTCCTTTTATATTCATTTCACTTCCGTACCTCTGGCAGGCATGAAAAAACATTCCTGTTATTTGCTAAACTCTATATTATTCAGTTCTTAAACGTATAAATTGACTTGTATTTGTAGAAAACAATATTTCAACAATAGAGCGCCTTTAAGTAAATCGTAAATTTAGTGTCATTTTAAGGTATAAGAATGCTTGGATGTAATTATTTATATTAAATATACTTTATTACTGAATTAATATACAGGATGACAGAAAGAATAGATCAACACCAAAATATTAATTTTGAGTTCATGATGCCTTATATGAATGTCGCTAGCATTTATGAAAAATACGCTAATATTTATTGACATAAAAATTTTACACAAGCCTACTAAGAAAAGAAATAGCAATATCAACGCCTGAAAGAATATTACAAAAAAATTGAAACATTTAAATGCAAATAACTCAGAAATCGATAAAGTTAGGCGACCTGAGCAAGAGTATATTTTTTGTCAAATTGGACGTTCGTTTAGATTTGTACCTAACTTTTTCTAAGTATAGCTCAACAAATAAAAAATATATATATATTTTCATTTAACTAAATAATACTGTGAAACAAGCGCCCTCTAGGTCAAAATAAACTTTAAATTCATAATTCTCACACCAATAGTACCAGTTTTCAGTCATGCTATCAAAACTTCAAACTCAAAATTTTAAAATAATATTTAAACCTTGAACACCCTGTATTTCTTAAACCAGCGACATTCATATAAAGCATAATAAGCTCCAATATAATATTTTGGTGTTTAGTGTCTCCAGCTTAGTGTTGACCCATTCTTTCTGACTCACCCGGTATATGCGCTTGAATGAAGTTTAAAATTAAGTATATTAAGTATATTATTATACTTAAATACAGATTAGATTTTTTCCGTGGGTATCTTTTGTCATTCTATCAATTTTTGACCCAAGTTAAGTTTGGCTACATCACATTATTTCGTCTTCAGCAATCTACCTTTGCTTTATGTTTCATTAATTGCGGGATACTCCGTATACTTGAGAAAGAATTAATTTTTACATCAATTTTATAACAAGCTTCATTTGTTATCATTGCAGTACGGCTGTGGTACATATATAAATTTGTATAATTGTATAGTTAAAATGATCATTCAAATATTTTGTAGTATCCTTCAATTCATGGCAATATTTGAATTGAAAGATTGTAAGTCATAACGGAAGTAGATACATTTCCAGAAATAAATCTATTCAAATAAAGGCCATTTCGCTCGTTTTAAAGTACCAAATATAACTTTAACTTTACTTGAACGTTTGGCCATTCTCAAATTTTCTATGAACATTATTAGGCAGTTCATTTATTACATAATTCTTAAACTTCCTATTCATCAGCACTAATAAAGGCTTTAGGTTGGCGAAATAATGAATACATCGAGTATAATCAATAATAAGCCCACAACAGGCAGGCGTATTTATGTATTTGATGTGACAGTTCCTACTATATCTAATAAATTTGTAGTATTAAACGGCCCTTGTGAAGGTTAACATGCGCTGGCTTTGACCAAAATAGGAAATAATTGAAAATTATGGAAACTAGAGCAGAACCACCGCTAGAATTCTGCTCTACATATTTAATGTTCGATTTACAACCGAAATTATGTTATTTATTTTTATATGACGCGAGCATTTTACGATCTGACATTCAAATTTATTTCCCTGTTCCCCATCGATATTTCTTCGTGGCGTTTCAAATTTTAATATATAATTTCCACTTTTATTAGCACCGTGCCCGTTTATGACTCATAATTGTGATTGGAACATTTTCCATTCTATAAACAAAACTGGAAAATGAAATTATTATACAGGCTTAACTACGACTAGGTACAAAAATTTATTTAGGAATTCTAACTCGATGTTTAAAAATGGGACAAAACCCTCTTTGCCCCGAAAAACCGGCGCCTATGGCAATCATCGTTTGAGATGGCTTAGATATGTCAACTATCATGCGGTCGTTTTTTAAAGCGTTGTCAAATGTAGAAATGACAAAAATCCACATTTTTATTAATAATAATAATGCCAAAAGTACATATCCACTATACAGTTCATATCTAGTTAAATAAAATACCCATTATTGTAAAAAAATCGAAATTTAATGTAAGGAATACATACTAATAGATAACTCGAAATACACCTGCGACAGTCTTAATTAAAATATCTTGTACGATTGCATCTGTCTTTGACTGTAGAAATCAAACAGCTCCTAGCATAGAGGGAACTGTGTTTTAGGGAAATATCTATAGACAACATAGATTCCATTATTTAATTACTAAAACGTTTAAAATTAAAAATTAGTCACTAGAACTAAACCACAACCTAGTAAACACACAGAATTTTGCATTTATAGTGGCATACTTTCTAAACATCAAAGAACACTAGTCAAATCTTAGAATAGTATATTCTAATGAACAAAGAAAGGATTTTTACAGAACACTATAAATGTATCGGGATGTTATAGTTTAAAATAGTACTAATTATTTTTATAAATATCGTCGCAAACACAATAGTTTAAAAATTTATTGGCGTGAAGTACACCTTGCACTAGCGGCCTGCAGATGGCGACTGAATCAGATTCTGTAAAAAAAAACAAAATATCGCATACGGTGTTTAGTTTTAAGCATATTTTTTGTGTATACAAACATGTCGTATTGGAGGTGGACAAGTGCATATTATCGTGTGGCAGCGTAATACCAAAGAAATTTTACGAGTAGATAAAATACTATGCCGAATTCTCCTTAAACCAAATTGAACAACTGCTGCTGTCTTGGCTGTAAACATGTGGCAGTGTTTTTATGTATTTGTGTACATTTGTGTGTATTTTTTTGTTACTCTTTGTAGTCTTTTCCCACAGAGGGAAACCACCTGGTCGTGGTCGTCGGATTGAGTACCTTACTGTAAAAAAAGAACAAAAATTTTGTGAAATTTGCTTCAAGCGATCGAAAGATAAGAAAGAAAATGTGATTTATTCAATTTTGACACTCTATATCTTTGTTATTATTGATTTTGGTGGATTTTTGGAATTTTTTTTAGGATAAGCTAAAGTAAATCGACTTATTTTGGTCGCAGTATTATGCTGTTACAGTATGGCCCATTACTTACGCAACAATTTGACTTTACTTTTAGATAAATTTCATGCATCATGAAATTTAGATGCGTTTTTCTCAGGAGCCATTGCTTCTAGCGACATCAACAAGGTGTACCTATTTTAACTAGAAAAGATAGGGAAGAACATGAGATACAGTAGCACAAAAAAGTCGTAGTGATTTAAAGGGTTTCAAACCATCGTTGGTGGCGCCCTCTAGCAGATACATCAAAATTGTCAATATATTCGAATTTCTAGTACCAAGAAACCCCCTATACCGAATTTCATAAAATGCGGTAGATGCGATCGAAAAATAATAAAGAAAATGTGATTTATTTTTTAAATTTTAACACCCTGCAGATCGAAAAGGAGCATCATTCGGATAAGGCATATTTGGCTTAATCGCTCTATTTTGAGGTCAGCAACATGTGCTTAAGATCTGTCCCATTATTAATGAAGCACCCTGTATACTTTCATTCTTCGGTAGTCCAATTTACACACGCTTCGTCTTTATTACTGACCATGACACTCGCGACTCCGACATTAGAATTATCCCCAGGTCACTGATCTTAACCCGGCAATGTAATAATTGCCTCCTTGGCCGTTATAATAAGGCTGTATATTTTTTCGTGAAATGATAACGTTGTCACAGATCGGTATCGACCGACGTAAATTAACATCCTGGCTATAAAAACAAAAGCAGGGTCTTCCCGGTCAGTGGCGGCTCGTGACTGATGAGGCAGGCAGGTTGACATATCTAACTACTGATCCCAATACCAATACATTTCTTAAATCATTATTTATTGGTAAATCAGTTAATGCAAATCAGGATTATTTTAAATTGTTCTACTTTGTGAGACAAATATATTAATTTAAGAAATTTTAACTATTTGACGATTTTCTCGAACTTTCAAATCTGGCATACCCGGAACTTAATGAAAATGGAAAATTTTCGTTATACCTAATCCCAAGATTTAAAATATTAAAAACAGGCGAACTGATTTAACAGAGTACGAGTAATTATATTAGACTCTTATTACATCTTTAAAGTTCTTTCTCCAATTTCCAAATCTTCTTTTCCCTTCACCTTGATACTTCAATTTACTTGTTCTATTTTAGTGTCATTTATTACTATATTTAGATCTTGGATTTCGTCCCCATTAGCTGCATTCCTGAATTTTTCATTTCCTCGTTCCAAATAATTAATTTTTCTTACTTAGTCTCGTTTACTACCCACATTCATGTATCTCTATTTTCTCTAACTTCCTGTATTCCTACATAGAGGTTTCTACCCTTCTGATTATATTTCTTTGTTATGTCATCCATGAACACAGCGAAGTGTAGGACTCTTGACTCTCCCTTGTCTTAAACCTTCCGTCGTTCTGAACATAGTCGACCTTTTATTTTTGCTAATTACGTAATTCCTACTATTACTGTATAAACTATCAATCGATCTTACTGCTGTTCATAAATGCCAAGTATGCTTCCTTTCTTGTTTTATTACATTTTCTGTCACCTGTTTAATGGCAAACATATGATCATTGTACTTCTGCCCTTTCGAACCACTTTGAGACTCGTCCAGTGCAGATTCAATGCTTTGCCTCAATCGTTTCTCTAATATTCTCTCAAATAGTTTCCCCACAAAGTAGCGTAATATTCTCTCCTCTCCATAGAGTTTATTAAATAATTTTTAAAGCCTATTTGCATTTTGCCTTATATATTTTAGCATATCTGTGGGTCTGTCGTAACCTGGGGCTTTCCCAATTTTTTCATAGTTTCTTTGAGTTCTTCGTCTGTGATTTGTTGATATTCACTGTTTCTTATTTCACTTCTATTATCATTTGCTTCGCCTTTACCTTTATTGTAATCACAGTTCAGCAGTGATTGAAAGCATTGTTTCCATCTCTCTATTACTTTCTGCTTTTCTGTACGTTCGGATACGAAGATTAGAAGCAAGTTCATATTACTACATCCATTTTGACGGCATAAAGCGAAGCTACAGCATGCATACATTTTAATTATTCACCGATACCTTCATTTATTTGCCGTCTTGAAGCAACTGTGACAGCATTAGGATATTCAATAAATAACGCAATAAATAATGTTTTTTATTTGCGACAGTATATTTATTTCCCAGTTATAAGGACCTGGTGCTGAACGTGTGAAGAAAAAAATGTTACCGTTAGATCATTTTGATGACAAAGAAATAGATTTTTCTGAATCCACCCTAAATGTGGCATCCATGAAAAATTATATATATACTTTAATTATGCCTCTGTGGCTTCTGTGGATATTGAACATATGTTTTCGAAACTGATATGGATTATTAGCGACAAACGCCACAGCAACACCTGAGCATACTAAATTTCCTACAAGAAGAACTTCTTGCGCTTTTGGAGAATGTGCCTTTGCAGCTAAGGAGAAACCTATGGTTTCAGCACGACGAAGCTTCACCGCACAAGGCCAGGATTGGGCAGCAGTATTTAGATAACATTTTCCCAGAAAAATTAATTGAGTGGCCCAGAAACTCACCAGATCTAGCACCCCTCGATTTTTTTAATGGGTCTGTTTTAAAAAATAAGGTTTACAAAACACCATCGCGAAAACGCTTGAAAAGAATTAAACGTCGAAATGTTAATAAACGCAGTCCACAAAGAAGGCAAGAATATTCGATATGTGTATATATGTTCGATATATATGAGATAAGGTCATATAGAGAATAAATTATTATACAGGGTGTTAAAAAAGAATGTAAAACATTTAAGGAGGTAATAGTATGAACCAAAATAAGCAGAAAAGTCTCAATAAATATGGGTCCGCAAAGTAACGCTTGCAGAGATATGGAATGTTTTATGTTTTTTAGCCTTTTTTTTTATTTTGCGAAAACGTTGTGTATTTTCTTATAATAGTTGGTTGATGTTTAGTGAAATAAACAGTTCGTACTTGACAGTTGTTCTCAGCGCACAAGTTTTCTTTTGCTATGGCTGATTACTCTAACGCAGAATTAACAGACATGCATTTCATGTATGGTCGTGCTAATGGGAACGACACCGAAGCGCGACATCTTTATGTTGACGCTTATTCAAATCGCCAGATTCCTTCACAACGCATGTTTGGAAGAATTCCGTTTCCTTGAGCAAACAGTGCCATTTATCCGGAAGACCAAGGTCGGTATCCATTCCTAGAGCAGAAGAAGAAATTCTAGCACTGGTAGAGCAGAATCCAGGTACGAGTGTGCGGAGAATATCAGCCGAGGTAGGAATTAGTAGTTCTCTTGTTTGAAGAATCCTTCACGAGCAACTGCTTTATCCATACCATGTGCAACGAGTACAGGCCTTAAATCCAATAAATGATCATCAAGCACGTTTGGTTTTTTGCCGCTGGTTTCTACGTCATGATGCTGAAGACCCTCGTTTTCTTGCAAACATTCTTTTTTCTGATGAGGCCGGGTTCACAAGAAATGGAGTGTTTAATTTTCACAATACGCATATTTGGGTCGACGAAAATCCTCATGCTCTAATACAATCTGAACATCAGGCACGTTTTTCATTAACATTTGGATGGGTATTGTAGGTGACAGGTTTCTAGGTCCTATTGTTTTACCAAACCAAATAACAGGCGCTGCCTGCTACGGCTTACCTCAACTTTCTGCGGAACACACTGTATGAGTTTTTGGAAGACATTACTTTGAATCAGAGGCAACAAATGTGGTTCCATCATGTTGGTGCTCCAGCTCATTTTTCCATGGCCGTTAGAGAGCATTTACACCAAACTTTTCCACAGGACCTGTTTTATGGCTTCCAAGATCGCCTGATCTGAACCCTCTAGATCTTGCTCGGGGATGTTTGAAGACATTAGTATATGGTACTCCTGTAAATAGCCTGGAAGAGCTGCAGCTACGGATTAATCAAAAGTGTCAAGAAATCCAAACCAAGGAGGGTGTTTTCAAAAGAGTTCGAACATCGTTGAGACGAAGATGACGTGCCTGCTTGGAAATGGATCTTCTGTAACTTTGTTTTTTGTTTGTTAAAAGCTTCCTTTGTCGGTTTATTCCTAATAAAATAAAATGTTTGAAAAACGAATAGTGGTCCATATCTCCGCAACCGTTACTTTGCAGACCCATGTTTATTAAGACTTTTCTGCTTATTTTGGTTCATACTATTACCTCCTGAAATATTTTACACTCTTTTTTTAACATCCTGTATATACTCGTATGTAGTATGAGGACACATTTTTTATGTTTAGTTATTGATGTCATCACCTTTTGTTTTAACTGTATTAAAGAATTATTGAGTTCAATTAATTTATTTATTCTTAATGACATTTATGTACTTTAACCAATGAACATTTAATTATTTTCCAACGACTACTTGATCCTTCCACAGCTAATGTAACTTTTTAGGAGGTATATCTTTTGAAACTCGTTGGGACGATATTGCTTATAACTTTTAAACGAGAATACAGAATAGAGAAAAATATCTCTAATAAAAGTTTAATAGAAAAAAGGAGAGCTTTTTAACACGAAAAAAATTTGGTTATATTTCTATAGTTGATGACGTCATGAGTCGTTTCTGTGAAATCCTAAATATCAAACTTTCCACTGAAAATAGTGCTTACCTCATCCTATTTAACACCACGTGCCCAAAATTTTATTTAAATTTTTTATATCCTCACAATGGGCCCATACTGTCGGGTTTTACATATTGCTTCCAAATTTCGACTGAAGCGCTTCCTCACTTGCCTCATCGTACTAGCCGCCACTGCTTAGGGGCTATTTTAGGCCCGGCAATGACAGAATTGAGCGGCCAGCTCTATTTGGCGTGTTAATATTTATTGTTATGTCTTGGGTTATCGCGAGGGGGCGTGTGCGATGGCCGGTCGAGATTACTTTAATTGCATAATGTTTCCTTAAAATAGCCGGACTGTCGGAAGTAATCTTGTGAGCTTTCTACGTAATTACAACGGTAATTAGATCGGTTGCGCCAAATTAAAACCGTTTTTCTGCCTCGATAAAATGTTTATAAATAAGCGAGGGTATATAACGGTTTTTCACGGCATTTTTACATGGAAAAAATTAATTTGCACGGTCGAGTGGAGCTCGGACATATTTAATTTTGCTTTTTTAACGCAAGAAATTTATGGTCTTGGTTTATCTTGATGTACACTCAGACTCGGAACTTACATAATAAAAATAACTGTGCAAATTCAAACCCATTTACGAGTCAAATTATTTTGGTGTTGAATTTTTGAGTGAATTTAAACACAATTTATGGTTCAAGAAACCAGAATACGTGCAAGTGAAAACGTATCTGGCAAAAATACATCCGTTGTACACTGTAAAAAAATCCAAATACATACTGTACTACAAAAAATTCCAGGTAAATACAGTAGAATTACATCTTTTATGCCAAATGACATAATTTTTAATAAAAACTCGTAACAATTGCATTTCTTGCGCACTAAAATGCGGAAAAAAACAAATTCACAAGTGCATGAAATTACTGTCTGAGAGTCAAAAGTATGCCTTCACCTTTATTTTATGTTGTATTTAAAATTTTCAGTGAGGTAGCAGTAACAATGTGTCCATTCAAAATCCATCCAGAAATTAACGTATTAGTAATATACAGGGTGTTCGGAATATGAGTGTATTAATTTTGCCATATAATAAGTTGTACTAGACAAAACATATTTGACTTAACAATTTTTTTCTCTGACCAACGTTAACAGAATTCTAACAGCAAAGAAGTCTTGAATATGTAAAAACGTGGCTCATATACTACCATAGGATTGTTATGTATTTATATATAATAATTAAAATGGGTGCACCCAAATATAGGTACTTACTGTGAACGGATTTCTTATAGCTCATTTTGCAAGACAGAATAATAGTTACAAGTGTTTAAAATGACTTACGTTCCTTGCAAGAAGCGTTTACAAGGTACAAACCTCTCGTAGCAAGAGAGTTTTGCCTAGATTCGCCGTAAATTGACATGTCATGCGGTTATGGTTATGGTTACTATAAATTGGTCCATTTTTGTTTATGTACACTCACAAAAATCAAAGAATAACTAGAGAAAAGTGAAACGTACTAACTATATGCACCACTATGAATAATATTACTTTCAGGTTATCAGCAGCAGTATGACACTGCAACGTTACCGAACGTTACAGTACGTTACAGTTTTAACGAATTTCTCGGAAACTTCAATTATTTACTTCATGAATCCAAAATTCAAATTACAAACAAATTACATAGCAGGCGTTTTTACTTAACCTTAATTGTACCTTAGTTTGCAATTTCGTAACATAGTTTTGCATATTATTGCATGTTTATTTTCGAAATGTATTTGTAGATAAACTATTCGTTTTAGACATTTTTTTCAGAGTTTTTTGTTGCATTTAGTCAGATATATAAGCCCTTAAATTTACGGCACTCATATTCGGGACACCCCGTATAGTTAAAGGTTGTTACTTTAGATTAGCCAAATTAAAGCACATATATGTATATCTGTTTTATGTAAATATATCTAGTTATTTTGAAAGTGATGTAGCAGGTTTTTCTTTTTTCTTTAGTTAATTTTAAATGTTCCATCTGCAGGCCTACCATGGGTGTGCGCGTGTGAAAATTTCGGGTATATCCTTCCTCTAATTTAAATGCGATTGCAATTAATTTATTAGTGATTTTGTGTTCTCAAGAATGGAGAATAATTCAAGATCTACAACGTGCTTACAAAATCGTAAACGCTTTAATCTAATAAGTGAGGTATATCGAACAACAGAAAATTTGTATGAAAAAATTGGGACTCAATACCAAATTATGAGTGGAATGTAACTGAAATATGTAGTTAATTAACAAGAGCATCTGTGTACAACTGCAAAACGGAAAATTTTGAAAGCTCGTGAAAGGAAGAAGATAAAAGTTGGTGGTTCAAACAAAATACGCGATTCTTAAAACAATTCATGGATGGTATTTTAAAAATGAATTATGAAAAATGTCTGTGAATTTTCTGCTTATGACGATAATATGGAAAATGATATAGAAAAATCATCAAAAATCGCGATTCATTCATTATTGCCAACAAAATCCAAAGGTAAATATTAAAACGCGTATCACTGATTTGAACATTGCAGTCATCAAAGGGGAGTAACTGTTGTCACTGAGGCAGTTCTACTAGTCTATTTTTAACAAAAATGCAGAGTATATCAGAGTTCTACGCTGTGGAGGCGTTACCTACTCAATGATAAGAATAACATTGTCACTGAAAAAGAATATTGTCATAAAGAAATTTTCAAGTTTAATTGCTTTCCTTAAACGTAAGGAAGGAAGGAAGTCTAGTTATTTCAGAAAATCAGAAGTTCAGAAAGATATACAGTATGCGCCAAAAGTATGGAATAAATTCAATAAAAACGAAACAATTATTTTTTGGGAAAAATCCTCGAACAGGTCGATTTTTAATTTAAAAAATACATATTTTAGCGTAAAATGCGATTTTCAAATGTCATTTGTTTTCGAGTAACGACGTCATCGATTTTTTTTAAATGGCAACACCATATTTTTTTCCTTGATTCTGAAAGATCGTTTAATTCTCTATCAGACAGTACTAAAATGTTGCCCTCTTACATAGGAAAGTTTTCGAGTAATGACGATTGAATGTTAGAAAACGTAAATTTTATCCATAAAAAAGTAACAATTCTGAGGTATGTAAAATAAAATACAATTGATTAAATTTTATACTTAAATTAAATGTTCAAATTGCCATCCACCAACTTCTTGACAATGCGCAAATCTGTGAAGAAATTCTTCTTGCACATTATGATTGATTTCTGGGGTAACTCTGCGTATTTCGTCCCGAATGCGATTTTGAAGTTCTTCTAAATTACATGGTTTATTAATGTACACTTTTGACTTCAAGTATTCCCATAAAAAATAGTCAAGAGGTGTAAGATCTGGCGATCTTGCAGGCCATTCTATCGGTCCGCGTCTGCCGATCCACCTCCCAGGAAAACAGTTGTCCAAAAAATCTCGTACAGGGCGCGCATAGTGCGGAGGTGCACCGTCTTGCTGAAACCATATGGTATCGTCAGGAATGTCAGGGTCATTATCGTTAGGAAAAATTACTGCAAGGGCTGGAACAAGATCATTTTCTAGAAACTCTAAAATATCTTTGTCCTGTAAGGGTTCCTTCAAAGAAGAAAGGCCCTACGATTCTGTCGTCAACTATTCCAGCCCACACATTTAATTTCTGAGGGTGTTGGGTATGTGCCTCTGCCATCCAATGAGGATTTTCTTGAAACACTAAACTTGATAATGTTTTTGCTTTATTTTAATTGATTTACGTTTTCTAACATTCAATCGTCATTTACTCGAAATCTTTCCTATGTAAGAGGGCAAAATTTTAGTACTGTCTGATAGAGAATTAAACGATCTTTCAGAATCATGGAAAAAAATATGGTGTTGCCATTTTAAAAAAATCGATGACGTCATTACTCGAAAACAAATGACATTTGAAAATTGCATTTTACGCTAAAATATGTATTTTTTAAATTAAAAATCGACCTGTTCGAGGATTTTTCCCAAAAAATAATTGTTTCGTTTTTATTGAATTTATTCCATACTTTTGGCGCATACTGTATAGAGGATTCCGTTCAACAAAAACTTCAAGTAGGCTGAAAAATATTGGGTCAAAGAGAGATCAATATAAAAACAAACTCGGCCTCTACATCATCAAAGACATGCGCAGGGCTTTCCACAACCAATTGTAAAAAAGTTACAGTTAAAATTTATAATAATGATAAGATATGATTTAAGTTGACAATAAATGAATAATTCAAGAGTTATGATGTACTTTTTATGAAACATTTTCCCGTATTAGTTACTAAATGTACAACTTTTCAAAACACTATTAAAAACATTGTGTTTGAAGTTATAATCACAAAAAATTATAATACATAGATCTGCAATAATTATATAAGCGATTACTCTTTTATCAGTGTGTACAGTAATTGCTGCCGCAGGCTGTAATACTCACTGTTTCGATAATGCAGTCATGCATCGTTTCTTTTTACTCTTAAGTTGAGTCTACAGTAGTATTCTAGTTATAATTTAATATTCCTTACGAGCATCACACCCTGTATATTCGTTGACAAATTCGTTCCTCGCATATTTTCAGTCGTTTCTTGTCCGCTTAACGATCCCTCAATTGAAAAATCCACGTATGGACAACCTATTTATACCCCCCTTAATTACGGCTGTAATAACGTAAGACGCAGTGGATTCAGCCGGGGCGAAAATAGAAAAATGTGACGCAAGTCCAGGGCAAACAATTGGAGTAGTTTATCTATCTTAATTTGGGATCTAAAGCAATTCATCAAGTAAAGAAGACAACGGCAAGATACTTGTAGCTTTTTTCACAACCATATATCATCGTGAGGATATGACGTCGTTAATGATAATAGAAATATACTTTTCAACAATTTTGTAAGCTCGGTTATCGGGATGCTTGCTGATAGCAGTGGCGGGTGTAGTGATTTTAACGGTATGTACTATAGAGTTATAAAAAAGATAAAAAATAATTCAGTTTAACAACTGACGAAAATACGTGTTGTGTGAATTGTGTAAAATATAGGAGTATGTTTATATCTGTGGATACCTAGTTTTCTTATTTGGATAGATAGAACATGAGACAATAATATTTTTTTTGTGCAACTGTCGAAAAAGGCGACACAAAATTAGCCATTTTTTAGCGGCGATGAACAAAAGCACGCTATCGTGAAAAATAGTTATTTTTGTATATAGAATGCGAAATGGTACTTTTGCGTTCAAAATACACACAATACTTTTGAAAACTGCAATAAAATAAGACAATTTAATTTATATTTGAAATCGTTTAAACCGTGTTGAGGCGCGATGACTATCATAACGCTAGCAACGTAATAAACAATAAAAATTAGTTGTTTGAAAAAGTAGTGTCAGAATGATATGTTTTAATTCATATTCTAAGAGTGTTTAATTCAAAATGAGCTCGGAAAGTGAAGACTACCACCAGGGGAAGTATTGGAAGCGGCACAAAGTACTGTTTCACAATTAATTACCAAAGAATCGTCAATACAGTACGAGATTGCCTACAACGAATTCAAAGAATGGTGTATGTGTATTTCTTAGAATTCAAAAAGTGTCCAAAGCGGTATTACTGGCACCTTTCGAAGATAAAATTAATCTTTCGACGTTATGGTTACTATGCTAGAAAAGGTAATTTAAATTAATATAAATCGATCGAATTGACTAATTTTGGACAACGTTATAGGTCATTTTAATAATTAATGTTTGTGGAGCTTTGAGAAGAGATGAGCTACTAAAGATCGATGATATAAAGACAAATGTTCAATTATTATTATAAGAATTTCCGATTCCAAAACTCATACTTCGAGATGTTTTGTGATTTCATGTCCAGACAGATATGCCGCAAATACTGTGCTTTACATCCGACAGTTATTATAAATCGAAGATTTTTTGTGAAGTATGTCAAGGAAAACTGTGTTAACCAAGTGGTTTAGTTTAGTTTATTTATTTAGCAAAGGCTAGTTTTACAACCACAATATACAAAAAACATAATAAGAAAACATGAATAGTTTACATACAACATAAAATAACTCACAGAGATACCACTACAATACATACTAAAAGACAATAAAAAAAATAAAAAGAAATAATAATAAAAATAATATAACAATTCAAAGAACATTTTGGAAATTACCACTGTTCAGGTACATGTGTTTCAGGCGTGCATTAAACATACGTACATTAGGGGCTTCTTTAATTTGATCAGACAAAGCATTAAATAGTTTGACACCCTCGTAAAATAATGACTTCTGTAATATTGATGATTTATAGAACTGACAGTTTAGATTTTCTTTCGATCTTATGTTATAAGAATGTAAATCTGATCTTTTCAACAAACAGTTCTGCAAGTATTGTGGTTGTTCAACCCTACAAATTTTATAAATTAAAGTAACATTAGCTCTACAAATTTCCTGTTCAATGGAAAGCCAACCTAACGAACTTAACATAACATTAATTGGAGTATAAATATTATATCCTAGAATAACTCTCATACATTTGTTTTGAAGTATCTGCAAGTTTGTTGTTTGTTCTTTATTACAAGAAATCAACAATGACACACAATAATTGAAATGAGGATAGAGAACAGTGTTGTATATTAATAGTTTACATCAATATGAAATGGCAGATATACGATAGAAAAAACAATTTTTGCCTATTTTTTACAAAGATACTCTATATGGTTATAAAATGTATGTTGCTGGTCCAAAATGACTCCCAAATATTTAATTTCAAAAACACACTCAATATTTTGCTGATTAATAGCAATTATATAATCTTTACTTCAGTATCTTGCACAATTTCGTTTTGAACCAATAACCATATATTTACTTTTATTTACATTTAAACTACGCTTATTGGCGTCAACAAAATAAGAAATGTGATACATTTATCAAATATTGCAATTTTGACTAATGATAATTAGCAAGAAGTCTATAACTGAACTGTCAGTGTAAACGGCGTTAAACGAATTTTTGATTTTAACAACCTGCTATGATAGAAAATATTTGCAATTTGGATTCCGCATTATTAAAACGATTTTACTCAAAAGTTAAACATTCGATCAATATGAACCAAGCAAAATTTTAAAATATTCTAAAATTTTTCATTGACAGTTTTTCAATTGTAGATCTCGGTTAATAACAGAAAAAGTCAGAGCACAAAAAGTTATGATTTTGTGTACAGTGACGATCTGACCACATAAGTAAATTTCATAAATGTATCTCGACTGGTTTCGAAGTAAGCGGCTAGAACGTCCTTAGGAAGAATTTTTGGATCCATGTTTATATGATGAACAGTAAAAGTAATCTTTTTTAATTAGAAATATTGCCCCCTAATGAGATACTTTGTATATATACATGTATTTTTAATTTCAATATATTGTTTTTCGTGTATTAATAACAGATGTCCATAATGTTATGTTCACTGCTACATATTGATGTACACATACAAATTTATGAAAACTATATCACAACAAAATCCTATGACGAAAAATCCATTTTCAACTAAGTATAACCATTATACCAGCAATATTTCGTATGATGTTTCGTTTTCGGTTTTTAGTTAATAAAACCAAACATCCCTTTTATTTTTCGTAAAATTTATGGCTTGACATTAGTGTTTAACACGCCATTAGATCAGGCATATATGTAGCTCATTCGCAAAAATACCTGGACTAGCAGATTTTGATGTCACACGTACAATGTAGCAAAGTACTGTTTTAAAGCCGTTGTAAAACAGACATACAGGATTTTATTAGACGTTGCAACGAAGAAAGTACTGCTGTACGCTTCAACATATCGGAATAAAAATTTCAAATTCTCTTAGACACTTAACCTCTTCTATTCCTTAAAAAAACTGTCAGATTGAAATTGGAAATATGCCAATTGTGATGATGTTGCCACAAAGAATTTTACACTTAAAGAAATCGATGTGTTTTTAAATTTTTTGACAAAATAGTAAATTTTCCACTTCCACTGTTTTATTTGTGGAGATGAATAGATTAAAATAAAATATAAATTAACATTATAAATATGAGTATATAATTTGTTTGTAACGTCTTAAAATTTTACTCTGTTATAAATTTTTTTTATTTGTAATAGTTTCGCCTCAAGCATATTTTTATCAGATCATTATTTATGCATTTTCTATTCGAACATGAAATAATTACGCTATTAGTTGAAGATTATTTTACATTAGTTTAGGCAAAATAAACAACATATATTTACAAATACGGAATTCCAGTAAACAATTTGTAATTTATAACAATGTGAAGTCTAATATGAAAAGTGGAAAACATGGTGTACCTTAGGGATGTATATTGGGTGCCATCAATATCAGCGGATTCTGCTCAAACGTCAACTAGGAATACGGTCGTTTCAGTTGATAGTAGTAGAATTGTGGAAGGGTTTAATTTTTCAAATTGTGTGAATTATATTATAAGTATTCATGTTAATAAAGAAAACACAAATTAAATGTATTGCAAATTTTTCATTAGTTTTATTGGGTTTTTGCCACACTTGCGTTTAATTAACGTTTAATATTTTTACCACGATTTTGAGAACAAAAACAGAGTTTTTCGAAACGTCAATAATACGGAAGTGCGCGATAGTGATGTGATTTTTGTTATTTTTTACTTATCTGCTTTTTTCAGTGTGAGATTTTTTGGTTAGGCAAAGGTAGTTTCAAAAATAACCCTTGACTGTTCCGTTTGGCGCAAGGGCTTATAATTAATCTTTATTATTTTTTCAGAAGTGTGGCAAAAACCCAATAAAACTAAAGAAAAACTAAAATTATGCCACAAATAAATAACTTCAGACAATATATTGCAAATTTACTGTCACAATTTGACATTTACTTTAAGACACTAATGCTTTAAAGTGATCATTTTAAGGCACTGGTGCCTTAAAGCAATTTTTTAATACCACAAGGGCATTGCATTTTTAAGATGTATGTAGAAAAAATAATTTCAAATATGTGTCCTCAGACGAAATGAACGAACTATACGATGAAGAAATTCCACGCAGAAATATTCGAGAGTGTGCCTGAATGGCTGTTATAGTATCTGCTTTACATCTTATTTGATCTTATCGCTGTTAAAAGGAATGAAAGTAGGATCGCTACAAATCTTCCACGACGTATTTTTTCATTTCTCGTGCGTCATAAAGGCTCGTAGCATGGCCTGGAACGGATTGCTTTTCATTTTTTACGGCCGCCATTAGAGAAGAGATGAGCAGGGGATTATTTGGCGAAACACAGCAGTACTAAATTTGAATTAAAGAAATGAATGGAATTAAATTTAGTTACTCTTTCCAGGACAGCCGGAATTGCTCTCTTATAACTCTATTTGGAGACGCGAAATAATTAAAAAAATATCAAAGTGGTTTACGACAAAGGATGTTTATTACGGTCGTTGCTGATGAACAAGCTGTTTCATATTTAAAGGGCACATTTTCAGTGCCGGTTCGTGACTTTTAAAGCGGGTGGCCAGACTGTTGAAACATACAAATTATGCAGTTATAGAATTATAAATAGAGCGCGGAAAAGTATTCCTGCTAACAGGACCGTATTTAAAGGGAAATAAATTGTGAATTCAATGTAGTTGAAAAGACTTTATTTTATATAATTAACATCAATTCTACAAAATAAAAAAACAACTAAAAACAATAGGAATATCTATTATAAAAATAAGAAATCATAGAGGAACATCTGTACTAGAACTTTTGTATCTGAAATTAATTATAACATGTTTTTCTAAATTGGACATTGTAAAACTCTGTCTTGTGTCACTTAATAAATGTTTATATAAAGAGAAACTCCTCTCTACGTCTGTGGATGTTACAGGACAATATTGGAATATAGGTCCTTGTATACTCCAGTAATATCGCCACTATCCAAAATTTGAACTATATCTTTTAGTTTTGATAAATCGGGATTTTTTTGTAGGACAGTTCTAAATTTTTGTTCAATTCGAAATCCTTGTGTATGTTGAAAATTTTCTATTGAGGATTCTACATTTTCCAATATTTGTAGAGATCTACTGAGGGGCAAATTAGCGGTTTCAAGGTTGTTTATGACGTCGTGCAAAACTGTAAAATTTTGTTTTAGAAACAGAAGATTTTCTTTGAGAGTAGAATTTCTTAGAACATCTTGGGCACTTCTAATATGAATTGAGTCATCGGGATCAAATTCTTGAATTACTTCTGAAAGTATATCTATATATGATGTATAATAAAATGCCGCTTCTAGCCAAGTGTTCCATCTGATTATAACAGGTTCTGGAGGTAATGGTACTTGTGGATATTTTTTATGTAAAGATAATACTCTTGTTGGAGCTTTAAGAAACACTTTTTTTACAGAAGATATCAATTGGTTTACTTCGGGAAAGAGCTTTCGTACTTTTTCTGTGACTCTATTAAGTCCATGGGCTACGCAAGTACTTTCACTTTCAATCCACTATTGCAATAAACTTCTTCGAGTGATCCTCTCTTTGGGCATTTTGGCATCGGTACTTCTCCGCATTTCAAACTATAAAACTGGGTTTCAGCTCAATCGGCAATTTGCTTATATATTATTCCAAACCGAATCCTCTAGAAACATCGGGAAAATTCTCAATAATTCTAGATAAATGGAGATTTTGGTTTAATCGATATTTAATTCACCGATCGAATCACCGGTTAACAACAGTGCATCTTTGTTTAACTCATAAAAAATGATAAGGACAACGACAAACCGGTGGATCCACCGACGGTATTCGTCATCGGTAACGCCTACTGTGTGAGACGGAAGAGAAGCATGGCACTGGGTTGGTTCGCGGCGCGTGCCGTTATCCCCACCCCCACAGCCGTGTACCTCCGTGAGCAGTGGAGACTGAAGAGTGGAGAGTACCTACAATAAATTAAATACGCAGCCAGTGTCAGGCTGGCCGGGCGCTGCCGGCTGCCGCAATGTGCACTATGCAGAGAGTCTAGCATTACGCACTAGCCAGTCGACCTTCAACCTTCGTTTGATGCGTGTAAACTGTAATAACTTTAAGTTGATTTTGACCCTCGTTGTGACTAATAAATAGTGACTGTAAAACGCGATTGTGATTTAAAATTATCTGTCTGCGCCTAACAAAACCGTTTAAAAAATAGGTAAGACTACTAATCACAATTTACTTTATTGCGCGTGAATAAACATTACTAAATTTGAAAGTTCATTGGTATACTCATAGTAACATATTGTAACAAAAATGTACTGAAAATATATTACAACAGTCAAATCTGTCTGGTCACCCCTAAGTGCGGTCCTGTTAGCAGGAATATTTTCCGCGCTCTAATTATAAATTAGTATTTGCTACGGTAATAAAAATAAGAATAAAAATGTATCAAATAATATATTGCTTAATAAACTGGCGACTTATTTCGAATTGCTAACATATTTGTTATGCTATCTACTCTCAATATTTAACATTAGTTCTTAGTTGTTTCACTCGTCAATATATAATATCTAATTAAATTTCTAGTCACGACTTTCAAAAGTTTAAAAACTGATTTGAGAGAGTGACATTATTATTACAATAGATTGTACCTATTTTGAACGTATTATCAAAGTGTCATCCATTGGTAAATGTTAGAAAATCAACTGTTTGATTATAGTATAAAAAACATTTTTATTAAGTATTAACAATATTGTGTGAAACTAACTACTCTGTGGGCTAAAGCCCCGACCAGCGTTGAATTACACCCACAATATCTACCCATATATTCTTTACTGTATTGTAAAGATATTTAACTTGATATAAATCAATTTTACCACAATTCCTATCATTACATTACCAACAACAACAGCATAAAATCATTTAAATTTGTTTATTGTAAAATAACTTTTTTTGGAAGAAGTTTTTGATTTAGTTCCGCGGTCCAAGTGGATTTTGAATAAAAACATTGTAGAATTTCCAGCGTTACTACTACCTCATGTGGATGTTTTAAATTCAACAAATGTCATTTGGTACAAAAGATGTGATTCAACTGTATTTACCATGTTTGTAGTACAGGATGTCTCAAATTCGATACGAAAACTTGGGACACGTGGTGTTGAATGTGATGAGATGAGCTCCATTTTCAATCGAAAGTATTATCTTTGGAATTTGACAGAAACGACTAATGAGGTCATCAATTATATTTTTTCCAGAAATATACCGGAATTTGTTTCTTGTTAAAAGCTCTATTTCTTCTAATAAACTTTTATTATAGTCCTAAATAGTTTCCAAAGAAATACCACTTAAAAACACATTAGCGGTGGAAGGATCAAGTAGCCGTTGGAAAATAATTGAATATTCGTAACCTTTACAAGATTGCAGGCAACCTTACGACAAAATGAAGATGCATTTTCTGTTCGAAAGAATGAAGTAATTGAACGAACGGTAAGAAACAATGTTAATACAACTAGACAGTATTTCTAACAAAATCCACGAAATTCTATACGGCAGGCTAGCCGGGAATTGAATTTGGATAAATCAACCGTTTAATAAATTTTAAAGACCAATGACTACATAATTCATAATGTGGAGATTTGTATGAGCTTCACATCGAAAACGTACTTAATTTTGTAGTTTAAATTTGTAGTAAATGTAGAAACTGTTGATCAGAACCTTTTTCGGCACGTTCTTTGGACGGACGAAAATCGGTTTGTCAGTTATGATTGGTCAAACAGGCGCAACGAACACTACTGGTTCATTGATAATCCTTACATTGAATATCCAATCTAAAACCAAGGCCATTTTGGAGTAAATGTTGGTGCGGCATTATCGGTTGGGCCTTATTTTTGTGAACATACATTGAACAGATTGAGTTAGCTAAATTTCCTGCAAGATGAATTTCCTGCACTTTTGGGGAATGTGCCTTTGCAGCTAAGGAGAACACTATGGTTTCAGCACGACGGAGCTCCACCCCACAAGACTAGGATTGTACAGCAATATTTAGAACCAGATCTAACACCCCTCGATTTTTTATGGAGGTTTTAAAAAATAAGTAATAAGATATTAACCGTTTGAAAGAAAAAAATCACACTTGTAATGAGTTAAACGGCGAAATGTTATCTAATAAATGCAGCCCACAAAGAAATCAGGCAAAGATTGGATATGTGTCTTGTAATAAGAGGAAGTCATATAGAGAATATATATTGTAATATGTATGTAGTATGAGGGCGTTTGCCTCATTTTTTAATTTGTTATCATCACCTTCTGTCTTAACTGTGCTAAAGAATTATTTATTTATTCTTAATGACATGTATGCACTTTAAACGACGAACATTCAATTATTTTCCAACGACTACTTGATCCTTCCATGGCTAATGTGATTTTTAGGTGGTATTTCTTTTAAGATTCTTTAGGACGATGGAAGTAATACAGAAAAATGTCTCTAATAAAAATTTATTAGAAAAAAGAGAGCTTATTAAGAGGAAACAGATTTGGGTATGTTTCTGGAAAAGTATAATTGATGACGTCATTAGTCGTTTCTGTCAGATCCCAAAGTTAATACTTTAGACTGAAAATGGATCTTAGTCATCTCATTTAACACCACGTGTCTCAAATTTTATGATTCGGTATTTGTTTCAGTAATGCATAATGTGAATAACATGTAAATTTACTAAAATTTTTATCAGTCGCAGCCACTGTTGCTTTATTGGGAAATTAAAAAAAAATTTCTACATTTTCCTAATATTTATTTCTTTTGCTTTTAAGATAATAGTACTTGGACAGAGGGCCTAATGCATTTTAATTCTAGAGTAATATTTTACGTTGGCTAGACCAGTTAAAAGTTTTTCGGTAAAACTATCCGTTTGCGTAAACAATCTTCCCACTTAAGGCCTGTGAGTAATTAATTTGAGAACTATTATCTTCCCCGCCCTTAATGGATTATCCTCCCTAACAGTAATTACGCCATGTTCATGAAACGAAAAAGAAAACGTAGAATTCTGGATTAAAAACCACCCGGTCAGCTGCTGATTAAAAAAATAAGGATTAATGTAGTTGAGGGTGAAACATGAAGACGCTATTTTATATAAAAAGGATAAGTTACATTGTTTACATTAGATATGTTTTATGTTCTGCCATTTTTTAGAATAAAAATGACAAACCATTCAGACATTTATAGATATTTTTCACAGACATTAAAGAAAACAATTGATCAGTCGGTAAACTGTTATAATCCTCCAATTGGCATCTTCGATTACTCAGTTATCCGTCAAAGCCTCTATATCTAACTTCAGTAGGCACAAACCTATTAGACAAGATCTAAATAGACCTTGTCTCTAATAAAATACAAGAGAACACTGTGGTGTAGATTTCGTCGTTGAGTAGAAACCGACTACTTAGCCCACAGACGATTTTCAAATTATCTAAAATAAAAAATAATTCGTCTATAAAACATAACAACAATGCACTTTCCAATAATAATCGTGAAACTACTGATATCTGCCAATTACTTACTCTTAACTACACTGATAAACCTATCATTCTCATTCTTATTGTTAATGCTACTGCCAATCATGCTTCTCTAAGCACTATCAATATATCTGGGCAAGACGTTAAAGAAAAGCTTTCTACTGCTGGGCCCGGTGGTTTACTACCAATAGTTTTGAAGAAATGTGCTACATCTCTGTGCCATCCACTATCGATTATAATAAAAAATTCTTTAAAATTTGTTACTTTACCAATTGCCTGGAAATCAGCTGATGTTATTGCCATTCATAAAAAAAGGAGAGAAATTTATTAAAGAAAATTATCGACAGATTAGTCTTACTCCCGTTGAAGTGAAAATTTTGGAAAGAATTATTGCACGAGCTATAACAAAATTTGCTATATCACACAACATAATCCCTGAGGAATAGCATGGCTTTCTCCCTGGAACACCGACTACCACAAATTTGCTAGTGTTTAAGTGATTGGACTGATAATGATGAATGTGTCGACGTCATATATCTTGATTTTAGTAAAGCGCCTATTAAACGCCTCCTTACTAAAATTGAACATGTAGGTATTAGAGATAACCACCTCAAATGGATTGCCGCGTTTTTAAACAACGAGTAAAAGTAGGTACTGATGTCTCTGAATACTTTTCTGTTAAGAGTGGAGTCCCTCAAGGCTCAGTGCTTGGTTCATGGCTTTTCCCTATTTATAAAAATACTGCCCTTCAAATGCTTTCAGAATGCTGATGATGCAAAAATTTATGGGAATCCTATTATTAATTATCAGCTATTACAACAGAGTTTAATTGCTATAGAGAACTGGCGTAGCAAATGGTTAATACCTCTAAACACCAATAAATGTGTAGTTTTGCATGTGGATAAACAGAATCCAAGATAATATTATCAAATTAACAATACATCTTTGTTAAAAGTGGATACATAAATAATTGATCTTCGTGTAGTTATTTTTAATGATCCGTTTGCAACAAAGGGAAACGTTATTTATTTCTGTTTAAGGAGAATTTTTCTACCCCATCAATTGCAATTGCTAGTTCTTTATAAAAATCCTATATACGACCCATTATAGAATATAGTTCAGCGGTGTGGCATCCAGGTTTGATACGAGATCAATCTCAAATTGAGTTGCTGCAACGTGCCGCCACCAGACTTCCTCATGACGCCTCTCGTCCTTCTTATGAAGGAAGGTTAAACATCTTCAAACTAATACCAGAACGTATCGCATTCTTCATGGCACATATTCTATAGACCTCTCTCACCTGTATATATATTGATTGATTTTTTTGAGTTATTTATGCTTTTTTAGTTTTAGTTTTATAAGTTTTTACCTATACTCTTATTGTCAATAAATAATAATAATAATAATAATTCGTATATGACATTCTTATTTCTAAATATAAATTATTAGTTGTAACCTGTCACATTTTGACATGGTTGGAGCAAATATTTTATTTATCTCATATTAAACAAAATATATTTTCGTGTGGTAACTGGAAGTTTGCCACGATTTTCAAAATCTGGGCCATCAAATTATTGAAACTTAAAAACTAATTTTATTAACGATGTTCAGCGTTTAATATCGCCTGCTATAAATTTATCTTTCGCTCAAGTCAACGTCTCGTATTTCAATACCGAACTCATTTAATTACTACTATATAATACAGCATATAATAAAACCAAGAAGACTCCCGTGGAGATGGTATTTCTTTTATTAAAACTCCGTCTTTATTAAATCGTCGTGCACTGCAACCTCCCACACGACAAGTAATTACTTCTTAAACAGTATATAGTAATACTTTGTTACTAGAGTTAGTGCCAGTGCGGAATTTAACAGGGTCGAGCGCGAGGATCGTTGACCTTCACAGATGAACGCTGTAATAGTCGGTGCCGCGTCGATACGTTCTTTTGATAAGTATGCTGTAAGTTGTATTATTATGTTACTATTATGATTATGATTTACACAAACAACTATTATTTGAGGGGAGAAGTGAATGAAGTGAAGTAACACGCCAAAGGAGAGAAGAAATAGACGGGAATTATTTCAAATGTGGTTTAGCAGTGATCGATCTACACTCCAAAAAATTGACATGAAAGTACGAAAAAATTGTGGAACTAGTTCATATCATCATAAATGAAAAATGTTATATGAATTACTGCCACAATCTAATGAAGAACTTACACTTCAATTTTTTGTAGTATAATGTTTACAACGTACATATATGACAAAAATAAATAAGATCAAAAGAAGCAAATATGTACACACAACGTCAAAAATCTTGGACTCCCCCTAATTCTTGTTAAAGAAATCATTTTTTTCTCAGAAAAACCAAATACATTTATAAAAGTACCTATATTGTTTTCTGAATCTTTTTTTTTTGTGAAAAGAATATGTTCGCTAAAAATAATACTTAGAAAATTAAAAACCAGCAAATGTGTGACATTTTTGACAAAATTTATTAAATCAAAAAGAAGTAACAAAGCAAGTTCTCTACTTGACTAATAGTCGTTATGACCTCCACCACGTTCCACTAGCATATTGGCACGTCTGTGCTTTGAGGTAATCAAGCGGTTTCCGATCTCTTGCGGAATATTGTTCCATTCCTCTTCTGCCTCCACGACTAATTCATCTGCAGTCTGAGGTGGAGGAATATAATTATGAATGGCTCTAGCAACAAAATCCCACATGTTTTCAATAGGATTCATGTAAGGAGAGTTGCTTGGCCAATCTAGTCTATTGATATGTCCTGCTACGAGTGTCTCCTGAACCTTTCTTGCGCGATGTGGTTGAGCGTTGTCCTACACTCATAACTTTCACTTCTAAGGGGGGATGTTTTGTGGTCATATCAACAAGACTTAAGCTACCTTCAGAGAATGACGTAGTGGTGACAGTTACACGAAGTTACGTGATTTTAAGCTAATGAAATTAATCTTGTCGCTGTTGAAGTCGAGTGAAGTTCGAAGTTTCCAACTATCGAGCGGAGCAACAGCTCTACAACAGCATAACCAGTAAAAATAAATCCGACTTTATAAAGCCTTTATTTCATAGAAATTAAACAGGTGGTGGGGATATTGCCAGTAAAAGTACGTTGTTCTCTGAAGGAGGCTTTAAGCTATCTTCTGAGAATGATGTAGCATTGCTGGCAGCATTCCCACCATCAGGTTAATTTCTATGAAGCGGAGATTTCATAAAGCCAGTTTTGTTTTTCTTGGTTATATTATGTATAACTGTTGGTTTGCTGGATGGTTGGAGATGGAAATTTTGAAATTTACCTATCCTCAACAGCGAAAAGAGGATATTATGATTAATTTCATTGGCTGCAAATCATGTGACCTTGTGTTGATGCCAACACTACGTCATTCTCTGAAGGTGGCTTTATGCCGCAACCTGCGTATCTGCAGAAAAAAGCTCTGCGTGTGTGACTTAGTTTAAGCATGACGTAGTTAAGAAATCAACATTTAGCAGTAAAATTTATTTATTTATTTATTTAAATACAGTGTCCAACAAACAATGACAGAAATAACTCGAATAAAAACAAAATATCAAATAACAAACAAATAGTAATTAGCAAATATATAACATAAACAATAATAAAAAAAACAAGCAATAAAATCACAAAAATGTCTTTTTAAACAAAAAACAGCTAAACAAATAGAGATTTAATAAAATTAATTGAGTGAAAAATTATATCAAGTCGATCTTCATACAATTGGTAGTTAGTAATCATTTGATGAAGAGGGGATGCCGTAAGTATATTAGTACGAGCAGTTGGCAACTGCAAAACAGAACTAGATCTAGAATTTAATCTAGGAACTCCATAAAAAATTCTAGATACTAGAGAAGGGGCATTTAGAAAATTATTAACAATTTTGTGTAGAAACATTAGAGAGTACATAATGCGCCTTTGCTGCAAGCTCATTAAGTCAAATGTTGATAACAAAATATCTTCTGGAATGGCACGAACCGGATAAACACCAAATTTGACAAAATGCAGTGTATTTAAATATCTACGCTGTACTTTTTCCAATAGGTTTATATGGGTGTTATAAATCGGACACCAAACAATAGAGGCATATTCAAGTTTGCAGCGAACAAAACAATTAAACAGTGTATTCAATGTCACCGTGTTGCGAAAAGTCTTAGAATTACGCAAAATAAAACCCAGGCTTTTAAATGCAGATTCAGTTATTAAATGAATATGCACGTCAAAAGACAGATTATCGCAAAATGTTACACCAAGGTCCTTGAACTGCGACACTCTATTTAAAATAGTATCATCCAAAAGATAATCAAAATCTTGAATCAGTTTCCGGCGGCTATACCACATAATATTGCATTTACTGATATTTAATGGTAAATAGTTATCTTCACACCAACGGTGTACTTTTGTTAAGTTATCTTGTAATCTATAACAATCAGATAGTGACTTTATCTCAACAAATAATTTAAGATCATCCGCATACAATAAAAAATTTATATTTAATAATTGATTCAAGTCATTAATAAATATAATGAAGAATAAGGGCCCCAAAATAGATCCCTGAGGAACACCTGAAAATTGAGAAAATTGAAAAAGTGCTTATAATTGCAATAGGCCTGTAATTAGTTACATTATTTTTGGGACCTTTTTTATAAACAGGGCAAATCCTAGAAAGTTTCCAAGACTCTGGAAAGACACTAGATTTAAGTATGGCATTAAATATAATTTTTAAAGATTTAGCAAAAACTATTGCACAATCTTTTACTAAGACAGCTGGTATTAAGTAAAATTATTATTAAGTAAAATCTTCATTATTATCTTATATCACTTTGTATAGTGCCTTAGACAGACACCCACCCCCTAGAAGCCTGCTTATTATAAGTAAGACTCTCTCCAGAGGTGTTTACCGACCGTAGACATCCAACTTATGCAAACTTTACGGCTTCGTATCTCCTCCTTATCGATCTATTCCCGGCTTTACCTAGAATTAAGCAGCCGCTACTGCTCGCTCATGTTTTATGAAAGGAGCCGCAAAGATATTTTAACAAGTAAAAAAGGGTCGACTTGGTGCCCCTCGAGGGCTAAGGACAACAGAGTTTTAACGGCAGCGCTTTATGGACTGTCCCTTAACGTATTAGGGGACGGCCTAGGACGGCCGATATGGCGAAATGTGATCACCTCAAATTTGCGGAATAGGCGATTCAACGCAAGGAGTATACAGAATTTATACGTAAATTTTGCCACGGCCCGTAAAAGTAGTAATGGAATAGAACTACCTGAGAAACGCATGTATGTATATCTATTAAGCTGGATATAAAAAATATGTCAAAATTTGGGGCCCCATAGTAGGTATTGATAAAATTAAAACAATAAGTTGTTTTGAGCACCTGTTTGTCCTAAAATACTTCTAAAGGGCGTTACAGCTCTTTAAAGAGTGATAAGTAATAATGATATCTCTACCCCTCAATCTAATCAGTAGGATTAGCCCAGAAGTCGAAGACTTGTGCGGGAGAAGGGACGGCATATTATTATTAAGTAGTCCGCATTTGTGCCCAGGAACAACTTACGTTGGTGGGCCTTAACCACCATTCAGTGAAGGAATGAGGGAAACCCCATTAATTTGTGGGGTAGTCAAACGTCGACCGGTATCAATCTCTCACATTGACCCAAGCTAACGTTTTTCTACCCTATACCATACCAGCAGAGAGAGAGAGAGCAGACACAAATGGAATAATATTTTCTATAAGCGTGCGTATTTATCGTTTTAATCACACGCATTTTAGTTCGGAAAGTGTCATTTTCTCACACTGTGCGGGAAAATTTTTCTCCAACGCATGCTTTAGTATAATTTTAAACAAAAATTTAGGTAGATGCTAACAAAACATGAATATCGTATCGGGTTGTTTCTTCATAAAGTTAGAAAATTTGTTTGATATTGCATTTTCTTTAAACAAAAAAAAAAAAAAAATAATAAATAAATTAGAAATATTTTATTATAAAGAACCCTCGTATACATTAATAATTATTGCTATAACAATTAAAAATAACATTTGATTCTGAGTGTTTATATGACAGACGTTGCTTGACATCCCAACTAACATTTAAGACTAATAGACTACTACATAAGAAAAATAATTCTAAATTGATCAAGGTTTACTACTTTCCTCCATAAAAATAGTCCTCAATGTTACGAAATCTTATAATACCAAAATTTTAGTCAAAAATTTGTTAATTAAGAGTAATATAATGACTTCTAAGTAAAATGAAATATATGTCAATTTATACAGTTCGAATTACATATTGTTTACCTATTTTATGTATGCTAACATTCCAATAACGTGTAAGACGAAGTTATAATTTACTTAATTTCGCATTGAAATCTGTCTTCAATATCCAAGGATTTTTTAAATTCTTACAATAGGTAAATATTTACATATTTATTACGAAATTGTAAAACTTATTTTGTCTTCAACTAGTAGTTAAAAATAAGGTAATAACTAGTTATTTTGCCCTATTAAATCTTTCAATTGGTTAAGTTCTATTTTTATTACAATATGAACCCATTTCCAACTTTGTTGATAATTTCTAAAGAATATTTAACCATTTCAATTAACGTAATAGAAATATTGTTCTATATTATGGTACAAATTTACTTGTTAATAATACTTCGACGTAAGTGTGTCTTATAAAGGTTTTTTAGGAAACAAGCTTCTTGCTATATGTATTCCGACAGATATTCATGTAATAGCGCGTAGAAATTGTTTTGTGTTTTGGCGATCTGCAGTGAAAACCAAGCCCTACATAATATTACAGAGTTGTAAAAAACGAATTTAAGCCAACACCGATAAACGCTTCATATATAAGTATTCTTATGACTGTTATCGTGTCAGATGAATTCAGTAGAGCATTTAAATTGAAATTCGAATAGAATTCCGTTCGAAAATATTTATTTTGTTTTTGTTATTACGCATACATAATATTATTGTCTTTAATTTGGATTTTCAATCACAAATAAATCCAAGAGTAGAATTTTATATGTAGGTACCTAGTAATAATTTAATTGGTAATAAATTACCATCAAATATCTTCATTTGGAGGAAATCTCAACCACAAAGTTAATATTTTCCTGTGAACATTGGCATAGGCAATCTGCCCTACAGGTTAAAACTTACAGACAAATTGACTTCAAAGTTGATTTAATTTGAGCGGCCACTAAATGTTTTGTTCATTATTTCTAATTGATTACTCATTAAAATTATGTTAACACAGATAATATTAGTTAATACATTTATGACAAAAGATTTTTAAACACATTTTATTACGCAAGTACATTCAGTTTTTATTTTAGGTTATTTTTCAGTATAGTAATATTATTAAAAAGTAATAATAAAAATGTATATTTATAAGGCGCGTTATTTTTATGAAAGTTTGGTCATGACATTATACGAAAAAATTTCCTGGGTTGTACAATTTGATGAATGGAAACCAAAAAGACTTTATTATATTAAAATCAAAATATCTATAAATATACTAACTCCTACTGCACTTGTAGTATAGTAGCCTGACTTATAGTCTTTCTTTTTCTTTCTATCCCTGTTCGCTATTAGAATGTATAAAATCAAACATATAATGTTGTCTCTCTCTGGCAAAAGTATGTCATATAAAGGGCATAATGAGGGTATATTTTGGTAATAATGTCTTTTATATTTTGAAATTTTAACATAAAATTGGTCCATATTTCTTTTAGGTCCAATTATCTTATTGGAATAAAATTCTTGCCGACCAATTATTAACTTCCATATTACTTTATTTTTTTTCCCCACATAAGGAAAAAGTCCAACAAATATAGGTAAACTTTCTTTATACGGAATAGGTCATGAAAAGTTTTTGACCAATTCAGAGGTCAAGTTAACGTAATTTTAACTTTAATTGTTTGTTGGGATATCATTCTCCAGTAAATTTCGATTCTTTCAATTTCATGAAATGGACAATGAATTCATCAGATGCAGAACTTAATGAAAAAATTTTAGCAGCAGCTAATGAAGCAAATTTGAATTTGTTACCCGTGAAGTCGAAAAAGATATGAGAAGCAATACTGCCATTTTATTGATTGGTAAACAGGTAAAATCAACAGAAAAGGAAATATTTTTAGCATATTTTTTTGTAAATGTCCAAATTCCTGAAAGCAAGTACATTATGCTCCAGATACTCAATGATAAAAAGCATTTGTAAAGTTAAACAACATTTGGATATTGGCAGATTTCATAAAATAACTGCCTTTATAAAAAAACAGAATGTTGGATTTCGTTCGAAAAATCAAACATTTTTAGTCAAGGAGACGTAACAAAAAGTAAGTGAGGCACTCGAGAAAACTTACCTGGTAATTAAGTTGGTAACGATTTTTGGATTGGCTGGTGCCTGCAGTTGAGAGGAAATAACGAAAATCACCTAGCTCTATAATGGCCGTCTTTAATGTCTATTTATTTTGTACAACAATTAATCCTTGGAATTTTTAAAGTTTAAGCTTTTAATATAAATGAAATTTAATATAGGTAAGTTATTAAATGTTGTATTTTATTATTTATCGTTTTAGAACTTGAGTATTGATCAATATGCATGAGATCTAGCTAGATATCGTTTTGTATACGTATACGTTAAATTTCTTACTTCTTTTATAGACGATATTTCTAATTGCTGCCTGGAATTGATCCTCTCTGGATGATGTAGTAGTCTCTGGATGTTGTTGATACTCCGGACTGGATATCCTGTTGAATTCTGGAATTTTATACCTGTTGATGTCTTGCTGCATATTTTGGAGGTTATTTCCCTCTGGAGATTGATTTCTTGGATCTTTTGCAAACCCCCCAGGTCTTGTTATGGAGATGATTTCCACCCAATTTCTTATATGTTGTCTTAATAGATGTTGACTTGAGTTACTTTACTTTTATAATGATACTGTGAAACTGGTAAGCATTAATTTATACTTTTAATCAAATTTTAATTTAAATTAAATTTAATAAAATTTGTAAAATTTTGTCCTTTTAATATAATATATTTATATTACATAATTCCAATAATAATAATTTCTCTATATTTTACACTTATAATAATAACATCTCATATAATTCTTTATATTAGTTGTTTAAATTGAATTTCATAGAATTTTATGTTTATGTAATTTCTATTATATCACAATATACAATGCAAGACAACGGTTTTAAACTCCGCTTTAGAACTCTGCGGTAGAGTGTTTTAAAAATTTCCAGTTGTTTAAAAAGAAAAAGAAAATTCCATTGCACATCATTACTTGAACATGAACTGAAAGATTTCTCTGAGTGTACCTTGGTGAAACTGCATTTTAAAATCACGTCCAGTATTCCAAAAAATGGAAGTTGTGCAGCCCTGAGCCGGATCATTCATCTTGAATATAATCCGCGAACACTTTCCTGACACGAACACGGACGTAAAAGTCTGAAATTTGTACATTAAGATGGATCTTCAACGCAAAGGTTCCACCAACCCTGACAAATGTCGAGGAAACGCGAAAATATTAAAATTCCCAGGAGTAGCCTTATAAAAACGACAATTTTATTAGCTTAAAAAGTTTTCAGCGAACGAAATCTGCTCCAACAGGTCCGCTTTTCGAAATAAAAGCGACTAATGCATTTATAAAAGGCAAATAATGGATGAGCTGTTTACAAAGCATCAGCGTGTAATTTAATTATTTGGCTAAGGAAAATTTTATTTATTTTTACTGGAGATTTCGTCTGGTTACGATGTATGTTTTCTCCTGATAAAAATATTTTAATATAAAAGGTATTTCTAAAATGAGTATTCAAATGTTCAGTTCATGTAGGACAAGTTAAACGATGACAATAATCTTAGTGCCTATAGTTTTTCTCTCAAACACTGCCTAAGAGTCTAAGTAGCAATTTGGTATTTTATAACAACTATAATAACGTTGAAACAAATCTTATAAAACAACATAGGTCAAAAACATTGTTGATAGAACATTCAAAAATATTACAGATAAAACGAACACTTTAAGACAAACAAAAGAAATTAATCATACAATAAAAATGCCATACATTCCTATATTATCAGAAAAGTTAAGAAGAATCGGTAATAAATTTAATATTCGAACAGTTTTTCAGACAACTAATACTTTATGATCATTTTTGTCTAAAACGCGTCCAAAAAATGATATACAAAATTCAAAAATTGCAGTACCTTGTGAATGCAATAAACATTATGTTGAAGAAACGTCTCGGCCTATGAATGTTAGAGTTGAGGAACATAACATGGGGTTCGGCAAAAATTGTATAGAAGGAAGATAACGCAACAAAAAGAAAATTAAAAGAGACCTCGATTATTTTGTTGAACGGAGATAAGTGTGTATCAAACTGTTCAGTAAACATCGATCATTGTTGGCTACAGTTGTATTAAGAAGAAGTAAGTAACAATAAAATAAAAATCATTTAACATCTCTATGTAAGCAGATAAACAAATTTTAAACTGTCAAACTTGACATACGTTTAATATTTTTATTACTATTTTGAAAACGAAAATAGAGAGATTTTCGAAACGTCAATAATACGGAAGTGCGCAATAGTGATGTGATTTTTGTTATTTTTTACTTATCTGCTTTTTTCAGTGTGAGTCTTTTTGGTTAGGCAAACTTAGTTTCAAAAATAACCCTTGACTGATCCGTTTGGCGCAAGGGCCTATTTAATTAATCATTATTTTTTGTGTGGCAAATGTGGCAAAAACCCTATAAAACTAAAGAAAAAATAAGGAATGTTCCAAAAGCAATAGCAACTTATCTCAATTTTCCTCATCCGGAATCTCATTCAAGGCACTGCTTTAGATGTTCTTCCGCCATTCTGTTAGCAGACGCAGCGGCCGATATAATAAAATGCTTTAGTTTTATTATCTACAACGTTTTATAAACTTGTCACAAAAATGTTTATAAAATTGTTATATAATTGCCATAATATAAGCTGTTTTGTTATTTAGCTGCCAGAACGTTACAAAATATTTCAGTTGTTGACAACAAAATAATGATATTTGCGGCTATAATAAAACAAATATATATTTCGAAAGCAATAACAATACGGCAATAAAATGTAACTGTAAAAAAAACAAATTAAAATACATACATCATATACAGGGTGTTAAAAAAAGAGTGTAAAATATTTAAGGAGGTAATAGTATGTATCAAAATAAGCAGAAAAGCCTCAATAAGCATGGGTCGGCAAAGTAACGGTTGCGGAGATATGGAATGTTTTATGTTTTTTAGCCTCTTTTTTTATTTTGCAAAAACGTTGTGTATTTTCTTATAATAGTTGGTTGATGTTTAGTGAATAAACAGTACGTATTTTACAGTTGTTCTCAGTGCACAAGTTTTCTTTAGCTATGTATGAGTTTTTGGAAAACGATCCTTTGAATCAGAGGCAACAAATGTGGTTCCAGCATGATGGTGCCAAAGCTCATTTTTCCATGGCTGTTAGAGAGCATTTACACCAAGCTTTTCCACATAGATGGGTAGAAAGGGCCGGACCTGTTTTGTGGCCTCCAAGATCGCCTGATCTGAACCCTCTAAACTTCTTTGTTTGGGGATATTTGAAGACATTAGTGTATGGCACTCCTGTAAATAGTCTGGAAGAGCTGCAGCTACGGATTATTCAACAGTTTCAAGAAATTCAAACCAAGGAGGGTGTTTTCGAAAGAGTTCGAATATCGTTGAGACGAAGATGTCGTGCCTGCTTGGAAATGGACGGAGGCCACTTTGAACATCTTCTGTAACTTTGTTTTTTGTTTGTTAAAAGCTTCCTTTGTTTGTTTATTCCTAATAAAATAAAATTTTTGAAAAACGAATAGTGGTCCATATCTCCGCAACCGTTACTTTGCGAACCCATGTTTATTAAGACTTTTCTGCTTAGTTTGGTTCATACTATTACCTTCTGAAATATTTTAACACCCTGTATATATATATATATATATATATATATATATATATATATATATATATATATATAAATTTGGTTCACACTATTAATATGCTGTTATCTTTCAGAATAGGAATACAGTAGAATGACAAAATATGGCATGGAAGTTTAAGCAATGACGTATATTTAGAAGTACAATGAAATGATTATTATATTTTCGAACTTACCAACCCCATTTTATTTCATTTTTCAAACGTCATGATGGTAAAGGTTTCCTGGCTTCATTTGCGGCAAAGATGGCGAATGCAATTACTAGTACAGTGACAAATATACATGGATTGACATGACAACATAATGATAAACTACGCTAAGCATATTCGTATGAGTAACTCAGATTCTCTGTATTGAAGTACATTAAATTTATCGAAACTCGAGGTTCAGGAGTTTACCTTTACTTACTTCTTCCTACACCTCATTTTTTATATATCCTTAATTTTTATTTATTCATTCGGTAATGTTTATTGACTTCATTATATCAAGGTGGCAGTACAATTGTGGTGAAATACATTTATAGCTATAAATATTCAATTAATTTCTTGTTCATAATGGTTATTACTACAATAAGAATGTTTTATTGTTGGAACTATTCCGAATTGATTATTTATTATTTATATTTTCCGATAAATAATGAACTAGTCTGTTAGTTAAAGCAGAATGAAATATATTTATAGTACCTTAAATAATCATTTCAAATTTCTAGAAAACATAATGGATAAATATAATATTCTTACCAAGATTGCAGAAATATGGTTTCTTTTTATTTATTTATTTATAGAAAACGGGAACAATCACAGGGTTTACAGCCCAAAACAATGTCCACAAAATACTTAAATTAAATGTAGAAATGCAGTAATAATTGCTATAATAGAGAATGTTAACCTACAATAGTAATTCCATTTAAAGATTTTTTAAAACCGACGAGCAAAAAGTGAAAGATATCTAGATAACTATAGTATAAGTTGTATTTCTGGAAGAATTTTGACCAGAGTTAATCCGGTAAGAAATCTCATAAAACAAAGCATTTATTCTAAAGTCATATTGTGGTAAGCCGATTAAGGCTAATAAATCTGGAGAATAGATCAGACTATTAAATATTTTATATAGAAATGTTGCCTATTAAATGTTGACTATTAAAAATTTTATATAGAAATGTTGCTCCGGCAATAGTTCTTCGATTTCCTAATGAAATTTGTTTCTTAATAACGTGCTACATTGAAAAGAATACACACCATGCTCCATGTAATATAAATATATCATAAATGTATTTTGCACGGACTCAAGTCTAGATTTATATAAGGAATATTGAGAACTCTATACTATGGTGGCAAAGTTGATTATGTTCTTCAACTTGATTTAACATATTTTTATTATATTTATGTTATAATTGTAAGAATATATGTTATGATTACGGGTAAAACAAATATAAAAACACTTAAACAACATTTAAATTCAATTGAAGCTTGTTTATTTTACAGTAATGAAAAAAAAATTAAAATGTTTCTAGAAGGTAAAACAATTATACTTACTTGAGAATAAATTTTTAAATCATCCGCGTAAAGCAAAAATCTACAAAATTTGAAAGAGTGATGGATATTGTTGATACAGATTAAAATTAGTAACGGTCCCAAATGCGATCCCTGAGGAACGTCTGACCTTGCAACATAGGGGGAAGATTTTTAACCACTAATGGTTATCAATTGTGACCTGTTGAAAATATAAGAGGTAAGTCACCATGTACACCAACTTGAAACAACTTAGAGATAACTGTGTTACGATTAAGTTAATCGAACGCTTTGCTGAAATCAGTGCACATGGCATTCACCTGAGTTCGACTATCCATTGCGGTAGTAATATATTGGAGAGCATATTACTAAATTAAATTCGATAGATCTATTTGGAAAAAATCTATGCTGTTCAGGAATTATTGAGAATTTAAGTACACTGAGTAAATGCTTACAACACGTTCAAAAATTTTGCTAAGAATATTTAACTTAACAAATGGCTGATAGTTTAAAACTTTTTTTAATTAATTTATTTAATTTAAATGTGTTTTATTTAGAATTTATAAAACATCGAAGTAAATGTAAATTATCTTTATCTAAATTAAATTTAATACTATAAATCCATCTGTTATGATCGAATTGATCTGAAGTTCGAGAACGGATACATCATGTTTGAACAGCTCTCCTTCTCATTGTTTGTCAAATTAATAAATATTTGATTTAATTTTACAACCAGACACAATGTAATGAAAGTGACTTCCAATACACGCTTTAACGCAATAAATCAAATTATGGCACTGCAATTGTATTGCCAATATTTGTGTTCCAACAAAGGGGCAAACAAATATTGCGAAACATCTCATACACGTATATATAGAGAGAGTATGGCGTTTATAATACCAAAATTAGAAGACAACTTTTTCATAATATTTGGAATAAAAAGGTCTTATATGAATAAATTTGAGTTTATGTATTTTATCTAAATTAAATTTAAATTTTTGCAATGATAAATTGTCTTTAGTACAGTCCTGGATGCAGTGGTTATATGCGATTTCATGTAATACGCTTGCGCTGACTGATCATGGATCCTTCAAGGGTCTAATTTGGGACCCTTATTTTTTAGCATATTCATTAATGACATCATTAGTAATTTAACTGTGCCCTTTTTGAAGTAATCTGAAAATTTGTAATACAATTAAGAACGCTGATGATGCTGCTGAACTTCAGTACAATCTAAATGGCATTCATGAATGGTAGAGGGTTAATAATCTGTCACTAAATATTATGTCTAATTATGTTGTACATGAGGATGCTTTTGAAAATGTTCAGCGTAAATTCTTAAAATATATTCGTTTGAAATGCCGATGGTGAATATCCCTCTGTTGTCTCAATTTGAAATGCTTAATAGATTTGGTCTTGAAACTCTGGAAAATCGACGTAAAAAGACTTATTTAATTTGTTTACATAAAGTATTGCATAATGTCATTGACTGCAGTGCCATCTTGAGAATGTTGGGCTTTAATGTTCCCAGAATCGAAACTAGACAATTTAACATGTTTTATGTGTCACGTGTTAGAACAAATATCCTGAAACACTCTCCACTTCATGTGTGATTTATATATTGAAATTATCTTGCCCGTAGATTTTATGGATTGTAATGTCAACTCCGAAAAGACTTGTTTTGTAATTGTTGTTGTCTTTATCTAGATATTTAGATTAATTATTTTTCATATTTGTCACGTGTATGCTTTTTTTCTGTGTGTTTTCCTGTTCTCGAACTGGGTCTTTGAGTGTAAGTAAAATAAATAAATAAATATTTAAACTGCGCATGTGCTAGCTTGTAATACAAAACTGAACGAAAATTAAAAAGGGGTTTCAACATTTTTATTTTTTGTCATGTTCTCTATTATAACAAAAATAAGAAAGTTTCGCCGCGTTGGTACAAACAGAAGCAGTAATCAACTTCCCTAGCCGCTGTGTAAGTGCTTCGCTACAATATTAATTTCTTTTTAAGTATTATTGTAAATTCGCCCACAGCCGCAGTCTTTTGTTTCGTGGCAGGTGTTTTAGGTACAAAGCGATAACAATCCTGAAGTGTCTGCAAATAACTCGCCCGCTTAAGCCCCGCTGTTCCGAAGAGTTATGTGTATTTATAGAAAGTTTTCTAATATTTATAGTGCTCTTAGATGCAAATTAAAACTGTCCGTGAGCTGGAGAGAAACGGCAATATAAAGTTCCTGGCACTACTCTTTCCATCTAGCGTGCTGAATCATCTGTGTATGGAATTTGTTGAAAGAGCAATTTTCTCGCAAAAAGGAAACGTCAGAATTATTGGTGGAAATAGAGTTTGCTTTGAGACAGTTGAGCGTTACTGGAATTTTCATCCAAATATTTGAATAATCGCATTATTTATTTATGATACTTGTTCACGAATAAACAAATTTTTTAAGAAATAAATAATTAGTAGTTATTCACGAATAAAACATGGTAAAGAGTAAATTTAGGTTTTATTACAAAGAAGTAATGATTTTAATTGGAAGTGAAAACATTTCATATAATATTAGAAAAAAATACTTGTTTCAAAAATAATGGCAGGTAGTGTAGTGGCATTAAAGTTTTATTCACATAAGATTAGTGCGGTTGTATTGGTACTGCAGAAAAGTTAGTAAAAAGGGCGCCGTATTCTTGACATAGTGTTTTCTACAAAATACAAATAATTTTAGACATTTAATAAGTGAATAATCTAGGGTTTAGCAAATAATAGGAATGTTAACTCATCCCACCTGCAAATATTCAAAGATACTGAAGTAAAACGGCGAGAAATACGGGTGACTTTTGTAACGTTCAGATAAACTTAACAGTAACGCCTTTGTACTGCAGTTGTATGGCAGAAGCTAAAAGCGTTTTAGCCTTTACCAATCCTTTTCCAACAATCATACAAGGACCAATCAGAAAACTGCTTTTTTAACAGTAAACAGAAGATTCACATTTTTGCAGGTTAAGTTTTTAAATTAGATTTTAATTTAGATATTTAGTTTAGAATTGATTTGTTTCTAAAAAAAATGGATGAAGAGGACTGTTTGGTTTAGAAACAGTTACTTTTGCTGCTCTTATTCGCAGCGACGTCAATATGTATAAAATGAATATATGCAAAAAAAAGTGAAAAGAAGAACTCGGAGATGGTGGGTGCGACCTATTAACCGCAGATAGCACATGCAAGGTGATTTCTATAATTTATATAAAGAAATGCGAAATGAGAATGCCGATTATTTTTTCATTTCACCCGAACGACAGTGGCAGTATTTGATGACTTGCTGAAATTAGTGGGATCTCATTTAACCCACAGTATACTAGTATACTCTGATTTAACCAAACATTCAAATATACCATCTATTTCCTGCAGATTGTAGGCTTATATTTTATCTAGGGTAGGCTTTTAGTTACTATTCGGCAAATGATAAAAACCAACAATTTCCGTAGATAGGGACGAACTGTCAAATCACTTTAAAAATGGCGGCTGTAGGACAAACAACTCGACATATGACAAGCAGAAATTTGTGCTTTTGTGTAAAACTATTAGTTATTGGTCTGTGTGTAGAACTGTGTGTTTTGCTCATTATATTTTATACCTATTTCGGAATACCAAGTATAATTCAGACAATCATAATGGTTTTGTTTTGTTGTGTTATGAATTGTTGGAGTAGAGGACAGCGAGAAGATAAAGTTAGATTTTTTTGGATTCCTGCTGCATTGAATTATAGACAGAACTGATCTCAATGAACTCTCATATAAGACGGCAAAAGTGGCTTAGTGCAATAAAACAGCAAGACCTAACTCAAGAAAAAATTAAATACAGTGTCGTTTGTTGAAAACATTTTGGATCGGGTTAGTTAATAAAAAGTTATATACAACAATTTAAAAGCATATATTTCAGCTAAACCGCTGTCCTCACTAAGCCACTTTTGCCGCCTTATATGAGAGTTCATTGAGATCAGTTCTGTCTATAATTCAATGCAACAGGAATCCTAAAAAATCTAACTTGATCTTCTCGCTGTCCTCTACTCCAACAATTCATAACACAACAAAACAAAACCATTATGATAGTCTGAATTATACTTGGTATTCCGAAATAGGTATAAAATATAATGAGCAAAACACACAGTTCTTCACACAGACCAATAACTAAAAGTTCTACACAAAATCACAAATTTCTGCTTGTCATATGTCGAGTTGTTTGTCCTACAGCCGCCATTTTTAAAGTGATTTGACAGTTCGTTGGATTGCCCTATTGACAAAACATAAACATAACCTCTCTGAAGGTCAAGAATCTTGAGTTTTTGCATGTCGCCAACTTACAGCGGAAAAATTCCCCAACTTCTTAAGTCTACAGTAATTTTATGTAAATAGAGTAAATAATATTTAACACCATACAATTACAATACAACAGTACAACTGCAGTGCCATTGCACTAACGTTTATCTGAACGTTACTTAACTCTATCGCATTTTGTTTATTCATTCATTTTCTGTTGTCTTTTATATGACGAATATGATGATGTTTGATTTATTCATGCAATCGACTGTAATCAAATAAAATTAGGTTTGTTTCGGTTCTGCACTGGAATAATTCTAGAACGGTTCTAAATAATTACTATTTTTATTTTCCAACTTTTTGTCGCTTGGTAATTTTATTAATGAATTGGTCAGTTATTTTGAACTGCTCTGGTCTAGAACCGTTCGCTGTCAAAACCAAAACAAGCATGCTATGTAATTAAATGGGGCAAGGGAAGATTCCTTACTTACAAATAACGAATAACTTTTTGTTTCATAATATTAGTGAAACTACCAAATTATAAGAGCTTTATTTGTAGTAGTACTCTGTTCTGGTGTACTACATAGTACAATATAGAGATGGGTTGCTAAATAGCAGACTGTTATTTTTAGCTGCTATTTGGTTTGTAGCAGTAGCAACTGTAGCAGTGACTTCAAAAGTAGCAGCTATTTACTGTTATTGCGCAGGTTGGGTTGAAAATTTGAAAAATCATAACACTCATGGTAAGGAAGCATAGCAATGCAAACTAGCACACTGCGATTGCCAAGAAGCAGATTTATAATAATAATTATTTTATTTTAACCATGACTGCTTGCTGAATGCAGAACTGACAATTACGAATACTGACGTGTGCCCGTGCGCCGTCTGTGAAATTCGGGGTTTTCACTCATAGAGAAACTAATAATAATACACTACGTGTATAAATAAATATAATATATTAGTTATAAATATTTAATTTATCGCCGCGTCATTATGCTAAGCTGCTAAAAAAATAGCAGCTATTTTTAACTGCTAAAAGGAAGTAGCAGTAGCATATGTTAACTGCTATGTAAAATTTTAGCATTTACACATCTCTAGTACAATAGTACATTCCAAACTGCAGAAGTATGCGCATTGCGCAGAGCGCACTGCATCTAAAGCAAAGCATTTTCAACCATATGTGGGTGTTACAAAAACAATGCGCATGCATCTGACGGTTGGAAACTTTTCCAACTATTCTACGAACAGACCTAAGACAAAACTGTTATCACAAACATGAAAACTCGAGCTTCAGATCTTTTATTATACATCCCAGAGCCACTATCAGTGAGGCATACAGGCTGACATCTACCGGTGCGCTACAAGGCTAGTAAATATAAGATTAATTATGTTGTACAGTAAACTGATATAATTATTTTTGTTATAATAAAATATTATCTATAAGTACGTCAAGATTACTATGATAATATCATTTCACGTAGATGTGAGATTGGTTGTTTGACTTTTGACATTTTTGTGATTCTATATAACTATAATCGCTGAAGGTTAAAATCTGTATTTAGATACTCAATTCTAGGTTAAATTGGTTATTTATAGTAATTTTCATAAAATATTGATTTCTGCACATTTTTTCGATAAAAATACCGTCAATTGCATGAAACGTTAATTTTTCCCTCATTAGGTATTATGTTATAGCCTCCTCAGTCCGTAATGGATGAGTAAATATCTTTCAAGTGGCAGCACTGTTTGTAATAGATTGTCTTCTATTTTTAGTCAAAGTACATCTCTGTAAGGCCGGTTGAAGCTCATGGGATTTAGCAAATCCTGGTTTCATAAAATTGCGGTGGGCAGAAGGCACATGATTGTTTTAACAAATACCGCGTCCTCATGGGGCGGTTATAATCAAAATGTAATTTTGTTCCCACCCAACTAACTGACGTCTGGTGTATCTGTTAGTAAGTAACACAAAGTTAAACTCCACGAAATTGTTAATGTATTCTAGAGAACAGTTTCGGGTCTTTCCATTTTCATAACTCCTAGGTAAAAGAATCGTTGTAATGAGAGTTCTAGTTGTCCACTTTTGTAATAAATACGGGGTCTCAGAACTTATTTAAACAAATTTGAGAATTGATGCGCCATGAGAAATGGTGTCAATATCGTAAAAACTTTTTTTGTAAAATCCTTAGTTTCCGAGTAAAAAATTATTGAAGTTGTAGTATTTTCAACCTTTACATCGCTGGGCTACTGTAGCCGGGCGATTTAAAAAATTGAAATACGATTAGATACTTTTTGTAGGTATTAAACGTTTTTAAGATGTAAGTCTTTAGATTAGTTTTTCAAGTGTTAAAAGTGAATGACAACTCGTTGATGGATATCGTTCTAATTTATAGCGATGTGAAAATGCTTTAGCGAACGATTTCCCGGTAAACAAGTGCCAAATGCAGCTACTTTCACCGCGTATGCAGTGAGTGCACGTGTAGAGCAACGTGAGGAAAATTTGAAACCGAATTGCGGAAGAGACAGAAGTTCAGTTCAGGACGTCCACGTCGTACTGCAGCAGTGTGGCGTATCATACACGAGGCTCAATAATTATATTCGTATCATGTACAGCGTGCGAAGTATTCTAACTTTAAATCATTTGGACTTCTTTTTGTGGAGATATTAAAAAAATGAAGTGTATCGCACCGGAGTGGATACATACTATTGATAATTTACGCAAACATGTCAATAACTAATTAAAACCACTAATTAATTATAATAATAATAATAACAATAGGTAAAATCAGTTGAGTTTGCTGTATAAAATAAGCTTTATAAAATGTTATTTATTCCATTTCAGTTTTTGTCCGGTCGCTGATTGCATGTTTTGCCGCCTTATCAGGTTTTGCAGTGGACCAGTGCCGCGCAGAAAAGTATTTTTAAATTGTTTTCGAATTGCCTTTTTTGATTTTTTTTACAAAACTGTATTTGTGAGTCACCTGTACGTTCAAATTTTGTTTAGATAAGTTCTGACGCTTATCACCCTGTATATGCAAGGAGTTATCCAATGGCTCATTTGATCTATCTCCTAAAAATTAATTTTTCAATTACAGTTGTATAACCACTGATCTAAATGAGTTTTATATGTTAGCCATATAAAATATGTCCACCTATTTTAGCTCTTCTTTGGAAAATATGTAGAATCGGTTGGGATAAAACTGAAACTGAGTTTGATTATCCAAAGAATAATAAGTAATAGGTACTTATCCCAGAAGAAGATGCGATAGATGCATTCACTATTCATTGGTATTTAAAAATTTGTAAAATTGTATCTGGTTTATTAAAAAATAATATTTTGTTTCACTTTTAACTTGTCGATGGGAAAATATTATAACTAAACATGTTTGCTATACAGTTTTAATGCAAACATATTCTTTCAAAGTAAATTAATTATAAACTGTAATAATGTTAGTATGTAATTTAGATAGGTAATGGAAAATGTCATCAGCAGTTACTTTTGCTTGATAATAAATTCAGAAAAATCTCATTTCTTGTCTTTTCTAATGAATGATATATATCTTTTGAAACTTTTATGAATGGATTTTTATGGAAGTGCATTTTTTCGATTATGTTGGAATCGCACAAGCCAGAAAAATCTGTACTGTACTTTTTCTACCGAATAAAACCATTATTTTAGCAGATCGAGTTCTATCTTGCTCACTATATGATTTGCCATTTTTTTTACAGAATACAGAGAAGTTGCCTTTAAATTATGAAAAGTAAAACTGCACACTAGTGCTGTTTCATTTTTGTCCAAATAACTTGATGTTCACTTTTACCCCGTTCGAGCCTATTTAAATGAATTGTATGTTTGTGCAACTTTTTCAGCTATATCTTCTCGTTTAGTTAGTTTTTTTTTATTTCCTAGGTCTATCGAGATGGGCGGTAGACTTGTTAATAAATAAATTCCCTCAAATTCCTTTTTGCTAACGTCACGAAATTTTTTGGAAGGATTATGTAGAGGCCCCAAATGATTTACACATGTATTATCCTTGCTCCCTTCTAATATCTGATTCCACTTTTTCGGTGTAACGAGAAATAACGTATAAGGGTATAATGTCAAAGTTCATGGTTTTACCTATGTTCAAGAAGCGCTCTGACACATGTATGGGAGAGTGGCACGTGTTGTGAAATGGCCAGCACGGCCGATATTAATACCCAATTAATCAAAACTTAATTAAAATTATATCGTAGTTGTCAACGTCTCTCGATTATAATAATGCTTATTGGGGACCACGCTGCTTGACTGCCTCTATACCTAGATTCTCTATTATTATCGAATTATTCAATCTGCCCGGAGTTCCAACTTCCCAACTTACTAGACTAGTTGAATTAAGTTGTGTATTAAATAAGACCCCATAGTACGGTGAGTACGGTTTATAACAATAATTAAATTAGATTTGCTTTGAAAGGGACTACACAGGACCAATATATCATCTTAGTTGCTAACAGATGTAAGTCCGGCAGTGACTATAAAGGAGCAAGCAAAAACTTTGCTATAAATCTGAGAATCCAATATTAATAATTATCTATAAACATATATGAGGCTACGATTGGAATCATGTGGCACAGTTTAAATATAAACAGTCAAACCACTCCTCTTTTGTGATTAGTCGACACGGTTTTTTGACTGAAGCCGTAAATCAACCTGACATGTGTGAGGGATATCAACAAGTTGTGCATTATATTAGCTACGGCAGGCAAATACATTTGTTATTTCTAGTATTGCTGTGCTAGATGTTAAAATTTCTCTTAGTACAAATTTTAACACACATTAACATAGCTTAATATGTATATTAATTTATAAAATTTTGCATATTTTAAATATTATTATTGTTAGGTACACAATATTATGTAAATTCACAAATTTATTTTTGTCAGATAATATCGGACACATTAAGACCTGTTTCTCTTAAATTAAATTAAATTTTATTAACTTTATTTTAATTCTGTATTACAATTTTTAATTTTGAAGTTCCTTTTTTACAATTCCTAGATTATATTACCCTATTTGCAAATTTAAGAGTATAATAAGTTCTAACTCTTGTATATAAGAAAATTATAGATTAAAGTAAATATTTATATGGTTTATACGTTTAGGCAAGGGTGTTCAAACCTTACATCTGAAAATTCTCTTAACATATTGTGACCGACATCATGGCAAATACCAAAATTATTAAAAATAGATACAAAAATATCCTCTAGAGATATTTTACAGTCTTCAGACGCACTATTAAATAGCTTTTTACTGTCTTTGTAAACTTTTAGTTTAGAAAATAATGTAGAGTGATTCAAATTAGATGCATTACAGTACTACCCTAAACAAGTATCACCTGAATGTTTTATAAGGCATTTTCACAAAGAATATTCAGTGACATATATGTATTCCTTTCTTCTGTAAACATATTTTGGTTAGGTACGTATTATATAATATATTACCACTCAATTCTAGCAATAATTTTATAGGAAACGTTTGCTGTTGCCTCTGCAGGTGTTAGTTTCGCAAATTTATGCTCTCCAACAAAGCCTAAACTATGGTTCCATTGCTGACAGCTTCAAAATGTATATGTATTACTGAACTTATAAGGCATTATAAACAGTTTAACTAACACATACCACAACTTTATGTTATTCATAAATCTATTATAAATGTACTACCTTTCAGGATTCTTATGGAAGTGAAAAAATTAAATATTATCCAGCGCATTTGCTTTACGATCATTGACTGCATAGTAAGATCCATGACAAGCAATTAACTCACTCGAAATTTATCTGGCGCTGGTAGAACCGTTTCGCAAAACATACCCAATAAATAACCGATGATCGGCTGTTGTGTGATGTTCCTTTGATGGAGCAGGGAAAGTGGGTTGACAAAGGGGTGAACGAATGATGTGGGATAGAGGTCCAGCTGTTAGCATATTTAAACCTGTTGTAGTCACTAGTCACACTTTTAGTTTTCAAATTTTTCTTCTTTCGTCATTTTAGAATGATTTAGTCTACAGATGTTACATTTCTGAGTCATTTTTGGTGTACATTTTGATGCTTTAGCAAGTTACAATGTTAAAACGCACTCCAGTAGCATCTACAGCAGAATTATGGAATGAGTTGGCATGAAAATTATGATTTAGGGCGATTTGAGCTTTAAATTTCGCAAAGCAAGCGAAATAAGTATACAGAGTGTCATAAAAAGAATGTTTCACAATTTGAGTGACAATTTGTTTAGGTAAACTGAAAGTAAATAACTTGTAGAAAAATAAGAAAGAAAGCATACAATTGTTTTATAGCAAATGCGATTCGAATAATAAATATTATGTTTTATAAAAATAAAGTAAATTGTGGATGTTGCGTGTTAATGAAATGTGAAACAGTGTTAATGACAGAGTAACAAAACTTTTTATTATACCCTGTATATTATTTCCTACCAGTAAATTTCAAATACATCTTTCCTACAAAGCTCAAAATCTGCTCTGAGCAGACTTACCTGAAAAATAATATACAAATTTGTTGCCATTTTCTGAAAATTAAAATAGTGTAACCATTTTTGTAAATTTTTAACATCTTGATTTTGCTTTAGGATATTAGCCATATAACAATTCATTCAACATATTTAAAATAATTTGTTAAGCGTTTTGTTCCACTTACCTAAGCTATGTTTTGAAATATATTTTCTCCACACTTACCTGAAAAAGAAAAAAATTATTGAAATAAATAGCACTTGAATGAATGTTTAATTACATAACAGTATGCGCCAAAAGTATGGAATAAATTCAATAAAAACGAAACAATTATTTTTTGGGAAAAATCCTCGAACAGGTCGATTTTTAGTTAAAAAAATACATATTTTAGCGTAAAATGCGATTTTCAAATGTCATTTGTTTTCGAGTAATGACGTCATCGATTTTTTTTTTGGCAACACTATATTTTTTTCCTTGATTCTGAAAGATCGTTTCATTCTCTATCAGACAGTACTAAAATTTTGCCCTCTTACATAGGAAAGTTTTCGAGTAAATGACGATTGAATGTTAGAAAACGTAAATTTTATCCATAAAAATGTAACAATTCTGAGGTATGTTAAATAAAATACAATTGATTAAATTTTATACTTAAATTAAATGTTCCAATTGCCATCCACCAACTTCTTAACAATGCGCAAGTCTGTGAAGAAATTCTTCTTGCACATTATGAATGATTTCTGGGGTAACTCTGCGTATTTCGTCCCGAATGCGATTCTAAAGTTCTTCTAAATTACGTGGTTTATTAATGTACACTTTTGACTTCAAGTATCCCCATAAAAAATAAAAGGTGTAACATCTGGCGATCTTGCGCACAGGGCGCGCATAGTGCGGAGGTGCACCGTCTTGCTGAACCCATGTGGTATCATCAGGAATGTCAGGGTCATTATCATTAGGAAAAATTACTGCAAGGGCTGGAACAAGGTCATTTTCTAGAAACTCCAACTATTCCAGCCCACACATTTAATTTCTGAGGGTGTTGGGTATGTGCCTCTGCCATCCAATGAGGATTTTCCCGACTCCAATATCTGCAAGTATGACGGTTTACTGTACCATTCAGACAAAATGTGGCCTCATCTGAAAAAAGTATTTGCCGGTGTAAATTTTTATTTCCTTGACATAAATCCATTAGAATTTTGCAAAAGTGTAAGCGGCGATCGGGGTTATCTTCATTGAGTTCCTGCACAAGTTGAATTTTGTAGGGATAAATATTTTTCCTTCCTCAAGATACGTAGCACTGTGCTCTGACTAGTGTCATTGTTTATGCAGCCAATCGTGAAGAATTATGAGGATTATCCACCATACTTATCAAAATGTTCTTTTTCTGATTTTCATTAATGCTTGGACGTCCAGGTTTTGGAATAATTACAACATTGCCAGTTTCTCTAAATTTAGACTCTACCTTAGTGACTGTTGATTGGCTGATAGGACGATCTGGATATTTTTCATTAAATAAATCGCAAACTTCCTGCTGAGTTCTAGTCATATTCGCGCATCCGATAAGAAATAAAATTTCAATTCTTTGAGTAACAGTTAAATGTGCCATAATACTTTAAATTGAATAATAATTTCTGTCGATTACAATACTTATTAGAAAGTCGGTGTGACAATGACACTTTGCAAAGATTTTCACCTACGTGATCCATAAAAGAACTATGGAATTCGAAAAACTAAACTTGATAACGTTTTTGCTTTATTTTAATTGATTTACGTTTTCTAACATTCAATCGTCATTTACTCGAAAACTTTCCTATGTAAGAGGGCAAAATTTTAGTACTGTCTGATAGAGAATGAAACGATCTTTCAGAATCAAGGAAAAAAATATGGTGTTGCCATTTAAAAAAAAATCGATGACGTCATTACTCGAAAACAAATGACATTTGAAAATCGCATTTTACGCTAAAATATGTATTTTTTAAATTAAAAATCGACCTGTTCGAGGATTTTTCCCAAAAAATAATTGTTTCGTTTTTATTGAATTTATTCCATACTTTTGGCGCGTACTGTATAAGTAGATAATAAATATTTCTGCTTAAGATGCCGTATTTCTGGCCGCAAAATGACCAAATTTATAGTGTTTAAAACACGTCCAGCAAAAGTAATATCAAAAATAAAATTGTTGATGTTTTGTTTACCCACTTTTACTATGTAAGTTTACGTTACAACAATATTTACATCTAAAGTTAAATTTCAAATGAATGATTTTTTTACCTAAAAATTTGTTAGACCGCTTTCTGTGGTATGAAATAACATTATTTGTTAAACTTTATATTATTCAGTTCTTAAATGTCTAAAATTACTTGTATTTGTAGAAAACACTATTGGTGCCCTTAACATATCAAGCAGTAAAGTATAAAAGAGACTTTATTTTTTCATGTCTTTTATTTCGACACATGAACTTTACGTTTCCAATAAAAAATAAACCTCCTAAATTGAAATCAGGCAATTTATTAATGTAACGATATTATTAAAGACAAATTCATTTAATTCAGAGCACTTTGCTCTTTTTGATGTCATATTCCGCCTCAAGCGAAATATTTTCAGTTAAATTTAGAACCAAAGTTTAACCTTTGAATCAAAGGTAATTAATTTGTTTGTTCTCTTTGCTTTTAATAACATTTTGTTTAGGCCGGGTATAATAGCTTCTTTTGAACCTCACATCACATAGAGATCTTTTGATGTGAACGTATGGTGCAGGCAGTTCATACGAGAAAAAAAACTGTGGAATATGCTCAAATTTTCATTGTTATATGCTATAATTAGCTGGCAATGTTGGTTTGTTAATTTTCATTATTATAACTGCTGGATTTACGGTCTTTATATAGAAATTTAATTTTGAAGGTAATAAAAACAATTTGTACGTAAAAGTATACTTAGAGTCTTTGACAGTATGTCACTTATTTGATGTAGTCAAATATAATAATTAAAATATATCATTGAGGAAATTAGAATATTTCGCAAGTAATATCGCACATTAATAAATATATTTCTTAATTATGTGTTTTGTTTAATTTATGATTTTCCTTTTTACAACTCTCACAAGATTTTATTTAGCTAATAGCTAATTTTTGGACATACTTGTAGTAAATGTTGGCTTTTATATATGAGAAGACCAAGTATTTATAGGGAAATTTAGGCAGTTTGGATGATGGTATGGCCTATGTTGTTGCGTTAAAAAATACTACTTTTAATATCAAACTCGTTTATTGAAGAAAATGTGCATATTAACATTTTATCTAAGTTCCACAAACGTTGCTAGTCATAGCTCCTTTTCTTCACATCGCCCTGTAAATAATTACCGATATAAATATATAGGTATTTTAATTTATGTTATTGTAAACTACTATACTTACCCAATATGTAATGAATTGGAAAAGAAAGGCGAAGAACAAAATGGAGCTGTAAACAGCTTTATATATATAATGTTAGACCCAAAGATAATTATAATATAGAAATGGTAAAGAATAGTAAATCACAATAATCACTATTTAAAAGGTACACGCCTGTTTAATACTTTGCCTCACAATGTGAAAAGTGCACCCAATCTGTTCCAATTTATTAAAGCATTCAGGGTTTTGCCATAATGTATTAACGTACGTTTTTTATATTCTATTTGTATACATTAGCATCGCTAAATAAACTTCTTACTTATTTCTCTATTTTTCGAGATTTTGGTACCTAAAGGCACTGGAAATTTAATAATTTCGCTGCGAGAAATACGGCCACCTCAAACTAACAACGCTTTCTCGGGGACCATCATATTTCTAAATATGGGTTACTCGACCATCTGCAATTATTTTTATTTTTATTGCCGAGCTCGTAGGAGGCCAGGAGGAACAAAGATATATTTACTGTCCTTTATTAAGTCGGGGAACGTGTGACACAGACGCATCTGAAAAAATGCTCACAGAGGGAGATATTTTTATTCCAGACAAGCCAAATCCTCGCACGTAAGTTTGAGTTGGCAATTTTATTTCGTGTGATTATCCCCGGTATATTTTTAGAGGGATTTTCCAATACGTTAACGTCTTTCTGGGACCGGTTGGCATGCCTGGCACATTCAACTAATCAAATTAGGGCTACGTGAACGAGAAAACATACATTTTTCGGGGAAATCCACTCGGTGGTGCTAATTGGAGTCATATAAATATTAATGCGAGCAGAAGGGTAGACGACTCTCGAGTGACTGTAACTTTTCTGTTTAGGTTTATAAGAAAAAATCTGTAGGAAATTGCAACAAATATCATCGGTAATGACGTAATTCAGTTGGCAATCATGCACATCATAATCAAATATTTCAAAGACCTGAGATTGCTTAAATTATTTAAATTTTAAATAATCCTTGATTGCAATATAAACAAAAACTGTCAAGATGGTGGCTATTAAATTTATCAAACAAACTGAAGATATTCGGATTTAATCTACACATATTTGTTTCTAAATGTCTTAAAACAGAATGTAGAAGGAATCAAGTAAATGAAGGATGAAAATATTAAACAATGTTTTTGTTTGTATATTGATGATCTGCTCTCAAATGATACGAATCTATTCTATTAATGTAGTTTAGAATCCGTTACATGTTGTTATATTTTTGCGGCCGTATGATCATATATAAGTATACACTCCAAAGCCTGTTTCTCGAAGATCTTCATGTAGATATCGACCAAAGCTGGTATACAAGGATCAATCCTTAGATCCTATTTCCCATTGTCCATAAAACTGGTGCCTAAAGGAGAAGATTTCTTCGAATACTTTCTTTGAATCTACTGAGTTTCACACATCCTTCATGCTCTATACATTAAGGTGAACTGGGGAGAAGATTCCTTTAAACACTTTCGTTAAATCTACTGAATCCTCATCATTACCTTCTGTCATGAAGCTTTGATGAAGCCCAAATCTTCACTTATTTTGATTGAAAACATTAAAATTCAGCCTGTGGAGAATTAAAAGTGCTTCTCTGAAAATGGCATCAATGGAACTGCCTCGAGATTTGCTCCGATCATTCCTATTGCTATATCCGTCAGTTGTTTCGATATTTGCTTCGATCATCCCTACTGCGAGGTCGGTTAACTATATATTGTGACATTCGAGAGACAGTTGGATAATTCTCGTTTAAATAGAATTATAGTTTAATTTAAGTCAGTCTAGTGAAAATTTCGGTAGTGATTAAACTAAGAAATTTGGAAATGATAAATAGCGATTAACTGGATGTGTTGGTACTTCTGTAATCTGTTAGATGTTGTAGATATATAGGTTGGTCAATAAAACCTGTCGAAATTAATTTGTTGTTTGGTATATGAGAAGCAGTAGTAGTTAAAGGCCGTAACAGTATTTTAAAACTTAACTTTTCATGAAAACGAAGCGACATCCTAACACAGTCCATTGCACAGCATAGAAACGACTCGCCGCTCCAACAATACATTTCTGCATATTGATAGCTTCATTTATTGAATTGCTATCGCCCAAATAAATCTTACAGCCCCGGTATATCCGTTCTGATATCGATTCGGTGCCGTTGAATTATATTTTACGCTTCGCAAAATCTACATCATCTTGTTATTTACATCACTATATATCACTTTAGAATTACGCCTGGAGATTCTATAAATCATCGTTTTTTTTTGTGTACCGTATTTCACGTAGTCCTGGGAGAGATTGTTGTCGTTGTAATTATTTTTTTTCTACAAACATCAGTAAAGGTATAATTTTTAACGCAAGTTGCCAGTGTTTAAAATGTCATTTGGGCTATTGCGTTACTTACGTAACGTCAGTAATTTTTTTTGTGTACGGCAAGTAATGTTTCTTGCTCGATAAATTTGGGCGGGGTTCCTACAGTTTTTTTTTCAGAAAACAGAAAAATATACCTACACACATATATATATATTTATCAACAAGTGCCACTAAAATTAAAATTACTACTTATAACTACAAATATATATATATATATATATATATATATATATATATATATATATATATATATATATATATATATATAAAATTCTCGTATCACAGTGTTGGACGCCATACTCCTCGGAAATTTTATATGTATATTTGGTAGGTCTGAGAATCGGTCGTAATATATTTTTCATAGCCCTAAGCGATAAGGGTAGTCCACCCCGAACAATATTTTTTTATTTTTTTGACAAAATTTTTTATTTTCATTTTTTTATTATGTGGCAATAAAAAATACGTACAACCCTTAATTTTTACCCTTATATCACAAACTCCTATTTTTTAATAGCCATTTTAGTAATTTAATCATTTTTAACTCTGGTCGATAACTGATCGATTATCACAGATCAGTTATCCCCGCCAGCCGTCTACCGGTGTCACTTCTCACCCAGTAAGTTGATTTTGCAACCACGTAACTCGAATAAATCTAGTTTAGATCAACTAATAAGAAAAACTCCTAGGAGGTACTTATCCTCTCCTGCCGGTGGAAGTTCTAGGGGGGCCAAGATAAGTGTCTTGTCTAGATTTCTACTGGTCAAAATTTGGAAAGCATGAAATTGTACTGAAAATTTATAAAGTGTTTTGCTTATTTTTCATAGCGAAGTGTGAGTAAAAACAAAAGAGTGCGGCGCCGGTGACTCAGGAACGTTAATTAACATCCTCGCTGAAAACAGTTGAACTCGGGCCGCCAAGGAGGCCGTGATGAATGAACAAGTTTATGTAGACTCTATTAATTCAGAGAAAGTTGTTTTGCTTAGGACGAGGATTCTGTTTTCTTAATGAAAAGTTCTGTTCGAGGTATCGATTTGAAGCAAAAAACTTTTGAGTTACGAGGGGACTCACACAGTCTCCCTGTTTGTCGAAAAAAAAAACTATGTTTCTCATCGTAAATAGTGGTTATTTCCTAGCCACACATCGTACTTCCAAATATTTTGTTATGGACAAAGCACAAATTTCAGTTGAGCACATATTTTGTTGCATGTAGAATAAATATCGTGGTGATTCGATGACATTTGGTGAAAATCTCTAATGGGGAAATTGCATGAATTTTATATTGGTTTGAATTGTGTTACGGTGTAGTCTTTCAGACATATCGAAAGGTCAGAACATGTGTCTGGCATCTATAATCACATAATAAATAAAATATTAACATTAACAAATTGCCATGTATATCATTGGTGTAACGTCACAAAATATGTAAGATTGTTTTACCACTGCTTTTCTAAACGTCCTGGTAGCTTAATGAAAAAGTTGAATTGATTATATTTTAATTTTTTCGATGAACTTACCTCTACCTTATGTATTTCCAATTAAACCGACATTAAAATGGTATTCACAGCCAAACAATATTGCAATGCAAGGGAGCTTAACGTTTTCCTTTCGTCGCGCTTCATCATTCTACACCTTTTTCTTTTCATTTTTCAGTATGATGAAATATTGGCTGTGGCGGCCACCGTTTTCTAAGGGCGTGGCCAGAATAAAACTTAAAATATTCTTTAAACTTATTTTTCCACGTAATTATCTAGGACAGACGCCATTTCGATTAAAATAATACATTCTTTCATTTGCACACATTTCGAAAAATTATGCAATTTCCTCATTGGAACAAAGCAGATGCGCTTGTATCATGCCGTTTATTTTATTTTTAGATCAAACTGACTCTTTAAAACTGCCGTTTTAGTAAAATAATATAAAAACCCTTTCAATATGTCGTAAAATGGTAGACATAAAAGTAATATTTAACCCTGCCCTTGAACTTATGACCTACATACGAATTTTTAAAGTAAGTGGCTGGGTCAACACCGACAAAAACATTTACAGCTGTAGTCCGAACAGAGAGAATTACACACATGTCGTAAATTAGCTCAACGACTCCATCTGTTTTCACCTAATTGGAAAACTTAGGTACGTACATATCGTTCCTATTTGCCCTTTGTCTGTTTCATTTAAGTCCTGATTTATTTCGGAACTTTAGCACAGAAAATCCTGGTCATAAGAGATGACCTATTGATATAAAATTAAAAACAATGTTCTTACCCGAAAAAGCAATTTCTTACTTAAACTGTTATAGATAGTGAAAGCAATAAATGTATCAAATAAAATTGATAATTAATGTTTAATTTAGATAGCAATGCGCATTTTAACCACGTACTCAGGGAGGCCTAAAATACAATACAAAAATTATTCTATTCTGTAGCTCAATATTTGAATCCTCCAGAAAGTAGACGCCTATGATAACCATCATCCGAGATGGCTTAGATCTGGCAGCTACCATGCAATCGTTTTTTACAGCGTCTCCAAATATAGAAACAACAAATATGAACGCTTTCATTAATAATAATATCTAATAACTGTTAATCCGGTTGAAGTATTTCCATTCGTTTTTCGTTCTCTCATTCCAAACGGTCAAAACTATATTTTCACTCATTACAACCACTACTACTTACATTTTTTTTTATAAAATCCTTTTAGTTTCCAAGTAAAACATTGAAGTTGTAGTATTTCCAACCTTTACATCGCTGAGCCCCTGTAGTCTCTAGATAGGCGATTCTGAATCGAAATCCGATTACTTTTTGTAGGTTCTAAAGTTTTATGACGGAAGCGTTTACATTAGTTTTTCAAGTGTCAAAAATGAAAATATTTTAGCAGAACGATTTCCCGCTAAACATGTGCCAAGTGCAGCTACTTTTACCGCGGTGTGCAGTGGGCAGGATCATTTATATCTCTATCATGTACAGCATGTCCAAGCATTAACACCAAGTGATTGGACGAGGAGGACTGACTTTAAATCATTTGGACTTATGTAAAAACTAATGCTAAGTATATTCTTCTACATATTTACCAATATTAAATGAATCATCAAGATAACTGAAATCAATATTTCCGGATGAAGGTTCCCTCATCCAGAGGGAACAGTTTTACAGTTAAAGAAGAAATATTTAGATTGTGAGTCATTTCAAAAATGTATCTATATCTGCCAAATTTTATACGTACTTATCTTAGAAATTATCAATTTAATTTCAGATAGCGTCACTTTAATTCTTAATGGGCGAAGTTAAGAGCGGATTAGCCCCCCCCCAGAAATCGAATTAGCCCCCCCAAAAATATTCAAACAACTTATACACATTTCAGAACCGAAATTAAAACAAAGTCCACCCGAGGCTTTAGCCCCCCCAGATTTGTTGATCTAGGTTCGCTCATACTTCTTAATTATATTTTGAGATATGTATGCCCTGTTCTTCAGTAGTGACTCTGAAACTGGAGATTATGACCTCTGGTCGATATTTTATTTGCTGTATGGACTGATCCATCTGATCCATGACCCTTTAACCTTCGTATCTTCCATGCATTCTTGTATATGGGGTAGATAGATTGTTGAGATACTCTTCCTTTTCCGTCATCATACGTGACCCCCTGATGGTTTTTACAACATGCCTGATATATAGTGACATATCATTTGTTTCGAGAATTGACATTAGGTGATGCGTCGGTATAACCTTAGAAAGTTTGTTCTTCATTAAATACAGCTATTACATCAAAAACATACAAAACTAACAAATCATTTTATGCTGTACAAACAGATCTGTGAGGTATCAGCCCGTACCGATTCAAACAAAATTTGTTTCGGCCTTTATAAATTAAAGTCAGAAGCGTTCATAAGCACAACTCAATGCTGAATTGCTCAAATCAAATTTCGTTCGAGGCAGGGCCCCATTGTACAGCTCCTTTGCAATCTCCGAGTCAAATCTTATATCGCACTGAATCTTTCCGACAAAGTTAATAGAGCTTGTTTTGCGCTCTTCCAGCAAAGCTCCACATAATTGAGATTATGATTTGAATGGCAATGAGGGAATTAATTCAGAAGAAAGACCGCACAAAGGCCGCCAGGATTGAAATTCGTATTACAAAATTGACTTTGTGTTTCCTGCAATAAGGATTCGAAATAATCCGGGACGTTGCGACACTTTTTCTGTTCAGATTCTTCTTAAAAGTAAACAAGAAAAAAACAATAGGAATAAATTTTTGCCTAAAAGTTTTTAATTAGTCTTGTAATCTTGCGTTAGATCTGGTAGTTCTGATTTTTTACTGAGCTGTTTATAATGTTAGTCCATCGAATAATCCAAGTTTTGGACCTCGATTGTTGAGCACAACATTGTCAAAAAATCAAAAAACCACGAAATTTTCTACCTTTCTTCAGTTTTTAATGATTATCACGCGTATTTTTTCAAAGTGAAGTAAATTTGCTACAAATTGAGGCTAGAACAGTCTATCTAAACCCAATAGTTTCCGAAATACAGCTTTTCAAAATTTATGAATATTTCGAAACTCGGAAATTTTTAGCAATTTTTGTTGTTCTGTAAGGATTTTGACTTTGTAGGACTATTTTCTTCAGGAAATTCCCATATTCCACTGGACGCTAGAATAGGCGGGACCTACATATTAATTACCCCCTACATTTTTCATAATTCTCATTACTAGTCCTGTTCTTTCAGTCCTGTTACTAGTCCGTTACATTATACAGGGTATTTTTAAATGAAGTAGCAAAAATACCACAGATTTCTTAGGTGAAAATAATCTTATTGAAATAATTCTATCTGAAATGCTCAGTGCACCGAGTAAAAACTGTTTTGGTTTCAGATAAAGTGCCTTTTCTGCTGAAAATACAGCAAAATGCAACTTGAAAAAGTTGTTCAGAATGGAAAATTTCTAGAAGATCGGCTAAGTCTGATTAAACCATTTTTCAACAAAGCACAAAGATTTTATCAAAGCAGTCCGATCTTTTAGGAATTTTGCACGTCCCCATAATTTACCGTTCTGAACAACTTTTTCAAGTAATATTTTGCTGTATTTCAAATAGGATTATTTCGAAAACTGTTACTCCTAACGATTTCAACAAGGTATACTTTTTTCAAATATAACAGGTAGGAGAGATTGTTTCAATAGTCGGATGGATGTACTAAGCAGCAAAAAAGTTCTGCCATTTAAAAGAAACATGGTGTGTCACAATTGGCGCTCTCTACTAGTGACGTCAAAATTAGAAACAAATTTGAATTTCTCGCTCGCAAAAACTTCTGATTTACAAATTTTATGTAAATATTTGAATTTTCTAAGAAGTTATGTACAAATATTGAAAATAAAATTTTAACTTTGACACCCTGTATCTTTTTTATTATGAGACTTGGGATATAGGTATGTTAGGTTAAATCGATTTATTTTCACCTAAGGAATCTGTGGCCTCATTTTTGCTACTTGATTTAAAAACACCAGTTCCATGACCATAAACTCATCCTCTTGCATCAATGCTAAAAATTCTGAAAATAATATATATCTGGTAATATTATTTTGCTTCTTTTACTTATTATGTAGGAATGTTATGAAAGAGAACGAGAATTATGAATGATTATATAAATGATATTATAGGAGGGAAATGTTCTTGCCAAGATGAATCCCATGCTATACATTTACAGATATTTAATGCAAGAAACCAATCACTGCACCAGTTACTGAATAGGTTAAATCATTTTGAAGAGATTGATGATGTAAACAGATGTTTTGTTTCCTATGAGACGTTGGATGTCACTGAAGTAAATGAGAAAGAGCAGTGGATCTGGCACAGAACCCTGCGGGACATCTCTAGTAAGCAGTTTTTCTTCAGAACGTACATCGCCTACTTTAACTTTAAAAAATATGCCGGATAACAATCCAACGGTTCAAGTTTCCTCGAATTCCTAGGTGCTCGGGTTTGTGTAAGGATTTTCTTACTGATACCCTGTCAAACACTTTCAACAAGTCCAGATAAATGATATCAACTGGATAGTTTGTATCATTTATAAATTTAAGCGCTACTTAATTTTTAAAAAGCAGCTTTCTGATTAAACTAACGTTACCTTTATTTGCACAATATGATAGTTATTATACCAGAGTGAAAACTTTAATTTGTCCTTCCTTGAAGTTCATAAGTAAATTTTTTTAGTATTTCTACCTACACATATAGGGATATTAAACACAATGTGGATCAAAATAGAAGTACAATTAAGATAACTATTAATAAGTTCGAATGGAAATATTACCGAATAGTAGGAAACAAATTTTAAGAACTTTTATTGAATATTTTCTGAAATATTTTTTGTAGTCCTGATAACCGACATTCCAGGTACTACTTCTGTATTCTCACTTAGATAGGATGAAAGAAATAAAATGAAAACAATTCTATGTCAATAAAGCAACGATACATTCGTAAAACAAATCCAAGATCGCTAAACTAATTTTCCTGTCAAATATTATGCCCAAATCTTTGAAATCATCGACTCTATTCAAATTATATTACATTTTCGTATATTTAACTACTGTTTCCAATACTTCAGATGCGTATTTTGTCCAAATGTATTTGTGGTCTTAGAGAATCATGCAACGAATTATTGAAATAGTATATCTTTAAGTCATCGGCATAAAGAAGGTAACTGATTTCAGTCATGTCAACAATATCATTAATGAAAATGATAAATAATAGGAGTCCCAATATGGACCTTCATGGAACTCCGGATAGAGCAAGCAAATATTCTAAAATAGAGCTAACGCTAGAGCTCTTTTGCTAACGAGAGAACATAGCATAATACAGTATGCGCCAAAAGTATGGAATAAATTCAATAAAAATGAAACAATTATTTTTTGGGAAAAATCCTCGAACAGGTAGATTTTTAATTTAAAAATACATATTTTTTTTTAAATGGCAACACCATATTTTTTTCCTTGATTCTGAAAGATCGTTTAATTCTCTATCAGACAGTACTAAAATTTTGCCCTCTTACATAGGAAAGTTTTTGAGTAAATGACAATGGAATGTTAGAAAACGTAAATTTTATCCATAAAAAAGTAACAATTCTGAGGTATGTAAAATAAAATACAATTGATTAAATTTTATACTTAAATTAAATGTTCGAATTGCCGTCCACCAACTTCTTGACAATCCGCAAGTCTGTGAAGAAGTTCTTCTTACACATTATGAATGATTTCTGGGGTAACTCTTCTGCATATTTCGTCCCGAATGCGATTTTGAAGTTCTTCTAAATTACGTGGTTTATTAATGTACACTTTTGACTTCAAGTATTACCATGAAAAATAGTCAAGAGGTGTAAGATCTGGCGATCTTGCAGGCCATTCTATCGGTCCGCGTCTGCCGATCCACCTCCCAGGAAAACAGTTGTCCAAAAAATCTCGTACAGGGCCCGCATAGTGCGGAGGTGCACCGTTTTGCTGAAACCATATGGTATCGTCAGGAATGTCAGGGTCATTATCGTTAGGAAAAATGACTGCAAGGGCTGGAACAAGGTCATTTTCTAGAAACTCTAAATATCTTTGTCCTGTAAGGGTTCCTTCAAAGAAGAAAGGCCCTACTATTCTGTCGTCAACTATTCCAGCCCACACATTTAATTTCTGAGGGTGTTGGGTATGTGCCTCTGCCATCCAATGAGGATTTTCCCGACTCCAGTATCTGCAAGTTTGACGGTTTACTGTACCATTCAGACAAAATGTGGCCTCATCTGAAAAAAGTATTTGCCGGTGTAAATTTCTATTTCCTTGACATAAATCCATTAGAATTTCGCAAAAGTGTAAGCGGCGATCGGTATCATCATTGAGTTCCTGCAAGTTGAATTTTGTAGGGATGATATTTTTCCTTCTTCAAGATACGTAGCAATGTGCTCTGACTAGTGTCATTGCTTAATGCAACCAATCGTGAAGAATTATGAGGATTATCCACCATACTTATCAAAATGTTCTGTTTCTTATTTTCATTAATGCTTGGACGTCCAGGTTTTGGAATATTTACAACATTGCCAGTTTCTGTAAATTTAGACTCTACCTTACTGACTGTTGATTGGCTGATAGGACGATCTGGATATTTTTCATTAAATAAATCGCAAACTTCCTGCTGAGTTCTAGTCATATTCCCGCATCCGATAAGAATTAAAATTTCAATTCTTTGAGTAACAGCTAAATGTGCCATAATACTTTAAATTGAATAATAATTTCTATGTCGGTGTGACAATGACACTTTACAAAGATTTTCACCTACGTGATCCATAAAAGAACTATTGAATTAGAAAAACTAAACTTGATAACGTTTTTGCTTTATTTTAATTGATTTACGTTTTCTAACATTCAATCGTCATTTATTCGAAAATTTTCCTATGTAAGAGGGTAAAATTTTAGTACTGTCTGATAGATAATTAAACGATCTTTCAGAATCAAGGAAAAAAATATGATGTTGCCATTTAAAAAAAAATCGATGACGTCATTACTCGAAAACAAATGACATTTGAAAATCGCATTCTACGCTAAAATATGTATTTTTTAAATTAAAAATCGACCTGTTCGAGGATTTTTCCCAAAAAATAATTGTTTCGTTTTTATTGAATTTATTCCATACTTTTGGCGCATACTGTATAATTATTAAATAATGTTTGGATATTTATTAATAGTCATGTCATAAATTAGATGAAAGCTTTTACTGTATTTCAAACATTACGTCTTCAGGTGACCTCCTTTTCAAATTCATTCATTTTCATTTATTTCAATTTTTGGGGAATCTTAAATTCATTTTACTTTTCATTTCTGTTACATTATACTTACATAAAATTATACTTCATTAGACTTTATGACGCAGTACGCGTATTTTTAAATATCAAATTTCTTAAAAATTATCCATTCGCATATAAAAAAGTAATTATCCACCTCTCCGTTTCAGCTTGACAAAATCAGGAATTTAACGTTTCGGTAAGCGTCACACGAGGCAACGATAAAAAATGAATGGTATCAAATGCGACGGTGATATTTTACAAATTAATGAAGCAACGATTTAGAAAAAGCGCTTTGTAACAAAATACGTTTTTTTTCCGGTGAAACGACACCTGAAATGGATTTATTCGAGGCGATAACTTCCATTTTTAGACCGCAGATGATTTATGTGAAAACGAGTGTTCGAGGAATGAAAAATGATGGAGGAATTGAATTAATTATTATAATTTCAATATTTCGTTAAAAAATTATGTCTTACAAAAGTAATTAAATGTTATATCATTTCCACTCGCGTTTCACAATTATTATATTAAGCAAACTTTTTGTTGTGACATCACTGGAAAACGAAACATCATCGTTATTTTTATATATTCTTTGGTATTAAAAATATTGTATCAAACTAAGTACTTGGCACACTAAAGCTCCGACCAGCGTTGAATTACACCCACAATATCTACCCATATATTCTTTATTATTAGCTTTTGTAACATTTTTTACTTTATTAGAAAGGTATTTTAAGCTAATATAAATCAAATTTCCTACAATTCCTATCAATGAAGTCATATACCTCTCTCTGATACCAAACATTTAGGTATGCTAATGAACAATTCCACAGACAATGCTCTATTTAATAATTATCTAAAATAAAAATTAATCTAGCTAAATTTGCTAACCTGGTTTAATAAAAACATTCTATAAATATCTAAGTTCACTTTTGAAACTGTGGGAACTCGAAAATTCAACCACAATGGATGAGATCTGACCTATTTATGCATTCCTAAAGCAAACTAAAAATGTAGTCTAGCTTAAGGAACAATAAAAATAATTGTGAGATGTTGATAAAGTTATAACAGATTTTTATTATATAACCTAAATTTCCATAAAAATCCAGTTTAAAATTAATTAGTGTATGAAGACCTTTTATCTCTTTATCAGTTCTACAAGTTTCCGTAAAATGATACCATCTGACAACACTGACTCGGAATTTGGCCGTCTACTAGGTTCATAACGTAACGTTTTGTCCAGGACAGTACTAGGATTATTTTTCAACTGCAAAATTGAAATTCAATTTTCCTAGGAAAACGTTAATATAGAACTTGATATAAAACTTTTTTATTCCAAATATTCCTATCTCTATTTTATTTTTTCTGCATTAAAGAAGCCACAACTTGTATAAAATAAGGCTTTGAAATAATTGATACCATTACATCAAACATTTTGTTTTTATACTTCTGTTAATATTTAGTACAATCAATAACAAGTACTTTCAAACTAAAAGTAGTTGTCTCTAATTACTTCGATATAGACTAAGGTAATTTATATATATATTTAACACGAGCAAAGTGATTTCTCTGCAACAGTATTTAATAATAGGAATAAGTTTTTCATAAAGTAGAGCAATTAATGGCATCATTGTTTGTCAAGTTAATATTTAGTCCACGCTGCTGGAAACTCTCCACAGGTATTTTAATAAAAGTCAATGGATATTAGCTTTAAATTCTACATGAAATAGTCAATATTTGATAAAGTTAATACTGTTTTGATTTCATGAATAAAACTCCGCTTTTATAAATTGGATTTATGACCGTTTCAATTACCTGAGCTGCCTCCATGATAGAATATTTATACAGTATGTGTGTGTGTGTGTGTGTGGATAAATGTAAGAAAGGCTCTAAAGAAATTTAAAAACAAAATGGCGTCAGGACGTGATCAATTTCCTAGTTTTATTTTAAAAGACTGTTCAAGTGCTTTTTCTATTCTCCTGATGATTTTGTATAATTTATCGTTACGCACTTCAACGTTTCAGCCGTAAAGAACACGGTTTCCACTTGCCAGCATGGTTTTACAGAGAGACGTTCAACAATTTCTAATTTAGCTTGTTTTGCCCAATTTGTTTCAGAAACGATGGATAAAGGTGGTCAAGTTGATGCTATTTATACTGACTTCTCAAAAGGCTTCAATCGCATAGACCATAACATATTATTAGAGAAGTTAAATTATATTGGTCTAAAAACTCCTTTAGATAATTTCTTTATATCACACTTTCATAATAGACCTCAGTATGTCCAATATAATGGTTACAAATCAGATTATTATGTAGCATCATCTGGTATATACCTCAAGGATCCAACCTAGGCCCATTACTTTTTATTATCTTTGTAAATGATTTAAGTGATGGTTTAAAGTATGGTGGGTTATTATTTGCTAATGATCTTAAGTTATTTTATGATGTTAACGATTTGAACCATTGTGTTGCAATATAAGATCAAATTTATGAAATATGTTATATCAAAAATTGACAATTATTACCCTGAGCGAGGTTATCCGAATAATTTATTATTGTTAAGGTTAAATATGGCACCTTCAGAAAAGCGTAGAGCAATTATAACATCATGTTTCCTATATATACTGTTAAATTATATGATTGACTGTCTTATGTTATCGTCTAAAATTGATTTCAAAATGTCTAGATTAGCATCACGTCAAAATAAACTATTTTATTGTCCTACAAGTCGTACTAATGTTCTTAGAAAGTCGCATGTTTACCCTATGATGCATGCTTATAATTTAACAAATCCCAACTGTAATTTATTTTTATTATCTTTCACTAGTTTCCCACATACAGAGTGTCTGTAAAAGGTTGGAAAATCTCGGAGCTGGAGATACTGGTGATCAAAAAAAGTCGATTGTTAACTTAAAAAAAAACAATCGGAACGTTATTATAGCAGCGATCATGTGTGTTTTTAAATTATTTTGTTCCACGTATTCGTACTCGTAATCTGCAAGTTCAACAGCCTCCACCTGCAGACAGAGCTCAAGTTATAATTCACGAGTTTACTTAACTTCCAAAGCCGTCTTCGATCCTGCCATATCCGACGCTTTAAATTTAATTCTGAATTATTACCGCTACCATGTCTATCTGTTATTTATATCTTTGTAACCGGAAGAAACGAACGTTATCCGAGGGGGGACAAAACACAAGAGGGGGTGTGCAGAAGTACGATGTGAAGGGTAGGAGGAGTGTCCCTGGATCTACTTGAGGAAATATGTAGGGTTTTTAGAGGGAGAGAGCAAAATACCTAAAATGTTTTTCCCCTATTAGTAATTTAAACGTATATATATAGTAATTAGAATATCGTAGCTGAATTTCATCTAAATAAATGTCGTAACTATTAGAAACAAGACAGTAGATAGTATATTTGAAGAGTGCTGATAGTTTGCTGTTTAATTGCTTTATGTACAGTGGGGCGTTAAATTGCATTTTATAGTAAAATTTTTCGGGCGATAAATGCCACTTTAACGTCCTAGAGCCTTATTAACGCCCTCAGGGTTAGTTACTCTGATCCACTAAATATTCACTCCCATTTAGCTGATGGTGCATACTCTACTTTTATTGAAAGACTACATTTTATGAAAAAGATAAAGATCTACAAACAATAAATTGCAATTTAATCATACTATTATAATTATGAATTATATTTTTGTGTTTACAATACAATTAACGAAATTACTTATAAAAATATTAAAACAGAATGTGTCCTGTCCATTTTCTATTTGTTCTGAGGGACTACTTTTTATAACTTCAGTAACATCAGCATTTTTTCGGAAGATCCAGATCACCTACTAGTTGAAGGCATATGAGTACCAAAAATTTTGTTTGTCAATTCGATTTCGTTGGACATTTAATTTTCAATATAACCTTCACCAACAGTGATTGATTTCCAACCAACATGGCGCTTAATATCAGTTGTATCTGCTCCAGCGTCGGCGAATAAAGTATATTCCTTTGGGTTTGTTAATTTAAGATAGTTTGTTATTTTGTACTGAATCTGATCCAACGTATTTTTCCTAACGACTTGCTTGGACCATTTATTATTGTTATAATATACAAAAAAACGTCGATGCTCAGTATTAGGACGAAGAGAAGCATATCTTCTGTACATATCCAAATATATTGGTGATTTGTCATTATTAATTATACTAAATATGCGCTGTATTTTAGTCCTGGATTCTATTATAGTTACTAGCAAAGTTTTATTTAAATCCGGAATATAATGTATCGTTATGTTGCACATAAATCTTCTCTACGACAAGCGCGACATATGTCAAAAGTCAGTGCAACTAAATTAAAAACAATATAGGTAAATTTTATTTTACATTTGAAGGTGACAACTTACTTTAATCATTAAAAATATTCATTGGAGGCAAATGTGTCAATTTCCACTCTAGTCAATATTCTTTACTTCTTTGGTTTGTAACCATAATTTTTTCTATTTAAGAATGTTATTAATCTCGAATATTTACTAATGTTGATGTTATGATGTAAAAGTACCGTTGCTTTTAACATGGAATCATACGACCACAAAGAGGACGGCCTACAGTTATCACATTTTTCACAGCCTTTTACAAAATCACCATAAGGGTTATTGTAAAGTTTTTCTTTTATTTTTCCAACAACATATTTCCTTTCGTTTCCTCTGCTGTTTTAAAAATTTCAGCGTTCTTGGTCTTCTGGACTACTATCCATATTTTACCAATTATATATGAAAAAAATCTGTCACATATCTAAAAGTTTTGCGCATACTAAATATGGCGTACATGAAAGTCGCGTTTGTTGATATTATTGCTAGGCATCCGTCACAACTGTCAATTCGGCTCCAATAAAAAGTACTTGATTTTAGTTACAGATACACTTATTCCACAAATTCATAATATGATGTACCTATAGCAAATTTATAAGTGTTCTATATACCGGCCGTGTATAAATCTCGTTGTCATAATGCGTTTAATACCATAGGCGTGTGATAGCATTTGGCTCAAGCTTCGGGCTATTATCTTCATGCTACCGGGTCTTAAACGCCTACTTAACACCCTTGGTATATAATCTCCACCCCTCATTCTAATTACGAGAAATAACCCTTGTGCGGGATAGGGAGCGGCATATCATTATTAAGCAGGTCGCATTTGCGCCCAGGAACGACTTACGTCGGTAGACCCTAACCACCATTCGGTGTAGAAATGAAAGAAACCTGGAAAATATAATTATATAGGAGGATGGTCAAACGTCGACCGGTATCAATCTCTCACATTGACGCAAGCCAACATTCTTCCACTATACCATACCATCAGAGAGGGTGCCAATCCTCTGACGCCTTAAACCGCTCGACCACTGACTATAATGATTCTGAATATGTTAATTATGTTTCATTTTATCTAATATCTATCTAATAAAAATTATGAAGCTCCAACTACACTTAATTTTCACAACAACTTCTCAACGCATCACGTGGATATACGTCTTCAGCAAATTCTAATTATTATGTATTGCTTGATTCGGACATAATCTACTTTCTCTTGGCAAGCAAGGCACTCTAAATCCTGCAATTTTTTCGAACGCTTACATAACTCGAGACAGTAACGTAGCAGAATTATGACGCGTCGCGGGATCCTTCTTAGGTTGCACTGGATTTTAGAAGGAGGAACGGCAAACGGCGATGGCAACATTTATTCTTTAAGCGTCCTCTAGTGTCTCCATGAATTAGAGATGAGTTAGGAACGAACGGCGGCAGAATGTTAAGTGTATCGGTCAAAGGAGTAAGAAGGCGAAAAAGGAGTGACATGCGGTAGCTATAAGACTAATGGGTTGTTACGGTTATTTCGGCATTAACAGTAAATATAACATTTCTATTACTAATTATAATATGTAAATTATTTCATCCTTGTTGTGGCTCACATGAATGAATAAATACGATTTTTCTAATTGGTTGAGCGTTAGCTGCGCAGGTGAAATAGAATAGGTACAAGGGAGTGAGCGGATCGAGAGAGAAAAATGGTCGACTGTGCGGTGCTCGAGGTGACTTGTAATTTTTCATGGTTTTTGTAAACATCCTTAATTGGGTTCTAAATTCAAGTCTTCCTATCTATATATTTGGAAAAGTTGGTGCTGGTGATGACAATATTGTGATAGTTATCCAAATATTAATCCTTAATTGGGATTCAAGGAGCACGTGGTGGAAGTCACTGACTGTTCTTCTAAATTCTGCCTTCCAGTTTGCTACGAATTTGGTCAACGTTATATTACAAGTTGAAAAAGCCCTTTTCCTATTCTTGGTGATCATAAGGGTCATATTCGTCTGCTATCTAGGACCATTGTTTAAATATTGAGCGTTAGTTGGATAAGAATCCACTCTGGAAAGGACAAAATCCTGGGAGAAGGGGTTTTTGTCTACGGCACAACAAATCGGTATCAGCGGGTCCTCCGCGGCGCCTTAGCGCCATCGTATATACTGGCCGGCCTCTGAAAGAATTCTACTATACCAGCTGTCTCAGTTCCGGAGAGGAAAATCTCAAGGAATCAGGAATCCGCAAGTTATTTCACATTTATTTAATTCTAAGTCGCGATTATTGTTTCTCCGATTCATTTACTCACCTAGTGTGTGTATGAATATCAAAATTTTTCTCAAATTAATTATTCTTTGTATTAGGAACATATTTAATAGTAATTAATTAACTTAATATTTAGAAACTAGTTAGCATTCGATAAGAACTTATTAGCTTATTTTTTTTCTCTCGTTCACTTAAGTTAATTGTTCAATTCCCGTTTGAATTAAATTTGTAGGTGCCTATATGATTAGTATTTAGATTAGGGTTATAGCTTATTGTTATACAGGGAGTTCACTTTTTTCTCTGTTCGAGTATTTGAATTTAAAAAAAAATATTTGCAATTTCCAACAAGACCTGATTCGTGCGCCTGTTTGTATATTTGTTTATTTCTACCTACTATTGGGTGGTAAGGCATAATTATTAATGTAGTAGTTAGGACTTATTGGCTGTGCTGCGCCTGCACCACTTATATCTGAGCTTTATTATATGCGGAAATTAAAGTGGGTTACTACGTTTTGCGTTGAACAATATACCGCTACGTTTGCGTATCGCCTGAGCTCAAGCGGCGCTGTCACGTATTCGGTTAAACGCTCACTATGACTATTTCTTTTTTTTATTTATTCATACTTTTATATTGTTTTAATTTTCCGCCTTTTAACTTCGGCTTAAAATCACTTGGTGTAAGGTGCCGGCACTAGTTACTATATTTAAGAGTTAATTTGGTTAATGCTTAATCCCTTCTAATTTATATACATATATCTTGTTTACATTACTATGTTTCATATCTGGCGAAAACCAGACTCCGATTAGTGTCAGCAATAAATAAGTGCAAGTAATACCGTAATAGTATTTTCTTGTCCTGTTTGGTAAATTTGGGGATAAATTATTAGATCAGTATCGGTATTCGTTGGAGGTAAATTTACCTGGCGCCCAAGCATTATTTTTTTATAATAATTTTTTTGAACCTCCCTTTCTCCACTGAGTACTAGCGGCGAATATCCAGTTGCCTACAATATTAGCATACGAGTATTTATAATTTTTATTTGGTGCTGGTGATAGGGTCTATACTTAACCGCCAAAATTATAGAGAGTGACTTATGTTATAGATCCGCTCACAATTTATGACAGTCAGCACAAAGAAATACATGCAGCCGGTATATTTTTAAGAGCATACCCGAATACACATCTTCTGCTGCAGCAAATACGCATGCGCTAGATCAGATCGATTCGATTTCTATTGATTATGGAGTATTTACCTTCTCCATCTCCAGCGCTACCATGAGTATACGCGTGGGATTATATTTTTCCGTTAATTTAATTCTGAATGTAATTAATTTATTAGTGATTTTGTGAATGTATTCTTGCGGAATAATTCACGCTTTGCAGCATATTCTCAAATCGCCCTTATCTAAAAATGATGAATATTGACTGATATCGCATATGAAGGGATTAAAACGCGAGACCTATGACTGTAAGTGATGTGGTTGAAATATGCCATTCATGAACTAGAATGTCAGTGAGTAGTGTATATAGTGCAATAAAGAGTGGCAAAGAAGTGCAACTGCGAAACGAAAAATAGTGATAACTCGCGAAAGGAAGAAGTATATTAAATGAGATTCAAACATTGGAAGTTGGGTTGCTGTATCATACAAAATTAATTTTTGCCTAGAATAAGTATATAGAAGGGTGCTTTTGTGAATTATGCGTGTCATATAAATTATTATAAAACGAAATTGGAAGGGTATGTTGATATGCTGTAGAAAAAGAGGAAATAGAGATATGGCGAAGAAACTATTGCTACTATTGCTACTATTTTACACTTTGAGGAAAAAGCCCGTACGGAAGGCGGTACGATACGACATAATTAGTGTTCACTCATTCTAAAACCTTATCCTTAAGAATGCAAAATTTGTGAATATTTGAGCGATTTATTTAGTTTTAATGGTGGGAAAATCTCTATTATCAGCGAATTTCGACAACTATAACCTTTTTTATAATTTTCATCATGAATCTCTTATTGACTATCGCGGTAGATTGTCAAAAGTTCAAAGCAAACTTATTAACACCACATAATAATGAATTTGTACTATTTTACTGTTTTGCGAAATTCGTCAAAAGTTGAGATTTTCCCGCAATTAATAATTTAAACCAAAAGTTACAAAATTTTCGTCCATGAGGACAAGGTTTACCTAAGTGTTAAAATGTGATATCCGCGGAGTGCGCATGAGGTAGTTGTAAGTGGGTGGTGGGCCATCTCCGTCCGAAAAGACGACATTCTACATCTGTGAAGAGGATAACAGGGATGATTTTATACGGTTTTTAAAGTAAATTGTTAAAATGCTAGGTTCACTCGACATTAATTTATTTTTAGTAATTTTGTGTGCTTTCAACCCTCAAGCTGCGCGCCTAGGGAATCTTAGGTGTTATGCAATATAAGTTATTTTTATTGCCTTTTTTGTATATTTTTTATATCTGAATACCTAATTTAGGACGTCTACTGACATCTAGACATATGTAATGAAAATCCCCCTTTCAGAGTTACTGAAAATATTTATTTTCATTTACCCAACTTCCCACACCTTTATTTCGTTTTTAAAAACAGGAACTGCGCTTTAGTTCCCTTAAAACCATATCCCCAGGAGCGTAAACCGCTTCGTACTTTCTAGTAGGATTTATCGCTATTTTCAACGTCGAGAGCACTGATTTAGGAGCAACTTAATATAAATTTTTGGTGCTTTTCGCTTTAAACATCCCTTGCATTCGGGTCGTTTCTGTATTAGGAATCGATTTTGCAGCTCGGGTTAAATCGGTTGGTCGCTTCGTCCTTCTCAATTTCCTACTTCTTTTGCATACAGTGACACATCGATGTAGCGACACAGCCTCCATCTGATGACGTCATAACGGTATTAAGGCATCACTTAACCTCCAAATCAATTAAAGTTAATAGGACATGCTTAAATAATACGCAGATATTTTCTAATAAAACAATTACATAAAATTGGACATTATCAGATAATTTGGAAAAAGAAAAGGAATTTGTTTAGAAATCTGGCATTTCATGGAGTCAAAATAAGTGCGTCGAATGATGATGGTGATTTTTGAGATATAAAGGTTTTCTCTGAAGCTATTTATTTGTGGCATAATTCTAGTTTTTCTTTCGTTTAACTGGGTTATTTTGCCACACTTCCAGATATTCATATTATTATCTGAAAGATTAAGAAGAATCGGTAACAAATTTGATATTAGAACAGTTTTTCAGGCAACTAATACTTTACGATACTTTTTATCAAAAACACGTTCAAAAAATAATACACAACATTCAAAATATTGCATCTACAGTACCTTGTGAATGTAATAAACATTATTTTGGAGAAAAACCTGTGAATACTAGAATTGAGGAACATAAAAATTATATTAAATTTGAAAAATAAAAAATTTGCGAACACGCTTGAAAAAACAAATTTTAAAGTGTCAAACTTGACTTACGTTTAACACATTTACAATTTTTTAAAACGAAAAGGGAAAGTTTCTCGAAACATCAAAAAATACGAAAGAGTGCGATAGTGATGTGACTTTTGTTATTTATTACTTATCTTCTTTTTCAGTATGATATTTTTTGGTTAGGCGAACTTAGTTTCAACTTAACTGATCCTTTTGGCGCAAGGGTTTATTCAATTAATCTACATTATTTTCAGAAGTGCGCTAAAATACCCAATTAAACTAAAGAAAAAATAAAAAGGTTTATCTAAAAATCTAGTACCTACAAAAGAACTTAGATTCAATATAAGAAGAAAGAAAAACAAAACAAAAATTGTGGCTATTACTATTTTATTTATACTGGATCATTCAATGCACATACATTGAATAAATATGTGACGTCAAGTTTAAATAAAAACGGAGTAGAATCAGGAAAATAATGTCCCGATTTCTCACAATGCCACAAAACACGAGAAGAATTACTGAAACAACAAAATAAAATCAATGTTTGCGATCGTCGCTGCAACCGTTATTTAGAGATAGTCGGAAAACTGCCGATTCCGCTAAGAAAATCTCCAGTCAATTTGTGGAAAATTCATGTTTTAGCACGGATCGCCTGGAAAAGAGGCAAGTAGAAAGTTTGGACCCTAGAGGGACCATTTTTATTTAATATAACAAAGTTTAAGGGGACTTTTGGAAACATTAAGATAACTTAACTAAACTTAAACTCGTCGGGTGTTCTTTTCTTCATTTTATTACTAGAAGCTGTTGTCACTCCCACCTAATTTGTTGATTTTAAATTCAATTATTTGTTGTAGGTACCTGAATATAGAGTTAAACTTTGAAAATGCCGTTAACTTTTTGCACTTACTTAAATCATTATCATTCTTGGTAGATAATGCCGATTTTAGCATCTCACCTAGTAAATCGACCATACTGATGACAATTTTAATGTCTTCGCTTTCTCACAAAAATAGGCGAGGTTCTGAATATTTATAAATTTCCTTCGGCTTACACCATGTCACGAATAAATCATATTGCTTCTCGTATATTGATTTTTCTGTCAACAAACCTAAAGTTTCAGTTTCTGCGGCATTTTCAACTAAAATTTTCACTTATAATACCACTAGAGCTTCAATTATTACTGGAAATTTTTTCGAGCACACGAATTTTTTAAAAAAATATTCGCAAGAAAAAATTTCCAGTTTTTAATTGAAGCTAGAGTGGTATTCGGTAAGAAAATTTCACAATGAAGTGTTAAAAAATATCGACAAAAATATAAAGATATTAAAATTTTTTGATTGTTTTGAAGAGACGGAAATAATAAAAAATAAGTTGATAGTAGTTCAATCTTTCAGTTTTCTAAAAATTTAGTATACTAAAGTTGGTAAAAATATATTTTATTGCAAAAAAACTTGAAGCAGTATATATAATCAAAGTAACTTACATACATATAACATTAGGTTAAATAAAATACAACTAACCGACTTTAGTTAAGCAAAATAATAAAAAATAAGTCGATAGTAGATCAATCTCTCAGTTTTCCACATACTCATTTTACTAAAGTTGGTAGAAATATATTTTCTTACAAAGAACCTTAAGCACTATGTAATATCAATAAAATTCATATGTATATATTATTAAGAAGGCCATGCAATCCATGTCAAACAAGGTAATCGTGACTTTTGACGTTATTTGACCATTTTCTTTAAAATCGCTGTGTTGTACAATTGAAAAATGGAGCGGTTTGAGAAATACGTTTTATGCAAGTTTTGCAAAAAAGTTAGTGAAATTAAAATGTATCATCGGAACCTAAAATTTTTAATGTATTTATTACAAGAATGCGGGCCAGAAATTTATTCGCCAAACTTGTTTGGGATTATTAAAAATCATTTGCTTCTGGTGTGTAAGAAATATGGAGCTCTTCGTGGATCACAGCAGAATAAGATTGTTTCAAAGTACTACATTTATTTTTTGAAACATAGACATTTTATAAATTTTAGTGAATGTGTGCTTGTTTATTCCCCATTAAGAAAAGAAGACGTGGCTGAGGAATTTCAGCAACATTTGGACGCTTTAATTAAAACTACTAAAAGTACATATTTGGTAAATAATTATTTATAAATGATTTGTACTTATTAAATTATGATAGAATAAATTTGAAGTTAAATATAAATGCCATTTTATTTATAAATGTCAAAAAATTTCCAGTGTAATTTCATGCTCCTTACCCCAAGGAAGAAAAAAATTTCCGGAAATTTTCTTAGTTCCTATAGTAACGCTACAAAATACAGACCTTTAATTGGCTGAAAAATACTATTGTGAAATTTTCTCAAATAAACTCCGCAGATTTTACAAAATTTGACAATTGTTAAATTTACTACTTAAAAAGGACGCTGTTTACTTGGTTGGTATTGACAACGAGCGTTTGCTAGATTTTATCGCTCGGCTCAATAAACGTCAATTTTTCGTTGTCACTGTCAAGCAAAAAAACCTACTTTAATTAATGATTATAGATAAATAAAATTATTTGTTAAAGCGCATGTACATTAATCAGTAATCTAACAAAGAGTTAATAAAGCAGGATCAGTTCTTCAGCGTCGTTAGTGTCAGTACAAATACAGTTCATTAGAAGCAAACAACCAATTATTATTCACGGTTGAGTAGTCATTACTCAGTAATTGTATAAGCGTTTGCAATTGTATTGATTTTCTTCAAATTATACTTCTTTTCTATCAAACAGTCAGTACTACTTCTTTTCTCTATCTAGTTACGGTTTGTTATATTTATGATTTCGTAGTTTATGTTATTATTTTATCTTCCATAACTACTTGCACAAAACTAGGATACTCTTGTAAGTCTTCAACCTGTTGTATCATTGTATGCTAATATACCATCTGAAATGCACTGGAATAAATCTAAAATTATTAAAGAGCAATTTATTGTTAATGCATTTGCTGAATATTTTTACTCGGTATACGAAAGCGAAACGAATATAAATATTAATAATGGCGTGGTATGAATGGTAATAATGACTACCATTATGATTAATTTATCTACTATTACAGATCAAGACAAAATAGCTGCTATAGATAAACTTAAACCAAAAAAGTCCATGGGGTGTGACTACGTTCCGTGTTATATAGATAGATACTATTTATACGGTCTTTGCAAAAGCGTTCGACAAGGTCGACCATGACATGCTATTAAAAAAATTAAAAACGTATCCTTTTTCTGAAAATATACTGCATCGAATAAACACATATATAAGAAACAGGAAACAATATGTGACAGTTAATAATTTTACATCGGATTCTTATATAACTACTTCAGGTATCCACAGGGTTCTAACCTCGGTCCACTACTTTACCTGTTATTGGTGGATGACATAGTTGATGTGCGTAGCTCTAATACTTTGTTGTTTGCGGATGATTTAAAAATATACAAAGAGATTAGAAACGTTAACGATAATTGTAAACTACTACAAAATGATTTAGATAATACCTATAATTTGTCCCAAAAGAATAAATTATTTTTTAATATCAGGAAATGTAAACAAATGACGTATCAACAGTATTTGTCTGAATGTAGTGGAGGAAGTGAAAGACGCCACGGCACTTCATAAAAACAGTTAATATGGCTATTAAAAATTTAGGATTTGTACTAAGAAATTATCAATGCCATTTTTTATTTGGGCATCCCTGTTTCAATATACATGGTGTTAAAGTTATATTGTAAAAAACTATTTTTGTTAATAATCCCATTGTTTTGTAAGATACACACTTGAAATTTTGCACTAATTTTTATCTTATTCCGGCGTACTTATCATGTAATTTTGGTGAAAAAAATCGAAGGGTGAATGGAGATAACTGAGGGATGCAGTACCCTTTATCCCCTCCAATTATTTCTAAGTACGCTTATGCAGCTTTTTCTTGAAATATCAAACGTAAAATTTTCTTCTGATCATTTTATTTCTTTTGTAATTTTTTGTTTAAATGCTCCGTTTTGAAGAAAAAACGACAATTTGTAGTTCCCATAAATCTATGATTCACTATCATTTTCAAGTGAAACTGAAATTTTGTGGATATATCTATTATTACAATACCTTGGCAACTTAGCAAATCGTAATACTTACTGAATGAATAATTGCTAATTAAAACAAAATGGATGATTTTAAATTTTATAAAATGAGGAATACTTATGAATTGAAAAAATAATATGGCATTAAAATCTGTAATACAGTTCTCTTATCAACCAAAAAATAATAGTCTGTTTAGTAATAGTAATAATGAACGATCAACATAATAACTTTTTACCTAAATAACATTAAATAAAATAATTTATTACTAATTTAACAAACGTTCTACTTGCCCACCCTCCTCATTAACACATGTACGTGCCCTTTTAAGTAGCGAAAACCTTATATTCTCTTTTTGTTTTCATTAGCAAATATTCATTCAGTAAGTATTACGATTTGCTAAGTTGCCAAGGTATTGTAATAACAGGTATATCCACAAAATTTCAGTTTCACTGGGCACTACAAATTGCCGTTTTTCTTCAAAACGGAGCATTTAAACAAAAAATTACAAAAAGATAAAATGATCAGAAGAAAATTCTACGTTTGATATTTCAAGAAAAAGCTGCATAGGCGTACTTATAAATAATTGGAGGGGGTAAAGAGTACTGCATCCCTCAGTTATCTCCATTCGCTCTTCGATTTTTTTCACCAAAATTACATAATAAATCTGCCGCAATAAGATAAAAGTATGTGCAAAATTTCAAGTGTGTATCTTAGAAAACAATCGGATAATTAACAAAAATAGTTTTTTAAAATGTAACTTTAATACTCTGTATTTTGAAACAGAGACGTCCAAATAAAAAATGGCAAAAGGAAAGTCGCATTATTTTTGTCAAAAGAATATATGGTTAATGGTTTGGCCTTCTATTTTGGGACACCCTGTATAATTTTTATATCGAAACTTCAATATTGCGCAATTGTATGCAACCCATTTTATGTTGAGTATATAATGATAACTGAAAATGTACAAAAAAAGATTTATGAAGCATCTTGCATACATAATGACTGGACACTATATAGTACAACGCATGACTACTACCATCAAATGCTAAAAAATACTAACTCCATAAACTTATACATTACAAGATAAAAGATGAACTTATGCTAAGTAAAATTAATATTAGTGTACTCTGTCAAAAAACTCGATAATGTAGAACATTTTATTGTCAAATAGCCAGAACAGATTATGAATTAAGGTCACACATAGTTACTATGTGTTTAAACTATGTATGTATAACACTTTGCAGACAGATTGTGGTATATTTGCTGATAACTTTAATGTATTTCTACATAAATTGAAAAATGTTATGTAAAATGGACTAGCTTGTTTAGTTATCGTCAATTTTTTAGTTAAGTTATTCTTTGTTTTTTTTTTACTTTTACTTTTTTCCTTTTACTTTGTCTTTTTGTAGGCGTTTGACGCTAACCACAATCTATAATTGGACCGTAATGGTCTGTTGATTGTTACAAAAAATAAATAAATAAATATTTTTTCCCGAAGAAGAAGAAGCTTAAACTATTTCCGATATCTCCTGTTCTATCTTATTCAATTACGGAACATTCCAAGCTAGCGGCTCCACGTGAGGTACAAAATCAGTCGCCTCCCGGAGAGAACGATTATCTCCATCAAGACCGATTGGGAGTCGAACTGCAGGTGCAGTTTGATGTCCCGGGTAGCCCGACGAATCGATAAGCGGGGGTGGGGGCCTCCTGGTCCGACTGGCGACACAAACGTGAGACTCACCGGCCCCATCTGGCGCTCCTGCCTTACCGCCCCCGTTTCCGATAACCGCGGGATGGATGAAGATGTTTAGCTCCGGGGGTAGGTGAGTAACCTACTTAATTGCGGACAAACAATGTTTTATGGTCTTTCTTCCTGTTTCTCGCGCTCAAGCGATAACCGTGGGGTAATGAACTATATACCTAATTCCGTTCTTGTGTATATTTTAATTAACCAGTTTTAATTGGCCTTAGTTAACACCATGATTTATACAAGGTGATAGAGGTTTGATTGCCATAAACTTAATAGATAGGATCAAAATAAACCAAAAAAAAAAACCTATATGGCATGGGTAATAAACCCAATAATTTTCGATTTACTTTAAGGAATCTTACCACAATTTGTACAATAAATACCCATCCATTGCAAATGCAATGTTTACCCCTTTTTCCAATTTGTGATTAGTTTTAATAAAAAAATGTTCCGTTAATCAATAAAATTCGATATAGCGGAAAAAGACTGGCCGGGAGCACAGGTTAGTTGGTATTTGAACTGCGAAATGTTGATGTGTTTGTCGCTTGTCGGAAGTGCTTTTGCGGACCACTATTTCCTTAATTTTTCTTTGTTAAACTATTTAGCATACGTGAGTATAACGATATGTTATAAATTTATGGAGAAGCTCGTTGCAATTCTGCTAAAGCACGACATACTTATTTAGATAGATACCCCCAAAGGTGGCTGCCTAACAAAAGGACATCCGTTGAAGCATCTCAACGTATTCTTGATATTGGTAGTGTTGTTCCTTGTCCTAAAAATTATGATCCAAATAGACAGATCGATGTGAATACCGAGGATTATATTTTGGGCATTTTGAAAAAGGGACCCAAAAGTACAAAAAATTTAACCACGTGCTCAGGGAGGCCTAAAGGACAATAAAAAAATTATTCCAGAATTTTAGCTCGATATTTAAAAAATGAGGCAAAACCCATAGCCGGCGCCTATGATAAGAACCGACTGAGATTGCTTAGATCCATTGATAAAACTTACATCTGTCAACAATATCTACTACCATCGTCGTTTTTTTGCAGCATTTCTAAATGCTGCAAAAAAAATTAACATTCTTATTAGTAATAATACCTGATAGATAGGTAACAGTTAATCCACTTAGCTCCAGTATTTTGCATTCGTTTTCCATTATTTTGTTATAAACTGATAGAACTATATATTCGCTCATTACAGCCACTCACTACCGATAATAGACACTTCCCGTAAGTATAATTAGATAGATTAGATGCCTATTTATTATAACAAAATCGAACGAAAGGAATAGATAATAAACGTTTTAATGTAACCGCGGCAGTCTTGTCCCATCACCTAGAAAACCAAACCGGCGAACTATATTGTGGGAAAGTATCTGCACCCAACACAAATGTCTTTATTTAATAACTACAAAACGTTTAAAAATTAAAAAAGGCACTAAAAACTGAAGAAGAACACAAAATTACAACGTAAGCACAGGAATTCAATTATGACATGACAGCGATACCGACTGTTGCATGCTTGTAGAGTATGCAACCAACAAGCAAGTTAAAATTGGCGGCGTTAAATAAGGATTTAAAATAATATAGAAAAAAATTTTTTTTGGCTTTATAAATAAGTTTGGAATTTTTTTGAAGGGTGATTCCGTTAATTCTTATTTTTCCCTATCCCCTCTTAAAATATTTGTACTAAGTCATAGTTAACCCTGTATATCAACTACAACGGGTTCAGGCATTATTAGCCCCAGATTTCACTTCTCGATTAAGTTTTTGTAAATAATTTTTAACTAAAGTTACCCGTTTTATACCAAGAGTTTTGGCATCTTTTGTCGATTAATGTTTGGTGTTGGATCATAGAAGTTCATCTAACAGGACCTTTTGCCTTGCCAACCAGATTGACAGGAGAGAGGCATATTTGAATTCCTTGGAGGACTTTGTATCACAACTGCTGCAAAAAGAGGAAATATGTGTTTTTTGCACAACAGGGCCCAGACAGACGCAAGTCGACGCGGAGTTGGATAGGCAGAAACGGTCCACGTTATTGGCCAGCCTAGTTAAATCCACTGGATTTTTAATTGTTGGAATATATGAAGACCTTGGTTTATGCCACCGAAGTGGAAATAGAAAATGATTTGCGAGAAAGGATTTTTGCTGCTGCTCAGGAAATGAGGAAATACACTGAGTATTTTCCAGCGAATGTACGAAAGTTGGATCAGAAATAATGGCGGACATTTTGAATATATGTTGTAAATATATATTATGGTAGTTAGTAAGTTAAAAATGGTATTTGATTTTCGGTAAATACTTGAATTATTATTTTTATGTATTTAAGTTATAATCTGCTTGAGTCGCCTTGGAAGTTTTTATTACGTATTTTTCCAGTTTCTCTTAATATTAAAAAAAATCATTAATTTTACTATATCCTGTTCAAAAATAAAGTTGCAGAATAGTAATCTAGATTAATTTAATAATTTTTATCTTTGCATTTATTGCCATCGCTAAAAAACAAGTTGGCGCATGATATGCAATCCGCAAACATGCTCAGCTGGCGCAGCGAACAATTCGCGCTGTTGCCAAGTTGTGATAAAATTTCTTGATATAACTCGAATTATGTTGAGAACGCTTGAGTTATGCCATTGTACTATTTAAGTTTGCATAGTTCTTGGATTTAGAAAATATATTTATAATTCAATTTGTAATTAAATGAAGTTTTGTCTTATAACTGGAATATTTTTTCTGTTAATTATTATTGTCATACACTTATTGAAACAGTAAATTTGATTGCGAATGAAATGAATTATTGAATGTTTAGAAAAATGATATACTATTCTCTACAACTGATTGGCATACTTAAATTAGATCTAAATATCAGCTTGAATAATTCTACAAAATAAAATAATATATGCTTTAGTAAAGACCATAAAATTGATAAAATTATTTCAGTACTAAAAAAACATATTGGCTGTGCATTCAAAACAAAGTCACATCGGTTCTTTCTTTATTCTCCCCAATAAGGACACTTCTCAGGCTTGTGTTATTGAAAAATTCAATATCTCTGGACTGTCTAAATACACATGCTTGAAAAGGACGACGCAGTTAAGCAAATCTATTCAAAAATATTCCTTCTGGTATATTGAATTGTTCCATTATTTATATTTCGTATTTGAATATTAGAGTGGGTGGGTTATTAGAATTATTGGGCAAGTCGTACACTGACCTTTTTCCAGGGAATAAAATGGCCTCAGTCTGACTTCATTTCCATTTAAGTTAATACTTATGGACAGTTTTATTGCTATTAGTATAGAATGAATAAATATACTGCATAAAATTAATAATATTTAGACAGTGATTATTTGACGACATTACCATATTATAGTAGGCTATTATTTTTTTAAATTGCCCAAAAAGACAAAAATATGAGCAATTTTTTCCAACGAAAGGATAAACGCTTCAGTAGGTATTGCTATAAAAACAAAACTCATTTGGTTTCAGTAATTAATTACTTACTTATTTTTTTGCTTCTCGATATAATAGGATGCAATATGTTATATTCAATAGTTTTAAATTCAAACCCTATGTAACTTCACCGGGAGTCCCTCAGTGTTCGAATTTGAGTCCAATATTTCTTTTTATATTTATTAATGACCTTGACAGTATGTTGTATTGCGAGAAGTATTAAGTATTGCCAATGAGCCAGGTTCACACTCTTCAGGTATATATAGGTTGCTCTGTTTTCCATGACTCACCATTGGCATCTCGGAAACCGTAAAATATACAGGGTGTCTCAGATTAGAAAAAAGTTGCAGCTTTTGATGACCATTAAGATGAACCAAACAGATCCAATATATCTGCTGCTGTTGCTGATATATTGTGAACAAACTGAAAACAACTGTTTTAGAAAATGCGATATAACAAAATTTGGTACAGGATGATAAGAATATACGAAAAATCAATTTTCGTCGAAATAAAATTTCTACGGCCGTTGAAGATATCCACCCACCATGCAATTTTAAAGTTGTGATGTCAGCTCTTGAATTTATTAATAGTGTAGCTGAAATTCTACGGAAACAATGTCCGGTATATTCGTGAGAATTCTTCAATTTGAGAAACGCAGCATTCTGTTTTGACATTTACCCAAATGTATAAATCCGTATTAATCTTCTTGCGGCACTATATTTCCGAAATATGTCTAAATATTTGCTTACAATAAAGGTTCATTTTTTCTTTGTTTTTGTAGTTGGCAGAATTATCAACAATCCAACAATTTCCTATATCTTCAATATCTCTCAATTTTTATTTGAAGTATTTGCGACGGTTTTCGGATAGTCGGCGTGTTCGAATTTGGACCCTTCCTTTGGTACGCAGGAATCGTAGAGACATCCAGGAAGTTCATCCACTCAGATGTGGTACAGTTGCTGTTTGAGGAGGCATTTGTTTTAATGGGCGCACAGAGTTGCTGCTTGATGGAAACATAAATGCACAGATCTACGTCGAATAGTTCGGAGAATTTTTTTATTTTTCGACGATAAATCATGGTATTCCGCACTTGGCACTGCCGCCTCTCTCGCCAAACCTAAATCCAATTTAGCACGCATGGGATCAACTACAAAGAGCCTTAGATTCGCATCAACCAGCCCTACATACACTTCAGAAACTCAGAGGGGTTTTACCACGCCTGTAGTGAGAAATTGATCAAAGCTACTTCAACAACCTGATAAACAATATGTAAAGGCGTTGTCAGGCAGTCATTGAAGTGCGAAAAAGACATACCCTGTATTAAACTTTTTTTGAACTGTTTTAAGAATTTGAATTTTATATTAAAATCACAAAAAATAAAACTTTGCCAAAAACTGAAAATGATTTAGGAGGAGGAACAAAAAAGCCACTCTTCGAGTAAAGAGCATATCAACAATATTTTTGAGCAAAAGTTGACAACCTTTAAAAGAAACTTCCTTAACTTTTGTGGAGCAGTGTATGTTCCGATACATCTTCTTCGATTTTCTGGAGTTAATATGAATTCTTCCATCTCAAAACAAAAATAGTTATATTTATGGAGATAGTTATCTCCTTAATAACGCTCGTCTTATAGCAACTACAGACGACCTGATGCAATTATCATTATTCATGAACCAAGTATCATATAATTTTAATAATATAAAATAAATGGCTTTCTTTACTATTATGAGAAAATTAAAATTGAACGGCAAAAAAATATGTGTTTAACTTGGCAGTAAAGTAAATTTAATGCCTTGGCTGCTTTAATAGACGCGACTGCACTTCGTTTATTAAATACCAACCGCGGCATTAAATCCTGTACTTTACTGCCAAGTTAAATAAATAATTATTATTTATTATCCTGATATCATAATCCAAATTTAAAATCTGTTTTCTCGGATGTTGTCTAATGTAACAACAAATCTTTTAATTTTAAAGCAGAGAATTATCCAAAGTTATTTATGCTTTTTCTATTTCTCTGATCTATTTTTTTTTGCAAACCATTACCATAGAAGAGATTTTAAAATGAAAAAGGAGAACCGGTTATTCTTTTCATAGAGCATGGAATTGACCTACTGTTAATTAAATTGTTTTTATTTGCAAAATAAAACAAATCCGTCAGTAGAAAAGCGTATGGCAACTGAAAACCTTGTGAAGTCCTCTTAATTGGAGGAAATTTTTTAGACACGAATTAATGGAATAATCCAGTTGCCAACGTAACTGCTAAGTCGCCATCACCTCACATCAAAAGCAGGTCACAAATAAGACGTTGTGAAAGCACCAGAAAATTGTTCACTTTCGAGTAAATAGATTTTCCTTCGGTAATAGGTGGGTTTATTATTTTCCCCGGAATAAGATTGCGCGAAGAAACATAATACCACACCGTTGAAGAAATAAATTGGGCCTTCAAGAAAATATGATGTTATCGTACGGAAAGAGATTGGATTTTAAAGATAAGAACCAATTATGCTTTCATCGTAATATTTCTTGCAATTAGAACCATACAAAACAGTTAAACGTACTTTTGTTGGTAATGGTTACGGGATATTTCACTTTTTTTGTTTATTACACTATTCAACAGGCTAGAGCCCAGTTACGGAATAAGGAATACAATCAATATCAATAAGGAAAATAATTATCAATAACGAAAGAAAAATAAACATAAAAAGCAGATAATAATATAAACAATGATACATAAGTACATGAAGAAAACATTAACACGAGGAAAAAGGGGAATTTAAATAGTTAGGCTCATGAAAATAAATGGAAAGTTTAATGTTCTTAAATCTGTATTGATACAAACGGAAGCAAAGGAACATAACAAGAGTGAATACAAATACATTGGAATAAGAGAAATATTATCTCTTTACTTATTATTAGTGATATTAGTTGTACACGTTCAGTTAGATGCGTTTTGTAAGTTAATTGCGGAAGCCAGTATGTGGGTTGAAGTTAGTTATTTTTTAGAGAAAGATTGCTCTAATACGAGGAACAAATATTGGGAATAAATTTCTTCAGAAACAGGCGTCAAATCATGGCTGACAATTATTAGGTCTTCTTTTACATCGTCGATGGTGATTTTCGTTATTTCCAATCGTGCCTGCATACGAGCCAGCCAATCCAAGAATCGGTACCAACCATATACTTATAAGCAGTTTTACTAATAAATCTATGGTACCAATTTAATCATCAAGTAAGTTGCATCGGGTGCATAATTTTTTTTCCTTCTCGACTAAAAATGTTTGCCTTTTTCGTACTGAATTTCTGTTTTTTATAAAAGCATTTAATTTATAAAATTTGCCAATATCCTAATCTTGTTTAACTTTACAAATACTTTTTATCATTGAATATTCGTGTTTGCTCTCTAAAACTTGAACATTTCTAAAAAATATGCTAAAAATACTTCCCCTTTTGTTGATTTTGTCTTTTTAGTATTACACCAATCAATAAAATGGGAGTATTACTTCTCATATTTTTTTTTGACTTCAAGGATAGCAAATTCAAACTTATAAATGATACTGCAGGAAAAACTACTCCTCAAGCTAATGCCCCGACCGACATTGAATTACACCTGCAGTATCTATGTGAACAACCAAGAACCCGTGTCGGTTACACCACCAGACATAGACCGGTTCCAGACTTGTTAGCCCTCATCAGTATACCATAGGTGAGATGACCGACAATTGAATTGGCTGTTCCTACATATGTATGTTCATATTTAAACCGAGTGCAGGTGAGATATAAGTAATATGGTGGTGGTGTTCTATGTCAAGAAGTTCTTCATCTTCAGCAAATTAGTGAATATTAACAAACAGAAATCTAATTTCTAAGAAACATCCTGATACTGTAGAAATTAAGTTTAAGAAGTTTAATTTAAATATTCCGTTCTGTAGTCGCAAAATTTTATATTTTAAAGCTTTTCCAGCATTTTAAGTGATCACCAGAGCTACAAATGATGTTTTATTTTCAGATATCCACATAACAATTGAAAGTTGCAATGGAAAACTCCCGAAGTTTTCTTATGCAAAGCCAGAGGAAGGAAGATCGTTACCAATTTGCGTTCACTGAGAAAATGCGCTTAAGCGTGGGACTTCGAAAACAGCACAAGTTGCTTAAAATGAGATGCACTGCTGCACTTTTTCAATACGTCTTCGTTTTTACGGCTCATTCATTTTTATTGGACCAATCAAAACGGCTGAATTGAATCAAGCTGCCGATTTCAGCAGGATGCTGAAAGCAGGAAGAGGTAATAACATTGAAATGACACAACAATGTAAGCGCAGATACTTTTTATAGAGCGAGAACAAATACAATATGTTTGAAAGTAAGAGTTTGTAAATAACAGTAGGTACAGGGTGGTCACACGAAAATTGATCCCCCTTTTTGTCCGTTATTCTTCGCGAAACAAAAAAGATGTAACAAAGAAAGTTGTAGGAATTTTCATATATTTTTTAACGTATATACTACAAAAACAATTAACGTCGATTATTCGGCAGGTATGAGTTGTTGTTTACTTGTAGAATTATTTTAATGTACACCAAAATATTTTCCGTGGTTTGTTTTTACACTGAAAACTTTCTAGACGGGTCTGCTTTGCCAGTTGACAAATGTGCGAGGTCTAGATCCATCTCCAAATGTTTTTATATGAATAATACTCGCAGTCGACAAGTTGGGGGGAAAACATTATATCGTCGTAAACGATAGATGTAGAAAAACCGAAACAGCTCGAAGAAATTCTCGAAGTTTATGAGAAAAATTATGACAGATAAAGTCCGTCTGACGGACCGGGATATAAAATACTTTTACCGTTTTAACTTTAACGACACAAATGAGATATGTAAGTCAGTTTAACGGAATTGTACACGTGATTGATAGATTGCAATAAATATTAGCGATAAAGCAATTTCGATCGACTTTCCAAAGTAGGAATGTCATATAAGAGAGTATTGTTAGATCTTCAGTGAAATTATAAAAGGAAATCTAATATATAAAATTAAAAAATACATACAACCCTTAATTTTTATCCCTCTATCACAAGCCATTATTTTTTAATAACCATTTTAGTAATTTAATCATTTTTAACCCTGGTCGATAACTGATCGATTATCACTAGATCAGTTATCCCCGCCAGGCATCTACCGGTGTCACTTCTCACCCAGTAAACAGCACGGAGTAGGGATGAGAACGAAGCCGGTCTCCCATCTCTCTCACAATAAGCCTTCTCTCACTCCCTACACAGTTTTCGACCATTATTATTGTGTATGAATCGAGCGTAATAGTGACGTTTACAATTATCATTTTACCTTCTAAGTGTAATTCTCAAGTAAATTTATTATTAATTTGCTGGGCCATAATTATTTATTTCCTATTTTATCAATAATTAATAAAATTATTAATTTTAAGTGTAGTTATCATTATTAGTTAATTAAGTGATCTACATAACCTCAAAAGTACGCAACACGTGTCACCAGCTCCCGCCAACAACGGCTATTATTTTACTATATGGCTATTTTTTTGTACATTGAACAATGCCAACAAGACGTAAAGGGGCTAATTTAGGCCGTCAAACAAGTAAAATTGCAGGCACGCGAAATAATTCAAAAAATGAATGTTTCGTGTTTTGTTATTCTTATAGGTCGTCATCGTTCACAGTGCTCCATTCCTCTTTTAGTCATATACCACATCTCCACACACTTACAATAAGTTAGTTATTTTTTATTTAACTGCCAAATTATTCACTAGAAATAATTCATATGGCAAAACAACGTTTGCTGGATCACCTAGTGTTTCTATAACACTGAGAATACCTAAAATAGTTTAAAATTCAATTTATTTTGGCAGTTCCTTGAGCGTTTACTTAGTTGAAGTTAAATTGTTTGCTTTAAAATTTATAATTAGATTTATGATCAATTACGGCATTATTACTCGCTTTTTGAGTTTGGGAATGGATGTTTTTAAGTATAAGAAATCATAATCTGTTGTGTATTTTGACGTATTCTCTAGAGGGCGCCACATCCGTTATATTTATGATGTACATATGAGCGTAACTTTTTTATCCCTAACATTATCACGCTTTCTATTAAACAATCTTAAACCTACATTGTTTTTAAGGAAAAAAGGTATACTGATCATTAGTCTTAGAAATTGACAATTTTCGAGATAATAGATTTTCAACAATTAGCTGCATAATTCCTTGTACAATATTTTGAACGTAGAAAAAAAAAATGAAGAATAAATGTAGTTTTAAAATTATTACCTACTACTTCTTTTCCTTTTTTATTCTAAATATATACATACTTATAGCTTTGTCTCATATCTACAGGGTGTCCAGAATATGAATGTCAATGTTGAAAGAGATTCTGCATCTGACCAAGTAATAAAAAACCTGATAAAAATGTCCAAAACGAATAGTTTTTCTACAGATATGTTTCAAAATTAAAATTGGTTACAATAAAATTCAAATGTGTTACGAGATTAAGATAAGCCTTTTTAACATAATTTTCCCAAAAAATCCTTCAACTGTAACGTGCGACAACATTGCAATCAATCCATCATTAGTTGTTGTTAACCTCAAATTGGAGCAAAATAGTTGTGTATTGTACATACTTCATATTGTAATTAGTGCGTTTCATTTTTTGTACCTAGTGTTTTGTTGATGTTTGGGAACGTACAGAAACAAAAATGAAACATTTTGGGAATTATGAGCTGCATGACATGTTACGGCGAAGATGAAGAAAATTCTGTAGGTACCAAATATCAATATGAAGAACCTTATAATTTAAGTATACAAGTCAATAAACATTTTTATTCACAATCACTAGCAGAATAATGAAAAAATAAACCTATAATAAATCAAATTTAATTTATTCACTTATTAACGTTTACATTTATAGTAACAAACATTTCGTTTTTTGTTTTATCACATTTAACTTCCTTTCCGTTAATAACAACCCTTGTAGCATTGTTGTCATCATTTTCGGAACGCATAACATCTGCTGAAGATTGTGAAGAATTTGCACAAGTTATGGATGTCTCTTTTTGCAAGGAACAGCTATATTTTCCTTGAATTTTGCCTGCTGTAAGTTTGTGTTTCATTGAGTACTAAGAAATATCAAGTCGTGCGAATATTTTTTTTATTAAATTCCAATAATTTCGATCACAAATATGATTATGATGTGATTATGGATAAAACGTTGTATTGCATTAATGCTACTTAAAACACATACAATAAATAACTATAAAAAGTGTAGATATTTTTTTAAATTGGTAGACACTTTTGAGACTTTTATGCACAAAAATTTGTACATGATTTATGCAGAAATTATTCTTACTATTTCATATATTATATAAACTATTTACAACATAAAGCAATATAGTATATATAAAATATTTGAGAATTCATAATAAAAGAAACATTTTATGTTTTTTATGCGATGAATAACATCTCTTTTGTAGGTATTTATTATCTTTTCGGGAATTCCAAATTAGATTCGAAGACTAACAAAGAAAATATATTTTGTAAGTATTTGGTATTTTTTCTTTTTTTTTTTCTTTATCATCAAAATAAACCTGGACTATAAATATACTTGTCCAAACAGAGCACCGTCATTTCGTAAAGAAATAAATTACTAACCCTGTTGACGCAAAAGCTTTTTACTTATTTTCTTCCAGGTCAAATCAGAAATAATACTTCATATTGTATCGATTTCCTCTTTACGAGCGCTCCACGAACCACATATCGAAACATTAGCCGTACAAGTAAATACGCGTATCCCCCATTAAACTTTTATGAAATTTTGATCAGGCAATTATTCCCACAAGTAAACTGAAAAGGTGATCGGGAGGCTATTTATAAATGGGCATAAACGTCGAAATAAACTGTGCTGGTATTGATTATCTTGAAAACAAACATTTCCGTACAGTTGAATGTAAGGACTAAATGTAGCAGCCGATTCATTAAAAATGAAACATGAGTCCTAAATATACTGCCAATTTAGTCTATAAATAAGAATGGAATTGATCAATCAGGCATGGATAGTGCCGTATTGCGCAAGGGCTAATTTAAACAAAATCTTAGTAATTCGCGAAATTTATGAACCAGTAGATATAGTTTCGTTATCCCATTTTTCAGTTATTAATGAAAATGTCGAAAAAATCACGGTTTTCTGCCTACAAAATTGATACCTCTCACTTTAATTGATAAAAAAATTAAAAAATGTTACTGTCGATAAGTCGAATTGTTGTCTTTAGTACTGTGGAGGTCATTTCTTTCAAAAGCTGTTTTTTTATTTTTAAGCAAAACAGAAGGGTGTGCTATCTCTGTAAATATTGCGTTCTTAAAAAGAAAAAACTGACAGGTAGTAAATAACTGCGAACAATAATCTTAAAATATTTGTTAAAATAATACAGTTATAAAGGTCTGGGTATCTGATCAAACTCTTCGGAAATATTAGGAATTTTGTCTTATTTTTAATCTGCCTGCTTTAGTGATAAGTGTTACAGCAAAAACATTCTTGGAAAATATGTTTTCAAAATTGTTATAAGGCAGTAAGTGATACAATTATATTATCCTTAATGTTTTGTAGAAATAATATTTTCCATTATGGTTTAAGCGATTTGAAATGTATCGCAAAATAAACAAAACTTTAGGAAAGATCTGACTGATTGTCACACTGTGGTAAGTATAAAAGGAAACAGATGTTAAAAAATATAATAAGTTTCGATCGCGTGCAATCAGTTAGAACGTAGAGAGCAAAAACAAGATGTTTCAAACAAATTGTTTCACAAGTAAAAGATGACTTTGAGGCTGAAAGAATTAATGGTTTATGTGAAATTCAATTGTGACAAGTGACAAAACGTACTGCAGAGTAATTATTTTGCACATTGGTAATGAAGATGGTTTTCTGGACGGATGCATGAAATGTTTTTTTGGCAAATAGGGATCGGCTAATTCTAATTTTCACTTCTTCAAATTACATAAATAATTTTATAGTAAATAAATATTTGAAAGTATGGTTAGATAATCTTCTTTTTAACAATGATAATTTTATAAAATTTCTTTTTTTTATTTACTTCAACAAACCATTACTCTTGAAATACCGTAGGGAACAACAAAATTACGACTAGTTAAAGTGAGAGGTATCAAATTTGTAGACTGAAAACCATGATTTTTTCAACATTTTCATGAAAAAATAAACGATGGGATAACGATTCTAACTGAAATTTTAACACCTAGTAGAGTAATAATAAGGCTATATCCTATTCTATATCGTCCAAATTTCAAATTTTTTCGCCCCTACGTTTTCCTAATATCGGCTTCCAAACTCAGGGGTCTATTTCATATATTTCGATACTAGTGTGCTCGTAATGTTTCAAATTCAGATGAATTGTTTGGTTCGAACTTCTTGGGGGATCGAATGCGACCTCTACAAGCAATTGTGGTACATAATTTTGTCTGGGATAGAACGCGAGAAGCCCCATGTCGTCAAAAGACTGTGTTTACAGCGTCTGTTTTAGTTCAGCCACCCCATGAAATATCCATCTTTTATTAAATGGAGAAAATTGGCAGCGCAATATGTAATACAGAGAAAAACATCCTTATATGACTCACAACATAACCTTGTTATAATTACTTGGCATAAGCTCTATAAGAAAAAGTATGCTACACACTTCCATGTATTTAGTTATCGATTTTCGATTTTCAATTCAATTTTCCACTGCTTACAGAGTTTTGGGTCTACGGGAACTGAGGGGAAGTTTATGCAGCGAAATATCAAAAGTAGTTATAGTAAGAGGAGCACTGAGGAACAGCACAGATTTTCCGAGATTTTGTGCAAATATTCTTGGGCATTTATTGCATATTTGTACACTTTTTGTAACTAAGTAAAGTACAATCTCAAGGCAGTTTGCAAAATTACTAATGAATACAGAAAATTTCCACTCCAGCTACACATACAAAACAAATTTGTTGGATTGTTGTTCACCCCCATATTGGTTTTATTACAAATTGTCTTATACAGATTTTGAACTTCAAGACAAAATTACATTATTTTAAAACTTCTGGTACTATTTATACAGAAAAAATATTTAAAAACACACAAAACTTCACACTCCTGCACAGCAGTTCCAACATCTATCAAAAGATGTCAGCCATCTATAAACCGTAAGAAGAAACAGTTGCATACAATATATTTGGAATGAACGTATACAACCAAAGCCCAAATATGTTGTTAGTTTAAGGTCGATATTCTGAGAAGAAGAGAGTAATATATTATACTTAACAAAATGTTTAAGTAAAATTGTCAATCTAAGAGGCACATTTTGTCGTCGTCTCTTCAAATGATGAATTATTGCTTCCTCTTGAATATTATCAGTTGGTAGAGAACGAGTATCATGGATCCATCCGGCCATCTGGTCAGTCTCTTTGGCACCATCAAAAGATAATATTCAATATCCTAATATTAGCAGCAATGGTAGTGTCAATAACTTTTAAAGTATTGATACCACCAGGATGCAGTAGAAATTATTCAAATTAAGCAGAAAAACACTATCTTTGCTAGAGAGTGGATGAAACGATCTCTGGAAGTACCGCCGGACAGTTAGATCCCCTTTGGGATTCAGATGATTTCTAGTGCATGCATTTTTAACCTGGTGGTATTATGCCCGACTTTAAAGATATACAACACCTAAAAGTAAGTAGATTTATCTGCATTTGTAACGTGTGAGTATTCTTTTCCTAATTAAAAATAAAATATATAGTACAACAAAGAGGCAATATGTATCACAAACCACATTATAAATTGTCAATATTTTGTTTTAACTAAGTATTTGATACAAATTAAGCCTTTCTTGGTTGTCATACAGTACTGTAGTTGGTTGTCTTGTAGTAGTGAAGTACAGTATTTTGGATCAAACGTTGTTTATTCAAAGAAAAGGGTATTCTGATATGTAACATTTGCTCTTTCGGATATAGACAAAAGATTTTAATTGTAGTATGTACAATTTGTTGGAATAATCATTACACTCTATCAAAATAATTTTGTGTGATTTTAAATGTAGTATGTACAATTTGTTGGAATAATCATTGCACTCTATCAAAATAATTTTGTGGTAAATTAAATTTTTGATAAATATTTTGTTAGATCTCTATTGGTGAGTGGGACAACTAAGACCTAATGCTAAAACTTGAAAGTATATTTTATTATGAATATTTTGGCATGTTAAAATAAGATCCCAGATAATTTACTGGTGACAAAAAATGATACATTTTGGCGCTGTTCTGCGAAAAATGTTTGTAATCCTTTATTTATTTGGAAGGTATTAAATAAATGGAGGTAGCATTTTTAATAAACGAGCAAATATCATTTGACAGTAATTAACAACTGCTGTTACCTTCAAAAAAAGACGACGCCTTCAGAAATGGCCATGAACATCTAGATCCTGCGTTCGCGTTTTGCGGGCATCATTTTCTAAATTCCAGCCAATCATTTCGCGCACACGTGCCCGCAACAATCGAAAAACAATTTTCCTATATTAGGCTAATATCGCGTCTAATAGCAGCGGCCGTTCTATTTCGGGAACAATAGCATCGCCCCATAATTCAATTTAGAAACTCAAGACTGCAATTCGACCTGGGAAGTTCATGTCGTCGAATCCAGCCAAGGAATTAATTGATAAATAGAGGGTAGACGGTTCTGGCACGGCTGATCCCGATATAATATGAGGAGGCGGATGTTATCCATGAAATTTCTGGATAACATGCCAATGCGGCCAATAAACATGGCAAATGCGGTATTACGAACGCTATAAAGGGTATGTTGAACTCGAGTCATGAGTTGTTCTCTGTAACTCGTGCTGGAAATATAGAAACTAATACCATTTAATGACTTAAATTCTGTAAAGTGCCGTTTTGCGCTGAAGACTGACGTCGGTAACGGTTATTGGCGGATAAAAAATCTTATAATCACCGAGGGATGCACTTAACTGCATGAAGTCGAGGATTTATGCCAGACGTTTTGTTGTCGTTAGTTTAATTTCAATATAGAACTGGGGTAAAAGTTTGGTCCAGTTCTGAATTATAATAGAGTCGGTTTCCATTTTTTACTAGTTGATTTAAAAGTATCTTACATAAAACTAAACGTATTCGTTTTTGGATATTTGTGCCGACGTTTTGCTGTTATTAAATCAACTGCTACTGGCACTGCCAACGTAGCAATACAATAAAATGCCAATACGAATGTAATAGGATTATTTTGCATTTTTTCATGAAATTTTACCGAAAAGCTGTAGGAGGCAATGACGTTATGCGTCGCGTTTGTATAATTCCAATTTGACTCTGTATACTTCGAAAATACTTATCAGATCCACTTCAAATTTTCTGAGTTAACCATCCAACAAATGTTTTATAAAAATTGGACAAATAATGTAAATTGAGGTTTGGCCGAATGACTCTGTTGGAGTTAAAAATCTTGAAAATTTAAGTACAAGAAACAATAATTCATCTTTCTATTGTAGATAAGAAACATAGCAGTTGTTAATATCGTAAGGGCATGCTTCTTATATATGATCGGTTATACAGGGTTATCTATGACTTAGTACAAATATTTTAAGAGGGGATAGGGAATTAATGGAATCACCCTTCAAAAAAAATCCAAACTTATTTATAAAGCCAAAAAAAAAATATTTTCAAAACTATATTAAATCCCTATTTATCGCCGTCACTGACCTTCTGTCAGCCGCGAGGTTAGGTATATTCTGACAGTCAAAGGTGTCAAATATAGTGACAGGTCCATTGACACGTGTATCAATTTAAGCCGCTTTGAAAGAAAAAAATATCTTTACAAAATGTAGATTATTATTTAATGATTTAATGAGAAATACGGTATGGTAGCACAGAGAGGCAGCGCCTGCCTTACTAATATTTATTTCCAAGATTAATACTTGGAGAGATATTAAGAATGTTGAATCATCTTCTGTGTTCTTACTTGTTTAAATTAAAGATTTTTGTACTTCCTGTGGACCTCTCCTTCCCTCGATCGTTCTTTTTGTGTAAAGCGGGGTACCTACTTGGTTTGGCGGTCTTGACCAGGTCGATTACTTACGTCGGGAAAAAGCACAAAGGATAACAACAAAATACACGTAAATGTACACAAATACATAAAAACATTACCACACGTTTACCGCCACGGCATAAAACAGCTGTTCAATGTGGTTCAAAAAGTATTCAGCAAAATATTTTGTATACTCGGGAAACGTCTTTGAGGCTACCGCACGATAATATGCACTTGTCACACTCCCATAAATCAGCACCTTATCCGTCATCTAGGCATTTGAATACGACATGTTTGTAAATACACATAAAATACGCGAAAAATTAAATTTGTGATAATCAAGTACTGAAAAATTATTTCAAACTAATCAGAGTACCGTAACCGTAAATTTACGTTATTTGACATCTACAGACGACATCTGACGACATCTGTCACTAATATAAGGTGCACTCACGCCGATAAATATTTAATCTTCATGTGTTGTTGTGTAATTAAATTCTGTTAATACTAATAATGCAACAATATTAACAGTAATCGACGATGTTTGCATAAAATAATTAGTAATATTTTAAACTATCACATCCCAAGATGTTTACAGTGTTCTGTAAAAATGATCCAAAGATTATAACTAACTTCGCATTCTGGATGGTTTGGAGCATGGAGGGTATCCAATTAGCAATGCAGTATGGCATAACCTAGAACTTACTGTTACTTTAAATCAGGTAAGTGACTAATTTTAAACGTGTTATAGTAATTAAATAAAGTATTTTATGTCGGATATGTTAGTGGATAATTATGATGCATCTGCAAGGAGTGAAAATGTAGTTTGGCAGTGTGCAACGAAAGAACGAATACAAAATACTGCAACTAACCGGATTAGCTGTTGTCTACCAGGTACTTAGACATTATTATTATTAATACAAATGTTTCGTTTCGTAGTTTCTACACTTGACAATGTTGGAAAAACGACCAGTAGTTGACATATCTAGCCATCACGGATGATGATAGATTGTCATAGGCGCCGACTTTCCGTGGGAAAAGAGGGTTTTGCCCCATTTTTTAAACATCGAGCTAGAATTCCGAAATAAATTTTTTATTGTCTTTTAGACCTTCCTGAGCACGTGGTTAAAATTTTTGTACTTAGTCATAGTTAACCCTGTACAAAACAATGTTTGCGATGGAAAACATTATTAAATATAGTCTGAAATACTTATCCGAATTGATAACTTATGGAATAAGGGGTTTGGCTTATAAATGGGTTCGCTCCAATGCCCTGTACGGATGGCTGTATCACAGAGATCAATTTTGGTGTAGTGCTTTTTCTTTTGTATATACATAAATGATTTGGATTATGTTTCATCAAACACATGATGCACCATTTACGCTGATGACACCTTAGTTACTTCAAACGATAGAGATTTACACCATTTTATTAGATGACTTAATAAAATTGTTTTTGGAAAATCATTAATATTTTCACACGAATTGAAAAGAAATTGGATTACTTTCGATTTTACCATTGGTCTTCCTATAGACAAAAATTTGAATTGGCTATTCACTGTGAAATATTAACAAACAAGCTCTCCATTTTTATTTGTTTCATAATTTAAGATCAGTCTTGAGTAATGAACAACTTCACTGTTTATACCACCCACAAGTTAAATCAAATTTTAGGTGCCAGAGGTCATCTCTGTTTATTGGGTAATTCCTACATTATAGTTAGGTTTTTGTCATACACAAAATGTTAAGAAGCATAGATGGAGTTCACAGCTTTTATTCATGTAGATAAATTGTTATTGTTGTTTGCTTTGTGTACTAACTTTACTTTCAGTTTGTCATATGAAGAAGCTCATAGAAATCAATAAAATGTATTGCTTTTCAGAAATACAATAATCATTGCTTAACTTATAATTTTGAGCTTTGCAACTGATATTTTATTAGATGGAAGATGAACAAAAAGAAGCGAAAAAGTGTGTGTATGTAAAGCACAAATTTATTTCAGAGAAACATACTGTATATTGCTAAGGCATCTCCAAAAACCAATACAAAGATATCCGTTGTGGTCAAGATTTACTTTTATAAAACTATTTTTTCGAAATTTCAGAATGTGTTCAGAAAGAGCGTTAATTAAAATGACATTAAAACGTGACACAAAAAAATAGAGACAAATAAGTTTTTGTTGTATGTAAAAATGTATTATTACGCCTACGCTAATATTAGAATGACGTGGCATTGTGAGAACAGTCATTAGAAATTAGAGCGTATATTAAAAAAATAATAATAAATTAGTTCTAGGAAAAGCAAAAGTTAATTTTAACCCAACAGACAACACAAGAATGCCGTGACATTATCATTTATCCTTTTTATGAACACCGATGTGACAAAGCTGCTAGGGACAATACAAGTGGAAGTGAAGTAGATTGTTTAATTACCTGTTTAATTCCTTATTATGAGGTGTATGTTTATTTCTATAAAAAAGTGCAATGTGGCCTTTCTGTTATTCTAATGCTAACATCGCAAGAATAATAAAATTATGATACCGTTTTGCAGAACAATTCGGGATTTTTTGACTTTATGCCGTATAGTAGATATTTTTATGGCAAAAAGTAGATTTTTCTGAACCCAAAAATTATATATACAGGGCGATCAATTGAGAACGAAACAGAGCCATTTTCAGGAACTGCGTCAAGATTGTAAAAAAACGCTCAGACCCGTTGATTTTAGATTAAAAGGAGACATTCCTTGCTGGTATTTTTAACTCCGCCACTTTCACCCCCAAGCAAGGGTAGGCATCACTCCAAAATATTTATATGGCATTGAGGTTTGAGTAATATTTATTTTGAAAGCTCTTACAATTCTCTTTACAACAGACTTTAAATTTTATATCTAATATATAAAATTCTCGTGTCACAGTTTTAGACGTCATGCTCCTCGGAAACGGCTTGACCGATTTTTATGAAATTTTATATGTATATTCAGTAGGTCTGAGAATCGGTCGTAATCTATTTTTCATGCCCCTAAGTGATAGGGGTGGTCCACCCCAAACAATTTTTTTATTTTTTGGACAAAATTTTTTTATTTTTATTTTTTTATGATGTGGCATTAAAAAATACATACAACCCTTAATTTTCATCCTTCTATCACAAACCCCTATTTTTTAATAACCATTTTAGTAATTTAATCATTTTTAACCCTGGTCGATAACTGATCGATTATCAATAGATCAGTATCCCCGCCAGGCATCTACCGGTGTCACTTCTCACCCAGTAAACAGCACGGAGTAGGGATGAGAACGAAGCCGGTCTCCTGTCTCTCTCAAAATAAGCCTTCTCTCACTCCCTACACAGTTTTCGACCATTATTATTGTGTATGAATCGAGCGTAATAGTGACGTTTACAATTATCATTTTACCTTCTAAGTGTAATTCTCAAGTAAATTTATTATTAATTTGCTGGGTCATAATTATTTATTTCCTATTTTATCAATAATTAATAAAATTATTAATTTTAAGTGTAGTTCTCATTATTATTTAATTAAGTGATCTACATAACCTCAAAAGTACGCAACACGTGTCACGAGCTCCCGCCAACAATGGCTATTATTTTACTATATGGCTATTTTTTTGTACATTGAAGAATGCCAACAAGACGTAAAGGGGCTAATTTGGGCCGTCAAATAAGTAAAATTGCAGGCACGCGAAATAATTCAAAAAATGAATGTTTCGTGTTTTGTTATTCTTATAGGCCGTCATCGTTCACAGTGCTCCATTCTTCTTTTAGTCATATACCACATCTCCACACACTTACAATAAGTATTCACTAGAAATAATTCATATGGCAAAACAACGTTTGCCGGGTCACCTAGTTAAGATATATATTTATCGAGTGTTAACAATCTTCTCTATACTTTATTTTACATGTTGCAATTTTTTTTTATTGTCTGCCAACTTTTATTTTAGTATACATTCTATACATGGTAAAAATTAGACTATAATTATATAATTTGTAAATCTTTTTGTTATTCAAAATTCTACACGAAACGGTACTACTACTAGTTATTTAATAACTAAGAATTCGGCGTCATATTTGTGGCCATCTATAAAAGTTCGATGTGACAGGAAAATGACTCTTTTTCCAATATCCACACACACACACACAATAAAAAGTGATACTCCGAACAGCAGTCCGCAAGTTCTATTGACATGTTGGTATTATTCGATTCCTTGTTTTCTTTCCAAGTTTAAGACACTCCGGGGCTTCTATTGTGTCGGTTGGGAACGTCTTTTTACATCGTACAGTCTTTAAAAACTCGTCGCATGAGTCTTTACACAATACTCACAATAATACAGATAATTTGTCAGTATTTGTAAGAATCAAATAGTAAATGAATAAAAGATAGATCAGATATGATAGAAATAATTGTAGGCTATAGAAATAATTTTGTCAATCAATAATCAAACTACTAAATTCTAATAAACCTACTGAAATTAATATCCATATTGAATAGGATTTATAAATTAAACATCTCCTTACTTATTTTTATAGTTTTTGTGTTAAATTGGGATTTTCTTTTAGTCAGAAGACACTTGTAAATACCTATTTTAATTTAAACATAAGCTGCATTGGATTCTCTTCATATTTTTCTAGTAAAAATCTTAAATAGACATTTTATAAGTCCATATAAAATTTTAAATATTTGAAATCAAAAGAATAAATTTGAAGACTTGTTTACACATTCTGTATAATTAGTAATCAAACTTTAAATTATCTAAAATTTAAAAGAAGCTAGTTAATAGGTATATAACAAAACAAATGTTTTACTTTGTTGTAGGTACCTACAAAAAACTAATTTTTTAGAAACCAAAACATTCCATTTTATTATTCATCTTATATAATAATGATAATAATAATAATAATAATAATAATAATAATAATAATAATAATAATAATAATAATAAATACATATTACTTCGTTCTTTAATAGTTACCTACATTACTTGAAAAATCTAGTTGCTCATTTTAGAACTTGCCGTTGTATTTTTACACCTTTCACTTCAGCATTGACAAATTGATGATTTCTATTAAAATATTGATGATTGAAATTTAATTATGAAATTTAATTTACCATCGATAGATTAGACGAATATGCTTTTAAATTACATGTGAATTTTAAAGATAATTAGATTTTGCTAATCTGTTTAACACAGAAAAGACTTCGCCCGAATTCGAGGCGGAAAAGCACCAAGAAGTTGTAGGAGGGAATGACGTCACACCTCGCGCCAATGTCACCTCGTCAACTACTTATCAGACCGACCTCAAATTTTCTGGGTTGAATGCAAAAAAATAGACAATTAACGTAATTTGACGTTTAACCAAATTGCACTGTAGGAGGTTATGGAAAGAAAAGATGTAAGGCTACAATTTTATTAAATTAAGATCATTTTTCGTATGCCATGTTCTAACCCTCAAAAAAAACATAATTATCCTCGTAATGATTATACTATACTTCATTATAGTATTTAATTTATGGAGAAATGCTAATTAATTTTCAGGTAGTTTGTCATACTCATTCATGTAATTTACATTATCATGCAAGAAAAAGCCCATAGTTGTGGCTGCTGATGTCAGTGTTTAAAATAACTGACAAAATAAAATTAACTCAAACTTATCTTTTATTCAATATAAAATATATTTAGTAGCATCATATTAATCTTATTTAAAATAAATTTAGGTAGTATTTATACAGAAATCATAAAAGTTATGTAAGATTCTATTTAAACTATGATCTATTCAAATGAAAATTTTTCAGTGAAATGAATGATACAAGTTCTTATGCTGGTATCTAGGTGTCAGTTATTTTAATTTTCTGAACCCAGTACATTTTAGGATAAGATAAGCACATTTTAAGCACTGTGAATAGTATCTAGTCGAGTCATTTATGGAAAAATAGGTTTTCTCATATTAAACGTATATTGCAACCATTTGTTGCCTGTTGTTAATTATTTCTCCTTCGACAATATTATTAATATTACCAAATTTCTCTGTTTCTCCTCCCTCTAAATATGTACTAGGTACGTGATGTGAGCATTATTACGCGATTTTAAAATTTTCTGTACATTAAATTATTAAAACAATGTTATCTCACACCAATAATATTTTACAAAATAAAATACTTACGCTTACTGGAGTTTTTCCGAAAGATTCGCTTACCTGGAACAAGAAAAACAAATAATTTGTTTGATGAAAGAAAAACAAGGAACCGACAAAAAATGCTATTTGCTTCTGTAAATATTATGGTAAGTTATGGTTTATATGACTCTATACTTGATCTTGGATAAATATTATGAAATGTTATATTATTCCGCTTTTGTCCGTACTTTTCAATTATGCTCTTAATGGAAAATTATACAGAATGTATTTATCGTTGTAGGCTTTATTTTAAATAGTAATATTTAATGACTTATCCTGACTGCATGTGTAAAAAATATAAGGGAAATAAATTATAAGAAGTAATTTTGTTTTCCATAATACATTTATTTCTTAAAACAAAATTTCACGTTCTCTAGAAACCGTTAAAACTATAAAATTTAAAATTTTAAAATATTTCCCCTCAGGATATATACTAATTGAACAGTAAATCTCCTAAATCAAATGTCTACTTTAAAAAGATCATTTGTGATATGTACAAATGTATTACCAGAATTTGATATATTTATTCAAAGGTTAAGGAAAACTGGAATAAAACTCATAATTTGGAATTCTGACACCAGTAGCATGTTTTAAGTTTAACGAAAATTTAAGGTTCAAAATGCATATCCCCAAATTTTCACATAGAATTTTTTTAAACAATCGATATAGTTGTCAAATTCTGCTATTACTATTTAAGTAGTTATAAATGAATTTACATTAATAATAGTTTATTTTTGTGCTTTATATTTGGATTTTTATACAACTGAACAATAATTGTCACTCTTATTAAAACAGGATTGTATTCCCAAATTATGCATATAACACCATTTTAATATAAATCTGAATAAAACCCATCTAATAAAAAACCGGCTAGTGTATGGCCACTTTAAGTCACAGGTCCGGCTTAAGAGAAAATTTCATCAGTTCAAATATTATTTTATGTTTCACAAAAGGATGTGTTAAGATACAACTACTTGATTGTATTCATTATTCATTACATGTCGCGATATAAAATTAGGTGTACTTTATTTATATTAAAATAAATAGAATTTTATTCATGCCAGCTAATTGACATAAACATCCCATTATTTACCTGGAGAGGCTCGATTCTTGAGTTTAGTGGAACACATTCCCTTAGGAAGTGAAATTCTCATGAGAAAATGCAGATCTGTATTCTTGACCATTCTCATTGTAATAATTTTCCATAAAAAAACTGTGGAATTATTTCACATGGTTTTTGATAATGGAATATAAAGCTTCAATAATTGTAAATGTACACATAGATAATATGCTCAGGAATTTTTTAAGTTTTTAACAGCTTCTGCTGCAGTAAGTACGCTTGCGCCGCAGCTTTCTATTGGCTGCGACGAATTGACGGATCCACCTGTTTCATTTCTAGAGCTATCATGGGCGGGTATATCGTTCGGACGGGCAAAATTTTGGGTATAATTTTTTCGCTAATTCGATTATGAATGTAACTAATTTTATTAGTGATTTTGTGTTCTTAAGAATAATTCAAACTCAAACTGCAAAGAGTTTAGAGCGCGAGGTCAAAATATGAGTGTAAGTGATGTTGAAATGTGTATTTCATGAACAAAAATGTACTTGAGTATCATATATGTATAGTGCAAATAAAAAAGTAGTAAAGAAGTACATGTGCGTGTTGGAGAAACGTCTCGGCCTATGAATCTTAGACTTGAGGAACATAAAAATTATATAAAAAGACGGGAATTTGAAAAATCCAAAATTTGCGAACATGCTTGGGAAAACGGTCATTTAATTCAATGGGGTTCGGCCGTGGGACTCTTACACAAATCACGCGGGAAAGAAGAGAAACTCGGCGCCCGTTTTTTTTTTGGGTCGCTGAATCCAAATCTGGCATCGGCGAATACCCCACGGGCACCTGGTGCACCGGAACCTGGACGTGGACGTCATCTCCGAGAATTTTCCTGAGAAGAGTGCCAAAAACCACCCGGAAATCATAATAGGGGCGTTTTGTGGGGCGTTGAATCCGAATTTCACGTCGGAAACGACCCCCTGCTCTTAGTTTTTCCTCTTTCCCGCGTGATTTGTGGGAGAGTCCCACGGAGATGAAGTTCATCGTCGTTTCTGGGCGTCAATTTGGACATCATATTCGCGACCTAGAAAACCCCCGAGTACCCGATCTGGGTCAGTTCTGACACTTATTTATCAAATTTTGACATCTTCCAAGAGGCCTCTCAAATAATGCATTTTTTAAATGCATTTTTGGCTGCAGCAATGCAATTTCCGATTTGTCAGAAATTCCATGTCGCCACATTTTTTACAAATAATTTTTGGAAGAGAATGCAGAAAACCGCATTCCGATCCGTCCACCACAACTAGTTTTAGAACTTTTGGACTTTTTACTAGTTTATTGGCTCGACTATAAGTGTGTATCAAACTGTTAGTAAAAATCATTTAACATCTCTATGGAAGCAGATAAACAAATTTTAAACTGTCAAACTTGACATACGTTTAATATGTTTATTACTATTTTGAAAACGAAAACAGAGAGATTTTCGAAACGTCGAAAATACGGAAGTGCGCGATACTGATGTGATTTTTGTTATTATTTACTTTTCTAACTTTTTCAGTGTGAGATTTTTTGGTTAGGCAAACTTAGTTTCAAAAATAACCCTTGACTGATCCGTTTGGCGCAAGGGCTTATTTAATTAATATTTATTTTTTTCAGAAGCAGCCCCTGATAATGACGTTATCTGCGAGCGAAGTGCAGGCTTCAGTCATCGAACACCCTATACTTCCTATTCGTGATTCTTCAAATGTCATCGTGAGCCATTAGTTTCCAGCGTAGAGATGTTGTCACCGGTTCGTGTAACCCTTTGTAACACAACACCAACCAACGGTAAAAAATGATTTCATCCATTACATCAGCAATAAAAAAGGAATGATTCCGAGAATTATCCCCTCAAAAAAAAAATCATACATCAAAACAATGCTTTGTACAAACTAATTCCGCAGTCGGCTGCGCTTGTATTTTTCAATTTAGCTCGCGCGAATAGGTCAGGCGATGACACGTTGACTCACCGCTCAAAAATTAAAATGTCAAAATGCACTTCTTGGGCATAGCGGTAAACACTGCGGCTAACAATTATTGTTGTTAATGATCTATTTCGCTTTAAACATGACGTGCGGTGTTAATTCGCTTAGTTGTAATTAAAATAAATGGTTTCGCTAAGCTCTGCATTATTTTTTGTTGTAGGCGACTATGGCTATAGATAAAGCCTACGGTTCAAAACGTTCGATTGGATTAGCTGCGATTAAATCTGAATCATAGTAGGCTCGGGATACAGGGCCTTTCGATAATGGTGTTAGCGGATAATAGGGTCGTTTCTTTTATTTTATTTCCTTTTTGTCAAAATATACTAGAAAAAGGAGCAATTTCAATATTTCGAGGAATGGGAAGTATATTTTTAGTATAAATGTCGAGTAGGCGATCAATGAGCGAATACACAGCAAGCAAAGCTAAAAAAATTATTATATTGATGTACGATGCTGGAAAGAAAATCGACAAATAAAAATATATCACTATACACCACTGCCAAAAATCTAGAGGGTGGTAAAGAAGTACAACTGCAAAACGAAAAATAGTGGAAATTCGCGGAAGGAAGATGGTATTTTAAAAACGAGTTTTCGACAAAAAAAATTGGATTGCTATATCTTACAAGATGGAACTTTGCCTAAAATACATACAAGGGTGCTTTTAAGAATTATGCGTGACACATGAATTATGGTATGTGAATTTCCGTATAAATGAAATCGAAAAGAGTACACTGATAGAAAAATATCAAATAGTAATATGGCAAAGAAACTATTTAAAATAAATATTAAAAGGTCGGAATCTGAATCGAAGAATATATTAAATTATAACGAAACAAAGATACATGAAAGTCGATACGATATAATATAATAAGTGTTAATGTGTGCTCGTTATAGTATTAGTAACTAATAGTGAATAGTGTGTATATATAGTGCTATGTATTTTAATGCCTTTTGTCCTTATGGATGTAAAGTTCGCGAATATTTGAGCAAATTATTTAACGATACGAAAACTTTTAAGGAATTTGTCATTTTATATCATTTTCATCAGGAAACTATTATTGACTGTCATGGTAGATTGTCAGAAGCTCAAAAAAAATATATTAACACCACATAAGAATGAAAATAGCAATAATATTTGTACTGTTTTGGAAAATTTGTCAAAAGTTGATATTTTCCCGCTATAAATAATTAAAACAGAAGTTGCAAAATTCGTGCAAAAATCTGTGAATTTCGTGTCGATGAGGACACGGCTCAAGTGTGATATCCACGTAGAGTGAATCAGGTAGATGTAAGTGGGTGGTGGTGGGCCATCGCCGTCCAAAAGCACGGCATTCTAATTTGTAGAGATGATGGCACAGGGGGCACATTTATAGTAAATTGTTAATGTGCGAGGTTCAGTTGACGTCAATTTATTTTTGATAATTTTATGTGCTTTCAACTTTTCTCAAGTGGCACGCTTAGATAATCATGCAACGACGCTCTTTGGAAATACGTATAGTAATATTAAAAATATCTACATTAGAAAAATTCATATTAAAAGACTTACACATTCTATTAATTGAAGAATTCTGTCCAGATTGAGTTCTACAAAATGTTTTCTCATCACGGCGATTATTTAAAGAAATTATATTAAATTCCTTTTTGATGGCCACTAAAGTTTTAATGTTATTGCTCCATTGAATTTAAGAAACTTGTTTTAAATTGACTCAATTCTAGAAATGTAAATATTATATTGAGAGGGCCAAATTACAGAAGCACAACTTAATTTACTCTGCAAGTATGCGAAATACAATGTTTTTAATGCTTCAGGTGATTTTAAAGATCTGCTATTTCTTATAATAAAACCTAACTTTTTACTACGTTCTGCAACAACATAATCTATGTGCATGTTAAATAACATTCTACTATCATACCTAAGTCTTTAGTTACTTGTGTCAGATTAATTTGATTACAATTTTAGTCAAATGAGTATTTATCAATGCTCCTAATAAAAGTAATAAACAAGCATTTTTCTATACTAAGAAACAGTTTATTCGTATTACAATATGCAAAACATCTACCAAGATCGGTTTTAACAAGTAAACAATCAGCTAAACTATTTATTTCATCAGCATACATTAATAATTTACTATGATGGAAACATAAACGTATATCATTAAAATAGATGATAAAAAGCAGGGCCCCAAATGGGATCCTTGGGACACACCAGAAGTAGTAATGTAAGGAGCAGAATTAAATCCATTTAACGATACAACAAAGTAGACTACTATGCACACTCATCTGCATTAATTTGACAATATTATGATTCAACTTATCAAAAGATTTGCTGAAATCAGTGTACACGAAGTTTACCTGTATCTGAAAATCCAATACAGATAAATTATGTTCAGAGTATTTTATGAAATTGGACTCTATCGATATATTGACTAGAAATCCATACTCACACTAGACTTTACTAAAAAGAAAATTATATACTATTTTTTCAAGAATATATTTATTTTAATAATAGGCATATCATTAGTGGCACCATTCTCATTGCTATTTTTGAAAACAGAAATTATATAAACCTGGTTCCTAAACCGGGAAAACATTTATCAAATGATTTATTAAAAATAATAGTCATTGGAACATATAAACCGTTAGTACATTTTTAAACAAAAAACGACAGTATACCATCAGGACCAGCACTCTTATTTTCATCTAAATGACAAAAATTTTTTAAAACTTGTCCAGCAGTAGCATATATATTATTAACTAAATAAGGTGCACAATTGCCAGAAAAGTTAGTAACATTATTGAAAATAATTTGACTGTATAGCTCAAACGAATTTTGAAAAAAAAATTAACAATAGTCACATTGGACTTTTGACAGATATAAAATGCCAACATTTTTTGGAATTACTAGATAAACTATTCCCTATAGAATATGTATTGTTCTTAAAATCAGTGAAAATAAGCTGCTTAAATACTAAAAATATATTTCACAATTTCCATAATGTTGAAAGCGTTGCATAAGAATTACTTTTCAACATAATTTATAAGGAAATTAGGTATGTTTACGTTTTAGAGCACGGTGAATAAGGCAACGATGCCAGATTTTTTATTATTCTCATACCCCCACAGAGTCTAGCCCTAGAACAACAAGGGCAGAAGAATCTCAGCTAAGACTAGAGATGTGCACATTAATTCAGCTACTAGCAGCAATCAGTTACCTAGAAGACTATTATAGTCACTACAAATTATAGTTATCTTAACTGCACATGTTTTTGTATGTAGTTACTGGTCGGCTAGTTTATCCGATGACACACTGTATATCGGATAGGTATCAAATGAATCTCACCCAGCTATTTGGATCGTTCGTGTTCATTGCAAACTGTTGAAACCTTAAAACGAATTCAACAAGTTAATTAAATGTGTACTATCCACTAATTGTCAATTAACTGTAGTTCCTGTCCGTAAATTTGCATAAAGAGGAATTGCTTTTAGCACGTACTGTGATTCGATTTATAAAAAATGCAGTCAAAGTTTGTTTTCACACTCATATATAAAACTTTATTGAAGGAATACTGGCTCTTAGAAAAAGTTCAAGGACACCATAACTATCTAGTTGTTCAGAACACTCAAAGCAATTTCAATCCTTGAACTACCCCTTTTGAGGCAAAATTGAAAGCGTTTTGTGATTGGAATTCTGCTAGAAGACATTAAATTCTTTGGCAAAGGATTTAATCCTTATGATCCATACCTACTTCAAGACTCTTGAAACACGCTTCCAGCTCTTTTGTCTGACTAAAAGCTTTCTAAGCACGAATCTTTTAGAATATGAATAGGTGTAGTCGTATATTAAATGTTGTTGTTTCAATTAACTAGCTAAAAGGGATATGCTGTTATTATTAAATATACCGTACTGAAAGCTACAATGGAAGTTTACTAACATGCTGATAGCAGAATTTGAAACCATGTGCATATAATGTAATGACTGTGTTAACAAAAATGAGAGTAATTTTTGATTTGTCATGTTTCCTACCTTCTATCACATAGATAGTCGCAATGTCTAATTTTTGCTGTTGGATAAAAGCATACCTCAACACGACGAATAGAACTATTATTTACATTCAATATTAGGAAGTAAGACAAATTCTGTCTCTACCTAAAAATTTAAAATTTTAATCAAGAAACATATAATAACATTTTTACAAACAGTCGACAATGAAACATATTTAGATTTAAAGACGATTTTCAAAATTCTTTTTACCTTTTCAACAACATATTTGTTTTTTATGGTCTTACTAATTTTTTTAATGGCGAGTGCCTGTAGAAGAGTGGAATTGACATACACGTTAAGGAAAGATGCTGTAAGTTAAAGTTGTGGATGCAAAAAATTGATTGAAATTTTTATAACTCCAGCAGACATAAAAGGTATCGATTTAATTGATACTATTAAAAAATATTCTGAAATGAGACCTCCAGACTGTACATATAATGGTTTTTCCGTTACATAATTTGTAATACAATAATAATTATGCTTGCTTACCTCACTGTGCCAGTAGTTGTGTATTATCGTCATATTATGTCGTATCGTATTCATCTGGATTATTTATGGATTACAGTAGTGACAGGAATAGGAGATAGTGAAACTAATACAGGATTAAGACAGCAGTGCCAGACCAATGCACTGAAACGTAATGGAAGTGGAGACAGTTGGTTAATTCAGAAAATATCAATACTTATGTTTATTTAACTTGCACCGGGACAGCGCGTACGCAGTCCCGACTACCAAAAATTTTGCGCCCGAGTTATCCGCATTAGGGATAATCGCAAGGGTCAGCCCGACCGTAGTGCACTGGAAGGGCCTCACCCTGGGGGAACCGCCTTGTTGATCACGGTAACCCCTACGCCAGGTAAGTATGCTTTGCAGTGGTGTCAGAGAGATACCTAACAGCAATGGTTTACTTACCATTAGTGACTTGTAAGTGGCGCCATCTTTGTGAGGCCTAAGTAGATCCAAAAAGCGAGTCAAAAAGCTTCTCTAGAAGACTTAGTATTATTTTAGTTAGTTATAATAAACTAATATAAATAGTGTACTGAAATGACAGTTTGTGATTAATTTAGGCGGTAAAGAACTTTGAAAACTATTAAATAGTAAGTTACTCAATTATGTGGCTTTAACTATTAACGATTTATATATTAATTCCATTAATTAAAAAGTGTGTTAATATACTGAACACTGTTTCCGACGTTCCTTAACGTCAATATTAGCGAACGCTGGAGTCGACCTTTTAACGATAGAAAGGCATGGGGAAGAGTAATGCAATTGCTGAGGGAAATATTGAAACTTCTGAAGAAAATAAAAAAACAAATTATTTTAAGTTCAAAAAAATCGCTAATACTTTTTTTTTGAAAAATCGACCCTCTTTCTCCTTAGAATGCTTCTAACTATAATCAATATGGGTACATCTAAAGACTCACTTTATTTGTATCGATATTCACCACCAAAGTTTCAAAGTATTCGGGTATCAGGGTGGCTCCATAAAAAGTGGGACACATTGTATATCTATAAAATGAATGATGAAACTGAAAAAAGTAAAAAATGTGAAGGATTTAGGAGTAATATTTGACTCAAAACTTTCATGTACAGATCATTTTAGAGTGATAACGTCATCTGCTTATAAAACTTTAGGCTATAGGATTAGATAATTTTCGTAACATAAATTCGATAATTAAACTTTATCATGCTTCAGTAAGACCTAAACTTGAGTACGGTTTATTATTGTGGCATGCATTGCATATCAGTTATCTGAAGGACGACCACAGTTCTTATCTCACTATTATACACGTCACAGTCTTTTGGGAAGAAAAAAACTAACATAAAAAAAGATATTATGTCACGTCCAACCTATAAATATGTTCACAACGATGTTAATGTACTACGTTATAATTCCTAATTAAACAACCAATTTCGAGGTAATTAATCATATCCATTCATGTAACATAGGATGTCGTGCGAAGAAAAGCCGTAATCGTGGCTGCTGATGTCACAGCTTAAAAATAGTGGGAAAAATGAAAGAAAAACCGTTAAATTTCCCATCGTAACCAAGTGGGAGCTGCCTCCCGCTTATCTTCCATTCATTCCGTTTACATTCACTCTTATTTTTATTAAACGCCTTTACACGTGCGCGCATAGCCAATGATAATTAATTATATCACCTGCGGGCTAAAAATGTTTAAGGTAAACGCTGATACACATAATTCGGATAGCACCGCTATGTGAAACCGGACCGACCTTTGAAAAAGAAATGTAATTATGTGGCCCGGCGGAAAATCCCACATTTAACCTAATTAAGTTGGCGGTATTATTCTGTGTGAGGTTGGCTTTTGCGGGGCCTGAATTGGACGAGTTTTATGAGATAGTACATTGTTCTTTTGTTTCAGGAGAGAAGGGAATAATTCAATTGCGAATATTTTCTGAATCCGGGCGTTCCCGGATTAAATCCGAAATTAAATTTGATATACCGTCTCCTTTGAGTGAATTTTCCAAGATTCGACGATGAGGAATGGCTACTCATATATTTTCCAGTTGGTATGATTTTCATCGCAAATACATGTATCATACTGGTATAGTATGCATGTTAGTGTACCAGTTTCAATGGTTCTCATGAGTAGCTGGAATTATTTATTTATTTATTTATTTAGGTACGCCACCCAACAGTACGCAACCAAGTACAGGGTGGGTGAAAGATTCTATAGTTAAAGTTAACAGTTACAAATATTAAACTACCAATGCACAATAAAATGAACCAACAAATAAGTACAAGAAACAACAAAATAAGTTAAAACAAGTTATAGACTGGATATTACAAGGAAATATGTCAATAATATGTAGCAGATTGTAACAGTTTTCAAAATTTTAGGACAGTCATTTTAAGAAAATCCAATATTGGGATATATTCCTTGAGTTTTGAAATGCATATACTTTCAGAATTTTCTTGGAAATATTCCGTTGACGTTAGAAACTACAATAGCTCAGCGCTGTAAAGGTTGAAAACACCACAACTTCAATATTTCTTTTCTTGTAAACCATAAGAATTTTACAATTTTTTTATGCTATTGATTCCATTTTTCATAATGCATTTATTGCCATTTTTTTTTTTGATAAGTTGTAAATCATCCTGTACGTATCTTTATTTTTATCTAAACTTTGTGTTTTAATGGGTAATAATAAACCGCTCGCTTTTCTGACAAGTCAAGAAACACTTAAAGATTCCAAAGAAAAGCATAGCATTGCCTTCAGCTATAATTTAGGATGTAAATATTTTATACTTCTATATTTCCATATCCATACGTGACTAGTTTGAGGGTATATAATAAGAATTAGTTTGACCTCAACCTGTGACATTTGGAATCCGGGTATATCAATATTAAAAATTCAATAACCAATTTTTGCATCAAGATGAAAAATATATGTCAACCGGACAATTCATTCTTATCAATCTACAGTGTGTTAAAATTTGACCTTGCACACCCCTGTGATATTTGACTGGATTGTGCGAATACGATACAAAAAAAAAATATAGTACGCCAATGACTTGGAATATTCTGAGCGTAATATGTTAGCTAAGCATATCTAGGAGGCTTCTACCTGCAAAAAAATTTCACGCAAATGGCATAATCCAGTCGAATGTCAAAAGGGTGTTCCAGGTCAAATCTGAACACACTGTATATAGCTGTAATTGACAGCGGTTCCAATCTAATTTCATTGTTAAAAGCTATAAATTTTTCTATAAGAACGACTGCATGCATTAAAATTGGCAACAGTTTGGACAATATTTTAAGATTAAACTGACACGTAAATGGTTGCATAAAACTGAAATTTCTGAGATAAGTGTTAAAGAAAGCGTAGAAGCAATTAATAAAATTTAGAACGACATTTTTCTTTATAACATCCCATGTGTATGTTTTATCTGTTTATTTGTTACTATGTCTCTCCATCAAAGGAATCGATTTGACACAAATGCACTGATCCAAATGTGATGATACGCTGTAGTTAGAAAACTCCTAATGTGAACAATGTACAGGGTGATTTAGAACTTATCTAAAAGAATTTGGGAATAGATGCGCCATGAAAAAAAAATGTAGTCAATATCATAAAAAAAGTGTAAATTCATTATTGTTTCCGAGAAAAAATTATTGAAATTCTAGTAGTTTCAACCATTACATCGCTGGGCTATTGTAGTCTGTAGCCAGGCGACTACAAATATGTCGAAAATGGCTTATGTCTGCAGCAACTCGCAGTTGATTGATATCGTTTTAATTTATGGTGAAGTGAAAACGCTTTAGCAGAACGATTTCTTGATAAACATGTGCCAAATGCAGCTACTTTTACACCGGTGTGCAGTGAGTGCAAGTGTAGCGAAAGCGCTGTCATGACAAGGGACATTTGCAACCCAATCGTGGAAGAGATGAAGGTCCAGGGCGTCCACGGTATATTGTAGCAGTGTGGCGTATTATACACAAGGCTCAATTATAACCATACCATGTACAGTGTGTCCAAGCATTAAGACCAAGGGATTGGACGAGAAGGACTGGTACCATGGCCGCCATTATCTTTTGACATTAAATCATTTGGACTTATTTTTGTGGGGATATTTGGAAAATAAAGTACAGGGTGTTAAAAAAAGAGTGTAAAATATTGCAGGAGGTAATAGTATGAACCAAAATAAGCAGAAAAGTCTTAATAAACATGGGTCCGCAAAGTAACGGTTGCGGAGATATGGACCACTATTCGTTTATCAAACATTTTATTTTATTAGGAATAAACCGACAAAGTAAGCTTTTAACAAACAAAAAACAAAGTTACAGAAGATGTTCAAACCGTCCATTTCCAAGCAGGCACAACATCTTTGTCTCTACGATATTCGAACTCTTTCGAAAACACCCTCCTTGGTTTGGATTTCTTGACACTTTTGATTAATCCGTAGCTGCAGCTCTTCCAGGCTATTTACAGGAGTACCATACACTAATGTCTTCAAATATCCCGAAACAAAGAAATCTAGAGGGTTCAGATCAGGCGATCTTGGAGGCCATAAAACAGGTCCGGCTCTTCCTACCCATCTATGTGGAAAAGTTTGATGTAAATGCTTTCTAACGGCCCTGGAAAAATGAGCTGGAGTTGGGTATTTCATTCAATTTTTAGTGTGGTTGCCGATTATACGCCTTATCAGGTTTTACAGTGGACCAGTTTCCAGTGCCTTGCGGAAGGGTTTTTTTGAATTGCTCTTTTTTATTTTATTTTTACAAAATTGTATTTGGATCAGTCCCCTGTACATTCAAAAAAATTTTTTTAAATCAGTTCTGAATCACCCTGTATATAGGATGTAGCGTAATGCAGAAGACTAAAATTCTTGATTCCTGACAACTAATGAAGTAAAATAATATAGGCCATCATATGTCGATTGTCAGATTTGAATATTAAAAATATTTTATACAAAATTTGAAGAAGTGACTAAAAGTTAACGCCGGTCGTATCATGAGCGAATCCCCTACTGTGATGGATGCACCTGTGGAGTGGATGTAGTGGGGACCACACAAAGGAAATTAGTTGATCAAGTTAAAGAAATTTTGATTCCATTAACCAAATTATTTGATTATTTTTGCACAACAAAATATATGTTACAGCCAATTGATTATTTTTATTGATTTCTAAATACATCTTTGGTTAAGATACGTGGATAGAGATACATACATGGTTCTCTTTGATTGGATTATTTATTTACACTAACAAAATTGTTGGTTCTATTTCAGAATCAGTAAGTCAATCTAACCATTTTGTTTAGTTAACATACAAATTAAGACAAATCGTTACTAACAGCAAGGTAATATTTTGTTGTTTTAACAAATTATTTTGTTGGACTAATCAATTTTAACATCCACCTGATTACTCGTATACATTAAATTGTTTAATAACTTTTTATTTAAATACACGAAAAACTTACAGAATATTATTGTTGTTTAACAAAGCATAAATTACGTTTTTCCAATTAGTTAAATTAAATTGTAAGTGTCTACATCTAGTGGTCACTAGCTACTTAATAATATTAAAAGTAAGCTCTCAATAATAGTGATTAATAAGTAAATATAATTCAATGCAAAATTTATAAATGCTCCTATTAACTAATATTATCTAATAATTGAGTAAATTTTATAAAAAAACATGATTGCATAACGTATGTTGAAAATATGTATAACGGTTTTGTCCGTTTTGATTAAATTGCTATTTTTATTTATTTAAACAACATATTTGTTTTAATAGATAGCAATTTAAACTCAAATCAAGAATTTCTAAATCTTTTTAATTCAATATATTTTTATAATAATAATTTGGATTTGTTATGTTAAACATTATTGTCTGTAACATTAATCAGATTAAAATGTATAATGTAACTGAGCATTTCTTATTTCCATTTGAATAAATATTATATTGAGAAGCAAGAGAAATATTTTGTTAAATTAAGAAGTGACCGACATTAAATGAATACAATATGTATTAATTAAATTACATATATATTTCAATTAATTATATTTATTTGAAGAAATATATTTAATTGAATGAACAGTAATTATTTTGTCTTCGCGTGTTACAAAACAATGGGATCATTGTTTTATTCATTTAGAATTACCCGTCAGTTTTGAAAATATCAGGAAAATGTGTAGTAAATAGTAAACTTTTTTTGTCTATCCCACAAAAATGTTGTTAAGGAAAGAATGTAAAGACTAGGTTGTCGTGTGTCGTGAAGAAAAATTGAAAAGGGTGTAATTTCAGACGATTTCCATGTACTTCCTCCAAAGCCATTAAAGAAAATCCCCGATCTATCTGATAAATGTGTGTTTAGCAAGCAAACTCGGGCCAAACTTGAGAGATATTTCGTCTCGTAACGATGGAGTTCGTGGTAGGTGAGGGGTCGAAAGAGACGGCATCGATACCTTATTTTTGACACAAACATGTAGATAGGATCGATTTCCCCTAATGGTCAATGAACTTTATCTCCCGGAGAATTTATATTCTGACAGGTTTGCACTCGACAGAACAAAGGTCGTATTTTTTGTCTATGCACCGTAATCCCTTTCGATTTTATAAGCCGGTTTGAAGAAGTTCATCATTAATCAGGTCTCCTCAAATCACCCAACGCATACTTTATGGAGTATTAGAAAAATATTTATTTAGATTGCATGATGCAAGATAACTAATTGTGGAAACAGACTGATATAGATGGCCTTGTTTTTTAGGACGTGTTTGTATAAGTCGCTCAGGAAATTCACCAAGAATTAAAAAAATGAAATTTTAAATAAAGAAAATATTGAGAATAAATTTCACAGGAGTGTATACAAAATAATAAACAATATGTAGGGCCGAATATACAGGGTGAATCTTAAATAAGTACAAATATTTTAACTGCTGGTGTAGTTCGTCATTTAAATCAGTCTAGTGAAAGCCATTTTTAAAAATTTCTAATATTTACGGAGATATTAATTTTTTTTAAAAATATCCACATTTTGAGGACCGCTGGCTGATTTTTCATCCAACAACGTAATGAAACATATGATTTGTTGCGAGGTTGCCATATCTCCTCCAATATAAATATTACGTTTCCTTTAACGTAATAGTTCTATTTTAAAAATACTTGTTTTAAGCATAAGTACAGTAAAATTGGGTATGTAGTATGATACGCAGCAATATTAACATAAATTTTAACATCTGAACTAACCTTACTATACTTCAACGATTAAAAATGAATTTCCGCAAGTTCAATACTACCGTAAAATATTTAGGAAGATATTACGTGATATTACTATGTCCAAGGTTCAAAAATTATACATAAACGTGCACACAAGCTTACCTGTTTGTTAAAAAATTAACTATTTAATCAGTAATCCACATTTCACAAGTTAAATGTCATTGTACACTGTTAGAAAGGGACACAAAACACAATTTCCTTAAGTTATTTTATGAAGAATAACGAAAAACTATGCACGCGTTTTTTATTTAAAATGGAAAAAATGTCAACTTTTAGCAAATTTTATTGCTATTTTCATGCATTATGTGGGGTTAACAAATTTGACTTGGGCTTCCGATAATCTGTCATGACAGTCAATGACAGTTTGATAATAAAAAATAATATAAAATGTTACACTTGACAAAATTCGCTAAAAGTTGCGATTTTTTCTTCCTTGAAGCAAAGACATTTGTGTAATACTGGCAACACTGTGAACCACACGTTCAATCTGCAGCACTATGACTCATAAAAGTATGAAGGGTCTGTCTAGGCCAGCGGTCCTCAACAAGTTTTCTGCTGAAAAATTACGAAATTTATTTAAAATTTCACTTTTTTATTTCTGATTTTTTTGTAAAAAAACTATTAATTATGTGTTCTACACACAAAACTATACTGCTGGTTAAAATATTTGTACTTATTTAAGATTCACCCTGTATAAAGCCAGTGGTGACTTGTGTTTCTTGAATAAATTTAAATTATTGCACTCTAAGTTATAATTAGATATTGATATTGCACACAAAACATATATACAGTATTGTGAATCTCGGGTAAAATCAAAACCTTGCTATTTTTGGTATTTCATTAACATAAAATGTTAACAGACCTATTTTAATCTTAAGCAATTTTGGCAAGTTGTTTGAAGTTATTATTCACAATATACTTCACTTTTATGTTAAATCACGAGCTGCTAACATGTATTCTTGGTCGGTAGATCTAGTTTAACTAATCTTGTTTGAATTACTGATTTTATTTCTAATACGTTGGACAGCATTGGACAGGTTAACATCGCCTACACAGATATGTCTAAGACTTTTGATAGGCTGAATCACGGTATTCTTCCTCGTAAGCTGTCTAATTTCGGTTTGTCTATAAACTTCTTAGAATTCTTTGAATCTTAGCTTTCTAATAGATTTTTAAGCGTACAATATCCTGGTTTTACTTCACTGGAAATCATTGCTACATTTGGGTCAATGCTCTTTTATATGCGGATGATATCAAACTCAATACATCTATTTCATCTACAGATGATTTAACTCTAGTTATTGAATGGTGTCTTCGAAACAGGTTGTCTTTGAATATTTCTAAATGTTCGCTAGATAGGACCTGGATATTCAATATAATTTTCCAATATCGTAGTCGTTTTCGAAACACCATGACGCTTCACAGCTAATATAACCCCCAGAATTAGCCAGTAATGTTGCTGCAGAACGCCTTATTCCGTGTCCGGTAAAACTTTCTGGATCAGGAAGCCCAAGAAATGCAGCCACTTAAAAAAACACGTTTTCGAAATTGTGTTGATGTCTACATGTTATGTAGTACATTTTCCTGCCACAAATCGCAAGAAAAATCTATAGGTCGTAGATTGATGTACTTTCTTCACATTTCTACAGAATTGACTTCCATGATCATGAAACTTCTTGAAATATTTGTTTTCGTATCCGGTATGAGTACGTATAGGTAACTGCCTTTATCCTCGACAAAAGTAATATCCAAAAAGGTTAATTCATTGCATCGATAAGCACCTATGACTCCTATGATTGTTTCAACCTGTAAAGAGTTTAAAATGAAACGCACGATGTATAAATCGAAATATTAAAATCGTGTATTTTCTACTTTTGCTTGTAAATATTTTCTAGTATTCAGCTGATAATCAATTCTCTTGAATAAAATAAATTTGTCAAATATGACGTTTTTCAAAACCATAATTTTTCACCTGCTCTCAGCTTTCACTTTCCTAATTGACCGGTTTTGCCGTGGTCGTGGATAAAACATTGAATTACATTTGGGAAATTAACCAGCCTTTAATCCTCTCGAACAATGTAACTCTCGGTTGCGCCTCGAGTGTCCAATTTTTTTCGTGGATTAAAGGCTTTTTAATTCCCTTATATAATTAATAACTATTATGAACGCCATATAGCAATGTTATGATAATTTCGCCAACTTATTCCATGTGTCTAATTCATAGGCAGTATCAGGCACTTATTGATTTGTTTGATACTAGTGCATGTAAGATTAAATTATGTGTTTTAGGGCATCGATTGTATATGCTTATGTAATTTACTTTTTTGTATGAACATTTCTTTGTAGTCCTGCGACAGTTTCCTTTTTGTATGTATTTAAAAGGTGTCCCTTGTGTTTTATATACCTATTTTTTTTTCAGGATCCTTGCAAAGGAATTAATAACCGGATCCTTCAGAGGAAAACCGACACCTCAATTCTATATTTGTCCCGATCGGTCCTGGCCCTTCGGGGATGGTTTTATCGAAGGGCTTCTAATCAATTCTGATTTGGCGTCGCCATATCTATTCACTAGGGGATTAAGTGTTATAAGTTCGTCACAGAGATAATAATCTCGTCCATCCTCCAGCGGATAAGTTAAACCCAAATCAATAACCCTCCTCCTGAAGTTCTGAGAGCACTGATGCTGGATATTAATACAGCGGAATAACTTCCTTACATGTTTTTTCTCCGGAATTGGTTCCGGAAGGGTCAGTTGATTTTTATAAAGTTTTTTTTATTTGGGAATCGTGAAATCTCTACGGACACCAAATACATTGTTAATTCGTTGAAGTTGCCGAAAAACACAAGAATTGTTTTATCTTATGTGGAACTTTACGGTAGGAGAAATGAAAACAATATTTGATTTCTCACCTGTTCACAAATTTGTTTGTCTATTAAGTATAATGTAGGGTTCTTGGTAATGTATGCAGGGCGGCTTAATTTAGGAAAATGTACATTTTTATGCCATTTTCTTTTTTTATTTTAATTCCACCTAAAAGAATGAAGTAGTTAATTCAATGTATTCATGTATATTTGTATTTTCTGTTCTGCTCTGAATTACACTAATTATTATATAAATCGCTTATTATTAGAGAAAACTAATAAAAAAAAGTAAGTATCACATATTTCTTCAAATATCTAGCGTACCTCAAGGTTCCATACTTGGACTTTTACTTTTTGTCTTATTTATAAATGACATTGTTGGAAACTTGCAGGTACACTATCTAAAGTATGCAGATTACCTCAAATTTTAATGCGAAATTAACAGCATTGATGATTGTGATAGGTTACAGAGTGCACTTGACTTTGTTTGCATTTGCTGTAATTTGTATGCATAAATTTATTTAATATGATGTAGAAATATCGCCAAAAATGCTATTTGTGAAATTAAGGTTAATATTTTATGGAGCATTTCGCAAATTTTACTTCGAAGTCGTTTGCTCTGAGAAGCATAACTTGAAAGTAATTGATATTTTAGCATCCATAACCAAACTGCCAATACGTAACTTTCAAGTAGTATTTACTACTTAATATTATATTAAAGTAGCAGTAAAGTTGTGGCTAATGTCGTAATGTCTTGATCCAAATATTTGATTTGGGTCAGTTTATAGATTAGTACAGACATAGGTTTCTATTTTGATGTCCATACTTAGCACTAAGTTAATTGCTATAAAAAATATGATATATATTCACAACAACAACAACAAATACACACCACACGTGGCATGGTCGAATAGATTACACAATTACGAACACCATAAAAGTTTTCAACTTTGAGGAACTATATGGTAAAATTTATTTCATGGTGAATTTATGAGGTAATACTCACTTTGTAGTCGCTGTGTATGATGATAATACTTCTGTAAGTAGCGATAACGTTGTTTGAACTAATAGAAATTACTTACAAGCTCCACGACTTTAAACAAACAAACATTCCTTGAACGTAGCAGCAACTATCATAGCTGCTTGAAGGTGACTGCAACTTTAAAGTCATATTTTAGTAACATGGGTTAGTCACTGCTACGATCATTTGCCCACTGGTTAATAAACGTCCCCAAAACCAGGAGATCTACTTAGAAATCACATAACTCTAAAGTAACCGGCAGTAGCAGAAAATACATAGCAATTACTATAACTTTGTTATATGAAGTTATTTATATAACAAAGTATAGTCAGCAGTCGAAATTGTGGACAGTGACTAATCGCTAGCATGTAGACTAGCGCGTCGGGCGAAGCGTACGGGGAGCAACATTTCATAGGCGTACTAAATTTGAATGCGATCAGATATAAAAAATATACAAAAATGACAAAAATAATTGCATTACATAACATCCATTATTTTTAGAGTAGAAACAGTGATATAACAGTTTTTACCAATTTCGGGGCGTTAGATAATAAAAATAATAAGAATATTTCAAAATTTAATGTTTTTATCTTGTATTATCAATTATCCAAAGTCGAAATTAATAGAGAGTGACTAATTCATACACAGAGATGAGTACGGAAGGTACGTGTGGTGTGATTACCTAAGCGTGCCACTTGAGAAGAATTAAAGTACACAAAATTATCGAAAATAAGTCGGCTGAACCTAGCACATTAACAATTTACTTTAAATGTGCCCCTGTCCTTATGGACGGCGATTGCCCACTACCACCCACTTACACCTACCTGATGCGCACTCCGCAGATATCATACTTAAATTCATGGATTTTTGCACGAATTTTGTAACTTCTGTTTTAATTATTTATGGCGGGAGAATCTCAACTTTTGACAACTGCAATTTGCGAAACTGTCAAACACTACAGATATTATTGCCCCTTTCATTATTATGTGGTGTTAATAAATTTGTTTTGAACTTCTGATAATCTACCATGGCAGTTTCATGATGAAAATGATAGAAAATGTTATAGGTAGTTGACAAAATTTGTTACAAATAGAGTTTTTTCCACCGTTAAATAAATCTCGCAAATATTTACGAATTCCGCATTCAAAAGGACAAGAGGCTTTAGAATACATACACACTATTTATTATTGGTTACTAACACTTTATATCATATCGTACCGCTTTCCGTATGACCTTCATACGCCCATGTTCTGTCAAAATTTAATATATTCTTCGATCCAGATTCTTATTTTTTAATATTTATTTTAAATATTCGTACCTCAACTTCCTAGCTTCAGATCAACCCCACGTATATAGCTATATAAGGTTCACAGGTAAGTATATCATCTTATGCTACGACGATTCCATTATTAACCTACTACTAGAATTTAAGATTAATAGTAAATTATTTATTAATTTTTTCTTTCAGAGTGAAAGTTGTTATATAACTATCGGTTATAGAAAATGGATGGAGAGGTGTAATTACTATGTACAAGCTTATCCAACAAAATATTCAAATTGTATCCAAATGTGCAATAAATGTGGCACAAAAACACTTTTTCTTGATCGGAAAACTACAATAAAAATGGCTTAAAACTAAGGTCTACTCGCGTGAAAATCCGCTGGGGCACGCTCCTGATGTTGGTCCACGAGGTCGGCTAGTTACTCCTCTGTTACAAGGAACTGCAAGAATCGGCCAAGGGGGTTGATTCGCCAATATGATACGGTGCCTGCACACCTGTAGACGAGAAATCCACGTAATGAACAGCTAACCAGGAAAACCCTACGAGAAATCATAAAAGACCCTATATAAATCGTACATTTTCCGTACATGCCGGTTTCGGCGGAAATAAATCAACAAAATTGCATAAACGGAACATTTATAAGAGAAAGTAACTAAGAACAATCCTACCTTCGTTGAAGGGTTTCCTTAAGATGAACTCGTTTCCTTAAACGAAGATGTTTCAACTGAAGACAGTCTGGTAGCCAAATATCCCAATCGGTGCGGTTTTCTTAAAGAAATATCAATGTGCCCAAATAGATCGCACAAACCACTATCGAAAACCACTAAATACACGTCGTTAGAATTAATCCCAAAACGGATGATTATTGAAAACCAAAATCTAACACGGCTTGTCTGCTACCACACAGAATGTCCTCCTGCTAACCAACAAGGTCGAGCAACCTTCCTTATCCTTGTCCTAAATCCTGCATCGAGAACTACATTTACTCACAATTGAGTTCCTCCACTAGTCAATAGGCGGCGAGATAAGATAATAGAAGGATTTACCGAAACCATTTCCAAGGTAGTTTTAAAGGTAGGACGCTAATTTAATCAATAATTTCCTTAAAGAATCCTATTGACGACTATGACAAATTGTGTTTATAGCAATAGAATTTTTTTCGGAAAACTCATTTTAAAAATACAATCTCCCTTCCGCTAGTTTCCATCACTTTTCGTTTCACAATTGTACTTCTTTACCACTTTTTTATTTGAACACATATGCCATTCACGTACAATTTTGTTAATGAAATATATATTTCAACATCATTTACACTCATATTTTGACCTCGCGCACTATACTCTTGATACATGTCATCATCCGATATTTCTCATTTGGATCAAATCACTAATAAAATTAATTACATTCATAATTAAATTAACGAAAAGATATACCCGAAATTTTGCCCGCCCGAACGATATACCCGCCCATGGTAGCGCTGGAAATGAAACAGTTGGATCCGACAATTCGTTGCAGCCAATCAAAAGCCAGCAGCGCATGCGTACGAACGTGTAATAATAACTGCAGCGCATGCGTAGCAGAAGCTGTGTAATCGGGTACGTTCTCAGAGATATGCGGCACATGATTTTGTAGGAAAAATATAAGGGCTGCATGTATATTTCTTTGTGTCGACTGCTATAAATTGTGAGCAGGTTTATAGCATTAGTCACTCTCTACAATTTAGGAAGTCGATTATAGCAAATTTGGTGGTGGTTATGTAATAGTTACTCTCTGAAGAGTTTAGTCTTAGTTAGTATTACTTTGATGTTAGTTGGGGATTTGTAAAGGCGTTTTTGGTTATAGATATCCTCTATCTCCCATTAAGCTTTGCCTCTCTCGTGATGCAACACTCTGTATATGTTTCACCATACCCTAATTGGGCATATGCCTGTTGGGTATGCATTTTGAATAAATAAATATCTGGTGCCATCTTTATGCTCTGTCACAAAACTCTTGGTGAAGACTTCATTCCGAGGTGTAGCAGAGATTTCGCCAATGTTTCGACACAAATTGTTCAAAGTTCGCCGCATCAGATTATAGTATCAAAATTTAATTCATGCAATAAGCCTTCCTCAAGTTTAAACTAGTTTAAAGTTTAACTGTTCCGAAAAACGCCTTGCGGTAAGAATAGTTATATAAATTATTCAAGATTTCCACTTAGTATGCAAATTACACTGGTCATTTTCGCTTGAGGAAAGAGTTTAAGTTATGCTACCCGCTGCACGAAACCCTGAAATAACAGATTATGAATTAAATATAAGGTAAACATTTGAGGATATGCAATCATGCAGATTAATATTTAATAGTATTTAAATTTTTTGGGTAATTCCAAACTTAGTCGGTAGAAATCTGTTCATTATAATTAAAAATAGAGTGGAGACTAATTGGAATTTTATCCCTAACACAAAATAAAAGTGTTATCTTACGTAAGCAATTATTTTCTCTGTAAAATTGGTAAACTGATGTAGGATTATATTTTTTCATCTTTCTTCCTGTTTTAATTTTTATGATAAGGTCATCTTTAGTTACAAACATTTCCGTTCCGGAAATGGATTTAATCAGTTTTGAATATTTCAGAATTCAATTTAACTCAATTTCCGTTCCATTTAACCATAATAGCCTTAAATTTATCGAGTATTTAAAATTTTGTTTAGAGAGGAATACGAGAGGAGTTCCTAAGCAATGTATAATTAAGTTTAAAGGGGCTCACACACGTTGAGGAAAATCGCGCAGATGTATTGTTACAAGCTTGATCCAGCAAGCTTAAATTGATTTTTCATTATTGCCATGAGCGCCAATGATTTTCAATGAAACTCTGTTATCTAAATGAAAAAATACAAAGCGATTTAGTTTTAAATAATAATAATTTCCTCATTCTAATCACAAAGACATATTATTATTATGTAGGGCGCATTTGCGCCCATGAACGACTTACGTTGGTAGATCCTAACCATTATTCAGTGTAAGAATGAGGGAAACTTCATTCATTAGGAGGATGGTCAAACGTCGACCGGTATCACTTTTATTCAAATCTATTTGATAACATATGACAGAATTTTGTAAAAATATTTTAGAGGCACCCAGGATTTTATTATTACATCCAATTGACAATAACTATCGTTGGGATGTTCAATGATTTTCCTTGAATAAAAATATTATGTAAAATACTTGTTCTAATTCTCCATCACATATACATGTAGCACAATAAGCCTTACTTATTACCGGAACGTGTGAAACTTTATTCTGTCTGTTCTACCTAGTTTTAGCAGAACTAAAATTAGATTTTCGGAATGGAAGAAGATTTGTTATGTATTTCCGCCATAGCTTTGTGAAAACTATTTCGTGATGTTACTTTGCTGACATGTATGCAAAATTCAATTAGCTTGGTTTTAATTAAGGTGAATTTACATTTTACGGTCGGTTTTTAGGAAAGAGAACGTAGGCAACACAAGCGAGATATATAAGGTGTGGCGTGCTTAATGCAGAAAAAATAAAACACATGTTCCTGGGAATCTTCGGAATAAAAAAGTATTATATCGAAAAGTCCTATATTCATATTTTACCAAGAAAATTAAACTTCAATTTTGTAGTGGAAAAACCGTTTGGCAGCTGTTAACCTAGGGTCATTGTTGCCAGATGGTATAATTTTACATAAATTCGTAAAACGAGAAAATAAAGAGATACAGGGTTTTCATACACTAATTCATTTTGAAATGGTTTTTTTATGGATATTTAGACAGGTTATTAATAAAATCCTGGTACAAGCTTACCGACATCTCACAACTATTTTTATAGTTTGTTCAGAAGTAGATTAGAATCAATAAACAACAAGCCTACATTCTCCTAAGAAATGCGGTCAAAATGATTATACATGTGGACATTAATTAATAATTTTAGGCAGTTTAAGAGAATCCTCGTTTTAAAAAAGATAAATAAGCTGTACAAGTGGATTGGTTACTTTTCTGTAAACGATAATGTCTAATCCGACATAAAATGTTTGCAGAAACAAAATACAGGGTATTACAGAGAAGACTATTATTATTTTAAAAGGTGATGCCAAACTTACTGCTTCTATAGAAAACGTTGAAAATTATATTCATTAAAGCGGAGGCAAACTTGGCAACAAATGTAACTGAAAACAGACACAACACAGTGCAAATCCATAAATACAATAACCTTTTCACAAAACTTAACTTTGACAGTTTTAAGATTTCTTTTCATAAAACAGAACCTCAATGGAAAAGTAAAAACAATTGGAATTCTTATTAAAGAGCATCACTGACATAAATGCTTACAATCTGAGTATATACAGTAGTAGAATTTGTAGTTTACAAATGCCTATTGTTCGAAATCATGTCAAATGTAATTTAACTATCACGAATCCAACGTCTACTCTACACTAAATAGTTTTAATAACATTTTATTATGACATATTATATTGGAACCACGAGCGTGATATTCGGCTATTTATAAATTGAATAAAAAAAATGTAAAAAACAGAAAACTTTAAAGTAAATCAAAATTATTTACATTTTAGTAAATTAAAAAAATCTTTTCTTCGCAGAGGTTAAATTAAGAGGTTCTTCAATGTGAAAAAAATTTTCACATCCGGCAACACTGATCTTGTGTGCGCTCATAATTTTCTTCACTTTTTTGTAATTTTTTTTAAAATATTTTTAATACTCAAATCACATAGTCGACCTATGATGACCTATATTATTTTATTTCATTTGCTGTTAGGAATCTTTTTAATATTCTGTATTAAAGACGCCACATCCTGTATATGTTTGTCTGTTTATAATATCTTCCAATTCTTGTAAAATGGCTTTTTTGAATCATTCTCTCACGCAGCAAATGAAACTGGTAATCATTCCGAATTTAATCCAGCAAAGTCCAGACATGTTCTATCTTTTTTATTGACGTAACCCTTTATGTTCTCGCAATTTTTTACTAATTATAATTTTCAATCCGTTTTTGTAATATAATTTTTTTATTTTAAGGGATGAAATTTAATTAGTCTTACCAGGGCTCTTGGTTTTGTTCAGAAAAGCAGCAGGCTTTTTTGTACCAAAACAGGCTTAACGCAGCTCCAAACACAACGCACAACGTTTGCTTTTGAAACTCAGAAATTATTTAAAAATAATTTTTGTTCCAGTTATTGAAAAGATGTCAAATATAAAAAAAACAATATACAGGGTTCAATAAGTATAAAAATTGTAACCACCTACTCTGTGAGACGGAATTTTAGCTTGATGTTTAAAAAATGAGACAAAACTCTTTTTTCTCTTGGAATTCGGTATCTATGATAACCAACGTTCGAGATGGTTTTGACATGCGCGGTCACTTCGCGACGTTGCCAATTTTTTAAGAAAGTGAAAATAATCAATTTTGATAATATTGGTTGAACAGAATTGGGAGAGAACCCCCAATATTCGAAAGGGATGTTTATAGGGCAAAAGTGAACAAAAAAGCCTAATAAACATAGAGTCGAATATCACTAGTTACTGACTATTTTTGTGAGAGCTGTTATTATTTTGAGTAGGTCATTTATTCAAAACCAAACTCGCATTAGTGATTACTAATTGTCATATTTATTTTGACGTTTGTAATTTAAACGCTTATTTTATAACTGTCGCTTTTATTTGTACATGTGCGTTCGTTTAGTTCGTATTGTACACACATAATATCGCAATGCCTGCCACATTTAGTCATCGAGAATATGCTGATATTATTTTTATTTATCCAACAGCTAATCGTGCAGTTCCTGAATATCGACGTCGCTTCCCGAACAGAACAGTGCCAGATAGAAATGTATTCCAGACAGTCTTCAACAATGCACGTGAAACTGGCATGTTTCCTTGTGAGAGAATTACATCTGCGAGGCAAGCTGGTCCTGGTCTATCAGTGGAAGAAGCAATTCTAAATATGGTAGAACATAGCCCAGGTGTACGTACAAGGCGCATTGCAATTCGTCTCCAAATTAATCAAACTACGGCGTGGGAAGTTATTCACAAAAATGATTTAAAACTTTTCCATATTCAGCGCGTCCAGAATCTTTAGGAAGGTGATAATGATTGCGGTTGCATTATTGCAATTAGATAAACGCAATCCATACACTTCTTTGATGGAGTAAAAAAACTGCCACAATGAACATCGTTGGTCGAATGAAAATCCGCACGCTACGGTGGAAAGTAACTTTCAGTATCGGTTCAGCATTAACATGTGGTGTGGTATGATTAATAATAAATTGCTTGACCCAGTTGTGCTAGATGGTCGTCTTACTGGAGCTAGATATATAGAATTTTTATAAAATAATTTGACAGGTCTACTGGACGATGTTCCATTCGATATTAGGCAAACCATGTATTTTCAGCATGATGGTGCCCCTGCCCATTTCAGTCGTGTTGTGATCAATCATCTTATCAATCGCTTTCCACAACGCTGTATTGGCTGAGGTGGTTTCCAAAATTGGCCACCAAGATCACCAGATTCAGTCACCAGACTGGATTGTCAAATGTGCAGCACTCATAAAAGAAAATCACCGCGCATTTCAACGAGCTACCCGTTCAATCCACAAATGAACCGATTCTAATTTACTGAATAACATGGAAATGACCATTTACTGCTTAGCGATACTTACTTTGTGCTCTATACATGCAAAAAAGATGTAATATCTCGTAAACTGAGCCTCTCCGTTCGTGCTTTGATATTTTAGATCAAAATTATACAAAAAGTATTCTAAATTTCAAACAAAAGTCTGTAAACCACCAGAGCCACCAATAATCAGTTTTAAAATTTTTATTTTGTTACCACGTATTTTGAAAATGAAGCTCCAAAATGAAAAGTCCCTTTATTTTGGTCCAAAGAACGTGTGGTTAATGGCTTGGCCTACTAATTTGTAACAACCTGAACTTAGGAAGGGATCTTTAGGAGTTATCTGATTACGTTACTTTTGCATAAAAACCAATCATAATATTTGCAATGTTAAAAGCTCCTTGATCCATCTGACAAAATTCTGTGTACGCCAGTGAACATAGGGATTATTGAATAATGGTGGAGTTCCGCTTCCAATATCCAGTTTCATTCATAGTTCAGTGGCGGCTTTAGTGAAATTAGATCCATAGCAATGCTAATGCTGATTTAACTATTGCGCCAACATTACCTTCCTAAGCAAATCTCTTTGATGTGTTCAATTGCGGTTAACGTTAGTGCAACGGAACCTATCAGACTGAAATGCTATGGGGTTAGTCGAACCAATTCAGGGGATAGTCGATTAGACAGCAAATATTTTGAATTATCAGAATATAAAAGCATCCCGATGCGACCATAAAAGCATAAAAATATTTATTATACAGGGTGAACCTTAGATAAGTACAAATATTTTAACCAACAGTTCTCTGTGTAAAACATGTAATTAACAGTTTTTTTACAAAAAAAATTCATGATTTTTTCAATAGAAAACTTGTTAAGGATCACTGATCCGACTCGTATATTATGATTTTTAAGAGTAATTGTGGTTGTGTATTTCCCAACGTTACCAGTGTTACACTAATGTATTGGAATATACTTCAAGAGTTATAATTAAAATTTTTAGACATGTCAAAGAATTTTTATATATTTTTAGGTATTAATAATGTGTGAAACTAACTACTCAGTGGACAAAAGCCCCAACCTGCGTTGAATTACACCCACAATATCTACCCATATATTCCTTATTATTAGCTTTTGTAACATTTTTTACTGTTTTAGAAAGGTATTTTAAGCTAATATAAATCAAATCTCCTACAATTCCTATCAATGAAGTCATATGTATGTTCTCTGATACCAAACATCTAGGTATGCTAATGAACAATTCCACAGACAAAGCTCTATTCAATAATTATCTAAAGAAAATAATCTAATTTGCTCACTCTATAAAAATCTAACTTCACTTTTTTGGGGATAATTTGTGATAATTTTTCTAACAGTGTATCTAACTTGCGGAAATTCTTATTTTGCTTTACTTATTGTTAAAAGCAAGTGTTTTTAAATTAGAACCACGATATGGTACGATATGGTAACTTCGCCTTCAGTAAATCATATGATTTATTTTATTAGGTTACGTGAGTGGACTGTCTGACCAGCTGTCCTCAAAATGTGGGTATTTTTTTAAATTAATATCTCCGTAAGTATTTGAAATTTTTAAAAATGACTTTCACTAGACTTATCTATATGACGAACTACACCTGCAGTTAACATATTTATCAACATAATAAAAAATCAACAATTATTTGTCCTGTATGTAGCATATGTAATGGTATTATTATACCAATCCAGACATCAAATGTAACGTTGGATGAAAATCAAAATCAATTTAAGTTCAAGGTAGACCTTACCCTTTCTATGGGCGGTTTGTACTATGTCGCCTAAAAGGGATTATAGAAATTAGCCACAATGCATACAGGATGTTGGCCATTATATAGGGTAAAATTCTCAGAAAACAAATATCCGCTTTACATTGTAGTGTTCTATGTGATATGTATATCCACAAATATAATTAGCATAAAACAGTTTGAAAATAAAATGAGAACCAGTCTACAATGATACAACTTTCATGTAATACCGCTGTTGTTTAGATATAATCCTTAATTGATATTTTACATTTCAGGTGTACCTTTGAATTTAAAGTGCACATACAGGACGTAATGCAACGTCGCCTCAATAATGAAGGAATATGTATTTAACGTTTTTTCAAATTGTACAGGGTATCCCAATTTTGAAACTGTGCTACTTTTTCGTGAAACTTAAGATGTCGCAATCGGAATTTTTAGATATACAGGGGGAAATTTTAAAAAACCTCTTCAAAGGGATTTTTCGTATCTCACAGAAGAGCTGAGATATTGAAATGGTGAAAATTACTTCTGATAGACTTTTTTATGTAGATTTTGATAGTGTACTTGAAATTTCTCTACAAGATGTCTCTTTTAAAATATGACCGAAACATATAATTTTTTAAATGGAACACTGTATTTATGCGATTCAATTGCATTATTTACTTATATTTTCGAAATAATAAAAATATGTTTAATTATTAAAACTGGTGCAGTTCAGGTTAAGTAAAAGCGCCTGTAACGTAATTTGTTCATAATTTGATTTTTGGATCTGTATTGTGTATGAAGCAAACAATTGAAGTTTCCGAAAAACTAGTTAAAACGTTCGACAACGTTGCAGTGATAACCTAAAAGTAATATTAGTCATAATGGTGCGTACAGCTAGTGCGATTCATCTTGGTCTATTTTTTATAAACAAAAATTGAACAATTTATACTAACTATAATCAGTTGTATGGCATGTTAATTTACGGAGAATCTAGGCAAAACTCTCTGGCTATGAGACGTTTGTACGGTAAACGCTTCTTGCAAGAAACAAGTAATTTTAAACACTACCTATTATTTTGTGTTGTGAAAAGAGCTCTAAGAAAACCAGTGACAGTAAGTATCTATGTTTAGGTGTACCTATTTGTAATTATTATGTACTACATACTCCTAAGACAGTATGTGAGCAACGTTGTCACATATTCAACACCTGTTTGTTGTCATAATTCTGTTACCGTTGGTCAGAGAAAAAAAATTGTTAAGTCAAATATGCTTTGTTTAGTACAACTTGTTATATGGCAAAATTAAAGCACTCACATTCCGGACACCCTGTATAGTTGACAATTGAATATCGAAGCTGCCACTGAATATACTAGGATATATTGAATGTCAAAGTAAGCTACGAAAACAATTATGGTTTACTTAGTTTTAAAGCTTTCTGCCTTCTATACACTTTTTATTTGATTTATAAATAGTCGGATATCACGTTTTTTTGTTGTGGTGTGTCATAGTAAAATATTAAACAATTGAGGGTAGAGTTTAATGATATTTGACGTTATTTTGAACAAGAGAATTATGAGAATTTATATCAAAATTGCTCTTTAATAAGCATTCCAATTGTTTCTGCTTTTTCATTGAGGCTTTTGTTATGTGAAGAAATGTTCAAATTGCCAGGTCAAGGTCTGCAAAAAGATCTGTAGATTACGTTATTGTATTTATGGATTTGTATATTGTTATGTTTGTTTTGCTGTTCTGATTTACATAGAAGTAACCAATTCACTTTTCCAGTTTATTTATATTTTGTTGTCGGAAAAAAACACTTGTTTTAAATCTTGCCGACCTTTCGCAATTAATTTTCAATGATTCTAGTTTAGTCCTGAAGAAATCATAAAAATAATTGTGCGATATCGGTAACCATATTTTTGTTAACAACTAGTCTAAATTTTCTCATAAAATTCAGATCAATATTAATTAGTGTATGAAGGTCCTTTATCTATTTGTTCTTTTTACAAATTTCCGTAAAATTGTACCATCTGGCAACACTGACTCAGCCTTTGTATAGGCAACCGGTTCGTAGCTGTCAAACGGTAACATTTTGGCCAGGAGTGTAATAGGATTTCATTATTCTGAATATTCCATGCATATTTGCTCTTTCTCTCAGTTTCCAGAAAGAAAGAGGGTGTAAATATTTTTAAAAATGACATTTAAATGATGAAATTTATATTGATGGGGAGTTGAAAGAGGAAATAAATAATTTCCCTTTCCTTTTATTATTTCCTCACACTCGTTTATTTTCGAGGAACAATTTGAAATCTCCTTTCCAGGACGTTTCATGTCGCAGGAAATTGATAATTATGCGCATCTCAAGGTGAGTTCTGTCTGCCGGAACAGGAGAGCATTTCTTTGATAAGATTATGATTTTCGAGAAAAGTTCTGGTCTCTATACAACGACAATTTGACGCTCGAACAAGTTTTATGATTAACTCGTTAAAAATTTATAGACTGACGTAGCTTCTGCTTTTAATATAAACTTCTCGGGGCGTGTCTTTTGTCTCAGAAAGACATCACGCCGTTTTTAAATGGTGAATGTACAGTATGATATTCATTATTTCATTAGAAATTATTTCCTTAGAAATTATGAAATATGTCTACCTATTTTTCTATAGTATTGCTTGACATATAAAATATCACAGATGTTTTTAATTTGCATCCCTTTATTTTTGAATGGCTCACACTGTTTCAAATACACAGTATCCACACGAAAAAAATCTGTATTCAAATTTTAAACTTCATTCAAATGTATATGTATTAATTCAGTAATAAAGAATATTTGACATAAATATTTATATATTCTTGAAATCCAAGCATTCTTATATTTAATTCAACAATTTTCTTTCTAAATTGACATTAAATTTAAGATTTACTTAACGAACAATATTTTGTTGAAGTATGAATAAAATATTACTAATTATAGAATAGCTTCCTTAAATTATAAGTGTATAGACATGCACGAATTAATATTATTAATATTTTGTAATAAATCTCATACTGTAAAATTTAAAATGCGGATATAGTGCAAAATAATAATATTTATAGATGATATTAATACAACACTATAGAGACACAAATGTAGTATTTTTTACTACAAATTGTATTAAAGTTCTGTATATAAGTGGATCACTAGGTTCAGTATATGGCCGCAAAATGTAGTTACATGTTGCATAACGTCTACTAAGGTTCCCTTCTGTCGAATAATTCGTCGGTTGCCTTGCCTCCAGTGGCATACTGAGGAGAGCTAATAACCTCAAAAGCAGTATATGTCTGGTGTGCCGCTAATGAATGACAGACATTTTGCTGTAAGCCTTTCTTTCCTTATATTAAATACTACTGAGTGAGTAGTTATATCCCCTCAGGATACTAATTCTAAAAAAATTGACCTGTGGAAATTCCACAGCCCTCTCATATTTCCAAAGGTGTTAGCTTGAAAAACGGGACACACTGTATGTTGTTTGGCTCAGCTCTTCTGTGTTAGTTCCATAAAACAGACTATTTGTGTTTGACCTAGTTCTTGTTTTCGATGTGAAAAATATACTACAATGTAAGTTAGAATTCGCCTTACTTTCCACGCCAACGCGTGATTTCCAGTTCTATAAAAGAGGAAAACGTTTATGTCGCTATTAATATTTTTATTATTTTATCTGTCTCGTCGACTGACTATTGTTCACGACAATTTTCATAAAATATCTTCTCACTCATTAAATGCAGCAGTATTTGAAATATATAGGTTCGGAAAGTTCAGGTCTTTCCATTGCTTCTGTATAAAAATAAAGCATGTCAATATATATTTGCTTAATAAACAATAAGGGTTATGCAAACACGAAATTTCAGGAAACAACTATTCTGCTGCCCCGACCAGCATTGAATTCCACCTGAAAAACCTATAGTCACTTGTCAGCAGCAAACCAGAGATGTACCGGTTTTGATCTTATTAGCTCTCATCAGTTTGCCGTAGGTGAGGCATCTGACGAATAGCCCTTTTTGTTTTATGTCTTTCTAAGCCCGGCAGAAGGGACCACGATCAAGTCATTAGCCCTTACTAGTTACTTCCTGAATTTCGTGTTTGTAAAATATCGTTCTTGCCGTACGTGATAAAGGTCGATAACTTTTAATGGTGTATACGTACACTTCGTGTCTACGGTTTTTCAGTCCGACATGGAGTAGCGTATACAACGTGTACTCATGGTCCGTTCTGTCGGACTTAGACAGAATTATAACAACTAGGGTTATTCGTCAGATCCTCACCTAAGGCATACTAATAAGTATGCTAATAAGTTCGAAACCGGTATATGTCTGGTGAGTTGCTGACGCGTGACTTTAGCTGTTTGCCAAAGGGGTTTCAATGCTGGTCGGGGTATTAGCCCGCAGAGTATTTGTTTCCTGCCTAAATAATTACAATATTCCTTATAGTGACATTAATTACAAAACTCAAAACAAACTTAAACTCTATTTTGCCCGGCCCTAGATCCTTTAACTTCCTTAACTATCTTCATCCATTCTAAACTTCTTCCGTCCTCGTTCAAAATTTGCTCTCTGCTTTCATATCTTCCTCTCATTTCTTCACAATAGCGCAGTAGACGTTTTATCGTTTCTCTCTCTTCCCAACAGACTACATCTTCTCTCGCTGTCATATATCCACCATTTATTGTCTTTTTCCTCATTGCCACACCTAAATTTTGCTAAAGTTATCCTTTCCTTCTTACTTTCCCTCTTTAAGTATCTCGGTAGCTTCTCTGTTATCAACCTCTCATATTTTGCATTGTATCTTGACTCCTTTATTTTTGTTCTTCTTTCTTGCCTGTACCCACTTCGTCGGCAGTATTTCTTTTTATCTGTCCCTATATTCTCTCCTCCTTCCTTCTTTTTTTCTAACCAGCACTGTTGTAGTATCTTGCAGTCTTGCCTTCTCATTATTTTTTCTTCTTGTTTTACTGCTAGGTTTCCCGCTTTTACTCTCATTTTATCTCTTTTGCTTTTTTCTATGACAATGTAGCCCGGAGTTTCTCTGTCTGTTCCTAGTATCCACCTTAGATATTTTTCCTGTGCTTTTTCTATTTCTTCAAATTCTGTCCATCCCCACACCTCGACCCCATACAGGAGTAGGAGTTTTAAAATCATGTCCGAATTTTCTTTCTATCCCCCAAACTCCCCATTGCTTGATTTGCCTTTCTTACTTTATCTTTTATATGTGCTGCAAATGTATTCCTTGAGTTAAAAACAAAGCCTAAGTATTTGAATTCGTTTGCTTGATCTATTTGTTTCCCATTTCCACTGGTATCCTTCTCTCTTTTTCCTTCCTTTTCCAAAAATCATCTATTTTGTTTTCTTCACATTCACTTGTAAATCTTTTCACCGCGTAATAATGATTACATTGCCAACGCTTCACGATTTAAATAATACTGTCAGTTTTTAGTAGAGGGATCACAAATATTTCCTTCATAGAACCATATTTTCCATATCCACTGTGAGACACTCGTTGGCTGAAGGAAAACTAGGCGGGAAGTCTAGAGTGAACCAATTTATTAGAATAATGTGCATGTACACTCATGCTTCCATCCCAAAACTATACCTATCCAATTTTGTTTCTGTTTATGCGAAAAATAAACCGAAGAAAATAAAATCAAGCAAACATACAATTCCACAGTCTGGTAACATTGAATGTGTGTTTTCTCTTATTGTTTTTACATAAGAGTTTATTTATTTCTTACTGCAGACCAAAGGAAACGTTTGCACTTCCGAATCTATACAAGATCATTCTAAAATGTATAAGAAATATCGGAAAGACACAAAACTCGCGGATATTTACGCGAATTTTGCAGTTCTTGATTTAAATTATTAATGGCGGGAAAATCTCAATTTTTAACGAATTTCGTAAAACAGGAATATTATCTCCAATTTGAGGTCACCCCTTTCAGAGGCGGTACCTTCCTTAGGTGATGTTTGATAAAAAGAATACCATACTAAGGTTTTCATCATCTTTTGGCTTGTTCTACGTACTGAAATTTTAAATACTCATTTTAGAAACACCTTGTATACCATACATTAAAATACATTGCATTATATTGGAGGACCTCGTATTGGAAATAAATCCTATTTCCCCATTTATTACGTTACTTTTCCACGGGTGGTACTTTCTTTGTAGTCTCATAGATAACAGTACTTTGTTATACGTCAACCCAGAAAAACTTTACTTTTATAACTAAAGTTATCTGATTTGAAGCCCAAACCTTTTCCCAGACAGGTTGTTACATTCCAACCATCTAACTTTTATTCCCGATATTTGAATTAGATATGTTGAGCAGGGAAAAGCACGGAATAAGCCTGTAATCCTTATAAATGAAGTTGGAGAGATAATGGGGATCCGGCGATATTGACAATTGCATCAAGTGAACTGAGAAAATATTCCACATCTGGGCAAGCATTTATCTAATGTGTCTCTATATATTTTGCGCCCACATGGTTTTGAATCTAGTTATTTGTTATTAGTTATTTGATGACCGTCATATTGACTTGGCAAGGTATTAAATTATTTAGTTAAGAAGTTCAAGTTGTGTTCTCATTGTAACAGATTGTAGCAGATATGTATTTTGTTATGATAAAGCAAATGAAAATGCATCTATAGCGTTATGTAGAAAACGGACTATTTTTACATCGGAAAAAATGTGGATATTCTAATACCAGCAGAATAATAATTAGAAGATGCTGCATTAGCATAGATTGAAAATCATTCTAAGATTGGTACACGAAACATCGCAAGTGATTTGCATGTAAATTTAGCAATAATTTTGGAACACCAGTTACTATATCTATATCATATACAGGATGTGCAAGTACTTCCTCCTCGTGATTTTCCTTGCCACATAGAATTCCGACTATACTTTTTAAGACAGTTATTATTTACAGATGGTTTACAGATAAGTGCATCTTTTCGGGATATAATATTTTAAATTATCATAAGTTATCATAATAACCACTTTTATGAAGATACAAATCCCTACTTAAATAATAATTGAAAGTAGGAACCAATATCTCTTAAGCGGCCTTCACACGATGAATATATTATCAAACATTTTTATTGACAATATTTTTTCAATGTATTGAAAACTCCCGTGCGATCGATATTGATTTTAATATTCATATTTCCAGTTGATTTTCACAATAGAAGATTTAAAATGAGAAATAGTAGAAAAAGTGTGTATCGCTTATTATTTTAGCACAAGCTGTCAAAGGAAAAATAAATAAAAGTCATGTAAATCTCGTAGATTGCATTAAGGAAGAGATTCCACTTCCTTGATTATGATTATAAAAATTACTTCAAAATTAATTGTAAAATATTTCAAGAGTTACTCAATTTGGTATCTCCATGTATCACCAAAAAAGTGCAAAAGCAAATATCAGCACCTAAAATGCTAGGAGACAAGGACACTTTTTGAGGATCTTTTCAAAACTTAGGTTTTCAAAATATCCATGAAGTTGGTTTACTCCAGGAACTTTTTGTTCTCTAGCAGTCTTGGATTTTCAGCCTCTTGATCTTTTATTAAAGTCCTCAATTTTGCGCGTCATGAAAACGTTAATACTATCAGAAGTAATCGGATTTCAATATTCGAAATCGCCTGGCCTACAGTAGCTCAGCGATGTAAAGGTTGAAAATACTACAACAATATTTTTTCTCGGAAACTATAAAGATTTTATAATTTCTTTTACTATATTAACTCATCTATTCTTAAGTTGTGAATCATGCAGTATATGTGGTCCCTCCCAAAACATTTTGGAGATCGCAACAATACATGAATACATTGACAATATTGTTAATGTAGCCTCTGTACGATCTTATTGTCAATATAATACTCAATATAGCAAATATTGACAACATTATTGATCGTCTGAGACTGCTTTAATTTATGACATATACTGAAAATATATGTACCCTGAAATATAGATTTAAATATTGCAATGCTGATTTGTTACCACCTTTCAGCTGAACCCTTATATTTTGCCATATTTAATTCACGTCCTATATTTAACTAACCATGGACTACAATCGAGTACATTAACTTAATTAAGAAGTTCCAAGTATTCTTTTCCAATTCATCTTGTTATTATAATGCCACGCCCTTTGCTAACGTAGATTTCTAATTTGTAAAAAGTTGGACGGCGAGAAAAGTACTTTCTAGAGGCGCGCGTTTTCATCGAAACAATTCCTCAGGATTTTCGTCACAAAAAACCGTTTCGGAAGCTACCTGTTACGTTAGGTTATTTAGCTCATTTGTTCGCATAGCTCCGGTTTGAATCGATCGGATCGGGTCTCTAGAATTTGCGGGTAGCGACAGTTTCATTAACAATTGTTATTGTTACGTGCTCTATGCAAGTCTCTAAAATCTAGAGAATGACACATAAATAACACAACTCCACAATTTTTTTTTCTCAGATCTGGAGGTTAGACCATATGTATTTGAGGTCGCTAAATCCGAATCTGAGGCTCGTTTAACCCTATCACATCAGGACTTTGTTATAATTTCAAAACACTCAATAAGACAGGCTTTTTAGCACTATTAACCGCATATAAATAACCCTATAACTTAAACTTTAAACACACAACTCCAGCTGTTAATCCCCAAATCGATAAAAAATTATCCTATAACTCCACCATTTTACACTATGCGCCAAAAGTATGGAATAAATTCAATAAAAACGAAACAATTATTTTTTGGAAAAAATCCTCGAACAGGTCGATTTTTAATTTAAAAAATACATATTTCAGCGTAAAATGCGATTTTCAAATGTCATTTGTTTTCGAGTAATGACGTCATCGATTTTTTTTTAAATGGTAACACCATATTTTTTTCCTTGATTCTGAAAGATCGTTTAATTCTCTATCAGACAGTACTAAAATTTTTGCCTCTTACATAGGAAAGTTTTCGAGTAAATGACGATTGAATGTTAGAAAACGTAAATTTTATCCATAAAAAAGTAACAATTCTGAGGTATGTAAAATAAAATAGAATTGATTAAATTTTATACTTAAATTAAATGTTCGAATTGCCATTCACCAACTTCTTGACAATGCCCAAGTCTGTGAAGAAATTCTTCTTGCACATTATGAATAATTTCTGGGGTAACTCTGCGTATTTCGTCCCGAATGCGATTTTGAAGTTCTTCTAAATTACGTGGTTTATTAATGTACACTTTTGACTTCAAATATCCCCATAAAAAATAGTCAAGAGGTGTAAGATCTGGCGATCTTGCAGACCATTCTATCGGTCCGCGTCTGCCGATCCAGCTCCCAGGAAAACAGTTGTCCAAAAAATCTCGTACAGGGCGCGCATAGTGCGGAGGTGCACCGTCTTGCTGAAACCATATGGTATCGTCAGGAATGTCAGGGTCATTATCGTTAGGAAAAACTGCAAGGGCTGGAACAAGGTCTTTTTCTAGAAACTCTAAATATCTTTGTCCTGTAAGGGTTCCTTCAAAGAAGAAAGGCCCTACTATTCTGTCGTCAACTATTCCAGCCCACACATTTAATTTCTGAGGATGTTGGGTATGTGCCTCTGCCATCCACTGAGGATTTTCCCGACTCCAATATCTGCAAGTTTGACGGTTTACTGTACCATTCAGACAAAATGTGGCCTCATCTGAAAAAAGTATTTGCCGGTGTAAATTTTTATTTCCTTGACATAAATCCATTAGAATTTCGCAAAAGTGTAAGCGGTGATCGGGATCATCTTCATTGAGTTCCTGCACAAGTTGAATTTTGTAGGGATGATATTTTTCCTTCCTCAAGATGCGTAGCACTGTGCTCTGACTAGTGTCATTGTTTAATGCAACCAATCGTGAAGAATTATGAGAATTATCCACCATATTTATCAAAATGTTCTGTTTCTCATTTTCATTAATGCTTGGACGTCCAGGTTTTGGAATATTTACAACATTGCCAGTTTCTCAAAATTTAGACTCTACCTTACTGACTGTTGATTGGCTGATAGGGCGATCTGGATATTTTTCATTAAATAAATCGCAAACTTCCTGCTGAGTTCTAGTCATATTGGTGCATCCGATAAGAATTAAAATTTCAATTCTTTGAGTAACAGTTAAATGTGTCATAATACTTTAAATTGAATAATAATTTCTATGTCGCTTACAATACTTATTAGAAAGTCAGTGTGACAAAGACACTTTGCAAAGATTTTCACCTACGTGATCCATAAAAGAACTATGGAATTCGAAAAACTAAACTTGATAACGTTTTTGCTTTATTTTAATTGATTTACGTTTTCTAACATTCAATCGTCATTTACTCGAAAACTTTCCTATGTAAGAGGGCAAAATTTTAGTACTGTCTGATAGAGAATTAAACGATCTTTCGGAATCAAGAAAAAAAATATGGTGTTGCCATTTAAAAAGAAATCGATGACGTCATTACTCGAAAACAAATGACATTTGAAAATCGCATTTTACGCTAAAATATGTATTTTTTAAATTAAAAATCGACCTGTTCGAGGATTTTTCCCAAAAAATAATTGTTTCGTTTTTACTGAATTTATTCTATACTCTTGGCGGATACTGTATAACTAATATATCCAATAACCGAGTTACTCAGTACTTTGACACAATTTGTCAGTGTTCTTTAAACAAAACATCCTACCCCCAAAACTTATAACCCCATAAGCAATAACAATTGTAGTTTTCCTGAAAAACGAAATGGCACCATTGGCATTAGAGTTACCCAATAGTTATAATGGTCACTTGATTGATTTTTGTTGGATGCTAAAAAAAGACATACCAGAAGGAGAAAAAAGAACACAAAAGAAATCCTCTGCACTATTAATATAATATGATTTTTGTTGGCGAATGAGATATAAAATTATTACTTCGCTGCTCTCTACAGGGTGTTAGAGGTTTGAATCCCATTACTTCAACTTCTGATAGGTTAAGCGCAAATAAACAAAAAAGTTATATGTTACATGGACGTAAGTTAAATCGTCTACAATACATCGAGTTGTAATACCAGGGAATTTATTTTCAATCTGGCAACAATGTCTTGATCTACTCCTAACCTAGCTAAAGCTCAGCTGCCTAGGCCTCGATTCTCAAATGCAGTGGAATAAATGGGTTGGGAATTATATGGTTCTGCTTCTCTTAATTACCGTTGTAAGAAGAACGAAAAAAGTATCCAATTCGCGTCCGTATTGCTCTGCGGACATTCAAGAGTAAAACCCGTGATGTGTGTGATACAAGTGTTTTTCAGTGGATGACTAATAATCTGAATGTTAACAATAATTATAAGGTTTATTCCTGCAGTAGTTGGAAATGGTTTGAAACTCTCAGAAATGTCCTTTCAACGACTTCTTACGTTAAATTCACTGATAACTTAACTGATCGAATATTTCTGACAGTTTCAAACCGTTTCTAATTGCTGCAGGAAGAAACTTATTGTGAGGGCGAATTAAAACACTTACCATTGTAATTGCTTAAAATTTAGTATTTCCGAAGCGTTTGAATCAGGAAAATATTACGTTTTAAAAAAATTATTTAGGCACTTACCGAAAATCAAGCAATGGTATAAGTACCGCCATTTTTAACACGCAACAAAATAAACTAGAGTATCTGTTCATAATGCCAACCATTATTTTCAATGCATGCACGACTCTTCGAATCCGATTTTCGCGTACTAGCTGGAAAATAGCTAGATTTGTCCTTATTTGATAAGCAGTAGAAAGAATGTGATCCTTCAAGTCTTCTTTTGTATCAGCCTCGATAGAATGACCAATTCTGGATAATTATATGAAATGCATGGACAACTGTGCACCACGTAAGAACAGTTTTATCAATTTAACGTTTTTTGATGATTTCTAAAATATAAAGTATCATTGTGAAGGGAAATAATGCAATTAATTGGCATAAAAATATGAAGGGTTCCATTTAAAAAAATGTATGCTTAGGTCATATTTGAAATGAGTAGTAGAAAAATTACAAGCCACTGAACTCTATGTAAAAAAAACTCTATCAGAAGCAATTTTCACTATTCTCTGAGATTAAAGAATCCTTTAATAGTAGGTTTTTTTAGATTTCGACCTGTATCTCAACAAAACGAAGAGGTCTATGAACATTCTGACGGCACATTCCTGAAAAAGTAATCCAGTTGTGAAAACCGCTTCCTTTTATCTCTTGTAGTTTCGGTGATACCCTGTCTGTACAGAGTTTGAACATTTTAATGCAAAAAATTCCTAAAAAACTAGAATAAAAATAAATCCAAACTCGCATCATAAAACAATAAATAATAATTCTATATAATTCAATATAAATATACCAATTCTTATAAACATTTGTCTCAGCAATTAATGCATATTTGGTATTGTGTAGATGTTTTTATTTTACAATTTTAGAATTTATTTGGAGAAATCAAAGAAAATAAATTTACGTCATTGTCTGATATATTCATCAACGCAAGCGTGCTTTGTTGGCACTGCTAATATAATTAAAAGTGATTTTGACAAGGTCCAGGAAAGAAACACATTACTGGTAATTAAAATATCTAATTACATCAAATTTGTCACTTATACATGAAATTGACAATATCATATAAATTTCCAGTTCTCATTATATTAATTCATGCAGACATAATTTGTCCCGACGTAAATGATAATTAAAAATCTTTTTATACGATAATAAACCATTATTGATAAGAGAGAAAAAGCACAAACCATATTAACCACCAATTAAATTACACACAATGGAACAGCAGCATAAACTAATATACCGTATATGTTTAAAAAAAGAAAACTAGGAGAATAATATTTTCTATTAAAACTGTCATACACTCAGAGAAAAAATATTTTGACCAATTCTTATCAACCTAGTGTACACTGATGTACCTGAACCCCCCTGCACCTGAACAATTATTTGTAATATTATACGGTGGATTGTTGGTTATTTATTGCATAGGTAAATAGCGCGAAATTACACTAGAATATATTGTTGAAGATTTCTATTCGAAGTGTAAAATTAATATGTAACTTTCCATTCCTTTCGTATCCTGGGTTTTACTATGTAATTTTCATGTAAGGCTTATATTTAATTTTCCAATTTCATTGTATTATTAACTCGAATGTTTCTCAATCTGTATTGTAATGTGCATGTGAAATTAATGCCAATACGAAACTTATTCATTGTGTTGTCAATAATAATTGTATAAAGCTTTGCATTTATATATTTTAGGTATTTATTTTTTTTGCAAAAAACATAAGAAAACACTTACTATTTTGTTTTGAATATAATTATTAACTAATTTTAAAAGCAGTTCATTGAAAGTTTATAAAAATGTATTTAAAATCATTTCGGCATCTTTTGGACTAAGGTAAATTTGATTATATCCATTTTTTTGTCTCTAGACATCTTCCTGTGTCTCATCAATTTCGGGACACCCTGTAAATATTAATGTTTCCACATCTACAGATGGTTTTCACCCTTTTATTTTGTGTATACATATTTTTTATTTATAACAATTCGTTTGTTTATGAGTGTACTAAGGCCGTGCAAATGTCAGCATTTCAAAACAATTGGTTTGGACAAGTTACCGACAAAGAATGCTTTGCTAACAAGTTAAATATGTAACTAGACCTAAAAAATGATTTGTAGGTAATTGATTACCTATTTTTAACTGGGTTGTCACTCCCGTAGTTTCAAATTAACATCTCTAGACATTTTAATTATTTGTTATTAACAAAATATGAGTGATTGACGTAAGAAGAATGCAACTGACATTATCTTGAGAACCTGTTTTAATAGATTTCCGGATTTCATTATATCAACTGATGCAGACGTAATTTGTCCAGATTCAAATTAATTAAAACCATTTTTATAAACTTCTAAAGGTCGCGTCAGTGTCTAATTACAAAACAAAAATATTTTCGCATACGAAGAGCGCAAACAAAGAACATTTTAAACAAGACATAATATCAAAAAATACATAACAGACAAGATGGAACCAAGTAAATTAAAAAAAAACTATATTGTAAATGTAAAATAGGAAATTTACTACATAACTAACAAATGGATATAAACATTCAATAAATAAATAAAATTTATGTATAGTAAAATACTTTTTTATACGAAAAATACTATTTTCCTACGTTCATGCAAAAAACAAAACTTTATTGAACTATATTTAGTGGAAAAAGTGATTCTTTATTGCACTAATGCAATAAAATGTCTATTGCATTCATCTGTCATTCTACTACAGCGTTTTGTCATCATGACAAACATGAAAGTTCAAATCGACGTCATATTTTGCTAGACTTGTATCATCTAAATAAAACATTTTTTGGTTTTTGCATGAACGTAAAAAAAATATGGAATGCAACTCGTACAAAAAGTGTTTATTGCACTCAACGTGTTGTCCTACTCGGCCTGACGGCCTCGTTGGACAATTTCACGTCGCGTGCAATAAACACTTACTTTTTGTACTTGTTGCATAAATAACTATTTTCCTTTGGTTTGAAATGAAGAGGTGAGAACTTATGTAAATTTATTCTAAGAGTGTTAAGGTAAAAACACATGTTATTGTGCTTTCTATGATTATGAATATCTGGTTCATCATCTGAGGGCAAATATTTGTCGTTTATATATAATATCAAAAAGGGGGACTCTGGAGCATTCCAGATGTTACTTATGTTATAGACCATTTAAAACCTTCACTTCTAAACTTGCTGCATTCTTTTAGTAAAATAGAAGCAAATATAAACCTGGGTATTTTTATTCTGATAACAGTATATTATCTTGATTTCCTCAGAGAAATTAGTAGATATAACTTGGCTATCAGAATTTACATACTCTGGAATATGCTGTTTTGTAAAACAAATTAGATTCCAGACCTAACTGGAAATTATTGTACCTATCCTATATTTAGTATTCTATATAATTTATCTAATTTATTTATTTATAAGACAAATTGTAGAATTTTTCCGAATCAATGGAAATATTTATAGAAATGAAAATCTAATAAATATTATACAAAATGATGTGAAATTGCTGGTTAATGTATGCTGTAATTGAATTATTAAAGTAGATTTCACTAGAAAAAGTACATCATATCTATGTTATTATCCAAAAAATAAATAAATAAATAAATAGAAATTTATGATTGTGGTAGTTTTTATTTTAATTAATTCCAAATCAAATTTTGATCATGAATGATCATCTTGTTGAGCATGAAATAGTAGATCACCAAAGTATAATGTATTTATTATTACAAGTTTCCGAGATATTGTATAAACACCCTCCTCAAAAACACCTATTCAAGAAATCGATACATTTTCGAACATATACAAAAGACATGAGAATATTACTAGAGCTAATAAAACATTGACACATATACACCTGATAAATAAGTATTATTAGAGATTGGTCCCTGGTTGAATTAACTAAAGTTTTTTGCGTTTTATGTTATTAAAAGCGCTATCTAAACTTAACAAAAAATGTTTCAGAATAAAATGTTAACGAATGTGCTAGCAATTATCGTCCTCTACTTTGTACAAAACACTGATAATACCAGCGTGTTTAGCACTACCAAAATCGTTACATCTGCCAAATTATCACAAAATATTGGTTTTAAAGCTTTATATCTAAATTTTAATTTTTAAAAATAATCTTATCCTTCAAAAATGGGTGGCTTTGGGGGATTTATTAAGTAGACCCCACTTTATTACAATATATATTTCAGTTTTCAATATTCCATCAGCTTTAGCGATATTGACATGTCTCTTTGAAACACCTTGTATAATTATTTTTCTATATTTTTTTAATGTAGGATCTAACCATGAAAATAGTGATAGTAGTAGTAGCAAGCAACAACGGCAACAGCCTGGCAACCGGTGGGTCTTTTTTACCCCATTATCCTACATGTCTTTGGTTCTCCTGGAATCTACTTGACGCCCTAATGAATGACAGGATCTTAGTTCATGACAGGCCGCTCATTTCCTCCCTCTGCAGCTCCTTGGTGCCAAAAATTATATGTCTTAGTCTTCCAAAAACCACACACTACCCTAGAAAGTGGATGGGAATGTCTTCTTCTTCTCCACATTCCAGGAATAAATGATCCTCCTCTATCTCTATCAAACTTAGATGCCTTCCGTAGTCTGCAGCAGCTTGTCAGGAGCTTCATTATTTGATTCAAGGACTATCGACTGAGATTTAACAGTCACACCGTCCATCGGAAATGCCATGGGCCTGTCTACATCCTCTATTCCTTCTCCAATTCTATCCTCATATTCCTCAGAGCACTATTAATGGTACTTTGCCCAATTCAAAGAATGGCTTCAGATCTCTGGCCAGGCGCCCCATGTCCGAAAAGAGCTAGCTGGTCAACCCTCTCATAAGCTGGCTACTTAACTCTATCTCCGTCTGACTCCTGAACTTCCCAGACACTCCAGACAATCTCCACACTCCTGACCGATACTGGCCTTGTCCTTGGAAGGCTAAGAGTCCTAAGAGCAGCTTGACTGTTAGAATAGGGATATCCCAATTTTCCAGGTATATTCCTGCACTCGAATACTCATCTCCTACCCGAGATCCATCCGTGTAGCATACCGGGGATCCCGGAGGAACATGTCCTCTATCTGCTCTCACCGTTTTCTGGAGGGAAAGAATGGTAAGTCGATTATCGAACAAGCCGTAAATGAGTAACGCGTAGTAGCAGAGCTACCTTTAGTGGCTATTTTTTACTCCATGCCAGACTAAAAAGTCATGGTCAAGAAACGTTCTTAACTGCCATAGAAACTATTGAAAGCTAGCGACCTCTATCGCAAAACGGTGATAACAATATGTTGCAAAGGCGGAATTCCAGGAAACTACTCTGATGAGAGCTAATAAGCTCGAAACCGGTATATGTTTGGGGGGTTGCCGACGACTGACTTTGGTTTTTCAGGTGTAATTCAATGCTGGTTGGGACATTAGCAAGCAGAGTAGTTGTTTCCTGGAATTCCGTGTTTGCAAGCCGTAAATGGTTCCACAAAAAATTTAAATATTTGCATGGTATTTCGAACCATCATATTACAATTTCAAGGGTACCGTTTTCTGGAGGCACAACCAACGTCTGTCGCTACAACTGCAGGTAGGATCCCTAATGGAAATCTTGTACTGGTTGGTGGAAGAGCTGCATAACCAACGCGGTGCTCGCGAGTATAGCACTCGGAAACGACTCCATTACCGTGAATTCATTACTACACACGCCATTTCCATTTTAATTTAACAATGGCTCGATACACCTCTCACTAGATGTTGATAAGTGAGTTATATTTAGCTACGTGCGAGACTACTTTTTATTTGTAGACATCGGGTGATATTGCAAGAGAAAAAACATTAAATCGGGGCTAGGAATAGATATTCGTGAAATGTTAAATAGAAGATTGCTTTCTGACTATACGGGGTGATTCATTAGTAATTGGACAGAGCTTAATGGCAAGTTGCTGACTTCAGAATAGAAATGCAAATAATTTTAGGCATTTAAAAACTGAATAATATAGAGCTTAACAAATAACAGGCATGTTATCTCATGCCACATGCGAATATTCAAAGGTAGCGAAGTAAAACGAATATACAACGACAGAAAATGGTGTAACCAACAATTTTTAGGTAAAGAAATCATTCAAATTTCATATTTTTTAATTTAACTGTAGATGTAAATATTGTTGTAACATAAACTTACATAGTTCTGCATATAAGTATGTAAAAGTAATTATTGTTAAAGTATGGGGTTAGAAGAAAGAAGTAATGTGTGTCTGACATATGACAATAGAAATAGGAATACAAATTTGATTCCAGAACAAATGTCCTATAATGATGTGTTACATACAGAACCTCAGAACATTGTAAACGCTTTCGCTTCATTTTTTCAAAGCTCTTATATAGCTCCAACTAATCATACTGCGAATTATGATTCAGAAGCTTCGATTATTCCCAAGGGAGTATAATGCTCTCAAGAGAGTTTACATTAAGGAGAAGGTTTTTCATACAAAAAAAAAAGATAACATTGAAATTATTTATTGACATTTAAATTAAATGTTACATTTGCACAATTTTCAAAATTAATATTAGAAGGAATATTACTTTCGCTTACATTTACAGTTTTTGTGATTGCGCTAGTAGTGGTACCTACTAAAACCTGATTAGCAATTTTGGTCTTATTTTCAATGGAGTTCTCGACATAACCCTCAGCGACTGTCGTTGATTTCCAACCAGCATGACGCTTTATTGTCGTGATATCCACACCAGCATCTGCCAGTAATGTCCTTAAAGATCTTCGTAAGCAGTGACCACTATAACATGCAGCATCAGGTAATTTTAAATACGAAGCTACTACACTCGGAATTTTTCCCATGGTATTCTTGCCAACTGGCTGCGAACTACATTTTCCTGCTTTGTAGTACAAAAAAGGCGCTTATGCTTGACGTGGGGAGGACGAAGGGACAGGTATTTTCGAAACAATTCAAGCATATTTCCCACATCGGTAACCAGAAAGGTTCGTGGAATCTCTGTCTTAGTGTTTGGAATTTTTACAATCAAGGAAGAGCCTACATCCTAAATATCATCTGCAGTTAAATTCATCAGTTCGACAAGCTCCGGCAATCCCCAGAATTAATCCAACCTATAAAAAATCAAAATACTTAATAATTGAAATATCTAACAACAAAATTAATCTTACCTTAATCATTAAGAATTCTTTGTCATCTGCACTTGATAGAAAACGGTCGATTTCACCCTTTGTCAATATTTTCGATTTTTTCGCTTGATATCCGTCACCGGTTCTTTTCAAAAATGCGATCAGCTTGGGAAATTTGCTTATATCTATGTTGCCGTAAATTATCAAGCATGACTTAACAATAGAATATTGCGCCCATAATGTGGAAGACTTGTAATTCTTTGCATTTTCACTGAAGTATGCCAACAAAACATTCTCGCTGTATACTTGAACATTTTTCTCGGCGCACCACTTTTTGAACCGATTGTAGGCTATATCGTATAAAGATCTTGACTTCGTAGGCAGCAAATTGCTTATTGCAATATTTGCAGCCTCCACAATCTCTTCCGACTCACAATTATTCATTGTGCACTAAACAAACTTTAAACTAAACCAAATTAGCACCTTAATTTGACAATTCTTTTTGTTTGTTTATTTTATAGTTATGACAATAACTCAACGACTGATAAATAAATGCTCAAATCCGAATACAATAATTCTGGTGCTACTTACTTCATAATGACAAAATATGTGTTTTTAAGTTAATGAGACCGTGGAAAAAATAGTATATACCATTCGGGAGAGATGCTATTTTGTCCTCGGTGCATTGTAGCCCTCGGGCTTCAAATTGCACCTCTGCCAAAATAACGCATTTCTCTCCCTTATAGTATATTGTACTATTTTTTGCTATTTTTGTTAAAACTGTTATTATTTCATATTTTATTTTGAGTAGATCATGCATTCTAAATAATATCTATAATTTATAATACCTACAGAATGCACACTTTTCTCTACTGATGCATTACAATAACTAAAAATATTTTCATTGCTATCTCAGTAACCGTTGATATTCGACCATATGTTTATTAGGCTCTTTTGTTCACTTTTGCCCCATGAACACTTCTATTAAATATCTGAAATTATTTATATTTGTATAAAACACTATTTCAAGAATATGACGCACTTGAGAATATGAGGTGGTTTGCCGGTACTTCATTTCAGAGTCACCCTGTATATACTTTTAGTTAAAGGTCGTCGTGAATAATTGAATAATTAACAAAAGAGCGGCTGATGGAAGTACAGGGTCCATTCTAAGGCCCCTCACCTGCAGCAAACGAAAGAATAATCTAATATCAAATTATCCCCTGCCAACTTCCCCTTTTGTCGAAAATCAATAGTCGAGATCCCAAACGTTCTCGGCTAAACAACGGCAACGAATCTCTCTTATCAACAAACAGCCCCTTGTTTTCGGTACGTCCTGCGTCTTATTGAATCTTTCACGGACTCCTTCTGGAAACAAAAAATATCCTCCCGAGAGAAATAAAGCTTCGCTACATTTCCCGTACCGTTCCGTTCCTTTTGTTGGGTCGAGCGTTGTTTTAGCAGCAGTTAATCTTTTATTTTGCGGGCTCACAAGTCAAAATACCGGAACGCAGACACATAAAAAGTGGATATCATATATGTTAGGCAGGGAAGCGCGTCCATTTGCATATGATTTCTTCGAGAAAGTTTCTGTATTATGTAGTTGTTTACCACCTGAGCTTAGAGGTCTGGATCTCCTAATGTTTTTTTAAAATTTGTTTTTTTTTACTGAGAAGCTACAAAAGTATACCTAGACGAAGACTTCTAGCAAAACTTGCAGTAAATATTATGCCAGAACTTTTTTAATTCGAAAGATATGCAAAGTTGACTGGAGAATAATAGTGCTAACGGCACAATGTTGACAAAAACTTTCATTAAGATATGAGTTCCTTCCAAATATGCAAACACAAATCACTAATTTGTGGCTGATATACTAGTCGCCTCAAATTAGCTTGAAAAAAGTGAAAATGGACAACTTTTTGCGGAGAAGTCCGATTGAGATGCGGTTTTCTGCAAAATGTTCAGGGAATTGTTTATAACAAAAGGTACATCTAACCTCTGTACGCTCGCAAATTTTTAATTGTTTATTTAACAAATGACCCATTTTTGTTGAACATATGGCAAATGTCACACACGATTCAACGAAAATGTCTGGAAAATATTCTCTCGGGGTTTTCGAGGTCCCTCTTTATCACTTTGCTGTTAGCTTTATTATTTATTGCTAAATTATTGTAACTGGGCTAATTAACAAATTAAAAACTCCACCCCCGAAATCACTAGAGAACCGGAATTTTTTCCAAGATTTCTGGCTTATTAAGGCAAACCATCGGCACAAGATTTTTGCAAATATAATTGTTTATTGTTCGATTGTTGCAACCTCGCTAATTAACAAATTAATAACTCTTCTCCCGGGATCGTTAGAGAATCTGATTTTTTTGCAATAATTCTGGGATCAATTGAACAATAAACAATTATATTTGCAAAAATCTTGTGCCGATGGTTCGCCTTAAAAAGACAGAAATCCCGGAAAAAAATTCAGGTCTCTAGTGATTCCGGGAGTAGAGTTATTAATTTGTTAATTAGCCAGGTTGCAAAAATAGAAAAATAAACAATTTCGTGCAACAACCTTGTGCCGATGGTACTCCCCATGATCGAACAATAATAATAATAATAATAATATCTCTACCTCTCATTCTAATCACAGGGATTAGCCCAGAAGTCGGAGACTTGTGTGGGAGAGGGGGCGGTATATTATTATTAAGCAGGCCGCATTTGCGCCCAGGAATGACTTACGTTGGTAGGCCCTAATCACTATTCAGTGCAGGAATGAGGGAAACCTGGAAAACCTCATTAATTAGGGGGGTAGTTCCACCCTACCATACCCGCAGAGTGGGCGCCAAACCTCTCCACAAATATAGCTTATATACGGTCTACCGGCAGCTGGGCTCGAACCAACACCGATCAGTCAGCTCGATTCAAGTACTGAAGCCTTAAACCGCGCGACCACTGACCGACCCGACAATAAACAATTATATTTGCAAAAATCTTGTGCCGATGGTTTACCTTAATAAGCCAGAAATCCTGGAAAAAATTCCGGTTCTCTAGTGATTTCGGGGGTGGAGTTTTTAATTTGTTAATTAGCCTAGTTACAACAATTTAGCAATAAATAATAAAGCTAACACCAAAGTGATAAAGAGGGGCCTCGAAATCCCCCGAAAGAACATTTTCCAGACATTTTCGTTGAATCGTGTGTGACATTTGCCATATGTTCAATAAAAATGGGTCATTTGTTAAATAAATAATTAAAAATTTGCGAGCGTACAGAGGTTAGATGTACCTTTTGTTATAAACAATTCCCTGAACATTTTGCAGAAAACCGCATCTCAATCGGAGCTCTCCGCAAAAAGTTGCAAGTGAAATGCTAATTTGACGCGACTATACGGAATGATTCAGAAATTATCTAAAAAAAAACAAAAAGGACAGTTCGAAAATGATTTAAAAATACACTTCTTAACTGATTTTGCTGCTATAGTTATTAATTATTAATAGATTTAATTTGTTGCTCCATTTTTCATGACGCATTTATTCCCAAATTCTTTTAGATACGTTCTGAAACATCCTGTATACAGGCGGGGCGTGTATGATATATGCAAAAGAAAATACGGTTTCCTGATAATATTTGTAACAGAAAAGGTTCATATGGAAAAGTTTTCATCATTGCGTTTTCTATTTCTATAAATGAACGATCATTTACTCAACGAAAATGAAGGCCGACCTGTGTTATTTATTGAATGCCTCGGGAACGTTATTATGCAACCTTATTTCGATATTGTCGCAAAAAATATGTGCAATCAACTGACCTTGTATTTAATTTTTGAGTTAATGAATGAGTTGAATGAATTTTTCGACGCATATTTAAAATTTTATTTACATGAAAATACTCTTTCGTATCAGGTCTTCTAAAATGCCACACAAAGTGTTTCATTTTTCCGGTTACATGTTACCAATTTCGACAAATTTTCATAAATAAAACACCCTGTATGTTTTTCATCGAGTTGTGTAAAGTTATATTACTTTTTCATTGATATAGACGTTGTAGAGGTAAAAAACTTCGTCAACTAATACCAAATGGTGATGGTTTGGTCCATTTAAATTATATTGTTTATGTTGAAATGTTTTATTAGTCTTGGCTAAAATTTGGTACCATTACATTTTTAGTATGAGAAAAAAACTACCCTTAACTTTGGTCGTACTTCCACAGGGCGTCATGTGCATCACTACTTTTATAAATAACTGATCATATATTTTTTGTGTGATGCTGTATGCAATTGATAATCAAATTTACTTGCTTTTAAACGATATAATGTATTCAGGCCTATGATTGAACATTCAGGTTAGCGTAACCGATGACAGTTAAGTTACGATAACTAGGTGGGCATAACTGAGCTCTTAACCGAAATGGAAAGATCGCTATGATCGAACAACCAGTTATCTATGCCTGTTATTATGGCCAGATAACCCTGTCATGGCAGTTAATTCTTTACCGTACGTCATCTGTCACTCATATGCCAAAATTTAAATCATAGGTACTTAACAGTGGGTACAAGTGGCAAGAAGTTTAGGGCACATGAACCAATGCCAATATGAAGAAATGCTAAATTTTATTAACTGTAAGAAAATATTGTTGGGAAGCAAAGTAAACCCAACACATGTTAATATAAGTAGGTATTTTGGCAGATTTTTGAAGTACATATAAATTCTTTAGTGTATGGACCGCAAACAAATCCTCAACAGTGGTGGTAGGTAAGTGAAATATTTCATATTAACTTATTGGTACAATTATTTAAATTATTTTAGATTCATGCAGAGTGGAAGCAGAATGTAAAAAGGAAGAGCAGAAATCTTCATCAGGATCAAAAACTAGTAAAACCTGGATGCACATATTCAATATTTATACACAGTTTACGTGGGTAATCAAAAATGTACCTTTAGGCATGCAATCTGTGCTACTGTGCTAATTACAATTTACTACGCCTTCGTGGAGTCCATGTTGCAATATATTATAATTATAGGAGGATAGTATAGGATGCAGCATATCAGTGTTAATAGTAATCCATTAGAAATTATTGTCAAAAACACATAACTATCTAATAAAAATAATATTTAAAAAAGATAACATGTATTATTTATACCTACTCTTTATAGAATCTAAATTATTACCAATAATTAAAAATTAGGTACCTAACTTTTGTCATTGTGGCTTTCTCCTATTCATAAATTAATTATTAATAATATTATGTAATAATATATATTTCTTTTTGTTTGTTAATATTCATTTAGGTATCACTATCATACTCAGAATAGCAATCTTAATTGTATAAAATTGTAATCCCACTTAGAACAAACTTTAGTTTTTTTTAAGTTGTATTTACTGTCAAACTATTAATACCGTATATTACTAGATAATTATGTAAAACTATGATATGGCAATAAATTGATACTGAATTGTACTATAGACAAATAATAATAAAATAATACATTATACATTTTATTAATATGCCAAATGTCATACGTCAATTGCCAGAAATAAAATTAAAATTTCTGACCAATAAAAAGCTCCAGTTACATTTAACGGCAGGTTATTTCAAGCAGTTTCATAATTGGGTCACGTGATCATTCTCAAGTTAAGTAACTGGGAAAAATAAACTTGACAGGTGTGTCAATCATACGAATTTCTGATTAACCTACCAGTTACCGTTAACAGGCCTGTTAATGCTAACTGGATGTGTTCGATCATAGGCCTGATTTTGTATTAAATGTACAGTTTCATATCTTAAAGTACGTTGAAAAACATTTGCATAGTGTTGGCTTTTAGTTTCTCTAGATACACTGAGTTTTAACCAATACCAACACTCTGTTGACCCCCAGGAATGTTTTGACTATCAATATCTGGACCAAATATTTAAGTCCATCGACGAAATTTATAAACCTCTCTTAAACACCCGCACAAAATAAAGCTACTTAGTTCATCAACGCTGTCAATTACTTGAAAGTTCCATGTCTTGTAAATACTTGTATTTTCTGAAACATATTCAATTTTGCACCCCTATTTGATATTCTTACGCGCCCTAAAAAGTTATTTTGGCGTAGATTTTATTTCCCAAGCACGAGATTTACAGTTCCCAGAATAAATGTGAAGGCTAATGTAATCTGAAGTGTGTACAATTTCTCTCTGACTGGAGGGATGGAATTGGAGCCCAATACCAATTTTCAACGTCCCAGAAATCCCAGAAATCCTTCTGAAATTCAATAACATGTAGGGCAAACTCCCCAAGTCTATTTATACTTCTAAAAGAAGATCTTAAACCGACACCTAACGAGGAAATTGGTGAGAAAGAATGCAGTTTTCATTCAGATCTTTCATTTTCGTCGAACTAGGGGTAGTATACAGGGTTAACTATGACTAAGTACAAAAATGTTAACCACGTGCTCATCGAGCCCTAAAAGACAATAAAAAAGTTATTCCAGAATTTTAGCTCGGTATTTAAAAAATGGGGCAAAACCCTTTTTTCCTACGGAAAGTCGGCGCCTATGATGAGTATAGACTGAGATGGCTTATGGCTTAGATACATAGTTGGCATTACATCTGTCAACAACTACCATGCGGTCGTTTGCAGTATTTCTAAATGCAGAAACGACAAAAATTAACATTCTTATTAATAATAATACCTGATAGGTAGGTAACAGTTATTCCAGTTAGCTCCAGTATTTTGCATTCGTTTTTCATTATTTGGTTACAAACTGGTAAAATTACATTTTCACTCACTACCGATAAACACACTTCCCGTAGGTACAGTTATTAGATACAATGCCTATGTATTATAATAAAATCGAAGAAAGGGGTGGTAGGTAGGTTCTAATAGATAACAGAAAACGTTTAACACCCGCGCCAGTCTTGTCCCATAACCTAGAAAAACAAACCGGCGAACTATATTGTGGGAAAATATCTGTACCCGACACATATTCTTTTATTTATTAACTATAAAACGTTTTAAATTAAAATAAGACACTAAAAACTGAAGAAGAACACAAAACTACAACGTAAACACAGGAATTAAATTATAACATGACAGCGAACCGACTCGACTGGACCGACTGCCGACTGTGGTCGACTGTTGCATGACGGTAGCTTGCTGGTTGCATACTCCGATTCTCGCATTGGCGGCGTTAAATAAGGATTTAATATAATATCGAAAACATTTTTTTTCGCTTTATAAATAAGTTTGGAAATTTTTTGAAAGGAAATTCTGTTAATTCGTATTTTTTTCTATCCCCTCTTAAAATATTTGTACTTAGTCATAGTTAACCCTGTATAAGCCGCCTCTACTTCACACTACTCAACTTTTAACTGATTATGGCAAATGAATGTTTTTACTCAAGGAATAAGAAGCAAAACGTCTGAAGTATTAATATAATTTGAAACGACTTGATTTTCCTGCTGTTTGCCCTGAGCTTTAAAAGTCTGCATTTTAATCTAATTACTGAGGATGGAATAAGAATAAAGCACGCTTTAGCCCGCGTTTGATCCAATTTGAGCATCACCGGAGGCTCTGTTATGGCGGCATTTCGAGAAATCAAACATAACTTTTCCCATTACTTCAGCCATAGCGATTAGCTGTGATTAAAAGAAATTTCAAAGAAGACGGTTTCCGGGGACAAGGATCTTCCTGTCGATTTTAATTGTTGTATAAATATTTCAGTGCCCGGAGGCAAGCAGAATATAAGAATGGAATTGAAAGTAATACACTTCCTGGCAGCTTTTTTACTTCCGCAAATATTACTTAATATTGTAATAAATTGAATCACCATAAATGAGAAAAAAAATCAGTCTCTTAGGCTTGGTGTTAGATAAAACTAGGTAGATAAGCTGAATATTGTGTGTTCTGTTTCATATACAGGGTGTTAAAAAAAGATTGTAAAATATTTAAGGAGGTAATAGTATGAACCAAAATAAGCAGAAAAGTCTCAATAAACATGGGTCCGCAAAGTAACGGTTGCGGAGATATGGAATGTTTTATGTTTTTTAGCCCTTTTTTTTAGTTTGCGAAAACGTTTTGTATTTTCTTCTTATAGTTGGTTGATGTTTAGTGAAATAAACGGTACGTATTTGACAGTTGTTCTCAGTGCACAAGTTTTCTTTCGCTATGGCTGGTTACTGTAAGGCACAATTAACAGACATGCATTTTATGTATGTTCGTGCTAATGTGAACGCCACCGAAGCGCGACGTCTTTATGTTGACGCTTATCCAAATCGCCAGATTCCTTCACAAGGCATGTTTGGAAGAATTCACCAAAGATTGCGTGATATCGGTTCCTTGAGCAAACAGTGCCATTTATCCGAAAGACCAAGGTCGGTATCCACTCCTAGAGCAGAAGAAGAAATTTTAGCACTGGTAGAGCAGAATCCAGGTACGAGTGTGAGGAGAATATCAGCCGAGGTAGGAATTAGTGGTCCTCTTGTTTGGAGAATCCTTCACGAGTAACTGCTTTATCCATACTATGTGCAACGAGTACAGGCCTTAAATCCAATAAATGATCATCAAGCACGTTTGATTTTTGCCGCTGGTTTGTATGTCATGATGCTGAAGACCCTCGTTTTCTTGCAAACATTCTTTTTACTGATGAGGCCGGGTTCACAAGAAATGGAGTGTTTAATTTTCATAAATACGCATATTTGGGCCGACGAAAATTCTCTTGCTCTAATAGAATCTGGACATCAGGCACGTTTTTCATAAAACATTTGGATGGGTATTGTAGGTGACAGGTTTCTAGGTCTTGTTGTTTTACCAAACCGATGTATGAGTTTTTGGAAGACATTCCTTTGAATCAGAGGCAACAAATGTGGTTTCAGCATGATGGTGCTCCAGCTCATTTTTCCATGGCCGTTAGAGAGCATTTACACCAAACTTTTCCACGTAGATGGGTAGGAAGGGCCGGACCTGTTTTATGGCCTCCAAGATCGCCTGATCTGAACCCTCTAGATTTCTTTGTTTGGGGATATTTGAAGACATTAGTATATGGTACTCCTGTAAATAGCCTGGAAGAGTTGCAGCTACGGATTAATCAAAAGTGTCAAGAAATCCAAACCAAGGAGGGTGTTTTCGAAAGAGTTCGAATATCGTTGAGACGAAGATGTCGTGCCTGCTTGGAAATGGACGGAGGGCAGTTTGAACATCTTCTGTAACTTTGTTTTTTGTTTGTTGAAAGCTTCATTTGTCGGTTTACTCCTAATAAAATAAAATGTTTGAAAAACGAATAGTGGTCCATATCTCCGCAACCGTTACTTTGCGGACTATTATCTCCTGAAATATTTTACACTCTTTTTTTAACACCCTGTATTTGTTTTATCTTGACGGGAAATTGTGTAACGCTTTTTTATATTTCTTTTTAAGAAAGTTCTGTACTTCACATAAAATGTTAATTCTTCAAATAGACATTTCTTTACATACAGGGTGAATCATAACTTATTATTTTTAATTTTTTTAAATGCCTTAAGAAAATTTTAAATAGAAAAAAAATAGTAATACAAATAGAAAATGTATTTTTTTTTAAATAAAACTCTGTAACATTAACAGTTGTACTTAGCTGTGCAAGTATTGAAATATTTACGTTAATTCGATATTTATCGAAAATGTTAACACCCTGTGTCTCAGAAACAAAGTGTTTGAAAAAATTTGTTCATAAAAACTTTTTGAAAATCTGAAAAGAAATGAATATAGCTTGTTCAAAACAAGGGGGTAGTGCTTCAAAAACACCCAAAATTATTTGTGAATATACTTTTGGTAATTTTATAGCAAAAATAAAAATTGTAAATTTTTGCATTTAACAAAAATATATTCTTTTTTGTAAACTATCAAAAAAAGACGACTTTTTTAAATCGGTATGGATACACAAAATTAGCCATTTTTCAACGGCGATGAATAAAATCACCCTATCGTGTAAAAATAGAAACAAAAACACGTGATCGTGAAATAAAGTTTTTTTTCACAGTTTGGGTATGTTTTTCACGTCACTTTTGACATTGACTCTAACTTCAGATAAAAACGTATTGAAAAATAATAAACTTACGTTGGCAAATACTTTGGACAGTTGAACTTGCACTCGTTATATACAATCATGTTTCATAACGTATTACTACAAGATTTTTTCTAATTTAAGTCAGAACTAAAATTTTTTGTTGAAGATGTTACAGATGAGGAGACGTGTTTTCGAGTAAATATTCCAAATACAAAAACTAGAGCAATTCGTGAATTTGTAATCACCCCGGGAGATATAGAAGGACTAAACTTCGTTGACATTAACAGGAGGTATAGACATGGTAAATGTGGTGTACAATCAGTAGGAATTAATACTATTGGTCTGTTACCAAAGATGATTGCTCAAACGATTGGTATGCCGAATTGTGCATTATTCACGGGGCATTGCTTCAGAAGGTCATCGGCCACTTTACTTCTGGGGCCAATATTTTGAAAATAAAACAACGCTGCGGCTGGAAGTCAAATTCTGTTGCAGAAGATTATGTTGAAAATTTTATAGAAAACAAAATACAATTTTCGGTGATATTCTTGGAGATCCGAGTAATACCAATAACATATCACAGAATATTACTACAAGTTCAACAAATAAGATTTCTTCTGGAATTAGTTTCACTAACTGTGCCAACTGCTTTGTGAATATTTATAATTAAACAATAATAATTAATAAAGTGTTATTTATAAAATTACTGACTTAAATAAAAGTTACATTATTATTTTTCTGTTGTATTTTGTTTAATTCTTTTTTGCAATTAGTGCAGTAACGAACTTTTCGTAACCATTCCTAGAATGGTTTTCATTATGTAACTAGTTATATAAAGTAGAACGTTTTGACACTTGTTTCGATAACAAAAGACGTTACTTTACATGTCAAAATTAAAAAAAAATATATTGTTTGTATTTCGTGCGCGAAATCAGTGTTTTATGGTGCATTCGAATGATTTTTCACATTCTCAGGCGTCATTAAAAAGACACTGACTTCACTTGCGCTTAATATTAAAAAATAGATATTTTTATCCATTATGATTAGTTGCTACCGCGATGTATATATTTTTGTGTATTTTAACTCCACTATACATATATTTTCAACGTGAATGACGAAAATTAAACGCATTTGCCTTTGTGGCTTATCTGACAGCAGTTCATAGCGACAAAGGGACTGTAAATATAGAAAAAAAATGAAGGGCGTCCCTCACTATCAAAGTAATCGGTTCCGATAATAAATTAATAAAGTAATCTAAACAAAAAGACTGTGTACTGACATTTTAATTAATGAAAATCGATGTGAAGCCAAAGATAAGACTTGTTTACCCGAAAAAAATCACAGACGGTAGTTCATACCAGTTTCAATTTGACATTATTGAGGATATTATAACAGATAAATTGTTTCCGCTAGGCTTTATTTAATAAAATTACGCTAATATTTTTATTTGTTAACCACCGTATTTATCAAGAAAGAGTATTTTTACAGTTTTACTGTAATTTTTATAAGTTAGCATTATTTACCTTAGAGAATTTGTTATCATATATGTTGAAAATCATGATACAACTGTAATTTCCGGTAATACAAGATTTGGACGATGAAATTGAGCTGGGAGACTGTTGAAGTAGAAGACAACTGTATAGCATTTATAGAATCTTTACTAGGAAATAATTGTTTCGACATTTCGATTTTATTACTGATGGAATCATCGACAACTCGTAATTCCATTTCATTCAATCTCTTCCTTAGTTAAAACCTTGGCCATTTTTGAAACGCTCATTATTTCATTTAACAAATGCATTTACCCTAGAAATCTTCAAATTTCAATTAAACGTCATATTTTACCATATACATTTAAATAAAAAACAAACCTGCGAACTTGAACATTTTCCTTGGTTTTTAAAGAACTTTTTGGCATCGACCATTTTGCCCATAGTGTTTTCGAACTGAATCTAACAGACCGTTGATTCGTGCAAACCAACAGAACGTCTTCTGTTACCCTAATCACCGAATTTTTTCTGCCAGCTTTTAAACTCGCTATATTCAAGCTTGTACCTTGGAGATGATTTTTAACTTAAAACTAAGCTGGTGGTATTTTCACCATAATAAATAAATAGTGAAATAAACGACATACGTTGTCACGGTAACGTTTTCGAGCTTACGACAAATTATTGAGGATTTGTTTGTAATAAAAATTTGAATATCTATCTAATATATTTAGAAATAAATAACAAATAAAATATATAACAATAGACGCAAGATAACGGTTTTTACTGGCTTCAGTAAAAAACCTGTTACCATGTTAATAATCTTGTACATATAATATATTAACTAAAATAACCTTTATAAGAATCAGTAATTGTCAAGATATTCATAAAAAAGTTTTCCTATAATTCCTATCAATTAAGTCATATGTATATTTTCTGATACCAAATATCTAGATATGCTAATTAACAATTTCATTCATAGACAAAACTGTATTTAGTAATTATCTGATAAAAAATAATATAATAAGTGATAAGGCTACAAATAATAATAATAAGTAGAATAAAGTAATAGTAGAATAAGAAAATACTATTAACTACATCCGCTTTTTGAATTTTAAAATGAAATATAACTATATAAAGCAATTTTTCCAAGCTTCATTTACCTGCATACGTAGATAAATATTAAATATACTCTTTCACAAAACTCATCTACATTGTAATTAAAATTAAATGGCAAAGCTAGCGTCGTATTTTATTTGAAGAGAGTCCTGTCTACTTCAGTTATGATCGCTATAGTAGGAAACAGTGTAATATTTATTAAGTACATGTTTATTCAACCTGAAACCAACATTAGAGAGAGGCATCCCTTTACATTTTTAATGCCCTCGGTGTTTCTTCCATTGTTTAGAGATGAAATGCTACTTAATTTAGTTGCTTGCGTTATAACTTGCGTCTTCACCATAACTTTACATCGAATCATCCAATTTGTTACAGTTTCAGGATTATACTTTGAAAATTTGACGGTTAAAAAGATGACTTTTACATCGATTTTTGTACTATTTGTACAATTACGAGCTAGATGTCATATTTTAATTTCCTTTATAAATTTAGTTTTCTTTTTGTTGTACTTAGATATAATTATAAAATTTATATGTTTTAATTTAAACAATGTTATATTTGGGAAATTACCAAATAGATTAAAATTATTGTCAATTGCTCAGTGAGATGTACTTTAGAGATTTTTTAAATTTCAACAACTCTTGTTTTTATTAACACTTTTTAGTTTTAACGTTTTATTTATATGCATAATTAATATATTTTCAATTTTGTATATCTAATTATGCTGTTACCATTTTGATTTACTATTTAACGACGACTGATGATTTCTATATATTTTTATATAACTCTTAATAGCAATATTAGAGCAACATAAATGATCATTATATGCTTTTGATAATAAAATATACATATATACATTATATACAAATAGAAGATTTAGGATATAATATTTGAAATTACTTCAACCAGGTCAAGTAGTACTAGTAAACAATGTAATCCCGTCAAGTAGTAGATTTTGATGGGAAATTTGATGGCAAGTAAACTTAAATACTATAATATTATAGGTTTGTTCCAACCCTAGTTTTAAACTGTTAGAAATGTTCGTCCACCTATTTCTCAAGATATATTCACTGAAAACACATTCACAACTTAACTGGTAGAATATTTCTAACAGTTTCAAACTATTTGCTGTTGGAACAGAGTCTATATAAACATTAATCCATTTGACTTCATGAATTCCTGTGTATTAGTACAAAAATTATGACATGACTCTGCTAGTAAAAGAAGGTTATTATTGGTTTGAAGACGAAATAATTTTACAAAATATAATTTTTTGTTTCATAACATTTACAAACGCAATATTAATGATGCTTAAAAAAAATACATCTTTAGCGAAGATTGGAGCAAATATATTTGAGAAACCGATTACAAATATCACAAAATATAGAGAGTGTTCCGTTAAAAAAGCCAAGAACCATAATATTGAGCCATATTTCTTTTTTTCCTAAAAGTTCAAACAAAAGTAGCAGAAAACTATCTCTTGTATCTACCATTTTGTTCTTTAGGGTGTAATAACTGATAGTGAAAGTATGACCCTGTACATTCAATATTGATATATAATCTTTTTCTGTAATTTTGCATGAAGGTAAAGGAAAATTGTATTTGTAATTTTTCTGTGTAGAGTACAAAATGAGATTTCTAATAATCGATATGGAGCGTAGATATGTTGCTTATTTTCTGTGATAGAAATTTAAGATAACGGTGTTCAGTCAATTTTTTTAGAATTTGATATAAAAATGTGGCGTTAAAAGCTCCAAATTGCTCTTGGGAGCGTTAAGAACGCGCCTATACGACCTGGAACAATTATCAGCACGAGGAGATGACAATTTGTTGGTTCCTATCTTTTTGGGGGACGGAGATATGTTGAATGCTTGTTTCTTGTGATAAAAATTCAAGATAACGGTTCTCAATCCATTTTTTTTAAATATGATATAAAAATGTGCCGTTAAAAGCTCCAAATTGCCCTCGAGAACGTTAAGAACGCACCTGTACGACCTGGAGCAATTAACAACACGGAGAGACGGCAATTTTTTGGTTCCTACCTATTTGGGGGACGTCGTACTGACGCTGTCCTCTGGGGGAGCGCAGCATGAGCTGGGAACTGACAGCGGAGAGCTGGGGGAGGTGCTGCGAGAAGTCGGAAAACTCTTCGGAGGGGTTCTGCTGGTCGGAGGAGGAAACGGAGGAGGCGGCGAGCCTCTTCTGCCAGGCGGCCGCCTGGGGCCTTCTGTAAGAGTCCCTTTCGAGGTGCAGCGGCTGCGGAGTGGCCACCACGCACACCCACACACAAGCCGCCACGACGGCCCACATGCCGAGGGCGCACTCACAGGATCAGGTTATCATCGCGTCGAGACATGAGCCTGCACACCGCGCCTTCGTCAACTTGTTGCTGCTCGGACCCACTCGGCTGCTCTCTTCGATGGCGCGTAGCTGTGGCGAGGTGGTGGTGTGTTTTCGACGCTGGAGACGGCTCGCAACTGAGACCGACGCCGGCGACCGTCGGAGTCCCGACCGAATCCGCCCACGCCACGCCGTCCCCACCAGCTACGCCACCGCTCTGCCGCTCCCATTCACTTCCACGCCGATACATCATCATGGAAATCGTGTTTTTCGTTTCGTATTTTGTATGGAATTAGTCGGACTCGGGTAACTGCTGCCGAAATTTCGAGTTGGGTACGGATTAATGAGTAAACGGGCCAATTTTGACGCTTTTGGGAATGTCTGTTTCCCATATACACAAACGAAACATAATCATTAAATCGCGCACTTCGTTCGCAGATCTCAGGTCCGCACTCGACGATGACGGTAATATTTAACTATATTTATATTAAATCTTATCCGTGCCAGCTAACAAAAAAACATCCCATTTATTTACCTGCAGAAGCTCGATTCTCTAGTTTAATGGAACACATTCCCTTATAAAATGAAGTAAATTTTCATAAAAAATGTAAACCTATATTCTTGACCATCCCCATTGCAGTTATTTCCATTAAAAAAATTGAGGAGTGATTTCACATAGTTTTTGCTAAAGAAATATAAGCTTCAAGAATTCGCTGCTCGCTCGATAAAAATTTTTTTTATTGAAGCAGGCTATGGCCTCAAAAAATTGCCTGTTTTTTCGTCTTTTATGCAATATACTACGTGTTGCCCTTATCTTTTGTATTTATTACATTTTTTTCAATTTTAGTTAAAAAAAATGTACCTACATATTTTCGTGTTGCTCAAAATAATGTAGAACCTGTCTTAAAGACGCCAACTGCAAAAAAATAATAAACAGAATGTACTTTTTTTATGCAAAATATAGATTTTCTTATAATATTACTTTATTGGTTTCCACATTAGAAGCAATTATTTTGTCACAGACAATGTAATAAAATAATATTATAAGAAAATCTGTATTTTGCATAAAAACACGACGAAAACGACACGAAAATATTTAGGTACATTTTTTTTAACTAAAATTGAAAAAAATGCAATAAATACGAAAGATAAGGGCAACATGTAGTATATTGCATGAAAGACGAAAAAACAGGCAATTTTTTGTGGCCATAGCCTGCTTCAATAAAAATTTTTTTTATCCGCCTAGAAGGCGCAGTGAGCCACATACGATATTTCAAAAATCTGTTTATATCAAGTGGAAGGTATCAATTTTGCAATAAAAATTTATTACCAATAAGTTTTCTCTATCTCTTAAAATAAAAAAGTTAGACAGCCTTAAAGTTTGGGCACTTTACAGGTTTTGTTGTTATTACTCATAAAATTGGCCATGGATCTCAAATTTATTTTTACGAGCATAAGGGCCTCCAAAAATGCAACAAAAAATAATTAAAGATTTTTGATGTGTCTCGCATATTAAGCGAGATACATGGGAGTGGCCCTCTTATGTGATACAGCCTGTATACACAGATTAGATCTCATATGACGTTTTACTGCCAATCTGCTAGAACTAATCTCATGTTAAAGTCTCCTGTATACACTATGACATCCAATTTTAATTTATTATGTTATATTTGTGATGTTAATAATATCAGTTTAAACCAGCTGTTAAGGATTGCCCATAACGTGCAGTTATAATTTTTTCTCATACTTAGTTACTGAATTATTTTTATGACTTTTGACAACTACTTATTGTTGCGTTTTTTATTGCTAGATCATGTTTTTAATAGTATTTTTTCATACTTTTATATTTTTTACTTATCTTACCTATACATTTATTTTTTTTTTGTGTGTTAACTAGTTTGGTTGTTTTAACTTTATTTTAGTAACTGTTATGTATTTGTATAATTTCTATTGTGGTTCTGTAATTGGGATTTTGTTCCTGTTGGACTATTAAATACTATTATTATTATAATAATATACTCAGGAATTTTTTAAGTGGAATGAATTCCCACTTGAATTTATTTCACTGCATTAGAGAATCAAGGCTCAGGAGTGTTGTTTTTATTTAGACATGTTTAGACTTACAGCAGGTTACTACTCGTAAAACAAAACAGTTGCAATGGAACCGTACGTTGGGATACCTAGTTAGAAGTAACGTCGCATTACAACGTTCATTTTGACGGCATACCAACTCTTTGCATTTTTGACACCGTTAGTCATACGCAACTTATCGAGGTTTTGGAGGGGATTGGTTTCAGGGGAATCTCATATAAGCTCTTATCTAAGCAACAGGAAACAATGTATAAAAATAGATGATACAATGAGTGACTTTCTGACGATCAAATATGGAGTTCCACAAGGGACAGTACTGGGTCTAGTGCTATTCAATTTGTATTTAAATGATCTTATCAAGTAGGAACAACTGGGAATATAGTAAGCTAAAAATAAGGGTCCTAAATCAATTTTTCTAAAACTCAATATTAACGGAGATACAGGGTGTCAAAAGAATTTTTTTTTAGTTTTTCTTAGAAAACTTTTTTATGTGTGATTTGATTTTTTTCCAAGTCTTTCCTATGTATTACAAGTACCCTTGTAGATTTATGTTCCAAATATGATGCAAATACTCCAGTGCCAAAGCGCCAGTCAGTAACCTTTCCTTAATCTTCGATCTATGGCCCACAACTTTTTTTGTTTTCACCGCTTTATAAATTTGAACAGCACCGTGTTAAAGAGTATCAAAAATTATTTAAAAAAATATCTCTTGTTACGATACAATAAAATGAACCATTTCTGAGAAAAACGATTTCAAACATTTTCATGTGTTAACACTGTTTTAAACTGATATTCACAGTTTCAACTCATCAATACAAAATGTATTCACTAACTAGATTATTAAGTAACATCTTTCTTTAGTCTATGCTCTTATAATAAGTTCTCGTAATGTTGTCCTTCCATTTCGACACACAAATTCATTCTTCTCAGAAAGTTGCGACGAACCCTGAAGAATATGCCCTCTTTTGCTCTTATTATTGCAAAACTGTCAATAATTAAACTGCAATGAGGCGGTCGTCATGCAGTAGCGACATTACACGTCGCACTCCAATAGGAACGTTTTCCAACAAAACTGGCAGAACATTTTGTAGAAAGTGTAGGTAAACCTCACCACCAAGCCTTTGCGGAAAGAAATGTGGCCCAACTAAATGATCTCCCACGATGTCAGTCCATACATTCACAGAAAATTTATTCTGGAACCCACGTTCCACCACTAAATGAGGATTCTCGCCACACCAATAATGTTTATTATGTAAATTTATTACCCCATCATGCCCGAAAATCCATGAAAAGAATTAAATTGATGAAATTTCTGTTGCCATCATGGAGATTTATAATTGTCCTGTAAAAATTCAGTCGTGAAATCGGATTTCTAGGGAGTGGGGCCTTTTGGACCTTTTGATAGTCGAATGGATGCAGAAGTTGTTCCTGCAAAATTTCATGGACTGAGCTTTTGGGAATACTTTCCTGCGATTCAATTAACCTGACGCTTATATCAGGATTATTATCAACCACATCCAAAACACGAACTTCAGCCTCAGGAGTTCGAGTTCGTCGTGTGCGACCGACATCAAACCGCCTCGTCTTAAAAGAGCCAAACTCACCTAATCTCTGATGGACAGTACTGAACAACTGCGGTCGTGGAATTCTTCTATTTGGAAAAGCCATAATAATAATGCATGTCGCGCAGCTCCTCATTCGAATATTTATTATAATTATTATTGTTATTATTATTATTATTCATTTTATCGGTTTTCATCACGATACTTATTACACACAAATGATCACAATAAAATATTTCACATAAATATTATCTGCTAAAAGTAGCTAAGGCAGCATTAAGTTATTGTTTTCAAAGCCTCCTTTGTAAATCTTAAAAATTAGTTTAAAGCAGCGTTAACGCATGAAAATTTTTGAAGTCGTTTTTCTCAGAAACGGTTCATTTTATTGTATCGCAACAAGAGATACTTTTTTAAATAATTTTTGATACTATTTAACATGGTGCTGTTCAAATTTAAAAAGCGGTGAAAACAAAAAAGTCGTGGGCCATGGGCCGAAGAATAAGGTTAGGTTAGGCCCTTTGGCACTGGAATATTTGCATCATATTTGGAACATGAATTTACAAGGGCACTAGTAATACATAGGAAAGACTTGGAAAAAATCAAATCACAAATAAAAAAGTTGTCTAAGAACAACTAAAAAAAATTTTTTTGACACCCTATATCTCCGTTAATATTGAGTTTTCGAAAAATTGTTATAGGACTTCGTGACCCTAATTTCTTATGAGTAATCACCTCCTGAAGTCTTGACGCACAATTTCTGGACACCCTGTATATCAAGCAGATAATTGGGAGAATCTTAAAAAAATGCACAAATGAATTTCTCAAGTAATATACAAGGGTTTGACAGCAGACTGTTAACCGTGAATACTAACAAGACACATTATCTTCCCTTTACCTCTTACTCTTCGAATTTACCGCAATACAAATTTCTTCCCATAGATGTCAATGGAAGAATTGTTGAAATCAATTTAACATTTAGAAAGTTGCATTAAGGATGAAACACATTTACATTATTTTTTTGTGAACTTCTGTGTTAATATTAAAATAGGTATATACCTATGTTGTATTTCCGGGCAGCTATAAATGCAGCACGACATAATGTGCATTTAAACATGTATTTTTGAAATCACCTGCAGAGAGCTTCTCTTACCACCTATTTTACAGCTTAAAAATGTTTTATGTCATTACTGGATCGGAATGTTGTATCCCTACAGACAAAAAGTAAACATGATATATCTAAATCATTAAGGGAATCCTGGGTGGGGTCCGCCCCCATAGAGCTTGGTCCGAAGACAACAAGGATAGCTCAAATAATTTCAGTTAAGGTTAGGAATTTAAACATGAATTGTGTTATTGGCGGCGACTGACATTAAGGCCAGCAAATTGGTTTACGTTTTCACTCTTAAAACTAATCAAAATAACTGAAGGTCAAATAAGAGTTTTTCTACATCCAAAATAGTATCGAAATCGATCCTTAGTGACTTTGATACCTTGCAAACTCAAGCCCACAAGCTTTCTGCAAGTAATAATATTTTGGTTTGATTCCAATATTGTTTGTCTGCAATCGCAACCGAATACGAGTACAACCCCCAACATCATTATTTAATGTAAACATTTCATATGCTTAGTAAATAAACTCAGTCTCAGAAACTGGCATCTCTGGAAAGGTAAGAAAACACAGGCTTGGTTAAATGCACAAAATGATGAACAATTTTGTCGCATCATTGTTGATTTCAAAAACAATAATACAGGGTGTAACAAAAAATCATCCCGTTAACTGCGTATTTTTGGCGGCAAGATATGACGGTATTAGCCCTACTTACCTATTATATATAGGTATAAAATGCCTTCCGTGAAAGATACAGGGTGTTAAAGTTAAAATTTTCAAATAGTTTTTTCGCTATAATGTCTCCAGATTTTCGTGTATGACTTTAAGATTTTATAGAAACACTTCTTGTTGTTAATCATATCCTCAAGATTATTATTGTAAACGACGCCTAAAAAACAAATGTAGGAACGGGGCGGGGGAAGGGGTTATTATATCCCCCCCACTTTTTTCTAATGGAGGCCTTTTTATAACGTCATAATTTTGAATTTTATTTTATTACTCTTTATAATTTTTTTTAAAACTCTTCATTTTCGAGACAAATTTGATTTTTGAGCATGCAAATTTAGACATAGTCCCAGCAATTACAGAAGAACAATTTATAATGTTCTAACTTGCTCTAAAGTGTTTTAACTTATTTTATAGATTATCTCTGAATATAGGGCTAGGTATGCCATTTTTATATAAATAAATGTTTTCTAACAATGAAAATTCGTGTATTAAGAAAAAAATAAGGTTTTAAGAAACAGATTACTTATTAAACAGATTTAGCCCTACCTTACATATAGTCTACCAACAGGTTTAACTGCCGCATTATTCTTAAACTTTCTGCAAAATAATTTTTCCACTTTGCTCCACCACTTATTCTTCCTCAAAATATGTGGATTCGACTTGATGGTCCGCCTCATCTTGCATTAAATATTAGACAATATTTAAGTTAACTTTTCCGAATCGATGAATTAAAAATGGAAGAGCCGCAACTATTCAGTGACCACCATGCTCCCCCGATTTTGGTCCATTCGATTTCAGTTTTTGGGGATTTATGAAGGACGACATTTATTCTGAATCATATCGAGAATATTCATCAACTGAAAAAGCATATTATAAATGGGGCTGAAAGATTAGGCAGTAACCACCGGTTTTTCAAAATATCAGATATTCTTTATTGATAGTTTATGCATTTCGGAGGAGGTTGAATTAGTATAAATCTTCTCAATGTCTGTAATCTCTTTTTCTTTTTGTGTGCCAACATTGTATTGAAAAGTATTATTTACTTACTAGAATTCATGATACATTTCTAATATCAGACAATTAAAATTTATTTTCATGAACATTTTTTCTTGTTTACATAAGCAACTTAATAAAATATTCAATAGAAGAATATACAACATTTCTGTAAATAATTGTGAAGTAGCAGGTATTCGCCACAGAATTTTTTTAACTGTTATCAAAACACCAACATAATTTAAAGTAAACGTCTATAGTCTAGACTGTATAAGTACACGAGTTTTCCAAATCTAAATAAAACAAAAAATGTATTGCATCAGTCGCCGAATAAAGATAACTTAAAAATTTATATAGAAATCTCATTTAGTTTTCGTTTTAGACTTTTGACCGCTTTGATCTTCACCTCTTCATTAAAACGCACTCAAGACACTTATATTATTGTCAAGAAGCACATAGTCAATTATTTTCTTTTGGTTAAATTTGTTCTTATATATATATATATATATATATATATATATATATATATATATATATATATATATATATATATATATATATATATATACATAAATCAGGGTGATTCAGAATTTATATAAAAAAATGAATTTCAATATATAGAGATCTCTTACATACAGGGTTAACTATGACTAAGTACAAAAATTTTAACCACGTGCTCATGGAGCCCTAAAAGACAATAAAAAAGTTATTCCAGAATTTTAGCTCGATATTTAAAAAATGGGGCATAACCCTTTTTTCCTACGGAAAGTCGGCGCCTATGATGAGTATAGACTGAGATGGTTTATGGCTTAGATACATAGTTGGCATTACATCTGTCAACAACTACCATGCAGTGTTTCTAAATGCAGAAACGACAAAAATTAACATTCTTATTAGTAATAATACCTGATAGGTAGGTAACAGTTAATCCAGTTAGCTTCAGTATTTTGCATTCGTTTTTCATTATTTGGTTACAAACTGGTAAAACTACATTTTCACTCACTACCGATAAACACACTTCCCGTAGGTACAGTTGTTAGATACAATGCCTATGAAGAAAGGGGTGGTAGGTAGGTTCTAATAGATAACAGAAAATGTTTAACACCCGCGGCAGTCTTGTCCCATAACCTAGAAAAACAAACCGGCAAACTATATTGTGGGAAAATATCTGTACCCGACACATATTCCTTTATTTATTAACTATAAAACGTTTCAAATTAAAATAAGGCACTAAAAACTGAAGAAGAACACAAAACTACTAATATAATATCGAAATTTTTTTTTTCGCTTTATAAATAAGAAATTTTTTGAAAGGAAATTCTGTTAATTCTTATTTTTTTCTATCCCCTCTTAAAATATTTGTACTTAGTCATAGTTAACCCTGTATATAATTTTGTAAAAAAAAATCGAAAAGACGGCTCGAAACTGGTTCACTGTAAAACCTGACTTTGCGCAAGGCAAAGCATGCAATGGAAGACCGTCACGGTGGCAAAGTATAATACAAACTGAACGGATAAACCATTTAAAGTATTTTCCAATGAAAGAAGTAAATAAAATTTTATAGCACTTTATATAAGCAAATACAACTAAGTTTGACACTACTGTTATTAATAGTTAATAAAATAATTTGACATACCTGATGGTACAACTGTTTTAAATTTGTCCACCTACGTGTAAGCACATTTGGAACCATTTTACCCAGTTTCTACGAATTAACACATGTTTTCGATTCTTGTCCTTTATGAGCTGGTAGCAACTGTGATACATTTGCATAAATCATCAATAGTGTCCACCTCAGTGCGATGCACCTCATTTTTTAATTATCCCCAGAAAAAGAAGTCTAAAGGATTTAAGTCAGGAGATCGTGGCGGTTATGGTACCAGTCCTCTTCTTTCAGTCCATCGTAGCCTTGAACTTCATTAAGGTACTCCACATTTTGTCGAAAATGAGGGCGAGGCACCATTTTGTAAGAACCACATTCGGAGTCGGACAGCTAAGGCCACATCTTTCAGAAGACCTGGTATATCATTTCGATGGAATTCAAGTTACTGAATCCATCTATTCGATTTGGTAATACGAATGGTCCAATCCAGCGATCATCGACAATCCCAGAACAAACAGAAAAACGTTGTTGGAAATTGTTCCGTTGATTCGCGTGTGCTGCAATACGCCGTGAACGCCCTGGACCTCCATCTCTTCCACGAGTTGGTTGCGAAATTACCGTCTCACGCCCGCGTTGCCCTATCGGTAAGTGGCCGAGCGATTTAAGGCATCAATACTTAAATCGAGGTGACCACTCTGCTGGGAGGTTCGAATCCTGCAGCAGGTAGACCGTAGACCAGCTATATTTGCGAAGAGGATTGGCACCCTCTCCGCGGGTATAGTAGGAAGGAAGAATGTTGGCTTGAGTCAATGTGAGAGAATGATACCGGTCGACATTTGATCACTCTCCTAATTAATGAGGTTTTCCAGGTTTCCCTCATTCCTGCACTGAATGGTGGTTAGGGTCTACCAACGAATGAGGGGTAGAGATATATTATTATTATGTTTTACGGAGAATGTCAGTGAAATAGAAATAAAAAGCATGAAACAGACCTTTTTTTAATCATAAATTTTCTTCAGTTTTCGCCACTATGAGTAATACAGGCCTTAGAAATTTTAAGTAGTGACCCTATATCATGAATGAGAAATCTTATGCAGACAATAGCTGCATAAAATCATATTTGCCAATACCTTTACATTTTCGCATGATAGATTATATAAAAATTCCCTGTCATAGTCAGCCTTCTAATAAATCACCTCCAAAGCGGATCTCGAACATTGAGAGCAATGATTGCACAAAAATATAGGATCAAATAGGAAAAACAATATGAATAAAACTATCACGTACGCTGGATCTGAACTGGCAAGTCGTAAATAGATAAGGAATACTGCTATTCATATCCAAATATTTTTTTTTTCGCAAACCATTAATATCGAACACACAATACAGCGTACTCCCACATAGCAAGTTAGCTGAGTCTTATATCATCATTTATAATACACATCTTTTATAGCTACGATTTAATACAAATTTTCCTTGAATGAAAACTGCTATCACATAAATTTGTGTTGATAAAAGTGCGATTTATAAATGCTGAAATCCATGAATCGTTTCATTTCCGTCCCTTTCATGGAATTATTTTGGAAGCGAGCTCAAATGAACTCGTAAGTGGAAGTTAAAGGCTCTATTTGGGTAGAAATCAAAGTTTAAAGAGCTAAAACTGGGAAAGATTTTGTATGCACAGGATGATTATTATAATTTTCTCTACAACTGTCATATCAAACCCTATATATCAATGCACCAGCATGGTTTTATGCCCAAACAGTTAGATGCAATTTATACTGATCTTGCGAAAACGTTTGATACAGTGGACCAGGATGTGTTACTACATAAGTTTCATTATTAAGTTTACTTTTATTATTTGTTTCATATCTTTGTGACAGAAAGCAATTTGTAGTGCATCGAAGTTGCAGTTCAGATGTTTTTGAAGCAAAATCTGGGGTTCCACAAGGTTGTAATCTTGGGCCTTTGCTTTTCCTATGTATTATAAATTCTCTACTCGATGTTATTTGTGATTCTCAATTTCAACTGTTTGCTGATGATTTGAAAATTTATAACTAAATTAATCCTATTGATGATTGTATTAAACTGCAAAATGATATAGACAGAGTTTTTCGTTGGAGTGAAGAAAATCATTTGTATTTTAATGTGAAAAAGGGTTTCTCAATATTATCATTGAAAAGATGTAATCAAGTTTACATATAATATTAATCGAAATGTTTCGACAATAAGGATGGATCATTTCATCTAATTTTCATAACATTGAGACATTTATTTTGTTATATAATACATATGTGAGAACGCATTTATAATACAATTCTGTTATATAGTCGCCTTTTGATTGATGATTGTTATATCCAGGAGAATGAAAAAATTCAGAAAAAATTTCTTTATTATAAGAAATATAATATACTAATATACCTACTACCTTGATATATCTTATGCCTTTTTGTTACAGAAATTTTCTGCCTATAAAATTTTTAGGTTATCTGAAAATCGTAGACTTCTTGATAGTTTTTTATATTTAAAGTAATCCATGCCTTAATTGATAATAGTCACTTTCTAAGTTTGCTTGACTTCTCAGTTCCACCGTATAATAGGCGTGTTAATATATTTTTTTCTGTTCCACAGTGTAGAACTAACTTTGATCTGAAAACTCCTCTTTACAAAATGTACAATATTATTTACTAATGTAATATTGATATTTTTAACGTTTCCCTGAATACCTTTCAAAATGCCATAAAAAAATGTCCTCTTGAGAGCCAGTATCAAATAATATAATGTTAATTTTTATTGTGCTGGTCACATGTTCTTTTTTGTAGCAGACGTGTTAATACAGTTTTTTCTTTATCTCTTTTGTTAATGTCTAAGGATACTAGAAATGGGTTTATATTTGTTGCAAATATTTAAATGTGTACTGATTTGTTTCTTCTATTGTAACCTGTAATTGGGCTCTATGCTTGTTGGTTGCCAATAAATAAATAACTTAATAAATAAATAATTACTATGATATGACACAGTTTCGAATGTCATAATGACATATATTATCCCATATGTGCTTTTTAAATTTATTAATGCACTCAGTGCTATAATGGCATTACAAAATAAATTAGACTCAAGATCAGTATAAATTGCATCTAACTGTTTGGGCATAAAACCATGCTGGTGCATTGATATATAGGGTTTGATATGACAGTTGTAGAGAAAATTATAATAATCATGTGCATACAAAATCTTTCCCAGTTTTAGCCCCTTAAACATTTATTAAGTAAACAAAATATGTAAGGTCATATGAAAACTCATTTATTAAATACTTTGACAATTAAATCTTTAGAATTGGATAAGTCAACACCAGATGCTGATATGCCTAAGGATTTGCTTGAACAGGTAGAAATATTTTAAGTGTGAACATAATCTTTAGATAGATATTCCTAGGCTTAATAGGCGTTCCTTTCTTGTTTTCAGTAGAAGTTTTGATATAGCCTTCAGCGACGGAATTAGACTTCCAACCACCATGTCTTTTGATACTCAAAAGAACTGCCCCACAATCGGCTAAAAGGGAGGTTGAAGATCATCGAAAACAGAACCCAGTTCAACTCTGGAAGCTTCATTCTCAATATCTGATGGCAAATCATCGCTTGAATTCATAATTACACTTTCACAACAATTACAAGAAATAATCCAATAACAGGTATATTTTGCCTGTTGCTACGGTAACTTCTTCTTAACTCACGATGTCGTACTAGAATACAAAATATGTATAATATTATTAATTATTATTAACAAAGAATAAATATAAGGAACAAAGAAGGAAAATCAAAGGAGTACTAAGAAATAAGAAAAAGGGAAAATTATGAAGTTATATTAGAGCAAATAGAAGAGAACTTTAAAAATAACATCATTAGAAACTTATATCAAGGAGTAAACAATGAGAGGAGAGGATATCAGCCAACACCAGCGTTTTATAAAGACAAAAAAGGAAAGATAGTTAGCAGAAGAGGATGAAATATTGAATGGGTAGAAATAATGTTTTGAAGAATTAACCAGTGATGATGAAATGGAAAGGGAAGGAAACAATAGTAATACAGAAGAAGGAAATATGGTGCCAGCGTCAAGTAAAGAAGAAATTAAATAAGTTCAAAATTGAAAAATAAGAGCCCAGAATGTGCCAAAGTGACAGCTGAACTATTTAAATATGGAGGTCAGGACCAGTTGCAGAAACTATTAGAAAGGGTTTGGAAAAACGAATAATTGTCAAATAAATAGACGGAAGCAAATAATTTGTCTTATATATAAAAAAGAAGATAGAGGGGATTGCCAGAACGACAGAGGAATAGCACTACTAAATGTGGCATATAAAATATTAGCCACGTATATAAATAACAGATTGGTAGCAGAAGTGGAGGATAAATTTGGTGAATATCAGTGTGGCTTTAGACAAGAAAGAACTACAGTAGAACAGGTTTTCACTCTGAGAGAAATTCAGGCTGAAAACTTTGAAATATAATAAACCAATCTTGCTATTTGTAGACTATAAACAAGCCTATGACAAAATAAAGAGAAATAACTAGAAGGTTTTAGAAGAACTGGAAGTCAGTAAGAAGATAAGGAACATTGCCTAACATTAAAAAATACTGAAAATAAATAAAGTAAAAGTAAATAATAGAACCATGGAAATATTTGCAGTAAAAAAACGGGTTGAGACAAGGAGATCCATCATTATCAGTGTTATTTAGCTTAGTACTAGAAAAAGTCATAAGAGATGCAGGAGTTAGATCAGGCATTATTTATATTACTATAAAAGGCATTTGCAGATGATATCCTAGCTAGAAATAGAACAGAATTAAAGGAGGTAATAAAGAGAATAGATGAACAGTCAGTTATAAGGGGTTATATATTAATGAGGAAAAAACTAGGTACATGGAATGGACGGGAGAAGTATATCAAAAATTTTTGAAAATAGAGGCAAATCGGTGAAAAATATATAGGTTTAAAGAAGTAGAACATACATATTTAGGAACTATTTTGCCAGACAGCTGAAAATAGGGGAGGAAATTGAAGCCATAATAATATCAGGAAACAAATGTGTAGAAGGACTGCATAAAATACTAACAAAGTTAAGACTATACAAAACAGTAGTAAGATAGTAACAGTAGTAACCTACGTCAGTGGAACATAGGCGTTCAATAAAGCAGAGCAAACAAGACTGGAAGTGTGGTAGAGGAAAGTATTGAAGAAAATTTTTGGAGGAAAAAGAACGGAAGAAGGGTTGGTTAGAAAAACGAATGAGGAAATAAAGTTAATGTGACTAGGGCATATTGAGAGGATGGTAGATACAAGGACAGCAAAAATGGTAATGACAAAAACAATTGGGGGTAAGAAGAAGAGAGGGCGACCGAAAGCAAGATGGAAAATGAAGGTGGAGAAAAACCTACAACAACTACAAAGTGTAACATGGAAAGAATAAACAAGATAGAAGAAGAAGAACGAAATGGAGAAAAATTGTCAACAAAGCCATGGATCTTCTAGGTGCGCAGCGTTAAACATTATAAATAATTTATTTTATACGAAAATATAAAGGGTAGTCCAGGTTAGTTAATCAATGTGTGCAGTATAGTGCTTTTTAAAATGACATGAATTCAGTAACACTGAGCTGATGGATATAGCGCTTCTCTAAGAAGCAGCAGAGCAAAATGTATTAGAAACTTCCACTCTTCCACTTCCACATCGTGAAACGTTTGCTGCAATTCTGCGGTAGCTATAGCAAAATTATGAAAATTACTCCAAAATCAATGAGTATATTTTCTAAAATTGTTTTAGAATTTTAGATATTTCACCATAAGTTTAATTTGCATATGAAAAAAAAAAACTGCCGTTTATGAAGGTGTAAATCTATTCCTTATTTTGTTTATACTACAAACATCATATACCTATATCAACGCGTAACATACTTTTTATCACATTTTCAGCTTTTGTTTTGCTGCAGATTATCTAGTTAAACATCGTAGGTTCAGTAGAAAAACAAAAGTTGGGATTTTCGACACGCGCACGCGAGTACGTAAAAGATAAACGTGTCAATATATAAAATAATTAATTGTCAATAACATCATTGCTTCCTGCTACACAATATCACTAAATAGTACGCGTGATTGCCGAGTGATGCAGTGTATGTTACGTATTTATGAAGGTATCGCCGGAAAATAAATTACGGCTGATAGGACTGAAATGGATAATCAGCAATCGATTGATCTAAGCTAATATTTGCCAATTACATTATCGAATTGCACTGTAAAAATATATTATATAACCCCTTAATCCTGAGGCAATAAAGGTAATGTGTGAGGACGGATAAAACCGTTATCGCTAATATTCTCTCCTGGATCATTTTGTAAGAGGACCAGGAAATGGGCGATTAAATACAGGGTGATTTATTAATAATGGGTCAGAGCTTAATGGTATATTGGTGAATTAAAAATAGAACGATTAAGCCAAATAAGACAAGTTAAAATTTTATTTATGATATTTGTAAATAATCCAAATATTTCCATACATTTTACAGAAGTTTAAATTTGTCTCTAATATTGACTAGTAGGGGACGCCACTTATGGCACATCATGCTTATTTTAAATGGCAGATTGTTTTTTTGGCATACTGATTATTAAAAAAATCGATTCTCCTACCTTTTCTTTCTGAAAATGGTACCTATACTTTATTCAAGTCGTCAGGAGTAACCGGTTTTGAAATAATTTTAAAATAAAAAAATAATTTTATTTTTTGTAAATTATACTGCTAATTATAATGACTGTACTATTACTATAATTAATAATTATAATTAATGAAATTTAAAGCTAAACAGTTCCTTATATTTACATGTTTGACTCAAAATCACTTTTCTAACCTAGTGTGGTATGTACTTCCTGTTGTCAATTATCTACTTACCTATTTAAAAACAATGTGAAATCACAGTAGAATATAAAAAAGCATTTGGTCGTGTTGAAAAAAGATATTTAACATAAGTTTCAAGAAGATTATTATTATATTTCAATGAACTAAGCAGAACACAAACTCTTTGATACTATTAATACTATTAATCAATTTACTCAAGAAGAATATTAATATCAAAAAATACTTAAATTAAGAGTTTTTTCTAACATCTGGAAATACTGATGGCTTGAATTTAGTAGAACTGGTAAGAAAATCTTTCAAATTAGGAAATGAAATTTGTAATCATTGTAAAATTGTTTTATAATAGTTTCTATAACGTGTTTTATAGAACAAATAATTTTCAGTTCTTTAAAATTTTTATAAAAGCATTATAATACGTTATATAACATTAAAAAAATTTATGCAAATGACTTTTATTATAATCTCATAAAATAGTTTTATAGTTGTGTTTAATCTACAAAAATATTCCGTTTTATAAATATGTTATAGAACAAAATTGGAGTTTGAGAAAACAAAATTATTGTATATTCGGCGTAATAAAATTGAAAACTTAACCTTAATACAAACAAATTCTTGAAAGTGACGTTTCCAGTCAACGTGCTGACGCTTAATTTTACTTATAGGTTTTATTTATTTCACCAGCTCTAAGGAAATGTCCTTTAAAAAATAAAATTTATATATAAAATGGATAAATAATGATGGTGCCCATGTTCCAGAACTCTTAATTTATAACCAAATAAATGTACGAATTCGCTTAAAAACGCTTCATATCTCCAAAAAAATACGAAAAACCGGTACGAGAAAGTAACTTTGACTTAAGTTTTTGGTAATTCAATAATTAGGTTCATTTTAAATTAAATACCTATTATTATAATTAATTAATAATACTTAGCCGATACCTAACAATATTAATATACTTAGGTAATGATAGTACTAAATTTTTTATAAAACTTGGCAACTTTTTTCGATACAAACATTATTCATTTGCGCACACAAATTTTTAAATATATTTAACACTATAATAACATTTTATCGTATAAAGTTCTAATTTACACTAAAATATTTTGTTATGCCTTTATCTGGAATAAAATCATTGTATTATAAGTTCATTTTTAAATGAAGATTTATTGGATTAGTGACTGCCGCCATTACCGAAAATTAGTTGAGAAAGTAAAATTATATCTAAAACATAATTTTACTATTTTTGGAAAACTATTTGATAACAAAATTATTAAATATAATTATACAACGATATTATAAATTGAAGAAAACATAATTTTAATATTTTTTAAATTTATTATTTGTAATTTTAAAGCAAATGTGGTCTAGACCAAGGCGCATTTTTTTTGTCGCAAACATATATATAGTTTATCAATAAAATTTGCGGAGCAATCAAATTTTCGTTGTTGAAACACGTGATTGTTGAAATGATAATATTGTATTATACCTATCTACCATTTACATAAATGATCGCCATTGAGTTTAGACTACCCCAACTCCATTTTTAAATATAAGTGCAAATAATAGATATCTGCATTATACACCAATCTTAAAATGATTTGGTTCAATACTCTTCACTAAAATATATGTTTTTATAAATAATACCAAAATACACACTACAAAATGTTTTTATAGTTGCTGTACAAAATTGTTTTAAAAGTGTTGAATACATTTTTTATAGAACTGTTATATTATCAAAGTGTTTTATAAAAGTGCGCCCTTTTCGATTCTACAGGGTGTTAAAAAAAGAGTGTAAAATATTTCAAGAGGTAATAGTATCAACCAAAATAAGCAGAAAAGTCTTAATAAACATGGGTCCGCAAAGTAACGGTTGCGGAGATATGGACCACTATTCGTTTTTCAATCATTTTATTTTGTTAGGAATAAACCGACAAAGGAAGCTTTTAACAAACAAAAACAAAGTTGCAGAAGATGTTCAAAGTGCCCTCCGTCCATTTCCAAGCAGGCACGACATCTTCGTCTCAACAATATTCGAACTCTTTCGAAAACACCCTCCTTAGTTTGGATTTCTTGACACTTTTGATTAATCCGTAGCTGCTGCTCTTCCAGGCTATTTACAGGAGTACCATACACTAATGTCTTCAAATATCCCCAAACAAAGAAATCTAGAGGGTTTAGATAGTTTAAAACAGGTCCGGCCCTTCCTACCCATCTATGTGGAAAAGTTTGATGTAAATGCTCTCTAACGGCTATGGAAAAATGAGCTGGAGCACCATCATGCTGGAACCACATTTGTTGCCTCTGATTCAAAGAAATGTCTTCCAAAAGCTCTTACAGTGTGTTCTGCAGAAAGTTGAGGTAAGCAGCGCCTGTTAATCGGTTTGGTAAAGCAACAGGACCTAGAAATCTGTCACCTACAATACCCATCCAAATATTTAATGAAAAACGTGCCTGATGTCCAGATTCTATTAGAGCATGAGGATTTTCGTCGGCCCAAATATGCGTATTGTGAAAATTAAACACTCCATTTCTTGTGAACCCAGGTTCATCAGTAGAAAGAATGTTTGTAAGAAAACGAGGGTCTTCAGCATCATGGAGTAGAAACCAGCGGCAAAAAACCCAACGTGCTTGATAATCATTTATTGGATTTAAGGCCTGTACTCATTGCACATGGTATGATGATAAAGCAGTACCTGGATTCTGCTCTACCAGTGCTAGAATTTCTTCTAATGCTCTAGGAGTGAATCCGACCTTGGCATTCCGGATAAATGACACTGTTTGCTCAAGGAACCGGTATCACGCAATCTTTTGTGAATTCTTCCAAACATGCATTGCGAAAAAATCTGGCGATTTGGATAAGTGTCAACATAGAGACGTCGCGCTTCGGTGGCGATCCCATTAGCACCACCATACATGAAATGCATATCTGTTAATTCTGCGTTAGAGTAACCAGCCATAGCGAAAGAAAACTTGTGCACTGAGAACAACTGTCAAATACGTACTGTTTATTTCACTAAACATCAACCAGCTATTATCAGAAAATACACAACGTTTTTGCAAAATAAAAAAAGGGCTAAAAAACATAAAACATTCCATATCTCCGCAACCGTTACTTTGCGGACCCATGTTTATTGAGACTTTTCTGCTTATTTTGGTTCATATTATTACCTCCTTAAATATTTTACACTCTTTTTTAATACCCTGTATAATAATCATATAAAGGCATTTAACCACGTTATATGAATTTGAAGCTCATGTAAGATTTATAATATAGCAATTTATACAAACGTTTTAAAATTTATTTTGCTAGTTGGGTAATGATTGGAAGTGGAACTTAAACAGCTCTATCAGATCTACATCTGGTATACAAATTTCCAATTGCAAAAAGTGTATTACTTAATGTTTTTAATAAACCTTAAGTTTTATAGTAATTGTTTTATTAATTCAACAGAAAAACGGGTTTTTCTCACTATAGAACTAATGCATTATAAATGAAAGAACTGTAAAATTCTTACTACTAAATGGAAGTAGATAAAATTGTTTTAATGAATATTTAAATTAAGAAGGGTTGAAAGATTACTCTCTAGAATGTTATGAAACTGGTAACTCCCCGCCCCCTGCAATCACGGTCTCCTCCAAACGGCTTCTTTGCAACATTCTTGTATTTTACGTCAACGAAACTTCCGAAACCATTAAAAGTTCCTACCACGTCTGCCCTTGTTAGGGCCTATAATATTTGCCGTTCGACTTCGTTGTTGGATTTTAAATAAGCATTTTACGGGAAGTCAATAAATTATGTAACCCTGGAGAGGAGTCGCATCACCGACTAAGAAGCTGTTGGGAACTTTCGGTGAGATCCCCTTTCGGGAATAAGTTGTAAATATAAATATATGAAACCGGGAGTGGGGACCATGCTCACGTCATACTGCAGCAGGTGGTGGGTGTATGGTCGAAAAAATGTTAACTTTCCAAACCAAAGTAAATACAAATAAATGGAAAGTTTCGAATATAAAAAAATCCTATTCTTAACTCTCTATTCATTATTTACGCTCAGTGGAATATTCGGAGAAGCCGAATTCCATGAGATTGCAAAGATTCTTAAAAACTACTAAAAATAAAAAAGATAAAGACACAGTTTACTGAACTGAAGAAGCCTTAAAATTATTATTATTATTAACATTTTTTTTAGCAGAAGCTAAAGCTTGGTATGTTCTAAACAAAAATGTATAGAATAGAAATATAGAATTGTAGAATAGTACAGAATAGTTAGTTTTGTATCTACAACGCCAAATGCTACTTTTAAGTTCAAGAATGGAAGTTCAAGAACGCAAAACTATTTCACGTTCGAGATGCAAACAATATTTTTTTGAAAACTGCAACAAAATAACAATTGTGTTATGCACAACAATTTAATTTATATTTGAAATTGTTTGATACCGTATTCGAATCAAGACGGTTTAGGCACGATGACTATCATAACGATAGCAACCTAATAAACAATAAAAATTAGTTTGAAAAGGTAGTGTTATATACTACTCATTACAGCATTTATTTGGCATTGTTTCAGTTGAATAATAACATAAATCGAATTACTTGTTATAAATATTAACAACATAACTTTGGAAATGAGGATTGATACCAGATGAATGCAGATGGTCTGTATTTGTATTAACAATTCTTAAATTTTCTTTGTAAGCGCTTGAAGTAGCTTCAATGGCGACAATCTCTCATGCAAGTACTTTTGTGGCAATTTTTTTCTTGTTTTCAAGAGACACGTATAAATATAGCCATCACACAAGGTGTTAGACTTCCAACCACCATAACGTTTTATAGTTAGAAGGTCGGCTCCTACGTTGGCTAGTTGGTCGTTGAAAACAGTGCCGTGTATATTGTTGAGGCTGTGATAAATTGAAAAATAGCAATCTTCTTTAGGATTACAATAAAAGTATTTATAGCAACAGGAAGTTTAATGCATTTACCACATCTGTAACCAATGAAAAATCTTCCATGATCGACATGACTAGGACGCAGGGCGAGGTATTTTCGTATTACTTGGACCATATTCGCATTTTCGATTCCCCAGCAGTGAATTCTCGGGAAACTTTAGTTTTCGTATCCGGTACGGAGATATGAAAAATGTTCCCTTAAGTTTTTATGTTTTCTAACAGCAAACTAGTTAACTGGTCCACTGTGCATGCACCTCCAAGTCCAATAATTAAGGCAACCTTAAATTATGCATTTATGAATTTCAAATAGCAAACACGTTCTTACCTTTGTTAGCAAGAATTTTGTGTCATCGGCATCTTGTCAAAATTTTGAAACATCCTCTTTAGTTAATATTCTTAATTTTTTTGGTTTGTATCTCACTGATTACTTTTTCAGAAAAGCAATTAAATTTTTGAATTTACTGATGTCATTTTGCCGGATACAGAATGTAAACAGCATAGAATGCCCAAAGATGATTTGTACTTCTTGGATAATTCTTTAAAAAATGCTAACAATACCTTGTCTTTTGCTTTATATTTTATATTCTTAGATGCACCAATGCAAAAAAGTGAGGCTACTGCAGTTGCAGCAGCATTTTCAATTTCAAGAGGCAAGTTTTCTGTACAAACGAAAACTCAATTTTGTTTATAATAAATTTGACAGGAAGCTTGACAGGTTACCATAACAATGCCTTTGCTTCTTCATTTTGAATCAAAACTTTTTCTCAATTTAAGGTAGTCGTAGATAAAAATTTTTGCAGTTCTAGACAACATTTTTTATAGTACACGTGGAATAACGGCATTTTTTATTACATTCGTGACTACGTTTTGTCGACTTGGCTAAAGCCTTTGATACGGTATGGCACAAAAAGTTATTAAAAACGCTTGAAAATATAGGGTTCCGAGATAAGGCTTACCACTGTTGTTTTGTCAGTATGTTAATGATCTTTTTAGTCTTCAAACGTCTGGGAAAATTGTCAGCTTTGCCGACGATACAGTTATACAAGAAGGAAAGGAGCTTAATGGATCATAATCTTATAAGAGACAGGTGGATTTTAACGGCTTGATGGATCCAGATCCCCTTCCTTCTTATTCCATCCTGTTTTTAAGCTGCACTGCGCTGATGAAGGTCAAAAACTCAGAAACAACGTTGTCCGCAGTTGCTTCGTTGCTCCCTCCATCTTCTTTCTCTGGATACAGTTATATTTTATAAAGAAGCAGACTGGGAAACTCTTAAAACTAAGGTCGAATCGGATTTTAAAAAAGTCATAAATTTTTTTGAATATAAGTAACTCACCATAAATGAAAAAGAGACTGTATTTCTTCCTTTTACTTCATTAGTTAATAACTTGCCAGCATTTAATAAAATATATATTAATAAGTCAAGTGGAGAACAGATGGAAATCTCGTCTGCAAATAAAATAAAATTTTTAGGTATCATAATAGACAGTCATTTAAAATGGGACATGCACATAAAAGAATTAATAAAAAAATTAAGAGGTCTTGTAACAAAATTTAAACACATTAAACAAATTTTTGATATTGATAATTTAACGACCATGTACTTTGCACTAGTTCAGTCGCTAATTACCTATGGAATAATTGCTTGGGGGGGCGCGGCCAACTGTTACGTAAAAAATTTAGATGTTATGCAAAAATGGTTATTAAAAATTATATATAATAAACCCCGAAACTATCCAAGCGACAACGTTTTTAGAGAAACTAAATTATTCGATATTAGACAGTTATATTGTCGAACTCTGCTAATACATATATTTAAAAATAGAGCTGCCTATCCTAATACTGAGCATACTCACTCAACACGAATCAAAGATGATTCATTACAATGTCCGTCTGTTACTAAGTCCATAAAAAGTGTTTGTTACCTTTCTCCTAGGGTATTTAATAGGTTACCAGCTGAAATAAAGAAAATGAATTATTTCAAAAAATTAAAAAAAAAATAACCAGTGGATAAACGAACAATCGCGTATGATTATTCATAATATGATCAACGGAAAATTTTATTAGTGTCTAATTAAAAAAAAATAAAAAATAAATAAATAAAGAGAAAAGAATTAATAAATAACAATAAGGAATAATGACGTTTTAATATACTTACTCTTCAATTAAAATCACTAAGCACATTACATATGTTCATCCGTTTCCCTTTCTTTCAATTTTCTATTTAAACAGTTGTATTGATAGATACTGGCTTATATTCATTCCTGCGCACAAGGATCAATAGGTTATTTTGCAGGAAAGTACTGTTATTGTATCTGATCTTGTGTTTTGTATTTGGTGAAATGACATTAAATTATGCTATGTTACGTTATGTTACGTACTCGTCGTGCAAATGTCTCACTCATGTATAATAATAATGCCTATATCCCACTTGTACTATAAATAACTATTAAAGTAATTTTAAATAAAAATGTTCTTTCTAAGATGTTATTTCTATTTTCATGCACAAGACTATACAAACAATAAATAGCAAGATATGTGACAGAAATTATAGGTAAAAAGTTTCTGAAAAATAGAGCCTATTCTCAAAACCTAGCAACCTGGCTCTGGGCACAAACTGACCTCCAACCGCCGCCGCAGCTCCAAAATTAGAATGAATAGATGTTGATTCATGATCGGAAACCAATTTAATTCTCGCACATTTTCCGTTTAACAAATGAGCGCAATGAATTTGTTGCAATTACGAGGCGGCGGGGCGGATGGAAATCAAAGCCTTTCACGTCTCCATCAGGTCCGTTTGTTCTATCTGGCCGGCGACGTGGGAAACGCGCAGGCCAGCAATTTCACTGAAATTCAAAGGAGGCGCTAATTAATGTTAATTAATTATTTTCGCGGCGGTTATTAAAAAATCAGACAAAGGCCGTGCTCGTTCAGGAGAATGCTATTTCGAGATATGTAGGAGTGGATTTATTTTTGTAATTTCAAGAGTAGGTGGTGGACGTTAGCCCTTCTAGGCTGATCTTTGGGGGATGCTTTTAATAAACACAATTATTATGCTAATAATATATACAGAGCCCGCTGCTTAAAATTCTGTTCAAGGCCGTCTCGGCCAACCATTTAATTTAAAAAATAAATTATTTTGACAATGCCATAGACTGATACCAATTATTTGTAACATTACACATTTATTAATATGAAGTAATTCAGAACGTAATATTACAGCTGTAATGGAAATTGCTATTTGAAGTGTAAAAATGCAAAAACAAGAAGTTCTGCCGTGAATGACCGCAAAATCCGCCCGTTTTTGTGTAGTGTCTAGCAAGAACGGGGAAGGTTGTACAGAGGTCTCCGTGGGCTTAAATTGATCGTCATGAAAAATCTAGGTGAGCATAATTCGATCTTTCCAATATTTGCCCGACTTACCCCTACTTTACCCACCCTTGAAGTCGGGGAAAACTGGTCAGAATTTCGCAAAAGATCGAATTATGGGGCCCGTCTTTCGTATCATTTGTCGGGTAGTAGGGGAAACAAAGTACTTCAAGTAGATATCATTCCCCGTCTGCTATCGGCAATAGGGGTGGTTTTACCCCCACGCGGGGGGTGTTTTTCACCTTGAGCATTTTTAGGAGGGCATTCTTGATGTTACCCTTGCCATGTGGAATTCCGTCAATTTTTACCCAGATTTTGGTGACTATTTTTTTCTGTTTCCTTGTTTTAAGGGTGGTTTCCACTCCTTCAGTAGGGGTAACTGATCAGAATCCGACAAAAGAACGAATTATGGGGGCATGTATTTCATATAATAATCTTCCCCTTAATATTAGTAAATGCCATGTTATGACATTTACTCGGAAAGTTAATTTTCTGAATAACAATTATTCCATCGCCGGTTCCCCTCTATCTAGAGTTACTGAGATCAGAGACCTAGGTGTGCTTTTTACTTCGAGTCTGAGCTTTACAGAACATATTAACCAATTAACAGCTGAATGTTCCAGAAGCTTGGGATTTGTTATTAGAAATTCACGTTCTTTTACCGACTGTCGTGTGTTACTTAGTTTATATCGCGCTTTTGTTCTTCCTAAGTTAGAATACGCTAGAACAGTTTGGAGTCCACATTACTCAAATGCTATCAATAAGCTGGAGAACATCCAGAGAAAATTTTTGAAGTATATGTCTTTTAAACTCGATGGCTTTTATCAGGAAATTGGCACTGATCACAATATGTTGCTAAGGCGGCATGGCGTACATAGTCTTGAAAACAGGTCTGTTATGCACTCCCAAATCTTCCTTTTTAAGTTGATTAATAATTTAATTGATTGTCCTACTTTATTAGAAACTTTAAGTTTCCATGTTCCTAGAGTGGACACGAGGAACGATGCACTGTTTTACCTTAAGACACCAAGGACCAACTTACTCTCAAATTCCTCAATGTATGTCATGTGTAACATAAATAATAATTTATTTAAAAACAAAATTGACCTGTTTAACTCATAAGTAGCTAATATTAGATCAGTGTGTACGCAGTTTTTGTAGCTAGTTTGATTTAACTTACTTTTCATGTTTTGTGCTAATATTGTTTTTAGTGTCATAGTGTATCTTTATAGTATAAAATGTGTATTTTTATCTGTTGTCCCGCCTGTAATTGGTACAGTGTATACTGTAGGTTGGTGTATTCTAAAATAAATAAATAAAATATCATTTGGAGTTATAAGGAAGAGTGACACAAAAAAGGCAATTCATGAAGGGAACATCATTTGCCGCCGGTTTTCGGCAATAGGGGTGGGTTTACTCCACGCGGGGGGTGTTTTTCACCTTGAGCATTTTTGGAAAAACATCCCTGATATCTTCTTTGCCATTCACGTTCCCGCCAATTTTTACCAAGAATTGATCGACCATTTTCCACCCCTTAAGTAGGGGTAAGTCGGACAAATATTGGAAAAATCGAATTATGCTCACCTAGACTTTTGATGCCGATCAATTTAAGTCTACAGAAACCTCTGGACGACCTTCCCCGTTCTTGCTACACACTACGCAAAAACGGGCGAAAAAATGGGTTTTTTTGCGGTTACTCTTTAAGTAAATGTCTTCAAGAAGCAATTGGCAGTTAATTAGAAAATTTAAATCCGTTAAGTGGACGTCATATACTTATTATTTCCACTCCAACCAAAAATAATTTTCAGATATAATTCCCCCCGAATCTCAAAAACTTAAATCGTCTGTTTCTTGAAAATGGTTGAGTTTACCATTTGTAACAGATATTCCTTTTCTATTTAGAATAGAAAATAGTTCAATAGTTTATTATTAAAAAAATCAGAAGTGTAAAATACAAAAACTTAAACATATTTTTACATCGACAGTAACTAGCGCCCACTGTTTGCCACCTTAAAAATCATAGTATTACGAAATTTTGAAACAATCGGTTCATACGTGTTCATACTTAAAAAAATCGGAAAACATTTTTTTAACTTTAACACCCTGTAGAATGAAAAGGAGAAACAATTAATATAAAAATTAAAAGTGATTACTTTTGTTGCTAAGATAAAAAATTTGTTTTCTCAATAAGGAAAATGTCAAAAAATGTCCTAGTTTAGTGACGAATAGAGAAAAAAATAATTTATTTTCACCATTTGTTCCAAATTTCATGTATATTTTCTAAATAAATACTTATCACGCCTTTTAAATGCGAATAAACGGCATCACGAATTCGTTCTTCATTTTTATATTCCTACGTCGCTCAATTCAAGATTTCTGCAAATCTTGTGCTTACTACGGATTTTCGCTTTTTTACCTTGCGTTATGGAAAAGCTGAGCTTTCCCGTGGAATACTTTATCTGTGGAGGCTTGTTAATATTTCATGCGCGTTGCAACTTTATGCGGAAATGCAAACATCGGTCCTTATTCACTTTGAAGAATTGCACGAGAGGTAGTCGATTGTTCGATGAAAATAGTATTTTCAACGCTATACAGGTGATTTTGCAAGAGTTGTATTATAAATTCGAATTATTTATTAATGTACATATGTCGAAGACATGCATAAACCTTTATTCTATCGGAAATGTAAACAAATTTTCCACGGTCGGGAGTAGAAATCAGTTTCTATGACAAAATTAAAACAGAAGAAGTCGATTATTTCCAAGGAAGTATAATGCTCCCAAGGGAGTTTACATTATGGAGAACGTTTTTCATGCAAAAAAAGATAACATTGAAATTATTTATTGACATTTAAATTAAATGTTACATTTGTACAATTAATATTAGAAGAAATATTAATTTCGCTTACATTTACAGTTTTTGTGATTGAGCTAGTAGTGGTACCTACTAAAACCTGATTAGCAGTTTTGGTCTTATTTTCAATGGAGTTCTCGACATAACCCTCAGCGACTGTCGTTGATTTCCAACCAGCATGACGCTTTATTGTCGTGATATCCACACCAGCATCTGCCAGTAATGTCGCTGAAGATCTTCGTAAGCAGTGACCAGTATAACATGCAGCATCAGGTAATTTTAAATACGAAGCTACTACACTCGGAATTTTTCCCATGATATTTTTGCCAACTAGCTGCGAACTACATTTTCCTGCATTGTAGTACAAAAAAAGGCGCTTATGCTTGACGTGGGGAGGACGAAGAGAAAGGTATTTTCGAAACAATTCAAGCATATTTCCCACATCGGTAACCAGAAAGGTTCTTTGTCTTAGTGTTGGGAATTTTTACAATCAAGGAAGAGTCTACATCCTCAATATCATCTACAGTTAAATTGATTAGTTCATCAGTTCGACAAGCTCCGGCAATCCCCAGAATTAATCCTACCTATAAAAAATCAAAATACTTAATAATTGAAATACCTAACAACAAAAGTAATCTTACCTTAATCATTAAGAATTCTTTGTCATCTGCACTTGATAGAAAACGGTCGATTTCACCCTTTGTCAATATTTTCGATTTTTTCGCTTGATATCCGTCACCGGTTCTTTCCAAAAATGGGATCAGCTTGGGGAATTTGCTTATATCTGTTGTCGTAAATTATCAAGCATGACTTAACCATAGAATATTGCGCCCATAATGTGGAAGACTTGTAATTCTTTGCATTTTCACTGAAGTATGCCATCAAAACATTCTCGCTGTATACTTGAACATTTTTCTCGGCGCACCAATTTTTGAACCGATTGTAGGCTATATCGTATAAAGATTTTGACTTCGTAGGCAGCAAATTACTTATTGCAATATTTGCAGCCTCCACAATCTCTTCCGACTCACAATTATTCATTGTGCACCAAACAAACTTTAAACTAAACCAAGCACCTTAATTTGACAATTCTTTTTGTTTGTTTATTTTGTAGTTATGACAATAACTCAACGACTACTAAATAAATGCTCAAATCTGAATACAATAATTCTGGTGCTACTTACTTCATAATGACAAAATATGTGTTTTTAAGTTAATAAGACCGTGGAAAAAATAGTATATACCATTCGGGAGAGATGCTATTTTGTCCTCGGTGCATCTCTGCCAAAATAACGCATTTCTCTCCCTATACTATTCTATTTTGAAAATGAACATGCCATGTAAATAATAATAATAATATTTAATTTAATTGTAATACAAATACAAAATACAAAAATAAATCAATTAATTGTAATACAAATACAAAATTAAATCAATTAATTAAACAATTAACAAGAATAAGTTTCAAACACAATATGAAAACACATATACCTACAGGCTCACAAGCAGATGGAAACATAACATTGAATGGTAAGTTATTTTTTCAATTATTTAAACACAAATTAATTGCAAATCTTTCTATTGATAATTTCCCCTATATCAGATGTTATAAAAAGGCATAAAATTAATCAATTTTATATTAGAGGGAATGTGGTTGCATATGAAAGGCATTAAAAACATATTTGACTAATAGTTTTGTGCATATTAGGAATCTTGGGTTGCAAACCAGTCTTAGACCTAGTAGAAATGGCATGATCAAAAAAGACATATTTTCTGGATGTTTATATAAATATGTGAATATACTTAAAGAGAATAGTTGCCCGTGACCAAAAATTTGTCTCCTCAAATAATGCCGTTCGCAGGAACCACTTTTGTGTCACCTCCAGTCTCCTTAAATAATTACTCATTACCCCTCTCCAAGCTAATATACCATATGAAAGACGCGGTTGGGCTAAATCAGAATATAAATTATTTTTTTGTTTATCTAATATATCTGAAAAATTTGAATTTACTTAAGAGACATCGTAGCTTATTAACAATATGATCAATATGATAATTCCATTTCAAATGGGGATCAATGTATATGTTGCACACAATACTGGAATTCGGACAATGTCCGAAAAAAGTATGCAAAACTAGTTCTGACCTCCAAAAGATGCCCATACCCGAAATTATACATTTAAACGTTACTGCATACTACAAAATGCAGAGAACTAGTTTTGGGCATTATAAATTGTTCAAAACTAGTTTTGTGCATTTTGAAATGACCAGAATTAGTTCTATTCATTTTCTGATAGTTACATTAATTAAAAGTAGGATTATGACATTTTTGTCACTATATTTTCTGAACTCATAACTTCAGAAAATGAAGAAAACTAGTTTTGGTCATTTAAAAATACACAAGACTAGTTTTGACCAATTTATAATGCCCAGAACTAGTTCTACTATTTTACAATAGTCAAAAGTTTCGGGTATGGAAATTTTTCTGTGTGTAACTTATATACCTTATTATTTGATTTTTTTGCCATATTGATATGTAATGATATTTCTCCTACATTAATTTCAAGTTTATTATAATTTGGCAATGTATCTTTATAACATGTGAAAGGCATAAAAGAAGTTTTTGAATAGTTAATAGTCTGCTATTCATCATAACGCAATGTTTTTAAAGTCTTTTTCAGCCTGCTTTCTTATTTCATTCCAATTATCAGATGTGTAAAATATAGTAGTATCATCTGCAAAACTAATGATTTAACCTTCTGTATTAATTTCTTAAAGGTCATTAATATATATTAAATAGAACTGGTCCTAAGACTGTACCCTGAGGCACACCTAATCTATTTATCTTGAAACACTTTTTATATTATCAATTATAACCTGTTGTTTTCTACTTGACAAATTGCTAGACATTACTTTTAATGCAACCCCTCTGAACCCTATCTTTTCTAATGTTGTTAATAATTTATTATGGCTAACGGTCTAAAATGCTTTCGCCAGATCGATGAATATACATAGAGAGGGACAACCGTTGTCCAAGGATTTATATAATAATTTGCTTAATTTTGTCAGTACATTCTCAGTTGAGTGACCCTCTCTAAAACCAAATTGGCGCTCTGAAAGTATTTTGCCTATAAAAAAATGTACCATTCTTTTCTTTAGTACTTTTTTAACTATCTTAGCTACATTACTTAACAAAGATATTGGCCTGTAATTTTGTCTTTGCTACCTTTTTTATATAATGGCTTTATTAAGGCATGTTAGCTCATCTGGAAATATGTCAGATGTCATGGATAAATTTATAATATATGATAGGGGGGAAGATATATACATATTTAGAAATCAATTTAAGTCTCCGATTTTATTTGATCATTACCAGACGAAGACTACGTAAAGAAGTAATACTCCAGTATAAATTTGTATCATTATACATTTTATCAGGGTATATATACAGGATGTTCCACAAGTTTTGTGACAAACTTTGGCAGATCTAAATCCTTTGGACTTTCAGTTATGGGAAGATATAAAATAGCTTGGCTACCATATTGAAATCCGTATTCCTCAGCAGTTACTGAACCAGATAAGATATGATTCAAATCTCAACCGTTGAGTGGCGGAATGTTTAGTTTGCCGGTGTGAGGCTTGTATGAGCCAAAGGTGAACATTTTAAGCAAATTTTATAGTCTTAAGATTTGTTAATTTGGTTAATACAGGTTAACTAATGTTTGAAACTTTAAACACAAATAATAATTATTTTTACCATAGTAACCAACATTTTTATTTATCTGATAGAAATATGAAATTTTATTTTTTAAAATGGTTGCAACTGAAAATTTTTTTGACATTAACCCAGCTACTATCTGCCAAAGTTGTCATAGAGTTTGTAGAACGCCCTATATGTATGTCATCTCTAGTGGTTCTTATTTTTCTCTATTTCTATAGTTAACACTATACAAGGTGTCCGGTAACTATATGGCATACTTTCGTGAGTGTATAGGGGAAATCAAAATAACACTAGTTTGTCATAATAAGAACAATTTCAAATCAAGACACAATAATACAGTTAATGAAAAACAACAATAAACATGGGCATGTGGAAACATTAGCTGACAGTGTTGCCGATTTGCCTTTGGTTTCTACAGATGTGAAGAAATGCAAGGGGTTAAGGATAAGTAATGATAATGCGGAAAGTAATGATCTTGGTACTACAAAAAAGTTAACCAGTAGTAAATCAGTTATCAATACGACTTCTGTAAATAACCATCATGTTGTAACTGTGGAACAAGCCAGTTCTGCTATAAGAGATGCGCAAAAATGCATTACGTCACGATTTATTAACAATGATGATCCAAATTGGACCAATGTTACATATAAAAAAAATCAACGGAGTGATAAGAAACCTATGGTTGTAGGGCAGAACCGTAACTTATCAAATTCTACTTCTATAAATGGAGTTCCCAAAACAGTAATATTACACGTATATAGAATTAATCCTGGTACGAACGTGGAAGCTCTTACGTCCTACCTAAAACCTTATTTTCCGGAAGTTTCCTGTGAAGCTTTATCTTCCAGAGCACCGGAATTATACTCCTCTTTCAAAGTAACAATTTATCAAAAACATTTTGAAAAAGCTATGGATCCCTCTATATGGCCAGAAAATACATGTGTTAGGCGTTTTTTATTTCTCAGGAAGAGAAATGTGCAAATGACTTAAACTTTAATCCCAATGTATTAGTGTTAAATGTCCAGTGTTTGAATTGTGTTAAGATTGATGACTTATTTGTGGATATGGAAAATTATTTTAATGTTATGTTTTTGTGTTTAACGGAGATATAGGCCAGTCCTGTGTCAGTGAACTCTTTTCATTTTGAGGGATTTACACTAAGGAGTGCTTTCTGTCGCTCTTTATTGAGAGGAGGTGGTGTGGGCATTTGGGCGAGGAACGGTATCCGGACAAAGGTAATTAATTTGGAAAGGTTTTGTGTTGATAAACATTTCGAAGCCTGTGCAATCTCTTTTAAATTGAATGATAAAAGTATTCTTATAATTATAAATTGCTACAGATCTCCCTCTGGTAAGATGGGTGTATTTTTTAATAATTTAGAAAGAGTTTTAAATTTTGTCTACAAACCAGGTATAAAAATTGTAATTACAGGTGACTTTAATATTGACGGGTATAAACAAGTAACCAATGACTTTTCCAGATTGATTAATACGCTTTCAGCATTTGATTTAAATAACTTAGTTAAATGGCCAACCAGAGTGTCAAAAACATGCGTATCTACACTTGATTACATTTTTACAAATTTTGTGAATCCTGGTGTGACTTGCATCTTAGACAACGTGATTTCTGATCACAGATCAATATTTTGTGAACTTGACCTTGAACGGCCTAAAAATTCAAGTACTTTTTCGTATTATAAAAGAAATTATGATGATAACGCTGTACTCTCTTTTATGAATGCCCTTCAGCAAGAAAATTGGAGCTCCATTTATTGTTGCTATGATATTGATGTGGCTTACTTGCACAGTTTTGTTTTTGTTCAATGTTCATTTTCCATTACTTAAGTATTATAAAAAAACAAATAATAGCAATTGTAAGGAATGGATAACTGATGATATTCGACAGTCAAGTGCAGACCTGAGAGACTTGCATGCATTGACACTTTCATTCCCTGAGTTGAAACAGTATTATATGGGTGCAAAAGCTACTCACAACAATCTCGTTAAAACAACAAGAAAAAATTATTATCAAAATTGCATAGTAAATTCGTTGAATCCTACTAGGACGGGATGGAAAATAATATCTGAATTAACAGGTACATATAAACACTATGAAAATTTGAAGATAAAATACAAAAACGAAGTAGTAAGTGATCCCAATATGGTTGCAGATATATTTAATACGTTTTTTAAACAGGCTCCTATCGATATTCTTGAAAAAATTTCTACTACAAATAATAATAGATTGGATGACACTGAAAAAAACTTTCAATTTAAAAATAAATTTCTACTTTGTCCGTATACAAATAATGAATTGTTTGACCTTTTAAAAAAGAAACTAAAAAACAAACAGTCGTCTGGGTTTGATGAAATTCCAATGTTTTTAGTCAATAAAATACTATCCTTTATCATATCACCATTCACGTATTTAGTTAATCTGTCGTTTTGTACAGCCAAATTTCCTGATTATTTAAAAACTGGTAAAATCGTTCCTGTTTATAAAAAATATGATACTATGGTGGTTGACAATTATAGACCAATTACCATTCCAAGTGTGTTCAAAAATGTTTGAATATGGTTTTCTTAATAGGCTACAATCTTTTTTAAATGATAACAATATTATATCTGGAAATCAACATGGGTTTTTGTCAGCAAAATCGACAATGACCGCTGTTCATTACGGTAAAATAACGAACTTGATAGATGCGGGCGAGTGCCCTGTGGGGGTCTTCTGTGACCTTAGCAGGGCATTCGACTGTGTCGATCATGGAAAATTGTTAAGGCGATTATATCAGTATGGAATACAGAATCATAGTCTTAGTTGGATTCAGAGTTTTTTACTAAACCGTAAACAGTACACTAGTGTCCTAAATATGTGTAATAATACAAAAAAATATACAAACTCTGGATGTGTTAATATAAGTATGGGTGTTCCGCAAGGTTCCGTCCTGGGCCCCATACTTTTCCTTCTTTATATTAATAAAGTGGAGGATGTATCTCGTGACTCTCATTTCATTTTGTATGCAGATCATTTCCGATAAGTCAGATACAATGCTTACTAAAAAGTGCAATGAAGTTGTCAATAATTTGAATATGTGGTTTAATCAGAACTCTTTATTTCTCAATACTGATAAAACTCAGTATTTGAGATTTCACAACAGGCAGAAATCTTGTTCAAATATTGACATAAGTATTAGTAATAATTTCTCGAAAAACTCTATATCCTCCCCTCAATCATATGTTAAGTTCTTGGGTCTGTACTTGGACGAAAACCTAAGTTGGAGATCTCAGTGTGGGCATATCGTTTCAAGGTTGAATTCGCTCAATTTTATGTTTAAAAACTTACGTACTGTCTTGACAGAGACGCAGTTACTCATGATGTATTATGCTCAGGTTGAGCCATGTTTGCGATATGGTGTGTGTTTCTGGGGCCAGTCTACACATTCTGATGCTGTTTTTCTTGCCCAAAAGCGTATACTGCAAACCATTGCTGGTGTAGCCAGTACTTTTAGCTGCAAAGCATTGTTTCCGAAGTATCGGATTTTAACGGTACCTTCATTGTTATTGTTTGAGATGGCTGTGTACATTTTTAATAATGAAAAAATGTTTAAAAAAAAGAAAGATTTTCATAATGTGAACACTAGATATAATGAGTTTTTCCATGTGCCACATGGCAAATGTACTGTTTTATATAAATCTCCTAATGTATTTGGTTTAAGGATATTTAACGAATTACCTGATAATATTAAAAATTGTAAATCTGTTACCTCATTTAAAAGTACTATTAAGCAGTTTTTGGTCAAAAAGTGTTTCTACTCTATTAATGACTTTTTCATGTAAACAATGTAGCTAAGTTTTTGACGATTTCTATACAATTGTTTTACAGTTGTCTACAGAAATAAAGATTATTATTATTATTATTATATTATATTTTTTTGTCCTAAAGTGCCCCTTAACGGAGATACAGAGTTCCTAAGGGGTACCCAGCGATTTACCTTTTCGGCTCTTTTGAATCGACCTGTATAATTTAATAAAATTTTTATATTTTATGTAGGCCGTAAAGGCTCATAAAACCATACTACAGTAGATGTTTTATACTATCAGGGAAGTCAAGAACGGACCACCATACTCATTGGGCCAAAATTTTGACAGGTGTCATTTTATAGAAAAACTGAATTTTTAAATACTTTGGTCATTCCTCTTTAAAAATGGTACTCTACATTTGTTTCGATAAAATTAACCGTTTTCGAAAAAAAAAAGTTATTGTATAACACATTGACTCGAAATTTAATTAATTTTCAAGTTTATTAACATACGCTATTTAAACACAATAACTAATAATACGTATTAAAATAATAAAATTTGTTATTATGCATCTATCTTATGGACAAGCAGTCTGCAAGTATGTTGAGACAAGAAGAATTTATTCTGATACAATTCCACGTTTATCGCACCGAAGAACTTTTGAAAGCTTCGCTTCTTAAACAATTTGAAAGCTTTGTTTCTTTTTGTTTACTTGAGCAAATTTTCGAAATGGGCCTCTATACATTTCCTTATTCTACGGATGTTTTCTCGTTGTACCTGAAACAACATTTCCGGACGGGCCCGAATTTCGCCGAAATGGTGTCTTATTCTTTCTGTAAGGTCTTCCCTGGTGTGAACTACCATCGAATACACCCATAAAAAGAAATCCAATGGAGTTATGTCATGCGACCTCGGTGGCCATAAAATGGGCCCACCTCGACCTATTCGTCGACAACCAAATGTATTTGATAAGTGCTGACGAACTAAATTGCTAAAATGGGGCACCGTCATTCATAAACCACATCTGATTTCTAATTTCTAAGGGTACATTCTCTAATAAACCGTTTAAGCTTTGTTGTAAAAATTGCAAGTACATGGCACCATTTAATCTGTCTTCAATAATGAACGGTTCTATAAGGTGATTCCCAATAATCCCCGCCCATACGTTAACCATGAACCTTTGTTGTTGCATGTCAATATTAACGTCATAAAAACGACTGGTGTTTTATTGCAGTACCTATTCTTTCAATGACAATGTTATATAAAAACTTTTTTTTCGAAAACGATCAATTTTATCGAAACAAGTACCTTTTTTAAAGAGGAATGATCAAAGTATTTAAAAATTCAGTTTTCACCTCTATAAAATGACACCTGTCAAAATTTTGGCCCAACGAGTATGGTGGCAAGTCCGTTCCTGACTTCCCTGACAGTGTAAAACATGTAACCCTTTATGGCCTACATAAAATTTTAAAATTTCATAAATTATACAGGTCAGTTCAAAAGTTAGAGCCGAAAAGGTAAATCGCTGGGTACCCTTTAGGGGCTCTGTATCTCCGTTAAGGGGCACTTTAGGAAAACAAATTTTATGACAAACTAGTGTTATTTTGACCTTCCCTATGCACTCACGAAAGTATGCCATATACTTACCAGACACCCTGTATAAAGACACTTCCAATAAGTAACATAATTGCGTAGGTAATCGTTACGATCATGCATTCATGTTATTCATTGGAAGTCTGCCAAAATGCTGTATTTAACAACATAACTGATCATTTCTATACTTATTTAGCAAATTTTTCTCTTAAATCAATGATTACACAAATATTTTTAATTCTGTATTGTAGCTCAATTTAATGAATACTGTTTCGAACATTTAAATCTGTAAGCCCCGTTCTAAGCGTGACATAATCCTTTTCAAGGACGAATTGGGTATTAGAACAAATTTTACTGCTCTGCCACTGCGACTTCCCAGAAAATTTTAATTTCGATTCCTCGTAGACACATAAAACCTTAAGATAGGTCCCCGGCTTGGATGCCACTGAAACGGCATGATGCTTAAGGTCAAAGTCTTTCAATCACACTAAAATTTGATTGAAACTGGCGTGTTCACTGAAGTTCCCGTTCCCAGATGATGCACAATGTTGCTCAACTGTAATTTATGAATCTTTTTTGCCTGTAAGCAAAAAAGACAATAAAGGGGACGTAAGAAATGATATGAAATACGCGGAGAAAAATTAATAATTTTTAACTACGAGGGTGTCTCAAACTCGACAGGATGGGCCTACTGTGAGGATATAAAAAATTGAAATAAAATTTGGGATACGTGGTGTCAAATGGGATGACTCCATTTTCAATCGAAAGTATGATCTTTGGGATTTGACAGAAACGAGTAATGAAGTCATCATTTATATTTTTCCAGAAATATGTCCACATTTTTTTCCTGTCAAAGACCTCTCTTTTTTCTTTTAGTAGAATTTTTATTCTGTATTATTTCCCGTTTAAAAGTTATAAACAATATCGTCCTAAAGAATCTGAAAAGACCACCTAAAAATCACATTAGCGGTGGAACGATCAAGTAGTCCTTGGAAAATAATTGAATGTTCGTTGTTTAAAGCACATAACACTTAAAATATAATGGAAACTGTATGGGTGAAATTTTGTTGGAGAATTTGCATATTGTATACAGCGCCATCCAACGGATATGCACCTAACTAAATATGCAATTTATAGATCTCTTTAATAACTTGATTGACCACAGCGCCACCTATATGATAAACACTATACCTCATCAACACTATTTTAAAATATACAGGATGGGTCGGAAGAAACGCACCAAATTCCAGGAATTAATTCTACACGTCAAAATAATAAGAAAAAACTCAGATGCTGTCATGCGATTTTCATTTATTTCAATAAAACAAGTATATTTATTGATATTCTACTAATCATAGCGTTCGTAATGATTAAATTTTCAAAAACACCACCATTGACCTTTAACTTTCTGCTTTGTCAACGAAGGCCGTTTGTAGCTGTTTTGATTGATGCAAGGGTTGACGTCGAATTAGTGCCTTGAAAACAAGTAAAAATTATGTAACATTTGAGTTTTTTCTTATTATTTTTTGCGTGTAGAATCTATTCCTGAAGTTTGGCGTGTTCCTTCCAACTCATCCTGTATCAATGAAATTAAAAAAAACGAATGTAGAAAGCTGATAGTAGTAATGATGTAGCACTAAACTAAAATATATATTTTTTAATGCCATAATTAACATAACTCTTATATGTAAACGTACATAAAGTTATGGTTTCAAGGGTAATAAGAATATCAAAGTAAATCTCAAAACTATTTTACCATTACATTTACTACCATCGGCTTTGTAAATTTACATTTTTTCTAATTCCATTGTTTTTATCAGGCATTTAAAAACACTTCAAACCAATTAATTCACAAAACACTTCCTTTTCACCATAAAATTAACCACTATAAAATCCAAGATAAGTTAAAAGGCATAAAATTGAGAGCGCGAGCTTTTTATGCGTCAAAAGAATCAAACATCAAAAACAAACATTGTTGTTAGTAACGTTACCAATCAAATCACAGAATTTTGAGATACTAGCGCCCTACAATGAATATGTGCCTAACTAATATTTAGTGTATTTCTGGCTGCATACCAAAAATACTTTCAAAATAAACCATGGACTTTCCATTATATTTGTAAGTGTCATGTGGTTTAAAGTGCATAAATGTCATAAAATATTTGTCATTACTCAATACGAACGTTAAATGTATAACTTTTGTGCTTACAAAATGTTTTCTCATTTAGAATAGTTGTTATGTTGTTAATTTATGGCGAGTTAAAAAAAAATCAAGAACAGCTGTAGAGTTATATCGAAAAAGGTATTCCAGAGAGCCTCATTCCTGATCATAGAACATTTACAAGATTAGAGCCCACCTTGCGACAAAATGAAGATGCATTTATTTCAGAAGAATCAAATAATTGACTGAAGAGTGAGAAACAAAGTTAATACAGCTAGACTGTCACAGTATTTCGAACAAAACCCAGGAAATTTTACATGACAGGCTAGCCGGGAATTGAATTTGGATAAAATCAACCGTTCAACGAATTTCAAAAACAAATCAAACCAAATTCACAATTTAGAGTATTTGTCTGAGCATCACATTAAGACAAGACTTAATTTTATAGCACAAATTGTAGTAAATGTAGAAACTGTTGATCAGAACCTTTTTCGGTACGTTCTTTGGACGGATGAAAGTTGGTTTGTCAGTCATAATTTGCCAAACAGGCGCAACGAACACTACTGGTTCATTGAAAATCCCCACATTGTAAATTCAGTCCAAAATCAAGACTATATATGGTGCAGTATCATCACTTTATATTTATGAACATGCATTGAACAGCGTGAGTTACCTAAATGAAGAAGAATAACTGCACTTCTGGAAAATGTGTCTTTGCAACTAAGGAGAAACCTAAGGTTTCAGCACGACGGAATTCCACCACAAGGCCAGGATTATGCAGCAATATTTAGATAACCCAGAAAAATGGATTGGGATTAATGGACCTATTCTGTGGACGGAAAAGATACTTTTCATCTAGATAACCAAAGAATTTTCAGTAGACATTTTCATACAGAAGAATTAAACAATATATGTTGTCGAAGAAAAATGGAAGTAACTTCACAAAAATTCTAACCTACAGGTATACATTCTTGTCGTGCTGTGTATTGTATACTGCTCTTACATAAGATCAATCAATTTTTTGACATAATCTGAAGTCTACATATCGCGGAATTTCTCTGTGAAGACTGTTCCATCACTACCAGTACACAGACAATCCAAAACACCATGCGCAAAGAGATAGTAAGTGTACTTTAGCAACATATATCCACACAGATTATTAAAACGACTGAAAATTCAAATATAACTAACACCTATATGGATGGTGAAAATCAAAATAAATACCATCGACGTGATTCCATCTCAAAAATACTGCAATGCTATTGGCCGGAAGTTTGTAGGCGACCCCTCTGTTTAGGGATCTTGGTTTGAAGCAACGTTCTCCAATATTTTGGCGTTCGTGTGTTTTCGTTGATCGTTTCATCACTCTCATCAGTACGCAATGTGTAGTGCAATGCAATATTTTTTTTGTTCTACTTCACGCTGGTATTTAATATTTAAAAAAATATATATTTTTTTTATAATAGTGATATGTATTACTGCCAAAGATTTTATTTTCTGATTTATTATATATAGGGTTAACTATGACTTAGTACAAATATTTTAAAAGCGAATAGGGTAAAGTCAGAATTAACGGAATCACCCTTCAAAAAAATTCCAAATTTCTGTCAGTCGCGAGGTTAGGTATATTCTGCCAAAGTCAAAGGTGTCAAACGTAGTGACATGTCACCACATTGACACGTGTATCAGTTTAAGCCGCTTTAAAATAAAAACAAAAATTTTTGCAAAATGTAGATTATTATTTAATGCTTTAATGAGAAATACGGCATGATAGCGCAGGGAGGCAATACCTACCTTATTAATATTTATTTCCAGAATTGATATTTGGAGATATTTTAAAACTGTTGTCATCATTTTCTGTTTTATTACTTGTTTAAACCTCTCCTTCCCCCGACCGTTCTTTTTGTGTAAAGCGAGGTATCTACTTGGTTTGGCGATCATGACCAGGTCGATTACTTACGTCGGGAAAAAACATAAAGGAAAACAACAAAATACACGCAAATGTATACAAATACATAAAAACACTGTCACACATTTACCGCCATGGCATTATAACAGTTATTCAATGTGGTTCGAAAAGTATGCGACTTGTTTGTAAATACAAAAAAAAATATCCGAAAAATTAAATTTGCGAAAAGCAAGTACTGAAAAATTATGTACAGACGACATCTGTAGGCCACTAATGCAAGATGCACATCACGGCGATAAATTTTTAAAATTCTTGTGTTGTTGTGGAATTAAATTATGTTAATACTAATAATAGCAATAATATTAACAGTAATCGACGATGTTCGCATAAAATAATTAGTAATATTTTAAACTATAACATCCTAAGATGTTTACAGTGTTCTGTAAAAATGTTTCTTAGACCCTTACAAATAACTAACTTCGCATGTTCTTTGAGGTTTGGAGAGCATGCAGATAGTAATGCAGTATTCTAGGTTATGTTATTTAAGTGACAAATTTTAAACATACGTATAGTAATTAAATAAAGTATTTTATGTCGGATGCGTTAGTGGATAATTATGACGAATCTGCAAGGAGTGAAAATGTAGTTCTGGCAGTGAGCAATGAAAGAACGTAGAGCGAGTACAAAATACTTCAGTTAACCGTCGTTTCTACACTTGACAATGCTGCAAAAAATGACCGCACGGTAGTTGACATACCAAGCAATCTCGGACGATGATTGATTGTCATAAGCGCCGACATTCCGTAGGAAAAGGGGGTTTTGCCCCATTTTTTAAACATCGAGCTAGAATTCCGAAATAATTTTTTTATTGTCTTTTAGACCTCCCTGGCACGTGGTTAAAATTTTTGTACTTAGTCATAATTAACCCTGTATAATATTTACTTTTGTTTTTTGTTTTTTATATTTATATGTTTTATATACATGCACTGATAACACAGTTTATTTTTAATTTTTGTATGTGATGCAGAGTGAGTTATTTCCTCTCCAATAAATCATCTACAAATCAGCTCTGCATTTTATTTTGCACCAGGCCCTGCAAAAGCTAAAACCGTCCCTGTGTCCTACCTATGAGATTCACGCGAAATGAATGTGTAATACTTGAAGATCTAATACATTCCTTTCCGTGTAGAATTTACGGCATGCTGTTCTGAAACTCATTGTACATTACATTATTTTGGTGGCATATCAAAGGCGGTTATACGTCTACGAATCGGAGGGTTGTAAAGATAATATCAATGAAACGGGACCCCAAGGTCGTGACGTCACCCGAACCATTGACAGACCGAGCGTCTCTTTTTGCCCAGAGGGACCCGACCGCACTCTTGCCTTTGTGTACCTAATCCGTCTGTCAGTTGTGGAATTGTACGTAAATTGTGACACCCTAATTAAGACCCCTTCCCCGGGAGTGGATATCTTATTCGAATCGGCATTTAGAAATTCACTCCGTCGGTCGGGTAAATTATCAAACGCTGCCTTCCATTATTCTCGCTACTCAGTCGATGGAAATTAGATTCTAATATCGTCGAAGTCGACCACGAAGTCTGTACAAAGTGTAGATGCGTGTGCATTATTTGTTTTTAATACCCCTTGATAAAAACTTTGTCTGCTAAATTACAGTGGCGACTCGCCATATCGCGTAGGTAACGCACAGCTTCACCTAAAATTGGAAAGTTGCGTGAATTTTGTATTGGTTTGAAATGTACTACAGGGTAATATTATAAACTTATTGAAAGTTCAGAACATGTGTCTGGCGGCAATAATCACATAATAATTACAATATTAACATTTATAAATTGGAAATAGTTGAAAGTGCCAGTATACTCTTTCGCAAGGGCTAGTTCCAAAAAAGTAACAATTTCTTGTGGTATTTTACTGAACTTGTGAATGTCAATAAATTGTTTATATGGTTTATTGTGATTATTCAAATTCGAGGGTCTGGAGGCCGCATATTTTCTGTAAATGCTTAAATATTCAGTTACTACAAAATATCTTGATTCTATGGTCTCAGTATTTGATAGCATAATTAGCAAGCGACTGCAACAATAATTACAACCTAAAATATAAATTAAAAAATAGTTCTTTAATACATAATAGATAATTTTCAGTATATTCCTACTTTCTTGATCAAACACTGTTCATTTAGAGCCTCTGATAAAAATTTCTCGATTTCTTATCTTTGAAAAAACACAGGATTTTCTTACATGGAAAACCATCTAACTGCCGTTTCAAAAAGGCTCGTAACTTCAGATATTTTGCCATATCAATGTTATTTTTTACATTCAGGGTAGCTTTCGACACCGAATAGGTAGTCCGTAAGGTTGAAGGCTTTATTTTCTTTGAAATATCGGAAAAATAGGCAATCAGCACATTTTCAGAGAAATACATTTTTCTTCTGTCTATATTCCACAAATCTGTTGTATGTGACATCATATACAGTTCTTGACGTATCCCGTAATAGATTCAATTCTACATCTCTTACAAGGTCTCTTATCTCAGGTGGTGTTAATGGTACCTAATAACTCATCCTCACTTTCAGTTACATCCATTTTGAACAGTTACTTGACAATTTTTTAACAAACGCGAACAATTAAGCAAACGTCATCAGCGGTAAACATATTAACGAAAAGCTAGATTTAGATATTGATAATGAAACGCTTAATAAATATAAAAAAGACAATTTTGCATGAAATTGGAACAAAGTTTGAGAAAAAATTGTATGGTTCACTACACAGAAAAGCAGATTTAATGCCTTGCTTAGTTTTGCGGTGTTGCCTAGCAACACGGAAAACTGTTATAGATCAAATAATTTCGACTAACCTTGTATACTCTACGCATGTTTGACTGTATTGTTCCATTATGGCTGCCTTAACTTTAATAAAATACTTTTTTGAATTTTAAATATGTTTTAATTTTGACACCAGCTAAAGCAACAGGATTAACATTAACCTTTGAATGCAAAACTGCGGAAGCTATTTATAAAAATGTGACCGTTTAGCGTAAGATATCGCCGTAATTGTTTTCTCTCATAAGAAGTTAATAGGTACCTTTGACATTTCATGGGTACGACCACGCAAGATGCCTGCAGTCCAATTCCTTGTTGCGTTTTGCGTCTCTATGCTTTAAAGAGTAATTTATTTCTCTTTCCCAACCTCCTCCTGCATCGATCTCGCACACTCAAAGGAACAGGAAACAGTATCCTTCAATCAAAAGGAACGGGAAAGCGAAAACGCCCTTATATCGAGTTCTGTGGAAAACGGACTTTTTATAGTAACACATGTCTTTGGATCATGAATGGTATGGCCTTTTGTCTACGGCCAGGGCCGTGCGAAAGGGGCAGAAAAAGCCACTTCCCAATAAACACACATGTGTACGTAACATGTTAATATTATATCAAAAATTGATGTTTTCATAATGTAGAATCGACTTGAACATTACACGTTAAAATTTCAGGCCTATATTGTTTGTTGTTTCGAAATATTTCTTTTCCACGTCTTTAATAATTATTTGAACAAATAAATTCATTTGAGAATGTGTATTTGTTTTTTTATTAACATTCGGTTTTTCAGGTCTAGTTTGACAATTAAGAAGTGATACTTACGATTACCCGGGAAAAATATAACCTGTGTTAAGTTTGCCTTGTTGTGTGTTGCATTAAAAAATGGCTTGTAGCCGCTGTTCCTATATAAGTTTTTATATTCGAGCAGTGGGTTCAATTGGAGTAAAATAATACTGATTTAACGACGATATACGGATGTCTCGCAAGTCGTTACAGTAATTTTAGGAGGTGATAGAATACGTGATTTTGAGTCGAATAAACATACTTATATACCAAGTGTTACAATATTTGTGATAATTAATTTTTTAATTAAACCGTGCTTTTCTAAAATTATTGAAGTGTAGAAGAAAAACAAACCTTTTTATAACAAATATTTCTATGACTTTTTTTTTATTAATGCATTATTTAACCAATAAAATCCTAAGTGAAACGTAACACTTGTTATATAGGTATATTTATTTCAGTCGACTCAAAATCACATATTCTATCACCTCCGAAACTTATTGTTATGACTTGCAAGACACCCTGTCTATTGTAGGTATATGTATAATTAGTAATTCATATTATCTAAATAAAACAACGCAAGTCTCTAAACAAATATAACATTATCTCATATTAAGTACCTATAATAGTTTTCTTGATTTCAAGTAATATTTATTTTTAAATAAAGAATATATAATGTTATTATACAAGAATAAGTAAATATTTCAATACTATACTTGTGGAATAGTGAAACTAAACTAGCGTTAGAATAAGTGTGTTAGGTAATCTTGATATTAGTATAGCTTTCTTTCCGTATATGTCATTGTTATTTTCAGAGCTGTTTCCAGTGAAATATTTGTAAATGCTTGAAGGCAGGTTTTATTATTGTCTGCAAAATAATGAAAACCATTTTTAAAATTGATTAAATTAATAGACAAATAAATATGTCAATTTTAGTTAGAGCGTAATAGAAAAAGATAAGACATTTTTAAAATTCTTCCGTGTCATTCTTCCCGAAGAAATCCTATTTACCAGTATCAATAACTAACTTTTTCAAAATAAGCAAATAAACAAGTGTTTTATATTTTCACATAAACGTTTCACATTTTCCCATCGACAAATTAAGAGTGAAATAGAATTTTGATTTTTTTTAGTAAACCTCTTACAATTTTATACTTTTTAAGGTGACAATGAACAGCGAATACAACGTTACATCTATACTCTGATATAAGTCTTTTTACACTCTTAATATAATAATGAAACTCCAAAAGGTCCAGAAACTGTTTCATTTTTACCCCAACCGACCATATGGTTTTTGCAGGAAATTCTTTTATTTAATTCGATTACAATTTTTACTGATCAGTAAATATTTCCACTTTTCTCTGCTATTCCTTAAACATCCGCACAGAGATTTTGAATAAAGTATCTACGGCAAGTTTCCTGTATCCCAAACAAATATGTTTCTATCTTATGTAAAACTACTAAACGGGAAATTATATAACCAAGCTCCGCATCGCACGTGGGCGATCCATTCCGTTTCTATTCCAAATAATTTTAGAAAAGGTTGCCTGTATATTTTCTTAATATCGCAGTAAACTACCCGGAGCTGCAGCAGACAATGTAATTTCATTGGTGCATAAACACACAGAGATCGTATACCACTGCATAAAATGCAGCTCGGCATGGCGTAAACACGAATAAATATAGCAACTGTGCTGGTAACGGGTGTAAAATTGTTGATATCTATACAACGTGCTTTCCTTTTCTGTACCTATAATAACAAAAACCTTAAAATTGTTGCAAACTTGTGCACAGACAAAAAGAGACTAGATATTTGACTCAACATTTCATGGTGTTAAACTAAAATAGTTTTCACTTTGAAATAAACAAATTTAATAATTTCATACCGTTAAGTTATACAAAATAGCAGTTAATTTAATATTGATGCAATTTTATGTCAAACAATAATGAAAATAATAACAATAAAGAAAAATCATTGAATTAAATCAGCAGAAATTGTGCCTAAATAAAAAAAATATATAAGATAAAAGAGTAACACGTAGATGGAACAAATTATGAAGCTGCTTAACATCAAAGATGAGAATAATTTATTTTTGGCAACAAGAAGTTGACATCAAGCAAACTGTTGCTTCTAAAGTTTGTCATTTCTTAGTGCATACGGATAGAATTCAGTGATGCAGACACATTTCTTTATTTAGTTTAATTTGGTATATACAAAGGTCACAAATACAACTTAGATATTTCTTTATTACTACGATTCGGAAGTGAGGTATGCGAAACAAATTTTTAGAATTACCTAAGCTAACTTTTTATTTTTCTGTTGACAAATTCTGCACTAAATCGAAAATTTAATACCATTTGGCCGTCCAATCTAGAATTACGTATTACAGATAACGGTCAGTTGGCACCGCTGCGGGCAGGCCACTTGTTGATTTTTAATTATATCGTGTGTAACGCCAAGCAATAAAGACTATCTTCTGGAGGCGGTTTAGTAGTTCCGCAAATTAAATTTAAACATAAAGAACTTTCACTGTATTGGTACTGCTGTTACATTTATTAAATTTACTCCTTTGACAGCAAATATCTAAAAGGAAGAGTGAAATAAGATCCGCAAATACTGGTAAAAAGTTGTATCGAACAGTTTCATGTTCTAGTTTGCAGCCAACGAGGCCATTTATCTTTTTTATGCCATTTTCTGAATAGTTTTTCTTTAGTTTTATTGGGTTTTTGCCACACTTCTGAAAAAATAAAGATTAATTAAATAAGCCCTTGCGCCAAACGGAATAGTCAAGGGTTATTTTTTAAACTAAGTTTGCCTAACCAAAAAATTTCACACTGAAAAAAGCAGATAAGTAAAAAATAACAAAAATCACATTACTATCGTGCACTTCCGTATTATTGAATTTTAAACTGTCAAACTTGACATACGTTTAATATCTTTACTACTATTTTGAGAACGAAAGCAGAGAGTATATAATTTTCTGACTCCTTCAAAGCCTTTAAAATAATTTGAGTAACGTCACTGCCTCCTATAGTACGTCGGGTTGCGCTCGCTACCGTTTACTTGTATTTAGAATATGAAGCGTAAAGGGGCCGCCGGTGGCGTTAAAATTACAGTTTTTTTATTTTAATTATGGAAAATTCAAATATTGAAGGTGTTGTTAGATACACTAAAAAAAGTGTCAATCAAAGTTTTGATATTGTATTGCATCGAAATGTCCCAGAAGAACGATAAAATGCTCAGATAAATTATTTATTAGTTATTCTGGAATTCCAGTACGTGAAACCTGTGACAAATAGTGACATATTTCTAGAATATAAAACAGATAAATATGTGTTGCATACACTTTAATTAGTCGCGTCAAATTAGCATTTCACTGGTAACTTTTTGCGGAGAGGTCCGATTGAGATGCGGTTTTCTGCAAAATGTTCAGCGAATTTTTTATAACAAAAGGTACATCTAACCTCTGTACGCTCGCAATTTTTTTTTAAAGTGATAAAGAGGGACCTCGAAAACCCCCGAGAGTACATTTTTCAGACATTTTCGTTGAATCGTGTGTGACATTTGCCATATGTTCAACAAAAATGGGTCATTTGTTAAATAAACAATTTAAAATTTGCGATCGTACAGAGGTTAGATGTACCTTTTGTTATAAAAAATTCCCTGAACATTTTGCAGAAAACCGCATCTCAATCGGACTTCTCCGCAAAAAGTTGCCTATTTTCACATTTCTCATGCTAATTTGACGCGACTAAATAGTTATTTATGCAACAAGTACAAGCAGTAAGTGTTTACAATAAGCACTGTTTGTACGAGTTGCTTACAATATTTTTTCTACGTTCATGCAGAAACCAGCAATGTTTTATTTAGATGACACTAAGTGTAGTAAAATATGACGTCGAGTTAAACGTTTATGTTTGTCATGATGACAAAACGCTGTAGTGCTGACAGATGAATGCAATAAACATTTTATCGCACTAGTGCAATAGAGAACCACTTTTTCCGCTAAATATAGTTCAATAAAGTTTTGTTTTTTGCATGAACGTAGAAAATAATAATTTTGACCAAGGTAAGTTTTGCAACATCCATTATTTTGTCGTCTTCCATTTATTTCCGGACACTCTGTATAATGAAAAAAAAATGTATCTACCGTCCATAGCTTCATGCAATTTAGGCTTCCTAATAAATTTGTGACAATTTAATTTAAAAATTCTTAGAAAATTTATTAATATTGGCACTACCAATTTCAAAAATGCTTAATCAAATCAGTCGAGTGTGTATTCGCGGGAATCTGTGCGTCATCAGTATTCAAAATGGGAAACTCCAGTTTACCAGAGCAATAACGTATTTCCCATCCCCCTACACGTCGTTTTACTAGTGTAATATAACTCAGTTTCCTGTGACTAGTTAATAAGGAAGATGTGTCAGTGCCACATAAGTAAAATCGACTGGTGCAACGCTGAATTGCACCCACGCGGAGAACGTGCCTGCTTCCCGAATTATCAAAGTTGCTGCTCTAAGCGACGGCACATTTCACGATTGGGGTCTTCTGGGCCCTGCGAACCATTTAGTGGTGTTTAAAAGTTTTGTTTCTTAATAAAGTTGGAGTGATATGAATGGGAAGTACGAGGTTCTCTGCTTGCTTTGGGATTTGTAGTCGACCCTACGCCTCCCACTGAAAGAAAAAAGAACAGTAATCGCTTACACCATTGTACATCTATGTACAGAGTATACTCGATAGAAAAGCCTACTGTGAACATACAAAATATTTAAGTAAAATCTGGGACACGTAATGTTAAATGGGATGAGTAACCTCCATTCTCAATCGGGAGTATTATCTTAGAGATTTGACAGAAACGACTAATGACGTCATCGATTATCGACAGATTAGTCTTACTCCCGTTGAAGTAAAAATTATGGAAAGAATTATTACAGAATCAGAACCAAAGTTGGCCTATTACACAACATAATCTCTGAGGAGCAGCATGGATTTCTCCCTGGAAGGTCTACTACCACAAATTTGCTACAGTGTTTAAATGCAGTTGATAATAATGAATGTGTCGACGTCATATATCTAGATTTTAGTAAGGCCTTTGACAAAGTGCCTATTAAACGTCTTTTTGCTAAAATTGAACATGTAGGTATTAGGGGTGACCTCCTCAAATGAATTGCTGCGTCTTTAAACAATCGTCTTTTCCAATCATCTCTGACTACTTTTCTGTTAAGAGTGGCGTTCCTCAGATCTCAGTATAGAAAATGATCAATACCTCTAAACACAGACAAATGTGTAGTTTTGCATGTGGGTAAACACAATCTAAGGTTAAATTAACAACACATTTTTATTAAAAGTGTATACACAAACTAATCTTGGTGTAGTGATTTCTAATGACCTCTCATGGTCATCTCATATAAATGCCACTTGTAACAAGGCGAAACGTTCTTCGTTTCTTTTTAAAAACATTTTTTCTACTCCATCAATTGCAACTGCTGGTTCTTTATCTAAAGCCTATATACGACCCATCATAGAATATAGTTCAGCTGTGTGGTATTCAGATTTGATATGAGATCAATGTCAAATTGAGTTGCTGCAACGTGCAGTCACCAGACTTCCTTATGATGCCTCTCGTCCTTCTTATAAAGAAAGGTTAAACATCTTCAAACTAACGCCAGAAATGAATAAACTCAACCTCCTCTCATTTGAAAACACGTATCCAATCTTCGCCTGACTTCTTCGTAGTCTGCGTTTATTAACATTTCGCCGTTTAACTTATTACAAGCGTTTATGATTTTTTCTTTCAAATGATTAATATGTCGCGAATGTGTTTTTAAGCTTATTCTTTAAAACCGCCCCCTCCCCCATAAAGGAAATCGAAGGGTGTTAGACCTGGTGACTTTCCGAGCCACTAAATAGGTCTATTAATCCCAATCCATTTTTCTGGGAAAGTATTATCTAAATATTGCAGCACAATTGAATTCTCTCGGACAATCCAACGATTATTTTTTTCTCTCTCAAAAAATGACGCATTGCAGTACAAAACCTCAAGAGAACCCTAATTTTTGAAATTGAACGGGGAATTCAAAAATAATTTTTATCTGGGAGAAAACCATTTTTTTCTTTAAAAATATTAGAGTCAGTGCTCGTGCGCACGTCACTGTTAAAGATAAAGATTATGTTTACATTGAAAAATATGCATTTTATTAATAGTCACCACATACCAAATTTCATAAACATATAATAATATTAATATTAATAATAATAATAATAATAATAATAATAATAATAATAATAATAATAATAATAATAATAATAATAATAATAATAATAATTTATTTTCCTTAGCGACATTAAATGTATGTATAGGAATAGTCAATAAAACTTACAAATTAAAACAAAGTGGGTAAAAATTCTAATAGCGAATAGTAACATTTTTCCATTAAAAACTGTTTTAAAGCACTCTTAAATAAATATTCACTTTTTATAATTTTTAATTCAGCAGGCAATTTGTTAAAAATTTTGGGCCCCAAACAATCCGGAGAGTTTGAGGTTATCTTTATTCTGGCATATGGAACATGTAAGTCCATATTATGTCTTGTATTATAACCGTAAAGTGACTTATTTACAATAAATTTACATTTATTTTTATAGACGTATAGACACATTTCATATATGAAAAGACACGGCAAAGTTAAAATTCGTAAATTTTTAAAAAGTTCTTTACATGAATGCCATCTAGGAACACCCAACATACACCTCATCAGTCGCTTCTGACTGATAAAAACCCGTGGAGAAAATGTAGAGTTTCCCCAGAAACAGAGACCATACCTGAGACGAGACTCGGCCTGTGCATAGTATAAACAGAGGATTTGCTCAATACTCAAAACAAGTCTTAAATTACGAAATAAATAAGTGAAGGTCGATAATTTATTTTCAGTTTGTCTCTAGTTGAATTTCACTGGAATTGGAAATAGTTAAGGAGGTATCGTCAGCATAAGTAGTAAAACATGCACCAGATGTTAAGGAATCCAAGTCATTTATGTACACTAAGAAAAGCACCGGGCCTAGAACGGAGCCTTGCGGTACACCCATCCGCACAGGGCACTGTACAGAACAGCAGCGACCTACAGTGACACATTGGGTCCTACTTGTGAGAAAAGTCTCTATCCAGTTAAAAGCTAAACCCCTAACACCATAGGAGAATAACTTCGATAACAAACTTTGATGGTTGACGCAATCAAATGCTTTACTCAAGTCGCAGAATATTCCAAGAGGACACTCATCAAGCTACTACGAAACCCGTGTTGGTTTGAACTCAAGATTTTCCATTTATCCAAGAAACCTAAAAGTCGATCTAAGAAACAACACTCGAATATTTTAGAAAAAGCAGCGGGTCCCGCTATAGGCCTATAATTCTCTATTTTATTGCGATCACCTCCTTTAAAAACGGGTACAATTCTTCCAGATTTCAAGGAGTCCGGAAATACACCACATTCAAAAGATAAATTAACCAAAAATGTAATTGGATACATTATGCTTTCCATAGCACGCTTTACTATAAACATGGGTATATCATCCGGACCAGATGATCTTTTATTCCTTAGTTTTCTGTTTAACAAGTTCAGAATTTCATTTAGAGTGAATGGAGTCAAGTATATAGAGCAACTATTTTGTTTACATAAATTATTTTTAATCGCATTACTCTTTATATTAGGTATCTGATCAATTACCCTCTGGGGAGCATTAATAAAAAAAATCGTTAAATAATGACGCCAAATATGTAGGGTGTCCATAAGAAACTCCATCCACAGTCAACTCAATATTGCTGTGTTTTATTTTTATTACACAATTCGGACAAAACCTTCCAAGCAGCACGTGGCCGATTTTCCGGAGATATTATTTTATTTTGATAATAAGCTTTTTTAGTTTGCTGAACTAATTGTCGATGTCTCATTTTTTCTCTTTTATATGTATGGATTAATTTAGGAAAAATGTTTCGAAGATCATTGACATTTGACTCAACTGTTTACTAGACGCCCTAACTTTATCGTCAATCCATTTTTTGTCAATTGAAATTTTACTATAGTATTTACGAAGCGGAAAATAATAGTTAAAGTAATATGAAAAAACACTGCTATCTAAAGCGATTTCGAAAATATTAATTATTTTCCTTTTTTTTCCTGAAACTTTAACACTCCGTATTTTTGTAACGGAACATTTTTGGACCATAGTTTATATTAATTTTCGATGTAGAATCACACTCTTAAATATTTGCATATCATTAAGGAACATCCTGCATATTGTAATTATGTGTTAATGCTCGTCAGGTCTTTAAAAGTGCCATGGTATTTTGATTTTCGTTAAGTACTTAAATTATAACTATTATTATTATTTTGCACATAAGTTACGATTGTTTCTGCGACGTGAGTCTTCTTAAAAGTTTTTATTACGTATTTTTCAAATTCCTATTTGGTTTAAGTTATGTTACTGTTTTAAACATTTGAAAATCCCCAAAATTTAAACAATAAATATAAAAAAATCATTAGTTCTACCATTCATACTAAAAATAAATTTGCAAAACAGTTGTCTGTGCAACATGCAAGCACTACTGCTAACGTATTTTCTCTACAAAGAAAAACAATAAGAATAATATCCGGCCTCGGTTTCAGAGATGACTGTAAAAGTAAATTTATTGAATTAAAAATATTAACCGTTCCGTGTATACAGTATGCGCCAAAAGTATGGAATAAATTCAATAAAAACGAAACAATTATTTTTTGGGAAAAATCCTCGAACAGGTCGATTTTTAATTTAAAAAATACATATTTTAACGTAAAATGCGATTTTCAAATGTCATTTGTTTTCGAGTAATAACGTCATCGATTTTTTTTAAAATGGCAACACCATATTTTTTTCCTTGATTCTGAAAGATCCTTTAACTCTCTATCAGACAGTACTAAAATTTTGCCCTCTTACATAGGAAAGTTTTCGAGTAAATGTCGATTGTATGTTAGAAAACGTAAATCAATTAAAATAAATCAAAAACGTTATCAAGTTTAGTTTTTCGAATTCCATAGTTCTTTTATGAATCACGTAGGTGAAAATCTTTGCAAAGTGTCATTGTCACACCGACTTTCTAATAAGTATTGTAAGCGACATAGAAATTATTATTCAATTTAAAGTATTATGGCACATTTAACTGTTTCTCAAAGAATTGAAATTTTAATTCTTATCGGATGCGGGAATATGACTAGAACTCAGCAGGAAGTTTGCGATTTATTTAATGAAAAATATCCAGATCGCCCTATCAGCCAATCAACGTTCAGTTCAGTCAGTAAGGCAGAGTCTAAATTTAGAGAAACTGGCAATGTTGTAAATATTCCAAAACCTGGACGTCCAAGCATTAATGAAAATCAGAAACAGAACATTTTGATAAGTATGGTGGATAATCCTCATAATTTTTCCTAACGATAATGACCCTGACATTCCTGACGATACCATATGGTTTCAGCAAGACGGTGCACCTCTGCACCATGCGTGTCCTGTATGAGATTTTTTGGACAACTGTTTTCCTGGGAGGTGGACCGGCAGACACGGACCGATATAATGGCCTGCAAGATCGCCAGATCTTACACCTCTTGACTATTTTTTATAGGGATACTTGAAGTCTAAAGTGTACATTAATAAACCACGTAATTTAGAAGAACTTCAAAATCGCATTCGGGACGAAATACGCAGAGTTACCCCAGAAATCATTCATAATGTGCAAGAAGAATTTCTTCACAGACTTGCGCATTGTCAAGAAGTTGGTGGATGGCAATTCGAACATTTAATTTAAGTATAAAATTTAATCAATTGTATTTTATTTTACATACCTCAGAATTGTTACTTTTTTATGGATAAAATTTACGTTTTCTAACATTCAATAGTCATTTACTCGAAAACTTTCCTATGTAAGAGGGCAAAATTTTAGTACTGTTTGATAGAGAATTAAACGATCTTTCAGAATCAAGGAAAAAAATATGGTGTTGCCATTTAAAAAAAATCGATGACATCATTACTCGAAAACAAATGACATTTGAAAATCGCATTTTACGCTAAAATATGTATTTCTTAAATTAAAAATCGACCTGTTCGACGATTTTTCCCAAAAAATAATTGTTTCGTTTTTATTGAATTTATTCCATACTTTTGGCGCATATTGTATATATTATACAGTGTTTACTACATGTGAGAAGTGATGTAGATGCTTATACCACAAGTAGTGAGACCCATTCTTATCAAACAAGGGGTAGAAATATTTTACAAGCCACTTACCTTCGACTAAATAAAATGAGAAATGGCACTAATTATTGGGGTACTAAATATTACAATGCATTTTATCAGATCACATCAAAGCTTTGAATATTAATTCATTTAAATATAAAGTTAAGAAGTTTCTTTTGAGTAAAGCATTTTATAGCAACGATGAATATCTTGGTAGTAATTTGTCAGCAATATAAACTTTATAAAGGCCTTTTAAATCTGTGTTTAATATTAATTTGTAATTTATATTCTCTTTTTTAGTTTTTAGATACATTATTATTTTCTTGCTATTCTTATTGTTTTTATTACCTTATCTGTGTTGTTATATGTATATTTTAGTTATTGTATTTTAACATATTTACGACTATATTTCTATTAAGCAATTTTTATTTTGCTATTTGACTTGTGTAAATACTTTGTATTGTAACACCAATAAATTACTACTACTACTACTACTACTGTACTAAATTCTACTAGCTTTGGATTTCTTGTCATCGCTAAAAAACAAACTGGCAGGTGGCAGGTAGGTAACCTGCAAACCATTCTCCTGGCACAGCATGTATGCTCAGTGTTGCCACGTTGAGATAAAATTCCTTGATATAATAACTGACTTATTTTAAGAACGGCTTGAGTTATGTCCTTGCACTATTTAACTTTTTTATTCGTTTATGCTTTATGTATATTATACTAAAGTTATAACAGTCAAACCTCTAACACCTTGTATAATGAAAAACTTATTAATAATTAAGTTAGTATTTCCAGACTTTCTTCAAATGTGTTATCATTACAAATACTCTGTAAATATCACACAAATTCTTAAAAATAAAGACTATAGCTACATTTAAATACTGGTTCGAAATCAAGTTCAATCAATCAAGTTTAGATATAGCAAATCTTATATGGAAATGTTTTAAATTGAGCAGAGAATCCAAAAATATAGTAATATACTGGACAATCTATATAAAAAATATATTTAATTTGTTATTAATTGTTGATGTACCTATATCCGGAATTATCGGGCCATTTTAGGATATTTATCACCCTGTAGAGTATTTATTCAAAAAAAACTTAAGCAATTTGAAGTAAAACTATTATACGGAATAGTTGCCAGACCCTGTATACGCGTTCAAACTCATGATACATTGAAATGCTTAAGGTGAAAAGGGACGGAGTCCAACTCTGTCTAGAGCTGCATTTTCCGGCCTCTAATTAGTAGTTATTTTTATCTTACTGTGTAGAATTTCAAATGGAAGGTACAGTTTCATTTGTACCTGAATTATTATCTGATATTATCGCTAATTAAAAAGGGTATCATATCCTTAAGATACTGAACAATTAAATCTACCGCAACGAAATGAATTTTCCGTTATCCTAATTACAATTTCCGCAATATTTCATTACAAAAGGCCTTTATGCCGCACGATTCGTCGGATATATTTCTTCCTCGTTCACTCGGCTTTGATCTTAAAATTTTAACTTTTTCTTTTTATTGTCCGAGCCGCTTTAAATAATAATATCCTTCTTTTATAACTCCGGAAGTTTTTACGTTGGCTGCAGCTAATGTAACGCTGATTAAATTGTAGCTTTTATTGCTGTACTCTCCATCCGAGCGTAAGGTATCTCTGAAATTAAGCCTCGTATTTAAAACGACTCTTCTTTTTCGCAATTCTTCTCTAAAATGATATCTGGAATAAACGAAATATCATTAAATGTTACCGTAAAGATGTTCCGTCAAATTCAGTAGGATAGATACATAAGAATTTTTTCACTCAAAATTTCCAGTAATTAAGACATTGCCAGAATCACGTATTTTACACAAATTATAAACTAATGTAGCAAAAAAAGAATTTTTAAATTACGAATCAAATAATTGGTAGATATACTCGCAACTCCTATCTCTTATGATGTATAAAAACCGAGCTACGGATTGAACGTTGATTAGTGACGTTTAATTAGATGTAAACCTAAAAATAATATACTTAGTGGCTCCACTTCCAAAGTTTTTATAACTGTAGAATTTGATACTTAAATATCTTACCTTACCTGATACAACGTGCGGTGCTGTTAAGAACCTTGCATCCCCGAACTATACAGTATGCGCCAAAAGTATGGAATAAATTCAATAAAAACGAAACAATTATTTTTTGGGAAAAATCCTCGAACAGGTCGATTTTTAATTTAAAAAATACATATTTTAGCGTAAAATGCGATTTTCAAATGTCATTTGTTTTCGAGTAATGACGTCATCGATTTTTTTTAAATGGCAACACCATATTTTTTTCCTTGATTCTGAAAGATCGTTTAATTCTCTATCAGACAGTACTAAAATTTTGCCCTCTTACATAGGAAAGTTTTCGAGTAAATGACGATTGAATGAAAACGTAAATTTTATCCATAAAAAAAGTAACAATTCTGAGGTATGTAAAATAATCAATTGTATGATTAAATTTTATACTTAAATTAAATATTCGAATTGCCATCCACCAACGTCTCGGCAATGCGCAAGTCTGTGAAGAAATTCTTCTTGCACATTATGAATGATTTCTGGGGTAACTCTACGTATTTCGTCCCGAATGCGATTTTGAAGTTCTTCTAAATTACGTGGTTTATTAATGTACACTTTTGACTTCAAGTATCCCCATAAAAAATAGTCAAGAGGTGTAAGATCTGGCGATCTTGCAGGCCATTCTATCGGTCCGCGTCTGCCGATCCACCTCCCAGGAAAACAGTTGTCCAAAAAATCTCGTACAGGGCGGGCATAGTGCGAAGATGTATCCTCTTGCTATACCATATGGTATCGTCAGGAATGTCAGGGTCATTATCGTTAAGAAAAATTACTGCAAGGGCTGGAACAAGGTCATTTTCTAGAAACTCTAAATATATTTGTCCTGTAAGGGTTCCTTAAAAGAAGAAAGGCCCTACTATTCTGTCGTCAACTATTCCAGCCCACACATTTAATTTCTGAGGGTGTTGGGTATGTGCCTCTGCCATCCAATGAGGATTTTCCCGACTCCAATATCTGCGAGTTTGACGGTTTACTGTACCATTCAGACAAAATGTGGCCTCATCTGAAAAAAGTATTTGCCGGTGTAAATTTCTATTTCCTTGACTTAAATCCGTTAGAATTTCGCAAAAGTGTAAGCGGCGATCGGGATCATCTTCATTGAGTTCCTGCACAAGTTGAATTTTGTAGGGATGATATTTTTCCTTCCTCAAGATACGTAGCACTGTGCTCTGACTAGTGTCATTGTTTAATGCAACCAATCGTGAAGAATTATGAGGATTATCCACCATACTTATCAAAATGTTCTGTTTCTGATTTTCATTAATGCTTGGACGTCCAGGTTTTGGAATATTTACAACATTGCCAGTTTCTCTAGATTTAGACTCTACCTTACTGAATGTTGATTGGCTGATAGGACGATCTGGATATTTTTCATTTAATAAATCGCAAACTTCCTACTGAGTTCTAGTCATATTCCCGCATCCGATAAGAATTAAAATTTCAATTCGTTGAGTAACAGTTAAATGTGCCATAATACTTTAAATTGAATAATAATTTCTAGTACTGTCTGATAGAGAATTAAACGATCTTTCAGAATCAAGGAAAAAAATGTGTTGCCATTTAAAAAAAAATCGATGACGTCATTACTCGAAAATAAATGACATTTGAAAATCGCATTTTACGCTAAAATATGTATTTTTTAAATTCAAAAACAACCTGTTCGAGGATTTTTCCCAAAAAATAATTGTTTTGTTTTTATTGAATTTATTCCATACTTTTGGCGCATACTGTATATTAGTTGTTGAACAGAGGATAGTAAAGACTATTTTGTAGCGCTGTTAGGAATACCACGGAACATTATTAAAAAAATATTATAAAATGCTTTAGTTTTAGTAGCTTCAATTTTTTATAAGCTTTCCTCAGAAATGTTTATATAATAAGCTATTTTATAATTTAGCTGCCGAAACGTTGTTGCTATAAATTTATAAAATATATCAGTTACTGATAATAAAATAATGGTACTTGCCCTATAATAAAACAAATATGTATTTCGTCAGCAATAAAACATAATTGTCGTATAACCTGGAAATTATAAAACTGTTTTGCTAGTTGAGTTATGTTTTTAGTGACATGTGTACACTTTTACAGGGTATGGTTTTTACCGTTATATGTTAATTAAAATTTGGGTTTAAAGTGCGATTACTTTATTCGAGTGTTATAGATTACGACGTCTTACAGAGGGGGATGTTTATGGAGATGGTGCCGCCATAAATTTAGAATATATAAAGACGAAGTGTATATCCTATTACCCGAAAGGTATTTTCTCTTATATGAAGTGATATTCGAACTTTATGTGTACATATACTGCAAAGTGAACGTAACCATTTGCTAAATGACGATTTGGCTGTTGGTATATAAGGTGATAATACGGAATGCAGCGTCAATTTATACACCCAATTTCTACAGGGTGTATCTTGGTCAGACACAGTTTTTTTTAAATCGGCATTAAAGTATGTCAAAATCGTCGTTAAAATCCTAAAATAGTCATTAAAGTAATGAATGCGGTTTTTTGTAAAAACCGAGAATGAATTAGATATATAAATCATGGTGTGAAAATCACAGTGTAAAAAAGTACATTGAAAATGTGTTTGTTACATATTTCTCAGAAAAAATTTCAAATCGTCAACTAGTGTTGGCTGAGACAAGAAATATTGCAAAGTTTGAAACTCTTGTCTTGTCTAGGAAAACACAACAAGAGTTTCTTGACAGTCTTGTTCTTGTTAGATCTTGCAAGATCATGTCTTCTTAGAAAAGTCTTACAAATTCCTTGTCTCGCAATTTTACAAGGCCCTTATATGATTTTTTTAGACCCTTGCATACAAATAAGAAACATATGAGAAGGAATTTGGTATCAGTGGTGGTTACTTTGGATCGGCTACCGTCCCGCTCGGGGCTCACATGATATCAACGATCGTCGACAGTGGTCGAATGATTATAAATAATAGAAACGGCCAATTTTAAATAAGTTATAAATAATGGAAGATCATGTTGCATGTTTTTTCAATCGGCAGTGTCTTGTTAAAATTTAATTTGATCTTTTCTGCAAAGGTAAATCTAAGGCTTCCTTCGCTTGAACCTACCCTGGGTTGGGCACCCAGTATTCACAATATTCGTTTTGAACTCACCGTTCTAGAGCTCGCTTTATAGCATTAATGAATACCAAATGCTGACTCTGGTTCTAAGAAACATGTTTGAGATCCCTTTTTTGCAAGTTCATCTGCTCTCATTTTCTTCAATTCTCTAATGCCCTGGCACCGAGCACAACTTAACTATGTTGGTGCTTACCAATTTATTTAGCAATTGTAAACAATCCCAAACGAGTCTTGAAACTACGTGGTTTGAGCTTAAGGCTTTGATTACAGCTTAATTATCCGAGAATGTGTGGTATGAGTATACAGATGTGGTCCCTCCTGTGGTTATTAGTCCTAATACTTCGGCTCTAGTTTCACTATCCATTTTAGAGTCATCTGTAAACCACAGCATACTCCATTTACCGAATGCATTATAACTTCTATAACTCCCGTTCCTCTCAATCCTCTATTCGAGTATCGAAAAGTCTATGAAATCTTATAATCATTATGTCAGATTTGATCTTCAGGATAGGATCTAACGGCAACTTTTCCATTATCTTGAAGTGCCTCTCATTAGGTTTGTTCCTGCAGGAGTTGGAAACGGTTTGAAACCATCAGAACAGTCCATACAACTACTTCCTGCATTCAATTCACTGGTAACTCGTTGTTAACTTAACTGGTCGAATATTTCCTATAGTTTCAAACCGTTTCGAACTGCTGCTGAAACAAACGTATTACAAGGCACAATATCTAGTAGTGGTAGACTTAACAAGACTTCCAAGGTAGGCGTAGGAGTTGATACTATAATTTCTATTATACCTAAACAGACCAGTCTCTGAAATTTACTCAATTTTTCTCTTACAATGTTCTGTTTGATCTTGGACTACCACTGCATCACAAAGAAGATCTTACTATTGAGGTATACTGCAAATGTAATACCTTTGGTATTCTTCAAGATACTGAACCTCCGTCGAAAGCTTGATGACCAATAATTTACCATATTGAAAGCTCTTTGATTGTGATCTCCGACTACCAGGAAAATTAGATCATCCACATAGTCCTAGGAGTAGATTCCTGCTTTATTCAGTGTCCAGTGCACCGTCTATGACCAATCCCTATATAAGGGGTGACAAAACTCCCGCCTGTGATCAACTCGCAACCTACTATGCACTCTGCTGAATTACCTGTTAGTGTTGTTTTCACAACTCAGGTCGTTAGTATAGTATCTGTTCACTGACACAGGGTATCTGCTGAGAACCATATTCATGAAGTATTGTTAAATGCCTCTTCGTCCAAGAATGCCGCCATTATTATCTTTTACCCATCCAGAGCTTGTTCTACCCATGAAACTAGGTTATGAAGCGCGTTGCCTTCGGCAAGATTCCATATTACCGCTTTTTCTCAACCCACACCAGCTTTTATCAATAATTAATTAAATTAACTTTTTATAAAATCATAAGATAAATTGGTTGTTGTTCAAATCCGACCTTAAGTGGTGCTAAGATTGAGATAAAATTAACAACTGCGTCATTTGCTTAAGCAGTCCTCCTCTATTTATAAAATTGAGTTATCTGTGTAGGCTCATTGCCGGTGACGGCAAAGAAAATTCATTTTCTACTTTGGGGCCTAGTCAAAATATTAGCCGAGAATTCGAGGCCTTTATGCCAGATCCGAGGACTACTAATAACGCAATTTCCATTCCTTTGATTTCGGTGCGTAAGTTAATAAAGTTTATAATGTTCGCCAGTCGTTCTTAAGTGAGTGCTCTTTGAGGGCGCATTTTTTTAAATTCGAATTAATTTGGCCCCCACGCGGCGAATTTTAGAGTTTTCGTTATACCGAGCAAAAACAATTAACAAGGCTAAAGATATTAATTAATGGGTGCCGTGGGGAATCTGGTATCTTTCATGTGGGATACAATGATATCCTTATTATTTAAATAACTAAAACATTGCAATTGTGCTTTTGAAATTAGTTTTTATACAAAGCCGGGCGTTAAATTGTATTTTATACTAATATTTTTGAGGTCATAAAGACCCAATGGCGCTAATTACTGTAGTTACTGTGTATGCACTAAATATTCACTGGCCTTTAGAGTTTTTGAGAGTCTCTGATAAGCATTTTGTAAATTGTCTGTATTTCTTGTGAAGTGGGAATGAATTTCATTCCTGGACGTATAACAACCTATATTGTTTTTTATATGCATTAGACATTGCAGAATATATATTCATGGAACTGTACTAAGTTCAACAAATTTCAGTCTACAAGCATCTCCATATTTAAGTCCGCCCATTAATCTTATAGCTCTTCTTTGTAAAGGAAATACATCAGAGGCTGAAACTCCTTTAACTAATTGTGTGTACTTTATTTTTATTGAAGGAAAATATCATTTTGTGTACCACATTTTATGAAAAAAAAAACTACAAATAATAAAATTTAATCATACTAATATAATTATGAATTACATTTTTATGTTTACAATACAATTTACGGAATTACTTATAAAAATATTATCATTATATTTTGCTTTAACTGGCGCACCCACCAAAACAACGAATAATTATATAAATGTTAGGATTTTTACGTATATCATAAAAAACGCACATTCTTTTAGTGTTGGACTGTATGTGTGAGGAATTTCCAAATTAAATGTACCTAAAGGTCTATAAGAACAAATATCACTGATTCTGTAACTTTGTCAGTAACTCGCTTGAAGCCAGATATTTTTTTACACTTGGATCATTTTTCGTAAACATCTTTTTGTAACTCTAAGAGAGTGAAATTAATATTTAAAGTAAACATTTCACCTGGCAAAAATATCTCTTATGTATACAAAAATTCGCTTTCTTACACGACTCATTTAAAATTTTAAAAAGGTTCAAACAAATGTAGCTTTCATTTTGCCTTCTTTAAGTCTGGAAAATATTCAAAATCATAATTTACAATTTGAATAACATTTCGTGCCGTTCTACTACTTATTTCAAATAAAATTATTATGTTGTTTTTACTTTTGACACGAATCCTTAAAAAGGTATCAAAGGATAATTTAACCCACTCAGTTTACTGACGGAAGTGTTATTTTGTTTTTGCTCTTGAGATTAAGTACTGCTGGTAAATAGAAAATGTCTTTCTATAATTGTGTACGATGATTATCTGATTTTACAATGAAAAATTCAGTTTTTAATATTTTTTTCGAGTTAAACAGTGACATAAGATAACGATAGGCGTAAATAGAAAATATATATTAGATTAATTCTGTATTTACTACATTTTCCAAAACAGTTCCACAAATAGCACCACATTCTTGTTCTATTTTTCAAATCTGCAGCATCTTTTGGCCTCATCTGTTACATCTGTAACTTTTAGATAACCCCATGAAAAGTATCCATTTTTAAAATAAAACTGATATATTTCACAAAAAAAAAATGTTAACAATTTTAAATATAACACTCAGAAGCCACAAACATATTCCAATAGTGTTTTAATGCTATCGTGTTTTGAGAGTCAAACATGATTTGATCATTTTTAACAAAAGCTGTCCCTCTAGATTAAATTAAAGTTCTTTTAATCACTTATGCGATGGCATAGTCACTTTTTTACAATGCGTTAAAGACAAACTCCCTCAAAAAATTTATTTTCAAAGATGGCTATTTTGTAAACCTAACTATATATTGCTTAATTAAATGGTTAACTTAGAAAGCTTTGAACAGACCCACAAAATGACATTGTTCGCTAAGATATCTTAAAAAGTATCGAAGATATAAGAGAGGGTAGATGTTTTGAAAGAGACACTAGAGAATAATTATTACAAGTACACCACTGAACTCTATGTACATAAGTCTATCATAAGCAATTTCCGTCATTCCGACATCTCAGCTATTCTTTGAGATACAAAGAATCCCTTAAAAAATCGTCTTTTAAATGTCGCGAAGGCATCTATAAAAATTTTCATTGTGGAATCTTAAGTTTTTAGAAAAAGTAGCCTAGTTATGTCTCTTATAGTTTCCAAGATGCCCTCCCATCACTATTTTAAAGTTCAACATAAATATAAATAACTATAGCAATACAATATATCCAAATTATTCACGTTACTTTAAAACTACAAAACTAGTTCATATAATGGCAGCCTCCGACGGATTTTCTTTGGTTTTTATCAAGTTCATAGGGAGTTGAATATGTTGTTGCCACATCTACATCTTCGAGAACCAAATAGGTACAATCGTTTGCAATAATAATGACACTCTCTTAAAACAGTTTCTGAACTTCTGGAAGTTCTGAGTAGAAATTTCATTAAATCTCCATCGGTGAGTGAAACAACTAATAACTAATATTACAAACGTGAAGTAGATTTCATTACAAATACACCAGAAGTTCTAAAGAAATCGCAAAATTCATTTTAATGAGTGTCATTATTATTGCAAACGATTGTACATAGGGAAGTGCTATGAAAACTGATACTCTGTTGTTCATATGTCCGACTCTGCAAGAGATCAAATCTATACTCGCGTCAAGAATTCAGACGACCTACGTCATACGAACAAATGAATAATTCATTATATTTTCATCAAAATATTTAAGAACCTGCAAGTGATAGCAATAAAACTAGATACTACACTAAAAGTTTGCATTATATATTGCACTAAATTGCAAAAAAATGATTGTTTTTAATGCGACCAAATATCGAAAATTACGTTGACAATAAAAACAAATGTGTAACGTCAATCGTGACGTAAGACGTTTGAATTCTTGACGCGAGTGTACTTATAAAACCTTTTTACGTTTATTATCTCTAGTTACATAAATTCTTTAAGTCGAGGTTTTTTAAATTATTGTCACGGAATTTGCCCCACTCACTCCCAAACCGATGACGGTGGTATCGCGAAATGCTAAGATTGCCCCGATCGCCCCTACGCGATTCTGTTACACAAACAAAAAGCCGTGGATCGAGACGGGACTGGAAAAATGGGGAATCGACGAGAAGCATTCGAGTCGTACAGGAAAATGGATCTAGAGATGCTAGAATATACCTGGAATATTCGTTGGGTCTATAAAAGAAGAATAAACGGCCGAGTTAGTAGTCTTGTGTTACAGTCTGAATTGAAGTGTTTAGTTGAAGAAATCAAAGTGATTTAGATAGCGATTAATTAAATAAGTGTTTATTTGAGTTGTAATTAGTGTTCAGTAGTGTACTGAGTAGTTAATAAAGAAAAGTGATTAATTAACGTTTGTTTTTCTGGCAGTAAGAAAAAGACGGGTTAGGAAATCCGTGACATTATTTTATCCTTTTTCAATTAAATTTTAACCGTCGTGAGTTTTTTCAAACTATTTGCTTTTTAAAACTATTTATTTGTAAAATCTCCATATTCTAATTTTATACAATTAATGAGTTCATCCATCGGATCTAGACTGTTTTTCTTACTATGGCGTATCCACAAGTACTTACAGAGTCGGTCTGCAAATTCGTCCGGTGGAATATGTCGACCTTTTAAAAAAAATTTTGCAACCGGCCACGACGACTCGATCCGTTGGGTATGAGTACCGTCTTCAGCGACGAATTCAACACTATGGTGCTGATATTCAGTGAATCTTTCATATGCTTTCTACATATCTGAATGGATAATAGAGCCTTTCTCTATATGTTGCTCCAAAAGGAGAATTAACGTGCCTGCATTCCTTTTATTTTCGGGACAAATTACCATTCTTAAGTCTTCTGTGTTATCGGTAATCATTCCGAATATCCAGTGACCTTCAACTACTGTTTCTGTTATATTTTCGTTTAACAAATTTGAATTTTTGTGTTCAGAAATACGTTTAGAACTCAAAAAAAAATTGTCATATTTTTCCGCTTTTCTACATTTTTTCCATATAGGTAATGAAATGCATTTCCGCGGGAAAATTTTAGCGTTTCTGTGTTTAAAAAAATGTCTATAATTCATAGCAACAAATATTTTTTATGTAACTGATTTCCCCTTTCCTAAAGTCCACAAAACTTCCTTTATAATGTAAATGACGCATTTCCGCGGGAAGATTTTAATGTTTCTGTGTTTAAAAAGGCCTCAGAATGCTATTTGTTATTTTTTTTCATAGCTGATTCCCTTTAACGAAACTTGACCCTTTACTTTGTAGCATTTTAGCGGTGGTGTTTCAAATTGTTTTAACTACCGCTTCTTTGTAGTATTTTCCATTACATTTTAGCATATTAAAAGCCCAATCTTGCAATATTACATTCAATTTCTAGATGGAAGCATCTGACTTAAGTTTATATCCTCTCGCATCGCAAATAGTAAAAAATTGCCGCCAGATTGATGATTGAGTCGCAAGTGTATTAGCAAGGACACAGGTAGTAACAATTTGACTAATTTCGTTGTTCGTAGACTCACCGAATCTCATTGTTAGTGCTTAATAAGTTGTTGATGAAAATGTCAAATTATTGATTTTGGCAAAAAACGCCGCGATAATTGATTAAAAAATGAATAAGTGTGAAACAAAGGACAATGTTAAAAATAGGCGATTTTTGGCTTATCCGGGGAACGCATAAATCATAAAAAAATCAATTGATTATTGTTAATTAACATTAGAAATGGCCCAGATACGTCAGATAGCTGGGAAAATGTCGCTACTACCCCTAAACCTATATAAACTACCCTTAAATAGCTTTAAATGGATAATCATTAATTATTGTTATAAAATTCGTGTCAAATGAAAAAAATGTTTGAAAAAGATTTGAACAGACAGTATGTCAACATAAAAAGTGATAAATGACTGTAAAAGTGCCCATTCAATGGCGAAATAGCGCCAAAATGGCAATTTATCCTTGTGCCCATTTTTCAGGTCGCAATAGTACAAATGAACCTTAAAAGTGATTTAAGCATTTTTTTCATTCTAAACGAATTTTACAACAATAAATAATGATTATCCATTTTAAGCTATTTAAAGGCAGTGAATATATATTTAGGGGTGCAATTAATATTTCCCCACTTACTTAATGTACTCTAGTATCAGTTTTTGCATAAAATTTTTTTTAGCAATAGGCGTTCCCTTGAACATTTAAGCATTATCTATTTTTGATGTCGAAGTAAGTTCACCATTAGCTTTTGAAAGTCGTTTTTTTAATTTTTAGGAGTGAAATCGACATTTTTACAGTTATTTATCACTTTTTATATTGACATACTGCCTGTTCAAATCATTTTCAAGCATTTTTTTCATTTTACACGAATTTTATAACAATAATCAATGATTATCCATTTAAAGCTATTTAAGGGTAGTTTATATAGGTTTAGGGGTAGTAGCGACATTTTCCCAGCTATCTGACGTATTTCTGGGCCATTTCTAATGTTAGTTAACAATAATCAATTGATTTTTTTATGATTTATGCGTTCCCCCGGATAAGCCAAAAATCGGCTATTTTTAAAATTGTCCTTTAGAATCAGTTTCGCCCCCTGATACTATCGTTATCAGAACCCGGCCCGATTGTCTTGCCGATATAAATATCATGCTTGATGTGTTTACTAGGTCATCAGACTAGGTCTCGATGCGCCACTTAGCCAGATATATTTTTAGCGAAACAGTTGTATCCATTGATTGTTCCATCTAGGTCAGAAAAAATAAGACGCGCCACATTCTCCTACTACTACCGCCGCTCTGTCTATCAAAGTAGTAAACCGACAGCGGCGGCCCACGCGCTGGATTTTGGCGACAGTAAACCCCCATTCTTGGCCAGTAAATCACTTGTCCGCCTGCACACGCGCCCACCCGAAATAACGATTTTGAGGATGCTGCTTACATTGATAACAACTTTTCTAGCCAGGGTATAATCGAGGGGTATTATTTCCTATTTATGTGCGTAGTTTTGCGGACGACTTCTCAATCGAGCACGGGGTTGCTCTAAAATCGCCCACGCGCTTATTTTGCGAATTTCGGAAACTTGCGGTCTGAGACTTTTAAAATCAGCGCATCAATGAATCCAGACTTAGTTCCCAATAAACACATAGCATAAATCGTTTATTATGACCTAACACCATTTCAAGCATAGCTTTCATAACGTAAAATCAATTTTTAAATGTAGCGGAATTACCCCATTTTGGTCATAATAACACTTACGTCATTTCAAGGTTTCATCACCTTAAAAAAAATACTGCTTTCTTATCTTATTTTTTGATAGGTGGATTAGTTCTAGTATTTAGAACATAAGGAAGTTATCAGACATGTATTGGAGATAATTTTAATTTAGGACTATCAAAAGTAAGTTAATAACGTTATTACACAGGTAAACAATACTGTTACTGAACATTTATTAGAGAGATCCATGCAGTGCTTTCGAAAAGTAACGAATAATTTCATTACTTTTGAAATTGAAGCTTTCGAAAAAATCCCCTGGCACGTTGATTTTGTTTTTAAAAAAGGCAGTTTTGACATACGACCCACATTTGTGACGTCATCGTTATTCGAGATATGAAGTCATCGACAACTTTGACCATGCCATTTGAAATAGCGTGTCATTCTACATCATCAAAAATAATGGTGTTACATAACAAAAATTTCAAGAAAATAATGTTTGACGATTTTAAAATTTAATTTTCACAATACTGAAAATGATAATGATTATGTAAAAAAATCGACTAAATTAAATGTTCAAATTGTGCACCGTTGGCTGCCTGACAGTAGCCAACACAATTAATAAATTCTTTTTGGATATTATCAATAACTTCAGGAGGTATACGATGTATTTTTTTATATATTCTACTATGTGGACTAAAGCCCCAACCAGCGTTGAATTACACCCACAATATCTACCTCTATATTCTTTATTATTAGCTTTTGTAACATTTTTTACTGTTTTTTTACTGTTTTAGAAAGGTATTTTAAGCTAATATAAATCAAATCTCCTACAATTCCTATCAATGAAGTTAAGTGGACAAAAGCCCCAACCTGCGTTGATTGAATATATGGGTAGATATTGTGGGTGTAATTTACAATTCCACACACAAAGCTCTATTCAATAATTATCTAAAGAAATTAATTTTGCTAAATTTACTAACCGGGTTTAATGAAAACCCTCTACCTTCAACAACGTAAATTCCAGTATTTTCGAGGTTATTTTGAATACTAAGAAGTACTTTATAACATTTTCGAAACAATGTCATTCCATGCTTTGTTGATGCAAATACTTGAATTGGATTAGAAAATCTGCGGTAGTATTCACTCACGGCTGCCAGGCCATTCTCATTAGAAAAACCAAAATGTCCGCGACTTCTTGTACAGCAAAGTCACCCATTTAATGGGTGTAATTTAATGTTTAATGGCAGCTTTGATTTGTTGGGTATATAATTCAACTACTGAAAATACATGCTTATGCGTATATTTTCGTAAAAAGGTAATCAACTCCAATCTGTTTTTGATATTACTTAACTTAACTACTGGACAAACTTAAGGAACAAGTTTCTGTATAAATATTTTAATTATCGCTTTTAGAAATTCTACACTGATTAACAACTATAATACTTTATCAACCGCCTAACAGGCTTAACAATCATCAACTAACTTATATCCTTGTCGAAAACTCCGCAACATCTATCGATAGTTTTTGCTAGCTGCGTCAGCAACCTTCGCTTCAGCCATCTTGTGTAACATAATAAACATGCTTGTGCTGTTTTCAAATTTTTTGTTTTTTATATTTTATTTTGTTGTCATTTTGTTATTATTGTTCCTGACAGACAGAAGTTGACCCCATGTATCTTATAAATTTTTTACTCGGAATGACCTCAGGAACTTGTTTTTTAAATTTGTCCAGTACATCATAAACACCTTCTATTAATTTAATTCACTCTTAAACTTTTTTATCGTTATTATAAACTATATTTTACTATAAAGATACATAAATATTTGCAAGATGTGTATATAACAGATATGAATGTATATTTTTATTTTTCGAAAATTTGTATTGAATCTAATAAATCTAATATATCACAGTTTTAGACGCCATACTCCTCGGAAACGGCTTGACCGATTTTTATGAAATTTTATATGTATATTCGGTAGGTCAGAGAATAGATCGTAATCTATTTTTCATGCCCTTAAGTGATAGGGGTGGTCCACCCCAAACAATTTTTTTTTTATTTTTTGGACAAAATTTGTTATTTTTACTTTTTTATGATGTGGCATTAAAAAATATATACAACCCTTAATTTTCATCTTTCTATCACAAGCCCCTATTTTTTAATAAGCATTTTTGTAATTTAATCATTTTTAACCCTGGTCCATAACTGATCGATTATCACTAGATCAGTTATCCCCGCCAGGCATCTACCGGTGTCACTTCTCACCCAGTAAACAGCACGCAGTAGGGATGAGAACGAAGCCGGTCTCCTGTCTCTCTCACAATAAGCCTTCTCTCACTCCCTACACAGTTTTCGACCATTATTATTGTGTATAAATCAAGCGTAATAGTGACGTTTACAATTATCATTTTACCTTCTAAGTGTAATTCTCAAGTAAATTTATTATTAATTTTAAGTGTAGGACTCATTATTAGTTAATTAAGTGATCTACATAACCTCAAAAGTACGGAACACGTGTCACGAGCTCCCGCCAACAACGGCTATTATTTTACTATATGGCTATTTTTGTACAGTGAACAATGCCAACAAACGTAAAGGGGCTAATTTGGGCCGTCAAACAAGTAAAATTGCAGGCACGCGAAATAATTCACAAAAAGGATTTTTCCTGTTTTGTTATTCTTATAGGCCGTCATCGTTCACAGTGCTTCATTCTTCTTTTAGTCATATACCATATCTCCACACACTTAACAATAAGTTAGTTATTTTTTATTTAACTGCCAAAGTATTTACTAGAAATAATTCATATGGCAAAACAACGTTTGCCGGGTCACCTAGTATCTATCTAAAATATTACCGAAATTAAATTTTACTTGTATTCAATTTTTCTTGAAATACCATATATGTTTCATCTTTCTATATTCATTTTGATTTTCCAAAACCAGACAGTTCTTGACTTTGCTACGTACAACAACATCGGGTACTTCCCCATAAACTAATCTGCAGCTACATATGCGTATTAATCGAGCGACATCAATAATCAATAATCTGCGGCTTCTTTAATAAACTTGATACCTGATTTATTACCCCGATAATGTAGGCCGAAGCGGGACAAGTCATCTGAGGAAATCCGGCCTATCTTCTGAATCTTGTTATCGCAAACTTGGGTCTGTGCGATTGCCTGATGGATTATTTGGTCCGATGTGACTGATTTTCACACAAGCAGTGGATCAGTCTTTACCAAACTAGTCTACAGGTCATAGTGAAGGAAATACATAATTGAAAATTATATAGATACACATTTGTTTATTTAATTATTTATTTATTTAAGTGTACCACCCGATAGCTACGATAATTACTAGATGGGAACAGCATACATGACTTAACTTGTTAACTTGTAATACGAGTATATCCTGTGCTTAATTTATTTCCCGAAATATTTTTCGAGGTCATGATGTAGTAAATCTAAAAATCTAGTAGATTTTAAATAGAATTAAATAAAGCTAAGGCTAGGAACAGGCGAAATAGAATTTATTTTAAAAAAAATAAATACTCTGGCAAGGTCCAGACAATGAATCTTTGTTTTAAACTTATCGCAGATAGACGTTCTCATAATAACTTTTAAAAAGGTAGTCATAATACAGGATGTTGTTTATCAAAAACATGAAACTTAAAAAGTGCGAATTTAGCAGCCTCCATGAGAACCGGGTATATTTTTAATAGCTTGCAGAACGCCCATATTTCAAAATGGCCGTAGTAATAAACAATTGATTAGGTATAAATTATGGGAAAAATTAAGCGTTAATTGGTGGGACTGTTTCGGCCATTTTTGGTACAGGAGGATTTTTTTTCTACGGGGCGGGACTAAAATCATAGGAGCTGCAGGGTTTCAGAAGCGAAGTGAAGAAGAAAAGACAGTTGCGACAACGCAGCCGGACGACTAGTTTGCAAGTTGCGACAACGCAGCCGGGGGACTAATTTGGGAGTTGCGACAACGCAGCCGGGGGACGAGTTTGCGAGTTGCGACAACGCAGCCGGGGGACTAATTTGGGAATTGCGACAACGCAGCCGGGGGACTAGTTTGCAAGTTGCGAAAACGCAGCCGGACGACTAGTTGCAAGTTGCGGGATCGCGGTTGTAGGGTTAGATTCTAAGAGAGAAGTTAAAAAGTTCTGCGATTAGTTATTGTGTTGCCTTTTTGGGATTAACATTAATTGCGGGGATTTTATTGGTAAGTCTGCTGTATAGCATACTTGTTGTTTTTTTTATTTCACTAGGTGGTACGTTGCGAGACCTCTCTCCGAAAAAGTTTTTACATTTTGTTAAATAGGCGTGTTTCTAGCCTTGGAAACAGAAAAAAATAGCAGAATTTCTAGACTAGTTTAAAGTTTTATAAGGAAAAGTAGCAGCTGAGTTTAGAGAAATCGTGCAGTATTTTTCTGTTCAATATATAATAATTTTAAACCGAGTTTATTTCGGGATACTGGCATTGGAAGCCACCGTTGTATTTGAGTGTGTTTTTGTATAGCCTCAAAGTATCGTTCACTTTTGTGAGCCCATTTAGTTTTTGTTTGTTTCGATTTCATTTCCTCAATATATTAGTTAGTAATAATTTTGTTGGTTTTTTTTTTAATTAACCACCACACTCTCCTCAATTCTTCATAAAGACCACGCACGAAGAATTTCAATCCTTCTACGTTAGCCGTGGCCGAACCCAAAAGCTCCAGGTGAGTTTATTATAATATATATTGGTGTCAGGTGTGTAAACACACCACTTATTATTTTATTACTACAAAACACATTTAGCGAGCTATCATCACCGCTATTACCCGGTGTTTTTTTAACAATGAATATATTGAAAATTAGGATAATGATACAGATAATTATCTAAAAAAGTCCATGAACGAAGAAAAATTACCAGTTATTAACAGTTATTAATTCAAAATCGTGGGATATTCGGTAAAAGTTTCACATTAATCTCATTAATAATTTGAAGGTACAAATAGGGATCACGTGCAACAATTAGATTTTTCAATTAAAAATAATTACATTCAGGATATAATAAATAGGTAATTAACTGTTTCTATTTTTAGTTATATAGGGTGTCTCTAAAAGCACTGCAAAACACAAATTCCTGAGACTAAAATATGAAATAATAAATTGAAACAATAAACAGTATAACATTGGCGCATTCGCCAAATTTTCAAAACGTAACAGTTTTTGAAATAAAAATTTTAAAAGAAGTTGTCTCATCTCCATGTTTCATTAGAATTGTAATGCATCAAACTAAAATATTTTCAAAATTTTTTAGATGCATTAAGAACAAGGTTTTTACAACTTAGCAAATCATGTTACTCATATTTATTTTACTATAAATCAATTTGTTTTTTCTTCTATTCGATTTCTTAGTTTGTATTTCATCTGTAATTATGTTGTTACATATGTATAACTTTTTTTCTCTATATTATCTGTGTTTATTTTATATGTATATTTAAGGTTTTGTTTACTAATATTATATGTTATCCCCACCCATTAATTGGCTTAGGCTGTGGGGTGATGTATGCTAAATAAATAAATAAATAAAATTAAATTTATTTATTTTTAATATCTATTTTAAGGTAATGTTTGGAAAAGGTGCATCGAAGTATTAAAATTAAAAAACATTAGAAGTTGCACCAGGAACAGATTTATTTACGATTAGATTATTATTTACTTCTCGCAAATTAGTTTTATTAGGCCTTTTTTCTTTCTCTAATAGTTTTATATAGAATGTTCGCAAATTTCACCGATAACTTTTGGCTGTGTATTCACGACGAGAAATAAATACCACCACCCAGTATACCGAATTCACTAAAGTTTTAAAAGATAATACGCCATAATAGTCTAAATAAATGTCCCAAATTTCAACGCGATTGGTAAAGAGGTTATGAAGTTATTAATTATATTAGTTGTATTTTTGACAACCTTGAGGACCTGCAACAAAATTTTTTTATAAAAATTTATTTCGTAGAACGTATTTATTTATCGTCGTGAATAGACAGTGTGACTCATTAATAATGGTACATAGCTTAAATCCTTATTTAATTATTGCTCCTTTTTATTCTTCAGGGTGTTAAAATTGAAAAAATGTTTTCGATTTTTTGCTATATTTTAAGATCATATAGACCGATTGTTTTGAAGTCTTGTTTTTTGAGGTGACAATTACGAGTTATAGTGTACTGTCGATGTAAAAATATGTGTTTTATATTTTACACTTTTGAATTTTTTAATAAGAAATTATCTTCAATTCTAAATAGAAAAGGTATATTTTTGAGATACGGCGGGAATTAAATTAAAAAATCAAACTAAATTAACAATAAAACGAACACTACAACAATTGAAAATTTTATTATGCATATATTAATAAATTATTAATCACAAAATATTCTCGAAGTGACAACCAGCGATTTCAATGTACTTTCTTAACCTCTTATTTAAATTTTGTTCGACGTTGAGTAAAGTTCTATGTTGCTTGATAATATTAATCGATTCTAAAATCTTTTCCCACAGCTGTTCTCTTGGCAGATGAGGGTTTTTTAGTTCCCAAGAATCACTATTTCTCCAATAAAAAATATGTCGTCGGGTAAATGGCTTCGTCCGTAGATAATATTTTATTATGTTGGGTATGTTGTTGGCGAAGAAACTGTGCAAACCGTAACCTAGCTATAGGATCCATATTCGTAATTGCCACCTCAAAAAATAAGACTACAAATTTTCAAAACAATCGATCCATATATTCTTAAAATATAGCAAAAAAATCGAAAATATTTTTTCAACTTTAACACCCTGTTGAATGAAAAAGAGCAACAATTGAATAAGGCATGTTGGGATCAATCGCTTTATTTTGACGTTAACAATCCGCCCTTAAGCTATGTACCATTATCCAAAAGTTGATAGTTTCCGAAATGGTGTCAAAGCCATTATTTAAAAAAAAATGGGAAATATTTATCTTAATAATAGCATGATTCGCACAAATATACATAAATTTGGTAATTAGGGTTTTTTCAGGATGAAAAATCGAGATCTGACCACAGTTTCGGTACAGAGGGCACCACCAGCACCTCACCTACATTTAAAGCTTCATAAGTTTTTTATGCCTCGGTATATTAAATATCTAATTAAAAATTCTTGTGAATCATGAGATAAATATTTATAAAAAAGTTTTAAAAATAAAAAGTTTCACACCCTGTAATTCGGAAAATATCACCTTTTGGACTAAAGCAAATGTTTTGTACATACCTTTTAGAGACTCATCTAGACCATTAAACATTCAAGCATAAAAAATCATTAAAGCATCAAGTTCTGTCCAGCTACATATCAGTCTACCGGTACATAAACGTTAAAACAACATCAACTGCAGCTTACTCCAAGAATGATAATGCTCTTAAGAAAATAACAAGTTACGTTTTCAAATTGTATATTTCAATATTGAATGACAGACTTACAAAAACTCCAACGTATCTAATAATAAACCGAGTAATAAACCATTTAGGGACATTACATAAAAAACATATACCCAATGGGTAAATTATTAAGAGATGAAAAGTGTTTCGTGTTTTAATACTAAGTAATAAAATAGCTTCGTGTTGTCGGCAAAAAAACTGTTCAAAACCGAAACGGCACACCTCTGATCTGATGCTCATAAAAGTTATCGAATCTTGACCTACCGTATTATTAGGTCAATAACCTAGTTACCTAGTTTTTATACTGTTATTTAACGACAAGGAGTAAAACTAACTTTTTTATCTAGGTACATGAATGAATTTTCCTTAAATATTAATAATTAATAAAAACAAATTTAGATAATAAATAAATATTTTCCAAGGTCATTACAGTTTAATAATTTTGATATTACGTTTTCACTACGTTTTACAATTGAATATGAATTTTTATTATTACTAGTAAGTACAATTAATTATTTAGTTACGTACATCTAGCCTAGAAATTTATTGCTTTTTAAGTAGTATGGTACAAACCTGTTTAAAATGCCAGTTCGAGTAAAGTTGCACTCATCCATAGCACTTTATTAATAAAATTAGGGTCAGCCAAAATTCAAGACAGCTGGGCAAATTAGCAGGTTCTAAAGCCTGAACTTTCTGAAAATGATACGGGTTCAGTGAATTTTCACGTAATATTCTGCAGATCTTGCTTTGGATATCTCCAATTGCCTTGAAATGATTCTTATAGAAATAGCAGACGCAGTCGCGAAGGCGTTGAAGCACTTGTACACTGTTAGGAAAACGTTTTCGATATTCAACACCTGCGGCATGCAATTCGCAAACATTCTCGCATTCTCCGTATAAAACTACCATTTCCGCATATTAGAAATTTGTATTAGGCATTGTGAATTTACAACCAATACACGAGACCGAAATAAACAAACTATTGTTTGTGTTTGTATTCTCTCCATCCCCCCTCCAAATGTGTGGTGTGATCTCCAAATCTGGGGGGAAAGAAATGCGGGAAGTGCGAATAAATTTATATAACACGCTGAAGTGTTAGACGATATGTATGTAAACATGATGTGGCAACGATGTTTCCTCCGGCACTCGATTGTCGTATGGCTGCGCCATCAGAAAGTTTGTAGCGTATCAGGAGCGTCGTGTTACCAAATTTTATAGGGTGATTTGTTTATTTTTTTAAAGGTCGAGTAAAAAATTTTTTTCAATTTTCTGTCTTTATTAGGCCTTCCGAATACGTGTTAAAATTAATGACATTATGACTGACTCACCCTGTACAGTCAGATACTATCTTATGTACTGTTACTATGTTGTACATTTACTGCTATAGGTGAGAGGCCCTCATAGCTTCATTATTATACAAAATTTGAACACAATCAGTAAAGTACTAGTTACACATAAACACACTACACCGTCAATAAAAATTGAAAATTACGCACAAAAAAACAAACTTCTCGTGAACCGATAAACTGAAAACTAAATTAACTAAAATTAAATCGTGACATTTGGACATTCTCAATATCCATTGCAGTTACGTTCCCTGTTACTCAATTAGTTTCAGAGTATTGGTTTATAAATGACGTAAATGAATTTGGATATTGTCCAGTGGCGGTGCTGACAACAGTACAGTACAGTAGTAAATGGGATGAGGTAAGCACTATTTTCAATAGAAAGCATTATCTTTGGGATTTTACAGAAGCGACTAATGACGTCATCAATTATATTTTTTTCAGATGCATACATTTAAATTATGACAAAAAAATGTTTTGTGACATTCTTATTCTAAGTCAGTTCAGTTATTGTGACTCAGTATATGACCATGTCTGGATCAAAGTTTTGTAAAGCGCAACCAACGAGTTCAACATTCTTGTATTCGATTTATATATGGGATAAGGAAATGTAATCACGTTACGCACAAACTGTCTGAATTGCGTTGGCTGAATATGCACAACTGTAGAAAGCTGCACTCGCTATGTATGTTTCATAAAATTATAACTACCAAAACTCCACCTTATCTATAGATATAATAAGCTTACATATAGGACTGATGTACACAATCTAAATGTAAAATTTAAAGGCTACTCCTCCACATCATAAAACATCATTGTATGAAAGAAGTTATAAGTTCATTATTAGTAAATTTTACAACAAAATTCCTCAACATATTTATTTATTCAACGATGCCAAGTTTAAAATCTGTGTAAGAAAGTTATTGTTTCAGAACAGTATATAAAATTTTAAAAATATAGTTTTAAAAATAAATTCCTTGTCATGGTGTTAACTGTCCTTCTCGTTCTAGCCTGTCACTTTATTTACTAATTATTAAGTTGTATAATTATTATTATTATTATTATTTATTTAATCAGAAACTTGTTATTTCTATTATTGATTATATTAAACTTGCTTATTTATATTCTTTAATTATAATTTAAAAATATCGCTTTCCACGGTCGGGAGTAGAAATCAGTTTATATGACATCAAAATTAAAACAGAAGTAGTCGATTATTCCCAAGCAAAAAAAAAGATAACATTGAAATTATTTATTGACATTTAAATTAAATGTAACATTTGTACAATTTTCAAAATTAATATTAGAAGGAATATTACTTTCGCTTACATTTACAGTTTTTGTGATTGCGCTAGTAGTGGTACCTACTAAAACCTGATTAGCAATTTTGGTCTTATTTTCAATGGAGTTCTCGACATAACCCTCAGCGACTGTCGTTGATTTCCAACCAGTATGACGCTTTATTGTCGTGATATCCACACCAGCATCTGCCAGTAATGTCGCTGAAGATCTTCGTAAGCAGTGACCAGTATAACATGCAGCATCATGGTATTCTTGCCAACTGGCTGCGAACTACATTTTCCTGCTTTGTAGTACAAAAAAGGCGCTTGACGTGGGGAAGACGAAGGGACAGGTATTTTCGAAACAATTCAACCATATTTCCCACATCGGTAACCAGAAAGGTTCGTGGAATCTTTGTCTTAGTGTTTGGAATTTTTACAATCAAGGAAGAGCCTACATCCTCAATATCATCTACAGTTAAATTGACTAGTTCATCAGTTCGACAAGCTCTGGCAATCCCCAGAATTAATCCAACCTATAAAAAATCAAAATACTTAATAATTGAAATACCTAACAACAAAAGTAATCTTACCTTAATCATTAAGAATTATTTGTCATCTGCACTTGATAGAAAACGGTCGATTTCACCCTTTGTCAATATTTTCGATTTTTTCGCTTGATATCCGTCACCAGTTCTTTTCAAAAATGCGATCAGCTTGGGGAATTTGCTTATATCTATGTTGTCGTAAATTATCAAGCATGACTTAACCATAGAATATTGCACCCATAATGTGGAAGACTTGTAATTCTTTGCATTTTCACTGAAGTATGCCAACAAAACATTCTCGCTGTATACTTGAACATTTTTCTCGGCGCACCACTTTTTGAACTGATTGTAGGCTATATCTAATAAAGATCTTGACTTCGTAGGCAGCAAATTGCTTATTGCAATATTTGCAGCCTCCACAATCTCTTCCGACTCACAATTATTCATTGTGCATTAAACAAACTTTAAACTAAACCAAACTAGCACCTTAATTTGACAATTCTTTTTGTTTGTTTATTTTGTAGTTATGACAATAACTCAACGACTACTAAATAAATGCTCAAATCCGAATACAATAATTCTGGTGCTACTTACTTCATAATGACAAAATATGTGTTTTTAAGTTAATGACACCGTGGAAAAAATAGTATATACCATTCGAGAGAGATGCTATTTTGTCCTCGGTGCATTGTAGCCCTCGGGCTTCAAATTACACCTCTGCCAAAATAACGCATTTCTCTCCCTTATAGTATAAAGATAATAAGGATTATTATTATTATTATTATTATTATTATTATTATTATTATTATTATAATGTACTATTTTGTCTGCTCAAAGTGTTAAGTGGTAGAGCACGTTTGTGAACTTCCCCTTGAGATTTTAGGTACATAAAGATGTTGTCTTTTATTTTTTTTGTGTAATATTTATGTGTTGTACCAAAAATAAAGGCATTACAAAGCTCTTTTTTTCTAATAAACTTTTATTAGATAAAGTTTTCAAACATATTGCAAATTCATTTTTTTAATTTAAACAAATTCTAAGTATCTTTATTATTTATAAAATAATGAATTTTTAAAAGGTGCGCTTGGTGTCGATTCTAAATTGAAAATAAATGATTTACTCAGGGATAAAACGTTTTGGTGGTTAAAATTTTAATTTATTTCGAACGAGATGAAAATGCTTTCTTCTTAGTACCTCACCCTCGTAAAAAATAAATCAACCTAATTGACAGAAAATGACACTTTTAAGAATTCTTAATTAGGTTAAAAATATAGCACAACGTCAGATAAAAGTTTGGGAACTTTTAGCGCATTAACTTGAGCTTGAACTAACTGTAAGTCTTTAAACTTAAATTTATAAAGTAAAAAGATATAAGGAAGGAGCTTAACAAAGTTATGAAATTCTGCACAGAAAGACAATAATACCGGTTTTACTCAAAAACTCGATAAACCCACGTCAAAATAGGGATGAGTCAGCTTCGACCGTAAACCTATATAAAAGTGCAACGATTTTAATTCAGTAATATAGCTTTATGGTTGCTATATCAGTTGAAGAGAAATGTTAATGCTAAACAAGAGCGGCACCAAAATTATATTGCTTAATAGATAAGAAGGAATATGAAATTAATATGAATAATTTAGTTACCAAAGTTAACTAAAACAATTCATTTAAAAGTGCATTTAGACAAGACAAATTTTAGTCATTTATATTTAAAATTTACTTCAAACAACTAAGCTAGAAAAACAGATAAAAAGAAAATAGAATATAATACAATAGAAAGAAGATACATAGGTACGCTGTAGCAAACATACAGGGAGATTTGGAGGAATATTCGAAAAAGGCGTTCATTGAGAAAAAGTGAACAAATTAATTATTGTAATGCATCAGTAGAGAAAAGTGTTTATTCTCTAGGTATTATAAATTAACACATTGGTTAAAGATCTAATAAACCCTAATGAATTAAATTTTCAAACATACCATCGTCCGCTTCGATCTATTAGCTCGTTTGTGGATTGCACGGGTAGCTCGGTGAAATGCATGGTGATTTCCTCTTATGAGTACTGCACAATTGACAATGCGATGGAATAGCGCCTCTTGTGTTCACTTTTGCTGCATATACTAATGATTTAAACAACCCCCAAAGGCAGTAATCAAGGGGATTTAAACCTGGTTACCAATTTTGGAAACCACCTCGGCCAATCCAGCGTTGTGGAGAGTGATTGTTAAGATGATTGATCACAACATGATAAAATGGGCAGGGGCATCATCATGCTGAAGTACATGTTTTATCTAATATCCAATGGAACATCGTCCAGTAGATGTGTCAAATTAATTTCTAAAAATTATACATATCTAGCTTCAGTAAGACGACCATACACTTTACAAAATGTATTTCTAAAGTGTATGGTTTGTGTTTATCCAAATGTAAAAATGCAGCTGGAAATCGTTATCACCGTCCTGGATTCTGGACGCGCTGAATATCAAAAGGTTTTAAACCATTTTTATGAATGATTTCCCATGCCGTAGTTTGATTAATTTGGAGATGGGTTGTAATACGCCTTGTACTTACATCCGGACTACATTCTACCATATTTAGAATTTCTTCTTCCACTGCTAAACTAGGACCATCTTCAGATGTAATTCTCATACTGGAAAACTTTCCAGTTTCACGTGCATTGCTGAAGACTGTCTGGAATACATTTCTATCTGGCACTCTTCTGTTCGAGAAGCGACGTCGATATTCAGCAGCTGCACGATTAGCGCTTCCGATGCAATATCCATAAATAAAGATAATATCAGCAAATTTTCGATGACTAAATGTGGCAGGCATTACAAAATTATGTGTGTACAATACCTACTAAACGAACGCGAATGTAAAAATAAATGCGACAGTTATAAAATAAGCGATCACAAACGTGTTGTCCACAACAATTTCACATCGTATGCAATAAACAATTACTTTTTGTACTTGTTGCATAAATAACTATGCATTGCTATCTCAGTAACCGTTGATATTCTACCGTATGTTTATTAGGCTTTTTTGTTAACTTTTGGCCCCTAAACACCCCTTTCGAATATATATTGCCCCCCCCCTCTCATCACTCTGTATATATAAAAATAATGAATAAAGTAAATCTACTTTTATGACACCCACTAGAGGATTTCGGAAACGGTAATATACAGGATGTCTGTGAAAGGCTGGGAAATCTCGGAGCTGCAGACACTGGTGACCAAAAAAAGTCGATTGAGCCAAATAAGCCTTATCCGAATGTTGCTAGTTTCAAAAATACAGGGCGTTCAATGCTAGAATTTTATTTTGAAATGTCTCAATACCTTTAAAACCTGTCTGACTATTAAAAAAAAGGCAAAATTATGGTTTTTGACACGGCAAATAAGAATTTTTAACTAATTTTGACGTCACTAGTAGAGGGCGCCACTTATGGCACATCGCATTTATTTTAAATGGCAGAACTTCTTTGCAGCTCAGTGTATCCATCTGACTATAGAAACAATCGATTCTCTTACCTGTTGTATCTGAAAAAGGTATACCCTGTTGAAGTCGTTAGGAGTAAGAGTTTTCGAAATAATCCTATTTGACATATTCAGTGCACCGTTTGAAAACTGTTATCGTTTCAGGTAAAGTGCCTTTTCTACTAAAAAATACAGCAAAATGTTACTTGAAAAAGTTGTTCAGAATGATAAATTATGGGGACGTGCAAAATTTCAAGAAGAACAACTCTGAACAACTTTTTCAAGTAACATTTTGCTATTTTCAGTAGAAAAGGCACTGTACTTGAAACGATAACAGTTTTCAATCGCTGCACTGAATATTTCAAATACGATTATTTCAAAAATGGTTACTCCTAACGACTTCAGCAAGGTATACCTTTGTCGGATATAACAGGTAGGAGAATCGATTGTTTCAATAGACAGATGAATACACTAAACAGCAAAAATGTTCTGCCATTTAAAAGAAACATGCTGTGCCATAAGTAGCGCTCTCTACTAGTGACGTCAAAATTAGTTAAAAATTCTTATTTGCCGCGCCAAGAAACAAAATTGTGCCAATTTTTTTTTAATACTCTGACAGGTTTCAAAGTTATTGAGACATTTCTAAATAAAATTCTAGCATTGAACGCCCTGTATTTTTGAAACCAGCAACATTCGGATAAGGCATATTTGGCTCAATCGACTTTTTTTTAGTCACCAGTATGTCTAGCTCCGAGATTTTCCAACCTTCCACAGACACCCTGCATATCTACAAGGTGCTTTAAATAAAAAAAAAGTTGGGCGATATTTTGTGTAATTCCTGAAATAGTAGTTGAAAACTTTTTATTTTGAAAGTAAATGTCACGATATAAAATAAAAAAGAAAATTCACAATACTACTTTTCGGTCACTATTTCAGAAACTACCCAAAATATCTCTATATTGTTCTTAGAAAATTGAAAGGCATAAAAATGCCCATTTTTCTCATAATTTAGGCCACGCTATATTAACGTTTCCGATGTCCAAACCAAATAAAAGTCATTACTACAAATTTTGCATTTTGGTAATAATTAATATAAAAACATATACTTGGCAAATTATTATGAAAGAGTGTCCTAATTATTCAGATAACTTATGAAAGCTTAAATATCTCACACTCAGCAAATTTTGTGATATTAAACCTTTAGATTTGCTACAAGTACATGCAAATTTGCTTAGTTTTCGTTTAGACACTTGAATAAAGTCTATTTGATCAAATCGAAATTTTAGGAGACACCTTTTCCTTAAAAGGTAACCAGACTGCTCGAAGTTAGAACATATTAAAGCAAACTGTTTTCTGTAAAGTTCGTTGTAATTCAGTAGCAATAATTCCAATCCGTTTTCCAACTCTGCAAAACTTAGTTTCAATTTCTGTGGGTCATGCATTTAGATAATTTCTAAATTATGACACATAGGAAACTAACGATAACGAAGTTCAATAATTTGAGCAGCGATTTGAGGTGGCACAGATATGCTGTGTTTGGAGTCAAAGAATAGATTTTATATCCTGAGAAAAACTCTCCCAGCTATGCTGCTAAAAAGTTAAATACCCACAGGTAAAACAACATGTCTACACATGTATTTCAATGACAAACGTTTCACTTGTGGTCAATAAAGTATTTTATTGAATTTTAAAATTCACTTCCCGTAAGTCATAATAGCGTACTTCTGAAACATAAATTATTGTCATAACTGGATCCCAATATTGTCACAGCGGTACAGATCGGTATCTTATGTAATTATGTTTCTACAGTAGGTAAATTTGTTCACTTTTTACCGCGAATACATCATGAATAAAGGCGAAATGTGCCGAAGGATATCATAGGTATCAGTTCGTAGTCATTCCGTTTTGTATGCTTTGTGTAATTTTGATAACTATGGAATACCATTATTGCGTCAATGCGATTCAACCCCAAGCACTGAAATGAAAGTTACAGTTAAATACTATTTTATCTTAGATAGCTAATATTTCAGTATAATTTCACATATAAACCATCTACCTTACTTTGTTTTTGCTGCACCATCCATCAATTCATTCAAGAATGGTTATGGTTGTAGCCATACTCTTTTGAGTGCGTGAATTTGTTCGTTATTCCGTATGTGGGTTTTTTATTATTTAAATTTTCAGTGCATTTTGAACCTTTTTGAAGTGTTTTTTAATTATTTATGGATTTTCTGTTTATACCAGTAGGTATATACATTTTTTGTATCATTTTATTTGCCTGACTTGTTATTACGTTATCAATTAAGCTATTTTTATATTTACCTATTAGATAGGATTTTTTATAAGTCGGCAAGGCCATCATTACATATGTCGTTGAAAAAAAAAATAGTATATTACATTATTTTGGATTTTGAAGGTGGTAGCCATTTGTGGTATCTTACACACATTTATTAAGAATTATAATAAGAGAACAAAAATCGGAATGTGTTTACGCAGATAATGTCGTGAATGAAAATAAATGCAAAGAAAACCAAAATAATGGCAATAACAGAAGAACAACAGAAAAAAAGTATACAAATAGATGGACAAGAGCCAAGTGTTTTGATTACTTAGGAGTGACGTTAGAATAATCAGGAAAACAAGAGAAAGAAATAGAAAAGTGAATAGAAAATACAATGAAAGTATATCATAGCATAAATGAAAACTTCATTAGTAAGAGAGAAATATCTACGAAAACAAAAATGAATGTTTTCCAAGCAGTGTATACCAATTTTGACATATAGATGTGAGACACGGACATTGACGAGACAACAAAGGAGTAAAAGTCAAGCAGCATAAATGAAGTATCTGAGAAGTGTGAGAAGAGTAATGAAAATTGATAAAATAAGAAATGAGTAAATAAGAGAAGATTTAGGAGCGCAATTGATACTAAAATTCATAGAACAACGACAGTTGAGTTGGTTTGGGCACTTACAATAGATGAATGATAACAGACAAATGAAAAGAAAGTGAAATGAAGTGAAAGATGGAAAGTGTATGGGAAGCTCAAGAGTTAAAAGTAGACAAGGACGGCGAAGGGAAACGTGGGATAGTTCTGTAGGAAAAATTTTAGAAAATAAGAAAATATAGGGAAATTATGGAAAGAAGCAAGACTAATAGCAAGACATGCATAGACCAAAAGCAGTGGTGTAAATTTGTATTATATAGTTAGAATATAATGAGATTTTACCGAAACGTTGTCAAACAAATGGTTCTTTTGAAGACAGTAGATTCATCGCAGAAAGGAACCCGGAGAAATTTTACAACCACATATAACACCCGCGGAAGCCTACGAGCTAACATATATATATTACTCGCGTCAAGAATTCAGACGTCTTACGTCATGGTTGACATTAGGCAATTGTCTTTATTGTCAACTTAATTTTCGATATTTGGTCGCGTTAAAATCAACAATCTTTTGCAATTTCGTGCAATATATAATGCAAACATTTAGTGTAGTATATAGTTTTATTACTCTCAGTTGCAGTTTCTTAAATATTTTGATAAAAATATAATGAATTAGCCAATTGTTCGTATGACGTAAGTCGTCTGAATTCTTGACGCGAGTATATATATATATATATATATATATATATATATATATAACCGTTCCAGATTTTAAACTAACCTACTGACCTCCTTAGACAACCAGAGAACGATCTAATTCAGTCCATTCTAGTATTTCCCGAGTAAAAATGGCTCCTTTCACTAAAAGTTATGGCACTCTCCCTTAAACATCCTCATGTGCTGAAATCCTGGAGCGCAAAGCCATATAACCCACATCTGAGATCTTCTTTTCACTTGTTTTATTTTTAATACTGCCGTGCCAGAAAAATGAAAGGTCGCGTCGGATATAAAGCAAGATTTATCTAACGAGGAGTAATTATTATTAGCCTTCGTGTTGTAGGTAAGGGGTCTGATAAATGTGTGAAAGGGAGAAGATAAATTTATTAATGCCCCGTTTCCGAGATACAAGCTGCAACAGTTCAAAACGCTAGACAATTTTCCTCCGTGGTTTAACTACCGTTGTATACAGGGTGGCCTGTTTTGGTTAAAGTGATGACGTGAAAGCTAATACGAGGGGAGTTCAAAGTATTCTCGGTATCAGTATGACCTGCCACCGATGTTAGTAATTTTATTATAGTAAACTAACACACATGTCACATGGTTAATATAGCCAAATACAAATAATAAACAAATTGCAAAATGGCAGAGTTCAGGTCAAAAAGTACAATTATTACAATATTTAAACATAACAACGGAAAACAATTATTTCGAATAATAGATATTCTACTGGCAAAAAAAAAAAATTTTTTTTAAATGGTAATAAAAAATAGTAAGACAATGGCAGCATAAACGTGATTAAAGAATATTTTTCTACAAAATTGTTAAAAGTGGGCTTTTTAATTGTCATTTTTGATGTTAAAAATGTCATTTTTTGACACGCGTGTTAAAAGTAAGTTACTTTTAACACTAGTGTTAAAAGTAAATCAAAGTTTATTTAAATTTTGTTTTGAAAATTAATAAAACGTTTTAACAAACACATGAACAACTACAACATTTTAACTAGTTATTACTATTAACATTTATAGTAAAATTAGAACAAATTGAAATTGTAATTCCCTGCGGAGTCATCATACTTAAGTTGGTTTTACTGTCAACATGTGTGACACATCTATTTTCTGTATAAATACTACTGGTAGTACTGGTGGTCTAGTAGTTGCAGCAGTAGGAAGTATTTGGCACGCAATTTCCTTCTTCTGTTCCACTGAATTTTTAATGTAGCCTTCAGCTACTGTCGAAGATTTCCATCCTCCATGTCTCTTGATGGTAGTAAGATTTGCACCAGAATCTGCTAACAATGTCGCCGATGAAAGACGAAAACAGTGTCCGGTGTAGAGTTGAGGATTTGGTAGATTTAAGAACTCTGCAATGTCGGCAGGCATTTTACCAAACATGTTAATTCCGACTGGATTCTTCACACATTTATTCTTCATATATTTAAGAAAAAGTCGTCTATGGTCAGCGTTGGGTGGCCGGAGTGCCATATACTTTCTAAAAAAGTTTAAATAGAATTCACCAACAACACTGAAAGTCCGAGGCACTTTCGTTTTAGTATCTGGTATGGTCACAACAACCGAACTGCCCAAATATTCGATATTGTCGATGGTCATCTGACAAAATTCCTCCCGGCGACACGCCCCGAAGACACCCACTATTGCTGCGACTTTCATCATCAGATACTTTTCGTCTTCTGCTTCTGTGAGAAATTTGTCGATATGCGTCTTCGTCAAAACTTTTGACTTTTTTGCTTGATATCCTTCACCCTTCCGTTTTAAAAAAGCAATAAGTTTATAATGTTTGCTTATATCTTGATCTTGCTTTATTTTTAACATAGTTTTCATCATGGAATAATTTGACCACAGCGTTGACGATTTCCAAATCTTGGCTTTTTCCTCAAAATATGCCAGTAAAACACTTTCGTTACATTTCCCAGGGACCTTTTTAATGATACACCATTCCGAAAAGCGTCTATAAGCGATTTCGTACTGTTCCTTTGATTTCGCCGGCAATAATTCCAATGTTGCTCGACTGGCGGCTTCTTCAATTTCAGCAGAGATAGATTCGTTACGCTCATTATCGAGATTATTCATTATACTTATAATATTACTAGAAAATGCTGTCAATATTTTTGCGTTTTTTCCATAACTAACAACAGCACTGGTTGCTACGAACATTTTGGTTCATAAACATTGCGATCTGTGTGGTATTTTTTGATTTCTTATTTTTATTGAGCTTAAAGTTCTTCCGATTGTTTTGTAAAAAAAATAGTGTACGATATACGTGTTAAAAGTGATTTTATTTTGTTCGTGAAGTTAAAAAACTCGCTACGCTCGTTTTTTAATAATATTCACTCACAAAATAAAATCTTACTTTTAACACGTATATCATAAATAGCTATTATCGGACAGCAATTGCTTTTTTATCTTAGATTTGAAAATTGATAATTTATAAGTTTTTATGAAATGAGGAATTTGATTATAATATTTAGTAACTTGATAAGTAAAACAACTTTGAAATAAACATGTTACATGAATAGGTACAGATAATACATTTTTAAATCTTATATTTATATTGTCGATATCTATTATGTATCTAATTTTTTCATAAAGAGGTGTTTTAAAACTTATAATTTTATGGAATAGACAGCAACTGTGAAGGATGTGTCTCTGTTCAATATTGAACTAACCAATTTCCTCAATTTTTGGTAAAATATGGTCGCCTTCTAACATTACATATTAATCCTACACAAGAATTTTGAATTTTTTGTAAACGTCTCGAAAATGGATAATAAACGGTATCACAATAGGTTAAATGCAACAATACCAATGCCTCACACAAGGCAATTCTATTTTCTTTACTGAACACTTCTCTATTTGCAAATATTAATGAAATTGCTAAAAGATCGCTTAATAATCATATTTACTTGTTCAGTGAAAAGTAAAGAAGTGTTGATAGTTAGACTCAGGTTTTGAGCAACTTCTGTAAGTTGCAATTGATTACCTGATAGTTTAATATTAATAACATTTTTAAGTCTAACTCTAGCAAAACGTGGGCCAAATAACATAATTTTGGATTTTAATAGATTAATAGAAATACAGAATTTGTTAGAAATATTTAAAAAGGAATTTAAATGCTGAGTAATTCTCTGATTAGCTAATTGTATATCAGATTCAGCAAAATAATAGTACAACTGGGTATCATCAGCATAAAAATTCGATTTGCAATATGATAAGACCCTTTCAAATTGAGAAGTACGCATCGTAAAGAACGAAGGATTTAAAATGGACCCCTGTGGAAGTTCACTACTTGATAATAAGAACAAATATTATTGTATACAAGACCCTGTGTTCTATTAGTATACTGAAAGAAGTAGGCGATGATTAATTCTAAAAACTTTGCTATAATCTAATAAAATCAAGGCAGTTAATTTACTATTATCACTGGCCCTTACAATATATGTTTATAAATACAATACAATACGTGACTGTGGTTTTGAAGAACTTAACCATTTACTTTACAGTCTCGATTTACTAACTAGTTGCTATTACCTGATTTTCAAACGATGAAGAGGTCAAGGCGGCAATTAACACACATTTTTCGGACAATAAAGATGATTATTTTACTAGGAATTGAAAAGTTAATTTCTAGATGTAATAGACGTATTGATGTTATTGATGTTAAGATTATTCTAAGTTATTATTTCTTTTCTTTCTGCTGATACCTGTGGATACTTTAAACGCCCCTGGGTGTTCAGATTAAAAGCCTTATTTTGTAAATGAAAAGAAGACCACTATCAAATGGCCATGTCCCTATTACTTTTATTTATAACTTTATAAACTTTGCATTGGGGGCAAAATTTGGAAAACTTCAAAGAAAATTTCACAATATTATTTTTCAGCCAATTAAAGGTCTGTATTTTGTAGCGTTACTATAGCAACTAAGAAAATTTCCGGAAATTTTTCTCTTCCTTGGGGTAAGGAGCATGAAATTACACCGGAAATTTTTTGACATTTATAAATAAAATGACATTTATATTTAACTTCAAATTTATTCTATCATAATTTAATAAGTACAAATCATTTATAAATAATTATTTACCAAGTATGTACTTTTAGTAGTTTTTTAATTAAAAGCGTCCAAATGTTGCAGAAATTCCTCAGCCACGTCTTCTTTTCTTAATGGGGAATAAACAAGCACACATTCACTAAAATTTATAAAATGTCTATGTTTCAAAAAATAAATGTAGTACTTTGAAACAATCTTATTCTGCTGTGATCCACGAAGAGCTCCATATTTCTTACACACCAGAAGCAAATGATTTTTAATAATCCCAAACAAGTTTGGCGAATAAATTTCTGGCCCGCATTCTTATAATAAATACATTAAAAATTTTAGGTTCCGATGATACATTTTAATTTCACTAACTTTTTTGCAAAACTTGCATAAAACGTATTTCTCAAACCGCTCCATTTTTCAATTGTACAACACAACGATTTTAAATAAAATGGTCAAATAACGTCAAAACTCACGATTACTTTGTTTGACATGGATTGCATGGCCTTCTTAATAATATATACATATGAATTTTATTGATATTACATAGTGCTTAAGGTTCTTTGTAAGAAAATATATTTCTACCAACTTTAGTAAAATGAGTATGTGGAAAACTGAGAGATTGATCTACTATTGACTTATTTTTTATTATTTTGCTTAACTAAAGTCGGTTAGTTGTATTTTATTTAACCTAATGTTATATGTATGTAAGTTACTTTGATTATATATATTGCTTCAAGTTTGTTTGCAATAAAATATATTTTTACCAACTTTAGTACACTAAATTTTTAGAAAACTGAAAGATTGAACTGCTATCAACTTATTTTTTATTATTTCTGTCTCTTCAAAACAATCAAAAAATTTTAATATCTTTATATTTTTGTCGATATTTTTTAACACTTCATTGTGAAATTTTCTTACCGAATACCACTCTAGCTTCAATTAAAAACTGGAAATTTTTTCTTGCACACAAATATTTTTTAGAAAATTCGTGTGCTCGATAAAATTTCCAGTAATAATTGAAGCTCTAGTGGTATTATAAGTGAGAATCTATAATTAAAAAAAAGTGTTATGTTTCATGCTGTATATCTATTTTTAAAATAAAACTGATAGTTTCCATATAACATTGTATTTTTTAACTTTAATTAGAAAACTCAGAAGATGTAAATATGGAGAATATCTCCCGATTAGTAATCTATGCACCTGATCCGTTTTATGTTTTTTCACGGATAGTGGTTTATGCTCATTTATTTAATCCATGAGCAATTGTTCATTTTGACGATATCTGGCACATATAATTATAATTTAATACGAACGAACACATCACATATTTTATACGGTTGGAATCCTCAAATAATTAATAAATCATGTAATGGACTACACTGCACTATTACTGTTGTGTTAATATTAATATGTTGTTGATGTTCCAGTGCCATCTTTTAGTAGGTAATTTTCGCGAAAAGAAAATTAGTTCTAAGTAATTGACGATTCAAGATAAGAGATACGCCACCTGATGTCAAATTTCAAACTAGTTTCTATGACAATCGTCTCAGAATGTCTAGTCTAGTTTATTTATTTTTATAGATATTTATCAATTTGTGCCGTTATTATCAATTATTTCTCTTTTTCATAGTTAAGTTTCTTCAATTAATTAAATGTCTTCTTATAAAAATCAAAAGTAAGGCTGTGAAATATTGTCATCGAGACTAGTTCAAGTTTTCGCCACATGGCGCTGTTTTCTTAATATGAATTCCCAATTGAGATCATTATTTTTCTATCATTTATTTCAATAGATTAGCCGTTTTCCTTTTACCAGAAATCTCGATTAATCTTACTAAGCATTAAGAACATAAGCATAACTCAGATTAGCTAAGTTTTCTGTATAAAAGGAAAACAGCTATTGACTAGATTTTTATGTGAGTATTTCAAACAGTTTGTGAGTAATCAAGACGTCAACTGTAAGTAATTTCGTTATACACCGTTGGAAACCCTGCATTTTCAATAAAACTGCAGCAACAAAAGCTATAGCCCCGTATATAAAATTAATAGTTACTTACATTATAAGCTGTGAAAGCTTACTTTTAGGTGAAAGGTGTATTTAAATAGCCAAGGCGAAGCGAAGCGTAACCGAGGCTATTTGAATACCTCTGAGGCTTTTGACTGTCTCGATCATGGTGTGATTCTGACTAAATTGTGTTCCTCTGGTTTTTATGTTCAATTAGTTGATTTTCTTCACTCATACCTGTATAACAGATGTCAGTTTGTTCAGAACTTAGGTTTTAGATCGAATTATTATACAGCCTCGTCAGGTGTTCCTCAGGGTTCAGTTCTTGGGCCCTTACTATTCATTCTATTTATTAATGATATTGTTAATGAACTGTATTGCCCATTTCTTCTTTACGCTGATGATATGAAGTTATATTATAGAGTAGATAGCTATGCTGATTGTTTAAGTCTTCAGAATGATTTAAATAATATTCAAAAATGGTGTGATAAAAATAAATTAAATAAGTGCAAAGTTGTCTCATATATCAGGAAAATTAATGCAATTGTGTTTGATTATAACATCAATGGAAACAATTTAATTCGCGCAGATAAGTTTAGAGATCTAGGAGTAACCTTTGACGCCCATCTTTCTTTTAGAGGTTACATTCAGAATATTACAGCATCTGCCTCACAAATGCTAGGCTTTGTTGTACGCAACTCTAAAGATTTTGGTGATTTGAGTACCCTTATGACATTTTATAATAATTTAGTCCGACCTAAATTGGAATATGCAAGTGTCGTTTGGAGCCCTTACTTCGACATACATATAAACAGTATCGAAGCTATTCAGAAAAACATTTTTTAAATTTTTAAGCTTTAAAATAGATCACTTCGTTTTGAGTGCAAGTTAATACAACAACGCAGGAACATGCAAAGCGTAGTAATTCTATACAAATACTTGATTGGCCTGATTGGCTGTCCGCAATTCTTTGAGATGATTAGTTTTAAGGCATCTACCAGATCAACTTGTCCTGCATCATTGTTCTATCTGGCTGTATACTACGTGCCGTAATTATCAGTATATTGAAAATAATCTGGATATTTTAAAATGTAAATTTAATCAAATTAAGTCTTTGTTTTAGCCATTTGTTATTTGTGTTTTGTTAATTGTATATGTGTGTCATATGTAATTTTTGTTTTTTTCTTGTTATGTTGTTTTCCGACCCTGCAAATGGAATGTACATTCTGTTGGGTTTGTGTAGCAAATAAATAAATAAATAAATGTTATAATATCTACGTAGTTATACTCGCACCATGTTGTTGATATTTATGAGACCAGTAGACCAAATACTAATACGCTTACATTTTCAGCGTTGAAAACTATCTTAAAAGGTCAAATTCAAACAACAGTTCATCGAATTCATACACGATGTGGTAAATAGCATGCTGTACACACCGATGATGTTAAATCGTCCGTCCCATCCAGAAGCTTCAACGGATGATAAAGCGTTTTTGCTATAATACCTGGACTCCCACGCACTGACGTTGTAATGCTAGTGTTCGCCTACAGAAAATTAATATGTTCAAATTATTTTCTAAAAGATGACGCTCAAGTTGACTATAAAGTTACTCGGCTTGAATAATCGTTGGACCTAAAATAACTTGATAACGTAATACACACGCTTGTTATGAATTTTGACGCGTATACAGGGAGTATAAAATTAGTGATTTCTACGATTCTGACATATCCCCTGAACAAGAATCTACGAATGTGTCTAATGGTTTACATTTTATTTTCGAAAGCTTCACTTTAAAAAATTTTGGAAAGTAAATATTTGGAAATTGCGTAATTTATATGTTTTAGTTTTTATAATATAGTTATTTAATCAAGTACAACTGCATTTGAGCTATGGCAAATAATTTTTATATTGCAACTTCTGCATTGACTTAGCCTTGAAATACGTCACGTAGAGGAACAAAATAGTTATTTATGCAACAAGTACAAAAAGTAAGTAAATATATTACAAAAATTGTAAAGAAAACAAACAGGAACATAATTAATAAACTAAACAGGTAGGCGAGCTTCTGTAACAATATGTTTTAAGTAATTATTATGTATTTATTCGGTTCAACTTCAACTTTTTTATTTAAATAGAGACGGCAGATTAGATCAACAGATCAAGCCATGAGGTATAAACAGTTTAGGCTCTTTTCTGAACTATATTTGTGTTTAAAGCTTCTAACACAGAAAGTTTCGTTTAAATTAAAAGTTAATTATGAAAATTTAAATCATGTTTAACGGTATTTTTTATTTACAAAATATATTAACATTATTTTCAAGCAACCTCCGTTTGAATGTTTTTCATATGTATCTAAATATTAAAAATTACAATATTACTTTTACATTACGTTTGTATGGTGAAATAATGGTAGTCCACTTACACTCACTTTTTGTTAACCGTACGTATGTCAAGACATCACGTTCAAAAGGATATTTACACAGAAGAAAGTAGGACAGGGATACGACAAGGAGATGAAACTCAAAAAATTAAAATGAAAAATGCATCAGGCACATAAAATATTCAGGCAGTATACCGAACAAAAAGGAATTGGATTGAATACAAAACTTACTATGAAAATACAGATGAAGTACATAGTGTTTAACGAATTTCATGAAAAATTCAAAATACAAATTTCCTGGTTTATTTGTTTGTTATTTGTAGGAACATTTTTAGTTCAGTAACTGCGAAAGAGAATTAATATTTTACTCTCTGGCCTAAGTAAACGAAAAGTGAAGTTGTTAAGTAAGCAACAACTTTTTTCGCCAAATACTGAACTCAAATATTTATCGAAACGAAAAACGTCAAATAGTCGCACTCCAAGTGCATATACAATCGTTGTGTTGAGCGGCTGCGACAAATGGAAAATGTTATTTCACAAGAAGAAAGCGGTAGCAGGCTACTTAACCCTACTATAGAACATGCAGTGTATTGTGAACAAAGTATCTATGCGTTTTGAGAGGTGGTTATTGTCAAGTAAATTTTTCAGCATATGTTTTCACAAGTAACAAATTCGCACAATATGCACATATGGCCCGCTAAAAATCTAACGCGACTACGAAAAAACATTTTTAACATAGTTTCTCGAGAAATGTTTGGGCTGGCATATTGAACCATGTCTTTCTTAGTTTCTACTTCTTCCAAGGACGATTAAATGGTTTAGCGTATGCCCATTATTGCCTAAATTATTTGACGATGTGGCATTACATTTACGAATATGTATGTGGTTGCTCCAAAATAGGGCTCCCCCATACAGTACTCTAATAGTAGGACGCTTTTGAATGAAATGTTTCCCCAGCGATGAGCGCTTTGGTATTGTGCTATGGCCACCACGATCTCCCGATCTGACCCTAATGGATTTTTTGGCGTCACATTAAATCATTGGTTTCCAGTGCGTCCATTGCCACGGTGGACACCACCACCAACACCGTATACTTGAAGCTGTTGACACAATTAAGAGATTCCTGAAATATGATAAAATATTCGCCAGAATTGAGTGCTTCGGTGCCATACCTGTCTATGCGCTTGTGAAGATCAATTTCAACATTTTGGTATTAATCTTACGAATTGACAAAGTTGTGTTGCTAATATTTATAACAAGTAATTCAAATTAATTTAAGTTCAGTTATCTGTTAATTGTTAAATTGATAAACCTGTTGGATCTCACTAAAAGTAACCATTAAGCAGTGATCTCTTCCTCCCTACATATTTTATAATTGTAGAAGGTTATATAAGCTTCGTTATGTATATAATGTAATATAATATTATATAAACAATGGAATCGTGTATAACTAACTAATAACTAAATTAAATATTGTTTTGTCATGTTGTGTCTACAAAAATAACGAGTACCATTCAAAACAGTATCCTGTTGATTCACACATATAAAATTACACCTCAAGTCGCTATAAATATCGTACTTCCTCTAAATCCTTAAATACTTATAAAAGGTTAAATTTGCCCATCGCGTGTCGATTCTCCATGCATGGAGCAATAGCCTTCTTAACCTCAGACATATGATGAATATTTAAAAAGGAGCAGGACGTTGAAGGTAACTACCATTAGGCATTTGAAAAATATTAGTGTAATAAAAAATGTATATCGTTCAAAGTAGACACTGCCCACAGAAAAAGAAAAAAAAAGAGCCAGGTCATACTCAACGAATTACTCCTAATCCTAATAAAATTTGATCTAAAAAGTGATATGACAGAGGAAATTAAAGAATGTCATATTTTTTCGCAAATACTGGTCGATAATTTGCCTGTTTTTAAGAATTATACAAAACGTATGAACATCTTATATAAAATTCAATGATGTACACTTTCTGGACTGTTTTGCCGTAGTCGATGCTTAACGGTAGTCATTTCGCCATACTTAACAGATGGCATCTTCAGTGTTTCTCATATTTTGAGCGACAGCTGAATGGTTACCGCTGGTTAGCCTCCCTTCCCCCACTCTAGTGTGGATTTTTCAGGTTGGTATAACCATAATATGTGCCTTTCGTGTTTTTTCCGGGTTTCTATAGTTCGTTTGGACATTCCTACGTATACTCTGTCACAGTAGCTGCATGGCACCAAATACACTCCTGGAGTTTGTAAGGGACTCAATTGATCTTTCGGGTTGCGGAGTTGCTGACTTATTTTACATGCTTGTGTGAAAGTAGTCCCCACGTCTTTTTTCCGTAGTATTTTCGCAATCCTATCTGTCATATTGGGGATGTATGGTAAAGTGGTGGTTGTGGTGGTTGTAGTGACTTCCTCCTTGGGCCTTGCTGTTTGCTCACGCCGAGGCTAATAGCGCTATAAATGTCTTTCTTAGAGTATCAATTTGCTAGAAACACAGATCGGAGCGAATCTATTTCTCCCTGTCGATAGTCCTCATCAGCAAACGTTAATGCATAGTGAACTAGGGTCTTCATGACCGACCGTTATTGTGCCGGATGATGATTAGATTTTCCATGAAAATGGAATATCTATTAGTATGCGTCTTTTTCCAACAGATACTGTCACCCAAAACGTCAGAGGTCTTGGGCCTTCTTACCAGAATGTCTAGGAAGGGTAAGGTTTTGTTTTGCTCCACTTCCACGGTAAAGTTGATCTTGTTGTATATTGGTTAATATGATACAAAAATTCATGTAGGGAATCTATTCCATGCTACCATACGATGAAAGTGTCGTCCACGTATCTTCTTTTTCAAAGTTTTCCATACAGAAATTTGTCACTACAAGACCTTATCTTTACATAAAGTTTACATACAGGAAAAATTATATATTGTAATCTTAAACTTTGCATATTTTTAAAACTAATATCTCTAATTACAGAGTGCAACTATTTCTATGTCATATTAAATAAAGTAATGGAAGAGAAACAAATTGCCTACACACCACAAAAACTCACGACCCGCTTCTGGTGTTTATTTAGCTTATTATAAATAAATCAAAGCGTCGTTAAAATATTCAAAGTTGCAGTGAAAATATACTTAACCAACAAAACGTATTTTTTATACATTCAAATATCAATCATTTTTAACGTCAGTTTCAGAAAAAAACATCTAATGTGATTGTATCGTTTCTGTTTAAGCATTATGCAGATCTCTTTTATGTCACTCACAACGTATAAACTTATCTGACTGCCACATACATATGTATTCCTCAAGAGGCTTCCATCTCCTAACACAGTAGTAAAAAGTCCTCATATTCACATAAGTCTGGATGTTATTTCACCAAAAGTACATCCAGGAAGCAGCACACGTACAGAGAATGCAGAGACGAGTTTAAAATCTGTTTTATATGCGAGCCGTACGTTCGCCGTGACATTTCAGATTGATAAGTTTTTTCATTAACGGTTAAAAGGGTTGAAAGAATTATGCAGGATGGTCTTAAATAATCTCCCGATACTTTCAGAATGAATAATTCAACATTCAATAATAAACAAAACATACAGGGTGAGTAAGAAATATCAAGAAAGAATTGGGTATAAGTATATCCCGTTTTTCGTATTAAAACCTCTGGAATGTAAGGAAGCTGTGGAATATCCACAAACCATTTTTTTTTACAATTAGCACCCTGAAGGGAGGTTATATAATAATATAATATCTCTAACCCTCTTTCTAATCAAGAGGATTAGCCCAGAAGTCGAAGGCTTGTGCGGGAGAGGAGGCGGCATATTATTATTAAGCAGGCCTCATTTGCACACAGGAACGACTTATGTTGGTAGGCCTAACCATTCACCATTCAGCGCAGGAATGAGGGAAACCTAGAAAACCTCATTAATTAGGAAGGTAGTCAAACGTCAACAGGTATCAATCTCTTATATTGACCCAAGCCAACATTCTTCCACCCTACCATATCCACAGAGATGACTGACGCCTTAAGCCTGGCCTACTACGATTTTTAAAAGGGTCGTTTTTCCAGAAAGTGGTAGGCATTTTTTTATAAAAAATATAATATTACCAGGCTATTCAGCATGCATCAAAATTTGATCGAAAAATTTCTATTGTTTATTTTTTTATGGTGTGCCAAACGAAAAATAAGACAACTAAAAATAAGGTCAAAGATTGCCATGAAAGTGGAAACAAATACCAATCGGACAAAGAAAAAACACATCAAGTTTAACACTTGTAATGGCGGCCACAGTAAAAATAATGAACGTACAAAAAATGTAATGAATTATGAACACTAAATTGTTAAACAAAGAATTACAAAATGTTAACCTAAATTAAATTTTAGTTTTCTCCACCATACCTTCTTCCAAGCGAACACATTTTTCTCTTTAAATTTAAAATTACTTTTCATAGCTAACATTGTTTAACAACTACAGCAACAATAATTCATACATGTTTTTATACGTTAATTATTTTTACTATAGCCACATAAAATAATTTACAGATGTGACAAATAGGAAGAAACGTCATTTATATAAATTATGAAAAACAGAAGCCCCGAAACAGAACCTTGAGGCACCGCTTCCTCCACTGCAGCCAGATTAGATATGGCACTGTTTAGAGTAACAGACTGGTTCCTAGAAGTTATAAAGTAGTAAGTAGTAAAGCAGAAATTACTTAACTGCATCTCTCTAATAGTACATCGTAAAATAAAACACTGTAAAATAAAATTACACTGTGCTAATTGAGGTCCGCACAGCATTTTGTATATTTGTAAACATTTCACTGTATTTATTGATTAAATTGATAATACTATTATTCACTGTGTTAATATCACAAATGTTATGTGTAACTTTTACTCTGTTATGTGTTAAAGGTGTGGAGTTAACATTTTTAATATGTAATTATATTTACAGAATGAAGGTGTTAAAGTCTTAAAAAATATATAAGACGTGTTGACTGTTAGCAATGTTGGTGTACTGGAGATACGCAATTATAAACAATCAATCAAAGCTTAAAGGTGTGAGTGCCCCAAAACAAAAATGTTATATCTATGCCATATTTCAATAACCAGACATGGGCCCCGAAGTAAACTCTAGGATACCTATATGTACTGTGGCCATATAGACAACTTATGTACAAGGAGAACCTTTTTGCAGTTTGTGAAAAAGGTTGAAAACATTATTATCAAGGTTTACTATTTTTCAAACAACATAATAATATAATCAAGATCCAAATTCGATTATTGTTGCTACTTACGATCCTTTTAAAATTTTAGGACTCGATGCTATCGATCAGAGAGCCAATAAAAAAACATTTAATGCAATTTTCGAGCTACAATCGTATAACTCACACCGTTTTTCAATTTCTTTCCGTCTAATACATTATTGGTAAATATTGTGCAGTTTTTTTAACACACCCTAAATTACACACTGGGAAATCTCATTAATACAATTTTTTTTGCAGTGTGCCATTCAGTCCAGTCCCAACTAACATTTAAGCATAATAGACTACTGCACAAGAAAATGAACCTAAATTGATCGAAATTTACTACATTTCGCCATAAAAATAGTCTTCAATGTTACAAAATCTTATAATACCAAAATTTTAGTCAGAAATTTGTTAACTAAGAGTAATATAATGACTTCCAAGTAAAACTAAATATATGTCAATTTATACAGTTCGAAATTACATATTGTTTACCTTTTCTGTGTTTTCAAATGCACATTCCAATAACGTGTAAAACGAAGTTATAATTTACTTAATTTCACCCTGAAATCTGTCTTCAATATCCAGGGATTTTTTAAATAATTATAATAGGCAAATATTTACATATTTATTACAAAATTGTAAAACTTATTTTGTGTTCAACTATAGTGGTTAAGAATAAGGTAATAACTAGTTATTTTTGTCATATTAAATCCTTCAATTTAATAAGTTCTATTTTTATTACAATATAAAATATATTCAACTTTGTTGATAACTTCTAAAAAATATTTGATCATTTCAATTAACCTAATAGAAATATTGTTCTATATTATGGTACAAATTTACTTATTAATAATACTTCGACGTAAATGTTTCTTAAAAGGATCTTTTAGGGAGCAAGCTTCTTGTTATATGTATTCAGATAGATATTTTCATGCAATAGGGTGTTGAAGTTGTTTTGTGTTTTGATGATCTGCAATAAAAACCTACTTCAGTCGTACGAGTAAATCAAAAGATAAAGAGTTGTAAAAAATAATTATTGGGTTCATATTTCGCCTACCAAAATCGAAGCCAACGCTGCAGATTATATAAATGAAGCTAATGATAATATATCGATAAACACATCATAAGTATTCCATATGATAACACTGTTATCGTCTCAAACGAATTCAGTAGTGCATGTGAATTGAAATTTGAATTGAATTCCGTTCCAAAATATTTATTTTGTTTTTATTATTACACACATAATATTATTGGCTTTAATTTGAATTTTCAATCACAAATAAATGCAAGAGTAGAATTTTATATGTAGGTACTTAGTAATAATTTAGTTGGTAATAAATTACCATAAAATGTCTTTATTTGGAGGAAATTTCAACCACAAAGTTAATATTTTGCTGTGACGTCAACATTGGTATAGGCAATCTGCCCTATAGGTTAAACTTCAGACAAATTGACTTCAAAGTTGATTTTATTTGAGCGGCCATGTTGTAACAAATGCTAGATGTTTTGTTTATTATTTCTAATTGATTACTCATTAAAGTTACGTTAATACAGATAATATTATTTGATACATTTATGACGAAAAATTATTAAACACATTTTATCACGAAATACAACCAGTTTTTATTTTAGGTTATTTTTCAGGATAATAATATTATTAAGCAATAGTAAAAATGTATATTTATAAGGCGCGTTATTTTTATGAAAGTTTGGTCATCACATTATACGAAAAAATTTCCTGGGTTGTACAATTTGTTGAATAGAAACCAAAAATACAGACTTTATGTTATATTAAAATCTAAATATATATAAATACTCATATACTAACTCCTACTCTACTTGTAGCTTTGTAACCTGACTTATATTCTTTCTTTCTCTTCTATCCCTGTGCTCTATTAGAATGCAAACATATAATGTTGTCTCTCTCTAGCAAAAGTAGGTCATATAAAGGGCATAATTAGGGTATATTTTGGTAATAATGTGTTGAAATTTTAACATAAAATTGGTCCGTATTTCTTTTAGGTCCAATTATCTTATTGGAATAAAATCCTTGCCGACCAATTATTAACTTCCATATTACTTTAGGTTTTTTCCCCACATAAGGAAAAAGGCCAACGAATATAGATAAACTTTCCTTATGCGAAATTGGTCATGAAAAGTTTATGACCAATTCAGAGGTCAAGTTAACGTAATTTTAACTTTAAATGTTTGTTGGGGTGTCCTCAGCTCACAAATTAATGATTAGTTCATCTAAAGAGATTTGACTTGAATGAGAGGATAGCTCTTTCCGAATGCTTTTTCAATATATCGAACAGTTTTGAAGTTATAACGGCATAGGTGTCAGTGACTTTAGCTCAGAGGTCATTGACCTCTCAGCGAACATCTCACTGTTACATTATTAGCTCTTATTAGCCCAACTAGAGGAATACGATGTAATTATTTACTGTCACTGATGATATTAAGATATTTCACTCTATTTGAATGCGATTACAAAAATAGTAAAAAAAAAACATCAACCGATTAAACGTGCAGAAAAAGACATGTACCATCCAAATCTACCAATAAAATGAACTGAAAGGGTTTTAAAATAAATCTGTGCGGCACACGTTGAAAAAACTAACAACGAGAGAAAGTAAATCCATTTAAATTGCGTCTGTTCGCCGCAAACGATTTTCCAGAGCGATTCTAAACAATCTCCTGGAGAAAAACCTCTTCAAGCATTTTTCCAGACGCCAGAGAAATAAACATGATTTAATAGAAGCAAACACAGCCATAATAAACTTTTATTCTCGCGATAAAGCAGTACTTCCGTACGCGTGATAGGCCAACTATCTCATTTAGAGTGGGATCCAAAGATGAGCGTAAAGTAATCGTAATTCAAGCTAATAAAGAATTTAGTTGGTCTCTCTAATAAGTCTTGGATAGGAATTTGATTGGCACTTTCTTAGAAAGTGATAACGATAATTGTGCATTAAATCGAATGAAAATTCCTCGATATTCCACGAAAATGATACTGATTAAAGTTTTTATTAACACTAGATTTTTAATGTATAACGGTAAGCAGTGCGAGGAAAAGTATATGTGACGTTAGGAATATTTATTTAATTCAGCAATAGAAACTTGCTGATACTGAACGTAATAAAGCATTATTTCATATATACTATCGAATTTTCGATCGAATAGATTTATACAGGAAGAACAATGTGAGCCTTAAATAAAAATAATGTCTTAATGGAATTGTTGACAAAGCATGTGCTACAGAATTAGCTTGTAATATTTGCATACAGTTAAATTTAAGAAAACGCATATTTTCAAATATTTCTGTGCCTAAAAATTTGTTGGATAGACTGCTTTTTCCATTATTTATTCGTTTTACTTCTGTGTCTTTATATATTCGCAGGTGGCATAAGTAAACATGCCTGTTAGTCGTTAAGCCTTAGATTATTCAGTTATTAAATGTCTAAAATTATTTGTTTTTGCAGAAAACACTATTTCAAGAATACGAGGTCTTTTATAGAAATGTTTGATTTTTTACAACTTCTTGCACAACGATATCTTAAAAACTATTGCCACAATAAAAAAATTAAATAGTAGAATTTCCCTCTTATCTGTTTAAACAATGTGTTGCACATCAAAGTTGGGTACCTAATTTAATTTGTTCTCTTCTCATGGGAATGAAAAAGACATAAAATAAAAAAAAATCAATAGTAATTGTTTGAAGAATCCGATGGTTTTCAACCTCAAACTAATATTAATCCAAAAGAGTATATTCAAGCTACAACACTGTAAAATATTATTGATTTTAACTTAACTGTTATGTACAAAATAAATTCTCGACAGGAATTTTTGAATTGGAAAACTATGAATGTGTAAATTTTCTTTAAATTAATATAATTTGACTCTCACTCTATATTTAGAGCTATGTAAGAAATAAATAAATGATTATTAGGTCCCTAATCTTCAGAGAATGACAATACAGCTTATTTTAGGAACTAATACAATATAAATGTAATGGAATATAGAAATCAACCCCTTTCAGTGACAAATTATTTTTAGAACGCGTTATTATCGATAATTTGTACAATGTAGCGTTTAATCCTCAGTTCTGGTTCCGTTAATTAATCTATGAAAAGGAAATAATAAAAATTATGCTAGAATTTACATTTCGTTTGAAAATGTAGTCAATCCCTTGAAATTGAAGAAAAATAATGGACTAAATAAAAAATATACATTCTTTAAGAAATAATATTTGAAAAGATTATAATCCTAAGTCAACATAGGATGACATAGGATGCATTTGGTTTTCTCGTAAGATTTCCCATTCTATGGTTTTCAAGATAAACACTGGTTGTTTGAATGAAAAAGCAAAAGTGAAGTCGGAAAATTAATAGAAACTAGAAATTTTAGTTTACATTACAGTATATAAGGTGTCCAGAAACTAGCGATAAAAAATGATAGAACATACAGGGAAAGTTAAAATAATGTCAGTATTTCATATACAGTTTCTTTCTATTTTCTGGAAACCCTGTATCAAACTGACAAGAAAAACGGCAGAGGTTTTTGTTAAAATTACCTATTTTATTCATTTTCACAGTTCTATTTAAAGTATTCTTTACTAGAATAAAATTTTTAGAATACAATTATTGCTACACATTTAATACAAGTTATTCTATTATTAGGTTCCCGTTATCTCCTTCTTTAGGTAAACCACTGACATTTGAAATCCTAGATTAGCATTTAGATTAGAAATTCAGCAGACGTGACCATTTCATTGATCATCACGTAGTAACTGTTATTCTCCTAGTAAAACACAATATTTTGATTTCTCGAGTCAAGGCAGTCATATGACGTGTTTCATATTTAGCATCAACCGACATGAATTGTTATCACTGGCGACTTCGCCAAAATACAGAGTCATTTACAATGGCGTTAGTAATATTTAGAGAATTAGATAAGTAAAATATATTTTAAGATTTATGTATTTCAGATATGAGTGTTTTAAAATATTTTAACTTTCGCCCACTTCCAGAAATACGGGAAGTAGTCGGCAACTTTCTTATGTCAAATGAAACATTCTATTTTGAATTAGTTTTATTTTATTGATAATAATAATTGTAGTGTTATTTTTTTATGTGTCATGCCTCAAGCTCGATTCTGAAAAGGTGCAATGCACTTAAAATCTTTTTGTATTTTTTATGCCCAGTACAGTATTTTCCGCAGGATCCACACTTTGTTTCTCTGTTGATTTTCAATGGTTTTAATTGTTTTTTAATCTAATTGAACATTTTTTATCAATCATCAACAACTTTCTTGACACTGTATAATTTTGATTAAAACACTTTTTGGTTAACTTTCACTTGTTTCAAATGTTTTTTTTATTAAATTTTAATGTGAGATTCTATGTGGCTTCTCCTTTTTACTCATTAATCAACAACTTTCTTTTGTTTTTCCCCGTATTTGGGATGTGTCCAGCATTCCCTTGTATATTTGCCCACTATGTTTTTATTTTATTTTTAACATTTAACAATGCGTTTCTGCCATTTAGAATATACTGCTTAACATTATTAGTCAACTGACATTTTAATGTCTAAATTATTATTTCATATATCCTTTCCATTTTTCTTCATTTAATCTTTACTAATATTATTCTGATTTTTGACCACGCATAATTTTAACTGCTTTGATTGATATTATTACATCATCTTTTTGATTTCCCTTGTACTGCGTAAATCGTTTTCTATCAAATTTCTTTCACAGAAGGTTTCCAGTAGTTTTAAATATCTAATAAGACGGCTTTTCTCTTCAAATGAAATTTAAAGGTGTGTCTAAATATAAATGAATATTAAATATACAAGATGAATTATTAAAAAAACCCTACTTATGGTAATGACAGATTTAGCAGTAGAAAAGAAAGTAATTCTCAAGATTTTTTTTACATTTTGATATAACTTTTAATACATTTTTCGTATATGGAATTTTGTAACTGTTGGATCTTCATTTGAAATTTCGTTTTACTTAACAGACATGTTAACGAGAAGTAATAAAATATACAATTCTTGACTAACTTAGTCTAAAGAAAAGACTCGAAATGCCATACACGCAGAAACACTCTGTATGCGTCAATCCGCAAAACTTACAATTCCAGCTCGACAGAGTAGCGAGCAGCGAGGGTCGAGTTGAGATCAAAACCGACAATTTGTCGTAAGATGACTTTTGGAAAGACATTTTTTGCCAGTTGATTTACCAAGTTATGACAAGGATTAGTTTCCAGGCATAAATTCGGCTGCTTCAATAGCCGGCCATCTATTATGTGACATAATTTTTATAACAACCAATAAAGTAAAAAGTTGTTTTGCTTGGCTGGTACGATCCGGACTGTAAAAGAAGTCGATGGAGTTATGGGAGGTCATAAGAAAGCCGTAATAAAAGTGTACAAAAAGTTTCAAACCTTCACTTGTAGTATGTATGAAGAAAGAGTTTCTGCTTAGGTTATACATATACAAGGGTCAGTGAAATAAATTTACAAACTAGAAGGTTAAATAACTGTTGTGGATAAGGATTAGAAAACTTTTTAACAAAAAGATTTAAAAAAATAGTTCTTGAATGTATGTAAATTTATGAATACATTTAACGTTTGCTAGATCATTCATTCCAGGCTGAATGTATCCGATTTGGTTCGAGATGTGTTCTCGGGGGACATAAAAACTTCGCCTCCACAGTCAATTTTTTCTCGAGAAGACAAACGCGACTTAAACGTCGAAGTAAAGATGAATTTGACAATTGTGAATTTATTTGATGTCGGTTATATATAATCATTGGTTTTATAGCTTCGTTATAAGATAAGTCAAAGTAGGGTTTCACAACTCTTTCAATTATCTGCTGACGAGTAGTGATTTCAACATGGTGGACAAGCTGCTTCATATGTCCCCATAAATAATAGTCCAACAAATTTAGATCTGGGAAATCCGGTGGTCATGCTATTGGCCTTGTTGATTTATCCATTTATTCAGGAAATGATCATTTAACCAAGCAGTTACGTGTCTCCCTATGTGGTGGTGTACAATCGTGCTGATACAACATATTTTGAACAATGTTAAGCCCTAGTTTATCAATGAAATCAAAAAGGTTGTTTTCCATGAAGGTTCTATACATATCTGCACTTAAACGACCATTTAAAATATATACAGGCAACAAATTATTGTTGAAAATCGATACGGAAGTAAGTAGCTAGTATTAATAAAATAAGCAATAAAACTGAACGTATGACATCCATTAGTGCGGTTAGTGCATTTTTTCTGTACTTAATGTTTGCCTGATATTTGTGAGTAGCTATACACAAACAAAAATGAAACAATTTATAGTAACCATAACCAGCTGCATGACTTGTTTATTTATGAGCAAAACTCATTGGCTACGAGACAGTTCTCACAAGTAACAACAGTCATTAAGAACATTTAAATCTATTTATATAACTATTTCACATTTTATTCTATATTATGAAAAGAGCTCTAAGAAAATAATTCACAGTAAATACGTTTAAGTGTATTTGTAATTGTGTACAAACATATGACATGGTAGATGTGCGACATGTCGCATATTCAAGATCTATGTGCTGTCATAATTCTGTTACTGTTACAAAATAAACGCACTCATATTCCACACATCCTATATAATACATTCTAACAAACGCGCAATGCTCAGGTTTCTGAACTTTGAAGCACCCCTTCCACATGCAAAACATCCATGATATATTGTCCAACATAATGAACAATCCAACTTGTAATTTGTATCACCTACACCCTCGCATTTAGGTTCATGATGCTACGGACATTAATTAGAGTAAGGATCTCAGTAAATTATAACGCGCTAGTTGATCCAAATTTGTATATCTATATCGGGGTAGTCAGGTCTTCGTTAACAAACTTCCTTTGTAAATGGACACAACCTACAGCATATTTCCCTAGGGACGTATTCAATTGTACGTTTGCAACCATGACTTTTGCCTGTCCAAGTACATTACCGAATTAAACTATTTAATGGTGATGGGCATGTGATATCATGATTATATTAGCGTTTTGATGAGTTCTTTTGCTCGCCGATATCTTGGGAATTATCAGAAATAAAACTTAAATAACAATAAGTAACGTAATAAACATAAAAATAGAAAAATAATCAGAAACACCAATAGTAGTAGTACGTATTATGGCCCAAATAAGGATAACTTTCGGAATAAAATAACATAGGATGTAAGAGCGATTGATATTAGAAGATTCAAATGGACGTATGGGGAAAAACGACGATGAGACAGGGGAAACGATAGGTATATATGTAGAAAATTCTAAAAATGCAAATGGGAGGAGATTAATAGATTTTTGTATTATAAATCGGCTAATGATCTCAATAAGGATATACATAACTATACTAGAGTAGCTAGAAACAGGAGAGAAAGGTCACAAATAGACTACATAATAATAAACAGAAAATATGAAAAAGAAGTGAAAGAAATAAGAGACCATTTTCTAGTATTAGTAAATACTAAAATCCAAATAGAAAATAACAGAAAAGTCAAATATACAAAAGTAGTTGAAAGGAATGCGAATAATAAAGAAATACTAAGAAACTATAAACTAAGACACAAAAATGTGGCTAGACTGTATCGAGAAAAGGTAACTAGAAATAACAAATATCAAAAGAAATTTAAATAATATGAGGACAATAGATAACCTCTGGAACAAGTTTAAACACATGTTAATCAAAGCAAGAAAAGAAATATGTGGAGTTAAAAGAGTAAATAAGAACACAAAACAAACAAGCTGGTGAAATGAAGGAATAAAAAAGGAAGTAAGAATAAAGAAACAAAGCTGGAAAATTTGGATTTTGTTTAAATCTAATTATAAATGTTTACTTTTGTAACAATGTATGTTTTTCTTATTAAAATATTGAAATATGTTAAAAAATTACTTTCTTATTTTGTTTCTAACAACTATTGCTATCATAGGTATGTCGCTGGCCGAGTGGTTTAAAACGTCACCACTTAAATCATGTTTGCCAACCGCCCGTGTTCGAATCCCACATCCGGTAGATCAGTTATATCTGTGGAAAGGACTTGCACTCTCTCTGCGGGTATGGTAGGGTGGACGAATGTTGGCTTGAGTCGATATGAGAGATTAATACCGTTCGGCGTTTGACCATTTTCTTAATTAATGGGGTTTTTTGGGTTTCCTTCATTTTAAAGATTTTTTTAATATTCTCGAAACGGTTAAAGATAAAGTAATGAAATTTGGAACAATTAATCAATTCGAAAATTTACACGATATACAGAATAAATTACGAGAAAGTGATTTTTATCGGTATTTTATGGTTTTCTCAAATATTTGCTGTGTAACCCCGAATTTTAACTTCAGATTCGTATTCAGCGAAAAAAATACAAAAGAAAAATATAGTCTAACTCCCAGCACACATGACTTTTTTTTGTGGACCTGTGTAAACTTTTGATGTGATTTTTATTATTTTTATGGCTTTTCTCTAAAATTTGCCGTGCGACTCCTCATTTTGACTTCAAATTCGTATTCAGCGGGAAAAAATACATGGAAAAAATGTAATGGGATTCTCAGCACACACCACTTTTTTTTTGTGGACCTGTGTTATAGACGGTATAAAAAATATCAGTGCTTCACATAATTTTCCCTCTAAGGGCTCTCCATATCAAATGTTAAAAATATTTTCTTTTTGTTTATACCTTCTATACTTATTATTAAAGCTCGCACTTCGTTCGCAGATCTAAGGTCCGGTTTTGATAACGACCCTAATATTTAAATGTACTTTTATATTAAAACAAATTAATTCTTATTGTAGGGACTCAATTCTCGAATTTAGTGGAAGATATTCTCTCAGAAAGTCATGTGAATTCTTATGAGAAATTACAAATCTGTAGTTCTGACCATTCTCAGTGCAGATATTTTCTATAATTATTTCACATGGTTTTTGCTAAAGGAATATAAAGTCTCACGAATTGTAAATATACACTTAGATAATAATATACTCAGGAATTATTTAAGTAGAATGAATTCCCACTTGAATTTACATCACTGCGCAAAAGTATTCTACAGCGGCTACACTCAAGTGTGCTACTTCTATTACTATATGCTCAACGGATATTTAACGATCCAAGAATTCGTGAAGATTTAGCATACGTACATTTTAATTATTCACGGACGCAGTAATTGTTTTTTATTTGCGACACTTTTTTTCACAGTTATAAAGACCTAGAGCTGAACGCGTGAAGATAAAAATTGATACCGTTTTGCAGAACAATTCAGGATTTCTTGAATTTATGCCGCATAGTAGATCTCTTTGATGGCAAAGAAGTAGATTTTTCTGAACCCACCCTAAATGTGCCATCCATGAAAAGATATTGTAACAATTTGAAATATGCACATAGAAAATAAAATGAAAATAATACCTGACCGAATTTAAAGTTAAATAGAATTAATAATTATCAATGTAAGTTTATAAAAAAATACAAAGAATTGTTAATTTAAATATCCTGGATATAAAGTTACTAAGAATAAATAATATTACATATTGACATGACGTTGACAATTGTTATCACTCAGTACATAAAGAAAAGGAATTTAAACTCAGAACACCATATATTGAATGAAAGGTGAAAGTCTATAGATTAATTTGATATATATTTAATAGGCAGACGAGTAACATTATTAAAGATATTTCCATTCAAAATAAATCATATCATAAAAAATAAATTTACATGTCAAATTATAAAAATTAATTCCAGAACTGTCAAAAGTAAAGGTGACTTTACAAGAATCCCTTGTAAATGACCTAAAAACCCAAATAAAGACTATTTTCATAAATAAAATAATTAAAATTGTACAATTAAAACAAAAGGACATTTAAAAAATGTATTAGTTATAAGTAGTGTAGTGATAATGTGTATAAAAAGACATCCAAAGACTGTGAAAAAATCATGTGAATGGACCTTTTAACATGGCAATCTACAGAAAGGATAACAAAACAAAGAAGTTGTTGATAGTTACGGCTTGGGTTTAGAACAAGGTGCAGCATCGCAAGAGAGCTCCCGACTCACCAGCTAAATTTACCAGTCCCCAGCCTACAGGAAAGTTATTTTGCCACTAACAGAAAAATATCAATCATCTGCAGGAAAAATGGCAGTTCCATAGAATCCTACAGAACAGTTTCCAGTTTCCAGACTGTTTTCAGCTTCCAGAAAGGAAAATAAGAAATTTTCCAACATCAGGTAAAAAAATAAAGTGCACTCTAAATTTTTATAGCTATAGTAAATTAAAACAGATTTCAATTATTTCAATCATTTCAAAGTATCAAGAATAACCCACAGGACTTACCTGTATAAAATAAATCTAATCCAAGCAAATATAACGACCATATTCACAATTTTCACTGGAACTATTAATATCTGACATGCATGAACAGCCATTATTTTAGTAATATATTAGGACTTTGTATTATCATATTAAATAAATACTTCCTGTAGTAATGCAACCACCATTACAAGTTAAAGAATATGTATTAGTATAATTTCTAAAATTTTAATTAAATTAAATAACAAAGTTCTAACTTATAGTGGTTTGGTAAAATTATCATCAGAGGAGTAGTCTTAATAAGAAAATATTCTTTATTGTTTTAAAGTTAATTTTAAAACCAATTTTATTTGTGTTATAAAATAAAAACCCTGCATACTTTTGAACCGACTCCTGAGTTAGGTTTCTTTTTGCTGATTGGTTTGTGAAATTTTGTCTAGCAAGGGATAAATAAAAAAATTTTTATAAATAAGGTAAGATAAAAAGATAAAAAAAAATTAAAGTAAAAGATTTGTATTGAAAAAGTATAGCTTAAACACAACATACACTCATAAAACATAATACATAAAAGGATCAAGGCGTCCAACAAAAATTAATATTCAAATTTTGACATTATTTGACATTATTATTATATATAATAAAATATTTAAAAAATAAAATTTTAAAAAATAAATAATAAAAATAATTTAATTAAAATAAAAACATACATACAACACACATTAAATATTACAATATATACATTTTAAATATGCCCCAGTGACCTCTGTGAACGTTTTCGAAACCGAAATGGATTATTAGCGACAAACGCCACAACGTAACACTTGCTGGTTATTCCATTTTATTCCAGTACTACAAGTGAATATTCGTGTAGTGTTTTGTAAAGTAATAAACTTAATATGAATAATGTTGGATATTATAAGTTACCAGTACAAGGTAAGATGTTGATTCTAGCTTTTTGTAGATATATATTTGGACTTCAATTTCTACAACCATGAACTTAGCGTGCTAAGTGCGCCCCTGATAATGACGTCATTTACGAACGAAGTGCGGGCTTTATTTATTATGCATTTGAATACACTAAACAATCTCGATATCACGTAATCATGCTCAACTATCTCAGCTGAAAGAGGAACATGTTTGCCGAAAAGACGCAGCTCACAGTCCTCGAACTGCAGGTACTCCACCTAGGCTATCGAGCTGTGAATAAGGGTAGCGAAGGGAATCTCAGCTCGGCGTCTGCCAGCGTGACGCAATCAGAGTGTCGGCCGGGCTCGCGGAGGGGGGATGGGAGCGGGAGCATCTCGAGTTCTAAAAATAGATTCGGGGTTTTCTGTTTCCGCATCCTCAAGGATCCCGAATTCGTGGACATTCAGGGGAGGCGGATAAATATTTCATAAGCACGGAGAGGAGCGATGCGACGCCTTCATTGGAACTGGCGTTAACACCACAGAGTCGGGATACGTAAAAATGTGTCGTATCGAGGTTGTACGGAATTGTTTAAGTGCAGAATTTTTAATAAATATACTGCATTAAAGAAGGTCGCATCAGAAACACGTTGTAAAACAGTAGACAGCAATGCAAAACAATCAACAGTTAAAGACATATACATTTTTCGCTAAGGTTTCGAATTATAATAGAGTTGATATCGGGCTATGATACAACGAAACTCTGAGTAAAGCAAATTTGCTCAAATCAAAGACAACCCAATCACAAACTGTTTAGAGGTCAAACAATGACAATCATTGAGCCCGTAAATCGTGTGTTCTGAGTAATTGTAGCGAACCAAGTACGATTGCCTTCTGCATTCTGCCGGCTAAGATCTCTGCAAGTCTGTATGATATTTAATTCAGATAGCAACATATGTCTCATTCCACCGAGGACGCCTATAATTGGCATCACAACCTTAACGGAGTGGTCTGGATAGAACCTGCGGAACTCGGAGAGAAGATCTCAATACTTCTTCTCTTTTAGAACAATGTTGTTCTCCACCGGAGCCCAGAACTCAATCACAAACATCGTCCTAAGCTAATGGTTGAGGAGAACTACAACAGGCTTGTTGGCTTGAATTTCCTGAGGATGGGGAATGAATAGTTCCAATAAATTAGACACTTCTCATTCCCCACAACGGATTCTATTTCCTCCGGAGCATAAGGCAGCACTGACGTCTCGTCTATCTCGTACGAGTGTCGCAAATGACACAACTCTCTCTGAATCGTGTCTTCGAATATACACTGTGGCCGCATATACCGGACAGGCAGACAGAAAATGCATAAGAGTCTCCGGCGCTTGGTTGCAAGCCCTGCAGCTTGCAACCAAGGTACCTCGATACCTAAGACACAACTAAGATAGACGAGAGTGTTAATTACACCATCTTGGAAAGCTATTATGAATCCCTCGGTCTCACAGTTCATCCCCGGTGAAAAGGCGAAGGTCAGCTTTTCAGATAAGCCAAACTCCTCTAGATGAAGGTAGAAGAAACTAAGCATTGGCTTATTCTTATATAGCTGTAGATGACGCGTTTCTGCAGCTTTATTGGGCTTTTAACAGCAGGTTCCGACTCATATCTTAGGAAGTATAATCGCGGAACGAACGATCATTTTGCGAGTTCCTACATCGAGTTGCCTCAGCTTTTCTTGTGTTCATTTCACTACTCCAAAGGAGTAGAGAAGGATCGGAACGGCAAGCATATTTGTGGCACTCACATTATTCTTACCCGACAGCTCCAAAGAACGGATCTGTCGGAGGCGGTTTATTGCGGAGAAATAAAATCTGGTATAATTTTAGGTGTGACACCTTATAGTCTTTCAATTTACTTGAACTGATAGGCAAAAAAATCAGTAATAAACCTAAATTATGTACCAAATTTGGTTATTCCAAGTGAAAGTAATTCAGAGATATTAATTTTTTTCGAAATATTTTACCCCATTTTGAAGGGCTGTAATTCCGCCTGTGTGCAACTTTGTATGTTTGGCTACATTGCAATATTTTGGGACCCCCTAAATGCACTTGCTCTGTGTAGGTTCGTATGCAGAACACCCTGTATACTTATCCTCCTAAACCCTTTTGTGTTCAAACTCGAAATTTCGTGTTTAAACTCGAAACTAAGTAACAAAAACAAAATAAAAAAACGCGGCCTATCTAGGCCTGCGTATTTTTTACATTCATATTCAGGAAGTGCTTTGATCCTTATTTGTCAGGAGCACATTTGTAAAGTTATTTAAACATAATAAACTCTATGCATTTTACGTAATCATATAGCTGTTTAAGCCGTTCGTTTTTTCTGCCACAAGTCGGTAGCGTGTTCATTCTAAATTGCCCGGAGGTTGACCAAAATACAATTTCATATTGTGATGTACGCTCAAGGGTCGGATGCTCTATAATAATTATTTGTTATAATAAGAACCCACTCGACATTCGCGAGCAACAGAATATATTCTGTGTAGCGAGGTAATTATTTTGACCTTTTCATTGCCGCTCTGCAGATGACAGTTGTCTGATTACCTTGCATCACCCGCCCTTTACTTTGTTGTTTTGTTATATAAATGTCGGGTCTTAAGACAGTCATCGTCAAACTACAGCGTGTCAAAAATGAAAAAAGTCAGTTCTTAATTTTTAATTTCTATATACAGGGTGTCCGGAAATGAGCAAAAGATCAGGAGATAATTCTATACCGAAAATAAATGCTACCTCTTTCTATAACATTTTTTTTTCCAAAACTGATTATTAACGGAGTTCCAGGGTGTTAAAATTAAAATTTTATTTTCGATATTTGTAAATAACTTCTTAAGAAATCCAAATATTTACATAAAATTTGTAAATCGGGGGTCTTTGCGGACGAGAAATTCAAATATGTCTCTAATTTTGACGTCACTAGTAGAGGGCGCCACTTATGGCACATCATGTTTCTTTTAAATGACAGAAATTTTTTGCTGCTTAGTGTATCCATCTGACTATTGAAACAGTCGATTCTCCGATCCGATTGAAATCGAGATTACATTATGGCATTAGGGTTTTCATCAGACCAACCGTGTTTATTGTCTAAAACTCACCTTCATCGGTAAGTATACCAGCGGTAAAGTCAATATGTTGCTAAACATTTTGCAAAATCCAGTGGGAAAGACTTGAACTCTTTGTATGTGATACGAGTATAACTGTTGATGCTTCAGAATGAACCAAACTAACTTATGACATACTCATCAGTATGCCATAGGTGAGGTATAACAGACGAATAATCTTAGCTGTTTTTTGTTTTGACTTTAGCTGTTTGCTATAGATTTTTCAGATGTAATTCAATGCTGGTCGGGGAATTAGCCCGCAAGGTCGTTATTTATTGGAATTCTGTGTTTGCAAAATATTATTCTCGCTAAATCGGGATAGATGTCGATAGCTTTCAATGGTTTCTATTGCTATGTAAAACTTTTTATATATGTGGCTTTACAGTCCGTCATGGAGTAGCAAATGACCGCTAGATGTAGCTTTGCTACACCGTGAAATCCTTCTATTGTTTAGTTCATTAATCTAATATATAAAATTCTCGTGTCACAGTTTTAGACGCCATACTCGTCAGAAACGGCTTGACCGATTTTTATGAAATTTTATATGTATATTCGGTAGGTCTGAGAATCGGTCGTAATCTATTTTTCATACCCCTAAGTAATAGGGGTGGTCCACCCCAAACAATTTTTTTTTATTTTTTGGACAATTTTTTTTATTTTTATTTTTTTATGATGTGGCATTAAAAAATACATACAACCCTTAATTTTCATCCTTCTATCACAAGCCCCTATTTTTTAATAATCATTTCAGTAATTTAATCATTTTTAACCCTGGTCGATAACTGATCGATTGTCACTAGATCAGTTATCCCCGCCAGGCATCTACCGGTGTCACTTCTCACCCAGTAAACAGCACGGAGTAGGGATGAGAACGAAGCCGGTCTCCTGTCTCTCTCACAATAAGCCTTCTTTCACTCCCTACACAGTTTTCGACCATTATTATTGTGTATGAATCGAGCGTAATAGTGACGTTTACAATTATCATTTTACCTTCTAATTGTAATTCTCAAGTCAATTTATTATTAATTTGCTGAGACATAATTATTTCTTTCCTATTTTATCAATAATTAATAAAATTATTAATTTTAAGTGTAGTTCTCATTATTAGTTAATTAAGTGATCTACATAACCCCAAAAGTACGCAATACGTGTCACGAGCTCCCGCCAACAACGGCTATTATTTTACTATATGACTATTTTTTTGTACTATGAACAATGCCAACAAGACGTAAAGGGGCTAATTTGGGCCGTCAAACAAGTAATATTGCAGGCAGCGAAATAATTCAAAAAATAAATGTTTCGTGTTTTGTTGTTCTTATAGACCGTCATCGTTCACAGTGCTCCATTCCTCTTTTAGTCATATACCACATCTCCACACACTTACAATAAGTTAGTTATTTTTTATTTAACTGCCAAAGTATTCACTAGAAATAATTCATATGGCAAAACAACGTTTGCCGGATCACCTAGTACTCATATAAAAAATAAGTTACAAACAAATTACGTAGAAATGGTTTTAACTTAGTTTTAAGAATTGTACCTTAGAGTGTTTATGTTGCTTTTGGGCAGATATAGAAGCCCTTTGAATATTGACAATCATATTTTGGACAACCTGTATAAATTACACTTCGGGCAAATCCAGAATTATGAAAAAAAAACAAACGCCGGGTTATTTACATCCAGCGCCTACACTGGATCCCAGTTTAATTAATAACAGAAGGAAGTGCTGTAAAAACAGACGCCGAATTAGCTCTACTTTGCAGGAATTTATCATACACTTAAAATAATTCCTTTTAATTCTAAGAATTGCATCGAGCTTTTTCACGTTGTGAAGAATTTTAAGTCAATATAAGTAATCACAAAATACCCGTATTTTATATGGATAACATAGGAACAATTAAATTAAGCATTTCTTCATAAGCAAATCTAATTAATTACTTATATCTCAATGTATTTATTGACAAATAACAATTGTAATAGTTTAGTTATAATTAAAGTTGTTCAAGCACTTCAAGCCATTTGCTTAAACCGTGGAAATAAATTATAAATAATCAGCTATTGTAGAGAAGATGTTAGAACTGATATTCGAAATAATATGAATTTACTACTCAAGCAGAAAAGTTTAGTTCCTTTTTATTATATTATAATTATTATTCATATTGTAATTATTCAAAGTTGCAATTGTGGGAAAAGACATTTATCTTAACTTGAATACAAGCTTCCAGAGAATCTAACACGTTGGAATTGATATTACAAATTATATGAATTTACTATTCATGCAGAACTGTTTAGTTCTTCTTTTACTATATTGTAATTATTATTGATTAATAGAAATTATAAGAAAAGTGATTTATATTAGCTTAAATACAGGGTATCTCGAAATTAATGAGACAAAGCAAGAGTATAAGAGGTTAAAGTGACCACTAGAAAATTACGTTTATTTTATAACGTTTGTGTAATATACGTCCAAATCGGAAAAAAAAAATTAATGACCGCAAGATGTAGACACGTACATCTCGCGCACTCATCATGTATTTCTATCCTTCTATAGACTAGATATAAAATTAAACAGTCACGTTTATCGTCGGCCTAACGGGGTAACATGCTCGGACCTGGTAGATATATGTTTGATACCACCTCGACTCGGTAACTAGCTACTTTGCTAATTTGCTATACTTGGTTTTTCTAGTTTAAATTCACTGCTAGTCGGGGCATTAACCCTCATAGTAGTGGTTTATTTAAATTCCAAAATCGTAGGTACCTTAATATATCCCCTAATTATTGAGGTTTTCCAGTGGTGGTTTACCTCATTCCTGCACTGAATGGTGGTTAGGGTCTACCAACGTAAGTCGTTCCTGGGCGCAAATGCGGTATGCTTAATAATAATATGCCGTCCCCTCTCTCGCACAAGTCCTCGGCTTCTGGGCTAATCCTCGTGATTAGAATGAGGGGTAGAGATATTATTATTATTATTATATTTTTTTATTAGTCCTGAAAAGTATATTTTATGGAACGTTATTCAAACGAGACGTGAAAGGTGTCATAAACGTTAATAAAACGGTTTGATCGGTCAGTAGTCGCGCGTTTTAAGGCGTCAGTATTTGAATCGAGGTGACTAGATCGCTGTGGGTTCGACCTTCGCACCCGTTAGACCGTATATAAACTATCGTGGCCGTGGAGAGGATTGGGGGTATGGTAGAGTAGAAGAATGTTGGCTTGGGTCAATGTGAGAGATTGATATCGGTTGACGTCTGACTACCTTCCTAATTAATAAGGTTTTTTAGGTTTCCCTCATTCCTGCACTGAATAGTGTTAGGGTTTACCAACGTAAGGCGTTCCTAGGCGCAAATGCGGCCTATTTAATAATAATATGCCGCCCCTTCAACCGCACAAGTATTCGACTTCTGGGCTAATCCTTGCGATTAGAATGAGGGGTGGAGATATTATAAACGTTTAATAATTGTTTAATTTCTGTTATTAAACGTTAGTTAATGTTTGGTAAATGTTTATTTTTTAGTTAAAAATAATTTATTTATTATTTATTTATTTATTTCTTCTAAAAATATAACAATTTTACAGGAAGGGCTGTGTAATAGACAACAGAAAAAAAAAGGGTCTTATATCTAAATAACCATACAAATTTTTAAAAAATCAAAACTTCAATATTACAATTATATAATGTAAAAAAAGAAAATTATGAACAAAAACAAAATTGAGAGAAAAATAAAGTATATAATATTTTTTAGTTAAAAATAACGTTTTCTTGCGCATTGTTTCAACCATTGGTTTTCAACCCCTTTCAATGTTTCTTAAAGGTATGCGTGCCCATTGAGTTGGCTCCCCGCATAGGTCGAAGTAAACACAGCGATAAAACTAAAAAAGGCGAGTATTTACGAATAGAATATGAAGCAAAACAAATTTATTTAACGCTGTGTAGGCCGAAGAAAAGCTTCAAAACCGGTGCGGTTCAACGAACCCTGACAAAGTCATATCCAGAAATAAAGTCTGATTTTTACTTAATAATGACAAAATTTCGAGGCGTAAATAAATCGAGTAATCCTAAAATCGAAGTGGGAGAATAATGAACGGAGTGGCGTTTTCCAATGATCCCACGCACGTTCTTTCTAACCGGTGAAAAATAATATATAATATTTTTTAAGAAGGATTATGGGGAAGGTGACGAGTATTTTTTAAATATAAAAGCATAAGTCGTTGTTCTACGTTCTTAAATACTTTTCTGCAGGGTGAATCATTAAGAACGGGACATGACATAGTGAGAAATTCAGCACGGAAAGAAATGTATTAACAAATTTACTCCATTTGAATAACAGTATATTGATTCTAAATGGTTTTAAAATCGTGATTAGAAGAAGTTGTGTAAATAATTGTTACATATTTGAAGTAATATTATTATAGATTTAATGTTGTCTGATTATTTTTTCACAAATTTAAACACTGCTAAAATATAACAATGAGCAAAATTGTGTTATAATTGCATAAAAATATATATTTTTTACATAATTTGTTGAATGATATACAAAATCCCCTAAAACAATTTTTACAATTTGTCTTACATCATTTGCTTTCCTTCACCATGCTCCACTGGTACTATGACTTGTGTTCTCTAGTACTATATTTTTTCTTTTCAATTGTAACAAAACTTTTGTTAATTTCGTTCCAGTTAAATGTTTAATAATATTACACCTGATATCGAGCCTTCTACCCTACTCCTATTACCCTATCCCACTTCACACCGAACATTCCTACTCCGAACTCCACCGTATTAGCAAGTAAAGAAACGCGAATCCCTATCAAAATTCGACCTCTTTTCCGTTTCTCCTGTCGATGAGATCACACGAGTTAGAGGCGCTGTGAAGAGTTTTTTTTATATAGAAAATGTGTCTATAATTATTTTCTTTTACCTTGCTTGTTACTAATATTGATGTGTAATATGCTAAAATGTTGTATACACGTGCTAAAGTTACTTGGTACACGTACTCTTGGCTAATGACCACGTTGCCTTTAAATTTTTTTATTAGAACTGTGTACTACTGTATTTTCACTCTTTCAGCATATTAACGCAGAATTTGGAATCTAGATTACACCAGGCTTTCGGACATATGATGTAATATCTCTGGAACGTGACAAGTTTAGTACTTGGTCTTTCTGGCAAATCCAGTCTTTGTTTCTTGAAAGAACAGCGTACGGCTACTGGAGCACTGGTGGTTCCTTTTATTTTCTTCCTATCATATAATAAAAGTAGCTTGCCTACCCACTGTCCAGCTTGTCAAATTTATGTCATTTTGTAAAGCTTGTGTCGGATGTAGTCTTAGATTTGTGCATCTGAGTGCATTCATATCCTAAATCTTTTATACCGTGTGGTATAAAATTCAAATTTTGCTAAGGTTTTTGAAATGACATTATATGCATATATCTATAACAATGTTAGCACCTGCATTTCTTCTAATCAACATGGGTTTGTTGCACGGCGTTCTACTGTGACTAATCTAGTTGAATTTACTCAGTTTGTTTCAGACCATATTGATAGAAAAGGCCAAGTAGATGTAATATATACAGATTTTGAGAAGGCTTTTGACAAGGTAAATCACTCCATATTAATACAGAAATTGAAATCATTTGGTTTTGATGATTCTTTGCTACTACTCACAAAATCTTATCTTGACCGTCGTGAGTTGTATGTGTCATATAATGGATACCGTTCTCATATTTTTTTAGCTCCTTCTGGGGTACCTCAAGGGTCTAACTTGGGGCCACTTCTGTTTATTCTTTATATAAATGATTTATCGTCATCTTTGCAGTGTAATCACCTTTTTTTTGCAGATGATTTAAAGCTTTATCGTAACATTAACTGTTATGATGATTGTCGTGCATTGCAAGAACTTTTGAATGCAATACAGGTGTGGTGTATAGAAAACATGGTTTCCGTTAATATTGATAAATGTAAAGTTTGCTCTTTCAGTTTAAAGAAAAATATAATTTTATTTGATTACAGTCTTGATTCAAAGCCATTGACACGCAGCAGTAATATTAAAGACTTAGGGGTAATATTTGATGCTAAACTCTCATTTTCTGAACATATTAATACAATCTCAAGCACCGCCTTTAAAACTTTGGGCTTTATTGTCCGTAATTCCACATCGTTCAACAATATTAGTGCTTTGAAATGTTTATACTATTCTTTAGTCCGTTCTAGATTAGAATATGCTAGCCTTGTTTGGTACCCATGCTATCAAGTTAATATTCATCATCTTGAAGGTGTTCAACGTCGCTTTTTAAAATTCATGGCATATCGCGTTGATAATATTTATCCTGCTAGAGGATTTGATCATGGCCTCCTGTTGCAGAGATTCGATTTTAAATCGTTGCAGTTGAGGAGAGTTCTCACAAGTCTATCTTTCTTGTTTAAATTATTTCATAACCTCATTGATTCACCAGAAATTTTAAAAATGTTCTACTTACGTGTACCTAGGCCTGAATCTCGTGATGATTACATGTGTTACTGTCGTAATGCTAGAACAAATGTCCTTACGAAATCCCCTGTATACACCATGTCAATTAATTTTGATCAAATTTCTCATTTATGTGACCTAAATTTTGATACACTCAAACAATTATTATCAGTTAGTTCTCAATTTTTTGGAAGTGTTTAACTGCCCTCATCTATATTATGATATAGCTTTCAGACTGATTTAGTTTAGTAAATGTTAAATATTATTAGTAATTAAAATTAAGTACACTGTTACTTCATTACTTTGTTATAATATGTTTTGTCCTGTAATTGGAATGTCTATTCTGTTGGGCAATAAATGCATTATTATTATTATTATTATTATTATTATTATTATAAATTTATCTTTCTTGCCTTAATGTACTGAGGGAAAATATTATCGTACCTTTCGTTAAATATACCGTATAGAATTATTTCTGAGCCTAAATAATTGTAAATTTTTGCATATCAACCTTTGTTAATAAATATCTTATTTAATTGTTGAATTTCAGGGTGACACATTTTCATACATGTTTATTTGATCTTGTTTAACAAGCGTACGATTATCTTGTTGTTATTAAATTTCCTGTTTGAATACAGGACGATCTTTTCAGACACACCGAATTTCTTTTATAATTTTCTTAGTTCTTTTTATTACCTTGAGTAATAAGTTATCTTTTACTTATTGTTATTTAAAATTTATTTCAATTCAATATCTTTTTCTTTTCTTTAGTCATATAATAAAGCAGTTAGATTCATGTGAGAATTTTAGTGGTAAAGACTTGTTCCAGTTGTATGTAAACTTTTGAAATTCAACTTTGTATATTTTTCAATTATCTATTTGTTATTAAACTTGTTTTATGAATTTGTTGTTTATCTTAGTTCCATAAATCAACAAATAAACACATCTAACTAATCTTAATCTCAATTTAACAACTGTTTCACTCACGAACCCATTGAGTAGCTAACCAGCTGCAAGATCTTGCGTAACTTGGTCGTTTGCCAGTACACCCGTAAAAGGTTTAAAATTTATGTATCTCTAAATAAATAAAACCGCGTTACAAAATGTATTTCAGTATATTTAAATATTAATCTACAAAATGTAAATATTCAGCATTATATTCATATATGAATACAAGTATTCAGGATTCAAGTATTCCTTGAATGTTGTATTAAGTAATCATGAATTATTTTTCAACTCAGTTCTAAATACCTTTCCTGTATTCAAACCCAGTTCTGAGTGCAGTGTTATTTTATTAAGTTTAATTTTATAGTAAAATTTAAAGCAAAATTTGTTTAAATTTTTTGTATAGTGAAGGCACAGCTTAAATATAACTAACAGTTGTACATCTCTTCATCCTCGATCACTCGTTCTCCCCTCTGTCAACCCACTTTCCCTGCTGATCATCGGCTATTTATTAATTAATTTCGAGTGAGTTGATTTTATTTATTAGTAATAATGGTTTGTAATGGATATTACTGTTCAGTCGATGATTGTAAAAAAAAACCTGAAGGTAATACCATTTATAATAGATGTATTAACTGGAATTTAAATTTATGAATTACAGTTACCAATATCTATAATTTTTTTATTTTATCACAAAGTATTGTGCTGCGGTAGTTGAAATGTGTATAATGCCTTATAAGTTCAATAATATGTATACATTTTGAAGGTGCAGCAATGAAAAGATAGTTTAGGCTTTGTCTAAGAACATAAATTTACGAAACTAACATCTGCAGAGGTCCATAGTTGTATATGAATATGAGCATTTCAATTATGAATCATACACTATGTCAGAGGAACGTTTGTGAAAGTCTGGGATTCCTATAAAATTATTACCAGACATGAATTGTAAAATGTTACTACATTAATAATATGAAATATATTAATTTAAAGGTAAAGTTTAAGAAATTATCATACCATACCAAACCAAAATTTGTAAACATAAGAAGGAAATGCGCTAGTACATGTGAGTGGATATTTATTGTGTAAATTTCTTATAAAGAATCCATGTTGTACTTGTTTAACGTACTACAATGCACCTAATTTGAATCACTCTACATTATGTTTTAAACTAAAAACTTACGAAGGCAATAAAGGGCCATTTAGTGACTTAAAAGTGCATTTGAAAAATTTCTCTGTAAAATATTTTTGTATCTATTTTTAATAATTTTTCTATTTACCATGGAATCCGTCACAATATATTAACGAATTTCCCATAATATTTACTTTAATTATATGCAAGAGTTAGGATTTATTGTAGGCTTAAATAGGAAAATAAAATCTAAGAATTGTAAAAGGAACTCCTAAATTAACAAATAGAATCAGAATAAATAATTAAAAAATTATAACAAAATTGAATAGTTTATGTTTTTTTTAATGTGCCCGATGTTACCTATAGAAAATCCCAATTCGCCAAATAATATATTTCAAGAATAAGAAATTTGTGAATTTATATAATTTTGTATTCCTTATAAAAATAATACTCAAAATATGCAAAACTTTATAAATTAATACATGTATCAAGCTATTCTAATGCATGTAGAACTTGCTGATATCCTTATATTATAACGCACTTATTAAGTTGATTTACGACTTCACGTAAAAAACCGTAATAATGTAAACGGAGTGGTCGGATTGTTTATATTTAATCTTTATATACTCTTTTAAAATTATATTTCAGTATGTAGTAACCATTCATAGTACATCACGGTTACTTTCTAATAATAAAATTCACTACTTTTATTTTAAATTTTAAGACTTGACAACTATGTAAGCCGAAAATTAAGACGATTTAGAACTTATCTAAAAAAAATATTTTAATGTCCAGGGGACTTACAAATACAATTTTGTAAAAATAAAATCAAAACGGGCAGTTCAAAAATGATTTAAAAACACACTTCCGTACGGCACTGGAAACTGGTACACTGTAAAACCGAATAAGGCGTATAATCGCTGACCGAACAAAAAATTTAAAAAATTCCCAAAGAAAGAAATAAATTACATTTTATAACACCTATTTTATACAACAAATTCAACTGCTTTTGCCGCTATTATTATTAATTAGTAATAAAATTAATTTTTGGTTTTAATTAAGAAAATAGTTTGGCATACCTGATGTTACAACATTTTGGGTCCGTCTCATCCAGTTTCTACAAACTGACACAAATGTTTTTGCTTCTTGTCCGTTTTGAACTTGTAAATTATTGGCAGCAGCTATGATACTTTTGCGTAAATCATCAATAGTGTCCAATTCCCCACAAAATAAATTCTATGATTTAAAGTCAGGAGATCGTGGCGTAAACGATATCCATCAATTGTTAGTTGCAGTAGATGTAAGCCATTTTTGATATTTGAAAAACTAATGTAAATACTTGTATCACAAAAAAGTTAATACGATAAGTAATCGGTTTTTTAAAATCGCCTGGCTAGAGACTACAGTAGCCTATAGTCTGTTTGGAAATGAAAGAGAGTAATAAAACCCCAAGATAAGAACCGGCCATGGGCGTGGTAATATTTCGTTTCAGATAATTATCGGGTAACACTAATGCTAACAGGTAATGGGTGTACATTAGTATATTTTACTGGATACAGCATAGGACAGAAGCCAGTGTATTGTGACAGATGAATCCAGTCTTAGAGCTGAATATACGAAGACGTGCTAGTGCAGTAGAGTAAAATTCGTCTTGTGTTTAGTGACTATTGTGCCAGTGGATATAATATTGTTTGGGTAAAATGTCGAACTTATCAGATTAGGTACCTGCTAAACGCGTGAAAAGATGTGCGCTGTCTCAGAATGAGAAGATTATTATATTAAATGTATTTAATGCATTGAAACACCAAAATCCTACCAACAGTGTTGATGACATCGTCGAAATATGTTCCAAAATGACAGGGATTGGAAAATCGACTATCTACAGACTTTTAAAGGAAACAAAAAATAAACAAGATACTGTAAATCCCCCAAAATCATCTACAGGGAGGTCAAAAGTCGTTATAGATGATTTCTTCAAAAATGTCATTCGCAGAAAAGTACACTCATTTTATTTTAAAAAAGAAATACCAACGCTAAACAAAATTTTAAGTGAACTTTCATAGGACAACGATTTGCCAAAATCAGTAGAAGCAAATTATGGGCCGTCTTACGAGAGTTGAATTTTTGCTGGGAAAAGCAGAACAGGAAGTCAGTTCTTATCGATAAAGATGAAATTATTTGTTGGCGAAGATCCTACTTAAGATCAATTAGAACATTCCGTGACGAAGGGAGGAATATTTATTATCTAGACGAAACTTGGGTCAACGAGTGATATACTGTAACAAAAGTATGGCAAGATAAAAATGTAAAAGGTTTTCGACAAGCATTTTTGGAGGGACTTTTAACAGGGTTCAAGGCACCTTCAGGTAAAGGACGAAGATTAATAGTGACACATATAGATAGTGCCAGTGGTTTTGTAGATGGCGGTTTACTTTTATTTGAATCTAAAAATACAGGTGACTATTACGAAGACATGAACGTAGATGTTTTCGAAGAGTATTTTACAGAGATGTTGGATCTTATTCCTCCGGGGTTTGTAATTGTCATGGATAATGCCAGTACCATTCACGGCAGACCGAGCGGACGCCTTTTGAAAACGGCTCTAAGGATTACGGTGGATTTTTTTCTGGCCTCCTTATGACTCCAGGAATCGAATGCTGAAAGAAAATCGGTGGTGCTAAAACTTCGCATTTTAGTCATGTGCAAGCCCACCGTGGGTATTATAAAATGACGAAAAATAGGGGAAAATCAGTGCCTCACGACAAAATTTGAGGAAGTAAACTTGTTTGTAAAGGTCAAAGGTAGCTCCTATAAAATATGATCCTCCATCCTGCATAAATTATATGTTTTCTGAAATAGAAAATTAACGTATGTAGCCTGCCTGCACACTTCCCTACCTTCTTCGAGATTAAGACATTTTCTTTTATTCCGTCAGATATTTTGTTCCTTTAGAAACAAAACAGTTAAACAAATAAACCTCAGCGCCAACAGAATCAAGTTTAGTTTTTTCATAAGCATAAATAAAGATTAGTTTTGATAACGGAAACGGAGAAAGTTTTCGAAACATTAACTTAATGTGATTTATTTTGACATTCCTGCAGGTATGTTTGAGATAAAATTGAAAAGGCCTCAACTTCAGCGGTAAAAATTTATTATGTTCTAAGTTTACACAATGCTTGTACTTTAACGAACAAAGCCCGATTTACATGTATAATATCGTGTTTACTTTTGGTATATATCAGCAAAGTTTAATATAGCAGGTAATAATAATGCAAATTTGAACAATTTTAATTACGTGTATAATATTCAGTTCGTAATTATGCCAATTAATTTCAATTTAGCAACGAGCATCCTACACAGAAGCTGTATAGTGCAGAAAGTTGATGCGACATGATGCAATATTGACAGAAGCAGCCACTTAATGTTGGAAAAGTTATTATACCCTCCATTATTAAGAGGTATATTGGATCCCTCTTCTCTACTTAATTTATAGAGTTATTAATAGCTAGGTACTAATTTCTAAAATATGTTTGTTAGATTTACAAGTTTATCCATATACAAGGTGTAACTTTTAGGACTATGAGGACCTGCGACCTTAAGAAACACATATCTTTAGTTTATTATTTTCAAATTCACTTTTAAGAGCTACATTTTTGTTACCGTTTTTTAGAAACTTTCATATTCCGTCACTAGGCCAGGCTAGAAGACCAGGAATTTTATTGCTAGTAAGCAAATTGCCACGCCAGCTGTAGAGTTATATACAATACATTTCACTAAATACTACTACAAATTTTAATACCAAATTAAACTTAATAAAACACCACGCTGCTCTATAAAAATTAATTTTTTTATCGAGTAAAAATGAATATTAAACACAGAAAGTCGTAAAATTACCTAGCGCAGTATAAATATTTTCTTGTAAATTGATAAACTGAAAAGTAAAAGTATAATAAAATGAAGCGGTAACGTATTCGACTACTTTCGTTTGACCGGATTAACGTTAGCCGTTTATCTTCTTGTCCGTCTATCACTTCGTCTTACCTGTCATACTAGGTCTTTATGGGCTCATTCAGATTTGTTTATTACATTTTCTGAATGATTTTGTACTTTTAATGCGATCTGAAAAAAATTACAATTTTCTGAGGTCTCTAAAGCCTTTGAAATAATTTGAGAACATGGACCAGCGTAAACTACTGTGTGACGCCACTGCCTCCTATAGCATACTGGGTTGCGCTCGCTTCCATTTACTTGTACAGGGTGGGGCAGAATAACGAGCGATTTTAAAAAGCCCGCGATTCGCGCCGTTCCATTCGGAGGTGGTAGGGACGCTATCGGCCATGTTTCCTTGACATTAGCATTTAGTAACAATGGAGCGTTGGACCCCTCAGCCGCGTACGCTGTTAAGGTGTTTTATCAAAATGGTAATTCTTACATACACGCGCGTCGTGCCTTTCGAAATCATTTTAACATTAATCGCAATCAACCAGTGCCATCCGCCTGTGCCATTAAAAAATGGGTTAGAAACTTTGAGGAAACTTCGTCAACGACAAAAAAGAAGCCCGGTCGACCAAAATCGGTGCGTACGCTCCAGAATATATCGAGCGTGTAAGGACTGCTATCGAGCGAAGCCCGCGTCGTTCAGCTCGCCGGCACAGCACTACACTTGAGATTTCAAGCCGAACCGTCAGAATATTGCACAAGGATCTCCACCTTCATCCATACAAAATCCAAATCGTACAGGCTCTTAAAGGCACGGATTATGTGAGTCGACAACGATTCTGTGAAGAGTTTTTACATTTAATTAATCAAGATGAGGATATTGTAAACAACTTATGGATGAGTGACGAAGCCCATTTCCATTTGTCCGGTTACGTCAACAAGCAGAACTTTAGATACTGGAGTGACGTAAATCCTAGACAAATGCATCAAGAGCTCCTTCACTCCACAAAAGTTACTGTGTGGTGCGTTATATCTTCATCCGGGATCATAGGGTCTTACTTTTTTAAAGATGCTCGTGGCAGTAACCTCACAAAGATACGCCGACATGTTGGAAAACTTTTTTGAACCACAGCTTGCACGCTACGAAGTTAACGAAGAAACATTTTTTCAACAAGACGGAGCAACCTCCCATACAGTGAGAATAAGCATGAATATTGTTAACAGATTATTTCCAAATCATGTGATTTCTCGAAATGGAGACATCACCTGGCCTTCCCGTTCACCGGACCTCACACCGTGCGACTTTTTCTTGTGGGGGTACTTAAAAAGTAAAGTGTTTCAAGATAACCCACCACAAACAATTCAAGCCTTGAAAGAAGTGATCCGACAGGAAGTGGAAAACATTCCCCTAGCAATGCTGCAAAATGTAATGAATAGTTTCAAAACACTATTGGAAGAATGTGTACGCCTGGACGGACGTCATCTTTCCGGAGTTATTTTTAAAAAATAAAATAATTAATGCTTTTTTATATTCTTTAAGAAAATATTAAATTTATTCCTAAACATTAATTTTCTTGTTTTTAGCAGCCTTTTTAAAATCGCTCGTTATTCTGCCCCACCCTGTACTTAAAATACGAAGCGTAGGAGGGCCACCGGCGTCGTTAGAATTACGTTTTTTTTTTTCAATTATTGAAAATTCAGTTCTTTATTTCTACAAACTTCAAATTAATGTTATTGGGAATGCGTAATATAGTATATGGTATATAATTTAGTATTTAATAATATACTTCTGATTCACTTTATTTATGAAATTTGTTAACAGTAGGTGTATCTGCCACATTTACATTTTAATTCCATCATTCATGTAACTTGATATTTCATTAAAAACATTAACACAAAGCAAGTTACATTAATTTTACAAAATATCAGTAACCACATAACTAAGTAATGACTGTTTATGTCAATAATATAAAAGGCAATCTATATTTGTTCCTTACTATCATTTACAAGATATAGAATGTTATTAAGGGGCATTTATAAATTGTTTCTATCTGACTTCACTACATTAAATTGCCTGCTTTATTCTGAAAACATGATATATAAGGATTTTTTTAAAATGTTTAAGAATACATTAAATCGATAGTAAATAGCAATAAAAACATAATAAATTAATTAAAAAAAATAAATGTTAATTATGCTTTACGCATTACTTCTATGTATCATTTTTCAAATTAAAAAAAGTAGTGATGCAAAATCAGATGGCATAATTTTATAAATACCTCTAATAAAACCTTTTATCTGGAGTAACCAACAGCATCGTCGTCGTAATTTTCAAGAGCGGATCTATATTGTAAACAAAGAAATAAGTTACGTTTAACAACACCGTAAATTCACCACATACCTACACAGTATTTACAGTATCTATGACTCAAAAATGTCACAAAAACAAAAGAAACAAAAGGTTCTTTACATCACTAACACTGTTACCTATATCTACGGAAACATAAATCGCGCTGAACGTCATGTGACGTCACGCCAACGATATCGCGTTTTCGGCCACGTGGTTTTGTTTACATTGCATGTCAATTTATTAATGTTAATAATTTAATAATTATTTGATTATTTCCGCCAGAAATATGTTCTGACCAATTATATTTGAAAGATTTACCCTATAACACATTTCAAACAAATGTAAAATTCATGCAACTTGTCCATTTAAATCGTATTCACAGCATAACTTTTAAGGCGGTACATCTTCACGAGTTTTGTGTTATGAAAGAAAAAAATAACTCAAATGATGTTTGTCAGCGATGTAAAAATAACCCCAACAGGATTATCTTTTTTTTTTAAATTTGTTATGCCACTGAATTCATTAAAAAAATATATACAGGGTTAACTATGACTAAGTACAAAAATTTTAACCACGTGCTCATGGAGCCCTAAAAGACAATAAAAAAGTTATTCCAGAATTTTAGCTCGATATTTAAAAAATGGGGCATAACCCTTTTTTCCTACGGAAAGTCGGCGCCTATGATGAGTATAGACTGAGATGGCGTATGGCTTAGATACATAGTTGGCATTACATCTGTCAACAACTACCATGCGGTCGTTTGCAGTATTTCTAAATGCAGAAACGACAAAAATTATTATAACATTCTTATTAGTAATAATACCTGATAGGTAGGTAACAGTTAATCCAGTTAGCTCCAGTATTTTGCATTCGTTTTTCATTATTTGGTTATAAACTGGTAAAACTACATTTTCACTCACTACCGATAAACACACTTCCCGTAGGTACAGTTGTTAGATACAATGCCTATGTATTATAACAAAATCGAAGAAAGGGGTGGTAGGTAGGTTCTAATAGATAACAGAAAACGTTTAACACCCGCGGCAGTCTTGTTCCATAACCTACAAAAACAAACCGGCGAACTATATTGTGGGAAAATATCTGTACCCGACACATATTCCTTTATTTATTAACTATAAAACGTTTTAAATTAAAATAAGGCACTAAAAACTGAAAAAAAACACAAAACTACAACGTGAACACAGGAATTAAATTATAACATGACAGCGAACCGACTCGACTGGACCGACTGTCGACTGTGGCCGACTGTTGCATGATGGTAGCTTGCTGGTTGCATACTCTGATTCTCGCATTGGCGGCGTTAAATAGAGATTTAATATAATATCGAAAAAAAATTTTTTTCGCTTTATAAATAAGTTTGGAAATTTTTTGAAAGGAAATTCTGTTAATTATTATTTTTTTCTATCCCCTCTTAAAATATTTGTACTTAGTCATAGTTAACCCTGTATATATATATATATATATATATATATATTTTTAAGTGCCTGCATCTTATGTCAATTTATCAAAACCATCAAAGAAGAAATGAACTAAATCAGGTGGTTTTAGACACATACAAATGCAATAACACTATGAGCGTGGAGAATATTTTCGAACTCAATAGACACTTGTACATATAATTAACATTAAGTTACTAGTACGGATAAAATCACAAGCAATTACTTTAAACCATGTTCCAGACTATTATATCAGTGTAAAGCCATTCGCACTCACCACTTTGCAAATATTACACTGTAGCTAATTTCACTGCAAATACGGTACATCCCACATAACAAGCTAAGCAGGTCCCTGGTATTAACTCACAAAGAGCAGGTTCTCTGGAGATATATACAAAGGTTGCCTGTTCAAAGAGACTATGTAGGTTCTTAATAAACACGGTAATCTTAATACAACACCTTCACATAATTTATATTTTAGTCACGAAATGCTGACTATAAGGAAAACGTATCAGTGCACCTGACAGTGTATTAAAAATTTTCATCCCACTTCTGATTTCAGAATACGCGGTACACAGTAAAAGGGTAGGTACAAAGTTATATCGACATTTTATTCGTTTCATGATTATTTTACGTTACAATGCTAATGACTATCTTAATAGTTATTTACGCAATACGTGAGATATAGACATTATTACCGTACGCATGTGAAATTTGTACGACAAAGTCTTGGACTGAGCCATATGATTATATGACATAAGTGCGGTATCATTGTAGTATCTTACGTATTGGGTACAACGTTTTATCTACAACTGTCGAAATTATTAGTAATAATAATTATATAAAATAATGCATTTTTTGTATCATTTTTAGGACAATAAATGAAATTTTAAGTAGTAAAACGAAAAATGGAACATACAATGAAGTAAAAGTCCTAGAACTTTAAATAAATTTCTATGGTAACCCATGTATTACGTCATATTATTGAGAATAATATGTTCTGACATTCCAGAAACGTACGAATTTTTAAGTAAAAAGTGATTGACAGCTCAAAACGCAACAGCAAAAATATTAAAGTAAAGTATATTTATTCCAAAAGATAATAAAATTACATAGGAAACGTCATAAATTACATACAAGTATATAAAACAGTAAGACATCACGTATATAAATAAACAATTAAAAACGTGGAACAAAATAAATAAAACTAGGCACAACCTACCTATTCTCATAAAAATCTTGCATTAAATATGGACACATTTCTACAATAAAATCGTTTACTTGTTGCTTAAATACATTTAAACTATTAATGGTTTTGAAATGTTGTAGAAGACTGTTAAATAATTTTCTACCAACTATGGATATTTAGGCAGCGATGAGGTAAATAGAAATCTGATTTATATCTGGTATGATAAGAATGAATATCACTATTAATTATATATTTATGTTTATCTTTAAAAACTAATGTGAGTAAATCCATAATATACACGCCATACAGTCCATACACTGTATCAACAGTTTCAATTTACTAAACAATTCACAACATAAAGAACGCTGAGGAGTACTCGTAATACAAAATAATCCTTTTTTGAGAAGTACAAACTAACGCTAACGATTTCTTTCAAATTTCTTATCTGATGAGACTTTGAATTTAGTAACTTACAAATACTGAAACAGTGACTCTTATATGACAAATATGACTACAAGGAAGTTTATATTATCATAATTTTGTATATTACAGCTGTTAATAGATATGTTTAAATGTAGCATAGTAATATTTGGTCTAGTATGAAAAGAGACATATTTAGTTTTATTTGTATTAAATAATAGTGACTGGTCGCCAGACCAAGTGAAGGAGAGATTTAGAAAATGCACTTGAAATCAATTAATTAAGAACAATAATGTAGAGTCATTTGCATAAAGATAAGTAAATATATCAGACAAAATAAGAGGAGGATCATTAATATATAATAAAAACAATATTGGCCCTTGTGGCACTCCATTTCTAGTAATATCTGAATTGGACACAGCTGTGTTTCCTTTATTCACAATTTAACAAATTGATTTCTATTACTTAAGTAGGAAGTAAACCAATCATGTGCGTTACCTATCACACAATATTTATAGAGTTTATCTTTCAAAATACCATGTTGGTATAAATACTGTTGGCTATGTGTCAAACAGATTATTACACGATTTCTTAAACTGCTAATCCAAATGCGTATAACGGGACTGTTTTCCGCAATCAACAAACTCTCTTTTAATCGATTGTGAGACAGATTATTGGAGTATAAAAAGACGTGGTGGCTTGTAAGTCTAATTTTATCGCTGAAGGCTACATCATAACTCCTATTGAAAACAAAAAACGAACACTTATGAAAATTCTAAGCGAAAGCGAGAATATTCCCTTGGAAGTCGAAAATATTCCCTCAACATCCAAAGTTATTTCATCAACATTTAAAAATTATGTGCTCACTCAAAATATTTTACTTTTAAACTGACAATTTTACCTATTGTTTTAATGCCGTAAAGGTTATTTATGTAAAGTAAAAATAAAAGTGGACCAAGTATTGTCCCCTGTGGTATTCCATATTCTGTAGTTCCAAAGTTACTCATTTATTTCCACACACTGCTTTCTGTTTGTTAGATAACTGCGAATTAAATAAAGTGCAGTCCCTCTAATTCCAATATCCTCTAAATTTTCTAATAGTAACATATGACTAATAGTGTCAAAAGCCTTAGCTAGGTCTAAAAATATACAGAGGGAAGACTTTGAATTATCTAATGTTTCATATACATATTTGGTGAGTAATTCAATTGCGTTTTCAGTAGATAAAACCAAAGTGTTGCGGCGAAAGAATATTATTTATGATAAGAAATTTAAAAATTCTAATTTTCAGCAACTTTTCAAATATTTTTGCTATATTTTAAATTAAAGAAATTGGTCTATAATTTAATAGTAGGTTTTTATCACGCCCTTTGTACATGGGTTTAATTATAGATATTTTAAAAACATCGGGACAAATTCCTAGACTAAACGATTTATTTATTAAATAAGTCAGTGGTACAGAAATATTTCTAGCTATGGCTTTAAGAGTTTCTGATTTTATTTGATCACACCCAGACATAGAGATACTTCTAAAATATAAATAACAGCCAATATATATTAGCAAGCAATACTTGATACTTTCTATTCAAAGGAATTAGCAGTTTATAGGCAAAATCAGAACAATTTATTGTTATTATTAATCAATTGTCTTTTAATTACAAAATTATTATTCTTTATAATCCACTACTGTTCATATCTACAATCATTATCATTAAATCATCCCTCTGATTTTTTCTGTTCATTAAAATATTGTAATAACTTTGATTTTGTGGACTGCATATCTCTATTTTGGTCTCCGAATCCTTAACTTTCATCATTTGTATCTTTCCATTCATTACAATTACAAGAAATTGTTTACATCATCCCTCTGATGATGATACATCAATTAATCATTTGGCTGAGATGGACTGTTCGAACAAAAATAACCCCGAAGAATTGTGGTATAGTGGAGAATTATTTAAAATGTCTCAGGAAAAAAAGACACTATGGCAAAGATACAAGCGGTCCAATTATTTAGGCAACCATCACCTACATCGAAATTTCGGTAATATACTAGCAGGACAGTTAAAACGTGCAAGGTCATTGTTATTTTTTGCTTAACAATGGTGACATACCACTGCATCAACATGGTTTTCTGAATGGTCGATCAGTTCTTACCAATTTGCTTCAAGCTATTAATTCTTGGACCTTATGTGTAGACAATAGATGTTTTGTATTTGGACTTTTTTTCTCGAGTTTTCAATAAAGTGCGGCAGGTGCAATTATTAAAATAAACTTGAACACTGTGGTGTGCGTGGTAAACTGTTAAACTGGATAAAATGGGTTTTGAAAGATCGTCAACTTATAGTTCTGTATCTAGAATGTTTCCGATCTAACGAATACGTATAAGTATTATCATATGCAGATGATCTTAAACTATTTTCATCGCCATCTCTTCACTTACAAGATACTATATATTATTAGCAATTGGTGTTTCGAATGGTGCATACCTCTAAATCCTTCTAAGTGATGTGTACTCCATATGTCTAGAACTAGTTTTAAGGTAGTATACAATGTAGGTGACACAGAATAGTCTAGCGTTTCACAAGAAAACGATCTCGTAATTATTACAATGGAAAATATGTCAAGTTGCCAAGGCAGTGAAGAAATGTAATCAATTAATTTTTATGATCAGCAAATCTTTCAGTAGCCTTAGCCCGGATATATTTTTGAAATTATCTAAATCATACATTTGTCTCCATTTGGAGATCGCGGTGGCTATATGGTATCCCCTATTAAAGCAAGACATCGCAAAACCGAATCCTTAATGATCACAGAAGGACCACCAAACTTTCGATTGGTCTTAAATATCTTAAGACCTTATTACAGCTTATAGAATACTGCATAGCGAACTGTACTGCCACAGGTGATTTTTGACTTAAACCCTGACCCCCGTCTTATAGGTAATTCAACTAATTCAAACCTAAAAAGGAAAGCTTTCGTACATTTTCTACCCAGCAGGATATTCGATCTATCTATACAAACTATCAGATAATGTTCACCTTAACCAGCATTCAATGTGATTGATCTCTTATGAGTTTGTTTTCAAATATTTATATTGTATTTATGTATATTGTACATTGATTTATTCCGTTTTTTTATTTATTGGTTTCACTATGTTATCAGCCATTTGTAGGATGCATTTTTTTTATTCTTAGAGCATGACAAGCTTCAGCACTAATTATTTGTCAATAATATTCGACTCAGAATAGATTACTGAAAAAATAGCACCCCCCATTAGCAGGGCGGAATTTATGTAGTCGTAAATAAAGTGCGTAGGTAATATTTTATAAACGGGCCGTGTCGGCTTGGCGGAGCTGATTTACATATAAGGTTTATGTAGAAAATAAACATGATGCTCTGAATAGAGGCTCTTGCGTAACCAGCGAGCGGTATGATAATAACCAGAGATGTCGCCTTGGGTTAGCTGGTGTTCGGTATAAAAAAATAAAAGGGCTGCGACGCTTGCAGATATAATGGCTTTCCGGAGCTGCCATTTATTATAGAACGATGACGATTTTCAGAAAGAAAAATTATATTTTCCCAAGAACGCTCTACAGGGTATTTTCCCAAAAGTCAACGTGATTAATACAGGAAGAACTTTTTTCTCTCCGGTCTGCACCATTTACTCTGATCAAACTAGATAATTTCTTACAACTGTAATAACAACAATAATAGTAACTTGATTACAAAAAGGGATATACGAATTCAGACACAATTCCTCAAAACAGACCAAGCTTTACTTTTACATAAGGTTGAGGCTTATAGGTTCCATGACCTTTTGCTTGAGCTGTTTAAATCATATCTATCCAGTCGCCTGCAATATGTTACCTACAATAGATTTACTACTAATCGTTATCTTAATACTTCTGGGGTACCCCAGGGATCTAATCTGGGCCCTCCGCTTTTTTTCTTTTTGTTAACGATATTACCGCCGTACTTTACTGCCATAAATTATTACATGCAGATAATTTAAAAATGGTGTTCTTTGTAAAAAAGGGCTGTGGCCCTTACAGAAATAATGGCTTTCCGGAGCTGTCAATTATCACACCTCATGGAATTGGGTGTGAAGGTAAATTACTTTTTTTAAATTTTATTTTTTTCATTTCTCTTTAGATAATGTTAAACATTCCTAATATAGGTAGTTTTCGCTGCATAAAATATTTTTGCAAAATACAAATGAGTAATAGTTATTTTCCTAACCAGTGCGGAAAGATACACTTTTCCGCACGGAACTGACGTCAAGTGCAGAAAACACACTTTCCGCATGAGTGAAGAACAAACATTTTTTGTACAAGCTCATGAACATTCTTAGATCTGTATTAATACTAACGAAAACAAAAGCAACAGAATGAATAGAAATAAATTGGAATAAGAGAAGTATTATTTTCTTATTATTTGTGATAATAATTGTAAACGTACAGTTAAACGCGTTATGTAAATTAATTAAGTCAACATGTAGGTTGAAGTTAGCTTCTTCTTGGAAAAAGATGACTCTAATACGGGGAACAAATGTTGGGAAGAAGTTTTTTCATAAACAGGCATCAAATCGTGACTGATGACTGATAGTATATCTGGGCAAAACGTTAATGGCTGTACATTGCAGTGTTCAAATGAACAATTTTGTTGGTAATTTCTTTTTCCGATTAGTAGACAGTATTTTTATAAAGGCAGTTATTTTATGAAATTTACCAATATCCATATCTTGTTTAACTTTACAGAAACTTATAAAATAAAATGAAAGTATTGCTTCCCATATCTTTCTTTTGACGTCACGGATAACAAATTCAAACTTGCTTCATTAGCTACTACTAAAATTTTATCAGGATGTTTTCATCTGATGAATTCATTGTCCATTTCATAATATCCAAAATACAGATCAAAATTTACTTGTCTATCTTTATGAGGAAACACGACCTACCTAAATTTGTCTGAACTAAAATGCATGTGATAAAGACGTTAAATACGCAGGCATGTATTAGTGTTTTAAATTAATATGCCATCTCTCCCTGATTTACTCTATATTTTACTCAGTGCACTTTATTATGCAGTAAAATAAAGGCACTCATATTCTGAACACTGTATAGGGGAGTATTCTTCCAGTATTTTAACATCATTAATCATTTACTATGAAAAATGCAGCGAGTGTTTCGGCACATTTTCTTTCAGATAACTGACAAGTGCCTCCGAAATTGCATTGTTTCCGTTTAGAACAAATTTTAGATAATTCAACAATGTAATCATCCACAAACCACCGCCAGCACGAGGCACAGAATGTGATTTATAATTAAATAGAATAAGGCGATGCCGCCTCCGGGGAGGTATTAATTTTACTAGGATGTCTTAACTGCCATCTCAGGAGGTAATGAATTTGCACCACCTACCGTATGCAAGGGCGAAATGTGGAACGGCGGCGGAAGGTCAAAAGGTAACGGCAGTTATTTGTTGTACGCGGGTTGGGAACGGTTGAGAGTATCAGTGTTTATTGTTTCGAGAGCTGTGCGTTTTGTGGAAATGTCTTGTCTGGTTTTTATCATGTAACCGTCACGGCGGTTGGCCAAACAAACTCCGAAGCTTTTTATCATAGCCTGGTTTACCAATAATACAACGACTGACACGGAAAACAAGGAATCCCCAATTTTGTTATTATTTGCTGTTTCTTAATATAGATATCGACCAATTTTTGATATAATTATGATTTGTAAACACCTATAATACGTGGGGGTAGACATACGAGCAAGAATTAATTTTAATTTGTAAAATTATAACTCATACAATACTTATACAGTATGCGCCAAAAGTATGGAATAAATTCAATAAAAACGAAACAATTATTTTTTGGGAAAAATCCTCGAACAGGTCGATTTTTAATTTAAAAAATACATATTTCAGAGTAAAATGCGATTTTCAAATGTCATTTGTTTTCGAGTAATGACGTCATCGATTTTTTTTAAATGGCAACACCATATTTTTTTCCCTGATTCTGAAAGATGGTTTAATTCTCTATCAGACAGTACTAAAATTTTGCCCTCTTACATAGGAAAGTTTTCGAGTAAATGACGATTGAATGTTAGAAAACGTAAATAAATTAAAATAAAGCAAAAACGTTATCAAGTTTAGTTTTTCGAATTCCATAGTTCTTTTATGGATCACGTAGGTGAAAATCTTTGCAAAGTGTCATTGTCACACCGACTTTCTAATAAGTATTGTAAGCGACAGAAATTATTATTCAATTTAAAGTATTATGGCACATTTAACTGTTACTAAAGGAACTGAAATTTAAATTCTTATCGGATGCGGGAATATGACTATAACTCAGCAGGAAGTTTGCAATTTATTTAATGAAAAATATCCAGTTCGCTCTATCAGCCAATCAACAGCCAGTAACGTAGAGTGTAAATTTAAAGAAACTGGCAATGTTGTAATTATTCCAAAACCTGGACGTCCAAGTATTAATGAAAATCAGAAACAGAACATTTTGATAAGTATGGTGGATAATCCTCATAATTTTTCACGATTGGTTGCATTAAACAATGACACTAGTCAGAGCACGGTGCTACGTATCTTGAGGAAGGAAAAATATCATCCCTACAAAATTCAACTTGTGCAGGAACTCAATGAAGATGATCCCGATCGCCGCTTACACTTTTGCGAAATTCTAATGGATTTATGTCAAGGAAACAGAAATTTACACCGGCGAATACTTTTTTCAGGTGAGGCCACATTTTGTCTGAATGGAACAGTAAACCGTCAAACTTGCAGATATTGGAGTCGGGAAAATCCTCATTGGATGGCAGAGGCATATACCCAACACCCTCAGAAATTAAATGTGTGGGCTGGAATAGTTGACGACAGAATAGTAGGGTCTTTCTTCTTTGAAGGAACCCTTACAGGACAAAGATATTTAGAGTTTCTAGAAAATGACCTTGTTCCAGTCCTTGCAGTAATTTTTCCTAACGATAATGACCCTGACATTCCTGACGATACCATATGGTTTTAGCAAGACGGTGCACCTCCGCACTATGCGCGCCCTGTACTTGATTTTTTGGACAACTGTTTTCCTGGGAGGTGGATCGGCAGACGCGGACCGATAGAGTGGCCTGCAAGATGGCCAGATCTTACTCTTGACTATTTTTTATGGGGATACTTGAAGTCAAAAGTGTACATTAATAAACCACGTAATTTAGAAGAACTTCAAAATCGCATTCGGGACGAAACAGGCAGAGTTACCCCAGAAATCATTCAGAATGTGCAAGAAGAATTTCTTCACAGACTTGCGCACTGTCAAGAAGATGGTGGATGGCAATTCGAACATTTAATTTAAGTATAAAATTTAATCAATTGTATTTTATTTTACATACCTCAGAATTGTTACTTTTTTATAGATAAAATTTACGTTTTCTAATATAGAATCGCCATTTACTCGAAAACTTTCCTATGTAAGAGGGCAAAATTTTAGTACTGTCTGATAGAGAATTAAACGATCTTTCAGAATCAAGGAAAAAATATGGTGTTGCCATTTAAAAAAAAATCGATGACGTTATTACTCGAAAACAAATGACATTTGAAAATCGCATTTTACGCTAAAATATGTATTTCTTAAATTAAAAATCGACCTGTTCGAGGATTTTTCCCAAAAAATAATTGTTTCGTTTTTATTGAATTTATTCCATACTTTTGGCGCATACTGTATATGTAAGCGATTTTTTTAAACAAAAATATGTAACGGCTGTAATTACTAAACTAAAGTTCGAGATCCACAAAACGGTTTATAATTGGTCTGACATCACAAGCACTCTGTAACCGCACTTATCCTTCAAGGGTAGTCAATCATAATAATTGGTGATAGTGGAGCGCGGACTTTAACAGGACCGTAGTCAGTGTACGAATAAACATATTAAGAATTTTACAGAAAATATGTCGTAACATAGTACTATTACTAAAAAGTAAGGTTAAGTCGAAAATAAAATATCTGTATAAATTAAGATAACACGTAAAAATGACAAAACGTACCTGACAAAGTTTAGTGTTGATACAAGGTGTCCATGGCATATTGGTTCGTCGTTAAAATATATTACGTAATTTTCTGTAGCGAAACGGCGACGTTTATCTCTAAATATTCATTTGTGTAGGGAAAATGACCGTTCAACTTCTACTGTTGACAACGGACAGTATGAAAAATTGTTGAGGCATAAACTATGTATTAATGCATTTGAAGGTAATTTCTAATATGTAGGTAATAGCTAAAACTTTACATTTGCTTTCCAAAAAGATGCATCCTGGATGTTTTCCAATAAGTTTTGAATTTTTTTAATGTACTACTGACTGGGTTTATTTTATTGAAATCGTAGCTATACATTTTTTCATCATTACGTCAAATTGTTCATTTAGGGATAGTCTATGTGATTCCAATTTCCTTATTACACTAACTAAGAAACTAAAGTATATATTAATGTAATGTATGTCATCGTGAATATTTTGGTCCTTCAGTACGTCCTGCAGTGTGTGTATAGCGCTGCTGTCATTAAGATTAACTCTACAAATAACACATTTTATACCATCGAAATGTTTACCATAATACGCTACGGTGTCTAACCGAGTACCCCATCTAGTTATAACTGGTTGGGGAAGTAGAAGTATGCCTGGTAAAGCCTCCCTAAAAACGTTCCTTCTTATAGGCGCCTTAACGAAAGCTTTTTTGACAGTTGATGTGCTGGGATTGCGTATCTACCTCATAATTATGGAAGTATTGAAAAATGACAACGCTTTGCCAGAAAAACATGTGAAGTTTCAGCAAGATGGTGCTCCCCCACATTATCCTGTAGTTGCGCGTGATTTTTTTAATTAAAACTTTCCAAATCATTGGATATGACGCAAAGGTTTAATTGAGTGGTCTCCCAGATCGTCAGAACTAACGCCCTTAGAATTTTTTCTATGAAGTCGAAAATTTATGCAATACGATGTGCTTCGAGGAGCTTTGTCGGCGAATTGTTGAAGAATGTCCTCGGATAGAAATGGAGCAAAGATTTTATTATTGCATGGAAGCGACGGGAAACCAATTTGATAAGGGTGCCATTTAAATTTTAAAAGTATTTTACGCCCCTTCCTAAGGAATAGCTTCCAAGGCACCAAACCTTAACCTGAAAAAAAAAATCTCTCTAAATGTCTGGCACGAATAAATTTACAAATTTTCAAAAATGAAGTATTTTGTGTGGCCCATCTCGATTTGGGATCATCCTAAAAAATTATGAAAGTGCTTGTAAAATACAATCCTGAATTTACTGCTTAGTTGAAATTTGCAAAATTTATGTATTTTCAATACTATATAAGTAGACATCCAGGACAGCACAATGATCAGGTTACCTTTCCAGGGCCTGCTATGATTTTTTTCTAGTGATTTTTTGAAATATTATATTACAGATTGTTTATTAGATATAACATTGGATAATTAGTGCCCTATAAAAAATATATATCCAAAATTAAGTAAGAACATACGGCATTAAATGTACAATTGTTAATGAACATATTATATAATACATGTCAATACATTGCTGAGCGTCTTGACCGATGCGGTCAGGTTGATGTTGGTTACATTGACTTCTCTAAGGCGTTCGATAGTCTGGACCACGGAATCTTATTAGAAAAGTTATCAACGTTTGATCTCAGAGTGCCTATTATATATTTATTGGAGTTCTATCTGTATGACAGATATCAATTTATTAAATTCCGTGGGTGCAGGTCTGAAAAGTCTTTAGAGGTCAGGTGTCCCACAAGGATCAATATTGGGTCTTCTCATGTTTATAATGTTTATAAACAATATAACTTTGAATGTTGACCAGGTGTGTTGTTTATTGTATACAGATGATTTAAAGTTAATCACCGAGATTACATGTGAATCAAATTGTGTTGACTGCTGACTGAAAAATGCGTTAAATGTAATATCTCTTTGGTGTGACAAAGTGCCTCTAAATGCAGATAAATGCCAAGTAATGAGTTTACACGTAAACTAATCCCATCGACTGCGATTACAACCTTGATAATTCTGTGTTGCGAAGGCCAGAGTATATGAAAGATCTTGGTCTTGTTTTTGATGCTAAATTAAATTTTAAATAGCACGTTAAGGACGTTACATAGTCTGCTCATAAATCTTTAGGTTTCATTTTACGTTGTTCTAAGGGTTTTCATGACACACATTCTACTAAACTACTTTTTTTATGTTTTGTTAGGTCAAAGCTTGAACGTATCGATTGGCTGGTGTCATATTTATAACTTGCATATTGGATCATTAGAAAGAATTCAGAGATAATTTTTAAAGACGATTGCATTCAAACTAGATGGTATATATCCAGAAAGCGGTTTCCCTCACAATATTTTACTTGAACGCTTTCATTTTAATGAGCTGAAAACGTGTAGCGAGGCACATCAGGTTATCTTTTTACATAAAATAGTAAATAGCTTAATTGATTGCACTTGGTTACTGAATAAAATTCAATTTAAAGCTCTAAGACTCGCATCTCGTGGAAATAATATATTTAAGTTACCTGACACAAGAACTAATATCATGAAAGCGTCTCCATTATATCGGATGTTTGCGTGTTATTCTAATATAGAGGGAGTTTAGATATATTCTCTTGCAAAACTGATCAGATTAAAAAGCATATCTTAGTTGCTAAGTAATAATTTTGTATTATACATACATTGTGTCTACTACATTTGTTGTTATAATGTTATATTTGAATGTTTGAAATTTATATTAACCGTTGTTTTAACTGTTTATTTTTTTTACTTATATTTATATGTTTCGTATTTCTTTCTCACATGGTATGTGCATTTTGTATCATGAATTTTATCTTGTATCCGATAATTGGCCATTTGCCTGTTGGATATTTAAATACAATGAATAAATAAATATAAAGTAAATTAGTAAACGAGATCAATATTAGTTCTATCTGAGGCCCTTTTTCCATAATAATAATAATAAAGGAGTAGCCGATCAAACAAAAAAATCTAAATTGAACAGATTTTCTGGAATAACATGGAATTGTTAGACATATACAACGTGCCTCGAAATTAATAAAACACAGATCAAGAGTAGATTCCTTACATCAATATAATGCGATTAAGCCAAACTTTGATTTCAAAATACCCCAAATACTGAATTCCATGAAGTTTAAATCTGAGCTTCGTGCGGTCCATGAAAACGTGCTGCCGCGACCTATCCACCGTTGCCGAAATTGTGCGTTAAGGTACCCTGTATAAAAAAATGGGGAGGAGTACGTTTTTGCATAAAAAACATATTGTGTTTCACATTTAATGGTAAATCATCAATAAGTTCCTCAAAATCATGTTCTAAGAAATGTAAGTACAGGGCCCAACACATGATTTCCAACAATATAAATACAAATGTTTATCTTAAATTCATGTTGGAAATGACATTCTCTTAATACATGCGGGTTTTCATTATCATGTTTATTTCTGAAGTTGAAAACGCACCGACGAAAAAATGTGACTTCGTCTGTAAACAGCACCTTTCTTAAAAAGTGTGAATCATCATTGTGCCGGTCTAAGAATCGAAGACAAAATTGTTCCCTATCTGGAAAATCTGCAGGTAGTAAATTCTGCACTAGGTTAAAGTGATACGGGTACAGTTTTTCATTATGAAATAATCTATGATTAGATGATTTAGGTACCACTATAGCCGCAGACATTCGTCGTAAAGTTATTTCAAGATTTTCTGTACACGAAGAAAAATATCCTCCTCTTGTTCTGGAGTAACAGTGGTTGGACGGCCAGAATCTCGTCTTTTGGGACGAAACGATCCAGAATTTCCTAACCGGTTTTAAATAATTTGTGATTTGGTTGTAATCTGTTTGGGTAACTTTCTAAATACCTGCGACACGCAACATACCATACCTCGCATTTCTTCATTAGAAAATAAATTATGGCGAGACATATTTCACGCGATATTATTAATTGTAAACAAAAACTTAAATGAATACACTATTTAACATAAGTTACTTGTCAATCAGCTAAAATTGTCAATAGTACAATTTGTTTTCAAATAACCAAAGCTTACTATGACAGTTTTACGTAAGTAACTACAAACTTATTTTATTTTATTGCATTCAATAGAAAAATAAGAAATAAATCAAAAATGGTTAAATTTATCGACATAAAACAAGTATACCTTATTTGTGAAAAATAGATAGGAGAATAATACTTTTCTATTAAAATTTTCGTACACACACTGATAAAAAAGTTATAACCAGTGTTTATCCACCAAGAGTACACTTCGTAGCGCCTTCAAGCGTGTACAGCAAAATTAAGTACGGATTCGTTTTTCTCATCCCAGAAAACCCCCTAAACCAAATTTTCTAAAGAACCATTCGAAAACTTTCTAAGAATTTTAAGAATTTCGAATTCAAAATTTAAACTTTAACGCCCTGTAACTTTTTTATTAGCCACAAATGGACCGAGGTAAGTTTGGCTTAATCGCATTATTTTGATGTAAGGAATCTACTTTTGCTCTGCGTCCCATTAATTTCGGGACACCCTGTATAACGCTATTTGGTTTTTCTGAAGTTTTTTTGTAGTCTAACTACAAGTACACTACATACAAGAACTCTACTTGTGTATAAAAGGTCATGAAATGCTTTTTTAGATATTACTTACATGTTTTACTACCTACACAGTTTCCTACAAATATTAAGCTAAATAGCTGTTTGTTTTTACTACTATAATACTATTTGTTCAACAGCCATATTTAGATTAGTTTCTCTCTTTGTTAACCCAGGCGCCTTCGCCAAAACTTTGACTTTTAACTGAATTACATTACATTTTAATACAATTACGTTAAAATTATTTACAACTATGATACTGCCAGTAATAATAATATGAATATTTCATTATTAAATTTAGTAAAAAATCAGACAGTGAATCTTCGGACTGGGTATTGAAAATATACCTATATAGGGTGTTTCAACAAGACAGCAATATAACTAGGTCTGATAGAACATTGAAAAATAAGTGGGGTTTGCTTAATAAACGTATGTTCTAGATCCATTCATTTCTGGGATACAGGGCGTTAAAGAAAATTTAATAAAATCGAATATAATTTTATTCATTTTATTTTTATTTTTTATTTTATTTTATTTAATACATCACTCAACAGAAAATTCAATTATAGGGTGATTAAAACAACAAATACTAGAAAAGTGACCAATACAAAAAAAAGAGAAGAATTAATTACTAAACTAAAACTATTACATATAAGTAATAAACAAATCGGACCCAAAAAAACGAAAATTGAAAATTTAAACTTGAAAAACATTCTTAATTACATTAATACTACAGGTAAATATATCAGTTCTATATAACAAATCGTCGCAAGTTAAACACATTTTAAATAAAGGTGAAAATTTTAATAAATTCGTTCTGGCCCTCGGCAAGGAAAACAAACGGCTACTACATGTTGCCTGATTGGATATTTGAAAATGGATTAATGACAAAAAATCTGGACAATTACACACATTATGGAAAATTTTATAAAGAAACATGACCGAATGCATATTTCTACGTTGTTCCAGACTGCACACTTTAAATCTATCAAGTAAAATCTCGTGATATATCACAGTGCACTTGCTAGCATTGAGAGATAGATTGTTAATGATACACCAATCACGAAGACGATTTAGGGAATGCTGTAAGTTAACACAGTCATCAACGCTAGCAACATCACTATAAATTTTTAAATCATCTGCATACAAGAGATAATTGCAATCAAGATTCTGAACTATGTCATTAATATGAACAACAAATAATAAAGGTCCTAAAATGGATCCCTGAGGAACACCCGAATTTCTTTAAAGAACAACAGATTCGATTAAAATTTGACACAAGTGCGATTTTAATGATGCCGAATGCGTTTCTCCTTAACATTTTATTCTCCAAATTCTCTATGTTGCGTTTTTTCATTCTATAGCCTAGTCTCTAATCTATATTATGTAAAATTACATTTTACACAAAAAGATGCTCTTAGTAAATTTGTTAATAATGCACCGTTTTCGAGTAAAATGCAAGAAATTGTGGTTAAGTCAACAAGAAGATTTCTGTAATAGTATTTATTTATCAAGTGTGTATATGTCAAACGCCGAATGTTTCCATTTATATGTCATATGTTGTACAACAGAAATTGCCTTCTACTATGTACAAAGAACACTCTAATAACACCAGCGTATTTTGGTCTTATATATATATATATATATATATATATATATATATCCAAAATTTAATTATTAAGCACATTTCATTATTACTCATATCCAAAATTTAATTATTAAGCACATTTCATTTATTTTTCAATATTCTGTCAGCCCTAACCACATTGCCATGTCTTTTTAAAACACCCTGAATATTTCTTCAAGGAATATCATATAGATACGACATAAATTCTTTCTACTAATATTTTTTCTAGTTTCACTTTGCGTTATTCCATTATGTACTCAGTTTTAGCTTCTTTTAATGCACACTAAAAGCCTTGGCCATGAGCTAGAACCAGGTGCTATAGTAACTTGAGAGCTACTTTCGTCCTTCGATATTTATATATTTTTGCCACCTCCATTTCACACCAGGAACTAAGGAATTTAAGAAGAATATTAAGATGTTTAATGCTCTAGACAAGTATACAGTACGAATGCGCAAAATTTAATTTAAAACACATTTTACTCTTGTTAAATTTTTAAAAAAAAAAGTTTTTCAAGAAATATTACATCAATTAAAACAAGATTTAACTAGTATAATAGTAAAGTAAAAAGTAGGTTTTTGTCTTTAAAATTTGACAGTTAGTAATACAATTATTTTATTTCTGCTACTATTTGTTGTTGAAAATGGCTGAAAAAACATTCAGCCAACAAGTTGACATGTTACTTGTGGTAGGTTTCTGTGAAGAAAACTGTAGAAAAGCATGGAAGAATATCGTAGGAGATTTCCAAATCGGGTGATTCCCCATAAATAAATATTTTATAATAATGAAAGACTATTCGAGAGACAGAAAAGTTTTTCAGTTATGTTCGAGAATGTCCTATTGTTATAAGAATACACAGAAAATATTTTGCAAACAGTTATAGATGAACCTCAAAGAAGTACTAAAGTTTTTTTCTCGAGAAACAGAAGTCTTGAACGAAATCTACTACATCCGTATAATATTCAAAAAGTGCAAGAGCTCAAGATTTGGATCGACAAGTGACCTTTCACGAGTTTTTTCACAAGAAAATTCTTTTCACTGATGAAGCTTGTTTCACTCGAAGAGGAATTACAAATGTTCACAATTTTCATGAATATCGCTATGTAAACCCCTATGCAGTAACTCCTAGACTATTTGATTGGATCAGTCATTTTGCCAAATCTGCAAAATCCTCTCCCTAATTTAATCGAAAATTTACCATTGCAACTTAGACATTTTAGTGCTACTGTTAAAGACTTTTTCAATTTGAAGTTTCCAAATGAATGGTTAGAACGAGGAAATATTTATCCTCTAAATTGGACACCACGATCGCCAGACCTCAACAAATGTGGTTATGTTCTTTGAGGAACATTGAAGGATTTTGTTTATTCCTCGCCAATTAAATCCCGAGGAGATTTGCTGAATCGTATTACGAATAAATGTAATCATCAGTAAGTGAAATCATTATCTATTATAATAAATTTCAATTTCCTGCAAAGAGTAAATTTAAATACAAAACCTACTATTGACGTCTTAATTTCTTCTAGTAAACATTATGAAAATCTTGTTTCAATTAATACACAAAATTAACCGTTTCCGAGAAAAACTACATTAAACATTCACGTGTGTTAAATGAACAGCAGCTCACTCGAACTCATTTTCAAAATTAACAAAACACGTCTTGAAAACAAGAACGTAGATACAAAGGTACACTAGTGATACGTGTATAAAATTAAATAAAAATCAGTACACTTACAAAAAAGTTAGTAAAAGAAAATCTTAAAAAAATCACCCTGTAACCCAGTTAATTTCGTGTTTTGGAAACAATGTTATAGGACCAGGGGCATTAATTTTTCGTGTAGAATCACTTCCCGAAATATTGACGCGTCATTTCTGAACACTGTATAGACTTTTTGTCTTATTTTTGGGTCTAAAGAATGCAATTTTTATAGTACTACTTTTAGAATCACCTTGTATATAGTAATTACTTTGCATGAGTCTCATAATAACTGTTATAAACATCGACTACCAAACAATATGATATTCGGGTGTTGATATGACGATTGTGCATTGCCATCACCTGCATAGTTCCTCTTAGAGACTAAATCGTTTTTATGACAGATGTAAATATATTATTTATACAGGGTGATACAGACCTTATCTAAAAGAATTTGGGAATAGAAGCCTCTTGAAAAATAGCCCAACAAACATTTAAAGTTAAAATTACGTTAACTTGACCTCTGAATTGGTCAAAAACTTTTCATGACCAATTCCGCATAAGGAAAGTTTACCTATATTCGTTGGCCTTTTTCCTTATGTGGGGAAAAAAACTAAAGTAATATGGAAATTAATAATTGGTCGGCAAGGATTTTATTCCAATAAGATAATTGGACCTAAAAGAAATACGGATCAATTTTATGTTAAAATTTCAACACATTATTACCAAAATATACCCTAATTATGCCCTTTATAGGACCTACTTTTGCTAGGAGAAAGAAAGAGTATAAGTCAGGCTACAAAGCTACAAGTAGAGTAGGAGTTAGTATATGAGTATTTATAGATATTTAGATTTTAATATAATATAAAGTCTGTATTTTTGGTTCCTATTCAATAAATTGTACAACCCAGGACATATTTTCGTATAATGTGATGACCAAACTTTCATAAAAATAACGCGCCTTATAAATATACATTTTAACTATTGCTTCTTAATAATATTATTATTCTGAAAAATAACCTAAAATAAAAACTGGATGTATTTCGTGATAAAATGTGTTTAATAATTTTTCGTCATATATATATTAAATAATATTATCTGTATTAACGTAATTTTAATGAGAAATTAGAAATAATAAACAAAACATCTAGCATTTGTTACAACATGGCCGCTCAAATAAAATCAACTTTGAAGTCAGTTTGTCTCAAGTTTAACCTATAGGGCAGATTGCCTATACCAATGTTGACGTCACAGCAAAATATTAACTTTGTGGTTGAAATTTCCTCCAAATAAAGACATTTTATTACCAACTAAATTATTACTAGGTACCTACATATAAAATTCTACTCTTGGATTTATTTGTGATTGAAAATTCAAATTAAAGCCAATAATATTATGTGTGTGTAATAACAAAAACAAAATAAATATTTTGGAACGGAATTCAATTCAAATTTTAATTCACATGCATTACTGAATTCGTTTGAGACGATAACAGTGTTATTATATGGAATACTTATGATGTGTTTATCGATATATTATCATTATTTTGATTTATATAATCTGCAGCGTTGGATTCGATTTTGGTAGGCGAAATATGAACCAAATAATTATTTTTTACAATTCTGAAATTTTGTGTGGTAAGCCACCTGTTGGGCTTTATCTTTTGATTTACTCGTACGACAGAAGTAGGTTTTTCTAGCAGATCATCAAAACACAAAACAACTTCAACACCCTATTGCATGAAAATATCTATCTGAATACATATAACAAGAAGCTTGCTCCCTAAAAGATCAACATTTACGTCGAAGTATTATTAATAAGTAAATTTGTACCATAATATAGAACAGTATTGCTATTAGGTTAATTGAAATGATCAAATATTTCTTAGAAGTTATATATTTTATATTGTAATAAAAATAGAACTTATTCAATTGAAGGATTTAATATGGCAAAAATAACTAGTTATTACCTTATTCTTAACCACTATAGTTGAAGACAAGATAAGTTTTACAATTTTGTAATAAATATGTAAATATTTGCCTATTATAATTATTTAAAAAATCCCTGGATATTGAAGACATATTTCAAGGCGAAATTAAGTAAATTATAACTTCGTTTTACACGTTATTGGAATGTTAGCATTTGAAAACACAGAAAAGGTAAACAATATGTAATTTCGAACTGTATAAATTGACATATATTTCATTTTACTTCGAAGTCATTATATTACTCTTAGTTAACAAATTTCTGACTAAAATTTTGGTATTATAAGATTTTGTAACATTGAAGACTATTTTGTATGGCGAAATGTAGTAAATCTCGATCAATTTAGGTTCATTTTTCTTGTGCAGTAGTCTATTATGCTTAAATGTTAGTTGGGAGAGTTAATATAGTAAAAAAATATATTTAAGATCCTTATAGTTTCTGAGAAAAAAATTATTGAAATTCTAGTAGTTTCTAGCAAGGCGATTTACATTAGTTTTTCAAATATCAAAAATGGCTTATATATAGCAATTTATGGTAACAAGGGAATCGTAGAAGAGATGGAGGTCCAGGAGTTCCACGGCCTATTGCAGCAATGTGACGTATCATATTCGAGGCTCAATTATATCCGCACCACGTACAGCAGGTTAGTCCAGGGAAGTTAGGAAAAATAGCGGAAATTTTTAGGCACAGCAGATATCGAGATGCGGTTTTCTGCATTGTGTTCAGGAAGGTCCCAGGAAAAAAGTCTATATCGGCTGATTTAGCCATTTTTTGAAAAATGCCTTCTGGACCGGAAAATGCATTACATCATTATAGGAACGACTGGTAACTCGGAAAAATCGCTTGGAAATCGTTACTCGGGGGGTTTTCGGGGATGCCGAATTCAATTCTAGCATTAGATCTCCCCGGGGGCGCTCGGGGGTCTCTCTGTGGTGTTGTCGGGGGTGATTGGAGAATTCAACGATACTCTACTCTCTTATAACTTTGGCGCCTTTTTCAAATCCAGTTTCGAGGCACAAAGCAATTGTTTTTATAATATATGTAATATTTATTTATTTAATATTCAATCAAAATTTTTAATATTCATACCCCTGGGTAATTCTAATACCAGAATTGAATGTGTGTTTCAGAAAGCAATAACTCTGGATTGATAATCAGCAAACAAGCATAATGTACTTATTTTTTCTTTCAGAAGTTCAGTTTCAGTACATTCTTTTGGCGTGTAGGAGCAGTTTCCGAACACTTTGTATATTCAAAAGCATCATACTTCTAATAACATGTCACGCTACAGTCACAATGAAATCAGTTTCATAAATTTCAATACCAACGGTTTCTTCATCTACCAAAAATTAGTTCATTATTGCTTCTTAATATCGTGTTTAATTTTCCGAGACTCAACACAAACACGTTCATATCAATTTGGGGAGAAATCAGGTTATTTGCTGACATCGAGTTTCCCGTATCGGATGAACTTTATTTATATCTTATAATTGCTCAACTTCTATAATGATTCGGCTTCCGAAAAAGCGGGCAAAGTTAAATTAAACTGGAATTGGTTTTTCTCAAATTAGTTATTGTCGATTCGTGTGGATTTCTATAATAATGACCGTTTTATTTATAGTTCCTAGTTCTATTTATGCAATATGTACGAGGTGTATTCGTTGAAATCTATCTTTGACTCAGATTTTTTTTCTGAAATACAATAGCACTGATACGCTTTTACGCTACATACCTATGACTAAGTACAAAAATTTTAACCACGTGCTCAGGGAGGTTTAAAAGACAATAAAAAATATATTTCGGAATTCTATCTCGATGTTTAAAAAATGGGACAAAACACTCTTTACCCTCGGAAAATCGGCGCCTCCCAGCTAGCAAAGAAGTTCTATAAATTTAGAGTAATAGGAGTTTTATATTCTGTTAATATTTTATAGTTGTATTTAGAATACTAAATTGTTGCATTAATGTTGCACATGAGACTATTTTGCCTTCAGAAATTGAATTGTCTTTTAAATTTGTTGCAAGAACGTTCTTAGAGCATAATTTATAAAGGAGTTTATAACATAACTGCTAATGTAGCTCTATAAGTGTGTACAATAACACAATTTTACAGCAACGGTGATTATAGAATCAAATTACTGTAAAACCGATGCAAAATACTGCTTTATAGAATTATACCAACTCCTGTGACACTCTTATAAAATTATTGCGAAATGTCGCTTATAGTTTAATTATAGAACTATTGTATAAGGCGTTGTTAAATTACAATACTGCTGCGGAAAAAATTACAAATATGGAAACTGCTATCGAACTTAAGAAAAAAAAACAGTTTTAGAGAATATTATTCTAGTATACAGTTGTTATAAAATCATTATAGAGTAAATAAGTAACAAAAGCCTTTTTGTTTCATAAAGAAACGCTATAAAACTATCATTTTTTATATATGTAGGTTTTCCATACCCCCATCTGACGAGACCTGCCTGTAAAAGTACGAAATATTTTGATCAAAGTATAATGGGCAAATTTGTATAATATAGTCGTGACTTGTAAAAATTATTATCTGCTTGCAGAAAGAAAATTTCATTACAATAGATAAGATTTATTTGATTGCTAATAGAAATTAATTTTCTTATAGAAATTTAGTAACATATTTAATTTAGACCATTCCAAACCTTATCCATTTGCACTTCTAGATGTTGAAGTTAAAGAATTTTATTAGATTTATTAAATAAGATTGAAATACGACAACGCTGTGGATATTAAGTGACATAGATCTGTTATAGTACTTGCTTACCAAGCATATTTGCTCCATAATCATTGCAATCGACAAAAAAAAATCATATTAGTGAGAATCCATTGGAAGTACAAGATAATGCCTTTCTTTCTGTCGCTATATTGTGAGGAAAGAAAAAAAAACTTAATAAAAAATATATACAATATAAATAGGTGAAATGATAACAATAATATGGATATATTTACTTTCTGACAATTTTATTTACAGTTGGTTGTTAAATTCATCAATATAGAAAACATTTTTTTTTATTAAATTTCCAGCAGCATAGGAAATATAAGGTTAACTGAGGGCGCGTCAAAAAATTACCATTATGTACTACATATTTCACGATAAAACTTTTTCCGCATTAAAATGTACTGCTCCCTGATGGACAAACCAACCAAGCAATTCGTAATGTGAGTACTCCTATGCAGGCTGATTAGGTCCATCTTATTCGTTCGTATTGGCCCATCCATATTATTTCTAACATGTGCGTTACAGAAACATTTTGTTTTTAGGAGATACCAATTAAGCGATTTTAAAATTCTTTAAATAGAACACCATGCAACACAAAAATTGTATAACAAAGTGCAATAGAATTTTTATGAGATTGTTTTGTAACTGTGTTATAAAAATTCTTTAAGACCTGTGAAAACGTTTATTCAACAATTCTATAAGTATTTCCTGCAAACCTTACAGAACCGCTTAAAGAACTAAAAGGTTCTATAGAACGGTGCCCATTTTTATGGTATAAGTGTTGTAAGAACGTTTTGAAAATATTCTTAGAACAAACATTGCTCTATAAAATTTGCTCTGGAAACGTTCTTACGATTTTTATAGAACAGGAAATTGTTTGCTGGGCTATGACAATCAATTATCGTCCCAGATGGCTAGATATGTAAACTACCGTGCGGTCGTTATTCGCAGCGTTGTTAAGTGTAGAAATGAGGAAAATAGTCATTTTTATTAATAATAATGTCTAAGTACCTGATAGATAACAGTTAATCCGGTTAGCTGCAGTATTTTGTATTCGCTCTTCGTTCTTTCGTTGCACACTGCGAAAACTACATTTTCACTCCTTGCAGATTCATCATAATTATGCATTAACATACCCGACTTAAAAAATGCCTTATTTAATTACTAAGTATGAAACATTTAAAATTAGTCACTAACTGTTCTAAAATAACAATACTTAGAATACTGTATTACTAACTGCATACTACAAAGAACATAGCGAAGCTTAGTTATATTCTAAGGGTCTACGAAACTTTCTTACAGAACACTGTAAACATCTTGAGATGTTATAGCTTAAAATAGTACTAATTATTTTACTCAAACATCGACGATTACCACACAAGAAGTTTAAAAATTTATCTGCGTGAAGTGCATCTTGCACTAATGGCCTACAGCTGGCGTCAGCATCAGATGTCAAAAAATATTGCATACGGTACTCTGATTAGCTTGAAATAATATTTCAGTAATTTAATTTTTCACGTATTTTCTATGTATTGACAAACATATATTCAAATGCCTAGATGATGGATAAGGTGCTGGTTTATCGGAGTGTGATAAGTGCATATTATCATGTGGCAGCTTAATACCAAAAACGTTTTCCGAGTACACTAACTATTATGGTGAATACTATTTGAACCACATTGAACAATTGTTGTAATGCCTTGGCGGTAAACGTGTGGCAGTGTTTTCATGTATTTGTGTACATTTGCGTGTATTTTTTTTGTTTACTCCACCTGGTCGAGGGAAGGAGAGGTCTCCAGCAAGTACTAAAGTCTTTGCAATGACAGTAATAATAATAATAATAGTTTATTCAGAACAATAACCAAAGCATATTAAACTATAGAGGACAGATAAATATTACTAAATAAACTAAGTAAAAGAAAATCACAAAATCAATAATTAATAACTGCTTACATATGACATTATTATCGCTCACTCTCCACTGAAACCATGAATACATGGTTTGTGCGTGGATGCGGTGGTAGAATTAATAAAACTGTAAATAACTAAATAAACGTATCCTATATAATTTGAACCTGTATAAGCAAACACATAATACCTACAAAAGCAAACATTTTTTTTATATAATCCTACCATATTCTAAACATTTTAAGTATAGTGTACATAGGCAAGTGCGTGGAAAGTAAAAACCAATATATCCGTAAAAGTAATAATAAAAGGAGTACAAGGTAAGTAGTTTTTATATAGTTTAGGATGTTATATAGTACCTATTCAATTTAATATTAGAATTATTGTGTTTCGATAATACTACTAATAAAATATCTAGGTGCATTAAGTAGTCAGTATTGAACTTGTTTTTTAAAGCAGTGCATTATTTTAATATTTCGCAGAGTTTCAGGTAGTCGACAATAAATTCTTGGAGCTACAAAATTAAGTGATCGTTGTCCAAGTTTCTTAGCTGCCCTTGTTGTTACTATACTTTTTTCTAATCTGTATCTTGTACTATAGGTATGCTCAATTTCTCTTAACTTATCTTTATTTTTATATTGCAGCAACAGAATTCTGTAGCAGTAAATTTGTCTGAGATCCATTAATTTAGACTCATGAAACAAAAGATCAGTTGGGTATAATTTACTTTTTCCAAAAATGATTTTTATAATTATTTTTTATATTACTTCTAATTGCTTCATATGAGTCTTATACAGTCCGCCCCAACCTACAATGCCATACTGCAACAATGACTCGACAAGTGAATAGTAAATAATTTTTAAATGTTTTATGCTTAATATGCCTTTTAAAAAAAATAAGAGACCTCAATTTTTTAGCGAGATTATCTGCATGTATGTTCCATCTAAGATATTTGTCAATTTCCGCACCTAAATATTGTATATGGTCTGGTTCATCAATTGAAAAAGATTCATCGGAAACTGAATTTAATTTCTTTATATCCAAGTTGTGTAACTTTATTGCATCTAAAAGGTATGTATCTTGTTTTGTCAAAGTTAATTGATAAAGTCATTTCATCAAACCATGTTTGATTAATTCTAAGTATTTTTCTGCTATTTCTTTTTCTTCTTTCCAGGTGTCGGATGTGTACTGGATGACAGTATCATCTGCAAATGAGGATATATTGCCTTTGGATTTTAATTTAAGAAGGCCATTTATACACACAGTGAACAAGATTGTCCCAAGAACGGTACCTTGCGGAACACCAAACTCTACCTCTCTGGCATCACTAAGATGATCTTCAATTTTAACCTTTTGAAAACTCTCTTGCAGGTAAGACTTCATCAGGTTAAATGTTATACCCCTAAAACCAAGGTCCTCGAGCACTAAGAGCAGCTTTTCATGGCTGACCGTGTCGGAGTGGTTATTAAGGAAATATTTTATATATCGTCGTTAAAATAGTATTATTTTACTCCAATCGAACCCACCGCTCGAATATAAAAACATAAATCGGAACAGCGGCTACAAACCGCTGTTTGAATCCAACGTTGTAACATCACACAGATGGTTTGTGATTTCTGTACATCATGGAAATGGGTGCTTGTTTTTATAAAATTTTACCGACCTGTTCGAGGATTTTTCCCAAAAAATAATTGTTTCGTTTTTATTGAATTTATTCCATACTTTTTGCGCATACTGTATATCATGTATCAAACATGTATATATGACATATCTAATTATTAGCACTTCGCAATAAAGTTTTTAAAATGTGTAATGTAATTGTCATGTAATTTTATGAACAATAGGCAACAAACTTGGCAACTATGCAGACTCTCGTTTACCAACTCATAGACATACGTTGTTCTTGAACAACATAAAGAAGACAAAGAGGGCAGCTGACGATGCAATTAATATTATTACTTGTTTACTTTGCTTTCAGTGCCAGGTGATTTCGTAAGCTCAAGTGTGTTATAATTTTTGCGTTCCTCTCTTATCCAAATGTAAACTGTGGGATGGATATTTTAAAATATTCCACTTTTTTTATTGAATATATTTTTAAGGATGTAGGCGAGATGAGTTCAAACATTGTCGCAAAGCAAATAACGTCAAGTGAAAGTTTTCCTGGAAATTTTTGTTTTATTGTTTGATTAACCTTGTTCAGAGTTTTATATATAAGTATACAGTGACATTAACTTTGGACTCGTTAAACGCTATCAGCAAGGGATTTTTCATTCAGATGTTTGTACTTTAAATTTTTGTGGTGATGATGAATTAGTACGTTTTCAATTACTTACTTCTTATAACTTAGGTGATACACAACAGGCAGGGTAGGCTAAAAACGTAATTGACAAAAAATTTAAGAAATTGGCGTACGTGTTGGTAAACGACAGACAAAATATATATCAAATACGTTTATCAATTAAAAGAAGAAAAAAAAACAGGATTTTCTAAAACGAAAAGATGTACAAATTTATAGAAAAATTTTTCTTAATATGCATTAATAAATATATATTAACATTCTATTAATTAGAAAATTCTGCCCAGATTTAGCTCTACAAAATGTTATTGGTAATGGAATGTGCTCTGAAATGACAAAGAGATACGTGAAAGTTAATATTAGACAAAATCAAGGAAGAATTCAATTAGCTATGGAGTAATTTATATAAGTCTGTTTTCAGGAAATGGTATAATTGTTTTTTAATAGTTGCTATATTATTATTATCATAATGTTTTTTCGACATCAATATCAGTTTCTAAGTGTACCATAAAAGGTATGTATACTCGCGTCAAGAATTCAGACGACTTACTTCATACGAACAAATAAATAATTCATTATATTTTTATCAAAATATTTAAGAAACTGCAACTGAGAGTAATACAACTATATACTACACTAAATGTTTGCATTATATATTGCACTAAATTGCAAAAATTTGTTGTTTTTAACGCGAGCAAATATCGAAAATTACGTTGACAATAGGGCAATCCAATGAACTGTCAAATCACTTTAAAAATGGCGGCTGTAGGACAAACAACTCGACATATGACAAGCAGAAATTTGTGCTTTTGTGTAGAACTTTTAGTTATTGGTCTGTGTGTAGAACTGTGTGTTTTGCTCATTACATTTTATACCCATTTCGGAATACCAAGTATAATTCAGACTATCATAATGGTTTTGTTTTGTTGTGTTATGAATTGCTGGAGTAGAGGACAGCGAGAAGATCAAGTTTAGGATTCCTGCTGCATTGAATTATAGACAGAACTGATCTCAGTGAACTCTCATATAAGACGACAAAAGTGGCTTAGTGCAATAAAACAGCAAGACCTAACTCAAGAAAAAATTAAATACAGTGTACAAGTTTTAAATATGTTATTTATAAATAGGTACCTAAGTTCTTTTTTCTCTTCAACTAGTAGCATAATTACACCCCCGCCAGCCCTAGCAATTCAGGGTCCTGGAGAATACTATATATAATATTAATAAAAAAATATATTGATAACAATATTGGCAGTTATATATAATTAATTAGTAAACTATTACAGAGGTACGTAATTTGATTTTAACAATTGTTTATGCATAGATACATGGCAGAATTTATTTTCAGTTAAAGAAAAATTCTGCGGGGGCTTGAAATTCTTAATAATACCACTATTTCCAATTCACATATATTTGACAAAAATTATAAATAATAAATAAAAGTCCATTTGATAGAAAAAATCTAAAATATATTTAATAAAAAATATTAAAAATGTTATATATACAATTCTAAAAAAATTGGGTACATAGATAAATAGTACAAAATGTTTAATAATAAATTGGTTTTTTGATATTTTAAATAATTGCGGCATTGCAATAATAATTTAAAGTTTATTACAGCACAATAAAAAACATTAGCAGCAAAATCAAAATTTAATGCACCAAGTTCATTTTTGGTTAGTCAACTATTTCTTGCCTCGGCCCATTTGAAAGAAAAAATTTGTAGATATACCGAAGTGCAGTGAATACTGAGAATAATAATAATTTTACGAATATTCAGCAACTAGAACGTTTTACCTAAAATATAAACCCACTTTTTCTATATATGAGAAATAGACTCATATTACACTTTCTAATATGAGATATGAAAAAGTTGCTGATCTGGAAGGAACTAGGGGGGCCCACTAATCGCAGGGCCCTGCCCAGTGCCCAATGGAAAATAGGGGCCTGCATAGGTAGGTATATATTACTTTTACATATAAATATTGCAGATATTTAAAACTTCAGAAAACATTAACACAACACTAAATTTTCGTTTATATCTACCCATCTTGGTCTCTGACAACGTTGCAGTGGTAATTTGATAACCCAAATGCAATGTAGGAATCCAATCAAGATGTAAGTTATCTGTTAAAGCAGCCTTTTTACCTGAAATATTTGCTTTTAAATTGTTGTATATAACTTTTTATTAACTAACCCGATACAAAATGTTTTGAACAAACGACACTGTATTTAATTTTTTCTTAAGTTAGGTCTTGCCGTTATATTGCACAAAGCCACTTTTGCCGTTTTATATGAGAGAGTTAATTGAAATCAGTTCTATGTCTATAATTCAATGCAGCAGGGATCCTAAAAAATCTAACTTGATCTTTTCGCTGTCCTCTACTCCAAAAATTCATAACACAACAAAACAAAACCATTATGATAATCTGAATTATCCTTGCTATTCCGAAATAGGTATAAAATATAATGAGCCAAGCACACAGTTCTACACAAAATCACAAATTTCTGCTTGTCATATGTCGAGATTTTTAAAGTGATTTGACAGTTCGTTGGATTGCCCTATAAAATTAATTGCCTAATGTCAACCCTGACGTAAGACGTCTGAATTCTTGACGTGAGTATACTCCTAAATTCTCACTGCATAAGATATAATACCAAAGTTTAATTTAAATGGAAATAAAAGTACCTGCGTCTCGTAAAAATAGATTTTTTTCCGTAGAACTGATGATACAATTTGCCTCCAGTATCAGGGGAGCTGTATCTGCCCTCCACTCATGCTAATGCCGCCCAACTACCTTTTAATTTGAAAGGCTTCTGAAAGAAACGTGGGCTGGGTTATTACTGGAGACCACTGTATGTTCGTTGTTCTAAAGGTCATTTCTAAAGCAGTCCGATTTAAAGAAATAAATGTAGATGATTATGCATAATAGTTATTTAAGTATTAAGAAAGAAAAGTGATACATTATTACCCGAGAATGACAGTAATCACTACAGAGTTTTATATACAATGGCTCAATAAAGTCAAACTTTTAAATTATTAACTTTATTACACCGATAACATTAATTATAACAAATATAACAAAGGTAAGAAATATGGTAGGTTAATATTCGTAATTTCAATGCTGAATAAACACAACAGTTTTTACAATTTTTAATCATTTCTGATCCAGAAGTCATATTAGGACTGTATTCTGATATGGTAACATTTTATTTACTGCGATTGCTACATTCAATTACTTGTATATTATTTGATGACCTAGTTAAAATCTTCCTACTTGTTTCAATTTTATCATTTATATTATTATCTATCCTTCAGCACTGTAGGACTCTTCAGTTGTTTCATACCATCTCCACCATGGACCAATACTAACCGATGTTCAGCAAAAGCAATGCCCATATAAGTGACACTTTGGTAGGTTAAGATAATTAGCAATATCGTTTGGTATTTTATCAATAACATTCATTCCTTGATTAAAACTCTTTATTAAATTTAAAAATAATCGTGGTTGTGTATTTTCGCTTCTAGGTCTCAAGGCTACACTGTGATACTTCCTGTAGACAACAAGTTTATAGAATTATCTTGAATGTTATTTATGAAACTAAAAGTTCGACTTCTTTTTGTCTTTCAATCAGGAATAGTAACTATCAATATAGATTATTTGTCCTCAACATCTTGAACATTAATTTTTTCTAATTCGTAACGCCAGCAGGCACCCGAAATTCCAATAATTAAAACTACCTATAATATTTCTGATAAGTTACGATTTTACAATAATCAAATATGTACAGAATTTATGTTTTTTATATGTAAATTTTCCAACAATCAACTGTACAATAATATAGATGTTCTGTAAATTCAGCATCGCAATTTACAAGCACTTTAGTACATTTTTTGGAAGATCGAAAATCGGATAGGTCACACAAAATGTATTTCATTTTTGGAAATTTATTTATTCAAGATATTTTTAAAAATTTCTCAACTAAAATTAATATATTTAGAAAAAGTTTACCAAAAAATTCATTCATAAAATTTTAATATAAATCAAAGTTCAAACCACAATGAATTTTCATTTGAATATGGTGCAGAGAATTTGCATTTTCAATATTTATTGTGTGAGAGTGTCTGAACAAAAAGACAAAAAATTCAATAGCAAGTTCGATCATCGTTTCATGAACCGATATTTTTCGAATACCACTTGGTAACATATTAGGTATGACTTAAAAATGGGCAAGTGTAGTGTTTATTTAACATCCAGTTATATTTACTTCTTTTTAAAAAAATTGTAGTAATAATAGGAAAGCCAATAGAAGATTTTTTTTTAAATCAAGAAATTCGGTTTTTATCTTGCGCAAAATAGGTTGCCGAATTTTCATAACCTTCCTTCGCTATCTGTATGTTAATAACCATGACCAATTGTGCAAAATTTTATCCCATATATCTGTCATAGAATTATTAATATAAACAATATTAAGCACAGAACCCAAAACTGATCCGTGTGGTACTCCCGTTTGAACTAAACAAGAATCGGAATTGATTACATTCACAGCAATTGTTGTGGTATATTGTATAAAAACATATTGTTTTCCAAATTTCATAAAATTAGTTACGCAATCTAATGCAACACCTCTTATGCCATAATCATAAAGTTTGTTAATTAAAATGTCATGATTAACACAATCAAACGCACGTCTTAAATCACAAAAAGTCCCAATTCGTTTACAAATATGTTATATGAATCCATAAGTTATAATTTTACAAAAAAAAAAATAATAATTTTTGCTCATGTGTACTCAGAAGTACCTCGGACAAATTAATACTTATTCTTTCAGTTTTTCAAATGCATCGTCAATTTCGTCCCTCTATAGTGGACCATAACTAGTCGACCCGACAGGAAAACAAAAGCGCGACACAGCGTTCAGGTGTGGCGGCGGCGCAACAGTGTGGCGGCGCGGATATCCACAGGTAGGTCGGAAAGTGGGAGCGGTCGATCGATGTCGCTACGGCACCGCCACGTGCCAGGGGCGGCGCGAACATCTGCCCCCCGGGTTATGCGGGAGGCGATGCCGATGTTTGTCTGTGCTCGGATCTTTTTGCAACCACCACCAGAAGAATATAGCAGATCCGCTATCTAATAAAAAGTCATTTCAGGAAAGCTGAGATGTCGAAAAAAGTGACCCCATTGCTAAGTATAGGATACAATGTTTCCAAAAATATGATATATCTCACGATAGAGGAGATGTAGTAAAAAATATGAATTATATAGGGTCTCCCGCATAAGAACCGACGCAGAATAGGTACAATCGTTTGCAATAATAATGGCACTCTTTAAAATTAATTTTGCGATTTCTTTGAACTGCTGACGTATTCTTAATAAAATTTACTTTCAGCTTTTGTTTTTTGTTGTTTCACTCACCAATTTATTGAATTGAGATTTATTAAAATTTCTACTCAGAATTTCCAGAAGTTCAAAAACCGTTTTGAAGGAGTATCATTATTATTGAAAAATCATATACATGTAAGGTTGTCAAAAATATTGTAATTTAATAAAACTTACCTATATGCAAACTGAGCTACTTTGGGGGCTAATGACTCGTCAAGGGTACAACTTTGTATATAGATAAGTATATATATATATATTTTTAGGTATTAATAATATTGTGTGAAACTAACTACTCAGTGGACCAAAGCCTCAACCTGCGTTGAATTACACCCACAATATATACCCATATATTCCTTATTATTAGCTTTTGTAACATTTTTTTACTGTTTTAGAAAGGTATTTTCAGCTAATATAAATCAAATCTCCTACAATTTGATTCAACTTAAAAGAGACCACCTGAAGAAGCAATCCTAAAAATGCAGAAATAGGTCAGATCTCATCTATTGTGGTTGAATTTGTCGTGTTCCCACTGCCAAAAAGTGAAGTTAAATATTATATATGAGTGTTTCATTAGAAGGTTAGTGAATTATATTATTTTCTTTAGATAATAGAGCTTTGTCTGTGGAATTGTTCATTAGCATACCTAGATGTTTGGTATCAGAGAACATACATATGACTTCATTGATAGGAATTGTAGGAGATTTGATTTATATTAGCTTAAAATACCTTTCTAAAACAGTAAAAAAAATAGATAAGTATAGTTACCATATTTTGGACACCCCTAGATCCATCTGATGTGTGTCGGTTCTTATGCGGGACACCCGGTATACAGTATGTCCACGCTTAGAAAGTAAAAGAAGGGAACCATTTTTATTGTTAATTTTATGAGAAAAATGTCACTCTTGATCAAATTTTTTGCTTGTGCTGTAAATTACAGTTGAAATGGAGTACTTTTGTCTTGCATATACATGGTGATCATAAAATCAATAAATATGAAAAACGTTCAAGACTACTGTCTTAGTTTCTAACAATAAAAAATGTTAATAAGGAGAGTATGTTTACAATTGAAAGTTATTTTCTAATTTTGATTTGTGCATAAATCCGTATGCTTGCATACAAACAAAAACTGATTAAAAACGATTATTATTAACCGTTTTTCACGGTTATATATGGTGAACCTAAAAATTACTTCACTTCACCTTTTAACAATGTCAACAAATACTAATTAAATCAATATTACATTATTATTTTAGTTCGACATAAAAGAATTGGTTTCGTATTGGTAAGAGAAACCTAAAAATGTACTTATCGAATCTACGATGTTGATTCTACTAACTGAAATAAAGAGTTCAAACAACAATTACTAAACTGTTCTATATAAATATCATATTGTCAATAGTTGGAAAACAATTTTTTGTTTGTCTTAACAGTATTTTAAATGTTATAGTGCGCGCCAATATTTCCTCTACTAGGAGCCTCCTACTTTACTTTCTGGTGCTCTACAGGGTACATGAAATGTAACAAGCTACATCTAGCGGTCATTAGCTGCTCCATGTCGGACGGAGCACGTGCAGTATAAATAACGGCAATGGCTTTTATTGGCCAACAAAAATACTTTTCAAGTAAAAGGTTAGATATTTGAATCAACATTTCTTAATGTTAGATTAGTTTACATTTCGAAATTAGAGGTTTTTTTGTTGGAGGAAATTAATTAGAAATGTTTAATTTAACAATTTCACACCGTTAAGTCAAACCAATTAACAGTTCATTTAATATCGGTGTAACAATAATGACATTAAAACAAAAATGAAAATCATCATCATCAGAAGTTGTGTTCAAATAAAAAAATAGTTAATATAACAGAATAACACGTAGATGGAACAAATTATGAGGCAGATTTAACATCAAACATGAGAAATGGGGTGAAACCGAACATCACGTATATTTTGCCTAATGTTTTTAGTACTCATAGTATACTGCAATCGGCGCGCGGCAAACTCCAACAAGTTGATGCAGAACGTATCGGTCTTTATGAAACCAGGTATGAGGAAGGTGCGTTTTACCGGTCACTCGAAATAGGTGTACAAAAGGTAGTTTTGACAAACTTGTGGAAACGTTTGATTGTGCAGAGGCACAGAAAAGAGGTGGGAGAACGTGGTAAGTAAATTTGAGTACCTATTAGTAGAAAGTTTAGTTTTTTTATCAATATTGTATAATTTTTAATTTACATTTTTATAAAAAGTGGAGAAATGATGGGGAGAAATCGACACTAACTAATTGGTCTAAATCAAGCTCTTTTAGTCATTAAAGTTTTTTTGTGAGTTTGTTTTGTAGGAAATCTAAGTACTTTTAGTAATTCCTTTACACTAACCTCCCTCACCCCCTCCAAGTATCCCTCATTATGGTATAATATGTTATATATTTTTAATTTTTGTTTAAGATTAAAAATGCCCCGAAAATATACAAAAAGATTGGGCCCTACAAGGAAACAAATATATAACCCAGTCTACTTGAAAAGAGCGGTTGAGGCGGTCAAACGAGGGATGCCTATAAGAAGGGCGGCGGAAAACTATGGAGTACCATGCACCACGGTGTATGATAATGTTCGCGTACCTACAGGACGAAAAATTGGAGGCCAACCGACCCTAGCTGCTGTTGAAGAATGTAAGCTAGCAGACGCACTTCTTCTGTCTGCTGACTGGAGATTTCTTTACAAAAGTTACGATGTACATAGTACAACAATACTTAACTAAGAGTGGAACAACTGAGAAACGCTTTCACAACAATATTCCAGGAGTCGATTGGTACAAATCATTTACGAGCAGACACGAGGATTTGACCATAATGTTAGCCGAAAACAAAAAGAGTCAGAGCAGCGGTAACATCATAGCATAGAGGTAGTTCAAAAGTATTTTACCGAATTAGCCACTTCCATCGAAGCTTTCGTGGTTGTCAGAAAAGTCATAAAACATGCCCATAAAGTGATTGATACCTTTAATTCAAGCACGAGCGTAATGTTCGCGGTGGCAGGAGATGGAACATTATTAGCGCCCTATATCGTATACAAAGCCAAACACATGTACGAAGACTGGACGGAGAGCGACTCCAAAGCGGCTGGTTGATGTTGAATCGTTTGAGGACTGGTTTATGTCCACTGCGCTGCCATATTTTGACTCACTGGAAGAAAACAAAGTTATGTTAGGTGATAATCTCTGCAGCCATTTAACAGTCAGCGTTGTAGAAACCTGCGAAAATAGCAACATTGAATTCGTTTTGCTTCCACCCAATTCAACCGACTTACTGCAGTCTCTGGATGTTGCCTTCTACCGTCCCTTGAAACGTGCATGGAAAAAGACCTTAGAGGATTGGAAACTTAAAAATAGGGGGATCCTGCCAAAAACCGGTTTTCTGAGACTTTTAAACGTAATTATTGATAAAGTTGGTTTAAGAAGTGGGGAAAACACACAAGCATGCTTTAAGGCATGTGGGATTGTCCCTTTTAATCCATGCCAAACACTAAAAAAAGTCTTTTAAAAAAGGCAGAAAATTCTGGAAATGAAAATGAAATAGAGCAAACATGGAGTAACACAATTGTTTCCCATTTAAGACAGGAGGGGAAAGCGCTCCAAAGCGAGGCAAAAGAGTAAGCGTGGAAGCTGGTAAGAGTGTTTCTGTTGGAGATTTAATTACTACTCTTGTAGAGAAAGAACCTTCAGGACAGGAAGAAGAAATGGTTGAAGACCAATCCCCTGGAATGTCTCAAGATTTATCAGACCTTTCTGATGTGGAGGAGGTCCAGAATAATTTCGATTTAAACAGAGAGAAAATCAATCAAAACCAAATCTTTGGCCTTGGAGACTTTGTAATAGTAAAGTTTTCCACCAATAAGCGAAACAGATTTTTTGTTACTAAAATTGAGCAAATTAATGAGATGGACAACTTTGCTATCAGCTGCTTACGAAAACAAATTGTAAGAAAGGAACCATTTTTTCTATACCCCAATGTGCAAGATATATCCGAAGTTAAACAGGATCAAATAATGAGAAAAATTTATGAAAAGTTCTCAAGAAAAGGACAATATATTAAAAATCTTTTTGATTATAATCTTTAATAGATTAATAATAAATACACGTTTCATTTAGTAGTATTTTATTATTTTTTTTATTTCACTATGAAAGTTTTTTTTTTAACTCGGATAAATGATCTGTTTCACCTTAGAAGTTTCTAAAGTCAAATATACGTGAAATAAAAGGGCATATCTACCAAACCTTTACCTTTACCAAAATAAAATGAAAAAGCTGCTGCGATTTTACCAGTGTTGACAGTTATAAATACTGGAAACTTTAAGCTTTAACATATTATTATTATATTATTATTTTTGGTTGTAAGAAAACTGAAAAAACCGCAGAAAACAGTAAATTTTGATCGGTTTCACCACGGTTGACGGTAGTATGTTAACGATTTTTTTTTTTTTTCAATAAAAATGTTCTTACGGCAACAATCAAAAACCAAGATCAAGAAAACTGTTGCTCCAAGAGTTTGTCTTTTCTCAGTGTTAAAAATATAGATGAAAATGTACATTTATAAAATACAGAGAAAATCAAAAGGCCTAAAACAACTTGTTTGACCAACTATGTCCAAATAGGACTTGATGATTTTGAATATTTATTGTGAAAAGCGTTTGCCGTCATTTATCCATGACATATTTTGTGCGTCACGGTTTTAACAATTTATAAAAATTATACAGAGATTTCACTTTCATATTGACAAATATCCATATCCACAATGTATGACAGACAATCAACACCTTTTGTCTGCTCACACAGAATAAAGATTGGTATCACAACTTCTCAAATATTCAAGTACTTCATACAAATTCTGGCACTTCTGCCTAATGTAAACATAGAATTACCAACAAGCTACAATAAAAACGAAAGTATATGTGTCTAACTTCAGCAAGAAGTTTTTTTTTCATATCACCAATAAAAATATGAGCCTACAATAAAGCCTTCACTAAAAATATTCTCTTGGAAAGCAGTGATATCGCTGCCGGCATGAATCAAATTTTATTCGAACGTTTTACGTTCAAATGCAGCCAACCTCTACCACTTTATGAAATGCTATATACTTTCTTTAAAAGCTCTGAGAATTGAATTTCCCCTGAAATAAAATATTTAGCCAACAAGCACAGCACAAGCTTTGTAGCTGTCGTGCTTTATTCAGACAGAGTCAGAGACATATGGTTCAGGACAGAGGTCGGAAGGTAGGTACAATTTAAAAAAAATGTTTCATTACCATTATGCCTGAATTGCATTTATGGGACTAGGTACTTCAGTTTGCAGTAGGCTATGCTAATTTTTATTAATACATGCGTAGAGTAAACAGCATCTTAAACTAATTTTGTAATTTATAGATCAATAATAATAATAATAAAATGGCTTTATTTCTAAAATGGATTGCAATTTACAGACAATCACATTAGAAAAGGCGAAGTTTAGCCTACGGCTACTCTACTTAACCTTAACAGTAACAGAAAAAATAAAACAAATACAAACAGAAGTCAAACATTTTCATAAAAACTAACCCAAATTGATAAAGATGCGGAATAACATTTTCATGATGAAAAAAATAATAATATAAATTGGAAATTCTTAACATACACATGAAAATACATAGAAATACATACATATAATTACACATATACTAAAATTACATTTGTAATGATAAAAGATACATTTTAATAATTTTGCGAAATGCAAATTTCTGCTTAAGGTGGGAACTTAATTTATTGTAAACATGTACTGCATTATACGAAAATGCTCTCTGAAATATGGCTGAGTGATAACGGGGAAGTGCTAGCAAATTTGAGTATCTAACGTTAACAGAATGAAAATTAAACCTAAAAGAAAGTTTCTCCCGAAGATAGGGTGGTGATGAAGTAGTTAAAATGTTATGAACAAACACAGCTAAATTATATTTATACAAGTTTTCAAGTTTAAGCCAAAATAGTTCGTTAATTTTAGAAGAAACGTGATCATATATACATCTATAAACAAATCTACAACAGTTTTGAATCACTTGAAGACGACGTTTTGAAAATTTATCTAAACACGAATAATAAACTACACTACAGTATGACAGAATTTGTAGGACTAGAGTCTCGGCTAGCTTTTTTCTAAATTTAAAATTTAAAATATTTACATTTACATATAAAAGTCGTAGAGCCCCGTAACATTTTTTTATTAAAACTTTTATATGTTCTTTAAAGCGCAAATCAGTGTCAAAAATTATACCAAGGTTTTTTACTGTAGCAACAGATCTAAGTGGTTGCTGATCTATTCTTAAATTCAAATTTGCATCAATAAATGTTCTTATTACCCGAGAACAAAAACAAATGGCATTACATTTATCAGGATTTAATTTTAAATTATTTCTTAAAGAATATTCCTGCAAAGACATTAAATCTGAATTTATTTTACTGCAAGCATCAACGATATTTTTTGGACAAAAACTAAAAGAGAGCTGTGTATCGTCAGCATAACATTTCATTCTCGTGTATTTTACACAATTAAACATATCTGCTGTATACACCAAAAATAAAAGAGGCCCAAGGACTGAGCCCTGGGAAACTCCTGAGGTAATAGACAGAGGACTGGAACATTTATCATCAAATATGACCATTTGACGTCTTTCTTCCAAATAAGACTTAAAAGAACTGATAGTTATGTCATAATACTTTAATTTAGAACATAGTAAGACATGATCAAGGGTGTCAAACGCTTTTGAGTAATCAAGCAAATTTAGTGTAGTGGCATTTCCTTTGTCCAGTGAGGAGATATCATCAGTGACAGCTGTTAAAACCGTGGTAGTACTATAACCCTTACGAAAACCTGACTGAAGGTCAGATATAATGCTGTTATCCATAACGTACTTATACAATTGGGTCTGTATTACCTTTTCTAATATTTTTGAAATTGCTGGTATAATTGTAATTGGTCTCAAGTCACTATAATTTTGTGGGTCACTTATTTTTGCTAAAGGTTTAATTATAGATAACTTCCAATCAGTAGGAAAATATCCCGATTCTAAACAACAATTAATTATATGTGTAATATAATTACTAATCAGGGGAGTACATAATTGTAACATTTTTGCAGAAATATTATCAGCACCATATGCATTTGATTTTAACTTCAATATCAAAGAATTTATTTCCGAGATTGTTGCTAATTTAAAACTGAAACGTAGATCATTTCTGAAATAATTAGAGTTATACCAATCTGACATATTTGCACAATTATTTATTGGACTAAAAACGGAGGCAAAATAGGAGTTTACTTCATCAGGTTGACGGAGAAATTGAGGAATATTGATAACCTGCTTATGCTGAACATTTAATTTTTTTAAAGCTTTCCAAAGGTTCTTTGTATCTTGTTGACTTTGAATCTAACTTAAATAAGCTGATTTTTCACGACGAATACTTAAGGCCTTATTTCTTTCTTTTATAAGCAATTTAACATTGTCCGTCAACCAAGGTGCAAAGGGCTTAGTAATACGAGATGTAACATAAGGGGCATCCCAACTAGCAAAATGGAACTTTAAAAGAAGCGAATTATTTTATAACTATCGAATTGCGCTGTTTAACGAACAGTTTGATTTTATAGAGCAAATAATTACCACAATTTTGTTCCTGAAGAAAGTAATTGTGTAATATTGTTTTATAATAGTTTTTACAACGTGTTTTATAGAACAAATAATTTTCAGTTCTTTAAATTTTTTATAAAAGTATTATAATACGTTATGCAACCTTTAAAAAAATTATATATAAGGATATATAAGGAAAATAATAAAATTATTTTTTAGCCTCGAAATGCGCTTATTTTTAAAATAGTTTTATAGTTGTGTTTAATCTATAAAAATATTCCTGTTTTATAAATATGTTATAGAATAAAATTGTGACTTGAGAAAACAAAATTTTGTATATACCGCGTAATAAAATTCCAAACCTAACCTTAGTTTTTGAACTCCTAAGGTATTGTGTATTACCAAGCACTCATCAATAAAGAATACAAACAAATTCTTGAAAGTAACGTTTCCAGTCAAACGTGCCGACGTTCAATTTTACTTATAGGTTTTATTATATAAATAATGATGGTGTCTATGTTCGAGAATTCACATTAAAAACGCTTCATGGCTGCGAAAAAATACGAAAAGTCAGTACGAGAAAGAATCTATGATTTAATTTTTTGGTAATGCAATAATTAGGTTAGTTTTAAATTAAATACCTATTATTATAATTAACTAATAATACTTAACACCATTAATATAGGTAATGAATGATAGTACATAATATTTTAAAATTCTAATTTATTTTATAAAACTTGGCAACTTATTTCGATACAAACATTATCTACTTGTGCACACACATTTTTAAATATATTTAAGACTATAAAAACATTTTATCGTATATAGTTCTAATTTACACTAAAATGTTTTGTTATGTTTTTATGTGGAATAAAATCATTGTATTGTAAGTCGCCATTTTTAAATGAAGATTTGTTGGATCGGCGACTGCCGCCATTATGGAAAATTAGTTGAAAGCCTTATTAAAATTATATCTAAAACATAATTTTGTTATTTTTGGAAGACTATTTTATAACAAGATCATTAAATATAATTACACAACGATATTATAAATTAAAGAAAGCATAATTTTAATATTTTTTAAATTTATTTTTTATAATTTTAAAGCAAATGTGGTCTAAACTGAAGCGCATAATTTTTTTGTCACAAACATATCTATAGTTTATCAATAAAATTTGCGGCGCAATAAAATTTTCGTTGTTGAAACACTGATTGTTGACACGATAATATTGTAAGTATTAAACCTATCTACCATCTACACAAATGATCGCCATTGAGTGACCCCGTTTTTAAATATAAGTACAAATAATTATAAATCTGCGTTATACACCAATCTTAAAATGATTTTCTTCTAATATTCTTCACTAAAAAATAGAATGTTTCTTTAAATAATACCAAAATACAGACTACAAAACGTTTTTATAGATGCTGTATAAAATTGTTTTAAAAGTGTTGTATACATTTTTTTATAGAACTGTTACATTACCAAAGTGTTTTATAAAAGTGGGCCCTTTTCGAATCTATAAATATCGTATAAAGCCATTTAACTACGTTATATGAATTTGAAGCTCCTATAAGATTTATATTATAGCAATTTATATAACCTTTATAAAATTTATTTTGCTAGTTGGGATGTTTATCAAATAAAAATAATAATTAGTCATTTATATTATTTAAATAGAAAATGGTGTCCCACTGAATACTATTTAAATCTCGGATAAAAAACTCATGCACAAAGTTTTTGAAGCATCTATAAGGACATTTATTAATATTTATATTTCAAATACATGCAGTAAATAAGTATGTGATCTGATATCATATCAGCGTTAAAAGTGCCAACGTTACCAACAAGTTCGGGTGTATTAGAATATATTACGTCAATTAAAGTTTCCGATTTATTTGTAATACGCGTAGGTTCGTTTATAAGCTGCGTGAAATCATATGAAGCCATAAAATTGACCATGGGATTTTCAAATTGATGATCAATATTCACATCACCTAACAATATTACATTTTCGTATTGAGGTATAATAAATGAGAACAAATTGTCGTTCAAGTGTTCAATAAAATGATTTACATTATTTTCTGACACCCTATACATAACACAAACTAATAATTGCATTTTCTTTAAACGAATATTTATAAATAAATATTCCAGACCCCCTATGGATAAAAAATCAGAAAGCACTAAGTCGGCATGTAATTCATTTCTAACGTAAATACCTACACCACCACCTGGTTTTCCTCTATTTTTGTATAAAAATTTGTAATTATTGATGTGAACAATTTCTGTAGGAATGTTATCATTCAGCCATGTTTCCGAGACACAGAATATATCAAATTCTTTTTCTGTCACAATATTACGCTATTCATTTAGCCCTGTAAACAAAGATCGTACATTTAAATGCCCAATATTTAATTTTTTATGTCTATTTTTAAGTACCATAATTTATCCTAGTTTTAATCTGCGCAATTTTATGTTTAAAACAATTACAATTAGAATCAGTTACACTATGATCTATAGGTAAATTTAGTTTATGTTTTAGTTTAATATTAAAAAGCTTACAGTTGCTACAACATTTATCAGATCTTGTACACAATCTCTTTTCGTGATTTTCCGAACAAATAGGACACATAATGAATTCGCTACGGCAGTTTTTACTAACGTGACCATATTTATTACATTTATAGCAGCGAGAGATGTTAAAATATTCCTTCAGATGACATTTCCTCCAACCCAAGTAAACAAATTCTTTTGTGATGAGTCCATGAAAGATGTTTGGTGAAATTTCTAAAACTACATTGAAATCATCTTTATTTTTTAATTTTGCCACTAAATTAATATGCCATTCTATATTTTCCAATTGGTTATCTGCCCTCATCAAGGATAGAAAATCCGGATTCTCGACTATGTTTTTTTCTACTCCATATATGATAATTCGAGGATTTATTTTTTTAGGTTCGCTAACGTCATATTGCGCACCAATTTTTTGAACTAAAGTTTTCTTTAAGATTTTATGAGAGTCGCTATTACCATAACTTATCAAGAAATCATCTTTTATTAATTTAGTACGGTTTATATTAATGTTTAATTGACCGAGATTAATGTTTATTTTAACATCCTTTTCTATTTGTAAATTTGAAACACTTTTATTTTTACTTTTCACTGAGACAGCATGATCCATTTTTTTGTCTGTGTTTACAGTTTTTATTCTGTTTTATTTACAGTTTTTAGCTCGTCCAACCTGGTTTTTGCAAATTTAATGTATATTCCATTTCACTCAACAATTTTTTCAATAATTCTTTTTCCCTCGTTAAACAATCAATCAATTTCTTTGTGTAGCACTAACACCTCACCGGTTTTGTTGCATCCACCACTTGCATTATTTGATTTCACATTATCCAGACAGGATCGACATTGCCAGTTTTTCTTTTCTGTAAGAAACACCATAGCCATCTGATCAAAACACTTTAAATGCATAAACACATTGCATATTGCTGTACTACACTTCAGACCACGTTTATCAACCAATAATCCGCATACTTTACATTCCTTTTCAGGTTTTTCAGGCTCGTCATCCGGAGCTGATACCTGCCGAGCCGCCATACTTTCTTACTTTTTTCGATCTTTTTTCAAATGATCATCCTTGTCGATTCAGTGTGAACTTTAAAAGCATCATGGATGACTAGAATCAGAGCAGAAAACACTGCTAGAACTGTATCTTTTGAAGTAATTCTGACTGGCTTCGTAATTTCTTCGTGAATTATATATTAGAAATGCACTTAATTATTAACGTACTTGGTTTGTGAAACGTTGGATGTGTTAATAGGTTATTAGTAGTATTAATATACACAAATTAATACGGGGATATATAGGGCGTGACGTTTTTAATGCAGAATATTAAAAACCTAGATTCCTGACAGCAAATAATATAGAAAATAATAATGTTCATCATAGGTGGATTGTGAGATTTGAAATATTAAAAATATCTAATAAAAAATTACATTACAAAAAGCAAAAAAAGTTTACGCCAACTCTAGTCGTATTACAAACGCGTGCCGAACTGGATACACATGTGTAGACTACAATAACAGTAGGTTATCTCCATCGCATTAAAGAATTTTGACCTAAAATTTGAATTCTCGAAGAAAGTCTTCTGTTTTTCTATACATTTTTTATTCGATTTATAAATATCACTCTCTTTGTTCTAATGTAGTGTGTCATAGTAAAATGTTATTAAAGATTAATAGATATTTGACAATATTTTAAACAATAGACCTTTATAAACTATAATATCTACTAAATTTATAATTATTTATCAAATCTGCTTTTTAAGAAACATTCCAATTGTTTTCGGTTTCCCATTGAAGTTTTTGTTATGATACGAAATTTTCAAATTGTCAAGTCAAGTTTTGTGAAAAAGATCGGTGTATTACGTTGTTGTATTTATGGATTTGCATTGTGTTGCGTTTGTTTTGCTATTTTGATTTGAGTAACAGAAGTGTATAATAATGGTATTGTAAATTACATTAAGTAAAAAATAAGAAGCGTCAAGTAATATTTGTTGTTTGTTGCCTCCACACAAAAGAATATCATTTTCAACATTTTCTATACAAGCGGTAAGTTTGCATTTAATTTTGACTGTAGAAATCCAACCTAGCACCTGTTAAAATAATATTAGTCGTTTCTGTAATACGCTGGTCTTTGTTTCTACAAACATTTTCACACCACACCGTTTATAGAGAATCAACTAATCCAGTTTTACAGTTTATTTGTCGTTATTAAAACGAAGATTATATTAAACTTAAAATTATTAATTACCTTCCGAATATTTCCAGGAATCTGTATTTTATTTTTTCTGCATTAAAGATGCCCCACCCTCTATATGTCCGCGGATGTGCAAGTCATAACGATGCCAATTTTTAAACAGTATAACTATTAAATTAGTATAAACAGGAAGTAATGTTGGTGAAATTACATTAAAATTTAATTTATTACAATACCAATTGAAATAAATATCCAATAAATGTAATTAATTAATCAAAACTAATTTGCTAAATTATGAAATGAAATTAAATACCTACTCACTTCAAAGAGTGGTGTTCTAGAAAATAAATCTCTTGTGTTTTTGCATTCATAACATGGTTTGCATGATTTTATTTGACAGCTGTCGTTCTATTGACATATTAAATTTCCAAAATTATAAAACCCTTATTTGGTTTGCACTCTTTATTACAAATAAATATTAACTATTTGTTTGTTTACGTGTAAGAAACAAATGATACGGAAATAAAAACAGGATTGATGTTTGTTTTAATTAAATTCCTATTTAGTTTGCAACCGGGATGAAACAGGGCTGTTTATTTTTCATTTTGGAAATTCACAACTGCCTAATGAATAAATAATACCTGCCAAATAAATATTTAATTATTTCATTATTTCAGCGACCCACACGTTCACACCAGAAGCGGACAAAAGTCAACAACGATCTTTTTGCTTCCCTTTGGAGAAGCACCTGCCTGAACTTGAATAAATTTTTTTATTGAAATTCCAACAGTTGCTCAATGTTTATGTAATTAAGAGCGATTTTACGGACCACGTGTCCCATTTAAACTAAGGATGAGAAGAATAATTGGTATCTTCACATATTGAAATCTAGGAGTATAAAAGATAATTTATTTTTTTTATTTATGGAAAACGCTATATTTAATAATTAGATGCCAGTTTGATACCTTAATACATAGTGTTTAAGAAAATTAGACCAGGTACAATTGGTAAATGATGATAAAGTTTTCATTCATCTTTTATGTTATTTAAGCAAGTCCTTATATAAAAACAATTATAATTGAACATATGCCTTTCTCTTTGGGAGTTCTTATCCACTCAGATAAATAGAGATGTATTGTTACTTTTATCATTATTTATTAAAATTTTTTGCAAAATAATATAATATTTACTAAGTCACTTTAATGTATTATTAATCAGATACTTTTTGGGTCAATATACAGTATGCGCCAAAAGTATGGAATAAATTCAATAAAAACCAAACAATTATTTTTTAGGAAAAATCCTCGAACAGGTCGATTTTTAATTTAAAAAATACATATTTTAGTGTAAAATGCGATTTTCAAATGTCATTTGTTTTCGAGTAATGACATCATCGATTTTTTTTAAATGGCAACACCATATTTTTTTCCTTGATTCTGAAAGATCGTTTAATTCTCTATCAGACAATCCTAAAATTTTGCCCTCTTAAGGAGGACGCGCACTGAATCCGCTCGGCTCGGATCGACACGGCACAGCATGGCCGACAGTTTTGCATTGTCCCTATTTAAATATATCCCCGCGCACTCATTCCGATCGGAACGGCAGTGACACGTCGACTCGACTCGTCTACGGCCGACATTCCTTGGGAAGGCAACTTCTGCCGAACGTCGCGCTAACTGATTGATATCATGAATCCAAATGTTAGGAGTTTGCTGTTCTATTTCTTCACAAGCTAGAGCTATAATAATATCCTCCTCAGAATCCGATGATGAACCAGATGAACTCATTTTCTTTTCTAGACACTAGTTTGCTCGGACGCCGAAAGAGAACTGAATGATGCTAGTCGAATCAGTACGCGGGTAAAAGCCGTGCCGATCCGAGCCGAGCGGATTCAGTGCGCGTCCTCCTCCTACATAAGAAAGTTTTCGAGTAAATGACGATTGAATGTTAGAAAAAAAAGTAACAATTCTGAGGCATGTAAAATAAAATACAATTGATTAAATTTTATACTTAAATTAAATGTTCGAATTGCCATCCACCATCTTCTTGACAATGCGCAAGTCTGTGAAATTCTTCTTGCACATTATGAATGATTTCTGGGGTAACTCTGCGTATTTCGTCCCGAATGCGATTTTGAAGTTCTTCTAAATTACGTGGTTTATTAATGTACACATTTGACTTCAAGTATCCCCATAAGAAATAGTCAAGAGATGTAAGATCTGGCGATCTTGCAGGCCATTCTATCGATCCGCGTCTGCCGATCCACATCCCAGAAAAACAGTTGTCCAAGAAATCTCGTACAGGGCGCGCATAGTGCGGAGGTGCACCGTCTTGATGAAACCATATGGTATCGTCAGGAATGTCAGGGTCATTATCGTTAGGAAAAATTAATGCAAGGGCTGGAACAATGTCATTTTCTAGAAACTCTAAATATATTTGTCCTGTAAGGGTTCCTTCAAAGAAGAAAGGCCCTACTATTCTGTCGTCAACTATTCCAGCCCACACATTTAATTTCTGAGTGTGATGGGTATGTGCCTCTGCCATCCAATGAGGATTTTCCCGACTCCAATATCTGCAAGTTTGACGGTTTACTGTACCATTCAGACAAAATGTGGCCTCATCTGAAAAAAGTATTTGCCGGTGTAAATTTCTATTTCCTTGACATAAATCCATTAGAATTTCGCAAAGGTGTAAGCGGCGATCGGGATCATCTTCATTGAATTCCTGCACAAGTTGAATTTTGTAGGGATGATATTTTTCCTTCCTCAAGATACGTAGCACTGTGCTCTGACTAGTGTCATTGTTTAATGCAACCAATCGTGAAGAATTATGAGGATTATCCACCATACTTATCAAAATGTTCTGTTTCTGATTTTTATTAATGCTTGGACGTCCAGGTTTTGGAATATTTACAACATTGCCAGTTTCTCTAAATTTAGACTCTACCTTAATGACTGTTGATTGGCTGATAGGGCGATCTGGATATTTTTCATTAAATAAATCGCAAACTTCCTGCTGAGTTCTAGTCATATTCCCGCATCCGATAAGAATTAAAATTTCAATTCTTTGAGTAACAGTTAAATGTGACATAATACTTTAAATTGAATAATAATTTCTGTGCCGTTTACAATACTTATTAGAAAGTCGGTGTGACAATGACACTTTGCAAAGATTTTCACCTACGCGATCCATAGAAGAACTATAGAATTCGAAAAACTAAACTTGATAACGTTTTTGCTTTATTTTCATTGATTTACGTTTTCTAACATTCAATCGTCATTTACTCGAAAGCTTTCCTATGTAAGAGGGCAAAATTTTAGTACTATCTGATAGAGAATTAAACGATCTTTCAGAATCAAGAAAAAAAATATGGTATTGCCATTTAAAAAAAAATCGATGACGTCATTACTCGAAAACAAATGACATTTGAAAATTGCATTTTACGCAGAAATATGTATTTTTTAAATTAAAAATCGACCTGTTCGAGGATTTTTCCCAACAAATAATTTCGTTTCGTTTTTATTGAATTTATTCCATACTTTTGGCGCATACTGTATACATTGTGTTCAACAAAATGCGATTAGGTTCAAAATAGAGTGGGAGAGATGGTAATGAGATCACTAAGATAATAACTACGACGATAGTGACGATGATACAGGCAAACGCAGAAGTAACGACAAAGAGAGAAATAATGGTGATGATGAAAATTAAAGTTGATGATGATGACGATTGTAGATGATGATGGAGATGAAGTGTGATGTGAATGATCATAATGAAGATGAAGATGATAATGATAGAGGTGATGATGAACATGATGTTGGTGATGAGAATAAATTATGATGAAGGTAATCATGATGAAAACAATGGTGCTGGAGATAATGATTAAAATGATATTGAAGGTGATAGTAATGAAAATGAAGATTATGAAAATGATAAAACTGGCGGTGAAGTGTTTATAACCGCTGCATTCAGAGCTGTACTAGAGACATGTTTCGTTGCAAACATTAAAACCTAATTTTCATAAAAACTACGTATTGAACTTTTTCATTTTTGTATTTCACATATTGTCAAAAAGCTGTCAAAAGCAATAATTTTCATACATTTGAAATAACACACTGCGTATAAATACCAAAATACAAAATAAGTCAGGTATAAACTTATGGAAATGATAAAATAGTTATTAATGCAACAAGTACAAAAAGTAAGTGTTTACACGTCGAGTGCAATAAGCACTTTTTGTACGAGTTGTATGCAATATATTTTCTACGTTCATGCAAAAACCAAAAAATGTTTTTTAGATGAGATGACACTAAGTCTAGGAACGTCGCTTTGAACATTTATGTTTGTCATGATGACAAAACGTTGTAGTAGAATGACAGATGAATGCAATAAACATTTTATTGCACTAGAGCAGTAAAGAGCCACTTTTTCCACTAATAAATTTTTGTTTTTCTGCATGAACGTAGAAAAAACATATTTATAAATAATAACCTTTTTTGTCTAAGGGGGATTTTATATTTAATTTCATATTTACTAATAGTACAATTAATCACTGTTTTTAGTGTATTTCTTGAGTAATGAGGTGCCCTCTGTTATAAATAAATGGAACAAATTTATTAAAACATGCGAATACACATCTGATATGTACTTTTCGCATTTTGTCAGTAAACAATTGCTAACTACTTACCAGATAACACAAAAAAATCAAATGTTTTATAAAGATACTTACTAAAGTCTTCTATAATGAACAGCGAGTAAGTTAATACCTGAAAAACACTTTATATACAGAATTAATTAAAATTATACATAGCTTTTACGTGCGATGTTTTCCGTTTCACCAGCGGTGGTATCTTTCTTTGTATTGTTTAGGCCCTTTCTTCACACTTCCTTCTTTATGAATATCCTCATGGGGATTATTCGTCTCTTTAGCCTTTACTTTCCTTCTTAAATTTCAATATTTACTAAGTACTCTTTTTTATGTCAATCATTTAATCGAATAACTATTACAAAAAAAAGGTAATTAACGACCATAGCTGTTAATTGTTGGTCGATAGTGGGAAATAAGACAAAAAACACACATTTTTCATTACTTATCGAAGTTTCAACACTTTTATTGTAACATCTTCAGAACATTACAATAAGGATTAGTTGATAAATCCATTAACAATAATTGTTTTAAAAACCTTAAAATTACAATTATATACAGGGTGTTCGTGGGCCATTTATGCTAGTTTCTTCTGATCAACATCCCTCTGACCAACTTTATTTCATTTTTAGAATTTATTTTTGCATTAAATGTACAGGTCGTTTGACCTTTTGACTTTATAATTTCTGTATTGATTTCCAGACATAATCAATATGTGAAATGTAGTTTTCCCGAAAATGATGCATTTTAGAGACATGGAACAATTATAGCTTTTTTAAAACTAATAAAAAGTTTTTCAAAAATGTCTATATTTAAAAAAAATCTGAAACGAATAATACAGGGTGTGCGGAATATGAGTACCTTAATTTTGTCATATGATAAGTTGAACTAAAGAAAAAATATTTGACTTAACAATTTTTTTTTCTCTGACCAACGGTAACAGAATTATGACAGCAAACAGGTCTTTAATATGTGACAACGTCGCTCATATACTATATCTTAGGATTATATATTTATACATAATAATTACAAATAGGTACAGTTGAACATAGGTACTTACTGTTAATGGTTATCTTAGAGCTCTTTTCACAACACAGAATAACAGTTACATATACATATAAAGCTGTTTACAGGCCTTTTAGGCCCAGAGCTGTGTTATTCTCCTCCATTCCATTCTGTCCTTCGCCTTTCTTTTCCAATCCGTTACATTTTTCTCCCCTAGATCTATTGCCACTGCCTCTCTCCATAGCTTCCTCGGTCTACCTCTTTTTTTCTTGTAGTTAGGTTTACTCCCTACTAATTTCTTAACTGCCCTTTCATCTTCCATACGTTCTAGATGCCCTAGCCACTGTACTCTGGCTTTTACAATTTCGTCTATTGTTGGTGCCTGGTACATTGCATATATTTCCTCATTATTTCTCCTTACATAGCCTTCCTCCGTCTTCTTACCCCCTAGAATTCTCCTTAAGATTTTCCTTTCCCACCTTAAAGGGTTTTCTCTTGACTTCTTATTAAGAACCCAGGTTTCACTACCATACAGCGCTGTCGGTCTCAAAATTGTTTTATACATTCTAAATTTTACTCCTCTGGACAAATTTTTTGATTTCAATAAGTGGTTGACTGCTGCCGAACTTCTGTTTGCTTTTACTATTCTCCGATTTATTTCTTGTTCCTCATCACAGTTAGCTGTTATTAGCGCCCCCAAATATACATATTCTTGAACTTCCTCAAACTCCATCTCTCCATGCTCTGTTCTCAATTTAAAATTGGTATCCTTTTTTTGTTCTCCTATTCTCAAAAGCTTACTTTTCTCTTGATTTATCTGCAATCCCACTTTACGTGCTTCCTTTACAAGTTTTCTCGTTACTTCTTCTAATTCCCTACTATCTCTAGCAATAATAGCCACGTCATCTGCATAACTTACAATTTGATGACTTTTAAACAATATGTGTCCTCTGTTCTACTGACTATCTCTTATGACTTTTTCTAGTACTAAATTAAAAAGAAGCGTTGAGAGCGGGTCTCCTTGTCTCAGTCCTGTATCAATAGTAAAGCCTTCCGAACATTCACCTTTTATTCGTACTTTGGATTTGGTATTTTCTAAGGTCATTTTCAATAGCCTAATCAGTTTGGTTGGTATCCCAAATTGTTTCAAAATTTTACTTAGTTTATTCCTTTCGATCGAATCATATGCTTTCTTGAAGTCCACAAATAGAACCATTGTTTTGATCCCATACTCATAGCATGTAGTCAGAATTTCCTTCACTATGAAGATTTGGTCCGTTGTTGACCTTCCTTTTCTAAAACCTGCTTGATACTCCCCTATTTGTAGTTCTGCTGTAGGTTCTATTCTCTGTTTTATTAACGTTGCCATAATTTTATCCCTACATCTAACAATGATATACCCCTATAGTTCATGCAGTCTGTTGCATCTCCCTTTTTTAAGATTGGTATAATCAAAGCATTTCTCCAATCTTCAGGCATACATTCTCTTCCCCAGATCATTTGTATCATTTCGTATATTCTTTGTCTTAAATCCTATCCTGCGTACTTAATGTTCTCTGCTGTTATTCTGTTTTTTCCTGGACTTTTGTTATTCTTTAAAGCTTCTATAATTGTATCTATTTCCTTTTTTGTAGGTTCTTCTATATCCACTTCCTCTTCCCTTCCCGGTATCATCTCCTCGTGCTCCTCTCCTTCCCTTACACTCTCTTCATTCAACATATCTGCAAAGTATTGCCTCCATATTTCTCTCACTTAACAGTTACATGTGTTTAAAATAACTTCTGTCCTGGCAAGAAGCGTGTACCGTACAAACGTCTCGTAGCCAGGGAGTTTTGCCCAGATTCACCTTAAATTAATATGTCATGCAACTGATTACGGTTACTATAAATTGTTCCATTTTTGTTTATGTACACTCACAAACATTAAAGAAAAACTAGAGAAAAATAGAACGTATCAGCTATACGCACCACTATGACTAATACTACTTTTAGATTATCCGCAGCAGCCTGACACTGCAACGTTGCCAAACGTTACAGTGCGTTACAGTTTTAACGAGTTTCACGGAAACTTCAATTGTTTACTTCATTAATACTGATCCAAAAATTAAATTACGTACAAATTATGTTACAGGCGCTTTTACTTAAGCTTAATTGTGCCTTAGTTTGTAACATAGTTTTGCATGTTATTGTAGTTGTATTTTTCAGATATATAAGTCCTTAAAATTACGGAACTCATATTCCGGACACCCTGTATAGCGGCACATGCGCTGAGAACGCCTTACCTCGCTATATTAGATTTATCACATAAAAAATTTTTTTTTCCAAAATTTAAGCACAATTACCCAACAAATATGAAAATTATTGTAAAAAAATAAATAGAACCTATAACTTCTTAAAGAAGCAAAGTTGATTTATATCACCTTATTTTCATCCAAGGTATGGCCCACTCTTACTAAACACCCTATATAAACATTTAAAGTTGCGAACACCTACAGCCTATAATCAATTTATCAACTAACCACTGTTGATTGAATATTTTTTGCTTGGTACAATTTTCTGCTCCCTAAGGCTTGAGCAATTCAAAACAAAACACAAGTCTGTGACACTTTGACATTCTTTAAGTCAACATTGTTTTCCACTCTTTGTCAGTTTTTGTTGTTTCATACAAAGATTCTGTTTGTCATCGGAATTGTTCTACAACATTATTATTACGATACAAATAAAATTTGGAACACGTGGTGTTAAATGAGATTAGATAAACTCAATTTTTAATCGAAAGTATTACCTTTGGGATTTGACAGAAAGGACTAATGACGTCATCAATTTCTTCTTTTTTCTAGTAAACTTTTATTAGAGACATTTTTCTGTTTTATTCCCCGTTTAAAAGTTATCAGCAATATCGTCCCAAAAAAGTCTCAAAAAAATACCACCTAAAAATCACATTAGCTGTAGAGAGAGGGAAGGTTTAAAGTGAATAAATGTCATTAAGAATAAATAATAGGATTAAACTCAATAATTCTTTAATGCAGTTAAAACAAAAGGTGATGATAACAACAACTAAACTTTAAAAAAGAGCAAACGCCCTCATACTACATACATATTACAATCTATTCTCTATACAGGGTGCCCCAAAATAGAAGGCCATACCATTAACCACATATTCTTTGGACAAAAATAATGCGACTTTCCTTATGTCATTTTTTATTTGGCCGCCTCTGTTTCAATATACAGGGTGTTAAAGTTACATTTTAAAAAACTATTTTTGTTAATAATTCCTTTGTTCTGTAAGATACACACTTGAAATTTTGCACGTACTTTTATCTTATTCCGGCATGCTTTTCATGTAATTTTGGTGAAAAAAATCGAAAGGCGAATGGAGGTAACTGAGGGATGCAGTATCCTTTATCCCCTCCAATTATTTATAAGTACGCCTATGCAGCTTTTTCTTGAAATACCAAACGTAGAATTTTCTTCTGATCATTTTATCTATTTTGTAATTTTTCGTTTTCGAGAAAAACGGCAATTTGTAGTACCCATAAATCTATCATTCACTATCATTTTCTAAGTGAAACTGATATACCTGTTATTACTATACCTTGGCAACTCAGCAATTCGTAATACTTACTGAATGAATATTTGCTAAACAAAACAAAAAGAGAATATCTTCGCTACTTAAAAGGGACGTACATGTGTTAATGAGAAGGGTGAGCAAGTAGAACGTTTATTAAATTAGTAATAATTAATTAATTATTTTATTTAATGTTATTTTGATAAAAAGTTATTTTGTTGATCGTTCATTATTACTATTACTAAACAAGATTATTATTTTTTGGTTGATAAGAGAACTGTATTACAGATTTTAATGCCATATTATTTTTTCAATTCATAAGTATTCCTCATTTTATAAAATTTAAAATTATCCATTCTGTTTTAATTAGCAGTAAGTATTACTATTTGCTAAGTTGCCAAGGTATTGTAATAACAGGTATATCCACAAAATTTCAGTTTCACTTGAAAATGGTAGTGAATGATAGATTTATGGGCACTACAAATTGCCGTTTTTCGCCAAAACGAAGCATTTAAACAAAAAATTACAAAATAGATAAAATCATCAGAAGAAAATTCTACGTTTGATATTTCAAGAAAAAACTGCATAGGCGTACTTAGAAATAATTGGAGGGGATAAAGAGTACTGCATCCCTCAGTTATCTCCATTCACCCTTCGATTTTTTTCACCAAAATTACATGAAAAGTATGTCGGAATAAGATAAAAGTACGTGCAAAATTTCAAGTGTGTATCTTTCAAAACAATGGGATTATTAACAAAAATAGTTTTTTAAAATGTAACTTTAACACCCTGTATATTGAAACAGGGGCGCCCAAATAAAAAATGGTATAAGGAAAGTCGCATTATTTTTGTCCAAAGAATATGTGGTTAATGGTATGGCCTTCTATTTTGGGACACCCTGTATGACCTCCTCTCATTTCGAGACACATATCCAATCTTCACCTGACTTTTTGTGGGCTGCGTTTATTAACATTTCATTACAAGCGTTTGTGATTTTTTTCTTTCAAATAATTAATATCTCACAAAGGTGTTTCGTAAACCTTATTTTTTAAAACCCCTCTTAAAAAAAATCGAGAGGTGTTAGATCTGGTGAGTTTTTGAACCACTGAATAGGTCCATTATTTCCAGTCCCAATTTATTTTTCTGGGAAAGTGTTATCCAAATATTGCTGCACAAGCCTGGCCTTGTCCAAAGAACATGCCGAAAAATTTTCCACATTTACTACAATTTGAACTATAAAATTAAGTCTGTTTTCAATGTGACCATTAGGAAAATACTTCAAATAATGAATTTTATAGTAATGATACCCATTGGGTATTCGTTGAACGGTTGATTTATCCAAATTCAGTTTGCGGCTAGTCTGCCTTATTAGACCAGGGTCGATAATTTTTGAAACCAAAAAAAATAATAGTAGGATGAAACCCATTGGAAATGGAAGTGAATACAACAAAAATGAAAGGAAAAATAATTTACGGGCGATCTGAGGTCGGGAAGTGGAAGGGGGTGAATTTTTAAGGGTAAAACACGGTTTACCTCGATTTCTGGCAAAACTACAAGTCCTATGGAAAAAAGTTAAATAGCAAAGTTGTAGGTAATAAAAAGATCTACAACTTTTATATTTACACTTTTTTCACATAACCTCAAAATCTATGTGAAAAATTCAATTAACCAAGTTTTTGGTTTTTTATTTTTATCTTCTACAAAAAATAATTTTTTTTCACGATATTTGGAGAAAATTTACCTTTTTATGTGCCAAATACACTGTAATTGTTTTTTGACTTAAAATATTTATTTTTTCAGCTTATTTTGACTTAATATCGAAAATTCTCACGTCAAAATATCTGCTTTTTTAAAAAAGTCGGTGGGCTTTTTGTTCGTTGAAAACTCTACTTTCTGATGGTGTAAAAAAAATATACATTATTTTGGTAAACGTTCTCAGAAAATGCAAAGAAACGAAAAAATATTGTAGATGTTTTATTAAATTAACTTTATTAACTTATTTAGTTGTTAATTATAGTAGTATATTTCGACTTGCAATTTTTTTGTTTATCAGTGCAATATGGAATCTTACGTTTTTCCAGTAATTAATGTATAAATTTTAATAAATAGCCCAAAATTGTACATAATGATTAAAAAAAAATTCGGATTTGAGTTTGTCGCATTATTTCTTTGTTTTTTCTGAGAACATTTACCATAGTAATGTATATTTTTTACAGCATAAGATAGTAAAGATTCCAACGATTCGATTGAAAATTAGGGTGCTTTTTCGATATTAAGTCAAACTAAGGTGAAAAAATGTATATTTTACATCAAAAAAATTACAGTATATTTGGGACATAAAAAGATAAGTTTTCGCGAAAAAAAATTTTTTTTATAAAAGATAAAAATAAAAAACCAAAAACTTAGTTATTTGAATTTTTCACATAAATTTTGAGGTTATGTGAAAAAAGTATAAATATAAAAGTTGTAGATGTTTTTATTACCTACAACTTTGCTATTTAACTTTTTTCCATAAGACTTGTAGTTTTGCCCGAGATCAAGATAAACCGTTTTTTACCCTTAAAAACTCACCCCCTTCCGTTTCCCAACCTCAGATCGCCCGTAAATTATTTTTCCTCTCATTTTTGTTGTATTCTCCTCCTTTTCCAATGGGTTTCATCCTACTATTATTTTTTTTTACTTTTTACCATTTTCAAAGGCTTCAGCACTGGTCTATTTAGAATTTCGAGGATTTTGTTTGAAATGCAACAATCTAGCTGTATTAACATTATTTCTTACCCTTCGGTGAATTATTTGATTCTTCCGAATAGAAAATGCATGTTCATTTCATCGCAAGGCAGCCTCCAATCTTGTAAAGTTCATATGATCAGGAATGAGGTGCTCTGGATACCTTTCCCGATAGACCTTCTTGAATTTTTTTTGTGATTCGCCGTAAATTAGCAACATATCAACTTCTACTGAATGAGGAAACATTTTGTAAGAACAAAAGTTATACGTTTAACGTTCGTATTGAGTAATGACAAATATTTGTGACGTTTATGCCCTTAAACAACGAATATTCATATATATTTTCCAACGACTACTTGATACACCGCCAATATAATTTTTAGGTGGTATTTCTTTTGAGACCTATCAGGATAATATTGCTTATAACTTTTAAACGGGAAGTAATAAGAAAAATTTCTCTAATAAAAGTTTATCGGAAAAAGAGAGTTTTTTAACAGGAAAAAAAGTGGGTTTGTTTCTGGAATAAATATAATTGATGACGTCATTAGTCGTTTCTGTCAAATCCCAAAGATAATGCTTTAGATTGAAAATAAAGCTTACCTTATCCTGTGTAACAGCACGTGTCCCAAATTTTAATTAATATTTTTCTTATCCTCACAGTAGGTCCATACTGTCGAGTTTGGGACACCCTGTATAATAAGAATAATGCATTAAAAAAGGTTACTATTTTGACAGACGTCAGACAAATGCCATCTGCCGGCGCCTCTTAATTGCGAAAGGAATTAACAATTATTATTCGAAATGATTTCAAACGCATTATATTTTCCTTTTCACCTCAAAAATGAGCAGCGATCGATGCGCCGGATTCTAGGGAAGCCAGTTGAATCGGAGCGGCCAAAATGCAGCTGGGTGAGAACTTAACCCTGCGCCGCTGTTTTAACGCCCACACAATGCGGTCGAACTACATTACCAGCGCCCGACACAAGACTTCATTACACTCACTGCTCTCTATTGCAAATAGCCCAAAACTAACTAATAAAACGAAAACAACGGCTTAAATTAGAAAGTGACACTAATATAACTATTCCTATATACCCAAGATAAACTTGTGGATGAGGAATCAAATATTTGGTGTTTATTTTTAACAGAGTAAAATAACATCAGGTAAGATCCTACAGAAGTCAGAGATAGATGCCTCGTCTTGAGAGATTTATGTTTTACAGTTGTACGAGAGATAGAAAAAAATTATAGCAAGCAAAGAGCACTTTTATTATCCTGTAACATTTTTATTGTAATTTTGAACCCATATTTCATAAGAAACATTGTGCTTAAAATTACTTTTAAATATTTTTCAGTTTGTCATCATATTTCTGAAATGTCAGGGTACTTCTTAATCTATGCGCAGAAACTTAAAAAAAATGTAAAATATTTTTTTCTCCAAATGACATTAAAAGCGGCTGTTTAATGACACTTGACAGGCTTAAAAGGTGTAAAGGCAGTAGCCTAGGTAGAAAAAGTTCGTTGCTACGCAACGTTCCAAGTAATAATGTAAATCAAACTGGTAGTTAAAATTGACAATGGCATTAGGTAAACAAAAAATGATGGAGTTTAAAAATAATACACAATGGTACATTATACTATAAGGGAGAGAAATGCGTTATTTTGGCAGAGGTGCAATTTGAAGCCCGAGGGCTACAATGCACCGAGGACAAAATAGCATCTCTCCTGAATGGTATATACTATTTTTTCCACGGTCTCATTAACTTAAAAACACATATTTTGTCATTATGAAGTAAGTAGCACCAGAATTATTGTATTCGGATTTGAGCATTTATTTAGTAGTCGTTGAGTTATTGTCATAACTACAAAATAAACAAACAAAAAGAATTGTCAAATTAAGGTGCTAGTTTGGTTTAGTATAAAGTTTGTTTAGTGCACAATGAATAATTGTAAGTCGGAAGAGATTGTGGGGGCTGCAAATATTGCAATAAGCAATTTGCTGCCTGCGAAGTCAAGATCTTTATACGATATAGCCTACAATCGGTTCAAAAAGTGGTGCGCCGAGAAAAATGTTCAAGTATACAGCGAGAATGTTTTGCTGGCATACTTCAGTGAAAATGCAAAGAATTACAAGTCTTCCACATTATGGGCGCAATTTTCTATGGTTAAGTCATGCTTGATAATTTGCGACAACATAGATATAAGCAAATTTCCCAAGCTGATCGCATTTTTGAAAAGAACCGGTGACGGATATCAAGCGAAAAATCGAAAATATTGACAAAGGGTGAGATCGACCGTTTTCTATCAAGTGCAGATGACAAAGAATTCTTAATAATTAAGGTAAGATTACTTTTGTTCTTAGGTATTTCAATTATTACGTATTTTGATTTTTTATAGGTTGGATTAATTCTGGGGATTGCCGGAGCTTGTCGAACTGATGAACTACCTAGTCAATTTAACTGTAGATGATATTGAGGATGTAGGCTCTTCCTTGATTGTAAAAATTCCAAACACTAAGACAAAGATTCCACGAACCTTTCTGGTTACCGATGTGGGAAATATGCTTGAATTGTTTCGAAAATACCTGTCCCTTCGTCCTCCCCACGTCAAGCATAAGCGCCTTTTTTTGTACTACAAAGCAGGAAAATGTAGTTCGCAGCCAGTTGGCAAGAATACCATGGGAAAAAATCCGAGTTTTGTACCTTCGTATTTAAAATTACCTGATGCAGCATATTATACTGGTCACTGCTTACGAAAATCTTCAGCGACATTACTGGCAGATGCTGGTGTGAATATCACGACAATAAAGCGTCATGCTGGTTGGAAATCAACGACAGTCGCTGAGGGTTATGTCGAGAACTCCATTGAAAATAAGATCAAAATTGCTAATCAGGTTTTAGTAGGTACCACTACTAGCGCAATCACAAAAACTGTAAATGTAAGCGAAAGTAATATTCCTTCTAATATTAATTTTGGAAATTGTACAAATGTAACATTTAATTTAAATGTCAATAAATAATTTCAATGTTATCTTTTTTTTGCATGAAAAACGTTCTCCATAATGTAAACTCCCTTGGGAGCATTATACTACCTTGGGAATAATCGACTACTTCTGTTTTAATTTTGATGTCATAGAACCTGATTTCTACTCCCGACCGTGGAAAAAACTAGTTTTATTACATTACAACTACAATAGGAAATATGTGCAATTTCAGTTACACAAAAATCTGACGCTTGTATCGTTGGTTGCATAATTACCTATTTTCTAGTTTGTATAATTGATTCTTCATTTAAGCTCGTTTTGAGTACATTTCCTTAGGCAGTAAATCTGATACCAAGCCATCAATTAGACGTGCGACGTAGAATGAACGCGCAGTTAGAATCTAAATAAATGCGTGTAACGTACCAGCTTTCTCTTTAATAATCTATTAGCTGTTGATGAGGTGGTGCGTCGCAAGACTTGAACTTGACGAAATGGGATAATAAATAAGCAGAAGCTGTTAACTGGCTTGGATGGGGTACGAAATTAATTTAACTTCCCTTTCAAGAGCAATAACACAGAATGCGATATTTATATTACGCAGTCACACGATCCTCTGGAGCGTATAATTTGGTCAAAATTCGGCTAATTCGCGTCATATTCGTCAACCTACCTATAAGAGGAATTTATTTACCTAGTGACGAGGCATGGTTTGGCCAATATGTTTAGTTTATACAGGGTTAACTATGATTATAGCCAATCGCTAGCTTGTAGACTAGCGCGACGGGCGAAGCGTGCGAGGAAGCAAGCTTTCATAGGCGTACTCAGTCTGAAGGCGATCAGATACAAAAAATATACAAAAATGTAAAAATAACTGTATTACATAACATCCATTATTTTTAGTAGAAACGGTGATATAACAGTTTCTGTTAATTTCGAGGCGTTAGATAATAAAAATCATGAGTTATAAAGAGAGTGACTACTTCACAGCGCATAGATCAGTACGAGAGGTAAGGGTTACATGATTATCTAGGCGTGCCACTTGAGAAAGGCACAAAGCACACAAAATTATCAAAAATAAGTTGACGTCGAGTGAACCTAGCACATTAACAGTTTACTTTAAATGGTCCACCACCACCCACTTACACCTACCTGATGCGCACTCCGCGGCTATCACATTTACTTAAGCGTTGTCCTCATTTGACAAATCTAGCAAAACAGTAAAACAGTACCAATATTATTGCTTCTTTCATTATTATGTGGTGTTAATAAAGTTGTTTTAAGCTTCTGACAATCTACCATGACATTTTCTTGATAAAAGTTATAGAAAATGTTCCCATCATTAAATAAATCGCGCAAATATTTGCTAATGTCGCATCCATAAGGACAAAAACTACATTGCACTATACATGCACACTATAACTGTCACATATTAATACTTATTATATTGTATCGTACCGCCTTCCGTATGACCTTCATCTATCCACGTTTCGTCAAAGTGTAATATATTCTTTGATTCACATTCCGACCAGTATTTCGTCTTTTTCTATCAGTATACTATTTCGATTTCATTTTATACAGAAATTCACATACCATAATTCATATGTCACATATAATTCGCAAATGTACCCTTGTATATTCTAGGCAAATTTTTATCTCATAAGATATGGCAAACCATTTTTTTTATTGACGGAAGCTCAGAATACCATCTTTCCTCCTCAAGTTTTCACTATTTTCGGCTTCGCAGTTGTACTTTATCACTCTTTATTGCACTATACATAGACACTACTCACGGACATTCTTGTTAATTAATACTTACACTCATAGTTTGCCTCGCGCTCTAATCACTAATAAAATATTACATTCATAATTAAATTGGGGGAAAGATATACCCGGCTACAATAGTGCTGGAGATGGAACAGGATGGACCATGGATGGATGTGTCAATTAGTTACAATCAACAGAAATCTACCGTTTCGATCTTGCGCATGAGTATTTGCTGAGCATACATTCACCACTATTTTATAGTGAAAATATACGTGGTTTGTGTATGTTTCTTTGGGTCATCTGCTATAAATTGTGGGCGGGTTTGTATGAGTCACTCTACATTTTCGGCGGTTAAGTATAAGTACAAAAATTTTAACATTCGTTCATTCGTTGCACATTGCCAAAATTACATATTCACTCAGTAAAGTCCGTTATAATTATCCACTAACACCATCTAGCATAAATTCCTTTATTTATTTATTAATTATTAACATTTAAAACTAAAAATAAGTCACTAAAACTGCTGAAATTGAACCATAACCTAAAATGTTGCATTGCTGGTTGCATACTCGCCAAACATCAAATAACACTGGTCAAACCTTAGAATATAATATATTCTAAAGGTTTAAGAAAACATGTTTACAGAATACTATAAATATTTCAGGATGTTATAGTTTTTATGACAGTACTAGTTATTTTATGCAAACATTGTGGATTATTATTAGCATTGTTGCCATTACTAATATTAACAGAATTTAATTCACAACACAAGAAGTTTCAAAATTTACTGGCGTGAAGTACGCCTTGCACTAGTGGCCTACAGATGGCGACTGCATCAGATACTGTCAAAAATATCTTTTTTCAAATTCAATTTTTGGCGTATATATATTTACAAATATGTATTCAAATACCGATGTAACGTATAAGGTTCTGATTTATGAGAAGTGTGACAGCGTAACACCAAAGACGTTGTCCGAGTACACAAAATATTATGTCGAATCTAGTTTTCAATATTCTGTATTATAGACGCCATACACCAGAGAAATTTAAACATTTTATTTTTTAGGTATTCGTTTGATCACTTTTACCTTTTCGTACTAACCTCGTTTTACTTAATTAAAATTGCGTGTACTGAAATGGCCCTTTGATACAGAATCATTAAAAATGTGTCACATTTTCAACCTTCAAAAGAAGACCAGGTGTATTGGAACCGACAGCCGCTTTATTTATAGTTGTTTACCATAAACAATCCTGAATAGGGCCGAAATGTTTCAATTTCTTTGAACAAAACGGGAAATATGGCAAAGCCATTCAAGACCAAAGTTAAAACACGTCCGACACACACACATTCCTTTGGGCAAACATTGTTTACCCGATTGCCGTTTACCTCATCAAAGCGAGTTAATTAATTTATACACCTACAGTCCTGTGAAGGATTAAAAAACTTCACAGACACCCACAAATAATTATAATGAAAGGCTTCGACGGTTTTTAATCTCCATACAAGAAAATCTTCGATTTCCCAAAGGTATGCTAAAAACAGCCGAGCTGTGTCTGATGCCTTTTAATACAGTGTGTTTAGCGGTTATTCTTTTAGAGGGATGTTCAACTTTGACTTTAAGCGGTACACTTAGGTGACTTGAGCATCATCCTCGTTTCGTTAGATGGGAGATTTTCTTCATCAGAAGCCGCAAATGAGATACAAAGAGTACAGGTATTACGACAAAAAAAGTTTATTGCCCAACAGATTACAAATCCGATTTCAGGACAAATATAAAAAAGTAGTAATAGAAATATGTATACAACAAAAAACACACAGAGCAAGAGCAGATTCCTTACATCATATGCGATTAAGCCAAACTTACTTTGGTCCATTTGTGGCTAATAAAGGAGTTCTTAAATTTCTTAGAAGGATTCTTTTGTAAATTTGGATTAGGGGGTTTTCTAGGACAAGAAAAACGAATACGTACTTAATTTTGCTGTAGAGGGCGCTACAAAATGTACTCTTGGCTGATAAAAACTGATTATAACTTTTTCATCAGTGTGTGTACGAAAGTTTTAATAGAAAAATATTGTTCTCCTATCTATTTTTCACAAATAAGGTATACTTGTTTTATGTCGATAAATGTAACCTTTTCCGATTTATATTTCTTCTTTTTCTATTGGATGCAATAAAATAAAATAAAAATAAAAGTTTGTAGTTACTTACGTAAAACTGTCATAGTAAGCTTTGGTTATTTGAAAACAAATTGTACTATTGACAATTAGCTGATTGACAAGTAACTTATGTTAAATGTATTGCTTTAAATTTTTGTTTACAATTAATAATATCGCGTGAAATTTGCCTGTTAAAAATCTCTTTGTTATGTATTCTTGTGTGACTATCTTACTGAAAAAAATATAATAAAACACCATATACAATCTTACTCTCGACACATTTGCCAAAAGAGAATTGGAATTTATATCCACCTAGGAAATTTATATGCATACAACTAGTGGAGGATAGTTTTGAATTAACACGTTAAATTAAAATAGATTATTACTACAAAATTAGAGCAAATTTGTATTAATAGTTAATTTTAGTAATTCATAGTTGATCTAAATGAAGCGATAAATTAATATATTCCTGAATAATGATCTATCCAAAATGTTAATTGTGAATAAATAACAGTTGTTATGCCATTTAATCGTTAATTTATAGTAGTGGAAATATGGTAGAATAATCTAATCGACACTTGTTTCCTAAAATAGAAATAAATATAAAAATATATATAAAAGAACCATCAATTCAGTGGATATTAGCGTACAGGGTGTTAAAAAAATATTTCAGGAGGTAATAGTATGAACCAAAATAAGCAGAAAAGTCTTAATAAACATGGGTCTGCAAAGTAACGGTTGCGGAGATATGGACTACTATTCGTTTTTCAAACATTTTATTTTATTAGGAATCCACCGACAAAGGAAGCTTTTAACAAACAAAAAACAAAGTTACACAGGATGTTCAAAGTGCCCTCCGTCCATTTCCAAGCAGGCACGACATCTTCGTCTCAACAATATTCGAACTCTTTCGAAAATACCCTTCTTGGTTTGGATTTCTTGACACTTTTGATTAATCCGTAGCTGCAGCTCTTCCAGGCTATTTACAGGAATACCATACACTAATGTCTTCAAATATGCCCAAAGAAAGAAATCTAGAGGGTTCAGATCAGGCGATCTTGAAGGTCATAAAACAGGTCCAGCGCTTCCTACCCATCCATGTGGAAAAGTTTGGTGTAAATGCTGTCTAACGACCATGGAAAAATGGGCTGGACCACCATTATGCTGGAACCACATTTGTTGCCTTAGATTCAAAGGAATGTCTTCCAAAAACTCATACAGTGTGTTCTGCAGAAAGTTGAGGTAAGCAGCGCCTGTTAATCGGTTTGGTAAAACAACAGGGCCTAGAAACCTGTCACCTACAATACCCATCCAAACGTGTCTGATGTCCAGATTTTATTAGACCATGAGGATTTTCGTCGGCTCAAATATGCGTATTGTGAAAATTAAACACTTCATTTCTTGTGAACCCGGCCTCATCAGTAAAAAGAATGTTTGCAAGAAAACGAGGGTCTTCAGCATCATGACTTAGCGACAAAAAACCAAACGTGCTTGATGATCATTTATTGGATTTAAGGCCTGTTGCACATGATATGGATAAAGCAGTTGCTCGTGAAGGATTCTCCAAACAAGAGGACCACTAATTCCTACCTCGGCTGATATTCTCCGCACACTCGTACCTGGATTCTGCTCTACCAGTGCTAGAATTTCTTCTTCTGCTCTAGGAGTGGATACCGACCTTGGTCTTCCGGATAAATGGCACTGTTTGCTCAAGGAACCGGTATCACGCAATCTTTGGTGAATTCTTTCAAACATACGTTGTGAAGGAATCTGGCGATTTGGATAACCGTCAACATAAAGACTTCGCGCTTCGGTGGCGTTCCCATTAGCACGACCATACATAAAATGCATGTCTGTTAATTCTGCGTTATAGTAACCAGCCATAGCGAAAGAAAACTTGTGCACTGAGAACAACTGCCAAATACGTACTGTTTATTTCACTAAACATCAACCAACTATTATAAGAAAATACACAACGTTTTTGCAAAATAAAAAAAGGGGCTAAAAAACATAAAACATTCCATATCACCGCAACCGTTACTTTGCGGACCCATGTTTATTGAAACTTTTCTGCTTATTTTGGTTCATACTATTACCTCCTTAAATATTTTACACTCTTTTTTAACACCCTGTATCTCTTCATTTTAAGAATGTACTATTAAATGTAAATTTATATTTCATGAAATAATGATCTAGGGCTATTTTTTTATCTTACATTATGAAAATGATTATAATGATGATGACGTAGTGACATGCGTCTTGTTGGTAATAAAAGTAAAGTTGTTACATTGAGAGTTACCTACTTCATTTGGATCTAATACGAAGGTGTAGAAAGTGAAAATGCATTTTCTGTTATAGTTTGCTAACAGCTATTTGTGCACCTCAAAAAGGATCGAGTTGTTTTCACACCTAATAGTCTAAAAGGCGGGGATTTACGCTGAACAAACAATCGTTCAACACCTTGGCCATACAATTCTCTCGAGTATTTTCTTTGTATTTTATAAATTTGGTCTCAAAACAAGTTTTCAAAGATTGTAGTTACTTTCTAAATATACACTCAGTTCCAAAAAAAGTGACCCACTTGATTTTTGACCTAACTTTTTACTTCTAAACCAGTCGGCCAATTTTTAATTTTTTTTTATTTGTTGGTAGGTAATTCCTTTGCCTTTCCAAAAAAAATAAAGACGCCGAAATTTTTTCAAAGCCTCCTGGATGGTAGTGGAAAAACTCGAGTCATGTTTTTTTACTAATTTTTGACTCACCCTGTGTGTTAATCAAGTAATGGTATAGTAGGTGCTTACACTCTATATGAAAGATGCGTCTTTTGTGAGCATTTTATTTTTTTTATTCATTGATTTATCTCTAAAATTGTCCAAATTACAGCTTTTTTGCTCAAGTTTTGCAACTTTCTTAATTTATCGAGAAAATTTTCTAGTGAAATAAACATACGACTTTCACGAAACACTTTTATTAAACGCAATATTATAACCTGGGGTAACTGATTAATACCGTGTATTGCCTCCCCTAGCAACTCTAAGGGTTTCTAATCTACGCGGCATACTGGAAATTAGGTTTCTTATCCTGTCCATTATTTTATATAATTTTTGTCACTAAAACTTGTTTAATGCTACTTAATTAATGACAAAACGTCAAATGACACAACGTCAAATTGCAAGTGGCAGTTGTTTTTCAAAGGCAATATGATCCTACAAAGAAATATGGGATAAACGTAAATGATAAATTAAGAAAGTTGGTATATACAAAACTTAAGCTGTAATTTGGACAATTTTAGAGATAAATCAATGAATAAAAAAACAATATGCTGGCAAAAGAAGCATCTTTCATATAGAGTGTAATCTCCTACTATAACATTATTTGATTAACACACAGGGTGTCAAAAATGAGTAAAATAATATGACTCGAGTTTTTCCACTACCATCCAGGAGGCTTTGAAAAAAATTCGACGTCTTCAATTTTCTTTGAAAGGCAAAGGAATTACCTACCAACACAAAAAAAATTAAAAATCGGCCGACTGGTTTATAAGTATAAAGAAAACAAAGTTAGGTCAAAAATCAAGTGCGTCACTTTTTTTGGAACTGAGTGTATTATTTAGCAAATCGATTCATTAATTTAAAATACAGTAGCTTTGACCAGTAATGGCCCATGGAGACACTATATAAAATACATTTTTCACACAAAATATTACGACGTAACTCAACTTACCATAATAAAATGTTAATAATAAAAAAGATACAGGGTGTCAAAGTTGGAATTAAAAAAGAAATGTTTTGTAATAATTACAGTGCCTTTAAATGTATCAACTTAAAAATTTGGGAATAGATATTTTTTGTTATGAGCACAAAGTATAACCTAGATAGAGTTGAATCTCTAGGATCAAGTCTGTATAAAAGTTTCAGCGCTCCTGGTGGATGGTGGGTGGACTGTGAACTATTTTTTTATATTTTAGGTCTTCATTTGAGGATATTTCATTTAATACAATTATATACAGTATCAGTAAGATATCATGTTTTGTACATATCTAATAATAATTATAAAATATTTAATAAATTATATAATAAATTATTTATTTTTAAACAAGAACGTATATAATACAGTACACAACATTGGTACTTATAGCATCACCTTATTTTTAATACAAATATTCATTCATTTTAATATTAGTCGTGGGTTTTTTCAAAATTTTTAATTTTGCTTTTATTTCAAACTTTTTAAAGCGCATGGGTACCGCAACACCTGTTTAAGAACCTTCACTAATCAACCAGAAACCCTATACTGCATACCGCATCAAAATCAGACTAGATATTAATGCAACGCCCCCTAGTGAGTTGTCACCGTAACACATATACTCGCGTCAAGAATTCAGACGTCTTACGTCACAGCTGACGTTACACATTTGTTTTTATTGTCAACGTAATTTTCGATATTTGGTCGCGTTAAAAACAATAAATTTTTGGAATTTAGTGCAATATATAATGCAAACTTTTAGTGTAGTATATAGTTTTATTACTATCAGTTGCAGTTTCTTAAATATTTTGATGAAAATTTAGTAAATTATTCATTTGTTCGTATGACGTAAGTCGTCTGAATTCTTGTCGCGAGTATATCTAAGAATATGAGCCACAATTAAACCCGAACCCTTCACTGAAAACCGCATCCAAAACGGACTAGTAGTTTTGGTTATGAACAAACAAATGTTTACTGCAGCGCCCCCTGGTGAGTTTTCATCGTAACACATATATAAAGAACATGCACCAATCAAACCAGAACCCATCAAAAGTTACATATTGCGAAATAAGAAAGCGGTACAATTTATGTTTAGATAACGATGGCGCCTATATCGAACAATTGTTAAAATAAGATTTGTGAATTAAGAGTTAATTTTTACTAAATACAGTTCATGTTATTCTTTAGTGTTTTATGCATTGGTTGTTGTTAGTGTAAACGTTCATTATTTCTCAAATAATTAAATTAGTGTTATTAAATGTAATAACATTTTGTAAATTGTTTTCTTTAAATCCTAAATTATATATGTGGTCAATATCAGCATAAAAGTTAGCCTGCCTGCTTTAGTGAAATTTAAAGAACCATGCGTTCTTTGCATGGCAGTCGACCAATTTAACACATAAAAACTGGTCTGTAATTTTTGAATGGTTTTAGATGAAAAAAAATGGTATTTGGAAAAAGTGTTTCTTTTCAATAGATCTTCCAATTTCTGAAATAAAAATGGTATGCTTCTGACAAAAAAATTTTGAAGCATCGCTTAATTATAACATTCATATCCATCGCAATTTCAAGCATCAATCAACCCAAATAAAATACTTTTTACAGAACTCAATTTGCTGCAGCCGTTTACGAGAAAAACTCATTTCCCATGATAAAAGAATCACCCTGTACCTAAGTGTGTACAATTTATTACCTAAATACCCAAAACTGACTCACCCTGTACAATTTCATCTATTATTCCTTGCAGGAAAGACACATCGTTCTTTTGATTTTTCTCAGACAAGAGATCGTTCCTTTTCCGCAATATTTGTATTCCCCCTAAGTTTGCGCTAAACGCTTCAAACTTCATCTGTCTTTGTTTGTGCGGCTAAGTTAACAAAAACAAATCACTTAAACAACTTAGCTGTTTGTGGAGTTGCAAGCCCACGACGTGGTTGTTGTTCCAAAGTCCGGTTAAGGCTAAGCAACCAAGGAACCGTAGAAATAAGAAACCGCACTTTCCATTCTGCTGTCAATATTTGATTAAGGAATTTCTGGGGAAACTTTTGGAAGATGTTTTCTTTCCAGTCCACGTCGAAACGCATATTAATAACGGCGCATAGTTTCGACTGAAGTTCCAAGTAAATAGACTTCTGACGTTACAGGGTGTCTCAAAGTCCCCCCTCCCAGACTTTTTTCTCTAAGAAATATTTTTAATATATGAAAACAAGTGATAATATCTTTTAGGCATAAACCTAAACTTTGTTTGTGCCCAATTTGTGACGTTGAATTTTTTTCTCAGAAACATATTTATTTCTGTGATCCATTGAAAAATACATTGCATTCTAATAAAAAAAACTTTTATAAAGTTTTCACCTATGTGCACTTGTTAGAAAGTTATGTCCAAAAGAAGATATATAAAATAATACATTATGAAATTAGTTTATAAGGCAACAGATTATGGCATGAGTGAAATTAGCGCTAAATTTGATTCTTCTTGTTTTCTATATGACTTGAAGATCCCAGTGTCCTGGCAATTTTATTTCAATTTTCATATTACTAACCCATCCATTGAGAAAACTTATCCAATTCTTTTTTATAAAGATCTTCTGATATTTTTGGAATAAGACTTGATTCAGCTTCTTCGATTTTTTTAAGAATTTCTTCAGATGAATACATATTTTTAGAAAATAAAATTGCTTTGTGTACGCAATGCTATAGCAATCACATGCAAATATTCTACGTTTGCTTAAATAATAATTTCATAATTAGAACAAATTTAAGTTTGTAAAACATAAATTGTGTATTAAAACCAGAATGCTTCTATAAAATAGCCTATAAAATTCGTTTATAATGCACGATTATGGTATTATTCACAGTTTCTGCCAGTTTGAAACCCGTCCGGATCCCTTGCTTGAACAGAGAAAGAAAGAAAATGCTTTTTCTTCAAAAAAGTACAAAAATATGGAAAGGAATATAGCAAATGATGAGAATGTTGCCAATATTATTGGCGATTTGAGAAAAATAAGCAAAATTCAATTCGACAGGCTTCGGCTGCTCTTCATATTTCTAAATTGACGATTCAGAGTGTTAAAAAGTGTTCACTTTCATGATTACAAAATGTGCAAATGCTAACAAATGATAACTGTCATCAAAGGTTAAATTATATTACTGAAATAATGGTAACTGCTGAGAATGAAAAGAACCTCTATTATCATATCCTTTGGACCGACGAAAGTAAATTCTTAAGTAATGGTAATCACCAGAATGCCCATTACTGGACTGATGAAAATAGATTAAGTGATGTCCAAAATCAAGGGCATTTTGAAATAAATATGTGGTGCGGCATAGTTGGACGGCATTTAGACAACAATATGGACCTACCATATTGTTTTGAACACACTGTCAGGTAAAAAGGTTTCTACAGTTCTTAGACAGAGAACTTGCAGGTTTGTTGGATAATATTCCATTACAAATTAGAAAACATTTATAGTTGCAATTAGATGGTGCACCTAGTCATAGTTCTTTAATTGTAAGAAATTATTTGAACCAGCAGTTTTCAAAACCTTGGATATGACCTAATGGTACAGTACAGTGGCCAGCCATATCGCCGGACTTAACACCTCTGGATTATTTTCTGTGAGGGCGCTTAAGACTGTTGCTAAGGTCAAATAATATCGACCATTTGAATCAAAATATATTAGCATATGACACATTGACAGGAGATGTAATATACAGGGTGAATCTTAAATAAGTACAAATATTTTAACCAGCAGTATAGTTTTGTGTGTAGAACACATAATTAATAGTTTTTTTACAAAAAAATCAGAAATAAAAAAGTGAAATTTTAAATAAATTTCGTAATTTTTCAGTAGAAAACTTGTTGAGGACCGCTGGCCTAGACCGACCCCTCATACTTTTATGAGTCATAGTGCTGCAGACTGAAGGTGTGGTTCACAGTGTTGCCAGTATTACACAAATGTCTTTGCTTCAAGGAAGAAAAAATCTCAACTTTTAGCGAATTTTGTCAAGTGTAACATTTTATATTATTTTTTATTATCAAACTGTCATTGACTGTCATGACAGATTATCGGAAGCCCAAGTCAAACTTGTTAACCCCACATAATGCATGAAAATAGCAATAAAATTTGCTAAAAGTTGACATTTTTTTCCATTTTAAATAAAAAACGCGTGCATAGTTTTTCGTTATTCTTCATAAAATAACTTAAGGAAATTGTGTTTTGTGTCCCTTTCTAACAGTGTACAATGACATTTAACTTGTGAAATGTGGATTACTGATTAAATAGTTAATTTTTTAACAAACAGGTAAGCTTGTGTGCACGTTTATGTATAATTTTTGAACATTGGACATAGTAATATCACGTAATATCTTCCTAAATATTTTACGGTAGTATTGAACTTGCGGAAATTCATTTTTAATCGTTGAAGTATAGTAAGGTTAGTTCAGATGTTAAAATTTATGTTAATATTGCTGCGTATACATACCCAATTTTACTGTACTTATGCTTAAAACAAGTATTTTTAAAATAGAACTATTACGTTAAAGGAAACGTAATATTTATATTGGAGGAGATATGGCAACCTCGCAACAAATCATATGTTTCATTACGTTGTTGGATGAAAAATCAGCCAGCGGTCCTCAAAATGTGGGTATTTTTTTAAAAAATTAATATCTTCGTAAATATTAGAAATTTTTAAAAATGGCTTTCACTAGACTGATTTAAATGACGAACTACACCAGCAGTTAAAATATTTGTACTTATTTAAGATTCACCCTGTATAATAATTATTTACAGTCGAGAAATAGTCTTAGATATCAATGTAAATGCGCGTCATCCACTAAACGTCCTGATGAATGAACCAGAAGGAAAGCGCAAAGATGTCATTTAATTGAAGCCTCACCAGACCAACCTCCGTACAATTTCCAGGGAATATTAATGCCCTCTTTTTCTCCCGGGTAACATGAAACGAACAAATTTTTCATGCCGGCAAAATAAACAGTAATATCATTTCTAAACATAGATATCAAATTTATCTTCGAGATTTTAAATAAACTTCTTATCTGAAAAGTAATTTTCAACTCGAGGAGAAGTTTCCCCGTAATCCAGTTAGAGAGAGGCGGGAGGACGTATTAATATAAATGCTCAGGATCGGGATGGGCCGTGACGGACTCCGGAAAAAGTTTTTGACCCTGAGTAACGAGGGTCTAGACAATACGTCGCTTGAATGAATGTTTACGCGAACAAATATTTTTGGAGGTGCGCTTTTATCTGTTCTTTTTTTTCGTGCAATCAGGGCTGATCAGGTTTTGGAATGGATGGGATACTTTTTGTGAAAATTCGCCTGAAACCATTACCAGCCAATCGTAAAATACGTGTAGAACAAATGAAATCAAAGGTGCATTAAAATATCGAATGTCTGAATATAATTTATAAAAAAACGAGAAAATATGTTCAGGATTATCCAAAATCGATCGCGTGGTGAAAGCAAAGGGATATGCAGGATACTTCTGCAGGGTTCTTATTGGTTTAACACAAAAAGTTTACACATTAACAACTTTTCATTCAGGGTGATTCACAACTTATCTAAAAGAACTTGGAAATAGATGCGTTATGAAAAATGAAGTTAATATCGTAGCCAGGCGAAACTGAAATTCGATTGCCTATACAGGGTGTTAAAAAGAATGTAAAATATTTCAGGAGGTAACAGTATGAACCAGTATGAAATAAGCAGAAAAGTCTTAATAAACATGGGTCCGCAAAGTAATGGTTGCGGAGATATGGACCACTATTCGTTTTTCAAACATTTTATTTTATTAGGAATAAACCGACAGAGGAAGCTTTTAACAAACAAAAAACAAAGTTACAGAAGATGTTCAAAGTGCCCTCCGTCCATTTCCAAGCAGGCACGACATCTTCGTCTCAACGATATTCGAACTCTTTCAAAGACACCCTCCTTGGTTTGGATTGGTAAAATTTTTCGGAGGCACTGTTAAACTACTATGTGGCCCTTTACTGTTTTCGTAAGCCTTTAGTTTAGAACATAATATAGGGTGATTCGAATTAGATACAATCTATTGCAAAAGTAATGACACTTCTTCAAATCAGTTTTTTGACTACTGGATGTTCTGTGTAGAAATTTCAATAAATTTTTGTGAGTGAGTGGAACAACTAACTAATGTTTAAAATTGAAAGTAGATTTAATTACGAATTCAGTTCGAACTAAATCGCCAATTCGCTGTATACAGTGCAATTATTATTGCAATAGATTGTACAGTACAGTACCCTATATAAACAAGTATCATATGAATGTTTTATAAGGCAATTACGCAAAAAAATATCCACTCACATACTAGTACATTCCTCTCTTGTGTTAATAAATTTTAATATGGTATAATTTGTTAAACTTTATCTTTAAATTAATATATTACATATTATAGGTACGATACGACGTGTTAACGATACGTTTGGTCAAAATTCACCGACATATTCTATTGATGAAAAATATGTGATAAAAAGTGAATGAAAGTCTATAATAAAAGTTAAAATATTGCTAAATTAGGTTTTCCTGTCATATTCATATTCTATTTAATAAATAAGAAGCCTTTTGATGTAAACAACAATTATCTAATTCTAGTGATAGATGACGAAAAACAAGCTAGGCCTAAAATTGAATTCTCCCTCTATACCATCCATTTATACTGTCCATGAAAGAATTTTGTTGTACTTTGTACGATGTCTCCAGATGGTACCCAGTAGTCGTGTACCCGATGAGTATTTGGGATCCGGACAATAATTTTAGGGACACCCTGTTTAAACAGAATATTATAATTTCATAGGTGAGGATGAAGTTTGTTTTTAATTAGCTTGAAGGGGGCATAGTGTTGGTATTGGCATCCTTCTTGGGTGCGCCAATGGATACAGTTTATGGAATCCAAAATGTTATTATCAGATGTATTCAGATCGAGTTGAGGGATCGATCTAAGTATCAATTCCACGATCAGTCGCAATATGATAATCCACAATATCCTACCAACTTGGATACGAGTTTAGGTATGTTTACTTATACTGAATAAGGATTAGAAACTAACTTTCCCTTAAAAAGTTACATATTATTTAAGTAGATCTGTAGATGGAATAATTTCTAAAGAAATATGAGACAGTTTTGGAAAATTAAAGGTATATTAAGTGAACTCGTGGGTCATTTAATGTATTTTTCATTTCTTAGATATCTGGGTATTTAAGGGTATTTTTGGATACTATTCGGTATTTCTGGGTATTTAACGATATATTTAGGTACTTAAGGATATTATTGGGTAATAGTCATAGATATTCTTAGGGCATTTGGAGGTAATTCGTGATTTTTAGGTATTTTTGAGGTATTTGCTTATTTGATGAGGTATTTTTTTGGGAAAATAAGGTATTTACGGGTAATATTTATAAAAAATGGTATTTCATTGTACTGAAATACCCCTCGATATAAACTGAATAAAAATATTTCACATCATTGCAAGTTATGTTGTTTATTAAATATATATATTATTTAGAATAACAAAAAGAAATTAACACACCACCTTTAAGCTAAACTTTGGCAAAAAATTAATTCCACCGAACTTCATTATTATTTTCCATTTATTAAAGTAGATTCCGCCCTTGACTCTGGAATAAGAAATAGTCTGGTGTTTATGTAATTAGAGAAATGTATTTTGAAAAGCCTAAGTACTCCGCATCTTTACATAAATTTTTAAAACCGATTTGGAAGTGGTTCTAATGAAAAAAGGATGCATAATTTATGTCAGCCGGCAAAAATCAAAACTTCCGCAAAAAGTAAGATCGAGTAATTAAAAAGTTTTTAATAAGGAAATAAGCAAGCCTTGGAAATTTTAGGGGATGTATAACTTCAAATTATCAAAGAGCATAAATTTTGTTCAAGAATTTTCTTAAAGTTGAAATTATTATTTTGACTTATAGCTATACTCGCGTCAAGAATTCAGACGTCTTACGTCACGGCTGACGTTACACATTTGTTTTTATTGTCAACGTAATTTTCGATATTTGGTCGCGTTAAAAACAATTACTTTTTGCAATTTAGTGCAATATATAATGTAAACTTTTAGTGTAGTATATAGTTTTATTACTACCAGTTGCAGTTTCTTAAATATTTTGATGAAAATATTGTGAATTATTCATTTGTTCGTATGACGTAAGTCGTCTGAATTCTTGTCGCGAGTATAGCAAAACACGACATTTATGCTATTTTTCCTGTATGCAAAAAATGCAACGTAAAAAACGAAAAAGCGTTAAATGATTAAAATGAAATTTGTTGTAAGAAAATATACAGAAAATACAGAAAATATGATTCAGAACTTATACAAAAAAATTGAATGTGCAGGGGACTTTTATAAATACAATTTTGTGAAATTAATTCAAAAAGGGCAGTTCCAAAATGATTTAAAAATACACTTCTGTGCGGCACTGAAAATTGGTCCATAAAACCCCACCTTAAGCAAGGTAAAGCATGCATAAAAATGAACAAACAAAAAATTTAATGAATTTCGCAAAGACAACAGAATTTGACTTTATTCTATAAGCTGGCAATGTGAAAAACAAATTGATATAGGATACCCAGATACTTGTTTGTGGTAATATCCGAAAAGGTGGCACGACCAATTACGAAAAATAACATAAAATCGACGAATTATTGAAAAACCAATGCGGCCTATTGTACAAAATGAACTCAGCTCATAAAAATGTTCTCTAGGAGTGTCTATAAATATTTTGTTGTCCATTCGGGACTTCTAATCTAATTTTATCTATCTCTGTCTCGATGATTTATTGGAACTAAAATAGCTACAGCGTGGTTAAAAATATTGAGACACACAATCCACCAAATAAACAACAGCTGTGTAAATTCTTGGGCCGAATTTTTAAAAATGATAATAAAGTATTCATAATGCCAAAATAACAAGAGTTGGGAAATTTTACTTTTCGAAAAATTTAAAGTGGATGGAGATTACATTAATCTTCCGAAGGTAATATGTCAGAACTGACAAAACATATTGTCAAATTCATCTTTTCTTATAATTTGCATAAGTCCTATTTTTATACAGGTATAATTTCATATTAGTAAATTTGAAGGTTACGGAAACTCCAGGTAACACGACATACACAATGAGATGTTTACCACAAAAAATATTGTACTTCATAACCAATTTAACATCGCCTTATTTATATTCAGGATATTTAATATATATAATAATAATATCTCTACCCCTCATTCTAATCACGAGGATTCGCCCAGAAGTCGAAAACTTGTGCGGGAGAGGGAGCGGCATATTATTATTAAGCAAGCTGCATTTGCGCCCAGGAACAACTTACGTTGGTAGGCCCTAACCACCATTCAGTGCAGGAATGAGGGGTAGGGGGATAGTCAAACGTCAACTGGTATCCATCTCTCACATTGACCCAAATCAACATACCCGCAAAGAGGGTGCCAATCCCCTCCACAAATATAGCTTATATACGATCTACCGGCTGCGGGGATCGAACCCACAGCGATTTAGTTATCTCGATTCAAGTACTGACGCCTTAAACAGCGCGACCTTTTAAGTATCGTAATATGAAATTATAATACGAGTATCATAACATTATAAAAAGTTTGTAACATAACTACAATTTTAAGATAAACAGTAAGCTGGTAGTTCCTGAAAGTATTTTTCATATTTGTCACTCTAGCACTCTAGCGTCGATGAGTTCAGGCAAAGATGTTGCTTCTACCGTAGATTTTGCAGAAATCCACAGTAGACGATTTAATGATTGATGCAAAATATTTGACGTATCGGATATGTTGCAAAGTTACGATCCTTGTAAAGTCAAAAAAAAACAATCGCTATTGTAGACACACTATTCCATACTAAGGACAACAATCTCCATGCGAAAGAATATTAACTTGAGCAAATATTTTCAACTGTTACCATGTTTAAAGTGTAAAAGTAAAGGCTTTAAGTGACTAATATCTAATATTCTCGAAAGAAGCTGATGATGATCGTCATTTGATGATGTAGATAACATTCTCTGGAAGTAGTATTAAGAGTTTAATCTTTCATACGAGAAATAGATGTGATGAAGATGTTTAAGCTCGAATTTCCAATGGTTAAATCTGTGTTTGACCCCATGATCTTCTTTACTATCTGTTTGTATTCTCTAAAGAATTCTCAATGTAGCCTTCTGCCGTAGAACATGTTCAACCCCCATGCCGTTTTAAGAATGGTAGCTGAGGACCTTCTAAAACAATGTACAAGCTTTGTTGCAATCATTTTTGGAATGCTTCCAAAAGTATTAACTCCGACAGGCTGGGAGGTACATTTTCCTTGTCTGTAAAACACAAAAAAAAACCTCCTGTGAGTTACATTAGGAGGACATAGTTCAGCATATTTTCGAAAAATATTTAAACAGTTGATACCTGCCACATATCCTTTTGTTATAACAAATTTTCGGAAAATTTTTGTTTTCGTGCATGGAATCACAAATTTTTATATAGAGATAATTGTACTGTATGTGATCAAATATTAGCTTAGTTAATTCTTCGCGATGACAGGCTACAAAAATTCCGATTATCATAGCCACCTTCATGAACAAATCTGTTTTGTCATTTGCAGGACTTAAAAACTTACGTTAGTCAGTTCAGTTGTTAATGTACTCTCGGCGAATGCGACATAAGACGGTGTTGGTCAAACATTTTTCACGGTTCTGAACCAGTTCTCGACGTCTGTTGGAACAGACCTTCTACATCAGAAGGTAAACTTCCATCGGAATCACTCAATTTGAAAACGCTTTTTATATTTATGGGTTTATCTTACAAAGTTTTTACAAAAACCATGCAAAATGTAACATAAGAACTTGATCTATACACTTAATAACAGGTACATTTTTCTGTTCATAGAAAATACACCAGCTTCTTGTCAGGTAATTTTTTTTTATGTTAATAAATGAGAGTATATAAAATTTGTTCAATATTTTGTAAATTTATATGACTACACTTATATTGTAATAGTATATTATACTATTAGGTTGGTAAGTGGGGTATAACAAAATCGAGGAAAAGATTTTGTTAGTCACTTAACAACCGTATAGTGTATAACGTTTTCCGCACAATCGCATTTATCAAATAAAATAATAAAAACAATTATTTTGATTGCTGAAATAGCGTGGCCTATCTAGCGTGTTTTGAATTTATTTTGTTGGAAACCAAAAAAACAATTTGAAGTTTGAACAATTTTGTGTTTTTTTGTCAAAACTGTGCTTATAATGGCTGACAAAGACGATTCAGAGGTAGATTCGGACATTGAAAAATCGTATCAAATAGGTTGTGGGTCATTATTTCCCGCAAAATCAAAGGTGAAGTATGAAAAAGTCTATGATGCCTTCAGGAAATGGTTGAATGAGAAGAAATTGGAGATATCTGAACAAATTTTGCTGGCTTATTTTGTTCAGAGAAATTTAAGATTGAAGTCTCCGGGAAGCTTATGGGCAGAGTAGTCTATGCTTAAAAGTACGATCAACTTAAATAATGGTGTCGGTATATCGCAATTTAAGAAGTTAGTAGCATTTCTAAAGAATAAAAATATTGGGCATTATGCGAAAAAATCAAAGGTATTTATCAGAGAAGAGTTGAGCAAATTCCTGCTGGAAGTCCCCGATGAAACCTATATTATGATGAAAGCAGTGATGATAATGGGAGTCGCTGGAGCTCTTAGGCGTGATGAACTTATGAAAATGACAGTTGATGACATTACGGATGAAGGATCAGTTGTCATAGTTAAAGTGCTTGATACCAAAACACATATTAGTCGAATGTTTACAATCACTGACAAGGCCAATGAAAAAGTCCCTTTTTTGACGATTTTGCGAAAATATATATACAGACTTAAGACCTAAGGAGACAAACTATCGTCGATTTTTCTACTCACTTCGTCAGGGAAAATGTGTAAATCAACTTGTAGGTAGAAATACATTAAATACATTGGGATAAATACCACAAAAAATTGCCGAATATTAAAAACTGCAAAATCCAAAATCCTATACTGGACATGCTTTTAGAAGGACGTCGGTGACTTTGTTAGCAAATACTGAAGTTGATGTCATGACACTCAAACATCATGGGGGCTGGAGGTTTTAGTGATAACATTAATGTATTATGTGACTAACAGAAAATGTAATTTTAGGTCTTCTGGTGTCGCTGAAGGATATGTTGCAGAGTCTTTAACAAAATAATAGAGTGTGCTGATAAGATTTTACATACCAACAGCGGCAGTGACAATCAATTTGACTCCATTCCAGTGTTTGAAGACAGAACTACTGAAGTTTATTCTAATCCTAACATATCTAACTCAATAAGTAATACAGATAATTCAATTACTGTAAAAGCAATAGATAAAAACAAGGGAAAAACTATTACGTTTAAGAATTGTACAAATTGTACCTTTAATTTTTACAATAAATGAGCCCAGCATTTGTTGGTGAAAAGAATTACTGATTTTTACTTACCGCATTAATGCTGTTATAAACTCAAACACAATTATTTTTTTGATTTCTATGGAAACAAGACACAGTGTTGTATATTCAACTTACAGAATGTGTCAACAATGACAGTAAATGCATAATTCAGAACGATTGTGCGAAAATAACTATAATAGTAATATGTAATTACAAATGTATGCTTCTACATTAGGAAACACTCTAGTTTACTATCATACTGTACAAAGTATTTCATGTAAAAGAATTTGTTTTTTCGCGTCTTCGAGGGCAATGAGTATTTTGTTAAATCACACCGTTAGTTTTAAATTATATAAATATACTAAAGCCGTCCAATTTCTAATTTAATTAAATTCCAAATGTCTACTTGCTGAAAGCTTTACAAATTTCACAAAGGAATCGCCGAATTTCAGTGCCTCTGAACAAAGTGATGTGATTATTTGCATAAAGAACGAAAAGGTTACAAACGGAAATGTACAGTAATAGTTCCCTCAAGATTTTTCTGAAGCGTTACATCTGCCCGAGTGTTATGTACTACGCAGTCAACATTAAACGTATTCGCATTCCCTATTGAAGCTTATGTTTCCTAAAAATTAAACAGAACGGCTTAGACGCACAAAAGTATAAATAAACAGAAAACAATACTTAAGATACAAATACTATGCTAAACATTTTTCTAACTTTAATCAAGTGTGTTTGTTATGTATTTCGATGCGCTGATCTGAAGTCTATTGAGCTGTATCACTCATAGGTTTTACAAAAATCGCGAGAAATAGCTGGAAAATGTGCAAAACCGTTGAAAATCACCAAAGAAAAAATACGGTATGTACTTTTACTTTACTTTATGTATTTTGATACACTGAATCTGAAGTCCGTTTAGCTCAGATTCTTAAAATTTTGAATAAATCGCTAAAAATCGCAAAAAATCTCGTTAGTAAACGCAAAAATATCAATATTTTTTTTCTAACCTTGATCGATTGTGTTTCTTATGTATTTCGATGCGCTAAATTCGAATCTGAAGTCTATTAAGCTGTATCACTCATATACTTTTCAAAAATCGCGTGAAATAACTGGAAAATGCGTAAAAAAAAAATCACCAAAATTGGCATGTACTTTTGACAAAACGCGCCTATCTGTATGTATTTTGGTGCATGGAATCTGAATGTGAAGTCCGTTTAGCTCAAACACTCTTAAAATTTTGAGTAAATTGCTAACAATCGCAAACATTTTTGTTCTAACCTTGATCAATTGTGTTTCATATGTATTTCGATGCGCTGAATTCGAAATCTGAAGTCTATTGATTATTCACAGGTTTTACAAAAATCGCGAGAAATAGTTGAAAAATGCGTTAAATCGTTAAAAATCGCCAAAGGAAAAAAAATGGTATGTACTTTTGACCAAACGCGCCTATCTGCATGTATTTTAGTGCACTGAATCTGAATCTGAAGTCCTTTTAGCTTAAACACTCTTAAAATTTTGGGAAAATCGTTAAAATTCGCAAAAAATGTCGTTAGTAAACGCAAAAAATCGAAAATTATTTTGCTAACCTTAATCAATAATTGTGTTTCATATGTATATCGACGCACTGAATTCAATATCTGAAGTCTATTGAGTTGTATTATTCATAGGTTTTACAAAAATCGCAAGAAATAGCTGGAAAATGCGAAAAATCGTTAAAAGTCGCCAAAGAAAAAAAGCGGTTTGTACTTTTGACGAAACGCGCCTATCTTTATGTATTTTGGTGCACTGAATCTGAAGTCCGTTTAGCTCAGATACCCTCCAAATTTTAAGAGTAAATTGCAAAAAATAGATAAAAATAGCAAAAAAACAAGTTAGTTTCGGCTGGAAACTATTTGTCACGATTTTTTCAAACTTTGTGAGTGATGCAGGTCAATAGACTTTAGATTCAAATTCAGTGCATCGGAATACATAAGAAATACACTTGATCAAGGTAGGAAATTTTTTTTTCAATTTTATCGCCCTCACTAACTTGTTTTTTTGCGAGTTTCGCTGTTTTTGCGATTTACACAAAATTTTTAGAGATATGAGTCTGATCAACAGCGCAGACCACTTTATTCTTGTGTGCCGGTAATATCACTATTTTATTAATAATACATTAGAATAGCTTGGTAAGCATAGAAGTTTATAAACTGCTAGATAAATATCATTATAATTTTTAAATTATAAAATTTTTAATTTAGAAATTTCTTATTTACAATTTTAAGATTTTATTTGCCTATTAGCGAGTTTAAGAGTGTAATAACTTCAGAGCCTTGTATATAGGAGACCAAATATTTATATGGAAAATTAAATCATGCATACTAAAATCTAATATCTGAAAATTATATTTTAAAATATATTTGGGCCAAATATAACATATAATTCTTTTTATATTTCTAGTAGATATAAGAAATGTCAAAGCCTGCCAACAAGTGTATATAGGTGAGAGTGGGGCAACACAATTTTTAAATGTTCATAGAAAATAAATGTTATAACAGTTAAATTATTTCACAAATCATACTGCTCTTATCCGTATTTAATACAAAATTGATGAATTGGTGATGAGTGGTATTAATAATTACATATGAATGTTGCTTCGCTTTACCCTAGCTGGGCGGATATGTAAAAATATTCCCTAAGTATTGCTAAATTGAATGAAACTAATTTATTACGTTTAAAATAGTAAGTTATATTCAGAAAATAAATGAATATTCCAAATTAGCTTAAATGTATTTAAAAATTAATTCTTGAAAGTTATGTTGTTCATTTTTAGTACAATGCTAACTCGACGAAATATTTGGCAACACAGCCGGCATTTCCCGTTGTCGGAAATATAAAACAGTTTGCTATTTCTACAATATATATATATGAAATTAACTATACATATACCGTTTCTGTTACAGTTTAAATAATTTATCAAGAAATTCACTTTTTCAGCAATTGTGATGTTGACAATCAAAATGTTAGGCACTGTCCTGCTCATTAGTTTTACAACCAACAACACAACAATAAAATCTAGAAGAAGCCATTGTCACGTTCAATAAAATTAACTTATGCAAGACACTGTTTATTATACTGACGTAACAGATTCGATGTCAAATTGGTAGGCAAGAAGAAGCGCATCGGCAGGAGAGAGAAACTTTAGGCGCCAAATGAAGAATAAGCCGGCTTATTATGCTTGTTAATATTAGTTGCATCGTCAACTGTGTCAGTCGACTGCACAATTCACAGTTTTAGCAGCAGTAATTAATACAGAGAGAATTTTACTTCAATTGTACGAAGCGTTGATGGCACATAACTATTATACAGTATGTAATAGGTCTACTTGTTTGTGTTTCCTAGTACATTGACTTGACTTGGAAAATTTTTCAGCTTGCGATATTCTATATGTATATCGGAGATTAAAGCATATTTACCGTTGAAAAGAAGGTCGAACGTAAATTGTTTAGTTTTGCTAATGCGATGTTTTCCTATTTTTCAGTTTTATAAAAATATAAAAGATCATTTGTATATAAACTGACCTGATTGATTCCTAAAATTAGTGACTTATTTTCTTGTTGAAACTATAAAGTCGAATATTTTGTCCAAAATGCTAAGGTTGCTCGTATAAACAGTGTCAAGTACATGACTTTATTCCTAACAGTACATACAGTAAGATATTGTCTGAAGCTATTTATTTGTGGCATAATTTTAGTTTTTTTTTGTTTTATTGGGTTTTTTCCACAGATAAGTAAAAAAATAACAAAAATCACATCACTATCGCGCACTTCCGTATTATTGACGTTTCGAAAAACTCTCTGTTTTCGTTCTTAAAAAAAAATACAGCAAGATATTTTCAGATGCCATATATTTTATTCCACCTAAGTATTCCATGCATTTTTTACCCTACAATCTCCAAACTTCAGTCAAAAATAAAGAATATTTTTATGTAAATGTTCTCTTTGAACTGTTACTAAAAAAATATCAAGTTACAGGGTGATGTTTTGGAAGCGTTTATGGTATAAACTATGAAATGTTCGTAAATGGAGTTTCAAATATTACTATCTTATTATTTTTTTGTAATGTTTAAAAAAAATCATTCAGTTCAAACCTCTTTCTTGTAAAACAAGTTTCGAAACGCAGCTGCGTTTTCTAATAATATTACTTCCACTTGTTTTTCGCTTTATAGTAGGCTCTGTACCATAATTTAAGCGCGACTTTAAAATGTTGGTTGAAAATACATATTCCTTAGTTTTATTTATAATCACTATCACGGGTAATTGCGCTCCAAGGAGTAACACATCAGTGGCGTAACCTCAAGTACCTTACCACGTTAAAACACATTTCAAAGTGTCTACAAATAACTCTTTGTAGAATATTCGCGAACGATTTCATTGTGCTGTCTACATTGTGATCCTTCATTTTCTTCTAAGTAAATATACAAAATTGTTACTAGGCCGTTTTCTTTGAATGTAGAAGACACTTTCATTGTTTTACAAACTTTTACTTACTTCCTAATAACGTGGATCCTCAATACGAACTTTTATGGGCATTAAATTTTTCAGCAGGGGAAATAGAAAAGTGCAATTATGTTTTACAGCGGTCAGTACTGAAATTACTGACATTTTCTGTGCTTGTTACGACCTGTGGACAAAATTGAATGTAGCAAACTTGACATTGTATCCTACGAAAAAGCAAATGAACCTGAGTTAATTTCAGAACTTTCTTACACAGGGTATTTGTAAGTAGAGGTCAAAAACTCAGAGGGGGGCTCTATGGCCAAAAATAAAAATTCTTTGTTATATAAATATGAGGCCTTAGGACAGCTAATGTCAGTTTTTAATTTTTAATTTCTAAACCGCTTGAGATAATTTAACCAAATTCGGTGTGTATATTTAGTACAACAGTAGGTATGGAACAAAAAATTACCAGCTTTAGAAACTAACCACTGACGGAGGTGTAGGTATCATAGATCATTATTTGCTAAAAAAATATATATCACCTTGTATAATGTTACACATAAAACATGCGCCATTGTATTATCTTCACTTTTTGTTTTTTTACACTTGTTTGTATTCCAAAACGATTAATAACAAAATTGATTTAGTTGGTCAAGTGAACAACATATCCTAGGGAGGTCATGGAAAACAATAATAATAAGGCGTCATCTTATTTAATATTGTGTATTGTCAAATTAAGCTTATTTTTTAAAAAGATTAAGTTTTAATAATAGCTTATGCATATTCACACGCTGAAATGGCCAATAGGTTTACATTTATGGCTTTGCTGATAGAAATGGTACTGAGGATAGGCAAATTTATATGAAAAAATCTCCAAATCCAAGAATGTTCAGAAATGTTTTTCAACGTATTTCGAAGTTAGGCTCATTTCAGAAAGGTCCAATTTCTGGAAGACCTTTGAGTGTTAAAACGCCTGAGCTGGAAGAAGCTATTCTACATGGAATTGAAGAAAACCCAGATACTAGTACTAGGAACATCGCTGCAAATCTTAATGTGAATCATAAATTAGTTTCATCCGTTTTGAAGCATCAACAGTTATACCCATATCATATAAAAAGGTTTGAAACCTTACTGCTTCAAGACTATCCCGCTCATCTATAATTTTGCCACTGGATTTTGCAAAAAAAATAACAAAATATTGTTACCGCTGGCATATTATTCATCAATGAATTTTTCCAGAGATACTATAATAAACTTTCACAATAAACAGGTTTGGTCTGATGAAAACCCTAATGCCATAATGTAATCTTGATTTCAACATTAGTTTTCTTTGAATGTATGGATGGGGGTATTATTGAGAATTTTCTTGTTGGGCCTTACTTTTTGCTTTAACTTTAACCAGTGACAACGATGTTACCTGTGCGTTAAGACAATGAATTTGGTTTATGCACTTCCCCACATTGTAGTTTGACTGCTCGTGAATTTTTAAATGAAATATTAGATAATAATGTGATTGGATGAGACTCAAGAACCAGATCAACCTTAACCACTCAAATCACCCGATATGAATCCCACTGATCTTTTTATTTGGGGACGTCTCAAGACATTAGTTTACAAGGTTCACATTGAATTTGAGGAGCACTTCCGTCAACAAATTATAGCTGTTTGTGATGTGATATGACCTACTCCTGGAATTTTTGCACGTGTTTGAACTGTAATTTCAAGAACATCTGAAGCATGTATTTTGGCTGATGGTGGCCATTTCCGACATTTGTTATAATAAATCATAGTAGAGTAATTGTTAATTAATAAGTTTGATATTATTCTAAGTAATGCAATGAGTATCGTAAAAATGCACTTGATCAAATAAATCAATTTTGTTATTAATCGGTTTGGAATTAAAATTACACGTAGAATCTGAAAATGAAATAAAAATTATCACATCCCGTTTGAAATAAGCGGGTTGACGTCTACTTCCTGTATACTTAACCGGAAGTGACATGTCACTGTAAATATTTTGTTTCAGTTAAGCAGTGTTGAACACTAAACATGAACATTCAGATTTCTATCAATTCCGGTTTCCTAAATGCGTCTAATGGACACTCGTTGTGGGACACCCTGTATAGTCACTGTAATTGCAATAAGTGCAACTTCCATAGCCATCTTTGAGAGAAGTTTAGTTCGAATTACAACGAGCATAGCTACTTGATTTTCAGTGTAAGTACCTTGTTTCTAAATTACGTCCTTTATAACCTCGTAGAGACCATTTTTTACTGCTCTTTGTGAATAATTTTACCCTTATAACGGTCCCGTACCCCGACCGGCGAAAATCGCCGGTTGTTTTTCCATTTTCCGTCCGTCCGCATAGTGGTAGGTTAAATTTAAATCACCAAGTAGGAGACATATTTTATAACTCTGTGCATTACTTGAGTTTTAAAATAGAATGCGGCTCGCGAAATAGGTGTTTGACACAGTCTCCCGGGTCGTCACTTTCAAGTTAGTTCACTGTAAGAAAAATTCCAGTTTTTTTTTAACTGAATATATCAAGTAGGCCTCGCATAAGATCGTATTTAAGTACTAAACTTTATGTTACATATTCTAGGCATATTTTATAGTGCTCGAATATTTCAGACCACTTTATTTGGTGAGATATATATTTTTTATAATTATTTATCTTGGGGAGAGTGTGATGTGCAAAATTAATATATGAAGTAAATAATTGCTTGATATAAACAAGTGGTGAAGGTATGTAAGGAATTTGTTTTGTGAGGAACAGCCTTGCTTTATATTTAATAGATTTTTTTCTCATATAAATATAAATTATTACATACCAAAGATTTTGCCTAAGGTATAAAGCAAAACAAACATTTTTTTATTTATTAAATTAAACATGCATTTGGAGAAAAACTTCTAACCCATTTTTTAAAAATTTGTCGCTAATGATGGTTTTTATAGTAGAAAAATTAAAAGTCAATTATAATAAAGTGGTTCCTTTTGAATTTGTAATTTCCAGCAATTTGCAGTTTTTTCTAATCCAATTCCGTTAAGATTTCAGATTTATATTAACACATATAGTTAAAGCAACATAGATTTTTAGATTTACCCACTTTCATTAGTTTATTCTTTCTCAGTACTCCGTGATTAAAGTTAATTAAAAATTATCAGATGCATAGACAGTAAAATAATAATGGAAAAAACCGAAGATTAGGTGGTTATATGATCCAACTCCTAATTTTCATTAAAACTATAAGCTAAGTAAAAACTGAAATAGACAAAATAATATATTTAACTATACAAAATTCAATTCATAAATTGTTCATGTACATTCATTCAATTGTACATTCATATATATGTCCCGACGAAAAACTGTGTCCACAAAATTGCCATTTTATAGCACTGGTGTTAAAAGTAAGTAGTAATTATTTCTGTGAAACCAGGATATAGATCAAAGTTATCCGTCCACGTTTTAAACAAAATTTGCTCTTCTTGTTTTGTAATAAGTCTTCTATACAGGGTGAATCTTAAATAAGTACAAATATTTTAACCAGCAGTATAGTTTTGTGTGTAGAACACATAATTAATAGTTTTTTTACAAAAAAATCAGAAATAAAAAAGTGAAATTTTAAATAAATTTCGTAATTTTTCAGTAGAAAACTTGTTGAGGACCGCTGGCCTAGACCGACCCTTCATACTTTTATGAGTCATAGTGCTGCAGATTGAACGTGTGGTTCACAGTGTTGCCAGTATTACACAAATGTCTTTGCTTCAAGGAAGAAAAAATCTCAACTTTTAGCGAATTTTGTCAAGTGTAACATTTTATATTATTTTTTATTATCAAACTGTTATTGACTGTCATGACAGATTATCGGAAGCCCAAGTCAAACTTGTTAACCCCACATAATGCATGAAAATAGCAATAAAATTTGCTAAAAGTTGACATTTTTTCCATTTTAAATAAAAAACGCGTGCATAGTTTTTCGTTATTCTTCATAAAATAACTTAAAGAAATTGTGTTTTGTGTCCCTTTCTAACAGTGTACAATGACATTTAACTTGTGAAATGTGGATTACTGATTAAATAGTTAATTTTTTAACAAACAGGTAAGCTTGTGTGCACGTTTATGTATAATTTTTGAACATTGGACATAGTAATATCACGTAATATCTTCCTAAATATTTTACGGTAGTATTGAACTTGCGGAAATTCTATATTTTTAATCGTTGAAGTATAGTAAGGTTAGTTCAGATGTTAAAATTTATGTTAATATTGCTGCGTATCATACTACATACCCAATTTTACTGTACTTATGCTTAAAACAAGTATTTTTAAAATAGAACTATTACGTTAAAGGAAACGTAATATTTATATTGGAGGAGATATGGCAACCTCGCAACAAATCATATGTTTCATTACGTTGTTGGATGAAAAATCAGCCAGCGGTCCTCAAAATGTGGGTATTTTTAAAAAAAATTAATATCTCCGTAAATATTAGAAATTTTTAAAAATGGCTTTCACTAGACTGATTTAAATGACGAACTACACCAGCAGTTAAAATATTTGTACTTATTTAAGATTCACCCTGTATATCCCTCCATACTTCCATCCATCGTGTTTCTTAATTGTAGCAAGATTAACACGAAGATCGTCAAGTTCAATGTCCAGTATAAAGATGAAAATCAGGCAAATTTAGAAATTCAGCGATATTGGCAAGCATCTTACTAAATGTGTTGACTCCAACTGGATTCAATTCAATTATTCTTAATGTATTTGATGACAATTCTTGAATGACTAGTGTTTGCTGGACGAAATAGTGAAGTTCCCAAATCTTCGATATTATTAAATGCGCAGTTCTTTTCGATGACAGACTCCAAATACTCTGAAAATTTCGGTAACCTTCTGCATGAGATATGTTTCATCCTTTGCTTCTGCGAGAAATTTGTCGATTTGTTTCCTGGTCAGTACTTTTCGGTCGATATCCTTTGCCCTTTCTCTTCAAAAAGCAACAAGCTTGTAATGTTTGTTTATGTCCTGATTCTTTATTCATCATCGCTTACAGCATGGAGTGGAATTCACCAAAGCTTTGACGATTTTCATATTTCGAATATATTTTTTTCAAAGCATCCCAAAAGCATTTTAGTTTCATTAAACTTGTCACCAACATTTTTCAGATCACACCATCTCAAGAAACGATTGTACAAAAACTCCTACTGTTGCTTTGAATTGCCAAGCAATAACTCAAAAGTGGCTGGAAAAATTAATTTTCTTGATCACTTTACCTTAGAAACAATAAACTTGATGGACAATTACATTTCAAAATGACATTTTTGAAAAGTAATAACGTAAGGAATGCGTTGATTTGTACTTTTAATCATGATTATTGAGATATTATGCGTGAATTGATGCTATTGAAACTGTATGAGCTATCGTCCGTGAATTTAAAGACAATAATAATAAAGACTAATAAAATTTTAATATAAATAACAATAGTAGTGTATCTACATTTTGCCTTAACATAGTCGTGCTCTTAGGTACAAATACATAGCCATACTATACCATAATATGTATGTACATAAAATTCTTAAAAAAATCAAATAATTCAGTAGCAAATGTTTCATTGTTACAAGGATATATATTATCAATGTATTTCACGACAAAAGGGGCTGAAAAACCTGGCATGATATTAAATGTCCCTCAAATTTGAAAATCTATTACTCTCTCCAAGATTGCCGCCAAATAAAGTGGAATCGTTACCAGCGAATCAAGATCATTGCGCTCAATACGTGACGTCACAGCTTTGGTTAGACTAGACAAATCAAAAACTAAACCCAAGCTATCATAGTCAATTCGACAATCGTCTTCAGACCAATCATGTGACGTTACACTATGCACTTTGACCTTCTCGGCTCGCTGATAACAAAGTAATTTTCAAGGCCTACTTGACATAACCTCCAACCGTATCAGGCAGACTAGAGCGCGAAGATGAGTGGGCCTTTCAAGAGAAGACCATCCCTAAAGAGCTTGCCCCCCATCAGTCTGCCGCCGGGGGCCATCCGCAAAGGCTCCATCCGGCGACAGTCTTCGGTAGGCCTGGGGCTTAAGTCTACGACGACAGCCGCCCCTCAGGAGGTACCATGGGACATGCTGGACAGGCTGTTGCTGCCCGTGGTGTTTTGCCATGCAGCTGCTGTCATTCTGAGCAACGCGCTGAACGTGCTTCATATATCGGAGGTGACTACGTTCACCCTCTTCATATGGTTCACGATAGTGACGATAGGAGCTGTGCTGTTCTATCATAACTTGAAGGTAAGTGACTAGTATAAATGAGTGCAGGCATTGCTATCTGGATTATAAGTTAAGCTACCAACAATGCCATCTGCATTTACTATAAGAGACTACCAATGACAGCGATGTCACTAAATGGTGACTCATCAATTGTGAGGATAAGTTTGTTTGGAAGTAGATTTATACTGAATTTCCCTTGCTATGTCCAGCGTTCAGCATAATTTTCTGCTGCCGTTTGATCGTTGTAATGTCATATTTGTTCTTGTTGTCAGACTTATCCAGTGACCCCAGTAGGTTTCCACATTAGAAAGCTTCAATAACAAAGGAATTCTTGAATGTGACTCAGGTTGCGTAGTACATTTCTGATTCATATATCATAAAAGGAATCTACGGTATGGCAATTCGCTTGGACATAGTGAAATATACTTTCTACAGAGGCCCGGAGCAAGTCTTCCTTTTACAATGGTATCAGGTATGGAAACCAATAAATATAAACCAGTACCCTGCGACTGCTGTTATTAATACAACTTGAAATAATTCCAAATGTGTACGTAACATTGTCGAAATAGTTAAAATTTACATTAAGCATGAGAAACTCTTTGTCAACAAGTCTTGTTAGAAATGCTTCGGTTTGTTCTCTATCCAACAAGCTCGCTTAATTTTCTTTATATCTCAAGAAAACCGTTAATCTACTGTATTTTGACAGGTCTATCTTCATATAGTTATTAACTTAGAATCCTTGGTCTATGAAAGCAAGACTTCCTCATTGAGTTACTAACTATTTTTCTCTCCAACTTCTAAATTCTGACATTTCTTTTTCGTAAAGTTATTTCGAAATGCCTGATATAAACGCAAAATTGCTTCTTTCGCTTCTGCAGGTATTTGTTGAGGAATAAGAGAAATACACTAAGCATCTTCCGTTTATTCATCAGTTTATCATTTATTTATGTTTCTTACTTGATTCTTACATATAGTCTTGTTAAGAGAGTTCTTAAGCTAATTGCATACATAAACATTAAGTTTATTTAAAATCTGTTATTTTAGATTTCATACTTATACAACATACATTTATGAATTCTAGAAAAGATAACAGCAATAAGATAATTAAGTAATCCTAGTAGAATTATCTACTTCTAAATTAATTTGTCATGTTGAACAGAAAGTAAATGAAGAGTCTCTCCACTCTGTAATTCTATCTTAGAGAAAACTTGTTATACTATCTGCTTAATTGCAAACCTCCTAGTTACTGATTAGTTATTCCCATTGTTCACATTTGAAGCATAGAATCTGAAACAGTTAGAAGTTCCCAGTGCTCTTATAAATGGAAATTATAATAATACAACAGAACGCAAGACTTGACCTATATACTTCAAGTTCTATATTTTGAATTCGACGAAGCTTCCCAAATATATGCAAACCCCTCATGATTACAAGCTCCTTTGCCTTGTAGTTTAACTCGCATCCTGGTCAGCCTGAAGGGTCAAGAATTCACGAATGAATGATTCTCAGTTCCTTTTAGCCAATAGTATATAGTATATTTAGTTATCCAAAATTTATGTAAAACAATTACTTAGTAATTCTATGTCGATAAATGAAGAAAATTAAATGTGTGCTCTTGATAACGCAGATAAAGATTGATTTTCGTGGAGAGATGTCTATTTTAATAATAGAGTTGGCATTAAATGCTGCGAAAACATCAAAAATATTCGAAAGTCAAGCGTATTTACTAAAATAACAGAATGCGATGATAAAATATTGATATTTTTACCACAATTCATTCTGTAACAATTATAAATGTGGTGCCAAATTCAATCAGATGGGAAATTTCATATTCAGTATAAAGTCTCTTATGAATATCAGTCCTTAGTAAATAATATAGAATGTACGGTCAAAAATATATTTTATTGAATACATGGTACAAGATTCTAGATCATTTGTTAGCATTTTCTGTAAATATTTATTTATGCGCATATTTTTAGTATTTCCACTTGCATATTTAGGCATCCGTTCCATTATTTTCATTAATTTAATAAAGTAATTAGAAGAGGACCGACAAAAACACTGTTTAAATAAACTACGCCCCTGACATCTATATTTAATTAGTTTTAGCGTTGGAAATAGGCTGATGAAAAAAAATTAACAGAAAAAAAACTACTTTAAAGTTAGCAATAAGGTTTTTTAAAGCGTTCCAATTTATATTTTCCTTTCTTACAGAACTTTGTAAGTTTAACACAACTTTTAAAACTTTTTTTTACTTAAACAAACGACTCTTTAAGACTTTCCACCGCCTCATGTCTAAAAATACCATGTACGGATCAACTGTTTTTCTTGAAACAATTAATATGTCGTTTACTTGATTATGTAATTAAGTGCAAAACATTTTTTTCTATAGCATTTGGCGCCAATGACTGTGAAGTCAAATCAGTGGAAAGGTAACGAAAATAGATATTTGTGTTGCCAACAAACTAAATATACGTGTTAACAATATAATATATTGTCTATTTAAAAAATAAACGGCATTAAATGAAATTTATTGCTTACAATAAATATACGAAGACTAAACAGCAAAAAAATAAATATTTATTTAAAGGTACCGCAGTGTTACAAATTTGAAAGTGGATGCTGTTAAATATTGATAAATGAGAGGAACAAAAATATTAAACCGATTTTCTTGAAAGCATCATTAAATAAAGTGAAATTCACAAAAATTAAACTATTGTATTTTTATTACGTTAATTTAGTAGTAGTATAATATAAGTAATACATCTATTTTTACAAGCTACCACATGAATAGCTCTACCTTTACTTTGACTTTTATTATATCTACAATTCAAAATATACAGTAAATCTTTCACTATTTCTGTAGGGTGTTAAAAAAGTGTCACAAACTTGTAAAAGGGACATTATGATCAAATATATTCTTAATAGACTGGAGAAGCATAATGTGTCTGCAAATGGACGGAGATAAGAAATTTTAAAGATTTGAAATTACATTGTTTATTTGTACAATGTGTAATAAAAGTGGCAGAAACAAAGTGCTCTCCCAAAGTTGCCAATTATCCCCAAAGAAACAAGTCAAAAGAATTTAAGTCTATCTTGAAGACAATACGGATCTGTCCCTCACTAAACCACATGTGTTATCTTTGAAAATATCATCTAAAAGATCACCCAATGTGTTCTTCAGAAGGTTTAAGTAAGCAGCGCTTGTTGTTCCTTCGTAAAATAACTGAAGCTAACCTGTCGCTCAAAATACCCATCCAAAAGAAAACCTTACCAGATGTATCATGAGAATTTTTGTTGAAAAATTGAGCAAAATTGAGGTCTCAGCATCATATAAAGCGTAGAAACCAGCGCAAAAAACCCCAGCGCACTTGACAATCAAAGGCATCTTGTTGTACGTAGTGAAGGTTTGTCCAATAAACTAATAACTACTTTGGGTGATATTATCCGCAAACTCATCTTTGACTTCTACTCTACCCTCAAGAGTAGATAGATATGAACCTTCTTGGCCTCCTGGAATCTTGATTTCTTTTCTAAAGAAATCGATATCACTGAATTCTTGGTACAGTCTTACAAAAGAAGTCACTAAAGGGATTTAGAGATTCTGATGAACGTCAATATAAAGATGTAGAGCTTCTCTGGCTTTCCTATTAGCACTCATAAATGAAATGCATGTTGTTGTTGCAAAGGATATGAATCAAATCATCATCTGCATTGTCGCAAAGTCTGCACCTTGCGACATTGCTTAAGCCAATCCTATGTAGATGCTTGTTCAGATGTCCATGGCCCGCTAGGAGACCAGGGATAATGCTGATATTGCTTCTATTAAGCATAATGAAGTTTCGGTTTGCGTCAACCCATGGGCCTCCTATAAGTAGCCTGGCCTAACGTAAACCGGATCCCACCCACCAATCTTCAGTTGATTGCTCTTTGATCCAGTTATCAATGTATCTTGCGAGATGGCATCGTGGTAACCCCAAAATTGGTTTAGGTCCCACAAATTGACTGCTCGAACCTTGTCTGACCAACACGTCAGCCCCTAAATGCATGTTAATTCAATGTTAAAATAAACAGCCATTTCATAGAATTGTGCTTGTCAACTACAAACTGTATCTATGATAAAACATCTGTAAACTGCGATAAGAAACAAAAGATTTTACAAAAAGGAATAATCTTCCGAAACTGTCCATTGGGGTCATACTATAACTCTTCCAAGTTTGTAACACATTTACTTACCACCCTGTGCTTGTTTCGAACGATTGGAGAGAGACCTGTAATTGATTCCCTCTTCCTTATTATACTCAAAGCAAACTTTAAGACGTATGTAGTGTTCTATTTATTGTTTGTGATAGATGTATTAACAATTTTTGACGCTGCTCTATGTAATATTGATACAATAATAAATAAATATACAAAATGCCTACGAACACACGCGCCTTTTGTCTCGGGGCCTACTTCGCCATCATTAAATTAATTTATATAAATGTCAAGAAAGCCATTACAGGCATATGTCTTTCTGTAGTTTAAGGTCATAAAATCCTTAATGACTCGGCGACATGGACACGAATATATTTACCACTCAACACCCACACCGACATTACCAAAACAAAACGTATATAATTTCATAACTTAGATTAAGGACCCCAACCCCTGGGAATCGTCTTGAACAAACCCTGTGACAGATTTAATAATGTCATTCCTCCAAAATTACATTGGGAACACCCGCCACGTATCCAGCTCGAATTAAAACAACGAATTTGTCGCCAACTTCTCCGGTGACAAAGCGGGGGTTGCCATGGCGACCGGAACTTTTCCCGTGCCGGCGATACCTGAACATGTTTCGCAGGATATACTGCGCTACGAGGTGTGCCCCCAACAACTTGTGGAATTGCCTGTCAAAATAAACCACGGAGAAGGCGGTTGTTGGTCCAATTTTACGGATGCTGCCCCTAGTGTTATAACTAACTGCTAGTGTCGTAAATGTTTCTAATGTGATAATGTACACTGGGAAAAAGTTTCCTGTTATCTAAATATCAAGCGTTGACGTTGATTTTTTGATGAAAAAATGAAAACTACAAGAAGGTGCTAGTTGTTCCTACAGCTTAATCCATGCATACAATACGCTGAGACGTTCTTAAAAATGGCACACTTTGGAAATGGAGAAGTTACATGAATTTTATATTGGTTTGAAATGTATTACGGGGTAATCTTTCAAACATATTAAAAGGTCAGAATATTTATCTGGCGGCAATAACCACATAATTAAAATATGAACATTAATTAATTATCATGGAATGTAAACAAAACCACGTGGTCAAAAACGCGATATCATTGGTGTGACGTGACACACTGTTCAGCGCGATTTGTTTCCGCAGATAAAAGTGCAGGTTACGGTGCTGGTGATGTAAACAGACGTTTATTTCTTGTATTTTTGCGTTTTTGTGGCATTTGTGGGTCATATATACATAGTGTAAATAATGTATAGTTAATGCCATAATTATTATTGGTGATGTGGTGAACTTACGGTATTGTTAAACGTAACTTATTTTTTTTATAATATAGATCCGCTCGTAATAATTATTTATACAATTATAATATAGTGCCGAATACAATAAATGAGAAAAAATGTAAGTTTGTTTTGCCACTCATTTTCTAAACACCCTGTATACATTCTGGTAGCTTAATAGAAAAGTTGATTTTTTACATATTTACATTTAAATTGTTTCGATAAACTTAAACCTATCTGTATTTTCAATTAAATTTCCCAAACAATGTTGCAATGCTTCCCTTTCACCGCGCTTCATCGCCCTATACCACATTTTTCTTTTCATTTTTTTGGCACGGTGAAATATTTATTAAGTGCTGTATGCTGTATTCGTGCAAAATGGCATAATGCAACACTTCTGCTATTTGCCCGGTGAGATGCACTTTCTGTGCCCATTTTGGGAGTCAATTTTGCAACTTTATTCAATACCAATGTCTATTTAACACAATAACACCTAATAATATCACAGATGCCAAATTAACTCTTCTAAACGTGTGTACTGCGTTGTTCGAAAGCATGGAATTCGTATACAGATATGAACTAAAGTACACTACTGTATTTAGGTATACGCGTGCGAACGGTGTCTGATGTCAGAGGTGTATGCTATGCTGGTTATCGTTTTGTGGGGACGTGGACTAAATTTTTAAATGCCGTTTTTAGGCTTATTTTTCCAGAAAATTGTCTGGGATAAACGGCATTTTCATTAAAATAATACATTCTTTCTTCTGCATGTATTTAGAAAAATCATGTAATGTCCCCATGGTGTTGATCAAATTTAAAAGGAATGAATTGACGCTCTTGTGTAAGATACTGTTATAATAGCATCTTGAATTTTTTCTGAGATGAATGTATATTACAAGTACAATCGTTTGTAATAATAATGGTACTCTTTAAAATGAATTTTGCGATTTTTTTTGAACTGCTGACGTATTTGTAATGAAATCTACTTTCAACTTTTAACATTAGTTCTTAGTTGTTTCACTTACTAATAGAGATTTAATGAAATTTCTACTCAGAACTTCTAGAATTTCAAAATTTGTTTTGAGAGAGTGTCATTATTATTGCAAAAGCATGTACATTAAAAGAAATACCAATGAAACAGTTACTACAAATTTGTGGCTGAAATTTTGTCGTAGAATAAAATACAAATATAGTAAATGTTATAAGTCAATTGTTGTGGTAAATGAAAAGTATTGTAGCAATTGATTGTAGTAAATTTTAATATAATTATTTACTATATTTTGTAAAAAATGTCATATTGTTAAATTGTTAAATTTAAAATGCGGCTATAGAGCAAAATAATAATATTTATAGATGGTGTACAACACTTATGTCACGTGATCATTACCAAAACTATAGAGACACGATTGCAGTATTATTTATTCCAAAGTGGTGAGTGCAGGTGGTCGCATGCAAAAATAAAATGCGTGCTTCCTTGTGGGACCTCTAGGTTCATCATGTGGTCATTAGATGTAGTTATGTGCTACATCACTATAATTTAGGTTCCCTTATGTGGGATAAGTCAGTTGCCTCACCTATGGCATACTGAAAAGAGCTAATATATATGTTAGCTCTTTTCTTTATATGGTTGTAAAATTTCTCCGGGACCCTTTCCGCAATGAATCTGCATGGTCCTCAGCGTTGCGTATCACTGGTTTATTGATCTTCTTGGTTTCCAGGACAGGTTTCCAGGACAGGTTTCCAAGCTGTTGGTAATTTTTGCGTATCGTCAGGTGTATTGAGATTTTGAGGATGTTTTTCAATTTCGATGGTCTCTCTAATTATTCTTTTTGCCTTATGTTCCATTCTTGCTAGTACCTTGGTATTATCGAAATCAATCTGGTGGCCAGTGTCTTTTACATGTTGAGCTAATGACGAAGTTTTTTTCATTTTTCTGGACAGCATTCCGATGTTCTTTTTTCCGGGTTTGAATTCTTCTGTTAGTTTGTCCAATGTACGTCTTCTCAGTCTCCGCAAGGAACTTCATGTACTCCTTGGTCTTCTAGAGGAATGTTTGTTTTGGCTGATGGTAGCATATTACCAATCTTCCTGTCCGTGTTGAAGGCGGTTTGTATTTTATATTTCTTTAAAACCCTGCTTATTTTGTCGGTAATTCCCTTGACATATGGCAGGAGAGCTTTGGCTATTGGTTTATCTTCTTCCTTCTGTTCTTTGTTTCGCCTAGGTCTTAAAGTCCTTTTGAAGTTATTACCAGAGAAACCATTTTGTTGTAAGACTAATTTAACGTTTTTAATTTCCTCTTTTTTGTGGTCGTCGTCAGAGAGTAGTTCTGACATTGTCATTAGTGTTTTGCTCACTGATTGTAGCTGCGATGGGTGGTGGTAAGATTCTGCGTGTAGGTACCTGTTCGTGTGTGTCGGTTTCCGATATACCGTATAGCGTAGACCTCCATCTTCTTCTCTTCTTCTCTTTATGCATACATCGAGGAAAGGTAGCTGTTGGTCCTTTTCCAGTTCCACCAACTGGTTGTTGGAAAACTGTTTGTCTTTTTGTCAATAAACACACAAAACATTTAGTAAATGGTGGTAGAACAGTATATGTAGTATTTGGAAACATTTCTATTGAGTGAAATAGTGTTTGGAGATTATAACTACAAAATTGTAAGCACAATAGCACGTAAAATAATACTACAAATTATGTTTAAAGCTATGATCGCTAAATATTTTTTTGAAGGTGTCCAACTTCAAATTGAATTAAAACGTTAGTAACTTCAATTTTCACGGTTAACCAAATCGCGTCTTTACAACACATGGTACAATAAATATGAATAACTTAGCAGTAGCACGAAATTAAATATAGTTTTTATATGGGCATGTGTTTTGATTACCGATAATAGAAGTGATGATATAATTTTAGGCAAAAATAAATATTTTAATTTGCTAACTTGAATTTGCTGATTGCCCAGTAAATAATGATCAAGCAATCGCAAAAAAATATTAAACAATTTATTAGTATCAGCTTAAAAAGTTACTAGTCGCCGCTGCCGTATATTTATGTGATAATGAAAAACACAAATATCACCTATCGTGTGTCACCTTTTCATAAAATTAATCCGTCAATCACTTTTAATTCTAAATGCTGCTTTCAAGCAAGATAATTATTTAATCTAAATCATCGTCCAATGATAGCGTATCTTTAAACTATGCTAAAACGTCCAGTCACCGCATATTAACTTAAGATTTATGCGAAAACATGTTTTTAAATATTGTCAAAGTGGAAAAACATGAAATTAAATTTCATTCGATCAGCTTGAAATACAAAGAACAGAGGTGCTTTAGATGTTTTAATACATACTAATGTTTTGGCAGCATGTCAAATAATATTTTAACGGTTATTTTTATTTGCGGGTTAGGTATATGTATATTTATCGGCTTGTTACCATCGGGGAACATTCACATTGGTGCTGTAATTCGAAATGAATGTTTTCATTTTATATAATTTCTGCAAACAAGAATAATATAAGCATTAATTAAATAGTAAACTAGTACCGCATGAAGAAGTAGTGACATATGCATTTCTTCCGATATTAAGAGTGTGATTACACTAAATACGGTGATGGTATCATAAAAACTATCATGTAAATGGGGCTTAATTGTTAGTTATATAGACCCTGGATATTTTAAGGACATGATGAATTCCAGATAACCAAAGAATTTGCAAAAAGTATTTTCATATAGAAGAATTTAAAGATATATGTTGTAAAAGATAAATGGACGCAGCTTCAAAGAAATTATGCCATAATCTGAAGTCTACTGCCAGTATGGAGGCTTTCCAAAACACCATGCAAAAAGAATAATAAAAATAGTAAGTGAACTTCAAGAGAGAAAGGCACAATAAGACCAGAAATTCCAGTTACCAATGCAATGTAAACCTACTATTTAGCATGAACAGTACAACAGATGTGTTGTATCACTTGAAATTATTATTTGTTTGTGACAGTCAGTATGCCAATTATCATATTACATTTCTCTTGTGTAATATTGCTTAAGCTAATAAAACCAAGTATAATGTAATGTATAAATAAAGATAAAATTGACGGATGCATGCTCCTAAAATTTATAAGGTTGGGAATTTTTATGGTGTTCACTTAGAGGGTAAGAATATATGGTATTTTACTATATATGCTTAGTAATGTATTATATTCTGGTATGCATACTTGTTTTTTTTTTCATACCTACATGATGCTTCCCTAGTAAGAATAACTTGCTCATGCTGGAAGTAAGTCATATAGTTCCGACTTATAAAGTAAACACATCTAAACCGAAATCTTTGTAGCAGTATCGAAAATATTTGGCTACTTAATTGTAGGTTATAGGATAAACTACCTGCTTGAGATTCTTTGAAATATATGTTGTAAACTGTTAATAATAGCGTAATACTACTGTGTAGCAACATATATCCTCATAGAAATTATTACCAATACTCAAAATTCAAATATAACACTGAGTTGCATGGCAAAAATCTAATTACATAGCAGTGACGTTACCTTTTTCAAAAATACTGCAATGCTATTGGGCGAAAGTTTGTAGACACCCTCCTCTGTTTAGAAGTCTTGAATCAACACATTCTCTTCTTTTTCAGTGGCGATATGTTTTCAACCAGCATTATAACGATTAACCTAAAATTACTGTACTTTCCTAAGCGGTTGCAAAAATTTCAAAAAAGTTTATGATTAGATTGTTTTCGGTTTGAGTAAAGATATAAGTATCTCCAGGTTGAAACAAATCCTTTAAAATTTACTTAAGCAAAAATACAAACCGTATCACACATCTCTTGATTATTTATTATTTTAGTACAGGAAAGTTAAATGTTGCCTAATATTCACTGATATCACTTCCCAGATTTGCTATTGTTACTAAATTACCCTGTACAGCTACAATCTAAATTTACTGGTGAAAGGTTGGCATTGTCGTTATTATTTGTATATCTTCTTTTTCCATTGAAAGCTTTTCTTCTTCTTATATTGTCTTATCCTGCTTCTCTTATGTTGTATTATTATTATTTGGAATTGGTATACCAACGTATCAAGGGCATCATTCTTCTTCCTATAAATTTTGCACTTGTTCATTTACCATATCGAGAAAGACTATGTGTTTCTTTATGCATGAACTCCTTTCGGTCTCCGGTATTACAAACTCAGAAATGAAACCAACTAGTAGTTGCTTCAGCAACGAAATATTTTTAACGAATAGCGTGGGCGAAGCGTACAATTCGATCCATTGGAATTGTAGAGTAGAAAAATGTGTATGTGTATAATTTTATGTAAATAGATCGCGCAAATCCACCTTATTTTTTGTGCGGCTGCTGTATACGCCCGAACTGAAATTTATTTGCGATAATTTGAATTTAAAGCTGAACAACTCAGTTTATTTCATTTCTCAGCAAATCTGTGGGATTTTTATTGGCTTATTAAATTAAGTAGTTATCCTCGGTTTATACTAGGCACTTTGAATGTATTAATGGATATCTAGTAGGTGTACACAAATACAAGGTGAGTCATTAATAATGGTACATAGCTTAAGGGCAGATTGTTAACGTCAAAACAAAGCCATTGAGCCCAACATGTTGCTCTTTTTCATTTTACAAGTTGGTAAAAAATGTTACAAAAGCTAATAATAAGGAATATTTGGGTAGATATTGTGGGTGTAATTCAACGCAGGTTGGGGCTTTTGTCCACTGAGTAGTTAGTTATTAATACCTAAAAATATATAAAAAGTTGGTAAAGTTGAAAAAATATTTTCGATTTTTTGCTATATTTTAATGTTATGTTTTTTGAGGTGGTTAGTACGAATATGCAAACAGAGTTGAGGTCACGACTAGGGGGCGCTAGCTACACTGTACTGTCGATGTAAAAATATGTCTAACTTTTTGTATTTTACACTTTTGAATTTTTTAATAAGATAATATTAAACTATCTTCAATTCTAATTTCGAGACGATTTAATTTTTTGAGATTCGGCGGGAATTAAATTAGAAAATTATTTTTTCCAAAGTAGTAGGCGTGGAAATATGGGGCAGTCCAACGCCCTAACCTAAAATAATTTAAAATGGCGTCTGTAGGATAAACAGTGCGGATTTGTGTAATACAACAAAACAAAACCATTATAATAGTCAAATTATCCATGGTATTAAGAAATAGGCATAAAATGCAATGAGAAAACACACCAGTTGACAGTTCTACACAAAAGCACAAATTTCTACTTATTATCATATGTAAAGCTTCAAGTTGTTTGTCCTACAGCCGCCATTTTTAGAGTGATTTGACAGCAAGGTGACAGCACGTTGGATTGCCTTATACTATATTGTTTCTGTCAATGCCACTCAATTCATAGATTAGGCAGTATTGCTTTTTTGTTATCATGTTTCATATTTAAAATGCCCCGTCATAATAATTTTTCGAACATTGGAATGAGAAACATGATATGTGTATATGCCCAAGAATTTTTTTGTGGTCGCCGTGCAGCAGCGAGGTTCTTGGAATTATATCGAAATAACAGACAACCCGATGATAGACTATTTAAGAGATTGTACGACACATTAGGTGAAACAGGATCATTTAGCCCGAAAAGAGATGTTGGAAGGCCGAACATATTAACAGCGGACCGAGAAGATGATGTTTTAGTGAGAATTGCTGAAACCACACGTAAAAGCACACGTCAAATTTCGGCAGCTACTGGCATCAGTCAATCTTCCGTTGGCGGAATACTCCACAAAGAAAAATTGTATCCTTATCATTTTACTCCAGGTCAACATTTAACGCCACAAGGCTTTCTAGCTAGCTTACGGTTTGCACAGATTCTTCACCAACAACAAAATGATGACCCAATATTTTATATTAAAATATTATTTACGGACGAAGCCACATTTACCCGACGAGGTATTTTTAATTGGAGAAATAGTCATTCTTAGGAACTAGAAAATCCTCATCTGCCAAGAGAAGTACATTTTCAGCAACAGATCTCTATCAATATTTGGTCTGGAATTCTCTCCAATAATATTATGGGGCCGTTCGTACTGCCACGTCCACTTAACGGAGAAAATTATTTAAAATTTCTAATTAATGACTTGCCACTGCTTCTTGAAGATATTCCCTTAAATTTACGGCAGAACTCTTGGTTTTTGCATGATGGTGCACCTGCACATTACCCCCGACGAGTAAGATAATATCTTAATAGATTTTTCGCATCATTGGATTGGATGCGGCAGCGAACTTACTTGGCCTGTACGTAGTCCTGATTTAAATCAGCTGGATTTTCACTTTTGGTTTACAAAGACATTATTAATAGTCAAGAACAACTATGGGAAAAGATTCAAGAAGCGGTTAATAATATCAAGCAACATAGAATTTTTAACGTCAGACAAAAAACTTCGAGAATCTTTTATGATTAATAATTTGTTAAGGTATTAATAATAATTTCAGTTGTTATAATGTTCGTCTTATTGTTAATTCAGTTTTGCTACCTTAGGACTCTTTAATTTTCTAATTTAATTCCTCCCGAATCTTAAAAACTTAGATGGTAACGGTTATGCCTTTTCTATTTAGAATTGAAGGCAGTTCAATAGTTTCTTTTTAAAAAATTCAAAAGTGTAAAATACAAAAAGTTAGACATATTTTTACATCGACAGCAGCACAGTATTATTAGCACCCCTTAGTCGTTCATGTTCACATATTTGTAATTGTCACCTCAAAACACATAAGACTACAAATTTTCAAAACATTCAGTCATTAAGTATAGCAAAAAATCGAAAACATTGTTTTCAACTTTAACACCCTGTAGAATGAAAGAGTTCAACAATTGAATAAGGCATATTGGGCTCAATCGCTTTATTTTGACGTTAACAATCTGCCCTTAAGCTATGTACCATTATTAATAATTCATCCTGTATACGAGTAATAAGATACGTAGCTGTCGTATTTTTTTTTTGCCAAATATGTTATTTTGAAAATCTACATTTTAACGATCCATTTATATTTTTACATAAGTATTTGAATACAGATGAACCATTATAAGCTCCTTTCTTTTATGCATTTACTGAAAATATAAAAATAATGTTTTTTATGCCCTGAAAATATATTAAAACATTTTAAACTTTCCAATACCAGCAAAGCTCCTCAATTTAGATGTTTCCAGCATCTTAAACCAACTTCAAGGTGTTTAATTATTCACGTTGCTTTTTCGCTACATGAAAAATGTATGTTAATTCTGTATAGAGAAATAAGTCTTTTAAGGAAAATTTATAAGTTATATTTTCGTTAAGTAGTTCATATCCGTACATATATTTAGCTACATAGCTGTTATTAAAAAAGTAGGGGTAACCTACTGTATTAGTATGATACGAAATAGCTCTCTACGATATTTTTTATGGTGGAGGGTGGCGCAAAAAATGTATAAACATGCTTTAAAAACGAAAATATACACAAACGCATCATTCCTGCACCAATTTTAATTCTAATTCTCCGCTCAGTAACATCAGTTTGGCAATACCGCAGGGGTCTACTCTGGGCCCTGTGCTCTTCTTACTCTATTTTCATGATATACATGAGACATCTCCAAACGCGCACTTTACATTGTATGCAAACTATACATCAATCGTAATTACTGACAAATCCAGTAGTGTACTCGAGAGCAAATGCAATGAAACACTTTAGTAGGTAGTTTAACCGCATAGTTTAATCGGAATTCGCTATATCTTAATGGCGACAAGACTTATTAGAGGTTTCATAATCCTCAAAAGGAGTGTTTAAATTTAAATTAGAAAATCAACAACTATCTGTTGTTGTCAATAAAGTCAAATTTTTGGGCCTATTTATAGATAAACACGTTTCTTGGAAACATCACTGCGAGTACATTGTTTCAAAATTGAACTCGTTCTATTATATGTTTAGGAATGTCCGTTACGTGTTGCATGATACGCAGTCGCTTATGCTCTATTATGCTCAGGTGGAGAGTAGACTTAGATACGGTTTGTGTTTGAGGGGTCTGCCTACCGGTTGGCATGATATCTTTATTGCTCAGAAACGTTTTATACGCTGTATGGCGGGGGTAAGAAAGATTTGTAGTTATAAGCCCGTGTTTGGAAAATCTAAAATTTTGACTTTCCTTCGTTATTTTTACCGCTAAATTTTGTAGACACAGAGAGATGTTCATAATATGAATACGAGGCACAGAGATGATTTTTACATATTATACAGTAGAATAAACGCTATTTTTAAGTCTCCCAATATACAGTATGCGCCAAAAGTATGGAATAAATTCAATAAAAACGAAACAATTATTTTTTGGGAAAAATCCTCGAACAGGTAGATTTTTAATTTAAAAAATACATAGTTTAGTGTAAAATGCGATTTTCAAATGTCATTTGTTTTCGAGTAATGACGTTATCGATTTTTTTTAAATGGCAACACCATATTTTTTTCCTTGATTCTGAAAGATCGTTTAATTCTCTATCAGACAGTACTAAAATTTTACCCTCTTATATAGGAAAGTTTTCGAGTAAATGACGATTGATGTTAGAAAACGTAAATCAATTAAAATAAAGCAAAAACGTTATCGAGTTTAGTTTTTCGAATTCCATAGTTCTTTTATGGATCACGTAGGTGAAAATCTTTGCAAAGTGTCATTGTCACACCGACTTTCTAATAAGTATTGTAAGCGACATAGAAATTATTATTCAATTTAAAGTATTACGGCACATTTTAACTGTTACTCAAAGAATTGAAATTTTAATTTTTATCGCATGCGGGAATATGACTAGAACTCAGCAGGAAGTTTGCGATTTATTTAATGAAAAATATCCAGATCGCCCTATCAGCCAATCAAGAGTCAGTAAGGTAGAGTCTAAATTTAGAGAAAATGTTGTAAATATTCCTAAACCTGGACGTCCAAGCATTAATGAAAATCAGAAACAGAACATTTTGATAAGTATGTTGGATAATCCTCATAATACTTCACGATTGGTTGCATTAAACAATGACACTAGTCAGAGCACAGTGCTACGTATCTTGAGGAAGGAAAAATATCATCCCTACAAAATTCAACTTGTGCAGGAACTCAATGAAAATTATCCCGATCGCCGCTTACACTTTTGCGAAATTCTAATGGATTTATGTCAAGGAAATAGAAATTTACACCGGCAAATACTTTTTTCAGATGAGGCCACATTTTGTCTGAATGGTACAGTAAACCGTCAAACTTGCAGACATTGGAGTCGGGAAAATCCTCATTGGATGGCAGAGGCACATACCCAACACCCTCAGAAATTAAATGTGTGGGCTGGAATAGTTGACGACAGAATAGTAGGGCCTTTCTTCTTTGAAGGAACCCTTACAGGACAAAGATATTTAGAGTTTCTAGAAAATGACCTTGTTCCAGCCCTTGCAGTAATTTTTCCTAATGATAATGACCCTGACATTCCTGACGATACCATATGGTTTCAGCAAGACGGTGCACCTCCGCACTATGCGCGCCCTGTACGAGATTTTTTGGACAACTGTTTTCCTGGGAGGTGGATCGGCAGACGCGGACCGATAGAATGGCCTGCAAGATCGCCAGATCTTACACCTCTTGACTATTTTTTATGGGGATTTCAGAATCAAGGAAAAAATATGGTGTTGCCATTTAAAAAAATCGATGACGTCATTACTCGAAAACAAATGACATTTGAAAATCGCATTTTACTCTAACATATGTATTTTTTAAATTATAAATCGACCTGTTCGAGGATTTTTCCCAAAAAATAATTGTTTCGTTTTTATTGAATTTATTCCATACTTTTGGCGCATACTGTATATGGGTTAAAAGTTTTTCCACGTCATATTAAACTGTTATTACTGTTGCATCTTTTAAAAATAGTTTGAAACAGTATTTACTTAAGAAATGCTTTTATTCTGTTCAGTGCATTGTTTGTATGCAAGTACTATCAGTTCCTGAAAAATATGAAATGGCATTTCACTACGTTACACAAGAAAAAGTTTCAGCAGTATACAGGGGAGTCTAGAAGTGCTATCATTATGGATTATAAGAAAAACTAAAACAACAAACACATTTTTTTTAAAAGTCTGATAACAAATACAGTACCTTGCCAGTTCTCACCAAGTAGCACTGGAAATTGTCAAAGTGAAGCTTTCAATGATGAAGTGCTTATTAAGAATAAAAAATGGCAAAACGATTTAATGGAACAAATATTGCCTAAAAAATCGAAATAGTCTCAGTGTCGCATTAAATAATTATAAGACGTGTAGACCACATTAATCAATATGTATACAAAAAATTTAACGACACAATTGAACGACTTCAATCAACTTATAACTTTTGTTACTATGAAAGAAGACTTCGGTGTAGCAGAGAAGATGCTTGTTCCCATTCCTCTCTTTGGTACAACTAAGGTGCCGGATATTTTTGAAGATGTAAAAAAGGTAGTATCAGACTATGGGGGATTCAATAAATGTTCCTATATTGACACTGACAACAAAGGAACTGAAATTGGATTTGCAGAATTCTTAAAACCAAACAATATCAACGGTACTGTGATACATTACAAGACAACAGAGAAACAACATAGCAACCGCCTACTGCGGTTACCGGTGACCAAAAGATGTTTAAAGTAAGGAAAACAATTTTAATTTTTTTCTGCGCAAACTGTTAATATTTTCTACGTTTTTCATATATTTGAAATTAATATTTTCTACGTTAAGAGGCGTTTGTGCCCTTATTTCTCTTTTGCAAGGAATTATTTATACATGGGGATACTGCCTATGGTGTACTTTATGTCTCCACATAGTTGTTTTTTTCCAAGCTAATGCCGTTTAGGAATGGTAGCATATTATATATGAAATTAATATTTTCAACGTTTTTCTGTTAAGGGAAGTTTGTGCCCTTAATTCTCTTTTGCAAGGAATTATTTATACATAGGGATACTGTCTATGGTGTACTTTATTCTCCAGATAGTTAGTTTTTTTCCAGGCTAATGTCGTTTAGGAATAGTAGCATCTTATATTGCAAATTAATATTGTCTACAGTTATTTATACATAGGGATACTGTCTATGGTGTACTTTATGTTCCAGATAGTTAGTTTTTTTCCAGGCTAATGTCGTTTAGGAATAGTAGCATCTTATATTGCAAATTAATATTGTCTACAGTTACTATAGTTTGGACAAGCATGAACTACACCGCATTATATGCTATCTTTGTTTATTATTAGAAACTATCATTTTCTATTTATTTCCCTTCAGAATGAAGCTATCACCGACTCGGTATACAGAATGAGTTAAGATTATCTTACCCCTGCACGGAGTAGCTTGGATACAAAATTACGCCTAACGGAACTACATCCGCATTTGCCTTTGATCTAACCGGCAAAAATTGAATTATCTCATCACCTTGAAGTGTATGAGACTCAAATGTGCGTGGGTTTAAGTGGAATGATACTATCAGAGATAGAGGGTGAAGATTTAGATACAAGACCTAATCGTAAGGCCTTTATATAGAGACAAGAATATTGGCATGTTGACATCGAATATGTTGATACGACACCTACTGAAATCTAAGCATAAGCTATATGTACAGGACGAACATATTGCGAAGGTTTTTGAATTTTAAATATTGTAACCTCTATGTTGTAACCGAACCGCTTATACAGGGTTAACTATAACTAAGTACAAATATTTTAAGAGGTGATAGAAAAAATAAGAATTTACAGAATTTCCTTTCCAAAAATTTCCAAACTTATTTATAAAACGAAAAAAAAATGTTTTCGATATTATATTAAATCCTTATTTAACTCCGCCAATGCGAGAATCAGAGTATGCAACCAGCAAGCAACCGTCATGCAACAGTCGGCAGTCGGTCCAGTCGAGTCGGTTCGCTGTCATGTTATAATTTAATTCCTGTGTTTACGTTGTAGTTTTGTGTTCTTCTTCAGTTTTTAGTGCCTTATTTTAAACGTTTTATAGTTAATAAATAAAGGAATATGTGTCGGGTACAGATATTTTCCCACAATATAGTTCGCCGGTTTGTTTTTCTAGGTTATAGGACAAGATTGCCGCGGGTGTTAAACGTTTTCTGTTATCTATTAGAACCTACCTACTCATCCCTTTCTTCGATTTTGTTATAATACAAAGGCATTGTATCTAACTGTACTTATGGGAATTATGTTTATCGGTAGTGAGTGAAAATGTAGTTTTACCAGTTTATATAACCAAATAATGAAAAACGAATGCAAAATACTGGAGCTAACTGGATTAACTGTTATCTACCTATCAGGTATTATTATTAATAAGAATGTTATAATAATTTTTGTCGTTTCTGCATTTAGAAACACTGCAAACGACCGCGTGGTAGTTGTTGACAGATATAATGTCAACTATGGATCTAAGCCATAAGCCATCTCAGTCGATACTCATCATAGGCGCCGCCTTTCCGTAGGAAAAAAGTGTTTTGCCCCATTTTTTAAACATCGAGCTAAAATTCTGGAATAACTTTTTTATTGTCTTTTAGGGCTCCCTGGGCACGTGGTTAAAATTTTTGTACTTAGTCATAGTTAACCCTGTATATGTTTTTAGAAAAGTTTTGCCGACATCTAGAACGTGTCAAGAATCAAATAGAATATAGCCTGGACTATTCTAGAAAACGTCAAAATAAAGGTATTACAAAATTATCAATTCTAACGTAAACAAGAACATAATTGACAAACTAACAAGGTAGGTTAGCTTCCGTAACAATATGAAATGTACAGTTTATCTATCTTATCTATATAAGGGAAGCACTATAAAAAAGAAGTACTATAAATTCAATATATCCAACTATTCATCTTGTTAGTAATACTCAAAACGGCTAATAAAATATAAACCCCAAAAATCATTTTTTTGCGTACTAAGTGACAATACATTCCTTTCCGTGTATACTTTAAAATGAACCTTTGTTACTTTGTTGTAAATCTAGGTTTAGAATTTAAACGGCATCAATCGCAAAATAATTTATACTCGAGTAATATAGCATGCACTAAAATAACCGTAACCGTAGCTTATCCCATATTTTTTCAATTGGAAATAGATATGAAATTAGCATTCGAATTGCTGGATATTGGTTTTCGTCGCATCTCTCCTGGAATGGGCATTAAACCCAGAACGGAATACCTACATTTACCTTTTACTGCCTCGTATATCAGAAGGATTTGATTCCCGTTTTCAGCTGCCTTTACTGGTTTCACGAATAATTCGAGATGTAGGTTCTGATTGCTGGCAAATGCAATCATAATGTATGCGCATTTTCTAAAAGCAATCTGTAAGTTTCATCCCCCTTCGCAATATTGAAGCTTTAGACTCTTATTAACATAAGCAGATAAAGCATAAATTGGTAGAAGTAATGTATACCTATCTCATTTCTTAGAACGCTTGTTGAAATAAATAAAATGAGAAACTAAGAAGTACCTGAGGTTCAATAAAATAATGTAGAAAAAGGCAAAAAATATTAGTACATATAGGTAAAATTTGGCAAATAAACGTTAAAGTTTAGTGCTATATTTACATATCGTTTGTTATCGATTTGATGTATACTATTCAAGATAAAATTGAAATATCCAAAACCTATGTACTCTAAATACAAGAAAATTATTGTCAGATGATTAGCGTACAATCGTTTGAAAAATATTAAAACATACTAAATTTCATAATACATGGTGTTCTACAAACTCTATTATAAACTTTGGCAGATGGTATCTAGGTTAATATCAGGTATTTTTTCTTATATAGACAAAAGTCTTGCGCTGGTAAAGGTTATTTAACAAGTGCTGTAACTTAATGCACAAAATGTGACATTGGCCTCTGCATTGCGTGTAACTTATTAATAGAGTTATTTACGGAACGCTATAATAGTCGGTGTCGCGACGATACGTTTCTTTTTTACGTCTGCTGTTGTATTCGCCGTGTGTATTTAAATAACTATTTATAAATAGTAATATAGTTTACATTAACAACTATTAGATGAGTGGAGAAGTGAATAGACGAGAATTATTTCCAATGTGGTGGCACAGTGATTCCGAAGTTTATAGGGACATACGTATGAAAGGAAATGACCTGTTTTGTACTGTGTTTCAACGCAATATAAATTCTTCTGATAAAACTAATGTAATAAGATATTTGAAGAGCCATGACTCGTCCAACGCTGAAGACTGTACTTTTCTATGAACTTGCAGACGCCTTCCTTACAAGCAGTATTCCATGAAACAAGCTAGAGATCCTCAAGTTACGTACGGTTTTAGAATAATATATGGACCGAAAAATCCCTCATGGAAGTACGTTAAGACTAAGATATGTCGATAGGGTTTGCAACAATGTACCGACATCAATACGCAAAGACATTAAGAATAATTTAGTTATTACTAGTATGATTTACCTTCATTAGTGAAAACTGGGAGATTGGCTAGCGTTTTTAAGTAAATAAAGTCTGTACTTCAAATGGCTAAAATGATACCATACCAATTTCTATTGAAGATTTTAAGAGTAGAAATTTGAGGAATCAGTTTATTTAAAACACATGTCTCTCTCGAAAGAAAAGTCAACGGATCTGAGCGCTTTATATTTTTTTCATCAAAGCGACCTAAGCAGCACAGACTGGTCAGGTTGACGTCGAACCGACCATTTTTCAACAAAGTAGGTACAAAGATTTTACCAAAGCAGGCCGATCTTTTTAAAATTTTGCACGTCTCCATAATTTACCATTCTGGACAACTTTTTCAAGTAACATTTTAATATATTTTCAGCAGAAAAGGCACTTTACCTAAAACCAAAACAGTTTTTACTCGGTGCACTGAGCATTTCAAATAGGATTATTTCAAAAATGGTTACTCCTACCGATTTCAGCAAAGTATACCTTTTTCAAATAAAACAGGTAGGAGAATCGATTGTTTTGATAGTCAGACGGATACACTAAGCTGCAAAAAAGTTACACACGCAAAATACCAAGGGCCTCCCCGTACCCACCCCAATGGATTTTGTGGAAATAAATGGATTAGTCCATCAAATTGCTCATCAAAATTTAGCTGTGTATACCAAATTTCATTCATTTATCACAACGCTATTGAGAGATATTGCAAAAAAATAATTTCCATTCCTCCCTCTTCAATGGGTCCCTGTACCCTTAGGAAGCATTTCCGGACCCATGTTCATATGAAGTTTTTTACTTAGTTTTGATCATAGAATCGGCCTGTTCAGGGTTGGCAGCTAATTATGAGACATCCTGTATAGGTAACATCATGTCAAGCGTCAAAATGTTTCAAATACGTGTGGTTGATGTATAGGTCAAAATATGGTATAAACACCGACGTCGGCTGTTCCTATCTTATCCGACATTGCAATTAGTATTAAATAATTGGTTATAGACAGTTAAAAAGACCGACTTAGGCCTATCCGGCCTGTTTTATTATTCATTTATTGTTATTTAAAGCATGGAACAGGACGAAATAGCGACGTCGACATTGCCGACGTCGTTGTGACGTCGGCAATAGTAACGTAAGCGGTTCCTACCAAAATTACTTAAAATTCGGCCATAGACGTAATGCTATACCAATTTTGTAGTCATAATTTCTATGATTTTGGTATAAAACGAGACGTTAGTTACATTCGGTGTGGTTTGTGCTGCTTGGGGAAGAAAACCTGGTGGGTAAGACGTTTTCGACATGCACCATATAATTGTACTCATACATGTAGCAAATGCGAAATCTATTTTGTACCCACTCGGAATATTATAAGAATAAGGAACTTAACATTAAGAAATAACTTTTGAGTAATATCAGCCCCACGCCAATCGCCAAATAGAAATGATATGAAAATAGTACCGTATGGCAATTTTGTGTAAACTTAAATACTTGCATATTCCACATTTACGCACGGATTGCTCTCTGCCAAGTAACAAGTAACGACGCCAATATTTCAATCAACTTTTATTAATTTTCTCCACATTAATATGTGAAATATTTATAGACATTTGCATATATTTATTACCAGCATGACATACAAAATTAGTGAGCTTAAGCAGTTATTAATTGTGATATGATACAAGTTTTCCATTACATATCTTTGTATAAATATACAAATTAGTTAGATACACAAATGCAGATTCATTTGGTAGACAAAAATTTAATTTTTTAAATTTTACGGGTCGATAATTTTTCTCTTTTTCGACATCGTTATTCTTTTTGCCGGCCTGTATATTTATATTTTACTATTATATTATTTTAATCCTAGTAAAGTTTATTTTGTGCATATTTAATTCAATCACGGCACAGTAAATTACAACATTGTTTAGAATTTACATAAATCTAGCAATTTATATGTATAAATACTCGGCATCCTGAAAAACAATTTCGCTATTCCGGCTATGAGAATGAGGCCATTTCGGAGGATTTGAGGACTTTAAGGCAAGTGCCAAGAAACCGTTTAATAATAAACAAAAATCTATTTAGAGCAACGAAATCGTGTAATGTGTAGCTTCCTAAGGACATTTTAGTGATGATAATAGGAGGATAATTTTTGTGTAATAATAACAAAAAAGTTAATCTTAGTTTGTATAAAGTTTTATGCAATGTGTTTCAAAATGATGAAATAAAGTTCATATCCAGTGTGTTGCACTTCTCTCCTTCACACCTCTGTAAAATTGTAGTGGGTAGTGTGATTTTGATAATTATTTGGTAACTAAAGACCCTTTACTATAATAAATGAAATAGACCCCTGAGTTTGGACACCGATATTAAGAAAACGCAAGGGAGAAAGAATATGAAATTTTCTGCACCGTTGGATTGGACGCGGCAGCGGAGCTCCTTGGCCTGCACGTAACCCTGATTTAAATCCGCTGGATTTTTGGGGCTATATTAAATCTTTAGTTTACAATTACATTATTAATAGTCATGAGCAACTGTGGGAAAAGATCCAAGAAGAAGAATTATCGTTAATTTAGTTTTGATATCTGAAGACTCCCTAATTTTCTAATTTAATTCCCGCCGAATCTCAAAAACTTAAAGTCTGTTTCTCGAAACAGTTGAGTTTATCGATTTGTAACAGGTACACCTTTTCTATCTAGACTTGAAGGTAGTTCAATAGTTTCTTATCAAAAAATTCAATAGTGTAAAATATAAAAAAATTAGACATATTTTTACATCGACAGTACAGTATAACTAGCGCCCCCTAGTTGTGACCTCAACCATGTTTCCATATTCGTAATTGCCACCTCAAAAAACATAAGACTACAAATTTTCAAAACAATCGGTCAATACGTTCTTAAAATATAGCAAAAAAACGAAAACATCCCATTTTTTAGTTATCAATGAAGATGAAAAAAAAATCACGGTTTTCTGCCTACAAAATTGATACCTCCCACTTTAACTGTTCGTAATTTTTTTGTTAATTGATAAAAAAATTACAAATTTTTACTGACGATAAGTCGGACTATTGTCTGTAGAACTGTGAAAGCCATTTGTCTCAAAAGTTCATCTTTTTTTATTCTTAAGCAAAGTGCTATCGTATTCGTAAATATTGCGTTCTTTGAAAAAACTGACATATGTAGTAAATAACTGTAAACAACAATTTGAAAAAAAACATGTTAAAATAATACAGTTATAATGGCTGTACTGCCAGTTACAGAGGCGGCTACGGGACGTCTTGGATGACCACCAGGGCAGGTCAAAGAATCCCAGGCATGTACACTTTAATTCTGGCACCGACCAGTTACCGAGGTCACTGCATAATAACCCGAGAAGTCTCTATATATAAAATAACCAATTTTTCTTAAATAAAACTGTGCATTTTTTTGTTCTGTCTGCACATTGAAATTGTCGCTCAAGGTCGCTTGAATGACTACCACACCTCCCTGGCTTAAGACCACTGGATTTTTTTATATTTTTACAAAGCGTCCAATTTAAAAAATATATATCGCTAATGTAATAACTTTGCCTGGTTCGCAACAGAATATAAAAAATTGCAGAAAACTAACTAACCTGTATTAGCGATTTTTTTAATCTCAGGTAGAAAAAAACAGAAACTTTATTCCATAATTTTGGGTCACACCGCACAAAATGTTTTAAAATGAAGTACATTATTTGTAGTAAACATAATGTGATAATTTCCAGGAAATATTATAGGAAGAAGATACATCGCTTTTCATATTTGGAAATGAGGTTGTCCTAGTTACATTTTTAAAAATAACTCAAGGAATGCACATCAAGTATAATTGGCATTAAAATTGAATTGAAAAATATAAATATTACCCGAAATTTCTGCTGTGTAAGCATTTTGTCGTCGAATAAATATTTTTTTCCTCTTTTATTATCTTTTAAAGTGCCAATAGATTAGCTTCTAGTAAAAATATTTTCGAAAGCGTGGTACTTTTTGTCTGGCGGTGAAAGTTTCACTCTCCGAGTTATTTGGGGAACATTTTGGGCTATATAGATTCAAAATAGTGTGTGACAGTTTTATAATTAGAATTTTTTCAAGGACCCTTTGATAGATGTTTCTTTAATAATTTTATATAAGAATTAAATTGAATATACAAAATTTTATAAATACATTCATTAATAAAAGTGGCATTCGACGGGAAAAGATTAGTTTCAACTTAAATCAGTGTGATATTCTCATACATTATTTAGTAATCTTGAAAATGGAACACTTTAAGTGTTGCAAACAATTTTTCAGTTATACAAGGTAAATATTTATTAATATGATAAACAACAATTTATTTGTTATGACATCCGCCTACTTTATTTTTACAAATCTTTGCACTTGCCCCTTTACTGAGCGGTGACGCATCTAATTTTTTTACTAGCAAAGTATCGGTTTTATCGAAAAATTGTTAGAGGCAAAGAAGTTGCGCAATAAGTCTGTCTTCCCAATAAATATTTTTAAATAAATAATTTGCTTCGTATAAAAAATATCTAATACCATGGGGTTTCCATGAGGTTGACTGTTTCACTCCTTTATAAAATACGCCAATGATCGAAAAAATTTTGAAAAGTTGTCTCTTTATTAGTAGGATGCTCATACCAGGTTTCGTGTTTCTAGCATTCCCCATGCTAAAGAATATAATTAAAATGTAAATTTCATATAAGGTGTTATTACTTCAATCCTCTTATTTTTGGCTCTACATTCACTGGTACTATTTTTACTACTTCATTTAAAAACACCCTGTATATATACCAAAGGTTTTTAATAAAAATGTTATATGAGACTTGTTTTAGTCATATTAATTATGTAATGGTGTAGTATGGCAAACATAAACTTGTTTAAGACAAAGAAAGACATTACCGAAAGATATTTTGTAGATATCAGCGACCAGCAAAAAATACAATATTTCACCCAAAACTTGTCGGAATCTTCTTATTCTCGTACGCACATCCATATTCATGAAGATGGGAACAGAAATATATGAGCTAATAAACGTCCGCCTAGATTTTCATGTGAATTATGTAACGAAGCCATCGAGACGTTCATATAGTTACTTACGTGCGAGGTGGTATATTTTTCATTTGAAAATTATGATTAAGGATCAATGAAGAGTAAGCGCTTGAGAAATTCGCGACATATTTCGTTGTGTCAGCAGCAGATGTGGATGACGAAAATGTAATTGAACGTCAATTATTTGCTGCATTTTGCGATTACTTATATAAACATTTAAATAAAAATATTAATTGGTCATGTCAGGAAGTTCTATATGGCTTATTCATATAGGAAGAGGTAATTGGAAAACTAAAAACAATTATCAGATAATTAATGTGTCACTATCAAATCAGCAGCAGTTGCACTAATCGGTGAAATGAACCATATTTTTAAATTTTTCTATGAGCTGTAGAAAATGTCTCTTAATATTAATGATTTTGAATGATGAAATCGTTTTAAAGGAATATACGCATATTATTATAAATAAACTGATTTAAGCTCAGAGGAAGAATATCATATTATTTATCAGTAGATTCTTTTAGACAACAATATGCTGCTTACAATCAATTACAATGGTCACCATTCTAATTTATTTTTTAGCAACTTATGCAGTTCCCCGGGGATCTAATCTTGGACCGCTTTTATTTTTACTTTTTATAAATGATTTATCTTCTGTCCTAGATTGTGATCATTTGTTCTTTGCTGATGATCTTAAATTATTTATCAAAGTTGAGTCTGTTGATAACTGTTTATTTGTTCAAGATCAGTTGGAAAAGATAATGATAATGACTCTGACTAACTCCCAAATATTAGAAAGATCGAATACAGTTAAAGACCTTGGAGTTTATTTTGATAAAGATCTGTCTTTTCCTGCTCATATTCATTACATCACCAGCTCAACATTAAAAATAACTGTTCAAAATTTGACAATGTGCTTGCTCTTAAGACATTATTCATGTGTTATGATTGTTCTAAGTTGGAATATTATAGCATTATATGCTCGCCTTATTATAACATCTATATTACTGGCTTAGAGAGAATTCAGAGGAAATTTTATAAATTCCTAAACTTCAGAACCGCTGGTGTTTATCCAGCTATTGGTTATGATCATCAATTTCTTCTAAATCAGTTTGGTGCCAATACATTGCAGTCGCGGAGAATTATTTACAGTATTAAATTTTTATATATGTTACTGCATAACCAGATTGTCTGTGTGCCTCTTTTATCTATTATAGAATTTCATGTTCTACAATTTATGAGTCGTAATAACCCAACTTTCTATCGACCTAATGTGTACCCAATATTTTAATTAAATCTCCTATATTTGCAATTTTGAATAATTGTAACAAAATTTCTAGTACCTGTGACATTAACTTTGATAGTTTAGGTAAAATTATGCATAATGCAGCTACTTATTTTTTCTTAGACTTATGCATCATTATAGGACATTATTCTATGCATTTTTTTCTTCTTTTAAGTTATTATTTTGTACGACTTACTTAAGTACGCATACATATTATGTAGTCCGTTTCCCACTTCTGTCCTGTTATTGGAGAAATCTGTTGGACTATTATTATCTAGAGTTAAATGCCGACGATATTTATCTTTATAATTATTGATATATCATTGGCTGCGAGACTGGAACCTACAGTATCATCACGATATTTAATGTGAAAATTCAAGACATTAATGTAAGGAATCATAGGATCTAATGTCTAATAGGTTTGATATGTTCTTTTTTCGTTTTATTGAGTATTTCTGCCTCTGAAATGTACAAATATTAACAAATAACGTCTTAGTGAAAGGGTTGATTTTATAAATTTTATTTTATCTAAAAAACAAAATATCTCACACTGAGGAAGTAGATAGTTCCACTAACACCAAACACATGAAGTTAACGTTTTGAAAATTGCCCTAATTTCGTTATCAAAACTTGTCAAATATGAAAAATATCAATAAACGTCATAAGTAGGTTATTTATTAATATTTATGTTTCAGTGTAAATAATACTCCATTAAACAAAAAAAGTAACAAACAATATCGCAAATGAATAATTACCGATAATGTCTAATTAATGTCTAATAATGGGGCTTAATTTATTTGATTTTTATTTTTTGAGCATTGCGGAAAGAAAATAAACGTCATTTACTATAATCTTTATTGAAATTGAACACAATTCATCTGTATGTCCTAAATTTTAGTCCTTATTTTGAATGACATCAATTTTCGTGTCCTATTTATGTTTTGTAAATTCTAATCTCAAATATTTTTATTAATATCTTCTACAAAACCTGAAATCCTAGGTAAAAACCTAGACATAGAAATTATGTTGTAATAGAGTATTTTTATAATAATTTTTTTTATTGTGAACATTAAATTTTATTGAATAACTGAAAATTTAGTTGAGGGCGCAACTTTAATATAATTTCATATTCTATGGACACTAAATGAAGTAGCATTTCGATTAAAATCATCATTTGCCGCTTCTTTTAATAATGGTGACAGTCCGCCAATCAATATTTATACGACGTGACAAAGAAAGGTAAACACTCATTAAATATCATTTTATTCTGATAATTGAAAGTAAAAAAATATAAAATTTTCAGGTTAATCTGATAAGTTTTTTTGAAGCATAGGTTGTACGTATTTTAAAAATAGATTTGGGTAGATTTCCCAATTTAAAGACTTAAAACGGAGGCGAATTGCTGGGTTGCGCGAAGCTGGTTTGTCGGTGAGCGAAATTTCTAGAAAGACTAACAGATCCTTACGTACCATAATACGCTGTTACCAGGCGTGGACATAGAGCGTGAAGATCGTCGATTGCTATTTTTTTGCTCAGAGACCGAATTAGCGGCAGCCGGACTATTGCAAATCAGTGGTTTGAAACATGGGGGGATGGACGGTATGCGTACAGTATGTCACCGAATAAAAAGTTTTGGCTTCTTGTCTTATCGTCCACATTGGATGCTGCTTCTCACCCATCAACATCGAGCTAACCGCTTATAATGGTGTAGAAAGAGGAGTGGGACCAAGAATGGAATCAAGTGATCTTTAGTGACGAATCCGTTTTCTGCCTGAGGAAGCACGATGGTCGTGAAAGGGTGAGAAAGTGACGTGGTGAAAGACGAGATCCACAATTTAACAGATAGCTTCATGTCCATCACACAGCAGGCGCTATGGTATGGGGTGCTATCGCGTATGGTAGCAGATCACCTCTAGTTTTTATTAGAGCTAATATAACAGCTCAGCGCTACATCCGGAAGTGGTTGAACCATACGTCATTCCATATATTCTTCCTACTTTGTAGAGGCATCGGCCTCTACGATGGTCGATGCCTCTCGTTCTGGTAAAACCGTACTATGGCACGTAAGAATCTGTTGATCCTTCTAGAAATGAAATTTCTCTCAACTAGAGAATTAAACATGCAAACATCAAGATAAAATGTTATTTAATGGTTTTTTAGCTTTCTTTGTCACGTAGCATATGTCCCTCTAGGATGCAACGAGAATCTGATTCATTCATTACACAACTAAACTCCTCAATTCCAACATCGGACACATTGACGTGGGAACAAATAAAAAATTAAATGATTTATTGTTACTAGCAGCAACTGAATGAGAACATTACAAACAGTAACAGTATTTGATGAAATCTGTAAACGGTTTCAAATCATCTGCATATACTTGTAAGAAAACATGTTTTCCAAGGTTATCCAAAACATCATTCACAAATACAATAAATAGGAGAGGACTGAATGTTGAACCTTTGTTGCTGCTACTTATGATTTGTAATATTTAACTAACAGTAGCGATTAACTAGACTTACTTAATTCAAGTACCTACTTCCTAATATTCGCAGGTAATCTCCCAAGAATATGACAAATAGGCCGGACTATTATTTTCGTTATAATTCTATCGAGAGCGCCTTGTATTTTCAGACAATTTGATTTCTTTGGTTATTAATGTTCATATGGTCGAATGGAATTGTCTCGAAGTACAAGTTGCTCGAGATAAATTAAAGAAAATAATAGTCGCTTTTTGTCATAGTCAAGTAATATTCAGGAAGATTATTTTGTGAACACCACAAAATCATTCGGTAAGATTCCTGCCATATTTGTCTCTTTTGTTAAATTGAAAGCAAGCCAATCATTTATATACGAACAGACTCTTTACTCTTTTTGGTATTTTTTATGTTTGACTTACTTACGTGTTCACTAATTTCTGTAATGGAACATGAACCAAAACGAGACCTTTTTAAATTTAACTGAATCTGAATTCAAATTTTGACACATATCATAGCCGCTGATATGTTTTATTTACCTAAATAGTCGATCATATTGCATATCATGACTAAATTTATGACTTTTCATAGGTGGAGCCATATGCGATGGAAATAATCGAGGAAATCTATTTTTCAGGTGACCGCAGCAGGAAAGGCGGTCCTGATCACAGGCTGCGACTCGGCAATAGGTAGCGCCCTCGCGCGACAACTGGATGACCAAGGATTCACGGTCTTCGCAGGATTTCAGAACGCCACAGACAGTTCAGCGGCCGAAGAGTTGAAGGAGTTCTGCTCGGGCAGGTTGCACGTCCTGCAGCTAGATGTCTCTTCAGAGACGCAGATCCTGGCGGCGTCGTTGTACGCCGTCGAGCACCTGCCAGATGGCGCCCCAGGACTGTGGGCCGTCGTGCACGCTCAATCCTGGGTGGCTTTGGGAGAGATCGAGTGGATACCGCCACAGGTAAGAGATTATGAGGTAGGGTAGTGCAGGATTTCAATAAATTCAGCTTAAGCATACAAGTTACATTATATACATACTAGGTGACCCGGCAAACGTTGTTTTGCCATATGAATTATTTCTAGTGAGTACTTTGGCAGTTAAATAAAAAATAACTAACTTATTGTAAGTGTGTGGAGATGTGGTATATGACTAAAAGAGGAATGGAGCACTGTGAACGATGACGGCCTATAAGAATAACAAAACACGAAACATTCATTTTTTGAATTATTTCGTGTGCCTGCAATTTTACTTGTTTGACGGCCCAAATTAGCCCCTTTACGTCTTGTTGGCATTGTTCACTGTACAAAAAAATAGCCATATAGTAAAATAATAGCCGTTGTTGGCGGGAGCTTTTGACACGTGTTGCATACTTTTGAGGTTATGTAGATCACTTAATTAACTAATAATGAGAACTACACTTAAAATTAATAATTTTATTAATTATTGATAAAATAGGAAATAAATAATTATGGCCCAACAAATTAATAAAAAATTTACTTGAGAATTACACTTTGAAGGTAAAATGATAATTGTAAACGTCACTATTACGCTCGATTCATACACAATAATAATGGTCGAAAACTGTGTAGGGAGTGAGAGAAGGCTTATTGTGAGAGATACAGGAGACCGGCTTCGTTCTCATCCCTACTCCGTGCTGTTTACTGGGTGAGAAGTGACACCGGTAGATGCCTGGCGGGGATAACTGATCTAGTGATAATCGATCAGTTATCTACCAGGGTTAAAAATGATTAAATTACTAAAATGGTTATTAAAAAATAGGGGCTTGTGATAGAAGGATGAAAATTAAGGGTTGTATGTATTTTTTAATGCCACATCATAAAAAAATAAAAATAAAAAATTTTGTCCAAAAAAAAAAAAAAATTGTTTGGGGTGGACCATCCCTATCATGTATGAAAAATAGATTTCGATCGATTCTCAGACCTACCGAATATACATATAAAATTTCATAAAAATCGGTCAAGCCGTTTCCGAGGAGTATGGGGTCTAAAACTGTGACACGAGAACTTTATATATTAGATATATATTAATGTATCAAGGTGGTCAAAGTAAATATAGGATTTTACGATGCTCAGTACAGAAATCTTGGAAACGGTAATACAGGATGGTCCACTTTTTTCATCAGATTTCAAAAACCAATATATAAAAAAATAATGTTAGTTTGCTAAATAAACTATACCTGAAAAATGTTTACTTTTTGAGATACAGCACGTTGAAGTTTCTCAAGAAAAAAAAATATACTTTTTGAAAAAGCGGACCACCCTGTATATAGGGTGACATTGAAAAAACTACCACGCGATAGATAACCAAAAATAATAATAATAAAGTTACATACATTAATGTCCGATCGCCTTTTGTTTTGAAGATACAGCGTTTCAAAAATGTTTGTAAAATTTAAATTTTTTTTCCCAATTATATGGAAATATTTGAACCAAAATTGGTGCATACTGTGACCTTGCATTAGGGTGTCTTAAATTAGGAAAAAGTTGCACACTTTTACGGGTTTCAATTATTGAAACGCATAAAAATGAACAACCTTTCCTAATTTAAGCTACGCTGTATATATTATCGTTTCCGATATCTCTGTACTGAGACTGTGTATGTCAGAATGAGCCAACATTAAATACATAAGCGGAATACCTACGTTATAGATTTCAAAAACTTTAGAGAGATATATTAAGTCAAGGTACGTGGAATATTATTATTATTGCATTTTACCGTCCATTAGTAAAAATCTGAAATCATGCCAATATCAGAAAGTTATCCCAGATATCACAGGGTATCACAGATAGAAGCCAATTATTTTGCTCACATTAATTTTCTCAAGTACTGCAATTATTTACGCACTTATGGAAAGGTTGAAAAATATCCTCTTGATGTTGATCCTACTATAATTAGAAGAAGAGGTCAGAATGTTATAGATACAACAAGATCACTGGTGGGTGACCTTGCAACTTGTATCACAAACTTCACTATGAGATAAAGGATATCTTATTCAGTTCTACAAATACCAATTGACAATTTAAATCTAAAGTATGTCTTAAAATTTTGTTTATACACTCTTTAAAGAGTCATAGAGCCTTTACAAAAACTTCTCTATACTAATTTACGTTAGTTTATTTTGAGAAGAAAAATCAATCCTGCACATTTTAAAAGTATTTCATAAATGAGAATAATTTATGAATTTTTATATAAATCAAAAATAGATTTGGCGGTTAAGATTAACAATGATATTTCGGTGGTTAAAAAAGGGTACTGAAAAATTGTAGGTGTGTTTCTATGCATAACTATTCTTCTGGCACTGTTGCAAAAGCAATAAATTTCCCAGAACTTGGCAATTATTTTTTTTAAATCTATATCTTGAGGTATGTTCACCTTACCCAGATACGAGTATTTGTTCTAATATTTCATAGGGTTTTAGTACAGTTATGATGAAAGGTGTGGACTTTACATTCACATGAATATCTTGCCAACTGTATTTTTAAATTACTGAACATATATCTCAGATTTGACCAATAAAATGTGACATAACTATTTAGCATTGACCAAAGGCTTGTTAAATTTATCAACTATTTTTGTCTGCCATAAGTATTCTTAAAAATAGTCTAGGAGCTATTATTTTTTTGGTATAATTTGTTTCACACCTTGTTAGAATTTTTCTGGTGATACTAATCAACTAAAACTGAATCTAAAAAAGCCTTTCTAATCGAATATTATTCTTTTCCATTATGAATATTTACTGAAGTTGATCATAAAACTTACAATAAAAAGCAATCTCCAATTGAACAAAGTAACTCTAGCTGTGTGTTTTTTTATAAAATATACCTTGGTATTTTGTTTCTTCGTAAACTGTTGCAATTACACTTCGTTCAACATCGACTTTTACATATCGATAGGTAGGTAGAAATAATCAAAAGAGACAACAGGGGTAATAGGAAAGTGGTAACAAAATTCCAAAGTGAAGTGAAGTTAGCTTCTAAAAGCAAGGGCAAGCAAATAATAACATTTTCTCTTAAATAAAATTTTTGTTATTGTTATGCCGAAAACTATCGCAAGAACTTAATGAAATATCTACTTTATCGAATATTTCTGGAAATAAAATTTAGTTAACTATGTAAAATAAGAGAAAATCGAATGGCAGACAACTTAATCTAGGTGAGATATTGGATGTAGGACCTAATGGATGGCTTAAACTGTCATGTGTTGTTGTGACAGGTAGATATCAGATGATATTGATGGATCACACTGATCCTATAACTAATGATGCAATTGAGAGATGGTTCACTACTTAATATAAGACCTTATCAATTTCCTACTTCAATATGTGTTCGAATAATAGCAAAAATATCATCTTTCAAAAACGATTAAAATCTAAAGGAAAAACCACATTACAGTTCTAAAGAACTTAATTCCTATAAATGTACAACTAGTCAGTTAACAAATAGAAAAAATGGAACATAAGAAATAGTTAATAATATTGGCTGCACGCCACTGGAGATTTATATCTGACAGAAGATCCTCGCAGTTGTATAGACCGTGTTAAAATAATTCCTGCTTCCGATTCGACCGTAAAAAATGTTTCCGCATTTTCGGAACAGTGTAACGCTTTTATTTTTTAATAATTCATTTTGCTTTATGGCATCCATTTGTAACAGAAGGAGATTAAGTTGTCTAATTTAGACAACGAGAAGATGAGAATCGGTAGAAGCGAACAAGCAAAGAATGCAATCTTAGTAGGCTGAACTGAAAAAGCGAAATTTCAGCTTATACCAGGGTGTACCTAATATAGTGCAAACTCAAAATGTCTAGATTTCAATTATTTTCTCCTAAATAATAGCTATTTATGTCATCAGTTACGAAATGCCTAATTTTGTGTAACGCGTGAGATTTTTCATTTCATTTCGTAACGTATTGCATATAAGATTTTTTTCTAATTTTGAAGAAAGTAATAAAAAAATAAAATTTAATATAATTGACAAAAATTTGGAAAACATAAATTTAGTTTGTTGCTGTTACTTCATGTTAGTTGTCAGTTTGACATTTTGTAAAAAAGTCTAGACGGAAGGTTTTTAGCGATATTGATATATTTTTAGTTTTAGTTTTAAAAAATGAGTGATTCAAGTTCTGAAAAGCTACCAAGCGATATTGAAGAGGCAGCAGGTAATGCTCTATTATCAGTAATTCCCAAAAAGTCAATGGCAGTTTATGATTTGGCATACGAAAAATTTGTTACGTGGTGTGATGAGAAGAAAATTAAACATATTAATGAGAAAGTTTTGCTTGCATATTTGTAGAGTAAGAAAGATCTAAAAGTTTCCACATTATGTACACTTTACTCAATGTTAAGGTCTGAACTAAATCTGAAAAGGAATATTGATATTAAAAAATATACAAATTTGGTAGCATATATTAAAAGGCAAGCGGACGGGTACAGTGCTAAAAAGTCAAAAGTTTTTATTAAAGAAGATTTTGCCTAATTTTTAGTGGAAGCTGATGACAAAGAATACTTAATGGCTAAGATTGCAATGATAATTGGAATGGCAGGAGCATGCAGAAAAGCAGAATTAACATTTCTTCCAGTTGAAAATGTTATAGACGAAGGAAGCCATTTTCGTGTTGATATCCCACCTTCAAAAACAAAAGTTATACGGCAGTTTGCAATTACCACTGGAGACATTGAAAATACGAATCTTGTTGAAATATTAAGAAAATATATTAAGTTGCGTTCCCAGGTTCTTAAACACAACAGATTTTTTGTAAAATATGCGAATGGAAAATATACCAGAAATCTTGTGGGAATTAACACATTTAGCAGTCTACCAAAAGTTATTGCACAATTTCTTGGTATTTCAAATCCTGTTCTATATACTGGTCACTGCTTCAGAAGAAGCTCTGCCACTTTCCTAGCAGACAGTGGCGCTGATATTTTAAAATTAAAGAGGCACGGATATGTTGAAAATTCCATGAATAATAAAAAACTTATAGCGCAAGAAATATTTGGTGAAACATCTAATGCAATGTGCGCCGCTTCCCAAATACAGCAAGTTCGAGCAATGAAAAAAATATGTTGTGTTATCAATATTTATAATAATTAATTAATTTATAATTTATGTTTTTAACTGGTATTATAACAGTTTAATAAATAGAATAATTCTTTTTGTCACTAATTTTGAAATACATTTTTCGTCACCAATTGCATAAAATTTTACTTTATGCAACTAGTTACAAAAAGTAAGACGTTTCATAATGTCAATCAGTTTTAAAAAGTGTCACTTTATATGTCAAAATTAGAAAAAAACACTTTTAACATGCCATGCATTAGTTTATAAAATTAGTTGGCAGACCTGAGTATGTCGAGATGGGTTTTTAAGATTTTCCAGCAGCAGTGTGAAGTGGACTGACTATAAAAATTCAGTTTTATTAAATACTGAAATCTTTTTAAATTTGAGAACAATTTTTACTAAAGCGATTGTAATTCTCGATAATGCTGTATACACGCCAACTCAGACATGCAGACTTGACTGTCGACTAGTATCGTATTCTTTTTGGTTATTTCAGCATAACAATAGGTTTATTCCTGTAGCAGTTGGAAACGATTTAAAACTATCAGAAATATCCGTTCAACTACTTCTTGCTTTCAGTTCACTGGTAACTTGTTCTTAACTGGTTGAACATTTCTGAGAGTTTGAAACCGTTTCCAGCTGCTGCAGGAACACATCTATTAACAAGGAGATTAATTTAAATAACAAACAAGCGTTGTCAAAAATAATATACCAAAATAGTAATTTGTCATAAATGTCATCCGAGCTATTTGCAAGAATATTTCATCCTTTGCTTTTGAAGATTGAAGACATACAGATATAATTTTACCGAAACTATAACAACTTTTTTATAATTAAACTCATTGTCATTGTCGATCTGATGATGTACTTTTTGAAAAACGAAACCGCTTAATAAAAAAGGAGTTTATGAAATATTTGGACTTTTCAAAAATCACATTTTATTAAACACCTTGTATTTTTGCTCAACTTTTCAATTATGACTAAATGAAAACCGTTGTTGAATCATCATTAATATCCAGAATGTCTGGAACGATTGTCGACACAATCCTTAGCAACTCTATTGTATAAATTACACATTAAAAAAATTGGAGACTTAATAAGTTGAATCTAGGGAAAGAGTAATAAAATAAAGTTTGTTGCCTAGTATTACTGTTATGAAGAAATCGAAAGTGTATTTTACTCAATAGTATGGAGCAGTCAACTCTGTTGTTTAGATTATACAGAAACAGGATTAGAAATATATACAACACAATCTTATCGAAAAGATAAGAAATCTTCTTTGAACTGACTCAAGCCATTGGCAATGTATGTTATAAATAGGGTACCATATTACGGAGTCGTATTCCATTTTAGACCTGATGAAGGAACAGAACAATGTTTTTAATGTGACTGCATTAGTAAAAGCCCTACAATTGCAGTATATAAAACTATAAGTCCGGAAAGCGCTTGACATAATGTCATATGTTCAATAAAAGTAATCACATAACCATTGATCAAATAATAGTATATAACAAAATTGATGTTGCGAGTAAAAGACATAGACTTACATTTGGAAATATTGAGAGATAAATGATTTATTTCACACCACGACAGCATACGTTTCATACAGAACTGAAGACGATTACAATCTGACACCGAATTGACAAATAAAGTCTCCTTCAAAGAACAATGTACTGTTGCTGGCAACATCCCCACCGCCAGTTTAATTTTTATGAAATAAAAATTTTATAAAGCCGGTTTTGTCTTTGCTGTACAACAGTTACTTCGCTGGATAGTTGAAGTTGAAAATTTTGAACTTCACCCGATTTCAAGAGCAAAAAGAGGGAAATACGATCAATTTTATTGGCTGAAAATCACGTAACTTCATCGTTCTCGGAAGGTAGCTTAAAGTCATCAGCAAACAATAATTTTTCAGGACATCAGGAATATCGTTAATAAAAATTAAAAACAAAGCGGGCCTAAATTCGAATTTTGAGGTACCCCAGATGTGGGAATGAATGATTGGGAGGTAAAGTTTTGAAATATAACCATAAATTATCGGTTAGCTAGATATGGTTCCAAAAGTGTGATTAAGAGTCCGAAATACCAAAAAATTGTAATTTGGCAAATAAAATATAATTATCTATCTGATCAAAGGCTTTTTGGAAATCGATAAATATTACATTAACCTGCCCTCCACCATCTAAAACTTTATAAATATATTGGGAAAAAACTATAACGTTCGGTACAGTTGATCTTCTTTGGATAAATTCATGTTGATGTATAGATGTCGATTGTTTAGTAAAATACTATATTTTTATAATGCAAATTCAAGTTTTAGAAAAATTACACAACAAAGAAATTGCTTTATAATTCACTAGCTCATTCTGATATCCTTTCTTAAATACTTGGCACACATAAGCCTTTTTCCAAAATGGTAGGAAAGTACAGTGCTTCAAAATAGAGCTATTGATGCATAAATGAGACCCTCTGTACTTCTCATTTTCCATGAGACTCGCAATGCGTATTTCCACAGAAGAATGGCCTAAATTCCGTATCCGACCAAAACCCATAATATGTTGTAAAAACTCATTTTATGCACTCCTGCATAATCGATTACCCAATGGAATACGTGCTGCACTTTGGGGCTGCATTGTGACACGCTGTGCAGTTCTCCGATTAATTTTATTTAAATTTTAAATTGTAGGGGATTATCATTTTGCTACTACCGATGGACTAAATATCGATTTCCATTTTGTAATTAAAATCGAGCCCACATGACGGCTTTTAACGAAATTAAATGTGCCTTATTGCATTTTTATAATCGACAAACACTGGGCAGTATTTGTTTGCATTTAATTGTGTTAATGAAAATGTTGGTTAAATTCTGGTGAATAAAAGTAAATAACTTTTCTAAAATCTTATTCCAATAGTGAAACAAAGTTTATTTTGAATAATTGTTCCAACGTCTAGCCAACTTGCGAATGCTATACCTACTAGACGGCCGAAAATCTAGAGAGGAACTTATAAACCTGCTCACAATTTGTAGAAATCGACACAAAGAAACATACAGTGTCTTCATAAATGATTATGATTTGGCCGTCTAGTATAGTAGAAAACCTTTTCGTGTATTGGTTATTCTGAAACAAATTTAGATAGTTCTCGCACGAGTTTGTTCATGCAAGTGGCTGCATCGACAAAAAAAAAGCGGATAAAGGGCCACAACGCCTGTTGTATTACTTACCGTTTCTAGTTTTATATATGACTATACAGGGTAATTCGTAAAGAATGAGCCATATTTCAAGGCTAGCTTCCTTGGGTAAAACTAATCTGAATTAAACCAACTTACCTTGGAAAACGATTCTTTGAGATAAACATGAATATTTCATAATTTTTTTAGTAAAATTTAGTAAAATATACAGGGCGTTCTGAGCGCCTGTATCGTTACATATATTATTCCTTTCAGATTTTTTTAAGGATAGAGATTTTTGGAAAATCAATAGTTATTTTGAAACAACTTTCGATTATTAAAAAAAAGTATATTTGTTACATGTTGCAAAAATGCACCATTTTAGAGAAAACTGAGTTTAATTTGAATATTAGTGTTTATTTCACAAACAATCTTCTTTTCCGAAATTTGAGTACAATTTGGGGGTTCTTTATTGAAAAAATGTCATATGTAAGACATCCTGTCTTACAGGCGTCAGTACTTGAATCGATATGGCTAGACCGCTGTGGGTTCAATCCCCGCGGTAGATCGTATATTAGTTATATTCATGGAGAGGATTGTGCGGTCTCACTGCGGGTATGGTAGTGTCGAAGAATGTTAGCTTGGGTCAATGTGAGAGATACTGGTCGCCTACCCCCCAAATTAATAAGGTTTTCCAGGTTTCCTTCATTCCTGTACTGAGTGGTGGTTAGGTTCTACTAACGTAAGTCGTTCCTGGGTGCAAATGCGGCCTGCTTGATAATAATATGCCGCCCTCTCTCCCGCACAAATCTTCGACTTCTGGGCTAATCCTCACGATTAGAATGAGGGCTAGAGATGTTGTGATTATTATTATTATTATCCCAAAGAACACATGCTTTCAGTGTTCACTGGTACTTTAAAAAATGGTAAAATATGATTTACTAATGGAATATGCTGTTTCACTTTTAACTTGTTGATCGAAACGTGTACGGAAAAATATGAAATACTTTTTTATTTGCTTATTTTAAAAGAGTTGGTTACTGATACGGGTAAAAATGAACTCTACGGGAAAAAATAACAAATTCAGTAGTGTAACTAAAATTCACATATTTGCTGCAAAGTTTTAGTGCAAACATATTTTTTCAAAGTAAATGAATTCAAAACTCTTAATGTACAGTTTATATTGGTAGTTATATTGAGAAATACTATCAGCAATTAGATTTGTTTGCATGTCAACAGGTGCAGAAAACCTATAAATATAGGTTCCCGTCCTTTGTAATGAAGGAAATACTTCTTTTGAAACTTTTGTGCTTTGATTTTTATCGGAGTGAGTGCATTTTAAACACATTATTTCGATTATATTAGGATCGCATAAGACTTTTTCCACCGAATTAATTATTTTTTAAAGTTTCGGCAGATCAAGTTTGCGCACTTTATGGTTTACCTTTTTTTATGTAATTTCGGGGAATGTTCTTTTAAGCAGTCAAGATGGTAGGAAAATCTATTAGTGTAAAAAACTGAAATCTATGTATAAGGTAAAGTTTGGCTACATCTTTGAAATGTTTTTGGTGTAAAAATTAGTCAATACTAGTTACAAAAAATGTTAACTTATTGTATTGTGCAGCATGTCTCAAACTCGATGCTGTTAAATGGGATAAAGTAAGCTCCATTTTCAATCGAAACTATTATCTTTGGGATTTGACAAAATTGACGTCATCAATTATATTTTTTTCAGAAACACCCAAATTTTTGCTGTTAAAAAGCTCTCTTTTTTCTGCTAAATTTTTATTAAAAAAATTTGTGTATATAACTTCCCGTTTAATATCTTCCTAAAGATTCTCAAAATAAATACCACCTAAAAATCACATCAGCGGTGGAACGATCAAGTAGTCGTTGGAAAATAATTGAATATTCGTTGTTTAAAGTGCATACCTGTCACAAAATACTTGTCATTACTCAATAAGAACATAAAACGTATAACTTTTGTGCTTACAAAATGTTTTTTCATGCAGAAAAAGTTGATATGTTGCTAATTTGCGAATCACAAAAAAATTCAAGAGCTATAGAATTATATCGAGAAAGGCCTTTACAAGATTGAAGGCCAACGAAATAAAGATGCATTTATATTCGGAAGAATCCAATAATTGACCAAAGGGTAAGAAACAATGTTTATATAGCTAGACTGTGGCAGTATTTCGAACAAAATCCAGGAAATTTTATACGGCAGGCTAGCCAGAAATTGAATTTGGATAAATCAGCCATTCAACGAATTTTAAAGACCAATATAGCTCAAATTGTAGCAAATATAGATCAGATCTTTTGATCAGAACCTTTTTGGGCATGTTCTTTGGACGGACGAAAGTAGGTTTATCAATAATGGTTGGCCAAACAGGTGCAACGAACATAAACGTAAATTCAGTCCAAAGTATGGTGCTGCATCATCGGTAGGCATTTAATGGGGCCTTATTTTTATGAACATACATTGAACAGAGTGAGTTACCTAAATTTCCCACAAGAAGAACTTCTGGATTAAAACATTTTTTATTTCATACTGTCATACTACTTTCACACTACTTTCGGACTTAAATGAGTTCGGGAAATAACTCATTACAGTACTGAGTCCGGAAAATGTTTACTTCCCGGACTGCTTTAAAAAAAACACAATATTCACATTTTTAAAAGATTTTATCTTTAAAACTACAAAATCAAGCCTATAAATACTAATTATAATCATAATTAACAGTAACTGTGCAATGTGAATTTCCTTGCAGGCTGAATGCAGGAATGCCTTTAGGGACAGAATCTTTACTAGACACGGTAGTCTGAAGAACCTGTATAAAGTTTTCTCCATTTTGAATCATCCTTGCTGCTTTTGTTTTGTTTTCCAAGGAATCTTCAATGTATTGTTCCGCAGCAGATGAGCTTTTCCATGCACCATGACGCTTCAGTGTTGATAAATTAGCTCCCGCATTCGCCAAAAAAGTGGCAGATGTTCTGCGGAAACAATGTCCCGTATATTTTTTTGGGTGTTCCAACTTCAAATATCCCGCAATTTTTTTTGGTCAAATTGATGAAATTTCGACTAACGAAACCAAGAAATGTATTTTTGTAATTAATTGATATTGAGTACCTATATTCATTCAAGATGAACATTGTTTAATTCAAAACTAATGAAAAGGTTAAACTTGTTTACCTTCATCAAAAGATACTCTTCTGATGTCTTCATGAATCTATTAACTTCTTCTCTTGTTAAAACTATTGATTTGTTTGCCTGATGACCAACTGCTTGCCTTTTCAAGAAAACCACCAGCTTTGGATATTTTGAAATATCACCTCCTTCTTTTACCATCAGCATAGACTTGAGCATCGAATATTTTGCCCACATTGTCGCAGGATTCATCTTTTTGGAGATATCTAAGAAGTACGCCAAAAGGATATTCTCATTCAGGCCGTTTTCCACCTTATAGGTTTTTCTCCACACGTTGAAGAGCTGGTATTCCTTCTCATAACGAGCAGAAGACTTCGTAGGTACCAATTTACTGGTTGCTTCAGCACATTTTAGCTCGATTTCTTCCATTTTTTACGAAAATTATCACAAAATACGCACGGGATAACAAACTGTCAAATTTGTTATTTTTGTTTTTACATCACTAAGCTAAATCAAAAGCTATACGATAAAAAAAGAATCGAAACCACGCTAACACCTACATACAGGCAGGTTATGTAAAATAAAACAATAAAAATTTAATTTTTAATACAACACAGTATGAAATAAAACGTTGTATGATACACGGTCGTGAAATGTCATTAAAGTACTCGTCTAGAAATTCCTGACTTGGCTCCTTCGTCGCCTCGTCCGTAAACATCTAGACTTGTACTTTAATATACCATTTCCCGGCCTTGTAACGTAAATAACTATTCATATCTTACTAGACTTAAATAAATAGCAGCATCATCTAACTTATAATAACATAAGTATTCTATGAATATAAAACACCAATATTTTATTTGGCTCTTAATATGCTTTAAAACAGTAAATTCATAGCGACATAGCACGTCGGTTGTAGATAAAATCATTTAATAGACTTCAACAAGTTCATTAATAGCCTTATCCTTCACATCCCGAAACCTACTTGTCGTATCATTATATCTCCTACGTATGTGAAACGGTCGACCCTAACGAGGCCATATAAATTTGTCATAATCGTATTTCCCAAGGGTCTCATCATTCTGCTAGACCCAAGCCTTTAAATGGATGAAATAGGCTAGTTATTAGATTGCTCAGCATACAAGAATAGCCCACAAGCAGTAATTAATATACAAACTTGCTTTAATGCTATCTAACGATGTCATTCATATCGGTGGTTGTCGCCAGTCAAAAGGGTTGTGATGTTCTATGCTGAGAAGAATAGTATTTTTAAATTTTCATAAAAGTGGAATTCCTTCCATTTTATTAAATTAAAATAAATAGAAATAATAAAGTTTAAATGCATGTTCTGAGTAAATACAATCATATACGAATTGCAAGGTAGATGATTCAGTTCAAAATATTTGTTTGTCCTCCACACTGATTTAAAGTCGCCGTATTTCTCGCCTTAAAATGATCAAATTTGTAGAATTTAAATAGTACAAATTAATAAACAAAACGTCAACAATTTTATTTTTGATATTACTTTTGTTCTACGTGTTTTATTTTTCTAGATTTCTGTACCTAAAAACACCACAAATTTTATGGCGAGAAATACGGTGACCTTACGAATGTGTTCAGTGAGCTATAGGTTTTCTGTTGCAATAATTACTCCTTTAATGCAGTTCTTGAACTGATGGAAGTTTTGAGTAAAGGTTTCATTAGATCTCTATTGGTAAATGAAACAACTATGATGAAGTAATACGGTGACCTTACGAATGTGTTCAGTGAGCTATAGGCTTTCTGGTACAATAATTACTCCTTTAATAATGCAGTTTTTAAACTGATAAAAGTTTTGAGTAAAGATTTTATTAGACCTCTATTGGTAAATGAAACAACTAAGAACTAATATTATAAGTTGCAAGCAGATTTCATTAGAAATGCGGCAGCAGTTCAAAACAAATCGCCAAATTGGTTTTAAGGAATATCATTATTGCAATAGATTGTACATACAGGGCGAACCTTAAATAAGTACAAATATTTTAACTGCTGGTGTAGTTGATCATATAGATCAGTCTAGTGAAAGCCATTTTTAAAATTTTCTAATATTTACGGAGACATTTTTTTTTTTTAAATGCCCACATTTTGAGGACTGCTGTCATAACCAACCTAATGAACCATATGATTTGTTGCGAGGTTGCCATATCTCCTCTAATATAAATACATATTAAGTTTCCTTTAACGTAATACTAGTAAAGTAATACTGTTAAATTCTATTTTAAAAATACTTGTTTGAAGCATAAGTACAGTAAAGTTGGGTATGTAGTATGATACGCAGTATTATTAACATAAATTTTAACTGCTTAATTGACCTTACTATTAAAAATTAATTTCCGCAAGTTAAATACATACTACCATAAAGTATTTAGGAACATATTACATGATATTACTATGTTCAATGTTCAAAAATTATACATAAACGTGCACACAAGCTTACTTGTTTGTTAAAAAATTAACTATTTAATCAGTAATCCACATTTCACAAGTTAAATGTCATTGTACACTGTTAGAAAGAGACACATGACACAATTTCCTTAAGTTATTTTATGAAGAATAACGAAAATCTATGATTTCACATAGCATATTAAATTTTCGCCACATGAGCCCCCAAATGAGTCAGTATTAACCATTTATTTTAAATTCAGAACCATAAAGTGACTTCGCACTTTAATCAATGAAACAGATTTTAAAAATAAAGGTACACGCAATATTAAATAACAAAATAGCAGCTTGACGTATGCGTTTAATATCAAGAAAAGCAAATACATTTGTGTAACACTGGCAACACTGCTAACCATACGTTCAATCTGCAGGGCTATGACTCATAAATGTATGAAAGTCAGCGGTCCTCAACAAGTTTGCTACAGAAAAAATACAAAATTTATTTAAAATTTCACTTATTATTTCTGATTTTTTTGTAGAAAACTATTAATTATGTGTTCTACACAGTGAACTATATTGCTCGTTAAAATATTTGTACTTATTTAAGGTTCACCCCTGTTCAAAATCTTGCCCGACTTAATATTTAGTGGCATTTGTTTAGACGCCACCATATTTTCAGTCAAAATTTTTAGATCGACTGCATAAAACAGGTATTTGACAATTATATTTAATAGTGTCATTAATAAACGGTATAAAAGATATAGGACCAAGATAAGAGTACTGAGGTACTCCTGGTGTTTGTAGGATTTCGTTAGATTTAAATTTTAAGTTGTACGTACAGTTCCAATTGCTAAATTGGTAGAGCTTACATATACCTGCCTTTTCTCATTACTTTCGCTAATTGAGTTTTGGCGATTTTCTTCTTATAAACGTGTATCTATTACATTCACTCTTGTTTTTGAGGTAAAATGTCAATTTAATCTTCATTCTGAGACTTTTTGGAGCCTGTTTTGTTTTATTTTAAGATATTCCATACATATTACAAAACCTTGGCTAAAAAATTAGTAAATATTTTTAAAATTGCAATCCTGATCTACAACAACAAACAAAACTTTGGCATTCATTTCTCTTACACAATTTCTAATAAACATCACAATGTAAATCGTAATAAACATTCTGCTTAACAGCCTTACTAATATCTTAAAAATAGAAGGACGACGTGTCTCCAAAAAAAGAATAGACATGTCTGATCCAATACAGGCTTTGTTTTTGTTTCGAAAATTAACTAAGCATCCACACACACATTATCCCCCGAAATTATACTTTTCCCCAAAGTTTTATCCAATTATCGGTGTCGGCCCACACGCGAACAAAATATCTCTTCGCTTTTTGGGGAAGGAATAGCCATTAATATCAATTAAACTGTAACAATAACAGACGAGAAAATAGATTGGGGAGAGCGGTTCCAAAATCAAACACACTTAATTTTAATGATGTAGCATGGTCAGTTACGTAACGGTTAAAGTCGTAGGTAGATAGCCTTCTAAATATAGACCCAGGCTTCACCTTGGGCTGGATAGATTTTCTCTAAGGTCATTTATACGAGCACTATTTGGAAGAGACGCCGAAGCCAGGTGGTACGTAGTTTTGGGAATAGGTGTAGTAAGATGCATATACAGAAGGCCTCACAAAGACATTAATGAAACAATGATTAGATTAAAAAACAAACAGTTTATCCAAACTTTGGTCTAGAAATAAACCGCTTACGAGATAGACCTTCAATGTCTGAATTATTATTAAGACTAAAATAATCAGCAAACAAATTTGTCTGGACCCATGGGCGTACACCACCAGAATAGGAAATATACAAGGTGATTAAGGGAACCCCTAATATTTGAAAGGGGTGTTCAGGGGGTGAACGAAAAATCCTAATAAACATATGGTCGAATATGAACGGTTACTGAGATAGCAAAATAAAAATATTTTTACCTGAGTTAATTATCGTAATGCATCAGTAGAGAAAAGTGTTTGTTCTGTAGGTATTATAAATTATAACATTGATTTAAAATCTAATAAACCGAATTTAATGAATTACATTTTCAAATATACCACCGCCCGCCTCGATACATGCATCAGCTCGTTTGTGGTTTGCACGGATAGCGCGTTGAAGTGTTGCACAATTGTCAATCCGATCGAATAACGCCTCTCTTATGTTCACTTTTGTTACATATACTAATGATTTAATTCATCCCTAAACGCAGTAACCAAGGGGATTCAAATCTGGTGACCTTGGCTAATTCAGCTTTGTGGAAAGCGATTGTTAAGATGATTGATCACAACACGACTTAAATGGGCAGGGGCACCATCATACTGAAAGTACATGTTTTGCCTAATATCCAATGGAAATTCTACATATCTAGCTTCAAAAAGACGACCATCTGGCACAACTAGGCCAAGTAATTGATTATTAATCATACCATACCACACGTTAATGCTGAACCGATGCTAAAAATTACTTTCCACCGTAGCGTGCGGATTTTCATCTGACCAACGATGTACATTGTGACAGTTTTTTACTCCATCACGAATTTAAAATTTATGTGTGGGCAGGAATACTTGGAAATTTTATTGTTGTTCCTGTTATTTTACCACAAAGATTAACGGGGCGAATTTATTTGGAACATCTATAAAATACGTTGCCAGACTTGTTAGAGGATATAGCTCTACAACTTCGGAGAGATCTGTGGTTTATGAATGATGGGGCTCCACCACATTTTTCATTACCTGTTCGTAACCCCTGAAATCAACAGTACCTAAACGACTGGATAGGTAGAGGTAATAATGATCCTGTAAATTGGCCACCACGTTATGGGGTCATCTTAAGTCCGTGGTTTATATGACATCGGTAGAAAACGAAGAGCAACTATAGCTCTTTTCCAACACGGCACCTGACTGGTTGGAAACCTGTCCCAAGTGGATAGCCAAATCGTTCACCGACTTACTGCAGCGGAGTTGTATCTATTAAACTGACTGACGGCTTCGGACAGGTTTCAAACCAGTCAGGTGCCGTGTTGGAAAAGAGCTTATGACAACGTCTTCAAGATGCAACAAATACTCTTAGAGACGACGAGGAAGTTATGCAAAGAGTGCATTTCAATTTTCGCCATGTAAATCTTTGTATGTGTGTAAATGGTGGCCACTTAGAACAGCTACTGTGACATTTATTTGCATTAATGTTTTCCTAATTTAATTTTTATACTAAAATTGCTGCCAATGATTAAAATTACAAATTTCGAATAAACCACGAGAGTAATCGAGTCTTATCAAGAATACCTTTTTTGTGGGAAATAATTTAATCTAAATGTTATACTGAAAAATCTGTTATTCCATTGGCGTAGAATTATCGAAGGTGTAATTACTAAAAAAAACAAATTCCACGCCAATGGATTGATATTACTGATAATTTTGATACGGGGTTTATTGTCCTATAGAGTAGGATCAACTTACCAAATTTTAGCAAAATCGCATAAGGCGTTTTAAATTTATATAAAAAAAACGATTTCAAAATTGCAACTTCAGGGTCGTATAGCGTCTAAACGAGGCAACTTTGAACTAAAGTAAGTTTAGCTAAATCGACTTATTTTGAGCCGATCTGTATCTGGTGGAGTGTTGTAAAGACCTCTTAGGGACACCTTGTATATCTAAACGTGCAGATATGCAAATACAATTTTTTGACTTAACAAAACCCTTAACACAGGATCCTGAAGATGTAATAAAAACAACTAAATGTCAACAACGTGTCGCAGTGTTTTTTGTATATACTTTCTAATCAACTCCACATCAAAGAAAGCGTAAAAGTTCATCAACAATATTGAAAGAATGTTTATTAGTATTACTTTATAATTCATTTACAACTACAAAGTATATAATTTTTTTAAATAGTTTTATGCTAGAAAGATGTTAAAGGTTTACATTTCCTTTATATTTGTTTCTTTCCGGTCGTCCTTTGATCATCCTCCTAATTGATGAGGTTTTACTCATTCCTGAACTGAATAATGGTTAGGGCCTACCAACGTAAGTCGTTCTTGGGCACAAATGCGGTCTGCTTAATAATAATATGCCGTAAAAACAAAAAATATAGAAACTAATGTACCTAGACAAATACAGGGTGTACAACGCAGGGTGTTATCTGTCATAATAAATTAAAAAAATAAATTCCTATGAGTACATTTTATAAAACTCTATTTGAAAATAGCTTCTAAGACACTTTATCCAAATAAATTGTCTTCTATGTCTGTAGCTATTTATAAACAATTTTAATATTGCCTGACAGCTTTTTACACCGGTATCACCTGCTACCAACCTTCCAGGATTAAGTAACACTTTTCTTCCCCTTTTTCAGGTAATCAAGAAAGCTGCCGACATAAACTTCATCGGCCCCACTAGGGTGACCCAGATCATGCTGCCTTTGGTTCGCCGGGCTAGAGGCCGTATTGTGGTTGTATCTTCAGGACTATGTCGAGTGGCGTCTCCTGTAAGAGGCATCCATTGTGGGCTATTGGCAGCACTGGAGTCGCAAGCTGAATGTCTCAGGAAGGAGCTCAGATCTAGAGGTGAATATAATAGCAAAATTAGTATGCATCTATAGTTGAAAGTTAAGCTTAAGAATGAAGATTATAGATGGCGGGACTAGGAAAAATTCCCTGATGTCATTATTTATTTCAGAAGTTTTTATTGGTCTAATAAGAAAAGCTCTACAGTTAAATATATATATATATATATATATATATATATATATATATATATATATATATATATATATATATATATATACTTTAATTACAGCGCCCTGAATATGGCTTTAATATCGGCCGAAACGTTGGTTACCACATCAATAAAGACTTTCTGAATAAATTAAAGGTTACAAGAAAAAACCATTTAAAATACATTATTTGTACTACACATAAATACCTATTAGAATACATTATACAATGTGTGGGGATGAATATTAAGAGATATACAGGGTATTGAAATAAAACATTTCTTCATAAAAACTTTTACAGTTGTTGACGTATCGATTTGAAATTTGGTGTGATGGTGGTGATGAGTTTTTGGGGGTGCCAAATTTAATTATTATTTCACTTTTGAGCTATCTTATAGGGGGTGCCACGTAATATACAGGGTGTCCGGGAAAATGAGGAAAATCTCTCGGGTGCAGATAGGACATGAAAAACGCCTCAGCTGACGTCACACAATTGTTTTTATTATCAACATAATTTTCGATAATTTGTCGAGATAAAAACAATAATTTTTTGTAATTTAGTGTAATTATAATACAAACATTTAGTGCAATATATAGTTTTATTATTTCCAATTGCAGTTTTTAAATATCCCAATGAAAATATAATGAATTTTTTATTTGTTCGTATGACGTAAGTCTGAATTTTTGCCGCAACTATATGCAATTTTTATCAATAAACTGCGAAAGAGACGATCTAAATACAAGTTATCTTACTTGAACAAGTGGGCTAACAATTAAAACAATATTAATGAAATAAAATGCCAATAAACGAAACTTCGAATGTCGAAAATTAATTAATGTTCTAAAATTGGGCATTTCTTTAATTTCTTAAAGTTATGTATTGAAATTTACTAATTATTTATGAAACTAATGAGTTATGTTAAATACAAACTTAATAAAAACTGTATAAAATATAAAAAAAATAGTTGGTCCGTTGAATTTTTCAAAAGCTCGAAATCAATTATAGGCATGGGTTTCTTCAAGGTATGGAATTTTTCAATGAAAAAGTCCAAATTGCTATAATTGTAAGGGATTTTTGCTCTAATAATGGGTAAAAAAAAGTTATAAAATTACTTTACACCATTTAAATATATTAAATAGCACTTCCTACAGGATTGCTCAAATATGATATTGATATAATGAGTATTTAAATTTGGCATCCCGAAAAACTCTTTGACGCCAAATTTAAATCGATACGTCAACAACTGTAAAAATTATTAGAAGTTTTCGTTTACTTCAAATGCTCAAGCATTTTTTTTAAATTATACAAACGAATGTGAAAAGGGAACCTAAAGATTGTACAAACGAGGAAGGAATCTGTTGTAATACAACAGTTTCTATAGAATACAGTGATATGTAATATATTTCAAATAATCTAAAACGTACCACTATGTATATGCTACGAGATTGATCAGTTGGTTATCGATTTAAGTTTATGTATCTTGTATTCAAATGTTTTATTAGGTGTGGACGTCGTCGTCGTCGCCCCCGGGGAACTAACAACTGGCTCGTCCTGGTTGTCCGACCAAACCATACTTGATCAGGCTAGAGAAATGTGGAAGCAGCTGTGCCAGGAGCAGAGGACTGAGTACGGAGAGGATTACTTCGAAAAGGCAATTAGGAGTTTGGAGAAATACACCAAAACTCAGGTAAGCCTTTACCTTTAATATTGTTACGTATTATCTCTACGCACCAAATAAATAGTGACAAAATAATTTATTCAGTAACACCACATATCAGGGAGAGAAAAGCCACCAGCTAGAGGTTGTACAAATATCACTTAACAATAGGTCTTACCTGTTTCCAACTTCCATGATTTGCAAGGGAGATACCGCTATTCCAAAATAGGGGGGGGGGACTTCTTCACTAACTACACTACCACCGATTGACTTCCATTACCTCCACATTCAAGTTCCAACCCTTGGTTCATGATTTTTGTAAGTCAGCAGTGGCCTGAGGGGCCACCGCCAATCTGCGCTGTGTAGTAAAAACGTCATCGTGGTCAACGCACCTGGGAATGTCGACTTTACATTTTTATCCACAGTAGAGAAATAAAGTTACGAAATTAAAATAAAATATGGTTTATGCAATGACTTCAAACTAGGTTTAAACTGGACTGCTTTGGAGTTTTGAAATGATTTTATTTTTAAAATATATTTACCAATTAGACTTATTTTCAAATGACTAATTTTCTATTAAATTTCCATTCTTGACAATATGATGCAAAACTGAGTTCTGGAATTAAAATTTAGAGTATTCCTTAAGGTATTAAGTTAACTCAAATTAATTCTTTTTTTTTACTAATTACAGAATAGTTCCATAAACTAGCGTTATCTAAAAATTGCATTGCACAATCTCGCATCAACTATAATTATTTAAAAAATCGCGTAATGTTAGACCCAAATATACAATCTCCATGAAGCTGTTAAGAAATAACGGCGATTTTTTCTTAGACGTTATGTAGAGTTTTAAAAGAGTTTCTTAAATACAAAAAATTAGGTGTAGTTATAGTTTTACATATGTATTATTGAGTGATTCACCCTGTACATAGACAAGAAGATTTACAATTTTCGACAATAAATTATTGCGAGCGTTTATCGGAGTTTTGTAAACTATTTTTATATATTTTTAGGTATTAATAATATTGTGTGAAACTAACTACTCAGTGGACGAAAGCCCCAACCTGCGTTGAATTACACCCACAATATCTACCCATATATTCCTTATTATTAGCTTTTGTAACATTTTTTACGGTTTTAGAAAGGTATTTTAAGCTAATATAAATCAAATCTCCTACAATTCCTATCAATGAAGTCATATGTATGTTCTCTGATACCAAACATCTAGGTAAGTATGCTAATAAACAATTCCACAGACAAAGCTCTATTCAATACCTAATTATCTAAAGAAAATCTAATTTACTAACCTGGTAATGAAACACTCTATAAATATCTAACTTCACTTTTTGGCAGTGGGAACACGACAAATTCAACCACAATAGATGAGATCTGACCTATTTCTGCATTTTTAGGATTGCTTCTTCAGGTGCTCTCCTTTAAGTTGAATAAAATATCTAACTATAAAAATTAAAATTATTTGAAGTTAAATATCCTCAATGACAAAAAGTGACATCCTGTCAATGAATTAAATATGACAATACCTACTTGAAAAATGTTCACCTTTTATGTAAAAGTTTTTATATATTTTTAGGTATTAATAATATTGTGTGAAACTAACTACTCAGTGGACAAAAGCCCCAAAATGCATTGAATTACACCCACAATATCTACCCATATATTCCTTATTATTAGATTAGATGTTTGGTATCAGAGAACATACATATGACTTCATTGATAGGAATTGTAGGAGATTTCTAAAACCGTAAAAAAATTTTGTAAACTACTTTAGCAATACCCCAGATAAAGAAGTAACGCATATTTAAATTTGCGTTCTAAGTTCAGAGAAAAGTTAGCTGGCGTGTTACCAGGTTACTTCCTTATTTATATTTTAGTGTCTCTTTCCCAATACAGCGCTACTCTTTCCAACAAAAGCGTTGGCTACGCGTATAAGATACCTTTAGACTTTGCGGTAGTAGAATAAGAACGCTGAAAACTGCAAAAACGCAAAGGTATGTAGGAGTATTCACACACACGCAACCAAAAGAAATTTGGAGTGTTCAGAAGTAATTGAAGACATAAGTTTTGAAAATATTAATTAAGAAATTGCTAAACTACTACATAATATTATTTCAGCACGTTTTAAAATTTTATTTCAATGCACCTATAACACTTTGAAGATCTATTCTTGTAGAAAATCTAAATGTATCTGTACATTATACTACGAAAGAACCTACATGTTACCATACATAAATATTCATCCACCCTAAAGATATATCAGAATCCGAGACGAGACACGAAAACTGTTCATTCATTCGAGTAAAATGTAGACCTACCGGCAAGACCTACCTAAACAAAATTGAGGTACATAAACGAGAGCACGTGGGAAAAAATAACAAGGAATTTCAAAGGAGCATATCGATGAAATCCGAGCTTTGTCATTGTATTTTCTTTCATAAAAGCAAGATATATGTATAAGACGCTGATATATGCCATGCAAAAAGAAAGCGCTCTTGATATTTCCTAGAACGTAACATTATTAGCTTTACCAAAGACAATGTTTCTTAAAATTTTAATATAAGGATTAAGTATTTGCTCCGAAATTCTAATGAAGGCAATCTGAAATAATTATTTTCATACAGAGTGATTTCACTTCAGTACGCTTTATATTTGAGATGGAAAAACATTTTCTGTTATATCTCTCTATCCAGATTTCTAATTACTGTAATTCTATAGGCTAATTTTTAAAAAAATATATGCACCATTCCTTAATGTTATTAATACATTTAGATTCTGGCATGCCAAATCTATAAAAATTGTTTTCTAGCAGCTTTTTATATTATACGTCGTTTGTGAAATATTGAAGCTCATTTAAGATGAAATATTAGGAGTGACAATGTTATTGTACAAAATATATTTTTTTAGGCTTCATAAAAAATCTAAAGATGTTACTAACGGATGACACATGAATAATTTCCTAATGATCTTTTTTCTGATTAGTAGGTGGTAAATTGATATAAACTGTGACAGTATTTTAACGTTTCATCTAAAATGTAAGAATCATCATTATCTTGTAAACAATGCAGAATATCAAAAATTACAAACAAATATATTTTATAGATCTTTTAAATTTGAATATTGTAAACAAATATTGTGCTTTCCAAAGTGAAAATGTCTCAAATCCATTAAAAAGTAAAGTATGTTTTAATAAAAAGCTTGAGTATTTTAAACTGTATCTTGAACTTTGAAAAGCTTAGAAGAAGATAGTTTTGCGTTACTAAAAACAAATAAATAAATAAATAAATCTATACACAGTATATTTTAAGCAAAAACTACCAACTTTTTAATATTTACTTCAAGAATAATATTTTATTAAAATATGAATAAAACGAAAAAATGTAAAAAACAAGAATTAAAACTGTTTGTATTTTGTAATAAACGTAATGTTAGTATTATTTACTACAAATTGTAAACAAATGGTAAAATTACACACACATTTTTAAAATTAAACACGAATTAAAACTATTCGTCGGTTGCCTCGCTCAAAAGCGGTATATGTCTGGTGTGCCGCTAATGATTGACTTTGACAGTTTACTATAAAGTATTTCTTTCCTTATATAAATAATTGAATACTACTGAGTAGTATTGAACTGTTTATAAAAGAGAGTGAAATAGTAAAGTAACTACTCTGGAAAGGAATAAGACAAGCAAGAATATTGAAATACTAATTATGTACTTCAGTCTTATTTTTTCTTAATGCAATGTTATTATTTACTTTTTACAAAATTACTAATTAATTACTTCAAATATTTGGACTAATTTTGTAAGTCACTTAAAAGTAATAAAATAAAGAAAACATAACTTTATTTTGAAAATAATAATTGTTGACTCAAGTAATTCATATTATTTTAATAAATCAAAATTCTTTAACAAACATAACTTTATCTCATATTCTGTAGTAGTAGTTTTCTTTATATTGAGTATTTTTTATTCTTAAATGAAGAATACATAATCTTATTATATTTATTTTAATAAAGTATTACTATATTTGAGGAATAGTGAACCAAACCAAGCATTTCAATAAGTGTACCCATCATGATATTAATATAGTTTTCTTTCTAGTGCAGATCTCAGTAGACCATTAAAGAATTATTTTTTCTTTCCGATAATATCCTTCTTTTCCTCCTTAATTTTCGCAGTAATTCTTCTGAATAAAATATTATACCAATCTCTTAAATATATTACTTTTTAGATAAAGTGCATCCTTCATTTTATTTCAATTTAAATTGAAATCAAAGTACCGTTTCCTTTTTTTTTTGTTTATCTACACTCTATAAAGCACAGTTTTTAGCAAAGTATTTCCAGAAGTATTTTAATTTAAACCAAGAACTTTCAAAGAACTTGAAATTATATTGCCGCATTCCAGCAAATTTCTGCTAATAATTCCCAACCCCGCATTTAGTATTATTTGGCGATTACCTACCTTTAATTTGCACGGCATTCATAGGGAAAGTACTCAGCACGAATTCTATGCAATTTGGACAAAAAAGCAATTAAACTTGCAGCATAGTGTCGTAATACGAAGGCAATTACTCTTATTCGTCCAAATCGCCGGAGGCCGTGAAATGTTTTAAATTTTCACGTTATTCTAATGGCCGGCCAGGGCATATAACTTTTCATTTACTGCTGGTCAGTAATGCGTGAGTTTAATTTATGTTCCACTTTATTCCTCGTGAAACTATATATCCAACCAAAAAATATTTGCACACAGGAATGAATGAAGGCAGTAGTACTGTTGCAAAATTATTTACTGCGAACATTATGAGAAGTCGTAAAGTCAAAATACTTATTATAACATATAAGACATATTGCGGGGTAATTTATAAAATAAACAGTATATTCAATTGAAAATAAAAACAAGAAATAACACATAAATGCATATGATGAGTCTTGCCTCAATAAGCAGCTGTTGGATGATTTATTGATAAGTTATGATTAGTTCCTACTAGAGTATTTACAAACAAAAATGGTGTTACGTCATCCACTAAGGTAGACTATATTTTAACCTAATCTCGGGGATCATAGAACATTTGTGCTCAAATTTAGTGGGTGCACTCAGAACACGCATGAATCTTACTGTTCCTTTTCTATGATATATAGAAATTTGTCGGATCATAATTTAAGTATACTCAATACTGTTCTTAATAGTGATGGTTTTAATGATATTTATCTGTCAACAGATATTGATGATAGCTTTCATAGTTTCATAAACATTTTAAGATACGAGGTTGATAAGTGTTGTCCTCTTAAACGTTATGACAACAATAATAATGTTACTGCTAACTGGATTACTCCAAATGTGAAGCTTGCTAGTAGGAACCTAAAGAGGCTGCACTGGTTGTGTGGTAACCTAGATAACAATGACCACCCAATGACAAATTGCTTACAGAAGTGCTAAGGCTGCTTATAATAGGCTTCTCCTGGAGACTAAGTTAAAATTTCATTGAAATCTTATTAATAGATCCGATAATAGGAATAAAACTGTTTGGAATATTGTCAATCGAGAGACAGGTCGAAAAAACAAATTTAGCAAAGATATTGCTCTTACAATTAACAACGATTTCGTCACACAATCTAATGAGGTGGCCACTGCATTTGGGAATTATTATTCTACCATAAATGAAGTGAGACTTAATGAATATTATGGTTTGAACTCAAGATCGAGCCAATGTACGGTTGGCAGTGCTATGTGTAACACCTTTTTCTTTGGATCTGTATTAGGACACAAAACTTTTGAAATTATCAAAAGTTTAAAAAATAAAAATAGTTCAGGTGATAAGGTTTTTGAAAAGGTTGTATGTAACAGAATTTTAAATTATCTAAATAAATTTGACTTAAGTTCCAGCAGTCAGCATGGTTTTCGTGTTGGTCGTTCAACCCATTCTGCTGCTGTTGATCTCACCGACTATATTTATAAATGTATTGATGATGAGGTTCATGTTGCTGGTTGTTTTTCGTCACGTGCATTTGACTATATCGATTTTGATTTCCTGAAAGATAAACTCTATAACCTAGGTTTTAGACGCATATTTTTTGACTGGCTCTCTAGTTTTATTAGAGAAAGGCATATATCAGTTAGGGTCAAGCAATATAAATCGGATTTGCATTCTGCTGACTCAGGTGTTCCACAGGGTTCTGTGTTGGGACCGTTATTGTTTTTACTTTTTTTTTTAAATGACTTACTTAAAAATCTGGGTGCTAACAAAATCATTCTTTATGCCGATGATGCGTCCTTAGCGGTCTCAGCACATAAGACAGTGTTTATTTATTTTAATGCTCATAGTAGTTTGAACCCTGATGTGCTGGTCTTGTCCTGTCAAAGTCATGTAGTTAAATGCAAAGATTCTGTGAAATTCCTCGGCTTACATTTGGATAGTCATTTAAGGTGGACGAACCATATTGATTCTTTAAGTAAAAAATTAAATGCATCCTATTATGCTATCAATGTGATAAAAAAATCTATGCCGTTGGACTGCATGATTAATGTTTATTACAGTATGGAGTTTAGCCATATTAGTTGTAATATTGTAATGTGGAGTGGTGTGGCTTATGCAAATCGTATCTTTATAGCACAGAAACGTATTATTCGTATGATCTTTAATATTAAACCCGACTCATCTTGTAGTCCTTTATTCTCAAATTATAAGATACTTACAGTGCCTTGTGTTTACATTTTAAATTGCATTTTATTTGTAAAAAGGAACCTCCATAAATTTAATACATTATCATACCACCATACCTATGAAATGCTTATACACTTTGTATACCAGTTCATAGAACCGCAAAATATGAATTCTCGTCTCGTCGTATTCAATAATTATTTAAAGAAGTTAGATATTTATAGAGTGTTTTCATTAAAGCAGGTTAGTAAATTTAGACAGATTAATTTCTTTAGATAATTATTGAAAAGAGCTTGCTCATTAGCATACCTAGATGTTTGGTATCAGAGAACATACATATGACTTCATTGATAGGAATTGTAGGAGATTTGATTTATATTAGCTTAAAATACCTTTCTAATACAGTAAAACAATGTCTCAATTTATTTAAGATATTTATTAATATTTCATACTTCTGTATGAATGCCTTGTGGAATAAAAGAAGAGAAAATTGTGTATCATCTGCAATGCCCTGACAAAACTTATATGCTCAAAAATATCCGCTGTATAAATTAAAAACAATATAAGACCTAGCACTTGAAAAACTTGAAGTTAGATATTTCGGAAAAAATATCATTTAGTTTTACTATTTGATGCCTATTTCCTAGATACGATTTAAAATAAAATTATACTTTTTTTTCAAAACCAAAATAACTCAACTTGGCACATAAAAAAAAGTGATCCGTATCAAAGGCCTTAGAGTAATCTAACAGAATCAAGACTGGTGCAAATCCCTTATTCTTAAAGCTTTTAGTATCTCATCCGTGATGTTACCTAGTAGGTATACTTATTGTGATATGACCCTTTCTAAAACCCAACTGTAAATGAGAAATAATATTGTTGTCTATTGTTGTATATAATATATTGTTGTATATAATATATTGTTGTCTTGTACATTTGCTCCTGAATAAACTTTCCTAAATTTTTTGACAATGTAGTTATAATGTTAACTGGCCGTATATCACTAAAAATGGAGTAACAATGGTAGTTTTCCATAAAAGAGGAAGATATTGGGACTCTGGTGCAGTAGTATAGTATAGTAGTTTTTTGTTTGTATCGTTCTTTTGTACTTAGCCTGTAATTGGACATTTTACTTAATTGAAAAAATAATTAAGATGAGTAAATAAATACGGGGTATAAATATCACAATTATTATTTCTACGAAAGTAATTATGTTAATACAACACTTTATATAAAATTTATGAAATTAGTATTTACTTAGATATCCATTTATTTCAATAATTTAGTAGGTACTCTACACTTCACAAAAAAGGGTTGTAAGGTCAAATCCATTACATTATGTGAACAACCATATTCGCTTTGATAGGTTTTTTCTGGTTCTGATAAAAAACATTTTACTGAATGTTGAGGGTTACTACAAACAATTTTTTAACCCCGTTTAATTTGCGTTCTCCAAACAAAGCAGATAAAGAAAAAAAGGATTTCTATTACACGGATTCGCTTTCAAACAAAACTGAAACCTTACCCTCAACCAAAACCTTTCTACCTCCAATTTTAATGCACCCTCGTTCAAATTTTAATTATTCTTATAATGAGGGAGATGCTAAATACATCATTTTTATTTTTATTAGCTAACAAACGACCCTACGTTCCTGTGTTTCTTTCAGCCACTCGCCTCCCTTAAGCTATATTAAATTTCAGGAATACGCAAGAACCATTAGAAATTTAAATAATTTGCAAGAAAGAAGAAGTTGAACAAATAAGAGCTGGCTATAAAGTCAGCTGCAAAAATATACGAGCATACACAGGGTGAGTCATTAATAATGGTACATAGCTTAAGGGCAGCTTGTTAACGTCAAAATAAAGCGGTTGAGCCCAACATGCCTTGTTCCATTATTGCTCCTTTTCATGCTACAGGGTATTAAAGTTGAAAAAATGTTTTCGATTATTTGCTATACAGTATGCGCCAAAAGTATGGAATAAATTCAATAAAAACGAAACAATTATTTTTTGGGAAAAATCCTCGAACAGGTCGATTTTTAATTTAAAAAATACATATTTTAGCGTAAAATGCGATTTTCAAATGTCATTTGTTTTCGAGTAATGACGTCATCGATTTTTTTTAAATGGCAACACCATATTTTTTTTTTTGATTCTGAAAGATCGTTTAATTCTCTATCAGACGGTACTAAAATTTTGCCCTCTTACATTGGAAAGTTTTCGAGTAAATGACGATTGAATGTTAGAAAACGTTAGAAAACGTAAATCAATTAAAATAAAGCAAAAACGTTATCAAGTTTAGTTTTTCGAATTCCATAGTTCTTTTATGGATCACGTAGGTGAAAATCTTTGTAAAGTGTCATTGTCACACCGACTTTCTAATAAGTATTGTAAGCGACATAGAAATTATTATTCAATTTAAGGTATTATGGCACATTTAACTGTTACTCGAAGAATTAAAATTTTAATTCTTATCGGATGCGGGAATATGACTAGAACTCAGCAGGAAGTTTGCGATTTATTTAATGAAAAATATCCAGATCGCCCTGTCAGCCAATTAACAGTCAGTAAAGTAGAGTCTAAATTTAGAGAAAGTGGCAATGTTGTAAATATTCCAAAACCTGGACGTCCAAGCATTAATGAAAATCAGAAACAGAACATTTTGATAAGTATGGTGAATCCTCATAATTCTTCACGATTGGTTGCATTAAACAATGACACTAGTCAGAGCACAGTGCTACATATCTTGAGGAAGGAAAAATATCATCCCTACAAAATTCAACTTGTGCAGGAACTCAATGAAGATGATCCCGATCGCCGCTTACACTTTTGCGAAATTCTAATGGATTTATGTCAAGGAAATAGAAATTTACACCGGCAAATACTTTTTTCAGATGAGGTCACATTTTGTCTGAATGGTACAGTAAACGGTCAAACTTGCAGATATTGGAGTCGGAAAAATCCTCATTGGATGGCAGAGGCACATAATTTTTCCTAACGATAATGATCCTGACATTCCTGACGATACCATATGGTTTCAGCAAGACGATGCACGTATGCACTATGCGCGCCTTGTACGAGATTTTTTAGACAACTGTTTTCCTGGGAGGTGGATCGGCAGACGCGGACCGATAGAATGACCTGCAAGATCGCCAGATCTTACACCTCTTGACTATTTTTTATGGGGATACTTGAAGTCAAAAGTGTACATTAATAAACCACGTAATTTAGAAGAACTTCAAAATCGCATTCGGGACGAAATACGCAGAGTTACCCCAGAAATCATTCATAATGTGCAAGAAGAATTTCTTCACAGACTTGCGCATTGTCAAGAAGTTGGTGGATGGCAATTCGAACATTTAATTTAAGTATAAAATTTAATGAATTGTATTTTATTTTACATACCTCAGAATTGATACTTTTTTATGGATAAAATTTACGTTTTCTAACATTCAGTCGTCATTTACTCGAAAACTTTCGTATGTAAGAGGGCAAAATTTTAGTACTGTCTGATAGAGAATTAAACGATCTTTCAGAATCAAGGAAAAAATATGGTGTTGCCATTTAAAAAAAAATCGATGACGTCATTACTCGAAAACAAATGACATTTGAAAATCGCATTTTACGCTAAAATATATATTTTTTAAATTAAAAATCGACCTGTTCGAGGATTTTTCCCAAAAAATAATTGTTTCGTTTTTATTGAATTTATTCCATACTTTTGGCGCATACTGTATTTTAAGAACGTATGGACCGATTGTTTTGAAAATTTGTAGTCTTATGTTTTTTGAGGTGGCAATTATGAAAATGCGAACAGTGTTCAGGTCACGACTAGGGGGCGCTAGTTATACTGTACTGTCGATGTAAAAATATGGCTAACTTTTTGTATTTTACACTTTTGAATTTTGTAATAAGAACCATTGAACTACCTTCTAAATAGAAAAGGTATTGTTACAAATCGATAAACTCAACCGTTTTCGAGAAACAGAATTAAATTAGAAAATCAGCCTTGAGATATCAAAAATAAATTAACAATAAGACGAACAATACAACAACTGAAAATTTTATTATATTTATTTTAATACATTATTAATCATAAACGATTCTTGAAGTGAACACCAACGACTTCAACGCACTTTCTTAGCCTCTTATTTGAATTTGACGTTGAATAAAGTTAATATAGTATATTTTTATATATTTTTAGGTATTAATAATATTGTGTGAAACTAACTAACCAGTGGACAAAAGCCCCAACCTGCGTTGAATTACATCCACAATATCTACCTATATATTCCTTATTATTAGCTTTTGTAACATTTTTAGTAGTGTATTAGAAAGGTATTTTAAGCGAATATAAATCAAATGGAATTGTTCATTAGCATACCTAGATGTTTGGTATCAGAGAACATACATATGACTTCATTGATAGGATATTTGATTTATATTAGCTTAAAATACATTTCTAATACAGTAACAAATTCATTTTATATGGCTAGGAGTATAAGTACTTATAAATGTAAGCGTATAAACACATTAATAAACATTTTTTTAATATTTATTATTAATATTTATAGTGGAAGGACAAACGTGAAGATTTGCATTTTTCCTCCACTTCTTGCAATGTTAGTACTCGTGATAATATTTCTAGGATCAACTACTTTTTAAGGTCCATTGCTTGTAGTAGCTAAATGAATATTGTTCGACATTCTCTGCAGAGCTAGATTGAAGAATTTTCTTAGCAATCTTGGTCTTACTGTCTACAGAATTCTCGATGTATCCTTCAGCAACCTCATCTGATTTCCAGTCCCCATGCCTTTTTAGCGTAGTAATATCCCCCCCACCCCTATCGAGAAACATTGTTGCGGAAGTTCTTCTCAGACCCTGTCTGTGTCAATACCCTGTATACTCTCCCAATTTGGAAGCTTTGGTAGTGTAGCCACATCCCTTGCTACACTATTAATTTTATAGATACCCATAGCAGCTTTATAACATTTCACATTTCGATATTAAAAAAAAACCGTTCCTGAAAATCGGGAGGACCCAAATTAACGTATTTTCTATAGTTACTTAAATATTCATCCTCTACCCCGAAACATGTATTCCTATATACCAAATATCAAAATTACCTGATAAAATAAGAGTTGGTTAGCACAATGAGAAACAAACAAAATGTGATTTTGTCTTTGGCTTATAACCTTTTCCTTGTTTTTAAAAAAATATGCACGCAAATTGTTGTATATTTCGATGTTCACATTATGCTTCAAACTTAACACAGATTTTGCCATTGAATAATGAGCTCACAAACTAGAACTCTTCAGTTTTTGTGCCATTTCCGAAAAGTGTGCCAATAAAACATTCTCAGAGTATTGCGTTACGTTTTTTTTCCAATACACCATTCTCAATTTTGACAAAGGCAGTTGCATACACTGCACCAATAAAGTAAAGGTATATAGTGAAATAAGTTATGATTCAATATAGAATATAGAATTTATAACATTTAAAATACTTGCGTTTGAAGAAAAATAGTATATGATGTTCGAAGAACATTTTATAACACTTATTCTCCTAACATCATAATATACTATTATTTTGATCTACATATATATTGATGACATTACAGACTTTTTAACATTTTGGAAGTGTCGAGAAGCGTATAATAACATTCCCAGTAAAATGTCTTTACTTTCGGAATTTCTATCACAATCTTCTAAATTATTGTCAGTGGCCTTCATTTGCAGGGGTTCGTCACTTCCTGATAACCCAGCAACTGCAATAATAAGTGCGACCTAACACAATAAAATATCACCTTTGATACATTTGACAATCAAAAAGTCATGTGATAGTATTTTGCACGTAAAAAGTAAAACAAACTCGTGCTAACTTTGATAGGCACAAATTAATCAGGCGTTTTAGCCAAAAAATCATCCATATTTTGTCTTGAAAACACACTTGATTTCTTCGATTTGAGGTCTACATTTTGTCGTTTGAATAACATCGTCGGCTTTGCATATTTCGAAATGTCCTTCTTATCTTTAAGTTCTATCATGGTCCTTGGCATGCTATAGGTAACCCAGAGCGTAGATGTTTCATTGCGGCTCAACGTAATGGAAGTTCTTAGTCCTGAACCTCTCAGTTAATACATTATTTCTGCATCCCAGTATTATTTTAAGACATCTTAATAAGCACTTTTTTTCTCTTATAATATGTATACATCAACAATACAGGGTTATTCGGTATATATTAAATTAAAAATGTTTGAACGCCCAGACATACAAATACAATATTTTGAAAGAAAATCAACAGGGGCAGTTCGAAAATGATTTCAAAATACACTTCTGCAAGGCACTGGAAACTGGTCCACTGTAAAACCTGACAAGGCAAAGAATGCAGTCTGCAACCGGACAAAAAATTGAAAGAAACTCACAAGGAAAGAAATAAATAACATTTTATAATCCTTATTTTAAACAGTAAATTCAACTGCTTTTGCCGCTATTGTTATTAATTATTGACATAATTAATTTGTGGCTTTAATTAATTAAATAGTTTGACATACCTGATATTACAACCAAATTTTGGGTCTGTCTTACCCAGTTTCTACAAACTAACGCAAATGTTTCTGCTTGTCATTTGATCTTTAAGTTATTAGCAGCAATTATGATACGTTTGTGTAAATCAACAATAGTCTCCACTTTGGTGCAATATACTTCATTTTTTAAATAAGTCTATATGATTTAAAGTCAGGCGTGGCGGCCATGGTACTGCTCTTCTTCCTCCAATCCCTTGCTATTAATGCATGGATATAATTGAGCGTCTCGTATGATACGCCACACTGCTGCAATATGCCATGGACGCCCTGAACCTCCATCTCTTCCACGATTCGGTTGCAAACTTTCCATGTCACACCCGCGTTGCACTACAGTTGCACTCACTACACACCGCGATAAAAGTAGCTGCATTTGGCACATGCTTACCGGGAAATCGTTCTTGTAAAGCATTTTTACATCACCATAAATTAAAACGATATCCATCAACTTCGAGTTGCTATATATGTAAGCCATTTTTGACATTTAAAACACCAATATTACAAAAATGTTAATCCTATAAATAATTTTGAACTAATACTGTAATTTAAATATAGTATTTATTCATCTAAAATATTCTAACAACGAACTCAAATTAACTACTTTTCATAAAATTAAAAGTGCTATTATTTAGCATTACTTAAATTAATGTATATTTTTATGGTCGATTCATTTTCTGTTTGTTTTCATAAATGAAATTAGAGAGCAGAATGTGCCATTTGTATCAGTTCACCCACACAGGGCAAATAATTTACATTTACGTAAATAACATGGGACGTAACACAGTCAATATGAGTTTGAAACTACGACTTTGGCCAGATATATTCAAATAACAAGTTTCGCTCCCCAAAGTTTCTAGAAATTGGGAATTATAATCCTGGCAACTTTAAGCGTAAGAAATTTAAATAAAAGAACCTTTGTGTGCCTACCGTCCTCATGGCAAATGGTATCCATATATAAAACTATTAACATTTTTAATAATTTTACATACATACAAATTCAATATAGAGAGTGCTTAGAAATAGTGGTTAAACATAAAATATACAAACATTTAATAAACAGAACCGAAAAACATGTTTTCCTTCGCTTCAGCACTGTTATTTTATCTCCATCCATGATATTCCATCTTCCTCAAGCAATCTGATTTTTAAATCTCTTGTTTACCATCTTGATTATTACTTCTGCCCTACTTCAAGCGTGAACTGAGTTGGTGAGGCAGAAAGAAGTAGTATAAAATTAGAATTTGAATATTACTGAGATTTATGATTTCTGTAAATTATTGTTAATTTATTCGTCATTATACCGGAGTAATTGGACGTACCTTTATAAAATCAGAGTAAAAAGAAATCAACGTGATTAAGTCTTGCAATCAGAGACTACATAGAAATGGTACACTAGGAAAAGTAACGATATACAGTGTGCACTAAAAATATGAAATTTATTGCAATATGTATTTTTAATAATTTTATTTATTCCTTGTCTAATGAGCAACTAATTATGTATTTCTATATCAATAGAGGAATGATTACATAAAAAGTAGAAACTGGAAAAGCTTTCTTCATTTTTATACTTCAAGTAATAAACTGCAAAAAATATTGTTAGGGGCTTACCTGCTTGGAAGTCCTTATTCCACCTACCGTTTTAAAGGATTTTGTCTGTCAACTTGAATTTTATTTCGTGATTACGTCTCGGCTTGTCTTAGCATAAAAAATATATATCTCGTAGGTAAGAAGATTCCATTTTGCCATCTGTGAAAGAAAATAAAATACCGAAAACTGGCGTAAAGAGAAAATGTGGGAAAACTTAATCTAATACTCATAATTCTCGATCTTCGATCTCGCAAAGTTTATACAAGGTGTTTCGGAGGGGTGTAAGAAAAATTTTAAAGTAGATGAGAAAAAAGTTATGAATATGGGCTCACAGGAGCTTTCGTTTCAAAAAAGAAATGTTGAAAAAATACATTTTCTTAATAATTTTTTTTTATTTCGTAAACCCAGGCTCCAATTCTCTTACATTTTGACACAAAGCAATAAAATATATACAGTGTGACCCATTTCAAATGGAAACAAGCCTGTAAAAATGATAATTATTATCCGATTTATTTCGGGTTTTTTCCAAAAGATGGAGCAGTAAAAACTCTATTCTGGCACAAAATATTAAAATTAATTTTTTGTTTTCAAGGCCTACTTCGAATTTTTTTATCGGTGAATTTTTACAAAAACTGTTTAGCGATTTTTTTACTTCAAATCTAACTACGGCACTGGATTAGCATGCCTTAAAATACTAGTTTTCTAAAAATACAAGTTGACTATGAAAAATGATTTTAAAAAGTGAGTTATTAGTTTTACGCTTTTAATTAATCAAATTAAATGTAAAGAATTATAGTTAACAATAATTAGGTATTTTAATAAATAACTAAAATAACCAAGAAAAATGACTGGATTGCACTAAAACTAAGATACAAAAATACAATAAGTTTAACGTCAATAAATTTTAAATTTTTGTAGCCTCTACGAGGCCACCGTTGATTTGGATGCACTTTTCGAATCGCACTTTTACAACAAATGGTGTAGTATCGGCAGAAAATTCAAGGTACTGGGCTACATAAAGACCAGAGTGGATTATTAATTATAAACGACAATATTCTCAAAAAGTTAACGTTTAGTGCGGGATACAATCATTGGCCTTTTCTTTTTGAGGGAAATGTGAATAGCATACAGTTTTTGCAGTTCCTAAGAAATTAATTTTGGAATATATTACATGAACTTCCAGTACAGGAAAGAGTAAATTTTCATTTTCAGTTAAATTTATGCTACTTTTCTAACTATTTGACATTTTATGTGGTATCATAGCATTCACTGTTTAAAAGTGAATAGTTGGGTGCAAGAATAAGACAAGTTTGTGGTGAACAACTACAGAATGCTCAAAAAAATATAAATTTCATTGTATTGTGACGTTAAATTTATTGTATTTTTGTATCCTAGTTTTAATGTACGCGATAATTTTTATTTTAGTTATTTATTAAAATACCTAATTATTGCTAACCGTTAATTATAAGTTTTTATATTTAATGCGATTAATTAAAAGCGTAAATTTAATTATTTTTTTAATTTAACATTTTTTATTCATTCTTCATAGCCAACTTGTATTTTTTGAAAATTACTATAAAAGTATTTAATAAAATGAAGCCTGCATTAAAATTGTTATAAATCTCTCAATATTAAATATTTATTTATGAGACTTGGCATACTTGCCATAGTTAGATTTGAAATAAAAAAATCGCTAAACAGTTTTTGTAAAATTTCACCGCGAAAAAAATTCGAAGTAGGCCTTGAAAACAAAAAACAAAATTTAATATTTTGTGCCAGAATAGAGTTTTCACTGCTCCATCTTTTGGAAAAAACTCGAAATAAATTGGATGATGAATGATTACATAAAAAGTAGAAACTGGAAAAGCTTTCTTCATTTTTATACTTCAAGTAATAAACTGCAAAAAATATTGTTAGGGGCTTACCTGCTTGGAAGTCCTTATTCCACCTACCGTTTTAAAGGATTTTGTCTGTCAACTTGAATTTTATTTCGTGATTACGTCTCGGCTTGTCTTAGCATAAAAAATATATATCTCGTAGGTAAGAAGATTCCATTTTGCCATCTGTGAAAGAAAATAAAATACCGAAAACTGGCGTAAAGAGAAAATGTGGGAAAACTTAATCTAATACTCATAATTAATATTAAATATTTATTTATGAGACTTGGCATACTTGCCATAGTTAGATTTGAAATAAAAAAATCGCTAAACAGTTTTTGTAAAATTTCACCGCGAAAAAAATTCGAAGTAGGCCTTGAAAACAAAAAACAAAATTTAATATTTTGTGCCAGAATAGAGTTTTCACTGCTCCATCTTTTGGAAAAAACTCGAAATAAATTGGATAATAATTACCATCTTTACAGGCTTGTTTCCATTTGAAATGGGTCGCACTGTATGTTAGTGTATAATGGTTCTGCCTTCGCCAGTGGCGTAAAATATTTTCAATGATGATAAGCCACTGACTTTTTAAAAATACTTTTTTTAAGTAAGTAGTAAAAAAGTAATAGTCTTTCATAGAAGTTCTTTTTTCATAAAAATTGATAACACTATTAACAATTTTTTAGCATATGTAGTATTTATTGACAAATTATAATAATAACTAAAACTCGCACTTCCTTCGCAGATGACGTCATTATCAGGGGCGCACTTAGGACGTTATGTTAATGTTTGTAGAAACCAAAGTACAAACATATACCTCCGAAATGTTATAAATAGCATCTTACCTTGCACTGGTAGTTTATAATATTCAACATTATTGATATTAACTATTTTTTATGGGGATACTTGAAGTCAAAAGTGTACATTAATAAACCACGTAATTTAGAAGAACTTCAAAATCGCATTCGGGACGAAATACGCAGAGTTACCCCAGAAATCATTCATAATGTGCAAGAAGAATTTCTTCACAGACTTGCGCATTGTCATGAAATTGGTGGATGGCAATTCGAACATTTAATTTAAGTATAAAATTTAATCAATTGTATTTTATTTTACATACCTCAGAATTGTTACTTTTTTATGGATAAAATTTACGTTTTCTAACATTCAATCGTCATTTACTCGAAAACTTTCCTATGTAAGAGGGCAAAATTTTAGTACTGTCTGATAGAGAATTAAACGATCTTTCAGAATCAAGGAAAAAATATGGTGTTGCCATTTAAAAAAAAATCGATGACGTCATTACTCGAAAACAAATGACATTTGAAAATCGCATTTTACGCTAAAATATGTATTTTTTAAATTAAAAATCGACCTGTTCGAGGATTCTTCCCAAAAAATAATTGTTTCGTTTTTATTGAATTTATTCCATACTTTTGGCGCATACTGTATATTTAATTTACTAAGAAAATCCAGTCGTTTATCGTACAATATGTCTAACTATTTCTGAGTTGAATTATATGCATGTATACGCAAATTAACGAAATTAAAAATGTTGCAATTTTGTCTACGCAAGTGGTCTTGGCGTTTGGCCCACTTTCATATCAACTTAAGGCAGTTCTATCAATATTAATCCATCTGCTCCTATCTGCCAGCATTTACGTGGGTATTTCCACTTCCAAACGTCTATTTTCTTTTCTAGATAAAGGATTATCTATAAACTTTAAGTTAAATAATAAATAACGGAGCGTTAAATAATGTATATCAACGTCATTTCCAGTGGTGGCTCGTGACTTTTTAAACTGTAGAAGCAAAAAGGCTGGTATTGTTCCAAATACGAACAACAGGATTTATATTTTTTGGAAACTTAATCACATCTGAAACTTAACTAAAAGGAATCAAAAACAACAATTTGAATTACAGTGCACTGACATTTTAAATCAGGGTGTTTTTAAATGAAGTAGAAAAAATGAGACAGATTCCTTAGGTGAAAATAAATCGATTTAACCTAATATACCTATATCCCAAGTCGCATAATAAAAAGATACAGGGTGTTAAAATTAAAATTTTATTTTTGATATTTGTAGATAACTTCTGGCGTACTGGTCTCCACTAGTCATTTCTTAATAATTCTTTTGAATTCCGTAAATAGTATTCGATTTCTACAAAACATTCATGGGAGTAGAATATGTTTTTAATAAGAGGGTATGACATTGGTTGACGGTTCTCTAAAATAGTGCTATTCCTACAATTTCAACAAAGCAACATTTTTTTTAATACGTTCTAGTAGATATACAATGAAGACTTGACCTCAAAAATGTTATATTATATTCAAATTAATCCTTTTTACCCTAATCCTAAAATAATATTCTGGTAATAGTTAATACACATACATACACTCACAAGCAAAAAAACGCAGTAAGTTAGTCAAATTTCAGGTCTCATTTTTTGTAGTAACTTAAATTTTTATAATTTTTTAGCATACTGTAGATAAAATGACTAATTTCAACTCGTATATCTTGTCTTTTGTTAAATGCTGACGTTTTAACCATTGCGTAGGGTTAATTAAAAGGTTGTTGTATAACTCTAATTAATAATTTCGTAACAAAATTCTTTCAAAATACCATATTTCGTTCCCTACATCTTGTTTTTTGGTTCATGTTTTTAGGTGCATTGATTCATTTTTAAGAGCGAATTAATGTTATGAATAATATTATTGTTGTCCTAATCTCAGTTTGACAGTCATTTCTCTTTACGCAAGATCTATACTCCTACCATGATTTTAAATGCCGAAAATTGCGCAAAAGCTGTTGCTCTTGTTGTTGTGAGTGTAGTCTAGGATTTTAATATTACCCATTATACCACATCTTCTACCTACAATATTCTAAAAATTTCCATGAATAGTTAGCAATAGTTAGCTATGACGGGTTTTAAAATGATTGTTTTGTTACTTCCTACTATTTCAAAGTATATCGAATTAAGATATTTCTCAGTATACTTACTGTTTATATATATATATATATATATATAGGTATTAATAATATTGTGTGAAACTAACTGCTCTGTGGACTAAAGCCCCAACCAGCATTGAATTACACCCACAATATCTACCCATATATTCTTTATAGCTTTTATAACAAGAAGTAATCCTAAATGCAGAAATAGGTCAGATCTCATCTATTGTGGTTGAATTTTCGAGTTCCCACTGTCAAAAGCGAAGTTAGATATTTATAGTGTTTTCATTAAACCAGGTTAGTAAATTTAGATAGATTAATTTCTTTAGATAATTATTGAATAGAGCTTTGTCTGTGGAATTGTTCATTAGCATACCTGTACCCTGTTTGGTATCAGAGAGCATACATATGACTTCATTGATAGGAATTGTAGGAGATTTGATTTATATTAGCTGAAAATACCTTTCTAATACAGTAAAAAATACTTACTGTTCTCTAAATCCATCTATTACACTAAAAATTATGTTTAAATCTTACACTAAATTAACCATATGAACTTTCTCAGAAAGTTTGAATTTTATCGAATTTGGTTCATAAAAGGTGTCTTTACGTCAGCAGTTTACGAGCGTATCGAAGTGTCGAAGCTAGCAGCTGCAAAATGTCCGCTTCACTGCATTTCCCACTAACGGCATTCTGCCAGAACGACATAATCAATATCAGATTAAATAAATTTCGAGAAATCGTTCGACCTGAAATGAAAATATACTGCGAGAAATGCGAATAGAGAAATGAAAGAATGACGGGACAATTTTCGGACGTAATAATAGAGAAGAATTGAAATTAACAGCATTGGTTATATAAGATGGTTTATCATTATCTAATGGTAATATTATTTTACTAAAAACGTCAGTAGGAGAATAATTTTTAACGCATACCATCAGTGCCAGTAATTTTAAGGAACTAGTGCAGAAATAGAAAACATTAAAGAAATTTTATATCAAAAAATTATTTACCTAATTACTTCAATGTACAATTAGATAGATAGATAGATTTATTTTGTCTTAGAACATACAGAAAAATTTACATAAAAGTAATAAAAACTATATATTGTAGAACCGTCATGTGTATACATACAACGTACACTTTGACAGTGACATAAACTAAAACGATAAAATACTTAAAAATAACATATATATAAAATGAGAAAGTACAAAAAAACATAAAACACATGAGAACAATAGAACATAATTCTGTTTTACATATGTATGGAGAAAAATTTGTCCACACTGTAGAAACATTTCATAATAAAAAACTGTTTGATTTTTCTCTTAAATATTATCATACTGTCTCCCTCTTCAACGCATTTATGTTGTAGCATTCCATGGTTATATACCTTTATTCCTATCTATCCAGGGCTCTGTTGGCCTACTGACAGTCTGGAATAACGTAATTGTAAAGTATGACCGAAACCTGTATTATGTGAGTGGATATTAGACCTTCTTTCTAATTCTGGAACATTACTTCTTACGAAAATAAGAAGTGAATAAATATATAGGGACGGCAAAGATCCTTGAATACTGTTCTAAATGATGTTTTCATTGATTTGCCCATAATACATCTTATTGCCCTCTTCTGAGTGTAAAAAACCCGACTCACTGACGCAGATGCCCCCAGTAAATCAATCCATACGTTAAAATTGATTGGAAAACACCAAAATACAAAAGTTTTAGAATATCAATATAATACTTTTAATTAAATAGCATGTCGATATTCCATGATATTTTTTTATCAATATACAACCCTAAAAATTGTGTAGCATCCACATTTTCAATGGACTTACTCTCTACTTTAAATAACAATAATGAATCATATGATACATTTTTGGTACAGAACTCGACAAATGTTGATTTCTCGCTATTAAGTTTAATGCTGTTTTGCTTACACCATTCAGTCCCATATTCCATATAATAAGCTCCTGAAATAGTAACTGTATTTCGATCGGTTTCGGAAAAAATAATGTTAGTATCATCAGCGTATAATATAAATTTTGTCCTATCATTAATCAAATTATTCACTGGAAGGTCATTTATAAAACAATTAAATAACGTGGGTGATATGCAGGAACCCTGAGGTGACTCCTATTTGAGCTGCTGATTTAACACCATCGATCACTACATGCTGCGATCTTTCAGACAGATAAGATTTTATCCACGTGTTTGCAGGGCCTCTTATGCCCATGCAGTTTAGTTTGCTCAATAACAGGTCAGATCGACAGTGTCAAACACACGATTCGTGTCAAAGAATAAACCTGTTGTTTTTCGTTTAACCCTTTATAAACAAGTTGTAACGCTGCAATAATTATTTTTTGCTAGAAATCTGTTAATTCGTGTGTTAAAACAAAATTCAAATATTTTAGTCAGATGACATTGCAACGCAACAGGTCTATAATTTTGTATATCTAGTGGGTTCCCTTTATTTTTAAAGATCGGAGAAACTACAATTAGAATAAGTAATTGCATGGTTAATCTCATTAGTAGCTGTAGTAGTAATTATTTCTATGAAATTTGTACCAGGATAGGGAGCAATGTTATCTGCCGAAGATTTGTTTTGCAATGAATCTTCTGTATACCGTTTGCTACTGTACTGGACATCTATCCACCGTATTTCTTAATTGTAGTAAGATTGGCACCGTATTCAGAAGCAATGTCCAGCATAAAGGGGAGAATCAGGCAAATTTAGAAATTCAGCAATATTGGCAGGTATCTTATCAAATGTGTTGATTCCAACTGGAGTCGTGGCACATTTTGTCTTAATGTTTTATGAACATTCGCGAATGATTAGTGTTCGCTGGAAGAAGGGATATGTACCTACTTTTTTAAAAGTTCGAATATAATATGGCAGTAATAACGAAAGTTCATTACGCATCTGGTATATGCAATTAGTGAAGTTACCAAATCTTCGATATTATTTATATTTCACCGAAAATTATGGCAATCTTCTGCATAAGATATGTTTTCTAGTCAATACTTTCAACTTTTTTGCCATTTCGTTTCAAAAATGCAAATTTTCTTTCTCACGAAATAAAATGTAATGTTAATCCTTATATCATATAATGTAACAAATAACTATTTTCTGTCAAATCTTTAGATGTATCAGAAGAAAACAAAAAGATGAACTTATATATGTATAACATATGGCAAAACAGTACAAAAAGCAGAGATAAAAACCAGCTTTTATTTTTTAATACATTACTAATAAGTATACATAACATTTTTATTTAAAACTGGGAAAATGTTTCTTAGTTTTACTTTTCTTTTCCAAACGTTCATTGTTGTATTTACCAAAAATGTATTATTCAGTTTTTAGACATCCTAATCAAACTGCTGGATATCAATTCAACCAATACTTAGATAATTTATGGATTAAATTCCAAAATTTGACGGTTTGTTCATTTTCTCCTTCCGCAGATATTCTAATTTAGGACCGCTCCTGTTCTCCTTTTCATTAGTGATCATCCTCACGTTGGTTCATCTCAAGAATTGTAATTCGCAGATGATTTCAAACTCTATTCAATAATAAATTCACTTTCAGGTTGTAATTGTCTTTATATATGTATAAATCATGTATCATTATGATGTAAATTAAAACAGTTGTCAAATTATACATGGCCAACTATGCACCACGCAACATCAGTTTTATCTATTTAACGATTTTTAACAATTTCCAAAATACTTATTAAGAAGCAACTATTATAAACTGATTCAGAAAATATCTAAAAAATCATTTTTAATTGTATAGGGGACTCTTACAAATACAATTTTGTAAAGAAAAATCAAAAAGGCCAATTTTGCACGGCGCTAAAAATTTGAAACATGATAAGGCAGCAAAGCATGTAATCGGTTACTGGACAAAAAATAGAAAGAAATCCCCAAGGAAAGAAATAAATAACAAATTCAACTGCTTTTGCCGCTATTTATTAATTATTAACAGAATTAATTTGAGGTTTTAATTAAAAAATAGTTTGACGTACTGATATTACAACATATTTTTGACCCACCTAACCTAGTTTCTACAAACTAACACAAATATTTCTGCTTCTTGTCCGTTTTGAATTCGTAAGTTATTGGCACCAACTATGATACGTTGAACCTCGTGTATGATACGCCACACTACTGTAATACGCTATGGACGTCCTGGACCTCTTCCACGATTCGGTTTCAAATTTCCCCGTTGTACTACACTTGCACTCACTGCACACGGCGGTAAAAGTAGCTGCATTTGGCACATGTTTATCGGAAAATCATTCTATTAAAGCATTTTCACATCGCCATAAGTTAAAACGATATCAACTCCGAGTTGCTATGCACTTAAGCCATTTTTGACACTTGGAAAAGTAATGTAAAGACTGGCATCACAAAAACGTTAATACCTACAAAAAATAAACGCGATTCTATTTATTTCCATTTTTTTTTTTTGATAAGTTCTGAATCACCCTGTATATCATTGTGAAGGAAAAAAATAACGCAATTAAATGGCATAAAAATATACAGGGTGTTCCATTAAAAAATAATCTGTGTTTGGGTCATATTTTAAAAGAGACCCTGTAGAGAAATTATAAGTACGCCACTGAACTATTGTCAAAAACTTTATTGGAAGCAATTTTCACCATTTCAATATCTCATCTATTCTCTAATATACCTTAAATGTAGTTTTCCAAAAATGGAGAGAAGTCTATATTTCTTATTAAAAGGGTTTTACACCCGATTTTGCTTCCGATAACGTTTTTAATAAATTTATCATTTTCTAGTGGTAAATTTCCACAAAACATGAAAACAAATAAGGTGGTACCAATATATAAGGGTAATAATCCCTCGCTGTTTCAGAACTATAGAGCGGTGTCAGTTCCGAATAGTATATCCAAACTTTTCGAATACACCTTTCTGGAACGTCTGCAGCTTTTCTTGGACAAGAATAAGATTATAAAATCTAATCAACATGGATTTCGTCCTCAGAAATCCACCACTTCAGCAAGTTTGAATTTTATGATGATTTAATAAAGAAAATTGATGCAGGTGAATGCCCAGCAGCGGTGTTCTGTGATTTGAGTAAAGCCTTTGATTGCGTTAACCATAGTAAACTGTATGAAATTCTTGAGATATATGGCATCAGAGGTTTATCTCTGGACTGGTTGGCTTCTTTTCTGGGGAATAGGCAACAGTATGTGTCCATAATACAAGATGTAGAAAACTGAATTAATGAATTTAAATCTGATTATTTAAATATTGATAAGGAAGTACCTCAGGGATCCGTGCTAGGCCCTGTGTTGTTTATAATTTATGTGAACGAATTGAACTATGTTGTGTCTGACTGCATCTTACGGTATATGCAGATGATATCTCATTGATTGTGTCTAATAGAGACAGCAAAGTTTTGGAAAGGAAATGTAGTGCCGTTCTAAATGACATTGTTGATTATCTTGGTTCCCATGACCTTCTTTTTAATGCTGATAAGACAAAAATTTTGCGTGTGCATAATTACCAGAGAGAGGTGGAGGATCTATTGGTTCGGGTTGGGAATGTCTCTATTCCCAGTACACACATAAATGTTAGATTCTTGGGAATGTCTTTGGACAAAAACTTGAACTGGAGGTGTCACTGTGAATCGTTGGTATCAAGGTTGAATAAATTAAAATTTGTTTTTATCAACCTTCGATCTGTACTTACAGAGGATCAACTGGTTCACATTTATTATGCCAGAATGGAATCTATTCTGACATATGGCGTACGTTTTTGGGCCAATTCTACTATGAGTAACGATGTGTTCATCGCGCAAAAGAAAATTGTTAGAACTTTAGCGAGAATATCAAATATGCAAACATGTAAACCTTTTTTTCGTAAGTTAGGTATATTAACATTAACTTCCTTATACATTTTTGAAATGTCCGTTTATGTTTTTCAAAACTTGTCCAAATTTAAAGCGAGCAGTGACATCCATACATATGATACACGAAGGAAGGAACTTTTGTATGTACCTTTTGTCAGGTTGGACATTTTCAGGAATTCACCCAATGTAATGGGTTTACAGATTTTTAATAGACTTCCTAGCGATATAAAGTGTGCTAAGAATATTTGTTAGTATAAGTCGCGATTAAGGACTTTTTTAATTGAGCGGTCCTTCTACTCTCTCTCGGAGTATTTGTAAATTTTGCTGTTTTTGTTCAGTTTTGTTCTGTGTATCTGTTTTATTTGTTTTATTTGATTATTTTGTTCACTCATTTGTTGTTTACGGTTTACAATATTTAGTGTTCTTTTTTCTGACTATTCCTATACAATTTATTATTGTCAAAAAAAGTAAAATAAATTATTATTATTATGAAAGTTCTGATTACGGCATTTTAAGGTTCTCGAAAAAGTAGTTACGAAGACCACATCCTTCTGTCTTTTGTAGTTTCCGTTATTACAATATTATATACACTTTCAATTCCTCGGCCTGAATGCAACCGTCCACCCGTAAATTCCCATTATAATTGAAGGCGATGCGCCGCCGTCGTTAAGCCAAAAGTGGCCGTTTACCGCCGCAAAGCTAGATGGATTTCAAAAAGATCCAAACTAAAGGAACATGTATGAAATGGCACTCGACGGCAAATAAGACCATGCCGAGTGGTTCTTAGACGAGATGAAAGTTGGCGCCTGCAGCCAACCTATTCAATCTCCTACAATGGGAAATGTACTCTGGAAATGTCATCGCGGATTTGAGGCGTTAGCAAAAAGCACGCGTATGTATAAGTAGGTAACCCGATGATCAAGGAATGCATCTAGTCACTTAAAAACTGGAGAAATGTTGGTTTACTAGATATATTCACACTGAAAAAACCAAAAAGGAAAGCATAAAACTCACTGATAGAGGAGAATCCACAGAATACTCCTTTAAAACTGTTTCATTTAAATAAATGGGAATTTATTTAAGTTCCTTTCATCTAATGTTCATGTTCTGCTTGTAAAAATACGTCCAATATTTCCATGTTATTGTACATAAGAGGTACAACAAACTTAATTTATTTAAACCTCATATACTTCTAATTCTAAAATCATCAGTTGCCATTCAAGTTTTACATGTAATTATGAGTTATGACTAAACTGAAACTTGAATTCTATTTCTTCAATGACTCTTAAGTAACTGATCATAAACTGTGTTTACGGATAAGATTTGATTAATATATATATCTATATGCTTATTATACTACTGTTTATATTATCTACGTGAAGAAGTTTCTTATCTTCATGAGATTTAAAAATACTGATTTGTTTTCAGAAATTTAGGCATATTTCACAAAAAAAAAAAATAAGCAAAAAACTTCTGTAAAATTCTAGAAATAATCCTTCATATTACATCATGTTTCCTCTATGATTATTTCTGAGCAACATGGCGTGGCATACAGGGACGTTCGGCAACTACAAATTTGTTATTCAAGACGAACTTTATTTCTAATATTCTTGATCAGAGGTATGTTAAGTAGATGTTATCTACATTGACTTATCTAAGGCATTTCTTACTGGAGCAATAAAGACATATTATTATTATTATTATTATTATTATTATTATTATTTGATAAAATCGAACATATAATCCTAATACAGAAAATTTATAATTTTGGATTATGTGATGGTTTGTTCACTGTTCAAATCACTATCAGTATAGGGGTTTTCAATCTAACAATTTCCCTCAGAAGTCTGGTGTTCCCCAAAGATCTCTTTTGGCCCAGTATTATTTATTAACGACATTGTGAAAGATCTTAATGTTCATTACCGCCTGTATGCTGACGATGTAAAATTGTACTGTGAAATTGCGTGCCTACCTGATAACAAAGTTTTATTACATTTAACAATTGGTTTATTGATAATAACCTGCCTTTAAATGCTATAAAGTGTATGGTTATGTCCTTTTGCCGCACGGTACAACCTCTCATATTCAATTACACATATTTAGTAGTAATGTTGTTGAGAGACTTGAATTTATTAACGATATATGTATTTTATTTGATCCTCAACTTCGCGTCACAAAGAGGTCTGCATATCTTAGACATATAGAAACTTAGGGATTATTGTACGGAATGCTTTGCGTGTTATATAATACCGTTGTTAGGTTCAAACTCGAACATGGCTCTGTGATATGGAATCCGATATATGAGACTCAGATTTTTATGTTTGAAAAGGTTCAAAGGATATTTTTTAAATCTGCAACATTTATCCTAGATGGTTTTTATCCTGCTAGAAGTACACCACGAGACATATTTTACAATCATTTTAAATTACAAAGTCTTATTTCTAGGCGTTAAATGCATTCTGCAATGTTCCTTTTATTAATTCATTACATTACTAAATCAGCTCCTTTGCTAAATTATTTGAATTTTCGAATGCCTAGCTTTAAAAGCCGGCTCATCAGATTATTTCTGATACCACAAGCCCGTACTAATATTTTGGTTAAATCGCCATTATTCCAAATGCAAAGCAATTATCATAATATTGTAGAAACTGTAGATATATTATCGTGAACACTTCGTGATATAAAGCAGCATTTTATGTAACCTCTTACTATTCTATTATTTTTCTGTCTTATGGGTATTTTTCTATGTTTAATAAATTTATTTATATATTGTTTGTTTTTAATTATTCTCATTTTATTATTTTTAATTGTAAATTCTGACTGTAACTTATCCTATAATTGGATTGGACCCGTTGGATCTTTTATTGTAATAAATATTTCATACGTGTTAGTATTTTACATACGAAAGCTGTATGAAATTTAAATACTATATCATTTTATAATAGTCATCTATGGATTCATCACTGTATAATCTCATTGTACAAATGTTTCTTCTGATTGCAGTGACCAACTTTTCTGGTAGTTTGAATAAGACTTTGGCACTTTAATATATCAATGTGCTACGTACAGATGTTTTTGGTATTTCAAAAATATATTCAAGAATTTATTTCTCATTAGAATATCTGTTTCTTCATTGTATAACTTTGTCCATGCCCTGGTATCCATTTGACTGTTGCCTTGGGTAGCTAAAAGGAGAAAACAGTTCCTAATCAGTTTTGACGTGATCTTCTGTCTTATCAACCCGGTACATTATCAAACGTGGCTACTTCACTGCCTCATATTTTAAATGGAAATGAAAGTAAGAGTAGAGTACAATTTTAAGGTTTAAACTCCATTTTCAGCTCTGCTGTCTAATGGTTTAGACTAACTAGAACATTTTTTTTCTTAACGGGTGTACGTATTCAACCTTTGTTGCCCAATTAAGGGGGTAGGGTTATTAATTAATCTCTGCCAGTTTAATTATTTACTACAACGTTTTGCTCCTGGGTAGTGTCAGAAACAATGGATCTCTGTAAAGCAATGGGCTTTTGTTTCAAAACAGATTTTTATAAATAGAGAAAGCTTCTATTACAATCCTGAGCCAAACAGAGCAAACCCATTCATTTTGTAACAAAATGAAGTAAAGAATGATGAATATATTGTGTTTAGCATGAAGACGGCCGATTACCATAATAATAATAATGACACGAATACTTGAAATCAATTTATGCAGTCCGTAAAAAATTATAATCATTTTGCTTTTAAGCTAGACATCTACAAGGTATAAGAAAATCTTTTCACAGTCATAGCTGTTTTGATATAAAATACTTTTCTATTTTTATATCATTCATAATATCATTTATCTTCCTTACATTAACTCCTTAATGAATGACCCGTAAAAAATCATAATTTATGATATCTATGCTTTTAACGTCGACTCTAACGAATGTTCAAAACATATATTTTAATTAATGATACATACTTTCTAGACCATTTCGAATTTTAAAAAATATGTGAGAAAAATATGTCTGTAGCGTAAACATAATTAAACAAATTTCGTGAGCGTTCGTGTGCCCAGTGGAATTTCCGCAAGCCAATTTTTTACAATTACTGCCCTGAAGGGAGGTTATACTCTACTACCAATTTTTGTGATTTGAGTAAAGTCTGAAGTTTAGCACCCCATAAAAAACACTCAATAGACATTTGTCGATCAAATTTGGTATAAGGATATTTTGACGGTTGCTGAATAGCCTAGTAAAATTATCTTTTTGATAAGAAATGCCTAACACCACTTTCTGGAAAAACGACCTTTTAAAAAATCGTAGTAACCCAGGCGTCTGTTACATCAATAAAATAGTAGAATATAACTTCTCTTCAGAACACTAATTGTAAAAAATTGGCTTGCGAAAATTCTGCAGTATCCTCACATTTCCAGAGGTGCCAACCTGAAAAGCAGGTCACACTGTAGATGTTTAGAGCGAGATTTACAATTACAGTTTCCAGGAACCTTAAAGTTTGAACTATCCAACCATATTAATCAGTTCAAAGAAGGAATCGAATTGAAATTAATAACTGTCGTACTATTTCTCAACCAAATGTAAAATAAATCCCTTTTGATAAAGCAAGGAAATATCCGCTTTGAAACTTCATTCCGTAATCGATCAAATAACTCATATTTCAGTTAACACTGGCAATAAATCTCCTAGAATATGTTACATGATTAGACATTTTAGTACTCGTGTTCACATTTTGAAGGAAAACGTTAATTAATATAAGCGTAATAACCTATTAATTTCACATGGTGCAGTATCACTCGTTTCGCTGCTATAGCAAAAAATTAACGAGCAAATCGTGTCGTTGCGGTAAAATTGCTAAAAATCGCTCATCTCGAACATGTTGCTATCAAAGAGCACACCGCAGAATGGCTGTTAGTGCAGCTAATTACGTTGAAGAATTAGGCAAGCAAATTTGCAAGTATGTATTTTCTGACAATAATTATATTGATGAGTAGGGCTCGATGGTTGCGAGTCAAACCATTGACGTAGGCAAGGCGTGGCGTGACCCACACAAAATAAAGTGTAAAATGTCGTAGTGCATTCAGATAAAACAATAATATTAGAAGCCCTCATAAATTTAATATACACAATAATATTGCATTGATGCTAGCGATGGATAGAGCTGTGTAAATTCCAAAGGCACTCCACACTGAAAAAACATTGCTATATATAACCATTATTAACCGTAGACAAAAGTAGACTGTTTGTGGTAACAACTCTTATTCAAGTTCAAGAATATATGCGTCACGGAATTCCACAGGGATCTGTCTTGGAGCTCTTACTTTTTATTGCATACATGAATGATTTATATCACTTCTTAAAATCTTTTCGTAGTACTCTATTTATCAATGATACTACGCAGCGTATGCTTTGACTGACTTCACTCTTTTCTAATGAAATGATTGAGAAAGCCAATATCCGGCTTTCAACAAACAATCTGAAATTAAATGAAAATAAAACGCAAAATTTGATGTTTTCTTCTTACACGGATATAGTTAAAGGCAAATCTGCCAAAGTACTTGGTGTAATTCTTGATGACTCTCTGATTGTCCAAAGACAATCCGATAACTTGCCAAAAATTGGTATTCTATCGATGCTTACATTTTTGATAATGCACCCAAATTTCATGGATACTGAAGTAAAAGAAGTGAAAGCTGTGAGGTATACTTAATATAGACATTATTTTATCTGTTAATACCTTTGCTGGATTTTGCGTAGTAATTTCTTATAGAATATAAATAAACATAACCTCAAAATATGACATTAAAGTAATTACATAATTCCTTTAGATGCTTGTTTTGCTTAAAGTAATGTGATACTAAAGTTGCTTGTGTATTATAAAAGTAGTTCATAGACTATACAAATTGACACTTGTCTTTCGATCCAAACAGAAGAAATCAACACAAGACTAAATGACAACGCTCGCGTATTGTGTCATGTTTGTCGGATCCTAATCATATTCAATATTTCAATAATTAATTCCATCTTAACAATTTAGTTCACACTTCCTCATTGGTAAAATTCATAACAGTTCACCATATTTGGGAAAATATGGTCCGTGAATTGGTACCCCTCAGAAATTTAAGGATGTCACAATTATGTGCGTTTGTGCATATTTATAATCGGTATATGAAGCTATGAATAGAACTGTTTTTATTTGCTTTGTTTCGATTTTGAATCGCGGCCACGCCTTGGCCACACCAATGGCTTGGCTCTCAGCAGTCCAATCCTACTTATGACAACCATTTCAGTGTTACCTCCAGTGCTGCCAATCAGTGTGTAATTACACGAAATACGTGTAATTTCAAGAGTAGGTGTGTAAAATTCTAACACTCTCAAAATGTGTGTAATTACGGATATTTTAAGTATTTTAACACAAATTCTTCATAGATGGTAATTACCATGTGGAGTTTGCGCGACTTGGTTTATCTTTAATCTATGCTTCAATGGATTTTAGAAAATTATGAATGTTATGATTGTATCAGGATTGTATGTATACTGTGTTCTGTCATTATTGACTGTGGTTTGATCACTGAAATGTACGATATGGAATGAGTAAAGTCCATTGCGCATCCAAATAAAGGTACCAAACCTAGGAGCAGACAAAAAGAGGCACATTAAACTCAGCAAAGACATACTTCATTGGTTATGTATGTCGGTGCGAGAGAAACAACCATCTGCACGTACGATATGAATTGTGTTCTTAATTTCCCATTATTTTGTTTGTAAACACGTCATTGGCGTACAGTGTAGTTTCTTCTTTTATCTTGTATCTCGTTAGTGTTATCCTCTGTGTATTTTTGTGGGTGTTATTGTTGGAACATGTCATGTTTTATAAGGGACTGTAAAATTAACCAGCATATAGCACGAAATAATTTTTCAGATCCAGAATTCAATTTTATTTCAATTTCAGAATCAGCTAAGCTCCTATTGCTCCGCCATTGCTAGAGGCACAAAACAAAATATGGCGCTGATCAGGAATAATCCATTCGCGCAGCTTTTAGCGCATTCCAGTTATCATAATATAAAATTACATTTCAGTGGGCTTGATCATAAGATTTATACAGGGTGATTCCAAAATAGTGGCGGTAAATAAAACAATGGATTCCTGACCTATTCCACTCGTTGTCACCTCACACATCTCTTTCACACAAAAATTTTGAAAAAAATATCTGAATAGTCCTATTCAAAAAAAAACTTTTTTGTATCTACACACATTACTAAATATCTTCTAGTTTGCATACAAAAAAAAGTAAAATTTAATTAAAAGCCAGCATCTTAACCCTAAAATTCTGCAAACGATACTTTCTGTTGTAGGTTCCTATCATTATACCTAGTTGTCAACCGTTATTACCGGTTTATTGAAATGCTTTTTATCATTCTTATGATAAGTTTAGCTGTTGTTTCGACACAAAAAAAAACATGGAAACTTGATTTCAGAACTTGCTTTTAAAGGGTAAGGGGTAATTTCTTAGGGGATGCTAAAATTATTTGCAGAGTAGTTGTGTTATATCTGGTCGCCTACCTGTATGGTTGCCTATGCCCAAAATTTATTATGAAATTCTTGACCTATGCCTACACCATCGCCTGCTACATCGCGTCGCCTTGACAAAGCACGGCCGCTGCGATTTGAATAAATATTGAAAAGCGTCAATAAATTACCCTTAAGTTATAATGTAAAATAATTTTCTCTAATTTTTTAAATCAATTAAAACAATTCAATTTTGAAAACAGGACTGTACCTAATCGTGTAATATTCTTCAAGTGCGTGTAATGTCGTGTAATTTGCATGTGTTCAGAGCATATTTTTACAATATGTCATTGGCAGCATTGGTTACCTCGAATCTATTGTTTGATTGTCACAACCTGTTTCTCCATTCTTCATAAAAAATCTGACATTGATCATGACCTATTTTATAATTAAACGTGAGCAACCAAGCGCGGCGTATTCCAACGAATTTCTAACGAGATTTAACTTTTTTGTTTCGCTCCGACGCGTGTCTTTGTGATGCCAATTTAATTTGGTTTCTCTGCCTCGAAAAGTTTTCATTTTACTTTTATAACTGGCATTCTGAAGTTGGAAAACCGAAAAATGTATATTTCTCTAGATAATTTACCAGAAGATACGAATATTTCATAGTACTGTGGAATGTACAAATAGTAATAGTTTGGATATGAAATGAGAAATGAGATTTAATGTTTTATTATCCACTGAATAATACATTTTTTTATCTTTAGTATATTTTCTTTCAAACAAATTACATAAAATTTACATACATAAGTCATTAAGTATGAGGATAAAAGAAATTTTCTGTTCAGAGCTGCCGAGTGAACTGAGGCACTTTTGAGCATGGAAAAGTTTAGAAGTTCAAGTATCGATAAAGTTCTGCTTAGAGAAAAAGTATTTACTTTAAAAAATACTTCCAGTATAATTTATAAATTTTAAAGAATCTGAAAACTTCAAGGAATGTATTGACTAAGTGTATTAAAATATTAAAATTGTTAAACTGATATATTATATTTTTTTAATTTAATTTTTTTCTATGGAGTCAAACATAATCACACTTGACAAGGTCAATATATGGAATGCAATTTTAGGTATTTATTCCGGTGAATATTAACTTAAAATGATTTTTCTTTATCAAATAAATAGTTGAGCTATAATTTGTTTCTTAATCTTAACTTTTGTCTACTATGTCCACGCCTCACTATTTTCAATTTTAGTTGAAATGGTTTGTCTAGAGTAAACGTAGAACCTTATAAAATTATATATTTCACTGTTTAATGATTATGCAATGCGAATGTGTGTGTAACATTACAAGAATAGTGTGAAAAAGTAGGTATGAGATATGGCAATAATGTATGCTGCAGCTCCCAAGTATGTATGCGTTCGTTATTAGTCCTCTATAAAAAAAATAGATTAAAAAGTATTTATTGTTTACGAAGGAATAAGAGAAAACAAAGGACAATGTTAAAAATAGCCGATTTTTTACTTATCCGGGGAACGCATAAATCATAAAAAAATCAATTGAATATTGTTAATTAACATTAAAAATGGCCCAGAAATACGTCAGATAGCTGGGGAAATGTCGCCTATATAAACTACCCTTAAATAGTTTTAAATGGATAATCATTAATTATTGTTATAAAATTCGTGTAAAATGAAAAAAATGCTTGAACATGATTTGAGCAGACAGTATGTCAATATAAAAAGTGATAAATGACTGTAAAAGTGCCCATTCAATGGCGAAATAGCGCCAATTGTTCTCACTTTGCGAGCGCGTACTGAAAAAATGGCAATTTATCCTTGCGCCCATTTTTCAGGTCGCAATAGTATAAATGAACCTTAAACGTGATTTAAGCATTTTTTTCATTCTAAACTAATTTTACAACAATAAATAATGATTATCTATTTTAAGCTATTTAAAGGCAGTTTATATAGATTTAGGGGTGCAATTAATATTTCGCCACTTACTTAATGTTCTCTAGTATCAGTTTTTGCATTTTTTGACAGTAATCTATAATTTTTTTCTAGCAATAGGCGTTCCTTTGAACATTTAAGCATTATCTATTTTTGATGTCGAAGTTAGCTTTTGAAAGTCGTTTTTTTAATTAGGGGTGGAATGGACATTTTTACAGTTATTTATCACTTTTTATATTGACATACTGTTTGTTCAAATCATTTTCAAGCATTTTTTTCATTTTACACGAATTTTATAACAATAATTAATGATTATCCATTTAAAGCTATTTAAGGGTAGTTTATATAGGTTTAGGGGTAGTAGCGACATTTCCCCAGCTATCTGATGTATTTCTGGGCCATTTCTAATGTTAATTAACAATAATCAATTGATTTTTTTATGATTTATGCGTTCCCCCGGATAAGCCAAAAATCGGCTATTTTTAACATTGTCCTTTATCCCAAATCAAAGTTATCTTGTATATATTTTATAATTTTGATTTCACATTATTATGTATAAAAGGAATCTACGTAGATTTTGTGAGCAACAAGGCAAACACATTAAAGAAAATGTTCTCTTAGTGTAGTTTCAGTGATTATTATATGTTTGTCTATTAAGAAAATGTCTTTATTGACTTAATATCCAGTCAGTTGCAAATCCGGCATTTATAAAGAAATGGAATGCGATTAAATTAAATTCCTCTTGAATTTTCGGTTATGATCCACATGTCTCTCACGAATCCATTACTGTTACCGATAAGTTTACGGAGGAGCGCAAATGCTTATATTGATCACATCTGTGACCTTAATATGGTTTTAACGATGCTTGTACTTGGCTCTATCTTTCAGATCACATCAAAAGAAAGTACTGATGTTTCGCTTGCTTTTGTACTTTAATTTCTCCAAGGATTTCGCTTTCTTGGCGATATTGTAGTCTCGGTTTATTGCGATTTACCTCTAAAAACAAAACTACCTACAGATATTTTTATATCTGTAAAGAAAATCTGCTACCTTAATCTCCTGGACGTGATAGTGGTTGCTGTACTGTTGTTCAAGTATTTTATATACTACATATTATTTACATCAAATTTATTGGCAATTCCCCTTCTATTTGTACCCAAATTATCATCAACAGTATCTAACCCTACTTTTCTGCCTGCACGAGAATATGTTGTTGTGGTCCCCGTTCATTCACAGCGGGGAATATGGCTGCTAACATTTGAATCAAATAAACATTACTAAGAGTAATGGGAATCAGTAGTATTTTGTCAGGATATACAAAAAAAATGTTATAGCAGTATAGTATCAACATGAATACACTTATTCCAACACTGGCTTGGTTTCACTATTTCAAATACAAAAATACTTTATTGGAAGTGGAGAAGAATGTAATTGTTTCTTTAATTTAAATTATTTAGTAGGAAGTCGTAAAACACATAAATTAATGCAATCTGCTCTGGTTCTGATTGAGTGTCTGTTAAATTATTGTTTGTCAAAGAAAAATAAACAAGCATCTATAGAATCTTTATTAAAATACAGTCCACAAAATCTAAGAAGAACACATTGTCACTATAAAGCCCATCACAAAGATTAATATATATATATATATTCTTTATTTAATTAATTGCTTGAAATCAAGAAAACTTTCTTAATAGATTTGAGGATGTCAATGTGGCATGTGAAAACTTTTACAATAAACTGTATTCTATTTTTGATCTTTATGTCCATGTTTATAAAAATAGAAAATTGTTGCATCCCATATGGTACACTGAATTGAGGAGAAATATAAAGTTAAAAAACTACTATAGAAATAAGTATAGCAGAACAAAAAACAATAATTATTTGCTGGATTTCCGACGTCTAAGAAAAATAACAAAAACTCAGATATCTCAGGCCTACAAAAACTATATACAAAATGTGGAGGGTAATATATTGGCTGATTGTAAACAATTTTGGGCATTTGTTAATAATAAAAAAGTAGTTTCACGATTGCCTGTAAGGATGCATTATAAAAATCAAGTTCTTTATGATTCCCCTCAAAAAATAGTTAATGATTTTTCACAATATTTTAGCAGAGTTTTTCTTCCAGATAATTTTGATTCTTCCACATATAGTAGTAAATTTAGCAACTTACCTTATATTAACGTTGAACACCTCTCTGAGAATGTGATACTTAATTAAATTTCTAAATTAAAAAACAAATTAACAGCCGGTCATGATTTAGTTCCCAGTTTTTTAGTTAAAGACTGCTCACGTGTATTAGTGACTCCGTTGTCAATTTTATTTAACTTAGCTCTTCGAACTTTGCAATTTCCCAATTGTTGATGATTGATGATTGTCACTTTTTACAGTTCCAAATAAATATTATTGAAAATTGGTGTGATACTTTTAAACTTATGTTAAATATCTCTAAATGTAAAGTAGTTAACTATACGCGAAAAAATCATCCTATCTTATATAACTTCTCGTTAAATAATGTTATTTTAGAGAGGAAGCGTACAATAAAAGATTTAGGCATTCTATTTGATTCAAATTTGAGTTTTTCGCAGCATATACAAAATATATCGAAATCGTCGTATAAAAGCTTAGGGTTTATTATGAGGAATTGTAACTCTTTTACTAATATCGATGCATTAACAACGCTATATATTTCATTAGTACGTTCTAAACTGGAATATGGTTCTTTAATCTGGTACCCTATATACCAAAATCATTCTTTATCGCTTGAACATATTCAAAGAAAATTTTTAAAGTTTCTATCTTTTAAAAAAGATGGTATATATCACTACCGAGGTTATTATCAAGGTTCAATATTCCGTTGTTAAAATTTAGACGTATTCTAAACAGCATACTATTTTTATTTAATTTATTTAACAATAATATCGATTGTATATCTTTACTGGAATGTTTTAATTATAGAGTTCCTGGTTTTAACTCTAGGCTAGTTGAAACGTTTTATTTACCGTCAGCTAGTACCAACACTCTTAAAAAGTCGCCAGTGTATGTTATGTCTCACAATTTTAATATTATTTCGGAGCAATGTGATATAAATTTTTCATCTATCAACTCTGTGAGAAAGGCTGTAGAGGAGAGGTTTCAACAATTTTAATTTAGTTAGTTTTTACTAGTTTATTTATGCTATTTTACTATATATCTTTATACATTTATGTACGTGTATTATTACTATTGTATGTATTTACTCGCATTTTATGTATTTTATTGTTTCTTTCTATGATCTGTATTATAATTTTTGTCCTGTAAATGGAATTTTCTGTTGGGCAATAACGTTTGAATTTGAATTTGAATTTGAAAACTGATATAAGTATTACAAGACGAAATTATATTTGTTTAAATAATTGTGTTGTTATATTTACACAATATGAATTCCTTGAGCTAGCAATAGATATTCTAAAGTTACGTTTTCTTTATTTGAACTTTTAAGTGATAGATTCACATTCGGTGGGTCTACGAATAACAAAGTTAGTCAAACTGTTAATACCTGTGTACCTGATAATACAGTTGAGACTCAATCATCAATCTGGCGATAATTTTTTACTTTTTGCGATGCGAGAGGATATAATTTGAGCCAGATACTTCCATCGAGGAATAGAATGTAATATTGCAGGATTGGGCTTTTAATATGCGAAAAAACTGCAAAGAAGTGGAAGTTAAAACAATTTGGAACACCGCCGCTAAAATGCTACAAAGTAAATATTATAAATAATTCAGTATTGTAATTAACAAGCTGCACGTAATGCTAAACCTAAAATCCTACAAGCGCAGCTGAAAAAAAGAAAATCCAGTGCATCAGGTCTTAACAAGTGTGAAATATTTGCAGTGGCCAGATTATATGACGGAATGAACTGGAAGGAAGAAATTATATCACATTTTGGCGTTTCTCATTAAGTATGAGGATAAAAGAAATTTTCTGTTCAGAGCTGCCGAGTGAACTGAGGAACTTTGGATTAACTTTATCGATTAAGTTCTGCTTAGCGAAAAAGTATATACTTCCAGTATAATTTATAAATTTTAAAGAATCTGAAAACTTCATCAAGGAATGTATTGACTAAGTGTGTTAAAATATTAAAATTGTAGTTGGAAGGAGCAAATTATATCACATTTTGGCGTTTGAATTAGCTTGGAGCGGAGGAGAAACAGCTTACTGTAAAACCACTTATTTCGTATTTAAAATTGAAAACAATGGAAAAGAAATTGGACGTATCGAGTATAGTCCTCTATTTTCGAAAACGAGACATGGTGGTGACAATAAATTATGTTACCGTTAATGGCTTACGCCTAATATTTAAGTGGAAGATATTTGCCCAGTACGCTTATTTAAAAAGTTGATGGAAAAACGAGGCACTTCTATAACATTGGGCATAGTATTTCTTACACCAAATCCCTTTTGGAAGAAGAAAAATTCTAAAGGTTGGTATAAAAATGTGCCGAATGGATTTAATGAAATTTCCAAATAGACTAAATGCTCAGCACAACACATTGGTATAGATAGCAAACGTGTCAAAATTACAAATCACTCGAATCGAGCGGCAGCATTTAACCATTTAAGTAAAAGCGGAATTGAAGAACAATGTCTAATAAAAATAACAGGACATGGCAATTCATTTTCAATAAAACCATACATACAAGTTCACAAAGGTATCATTCGAAAATTATTCAATCAATTCGTTTGGAAAAAGAACAAACTTCAACATCTACTACAGAAACTATAAGCTGTGGCAACCGTAGCGACATTAGTATTCCTCGTATTAATTTCAATGACTGCGTGTTTAGTAATTGTACGCTCAAACAAATAATTTATTTATTTTTAGTGTTTCATATATAAAGTTTGCATTGATATATGTCTAAATTTATTATTCATTAAATTGTCCTGCTGAATTACACTCGATGTTTGTATTGATACCAAGTGTGTTGTTTAAATTCTAAACATTCTAAAGTGTTTCCTTTAACAATTTGAAACAACCCAAATTTACCCGGTAAAATACAAATCTCGTGTGCAATCATAGATGAAAATTGTTGTTTAGGAATTTCGACTTTGAGTATAGTCTTTCCTAAATTAAAAAAATCAAAACTGGTAATTGAGGTGCAAATTATAAGAAACAAAATTCCTAAACTTTCTAATTCAACACCGTAAAGAGATTAAAATAATACTAACACTTCCTGATATACAGCATGCGCCAAAAGTATGGAATAAATTCAATAAAAACGAAACAATTATTTTTTGGGAAAAATCCTCGAGCAGGTCGATTTTTAATTTAAAAAATACATATTTTAGCGCAAAATTCGATTTTCAAATGTCATTTGTTTTCGAGTAATGACGTCATCGATTTTTTTTTAAATGGCAACACCATATTTTTTTCCTTGATTCTGAAAGATCGTTTAATTCTCTATCAAATAGTACTAAAATTTTGCCCTCTTACATAGGAAAGTTTTCGAGTAAATGACGTAGGTGAAAATCTTTGCAAAGTGTCCTTGTCACATCGACTTTGTAATAAGTATTGTAAGCGACATAGAAATTATTATTCAATTTAAAGTATTATGGCACATTTAACTGTTACTCAAAGAATTGAAATTTTAATTCTTATCGGATGCGGGAATATGACTAGAACTCAGCAGGAAGTTTGCGATTTATTTAATGAAAAATATCCAGATCGCCCTATCAGCCAATCAACAGTCAGTAAGGTAGAGTCTAAATTTAGAGAAACTGGCAATGTTGTAAATATTCCAAAACCTGAACGTCCAAGCATTAATGAAAATCAGAAACAGAACATTTTGATAAGTATGGTGGATAATCCTCATAATTCTTCACGATTGGTTGCATTAAACAATGACACTAGTCAGAGCACAGTGCTACGTATCTTGAGGAAGAAAAAATATCATCCCTACAAAATTCAACTTGTGCAGGAACTCAATGAAGATGATCCCGATCGCCGTTTCCACTTTTGCGAAATTCTAATGGATTTATGTCAAGGAAATAGAAATTTACACTGGCAAATACTTTTTTCAGATGAGGTCACATTTTGTCTGAATGGTACAGTAAACCGTCAAACTTGCAGATATTGGAGTCGGGAAAATCCTCATTGGATGGCAGAGGAACATAACCAACACCCTCAGAAATTAAATGGTTCGTCATGCCGTTTTATTATTAATTTTAAATAAATATGTGTATTATAGTATTAATTGATTACATACAAACAATTAGCCCCATCTATTATCAATTTCTTAATTTAAAATCTCGCGGCAAACAAAAAAAGGTGTGAGGTTGGACCGCAGACCTGGTGCGCGAGTGAAATAGGACAATACCAAAAATTACCCCGCGAGTGAAACAATTCTCCGCGCCGTTCTAAAAAAACCGCTTATTCTATTGCCTGGGGCAAGCATCGAGTTAAGGGTAAGTGTCTTACCTCAGCACCTACGCCATTTTTTTTTGTGTTCATTATTAAATTATTTTATCTTATACGCAATACAGTTCACTAACGCAACATTTTTTGGTTCTTCGAGCCATGGATAGTCAGTCAGTTTTGCTTTGAAAAGTGAGGCTAATTGTTTATTAATTATCTTTATTACCTAAATAATAACTAATTTTCTGTTAACATTGGGTGATAAAACGCATATTTTCGTATTAATTTAAACGCCAAATATTCTCTTTCGCTAAACGGCCAAGATAGTACGTATGTTTTTTGCGCTCTTTTTAAAGTAGAAAGAACTTTTTTGTGGTTTCTTATCGCGGCCTGTACTTGCCATTTATTGAAAGTTTTCGACAAATTATATCTGTGCATTTCATAAACTGTATTTTGTTTTTACTGCTATCTAGATACATATATTTAATATTATGGCTGCTAATAATATTAAAAAGGCTAAGGCTTTTCGAGATATTCCTCGAAACCGTCTGATTGAAATCTTAGACATTGGAAATGATGCCGTTACTGACGCTTCACGTCATACACAGTTCGCATTAAGATATAAAAATCTTGAAAATATTTATGACGACTTTAACACGCAACATTCTAATTTAATATCGCTTTTGTCAGTATCAGAACCCGAGGCATTAGAAGCCGAGGAAAATGTCCGTAAACAAGTCGATGAAATATATTATACTATAAAAACCATTCATTTCAACATATTTGAGGAAACAAATAAAACAGATAATTCAAGTACACTAGGTACAGGGAAGCAGAATAATGTAAAACTGCCTAAATTAAATTTACATATCTTTGATGGTAGTTATAAAAATTGGAGGCCTTTCATTGATTTATATAATTCTTTAATTCACTCAAATAATTCGCTTACTAATGTTGAAAAATTTCAGTATTTAATTTCTTCCTTGTCTCCAGAACCTCTTAAATCTATTAAAAGTCTTCCAATTACCAAAGATAACTATGAAATAGCTTACAACAAATTAATTAAACGATACACGAATAAACGTTTTTTGACTAGTTCATGTTGGTCAGAAATTATAGATTTACCTAAATGTAATAATGATTCCGCTGAAGCATTAAGACATTTACTTAATGTCATCTCTGAAAATTTAGAATCTCTCCAAATCCTAGGTCTTCCTGTTGACCAGTGGGACTTTGTTTTGTTTCATATAGTTTTACAAAAACTGCATCCAAATACAATCGAACGCTTTGAGTTAAAATATTGTACTTCGGACATACCGTCTTATAAAGTTCTTACTGAATTTTTAGAAAATCAGTGTACCGCGTTTGAAGCCATTGATTTATCAGTAAATAAATCTCAATTCAAGCCAAACAGAGGTTATAAGAAAAATTATTCTCAGTGTAAAGAGACCAATCAGCGTTATAGTTTAGTGGCTAATGTTAATAATACTCATAAAATTTGTTGTTCACTGTGTAAAAGAAATCATTTAATAGTGAAATGTCCTACATTTATTGAAAAATCTCCACGTGATCGTTATACGCTTGTCAAAAACCATAACTTATGCGTCAATTGTCTAAGTAATATACATGTATTAAAAAATTGTCAATCAAATTCAACATGCAAGAGTTGCAATAGTAGACATCATTCGATGTTACATTTTAACGCACCCCTTTCAACGCCTGCCACACCGGTGGCAGATATTAACAATGAGCCGCAAACTGCAGTAGAGGTAAATGCACCTAGTTCTTCAGTTAATGTATTAACAAATTCTCTTTCGATTAATGCGAATAATTATGTTTTATTAGCTACCGCTTTAATAGAAATTGCTGATATTTACGGAGTGTACCATACCGCGCGAGCTTTAATAGACTGTGCTAGCCAAGCTAGTTTTATAACGCAATCTTGCTTTTCTAAATTAGGATTGTTTAAAAATAAATTATCTACGACTATAAACTGTTTAGGTGAATTATCCGCAGGATCTTCTTATACAACTTCGAGTAATATACGTCCAGTGGGACTAGTAGAACCCGCGCATGAAATAGATTTAGTCGTTGTTCAAAAAATATGTGAAACCATGCCGAGTTATAATTTTTCTTCCACTAATTGGAAACATATTCGTAATATTAAACTGGCGGATTCAAATTTTAATAACCCAGGAAAAATTGATATACTTCTGGGTGCCGACGTATTTTCACAAATAATACTCGATGGAAAATTAGCAGGAAAAGCGAATGAACCAGTAGCCATTAACACAATTTTTGGTTATATTTTATTAGGTAAAACTAATTGCAATAACGATCCGCGATTGATAAAATCATTTTGTATTCAAACAGACGCACATTTAGATCATACACTACGAAAATTTTGGGAAATTGAAGAAATTCCTACAGTAACGGACATCCAAAGTTCCACATACGAGGAACAACATTTTTTGTCAAACCATTCGCGTAACAACTCGGGTAGATATATTGTGTCGTTACCTTTCAAATCAGATTTTTATAAATGGGCTTTTCCTGAATCAAAAGATATTGCATTACGCCGATTTGTAAGTCTTGAAAAACGATTAATATCTGATAAAGAGTTATATTTACAATACTCGGAATTTATGAGAGAATATTTTGAATTAGGTCATATGTCATTAATAGATTCTTCGCAAAATATCGATAATTATTTCTATATTCCGCATCATTGCATTGTAAAACCTTCTAGTACAACCACTAAATTAAGAGTGGTATTTGATGCATCTGCATCTGGACCGCCTTCTAATTTATCATTAAATGAAACGCTTTGTATTGGACCTAAGCTTCAAAAAGATATCGCTGTAATTTTATTGAATTTTCGCATTCACGCGTTTGCTATAATATCAGACATTAAACAAATGTATCGACAAATATTAATCGCACCCTGTCATAGAAATTATCAACGCATTTTTTGGCGATTTAAACCGAACGATCCAATTTCAACATATGAATTAAATACAGTAACTTACGGTGTAAATTGTGCTCCATTTTTAGCTCTTCGAACTATTCAGCAGTTAGCCCATGATGAAGGAAATAATTTTCCCAATGCAGCTCGTGTTTTACTTTCAGATATCTATGTCGATGACATTGTAACAGGTTGCGATTCATTAGACGATGCAAGAAATCTCGTACAAGAATTAACTCAATTATTTCATAGTGGGGGATTTGAGTTGCGCAAATGGGCATCCAATGAACCTTTAGTTTTATCAAATCTAGCTGAATCGCATTGCTTTCAAAATTCGCGCAATTTTGACTCAACTCAAGAAATTTTAAAAGTATTAGGTTTCATGTGGAACCCGCATAATGACAACTTTACTTACAAAGTTGAAGTATTGGATAGACCTGCAACAAAACGGACCATTTTGTCAGAGCTTGCTAGAATCTTTGACCCTTTAGGTTATTTAGCGCCCCTAACGTTTTTGGCAAAACACCTTATACAACATTTATGGGTACTAGGGTTAGGTTGGGACGACTATCCGTCAAAAGACGTTCAAAATCTGTGGTCACGCTATAAAACCGATTTACATGTTCTTTCAAAATTAAATATTCCGCGCCGCTTATCTTTTGACACTTATAACATTTGTGATATACACGCTTTTTGTGATAGTTCAGAACGCGGTTATGCATCAGTATTGTATTTTTGTTTTACTTATCCTAACCATACAAAAATGACGCGCCTTATTTATGCCAAATCTAAAGTAGCTCCGGTAAAAAAAATTTCGCTTCCTAGACTTGAATTATGCGCCGCCGTATTATTGAGTGATATATTAGATTTTATAATAAAAGCATATGAAACAAAAATTTCATTTAATAATGTATTTGCGTGGTCCGACTCTACCATAGTGCTTCATTGGATCTGCATGAAGCACTTTTAGTTTTGATAAAATGTGTACAACAAATAGTTTTTAAGACAGAAATCGCTTTACTTACAAATAATAAACCGCTGCCCAAATCTTTCAGAAAATTAAACCCATTTATTGACCTTAATAACGGACTGCTCAGGGTGGGCGGACGTCTTACACATGCTAATATACCGTACGACAAAAAATTTCCCATATTGTTACCCAGACAGCATCGCATTACAGAGCTTCTCATCGAAAAATATCACCATGAATATTTACATACTGGCTTACAAAATCTGTATTATTTAATATCACAAAATTTTTGGATTTTATCCGCAAAAAGAGCAATACGTCATACATTAGCAAAATGTTTAAAATGTTTTCGCGCATCTCCTTCATTTATACAGCCTAAAATGGGAGACTTGCCTCCTTTTAGGATTAATCAGTTGAAAGCGTTCTCTTGTGTAGGTGTTGATTTTGCCGGGCCTATCTTTACTACTGCCATAAAAATGCGTGGTGCAAAATCGGTAAAGTCATATATATGTCTTTTTGTATGCTGCGCTACAAAGGCTATTCATTTAGAGCTTGTCTCAAATTTATCTAGTGATGCATTTGTAGCAGCCTTGCGAAGATTTATCTCACGCCGCGGTCGATGCTCACAAATTATCTCCGATAGAGGTAGCAACTTTCTTGGTGCATCCAGAGAATTATTTGATTTAATGAAAAACGCGTCAGAAACAGAAAAAATAACATGGAAATTTAATCCTCCCTCAGCTCCACATATGGGTGGACTTTGGGAAAGTAATATAAAATCTGTTAAGACACACATAGTACGGGTAATTGGTGATCAAATTTTAACTTTTGAAGAAACATATACGTTACTTACGCAAATAGAAGCTATTATGAATTCGCGACCATTAACTCCGTTAAGCTCGGATCCAACAGATCTTACAGTTTTGAGTCCAGGTCATTTTTTAACTTTAGAGCCACTTTCCTGTTTACCAGATCAGGATTTTTCCCATTTATCTCTTAATAGATTATCTAGATGGCAGTTGATACAGAAAATGCAGTGTGACTTTTGGAAACGGTGGCATTTAGAATACTTGCATACGTTACAGCAACGCAATAAATGGCATTTAAACGCTACAGATATCGCTTTAGACTCGCTAGTTTTGATAAAGGAAGAAAATTCTCCTTCGCTCCATTGGCGGCTTGGCCGTGTAGTAGAGAAACATCCGGGCGCTGATGGAATTTGTAGAGTTGTAACATTACGCACAACACGCGGTCTCCTTAAGAGACCTGTGACGAAAATTGCTGTTTTACCAATTTACAACTAAAAATACTTTATGTATTTTTGGTGGGCGGTATGGTTCGTCATGCCGTTTTATTATTAATTTTAAATAAATATGTGTATTATAGTATTAATTGATTACATACAAACAATTAGCCCCATCTATTATCAATTTCTTAATTTAAAATCTCGCGGCAAACAAAAAAAGGTGTGAGGTTGGACCGCAGACCTGGTGCGCGAGTGAAATAGGACAATACCAAAAATTACCCCGCGAGTGAAACAATTCTCCGCGCCGTTCTAAAAAAACCGCTTATTCTATTGCCTGGGGCAAGCATCGAGTTAAGGGTAAGTGTCTTACCTCAGCACCTACGCCATTTTTTTTTGTGTTCATTATTAAATTATTTTATCTTATACGCAATACAGTTCACTAACGCAACAAATGTGTGGGCTGGAATAGTTGACGACAGAATAGTAGGGCCTTTCTTCTTTGAAGGAACCCTTACAGGCCAAAGATATTTAGAGTTTCTAGAAAATGACCTTGTTCCAGCCCTTGCAGTAATTTTTCCTAACGATAATGACCCTGACATTCCTGACGATACCATATGGTTTCAGCAAAACTGTGCACCTCCGCACTATGCGCGCCCTGTACGAGATTTTTTGGACAACTGTTTTCCTGGGAGGTGGATCGGCAGACGCGGACCGATAGACTGGCTTGCAAGATCGTCAGATCTTACACCTCTTGACTATTTTTTATGGGGATACTTGAAGTCAAAAGTGTACATTAATAAACCACGTAATTTAGAAGAACTTCAAAATCGCATTCGGGACGAAATACGCAGAGTTACCCCAGAAATCATTCATAATGTGCAAGAAGAATTTCTTCACAGACTTGCGCATTGTCAAGAAGTTGGTGGATGGCAATTCGAACATTTAATTTAAGTATAAAATTTAATCAATTGTATTTTATTTTACATACCTCAGAATTGTTACTTTTTTATGGATAAAATTTACGTTTTCTAACATTCAATCGTCATTTACTCGAAAACTTTCCTATGTAAGAGGGCAAAATTTTAGTACTATCTGATAGAGAATTAAACGATCTTTCAAAATCAAGGAAAAAAATATGGTGTTGCCATTTAAAAAAAATCGATGACGTCATTACTCGAAAACAAATGACATTTGAAAATCGCATTTTACACTAAAATATGTATTTTTTAAATTAAAAATCGACCTGTTCGAGGATTTTTCCCAAAAAATAATTGTTTCGTTTTTATTGAATATATTCCATACTTTTGGCGCATACTGTATTCTAAAATATACTTTTCTCTATTTCAAATAATCTCGCCGAACCATTATGTCCTAATTTGATTCTTTAACATTGACCTATTATGTCATTGTTTTCATCAAGAGCTATCAGTCAGGACGCGACCTCCTGATTATTATCATGCCCTTTGGCTTTCCACTTCGTCGAAGAAGGGTCCTCGCTGGAGTTTCGATAGGGCCTATCGGGTAAATGGTAATTAGGAGGGTGATGTCTACAATGGTACAGTCAGAGACCTTTAACTTTAATACAAAGGGAGGAAAAATGAATCGTTTAATATAAAAAAGATGGAAGCGAGACTTTCATTATTTTGATTTCTATGAAAGAATGTTATATTTTTTACAAAGAGGAGCAAATCAATATATTAAAGTTAATAGTCTTCAAATTGTGCTGACTGTGTTGAAGAAACGTCCATCAAGTGCAGTGTTTTGGATTGTTTGCATGCGAAAGTTAGTATAGAGGCAGGTATATGAAACTACATAGACAGAGTGACTCCAAAATATGTAGACAAACTTATATAGGGGAACTAGAGGTCAAAATAGATTGTTCGATACCAAAGTGTATCTCTAACGAAGCCTCTTAAAGTCCCCTAAGAATATTTTACATTTTAGGTAAATTAAGTTCAAACAATATCCCCTAGGAAGATTGCTGCAAATCTTAATGTGAATCATACATTAGTTTGGTTTGTTCTGAAGCATCTACAGTTATATCCGTATCACATACAAAGGATGCAAGACTTACTTTCGAAAGATTATCTTGCTCGCCAATTTTTCCATCGGATATTGTAAAAAATTGAACAAACTTCACTTTTCCGCTGGCATATAGTTTACGGACGGAGTTAATTATTTCAGAGATATTATAATGAATTGCCACAATAAAGACATAGTTTTCTTTGAATGTATGGGTGGAAATTATTGGAAATATTCTTGATAGGCATTGCTTTTTACCAAGAACTTTAACTGGTGCCTCCTACATACATTTTCTTAAAAATGTTTTACCTGAACTACTTTCTAAATTATTTTTAATTAAACTTAAAAACTCAAAGTGTAATTAGATTAGTGTTACGTTTTTCTTTAGTTTTATTGGGTTTTTGCCACACTTCTGAAAAAATAATAAAGATTAATTAATAAGCCCTTGCGTCAAACGGAACAGTCAAGAGTTATTTTTGAAACTAAGTTTGCCTAACCAAAAAATCTCACACTGAAAAAAGCAAATAAGTAAAAAATAACAAAAATTACATCACTATCGCGCACTTCCGTATTATTGACGTTTCGAAAAACTTTCGTTCTCAAAATCGTAGTAAAATATTAAAAGTATGTCAAGTTTGACAGTTTAAATTAAATTAAAGAAAAACTAAAATTATGCCACAAATAAATAGCTTCAGACAATAGTGTTACGTATTTAGATTTTTTGTTCTAAATTCATTTATGTAGAAAGCGAGATCGTACTACTCTTAAAATGAGCTATATTGGCGAAAATATATTGTAAATTTGGAGGTGAGACAGCTCTATAGGTAGTAAAATGTATAATAACCTTGTTACCACCTGAAATATGTGAAATTCCCGACCGGACCGGATCGCGGGCAATTTCAATTAGTGTCAGAGCAATGTTTCGGTCGAAATATTTGACACATATATGAATTATTGGATATTATAACACGTCCGCGAACCGGAGTTTTTGTCCCTACACCGGAAATATGTTAAATCGCAAAACCTGTAATTAAAACGGAAAAAGGATTGGTTTCAACCGACGCTGCTGAAAATAAAGGGCGCTGAAAATCACTTTACTCGCAGTGCAAGAACAAATGTAAAAATCAGTTACACCTTTTATAGCAGCGTCATCTGAAATAATTGTACCACATTTCATTAGAGACTAGATTGTCCTTTTTAATTTTTAAATATTTAGCGCTACAATTTTTAATAACATTTTTTTATAGGTTTTTGAAAAGTTAGTAGTACATTTAGTAACTAATTTTAGTTTAGAACTTTTCCCAAGTTCGATAGTTTCTAACTAGTGGGGGAAAATTTTACCGCACGCAAAAAATACCTGAAGTATAACTATTCAGTTATTGCCAACTTAAATCATTTCTTATCATTATTATATATTTTAACTGTAACTTTTTACAATTGGTTATGGAAACCGCTCCGCATGTATTTAATGAAGTAGAGGCCGAGCTTGTATTTATATCGATCTATCTCATATATGTCCAGGAAAAATATCTTAACTAAATCTCCAATTCATTTAATGTGTGGACTATATAATAAAATTGGAAATACCCACGTCAAATGTCTTGGACTCCCCCTCATTCTTGTTAAAGAAATCTTTTTGTCAGAAGAACCAAATACATTTATAAAAGTATATTGTTTTCTTAATCTTTTTTTTTGTGAAAAGAATATGTTCGACAAACTGAGTACTTAGAAAATTAAAAACCAGCAAATGTGTGACATTTTTGACAAAATTTATTAAATCAAAAAGAAATAACAAAGTAAGTTCTCTACTTGACTAAAATAGTCAAGCAATAGCATATTGACACGTCTGTGCGTTGAGATAATCAAGCAGTTAACGATCTCTTGTTGAATATTGTTCCCCTTCTGTCGCCACGACTAACTCATCTGCAGTCTGAGGTGGAGGAATATGATTATGGATGATGATAACAATGAAATCCCACATGTCGATGGGATTCATGTCAGGAGAGTTGGCTGGCCAATCTAATCTATTGATATGTCCTGCTTCGAGTGTCTCTTGAACCCTTCTTGCGCGATGTGGTCGAACGTTGTCGTCCATAAACACCAAATCTTCACTTAATTCATTACGTAGGGGGTAAATAATGGACATAATAACTTGTTCGCTGTAAATTTGACTGGTCATATTTTGTGGAGGTAGAGGTGTCGATAGAACATGGCGAAACGTACCTTCAAAGTGGACCCTGAGAGCTGAAGCTGAAGATGTGCAGTGTCTACGGGCATATTGCTACGTGGTCTGTTTCCACTGTATTAAATTCATCATATATGTGTACTATTCGTACAACACATGATCTAGGAATGCCCAAACATTCAAAGGAACACTTGGTACACTACCAAACTAACCAGATTTATAAAAACATGGATAAAAAAGTAAAGGTTCATGTTTGTTCCTTAAGTACATGTACTTTTTTACCACATTAAGAACAACCACTAGGTTTAATCGAATCATTTTATATACAGGGGGTCCAAGACTATTGACGTTGTGTGTAGTTGCGACATCTTAAGTGATAGTATGAATATAATTTGTAGCTTTGTGCGTCACTTGTGATGAGTTGTTAAATATACATAGTTATAAAACTATTAGCTTTAGTATTTTAATGTGTATTATATTTTTTTAACTTTTTTTGATTTACCTATTCCTGTAATTAGGTTTTCCTGTTGGAATAATAAAGTTTATTATTATTATTACTATTATTATTTCCAGTTTATTTAATACAGTGTCGCCAAAACCGTTCCTGTTTCAGCCCGAATGTATCTCAAAGAACATATTGGTCCATGAAATTATTATTTACAAGGCTGTGGTGGCTGATCGATACGAGTGAACGCACCTGGGCCTCAAGTTTCGTTTCGTTCTAAGTGCTCGATTAATTTCCAAAATCCCTTTCGTAACAAATAGCTTAATGCTTCCCTTTGTTTGCACCCAATTATTCAAGAAAGACAGGCTCCGGTTTATAAAACTTGTTAGAGAGCGAGGAGAGGGAAGAATTCTGAAGTTCATTCCAATTTAATCCAAGGAATCCTTGGAGAACAATGATATAGTGACGGTATTTCCTGCCTATTCTTATTTGGTGATTAGAGTTAAGCTTTACCCTAGACGAAATGGGGAAGTTGCATGAATTTTATATTGATTAGAAATGTATTACAGGGTAATCCTTCAAATATATTGAAAGGTCAGAACAGGTGTCTAGTGGCAATAATCACACAACAATTAAAATATTAACATTAATAAATTGCCATGGAATGTGAACAAAACCACGTGGCCGAAAACGCGATATCATCAAGTCAAATCAAGCAGGTGTCTACTTTCCGTTTTAAATATTACCATAATTATTAGTTGGAATGTGGTGAACTTACGGTATTGTTAAATGCATCTTATTTGTTTGCTTTATATAGGTCCGCTCGTGAAAATGACGGTGACAATGTTGTTGGGCATCTTATACAGGTTGTCCGTGTGATAAATTAATGAGACGATTTCTTGGGCCATTTTAAATCTAAAGGCCTAAGTCATTCGTCAGCAGAGTCACCAGATATATACCAGTTTTGAGCTTGCTAGCTTTCATCAGTATGGCATAGGTGATGCAACCGACGACTAACTCTGACTGTTCGTTTCTGTCAAACCCGACAGAAGGGAACCTGAGTACAGGTGACGTAACACGTAGCTATTTACATCTTGTGACCACTGCCTACTCCATGCTGGACTTGATGGTCCCTCTCAAGTTGTTTGACGTTCTTGTATTGACAAAACTTGACGAATCTAAGGAATTGAGGAGAATAATTCAATATGCAGGGTGTTCCCGAGGTAATTGACCAAAATTCATCGGTGCATTCCTAAGGTAAAAATATTGCAATTTAGACCAAAAGTTGATAGTTACAGAGATACAGGGTGTTGAACTTAAAATATTTCAGTTTGTTTCATTTATTTCTGAATAAATGCTAATATCCATACAGAATTTTAGGGTTTGGGCTTCTTTGGGACGAGGAATTGAAATATTTTCACACAGTGTGATTTATACTTCATAGAGGGCGCTAGCTGCGGTAAATTGAATGTGTTAAAAACGAAACTCTTTTATACTTTAACGTATCTCATCATTGGTATAAATTTCATATTTTACAAGTTTTTTATGCAGAAAAGGTACACTTTATGAATGTCGGTGTCTGGCACCGTTTTCGATAGTTGAAATAATTAAAATAATTTAGAAATGTCAAAAATAAGAGTTTATTTAGAATTAAGTATTGTAATAAACAGCAAAATATTAAATATAAGTAAAAAATATCCCTTTTTGAAAATAAATTAAAACCGATAAAGAAATTGCATACAAAAATTTAAACTGAACTTCTTAACTGAGTAATTCAAGCATTTGTCAACTGAATATGACATTTATCAAATAACAATTAGTCAAAACCATGAAATATTATAAATTTATTTTACAATGACGAACAAAAGAATTATGTCAAAAATGATTTTCAATATATATTTATTATATCTTCTTTCTAAGAAGAAAATGCCCTTTTATATTGTGACATTGTGATTTTTATTGTGACCCAAATGTCCCTAATAATTTATTTAACCCAGCGGCGTAGTTTTTCTGGCAGTTTTAATGACAAAGCTGACAAAGTAAGTAGGTGAATTTCCGCAACTGGTTTACAGTTTTGTATAGAAATATGTATACCACATTAGCCCATTTTAATTAGTTACATCAGTTTCTCAAGTTTTGTTAATCTGCATCATACAACTTCAGAGATAACATTAAAAATATAAATTTATCTTTAAAAAAAAACATAACGCTCTCTTGGAAACTAGTATCTAACTTTCGGCCATCAGAAAGGCTTTTAGGCCTAATATGACCTAAAGAACCATCCCTTATAATTTATGACGACTTAAAATACACCCTGAAATATGTACACAAGTTGTTTCTTTGATTGTCACAACTGCTTGCTATGTTTAAAAAGTGTATGTTTTCAGTGAACGATGTTTTTTAAATTCAATTATTTGTTCTCCGTCTCACAAAGTTTTATTTTAGCTAGGGTCGCCACTTGTGTTTATTTTCTAAAACCAGAAAGTTACAAATCATTTGCAGAGCTGCCCAAATAAAAAACTTAACACTTTAGAAGCAAAGTACTGTTTTTATTTAACTCGAGAAGCCCCTCGGGACCGTGAGAAAGCGCCGGCAGTAATTTTCTTCTCGCGCCAGTTTACAAATTAGTATTTTGGTATTCTGCATGACGAAGGCTATGCTCTAGATAGGGTTACATCGCGTTTTAACAAAACTGCAAGATTAGGAGGTGTTAGGTGTATGTTTTATGCACAGCGTGGAATGCATTTTAGTTGTTATTTATAAGCACGGTTCGGGCGCCAGGCTTCGTGTTCATTAAATGAGAAAAACCTACAGTTTCAAAATTGCAGCTTTTACTATTTGCCCGTATGGTGTTATTTATAAATATGAATGAAAACAAAAGAGTATTATTTATTAACTACTTTTGCTATATTTTCTACAAATAACAAAACATCGACACAAATTGACAATTGATTAACATATTACAAGTTTTTTTCATAAACACCTGTAATTTGTTATCTAATCTTTTCAAGTCTATGTCGAACCTTAAATAATAAGATGTAAGTGTCATATATAACATTGGCCTTAGTAATGCTTTAAACGTTTATCACATCTCTTATAATTTCTGATATTCCAATTTGTCTGCCTGTACAGGGCGTTCCAAAATTCCCTCTCCAGACAATTTCCCCGAAGAAATAATTTTAGTAGACGAAAACAAGTGACGTCTATTAGGCATAAACCTAAGCTTTGTTTGTATATAATTGGCGATGTTGACAATGGGCGATGTTAAGCGCCGTGGCACCATTCATAATTTTTTTCAAGAAACATTTTTATTAATATGGTTCTTTGAAAAATGCATTGCATTCTAAGAAAAAAACCTTAACAAATTGTTCACCAATTTGCACTCGTTAGAAAGTTATGTCCAAAAGAAAATATATGAAAAATAAATAATAATAATAATAATAATGCTTTATTCATGTAAGCCCAATTACAGAATATGAACGTCAAAAGAAAAGGAAAAATAGTCTAAAATACAATTAAAATAGTCTACATTACAATTACAACTACAAACATGTATATACATGAATAACACAGTATAGAAATATAAAAAAACAGGTATTTAACAGTTAATATCCTGCATAAAATTCTTGTAAGGAATAATAGTACATTATACTATAAGGGAGAGAAATGCGTTATTTTGGCAGAGGTGCAATTTGAAGCCCGAGGGCTACAATGCACCGAGGACAAAATAGCATCTCTCTCGAATGGTATACACTATTTTTTCCACGGTCTCATTAACTTAAAAACACATATTTTGTCATTGTGAAGTAAGTAGCACCAGAATTATTGTATTCGGATTTGAGCATTTATTTAGTAGTCGTTGAGTTATTGTCATAACTACAAAATAAACAAACAAAAAGAATTGTCAAATTAAGGTGCTAGTTTGGTTTAGTTTAAAGTTTGTTTAGTGCACAATGAATAATTGTGAGTCGGAAGAGATTGTGGAGGCTGCAAATATTGCAATAAGCAATTTGCTGTCTACGAAGTCAAGATCTTTATACGATATAGCCTACAATCGGTTCAAAAAGTGGTGCGCCGAGAAAAATGTTCAAGTATACAGCGAGAATGTTTTGTTGGCATACTTCAGTGAAAATGCAAAGAATTACAAGTCTTCCACATTATGGGCGCAATATTCTATGGTTAAGTCATGCTTGATAATTTACGACAACATAGATATAAGCAAATTCCCCAAGCTGATCGCATTTTTGAAAAGAACCGGTGACGGATATCAAGCGAAAAAATCGAAAATATTGACAAAGGCTGAAATCGACTGTTTTCTATTAAGTGAAGATGACAAAGAATTCTTAATGATTAAGGTAAGATTACTTTTATTGTTAAGTATTTCAATTATTAAGTATTTTGATTTTTATAGGTTGGATTAATTCTGGGGATTGCCGGAGTTTGTGGAACTGATGAACTAGTCAATTTAACTGTAGATGATATTGAGGACGTAGGCTCTTCCTTGATTGTAAAAATTCCAAACACTGAGACAAAGATTCAACGAACCTTTCTGGTTACCGATGTGGGAAATATGCTTGAATTGTTTCGAAAATACCTATCCCTTCGTCCTCCCCACGTCAAGCATAAGCGCCTTTTTTGTACTACAAAGCAGGAAAATGTAGTTCGCAGCCAGTTGGCAAAAATACCATGGGAAAAATTTCGAGTGTAGTAGCTTCGTATTTAAAATTACCTGATGCTGCATGTTATACTGGTCACTGCTTACGAAGATCTTCAACGAGATTACTGGCAGATGCTGGTGTGGATATCACGACAATGCTGAGGGTTATGTTGAGAACTCCATTGAAAATAAGACCAAAATTGCTAATCAGGTTTTAGTAGGTACCACTACTAGCGCAATCACAAAAACTGTAAATGTAAGCGAAAGTAATATTCCTTATAATATTAATTTTGAAAATTGTACAAATGTAACATTTAATTTAAATGTCAATAAATAATTTCAATGTTATCTTTTTTGCATGAAAAACGTACTCCATAATGTAAACTCCCTTGGGAGCATTATACTCCCTTGGGAATAATCGACTACTTCTGTTTTAATTTTGATGTCATAGAAACTGATTTCTACTCCCGACCGTGGAAAAAAACAATTTTCTACTAGAAGCAAGCGTATCTCTTTCTTAAATAATCTTATACTCGTATGGTGCTTAATTTTTACGGACAGTTTTTTGAAAATTGTTCCATATAAGTAGAGAGGCCCCTTTTGGTATGTGGTTAAATTATGATTATTTAACTAAATCAAATTATTACCTCTTGTATATATTAATAAGTAATAATTAGACGTGCGTATAAGAAACTAATTTTGAGTGTTCTGTTGTAAGTTGCGAGTATAAAGTTTTGTGTTTAATATTTTAAAGTCCCTAATATTTCATTAAAAATTTATAATGTATGAGGTTGTTGTCAATATTGGCAATTTTGAGGAAAATCTACAAAATTCAATTCGACAGGCTGTAAATTGACGATTCACAGTGTTAAAAAGTGTCGACTTTCATGATTACAGAATAAAAAGTGTGCACATGCTAACAAATGATGAAGATGAAAACAACTTCTATAGTTATATCTTTGAACCGACGAAAGTAAATTATTAAGTAATGGTTTACCAAATCGCCGAAATACCCATTACTGGGCTGATGAAAACTCGCATAGATTAAATCCAAAAACAAGGGTATTTTGGAATAAATGTGTAGTGCGACATAGTTGGACGCCATTTAGTAGGTCCTTCTTTAATAAACCCTCACAGGTGAAAAATGTCTACATTTCTTACAGAATTTCCAGGTTTGTTGGAGTATATTACAAATTAGATGTACTGACTGTAATTATAAGAAATTTGAACCAGCAGTTTCCAAATCTTTGGATAAGACCTAATGGTCGAATACAGTCGACACAAAGATCGCAGGACTTAACCCCTCTGGATTATTTTCTGTGAGGGGCGCTTAACAAGGTTGCCTGTAAGCAAAGGTCAGATAATATTGACCAGTTGAAATAAATATAAGATTATCGTATGAAATGCAAATAGCTGCAAAAAGTAATTTTTTAAAAGGTTTAATTGTTGTTTGGATAACAATAGAAGACAAACTGAAAATTGTCTGTAATTATTCTTAAGGATGCGTTTGTTCTTTATTATTGTTACACTGTTACTATTACAAAATATTATTTAATCAATTACATGTATCTATGATGCAATAATTTGTTTATTTTTCATATAACCTCTTTCGGACCTCTTTCTCACTAGCACATATGAATGAAAACTTTATAAAGGTTTTTTCTATTACAATGTATTTTACTGTACGGTGAACGACAGAAATTAGTTTTAAAATGAGAATCAAAGATTACTTTTGATATGAAAATATTTGTGCGTGCTCACAAGAAAAGAAAATGAATAGATATCAATTGTCATTTACCGCAAGTTTTTCTATCCCAGAATGATATATCTTTCGAAGGGACATTTCAATTTCCTTCGGCTGATATGATGGAGCGTCTCATTTCAATTTTGTCGACATGCTATAAGGCAATGAAAACATCCTGAACATTTTTCATTGCGATTTAACTCGACTATTACACAGTAGTACACATTGAACAATATTTTCATTCTAAATAATATGACATTCTGTTACAGAAACTGTATTTTAAGTAGATAAATTAATATTTTTGCTAGCGCAGCTACTGGGTAAAACAGCTACCTGTTATTCTTGTTGAAAAAGAAAACAACAAAGCTCTGTCCCATGGAATAGCGTTTTCTACATCGGTAGATGATTTCAAACAATTAAAAAAGGAATGATTTAAGGTTTAGTGAATAACAATAATAACTTTATGTTATCACACCTGGTTATCTAGACTAGCGTAAAAGAAAACGAGTAATACAAGGCAAGACAAGATAGATTTTCTGGCGACGGCCATTGTTACTTATCTGGTTCTACCACATCATCATGACACAAGCTTTCACTTTCTAGTTTGCGCCATACTTTTCTATGCAAATTGTAATTTGAGAATGTATTTACAATTGCGGTCCATGGTTCATGATCCGGTTACAACAGTACACTTATGATTATCGTACACACACAGCAGTGACTTGTATCATACATAGCAAAACTATAACCGGCCATGGGCGTGGTAATATTTTGTTTCAGGTAATTATCGGGTAACACTAATGCTAACAGGTAATGGGTGTACATTAGTATATTTTACTGGATACATCATAGGGCAGGAGCCAGTGTATTGTGACAGATCAATCCAGTCTTAGAGCTGAATATAAGAAGACGTGCTAGTGCAGTAGAGTAAAATTCGACTTGTGTTTAGTGACTATTGTGCCAGTGGATATAATATTGTCGAGCTTATCAGATTACGTACCTGCTAAACGCGTGAAAAAATGTGCGCTGTCTCAGAATGAGATTATTATATTAAATGTATTTAACGCATTGAAACACCAAAATCCTACCAACAGTGTTGACGACATCGTGGAAAAGTGTTCCAAAATGACAGGGATTGGAAAATCTACTATCTACAGACTTTTAAAGGAAACAAAAAATGAACAAGATACTGTAAATCCCCCAAAATCATCTACAGGGAGGTTAAAAATTGTTATAGATGATTTCTTAAAAAATGTAATTCGCAGAAAAGTACACTCATTTTATTTTAAATAAGAAATACCAACGCTAAACAAAATTTTAAGGGAACTTTCAGAGGACAACGATTTGCCAAAAATCAGTAGAAGCAAATTATGGGCTGTCTTACGAGAGTTGAATTTTTGCTGGGAAAAGCAGAACAGGAAGTCAGTTCTTATCGATAAAGATGAAATTATTTGTTGGCGAAGATCCTACTTAAGATCAATTAGAAAATTCCGTGACGAAGGGAGGAATATTTATTATTTAGACGAAACTTGGGTCAACGAGGGATATACTGTAAGAAAAGTATGGCAAGATAAAAATGCAAAAGTTTTCGACAAGCATTTTTGGATGGACTCTCAACCGAGTTCAAGGCACCTTCAGGTAAAGGGCGAAGATTAATAGTGACACATATAGGTAGTGCCAGTGGTTTTGTAGATGGCGGTATACTTTTATTTGAATCTAAAAAATACAGGTGACTATCACGAAGACATGAACGCCTACGACTGCTTGGAGGAAAACCGATATAATTCAATGGTTATCCGGAAAAAACATTTGTTTTGAAACAAATATGGTGAAAAAGGAACTTTTGACACTTGTCAACCTTAATAAAGTTCAGAAAAAATATGTTATCGATGAAATGGCAACAAATCGCCAAATAACGGTACTACAGTTACCACCTTATCACTGTGAACTTAACCCAATCGAATTAGTCTGGGCGCAGGTAAAACGAGATGTAGCGCGAAATAATACGACGTTTAAATTAAGTGACGTGAAAATTTTGTTAAAAAATTCCTTGGAACGAGTAACTGCAGATAACCGGCAAAGATATATACATCAGGTACAAAAAGAAGAGGAGAAAATGTGGAAACTCGACGTTACTGTGGAACCTATCGGTATCAATCTAGGAGACTAAGATAATTTATCAGAATATTCAGAGGATGAATTTTAATATACCTACTTTTTTATTTTCTTTATTGTACATTTATACCACTACATTTGCTCACCATAATTTGAATTTTCAAAATACATATATTTTTGTGTGGAATAACAGTCTATTCATTAAATTTAAATAAATATTTTGATAAAAATATTGAATAATTTTATTTGAATTACTAAAAACCCTCTTAACCCGGTTATGATGCTTAAAATAGCCTCATATTCTGAAATGCTGTTTTTATATTGTTTACTTATAAGAGAAATGTACCGAGAAATTGAAGCGGCACAGACAAAGATGGTTTGTCGGGAATTAAATTTTAGCTACCTGCTACAATTTAGTACAACCCGGTCGTACAAAGTTTTTTTAAAAGTGCACCTCATCTATACCGATAATACATAATATAAAAATATTGAATATAAGCACCAGTACTATATTTATTTATGAATTGCATACATAATAAACTTGTATTACTCTCTTTCATTTCTAGATTAGGATCAATGTGTAATATCTACAACGGTTGGTGTTATTTTTATAAACTATTGTGTAACTCAGTATTCAATACCAAATGAATTCACTCATAAATGAGTTTGAACTTACTCAATTTTATTTTTTACTATGTAATGTTAGTGGCTTACTCTGCAATGTATACCGAAAGCATCAAATTGTATATGTTTATCATATAATTTTGACACCCTGTATTTCAGAAATTACAACTTTTGCACTAAGATAAATTGAGCTAGATCTTCTCATTTTAACCTCAGGAATTTATGCTAGTGTTTTGTATAGGTATGCTATAGCAAACTGCTTTATTTTTCTCGTTTCCAAACTTCAACTTAAAAAATATTCCAAATTTTATTAATCAAGAGATATTTTAACTAATAACATCAGATGCATTAAAGCCTTATATAACTTTTATCATTTTAAAATACGCTGTCACCTTTATTAAACTTGGCTCGACTTTGCAACCCACACTAATGAATTTCCCAGACAATAGACGCTCGACAAGGCCACTGCGCTCTATATCTCGACTGCTCAGCTCTCAAGACCTGCTTTATTGCTGCATAAAAATTAGAGAGACTGTCGAGGAACAAGCGATAGGGAATATCGCAGCAAACACATCTTAACACAATTTTCCGGTCACAAGGCTTGAATCCTTGAACGAGAACAATCGGATCAAATCAGAGGGGCTTTAAAAATCGCGCAGCATTGTCCTCTCGGGTCACGTACAAGGATTTAAGCCCGCATTCTATTTAAATGTATACGTAAGGCGACACTGCTGTTCGTACATGCGGAGCAAATGTTCTTGAATGTGTTTCTATTAAACCAGGATCCGAAACTAACTTATGTCTTTAGTAAAACCAGTACAAATGGGCAAATAATACAAAACTGAACTTTAACTGGGTACAGGGTGTTCAGTTAGTTATCAGTCAAACGTCACAATGAATGTTATTATAGCAAGCGGGAAAATAAGCTTTATGCGGCACACAACCGTTTTTCCCTAACACTAAGAAAAGAAAAACGTGAATATAACAAAAACAGTTATACAGGGTGTCTGTAAAAGATTAGGAAAAAATGCTAACACATAATTCGGGAGCTAAAATGGGAGAACCAGAACGAGTGGTTATTAAGGAAATATTTTATATCTTGTCGTCAAATCAACCCAGTGCTCAAATATAAAAACTTATATCGGAACGGCGGCTACAAGTCGTTATTAGAATGCAACGTTGTAACATCAACAAGGTAACCGCTTTCTATACATCACGAAAATGGGTCCTTGTCATTATAGAATTTAGTCTAACAAGTATCAAATATGTATATATGACATTTCGAATTATTAGTACTTCACAAATTCGCAATAGCGTTTTTAAGAAGAACAAACTTGGCAACTATGCAGACTCTCGTCTACCAACTCGTCGACAAGGAAGACAAAGAGGACAGTCAACGATGCAACTTAGATTATTACTTGTTTATTTGCTAGCAGTGTGGGACAGTACCCTTCAGTGCTAGATAATTTCGCACACTAGAGCGTGTTATTATTTAATTTTTGCTTTCTTGATATACTAGGTATTTTTTAATTGTTATCGTTGGCTCATTATAAATTACTGTTGCATGAATGAATAATACATTAGTGCTATGAGTATTTGGTGTTGTGTATGAGTTTGTATCTAGTACTTAGTCCCTCTATAGTATCTATTCGCCTTAAAAATATTGTTGAATTAGATACTGCATATCTAATAAGATACGGAGAGAATATTCAGACCTTGGAAGAATTTCTCAGAAGAACCTCAACCGGGTACAAGTAGAGATCAAACAAATAATGATAGAGAAGATGTGGAGGTTAGGCGGACGAAGAACAAGTTCAGTAAATTAGATATTATGCCTATAAAAATAAATACAATGATATTTAATAATAGTATTAGACAATGATCCATACCATTCAAGGCTTTCCGAAAGGATTCCAGATACTAACACAAAAATAATATTAAAAAATTCCATAAAATTGCGTATGATGCTAGTTAGAAGAAAGATGAGTTGTTGCATATAGTCAGGCACAATAATTTTGCAAATAAATACGTTATTGATGATATGGTTACGGCTCAGGGACATACTATTCTACAGTTACATCCATACTACTGTGTTTTTAATCTCATTTAATCAATATGGAGCCAATTAAAAAGATACATTCAACGAAATAATACCTTTTCAACATTTGACAAAACAGTTATAGATGTTATAAGAGACGAGGTAAATAAAATTACATCAGCTAATTGGAAAAAATACATCGAACATGTCATAAAAATTGAGGGAGACTATATAAAGTTGTACCAATTGCTTGGGCTAAATAAAAGTGGTTTCATCATAACTGCTGATGAAGAATCTGTGACGTTACGCAGCTAGCAAAGTAGTTCTATAAATTTAGAGTAATAGGAGTTTTATATTCTGTTAATATTTTATAATTGTATTTAGAATACTAAATTATTGCATTAATGTTGCATATGAGACTATTTTGCCTTCAGAAATTGAATTGTCTTTTAAATTTGTTGCAAGTACGTTTTTAGAGCATAATTTATAAAGGAGTTTATAACATAACTGCTAATGTAGCTCTATAAGTGTGTACAATAACACAATTTTACAGCAACGGTGCTTATAGAATCAAATTACTATAAAACCGATGCAAAATACTGCTTTATAGAATTATACCAACTCCGGTGACACTCTTATAAAATTATTGCGAAATGTCGCTTATAGTTTAATTATAGAATTATTGTATAAGGCGTTGTTAAATTACAATTGTGCTGCGGAAAATAAATTACAAATATGGAAACTGCTATCGAACTTAAGAAAAAAAGAAGCTCTTTAAAACAGTTTTAGAGAATAATAATACAGTTGTTATAAAATCATTATAGAGTAAATAAGTAACAAAAGCCTTTTTGTGCCAGAAAGAAACGCTATAGAACTATCATTTTTTATATATGTAGGTTTCCCATACCCCCATCTGACGAGACCTGCCTGTAAAAGTACGAAATATTTTGATCAAAGTATAATGGGCAAATAGTCGTGACTTGTAAAAATTATTATCTGCTTGCAGAAAGAAAATTTCATTACAATAGATAAGATTTATTTGATTGCTAATAGAAATTGATATTCTTATATAAATTTAGTAATATATTTAATTTAGACCATTCCAAACCTTATCCATTTGCACTTCTAGATGTTGAAGTTAAAGAATTTAATTAGATTTATTAAATAAGATTGAAATACCACAATGAAATAAGACAACGCTGTGGATATTAAGTGGCATAGATCTGTTATAGTAGTTGCCTACAAGCATATTTGGTCCATAATCATTGCAATCGACAAAAAAAATTTCATATTAGTGAGAATCCATTGGAAGTACAAGATAATGCCTTTCTTTCTGTCGCCATATTGTGTGGAAAGAAAAAAAATCTTAAAAATATATACAATATAAATAGGTGAAATGATAACAATAATATGGATATACTTACTTTCTGACAATTTTATATACAGTTGGTTGTTAAATTCATCAATATAGAAAACATTTTTTTTTATTAAATTTCCAGCAGCATAGGAAATATAAGGTTAACTGAGGGCGCGTCAAAAAATTACCATTATGTACTACATATTTCACGATAAAACTTTTTCCGCATTAAAATGTACTGCTCCCTGATGGACAAACCAACTAAGCAATTCGTAATGTGAGTACTCCTATGTAGGCTGATTAGGTCCATCTTTTTGGTTCTTATTGGCCCATCCATATTATTTCTAACATGTGCGTTACAGAAACATTTTGTTTTTAGGAGATACAATTAAGCGATTTTAAAATTCTCTAAATAGAACACCATGCAACACAAAAATTGTATAACGAAGTGCAATAGAATTTTTATGAGATTGCTTTGTAACTGTGTTATAAAAATTCTTTAAGATCTAAGAAAACGTTTATTCAACAATTCTATAAGTATTTCCTGCAAACCTTACTGAACCGCTTAAAGAACTAAAAGGTTCTATAGAACGATGCCCATTTTTATGATATAAGTATTGTAAGAACGTTTTGAAAATGTTCTTAGAACAAACATTGCTCTATAAAATTTGCTGTGGAAACGTTCTTACGATTTTTATAGAACAGGAAATTGTTAGCTGAGTAGCAGTAATTCTGACGAATGTTAGTGCTAGAGTGTATTTCTTAATGTACATAATGTACAAGTAAATTCTTTGCTGTTCTTTTATGGTGTTGTTATATTGTAGTATATGAAATATATTATTTTTGTTATATATTGTATCTATTATATCACTAGGATATAAATACATTCAAAAAATATTTTTGTATAATTATTTTCTGTTATTATTTTTCTGTCTGTTATGTACCCTTATGCTTATTCATATAGATTTATAAAAAACATTCACTCTGTTGTATTTTTCTTTCCAAGATCCGTAAAATTGTTCAGCGGTGGAATATCGATGAGGTTCAGTATTTGAATTGGTTGAAATTATCCCTTTGATCTGATTCTGAAACATCAAACATATTTTCAGCGTGCCTAATACTTAAATCCATATAAATAGGAACTCAAACATGTATATAAAAACCTTGTACTGTATTCAGCGAGTACACCTTTGAGGTTAAATTCTCAAGGACTTGAAACTAATAAAGCTGGCCCCATGTCCTATTTGGACTACTAGCGTCACAATCACCCCTTCTTTTATTACGCTACCATATTTGATATTTTTTTCATATAAGAAATTGTGTAGTATTACATTTGTCGTTTTTTTTATTGCAGGAATGTGACTTATCTCCAGTGTTGAGAGCTCTAAACGACGCAGTAATCCGCACTTTCCCTCTGAAAAAATATACCCCAGTCTCAAGGAAGGAAAAGATCCAGGCCTTCATCGCAGATCATCTGCCTCGCTCTGTTTACGATATCATTTACTCCTAAATTCGTATACATGTCCACAAGAACCCAGCAAAATTAGAAGAAAAGGAGAATTTGCCATTTATAGAAAAAATACCGTATCAACAATATTAATAAGTACAGTACATCAAATTTGTAATAATTTTTTACTTCTATGTAAAAAAGTATATACAATTATTACGAAGAAAATAACTACAGTAAAAGTCAAAGAACAAATTTCTTTTATACCAGTGTATATGTCTGTATATATAAAACATATTCTATTAAATATGGCCATATTTTCTCTCGGCAACAAACGTTTAATTTGTTTCTAGAGTTAATATTCTTCTTTCACTATATTTTGCTGACAGAGAAGGCCATTCATTCAGAGTTTTATTCATATCAATAGAAACAGAAAGAAGTAGAAACTGTTTAATTTATTTTACAGGTAATATCACATGTGTTGAAAATACAAACGTCATCTGCACTTACTAATTTAAATAATGCTATAAAAAACATTATTTTTAAATCAATAAGAATAAACTCAAATTATGTTCAGTTTGCATGTACCTTTTTCTGTTTCTATTACAATATTCATAAAGAAACTAGAAAATCTGTCATTCTCTCTCACTTACACAGACACAGATAATTTAATTGTGACATCATCAATAACTTTACAACTCTCATAGTAAACTAGTTTAGATAATATCGTGTTTATATATGTTTAGTGTGAACTTCTTACATACAACGTGATCAATTTTGAAGAGACCAAAGTTTTAATAATAGTAGTAAACCGCTAGCACTGACGTCATTTAAGTAGGCAAACAGTATATCTGGTAAAGATCGGGCACATTATGCTTGCACGAACCTGCAAAATCTGGTCATGAAGGTTCCCATGTTACTTAATGACGGATCACACACTAGACCAGTACCTGCATGTACCGTCACCTGCAACGACCGTTACTGCAGGTCATGTCATGCCTGTAATTTCTATGCCAGGTGCTGTCTTAATTGTGACGTGACGTAACGTAATTTAATTGGAACAACTTTTATTTTGAAGTTTGTCCTGACTTAGTTCTGCATCATAATTATTATATAAGTAAATGAAACAGAACAGTAGATCTCTCTTTGCCTACTAGCGTGATGTTGCCTGCTAGCACCCTATTAACAACAATGTAGTGCAAGCAAGGTGCAAGGTTGCAGGAATGGAAGAGAATGTCACAAAAAAGATGCCTTGCAATCCCTACTATAATAGCTATTTAATGTTATAGTTGCGTCAAGAATTCAGACGACTTACGTCATACAGAAAAATGAGTAATTCATTATATCTAATCAAAATATTTAAGAAACTGCAACTGAGAATAATAAAACTATATACTACACTAAGTGTTTGTACTATATATTACACTAAATTACAGAAAAATATTGTTTTTAGTGCGACAAATTATCAAATATTATGCTGACAATAAAAACAATTGCGTAACGTCAGCTATGACGTAAGCCATCTAAATTCTTGCCGCAACTATATGTTTACATTGGGCACAAGTGTCAGAATTTGAGAATATGAATATTTGACAAATTGTGACAAAATAACAGCAGGTGTAGATGGTGCGACCTTTTACAATATATATTCAAAATCAAGTCCCATTCGGATATAGTTGCTGAAACAAGCTGTTGTATTTATCTCTGTAATTCAGAAATATACGTCGGCCACCATCTATAGTTTTCACGCATCTGCTTTAATTTAAAAATAGTAACAGAACCATGTACCTAATAACAGAAAATTGTTCGTTATTATATATATATATATATATATCAATGACCAACTATAAATGCACATATACATATATTGTTGTGCCCAATCTAAATATACTCGTATCTTTAGAAAGACAATTAATGTTGTCGTTAATTAAGTGTATCATATAATATTCTTCTAATACGAATAAAATACGGGGTGTTGAATTAAATTCAGTTACACCAATTTATCTTTCCAAAGGAATAATTTTTAAAACACCTAGTTTAAAAACCTGCATTAACTGTCAACAATTTGCCAAGCATTACTAAATAAAGTACAATAAAATATATTTGGACACCCTGTATATATATTCATGGAAGTAAGTGTTAAAGAATTAAGTGTGTAGGTACTGTGTATATTATAAATTATAATTTCCTCAAAGGGATTTATTTGTAGATATTTATGTTTGTTTTTAAACATGTACTATAAAATATACGAGTGTTTTTTGTAATTATGCTTTTATTTATTTATTTATTCATATTAAGTGTATTTTGTGCATTTTGCTTTGAAAAGAATTTAATTCTTCATAAAGCCAGCGTATTCATTTATTTGTAACCAGTGCAAGCAAAAATAACTCTATTTTGCTTCTGTTGTGTTCTGTTTTGAAGGATGCTGTATTATAAGCTGTAGTTTTAGGGAGTAGTGTTATTTGTAATCATGTTAATATTTGTTCCAATGTGCACCCAACAATAATTTTTGGAATATGGTTTAGTAGTAGGTTCATGCAATATTTGTAAAGATATTAAAAGTAAACAATATAAATCGAATAAATAATTGTGTATTATTTCGATAAATCCTTGTTATGTTGCATTGGCCAAACATTCCTGTCCACTGCACAAAATGTGACCCCTAAATAAATCCCTAGAGTGGAAAACTTTCACACAAACATGAAAATATACAGAGCCTGACTCTGGTGAACTTAACGTAGTGTAATTAACGTAATTTGAATTTCCGTAGTTTATAATTAGTTGGAAAATAAACTATTCGCTGTACGAGCTCTAGTAGCATTAGTCTTTATTACATGAAGAGACAATACAAATAATAGTTTGTCAAAATTAGAGGAGTATTTGTTCGAGTTATCTAAATATTCTTTCATATCATACTTGATGAGAATATACATTCGAAATGCAGTCTGTAATGTAATTTGCTTTGTAATAGATATAGTATTTCTACTAATAGTTCACTGACTTTGACAGCTGTGAACAAAAATATGAGGATACGAGAACACAAACTTATAATTTAATCCTAAAACTGGCCAAACACTGTTCTAACAGGGTGTTCTACCAACAGTTTACAGACACCGGCCGTCATAGAGGAAGCACATGTTGCCTCTAATAAAAACTAGTGGAAATTTGCTACCATAAGCGATAGCACCCCATACCATAACGTCTACTGTGTGATGGACATGACGCTTGTGGATCATCCCCAGACAGAAACGGGATTCGTCACTAAAGATCACTTGATTCCATTCTTAGTCTGTTAGGAGAATCGATTGTTTCGATAGTCAGATGGATACACTAAGCTGCAAATAAGTTCTGCCACATGGTGCCACAAGTGGCGCCCTTTACTAGTGACGTCAAAATTAGAAACAAATTTGAATTTCTCGCCCGCAAAAACCCCCGATTTACAAATTTTATGTACATATTTGGATTTGTTAAGGTCGCCGTAGTTCTCACAGTAAAATGATCAAATTTGTGGTGTCTTATAGGTACTGACATCTTGAAAAATAAAACACGTAGAGCAAAAGTAATATCAAAAATAAAATTACTGATGTTTTGTTTATCAACTTTTACTATTTAAACTCTCCTCAAATGATTTTTTATTTGCATAACTATATAAGTTTATGTTATAATAATGTTTACATCTATAGTTGAATTTAAAAAAATGCGTATTTTGAAAGATAAAAATTTGCTAGATAGATTGCTTTCTAACTCATATATTGATTTTACTTCGGTGCCTTTGAATATTCGCCGGTGGGATGAGATAACATTGTTGTTATTTGCTAAACTTTATATTATTCAGTTCTTGAATGTCTAAAATTACTTGTATTTGTAGAAAACACTATTTCAAGAATACGGCGCCCTTAAGAAGTTATTTACAAATATCGAAAATAAAATTTACTCTTCTTTTATGCGACTTGGGATATAGGCATGTTAGGTTAAATCGATTTATTTTCGTCTAAGACATCTGTGGTCTCATTTTTGCTATATGTATTTTTTTGGAGTATAACCGCATTTTAGTGCGCTTTAAATGTAATTTTAGAACATTGTTATTTATTTTTAATAAAAATTTAGTAAAATATTGTTTGGTCTTCTTTTTACAGTAATACATGGTGGAAACAACATGCAATCATTTTTATCAGTGTAGATCTATAAACAGTTTAGTTAAAGCCTTTTTGCCCGCAACTGTACAAGAGTTTGAGATGCTAAGGAAGTGGCATATACAATAATGCTGTCAGTGTTTAAAGGGATTTGAAACACAAAATTTTCCTATACAGGGTGATTCAGGTTTAATCTTGATAACTTCAGGAATCGATAGAACAGGTTAAAATAATGTTCATTTGTGATATAAACTTATTTCCTATTTCCTAAAACGCATCGTTCCGACATAGAGGGCGTTGAAATAGGATTTTTTTCTCGTTTTTCCCTCATAACTTTTGAACCACTTATCCGATTTAAGTGAAATTCGGAACACAAACACTCCTTATGATCTTACATAAGTTTTTTTAAGTTTGAACTACCTACCCCTTTTAGAAGTGTGTTTTGTATGCAACCCCCCTCTTACTTTATTTCAAAACTACAAAAAAATAATTAATTTCAATAAAACATCTACACACCACTTTGCCCTGATTAATTTTGAAACTTTTTCGTCTCCTGTTTTTGGTTTTCGAAGTTTGTTCTTATTTCTAAGATATTCAAAGAAATTGGTGACAGTGTAGCGCACCAGCCGTGTAAATTTCATTTAACCTTATAGCAACCCATGAAAAGTGTTTAGTGCTAAGAAAAAATGCCAAGAACGTTTACAAATGCTGAATATGCCGATATACATTATGTTTGTGGTTTCTGTGACGGAAATTCCAACGCGTCAGTTCGAGAGTACAGAAAACGCTTCCCTAATAGAAGAATTCCAAATGCACAAGTTTTTGTAGATATACATCGTCGATTTTCGGAATGGTTTGCGCCGCTACAATGATCATAATCGTAATGTACCGCCAAGAAATAATCAGCGAATTCTTAATCTTTTTGATATCGATAGAACTTTAAGCACACGCCGAGCAGCTCGGCAACTCCATTTATCTCAATCAAAAGTAGGTACTGAGCACTCAAACAAGATCATCGAAGGGCTTTCCATATCCAACCAGTTCAAGGTTTGTTGCCAGGAGATGCTGAAAATTCGTTTAAATTTTTGTAGATGGGTTTTAGATTCAACAGAAATTAATCTACAATTTCTGCATAAGGTTTTATGGACCGACGAATCTAATTTCACAAAAGCTGGAATTGTGAATTATCACAACATTCACGTTTGGAGTGAAGTCAATCCTCGATGTGTCAGACAATCTTCATTCCAGCAACAGCTTAGTGTAAATGTGTGGATAGGTGTTTTAAGTAATAACCTCTGTGGGCCGCATATTTTGCCTCCTCGTTTAAATGGGGATTTATTTCGTGAGTTTCTGCAAAACTCTCTCCCCGACGTGCTTGACGATGTCCCCTTAAATTTACGCCAAGGAAACTGAATGCAGTTGGATGATGCCGGATGATACGGAAGGCAAGTACGGCAGAGGTTGGATGAGAATTATCCTCGTCGATGGATTGGACGGCAACCCAACAACCACCCAAATATATGAATTCCTTGCGAAGGACCAGTGGCTTGGCTTCCGCGCTCGCCAGATCTTAATCCTCTGGATTATTTCGTTTGGGGCCATCTAAAAGCAATTGTGTATGATACGCCAGTACATACCCGTAAGGAATAGATCCAAAGGATAAGACATGCTTGTGATGGCATAAAAAACAATCCTGTTCAAATAGCAGCTGAGGTTAATACACTAGTTTGTCGATGCCAAAAATGTATTGAGGCTGGAAGAATACACTTTGAACAATTATTGTAATTTTTTTAGTAGTTGATAAGTTTGTTGTAAATCTTGTACTAAGTAGTTGTTACTAAATTTATGTTTGAGATTATTGTGATTTTTTCTTAATACTAAGAACACTCTTTAAATAATATTTTTGACAATGATTTTCACAAACGTCAGTTTTTTTTTGACAGTGTCCCCGGAAGCACCGCAGCCTATAGACTTATTGTGCATTTCTCGAGGAGCACAAACATCCATGGTACTACAGTGGGATTCGAACCCACACCGACATAGCCGATCCAGACTGGTCGTCGTCTCCCAGCCACCTCGACTATCGCGGCGCACAAAACGTCAGTTTACACAAATCACTGAGTTTTGTTTTCATGGGTTGATATAATAATAATAATAATAATAATAATAATAATAATGGCATTTATTTCCAACAGGTAAGAAACCCAGTTACAGGAAATGCATAACATACAAAAAAAGAAATTACAATTCATATAACTTATACTTACTATACCTAATCATAACAAACTCACAAGGCTGTAAAAGGAAAAAAATACATAAAAATGAAAAACAAGAAAAAGTAACAAATATGATTATATCCAGATTACTCGTAGTTGTAAACAATGTTTTTTATTGTGTTCAATGACGCAAAATTGATGTCACAGTCGTTACAAATATTATTAAAACTAGCACATGCATTATATATAGGCGCTTTAAGTAAAATATTAGTTCTAGGCCTGTCACAATAAAAAGTTTGATTGTATCTTAAACCAGCACGCGGCACAAAAAATTTTATCTTACTGAGGAGACTATTACAATCTATATTATGGTGTAACAAATTATATAAAAATGAAATAACAGACCACATTCGCCGTACATGAAGAGAAGGCATGTTAAATCTGTGCAATAATAGTTGATTATTAATTCCCCTGGCAGGATAGATGTTATCTTCTTTAAAAGAAAGATATTTCAAAAAACGCCTCTGAACTGATTCTATATTGTCAATGTGGCACTGATAAATTGGAAACCAAATAATTGAACCATATTCAAGCTTATTTCTAACTAATGTATAATATAACATTTTAAAAGTGTTGACATTTTTAAAATTTTTACAATTTCTTAACATAAAACCTAAAGCCTTATTTGCATTACTAACTATGTTGTTAACATGCTCAACAAATGTAAAATTCGAATCGAAGAAGATGCCTAAATCCTTTACACAATCAGTTCTCGAAACTGTAATATCATTAATTGTATAGTCATACAAAAATATATCTTTTTTTCTACTAAATGATACTACGTAACATTTGTTGATGTTTAAAGTTAAACGGTTTGTTTGACACCACTTGCTAACATTGTTAGCTTGAGTTTGTAAATATACACAATCTTCCACATTCTCAATACGTGTATAAATTTTTAAATCGTCCGCAAAAATCATATTAAAGCAAGATATAGTATCAGATAAATCGTTGATAAACAAAAGAAACAACAAGGGTCCTAAATTCGAACCCTGCGGAACGCCAGATGCAACTCTAAATTTCGATGAACAAAATCCTTCACACTTTACAAACTGTTGTCTTTCAGTTAAATATGATTTTAGAAAACAAACAAAGTTATTTGACAGGCCAACACTGTCAAGCTTAGTAAGTAATATATTATGATCAACCTGGTCAAAAGCTTTGCTAAAATCCATATATATTACATCAGTCTGTCCCTGTTGATCAATATTCTCACAAATGTATTGAGAAATGCAGGCTAAGCTTGATACACATGAACGTTTATTAATGAAACCGTGTTGACTCTGAGATAACATATTTTTTGTTGAAGAATAAATATATTCATAAAGTATTATTTCTAAGAGCTTTGAAAAATTGCATAAAATTGAGACTGGTCTATAGTTAGATATCATCGATGGATCGTCTTTTTTTAATACCGGACATATGCGTGCTACTTTCCACACATCTGGATATATTCCTGTAGACAAAGATAAATTAAATATAAATAGCAATGGATCTATTAAGGCACGTCCACAGTCCTTCACAATGAAACTAGGTATAAAATCCGTACCAGAAGTTAGTTTATTCTTGAGTTTCTTCAGGGCATTATAAAAAACTACATCATTTATTACCGGTATATTAATAATATCACTAGAATTATGTGGCACATTAAAAGTTTCATAGTTAAGCTCCGGTGTTACATAAACACTGCGAAAATAATCTGCAAACCCATCAACAATAGCTTGAGAGTTATCATAATGATTATCATTAAGTTTCATTACACCTGGAATATTAGACCGCCCCTTTTTATTTTTTACAAATGACCAAAACTTAGAAGAATCGGACATAATAAGACGTTCAGAGTTATCCATAAAATCTTTATATGCCTGCTCAATTAATGCTTTAACTCTTCGTCTTAAATTAGTGAATTTACTATAGTAATAATAAGTATTAAACTTTTTATAATTTCTAAATGCAGACTCTTTAGCACGTATATCTGTTATAACTTCTTTAGTAAACCATGGTGGAAAACGACGGCTAGGAGTAATTTTTAAAGGGACAGATTGATCAAAAATACTATTTAGTATATTATAAAATACTTCACAAGCAACATTGACATTATCACACCGCAATACATCAGACCAGTCCGCATTCGCAATTAAATCATACATTAGAGGATAATTTGCCTTTCTAAAATTATATTCATTATTTAAACTTGAGTTATTATTATTAAACTGATCATAATGTTCCAAACCACATTTAAATATAATCTCTAAGGCAGGATGGTAAGCATCTTCTTTTACAATAGGTAAATTGTCTCTAGATACATTACAAGAAAAATTAGAAAAAACTAAATCAAGCAAGCGGCCCTGATTATTTGCAATGAAATTATATTGATACAAATTAAGCATTTCACTCAAACTACTCAACAATTTACATTTAGTATCATTTGTATATACTCCAAAACCCGGTACGTTGAAGTCACCTATAATAAGAATACTTTTTCCATATTGTACGCACAATGATACCAAATTTTCAACAAATAGATCAAAATTAAATAATGATATGCTCGGCGGAACATAAACAACAAATATATAGGCAACGAAGTAATTTTTAATGATTTTACACCCAACTATATCGATCATGGGCGTAGTAGATTTAATAGACGACACATCTATCATTTCAATATTTAAACAGTTTTTACAAGCGACCAGAACACCACCTCCTTTTAACGTATCAGTTAAGACCGAATTTCTGTCACATCTAAACACACTATAATTATTAGGAATGAACTCGCCATCACTAACGCCTGCACCCAGTCAAGTTTCAGTGAGACACAAAATGTCATAATCATTCGATGATATGGCATTGTAAACACCAGCTAATTTAGTATTAATTCCACGAACATTTTGGTAGTAACACAATGTTTGATCAGAATATCCGTAACTGGGCGAGACATTTAGTTTAAATTACGAACAATTTTTGGAATGCCGTTAAAATATTTTATTTTCACATCCTCACCCTGTTGCTTCCTTTCCATCAATTCCTTTTTTATTTTTTGAAAATAATCAATTTCCCTAGGAGTTTTATCTTGGCTTATAAATATGTGTTTAAAATTTTCAGATTCTTTTAATTTCCTAGATTTCATAAGAATTTCTTGGACCTGTTTTACATTATCAAGAATTACTTTAATAGGCCGAGGACGAGTATTCTGCGGGTTAAATCTTCCCAAACGTAGACACTGTATTGTTTCTGTTGGGACACTATTAGAGACACAGTTCAGTATTTTGGCTACATCATTCTTTTCCACAGACTGACGATCTGCTTTGTTTACAGTAGATGGTTGTTCATTGATACCAAATATAACCAGATTGCATTTTCTGCTGTTCCTATCATTAATCTCTTGGATAATTTCATCAATATTATAATTAGCATTATCAATATTACCAGTACTTTTAGCAGCTTTCAGTTCCTTCACTTCCTCTTGAAGCGCAATAATTGCAGCTCTTAACGAGTTAATATCACCACCAATATCTTCACACTTAGTGCAAGTCCAAGAGAGTGATTTTTTGCTGTTAATAGATCTGGTTTCACTCGAAGACATATTCACACAACCATGATAGTAAATACTTTTACAAATGCAGCAGGTTAAACAAAGATGTGGTTCGGTACGCCTACCACAGCATTTGCATTGTAAACCACTCATGATTATGGCAGAAAAGAAACCTCCACCACTGGTGATAAATCAGCCCGTAAAGAAATCACAAATAAACTACAACTTTTTTCGCTATTTGCCTTTTTTGTTCTTGGATATCCAGAGCAAGTACTTGCCTTAAATATTTGAATTTCATATATTATTGCATCAGTGCTCAAAGGAACACCAATTTAGCACTCACATCAAACATCATTTGTTTATATACAGTATGTATTAAACCATACAATATAAGAACAGCCAATTATCACACAAAACTATAAAAATAAACCGAGAGCAACCCAGACTTGTGAGTCGTTAAACGTTAAATGAAATTTACGCGGCTGGTGCTACACTGTCACCAATTTCTTTGAATATCTCAGAAACAAGACCAAACGTCGCAAAAAAAAACAGGAGACGAAAAAGTTTCGTTATGTAAGATCATAAGGAATTTTACTTAAATCGGATAAGTGGTTCAAAAGCTATGAGGGAAAAACGATAAAAAAAATCCTACTTCGACGCCCTCTATGTAGGAAACGATGCGTTTTAGGAAATAAGTTTATATCACAAATGAACATTATTTTAACCTGTTCTATCGATTCTTGAAGTTGTCAAGATTAAACCTGAATCACCCTGTATATATAACCAGTTTCGATTGGATACTTTTTATTATACACAGCTGTACAAGAATTTGAGATGCTAACGAAGTGACATACTTCAGTAATGCTGATATAATAGTTAATCAACCGCCCCATTAATAGCACGTATTCCATCGTGTCGAGACGAACAAACAACTTCATTAGTAAATTCTGGGTTGTATACTAAATTACACAACAAGCTCGAATAGTGTTATAATGCTCTAGAGACGACCCCTCGTAATTTCAGATTGGAATCTTAAATATTAACGTCCTAAAACACGAATATAAGGGCAATGCAGATACATAGCCTATAAGTAAGAAGGGGCGGTGTATTGATGCCATTAAACAATGATACTTTTATTCATATCCCCGCAAGATTTATTTATTATCAGAAGTAGTATACAGGGTGTAAACAAACATTCCTTAGTTGCAAACAAATGCAGTTTACAAAATTTTGGAATGGTTCAGCAGAACTGGATATAGACTCAATAAAATTTGATTTTAAACATTATTTTATATACTGGATGTCTTTTAAATAAAGTATATATCTACAACAGAATATTTATTTCTCCAGTTAATGTTCACTTAGATATTACCCCTTCTTATATTTTCAAGATTTCTAGCTGCAGCAATATGTCTCACAAGACTATTTTTAAATCTTGTCTTATCTTGTCTTATCTTGTCTTGTATTGTCTTGTCTTGCGGGATCAAGAAAAACCAAAATAAGATGCCAACAGTACAGATAACAATATATATTAATGTGAGAGTTTAGTTGATCTCAGAAGGAAATAGACGAGACAAATTATGTTATATTATAGTATAATCAGTGTTTTTCAGCAAAAATTAACTTATTGATTTTATTATTATTGCATATTTAAGATAATATTAGTACAGGAAATTTTTCTTCTAATAGTTTATAAAAAAAAAACGCACTTTGTCATTTTTAATATTAAGACTCAGTTCCCGGTTTAATGGTGTGCCTCAGGGACCCATATTAGGTACCAATTTCTTCTGAGTGATGCAAGCGTTAACTGCGGTTATCAAAATTGGCCACTGATTATGCAGTTTTTTCTGCATCCTTTTTTCTGACATAGCAAAGCTATTACATTTAATTTGTAGCACTTTATATAATAAACTATTAAGGATTTCGTACTTTATAGTACTTATTTACATAAAACAATAATTACACTTTCACTTTTACACGCTGATTCGCTTTCGCTGACTCAAATCTTTGTATATGGCTAATAATTTTGACTTCATGGTAACGTCCACAGTTCCATTTCCATTTTAGTATATTTCCTGTCTTTAATTAACATTTATAAACCCTACAAAACAAAGAAGGACACAACGATACCAAACGTTAGTTAAGACAAACCTAGACTATTACATGAAAACCTAACCTAATTCTCGCGCGCTAGCCTGTGACGTCACAGAGCATTTCGCGTGTTCAAACGAATATTGATATTTCTTTTTTGGGTTTTCCTCATAAAATGGCTATTTTTAACAATTTTTTGACGTTTATACAGAATTAATTTTTTGTGGACATCCTATGTCAACTCTTGAATTTTGTTATACTTTTCTCCATCCTGTATAATAAATGGCTTAATCTATCGCCAAGGACCTTTGGAATGGTTTTCTGTTTCATTTCTCATGTTACGTAATAAAAACAAATCGGCAACTGTGCGAGAACCTCTAGAAAAAGTAGATTAGACTTTCATTTCGCGCAATTTATTCACTAGCGAAAACATTTTCGGGGAGAGTAAATTACTTTCTGGGTCCACATTCGGCCGTTCCTCCTAAACTCGATTTATTACACTTGTGATGGATCCAACGTCCCGCTCATCCAGATATTTGGTCATTTATTAGCCTATTCTGTGTGTCCTGACGTACAGCTATTTTTCATGATACATATTTCGACCTATAAGTATGCGGGGCCGCTAGTTATTCTTGTTTACGACACCCTTTTTCTCTGATGTGACTATTACTGCTCTTAGTTATATAAAAATAACATTTTTACGACTTTATTTACATCATATTTCACAGCTACTCAGTTCCAGATATATGTAACTGCTTGAGAGTTACTGAGTTACTAACTTTTAGATTCCTGGTTGCACCATCTGAAACTACTATCAGTGAGATAAAAATGTTGACATCTAGCGATGGTGCCGTTGTTAATAAAACATATCTAATTAACCATACCCTTTTTATATATTTTTAGGTATTAATAATATTGTGTGAAACTAACTACTCAGTGGACAAAAGCCCCAACCTGCGTTGAATTACACCCACAATATCTACCCATATATTCCTTTTTATTAGCTTTTGTAACATTTTTTTACTGTTTTAGAAAGGTATTTTAAGCTAATATAAATCAAATCTTCTACAATTCCTATCAATGAAGTCATATGTATGTTCTCTGATACCAAACATCTAGGTATGCTAATGAACAATTCCACAGACAAAGCTCTATTCAATAATTATCTAAAGAAAATAATCTAATTTACTCACTCTATAAAAATCTAACTTCACTTTTTTGGCAGTGGTAACACGACAAATTCAACCACAATAGATGAGATCTGACCTATTTCTGCATTTTTAGGATTGCTTCTTCAGGTGGTCTCCTTTAAGTTGAATCAAATATCTAACTATAAAAATTATTATAAAAATTAAAATTATTAGAAGTTAAATATCGACAATGACAAAAAAGTGACATCCTGTCAATGAATTAAATATGACAATACCTACTTGAAAAATGTTCACCTTTTATCTAAAAGTTTTTATATATTTTTAGGTATTAATAATATTGTGTGAAACTAACTACTCAGTGGACAAAAGCCCCAACCTGCGTTGAATTACACCCACAATATCTACCCATATATACCTTATTATTAGCTTTTGTAACATTTTTTTACAGTAAAAAAAGAGACCACCTGAAGAAGCAATCCTAAAAATGCAGAAATAGGTCAGATCTCATCTATTGTGGTTGAATTTGTCGTGTTACCACTGCCAAAAAAGTGAAGTTAGATTTTTATAGAGTGAGTAAATTAGATTATTTTCTTTAGATAATTATTGAATAGAGCTTTGTCTGTGGAATTGTTCATTAGCATACCTAGATGTTTGGTATCAGAAACATACATATGACTTCATTGATAGGAATTGTAGAAGATTTGATTTATATTAGCTTAAAATACCTTTCTAAAACAGTAAAAAAATAACCATACCGTCACTACACAATTGAATAATATTACTTTAAATTTTACTGTGGAACTAAATTTTATAAAGCACATCACAGCACTAAACAAATTCTGGTTTAATTGCAGTAAAAACCACCTTACGCAGAAAGCCATCCACCGCATTAGAAACACCTTTTCGTAAAATCGTTGCATAATGATGACTTAGATTCTGATATCAGTATCGTTTTTTACGCACATGTGTGTGTAAAATAAAATTATTTATTTATTATAAATAGTAATAACACAATCTTTCAAATCGGATAACTAGACATTAGGTGAACATATATTTTTTTCTTCACTTCGTATAACTTCAATATTGGAAGACACCTGCATCCCGGTGCTGCTTGTGCACTGAGTTTTTGGAACGAAAGAGGCATTTTCTTTCTCCCCGAGAATTTTCCTTGCTATCGCCTGCTTATTTTGTATGGAATTTTCTGTGTATCCCTTTGTCACAAAAGTCGAACTTCTCTTCTGTCTCTTGAGCATCGATATGTTGGTTCCTGCATCTGCAAGGAAGGTTGCAGAACATAGTGTAAAGCAGTGCCCAGTATATTCAGCAACATTGGGTAATCTAAGAAATTCGGCTTTTCTTCTTTTTAGGAATTGACCCTATTGTCACGGGTTTCTCAACCCGACTTTTTCCACTGCCAGAAAAACAAACAGTTAATTAATCACCTATCTTTATTAACTACTCTATACACTACTGATTACTAATTACAACTCAACTAAACACTATTTCACTTTAAAACTCCAGGAAATTTTCAACTAAACACTCCAATTTAAGACTGTAATTCAAGACTGACTAACTCGACCGTTTATTCTTTTATAGACCAAACGAATATTCCAAGTATTTTCTAGATCCATTTTCCGAACGACTCTTGAATGCTTCTCGTCGATTCCCAATATTTCCAGTCGCGCCCCGATACACGGCATTATTTGTTTGTTTTTCCAGAATGGCGTAGGGGCGATCGGGGCAATCTAGCGTTTTGCGATACCACAGTCATCGAATTAGGTGCGACTGGGGCAAATTCTGTGACACTATGTTATTTATACTCACTGACCGTGTAGTACATTTTGAATTCATGTACGTGATAAAAAATCGGATGTAATCAATGGTAGATGTACATAGACTTGTATATTTGCGAAAATTTTCCAAAAATTGACTCCTTCTCTATCTCCCTCTGGTACTGGAAATAATCTAAACTTAGCATCTTCAATGTTCTCTGTACGTAAAAGTTAATTCTCTCCAGCAGGCTCCAATTATACCAACAATCAAGACAACTTTTTGGAATAAGCACTTTTTATCATCTCGCTCTTTGATAAACCTTTCAACCTGTTCTTTGCAAAATATTCTGGATTTTCTGGGACCATAACCACTTGATTATCTTTTGAGGGAAGCTTTCTTTTGAGGCTGCAGATCTTAAAGACAACTGGGACAAGTACGCTGGAATAACTTTCTCCGAAATATTACATGCCGCGACACACTAAATATCAACTTTTGTTTTGTTTTTTAATACATTTTCTTCAATTTCTGAGGATTCAATGTACATAAGGCAGCTTCCGCCTTATTTTCTATTTTAGAATTTTCAGTTACTAGAATTTGCGTCACACATACTTTTATTAAGTTTTATGAAGATTTGATACCGAGTTTAATTATTGGGGTTTAATGTTCACAAACGTTCACAGATTTCACAATTTTTTAAAATGTTTGTGTAGTCTGTTTATTTTTTGCTCATCTACCACCCCGCATAGCACTATTTATTTGATTTAAAAAAAATCAGATTAGTATGCTTGGCAAACTGACAAATATTTAAAGTTATAGTACCCTTTAACTAAACAAAAACTATAATAATTAATTTATGTATAAATAAAATGATATCATATTTATTAAAATAAAATATTTTTGTATAATTTATATTAAGACAAAATATTACCGACACAATAATTGTTTGAAACATTGTTCGTATTTTTTTTTGTTTCTGTATCTTTCATCTGTTTAGTATTTCTCTTTATTATATCTTGCATATTATTTGCTTGATTTTTTACTGTACATTTTCTTTGTATTTGTTAGACATTATTTCTTTTATTTGAATTTACTAACGACATTCCTGGTGGTAAGCTACACCATTTTTAGCGTACATGTGACTAAATAATTGAGAATTTCCCATTCTCCTCCTTCTCTTTTAAAAATTTAAATACCTCAAGCAGAATTATTTGTGTCTCTCAGGAGCGCAGCATCATCTCCCTTAGGTACTTATTTACACTTACATACCTACGTTTCTCGAGAATAAGTACATTTTACTTAGTTAATATGTATGTAAAAATTATTGCCTCTGCAAAATACATGTAGTTCTGAAAATGTTTGAGATATTCTTGAAGGAACTGTATCGACAATATTATATACTTAGAAACCCTTTTTTATTATATTTTATATGATAGAAATGATGGCAATTTTTCTTTCTGTAAATCCTTCCAATTGGCACCTTTCCTAAGGGTACGTTGAAACCAGCTGAAATCCGACGAAAGTGACCGAAGTATCAAAACTGGACTTCAGGCAACTCAACATGTCTGCTATATTAAATTCTTGACGTAAACTTCCCAGTTTAGTTTTTCATTTATATGAATATTGCTACCTCACCGACAGAAATTCTTATAAAATTGTGGTTTCAGTTGCATAATACTAAAATAACATGATATAAAATATTTATTGCATCAGATATATGTTAACTGTACCCGTTTCGAAACAGTAGAAAGTGACTAATTCGCAGCACTTGAATGAGTACGAGAGGTTGCGTGGCACAAGATTCCATAGGCGTACCACTTGAGAAGTGTTCAAATAACACAAAATTACTAAAAATAAGTTGACGTTGACACTTTAACAGTTTACATTAAAAAGCTTTTATCTTGTGCTATCCTCTCCACAACTGTAGAATGCCGCCATGTTAGACGGCGATGCCCATACCACCCACTCAACCTACCTGATGCGCACTCTGCGGATACCACACATTAACACTTATAACAATGTGCCGTGCATACACACTAGTCAGTACAGATTACTAGCAGTCACTATAATACACACATTAACATTTACTATAAATACTAACTACACTTATCGTCTTCGGTACGGCATTCATTTATTTATGTTTTATCAAAGTGTCATATATCTTCGATGCAGATATTGATCTTCTAATATTTGTTTTAAATAGTTACTTCATCATATGACTAATTTCCGTTTTGGGAATTGTATGTTCTTCTTTGTCACTCTTTATTGCACGATATGCACTACTCACGAACACTTTATTTTTATGATATTTCAATCGCATCACTTACACTCATATTTTGATCTCGTACCCTAATCCCTACATGCAAGTTTTTTATCATCCGTTTATGATTTTGGGAATACGCTGTAGAGCTTCATTTATTTTCCATTATTAAGAACATAACATCACTAATAAATTAATTACAATCAGAATTAAATTAGCAGAAAGATATATTCGAACTTTACATACGCACCATGGCAGCTGTGTGAATAGGTGAATCCGTCACAGCGTCATTACCAATAGAAACCAGCATCAGCATTCTGATATGCGTATTTGCTACAGCAGAAGCTGTGTAATCAGGTCTGTTATGCGAGGTATGCGGTACACACAATTTTATACGAAGAATTTACAGACAACTTGTATTTCTTCTCTTTGTGTTGACTGCTGAGTCTACTATATTTGGAACCCGACTATCAGTTCGGGGGAACAATTTTACTATATATGTGTTCCAAATTGTTAATAGACTATCGAATCAATAGATGGCATTGAGTAGTTGGGTTTGCAAATATGACTTATTTAGTTACTCATATGGGTTTGCCTATATATGTGGCACAGTCCCACAGCAGAATTAATTGATATCCGTTCCCTAACTAAACTTGTTAATTTGCCAGTTAGGACATAATATATTAACGGTAATGGAAATGGCATTCTTAACCATAACATAAATTTGAAATCGATTTTGGCGCCGCTCATTAATTACTCTTACTGATGTAGGTAATTATTTGCCAGTGTATTTGGTGTTGCCTACTATACAGGGTGGTCTTGCTATAGTTTCTACCTAGAAATTGAAAGAAATAAATGATATTAACATAACATAAAAGTATCAGCGTCGAGTTTATGATAGCGTAACTTATATAACCAATGGTATCAGACAAGCTGAGCATTGATTATTTCCATCACTATTTATACTCGATCTGAATTTGATCAAATATGGTTTCGTCCAGGCGCATGCACCATTTTATAGTATGTTGTAAATAAAAGAAGTAAGGTATAAATTTCCATGTTTAATAATAAACAACAACAATAAACTCTCACTGAATTTGAGTAAGGGTCATATTATGTCATTTGATCGAAAGAATATAATGTTATAATGCTATAATTGTAACATTAATCACCTGTGAATTCATTTGATAAAAAACTAACATTTTCGATTCATATCAATAACATAGTATCCGAGGCTACCAAAATGTTGTTTCTTAATTAGAAACTAGAAAATTTGCATCTATTCAAGTAAACTGGAACATTGTAGCACTAATTGAAATCAAAATCACGATAATATATTACTTGTGGAAATTTAAAGTTCCTATGTTACAAAACTATACAAAATAAAGCAAATTCAGAAAGAGCTGTCATACAATCTCACGATTTAAACATAATACTGTTTCTTTAAAATGTTTGGTATAAACCGTTCTTTTTTAATAATCCTAGGATTTAAATTTAAGTATCAAAAATTAAAATTGTAAGTAAAACTTAATAAACGTCTTTCTCGTCGATATATTTTGTTATAAAACAGATAAATTTTTAATTAAAAACAGTTTAATGGGCTAGTACTTTTGTATTTTTATATATTGGGAAAAATTGGGAATAGATACATCATGAAAATTTGAAGCGATATCGTAAAAGAAGTTTTTGTAAATCCTTATAATTTCCAAGAAAACAAAATATTGAAATTGTAGTATTTTCAGCCTTTACATCGCTGGGCTATACTTATAATGTAGTATCTAAAGTCATCGGAATCCGAGTAGGTACTGAAATCCGATTGTGGGCTTAACGTTTTGCGATAGTGTTTACATTAGTTTTTCTAGTGTCAAAAATGACTTCCGTATATAGCAACTCAGAATTAATTGTTTTAATTTATGGCGAAATAAGACAAAATGCTTTAGCAACTTCATGTACCAAATGCAGTTACTTTTACCGCGGTAGTGCAACGCGGATGTGACAAGGGAAATTTGCGATAGAATCGTGAAAGAGATAAAAGTCTATGACGTGGCTGAGGAACACATTGTTACCTAATTTTTGACTTTATTTGCGGTGGGAACAGTTAGGTATGCGCCGACTAGATTTCTCAGTGGAGTCGGCACAGGTTCTTTATTGATTATAATATATAAACACATATATATTATATAAGATTAGGTTATTGCTTTTTTTTCAGTACAGGGCGCCAAGTGGTTTAAAATCTACATACCCAGCAATTATATGAACCACTAAATCTACAGCAAAGATGAAAGAAAATAACTTCACATAGGTTTTATAAGAATATTTACTACACCAATTGAGTCAGCATTTACAGGGCAGATTTTATTTTTCGCTTAATTTTGGGGCTTATATCTAAACAGAAAATTCAACATTTACTGACTGCAGTCGCAACACAAAATTTAAAACATATTCCTTAACTAATATCTACCACTTATTACCTAAATTACAGGAATGCGATTAATCTTTATGGGAGTGAAATGTGGAAATATTTATCTATATGAATACTCAATAAAGTCTTTAAATTGACAATTTGGGCATAAAATTTTTGTGCCTAGAACAGCACTGGTATTTCGGTTGTATATAAAAAAAATATATTAAAGTGCTTCCGCACTCGAAATTAGAGCAACAATTAAAATATACACTATGTGGTACTCATCCAGTAATTATCCATGGTTGTGGATTTTCCAGGATATCTGTATAATGGGCACCACTGCCGGTGGCGTGTGGTTCAGGGCTTCACCCGGTATATAAATTCAATACTGTCGAGGTAGGGATAATTCCACTTAAAAAAATGATATGAGTAAACCTCAAAACGCCTAAAAAAATAATAGAAAGACATCGTTACTTAGATATATGGTTTTAGCAATAATAATCAAATCAAAAGATAAGCTCACCTCGGTTGCAAAATACCCCCTATGCAATACCCGAAGGCGTCTTTTCTACTGTTTTCCTGCGGAGACTAACAGAATTCTATCCCATTGATGGATACTAGACCATTTAAACATAAACGTATTCATCTACCATAAAATTAGCCTTTAGTGTGTCGAACTAGTGATATATCCGATATACGAAATTATTTCAAAATTTCACTAGCCACCATATTCATAAGTCTCAACGCACGCTAAAGATTTTCGCTATCAACCGTTCCACCTTACTTTTTCTCCTACTTTTTAATCCCGCAAAAAGATTCGCCTACTTATAATTTGTACCTAAACTAATAGATGTCTCCATCGGTATTAAAATTACGAATTTAATTAAACTAAAATAAAATAGAACTATTTTATCATTATTTAATAACTAATTTTATTTAAAACGTATCAACATTTTCGAAATTGTTAAAAAGAATCCCCGAATAAATACCAGGCAAATCGTTCAACAAGTTCAAAGAATGTCCCAATTAACAGTATGGCGTATTATACACGAGGCTGTATTATACGAATAACTTACGAGTTCAAAACGGACAAGAACCCGAGACATTTGTGTTAGTTCGTAGGAAGTGGGTAAGACGGGTTCAAATGTGTTTACATGTCAGTGGACAAAATTTTTAACAACTGTAACAACAGATATGTCAAATTATTTTATTAATTAAAACCATAAATTAATTTTATTAATTAATTATGACAATAGCGACAAAAGCAGTTGAATTTGCTGATAGAAAATAGGTGTTATAAACTATACTATAAACTATATACAGGGTTAACTATGACTAAGTACAAATATTTTAAGAGGGGATAGAAAAAATAAGAATTAACAGAATTTCCTTTCAAAAAATTTCCAAACTTATTTATAAAGCGAAAAAAAAATTTTTTCGATATTATATTAAATCCTTATTTAACGCCGCCAATGCGAGAATCAGAATATGCAACCAGCAAGCTACCGTCATGCAACAGTCGGCCACAGCCGGCAGTCGGTCCAGTCGAGTCGGTTAGCTGTCATGTTATAATTTAATTCCTGTGTTTACGTTGTAGCTTTGTGCTCTTCTTCAGTTTTTAGTGCCTTATTTTAATTTAAAACGTTTTACAGTTAATAAATAAAGGAATATGTGTCGAGTACAGATATTTTCCCACAATATAGTTCGCCGGTTTGTTTGTTAAACGTTTTCTGTTATCTATTAGAACCTACCTACCACCCCTTTCTTCGATTTTGTTATAATACATAGGCATTGTATCTAACAACTGTACCTACGGGAAGTGTTTTTATCGGTAGTGAGCGAAAATGTAGTTTTACCAGTTTGTAACCAAATAATGAAAAACGAATGCAAAATACTGGAGCTAACTGGATTAACTGTTACCTACCTATCAGGTATTATTACTAATAAGAATGTTAATTTTTGTCGTTTCTGCATTTAGAAATACTGCAAACGACCACATGGTAGTTGTTGATAGATGTAATGCCAACTGTGTGTCTAAGCCATAAGCCATCTCAGTCTATACTCATCATAGGCGCCGACTTTCCGTAGGAAAAAAGGGTTTTGCCCCATTTTTTAAATATCGAGCTAAAATTCTGGAATAACTTTTTTATTGTCTTTTAGGGCTCCATGAGCACGTGGTTAAAATTTTTGTACTTAGTCATAGTTAACCCTGTATTCTAAATCATAATGATCATAATAGAAATGTGGAGGTATTTTACGGCGTCTTAAATTTAATAAAAAATCAGTTTGTACCTCGAAAACGTATCAGCAAAAATTATTCATATCAAACTATAAAAGTACTTAAAAATAAAAGTAAATCACATAAAAAATGGAAAAGCTTTCTAAACCTGAATGATTATAATAGGTTTAAATGTTTAAGAGCACAAGCTAAAGTCCTTATTAAAAAATATTATAATAATTAGATTTTACATATGGAAAATGAATTGTTAGTAAATCCTAAGCAGTTTTGACATTTCATTGATAATAAAAAACAGTATTGTAAAATTCCACATGAAATGTTTTTAGGTGACACGTTAGCTAAAAGTCCCTTAGACGTCTGTAACTTATTTTCTACATTTTTTCAATCGGTTTTTGTACAAAATGACGTCACTGCTAGCAACTTAAATCATGATAGCTCGTCTTTTCAAAATAATTTCTTCAACTTTCAGAAGAGGAGGTATTAAATGCTTTAAGGAATGTAGATTCCATTAAGAGTTCTGGTCCCGATCGTATACCTAGCCTTTTTCTGAAAAATTGTTATTTCGCCTTATCTGTTCCTCTAGCTTTAATTTTTAACCATTCACTTTTTTTAGGAGTATTTCCAAATTCTTAGAAAGTTAGTACTATTGCTCCTATAAACACTCCAATTCAAGACTGTAATTCAAGACTGAGTAACTCCGCCGTTTATTCTTCCTTTATAGACCAAACGAATATTCCAGATATTTTCTAGCATCTCTAGATCCATGTCTCGAACGATTCTCGTCGATTCTCAATTTCTCCAGTTGCGCCTCGATACACGGCATTATTTGTTTGTTTATCACAATCGCGTAGGGGTGATCGGGGCAATCTAGCGTTTCGCGACACCACAGTCGTCGAATTGGGTGCGAGCGGGGCAAATTCTGTGACAATAAGTCAATTAAATAATTATATTATGCTTATGTGTGTAGTAAAATAAATTTTGCGTCTTCGGTTTGGAATCCACAATACAACATTTATATAAATCGCTTAGAAGCCCATTTCATAATTGAAAATAGTTATTACAATGGAGCTAGGAAATAATTTAGGCTTATATCATTGGAGAAACGTCGGATCTTGAATGATATATTAATTTTATATAAATTGTTGAATAATAAACGCAACTGTCCAGATCTTTTATCTTCAACACATTTTAATGTGCCCACCCATGGTACGCGGCATTATGATCTTTTCTATTTACCATTTAGAAGAACAAATTGTACTAGTAATTCCCTTATACATAGAATAATACATTCGTCCAACAGGTTCTGTTCTGATATTGATTTTTTTGCGGGTTCTGATGAATCACTCAAGTCTTTGTTAACTGATTTATTTTTAAGCTTATGATTTGTCTTCTTCAATTTATAATTGTAATTGTGCTTTTTAATCACTATGGTGTTTATGTTTGTTAATGTTAGTTGTGGATACTCTTCATGGGCTAATTCCGTTTGTGTCCCTAAAGTTTAACTAAATAAACAAATATAGACGATTCTAGCTAAGAAACATACGTCTAATAATCTATATTCCTGTCAAGTTGAGCTATGTGCAGAATATCGAGTTTAATTTGCCACGTTGCCGTCTTACAAAGTACTAGTTGTGACATCACAGAAACTATTTATCTAATTTTTAGCGTTATAAATAGCCGAGAAAATAAAGTGGCACATAATTAGCACGTCCATCTAGACTGAGTCTTTTTAAAATTTTGTAGGTGATTTTAAATCAGGTTCTGTGTTTCTTTTGATTTCTGAATTGGTCTTGTTTTGTGTACTTTTCGGATTTTTAATTGTTAGTTTTGTTTGTTATAGTTATTTTTGTAGTATACACGTAAGTGTGTCCATTATTTTTGTAATTCATATACGTATGGAAGAATTTAAAATAAACATGACATTTGTATTAATTTTGCGGTTATTTTATTGTGCATTAAATACTCCACAGTATCAAAACTAATAATGCAAATATTTAAAATAGCAAAAAATTAAAATTCATGATGAGAGACTCACAACAGCTGTTATTTGAATATACTCGAGTTGACACCTTATCGGACACGTCCGTAATAGATTTTTCTGTTGCCTTCTCCGAATGTTGAGTTCCGCGGCAGGCAATCTTCCCAGCGTATTCGCCATTTTATATTATATTGTAAATGTGAAGGATCATTTCCATTTCCGATAGGATTCCGTAATAGCTTTTTTACCCGCAGCGAAGTGCCTTTGGGCCCGTGTTTCACGGAATCTGTAGTTAGCTTCTAGATCGCTGAAAGGGTAGAAAATTACTTTGTTACTGGAGATCCGGCCGAAAAACGCGAATAAAAAGGGGAAAATGAAATTCTGGTTTCGCTGTACGTAACAGGCAGTTCCATCAAATATGTTGCCCGGAAATAATGTTGCTTGCGGTATGTAAAACGCCTTTTTATTTTCCGAACTTACAGCAAAAAGGTTGTAGAAACGTGATCGTTATTTATTTACATCAGAAAATAACACAATACGCTGTTGTAAGGTTCAAAAGGTTCAAATTATATTCACATACTGCTACTAACTTATTTATTTTAGTATATCTACAAGTATTACAAGGATATATCAGTTTTAAAATACACTTTGCAACCAAACTATATACAGGATGTCAAGTAAATAATGGTCCAAATTTCAGGGATTATAAGTATCTTTGTATTAGGTATACGTTGTTACACTTACAAACTCAAAAATGAGTAATTCAAAGTTGAATTTCAGGTACAAATAAAATTTTACTATGATAAACGCGCCTGCATTGTAATAAAAAATAAAGATACTATTTTCGTTCACAAAGAAACTAAAAATTTAAATACATACATATTCGCTGCTAAAAAATATCCCCAGTTCGAAGTTCCATATAATAAAAACTCTTATTTTCAATGAGCAACGGAAGTTATTTTCATAAAAAAATTAACGTAAAAAATGTTTTCTAGATGGACGCTGAAAAGCAATTGGAATTAAATGAAAAACATGTCGCTGAAATAATAAAACAGTTTGGTCACTTCAAAACCATTTAAAATACTTTAATGTTATATAAAAGCGAAACATAAGAGCATTATGTTTTGTAGAAAATCGTTTGCTCGTGTTAACTTTTAAGAAACAGTTTTGCTTTATTGCTGCGCAAAAATATTTTAATACAGCATTTATGAAATAAATGCTGTAATTATACAGCTAAACAGCTTTCTGAAACTAAAGTACTGTATAAGCAGTGGCGCAAGAACTTTTTTTAAGTAATTTAAATAACTTGTATCAAATACTTTTATTTTTGCTGTAAGGATCTTCTCAAATAATTCTCTTGCGACCATACAAAATTGATTTATAACGCTTTATAATCAGTCGTGTAGATTGCTACTACAGACATTATACAGTAAAATAATCTCCTGAAGCTAAAATACTGTATAAGTGTAGACACAAGAACGTTCTGAAAATAGTTTAAATAATTTCTATAAAACGATTTTCTTATAGCAAAATAGCATCTGTTAACAAAAAAGTCTCAAATGGCACAATATTCGCACATAGCATAATTCGCACAGGGGGTGGGGGTTTTGAGATGACAAAAATTATTATCTACTAAAGGGCGCCGTGTGCAGTCTTTCTTGTGTTAATAATCGTCCCATTTTTTTGTGATTCGATGTGTACTAATATTGGATTCGTTGTGGTAATCCTAGAAGTATTATCATTTAAAAAACCATTTATTACTTTAAGTTAACCATTTATTAGAAAATGTCCGATTCACCATAGTCGGTCTAAGTTAACTCATTTAATAAATAATAGTACAGAATATATAATTTTTAAGTAAATGTTCGAAATGCCTACCATGAACTTCAATATATTTCCTACATCATTTAATAAAATTTCTGCTTATTGCTAAAAAGACTGGTTGAAACTACATATTTTGACGGATATTCAAGGAAACATCTTCTAAGAAACCGAGCAGACTATTTGTGAGAAAATTTAAATATTTTCTTCATTTAATTAAGATGGCAATTCAAAGCGGCCGATGAGGTAGTCATTTACTACACCAAATAATTACCTAAAATCGATTTTCTTCTCACCACATATGCCAATTTCTTATGCTAATTATTCCCTTTCTAGCAAATATAGCTTTGTCTGTGAATAAAACAATCAGATATGATGGATTGTGCATTTACATTCATAGCATCATCTTCAAATCAAAAAATTATCCTACGTAAATAATCACCTGGTAAAAAATTTTGTACTGAGGTGCAGTGGAATAGGTGTAAACATTGCTTGTGTAACACTGCAGATGTGTTTACATGAATTACTTTAACCATTCTAGATATACCACCAATGCTAAGGGTGCAATTATTTTCATTCAGATTTGGAATTACTTCTTCTTGTTGAGTACACTGTAAAAAATAATTACAGTCAAAATAAATGGCAATTTATTTACCACTCATTGTAAATTTATTTTGTGGTGTAATTTTAGGTTTTGCAATTGTAATATTACTTTGTGATTTTACAATACAAAAAGCATTTTTACAATGTAACTTCCACAAGTACTTGTAAAATTGCAAAGTAACTTTACAGGTAGTTGTATAGTTACATTGTAATAATACATTTTATATTATGACTACAATGTAATTTTTTTTATTTATTGTACAGGATGGTCCAATTTGGGCACTTAGGTATAGAAGGTTTCTTCTATTTTCCGAAAGGACAGAAAAAAGTAGCCAAGATATTTAGATCTTAATTTTTGAGAAAAGTTGAATAGCGAGAATCAGATTTCAATATTTTGATTTGTTTTAGAGATACCTACATAATATTTTTAAATTTTGGTCATTTTCTGTGGTAACTTTTCTACTTATTATATTAATATTTATACATTGTAAATACATTTTTTCTCTATGTGCAGTATCTAGTGGTTTGAGGAATATTTTTTTATAACTTCTAGTTTTCTGCTGCTATAACAAACATATATATGTTTTAATGAAACATCATACGTATGTAATATAGAGCATCATAGAAACGGCCTAAAATTTAAAAAAATGCTATATCAAAACTAATCAAGATATCGAAATGAAATTTTCTTTATTCAATTTTTCTCAACAATTTCCGTGATATTTGGACTATATTTTCGGAGAATAAAAGAAACCTCCTAAAAGTGTCGAAACTGACCTAACCCGTACACAAGACATCTTGTTTACAACATTCGAATTCACTAACAGTGCTTTGACATAGACACTTAAAAAAAATCTGAATAGTAATTCGTTTATACCTAATAGATCCTAATAGATCCTAATAGATACCTATTAGATTAATATGCCTACAAAACATATAACAATGTAAAAATATATTCATAGAAGTATTTTATAATATTCAAGCGAAATCTATGATTTTATACTAACTATTACAAAGTAATTTACAAAGTAATATTAATTATATAAATAGATAAGTAGGTACCCAGAACTTAAATCATGCTAATCCTCCAGAAGCCCTTGTTCTTCAATTATGTATAAAATATAATTCTAATAGAAAATAATATAGTTTCATATATTATGTAAGATGAACAAAAAACAGTGGGGTACCCAATTTTTGTAGATGCAATGTTTCTTTGTTTCAATAATTATGATAACTTACATCCTAATACCTATTACTTCTTAATCTCATTGAGGTTATGTTTAAACAAGCACTAGACAAAACTATTTATAGTACTTACTAACAACACTTACTTATCACTCTAGATATGTTAATATTGCTAGTCACTACTCACTAAATTAATTATGTTAAGTACCTAGGTCCTAGGTACACGCTGCATTCATCGAAATTAAGCAAGAAATAATGAAGGCGTCACCACCCAACGCTCTCAACGATTTGTGGTATGGTGCGTTTTAAAATTAGTAGTACCTTCACACACACACATTAGGCATATTTTTACAGTCAGTTATATAATAAATTTGGTATAGTAATTTGGTACATTGTTAATTGTAAATGTCACAATATATTCTATAAATGCACAAATTATTTTATAATTACATAGGAAGTTTACGGTTTTATTGTATATTGGCAGTTTTCTTGCAAGTGTCAGTGTAATATCATCATTATTTTTAGAATTATTTTAAGACAATTATAAACATATTCTTATAAAGTAAAGTTACTGGCCTTTTTTCAGTGTACGGTTAACTGAACGACCGTGGTGATTTTTAGGACGGAAGCTGCCTTAGTCTTACAAATAATCTAGAAAATAATCGCCTATCTGGTTGTCTGCGATTTGGGTAAGAAATAGCGTACCTTCTAGTTACTGCGTGTACAAAAAAATTCTTTTGTTAGTAGAGAGAAAAGAAATTATATCCCGGCATCGTTAATCAAGAGAAATTAACAAAGGAATGCTGTTTGATATTTGTTACTGTCTACTGACAATCAGTCGTCAAACATTTACATATTTTTTATAGCTCACCATAGCAATTATTAGGTCCTACTTGACATGCAACTCTAACTGAGAATGCGTTTTCTCCTAAACGGTTGTTTCATAGTAATAAAAGAGGTATGGTTTTTTAATGATAATACTTCTAGAATTACCACAACGAGTTCGATATTTGCACACTTCGATTGTCATAATAGTTTACGTCGATTTTGGACTGATATATTTTATCATTAGCACGTTACTGACAAGATAAGAAAAACTGTTTAATTCTTTTACGAAAACTGTTCACAGATAGAATCTTTAGTTCATCATTAAGGCTATTATAAATTTTAATAGAGTTGTAAGTAAATGATCTTGTAAATAATCTTGTAAATACCGCCGTGGAGTACCGTGGGGGAGATAATTTAAAATTATATCTAGTTTGAACTGGGCGAGTCTCACACATGAAAATAAACTTATTTTGAAGATAAGAAGGAGTAGAAGATTGAAACAAACGATGCACAAATACAGACATATGGTACTTAAAAACATTTTCAATATTAAGCTAATGCAACTTCTTTATTTTACAATGTACATGGAACTATTACAAATACAATTTTATAAAGATAAAATCAAAAAGGGTAGTTCAAAATTGATTTAAAAATAAGCTTCTGTACGGCACTGGAAACTGGTGTTATAACAACAAAATTTTGGAACCGTTTGACTCAGCTTCTACGAACTAACAAAATGTTTCAACTTTTTGTCCGTTCTGAACTCGTTTTGAAGTTATTAGCAGCAGTTATGATATATTTACGTAAATCATCAATAGTGTCTACTAGTGCGGTACACTTCATTTTTTAAATATCCGCACAAATGATTTAAAGTCAGGAAATCGTGGTGGCCATGGTACCGATCTTCCTCGTCCAATTCCTTAGTATTACATGGTACGGATATAATTGAGCTTCGTGCAAGATACGCCACATTGCTGCAATACGCTGTGGGCGCCCTGGACCTCAGCGATTCGGTATCAAATTTCCCATGTCATACTCGCGTTGTACTATACTTGCACTCACTACGCACCGCGGTAAAAGTAGCTGCATTTAGCACATGTTAAGCGGGAAATTGTTCTGTTAAGCATTTTTACTTTACCATAAATTAAAACGATATCCATCAACTGTGAGTTGCTATACGCGTAAGCAATTTTTGACACTTGAAACTTAAAAAAAATTTTACTCGGAAAATATAAGGATTTTACAATTTTTTTTTGACGATATTGTCTCTATTTTTCAAGACGCATCTATTCCTAAATCCTTTTAGATAAGTTGTGAATCGCCCTGTACATTATAACTAGTTTGAAATATTAAAGGGCTGACATAATAACTGTGTCAGCTGCACATATATTGTCGTAACTTTTTTTATAAACACCTACCGTAGGCACGTTCCCGTTCTACCATTAATCTTGCTTTATTAAATTTTCTATTCACTGAAACATTCCGGAAAAGTTTCCTAAGAGGAAACCACCGGGGACGTAGGCATTGTGGGGGCCAATATAAAGTTTTTCCGCAAGTTTTCTGATTTGTCAATATGATGCTGGCAGTTCTCTTTAACTTATTTACTAGTTGTTTTTTTAAGATCAAAAGGGCAAAGCTCATAAAGGGAGTTTCATAAATTCGATATCCCTCTGGATTCGTAAAAATGTAAAAGTAAATACACGAAAATGGAAATTATAAAATATAGTAGCAAATACTAGGCTGAACCAAATATGACAATAGCTCGGTTATAACAAAATTGCCTTTCAATAATTGCTGTAACAAAAAAATAATTGCAATAACACAAGTGCTGTAGTTATAATAAAGTACAATAGTTTCTTAATAAAAACCGTAGCGGATTTGTACAAAGAGCTCTCTACTTTTCAAATGTCTAATCAGAGTTGAATACAGTGGTTTGTACTACAAATAAACTTGTTTTAGGAGAAATTCAAAGAAAGTTTCTGACATGTTTTACCTTTTTTTTTACTGTTTTAGAAAGGTATTTTAAGCTAATATAAATCAAATCTCCTACAATTTCTATCAATGAAGTCATATGTATGTTCTCTGATACCAATACATCTAGGTATGCTAATGAACAATACCACAGACAAAGCTCTATTTAATAATTATCTAAAAAAATAATCTAATTTACTCACTCTATAAAAATCTAACTTCACTTTCTGCATTGTACCTTAAACTGAACATCCTAGTCCTAGATGTTATTACAACTTTTTACTTTCTATTTAGTTTAACACGCATTTATTTGAATTTAGAAGAACCTTACAACATAAAAAATAAAGATGAACGTTCAACAATGCCATTATTTCACGTTGTTCCCTGTTCTGACAGGGACAAAGCTGTCAGTTGTCCTCTCCGATATCATATCTCGAAACCTATTCAACTTTACCCATCAATATTGTCTATGTACCCTTTGTGTGTAGTTATTCAATTTCTCGACGAGTCAGCCGACTTCGGTTTAAAGTGAAATTTACAGCGACATGAAACTACAATCACCGGCTCTTAACTGGATAGAAACAAGTGAGAAAGTTCCAGATTATTTGATCTGGAACTAAAAGGTGTTTGCTTTTATACTTCGAAGTAATTACCGAACTAGAGAAAGCCCTCGATATATCATCAGAAGTTTCTAAGGCACAGCCAACTGGTTAGTGGGTATATGTGTTTGTTGTATTAAATATTCAAAGGTAATTTCACTCACGTTATAGTGAGTGGACGAAATTGTGGACAGTGACTAATCGCTAGCTTGTAGACAAGCGCGACGGGCGAAGCGTGCGGGGAGGGTACTAAATTTGAATGCGATCAGATATAAGAAATATACAAAAATGACAAAAATAATTGTATTCCATAATATCCATTATTTTTAAAGTAGAAACAGTGATATAACGGTTTTTACCAATTTCGAGGCGTTAGATAATAAAAATAATAAGAATATTTCTAAATTTAAGTTATAAAAGTTTTTATCTTGTATATCAGTAATAATAATAATAATAATAATATATCTACCCCTCATTCTAATCACAGGGATTAGCCCAGAAGTCGGAGACTTGTGCGGGAGAGGGGGCGGCATATTATTATTAAGCAGGCCGCATTTGCGCCCAGGAACGACTTACGTTGGTAGGCCCTAACCACTATTCAGTGCAGGAATGAGGGAAACCTGGAAAACCTCATTAATTAGGGGGGTAGTCAAATATCAACCGGTATCAATCTCTCACATTGACCCAAGCCAACATTCTTCCACCCTACCATACCCGCAGAGAGGGCGCCAAACCTCTCCACGAATATAGCTTATATACGGTCTACCGGCAGCTGGGTTCGAACCAACACCGATCTAGTCACCTCGATTCAAGTACTGACGCCTTAAACCGCGCGACCACTACCGGCCTAAGTTAATTTAGAAACTTTATCAAGACAAACTGAAAAGATTCTTACCACAATTGTAAATATATCCTATTAAACGATGCCTTCTTGGGCATCGATGACCCACCACCACCCGGCTCATCCAGCCGCAAGATTGACTATTATACAGTTCATATAGGTAATTGTTTTACACGAATATTATCATTATCACTAAATTAGTACGCATTACGTCAGAATCATTACAAACTTCACTATCACTGTATGTTCACTATTTATTAAAATGACCACACGTTCACTTTGGTGTCACATCCACTTCACTATATACATAGATTCAAACCATTTTAATCCTGTAGAAAATCCATCTGAAAATGCTTCTCTTTTACTTCGAACGTTACCGTCCTGCCAAACTTTTGATACCGTATAACCTTCGTTTACCCATGTTTCATCCATGTAATATATCTTTTTGCCGGATGCACGAAATTCTCTTCTAGTTTTTCTAAATATTCTCTTCGCCATACTACAATTTCATCTTTTTCAACGAACATACTTTTACAATTTCGTTTTAAAAATTGAAAATTCATGTCATGCATTGTTATTCTAAGAACTTTGACAGAAAATTGAGGCATGCTCTCATCTTCAGCTATCGTAGATTGAATTTTTTTTATCGTCGGCATTTCATTTCTGAAGAAGAATCCAGGAATTTTCCTGCGAATGGCGAATTTTACGTCATTATCGCCTTCCATTTTTTTCTTCTTTGGATTTACTTCCACACTTTTTTTATAGCACGATGTACACTAGAAACTGACACTTGTTTTAACGAATTACACATATCAACAGCATCACTTATACTTATGTTAGAGCTTCACGCTCAAATTCCTTCGTATACGTTTTTTATTATTATCAATTATCCGTTACATAGGTTATGTCGATTACTAACAGACCTTTTACTAGAACTGGCACTTTGATCCATTTTTAACTGTTATTTGTTAACTTCACGATTGCAATAATTTATTTTTATAATTTAATACAACTATATAAATAACACCCCGCGAATAGTAGCAAATCCCCCAACGCACGCATGTTCTAATGGCGTTCTAACCTCGGCAAAGCCATGTGCTAACGCTCACGGTTTACACACACCAAAATATTGTTTTCCACAATGCAATAAGCAGAGATAGAGAATACATCGGGCTTCAGTTTGACTGAGTCTTTATCGTGGTGGGGTACATGTGAGTATAGTATCGTTGTGCATAGAAAGCGGCACATTAATAACGAGGTAAATAATGTGTAATCTCTTATAAAAATGTTATACGCTTAATAGTAATAGTGTTTGTATGTTATCCATTTGTCACTGTCCACAATTTCGTCCGCTGCCTATAGGTAGGATATTTAAATATGAAGTAATTTACTAGGACTAATTACTTTTGAAATTCTGTTTCTACGGACATTATGCTACACAGGTATATCAACCGGTATCAATCTCTCACATTGACCCAAGCCAACATTCTTCCACCCTACCATACCCGCAGAGAGGGCGCCAAACCTCTCCACGAATATAGCTTATATACGGTCTACCGGCAGCTGGGTTCGAACCAACACCGATATAGTCACCTCGATTCAAGTACTGACGCCTTAAACCGCGCGACCACTACCGGCCTAAGTTAATTTAGAAACTTTATCAAGACAAACTGAAAAGATTCTTACCACAATTGTAAATATATCCTATTAAACGATGCCTTCTTGGGCATCGATGACCCACCACCACCCGGCTCATCCAGCCACAAGATTGACTATTATACAGTTCATATAGGTAATTGTTTTACACGAATATTATCATTATCACTAAATTAATACGCATTACGTCAGAATCATTACAAACTTCACTATCACTGTATGTTCACTATTTATTAAAATGACCACACGTTCACTTTGGTGTCACATCCACTTCACTATATAAATAGATTCAAACCATTTTCTAAAAATCCCGAATCGCTTCCAATATGTGTTATTATTAACCTACGTCCTTTTCCAAAAGGTGCCTTTAATCCTGTAGAAAATCCATCTGAAAATGCTTCTCTTTTACTTCGAACGTTACCGTCCTGCCAAACTTTTGATACCGTATAACCTTCGTTTACCCATGTTTCATCCATGCAATATATCTTTTTGCCGGATGCACGAAATTCTCTTCTAGTTTTTCTAAATATTCTCTTCGCCATACTACAATTTCATCTTTTTCAACGAACATACTTTTACAATTTCGTTTTAAATATTGAAAATTCATGTCATGCATTGTTCTTCTAAGAACTTTGTCAGAAAATTGAGGCATGCTCTCATCTTCAGCTATCGTAGATTGAATTTTTTTTATCGTCGGTATTTCATTTCTGAAGAAGAATCCAGGAATTTTCCTGCGAATGGCGAATTTTACGTCATCATCGCCTTCCATTTTTTTCTTCTTTGGATTTACTTCCACACTTTTTTTTATAGCACGATGTACACTAGAAACTGACACTTGTTTTGACGAATTACACATATCAACAGCATCACTTATACTTATGTTAGAGCTTCACGCTCAAATTCCTTCGTATACGTTTTTTATTATTATCAATTATCCGTTACATAGGTTATGTCGATTACTAACAGACCTTTTACTAGAACTGGCACTTTGATCCATTTTTAACTGTTATTTGTTAACCTCGGCAAAGCCATGTGCTAACGCTCACGGTTTACACACACCAAAATATTGTTTTCCACAATGCAATAAGCAGAGATAGAGAATACATCGGGCTTCAGTTTGACAGAGTCTTTATCGTGGTGGGGACATGTGAGTATAGTATCGTTGTGCATAGAAAGCGGCACAGTAATAATGAGGTAAATAATGTATAATCTCTTATAAAAATGTTATACGCTTAATAGTAATAGTGTTTTTATGTTATCCATTAGTCACTGTCCACAATTCGTCCGCTGCCTATAGGTAGGATATTTAAATATGAAGTAATTTACTAGGACTAATTACTTTTGAAATTCTGTTTCTACGGACATTATGCTACACAGGTATATAAATCGAATATTTAAGGTTGCACAGAAAAGTATGTGTTGTTTTTTAATCCATACAAAAGTCGTATAGGCCTATGACGAGTTCTAGAATGATTTATAAACATTTTTAAGGAATGCTAAACGCAGTTCGCCAGACAATGGTCGTTTCCTAGATGTTACATAAATTAATTTACATGAAAATATGTAAAGATTGAACTTATATGAAAACAGCTATTTTATAATTTGTATAAGTACATTATGAATGCCACATCCTATACATACATTCAGTTTTATTAAATATTCCAATTTAATTTCACTCCATTAGTCAGGATATGGAAATACGAAGAGGCATAATTGACTGGGATAACATTTAATATCCTGAGTGTTAAATGGAAAATTAGTTTTGAATTTCTGATTCGCCTTACGCTATACATGTACCTAAATCAAATGCTTGACTGACTGACATATTCTCCGGCATAAACCAATAAGCAAAAAGCCACTTCATCTTCGAAATACAGAAAAAAATATATGATTAGTTTTTTGTAACTGCTTTCAATTTTCCCTAACGATAACCTTAAGTAAAAGTCAATATCAAATTTAAAGTCTAGAATTTCAGTACCACCCTAATGTTTAAAAAAAATTGTAATATTTGCAAGAGTTGGCCAAATATATTCGGAAAGTACAAACGTTATCTTTCGTCTATAATCAGAAAAATGTAAACTTGTTAGAAAACGTAAATTTTATCCATAAAAAAGTAACAATTCTGAGGTATGTAAAATAAAATACAATTGATTAAATTTTATACTTAAATTAAATGTTCGAATTGCCATCCACCAACTTCTTGACAATGCGCAAGTCTGTGAAGAAATTCTTCTTGCAAATTATGAATGATTTCTGGGGTAACTCTGTGTATTTCGTCCCAAATGCGATTTTGAAGTTCTTCTAAATTACGTGGTTTATTAATGTACACTTTTGACTTCAAGTATCCATCCATAAAAAATAGTCAAGAGGTGTAAGATCTGGCGATCTTGCAGGCAATTCTATCGGTCCGCATCTGCCGATCCACCTCCCAGGAAAACAGTTGTCCAAAAAATCTCGTACAGGGCGCGCATAGTGCGGAGGTGCACCGTCTTGCTGAAACCATATGGTATCGTCAGGAATGTCAGGGTCATTATCGTTAGGAAAAATTACTGCAAGGGCTGGAACAAGGTCATTTTCTAGAAACTCTAAATATCTTTGTCCTGTAAGGGTATCTTCAAAGAAGAAAGGCCCTAGTATTCTGTCGTCAACTATTCCAGCCCACACATTTAATTTCTGAGGGTGTTGGGTATGTGCCTCTGCCATCCAATGAGGATTTTCCCGACTCCAATATCTGCAAGTTTGACGGTTTATTGTACCATTCAGACAAAATGTGGCCTCATCTGAAAAAAGTATTTGCCGGTGTAAATTTCTATTTCCTTGACATAAATCCATTAGAATTTCGCAAAAGTGTAAGCGGCGATCGGGATCGTCTTCATTGAGTGGCCTCATCTGAAAAAAGTATTTGCCGGTGTAAATTTCTATTTCCTTGGCATAAATCCATTAGAATTTCGCAAAAGTGTAAGCGGCGATCGGGATCGTCTTCATTGAGTTCCTGCACAAGTTGAATTTTGTAGGGATTATATTTTTCCTTCCTCAAGATACGTAGCACTGTGCTCTCACTAGTGTCATTATTTAATGCAACCAATCGTGAAGAATTATGAGGATTATCCACCATACTTATCAAAATGTTCTGTTTCTGATTTTCATTAATGGACGTCCAGGTTTTGGAATATGTACAACATTGCCAGTTTCTCTAAATTTAGACTCTACCTTACTGACTGTTGATTGGCTGATAGGGCGATCTGGATATTTTTCATTAAGTAAATCGCCAACTTCCTACTGAGTTCTAGTCATATTCTCGCATCCGATAAGAATTAAAATTTCAATTCTTTGAGTAACAGTTAAATGTGCCATAATACTTTAAATTGAATAATAATTTCTATGTCGCTTACAATACTTATTAGAAAGTCGATGTGACAATGACACTTTGCAAATATTTTCACCTACGTGATCCATAAAAGAACTATGGAATTCGAAAAACTAAACTTGATAACGTTTTTGCTTTATTTTAATTGATTTACGTTTTCTAACATTCAATCGTCATTTACTTGAAAACTTTCCTATGTAAGAGGGCAAAATTTTAGTACTGTCTGATAGAGAATTAAACGATCTTTCAGAATCTAGGAAAAAAATATGGTGTTGCCATTTAAAAAAAATCGATGACGTCATTACTCGAAAACAAATGATATTTGAAAATCGCATTTTACGCTAAAATATGTATTTTTTAAATTAAAAATCGACCTGTTCCAGGATTTTTCCCAAAAAATAATTGTTTCGTTTTTATTGAATTTATTCCATACTTTTGGCGCATACTGTATATTGATTTTACTTCGGTACCTTTGAATATTCGCAGGTGGCATGAGATAACATTCTTGTCATTTGCTAAACTCTATATTAGTCAGTTCTTAAATGTCTAAAATTACTTGTATTAGTAGAATATGGTGTCCTTAGGAAAAAACAAATTAATAATCTGACATGTATTTTTATTTATTTGACTAATAAAATATTTTTTGTAAATATTTACACTTTCTGTATATTATTAAAACAACCTATTTCTAATTTGTTTCTTTTACTGATTTTGCTAAATAAAAGTCTCTTACTAGTTTTACGGATATTCCCATATTTATTTTTGCTCTATCTTTCGTCGTTTAAATTGTTTTAAAAAATTTATTTCAATCCAATATGTTGTCATCGAATATAAAATGTTGTAGATCTCTTCTTAATTTGAAAGAAATTATTTTCTGAAAAATAATAATAATAATTAAAATTGTTTGTTTACTTAAGCTACATAATTTAAATAAATATGTTTTAGTTATAACCACTATGATGTGTGACAACTACTAAAATCTAATTGCGCTACACATTTAAATATGTGATAATAAGTTTTTAAAATTCAATGGGATAAGTCATAAAATAATTTTACATTTCTAGAAAGAGAATTATTCTGTTGGAACACACAGATTGCTGAAGCCGATGAGCAGACGACGAGCATTACGGTTTGCAAATTTGCAGTCAACTCAATACTTTGAAAATTATTCTGTATCAAGAGAATGAAGAGTGGAAAGAATTTTATTTAGTTTGTCACTTCTGAAAATCACTTTTAAACTGGTATGTATTTGTAGAGTCAAAATTGACCTGTTCCTAATTCATTATAATTATTAACTTTACTAAGGAACACAGAAAAGATTTTATCATTTGAATACCTTATGTAAGTAATATATCTGTCATCATATGGCTACGTAGTCAACTTTTTTGTTAAGTGAAGAGCATCAAAGACTATTATAAGAGCTCGATAACCAAGACCTGTTACGATTTTTTGCTGCAAAATTGAAAAAAATATATTTTACAAGCGTTCCTCTCTGAAATATTAGGTATTACTGTCTCCCTGCTTTTCTAATCAAATCACTTCAAAGCAGAGCATCATTCTCTGTCGTGTTGACATAAAATTGGCGAAAGCTCTCTCGCCCTGAATGCCGATGAATTTCGTGACTAGAAAACCAGGGTGGTGAGAGATTCAGCGTCATAACTTAACAGGAATGGTCCTATTTCCTAATCTTCTACTTGTTATGTTTACAGAGGAGCACGATGCAAATTCCGGAGCTTGTACGGAGTTATTAAAAGCAGATGCTATAACTGTAGTGTATGGCACAGGCTACATAATATCCTATTCCAGTACGTATGGGTATCTTCGTTGTTGCACGAATTATAGTCCAGGTAGAGATCACGAAAATAAATAATGCAATGAAGATTGAGTAATTCTTGCAAAGTTCTCAATTCGTTTTTCTCTAGGCCAGTATAAAGCATTAGTAGGTAGAAGATAAGTTAAAGTGAACTAACAATTGACTAATTATCACAGTTGGGTCATTCCATTTGAAATCGTCTAATTGGTAAAGCCGACCCATTTTTGATGTTGGTGTAACTTTGAAAATCTCTTCTCTAGGGTCCCAAACAACAAAATTTACACGAGTTTGATTATTACAAGCGCTTGTTTCCGCCTATTTAAATAAAGACTCTTAAAAATTGCTATTTTTAAGCTTTATTAATTTTTGCTGTCAAATTTGTCTGTTTGAAGATATTTGAATGATCAAGACGGAATTCAGAGTGGGAAAGATAGTAGTTTCAGTGTAAATGAAGATAATTGGCTCGGACCATCCTTTTGAATAATAGCAGCGTGCTGAAAATGAGTGTTTTTTAGTCATTTTTCGTGAATTTCAATCGACTCTAGCGTCTTAACTGTTGAGAGTTAAAAATTTATGCTCCGCGGGAATTAAGTATACATATCATAGACAAAATTCAGCCACAAGTTGACCTGAGTAGCCCACTCTTTATAGAAGAAAACTTTGCTTGAAGTTTTGAAATTTTTAAAAATCCCAATATTCAGGCTATGAAACGAGCGTGTTGACTGCGAGATAAAAATCTGATACTCACAGAATCTACTCTTCTTACCTTCAACTTTAAATTACTATATCACTTGTTTTGTTATTTTCATATCTAGTGCATGTACGAGCCGTTTTCTTTACAGCAAAAATCTGGACGTTTTTACTAATGAATTAACCGAGTCACCACTGAAGATGCCGACAGTGAAGAGCGGCGAAACATTTGGAAGCATGGGATGCGACCAGTTACAGCGGCGGCTACGGAACGCCTCGGAGGACCACCGTTATCCGAGGAACGGTTCCAACCGTAGGAATCGTAATGCCAACAATAGGAACCGAAATCAATATATGGACAGGCCCAGAGACACCGATAGCTCCACAGAGCCTAGCCCGAGAACCAGGGCAGGTAAAAGAATCCCGGCTAATGCTAGGGATGTGCATTTTAACTCTGTTTCTGGCAGCTACCAGTTACCGAGGTCACGGCACAACAACCCGGAAAATCACCATGTATCAAATTACAGCACTGGCCGCGAAAGCCTAAAAACCACTAAAACTACATCTATCTAGTGGCCATTTGCTACTCCATGCCGGACTGAGTCGGTTTAAGCGTTGATAAATATTAGTTTAATATAGTTTAGAAGAAGACTGTTTCTGCTCTATAAATAATTTTGGAAATTTTTTGAAGGAGGATTTCGTATATTCTTATTTTTCTCTATCCTTTGTTAAAATATTTGTGCTTAGTCATAGTTATGTCCAATGATACAATAATTTTTTATTAACCCACTAGTTGACTGTGAATTATCTAACAACTGGACTATTTCCAATGGAATTTGCGGCAGCTCTGTTATTATTAATAAAAGAGGGAAAATAATGCACATATGTGTCTCGGTAGAGTAATGTAACCTCATTTTTAATAAAGTAAACCTTCTCTATTCCCATCACCATACTGGTAATGATAAAAGTAAAATAATTAAACTTGGCCTTAATTAATGTAATGTTTCCACAGATTACCATTTACAAAAAATATTTTACTTTATCAAGGTAACACAGAAATACAAAGATAACAACTTTTACATGTGTGGTTTAACCTATGAAACAGGTTCCACAAATTTTATTTAATTTTCGATTATTATACAAGGCATATTTATTAATTTTAGAAAAATATTCTTGGGCAAAACTTGCAGTAATGCATTTAACAAAAATATTTTTAGTTGTACAGGTTGTTTAATATAGCCTGATCACTCTTTATACAGGGTGATTAACAACTTATCTAATATCTAATAATTGAGTCAATATTGTTAAAAAAAATGTAGAATGTAGTATCTAGCATCATCTGAATGCAGGCGATTCCGAATATTGAATTGTATCGTTTTAATTTATGGTGAAAAGTGAAAATACTTTAGTTGAACGATTCCCGGTAAATATGTGCCAAATGCAACTACGCCGTTTATAACAGTGTGCAGTGAGTGCAAATGTAGTGCAAATACAGGCGTGACATGGCAAATTTGCAGCAGTGTGGCGTATCATACAAGACACAATATCAATTATATCCGTACCATGTAGAGAGTGTCCATAGCAAGGAATTGGACGAGGTCAGTCGAACCTGCATTATTATAAAAAATGCAAATATTGCGTGATTTGACATTTGTTGTTAACCTAGATAAGTATTCACTAAAACATCAAATATTGAGCGTTATCCCTCGAGTTTCTAGAAAGATTTAACCATTCAACATTGTTGAAAGAGGAAGTATTTGGCCAATAATCGAGAAGATTTACCTACATTATGTGTATTGATGTTATTTATTAAGTTACCTCGAATGAGCTACATATTTACGAAATTAGGGAGATTTGAGTAGTTTTAAATAAAACAAAACAAATTACTAAATACACCTCTTTATTAGTTTTCTGTCAATGGTGTAATAGCCTACCTAACCATCTATCAGTGCCCTACTCAGTCTTGAATTCACGGGGGGAAAGAGCACGACAGAGAAAACACCGACCACAGTTCAAAGAATCGCTGTCGCTATTGCAATGGTAATAAAAATGATGACAATAATAAAAATGTATCTATAGTTCAGTATTTGAAAACACGGTAATATAATCATAATTCTACATACGTGTTTTGGTTAGTTAGCCGACTTGCGTCAGCTGAGGTCCCATACGGGAGGCTACCCAGCTAGTAGTTGAGGAGTTGAACAAAAATCTTAAATCGTATCTCATGCATCATATGTTTTATCGGATGTTTGTCAAGTCACGGGAGAAAATATTAATAGAATCACCAAGGCTCTTACAAACATCTGACAAGCAAACCGCTAATTCAAGTAATAAAGCAGTAGTTGTAGATGATTACCATTTACAACAGCATAACTTCGACTCAAGCTAAAGTTATACATATAATTTCAACAATTAATCAACAAGTACTGTCTTACCTCAAAATTATAATAAAATATAATGAAACTGTAATAAAATAGTAAACAAACAAGAAAATAATAAAAAGGACCACAATGACATTCAATCTTTAAATACAATATACAAAAACAAGTTACTGACCTGTAAAATTGTGTTGTCTTCCAGACAACCTGCCGAAGTATTCAAACCGAACTAACTAGTAACTACCCGTTGAATCTCCCCCCTGTTCCCGTGTTTATTATTCATTCGTCTACAGTTTCCCCTCTAGCTAATGTGTATATAATATTCTATACAGAATGTTATTCATTCAGCAGTACAGATATAACAAAATAATATTTAGCTAAGTGGATTTCCACAACGCCAAAAGGGGTACCGAAAATAGTCAACTTATGGAGAAAATGCGAGTCTGGTAATATTGCAGTAACTTAGCTTTTGTGGGTTGGTTGTACTGATGGGGTAGCTTCACACCAATAGGTAGGAATAATGCAGTGTCACCAACACCTTACATTAAGTTTTCCCTTGATGGCTGCTTTCTAAACTCCTACATAGTCTGACAATTTTTCAATGCACAATGTAAAGGCTTCTGGCGTTATATATATTTTATGATTTCTATGGTAAAGACACGCAAATCACGACCTTTTTCATATAAGACTTTGTTTATTCCAAATATTGCCAGATGATTTTCAGACTAACAAGGCAACTATGTTAAATAAGCTTGACTGGAATATTCTCAAAGTATTATTCTAGGAATCTACTGTGTCTGTGTATAGTACCTATATAGACCCATATATGAAGTTAATATTTTAATAAGTAAATAAATCCGTGACCTACTTTTTAGTACTTTATAAATTCAAAGGGGACAAAATTCATTTGTATATAAGGAATATTTTAATAACGAACAGCTCGACACAAATTTCGGCTTTACCAAAACATTTTTTCTCTCAATATTTAATCTCGGGTTTAAGGAGACCCTTGTTTTAATTGATTTTAATATTTCATGAGTATTTACCTCCAAGGGTCCTTTGCTGAAGGTTAGAAACTCGACGGAATTTATTAAAGCACATATATTTAACAAAATTGTGTCAAGCTCGCCTACCAACAGCTGAGGACTTCCGTCTAACTGAATATATTAATTTTCTAGGATTATACCATGGAAATTGTATAAATACTATACAGGGTAAGGAACACACCGTTACTCCATTACACTAGATATTTATATTATCTTAAAATTATGAGTGGAAAAATTGTCATCTGTACAGCCCACCAAATACCTTCCACCACTTACAAATACCTATTTTGTACAATATAAAACAAAAATAGGCAGCAACCTTTTGTTCCACTGACTAATTGGAAACTGAAACATGTGATATCTGCACACGTGCACATTTTAACAACAGCAATTTTCATGTTTATCTTTTGATAAAATAACACGAGAGCATCAAATGAAATCGAAAGATCATTTGAAGATCAACTTGCGTGTATTAAAGATATCCCATTTCTAATTTCGAATTCACACGAACGAGAAACTTTACGTTTGAATGCGGTTGGCTCATGGGTCAAAGGAGTTATCGGAAGTTCAAATCTCTCTTCCAAACTCCTCAGGCTGGTAACTCATTAAGATAGTTTGATATCAAGTATAAGAAAATTGTTGGTTATTAGGGACCATTATCTGGCGACCTTAGATTCCACTTTAAAGGTGATTTTCAAATTTCGTTAATACATAGAAGCTCCTTTTTCTGATCTTTAATTCTAAACAAGCGGATTATTTTCCTATACTACGTTATTCTGATGAGATACCAGTCTGAGAACTTCGAAATAAATACTTGACCTTCATATGAGCCCTAGAGGGATACCAAACCGTACCCTCGCGAAGTCAGAAATGGGAGGTCCTTTCAGGATGAGCTAGAAAGTGCCTTTTATAATCAAATCCAAGGTCACCAAACTGTGGTCCCTAATGAACAGCTTTCGTGAAGTAATTTACCCGATGTCCCACTACTGTGTTAAGTTACCAGCCTGAGAAGTTCAAGATGGACTAGAAGGAGACAACCACGTCAGAACGAAAAATTGTCGCTCTTTCAGAATCCAGAATCAGGTATCAGATATGAATTGAAATTCAAAAGTTGGCTTTATTCAAAACTTGGTAAATAAATGCGTCATGAAAAATGAAGTCAATATCGTAATTTTTTTTTAAATCCTTACAGTTTCCGAGAAAAATATAATTGAAGTTCTTTCTAGTATTTTCAATCTTTACATCACTGGGCCACTGTAATATCTAGCCAGGCAATTTCAAATATCCGATTACTTATCGTATTAACTTTATTGTGCGGGTATTAGTACATTAGTTTTTCGAATGTCAAAAATAGTACGTGTATAGCACCTCGCACTTTATGGATATCACTTTAATTTATGATGAAGTGCAAATGGTTTAGCTGAACGATTTCCCTGTAAACATGTGCCAAATACCGCTACTTTTACAACGGAGTACAGTGAGTGCAAGTGTAGTGCAAACGCAGGCGTGACACAAGAACTTTGCAACTGAATCGTGGAAGGTCCAAGACATCCGCTGCGTATTGCAGCAGTGTGGCGTATCGTAGACAAGGCTTAATTATATCCGTACCGTGTACAGTGTGTCAAGCATTGATACCAAGAGAATGGACGAAGAGGACCGGTACCATGGCCGCCACGATCTCTGACATTTTTAAACTGTTCTTTTTGATTTTTTTAGAAAATTGTGTTTGTAAGTGTACATTCAAAAAAATTGTTTTGGATTAGTTCTGGATCACCTGTATAAACACCTTATAGGTACCTACACCTGGTCCCGCCATGAGTATTTTTCGATTTTATTTCATATATTCCAGAAGTAATGGTTATTTCTACGCAGACCAGAAGTAATGAAAAAGTGTCAAACATTGAAAATTTACTTTTATTTAAATAAATATTAACTTACCTAACTATTGATTCTACTCTTCAAATAAGATAAAACAGATGCGGCAACGTATCAAAAATAATATGTTTACAAAAAACTGCTGCCTGCCTCCACAACCTTTTATCATTAACCCAAACTAAAATATTTAACAAGACTCGACGTCTTCGCTCCCATCCATCCCAAATGTTGCGATGCCAATAAAAATACTTAAGTGGAGTGTTTTCCAATAAAATCTAGTCGACCGCTGAATACATGATAAAGTATGCGACTTTATTTTCACCACCCTGCATTTTTAACAAGTCGCGACTTCGGGTCGTGAATTATTGACCGTATTTACTGTTTTGCTACCCAATAATTCACCTTACTGACTTGATTTACGTTACCTTCAGGTCTGATAACAAATCACATAACTCCAGTGCAAGGTTCAGAAAATACGAAGGTAAAAAAGCTTGATTCGTTAGAATATTCTAGTTTATAAGGTATACCATTAAAGCAAAATCTTCACATGTTCACACTATTGATTTTTTGCTATTTGTATTATGTTTGCATACTGTTTGTTAAATTTTCATATTCGTTATTCTTTGTTACTGTTTTCTAAGGCTGAAATTCAGTTCAAACATGAGTTTAGAGAGACAAACTCATCAGTTAGAGTTTGTCTCAACTCTCAGCCTGGAAAGTATAAAATCATAATTAGTTTTACATAAAAAAGGACTGAACAAAAAACACACAAGGTTAGTGATATCGCAAGTTATTCAAAATAACGGCTGTCTAGATATAGTAATTAGTATATAATATAGATTATAATTCTGAATCCCCAATTGTTACAATTTTTAATTTAATTTATTTTATTTTATTACTAAAGCACTTCGTTCACAGGCAGTGGTGTAGCCGGGGAGGGGGGTTGGGGTTTGTCAGAACCCCCCCCCCCATGGGTTGGGTTGGTTGGGTCATATAGGTAATGTCTCACTACAAACCTGCAACCTGCAATCACTCTATTCTCCAAGAATTAACAACGCGGTCAGTGAACTAGATCTCCTACGGAAATCTTACATTAGGACATTAGGACCTGCTACTAAGTTCTAATCTTATTTTTGTAACAAATATTGTGCGTACCTGTTTATTATTTACATGTTTATGATGAGATTGTTTTTTATTTACTTTTTATTGTTTCAATTTATTAAAAATTATTTTTTTTGTATTGAAAAAATCTAGATTGAAATATTTTGTTCACTGAACCCCCCCTTGTCAAATTTCTGGCTACGCCACTGTTCACAGGTGCCATCATTATCAGGGACGCACTCAGGATATACAGTGCTTTCGAAAAGTAACGAATAAATTCATTATTTTTGAAATTGAGAAGTTTTCGAAAAAATGCCCTGGCACGTCGATTTTGTTTTTAAAAAACTTTTTGACATACGATCCATATTTATGACGTCATCGTTGTTCGATATATGACGTCATCGACAATTTTTTTAAATAACAACCCCCAATTTTAACCATGCTATTTGAAAGAGCGTGTCATTCTACATACATCATAAAAAATTATGGTGTTACATAACAAACATTTCAAGAAAATAATGTTTGAATATTTTAAAATTTAATTTTCACAATACTGTGCACCTCCCCATTATGCAACACCTGTCCGTGCTTTTTAGCTATTCACGAATCGTTGGAAAGGGAGAAGGGGGCCGATTGAGTGGCCAGCCAGATCGCCTGATTTGACACCCCTAGATTATCTCTTGTGGGGATACTTAAGAAGAAAAGTATACGTTACTAGACCGGTTAATATAGAAGATTTAAAAGCAAGAATTCGACACGAGATACATCGTATACCTCCTGAAGTTATTGATAATGTCCAAAGAGGATTTATTAATCGTCTTGGCTACTGTCAGGCAGCCAACGGTGCACAATTTGAACATTTAATTTAGTCGATTTATATAATCATCATTTTCAGTATTGTGAAAATTAAATTTTAAAATCTTCAAACATTATCATCTTTAAATTTTTGTTATGTAACACCATAATTTTTCATGATGTATGCATGTAGAATGACACGCTCTTTCAAATGGCACGGTCAAAATTAAGGGTTGCTATTTAAAAAAATTGTCGATAACGTCATATCTTGAACAACGATCACGTCACAAATGTGGGACGTATGTCAAGAAGTACCTTTTAAAAAACAAAAATCGACGTGCCAGGGGATTTTTTAGAAAACTTCTCAATTTTAAAAATAATGAATTTATTCGTTACTTTTCGAAAGCACTGTATATCCTGAGTGCGTCCCTGATAATGATGGCACCTGTGAACAAAGTGTGGGTTGTGATTACTGAACATACTGTTTTATAATAAAGATTTTTGTAGGTAACAAATTTGGTATGCTACTGGAACAAAAACTTTCTATCATTCTAAAACTTATTTTATGTATAAAGCACATGTACTGCACCCGGCAGTTTGCAGTAACGTGAATAATGATTGAAGTAGAAAATTTGTATCCAAAACCCGTCTGTGCCCTCTTTGTTCGCTCATTTTAATCTGGCATTGCGTCACACGCTCAATTGGTCAAAGCAAAACGAAAAGTACACACACTAAACGGTTGTGTTAGTGCAACTACAAAAACTGGCAAGTAAAATGGGCCTGAATAAACGCGTATCGGCTCGCCCAGCTGGAATGGGCAAATATTGTGCAGCTGTACTATTATTGTTCCCGTACACCTCACTGTTTAATAATATTAACCCGACTTGTAACTATACATGCTACAAGGCATGTTATTGTTGTTAATTTGAGGGTTAATTTTGAGGAAAATGCTTCCTCTCCGTTAAGGAGAACCCTTCTTAAGGGTGTTTGTTCCTACAAGATCTGTTGGTATAATAGACGAAGGGACTACATCAACAAGAAAGTATTATTTGCACATACCATAGCAACAATGATTAAATATAAAAGCTGATGATTGGCATAAGCAAAAAAATAAAAAATTACAGCTCATATATATTTTTAAAGTTACAGAGCGACAGAGACAGAGGACAGGTAAACTTTTACTATACAGGGTGTTTTAAAAATAAGTGCAAGCAAAACTCGCTTAAGATCCAGGAAAAGAAGATCAGGAAAACATTGGTATGGCTATCACCCCATATATTTCTTACACTAATGTCAAGAAGACAACATTGACTGTTGTTACACCTACTAATTGTAGCAATATAGTAATTTTTGTAAAAGCATGTTTGTGATTTTATGATGAGTTCCGTTAAAGATCAACGTATTAGCATCAAGTTGAAAGTGTGAAATTGAGGAGCTAGTCCGTAGATATTTCTCAACCGACATAAATTTCTTAATGATATGAAGTTAACAAAAAATTAAGGATAGTCGGCAATCAGTCAGAGACAACAATAGATCTTGGTAATCAACATCGATCGATAACCGTCATGATGCGCGAGTTACTAAATTTGCGCGATCAAATCGCCGATTTCCTTCATGAAATAGTTGAAAAGTACAGTATATCGCTTGGTTTGTATCAGAGATACTAACGACAGAAGATCAAGATCAGGTTGAAATCTGTTATCTTATTGAGAAGACAAACAATAGCTTTGTTGGACGAATTATTGGAAACTATAAGGAACCATGATCATAAATTTGTAGTTTGTAGAATGGAAGAGATTCCAATTAGTTAGTTGCAAATAATCAGAATAATACCCAACAAGTAGTAGTTTTTTGATCAAAATTTTAATTTATTGTAAGAAATATTTATTTACTTATTATACAGGCAGTTGAAGAATGGTATTTATTGCATTAATAACACTGAAGATTTATATTATTTTAATACTATTTTTAAGAAAATAACGTATTTGTTAGATTCATTGTTCAGGTCTAGCAATGATGAAATAGATTTACCCTAAGAAAAATAAGGAATATTTTGAAATTATCGTACCTGCATTCATAATATATTTTTTTAATTTCGGGTTAATAAAAAAGCAACTTAGAGGAACATATGTTCCGTCTTTATAATTTTAATTATATGCAACAAAACAAATATTTAGGTTATAACAACTAACAAATTACGATCATGGACTTTAAAATTGCGTCCGTAAATGATTTGTAATTAGTTTGATTTCAAATCATGTACATAGCAGACATGCGCATTGGGTACCAAACTCAGACTATTGTAAATTTATTCTTCGAAAACAACTAATGACTAAAGAAACAAATAAAGAAACATGGATTTATGAGCCAAGTTATCACAATAGGAAGGTAGAAGTTCTGGACACAAGAAATCAGTAAAAATCGAATATCAAAGTAATGTTCTAGAACTTCAAAAAATTTCTCTTGCTCATTCGACATTTGCTATTTGCGACTTTTACACAAAGAATCAGGGTTCATAACTCCCATACTCGCCTGATTTAGGCACTACTGGCTTTTCTTTTCTTCAAGCTCAAGTTCCTCTCTCAACTGGCGAATATTTGACACAATTTGAGGTAGAAAAAGAAGACTCTTAACACAACTAGATTTATTATTAATACATTGTGTACAAGTGGGTGGTAATATAAGTTGTAAGTTAAATATTAAAAACGAATAAACATGCCTTTAAAGACGAACGGTACCCCCCTGCTGGCGAATACTTGGGCCAAATCCAAAAAAAAAAATCTAGAAGGGTATAATCGTTTATCACAGCTAAGGTAACATAGTTAAATTCACCAACAAGAGCGTGACTGTCAGACTTGAGATTCATATGACCGAACAGGTTTCGTCTGGATTAGCACTATTCCTTAACACCTATTGGTCTATATGGCATTAAAACATTTAGTAAGTTCTACGATATGGCCACTAACGCTTCCGATCGCTAGTTTATCGAGTAGACTCGGTTCTGGTCAGCTAACAGTCCAGCCATACAAACGGTATAAATAATTACGAAGGGGTGATTAAATATGGGTAGTTTGGTGATCGTGCTGTTAATCGTGGTGATCGATGACATTGTTACAAATGTGTGTCCATTATTGGTGTTACTTCCATAGACGTGTGTTGTGATTTGAGCAATTGGGTTATGCCACGACAGTTACTTATTGGCAAATCAGTCTTATTTTGTGTTTTTTTTTGGGAATATGCGGCGACCACCTGCAACAAAAGACAAATCTATAAAATCTCATCTAAAAATAGGAAACAAAAAATAATCAGTTTGATGTTTCGATTATCTTCATCACCGACAATGGGGTTTCTTTGACCTACTATAAACAATTCCCCACTTTCTAGATGAAGGCAGTAACAATATTATGCTTTACAGTCGCCAATTATAAATGGTTGCATTACAATTTGCGTTGATTTTTACGATAGACATGAGCACTGATAGCTTTCAATTAGATATTGCAATTTTTATTGCAGTTGTAAAGAATAAAGCCCAAGCTATTTTTATTGCAATAGTAATTTCAAGGTTTCTGCAAAAATATTTCAAGATTTCCTGACTTTTCCCTGCTTGTTGTATTTTATTTTTGGAAAAATAACATTTTAAAATATCTTCATTGAAGAAATACAATATTTCCTTCAATTTATTCTGCCTCCTTTTAATTATTACAAGTTTAAATTTTTATATTAACAATTATTCTCTTTTTCCTCAATATTCAGACACTTATAGAATAGTTATTTTTCAAAGTATACAGGGTGGGGGTAAAAACCACTATACAGGTTGTTAATTAAATATGTACACAAATGGGATACAGATACAGGACAGGACGTTAAGGGCTGAAAAAAATTATTTCTTTATAATTTTCTAAATATTATGATCTACCTGTTATAAATTCAGGATTTTTCAGAATTTACATAAACTTTGTCTTAAAAGCAATAAATGATTTTTTTCTAGAAATTTGCGTACATACATTTACTTTGTACATTTGATATAAATAAATGCAACCAACGTTACCGATCGAACAATCGCTAAATTTAAATTCTCAAATATTTTATTATTTTCTAATTTCCTTATTAGAAAATTCCACAACTTTTCCCTGTTTTCACAGTTTCGTACATCTATAGCAACCTTGAATTTCCGTACTACCAACTGCAAAATTGTAAAATTAACCTCGTGAAGGCAAACATAACCACAAAGTTGTACAGAGTGATCACGCGTAAATGATTGATTTGACTGACTGAAATGTACTATATGGAATGCGTTTAGTTCCATTGCGCATCCAAAAAAAGGTACCACACCTAGGAGCAGACAAAAGGAGGCACATGAAACTCAGCAAAGAAATACTTCATTGGTTATGTATGTGGATGCGAGAGAGACAATCATCTGCATGTACGATATGAATTGTGTTCTTAATTTCCCATTATTTTGTTTGTAAACACGTCATTGGCGTACAGTGTGGTTTCTTCCTTTATCTTGTATCTCGTTAGTGTTATTCTTTGTGTATTTTTGTGGGTGTTATTGTTGGAACATGTCATGTTTTATATGGGACTGTAAAATTAACCAGCATATAGCACCAAATAATTTTTCATATCCAGAATTCAATTTCATTTCAATTCACAATCAGCTAAATATTGTTCCGCCATTGCTAGAAGGCACAAAACAAATATGGCGCTGATCATGAGTAATCCCATTCGCGCAGCTTTTAGCGCATTCATTCATCATAATATAAAATTACATTTCAGTGATTCGACTGTAACTTTGTTATTTTAAGAGATATCAGAAAATTGAAAGATGTATTTATTGATTAATTTTTCACATTTCTCATTTTTCTTATTAAAAAAATACCAACCGAGCATCGCACTACAGAGATATTGATATCAACTTCTTTTTTTCTTATAAAACACCCTGTATATTATTATATTCTTGAATTCTCCACTATTTTCTAAGTTGCATTGATATAATCATGTAATGGGTTATTTGTTACTGATCGCGAGATATTGATGCTTAAGGTCTATAATTAAAATTTTATTATTTATTATAAAAAATACAAAACTATATTCAAATCCAGTTTATGGAGCAATTTAAAGAATATTCACCGGCCATCGTATGGGATTTTCTCCTAACCATTCTATATAACTATTATTCAAATATTCCACAACTGGTATATATGGTATAATAACATTATCTTTTTTGACAATACATAAAATATTGTATAAGACTATAGTCAATATATGGTAGAGCTCCATCTTGCTGCCATATCATCCCGTCGAGCTATCAAATTAGGTAAAAAAATAATTTATTTTGTAACTCAAAGAATAACATTTATCGTGTAAAATTTCCTGGCAGTACCATGCGATGGCCGGCGAATTGTCCAGATTTGACACCACCTGACGCATTTTTGTGGAGCTATTTAAAGAATAGTGTTTATCAAAAAGACCAACCACTATTTTAGAAAGTCAAGATAGAATATAAAAAGCTATATATACATACAGGGTGTCCGGAAAAGTAATGGGACCCAGCTTGAACATAGCTTTCTGTGATCAAATAGAACCGATTTAGACAAATTTAGCTTAGTCCAAAAGTGCTTCATTTAGAAGTTACAGGGCTTCAAAAAAAATTGTTTTCTTGTTATGAGCATAATTAAGAAACGAAACGTCCAATCATGTTGAAATTTGGTAAAGTTATATTTTACATAAGTACAAGCATTGCGAAGAAGTCAGTAGTGCTGCATATCATAGGGGACGCTCTTGCCAGTTTTTTTGTAACTCATTTTGGTCGTATCTTTTTTGTTAGTTCTATTGTGATACGCTTGACGGAAAATCATGATAAAGAAATTAATTTTGCGTAGAAAAGCGTAGAAAAGTTAGTACCCAATAAAATAATATTAATCTAACACGCTTTTGATCAAATTTTATCTAATTTAAGCGTATCAACGTCAGTTTGACAAGAGGTAACTTGATCGAATTAGAAAATTTATTTCAAATGCGTTTTTACCGTAAACGGTGCATTTTATCAACATGGAACAAGTATAGCTTTTCTACGCAAAATTAATTTCTCCATCACAATTTTCAGTCAAGTGTATCAGATTAGGACCAACAAAAAAGTTACGACAAAAATTAATTGCAAAAAAATTGCCAAGAGCGCTCTCAACGATATGCGACATTATGTACTACTCCACAATGCTTGTACTTATCTACAACATAACTGTACCAAATTTGAACACGATTGGCCGTTTCGTTTATTAATTATGCCCGTAACAAGAAAACAATTTTTTTTCTTTGAAGCCCTGTAACTTCTAAACGAGGCACTTTTGAACTAAGCTAAGTTTGTCTAAATCAGTTCTATTTGATCACAGGAACCTATGTTTAAGCTGGGTCCCATTACTTTCCGGACACCCTATATATTCATATATCATAATTCATATTCAACTGTTTAAATAATTTGTAAAAACGATATAGGTTCTGCATAGAAAAAAAAAGGAAATGAGTTTGAACAATTTTTATAAATTTTATTCTTTAAATTGCTCCATAAAATTAATTCAAATAAAAAAATTAAATTTTATTCATGAAATGACTTAATCATCAATATCTCGCGAACAGTAAAAAATAACCCATTACATGTTTAAAACAATTACGCGAGAAATATTACAGCAACAAAAAATTGCAACTTTTTTGCCAGCAATTACAATTGCGAACTGTAAAAACCACCTATCGAAACAATAGTTACAGAACCTCATTTGTTTGCCGTCCTACTTCGATCAAAAAGTTCTTTGCTGGCAATGTTATTTATGGGGCAAAATAGTAGGCAGTTGGATTGTCACCGAAACAATTGAAAGTCATTAATCAGTTGACTACCTACTGCGATTCTGTCGCATAAATACAACGTCTCGAACAAAACAAAAGCAACGTTATACAAAGAACATTGTTACTTCATGATTTAAAAAGTTTATGCCCTAAGACATAGGAAATGTAATTTTTAAAGACGTCGCTTTCAGATAACCTAAAATAATTTTTGGTTTACATAAATTTTAAGCGTCTTTCTACAATCCACTTAGCTACTTTTGTTCATCGCATTAAATCTACTAAGAAAATGAAAAATATGACAAACCTTCGATCTGTTCTCGATTCCCTTGTTTTCGCTCCGAATTCTACGACAGAATACAATTACCATTTATAAATTCCGCCGATGTTCTCCCAGAGGGAAGAAGGAATTATTTATGCGAATATTTTTAAACAACTCCCGTCTGAGGGAACTCATATAATATTTAAAGAGGAATACGAACCGTACACGTACCGAAGTTGCCAAATAAAAGATTTCTATTTGTGGTTTGCACACGAACTCTTTGAACAATTCATAACGCTCGTTTCCGACCGATCTGAGAATAGCAAACGCAGGGGTGCGATCAGACAGTGGCAAAATATCCAAGGCAAATCCACTATAACGTTAGGTCTGTTTACGATCTTCAAAATTATTAAAAATAATATTGGAATTTGATAAGCGAGAGTAGTACAAAACCGTCTCTTTGAACGAAACAAAAAATTAATGTTTACAGAAGAAACTAGAAACAAAGTTACTGTTCCCCTGTTTTTCTATTTAGATATGGATCATAATCCAAATTAATTAAATGTGTTTATGTATGGAAAATATTCACCTACAATGATATAAATGAATATCAATTTTGCTAGTAAAACAAAACAATTTGAATCGTATAAATGAACTACATGCATACAATAATTAAAGCATATTGCATTAATGGAATAGAACAATTAAACAATTTATAATTAAATAACCAAATGGCGCAATAAGTACAGTCAAAAAATAAAAAGAATTGTAGGTATTGCAAAAATTGTTTCTCGATATCTTGATTCGTTTAAGAAGTACAGCACGATTTGTGATGTAGAATAACATTTTTATTTCTCAAAATGTTTTGCTGGAGCTGTTCTGATGGAGTTTTTTTCGAAAACTGTCATCAAAAGTCGACATTTTGGTTAAATTTTCAGTTGATAAAATGAGTCTTTTTTGTCACCTAGCTGCGAAACACTACGGAATAACATTCAAGTATTCCTTTCGGCTCAATTTATATTTCTACGTGTAAAATCCAACTCAGTCTTATCCCCGAATTGGCCCAGGTCTACTAATAATAAAGTTTTAATGTAATATAAAACTGAATACCATTTTCCTAATAGGTCACGACTATGGACTTCCTCTTAGTCTAGTGAATATCATAATGACTTTTTCGTGTAATTACGTTTTACAGCACAGAAACTTACTATAAGTTCTCCTTTTATGACACGACATAATTAAAAGTTCTTTTCATTTAACATAAAGTTACTAAATGAGGGTCGCAAATAAAGCGTAGCGACACTAAGCAAAGTAACTCATACATAAAACATACATAAAGATGTTAATGGATTGTTACTATACGTACAATGTGAAATAATGAATATAAAATATACAGAGCGTATCATGGTCAAAAGAGGGTAATTTTTTGCCCTATATCATTATCTCTCAAAACGCTTAGTTATTGAGATATAAGGGGTCGAATTTTATTTTTTTTAAACGGTTGCGTAGCATAACTTTTTTTTGGTTTCAAATTACATATTTTTAATTTGGTTATGGTTAACTTATTGGAAAGAGTACAAAATGATGCAAAAACTTATTAATCACATGGGCATAGATATGGGAATTTAGACCCACCATTTAAAAGAAAATGTACTCTAAATGGATATTTGGAAACATTTTTTATATTTTTTTGATCTTCATATTTTTCTTTATAAAAAATGTCGCATGCCAATTTTTTAAATTGTTATTAGCTTTCCATTCTTCTTTGTGTAGAAATTCGTTTGCTTCTCAAACAAGCTTGACTTTACCAACATTGTACATCTCAGATTTGTCCATTAAAATATGGAAATTTATATCAGACACACACACATACAGGATGTCAAATTTAAAAAAAGTTATTACATTTTCTTTAATAATTCTCGACTACTTTGAGTACAATTCATGAAATTTTGTATGCGGAGACTTCTTGGGACAAGAAATTAAAATTTTATGCACAACTGGCACCTTCTCTGCGGGTATGGTGGGGTGGGATAATGTTAAATTGAGTCACTGTGAGAGATTGATACCGGTCGACATTTGACTACCACCCTAATTAATGAGGTTTTCTATTATATTATTATTAATAACTTCGGCAGTTGTAGATAAAACGTTGTACCCACAGACCAACTAGACTGAACTATAGGGCCAAGCCAGTGAAGCCTTCCGTCAGCCTAACCTCAGCCCAGCTGGCTTCATGTTCTCAGTCAGTGTTAGACATTCGTTGTGGTAACATCGCGATTATTTTGTAAAATATACGAGTTTTCTTTGTGCAATTATGGGAAAGTACATTGTAGACAATTGTAATAGCCGATCAGATCGGAATAATGATGAAATTTCATTTTTTAGGTAAGTAGTAATTAAAAATAATGGAACACGTTTTATGGCATTAAACGGCTCTGCGCAGACGTTGTACTGATATTTCCAGTATCGGTTCTGTGTTTTTAAGAGCCCATATGTTTAACAATTATTGTTAGCGAGGTAACAAGTATTTAATGGTTTATTAAATAATACCATGTGGAACATTTTGGTGATGCGTGTACTAGCATCTTGGAAACTATAAGAGATACGAAAATAGGCAGTTGGGGGAAAATTCTGTTGTGTTGTTGTGTCTTAATGACACTTGCAACTAGATCTAGGTTTTTGAGTTATTTTGAAAAAAAAATAATATGGCGTTATTTGTCTGTAACTTTTTTATTTAGAGGACTTTTTAAAATCTGAAAACACTTTTCCCGGGCAAATTTTTTCGAAGAATTTCACTGTACAACAGAACTGTCTAAAACTTTCTACATTTAACCATTTTCCTGTAACTTATAGCTTCTAAGATACCAATACATGCATCACCAAAATGGTGCACGCTTGTATTTTATTTATATTACCATTAAATATGTATAAAAAAAAATATTTCTTTAAGGGCCGATTTCATAAACAAATTTAATGCTATAAGTTATTGTTGTAACCATTTTATTAAATTTTAATGTGGCATTAAATTTGATTATCGAACAAATTAATTTTACTTGTGATAAATATAGATTCCTAAACTTAATAGAAGAAAGTGAGAACGAGGAACAAATGTCATTTAATGTATCATTAGAATCTACTCAGTCGTCTGAGTATAGTAAATATATTATAACATATATTGGGGGTTTTGTAGTAAGATCTTTAGCAAAACAAATAAAATGTGAAAATTGTTTAAATGGCTTAATGTCAACTGATCATAACTTCGAATTTAACGATTTAATTTTTTTTTAAGATCGTGGTGGTTTAATTTTTCCTTCACAAGATGTTGTTGTTATTTGTGAAGAAACTGAGAAAATTATGAAACTGTTTAAAAATGATAAAAATAAATTTAAAAAAACTAGAATTTCATACTATGTTTTAAAACATTTTTTAAATAAAACTATATTCACTAATTTACATCAACATCAGTTTGATAATTTTCCAAATAATTGTAACCATATATTAGAACTTATTAGAGCAATTTGTGAAAAATATGTAGACGTAAAAATTAATCATGAAACAAAAATATTCAATTCCTTGAAAGGCACAAAGCGACGGCAAGTATTAAATAAAGTAACATTATTTAAAGGGCAATAAAGATTTTAATAAAATTAGAATTTTATTTCAAACCCCGATTTAAAATATTTCACAAAACTTCTCAAAATAATTAAATATTTTATGTTAGTTTATTAAAAATATATTCCTTTCCATTTCACATTACTTTTAAATAAAAATTATTAACTTTTTAAAATTGCATCAAATATTAAAATAATACACATTTTACTGAATCCGACTCTGTCCTCAAGGGCGGAGCCAAACTTCTGCACACACTCCACTGCTCCCCTGTCGAGGCATCATTGGTATCGTTGTATTGAATAGCATGGGTACAGTCTAGTTGGTCTGTGGTTGTACCATAATACATTGGATACTACATTATTACCGCACTAATGTGATTATACAAACTTCACATGCGTACAGTAATAATATATATATATATATATATATATATATATATATATATATATATATATATATATCCCACTTATTGCGTAAATAACTATTATGTAAAAATATATATATATGTCCATAAACTGAATGAAATTCGTTTTAAAATAAACCCAAACTGCCTCAATTCTAGTAGAAAAAGGTCAGGCTACGTCCAAAGCCCCGACAGATAAAGGAATGTAAAAAAAAATCCAATAAATGTTCCAGAAAAATTTGTAACTTAATTTAGTTCCACATTCTCAATATAAGAGAGGTATCTCCATTGACGTCACACGCACCTGGAGAGTAGGTGTTGACCAAGAAGGAGCAAGGAAATACGGTATTTTCCCCAATTCTGTTTTCAAATAGCGTCTCTTGGTTGGTTTTTTTACACACTTTTTTATTTCTCTTTTATTCCCACACCTAGAATAAATATAGAAGGGACGAAATAATGTATATAAATTATACTTCCTGCCCGTCAAGAGGTGCCGAAATAAATAAAAATGAACGACATATACTACATGAGAATTATATATTTTTTATTTTATGTAAGAAAAAAAACGTCGAAAATAGTAACAAGTGAAGGAAAATAAGTAGTTAAGAGTTTTACTTGCTCTGTTCAATGAATACAAGAGAAGGAGAGTACATTCTTAATGTTCATTTAATATTGTGCAATGTTAATATTGTTACGGAAGCTCACCTACCTTTTTAGTTTATTAATTATGTTCCTCTTTACGTTATAATTTATAATTTTTGTGATGCCTTTATTTTGACGTTTTCTGGAACATTCCAGGTCACATTCTATTTGATTCTCGAGGCCGAGGAAGCTTCTAGAATCCTAAAAACCTACATAAGCGGTTCGGTTTCGCCGCTGGAGTCGGTTTATATTGAGAAGTCGAAGGCGATTGACAAACGTCAAAGTAAAGCGTTGACATTTGTGAAATTTGTTTGAAGGATATTTCTTGAATAATCAAAAGTGACAATAAACTTTGTCTACGTTACGTGTTTCCACGCTAACCCAACTTAGAGGTTACAATACAAAGAAAGATACACTAATTAAATATTTTTATAATTTTTTGCATGTTTACTTCTCTCAGTGAAAGTAAAAGATTAAATTTTCAAGATTTCTTGGAGTTTTCATAGGTCGTACTTTGATAACGTACCATTTTGTTTTAAAATTGTCTGCTCATATTTGTGTGGCAAGTGAAACTAGTAGCAAACTACATTTTTTACAACTGATTATGCCTAGAGTACGTACATTTGGGAAGATTTCCCAGTTTAGTGACTTTGAGAAGTGACAGATTGTTGGGTTGTGCGAAGCAGGTTTGTCGGTGAGAGAAATTTCAAGAAGGACTAACAGATCCTTACGTACGATAGTACGGTGTTACCCATGAAGGCCGTGAACACAGAGCGACAGGCACCGGCCGTCGTAGAGGAACCACAGAGTGTGAAGATCGTCGATTGCTACTATTAGCTCTCATAGACCAATTTAGCAGCAGCCAGACTACAAACTAGTGGTTTGAAGGACTGCTATGCGTACAGTATATCACCGAATATTAAGTTTGGACCTCTTGTCTTATCGTCCATATTGGGTCTGCCTCTCGCTCGTCAACATCGAGCTAACCGCTTACAATGGTGTAGAGAGAGGATTCAGTGGGACCAAGAATGGAATCAGGTGATCTTTACTGACAAATCCCAGGATGCACGATAATCATGCAAGGATGAAAAGGCGACGTGGTGATAGACGCGATCTACAATTTGACAGACAACGTTATGTCCATCATACATTAGGCGTTATGGTATGGGGTGCTATTGCGTATGGTAGCAGATCACCCCTGGTGTTGGAATAGAGGCAACATTCCATATCTTCACACCATCCAAAACGCCATTTCCCAGCAACACAATGGTAGACTTTATGTTGCCAGACAAGCAACAGCCTTTATGGATCAACATCAGACCAACCGTTTACACTGGTCACAAAGATCGCCGGACCTGCCACCTATTGAACATATCAGAGACATGATTGGTCGCACACTGCTGCATTTACAACACCCCCCACAGACTTTAGCAGCTCTTACGCATGAAGTTCTTGTAGCTTGGAATGACATACCCCAAGAACTGATCGACAACCTTATTAGATCCGAGCTCAGGCGTATTAATGAGCGTATGGTGGGTTTTCAACACACTATTGAACCAATTTTTACAGTAGGTTCTCTGATCTTGCTGAAAATGTTTCCATAACCAAGTGGCCCTGGACCTGTGTACCAACCTGTTTTTCATAAAAGAAAACTAAATCATAACATACAAGATTAATTATATTTCAATGTACTTAAACCAACGACTCTCTAGGTATAATTTAAAAATTTGACGTATGAGACCGTATTTCTTTACTTGAATCGTCAATAATAAATTCGAGATGCAAAAGTCACAATAATATGCCATCTGTTTTTTTTTTTTTTCATTTATACAAATAGTCATTTATGATATAAGCCGAAGGCCTTCAAACAAAAAAAAATCACTTTTAGCACACATATACAATATTTTTTCTACACAAACCATTAAAAGTATGTAATCAAAACATTTTTTACGTTATTAAATTTATAAAATATCATTTTGAAATCAAATTGTCTCCCCAAGTTTACTGTTGCCAGGATGACGGAAGTTCGATGGTTTGTTAATAAATAACTTCAAATCTCGAGACATGGAAAGTAATCAAGAAAATACATTTCTCCAGGTGAAAATCGAAGCTGCTCATAAAGTCAATACAAGTTTTTGTACAATCGTTTCTTAAAATGGTGTGATCTGAAAAATGTTAGTAAGAAGTTCCGTGAAAAAGTGCATTTGACATACTATGAAGAAAAGCCCAAAATATGGAAATCGGCAACGCTTTGGTCAAATTACTCCGTGTTGAAGGCGACCATGAACATAAAGAATCAGGATATAAGTAAATGTTACAAGCTTGTTGCTTTTTTAGAACGAAAAGACAGAGAATATCGACCAAAAAAGTCGAAAGTATTGTTTTATTGTATTAGAAAGGTATGATAAGCTAATATCAATCAATTCTCCTACAACATCTAGGTACACTAATGAACAACTATATAGACAAAGCTAATCCAGCTAAATTTACTAACCTGGTTTTATGAAAATATTCTATAAATACTTCACTTTCACTTTTGAAACTGTGTGAACTCGAAAATTTACCCACAATAGATGAGATCTGACCTATTTCTGCATTTTTATTATTGAATTGTTCATTAGCATATCTAGATGTTTGGTATCAGAGAGCATACATATGACATCATTGATAGGAATTGTAGGAGATTTGATTTATATTAGCTTAAAATACCTTTCTAATACAATAAAAAATATTACAAAAGCTAATAATAAAGAATATACAGGGTGTCTCATAATTAGCTGCCAACCCTGAACAGGCCGATTCTATGATCAAAACTAAGTAAAAAAGTTCATATTAACATGGGTCCGGAAATGCTTCCTAAGGGCACAGGGACCCATTGAAGAAGGAGGAATGGAAATCATTTTTTGCAATATCTCTCAATCGCGTTGTGAATGAAATTTATTATACACAGATAAATTTTGATGAGCAATTTGATGGACTAATCCATTTATTTCCACAAGGTCCATTGGAGTGGATACGGGGGGCCCTTGGTATTTTGCGTGTGTAACTTTTTTATCTCTGACGTTTTAACAAATTGGATAGCAAATTCCGTTTCCCCGAACTGTTTTACGTTGAAAAGGTACTCTTGTTTCAAATCGTTATCTTTAACGGTTTCTGAGAAAATTGCTCTTGAATTAATCCCACTTTGGTCAATTTCATAGTAATTCAAACAAAATTATCAATTATGCTAGTCGTAGGATCTTGTTCAATAGCGTCAGAGACCTCCGATTCCCTATTAATCCTGGGACGTCCTTGACCCGGTGCCTTTTGAAAAGTGACGGCTGCAGTTAAGTTGCGGAATACCGTAGGGAATGTTCTCCTTGATGGCAGCCTTCTCCCGTACTCGCGTTCTGCCGCTGCAGCATTACCATCGCAAAAGCCATAAATAAATATCATGTCAACTAACTCTTGTCCCGTAAACTCCATTTTTTTCGCTTAGAACCATTAAATTGGCAATCGGGTTGACAATACTTTGATATAAGAATACCTTGATAATTTTGTTTAAATTACTATGAAATTGACCAAAGTGGGATTAATTCAAGAGCGATTTTCTCAGAAACCGTTAAAGATAACGATTTGAAACAAGAGTACCTTTTTAACGTAAAACAGTTCGGGAAAACGGAATTTGCTGTCCAATTTGTTAAAAAGACAAAGATGAAAAAGTTACACACGCAAAATACCAAGGCTGGGACTTTAGTCCGCAGAGTAGTATTATAAAAAGTACATAGCCCTTCGTCCAGCGAACACTAATCACTAAAATATTAAATTGAGCTCATGATTTTACAAATATTGAGGCAACAATTTAAAAACTGCCTGTTGAATAACCATCAGCGTTATCATCGTTGCCAACATCAGCCACTCTACTCAACTAAATCTTCCATTTTTCTATACTTTTGTGTTTTACCTCCCGTTAACAATGCCGCATTTAATTCTGTCGAGATTGTCAAGAAACATATTCTTTTTGTGACGCTTACGACCCAGATCGTCAAGGGCGCAAAGAAGGTAATAAAAATTACGCTTATCAAAGCAGAATGTTCCTGGGGGCGTACTTAAATATTAAATCATAATAACGACTGGAACGCCTTAGGACTTCAAATAAAAAAAATTAAATACCCGGCGTAAAGAAAGAATTTCGCACTTCGTTAAGCAATAATTATAGGCCTTTGATGAGAATTAATTCGTTCAGAAGGTAAATTTACACGAAATAGTCGGCATCAAAGTAAAAGTTTACCACCTTTATCTTTTTTAAAGTTAAGTTCTTATTATACTCTGATTTCAGAGAATAGAAAATTATGCATACCAACTACTCCCTGTCGTTTTACATAGATGATAAAATTACCTAATTACCCTAAAAATAAACACGAAAATGAAATAAAATGCCTTATACAGGATGTTTCATAAGTAATGGGTCACAGACAGAGTAGTAGCCAAAATCTTAATGGGTTTTTAGAGCAGGTCAAGTTCAAATGTTTACTGTTTACTCCCTGCCGTTGACTATATATTAAAAACGTACGAGCGGGTCAGAGGCGTGCCGGATTGTTTATCGCTGAATGTATCTCGGACTGCTTCTTGTCGACAACACGAGGGTTATTGTATTAATTACGGTCAGTATTTAATGATTTCCGATACTAGGAAAATATTTAAATTTGGCAACATCATATCAGGTCGATACCGAATTGATTTTGGAGTTTTTAATGGATTGAGGCTTTAAGCGGTCAGTAACAGTCTGAAAAGGGGTTTAAATAATATTTTGAAATTTTTTTCAGCGTAAATATGTATTTTCAAATTTTTTAATAGCCTATTCGTGATATTGAACAAAATCGCGAAGTGGCTGACATCTGTTGATAGATTTCAGAACTGTTGTAAGTGCGAACAACAAATTACTTACATAATGGAAGTGTGGAGTTTTGTGTTTTTTAATATTTTCCTATAATTTTGTCTGTATAAATAGGACCAAAACAGTTTGAAAATAGTATAACTTTATGTTGAATAAAGAAAAATGCAGAATTTGCATAAAACAATTTGTAATAAGTCGGGTGTGGGCGTGAACAAAAATCCAACAAATCGGTTTTGTATATGTAAATGTAGTGGCAGTTTTCTGTATTTTTTAGTAATTTTGCAAACTTTATTCAAATCGTACAATATTTAGTTACAAAAAGTGCACAAAAATGCAAAACATACGCAAGAATATTTGCACAATATCTCGGAGCTACTCCCCAGTGCCCCTCTTACTGTACCTACTTCTGATATTTCCATGCATTCTGGATTTCACATAGACCAAAATTCTGTAAGCAGTGGAAAAATACATGACAATAATTAGCAAACATTTTCTTACAGATGATTCTACGCAAGGTAATTATAACAACGTTATGCCTTAAATTAATTATGGATGTTTTTAAATCTATATTACACATTTGTAATACCAATGTGATTGAAGAAAGACATGAATGTTTATAAAAATGGATGTTTATTAATTCACATCCCACTTCTGATATGTAAGATTTCGACATTAACTACTCTCCGAGGTGTAAAACATAAAACAATGGTGCTACTACGCTACTATAGTCTTATAAACAGTCAATGTTTATTATATGGTACTGATTTTCACTCATCACTACTGTGAACTCGAACGTGCTTACTCAAATGACCTATGAAAAAGAACCACAATAAGTGTCTAGCTCGCGTATCAAATTATAGTTACCCTATTATTCATAATTATCTTTAATTATCTCTTATCTAACACTACCACGTGGTACTCAAGCGTCTGTCTTTTTACATCCCTCAATATTTCAGCACAAGCCTTACAAATATTGACTTAATCACCATGTCATCAATACAAAAGATCTGCTTTGCCTCAACCCCACGGAGAGCGCTAGGCTGCGGCCAAGAACAGTACTTTCACCTATACCCTGTACCCCTCACGTCCACATCAGCCATCTATACCTACGGCTGTGGCCCCTAGTTCCGACACATTATGCACAACTCACCAAAGGCCCTCACACCTTTGTGGACCCGACAAAGCAGCCTCGACCACCCTATCTCACGTGTAGGTCTTATTTATCAATTAGCTAATATAGCTATTCTTTACTATCAAAACTGACCTAACATAACTATTCTAATAAGAACTCAAACCTAACTATTCTAATAAGAACTAGGACACTTAGTGAGAAACTCACCTGCATGTATAAAACAACAGCAAATAACTAGCACGCTCACAATTCACCTTTTCACAAGTTTTACTAATTAAGACATGACTCGAATGGTCTTTTTCGAGGGGATACTCTTACGGCCAGTCCTTTTAGGCCCTTATCGAAAACATAGGCAAATTCTTTCGTAGACTAAATATCTAATAATCTACTATGCGTTGTAAAACTTACTTTACACATTACACTGCCAATTTAATAGAATAGATATTTATGGGGTGGTTGAAGCTTCTCACGTTCTACCCCAGACAAAAATTGTGTGGCCTCGCCTCACCTTCATTTAGGATGGAATTCATAGATCACACTTGAAGTTAGTGTGTATTTAGCTTTACAATTTACAACGTAAAAATTCAGGGTAACAACTTGTTAATAGTTTCATACCACACTTTAATAAGTTTACATAAAGTTAGATTATTAAACAAAATATTGAAGGGCATCTTATTTAAGCATTCCTTAAATGAAAAGTTACACTTAAAGTGCTGGCTATGAATTCCGCCCTTAGAGGTCGCACACAGTCCCTAAGTAGTCCAAGATATCTGTTATAGATATCTCGAACCGAGCCATTATATTTGAACCTGAATGGTTGAAGTTACGAACATACAAGGAATTCACAACGTCTTACTTTAAAGTTTGATAAGTCCTAAAATACACTTTCACCTAAAAAATACAAAGAATTACACCACAAAATACAACCTCCCTGGTAATTAAAAGCTCTATAATCGTTAGCGGCATCCGATATCAATTCTACAGCGCCATCTAGTGGTTCGTAAATTTCGCGAACACTCAGTTTTGCCTGTCTTAGGCATTCCGAATACGTGGTTAAAATTAATGACATTACGACTGAATCGCCCTGTATATCAAGTTATCGACACTAGTTTTACGAACGTTAAAATAAAAATTACAGTTTACATTTGTTCCACCCTCGTATTATTCAGTAAGATTAAATAATAAATAAAAAATAAATAAAATACCCTGCGCACATTTTAATGATTTCCAAACAACTCCACGCAATATTGATTTTAATTAAAAACATCGTTGTAGACTCGTGACGGGAATCAAATCACTTGCTTGCAAAGAAAAGAAGCGAAATGAAAAAGGACTTACACGAAAATAATAACCGCTTATTTCCATTTGAAAAGCAGAGATCGCCGTCTAAACAATGAAATGTAATTTCACCCGCATCAATTTCCTTATCGCAACGGCTTTGTCTTCGTTACGTGCCTTATGATCTAAAATTTTTTGTCCGCTGATGATGATGATAATATTTCATTCAGCCGGCGAGAACCGATTAACTGGCAAAAAAAGCTGACAGCTTTATTAATGTGACTTAGCAGATGATATTTTAAGCATCGTCTGCTAAATCGCGTCGCCTTTGTAAAACTTGTCTATCGAATCACCTGAATTTCAATCTAGAATTCTGCAATGTGCTGTAGTGGGTCGACATCTATGTTAGTATTTAGAAACATACACAGGCCATAAATGTCAGAATTTGGCATTTAATATTCAGGCTGTAATAACTTATCTTTGACTAGGACCTACTTATTTAATTTGGTTTGCAAAAATGTATGTATTTTTTATTTACTATTTTAAAACATTAAAATACGCGGCACTGATACCGTTCCAATACTTTACACAAAGCTTTCGTGTCTAGATATTTTATATTTTTCATAAAACTGGGTATATACGTATTAATAATGAACTGCTAATATAAAGCTTATTATTTTAGATTGTATCAGTTTATAAATTTAAAAATGAGACGTAAACAAAAACATACAAATACGTAACGAATATTTAACATTTGTCATAATTTCTATGAAACAATTGACGACTATGTCCGACTACGTCATTTGTGCTGTAGAGTGCTGCCACGCGCGGTGAGTCACTGCAAACGGGCAAAGGAACAGACTAAAAAAGCACGGCTGCTGTGATTTAGCCGACGATGGTTTAAGTAATAACTTGTATTTTTTTGGCAAAGAACCCTCTTGATCCCATACAGCGTGTTCCACATGATCTATAACAAATTTTGGTAGATGATAGCTAGGTTAATGTCAAACATTTTTTCTTATAAGAACATAGATCCGATTCGTATTTGTTTAAAAGTTACAAGCATTTTAAAAAATATAATTTCATATTTCAGAGTACAAAATGAAGAAGATATAACAAATGATGTCATTGGCAACTCTTCAATTAGTGTTCGGCGTATAGCAAGTAATCTTGTACCGAATTTTGTATGGCCTGTATTGAATAGAGAAATGTTGCATCCGTCTCATCGCCAAAATATACAAGCATTACATGCTGAAAATGCTCCTCAGCGATTAGAATTTTGTCGCTGGTTACTTCAACAACATGCACAAAATGATAGGTTCATTTCGCTTGTCATAGTCTGATAAAGCGTGGTTTACTAGGGGCTTCAGCAACGTCTCAGTGTCAACGTTTCGGGTAGCATTTTCAATAAAAATTAACTGCCTGAACATGTTTAAAATGATCGTATAAATGCAGATCTGTATAGAACTTTCCATTTGGAAAGCAGAGATCGCCTCTAAACAATGAGATGTAATTTCACCTCACCTACATCACTTTTCTTATTGCCGCCGCTTTGTCTTCGTTAAGCCCCTTATGATCTAAATTTTTTGTCCACCAGTGATGATAATATTTCATCTGCGGCCGGCGAGAATCGATTAACGGGCAAAAAAAAAAGTTGACAGTTTTATTAATTGGTCATGTGTTCGTCGCCTTTTGATTTTTCGGCCCACGGCCTGCGATGCCATGGACCGATTAATATCGGGCGGAAAACGATGACAATATTATTTTTTTTACTATAGATAGGACCCACTCGCGCGTATCTTCAGATACTCTTCAAATAATGTGATTATTGGATTTTCAGAAGGGATAGTACAGATTAATAAAAACTTCCAATAATACAGACTTTGCAGGAAAATTCACATAACGTACAGGGTGAACCTTAAATAAGTACAAATATTTTAACGAGTAGTCGTGATTTTTCCTTAGAAAACTTGTTGAGGATCACTCTGCGACTTATATATTAAGATTTTTAAGTCATGGTAGATGTGTATTCCACAACGTTGCCGGTGTTACACTAATGTCTTGGAATAGACTTCTTGGAAAGTACATGAAATTGAAAACATAAACCAGATTCTCTACTCACAGTTATCCAGAATTTGGTCATTGTCCATTTTTACTACACTCCAACTGATTTATCATAATACATATTATCGTTTTTATATATTTTTAGGTATTAATAATATTGTGGGCCGGTTGTATAAAAAGTACCTGAACTGCCGTTCAATAGAACTTAGTTCAAATTCTGAACCTGGTTTATTTACATGTCTGTTGTATAAACGAAACTAATGTGTAGTTCAGCTGAACTATGCATTACCAAGGTTGGTAGAAGTGTGGCTTGCTAAATTTTGATTTTTAACTGTGACATTTGACAATTTAACCTAAGTTGGCGCGAAACTTGTTCAATTTTGTAAGGTTATATTCTACCTTTTGAGTTTTATTTTACTGTAGATATCTTTAACATTCTCTTTAGGATATATGTTACTTAAATAACAAATTATATAGAATTTTATCCATGTTTCATTTAACTCACTTACAGTGATAGTAGTAGTGGGTATGTCTCTCCCATTTATTTTAATTCATTGCTATTGTAGAACAAATAAAGACAAAGTAGTGGTGGAGTTTTTTAATAATATTTTTCTTTAATATCTTATAATTAACTATTATAATAAATAATTAAATACAAAATGGTTTACATTCTCAGTTTCTGCTTCAAGTGGAGTCGACTAAAAATTCTTAGATTTTTTAGGATGCTTCCATAAATAAACTACAGATATAAGTAATAACTCTTTATAACAAACGAAATCGCTGCAAAAAATCAATTTCCCTTCACTTTACAAAATGATTTGATCGTTCTCTCAATTGACACTTCTAGGATGTAAGACAGCATTTACTAAAACCCTTCATCATCTGTTACGGGTTAGTCTAGTCCATCGTAACAAAACGCAGAAAAATACTCAAAAATGTATAATTCAATATTCGAGTTTATAATCACCTATCAAGGGTCAAACCGTTGAACTGCAGTTCACTTGGTTAAACGGCCGAGATCGGTCAGTCAGTTTAAACTACGATTTGATCGACGTTTACGTTTATACAACCTGATTTTGCCTTTGATTTACAGTTTAACATTAAACTTGAGTTCAAAATCTTTATACAACTGGCCCTGTGTGAAAGTAACTACTCAGTGGACAAAAGCCCCAACCTGCGTTGAATTACACCCACAATATCTACCCATATATTCCTTATTATTAGCTTTTGTAACATTTTTTTACTGTTTTAGAAAGGTATTTTAAGCTAATATAAATCAAATCTCCTACAATTCCTATCAATGAAGTCATATGTATGTTCTCTGATACCAAACATCTAGGTATGCTAATGAACAATTCCACAGACAAAGCTCTATTCAATAATTATTTAAAAAATAATCTAATTTACAAAAGCTAATAATAAGGAATATATGGGTAGATATTGTGGGTGTAATTCAACGCAGGTTGGGGCTTTTGTCCACTGAGTAGTTAGTTTCACACAATATTATTAATACCTAAAAAAATATAAAAACTTTTGCATAAAAGGTGAACATTTTTCAAGTAGGTATTGTCATATTTAATTCATTGACAGGATGTCACTTTTTGTCATTGTCGATATTTAACTTCAAATAATTTTAATTTTTATAATAATTTTTATAGTTAGATATTTGATTCAACTTAAAGGAGACCACCTGAAGAAGCAATCCTAAAAATGCAGAAATAGGTCAGATCTCATCTATTGTGGTTGAATTTGTCGTGTTCCCACTGCCAAAAAGTGAAGTTAGATATTTATAGAGTGTTTCATTAGCAGGTTAGTAAATTAGCTTATTTTTTAAATAATTATTGAATAGAGCTTTGTCTGTGGAATTGTTCATTAGCATACCTAGATGTTTGGTATCAGAGAACATACATATGACTTCATTGATATGAATTGTAGGAGATTTGATTTATATTAGCTTAAAATACTTTCTAAAACAGTAAAAAAACATATTATCGTTGTCAGTATCACTGATTAACACTGCTTAACAAATAAGTATGATTTTATCATGTCAATCTGTTCACTGAATAATGTGCCATATTTTACTTTATTACAGTTTTTACCAAAAATATTAATTAAATACACAAGATACTCCGTGAAAACAATAAAACGATTTAAATAATTTTTATACGTTAGTGCTGCAACAGATACGTCAAGCAGTGCATTTCTTAAGGAAACCATTAGCTTAGTTCGGTTTCAGAAGATACTAAAGTGTCTCATATTAACTTTCAATTTACGTGTACTGAAATTATCAAATCCCTTTCCAGAAATACTACAGGTTTTGTTACCACTTCCTTCCCTATCAATCCTAGAGGATGAGGCTGGTGCGGGACATTTCGCCTACTATCTGTTACCTGTGCCTTTGACACCAGTATTCTTTTTTGTATGCGATTGACTCTGTTTTTAAATATTTTACTTTGCGTTCTCTTTATATTTAACGCATATATCAAGCTAGTTTTGTGTTTATTTTTAAAATCTGTTTCATCCACTACGAAGCTACGAAGTACGAAATGGTTAGCACTGACACGTTGTTTGAAGTTATGCGGCAAAAATTAACTCTAAGATGTTGTGTGAAAATCATAGTTTTTTGTTATTCTTTAAAAAATAATTTAAGGAGATAATTTGTGCTAATCTTTCACAGTGTACAATGGTATTAACTTATGAAATATGGATAATTGTTTAAATAGTTGTTTTTTCAGTAAGTAGGTGAGCTTTTATGCACGTTTATGGATAATTTTTGAAATCATTGAGTAAAGTAACTTCCTAAACACTTTTACTGATAGTATCAAACTTGCGGAAATTCATATTTTACTCGTTTATAATAATTTTACTTTACTTATTGCTAAAAAAAGTGATTTTAAATTATAAATTACGTTCAAAAATTGCTTATCTTACAGACGATATGGCGACTTCAGTAAATTATATGGTTATTAGGTTAGGTCAGTGGTCTATCTGATCAGCGGTCCTCAAAATGTGGGTCTTTTTTTAAATTAAATCCGTAAATATTTGAAATTTTTAAAAATGACTTTCACTAGACTCATCTATATGACGAACTACCACAGCATAGGTAGACCAGCAGTTTCACTCCGTTGTCGGCCCTTTGAACTGCTTTCAGTTTTCTGCGGTGACCTCGAAATGTGAGCGCGATAGCGCATCCGATAGAATTTACAGAATCGGTGATCAGGACCGGAATAAGAATTTTTTATTTGCGCGTGAAAGCGTAGTTATTCCACATGAAAGTTTACGTTATATCTATCCACATTATGTAATAATTAATTATACAGCTATGAATAGGTAATTCAACATGTATTATATACTATCATTTACTGCTACTAACATACAGTGTGAAAATTCGATTTACTTATTTGGACTCTTTAAAAAAAAAGAGTTTAAAATACATGTTATTGCACTACAAAACATTTTTATTTATTTACTTACTTTTTTTGTTATTAGTGATAATTACATTTTTTTGGAATTTTTTTAAATTTAAAATTTGACGTTTGAAGTTTAGTGGACAAATAATTTATTACGATTTTTTTTGTCTTTAATGATCTACGTAAACCAGAAGACAAGTATTTTTCAGAACAGAAAAATTATGTTTATTTAACTTTGAAAATTGTTAAATTGGAGATAAAAGTGAAGTAAAATGTAAATTTGGAAAAAAATTATTTTTTATTATTGTGTTTTGAGACTTACTTAGTGATTACAAGAAATATGATCATCTACATAATTTGAAGATGAGCCGTCTTGTGCAGAAAACGTTGGAACGGCCTCTTTGCGTAATCTTTTGCGCGAATCGTTAGAAAACATATTATTTTAAAAATGTATTTGACATAGTTTGTATGAACTATTACTAATCCTGAGCAGCTTTTCTAATAAATCTTCTCTATTAGAAGCCTCTGCACAGAACTTTGCTCTAAAATAAAAATTTGTATTTGTGAAAAATATAAATATGTATATTTTAAACTTCACTTTCATGAGAAGTATTTATATTCCAATGTTATAAATAATAATAATAATAATATCTCTACCCCTCATTCTAATCACAGGGATTTGCCCAGAAGTCGGAAACTTGTGCGGGAGAGGGGGCGGTATATTATTATTAAGCAGGCCGCATTTGCGCCCAGGAACGAGTTACGTTGGTAGGCCCTAACCACTATTCAGTGCAGGAATGAGGGAAACCTGAAAAACCTCATTAATTAGGGGGGTAGTCAAATATCAACCGGTATCAATCTCTCATATTGACCCAAGCCAACATTCTTCCACCCTACCATACCCGCAGAGAGGGCGCCAAACCTCTCCACGAATATAGCTTATATACGGTCTACCGGCAGCTGGGCGCGAACCAACACCGATCTAGTCACTTCGATTCAAGTACTGACGCCTTAAACCGCGCGACCACTGACCGACCGCTTATACTTAAGAAATAAGTTAATAGGTAAGGCAATAGCAGTAAAATATCATTTATGGTTTGGATGTAAACTGAGGTCTCTGCAGCTTGAAATGGATGCGCGAGCTGCTATGCGAGACTTATTATTCCGAGTGTTTCTACTGGTCTCCCTATACTGTGCAACTACACCTGCAGTTAAAATATTTGTATTTATTTAAGGTTCACCCTGTATATCGAGTAACGCCATCTGGAGATACGGACTTAAGTTTTGTTACATATTATGATTCGGCTATTAAACAACTTTAAAACATGGTCAAGTCTGTTAAAACCGGTTAACGTAGTCCAGTTTTCCAATTTTATATGCAATACGACTTTACCCCCCCCCCATGCCCTTTACTTTAAGAGATAGGGAAAATATCAAATAGACAATGTTTAACTATCGATTTTAAGTAGAAAATCTCACTTTTCTATTTGGATTTAGAAATACCTTATCTAGCGAGAAAATTTAAATCTGGAAAATTATTTTAATCGACTTTTCAAAGTAACTTTTGTTATTTCATATTTTTTCTGGAAGCTGTACGACAAAGTGCTTCCAAGTTACAGCCACTAGACAGTCGTAACGGAGCCTCCGGTACCTTCGATATTGAATCACGAGAGCCTATTGAAAAATGAAACTCCCCACAGAATTTAAAGCAGCCACCTGGCTTTCTTTGCATATCGGCAAAAAATAATAAACCAGATCACCCCCTTGCGAATCGATGATGGGGGAAAGCCCCGAAATGAAAAAAACAGCTGCGGCTTTCCTAGGAGATTATTACCCCTCTTTCTCCCATATACTTACGCAACGAATCGTGATCACGGTATTGTTAGGTGCCTTCAAAAATATGTAGATGAAGCAGAACCAAGAACGGCGTACTACGACCTCCGTGATTCATTTAATCCGGCGAGGAATATGATTTTATAAATGATTAAATATTCTAACTAATTTAGGCCAGGATAAAACCTCATCATTATAAAACACGGATTTATTGCAAGGGGGATTTTGGTACGAGAATTTTGCAGTTTTTGGGATAATTAACAATATTAATTAGATCATATCATCGGGGAAATCTTGTGTACATCAGCAGGGAAATCTATGGAAACATACAGGGGGGAGGTCAAAAATCCAAGAGTGTATTCTGTGACCAAAAATAAGGATTTCTTTGTTATATAAATATGGGGTCTTAGGACAGCCATTGTAAAAATTAAAAAAAAAAAAGTTTCAAATTTTTAATTTCGAAACCGCTTGAGAGAATTTAACCAAATTCGGTGGGCATATTTAGTAGGACAGTAGGTATGAAACAAAAAATTACCAGCTTTAGAATCTTACCAGTGGAGGAGTGGATTACCTTCACTTTTTATTTCTTTATACTTTATCGTATTCTAAACTGTTGGAGAATGTTGGAAACCTTCAACTAAAATACATGCATCAGAACTTCTTGACATTGGAGCTCAAACACATAAAGTAGCTCTTACCACGTCACAATGATGGAAATGGCCACATTCAACCAAAATACTTGCATCAGATAGTTCTTGGAATTGCAGCCCGAACACGTGCAAAAATAACCACAACCACAACCAGATATAATTTGTTGACGTAAGAGCTCCTCAGATTCAGTGTAAACCTTCTAAACTAACGTCTTGAGATGTCCCCAAACAAAATAATCAATAGGATTCACATCGGGTGATTTGGGTGGCCAAGGTTGACCTGGTTCTTGAGTGCCTCGTCCAATCACGTTATTACCGAATATTTCTTTTAAAAATTCACAAGTAGTCAAACTAAAATGTGGGGGAGCCCCATCGTGCATAAACGTTCTTTATCTAGTGCATAGGGAACATCGGTTAGTTCTTCGTAAAAAGGTATGGTCCAGAGAAGACTGATGTTGAAATCGAAATTCCATTATGGCATTACAGTTTTCATCATACCAAAAGTGTTCATTGTGAAAGTTCATTATAGCATTTTTAGAAAATTAACTTCTTCGATAAACAATATTCCAGCGGTAAAGTCAACATTTTGTTCAACTTTTTGCCAAATCTAGTGGCGGTAGTAAGGCTTGAACCCTTTGTACGTGATACAGGTATAACTGTTGATGCTTCAGAACGGACCGAACTAATTTATGATTCACATTAAGATTTGCAGCGACCTAGTACTAGTATTTGGGTCTTCAACTTCAACTTCGTGTAGAATATCTTCCAAATCAGGCGTTCTAACAGTCAAAGGTCTTCCAGGAATCGAGCCTTTCTGAAATGAGCCTGACTGTTGAAAAACATTTCTGAATATTCTTGGATTGGGAGTTGAATGATTTGGAAATCTTCCATCTGCAAGGTCATAAAAGTACGCAGCCCACAAAGAAGTCAGGTGAAGATTGATATGAGAAGAGGTCATATAGAGAATAGATTGTAATATGTATGTAGTAGTAACCATTTTTTAAGTTTAGTTATTGTTATTTTAACTATATTAAAGAATTATCAAGTTTAATCCTTTTATTTATCCTTAATGGCATTTATCCTCTTCAAACAACGGACATTCAATTATTTTCCAACGACTACTTGATCGTTCCACCGCTGATGTGATTTTTAGGTGGGAAAACAGCCATTGTCCATAGGCCACTTATTCTCATAACATTTGCTTTTGTCAGAAGTCTTTCCATACATCATACGAAAAGATGAAAGCAGCACTAAGTGGCGATAATGGAAACCTGTGCTTTAAATTCAGAAATGACTCAGATCGATAATCTTCAATTTAAGAAACTATGTTTTGTGTTTCAGCGTACAACATATTTACTTAAGCGGGCTTGTCTGTATTATGCGGGAGAGAAACATGTTAGAAACTTGCTTGCCCTTTTTATACAGAACTCGGAGTACATAGAAATGGGTGTATTAGAGATATATAAAATAAATCTGCCTCGTTTTACTACATTTTTCAGATGTTTTTACCCCTCAAGTAATCCTTCCAACAAATCGGATAGGGTTAATAAAAGAAAGCATTTAAGTTATCTCTGAACTTACATTCGTGAAATAAGTTCCTGCTCATATATGAAAGACATTTATAAATAATAAATAAAAGATGATGCCTACTCATGATATAACTTCGACTTTTTAAATGTGTACCTACATATATTTTAAATAGTCGTACATGATAAACTTGTTGAGGAGTACTGATTTTATTTACTACATATAAACATAATTTGTCTACGTCATTTTGTTGTATACAGAGTGTTCAGTAAAGAATGGGCCATACATTTAACGCTACCTTCCTTGGACAAAAAAATAATTTCTGGATATGATTCAAAGAGATAAATGCTAATGATCATTTAGAATTTAGTACATCAGATAATAGATAATCCTAACAGCTTTTGGTCTATTCTAATTGAAAAAGAAAAATAATGTGGATTCTTCTCATTGCATGTGCAAAACGTATTCTATTGATTTCTGTTGAATGACAATTATATTTCCCTAACGCCTGATATAATGTATCAGTCAGATACCTAGATGTTAATATGCAGACTTCTCTGCAACTTCTACTGTCGAAATTATTAAAATATACAGAGTGTTTCTTAAGTAAGGGTCAAAAGGGTCCAGGAGCGAATTCTGTGGCCAAAAATAAGCATTTTTCGTTATTTTATTTTATTTTAGATTACACCAACCTACACAGTACCAATTACAGGCGGGATAACAGATAAAAATACACATTTTATACTATAAACATACACTATGACAATAAAAACAATATTAGCACAAAAAATTAAAAGTAAGTTAAATCAAGCTAGCTACAAAAACTGCGTACACACTGATCTAATATTAGCCACTGAAGAGTTAAACAGGTCAATTTTGTTTTTAAATAAATTATTATTTGTGTTACACATGACGTACATTGGGGAATTTGAGAGTAAGTTGGTTCTTGGTGTCTTATGGTAAAACAGTGCATCGTTACTCGTGTCCACTCTAGGAACATGGAAACTTAAAGTTTCTAATAAAGTAGGACAATCAATTAAATTGTTAATCAACTTAAAAAGGAAGACTTGGGAGTGCATAACAGACCTGTCTTCAAGACTATGTACGCCATGCCGCCTTAGCAACATATTGTGATCAGTGCCAATTTCCGGATAAAAGCCATCGAGTTTAAAAGACATATACTTCAAAAATTTTCTCTGGATGTTCTCCAGCTTATTAATAGCATTTGAGTAATGTGGACTCCAAACTGTTCTAGCGTATTCCAACTTAGGAAGAACAAAAGCGCGATATAAACTAAGTAACACACGACAGTCAGTAAAAGAACGTGAATTTCTAAAAACAAATCCCAAGCTTCTGGAACATTCGGCTGTTAATTGGTTAATATGTTCTGTAAAGCTCAGACTCGAAGTAAAAAGCACACCTAGGTCTCTGATCTCAGTAACTCTAGATAAAGGGGAACCGGCGATGGAATAATTGTTATTCAGAAAATTAACTTTCCGAGTAAATGTCATAACATGGCATTTACTAATATTAAGGAGAAGAATGTTATCCATACACCAAGTATTTATGCTATCTAGCGAAGTCTGCAATTTTTGGGCATCGCAATATGAATAAATTTTAGTAAATATCTTCATATCGTCAGCGTACATGAGACAGTTAACATCATGTGACTGAAATATATCGTTGATGAAAATTACAAAGAGCAAGGGTCCTAAACAGGATCCTTGAGGAACCCCTGACGATGATAAAAACTTTGGAGATCTGAGACTTCGAATTTCTACAAACTGCGTGCGCAATGAAAGATAAGATTTAAGTAGTCTAAGCAAGTTATCTGGAAACCCCATAGTTCCCAGTTTATTCATCAAGATTACGTGATCAAGTCTATCAAACGCTTTACTGAAGTCCGTATACACAACGTCTACTTCAAGACCCGCGTCCAGGGCTTCCCTAAGATATTGAGTGAAACAGAGAAGATTAGTTATATAAATATGGGGTCTTAGAACAGCCATTGTCCAGCTACAACGTGCCAAAAATGAAAAAAAAACAATTAGTTTTAAATTTCTAAACCGCTTGAAATAATTTAACTAAATTCGGTGCACATATTTAGTATGACAGGAGGCATTTAACAAAATGATACCCATACCTCCGCCACTGGTAAGTTTCTAAGGCTGGTAATTTTTTGTTTAATCTACTGTTAAAACTAGCTATGCACACCGAATTTTGTTAAATTATCTCAAGCGGTTTAGAAATAAAAACTGATTTTTGACAATGGCTGTCCTAAGAACATTTATGTAACAAACAACTTTTATTTTTGGTCACATTTGGTAGAATATAGTGACCAGTTCATTAATATCAGTGCCATTTCTGGGGTACTACAATGACAAGTTCTTAGACCACTGTTACTTCTAATATTTATCAATGACACTTGATTCCAAATCGCAAGAAGCAGACCATCTTAAATTGTCTGTCAAATAATAAGAACTGCTGGACAATTTAACATAGATAAAGTTTACAATCGGTGTTTTAAAAATATATTACGTCTGAATTCTGGAAGTTTAATTCAGTAATTTGAATTTTTACCAGGAAAACAAGTCCTACTGCATTTAGTTATAGCACTTTTATAAAACATATAGTGGTATTAAAGATCGCGGTTTTGAAAGCAGATTGAGTTTTGTAGAATATAAGAGGATAGAAATCAGGATTATAAAAAGAACAAGAGACAAAGATCGACATACATATCCGGAAATTGTTATATCGCGACTTCAAAGGAAATTTAACGCGCCCGCAACGGCAACATCCGTCCCTATAGTAAATTGCCGCAAATGTAACATTTATTACGCCTAAGCGAAACATTCGGCCACGTTGAGAGCATGTGTCAACCCGAATGGCTGTATTTGTAATGAAATAAGGCCGATAGAGTACTTGTTAAGTGGTAAACTGATGGACGCTGCAATTCGCGCTATTTTCGGAAAGTTATCTATCTAAGCTATTTGTTACCTCCACGTCGATAAAAGAAACAGTGATTGGGAGAGATATTCTAAAAGCTAACATCATTATGATTTTCCATACCCCATAAATGGGTAGATTGTTAATAATTGTTGATTGGTAGACTGTTTTGTTTCTGGGTACTGTGTAATGTTTTACCATAAAGAAATAGAAAAAGAAACAGTAAATAAAAAGGATCAAAAGATGTTTATTGTAAAAATTATAATATTGCAATGGGGAGTTGCATGAATTTTATATTGGTTTGAAATGTATTACAGAGTAATAATAATAATGGTCTTTATTTCTCCATAATAGTTATGTACACAAAAAAAGAAAAATATATAATATATATGAATACAGTAAAGAAATAGCCGAAGATCAGATGAACCTTTGGTACGAAAAGATTCCCTGTTTTTCATCATAATCTGTAACATATTGAAAGAACATGTGTCTGGCGGCAATAACTAAAATATTAATAAATTGTCATAGAATGTAAACAAAACCACGTGGCCGAAAACGCGATATTATTGGTGTAACGTTACACGCCGTTTAGAGGTAGAGGTGCAGGTTACGATGTTCCAGATGTAAATAGGCGTAATTTTCTTTAATTTTTGCGAGGCATTTGTGGGTCATAAATAATAATGTAAATACTGTGTATGTAATGCGATAATTATTAGTGGTGATGTGGTAAACTTATCGATATTATTAGCGATATTATTTTTTACTTGAAGTATTTATAAAATTACGCCATCTCATTACTCATTAAACTACTTGTTTTAATTTGAAAAATAATAAGTAAAAGTAATGAATAATGATATTTAACATTTACTAATTTCTTTAATCCAATAATTTTCTATTGCTATTTACTGCTGATTTAATTTCTTCATAAACATTTTTACAAAATTCTTATTTGTAACTTTTGTTTATTATTTGCAAAATTTTATAAATATCTCAAATAACATTTTACATTACGTAAATGGTAGGAGCAAATATAGAACATGCTATATGAAATCGAAACGAAGCACTGAATACGATAAGTGAGAAGAAATGTAAGTTTGCGTTACCATTGACTTTCTAAACGCCCTGTATACATTCTGTTAGTTTAATAGAACAGTTTAATTGATTCTTTACAACTTTACATTTTATTTTTTTATTGGATAAAGTTAAACCTACCTGTATTTTAATTTACAATTAAATTTACATTAAAATGGTTTTCACAAACAATGTTACAATGCTTCCTTTCGTCGCGCTTCATCGTACTACATCCCATTTTTCTTTTTAATTTTCGGCATGGTAAAATATTTTTTATTAGGCGCTGTATGCTGTATTCGTATATAATAGCATAATGCAATACTTCTTCAATTTGCCCGGTGAGATGCCTATTTGACGAGTCTATTATGCAACTTTATATCACAAAGAGGATATTAATTTTTCTAAACGTATGTATTGCGTTGTCCGAAAGCATGGAAATCGTATAGATATGAACTAAAGCACACTGCTGTATTTAAGTACACACGTGCGAACGGGGTGCGACGTCACAGGTGGCGGCGGCCATTTTGTGGGGGTGTGTCCACACTAAATTTTTAAATGCCGATTTTAGGCTTATTTTTTTCACGAAATTGTCTATGGCAAACGCCATTTCAATTAAAATAATACATTATTCTGCACGTAATTGGAAAAATCATGCAATTTCCTCATTGTTAAGAGTATATTTTTAATAAGCGAGACTATTTAACTGGTGAGGCTAGACGAGTCACTAGAACTAGAGGTTTTTTGATCAGACCTTAATATGATTTTTACAGTGGTTAACGACTTTATTTTTATAAGAAAGCTCGAAGGGTGTATGTGAGCGTGTGTACTAAATGTAATTATTGAATAGTGAACTGGACTAGACAATTGAACTTTTAGTGACCTGTGTTGTGTTGATTATTAGGTTAGTTATCACTGAGTATCTTAGCGTGCTTATTATTTGTTTATTGGCTCATTTAGTATTTGTTCAAAGAATTATTTTGAGATTATGAATAACACTGACGAGACTTGCTTATTATTGTTTTGTGTTTTATTTATGAAAAACGTTAACCGTATGGCATGACGTGAGATAAGGAAAATCTTATGGCTGTTAGCTACGTGTGACACAGGAGATATCTCGGGAGCTGCTAGGTATGTGTGTATAGTCCAATTCAAGTTAAAGACCTAGTCTTGCTATGAACTATTTCTACAGAGATGGTATGTCTAGTTAATGTGCATTGCTGGTTTGACATCCAGCTGCAGGCTGAGACAGAATACCTACTATTTTCCAAACATAGTAAAAGTTGGTCTAAGTAGCACATGTGTATGTTTAAAGAATGTGAGGCTATGCTTAGGAATGTTTTTATAGGGTTTGAACTTATTGTTAGAGCTGCATGCCAGTACCAATTTTGTTATTGTATATTTATATAGCGTTATCTACAAGACAACAAAATATAATCAGTTACGTCCAATAATTCACGCTCTGTATACGTAGAGACGCTCCTAACATGATAATCATCACCTATATAAACAAAAAAAAGCCAATAAGAAACAATATAAGGGTAAAATATTGTGGAACTGCAGACTCGATACTTGTTTCACACAAAATTATTGATTCTAATAAGGAAATATATATATATTGTTAGCTCGCTGCTTTGCTTTTGATCAAAAAAAAAATATTGATTCTGCGACCGAATTGCGTAAATATGCACTTTAATAACGACCACTCCCATCTATTTGTAAAGGCTATACAAAAGGCGCTCGCTAATATCGCGTTTATTTTAAATTTATAGGTTCGTATACTGCCACCAGCAGTAATTGCTTTGGCGGTATCGACGCCGCCTGTACAGACCGACAAATCCGCCAAAAAGAAGCATACCGGCGAGAGGAGTGGTCACTGCGATTTTAATTGAATTATTAGATTAGAATAATGCACAATGCTTTTGGTTTTCACGGCGAAGAGTGCCTTGGGAATACCTTCGTAAGACATTACGTCAACGTTATCGTACTATTGTTTGATTGAATGGTCTTAAGCTGCGTATCCATATTAGCTAAACCTATAACGAGCCTTGTTTGTCGTATGTGTACGGTAGCTGCGAGAATTGACGATGACAACAGTTTTAAATGCATTTGATAGGTGATATTAAAGAACTATTGATTTCCTTGCACTTCTTCCGCGCCGAAAGTTGAAGTATATCTTCTGTTAAGACAAAAACTGACTCATGTCAGTTGAAATGTCAGTGGAAACGTCAAAGTTAATTTGTTCTTGGGGATTGTTTCCGAACCATCAGCATTGTTTTCCGTCTTCTGAGGCCTGTTTGAATCAATTATAGACACCAGTTTCGTGGCGACAGAGCTTAATTTTTAAAGTTGAAATTTAAGATCAAATCGGTGTATGCCGACTTGCTTACCTTTCTAGTATCTTATTAAATACAATCACGTGTATATAAATTATTAATTCAAAGCGATGACACACTTATAAAAATTATTGTAAATTTACACGTTGTTCACATCATACTACTACTACTAATTACATTTCATGTTTACAAAATCATGGTTTTACTATGGCATTTTTTTGTCGGATACACGTATAATATATTTCTTCGGTTTGTTTTTCTAGGTTATCGGACAAAACTGCCGCGGGTGCATTCTAAGTTTTCTATAACCTATTAGTATTCCTTTTGTTCGATATTTTTAGAAGAATTGTAATTTTATTAAACTGTACGCGAAGTGTGTTTTGTTTATAGTGGTATTATAGTTGCAATGAGTGAAAATGTACTTTTAACAGTTTGAAATAAATTAACGTAAAAAGCACTGCAAAATACTGCAGCTAATTGGATCATTTCTACATTTGAAAACGCTGGAAAAAACTGTAGAGGGTTGTCCCCATTTTTTAAATATGGAGCTAGAATACCGAAATAATTTTTTATTGTATTTTAGGTTTTCTGAAGTCACGTGGTTATTTTTTTTTACTTAGTGGTTGTTAATCCCATATACATATAGAGATAAAATTGTCGTAAACTACTGCTGTAAACGTGTAACAAATCAAATGGAACAATTTACAGTTGTAGTTTCAAGTAATTATGGCATATTGCCGCAGATTAGTCGAAATTATTGATGCCATGTATCATAAACAAGGACTAATGTCGATCCTTAGCGATAATTGCGCCATTTGTCTCGGATTAATATCGAACATTAACAGTTCATGCCAAATGGATCCTTTGAGAGGGAGAAGATAACGAAATAACCTAAGGCAATTGTAATCCAGTGCTACACAGAAAATAAGCTCACAGTTAAGTTAAAACGAAAAACCGGAAAATAGGAATAGTGCAAAAGTTAAAATAATTAATCGAAATATGAATCTCGGTCATTATTTTTATGAGAGACCAATTTCTATAATTCGAAAAAAGACAATACATAAAGTGCGCCAATATTTAGATTTTTATTTAAAATTTTGTTTAGGGCTAGATAACAAGAAAAAACATTATCGAAAGGTTATAGCAATTCATCATTATATGAATACAGATGTTCACAGAAAAATATTAAATCCTGTTTAAACGCTATAAAATGGTTAAAAATTTCTTTATAATTATATCTCCAAAGTTTTACAAAAATCAAGAAATTAGCTGTATGTGAAAAACCCAAACGAAATATCGCGAAACTCTCTGTGACGTCACAAGGCGGAACAGGCTTGCGCGCGAGAATTACGGGTTAGGTTGGGTTTCTATACTTGCGTGCCAGCTCTACCCTTACTGACCTTTGTGTACCGTTGTGTTCTTCATTTTGTAGTTTTTTTAAATTTTAATTAAGTTAAGGAAAGAAAATATACTAAAATAGAGGAAATTTTTCAAAAGCAAGATTCACATAATCTGCCAACTGCAAACGTTACTATGGTGTTAAAATGTTTACCGACGCAAATAACAATATGATCTGGTTGATTTTGTTAAAAATTACTGTTTATTTATCTAAATCATACTAAAAAGTTATAAGTAAATGATATTCGTATCTTACTGACTATTTTATTATTATTTTTAAGCTTGCATATGTCTATATAACAATACTATTCTTCAGAAATACACTCGTATTTTGCAAAGGATAAAAAGTAGTGTAAAACGGTTTACATTAAAAAAAGTAAACCAAATTCAAAGAAAACGTTTAAGTGACCACTGAGCTTTATTGTGAACGCTTCTACATCATTACTATATGTTTATATTTCTTTTAGAAGTTCTTTTGATATTCATTCTTCTAATTTTATTTTTTTATTAATTTTATTTTTTAATTAATTTTCTTTGTAACCTTTTTTGGCAGTAGTCTTATCTCGCTAACTCGACCTGTTAATGTTGTTCTTTTTTCGAATAAACACATCTCCGTACATTAATTGAAAGACATTTGAAAGACAATTATCCATATATTTTTTTTTTTCATGTAACATTACAAGAATCTTTGAGTTATCAAAATTTCTAAATCGTGCATTAGATTTCAAATAAATATTCAAATATTGTAAAAATCTTGCAGAAATACTAAGAAATCATATATGAAAAAAGTGTTGTAAAAAATCTTGAGACTAAAATATTCAAGAGTCGAGTTTGGAATTCAGCAGAGTCCCAAGTTTTTCAAATCCGCAGTGTCGAAGAAGTTGTTGATTTTAATTACATTCCCTCCAGTTCTGACGTACAAGTGAGAATTAATGCAAGGAAAACAAAGTTCGGAACCGGCAAATTGTAGAATTTAATTTACCTCTCGCAAGCAGGGACTAACTTTGCAATTTATGGAAAATAAACTTCGTTAAGGTGGTGGATGCGCGGTGTTAATGTCTAATTTTTGCGAATTAGGTTGACACGCACTAAATCTACTTTTCGGTAGAAGTAACCTTGAAAGTTCTTGAGGAAGGCGCCAGTAAGGGGTAGTTTGGGAGCTATATGTGAACCTTGCACCCAAATTTACTTTGTGATTCTTATAGATTGTCGTTTGCAGTAATATTTTTTTCGTTTGCACTAATTTCAAAAAGAGTTATATGACCGTGAAAAAATTCATCCCCCGATTTTTACAGCACTAAAATCTGAGGGTTTTTTCTCATAGAGAATCGTTTCAAGTGAAAAAAATTTCGTTTGCAGTAGCAAGGAAGAAAAGTTATAGTTTTTTTGAATATTTTCATAATTTCGTGTGTAAAATACAAGGTGATTGAAGGGGAAACCAGCAATATTCGGGAAGGGTGTTCAGGGAGCAAAGTTGAACAAAAAAGCCTAATAAACACATGGTTGAATATCAACGGTTACTGAGATAGCAATGAAAATATTTTTAACCGAGTTAATTATTGTAATGCATCAGTAGAGAAAAGTGTTTATTGTGTAGGTATTATAAATTATAAGATTAATTAAAGATAATAAACCGAAATTAATGAATTAAATTTTCAAATATACCACCGTCCATCTCGATGCATGTATCGCTTTTGGATTGCACGGGTAGCTCTTTGAAGTGGACGGTGATTTTATCTTACGAGTGCTGCACAATTGACAATCCGATCAAATAGCGCCTCTCTTGTGTTCACTTTTGTTGCATATAATATGAATAATAATTTAAATCATTCACAAAAGCAGTAATGAAGGGAATTCAAATCTGGTGACTTTGGTGGCCAATTTTGGGAACCACCTCGGCCAATCCAGCGTTGTGGAATGCGATTGTTAATGAAACATCGTCCAGTAGATCTGTCAAATTATTTTCTAAAAATTCTACCTATCTAGCTCCAGTAAGACGATCATCTAGCACAACTGGACCAAGTAATTGATTATTAATCATACCACACGTTAATGCTGAACCGATGCTGAAAGTTGGCGTGCGAATTTTCATCTGACCAACGATGTTCATTGTACCTATTTACTCCATCACAAGTGAATTGAGCCTCATCAGTCAACAAAATGTATTTGTAAAATGTATGGTTTGCGTTTATCCAATTGCAAAAATGTAACCGCAAATCATTATCACCGTCCTGAAGATTCCGGACGCGACTTTCCATGCCGTAGTTTGATTAACTTAGAGACGGGTTGCAATGCTCCTTATACTGACATCCGGGCTACGTTCTACCATATTTAGAATTTCTTCTTCCACTGCTAGACCTCACACTGGGAAACATTTCGGTTTCACGTGCATTGTTGAAGACTGTCTGGAATACATTTATATCTGGTACTCTTCTGTTCGGGAAGCGACGTCGATATTCAGCAACTGCACGATTAGCGCTACCGTTGCAATACCCATAAATAAAAATAATATCAGCATATTTTCGATGACTAGATCGAGAGAAAATATAGTTCAAATAGAGATTAAAAAATCGTTTTTAGTAATTTTCATTTTGTTTGTAGTTCCTCGACATCTAAAGTAGTATATCCATCAGATATACAAGGTGTTAAAAAAAGAGTGCAAAATATTTCAGGAGGTAATAGTATGAACCAAAATAAGCATAAATAAACATGGGTGCGCAAAGTAACGGTTGCGGAGATAAGGACCACTATTCGTTTTTCAAACATTTTATTTTATTAGGAATAAACCGACAAAGGAAGCTTTTAACTATTTTCAAGCAGGCACGACATCTTCGTCTCAACGATATTCGAACTCTTTCGAAAACACCCTCCTTGGTTTGGATTTCTTGACACTTTTGATTAATCCGTAGCTGCAGCTCTTCCAGGCTATTTACAGAAGCACCATACACTAATGTCTTCAAATATCCCCAAACAAAGAAATCTAGAGGGTTCAGATCAGGCGATATTGGAGGCCATAAAATAGGTCCGGCCCTTCCTACCCATCTATGTCGAAAAGTTTGGTGTAAATGCTCTCTAACGGCCATGGAAATATGAGTTGGAGCACCATCATGCTGGAACCACATTTGTTGCCTCTGATTCAAAGGTATGTCTTCCAAAAACTCATACAATGTGTTCTGCAGAAAGTTGAGGAAAGCAGCGTCTGTTAATCGGTTTGGTAAAACAACAGGACCTAGAAACCTGTCACCTACAATACCCATCCAAATGTTTAATGAAAAACGTGCCTGATGTCCAGATTCTATTAGAGCATGAGGATTTTCGTCGGCCCAAATATGCGTATTGTGAAAATTAAACACTCCATTTCTTGTGAACCCGGCCTCATCAGTAAAAAGAATGTTTGCAAGAAAACGAGGGTTTTCAGCATTATGACGTAGAAACCAGCGGCAAAAAACCAAACGTGCTTGATGATCATTTATTGGATTTAAGGCCTGTACTCGTTGCGCATGGAATGGATAAAGCAGTTGCTCGTGAAGGATTCTCCAAACAAGAGGACCACTAATTCCTACCTCGGCTGATATTCTCCGTACATTCGTACCTGGATTCTGCTCTACCAGTGCTAGAATTTCTTCTTCTGCTCTAGAAGTGGATACCGACCTTGGTCTTCCGGATAAATGGCACTGTTTGCTCAAGGAACCGGTATCACGCAATCTTTGGTGAATTATTACAAACATGCGTTGTGAAGGAATCTGGCGATTTGGATAAGCGTCAACATAAAGACGTCGCGCTTCGGTGGCGTTCCCATTAGCACGACAATACATGAAATGCACGTTTGTTAATTCTGCGTTAGAGTAACCAGCCATAGCGAAAGACAACTTGTGCACTGCGAACAACTGTCAAATACGTACTGTTTATTTGACTAAACATCAACCAACTATTATAAGAAAATACACAACGTTTTTGCAAAATAAAAAAGGGGCTAAAAAACATAAAACATTCCATATCTCCGCAACCGTTACTTTGCGGACCCATGTTTATTGAGACTTTTCTGCTTATTTTGGTTCATACTATTATCTCCTTAAATATTTTACACTCTTTTTTTAACACCCTGTAGTACGGTTCAAAATAAGTCGATTTACCTAAACTTGCTTTAGTCCAAACATTAATAATGACGGGGCTACAGGGTGTCAAAGTTGGAAAAATAAATAACATTTTTATTTGATATCTTTCAATAACCTCGAGCTAATTTCGTGAAATTTCGTATGGGGGGATTTTTTGGGATGATAAATTCGAATTTATCAACGATTTCATTGTATCTTCTAGAGAGCGCCACAAACGATTATTAAGACGCATTTAAACTGCCAAAACTTTTTTGTGCCACGGTGTATTTCACTTTGGGCTAGAAAAATCTTTTACCTCAACTTTTCTGCTTAAAAAAGATATACCTTGCTAATATGTATATCTAAACCCAACTATTATCAATAAAAAGGCATTTAAATTTATAAATGCATTAAAAATTTGTTTAAAAATTATTTTCAACTCCACTGAAATATTTACCAATAGAAAACATTTTTAGATATTTATTTTTTACTGTCAATTCTGTTTGCAGTAAAATTGTTAAATAAACGAAATTTTAAATTGTAATCGCAAAACATCCCTTAAAGGCATATTTCTTGCTAATAAACGATTAAACGATATAAAAGTAATAAAATTTTTAATATTTTTTATGCTGAATTAAAAAATTTGCACGAAATATAAGCATTTTTGTTTTAGTTTGTCGGCTTAGGATATTTTTAGCTCTAACTATTGTGTTAGAAATTCTTTTTACAATGTAACCATACAGAAATTCTAAATCTAATACTTTTCACATTAAATAGGTAACAAAAATGATCTTCAGAGTCGACCCTTGAAAAGATTCTAGCTCCCTTAGGGTTCCTTTGTCGTTTATATGAAGTGTATGTCTTATTTTTTGCCGTAAATCACCCCCTGAAATATTTGCTCATAATTTTGTGACACCCTGTATTTCCTCATCTCATTTGTTCAAATTGCTATACTAATAAATTTTAAGATACATGAAATATCTCCCAGTAGTATCGATCCCACGTGACACACATCCCAAAAGGCCTTAATAACCGGAGCAAAAGGCGCTATAAAAGTAAGTATATAAGAGCTTGCAAGAAACTTGCAGCTATGAAGCTACATAAAATTTTATATTACTAACAGCAGAATAATGTACTTGTTCCATTTCCTTCATGAGAAAATATGAAACAGGAACTATACAAGAGATCTGATATTATCAATGTGTCCCTTTCGACGAATTCTGTGAAAATCTGAACTGAAAAACAATAGAATAATATGAGAATGAGGGTATAGATAATTTTTGTTCGACTGTTTTATTGATAAAACACTAAAGTGCCAGAAAAGTTTAATGTTATATTTACAACAAGTTATTTTCTGAATATTCCCATTTGGAATAACTTTGATAGTCCTACGACTGTACAAAATACAGGGTGTTAAAAAAAGAGTGTAAAATATTTAAGAAGGTATTAGTATGAACCAAAATAAGCAGAATAGTCTCAATAAATATGGGTCCGCGAAGTAACGGTTGCGGAGATATGGAATGTTTTATGTTTTTTAGCCCCTTTTTTTATTTTGCAAAAACGTTGTGTACTTTCTTATAATAGTTGGTTGATGTTTACTGAAATAAACAGTAAGTATTTGACAGTTGTTCTCAGTGCACAAGTTTTCTTTCGCTATGGCTAGTTACTCTAACGCAGAATTAACAGACATGCATTTACACCATCATTTGTACATTCTTAATGGCTTAATCTTGATGAGCGCTTTCAGTTACATTTGGCTTGCCTTATTTACAAAGTGGATAAATTTAAGTCTCCTAAATGTTTATATGATAATTTATTGAAAGGATGCAGTTTCCATAACCTTGCTACACGTCACAGGAACTTGAACACGGTGCCTTCACACAGCTCTGCCATGTTTGAAAGAAGTTTTACGTATAATGCAGTTACATTATATAACAAGCTACCTTTAAAAATTAAAAATGCTTCATCTATTTATTCTTTCAGAGAACAATTCAAAACCTTACTCTATTCCAAACGAAATCTTTTGTAGTTAAAGTTAATTTGTTCTTGCTCTTTTTGTGCGGATTACATTTGTACGTTCAATTATTAATCTGTGCTATATTTGTGTGTGCTGGGATGGTTGGGTGGAAGAGCAGCATATGTTGAACTCCGCCATCCCTGTTTAACCTATTTATGTATACTGTTATTTTGGCTGAAATAAAGACATTTTATTATTATTATTATTATTTCATGAATGGTCGTGCTAATGGGAACGCCACCGAAGCGCGACGTCTTTATGTTGACGCTTATTCAAATCGTCAGATTCCTTCACAACGCAGGTTTGGAAGAATTCACCAAAGATTGCGTCATACCGGTTCCTTGAGCAAACAGTGCCATTTATCGGAAAGGTCAAGGTCGGTATCCACTTCTAGAGCAAAAGAAGAAATTCTAGCACTGGTAGAGCAGAATCCAGGTACGAGTATGCGGAGAATATCAGCCGAGGTAGCAATTAGTGGTCCTCTTGTTTGGAGAATCCTTCACGAGCAACTGCTTTATCCATACCATGTGCAACGAATACAGGCCTTAAATCCAATAAATGATCATCAAGCACGTTTGGTTTTTTGCCGCTGGTTTCTACGTCATGATGCTGAAGACCCTCGTTTTCTTGCAAACATTCTTTTTACTGATGAGGCCGGGTTCACAAGAAATGGAGTGTTTAATTTTCACAATACGCATATTTGGGCCGACGAATATCCTCATGCTCTAATAGAATCTGGACAACAGGCACGTTTTTCATTAAACATGTGGATGAGTATTGTAGGTGACAGATTTCTAGGTCCTGTTGTTTTACCAAACCGATTAACAGGCGCTGCTTATCTCAACTTTCTGCAGAACACACTGTATGAGTTTTTGGAAGACATTCCTTTGAATCAGAGCCAACAAATGTGGTTTCAGCATGATGGTGCTCCAGCTCATTTTTCCATGGCCGTTACAGAGCATTTACAGCAAACTTTTCCACGTAGATGGGTAGGAAGGGCCGGACCTGTTTTATGGCCTCCAAGATCGCCTGATCTGAACCCTCTAGATTTCTTTGCTTGGGGATATTTGAAGACATTAGTGTATGGTACTCCTGTAAATAACCTGGAAGAGCTACAGCTACGGATTAATCAAAAGTGTCAAGAAATCCAAACCGAGGAGGGTGTTTTCGAAAAAGTTCGAATATCGTTGAGACGAAGATGTCGTGTACAGCAACTCGGAGTTGATGAAAATCGTTGTAATTTATGGCGATGTGAAAATGCTTTAGCAGAACGATTTCCCGGTAAACATGTGCCAAATGCAGCTACTTTTACCGCGGTGTGCAGTGACTGCAAGCGTAGCGCAACGCGAGGGAAGTTTGAAACCGAATCGTGGTAGAGATAGAAATCCAGAATGTACACGGCGTATTGCCGCAGTGTGGCGTATCATACACGAGGCTGAATTATATCCGTACCTTGTACAGCGTATCAAAACATTAATACCAAGAGATTGGACGAGGAAGACCGATACCATGGTACATGTCCGCCACGATCTCCTGACTTTAAATCATTTGGACCTCTTTTTGTGTGAAATGTATCGCACCGAAGTGGATACCTACCATTGATGATTTACGTATCATAGGTGCTGCTAATAACTTACGAGTTCAAAACGAATACGAAGTAGAAACATTTGTATTAGTTTGTAGAAACTGGGTAAGACGGGCCCAAAATTTTGTTGTAACATCCGGTATGTCAAACTATTTTATTAATTAACACAAATTAATTTTATTACTAATTAATAACAATAGCGGCAAAAGCAGTTGAATTTGCTGCCGGTTGCCGATTGCATACTTTGCCGCCTTATTAGGTTTTACAGTTGAGTGGACCAGTTTCCAGTGCAGTGCAGAAGTGGATTTTTAAATCATTTTCAAACTGCTCTTTTTGATTGTTTTTACAAAAGAGTCTCCTGTACATTCAATTTTTTTTAGATACGTTCTGAATCACTCTGTATAGAGGAACAAAGTTATGTCAATAAATGTTATATTGGCAATACTTCACTATCGAAATATTATTGTCCATTTGTAATGGGAGCATCTTAAATCCCTACTCGATAAAATCAAATCTTCCACATTCATTGCGGGACAGAACTGACGCAACGTATCGCCGACAAGCCGACCATCGATATTGGATTGATATGATGTGCACAACAGAGATGGAAGTCATTACGTTGGATGCATAACAGAAGTGAAGGGGACAACATCAACTCAAACAACATACATTTCCACAGTCTGTATACGAGTACTTTGGATGTGTTTTTCTGCCTGAACACAAAAGTTAATTTCTTTCTTTCTATTCTATTGTACACCAGACGAAGCATTTTTCGAATCTGTATATAGGAGTTGATATATCTATTTCCACTAGTCTCAAGACGTGACTGAAATTATTTACATTCGCAAACAAAAGGATGCTCTACTTTTGTCTGATTTGTTTTATATATCCAACCACCTTGTTTTTGTATTCCTATTCCTAAAGCGGGATTTAAGAAAATCCCAACGATTACATTCGTAGGTATCTAAAATGGAATTTGAAAAGGCATTTGTCATCATTTTCGCCTCTTTGGATATTCTCATATTTTACACATCTACATATAATAAATTGTACCCCGAATTTTCTTTCACGGAACTTTTTGAAATTTCATACACAAAGTTCGAAAGACACAAAGATATATCTGTTACATAAACACAGAAATCTTTCAATTGAATGAAATATACATCCGAACTGACTACACTTTCATGTTTGAAGGAAATGATAACAAAGAGATTCTGATACGAAATATAATTCCAGGGCAGAAGTCAAAGCATCAGCAATGTAAAAATAATACCCAGTTGCGGCGAAAATAAACAGCAGTGCCGTGCGGTTCGTGGAAGCAAGGGAAGCAATTAATGTAAAATTATAAATTTATGTCATTTAATTCCAATTGTTGTACACAATTGTTACTTAACCTGGCGCTGGTCCTGTTTACAGCGCTGTATTACGGGTTGCCGCATTGAAACCCAACGCATGGGCTCGCCACCTCATCCACCTGGGAGCAATGGTTTCTATTGTTGGCTTACACGCCCACGTTTTCCTTAGATTCTTCACTTGTAAGCGCGAATGTGGTTTGAGGATTGTTTACACGAGTTTAGTGCTAATCATTCATACTAACCACTCGCAGTTATATCGAAGTATTAGTACTAATTGTTAGTAACAATGCGAGTGACACTGAATAAAAGCGATTTCTTTCCACTAATGACAAGTAGATATCTACTTTTTGCGTTCACTTACACTGTGTGAAGAGCCAGCCTGGCGATGGATTAGTGGTTAGTGAGAAGTGACAAATTAGGACGAATTAATATTTCTGTACACTAACCACTAACGGTACCGGGTTCACACTCTCAACTAGAGTGAACTGCTGCTCTCACCAAAAAAGTGCCTAATGCTTAGTGCAACTGATTAGTATTAAACTCGTGTGTAATCGACCATCGATGTCGGCGGACTGAAAAGAAAAATGATGTTCTTATCGAATTTTCAACAGAAAGCTGAATATTATTGCCTTAGGTCGACATATGCCAATGTTAAATTGAGATCCTAAAATTAAAACTTGAATTAGATATTTCGGTTACGATACATTTTAAAAATTATTTTATTGGCCATGTTTATTATTCAATACTTGACAAAATGGTATGGAATTCGTGAGAATTTTCCGATCTAAATAACTTTTATGCTAAAAGACACATAAATAGTAAAGGACAATTTGTGCACGTTGTTAAAGAAAAAACATTTAAAAATTATCGTACTGAACATTCGTTAGATAATCAATTAAAATTAAGCCATAAGCAACATAGTTGGCCGAAAAAAGAAACATGACGTTTAATAGACGTGGTGTGGATATTGTTTTTATTTTGTTTCAAACTCGATTTCATACTTTTTTCATAAAATGGCGAATGTAAACTGCTTCGGAACGTAATATTACCCCGCCCGCCACTGGTAAACAGAGAAACGTAGAAATAATTGGCGCAATAACAAGAAAATCTTTTTTAATGCGCGGGATTAGGGAGAGGAGCATTGTTTTCGTAATTATAATTCCAATTATGTCCTGTTTTTGCGGAGTGGGGGATTAGACCAAGTAAATTTTCATGTTTCCTCTGGAGAAAGATCAAGTAACGTTCTTTCATTTGGCCTCGCAGGAGGGTGGAAATGAGGTGATTATAACATGAATTATATTATGAAATTCTTGTACGACCGAAGTGACACGAGTCAACAACAACATATTCTTTAAGAACTAGTACCTTTGGTTTTGTGGGAAATAATGACCCACAAGCTATTTCATACGATTCTTCAATGCCCGAATATACCTCTTCTTTATCATAAGCACAGTTTTGACAACAAAACACAAAATTGTTCAAACTTCAAATTATTTTTTTGGTTTCCAACAAAATAAATTCAAAATACGCTGATAGGCCACGGCATTTCATCAATCAAAATATTTTATTTATTATTTTATTTGATAAATGCGATTGTGCGAAAAACGTTATACACTATATGGTTGTTAACCTAATAGTATAATATACTATTGCGCAATCCAGCACATACAAAGAATTTACTACCGCTGGTATATCTTTTTGTGTTGACTGCTATAAATTGTGAGCGGATTTACGAAATGAGTCACTCTCTACTTTTGAAACCTGACAGAATTTATATAAACTATATTAGAATTAAACAACATGAAAAGTTGCCCAAATTGTAATAATAAAATTGTATTCGTACCTATATACACATTTGATAACCGAAATTGATTGGAAATTTCATAATCGCCCAAAGTCTCAGTTGATAACAAAATTTCATTATCTGAACCAGAGAGATACAAAACGTCGACCGCAAACGAAGAATTCTCGAATAATTGAAAAATTAAACTAATATCCGCATACTGGAGTCAGCTCGAGAATTTCTGTCGTCCAATTTACCAAAGAAGTCGCTGGAAAATTCATTTCCAAGCGACCGCAATGTCGTCGCTTTCCGCACATTTGATGGAGTTGGTAAAGTCATTTAATACTGCATACCAGAGAGGAGCAACTCGCGCAGTGAACACCGACTTCGGCAACCCGGACCGTTAAAGTTAATTACAGAGCTGGAGGGTAAATCACCCTCTATGGAAAGGTCGACCAGGAAGTTCTAATCCATCACCAACTTCACGAAGGAGACTTCATCATTATTGTCATTATTATTATAAAGCATTAATTGCAGAACGTAGAGGTAAGCCCATAATCACACAAAGAAAATACAAAATGTTACACTATAAACACTGTAAAACGCACTCAATATGCATTACTCCAGGACATCTCAATATATCGCAACATCAGATGTGCCACAGGGTTCCGTATTAAGCCCTTTGTTATTCAACGTCCTTATCAATATTTGATAAACGCTGTAGACGATAAATTATACAGGCGTTAGAGGTTTCACTTCCATAAATTTAACAGACAGGTAAACAAAATAAACAAAAATAACCTTATATGGCATTGGTCGTAAACCCAACAAATCTCTAACTTCATGTGTAAAAATTTAGTTAATTAGGAATCATCATAGTTTTGTGCATTAAATAACTATAAAATAAAAAATTCGTTAAAGCCGATATCGCGGAATGTGACAACAGCGCGAGAATGTGCTCAAGGACCGACCGGGAGTATAGGTCAGTTGGTATCTGAGTTCCGTGACAATTTTTTTATCGTTTGTCGGATGTGCTTTTGCGTACCACTATTTCCTTAATTTTTCTTTGTTTGTTTAATATACGTGAGTATCACGCTATCAATTTATGGAGAGGCTCGCCGCAATTCGATGGGAGCACGACATAATTATTTAAATCGTTTCCTCCAACGGCAGGTTCCTAACAGAAGGACATTTGTTGTTGGCCAACTCATACACTTTAGTTATATCCACTGGATTTTTATTTATGGGGACACATGACTTACGCGAACGGATTTTTTTCCGCTGCCCATGAAATAAGGAGAAATCCGTGCATTTTCCAGAGAGTATGTGAAAATTGGATAAGAAAGTGTCTAGGAAATAACGGTGGACATTATAAATATATGTTGCATATGTTATGTATATTTTCGATAAGTACTTATTTTTTTTATTTATTTTATTTTTTTTGTACATAAGTTGATTATTTCTGCGACGTGCGTCTTTAAAACGGTATATTAATATTTAAAAATTAATTCTAACATTCTTTGATCAAAAATAAAATTCCAAAACAGTTGTCTAAACTGAATTCATTAATTTTCACAACAGTTGTTTATTTTTGGACTTTTTATCATTACTAAAAACCAAGCTGGCGCGTGGTATTGCTTGTCGTAAAATATATATTTTTCCAGGTTTAATCCTTGGGCTGTGACGTCATTGCATTATTTCTGTTCTCCATCTAATGACTAATTTTTTAGTATATGTACTGTGTATTTTCATTCTGAATACTTACAGTGTGATAACAAAAAAGGTACACAAAAATTAGATACCGGCTCCAAGTTCATAACCACAGACTACACCTCGGACAGCCCAGTTACAAACTCATAAATTTTAAGTTCTCTCTTTTAGAGGCCTAAAATACCGTGCGCTTTTATGTCACCATTTTATTAGGCAAGCCGGCATTCTGTTTTGTCGCTACATTACTTAATAATACAAAGCGATGTTGAATTATTTAAAGACTACGCAAATTTGCACAGCGGTTCGCTTTCCAACTTGATTCGGTTTCTCCAGGCAAGAGAGTAAACAGCAACTTCAAGTAAATACTCTTGACTGTAGAAAATGTCAAGGTTGCTAGAAAAAAGAAGAAGAAATGTCTCATCAAGTTTCTTCTGTCAGAATTAGTTAAAACTAGAAACAAAACGATTCGTAAGGACCCTAAGATAATATGACCAATATTTTTCGCAAAATGTACGATTTTTTAAAAGTTTTTTCTGTTTGTAAATTGCGCTTATTTATTAAGTAATCAGTCAGTGGCGGGTCGTGGGCTTAATAATAGGTAATAGGAAATATTTCCTGGAGAATTTGTTATATTAAAAACGGTATATAACAAACCCTATTCTTCGATCTTTTAAAATTGCAAACTTATCGATGAAGTGGTTGCAATATGGTGGATCTTAATAACTTTATTTAATAATCATTTTTCAGTTGAAATTTTTGTCAAATCTATAAGTTTGGTTTATGTCCCTGAATTTCATACATAAGTTTAAACTCTTTTTAGGAAAGAAAATCATCTATACGCGTCCCCGTTGGCATAGCAACCACCAGCAATAAGGCTGATAAACTGCAGCGAATTTTCAGTGAAGCTGATTCTGTAACACTTTTGGTTATACATATACGAAATCGGTAATAGCTCTCAGTGAAGGCAATGTTTTTTTTAGAAGGTGTTCACTGTCCTATATTTTATAATGATTTTTTTTTTTTGTATCTACTGATTTTGAAAATTATGCGATAAATATATTATTATGTATTTTTATCTAAAAAACAAACAGAAGGCTTTTTTAATAACGAAATTTATATTACAAAATTTATATCAGATTATTGTGGTCCGGTAATTTTAGGTGAAACTAACCTACCTTCAGTCATGTCATCACTGAACCTATAGGTATAAATACTCCGATGTCAAAATAATTATAGACAGTTAAGTACGTCATTTCATCATATGGACTAGCAAGAAGGGTAAGATGTGAAGAGAATGCAATTCCTTGAGCATATCATCTTAGAAGGTTCAAAACAAATTTAGAATAAAATATGGTGAGATATAAGTGGTCTGCTTACTTCCTGCTCGGCCTCAGCGATTTGCAGGAAGAAATCTGCATACTGATGAGGGCTAACAAGCGTGAAACCGGTCTACGTCTGGTCGTGTGGCCGACAAGGGTTGTTGGCTGTTCACACAGATACTGCAGATGTAATTCGATGCCGGTCGGGGCTTTAGTCCGCGGAGTAGTTGTTACCTGCAGTATAATTTATAGATTTAATGGTACGTCGCCCAAGGCGAGAAGGTCTGCGTTTGAGTACCTCATGTAATGTAGGTCGCTTCCTGCAAGTCGAGCCGCTTAGGCCGAGCAAAAAGTAAGCAAACCACTTATATCTCACCTTCACTTGATTTATATGTGAACATACATATGAAAGAACAGCCAGTTCAATTGTCGGTCATCTCGCCTATGGCATTCGGATGAGGGCTAACAAGCCCGAAACCGGTCTATGTCTGGTGGTGTGGCCGACAAGGATTCTTGGCTGTGTAATTCAATGCCAGTCGGGACATTAATCCTCGGATTAGTTGTTACCTGTAGTATAATTTATAGATAAAATAAATATAATGGTTTTAGCAAATACTAGATTATCCTTATAATTTACTTTGACTTTGGTATGTATATCCAAACATCTAACCGGTAGGAAGGCATATTTTTACTTACACAATTTTTAGACGTATCCTACGCTTCCGCTAATAAGATAAGTGATGCGGTCGCAGTGAATCGCCCTGTATAACTTACAAATCCGCTCTACCGCAATAATCCAGTTTCTTGGTGCATTTCAAGTGCATGATTTGCGAAACATTTGCCCTTATTAACGTTTTCCGCTCCATCTACCGAAACTGGTGGCATTCGCCGCACTTAAAGTGCAAAGTTGCAAACATCCCATCGCTTCGCATGCATGTGTCATCAGCGACCAAATACGGGATGGAGTAGATAATCGCGGTGTACCCCGGAGTACATCGCCAACTGATTTATCGTCGGAAGTATGAAACAGGCATTTGTTTAAACGGCACAGACATTCGCACGTTGAGAGGGATTTTGCGGTTGTTTTATTTATATAGAGGCACAAGATATGATTTATTATACGTTGCTGGTTTACTAAACGCGAATGACAAAACAATATCACTACAGATCTTACTGATATCAAAGCCTGTTGAAAATGAGAATAAAGGTTTCCACTCGAACTCGAACGAGTTCACATTTTGTTTAAAATATAATTATATATAATTTAACTGCTTGTTCTTCCCACTTTGGCATAGGCAAAAGAGTATATTGCTATAAGTGTCACTTTTGTGGCGAGCAAATATTGTATATGCAAAATTGCGAGACAAAAAAAAAACACTTGTAATACGAATAAAATATGCTCCAACCGAAATCCTCCATTTAATTATTATTAATTTGTGCTTTGAAGTAGGATATATTGTTAGAAATGATGACGGATGCTGGAACTCTTACTTGGTGGCACCCTGAAAGCAGGAACTAGAGACGAAGAGAGTAATACAATAGCGCCTTGATCGGGAGGAATAGCGGTTATCAGCGATCAGGGCACGGGACACGGCTACACCATTCCATATACAGGATGAACCTTAAATAAGTACAAATATTTTAACCAGCAGTATAGTTCACTGTGTAGAACACATAATAGATTTTTTACAAAAAAAAAAAATCAGAAATAAAAAAGTGAAATTTTAAATAAATTTTGTAATTTTCCTGTAGAAAACTTGTTGAGGACCGCTGACTTTCATACATTTATGAGTTATAGCACTGCAGATTGAACGTGTGGTTCACAGTGTTGCCAGTGTTACATAAATGTATTTGCTTTTCTTGATATTAAACGCATCGTCAAGCTGCTATTTTGTTATTTAATATTGTGTGTACCTTTATTTTTAAAATTTATTTCACTGATTAAAGTGCGAAGTCACTTGATGGTTAATACTGACTCATTTGGAGTTATGTGGAGGAAATTAAATTTAATATGCTGTGTGAAAATCATAGTTTTTCGTTATTTTTCATAAAATAACGTAAGAATATTGTGTCTTGTGTCTCTTTCTAACAGTGTACAATAACATTTAACTTGTGGCATGTGGATTACTGATTAAATAGTTAATTTTTAACAAACAGGTAAGCTTGTGTGCACGTTTATGTATAATTTTGGAACATTGAACATAGTAATATCACGTAATATCTTCCTAAATACGTTATGGTAGTATGTAATTAACTTTCATTAAGCAGTTAAAATTTATGTTAATAATACTGCGTATCATACTACATACCCAACTTTACTGTACTTATGCTTCAAACAAGTATTTTTAAAATAGAATTTAACCGTATTACTTTACTATTACATTAAAGGAAACTTAATATTAATATTAGAGGAGATATGGCAACCTCGCAACAAATCATATGGTTCATTAGGTTGGTTAAGATAGCGGTCCTCAAAATGTGGCTATTTTTTAAAAAAAAATAATATCTCCGTAAATATTAGAAATTTTTAAAAATGGCTTTCACTAGACTGATCTATATGACGAACTACACCAACAGTTAAAATATTTATACTTATTTAAGGTTCACCCTGTATAGATCCTAATGCAGTAGCACGTTTGATTATTGTCAGCTTAATTACAATTGCACAATTTTATGTAATATACGGCTTGCAATTTTTCCTTTAAAATCTGTTTTATTTCAACTTTCTAACAATATCATGTAGTCGAGGATACTTTGTCAAATATTAGTTGCTATATTGCTAATTGAGTTCATTTGTGATTGATTGTGGTTCAATTTGCTGAAAAGTCTGTAAAAATGGAATCTAATGAAGATTTAGGTGTACTTGAGGGGATACAAAAATGTGCGGAACATGCTTCTTGAAATTTATTAATGTGTCTAAAAACGTTTTATGGATTGGTGCAAAGAAAAAATCATTAAGTTGTATTCAGAAGATGTATTGGAGGTGTATATCTCAAAATTAGCAAATAAAATGAAGCCATCAACGCTTTGCTCACAATATTCAATGTTGCAATCAACGTTGGATATCAAGAAGGGGATTGATATAAACACATATTCAAAGTGCTTTTCTCTAAAGACAAAAGCGAGATATGTACCGAAAAAACGCGGGTATTTACAAAGGAACAAGTTGATTGAATAGTTCACCTGATAATTCATATTTGATGATGAAGGTAAACGCTTTAAAAAGAACAAAATTTTTAATAGGCTCCTTTATAGGTCGTACTAATATTGGGGGCGCGGGCGCATGCTGTTCTGATGAATTAGTCAATTTCACAATTGATAATGTTGAAGATGTGAAATCCGCCTTAATTATAAAAATTCCCAATACCAAAATTAAGAGATCACGTTCTTTTACTGTGCATGGGGACAATTATTTAGGTTTTTATTGAAAATATGTTGCTCTACGTCCACACGAACTTGTTGAAATTGGTCAACTGGAAGGAGTAGAAGAGGATCTAAATTTTCATAGACCTCTTCGCTTTTGACATACACAGCGAATTTAAAAAAAACTACTTTTAAGAGATTTTTCGTATCTCAGAGAATAGCTGAGATATCCGAAAATTGCATCTTCTTTACGTACATAGAAATATATCGGGTGTTATTATTTTAAAAGAGGCACTCTATAGAGAAATTACTAGTAGGCCACTGAACTGAATACGTAAAAAACTATATCAAAAGCAATTTTCACCATTGGGATATCTCAGCTATTCTCCGAGATATAAAGAATCTTTTAAAAAAAGGGTTTTTCGCCCTGTATTTCAAAAACGGAGAAATATATGAAAAATGTGATTGCGGCATCTACGTTACTCGAAAAAAGTAGCCCGGTGCCTAAATCTTGTGGTTTCGGAGATAACCTGTAATTAAAACAAAATTGGGACACCCTGTATGTATGACAATTTCTGAAACACGAATGACAATAATTGAAGTACAATTCAGAATTTCAAAATTAAAACTGACTATTCTGAATTACAACTAACGTTTTCTAGAACACGTGATATTGAAGTTCAAATTACCTCTTTGAAATAAAAGTACTTTAAAACAGCTGATGCTTTCTGAAATAGATACAGCTGCAAATGGCGTAAAAAAAGAGTCAATTAGCGGCATATGATAAATTAAAGCACTGGCAAACGTAATAAATAATTAATAACAGAAATTAATTATAAAATGTGCTGCAATCGTTAATTAAAAAGGTGGTTCACATGTCCCCTTTGACATATAACCCTCATCCATTATATCAAGCAAACCTGTCAACCAGTCAACCATGAAAAAAATGATATACGACCTAAAAAATCGCCTTTTTAATATTCATAGGTGAAGATTCCGAAATATACGAATTAGCTTTTTTAACTTTGTTGTACTGGATTTGAATCACAAAGGAGAGCAAAAAACGACTTTATAATCTTAATCATTATTAACTATATTTTGACGACGATTACAAAGTTGTTTTCTGTTGCAATTCCAGCTGTTAAATTGTAATACCACATCCACATAACATTCGCAAAAGCGGAATTTCAGCAAACAACTCTGCGGGCTAATACCCCGACCAGCATTGAATTACACCTCAAAAACCTATGACAAACAACTAAAGTAATTTGTCAGCGGCGCCACCAAGCATATACCGGTTTCGACCATGTCAGTTTTTATTATGCAGTATACAATACGTGAAGCAACCGAATACTATGCCTGAAACCCGAAAGAAGGAAACCTAAGTAAACGATTTGTAGCACATAACACTTTTCTACATCTAGTGGTAACTGGCTACTCCATAATGGACCATGGGCAGCTACATCACCAAACATCCTACCATACTGTAGGAATTGATATTGAAAGCCGCCGACCTCTATCGCGATCGGCGATAACGATATTTGCAAATTGATAAGGGAATCGAACTGCGAATGCAAAATGTCAAATTTGGCAACACCGTCAAAATTGTATAAGTTCTAAAACTTAATTTAATTAATTAATAGAATACGTTTGTCACGGGAAAATTAATATTTCATTCCGTACTATTATTATTTTTTAAATGTCTATTAAATTTCAGGATTTTCAAAAAGAAATTAATAATTATAATTTTTTTTAAATAATTATTTTACACTATAATTTTTAAAACAACATTCTTTTGTTTAGTAGCTTACAAACTATAATATCAGTAAGCATGAGGTTAAAATATAACTTCAAAATGAAACAGAAATATCAAACGGATTTTACGAGTAGGTCTCAACTAAACAAATTAATTCATAATTTTATATATTTTTTAAGGTAAACGTCATAAATTCAAAAAAGCTTGCTATACAGGGTGTTAAAATTAAAATTGAAGAAAAAATCAAAACTCAGAATTCGACGAAATTTTCGATTTTTGCACATTGGATATCGAACGTGCGAAAGATCGTTACGCATACAAGGTGTTAAAAATTAAAAAAAAATCTTAAACATTTGATAAAATTTCTAATGAGGGTCTATTAGAACACTAATTAACGAAAAAAATTCAGAGTAAAAAAAACCGAACAATCTCTAAAAACCCTCAAAATTCATGGAATTAAAAAAAATTAAACCTTTAGCAAGGATCTATTATAGCAATAATTAACGAAAAAATACAGGGTATTTAAAAACCCGAACCAATCTCTAAAAACTTTTAAAATTTATGAACATAAAAAAAAACATTTTGATTAAACTTTCAACATCAAATAAAGACGACACAATTCAACTTTTAAAATACAGGGTTTTGAAAAATATGTAACTAAACTTGAAAATAACTTCAAAATTGATGGAATTTTACACATTGTTAAAATGAAATGCCAGCCACTCTTGGAAACTATAGATTGTCGAACCTTTCCCACCCTAGAAAGGTCAACCAACGCGGAGCGACCTTACTGTACCTTTCTAGTTCTAATTTAAATAGTGAGAATTGAAATTATGATTGAAATTCAATATTTAACTTTTTACTTGGAACTCCTGCATATCAGTAAGGAGGTTAGAATAGAACAAAAATGTATATCAAGTACTGACATTATTTTAACTCCCCCTGTATGCCCTATCATTTTTGACCACTAGTTTCTGAACATCCTATATTCAAAAGAGTATGTTTCTCATTTTTATTTTTTTTACATGACGCAAGATTATAAGTTAACGTACTTTTCATTCAACTAAATTTTGTAAAATCAGCCCCACAATTTATTTTGCACCAGGCCCCGTAAAAACTAGCACCGGCCCTGCTTGACCTGGATTTACACCAAGTCTCTTAACATATTTTAAAGCTCGCAAGAATCCCCTCCTGATTAATTCCGTTGAACCCCGTGAAAAATACCCCCGGAAAACTCCAATTAAGTAACGAGGCACATACGCCGTTACTGTAGCAACCCCCAATTTATTTCGCCGCCTACTGTGTACATTACACACGGATATGTTTGCGGCGCGTGCAAAATATTAGGCCAATAAGGCGTCACTTACTGCGGCCCCCAGGGAGGACCCGTGCCTGAGACGTCTACGGCAGGGGACGGAATCTGCAGGGGTTGTTTATTAAATTATATGCGAGCTTGTTTGGGTAACTGGTAAATATAACATCGTATAAATAGCCTAATGTACCAATGTCAAGGGCAAATTATCTGCAGAAGGGAGCACGCTATACTACAGACAGATCAGTAGGGACAGCGGGCTTATTTATTATGAATGAAAGCCCCAGTCGAATTATTTGACCTTGTTGTGTTAACTGAACATAATAATAATAATAATATCTCTCTATCCAACGAGTTTAGAAGCGGCTGAAGCAGCTAGTGCGATAGTAATGACACAAAACTTTCCACTCGCGAGTAGCAAACTAACTAGCGAATAAACCTACTACTGTCAATACGTTGTTGCTGTTTGGTTTTTTTTTTTTTTTTCATTTACAGTTTTTAGCGTTGAGAAATGAAGTAAAACGCAAATAATATTATGAAATTTCTTAACGTCTACCAGCAGTACCCGTTATCATGTCTTTCTACCCATGGTTTTACCCAGACTTTTCTTTGCCTCAATTTCGACTTTTCTTCTTAACTCGTTTATTATTTCGGCCCAAGTGATTCTACTGGTCACCTTATACTGTGACGGTATGGTATGCAAGATGGCACACCTTGTATAATGTATACTGTGGTATAGTTTCTCGTCAAAAATGATCACTTTAGGCCCGGCGCAAAATGAGACGCAGCTTGGTGAGGTGACGCAGCGTGAGTCACGGCGAGATTTTGTGAATCTAAGTACTAATACGAGGGTTGTCCGTAATTTAAAGTCTCCAATGTTTTTTCAAATAGTAAACATCTTTTTATTGCAAAACTAAGTACATACTCTGAAAGCTTGAACTTTTACCTATTTTTCAACGTAGTCCCCGTCACGATCAATGCATTTTTGGAGTCGTTCTGGGAGCTTTTTCATACCCGCATCGTACCACTCTCTCGCCGACTCGCGCAGGAAGGTATCGACGGCTGCCTTCAGCTCTTCATCGCTGGATCATTTCATTCCTCCTAAGTGTTGTTTCAGGTTGGGAAACAAATAGTAGTCACTAGGGGCGAAATCAGGGCTGTAAGGAGGATGGTCGATTTTCACAAGCAAATGCTCCTCAAATTTCATTGACTCGTCCGAAACGGATGGACGTCCGCGGCCGGCCTCGTCATGCACGTTTGTACGACCGGCTGCGAACTCTCTACACCACATTTTTTGTCCATACACTTTTCTCCATACACATCGGTCAACTGACGATGAATTTCAATTAAACCACAAAAATCTAATCACCGAACGCAATTCACACTTGGCAGGAGCGTCGATTTTTCCTTCTATCGTTAACGGCTGCTAAGCCAAGACCAGTGATGTTAACCTTTTAAAATTTGTCTCCCTACGACGAAGTATGAAATTCCCATACTCTACTATAAATTTCCCTACGCTGCCTACCCAAGCCATAGACCAAGCCCAAGTTAGAAATGTTAAAATTAAAATCGTCACTAAATTCTTTAGTTAAGGCAAATTCTCCACGAGTTTTTGTTTTTTTTTCAAGTACAAGCTTTTCACTGACTTTATTACTACCCATCTGGGTGATACACGATGTCATTTCGCAATCAAACTCGTCTTCTGAATCAAATTCAGAAATAAATTGATAATCAATGAGTACAGTAGCAGATGCCATTTTTCAGTAATATGGCTTGCCTGCGAAGTGAAAACTGCAATCGTATGTGCGCGGTACCCGCGCTAGCAGTTTCCTCCCGCATAAAACTCGCCGTGAACTCACGCTGCGTCACGTCACCAAGCTGCGTCTCATTATGCGCCGGGTCTTACGGTAATTTTTTTATTTTTCACTAGGAATAATGTTTCCTATAAAAATTGTACGAAAAACATAATTTATTGCTTCTAAATATCGCATTTGCGACATTCAATTATTTTTTAATGAACATTCGAGTGAATATTTGTAAATTTGAAAGTGCCACATAACTTTTGTATGATTTTTTTTCCTAAAGTGAAGATAATGGAAGTAAACACGTAAATACTATTCGATATAAAATTCAATACACAAAATTGGTAAAAAGTAGATGTTAACTTTTTATTTTCTACTAAAATGTGCATGCAGTACCTATAAGAAATCAAGGTAAAAATGGTATAAATCATTTGATTATTCAATCAGAATTTAATTACAAAGTAATATTTAAATAAATTAAACAGTCACTGTATAATAAATGTAAAAACAAAATAGTAAATATTTTTTCTATTAAAAAAAGCAAATAATCAAATAAACAGAATTAAAAAATTATTAAAGAATACATAAAATTCAATATTTTAAAAACTCAAAATCGTTAATTTTAAAAAATTAACTGATTTTTTATTTCCTCCAAAATATCAGGATATCATTTTGCAAGAAATACTCACTCGTATCTGCAACTATACAGCATTAAATCTTGCACATGATCTGTGTTATGCTATTTTGTAATAACAAATGTTATAGAACAGAATATTGATAATTAGAAAAAAAAATCTAAGATTTAAGAAAATAATAATTTTAATACTACAAACATTTTTTTAAATCCGTTAAGTTTCACATTTAATATAGATTATAGATAATACCTAATAATGTTACATACATTACACACAAAACCAAATAATTATACCAGTGTTTCTGTTGTTTTTTTTGCTATATTATTTTTGTGCGATACATATTTAAAAATTAAAGGTATTTGAGTATTAATAAATCGGTAAATAAATCATGAAGTAACATTTCAGTGCAATTACAACAATAAAATTATACCAGCAAAGAACAGAGAAATATTTTCATAAAAAAAAACTTAATGCTACTACTTACATTTCAAGAAGGGGGTTGATATAAAATTCTAAGTGCATGGTCACCGGACCAATATAGACTGTCTCAATTAGTGCCTCCGGACTCAGCCTCCTTCTCCTGGTACAGTCTCAACAAATCCATGGCATCTTGAGCTTGTCTCTTCTCGCATAAAAACCTCCCAGAGGCCTCCTTCAACTGCTCCAGAAATATCTTATCGGGAAAAGTTATATCGACAAGAGATTCGGGGTCCATGTCGCTCAACAGCTCGAGTTCGGCGCCTCCCAGAAGAGACACATGACATAAATTATGCTTTAATTTACCCACTAAGCCTGCCAATTCGGCGCCTCCTTTGGCATCGTCAACTTGGTCCATGTTTAGTCGGCAAGGGGGTGAAGGGGGCTGCCAAGTTTGCTCAGACGAGAGTACCATGAGACTAGTATTTGGATCTAACGTACCAAAATATTCCTCGTCGTCTATCTCAGTTCCATCAGCCTCAAGAACAACAGTAATATCTCCTTCGATGTTCAGTTTCTCCAGGACTTTTGAGGTTAAGTCTTCAAGTGAAGAGGCCACTACACCCTTCCGAATTTCTCGGGAGGCGTTCGTAATTTTAAAAGGCTTGCCAGTTTGATTGATGTCTTCCATGGTTTTGGAGTATTTTTACATTTAAATCCTAGATTCAGACTAGGTAGGTGCTACTTCTCGCAGTTCTTTGTTTGAACTGTTTGGCAGGCTGGTTGCCGCCCTCCTCACACATGAGTTTTACTGGTTGCCCGCCGCGCATGGCGAGCAAAAGGTCAACGCCGGTCATGCCGGCAATCAATATTATACCTGCTGTCTTCTTAAAAAATCCCAAAAAATTATAAGGGGATTAGGAAAATTTAATTTAACTAAAATAACCCTAATATATTATATTCCTCACGCAAGAACCACAAAATGGAAGGTACGCAGAGTGAATTTTCGTAATCCCATACATGAGCGCATCCCAGAGGGGTAATGGGGGTAATTAACCCCTCCCAGACCCAGAACCATTCCATCAAATGACAACAATATATAACAAAATTTGTAATTATTATTATTATTTATTAACAAAATAAAAAGGCAGGATTTCATTATATTAAATAAATGTTTTTATTTACAAGATTTTTTTTTCTACTACTGTAATTTTTCTTTCTCTAAGAGTTATTGTTTTTTATAATAAAAAAGAGAATCTAATTCTATCACTAAGGTATTTAAAATATTTCTTAAGAGTGAAATCATACAAAATTTAGTTTATATTTTACCAAACCAAAAATACTGGATGCACCCTATAAACTTTTACAAACTCTCCTCAGATGCTGGATTATTTAATTTCAGTTGCATTTATTTTAGCAAGAAATGAAGAATAAGGCTAAGCCAAAATATAGTTTAGTAAAAAAACTGCAAGAACAATTTTTGGTAATTATGCCAGCAAATAATGTTGGACTTTACATCTGATTATACCCAGATCTAAACCCAATTTATTGCTATATTGTTTAAATAATAGACAGATTTTATAAAACATGTATGTACAATATATTTGAATAAAAATATGGATTTATTGTAAATAATGTATTTCTTACAGACAGGTTTATTATTTCTAAACTATAGGAATTTTTATTTGCACCTGAAAATGAAAAAAATACTCCATAAAAATCCTACATGATGTAATACTAATTAAAAATTGCAAAATTTACAGGTTTGTTGAAGCAGCAGTCAGGGTTAGTTTGAAACCGACACAAATGTCCATCCAACTACTTTTTGTGTTAAATTCTCTGATAAGTCATCTCAATTTAACCAGTTGAATATTTCAACCGATTAAGCTTCAACTTTAGCAGGAACAAACCTCACATTTGGCAGTTACCATTATCTAGTGCATGCAAACAAATTAAACAGATAAATAATAGGTTTTGTATATGAAATAAGATAAATACACATTATTAGTTACTTTATTTTAATAAGCATTTAGAAAACTAAAGTTACACCGCAATTACGTTTAACTTATGTGATAAGTATACAACATTGACATGAAAAATAGATTAAATATATTAATTTTGTACACATGAAATCAGATTACAAGACACTACATGGTGTTTTTTCGCGAAACGGATTAACACGTTGACTGGAAAATCCCACCAACAAGCAGTCATCCTGCTCGTGTTCTGTAATATATTTTATTATATCTTTCACTGCTATTGATACTGGCATCCTCTTAATAGCGGCTTCTCGCCTCAATTGCTCTGTAACGAGACGCTGCTGCTGTAGATTTGAGACAACCATGTCCATCAACGCTGTATCTGATAGGCCTATGGTGAATAATTTTATCAAAACACTTGGGAAAGAACTGGGTGCGGCTAACAACACCGCTTTTTTACTCGATTTTGTTCAAAAAGTAACACTTAAAAAGGGGCAGTGGAAATTTGTGTCCTAAAAATACACAAATTACTACTTTATTGAACGGATGTTACAATAATAATTAATTTTAATACCTTGTTTGCTTGCTATGCTTCGTTTATGTCAACTTGTTTGTCCTTGAATGGAATGAAAATGAGGGGAATAGAAAACTGTCGCCAACCTTGAATTTCATATCTTGATGATTTTTTAGGAGGAAGAAGATGCAGTAAATAGTTACGCAACAACAAAAACTAAAATCCCTATTACTGTCACTAGTGTCAAATTATGTTCAATGTTTACAATTTTTTTGGTTATGTGGAGGTATCTATTGATTTAAAAATGGAAAATATATTAACAGCTTTAAATCTCAACAAAGTCTGCAGAGTATGTCTAATGGAATGCGATAGCATGTTTTCAATTTATAGTGAATTATTTGAAGATAATTCTGATGAAAAAATTCCTTGTATTTATGAGATTCTCATAAATATTTCTTCAATTAAGGTATTTTAATTTATAATTACATATAATTTTTCTACTGAACTATCTAGATCTGTTACAATAATTTTTTTATTATTTTTTTTTTCATGTCATTTCTTTTGTGGTCAGACTTGGTTAATTTCAAGGTTCAATCTGACGACGGACTCCCTTCGATGATTTGCACAAAATGCATTGACAAAGCACACAGTTCGTACAAATTTCAACAACAGTGCAATAAATCTCAAGTTTTACTAGAAGCTTGTATTGAACATATTAATAAGGAGCTAGCACAAGTTGATGTTTCCAAAACTATAGAATCAGATCAAAAATACAGTTTAAAAACTGAAATTGTCAAGACAAGCGACTCAGAATTACCTCCAGAACTAGTTTTGATCAATGAAAACGACCTAATAAAAGACGAAGTAGGAGAAAATGAATGTGATTCTCTTAAAAATTGTATACCTCTAGGTGAAGATACTGTAGACCAACTTATTAAAGATAATTTGCAAGTAGAAAATTTAGAATTGATTTCTCCTAAAATTAGATCGTTTAGTTTAAATTTAAAGAATGAGGAAGTTAAAAACAGCTCTTCAACATCAAATAGGGAAAGGTCTATCAAGGAGATACCGAATATGAATTATTATAAAAAAGAAAAGGGTGATAAAACAGTGGTATGTTTTTTAGTGGAAAATAAAATTAACTTATAACATTTCTTTGTTCTTTAGGAATATGTGTGCAATCTTTGTAATAAGTATTTTAAATATGGGAATAGTTTGAGGATCCACTTGAAGAATCATAATGAGGAAAAACCTTATATGTGTAGTGAATGTAAAAAAAGCTTTAAAATATACACATCTTTAATGCACCACATACGTAGCCATTCTGGGGAACAACCATACCAATGTAAAGAATGTGGGAAAAGATATAAGCAATCCGGTACGCTCACAGCTCATATGCGCATACACACAGGTATATTACAATATACAGAAAAAGGACGTTCGTCTTAATATTTTAATTTTCAGGTTCTAAACCATTCTTGTGCTCAATTTGCGGGAGGGGGTTTAGACAAGCCCCTGACCTAACTTACCACATGAGAACACACACGAAGGAGAAGCCGTATATGTGTAACATCTGCGGCAAAACAATGTCCATGCAATGCCATTTGGTTCAACACATGAGATCGCATACGGGAGAAAAACCTTTTCAATGTCCGTAAGTTCAAATATCACATTATTAACATATATTTTATATTAGTACTAAAGTGTCATTCACTAGATGTTTCTGGGACATATTAGTTTGCATACATTAAACTACATTACGTGGCATTATACTGCATTACATGAGGTTTTGAAAACAGTCGATATCAATATGAGCATATTTTTTACCTAAGCCATAGAAGTCACTGAGAACATTAAGGGTGAGGATTAAGTAGTCTTGTTTTTTTTTATATTATTTTAGAACAAATTTTGAGAAAGTGAAGATGTTTTTATAAAACGCCGCATTATGCCTAAATTTGTAACAAAATAAATCATTCATATATACTAAAATAATAAGACATATTAAAGAAAATCAACATTAAAATTTTATTTTTGGGGGTTCCGTTTTTTTTAACGCGGTAAACTTGATATATTTTCATTTAGAAATTGCTATCTATTTGCTTTTGAACATCCTATATAACATTACTTAATTATGTAAAAAAATAAATGTTATCTGTTATTTTATATGATACTTAAGTGCAACTTTACTCGCTTAAAATTCAAAATATTTGTTGAAAAGATGATACACATTAAGTTTTCAGAAAAAGTGCAATCATGATTTATTCTTCAAAGTGAAAAAAAAAAGTCTTGTTAATAATATGAATAATCTTAACGTAATTATTTTTGTTACAAAAACTGACACTTGCATATAAAAGATATTGTTGTAAATAAAATAGTATACAAATCTCGGTGAAAAGTTTCATTATTTCTTTCTTTTTCAATGAATAACCCTTTGTTATTACAAATTTGTACTGATTTTATGAATTTATTTACAGGAAGTGCGATAAAGCTTTTCCGTCGTCGACAAGACTGAAACGACACTCTATAACACACACAACTTTAAAACCCTTCAAATGTCACATTTGTGACAAATGTTTCAATAGAAATAGCAGCCTCCGCGTTCACACAAAAACACACCTAGGTGTCCGATCCCATGCCTGCTCCATTTGCAACAAAGCATTTTTGTGGGCACACTCTCTCCGAGGCCATATGTTGACGCATTCGAAGGAATCGGAGGGAAAAATCACAAAGTCTGGTTCTTTGAACGTATCAACCGCAGTCAGTTCTGCATCACGCACCAATGTTAAGTTTAATACGATGACGATTTACGCGGATTCGTCACGGGAGAAATCGACAAATGAATCATTCACGATATATTCCTCTGGACATGGAAACGGAAATCGTACTGCATCGGAATCTTTCCAGATATACTCGGTTGGTAGTTCAAAAGATACGGATGGAGTTGAGACGTTCACACTCTATTCAGCAGACTCAAATGTAGAAGAAACTTCAGGTATACATCCCTCTGCAGTTCAGCTTTCAGCGGTTACATTGTAATTTTTACAACCAGTTCTTTCTAGTTATTCTTGATAATGCTACTCGAAAAATCAGCTGCACCAGATAACTTCTCCTTCTAATGTTTCACTTTAGCAAATAAATTGTACGATTCAACATAGTTATTGCATTTAAAGTAGCTTAAGTGTTAAATTTCTTTCGAAAAGACTATGAAGATTTAATTGTAATTTTGACATAAAAATTACATTTTTCAAGTCCAACAAATTTTAATGTGTTCTACAGGCTGTCTGGAAGCAGTGGTAGGTTCAAAGTAATGAATGGGAATCAGAGCCATTCCGTCAAATGACACATGAAATTTGTAATTATGTATTGACATAAAGAGAAGGTGGGATTTTGATATTGTTTTTTTTTCTACAAACGTTAGTAAAAGTATAGTTTTTAACATGCTGTCAGTGCCTAAAAGTGATAAAAGTAATTTACTTTTAGCATTGATTAGTAAATAACTTGATTTAGTTTTGTCACTGGTGCGAAAATATAAAACAATAAAGAAAGTTTATATCAAAGAAATATTTATTTACTTATAGTTAGAGAAATTACAATTAAGCCAGTCACATACCTCGTGATTTTTCATCGGTTATCATGACAAACCGTCGTGATTCTGAAGTATGTGGGGTGGAAAGTGTCACCCTGTCACAGTGACAATCACGACGGTTTGTCACGATAACCGATGAAGAAGCACGAGTTCTGTGACCGGCTTTAGAAGTAATTCCATGGCCAATCTCATTAGTAGTTGTAGTAGTAATTATTTCTGTGAAACTTATATATACCAGGGTAGGAAGCAATGTTATCTGCTGAAGTTTTGGATAAAATGTAGGGCCCACGACACTCTTCTTGTTTTATAACGATATATAACAATTTAAACCTCTGCTATTGTACTGGATTTCCATCCACCGTGTCTATTAATTGTAGAAAGATTAGCGCCACAGTCTGCCAACAAATTTGCCGAAGATTGTCGGAAGTAATATCCAGTATAAAAGTGAGAATCGGGTAAATTTAGAAATATGTGATGGCAAATTTATTTATGATAATTTTTGAATGATTAGTGTCCGCTGGTCGAAGGGTTATATACTTTTTATAATAGCTCAAAATTCAAATATAATGTACCAGTAATAATGAAAGTTCGTTACACATTAGTGTCTGGTACATACACAACTAGTGATCTCATGACCAAATCTTCAATATTATTGAAAAATTGCACAGTTCATCGTAACAACAGGCTCCAAATAATCGAAAATTATGACAACACTCTGTACGAGATATGTTTCATCCTGCTCTTATGCAAAAATCGATTTGTTCCCTTATCAATACTTTTCGACTTTCTTGTTCTTTACTTCAAAAAAACAACAAATTTGTAATATTTTCTTATGTCCTGATTCAATGTCCTGATTTGACCAAAGGGTTGAGAATTTCCATATTTTGGACTTTTCCTAAAAGTATGCCGAAAGCACTTTTTCACTGAACTTGCCACTAATATTTTTCAGATCATACTATCAAGAAATGAAAACTTGTATGTTGCTTTGACTTATCAGGCAATACCTTGAAAGTGATTTTATTAGCAGCTTGTTTAATTCATCATTCGATTCATATTCTTGATCACTGTCCATGTCACAAGATTTGAAGTTACCTTGTCAAGAGACAATTGAACCTTAGCAACAATAAACTTCGTGGACAATTGGATTTCAAAATGGTATTTTATAAATAACGTAAAAAAGCATTGATTTGTACTTTTAATAATGTTTGTAGAAAAAATGTGGATGATGTATGTGCTAAAAATAATTTTATTTTGTTTAAAGGTATGGGACACTCCCGCCTTAGGCCCAAACTTCCCTTTTCACAAAATAAAATGTGATTTTTATAGTTGCGGCAAAAAATGATTGTTTTTAATGCGACAAACTATCGAAAATTATGTTAACAATAAAAACAATTACATAACGTCATCCGTAGTGTAATGGTGAGTTTATAAAAAAGTCAACCCTAACTTAGCCTTAAACTTTACCCTAAGAAGTTAAATGTACATATTTCCATGTGTACGTTTATAAAAGTCGTAACTTAGTCTTAGTCCTAAGGAGGTCTTAAGACCTGACCTTGAAAGTTCCTATCTTTTAGCTTCTTAGGACTAAGACTAAGACCAAATCAAATAAGTACGCATGCGCTAAAGTGTTCCATTTCCTTCTACATGCCTTCTACGATGTCAGCAATTGGCCAGGGCTTGTAAAGACAAAATAAAGGTTAAGTTACAACTAAATATTTATAAACAGTGTCATCTTAGGATTAAGATTAAGACTAAGGTTAAGGCTAAGTTAGGATTAAGATTTTTTTATAAACTCGTCATAAGTCGTCTCAATTCTTGCCGTAACTATAACACTTATATCATAAATACTTGTTTATATGATAATTTTTGTACTTATTTTTTTATATAAATATTGTCTTACAACTGTTATTTTTTAACTGTGGTAACTCAATATAAAGTCTAGAACGACAGCCCATGAATTTATGCCTGTATAACTATTATAGTTGGATGGATGTAGAAGTTACATGCACTGTTAGATACAAAATTAATTTGTTCTAGACAGTATTTATTTATTTATTATGATAAGTTTCATTGTGATTTAAATTTCTGTTACAATATATGTTGTTAATCTATTTCTACATGAATATTTTGTTGAATTAAAAATATTTTTTCAGAATATATTGTTTATTTAACAAAAGTAACAAAACAATAACCAATTAAGAAAAATACATATTAACTTGGTTGCTATAGAATAACATTGTCTAAAGATATAGGAAGCGATAATTTAACGTCTTATTAAAACAATTATCACATGCATTGAGTTACTTTAATTCACTTCACCCAAAAATTATTTTTATCCCTTGAAGGGTTCTAAAGTTATGACAAAGAGTAATTTTTTTTATTTTAATTTAACTCCGCAACTCGCAGTGTACAAAATATGATTCATATTTTGACGAAATACATTTTTCACAAAACCGAGTGCATATGTATTAGTAATACTCCTCCTACACTTTCACCTTAAAAGCACAATTTTAGGTTGCATCAATTTAAAAATGATATGTAAACAGAATCGTACACCTTAACAAATATTTGACATTTGTCATAATTTCTATGAAAACAATTAACGACTACATCATTCGAGCTGTAGTGTGCTGCCGCGAGCGGTAAGTCACTGCAAACGGGCAATGGAACAGACTAGAAAAAGCACGGCTGCTGCGATTTAGCCGAATGATGGTCCAAATATCAAAAAAAAAGACGGTATACTTTCCAAGTACTCAAACCAAAAATTATTTCACGTTATCTACAAAAATGTCTACATTAATTATCGTTTCTTTACTTCATTTGTACCAGAGTTATTTTCGGTACTGTGATGTCTGTTAAAATGTCTTTTGAGATTACTGGAATCGTGAAACCCTTTTTCGCAAACGGAACAGGTATAAGGTGTCTCACCAGTATGTTGCCTCATATGCACTTTTAATGTTTGAGGTTGGGCAAGTTGCTTTCCACAAATAGAACACGTGTAAGGCTTTTCTCCGCTATGAGTCCTCAAATGGACGTTTAAATGGGAAGGAGACATGAATGATTTGGCACACAGGTGGCATCTATGCGGTTTTTCACCCTTGTGCTGTAAAATATGATTGTGTAAAGCGGTTTCTTGATAAAACTGTTTATTGCAGTCAGGGCAGTCCAGAAGTTTATCGGTGGAATGCGTTAGTACGTGATTATTTAAACCACTTTTTGTGTAATACCTTTTATCACAATGGGGACAGTTTAAAGACTTATCGGTGACGTGGTGAGACATGTGAACATTTAACGAGTTTCTTTGGCTAAAAACTTTTCCGCACTCCTTACATTCAAAGGGTTTTTCGCCAGTGTGGGTTCTAATGTGACTCTGTAGTGTTGGATTCGTTATGAACTTCCTTCCACAAATGTTGCATAAGAATTTTTTCACTCCTTTATGGATTAGTTGGTGATTGGCATAGCCGGATCTGCTGGCGAAAATTTTGCCGCAAATTTTGCATTCTAATTTCAAATGAACTCTTTTTTCAGTATATTTCCTTTTGTGCTTTGGAATTTTGTCGATGTTATCGCTGTGAATGTGATAAATGTGGGCGGCATGATCCACCAACCGTTTAAAACCGTTTCCGCAATAAACACATATATAAGGCGTTTTTCCAGTATGGAAATTTCGATGTTCATCTAATGACCTCTTCCTTAAAAAACCTACAAATAAGGCCTCAAATAAGCATTTTACATATCCATATTCTTTCATTTATCATGTATCGAATTACCTTTTTCACAAATTTCGCAAATAAAAGGCTTCACACCTTTGTGTGTAAGAGCATGCCTTCTTAAATTTTCCGCAAACACAAATTTTTTTAAACATTCAGGACATTTGTAAGGTGTATTCTTTTTATGTGATTTCAAATGAATTATTAGTTTATTTCTTGGATAAAATGATTTTTCACACATTGGACATTTATAATCGTCCGGCCTACAGTTTGGATTCAGCCTGTAATGCTTCTTTATACCTCCTTGGTTTAAGTGTACTCCACAATTAGAGCATGACCGTTCATTAGATTTTGTTCCTTTCAACTTAATTTCGCTCTTCAAGGGTTTAAGTATTAAATTATTTTTTTCCTTCACTTCAGATTGAGTTTTGATCAGCGACTCATCATTTTGTTCGAAGTCACAGTTATCTGAATCACATGCATCATTTATTTCTTTCAGATAAACCTTTTTAAGGTACATATCATTCTTTTTACATTTTTCGATAAATAAACATATACTGCTTAGGTGGTTTTTACAAATTCCACATACATTTTTGGGAAACATGTCCTGCTGTGTAATCTACAAATAAAAACTTGTCTAGAAACATTTATTTTTTTATGTGATACTTATACATACTTCAATATTTGTAAGTAATTTAAATAAGTCTGCCATATTTAACTGAATAAAGTTATGAAGATCATCAGCAGCTTTTAAACAAATTCGACATATATTTGTAAAATCCTGATAAGTGATACTAATTTCTGTCATTATTTGTTTATTTACACAAATTTAAAAGGCTAACCTCCAAACCTCTCTTATTGACAAAGCATTTCACATTAGACATCTTTTCTTCTTCTTCATCTTTAAGACAGTTGTGTATATTTGTTCTATTTCTATATTTTCTATTCGTGTTGTTGGGATTTAGTTCAATTTCGCTCTCTCAGAATAACCAACATAGAAATTAAATAAAAAATCGTTGGTTAACCAAGGGCCGTACAAGACATATGTACTTTACAGGTAAAGACTTTTTGAAAATTACGTAAATATGATGAACTAAAACTCAAGTTAAAACAATGGGAACCTGAAATATTTCAATTTTTTATTTCGATAATTTTTAATTATTATGTAACAGGTAAGTATGTAATAATTAATTAGAAATATTCTTATTTAATAAAAATTAGTTTAAGGACCCCAAAATATGGCCAGTCTTTGTATAATATCGGGGTGTTCTTTACTGGTTGGAAAACATAGCAAATTTATTATTACAAAGTTAAACTACTCACTAAAAGTGAGGCACAGAGTTTTACAAGAAGGTCCCATTGAAGCATTGGAAAGAAAGATCAAATCTAGGGAGTTACAAAAAGACGAAGTGCAATTAAATATTGCTGATCAGTTGCAAAGGGTCTATGATGATGTTAAACATTACAAACCTGCAGAAAATAATATTTTCAGTAAATTATTTGCCGCCAAGAAAAACGCCCCTAAGGGGTTGTATATTTATGGCGCTGTGGGTGGAGGAAAAACCATGCTAATGGATCTATTTTACAGCAGTTGTAATATTGACCGCAAAACAAGAGTGCACTTTAACGCTTTTATGGTAGAAGTGCACAGAAAAATGCATGAATTAAAACGGGAAATAGTCGTAGACTATTCCCAACGCAAACCTAAACCATTTGACCCTATACCACCCGTAGCAAATAGTATTATAGAAAAGTCTTGGCTTATCTGTTTCGATGAATTTCAAGTGACAGACATTGCCGATGCCATGATTCTAAAACGTCTGTTTACTTATCTGTTTGATAACGGCGTTGTCGTAGTTGCTACAAGTAACAGACCTCCAGAAGATCTGTATAAAAACGGCCTTCAAAGGTCTAACTTCATTCCTTTTATTGGGATATTGAAAAACCATTGTGAAGTAGCAAATTTAGATTCAGGCATAGATTATAGATTAAAGGCAGTCGGTGCCAAAACAAATTACTTTGAAAAGTCTAAATTTAAATTGGATCCTGTGGCACAAATCTTTAAAGTATTAACTGCCAAGGAAAACGACGTAGTGAGAAGCAAAACGTTTTCCATCTTGGGTAGAGACGTAACCTTTAGAAAAGTTTGTGGAGGATTATTAGAAACCTCTTTTGAGGAATTATGTGATAGGCCTTTGGGCGCCAACGATTACTTACACTTAACTCAATTTTTTCACACTATAATAATTAGAGACGTGCCTAGAATAGATTTAGTAAAGATGAGATCTCAGGCTAGGAGATTTATAACGCTTATCGATGCTCTGTACGATAACAAAACTAAAGTTATCCTTACAGCGGATGTACCTATAAAAGAATTATTTTTCGCATCAAAGGACAATTCTGAGGGAATCAGCGACGAACATAGGATGCTTATGGATGACCTGAAGATAGGCGACAAAGATTTAACTGCGAATATTTTTACAGGAGACGAGGAAATTTTTGCCATCGATAGAACATTATCTAGACTTTCGGAAATGCAAAGCGAAGATTATTGGGGTAAAAAGAAGTGATGCTCCTGTGCATTAGGTACTTAAATTTATATAAATTATTTTTGTTAAAATTCTATTTTTGTTATGTATATATCAGTATTTATTTATCACTGTTTTAATGTAAATAATTTATTTTTATTGTTAGCCAATTGATATATCAAGTTTTGTTGACTCGTATTTGTAAATAAAACGTTAATGCAATATTAGTTTCTCATCAACTTGTGTTTGGAAAACACATTATAATCTATTTGTTACTTTACTGTGAAGATATTTAACCCATTTCCAATTAACATTTAACCTTTACATTAAGGGGCCTCTTTAGGTATCTTGAAACTATTTCAAAATAACTCTCGTAATAATCCGATTTTGATTCCGCTGGCACCCGTTTTCTTAGAAGGAAATCTAGTTTTTAGGATGCTTAAATCATATTTTTTGATACGAATAAACTAGGGTTTATAATGTAAAAAGACCAAAATAAATGAGTGTCCCAGATATAACGAATTATTTTATATACAATCTGTTTCTGAAAATAATTAATAACTGTAAATTTGGAACTAAGAAAGTGCTGAGGAACCGCTTGCGTTCAGATAGAATCAGGCAATGAGAGATACAAAGCAGACTAATATGAATGATGTAAGGGGAGTCGTACAGGTATAGTGCATTTAGCAGAACGCAGGCTGTACACATTTGTACGGTTGCATCAAGTGTGGCCTCTTGATATTGTTTTTATACATTTTTTATTAGGAATTAATAATACAATGAAACTAACTACTCTCATTATTGAAAAATTTTATTATAACAACATGTATTTTCTCACCGCAAAATGATCTAATTTCTAACGTGTTTAAATGCAGAAATTTGGACGTTAATCCATAGAGTAATCACACGATAGTAGTAATACCTAATAAAAAATATATAAAAAAACATCTTATTAATGCAAAAAATATTAATAACGATTGATATTCTACTGATTAACAAAAACAAAGTTCAGGATTAAAAAATATATTTTATTCGTTCGACATTTTAAATCAGTGTTGCCACAGTCTTAAAACTTTATCTTTTCCTCCCGATGCAACTCTCAAGCCATCAGTGGACCAATCGACTGCATAAACTTCATCCGCATGTCCCGGTAAATCGATTTCTAAGCTATTTGTTTTCAAACTCCATAATTTCAATGTCGAATCCGCACTACCACTTACCATAAGTCTAGAGTCTGCAGAGAATGCCACCATATAAACAGGTTGCACATGTCCACGTAGTGTGCAGATAAACTTGCCAGTTTTTGAATCCCATAATCTGATAGATTTGTCAAATGACGCGGATGCGATTATGCGGCCATCGGGAGAGAATTTTACGTCATTTACTAATTGCTGATGGCCTAGAGTATATAAAAGTTATTTTGCTGATGATATTTTTAAAATATATCTTACCAGTTAGTCTTGCTAAAGGCTTCTTATCTTTTTCTGGGTCCCAAAGAAATAAAGTGAAATCATCAGAGCCTGAGACTAATCTCTCGCCAAATGGTTCTGTAACTTTATAATACCGTGACAAGGCAAATTCTTGAGATTTTTTCTTATCTACACATAATGTGTCTTTATGTGAATCTTTTACCGGATCAAAAGCACCTAAAACCATGTGAACGGTTGATAAAATTCTACATAAATTATTAAAAATATTGTCTTACCTATTCTTAAAATATAATCTGTACTTAGTGCTAAAGTATTGACCCAATGTGCGTGTCCTGATAGTGTTCTACATAATATACCATCTTTTGCTCTCCATACTTTCACAGTTCTGTCTTGTGATGCAGTGTAAATGAGACCAGTGCCGCCCCACTTTACAACCGTCACACTTTTCATATGGCCCGAAATCGTTAGAGTAGTATTACACAAAACAGTATCCCATATTCTCACGTCTCCATCTTTAGAAGAACTTGCTAGAAATCTAAACAAGGTTTTATTATATATTTTACAATTTATATTATGTAACTTGCCTACAATCAGGATTTTTATGATAAGGCTCCCAACTTAAGCTGGTTATCCACTGCTTATGTCCTACCATAGTTTTTCCCATCTGTTTACCCGTAACTGGATCCCAAATTATTATTTTACCATCCTTACAGGCTGAAGCCAATTTGCTACTATCTGGGGACCACGAAATACATAGAACCCAGTTTTTATGTCCTTTGCAAGTATAACTGGGTGTTTGTGTATTGACATCCCAAAATCGGACTGTTGTATCTCCAGATCCGCTAGCTAAATGTTTACCGTCAGGGCTAAAACTTACTGAAATTACAGCTTCGGCATGACCAGGCATAGAACTTGTGCATCTTGTGACTGGACGAACTTTAAACACGGCTTGTTGTTGATAAACAATATCAATTACACTCTCAGTATTTAAATTTGAACTATCTAAGGAACTGTGGAGGTCTTGTCTGATTTCTTTATCATTTACAAAAAATAAATATGAGGCAGGCTCTTCTTGTTTTAATATTGCTTTACATATCAGTGTAAGTTCTGATAAGGTGCAATTTACAGGTAAATCCATCATATCACCAGCTACTTCCCCGGTTTCTGAGACAAAACGGCACAAAAGCCGTTTGGTTTCACTTAATTGTTGCTCCATTTTTTAAATTCACTGCAGTTTCCACTGACAAATAACATAACCTCTCAAGCACGTGTTTATTATTAAAAATGTATTGATAACGAGGTCGGCTCATATCTTTTAGGCAGGACGTCAGGATATAAAACTTTGCATCTAAATTTTGTGTAATTATTTGAGATAATTTAACACTGAAGTAGGCTACATTGTAAAATAAATAAATAATTCGTGATTACTTGTACAAAAGGATTCTTCAACCAATTAATAATTATTACTTACTTTTTTTTACCACACCTTTCTATCTACATAACTGGGACTGGGAATTCGGTATTTTCGAACTAATTTACAAATTAACTACTCAAAAATACCAATTTGTATGATTGACCTAATTTTTACTTGGAGAAAAATATAACCTCTTTTTCCTCTCATACTTCTATCAGGAAATTGGAAAGCATAATTTGTGTGGTTTAAGTTTTTAAAACGTAAAGAAATATGGATACGAAACATCAGAAGATGCCCAAAGTGGCAAAGGTAATATATCAATAATTAAATATACACATACCTTAACTTTTTTAAAATTAAACAATTCTAGGTAAAAAACAAAGCACCAGCAGAAATCCAAATCACTGCTGAACAACTTTTAAGAGAAGCTAAAGAAAGGGATTTAGAAATTTTGCCTCCTCCTCCAAAACAAAAAATCTCAGATCCAGCTGAGCTAGCGGACTACCAGTTAAGGAGACGTAAACAGTTTGAAGATAATATAAGAAAGAACCGTACTGTAATATCCAACTGGATAAAATACGCACAATGGGAGGAATCGCAGAAGGAAATACAAAGAGCAAGATCGATTTGGGAGCGAGCCCTGGATGTCGATCACAGGAATATTACAATTTGGCTGAAATATACAGAGATGGAAATGAGAAACAGACAGGTATGTAACCGTTTATTATTTTGTGTTCAGTCGATATAGAATTATTTTTGACTGTAGGTGAATCATGCCAGAAATCTTTGGGACAGAGCTGTTACTATTTTACCTAGGGTAAATCAGTTTTGGTACAAATATACTTATATGGAAGAAATGCTAGAAAACATACCAGGAGCCCGTGCAGTTTTTGAGCGTTGGATGGAATGGCAACCAGATGAACAGGCCTGGCAAACATACATCAATTTCGAACTAAGATATAAGGAAATCGATAGAGCGAGAGAAATATATGAAAGGTAATCAGATTGAGTTTGAAATTACTTCAGAAGGAATAATAATTTTTTTTTTTTAAATTAGATTTGTGATTACACATCCAGAAGTAAAGCATTGGATAAAATATGCTCGATTTGAAGAAAATCACGGTTTCATTCACTCTGCTCGCCAAATATTTGAACGTGCTGTACAGTTCTACGGTGACGATTATTTGGATGAGAAACTATACATCGCCTTCGCTAAATTCGAGGAAAACCAGAAGGAACATGACAGAGCAAGGGTGATATACAAATATGCCTTGGACCACATACCGAAAGATCAAACCAAAGAACTGTACAAGGCTTATACCATCCACGAAAAGAAATACGGCGATCGAAGCGGCATTGAGGAGGTAATAGTGTCCAAACGCAAATTTCAATACGAACAGGAGATAGCCCAGAATCCTACCAACTACGATGCTTGGTTTGATTATATCAGACTGGTGGAAGGTGAAGGTGACGTTGAAGTTACAAGAGAAACATATGAGAGAGCCATAGCTAATATACCACCGGCGAAAAATAAGCAGTACTGGCGCAGATATATTTATTTATGGATCAATTATTCACTGTTCGAGGAATTAGAGGCAAGAGATTACGAACGTACAAGACAGGTTTATAAAGCTTGCTTGGAATTATTACCACACAAAGTATTCACTTTCTCAAAGATATGGCTCCTGTTCGCCCAATTCGAAATCCGCCAAAAGAATTTGACCGCCGCCAGAAAAATACTTGGTATGTCCATAGGAATGTGCCCAAGGGATAAACTATTCCGAGGATACATAGACTTAGAAATCCAGTTACGAGAGTTCGACAGATGTCGGCGCCTATACGAAAAATTCCTAGAATTTGGCCCTGAAAATTGTGTGACGTGGATGAAGTTCGCGGAATTAGAAACTCTATTAGGCGACACGGACAGAGCTAGGGCTATATACGAACTAGCAATAAACCAACCAAGGCTAGACATGCCAGAATTACTCTGGAAGGCGTACATCGACTTTGAAATAGCTCAGGACGAACCCGACAACGCACGGCAATTGTACGAGAGGTTACTAGAAAGAACTTCCCACGTTAAAGTATGGCTTTCTTACGCTAAGTTCGAGTTGAATAATCAAACAGAAGATGACATGAACGTCAAACTTTCCAGAAGAGTTTTTGAAAGGGCCAACGAAAATTTGAAGAATTCCACCGAGAAAGAAGCTAGAGTTCTACTCTTGGAAAACTGGAAAGAATTCGAAAATGCCCACGGAGACGAAGCAAATAAGGAAAAAGTTAACGGCAAAATGCCCAGGAGGATTAAAAAACGACAGAAGATCATCGATGAAGACGGTATCGAGCAAGGATGGGAAGAAGTGTTTGATTACATCTTTCCCGAAGATGAAGCTAGTAGGCCGAACCTCAAATTGCTCGCAGCCGCTAAGAACTGGAAGAAAAAGGTGGACGTACCTGCTGAGGAAAGCGAAGTTGCTGACGATAATACTGGCAACAGTAACAGTGAAGATAAAACAGAAGGAAATTGATGTATGTTTTAATCTATTTTCAATTATTTTTTACATATTAAAATTCTGTTATTTAAACATTGTCTTCCATTTATACCTTGCATTCCTTAAGAGGTTACAGGTTTGAGAAAGTGCTTTTTTAATTAATTTTTTTATAATATTCTTATTTGTTGGGTAATTGTACTGAAATGTTGCGAATCTCTGATTCATTTTTGTATTAAGTATACAGGGCGTTCTTAGCGAATGTGTCAGCTTCATTAGAAATCCCAAACTAAATTTTGCCAATCTATCTTAAAATTTTTTTCATGGTCAAAAAAGTTTTTTTAATAATGTAATACTAAACTTAATAAAATCGAAGTAACTTAAACACTTTGTCTAACTGTATGAGTTTTAAAGTTAAGAGATATGCGAATGTAAAGAAACTAAATTTTTGGGTACCCATATATCTTGCCAACTTTTAAAATATTTCACTTGAATTTGGCACAAAGAAGTGTTGAACGTAATAGGCTACCAAAATTTTGATCAGAGGGGTTTCTAACGAAGCTGAATTATAATCTATTAAAAATAATTTATTAAAAAAAATAGCTGTTATTTTTTGAAATACTGGTCACCTTTTTCGATCCTACGTGAGACGCCTAAGACTAAATTGTCACCTCAGTGTCAAAATAGTTACTTTATAATTGTTAAAAATTCAAAACAATTGAATAACTTATAAGTGAGAGTTACAAGAGTAGCTTCATGAAATGTGAAACACATGTATATTTTTTGCAGTTATATATAAAAGATCATCATTTGAATAATCTTTTTGTTTGTGTACCATTATAATTGGGCAGATATGATTTAATGTTTCACTTAATTTTAACTAAAATTCTCATTTACTTAGAAAGTAAGATAGATTGACAGAGAATAAAATTTTGCAGAAATGTAAAAATATACAGGGCGTCCCAATTACAAGAAAAAAAAAAGATTTTAGCAGTTTGAACTTAATAATTCAGCACCTGATTTTTCAGAACCTCATACGAAACTATGCGACTTCGAAGACATGGTTAGAAAGTTTAAATATTCAACTATACCTTGAAAAAAAAAAATTATTTCTTCCATAGCATTCGATAGAGCTAATTTCAATCAGTGATAAATTATTATTTTCCGAAATATCTAGAAAACAGCAAGAATTAGGTACAAGAAGTTTTACGAGTCTCATTGAAATAACATGGGGGATGTAAAAATTGCATAACAATTATATCATTCCATTTAAAATAACGGGAGTCAAACTTTCCAGGAAAAATTAATCACTACCATAAAAGTTTGGAATGGTCCATCGCTGTGAATCAGCCTTTATTTGCAAATTTTTTAGATTATGTTTTTGACAAGAGTGTATGCTCATTTCAAATATGTAGGACTCTTCAAATAAACAAACTTACTTATGCTTTTGTGCCAATCTATTAGAAAAAAATAAATAATAAAATAACACTAATTAAAAATGATATATTTAAAGATCTTAAATAATATCATCGATCCCATAGGAATCGTTTGACTATGATAATCAATTTATACAATAGCGTACCTCTTAATTCTACTAACAGTAAAAAAAACATAAGGTTACAATTTACTTAGAGGTAAAGTATGGTAATTCTGCGATTTTTGTATGAAAATATAGTTAATTTTACAAAGAAACTATTCTTCATTAAATAACATAACATACTGCCAAAATTAAAAACAGTCCTTTAAATTGTTGCAAACAAAATTAGAAAAATTATTACTTCCAGAAGTTTGGGTTTTGTTGCAATCTTCGTTCAAAATTTGTATACCAGTTCTGAACCGTAGACAGTGGTACGTAAGTTGCGGTTGGATCTGGTACCATATGAGCTTGCGTTATGGTGTAACTTAAAATAAAATTCATAAAACTCTCCAACATTTTCTGGGCAAATGTTACATTAGATTCTACGTTGTTCTGTTGTGGAACTTCCTGAATATTTACTAATGGTTCTAGAAAAAAATTTTAATATGTAAAGGTCAGTTATTGAAAAGCTCTATTGTCTCACCTATAGAAATTCCTATTTGGGCATTGTGAACTATATGACTTTGCCCAAACATCATATTTGTGTAACCTCCCATTTCTTCCAATTTCTTAAGAGCAGAGACTTTAAATATTGCCGATGGTTTTTGGTTGGAAATGTATCCTAATAGCTGCCAATTTGGAGGGGCAATTGGATCTGGCCAACTGAAATATACTACATAAAGATTATTGGCAGCCAGCTGCAACTGAAAATAACTGATATTCAGAATTTTTAAGGAACTGTTTAACTAACCTTGCCCACCAGTACCTTCCGGAAATGGTATAGCTCCCGTTAAAAATACCACGATGTGATTGATATTATCAGCATCGTTGATAGTTGTAACACATTGTGTGGGGCTTATTTGTTGGAATTCAGTTTGCACCTAAAATATTGTATTTATAAATTAAACATTTAAAAGCACATCAAATGCACTATTTACCAATCGGCCTGATACTATAATTCCAAACATAGCCATTGTAATTTCTAATTAACTGGAATAACGATACGAATACTAACAATAAACAGTAAACACCTCACTATTCTAGAACGTAATCGAAGAAAAAATTAAGGTTATGTATGCATATGTAGCAAATGTAACCAATATTATAAATGTAAATGTATCTACAACAAGGAGATACCTCACGCAGAGAGCCAGTATTCATATTAAAAGAAGTAAGATTAAAAACTTAATATATCCTTTTCTGTTACAGCGTTATTCGTAGAAAGGTATTATCAACCAATTGCAGCTAAGGAGAAGAAGGATAGAACGGGTTTCAGAAGTACACTTATCAAGTGTAGCCAACAACTGTAATTAAAAAATTCCTAGTTCGATTCTAGTAATTTTAGTAAGAATCCCGTGTCAAGCCATGTTTGTTGTGAATGGTTTTTCCTCGGCGTTTTTATTATTTTTAATGTAATTGTCGCGGTTTGAGGAATTCTTCTGGAGCACCATGGTATGTTTTACCCTATATTTTATATTCAGTTTAATTTATCAACTTCAAATATAAAGTGAAATCGTTATGTATGTGTATATTTTATCATTTTGTAGTTCACATTCACTGAACAGTTTTAATAAAAAAAAATAAAAAGTTTGAAGACGAACAAGCCTAATGAGTCATTATTAACGCATTGGAATAAAGTCATTTAATCCTTTCTCACAGTATGTTGATTCGGATAGATCTGAGCAATAAATTTTGTTGTCACACCTCCAGGATACCCTATCCAAAATCGATAGCTACCCTCTGTCAGTCATTTGGAGTTTTCTTAAGTTTATATATAAGTACACAATTTTGGTTGTAAGAAATTAAACATTCGTTGATGTCTGTTTTTATATTTAGTTTAACCTGTGGTTCAACTCATTTTTTAGTACATTATAACAACTACGAGAATTTGTTCCATGCTCCAATAAATTTAACTTCTTTTTCTAGATATGTACTTCTACTTATGCCTCTAGATCGTTTTAAGTTTTATCAGTATTAAGATCAGTTCTGCTCGTTCATAATCCTGATAATACTCGTTTTGTTGTATCTTTGTAATTAATTTTTGAAATAAATTTTAATAAACGCTGAGATATTACAAAAAAACACCTAGGTATTTCTGCACTAACGGCTGAAGTTTTATATTACTTTAATCTATTTAAATCCGCGCGGGTTATCATGGTATTATCATGAAGCTTTTTAAACAGTGCTCTTAACTTGCCTTAATTTATATTTGCACAATTTTTTTTTCTATATATCCGAACAAAAAAGTAAAGTATTTATTTTAGGCTTTTTATATTTCTGACTGTACCAACTTTTCGATTTATTGTTTAAATCTTCTTCAGGGCTAAGAGAACATATCAATAGAGATAGAGCTTAACTGACATAATTAAAAAAATAATAATAAAACGATTTGAATAACAACGTATTACAATTTTGAAAAACTCGTTACAAATTATACAATTTCTTCATTACACTTTTGAAAGACAATTACATTACAAATTAATTGTTTACTGACTATACAGGACGATTCTAAAACATATAACATAAACTGATACGGCGAAAAAACTAGAGGTCAAAGTAGGACTTGGTTATTTGAACTAATTTATCTAGAACGAAAATGTACCCCTAATGAATTACAGCGCTTTAAAATTGAAATAAAAATATTTACTTTTGATATACGTCCATGGGCGCCCAAAGAAAAGTTTGTCAGTGGGTGATTGTACAGTGAAAATAAACCAGATTTGCCCAAAAATAGTTATTGTAGCGGCAAGAATTCAGACGACTTCGAACAAATGAATTCATTATATTTTCATCAAAATATTGAAGAAACTGCAACTGAGAATAATGAAACTATATACTACACTAAATGTTTCCACTATATATTGCACTAAATTGCAAAATATTATTGTTTTTAACGCGTCCAAATATAAAAAATTACGTACAATAAAAACAATTGCGTAACGTCAGCCGTGACGTAAGTCGTCTGAATTCTTGCCGCGACTATATACCTAAAAGTTGATCGTTTCCGAGCTGCAGGATGTCAAAGATTTCGAAATTTTTATTATATTTCTTATTTACTTGGAAACTATGATAAAACAACAATAATTATAGGATATAATTGGATACCTTAGATCTAATTGTTCAGTATGTTTAAACACTCCCACCCTGTGCCACTGTTTTATTTAAAATAAAAATAGTACACCAGTCTTAGTTATAAAAAAACGTAAGAACTTTTATTTTGAACAAATAATTATTTACAATTTTCTTTAAAATGTATTATATTTAAGTAATTGAGATGTAACTGTTCTGCTACTTCCTGCTCGGCCTAAGCGTCTCGACTTGCAGGAAGCGACCTACATTGTCGTAGGTACTTAACCGCAGACCTCTCGCCCTGGGCGATGCGCCATTAAATCTATAAATGATACTGCAGGAAACAACTACTCCACGGGTTAATGCCCCGACCGGCATTGAATTACACCTCCATATGAAGGAACAGCCAGTTCAATTGTCGGTCATTTCACCTATGGCATACTGACAAGCCCGAAACCGGTCTGTGTCTGGTAGAGTGGCCGACAAGGGTTCTTGGCTGTTCACACAGATACTGCAGGTGTAAATCAATGCCGGTCAGGGCAAGTAATTGTTCATTTAAAATATCTGCATTTCATAGTTTGTGCATATTTTATCAAAAGCTGAAGAAAACTTGACAACTCACTTTTAAAATTTTGCACATCGCCATAATTCACTATTTTGAGTAACTTCTTCAAGTAACATTTTGCTGAATTTTCAGCGGAAAAAGCGCTTTACCTGAAAACAAATGTATCCAAATATTTGTATTTTTTTGAAAATTATCGATAATAAAATTTTTACTTTGACACCCTGTATCTTTTTAACCAACAACGTTTGATTAAAGTGAGCTTAGCTGCATCGCATTAGTTTGTCGTCAGGAATCTACTATTGCGCCATGGTGCATTCATTTCGGATATTATGTATTACTGAAGCGTAATAATAGGTCTCAGTGGCGTAAGACAGTGGCGTACCATTTTTAGAGTGTCACAGGGTTTCTACGCCACTGGTGATGAAATATAATTTATTTTGACTGTACAACCACCCCTTTCTAAGAATTCCAGTAATACCTGAGATATTTTCACCTATATAAAAAAATATTTAATAAATGACAAAGATGTAAAATCTCGGGGACAGGCGTTTCATAGGTATTTCAATAAATCTGGTGGCATTTATTTCTAACACGTGAATTCTAATTTTAAAATTCATCCTGTTAGTATAATGTACCATCGTGTCCTTCCCTTTTCTAGTATGTAGTATATGGTGATGTCTTTGCCAGTGTCGCAATATGAGGCCTTGCTGGCTGAGGTTCGCGACCTGAGGCGGAAGGCCCAGCGCGTCCAGCAGCTCGCTAGGCCCCTCCTGCAAGGAGATCCGCCGACACAGTCGCCGCCTCCACAGCCGGGTGCCTTCTCCAGGATCCCCAGACCCCGATCACCGCCACAGATACCGGTTCCACGCACGCGCCTCCACCAGGTAGGTTGCTTTCATTACTAAAGGCGCGTCCACACTACGCCGAACTCACTCGAGCATCTCGGTAGGACATTCTTATATTTCAATTTTTTATAGTTTTTAGTCTATTACGAGGTGGTAACCACTAGGATCAAAATTGTAACAAGTAATTGAGTAATTTCAAGGAGTTTCTAAGGACATTTAATAAAAATACCTTGGATATTATTATACTTGCACAGTGTCTGTAAAAGTTTGAGGAAAAATCACATATTCTGGGGGTCAAAATATGGTGGCATAAATCAAGTTACTTTAGTCCAAAATTTTATATTTTCCGAGATACAGGGTGTTGAACTTTTTTACTTTTTTCTCAATAACTTTATTATAAATTGTAGTAAATAAATAAAACTTAGTAGTGGTGAGTTTTCTGACACAAGAAATAATTAAAATATGGCCTTGAATTTGCTGTTAATCGTAGAGGGCGCGACCTGCAGTAGTGCATTTAAATCATTATAAATTTGGTGTGCTCTGGTGTATTGATTGTTTAATCAATAATTCTTATTCTTTGACGTTTTTTTTTTTTGCCTTAAAGAAACGTCTTGAACAATGGTTTTTTGGATAGGATTTGAAGGTTTTATTTCATAAACATAAACCCATTGTCTCCTTTCATACTTTATTCAGTTAAGCACTATCAAATTTTGGACTAAGGTAAATTCGGTTAGATCATCTTATCCTGACTCTAGGAACATAGTTATGACGATTTAAATGCATGTGAAGTATTATAGATGACATTCTACAGTTGACAGCGAATACGCGGACATATTTCAATTTCTCGTGCCAGAAAATTCCTCTGCACCAAGTTTGATGTATTTACTACAACTTATGTGAAGTTATTAAGGAAAAACTAAAATAAAATTATATTTTCAACACCCTGTATCTCGTAAACTATAAAATGTTGGACTAAAGCGACTTTAGATCAATACCTTTTGACCTCGGAGTATTTGAGAAATGTTTTCCCAACCTTAAAGACACCCTGTATACTTGAGATATATAAAAAATTTCAAAAACATCCTGATTTATTAACTCGACAAAAAAAAATCTTTCTAAAATTGATCCTAGTCACACCCTGTACAAGGGGAAAAACCATAAAGATATTCGATGCCAGTGGCGAAGATTCGAAAGATGGCGCTTTACGACATTGCCTGAAACTCTTAGATTGACAAAAAAATGTAAAATTGACAGTTTCTTAGAAACACAGAGCGTGCTTAGAAATAGCGATTTTTTGTTCTAAGTTTTGCACAATAGTTAAATTGTTCCACAAGGTGCGAAGCGCCGAAGTTAACTCTTGAGTTAACCTTCGACTTGATCCGCCTCCCAGGTACAGGGTGTCCGGTTTTACTGTCTAATTCAAAATTTAACGTCGAAGTCAATAAAATGAAATTGTGTTATTCGCGAAATGGAAACGCGAATAAGTATAATAACGTTGATAATGAAGCAAGGTGAACACTATTGTCTTTATGGGTAAATTTACCTCCAGATGACGTGGAATTTTACGTCATTTTGCACAATTTCTCGGAATTTCGCACGTTTTTTCGTAAATTCTCACGATTTCGTGGGATTTCCTAAGAATTTCACGAGATTTATCACAAGATTTCCATGAGGGGTTACCCCCTCGATCTATTATTTCGAGTGCCTCCTGTATATTTACACGCTTTAGTCACTCGGTAGGTGGTTAAGACTGACGCTTACATATGGTATTCATGTATTATGTGACACATCTGTCCCGTTATAAAGCATGTATATACATATTGCTTTTTTTAAATTACATTTGCCATTTTCACCGGTGGCGTTCAGAATTTTAATGTAGCGATGATTTCTATCAATTGAAGGAAGTCACGTAATCTTTCAAGATCAATAACCACTGTATACGCTCGAATTTGCATATAATAAGAATAGTTTTATTGTCTATGGGACCGCCAACGATTCCAAGATGTGAACATTGAATAATTTTAAAATCAGCTAGGTAAGTGTTTTATAAGTGGTTTTTCGGCTTATTCTTATGCAATTTTTTCTTTGTGAATCGCATACAGGGTGATTGGGAGAGAACCCCAGTATTCGAAAGGAGTGTTTAAGGGGCAAAAGTGAACAAAAATGCGTAATAAACATATGGTCGAATATCAACGGTTACTGAGATAGCAATGGAAATATTTTTATTGCTATTTTTGCGAAAGCTGTTATTATTTGATATTTTATTTTGCGTAGGTCATGCATTTTAAACCAAACATGCATTAGTTATTACTAATTGTCACATTTATTTTAACGTTTGTGATTTAAACGCTTATTTTATATTTGTCGCATTTATTTTTACATGTGCGTTCGTTTAGTCGTATTGTACACATACAATTTCGTAATGCCTGCCACATTTAGTCATCGAGAATATGCTATTATTTTTATTTATGGGTATTGCAACGGTAGCGCTAATCGTTTAGTTGCTGAATATCAACGTCGCTTCCCGAGCAGAAGAGTGTCAGATAGAAATGTATTCCAGACAGCCTTCAACAATGCACGTGAAACTGGAATGTTTCCCAGTATGAGAATTACATCTGAGAGGCAAACTGGTCCTGGTCTAGCAGTGGAAGAAAAAATTCTAAATATGGTAGAAACGTAGTCCGGGTGTAAGTAAGTACAAGCGCATTGCAACCCGTCTTCAAATTAATCAAACTACGGCGTGCGAAGTCATTCACAAAAATGGTTTAAAACTTTTCCTTTAATGATTTGCGGTTGCATCTTTGCAATTGGATAAGTGCAAACCATACACTTACAAATACATTTTGTTCACTGATGAGACTCAATTCACTCGTAATGGAGTAAATAACTATCACATTGAACATCGTTAGTCAGATGAAAATCCGCACGCCACGGTGAAAAGTAACTTTCAGCATTAACGTGTCAATTACTTGGCCCAGTTGTGCTAAATGGTCGTCTTACTGGAGCTAGGTTTGACAGATCTACTGCACGATGTTCCATTGGATATTAAACAAAATATGTACTTTAAGCATGAAGGTGCCTTGCCCATTTTAGCCGTGTTGTAATCAATCATCTTAACAATCGCTGTCAACAATGCGAGGTGGTTTTCAGAATTAGCCGCCAAGGTCACCAGATTGGAATCCCTTTGATTACTGCATTTGGGGATGGTTTAAATCATTAGTATATGCAACAAAAGTGAACACAAGAGGATTGTCAATTGTGCTCATAAGAGAAAGTCACCGCACTTCAACGGTGGGATATTTGAAAATTTAATTCATTAATTTCGATTTATTAGATCTTTGATCAACGTTAAAAATTTCATTGTCACGTGGTATAACAGTTTAGACCAAAGCTTGCTTAATAGAAACTTTATTTTCAAATCATTTATTAACTCTTTCAAGGAACTCACTCGTATTTTGCAAACACCCTGTATAAAGTTAATATTTTTTTTACGATAAATAATAAAAGTTACGATTTAAAAGTACTTTTAATTATTGGTGGTTTTCTTCTTTCATTTATAGTTAGAAACTTTATAGAACAAAAGCTTTACACCGTTAATTAAGTATATACAAGTATATATAATGCATTGTTTTTACTTTTTTTTCTGGAAATGCCGGAAATGATAGTTGATATCTATTCATTGTGTTGTAATATTTCCTAACTGAAATTGCTCACCTCAATTTGAATATTTTCTTATGCATCCATTGTTTTTTTATTGCATTCGCGCTAACAGTACTATCAACATTCTTTTATTTAAACAAATGAATTGAACAATAAATAATTAAAAGCTGAAAATGAAATCGGCAGTTAAAATACTCGTATTTCAATTAATATTTTAATGGTACTGTTAAATTTCTAAGATCTGTACTTTCACCTGTTACTGCAAGATGTTTTTCATACCATTACTGATCATTCGAGATAATGGCTTCGGTTTGGCAACAATATGTAGGTATATCTAGTTTATGCAAATGTTACGCCAAAAATTTTATTGTTAACTTTGAAAATAGGGTGTCACCTAAGGTGACTATGATTTTGGAATATGATATGATACTGCCGCGGGGTAAACCTCTGCTTTAAATTTGTAAAATGAAATACCAAATATTACCCGTAAATACCTTATTTTCCCAAAAAAATACCTCATCAAATAAGCAAATACCTCAAAAATACCACGAATTACCCTTAAGTGTCCAAAGAATATACCTATGACTATTACCCAATAATATCCTTAAGTACCTAAAAATCCCGTTAAGTACCCAGAAATACTGAATAGTGCCCAAAAATATCCTTAAATACCCAGATAGCCAAGAAACGAAAAATACATTAAATGACCCATGATTTTACTTAATATACCTTTAATTTTCCAAAACTGTATTTCGTTTCCATTTATAGATCTACGTAAATAATATACATTTTTTTAAGGGCTTCTTTGATTCGATCTGAATACATCTGGAAAGAACATTTTGTACAATCTATTGCAATAATAATGCACTGTTTAGTTGAATTTGGCTATTTATTTCGAACTGCTGACACATTCGTAATGAAATCTACTTTCAATTTTAAACATTAGTTCTTAGTTGTTCCACTCACCCACAGAAATCTAGTGAAATTTCTACACAGAACATCCAGTAATCAAAAAACTGATTTGAGGAAGTGTCATTATTTTTGCAATTTTTGCAGTACAATGTACCTAATTCAAATCACCTTATATTATTTTCTAAAGTAAAAGCTTACGAAGACAATAAAAGGCCACATAGCGGTTTAACAGTGCCTCCGAAAAATTTTACAGAAAATATTTTTGTATCTATTTTTTATAATTCTTATATTTGCCATTGCGTCGGTCATTTGTTTATTTATATTTAAACTGTGCCATCGTCATAAAGTAAAGTATCTAAAAATACCGAAAAAATAGCTATAAATACACAAAAATAGCCAAAAAATGCAAAAAGTACCTTTAATTACTTACAGCTTGTACAGTAAAATACCTCGGTGGTTTCTCTCAGTTTTTGGACATATTATTTTGGTGTCAATAATGCAAACAATTTAGGAGCCCGCTAACTCTAATACTGTGGTATTTAATAATAACACTTTAAGTTATTTCTCTTTACGAATTTTTTTGAGAAAAAGCATATTTTTTCTTCAAACGTCATGTAAGTGGTAACTTACGAGGCGTTACTCAATAATGTCATTTATATTGCTAGGAGTATAAGTACTTATACTCCTAAACTGCAAATCATATTTTTATCGCAAAACATGTACCTATTGTTGTAAAGCATGTAATATTTCATTAAAATATTCTGAGCGTTTATACATACTCAAAAACATTGCATCTAAAATAATATCTCTACTCCTCATTCTAACGATTATTAACCCAAGCCAAAGTTCTTTTCACCCTACCATATCCGCAAAGAGAATGTTAATTTTCTCCACAAGTATAACTGATCTACGGTCTAGCGGCCCCGGGATTCGAATCGGGGCAGGTGGTAAACAACAATTCAAGTACTGATGTCTTAAGGGCGCCGTATTCTTGAAATAGTGTTTTCTACCAATACAAATAATTTTAGACATTTTAGAACTGAATACTATAGAGCTTAGTAAATAACAGGAATGCTATCTCATGCAACCTGCGAATATTCAACAGCGGAGTAAAACTAAAATATAACGACAGAAAGCGGTTTAACCAACAAATTTTTTGGTAGAGAAGAAATCTTTCAAAATACCTATTTTTGTAAATTTAACTGTAATTGTAAATATTGTTATAACATACTCACATAGTTGAACTTTTGTTTATAAGAATGTGAAAATAATTGTTAAAATGTGGGGTTAGAATAGCAAAATGTGTGCCTTACAAATGCTATTTAAGAGTTATTAAACAAAACATCAAAAATTTTATTTTTGATATACTTTTGTTCTACGTGTTTTATTCTGTTTTATTATACGTGTTTTATGTATTTTTTTCTGTACCTAAAAGCACCACAAATTTGATCATTTTACGGGACCGACCTAACGTAAGCGTATCGTTTTCAGGGCACAGAGTGCTGTAGTTTTATTCTTAAAATCATTAATTTTTTAAACATCTTTCAGACAAACGAAAATATTACAAAAAATAACAGCATCTGTGGTGGCAAACACACAGATGCTGTTTCACAGTAGTGATTTTTTTCTTATTAAAACTTTTTTTTTCATTTCCTGACTCAAGACAGTCAAATGAACCGAATATTTTTAAACAGAGCACAGTCCTTAAATTGGAAAAATCTTAATAAGTATCTACGAATATCTTAAATTTTTGTTACTAAAGTCACTTTCTTGCTAAATGAGCACATAATTCTAATACAATTGGAAGCGATCATGACAGCATGGAAACATAGGTATTCCCTCCGCCCATAAAATTTTTATTGCGATTTAAACATGCATTAAATCATTTGAAGCACGTACTGAATTAAACAAAATTGAACCTTGGGCCGCGACCCATGAAAAGAAAATTAAATTTTGGTCAATGTCATAACCTAACATTGACATTAGACATTATCTATACTATAATGGAGAAACGATTTATTCTCAATCAAGATCGCGGATATTTTGATTTGAGGGATAGAGATTTTATATAAACAATACTCGTAAACAATAATAAACGACGTTTTTTTTTTGAAATATCAAAATGGCAAATGTTACCCATATCCATATATCCATAAAATTGGTAGTGTGGCAAATGATATGACTATTTGAAGCTTCCAAATTTGGAAGAGTATACAGGGCACTGTTTGAGAAGAACTTCCGCAACAGTGCTATATTACTACGCTAAAACGGCATGGCGGGTTGGAAATCTGGTGCGGTTGGTGAAGAATACATCGAAAATTTTGTAAAAATAACACAAAAATTGCTAACAGAATTCTTCAACCTAGCACTGCGGAGAAAGTCGAACAATTTTCATTTAACGGGCCCACCACAAGTAATGAATCTGTAAGGTCCAGTTGTACATTCAGAGTTTAAACTAAGCTTAACCTTAAACTGTTATGGTCATGTCCACCGTTTGTTTTAAGCTACGCTTACGCTTTAAGGAACCTTAAAAATATAATTTCCTTCCACCGTTTACTAAACCCGACATAAAATGTCTTAAATCTTCTTAAATATAAGCCCTCGAAATTCTAGGCTTATCTCTTTTAACGATACTTAAAGGTTCTACATAACCTAATTTAATAATTTGGTTTTATTATTTTTCCACTGAAAATAAACAGAAAATAATGAACTATGATGAAAATGATATATTTAATAATGATTTAGATATATTAAAAATAATAGAGTAAGTATGGGTTTCCTCGAAAAGTATACGAGAGAAGTGATCACTTCCATACGATGGATAACTTTTTTTAGAAGATACCGGCTGTATAAAGAAACAACTCCACATTTTGACCTTAATCGAAGAAGATCTTGAATTTCCAAGTAATACGCAAGCTCTTAAAAAGAATCGCTGATAAAATTACAAAAAAAATACATTTATTTTTAATCTTTAGTAATAATTCTGTATCGCCAATAACGGACTTCCTTTTTTTTTTTTTTATTTTCAAAAAACTTTTTTAATGATTCTGCTGTTCTGTGAATATTATTTGGCGACAGTGAGTTAAATTCATCTGCTACCATTTTTCTTGTACATACATTATCGGTTTTTTATTCTCCACCGCACTTTTATAATTTGCTATTATGTTAATTAGTAATACTTTTTCTTCATTGCTAAAATTTGCCAATCGTGTTTTTTTTTTTTTTTTTGGGAATTATTTCCATTATAAATCTTACCAATTCGAAAACAGAACTTAGCAGAACAACATAAAGTCAGAACAGTGAGAGTGAAGTGTCACACTTTTGAGGTTAAGAAATAGTCATGAAGCTAACAACTTGTGCAAAAAAACGAAAATATATGAATATTGGCTTTTTAGGTAGACTTTACAAATGAAACTTGAAACTTGAATAATTGTGCGGTGGAAACATTACTATTTTAAACTAGGCCTAAAATTTTAACCGCCCTTAGTTAACTGCACTTAAAAGGGAATGCGGTGAAAATGGCCATTATTAAAGCATAAAATTAATATTTTCCAGTTGTTGAAAAACAGTTTATTTTTAAGGGGAGTTTAGTGTATACCTTTAAAAAAGCCCAATTGTATAAAAAACAGTTTATCTTTGGCTTAACCTTATACTGATTTGGAGCTGTAGTTATTTGAAACCTGTACATATTAATGAAAAAAAAAGTGGCGTTAATTAAAGGGCAACTTATTAAAGCCACAGTTAAACTACAAATTGTACAACCGGGCCTAAAAGCAGTTATTGTCATGAGTAACTAATATCGCAAAAAGTGGAGGATGCATAATTGATGTAAATCTTCACAATTGTACTTTTACTATAAATATTAATAACAAATAATAAATAAAAAAATAAATCCGGATCCTTTAGCCGCTAAATGTTTTCTGTCTTGTATATTTGCGATCCGCTTAAAAAAAATAAATGTTCATTATTAAAATTTGACCTAACATATATCCCAAGTCGCATAATAAAAACGACACAGGGCATCAGTTAAAATTTTATTTTCGATATTTGTAAATCAGGGGTTTTTGCGGGCGAAAAATTTAAATTTGTTTCTAATTTTGACGTCACTAGCAGGGGGCGCCACTTATAGCACATCATGTTTCTTTTAAATGGCAGAACTTTTTTGCTGCTTAGTGTATCCATCTGACTATTGAAACAATCGATTCTCTTACCTGTTATACTTGAAAAAGGTATACGTTAGGAGTAACAGTTCGAAATAATCCTATTTGAAATATTCAGTGCACCGATTGAAAACTGTTATTGTTTCAGGTAAAGTGCTTTTTCCATTAAAAATACAGCAGAATGTTACTTGAAAAAGTTGTTCAGAACGGTAAATATGGAGATCGGCCTACTTTGATAAAATCTTTGTACTTGGTTGAAAAATGGTTTCTTCTTGAAATTTTGGACGTCTCCATAATTTACCATTCTGAACAACTTTTTCGCTGTATTTTCAGCAGAAAATACACTTTACCTGAAACCAAAACGATTTTTACTCGGTGCATTATTTCAAATAGGATTATTTCAAAAATGGTTACTCCTGTCGTTTTAAGCAAGGTATATCTTTTTCAAATAAAACAGTATATATTCGTTTTCCGAGATAATGAATTTATTCCATACGTTATTTACACACTGTCTACGCCAGACGTTCCCAAATAAATCGAAGTAATACCATTGGGTAAAGAATATTTATTACTCAGTGGTAATACTTATGAATAATTTGTACATCTTTCTTTCTGGCACTCTAATTATACTTCGTTACTGAAGAGTTAAATCGAATCCTTTCGACGAACCTCTTCAGCTGTAAACGTAATTTATCCGTAACAATTCCTGGAAGCCATACAAACCTCTCTTGTCACGAAGTCAGTACTCCGTCGACCCCGGTTTAGCCACGGAGGCCCTACTGACCCACTCGCACGTGGTAAGCTACGAAGTAAAAAAGGAAAAACCATATGTTTAACGTCCCAAGCAGAAGCCACTGAAGCCAGGGGGCCTCATTTCTGCCCAGCGCCATAATTCTGTATGTGTTTATAGCTGGTCCGTCGTTAAGTAGGGGAATGTTTATTATCAAGAGCCAGAAAAGTAACCACTTCATACTGTAATGTCGAAAGCTACATCTCCTTATGCTACATCGATTTATTTTCAGCTTTCGGTCACTTAACATTAACAAAAAGTTATTTTATAGATTCGTATATTCGAATTGTTTGTTTGCGCACGGTTATTTTAGACATTTCAGAGAAAAATCACGCAAACAGGGGAAACTAGATGTACAGGGTGTCTTTTTTGTAATTCGAAAAAGCTGGAAAGGGGGAGGAATATCGTATAATTAATACAGTTTGAATGAATTGATTGACATGCATATGGTATATGCCAGAATACAAAAAATTAATTAAATTGTTTTGAAATCTTCTGGCAATTACTATTTCTGTTGACAAATTATACTGTTACTGATATTTTAAGTTTATTTCTACCGTTTTATGAAGGTATAGAACTTTACCCTAATTTCTCTAGAAAAATGTGCATCTTATCGATTTTCACTAGTACGCCATTTTTATATGATTGAGGTTTGCAAAAATATTCAAGAAATTTTCCTTACCATATTTTTTCTTCAATTATACGGCTCAAACTATTTACATCCACGAAACTGCGATTGAGAATGAAATGGTTTACATGTTTTTCTCAAGACACAATTGATATTAATTCGCGTACAAATGTATATCTTTATCTTCAGCCGATTTAAAGATACCTAATTAAGGTTATCGTATATCTGGTTTTAAAATGATCAAATTCGTGGTGTTTTTAGGTACAAAAATCTTGAAAAATAAAACACGTAGGACCAAAGTAATATCAAAAATAAAATTTTTGATGTTTTGTTCATCCAACATTAAATTCTCCTCAAATGAAATAATAACTTTTAAAAACCGTTTGTAAGACACACATTATTTTGCTATTTTAACAATTATTTTCACATACTTATAAACAAAAGTGAACAATCTTATATGCAGAATTATATAAGTTTATATTATAACAATATTTACATCTACAGTTAAATTTCAAAAAATACGTATTTTGAAACATTTCAGTATCTTAATATTTGTTGGTTAGACCGCTTTCTGTCGTTATGTATTATTTTGCTTCGGTACCTTTGAATATTCGCAGGTGGCATGAGATAGCATACCTGTTATTTACTAAGCTCTATATTATTCAGTTCTTAAATGTATAAAATTATTTGTATTTATACAAAATACTATTTCAAGAATCAGCACTCTTAAGAATTTGTATTTTTTCAGAGTAACTATTAACATCATGTTAATAGTTAGATGAAGTACTCCCACTATTTTTTTCAAGAGGAACTTTGAACATTACTATTATTCACCTCAAGTTCAACTTACTCAACCATTGCCAATATCAATTTAAACAAAGAGGGCTTTTTTAAGTAAATATATGAATTTGTTGGAAAAGTTATACAATAGTTGAATGAAAAAATACGGGTCTAACATCCTTTTCACCCGCCTAAAGGGAATGCTATGGTTTGATTAACGGAAAATGGATTAGTTCATGTTATCCGATGCAGAAAGTTGTAATGTATGTTTCGTAAATTTTGTCTATTTATTTTCGACCAGAAAAAAAAAACAGTTTCAGAGGTTACGTGGTATATACAACGTAACCTCTTTGGGGTGGCATGTTCAGCCACATGCTCTTCATATACATGTAGGTATCGATTAATGTTTGAGGCTGGACATCTTTAATTTGTTTATAATTTTACATAAACAGAGATTTCATTGAACCCTATTAAAAATTTGAAAAGTTTCAAATCTGTAAATGTCGAAGGCTAAAGCAAGAGTCTCTAAAAATTGGCATAGGTTATATTAAACCAACAGTTTTTCTTAATTATACAATTCTCTATACAGTATGCGCCAAAAGTATGGAATAAATTCAATAAAAACGAAACAATTATTTTTTGGGAAAAATCCTCGAACAGGTCGATTTTTAATTTAAAAAATACATATTTTAGCGTAAAATGCGATTTTCAAATGTCATTTGTTTTCGAGTAATGACGTCATCGATTTTTTTTTAAATGGCAACACCATATTTTTTTCCTTGATTCTGAAAGATCGTTTAATTCTCTATCAGACAGTACTAAAATTTTGCCCTCTTACATAGGAAAGTTTTCGAGTAAATGACGATTAAATGTTAGAAAATTATCCATAAGAAAGTAACAATTCTGAGGTATGTAAAATAAAATACAATTGATTAAATTTTATACTTAAATTAAATGTTCTAATTGCCATCCACCAACTTCTTGACAATGCGCAAATCTGTGAAGAAATTCTTCTTGCACATTATGAATGATTTCTGGGGTAACTCTGCGTATTTCGTCCCGAATGCGATTTTGAAGTTCTTCTAAATTATGTGGTTTATTAATGTACACTTTTGACTTCAAGTATCCCCATAAAAAATAGTCAAGAGGTGTAAGATCTGGCGATCTTGCAGGCCATTCTATCGGTCCGCGTCTGCCGATCCACCTCCCAGGAAAACAGTTGTCCAAAAAATCTCGTACAAGGCGCGCATAGTGAGGAGGTGCACCGTCTTGTTGAAACCATATGGTATCGTCAGGAATGTCAGGGTCATTATCGTTAGGAAAAATTACTGCAAGGGCTGGAACAAGGTCATTTTCTAGAAACTATAAATATCTTTGTCCTGTAAGGGTTCCTTCAAAGAAGAAAGGCCCTACTATTCTGTCGTCAACTATTCCAGCCCACACATTTAATTTCTGAGGGTGTTGGGTATATGCCTCTATCATCCAATGAGGATTTTCCCGACTCCAATATCTGCAAGCTTGACGGTTTACTGTACCATTCAGACAAAATGTGGCCTCATCTGAAAAAAGTATTTGCCGGTGTAAATTTCTATTTCCTTGACATAAATCCATTAGAATTTCGCAAAAGTGTAAGCGGCGATCGGGATCATCTTCATTGAGTTCTTGCGCAAGTTGAATTTTGTAGGGATGATATTTTTCCTTCCTCAAGATACGTAGCACTGTGCTCTGACTAGTGTCATTGTTAATGCAACCAATCGTGAAAAATTATGAGGATTATCCACCATACTTATCAAAATGTTCTGTTACTGATTTTCATTAATGCTTGGACGTCCAGGTTTTGGAATATTTACAACATTGCCAGTTTCTCTAAATTTAGACTCTACCTTACTGACTGTTGATTGGCTGATAGGGCGATCTGGATATTTTTTATTAAATAAATCGCAAACTTCCTGCTGAGTTCTAGTCATATTCCCGCATCCGATAAGAATTAAAATTTCAATTCTTTGAGTAACAGTTAAATGTGCCATAATACTTTAAATTGAATAATAATTTCTATGTCGCATACAATACTTATTAGAAAGTCGGTGTGACAATGACACTTTGCAAAGATTTTCACCTACGTGATTCATAAAAGAACTATGGAATTCGAAAAACTAAACTTGATAACGTTTTTGCTTTATTTTAATTGATTTACGTTTTCTAACATTCAATCGTCATTTACTCGAAAACTTTCCTATGTAAGAGGGCAAAATTTTAGTACTGTCTGATAGAGAATTAAACGATCTTTCAGAATCAAGGAAAAAAATATGGTGTTGCCATTTAAAAAAAAATCGATGACGTCATTACTCGAAAACAAATGACATTTGATAATCGCATTTTACGCTAAAATATGTATTTTTTAAATTAAAAATCGACCTGTTCGAGGATTTTTCCCAAAAAATAATTGTTTCGTTTTTATTGAATTTATTCCATACTTTTGGCGCATACTGTATAAATGTACTTTATTTATCCTTTGGCAAGACTTTCTATAAACATTTTTTCGCGTCTACAAATTTTGAAGCATTATTAATGTTTATAATTTTATTTTCAGTTTTCTGAATGTGTGAATTCTTCTGTGTTTTTAGGAATGTATACACGTGTGCCTTACATTTTTGTATGGAATGTAATCTTTGGTATAGATTTCGATATTCGATACGAAAAATAATCTTAGTAACCCTCAGTCTGCAGATAAAGTTACCTCAACAGAACACGCAGGAAGTTCCTATGAAAAAAAAAAATAATTTATGAAAAAAATGTTACACTCTACAGGGTGATTTACTTCTATTTTCAAAAACTTCACATAATACCAGTTACCATGTAAACCTTTTGCCTTGACACTTTCGTACTCAAGATGAGTGTTGAAAAAAATTTATACTTTTAAAATTTGCCAATAAAATTAGGACAGGGGCTGACATAAAATAGTGACTCTAAAAAACTGAACATTACTGAAAAATGAATACCCCTTTTCAACTCATACTATATTCAAAAAACGTGCAAACATACGTAAAATAAAAAATAATTAAAATTTTACAGCAACCATCATGGGTTAATTAGATTGACCCGTTTTTGTGTCAGTGCCACCTTTATTTTTTCTCAATTAAACTAACCATGGAATGTTTATATCCAAATATTTTCCTCTGTTATTTATTGACGGTAATCGAACGTTAGCACATGCTTATTTAACGCGGTCTAATATTACCCGTGAAGTAGTCTCCAGTTGAAAGAAGGTTCGTATACGAATTATATTTATGTATTCTAAAAATAAGAGTGCATAGATGCGCCTCTTATGCGTGTGAGGGTTTTCTGTAAGATGCCCAAAATGTCTTTTTCAGATGGACTGTTGAGACCGTAAAGTTTCACTTTGTTTTAAAATACCCCGCAGAAAAATGAATATCAGCTCGTCTTTGGACCCATCTGTAGTTGTTATTTGGTGAACGGAACGGTGATCAATCTTGGGAAAGTCGTAAATTTACCTTTTTGAGGGATGATTGATGTATGCGGAAAAGGGATGCTCTATCACCTTCAGCACAAGTAGACTTCCCATTCGTTTGGAAATCCAAAGTGTCTAGTAATATCAAGCCTGAAGTTTTTTTGCATGTAACATTGGGTAAAAATAAATGCTAATTAAAGTATTTTTGGATTTTGAAATGTGTATTTGTCATTGTTAAATGAATTCCAAGGAAATCATTCCATATTCATTCCAGCACTGATAATCCATAACATCATTGATGGCCTATTGTGATTGAAGTAAGAATTGTATTTGCTTTGTTACTAAATTTTTATTTCGCTGTATATACTTTTACAATATAATCTACTCCTATTACTCACACAAAAAATCAGTTGCTATTCATTATTCAAATCAAATCTCTTTTAAATCGCTAACAAAATTTCAACTAAATCAACTCTGAGCTCTGGCACTGCTTATTAAATAGTCGCAATTGAAATTTCGCTAAGGTCTCGAATTTTCTACACATTTCTAAGGTGTGGACTCGATTTATTCCATTGCATCTGAGGCAAGTTTTATGATAAACAGCTAGTCGTAAGATTTCCTCCGTTGTAATTAACAGCGCAGGCGTGGGAGTGTCTTGTCTCTTGTAATTTCTTTTACGTTGATTTATTTAGACATCTCTTATTCAGATTGAGAATTAGCAGATACGAATAAGTGAATTTGACTGATGCCTGTACTAATGAGACATAAGTACAGATGTAGTTATAGAAGATGTTATTAAAATGTGGTTTGAGGTAGGTTTTTATATAAAAAAAAATCTTTTCTTTAACCATTTTCTCAAATTGACCATAAAAAATCGGTGAGAATAATCTAACTTACACATAATTCCAGATTCTCAGCAATGAAATTACGGTAATAATAATCCATGTTAACTTGTTGAAAGGTAACAATGTACTTACTTTTACTCTCGAAGATAAATCATTCTCCCACAATAGAAATTGTTGTGATGCAGATATAAATAATCTCATTATTATACATAACTTTCGAGTTTGCATTGTTTATTACCGTATAATTACATAAGTAACAATACAGGGTAAACTATGACTAAGTACAAAAAATTTGACCACGTGCTCAGGGAGGCCTAAAAGACAATAAAAAAATTATTCCACAATTTTAGCTCGATATTTAAAAAATGGGGCGAAACCCTTTTTTCCTACGGAAAGTCGGCGCATATGATAAGAATCGATTGAGATGGCTTAGATTGATAGATAAAGCTTACATCTGTCAACAATGTCAACTACCATGCGGTGGTCTTTTTGTAGCGTTACTAAATGTAGAAACGACAAAAATTTACATTCTTATTAGTAATAATACCTGATAGGTAGGTAACAGTTAATCCAGTTAGCTCCAGTATTTTGCATTCGTTTTTCATTATTTCGTTATAAACTGGTAAAACTACATATTCGCTCATTAGAGCCACTCACTACCGATAAAAGACACTTCCCGTAGGTACAATTAGATAAAATGCCTATTTATTATAAGAAAATCGGACGAAAGGAATGGGTAGTACTAATAAGTAGGTAATAGAAAACTTTTAATGCACCTGCGACAGTCTTGTCCCATAACCTAGAAAAACAAACCGGCGAACTATATTGTGGGAAAATATCTGTACCCGACACATATTCCTTTATCTAATAACTATAAAACGTTTAAAATTAAAATAAAGCACTAAGAACTGAAGAACACAAAACTACAACGTAAACACAGGAATTGAATTATGACATGACAGCGATACCGATTAAGCGGCTGTTGCATGACTTGCTTGTTGGTTGCCTACTCTACATTGGCGGCGTTAAATAAGGATTTAAAATAATATCTAAAAAATTTTTTTTGGCTTTATAAATAAGTTTGGGATTTTTTTGAAGGGTGATTCCGTTAATTCTTATTTTTCCCTACCCCCTCTTAAAATATTTGTACTAAGTCATAGTTAACCCTGTAGTATTTTTTTCTACCAGCATCATTTCAATTGTTACCAAATTCGTAATAATGTTCCATGTTTCCCATATGCAAGTCTTTCAGAAATGCGAGAAAATACAATACAAGACATGATCTTGAAAGAACGAGCAAGAACAACAAACTTGCAATTTTGCAAATTTTCTTGTCCCTGCCAACACTACTTCTATGCTTCTTAAACTTCTGTAGGAAAAGCAGAATCATATCTGGGTGTGGAATGCCAGACGATAATACTTTTTTTCTTTTCAGTGCATTTAACCCCAGCAGTAACGGAATTGATTTGATAATTAACTCACCTGTACCAAATTTTACTATTTTGCTTTTATTAGACATAAAGGTTTCTTTCACGTCTTTTCTGAACTTACCTGCATAGCAAGGAAATTATGGTTGTCGTACAATGTAACAAATGCTCGCTAAACGGAAATCCGCTTCCATGTAAACTTTTTACGTGTAATAATAATAAAAGTTTAAAGGTCCTGACATTTCCAACGATAATGTCGCAATCAATAATGGAAAAATATTAGTAGAGCAGTCGTTTGTGTACAGGCTGGAATGCTCAAAGTTGCAGACTTTGCGATGCAAATGTTAATTCAAAAAAGAACGGTTTGAACACGATGTAAGAAAATCAACGTGAATTTAGACTAAAGGCAAAACTTCCTAGTCTAGATTCTTTTCTCCTTAAAAATATATCGCTTATCCGTAATTTTTTTTACTTATTTTTAAATATTGATTTAAGACTTTTTTAAACAAGAGCCAAATTTAATACATACTACATTCCTCGTTTTAAAATTTTTAGTTGGTTATTACATATGCATGGTGCCTGAAATGCATTTACTAGCAAGCCACCCCTGATTTTAAAGTGTAAAAGTGCCTTGACACCATGTATCTAGATTCATATTCATTTCATTTCTTCATAATATATTCATTAAAATTTTAACATTTCACGAAATTACATAATGCAATATGTCAAGAAATTGAAATATACAGGGTGTTACAGAACGATGTTAAGAAAATCTAGGGGCAGGTTACGTTTAAAAATAAGAAAAAAAAAGTTTATATAAATATGGGGCCTGAAATGACTCGTTTTCGCATCAGTGGCGTTCGTGCTGTAAATATTAGTCTTAAATGTCGTGTCAAAATTCAGCAAGAAAATATGGAACTTAGAAGAACACTTTTTGTAACATTCGTTTTCGTTATAAAAACGACAACGAACATTAAGAGGGACAGCTTCTAGAAGGATAGGTAGATTTTCCTATAAGTCCAGGTATGTTCTCTTCAAAATAAAAGGTCACACCAAACAATTTTCAAAAATTCCTGCCCACACATTGACTAAAAACTGCTGCTGGTGTCGCGATTCATGAATGGATTTTCATCCACCGAAAAATGTCATAGTGACAGTTAAAAACATCGTTTCTGGTAAATTAAGCTTCATCCATGAACAAAATGAAAGAAATTAATTGCAATTCTTTGCGCTCCACAGCAGGACATGCATTTTCATAGAGACGCCTTACTTCGAATTTCCGGTTACTTTTCCATACATAGAATGCCAATTATTCGGAATAATTTACCATATCTACTTAATTTGTAAAAAAAAATTTATTAAAAACTAAACACTTCAAAAACAAGTCACTCGACGCTTTGTGTTATCTTTTCTTGTTTAAGTTTAACATGAAATTTATGAGACTGATACATGCCACCTAGATTATTGTTTTTTAACAATGAATGAATTTCCGCAAGTTAAATACTACCATAAAGTGTTTAGGAAGATATTACGTGATATTCCTATGTTCAAAAAGTATACATAAACGTGCACACAAGCTTACCTGTTTGTTAAAAAATTAACTATTTAATCAGTAATCCACATTTCACAAGTTAAATGTAATTGTACCCTTTTAGAAAGAGACACAAGACACAATTTCCTTAAGCTATTTTATGAAGAATAACGAAAAACTATGATTTTCACACAACATATTAAAGTTAATTTGTGATAAATCAGTTGGAGTGTTGTAAAAATGGATAATGAACAAATTCTGGATAACTATGATTATGAGTAGATAATATGGTTAATATTTTCAATTTATTGGTAAGGTATAGAAATGACAAAGGGGAGCAGATGGCCATTAATATTTTCATAAATAAACATATTTAAACATCATTCTTTGACATATCTAAAAATTCTAATGTAACACTGGCAACGCTGTGGAATTCTCATCCACCATGACTCCCGGAACAGTGGTCCTCAACAAATTTTGTATTGAAAAATCACGAAATTTAAAATTTGACTTTTATTCCTGATTTTTTTGTAAAAAGACTATGAATTATGTGTTCTACACAGTGAACTGTACTGCTGGTTAAAATATTTGTACGTATTTAAGGTTCACCCTGTATATACTGTTGTGTATCAAATCTCATCTCAATATTTCGATCGGTTTTCGAGAAGTGAAGAAGTATTTAAGACAAAACAATTTAAACAAACGAAGCATTTAATTTCCCTAGATTTTCTTAACATCATAACACCCTGTATGGATTTGCAAATCCAACAACTAAAAGTCCATGAGGATTAGGCTTATCTCGTGTCATAAAAATTATACGCATGGAAAAGAGGCGTAGATATAATCGACGACAAAATTTATTAAAAATTGAAAAAAATTGATTCTTAAAATTATAACTTTCCTTTATCTGGTTCACCGTGTATACTTTTCTCTTAAAATTGTACCACGAGAGATGTAGGCGGGCGGATGATTCACAATGCAAGCGGAATCGATGGAGTGCATTCATACCGTCTGAGGGTTGGGGGTGGGGCCGTTCGAGGTAGAAACGTCGGGCCGCAAATTCCGATCCGCGGCGCCTTTAATCTGGTCAGAAAGGCCCTTGAAGGGCGATAAACACGGGAACGTACGAGTTAATCTCTAAGTGGCCTGGTTGCTACGATATTCCGTTAGATGGCTCTCGGTTGGAACGTTTCGTACCGTTAAGTTAACGTGAGGAGTCGGGAATTCTAGGGGTGCTGGTTGGACGTTAACGCGAGGGGGTAAGGCGATTTTGATCTCTATGACTGAGAACCCGGAAAGAGTAATAGATATGTGGTGGTTTAAGTGGGTTAGGAGGGAGGTTTTCTATTCTTTCACAGATTCAGATAAAGTAAAGTAATATAGCATTTTTTCCCCAATGATCGAAAATGTTAATGTAATGAATAAGGCTGACTAATATACTTGATGTAAATTTTAATGGGGGTAATTTGGAGATACTATCTACCCGTATTTTTTGTTTTAACCCCTAAGCCAATTTTGATGAAATTTGAAAGTGATTATAAGTAATGCAGAGTGCGCTAGTTATGCGTAATATTATTTAGTTTTTTCTAAAAGTTGATGTATTACTGCCATTGGCAAATGCAATTGACAAATTCGTAAACAGAATGTAGAGTGAGGTATCACAAAAGAATTCAGTTTATGAATACTTTTCTTAGCAAATAAACTTTTCTTTTTTTATTTTTTACAAGGAATAATATAGCAGCAACGCATGGTACCACTTAAGGGCGCATTTTTGTACACAATTTACAACGAATTCATAGCTGTTACATTAACGTTCGAAAAGGTTAAAGTTTGTATTTGTCTTAACAGTTTTTAAATGTTATAATGCGCGCCAATATTATTGGAAGGATAAATGTCGCCGGATGTGTGGGGTCGAGAGGGATTATCTTCTGCATTATTGCGCTGTAGGACCAGACGGTCGGACGCCTTTGGCTTTCATTGGCCAATAAACATTATTTTCAAGTAAAAGGCTAGATATTTGAATCAACTAAAATAGTTTACACTTTCGACTTAAAATTATAATTAGAAATGCTTAATTTAATAATGTCAGACCGTTAAGTTAAACAAAATAACAGTTCATTTAATATCGGTGTAATTTTATGTCAAAAAAATGAAAATAAAGACAATAAAGAAAAATCATCAGATGTTGTGCTCAAATAAAAAAATACTTAATAATAAAGAATAACACTTAAGTAGATGGAACAAATTATGAAGCTGATTAACATCATAACATCAAACATGAGAAATTCTTGAATTAAGCAGTAAGTCATCAGAATATATTTTTTTTGTTTAAATAGTCAGCGAAATTTTATTTTAATAATCTTTGTTTTATTTCAAGAAAAATGTTGTTGTGGCAAAAATCAAAAAGTTGGCATCAAGAAAACTATTCCTCCAAAAGTTTGTTTTTTCTCAGTATAATATACTAACCCTTAAATCGAGGGGATAACCACTCATGGAAATCTTGTCAAGGAATCCCAAGAAATCGCGCAAAATCACATAAAATTCCGCGTTATCTGGTGGCAAATTTGCCCGTAAAGACTGAGAATACTGTCACCTTGTGTCATTATCGACGTTATTATACTTATTTTCGTCTCCATATCGTGAATAACGCAGGTCACAGCTCGCATTATTGTGCCATGGCGTATGACCGATGAGTCGAAAGCATGCGGTGCGCAACACGTACCTACCACGGTTGTTTGGGACTACTGAAATGCTGATTGTCAAGTTTAATGTTTTTTGTTTAATTTTATTGACTTTACAACTCTACGTTAAATTTTGAATTAATGCCTCTATCCACTAGTTTATCTTAAAGTGTGTAAACTTTTAAACCGGACACCCTGTACCTGAGGGGGGGGGGAGTCGAGGGTTAACTCAAGAGTTAACCTCGGCACTTCGCACCTTAAACATCAAACTTGGTACACAGTAATTTTCTGGCACGAGAAATATCCACGGGTTTTTCTCATCATATTTTGACCATATAATGTGTGGTTCTTTCCCAACCTTTTACAAACACCTTATACAGGGTGAATCTTAAATAAGTACAAATATTTTAACTGCTGGTGTAGTTCGTCATTTAAATCAGTCTAGTGAAAGCCATTTTTAAAAATTTCTAATATTTACGGAGATATTAATTTTTTAAAAAAATACCCACATTTTGAGGACCGCTGGCTGATTTTTCATCCAACAACGTAATGAAACATATGATTTGTTGCGAGGTTGCCATATCTCCTCCAATATAAATATTACGTTTCCTTTAACGTAATAGTTCTATTTTAAAAATACTTGTTTTAAGCATAAGTACAGTAAAATTGGGTATGTAGTATGATACGCAGCAATATTAACATAAATTTTAACATCTGAACTAACCTTACTATACTTCAACGATTAAAAATGAATTTCCGCAAGTTCAATACTACCGTAACATATTTAGGAAGATATTACGTGATATTACTATGTCCAATGTTCAAAAATTATACATAAACGTGCACACAAGCTTACCTGTTTGTTAAAAAATTAACTATTTAATCAGTAATCCACATTTCACAAGTTAAATGTCATTGTACACTGTTAGAAAGGGACACAAAACACAATTTCCTTAAGTTATTTTATGAAGAATAACGAAAAACTATGCACACGTTTTTTATTTAAAATGGAAAAAATGTCAACTTTTAGCAAATTTTATTGCTATTTTCATGCATTATGTGGGGTTAACAAGTTTGACTTGGGCTTCCGATAATCTGTCATGACAGTCAATGACAGTTTGATAATAAAAAATAATATAAAATGTTACACTTGACAAAATTCGCTAAAAGTTGAGATTTTTTCTTCCTTGAAGCAAAGACATTTGTGTAATACTGGCAACACTGTGAACCACACGTTCAGTTTGCAGCACTATGACTCATAAAAGTATGAAGGGTCGGTCTAGGCCAGCGGTCCTCAACAAGTTTTCTACTGAAAAATTACGAAATTTATTTAAAATTTCACTTTTTTATTTCTGATTTTTTTGTAAAAAAACTATTAATTATGTGTTCTACACACAAAACTATACTGCTGGTTAAAATATTTGTACTTATTTAAGATTCACCCTGTATAAGTATAGTAATTTTCGAGGTAATTTTTTTCAAATGCGAAGTTCTTGGAAATTCCTTGAAATTGTCCGAAATTCCGCGGAATCCATCGGAAATCTCTATTTTGCGAAATCTTGTCACAATTTTGTTCCCAGTGGTTACCCTCTCGCCTGAAATAGATGGAAAAAAGTAAATAGTAGTTTTTTTGTAAATACTTAATCCGCTGGAAAAAAATAAAAAAAATATTCAAAAAAATTACATCATTACGCATTACTAACGCCCTCTGCGTAATTTGGTAAAATTACTATATTAATCACGCTCAGATCAGAATCAACAACCACATCAAATTCTTTAGTGATGCAAGATATTTTGAAAAAATATTTTTTTTATCTAATTTCAAGGAGCCTCGAGACTAAAAATTGTTTCGAGTAGTTGTTTACTGATCCAATTTTTTCCTAGGATTTCTGAACTATCCTATATTGTAAACCAATAAACGGAAACTGTTTCAGAGCAAGTGCTTTTCGGGTAACCATGAAATCCGATCGAGATCTGATGATCGTTGCGACCATTTACACCTATTTTAAATCAAAATATTAGTTAACAAAATAGTAGTGGTCGTGTTCCTTTCGCATGTTCACCCTGTAAGACCTCGCAACCACATAGCCGGCGTTCCCATGGGTCTATTATAGCAGGAGCGCGAGCCGGCGCACTTTCTCGCTTTCCTGCAATGCACCACGCTCGCCGTCGCCGCTTCTTCTCTCCGTAGTACGTCGAGACGACGGTTCTGTAGCACGACGAGGCGCGTCCCCAGTTCCACGCCGACCCGACCGAATTTCCCCGCGGTATCGACCAATTTGGGATTATATTGTGTTGTTCCAAAGTGACGACGTACACATATAGGGAAAATTTCAAGGGTATTCGCATCCCCACATCATCTCGTGTCAGTGCTAGTGGCAGGAAGTTCGGTTTGGAAAAGTTACGTTTGGTTACTGATGTTAAGTGGTGACTGCTCTTCAGCCGGAAGTAAGAAGTGCCTTGAACAATAGCAAATTAAGTTCTTTTTCTCCCATTCTCACGTTGTAAGTTTTGGTTGAATGCGCTTGTATTAGAAAAATTGGTCTGATACAGAGCGAAACGTACTCCACACCAATTTTTGACAGTTTAAAAATTGCACAATAGGCTAAATTTGAGTATAGAAACTCCAGCAGTTAGTATATCGTTGTAATCTTCAAATTAGAAGTACAGAAATTAGATCCCTTTTTGTTCCAAGCCAATGTCAAAGTTACATCAACAAAATCTAGTTAAAGTCGAACCCAAAACGCAAATAATTTTTTGTTTAAACGTTTTGAATTGAGCGCATGTCTCGTTTCTCAATCTGTATCCCGAGAAAATTCGACGGATTTGACGTGATGTCCCTGATTTCTCTTTTCTCGCCTATATCCTTGCACATGTCGATCATCTGTTCTAGTGACAATACTAATGTGAACATTTCTCTTTATATCCACATACATTTACTTCTTGTTTTGTTCTACTATTTTTGGACAATATTTATGTACTTATGATAAGATAACATGGATATTACCAAATAGTAGTAGTACCAATGTAATATTCACTTGCATCTTGTACTCAATCGCAGATTTACTAGAATTGTGAGGATTTTGCGAATGTGACAAGACATTTGATTGATCAGATGTGTGAGATTTAGGAAGAGAATTTCAGCACTGTATCGAATCGGAATAATGTGAATATCATTGGCTATCTAAGTATCTAATGGGGATATCTCAAAACGGGACAAAACAACGTTTTGTTGAAGTATGCAAGTAGTAGTTTTTCTGAATAAGAATTTCTTTTTACATACCCAACTAAATTATCCTCTTCTGTATGTAGGATGAATGATTCCGGTTTGTCCTTGAAATGGTGGTTTTGTGGTGTATTTAACTTCAGGAAATTGAAATTAAGAAAATTGCGTAATAAACTACTTTTTGAAATGCCAATTGTAGTTTTTAAATTGACTTCAACTCGTGAACTTGATTTTTTATTCACATTGCATTATTAAATAATATTTCAAACAATTGTTATGTAATACTGGGTTGGATAATATCATTATGTCAGTAAACAAATACATTTTATTCTATTTTTGTTTCAGTTTTCCTCATTCTGTTGCTAGTTCATTAATAACCACAAATGTTTCTTCTACATAAATATTTAAATGTTAGTCGGCGTCAAAACAATTAACCCGTAAATAGTAATGTAAACAATGCCGAAATTTATGAATAAAATATGTATAAGTCGTTGTTTAAGGTCAACAAACCTATATGTGGAAAGCCATAACTGCTTTGTAAAATTTTGATAGCAAATCTTTTCCATATATGATTTCGTTTTATATTCTGTTTGGATACGCATATATTTTTTTTAATTTATAGGATCGTGTATTTTAGTGAGGGCTTTATTTTATATATTTGACAGTGGCATAGTAATAAATTACAAAATATGTACGGCACTGCATTAAACTATTTTTAACGTTCTTGGTGCCTTATATTATAATATGTTTTTAATAAAATATTTTCATTTATGGTACTTTTTAGTTTCAGTCAAGTTTTCCATAGTAGATTTGTGAGAGTAAAACATCAAAGTCAAAGTTGTTCTCTATATTAAGAAATATCTTAGCCAAAAATAGAAAATCAAGGCGTCAGAAGTTGAGGATGACGTCTTATAATTGATTGGTTGTAGAGCCAAACAGACTTTTCGCCTGCGTATATTCTTAAAGCATAATACGTAAAGACTGAATCTCTGTTAAAATGTTTTTTTTTCTAAATCGAATCAATGCGTTAATTATGTTATTCTTATCGATGTATCTACTCGACAAGCTGAAATTAGTTGATTCAAATTCAGAATTCTCATCCATTTTCAGTTACAACTTAACAACCTGTAAAATGAAGAAAGCTATTTCCTAAACATGCATTTGGACATACTCAAATCCATCTCAGAAGATACCAGCACAGTTATCGCTATAAAAGAAAAAAAAAGATGATTTAAACTAGGTTAATAGCCCCTACATTGACATTTTATACAAATTCTTTTTATTTAATTATAGAATATGATAGAATTAATAACCAATGATTGCCAGAAATAAATTTCTATCTTGTACAAAGAAACTAAATGGTGGAATAAGAAAAATGTGTTTTGAGACGTACTTAAGATTGTCTTCAAAGAAAACTTCGACTCTTTAAATCGGTTTCGAACAGGTTACAAGTGGCTATAAATAAAGAAGTATTTACTAGTGTACGTTTTCTCGACACTTCCTTTGTGTTTGTTCTTTTCTAAAACATGTTCCACCGAAAAGCCTGCACAAGTTGCTAATGAAATGATAGATATCCTCCTTGAAGATTATGACAGATACATTGCAAAGCGTATTGCAATTTCCTAGAATTTTGAACGTTTTTTTAATTTTAACCGAGTACCTTTGTGACTAATTTTGTCGGACAAGTGTCCAAACGAGGCCACAGCGAGATTGTAACCTTACATTATTGGAAGTGATTGGTATTTTCGTTCCAAATGCCTCGAATATTTTTGCAAGTGATAGTAATTTAGTATTGGCATACTTTCACAAATTTTACGTTCCCATTCATTTGTTTTTCGGAGACGTGTAACTAGAATTCGTACAGTCACGGTTATAAACTGCTTAAAATTTGGATAAACTACTAATTTGATATTACGAGTATTGGAAGTAAATTAGACACAGGGTAATCTGAGATGATTCTTTATGTTAAGGAAATAATGCGTTACATTCTTTTGTTGTATCATCTGCTACTTTAAAAGTTATGGGCGTTATCACTTGTTATGGTTTCTCTAACGTCATAAATAAACAGTTCTGGAATCTGGAATCTGGAATTAAGGGGGAGGGTAGCGAAACGGCTACAGCACTTAGGCCCCATTGGGCCCATTGTACCTCCTCCCATTAGGAGATCAGTCCACCTGAGCCGTCAGCCAACCTAATAAGGAGAAAAAGGTGGTGACGCTGCTCAGGGGGATCTCTCTAATGTAGGCCATAGAAGGCCATCGCTCTCCCAACACGGACTCTCTTGTTGACGAGATGGCAGCGCACTCACAGAGTGCATGGAGCACTGTCTCGTCTTCCTGTTCGCAGCCCCTACAAAGAGGTGTATCACACTTCCTCATGTTATAGAGGTGCTTTCTTAACCAGCAGTGTCCAGTTTGAATACCTGTCACTAGACGGAGGCTTGTCCTAGTCATAGCCAGGTACTTTTTGGCTGTATCCTTGCAGGGGTACCCTAGGGACTCCTTTGCCAAATTACAGCCATTTGCTTCATCCCAACGTTTCTTAAACTCTTTGTGGGTGTGTTCTTTGATAATTTCAATAAATGCTGACAACGGAAGCATACTGGAGGGACCGGGTCCAAAAATATTCAGACCCGATGCACTCCTAGCCAGTTTGTCAGCTACTTTATTGCCATTGCACCGGTCGTGTCCCTTTACCCAGCGTACAGATACGCTGTTGTTAGCTGAGGCCACTACTAGTGCCTGATGGCATTCCCATGCTGATCTAGTTATTATCTTATGATTACGTAGGATCAGTAGTGATTGTCTACTATCTGTGTAGATTCTGATGATTTTGCCAGTTATATCTCTACGGGCAATTTCTTTGGCGGCTATGGTTATACCTGCTAATTCCGTTTGTACTACGGTAGCATGCCTATCCATCGCCCACTGATAACGAATATGCAAGGATCCGGAATAAATTCCACATCCTGCACCTTCCTTCTTTTTTGACCCGTCCGTGTAGATGTTAATAACATCTTCACTGGCGGTCTCCTCGATTCTGATACGTACCGTGTAGGGTCTGTCAAACACAAACTTGGGAGGAATGCTGTCATTGTCTGCCTGCAAAAGGGGGAATTTTCTGACGACCCCACTCCACAGGCGACTTCTAGCTTCTCCACATCCTACCTCAGGTATAATACCAGTATTTTTGAGGCGAAGCATAGTTGTCACAGCCACTTCTCTTAGATAAATATCCAAAGGTGGTAGACATAGCATCACCTCCATTGCTATGGTAGGTGTCGTACGCATAGCTCCAGTTATGCTTAGGCAGGCAATCCTTTGTACCTGGCTGAGCTTTTGTTTAGCTGTCATCTGTTGAACTTTCGGCCACCAGACGACAGCTCCATAGGCTAACATTGGTCTCACAATGGCAGTGTATATCCACATGACCACCCTTGGTTTCATTCCCCAGGTTTTACCAACGGTTCTGCGGCACTGCTCATAGGATATGTACGCCTTTTTTAGTCTTCTCTCTAAGTGAAGATTCCATGTTAGTTTCGAATCAAGTGTGACTCCTAGGTATTTCACATCCGATTCGAAGCTTAACGTAGTGTTTAGGAGAGTTGGTGCCCTTATGGGCCCCATTTTCCTCTTCCTCGTGAAGAGAACCATTTCCGTCTTCCTGGGGTTGACGGACAGAGCATGGTCCTCACACCACTCTTCAACGGCTCTTAGGGCTGTTTGCATTCTTTGACAAAGAATCCCTTCAAACCTTCCACTAATCAGCATGGTGAGATCATCGGCATAAGCGATGGTATAGATGCCAATTTCCGAGTTGAGGCGATGCAGGAGACTGTCCAGAACCAAGTTCCACAGCAGTGGTGATAAAACACCTCCCTGCGGGCAGCCCCTCGCAACAATGCCTCTTACGGAGGCATCCGCCACACTGATTTGTATGGCTCTTTTAGTGAGCATATTTGATATCCAACCACAGATGGTAGGAGAGACTCCTCTTTCCACAAGGGCTGAGTTGATTTTGGGGAAGGTTGTTTTATCAAACGCTCCCTCTATATCTATGAATACTCCCAGGGTGGACTGTTTATTGTCCAGTAAATAAACAGTTTCCAGGAAATGTGAAACGTTTGAAATATTTGATTATAATGCATATAAATAATAACGCAACTTATTAACGTTTAAAATCAACAATTAATTCAGTCCAACTCATGATTATGACACTTGCATAAACACTTGTCATTAAGAAAGATTTATTTCGTAACGTAATATTTACCGTGGATTAAAAATAGCAACAAGGTGGGTATTTGCCTTAGAATGCTCTCTTGCATGATTATAGATATGATATCAATTGCGTCACTTCATATGCTACAAGGCGTTTTTGAAAGAAGTGCGCTTTTTCGAAAGGGCTATAGGAGACGTGAAAATTACTATTTCTATTAAGCAACCCATACCTGCATCTCCCTTATTCATCTGTTTACAATGCCCAAACTAGGTCTAAGTGGGGTCAATAGTGGCGTATGCCCGGACGTGTCTCATCAACTGTGGATTGATTTATGTTGTTTTAGTGTCAAATGTGCCGCCAATCTTCAATAGCTTATTTTTGCTACAATGAAATTAAACTGATACCTGGAGTAACGGCACACATAAGATATTTTTTTCACCGCCGGTTAGAAGTATGCTTATTAGCTCTTGAAAATAATTTCTAGAAATTTTTGTAGAATTATCTCATTTCAATTTATGGTAGCAGTTTATTTCTATTATTTTTTTATTCGATTTCAATATTCGTCTAAAAAAGTGTTTGTACAAAACACGTCAAATCCTCTATTTTCCTTTTGAATGAACACACTTATATCTGAAACACCCTATATATGAGACACTATGCTCCGATTCATGCGATATTTTTACTACCGTGAATGGCACTAATCGTCGTGAAATATGGGTTATTTATCTCATCAGTTTGGATCATGAACACAGAATATGATACGGATGACAGTTTTCAAAATTATCGTTTTTTGTGAAGATAACTTATCTTTTATATGAAGATAATTTCCATACATTTCTCATTCTCATATAGTTCGTATGTTATTTACATGTTTACATATGTTTTTCCGTACCTAGGATAAATTCAAGAAATACTTGCAACGTCAAATAACAACACATTTATGAATGTCACCGATTTATATCATGTGTGACAATTTTAACCGATTGTGTAACTCTTGCGATATATTTTTTTGCCCTTTACATTTACATACCTTATTGAACGTGACAAAGCAATGATTAGTTTTGTTTGAATGTTCCACTTCTGGATTAAATATATATCATTGTAATATTAACACACTTGTATATGTATATTTAGGTATACAGGGTGACAACGGAAAGTGGGAACACGCTGTAACTTTTTTATGACTGCTGATAAAAAATTTAAATTGGGTGGGGGTGCCATGAATTCTTTGAGGTCATTTCGGATTTCATGAAATTTCCGGTTTGACCGGAAATGACCGTAAATTTATATTGTTAAATGGGACACTCTGTATTTTTTTACATTTTTGGAATCATTTTACGTATGGTAGGACAAATTCTGTGACAAATTTTCTGGATGTAAGTATTTTTTTTTATTTTCAAAAATACAACTAGAAGTACGCTACTGGCAGAAATTGTTTTCTTTTTTGTTTGTAATTATGGCAAAAATTCTAAATTTTAATATTTTTGTACATTTTATTAGTTATTACCACTAAAAATTTTGATTTATTGTATTTCCTTAAAAACTCATTTTTTTCAAATGTATGGATGGTGGGCCCTATTGATTTTTTAATAAAGGATTTTCTTCTGAATTTTGTGCTACTACAATTTTTAAAATCCGTCAAAAAATAAAACAATTTCTGCCAGTCGCGGACTTCTAGTTGTATTTTTAAAAATTAAAGAAAATTACTTACATCCATAAAATGTGTCAGAAAATTCATACGTAAAATGATCCGCTGATTCCAAAAATGTCAAAAAATACAGAGTGTCCCATTTAAAAATATAAATTTACGGTCATTTCCGGTCAAACCGGAAATGTTATGAATTCCGAAATGACCTCAAAGAATTCATGGCACCATCTAGTATAAGCCCACCCAATTTCAAATTTTTATCAGCAGTCATAAAAAAGTTATAGCGTGTATCTACTCATGCTTTATGTTGCATTAATTTCAGGACACCCTGTAGATCCTTTACTCCTATAGATTGGAAGATCAAAAATCATGTCCTTTTGTTTGTTTAATTGGAAAATATGTCCAGCCAAATTAATAATTAGGTAAATGAACCGTGACAGGTCGAAAACAACCTCCACTTCCTTATTATTAATTTTTTCCCATTATAATCGACACTAAGGTGCTACCCATGCATGCCATCACATTCTTATTATTGTTTTGTTTTATTTACCCATGAAATGGGTTTCCGCCGGTACAGGAGATGGTTGAAATTCCGTGGAAAGCCTCTTTACTTATTCATTTAGCCTTGTTATACACCTGCCAGCAGGGAGATGCGAGATAAATTACAAATTGAATTGCAAATGCGGGAGTGTGTACTTAGCAGCGTCATCGCCATGGCATAGCCGATGAAGACGTTTCTGACTATATTTATTTATTAGAGAGGCCCTCGTATTCTTCAAATAGTGTTTGCTATAATGACAACTGGTTTTAAATATTTAATAACTGAACTATATAAGGCTTAACAACATAAGGAATGTTATCTCATGCCACCTGGGTGATTTCAAGTATACCGAGGAAATGTGAACAAATATACTCGCGTCAAGAATTCAGACGTCTTACGTCATGGTTGACATTAGGCAATTGTCTTTATTGTCAACGTAATTTTCGATATTTGGTCGCGTTAAAATCAACAATTTTTTGCAATTTCGTGCAATATATAATGCAAATATTTAGTGTAGTATATAGTTTTATTACTCTCAGTTGCAGTTTCTTAAATATTTTGATAAAAATATAATGAATTCAATTGTTCGTATGACGTAAGTCGTCTGAATTCTTGACGCGAGTATAGCAACTAAAATTCTAGACCAAAGAACGTTAATGAAGGGTCTAAACCATTGGTTTTGGTGATACTGGAAGTTGAAAAAGCTGTCATCCATTCTCATGTCTCTGATGATGTTTGACTTTGGTCGATAAAACCTGGGCTATTTAAATGGTTCATAAGGGAAAACATTCACATGAGTTTCTGAGAAGTGTCTTTTTATCTGCAGAACGAACTGTTTCGAGTATAGTATATTTAAAGAGGGTAGGTATCAGAGTTAAATACATGGAGGGTATTAATTTTAATCACGCTGCTCTACTGGAGTAATTCAAGTTTTTATCTTTAGCTGATAGGAGGAATTGTGCCGCTTTAACACTGTTATGCAAAATATTTAATAATAAAATTGATTGCAACTGTCTCTTAAGTCAATTTAATTTCTATGTACCAAGAAGTCAGTCAAGATACCCACGCACATTTTATTGTAAAACACCTAAAACTAATATTTTAGTCAAATCGCCAGTTTACAACATGTCCCAGTTATTTAATGGGGTATCCCATTTATGTGATATACACCATGATAAAATGGATTTCATTATTAAGACCTTTAAAGATATGATTTCTCTGTGATGACCTATATTATTGTTTATAATTCCTTCCTTTGATTTGTTTTTCTCAGCTAATCAAATTTAGTTTATGTAGTTATGTGTTTCAACGCAAATATTGTGTGCGATGTATGTATGTGAGCGATGTGTGGGTGTAAATCCGTTGAGAATAAATTATTATTATTAACTGATGACAGTAGGCATTAAAATAAATCATTTTACAAAATATTGTGCTAAAAAAATATTTTTTAATAGGTAACCGAGTTTAAAATTACTGCAAATTTTGAAGCCGACTCTGTGTAACTCTAACCTACCCTAATAAGTCAACTATTTCACAATCCGTCAGCGATGTGATGTGATGTGATACGTACGCAGTCTTTGGTGAAGGGTGAAGTCACTCTTTGTTTATAACCTTAACCATAAATAATAACGTAACACGTACGTAAACGAATCGTAGTATTTTTATTGTTTTAGGTATTGTGGTGTGTGCGTAGTATCATTTTTCGTTGTGTTAAATAAACAGATCGTCCTATAGAGCGATGAAATTTATAAACAAAGTTTGTGTGCATTTCGTGGAACAGAGCCAGCCGATTTTGATTACACTGCCGTTACATAATAACATATCCACAGGTTTATACTGCGCACACAATATAAAAAACCTAAAATTACAGAAATACCACAATTAGTTTACGTACGTGTTACATTGTTATTTTTTAAGGTTAGGGTTATAAACGATGCGTGACTTAACCAAAGAGTACGCGCGCAGCTCATTACGTGTCGCTTATAGATGACGTATTGTGAATTAATTCGTTGACTTATTAGGGTAGGTTAGGGTTATATAGAGTCGGTTTCAAAATTTGCAGTAACTTTAGACTCGGTTATTAAAAAAGCATTTATTAGGGCATTAATTTGTAAAATTAATTTTATTAATATAATTTATTTTGATGTCTACTATCATCAGTTAAAATTAATAGCTTTTAACTTTAAAAAACAACCTGTATAAGTCCAACATCTTCAGAGATATCTCCCCTGTATCTCAAAAACCAGTTGATTTAACATGCCGAGGTAACAACCTCAACAGATATAAACTTACGTAACTTCGATTCTTATTGCTACCTTACCCTTTAAAAATTTTCAGATAGCCCGATTCATTTTAAAAAGGGCTTTAGTAATTTTTCCGTAAAATTAACGATTTCTGAGCGAAAAATTATTTAAAATTAATTATATTGCATGATTGGCTTAAGGTACAAAATTTAATGGTTCATCATCAATAGAGGCGTCACTTCTAGCTTCAAAATTTCCCATTCATCTTTATGGCATGTGTTAATTTTGTTATTTATTTCCTCTTTACCTAAGTAATGCATTGATAGAGAATAAGAATGTAATGTAGTTCAGTTTGTTTTTTAGTTAGTTTTATTAAAATATGTACAACAAAAATTGAAGATTTATTTTTTCTATTTAAACAAAAGTGGCACTATTGTAAACATAACTTCCAATATGCATTGTTTATCTTTATTTTACAAATGCCTATCATTCTCGCACATTACTTTGTCCTGAAGAGGTATATTTGACATTTGAGTACACTAGCGTCGTTAGAAGTTACTTAAGGGAGCGTTTTCTTAATCACAATAACATAATATGTTCGGTAGTGTACTAATTTATACAAAACGAATGTTTCTCGTGTTGTCAAATATGAATTAATTAATGCTATTGGAACTTATGACTATAGTTTTATGTTAATCTTGTCGGTAAGAACAAAATCCGATTCTCATTTCTTTCCATGGCTTCCTGTAGCGGATTGTTTATGTCTGAGATGAACGCACGGCACGCAACGAAACAAAACACGACGCGTTTCTTTCTGCTCTCGAATCGCCGATGCGATGACTAACTCGTCCGCGAATAGACGGCCGTGTAATTGAACCGCTAATTAAACAAGTGCGCCCAGCCGACTTTGCTCCGGCATCGTGAAGTGCAACGGAGCGGCGTGTGAGCGTACCGCGGGATCTGAAGGCAGTACCGGATTAGTCACGAGGTCAAGGGGGCCATATCTCGGGGGCACCTCAAAAGGAACCAATTGCATCAACTAGAAAGTACTCAAATGGAATGCATTTTTATTTAATTTCTTTGTAGTCATTGAGAAGCGACGCATCGCGGAAAACATCATTTTCATCTTGTGTCCGTTAGCTTGAACGAAGCAATCGAAGAGAAAATTCCGCGTGGCTGTAGTGCTGATAAATGCTTCTGTAAACAGTGTGCTCCGTAATAAACGCCATAGACTAACTAGATTCTAGATATTAAAATATACCTTGTGAATCATATTGTCTTAGTTCGAATGTCAATATTAAAAAAGATACAGGGTGTAGAAGCGAAAACTTTCAAATTGATTTTACGCAATATTTACAAAAGTTTTAGATACTTTTCTATGAAATCCGGTATAGGGAGGTTTTTGTTTTTGAGGAGCATATCATATCGTAAGCTCATTTTCAATACATCACATACAGGACGCTGTTTACCGTGTATTTTGCAGATATAATCGGATTACACTTTTTTGTAGGTATGTTTATTGCATTTATAACACAGATGAATCCCCAATAACTTTTAACTTACTTACTTTTTTACTTACATACATCAACAGGGGTGAATAAAACATTTCTAAAAGTCTAAAAGATTTTATCTATATCATTTTACCCCTGTCCAGAATTTATTGCCTAACGACCCACCTGCGCGAATAAACTTTTGCAACTATTTATTACAAAAACAAGGTAATGGACCTGCATTTCTAAACAGGATATTGTTTACGTGCGAGGTCACCTTTACGAGACGTGGAGTATTCAAATGGGGAAATGACCACACTTGGCAACAAGGAAATCCTCATTTAGGGAGGACAAACACATTTCTAGCATGAATTTTCCATAATTATGTGCTGTGGCATCGTTGATGATTTTATAGTTGGACAATATGAATTGCCACAGCCTTAATGGTGGCGCGTATTTGAGATTTCCGCTAGATAATTTTTCAAGCTTGTTAGGCAAGACGTGGTATATGTACGATTGTGCAGCTGTCCGCTTCCCACTACTGATTAGAAACTTCTTGATCATTTTCCACGTAGACGGACGGATAGGTAGTGGCACCGAATTTCCGTGACCACATCCTAATCCTAAATACCTTAAATTTCTTCTTTTGGGCCATTTGAAGGAATTAGTTTATAAAGAAGAATTTTTATCCCGCGAAGACCTTCTTTAAAAGATTCATGATGGTGTTATGTAATTCGGAACAAGGAAGGTACTTTATTTGAAGTAAGACGATGTTTAATTTGGGGTATAAGAAAATGTATTCATGTTAATAGTGGACATTTCGCTCAGTTATTAAAAATCCCAATCTGTGGGTGGGGAAATTATACTCAGGCTAGACTGCAGTGGCTATACAGTGTGACCGAAAACTTACCCCCAGGTTTCATTTTGTTGCAAAAAACTAAAATAGGGCTCGGATTCTTCAACTTTTGTTTTAAAGGGGGCAATTTCCGATAGTAACTTTACCCTTAAAATCTTTACCGATATTAAAAAATTAGTAGACAACTTAGAGAACTCTGTAACGAAAAATCGCAAGCGACCTTGCTGGCCAGAGGCACTACTATTTCTTAATCCGGCCCTGTCTGCCAGTCTCAAATTAGATGGAGGTCCGTCGAACACTAACGTACGGTATGAGGAAACGAACAATGTTATGTTTCATCCACCACGCTAAACGAACGTATGGAAAAAAATAACTCTTGGCACTCTGGTCTGGCATAGCTTGATTTTATTTGTATTCGTAGAGTAATTATAAAACAATCATTTCCTAAATGTAAATCACTGCCCTGGTTGTAAATATAATTAGTAGTAGTTAGCAGTTAAAAGAAAAACATTCCCGTTTCCCAAACTGTATGTATTATCTTAATTGCGGTCGTAATGTGAAAATACAAAGGAAATGTGTCATTATGTTTATAAGTATGTATTTCCTCCGTTTCTTTGTTTCATAAAACGAAAGACATTCGCCAGCAAGCGCCTTGATATTTTCAATAATTAAAAGGAAATGGTATTCAAATGTTTCAAAGATACCTAGATCCTTAAACGGTTACGTATGAGTAATTCAAACTTGAGATTGATTGGAATTTTATTGAGTATGTCACGATGGACATCTCTGAAAATCAATTGAATTATTTATTTCTCGCGTTTGCTATATGGGTTGGTTTTCCTTGCGTTTCGATTTAATTAGTACGTTATTGTAAAAGAAAATTCAATTTTCTCTTGTTTGCGAAATGGTGGATATATATAACCTAGTTGCTTATACATATATTAAATCAGTAACAAATTGTTACATTAGGTAGAATTGAATGGTGGAGCATTGAAAGTCGTAACAATGTGAAAATGAATACCTCGTAAAGTATACAATTAAGCTTGTTAACGTTAATGTTTTAAATAAATAGTAATTCAATAAATTATCTTAAATGTAGGGCAACAAATATGGAATTACATATGATGAAGTATTGTAATAGTTGTAATATGAGAAATTGTATTATATAGTTATTAACCGTAAATGCGGCCTGCTTAATAATAATATGCCGCCTCCTCTCCCGCACAAGTCTTTGACTTCTAGGATAATCCTCGTCATTAGAATGAGGGGTAGAGATATTATTATTATTATTAAATGTTAAATAGTTAACCTAAGGTTCTTTATTTATACCATGTTGCTTTTTGATAAAGAAAAACATGTTGTTTTATTTTTCCAAAATTATATTCATTTATCGAAAGAATATAGCCGCTATACAATTGGTCCCAGAATTATACAGGATGATTTAAATGCAATATCAATAGTTAGTTACTCAAAAATTTAACCTTTGAAAAAACTCTTCTGACATTACATATAACCAAAACGAAGGTTGCGAAAAAAAATATGAAGAACTGCAGTCCATTTAAAAATGATTTGAGACATCTAATTTCCCATTAATTTAGAAATGTTATACAAGGTCGCCGTATTTCTCGCCGGAAAATAAAACACGCAGGGCAAAAGTAATATCAGAAATAAAATTATTGATGTTTTGTTTATGCACTTTTACTATTTAAATTGTCCTCAAATAAAATAATAACTTAAAAAGCGTTTGTAAGACACACATTGTTGCTATTCTAACCCCACATTTTAACAATTATTTTGACATAAACAAAAGTAAACCATCTTATATGCAGAACTGTGTATGTTATAACAATATTTATATCTATGGTTGAAATCAAAAAATACGTATTTTGAAAGATTTCTATACCTAAAAATTTGTTGATTAGACTTCTTTCTGTCGTTATATATTCGTTTTACTTCGATACCGTTGAATATTTGTAGGTGGCATGAAATGACATACTCATTATTTGATAAACTCTTTATTCAGTTCTCAAATGCCTAAAATTACTTGTATTTGTAGAAAACACTATTTCAAGAATACGGCGCCCTTAATTTCATCGTATATTTCGTGTTTAGTATAGTAATACAAAAAAAATGATGTTTGCTTTTTATTTAGTTTTGTTCTGTATTGGTATAGTATTCAATAAAATGAAAATATTTTTAATATTGAAAGAAAAGTGGCACCATTGTAAACAGAACTCCAAATATGTATGCATTGTTTATCATTGTTTTATAAGTGCATATTATGTATAAATCTATACTTTGTGCGCTTAGCTTTGTTCCGGAGAAGTATAATTGACATTTATGTGCACTTGGCCTAAATCAGTATCTATATACTGATTTTGTCACCTTTTCCAAAAAATAACCCACACTCTCCTGTCTAATGTTGAATCTGTGATCTTCAGAAGTCATTCAACTCTCAGTCATTTTTTAATGGACTATGTCCGAAATTTGTAGAGATAAAATGAAATGACTGTATATTAATAAGATTACATATATATACAAATCAACGCAGGAACGTCTATACAATATTTTAATGATTAAAATTACAAGCTCAACCCGTCTGAAACCCTATATCGATTAATTTTTTAACAGTTGGGTGGTTTTTATGTAGTTCAGTGAACTGGTTCAACGATTTTAAGGTTTACCTGCGCCAGTTTTGGGTGGGTCCTTTATTTTTGATCATTTAACGATGTAATTAAATTTGTATACGGGGGATAGAGGTAAACAAATGAAATCTAAATAGAATTCTAGTAGCTGCAGTAAAATATTCTCCGTCCATTTTTTTTCCAAGTGCTTAAATTATTGTGCTTCCAGATACTTTAATTTAATTGTTTCTAATTAGCGGTAATTCTTTCGGAACGAAGCGCAAAGTACAATTATCCCGTCTCAACCATCCACTCCCTTCGTACGTGTCTATCACGATAATTGCCTGGATTTTAACCGTAAAAGTATTCAATCTTCAGTTGTTCCATTGTTCTCTTTCTTTGACTATTCCAGGCTGTTCTCATTCCTTCCAAATATATTATCTAGATGAACGTATTTGTAAAATTTATTTCATGCCCTTGGCGTCTGAATTAAATAATAGCCTCTAATATTTCAATGTATAAATATGGTGCCAAGTTGCGATAGGAATTTTTAACATGTCCTCGAGCTCGGAGAAATATGGCACGGTTAAGCCAGGTTCCAACTTTGTTTTGAAAAGTTTTGTTATCGAGGTCTCGTCATATTTATTTCTATGAGACTTCCTAAAAATGCGGAATTAGGACAGACTGATATGACAATCAATAAGCTAAGTTACCATTTTATTTTATAGCCACCAATACGTAAAAGCAACTAAAGTAACGAGGGTGTTATAAGGATAACGGCTTAGGCCGTTATTGTCCTGTATAACGCCTGTGGTGCTTTCAGTGTTATTTGTGCTGCTATATAACGTAGTCCGTTATTTTATTCGAATTTTTTTTTAACATTTACCGTCTTACCTTTAAAACCCTTGGCCGTTATGTCCACAGATTTATTGGTTTGGCCTTCAATGAACTCGTACGTTTGAATTTAATTATTTTGAAATAGTCTGGCCGTATACTTATGCACTGATAAAAAATATTAACGATATTGCACGGTGAATTGTTGGTTATTTATTGCCTAGGTCAATAATGTGAAATATACGAAAGCGTAGAAGGGCCACGTCCTACTTTTTTTACAAAATTTCGTTAAAAGTTTGTGAATTCACACGTCTCTTACGAAATTTCGTAAAAAAAGTGTAAATATCAGATTTTTCGCAAACAAAGTGTAAATTTTGTAAAAAAAGTGTAAATTTCTTAAAAAGTTTGTGAATTCACACGTCTCTTACGAAATTTCGCAAAAAAAGTGTAAATATCAGATTTTTTGCAAAAAAGTGTAAATCTCGTAAAAAGTTTGTGAATTCACACGCCTTTTTCAAAATTTCGTAAATAAAGTGTAAATATCAGAATTTTCGCAAAAAAAGTATAAATTTTGTAAAATAAGTGTAAATTTCGTAAAAAAACTGTGTGAATTCACACGTATCTTACGAAATTTCGTAAAAAAAGTGTAAATCCCAGCCACCAGTCAGTGGCGTATATTTTTCTTTGCGATAATATTGGTGAGGATGCCCCCCGGGACGTCACTGGAACTCATAATTATCATCTAGTTCATACTAACTTAGCATCTTATTACAATGAACAATAATGCCAAATTGAACAAAATCAACAAAAGAATTTTTGAGATATTAATAAAAAGTAATTTTTTTTTGAAACTTTAACAGCCTGTATTTTGAAAACCAGACATTTTATGAACTTTTCTACTTAAAATTGGTCCAGGAATACGCCCTTAAATTTAGTACATACCTTTAAGTAACACCCTGTATACAACATAACACATACCAGGTGTAACAGGATCATGGTACACCCCTCCTTTTCCTTCTAGTTTTGAAGATAAAGTATTTCAATTTGGAACATCTTATAATACTTAATAAAGACCTCTTTTTGACATTTAAGTGATTTTTTTTCACTTCAGGTTTCACCGGAAACGACAGTTGTGACCCCACAGCTTTGGCCGCCATCTTGGAAAAGGGGGTTCAATTGTTTTTAGTATTTATCAGGTAAACTATTGGTCATACAAAATTTTTTTAATCCTCTACAATTTTAGTCCAGTAACTTTTTGTTGTAAAATCAAAAATAACAAAGATATTAAAGAAAAACAATCAAAATTTTTGACCAAATTTTTTTTGGATGCCATAATTTATTTATTTTTATATTTTAAAAAAATGACATCAGAGCATTTTTGTAAAGTGGTTTTCCACGAAGAAGTTTTATTATATACTTTTTTTATTATATTTATTAGTTTGGGTTTTACAGCTCTGTGAAGTGAACACTAATTTTTCCTACTGATAAGTATAAATTTATATCAATGATGTGCATAGTTTTTAATTATTTTTATAATAATGTTTTTTATTATAGACATTTAAATATTGTTATGCACTGATGTCATTTTTTTAAATAAAAAAATAAATAAATTATGGCATCCAAAAGAAAATTTGCCCAAAAAAATTAAATTAAATTAAAAAAAAATTGTATGACCAATAGTTTACCTGATAGATGCTAAAAACAATTTAACCCCCTTTTCTAAGATATCGGCCGAAGTTGGAGGGTTGCGACCCCACAAACTTCAAGTTAAGCTTTTTTTCACCCCCCTCCCCTCACATCTAAACAATAAAATTGCGTCCTCTAAAAAATGCAACCCCAAATGTAACTTTTCAATGGACTATAGGAAAAATTAGTGTTCACTTCACAGCGCTGTAAAACCCAAACTAATGAATATAATAAAAAAAGTATATAATAATAAATTCTTCGTTGAAAATCACTCTGACACAAAAATGCTCTGATGTCTTTTTTTTCTAAATAAAAAAAAATATGGCGTCCAAAAGAAAATTTGTCCAAAAATGTTGATGTTTTTTTTTTAATATCTTTGTTATTTTTGATTTTACAACAAAGTTACTGGACTTAAATTGTAGAGGATTCAATTTGCAATTAAAAATGTTTTTAAAAAAATTTTGTATGACCAATAGTTTACCTGATAAATGCTATAAACAATTTAACCCCCTTGAGATGAGAGGACGTCATATAGATAATAGATTGTAGTATGAAGTATGAGGGCGTTTGCCCCATTTTTTAAGTTTAGTTATTGTTATCATCACGTTTTGTTTTAACTGTATTAAAGAATTATCGAGTTTAATCCTTTTATTTATTCTTAATGACATTTATGCACTTTAAACAACGAACATTCAATTATTTCCCAACGACTACTTGATCCTTCCACCGTTAATGTAATTTTTAGGTGGTATTTTTTTTTATTTGAGAAGGCGATATTGCTTATAATTTTTAAACGGGAAGTAATACAGACAAATTTCTCTAATAAAAATCTATTAGAAAAAAGAGAGCTTTTTAACAGAGAAAAAAAATTGTGTATGTTTTTGGGAGAAATATAATTGATGACGTCATTAGTTGTTTCGATTGAAAATGGCGCTTACCTCCTCCCATTTAACACCACGTGTCCCAAGTTTTATTTAGTTTCTTTATATCCTCACAGTGAGCCCATACTATCGAGTTTGAGACACCCTGTACATTATGATATTTATTTTTCAATTCCTTATGCTTTGTCAGTATCAAATTTAATGATGTTTAGTTATACGCTACTAAAACTGAACGATTTACCCTAACACCTCCCTCCTTCCTTTTGTATTTTTGTTCAGTTTGCCATAAAATTGTATTTTTTTGAAAAAATGGCGTCTGCGCCACAGTTCGACAACCACCGCATTATTTTGCACGGCGAGTCCGAGGTTTTAATGACCATTGGATTAGAAAACGCGGATCCATAGAGTGGCCTCCAAGATCGCCCGATCTTATGACCATGGATTGCTTTTTATGGGGTTATTTAACATCCAAGGTTTATGCATACGGTTCTCAAAAAATCGAAGACTTGAAAAACCGAATAAGGCAAGATTACAAACTCGAAATTTCTTGGCAATTTTGCTTACAGTGGTTTGCTTGATTGGACAACATCTGTTGTTGAATTATTTTTTCGAAAGTGGTTAAATATTAATTACATTTAATGTGATTAATTACAAACGTAAAATTAATTTCCCACTTTTTTTAATTCATGTTCCATAGCCAACATTTTTTTTAGAAAATTATTATAAATGTATTTAATAAAATGAAACCTACATTGGAATTGTTATAAATCCCTCATTATTAATAATTATTGACGAAATTTGGTCGAGTCCAGCGCCGTAGTTAGATTTGAAGAAAAAAATCGCCTCCTACAATCCTACAGTTTTTGTAAAATTTTGCGCCAGAACAGAGTTTTTACTACTCAATCTTTTAGAAAAAAACCTGAACTAAATCGAATAATAAATACCATTTTTACAAGCCTGTTTTCATTTGAAATGGGTCACACTGCAGTTTCGAGTACTAGTGGTTTCGATTTGAAGTTGCTAATATGTACTTCCCAAAGTAGTAAGATCCACGCTGGTAAAGTGTCAACTAATTAATATCGTTTGCTTAACACGTAGCCGGGAACTAATTTATCGCTAAACTTGTAGCACCGAAACTTCTAAGCTGCTAAATTCCACTAAATATAGAGCCATTACATCATGCCCACATAAACGCATAATATTTATATTCGCAACCGCGAGCAGGATGTGGAGCGCTTCCTTTCTATTTTTGCCAAAATGCAACAAAACAGACTAACGAATCTAATGCTTGCTACAGGCTATGCGTGAATTCGCGATTTGTGATTTGCGATGCGTGATTTGTATCGAATTCGTGCATAGTGTGTCGGGTTTTTATGAATGGATTTTTAACGAACAAGACCCAAAACACTATTCACGAAATCATCTCAAACCACGCATTGCGAATAGAGTTCCCAACCGTCCCACTTTGGCCGGGACATAAAAAATCCCGGAAATCCTTAACTAATATTTTAACAATATTCAGAAATCTTAGTGTATACGGCAACGCTGCGAACTTTGACGACCAACCGCCACGCCGTGCCCTGGTAGTCTGAGGTATATTTTTGTGCGTATACTTATATACCGATTATATATTAATTAATAATATTATTGAAAATTTCGAATCTTTTTCTGAAAAAAAATGTAAAAAAGTGGTAAAAGTGGGTTCAGATATTTAGTGTTGATGACTTAAATTAAATGTTTAATTTAGTGTGCTAGTGTTACTGTCGGCAATGCTTTTTGCAAACGTGTTTTTAGCATTATGGAAGCATTGTGGACCAAGGAAAGAAATCGACAGAGTATATCTCAAGTAAAATCGGAAATACAAGTGAGACTAAATATTGATTTAAAATGTGAGGATGATTTGGCTCTAGTTAAATCAGACCAAAAACTGCTTCAGGCTGCTCGATCTCAACAAAGATATAGATTTAAGTAGCAATGGAAAGTAAAAAGAGTTTATTTTGTAGTTTATTTTAGTCAATAATATTTATTAGTATTGTTAAGTAGGTACTTACTTACCATTTACCTATTTCCTAGTCCTAGTTACCAAAGTTATGTTTTATGTTTATGAATTGGATGTTTCCTCTTACTAAAAGCCAAAGGGAACTAGTCTATTTTATGATCGATTTTATGTTTAAATGTAAAAAAAGTGTGTGCAATATACAGGGTGTTAAAAAAAGAGTGTAAAATATTTAAGGAGGTAATAGTATCAACCAAAATAAGCAGAAAAGTCTCAATAAACATGGATCCGCAAAGTAACGGTTGCGGAGATATGGAATGTTTTATGTTTTTTAGCGCCTTTTTTTATTTTGCAAAAACGTTGTGTATTTTCTTATAATAGTTAGTTGATGTTTAGTGAAATAAACAGTACGTATTTGACAGTTTTTCTCAGTGCACAAGTTTTCTTTTGCTATGGCTGGTTACTCTAACGCAGAATTAACAGACATGCATTTCATGTATGGTCGTGCAAATGGGAACGCCACCGAAGCGCGACGTCTTTATCTTGACGCTTATCCAAATCGCCAGATTCCTTCACAACGCATATTTGGAAGAATTCACCAAAGATTGCGTGATACCGGTTCCTTGAGCAAACAGTGCCATTTATCCGGAAGACCAAGGTCGGTATCCACTCCTAGAGCAGAAGAAGAAATTCTAGCACTGGTAGAGCAGAATCCAGGTACGAGTGTGCGGAGAATATCAGCCGAGATAGGAATTAGTGGTCCTCTTGTTTGGAGAATCCTTCACGAGCAACTGATTTATCCATACCATGTGCAACGAGTACAGGCCTTAAATCCAATAAATGATCATCAGGCACGTTTGTTTTTTTTTGCCGCTGGTTTCTACGTCATGATGCTGAAGACCCTCGTTTTCTTGCAAACATTCTTTTTACTGATGAGGCCGGGTTCACAAGAAATGGAGTGTTTAATTTTCACAATACGCATATTTGGGCCGACAAAAATCCTCATGCTCTGGATACTCATGGAATCTGGACATCAGGCACGTTTTTCATTAAACATTTGGATGGGTATTGTAGATGACAGGTTTCTAGGTCCTGTTGTTTTACCAAACCGATTAACAGGCGCTGCTTACCTCAACTTCTGCAGAACACACTGTATGAGTTTTTGGAAGACATTCCTTTGAATCAGAGGCAGCAAATGTGGTTCCAGCATGATGGTGCTCCAGCTCATTTTTCCATGGCCGTTAGAGAGCATTTACACCAAACTTTTCCACATAGATGGGTAGGAAGGGTCGGACCTGTTTTATGGCCTCCAAGATCGCCTGATCTGAACCCTCTAGATTTCTTTGTTTGAGGATATTTGTAGACATTAGTGTATGGTACTCCTGTAAATAGCCTGGAAGAGCTGCAGCTACGGATTAATCAAAAGTGTCAAGAAATCCAAACCAAGGAGGGTGTTTTCGAAAGAGTTCGAATATCGTTGAGACGAAGATGTCGTGCCTGCTTGGAAATGGACGGAGGGCAGTTTGAACATCTTCTGCAACTTTGTTTTTTGTTAAAAGCTTCCTTTGTCGGTTTATTCCTAATAAAATAAAATGTTTGAAAAACGACTAGTGGTCCATATCTCCGCAACCGTTACTTTGCGGACCCATGTTTATTAAAACTTTTCTGCTTATTTTGGTTTATACTATTACCTTCTGAAATATTTTACACTCTTTTAACACTCTGTATATTTCTGATGTTTTGTTTCAATTATTTGGAAATGTGAAAACAATTGTCCTGGAATGACCGATGCTCAAGTTGGGAACCCTAATTCCGAATCGCGAATACACGCATAGTCTGTAGCAAGATTAAATATTCCAATTAGTTTTTAATTAGTACTCAACGCGGATATGTTACACAAACTACAACTAAACAGACCCGTAACTGTGACAAATTGAGTGTATAATTGAATTACAACGTACGTGCAACTCGTTTGGGGTTTACAGTATGTAATGTAGAATGTAGTCTTCATTGATGGGAACGTATCGATTGGAATCGCTTGTGCCTTTCACATGGGTGGTCCACAGACATTTCGTGCCTAGCGGACCTTTTTATGTCGAATTGAGAGATCAAATGGTACATATATTGATGCTATAGAAATATTCAGAATACCTACTGAAACATTTATGTAGGTGGCATTTTTATTAATTGGTAATATTGAGCTTTTCCAAAAAATGACAGCCTTAAACTAAGAAAAATATAGATCCTGACCTTGCGCAAAACATGCAGTCGCCGACTGGCACATCGGCAAAATATCAGCAAATTTTATTGTTTATGCCGCTGTTGTTATTATTAATTAATACAATTAATTCGTGGTTTTATTTAATAAAGTAATTTGACATACCTGATGTTACAACAATTGTTCAAAATTTTGCACGTTGCACGTTGTCTGTTTTGAACTCGTGTAAGTTATTGGCAGCAGTTGTTGTGATACGTTCACGTAAATCACGAATAGTGTCTACTTCTGTACGATATACTTCATTTTTTATGCCTCCACAAAAAGAGGTCCAAAGGATTTAAGTTAGGAGATCGTAGTGGTCATGGTACCGGTTCTCCTCGTCCAGTCCATCGTACTCTTTGAACTTCATTAAGGTATTCCCGAACATTTGAAGGGTAGCACCACCGTGCAAGAGCCACATTCGGAGTCGGACAGTTAAGGGCAGAAATTTAAGCATAATATTTCGAAGAAGCTCGAGATATTGAACGGATACGAATTTTGTATAATAATGTTTGTACATGGTACGGATATAATTGAGCCTTTTGTATGATACGCCACACTGTTGATTGGGACATTCCCTGTACTTGATGAGCAATTTGCCTGATACTTGTTCGGGGATTCTCTTCAACAATCTCTAAAATGTGCTTCTCATCTGTTGCAATACGCAGTGACGCTCTGGACCTCCATCTCTTCCACGATTCTGTTGCAAATTTTCCGTGTTACGCCCGCGTTGGCTACCACGGCAAAAGTAACTGCATTTGGCACATGTCTACCGGAAAATCGTACTGCGTACAGACGAGAACCTGCTAAAGCATTTTGTCTTACTTCACCATAAATTAAAACTACATCAACTCCGAGTTACTATTCACATAAGCCATTTTTGACGCTTGAGAAACTAATGTAAACATCGCAATAATGTTAATACTAAAATGGGATTTCAGTATTCGCAGTTACCTGGGGCTATGTGGAAAGAGCGCACAACACTGATAAAAAGCATTCCGATGACGCTAGAAACTAGAGTACTTAGCTCAGCGTTGTAAAGCTTAAAATACTACAACCTCAGTTTTTTTTCTCGGTAACTATAAGGATTTTACAAATATTTTTTTTACGATACTTACTCCATACGTCCTTGTTGTTCAAGGTAGTAATCAGATGTAAGGAGACATTTTAAACCAAAATTTTAACTACTTCGATTGCTTTGCGTGTTTTGGGGCATGAATAATTTATGAATGAAATACGTGAAGATCAATATAGTGGAATTCGCATGAAACTATTTTCGACTGCAATTTTTAAAGCTAAAATATTTCGATTAAATATAGCATACTTTCAATCGTCAATGGATAAAAGTATACAGGGTGTTAAAAAAAGAATGTAAAATATTTAAGGAGGTAATAGTATGAACCAAAATAAGCAGAAAAGTCTCAATAAATATAGGTCCGCAAAGTAACGGTTGCGGAGATATGGAATGTTTTATGTTTTTTAGCCCTTTTTTTATTTAGCAAAAATATTGTGTATTTTCTTATAATAGTTGGTTGATGTTTAGTGAAACAAATAGTACGTATTTGACAGTTGTTCTCAGTGCATAAGTTTTCTTTCGCTATGGCTGGTTACTCTAACGCAGAATTAACAGACATGCATTTCATGTATGGTCGTGCTAATGGGAACGCCACCGAAGCGCGACGTCTTTATGTTGACGCTTATCCAAATCGCCAGATTGCTTCACAACGTATGTTTGGATGAATTCACCAAAGATTGCGTGATACCGGTTCCTTGAGCAAACAGTGCCATTTATCCAGGAGACCAAGGTCGGTATCCACTCCTAGAGCAGAAGAAGAAATTCTAGCACTGGTAGAGCAGAATCCAGGTACGAGTGTGCGGAGAATATCAGCCGAGGTAGGAATTAGTGGTCCTCTTGTTTGGAGAATCCTTCACGAGCAACTGCTTTATCCATACCATGTGCAACGAGCCTTAAATCCAATAAATGAGCATCAAGCACGTTTGGTTTTTTGCCGCTGGTTTCTACGTCATGATGCTGAAGACCCTCGTTTTCTTGCAAACATTATTTTTACTGATGAGGCCGGGTTCACAAGAAATGGAGTGTTTAATTTTCACAATACACATATTTGGGCCGACGAAAATCCTCATGCTCTAATAGAATCTGGACATCAGGCACGTTTTTCATTAAACAATTGGTGGGTATTGTAGGTGACAGGTTTCTAGGTCCTGTTGTTTTACCAAACCGATTAACAAGCGTTGCTGACCTCAAATTTCTGTAGAACACACTGTATGAGTTTTTGGAAGACAGCATTTACACCAAACTTTTCCACATAGATGGGTAGGAAGGGCCGGACCTGTTTCATGACCTCTAAGATCTCCTGATCTGAACCATCTAGATTTCTTTGTTTGGAGATATTTGAAGACATTAGTGTATGGTACTCCTGTAAATAGCCTGGAAGAGCTGCAGCTACGGATTAATCAAAAGTGTCAAGAAATCCAAACCAAGGAGGGTTTTTTCGAAAGAGTTCGAATATCGTTGAGACGAAGATGTCGTGCCTGCTTGGAAATGGACGGAGGGCACTTTGAACATCTTCTGTAACTTTGTTTTTTTGTTTGTTAAAAGCTTCCTTTGTCGGTTTATTCCTAATAAAATAAAATGTTTGAAAAACGAATAGTGGTCCATATCTCCGCAACCGTTACTTTGCGGGTCCATGTTTGTTAAGACTTTTCTGCTTATTTTGGTTCATACCTCCTGAAATATTTTACACTCTTTTTTTTAACACCCTGTATACGTAGTATTTAATTCGAAGTATTAAGGTAAACCAAGTAGATTTCCGAGATGCCAATAATGAGCCATGAAAAACGAACGAGCCTGTGTATAATTTACATTGACAGGACTGAAATTTGATGAAAAATAAAATACGTAGGCAGAGCATTCGTCCGAAATTGCCACTAATTCAAAGGTGAAGGAGAGATATATTGAAGGCGACACTGAATAAGGTATTCACTACTTACTAGATTGAGAATAAGCTTTCATTAAATTAGGGTTCTGCTAAAAATAGCTTTATTTCTTTGATTCAAAGTGGATGCTTAGACGGAACTGTTAGTCGTATATTATATGAGTAACGATTGCAGCCGGTCATGTTGCTTGGCGTCTCTATATAATATTTCGTTTTCTTATTCGTATATTATAAATTAGAGATCGTAAAAATGTTGCTGTAGAAGCCACGGCGACATAACTTCAGAGCAGTAAAGTATGTAAGGGGAGCACTCCAAACTGAAACAATTACCGTCCATAGTGATGGTTTACGCTTTAAAGAAAACAACTTGGCGGCAAGAATGTTGTTTGTTGTTTATGCGGGGGGTTAGTATTTAGAGCCTTCAAATTACCACGAAAGTGGAATATGTGCAGATCTAATGGAAAACACATGTTGAACATTATTCGTTGCTCAGATCGAATGTAAACAAGGAAGTAGGAAATTGAAAAACTTAAATAAGTACCTGGATAACTTGCCCGTTGCATGTGAAACGGTGAGTAACTCGTGCGCGCCACGTTCTGTTTGTTGATTTTATTTCATAAGTAAACGATTCCACTAATTGCCTACTTGTAAATTGTCAATGACAGATAACACGCAGATTGTGATGTCGGTCGGGCGGTTTAGTTTTGCGGTACTTTACCCAATAAACATAATATATATAAAAATTTATATTTCAATGTTGTTTCCTTGAAAACGAATAATGATTTTTTAATTTTTTTTTTACGGATTCAGTCAGTATCAAAAGAGCTTTCAAACGATGTATCACACGCCCTATAGTGGCAGTTGAAATTTCAAAGTTGATGCCTCGATCTACGAAGGGTGGCAACTACTAAATAAGTAATGATGTAAGTCGATGCCCCCCTCAAATTAACCTGAGTTACTAGAAATAGCGAATTTGTCAGTGGCAACAGTAATTACAGAGGAAAGTCTGGATAAGTTTATGAAAAAGCGTACCAAAAATTTGTGAGTTGGGCGAAAGAAAATAATGCAACTGTTAACTCCGAAAATGTGGTGATATTTTACATTTGTATCATAAAAACTGAAGAGAGAGAATTAAATGTGGAATACAATATAAAAATTGATAATTCTAAATTAATTGCATAGTTGAAGTGACAAGGCGATAACTGTAAGCCGAAAAAGTCGCAAGTTTTCTCTAAAAAAGAGTTTGACAAATTTATTAATAAGGCACCTTATGATAAATATTTAGAAACGAAGCTACGTACCTATGTTTAAAAATATTTATTGGACCAGTTGTGTTTATAACACTTATGTACAATATTTTTTAGGTCATACTAATATTTGGAATCACAGGAGCATGTAGATGTGATGAACTGATTCAATTAAAAGTTAGTAGACTTAATCTTAGCAAATATTCGCAACACTGAAACTAAAAAACATCGTTCATTTATTATAAATGGATATTTTTATTTCAATATATACAGAAAAATATGTAAGTTTTCAACCAAAAGACAACTTTTGGTAGGTTTGATATTAAATATCAACATGGTCATTGTCATCGTATTTTAACGGACATACAGAAAAATGCAAACGTCTCAACAGATGTTGCGCTGTTTTTAAATTTGCCTGAAGGACCTAGGGACTGTCTTAGTTGACAACGGTGGATATATTACAACACTAAAACGACATGGTGGATGGAAATCCATCAGCGTTGCCGAAGGATATATTCAAGAATCTGTGAGCAACAAGAAACAAATAACGATTAAAATTCTAAGCGCTTTAAGATATACCTAATCAGCACAGTACATCATGTGAAATAATAAATATTTTTACTCAATACTTTAATAACAGAACTGTCAGTCATGGCACAAAACGGATATTAGTGTTTTAAATCTAATTTTAATTTGCACCGTATAAAATTGTACATTCGATATTCACGTTAACAAGTGCTATTATTATTATTAATTTTGAACATAATGTGATAATTTAAATTAAAATTATTTAAAAATATATTTAATTCATAGACATAAGATGATTACTCTAATGCTTACATAGTAAATAATAGTCATATCTATATATTTTATTGTTTATCTTGGCGCTTGAGGGAAAAATATCAGTCATAAGCAGAAAGCGCATTATGGGTAACCGCGCGCTGCCGTCTGCATCGTTGTCACATCAATTTGAGAGAAAAGCGCACAAACAAATTAAATAAAATAAATTCTAAGGTTACAAAAATATTAAATAATATAAGTATTAAATTTTACTATAGCATTAAACTTAATAAAGCAACACTATACTTTACACGGAAGATCAATAAACTGAAAACTAAATAAATTTTATAAAATAAAGCAGGGATATATTCAATCATTCGCATTTTGCAGAGAATTGACGTTTTTTTCCTGTCTATCACCATGTTATATAGCATACTAAGGCAGGTATTCACCTAAACTAGGTCAATGTCACAGGTCATTGACACTGATAGGTACTTTAAGTGTAACATGCGTAAGATCATAGAAAAAGGAATTGTTTTTATAAAATTATTTTCCTTTGCAGTTACGCTCTCAGTTACTATTAGTTTCATACACGAAGCGCGCGGTTCCAACTGCCCCACATTCGCAATGAGAATTATTTTTATTGTCCACAACTGTACAGGGTGGTTTAAATTAGCATGGTTTGAGGAGGACATTTGCAACGAGTGATAGCGAAAGACGCCCTGTATCGAAAACGATAAGGGATAGAGATGCGGTTTTCCCCATTGTTTTCTTGAAACAAGAGCCCAGGACTCGCCCATCAGATTTGCTGTATGACAGAACCCGTAACCCTTAAAAACTTACCAATTTCATCCTGTACATGCGTCGTTATACCTGCTCATAGGACATTTATATTACGAGGATCATTAAATAAAATAATTTATTGGATTGGATGTCAATTGCAGTATAAAATAGCTCCGCTTATTAACGGAAGGTGTGTCATAGTAAAATTTTGGTTTTATTAATTTTCGACAATTGTATTATAATGGCTGTTTGATTTGACTGTTCATTGGAGTATGAAAAAATAACTCATTATTAATATTTCAACTAAGGAAGGTGTGTATTTTTATCCTCATATATGTACAAATAGTGACCCATTCGAAAGTGGGGCACCTCTGAATGTAGTATAAAATAGCTCCACTTATTAGCGGAAGGTGTGTCATAGTAAAATTTTGGTTTTATTAATTTTCGACAGTTGTATTATAATGGCTTTTTGATTTGACTGTTCATTGGAGTATGAAAAATAACCCATCATCTTAATATTTCAACTAAGGAAGGCGTGTAGTTTTATCCTCATATATGTACAACTAGTGACCCATTTGAAAGTGGGGCACCTCTAAAGGTTTTATTTATTGGTCTATTCAAAAGATTTTTTTTTTTCGATGATTGAACTTCAGTAGCTACTATAGTATCAAATTTTTCATCAAATATTTATTTATTTATTTCAATTCTGATGCCTCTGGATTTAGAATAGTTTCAAATGGGTGTGACTAAAATTTAAAAAAAATACAGGGTGTCCTCCGATAGGAGAAACGACTCGTGTAAGAGACAAAACATTTTAGTGCTAAAAAATGGCCTTCAGGGATTCCGCTCTGCTTGTTTAAGAAACAAAATCTGCCATGTTTTCAAATTCGTAAAATCCAGTAAGCCTTGGTAATTTGGATATTTTTCAGCAGTAAAATGCTGTTTCTGTATGAGACACGACAAAATGTTTTAAAAAAAATTGTCAGAATGAAAGTATGTGTAAAAAATTTCAATGTCCACTATGCTGTTATATATAAAATTTCCAGCCAAACGTGCCTCCTATTCCTATGATTAAGCCAGCACTGTTTACCTTATTACAAGTGTAACGATAACATATTTGCAGTTTTAACAAAATTTGTTCCTGCTTTATTTTTATTACTTCTACTTAAGTATTTAATAACATCATGTTTCGCTGAAAAAATCACGCAAACACCCGCGTGCGTTCCCGTATATTTAATTTGTGATTGATGAGAAACAGTTTTAGGAATTAATGTTTGTTTTTTTTTTGTTGCAGAATGATGGCACATGCGAACCTTTAGACTATACGATGGAATCTCTTCTGCTAGGTCGACAGCACAGTACCGCTAGTGGATCGACAAACGTAAGTTGCTAAAATGTATGAACACCTACCATTATTTTTTTTGCTTTCGACCGCAAAAGCATTTACGTGAATCATAATATCTTATTTCACAGCCTTGCCCCGAGCAACATTTCGCGGAGTCAGTCATGAAGCTTATTTATTTAAAATTAATTATTGCATTGCGCTGTTGTTTTCTTCCGCGTTTTTTTTAATGTCAACGTCTATTACAGTGTCACCAATGTATTTTAAAATTTGTTGAAAGGTATAAAAGATATAAATAGTTGTAATTTTACCTTAGAACTGTTCTGTTACAGGTATTTACATTGGTTTTAGTAGTGGTTTTCTTTTTTTAGGTGACGCATATAAAATACAAAAGAATATGAAATTAGATCTATACAAGTTCATTACGTTTTCAAGAAATTTGCTTATATCTATGGATTTTATTTCAAAATAAACTACAGGGTGTGCCACGTAAACTCGACTGACCTAAATAAGGTTACATAAAATCAATTTGGATTGTTTTTTAATTTTTCACTTTTGGCAACAAATTTTAGAACATTCAGTTATACGGTCCGAATCCAGAGAGCATTGCAATTGATAACCTCAGATTTAACAAATTAAGGATATCTCATTATTATTTATTACATTTTACTTATACTATTCTATTAAAATAGTATAATTAACAAATTACCTCTTTTTCTGGCACAGGTCCTGAGATTTGGCGATGTCTATTGCAATGCCTTACATTTCTAAGGGCTTGCATATGTCAAAAACTGTTAAACAATATTAATAATGAATCCTCTTATTCCTGTATATCTTTTGAGGTGAGCTATGATGAGTTCTAGACTGATTTATGATGTTTTTAAGGAATGCTAAATGCAGTACACCAGACAATGGTCGATTTCTACAAATTAACACAGGACTGGCATTCATGTTTTGATTCTTTATTTGAAATGTGGTATTTAATTTATTGTAAAAATAAAACTTTTTAATATGCTAAAATGGTCGAGAAGATGACTTATAACTTTACATTACATTATAAGTGTCACACTATATAAGTAGGTAATATATGTGAGCAACCCAAAGTTAATAAAGCATTTTCTAAGGGCTGTTAGTAAGGTTTACAAATATTTGCCTATACACATATGAAGCAGAAAATGGAGAAATGATCGATCTAGTTCCATTTCATATAATCATTTTCCAAACATACATACCGCTTTAGAGAATAATACCGACAAATATAAATGTTTGATAGCCAAAATTTTTATTAAATATATAATTTCTTATATTCTAAAACAAATGAATTATACCCAAATAATTTAATAATTAACGTCCAGGGCTAATAGCCTGTTGGTTCCACTATATAAAGAACGACAAACATTTTCAGTATGAACCTGGAGTAGCCAGTAGCGTGGAGGGCGATGTGTGTAGCGAGGACGAATATGGAGGGGCCAGAAGCACAACTAAAATGTCGGTCAGTAGTGAACCCGTGACTCGTAGGAACCACGCCATGTCATCACTGTACCATGGTACATGGCCTGTGGAGAGGACCATGTGGAACTCTGAGCCCGCAAGACTGGGTGTCGGGGCCAACCAGCCAGTTCAAAGTAACATAAGCAACCAAATGGTATGTTATAAGAAACATTTTATAAAATCTATAAATTTTATTGTATTGGAGGAGATATATTTTTTTTTTCTGAGAAATCATCCATTAGACACATTACTGGTAGATAATCTTCCACTTTATGGTATATTAACGTCACTATGCTACATTTCACGGTATTACACTGCATTACATTGCATTATTCCGAATTACATATAATTAAGTGAAATTACTTCATAAGTAATTACATTGTGTTGTGTAATTTGAAAATGACCTTATATTATGTGATCGTATACATAAAATTCAAATACAATATACAAAATCTTGATTAGTGTATAATCCTTCCATTTTTTCTATTAACCAAGTTTTATATGTGGTGGTATAACTTCTTACAAAATCCAATAATACATATTATATTTAGCAGTATTTATTCTATTTTTTATATTGGTAAGGATAATGGCAAAATTGAACAAATAAATATATTTTATTTATTTTGGAAAACTATTAAGCTGGACTACATGAAAAACGTTAACAAAACATGGCAACAGGTATAAATAGAAAAATAATTATAGAAGATTGAATCATTGCGTTCTAAATGGAACATTAGTAGTTCATTTGATGAATATGTTAGTTTATGTGTTATCTTCCTGCAAATATCATAGATTTTATGAAACATACACTCTTTCAGGAGGTAACGAGTGTGATGAGCTTTGCCTCAAGTTCTGGTGGTGTTCCCCTCGACAGGGTTTTAGGTAGTAGTCCCGAACGGGGCGGTAAATGGTCTTCCCAACAGCTAGAAGCCAAAATGGATGTCGTGCACAGCCTTCTCGCCATGTTGGGCGGTCAGGAGCACGTGGACATGGGCGAAACGCTGTTGGCTTTGAGTACTTGCCCTGAAAGTTGTCTTGCCATGCGCCAGTCAGGTTAGTTTGAAATTTCCGCAAAGGAACTAACGAGTATAATGAAACGCGCATTTGCAGGTTGTATTCCTCTATTAGTTCAATTAGTACAATCAGACCGAGATGAAGATACGAGGAAGAAAGCTTCGCAAGCGCTACACAATTTAGTTAATTCTCAGCCAGACGAGAAGTTGCGGAAACGGGAAAGTAGGATCTTGAAATTGTTGGATCAGTGCAGAGGATATACGGAAGCACTGCGGAATAATACTGAATACGAACAATCAGAGAGTAGTTCTACTTCAGAAGGTAAATAAATTAATTATGTTAATATTTTAATTAATTGCAATATATTTTATAGTTTTAGATGGAGATAAACATCCTGTACAAACAGTGGCACACTTAATGAAATTGTCGTTTGATGAGGGACATCGGCAGGCGATTTGTCATCTTGGTGGGATTCACACGATCGCCTCTTTAGTGGAGGTAAGCCGCTATATATTTCCTTCACTATAAGACGTCACAATTCAATTTTTTACTACACGATTTGAATACTTAAAATGTCTCCGAAAGGGAAATTCTTCTTATAAAACATATTTTAATGTATTATACTCTCCAATTTCGCACTTTTTAGGTAGAACATACAATGCACGGTAGCACGACAACCGAGAACCACTGCATCCTATTGCGTAGATATGCTTGTATGGCACTTACCAATCTCACGTTTGGTGACAGCGGCAACAAAGCTTTGTTATGCTCGTTTAGGGAATTTATGCGGGTGCTAGTGATTCAACTACAGAGTCCTAGCGACGAACTTCGACAGGTATTTAACTGTAGTATTACTTTATCGCCTAATGTACCCGAAATATATCCCTAGGTGACTGCGAGCGTTCTCCGGAATTTGTCGTGGAGGGCGGATTCCACTTCTAAGGAAATATTAAGAGAAGTCGGCGCCGTAACGGGACTTATGAGGGCAGCAATGCTGGATAACAAAGAAAACACTCTCAAATCTATACTGTCTGCGTTGTGGAACCTCTCCGCGCACTGCACCGATAATAAATCCGAAATATGTGCCGTGGACGGAGCGTTGGGTTTCTTAGTGGACATGCTTACTTATAAAACTCCGTCGAAGTCTATGGCAATCATCGAAAACTCTGGCGGGATACTCAGGAATATTTCAAGTCAAATAGCCGTCAGGGAAGACTATCGGGAAATTTTACGCAGACACGACTGTCTACAAATTCTCCTGGACCAATTAAAATCACCTAGTTTGACCATCGTAAGCAACGCTTGCGGTACGCTTTGGAATCTCTCGGCTAAATGCGGCATGGACCAAGAAGCTTTGTGGCAGATGGGCGCACCTGCGATGCTACGCAGCTTGAACCACTCCAAACACAAAATGATCGCGATGGGTTCTAGTGCAGCCCTCAAGAATTTACTCAGTGCCAGACCACAACAGACTTTTATGCCGCAGATGGATTCCACGGCTTTATCGTTGGATCTCCCTGCTCTTCCTACACTAGGCGCTAGGAAACAAAAAGCGTTACTGCAAGATTTGGACCAGAGCTTGAGCGAAACGTACGAGAACATCGAAAAGGATTCCCCGATGAAACGAGGCGAGAAAGACGTCACCAACGGAGATTCTCGTCTTAATTTGAAAATGCCTACCAGCCCCGACTATCTCCAATACGAGCTACCTTCTAGAAGCAGTTCTAATCTAGACGAGGGACATTTGAACACGGCCTTCGCCAGTTTGAACCTTAACGAGCCGTCGACGAGCTACACCAGCGAGTTTAGATCCAAATCCAGGATTCCGCAGAACTTCGGCAGTTCTAGTTTGCCCTACTTGTCTGCGCCGATCAAACGTACCAACCCCTGCACCTACATCCCGGTTAGGAATAAATTTTCTGACTGCGCCTACGAGGATGAGATAGACGTATCCGACCAGCCTATAGATTACAGCCAGAAGTATTCCGAGACGAAATTGCCAAGTAATGATGTCAACAACGCGTCTTCCAGTAAGGATAGGGACGGTTTCCCGTACAACAAATCGAAAACGGAGAAGGAGAGCTTCAGTATATACGCCGAAACCGATTTGGATCAACCCACGGATTATTCATTGAGATACGCCGAGGACGATTCGGATTCAGATATTTGTAACAAGATCACAAAAGACGAACCGCAGGAGTACGTACAGGACACGGTGAAAACGTACTGCACAGAAGACACTCCCTACGAGACACCTTTCAACTTCTCCACGGCTACTTCCATGTCGGACCTGCGTATCGACGAGAAACCCGTCATAGACAACGACAAGATGAAGGAAACCGCTCCGAAGACGAACAAAGAAGTGAGCAAGAACGCAGACGAGAAAGATCACTGTTCCACCGAGGATATATCGGAGATCGACAATCGGCCGAAACTGGAAGACAAAATACCCAAGTCGGAGCTCAGTTCCGGCCTGATGTCGCCTGAGAAGCCAGTAAATTACTGCGAAGAAGGCACGCCGGGCTATTTCTCGAGGGTCAGCAGTTTCGGTTCTTTGAATTCCATTCCGGCGAACGAAGCTTTGAAGACCGAGCCGAAGGAGAATGGGGTTCTGGAACAGGAGAATCAAATGCAAGAAAAGCAAATCGAGAAAACTTCACCCAAGACGCCTTCGGAGGCTAAGGCCGTGAAGTTTGAGAGGGTGGTGAATTACGCTGAAGAAACTCCCCTCATGTTTTCGAGGTCTAGCTCGCTGGCGTCCTTGGACAGTATCGAACAACACTCCATTCATGACGATAGAAGCTCCGTAGTTTCCGATTTGAGGTAAGTGAAAATGATAAAAAATAGTGATAGTAGTCACTTAACTAAAAAGAACTAAAGAAACAAAAATTAATAACCATGTATGAATTTAAAGTGATCAATTTTTTTCCAACTTTTCAATAATTATTTTGTCTAGTTATTTAAATGGAATTTTAATTTCTCACTGAAATTTTGAAAGTTGACAATTTTTTAACCTGTTTTAAGTCTCTTATTTACAGTGATTCAGTCATAATGTCATTAATTAAGGCTGAAAGACTTCGGTCGCTGGCCTTTTGGATTATCTCCAATAAATATTATTCTCTCTCTGTCATTAATTTTAACCACGTATTCGGAAGACCTAACAGACAAAAATCGGAAATATCACTGTTGCCGTTTTATTTATGACTGAATGTGTCTCAGCCTGTTTTTTGTCTACAGCACGAGGGTTTTATTTGTATTACTCAGTAGATAATCTAATCAATCAATAAAATTAAAATGATTTAAATTTAAAATATTTTTAATATTTATTTTAAAGTTTAATTCTATTTTCTACTTTATTTATTGTACTTAAAATTGATATGTTTGATATTTTATTTTCAAAACAAAGATAGAGAACGTCTCTCTAGTAAGTTATCAGTTTTACCAAGCCATAACTAAAAACGTTAAATAATAAATGTTACAAAAACAGTAAAATAAATGTTTAGTTCTTTCACTCACCTTTACAATTTTTTAATGGCAGTTTATGATTTTTTATAGTCGGTTAACTAGCGGCATCGTTTCACCAAGCGAACTTCCCGATTCACCTACCCAGACGGTCCCTCCAAGTCCGAAGCCTAGGAAGACTCCCATAGAGTTTCCCACGACATCTAAACTGAGACTTTTGGCTGACGGCAGACCGCAACCGGCCCCTAGAACAGTAAAACCGAGCATTTTTGAGGATAACGTTACCAAATTCAAGGAGGAGAGTACGCCAATTCAATTTTCAACGGCTACTAGCCTCAGCAGTTTAACGATCGACGATCACGAGGAGTCAAACGATGCAAGTGAGGTACAGGTGAGTGAACTTTGTATGTAATACTTTTACTCGTATTTGTGCAAAGAAAAATGTGTTTTTTGACCATTGCTAAAAGATGCCTCAAATATTACTGAAAAATTGATCTTAATAATAATATATAAGTATTCTATTTCTGCTGTCTAAAGATTTAGCTACTGATAGAAACATTTTGGAAATATATGAAACATTCTATAAAATAATATTAATAATTCTGTTAAAAATAGGTCTCCCATTGAAATAAAATAAAATTAGCGAGATATGAACAAATGGAGGCAATTTTTGAGTTTTTTGTTCTCGATTTACTATAACGGTTTATACAAATTATTTTACAATACTTTTACCGATTTATATGCGATATCATTTATTTTGCTTTCAAAATTTACTAAGCTTTCGAATAACTGGAAAAATAGGTTTTATTTGACGTCAACAAATTTTTTTAAAATTCTTCAAAACCCATTCAAGGGCATATATTTAAAAAATCTCATCACATTTTGCGTAGGATATTTATTTGTATAAATTTTGGACACTTGTTATTTTCGATAAATTTTTGTTTGGATTTCGAAAAGTTAACGATAAATCGAGGCCATTTTCCTTGATTTACTTACTTCCATACGTAGTTAAGGGAAAAATATTATTTACGGAAAACTGTTTTACTGACTAAAGTGTCGTTTTGTTCACATAACTAACTTCAAAAAAACTGGTAAATCAAAATAGAATTTCTAATATTTCTTTATGAGTGCAGGTGCGTTGGTTGCAGGATTTGTTTTATTTTAAAATGCCTTATTCAAAGAGACAATTAGCAAATATGAGCCCATTGTCAAGGCAGTCTATCTTCAGTAGTATATTTTTGTTGCAGCCAATGAAATGATATACCTGGAGTAATGGCACACAAGTGCAATCATTTTCACAGCAGCTTAAAAGTATGCTTATTAGCTCGACAAAATAATTTCGAGTAGTATTTGTAAAAATACGAAATACCTAACACCATTTCTATCAAATTAGACAAGGAACTTATTTTCCATATTTTATGGTAAACCTTTCTCTGAAAAATGAGCCATTTATTTGCTATTTTTATATATTATTTTTTGATTAGGGAACTAATAAATGTATTTTGCTTTACCTATGCAAGTATATCTATACCCGCGGCCCAAAATAATAGATAGTGATTCATTCACAGCACTTGGATGTTTACGGGAGGTGAGGATTACAGGGGACAAGATTCCATAGGCGTGCCACTTGAGAAAGGTTCCAAGTATACAAAATTACCAAAATTAAGTTGAGGTTGAGTGAATCTTGCAATTTAATAGTTTACTTTAAAAAGTTTATACTCAAATGTAGAATGCCATTCTTTTAGACGGGATGGCCTATCATAACCCTCCGACACCTTCCTGATGCCCACTCTGCAGATATCACATTTTAACACATAACACATTGCACTATTTACATACACCCTATGCATCTCTGGTTACTAGTACTGTCACTATAAAGGTCACACGTTAACACTTGTCATCGGCTATTAGGCCTGTTTGTAGAACTGTTGGAAACAGTTTCCAACCATCAGACGCACCCTTACGTTTATAATGCCCACATAAGGTTATCCTTACAATCATGACAGCACCATGTTATATATGTATGTGCCATACTTTAATCATTGTATAACCTTCATTTATACATGTTCCGTCAGTGTTCCTACATAAAATTATAGAGAAAAGTATACCGAAATTTTTCCATGGGCACGTTCATGGTAATGCGGTAGATGGAATAGCTGGATCACTTTAAGGCTTCTCTAGCTATAGAAATTGAGCATACTTGTGTGGCGCATGCATATTTGCAGCACCAGAAACAGTGTAACCGGATATCCTGTGCGAGATATGCTGCACATAAACTTTATATGATAAATATATGGGTTGCATGTATTTATCTCTGTGTTGACTGCTTTAAATGGTGAGCAGTTTTATAACATGAATCACCCTCTATTATTTCGGACCTCGATTATACTGCAGTATTTAGTTTTTCTGTTATCAAAATGTACTTTAATTTTTTATGACAAATTGTTTTGGTTGCAATAAACAACAAATAGTTTTCCGTGAAATTGATAAACATTGGTATAAACAAATTTAATTTTAGTTAAGGTTTATTTCTTTTTTTATTCATCAGTGCAAACTTCTAGAAAACAATTTGAATGTTCTCTTTATGTTTTGTTCGTCCTGTTTATCTTAAAAAAAAAAACCTTTGCTGATATTACTTTTGCCTTTTCTTAGTTACTTTTTTTCTGCACCTTGTTCATCATTTATTGTGAGTAATGCGTAACCTAAATAAATGGGTATTTGTTGTATACTACAGTCAGTTACCAGTTTTTTTAATTGGCTTGCAAGGGTAATATTATAAATATTTTATTTATTTATTTATAAATAAATAAATATTTTCAACTGTTCTTAATGTATTAAATACGGTATAAAAGAAATCCTGCAGTGTTTCATTTATTATCCAAAATCTTCAAATAAGTGATCAGGAAGGATAAAGTAGACAGATAGATTATCCGCAACAGGTAACTGCACGTATTTATGTTTCAAAATGCATATTTTTTCAGCCATTTCAATCAAATCAGCCCGAACAGGAGGAAAATCTTGAACTGAAAGAAGACGATGCCGAGATTGAAAAGAAGGATGCAGAAAAAGAAACAAACGTTTCCGATGGAAGCGATGTGTTTAATCCAGAATCCGATGAAGGCGATGAAGAGTTATTGGCCGCTTGCATCAACATGGGCAAACAAACTGTTCAGTAAGTAAAATTTGTTTAGATAAATAAAAAAAGTTTGTGTTCGAATAATTCTATAAAAAATTTTTGTTGCAGGCAAAATGCACCAAAAACGCAACCACCTGTGCCTTCTGGCAAAACCAGCATACCACTTCCTCGTGGTCCTAGTTTACCACAGCCACACACCGCGCTTTCTTCGGTCAACACCGTTAAAATGTATGGCACAGAAGACGCTTCCACCACCTCAAAACCAGAATTGTACACGAGCAGCCCCAGCAGAACGAGTCCCAAAAAAGATTACCTATCCGATGACAGCAGTAACTTGTCGGGAGACAACGATAGCATTCTCCTGGCCGAGTGCATAAAGTCGGGAATGCCACAGCCCAAAACGGAACAGCCCAAACTCATCCCTAAACCCATGTTCTACATGTCCAGGAGGCAGGTCCAGACCACCTCCCTCTCGTGCAATTTACCTCAGCCACACAGAGCCGAGGTTTCCTCGGTCAGCACCGTTAAAATGTACGGTTCGGAAGGCGCTTCCAACACCTCGAAATCGGATTTGTATGCTGGCAGCTCGAGCAAAACGAGCCCCAAAAGGGATTACCTATCCGACGACGGCAGTAACTTGTCGGGAGACAACGATAGCATCCTGCTCGCGGAGTGCATAAAATCTGGAATGCCGCAGCCAAAGAACGAACAGCCTAAGCTCATCCCCAAGCCTATGTTTTATGCGCCTAGGAGGCAGATACAGACTAACATTCCGTCCCGGTATAATCTTCCCGATAGTATGAGAAGAGGATCAGGGGCCGAGATTGAGAAAAAGGATGCGGAAAAAGATAAAATGTCCGACAATCTGGAATCGGACGAAGGTGATGAAGAACTCTTGGCGGCTTGTATCGAAATGGGTAAACAAAATCTACAGTAAGTGAATTCAGCATTAACATAAAATTTAAACGATTTTTCTTATGCTTTCAAAAAATTTCTCCATAAAATCAATTGTGTTTTGTTGAACAGTCTTGGACTCTTTTATTGCCCCTTGGAAAATTGTTTATTAGACTTTGTCTCTATTTCTTAATGTAAGGGGTAGAGGGAGTGTTGAATCGTATTGCAGAAAAAGTTAGAAAACTCCCGACTACGTTAATTGATTTTAGCAAACTTGTTTTAAAGGTATTTAATAGCCGAATCGTAATATTATGTAACAATACTTAAAATTCTATTTAAGCCTGCACCTGATGTCGTTATTTGATACCTTTAGAAGTTTACTCAATTTTTTAAGAAAAGTTAAATATAATACTATATTTTTTATTTTACTGTTCTATTACTTGTTAAATTGTTTCAAAAATGACACAAACCTAAAGCAACTATTATTTTCCAAAGTTAAGTTATGAACAATATAAAAACATCATAGTCTTTTTCATCATAAAAAATTTATCTTTGAAAATTGCTTTAAATTTATTAAAATATTAGAACAATAATAATTACACTAACACTATGAAATGTCACAATTGTGTTCTATTGCTTTCTGACACACTGTAATTTCAGATCATTGAATACTGCTTTGTAGCAAGTGTTAAATCACTTAGGTGTTAATTTTGTATACAATCTATATCCTGTATTTCCGTTAAAGTTTGTATTTCAGTTGTGTTTACTGTCTTTTATATTTGTTTGTTTTTTGTTTCTTTTTTCTGTTGTTGTTTTATTCTTAATGTTTTTTGTATTTTTTTGTGTACTAACTAAATAAATAAATTTTATAACTTCTTAAGATACCAAATTCGCCAGCTGGTGGTTGAAACTTATATAAAAACAAGTATTGTTACACGTAATGATTCGGCTATCAAACCACCTTAAAATAAAACCAAGTTTGCTAAAATCGGTTCTTATTTGGGAGTTTTCCATTATTTTCTGCAATTAGATTCTACCCTCTCCCTACATCTTTAAGAGATAGAGAAAAATGTCAAATAATTTTTAAAAGTATCAGTATGAGAGTCCAAGACCGTTCAACATAATATACCTTTACTATTGATTTTATGGAGAAAATCTCACTGGAAGCTATGGGACAAGTGCTTCCGAGATACAGCCAGTCGCCAACCTAAACGGGATATCCGGTATGTGATGTGAATAATTCCTCAATAATTTTTTGTTGCAGGCAAAACCCAAGAAAAACTCTATCACCTGCGAGTTCTAGCAAGCTGCCTCTATCTGGAGATAAATATGCTCAATCCAACGCCGCCATACCTTTCCCTCGTGATACTTTGCGCAATTTACCACAGCCACATGGCGGCCCAGAAAAACAACACGTGTTCGATGTGTCCAATCTGGAATCCGACGAAGGTGACGAAGCTCTCTTGGCCGCTTGCATCGAAATGGGTAAACAAAATATACAGTAAGTGAATTCAGCATCAACATAAATTTAAAATGATTTTTCTTATGCCTTCCAAAAAATTATTTGTGTGTAATGTTAAATTTCAAGAAATTTGTAACATGAAATTTTTCATAGAAATATTTCAAATTTAGAGTAAAGAAATAAATTTTCGAAAACGTGAAATTCTCTAAACTTTTGAAATTATTGAAAATTTTCAAAACATTTCCAAAAATTCATTAAAGTTATGAGCAAAAATATTTTATAACTTCTAAATACGCAAAATTGCGGCAGGTGGTTCAAGCTTAAACAAAAACGTAAGTATTGTTACAAACATTGATTCGGCTATCAAACAACTTTAAAACAAAACCAAGTGTGCTACAATCGGTTAACGTTGTTGGGAGTTTTTCAGTATTTTTTGCAATTAGATTCTACTCTCATAAAAACTCTCATATAAATAATTTTTAAAGTGTCAATATGTGAGTTCAAAACATAATATATCTTTACTATTGACTTTATGGAGAATATCACTCTGGAAGCTATAGGACAAGTGCTTCCGAGATACAGTCACTAACGCAACCTGAACGGGACACCCAGTATGTGGTGTGAATAATTCCTTAATAATTTTTTGTTGCAGGCAAAACCCACGAAAAACTCTACCACCCGCAACTTCTAGCAAGCTGCCCCTATCTGGCGATAAATATGCTCAATCGAACGCCGCCATACCTTTATCTCGTGATAGTTTGCGCAATTTACCACAGCCACAGGGCGGCCCCAGCAAAACTAGTCCCAAAAAGGTTTACCTATCCGACGACAGCAGTAACTTGTCGGGAGACAACGACAGCATCCTCCTCGCGGAGTGCATAAGATCTGGAATGCCGCAGCCAAAAAAGGAACAGTCCAAGTTCATCCCCAAACCCACGTCCTATCTGCCCAGAAAGCAGGTTCAGACTGACGTACCGTATAGGTATAATCCCTCCGGTAATACAAGGAGGGGATCAGGGGAAGCCAGCAAAACGTCGAGATCGGATATAAATAGAAGGGAAAACTCCCTGCCGCCATATTTGTCATCGAGGGACGAACTGGAAAGTTATGCCGTTGAAAACAGTCCCTACCATTACTCTCTGAGGTCCAGCCTGAGCGATTTGACTGTAGAAGGAAGCGTAGCCAGGCTAAAAAGGTAAGAGCATATGTTTATTATTGTTTCGTTTTATCCGAGGCTTTATATTGTTCATTTTAAGGTGCAAAAAATGAATTTTGATACAGATAGTTCACTTTGGTGATATAAAATACTTTAAAACTGTTAAAGGTGCGATATTGGGAAATTGGTACATTTGAACTACTACCGTTAATGTATTCCATTAAACACCTATCAAAATTTGTTTATTATATATCTCATATTACAAATAATGTAACATATATGTTTCCATAATAGCAAAAAAAAAGAAAAAATATGACTAAATGCTTCGGAATACTGAAATCTCGGATTCTGTTCTTTGAACAGTGCCTTGAAGTAAAGTATATCTAATATCTAATAATTATAGTGAAAAACTAAAAAACATTTAAAAAGTACATACCTTTAGACAGCTTCTTTTATAAATAAAGAATACAACTAAGAAAAGAAAGAAATAAGAGAGAGCAAGAGGGAAAAACAGAGAAATACACTAAACTCTGCACTACCAATAATTACTGACCTATTTAAGAAATGCTTCTTTACATTTCTACTACACCTATTAAATTTTATATGTTATAGAACGATTATCAAATATATAATGATACGATAAATACAAAAAGACCTTTAAAACCAGTGACTACGATTAATTGTAATTGCTATCAATATAAAAAAAAAATCTGAGGCATCTGCCAAGCAATTGCCACTTGCAAAGACCGACAATTTCTTTTTCCGAAAAGAAAACACCGATACTGCATATGTGACATAACTTTTGACTAAAGACAGTAAAGTCGGTATAGAGAAATTTGGAGGAAAATAATAATATACATCGGTGGTTCAATTTCCAGACCAGACAACTTTTGTTTAATATTGAATCTTATTTTGATTAAAAATGTTATATTTATCAAACATATACCATTTTGACACTTGTACATAGTGTTTTGCAAAACCAGACAGGCTACAATTCAACGTTTACTATTTTAATATTTATTTATTGAAATCATTTCGTAAATATTACAAAGTAAACTTTTAACTGTAGTTTGGTTTGATTTTTCAAAACACTAAAATAATTCTATTTCGAACCACCGATTTAAAGTCTGCACACTGAAGCATCTGTCGAAATTGTGCTTATTTGGGCGTTCCCGTATACAGTTCTTCATAAACTTTTAAAATATTCACATTAGTATTTAAAGCTATATCATCGCAAAAAGATTCGAGTAGGAGACAGTAAAATTCATACTACCTACCTAATACTTTATCTCACTGTCTAACTTTTACAAGTAGGTGTAAATCTTTAGAATCTGTTACTTCCAGTAATCTTCCTTGAGTTCCTAGGAGTTAAATTTTTTAATTTATACAAAATGTGTAGGTATCCACATAAATGGAGCTGCATGCAGATTTTTTTGTGTAGGTAGCCTATTTTCTTGTTTATTAGTTTGTGTTTAATAACAAAACAATTCATAACATTTACATAGTTTACAGTTTGTTTAATTTTGATAAAGCCGAACATCATTGTCTAAGTATAATTTAGTGCTTGTTGATATTTATTAAAGTAGGAGATAGGAATTAAATCATATGGTATTAAAGGATTTAACTTTTCTGTAATGTTAAGTACGTATTTTACAGATTTTTATTATGTAAATTAGGAATTACATAATTAAAGAATTTATATCAAAATTTTTGCATTTTGCAAAATGATAATACGTATTTTATCAGTGGAATACAATCATATACTTCATTGTTTCTGGGCCACCTTGTATTTTTTATAACAGCATTTTACATTGTTCGCATTTATGGGTTTGCAATCCCCTATGTATCGTCAACACTGTTAATTTCTCCTACCGTATAGGGGCTTGGAAAATGCACTTGCTCCTAATAACGCACTATATTTTATATTTTTATCAGTGACACTTTCAAATGTTATCTAGAAGTGTGGTAATATAAGTTTCTTATCACTTATCATAAAGCATCCTTATATATTAATCCTCTTATAATTTATTACATTCATGATAAATAATTCTAAAAACATATACACGGAATTATTATAATTGTGCATCAGCTGATAGAAACTGGATTAAGCAGGTACAGTTTATGTAAAAAATTTCAGGCCCGCACAGCAGCCACCTAACCAGCTACAAGGTACCTCTGGTTACGGACAGCCCTCCAAGTCTTTCGGGCAGCAGCAAAGTAAGTAGAGTTGATGTCTAATTAGTGCATGCTTTGATTTTATATCATTTTCTAAGGTTTTTATTACATAATCCATTATATAGATACAATTTTCCATATTACAATACAGAATTGGTTAAATTACACAACAGTTGCACATATTCGTGCCATTTCAGGTTAAGGAATTGAAAAACTTAAAACTTGTATTGGTCTATTGGAAGATTAAAAAGTTATTCGAGCCTACTAGAACTCTATGGTCTCGTGGCCAAGTTTCGATAAGTGTCAATTTTTTTAATTTATTTATAGTTGGCTTGAAAACAAATGAAATTTTTGACATCAAACGTATAAACCTTATCGATGTATGCGTCAAATATCATTATGCTATTTTCAATAATTAGAAATATATGAAATAAAAGCCAAATTGTCAGTTTTTTTTTTTAAAAAGATATTTGAAGAACAATAATTTAACTTCCCCTCAATCTTTGTACACCTTAGAAATAAGCACTTTTCAATTTATAAAAACATTAGAATACAATAAAAAAATATTAGATTTCCATTTCCAATTTGTTGTTTTACTTAAAAATAATTGAATACTTTTTCGCATTTTAAATAAAGGTTTCTATTTTCAGCCAACTTGAATATATCTCAAGAACAAAATACGAGTCTGAGAGAGTCATCTCGTCGTGACTCTCTATCATCGATTAGTTTAGAATCATTAGGCTTGCCCGAAGCGGAACAGGCTCTTCTAGAAGAGTGTATAGAAGCTGGGAAACCAAAAAGCAAACCTGCTATTAATCCAAGACCTTCCAATGTGCCACTTCAAAGGTAACGACAGCCACATTAATACAAATTCTTGTTTTTTTTTTTTTTTTTTTTTTTTTAATTACTAACTTTACTGTTTTAGGCCTGTTGAGAAAAGAAGCATGGGAAAATCTATGAGCCGAGACCGACAACCCCTACAACCGCCACCGCCACCACCAGAAGAAGAGCAGAAGCCAAAAAACGTGAATGCTGCGTCTGTTGCCGGGAGCACAGCAGTCCAAGCCAACGCAACGTGTCCCGAAATGTCACCCGCGGCAGCAGGCGTAGAAGAAAATCCAGAACCAGAGAAAGGGACAGGGACAAAGAAAGAGATCCCAGGGCTCACTCGAGGGGAAGCCGAGAGTTCAGAGATCCCAACAGATACATCACTGGACAGATGCTCGCCTTCCGAAGGGATCTCATCGACAGGTCTCGCGAAGAGTGGATCTAACAAATCTCTATCAAAGATCCTCAAGAACGACAATTTTGATAGCGTAACTTCAACATTTGCGTTTTCTACCAGGGATAATATCGGAATCGAAGATTGTCTAGCCAGAAGCTGCGAAGATTCCAGAACCATAGATAATAGAATGTTAGACCCAGACGCAATGATTGAATCTTTGGATCGATTCACAGCCGAGTTGGTCTCTCAAGCAAGCCATTTGAATAAGGAGGAAGACAAGTACAAGGTGTCGACGGGGGACAATACTTGGAATGACGATACATCTCCGAACGAAGTAACATTTCCCAGCATATCCGGCAGTGTTCCGAATGTGATAACATTCAGCAACGAAGAAGATTCAAACAAAATAGAAGGATATTCGAACAAAATAGAAGAGGACATAGTGGACGGAACAATAGGAAGTAAAGAAGAAGCTCATTCGAATGATTTTTCTTCCATTAACACCAGCACGATGACAGAAAGTACTCTTATCGCCATCGAAGCTAGTAAGATGGCGACGGTTTTCAAAAACGAGGCCGAAATGTCTCTAAGTATAACTAGCGCAGCATCTCTGGAATTGGATTATATACAACCCCCGTCACACCTGAATTCTCTAACCAACAGCGCCGTGGGCTTGGAAAAGGGCGTTCCAAAGAGCCCCAAACTTACTGCAAGGAAGAAGTCATTATCAGCTGGTCTCATGGTTAGAAGAGCACTTAGCAACTCTTTAAACCATGGTTCTAGCCTGGAGAGCTTAGAGAACCACAGTCTGTCCAATTTGGATCACGTCAACCCTCCGTCGGATCTCCGCGACGTGTTCGATTTAGAAGGAAGCATGACCAGCGTTGCCAGTTTGCCCAGTGAAAACGATATTAAAGCCGATTTTATTGTAAATGGAATCATAAACAAAGATGTACAAAACTACCAGCATCCCATATTCAACGTAAAGCAGCCATTCAATGGGTCAAATTACAGCTGCGAATTGGAGAATATCAACCCACCCTCACTATTCAACGAAATAACCGACTTTTGCAATTCCCTTGCTGACATCGGTACCGAAACGATTTGTACGGAAACCGCCGATATTTTCGAGGACTGCTACACTCACGTCGCCGAAACGACTCTACTGGACGAAAACGTCACACTAGCCGACGATATAACTGAATTTTCAGATGCACACAGTGCAACTCCCATCCTTTCTGACCTGAGCAGTGCAGAGTCGACTCCGAAAAAGTCAAAAACCTTGTCGAAGTCAATGACGACTAAACAAAGGAGGAGCCTGGCCCGAGATCGGTATAAAACGTACACAGTTGCTGCGGAAATGGTTATGCGGGAAGAAGGAGAAAAAGCGAAGGAAAACACTCAGTCTACAGAGGACTTCAAGACGGCACACGAATCTCCGAGCAAATCTGTGAATGATACTACATACGTTTCGCCAACTTATAGCATTACTTCGCCCAAGTTGACACCTAGAGAGAAGAGGCAGTTGAATAGGTATGTGTTTGAAACTTGAAATGCATGTAGCAGGATGATAGTGTGCTATTGTAGTTGGGAGAGTAGGTCAAATGCACTCTGTGTTTTTATATTATTTTGTCATTTTATATATGGTTTCATGCATTAATATCCTAACAACTCATAATTTTCAGCAATGCTAAATATTTTGGTATACAGGGTCAAGATTACACACTAACACCAAAACACAACTTGGCATACAGTTAAATAAAATGCCCATTTATTTTAAGAAAATCGAACGAATGGAATACTAATAGATATAGCATAGGGCAAACCATATCATCCCACAAATTCCTTAATTTAATTACTATAAAATGTTTAAAACTGAAAAAATAGTTAGTTAAAAATAAGGAAAATATAAAATTACGTAAACACACGAGGTTTCAATTATGACAATGAATTATGCCGTTTAGTCTTCCGTTTGCTGCAGTTGTGTTGCTGGTTGCTGTACTCCCCAAACATCAAACGTGCAAAACAAATAACCGTGAGAAAATATTTTTTTCACTTTATAAATAATAAATAAATGCGAAATGTTTTTGAAGGGTGATTTTGTTAATTCTGATTTTTCTCTATTCTCCCTTAAAATTCTGGTGCTTAGTCATAGCCTATATTATTAATTTATGAAAAGATCTCGTAATTTACAAAAGTTTTGTTTGTCACTGGAATTAACACTAAAAGTGATCTTGCACTTGAAACACTTGCGTAAATCACATATTTTTCAGTTAGTATGCAATGTAGCCAAATTGTGCAGCTTATCCCAAGTTTTGCATATTAACATAAATGACAATAATTAAAAAACTGTTAAGTGTAAGACCTGTGTTTAGATCCAATTTATCTATTGAAATAATGGCTGTCAAACACTACAAATATTTTGTTTTTAATTACTTTCAGATCCCGTTTTGAAACACAAGTCTTAGACGAAGCAATCACGAGCATCTTACAGCAACCGGTCATAGAAACCCCTCCTCCTTCCGACAGCCAGAATCAGAGTTGTGACTCCAACAGTTGCAGTTCGTCGCCCGCACAAAGTCCAGCTAGGACCAAATTAAGCATACGTAGAAATTTCATGCAGAAACGATTGGAAAACAAAGATCGTTTCAGAACTCAGACCCTGAGCGAATCAAGTTTCTCTCCCGAGATTTCATCGGCCTCACCGCCGTTGATAAACGGAGAGGCAGAGTTGCACCTGCACCTGCAGAAAGAAGCAGATCTGGTACTGAGGACCCTGAGAGATACCAAGACCACACAAGATGAGCTACTCGACTGCGAAACGTTGAGTTTAGTCAGTAACGACGACGACTCTGAGCACAATTCTGGGAGTTCTGTGAACTACAGAACCTATCACAAGAGTTGGGGTTTCAGAAGGAACAACATTCCCGTCATTAACTCGGAGAACAATAATGAAGATGGTCTTGTAAATTGTCAACCCAATTTCTCAAATGATCCAGAACAACTGTCCAACGAGTTAACCATCACAAATATACACAACGAGTACCTAAACGGAGATGATGATGAAGAAGAAGAAACCGAGCCCAAACCTGCAGGAAAACCGAAAATTGTGAAACCGGAAGAGAAACCCCTAGAACAAGCCGAGGAAGTGATTAACGAGGAACAAAGTAAGGGAATCCGTGGCCGTAGAAAACCTTTATACTCGAAGAGCAACGTGATCAATAAAGTGCCACCGAAAAGTATAAAACCCGTGAAGACGATGACTAGTAATCTTGTAAAGAACGTAACCTCCACTTTGAAATCTGGTACTGCTTTGAAGACCGTCGTCAATAAGCAGAATAAGACGACAGCTGTGAAGCCGCCGGTGACGCAGAGTAGAACATCTAGTGGATATGGCAGTAAGACTCTGTCCAATTCTAGTTCACCGAAAACGAGCCCCGCTAGAGTTCCGTTGAGCAAAACCAGCCCCAAGCACACTCCGGCGGCTGCAAAGCAACAAACAGCGACTCCAAAGGGTGAGTTAATTTTTATTATAAATAATTCGATGACAAAGTATCTCTTTGGAAATCTCAATTGTGCTTCCCATTCGATATATTTTATTTAAGTAAATTAAAATGTTTACAACATTCATCAGAACAGTGTCAATTTATTATGCCTCATGGATAAAAATTAGTACACTGATTATAAGGGCTGTAGAACAAATAAAAGGATTATGAAACATGGTGTGCCTCTAGGATCTGTGTTAGGCCCTGTTCTCTTTCTAGTTTACATAAATGATTTGTTTGCTGATGAACAAAATAGTAGTGTCAATTTGTTTGCCAATAGCAATACAGTGCTAATCGTATTGCTGAAGCCGATGCCAATGACGGTAAAAAAAAACAATGTGACTTTATTTCAGTTGAAAAAGTAATAATTTTAAGTAGATTTTTTACCGGGCCCTTACCAGATAAATTGAATTTACATATTTTAAAATGAAATTTATGTTCATATTTTGCATTATCAAGAATCTCTTGGTTCAACTTTTTACACCATTTTCACTAAAGGTGATTAAATTATGATTCTAAAACTATAATTTTAATAATTTATTTTAATTTGATTTTGTTTTAACATCAATAAATAATGATAACAATGTTGATTTTTAGGTACACCTCCGATGGAGAGGCAAGGAACGTTCACGAAGGACGAACCCAGTCCCAGCAACATTCCCAAACCGTCTAGTAAAATTCCTACTCCTTCTTCGACGTCCAAAATACCCGCCTTCACCTCCAAAATAGCCAGGTCGGTAGCTCCCACGACGTCGAAAATACCGAATAACTCCGGCAAGCCCCCTCCACCTGTTCGAAACGGTTTTGTGAAATCCGCCAGTTCGGACAGAGCAAATAAAAATGCAAGGGTTTACAATCGATCAACGAGCGCTGACAGCAGGGAACCGGTTAGAAAGATGCAGGCATCACCTTCTAGCTACAGTCTCAAGAACGAGCCGAGGATGTTGAACGGAGCTGTTAAGAAGTCTGGGATTCCCAGCCCGGCACAAAGGTAAGGTAGGACGTATACTAATTATTTATTTATTTCATAGTATGTCATACATTTAAATGTTTATACTTGTCAAAAATTATACAAAACTAACATTACGAAATAAAAGCTAATAAAGTACACATTGAAATTAATAGATTACTAATTTTGAGCTCCATACGGGTTAAAGTGAATCGAAAGTTATTGTCAGGGTTTGTACATTTTGTTTAGATTTTATTTTTGCAATTCTCACAAAAAATTCAGGCTGTTTTGATTAAAAACTAATAATTCTTAGTCTTTAAAGTGTTATGCCTTGTTTTTTAGATAAAAGTAAGGTAGCACTCTAATACATAATTTGTGTGCATCACCATCTTTAGATGAGTTTTTAACGGAAACGGCTGCTCCTAGAGACTTCAATAAGGAGATACCTCTTGGAGATACAGCCAATTGTGCATAAAATTTGAATTTCCTATTCCAAGAAACCTCTGCATACAAAATTTCATGAATTTAACTCAAAAGTAGTCGAGAGTATTAAAGAAAATGTAATAAATTTTGTTAAATTTGACATCCTGTATCCTAAACGAAGCATTTCTAGACCTAAGTTCATAGGAAATTTTTTGCTTAAAATTGAACGTATGTACATCTCCTGAAACACCCTGTATATGACAATACAACTGTGGATCCAGTAAAGGCTCAATCAAACTGAAGTCCGTATTCTCTATCTCTATTGCATTGTAAAAATGATTTTTTTAGTGTGTGTAAAAATCGAATGTTAATACTTAATTTAGTTGATGTTAGAAACGCTAATAAAATAAGCTACTCATAATTTCTGGTGTAAAGTGGATAACTTTTCACTGTGTAAACTTTAATTTTAAAGCAACTTGTCAAAAAATAGGCTCATCACAAAAAATATGGAGTGCACGATTAGTAATTTACCAATTTCAATATGGCGGCTTAACTATAGAATGTTCTTAAAATTGCATATTGAGAAAAATTTCATATTCTGAAATTGTGGACTTTAAATAAAAACAGAGGGTATTTCTAAAATAGTATTTTTAGGGCATTTCAAAAGTTATTATTATTTGTCAGGAATGTCGTTTCTACAGGTCCAACAGCAATTCTAGTATAACTTCAAATGGCAGCACTAGCGCTAAAAAACAGGTAACGAGCAAAATAGCGAGCCTTTGGAAGAAAATCGAGGACAGCAAGAAAAAGCCGCCCAAAAAAGACACCAGGGTGTGGATTCAGTCCGAATCCGAACCCGAGGCGCCCAGATTGATCAGGAGTAATACATTTGATAACAAAGAGAGTCCAATTTTAAGGAATAAGGTGCCGGAGGATGGGGACCCCACCAAACGCATTTCTAGGTTAGGATCTTTTATAATAATGGATGAAAGCGAAGACGGAATCAGGTTGCAGCAAGCGATAAATGCCTCTGCGACTGCTGCCAACGTGGTTTGATAATATTTTTAAGACTATTTTTATTTTTAGTTAGAGTTTAATTGTTTAATTTTTTGCATGTTTTATATTCCACTGTACCTAAGCATCACTGTTTAATGTTTTCTTCTTTTTTATTTTAATCGGAAAAAGAAAACTCGAGTTTTTATTTCCATTTAACGATTACTTTTCAGCGAATTGTGGTTAATTGTATTTTTTTATGGAAGATGTTTGCCGGTAAGAAAACATTTTTTTGCCTTTGTAGACATTTTCGATACAGTAACCACTGGTGTTTGTATTTAAAACGGTCCACAGAGCGGAAACTTGTCTTCTCACGTATATTTTAGGTGTTAAGTGCTAGTTGCAATGTTTAAAGCCATAAAGATTAATTTCTAGTCCGATTTATTTGTCACGTAAGCATTTAACCTGTAAAGACTGTATATTTATTTGAATAGTATTTACGTTCCGTGATATTAATTAGCCGCCTAGGAGACTATGATTGTATATACCATATTTAGGGATGTTAGTTGATAAATCACAATGTAGTTTTATAATATTTGTATCTATTACTTAATCGTGTGTACGATCTTGTGGTCATATGGCAAAACAGTGATGTTTCAGCTAGAGTTTTTTTAAAGTTTTAGTCGAATTCTGTTAAGTCATGTCCCAAGATTATATATTCGTTTGTGAATATATATCGCTTTAATGTTTTCTTTGTTATTTTATTTATCAACCTTTTACCACTCCTATGTATACGAAGTAATTCAGTTGTAATGTCATTAATTCAAACCACGTATTGGGAATGCCTAATGACAGAAAATTTAAAAATTGACAACCGTTCAACTGATAACACGGCGCTTCTGGTACGCTACAAATTTTCTGATGACAGCCATATGGCATTCGACTGTTGAAGCAAAACAGCGTTGCCATGAGAAGATCACATACATAACATCTTAATACTTCAGCATGTATTAAAATCCCATTTCCCAATTATTTCCTGCAAATTTGGAGATAACACCACATATATGGGAAGAGAACAATGCAATACAAATACAACCCACAATGGTTAGTTTATTTTTGGATTCTCTCATGTGTCGGTCATAATGTGAATTGTGCAAACATTTACACCCGATATTGAATGTGATAGAAGCTGTTTTAGATTTAGTTAAATTGTGTAATAGAAAAAAATCATACTAAAGACATGCTAAAAATAAATTTTGACATTTGAAAACAATTATCCTTTTATCTACATTTGTTTTTATTAATAAATAAAATATTTAACAACCTTTCAAAAGAGAAGCAAATCAACCCATAACAACCAGTAACATGGCGCTCCTGGAACGCTAGAAATTTTCTGATGACGCATTTATTTCCTGCAAATTAGGAGATCACACCAGACATATGCGATGAGAACAATGCAATACAAATAATACAACCCGCACTAGTTTATTTTGGATTCTCTTGTGTGTCGATTGCATCAGTCATAATGTAAATGTGTGAGCGTCTCATCATTAACACCCAATCTTGAATGTGATAGAAGCACTTTTCAATTTTATTAAATAAGAAATTCATACTAAAGACATATTAAAAATAATAAATTCTAACATTTGAAAACAATTATCCTTTTATCTACATTTGTTTTTAGGAAATAAATAAATATGTAAGGTAAAAACATATTATTAATTCATCTTTAGATAAAGAAAGAAGGCTCATTGCCCCGGACCGAGAAAAGTCGAAACCTTTGTTGTTCTGTCTGTTTACTTACTCTTCTAACACAGGCAAGAAAGAAAAAGGAAAATTGAAACAACCAGCTTGGGGAACATGGAAAGTCCAGATGTACTGTAGGGTACATCCCTTAAGTGAACAAAAACCATGAGTATGGTGTCTGGCTAAATAAACAATAGTGTAAGGCCACAATCAAAAGAAAAAGAAGAATGTTTACTCTATTGAGTACATATTAAAAATGCGGTAAAAACTAGATTATTGATCTAACAGTGGTAGGTCAAGATTCACTGCTCTCTTTATCACTGAATGTGTCGAACTGTTTTTTGTCGCCAACACGAGAGTTTTTGGTATTAATATTCAAACATAAAAAAACATTCAATCTCTTTCAATAATGTACCTAATGAGTATTGGTTTTTTATCTCACTATTTATATAATGAAATTTAAATGATTTATTTGATCCATTTTAAGTTTTATAACTTCAATATTAAATATTTTTTTTAAACTGAAATGTAATATGTTAATTGCATAAAAAATAATACCATTCATTACATATATTAACATAACAATACTGGGAAACTATTTAAATTTGGCAACGTTGCATCAGACCAACACCGAGTTGAACTGGGAGCTTTGAATGAATTGAGGCCACTAGTAATCAGTGACAGTCTACAAATAGGTTTAAATGGTGGTTTGATATATTTTTTTTCCGGCATAAATATGCACGATTAATACTTGTCTGTCAAATATCAAATCAGTTGAATTGCAAATCAAAATCTAGGTAATTATGTAACTTTAGTCCTTAAATTGATCATTGTCTGCTAAATTGCGTCACCTTTGCAATATTTTTCTGTCAAATCACCTGAATTTCAATATAGAATTTTGTGATGTACTGTGGCGACTTTAATGTTAGTTTTTGGAAATACACAGCAGGCCCTAAACCATCCAATTGATCTGTGCCCTAAATATCAGAATTTGACATTTGATATCGACACTGTAATAGCTTACTTTTTAATAGTACATACTTATTTAATTTGGTTTATTTAAAATGTATGTAATGTATTTTATATCTACTATTAGGACTACTAATAGGATGGTGATGCTGAAGATGGTGTTAAATTACAGTGAAACGTTGGCAATGAATTAAATGTAGTGTTTATTTCTTGGTATTTGTCCCACTAAAGAAAAACCACTTAAATAACTAATTAAGACCACCAATTGAAGAAAACTATTAATATAATTCCTTTACTCCACACAAAGTGCTTCTGTCTAAATATTGTAGATTGTTAATAAAATACATACATCATAATGAACTGCTACTTCATTTTCACCATGAAAAACACAATACTTCATTATTTTAAGTTGTATTAATTAATATTTAATAATAATGTGTTACAGCAGCCATGCTTTGTCTAGTCTGTTACTTTGCTCGTCTGCAGTGGCAACACTCTACAGCACAAATGACATAGTCATCAATTGTTTCATAGAAATTATGACAAATGTCAAATATCTGTTAGGTGTATGTTTCTGTTTACATCTGTTTTGAATTTATAAATTGATACAAGTATTGTGTTCTCATGGTGAAAATGCAGGAGTCGCAGTCCACTATTATGTATGTACCCAGATTTATGAAAAATGTTAAATATTTAAACACGAAAGCTCTGTGTGAAGTATTGGAACGGTATTAGTGCCGCATATTTATGTTTTAAAATAGTAAATAAAACATATGTACATTTTCACTAATCAAATTAAATAATAAGGTTCTAAAAACATAAACTATGATAGTGTAAATATCAAATGTCAAATGTCGACAGTCATTACTTCGCCACATTACAGAATTCTATATTAAAATTCAGGTGATTTGACAGACAAGTATTACAAAGACAACATGATTTAGCAGACGATGTTCCAACATCAACCATGCTACAAACACGGTTGTCTCAAATTATAAGTTGCCCAACTGAATCAAAACTCCAATAGAACCAATCAATTATTTATCTTTGATTTTGACATCTGTCAAACTGCCACTTTGGAGCAGACGATAACAATTGATTTTGGTACCTTGTTAATCTGGGATCTTTTTAGGGTTTTTTGGAACTGAACATTAGAATGTATCATCAAGTATATCAGCTGATGTTCCTTTGACATCACTGAAAAAAAATGACAGTTGATTTCGGTACTTATGGACAACTAAATCCTTAAGTTAACTAAAGCCGATTTCAAGCGAATTACCAGTAATTACCGGTAATAAATAGTATTTACCGCAGACATTTAAGCGCTTTGGTTATAGACGTCAAATTCCTCTTGACGTCATGAAAAAGCCGTTTGTGATGTCATGAGTTTAAAATTCTATAACCGGTAAATACTCAAGTCGGGAGCTGGTTATTATTCTCCGTCTCTCTTATTCAAATGTCATTATATTTTATACTTATATAAAGTGCTAAATTACCATTGCAATCTGCAGAAATTTCAATATTGTTTACTTTAGGTAATTATTATTAAACTAACATGAAATCAACTTCTCATATAACCTCAATAAGCAAAACTTCTCACGTAACGTCACCCTGTTTCATATCATAACAGAAACCGATAACCAATTACATTTTAGCGCATTACGTGTGGTTATAGCATCATTATCGTGAGGGTCAGAATAGGGCATAACTAAGGGCTTCTGAGAGAATAACCACAATTATTGGTCATTCCCTTGAAATCGGCTTATGTACCGCAATCACTGCTTTTGTTGCAAAATGGTGGTTTGACAGATGTCATTTTCTATATACCAACCATGTGCAATAAATTAGTTTCACATATCCATTGTACCTGTATTTAATTTATAATGTCCAGGACGTACGAAAAACTTGCTGTAAATCGATAAATAAAATATCTACAATCTATAATAATAGTTTATTGACCTTAAAAACTAAAAGCACATACTCACAAACGGTTTAAAGAGTGAATAAGATTACAGCAAAACAGAATACACAGTTTTATTTATATACAATTAATCTGATATTTGCTGTCGATCAACTAAATTAACACTAAACTAGGAATAAGTATGGAGACATCAACTAAGGTTAACTACCATGTTCTTCAAAATATTTTACATTAACAAATGGACAGTGTAACCCTAAGAAAATGTAAATGACCTATCTGACAACAGAACATTTAAAAATGAAATGGAAAATGAAACATCACAATTATCTAACATTACGAAGTATACTTAGTCGGTATATACAGTGCTATACACTTAAACGATGTATAAGGAGTTTTCAACGATTTACTCATATTATGTGTCTCTTAATAATTTTCCCGACTTGCGCAATGAAAATTCTCTATATGCCATTACCGTTTCCATCAAACTACAGACAACTTATATGCATTTCTTGTATACAGAGAATTCTAAGGAAAAACTCACTGCACTGCATTTTCTTGAGGAAATATGTCAAAATATTTTGAGGTTAGCGTTTTGACATTAAGAATGTCAATTGTCAAGAAATTTAATTATGAACAAAATCTTTTCACGGTAAAAATGAACAGATCAAAATGTGATTCGATATTTTGCAGTGAAAAATTTAACTATTAAGTTAGTAACGAATTTCCAAGTAAATTGAATTTAAGGTTATAAATTTGACAGTTGCTATAGTTGCCATATATTTTCGATTTTTACATGTTTCGAGACGTAATCAAGGAAAAAAAATGAATGAAAACAAAAGAAAAAATACACGAAGCTCCTCATATGACGTTTACCGAACACAACACACGTATCGTATAACTTGCAATGTTCAATCGATCTTCGCCCGTGCGACCACAACGTGCACGTCCATGTAACCGAAACGGCTTAAAACAATTAAAAAAATATAATCGATTCTCTTAAACTGTTTCTCTAAACCAGCAATTGCACGGTTACTAACAAACGAAAACACCCTTAATAGTGATTTACCTCGAGAAATTACATTTATCAACAAACACTGGCCAGAGACTAATAAACAGTACCCAATATGAATACCAAAAATAAGGAAACGCCTACAACGAAAACTCACAGTCAATTATTCCACTCGTTTTCAGGAACGAAATCACATCATGGTACAAAAACGGACAACATTTTTGCATTAGTACCACGGTTTCGTAGCCGTTCAAATGAAATTTTGGAATGGACCGTTATATATCCGAGAAAAGAAGATGTAGGCACTAAGATATATAAAATTTAATTAAGAAAATTTAGATTATATACCAACAAAACAAACATCAAATGATGCGTTATTATATTTTAAATAAAGAAAATGAAAAACATAACACATTGGCACGGCTACACACTTAACCATCTTCTTTGGGAGGAGTGAACCAACCTAAAAGGAATGTTTATATAGTGAGACCTAACCCGCTTTATTAGTAAAGGCAAACACTTACCGTTTTTCTCGTGTATTTGTACCAGTGACTTGAAGCTCTGCTGGGCCCTCGCGAGGCTGTACTGACCCTGTGAACAAACCTTGGGGGCGCCGAACTGTATGCGGGCCTTCCCCTTCACTAGAGTAGCCGAGATCTGCATTATTACAGCTTCTACGGTGTAGGCGCTGGACCAACCCTGCTTGGTCAACAGTTCCATGCATATGGCGCCACCTACCAAGACGTAACCTCCTGCAAAGAAATAACACCATGAATACCCCAAATGCAATATATCTTCAAAATCACTGAACCATTTAAAAAAAATCAATAAGCTTGCTACAAGAACATTTTTTATCCCAATGGAAATTTGCAACGGAATCGTGGAAGAGATGGAGGTCCAGGGCGTCCATGATGTACTACAGCAGTGTAGCATATCATACACGAGGCTCAATTACACCTGTATGTACAGCTTGTCCAAGCATTAACATCAAGAGATTGGACGAGGAACCAAATCTATGGCCACCACGATCTCCCAACTTTAAATCCTTTGGACTTTGAAGTGAAGTAGACACAATTGATGATTTATGCAAATGTATCATAGCTGCTAGAGTTCAAAACGGACAAAAATCAGAAACATTTGTTAATTTGTACAAACTGGGCAAGATGGACCTAAAATTTTGTTGATGTAACTATTTAAACTATTTTATTAATTAAAACCACAAATTCATTCTATTAATAATAATAGCACCAAATTTTTTTGTCCGATCGCTGACTGCATGCTTTGCTTTGTCAGAATGAGAATGAACCAGTTTCCAGAGTCGTACAAAAGTGTTTTTTAAATCATTATCGAACTGCTCTTTTTGATTTAAGTTTACAAAGTCGTAAGTATTTATAAGTCCCCTGTACATTAAAAAAATTTTTTTTAGATATGTTCTGAATTACCCTGTATATGCTGCCACTAAGTAATAGTTGTTACTGCACACTTAATACTCGTATCAGTGTTGTTTGTTGTTACCTTTTTAAATTGACCATATAAAACTAACAGAATAACAGAGAGCATAATTGCGATAGAAAATAATTTTATAAAAACAATGTACTTGTTCTATGATTTGACATTTTGTTCATGGAGAATATGCCTATATACCTGACATTCCCGTTGTATTTCCTGATTATTATACTAAGCACTTTGAAAATTTTATCTGAACCTAACTACACAATTTTCATAGTTTACAATGTTTCCACATAAGCAAATTTTTATTAAAAAAAAGTGAATATTATATGAAACCTAGAAACAGTAGAACAATTAGTAAGCCTTGATGTAGACCTTGCTATACACAAAGAAAGTAAATCGAATTTAATATTCTTGTCATGTAGAAGCCGTTGTGTTATTTCATAATGAATTGCACTACACTTTCCTTTTTATTACACCTAATGAGTGAATAATATTACATGTCCTGCATTAATTATAATTTTTTTGTTACCAGATATGGGCTTTCGACAAAGCAGACCTTGCACGAATTTCATTTTAATACAAAATTTAAAGCTTGTTAATTGAATTGTCTACATTAATATGCATACAGCATGTGACACTTGATAAAAACTAAAAACAATACAAAAAAATATAGATAACTAGTGTTGTAAACAACTTGATAATGTTTGTAAACAACAATCTCAAATTTTTCAGTCTTTCATGACATAAATAAATAATAGTGATAGTTAAATAACCGGTCACTTAAAAATCAATAACCCATCCGAGAATGTGACCAGTCAGTTTTAGTAATTTTTATGGCTATTTTTAAAATGCCACATTTTAAAATTAAAGTAATTTTAATTTTATAATTTTTATGTAAAAATCCACAATCAGGAAATTATTTGTACAAATTTTCTCAGTCCTGACATAATAATAAGTAAGTATTAGTAATGGCTAAATAACCGGTCACTTAAAATCACCACCCTACCCAATAAATTGGCCAGTCTCTTCTTGTAAAATCCAATTTTAAATTTTTTTAATTTTATAATTTTTATGCAAAATCCACTATCAAAAAAACTATTTTTACAATTTTTTTCATTTTTTTAAAACTTTCCTGACATACTAAAAAACAGTAACACACCAGTCACATTCGGTTATTTTTTTCTCTTCTGACAAAAAGTAATAGTGGCAACTTACCCGAGAATGTGATCATACTGGTCATTCAAAAATTTGTAAATTACCAGAAAATATGGTCAGTAATTCTTGAACATGTTCTAATAGCAGAAAATTATGTTTCCACTGAATTGGTTTTGCTTAAAAAATAAAATAATACCAAACATGTAAGTTTTAAGAACAAATATAACAATTTAGGGTAGAAGATTATCCCTTATTCTTATGAAGTAATGTCCGCAAACACTTTGTTTCTGAGACACAGGGTAATTTTTAAGTACACACAGATATCTCAAACACTGTATTGTAAGCTAATACTAAATATATTTGCCACTTTATTAAAAAAAAAACATCATTTTAGATATTACATTTTTACCACCCAATTCAATAAATTGAAAATACGTCAAATTGCTTTATAATTAAAAAAATCGTAAGAATTTTTGTTGGAAAAGTAAACAGTAGTGAAAATATTTCCACATTAATCTGTTGGCTTTACTCACATTAAAAAATAATAAAAAAATTCATAAACACAAAAGTAAATTATGTCAACCACAAATTATGCAGTACAAGGAATTATTGAAACATGAGAAAAATCAGTCACTTTAAATATTTGATTATCATTTTTTAAATTTGATTTAAGGTAAATAATAATAAAAATATCGATTACGCACTTATTATCTTAAACATAAACCCCATGCAAATATTCAAATAGTTATAGAATATGCAGCACTTGTACGAGAATATTTTATGATTAAAAAAATTTGGTTAATTTAAAAATATGTAAATTTTTATCTTTAATTTTTACGATATTACTCCATGTAGAATACAAATGATCAAACTTTTTTCAATTAAGTCCGTTTTATCTCGAAAATTCTCCAAAATAAATTGCATTGCAACATTAAAACAACTCACCAGAAATGATGGGATGCACCACCCTGACAAACGGAGGCTCGAAGGGGTAAGTATCCTTAAAAAGCATATTCAGTAAGATGGCATCTTTCCCCTCCTTCTCCTTCAACATCTGCAAATCGTGGCTGAGTGGACTGTCCGGATCCACGCTCATCAAACGCACGTTCCACTCATAGAGAGAATCGTTGACGAGCTCTATCTGGTACATTTTATTCTTGAAGGAGTCAGATCTATAAATATCTCTAAGTTCTTTCATAAGTCTATCCGTCGCCTGAACAGAACCAGACACTGATCCCTGAAATAAAAATTATGAGCACACTAGTTTTGATTCACCGTCGTTCTTACCTTCAGATAATCCTGCCTTTGGTTTTGTCTTAAACGTTCTAATGTGGCTAAGTGTTCTACACCCATCTCGTCGGCTTTTGGTCTGTTGTCCTCCATCTCTATGGCCAAGTCTTCGTCCGCATCGCTGTCCTCTTCGGCATCGCTGTCTCCTATGTCAACGTCCGCATCACTGTCCAAACCTTCGTCCTCCATTGCTTCCATTCCATTGCTACTGATCCTGAATCGTAAAACATTATAAGAACCTGAACATAATTAATAAAATAAACGAATATATGCTCTGCTTTGAAACTGAAATTAATTAATAATGATTGCAATGTAGCTCCAGCACCGCCGCTTATTTTTGGCAAAGAAACAAGTTCTGAAATTTAACTTCTTTATTTGCTAGCTTTGGCATTGCCAAAACTGGGTCAGATCTACGACACTTTGATTAATACCATGAGAAAAGTAAGCAAGTATGTAATAAAAATTTATTACACTATTGAATCTTGTTTAAAAAAAATTGAAAACAAGCAGATAGTTGCTCATTTCAAGAATATTCATGGCCTTCAAACAATAGTAATGTATAGCAATTGCTGAATATCTAAACAAATATTTGCCCAAGAAAAAAGGACAGAACAAGGTAGAACAAATATTTACTGAACAAATAAATTTGTATCATTTAGTTTATTAAACAATTTGACCTGTGTTTGAGCAGGATAAATTAATAGCAACAAACCGGACAAAAAAAAATTAAAACTTACAGACATTACATCATGATATTTTAACGATGCGTTATATGAATTCAATTAGAATTTAGTGATCTAAGGTAATATTTACATCACACTAAAATCAAGGTCATTCTAAATTAATAGCAGTCAGACTAGAAAGAAAATTTAAAAAAAATTCATCACGGAAGTGAAATATTTTAGATAAAATAGTAAAGTGTCATAAATAAAAAAAAATCTTAATTAACAATTGATATTTATCAACAAAGCTATTTAATAGGAACTGTTTTTTTTTCTAAGTTACTTTCTGATAAGATAAAGTTTATTTTAATGAATCATAATAATGTAAACTTTCAGCTTTTCTCAGAAGTATAGGTAACCACTACAGTATGAAGAGAATAGAAAAAACCGTAATTAATGTTCCTCACATTATCGTAAAAGCAAATAGTATTTCCTTGAAATAATTTGTCACAATTTATAAACTGCTGAAAGAAATTTCTAAACTTAAACAATCAGCTGAGTCAGAATGCTGATGTGACATTTAACATGTAACTGTATAGAACCACAGGTTTTCTCCTAGTAACATAAAATACGAGGCATTTTAACTATACATTATTATAATTATTTGTGAAATATGTAACTTACCGATTTGTAGTTTGGGGGTCTAGTATTTGCAGTCTATCTAAGTCTGGGGGTTCTGGCACTGCATGCAGTCGGCAGAGCTCCCTAAGAAGTATTATCACTTGGTGAAGGACATGATTGTCCAGACCCTCTGTGTTACTTAAAATTTGCACAGCGTTTGTTATACTGGTCTCTTCGGAGTCTGCGAACCAAACCGGGGGCACAGAAGGATAGGTTTCCTACAATAATGGGCCCTTTTGTTTAACATGATAGGCAAATGCTTTTTTGCAAATGACAACAAAGTGACAAACACAGCTGTCCCAACTACATATGTTAAACGTCAAAAAAAAACAAGATGGATAAGATCCTTTGTTAAGTTAAATTTACAAAAAATAAGCCACAAAGAAGTTTCCCTTGGTATCAAAAACCTGGTGTAAGTTACTTACCGTTATATTTGCATGGATTGCGTATCTTTTACCATTTTTTCCTATAAATCTACAACTCAATTCGTCAACACTCGCGGATACGATCTGAAATCGTTCATGACTTGTAGAAAAAATCGATTCTAATGTCCTTATTTCCTGCTTCAAGGTATTTAAACAAGCCATATGTATCACTAACTAATAATTTTGATAATTTTTCACTGTTGAAAAATTATTTAGAGCACAAATTTTAAGTAGTTGAGCACTCCCTACACATCAAAATGGCTGCTCAATGGCGACTAGTGCAAGATTTCGTCGATACTGCTCGGTAATTGTCGTCTTAGCAAGTTTTCGAATGAGGACTGAGGACCGGGATAACGGGACTTTTAACTAGGATTTGGGCCAGCTTGTCCCCCTGTTTTGCTTTATTAGAAATTGACATAATTTTTTATGATATGCAAATTACCGGAAAAGTGATCAATAGGATCTTACGACCGTATTCGCAGTAATAACTAAATATTTATTTGGCACACCCCCATTATAGACTGTGTTTTCTCACGTAGACCATGTTAGGTAGTTGCAGAAAAATACATTGGAAAGATTAAGATGCACAATATATTTACAATTTTTGAAAGATGATTCTAATCTTAAATAAATACATTATAAATATCAGGAGAGTATATACGTAGGTATATTATAATAAATAGTACAGTTTGATCTATTCTATGTCCCTAAGTATTAACATATAGAGTGGCGACAAAAAACGAAATAAAAATGTGATTACTTAGTATAATAAAATAGACCAATAAATGCTATAGAACAAATTGCAATAAAGGTATTAAACCTTCTACAGGGACACTAGTTATTTATTACTCAAAGCAGGTATGCATTAAATAGTACATTATTCTGTTTTTATTGAATAAGTATATATACCTACCAACGATATATTACAAGCAGTCACAATGTGCATACCTGGAAAAATTCTACCTGAATTTTAGACTGGTTGAGTCGATTTATATCTACCTCCCTTCAATTTCAGTAGAAAATATATTTAGTTGAATAAAAATAATTTATTAGTTCGTAGTTTCAATGCCTACAAATTCTAGGAAAGCAATTTTTAGATGCAAGGGAAATAAGAAAGAAATACAGTTGTTTATTTTAAAAGTACCTACTTCACTTTTAATAGGTAGGTACATATATGTAGATATACTCGCGACAAGAATTCAGACGACTTACGTCATACGAACAAATGAATAATTTACTAAATTTTCATCAAAATATTTAAGAAACTGCAACTGATAGTAATAAAACTATATACTACACTAAAAGTTTGCATTATATATTGCACTAAATTCCAAAAAATTATTGTTTTTAACGCGACCAAATATCGAAAATTACGTTGACAATAAAAACAAATGTGTAACGTCAGCTGTGACGTAAGACGTCTGAATTCTTGACGCGAGTATACAATACCTATAACTACTTATCTAAGTATTTCAAACTAATTTAAAAAATGATTTTAAATTTTATACAAAATAATTCAATGCATGCAGAATACTAGTAATTGACATCGTGATTACATTAAATTTTCTCAGGAATTTGCAATAAAAATTCTTTAAATAAAATCACTAAAATTGATTTAGTTTGTTCCTAGACTAGTGTTTAATATTTCGTAAAAATATGTTTAGGTATCTATTAGATTAAGTAGGTAGGTATCTCCAGATTAGCAATCATAGATTCATTTATATCAGATAAGGAAACTATAATACCTATCAAAATTGTTTAATGAGGGATAATAAAAAAATTAAGATAATAGTGGTATTTTTGTATTTTGTACCTTCAGGGAGACATCTATAAGTATTTAGAGGAATCAAGCAAAAAGAGGGGTACAGACAACTGTAATTAAACACTGTCCTGACCTCTAACGTTAACTAGTCAAATTAACATTTAAAAATAATATTTGAAGAATATAATAGAAATAGGGATGTTCCTCGACTCAAAATGTATCGATACGTATCAAACGATACTTCTAAATATCGACCTCGAAAGAATCGATACCCGATATATCGCCGTGATACCCCCTGCTCCACAACACGTCAAATACACCGTGTGCCAAAAGAAGCGGGACGATCGAATATTTTGCGAAATTTACATGAAATCTGAAAAACACGTATTCAATATTTTTTTCAAATCTATCAAATGACACCAAACACGACCCCTTATTCCCAACCCCTGGGGGGAGGGGCGGAGGTCAACTTTGAAATCTTAAATGGGAATCCCCATTTTTACTGCAGATTTGGATTCCTCATGAAAAAATAACTAACTATTATTCGGGATATTTTTTCGAATTGTTGATAGATGGCGCTATAATCAGGGAAAAAACGATTTATCCTGATACCCTAGGAAAATTATGGAAACGCTCAAATATCTCGAGAAATACGCTTCCAAATGAAAAAACAAAAACAGAACAGAATGTGTCACTACTGAAAATACTTTCCAAATTTCTGAATTTTTCGGCATTTTTGTAAATGTTTAAAAAATCGTTCCTATGTCCAGCCTCCATGAAATGAATACGAAAACAAAAATACATAACATAACCCTAATGATAAACCAAAAACTAACCCTATACTTTCTTAAATTTGACCAATCAGCTACTCAGATCCCAAATCATGATCTACGAGTCAAAGAAAACGGCAAAAATAACCAGAAAATTGATAATTTTATGAAGCAATATTCTACCGAGTTTCAGCCTGTTAAAATGACGGATTTCCATTTTAGAAATTTCTAATATTCGATTTACCCCAATTTCCAGCCCTCCGACGGCTTGCGAGTGGATGACATTGGAATCAGAAAATTGATAATTTTATAAAATATTTACCTACCTGGTTTCAACCTGTTGAAATGACGGATTTCGATTTTTAGATATACCGAATTTTTAATTTACCCCAATTTCCACCCCTGTGATGGTTTACGAGTGGATGCCACTGGGTTTAAAGATTTTTGTAAAAGTGTTTTTTGTCATGATTTCATGTTGCACGAACTACAAGTGTATCTGCTATATATTGTTTGAGTTCCAGCTGTAACCAAGAATAACACGTAAATTTCTTATGCCTTAATTTTTTCTCATTTCGTTTTCTTCACAATTAATATTCGTTACCATATTACGTGTAATCTGAGAAAATTACAAAAATAATTGTTATATTTAGGATATTTGAAATATATGATAAATGTTAACCGTGTACTATCTCGACGAACGTCTATGATCATTCGGGTGTTTCCGTAGCGCCTGGCTGCTATCTTTGGCTGCTGTCTTCACACCGGTACTTATTTTTCAATGTTCTATCAGTACTAGGAATATTGTCAAGTCTTTTTGAAACACCATATATATGTATGTTATACAGGGTAGTACGTAAGATATTACAGGAAAGGAAAGGAAAGTGATTTTTTCCCGAAATTTTCGGTATAGATAGTTGAATCCTCAAATCGGTGACGCAATCGCTAAAAGTGAAGACAATAAATGTGGGATAATTAATTTTTGTGGTGTAGGTCGTAAATAAATACTCTTAACTCTCGAGATTTTATGTAGGCCGGTTTTCTGAGTATAAAATAATACGGTGCCGGTCCGCTGTGAAATTTAAACACCCATAAAACCTCGAAATTTAATCCATTGCCCAGGAAAGCGCGTAGGCCGCCTTTGACATATTGGTTCGTTAATCCTAATGTTGCAGTTCATTGCCAAGGCTGGAAGAGTGCTAATTAGTGGATGGGTTGCAGACGTCATCGCCATTGCGGTGGGAGTCGCAACTAAAAGCGAATCTTTCTGGGAAGACATTTAGAAAATATAATAACTTTTTAAAAAAATATATATTCAGAAACTCAAGAATAAAGAATAAGAACAGTCTTTAGTACGAATTTATTTATATACTGCTTACCCTTATTTTATTCACAAAAGCCACTACTACTTGTTTTTGATGGCAGCTGAGTCGCCTGTAACTTTGCACCGTAGGAGATACCGGAAAACTGAAACGTGTATTTCTTGACTAATTTTTCACAAGAATCTCAATTTTTTAAATCAATATTTATTTAAAAAGCAATTGATAATCGCGTTTTGTATTCTTTATAATAAAAAAAATGCTAATATAATTTTAGAATTATTTTATCACCAAAATCTTACAAACATTATCAATGCAATAAAGAAATAGTGAAAAATAAAAAAATGTAAAAATATGCGGAGTGTTTCAGAAGAAAAAACAATGACAATATATCTACGTAGTAAATTTTATAAAACTTATGAATTAATTGAAAAAATAATATGGCATTAAAATCTGTAATACAGTTCTCTTATCAACCAAAAAATAATAGTCTTGTTTAGTAACAGCAATAATGAACGATCAACATAATAACTTTTTATCTAAATAACATTAAATAAAATAATTGATTAATTACTACTAATTTAACAAACATTCTACTTGCCCACCCTCCTCATTAACACATGTACGTCCCTTTTAAGTAGCGAAAACCTTTTCTTTTGAAAGATATTCTCTTTTTGTTTTAATTAGCAAATATTCATTCAGTATTACGATTTGCTAAGTTGCCAAGGTATTGTAATAACAGGTATATCCACAAAATTTCAGTTTCACTTGAAAATGGTAGTGAATGATAGATTTATGGGCACTACAAATTGCCGTATTTCTCCAAAACGAGGCATTTAAACAAAAAATTACAAAAAAGGTAAAATGATGAGAAGAAAATTCTATGTTTGATATTTCAAGAAAAAGCTGCATAGGCGTACTTATAAATAATAATTGGAGGGGATAAAGGGTACTGCATCCCTCAGTTACCTCCATTCACCCTTCGATTTTTTTCACCAAAATTACATGAAAAGTATGTCTGAATAAAATAAAAGTACGTGCAAAATTTCTAGGGTGTATTTTACAAAACAATGGGATTATTAACAAAAATAGTTTTTTAAAATGTAACTTTAACACCCTGTATATTGAAACAGGGGCGCCCAAATAAAAAATGGCATAAGGAAAGTCAAATTATTTTTGTCCAAAGAATATGTGATTAATGGTATGGCCTTCTATTTTGGGACACCCTATAGATTGAAAATACTACAACTTCAATATTTTTTCTCGGAAACTATAGGAATTTTAAAATTTTTATTTTACGATATTGACTCGATTCATCATGACACATCTATCGCCAAATTTTTTCGGATAAGTTGTGAATGAACCTGTGAAAGCTAAAGTAGAATTTGTTCAATATTTAATGATAGCTTTTAATAAAGTCCTACTGTTCATTACCTAATAGCAATATAGAAATTTTAATCCGACACCTTCGATAATAACATCTAAATAATCAAATAAATAAACTTTCTCTTCTAATCCTCTAAAACGATAATTTTCAATAAAAACCAGTTTTCCTATTGGTCATTATATATCACTGTATTTGTAAAGAACACACACATAAGTGGTTCTATTTTTTTCCAAAATAATACCACACAGTGTATTATTATTCCGGGAACCTTGAGAATGAACTTCGTTGCATACAATAATTTTCTAGCTATAGTCTGTTTGGAAATGAAAGAGAGTAATAAAACCCCGAGATAATAACCGGCCATGGGCGTGGTAATATTTCGTTTCAGGTAATTATCGGGTCACACTAATGCTAACAGGTAATGGGTGTATATTAGTATATTTTACTGGATACATCATAGGGCAGGAGCCAGTGTACAGATCAATCCAGTCTTAGAGCTGAATATACGAAGACGTGCTAGTGCAGTAGAGTAAAATTCGACTTGTTGTTGTTTAGTGACTATTGTGCCAGTGGATATAATATTGTTTGGGTAAAATGTCGAGCTTATCAGATTACGTACCTGCTAAACGCGTGAAAAGATGTGGGCTGTCTCATAATGAGAAGATTATTATATTAAATGTATTTAATGCATTGAAACACCAAAATCCTACCAACAGTGTTGACGACATCGTGGAAAAGTGTTCCAAAATGACAGGGATTGGAAAATCGACTATCTACAGACTTTTAAAGGAAACAAATAATGGATAAGATACTGTAAATTCCGCAAAATTATCTACAGGGAGGTCAAAAGTCGTTATAGATGATTTCCTCAAAAATGTCATTCGCAGAAAAGTACACTTATTTTATTAAAAAAAAATACCAACGCTAAACTAAAATTTTAAGTGAACTTTCAGAGGACAACGATTTGCCAAAAATCAGTAGAAGCAAATTATGGGTCGTCTTACGAGAGTTGAACTTTTGCTGGGAAAAACAGAACAGGAAGTCAGTTCTTATCGATAAAGATGAAATTATTTGTTGGCGAAGATCCTACTTAAGATAAATTAGAAAATTCCGTGACGAAGTGAGGAATATTTATTATCTAGACGAAACATGGGTCAACGAGGGATATACTGTGACAAAGGTATGGCAAGATAAAAATGTAAAAATTTTCGACAAGCATTTTTGGATGGACTTTCAACAGGGTTCAAGGCACCTTCAGGTAAAGGGCGAAGATTAATAGTGACACATGTAGGTAGTGCCAGTGGTTTTGTAGATGGCGGTTTACTTTTATTTGAATCTAAAAATACAGGTGACTATCACGAAAAGATGAACGCAGATATTTTCGAAGAGTATTTTACACAGATGTTGGATCTTATTTCTCCGGGGTCTGTAATTGTCATGGATAATGCTAGTTACCATTCACGGCAGACCGAACGGACGCCTACTGCTTGGAGGAAAGCCGATATAATTCAATGGTTATCCGGAAAAAAAATTCTTTTGAAACAAATATGGTGAAAAAGGAACTTTTCTTAATAAAGATCAGAAAAAATATGTTATCGATGAAATGGCAACAAATCGCCAAATAACGGTACTACGGTTACCACCTTATCACTGTGAATCCACCCAATCGAATTAGTCTGGGCGCAGGTAAAAGGAGATGTAGGGCAAAATAATACTACGTTTAAATTAAGTGACGTGAAAATTTTGTTAAAAAATTCCTTGGAACGAGTAACTGCAGATAACTGGCAAAGATGTATACACCATGTACAAAAAGAAGAAGAGAAAATGTGGGAACTCGATAATTTAATTGACGTTACTGTGGAACCTATCGCTATCAATCTAGAGGACGAAGATAATTCATCAGAATATTCAGAGGATGAATTTTAATATACCTACTTTTTTATTTTCTTTATTGTACATTTATACAACACTACATTCACTCACCATAATTTGAATTTTCAAAAACATATATTTTTGTGTGGAATAAAAGTCTGTTCATTAAATTTAAATAAATATTTTGATAATAATATTAAATAATTTTATTTGAATTACTAAAAACCCTCTTAACCCGGTTATAATGCTCATATTTTGATATGCTGTTTTTATATTGTTTACTTAGGTCCGATCACATAAAGTTTTTTTAAAAGTACACCTCATCTATACCGATAATACATAATATAAAAATATTGAATATAAACACCAGTACTACATTTATTTACGATTTGCATACATAATAAGCTTTTATTACTCTCTTTCATTTCTAAACAGACTATAATGCTGTAATTATAGTGGAATAAAATCTGTTCTCAATATCGTTTTTTTTTAATATTAATTAATTAACTGAATTAAACCTTTAGCATCTTGTAGAGGAACAATTTGGACATCCAGTAGAGACGAACTTCTTAAAATCGAATTTTCGATGTTTCGGACTTTATTTGACAATTATGTTTTTCGTATCATATATTGCGTTTGTAAATCAACGATTTTATCTATGCTCATAATTTTTTCACAACTTATATTAAAAAACTATAGCGCTATAGCTTTTCAAAAGGCAAATGCACAGATTTGCTGGTGCCGACCTTGCAACTAATTTTCTCGAAAAGGCTTTTAGTTATCAAAAATTGGTGTGTGCCTTATAGTTTTTTATATATATTGTGAAACAATTATGAACGATAAAATCGTTGATTTACAAAAGCGATATATGTTATTGTAAACATTGTCAAATAACGTCCGAATCATCGAAAATTCGATTTTAAATAGTTCATCCTTACCGAAAAAAGTTATAGAAATCCTTTTCAAATGCCCAACTTCTCCCTCTACAATATGTTAAACGTTTTATTTGGTTATACCTAATAAATCTACCAGAAATAAACGAGGTAGCGAAGCGATTTTACTCGACTATTATGTAAATTGAGCACCGATATAAAAGTCCATATATACCCATAAGACCCAACCATGAAAATGTGGTGTCAGTTTTTATCTCAATGTGACGTTTTAAATGCTTATGGTACTAACTTGTTAATACATTCGATAATGGGAAACTATTACAGATTATAAAATCATTTTTTAAATAGCTTTTTATATAATAAAGTTTTTTACGCTTTCTAACAATGAATTTATAATTTCATGTAGAAGTAGGTAGCTGTAGATATTTTTCACTAAGCAATGTGCAGTCTGAGCATATATTGTGCCTCAAGCGGCAAAAAGGACTGCAATATATGTGACTTGCTACTCTTGTAAAGATTTTTTACGGCCTTGTATCTGAATATCTTATTCCATGTATTTTGAAATCCTGTTTCATCACTAAAAAAATACAAGGATGTCATAGTACCACAACACGCTTGCAGATATCAAATAAAAATACAGTGCCTGTGTCTTTATATCAAATCCTCTTTAAGAGTGATTTTCTTCATTTTTATAACAGTGTGTCCTAGTCAGGACGTGGCGCTTCATTTTTTCATCAAACTTCAGAAAATCTCAAACCATACACAGGGCAAAAAGACATAGCCATGTTACTAGGTCTGAACACTGAAAAGTAAGTGGGGTGTGCTTAATAAACTTAAACTCATTTTTGAGATATAGGGCTTGTAAGAAAATTTAACAAAATCAAATTTTGGATGTATTTTTTAAAGACCAATGAATTTGATTAATATAAGTATGTCAGTAAAATTTGATTGTCTAAAATTATCTTGCATTGCATTTCAAATAATCGATGTACAGGATGTCTTAATCTACAGGTAATTGTACCAAATTCTCATAACTTCGCCCTCTCACAGCGCGTACAAATTATGAAATGTATTAATTAATGTAACCGAATATGTGTAACCCAGACTGTATCATATTATTTTGAGTATTTTGGTCTCAACAAGACGTATCACACTGTACATTAAACTATCACATTATTTATTAAACTATGACTTTATCGATCTAGATCTGGACAGGGCACAAACATTTTTACCAAAAGTGAAACATTAAGGTGTTTTTTCATGGACCCGTAATTTGTGGCTGTTTACACGAATTTCACAGTTTTTTTTTATATAATTTATTCACTTAATTTGTTTATTTAGAAAATTTTTACCCAACAGAAACTCTATTTACAGAATACCATGTGAATGGTGGTGACATAAAATAATATGGCAATAAAATAATACAGATAAGAGTATGACAAAAACAATAATAGTAACGATAATATGCAACAATGCTGTCAGATTACTTACATTTAGATCACAAGTAGACAATTAATTAAAACAACTCAATATAGAATAACGTAATGCAATGTTGATGGCGGGAATGTCTCATCTTTCAGTAAATTTCTCGAAACAGTAGTTGAAATATTCTCTATTATCAATATATGTTGGTTAAGTAAATTAGACTTGTTCACTCCATCCACACTCTACCATCGCAGTCAAAGACAGTACAGTTGGCGAAATTTGCTAAAAGTTGAGACATACCCGTCATTAAATAATGGAAATCCAAAAGTAGAATATTGTCGAAAATATCCACGAATTTCGTATTCATGGGGACAAGGCCTTATTTTGGCTTTACTATACACATTTATTATATATATAAACTATAGCCCAAAACGGCTTCGTTACGATTATACAGCGTGTCAAAATTTAATGGAAAAAAAGACACAAACTTAAATTTCATTAAAACCATTGTACAGTATATGCGCCAAAAGTATAGAATAAATTCAATAAAAACGAAACAATTATTTTTTGGGAAAAATCTTCAAACAGGTCGATTTTTAAATTAAAAAATACATTTTTTAGCGTAAAATGCGATTTTCAAATGTCATTTGTTTTCGAGTAATGAAGTCATCGATTTTTTTTTAAATGGCAACACCATATTTTTTTCCTTGATTATGAAAGATCGTTTAATTCTCTATTAGACAGTACTAAAATTTTGCCCTCTTACATAGGAAAGTTTTCGAGTAATTGATGATTGAATGTTAGAAAACGTAAATTTTATCCATAAAAAAGTAACAATTCTGAGGTATGTAAAATAAAATACAATTGATTAAATTTTATACTTAAATTAAATGTTCGAATTGTCATCCACCAACTTCTTGACAATGCGCAAGTCTCTGAAGAAATTCTTCTTGCACATTATGAATGATTTCTGGGGTAACTCTGCGTATTTCGTCCCGAATGCGATTTTGAAGTTCTTCTAAATTACGTGGTTTATTAATGTACACTTTTGACTATAAGTATCCCCATAAAGAATAGTCAAGAGGTGTAAGATCTGGCGATCTTGCAGGCCATTCTATCGGTCCGCGTCTGCCGATCCACCTCCCAGGAAAACAGTTGTCCAAAAAGAACTATGGAATTCGAAAAACTAAACTTGATAACGTTTTTGCTTTATTTTAATTGATTTACGTTTTCTAACATTCAATCGTCATTTACTCGAAAACTTTCCTATGTAAGAGGGCAAAATTGTGGTACTGTCTGATAGAGAATTAAACGATCTTTCAGAATCAAGGAAAAAAAATATGGTGTTGCCATTAAAAAAAAAATCGATGACGTCATTACTCGAAAACAAATGACATTTGAAAATCGCATTTTACGCTAAAATATGTATTTTTTAAATTAAAAATCGACCTGTTCGAGGATTTTTCCCAAAAAATAATTGTTTCGTTTTTATTTAATTTATTCCATACTTTTGGCGCATACTGTATATATTATAATGAAATTTTAGTGGTGACGATAGCTATGGAAGGCGCATACTTTGCAATGCAAGGTGATTTTTTAGTCTTAGTGACGCGCGTAGCGGAATGCCACTGAACTTTTTTGAAGAATTAAATGGTACGCAACTGACTTTTCTTAAAATATTATTTTTTTAAATTCTCTGTTCAAGTCTGAAATAAATAGTTCCCTCAACCTTTTATTGTACAATGCACCGTATTCGAATAAAATAATAAAAACTGTTTCAATGCACGTCACTATCAATAAGGTAGTATTACTAATACTATCGATTCGGTGTTTCTATAACAAAGTGTTGTATGGACAATTAGGATTTGTTTTATAAACAAGATGATAATTTTTATTTAAAAAAAATATTTGCAAGTGAAGATACTTATACTTAAAAAGAGGAAATTTTACAAAAATAACGAAAAAAATCATTCAAATAAATATTTTTCAATTAATAATTAAACATCATTGGGTCGGTCAGTGGTCGCGCGGTTTAAGGCGTCAGTACTTGAATCGAGGTGACTAGATCGGTGTTGGTTCGAGCCCAGCTGCCGGTAGACCGTATATAAGCTATATTCGTGGAGAGGTTTGACGCCCTCTCTGCGGGTATGGTAGGGTGGAAGAATGTTGGCTTGGGTCAATGTTGATACCGTTTGATATTTGACTACTCCCCTAATTAATGAGGTTTTCCAGGTTTCCCTCATTCCTGCACTGAATAGTGGTTATGGCCTACCAACGTAAGTCGTTCCTGGGCGCAAATGCTGCCTGCTTAATAATAATATGCCGCCCCCTCTCCCGCACAAGTCTCCGACTTCTGGGCTAATCCCTGTGATTAGAATGAGGGGTAGAGATATTATTATTATTATTATTATTATTATTATCATAAAAATTGCTCGAAATTGTCTCCATTACTTCTGATGCACGCTTCTGAGCGCCTAATTATCAAATTAGCCACGTTAAATTCTTGTAAAATTTGCCTTATCTTCAGCATTGCCTCATCAAACTTTCCCTGTCATTAATTTCATCGCGGTACACCAGTTGTTTCATGCAGCCCCAAAGATAAAAATTTAGACACGATAGATCTAGTAAGCGAGATGGCCATGCAATAGGTCCACCTCGTCCCATCCATCTTCCTGGATAATTTGTATATAGCCAATTGCGCACGTTTCTTCCATAGTGCGCTGGAGCTCCGTCCATTTGCACAATCATATTTTGCCTTACATTTAGTGGTACATCTTCAAGAAGAGTATTTAATTCATTTTGTAAAAATAATAAATAGTTGTCGACCTTTAGGCGTTCGGGGAAAACAAATGGCCCAATTAACTAGTTGTTGACAATAATATCTGCCCATAAATTTACCGAAAATCTGTGTTGAAAGTCATGCCTTCTTATTATATGAGGATTTTCGTATCTCCAATAATGCCAGTTACGATAATTGAAAATTCCATTTCTTGTAAATTGACATTGGTCAGTCCATAGAACGGTATTTAATATAGCTTGATTATCTAACATCCTATTACAAAAAGCAACACGAGGAGCAAAATCTCTTCCTTGTAAAGTTTGGACTTTTTGATAGTTAAAAGGATGATGTCCTTGTTCTCTTAAAATGCGTCAGACTCGAGTTTTAGGAACCTCCGAATTTCTTGCAATTTATCGAATACTCACATTGGGATTATTTTCAATTTGAGCAAGGACTATTTCTTCATCGTTCATCCTTGATCGAGGTCTTCCAATCGCTGGTATGTTGTCCACATTTTCCCATAAATATTGGTGAATTCTAGTAAAAACAGAGCGATCTGGAATTCGTCTATTTGAGTAGCGGCGTCGATATTCTGCTACAGCTCGTCTTCAATTTTCATTGAAAAACCCGTAAATAAAATGCATGTCAACATATTCCTTGCTTTCAAACGTATATTTTAGCATTTTTGAATAGGTATAATTTTTTTGTTTCGCGGTGGCAGTAACAAATAGTTTATACTTATAACTAAGCGACGCATCTTTTTTGTTTTATCACGGCTAAATTATACAAAACGCCACATTGTTTCATTGATAGTACTTTGCTGTGCATTAAAACAGTTTTTATTATTTTATTCGAATACGGTGCGTTGTATAATAATAGGTTGAGGAAACTATTTACTTCAGAATTGAATGAGATAAAAAAAATATTTCAAGAAAAGTCAACCATTTTATTCTTCAAAAAAGTTCAGTGGCATTCCGCTACACGCGCCACTGATAAGACTAAAAAATCACTTTCCATTGCAAAGTATGCGCCTTCCATGGTTGTCGACAGCTCTAAAATTTCATAATAATATCTACAACGGTTTTGAAGAAGGTTTGTGTTTCTTTTTTGTGGGCTGCCAGATTGCCCGACTATGTTAAGTCACTGGTATACAGAAGGCCTGTGAATAACGTGGAAGAGCTGAGGCAACGAATTATTCACAGTTTTGCAATAATAAGAGCAAAAGAGAGCATATTCTTCAGGGTTCGTCGCAACTTTCTGAGAAGAATCAAAAGTCAAAGTCAAAAATATTTTATTCTTTAAGACATAAAAAATGTATAAGAAACGTCATAACTGTTACAAACCAAACTAACAAATATTCAAACATACACAATGTATAAAGACATATAATACCTATATAAAATATAATATAAAAAGAACACATAAGCAATATAGTTAATGTCCGAATAAGTATAAAAGTCTGCGGTACTATATATAAGCACTTTTCAACAAGACATAATTTTAGACATAAAAAATGTAATAAGAAACGTCATAACTGTTACAAACAGACTAACAAATATTCAAACATACAAAATGTATAAAAACATATAATACCTATATAATACATAATATAAAAAGAACACATAAGCAATATAGTTAATGTCCGACTAAGTATAAAAGTCTGCGGTACTATACAGAGTTAACTATGACTAAGTACAAAAAATTTAACCACGTGCACAGGGAAGCCTAAAAGACAATAAAAAAATTATTCCAGAATTTTAGCTCGATATTTAAAAAATGGGGCAAAACCCTTTCCTACGGAAAGTTGGCGCCTATGATAAGAACCGATTGAGATGGCTTAGATCCATAGATAAAACTTACAATGTCAACAATATCTACTACCATCATCGTTTTTTGCAGCATTTCTAAATGTAGAAACGAAAATTAACATTCTTATTAGTAATAATACCTGATAAATAGGTAACAGTTAATCCACTTAGCTCCAGTATTTTGTATTCGTTTTCCATTGTTTCGTTATAAACTGGTAGAACCGTTGAGTGAATAAGTATTATTCACTCAACGGTAGAACTACATATTCGCTCATTACAGCCACTCACTACCGATAAAAGACACTTCCCGTAGGTACAATTTGATAAAATGCCTATTTATTATAACAAAATCGAACGAGAGGAATAGATAATAGACGTTTTAATGTAACCGCGGCACGCGGCAGTCTTGTCCCATAACCTAGAAAACCAAACCGGCGAACTATATTGTGGGAAAGTATCTGCAACCAACACAAATGTCTTTATTTAATAACAATAAAACGTTTAAAAATTAAAATAAGGCACTAAAAACTGAAGAAGAACACAAAATTACAACGTAAACACAGGAATTCAATTATGACATGACAGCGATACTGACTGATGAGCGACAGTTGAATGCTTGTAGAGTATGCAACCAACAAGCAAGTTAACATTGACGGAGTTAAATAATATCGAAAAAACATTTTTTTTGGCTTTATAAATAAGTTTGGAATTTTTTTAAAAGGTTATTCCGCTAATAATTATTTTTCCCTATCCCCTCCTAAAATATTTGTACTAAGTCATAGTTAACCCTGTATAAGCACTTTTCAACAAGATATAATTTTAAATTGAGTTTAAAGGCATTTACATTTTTAATAATTTTTATATTTTCTGAAAGCTTGTTGAACATTTTAGCACCAATCTGGCTTGGAGCTTTAAAATAAATATTTACTCTATAGTAAGGAACATGCAAATCATTCCTTGCTCTAGTATTATTATTATGGACATCACAATTAGCTAAAAACTTAGATTTATTGTTAAACACAAACAAATATATTTCAAACACATAAAGGCTATAAAGGGTTAAAAGTTTATATTTTCTGAATAGTCCCCGACATGAATGTCTACTAGGGACATCAGCAATGCAACGTAAAATTCTCTTCGGCGCCACAAAAACATCACGTGAGAGAGTGGAGTCGCCCCAAAAAGCAATTCCATACCTTAGTCGGCTTTCTACTTGCGCATAATACAGTTTTAGTAAATGGTCAGTGCCAAGCACATTTCTAATGTTATAAAAAAGGTAATAAAGAGATGCCAATTTAGATGCTAAAAATTCACAATGTCTTTTCCAGTTTAAATGCGAGTCAAGATATAGACCCAAAAACTTACAGCAATCATCATGAATAAGAACCTTTAGTATCACTATTAACAGAAAGCTCCAAATCAAGTGGTTTCCGCGGGGTATGAAACCTAACAAACTGAGTGAATGAATGAATTTGTGTGTTGAAACGGAAGCACATTTCGAGAACTTATTATAAGAGCATAGGCTAAATAAAAATGTTACTTAATAATGTAGTTAGTGAATAAATTTTATATTGATGAGTTGAATATCATTTTAAAATAGCGTTGACACATGAAAATGTTTGAAGTCGTTTTTCTCAGGAACGGTTCATTTTATTGTATCGCAACAAGAGATATTTTTTAAAATATTTTTTGATAATCTTTAACATGGTGCTGTTCAAATTTATAAAGCGGTGAAAACATAAAAGTTGTGGACCATAGATCGGAGATGTGTAGATCATAATATATTATTAAGAGATTTATTACGATATGGTATACGGGGCACGTGCAATGATCTTATAAAATCATATTTGGCAAGCAGGAAACAGTTTGTTAACTTCCTTGGATGTAACTCTAATGTTTTACATATTACCGCTGGCATTCCTCAGGGAAGCGTTTTGGGCCCTCTCTTGTTTATACTGTATACAAATGACTTACAGAATTATATTTCAAACTCTTTTACGGCATTTGCAGATAATATATCTGTTACTGTAAGCGGTAATAATCTTGAAGATGTAATTAGATCCCTAAATAATGATTTGAACATAATTTCATATTACTTTTACAACAAAAAACTTATTCTAAATCAGAATAAAATATTGTCGTTACACTTTCATCCTATTGGAGCACATTATAACGCCAGTATACTTATAAAACACAAAGGTAAGTCTATTGAACAGGTTATTACACACAAATTATTAGGTATTCATTTGGATATGTTATTAAATTGGAAGAGTCATATATCCTATATATGTAACAAATGTGCAAGTACCTGTTACGCTCTGAAACGATTGCGTCATATTGCTGGTAGTTGTACTTTAAGAACGTATTATTTTTCAAATTTTGAATCAATCATTAGATATGGCATTATTTTTTGGGGAAACTCTGTATAGTCGCAAAGGGTATTCAGATTGCAAAAGAGGGCAATTCCTTGTATGTTTGCTTTAAAAATTAGACAATCCTGCAAACAAAAATTTATTAAACAAAAAATTTTGACGTTACCGTCACTTTATATTCTGGAAATATTAAAATTTGTTAAAATACACTTCAATGCTTTTAACCTGTTAAACCAAAGTCATAACTATGAAACACGGCTTGGTGGGAATTTGCAACATGAAGTTCACAGGCTTGAACTATATAAATCTGATCCGTATTATATGGGAACGGTATTGTAAAATAAGTTAGATCCAGCTCTAAAAAATGTTGAGAGTGTAAAATTGTTCTTGACTAAGTTAAAAAAGTTTTTAGTATTAAATGCTTTTTATTGTGTGGAAGAATTTTTATCACAATGACTTATAAATTTATATTATTATTTTTATTTTAGTCGTTTCTTCATATGTGTGTGTTTACAAGGGGTACTTGATACTTTCTATAGTTATTGCATAGTTGTGTACATTTGTTAGGCAGTTTTATTAGATACTGTAGACTAGGTTTTAGGTTAGGATATATATGTATTTATATTTTTTATGACTTGTCCTATATCATTATATATGATCAAATGGATTAATAAATGTATGATTATGATTAAGGTCAGGTTAATAGGCCCTTTGGCACTGGAGTATTTGCATCATAAATCTACAAGGGCACTAGCAATACTTAGGAAAGACTTGGAAAAAAATCACAAATAAAAAAGTAATTTGAGAAAAATTAAAAAAAAATTCTTTTGACATCCTGAATCTCCGTGAATATTGAGTTTTCGAAAAATTTTTATAGGACTTTGTGACCGTAATTTTTTGTGAGGAATCATCTCCTGAAGTCTTGACGCATAATGTCCGGACACCCTGTATATAGAATTTGTTAGGTTTGCTTCCTAATTTTTTGAATCCCTCATTTTTGATAGCACATCCTACGTAAAACATATATAATTGTTCAAATCACTTTCCAACTTCAATCCGGATATTTTAATTGATCACAACATCCAGACAATAGCGATAATAATTAATATTTTCAATCATCCAAGCCTAGCATGTACGATATGCTCATATAAGGACCCCCTGAAGCGCCCATTTCAAAAGCTCTAAAAGCTCAGCACGCGGACCGTGGTGGGGACCGCGGCAGTCCGTATAAGAAGAGAAGGCCGTGACTTTGAAAACAATTCGCGAATTGTGGAAAGTTCGACGGTAAACAATTGAAAGGGTAGTCAAGGGTTACTATGTTCGTGAGAATACGTGCTGTAGTTGTGCTGGGGTTGGCATACCATGCGACCTGTGGACCGGTCTTCGAGGGTAACCCTTTCTTGCAAGGTGAGACAATTTTTTTTTACAAATTATTCTCAAGTATATTAATATTTAGTTTTAATTTATTTATGAATGTTTAGTTTTAATATTTCTCTGCTGTATAACGAGACTGGTCACTTCAGATGGATAAAATTTAAAATACAGCGTTGATGTTTAAATTTGGATAATATTCCCTACAAGACCAATTTAGATTTTTTTAAGGACAACGTTTTTATACACAGGATTCAACGAGTTCATAGCTGTTAGAGAGAGTCTAAAAAACTCTAAACAAGTTAAAAAAATATCTCTTCACTCTATTTTTTCGAAAACTGCGATAAAATAAAACATTGGTATTATGTGCGTCAATTTAATTTATGTTTAAATACCTTTGAACCGTATTTGAATCAAGACGGTTTAGGCGGGGTGACTATCATAACGATAGCAACCTAATAAAAAATAAAAATTAGTTGTTTGAAAAAGTAGTGTTAGAATTATATATTGTAATTCATATTCTAAAAGTGTTTATTTCAAAATGAGCTCGGAAAGTGAAGACGAACATTTATCAGCGAAAGTATTGGAAGCTGCACAAAGTGCTATTTCACAATTACTCCTCAAAAAACCGTCGACTTTACGAGATTGCCTACAACAAAGTCAGAGGATGGTGTAGTTCGAACAAAATTCAAAAAGTGCTCGAAGCGGTATCACTGGCACATTTCGAACATAAAATCAAAACCATCGACTGAATGCCAAAGAAAATAATTTAACTCACTGTAATATCGGCACTTTCAATGTACATGTAGTATGCAAAATAAATTATAATCGTCCTGTTTATAGGTAATAGCTGTTTTGTATTAAAATGTCATATTACCCAAAATGTGTATTGTTCAATTAATAAAATCATAAATAAATTTCGAAAAAATCAAAGATTATTTTGACATTTGTTTTATGTTCTATAACGAAAAAGACTTTGACGTTCTAGAACAAAAAAAGTAATTCACAGCTAGATGACAAAAAAAACTCAATCTATTGTCGGAAGCTATTTATTTGTGGCATAATTTTAGTTTTTCTTTAGTTTTATTGGGTTTTGAAAAAAATAAAGATGAATTAAATAAGCCCTTGCGCCAAACGGATCAGTCAAGGGTTATTTTTGAAACTAAGTTTGCCTAACCAAAAAATCTCACACTGAAATAACAAAAATCACATTATTATCGCGCACTTCCGTATTTTTTTGACTCTTCGAAAAACTCTCTGTTTTCGTTCTCAAAATAGTAAAGGTATTAAACTTATGTGAAAACATATATGTACCCTTGACTGATCCGTTTGGCGCAAGGGTTTATTTAATTAATCTATATTTTTTTCAAAACCCAATAAAACTAAAGAAAAACTAAAATTATGCCACAAATAAATAGCTACCGACAATAGATTGAGTTTTTTTTGTCATCTAGCTGTGAATTACTTTTTTTCAGTGTGGCAAAAACCCAATAAAACTAAAGAAAATACTCACTTTGTCAACTGAAAATTTAACGAAAACGTCGAATTTTGATGACAGTTTTCAAAAAATATTTTTTTTTGCGCTAGAGACTGTAGACATATATACAAAATAGAAAATATGTCGCTTTTTATATGTTGTTTATATATTAACTTGGAGTTCGACAGGTTCTAAATATTTTTATAGGAAAGTTATACAAAAAGATAGTTTCATTAAATTAAAATTTAGGGCTTTTAAGGGATATAAAACAATGCTGCGTTGCCAAATTTGGAGAAAAAATAACTAGTATGATTTTTGAAAAATCAGATCTGAAACAGTCAAAGCAGGCCATGAATTTAGAGTTCACGGTTTTAGCTACAACTGTAACCAATAAATTGACCAATTTATTGTAACTCATCAAAAGATAGATAAAAACTAGATTTAAAACAAAGTATTTCTGCAGTTTTACCTGACATTGAACATTATATTGAAATTAGTACTTGCTTCAGTGTCCATATTTAGCATTCAAGCCTGTCTCATTGTATTTATGTTCTTTGGGATCTTTATTATTCTGCAGGTGATACATAGTGATTCGTAAATACTAGTAAAAGCATAATACATAATAAGGATACATAATGGATACATAATAAGATTGAACAATTATTTCACCTATACATTTTCGATTTTTCACATTCAATTTTTTGTGCTATATGGCCTCTTAAAATTGGATCTAATATTTTGTTTTTTTTTTTCAAATATGTCCCGATATGTACTTGTCGATAGTCTATCTGGACATAACTAATATACTTAACAGTTTTATCAAATAACAGAAAGGGCGTTAGTTATCCGTTATGTTCATTTTTTTTACATTTTTTCTTTTTCAAACATTTTTTTAATTTATCAAAATCCTTACCCAAAAATAATATATCAGCAACGCGTAGTAACATTTGACATCTGTCAGTCTATCTGTCTGAAGTATTTTTACAGCCATTTTCAAACTAGTCAATGGTAGTTCTACAACTTTATATATGTACATATAGTTACGCAATTATTTTTATTGACAACGTAATTTTTGACAGTTTGCCACGTTAAAAACAATAATTTTTTGTAATATATAGTGCAAATATTTAGTGTAGTATATAGTTTTATATGAAAATATAATGAATTATTCATTTGTTCGTATGATGTAAGTTGTTTGAATTCTTGCCGCAACTATAGCGACGTTTTCTAATGAACTAACCTTTAAATGAAAAAAGTGCTCTGTTGTCAAATTGTGCTTTAAATCTGCTTAATGACAAAGTTAGAACAGAAAATGAGTAATACAATATTTTTAAAAATCTAATTTTATCAAAATTGGTTATTGGCTCAACAAAAAAAAAATTTTCTTGATAACAATAAATACAGATCAAATAATTCCTCAAATTTATAGTAATCATTCTGTAGATGAAGTAAAGTAGGATACACGTATAGGTATTATTTTTATTTTATATAAATTACTTTTATAAATATTGTCCAGCAGAAAGGCTATATTTCGAGGTTATACAAGACGTACTCCCTCACTTTAGGATTTGAATGAACTTTACCAAGCTGGTTTTAGTTGAAATGCCTGCATTTTATTGGTAGGAATAAAACTGGACAATATAAAGACTAATAATACAATAAAATCTCATGCGCAATTTTTTAGAAATGGAAATAACATGAGGGCGTAAGATATAACTCGAAGGTCGTTCGTTGACACCTACAAAAGTAGAAATTACAGAACTCTTGTTACTTAAACTCACATTTCAAAATCTTCCCTTTATGTTTCATGCTGAGTTATGAAAAGTATTACTCAGTGAAATTACAGGAAATAACTATAAAACAATTACTCACTATCCACTGTATAAGGCATGCTAAAAATCATGTTACACTTTTCTGTGGTTAACATTTCCAATTACCACAAAATAATCTAACCATCTTTGTCTGAAAAATGTGAAATTTATGGTAATCCACTTTTGTCTCCTACCTACGTATGTTTTTTTACAGTAATATAAATGACGTATTTGTTAATTGTTACCTAAAACACGTCTTCTCTATCTAAAATATTCATGGAACTTTTGGAAATAACACAATAACAAATGAGACGCGGCAAGGTTTTTCTTAGGGTCATGGTTTGCTTGATAAAATAAATTAGCAGCAGATTTTTGATGAAATAAAAAAGCATGTATTAAAGTGGTTTTATATTTTTATTGCACCAGAAAGGTGTTTTTTATATTGATTGATGCAACTGAAAAGATTGAAGGCTCTGAAGAGTATTATTTTTATTAAAAAGAGATATCTGTTTTATCAAATATCCTTGAATAAAACAGATAAGAACTCAAATGCAATAGATTTGAATATACTGTATATTCAAATATGTCCTAAAACACTCCCTCAGTCAAATTGTAGAATTGCAGTTAAATGCTTTTTGTATATAGAGCTCTCTTCGATGTAGGTACTTAACAAAATTAAGTTTCGTATTCTCTGGCATCTGATGAAGTAATAAAAATTTAAATTCGCAGAAATGTGACGTATTTATTCCCTAGCAAGATTTGTTTGGCTCATTTTTTAAAGTGTATTATAGTCACATTCTATTGCTCTCACCCTGTATACTGATTTGTCGCCTCCACACACATATTTATTATCTACTCTATGTACCTCGAAAATTTAGGATTTATTAAAAAAATTAAAACAAAATGTTAAAATGCAAAAATATTGTTTAGAATGATTATGTTAAGGATGTTGAGTATGAGTTTCATGATTTTATTATTTATTTATTTTTTGTATTTAGAATTAAATCGAGACATTTTATCAATAGTTTGTTTTTTCCACTGCCACTTTAAAAAAAATAAGCTGATAATTTTGCGAATATCTAATATTTGCAGTTTTATGCACACACTGACCTTTTAGAAACTCTCCCAACCAAAATATCTACATTAAATAGGCTACAGAAAAAGTTATACGCTGACATAAAAAATTCAGTTTTGTTAGAGGAAGCTACTAGTGGTTAATTTATTTTTTCTTTTTGATTTAGTATTGAAATCTCACCTGATTGCAAACATTTGTATGCATTCTATAGCAATGTCAGCAAATATTTATTTTAACTTCAAATAAGTGACTTTTTAGTCGCTACTAAATGATTTCTTTGCTATGTACATATAGTTTCATTAACTATACCGCAGGACAGATAGAAGTGATAAAAAATATTTACCTATCCAATGTAAAAATAAATTATATTGTTTTAGCAAAACGCCGCCAAAAAATTAACGTTAATTACTGCAATGCACTAAATATTCACTCTCCTTTAACTAATGGTGTGTACTCTATCTTAGGACAGAATATTAGGACAGAATTTGTCCTGTCCATTTCTACTTGTTCTGCAGGACTACTTTCTGTAACACTACCATTTTTGGAAAATTCTGCGGAAGATCCAGAACACCTACTAGTTGAAGGCATATTAGTGCCAATAATTTTTGTTGCTATTTCTACTTTGTAGGATACTGAATTTTCAATATAGCCTTCAGCAACAGTGGTTGATTTTCAACCACCACCGGTTAAAATTAGTTATGCCTGATACAGCGTGGACTAATAAAGTAGCAAAAGAACGCTGAAAACAGTGCCCGGTAATTTAAGAAAGTTTGATATTTTGTACGGAATTTGACCCAACGTATTTTTCTCAGCCACTTGCTTGGAGCATTTATTATTGTTATAATATACAAAAAAAAAAAAACGATCATATCCAAATATCTTAGTGAGTTGTTTGTATCGTTATCAATTATACTAAATATGCGCTGTGTTGCATTGGATTCTTTTATCGTTACTAGCAAAGTTTTATTTAAATTCTGAAGATCATCATTGTTATGTTATATAACTCTTCTCTATGACCTAATTAAAAAAATAATGTTGGTATATTTTATTTTACATTTGAAGATGACAACTTGCCTTCATCATAATCAAATATTTCATCGGTGACATATCTCAGAAAAGTATCGATTTCTCTAGTCAATATTCTCGACTTCTTTGTAACCATCATTTTTTTCTTTTTAAGAACGTTATTAATCTTAAATATTTGCTAATGTAGATGTTATGGAACATGAAATAATACGACTACAAAGAGGACGGCTTACAGTTCTCACACTTTTCCAAAACAATTTGCTAGGAGCACATTTTCAATGTGTTTTACGTTTTTAAATGAAAATCATTTAACAAAATCTTCATAAGTTTTGTTTTGTTGTAAAGTTGTTTTTATTTTCCCGGCAACAGGAATCCTTTTGCTTCCTCCGTCGCTTTAAAAATTTCAAATGTACTCGGAATGTCTTCTGTACTACTAACACTATCAAAATTCATATTTTATCAGTTATATATGAAAAAATTATGTGCGTGAACTTACCCGCCCATTTTTTGATAAATTAGAAAATAAAGGTTGTGCTGAATTGTGCCGAATTTGTGCTACATTATGCCGTAAAAGTTTAAAGAAAAATAATAGCCATTTTCCTACTAAATGAAAAAATCGTGTTTTCCACGTAGCCCCCCTTCGCAAAAATCGTTTCTTTCTTTAATGTGCTGAATTGTGCTAGTTGTTCCGAACATTGTGCCGTTTAAAGAAATTTGATATCTGCCTCCGTTCTCCGGAAAAACTGGAATTTTCCAGTCCCCATTTTACTACAATCCATTTTTTTCGATGTGCTGAATTGTGCTAGTTGTTCCGAACATTGTGCCGTTTAAAAAAAATTGACATCTGCGATTTAATTTTTGAAAATAATGAGGAGCCAAGTTCACACTTAAGTTTTTTCCGGATTTTCCGAAGAATGGAAATAGACATGAAATTTTTTTGAACGACACAGCGTTGGACATAACTAGCACAATCGCGTTTCTTAATTTTCTGGCAAAATGGAAGGCACAGTAAGGTCATGTCAAAATTTCCGGATTTTCCAGAGAACGGACATAGATGATATCAATTTTTTTTAAACGGCACAATGGTGGGAGCAATTAGCACAATTCAGCACATTAAAGAAAAATACGATTTTTGCGAAGTGGGGGGCTACGTGGAAAATACGACTTTTTCATGTTCAATACTCGTGCTTCATAATGTGTTTAATACCCTAAGCGTGTATCTTCACTTAAAAGGGTAATTAACACTCTTGATTTATAATAACTGCTTTATTATGTTTAATACATATTATAATACATCTTAGCAAAACTTTATAACTGGTCGATTTCCCTCGGTGTAACATAAATGTGAAAGATTTCAGAAACTGACAATACATTTTGTCCGAGCATTTCTCATTTAAAATTCCACGGATGCCTACTATTTTTTCCAACAACGGTAACTCTTGTTACGCCTAGAACATAATTTCTGCCTCCGTGTATCCCAAAAGAACAATACTTTCATGCAAATTATTAACAACTCAATTTGCATTCACTGAGTGGGAGGACTCGGGATCACTTAACAGTAATTATGAAAATTGTGGACTAAGCTAGTACGCGGCGAAGTTACCCTCCCACGCAGCCTCAAACGGTACAAGATCCCTAAAAGGACTGGCGTGGACGATAAAAATTTAAGAGATCTGCTATCTTGGACCCTAGCCCACTGATACAGACCTGGAAGGCAGTAGCCAGGTCATTCGCTTTTTTCACAGCAACGATGAAGGAAATAAAACGATTTGCCAGTTTATAAACAGATACATATTCAAAACATGTGTAGTTATACCGATCAGGTTTGACGACAATCACGTTTTGCCATTCTTTGTTGTGATGAGTAGCTTTTATGAAATAATAAAAAGAAACAACAACAAAATGTCATTAATGTATTTTTGATGATTCATTTATTTCACTTAAATTGATGCCTTGTTTTGATATAAACTGTGATAAAGTTTTATTATTTGTTTAGTTATTTTTTTTTGTTTTGGAAATTTATGACGTAAAATTTATTTTCAACATTATGATATTAAATTACTGCCATTCATAGTCGGTTATTTATTTATTTTATTTATTTATTTGGGATACGAACAGGCTAAAACCTCAAAAGAGTAACCACAGCTGCAATAAGAAACAATATGTTACTACAAGAGTATTACTAGATTAACAGTATATTAATAATTAATACGTTTAATTTTATGCTTAAGGCCGCCGTATTTCTTGCCGTAAAATGATCAAATTTGTGGTGTTTTTAGATACAAAAAAAAATAAAACGCCTAGAACAAGAGTAATACAAAAAAAATTCTTGATGTTTTGTTTATCCACTTTTACTATTTAAATTCTCCTTAAATAAAATAATAACTTTTAAAAAGTGAATGTAAGATACACATTATTTTGCTATTCGAATCCCACATTTTAACAATTATTTTCACATACTTAAATAAAAGTCAATAATTTTATATGCAGAACTTAGTAAGTTTATATTATAATAACATTTACATCTACAGTTAAATTGAAAAAATACGTATTTCTGTATCTAAATATTCGTTGATTAGATTTCTTAACATTAAGAACACTCTTTAAATAATACTTTTGACAATGATTTTCACAAACATCAGTTTGTTTTTTTTGAGAGCCGTCCGACAGTGCCCCCGGAAGCACCACAGCCTATAGACTTATTGTGCATCTCTCGACGAGCACAAACATCCATGGTACTACAGTGGGATTCGAACCCACACCGACATAGCCGATCCAGACTGGTTCCACGAGCCACCTCGGCTATCCATCCCATTTTATCAATAAGAGTATCTCTATCTTAAATAAAATAATTGTATATTGATCCTTTGCTTTGACAAAAATCAAGATGCAGGAATGTATCTTTACTATTATCCCCCGTTCGCGAGTTGGCTCTACAAGGAAAGGGCGTTATCTGACAGCACACTCTGTATAGCCGGCAATAAATTTTATACGATTCAGCCGGGAACTTATCGTGTGGTGCCTGATATGATGAAGCACTCTTGGAACCCCGTGAATTGCATATTACAAGGGAATGCAGGCGCCTGTTGCATCCAGGCCGTTCACCTTTTTTTATGCGGCCGAAATAGCCGGGTGACTTTTATGTACGGATAAGATCGATAGGAATTTCGCTACCCGATTATCGCGGATGACACTAAATCATTCCGTGTGCTAAAAATAACCACTCCTGAGATATATTGCCGTGGTTTTGTAAGCCCAATAAAATTCCGTGAGAAATGAGGCGATTTGTCACAAAGTTTACATTCAGGTAAAATAACCCAAAGTGGAGATAAAGACTGATTAGTATGAGATTAAATTTATAGATCTCTGTCCCATCTTTCGAAAAATAATTATTGAAAAAATAAATTAATTCTTGTAGTCAGAGCCGTATCTAGGGCAGTTTTCGTCAGCGTACATTAGTTTAAATATCACTCCTATTCACCTCTTTTCACATTTCCAAGGAGTAATTAGTTTATTAAATATAACGTAAATATAACAAAAATATAATACAGACAAATATAAAAAAATATCTTTTAAAAAACAAAAAAAGACTGAATAAAACATAAAACTACACTCACAGAAATAACAAATTCTTTTTTTCCACGGTCGGGAGTAGAAATCAGTTTTTATGACATCAAAATTAAAACAGAAATAGTCGATTATTCCCAAGGGAGTATAATGCTCCCAAGGGAGTTTACATTATGGAAAACGTTTTTCATGCAAAAAAAAAAGATAATATTGAAATTATTTATTGACATTTAAATTAAATGTTACATTTGTACAATTTTCAAAATTAATATTAGAAGGAATATTACTTTCGCTTACATTTACAGTTTTTGTGATTGCGCTAGTAGTGGTACCTACTAAAACCTGATTAGCAATTTTGGTATTTTCAATGGAGTTCTCGACATAACCCTCAGCGACTATCGTTGATTTCCAACCAGCATGATGCTTTATTGTCGTGATATCCACACCAGCATCTGCCAGTAATGTCGCTGAAGATCTTCGTAAGCAGTGACCAGTATAACATGCAACATCAGGCAATTTTAAATACGAAGCTACTACACTCGGAATTTTTCCCATGGTATTCTTGCCAACTGGCTGCGAACTACATTTTCCTGCTTTGTAGTACAAAAAAAGGCGCTTATGCTTGACGTGGGGAGGACGAAGGGACAGGTATTTTCGAAACAATTCAAGCATATTTCCCACATCGGTAACCAGAAAGATTCGTGGAATCTTTGTCTTAGTGTTTGGAATTTTTACAATCAAGGAAGAGCCTACGTCCTCAATATCATCTACAGTTAAATTGACTAGTTCATCAGTTCGACAAGCTCCGGCAATCCCCAGAATTAATCCAGCCTATAAAAATCAAAATACTTAATAATTGAAATACTTAACAATAAAAGTAATCTTTGTCATCTGCACTTGATAGAAAACGGTCGATTTCACCCTTTGTCAATATTTTCGATTTTTTCGCTTGATATCCGTCACCGGTTCTTTTCAAAAATGCGATCAGCTTGGGGAATTTGCTTATATCTATGTTGTCGTAAATTATCAAGCATGACTTAACCATAGAATATTGCGCCCATAATGTGGAAGACTTGTAATTCTTTGCATTTTCACTGAAGTATGCCAACAAAACATTCTCGCTGTATACTTGAACATTTTTCTCGGCGCACCACTTTTTGAACCGATTGTAGGCTATATCGTATAAAGATCTTGACTTCGTAGACAGCAAATTGCTTATTGCAATATTTGCAGCCTCCACAATCTCTTCCGACTCACATTTATTCATTGTGCACTAAACAAACTTTAAACTAAACCAAACTAGCACCTTAATTTGATAATTCTTTTTGTTTGTTTATTTTGTAGTTATGACAATAACTCAACGACTACTAAATAAATGCTCAAATCCGAATACAATAATTCTGGTGCTACTTACTTCATAATGACAAAATAGGTGTTTTTAAGTTAATGAGACCGTGGAAAAAATAGTATATACCATTCGGGAGAGATGCTATTTTGTCCTCGATGTATTGTCAAATTGCACCTCTGCCAAAATAACGCATTTCTCTCCCTTATAGTATAATGTACTATTATACAAAGATAGTCACAAAAGGTACTCTTAACACAGCTACTTTTCTTGCTTTCGCATAAGAAAAATCGTATATAATATTTGATACGTCCAAATAATAACATATCTCGTTCAATGGTCATATACACATTAGATGGTCTTGTCATAAAGACAGGTTAGAGAGCAAAAATAGCTTGTCAGGTTTCCGGTTCTCTATCGGTACATAACCAAGTTCCGCAAGGTTCAGTACGTGGTCCCACAATTTTTGGCATCTAGTAATATTGTTTTTTTTTATATATTTTTAGGTATTAATAATATTGATATATATTAGCTTAAAATACCTTTCTAATATAGTAAAAAATAATATTATGTTATTACACTAATACATTACTTTGTTTTATATTTTAATATTGCATTATATTGCATTATATATATTGTAATATTACATTATGTTATTGTAAGTATATTGGTTAGCCAGTGTAAGTTAGAAGAAAGTTATAGAGAATCATACAAACCTCGTGAACTGGTAATAGTTTTAAAATCTGAAATAACTCCGAAACATATCTTCAACTCAAAATTTCATGCCTTTTCCAAAAATGTATATCGAAATTTTTTTTAAAATGTGTAAGTCTCTTTAAATTTAAATGGTTTTACTTTTTATTATTATATTATTTTAATTATCCTTCTATATTTACTATATTATTTATTTTGATATAATTTATATAAATTTAACTGACTTATAAAGGGTGCTATAGAATGACTGAATTAAGAAAATCTAAGGACAGGTTTGATTTGAAGGTGATTTAGAGCATGTTTTGATGTACAGGATAGCCATTTCCAGCATTTAATTTAAATTCTAATTCTAATTTTAATACACTCTGTTTCGTATACGATGGTGTAACGATTGGATGATACCATTAAACGCCGATAAGTGTGCTGTCCTTCAGATAGATAAGAAGAACCCTCTCCTTCAATATTCTCTTGAGAATACAGTTTTAAAATAGGTTACTCAACACAATGATCTTAGTGTCATTATAACAAACAACTTGTCATGGTCAGAACATATCGTATCAGAGTGTAAAAAGGCAAATTCTATGCTTTATTTAATGAAAAAGACTTTTCGTCCGCTAGTAATTTCATAACACTATATAAGTGCTACGTTAGGCCGTTATTGGAGGGAGTTTGTTAGTCCTGTGCGGAGTGATAATCGCATGAGAGACCAACATTTACTTGAGTCCATACTACGTCAAGCCACCCGTATAAAGCTCGGAAATGTGCGACAAAGACTACGTGAAGCCAATTTAACAAATTTTTTGGATAGAAAATTACTCGGAGGTCTGGTTATAACCATTAAGGGCTCTGTACATTATAATGTACAGAGCCCTTAGAAATTTATTTTTTTTTAAGTACTGATTAACGACTTGGAAGTCATTCAATGAAGCTGAAAAAGAACATTTTAAAGTCTTCCTATCAAATCGAATGTTTTCTAAATGGAATTATTTACCAGCCTTCAGTAATCAATGCGCCATCCGTTAATGTTGTCGATTTGACGCCTGGTTTAATAATTGATTTCACATCTGTACTAGACTGATTTATGTTATCGGTGTCAGACTTTTTCATATTTCATATCACATTCTTTAGGAACTGATAGTACTTGCATACAAAAAATGCACTGAAGATTATTACTGTTATTTGTGATTAAATAGCCTGACTCCTAACGGTCAGTATGAACTCGATGTTAGGTTGTTATTTAAATTTCTACGAAGACATATTTCACGTAATAAACCTTAACTTTCCTTGATTTACCGCACACCAGGACAAAATAACTACAATTATAATCAAAGAAACACTTGACAGTAACAATTAACTTCGCTAACCCTATTTACCGCTTTTCTGTCTATGAATCTCCACACTATTAACTATTAAGTCTGCTCATCCCGTTTAACTCTGGTCTGGTGTAGTAACGACTCGCTTGTGTATATTTTTGTTTTTAAAGGATATTTCTATATTTATTGCGGCAAAAATTGTCGTAGCGTAGCATGTTGGACTGTTATTGTTCTAAACACATTAAAAAAAGTCGTACGTTAAATACCTTTTTGACAAGAGTATACCGATTTTAAATGGGCCACACTGTATGTATGAAATAATATAATGACTCTTTGCTTTGACAAAGATCAAGATGTAGGAATATATATTTGCTATTCTCTCCCATTCGCGAGTTGGCTCTACAAGGAAAGGGCGTTATCTGACAGCACACTCTGTATAGCCGCCAATAAATTTTATACGATTCAGCCGGGAACTTATTGTCTTTACCAGCTTAAACATATTTTCTGTTCGTATTTTTTTGCCCGGCTAATAGATTTTATCTAAGTGGGTTGCTCTTTTAAATAATAATAGTAATAATAAATTTAAGACTAATATTTACAAACGCCAACTATTTTTATGTAAGTTTCTGAAGATTATTTCTGTATTGTAATGAATAATAAATTAATTTTTCTCTCGAAAACGGTACGGTAGAAAAAAAATCACGAACGCCACTGATGTTAGTATATTACAAGAGAAATGTATACATGTAAAAGTAGCCCTTCGCTATAAACTATTGTGTACCAAATTTCATTTGAATATCTCGATCGGTTGTCGAGACTATAGTGTTTAAGACAACCTGTATTTCAAAAACGAGGCATTTGCTGACCCATATTTAGTTAAAAAAATTTTCTTCTTTTTAAATATAGAATATGCCCCTAGATTTTCTTAACATTATTATGTAACACCTTGTATATTTTAATTTAAGATGATCTTTTCTACTCAATTATTTTTCAGTTCTTACAACTTCAAAACAACCACTCCCAACGCCGGACCAAAAAGCCAACCAAACCGACCTCTACGTAATTCTACCATTCAGTGGTCAGCAACTTCAACAGTCACCAGCGGTTCAAACTTCCGCGACATCTTCTCCTGCACCAACAAACCATGTGCACTCTTTTGACTGTTTTAACCGAACAAGTTCTCTACATGTCCAGTCGCAGAATCCCGTACTAAGCGTCCAACAGTTATCAAATTCGAATTCGGAAGCTGCTGGTGCAGCTCAAACAGTCGTAAATGCAAATAGTAAGTATTTGGATCATCAGTCAACGTAGCAGAAATTTAGTTTTATTGTTTTTAGCTCCAGAATTGAACAGAAGGTGTTTGAAATCCACTGGCCTCTTCTTGGGTACTTCTTGCAACAAATTTGTGAGCTGCCTGAATGGCACAGCAACAGAACTCAGCTGTCCGGAGGGTTTGGTATTTAATTCGGAGGGATTGTATTGCGATCGTCCCGAAAATGTGCAGTGCAATGGCCGAACTTCAGCAGGTAGAAATCAGAATGGGGTTTCTATGGGGCTTTATTATTACAACTCTTACCTTGGACAAACTGTAAATTAGTTGGCAATAAACTTCGGTGAAGGTTTATTTTTTGTATCTGTTCTTCAACTTTAAGGATTTTCATTACAAATTTATTTTGGTTTATCATTCAATTTATGCTTATTAATTTGTGCTGTATGAAATTTATTGTAAATTACTTCCTGATGAAATCATCAAGTGATTTCTCTTTCACACATGAATATGAACTATACAAATATTAGAGAAAATTTGTATAATATTACAGTTTACAGTAATGAAATTATTTTTTTATAAAGGCAGTAGATATTTTTAAAAAATGCACTTTATTTCTGTTTAGCATATAAAATTTATCATATGTTAGTTAATTCTTTGTCTCTCATGTATTCAATAAATACAGGGTGTTTCAAGAGGAAATGTACATACTTCAGTATGTTATTCTACGTCCAATTTTAAGCAAAAAAATTCCTATGTACTTAGTTTGTAAACGCTTCGTTTAGGATATACAGGATGTCAAATTTAAAAAAATTAATTACATTTTCTTTAATAACTTTCGACTACTTTTAGTTAAATTCATGAAATTTTGTATGCGGTGCTTTCTTGGGACGGGAAATTCAAATTTTATGGACGATTGGCTGTATCTCCTAGAGGGCGCCACAAGCGACCATTAGGATCCTTTTAAACCGCTTCAATGTTTTTGTGCCACGGTGTATGTCATATCGGAATAAAAAACATTTTCTCCTACCTTTTCTACTTAAAAAATGTACACGTGATTGAAATCTCTAAGAGCAGCCGTTTCCAGTAAAAACTCATTTAAAGATGATGATGCATCCAAGTTATGTATTAGAATGCTATAATTATGTATTAGCTTCGTCAGCATCACTGGAACTAGTTGATGATTAGCGTTGATCTAATTCATAAAATTTAATTCTTCTGGCATGATGTCTTGGTTGAAAATTTTGTACGAGGTTAATACATAATTAGCACCAATACATAACTTGCATGTATCATCATCTTTAGATGAGTCTTTAACGGAAATGGCTGCTCCTAGAGGCTTCAATAAGGTGTACATTTCTTAAGTAGAAAAGGCAGGGGAAAATGTTTTTCTATTCCGAAATGACATATACCGTGGCACAAAAAAGTTGAAGCAATTTAAAGGGATCCTAATATTCGCTTGTGGCGTATTCTGGGAGATACAGCCAATCAACCATAAAATTTAAATTTATCGTCCCAAGAAACCTCCGCATACAAAATTTCATGAATTTAATTCAAAGTATAGTCGAGAGTTATTAAAAGCAAATGTAATTATTTTTTTTTTATTTGACATCCTGTATATCCTAAACGAAGCCTTTCCAGACCTAAGTTCATTTTTTGCTTAAAATTGAACGTAGAATAACATTCTGAAGTATGTACATCTTCTCCTGAAACACCCTGTATAATGTCTTCTCTTAATATAATTAAATTTGAAACAAAGACAAATTTGCTTCTAGCGACTGCTCAGCAAACAGACGCTCTGTCGAGACCCTCTTCTGTAGGTTCGCCAATTCATGCAAGCCTTGTACATTTTACTGGTAAATTCCAACAGTTTTGTCTATATATTTTGCTCAAATAGAAATACAGTTATTTACTAAACAGTACTTTGTTACTATAGTAATATAATTTATATTATAGCGGTACCACCACAACAAGTAGGTCAAACTTCTCAAGAACAGCAACTGCAGCAGCATCTACAAGTTTCTCAAAGCTCAGGAAATGCAAATTCAGTTGTTCAATTGTTCGGTAAATAAAACAGAAGTTAATTTTATCATTACATACTAAATGAATTATATTTGCAGCCACTTCAACACCAGCTTCAACTCTTCAAACATCTCAAGTACTATTATCTGGTTCTGGTATGTACTTCATACATTCAAAACCATACAGTTATGCATGCAAATATATAAGTATAATATTACAAAGGTTTTTTACAATTTTAAAGGCGTTCAGCAAAATTATCAGCAACAACAACACAACAAACAGCAATATCAACAGGAACATCAACAACACCAACAGCAACATCAACAACATTATCAACAACAGCATCAAGAACAACAATATCAGCAACAGAGTCACCAACAGCATCAGGAACAACAATATCAGCAACAGAGTCATCAACACCAGCAACATCAACAACAATATTATCAGCAGCAACATTATCAACAGCAGCATCACCAACAGCAGCATCAACACGAGCAACATCAGCAACAGCAAAACTACCAGTATCAGAATCACCAAGAACAGCAACAACATCATCATCAACAACAGCAACAACACCACCAACAACAGAATCAACTACACCTTTCTGGTAAGTAAAAAAGTAAACGAATTTAAACAAATATACATAATTATTTTAAAAGGTATTCAACATCATCAAGAAAATCAACAGCAAGGGCCCCAAAGTGCAACAAATGGAAATTTATTGGTTCAAACGCCAATATCTGGTGAGTAGAAAAATGTAGAAATGAGTTCTGATCTGATAACTGCTATTTCTTCTATTGTCAGGTCAACAAAATGTATTAACAGGATTTTCTGCAATAAATTCTGTTTCGTCGGTTGATACCAATGAAATTGGATCTGGTAGTAATACTAGGTGTGTAACACTTAGAGGCCAATTCCCAAGTGACGCTTGCCATACGTTTTTGAACTGTTGGGGTGGAGTCGCCACCGAGCAAGCATGTCCTGATGGACTCTTATTTAGCACCAAAGGATACTGTGATTATCCTGAAAACGTGAACTGTGCAGGACGTCTCCTAGTAGGTAAGAGAAAATGAATGAGAAACAGTGATATAAATTACGCACATGAAAATTATTTAGGTACTTAAAGGGAAAATTATATTGCGCCTCAAAGGTAAAAAATATTTACATTACACACTGCCGCATTTTGAGTATTTCTTATTATACAGTGTACATACACATTCCTGTTCTCATCGGTGACCTTGACAAGGCCATACTGCTTAAAATTCTGGCGACAAAACTGATTCACATCTTACATCTGATTATGATTTCTATAACATCACGTACCAGGCGGAACTGTATATTTAACAAGTGATAACAGATTAAAAATTTGTCAGAATAGAAGCTGTTTGCTTTAATCAAGAATGCACGCTGTGATCAAGATCTTAAAAGTCGTAGTTCACTGCAAAGGACACTTTTGATAGTATCCATGTTGTGAAATGATTTTGTAGACAAAAAAATTACAGTTTCATGCAGCTGGGAATTATAAAAAAGTTTGTTTAAAAATTCCTGGTTTTGTTATGTATTCAACGGTTTACCTTGAAGTAATTTTTATGCAATTTTCCCACAATTATTTTTAAATTTTAGATATATTACATTTAAAAGTCAGATACTTTCTGAAGAGTAGAGTCATTCCATATTAACAGTGTAATATTGTTACATCCTTGTACTTGAATTTCCTGTGTAGTTAATATACAGGGTGTCCAGAAATTCCGTACCGAAAATTTAGAGGGTGATACTACTTGAAAGAGTAATTGGTAGTAAAAAGTTATTATATGCAGATGACTTAAAAAATTTCTATCTATTGCTAGCTTGGACGATTGTTGGGTATAATCTACAGGGACACCTTGATGAGATAGAGTCTTGGTGTGCTAGAAATAAGTTATAATAATATCTCTACCCCTCATTCTAATCACAGGGAATAGCCCAGAAGTCGGAGACTTGTGCGGAAGAGGGGGCGGCATATTATTATTAAGCAGGCCGCATTTGCGCCCAGGAACGACTTACGTTGGTAGGCCCTAACCACTATTCAGTGCAGGAATGAGGAAAACCTGGAAAACGTCATTAATTAGGGGGGTAGTCAAATATCAAACGGTATCAATCTCTCACATTGACCCAAGCTAACATTATTCCACCCTACCATACCCGCAGAGAGGGTGCCAATCCTCTCCACGAATATAGCTTATATACGGTCTACCGACAGCTGGGCTCGAACCAACTCCGATCTAGTCACCTCGATTCAAGTACTGACGCCTTAAACCGCGCGACCACTGACCGATAAGTTAGATCTAAATACTGCTAAATGTAAGACAGACATAAAAATGTCTACTTATGAATTTAATTACATAATTGATAATACTGTACTATCTCGTTAAGACTCTTGTAAGGTTTTTGGGTGTATTGTTTGACAAAAATTTTTTATTTCATGATCACGTAACTATTAAGACAAATTAAGCGCTTACATTTTATGGATTTATTCTTAGGAATTGTAAGCAATTTACAAACATACAAGCTATTAAAACTTTATATTACGCTTACGTACGTTCGAGGATAGAGTATGCAGTGCTTATCTGGTGTCCTTTTTATAATATACAAAAAAAATTGTGGAACGAGTTCAAAGAAAGTTTTTAAAATACTTGGTATTTAAGAATGATGGAGTTTATCCTGAGAGAGGTACTGATTATAATATTTTAACTAGCCATTTTGATGTCACTAGTTTAGAGAGTTGAAGAATATGTATTTCTGTATCTTTTTTATATAAAATCATAAACAACCCCATTGACTGCTCCGAATTGCTTTCTGCTGTGAATTTTTATGTACCTAGGGTGAATTCAAGAAGTAGGGTACGTTAAGTTTTAAATGTGATACCGCTAGAACTAATATTTTATTAAAGCCTCCGATATGTATTATGTGTGATAACTTTAATCGGTTAGAGCACTTATGATATTTTTGCCTGTTCATTAAATTCTCTTGTTAATCTAGTTAATGAGCAATACAGTTAACTTTCTTTTCATTTTTTTTATGTACGCAACATTTTTGTATTTTAGGTATGCGAATATATCATGTATGATTTTTGTTTATTTATTATTTTTCTTTTTATAGGTAACTTTCTTTTTATTTTATTTTTTTTTGGATGTAAAGATTTGTATATGGTATATGGGAATGTTTTATGTATGAATTTTTAATTTATTATTATTATTATTATTATTATTATTATTATTATTATTATTATTATTATTATTATTCAGTCACACCTTCCGAAGCTCCGACACTTTTGGAGATGTTTTTATTATTATTATTATTATTATTATTATTAGAGTTACAGTTTCAGGGAAAATATTTCTATAATTATTGTAGAGCCCCAAAGCGTAGAAAAGTCACGTGCCAGGTCAAAAAATGAACATAACTTTTTTTTTCTACACCCGTATTATAACAATGCACTTATATGCCCATAATCCGTTTCATAATGATACCCATTACGATACAGATTTTTAATCAATAGAAACCCATAATTTTTCAATCAAGCATGCTGTGCATTTGACGTTTATCCTAGGTTCCTGTGTAATTATTTTAGATGTCAAAATCAGTACGTATTAAATTTTCATAGATACCTAGCTAAACTTCGATAATTTATCAAAATGTCTGATATCAGCGATATAGAAGAATTTTACCATCGACTCCTCCACACATATCGGCGAAAGCAGAAAATGCAGTTCATACGAATAATTACTGTTACCTATTGTGTTCAATAAAAATATAAAATTTATGGTTTTTGATTATTTATCGGGTGTAGAATGTAATGGTTCCATCATTACATGATCGTTGCATAATATACTATTGTCTATATTACATTTTTTGGACATATTGATGAATCTCATTTCTTTTACGACCTAAGCAATGTGTATCTTGAAAACAATTGATGGTATTTGCTTTTGACGGTAATTTCAAACCTTATGCCTCGTTCATACAAGGTAAAAGCAGGAACGCAACTTTTTATGAGAAAATAGATTGTTAACTACGCCACGTGATCAGTTTAGCTTCCTTGATGTTTGACATATCATTCTCTTCCTCAGAAGTAACTTTGAAACTTTACTTCCAGTTGCGTTTCGGCTTTTATCTTTGTATGAACTAAGCATAAGGTTTGAAATTACCGTCAAAATAATACTATGACAGCCATCTTTCAATTGTTTTTAAAGTACACTATTAAATACAAAAAAATATATAATCGTTTCTTCATCTAGCACGTGCCTTTTCTACTCTCAGGGCACTGCAATTTTAGAAATATTTTAACTGGAACTGCGGCTTTATAAAAATAATAAGTGTGCTAAATTTGAAAAATTCGTTGACTTTTCGATAAAATGTTACATGAACTTGACACATTATTTTTTTGAGCAGTTGCATCCCTTAAATTTTCTGCGCAAAGTTTTCGGACACCCTGTATAACTTTATTATCATAACATTAAAAAGGAAATATTTTACTTGTAGTTGTTCTTTTTTGGAAAACAATTATTACTACTATGATACCTTAAGAATAAATTGAGATACTAAATATTCATATTTAAATATATTTTTTCTTTGTACTAGCATCCCAACCCATCGTTGCAGCTCCTGTCGAAATAAAGTCACCACCACCGCCACCTCCACCAACACCATCGTTCACACCTACCACAAATCCCACTGTTGCGGTGATTCCTACAACTCTATCTACACCAACGGCCACACCATTGCCTACAGGTAGGTGATTCTTAACTGTATATAGAACATACCAAAGCCCAACAGTCTATAAGCTATAAGTCATAAGCTACAAGTGGGTTTAGACGGTGATGATAAATTACTGAAACAATGTATCAATAGCGGTGTTTGTTGTATATTTTCTGGTAGTCTACCAACACTAAAAGCTGTTAAATCTGCAGCATTGACCTCTGCAGACGTACAAATTTATTCTATTGTAATATTTTAGCTGTTAGTAATGACATCATAAGTAGGTGTTTGGATTTTACCGAAGTTCATTTACTTTTAGTGTCTATTTCAGACAAAGGTTTATTTATATTCTTGTTTTGAAACTTTTAACACTTTGGAAACATAGTATGAATAATTAATTTTTTCTGGCCATTGCTGGACTTGAAGTTCATAGAAGTTCAACATTTAGAGAATCAATATGGAACAAAAATTTAGCTTTGTTTTTGCCAATCATGTTTTTCTTTTCCTGTAATCGTAGTTCAACTCTTAAACTAACCTTTGCATTAGCTCAAACTAAACTAAATCAGCTTTGTTTAATTTAATATAGGCATGTGTTTCTCTTTAATGAAAATGGAAATTTCAGTTGTTGCTCCAGAATTGAAGAACAAATGTTTGAGTGCGAGAGGACAATTCCCAAGCACATCCTGCAACAAATTTGTGAACTGTTGGGACAACATCATCCTAGAACAAGAGTGCCCTGAAGGCTTCTTGTTTTCTGCTAGAGGATACTGTGATTTTTCTCAAAATGTGCAATGTGGAGATAGACCTTTTGAATCTAAAGGCAAATATACTTAGATATGTTAACTTTACTTTTACTTTTTTTCTTGCTGATGTTTTAGGTGTTGTCTCCAGTTCTAAGTCTGAATGTCCCTTAGACAATGGTACTTTTAGAGACAGGAAGAGATGCAGTTCCTACTTCACTTGCGCAGCTGATAAAGTTGTAGCTAGATATGAATGCCCAGAAGGGTTGAATTTTAATGATGTAATATAACCTACAAATATATTTCTCATTTGTGTTACTCATGTATTTTTTTCTAGTATCTTGGAGTTTGTGACTTTTCTTATAGAGTAGATTGTTCCAAAGATCCCCTACTCATTCCTGGCAGGAGCAATACGAACATTGTTGCTCAGTTGAGGAGAGGTAATTCTTATTAGACTTATTTATTTTTAATGTAGCTAGTGACTAATAGATGCAGATGCTTACATCTCGCGCATTCTTGTCCATCCGTCGATAACGACGCAGGTGAACATTAGCCAACAGTTGAACAGTTATCTATCAGCTAACAAGTTCGATAAATGTCTGGTGGCACCGTTAGTTGACAGCTAACTGTGGATGTTTGCTATACATTTTTTCAGGATGTAGGGAACAGCAGAGTATTTGCAGTTTTAGTGAAATGGTAATCAAACACTAAATTGCAAATATTTTCTTTTTTGAAAAGCAACGTATTATTTGTGTCGTCGCTTACTAATGTATCAAATGATTGCAAATTAACCTGGAATACCGAAAATAAACAGACAAATATAAGTTACACCCAATGTTTTTAGGAGACGAATGCCCAGCTGACTTTGCAACATACAGAGATGCCAACAACTGCGGAGTATACTATACCTGTGTGTCAAAAACAATAGTTGCCACTTATCAATGTCCACCTGGATTTAGTTTCAATGACGTAAGGAGAGATACCCAGTATTCTTAAAAATTTATATGCATTTTAATGTCAGATATATAAATATTTCTCATATTTGAAACAAAGCTCTTAGCGATTTTATAAATTCAATATATTTTAGGAAATTGGTATCTGTGACTATGCTGAAAGAGTAGACTGTTCGAAATCTCCAAAAATATTCCAAGTACCAAAAAACGTGCTTCCACAAGTAACAAATGGTAGGTATCAAAGATAATTATTATTTTATGATTCTTAGTCAAAGAATATTTTATTTCACTTTAATAAAATAGGTAATCAAATAACTCCTCAAACGTGGAATTATTTTTGAAAAAAACGTCATTTTGTAATATTTTAGATCTAAAGCAAAAGATAGAGACTTGTACTCCTGGCACAATGTTTTCACTCAACCCACAATGCACTGCTGTATGCCTGTGTAGGAGCGGTGTGGCTGAAATCGTTCAATGTCCTGCTGGCCTGGCATACGACTCTAAGATGGACAAGTGTATTTTACCTCATTTAGCTAAATGGTAAGTAGGTGGTAATGTATCTACAATTTAAAAAAAAAATCAGTTGATATTACGAATTATTGAAGATCAAAGAACATGAACTCATTGTTAAATACCTATCTATTACCTATATGTCTCAAAATATTGCTAATTTTTCGTAAAGCATTTTTGCATATCAGTCACTGCTGAAAAGAACATATAAAAGATGTATAAAAAAATAATGATGTTAATCACATTCATAGATAATACCTAATTTTTACTTATTACATGGTTAGAGACTTTAATTCTAGGTTCAAAAAGAAACCTATCAACATCGTAAATAAGTTTAAGCTTTAAAAGAGCATAGACTTTTTGCCAAATACAATGAATATTTTACTCTTATTTTTTTATTGACTTTGGGGACATTTATAATAAGAGCTGATGTTTTCATCTATTAAATGTCAACATAATGGATGTATATATAAAAGTTTTTACTAAACATAGCATTGCAGCCTCCATACGGAAAAGAGTGTTGCATATCTAACATCATTAATGTCTCGTCTATCCATTCCACTGGTGATGGTTAATTTCACCACCTTACATATTTTTACCATAAAATATTCTAAATAGACCTCATATATTATATATTGACATAATCAAATGTTAGGTTTTCTATTAGCATCAGTCTTTTCAGACGAAATAGTGTTGTACGTCTAATATTATGAATGCCTCTTCTATTCACTCTACTGTTTAATAATTCTACTATAATAGTAGCCTATATTTTAACCTAAAATATCATTAACATTCAAATATTTTCCCCTAAGTTTCCTTACTTGAGCCAGCATTGCCATCTCCAAGCAAAGAATAACATTTTAGGTGGCAATGTTATATGTTAAATTTTTATGATTAATTTCAATAACTTATATCTACAATAAAATTTCTGTTTTGATCTGAGATACTAGACACGTAGTACCAAAGAAATGTTTTCTGCTTAACCTAGCATTGATATCTCTAGAGAAATATTAATATTTTATTTATTCATTTTTTTTCTAATGTTACTAATATGTACTTATTTATAATAATCAATTTAAATAAAATATGAATACCTGCCTATATGATTCATTGATTTTGTTTTGATCTGAGATACCTACTTACCTGATCACCACAGTCGGGTTTCTTGTTTAAACTAGTATTACCATCTCCAGATGCCAAACAGGAATGTGATTTTAGATAGGTACCTATTAACCTTGCGTATATTTAATATAGGTACTTAGTTAGTCAACCAGTCAAACTTAGAAGTGTAGGAACTAGATGGCGATACTCATTTAAAATCCTTATTTATACTAAAGGCAAGGGTGACTTGAATTTTAAAAAAAGCCATCTATTATTTTCACGCCTAAGTTTTGATGATAGATTATATTATATATGAACAAAGCTATTAGATATCAACACAAACGGGTTTCCTAGTTAACCTAGCATTGCTATCTACATAATATTTATTTATTTCACTTTTTATGATTAAGTCAGACATAGCTATACTCGCGTCAAGAATTCAGACGACTTACGTATACGAACAAATGAATAAATCATCATATTTTCATCAAAATATTTAAGAAACTGAAACTGATAGTAATAAAATTATATACTTCACTAAAAGTTTGCATTATATATTGCACTAAATTGCAAAAAATGATTGTTTTTAACGCGATCAATTGTCGAAAATTACGTTGACAATAAAAACAAATGCGTAACGTCAGCCGTGACGTAAGACGTCTGAATTCTTGACGCGAGTTATACAACAGTAGCTTCTATACTGATCTGAGATCCTATTAGATGTCACAGTAAGGCAATGTTCCATACTTAGTCATCTTCAGATGGAGAATAATGTTACACGTCCAACATAATATCATTAATGTTTAATTTATTTGACTGTTTTTATATAATTTCACTATCATATATCTACAATAAAGGCTTACATTTTGATCTTAGAAATATACACAATCAGTCATAAGGTTTTCTGCTTAACCCAGCATTTCAGTCTCCACATAGGCAATACCTAAATTATCTACCTGCATGTTTGAGATTATCAGTATTTATTCATACATATTTTCTTGATAAATTTCACTAATAAAAGCTTCTGACTTAATCTGTAATAGGTATCTTGTTATTAGATATCAACACGATGAGACAAAAGGTTTCTTATCAAATCCAGAATTGATGTCTCCAGATAGAGAATAATGTTACATATTATTTTGTCTTATTTATTTAATACACTTTTAATGACAAACATTTTCTTTGCAGTTAACTTTCTGAAGAATCCGAAGACTGATAAATACAATTCTTCCCATTTCTTCTGCATCTTCTGACCTAGCGAAGCATGACAAAACTTGGAACATATCGTACTTTATTTATGCATCTGATGGTGTATTTAACACTGGCTAAGGTACAACCAATTCTTGAACCATTTGAATTAGCAGATATCTTGATCTGGCAAAATGTAGTCATAAAAAACTCAACTGCCATAGAGAATATAGTTCATCTCATCCTGTGCCAGATCTAGATAAATAAGGACATTTGTCTTGGTTTGACTTTAGTCTCAAAGATTACAATAATTTCATATTGTACATTTCTTTATTAGTTTCAGTTTTTATAAAGGGTGTGGTGGCGGTATTTATTCTTGTGTTTTATATTTCTGCTTGTAGACGTCTACCAATAAAATAGTTTTATACAAATTGACTGTCTTCCTTAAGGATATTATTTTACCCTGCAAAAAATAATTACACATGTTAATACAACACTGTAAAAAATAATTACAGTTAAAATAGATGGCAATTTATTTACCACTCATTATTGCTGTAATTCTCTTACCGATTGTGACTTTACAAATAAAATGTAAAATTCCGTTGTAAATTTATTTTGTGGTGTAATTTTAGGTTTTGCAATTGTAATATTACTTTGTGATTTTACAATACAAAAAGTATTTTTACAATGTAATTTCCACAATTACTTGTATTAGTTGTATAGTTACATTGTAATAATACATTTTTTATTATGACTACAATGTATTTTTTTTTATTTATTGTACAGGATGGTCCAATTTGGGCACTTAGGTATAGAATGTTTCTTCTATTTTCCGAAAGGACAGAAAAAACTAGCCAACATATTTAGATCTTAATTTTTGAAAAAAGTTGAATAGCGAGAATCAGATTTCAATATTTTGATTTGTTTAAGAGATACCTACATGATATTTTTAAATTTTGGTCATTTTCTGTGGTAACTTTTCTACTTATTATATTAATATTTATACATGGTAAAGAGATTTTTTCTCTATGTGTAGTATCTAGTGGCTTGAGGAATATTTTTTATAACTTCTAGTTTTCCGCTGCTATAATAAACATATATATGTTTTTATGAATACGTACGTAATATGGGGCATCATAGAAAAAGCCTAAAATTAAAAAAAATGCTATTTAAAAACTAATCAAGACATCGAAATGAAATTTTCGTTATTCAATTTTTCTCAAAAATATTCCCGTGACATTTGAACTATCTTTTCGGAGAATAAAAGAACCCGCCTAAAAGTGTCGAAACTGACCTAACCCGTACACAGGACATTTTGTTTACAACATTCGAATTCACTAACAGTGCTTTGACATACCTAGATACCTAAAAAAATCTAAATAGCAATTCATTTATAACTAATAGATTAATATGTCTACATGAGAAAAATTGAAATATCGTAAGGAATTAACTATTGTTACTTACCTTAAGTAACATATCAGGCTTTTCCGTGAGTTTCCCAATAGCATCACTGCATCAGAATGTTATTTCCAAAGAAAAATATACTCATATTAAGTAACCTAATTAACATGAATGCCAGTTGCTTCTAATATTAACAAATACCCTTAATAGTAATACTGAATTTTTTATATAATATCCCCAGTGATGTCAAACATTTTCGAACCAATAGATTCGTTTTTTATATGCTTTTCAGATTTATATACAAAAAATTAAGTACTTTGGAATTTATGACTCATTTAGTTGAAAATAATACTTATTTCTATTATAGCCACGATGTATACCTTAAAATCAGCAGAATAATCCTTTTTAAATTTATAATTAAAATTTTTGGACAAATTGTGTAAAAAATATTTGTTACACAAAACCGCACTTTTCCTAACTGATTATATAAATAGCTATTTTGTACTCCGATTACGACTCAGTTAGCTAATTAGTTACAGCTTTATTACATCTTCAATATATTAACTGCCCTTTGCTTATTTTTTAGCTTAGAAATACATGTATATACAGATACTGAAGTAATAAAATATTATGGTTGTACGGTAATTTTTTATTAAAATTTGGTACCTACACATTTAGGTTATTTGTACAAAACAGAACATTTAACTAAAGTTAACATTTTATAATATTCAAACGAAATCTATGATCTTATACTAATTTTTACAAAGTAATATTAATTATATAAATGTGCATAGATAGTAAGTAGATACCTAGAACTTAAATCATACTAATTCTCCCCTGTTCTTCAAATATGTATAAAATATAATTCTAATAGAAAATAATATATTTTTATATAATATGTAAGATGAACAAAACAACAGTGGGGTCCCCGATTTTTGTAGATGCAATGTTTCTTTGTTTCAATAATTATGTATAACTTACATACCTATTACTTCTTAATTGAGGTTATGTTTTAACAAGCACTAGAAAAAACTATTTATAGTACTAAAAACACTCACTTATCACTCTAGATATGTTTATATTGCTAGTCACTATTCACTAAATTAATTATGTATTGTTAAGTACCTAGATCCTAGGCACACGCTGCATTCATCGAAATGAAGCAAGAAATAATGAAGGCGTCACCACCCAACGCTCTCAACGGTTAGGTTATGTTAGCGCGTTTTAAAATTAGTAGTATCTTCACATACACATTACGCATATTTTTACAGTCAATTATATAGTAAATTTGGTATGTTCAGTAATTTTACAATGTAAAAATGGATTTCACATTGTTAATTGTAAATGTATTACAATATATTCTATAAATGTACAAATTATATTATAATTACCTAGGAAGTTTACGGTTTTATTGTATATTGGCAGTTTTCTTGTAAAATTGCAAGTGTCAGTGTAATATCATAATTATTTTTAGAATTATTTTAAGGCAATTATAAGGATATTCTTACAAAGTAAATTTGTAAAGTTACTGGCCTTTTTTTCAGTGAATACAGTGTTAGTTGAAGTCGTCACAGCATTGTGTATATTTTTACACATTTATCTATCTGTATGTAGCAGTGTTATTTGTATCATTAAAAGTGTAGAATTTACACATTAACTTGTTAATTTTATTTTATAATAGGTATTGATATGGAAGCTCAGCTTGACGTTTTCTAGAAGTTTTCCCAGTCATTCAGAATTTATCGAATAGCCTGGAATATTCTAGAAAACGTCAAAATAAACATATTACATAAATTATAATATCAAAAGCAAACAGGAATATAATAAATAACAAAGTAAAATGTTACAGGATAATAAAATAAAAGATATTTCACTTTTTATGATTTTATTAAAAATATATAATTCAGTTCAAATAAGCAACAAGTTTTCTAACAAAATTAGAAGAATAGTAGTACGTAGTAGTAGTACATGTTCTAATAAGTGACTTATAAACTAATGACGTTCTGGTAAATCATAAACCACGAAACAACATTAAACAAAGATGTACATATTTAGGCAATAGATAATAGGAGTTGACGAAAATGAACTGGTAGTTATCTGTATGTATCAGTTTCATTCTCTAAAGTTACAAGAAAATTAAAATGCAGAGTAATCTAGAACGTCAGAGTGAACTTCTAATATGTTTAAGAGTTATAGTCCTAATTAGTTTTAACTTTACCACAATTATCAGCAAATATTTGTTGTAGTTAGGTAAGTACTTATCAACCTCAATTTAAATATAAATGTTCTTTATTTGACCATAGCCAACGAGAGGTAACTGAACACAACAACGCTACACGACCAACATGGCGTAGTCACTTGTGTTGGAACAGCTGATATACTGCAGCTGCGCAGTTGTGCTCAATATAGAACATAAATTTTGGAGGTATATTTTATTATAATACTAGTAATTTTAACACATTTAATGTATAACGCATCAAAAAGCCATAGTGTGTAACACTATTAACACGAAAATTTTACACAGTTTAAATTACATACTGGAAAATCTCACACAGCAACTTTTTTACAGTGCTAATATTTTTTTGGTAATATAGGTGCTTATGTATATAGTGTGCCTCTGTCTTCTCAGTGTGTCTTTTAATATAGATTTTCGAGGACAGAATAACTAACAATTCTTGATAAAAACTTTTATTTACTTTGGAAACCATGAGCCGGAATCAAACATACAAGGCGTTCAAAAAATTGCAAATTGCAAAATTTCTTAAGCAAAATGCTTTTATTTTTATTTAGTTAAAAATTTAAATTAATAATGTTCAAAATTCAAGAAATAATATAATAATAATAATAAATTTAAATACATGTTATTCAGGAATGAAAAATAATAAGATTTGATAAATAGTCATCGAAATTATCTATCAGAATATTTCAATAATAGGTATGTTTTTTTTAAATTAATATTTCGACTTGATAATAAAATGTCGAATTTATTTGCATCTTTTATTTCAATCCTTATAAACAAATTAAAATTGTTCCTGCTTAATATAATTATAGTGAATCAAAGAATATCTTTTATCTCGAAAACTGTTAACTTTCAGCTAATTATTTTTCATCAATTCTTAATTATATATTCTCTATACAAATATGTATGTTACTAATAAAAAATACTTCTTAAATATGACTACAAATATTAAATAAGTGCGGATAGTTACTACTATAGGAGTATATACAAACATAATTTCTTCTTTGACTTATCATAACAATAGAAATCGATCCATTTACCATCTAGATTCAGATCCATTGTCCGACAAACAATTTCAGGTTTACGTAGCATCGATAGTGAAAGTGATACGCGCCCTCTGCATGTTACATGACACTTTCACCGTTGTATAAATTCTGTGCCTCAAAAATCGAGCCTAACCCATCCTTTGACTGAACAGTGTAATTATCAACTGTGAAGTATTCGATTCGTGTATTTCCCTGCGTAGCGTAGGTGGCTAAGGAAGAGACAAAAGAATCGGCAATAGAAAACTACAGGTGCTCTTTAATTATCTAGTATCATCGCTGAAAAATATTACGAGATATAGGTAATAGGAAGGATCATTTTGTGCCTATGTTTTATAGTTTAATGTCAACTTAATCTGTTTACGTAGGGCATTTTATTATAAACTCATCAACTGTTTGCCATCTGCATTCAATTTCTTTCAATTGTTGGTGCAAATGCAATTTTAAAAAGTGGTTTCCAGAGATTCTCACAATAGTAAAAGTAAATAATGTGTATTTTATGTGAAAAAGTGGTAGTATTGTAAAATATGCTTTTATTTTAAGCAAGGAAAGTTCATTATGTCTTCGTTAACTTACATCTAACAAGAAACAAGTTACATAACTATTTATTAATTTGCAACACCTACTATGCAAAAATGTCTACAATCTGTATACAGTAGTTTTTAGCTGTAAGTCATTAATATTCGTTTTCTCTCATTTAAATTCTCCATTGAGAGGCCTAGCATTTCTACCGGGTAGGTAAATACGGTGTCTTTCTCATATTTGAACTTTCTTATTGTTAAATGGAATACCATAAGTACACAAGTACACTGGAAAAAATAGTAATCGTTTATACAATAATTGTAGATCTATACATATGAACTACAATTTGTTGTGGTTGTAGCTCCAAACATAATTAATTCTGTAGTTCGTATTTAGAACAGCCCCTGTCTGCTTGCATTCGTCAGCGGCACATCAGACATATACCGGTTTCGAGCTTTGTTAGCTCTCATCAGTATGTCATAGGCAACCGATAATTAATCCTTACTGTTGGTGTCTGTCAAATCCGATAGAAAAGAACCTGGGTACATTTGATGTAGCACTTAGCGATATCTAGTAACTACAGCCACTCCATGCTGGACCTTTTAGTCCCACAAAAAAGTACGTTTTTTTGTTACAGCACACAACCAGCCGCATTCACTACTTTAAGGAAATTTGTAATAAATAACACTACAATTGTGTCTCTGTAGTTTTGATAATGATAACAAAAGGTTATTAAGTATTAAGACAATCTATAATAGTATATTATGCACCAAGGTAGAGCCATTATAGCTATAAGCTTCTCTACCGTGGTTTATATATTATTTTTTCCACTACTAGCTACTACACCTTAAATTGAATTTCATTAACTGATATGCAGTATCACAAAATTTGAATAAATACTCTAAATACGCTCATATCATGTACAAGAATCAAGTACTCTTTTGTTTAAAATCAAACTTTGTCACATTTCACTCAAATAAATTTGCAGTTAATTTAATTTAAAGCTATAAATCATGGAAAGTGAAAGTGGAAAGGGCTGCACACCCCCTGAAGTGAGGAAAATAGCAGAGAATGTTGATAACCAACTCCTGCCAGAAAAGTCTAAACATATTTACGTAAAAGCATACACAGTTTCCTCCGCATTCTGCGTGCTGTGGTTCTGTACTTCTATAACTGTCAAATGTCAAAATTATTAAGCGTCATGTACATTATTTACCTTGGTTAATAAATCAAGGTCCTCATTATTCACCCATGTCAAAAAGATAGGTCGACAGTGGTGGGCTTATAGACTAGTAGTGGAAAAACATTGTTATTTACAATATGACATTTATTACAAAATATAGTAACACGTTTTGTTATTATTATTAAATTTTACAGCAACTTAATTACTATAATACTTTTACATTTACCATAACAACGAACTTACATGGTTCTCTACATTTGTAGTTCATTCTGCTATAAAATTGGCAGTATAAAATTTTTGAAGTATATACTATTTTTCAACAGTATTTCTTTCAGTGTAGGTAGTTTAAAAAACTAAAATAACTGTAGATACATGGAATTCGACTTGACTTCTTTAAAAATATTAATCTCATTTCGCACAAAAACATTAATACTGTTTGGTAATGTTTCCCATTACATTTATTGTTAATAGAAGCCACAGGGTGACCATCCATATTCAATACAATCATAAATTATTTCCAGGACACGACCACTTCATGAAGTAACACGCCTACTTAGATTACAAATAATAATATTGCATAAGTGACATGGAGGAGAGTCTTCAAGTTAGGTGTTTCTGTATAATTAAATTCTCATATTTTGATGCCTCATTTAACCATATTTACATCTCATCAAAAGGTATTTTGTATAAAGTTCTGTAATTTTTTACCACTGTCTGAAGGTCACTTAATTTGAAAAAAATATAGCCTATACAAAGAATGCAATCGACATATTGCATAAAACCTCTTTACACGTCTATAGATAGCTACTTAAGAATAACCATCACATAATTTCTGATAAAATCTCGATGAAACAAATATGTAGAGAATGGTTATATGCAAATACGCTATATTTATTATAGCGGAATTGTTTAAACGTTTGTGAAAACAATAAAAATAAAAGGTCATAAGAAGACAACTTGAAGAGTAACAATGAGTTATGTTAATCGTTTAAGAGGAGAGTCTGTCTATGTTCATCGTACACTGCTTTATTGCAAGCTATTTGTCACTCTGTCGTGTAATGTAATGTATTTTTGGCTTGTGTGTGCTTTATAAAAGTAAAGTAAAATTTTCAACCGAAAAGATAGGTCTAAATGGCAGTTCAATGATTAAATAAATCAAATTTTATCTGTTTTGGCTGATCGTATACAGTTTGTCCCATTTTTCAGGTTAACATCTCTGGAAATGTGAAAAGGTTGAGAAATTTTCGCAAACCATTTTTTTTACAATTAGTACCCCGAAGGGAGGTTATAATCATTTTATTGATGTCTGGCCTACTACGATTTTTTTAAAGGGGCCGTTTTTTCAGAAATTGATATTATAATTAAATATTAATAAGTGTAAGGTAATTAGTTTCTCCAGAAAGAAAAGTCCGATTATTTAATTATGCGTTGAATAATATCCTGGAAAGATGTAGTGGAACTAAAGACTTAGGAATTTTCTTTGACTGTAAGTTGAATTTTTCGAAACACATAAATAACATTACAAAATTGGCTAGTAAAGTACTTGGTTTCATTATTAGATTATTATTATTATTATTATTATTATTATTATTATTATTATTATTATTATTATTATTATTATTATTATTATTATTATTATTATTATTATTAGTGTTTTATCAAAAAGAAAATATACCAGGCTATTATAAACTCATCAAAATACCCATAGGTATACCAAATTTGATCGACAAATGTCTATCGAGTATTTTTTATGAAATGCCAAACTTCAAAAAATCAGACAACTAAAAATTATAATAAGCAGGTCTAATATGGCCATGAAAGTGAAAAGAAATATTCATTAGATAAAGAAAAAACACAACCATTACAAATTTAATACTTAAGTGCAAAAAAATCGAATAAATGATGAATACTACAAACAAAAAATTAAAAAATGTTAATCTGAATAAAATTTTAATTTTCTCCATCAAACACCCTTCTAGTCAATCACAACAAAAATAAAATTTTAGATCTATCTGATTTTGTATTTGATAATCTAAATTGTGTGTTTTACGGAATTACATTTTGTTTGTATTTTAGTGCCTTGAGAACGGCGTAAAAAAATCGTCGAAACGTAGGCAATGAATTAAATATTGTTTTCAATTTATGGATCTTTATCCTACTAAAACATTGCCCTTACTATTTATATTTGCATCTTGCTAATAGCATTAAATTAATATTCCTTATTTCTTGTTCAATGGCAAAGGACAATGTTAAAAATAGCCGATTTTTGGCTTATGGGGGGAACGCATAAATCATAAAAAAATCAATTGATTATTGTTAATTAACATTAGAAATGGCCCAGAAATACGTCAGATAGCTGGGGAAATGTCGCTATTACACCCAAACCTATATAAACTACCCCTAAAAAGCTTTAAATGGAAAATCATTAATTATTGTTATAAAATTCGTGTAAAATGAAAAAAATGATTTGAACAGACAGTATGTCAATATAAATAGTGATAAATGGCTGTAAAAGTGCCCATTCAATGGTGAAATAGCGCCAATAATTGTTATCACTTTGCGAGCGCGTACTGAAAAAATGGCAATTTATCCTTGCGCCCATTTTTCAGGTCGCAATAGTATAAATGAATGAAAAGTGATTTAAGCATTTTTTTCATTCTAAACGAATTTTACAACAATAAATAATGATTATCTATTTTAAGCTATTTAAAAGCAGTTTATATAGATTTAGGGGTGCAATTAATATTTCTCCAGTTACGTAATGTACTCTAGTATCAGTTTTTGCATATTTTGACAGTAATCTATAATTTTTTTCTAGCAATAGGCGTTCCCTTGAACATTTAAGCATTATCTATTTTTGATGTCGAAGTAAGCTCACCATTAGCTTTCGAAAGTCGTTTTTTTTAATTTTTATGGGTGGAATGGACATTTTTACAGTTATTTATCACTTTTTATCACATACTGTCTGTTTAAATCATTTTCAAGCATTTTTTTCATTTTACACAAATTTTATAACAATAATTAATGATTATCCATTTAAAGCTATTTAAGGGTAGTTTATATACGTTTAGGGGTAGTAGCGACATTTCCCCAGCTATCTGACGTATTTCTGGGCCATTTCTAATGTTAATTAACAATAATCAATTGATTTTTTTATGATTTATGCGTTCCTCCGGATAAGCCAAAAATCGGCTATTTTTAACATTGTCCTTTCTTTGGCGTTAAAGATTAATTTAGGTACCTGAATCTCGTGTGGATGAAGATCACGATTCATTTACTCACATTTTCATTTAATTTGAAACATCTACATTTCAAATTCGTTTCGATCTGCTTATTATTCGTCGCTGAAATCTGATAAGTAGATCGGCTTTTCCAGACAGGTGTAACGTATATTTTAAGAAGAAAGTTGCCTGCCACATAATTTGCACATGCTCTACGTGCATAGGCAGTTGAACACGATATTTTAAATGTGTGAATACTTTTACTGAAAACTGACCGGACTGTTAATGGATGTAAACGACGCATCCACCGCAGACAGCTAGGAATTTCTAGTGAGAATGCGATAGATGAATATATGGTATATGCAAAAATTATGTTATATATGAATCATTATGAAATATTTTTTAAACAAATGAATGCCAAGTGCGTTAGAAAGCTGTAATAACTATGATTTTTAGTATAGGTATGCCTTATTTCAAAATTTAAAGGTGTATATCTCTGTTGTGCACCTCAGCTACGCCTTCTTTGTGGTAATTACGCTTTTCTTAAATTAATGCATAATTATGTCTTTTGTCTATGTTTTTACTGTATACTGAAAACAATTTTTTGTAATTTTCACAAAAACTTGTAATTTTACAATTCTATTGGTTCCTTAACGATATGCGAATATTTAAGGAGGTGATTCTAAATCGAAAATTAATGATATTTTTTCCACGGTCGGGAGTAGAAATCAGTTTCTATGACATCAAAATTAAAACAGAAGTAGTCGATTATTCCCAAGGGAGTATAATGCTCCCAAGGGAGTTTACATTATGGAGAACGTTTTTCATGTAAAAAAAAAGATAACATTGAAATTATTTATTGACATTTAAATTAAATGTTACATTTGTACAATTTTCAAAATTAATATTAGAAGGAATATTACTTTCGCTTACATTTACAGTTTTTGTGATTGCGCTAGTAGTGGTACCTACTAAAACTTGATAAGTAATTTTGGTCTTATTTTCAATGGAGTTGTCGACATAACCCTCAGCGACTGTCGTTGATTTCCAACCAGCATGACGCTTTATTGTCGTGATATCCACACCAGCATCTGCCAGTAATGTCGCTGAAGATCTTCGTAAGCAGTGACCAGTATAACATGCAGCATTAGATAATTTTAAATACGAAGCTACTACACTCGGAATTTTTCCCATGGTATTCTTGCCAACTGGTTGCGAACTACATTTTCCTGCTTTGTAGTACAAAAAAGGCGCTTATGCTTGACGTGGGGAGGACGAAGGGACAGGTATTTTCGAAACAATTCAAGCATATTTCCCACATCGGTAACCAGAAAGGTTCGTGGAATCTTTGTCTTAGTGTTTGGAATTTTTACAATCAAGGAACAGCCTACATCCTCAATATCATCTACAGTTAAATTGACTAGTTCGACAAGCTCCGGCAATCCCCAGAATTAATCCAACCTATAAAAAATCAAAATACTTAATAATTGAAATACTTAACAACAAAAGTAATCTTACCTTAATCATTAAAGATTCTTTGTCATCTGCACTTGATAGAAAACGGTCGATTTCACCCTTTGTCAATATTTTCAATTTTTTCGCTTGATATTCGTCACCGGTTCTTTTAAAAAATGCGATCATCTTGGGGAATTTGCTTATATCTATGTTGTCGTAAATTATCAAGCATGACTTAACCATAGAATATTGCGCCCATAATGTGGAAGACTTGTAATTCTTTGCATTTTCACTGAAGTATGCCAACAAAACATTCTCGCTGTATACTTGAACATTTTTCTCGGCGCACCACTTTTTGAACCGAATGTAGGCTATAAAGATCTTGACTTCGTATGCAGCAAATTGCTTATTGCAATATTTGCAGCCTCCACAATTTCTTCCGACTCACAATTATTCATTGTGCACTAAACAAACTTTAAACTAAACCAAACTAGCACCTTAATTTGATCTGAATTCTTTTTGTTTGTTTATTTTGTAGTTATGACAATAACTCAACGACTACTAAATAAATGTTCAAATCCGAATACAATAATTCTGGTGCTACTTACTTCATAATGACAAAATATGTGTTTTAAGTTAATGAGACCGTGGAAAAAATAGTATATACCATTCGGGAGAGATGCTATTTTGTCCTCGGTGCATTGTAGCCCTCGGGCTTCAAATTGCACCTCTGCCAAAATAACGCATTTCTCTCCCTTATAGTATAATCTACTATTGTTTTATAAACTATGGTCCAAAAATGTACCGTTACAAAAATACGAAGTGTAAAAATTATTTTTGAATTCCCCGTTCAATTTAAAAAATAAGGGCCCTCTTGAGTTTTTGGACTGCAATGCGCCGTTTTTGAGAGAAAAAATAAAAACCGTTGGATTGTCCGGGAGAATTCATGTAATTATTAAAAGATACAATTTTGATAGAAAACAACAACAACAACATAACACATTAATATAATATTACAACTACCTAAATTAAAACTAATACTTTCTGTAATAATGATAACAAATAATTATTACAAAAATTGTTGAAAATGGCCCCCATTACTTAATGTGCATGCTCTCCTTTGCATGGAATTGCGCACTCGCTCACATATTTTTTCACTTAATTCCTCTTCAGTGGTAATGGGACTTGTGTACACGAGCGTCTTAAGGTGGGCCCACAAAAAAATCTAAACTATTGAGGTCAGGGGGCCTTGGTGGCCATTTCAGAAATCCACCGCGCCCAATACAATGATTTGTATACATTGTTTGTAAATAATTGCGTACTATTATACTGAAATATACTGGTGCACCATCGTGCATGTATCACATTTGATTTTTTATTCCTAAAGGAACATCATCAAGCAACAAAGGCAACTGTTGTTGAAAGAAATTCAGGTAAGATTGTCCGTCAAGTCGTCCCTGCAGGAAGAATGGTCCAATAAAGTCACCAATGATATATGCCCATACGTTAACCGAAAATTGTTGTTGGAAATGGGTTTCAGTTATAGCATGAGGGTTTTCATCCGCCCAAATATAATTGTTATGGAAATTTTGAATGAAACTTCTTGAAAAATTAGCTTCGTCAGTGAACAAAATATGCTATCTAAATTGCGGATATTGGGCAACATTATGAAGATACCACTGACAAAAGGTCACACACTTTGGAAAATCTATGGCAAGTAACGCCTGCGCTCTTAAAATATGATAAGGATATAACAAAAAATCCACTAAAATTCTCCAAACAATTTGGCGGCAAATATTCAAGTTTCTAGCGATCTTCCCCATAAACGTTTCAGGATGTTCTTCGATAATGTGCAACACCTCCTCCTCAATTTCGGATATTCTTACATTTCGAGGTCTACCTTCAGATGCACCTTTTCGGGTACTACCAGTTTCAAGGAGGCGACGATGAATATAGAAAAAGTGCGACAATCTGACACAGCACCATGGGATATCTCTTGTGATAAATACATCTAGCTTGCTCTGCATTACCGTCGGCTAGGCCATACACGTAATGTATTTCCACCATTTCCACATTTGAATAGTTCACCATTATTAGGGAGTTTGTAAAAATAAGATATTCACATTAAACATATTTTAACGACAAAAAGTTGATTGAAACGTTAAATTACAAAGCAAGTGACATATTCCAGGCCAACTAGATTTATTGCAAAATTGTATTCTTTAATAATTACTTAAATTATCTCGGACGATCCAACGGTTTTTATTTTTTTTCTCAAAAACGGCGCATTGCAGTCTAAAAACTGAAGAGGGCTCTTATTTTTCAAATTAAACGGGAAGTTCAAAAATAATTTTTATCTGGGCGTCCCCTCCCTTTTTCTCAAAATATATACAACATTGCATTTCTGTTACCATACAAAATTTTTGCCAATTTATCATCCAACCAAATCAGTACTACATCAAACTACATCAAAAATGGCTAGACGAAGTAGACCTAACGTATATACATCACGTGATAACCTTAACGTGTATTGGATCACTTTTACATGTGTTTCGTAAATCTACACATATATCACATTCCCTATTAAAATTTCATGCTTTTATTGCCAATTTATAAATATTCACTATTTTTGCATTGATATTGTAAACATACTATGGTTATTTACTAAAAGAATGTATTTATTTACAAGAAAAGTAGTAAAAATACAAAAATAAAAAACATTATAACTATGTTTAAGTAATTTTTGTATTTGTACGGTACTTAATGTTATTGTGATAATACAGCATTTGACAAAATTACAATGTATTCAAATACATTTTTTTAAGTGATACTTTGCTATACGTTTTTGTCTTCTCCAAGAAATACAAGATTGAATCAGTTGATATTATTTGAAATTTTAAATAATTATTAGAAAGCGCAACCTCAGAAACAACCAAACTTGACCAATTTTGTCAATTATTAATAGACCATTCTTTATATTCTATGTCATAAGTAACGCATATTTTTATTTTTTTAATGAATCAACAGTCAGACACAACCATAGCTGTTCTTTATATAACGTAAATGTTAATCATATTTCATTGCCAATTCATCATATCTTTCATGCACTAGCTTTTTCATACATTAGTAAAGTTACATTGATTCCAGCTTTAGATATATGCAGCGGAATAGTTGGAAACTATGCGATACTTTTGCCAAGGCTATATTCTAAGATCCTGGTTTGATGAGTAACTGTTATATTTTTTTTCTATAATTATTAATTATATTACTACCTATGTGATTCATTTGATTTGCATTTATATTAAATCGTGGTAAGTTTAGGTTTTCTGAGACCTGCCTGAAAAATTTCTTTGCATTCGATGCTGAAATAATTAAAAATATAACATGAATGATGGCAGCATCTCATATATAATAACTAATATAGCATTTGTTTTAAAAATGGAAATAGTTTATTTCCACGGCCATCTAATTTGAAAGCAAAGATTATGTATTAAAAAAAACTACTTTTAAACTAGTCTACAGAGATTCCCAGTTTCGTTGTAATTGCAGAATATCTCGGAAACTAAAAAAGATAGAAGGTTTTCACAACATTGGGCTAGTTCTTCGAGAAACTTAAAATGCCGAATCAGAATTTTCATAGATCTATTCGTTTTTGAGATACAGCTGAAATTTAAAAATATTTCGTAGCTCAGAGTTATTGGAATAATGTAAATTGCTTCTGATAATCTTTTTTACATATAATTTAGTGACGTACATGTAATTTTTTACAGGATCTCTTAAAATATGACCCACAATGTTTGAATTAAACACACTGTATACGTAAATGGAACTGAATCGCATTATTTTTTCCTTGACAACCTAAATATATATACATACTTGCTACTTTATATTTTGAAAATTGTCAAAATACGTTAAATTATTAAAATAGATGTTGCGTGCTGCATTTTTATATAATTATTTATTTAATATTAATTTATATAATGGTATGATGTGCGTTAAATCAAATCAAATCAAATCATTTATTGATGTCCATACATTAAAATGTTTAGACAAGCCAAAAAAGGGAAGCAATGAAAGATACATATAAATAACACTAAAATAACATTCACAGCAAGTAAAATAACTTTGAACATTATAAAAATGACATAATAATATAACATTACAAAAACAGCAAATAAGTTAAAATTAAAAACAATAAAAAAAACAGTTACATATCTAAAAACTGGTCGGCAAAGATCTCATTAAAATCATAAAACGCTTTTTCTTTGAGATATTTTCTAATTCTGAACTTAAAACAATTTAGATCTAGGGACTGAATCTCGGTTGGAAGTTTATTAAAGAATTTAATACCAAAATAATTTGTGCCATCTCTGGATTTCGCTAATCGAAGAAAGTTTGGCCTGATATTATGTCTTTCTCTTGTATGGTGCGAATGAAAACTCTCCTATCGAGCAAATCTATGTTGGTTATTTTTAATGTAAATGACACATTCAAAAATATATATCGACGGCAGCGTAAGAACATTTAGCTGTTTGAAATGCTCACGACAACCATCTCTGTATTTTATTCCAGCAATTATTCTTATACATTTACGTTGTAAACTAAAAATTTTTTCACTGCGAGAAGAATGGCCCCAGTTCAAAGTTGCGTAAGTCATGGTGGCATGAAAAGTACCATAATATGCGAACAGAAGCACGGGCTTAGAGACTACACTACACTCAAATTACGCAGTAGAAAAATAATTTTAAATAAACGTGTAGATAAATCGTTGACATGATTTTCCCAACTTAATTTAGTGTCGAGGTAAACTCCAAGAAATTTAACATTGTTTGATTCTTGATATGGCGAAGTGTAAAGAGCAAAGATTGAGTTTTGTCAACATTAAAATTTAATCTGTTAGCAATAAACCAGTCCTCTATCAGCGATTGCCCATCTACGGAATCCTCTGCTAGTTTTGTTAAATCGCTATTAGACTTTAAAGCGGTGGTATCATCAGCGAATAAAATAAAATCAGTAGTTATGTCACAATTTGGGAAATCATTAATGTAGATAAAAATAGAATAAGGCCCAATACTGAGCCTTGGGGAACTCCATGAACTATTTTGTTTGATGAACAAGAATTATAAAAACATACTGAGTTCTGTTGGATAGGTAAGACTCAATAAGGGACACACTATTGTCATCAAAATTGTAAAATTTTAGCTTATCTAAGAGGATCCGGTGCAACACACAGTCGAATGCCTTTGTCAAATCATGTTGTTGATCTTTTGTTCCTAAAACCGTATTGTCTAGAGTGGAATAAATTATTATGTTCAAAATAATCTACAATTTGCATTTTTAAGGTAGTTTCGAAAACCTTAGCCAGAACGGGAATAAGGGATATTGGTCGATAGTTTTAAACATCATCTTCCACACCTTTCTTAAAAAACGGGAGTAACCATAGATAATTTGAAGGCTGTAGGAAATGTATTAAATCTAATATATTGATTAATTAGTTTAAATAGTAGAAAAATTATATTGTTTTTAAGAGTCATTAAAATTGAAACATTCTTGTCGTAAGCGTCTTTGCTTTTTTTTTAAATTATTTAAAATGGACCTACCTTCATTGAAAAGGCGTGAAGATTAATATTACTTAAAATTTTCTTATCAGAGGGAAAATTTTAACAGTTTTCTAAGTATTTTTTCAATACTATATAATTTTCAACAGCTCCTTTAGTGACATTGCCAATTAATTTTTTCTTCTTAATATTTTTTTTGTTTTTGTTTATTTGTTTTCAAATGTTATTCAATTAAAGATATTTATAAATTATTAAAATGGTAAATATAATTATCTTGTTAAAATTATATTTCGAAATATTAAAGTGAATTAATTCGTGAACCAACTGTGTATAATTATATGTATAAAAATTCATGGCCGACTAAGCAGCACCAATTTTATTAATTTAACGTTTTTTGACCGTTTCAAAATGTAAAGTAGCAATTGTTATACATCATTCGGTCAGTGGTCGCGCGGTTTAAGGAGTCAGTACTTGAATCGAGGTGACTAGATCGGTGTTGGTTCGAGCCCAGCTGCCGGTAGACCTTATATAAACTATATTCGTGGAGAGGTTTGGCGCCCTCTCTGCGGGTATGGTAGGGTGGAAGAATGTTGGCTTGGGTCAATGTGAGAGATTGATACCGGTTGATATTTGACTACCCCCCTAATTAATGAGGTTTTCCAGGTTTCCCTCATTCCTGCACTGAATAGTGGTTAGGGCCTACCAACGTAAGTCGTTCCTGGGCGCAAATGCGCAATTATTATTATTATTATTATTATTATTATTATTATTATTATTATTATTATTATTATTATTATTATTATTATTATTATTATTATTATTATTATTATTATTATTATTATTATTATTATTATTATTATTATTATTATTATTATTATTATTATTATTATTATTATTATTATTATTATTATTATTATTATTATTATTATTATTATTATTATTATTATTATTATTATTATTATTATTATTATTATTATTATTATTATTATTATTATTATTATTATTATTATTATTATTATTATTATTAGAATATAATCCAATTGAATTGCATAAACATATACAAGGTATTATATTTAAAAAGACTGTTTATTGACTCATATTTTAAAAGAGAGATTCTGTAGAGAAATTACATTTCCTACACCAGTGAGCTCTATGGAAAAGTAGTTGTAGTTTCCAATAAACCCTGCATGCAATTACAATCAAATTAGGACACCCTGTACAGTGACTACAATATAAAGGTTTCCAACCTAAAAATTAAGTATAATACTTTTAAAGGGATGAGCCGATGTACTATTAATAGAACAAAACAAAATATGACGCTGATTCACGTTGGAAACCTTTATGTTGTTATATAATAACAAATCTGATGTATATTTCATATTAATTAGTATTAACTTATTTGTAAATAGTTTCCGAAAAATATTTACATATCCCTAGCAATATGACTTCAATGTTAGGCACCTAACTTCACAATAAACACACTTTTGAAACAATGACTCGATATATTGAATACTTTAAAATTTTACTAGTATTAAACAAGTAATATTTTATTAATTATAATTAGTTATGTCTACTATTAAAAAACTAATTTTATAAATGACTGTGAAAATTGGAAAGGATGGCAATAAATTTTTATCCTTGAGATATAATTGATATATCCTTTTTTCCCTTCTCCAAATGATGAAAAATTATAGAACTGTTTATTTTCCTCTTAATTTAGTTTCTACGAAAATATATAGCAGTAATAGATTGAGAACACTCATTTGATTACAGGGTGTATAGTGTAAAGTAAAAAGATATGTAATTGTTAATAGCAATTGGTTACCAATATTGTTTTTATTTTCTTTCAATGTTCGTATCACTGTGTACTAAGCGATATATATATATATATATATATATATATATATATATATATATATATATATATATATATATTTTAATCATTATTAGGAATTGATTAACCTTGTCAGGAAGGTTAAGACAATAGTGGTTAGAAATGGTTCTTTAACCTTATTTTCAGCCACAATTGCAACATTTTATTACAATAGCTGGAGCAGTTTCTTATCTTAACAAATAGGTATTTTTGTTGGATATTTAGGATAGCTAATGATGTACTTGTACATTATTTGATGGCCTAGTTAAACTTTTCATACTTACAATTTTTTCATTGGCGTTATGTACCCTTCTGCAACTGCAGAACTCTTCGAAATTATACAACGCCAAATAAAACAGATATTGTAAAATAACAAAAAAAAATCACACACTGAAAATATACAGGAAAAATCACATAGGTAACAAAATTTTACAATAGAACTACAAAATTTTTGTGGAACTACTGTGTAAAATAATTGGTAATAATATATCCCATATTTTACAAGTAAAATTAAAAATAATTTTTTTTCAGGGTAAAAATTTGAAATAACACACCTAAATATAATGCTACAACTGTAAGGAAAAATTGCTACTTATAAATATACAATTTTTCATAGTGTACTTGTACATATGAAATGTAATTGTACAGCGTTATAATGTATTTAAAAAAAATCATGTAATTCTACATGAAGATCTTTTCAAACAGTATAGATTTGGTATTTTTTTACATTAATGCGATGTGACGTGAGTAACGTGGATATTTTCAATCATTTTTATCGATTATTAGTAAGTTCAACCGTCATAGTTTGTCGTCGAAAATATTCAGTTAACGAGATGATCTGCTTTTCTGTTACACCCTGTGTATGTTTTATTCTACTTAGTAAAACAAAAGGTTAGGCCTGTATTAATTCAATCCAGTTTTAAGAATTCCTACAATCTTCATTCATACAAAAGTTGCCCAAGACAATATAAATTCTTGTCACATTTATAGCGTACCTATAATAAAATTTTAATTGGTAAATTTTAGAATAAGTGGATTTAATACATTAAAAACTCATTACCAGTACCAAGTAACATTGGCCGTTAACAAACGTGATAATAATTTACAGACAACAAATTTCAAATCCAGGATAATCCCTTACCTGCCCGAATCAGAATATCGTCCTTACCTACTGTTAATTACTTACCCTCGATAACAATATATAAATTCAAGAGACACTTAATGATGACCCCAAGGAAGCAGCTTTGTATAGATTGAATAATATGGCGAAACACGCATTCATAAGAGGACTAGAAGGACATATCTATGTGTGGTAAATTATATTATATTAATTTGTATCACACTGTAACTGTAAAGTAGAACAATTATTTGTCTCATTGTGTACATATCTACCTGTTTTTATTAGAGAATCTTTTTTAACTGTAAATATTTATTGTTGTATGTGTCGCGAAATAAATGCCAGTTGAGAACTGAAACTTGAATTATTAACATCCCAAACATTTAAATAAATAATATCCAGTAAAAATACTACAAGTAGCGATGAGGTATAAAAATTGAAGATGTCGGTAGAAAAAATTAATGAATTTTAATTAGCGGCAAAAATTGGAAAACTTATATGCCAGACTAGAACAATATTTTCTTGAAAATAAAATTGAAGACAATTTGAAAGTGGCAACGTTATTAAGAGTTGTTGGTGATGAAACCTACAAGTTAATGGCAGATTTGTGTAGTCCACATGCTCCAGAAGATAAGAAGTACCAGGATTTGGTGAAGGTAGTAAAAAACCATCTTCAACCAGAACCATCCATAATTGCCGAAAGGTATAAGTTTCGTCTAAGACGCCAAGATAAGGGAGAATCCATTACGCAATACATGGGCGCTCTCAAAAATCTAGCCAAAACGTGTGAGTTCAAAGAAAAGTTGGACGAAAATCTACGAGATCAGGTCTGTCTAATGAAATGATAAAACAACGATTGTTTTCTGAAAAATTTTGAAGTTTGGAGAAGCTTTCGAAATTGCAAGAAACATGGAAGCAGCAGAAAAGCAGGTTTCTTTTGTAGAAAACCCAACCCATCCATAGGATTCAACGTGGTTCCAATTTTCAATATGGCCGTCCTTCCGGTTCCCATGATGGCAACACTTCCGAGGCAAGGTGTTCCAATCTCCACCAGCGCAGGTCTTCTGGGTCACAGGAATTGACGTCACAACATGTCCGTCAACATCAGATGCGCAGAGGTCCAGGAAAGAGCAAGGAGAAGAAGATGGCTGAATGTTTGGTTTGTGGTAGACATAACTACACACAGGGTGAGTGTTTTTACAAAAATGCAGTCTGTGATAATTGTGGAAAGAATGGACATTTAAAATACGTTTGTAAAAATAATAAATTGGATAAGAAAAAAAATAAAAATTTCTATTTGATTAATTCTAATGAAAGTGTTGAAAACGTATTGCAATTAAAATCTGATTATCATTTAGCTGATTCTGATACAGATTGTTCCCTAAATTTATTGAATATAAGATCTAGCAGTAAGTTTACTATTATAAAAGTACTTAGTTGTAGAAATTGAAAATATTAATTTGTCAATGGAAGTAGACACAGGATCCGCATTTTCTCTTATTTCAGATAAGGTCTATAATAAATACTTTTCTAATCTCCCTATTGTTGATTCCAAACTGACATTGTCTTCTTACACTGGAGACCAAGTAGTTACAGAAGGATACATTTCAGTTAAAGTAAAGTATTTTAAAAACGAAGCACCATTAAAATTATACATTGTTCCTAGGGGTGGACCCTCACTTTTAGGTCGAAGTTGGCTTTCTTCATTAAAAATTAATATTGTAGATAATACAGCAGTTCATAATATTGCTCACAAGCATGATAATTATCAAGTAGATAATTTAATAAATGACTATAAATGTATTTTTGACAAAAAAAAAGTTACTCGTTGATTTTAAAGCAACTTTATATTTAAACCTAATTCTGTGCCGGTATTTCCGGTATTTCATAAAGCACGCTCCTTACCTATACATTTAAAGGAAAAAGTTGAAAATGCCTTAGAAAAATTAGTAAGTGACCAAGTGTTGACAGCAATAAATCATGGCGATTGGGTAAGTCCTATAGTACCAGTTATTAAAAAAAATGGAGATATTAGGATATGCTGGGATTTTAAAGCATCAGTAAACCCGAATCTACTTGTACATCAATATCCTTTGCCAAAAATAGAAACAATTTTTTCTAATTTATTCGGTGGTACTCTATTTAGTAAAATAGATTTATCACAAGCGTATTTGCAATTTGAACTTGATGAAAATTCGAAAGGAATTTGCACTATTAATACACATAAAGGACTTTTTATGTATAACAGACTTCCATATGGAATTGCCTCTAGTCCTAGCATTTTTCAGAAAATAATGGAATTAATTTTTGGAAAATTAGATGGTGTAGTAGTTTTCATGGATGACATTTTAGTCACAGGATCTAATTTAGAGGAACATTTATTTAGACTTTGTAAGGTTTTTGAAAAAATCAAAGAATCCGGTTTAAAAAGGTATACTAGTTAAATTCCATAGGAGTTAAAACTGTAGTACAATAGATGATTTTTCAATTGAAAAGTAACATTACTATAGATACGTTAAAATTTGTTAACACAAATTTAAATTGTCCATTAATAAATAGTAAATAATAATAACTGCAAAAAAATACTATTTATATATCAAATATTTTAAGTAAATAATAATATTAATCATAAAGAAATTAATTAATCTATACAGGGTTGGCTTTATAATGTATATTTAAAATACTCAGCTTCTTGACAATATTTGGAATAAAAATGTCATATTTTTCAATACCCAAAAGGGTCGGAATATCAACGACAATCCTGTTAATTTATCAAACACGCAGGATACGATTGGCGTATTGCGTTTAGCATTCCTTAAAAATGCCTTAAAACACAACAAATAAAAGAAAGAAGAAACATTTCATGCAATCTTATTTAGGTCAGTCGAGCTAACTTTAAATCACTGGTTTACAGTGCACCTATTGCACTTTAAATTTTTGCTATAAAAAGCGCAGTTCTTGAATAGTCGATTCATTTTATTTTGTAAGCTTTAATTTAGAAATTTGCAAAATTTGTTAAATGAAAAACTGTGTCAAGTATCGTAAGTATGATAAAAAAGTTATCATGGTTTATTTTGCAAAGTTTCATATAAATTTAAGTTCATGGTCAGGACATGTATGGATAAATCAAAAATTGTGCCAAGTATACCTAGTAGATGTGATACCTTGCATTATCTGAGATTATGACGGAATTAGTCAAGGATACCTTATACAATGAATGCTTTTCCCAACATACCGCGAAGTTATGAATAAAGAGGCCATTCTCAAAGGAACCAGGGCGAAGGGTTGAGCCGCCCTGCACTAGCCTAAGTTGGCTTTGATCTGTACTCACCGCGGGGATTTGGCGCCACGACATTTCAATTGAATTAACATCCATCATTTACAACCTGAGGTGTATACAAAATTTTATAAAGGGTGTGGAGATGATAAGAAATTTATCAACAAAAATATAAGAAGTGCTTTTTCAACCGTTAAAATATTTTACCTTTACTTTATTTATTCTTAACCTATACACATAAACTTATGAAACTTTAGCTGAGAACAAATAATGATGAATAGTGAAAAGGAAAATGTAGTAAAATATATTTAGTTTACAAAAATGTATTGTGTGAATTTTTTGTTTATAAAAACTGTAATAAGTCAGGACGATATGTTTGGTATTTGTAACAGTACTTTATTATCATTTTTAGTCCTATTCGAGTTTACACGATGCGTACGAGGGCTGATCATTAAGTTCTAGGACTTTTTGAATTGCATGACAACGCCGCAACGGAGCGCAGTGCGATTGGCAGCATTGTATAGCATGACTCAACCCAAGCACCGCTGTTTTTTCCGATACTCAATTGCTTTCGTTTTCGTGAAGTTACAGCTACTTTTGTAGAATGAGTTTTGCGTGTTTTGCAATTTTTCGATATTTTGCAAAATAGATTTAAACGACGAGCAAACATGTTTCTGTCAAGTTTTGTGCTAAACTAGGTAAAATTTTTACCAAAATTTTGCTACTGTTGCAAGAAACGTTTAGGGATGAATGTTTGAGTCAGTCACGGTGTCGGTGAAGTGGAGACTGGGTTGCGCATTCGTGATTTCTACACAAAAAACATGACTGCCATGTCCTCACACCCCCTACTCACCAAACCTAGCTCCTACAGACTTTTTCTTGTTTCCCAAACTCAAGAGAACTTTGGAAGGGCAGAGGTTTCACTCGAATGCAAGCTCGAAAAATCGCTGGAGCAGCTAAACAGCATTTCAGAAGAACAGTTCTCAGGGTACGTCCAGCAGTGGGAACGACGTTGACAGAAGTGTATACGTTGCCAAGGGGAGTACTTTGAAGCGCGCAATGTTGAAAGGTTTATAATATTTTTAATAAAGTTTGATTAGTCCTGGAACTTTTTGATCGCCCCTCGTAAAGCCATTTTACGTCTGGTTTAGCGGGATAGAGAAATTGACAATTTGTGCGGCCGAGGACAGGACAACATGGGGAAGCCATTCGACTTAGGCAAATTGTGGATCTCGAGGAAGAGATTTTAAATGTCGTTGAGGAGCAACTTGGCATAAGCACTAGGACAGTTGCAGCCCAATTTAGGATATCACAATGCATTTCACGTGCAGCGGCTGAACTTTTGCGAGTGGCTGTTACATCAGCAGCACTAACCATAGTTTAAGGCTGTAATGTTCGCAATTTTACAAAGCCGTTTTTAGACGTCCACGCGCATTCATATTTATCCTCAATGGAAATTCGTATTAAGATGGAGCAAGTTTTAATCAACTAATAAAAGTCTATTTTACTAGACAGCAGAGCCATATTTTCAGAAAAAAAAATACATCTGAACAATATTTCGGACGCAATATTGCCCACATTTAGGACTACGGTGAGACGTTGTTAGGCACTATTATAAAAAAAAAGCTGTAGGCTAGTAAATCAAGTCTTCATATAACAGACGATTGCCTCAGATTTCAATTTTTTACATTTATATTCAAGAAATCTGTCCGCCAAGAAGACATGTTTTGCTAAATTTCTGCATAAAATTGCCTAACTTACAGGGGCACAAAGTTAAATTTGCCGTTGAAGGTGCTTATGGGCGGAGCCTGATAAAAGCTACACTGTTTGGCCGAACATTATACCCTTAACATTTGGAGCATGTGTTTCCCGATGGATAAGCCGAGGTGATTCAATTGGGTAGCCCCCTCTATCGCCCAACCTAAATCCGCTTGACTTTTATTTTTGCGGTCACATAAAAACTATGGTGTAGGTTACCAAAGTTAACACTGAACAAGAGTTGCTAAATCACATATACAAAGTGTAACAGTAGTAAGTATTCAAAATTTGTGAGTTTGAAAAATTACAATTTTTGTCAGTGGTGGCTCCTAAGGGGTAACTTCGGAAGCAGGTTTTAATGCGTAACATCAAAACAGTTCAACATTAAGTCACAAAATTTTGTTGAGATATTAACCTTGACCTGGTTAATAAGTCGTCTCATAAAATACATTTGAAAAATTGTTATAGGGGTGTAAAAAAATGCAAAGCCAAGAAACAAATTTAATCTTATTTTTTTTGTAGGTAATATTTTCTAGTATCTGAATATTGAAAAGAGAGAATCACCCTGTATAAAAATGTTAGAAATACAGGGTGTAGAAAAATAGTTCCAGACTTCGTGGGGTGATAATTTTGATCAAAATAAATAATTGGATGTTTATTATTTAAATAAAAAAATAACCCTATATGATTACAAAAACTAACTTTTCTAAACGTACTCTTTTCAATCTCACCATTACCTTCGCCATAACAATTTATTGTATACTACTAAATTAAAAAAAAAACTGACCAAACATTGCTGATAAATTACAACTATTATTTTTGTCTATTTTTCATTAACAAGCACCTCCCAGAGGCAGTTACATTATCTTTTACACCCAAAATACATTATATACAATATAATACAGCATAGTATTATTTAAAAATAGTTTTATTGTTTTAGAAATATAAGTATTTTTAATTTCACTCTCTGACTATGCTAATCCAACAGTCCAAGGTGGTAGTCATCATAGGTTGTAGCTGCTCATAAGTTAGCATTATATATTTATGAGGATCCGCAAAATCAGTCTTTTCTTGGATTGACACGCAGAAGGCTGTCAAGTAGCACCTCAACTTTCTCTTAGAATTGTCAATAACATCTATGTCAAATCTGAACTTGTTACAATCTTCAACATAATCCAGCAGTTGAACAGTCCAGTAGAATTTCCTGTTCTCATATTTGTGTAGAAGCAAAAACATCTTCTCAGAAAATTTGATCAAATAATGGCACTTGCTTGAATGGTCCACTTCAAAAAAACTGGTGATTATATTAGATTTTAGTATCAATGAATTGTGATTTTGCTCGAAATGATCAACAATGTAAGACTTATTAATTTTCATCTGACAATTTTCGGTTTCCTTTAAGGGACATTCAACCGGACCACCGAATGCGCAGCTTTCTTCATGACTTTTAATTTCTCTGCATTTGGAGGTATAAGTACACCCAGCTATGCGAAACTTGCAGGGGTACGTAAGGAATGAAATCAGTTTTTCCAAGGCGTAATTTCTTGTATTTTTAATATCCTCTCTGCATAAGGGACAATTCTGAACAGCAACCTTACATTCCTTGCAAATAATGTGACCGCTAGTGCACTGATAGATCTTAGAAGACATGATAACGTAACAAACGGGGCACTCCAATTCGCTCAGAAGCTCCCAATTCAGATCTACGTTTTTTTTAATGTCTACACTTTTCTCTATGGAATGTTCCCCTTTCTTCTTGTTCGCCTTAACAATTTCTACTTGAACAACAATAGACGCGGGATTGTTTAGTTTTTGTTGTATGTAGTCTTCGTTCACAGTCACAGTGTCTCCATCCACAGCCTTCTCTGGTAATTTGCACCAGAAATTTTTGTTATCGTTTAAGAGCTTCAGGACGTAGTTGTAACGGTCAGAATTAAATTTTGCTGCAAAGCGTTCAACGGAACAAGAAATAATTTTCTTCCGTGCGTCAAAGTCTTTCCTGATGACAAACAATTCGTTCTCAAATGGCAGGAGGAGGTGTTCTTCAACAGAAGTGTTTAAGTCCACTTTAAATTCGGACGTCTTCAGCAACAGGTCCAAATGGGTTTCCTTGAAGTGTTTAATCAGATCAGTGCGTAGTCCAAGCCATTCACACTTAGTGGAAGATCTGCTAGGGCACTTAAATTTCCGGAAAAGGCATCTTGGTTCATGCATTTCAAGCCTGTGAGGTGGCAATTTTTCTTTACAACCACGCTTCTGGTAGCAACAGGGGAATTGTAGGAACTCAGCGACGGCTTCGTATGCGACGTTACGGATGAAGTCATCTCTATTGATGGGTGTGCAACGACCACAAAAGGCACCGGAGTTGTCATTTGTCAGGAAAATCGGGAAGATTGAGAGGTAGTTGTGACAAGATGAACACACCAGTTTCACCAGGTTGTCGTTCGGAATTTCGTGATTCAGCGCCATTCTCGATCTGAGGAGTTATAATAGAAATCAATTAGTCCTATTTCTTAAAAAAACATAAAAAGAAAATCGAATTATTAATTTCGATAAGCTGCTCAGTAACTATAAAATTTCGTCGCGACAGTGTCTCGAATAGAATATATATAGGTTGTCTCACATAAGACTCACTCCTATGTATTTCGCTTAATATGCGAGACACGTCAAAAATCTTTAAATGTTTTTTGTTGCATTTTTGGAGGTCTTTATGCTCGTAAAAACAAATTTGAAATCCATGGCCAACTATATGAGTAATAACAAAAAAACCTGTAAAGTTCCCAAACTTCAAGGCTGTTTAACTTTTTTATTTTAAGAGATAGAGAAAACTTGTTTTTAATAAATTTTGATTGGAAAATTGATACCCTTCACTTGATATAAACAGATTTTTGAAATATCGTATGTGGTTCACTGCGCTCTCAAGGCGGACAAAAAAAAATGTATCGAAGCAGGCTATGGCCACAAAAAATTACCTGTTTTTTCGTCTTTCATGCAATATACTACATGGCGCTCTTATCTTTTGTATTTGCGACATTGCATGAAAGATGAAAAACAGGCAATTTTTTGTGGCCATAGCCTGCTTCAACAGAAATTTTGTTTGGCCGCCTAGAGGGCGCAGCGAACCACATATGATATTTCAAAAATCTGTTTATATCAGGTGAAAGGTATTAATTTTGCAATCAAAATTTATTACCAACAAGTTTTCTCTATCTCTTAAAATAAAAAAGTTAGACAGCTTTAAAGCAAAAATGCAACAAAAACATTTAAAGATTCTTGACGTGTCTCATATATTATGCGAGATATATGGGAGTGGCCCTCTTATGTGAGACAGCCTGTATTAAACTCATTTTGGAAATAAAATTGTACAACATTTTTTTATTAAATATACCAGGCGTTCTACAAACTTTATGACAAACTTAGGCAGATGGTAGTTAGATTAATATCAAACATTTTTTCTTATATGAACATCGATAGGTTCGGTTCGTTTTTGTTCAGAAGTTACAAGCACTTATCATTGACTCTTTTGTTAGTGTTCGGCGTATAGCAAGTAATCTTCATTTACCAGCATATTTTGTATGGCAAATATTGAACAGATAAATGTTACATCCGTTACAGCACTTACAGTTAAAATGTACAAGCGTTGCGTGCTGGAGATGCTCCTGTGATTAGAATTTTGTCGCTACTTCATATGTTATACAAAATGATAGATTCATTTCGCTTACCATGTGGTCCATAATGAACATATCAGGGCGGTCATAAAATCCGCATGCAATTAAATCAAGACGATTTCAGCAACCTTTCTTGGAAACAACCTTTTTGATATCATTGATGACGAAGGGTTTAATATTGTTCAAAATATGTGGTACCAGGATGATGATGCACTACGAGTACCACATAGAGGGAGACAAGTAACTTCTTAATTAAATGATAATTTCCCGGATAAATGGATAGGTCAGCAAGATCCAACAGCATGGCCATTGCGTTCCCCATATCTAAATCCTTTGGACTTTTATTCAAATTCAAACTTTAAACACACATAATAATTTTTGTTATATCAACCATAATTTCTGTTTATCAACCTACTTTGATTGGTACCTTCTAAACGAAAACTAATCGGACCAAAAGAAAAAAATGTTTGACATTAACCCAAATGCCGTTTGCCAAAGTTTGTCATAGAGATTGAAGAACACCTTGAATGTATATACAAAAATAATTCTGCAAAATATAACGTGAAAAAGAAGTACAAATATTTTACTTGGGAAATTCTCACACAATTTTTGCAGAAAAAATCAACAATTGTGCCAACTTTGTTTCTCAATCTCAAAAAATAATAAATTGAACCCTACAAAATCTATATGCCAGAGAAAAACTAATTTAAAATTGAAAAAATGTAACCGAAACAATGGAACAATTGGTGTGGTACTTTAGAACTATTATTACGTACAAAAGCTGCAAAAAAAATATATGCCAAAATGTAACAAGAAAAAAATAATACCTAGTTTCTTACAAACGTCTTTGTCATTATTTTTAAATAATTTTAAATAACCAAAACGGCTGGGTTTAGGTATAGGGTATGCTACATATTTGCCTCGAAATTTTAAGGAAGTTGGCGATAACTTTCGGTACTTCCGAAACTTTAAAATACTTTCGTCTTTAAAACACACCCGTATGTGAAACACTCTGTATATCAATTTTCAAAACTATATCTATACCTTCGCGCAAAGTCATCGTCAATGACTCTGTATAAGCATCCAATTTACTCATTATATCGCAAACGCATTTTAAAAGTTATTTTATTTTATTAAAATAACAGTAGAAACAATAATGAGTGAATAAACCATTGAGAATTTGTGCTCAGTTTGGTTCTGCATGTTCTACTTTTCGGTAAGATTTCGGTACCTATAAAAGTACCAGAATTTTTTTCATTTCTTGGCTAGAATACGAGGACCTTAAGGGCATTGTACTTATTTTTAAAATAGTGTTTTCTACAAAAATTAATTTTAATCATTTAATAGCTGATTAATTTAAGGTTTAGAAAATAACAGGAATGTTATCTCATGCTATTATACCTAGGTATTTGCATTTGCAAAGATCTCGAAGTAAAAAGGGAAAATAGCTAGAAAAAGCGAGTTGTGTACATTTTACCTGGATGTTAGTAGAACTGGGATAAGTGCCTGAAGGGCCGATGGGTCATTCTTGGAAATACATGAGGTTAAGCCTCAACAGTACCTGGTATATGTAAATATTCTTGTAACATAAACTTACTTTAGTACCAAACATATTATAAATTTATTCACTTTTTGTCAAAATGTGGGGTTAGAATAGCAACAAATGCGTGTCTTACAACGCTTTTTAAAAAATGTTATTTTATTATTTGAATAAATATATCAAGAATTTTTTGAGCTTATTTTTGTTCCACGTTTTATTTTTCGTGATTTTGGCATAATATAAACACCAATTATTCGATTATTTCGTTACAAGGAAGTCTAGGCACTTATTATATTGATAGTTATTGTATCGTGGGATTCCCCCTGCATTTACGTGACACAAAAATATTACCTCTATACTTATTCCAAACTTACATTTTATTACTTACCTAAGTAGCAGTCTACGTATAGTTGCAAACAGTAACAACACAGTATACTGTAGTCACAAAATATAAAGAACTGTAGTAGTCCTAGTCACAGAATATAATAACAATCAGAGGTATATCTCGACATGGTGGGGGTATTCGCGCAGGTCTCTGTGCGCACCCCCCACTTTTGGTATGCGAACAAAGTGGAGTAGTTAATAGGGTATTTCAGCCATTTTATGAGCTTGGTGAGCCTGTTTGGTGTTTATTATCCCGTACGTTAACCATGGGTGTCGTCTCGTGTACTTATCTAGTATATCCAATAATTAAGGACAAATTAAGTGTAGGACTAAAAAATAAAACACAATATAAAAACTATGAATTGTGTGTGTTCTATTCACACTAAGAATCAACTCCTTTTTTCCATATGGATATGTAAAATGTGAACGGGCCACCATTGAAAAGTTTTTTACACAAGAAAGGCGCCTAATAATATAATTTTTGTATTATTCTGATAATAATATAATTCTAATAATTTTCATAGTTTTGCATGAAACGTCAACTTATTAATGTGCCATAAGTCAGACGACCTTTAAAATGTTTAAAATATTACCAATTTAAAATTTTCTTTTATTCGGATTTTTGCATTTTTAATGAAATGCTAGGTTGTTTAAAAATTGTTGCATGGACAGAAATTAGTGTGGTAACATGCATTTACAAAAACGAAATTGGTTCCCATAGCTACGAAATTGGTTCCCAAACAAATTCAAAATTATCAAAACCTGCAACATACTTTAATCTCAAAATTGTTGTATACTATTATAGCCAGCGGTCGAAATTGTGGACAGTGACTAATAGATAGATAGATAGATAGATTTTTATTTCCAACAGGTAAAACCCAATAACAGGAAATGTTATGTTACAATATAAACAATAATATTCAGTTCATGTCTAAAATACAAATACGCTCTACGCAGTGATAAGAGTATAAGTTATGGCAGAACATCAATCAAGTACCACTAATGTGTGTGATGAATTTCTCTTAAAGAACTAATATGGATATCACAGGATGGGTAGTAATTATTAAAATTATTGCAAGCACTAAGAACCGGTGACTTTTGCAGAATATTTGTTCTTGCCAAATCTGTATGAAACGGTAAAGAATTTCTTAAACCCAATCTAGGAACCAGAAACCTCATATTCTCGTGCAAACGTGGACAGATTACATAGTTATTTAACAGGTTATAAAAGAATGATACAGATAAAAGTATTCGTCTAGTATGCAAGGAATCGAACTGACATTCATTCAACAAAGTTAAATACTCTATACCCCTCTCTGGGTATAAACCTGACAAATTTAAAAAATGTTCTCTGAACACATTCAATGAGACATATGTGATTAGCATAAATAGGATACCAAATTAAAGCACCGTATTCCAAAACTGAGCGCACAAAAGCAATAAAAATCAGTGCTCGCAAAAACTCTTCCATTCCCCATAATAAATCCCATCATTCTATTGGCAGAGGCAATAGTTTTTTCAATGTGAGTAACAAAAGAAAGTTCCGAATCAAATAACCACACCTAGATCTTTTATTTCATTACATCTGGCCAACTCAAAAGCATCTATTCTATAAGAACATCTGATGACATCATGTTTTTTTGAAAATGATAAGACAACACACTTCTTCGCATTTAATTTCAAGCAATTTTTTGAACATCACTCTGAAACTGCGTCAAGGTCTTCCTGAAGTAGGGATGAATCATCTAAATTATCAATAATACGATATATCTTTAAGTCATCCGCATAAAGCAGTTTAGAGCTACGAACTACATGTGTTACATCATTAATAAAAAGAACAAACAATAGCGGACCCAGGTTAGAACCTTGAGGTACTCCAGAAGTGGGGGAAAAGCAGTTAGATTTAAAACCCTCATGCTCTACATATTGCTTACGATTAAAAAGGTAAGACTAAAAGAGTGACAACAATTTTACAGAAAAGCCATAATCATCCAATTTCCTTAAAATAACGTATAAATCGATCTGATCAAAAGCCTTCTGGAAGTCTGTATATATAACGTCAACTTGCTTTCTCCTATCCATAGCTCCAGCTATATAATAATAATAATGATAATAATAGTCTTTATTTAATTAAGTTAAATTACAATATTACAGTAAAAACAAGAAACAAAGAAAAAAATAGGGCGAAGTTCAGATAACTTTTTAAAGTTTCTGCTCTTCCACTTAACCCCTGGTACATCATTGTACACTAGAACCATAATTATAAGAAAACAGGAAGCAAAAAACAATTTAAAAAATAATAATAATATGCACACATACACATAATACTTATTAAAATTAATATTAATCCAAAATACCCACACTCAATCAAGACATGTCTTCTAAGTAACTGTATTCAGTTGTTTGCTTATGAAGATTGTTCGCTCATTAGTTGCTTTGTATATGCAGTTTTAAATTTTAATAGATTTGTTTGCTTTATTGAGACTGGTATATTATTATATACATTTGATATTTGGTAACTAAAATAACGTTTAAAAAATTCAGTATTATGTATGGGTGGCGTTATAGTACTCTTATATCTAATATTTAAGTTGTGAACGTCAGTCCTAAAAGAGATTTTGTTATATAGGTAATTGGGTGCTTTATTTATAATGATTTTGTGGTATAGACAAGCTGCATGTAGTCTACGTCTATTTGCCATGTTCAGCCATCCTAGCTCAGTAAGTTTATATGATATTCTCTCGTACTTCCTAATACCAAAAATGAAACGTAAACAGCAATTTTGAACTTTTTGAATTCTTCTAATATCGACATTGTCTATACAAGGTCCATAAAGGGAGCCACAATACTTAAAACCTGATAGAACAATCGCCTTAACATTTTTGTTTAATATATGTCTATGTGGATATAATAGTCTTAATTTGAAATATGCCGATGATATTAGTATTGCAATGTGATGTTTAAATCTTAGGGGTTGATCAAAGATAATTCCAAGATATTACGCAAATTTATGAAATTACGCTAAAAACACTCATTTGATTACAGGGTGTATAGTTTATAGTAAAAAGATATGTAATTGTTAATAGCAATTGGTTACCTATATTGTTTTTATTTTCTTTCAATGTTCGTATCACTATGCACTGAGCGAAATATATTTTAATCATTATTAGGAATTGATTAACCTTGTCTTTAACCTTATTTTCAGCCATATTTGCAACATTTTATTACAATAGCTGAAGCAATTTCTTATCTTAACAAATTAAGAGGGTAAAAATTTGATACCTAAATATAATGCTACAACTGTAAGGAAAATTGCTACTTATAAATACACAATTTTTCATAGTGTACTTGTACAGGGTGACCCAGAACTGAAAGAGCAATCGAAAAACCGTAAACGTGTGTGTTTATGGTATGATGTAGTGAATGTTTACCATAAAATACCATCTTGGTAAATTTAACACCCAATGGACAGTGACGTGATCGAAATCATTTTTCCCAAGTTCATACCTATTTTTTTACATAATATAAAAGTCCTCATTTTTGTCAATAACTTTCATTAAAACTTTTTTTTGATAACCTTTCGTGTAAAAGATATAAGACCATATGTATAGAAAAATTAAATAAAGTCTATCACGTATGTTGATGATTTTGACAACGTTGCCATGGAAATATCAATACTGTCAATATTATGTTACTCATATTTATCGATAAAATTTATCTGTGTTGTTGTTGTTTTAATTATTTATATGCAGATGTACTGTTTACTAAGATGAATAGTCATAATGAAAAGGCTGACATGCTTTTAATTTTTGGAGAAGCTAGAAAAAATTCAAAATTGGCAGAACGGATTTGCAGTGACCGCCAAGTACCAGATTATAGAAGGTTCTTGAGATTGGAACAAGCACTAAGACGGAACATAGGCGCCTTTAAAGTCAAAAAAAAACATTGAAAAAAATAAATCCGTTTGCAACAAAAATGTGGTGGCTCAAGTGTGTGAATATTTTAATAATAATCCTATAAAATCAATACGAGATGAGAGCCGAGAACTAAATATTTCTTAGAGTTCAATTCAAAGAATTTTAAAGAAAAACAAGTATCGCGATTATAAAATTTTAAACGTGCAAGCCCTCTCTGAAAATCATAGGCTACGCCGGATAAATTTTATTTCGGAGATTGTTGATATGCCAAACATTTATTAATATATACTATGGACAGACGAGTCTCGCTTTGTCAGCAATGGAGTACCAAATAAAAAAAATAAACACTATTGGGCAACTGAAAATCATCACGAAATGAATCAAATTGAAAATCAAGGACATTTTGGTATCAATGTATGGTGTGGTATTACAGACACCTAATTGGTCCATACTTTTACAATAGTGCACTAAACGGAGAGCGTTATTTAACATTTTTAAGGAACCAGTTACCAACTTTATTGGAAGAAGTGCCATTACAACTTAGAAGACATATGTGGATTCAACAGGATGGCGCACCAGCACACAATGCGAGAGAAGTAAAAAGATACCTCAATGAAAATTACAATGACCGATGGATTGGTACAGAAGGTTCTATTCATTGGCCTCCGAAATCCCCGGATCTATCCCCAATGGATTTTTATTTATGGAGTACCCTGAAAAATGAGGTTTATAAGAAAGAATGTCATAATTTAAAAGAATTAAAAGAAAACATTAGGAACGCATGGTGGCTGGGGGATAAGTAGAGATACACTTCTAAAAGTTACCCATCTGAAAATCCGACATAGACTAGAAATGTATGGCGTACCCCAATGAGTTTATCAAGTATAAAAAATTAATGAGTTTCCTCGTGATTTTTTAACAGCAACATACGGAGATCGCTAGATTGGTCGAGGTGCGCCACACGCATGGTCTACTAGATACCCAGACTTAAACCCTCTGGATTATTCCTTATAGGGCTATCTGAAGTCATTCGTTTACGCTACTCCAGTGGAGAATTTGGACGAATTGCGAAATCCGATAATTGCAGGGTGTAACTCAATTAGAAACAACCCTGGTGTGTTTGAAAGAGTTCGGCACTCAATGACGAGAAGATTAAATGCTTGTATCCAGAATGGAGGAAGTCATTTCGAACATTTATTGCAGATTGAGCAACTTTACATGTACTTTTTTTATAATAGAATGTTGTTACTGTAGCAAATTTTGTTCACCCTGTATCTTCGAAACAAAGGAGAAATCATCATAGGACAAAATATTCTTAGAATAGGCCAAGGAATAACACCTTGAATTTTTGCCGCATGTTTACCTAACATCCTGTATATGTGTGTGTGTGTGTGTGTAGTTGTATGTTTATACGTGTTTGAAGTTTATATGTGTTTGAATACACGTGTACATGCATACGTGCTTGAACAAACAAGTATATACTATTGTAAGTGTGAAACTAGTAATACTGCAAAATGCACCCAAAGTCGAACTTCAGAGAGCTATATCTCAAAACCATGAGACTTTTGGACTCAGTGGCCATGAGAACTTTTGTTCTACTCGTCGAGAACTAACAGAGTCCAGAGTTTCATCAAATTTGACCGAAACCCAATTTCCATAAGGACCCTGCGGAGTCCATTGTTTATTTGTTATACTCGTTTTTGATATTAGTACAGATAACAATAAATAATTTTGTTGGAAAATTGGAAAATTTTGTTTTCCATAGCAACACTGTTAAAATCATCAACATACGTATTCGAGACTTTGTTTAATTTTTCTATACATATGCTCTTATATCTTTTACACGAAAGATGAAATCGGAGAAAGGTTTGAATAAAAGTTATTGATAAAAATGAGGACTTTTATATTATGTAAAAAAATAGGTATGAAATTGAGAAAAATGATTTCGATGACGTCACTATCCATTGGGTGTTAAATGTACCAAGATGGTATTTTATGGTAAACACTCACTACATCATACCATAAACACCCACGTTTACGGTTTTTCGATTGCCCTTTCTGTTTTTACGTAATGGCGGCTAACCATCAGTTCTGGGTCACCCTGTACATATGAAATGTAATTGTACATCGTTATTATGTATTTAAAAAAAATCATGTAATTCTACATGAAGATCTTTTTAAACAGATTTGGTATTTTTTTACATTAATGTGATGTGATGTGAGTAACGTGTATATTTTCAATCATTTTTATCGAGTATTAATAAGTTCAACCGTCATATTTTGTCGTCGAAAATATTCAGTTAACGAGATGAACTGCTTTTCTGTTACACCCTGTGTATGTTTTATTCTACTTAGCAAAACAAAAGGTTAGGTCTGTATTAATTCAATCCAGTTTTAAGAATTCCTACAATCTTCATTCATACACAAAAATTTCCCAAGACAATATAAATTCTTGTCAATTATTCATTAACATTTATAGCGTCCTACCTATAATAAAATTTTAATTGGTAAATTTTAGAATAAGTGGATTTAATACATTAAAAACTCATTACCAGTACATAGTAGGGGAGACCAGGTACGAAAGTAACCTATTTTTTGTAAAGCCGGATAAATAAAAAATTAAAAAAGTTATATAAATGTACTTACTTTAAGTCGTTTCCTTGGCATTTTATATATAGAAGAAAAATAATATTGAGGTAATTAAAGTCCATATTGATGTACAATTAATAAAAAAGTAGAGAGTGTACGTCGTTACAACCTACCCAATGGCATGGGTCAAAAGTAATAGAACATGGGGACGTTTGTAACATATGAATAATAGGTAATAACTAGGTATAGAAAGTTAGTATCTACAAGGTATTTGTTTATTGATTATACATATATAAAAGTAAGTTGTAGTGCAGGTGCATAATATATTTTTTTATTTGAAAAAGAAAATAAAATAAATAAAAAAATAGAATAATGAAACAAAAATATAAAATAATAATAAATTTTTTTTTGGTAATAACAAAGATTCCTATCCCTATATGGCTTTTTCACGGTTTGAGATGTTACGAGAAGAGTTGAATTGCTGCAAACAAGACCCAGAAGAAACTGTCTCGTCCTTCGCAAAAAAGATAGAAAAATGCCACAGGAATTTAATCGCCTCCTGTTTGAGTATACCACTTAGAGATGACGCCCAGGAAGCAACTTTGCATAGATTGAATAATATGGCGAAACACGCATTTATAAGAGGACTAGAAGGACATATATATGGTCTAGTAGAATCAGGAAGGCCGAACACCTTAGAAGAGGCTGTTACTTTAGCACTAGACGAAGAGGAAGGAATGCGATTTCAACAATAAATGGAAACGACAAGAGAGACATCACACCAAAATGAAAACAAAAATAGTTTAAGGTTTAATGTTTCGTAGGATGTAGAAATTACGATTAACTAATACTTTTCTATGCTATGCTCTTTATCATATTTAAAATTGTATTGTATTTAAATATTTAATGTACTTAAAAATAACACAGCCCCACAAAAAAAAAGTTCATACACAAGAGAGTAACATATGTATTTCCATGTATTTTTCGACGCTGAATCCGATCCTGAGCTCAGAATTGAGCCTACACGTCTGGAATTGGCCCCAGGGGCCGAAAATGGCCTGAAATGCGGTTCCCGGGATAAGGCGAAGTTGACGCTGAATTTTGGAGCTAAAGCCGGATTTGTGCTCGAAAAGTTTATGACTAACTGAAATTTCGGGTTGGGGTCCGGGAAAATCACCCCTTGGGGCGGGAAAATCCTGTTTTGGACGTCCCGGTCGCGACTGTGGTATTTTCGTGTGTTTTTCAATTGTGGGCCTGAGACTGGATGTGAAAAGTTTTTGGTCAGCTGAAATTCCCGGCTTGGGTCCGGGAAAATGGCCCATTGAGGCCTGAAAATCATATTTCGGACGTACCAGTCGCAAAAGTGGGATATTCATGTATTTTTCAATCCTGGTCCTTAGAGTACTTATGTTCAAAAAGTTTTTGGACAGCTGAAATTCCCAGTTTAGGTCTGGGAAAATGGCCCATTGGGGCCGGAAAATCATATTTCGGACGTACCAATCGCAACAGTGGGATTTTTATGTACTAAGTTCTGTAGCTTAGACTGTGCTTGACAGGTTTATGGCCATGTGAAATTCCCTGTTCGGGACCGGGAAAGTGACCCTTAGGGGCCGGAAAATCGTATTTTGTACGTCTCAGTTGAGACATTGGTATTTTCATGTACTTTTAAATTCCGGAACTCATACCGTGTTTGAAATACCTTTGGTCGATTGGAATCTCTCATTTACTTATATGAGTTCCGGAATTTAAAAGTACATAAAAATACCAATGTCTCAACTGAGACGTACAAAACACGATTTTCCGGCCCCTAAGGGTCACTTTTCCGGTCCCGAACAGGGAATTTCACTTGGCCATAAACCTGTCAAGCACAGTCTAAGCTACAGGTTTAGTATATAAAAATCCCACTGTTGCGATTGGTACGTCCGAAATATGATTTTCCGGCCCCAATGGGCCATTTTCCCGGACCCAAACTGGGAATTTCAGCTGTCCAAAAACTTTTTGAGCATACTCTAAGGACCAGGGTTGAAAAATACATGAAAATCCCACTTTTGCGACTGGTACGTCCGAAATATGATTTTCCGGCCCCAATGGGCCATTTTCCCGGACCCAATGGGAATTTCAGCTGACCAAAAACTTTTCACACCCAGTCTCAGGTCCAGAATTGAAAAACACACGAAAACACCACAGTCGCGACCGGGACGTCCAAAACAGGATTTTCCCGCCCCAAGGGGTCATTTTCCCGGACCCAAACCCGGAATTTCAGTTGTCCATAAACTTTTCGAGCACAAATCCATCTTTAGCTCCAAAATTTAGCGTCGACTTCGCCTTATCCCGGGAATCGCATTTCAGTCCATTTTGGGCCCCTGAGGCCAATTCCAGACGTGTAGGCCCAATTCTGAGCTCAAGATCGGATTCAACGTCGAAAAATACATGGGAATACATATGTCACTCTCTTGTGTATGAACTTTTTTTTTTGTGGGGCTGTGTAATTTCAGTTTCAGAAATACATGTGTTTAGTTCATAATTTGACTTATACTATTAGTAGTAGTATTATTTCATTTCACCACTATACATATACCTTCCACGTTAAGGACGTTTGTTTTGTATTCACTGTGCCAATCATACAAGTTTTCTCTACGATGTTTACAGGCTGTCAGGTTATTTAGAATAAGAACAATTTTTTTCTGTTATTTCTGTTATCGCACTGCAGATTTAGAAAAAAACAATATAAATATTCTAACAAATTATTAATTCAAAAGATTTTTACAGTTAGTATGTAGTCTACTAAGTAACTGTATAGCGGATATTTCAAAATCAAATTTAAAATAAGTTTGTTTTTGTTACTGCGTTTAGATTCAAGTGGTTATTATTTTTAAATGCTTTTTTTCCATGTCATATTCTTCAGTGTAACGTTTCATGCTTTTTTCATTTGCAGTTGTTGTTGGAACAAAATTGATATCTAAAACTGTTTGAATTGAATTAGAATGTATGTATTGATTTCCAAGATTAACAAATAAGAAACTAATTCAAGATAATTTCTCATTTTCCAAAAATCTTTGTCCCCAAAAAAAAAATTGAAAGGAATATTATAGCGACATAGGTGCTCAGAAGGCCCTGTATATTTAATGCAAAAATCAATCAGATGTAGGTATTTATCACACAAAACATTTTATTTTAAAAAATTTGAGTACAAATAACATTGAGTCATCTCAAACTCATTTATGAGTGACAATATTTTGGTGTTGATTTCTGAGTACCTACCTAATTAAACATTTTAATAAAGAAATGAGTTTATCAACACTTTTTTTGATCAAAGACGAATTATGTTATTATTTTAGCACAATCGGATGTGGATTCGTTTTAAGAACCAATTGCGTTAATTTTAAGTGAAATTTTACTCAATTTTTTTACGGTGCAGATATCTCATTTTCAGCTTTTAGTTTCCAAAAACCAAACGTATTAAAGCGATATTAACAGAAACAACTTAATAACTGTGAAAATTGAAAGTCTCATTTTCTTTTACACGTTTCCTCTATCAAATTTGCATCATCAGGAGATTATTGAATCTGACATTTCGGAGTGCAGCAATATATAGCACCCTGTAGGAGCCATTGTCGAACGAAAGCGAGTGTCAGCATCTCCACGGTGCGACCCGGCCCCCCAACCCCCCTCGAGAGGAATTCATGGAGCTTCAAGGTCCACCCGTGCCCATCGGCTGGACACGGCTGTCCGCTAAATATTATAATGTATTCTCGTTAGCTCACTTTCACCGTACACGCCCAACCGATCGCCGTAGAGTACTACTCAGGATAAGTCCTACGCCCCTGGGTTTGTAATAGACGAGGAATGTCTATTTAGAAGGCGTACTAGACGATGGTTTTACTCATTTTACTCGATTTAAGTAAATGTTTGTGCTGGTTGCAAGTACCATCATCATAAAAGATAGAAGTTGGATTATATAAAATATCACCACTGAGCTCTGCTGAGAGTTCTTCACAAAACAATGTTAAATTTGCTTGGGACAATTGACTAGTGTTGGTAAAAACTGCATCTCCAGATTTCGACGAACTTAAAAAATGTAAGGTTCGTCGTTTTATATGCCATAGATATATCTGACGTCAAATTCTTTTATTGCACACAGAAATACACATATTACAGAGTGGCTCATTAAGGACTAGGAGACCCTTTTAAGAGTCCTTAATAGGCTACAACAGCGTGACCTATTAAGAACTAGAACACCTTTATAAAAAAATGGGTTACTCGGAATAATGATTTTTTAAATATAAACTAGCCTGTAGTTTTTGTTGAACTTAGAAAATGTAAGGTTCGTCGTTTTATGGATCATCGATATCTCTGACGTCAAATCCTTTTATTGCAGATAGAAGTACACAAATTACAGCATGGCCCATTAAGGACTAGGACACCCTTCTAAAAACAGTTTGGACGTGCGGTTTTAATGATTTTTTTAATATAAATTAGCCTTCTAGATGTACTTGTTGAACCTATTACGATGGTCCGACTAATTAGATTTATTATATAGTATACAATTAACATATTATGTTTCAGTTTAAAAAATCTTTAATACTGAACAATGGATCAAATAATAAACCATTTACATTTCATTACATAAATAGTGGGATAAAAAACAATACCCACTAGGTAAATTATTCAGAAAGGTAGAAAAGTTTAGAGTATATATAAAAACGTACTGATTGATAGCAATACAAAAAACAGTGAAAAACAATCCGGCAATCCAAATCTTGGCCTACACTGATAAAAATTTATCTGTAATTTCAAATAACAATAACAACATAATAATGTTTTAAATAAAATAAGACATTGTAATATTATCTACAGAAATAAACAGATAAAATTCCATATTATGTGATTTTACAACTATTATGCTAAATACAATCGTAAATTTGCGGACGAGAAATTCAAATATGTTTCTAATTTTGACGTCACTAGTAGAGGGCGCCACTTATAGCACATCGTGTTTCTTTTAAATGACAGAACTTTTTTGCTGCTTAGTGTATCTATCTAACTATTGAAACAATGGATTCTCTTAGCTGTTATATCTGAAAAAGGTATACCTTATTGAAGTCGTTAGGAGTAATAGTTTTCGAAATAATCTTATTTGAAATAAGTTAAAGTGCCTTTCCTACTGAAAATACAGCAAAATGTTACTTGAAAAAGTTGTTCAGAATGGTAAATTATGGAGATGTGCAAAATTTTTAAAAAATCGGCCGGCTTTGATAAAATCTTTGTGCTTTGTTGAAAAATGGTTTTAATCAAACCTCGCTGATCCTCTAGCGGAATCGATTGTTTCGATAGTCAGATCGATACATTAAGATGCAAAAAAAGCTCTGCCATTTAAAGGAAACATGGTGTGCCACAAGTGGCGCCCTCAGTGACGTCAAAATTAGAAACATATTTGAATTTCTCGCCCGCAAAAACCCCTGATTTACAACTTTTATGTAAATATTTGAATTTCTTAAGAAGTTACTTACAAACATCGAGAATAAAATTTTAACTTTAACACCCTGTAACTCCGTCAATAATCAGTTATAGAAAAAATGATATAGAAAGAGGTAGCAATTATTTTCGCTCTAGAATTATCCCCTGATTTTTTTGCTTATCATTTCTGGACACCCTGTATATACATACCTACTAAAAATATACATAAAGAAAACTTTTCAAAAACTAATATTATTTCAGATACATGACTAAATATCAATGTGTAATAAATTGAACAATATGACGACATGGTAACGTGGTTTCTCTTCAACACTCACGTCATCAGAAAATTTGTAGCGAACTAGGAGCTTATCTTTTGAAAGCTCGAGTACATTTTTTTTATTTTCTGTCTTTATTAGGCTTTCCAAATACGTGGTTAAAATTAATGATTAAAAAACTGTATATAAAAAATCATTAAATCGTTAATGAAATATACTGTATTTTTAAAATGGATCTATATTTAATTTAGTTGTACATTCACAATGATCTTGCAAAAAATCTAAATGTAAAAACAGAAATAATTTTTAATTCCTTTCAGTTCTTATAGAGATATCAACTATTTATGACTTAGTTTAACTGCTAAGACCTTCGACGAAGGACTACTGTGACTATTCTGTAAAATATGTAACAACCTAAATTGTTTCATAGCTAGATAAATGAAAAAAACACACTTACAACACTGGGGCTATCCCAAGAAAAATATTCGGCGTAGAATGTTTTACATTGTTTCAAAATAAGTATGTATCTGGATCAATAGACAAAATTGAAAGCTTAGTAACGAGTGACTGATAAGGTATATCCTAGAAAAGTATTTATCGGATACGATTGCGAAATAATATGCTGCTTAAGATAAAACAGCAAACTGAGTTGTTGTAAAATCAGATCAAACATAAATGAGAGTCATTGTATCTAGTATACCAAGTCAATCTGCCTTTACAAAAGAATGAGTTCCGTTATGAGTTATAAATCTTGTGTTAGATATTTTATACCTAACTGTTATATGATGTAATGATATATGTCAGGCTTATTCTCAGGAGCAGATAAATTTAATTACAATGGAAGAGCATTGCAATTTCTTAGATCTTTAAACATAAATTTATGTATCTTTAAATATCACAACTTTTGTAATTTCCTGTAGGGAAGTTGAATGTGGAAAGCATACGTTCAGCTTTAAAATATATATACAGTGTGATAAACTGCACATTTTCAGCAAAAGTGGCCTGGTTAATATAAAATACAAAGCTTGCTATGACAGTTTCTAGAAGCAAAATTTTAATAAATCACATTAGTGTTTTTTTTTTGAAAAATATCTGTGCATGCCACTCTGTTGAGCACCCCTCAAAACGGGTCTGTACAAAATTTTATTGAAAAATATTAAGTAATAACGATTTTGTACAAGAATTAAAAATACACCCTTAGGTACTTACGTATTTTCAAAAATTCATAGTTGGCTATGGAAAACAATTGTATTTATATCTCGGTTTATATTAACTGTCAAACAAATAAAGTCTAAATCGATATTAAAACTTGTTTGTACTTAATACAAATTAAGTAATTCGAAGTACTGTGCAGCGTATAAATAATATTTTCTATGAAACCGGTTTCTAAAAATTTACTTAAAACGAAGCAAAATTGATGTCAGGGATAGGAGAATATCTAAACAATGGTAACTTTTTAAACAAAATTTTATTCAACGACGAAGCCACAGATGGGGTGGTTTCGAGAATATTCTCAAAAAAATTAACATTTGTTGTGGAATACTATGCGACAGAATAATTGGTCCGTTTTTCTTTGACGGTAATTTGAATGCGGTTGGATTTTTTAATTTTCTTGAAAATGAGTTTAGGAACGCATTAGATGATTTAGCATTAAGATACCGCCTTAATTTGAAGTTACAGCTACATGGTAATCCTATTCATAATGCTAGTTGAATAAGAAACTGGCTAAATGAAAATTTCGAAAACTGTTGGATAGAGCAAAACAGTCCTTTCTGTGAGTGGCCACCGAGATCCCCGGACTTAACTTCCTTAGCTTTTTTCTTTAGGGTTGACTTAAAGAAAAACAGTATAAGTTAAGATCCCAAAATTTACAACAGCTACAAGCTAGAAATCTATACTTGTGTGGAAATTACTCCACAGCAAATACGAAATGTAATTAAGACCATACGCAAAAGGAATGAAAAGGGCATTGGAGAAAATGGTGGTTTGGTAGAAATTACAAAAATTTAGTTGTTTTTAGTGAGGTAATTTTGTTTTATTTTATTTATTCTGTATATGCCTAAGACCATAACTAAGTTGTTAGAAACTATGCATATTTGAAAATAAGTAAGTACCTTTTAATTCTTTTACAAAATCGTTATGAGGAGTGCTCAATCCAGTGGCGTGCATATATTTTTTCTTAAAAAATTGCTAATATGATTTATTAAAATGTTGCTTCTTGAAACTGTCCATAGTAAGCTTTGGATTTTATATCAACCAAGCCATTTTTACTGAAAATGTACAGTTTATCAAGCTCTTTAATTTAAAAAATCCGGGCTAAATCGCACAATTAATAAACTTTTTATAGATGACGCCAAAACAAATGGGTCACACTGTATAATATTTTTTTCAATTAAGTAGATAATATCTAATGATAGACTATTTAACCACTATCTATACTTTCCGGATGAAAAACAGGCTTCAGTCAACTTGAAATGTCTTAGGTTCAGTACATATACAATAGTCTTAATACTCCTGCAACTTCCAGGTGAATGGAGTAGCAGTGGACGTAAGGATGCACCTACAGGACATCGCCCCGGGTCGTGACTTCCTTCGGAGGCGACGGAACGTGCTTTGCAAGTCCATCTTCGACGTCTGGTGTAGTAAAAATAACGGAAGCCAGAGTACTGCTCACAGTTACCTAGTCATCACCTGCATACATATGCATTACTCGAAATCCAGCCAGGGACGGATTTTTTCTAATTAAACATACACTCATTAAAGGACTTGTTAAGCCAACAGAAAAAATATAAATTACCTAGGCTACCTAGACATGGTGCATAAATAATTTACTTCATGTGAAAAAGTATGTATACATACTGTAAAGAAAGTTGCTGTGTAAATGAAATTTTCCAGTGTGTAATTCAAAATGTGTTAAATTTCCGTGTTAGTAGTTTTATACGTTTTACTCAAAATGTGTTGAAAGTATATAATAAAATATACTCAATTTGTACAATATTTACTAATGTGTTAACTTAACTTATTTAGGGCAACCAGCAGTTCTAGCACACTCGTATTGCGTTGTTGTGTTCAGTCAATTCTCGATCACGGTGTCAAAATGGAGAATATTTAAATTGAGGTTTGATCAAAGAAAATGGCAAGTACCTATTTGTGATACATCTAAAGGTAATCAGAACTAAAAGTCTTAGAAATATTAGAACTTTACGAAAATTCACTCGGAGGTTTTAGATTACTATATCTGTATTTTGTTCTTCTTGTAACTTTAGAGAAAGATGTTCAGATTACTACTACTTAATTTTCGTAAACTCTTATTATGTAATATATAATGTACTTAAATATATATTTGTTTAATGTTTGTTGTTTCGTTGTTTATGATTTACTAAAATGTTATTTGTTTTTAAGTTCTTTATTAGAATATACTTCTACTTTTACTACTATGTTTGTTAACTATAATAGAAAACTAGGTTCTTGTTCATTTGAACTGAATTATATATTTTCAATAAAATATATAATGTTAGTTATAATATATATATATATATATATATATATATATATATATATATATATATATATATATATATATTATAACTAACATGTTAACGTGTAAAGTTTATATATTTATTTATATTATATTATATTTATTTATTTATATAGTCAGGTAGATGTGATCTATACTGATTTCTCCAAAGCTTTCGATCGGCTGGACCATGGTATTCTACTGTCAAAATTATTAAATATCGGCTTAACTAAACCATATATTAATTTCTTCACCTCATACCTCTCTCAAAGGAGATTGACAGTGGAGTATCGTGGTTTCCGATCTATAGAAATAAATGCTACCTCTGGTGTCCCTCAAGGATCGGTTCTCGGCCCTTTATTATTTCTAATCTTCATTGATGACATTGTCCAGAACCTGAATTGCGAGGTCCTTCTTTATGCAGATGACCTCAAATTGTATCTGTCTGTGTCAGATATTAATGACTGTTTCGAACTTCAGTCAAACGTGAACAAAATTTCTGATTGGTGTACTGAAAATATATTGCCTTTGAACTTTTCTAAGTGCAATTATATGTGTTTTACGAGGAAGGTAAATCCTATTACTTTTAATTACACGATTGACAGCAACCCAATTAGAAAATGCGATAGTTTTAAAGATCTCGGGATAATCTTTGATAGTAAGCTCAGTTTCGTTAATCACATCAATAATATACAACGTGAGGCATATAGAAATCTCGGTTTTGTTCTAAGAAGCTCGAGACAGTTTTCTGAAACTAATACGATTTCCTTACTGTTCAACGCGTTTGTTTTGCCAAAACTGGAATATGGGTCTCTAGTGTGGTGTCCCTCTTATCAAATCCATGTAAAGAAATTAGGGGACATACAACGTAGATATGATAAGTACCTATGGTTTAGAAATGACAATATTTATCCACCTCAAGGGATACCACAAAGCACTTTGCTAAGTCGATTCCATCTTAATGACCTAAGCACACGACGTATATGCAATTCATTGGTCACTCTACATAAAATTGTAACCGGGAAAATTGACTGTCCAGACTTACTAGCTGCATTATACTTTCACGTTCCCCATTCTGCCACTCGTTTTTCAGGACCTTTTTATTTTCCCACCCCTAAAACTAATCTTTTAAAATTTTCGCCTTTGTACGTAATGGATTTCAATTATCGTCAGATGCAGAATTCTGTGGACATTTTCCATGATACTATTAGATGCATTAAGATAAAGGTTTTTACATCTTAGCAAATCATGTTACTCATATTTATTTTACTATAAATCAATTTGTTTTTTCTTTTATTCGATTTCTTAGTTTGTATTTCATCTGTAATTATTTTGTTACATATGTATAACTTTTTTTTCTCTATATTATCTGTGTTTATTTTATATGCATATTTAAGTTTTTTTTTTTTTTCTACTAATATTATATGTTATCCCCACCCATTAATTGGCTTAGGCTGTAGGGTGATGTATGCTAAATAAATAAATAAATAAATAAATAAATAAATAAATATTTAACGATATGAATAAAACAGAAATATTTAAAAGTTACACATTTATTACAATAACACAATTGTGTTTAGTTTTTAACACAATGTTTGATACGGAAAAATGTGTAAAAATATACACAATCCCGTGTAGATCTCGATTAACAATGGATTGGGCTTTTTTGTGTTAAAGTGCATAATTATTTTTTAGCTGTGTATAAACCGAGAATTTTTCTTGGGATAAAATTCGTAAGTAATAGAACACCATACTATATAACTTATTGCCTAGGTATCAGTATTATTTCATACCATCCTCTTCAAGACATATAAAAATGTTCTGCTTTTATAAAATTCGTTAAAACGAACAATTTCATTGTCTTAAAATTAACAAACAGATACATCTAAATTATTTTATTGTTGATCCTGTCAGAATTACCATATAAAAACAAAATCAGCAATAAAATATTTATATTTTTTTAATTTAAAATAATTTAATTCTGTTACAAAAAATACAAAATTTATGAAAAACATGTTTGTATATATTGTAGAGCTTTAGACGGTGGTGAAATGGAGGTAATGAGTTAAATATAGTGCGTGTTCTTTTATTTATTGATCTTTCTCCCACAAAAAAAACAACTTGGGTGACTAATCAAGATCACTAATTTTTGAAGAATAATAAGTATATGAGTGAGGTTAAATTACAAAAAAAATGCAATTTTATAATTATTGCACAGCCTATGCACTGCTGAATGCTTTTAGTTTTCTTCTACGATCAGTAATAAAAACGAATTTTATGATTTTTTTTAATAACTTTTTTAATTCTAAATGTATGAAACTTTAAATTTTCAAGTATTCAAGCATATTTCATCATGTGCTATTAGAATCTAAGCTTTCAAGATTTTTGTTAGCCATCATAGTTAATATTTGCTTTCTTATGGATACCATATTCAAAGAGCAATTTGTAAATTTAATATAGTTCAGTTATATATGGATTGCACCCTAGTTCATGGAAATAATTGTTTGTGCAATGCCAATACGTCTCTGTTGTCTAACAGTTCAAAGGCAAAGAAATGTAAATTTGGATCTACTATATATGTGCCATGTAAAATTTGGACAGCCTTGTACGACTTCAAAACCCACAAACAGTTAGATTGCTAACCTAATAACATGCACTTAGAACTGTGATAATGCCGCAAAAACGGTAGTTTCCATATAAAACAATTGTGAGATATTTAACTTATGTTGCAAATATCATTCAGTAGAATGTTTCATTCTCAGACTGGTAGATATTGTGTTTATAATTTTAAATACCTAAATGATAATTACAAACAGTTACCACCTAAACCTCAAAAATAACTGTTAATTTAGTATGTCACTGTCAAGAAAGGAAACAATTTTTGATTTTTTCATAAATATTTTTACGTACAAAGTATTTGGTCTCAAAATAGTTGCATTTGTTTCAAGTTCATAATATAGGAAAATAGTTGAATAGTAATTACTAAATAATTTTGTTTTTTGTTTTACAAACAAATATATTATATAACATAAATGTTGAATATATCTTTATATAAGTATAATATATAATTTTATTTTTAAATATTAAATATTGGAAACAAAACAGAAAATATTTTATGGAAACACGTCGTTTTTTACAAAAAAGCCTGTCATAACAAAATAAAATTAACAAATTTTCAGACTTATAGCGTCTCTAGACTCTAATACGTAATCGTAATACGCATTATGAGCTCAAACAATGCTAAATACAAACCTGCAGGTTTAGTTCAGGGCATTTAGATCAAAATCGACTGGAATAGCGGAAATTTTTAGACACAGCAGATATCGAGATACGGTTTTCTGCATTGTGTTCAGGAAGGTCCCAGGAAAAGAGTCTCTGTGGGGTTTAGCCATTTTTTGAAAAATGCTATCTGGACCGGAAAATGCATTTTCCAATTGCATCATTACTTGCACCATTATAGGATCGACTGGAAACTCGGAAAAATCGCTCGGAAATCGTTACTCGGGGGGTTTTCGGGGCTACCGAACTCGATCCTGGCATTAGAATTACCCGGGGATGCACGGGGGTGGCTCTGTAGGGGGGCGAGGGGTGAATTGGGGGAGAAATGGCAGCGTGCATGAAAATCGCTCCAAACTCGTTACTCGGGGGTTTTCGGGGATGCCGAATTCAATTCTGGCATTGGAATTACCCGGGGTCGCTCGGGGGCGGCTCTGCGGAGGTATCCTGGGGGTCATTCTGGGGAGGGGGAACTGCATGGTCCATGGGAAGCGCTCCAAACTCGTTACTCGGGGGTTTTCGAGGATGCCGAATTCAATTCTAGCATTAGATTTTCCCGGGAGCGCTCGGGGGTCCCTCTGTGGGGTTTTCTGCAGAGCCGCCCCCCGTGCGCCCCCGGGTAATTCCAATGCCAGAATTGAATTTGGCATCCCCGAAAACCCCCGAGTAACGAGTTTGGAGAGATTTTCATGCACGCTGCCATTTCTCCCCCAATTCACCCCCCGCGCACCCCCACAGAGCCACCCCGTACATCCCCGGGTAATTCTGAATCGAGTTCGGCAGCCCCGAAAACCCCCGAGTAACAATTTCCGAGCGATTTTTCCGAGTTTCCAGTCGTTTCTGTAATGCTGCAAGTAATGATGCATTTGGAAAATGCATTTTCCGGCCCAGAAGGCATTTTTCAAAAAATGTATAAAGCAGACGCTATTTTTCCTAACTTCCCTGGACTAGTTGCAGGCATAAGCCTCATAAACTCTAGCCGTTCTCAATGTAGTATGTTGTGCGTTACTATTCCAATTGACTCTATTTAGAGCAGAAACAGAACTTTTGACATCATACCCTGGCAAATATTTTATTTTTTTATCTTATAGTACGTATAATATTTTATTATGTTTTTGAAGACATGATGCTTAAGAATTATATGAACCTTATACAAGGTGTCCCTTTGGAGGATGCATTCCTTGGGTCATGACTTTCTATAAAATTTTTCGATTTGAGCCCTCCCTGACGAGATAAGGGCTTCTAAAAAATTTACAAAATTTCGGTTTTCATTTTTTTTCTCAAAAACGGTTAAACTTATAAATCTGAAAAACGGTGAATACATTTAGCTAATTAAGTTGCATTGTTGAGTACGATTTTTATTTTTACAAATGTCTAAAAGGATGGCAACCACCAACTTCTGTTGTTTTTTTAATTAGACAGGGAAGGCTCAAATCGAAAAATTTTATAGAAAAAAGTCCTTCTACAATGATATAAGGAACACACCCTCCAAACGAACTCATCATTATGCAGTATATCCCTATTAAAATACATATTTTTTGTTTCCGGTTTAACATTTTTCTGCATTTGCCCCTCCTTGAAAAAATTTGTAACGACGCCCATGAAAACAAGCAACCGGCATTTTCCAGCCACCTAGATGTCCTGTATTCATTGTTAATGTTCCCAGTGAAACATCCAATATACATTTTTAATTGGTCAATTTCTTTAATAATTATAAACTACTTTTTAATACAACTATTTTTTAGTAAATTTAAAAACAAAACCACTTATACTCTTTAAGTATTCCATATTTCCATACTTTTTCAACACCTTGTAGGTATATCAAGATCTAAATGTATATGTAATACGATTGTTTTGACAATCAAACAGTTTTTAAAGTGCAATTATTTTGTAGATATATGTAGAAATTTCACGTTATACCGCACGAGTGAAAATTTTTGCTCAGAATATGTAGAGTAGAACAATCATGCGAATAACATGTAATTAGTATATAAAACACAACAATTAATGTTTCTTATCGTAAAATAACTATAATTGTTTTAAAACGTCGATAAATAGAGCGGCTAGGTGACGAACTAAAGTTATTTATAAATTTTTGATATTTACTTAAGCTTGACAATGCGCTGATCACCTAAACAGACCACGTATTTCGTATTTTTTAGATCGAATTAGACAGACAATAAAACGCTAAATCTAGTTTTTAGAGAATTTGCTGGCAAGATTCTGTTACTATGTGAATTATTACTGTTGGGTCGACTAGAGCCTTCCTATATAAATACAGTAATTTTGCAATTCTAAATATAAGTTCTATGAAGATAAAAATAGAACAGTGTGGTACAATTTATCTAAACAGCACTGCACATAGAAATTGGTCAGTGTTAGGTGAAGCAAATCTATGTTTGATAAACCAATAGGTACTATTGGTAACATGTGAACATGTTTATTTAAAAATTTTAAAACAAATCGTTTAAATATATTGTACCATAATTTCATTAGCAGAAATAAAAAAATTACTTTTCTGTAGATTAAATGAAGCCTTAGAAGCAAATATAATAATAATCATATTGCATTTATTGCCCAACAGAATAGACATTCCAATTACAGGACAAAACATATTATAGCAAAGTAATGAATTAACAGTGTACATAATTTTAATTACTGATAATGTTTTATATTTACTTAATGAAATCAGACTGAAAGTATAAATAAGGACAATTAAACTCTTCTAAAAAATTGGAAGCCAACTGATAATAATTGTTTGAGAGTATCAAAATGTAGGTCACATAAGCGAGAAATTTGATCAAAATTCATTTTTAAAATGTCTGATGAATCAATGAGGTTATGAAATATTTAAAATAAAAATGATAGACTAGTGAGAACTCTCCTCAACTGCAACGATTTGATATCGAATCTCTGAAACAGAAGGCTATGATCAAATCCTCTAGCAGGATAAATATTAGCAGCATGATATGTCATGAATTTTAAAGAGGGACGTTGAACACCTTCAAGATGATTAATATTAACTTGATAGCACGGATACCATATAATACTAGCATATTCTAATCTGGAACGGACTAAGGAAAAGTATAAACATTTCGGAGTACTAATATTGTTAAACGATGTAGAGTTACGGGCAATAACCCCCAAAGTTTTAAAGGCTAGATATTCTGTTAATATGTTCAGAAAATAAAAGTTTAGTATCAAATATTACCTCTAAGTCTTTAATGCTATTGCTTCGTGTCAATGGCTTTGAATCTAGATTATAATCAAATGAAACTATTTTTTTTTTAAACTAAAGGAGCAAACTTTACATTTATCAATATTCATAGAAACAATGTTTTCTTTATACCACACCTGTATTGTATTTAAAAGTTCTTTCAATGCTTGATATTCATTATAACAGTTAATGCTACAAAAAAGCTTTAGATCATCTGCGAAAAAAGGTGATTATATTGCAAAGTATGTTGTAAATCATTCATATAAAGAATAAACAGGAGTGGTTCCAAGTTAGACCCTCGTGGTACTCCTGAAGGAGTTATGAAAATATTAGAACGGTATCCATTATAGGATGACACGTACAACTTACGATGCTTACGATAAGATTTTGTAAGATATAGCAACTAATCATCAAATCCAAATGATTTCAATTTCTGTAATAGTATAGAGTGATATACCTTGTCAAAAGTCATTTTGTTTTGCCTTTTTTTTTGATCTTGTCTTGATCTCGCAAGACAAGACAAGATTTGACAGCTTGAACTAGACAAGATTTAAAAAAAAGTCTTGCGATACAAGACATGAAATATTGATACGACAAGAACTCTTGCAAATATAAGAAAGGGTAATATTTAAGTGAATATTAGCTGAAAAAATACATATTGCATTTATATTGTAGGTATATGCTTTATTTAAAAAATACCCATCATATAAAATTATTATTAAAATCAGAGTCTAGGTCCAGTTTTGCTAAACTAGACTTCTTCTCTTATTTTACAAGACAATACAAGATTTTTCCAAACTTTGCAAGATTTTTTGTGTTAGCCAACAGTATTAATGATACCCCAAACCGATTTTTCTCAGATGATATAACATTAGAACCCTAGACTTGTTTGGCAGCATATTAACAGTTGAAACTAAGCTAATTTTTTATGATACAGTACTCTTTTTTATGTTTTAATTAATAATAATATATATAACTTTCGTGTTTTATAATGTTTTTTTTTTGTTTTGTTAAATCATAAAATTAATCGAGCCCCTCAGTATCTTTCCCGAGAGGCTACTAAAGTATTAAATCCGACCCTGTAATAATGATGAAAATTATGATGATGAATTAAAAATGAAACACTGAAATATAAAACAATAAACAACATATAATGAGAAATATTTATGGTTGTCGCTATGCTGAAGATATTGTACGTTTCACATCAAAATAATTGGTTACTGATTGTCTCAAAAGTTTCTGATTTCTAACAAAACATATGGCGAGCGACACGAGCAGAATATTGAAAACAAAGATTATACTTCTGTTAAGAAATATTATTTATTAAATTAATATTTACTGTTTTAATATTAATTAAAAATACAGTGTGGAACACACTCAGCAATCCAACCATCAATTTTTTTCAGCAATTTTTGTGTCCATCCAAAATTCATGGCTAATTACGTCTAAAAAATTTTTACAAAACTTACAATGAAATAAAAACTGGGACAATCATTTTAAGTATGCTGAGAAAACAGACTTAATTAAGGAATACTTAAAATAGAAACCTTACTATCGTTTACTTTGTCGAATCAAAAGATACTAAAAACAATAAAAATGTGCATGATTCGTGTTGATCCATAGAAATAGTCAATATTCTTTTTGACTTCAAATATAACTTTGAACAGTCTGATAGTTTTTATTCAAATTTTATTTGCCCAATTTTTTTATCATACTCCGTATAAAGTGAAAAAATATTTATAAATTAATTAACGAAACTTTAATAAACCACAAAATTTCTGTGGGAGTAACAAAACACCACAGACTGAAGATAAAATGTAGCGAAACCTTGGATGTCATAAATAAAATGCATTAGAATGTCTTTAATTAGGCTAAGCAAAATTCAGACATCATTCCAAGCAGTCCGATTTACAGTAATGATTTAACAAATAGCAGTGGTGAACTAGTAGCAATTATGGTGGTAATTTTTTGATTGTGCAGCTCTCCATATCGTTTTTTACGGAAATACATATTTAGAACTTCAATGCTGAAAACATTTGAAACAAAATTTGCAAAATTGCAAGATGTATATAGGAGTTGTCTCATTTCAGGTCGAAAGAAGAAGGACATGTGTGCAAAATATTTTAACCACAATCAACTGATAACTGACGATAATAATTTGAAAAGTGAAATAATAGTATCAAATTAAAATTTGAAGAGATATAACTTGAAAAAAGAAGACAGTTATTTACAAGTAATATTGTAAATATTCATATTACAATACGGGATTTAAAAGTTAGAGAAATTAACAAAAAGAATGTACAAAATTTTATGTAATTAAATTTAATAACATGAAAATATATTTGGCAAAAAATGACGCGACAAAAAGCTGATGTATTTTCTATGAACAGAAAAAAGTACCTGCTATTAAGTTTATGGGTCAAATTTTCTTATGTTACCTTTCGCATGGTTACAGTCAAGACTTTGTCAAACAAACCCATAAATTATATTGTCTGAAGCTATTTATTTGCGGCATAATTTTAGTTACCATAAATATAAAAAGCGATTTTCTGAATAGTAATGTAACTAAGCTAATGCTGAATAATATTCAACACAAATACCTGCCTCTATATAAAAATTGTGATTCCATGCACGGAATTAAAATAAATTATTCTTCTAAAATGAAGATTTTATTTAACAGAAAAATGTTAGTAAAACCGGTTTTTTTCCATTACAGCACTAGTGTTGTAATTCATACATAGGTACTAAATGAAAGCAAATTAAATATTTAACATATATTATATGCAACTCCTTTCGAGATCAGGTGAGACAACTCCTTATTTCACTTTTTTATTACATAATAAATTCATCATGAAAGTTCTTTTTGTAAGCAATGAAATTATTTCTTATCTAACGGCATGGGTAAATTTTCAATAATTGCCATTGTCAAATACTTAGTTGAAAATCGAATATTTTGGTCACTACTGAGTTATTGACCAGAAAGTAATTTGATCACATTATGTAATTTTTTGTAATGAATAATAAGCCACTGAACTTCAAGCTATTTTGCTGGCCTACGGAAATAGTTAATTATGTATTAAGAGTGAACACTGTTACATTATTGCTCAAGAGTGACAGTTACACTCAAGAGCAGTCATGTCACTTTTTGCTCGTAGTACTTACAAAGTTGTATCTACAATCACCCAACAAAATAAAACTTTTCAGTTAGTAACACTATTATAACGAGAACATTAACATCTATCAACAGATAGAATAAATGTAAGAAATTCATTTGTTAGCATTCGTAATTTAGGTGTTGAAAGAACAGTTTTTACAATCTTTAATAATTATTTCTGATCCAGAAGACATACATTCTGATATGATAAAATTTTCATCACTGCGGTTGCTACATTCAATTACTGGTAGATTAATTTATGGCCTAGTTAAAATATTCCAATTTTTTCATTGTTATTATCTATGTATCCTTCTGCAAACGTAGAATTCTTCCATTCTTCGTGTCGCTCACAATTTTATAATATTAAAATGTTTCTTGTTTCCGAGATCTTGGAAATAAAACACAATTGTTTCAGATGTTTCATTTAACTATATTTACAAGTATATGTTGACAACTAGTGACTATCTCTATAAAGGAAGTTCGTAAGTAAGTGAGAGTAGGTACAGACTTTTATATTGCCCTTAGGATTAATTACCATAAAATGATGAAGTAAATATCAGAAATTCCGAATCCTAAGCTTCTCTAAATATATCAGGTAATAATACCTAGATAATCCAGGATATCTTGGATCATTCCTTAAATTACGGTAGGTAATTATCTACCTTGGAATTCGGATTTTCCCACATTAGTCTATTTCATAAAACTTAAATAAACAGGTAAACAAAATACGTCTCCACAAAAATTTGTGCTTGCGAAAAAATGTTGATTTCTTAGACTTATGTCCTAATCCCTAGCTTCTTTAAAAATCACGTCAACTCTTTGATCTTGCATAAGTTAATATCATTATTGGTAGATAATTTTAGTGTATCTGCTTTCTCACAAAAATACGCGAATAGGCGATAGGTTATATCGCTTCCCGTATAACTTGTTTGATTTTTCTGGCAACAAACCTAAAGTTAAAGATCTAATCTCCGGAGGTATTTTCGGGATATCACTGTCACTATTTTCAATTTATATTATTGTTTCAATTAAAATTTGACAATTGTTAAATTTACTACGCTGTTGTAGATAAAAAATTATATTTATGTATTTCTTAATTGTCTTATTCACATCAGTGTATACCCGCGTCAAGAATTCAGACGTCTTACGTCATGGTTGACATTAGGCAATTGTCTTTATTGTCAACGTAATTTTCGATATTTGGTCGTGTTAAAATCAATAATTTTTTGCAATTTCGTGCAATATATAATGCAAACATTTAGTGTAGTATATACTTTTATTACTCTCAGTTGCAGTTTCTGAAATATTTTGCTAAAAATATAAGGAATTATTCAATTGTTCATATGACGTAAGTCGTCTGTATTCTTGACGCGAGTATAGCAATGCATCTTAGACGTACTACATACACTACAACACTAGTCGTACATCGACTTTACATACTTTTTTAAGAAATTACCCAAGACGTGACTTCTTGTAAACATTGCATAGTGATACAAGTCGCATATCTTGAAACGAAAATACATTTTGATTCTGGTCATAAAAGGTCTGTTGACATCACCGAAACTAAATGCACATAAAAATAAATATTGCATTTTCGAACAATAGCCGACGCTAATGGAATATCAATAGATTTATATAATATTGGTGACGTAACAGCATATGTACAGATACATAACTGGGTATTATAAAATAGGGTCAAAATTCTAGCTGCTTGAGAGAGAGAGATGTTAAAAAACCGTTGAGTGTTCCGCTATACACTGAAAGACAAACTATTTAATGTAGGAATCGTTAATCGTAGGAAGTAATTATGAAAATTATTTTCAAAAACTATGAAATTAGCACAGAAATAAAATATGCAATAGAAAATTAATTTCAAGTATTGAATATACAGGGTGTTTCTTAAGCAGCCAACTTCAGCCAAAATGCTTGCTTCAAATCTTCTTGAAATTGCAGCTCGAACACGTGCAAAAATTCCAGGAGTAGCTCTTATTACATCGCAACTATAATTTGTTGACGTAAGTGCTCCTCAGATTCAATGTGAACTTTGTAAACTAATGTCTCGAGATGTCCCCAAACAAAAAAATAAATAAGGCTCGTATCAGTGTGATCTGGGTGGCCAAGTTTGACCAGGTTCTTGAGAGCCTCGTCCAATCACGTTATTACTTAATATTTCATTTAAAAATTCACGAGCAGTCAAACTAAAATGTGGGAAGCCCCGTCATGCATAAACCACATTGTTTGTCTTAGCACATAGGAAAAATTGTCATGTAGTTCAGCTAAAAAGTTAAAAGAAAATGTCTGTAGGAGGCACCGGTTAAAGAGCTTGGTAAAATGTAAGTCCCAAAAGAAAATTTCCAATAATATCCACACATTCAAAGAACACTGATGTTGAAATCGAAATTCCATTATGGCATTAGGGTTTTCATTAGACCAAACGTGTTTATTGAGGAAGTTTATTATAGCATCTCTGAAAAAACTAGCTTCGTCAGTAAACAATATGCCAGCGGTAAAGTAAACATTTTGTTTAATTTTTTTCAAAATCCAATGGCAAAATTGTAGGCGAGCAGGATAGTCTCGCGGTAGTAAGGCTTGCACCCTTTGTATGTGATACTGATATAACTGTTGATGGTTCAGAACGGACCAAACTAATTTATTATTACATTAAGATTGGGTCTACTTCAATTTCATGTAAAACAGCTACTTCCAAATCAAGCGTTCTAACATTCTAAGGTCTTCCAGGAATTGGACCTTTCTGAAATAAACCTAACTCCGAAAGTCGTTGAAAACTTTTCTGAACATTCTTGGATTTAGAGTTGGATGATTTGGAAATATTTCCATATAAATTCGCCTAGCGTACCATATTGGTCATTTCAGCATTTGAATATGCATAAACCATTATTAAAATCTTTTTAAAAAATAAGCTTAATTTGACAGCACACAATATTAAATAAGATAACGGCTTCTTATTTTTATTGTTTTGCATGGCTTTCCTAAGATATATTTAAGTAACTGTGTAAAAATGCACTTGATCAAACAAATCAGTTCAGATCAAATATTGATCGATGATATCCGCACCTTCGCTGGTAATTTTTGTTTGATATCTACTGTCATACTAAATATGCTCACCGAATTTGATTAAATTATCTCAAGCGATTTAGAAACTAATAATTGATTATCTTTTAACTTTTGACACGCGGTCCTAAACCCCACATTTATATAACAAAAAACCCTTATTTTGGCCATAGAATACGTCCCTAGATTTTTGACTTCTACTCAAGAAACACTCTATATTTTGTTTACACTTAAAACTTAGTGTTCAGTTTAATAGAAGATCCTTCTATTAGGTTGTCTCAATAGTATATTGAATATACTACCAATAGCCCAATAGCCAAATTTAGCTTAGGCCGAGCAGGAAGTAGCAGACCACATATATCTCACCTGTACTCGATTTATATGTGAACCTACATATGAAGGAACAGCCAGTTCAATTGTCGATCATCTCACCTATGGCATACTGAAGAGGGCTAACAAGCCCGAGACCGGTCTATGTGTGGTGGGGTGGCCGACAAGGGTTCTTGGCTGTTCACACAGATTCTGCAGGTGTAATTCAATGCCGGTCGGGGCAATAGCCCGCGGAGTAGTTGTTTTCTGCAGTATCATTTATAAATCCAATAAACTTAAACGTTTATTATGATCCAACACCACTTTAAAAACTGGTGCTTTCATAACTTGGAATCAACTTGTATCTTATGTTCAATACAGAACACCCTGTATACGTTTCTTTAACGTATTGGATACATTGATAACTATATGTATTCAGGTACATTAAAATGATACTTTTAAAATAATCATCAAAACATTTAAATATAATGGACCATTTTTTTATTTCAAAATTTATAATAAATTTATTTAATAATTGATTTAATAAATTTATTTTTCTACAAAACTGTTAAAAGTGGGCTTTTTAATTGTCATTTTTGATGTTAAAAATGTCATTTTTTGACACGCGTGTTAAAAGTAAGTTACTTTTAACACTAGTGTTAAAAGTAAATCAAAGCTTATTTAAATTTTGTTTTGAAAATTAATAAAACGTTTTAACAAACACATGAACAACTTTTTATTTTAAATAAGTACAAACCAACATTTTAACTAGTTATTACTATTAACATTTATAGTAAAATTAGAACAATTTGAAATTGTAATTCCCTGCGGAGTTATCATACTTAAGTTGGGTTTACTGTCAACATGTGTGACACATCTATTTTCTGTAGAAATACTACTGGTAGTATTGGTGGTCCTGCTAGTAGTTGCAGCAGTAGGAAGTATTTGGCACGCAATTTCCTTCTTCTGTTCCAGTGAATTTTCAATGTAGCCTTCAGCTACCGTCGAAGATTTCCATCCTCCATGTCTCTTGATGGTAGTAAGATTTGCACCAGAATCTGCTAACAATGTCGCCGATGAACGACGAAAACAGTGTCCGGTGTAGAGTTGAGGATTTGGTAGATTCAAGCACTCTGCAATGTCGGCAGGCATTTTACCAAACATGTTAATTCCGACTGGATTCTTCACACATTTATTCTTCATATATTTAAGAAAAAGTCGTCTATGGTCAGCGTTGGGTGGCCGAAGTGCCATATACTTTCTAAAAAAGTTTAAATAGAATTCACCAACAACACTGAAAGCCCGAGGCACTTCCGTTTTAGTATCTGGTATGGTCACAACAACCGAAGTGCCCAAATATTCGATATTGTCGATGGTCATCTGACACAATTCCTCCCGGCGATACGCCCCGAAGGCACCCACTATTGCTGCGAGTTTCATCATCAGATACTTTTCGTCTTCTGCTTCTGTGAGAAATTTGTCGATATGCGTCTTCGTCAAAACTTTTGACTTTTTTGCTTGGTATCCTTCACCCTTCCGTTTTAAAAAAGCAATAAGTTTATAATGTTTGCTTATATCTTGATCTTGCTTTATTTTTAACATAATTTTGATCATGGAATAATTTGACCACAGCGTTGACGATTTCCATATCTTGGCTTTTTTCTCAAAATATGCCAGTAAAACACTTTCGTTACATTTCCCAGGGACCTTTTTAATGTTGCACCATTCCGAAAAGCGTGTATAAGCGATTTCGTACTGTTCCTTTGATTTCGCCGGCAATAATTCCAATGTTGCTCGACTGGCGGCTTCTTCGATTTCAGCAGGGATGGATTCGTTACGCTCATTATCGAGATTATTCATTATTTTGCGTTTTTCCGTAACTAACAATAGCACTGGTTGCTACGAAAATTTTGGTTCATAAACATTGCGATCTGTGTGGTATTTTTTGATTTCTTATTTTTATTGAGTTTAAAGTTCTTCCGATTGTTTTGTAGAAAAAATATTGTATGATATACGTGTTAAAAGTGATTTTATTTTATCTTACTTTTAACACGTATATCATAAATAGCTATTAATAAATTTTGAATACCTAAATGACGTCAATATCAAATACAATACAAGTATTGTCAAATACACTTGGTATAAAGATAAACAACACTACAACGTTGATTTATAGTTCTAGGAGAGATATTTGCCTTATTATACTATTTATTCATATTCTTCGAAGAAATAGAAAAGCGAATTCTCTGCTTCCAACTCATCTGCATCAGAATCTTATTTAAATAATCAAGTGTTGTAACCTGAATTTTTCGATACATTCCTCCTAGTTATGTAAAAATGCAAATAATCCGACCAATAAATAAATATTAATGCTCGGAAAGGTAAAAAATTCCCATTTCTACATTGTTGACCGAGGTGTAAATCCAAGCGATTTGAATGGCCAGAGCTAATATTAGAACGAAATGAAAAGTTGTTATCCTTGGAGATGGGTACGCGGTACTCTACGGACAGGTTTAAGATTTCCATTACTGACACACTGAACTAATGTTCCTGGTCGGAATTATATTCAATCATGTCGATATATAATTATAATTTGATATGCAGTGGCCACAATAATGTTGCAGATGTCACATACGTTAATACAATGGGGAAATTGCATGATTTCCAAATACGCGCAGAAGAAATAATGTATTATTTTAATCGAAATGGCGTTTGTCCTAGACAATTTCGTGGAAAAATAAGCATAAAAACGATATTTAAAAATTTAGTCTGGTCACGCTCCCACAAAACAGTCGCCGCCACAGCGTGGACCTGTGACGTCAGACGCCGTTCGCACGTGTATACCTAAATACAGCAGTGTGGTTTAGTTCATATATGCATTCGATATCCATGCTGTGGGATAACGCAGTACATACGTTTAGAAGTGATATTATTATGATCAATAGACATTGGTATTGAATAAAGTTACAAAATAAACTCGTAAAATGGGCATATAAAGTGCATATCACCGAACAAATGGAAGTATTGCATTATGTACAAATACAGCACTTAACAAAAAATATTTCACTGTGCCAAAAAATTAAAAAAAAAATGTAGTGTAGGGTGATGAAGCACTACTTTTACTTATTATTTTTGAAATTAAAAAAACTAATTTAATGTGAAATCAGACGGCATAATTTTATAAATACCTCAATTAAAATCTATCCGATAAGAACCATCTATCTGGTATAAGGAATAAGTTTACATTACATTTAACAATATCGTTTAGTTTATCACATCATCACTAATAATTGTGGCATTACTTACACAATATTTACACCCTGTATCTATGATCCACAAATGCCACAAAAAAGCGAAAATACACGACAACAAACGCCTGTGCGCCAACACTGTAACCTGCACCTGCATACACGGAAACAAATCGCGTTGAACGGCGTGTAACGTCACTCCAATGATATCGCGTTTTCGGCAACATGATTTTGTTTACATTCTATGGCAATTTATTAATGCTAATATTTTAATGATTATGTGATTATTACCGTCACACACATGTTCTGTCCTTTCAATACGTTTAAAAGATTACCCTTTAATACATTTCAAACCGATATAAACTTTATGAAACATCCCCATTGCTAAGTCTCGTACTAGGCTCTCACTTTTCATTACCCAAATATTTCTATTATACAGGGTGTCCCATAGTGAATCGGTCATTGAAAAATTGTAGGCGGCAAAATAATAAGCTTTAGCCAAACATGCCTTAGTAAAATGTAACTCGTTTAAGAGATACAGGATGTTGAAAGTGAAAATTTATTTTTGAAAATACGTATTAATTTAAAAACGGGTGAACTTATTGCAGCTGAAATTGATATCATTATGTTTTTTGGAATAATAAATCTGAATTTTATCATTTCATAATGTCATATATTGATTTATTATTTTTACCGTATAAATCTATAAAAACTCATCGCCAACCTGATTTTAATTATTCACCAAACCCTAAATACCAAGTTTCACGAAGTAGTTCTTAACAACTACCTTAAACGTTTCCTAACATTGAATAATGGATATATTATTGATGATATTTGAGTTTTTAATTAATATATTTTGCTATAATCAAATAAATAACGAAATAATTTCTGACTTAATTTACTTATTAAAGACTATTGACATATGAGGTTAATTAAATATCGGTTTCTATTTCAAAATATAAATAATAAATGACCTGATCAACTTGTTACTTGTTAATAATCATCATGTAGAGCAAATGAAGCGAACGAAATCAATTTGGATTGTGTAATAAAACTTTTCATAACCCTTAAGCGGCTCGACCAGATTCCACAATGATAAATTATTACTGAAATATTTTTTGGATAAAAATGTGAATCATCGTATTCCAATTTTTTTAGTGTGTATGTAATATATAATTACTCAGATATCTTCAATATTTAAAGGTACATAAAATTAAACTGAACCCGGCTGACATTTAACAAATAATTTATTACTGCTTATGTGAATTGCTTAATGAGTTCTGTTTATTAAATGATGTTATATAACACGTTAGCAATCACTAAATAACAAATTTTATGGATGGAGATGTGAAACTCCATGAGCAAAAATGAAACTTGATGGTTACTTGAATATTTCTGCATATGTCTTGCTACAGTAAATAATATCTTTCATTAGTATAAAATAAATATTTTTAAATAAATAATTTGCTTCATATAAAAAAATTCTAATAAAATATTGCAATGGGGTTGACTATTTCACTCTTTTACAAAATACGCTAATGATCGAAAAATATTGAAAAGTCTCTTTATTAGTAGGATGCTCATACCGTTTCGTGTTTCTAGCATTCCCCATGTTAGAGAAATGAATTAAAATGTGAATTTCAATCCCCTCCCAAGAGAGTATATCGCCTCAGGGGTGCAACTTTCATATAAGGTATTTATCTACTCCTATTAATTTATATATTAATTATTCAACTGCTTTTGAGCAATTAATAGTATCAATAAACAAATAGCGTGAGTTTTTATAGTGAGTTATTATAACTCACGCTGTGCTTCTTGTTAAAATACCAGAAAATAAAACTGGTGCTTCAAAAGGATTCACTATTGTCGTGGAAGATAAAATAGGTGCTTTAAAAATGGTCAGGAAATATATTTCACAACGATCAAAAGGAATAAAAGAGTGAAGATTTTTTTTTACATACAGAAATAGTCGATGCACCGTTCGACCTTTTGATAAATACACTATGGGAAGTGTACCTTCAATTATCGCAAAATTTTTGAAATTAGAAAAGGCGAACGAATACACTGGACACTGTTTAAAAAGAACTTTATCAACCCTTTTAGTTGAGGCCGACGCATTTTCGAAACCTCAAAAATGCATGGGAAATGGAAAAGTACATCTGTAGCTGAAGGATACATGTAGATGAGAGCATATCTTCTGAGAATGAAATATGCACTATGATCCTCGATGGGTTGCCAAAGTACTAGTGGTCAAGGTTTCTATTCAAAAGTTTAAAAAAACTCGAAAAATTTTGATTTATATAATTTTTCCGGAAACTTCAATAATTGTACTTTCTATGTTGTTAATAAATAATTACATATTTTCTTTTGCCTTTCATCAGACTTGCACGACGTTAGATGAATAAATGAATAAGATGTACCTCCAATGAAAATACAATATTTATTTCTTCAGCTAATGTTGACTTAAATATTACCCCTTCTTATGCAAGACTTCTTGCCAAAACAATATGTCTTGTCTTGTCTCGTTTGATTTTTTTTAAATCTTGTTTTGACTTGTAATTCGAGCTGTCAAGTCTTGCCTTGCCAAGCCAAGACAAAGTCAAGAAAAACAAGATACCAACACTAGTTGTTGCTATTGCCTTCCTATATAACCTAATTTAATATGCTCAAAATAAAACACTGATGAGGAAGCATCATGGTTTATATTATAAAAGGAAATAATACAAGCTTTGAATTCTTCTTTATTATAGAGGAACTATTCAGTATTGAGAACTATAGTATGCAAATTATTATTTCACCTAATATGGTAGTAGCATCGGTTATCTAACAAGAGGAAAATGTTTGTAATAAATGAGACAAATACATGGAAGCTAAATCTAGTTGACCTTTTTCTGAATAAAAAAATGTGTTTTATTTATACAACATTCGAATAACAAATCTTATAACACTTTTATCAAAATGTCAGAGCAGGTACTTGGTATTCAACCAGTATTACAACGATGTCTGTCAAAATTTATTATTAAATTAAATGATGATTCCCATCAAATAATTGTTATTGGATGTTACAAAATTTATATCTATTACACAATAAAATAAATATACAATCAATTACATTTATTTTTAGAAAACACTTCTCTCAGAGCATCTGCTTGTCTCAGTGAAAGCGCTGATAAATTTTTAATTAGAGTTACGTAATTTTTTCACCGTTCGGCCTTGGAATCATCTTCGACTAGTTTTTTCATAGGTCGCAGCGAGCAATATTTCAGATGAAAAAAAACTATTTATGTACGAATGGTAGCTTGCAGACCACCATTTGTTACAAAACAATAATTTCAAAACTTTTGTGGTGCTATCAATTAATGTGAAATAAAATCTGTGCCTCATGAATAAACCATGTAGTTGTAGGCACAATCTCTTTTATTGTAGCCACCTGATGGGACGCGAATCAAAGTTTGGAAATTTATTGTTTGGATTCTGGTGCTGATAGTTTCTAGTTTGTGGTTGGAATTAAGTTATTTGTTAGTATGGGAACATTATAATACTTTTCAGGTCAATCATTGTTTAAACGTTAAATATATACACATGGTATTTACAAGTCCAAGTCAGAACTTTAGGTGATTGTTTCTTGGATCATATGAGACTACAATCAAGATCTAAATCAGTTGACTTTCGAGATGAAACATTCTTAAAAAATATTTCATTTATTCACGAAGGGTTTAGATGATTAGATAATAATTATCAAGATATTTATTAATTAAATGCGGATTGTTTGTACTTGCAGTCTCAAATAGATGCAATTGTAAATTGGTGCAGGTTATTGTCACTTAAATTAAATATTAATAAGTGTAAGGTAATTAGTTTCTCCAGAAAGAAAAGTCCGATTATGTTTAATTATGCGCTGAATAATGTTATCCTGGAAAGGTGTATTGGAACTAAACACTCAGGAATATTCTTTGTTTTTTTATTAATTTCTTATTGAAGTACCTATTTGCTATATGTAATATTTTAAATATGTTATTTAGTTACTATCAACTGATTTTTTTGTTTTCATTTAGTACACCATCTTTTTATAACTTTTTTGTCCTGTTGGACAAATAAATTTATTTATTATTATTATTATTATTATTATTATTATTATTATTATTATTATTATTATTATTATTATTATTATTATTATTATTATTATTATTATTATTATTAAAGCTTTTTTTTGAAAATAAGGTATACTTAAAAGGCACTCTGTGTAGTAATAAAAAAGTACAAATTAGCTGTTTACAACTGTACAGGGTGTAAAACATTATATAGGTAGGCCTTGGATGTTGGTATTATCATTGAAAGTATCTTTAATGATATTATAACAGAAATCATTTAATGATGAGTTTTGACGTAGTTAGCCTAATTATCAATGTTCCAGGCGACAAAACATCGTTAAAAACAAATTACAAAATGACACTAATTTAAGAAACGGGTCAAATTGAAACTATAATGGAATTACTTACTGTCTATATTATATATATTATATTAAAAGACGAATTCTATCAACAAAATTTTAGAATGGCTATGAATTTCGTTATCTTTTACATTAAGTAATAGACTCGTATTTATGTAATATTTTGAAAACAACTATATTAATAATTTAAAACCTATAATTTGGTGGACATACATAGTTTACATAGTAATATAAATATAAAAATATATATATTTATATGACAGAGCAAAATTAATTTTAAAAATAAAATCTTGAAAGATAATATAGATAGATTTTGTCAAAAGCGTATAAATATTTAATATCCAGAAAGATTTTTTGACAGAATTTTTGAAAATATTGAAAATAAATGCAATATGGATTGATAACAACAACACCAGCAACAAAATATTATATATACAGTAAACATACCATATATGCAAGGTATGTCTGAGAGATTCAAAATAATTGTTAATAGGTTTAATATTTTTTCAAACTAGTAATACATTGTGAACAATTTTGTCAAAAATTAGACCAAATAATGATATATATAATTAAAAAAACTGTATTTACAGTATACCATGTGAATGCAGTAAACATTATATTGGAGAGACTTCTAGATCTTTAAATGTTAGAATTGGAGAACATAGGGATTGCATTAAAAAGGGAGAATTTAAAAAGTCAAAAATTTGTAAACACGCGTGGAAATCTGGCACGTTATACAGTGGAATAATACAAAATTTGTTTAATGTCAAAGTGACAAGTCTGTAACAACTATGACTTATTAAAAAATCTCAAAATTACACTTGGAGCATCTGTTCACACAGATGCTCCAAGTGTAATTCAATGCCGGCTGGGGCCATATTTAAAAAATAATCAGTAGAGTCGTTGGAATTATTTCCTATAAATTTGTTGGTAACTTACTGCCTTCCGATCGGTAAGTGACCGATCTGATATTTGTAAACACAACTTACCATTCCTTTTCATCCAACATCCAACCAGTAACGTTAAATTGACGGATTGTTATTTATGCAACAAGTACAAAAGTAAGTGTTTAGTGCACGCGACGTGAAATTGTCCAACGAGGCAGTCAGGCCGAGTAGGACAACACAATAAACAATATTCAATAAACATTTTATTCTACTAGTGCACTTTTTCCACTAAATATAGTTCAATGTTTGTTTTTTGCATTAGAACGTATATTGTATGCAACTCGTACAAAAAGTGCTTATTGCACTCGACGTGTTGTACTTTTTGTACTTGTTGCATAAATAACTATTGTCTACGTTCATGCAAAAACCAAAAAATGTTATTTAGATGACACTAACTCTAGGAAAATGTGACGTCGATTTGAACGTTTATGTTTGTCATGATGACAAAACGCTGTAGTAGAATGACAGATGAATGCAATAAACATTTTATTGCACTAGTGCAATAGAGAACCACTTTTTCTACTAAATATAGTTCAAATAAAGTTTTTTTTTGCATGAACGTAAAAAAAAATTAAATGATGGCTATCTTGTATCACTATGGAACGTAGATAAACAAACAAAATTAATAAAATGTCATATTTGACTGACAAATTTTTATAACTAAAATAGAACAATTTTCTACATGTGTTACTGTTATTGGAACTATCTACTTTCTCACTGTGAAATATTTTATTTTTTAGGCAAAACCAAATTTATAACATCAACCCCTTGACTAATCCATAAAGCGCAACCCCTGTTAATATTTTTATATTTCAGTGGCAGGAGTACACAATTAAATAAAAAAAGTATCTTGAATGCATATCTACATCTGTACCTGTCGGTAACATATCATTTTAATAAAATTTTGACTTGCGTAATTGTGTAAATTCTAAGGTAAGTATATATTTTTAGGCATTATATCCGTTTGTTATTCTCGGTATTAACATAAAGTGGATCAATTTCGATAGTTAAAACAAATTCAAAATTATGGTTGGGCTTGGCCTTCAGTTATACCGCCATTAGTGAATCACGTCTACGTCTTATCCTTAGTCATTAGTTCTTATATAACGCACCAGGATGCATTGTCAACAATAAAGGTTATATTATTGACACGTTTTTAAGTACATATAAAATATTTTTTCACCTACAATTTTTTTAACGCTTTTAGTCTGAGCAGATTTTAGAATATGTAGTTAATTTTATACCGCCTAGTATTCTCGGCTGTGTAACATATGAGGAAAATATTAATATAGATCAAAGGTAGAACTGGCATTTGGAGTAATTACCTTTCTCTCGAGGCGATAAAAGAAGTCACGATATCATATTTTGATACAAGCAGATAGTAATTGTAACACATTACCCTAATTTGGTTACACAATCAAAATCAATCACCATCTGACAGGGAGAGAAGTTGTTAACCAATGATTATTGCTTAAGTAGAATGTTGAAAAGAAAAATAATCCGATTGCAAATGAGACAAAATGAGAACTAATGGAACATGCTTATGTATATTGAAACCGCTTCTACTGCAATCGTGGGGATCAACCTTTTCCAGTTTATGCAGCTCTGGGATTTTTAAGCTCTAAATGTATAGTTTATCTGAATTCTTGTCAGGCTTTTAGTGAGACAACTCTGAAATATATTAAGATAAAATTCGAGAAGATCTTAATAAACCAGGACCTTATGTTACTGGTTTCCAAGAAAGAAGACGTCTGAAAAAGTCACATTCCTTCAATTATCTCTGAAGTTATTTGACGTAGATTGATGAAATTTGAAGGTGTAATTAGTTAAAGGGGATAATTTGGTATATTTCTATGTAAATATGTTTTGGTCAGCGGTGGAGATCCTCAGAGAAACTACGCCATTGGGTTTTCAGAAAAGTTGATTAATATATTTAATGTCCTATCATATTTCCAATAAAAAAGGTCGCCTGTATTTTCTTTCTAAGGGACAGTGTTTCTGAATTATTTAATTATTTTCCAAATTAAACTTAAAAATATTCCACAAATACCTAATACAGTATAAGTTAACTATATGTTAATTATTAGTAAAACAAAACAGAAATATATGTTTGTTAAAGGTACTCAAAATGTCCATGATTGAGTAGTAACACATGCGATGAGATTTCGTTTAAACGACTGTCGTATATTTTTAAAAATCCTTGATATTTGTCTTACTTGCTGACATCCATTTATGATTCATTGTCTTAAATTCTCTTCATGTCATAAACAGTTTATTTGAGATAGTTCCATAAACAGAAATCAAGTGGACTTAAGTCAGGAAATCGAGCGGGCGAAGGATATGAATATGCGCTATATTTCGTCCAATCTAGCGGTTGAAAAAATTTTTCATTCATTTAGTGAAATGAGTTGGTGGTCCATCGTGCATAAAAATAATACTCGGCTTGGCTGCAATTGGAGTTCATTTTGTAAGAATTCTTTGAAGAAGTAAGTTCGATCGTATGTTGACAAGTAACTTCAAAATTCGTGATATGGAACGCCACTTTCGAGTTATTGCCTAGCAAGTCAAAGCAACAGTACGAGTTTTCGTACAATCGTTTCTTTAGATGGTGTGATGTGATCTTTTGGCATACTTTAAAAAATGTCCAAAATATGGAAACCGTTAACGCTTTGGTCAAATTACTTTATGATGAAGGCGATGATGAACATAAAGAATCAGGGCATGAGCAAATATTACAAACTTGCTGCTTTTTTGAAGCGGAATGGCAAAGGAAGCCGAAAGTATTGACCAGCGAACAAATCGACGCAGAAGCGGATGATGAATCATATCGCTTATCCAGTACAACACTGAGACAAATGCACAAGGTATAGTTTCGAGAAATTGCCCTTCAAAAATTTTCAATGTCTTGTTTTTGTTGTAAGTTCTAAACTAACTGAAATTTCATAATTTTTCTTGCATATTTTTGTTTTTATAAATGTAACTTAATATGGACATGCTGCAGAGTCACAAAAAATTATATTAACTATTTTTTTTTTTAATTCTTGCAGATGTCTCAGTATTGCACCAAAGCAATGAAAAATATTTTTAGATAGTGGCTTGGGTTAAATAAAAAATCGACTTTTTATAAACGTTTATTCAAAATTTCTGTAGCAAAAAACATTAAAAACATCAAATGCGAAAATGGGAAGTTGTTAATAAAGTTCACTCTGCCGTCAAGTTTCTGAAAAAACCTTGATATTCCTTCTTAATGTGGTTTTCATTACAAAGAGAAAGTAGATGTTGATGTTTTAACTTTGATATTTTCGGAGCAGTTTTATAAGCTAAAGGCAAAGAGGGGTTTATATTTAATTTTCTTCTAGGATTTTTTCTAATATTCATGACCTTATACTCTGTTTCTGTATAGCTTGTTTTATAAAAAACACTGTTTTCCACATCTTTCTCCATCCGAAAAACCTTAACGTCATTCCAATTGTTATCGTGTTCTTGTAAACTAAAGTTAACTCCCATTTCATCACAGATCTTCTTCCAGTCATAGAATTCATCTGTTGTCATTTCATATACTTTGTATGGAGAGCCCGTTTTTTTGGCCAATTTTGCAATCATTGCCACCTGAGAGGGAATAAAGATGGGACCACTTCTGAGCGCTCTTGCTTTTTGTCTTTCAATACACGAGTGCATTTGATCTCCCTCATTTTGAGTATGACCACTAATTAAATACTTATGGGTGATGGAGTTTATGTCCAAAGTTTTTAAACAGTACAGGTACATGCAAAGTACAAACTTATTTTTATGTTGTCCAACGCAATTATCTGAAAAGAATATGACATCTTTCCCGCGACAATCATTTTTTAAAAATTTATAAATACACGTTGCAATTTCATTGGCCCCGCGCTTAGCTAGAGCCTCGTGCCACAAATAGCAATACCCTGATTTATCGGTAATGTTGTATACTGTAAAGTTTATGCAGTTAAGTTTGCTTTTATAAAAAAAAGTCGATATCTCTCCGCATGGCAATGGAATTACAGCTTGTAGATCATAACAACACACAAGGAGGCTTGAATTTTCTTGCATGGATAATTCTTTGTCTTTATCTTTTTCCTTTCTTGACATTTCTTTTTCTTGTAAATGTGTATCGTATTTTTCTTGCATATTGTTTTTTTCAATGTCATTCCCATTTTGGTACTGTGCACATACTGCGCATTGATCTTTTTTAGGCGCAAAAAATCCTATATTGAATTCCTCGTTAAAAATTTTTTCGTAGGTACATTTTTTCGCTGTTGCCCAATTGTTTGTTTTACAGTACTCAGTATATAATCTGTACATTGTAGAGATATTCAGTGAACCATCCAAATATTCTTTTTTTGTTTGGGAACGACAATAATGTGATTCAATTCTTGGGAAAAGATTAATGTGGTTTCTTATATTCCCTTTTGTAGCATCACTCACTTTCTTTTGATTATTATGCTTTCCTCTTTTCTCACTCTCTAGAAATCCTTCTGAGTTGGTCTTCTTTCTAATTGTGGCTATGGTATTGTTGCTTACGTCTAAAGTTCTTTTGAAAAAATCTTTACAAACTCGGATATATTTTCCATTTACTTAAAAAAAAAATGCACAATTATTAGCTCTGATTTTCCCTTTTTTCGTTCTTTGGTTTCTATTCTGTTTTGGTTCTATTTTTTTCATACAACGGGCTATAAATTCACGCTGCTTTTCCTTATTTCCCAACTCGTAAAAGTTTTTAAATATCAGTGACCTGGTATCCTGTGATACCAAAGAGTTGCACTGATATTGGCAATTCTTGTCATCACAACATGCCTTTTTCACAGACTTTTTGGGTATCTTTCTGTTGGATTTGGTTATGTATTCGTTTCCAGTGTTAACTTTAACTTTTTTTATGTTTCTTTTCCATTTTTCTTCATTTCTTAGTCTTTTTCTTGAACGAAATTTTTCCGCATCTTTGTCTTCATCAAACGCCACCTCATCTTCCACAACTGCATCTCGTGCTTCATTTTCCTTGTTCAGTATTTTATACCGTCTGAATGTAGTTTCCTCCTGAATATCAGAAGATGAGGATAAGGATGAACCACTTGATTGCTCATAAGTCTTATCTCGTGAATCATCATCTCTGATTTCTTCTAATAGCTCTGTTGAGTCATCCATCTCTTTTTCTATAATAAAACCATCGATAGTCATTTGTCTTCTCGACATATTCTGTAAATTAACTACTTTGTTCACCTGTTCACTCGCTGCAGAACTAACCTATTAAAAAAATTGCATTGCATTGCATTAACAAGTTAACTTTCATGAATTATTAATATTACCATTGTTGGATCTGCAGGTGGATCTTCAATATCTGGTTCAGGGGTAATCACAACATCTCTATGGAACTGACTATCTAACTCATCAAGATAACTTGTAGAATAGCTAGAATATTCTATAACATTAACCATAGAAAGATTTCTTACTTCTGCTGGTATGTCTTTTTCACTAGCCGCACTCTGACATTTCGTGATTTTATCTTTTTTCCCCTGCTTAATGGTATCATTAACCTAAAATTAATAAATATAAAAAACTAAATTTGCAATTTATATACTAAATCTCACCTCTGTAGAATTTGCTATTGCTGAAAGTGCAATACGTTTTCCTCGACTCATAAATTCACTTCCACTAAACATAGTTAATTCTTATATTAACTTGAAGTTTTTTAGCAAAACAATACAATAACACGTGCCGTGTACCGTTAAACTTAAACGTAAACAGCTAGTACGAACAATTATCTCAGTGTTTCACCGATAAAACTTGCCAACGTACGTATTTCTGGTCACAGTGCAATACTGGGTCATCCGCTTTGTTCCAGTGTTGCACTCAATATGAACGCTTATTTCCGTTTATACAATACTGGGTTAAATTACTTTCAGCCTTCTATGATTGGTTTAACACATATCACACTATTTCATTGAACATATTGGGCATTTTGCTAGCCATAGCGATATTATCCATAATTTTGAATTTTTTGCAGATGTCTCAGTATTGCACTGAGCAAGCGATATGTCGTGCAGACGGTTGCTGAAATTCGATGTATTTGGAGCCTGTCTTTGTGAAGAACTGTGCAACTTGACATTTAAATTTCCAAGTAGTAATCTTATACCTACAGCTTTTGTTGTTACCATTAAGCGTAAAGTGACTCAAAAGGATCTTATCATAGAAACATGTAAATTATTTTCAAACTATTTTAATACATGAGTAAATCAGAACAAACAAATCTATTACAGGTAATGACATAACATTTAATTAAAATGTAATCAATGTGGGTTAAATCGAAGTTTATTTGTTTTCGTAGCAACTATATTTATAGTAAATAAAGCAATTAACTATTTTTTATTTTCAGTGAATTGGGCTGATCATGTGTTAACTTCATTTCATCATCTGGTGCAAAAATCGAATTTAGCACCCGTATGGGAGCATAAGGATCTATAGAAAATTTTCCAATATTGAAATCTGATTACTTATAGTATTAACGTTTTTTTGATGCGAGTACATTGAGCAGTTTTTTCAAGTGTCAAAAATGGCTTATGTGTATAGCAACTCGGAGTTGATGGATACCGTTTAATTTATGGTGAAGTGAAAATGCTTTAGCAGAACGATTTCCCGGTAAATATGTACCAAATGCGGCTACTTTTACCGTGGTGTGCAGTGAGCGCAAGTGTAGGCAACGCGGTATGACACGGGAAATTTGCAACCGAATCGTGGAAGATATGGAAGTCCAGGGCGTCCACAGTGTATTTGCAGCAGTGTGGCGTATCATACACGAGACCCAATTATATCCGTATCATATGCAGCCTGACCAAGCATTACTACCAAGGTATTGGACGAGGAGGACCGGTACCAGGGCCGCCACAATATGCTGACTTGGACTTCTCTTTGTGGGTATATTTAAAAAATGAAGTGTATCGCATCGAAGTGACACAATTGTGATTTACGCACACGTTTCATAGCTGTTGCCAATTACTTACTAATTCAAAACGGATACGAAGCAGAAACATTTGAGTTAGTTTGTAGAAATTGGGTAAGAGGAGCCCAAAATTTTGTTGGTATCAGGTATGTCAAACAATTTTATTAATTAAAATCACAAATTAATTAATAACAACAGCTGCAAAAAAAGTTGAATTTGTATAAAATAGATGTTATAAAATGTTATATATTTCTTTCCTTGTGAATTTCTTTCAATTTTTGTCCGATCGCCGCTTGCATGCTTTACCTTGTCAGATTTTACAGAGGACCAGTATTCAGTGCCGTGCAGAAGAATATTTTTAAATCATTTTCGAACTTTCGAAATTTTTTATTTTTTTTACAAAAATTGTATTTATAAGAACCCCTAGTTTTGAATCACCCTGTATAAGCTGATATACACACATACTTTATTATCATGGTAGATACCATGCGACAAAATACAGAAAATCAAGATATTTTTGAGAAGATTCGACTTAACTTGAACTTATTTTCATAATATTAAAATCATAAAAGTTAGCAACCTTTTCGTATTGCTCTGCATTTGTAATATTTTAGAAGATTCTGTGGTACAGATGAATCTTAAAAGTGATAACTTTGTATAATTTTGATAAATGCATCTTTGAATGAAGGCGCAACAACTCAGGAAAGGTGATCATGCGGAAAATGTTCACGAAGAGGCGTCCATTAAAATTCTCCGTAGGAAATAGAAAGTGAATGCCCGTCAAATTTGAATACCCCCGGTAACCCGGCCAGTTGGTGGGTCCTTGACTAAATTTGTTCTTCGCGATCCCATCAAGGTGACTTTGTGGTTTCTCTCGGCACGTCAAAGCTGGTATGGGATGTTTAAGCAAAACAACTTTTTTTGTTTTACACTTTCAAGCTGCATTACGTGCATGTTAATAGGATCACAGTATGCGTGCCTGTAATATGAACGTTAATGATAATTTATTCTTTTTTTTTGCCGTAATGTATTTAGTTTTAACACATAAAGTTAAAGATTTTAGATACGTATCTGATGTAACTTCAAAATAGTGACTGTTTATAATTAAATTTAAATTATTAAATTTATTTTTGTACCTATATAGAACGCAGAACAAATTTGTTTGCATAACTCAATTGCATTAGTGCCCTTATCAGTGTTGCTTGTTGTTTTCTTTTTACACCAACAGGTATTCCTATCTAATATTGGCAGTTAGTCTTACTTTATCTTGATCATGTCTTGGTCTCGCAAGACGAGATAAAACAAGACCAAGACTTGACAGCTTGAATTGCTACAGCAAGAAGTCTTGGAAATACGAGAGGGGATAATATTTAAGTGAACATTAGCAAAAAAATAAATATTTTATTTGTATTGTAGATATAGTCGCGGCAAGAATTCAGACGTTACGTTATTGTTTTTATTGTCAACATAATTTTCGATATTTGCTCGCGTTAAAAACAATTATTTTTGCAATTTAGTGCAATATATAACGCAAAAATTTAGTGTAGTATATAGCTTTATTACTCTCAATTGCAGTTTCTATATTTTGATGAAAATATAATGAATATATAAATTATTCATTTGTTCGTCTAACGTAATGTCGTAAAAAAATTAATACAAAAAATAATTCAAAGGATGGCGATATTTACCATACGGTGCTCTTCCATATAACCAACCAGAAAATTAAGAAAGCATCACAGAACGTACGCTACTGAAAAAATTGCAAAATAACATAACAAACCAAATACAGCAATTTAATTGAACATTTTTTTAAGACATTTTCTAAAACTGTGAACAGACTTGAGGGACCTGACATTGTTAGGCAAGAAATTGTATTTTTTTATAGCGTTATAAGTAAATGACAGCTGAAACAGAGCAGTTCTACGTCTAGGAACACAAAACTCGTAACGATTGCGAGTGGGTAATTGATGAACATTAAAATTTGTAATAAACTTTGAGGTTAGATATTCAGGTTTATGATTTAACAATATCTTAAATGTCAAGCAATATAATTGAATCTGAAATCTGGTATTAAGATTCAACCAATTAGAATTTTTAAAATAAGAAGAAATATTATCAAACTTACGAAGACTATAACTGAACCTTATACAAGCATTCTGAATCTTTTGGAGACCCTCTTGATCCCTATGCACTAATGCAGGCCAGTACACAACCATGCAGATATTTATGCATGTAAAGAATTTTCAATTTACCAAAAGATTTCTGAGTTAACATGTTTAGTAAATCGAAGAGAATTGTCTACCCATAAATCAATATTTTTACAGTTATCAGAAGGATCAAGAGGATTGCCATTTAAATTGATGGTAAAATTTGGGTCACTTATAATGGTATTCTTCTTATAATGTCAGAACGATTAAAAGAGATGATGGTGATTACAAAAGTCAGCAGTATAAATAGGAAAGATAAGAGGTCCTAGGACACTACCTTGGGGAACACCAATAGAAATATTATTAAATCTAGATATCAGCGTTCAAAGTAACCCTTTGGCGTCTACCCGATAGATAATTTTTAAGTATTTTAATTTAGTGCAAAGTGTGATATGATCTAGGGTGTCAAATGCTTTAATAAAATCCAGAAAAATAAGATAGGCACATTTATTCACATTCATGTCTCTAATTAGATCAGTGACTTTTAGCAGAGCAGTGCAAGTACTATATTGAGTTCGGAACCCAGACTGGGAGGATATTTGTTGACGTAAGTCTCTCAACATATTAGAAAAACTTGGAAGAAAACAATATAAGTAAGTATTATTTTTTTTTATGTAAAATATATAAAATAGTAGGCATATATTTTAGTAACAAAAAACCAAGAACTATTTTCTTTGGATCAAGAAAGCTTGTAAATCACCAACGCTTCTACCACCTTCTAATTGCAACAAATGCGTGCGTTTTCTCTTTCAGTACCATGCGAATAGTTCTAATCCAATTAATCCCAGTGATAAATTATGCGATTGTACTCTGGCAGGCGATGATTTTTCTAAACATTACACTAACCTACTTACTAGGCCTGCCATTTCACTCGCATGCGATTTGAATATACTTTTCAATGACTTACGAGCGTTTTCCGTCTAATGACTTGTCACTGAAACTGAAAATAAGGTCATGATGGGTGGCTCGAAGAGTTGACAGCTCGGCGAAGTGGATCAAGACCGAACCGATCCCTGCTGTGACATTGCTCGACAAATTTAAAAACCATAGAAAAAAATTGTTACAGGGAGAACAGAAAAAGTTTAGAACCGGTTATTGTTGAAATGAATCAATATTTATTAATTTTATAGGTTCATTTGTTTGAATAAATTAGTATATACAGAGTGTTCAGTAAAGAGACAAAAATAATGTGAATTAAGTCAACTTACCTTAGGACAATTACTTATAGAATGCCTATATGGCTATAAGAACTTATAGGCCTGAAAAAGTGCTTTTTTATTTATTTTTTTTACGATACTTTTCTTATTAGGTAAGTAATTGTACTGAAATTTTGGATTTTTTTTGTGCGATGAACACGACTATCTAATTGATTTTAGAGTTAAATGCATAGGGCGTTATGAGCGCCTCTGCCATTGTATTATTTCTATCAGAATTTCTTTAAGGTGGCCATATTTGTGGTCCAAAATGATAGAATGTCGATGTAATTTTAAAGTTAGGAATTTTAAACCCTGTTAAAGTTATTAAAAATAATTATACATCATTGGATATTAGAGAGTTCAACTTAGGTAGTGTTAATATTTATATTGCCAAAATAAAGCGAATTTATACTTAATATTTATTCAAAGTGTCTCTTTTTATGTAATATACAAATCGGTATTTTTTGAGCCTTAAATAGCTTAGCTATTACTAGGTAGTAGTATATGTCAAGGGTTTAAAATCTTACTGTCTTGTAGACTACACTGCTAATACACGGTGACGGCGCCCTTAAGGGGAGAATTTTGGAAAATGATTAGTTCTAAATTACGCAAGATGTAGGACCTACGTCTGCGTCTAGCAGTCATTGGCTACTCAATACTGGGCCACAAGCAGAAAGTGACATACTATACCTACTGTGGGTGCTATAAGAACTCTGTTACTGTTTTATTCTATAAGTAATTTGCACATTACTAGGTTAGTTATATGAACCTGGCATCCGATATATCCAATCGCCAACCGCTTGATGTATAGTTATTATGCGTTAAATTTCGAGGAACTACAACGAAATGAAATTTTGTACAAATAGCTACACACGATTTTTCACCCAGCGCTTGATGTATAGTGATTATGCTTTCGATTTCGTGAAGCTACAAAAGAAATGAAAGTTTGTACAAAAAAAATGAAAGTTAGTACAAACAACTGCAGTAGCTGTTTGTGCAACTAATGTAAAAAGTGTGTATTTCTTGCACAATGCATGAAGCTGCAATCATGCTGAGAGCAACAAATATGCTTTTTGCACATGTTGCACACGATGTTCTACGATCGAATTAAATTTGTTTTTATTTCAAATCAAGAGTATTTTACAATACAAGAAATATTACTAATTCTTAGAATAATTCTAAAAATAACGTGGACAGTTTAAACTAACTAGTTATTTACTTTCTTTAGTTAACTTTTAATATCGCAGTTAGAGCAATGTTCCATGGTAACTGATGACAAACTTAATTTTCAGTAATTTTTTGAATTTTGTATTTGCTTGCGGAAGTCTCAGGTTCTTCTCTTAAAACTCATTTTCGGATTCCCGTGAAGTTTCCAGTACTGATACTTGGTTCACCTTCCAGAATTTGAACCGCTATTTAATTTTTTTTAGAAATTGACTCCTCAATGTGGCGCTCAGCCTACAGTTGAAGATTTCCATCCTCCATCCTCCATGGCGTTTTAATGTTAACATCGCTGCCCCCGATTCCACAAGCAATGCTACAGAAGATCTGCAAAAGCAGTGTTCTGTGTATTACATTGGGTTTTTAATATTTTGCAGTATTACTTGGAATTTTACTAATAATATTTACACCAACAGGTTGAACTGAATATTTTCAGCAAATCTAAAGCATCTAATTTTACCGCTTATTACAAATGATCGAGGTTTGTTTCTCTTGCTATCAGGAATTTTCCTAGTTATAATAGAATCCATGGCATTAATATAATTTAATGTTTCTGTAACTCGTCTCTGCGGTATGCTCCTGCAATGCCAAATACTGCAAATCTATGTATAACAGAACACAAGTACTTTAGATTTCGAAGAACTACAAACGACATAAAACTCAGCACAAACTACAAACGATTTTTGACATTCCCCTTGAAGTATAGTTGCTCTACGTTAGATATATTTCAACTGCAGACAAAACACAAGTTACTAGAAACAAGTGCAGGTGATGGAAAAGGTTGTTATATAAGTATAGTTGAAATTTGAAGGGTTGTATATGTTTTACATAAGACAATATATAGAAAATAGCTGAATTTTTTTCTTACTACTACAAAAAAAATCCTTCACTACAATCAGCAACAATTGTATAAGAATAAACCGTTATATTTCAATTTCGTTAAAGTCCGAGGGTGAGATTTTTCTTTGAATATACTACAAACTAAAAAAATGTTACTGCAAACATGTACCTACACACCATAATATCTAAAAAAAATGGATTTTTAAAAGTCAAGTGTCAGGTTCACATACCCTAAAATGTTGCTACAAATTTTATTGCACAACATTATGTGAATATCAACAAAAAGATTTCTCTGAGTGTAGTTTCCCCAATATCTCCATCTCTGGATAAATTAGTCGTATGTATTCACTGAACTTTTGCTTTTACTAGTTAAGGTAACAGCCCAACGTTCATTAATTCCCGTCCCATTCCTACGATCCTGAAAATTTAGCTTGAAAACTAGGCTATTTAAGAAATTTGCCCATATGAACTTTTTTCTGTAAAACAGCATTGAACATCAAAATGTCACAAATTCTGTTCTACATTACAAATGAACTACAGTTAAAGTTCAACGAATCATTCGAATACAAATTTATGAAAGTAGAAATTGAAATGTCAGTAGCATACCAAGATTAGCATTTTTATAATTGGTAATTCACCAAAGGGAGCGTCCGATGGAAAGATGTACATATAAAACGATTTTTTTAAGTTAAGACATATGTTCACACAATAATTTCGAAAACAATGTCAAATGAAAGTATTACAAGTAATTTCCAATTAGTTTACCTACACAAAGCATTTTGCGCCATACATTTCTGTTTCCATTTGATATATATATATCAACGAAAATACACCAAAATCACACCTTGGGTCACAAATGCTATTTTGAATTCAATTAATGAAAAGAACAGATTGTTTAAAGCAACATTACGTAATCCCAATGACCAAGAATTGAAAACTACATACAAAGCATATAGAAATAGACTAACTTCATTAATACAAACTGCGAAATATAAATATTATACAAATAAAATTGAATACAACGCCGGTAATTCTAAGATACTATGGGATACAGTGAAAAACATCAGTTGCCAGAAAAAATCTAAAACAATAATAGATTCCATACGATGTGAATCAGGAGAGTTGCTAACAAAAGGTAGAGACATATGTAACGAATTTAATTCACAATATGTAAATATGGGTCAATGTATGGCACAAAAAATTGTTGTGGATGTTACTAAACCTATATCTGAACATACACTACCTAATTCTGCAATGTTTGCTCCAACAGATACCAAGGAAGTGGGGGAAATTTTATGTGAACTTAAAAAAAAAGCAGTTGGGTATGATGAGATAAGTGCCGAAATATTAAAAAGTATTTCAAAAGAAATTGTGGAACCACTAACTTATATTTTACATCAATGTTTAAACATGGGAAAATACCCTTCTGCGTTTAAAAATGCTATTGTGATTCCACTTTATAAGAAAGGAGATAGTGCTTTAGTCAGTAATTATAGGCCCATTTCCCTTATTACTCATCTCTCAAAAGTATTTGAAAGGCTTATAAAAATAAGATTAATTTCATTTCTCAATAAATATGAAATACTATCCGCAAATCAATATGGCTTTAAAGAAAAAACGTCCACCCAAGATGCTATAATGGCCTTAATAAATCCAATCCATAATGCACTGGAAAAGAATAAATCTTGCCTCTGCATATTCATTGATTTGGCAAAGGCATTCGACACTGTTAGTCATCGCTTGCAGTCACTTAATAATATAGGCATCCGAGGAAGTTCTCTGAAACTATTTGAAAATTATTTGTCTAATAGATATCAGGTTGTAAGAGTGGGTGACGACATCAGTGAACGCAAATTAGTGAATTGGGGCATCCCACAAGGCACTGTTTTGGGACCCATACTCTTTAATATCTATATTAACGGTTTATTTTCTTTAAATAGTAAGGGAATGACAATAGGATTTGCAGACGATACCGCAATTTTTTATGAGGATACAGATTGGGCAGCACTGAAGCAAAAAGTAGAATCTGATTTTCAGATAATACAAAATTGGTTAAACCACAAACTTTTAACTATTAATTTCGAAAAAACATCATACGTACCATTTAGTTGTAACATAAATTGTCTTCCTGCCTTTGATCATCTGAATATCACCCTGCAAGATAAGCAGATCCCTATATACCCTGTGAATGAAATTAAGTACCTAGGAATTTATATTGAAAGACACCTGAAATGGAATTCTCACATTAATTATATAATTAGAAAATTACAGTCAATCTTATATAAATTTAAATGTCTAAAAAACTACTTACCTATCAAATATCTGAAAACCTTATACTATGCCTTAGTTGAAAGTCATATTCGATATGGCATTCTCGCGTGGGGCTCTGCGCGAAGGGTTCATATAAATCCTCTGGAAATTCTCCAAAAAAGAATTTTAAAAATAATATATGGAAAAGAGCATAATTATTCTTCAGACTTGCTGTACGCTGATAGCGGGATTATGGATATTCGACAAATTTATTTTTATTATATATTATTGAAATATCACAGTTATAAGAGCAGGGCATTAGTTCCTAGCCATAGTTATTTTACACGTAATAAAGACGATCATATCGTACCTTTTGTAACTAAATCTTTCTCCCAACGCTCCTATACTGTAATGGCTCCGAAGATATTTAATACATTATCTGTAAGATTGAAACATATTTCAAATTTCGGTCTTTTTAAGAAAGAGTTGAAAATATTTATTTTTACCACTGGTAGATCTAATATCAGAGATATTGTTGAATGTAAATAATATCACTTGTGTGTACTTAACATATGTTTGTCCTACCTTTGTAATGTAGTTTAGGATCATTACTAATAATGTATATTTGTACTGAATTTATTTTTTTTTAGTATTAGAGTACCTTAATAATTGCTTTATTAACATATGCATTACTATTTTTGTTTACAAAACAAGTGTTTGGTCACTTATTGTATTTTATGTATTCACTACTGCTGTAATCTTTTATGTATGTGTTAATGTTCTTTGTCCTTGATGTGTATGAATAAAAAAAAAATTAAAAAATTATATAATTCAGGTTACACAGTTGAAAACCAAAGAAATATACAAACAGTTTAAATTTTTGAAACACAGACTGTATTTGAATTAATATTTAACAGCAGATATTATGAGTACATTATAGTTTGTTGTCAGATTCCATTCGGCTCTAAATAGTATACGTATTACATACCGAGGTGGAAAGTATTTAAGTTTTTCGCAAGAAAATGATGATGTGTGAACCATTTCTCGAGACAAGAATGAAACTTATCACCGAGGTTTGTATACTATTCTATTTACAGCCATACCTTTTAAATGCAAGTGACAGTTTTTGTAACATAAGTATTTAAGAAATTAATAAAGTAAGATTCTTGTATAACCAGATAAAGTAACGTTCAGATAAACGTTAGTGCAATGGCATTGCAGTTGTACTGTTGTATTGTAATTGTATGGTGTTATTTCCTCTGTTTACATAAAATTACTGTAGACTTAAGAAGTTGGAGATTTTTTCCGCTGTAAGTTGGCGACATGCAAAAACTCAAGATTCTTTTCCTTCAGAAAGGTTATGTTTATGTATTGTCAACTACGGCCTTATCTACGGAAATTGTTGGTTTTTATCATTTGCCGAATAGTAATTAAAAGCCTACTCTAGATAAAATATAAGCCTACAATCTGCAGGAATAGATGGTCTATTTGAATGTTTGGTTAAATCACAGAACACTAGTATACTGTGGGTTAAATGAGGCCCCACTAATTTCAGCAAGTCATCAAACACTGCCACTGTCATTCGGGCGAAATGAAAAAATAATGGGCATTCTCATTTCGCATTTCTTTATATAAATTACAGAAATCATCTTGCATGTGCTTTCTGCGGTTAATAGGTCGCATCCACCATGTTCTTTTCATTTTTTTTTTACATGTATAGTTTTTATACATATTGACGTCGAACAAGAGCAGCAAAAGTAACTGTTTGTAAACCAAACAGTCCTTTTCATCCATTTTTTTAGAAACAAATCAATTCTAAACTAAATATCTAAATTAGAATCTAATTTAAAAACTTATAAAAAACCTGCAAAAATGTGAGTCTTCTGTTTACTGTCAAAAAACCAGTTTTCTGATTGGTTCTTTTATGATTGTTGGAAAAGGATTGGTAAAAGCTAAAATGCTTTTAGCTTCTGCCATACAACCGCAGTACAAAGGCGTTACTGTTAAGTTTATCTGAACGTTACAAGTCACCCGTATTTCTCGTCGTTTTACTTTAGTATCTTTGAATATTTGCAGGTGGGATGAGTTAACATTCCTATTATTTACTAAACCCTAGATTATTCAGTTATTAAATGTGTAAAATTATTTGTATTTTGTAGAAAACACTATTTCAAGAATACGGCGCTCTTTTTAATAACTTTTCTGCAGTACCAATGCAACCGCACTAATCTTATGTGAATGAAGCTTTACAGATATAAACGTCAAATTGGCATTTAGACAATGGTACTAAAAAGTCAAGCATACAAACCTAAATTTTTGCATTTTTGATGTAGATTATCATGAAATAAGTGTGTTAGAAGACAATGAGCGATTCAGAAGAAATTATTTGTACTCCTCAACTGATAGAAGTCGCTGAAAGTTTGGAAAAAGATTTGTTACCCAAGAAGAGACATGTTAGATACGATAAAGTTTATGATATTTTGAAGAGCTGGTGCTCGCAAAAAGGTGTTCAGAAAGCTGTTTTTGAGACTATTGTGCTGGCACATTTTAGCGAAATTGCCATCAACCTTTTGGTCCATTCACTCAATGTTGCATACTACTTTAAATATTAAAGATAAAGTGGATATCTCCAAATTTTCGAAGGTATTGGCATTTTTGAAACAACAAAATCTAGGATTTGTATCCAAAAAGTCAAGCATTTCCTCCAATGAGAACATTGCGGTGTTTTTGAAGAATGCACCTGATGATACGCTACCTTTAAAGGTTCCACTCATAATTCATGCATCAGGTGCATGTCGAAGTAACGAACTGTATAAAATGAAAATGACTGATGTTAGTATGGTGGAAAATAAAATTCGCACCGAAATTCCAACACCAGTCATAATCCACCAGTCATGACTATTTATAGTGAGTAATGAAGAATAGGTAACGTTAATTAAAACATATGTTACACTTCGTTTAGACGTTCTAAATGAAAACTTCTTTTTACAATTAAGATTTGGTAAATTCACTCGCCAGCCATTTGGCCACAATTCGATAACTTAATTTTCCAAAAATATTGCAGCTTCTGTATTCTGAAACATACACGGAACACTGCTTCCGAATAACAGCAGCCACACTATTGGTAAAGACATTCTCCAGTTGAAGAGATTAGGGGTATGGAAATCTTCCACCGTAGCGGAAGGGTACGTCGACAAGTCTACAGATTCTCAAGTTATAATTGCCAAAAAAATATCTGGCGAAATGGCAAACTCCAGTACTAAAAACGTTACCATTTCTACGAAGAATGTTTAGCATGAACTAACAATTTCTGTTGCCACTTATAACCAATCGAATATTACAATTAATTTAGTAAAATAATTTGTAATATTTGTTGAGAATGTTTTAATGTACAATAAAATATTTTTTGAAATAAACATTGTGGTTACTAAATGAATGTTGACATGTACTTGTATTGAAAGTGACATTTGTCTGGATGGAAAGTAATCACTTTCTCCCCTGGTTAATGTCACTTTCCATCTGGATATATGTCAAAAACAGAAATATGTTTCTTCCAAACTTACTGTAAGTTTGAAATATCAACATTACATATGTGGTTGTAAATAAAATATATTACAAACTTCATAACCCATTCATTATTCATGGCTACATAGACAATATCTCTGCGGAGGATATTATGCAAGCCAGAAAATCACTGAAGGTGATTTGAAATTATAAAACGACTTCCGATTACTCACTATTATTATATTCTGCCTCTAAGACAACAATGGAAACAATGGTGGGTGGTAATGAGTCAAAATTGTCGGCCTACCTACTTATTAATCTAAGATTATTGATAAAAATGCCTGTAAATATTTGGCTATCTGCAAAATTGATGAAGCGGCGTGTTTCAGCAGAAAAAAAACAAAATTATTATTTTTTTAATGTGTCACTCCTCCTACAATCCGGGTTCATTTAAAAGTAAAATCTGTGGATATTATTGATCCAGTAAACAATATTTGATTATGAATGAAATAAATATGACACTAATTTCAAATCAACAATATTTGGAAACAAAATTAAACATCCTAAAGTTTTCAGTAAGTAGTATGTAGAGTGTGGCTCTTCTAATAATAAAATCAAAATCCTGGATTCTATTATCAGTTGCAGCATAACCAGAATACTATTTTAAGTTTAACGAAATTTAAGTAGATTTACTCCAAATTGCTAAAATTTATCAAAAACATAATTTCTAGAAGATGACAAATACGCTAAGAGGGTTCGATTTAAAACATTTTCTGATATACAGAGTGCTCTAAAATATTGTAACAAACTAACTATATTTTTTAAATAGATCGCCCAATATATTATTATATTTGTCAAATATTCGTTTAATTGAAAACATTTTTATATAATAAATGTAAAATTATATTCCAATATTAAAAAAACTAATGTTTGCCTTGCCACGTACTTCCTCTAGATATATGAAGACGTTCTATTTGCCTATTCCGAGAACTAATATCTTAAAGTTTTCTCCGTTGCATTTCAGCTGTCATACCTGCAATGCAAAATTTATTTATTTTGTACAATTTCAAATAAAATAAAAATATTAGAATTATTTAGAATATACAAGATAACTTGACATTCAATTTTAGATTATATTGCTATTTCACTGTGTTGATTTGTAGATTTTACATTTTTCTTGTCTTTTTTTTTGTACTATGTGCGTTGTGTTTATGTTATGTTGTAGTTCCCATCCTGTAATTGGTCATTGACTGTTGGATGGTGTAGTTCTAAAATAACAAATAAAATAAATATAGGAAATATGAACTTTTAATAATTTAAGTAAATAAAATAAAAAACAGTAAAAAAGATGAAGAATATGAAGAAATAATATTTATATTTCCTATAGCATTTTCTCTATGACACGCCGTTTATCTGATACGGAATGTTCACTAGTAAGCTTAACACATTTTGTGTAAAACATATAAAAACCATAGTGTGTAAAACTGTTAACACAGAAATCTTACACATCCTAAATTTCAAACTGGAAAATCACACTTACATAGCAACTTTTTTACAGTGTAATCATTAAATATTTCTTATAAGTTTTTTTCTTACAAATATTCTTAGTAAACTGCTCCTAAACTTTTCTCTAGTATAAACTCCACACCAAAATACTTCTTTCTTCAATCAAATACTTTATAAATATGTGAATTAAATTAAAACTAAACAATTCTTTCATCCTCAGATAATCTTAAAAAATTTAATCTGCAACTTTGCACAATTACATACAATTGTAACTTCACTTCCCATCTCATCAGTTGCAGCAATTTTGCTAGAATAACAATTAAAATATATGCCGCAACAGCAAAAATAATCCATTATATTCAATTCAATGGTATTCTAGTCATGATCTGTCGCTACTGTGAGAAACCATTTTTAAAACCACGGAAGGCTGATAGCGTGCAGTGGTGCATTTTTATTTGCTAATGGCAATCGACCGAACCCTACGAAAACCGTAATACTTAACCGATGGATATCTGAAATAAACTATTTCCTGATCAGATTTTAACTGTAATTATTTCGCTACAATTTTATTTATTGCCGTAGATTCTTCCTGTTTACGTAACAAATTATAATAAACGGCCTCCTCCTACTCACAAGTCTTCTGCTTCTTAAAGAATTACAGAAATAACCTTTCCACAAGTAATAATATATTATTTTTGTACTGGAATTTGTTATACAATATATTTTTTTTTTTGTATAAACCGCAGCCCGCAAATTTCTATATTTAACTTAACAATTTTTAACTGAATCTGTTAACCATGACAAAACTCGACAAAATAATCGATAAAACCTACGCAGAAGACATAAACAATATCCTTAACAAACCCTGACGAAGAACAACATGGGAGCTATGGAACTATACACTGACAAAATGATTGACGTAAATCTATCTAGATTATCATTGGCTTTTTTATGCCCATAACTGTCATGGGAAGTAAAGTTACTATTGCTCCGTAAAATTTTAATGTAATTAAACAGATAACACATGTAAAAATTATTAGTTATTTATAGTACAAGTGGAATATAGGCATTATTATCCATGAGTGAGATATTTGCACGTATGTAATTTCACAAATGTAATAAAAAAACGGCTATCCCAAGTGTACTATATTAAATTTTCTCTAGAACTGCAAAATATTTTATCTACAACTACCTTAAATTGAGAAAAATCCAAAATCAGATTCAGTTTGTAAGTTTTGATTCAAAATCAAGAAGCAAAGGCATTGTTATGGCAACCTGTCAAACTTCTTACAAACACAGTATACAAACCAATACTGTGGTTACAAATAAAATTGAGTTTTCGTTTTTACATTTTCTTATGAAAATAGTGGTGTTGATTGAAGATGGAAAAGGAAAAATTTTTACAAGATGCCGATGACACAAAATTCTTGATAACAAACGTAAGAACAAGAAAATGTTTGCTATTTGAAATTGATAAATGCATAATTTAAGGTTTCCTTAATTATTTGACTTGGAGGTGAATGCAGAGTGGACGAGTTAACTAATTTGCTGTTAGAAAACGTAAGAAAATAAAGGAAACATTTTTCATATCTTCATACCGGATACGAAAATCAAAGTTTCCCGAGAATTCGTTATCACTGCATGAAACTTCCTGTTGGTATAAATACTTTTAGTGTAATGCCAAAGAAGATTTTTTTCTCAATTTACCGCAGTCTTAACAATATAAAGGGCACTGTTTTCGACAAACATCTACTTCACTTCTAGCCAACACAGGAGCAGATTATAAAACTAAAAAACGGCATGGTGGTTGGAAGTCCAACACCGTGTGTGAAGACTATATTGAAAACAAGAAAAAATCGTCACATTAGTTCTTGCAGGATTGCCAAAGTTGTGTTATTAATATTTATAACAAGTAATTTAATTTAAGTTAAATTATTTATTAATTGTCAAATTGATGAACCTGTTGGTTTTTAATAAAAATTACCATTAAGCAGTTATCTCTTTTTTAATAGTAATGAGGCTCTTATAAAGCAGTTGCAGATAAATGTATTTTTGCCATGGAAATTACGAATATTCGTATGTAATATGTAAATTTAGTAATTCTTTGGATAAGAGATAAGATAAGATAAGTAAAAGGGACTTACGAAAAAGATTGAGATTAATAAAAGTGCAATGGAACCATCCATCAGAACAGAAAACTTTAAAAAAACATTATCACAATGTCACAATTTCTTACATCATGTGCAATATAAAGCGAAAACATTAAAAAACTGGATATTTAGGTATACTTACTTATCTAAAAATTGTACAGAGTACTCTTTTATTTCTTTTGGTGAGAAATTTCTATATTAGCTTAAAATACCTTTCTAAAACAGTAAAAATTGTTACAAAAGCTAATAATAAAGAATATATGGGTAGATATTGTGGGTGTAATTCAACGCTGGTTGGGGCTTTAGCCCACAGAGTAGTTAGTTTCACACAATATTATTAATACCTGAAAATATATAATAAAAGTTAAGAGCTAAGAAATTAAGAAAAATGTTTTTTTTATTTTCTGAAATATGACATAGTATGTAAATCCTATGTATGGTCAATGGAAGAATGACGAACTTGGCAATAAATCACCAGCAATCTAGGTATTATGGTATTAATATAAATTTTTTAGGCAAACTAATGTATAAGTTAGAGGTGTTACAGCACTATTAATATAGAAGTTATTAAAGCATGACGTAGGATACGAGAAAAGTAAACAATATTTTGAAGTAGAGAACAATATTCATTAAACATAACAAATATATATTTAATATGTAGAAAGTTGTATAGCCTGAAACATATTTGTTGAGAATTTCTGTGATAATGTTGATGCAGGTATGAGGTTGTATTTTCGGGAAGCAATAAATGCAGCGCTATACAATGTGCAACTTGTATTTTTTTAAAATCACTTTCAGAGAGACTCTCATACACTATACGATACAACTAAACCATAGACACACTTGAAATGTCTTGTGCCATTTTAATTTCAACTGCTCTACAATATTTATAACGCACATGATTGTATAGACAAGCCGACCATTACTGATTCAGGGGAATGTAGGTTCATGCATTGGAATGTGCATGCCATAACTATTTCTGTAAAAATACGTATAATTTTTATTAAATTTACCGAACTCTCCTGATAAAAATACAAAGTGAAATAGAACTATTACAAAATATTCTATGAATAACAAGACTATTACAAGCTATAGGTATTATTTCTATTAATATGATAAATTTCTTAAATATTTGTAAAATTATGTGAGATAATTACAAAATTACCTTAATTAATAATATAATTATTATATACTTACGTATAAATAATTTGTTTCAAATTTTACATTTTTTAGAGTGTAGAAACTGAACAAGCTTTATGGATACCGCAAACCATCAGTTTGTCTTGGATTTCAGGCCGTACCAGCAAAGCTTTCACTTTATCTCGGATCATCTTCGCAAACTTGCGCTGGGTTACATAACGGTTGGATGTGGTAGATAATTGACTTAACTGCTAAAATGGGTATAAGTATTACTAAAATGGCTAAGCTACTGGAATTACTTAATAGAGAAGTACTGCTGCATATCTAAATTCATCAATAATACGCCGACTTTGTAATTTTTAAGATGCCATTTCAATTAGAACATATATATTAACTTAATAACATACTAATTAATGAAATTTTCCAGGTTTCCCTCATTCCTGCACAGAATAATGATTAGGGCCTACCAACGTAAGTCGGTCCTGGGCGCAAATGCGGCCTGCTCAATATTATACGCGCAAGTCTCCGATTTTTGGACTATTCCTCGTGATTAGAGTATAGAGTATGCATATTATTATTAACATAAGTGGTAAGATGTATTTCTAAATAAAATTACATATAATCAGATTTAATTTGTTTTTGTTCTTAAATGAAAATATAATGTTAAGTGATATATCTATATATATATATATATATAATGTCTATTTCTTGTGGGACATACTATACAGTATGCGCCAAAAGTATGGAATACATTCAATAAAAACGAAACAATTATTTTTTGGGAAAAATCCTCGAACAGGTCGATTTTTAATTTAAAAAATACATATTTTAGAGTAAAATGTGATTTTTAAATGTCATTTGTTTTCGAGTAATGACGTCATCGATTTTTTTTATTAAATGGCAGCACCATATTGTTTTTCCTTGATTCTGATAGATCGTTTAATTCTCTATCAGACAGTACTAAATTTTGCCCTCTTACATAGGAAAGTTTTCGAGTAAATGACGATTGAATGTTAGAAAACGTAAATTTTATCCATAAAAAAGTAACAATTCTGAGGTATGTAAAATAAAATACAATTGATTAAATTTTATACTTAAATTAAATGTTCGAATTGCCATCCACCAACTTCTTGACAATGCTCAAATCTGTGAAGAAATTCTTCTTGCACATTATGAATGATTTCTGGGATAAATCAGCGTATTTCGTCCCGAATTCGATTTTGAAGTTCTTTTAAATTACGTGGTTCATTAATGTGCACTTCTGACTTGAAGTATCCCGATAAAAAATAGTCAAGAGGTGTAAGATCTGGCGATCTTGCAGGCCATTCTATCGGTCCGCGTCTGCCGATCCACCTTCCAGGAAAACAGTTGTCCAAAAAATCTCGTACAGGGCGCGCATAGTGCGGAGGTGCACCGTTTTGCTGAAACCATATGGTATCGTCAGGAATGTCAGGGTCATTGTCGTTAGGAAAAATTACTGCAAGGGCTGAAACAAGGTCATTTTCTAGAAACTCTAAATATCTTTGTTCTGTAAGGGTTCCTTCAAAGAAGAAAGGCCCTACTATTCTGTCGTCAACTATTCCAGCCCACACATTTAATTTCTGAGGGTGTTGGGTATGTGCCTCTGCCATCCAATGAGGATTTTCCCGACTCCAATATCTACAAGTTTGACGGTTTACTGTACCATTCAGACAAAATGTGGCCTCATTTGAAAAAAGTATTTGCCGGTGTAAATTTCGATTTCCTTGACATAAATCCATTAGAATTTCGCAAAAGTGTAAGCGGCGATCGGGATCATCTTCATTGAGTTCCTGCACAAGTTGAATTTTGTAGGGATGATATTTTTCCTTCCTCAAGATACGTAGCACTGTGCTCTGACTAGTGTCATTGTTTAATGCAACCAATCGTGAAAAATTATGAAAATTATCCACCATACTTATCAAAATGTTCTGTTTCTGATTTTCATTAATGCTTGGACGTCCATGTTTTGGAATATTTACAACATTGCCAGTTTCTCTAAATTTAGACTCTGCTTTACTGACTGTTGATTGGCTGATAGGGCGATCTGGATATTTTTCATTAAATAAATCGCAAACTTCCTGCTGAGTTCTAGTCATAATCCCGCATACGATAAGAATTAAAATTTCAATTCTTTGAGTAACAGTTAAATGTGCCATAATACTTTAAATTGAATAATAATTTCTATGTCCATTACAATACTTATTAGAAAGTCGGTGTGACAATGACACTTTGCAAAGATTTTCACCTACGTGATCAATAAAAGAACTATGGAATTCGAAAAATTAAACTTGATAACGTTTTTGCTTTATTTTAATTGATTTACGTTTTCTAACATTCAATCGTCATTTAATCGAAAACTTTCCTATGTAAGAGGGCAAAATTTTAGTACTGTGTGATCTTTCAGAATCAAGAAAAAAAAATATGGTGTTGCCATTTAAAAAAAAATCGGTGACGTCATGACTCGAAAACAAATGACATTTGAAAATCGCATTTTACGCTTAAATATGTATTTTTAAATTAAAAATCGACCTGTTCGAGGATTTTTTCCAAAAAATAATTGCTTCGTTTTTGTTGAATTTATTCTATACTTTTGGCGCATACTGTATAGTGACTTGAATCACAACAAATTTCAAACCTGAATCCTGCTACCTGAACCATATCTAAATCCGGAATATAAATCTTGTATTTGGGAACATTTACAACTGCTTTGAAAACATCTCAGGAAAAAGTTATGTCTCTTTTAGTTTGTTGCAAAAATGCAAACTTTTTTGGGCGGTAAAAAATGAAGTACGTAAGTTAACATCGTCGTCGTATATTATGTTATTTTTTTCAACTCAACACTGTTGTTAAGAAATATTCAATAATATTGTCTATAAAAAGTATAAATTTGGTTTTGAAATACTTATATATTATCTATTCATTTGCAAAATACAGATTCAACCAATTCCATATTGCCCAACCGACATTTATAGTTTCAACGCATTTCTATGAAAATTAACAACGGAGCCGCCATCACAGGTCAAATTTGATGACATTTTAATTTGACACAAATTATTTAGACGTCTCGTATTATGTAATTCCTGTAAACTCGTATGCAAAGATTTCTCTAACATAAATTGCAGTTTGCACTTAGATAACCATCCCGTACTAACCAAAGGTTAAACAAAATTTATATTCATCAAGGCATCAGTGATACTAGTATATTAATACCTAACAGGTTAGTAATTAAGTATGCGCGAAATTTGTAACTAGTTGATGTTATTATATAACTCGTAAAAACTTCTCATTTCGTTCTTTGCATGGAAACAATTATTATTCTAGTAGAAATATGAAAACATCATTTTTATTAATATGTCGTAAAATACTAGAAGTATCTGGTCTTTCGTCTGCACGGGAATATGTTGCTATGGTTTTTATTGAATGTGCATTACCACTGTTAACATTCTTCTGATGTTAAATTACATGTAATTTATGGTAATGTAATTTTACGAGTAATATTTCATGTAACTTACAAGTTAGCTTGTAGATTTAATAAGTGCGGCCACCTTCTTCAAAACTAGTTATGTAATTTAATGATTAAAAATAATAATCTTTGTTGATTTTTATGAAAAAAATTAAATTTTTATTCATATAAGTATAGTGTAACTGTAACACTGTGTAATGTGTAACTAAATCATATAAGGGAGTAACTATAACAAGACTGTAGTAAAAATAAATTGAATTTTCAAAGACAAATGTTTAGGCTTCATTAAAACAATTTTTGTTTCTTTAAGCATTTGTTTTTCTCGAACGAAGACCTGTTTTGGTAGAATATATATAGTAAATTACATAAATTACAGCAGCAATTTGTGGTATGTAATATTACTGTAATTTTACAGTATGTTACAATTTGCCATTTTGTAAATCACTATATCTAGAACACAACATTTTTTTTATATTTTTAGGTATTAATAATATTGTGTGAAACTAACTACTCCGTGGGCAAAAGCCCCAACCTGCGTTGAATTACACCCACAATATCTACCCATATATTCTTTATTAGCTTTTATAACATTTTTTACTGTTTTAGAAAGGTATTTTAAGCTAATATAAATCAAATCTCCTACATATGACTTCATTGATAGGAATTGTAGGAGATTTTATTTATATTAGCTTAAAATACCTTTTTAAAACAGTAAAAAACAACAATAAAAGCTTGTGAAAAACGTTTATCTGTACCTATACTGATTATCCTAATATGCTGTGCTTTAAAAGTAGCTACCCCATCCACAATGGGCCATTCTACTAAATTTCAAGTAAAATCTGTGAAGAAACATTTTAAATATATTTTTTCTAACTAAAGACAACTGATTTAATATTATTATTAATATACAGGGTGTCCGGAATATAAATGCCGATACTACAGGGTATTTTATATCTGATCAAAACCAACAAAAAAATTTTATGAAAAAAATGTCTAAAACGAATAGTTTTTCTTACAAATGCGTTTCAAAAATATAAATAACTGCAATAGAATGCAAAACTACCTTTGTTACGAAATTAAAAATTATGGTACAACTAGGTTTAAGTAAAAAATTCTGTAACATAATTTGTTTTTTGTATCCTGATTAATGAAGTAAACAATTGAAGTTTACCAAAAAATTCTTAAAACACCTGCTGCTGTTAATCAAAAAGTATTATTACTCATAGTAGTATTGTGGCTAGTGCATTTCGTTTTTCTGTACCTACTGCTGGCTTGATATTTGTGAGTGTACAAAAACAAAAATGGAACAGTTTATGGTCAGTTGCATGACATGTTAATTTATGGCAAATCTAGGCAAAACTCTCTGGCTACGAGACGTTTAGACGGTAATCGTTTTTCGCAAGCAACATAAGTCATTTTGAACACTTATAACTATTTCACATTTTATTCTGTGTTGTGAAAAGAGCTCTAAGGAAACCATTCACAGTAAGTATGTTTAGGTGGGTTTATAATTATTATGTACAAACATCTGACAATCCTGACATGGCATGTGAGCCATTTTGTTACGTATTCAAGACCTGTTTGCTGTCATAATTCTGTTAACGCTGTTTGGTCAGAGAAAAAAAATGTTAAATACCACCCTGTAAATATGTATAGTTCAACCCTTACTCTTTAGGGTGGCGTAGTTTCTTTACACAACATTTTTCGATCAATGTTTGTAAGAAAAAGTAATCTAGTCTGATAGTATTTTAGTAAATTATTGCTCACTAATTTTGAGACATCCGGTATATCCAATGTAATTATGCAAAACTACATTAATTATTTGCGAATTTGTCTACTTTCCCTGTAAAATGTAAAATATATTTACAAACACTTTTCAATGCAATTGTAATTTTGTTCCGATTGTAATTTTTCACTGTATGTTGCTGATAACAAGTAATGTATTTAAATTGTGATAATTTTAATGTATTCTTGTTCATAGTGGATTACTTTCAAAATTCCTTGCTGAATGACTGTGTTGATCAGTCCAATACCATAAATTCTTGAAGAAATTCCTTTATCATCGACTCAAACAACAGAGAAGCTTATAGACGCCTGGGTAACGCATGTCATAAATCGGCGTCAATTATTGAGGTACATAGTTACTTCCTCGTACGTACAGAGACAAGGTAGTACGTACAGTCCAGCGCACCACACCCAAATCTAGACTGCCTTGATCCGATTCCTTCACATCTGCATTCCGCGGTCAGTGCTTGACTACCTCAGTATTTACGGACGCCTTGCAGAAACGACGTACCTACGATGTAGTTGATTGCGGACGCATTTGTCGCAAACTGCTGAATAGTGAATGAATATATTAAGCTATCATGGAGGTTGGCATTTTTCAAATTGTTGTTGGGTGATGAAATAGCTAGTATGCACTCTACCGATTTGAAACCAACGGTTGCATATATGCAGAGAATTAAAATGACGAAAGTTAACTGTCTTCTACAAGTTTAACATACTTTTGATTTTTTTGCAGTTGAACATTACCTACCTATGCTTGAAATAGACACTGTGAGGCGTTGACTTGTTCTGAATCATGTCGACCGCACTTTTTTAGTGGTAAGTTATTATCACTGCCATTGATATTTATATATGAGGCAAGTATATTTGTAAAGAGTAACATTAAAAAAATGACCCTCTCCAATGATGTTCATGACCACTACACAAGAAACAGCAAATATATTTACATAAACAATAATAATTTGTCCTTGATCATAAAAGACCAACATACCAATGTAGCGCTATATGCAGGGTGTTACAGAATGATGGACAAATATTTTACCAGTGTATTCCACAAGTCATTTCAGAGGAAGATCCTCATATGAAATTTTTCAATTTGGTTGATAAGACAATAGAGAAATATCAATATAGCAACCGCCTACTGCGGTTATCAGTAACCGGTGACGAAAAGATGTTTAGAGTAAGGAAAACTATTTTTATTCTTTTCCGCGAAAACTGTTGGTTGTATGAAAAAATTACATGAGGGGAAAAAGTACTATAACGGTGTAGTATTTAAAAAAAGAGTTCTGTTGAAATTGGCCATTGCAGGAAAAAGTCTAGGGGTTGCTTATTCCCGCCCTCCAGAAACATGAGCTAAGGAATAGACACCTCCATAAAATAGCTTTTGAAATTTCTAAGTGTAACCGTTTTTAAGGAAAAATAAAAAAACTATTTTTTCCACCATTTTGAGACTCGAATATGGAGAACCCAAATTGAAAAATTTCATATGAAGATCCCACCTTAAATGGCTTGTCGAATACACTGGTAAAATATTTGACCATCATCCTGGAACACCCTGTATAATAAAAATAAACTACCAAATATAATAGAAATAGGTTTGAAAAGGAATTAAAGGCATTGAAACTTGGTAGAGGGGAGTTTTCTAGCACGAGAAATTGAAATATGGCCTCGAATTTACTGTCAGTTGTAGAGAGCGCCACCTACAGTATAATACAAAACTGTGTTACGAAATTACAAACATCAATATTAATGAACTAATCAGTTCAAGTTTCCCAGAAAATACTTAAAGCTGTAACGCACGACAACATTGTAATCTATGACCTGCTGCTGTTAACCTAAAAGGATCCTTACTCATTGTGGTATTGTGGCTAGTGCGTTTCGTTATTCTGTACCTAGTGTTGACTTGATATTTGTGAGTCTACATAAACAAAAATGGAACAATTATAGTACCCATGATCAGTTGCATGGCGAATCTGGGCAAAACTCTTTGGCTATGAGACGGTTGTACGGTAAACGCTTTTCGCAAGCACCATAAGTCATTTTGTAATTATGTCAGATTTTATGTTGTGAAAAGAGCTTTAAGAAACCTATTCACATTAAAAAATACTCTTTCCAATGGTGTTCATGACAACTACAAAATAAACAGCAAAGATATTTATATAAATAATATTAATTTGTCCTTGAGTAAAAAGGACCAACATACCTATGTAGCGCTATATACAGGGTGTGTCAGAAAGAATAGGTCAACACTAAGCTGGAGATACTTGAAACCAAAATATTTTTGAGCTCATCATGCCTTATACGAATGTCGTTGGCTTAAGAAATACAGGGTGCTCAAGGTTTAAACTTTATTCTGAAATTTCTCAATAATTGAGACAGTTTTGATAGCATGACTCTGAATATTGGTAATGTCGGTTTTTTGGTGTAAGAATTACAAATTTAAAGCTTATTTTGATGTTGCTCTAGTTTCACCGTTGACCCATTCTTTCTGACTCACCCTATATAATAAAAATAAAGTAACTAACTAGAGAGATGTTTTTATGCCCTCCGAGACTTTTTTAAATTGTATCTGAGTGTATTTTATATATATTTTATACAATGTATATGTTTTTACGTTTGTAATTATTATAACATTGTAGATTGTATGTTGTAATTTTGTATTTTTTTATGACATATGTCCTTACTTCTAAGGTTTTTGTTTGTTGGAATTTTTTTCAACAAATTTTTCATATTAAACAATTTAGTCTTAATTCATAAGAATACATATGTTTTTCTTTGTATACATCTTTCTTTATTTTTTTTTTATACAGGGTGTCTGTAAAATGTTGGAAATAATGATACCACATATTCCGGGGGCCAAAATATGTTGATCTAAATCAAGTTACCTAAGTCTAAAATTTTATAGTTTTCGAGATACAGGGTATTGAAGATACAATTTTATTTTTATTTTTCTTCAATAACTTCATTATAAATTATAGTAAATACATAAAACTTGATAGAGGGGAGTTTTCTGGCACGAGAAATAGAAATATAGCTTCGAATTTACTGTCAATTGTAGACGGTGCCACCTACAGTAGTTCACATGCATTTAAATCGTATTATTAAATTTTAAATCATTTAAATTTGGATCTTCATATTTTGGCCTCCAGAGTATATGGTAGCATCTACATACACCCTGTATAAATGTTCTGGAAATTATACAGAATCCCTGCAGACACTGCGGTAAAGAGAAATGATAATAACAATAACTTTTCCACTTGCAGGAAGTAAGAATCGTATTTGGTTAAAGTTTTTGTTGCTTTGGTCAATACACAATAAACTTGGCGGTTTACTTTGCCTAATGAAATTAATACGCGAACTTCTATATTAATTTCAGTAACTAATAAATGAAATTTCACAGACTTGAAAAAAGTAGAAGATTTAATACAAACTTATTGAAGAATAAAACGAATCAAATTCATAAAATATTTTCACCAAAACTCCTGTCATTGGACTGAAAATACATTTTCTTGTAGATTTTTATTATGTGTAAATAATACTGAAAACATACCTAGATTTTTGGTGGCAAAGAACATACTTATGACCTTATTAATAGAAATTATTATAAGTATACAATAGGACAGAATATTATTTATACCTAAAACATATACCTATAAAAAAACAATACCATAAAGGACGAATGTTTGAACGAAGTAGGGAAATTATTTTAAGTCTATTGTAACTGATTTCGTGTTAGTATATGCCCAAAAGAATTTGTACTTTGAAAATCATTTAATAATTTCATTATGCCTGAAATATATTTTTTTTTTGTTAGTAAATTTAGCTATATTAGTTTTAATTTTAGATATTTATTGAATCCAATTTGTTATTTCTTTATACATCTACATATTTTGTGCCAAAAGGCAAACGAGTAACTTCATTGATAGGAATTGTAGAAAAATTATTATGGATTATAAAGTAAAAAACTGAAAATAAATTTACTAACATGTTTATAAAGTTATAATATATATTTAAGAATATCAGTTGCAATATATTAAAACTGTATCTTGTAGTAATTTAACCAGTACAAGAATCAATCAGTTTTAATTGTTCTATAATAATTGTTCTATATAATTGTTGTTCTATATAATTGTTCTGTATTTAATATTTTTATTAAAACACTTTTAAAGGATGCAATTTGTTTCTACTATCATCTCTGTCTATCTCTTAAGGTTATAACATCTTGAAGATGATGGATCACAATTTGAAATCTTTATTACCTCAATAAAAAAATCGTTTACGTACTAGTAATTACTTTTCTAATAAATTACTACATATATCTGCCATTGACATTTGGTAACATTTAGAATGCTGCGTACTTGAAATTGGCCTCCAGAAAATTACATTGACTTTAGCGCTTACTTCAAATAATTTAAGCTCAACTTCTGACCCCTAAAAATACGTCCGTATGCATTATATGTACTACTAACTAAAGTAGTTGTTCTTTCGTTTGAAATATCTTGCTTATACAGTTTGTTTTCTTGGATGTGAAAAATGTTCATAGTTTACTTTTACATCTTTTATATGGATATCAGCAATATCTAATCCGTTCTCATATAAATATTTAATTAGTGTGAAACTGCCCATTTTAGAATGGAATGCGCACCTTCTGATCATATCCTTAATAGTTTTACAACATAGAAACGACATAGAACTGAAAGTACTACAATAAAAATTGAATATATCGCAATTACATTTGTATTTACTCACTGTGAAACGAGTTCAACATGGTTTAACGTTCCAATATTGTGAGCTTAATAAATACAATTACTATAGTCCGTGGAAGCAACCTACTTACGCGAGATCTTTTATAGCTCCGAGATACATATATATTCATTGATTTTTGTGCAGAAGCAGTACGTATAAGACCTGACAAAGGCAGAACACAAAAGTAAACGAAACAAATTTTGATCTACTGGCATGAAGAAAACTTCAGTTACAATACAGGGTTTTTGATATATGCACAATAATTTTAACAATGCGTCACATTTACATATTTCTGAATATAATCGTCTAAACTAAAATTGATATACTTACAAATATGACAAATGCGGGTGAAATTTTCGGATAATTTTGTTATAATTTTATTATATGAGGCTTGTTCGATTAAAGATGTAAACGTAAACAAATTAATTGATCGTAAAATGAAGCTCGAAATCTATTAAGATACATAAAAATCACTTATGCAGGATTACTTTCACTGAACGACATGTCAAGAGTTGTTTATTTTAAATGATATATAAACAAAGTTGCTTTATATAAACGTACGCCGTTACATTATCTAAAATTCATATAACTATGTTTTATGTAGCTTAAAACGCAAGTATGAGGAAGTACTAATTACGTAATAAACAAACAGTTACTTATGACATTTTCTGAATATTACTGAATAACTCTACAAATATATATGAAATATTAAATATAAATATTTGTTTCACATGTACACTTCCACTTTATTTGAATTATTTTACATCTATTAAAATTAGTTCATTTTAGAGAGAGTTCTCACAACACCGGCATATAAAATATTATGAATTTCTTCGGACGACTTTTTTTATTTTATGTGAGGGTGGAATTATTGATGGTGTATTATGGTGTTGTATGGTATACATAAGTATATATATTTTTACTATTTTGCAAATCGTTTTCTTTTTTTCTATAATAAATAAAAGAAATTTCGAAGATTTTTAACAAATATTTCGAGAAATAATAAATTGAAACAATAAACAGTATAATATTGGCGCATTCGCCAAATTTTCAAAACGTAACAATTTTTGAAATAAAAATTTTAAAAAAAGTTGTCTCATCTCCATGTTTCACTAGAATTGTAATGCATCAAACTAAAATATTTTCAAAATTTTTCAGATGCATTAAGAACAAGGTTTTTACAACTTAGCAAATCATGTTACTCATATTTATTTTACTATAAATCAATTTGTTTTTTCTTTTATTCGATTTCTTAGTTTGTATTTCATCTGTAATTATGTTGTTACATATGTATAACTTTTTTTCTCTATATTATCTGTGTTTATTTTATATGTATATTTAAGGTTTTGTTTACTAATATTATATGTTATCCCCACCCATTAATTGGCTTAGGCTGTCGGGTGATGTATGCTAAATAAATAAAGAAATAAAATTAAATTTATTTATTTTTAATATCTATTTTAAGGTAATGTTTGGAAAAGGTGCATCGAAGTATTAAAATTAAAAAACATTAGAAGTTGCACCAGGAACAGATTTATTTACGATTAGATTATTATTTACTTCTCGCAAATTAGTTTTATTAGGCCTTTTTTCTTTCTCTAATAGTTTTATATAGGATGTTCGCAAATTTCACCGATAACTTTTGGCTGTGTATTCACGACGAGAAATAAATACCACCACCCAGTATACCGAATTCACTAAAGTTTTAAAAGATAATATGCCATAATAGTCTAAATAAATGTCCCAAATTTCAACGCGATTGGTAAAGGGGTTATGAAGTTATTAATTATATTAGTTGTATTTTTGACAACCTTGAGGAGCTGCAACAAATTTTTTTTATAAAAATTTATTTCGTAGAACGTATTTATTTATCGTCGTGAATAGACAGTGTGATTCATTAATAATGGTACATAGCTTAAATCCTTATTTAATTATTGCTCCTTTTTATTCTTCAGAGTGTTAAAATTGAAAAAATGTTTTCGATTTTTTGCTATATTTTAAGAACATATAGACCGATTGTTTTGAAGTCTTGTTTTTTGAGGTGACAATTACGAGTTATAGTGTACTGTCGATGTAAAAATATGTGTTTTATATTTTACACTTTTGAATTTTTTAATAAGAAATTATCTTCAATTCTAAATAGAAAAGGTATATTTTTGAGATACGGCGGGAATTAAATTAAAAAATCAAACTAAATTAACAATAAAACGAACACTACAACAATTGAAAATTTTATTATGCATATATTAAATTATTAATCACAAAATATTCTCGAAGTGACAACCAGCGATTTCAATGTACTTTCTTAATCTCTTATTTAAATTTTGTTCGACGTTGAGTAAAGTTCTATGTTGCTTGATAATATTAATCGATTCTAAAATCTTTTCCCACAGCTGTTCTCTTGGCAGATGAGGGTTTTTTAGTTCCCAAGAATCACTATTTCTCCAATAAAAAATATGTCGTCGGGTAAATGGCTTCGTCCGTAAATAATATTTTATTATGTTGGGTATGTTGTTGGCGAAGAAACTGTGCAAACCGTAACCTAGCTATAGGATCCATATTCGTAATTGCCACCTCAAAAAATAAGACTACAAATTTTCAAAACAATCGATCCATATATTCTTAAAATATAGCAAAAAAATCGAAAATATTTTTTCAACTTTAACACCCTGTTGAATGAAAAAGAGCAACAATTGAATAAGGCATGTTGGGATCAATCGCTTTATTTTGACGTTAACAATCCGCCCTTAAGCTATGTACCATTATTAATGACTCACCCTGTGTAGTCAACTGTTGTCGGTGAAATTTGCGAACACTGTATATTATTAAATCTTTCTTTTTTGTTGTGTTTGGTTTCAGTGGCCTTTCAACCCTGCTGTGGTTACTCCGCCCCTGCTATTGCCTTTACACCATTAACAATTTCACACTTACTGTGAATTATTCTCAATTTATATCGTTACTACTTGAAACACTATTCCTTTATCTTCTTGAAATGACACTTGATTCCTTTTCAGTCTCGATTCGAAACTTTAGTTCCAGGCCCGGATGATTCACGTATCTGTCAAAGCGACAATCAAGGTGCCTGAAAAACATTCGCACGCACCCCAGCAGGCCGTGGAACGCCGCCAAACGGCAAAAGCGGCACGTCCACAGTGGCGTGCGCTGCAAGCAGATCCTAGCCGGCCGCGAAAGAGCTCCCAGCGGGGGGACGGCTGCTATAAAGCTCGAGCGCCACTCGCGAGCTTCCAGTGATCCGTACCTCAGTGAACAGAATGAAGAACTTCGCGTGTTTGTTGGTGCTCAGTGCACTCACTATCTCTGGTATGTACTGGTGCATTTTCCATCGCCTTGTGGATTAATGTTGTGCGATTGTGGCCGGGTTTTACAGATCCCAGTGATTTCGCAGGGGAGCCGGCGAGTTTCTGAAATTTCTAATAGAGATGCAGGGTGTCTAGTGAAATGTGCTCTCGAAACTTTTTCATATTATAATCCGGTGCGAGCAGAAAGTAGAATAAGTTCAATTTATATCATTATTTCCATATTTTATCGCTTTCCACTTAATTTATTATACTAGTTTGCGGTGTTTCACGCAGATTGACCTTCGAAATTTGAAAGTACCTCCAATTCTTTCGACGCAGTTATGCACGGGCGACAAACAAGCGTTTCATGAAAAAAAAAAACCGAAAAACACCGTTGTTTTGTTTGATTGATTTTAAGCCGGTGTTTATGCATCTCTATTAGAAATAAACGCAAAAGAATGCTCTAATCGAATAACAAGTTTAAGATGTGTCAGATTTCGGAAAAATTTTTAAAGAATTGCTCGGCATAGTTTTTTTATAATCTTCTTTTTGCACATTTTTTGGAAACTCAAATAATTAAACAGATGAACGCTTCGATCTTTCAAGATATTTTAAACAGATTTAATTTTTTTTTTAGTAATAATATAAATGTAAAAAATATAATTTCGAGTTTAAAAATGTGCAAGTAAAAACGTAAATATGCAATTTTACAGTAATTTAACGACGAATTCTTCTAAACATCATAATTTTTTAGCAATATTATTAAGCTACTTTTTTTGCAAAAAATAAAATTTAACAAAATTTTTTATTGATTCTATCTGTTCTTTATTTCATTATGTTTTGTTTTCATTTTTAACCACAAAAAATACGTGCTAGATTGAAAATTTATTATAAATGAACATCCTGTATATTTAATTTAATTGTTCTACCATTTCCAAACCAGAAATAAGAATGTAACAGTGTGTATGTTGTTGATTTGAGCAGCATTACTTTTGTTGTAAAAAACCTCTTCAAAATTTAACAAAAATTTTAATTGGATCCATCCCTTTTTTTATTTTATTACGTTTTGTCTTCACTTTTAACTACAAAAAATACTTCCACGGTGGTATTTTACGAATTTATTATAAGTGGACATCCTATAAATTTAATTTAATTGTCCTACCATTTCCAAATCAGAAAAAGAATGTCACTGTGTGCATGTTGCTTAATGATTTGAGTAACATTACTTTTGCTGTCTTCAAAATTTAACGAAAATCTTAATTGATTCCATTCGTTTTTTATTTCATTATGTTTTGCCTTCATTTTTAACTACAAAAAGTACTTCGAGAGTACTAATTTGAGAATTTACTATAAGTAAGTACTACTATAACACCCTGTATTTCATTTTCCTGACATTTCCATATGAGAAATACGAATGTCACAGTGTGCACGTTGTTTAATGATTTCAACAATATTACTTTTGTTGCAAAATTTAACAAAAATTTTGATTAATTGCAGAAAAAAAAATGTTCTAATCGAATAAGTAGCTTAGGATGTGTCAAATTCCAGAAAAATGTTAAAAGTATTGTGACAGTTATTTTAATCTTGTTTTTGCGCATTTTTGGAAACTCAAAGAATTTGACAAATGAAATCAAAAACGCTTGTTTCTTTTAAGACATTTTAAATTTTTTCGAATATTTTATAAATATGTAATTTAACGACAAATTCTTCTAAATATCATACTTTTTGAGCAATATTATTAAGCTACTTTTATTGCAAAAAAAATCAAAATTTAATGAAAATTTTAATTGATTCCATCCGTTTTCTTTTTCATTACGTTTTGCCCTCATTTTTAACTACAAAAAAATACTCTCAGAGTGCTATTTTGAGAGTATACTATGAACATCCTACTATGAACTATAAACAAGTGAACATCCTGTATATTTAATTTCATTTTCCTGATGAAATTTTTGCTGTGATCTACTCTCCCTATATGCAATATCGATCATTTGTTCGCTGCATGAAACTATAACTGTAAAACTGCCGTCCACTAAATCAATTTTTTTACTCCATGCGACTTTCAACCGCCGATTTCTATATGTCGTTTTGTGAAATGCAAAATTCCAACTTGCTCAGTGCAACATAACGTTGTGACACACAATCCGAACCAACGCAACTTTCAAGTGGAAAACTGGTCGTTCAACAGATTTTGCTCTGTCGCGACCATATGTTACACATATTTTGACAAGACTTTCTTTTGTAAACGAGGTGTTATCATCAGCTGAATGCTTTAGGTGATATTCAGAGTTTGCCCCATTCAGACAGCGCAACTGGGAACTGTAGTGCAATAAAAAATTAATGTTGCTTTTAAGTCATTGATTTTACCAAAATTTACTGATTGTTTGAAGTTTAATACCTATCTATAATGAGTTACTTAAGTATAGTTTTACTCAAAACTTAATAGTTAAGAGTAACACAAACTGCAACTGTAGTAGAATAGAATATAAACTTTTTATACATTTCTTATTAAGTATTAATAATGTTGTGCGAAAGCTACAATACAGTAAAAAAAAAGAATGTGTTCCGTGTATCCTTCATTTTATCAAAATTTTTCAACATTTGTTGACAATTAATAATTAAGTACATTCTTCTACATCCAATATTTTTTAAGATCAACAACTTGTTTCAATTTTGCAACAAAATTTCTCAAGACTACACAATGAGTAACACAAAATACCATTTTTAACCATGTGAAAAACGTTGCAATTGCACAAAGTGACAGTAAATCCATTGTTAACATTACATTGGTCAGTCCAGCACCAAATAGAATTTTTTTAATGAAGTTATTGTAAACCACGCCCGACACTTTGTACAGAGGTAAAAGTGGTGCTAAATTATTTGGCCTTCTAGAAAAAATTTATGAAACTCGAGTGAATATGGTTCATTTCAAGGTGAGTTCATTTTCCTCAATTCTAAGATACCAACGTATGTCGTGGGCGTAACTAAATTTGAAACAAACAATATATCGCATCTAAAACGAAAGAAAGAAAAGGGTTTATTGAGGACTAGATTTCTAAATTACCTTGTTGCACATCTTCATATCCTTTTAAAATATTTTTCTATTAAACCTATTCAAAATTAAACCATCCATTGCATCTTCAATTACATACATTCAAACTTCTAATTGGTAACTTTCTCAATTCATTGATTAAGTATTCTATTTAGCCAAAAAATTCCACTTCTTTTGAAAAAAATGTTATAATCTGCATCTTGTGCTTTGAGGAGGCTCGTATTGAGGCTCGCTACAATCATGAAACAGTATTACTATACCAATCGAGATTATTGATTTGGAAAACATGATAATGACCTTTTGTAATCAGGAACTACCACGATCGAGTTATTTTGCAGGGAAAAAAATCGTCGTACCAGTTAACCTTCGGTACCCGAAGGAATTTGTTGAGCAACTTACCATTTAGTTATTCATTTGTTTTATTTATCGCGCAAATATTTGTACCTACAATGTGATCGAGCCAATAACGGGACAGAAATGTATGTGCAAGACAACCTTGTATAGTAAGTTTAATAGGGGATAGTCCGCAATGTTAAGTGTAGTAAAATAATTTGTTGCTGAAGCAAATTTACCAGGCAGATGGAGAAAGATTTAGAGCGATTTTTTGTTATGTAAGATAAAATTCGATAGGTGGATAAGTTTTATATGTGTTGCATCAATGTACTGAGTTGTGTTCAAGAGAAATGGTAGAGTCACATGTTGATTATAGAACGAACGAAAGTAGTGGTGCAGCATTACATAACAAATTATCGGGTACCAAAATATTTCGTAATAATACGCAGATTATATACCTACGTCTATATTTACAATTTCTCTTGTGATTTAATTAACATTAATAATAACCCAGTCAATATTTACAGATTTTCTATTTACTTTTACCTAAATAGTAGGTAGTGTTAATAATTTCTATTTAATTGACACGTATTTATATATGAATAACAATAAATACATTTAGAATTTTAGATATTTAGTAGACAACTAAAACTAGATATTTGTATAATGTTTTCAAAATAATTCACTCACTGTTGAGTCAAATTTGAAGACAGGTGAGATGTTATTTGTCATCATTGTTCTTTTAACTGTTCTACATATTTTTTTATTTTGATTTGATAGCTTGAAAGCATAAATAACAAAATAATGCGATTTATTGAAAATATTTCAATTCGAACCATTGAAAATACCTAGTTCTGAGAGATATAATGCGCTTTCTTTCTACAGAAAAAACTGTTTCACATGTGCAATTGTTTGAATAATCTCGTTCAATTAAAGCAAAGCTATTTCTTACCTCGGTGGTTTCTATACTGCAGATAATTGCTTTCTATTCCGTCTATTCAAGGTTGTTGCTTGCTGAAACGGCAACCGCTTAATTTAATTTACTTTAAAACTTAATTTCCACATTTTTGGCCGTAGGTGCTACTTTTTGCAAAGCAACAACAACAGCAGCTACTTTTCTCCAATTGTATTAGCGACACACTAAAAAAAACTTTTGAAAAGTAAAGTTAGTCGGTACTGTTTACGGTTGTTTCGTATTATTAAGTAGATAATATAATTTTTTTACAATAATTGCTGAAATTAAGTTAGGTTAATGATTATTTTGACCCATGACTAATTCTTTTATGTCCACCAAATGTTAAGTGAAAAGTAACTAGTTTTATTGCAACCTACTTGACGCAAATGAAATTAAATATACCGAGAAAAAAAAATTAATTAACCAAGTATTTTTCAGTATTTTATTTGATATGTTTATTTGAGTATTTTACCAGCTCAAAATATTCCGTCAATATTCTCTTTTCTAATTAAGATTTTTTATTAGGGAAATAAAGTTTCATAAATTTTCAAATTTCTGACTTAAAAATTTTCCAAATGTTACTAAAGTATATTTCTTATTCATCTACTTTTTTAATGTAACATTTTTTTATTAGGTAAATACAGGGTGTCCAGAATATAAATGCCGACACTAAAGGGCTTGTATATCTGACCAAAAGTAAAAAAAAAATGTCTAAAATGAATAGTTTTTCTATAAATACGAGTACATTTCAAAAACTACAATAAAATGCAAACTAAGGTAAAAGCACCTGCAAAGTAATTTGTGTTTTGTATCAGTATTAATGAGGTAAACAATTGAAGTTTTCCAGAAAATTCTTAAAACTATAACGTACTGTAACGTACGACAACATTGTAATCTATCACCTGCTGCTGTTAACCTAATAGTGTTATCAGTTATAGCAGTATTGTGGCTAGTGTGTTTCCTTTTTCTATACATAGTGCTTGCTTGATACTTGTGAGTATACATGAACAAATATGGGACAATTTATGGTAACAATGACCAGCTGCATGACATGTTAATTTATGGCGAATTTAGGCAAAACTTTCTGGCTACGAGACGTTTGTACGGTAAACGCTTTTCGCAAGCAACATAAGTCATTTTGAACACTTGTAACTATTTCATATTTTATTCTGTCGTAAAAGAGCTTTAAGGAAACCACTCGCAGTAAGTATGTTTAGGTGTATTTGTAATCAATATGTACAAACACCTGACAATCCTGACATAGTATGTGAGCCACTTTGTCGCATATTCAAGACCTGTCATAATTCTGTTACCATTGGTCAGAGAATTTTTTTGGACATCCTGAATAATTTAGAAAAAATATAGAACGTTAAGCTATTTAGAATATCACTAAATAAGAACATTTTGGAAAATATTGCAGATCTTCAGTATTACCCCTTATTTATCTTGCAGACATAGACAGTCTGATTCAATTATTCACACGTAGAAAGGCACGTTTGACCTAAATATAACAGACGCTCACAAAAAGTCATAAATACTAAATATCATAAACATTTCGCGGCACGCTTTCCAAACACCTGCAGCAAATAATTCAAATCTTACGATCAAGTAATGAGTTGCGTCAATAACATAACCTGCGACAACACATTTTAAATATTTCAAAAATCGGACTCGGAATTACATCATTACGGCAACTTTCACGATACCGCCACTTCTAGAAGCCAAAGACCCAGAATATTCAAGCACTTTACCCCAGTTACCGGTTATAGTTTTGATCCGAAAATTCGCTTATCATTTGGTAACTGTCAATGCTAATGCAAGACATTCTTCGGCTGCTTGATGCTGATGTAATCAAAATAACAGAGCGACTTCTAGGTGCGCCTTAGAATGCCAAATCCAAGCGACCTTCAGCGACAAAGGTAATGGTTCATATTATTCATAAGATAATTGGAATATGATTTCTTTGACATTCCTCGGTGGAAGCTGAAAGCCTAACTTAACTTTTTCAACGGTGTCGGTGGCCGAAGGTCAAAATGGGTCTTTCACGTCCCGGGTTTGTCACAAATATCATTTACGTGGATGAATGGAAGATAAAAAGCAGTATTAACAATAGATATCGATTCCTGGATCAAAGATACTTATGACCATACCAAAAAGCTGTTCCAAATATATTGACATTATGCCTTTCTGATAAGGTCACGTAATATAAGCACGCAAAGGACTTAATTTACATAAAAAGTACCTCCTGCGATGTTTATTCAGTTCCAACAAGCATAGCTATCTTTCTGGTGGGTAGACAATCCTTAGTATTATCTTATTGCTGCAGTGAAGTAAATGATACTTGACAGAGATTTATACGTTGCAAATAATCAAAGAAAAGTAATAAATGTCAAAGTAATGTTTATATTCTCCAGACAACTTGTGTTTTTATAGGTGATTCTTACATTTCTCCTTGGTTATAAATAAGATAGTTAAAGTTTTTTTAAATCTTACAATGCAATTATTGAAACAAGATTTTAAATCTCTAGTGATTGACACTCCTACACATGCAAATGTCCCAACAATTTAATTGCTTTAATAACACTTTACAAATACAGAAGAAATAACTAACTACTAATGACTTGTAACTGTATATATTGCAGAACAATTAAACCGTTATATCCAAAACATTTCCTTATTTTTTCCAAGGTTACTAGTCTTATATGGCGAACTATTTCTTTACGTTACTTGCATATTTATTACATACGCTTCGGCTTTTTAAAACTCGCTAAAAAGTAAATTGTGGACAATACTGACGTCACGGTCGCATATTTCTCGCATCAAGCACACCTCTTGTCTTATTGTTCTTGGCCAGACATGGGCTTGGGGCCGGGTGAAGGACCGATAACTGGAACACTTTTCAAATTCGCTTTTCGCCTCAGAAAAAACTGGCCCCTGCTTTCGGATCAGAAACCGTGTGTCTTGCCTGCATGTCGTAATAAGTTGTTACGCATTGGGCAGGCGACCGTAATTTGAGATTCCACTTTCCTTTTTCAGACACAGGGGCAAGTACGACCGTAAAATGTCAATAAGATCGATAGTTGTAAAGAACGTAGTATGTTCATTTTTGTACTATAAGATCCTCGCGTTATCAGGTATCTTCGTTTAGTAAAGAAAAGTATTTCTAGGTGAGGTATAAAGTCAATTGCAACTATAAATTACATGTCTGTAAACAGACTTCAGAATAGCTTGATCAGTCGTTATTTATGGCACACTAATGAGGGCTAATAAGTCCGAAACCGGTCTGTGTCTGGTATTGCTGCTGCCGAGTGATGTTAGCTATTACCCAGATATTACTAAAGTAATTCGATACTCGTTAGAGCTTTAGCCTGACATTGAATCTGTTGTACCGATCAAGTCATTTCAATGTATATTTAATTTCTTGCAGCTTATGGACAGGATAACTTCAAATGCCCAGACGATTTCGGTTTTTACCCACATCACATCTCCTGCGACAAATACTGGAAATGTGATAATAATGCTGCTGAACTTAAAACTTGTGGAAATGGTTTAGCCTTCGATGCCAGCGATCCAAAATTCTTGACTGAAAATTGCGACTATATCCACAACGTTGACTGTGGAGACAGATCACAACTAGGTAAGCGAAGAACCTATTCTGTTGTTGCGCTACAGTACGTTGATTGGAATTTTCTCTAGATTGCAACACAGTAGCCAAGTAATATTAATATTTGTTTGTAATTTTAGAACCAGCAATCAGCACACCCCACTGCGAACGTCTCTACGGTATCTTCGCCGACGACGCTAAATGCGACGTCTTCTGGAACTGCTGGAATGGAGAGGCCTCCAGATACCAGTGCTCCCCTGGTCTCGCCTATGACCGTGAAGCCCGCGTTTGTATGTGGGCTGACCAAGTTCCAGAATGTAAAAGCGACGGTCAGTTTAAACTAAGCAATTCTATCGACTAAGCTTCCAAGCTTTGTATGTATTGACAATGGTATAAAATTCAATATGCTTAAAAAGCGATATTTAACGCAAAATTTATTATTTAACAATACTTAGTAACCGAACTCTTTGTAATGTTATAGAAACATATACTGTTAAAGGTTCGAGGCTTTGCATGTTAGGAATTTGTTACCCAACCATTGTTGTAACTGATAATGACACTCAATTCAGTAATCTCAAATAGAAAATTTGCTTGTTCGATTGTATATAGCATCAATTTCTGTTAAAAACTAACCTATAATTTGATTTGCTACATTTATAACGTTAACTTATATCTATGTTGCCAAACTAACAATAAATACAAAACTTCCAATCTTTGTATTTATTGACAATGGTATAGAATTCAATATGATTAAAAAAGCAATACTTAATACAAAATTTATTATTTAACAATACTTTGTAGCAAAACTCTTTGTAATGTAATAGAAACATATACTGTTGACGGTTCTAGGCTTTGCATGAAGAGAATTGATTACTCAAATATTGTTGTAACTGATAATGACACTCAATTCAGTAATCTCAAATAGAAAATTTGCTTGTTCAATTGTATATAGTATAAATTTTTGTCAAAAACTAACCTATAACTTGATTTGCTACATTTATAACTTTAGAACAATATGCCCTTTATTTTTAAACAGGAAATAGTAGAAATATCAAGCAAGAAAGTACTAATATTTGTCTGGTTGATAATTTTTTTTTAATCAGCAATTTGCAAAATACTTGGAAGCTTCTAGTAGTAGCAGTAGTGAACTTAACCTGGTAGTTTTGGAAATATGACTAATGTAGTTATAGCTTTTAGTATAGTAACAGCTTTTATCTTATCACTGTACTGTTTCTTTTCCTTTTCTCTATATTATATACTATATATATATACCATATACTTACTCTCTTCTCTTATTTTCTGTCTTATACTTGAACTTCGTCGATAGCCAATTAATTAAAAAGGAAAAGAATACACAAAATCATCGTCCATGTCATTCAAAATCATCACATTCATCCCGTTCATAGTTCATTTTCATTTACTGACTTTGACAGACGACTAGAAAATATACAGCAAAATTTTTTCAAGTTTAAATACATCAAAAACTGTAGAAGCACTAGAAGAAAAACGTAGTGGAGATACCAATACTACTATTTGTAAATGAAAACAGAACCAGGTGACAAACTTCTAAAATTGGCTATCTATCTATCTTCTTTCAAGACTTTCGGAACCTTCCGATTTCCGTTTGGCTTTCAGACAGACCGACAGAACTATCATTTAAATAGATTCATTGCTCATTTACAGAAGTTGCAGGAGGTTTTACTTGTCCTGCTGATAGCAACAATGCTGGAGGTTCTTTCTCCAGGCACGCCCATCCAGAAGACTGCAGAAAATACTACATCTGCTTAGAGAACCAAGCTCGTGAGTACGGTTGTCCAATCGGTACAGTCTTCAAAATCGGAGACGCCGACGGTACCGGTAACTGCGAAGATCCTGAGGACGTACCCGGATGGTAAGCAACTTTAGATAAGGAAGTTGTAAATATTACTTAACTCCTCTAATACAATCACTTCTCAGGCAAACTAATTCACCATCTATCGCCTAAACAGATATAAAGACATGTTTGAAGTATCATAATTAGCCAGATCAAGTCGTCTTGAAATGGCAAGGTTACTATGATTTAGCATACTATTAAATAGTTCCTCACAGATCACACACTGCTATTGAAACAAATGGACAAAGCGCCTTCATTACGGTTATTTGTCAGTTACAGTTTCATCAAGATCCGCCTGGTGTATAAATATGATATATCGTATCTTTGCACGGTTCATTAACTACTTTGATATTTTCGTCACTTCACTTTCTAATCCTTTTGAAGGTTAGATAAAATCGTGAAAGTAAAAAATATGTATCGTATAATGTTCAACAGAACATAATCTAAATTTGTGGAACACGGAATCAATAGATATTAAATAATGAAAGCACAAAAATATATGTCGAATTAGGACTGAGATTATGCGTGACATTTCATTGTTTTCAAGTTATAATATTATACAGAAAGACCTTGAAGAAAGATCTATTTAAAGATTTTATGGTAAAAGTCTTTGCATACATCAGTCACGGTTCAATCGTCAATTAGTCTATAAATTAAACTAAATAGATATATCTAGTGCATGATGGTGAATATGTTTGTGTATGTATATATAATGATTACATCTAATAAATAATTACAGTCTTCGTTACAATCTACAGAACAAGGCCTTTACTTTTGTTGCATGAGCATGATCTGTTTTTTAATAGAAACATTTCTGTCACATGTACATAATATTTCCTTTTATCAAGTTTTTTATGTTCTGCTGAAATCATGATTTAACAACTAATAATGCCAATTTTCTTTCTTCTCTCCTTTTTCTGCACCTATACGTCGAACTATTCACCTTGCATTCCTATTTTCCATCCATCACTTCCTTATAAGTTCATTGATACTTGTCATTCATATAGGTATTTGTTCATATTTGATATTTAATACAAATCAAAATATATGTAAAACGTTATTTGAAAGAGACGCAAATTATTCAAATTAGTTATTTTTTCTTTGGAACTAATTGGATATTCTGAAAATATGGCTAGTACCGAATTTTTTAATTTATTATACGACTTATGGTAACAAAATCATTTGGAATAGACTCTTTTAGTAGGACGTCATATACATATTTAGGCAACCCGCAACAAATTTCATAGTTGAAATTGTACAGACCGAATCTGACCTCTGTGTACAAGATACAGAGACAGGGGTATTTATTATAAAAATCAACAACTTAGTTATATTTTCCAGAATTTAGAAGTATTTAAGAACAATCAACATTTGTTTCGTAAAATAGATATACTAATGTGTTTAAAACTTGCAAAAATTTAAATAAAATAAAAATTTAATCATGTAATCGTAATGCACATGGTCGATATCATTATTAACATATTTTATGGTATCTTGTTTAATCTTGGCATTTTCTACTAATGTCTTTTAGACATGATAATGATTGTATCAAAAATTGTTATAGTTGCGGCAAGAATTTAGACGACTTACGTCATGGCTGACGTTACGCAATTGTTTCTATTGCCAACATAATTTTCGATAGTTTGTCACGCTAAAAACATTCTTTTTTTGTATTTTAGTGCAATATATAGTGCAAACATTTAGTGTAGTATTCTCAGTTGCAGTTTCTTAAAATTTTGATAATAATTTTTTACTGTATATAGTTAGCAATCAAATTTCTGTACTTCAGGTCATGTGACAACATCCATCCAGTAATGAAATGATTACAGCGATAATAGCGCATGGGGTGTTTTCAGCAAAGATGACATGATTTATTAAAAATGTCTGAAAATCAAGAAATGTCAGATTGACAATTAATTTATTTTGACCATGATAAATACTAAAATTTTGTCATTGAGATTCCTTCAAGCATGTTGCTTTAAGGTAACTTCCCAAGCAACACGCTTTCAGCAATTTCAGTGACAAAATTAGTCATAGAGCTATTCATTTGTTCGTATGACGTAAGTCGTCTGAATTCTTACCGCAACTATACAAAACTTAAATAAAAGAAAGCAAGAAAGTAATCACTGACAAACACAGTATAACCTAACTTTTTTGAATGACTACATGCTATGTTATTTTATTAATTCTATAGAAGTCAATTTGCCAGAATATTTCGAGATTGAAGGACAAATAAAACATTCTTTTGGCACTTTGTCGAATGTACCTACGAGTTATTCATTATATTTAGATCACTATTTCTTATCGTTATTATTAGAGATACAATGATTTTGATTTAAATTGTTAATGGTGGGAAAGTATCTACTTTTCGTTAATTTCGCAAAACAGGAATATTATCGCTATTTATATCATTAAGTGGGGTTAGTAAGTTTAATTTGAGATTAATTCTGACAATCTACCATGACAGTCAATAACGGTTTTATGATGAAAATGATAGAAATATTGCAGTTGGCAAAATGCGCTAAAAGTTGAGAGTTTTCCCGCCATTAAATAATTCGCGGAAATTCTCACGAATTTTGCGTTCATGAAAACAAGGCTTTATTTGGTGTATGTGACGTCACTACTAAACGGATCCATTAATATTGTCACTGGTAAAGTTTCATTTTTCTTTACTTGAATCTGAGCTGTGTTGTGGCTATGAATGACCAACATTTACCAGTTCCTTTCCGTATGATCCTAAAAACGTCGGGGTTGTCGAAAATTATGCTTGCACTGTTGATTGAATTTTCTAAATTCCTTGGGGGTTCACAGCGAGGACTACTACGGAGACTTGGACCTGAAGAGCATCCGCAAGAGCGAACTCTTGGCCGGGCTGCAAAGCAGCGGATCTTCAAGGGCGGCCCCCGCCCCAAAAAAGCCTAGGCCCGCCCCTGCGTCGCGTAACGCTCCAGAACCCGCAAACAACTAAGTTTTCGCATATCTGACCAAAAACCAGTTCCGATAACTGTTTCCATTTTCGAAAAGGGATTTTCGAAAATCTTCAATTCTACCGCACAGACAGTGAATCGGATGACTTGATCCCCCACCTGTACTTATTTAATTTTTAGAGTTAATTTTAGCGAAATGGGCATTAAAATTGTCCCATTGACTGTCTGGTTCCTAAGTAAATAGTGTAATTTAGAAATGAAATTAGGTACGAAGTCTTTTAGAACTGTTCACTGTTCGTTTCGTAAACGGTACAAAATTTTTTTATACAAATAAAAAACGTTTTTTTATAACGTGGGTTTATTTTTTGCCTAAACCTCCCGCCCCTCCCTGTAACCCTTCCATGGATGCGATCTTGCAGATTTTTCTGTGACCTAATCTCATCTACTTCACATGTTCTAATGGTAAAGATAAGGAATCTTTAACTTCACCTATCTCTTACATATTCGGTTTAAGCAAACATAACCTGTGTATAGAATTATTTAGTTTAGATTAATATCGTTCTTAGAGTTGTTACTAATTGGTTTGTTTAACTGTACTAATTAACAATGTGATAATTAACAATCACTGGCAAACAGGTAAGTGAAGTGAAAGAAAGTAGCAGAAAAAAGAAGTTTCACTTTGAAGACATTTTAAGAAACAAAATGCAGAAATAGGCCAGTAGCGCGAATAATTTAAAAAAATACGAAAATATGATATTTTAAGAAAAAATATAAATACAACAGAGAGGTCAGGAGGTAATATCCAATTTTCCCAAATTTTTGAAAATGACAAAAACCACTTTTTTAAAATTTTGTAAGTAGGTAATTATAATTACTGCGAAATTGGAACAGCCTGTACAGTTGTCAAAAAAGTATTTTTACGGGAATACGGTGCGTCTGATTTGTTTACCAGAGTCCTCTTATGTAGTAAAAAAATTATGTTCATCTACACCACTGGGTATAATTTGATTGCGGTTTTTAGTTCAGAAGGTGATCCACCATAAGTATGTATGTATTTTGATTCATATTTTAAAAGAAATACCCTATAGAGAAATTACATGCACACCACTGAACAATAAGTAGAATACTCTCTTAGAAGCAATTTTCACCATCCCAATATTCTCTTGCCCTGTATCTCAAAAGTTAATAGGCCTATGAAAGTTCCAATTACGGTATCTTAAATTTCTGGAAAAAGTAGTCCAGTGTTTCCCAGATATCCGGCCATTAGAACGAAATTGAGACACACTGTACATTAAATGTAAAATTAACTACTTCTTACTGTCGAAGTAGAATCATTGTTAAATATCACAAATACTGTTTGCGGTACCTGGTTGTAATTTTTCCTTAAACTTGATCACCCTGTATATCTCTGTTGGGAAGGAGATAAAAGGTATGTTGTATTTACATTTTTAAATTGACATTTCATAAGGAATCTATCCATTCTTGAAGTTTGACTTTTTAAAATTGACTTGACCCACCAAAAAATATAGGTGCAATCGTTTGCAATAAGAATGGCATTCTTTAAAATGAATTTTGCGATTTCTTTTGAACTAATGACGTATTCATAATGAAATCTAATTTCAACTTTTAACATTAGTTCTTTGTTGTTTCACTCACCAATAGAGATTTAATGAAATTTCTACTCAGAACTTTCTCAAGCTCAAAAACTATTGTGAGGGAGTGTCATTATTATTGCAAAAGCATGTACCTAGTTCTACATTTTCCTGTGATACTGTGAAAACTTGTTATTTATTTATTTATTTATTTATTTATTAGAGATACAGAACAAGCCTAAAAACAGTATCCATTAAGGTATGAACAAACAATAGTAACTAATAGTATCAAATAAATACAGTGTGTCCGAAATCCCCGAAACAGGTCAATTTTTGATTTTAATTTACTTATTTCCTACCTTCGAGTAATGACGTCATCATATTTTTTTAAATGTAACACACATTTCTTTTCCAATTTCCAGATTACCCTAGCTGAGCTATTTCCAAAAATATATTACAAATTGCTCCTAATTGTTACAGGGTGGGCCACAATACCTAAATTATTTACAAATACCAAAGTTTTTGTCATAATATCTTTGATGCTTTGTTAATTCTATCTGTCTGATAGAACGTGCTCGTGCATTTTTAACAGGCAATCAATTTTAAAAAGTTTGCTAAGATTGTACGAGTAAATCCATTCTAACTGGTCCTTTCTTAAAGTATTAAGTATTTTTTAATTAATTAACTTGTTTTCGTTTTGTAAAAACATGAATCTAAGTGAAACGGAACGGATTGAAATTCTCATGGTGATATAATTCGAACTCATGAGGAAGTTTATGTTTTGTTTAATGAAACACATCCGAATCGTCCATCAATAAATCGATCCACTGTAAGCCGAACTGAAGTAGTTTCGAAACCATGGTCCAGATCTGGTCAACTAATACTAAATGAAGATGTGCAGTTACAAGTCCTTTTTACCCTTCATGAAAACCCGCATTCCACTATGAGAGGCTTAGCAGGTGATTTAGGCGTGAGTAAAATCATATTGGGTAGATTTCTTCACAAAAGCAAGTACCATCCCGATGATTTCGACAGACGGACACAGTTTTGCGAAATGATGATGGAAGAATGTCAGGCAGATCCGCATTTTGTCAAACGCATAATTTTATCTGATAATAAACAGAATTGTCGGTACTGGTCAGATCACAATTCACACTGGACGATGGAAGCACACACTCAGCGTCCCCAGAAGGTCAATGTTTGGGCCGGAATTGTTGACAATCGAATTTTGGTGCTGTATTTCTTTGAAGGAGATTTAGATGGCGCAATATTTAGATGTTCTTTCATTTGATTTAGTTCCTTCCTTGGTTGTTCCCCAATGCAGAAGAACCAGATTTGCCCAATGACACAATTTGGTTACAGTAAGATGGCACTATGCCATCGCTGTTCGCCGCTACTTAGATGCCGTGTTTCCTCATCGGTGGATTGGCAGAAGAGGACCTAAGGAATGGCCCGCCAGATTTAACACCACTAGACTTTTTCCTTTGGGGATATGTAAAAGCAAAGTATACGTCACTAAGCCCAATAATCTTGACAATCTCAAGGAAGGAATTCGACAAGAAGTTCGCGCCATTCCGCCTGAAGTTATTGGAAATGTACAACAAGAATTTATTCCTCGTCTGGTCCATTGCTTGGTAGTAAATGATCAACAATTTGAACATTTAATTTAGGTTTTTGTGTCCAAAGATTTTATTAACGAACAAAAAAATTTCCTACGATCGATCACGTTTCTCTACGTTTTTCTATGTAATACCAATGTTTTTATAAATTGAGTACATTCCAGTAGACACTTTGAAATGACGTGTAGTAATTTCAATCAATTTTTAGTACGTTTATTCATTTGTAAATAACTTTGGTAGGTATTTGTAAATATTTTGGGTATTGTTACCCACCCTGTAACAATTAGGAGTAATTTATGATACATTTTTGGAAATAGCTCAGCTAGGGTAATCCAGAAATTGAAAAAAAAAATGTGGTGTTCCATTTAAAAAAATGTGATGACGTCATTACTCGAAGGTAGGTCACCCTGTATATTAAATTATTATTTGAAAAAAAGTAAATTAAAATCGACCCGTTTCGAGAATTTTCAATAATGTCTTTTATTTATCTAATAATGAATTTGTGCGTGATTTTAGGGACGCACTGTATAGATAATTATAGAAATGGTATAGTATAATATAAATGCAAATTAATACTATAAAATAATAAAAAAAAAAATTAAAGCAGAAGAAATTATATTTGTCCGAAGCGTTGGCTTAGTGGTCAATGTTTTGTTTATTAAACAAATGTCTTCAGAGCGCAAAATAAAATAATAAGCATGAAAGAAAAAGTCAATTCTGCAAGCTGAAAGTTTGTATAATTCTACTCTAAAACTGATGACTAAATTCATTAGTAATAATTACGAAAAAATATATTAAAATATATTAATAAGTCACGGGTAGAGACAGTAAAATGCTCTAATTCGAACCAACTTTCTTTTTTAGTTAAAATTTGAGACAAAAGTACATTTTTATTGCTAAATTTACATGTTATCGATTTGTGTTCCAGTGAGGATTATTACAAAGATGTGGATCTCAAGGCACTGAGAAAATTGGGATATTAGCTATGAAGTCATTAGATTAGTTTAAGAGTCAAAACTTGTACAGGAATTAAGAAATAAATAAGCACAAGGCGTGTGTTAAAGTGACGTCAATGAAAAGGGTTCTTTAATTGTTTGTAGTAGGTATATACGTATTAATGGTACTAATGTAACCTAAGATTTTGCCAAAAAAATTAGGAATAAGTTAATTTTAGTGGCTTTCTTTCCTATTTTTTTTAATTTCATTGCTCTATATTGGAAATACTTATATACTTATAATTAAAAGAAAATATGATTCGTCAACAGAATTTATTAAACTAAAAAAACTTGCCAAGAACGTGTCGAACAGGTACCTAACATTACACGTTCATATTTATTAATTTTTTTTCTTGACTGGCTATACAAAATTGACTAATTAATTATTTTAAAAATTTATATCCAATAATGTTCTCAGCTTATATACAGCTTACAATAAATAGGTACTTTTTAATCAATTTAATAATTTAAAGGACCCTTTTCAACGTATTTTTATAAATGTATAGTTTATTGATAAGACTATATTACTTTAAGGATTAACTTAGGATACCCTATTTAAATAAATATTGATATTTTGTTACATGATTTTTTTGTTTTTTGTGTTATGTACTGTTTAATGATACGCATCTGCAACTATTTAACTTTTGTGACATTCATTTTTGTATTTGTTTGAATTACAATAAATATTAATAAAAATCTGTGTATATTATTTAACTGTCACTGAAATATTCAGGGCAGAAATTTACGTAAAATTAAATGCTCGTAGATCTAGTAAATCAATTTAAACTAAAAATTAGTATTAATCCAAGAAGGAATCCCCTTACCTGGGTAAAGAAAAATTGGTTACACCTCTGTAATAATGCCACGTATTTCCATGGAGTGGTCGATTAAAAGAGAGAAATAAACGTGTAACCAATGAGATGAAAAGAGATGACAACAATCAGGTACAAAAATTGCCAGTAAAGTATATCCACGTTATTTTTTCTCTGTTCAAACTTTCTATTTCTTTCCAATGCGTTGCCTGTCCCAAGTTGAACAAAGACAGCAAACGTTAAACGTCTAGCGAAATGCATTAAACTTCAGTACCTAGTTTACTTTATGCCATTGTGATATTTTGTGAATATATTTATACTTTTTATTAATTATAATTGTTATTTAATAATCAGAACGCAGTGATAAAATATTGTAATTTAAGATTTCTTAATTTTAAACAATAAGGAACTAGCCAACACGTCAAGAATTCCCAGGGTAGGCAAAATGAAAGTCACTACAGAGATCAATGTTGGGTGCTAAATTTTATAACATATGTTTCGTGTATAAATAGATTAAGGTAAATATTAAACAATTAATTTTTAAGTACTTATTAATTTTTGATTATATAAAATCCCGTTCCTCCGTGACGTATGTTGTAAATGTGATAAAAGTACTCAATTCAATCAAGTATATTTTTAATTCATCTAGGTATCTAGTAGATATTTACATATACTAATGTTTTTAAAAACTTTTTTGGCTAAACAAATTTGTTAAATTCGGGAATTTATCCATCTGTTTTGATATTTGAGGTGTTGGCAAACATAAGTTAGGTTAGATAAGTGTCATTTTGTGTCAGTGGAAGAATCTCAAGACAGATTTTTTTCAAATAGGTTGAATTATGTCTTGGATAAAACGAAGAGGCCCTAATACCCCTAGTCCTGCTCCTGGGCCTCCTGTGCAAATGTACAATCCCAATCAACATTCCACGCAAGAGGTAAGTGCTAAATCATGACGTTTTATTTAAAAAAAATATGCCAGGTAATAGTTATAGTTATTTTCTGAAAATAATGATAAGGAGTGAGTAATACACTGTCACTATATACTTTTTGTTGAATATTTAATGGTATTGTGTAGATCTGCAATAATTTGTAAAATGTTTGTAAATTTTCCCCCCCCCGATATTTTCAACCTTTTTATGAATACTTACGAATTATATTTTAAAAGTAAATGCATGATTATATGTTCATTAAAAAAAAATAGTAATAAATAACGAACTATTTAATTCTTTGAAGTTATCCTATTATTTATTTATTACTATCAGTATAATTATGTTTTTATATTGATATAGGAATTATTATAAACAATGAAGTACAGTTCAAGATTAGTATGATTGATTGATGTGGTATCAATTTATATACAGGTATATATTAACTGCAGTTAAACATTGTAATTTTCATTTTTTCTATAATATTCTTTCTGTATTCCTATTTACTAAATGCCAAATAAAACGATATTTAAAGTCTATATACAACATTTCATTAGATATTTGTTAAAGAAACCGACAGTTCGTTTCTCAAATTAAACATTATTTTTTCTTTGTTTGATTTGCCACCTCTTCCATGGCCTTTTTAACAGTTTCGGGATCCCCCAGGAATTGTAGGCTACCCCCAGGAACAGGCTTCAACGTATTGTTATCCAACGTGTACATAAACGGAATTCCAGTGGGGAGATTAAGCCCCATGATAGCTTCATTACTCATTTCATCAAGATGTTTTACTATTCCTCTCAGGCTGTTGCCATGTGCTGCTATTAAAATACATTTTCCGGCTTTAAGTTGAGGTATAACGGTCTCATTCCAGAAAGGCAAAGTCCTTTCGATGGTCAATTTTAAAGATTCGAACATGGGAAATTGGTCTTTCGGTGGTCCGTCATTGTAGATTGGATCGTTAAGAATTATATCGTAATATTTGTTGTCTGGGGTGATGGCTGGAGGAGGTACATCAAAGCTTCTTCTCCATATGTTTACCTGCTCTTCTCCATATTTAGCAACTGTATCTGTTTTATTTAGTCCTGCAAAATAAGTATAAAGGATTAGAGTTGTAGTTTTGTGAATTATTTTCAAATTATATTGGCTTTAATCTTGTGATACAGTAATAGTACATTTTTATTTACTTTGCATTAAAATATGACTGTTTTTCACCTGTTAGTCCTCCATAATGTCTTTCGTTTAAGCGCCAGGTTTTCGTGATTGGAATGCAATCCTGCCCCAACTCCTTCAGGATAGCATTTAAAGTATCATTAGCTCTCTTTAGAACCGATGTATATGCTATGTCAAACTTATATCCGGCATCTTTCAAAGCTTTTCCAGCTCTCGCAGCTTCATCTCTACCTCTGTCGCTGAGCTCCGCATTGTACCATCCACAGAATAAATTTAGTTTGTTCCATTCTGATTCTCCATGTCTTATCATTACAATTTTAAAATTTTTTGCTTCGTTTAAGCATTTTTCTCTTACCTAGAAAAATGTAACACTTCATTATGTAAAGGTCTTAAAATAAACTTTTAAATTTAGATATTTATTGAGGTTAAGTTTTACATGATTATTTACTGCCCAGATTGAGTTAGTTATAGTATTAATATTATTATCCCATTTACCGGACAAGTCATTCTTGGTTTTAGGTTGGTTAAATCAAATAATTTCACTGCAAATTTTTTCCATTTCATGACATTAACTTTTTTCTTGACAGATATTGGCGTACAAGTACTAGATAAAGTAAACTGCACAGTGGTGTAGAAAAAATTCCTTGTTTTGCTTTATGAAACATAAGTCTATATAAATTTTAATTTAGGATATCCATAATAAAATTATTCTCATAATTCTCTGTACCAAAACAACATTCTTTTTGTTATTTTTTTTCCTACCTACAGACTCAATGGCAAAATCAACAGTTGCACGATAACTGGTATAGTCATTCCCAACAGCAGTATCAACCTGCCGCGCAACAGGAATTGCAGACGCAACCCCAACAAAACTATTGGCAACCATCCTACACCACCCCCCAAGGTGGTTATAATCAAAATGCCCAACAGCATCCACAGTACACTCAAGAGTACCAGAATCAATCCGGTTATTACCAAACAACCACTGGTTACAATCAACAGGCCTATGGGAACCAGCAATACAATCAGCAGTATAACCAAAATAATCTGTACCCGAATACAAATACCCAGCCACAAGGGGGGCAACAGAATGAAGGGGATGCTTGGAATTGGGGATGGGGGGATGAGGACAATTCTAACGTTCAACTAACAGCTCAGCAGCCTTCCACGAATAATGTTAGTCAAGGAGAAAATAATATAGGTAATTTACTTATCCGTTATACAGTGCTGATCATTTCTTAATTACAATACATGTAACAGTGAAAAAGATAAGAAAGCCATGGTTTTTATGGACAAAATGTAAATATGTGTATCGATATTACACTGTTAATTTCTTTTATTATAAGTTTTGTAATTAAGTGTTGGTCATCATACAGGTTTAACTACCATTAAGTACAAAAATTTTAACTACCTACGTGCTCAGAGAGGCTTAAAAGACAAGAAAAAAATTACTTATAGAAAATCGACATCTACGATAACTGTTGTTTGAGCTGACTTCGAACTACGACCACTTTTTGCGACATTGCCAATTGTAAAAACTATGAAAATAAACATTTTTATTAATCATAATATCTGATATATTTGGTCTTCGTTCCGTCGTTGCAAAATGTCAAAACATTTAAAAAAAATTAATTTCAAATTGTTGCAAGTACTATAATTTATTTTATGGAAGTAAAACTGTATTGAACTGTATTTGGAACATATACTGTATTAACATTGTCAAAGGAAGATAATGTCTAAAATCTATATTATATCGTAACATTAAAATATGTTTGCCACAAGACATAATAAATATATTACTACCAATGGTTTGACAATTTTGACAACACGAAAAATATGAAAATATTTTGTTACTACAGCAGGCAAGACATATGAAATTGTTGTGCTGATGGTTGAATGTTTCATAGCCAAGGTGCAGGATAATGTCTGACATTTTGATTGCCAAAACACCATAATTGGGTGTTGTTGAAGTGAATTTGAACAGTACAAATTTCTTATTAGTACAATTGGACGATATTGTCTCTTGTCAAATAATAATCATCTATATTTTTTAAATACAACTTTTTATTTAAATGTGCGGTCAATTGCTACTATGTCACTATCATTGACGGATGCGAAATTTTAATTCATGTCTGGCGAGCGGCCATGGTCGTCGATAAATAGGGATTTAATAGTTTGAAAAAAAAATTTTTGGAACACGATTCCGTTAATGCTTATTTTTCTCTATTCTCCCTTAAAATATTTGTACTTACTCATAGTTAACTCTGTATGTTATTTAAATAATGTGAAAAATTATTATAATTTTTTCACAAAACTACGTATCTGTAGGTGATGCATTCGCAAAAGATGAATCTTGGAACTGGGGAGTCGAGGATACGAAACCAGTAGTTAACCCAGTACAAAATGTCCCGAAAAAGGAAGAAACACCGACTGAAGTGGAAACCGTGTTCTCCAAAATGGAAGGGAACTCTAACCGCCCTGTAAAAATTGAAAATGATTCCGATTCGATAAAAACGTTACCACCCCAAGATCTGTTGAAAGTAAGCGGTAAGCGTGGTAAACTGGAGACCCCTCAATGGTCCACCGAGTCTCAGATGTCCCAAGAATCATCAGACGACATTCTACACACTTCGGAAAGCGATAAGAGTCACATGATGTCAAGAAGTTCTACGATTAGCCATTCTCCGCTTTCGGGTCAGGAACAGTCTCAAAATCTAGATGATGCGTCTAGTCAGAATAATATTTACTATGAAGAGTTAGCTTCTAACCATCAGTTTGAAAATAAAGAAATTGTTTCTAATGTCAAGACTGAACTACAGGAAACTCAGCCTCCAAAAGCTAATCCTACTCCTCCTCCTGCTAAGAATACTCAAATTCCTCTATTGCCTCCACCTGGTGCAGCGGATGATTCCAAAAACCCTTACAAGAGATCTACCGGATTGTCCCATAAAGCGGCAAACAAATTTAGGACATCAAACACTACTCCACCCGACACCCGACAAAATTTGTACCAGCCTAGTTTCCATAGCCAACAAGTTAATTTGGAGACATTGCCCGATAACTCGGAACAACCCGACTCTGTTCCTAGCCAACCCATACAAAAATTGAAGCCTATAGCTCAGTGGCCCGACAATAACGAGGCTCCAATCAACGATAGGAATCAGTATTTGGAGACGGGACAACTTTCAGGCGTGAATGCTCAAGATTATAATCAAGGCGATGCTCATGTGAAACAGGAAGCAAACGATACGTTGCCACCACCAGGTTTGAGGAGGATGGTACCCGGACAAATGGAACAAAATGAGAGTTTGGGTAGCGCAGGTAATTTCGGAGATGAACCGCCTCCAGGTTTAAGTAGGATGGTATTAGGACAGACTGGAGCCGTGTCTAATCCACAGCTGAATTCCCTTCCAATTGATGAGGATATCGGGTATGTTGCATCTTTAAAGTGTAAAACTCAGTTATAACGAGCAATTATGACACCTGATAATTGCTGGTTATACACGAGTACTTGTACACAGGCTGTCATATATCTGACAATTCGTTATAATTGAATTCAATGTTGCACAGGATCAGAATGAACACTCGTTATAGACAAGACACTTCTTACAGCTGAATACGTTATAGCTGAGCAAAAATACATATGACAGGTAGAGAATACGACGAGACTCTTCAATTTGCTCGTTATTATTGAGAACTCGTTGTATTCCCTTGTCGTTATAAGCTAATTCAACTTCATTTGTTTTTTATTCAGAGTACGTAATGGTAATATTTTAGATTACAGTACGAGGCTTCTGGTCCTCCAGAAGGCCTTCGCAGAATGGTACCTGGGGAATCAAGTTCTCCTGAGTCGACTTTACGCATCCAGCAACAGAGACGAGACGAAAACGACTCTGAATCCGAACTCGACCAACTTTCTCAACTTGCTCCTCAACCGAGATCTGCCACTATTGGTGCTGACACTCCACCTGCCGTAGCTAACTCTCCAAATATACAATCCCCAACACTTGGTGCTAATCGATCTGAAACTATAGGAGGCGGTGACAGTACTACGTCTAACCAAGATGGCGGACGAACAAGTAGTACTAGTGTTGCTTCTAATAATAAAAATGATAAAACTAGAAAGAACAAACCAGATAAGAAAGAAAGCATTGATCAGAAGAGTAGGAGAGATTCGATAGAAGGAGAGACCCAAGAAAGTGAAGTATCTAAACTCGCAAACTCTGTGCGGAACTTGACCGTAGGCGAAAACCTCACCGACGGACACACTTCGAATACTAGTTTGCCCGAAGCTTCAACTAGGCGATTAAGTCGACAAGAAAGCAGTGACAGTGATAAGGACGCTAAAAAGTTACCTAGAAGCTCTCGTGACAAGAGATCTATGGAGAAAATCAAGCGAGACAAAGAGAGAGAAAGGGAGAGGGAAAAGTATCATTACAGCCCCGATAATTACAGGGACAAAAAATACGACAGGCGAAGGTACAAGGATCGACGATACGAGGACGACACTGACTACTACAGTGACAAAGAAAAAGACAGACGAGTGAGAGACGAAAGAGAGAAAGAATACGACAGGAAGTATAGTAGTTTACGTAAGGATAAGGACAAGGACAAACGCAGGAGAGACCCAAGGGATTATGGTAGGGATAGAAGGGAAGATTATTATTATAGGAACAGATATGATGACGATTATGAACCTGACAACAGGTCGAGGCCATCCAGTCGGTCGGATTCCATGCACGAGTCTTACAGGGGAAGAGATCACGAAAAGGACCACAGAGACAGACGTCACAGAGATCGGGAGAGAGACCGCTATAGGAGACACAGAGAGCCCAGGGATATGTATAATCCATATCAAGTAAGTTCATTGTTACTTTTACAGTTTATTACTTTCAAAATTATCATGTATGTGTTGCTTAATACAATTCAGGCTAAGTAGTGATCCTCGAGGTGTTCCTCAAATTTAAAAATTTATTTTAAAGTTTCAACATATTTTTTTATGGAAATTTATGTTTCTTAGGGCTTTGCATATGATCCTTATAATCCCTACTACCAGCAGTACCAGTACTATGAAAATCTGCGAAGAACAAACCCACAAGCTTACGCAGAATGGTACCGGAAATATTATCAACAGGCTACTGGGCAAACTTCTTACGGAGGGGCCGAAGATAGGGCTTCGGTACATTCTGGAAGAAGTTCTGCAAATGATGAGTTAGCTAAAGATAGGTAAGTTCAGTGTTTCCAATGTTGTGTGAATTTTTCGAATGTGTGGCTATATTTTGAATTTTTAATGTGATCATATATGTGGAAAATTTGTATTTTCAATTGGACTTAGATTTGGAAAGTACATCGGTCGTTCTGAATGTAAGTGTTGAAATACATTTTCCACATATCTCTCGCTGTACAGATTACCGTGTGATTATATGTAAACATCTACACATTCTTCCCACGTCACGACACCGCAATTCTGCTAACATCATCTTTATCCTCTATTAGTTTCGTTAACGGTTCCTCTCCCAATCTAACAACTCACAAACGACACTGTGCCGAGACACGACTGCAGCTGAATCTTGTCATTTAGGTGTGCTTTATTCACTTGTTTAGGTATACACGGCAGAGTTTTTATAGCCAGGCGAGCGTGTCCCACTTGGGAGGTTACTACGGAGATACACACACGCATAGTATATCGGGCCAATACGGCCTCGATAGTTCTAGGTGAGCCCCTTACAATATTACGACTACTTAATCACTTTCCATGTTAGAAACGGACTCGTTCAAAAGCTTTTTGTTCTGACGTTTATTTTACGAGACAATTTGGCATTTAAATTTTATAATCTATTTTGCATAGAAATTTCCAGATATTTAACTGAATAATTATTAATTATCTCTTTTACAACAAATTTTATTTAAAAAAAAAATAGAAAATTTAAAGGAAAATATGTGTATCATTTGATAGAGTCTAATTTAATAGAAAAAAATGGATTTATATTATACTTTTTCTCAAAGAAATTTAATTTTATTCTATGGATTCTTATTATTCAACAACTTTTTTTTAAGTAATCGGCAATAAGATTCATGTTTCTTTTACTCGCTGAGTGGAATTTTCGATTTTGATAAACGCCAGAATAAAAAGTAGTTTCCTATAAATCTAATTTGGTAAAAAAATATAACTTTCAGAATTTATAGTTAATAATGAACTTAACTGAACTTTCCTGTAAATATTCTCTAAAAAGGGGCTAGTATAATTAATGTGTAAATATCAGTAAGTCCTAATACCATTTCTTTTTAACTGTACATTTTTTCAACATATTAAACATATCTAGTGACACGGTTTTCATATCATAACTGCCCGAATGGTTCTCTACGGCTGCACATTCATTTGTTATTTGTTGTGTATGCACTTATGTACGTTCTTTTGTTTTGTTATCCCATTTATGACGGTGATTTGCTACGGCGAATAAGATGTGGTATGTTAAAACGAGATGGTAACAGTAAAAGAATCATCATAGGCTTGCTACATAGTTGCTTGCTTATTGCATGATTTCCCCGTGTGACTAAAACGTTTGTACATTCTTTTTTACTAACCTCAATATCAAATTGTTATGTTTTAATTACGGAGTCCAATTCCAGAATTACAGAATTCCAAAATCTTGAGTCCTGATGTTTTATTGGATTTCAAATCCTTGGATTAATATCGAAAATTATTAATTTCTTTATTCACACCAAACCAGATGATTTTCTCCACAGAATTTGCAGTAAAAACAAGGTCACTATAGAAGTAAATGAACAACCGCTAGTTAAATTGAGGTTATGCTTGTAAGAAATTTATTTTCAATATTCGGTCATATGGAAAATTATGTTGCCACTGATAGTAACTATAATATTTCAGATTTTTGTGATGCTGACTATTAAATGAAGTAAAATAACCAAACCTAAACATCTAACTGACATTTAGATTATGTTTTGTATCCTGCTTTTATAAAGCATATTATCTTGATAAAATTATCTAGCGAATAATGGAAGTGAGGTTAAATTGTCTTTATACACAATATGAAATGAAGGTGCAATGTTGAAATGTTTTAAATTCGAATAATTTTAATATTAACTTATTGCCAGAATCCATTGTGCAATCTAAATCTATTTCGACACAAACATAACCTTAATAAACAACGCTAAGTTAGCCGCTTGCCCTAGCGGTACATATACTGTCTTTGCTTAGGTTAGCGCTTGCTCAGTGCTTGCACGATTGAATGCACTCAGTCTCTTCTTTCATTACAAATAATTTAATCCAAAAACTGGAAAATATTCATGAAAATCTGGTAATTTGGCACCTTTGAGATCTTGAAATGAAAATTATTAATCCTCAAATCTCAGTCAGAATCCTGGAATCCTGGATTTCCTAGTTTTAATGAAAATTTTGAAGATTATTGTAAATTTATTTTTAAGCAATACATAGTACAAATACTAAAATTAATTTTAAAAAAGTAGCAATTCCTCTTTTAGTATTCCTTAGCTTGAAACATATTAGTCGCCGATCTAACACAACAACATACAGTACAATAAAATTGTAAATAACGGTGGACTCTTCCTTGAAGATTTAACTTGGCTAAACGTCGCTGTGTTTTAGTTTTGCCAGGCCTTTCGACAACACAGATTCCTCAGTAAATTTCGAGGCCGACAGCCTGGCCGCGCAACGTCTAACGCCTGCAAAATTTGCAACAGCCCATATAAAAGCATCCATTGCTTCTGGGAAACTCCTACGAATACTACCACATTATCCTATGGACGGGCAGAATGCCGTAGTAGAAGTTTGCAGTCTACAATCGTTGCTCGTCAACGACGAAGAATACAAGGAGCTCAGTCAATTTCCTGGACCTTTGGTTAAGGGAGTTACTCACAAGAAAACCATTATTGAGTATTGCGAGAATAAAATTAGGGATGCTAGTTTTAATCAAGTAGGGGATATCGAGTCGTATATTTTAATGTGGGAGTTGTTAATTTTACTTATTAGGCAAAATGGGGTGAGTCTGTTCAGTGAGTCGATCTAAAAAAAAAATATATATGACTCTTCCGTTTTTAGATGGTTGTTGGTACAGATATAGCAGAACTTTTATTAAAAAATAAATCGGATGTTCCTCCGAGGCCATCGTCTATAGTTTCTAATGTAAGTAGCACAGCTGGAGATCTTAATCCCACTTCTGAAACGAGCAATCACCAGTCTGAAAATAATGGTAGTACGTTATCCGTTTTAAAAGAGGAAGAAGTAACTAATAAATTTAGGGAATTTTTATTATACGGTTCTGGAAAAGAAGCCCTAGGTAAATACGGTTTAATATAATCTACTTGGTCACTACGTGTATATATTTTTTCAGAATGGGCAATGCGTCATGGCCTCTGGGGCCATGCACTATTCTTAGCTAGCAAATTAGACAAAAGGACTTACGCAAACGTTATGATGCGCTTTGCAAACGGTTTAACTCTGAATGACCCTCTGCAGACACTATATCAGTTACTATCCGGGAAAATGCCTGCTGCCGTAACGGTAATTCGATCATAACCTTCAAAAAGTCCTTAAACTAACCCTGCTGTGTTTTTAGTGTGTATCCGACGAGAAATGGGGCGATTGGAGACCTCACCTAGCGATGATCCTTTCTAACTCAACCCAACGCCCCGAACTGAACTGTAAGGCTATAACGTCTCTCGGGGATACTTTGAAGAACAGGGGTAGCTTGTACGCGGCACAGTTTTGTTACCTGATGGCCCAGGTTGGTTTCGGTGGATTCGACGATCCCGAAACCAGATTGGCATTGCTCGGTGCCGATCATAGTAAAGGTTTCCCGTCGTTTGTCTCAAACGAGGCTGTGCATATGACTGAAATTTATGAATATGCTTGCGGATTGAACGATCCCGATTTTATTATACCCGAATTCCAGGTAAGGATTTAATGCTTAGTTGATAAATGTCTTAACACTTTTTTTTTCAGATTTATAAATATTTATTAGCAACCAGACTGGCCGATTATGGACTACTAGAAAAATCATTACAATATTTAGAAAAGATATCTGCTTATATAGTTAGTAACCCAGCGATTATTCAACCTAATTTCATAGACAAAGTGTGCTCCCTGGCGGATAGGCTGAAGTTCTACGATCCCGTTGGAGAGGTGGAAGATGAATCTGAATTTGGCGGCATCCTCGAAACCAGCCGGCCAGACAACTCCTGGCTGAAGGACCTCAGAGCGGTACAAAATGACTACCAGGTACTAATGGAGATATAAATTTCAACTGAAACTTAGTAAACGTTCTCTTTCTTTCAGTCGGGCTTGATTACGCATGAAGTCGTCAACAATTTGGCAAATTATGCCGCTGCGTCTTTAGAAACGGACGTGATCCAGCAGACTTACGATTCCAACGGTCAAGAAACTTGGCAACAGCACTACGATCAGCAGTACCAGCAAAACATTGTACAGCAGCAGCAGTGGCAACCGGAACAGCAGCAGGTGGCACAAGCTGAGTACCAGCAACAAGAAACAATGCAGCAAAACGGTAGGTTTATTATATCGATAAAATTTCTTGAAAACATATACTTTCTCCATTTCTATAGAATCAACTCTAAATTTGATGAAGTGCTTTTATTGATTTCCTAACTAATGTTTCTTTTTTCCACATTAAATATTTATAATAGTCGAATCGTATATTGATCTGGGTGCCACTCATTTACTTTCCACTCAAGGGCAATTTGGGGACAATTTATGCCTTAATTTTTGTCTCGAATTGAATTATTGATATGAAGTTTATTACACTCCCATCAATTATTCAGCTTAATTGATTCCATGACTTTTTAACAGCACAATATCAGGAGCAACAGAACTACTGGTCGAACCAACAGCAGCAGCAACAGTGGAGTGACCCCAACCAATTCCAGCAAGAAAGTGTCGATCAGCAGCAAAGTTACTACGGATCTAATGCTCAGATCGAGGTAGGAGATTTAAATTTTTAGTGTGGAGCTTGTACGGTAGTGTTACGTATATTAACGTGTCTTGTCGATAGATCGCTTTTGAGTTTAAAACAGGGGACGAGGTCGTTTGTTTCTTAACATTCCAGGGTAATTTTTTGAGACATTTCCCTACTTTTCAAAGTTTCTTTATGTCAGTACTGCTGTATTTTTTTAAATAAAATATTGCTAAGCATTTTAGGTAGATAGTCACAGTGGTAATTAAATTCTGCGCTTTTTTAGCTTTTTTGGGTTTTTTAAAGTACTGGTGAAAAACTGTTAAGAGTTACAGGCCATAATTTGCTATATTTGCCTTGTATTGTTAATGCTTGTAATTGTAAAAACTTTTATGAACATTCTCTTTGCAAGTAAAAATTAATATTAAGCAATAAAAACTTAAATATAAAATTTTAGCACTGAAAATGCCAACATTTTTATCATAAGGTCATGGTTTATAGATACTTTGTGTTAGAAATGTGTATTTTAATATGTTAGAAAAATTGGTCGAGCTTTTAGTACTATTCATATAAGTACATCTGTTATGGGACGTTTGAACTACTAGGTATATGAAGGAAATAAGTCAATAGTGTATTGCATATCAAGCAAGAGATATTAGTATTTTTTTATCTCATCCACACTAAGTTCCACTTGTTGAGGAAGAGTGGTTCATCCCCAGTAAATATCAATAAACTAGCGTAAAGTTGCAAAGGAAACAAGTACATGCAGAAAGTGCGAATAGTGAAGGTGAAAAAAATAAAATAAACTTAGCTTCTTCAAATTGTGTTTTATGTTACAGAAATTTTATAATAAAGGGTACAGTACGATCTCGTAATATCATTTGGGGCAACAGCACTTTCAGATTATCGATTTTTCAAATTACTCAAAAACTAAAACTTAATGAATAATAACTTTTATTCTAAATAATAATTTTAACAAAATATATGTATAAAAAAAAATTTGTTTCCTATATTGTGTAGTTTTTAAAAGAAAGTAGCGCTGAACTCCTTGCTTTCTATACAAGCTTTTCCTATTATCGATGTATAAGGCAATTATTCTGGATTATCAGAGTAATGAACTCAATTCAGATTATAGTGATTTCGAATGAACTCATATTTGGATTATTAAAGTTGTACTATATATACAGGGTGTTCACAAATTTTACCGACAACTTTTGGCTGCACATTCACAACGGTAAATAATTACAATCTACGAAAGAAAAAAGTTAAATAAAAAATATTTGATATTTGAATTACAGGCCTTAAAAGTTGTCAAAAATAAAACTAATTTAATTAATAACATTGTAATCCTTTTACCAATTACGTAAAAATCTATTTAGTGTGTTATGACGCATTATTTGTTAAAACTATAAAATCGATATACTGGGTGGTAGTTTTCTCCCATTACCACCCCCTTGTAGCTGTCTAAACTTTTACAGTGCTCATATATATATTTAGAAACATTGAAGAGGTCACATTATTCTAGAAATGTTTTGTCTCTTGAGAAAATCGCCTACCATTCTTGAGAAAAATGGCGTCACGGATTTAAACCTTTGAGTTCAGTAGGTGATGAAAACAAAATGTTGTTCGCTGTTGCTATCAGATTAATGTTATTTTCTACTTTTATTTTAATATTAATTGATTTTGCTAGTTTTTTAAAATCAGTTCTATTAGTTTATTTAGTTTTTTTTTTTTTAATAATATTTACCTTACAGCAATAGCATACATTTTAGTATTTTAGTTTTATAATTTACTGAACCCAAAGTTTTAAATCCATTACACAGATCTACAAATAATATCATTTTTCTTAAGAATGAGTGAGTGCGCTATTTGTTGCATATTAATAACTAGAATGTTTGTTGCAATTATTAATATCATAAAAGTATATTTGACTTTTCCACAATTTTACTTGGAACTATTAGAAACCTTAGTTTTTTTGCACCTATTTTAGGCAACTGTATAATGTTTCTTATTAAATAAGTACAAGGCATTAAATATTGCATAATATGTTCCTACATTTCGCTAATTATTTACAGATATATAATGACATTTTTTTTTTTTTTGACAAGTCCTACACCCTCTGGGTATTTTGTTGTAATTTTTAACATATGGACTAATAAAAACTCTATCTATCTATCTAATAAATTTAAGAATTAGATTGCTATATTTTTCAAAAATTTTCAGGGAGATCACAGTGGAAATTACTTTTTTTTGAAGTAAATTGTCATATTTTTTTCTTTATTAATTTTTTTGTACTTTTGTTACTAAGTATCAAATATTTAATATGTAATTTTTCTGTAAAATCCGTTTCTTGTACATATTTAACTGCAAACATATTTACAGAACGCCGTAAAATTTCGTAGCACTGGCCGCTTTAAGTAGAGTAGTCCGATTTGTCTTCTGTGATCTAACTTGCTTGTTTTTTGTGCCCCGTCTGGACGCAGCCAAAGGAGGTACAAAAAGACTCCCCAGAAGTAAGTACATGTCGCACAAATATCTCTCCATTTTCTCTGCCGATGAGCTCGTCTTCTTCCTTGCGTAAACGCGTAACAAATGCACAAAGCCCCGCTCGCTCTAACAGCCCTTTGTTGCATGGCGACGCTATAGAACTGCAAAAACTGAAACACGATAGCGATAGCGATAAAAAGAGCTGCTCGTCTTTTAAGAAAAATTACAAAGTTCACCCGTACAAAAACAGTAGCACCGAGGACTTTGATTATTCCAAACAGGATAGTTTTGATAGAAAAAGTTCCTCGAGAGAAAGTTCGGACCTGGAGTTTGAGACTTACATAGGCAGACGTAGACAGAAAAACGTGTCGTACAAAAACGAAGAAAAGTCGCAGCTTATCTGCTACAAAGACAACACTAAAGTTATCACGATAAAAAACGATTCGAAGCATACCAGATACAATACCTTCGATATGAAGTATAATGATAAAAAAGGGAAATTAGTCAAATACAAATCTTTAGACATTCCGGACGTTTCAAAAACTGTAGTAAAATACTTAGAACCTAACAGTAAAGTGTCTATATCAGCCGAAGATTTTGATTCTGCATACAGATTTACTAAATTCGATCGGAAAAGGCACCGGCACGATATCATTACAGACACGGTAGATGCATGGGCTAAAAAAGGCAGCCGAAATGTCTTTTCCAACATAAAAAATTCACTTTTCAAAAATAGTACTACTCCCGATAAGGAGATAGTTTACAAGCCTTTAGTATTTGGCGGCACTTACCCCATAGATTGTCCCATGCTAGAAACCGATATCATAAAAAAATCTGAACCTGTTAAAACAGAACAAGAAAAAATAAATAAATCGCAAAGTAGCGTTTTGAGTCAGTCACCTAAAATTAGAGAGTATGGTCCCCCTAGAACTTTCGACATAGATCAACCAATATAATGCTATATAATAAGTAGAAACAAGATACAATCATTGTTACGTCATGGCCTACTAGATTAACAAAAATTATATTTTATGATGCTTTCTTCAATATTAGTTGTAAAAATTCTACTTTGCCAGATTGTTATTATATTATTTGCGTGATTTCTAGTGAAGTAGTTTTTATTTTAATAAGAAAAAAAAAGATTATATTCAAAAATATATATTTTTGCTGTTAGATATTTTTAGTATTATTTTAACAAATGTAATATGTATCTTTTATTAAGATATATATTTTTTTAAATTATTTTTGGCGATTGAGAAAAAATATAGAGAATATTTTTATTATACAGTGAGGGGCAAAAGTACAGAATAATTATTTAAAAATCAGGTTTTTTTTTTTTGAAAATTGCTCGGACCCTTCAGTTTTTATTTTTACTTGCAAATTTTTTAACCAGTTTTCGTGAATACAGGGGTGAACCAAAATAAAATTATGAATTGATCAACTTTTTTAAATGGAAACCCTCCTTTTTTTATATTTTTTTAAGTTTGTCATGAAATTGTAAGTATTACACACCCATACACACCTTTTATTTTTACAATAAATTAAATCATTGCCCCGCATTTCTTATAATGCAGCTTCCTCTGATTTGACACAAACTTTTAGTAAGTCACAAAAAACTAAAATGGAAAATTGAATGTAATTTTGTTTTAAGTTCAACAGTGTACATTTTAAAGTAATTTTTGAAAAATTAATATACCATTTTTAGACATCATTTTTTCGAAATTTTATAGCAAATTGATTAAAAATAAAAAAAGTTGTCTGCCATATGTTTTTTGCTTTACCCTGTATATCTAACTGGTTCAAAAAATGTACAACTAAAAATAAAAATTGACGGGTTTGAGTGATTTTCCAACAAATAAACACTTGATTTTTTAATAAATTTATTCCATATTTTTGCCGCTCACTGTATATACCACGTACATATACTTCCACAGAAACGTTTCATAATCTTCCAACTCGTTAATTCTGATTTTATATTTATTTAGTTTGGTGCTATTTCATTAATAAATGGTGAAAGAAAAATTATGCCAAGAAATGTACAGACAAGTACATGCATTTTATTCTATATAATACTAAGATGACAAACTTTATAACATTATTATTTATGTCTCTGACAATAAATCTACTGTGATAACTTTTTTTTTATCGGCATATATTAAAAAATTTGAATCATATATATACTTTTATGTATTCCACAAATAATATGAATCTTCTTCTTAAAATGAATAAACTTAAATGATTAAAATTATTTTTGTTAATCTATTAGCCCATGATAAGCCCATTTGTAAAAACCCAGCTTTAAAATACCTAGTATAAAAAAAATGATTGTATTGTTTATTTTATACCAATCGCTATAATTGTTAATGTTGTTGTTAAATGTTACACCTTGATGGAAATTGTTAACAATTTTATGTGCAATTGTTGTGCTATAGTTGTAGAGTTAATGTTAAATATAACTGTAGAAAATGTTAGATGAAATAATACTTTATTTTTATGCATTTACAGCTTGTAATTTTTTATTTTCAATAAAGGATGATTAATAATATCAGTATTTGTAAGTTATTTTGGATAACCCTGTTAGTAAATAAAAAAACAAATTTGGGATAAAATGAAGATCTTTGGCGGTGATACTAATTCTCTTTTGTATTTATAACACGTACATTTGTATTATATATATTTTAAAATTGTGCTTTTAAAGGACCTTTATATTTTTTTGATTTGGTTTCAAATGTGCTGTGAAAAAATTGAAATAACGTATCCATAATATCTCGCAAGTATTTCTTTTTAGTTTGTCACTATTATTTTTGTAGCAAAGTTTGTTTTTCCATAGCTTTTTTTTTTTCTTGCATTGTGTATTTTACCAGCGCACCCACATAATATAGTAAATTGTCGCTCTGTACTGTCCCGCAGGAAATGCCGCAACCGCAAATTTCCATGCCGAACCAATCCCAAGGTCCCAGCCCGTACGACACGGAATCCTCCAAGCAAGAGTTACCTGAGAAGAAACCGAGTCCCGTCAAGCCCAAACCGCAGAGTCCTGCCCAGGAAAAAACGCAAAGCACCGGTTGGTTCGGAGGAATATTCAGCAAGCTGGCGCTCAAGCCCAAGAACCAGATGAAACTGCCAGATGATAAGAATCCGAAGGTATAAAAACCGATTCAACTTGTTTGTTTGTAAGTTCCAACGTAAATTTATGGTTTTAGATTGTTTGGGACCAAGACAAGAAGAAGTGGACCAACGTAGACGAAGATCCCAGTGACCCGGCGAATGAATTCAAACCCCCGCCGAAAATGGCCGATTTGATGCCTAAAACGATCCCATCTAGTAATTCTCTGCCAGGTACCGTCCCGACGTACAATCCGACTGGTAGTATACCGCAACATAATATTCCTACCTATGATGTAGGTCAAGTACCGGAGCAACCAGCTTCACTGCCCGGTGGAGCGGTTCGAAATAGTTCTACGCCAGTGGCAAATGCTTCGGCTGAGGATGCTGCGAATGGCGTCAAGTCGAATCAGCCGAATATGTTCAAGCTTAAGAGGGGAAGAAGTAAGTTTATTATAATCGTGTACATAGTGGTTCCATATTTTTTTCGTCAAAACTTTAAAAATTATGATAGAGTGGATCAGGTTAACATCGCACCAAAAAACTTATAAATATATGCAAATTGTGGTCAAAAATGTTATATTTTAAAATATGAAATTGTAAAATCAATGAAACTGAAAATATTGTTTGAAACCGGCACAGCAATTTCAAAGACGTAGCCACATTTTTTGGTCGATAAAAATGTTTATTTTTAAACACTTTTAGTCTTGTTTATATATAATTAGTGAAACTTAGAACTTAAAATAATAGATGGATCTATAGTCTACCCTATCCCATAGTTAAAGGTCTATAGTATAAATATTTATGATGTGGACTTGGAAAAGAGTATCGCCATCTATTATTTTTACTCCTAAGTTATATATAAACAAGGCTTATAGGGATTCTATGTTTGAGTGTTGAAATACAACTGGATCTAAAATTTAAAGAGTAATATAAATAAATTACTTTTCATAAATCGATAATAGGTCAGGTATTAGGGGTTTGCTGTACCTCTGTCCTGCAGACTTTGAACAACTTTTTCGATTTTTCTGGAGTTGTGTTCTTTGTGGGTACCTAATTATTTGCATACAAACAATAATTCATATTTAAATCATTCACACTCTCCAGACATTAATACCATATCTGCTAATTCTTGTTTTGAATAAGACATTTAAGAATTAAACAACGTGCTGCACACACAGAACTTTACCCAGTTACTGCATTGCAAATAGTTGATTAAGAGGTGTTGCAAAATGGGCCCAAATTTTGCCTTATAATTTTCGGTATAAGTTTCATGAATGATATTTGCGATTTCAAAATTGCCACCAACAAATATCAGCCGATGAGCTAACTCTTTAGAATCCAATAATTTTAATTTTTTATGTAGAGTTGTATATGTTACTATTAATTTACAAAAACTGACTCAAGATTTAACGATCCTCATTCAATATAAATTAAGTAAAGAATATTGTTTATGCAAAATTCCATTTTTTAGAACCTTAATTAGTTAATTTTAAAGTTTTTACTCTACATCATAGAAATCATATAATATATAAAATTTCGAAAGAGGTAACGAAAATAGTCAATCTATGGAGAAAACGTGAGTCTGGTAATATTACAGTAAGGCAAGGCATGCACTAGGAGTTTTTCGCCGAGCGGCAGGAAAAGCGCTGCGACAACGCCGTGCCACAGTTTTGTAACATATTGTTTTCAATTGTATTGCGCGCACCTACAGACATATTGGCGCTGCAGCGATTTGCCGTTAAGTGAGCGCAATACAATTGAAAGCAATATGTTACAAAACAGCGGCGCGGCATTATGCCGCAGCGCTTTTTTGTCACACAGCGAAAAACTTCTAGTGTGCGCCTGGCCTAACTTATCTTTTAAAACTCCTTCAGAGAACAATGTAGTGTTGCTGGCAACATGCCCACCACCAGTTTAATTTATATGAAATATAGATTTTATAAAGTCGGTTTTGTTTTTGTTGGTTATGTTATGTATGACTGTTGCTCCCCTGTATAGTTGAAGTTAGAAATTTTGAACTCCACTCGACTTCAACAACGAAAAGTGGGGAATACGATTAATTTCATTGGCCGAAAATCACGTGACTTCATATTGCTGGCACACTACGTCGTCACAGTCTATTACAGTCCGTCGGCTCCTTTGATGTCGAGGTCCCAGATTTCGTTTTTTTTAGACGACCAGAAGACGACTGCGCATATTCGCGTGCTCAAGAGGCACGGTGATTTGTCAAGAGACAGATTGTTTCCAACTTCGTCGTGTACAAATAAATTTCATTGGTGTTCATTGCGCATTTAGCCAAAACCTTTGGAACCTTCACTTGGCGAATTGTATAAATAAACTATGACGTCATTCTCTGAAGGTAGCTTTATGAGTTGGTTGCACTAACAGGTAGTTTCACACTAATGGGCGGGAATTTCAAAATATGAACATATAATAATGTCCAATTCGTAGATTTCTACATGATTTCTATGGCCCAATTACAAATATTCCGTTTTGGTTTCAATTGTATGCTGGGATTAAAATGCAGTATAACCAACAGCTTATATTAAGCTTTCCCGAGATAGCTGATTTTTAAGCATAGTCTGACTATTTTTGAATGCCTAATGTAAAGGTCGTATTCTATATATTTTATTATTTCTATGCTCCACACACATATTTTTGTATATTTTATGTTTTTAAAAACATGTCACATATGACGCCTCCAAGTGATCCAGTAGGGACATCAAAATCCAATTTTTGTGTATAAGAATGCTTTTAGTAGTAAAAACAGTATATTTTGCTTATTTGAAAGTTCTCAATATAAACAATCAGAATTATTTAATAAAGTATTTTTTCCCAGGAATTTTCAAAAAATTAAAACTTCCATCTCTATAACATTCCGTTTTCCCTCACAATGACTATCTTTTTAGATTTGAAAAACTCTTATGTTGACGTGTTTAACCCCGGCGGCAAGGCTAACGGGCCTTCTTCCTTGCCACCCATCGACAACCTACCCTCTGCCATGCCTCAAATGAACTTCTTCATACCTCAGCCGGTGTCCGACCCCAACGCGCCCGTTGACTTTTTAACACCCGGCGGTGTGCCTCAAATGACGGAGCAACAGGTAAATTAATCACATCCCGTACACCACGTCGCATAGCTCATAATAATCGCATTAATTCCTCCATTCCAAGCTGTGAAGTTTATTGTACATAGTTCTATTTCTATACATCACAAGATTTGTAATTGTTATGGTGATATTTTTAATCTTTGTATCTGTTTATTAGAAGAGGAAAACTAACATTTCGTAAGGAATAAAAAAGTAAGGATGGGTTTTAACGTTTCCAGCATGTTTTTATTGGTATTTTTAAGATTTTTGATTGTGCAATGCATGCAAACTATCGTTTGTAACTTTTTTTTTATAGCATTAGGTGTGTGCGTATTTTAAACATTCCAATATATATTTTAGGACTGTGTTATATTTATCATAAATTTTAAACTAGAATAGTTGTGAATAAAAAAAAGTCAACAGTACTTCACACTTTTATTTCACTAAATCCGTTTCTACCTAAGAATTTGTTGGTAGATTATCCCTTATGTCAATTATTGCTTATTTTTGGAGAAAAACTACCCATGAAATATAAATTTTTGATGTGTTTGATACACTAGATTCAAGACAGTCGCTTGTTCTGAACCATGGCTGAACAGATTTATTAATATCTCTACGCCTCATTCTAACCTCTATATTTTTTCATATTTATGTAAATACTTAGGATGATTGAATATTAAAATTAAAGATGTCTGTAGTAAAAATCAAAAAATTATTCACAGAATATAAATTTTTAATGTATTTGATACCTACACTAAATTCAAGACATTCATTTGTTTCGAACCATGACTAAATATATCTATGTCTCATTCTAACCTATATATTTCTCATATTTATATAGATATGTAATTAGGGTGAATCTTCATGGTAAAAATTATTAAAATATTTATTTAGAATCTAAATATACAGGGTGATCCTTCGGTATATTCAAATAAGGAAAAAAAGTCCCTGATTTATAATGAAATTTGGATATTGGTTCATATGAACTACTTCCCTTAAAATAATTCCTTTTGTTATAAAAATATACTTAAGAATCATCCTGTATACTACATTAAACAGATTATATTGTTTTACTGTTATGTATTTTTTTACTAAGAAAAATATGTTTTGTTTTTAACGTAATCTGTGTGACAGATACTTTGCCTTGCATGCAATTTTGCTTGAATTTCCTGCCCTGAAACATCAGGAATAAGATGTTCCCTAAACAAAGTAACATTAGATACATCAACACAACTTAGATATTAGTTTATATTTGGTGGTGTGGCTTACGTATTTGTGGTTATGGTTAGATGTCTAGATGGAGTTCCACTAGTTCTTTGTCACGGGAGGTGCAATTCTATATGCGAACCAAACCTCATCCTCGGTAAAGCACTGCTTACTGACAGCTTGCACGCTTTCATCATCATTTTTTCTTTGGTATGTAGTTCGTCATTAGTCGTTACGATAAGTAGTTATCACTTTGTACGTTTTGATTTTCAGCTCTAGGAATGTAGCAAAGTGAGAGCCGGGATTTTGTCGGAGATATGGGAGCTGGGATGTGTAACTTTTATCGATAATTGGTTCTGTGATTTGCAGAGTTTTCACATTAATGCTATTATGTAAAGACAATATAATTAAAAGTGTATTTATATTTTAAGGGAATAAAAGTTATTAGTCAAGTTTAACAGGTATTTTAATCTTATTTCTCTCATTTTTCCTGGTTAATAAGAAATCGACTGTCAAATTCTCAATTTAACACCACACCCGCTATTGTAACATTGTAACCAGTACTAGTAAGTGATGTTATTACATCAGAATCCGTTTCATGTCAATATTGAATTTATTAATTTCATACAGTTTTACAGAATAAATAATTTATTTAAGCAATATACAGTCCTTTTGAAAAGTAAAATAAATAAATAAATAAAATAATAAATAAATTCATTATTTTTGAAAGTGAGAAGTTTTTGAAAGAATCGATTTTATTTTTAAAAAAGGCACTTTTTGACATACGACCCACATTTGTGACGTCATCGTTGTTCGAGGTATAACATCATCAAATTTTTTAAATAGCAACCCCCAATTTTGACTATGCCATTTGAAAGAGGGTGTCATTCTACATACATACATCATGAAAAATTATGGTGTTGCATAACAAAAATTTCAAGAAAATAATGTTTGAAGATTTTGAAATTTAATTTTCACAATTTCAAAAATAATGAATTTATTCGTAACTTTTCGAAAGCACTGTATTAATGAACTATATTAGATATTATTAGCTATATTCTTAATTAAAGCAAATATTAATTATAGAAAACCCGATTCAAGTATACAGGGTGAGTCAGAAAGAATGGACCAACACTAAGTTGAGGATACTAGACACGAAAATATTATGCTTCAGGTCATTATGCCTTATACGAATGTCGCTGGTTTAAGAAATGCAGGGTGTTCAAATTTTATTCTGAAATTTCTGAATAATTGAGGAAGTTTTGATAATATGACTATGAAAATTGGTAGTGTTGGGTTTTTTTGGTGTTAGAATTAAGAAAGCTTATTTTTGACGTTGCTCCTACAGGAGCTGTATTATTCATCTCACTGTTGGAAAAATTATGTTTGACGTTTTTTTAATTACTAGCTAATAATTTTACATAAATAATAAATCACATGCATATAAAATACGCTAATATTTTATTGACATGAAAATTTGACACAAGCCTACTTAGAAAAGAAATAGCAATACCAGCACCTGAAAGAAAATCACCACAAAATTTTAAATGGAAATAACTCAGAAACCGCTAAAATTATACGACCTAAACAATAGTACATTTTTTATGTAGAATAGAACGTTCTTTTAGATTTTTAACTTTTTTAAGCATAGCATTACCTAAATAATAAGATTAAACTAGCGCCTTCTAGGAGCAACGTCAAAATAAGCTTCAAATTTGTTATTCTTACAGAGATCAAAACTTTCTCAATTATTGACATTTCAGAATAAAATTTAAACCTTGAACACCCTGTAATTCATAAACCTAAAATGATGGGCTCAAACGTAATATTTTGGAGTCTAGTACATTAGAGATCTCGCTGAACCGCTCCCAAATATTTTATATATGTATATAGAAAAAAGTTTTGTCTGGAGCTATTTATTTGTGGCATAATTTTAGTTTTATTGGGTTTTTACCACACTTCTGAAAAAATAAAAATTAATTAAATAAGCCCTTGCACCAAACAGATCAGTCAAGGGTTATTTTTTAAACTAAGTTTGCCTAACCAAAAAATCTCACACTGAAAAAGCAGATAAGTAAAAAATAACAAAAATCACATCACTATCTCGCATTTACATATTTTTGAGGAAAAACTTTCTGTTTTCGTTCTCAAAATAGCAAATGTATTAAAAGTATGTTTGACAGTTTAAAATTTGTTTATCTGATTCCATAGAGATGTTAAATGATTTTTATTTTATTGTTACTTCTTGATACAACTATAGCCAACAATGATCAATGTTTATTGTCAGTAAACGAATGTGCATGATAGTGATGCGATTTTTACTTTTTACTAATCTGACTTTTTGGTTAGGCAAACTTAGTTTCAGAAATAACCCTTGACCGATCTGTTTCGCGTAAGGGCTTATTTAATTAATCTTTATTTTTTTCAGAAGTGTGGCAAAAACCTAATCAAACTAAAGAAAAATAGAAAAAGGTTGAAGTCAAGCAGGTTGAGCAGAGTTAATACTTAATATTGTGGAATAGACTTGTAGAAAGAAAACCGTTGAATACTCTGTTAAGTTAATTTGTACCGTCAAGTGTTTGTTAATAAACTTCTCACTAATTGTGGGATAATGTTATTTTTTAAATAAGTAAAAATAATTATACAAACATGTACCTATTCCAAATCACAGATGAACTTGCATAAAGTATTTTAAGATGCGATCATCTCAACCCCAATTTTACAGCAGCCCTTGGGTCACTTGAAGTTGAACAACTGTGCTTTAAAGTTTAATCATTCACTCCGTTTTGTACTTCGAGGACATTTTCTTACGAACTAGAAGGGGATTAGAAGAAAATAAATAAATTATTTCGCTTTAAAATATATTTTAATCATAGTCAGGTATATTTACATCATAAAAATCAAACTATACATAATATCTCAGGTATGGCATTGCATCTTTTATCATTTATATACAATTAAATACAATCAGAAAATATTTAAAATATTCAAATCACACTTAATGAAATACAAGATAATTAATTTGAAAAAAGTATCAACAGCCTTCAATCGATAATAAATTAGTAAATAGCGTTTCTATATAATTTTATTTTCTCAAAACTAATGTTAAAATGATTCATTCAACTAATATTAACATAGCAGAAAAAATAACACTTCGATTCATCTGACTTCCTCTCAGGTTTCTAATGTTAATTAAAAGTGAGAGAAGCATTTAAAACATATACTATATAGAGATTAAAGTGACGGTAGAGGAACAAAAAAAACGAGTTATTTTTTCTTACAATAAATATCAGTCCAATAACAAACATTTCTTTGAAAACTATAACTACACTTTAAAATAGTCTTTTGATATAGTGCCTGACAGTCTATAAAATTGCATTTAAAATTATTTATTTAGTATATACATCACACTGCACTTTTTAAAAAATACTAAAATAAAATCAATCAATACCTAAAAATCTAAAATATTTTTCATGTACGTAGTTATATGTATTAATTAATAATTAATAAGATATTTTACTGCAACTTATGTATCTATTTTATTTTTCGTATCTTTTTTTAACGTTTTGAGCATTTTTTGTTTCTGTGAATTAACTAAGGATATAAATATTTTAAAATCTTTCGTATGTCACACACTATATCAACTTACTTAAAATAAAATAATACACGACCAGCAACCATTTATCCTGACGGACTAGACTAGCAATGTACGATGACTATTTCCTTCGTAAAGAAGAACACAAAAAAACAACAAAAATAACAGTCTGCCAACTTGATTTTGAATATGCATTTTCTGGCAGTGAGAAAAAACCGAAAACTTGTGAGGTGTTTCGAAGAACTTTTTTCGATTTTTATTTTTTTATTTTATTTATTTATTTTTTTTATCTATAAGTTGTAAAAATATGCACAAATATAGTTCTTCAAAATTACTCTATATATGGTACCCCTTATTTCTTGACGCGTAGGCCTATTTTTAAAGGCAAAAATAAAATATTTGGGATGCTCTTTACATCAAAAATATAATTTTGAGTGGAAATAAAGGACGCCTGCAATTAAAACGGTCGTACTTACCACAAATTTAAGAGTAGCAGCATCAGCAGTACTTATAAAATAATTTATTTCTTGTTAAAAATGTCAGCCTTATGATTAGAGAAAATCAACAGCAATTTTTCCAAATAGCAAAACATCCATTTGCTGTGACATCTTTTACAAATTTCTGAGATTTTTTATATGAAAAGCACCAAAGCACATCCATAAAACTTACTGTGCAAACTCGACAGTTTCACCGGTAATTTTCAAATTTTTTAAACCGAATGACAATTCTCTTACACAAACGTTTCTGACAAACCAAAAAATATTACTTTGACTAAGTACAAACTAGGGTATAAATACCAGTGTTATGATATATCGTTGTCGTGAAATAACCTTCTCTGTGGCTCGGGGGTGTAGTGGAATCTAGATCGTAGGTGTTGCGGTGACCCGGGAACCGATGTGCTCTCCGACAACCTCCTGGGGGGAGGAACCGGAGGCGTTGGAGAAACATACCTTATTGAGAAATAATAAAGTTCGTGACTGATGATAAACCAATGTAAAATTGTTAAATTCAGGATTAACTTTAGCAACCTTAACAGCGCATGTAATCAGGATTTGAATTTTATACAAAATATAAGTGAAGATATGTATGAAAAAATTCTTTGTCGTACCTTCGTGACAAACTAGGTGAGTTGGTGTGTGCCTCTAAGAAATTCCTACGTAAGGCTAAAGGGCTTTGATTTTCGCTGCTGGAACGTCTGTTGAGGCGGGGTGGGGGCTCAGGACTTTGATGCCTAGATGACCTGCCGCTTCTATCACCACCCAGCTGCAGCTTGATGTAGGAAGCAAATCGCTTTTTACCTGGACAGCAAAAATAGTTTTGGATATATTTATTTCTTTTGTAAAGTTCCATGTTTTTTGAAAACCTTTCATGTATAATCATATCCTGTTCGAAGGACCAAACAATAACAAGATGCTTTGTATTTCACATTCCTACTTCACATTAATAGCGTTACTAAGAACAGCACTCTATTTTTTTTGCAATATTTTTTATAGGTTCATTCTCGGATAAAGTTATGATACGAATCATTATTCAAGAAAGCAAAAAGTTTGTGTATTGGATTAAAACTATCCTCATCTTTTCCCAACTGTTTTACTGTACAGGGTGAGCACATTTCAAAGTTTTTATAGGCTATCTCGTTAACTATAGGAGATAGTCTCAATCTCTTTTTTTAGGAGATAATAATGGTCAAAACCAAAATGACCTATCGTCTTTTGTTTTCGAGTAATAAAATTTCAAATTTTCCACTTTTCGATACATGTTTGTGTCTTGATTGCTTGCAGTTAGAAAAAAAATAATTAATACGTTCTTTAGACACTTTTTTTGAGTAGAGTCCAGTGGCGTGCCCAACTTTTTTACTTTATAATCGAAAAGTGGAAAATTTGAAATTTTGTTTATTACTCGAAAACAAAAGACGATAGGTCATTTTGGTTTTGACCATTAATTTTCTCTTAAAAAAAGAGCTTGAGAGTGGGGGGGGGGCAATTTTTTTTTACCTCCTATAGTTAACGAGATAGCATATAAAAACATCGGAATTTGCCCACCCTGTACATCTAACATCTATATTATTAATGAGAGCCAAAATATTATATTGAGACCGTTTTTACGCTATACATTGAAAACTGAATTCAATAAATATTTTGATATACGTTTCAGTGCTATTTTCATAATTTTCAGGTCTCAATATTTAATGCATTTTTTGGTCATAAATTACAATTTCAGATAACTAGATACTCTTCATATCTGTAAAAAATATTTATTCTGTGAGAAAAACATTTATTAACTTTATTAATGGATTACAATTACATTTTTGTTATCTTCTAATTGACTAAAAAAAGTTTTGACAAAGACGTAAAATCTCAAAACGTTGCCAATGATGGTAAAAAATGTGATTTATTAATATTTATCGCAAGAAAACCATCAACATTGATGACTTTAATGAAGATCATTACTTTGGGCATAAATGGCTATCATAGCGTCTCATTACCAAGGAAAAAAACCTTCAATTTAGGATAAATTAGATCAAAAGGAGTTTAGCCACTTCTGAGAAAACCAGTTTTGGAAATAGGCGAGTTTATTTCAATACAATGTAAATATTACCTGATTCTTCGGCCTCCTTAGCCATCTGCTGCTGCTTCTGCTGGTGATAGAACCTCTGCAAAATGATGGGACTTGTGTTCCCGCAGTTGTACTGCTGTTCATCCGTCTGAAACTGGCTCCTAAGTGGAAGAGGCGATGCATTGGGCGACCTCCACCTACTCTCGCTCACCACCCTCCTGTGTTGGTAGGGCGCGTTCGCTGGACTCTCCATCAATCTCCTAGTAGACAGAGGTGAACAGCACGGATTATTTTGCTGGCATTCTCCCGGGAGCGGGATAGGCTTATGCTCCATCAAGCTCTGCTCTTTCAGCAAGGCCACGTGATTCTGATATGCTTGGAAGGGCGAGTAACTCCTAGTATTTGGGCTTGTGCTTTGGTGAAGTAATGGGTCTGTCCTTTGGTGTGCGGCTGGCTGGTGAATTTCTCTTTGGTGACTGGACTGGAACGAGGCGAGGCGGGACGCGTGGGGTACCCGGCTCTCGAGCTGAGCTTTTGGTATCGAGTGTTGGCTGGGTTGTTGTTTTTGTGATGTGGGACGGGAGTTCCCGTTTGTGAGGCTTTGGGGGGCCTGCGGTTGCCACTGGTGGGAAGTGAAGAATTGGCGGATGGGGTTCGTCGCCATGGAGTGTCTGTCAAAGCAATTTCGAAACATGTACTAGAATGGTCGCTGATTGGGAAACTGTTAGGTGAGCGTGTTTCGCTCAAATTATCTTAGAGAATGATAAAAAAAGGTTCAACAATTCAGAGAGAATTGATTATAGACAAAAGTCTAAGATTACAGTTTGCTTATTTATTATACGATAAGCTATAATGGAACAAGATAAAATGCTAATGTTTACCACCGTTAAATGAAATGCACCATGTACGTTATACAAGGTATTTCCTTCAGAAAGGTAATAAAGGACATGAAAATAAATAAAAGTGGCTTAAATTGTTATATTTTCAAGTTAAAAGTGTCAAAGCAAAGACAGAACACAACATTTTTGCCACTTCCAAAGTTTATTTTTAAACAGTTTTTTAGAAGCTCAAATTAGTTCATTCAAAATATAATATGATGCTACTTCTGTAACATACACCACACAGAAATATTTAAAACACCTATTCCACATGCAATATCGCAGATACTGCGGCTCGACAAAGTGTAAAATGTCTTCCTCCCTATTTATAAACAATTACAATCGTTCTTTTCCATGATCTTTATATGTTCGATACACTGTATCAATCTCCTACAATCTTTGAACAGCATTTCGCAGTGTTCTGAGACTCAGTTGTTGTCTTTTGGAGTAACGATTTCCATAAAAACAAATCATATTAGCACTCCTTATACCATATGCTAATTCTTGATACAAATAACACATTTTGATATAAATAACTTAAATATACACTATAGTTAAAAAGAGCAAGCAATACAACTCAGGGTGACACTTTAGACTGTAGGTTGCATAATGAACATTGTTTATTTTCACGTCCAATATTTACCCTTTTGAAAAAACTGTGTATCTTGAAAACTTTCAAAAATCGATATTTTGTATCAATTCTATGAACTCTAAGAGATGTCCCAAAATCATAACTGATTCCATGATATTTAAATCAATTTCATTTACTTTGCTTACAATTTGGGGACACCGCTTCCCTCTATTTTGTATTCCGACATGCCAAGAATACTAGTATTTGTACGATGTTCAATCATGAACTTGATCTAACCTACATGAGGAAGTGGAACACATTTCGGTTACTACGAACAAGCAATGCTTTAGTTGAGTGCTTTACATAAAGTCGCGACCACAGTGAATTAATTATACTTGAAACAAAACAATAATAGGTGCACACGAATTACCTAGTCAAATTCGAATTATTGATTAATATATTAATGAAAGTTAACAGAAGGCATTCCATCTTTGGTCAATGATTTACTCTTCTAATTTTATTCATTTTGATTAAAACAATAAATCGAATCCGGATCAAACACTGGTGAGAATAAATCATTATCCTTAATTTCATGCTTGAATAAATCAGTAAAAAAAAGAACAAAAAGGCATACAAACCTAAGTGCTGGAGTACCAGTCAATCACATAGACACATCTTCATTCTGTTTTTAAAAAAGGCTACACCATTCACAAAATCAAGCAAATTAAAATATTAGAAGGTAAGTATAGTAATAAAAAAAAATGAGACTAACCATGCAACGTACCTGGACGGCGCCTTACTTGCCACATCTTCAGCTGGTTGAGTAAGTGCTACATACCATTCTCCTACATTTACGTTATTCACAGTCTCGTACTTCTTTATGAAAGCGTGGTTTTTCAGTTTCGTGTACTTAGGCCTCTGTTTCTTATCTTTAGTTAAACTATAATTATAGCGGTCAGTACCAAAATTATTCAAAATGTACTTTTACGTACCAACAAGACACAAAATCTCTAAAATCAGGGCTAAAGTCTTTGTCTTGAGGTAAAGACGGCGGATCCTGTGCTATCACTTTGGTGAGCACTTCAAAATCAGTCTTGCAGTCTGAGTATGGAAACATTCCAGTCGCTAATTCCACTAAGGTTATACCGAGAGACCACACATCGGCCCGGACGTCATAATCCGGGTTCTGGGGGTCTGGTTCTATTCGTTCCGGCTGAAAACGATGAAAATTCGAAAACTGTACAATCTATTATAATAACATTATTAGACGACAACAATTGGCAGGATATATACTTTTACAAGATAGGGTGTCCGTTGTAATTGGAAACTACTCATGTGTGAGTGCTAGACAACACTTTTCCAAATAAATGGTTAATCGCAACAAGTCAGATCTGTGGCCGTCGAGTTTACCAGACGTTAACCCTTGTGATTTATATTTGTTGATATACATGAAAAATTTAGCATCTTAAAAATTAGTAAATGTAATTTATTACTTTTATTTTCTGTCACATTTTCTAGTAGATAGAAATTTCGGAAAACTTCAGGTATTTTCTAAAACGCCATTTTTTTGTTATAAAAATTTAAGTAACTGCATCCAGGGGTTGGATTTTGGTATACATTCACTTTTTAATAGTGAATTAGGGCGAAATAGTCTCTTTATTCATATTTAAATTAGTTACAAGTACAACAAAAACAGTAAAATTTAATTAAATTAGAATTCCCCAAAATACTTGATAACTACAGAAAAAATTAAGAATCACTTTGTTTTAGGAATCGCGTATTTTAGTAATACACAGTAATGAAATGATATCTGTAAAAACAATTTTTTTCAAAATTTCATTCAACAAAACCTGAAAAACTAAGTTATTACTGACCTCTATGTTTTATACAGATTACATACTTTTAAAAAATAATTTATAGCATTAATTACGTCTTAGAATAAGCAGATACTATAGGAAAATATTTAAAATTGGCAACGTTGCGTTAGGTCAACATTAAGTTGAATTGCCGCCAACAGTCAGTGACAGTCTGAAAAAGGGGTTTAAATAATGGTTTGGAAATATTTTTGCCAGCTTAAATACGCATAAATTTTTTTTTAAATCGTATATTCGTGTTACATATACTAATTTTTCCCTATCTTCTCTTAAAATTAATGACATATGACTGAATCACCCTGTATAAAACATATGGTCCCATTCATATTTCGGTACCTCAAAAAACGCCACTAAATTTAATTAGTGTTGTAAAAAGTAAAAAATTAATATAAAAAAAATATTTGAAGACCCATAACTTTTTAAAGCAAAATAGCACTAAAGTAACTTGCTTAAAAAACACCTAAGGGAGCTAAATATTCTTGAAGTTTACATTCTGTTTGACCATTAAAAATTTCTGATTTGAACAAAATAGTAGGTAATACGTATATAATACAACATAATTATGTTGTAATGTCACAATATTACGATATGCACTGTAATGCGAACCAATATGTACACTAGAATACCCAAGTAAAGCAGTACTTACCGCCATATAAGCAGCACAGCCGGCACTCCTGCTTTTAGCCATGGAATCCACGAGTCTTCCACTAATTCCAAAATCACAAAGTTTCACATTACCTTTAGTATCGAGGAGAATATTTGAAGGCTTCACATCTCTGTGTATAACCCCATGTTTGTCTTTCAAGTAAGACAAAGCCTCTACGGTCTAAAAAATTCAATACAATGACTTTGAAAGAGTAATTTCGACAGTTTTTCAACTTACTGCAACTGTGACTTTTCCCAGAACTTCCTCGGGAAGAGGTTGTTTGAATCTCTTTAATAACTTATCGAAGCAAGTATCCATGAGTTCCATACAGATCCAGACCTCAGATTCTGTTATGAAACAGCCTAAGCATTGAACTATGTATTTACAGTCGTGTGACTTGAGTACTACCTCAATGTCCATTATAATTCTCTTATTCTCGTCAGGATTTCCTGAACGTCGCATTTGCTACAAAGGATTTACTTTTAAAGAGAATTAATGATTTTACATACAAAGTATATTAACACACTGAACATTCCACATTCATATTTGTTTTAAATTTAGCAAAATCATTGACCCATTTAAAGCTTTTTATGAATATTGAGTTATTATTTTGAACTGCACACTACAAATTAAGCTAAAATTTCTGCATTATCATAATTTTCCCTGAAAACCTAACTTAAATCATTTTAAATATATATATTTAAACTTGTAACAACTTGTTTCCTTTCATTTGCATAAAATGAGATAAGAAATTATTTGATATTACTGTCAACATATATATCTATTCCCTACTCAATACTTCTCTTTTTAAATTTAATGACAATGAGCATTTATTGAAATATTTAGATCTAAAAATACATTAAAGGAAATATATTTTTATGGCAACAAAAATAATGCAATGCTAAAAGAGTATATATATAATGCTTGTTCCCAATTTACCTTAACTGCTATAATATTTCCACTAGGCTTATGTCTCATTTTAACTACATGACCGCAGGTACCATTTCCTAATTCCTCTAAATCTTCCATATCTTTTATATCAGTTTTATAGAGGACTCCATCTATTTTTAAATCACCACTGATCTTCATTATTTCTTTTAACCTTCTTTCAGTTTCTACATTATCATTTTGTCTAGTTGTGAATAATAACTTATTTGGTCGAGACATTACAGGACTATTTCTATCTATGCTCACTGAGACAAAAATATGATTAAATTAGATTTTAAACAAAAGGATAAAGGAAAAATATAGGAAAAAATGCGGCTACTTACATGATAAATTTGGGCGGCTAGGAGGTAACCCTCCATTACTTGAGCCACTCATTGGTTGGTTTTGGGGGCTCCTTTCTTGATTTAGGCGATCTAACAAATCATTTATCTTTTTTTGGGTATTAGACATTTCCAAATTCACAACCAATGACAGCTAATATAACCTGAAACTTTTGTTACCGAAAAAACAAAAAATCCTGATTTTCTGACATAACTAAAATGGACTACTCAATCTCAATACCAATACAAAATGCTAAATTTCCCTATTTGGAACTGACAGATAAGTTTTGAATTTTAATATACATAATTCCCATTATACATAATTTTCATATATATTTGATACTCTTCTCCACTGAAATGTACGATATGGAATGCCACACCTAGGAGCAGACAAAAGGAGACACATGAAATACTTCATTGGCAGTGTGCTTTCTTTTATCTTGTATCTCGTGTTATTCTTTGCGTATTTTTGTGGGCTATAAGCTATATTCGTGGACAGGATTTGGTACCCTCTCTGCGGGTATGGTAGGATGGAAGAATGTTGGCGTGGATCAATGTGAGAGACTGATACCGGTTGACATTTGACTACCCCCCTAATTAATGAGGTTTTCCAGATTTCCCTCATTCCTGCACTGAATGGTGGTTAGGGTCTACGAACGTAATTCGTTCCTGGATGCAAATGTGGCCTGTTTAATAATAATATGCCGCCCAAGTCTTCGACTTCTGGGCTAATCCTCGTGATTAGAATGAGGGGTAGAGATATTATTATATTATTACATTATATAGCACGAAATAATTCTTCATACCCAGAATTCAATTTCATTTCAATTCACATTCAGCTACGCTCCTACTGCTCCGCTATTACTAGGAGACACAAAACAAATATGGCGCTGATCATGAGTAATCCCAGTCGCGCAGCTTTTAGCGCATTCCAGTCATCATAATATAAAATTACATTTCTGTGCTCTTCTCTTATATATATATATATATACATATATATATATATATATATATATATATATATATATATATATATATATATATATATATATATATATATATATATATGCACTATTTTACACCAATAATATAGTTAGTGTAAATGGTGCACAGAATACTAAATATGATTGATTATCACTGTCTGTCTTATCACGAAATATATGTTACTGATTCTGGTCCCGGATTCCGTTTCTCCATTCAATACATATATTGAAGGAAGCAATTTTGAAATCTTTATTTTAAATGTAAATAAAGGTCACCAGACTATCAAAAATGCGCGATTCGAACGAATTGAGTAAACGAATTCCAGGATCAGAAAATTCAGAAAAAGGGAAAAGAGCAATTCCCTTGACACTAACCAACCTTTGGGGGGGGATAGGAGTACCATTTTCAGATCTTTTTCTCAATAGACAAAATAAAAAATTATACCCTAAAAAGTAGAAGTTATTCCAATTGCAAAATAATGAGTTTAAATGTCGCGTTTGTTATAATTTATAAGTTTTATTTTGTTGTTGCTCTAACAGAGAAAATAGCAGTTCACATTTTACATTATTTTACTTATTGTAAATTGTATGATTTTACTGGATAATTAAAATGTTACGTTTAACCTTACTGGATTAAAGTTGCAGCATTAGATCGAATTATTCGATTAAATCGTATTTAATTTTTAATTGAATGCTCCTTAAAAGAAAAAAACCACAAAACAAAAACATGGGAAAACTGTCAAAGTTGTCAAAAATCAATTTTTGTTGATTTCTGTGAACGATTTTCTATTTCCTACTTCGCGAGATATCAAATATACTTATAATTGTTTTTCTTATAATAAACGTTGTTATAACTCATGATTTAACCGAAATATATAAACCAAAAAAGGAATCCGTTTAATTTAAAGTATGGCACTTTCTTTAAAATGTAACAAATTTCTTAGGTTATCCTCTCTTATAAGGAATTTCTCAAGATATTCTACAAATACTACTTGTGAAAGGGTAATATTGCTACAAATACATTTCCATGCATTAATCTGAGTATACTCTTTAGAAAGGGCTTGTATTGGGTGTTTACTCGAACGAAGAAAATGATGGGATTGAGTTAACACCATCTGCTGAAAAGTACAACAAAAAGACCCAAGGAAGACTCTTACAACAAATCAAGCTGTAAGTATATTGTTAAAATCACCAGAAAAGGTATAACTAAAAATTATTATAATGTGTTATGTAATACTGGTATACCGATACCGAATAGTAAGTAGTACATTTTCATTTAAAACATTAAATATTATATTAAATAAAGATAAATAGAAGAGAAAATAGTTAAAAACAGACTAAAATGATTAAATCTGAATTGATTTTAAATGTAAAACTTTTTAATTACATACAGACAATATTTTTCTACATAATCATGTTGTTTTAAACACTTTCAATATAATTGAACAAGAAAATTGTTTGGAATGACATGGTAGCTAAACAAAAAATAAATAATGTATATATTTGCAATTTATACCTTTTACGTTTTCTAATTTGTTTTTTTTTGCAATTGGTCCTTAATTTTTAAATGTGCCTCATATTTTTAAACAGTTACATATTATAAATATGAATTGTGATTCATTGATTTGTCAATAATCTATAGTTATAATCTAATATTGCTAAATGATATAATTTTTTGTCAATTTTATTATTTATGAAAATACAGTTTTATATAGCTAAGAGAAAAATTAATGCTTGCAGTACTTTATTGGGTTTATATCTTAAACAAAATTGTATTGAATTCTTTATTAGGTAAAGTTTTTTATTGAAGCACTAAAAAATAAAAATAGTAGCATATTACTTTTCTCATATATATATTTTGTTGTATATGTATAGTTTAATGCTGATAACAATGGGCACTGTTCATTACTATTTTTGTTTTTTATTTTTTAACCCGACCTGAAACTTATTTTTATCTTTATGCATTCTTTTATACTTATATTTCCATTATCTGTTTTTAACTAAAATATTGTGTAGTTTTTGTATTCAGTAAAGAAATGTAGAAAATTCTTGTGACATCGTCTGGCAAAAAACTTAAATATGTGTAATTGTTTCAGGTCGGTTGGCTTCTAAAAACCCTTAAAGAGTGCGATATGGCATCCAGTCGGGACGGGCGTAGTAGTTCAGCGTCTTCACACAGTGGATCAAATATACCACCCAATCGTTCTTCTATTCGTACTCCCAAACGACCACGTCCGACAACTGGCGGAGCATACGATGAAAAAAGCACCGACTTCCTTTGTCCCGTCTGTTTCAATTTAATAGAGGAAGCTCACATTACAAAATGCGGTCATACCTACTGTTACAGCTGCATAACCAAGTCCATAGAATCTCAAAAGCGATGCCCAAAATGTAACTCACCTCTTGCTATGGAACAGATATTTCCAAATTTTTTGCTTAACGATTTAATAAAGAAACACAAGCTAAGAATGAATGGTTACGATGCTCTGGGCATAACAAGAGACAGTTCTGGCGAGTTCTCTTCAGCTGCAGATGGTCTGAGAGATTTTGTGGCCAGCGAATCACAAAATTTAACTTTACCCGACGTTAACGTTATGCTGGAAGTCCTAACACAACGGAAACAACTGCTAGAAGCTGAATCCTGTGCAGCTCAGAATAGACTGCTATTAGAATTTTTAAAACATTTACTTAAACAGAAACGGGAGCGACAGGCCCAAATAGCAAAAGAAATTACTATTATAGAATACGATATCGAGGAAGTTAGCAACAAACTACGAGAAGTTCATAGCAAATGCCCCACTTTAGAAGATGTCGAACGCACAGCTGCGGGAGCTTCGGAAACGGACGCGTCTACAGTGAATGCCATGAAAAAGGAAATGATGGAGATTATAGATAATATCGGTACTTCAACGGGTAGACGTGAAGAATCCAGCAGTTTGGAAGGTCCTTCTCGCCCTAATACATCACTCGCGATGCGTAGAAGGCGGATGCACGCGTACTTTGACGATTTCGTGGACTGCTATTTCTCCACACGTTCGAAAGACATATTTTTTGGTAAAGAAGGTTTGGATAAAACCTCCAAACCCGCTCTGGAACCAAATCCAGGCTTGGACCAATTCCGTGAGAGTTTGATAAAGTTTTCCACTTACAACTCTCTTCGAATTTTAGCAACGTTGAACTATTCCAGCGATTTGTTCAATAATTCCACCATCGTCTCCAGCATAGAGTTCGACAAGGATAACGAATTTTTTGCGATAGCAGGGGTGACGAAACGGATAAAGGTTTTTGATTACAGTGGTGTAATTAAGGATGTCGTAAGCATACACTACCCTTGCATCGAAATGGTTTCTAGATCCAAAATATCCTGCGTCAGCTGGAATACGTACCATAAAAGTACTCTAGCTTCTAGCGACTACGAGGGAACAGTAACTATCTGGGATGCTTCTACTGGCCAAAGGACCAAGACGTACCAGGAACACGAGAAACGGTGTTGGAGCGTTGACTTCAACTGTGTGGACACACGTTTAATAGCGTCGGGCTCTGATGATGCCAGAGTAAAACTATATTCGCTCAACGAGGAACATTCCGTGGCCACTTTAGAAGCTAAGGCGAACGTGTGTTGCGTCAAATTCAACCCGCGTAGCTCGTCTCACTTGGCTTTCGGCAGCGCCGATCATTGTGTTCATTACTACGACTTGAGAAACATGAAAGAAGCCGTTGCAATTTTCAAAGGGCACAAAAAGGCGGTTAGTTACGTGAAATTTTTAAATAGTGAGGAAATTGTGTCCGCTTCCACCGATTCGCAGCTGAAAATGTGGAATATAAACACGCCGTACTGTCTCCGGTCCTTTTTGGGGCACATTAATGAAAAGAATTTCGTCGGACTGGCAACCGATGGCGACTATGTGGCTTGTGGGTCAGAAAATAACGCGCTGTACGTGTATTACAAGGGATTGAGTAAAAAGTTATTTAGTTATAAGTTTGAGGCTATCGAAGGCGTTCTAGAACAAGAAAGACGTGAGGATGATATGAACGAGTTTGTATCGGCAGTGTGTTGGAAGCAGAACTCTAATGTCGTGGTGGCAGCAAATAGCCGAGGGATTATAAATATTTTAGAGTTAGTTTAATCGTATGATTCTTGGAAATATTATTTTTGTGATTTAACAATAAGGTTTGTAATATATTTTATCATTATGACAGGTTTTTTAGGTATTTTGCCTGTAAAAGACAATCATTATCTGGAATTTTAAATGGTAATTATTTGATTTATTATTTCATGTTTGTGTTGAGTCGTGCCAAAATAGTTGAGTAACTTTGTTAACAGTTATTTAAAAATTCAAGGGCTTTAAATGAGTAAATATTAAAATTAAATTCCTAATTTTTCTATTATAAATACATAAACGGTTGTGATAATAAAAATAAACTTAAACAAGAATTTGCTACTCAAAAATTTTTCCAAAATTGATACTTTTAAATTAATGGAGAAATTCAAATTAATTTTTATCTTTGCATCTTTTATTTTGTTTCATGACATTCAAGATTTTACAGCAAAATTTCAAAATAATCTACTGAAGAATTTACAATGATTTCAGAGGAATAAACCTGAATATGAATATTACTTTTTTTTTATTTAAAAATGCTCTGCAATTGCAGTGATTCTAAAAATATTACTATAAATGTTTTATGACATTTTAGAAAAGAAACATTCAGCAGTTTCGAATGAGAATACGATATTTTTTTGCAATATATTTGATTTTTTTAATTTTCATTTCTTTATCTTTTGTCCACTTCAAAGACAATGATATTTTTAAATCTAGTATCAGTTTTTACAGCTAAAACGTTCACTGAGTAATTACTCTGTAATATAGCGATACACAAAGTGATAACGGGAAGTTTAGCCAAACTTCATCGATGTATTCTATCGATAAAAATAATTGGGGATTGTTATTTTTTATTTCAGAGCTTAATAAAAAACTGTTATATTAACAAACCCCAAATACTTTCATAGATAAAATATGTCTGTGAAAACTGGCCAAACTTACCGTTGACACTCTGCATATTCAGTATAAAAATTCTCATGCGTAATTTTATTTCTTTAATTTTTCAGTGTTTGTAATATTTTCAGTATCATATATGCTGTCACTACGATTCCAAATGTGCCAAACTAAGGTAATAACAAAATCCTGAAAACGCACAAGTTAGAATAATAGAAATTTGAATATATTGTATCCGAAAGCACTTGATGGACTAACATGTAATTTGTAAATTGCGACTTATTTCATAAAAATAAGTGGTAAAGAAATACATGTTTCAAAACTTAGTTTTGTTAGTATTGATGTTTCAGTATGTTTCCCTAATAGTTGAAAGATTATGGTATGTTTCGATATATGTCTCTTTATTGTATAAGTGTCAGTTATGTAACGAAGTGGTTAATATTTGAAAAATTTATTAGGCAAAAGTTATATTAGTAATTTTTAATGATCTTGTGTCCCTTTATCCTTTTTAGATTTGACGTTACCTTCGAAAATTACCTGTTAGTCTAATAATAGTGTCTATAATGTATATTGGTGTTTAAATATAAGTCCATGTTGTCGTTAACCCCATATTGCTGTAATATGAATACTCATTGCTCATTATGTATATAGTAATGAACAAGCCCAAAATTCCTCGGTCTCCAGAATAAGTATAACAGGCATCTAGGAAATCAGTGCAATGTTTATTACGTATAAGTACAAATGCAAACTTTATTTACGTACGCATAGAGCAGGCTATATTTAAATTTTTTTATTGTACATATTTGGGTGAGGGGTATGGGTTCTTTATTTAATATTTTAAAGTGTTAGTTAAAATTATCTAGTCCCTTGTATTTAAATAAAATTCTGTAAGAATATAGGGTGATTTACGACGCGTTTGAAAGACATTGGAAATTAAATTTCAAATATGTGCGTACAGTGTAGATCACCCTGTATAATTTATTTAATAAAATGCCGAGCCCAAGACAGGTGATACTGTTTAACGTTTATAAGAACTTTAGATTGCAAATGACCAAAACGTGATTCAAAAAATATATAATGTATAATTTAGGACAAGCTTTACATAAGTACTATTCAATAATTATGAAGATAAGATTTATGTTACGCTATGAGAAGTGAAAGAATCGATTATTTTTACGGAATATCAACAATATTTAAAAGTTTAAATAACTGAGGTTGTAACCGGGTTTATCTAAAAAGTGTTCACATATTTGACGAAATGCTTTTTCAAAGTTGTAACATATCAGCGATTTAAACAAATACATATATTTATTTTACAGCGTGAAAAGTTTTAATTAAGCTATTAAAGTGTTAAGTGTTACTTATAGATTCATTGCTTGCTCATTCCATTTTGTATAGTGTTGATAAAATATTAATTTAAGAATTAAAAAATATATATTTGTAGAAATGTTTATGAGCTTATGGAAAGACTTTTAATATTTTGTATAGTTATATAAAAAATGCAGTTACTTTAGAATACATATTAAAAAATATGATTACAGAATAATATACTTTTGTGTTTGGAATTTCACTTTTTTTTTTAAAAAAAAGGAACCACATTTTCGTTGAAAAGATCAAAATAAAAAAATATATTTTTTAGTCTATTGTTAGCAGTTTGCGACTTAACTGTGAGAAAGTGTGGTTTTTACAACTAACAAATCTATACAAATGTTCAAATATTAATATGATATAAATGTTGATGTTTTAGTTAATTTATATAGTTCGCACTATACCTAAAATGATATATAACATATGTGTCGTCCTACATGCAATTTTGTGTCTATAGAGAAAGAACCATCAATTAATCAGTTTAAAACCATATTTTCATTGGTGTGAAGTAGCTGTATATTATAGCAATAAATATTTCCCATTCTCCTAAAAATGTTTGATTTTCTTTCTACCCTCTTGTTCATACAAAGACGATATGTGAACTTTAAGATTATTTTAAATAAACAAAAGAGTTCTCAAAAAAGTTATTTACAAATTTAAGTGCGATACTTTAAATTTTTATTTAAAAAAAGAAATTTATTAATAATCCTGTGTTTAATATGGAAATCATGCCAAACATTTTTGTTCACAGTGCAGGTAATCAAGTTAAGGCTGGAAAAAGCTTTCTATTTTGGGGCATAGATGAAGAATTTCAATCAGTTGCCGTTGTGGGACTTGGGAAAAAAAATCCAGTTCAAGATGATATAGAACTAATTTCGCAAGAAAATGAGTCTGTACGAGTAGCGGCATCAGGTACAAGGTCTTTTCGTAAATTTATAAAAAAAATAAAACACTATTTATTCTACTTACTATTGTTCTTCGGGTTATTAGGTTGTGGTCATAGTCACAGCGTATACATCCCTAGCCTTAGCTAGGAATCTTTGATCTGCTCTTGTTGCGCTTGAACTAAGCTTAGTGAGAGGCAGACCTGCTATCAGATCCCATCGGCCTAGACGTGCATTGATATTAGTTTCTATTGTCGATTCTAAGGCTTATAAAGTCAGAACTACCCCTCAGACGACGGTACTCCTCCGAGACATTCTATAGTAGCATCTGTAACTAATTTCACCTCTCCTCTTATTGACGTGATTCCATAAAAGCTCGTCTACGACCGAGTCTGCAATACCCCGAAAAACCATAGTAGTCAAAACCATAAAATAGTATTTATTAACTAATAAAACACTTCTAACAATTCCAGGATGATAAAACTTGTATGCATACATACATCAAACGTTTTATTTTTTAATTTCAGCTGGATGTAAAGCTTTGGACGCTGCAGGTGTGAAAAACATCTTTGTAGAAAATTTCAGTAACCCTGAGTCTGCCGCCGAGGGAAGTATACTAAGCACGTGGAAATTCCAAGAATACAAAACCAAGAAAGACGTTTTACCTCAAGTTGAGTTATATGACTCAGACGAAGCCAACTGTTCAAGATGGCTCCAGGGCTCCATAAAAGCAGAATCTCAAAACGTTGCCAGAAAATTAGCTGATACTCCTGCCAATCTACTAACACCTACAATATTCTCCAACGAAGTGCAGAATATTTTAGGTTCTTTAGGAGTATCAATACAAATACATGATAAAGAATGGGCTACACAACAAAAAATGTTTTCCTTCCTCAGTGTCGCAAGAGGTTCGATAGAACCTCCAAAGTTCGTTGAAATTACATACAGTAAGGGCAAGCCTGAAGAAGATCCCTTTGTACTAGTAGGGAAAGGAGTAACTTTCGACTCTGGAGGCATAAGCTTGAAACCTTCGGCTAGCATGGACGACATGCGTGCAGATATGGGAGGTGCAGCGGCATGTGTAGGAACTTTATTTGGCCTAGCCAAACTTAACGTCGAAGCTAACATCAAAGTACTCATTCCTATGGTAGAAAACTTGCCTTCGGGAAGTGCTACAAAGCCTGGCGACATTTTCACAGCTAGAAATGGAAAAACTATATGCGTAAATAACACTGATGCCGAAGGAAGACTAATTTTAGCTGACGCTTTGTGCTACGGATCCGAATTTAATCCAAAGTGGGTGTTAGATGTTGCCACATTAACAGGTGCTATCTCGGTCGCGTTAAGCGATGCCGCCACCGGTGTGTTCTCAAATTCAAACAAGTTATACAACGTTTTAGAGAATGCGGGATCTCAGACAGGTGACAGAGTGTGGCGGATGCCTCTTTGGAAGCACTACACAAAGAAAGTAGCAGAAAATACCGCCTATGACCTGAACAACATCAGCAAAGGCAAAGGAGGTGGCAGCTGTACGGCAGCTGCTTTCCTTCGGGAATTCATTCCAGAAAAGTGCGACTGGTTGCATTTAGATATTGCCGGGGTTATGGGTCCAGAAGTCGGCTCACCATATTTAAGCAAAGGCATGACTGGGCGTCCCACTAGGACTTTGATAGAGTTTATCAAGTCCCAAACGAATAGTTGTTAGTAGTTACATGTGTCCTTGAAACTTTTCATTTTTTATAACGTTTAAGAAATACACTTTCTGAGTACACTATTCCTTTATTTTATTTCATATCACAATTTTGAAATTCGGTAACGTTACACGTAAAAAAAATCGAATCAATACAAAAAAGACTGAAAATATTTACATGGTAACAAACGTAACTAAGTAGTTATAGCTTACTATGTGCCCCAATGGTCAATCACAGAATTATACATTATTTCTCAATTTGCTAATACACTAATCATTTAAACTAACACAACTAAACATACCAAGGAATTTATACAATGTTGATCATATTTTGTGTATACCATTAATAGAATTATTTATTGTTGAGACGACATTCTATCAAATTTAATGATGCGTTCATCCTACCTTATATTTCAGGTAGGTATGGCCGTGTTCTTTCGTTCAACATTTTAACTTGATGGATTCTAGCAATGTGTTACTATTGGTCAATTTAATAAATCTTAATATTTCATTGGCCGTACAGCATCCAGTGCATTGAAATGTTGAATAAAAGAACACGGCCTATACTATGAATAGGAATTATTCATTTGTTGAAAATTTTGACATTTTTGTCATTCTGTCATGTACCTTAACCTTATTGTTTTACCTGATGTGCAGAATTAATGTAGGTACGACAAATATGATGAACATTTATATAATTTTTTTATTAAAACTATTATAGAAAGTTGTAAAAGATAAAGATAGAATACTGTAACAACCCAAGATTGTGGAGAGAAAATTAAAATAAGTCTTGATGCATATTAATATTGTTCTGCCAGCAAAAAAATATTGTAACGAGTAATTCACACATCAAAATGGTAAATAATAATTAGTATTGATTTGACAGTCTATCTACTTTTCATTCTTGCCAGAATCAGTTTCGAAATCAAGGAAGGGACATATTATTCGATAATTTGTATGAAACACAAGAAATGAAAATAACCTGTGAAATTTTAAATTATAAATAGGTAAAAATGTGTAGCAATGGTTTAAGTTTTTTCTCTCCACTTTACAATATTTTTTTAACTCGCAATATTATTTTAAAATGATAACTACACAAAGAAACTGTTATTTGCCCACAAAAAATACCTTAGACAGAATACATGTTTTACATAAGTAATGGTAATTGCAATTTTTAGCCGATTTGGTGTAAATGAACTCTTTTTTTAAGTGACCGCTATTGTACTTAAAATTATACACTTAAATTGTATTTTGCATTATTTATTAGTTCATTTACCCATGAAAGAAAGACAGCTAAAGTTGTTGTTGTCCTGAACAACATTTTGATATACAATACTCTTTGTGCAGATTAATATACATATCTTTATATTTAATATCTTTAGAGAGACAATTGTCAAAACGATGTTTTTATGAAATTATTTAAAAATAGTATGAATGTTAAAGAGTAAATCATATTTGCTTAATGAAAATATAATATACAGGAGTACAGGTATCATGAAATTAGGAAAAAATTACTTAGAAGTAAAATTATGCTTATATTTACAATATTATGTCGAAAGAGTAATTTTTGAATAATATTTGCTACACCTACAAATAGGTAAATAATACTATAATGTTTACATTCCTTATAATATAATTATTTGCTATATTTCATGAATTTTCTCAAATAAACAATGCTTACAGTGCAAAAGTAGTAACTTCAGTATACCCAACATAATTTAAAAAGAAAATGCTCAGACATGGTGGTTAATATTGAATTTGCGTACTTTTTTTAAAAAATGAATATATGCACAGGGCATTCTAACTAGAATATATCGAAGATGGCGAGTACCTCATCAAATTTCAAATGTTTTTTTCTGACCAGTCTCAAGATCAAATTTCTGCAATCTTTAGGTACCGAAATTTCGAAAAATAGAACATACAGAATAAAAATAAACATAAAATTAAATTCTTGATGTTCTGTTTATTCATTGTTGCTACTCTAACCACGCATTTGTTGCTATCCATATTTTAACTAATATTTTAAATAACTGTTATAAATAAAAGTGAACAATCTTATTCTGTTCGTTTTACTTCAGTATCTTTACTTGCTATTTGTTAAGCCTTAAATTGTTCAGTTATTAAATGTTTATTTGTTTTTTTAGAAAACACTATTTTAAGAATGTTTAAAGTTTCTTCTAAAATTCTCTCTTCTTAATAAATGTGCAAAACGTCTATTCAACAATAAGTGATTCTACTAATTTCATTTTAAATAATTGGAAATACCCAAAAGAAGTTTAACATTAGTTTGTACTGCCAGCAGATGAACAGATAACTGTTCGAATATTTATTAAGAAGAAATATGAAATAAATCCTTTTTGTATTTATCTTCAAAATAATTTTTGAAAATAGGTAAATTTCAAAAAACTTGCAAATCTACAGTTGCCATTTGGAACTGGAACACCCTGTACACATATTTTTACTTTAAAAAGTGCACAACATAAGTCTAGAAAAAATATAAACTGCCAGTGACATATTGTCGGCGACCGCTAATTCATGGCCAACTCAGAAAGTCCACAATAGTTAAAATTTTCTTTTTATACCAATTTACGTTGGTTGTACTGTAGTGTTATGGTTTGCAAATCTAGGAAGTTTGTCGTACCGTTTTACTGTTGTATTGATGTGTCGTCTATTACATCATGCATGTATTAGTGAAACAGTGTTTTATATGCCGCTTCTCAGTAATAAATTTCTTAAGTAATTGTGTTTTCAGTACTCATTGTTGCTTTTTTTTTGTTAAATTTTTCTTGAGCTAAATTGATCATTTTCATTGTTACAATCTGAAGTTTTGTATACATGGTGCATTGTGTTATTTGCAAATGTCAAATAGACATTCTCACAAGAGATAAAGAGAAAACTAAAAGGTAAAATTGGAATTTTTTTATACAAAAATGTAGGCATATTTATGTCATGCTTTCTTTAAATGACACATAAAATGACAGCAAGTTTTTATTGCACGCAACGTGAACAACATGTCGAGTGCAACAAGCACAAGCACTTTTACATACAATATTTTTTCTACATTCATGCAAAGACCAAAAATTGTTTTATTTAATGTAATTCAGTTGATATTCAAAGGAAACTAATTTTATCTTTAATAAATTGCATTTTCTAGTAATTTTATAATCCAGTACGTAATTAAATATGATTTAAAATAATATAAAATATACAATTGCATAAAATGTAATACAATATCACAGAAATGGAACTAAATATGGCGTTGATTTGAACGTTTATCTTTGTCATGATCACAAAACGCTGTAGTAAAATGATAGATGAATGTAATAAAAATTTTATAGCAATAGTGCAATGACAAATCAGTTTTTTCACTAAATATAGTTCAATAAAGTTCTGTTTTTTGCATAAACGTAGAAAAAAATAATTTATTTCATATTGCAATGCTGCTATCACATTTGCAAAACTGCCAACAGAAAGCAAATAAAATATCCATTTTGGACCCTAGAAGACGCGACACCTCCTTGGTTAGCTATATCATGGAACGACACGGTCTATATTTTTTCGTAAATGATCCTGTATTTAACGTACCAAATTATTTTGAAGCTAGTGACTGGCGCGTATATAAAATACATTTCTTAAATTGTTCTGTTCGCAAAATAAAAATAAACAAAAAGGTCATAACATTATGAGAAGCAACTTGGAAAAATTACATTATTAACATAATTCTAAAAAATACCTAAAAAAATATTTTTTGCAAATGCAGTAAAGTCTCAATAATCCAGGTCAATTAAAACCATGGTAATTACTAAACCATTACATACATACATACATAATGATATACGAAATAAGAATAAGTACTATCAAAAATCCAATTTTTATATTTTTCTTAACATAAAGCAAAAATATATAGTTTGTAGACATCAGGATTAGAAATGCATTGAAAAAAATAATGAATCCCGAGTACTGACATCCGGATTACCGAGCCGTCACTGTATAAGATACTTTAAATTTTGATAAATTTGAAAATACTGACGTTTATAAGGAAAATAAACAATGCTTACACTAACACACTAGACATATAACATCTGAGAGATTCCGCCTCATGTCCCTGTACGGTGGAATGCGGTGCCGCGTTGCTGGGTCTCGAGAACCCAGCCAGGGAGGGGGATTAAGGGGATACATAGTCCGGCAAAGCCCCGCGGCCACGGCCTCTACCTCTGCCCCTTCCTCTACCTCGCCCCCTCCCACGCCCGCGTCACCTACGGCCATCCGTTATCCCTGCAAAATCAGATTTATTTAAAAAATAAAATGTTCAACAGCTTATCAGTTGCAAAATGATTGCATAAAATACGAGAAACAGTTTTTTTTTTTATTGATAGAAACCCATACCACCATCTAGAATTATTCTAATAAGTTCACTGTGCACTTTGTGCCTAAAATTTTGCTCCTCCCAAGCCACTCTTTCTTGCCATTCGACTCAACATCAATTACCGGCATAGCCTGCAGTTCACTGCAATACTCTAATATGTAGTGAAATTGATGTGCTGTAAACTGTGACAATAGTCTCTCATGGATTATACTATTATGTTGATGTTTGTAAAGCTAATATGCAGGAGAGTATCTAATATTTGGTTTGTCAGAATTGTTAAAAAGAGAATTTTTTTATAGAAAAAAAAAAAAATTTATATTACATAAAAGTACATAAATTACTTTTTTAATAGGACACTTTTTTTAGAATTTGTAATTAACTTAATTCAACTCACTACTGATAATTTAAGAAAGCAGTGATGGATATAGGATGATCCACTAACGGTCACTAAAAATGGAACCTCGTATTCTTTGGTCAATTTTAGCATAGGGCGCCACCAGCAGTACTTCGCCTACATCTAAAACTTTATAATTTCTTGCGCCTTGGTATATTAAATTTCCAGTTAAAACATCTTATTCCTCGTCCAAAAATGGTATTAGATGTCCCTTCAAACAGCCGTTTCTGAGATAATCGGATTTAAATGTTTTATTGCACACTGAAACTTCTCGTAGTAACAAATTAATAATGATAAGTACTTTCCTTAGTTACAAAAGAGTAGTGTTAAACAATTCATTCTAATAAACTTATATCTTACATTAACTCAGAAATGACCAATCTGATATTAGTTTATGGTTATTGTCAAGGAAATGGACATCATTTTATTGTTTTATTTGAGCATCGTCGGCTAAATCTCAGCAGGCGTGCTTTATCTAGTCTGTTCCACTGCACGTTTGCAGTGACTCACTGCGCACAGCAGCACATTACAGCTGACATAGTTGGACATAGTCGTCAATTGTTTTCATCAGTAACTTGACGATTCATAGAAATTATGACAAATGTCAAATCAGTTAACTTGTACATTTCTGTTTACCTGTCATTCATAAATTGATACATCCTAAAATAATAAATATTGTGGGTCAAAGTGCAGGAGTAGCAGTCCATTATTAATACGTATATACACAGTTTTATGAAAAATATAAAATATATAGACACAAAAGTTTTGTGTGAAGTATTGGAATGGTATCAATTGTAGCTAAAAAATAAATATATTTTTGCAAACCAAATTAAATAAGTAGGTTCTGTTAAAAGAAAAGCTATTACAGTGTCAGTGTCAAATGTCAAATTCTAACATTTATGGCGTGATGTGTACGTTTCCAAATACTAACATTGGAGTCACCACATTACAGAATTCTAGATTGAAATTGAAAGCTGATTCGACAGACAAGTATTACTAAAACGACACGATTTTGCTCATGATGATTTGAGTAACAAATCTGTAATAGAAAAGCATTATCTTCTTTGTTATAACTGCTCAGGTGTATTAATTTATTTATTGAATAGCTGTTTGACAGCTCCTGACAGCACCCCACAAAAAGCAATTCAGTTGAGGTCAGTAACAAGTAATGTTTTTAATCAGATTCAAGCAGCAATAAATTTCAAACAGATTACATTTTCATTATTATAAAGAAAATACAAAAACAAAAATTTTACAAAACTTATATCTAATTAAAAAATTTGTTAACTCATATAATAATAATAAATAAAATACCTAAACGGATTAATAAAATTTTATACACACTTTTTTCTGCTGCTATAAAAATGTATTTTTATAAATTAATATAACAAACTATTCTAATGTATTAAATTCGGTATCAAATATCACACAATGTTACAACTTTTAATTAATACAAATTTAAATAACTAACACAGCAATAAGTACTGACCAGTAAAAAAAGGTGTTACAACTTGTTGATAACCCTCACAAAGTACAATTCAGTGTTTGTTGACAAGATTTACAGTTCGATCAAAAAAATTACCCAACTTATTAGAATATATCTATAGACGATACCCATACGTTAACTATCGTTCAATGTTTATTATAGTAATGATACCGCTCACTTCACACTTTGCTAATGACTCTGCTTCTAAAGACATATATGACACGTGTATTTTATACTTACCTATGTTACTTGTAGTTTTCTCAAGATAGGCTAAAGGACCCTGTAGGACTCCCCCTGGGCCCTGTTGGGAAAAAGGGCCCCGAGATGCTCCCATACCCTGCTGTTGCATGAATATTGCTTGTTGAGGGGACAACATTCCCGGTCCCACAGCACCGCCACTCAGACCAGGTGCTATCTGAAAATACCGAAAGGTGAAAGACTGAATGTTTTTAATTAAAGATTATTTGAACATAATTCTAACAGTTAACATCAATTTTTTATTGTTTCTTCTATTTTTCACGTTCTTCATTAGACTATTTTACACTTTGCAGCAGCACACAAAGCGTTCTACATCACAGTAGAAAACATCGATAGCTAACGACCTCTATCGTGATTTGGCGATAATGATATGTTGCAAACACGGAATTCCAGGAAACAACTACTCTGCAGGCTAATACCCCGACCAGCATTGAATTACACCTAGAGAACCTGTAACAAACAGCTAAAGTCACTCGTCAACAGTCCACCAGACATATACCAGTTTCGAGCTTAGTATGCCATAGGTGAGGTAACTTTAGCTGTTTTAAATCTGTCTAACCCAACAGTAGGGAGCATGAGTAACGCGAAGTAGCAAAGCTACATCTACCGGGCATTCGCTACTCGGGCTAACAAGCCACAGACATGAAGTGTTCTACATCGCAATGGAAACTATTAAAAAATAGCGACCTCTATTGTGATTCAACGATAATGATACGTTACAAACATGGAATTCTAGGATGCGGGACTTTAGCCCACAGAGTAGTTGTTTCCGGGAATTGCATGTTTGTAACATATGAGGTCACTAGCTTTCAATGCTCTCTACTGCGATGTAGAACGCTTCTTGTCTGTGGCTTGTTAGTCTGGCATTGAGCAGCGAATGGCTGCTCGATGTAGCTTTGCTACTTCGCGTTACTCATGGTCCCTACTGTCGGATTAAACAGACTTAAAACAACTAAGTTTATTCGTCAGTTACCTCACCTATGGCATACTGATGAGAGCTAATAAGCTCAAAACTGGTATATGTCTGGTGTGCTGCTGATGAGTAGCTTTAGCTATTTGCTATAGGTTTTCCAGGTGTAATTCCGTGTTTGCAAAATGATATCCGTATCATTATAGAAAATGTTGATATGAAAGATATTATTTCAAATGACAATTCTAAATATTTACAAGACATTTGTACAAAAATACTCATTTACTTATGTTTGACCAATATCATGTATATATTTGTGAATACCAACCCTCCATTTTTAGACTGCAGCCGAAACGAAAAATAAAACTCAATAAATTTTGGAAAATTTTATTATAATCTGCACACGTTATACATTAGAGAGATTAAATGATAAAAATAATAGATCTGCAACAATTCTTTCAAGGATATAATTTACACTTATTAAAACAGAAAGAAATCCAATAAAGGCACATTTGAGCAAGTAGACAATGTATACATTTAGTACATTTTTTAAGCTACATTGTACATATCACATTTATTTGATCATTCCTCAAAATCAAATAATATTGCCACTTTCTAAAAACCCTGAGAGTTAGTACACAAATATACATACACGAGTGACTAAAAGGGCAGTACTACGGTCTTTTAACAATAAATCAACTTTGCTTATCATGCATGCCAAAAAGTATGCGTTGTTGGGTCCACACCTACATCCGATATTATAAAAAATATATTCTCTATTGCGAAAGCTGGATAGTAAGCCTCTTCCTTTCGTTAAACCTGTTTTAAGATTTTTATCCCATAAATGCAGTTATAAAAATAAATTTAAAATTAAACAAAAGTACCATGTGTTTTAACATTAAAGGTAAGTGAAGATGATCAAACTTGATTAAAAAAATATGTACTGCATACTTTTTGGTAGAGGATTTGTATATAACATTTATAAAAAAAAAGATGGAGATCCATTTCACAGTCACATTAAACCTAATATGAAGAGAACATGTTAGGTATTTACAAGATCAAATGTCTATGCTGATTTATCTATTAATTAAGTTTGTGATTATCAGTTACCTTAATTAGAAAATGTGTACTAAAAATAAATATCTACAAAACAAACATGCTCTCGATGAGATCAACGTCGGTCTACCTGCATCTGTTGCATTTGCTGCTGCATTTGTTGTTGTTGCATCTGTTGCATTTGCAGCTGTTGCTGCTGCTGTTGGAGCTGCTGTTGCATAGCAGGCGACATGCTTGGCATAATCTGATTAGGAGTCTGATTTCCGGGGATATTGGGTAACGGAGAAGGTGGAATAGATCCTCCTCCCGGAGTGGCACTACCCTGAGCTGGACTCTTTGAATAGCTCTGTAGATCAGCTAGCAGATTTTGCCATACAGCAATTTTTTCATAGTGCCTTTTTAGAAGCTCCTCTTTTCTAGCTAACTCTAAGCGTAACTCATTAATATCTTCTTTCACGTTCATTTCAGGTTTTAATGCAGACAGCAGGAACCTTTTTTGTAAAAAAAATGCTTCCATTTGTCTAGCTAAGTCTATGAAACGTAATGTAGTTTGTTCTATCTCGACTTTTATTTCATCCTTATCCGACGTAGGTACTGCTTCCTCTTTGGTAAGCACGTTGAGGCAGTGCTGAAATCGTAGGAAGAGTGTAACAGCTCTTTCAAAGAAAAAAGTTGTACTTACCTGAAAAGCCTCCTCAAATTCATCGACCAAGTTGCCGCTGCTGTTTGTTGGAGTAGCCATAGCGGACACTGGCGGTGAAGCTTCCTTCATTGGAGTCATAGGATCAGTCTTATTTACGTATTACAGAAAATAAAACAAACGTAAATTTACGAATGCAATATTTTTTCACTTTTCTACACTACACATCCATTGCTACTTTCTGACATTTGTGGAATTTATGAATTTATTGATTGACGTATTCAGTCAGACCGTGGTGCCGTGGTATTCACAAATTGTACAAAATCTACCAACCGTTTAAAATCAACTATACCAGACAAATTGCAGTTAAGATCACAAAGCACTAAAAACCATAGGATTGTTCCAACAACAGCAAGAATCGATTCTGAACCTTCCATAACTAGTCAAGCAGTTCTTAATGTAGATACTCTCGGTGAATGCCACGTAAGACGATGATAGTCAAAACATTTCTAGCAGTTCTGGACAGACCTAATACGTGGCATTTTTTTTCGTCCAATGATCTGTGTGTGACATATTTTAGTTAACCGTTTGAATTGTTCTAAATAGTCATCCATTTCCATTTCAATGATGATCCAAAAGCGATCATAGTTCTCTCAAGTTAAAACGAATAATATTTTTAAATTGGATTAAAACGTTTATTATATTTAAGAAAATAAGTTTATTATTTAATTAACAGCTCTGTAACTGCATTATGTGTTAGTTTAGTTTATCTTTTATAAGAATGTAAAGAAAATGTTGACACACAGAGAAAAATATATATTTTCGCTTTGAGTATGTCTTCCCCGATCTACCTACCTATAATACCTCAAAGACAGTCTGTTTACTTTCTTTCTTTTCGTTCGAATTGTTTTCTGATTTTACTAAAACTAAATTAACTTGTAGCATATAAACATTGTACCGTTAAAATCAAGAAATAGTAATCTGATGAACTTTGTATAATCGTCTAATAATATAAATAAAGGCTAACGAGCATTGCAGCAGGATAATATTCAGGTTCATATATATTAATGGTTAATATTTTCCACTTTATTATAAAGAATTATATCGTTAAAATTATATAACTTCATTAGATCAAATCAGATCACTTATGCTATGGATTAGTTAGATTGATAAAAAACGAAAGGGGCCATGAACTACTGTTGACGTTTTCCTTTTTGTAAATTGCTGATTGATCAGATTGGATCAGATCCGATCAATTGCCTATCAATTGCAGATTGCGGTTGTCAGCGGTTTTTGTTTTTCTTTCTCAAAATAAAATTAGGCTGACGTGTAGTGTCTGTCCCAGAATAACACGAAAATGTTGAAATCTATATATTTACCTCTAGTAGCTATTTTAATATTTCCAATACTTTCCGATGCCTTATATTTTCACATTGGTGAAACAGAAAGAAAATGTTTTATAGAAGAAATACCAGATGAAACCAACGTTATAGGTGAGACATATTTTCGTGATGTAGTCCACGCTCCTTTACCAGTCGGCAAAGAATAATCTTTGTTGAACTATAAATGCAGCAAAATATTAACATACATATGGTACTAAATAATGTTCCAATTTATATCACTCCTTAACCTTATACAAACGTATTTACATCAATAATTTATTTTCAGTAAACTATAAGGTAGAATTGTATGATCCTAGAAGTGGAGGATATATGCCATCTTCCACTGGAATTGGCATGCATGTTGAAGTACGAGATCCCGATGATAAAATAATTCTATCGAGAGTTTACAGTGCAGAAGGAAAAATCTCATTCACGTCTCACATACCTGGTGAACATGTTATTTGCATGTATTCTAACAGCACAGCTTGGTTCAGTGGATCACAGTTGAGGGTCCATTTGGATATACAAGTCGGTGAACATGCTATTAACTATGGAGAAGTTGTACAAAAGGAAAAGTTGACCGAATTGCAACTCAGAGTCAGACAGCTTTTGGATCAAGTCGAGCAAATCACTAAAGAACAAAATTATCAAAGGGTAAGCCCTGATTTATACTTTTAACAGTTCTTTTTAAATTCAGAGGTTATAAACTAATGCTGATGTATTGTTTCAGTACCGCGAAGAACGTTTCCGGCAAACTAGTGAAAGTACAAACTCACGAGTGCTGTGGTGGTCTGTGACTCAAACTGCAGTTCTTTTAGTGATGGGAGCTTGGCAGATGAAGCACTTGAAGGGTTTCTTTGAAGCAAAGAAATTGGTGTAACTTTTTCCTCATATTTTAATAGAAGATTCATGCTGACATGTTATCGTTAATCCTTAACAAAATATTTCAGCATGAATTTACCATTAAATTGTTTTCTTAGTTTGTAAATTTATAAATTGTAATTTTTTTTTATAAATAAAGATTATTTATTAATTTCTGTAACAAATATACTATCAATTTTAAACTACCTAATGAAAACAGTATGAAATTATACAAATGTAAACTTTTATATTTTTTAATCAGTAAATCCCATACATTTGTCTAAATACTGCGAAAACACATGGGTATTTGGCTTTGGATAAGGTTTCAATTTTGAAATATCTTTCCTTAAGGCGTCCTTCAACGTAGAACAGGTACTGTAATATACATATCCATCATTTTCAAGCTGCTCTGCTAATTCAGTTTGGTGGTTATCCATCAGATCTTCATTAACTACTACAATTAATGGTTTTCCTTTTTGTAGGACCTCTAAGCAACTACCTGCACCAGCATGACTTATAATGAGGTCACTAGTTTCAACTACTTCCCCAAAATTTTCAAAGTAGGGATCATATTTAAGTGTTAGTTTATCATATATATTTACAGTGATAGAGTTTCCCTTTGATTCAATATTTGGTGCTGGTGATATATTAGGATCAACAGTAATTTTTGAAAAATCTCGTCCTGTTTGTATTTGTATAAAACTGTATCCCTTTGCTATCAAACAATCTACTACTTCTTTAGTAGTGACTGTATCAACCAATTTGGGAAATTTAGTGGTGCCTACAGTTACAAAAGCTTTTTTCATGACAATATGATTTCATTCATTCAAAATATTCATCAAACATATATATTTAGGAATATTCAGCCAATGATTTCTAACCTAAATTTGAAAATCTGACGTTTACGTGATTGATGATGATGTGTAACGTGAACACAGAAAAAAGTATTAAGGATCGTAGAAATGGCGTCAGTGGTCTGTGATCGTGGTTGAAACCATAGGCGTATTCAGACGAGGTCAGCCGCTGAGAAATCCAGGCCAATCAAATACACGCATTTAGCTGAATTCTTACTCTGCGGCTGACCTCGACTGAATATGCCCCATACATATATGGTCGAAACAAACACACCACATAGACAGATACAGAAAATCTAATATGATCACTGAAATGTACGATATGGAATGCGTTTAGTCCATTTACGTATCCAAATAAAGGTACCAACCCTAGGAGCAGACCATATATGTAATACTACTATATTGCGGGTTCCCTCTTGAGAAAGCGTTAGCTGACATCCTATATCTCTATTTCTTATTTCTAGTGCACTTGTTGCTTCTGCGCATGCGCCGATTAAATGTGGCCACGCCCCCATTCTCCTTCGTATTTTTATTTTGATTACAAAACTGTCAAAGTCACAAAACATTTGTTTTATAACCTTATTTTAGTGGATTTTCATACAAAATATAATCTATTTAATTTAGATAATGTTTTATACGTCGCTGATTTTAAATTTGCATATCCCAGTTCAAATTCCACTTTTCTGATAAAATCGTTCTTGCCATCAGGAGCCCTTGAAGCAACTATAATATCTACTAAATTCTTAATATGATGTACAATAACTAAGAATTTAGATCAATTTAGGTAATATATTAGATAGGTATGTTTATAACTGAAAATTATTTTTATTTAAATATATATTTGTTGTAAATTTTTAGCAGACAGATAGACATTTCTAATAAAAAGCTTAAGGTACATCTAAATCTGACATTTGCATCCGTACATATATGTCAAGTATCAGACATAGGTATATCGCTAGTGACTGTTTACATTCTGATAAAAATTGCTATAAATTTGTGTCTAGAAGCTCTAAATTTACAATAAATATTGAATCGTTTACATATTTCTTAAAGACACTTGTGTCATACACATCCAATCATTGTAGGAAGACAATGTTCAGTTGTGAAACGATGAGAATATTGAAACAAAAAAATGTTCCTTGTGCGATTATTGTGAAGATACAGAAAAATAGAATAAAGCATTCACTGTGGATTCAAGAGTGAATTTTGAGATACGAAGAATTAGGTGTTTATAGTCAATTAATGTTATATTTTTAGGGGATGAAGCCAACTCAGTTTGAGAAACTTGTTTGTAAAATTGGTCTAACAAGCAAGCTACCAAACAAGTTTTAATATAATTTGGTATGCCACCAAATGACGCAGAGGGCACTATACCATTTAGTTTGTTAAGATTGTATTTGTCAAATCTTTTTCAAAGTGAATACAAGGCACAGTTTTACTATGTATCTTTTTTCATTTAAGGGTTAGTTGTAGTACGATTGGCAAGCTTGATAATTAATAAAATATAAAAGGGGTGTGAAAGTAATCCAAACAAATTGAGTGAAAAATGTCAAGTGATGTTATGTTAAAAATTTTAATAACTTTATATATTTATTTGCTAAAGATAGTATGGATTGTAAGGGGCTTTGGAGCTCCCAAGAATTAAAATTTGTGTCAAATTATTTCTCAAGTTGATTATGTACCTAATAATTATATTTAATTTCTAAATCAACATATACAGGGCGTTGTATGACATATTGGAAAAATATAAGGTTCCAGAGGTCATTCTGAGTAAAAAAAAGTTATAATATACATGATTACGTGTCAACGTGCTTGTGCTGTTTTCAAATATTTTTGTTTCTATTTGTATTGTCATTTTGTTATTATTATTCCTGACAATTAAACATACTAAAAGTTTAAATAAAATTTGTGTACATGTAAGTACTTATTTCTAAACTTTGAAGGCCAATTCTCATTAGATATGCCAGGCATGGTCCAGTCACAGCCAAATCATCACCATTGGGATCTCTTTATTTACTACAAAACTTTTGTTGAGCCTGGGTCATGATTTGACAGTGACTGAACTGTGCCCGGCACGTCAAGTGAGAATCGGTCTTATAGGTCTATAGCTCGGTAACCATGGAGAATTGACCCCATGCACATATATTTTAAAAATTTTGCTCAGTTTGCACAGTACATCATGCAACACCTTGTATTTATATTTGAAAACTGTTTTGAAAGTATGAGTAAAAACAAAAAAATAAATAGTAAACCTGGCTTTGTGATAAAAATTTACCAAAGCAATATAAATTTTATAGTCATTGTTTTTAATTTGCTATTGACACTACCACAAAAGTAGACGACTAGTCAATTACAGCAATTTCTGTCTTGCAGATCTGAACATGCAAATAATATGTCTAATCGTATAGATGTCGACACGCATCCTGGACACTTAAAATATAGCTCTCTGACAGAAATTTTTCGCTGTTTCCATTAATTGCAATTTCTGTCCGACATAAATTGTGCAATTAATATCAGATGAAAACTTACCTTTATGGATATGATGTTTGTGTTCTTTTTTAAGAGGAACAGTAAATAATATATTATGCAAAGTATATTATATAATGTTGATTGAATAATAATTCATTCAACAATGGTAATCATATACACCAGGCAGGATATAGCAAATTTGTTCTATTTCTTAAAAGTCATAAAGGCATAGCACAAAAACAGATATGTTTTAGCAATACAATCAAGTAGAAATTGAAAAAGTAGACATAATCTTAGAAGACTGTTGTAGTAAGATAATTTATTTATTAGGAGTAATTTTTATTTTATAATAATTGTATACTGTTACCAATAATAGAGATGATCAATTTTCAGAATTCAAAAAATTATTTTTACTGAGTTTAGTCCTCTGACCTGAATGGGTCATTCTATAACACTTGTGGTGCCTTTAATGTTAAATATCTTTCTAGTTTATTATTTAATTGCAATATGTTTTGCGATTAACTGATGAATTTTCAGTTTATGATCAAGACGATTTCATTTTCCAAATTGTTTTGTGTTGTAGTGAAATTGTTAGTAGTTATTGAAAAAGTTGTTAAAGAGGCACTTACTTGTGGTTTATAAATCTGACATTTTCAAGCCAACCACTTTCCTTGTTTTAAAATGGTAAGTGTAGCATTTATTTAAAATAAAATTTTTGGTTTTGAGCCGATTTATTTTGATGAATTGTATTTTAAATTTGTAGTGCTTTAGAACCGTATTTAATTTATTACAAACTAATATGAATATTTGAAAATAACTGAATATAATGTTAGAAACTTGGAATAAAACAGATTTCAAAAGAAAAATTACTAGCCGTATATTACTTAAAGTTGGACAGTAAATAAGCTAACAATAATCGAATGTGCTACTATGTTAGGATCTATATATCGAATGCCGTGTCTTGATCGTTGATTCCGCTATTCCTCCCGATCAAGGGGCTATTGTATTTCCCCTTTCGTCTCTCGAGGTGCCACCAAGTAAGAGTTCCAGCATCCGTCATCATTTTTAACAATAAGTAAGATATTAATATCATTGGTTTTATAAACTTCGCTACCAGGTAAGTCAAAGTAGGGATTCACACAAATATTATTCCGTCCAAAGTTATGAGCCCCTCAAAATCCAGAGGTCATTGCTATCGACATCCCCAGATCTAACAAATTAAGTATTTATTAAAATTATTTATTATATTTAGTACCTTTGTTACTCTATTATAATAGTATAAGTTACAAATTACCTCTTTTACTGGCATAGGTTCTGAGACCTGGCAATGTCTTTCAATGCCTGACATTTTGCAAACGTCAAAATTTGTGGGCAATATAAAAAATTAAACGGACCTTCTTATTCCTACAAATCGAATGATTATGCTCCTAACAAGGTGAAAAATTCAAGATCGTTTAAATTAATTGCATCCTGAAATATTTAATAAATACGCTTCGACATGTCATGTATCATAATACATATAAATATGTATTATTTCATCTATTTCTTGGCATTCTTGCACTGTTGAGCCTATTTTATTAAAAATAAAGTTATTTCTGTAAATATTCGTATCAAACACCATTCTTATAGTTATGTTTTCATATTCAATTCTTAATTTTTTTATAGGTATATTTAACACTCTCTCACTGTTTGTGTAACCAGATTCTAATTAAAACACATTTACTTCCTTGTTTTATATTTCTTTTCATTTCAAAAGATGTTTTACTAAATCAAATAACTATTTACTGTCACTGTTAGAAATAGGTTAGTGTTTTTCTAGGTTAAAAATTCAAAACAAGCCGTTGACGAAGTGGATGGTAGGTGGGCGGTGTCATTTTAGAAGTTTAATTTCATTGGATATGTGAATCGATTCCGCGCATGCGCATTTCTCACAAGTGCATCAGACGAACAAAGAGGGCACAAAGTTCTCGGCTGAATTCGTAGGCCGAAACCCGCAATATAGTAGTATTACATATATGGAGCAGACAAAAGGAGGCACATGAAACTCATCAAAGAGATACTTCATTGGTTATGTATGTTGGTGTGAGAGAGAACCATCTGCACGTACGATATAAATTGTTTTCTTAATTTCCCATTATTTTGTTTGTAAACACCTCATTGGCGTACAGTGTGGTTTCTTCTTTTATCTTATTGTATCTCGTTAGTGTTATTCTTTGTGTATTTTTGTGGGTGTTATTGTTGGAACATGTCATGTTTTATAAGGGCCTGTAAAATTAACCAGCATATAGTACGAAATAATTCTCCATATCCAGAATTGAATTTCATTTCAATTCACAATCAGCTAAGCCCCTACTGCTCCGCCATTGCTAGAGGCACAAAAATGGCGCTGATCATGAATAATCCATTCGCGCAGCTTTTAGAACATTCCAGTCATCATAATATAAAATTACATTTCAGTGAATATGATGGCAGCCGAAGATATTAGAACTACCATGCCTAGAATTTAAACCATTTAAACTACAAAGATTTGTTTTTTTTTTTAATGACCTTTTTTCTTCCAAAGATATCAATGTATCAATGGTAACATTGGTAATTTTTTTCAGCCAATTATCTGTGATTGGTATCCTGTAATTTTTTCCCAAATAGTGCACCAAAACAAGTTAGTCAGATTGGGTTAGATTAAATATGATATATATGATTCATGGCACCAATCAACTCATATTTTAATTAAATCAATAGTTTACTTAGAATATTAAGTGATATTTCAGAAGAAATAGCAGTTTATAAGGGGCGGAGTTTGCATTAATTCTATTTGGGAAAAAAACAACTAATTCAAATTACGTTGTCAAGTTAAAGATGTCGTCACTTCCGCGCATGTACGTTCTTCTTTCTAACAAGACCGTGGCGGCTAGTTGTGCCTCGGTTGCGTTATAATTTTTAAGTGAATATTAAAAATGGTGAGTGAAATATTGTTAATATCGTAGAGCATAAAATCAAAGCGTACATATATTTTCATTAAATATCTTTTTTTAATATTTCAACATTTATAGTTCGAGATGATTGTAGATTTATCATAAACAAATCTGTGGTGGCATGTTGATATGTCAAAAAATATGTAATGCATTTCTTGCTATTTGATAATTTCGTGTTAATACCGTTTTATATACCTTCTTTTATTCAGTATTTGTTATTACTAAATTATTAATTATATTGTATAAAATGTGTTTTTTGTTTTTAGGGTTTTGTGAAAGTTGTGAAGAATAAGCAGTACTTTAAGCGTTACCAAGTTAAATTTAAGAGGCGTCGTCAAGGTAAAACCGATTACTACGCCCGTAAACGTTTAATTGTTCAAGACAAGAACAAATACAATACCCCAAAATACCGTTTGATAGTACGATTCTCAAACCGTAATATCACCTGCCAGATTGCCTATTCTCGTATTGAGGGTGATAAAATCGTTTGTGCTGCTTACTCCCACGAGTTGCCGAAATATGGCATTAAAACAGGACTGACAAACTACGCTGCGGCCTACGCAACCGGTTTGTTATTGGCCCGTCGATTGTTGAAGAAACTAGGTTTGGATACCTTATATGAAGGTACCACTGATGTCACTGGTGACGAATATAACGTTGAAGGTGTAGACAGCGGCCCAGGTGCTTTCAGGTTAGTAAATTATTTTTATACAATATCCCGGGTGATTCATTAATAATGGGACAGAGCGTAACTGTATGACTTCCTTTACATATTCCATCTTTGTCTGCCTCGGGTATTCCATTGCCTGATTCTGTTTGAATGTAAGGGGTTATTCAGCACTTTCTTAGTTCGAAATTTATATTTGTCAGTTATTTTCAGAATATATAATAAATAAGCGCTTCTAGGATACCGATTTCATTTGTTTTTACGTTTAGATATGGTAATTATTTACCACATTGTAAAACTGTCATTTTAACTTAAAAAACTCTTAACCCACCACTCCCCTTTATTTTCGAGGGTGTTAATTATGAATCTGAATTGATTTCTTTAGTTAAGATTTGAGAGTTTTACGCTGTAGTAAATAATTACTTTAGATTTTTTTCTTAGAAAACTGGTGCAAGCTGCATCAAAATCGGACCACTATTGTTATTTTGACCATTTGGCCATTTGACCATTGAAACAATCGATTCCCCTACGTTAATTTGGCTTAATTGCTTAATTTTGAAGTCTAACCTGCCATTAAGCTCTGTCCCATTATTAATGAATCACCTTGTATAAGTTTGTAGTTGTTTTGTAAGTGATATTTTTTGAGATATTTAACTATTAAATGATGAATTTCTGACACATGCGCGTCATCTGATGTGTAATATCGAAGTTTATCGATGGCTCACGGTCATGTTTTATGACCGTGAAATCCGACGATATGCTAAGATTGATCACAAACTTGATTATAAAGTGTCTCTGACATTTCGTGAATTAGTAGAAGTTTTATATTTTCCAAATGCATGGTTGAGTAATATTCCCCTTCGTAGGTGTTATTTGGATGTTGGCCTACAGCGTACCTCTACCGGAGCTCGCGTCTTTGCCGCTATGAAAGGTGCAGTCGATGGTGGTCTGAACATTCCCCATTCCACTAAACGTTTCCCAGGCTACGACAATGAGTCGAAAAACTTCAATGCCGAGGTCCACCGTTCCCATATTTTCGGTAACCACGTTGCCGATTACATGAGGTCCTTGGAAGAGGAAGATCCAGAAGCCTTCAAGAGACAGTTCAGCCAATACATCAAGCTAGGAATCAATGCGGACCAAGTAAGCAAGTTTTTTAACACGTTTCATCGAAACTTCCCACGTCCAATTAAATTACAGTCGTTCAGTTTCCATTAAACTTCTGTGTCGCAATTGGACAACATAAATTCACGCTTTTTTCACATATTCTTAGCAAGTCCGTGTTAAAAATGTGTTGAAAGGGTGATACATTTACAAAGAAAATTAGATATTTTGAATGGAAATTATAATAATTGCTTCTTATAGATTGAAACCATTTACAAGAATGCCCACACCGCTATCAGGGCTAATCCTGAGCATGAGAAGAAGCCAGAGAAGGTTCCAGAGAAACCCAAGAGGTGGAACCGCAGGAAGCTCACTTTGGCAGAACGCAAAGACCGCGTGGCACAGAAGAAGAAGTCCTTCTTGGCCAAGCTGCAAGAGGAAGAAGCTTGAACATATGTCTTTGTATAATAATGTATTATTGTGTATTAATAAATCTACACAATGTGTTTGGTTTTTATTATTGCAATTTTTTATTAGCAGGATCTAATATTGGGCGTATTCAGACGAGGTTAGTCGCTAACTAAAAGCTGCTAGAATTCTAAGGGGCTCTTAATCAGCCGCTTAAACAACACCAAATAGTGTGCAGGTTGTTCTCCGTGGAACTGCGAAAAAATATATGTAACGTAACCTTACATTGTCATACTAAAAAGTCTTATCTTGCACAGAATAATTAATTTGTTAAGTATTCATTAAATGTGTCATAGAATAAAACGCCGAATAACTGTTCTTTATTGATAACGACAGTCAGCCAAATAATTGAAATTGGACCATTATTATAGGTCTTATGGGGGTGGCTGGGTTTCAAGGTCACACTTTATGTACAGTGTTCTAGTATTCCATGTCCATGTTGTACATGTAACTCACATATTTCTTGTTCTTTTCTAAAAAATAAAATATGAGAAAATATTGTTAACTATACAACAAAAATTAAAATTTTCTGTCTACATTGGTAATTTTATCTTAACATTTTTATTTTGATTCTAAGATTCTATAATAGCTTAATGTCAGTGGTTAATTATGGCCACTTATGACTTCAGAGCCTGATTCACAAGCTCCTTGCATATTTTTTGTTGGTTGTCTAGGGATGAGGGCGAATTATTAAAAAAAATATGTAATGGGTAATAAACAAATTTATTTATATTCTATAACAGGCAAATCCAGAGCAAAACATTCATTGAAATTACAAAGCGTAACACTTGGAAAATTGTAAATACTTAGAATAACAACCTCATAAATACGTCAACGTTTCGCTTACGAAGAAAGCGCAAATTTTCTGAGTTTACAAAATTACTCAGCGGCTAACAGCATTTTGTCAGCAACCTTGTCTGAATACGACCATTATAATGCACACACAGAATACAGACACTTAAATTTATTATCTTTTTTCCTGCTTTTTTCTATGCCCAATAGACAATCGATAAAATAGTTTCGGAAATATGTTTCAATTTTGACCCTTATATAAATTACGTTAGTTCATTCATCACATTTTCTTCTTTTGTCGGATGTATATTTGGTTGCCTATTTAAAACCGCAATATTTGATTGGTTATATCCGTTATATTAAAGTTTGTTGCTAGATACTTCCTGGAGGAATAAATATGTTTTGCCATTTTTCGTTCTTACAAAAAAATAAAACTTTTTGAGTAAAATATTCAGGATATTATTGTTTGTATTTCTATACACAATAGTGGACGGTTCATTATTTCAAATTGGATGATAAAATTTATTTTTTTTTATTACTGATTTTTTCTGAAAGTCCACCATTTATATATTAATTTTATAATTCCATACAAAAAATGAGCCCATTTCACTGAATATTAAGATGAAAATTCGAAAAATAGAAATTTACAAGATGGCGTCCCATGAAGAGCATTCTTAATAACTTAATTAAAAAAAAAAGAAAATGATAGTGTTAAAAATTTAAAATGAGAGAAGCAGACATTTTTTGAAGTTGGAAGAGGTTTTTATAGGACGTTACAGTAGGTATCCCGCTAAAATTTGAACGTACCCAACGGTGATCTAGTGCTTTAAGTGACTGAAACGAAAGCAACTACTAAAAGGAAAGAATAAATCACAAAATAATGGTCGCGTTCAGCTCACTGCTCATTACGTCTGAATGCCATCATTTTGATAATTTAAGTGATCACTTGGTTATCAGCTGTCATTGTATGGATCATAAAATAATTTTTATGAATTCTGACACGATGCCTCAAAGTCAATAAGCACAATATTGCTCGCGATAACTGATTGCTCCAGCGTGCTGAACGCGCCCAATTGATCTACTAATATCACGATAACACGGTCTATTATAGACCGAGTACTAATAACCTTGGAAAATTATTCAATGTTAATAATAACTTTTTTTCCGAGCTTAGTCATCTCGGTAGACATCAGATTTGAAAAGTACTATTTTTATAAAATAAGCAATATTAAAACATTGGATAAAACCCAACAGCCGGGCTAAAGGCGATGCGATTTAGCAGTTATGATGAAAATAATGAGCCTCTTATTTCGGTTCAACGAAACGAAAGCAACTCAAAAATTTCCAAAACAAATAAAACCACAGAGTACTAAAACATGGAGGAGCACAAATTCTTTGCTAGAGATAAATTCCAGAAGTAGATGAAGAAGGGTTAACCTAAAACATTTATTTTTAGTGACAAATTAAGGTTATGGCACGTTAATGTATGTTTTAGTCTGTTTTGAATCGTGTGCAAGAAAATGCATGAAATACCGGGTTTTGCAGATGTAAACATCGGTGATGAAGTAAATAATGATGTGGATAATAAGGTTAAACAAAAATCCGCAAAGAAAGGTGGTGGTTTTCAGTCTATGAATTTGAATTACAATGTTTTAAAGGGTATAATAAAAAGAGGCTACAAGCAACCAACGCCTATCCAACGAAAGGTAATTGTAAATATCTGTATTTATTTATAGTAATAATTTCATTTTAGACGATACCACTTATCGCGGAAGGTCGAGATGTTGTGGCTATGGCTAGAACAGGAAGTGGTAAAACAGCAGCGTTTCTTATCCCATTATTTGAAAAACTTAAATTACGAAGTGCTAAAGCAGGTGCAAGAGCACTTATTTTATCTCCAACCAGAGAATTGGCCTTACAGGTATGTAAATCTATTGAAATTTGATGTAATAAATTATGGTCACCTCTTTCTTTTTAGACACTGAAGTTTATAAAAGAGATTGGTCGCTTCATGGGCCTAAAAGCAGCTGTTATTCTTGGTGGTGATTCTATGGACGATCAATTTTCTGCTATTCATGGAAATCCAGATATTATAGTAGCTACTCCTGGTCGGTTTTTACATGTTTGCATTGAAATGGAGCTGAAATTGAACAGTATCGAGTACGTAGTATTTGATGAAGCCGATCGGTTATTTGAAATGGGATTAGGAGAGCAATTGACGGAAATCGTGCAGAAATTACCGGATACCAGGCAAACGGTGTTATTCTCTGCTACATTACCCAAAGTTCTGGTTGAGTTTGCTAAAGCTGGTTTAAGCGACCCAGTCCTAATAAGGTTTGTTTTTATTGCAATATCTCAAAAATTATTAAATATATTCATATTTTTCTAGATTGGATGTTGAATCGAAATTACCGACAGAACTTCAATGTTGGTATTTCACTGTAAGGGCGGAAGAAAAGTTAGCAGCATTGTTGGTACTTTTAAAATCCCACCTAGATCCTAAGCAACAAACCGTTATTTTTGCAGCCACAAAACATCATGTTGAATATTTGCATATGGTATGCACGAAAATTTTGAAATTTATGATATTATTAATTTTCGTTTCAGATTCTAGATCAGGCAGGAATAAGTAATACATATATTTATTCTAATCTTGATCCGTCTGCAAGAAAAATTCATGCTGCGAAATTTAGCACTGGAAAAGTTAAAGTTCTTATCGTAACAGATGTTGCTGCTAGAGGTATAGACATACCTCAGTTGGAAAATGTTATTAACTATAATTTTCCGGCAAAACCTAAATTGTTTGTACATAGAGTAGGTAGGTACATCAAACATTTTATTTAAGTAAGCATCACAGTGATAAATGTTTATGTAGTTCGCTTTTGTAATTTGTATTTTTAGGTCGTTGCGCAAGAGCTGGCAGATCGGGTACAGCTTACTCTTTAATATCTCCTGATGAATACGCCTATTTATTAGATTTACATCTATTTCTGGGCCGTCCGCTCTCCATATCCACTCCGGGAAAAAAAGACGGTGTTGTTGGACGTTTACCACAAACTCTTTTAGAGGAACAGCAAAGTTCTTTGATAACTTTACATGAAAATTATGCAGATTTGGTAAGAATACTGATTCTTTTTGTATGTTAAGACTGCAGTATAGCTAATCTCTGCTTATCCTCATAGTAATCTTTCGTTCGTTGTAAATCCAAAAAAGCATATACCCATATGTGTAATTACTAGTCGCACTATAAACACTTGCTAGACATATTTGTTAAAAATTAGACCTTTCTGCAGCATCATATAACGATATATGCGTTTTTAACAAAGATTTCCCTGTTGCACATTATTATATTCAGTTATTTGCAGCTACAGTAATTATCAGATTGGCTACTAAGACTCCTAAATCGATTCCATGTTAACACTTTATCAGAATAATGCCCGTCGCTTTGTATATGAGAGTGCAGTAATATTTTTTACTTTTCAGGTCAGTATGAGGAAAGTAGCAGAAAACGGATATCAACAGTACATTAGGTCCAGACCTGCGGCATCTGCAGATAGTAATAAGCGAGTAAAAGAACTGCCTTTGTCAACTTGTTCCGTTCATTCGATTTTCAGTAAGTTCGGAGAAATTGCAGAGGACGAAAGAGAGAATTTGCTGGATAAAATGAAGAAGTACAGGCCGCAAGGTGTAAGTATTATCACTATGTAACGCTGAGTTTATTTAATGTTATAACATTTTTAGACGATATTTGAAATCTGTGGAAAAAACAAATCCCAGGAGTATTTGGCGATGAAACAGAAGAGGGCGTTTCATAAACACAAAATAAGCGCTCATCAGCAACAAGTACAAAAAAAACAAGACGAGTTAGAACTATCAGCCCCTAAGGAATCGAATTTGCCAGGCAGTAATAGCGAAGAGATTAACGACGCATTCAAAACCGTCGTGGTGCCCAAGAAGAGAAAGATAGAGGATCTGTACAAAAAGAACAAGAAGCAGAAGCTCAGGGATGAAAATTATATCCCGTACGCGCCGACTGATCAGCACACTGAGGAAGGGTACTATTAAAGCTGTGCTGGTGATGAATTGTTTTCATTTAATAAACAATTTTAGGTTAGCGGTGAATAACTTCCAGAAAGAAGCTTCAAGCGCTCAGTTAGATTTAGTGGGGGATTCCGAGGAGGCACTGAGAATGCAAAGGCAGTTGAAGGTGTGGGATAGAAAGAAAAAGAAAATGGTTGCACTTCCAGTAAGTAACTATAATGATAGTATCTCTATCCCTCATTATAATTACAAGTGGTTTAAATTTTTTTGGAGTATGGGGAATTCTTACATTATTAAGTTTTTGAACATGTTGGTTCAAACAAATGGTTGCATATACAGAGTGACAGTTAATGACTAAGTATAAATATTTTAAGGGAGGAGGAGGTGGCATAGAAAGTTCCTATATAACATTAGCTTTTAAAAACATTGAAAGAGTTTAATATACACATATTTAATGTCTAAAATATCAATAAAATCCATCAATTCTTTTCATTTGGGTTATCCCTATAATGAAAACAATGGAATCACATTTATACTATTATCATTTTTGGGTGTTTTTACAATTTTTTTATACAGTTATTTTGTTGTACGAATATGTAACAACACGTGACAATATCCCCTGGTACGTTGAGCGCCGAGTTTAGAGCACATTAGAAGAGATACACTTTAATGAAAGCCATAGGGAGATAATACCTTGGGTAACCCATTTAAACTTGGATATCGCTAAGTTTGGCAAATGGAGTGTTTGTGCTTTTAATTAAGGGATGAAAATATTATTTGTCAACAAAGGGTTTGTCAAAGTGATTGAGACTTTATATGCATTAGTTAAAAAATATGTTTAATTATAATAATTAGTTATAATTATATTTGCTAAAGTTATGTTTGTACATGTATCTACACCGCAAACCACATGCCTTTCCAGTCTCTTCAACTTGGATAGATAGATTTTTCTTTCAGTTTCATTACTGTTTCACTTCAGTGTCTTTTATGGTAGTAATATGTGTTAACGGGACAATTGACCTGTGAATGAAAACTGGAATTCGATTTGCCATTCGATACATATCGAATCGAATGATGCAATTATATGACTATAGAAATATGAGGTGCGTTCAAGTTCTAAAGTCTCATTTTTTATTTCGGAACTGGGAAGAGACATCTGCTGTTTGGTTTAAAATACGTCCGAACTCGTTATGAATACATGATAGGGATGGCAGCACTGTACGACATACCGACCCTCTAACGGTGACGGCGAGAGTGAGAAGTGTTGTTGACACTTAAAATGGCGACATTTTCGTTACAAGAACAACAAAAATTTATAGGAAGTTCACTGAGATGTGGTGATGGTGAGATGAATGTGAAAAACGTGCTTTCATAGATCAGACAGTTCAAAGGTCGAACGTAGAACCAAAAAGGTCTTGGCCTCATCTATTGTCACAACTGATGAAAAGAAAGTTCCATTCATGCCTTCATCACATGTCAACAGAACGCACACTTCACGTTCATTACACTATTACCACGTTTCAGTGAACTGGCGATAAATTTCATTAGGTGTCGCACTATGTAAGTGAAGAAAATGAATGTGGCCATTTTAAGTGTCAACAACACTTTATTCACCACCACCGTTAGAGGGTATGTGTGTTGTACAGTGCTGCCATCTCTGTGAGGCATTCACAATGAGTTCATACATGTTATATCTCAAACCATAGGTGATCTGCTCCGTTTCGAAATAAAGAATGAGAGACCTAGAACTTGAACACACTTCGTGTGGGTCACTAGACTGCAAAAAACACTCAATTTGAAATGAATTCAGTAATCAGAACCCGGGAGCATTTCTATGACCTGGAATTTCTTGGGTCAAGAATCGGTAACTGTAAAACAAGTTTTAATATTCGTTTATTTCGTAATGGGAAAATTAAAAATAAATTTTAGGACTCCAAGGCTGGAAAAATAAAAACCGAGTCTGGTGCGTGGATTCCAGCCACGTATAAGAGCAACCGTTATGCTCAGTGGAAAGAAAAAACCAAAATCGATCACGATGAAGAGGACGATGACGAAACCCCAGCTCAAAAGGGTATTAGATGGATATTTTGAAACATTTATATGTATTCACTTTCATAAATTAAATTTCAGGTATTCCACACAAAAAGCCTTATACTCATTGGGCCAGGCATAATGAAAAAGTTAAGATAAAGCAAAGGAAATCCGAGATAAAGACGTCAGATCAAATTGTAAAGGCTAGGATTACGGCGGAAAAGAAGAGATCGAAACAGAAAAAGGGAAAGGGTAAAGGGAAAAAATCGAAGAAAAAGTTTTAAGTGTTTTATTTATAATACAAGTCTCTGTTTACAATCCACTGAAGTTTTATTTACAAAGCTCGGGATAAAATCGAAATACTTGATGTGTTATGTAAAGAAAGTAGTTATACGATAATTCAATATTTTTTTAACCTCCTGACAATGTTCACTACTAGTGAAACCAGTTTCTTAACACATTTTTATAGTATCAGAATAAATATTAATGCCAAACATTAACAATAATTATCAAAAGTAAAATATCAGTTTTTAAATGGACACTGGGCTTGAAATGGATTATGAATAACCACCGCTTGAATATGTTTTTTAAGTAACTTTGAATAATAAAGTTTAAGTGAAAGTTTAATTACATACGTTCACATAAAATCATAAGGTGGGGTACTAAATCGTCATTTATATAGATAGATCACACGCGGCTTGGAAATCAGACAGCTGTTTGATGTATGAAAAAATAAAAATTAAACTAAGTATTACAAAACTGGTTACTATTAATATATTATACAGGGTGACCTGCATAACAACTGACAGCAGGTGCATGTAGGGGTGTCTAAAATATTGTAATTTAACCAAACTTACCTATATACAAAACTGCACCCCTGAGGAGTTATTAGGCTCCACAGTGGGGCCTTAAATTTCGAAAAAAAAAAAAATATCTGCGAATCTTTACCATAGAAGAACTCAAGTTAGCAGGTACTTGATTTAGGTAATTACTGTTCATCTTTAACTATGAGTTAATTGAAGGTGCCTATAAGGTGTCCATTGGAGGTGATTTAAAAAAAAGTAAGTAGGTAGTTTTTAAATAAGCGAATATTGTATTACAATGCTGTGCGGTATGAAAAAAATAGTAATTTTTTGAATATTAGTGACTTTGATTATTTTCTAAAAAACACTTAAAATATTATTGCAGTTCCAGTAAATGCAGTTGTTCACACTTTTTTAAAATTTAACAAAAGTAAAAAAATATTAAATAAATTCTACGAAGGATAATATCATTATTTTTAAATTCAGTCAATGGAAAAAAATTTGGTATAATTTTAAGGGCGAGTCACTCCCAACGAATACCTTGTAATACTTCAATTAACTTTAACCTGCTTTAACTCATAGTCGAAGAAGAACAGTAGTAATAAACCTACTACTACTAACTTCTCAGGGGTGCAACATTGTATATAGATAAGTTATATTAAATTCCAATATTTTAGACACCACTACAAGTACCTGCTCTGGGTTGGTTCTTATGCAGGACACTTTGTATAACGTAATAACGTTTCTGTCATTATCACAACCACATTTGGAATATTATGTTCTATTTATTTCTCTCTGGAACCTTTATTTATTTGTTATTTTCAACAGTTAATACAGATTAATTATTTATATGTAGGATGTCTGCTAATTAGAAGTACATAGCAAAGCTTGCACATTCCTTAAGAAAAAAGTTTAAATAATTATTCCTTACGAGTTCAATATGGTCTATCATATCATAGGAAAAAATAGAAAAAATAAAAATTCAGTCGATATCCTTGTTCACAAAAATTCTACCATTTAAAGGAACCACCATATGCTGCAGGTAACGCTATTGGCATAAACTGTGAACGAATTTTATTTTCTCGCCCCAACAAACCCCTGAATTCTTAATTTGGTGTCGTTATCTCGATTTATATTAATATTAGAAAAAAAAAATAGTTGGTAAACCCGTTTGACAGTCTCACTTTAAATACGATACAAAACCTCTACTGGACAATACGATAAACGATACTACTTATAATAAATAAATGAGATGTTCACCAAACTTATAATTAAAAATAAGGACATATAATAGTGTTAATTAAATTTTAACGAACCTTAAAAACAAATTATTTTTTCAATTTCAGCTTAATCATATCTTGCCAAGAAGCACTTTCAACATTTACTGCTCCGTTAGCACAATTGACGGAAACGGTATTATCTTCATTAATGTCCGGTGTCAAAACTACAACATTTCCAAGTCTGTTAATTGTCGATTTTATATTTTCAGCTACATCACAGTCTTTAGCTTGTATTTTGAATTGGACGTAGTCTTGGCAAGCGTCGGCTAGTTTAAGGTTTAAAGCACCGTTTTGGACGTTTATTTCCGAGTCTTTCGTCACTCTTGCCAATTGAATATCAGCGTGACCGTTTTCTATAAGCGCATTGAGATCCCCATCGAAACCAGCTGAAATAAGTGACTGAGTGAGAATAAATTGAAAATGTTTTTTATTTATAGTTACCTAAGTACATATAGCCCTTCTTTAGCAAAATTTTACATGATTTGTGGATATTATGAAGATCAAGATTGCCCTTTTCAACTTCAAATAAACTTTCGTAAGAATATGCAGATTCGACAGAAATATTGCCTTTCTTGGTTTTCAATTTGAGGTTTAAACCTTGTAATCTTCCACTGCTTATAGACTACAATATGAAGATTAATACAAGCATAATAGTAAATAATATCGTGTACTTACACCACTATGAAGTATTTCTGCAGTTATCGTCGAGGCTTGTATAAATTCTTTTAGATGTATGTTGCCAATATCAGTTTTCAGATTTACAGAAGTTCCTTGAAACTTATCGATAAATATATTCCCTTCACTAGAGTTCAGATGCAATTTGTCACCATGGAAGTAGCCAACACTAATATCTTTTTTTGAGTTAACGTAGACATCTGAGAGAATAAAAATTCATTTATTTATCACGAAATAAATTATAAATACTTACTGGCTTTCACTGGTGCTTTAACGCTGCAAAATATATCTTTCGCAATATCATCATCTACTTCTGCATTGTTAAATATTTTTACTTGATTGCCGTTAATATCATGCTCTACATTATGCTCTATGCTTGGATGGACCTGAATTATCAGCTTGTCGAGGTTGTGATACTTGTGGACATTTAGGGGTTTCACTTGCAGATTATAAGGCAAGTTTATATGTACATCGCAAAATGTTGGTACTTCTAATTCTCTTTTGGCTATTGTTACATAATTTCTAAAAACTCTGGGGTGTATACGTTTGACATTGGAAGAAAATCCAAGAAATATTGTGGTTGCCCTTAAAAACAGTAAAATATTAAACAAATCTGAATGTAATGCATACTAATTACATACATTGTTTTATAATATTTATGGAGCCATTAACCGGCGGATTTTTGTCTATAAAGAGACCATGCATCGATACAGGAGGTTAAAATGACTTTTTCATTTACAACATAACCCTATTTTATGTTTTGATTTATTAGAACTATCGTCGTGCAAGCCTAAGATGCATTTTTTCTAGATTTGCGTTTTCCAATGGATCCTTAGATACACAATTTTTGGAAGTGTCGATATTTGACTATTTCATATTTCATGAAAGATTACTTAATCGTCAACTGTCGTAATCTCTGCACACTCAAAACTTGGTACTACTTCTAATTCTCTTTTGGCTATTGTTATATAATTTCTAGGTCTGGGGTGTATGCATTTGACTGGAAGAAAATCGAAGGAATATTTGTGGTTGCACTTAAAAAATTATTGTTTTATCAAACAAATCTGAATATAATGAGTAGTGACATACATTGTTTTATAATTATGGAGCCATTAACCGGCGAATAATTATTTTTATTAATAGAGAAATCATGCATTAAAACGGATTCCGTTTCTCGATTGGTATTGAATGACGCAACTCTGTAATCTTTACTGTAAATGTAAATAAGGCTCACTAGTTCGTCAAAATCATTCGATTGTGTCGAATTAAGAAAACGGAATCCGGTGCCAGGTTAAAATTTATATCTTTTTCATTTAGGTACTATCGACGGATAAATCGCACAACCCTGCTTTCTAGTCTGTTCCTTTGCCCGTTTGCAGTGACTCACCGCGCGTGGCAGCACTACAGCACAAATGACGTAGTCGGACCTAGTCGTCAATTGTTTCATAGAAATTATGTAGGAGTCCATTATTAATACGTATGTACACAGTTTTATGAAAAATGTAAAATATTTAGACACGAAAGCTTTGTGTGAAGTATTGGAACGGTATCAGTGCTACGTATTTTAATGTTTTAAAATAGTAGATAAAAAATACGTACATTTTTGCAAACCAAATCAAATAAGTAGATTCTATTAAAAGATAAGCTATTACAGTGTCAATATCTAACATTTATGGCATGATGTTTATGTTTCCAAATACTGACGTTGGTGCGCCACACTACAGCACATTGCAGAATTGTATATTGAAATTCAGGTGATTCGACAGATAAGTATTACAAAGGCACCCGATTTAGCAGACGATGTTTGTACTATAACCTTATAGTTTGATTTACTAGAACTATCATCGTACAAGCTTAAAATACAATTTTTTTGCGTTTACGTTTTCTAATGGATGCCTAGAAATGAACCTACTGGAAGGCACATCGAACGTTTACTTTATCGTTCCACCAGAGGTCGTTTAATGCAGTCTCGCTATCTCGTATCTGCACATTCAATGCCAAATTATAGTTTTAATTATTTCTAACACAAACGAATTACACTACATCCCTCAAGACAAGTTTTTTTAAATCACAATTTTAGATCGAGGATGTTTTTATTACAATGTGGTTTTTGAATAAAACACATTATGTAACTCATTACGATATATTTACAAAAACTTATAGTATAAAATATTGGCACTAACTAACAGTATGATAATTATAACTGAATAATCTCTATAAATATATTAACTACGTTAGATATATTTCTTCAGTGCTTTAAAATGTGTATGTAAATGGTCGCTATCACACGTACAATTTCAAATTACTGAAATTCATATTAAAATAATTAGTTATAACATCAAAATCTTACATAAAACAATTTTACAACCTGTGGCTAAATTTATGAGACTCTACATTACGTTCAACTCATAACATAAAGGTTGTGGACGAAAAGACAGGAACAAAAGTTAAATCAAGAAGAATAAAAACAATCCCACAGCAGTTCTTGGAAGATTAAAAGTGCAGCAATCGTCGGCTTAAACTTAGGTTTGTCTCTCCACTGTAAAAGGGTAGTCGTAATCTCTGAGTATTTGTTGCATTGTTTTTGCTTTTATTCTAGGGAATTGAAACTGAAACAAAAAATTGTAACTGACGTTGTAATACATGTCGAGTCGGAATCCTTACTGTATCGGCTGACTTAGAAGTCAAGAACTTGGGGTTCACGATAAACGGCACACCGTCCAAAGCATGGGGGATCCCAAGAGTATGAGTTGAATTTTGATGAGGCACTGCTGGCGTTGGGGGCTTCGGCGCCGGTCTGGTCGGCCCAGAGCCGGGATAACCAGGTCTAAGAATCTCGTAATCGTGGTCGGAGTTGCCTAGTGACGGATACATCGGGTTGACTGGGGACATCGGTGATGGTTTCGGAGGTCTAGCTGGAGGAGAAGGAACTGAATTACCATCACGTTTGTTCGCATCTGCATTTCCATCACCACCGTCCTGAACGTTGCCCATTTTGTAGCAAACAGTTACTCCGTTTAACTCGCTGAAATGTACATATATAATAAATAAAACAAAGAAATGTGAAACATTATTGTTAATAAATTAACTACTGTGAATTAACATACTGAATCTTTAAAAAAATATTATAATTTGAAAGTATGAAACGTAGAAAGTATAAAAAAATTACATTAAAAAATTACTACACTATTAATGTAAGCTAACAATTTGTTTTATCGCTTTTTTGTTCCTTGTATTTATTAGCCGGTGAATTATCAGTATTGCAATTAAACTGTGTCAGAATTTCTATTTGATTATTTAAAATCCTTATTTTATCTTTAAGTTCGTCTATAATAATGTCTTTTTGCTGCACTATGTACTGCATTATACTAACATCTATTTGACCACAAGAGTCCATATACTTTTAATAGCTTCAGAGAATGTGCTGTTATTTTCACATCACTCCAAATTTTTCCCTTCACAATTCATAAAAGATCTGTCAATTATTTTCACACCTTTTAACTTTGCACAACTGGGATGGAATGTGTTTTGTTACACTTTATACATTTTAATTCTGCATTTACTTTTGTTTTACACTTTTTACAGACAAAGCTAACTGTCGGTGTACTGCTCGTGGTAGCCATTTTCATAGAACAATTACAGAATAAGACCACGTACCCATTTATTAAATATTAAGAATTATTACATTACAGTATCACACAGTTATGTCAAATCTTAATCTAATATGATATATGTAACCATATTAAAGACAATATTTATTAATAATTGTAGACAGCATATCTAATAACTGTAACACCACAGCTAAAAATGTCTGTAAAACTGTATGAAGCTTGGTTGATGATACAGATTTATCTGGGAGTTAAACGAGGTCCATATTTTGAACTATACCAATTTTTCAATTTAGTTTTAAATCTTCTTCTTGTTTAAAACTAAATTCAAACATTGGTGTAATCAGAAATACAGGGCAATTCACAACTTATTCGAAAAAATTCGGGAATAGATGCGTCAATATCGTAAAAAATATTTGAAATATCCTTATAGTTTCCAAGAAAAAAAAAGTTGTAATATTTTCAACCTTTACATCGCTGGGCTACTGTAGTCCCTAGCGTCATCGGAATACTGAAATCCGATTAAAATTTCTGTGATAGTGTTTATATATTATGTTCGTAGAAACTGGGTAGGACGGGTCCAAACGTGTTTACACGTTGGTTTACAAAATTTTGAATAATTGTAACATCAGGTATGTCATATTATTTTATTAATTAAAACCCCAAATTAATTTGATTAATTAATAATAACAACAGCGGAAAAGCAGTTGAATTTGCCAATATAAAAAAGGGGTTACAGCTTTTATTTTAATTACTTTTCTTGGAAATTTTTTTCTATTTTCTATTGCCGTGGTTGTTGACTGAATGCATTGCCTTACGCAAGGTCAGGTTTTACTGTGGACCATTTTTAAATCATTTTGGAACTGCCATTTTTTGATTTCTTTTACATAACTGTATTTGTAAGAGTCTCCTGTACATTTTTTTGTTCGGGTAAGTTATATTTGATAAATATACCCCAGTTATAGTTAAAAACACGAGGGAAATCTTATTCAGTTTTCAATACGATTTATTTCAGTCAATTGTGTAGAGATTTGTGAAAAAGGACAAGGCAAGAAACTTTACAATAATGTTCCAATAACAGGATAATACCATAAACATTATAAGCAACAAATTTTAATAAAAGATGTTGAAGATTATAGAAGTGTATTCTAAATTAGAACGCTCAAATGCAAAATATAGCAATTTCATTGCTTACGTTCTTCGAATTATTATATAAATCTAATTTTTATATGTTTTGGAAATTGTATAATCGATATAAGATACAAAAAATTATACCCAAATCGTAAAACATCTGAAATTTTTCTATAAACTATTCTAATAGATTATAAATTTTAAAACGCTCAATCAAGACAATCAAGTAATGAAATTTATGGCATATGTAGCAGTTAAGTCAAGCTAACTATCCACCAAGCAGAACACTCGACTTGCCTCATTACGAGATGCAAGTCAGTACTTGACTTAACCGTTTTACATGACCACTTACTTGAGCCATGTAAACTTGCTTTAAAGTATTTAAAGTGGTTATATAAGCTGCATTATCAGACAACTGGCAACAGATTTTTACATTTGTAGGCAATTCAGATATAGTTGCGGCACGAATTCAGACAACTTACGTCACACGAACAAATGAATAATTCATTATATTTTCATCCAAATATATAAGAAACTGCAACTGAGAATAATAAAACTATATACTACACTAAATGTTTGCACTATATATTACAAAAAATTATTGTTTTTAATGTGATAAACAATCGAAAATTATATTGACAATAAAAACAATTGTATTAATGTCAGCCATAATTATAGCAATGCATTATTTATTACTTTTAATACTCTATTATAGCAGTTTAGGTAACAAATTGTCTCGTTTTCTAGCATGTTATTGGACATATGTCGATCACATTGCCCTCTTGGATTCTGACATTCCTAATAGTCTACAAACGTTAAAAATTGTGGCTAATGATATGTATAAATATGTTAAAAAAATAAAGGTCCAAGGAATGCCTGAAGGAGGTCTTACCTCAACAAAATTGTACACACAAATGTGATACTTAGATTTAAAAAATTAAACAAGTCCTAAACTAATTTTAATTATTGCAATTGACTTCCATAATGAAGGTCATATGATTAGTTTTTTATGTTTCTAAGAATATATTTTATGTTATTTAAATAGGATTTCATAGCAGCGGATTCTTTGGTATAAGAAGCAAAACAAGTTTATGATACTTTTCCTGGTCCTGGTACTTTTATCAAACAATAATTTAAATCATGGTTATGGTATGAGCCACAAAAAGATAGTATGTAATAATCTAATAACATAAACCAATAATATCAATATGTAATTTAGTAGAGTGATAAATTGCCCTTATCAGTTGCTATCCGTATGGAAAGGAATAATGTTGACACAAGAGGTAGTAAAATGCCATTATTTAATCCTCTGCGGCTGGTACATTTTTACATTGTAATACATTTCGACAAATTATTAATAAATGATGAAGTTTTTTTTATCGATTTTATGGAGAATATTTCGCATACCTTAATAAATTTGTTGCATAATTTATAGAATTCACTTTAATTTGACTTTTTGTACAGAATTATGTCCTCACCTAAATATATTTTTTTTAACATTAAAAGTATAATAAAGCAAGATATTTCCTTTAGTAAGTCATGTAGATTATTATTAAAGTATTAAGATAATAAATACCTAACGAACAGAAGCATTTAGACATTATCGAATTACGTTTTGGATTGCTTTTAATACTTTCTGAGTAAAATTTCATTGATAAATTATTAAATGTAAATAAGAACAAATATCACTTTGAATGTAAAAGATTATTTTTAATAAGATGATATTAAATTCAGATACATATAATATATTTGTGTATACAAATTATCCATTTGTCGGGATTACTGGATATTTACAATACTTTTAAAGAAATATTCATCATAAGGGAATTTAAAAGAATTTGTCATTTTCAGCTATTTTTTCAATATTTTCGTAAAAAGTGGACGCTAGGTATATACAAACTCACTCTGATATTTTAGCCGCATCATTTACATAGTTATTCTTTTATAAACAGCATCACTGCAACGGAAGTCACTATAAACAAAATCCTCTGTTGTTATGTAACAAGACACATAATAATATATATTTTCAAATAGACATAACTGACAAAATAAAATTATTATTGCAGTACATGTGAAAAAAAATTCTTCTGAGTGCCTATTAACATGTATTGACTGACTCACTGCCGACACATGTGTTACAGTGACATACACAAAAGGTGTACGAATTAAGCGGTTGTATTGTAGTTGTGAAAATTATATATATATTGTGTGTTACTAAAAAAAATTACTGACTGTCATAATATTGGTGGCCAGAGTACTTCTATCTACTAGTAGTTTTGACTTACTAAATCAACTTAAAAATTACTGGTATTTACTGCATGCTTATTTCTTTACTCACATTAGTATTTAAACCTAAAAAAATATATATCTCCATGAAGTTTAAAATTATTAAATTACAGTTTGTTTAAAAAGACAACAGCTTTTTATCAAATAATTTATTAAACCATCACTCTGATTTCTCACAGAAGTATAGATAAGGTTTGCAAAATTAAGCGCAAATAAAATTTGTATTTGATGATGATTTGATAGCTCACATTTGTTCGTGTTCCTTTCAATAAGTTAGTTAGGACTTTCTAAGAAAACTAAAATTTAGTAAAAACAAACATTTGTAAAATGAAAAGAACTAATATATAATTGTATACAGTACAGTACATAATTTAAGAACAGTGAGGTTAAGTTCTACAATGATATAGATATATGGATTTTATATTCCCATGTTTCAAGTTTACTAAGATTATATTATATGTACTAACAATGAAAAAATTTAACTACTATGGGAATATTTTCCTCACATAAAATATGCCTATGTTCAATATATTTACTCTCTGTTAGTATTAAATTTACACTCGTATTTATTAACCCTCTTGAAAATAGATTGCACTTTGAACTACAGTTTACAATTTGCAATGGCTACTGTTTGTTATTAAATACTGTCTTTTATATACAACTCACTTTATCAATTAGTATTTATTAATTAGGATATCAGTAAAATTTTTAAACTATCTAAATTATCTCAGATAAAAAAAATTCAAGCAGTTTTAGAATTTTATCTTTAATTTGGAATTTGTTTGAGGATTACAAAGTGATTTATTATATTCCCATTTTTTCCCAGGTCAAATGTATTACTTACTGTAATATAAAAATATCTTAAATGTCAGTCTAAAAATACATTTTGTATAATTATAAAATGATACAATATTTACAAAGAAAAGTACATATTACCATGCAAAGCAAGACATTAAGCAGCATATGCAGTGAATATTTATTATTAAATATACAAAATTTTCTTTACATATCTTTGTTTGCCTTTGATAAAGTTGTTTACACGCTTCTTTTATTTATTTATTTTTGATAAGTCTTTAATTTTTAACTAATTTTCTATAAATACTTTTAGATATATAATTTTTTTAAATTTAACCCAAAAAAATGCATTTCGTTTATACTACTATTGAAGGTATGTTGGAATGTCACTTACCCTGCAAATGAAAATCCTGCTGGTGCTTTTTTTAGACGGCTACAAATTATGATATCAGTCACAGCTGTCCTTATTTCTCTTTTATTTACTAAACGATAGCAAAACTGCTTCTTCCTCCAAGCCTTTTGTTCGCTATCGGCTGTGCGGCTCAATAAACTAAACCCCTTCGGAGGATTAGCTTTATCTGCTAATACTAAAATTTCTTGCACTACAAAATTGGGCAGTCCTAAAACAGAGAATCGGTTAATATTTATCGATGATTAAATGTTTTTCTCTACATTACCTTCAGTTTTTGATAGACATAAATATCTGGCACCACTACTTTTGAATATTGAGCTTTCTCTTAAGTCAGCATCAGAATCTTGATCATATGTTCTACAGATAGGATAAAATCCTGTTGGACACTTGTCTAAGTTTTCTACAATCTAAAAACAACTTAATTTAAATATAATTTTCCGATATTAATCAATATAAACACTTACATGTATAGCTGTGATAGGTCTATCATCAGGCAAAGAGTTAAGTATCTTATGCTGGACAGACGATTTTAACATTGTAATCAGTCTTATCTGTCTCTTAAAAAAAAGTATAAATGAATCAATTTATTCTGTCGCATTTAAAATGCAGTACCTGTCATGATAACTTTAGCAAGAATATTCAATTTACTATTAATAAACTATTAGTCAGATTTATTACGCCACAGAAGTTTTTAGTACTTGGTACACAATTGCTATTTGCTACTCTTTTGTTGAAAGTAAATACCTACCTTCACTCAGAATGTTGACCTTCACAGGAAATCCGGAAAATCAAATGGAGTGAATCAAAATGAACTAAACATTTTTTGAGTTGGAGTGAGATATGCTTCTGTTATGGGAATAACCAAGTCATCTGTACCTATGTAACATTTATCTCATTGCTAGTAATGATAAGATAATACAGTTACCACTTCAATAAAACCACAAAATAATTATAAAAAGAATTAGTCATTTTAACATAGCCAATCAGAACTGTCTTGTTAATTATACTTAAGGGTAATTCACGAGTACGCCCTAATTGACCCCGTTTTCAAAATAACTGGTTGTTCTATTTATAAACAATTTGTTATTATTATTAAATATTTTAGTTTGAAAATTAATTACTAAGCAATACAACCAAATAAGGCGACTTAAATGTGCAGTCAAAGATAATATTACAAAATGGTTTAAGTAGAAGGATAAAGGATATTGACCTTCCTAAGCGCAGTGGCAACTGCAATATTAAAAATGTGTAGTAATCAGTAATGCGTACAGTACTTAGCTATAGGGCTATAGATGGTGTGAAATGATAAACACGTTTATGTCCATTATGTCTCAAACGGATTATAGGTCCTATATTTGATATAGCAATAAGGTATACATTTGGAAATTCAATTTTAAACAATATAGTATATTTCATAGAACGTTCGTATATTATAAACATCAAAGAATCAGAATTGAATAAATAAAGAAATATATTTTATCATTTAAAAATGAGTGTCGTAAAAAATACAAAAATTGATATTTAGGGAAATGCTATTGGCAATTATGAATATTCTAGAGATTTTCATTCTGTTAAGTTTGTGTATTGGCCTATGGTAATTGGCCATACTGATATTTTACACGTGCTTCATGTTTTCAATTTTAAAGATTTTAAATGGCATGAAAAAGTAAAGAAATACGAATTATTTTTTATATTCGGAAATGGAAGTTGATTCAAAACCTATGGATATCAAAGTTGAACCTAGTACTAGTTCAGCAGGAACCTCATCCAAGTAAAATAACTGATTAATTTTATCTCTTCTTCGAATTTACTTTTTCTAGGTTAGGAGTATGCGAAGTTTGTGCCTTTCACGATGCTAAATACAGTTGTCCAAAATGTGAAGTTAAAACATGCTCTTTAAAATGTAACAAAATACATAAACTTGAGATTGAATGTGACGGTCAACGTAATCGGACTAAATTTATTCCATTAAATAAGTTCACAAATTTAGATCTCTCTAGTGATTATAGATTGTTGGAAGAAATAACTAGGAGCGTAGAGGCGTCAAGGAAGAAATTTGGAAAGAGATGGACACACATTCCTGGGGTAAGACAATTTGAACTAATACAGTTTATTTCTCAACTAAAAAAGATATATTGTAGCCCCTAATGAAACTAAGAAATACTGCTAAATCCAGGAGAGTTACACTGAAATTTTTACCATATAAATTTGCAAGACGCAGAAATAATTCTACTTATTTAAACTATAAAACTAATGTTATTTATTGGCAAATCGATTGGGTGTTTGTCAGTGCAGATAATTTGAAATTAACTGACAAAAACGTACCTGAAATCGCTCCAATCAGTTCTATTCTAAGTAAATATTTATCAAAGCAGAACGATGATTATTTACAGGAAAAGTTACAGTATTATCAGGCTGCAGATATCCCTGGAATAAGAGTGTTATTGAAGGCAGAACAGAAGAAAGGGAAGAAGTTTTATGAATTAGATCCTACTTTAACTTTAATGGAATGTCTAGAAAAGAAATTAATTATAGAATATCCGACAATACATATTATTTTGAAGGATCATCTTCGTGACTATCACATTATAGATTCAGGTGAATTGTGTGATTATTTTAATGGAATATTTTTCAAGTTGTTTATTGCAGATGACGAAGATGATGGGGATGAAGGCCATGTCAAGTCAGGAAATGAAGTTGTCGCAAGTATCGTCAATAATGCGGAAAATGATGAAAGTTTGTACAGGTCGCTCAAAAACTTGCTTTTTGTTTCCGAATATTCCGATGAGGAATTGTCATCCAATGAATAATAGAAGATATTAAGATACACAAAAGTAATTTGAAAAAAAAATCGTTTACTAGATTTAATTTGTGATAAAATATGTTATAGGGAAAGCTAAGGAAAATGTGATTATTTTTGTTTTGATTTTCTTTTATTACGAATATTGTACATTTTTTTTTTATATAAATAAAAAGTATGCGAGCAACCAATTCTTAGTTATTTTATGAAAAACTATAATAGTTCAAATACAATACAACCATATATGGCTCATAAATTGGAGTAAAGAATTAAAACATAGTGTTAAAAATATAACTGTAAATGTTATTATTTATTAGGACAATATACAATAAATTTATATGTGAAGATTGGTACCACTAAGCATATAAACCGCAACTTACTTCTATCACAGGGTATTGTAACTTACACCTTAAATAGCTGTAACAAAAATCATTTTGAATAATTTTCAACCACTTGCATAATTAGATATTCCAGAGGATAAAAATTAAAGTACCCAGAAGTACAGGAAAAATACAAAGACCACTATACCCCCTATTGCTGCCTTAACATACATCGACTTGGTGTTTAAATACGTCGCATCTTTTTTATATTTTTCTGTTAGCATGGAAAGATTCTGCGTCTTGGTATCGAGTTCTAAAAAAAAAATTGATACAAAGGACAATTCAGTTCATAACAATAATTTATTGTATTTATGTTTGGAACTTTTGCCTGTTTTCTTGTTTACACATTTTTAAGCAGTTTATAAGGCGTTTCCAAAATAAGACATTTATGATGCTTTCTAAGATAAAATGGTGATAAATTTTAATCGCATCACAATTTTAATTAGGAATAGGAAATTTATCATAAACATGTGACACAAAATTTCACTGATCTTTATAATAATCTTAAAATTTGTTAAGTTACCTGATAAAACTGTCCCTCTTTGCAAAACATCATCAATATTTTGTACCATGATCCTTTGCACATCGTGTAACTGATTATTGATTGTATTTAAATTCCTTCTCGATCTTGAATCTGTAAACGACTTTTTTGCTTTTTGGATATATGTATCGAATTCAATGAAGGTATAAGGTCTTGTAACTGTGTTTACTCGTTTACCATACTGTGCGTGAAATTCTTGGGCTATATCTTCTAAGTATGAATAAGCTAATCTCTTTGAGTAAGCTTTCTCACATAATACTAAATAGCAAACTTCATATTCGATTAAATAACTACAATAATAATTTCATTATAAAACATGGGAAATCGGAGCAATGAATGTGACATACTGAAACAAATATGGTCCAGTTTCGATTGTACATCTAGGGGGAGATTGAGGTCCTAATTTCCTAAATAGCATTTTTGCTTGGTTTTGGTAGTCTAAAATACTTCTGCCAGACTGAAAAATGAATGAGTAATGAATAATTATTGGCACAATTTGAAAAAATCACAAACCTGTTCATCTTCCTGCATACTTGCTGCAAGTGGTAGGCCATCTGCCACTCGGGCAATCATTGTCATTAAAACCATGATAACTAATTAATATATTTTCAATTTTTAAAATTAATAAAAATGTATGTTTTTTTCACAACTCAAAGAGGTTATTATTTACACGTCATGATACACACGTCAGTGAAATAGACATGACAATTACGACATAACAGATATTACAGTTTTCTATATTATTGGGCGTCTAAGGAATCACAACGGAACAAAAATTATACACTGACTATGAACTTTCAAGATGATATGATGAACTGAGATATGTAACCTTGGTTTAAGATACATATTTCTACTAAAAAGATCCCTGCACCTTGGTTAAAGCTATTCTTCTGTAGTTTGTGGTTAAAGGTTAAAGAATTTTCAGATAGGTGTAGTTTATATACAGTTATCATACAGGGTGTTAACTATAAGTTTGGTCAAACTTCACTGACATAATTCTATCGATAAAAATCATGTCGCCTTGATAAAGTACAGCTAATTACCCGTATTGCCCTCTTTTCGCACTTGAAATCAGGTGAAGTTCAAAATTTCCAACTTCATTAACTATCCAGCAGAGGAATAATTGTACACATAACATAACCAGTAATAATAAAAACAACTTTATAAAATATTTATTTCATAAAAATTAAATTGGAGGTGGGGATGTTGCCAGCAACACTACATTGTTCTCTGAAGCTGGCTTAGAGTCTTTTCACACGGGCCACTCAGCAGCGCTGCACAGCAGTAGTGGGCGACGCATTTTGCAGACGATAGTAGAACTGCGCATAATGAAAGGTACTATACTCGCGTCAAGAATTCAGACGTCTTACGTCACGGATAACGTTACACATTTGTTTTTATTGTCAACGTAATTTTCAACATTTGGTTGCGTTAAAAACAATCATTTTTTGCAATTTAGTGCAATATATAATGCAAATTTTTAGTGTAGTATATACTTTTATTACTATCAGTTGCAGTTTCTAAAATATTTTGATGAAAATATAATGAATTATTCATTTGTTCGTATGACGTAAGTCGTCTGAATTCTTGTCGCGAGTATACCTCTGACCTCATACCAAATTCCATTAAAATGGCTTTAGAGGTTTGGTACTAAATTTAAAAAGCCCTGTAAATTAAAAAAAAATACAATGCAGGAGAACAAAAAGTAAGGGTCAAATAATTTATCACGTAGATTATGTATTCGATTATTTTCCTAGTATCACCCTGTATTATGTTCTACGTACAGAGTGTCTCTAAAATATCTGCACAACGTTATAGTACGACTCAAATAAGTCCAAAAATTGATCATAACGGAGCTACGGGGTGTTAAAGTTGAAATAATAAATAGCATTTTCTTTAACGTATCTTTCGATTACTTCGAAGTAATTTTGTGAAATGTAGTATCCGGGGGTGTTTTGGGACGAAAAATTCGAACTTAACGACGATTTCGTTGTATCTTCTAGAGGGTGCCACAAGCAACCATTAAAACGCATTTATAAACTGCCAAAACTTTTTGCGCCACGGTGTATTTCACTTTATGCTAAAACAAATTTTTCTGCTTAAAACAGGTATACTTTACTAATATCTCTAATCTAAAGCCAACCGTGTTCAATAAATAAATTTAAATTTCTAAATGCATACAAAAATTTGTTTAAAAATTATTTTTAACTCCACTACTGCTAAACGAAACATATACTATTAGGAACAATTATTGTTTATTAGCAAGAAATATGTGTTTAAAGGAAACAGTGCAATTATAATTTTAAAATTCGTTTATTTAACAAATTTACTGCAAACAGTGTAAAAAACATATACAGGGTGTCCCATAATTAATGTGCAATACTTTAGCAGTAGATTCTACGATCAAAAATAATATATTCTTTTCTATAAATAGGGGTAGAAAAGGCTGTGTCTCCTGACTGGGGTCTGAAGACACCATGTTTTTCAAAATATTTCCAAAACTAGTTAACGCATAGCTATGAATTTTGGTATGTAGGACTCGTTAAATGTTTTAATAAACTACATATAAACTATTTAAAAATGTTAGTCAGGGATGTTTCAGGCACGGGTAAAATGCGCCTTCCATATCTTATAAGAAAACAACTCACTTGGCGCCTATTTAATGCAGATATTTTGCTACGATTAATGGATTTTTACTAATAGTAGCAAAGTAATTCTCTCAGTGTAACGAGTGTTCTACATACCAAAATTCATAATTATGTGTTAACTCATTTTGTCTCATGAGGCCTCTTTCAGGGGAGCACAGCCTCCTTAGGAAGCATTTTCGACCCCTATTTATAGAACAAAAAACTTACTTTTGATCGTAAAATCTACTGCTAAAGTATTACACATTAATTATGGGACACCCTGTATACTTTCCAAAAACAATCTATTAGTCAATCTAACACAATCTAAACAATGTAACCAATCTAAAAATTGCTTCTAATGGTAAATGTTTAATCGTTTATCAATGGAGGAGAAAATAGTTTTTTTCTCACCCTGTATTGTATTCCATTGGCACTTGAGTATACATATAGGGTTTTGATTTACTCCTGTACATTTAAATTACAATTTCGTTCGGCTAATGCGAAATATGAAAATTGTGTCAGTGTTGCCCCATGATAGGTTATTAAATATCAAAGACTTTCTCGTCAAAAAGTAATCATTTTTCATCGAACTGGATAAAAATTTAAATTAACTTTAAACAGCGTCGCAGTAAAAATTACCCCCATTTGAAAACGATACGCTTTGGACTGGCGGTGAGCGGCTGAGCGCTAATTTAAAATCTTTTTAAGCCAATCAAATCTCCTTTCACATAAAAAGCTGTATGGTTTTGCGGCGCACACACAAGGGGATGAAAAAAATATTACGAGATAATGACAGCGTTATATTTGTCTTTTTAAAACTGCTGCTCACATTAATCGAAGTCTATTTTTAGGAAAATATCCTCTACGGGATTTTCAGTCTAACTTTGCCAAGCGAAAGGAAATGCATACAAGCTGCTTTCTGCTAGGGTTTGTTGGACAGTTACGCTAAATTTCAAACGCTTGTAAGCAAACCAAGCTGAAAATATTTTCGCTAGGTAACTTCCGCTTTATCCAAGCAGATGATCTGTGCCTGTGTTGGAAATTTTGGTATAGATAATGAAATTTGAATTGAGATAATAAATTTACACACAAACATAAAATTACTACTTAAAAATCGCGCACATTATGCCTGCATGGACCAGCACGGACCTGCAAAGCCTGCTGATAAAGGTTCCCATGTTATTTAATGAAGCATCGCACATTAACCCAACACCTGCATGAACCGTCACCTGCAACGACAATCACTGCAGATCGTGTCGGTGGCCGCACTCCTCCAACGTAAGTTCTGTTCCCACAAAAGTCAGGGATTGGTTGAAACTAATCCCTGACTGATTGACAGATTGAAATCTGTTAGAAATATTCGACCAGTTAAGTTGTGAATGTGCCGCTGAACTGAAGGAGACCCTCTTTCGTCAGATGGCATTGCTTTGTGAAATTACGTGTTTTCATACTGTAGCTGACGACGATTCAAGAGCTCGAACATTTTGTGATATTCGGAAATCCTGAAAAACATTTTGAATTCTCTACAGTCCAGAAAAAAAAAAGATGAAATCTGCCATACAACTTTCTCTTTTTATTACTAGAGTGAACCCAAAACTTTCTCATTTTCCTGGCTTCTTCCCTCTCTTCCTCTTCATATAACATCGTTAAAATAAAAATTTCTTCTTCAGAACTACACTCAACTATTACAACTTCAAAATGTCTGACACACACATAACTTGCACAAAACGTTGCTGGTCCGTGCTGGAGTGTGCGAAACCGTGCAGGTTCGCACTGTGCTGGTCGTTGCTGGTCCGTGTAGGCATAATGTGCACGATCCTTTAGTTGCTGATTTTTAATTGTCAAAAACTAGCCGTCTTAGCTTGATCTACACGTAATCGTAATGTCTTGTCGTCAGTCTTACCATCAGTCTTGCATGATTAAGTGAGATTTGTCAAATAAAATGTTATGGTAGACGACAAATTGGACGTTTTGCATGAATTGAATGAGGTTTGACAAACTCGTAAAAAAACGGACGGGCTGAAGCTTTTGTACAAGCAAGACTATAGACAAGTCAATACATGTGGACATGAGTCAGTCTTTCTGTCAAATTTCACTCCCCTGTTAATTTGTTCTTAGCCACACTGGAGGTTGCAACTGGTAAATCTGGTACTTGTAGTGGTTAAATAAAATGGCATCAGACTTGCTACATTGGTCGCACGACTTTTCACGGAGTTTATAGAGTTGTAGCAAAGTTTCCTTACATCTGACAAGTGAAATTAAAGGGGGTCAAAAGGTGTTAATTGTATTGGTCAGTTTTTCCAGATCTTGAAATACTAACGACAATAATGCGTATTTTCAGTACAAACATTGTTTTGTCAAATCTGTTACGTTTTTCATTTTTATTTTGTCCATTATTAATTCTAGAGTTGTTGCTTTAGTGCGCTTTATAAGTTAAGAAGGTAACTTAATTGAAAAATAATCATTTATTAGGCGCTCAGTAATTACATTCAGTGGATTGCATTTCGCTTACGGGAGGAATGAAGTTTAATGTTGTGAATTTCATAGCTATTAATGTCTCGGGTTATGATTGAGTGACATGTACCTGATTGATGAGCCAACCTTCAGTAATTATACTCACATTATTAACTATTAATGCCCAATCCAATGTGAACGTGCACGCTGCTGGCTTCTCTAGGAGACCCTCTGTCCTAGAAATATTAGATTCATTTATGTGGAAAATGAACCACAGAGTGCAGGCTGCTTTGAGTGTTACCTATGACCTATGTCTATAACAGGTTGCTAACATGTTTTACGGCGAAAGCGAGAACAAAAACCTTCGTTTAATGTTAAATTCTTGCGATAGGTATAAACAAAAATGCAATGGTAACAACGTTTTCTAAAGGCTTTGATGTTGTGATAATTATTAACAGTCATCCACATCTGTCCTCTAAAACCCATATTAATACCACAGTGCTAACAATACCAATCCAAACATTTAAAGAAAATTTCTGTTGAAAATTAGTTCGACGACTAGCGTGGGAACTTTTTTTTAACGCTTGAATTAGTTGCAAGTGATGGGGGATGACATTGATTTTCAATTGAAATTTTCCACACATTTGAGACGTATCAACTTCCTTGCAGATTACGCGGTGTAAAACAAACTACATCTATCGGCCATTCGTTACTCCATGCCGGACTGAAAATGAACGATTCCAGGTACCTACACATATGCTAAATGTAGCTACATTTATTGCGGTAGTGCAACGCGAGATTAACACGGGAAATTGGCAACCAATTGTGAAAGAGATGAAGGTGTAGCTGAAGAACACATTTTAAAAACTGTTGAAGGGAATCGATGTACAAGAAATGTCCCAATCAACGGTGTGGTGCATCATACACGTTACACGTGGCTCAATTATATCCGTGCCATGTTCAGTGTGTCCATCAAACATTAATACCAAGGTATTATCTCTTACGAATTAGATTTTGTGAATGGTTTTTCTGCAACAAAATGTTCAGTCCTCCCAGATTTACGGCAGACATGTCAGTCACAGACAGCTATTTTTACAAGAAATGGGATGTGTAATATTCATAATATGAGTATTAATATTAGGCATTTTGAAAATCCCCACGCGATTCAACGAGACCATTCATCGAATGGATGGGGTTCATTTTTTATTACCCTATATTACTTATGTGTAAACCTTATAAAAAAGGAAGCACATACGACTCTTCTTAGATACGTCATTTCAGTTTTGAAAAGTCGTTTTAGGAAAAAAATGTTATTTAGTTTTATTTTTGCTTGCAAGTTTCAGTCAACAATACCGTTATATACTTATTGTATATTATATTTATTAAAAAGTGGAATAAAAATAATCCAGAATCCACATTTTCCTATAAGAATTCTGCTACAAATTAATTCCTCTGAAGGCAGATGCACACCCCAATTAGTGGTTCACTACCTGTTCCCATTGTGCTCTGTACAATAGTGACTCCTTTGTGAAGTTAATTGGGTATTAAGAATCTTATTCTTACACATACACCGCGACCTTAATTGACAATTTGATTATTAGCTTGTCTGGCAGATCTGGACGGTTAAGGTTTCGTGAATAATTTTCAAAATTAGAGTGCCACGGATGAATTTGACTTCTGTTCGAAAAGATGTTCATTAGGTGAGACCTTTTATAGGTAAATAAAAAGTTCATCTTCTGTATACTTAAGTGAAATCTGTTGGTTTTATCATCCTGCTTATCCTGTTGATGAAGTCGTTTATAGCAGTTTGATGGAACATCGTAAATAGTTTGAATATAAAGTCTAGACTAGAATATTAATGAAAAATCTAATTATCTAATGAGTACATCACGTACTAACACAGTTCTGGCTAATTATCAAATTTCCAGTAAACTGTTACAGCTACAATGGATTTGGTAAAAAATATACAATGGACCTTTTTCGTGTGCTCATTAGTAGTTCTTTGAAGCCACGGTTTTTCTTTCTTTAAGATATTAATTTGTTGCTCCTCATGAAAGGTTCAATTAATACTGCGGCAAACTCACAAAAAGGACTTTTAAGCGGTGTTAAAGACTTGGGAAAATTAATATTCTTGTTTTAATAATTAAACTTCATTCTATGATTGATCGTGCAGACATATAAGTAGATTTTAAAAATTGTATGATCAGAAGATCAATTTTATAGGTTATTGCACATGTACTAAAAGACGAAAGAAAAAATAAGTGGCAAACGTATATCCTAATATCACTCGTTTGAGTGTAAGATATAATATTAGAAAATCAAATTTTGATGTAATTTTTTAAAAGCGCAACAAATTCATCAAAATCTTACACAGATACATTTTTAAAGGTGCCGAACCAACACCACCTAGCTGTATTGGCCAAACACGCTTGTGTTATAAGTTTTTCTACAAAAAGTAGAGGACGCTAGTTGGTAGTATTTTCCCTTTCACTCACATTTCATTTACAACTTTTTTATTATAATTAGTTTTTTTCCATTTCAAATTAAGTAGTATTATGTAAAACTTGACATTTACACAAAAAAAATTGTTAATAAATGCACCGTTTTCGAGAATAAAACTAGTAAAATCAGCCAGATGATTTCCGTTACTATTATGTAGTAGAGCCTAACAATAAACTTAGAAAGCAGAATAAAATCTTAAGAAGTTTGCACTAAAAAAAAACAAATTACTATTCAAATAAGAGAATAGATAATAAACCACATATCGTAATCTCTTTTATACAAAATAATGAAAATCAGTGAAAAAGTGTGGAGTGTGACACATGGATACTTAAAAAAATCGACATATACAGGGTGTAACTTTAAATGGAGGCCCTTTTGAGGGGTAGTTGTACCTGTTCCGTAAATTGTTAATATAATTTTTTTTAAACAAATAAATAGTCGAGTTATAATTAATTTTTTAAACTGTACCCAAATTACTATCCACGCCGCCACTGAACAACGTCCGAGTTTCACTGCAGGACCATGTTTACAGTGTTGCCAATATACTGCTTTTTTATGACATATTTTTTATGTCAATACTGACGAAAAATGTATTATTCTGTATAAGTATAACCTTAAAGTTGTGTTTTCATTACCAAGTGTGTGTGATATGGAAAAAACATGTATACGAATTAAGAAAGAGCTAAGGTATGGTTAAAGCTTTCCTTTTATCAAAAGAAAACGGAACATACAAAAATGTTTACAACATTGGTTCAATATTTCAGAGACTATGGAACTTGTGCGCCAATTTTGAACCAGAACAAACTCAGAAAGTAAAAATCTGGCACCAAACATTTAAAACGCCGTAGAAGAGGACTCTAGTTACGTAAGTAAAAAGGATTTTGTATTAATTTATTATAGAATTTTCTTGTTTTATATTGTATTATACATAAAAGAATATTTGTTTTTGTTTATACAGGGTGTCCAGAAACTCTCCTGACAAACGAAGACCGGAGATTCCTCAGATAATTTAAAACAATTTAATCCAATTCACCTAGTCCAAAAATGCTTCCTAAGGGATCTAGAGCTCTTTGAAGATGGCGCCTTGTAAATAGTTTTATTTAAATACCTCCAGAACGCTTCTACTTAGAAAAACAAAAACTGGTACGCTTGTTTAGCCTTCAGAGATGAATCGATTCCATCATTTGTGAATTTCTAGTACCGGTCATAGGCGTCCGTTTTGGGTAGGTCAACGGTTATTTTAACGCATAACTTCTTTGTATTTAACTTTTAAGCATTTGTGACACTAGATTATTAAATTTTCAGTTATACTAGTATCTACTAAAAGGTACTCTTACTTTAAGTTATTAGGATACACCGTTTTCTAGAAAAATTGATTTGATAATTTTCCGTTTTTTCGTCATTAAAGTTCAATTTATATTTTTTGCACTAGTTGGCTCTGAACTGCCAACAAAAGTAAAACATACGTTTTTCATTGTCAAATTGTTGTCAGTTCGCGAAGTTTACCTTTCAATTTTTTACTTTGTGGAATTCAAACACAACGATTTCAATTTTTTTTTAAATGATTTTTACTAACGAGGAATACGCCGATATGCATTTACTTTATGGCGAAATGAGGTGTAACGCTCGAGCAGCGCAACGTAGATACGCTGATAAATTTCCCAATCGTGAGCATCCCACTCACTCAACATTTACAGCTCTTCATCAACGAATAAGAGAAACAGGTTCAGTGGTCCCAAAAAATAATGAAACAGGGAGACATAATGATGTAACAGCAGAACATGATGTTATTTTAATGGAAGTTCATGAAAATCCAGAAATTAGCGTTCGAAGACTATCTGCCATGTACCCCACAATTTCAAAATCTTCCGTAGGAAATATCTTACACAAAGAAAATTTATATCCATTTCATTTTACAAAGGTGCAAGCACTGCTAGAAGGAGATTTTCCTGCTCGTGTAGAATTCACTAGATGGTTACAAAACCAGAAAAATCAAGATGAAGATTTTTTCAGATACATTTTGTTTGGTGACGAAGCTACATTCACAAAAAATGGAATTTTTAATGTACATAATGCACATTATTATTCGTACGTTGGTGACAATCCACACGTTGTTCAACAATTTAAGCATCAGCATAGGTTGAAGATTAACATCTGGATAGGAGTAGTTGACGATTATCTGCTTGGACCTATGGAATTGCCTGCTCGTTTAAATGGTGCTGATTATTTACTTTTCCTGCAAAATATTTTACCTGATTTGTTAGATACAAAATCGTGCACAACTCTGGCGAAGGATACAAGATGCTTGCAACAAATTTAGAAATAACTTTGGAATTTTTGCAAGAATTCGGCGTTCTCTAAGCAAAAGGGTAAATTTATGGATAGAGACTAATGGTCATCACATCGAGCATCTTTTGTAACTATCTACCTTCGATACTTTTTTTTGTTACTTTCGTTCCATTGTAATAAGTACTTTGTTTTTAAAAATCTTTAACTAAAATTTTTAAACTTTAATGACGAAAAAACGAAAAATTTTCAAATCCATTTTTCTAGAAAACGGTGTATCCTAATGACTTAAAGTAAGAGTACCTTTTAGTACTAGAATACCTGAAAATTTAATAATCTAGTGTCACAAATGCTTAAAAGTTAAAGACAAAAAAGTTATGCGTTAAAATAACCGTTGACCTACCCAAAACGGACGCCTATGTCCGGTACTAGAAATTCGCAATTGATGGAATCGATTCATCTCTGAAGGCTAAACAAGCATACCAGTTTTTGTTTTTCTAAGTAGAAGCGTTCTGGAGGTATTTAAACAAAACTATTTACAAGGCGCCATCTTCAAAGAGCTCTAGATCCCTTAGGAAGCATTTTTGGACTAGGTGAATTGGGTTAAATTGTCTTAAAATTATCTGAGGAATCTCCGGTCTTCGTTTGTCAGGAGAGTTTCTGGACACCCTGTATATAGAATAATAGAGATTCTGGCAAACACCCACGCAAAAAAAAGTATGTGTCAAAGAGTAGTACCTCACGAGTGGCGTGGATATTTGCTTCCTAATAGAATTTCTTTTCCCATCTTCTAGTTCAATAATGAAATATGACAATGCTCGCCGGCCCGCCCAGTGGCGTACTATGAAAATTACGAAAACAAAAAAATCAATATTTCACATGCATCTTCCTCCAAACCGAACTCCCTTTCAAAGTTACACTCTGTATTATAGTCCGAAATATTAAAATGGAACGTCACCGTAAGACAGCCTATATATTCTCCATTCATAGTGATTATGCTTGTACTTTTTTTTTAGTTTTTTCCGTGTAGAGGCTCATTTAATGGCACAATGTGTATCATTCAACGCTGACACATATTCTCACAAAGCAATTACCAACTTTCTTCCTTTTTAACTCGTATTTAATAACGTAAAAGTCTCCGAGGGTAATTTTCGTTGATGCATCTGCATTCCGGATAGCAAGTGTTCAGAATTCAGGCTCATTAAGTTTTTAATAACGCTAATTTACCTTCTATTATTACTCTAGACTAATAAAGTCCTCATCATAATTTGGTAGCAATGTCTTAAACGGCAAAAAACTTCACATTAAGACATCAATAACGCCCCGGTTGACATGAAAAATGCCCGGCAGTTTATCTCTCCTCCGTAAATTACCAACTATTAATATTCCGAGTTGTTTCTTGAAATGATAGCAGCCGTCGAAATTAAAAGTTAAACGATGGTTTTGACGCCTTAATCTAGCGCAGGGATAGCTTTGGGAGCGTATAAGGGCGTAACATCATCATTTCCTTGTAAATTACTATGTGGTAATGTGAGTAATAGCAGTGGGCATCACGAATACATCTTTCCAATGCCTTAAGACACAACTACTTCTATATAAAAATGGAATTGGAGCACACAAAAATACTTGTAAGTTGTGCTATTACCATTTTCTTAGACGGGGCAGGACATTTTGAAACGATTCTCCAAAAGCCTCTTAAGGACTTATTTCTCAGTAGGGATCTTCCACTCGCAATATACAGGGTGAACCTTAAATAAGTACAAATATTTTAACTGCTGGTGTAGTTCGTCATATAGATCATTCTAGTGAACGCTATTTTTAAAAATTTCTTATATTTACGAAGATATTAATTTTTTTTTTAAATACCTACATTTTGAGGACCGTCTTAACCAACCTAATGAACCATATGATTTGTTGCGAGATTGCCATATCTTCTCTAATATAAACATTGCGTACGTTTCCCTTAACGTAATAGTAAAGTAATACGGTTAATTCTATTCCTTGTTTGAAGCATAAGTACAGCTAAATTGGGTATGTAGTAGCAATATACATTTTAACTGCTTATCTGACCTTACTATAAACGATTAAAAATGAATTTCCGTAAGTTAAATACTACCGTAAAGTATTTAGGAAAATATTACGTGATATTACAATGTCCAATGTTCAAAAATTATACATAAACGTGCACACAAGCTTACCTGTTTGTTTAAAAAATTAACTATTTAATCAGTAATCCACATTTCACAAATTAAATGTCATTGTACACTGTTAGAAAGAGACATACAAGACACAATTTCCTTAAGTAATTTTAAGAAGAATAACGAAAAACTATGATTTTCACACAGTATATTAAATTTAATTTTTGCCATATAACCCCAAATGAGTCAGTATTAACGATTTCGAATCCAGAACCATAAAGTGACTTCGCATTTTAATCAGTGAAACAAATTTTAAAAATAAAGGTACAGACAATATTAAATAACAAAATAGCAGCTTGACGTATGCGTTTAATATCAAGAAAAGCAAAGACATTTGTGTAACACTGGCAACACTGTGAACCACACGTTCAATCTGCAGTGCTATGACTCATAAAAATACTTATTTAAGGTTCACCCTGTATTGTTACGAGTTCCTACCTAACTTCTTCTTTTACGATAAAATAACAATTAGTTAATTATTCACAGATCTATATTAAACACTTTGTATATCACTGAATACTAAATACAACTAATTGTTATTTAATAAATTGCTATCCAAATCGCTCTGAATCTCACCGAAATATACAAATGAATTGAATTTTTTGTGAACTGGCCGTCAATAAATCAAAAATGCAGTTATTGTCCAGTATTCAATATTAATGACACACTTTGGCTATTCTTTTTCGAACTGCTGACATATTGATAATGAAATCTACTTTCAGCATTCAACATTAGTACTTAGTTGTTCCATTTATCAATAGAGATGCAATGAAATTTCTACTCAGAACTTCCAGTTGTTTAAAAACTGATTGAGGGAATGTTATTATTGTTGCAAACGATAGTACGTTGTTCCCAAATTCCTAATGCCAAAACTCACCTTGATATTTATCTCGATGTACTAGGTTGGTTGTCACTTAATTTACCAAATATATCTAACAGTTTGGAATCAGTTCATAATCTTTGTTTGAACAGAATTATTGACATTCTGTGAAAAGAAACAGCCACTCATTAAGTCATTTTCATTTTTAATGAAACATTTTGTATTATTTATCTGTGTTTCTCTTTTGTCTCGTTCTTTACCTTCAGGTATATATGCAATACATTATCATTATGGCATTCAAGGATTTTTTACAATTCCCCTTACGTATTTGAATAATTGCTACTACAATAGATTAATATTTAAATCGCATGACCTCAGACCTCTGTATCTAAAAGAAATTCTAAATACCATTTCGCGAGTTAAGTGCGATTAACTAGGTGACCATTGTTGCCTTTTACAGTAACCGAACGAAGTGTGGGGACATAATGATCGTACTTTATCACTAATAAGAAAGGTAATATCTTTCTTGGGATCTGCTATTTCCGAGAAAATATTAACAACGGGCAACAGCAGTAATATGCTGTCATAATTGTGGTTATACAAAGAAGTCTACGTCTGCATTGGAAAAGAAATGAAGTAGAGTTAGTCTAGACAGTGAAGGTATGAGGGGGAGGATATACAGAATGATTCAGAATTTGCCAAAAAAATTGAATTAACAGGGTGTCTTAAACTCTACAGGGTGATTTTAAATAAAGTAGCAAAAATGAGACCACATATTCCTTAGGTGAAAATAAACCGATTTAACCTAACATACCTATATCCCAAGTCGCTTAATAAAAAAGATACAGGGTGTCAAAGTTAAAATTTTACTTTCGATATTTGTAGATAACTTCTTAAAAAATCCAAATATTTACTTAAAATTTGTAAACCAGGGGTTTTTGCGGGTGAGAAATTCAAATTTGTTTCTAATTTTGACGTCACAAGTAGAGGGCGCCGCCTATGGCACATCATGTTTCTTTTAAATGACAGAACTTTTTTGCAGCTTAGTGTATCCATCTGACTATAGAAATAATTGATTCTCCTACCTGTTTTATTTGAAAAAGGTATACCTTGCTAAAGTCGTTAGGAGTAACCATTTTTAAAATAATCCTATATGAAATGCACCGAGTAAAAACTATTTTGGTTTGAGGTAAAGTGCCTTTTCTGCTGAAGATACAGCAAAATATTACTTGAAAAAGTTGTTCAGCATGGTAAATTATGAAGACGTGCAAAATTTCAAGAAGATCGGCGAGGTTTGATAAAACCATTTTTCAACAAAGCACAAAGATTTTATCAAAGCAGGCCGATCTTTTTGAAATTTTGCACATCTCCATAATTTACCGTTCTGAACAACTTTTTCAAATAACATTTTGCTATATTTTCAGTAAAAAAGTCAATTTACCTGAAACGATAACAGTTTTCAATCGGTGCACTGAATAATTCGAAAACTGTTACTCCTAACGACTTCAACAAGGTATACCTTTTTCAGGTATAACAGGTTGGAGAATCGATTGTTTCAATAGTCAGATGGATACACTAAGCTGCAAAAAGTTCTGCCATTTAAAAGAAACATGATGTGCCATAGGTGGCGCCCACCGTTGAGGTTACAATATTATAGTCAACAACGACCTCTATTGGCGAAAATCATGAACTGGCTGACATCTGTTGATAAAGTTCGGAACCCATCTAGTGGTTCGTGAATTTCGCGAATATGGAGATAGTTCATAGTCAAAGTTTTACTTGTATCACGACGTCAAATTTGGAACGCTAATTTTACACATTCTCAGAAATATCTCGGTCCAAGCTTAAGTGCGCACAATTATCCGACTCTTCTCTATTATTCTGCGCATTAACACCTTACAAAAGCCATGAGAAATTATTGTCACTAGTCAATAAAATTATCTTCTCTTGTTTAATTGGAGGGTAACGCCAGGTCAGTAGGCCGAAAGCCGTTTCGGTAATTCCAACTGGCCACTTACCTTATATCACGAGGAATTTAATCTACTCGATCTAACGATTATCGTCCGTTAAGTAATGCACCATAATTAAGAGTTTTTCTCTGGGATTGCCATGGTTTCCCGGGGCGCGCTCTTAATTCTTCACTACCGGCGGCGCGGTGCGTTTTGTGTGCGTCGACAATAATTAATTATGGCTGCGGTGAGTGGCCATTCCGGCCTGATGGGGGCCTAATAGTTCCTCGGCTGCCGTTCGCCGGACTCTCGGAACGTCATTACTCGCCCCATTGTCTCGGACGGTCTTCGAAAGCCGCCGGCTTTTTCGTTAGTCACTTCTCCGAGTGATTAGTGGGTTAGTTAAGATGCCCACAATTCAAAATATTGTAAAAATGTAATAGTACTACAGTTTAGACTAGTTAATTTTATCGAGCCTGCACGTTTTTTTTGGAGACCTCCACTACTCATCGGTTTGTCTCAAACGCTGGCGTGGCAAGCGCTTTGTATAGAGACGCATTAAGTCAAAATCGAGAAATTAGTCCCTGTACAGTTTTTAATTATTTAAAATAAGTCTTCAGATATCTTAACGACATGAGTAGGTACATGAGCTATAAGTATACAGTAATATATTCAAAAGATTTTTTTTCAGTGATAGAGCTTCAATAACTTTGATCTGGTGTCAAATTTTAAAATGGAAATTAAATTTTCTAGGCCCACTTTGATTTTTTTGTAACCGTAAAAATTAAAAAAAAGATTAAGGATTTTTTAAATTTCAAATCTGAGTATTAAAGTGCTGTACCTTGATAAAAATCTGAAATTAAGCAAAAAATCGGACTAGGCCATTGACATTTTTCGAAGATATTCAATTTTTCAGGTACACACAATATTAAATAACAAAATAGCAGCTTGATGTATGCGTTTAATATCAAGAAAAGCAAAGACATTTGTGTAACACTGGCAACACTGTGAACCACACGTTCAATCTGCAGTGCTATGACTCATAAAGGTATGAAAGTCAACGGTCCTCAACAAGTTTTCTACAGAAAAATTACAAAATTTGTTTAAAATTTCACTTTTTTATTTCTGATTTTTTTGAAAAAAAAAACTATTAATTATGTGTTCTACACAGTGAACGATACTGCTGGTTAAAATATTTGTACTTATTTAAGATTCACTCTGTATTGTTACGAGTTCCTACCCAACTTCTTTTTTTACGATAAAATAACAATTAGTTAATTATTCACAGATCTTTATTAAACACTTTGTATTGATGAAATTAAAATTTTGTAGGCCTACTTTGAATTTTTTGCGACCGTAAAAATTAAAAAAAAGATTAAGGATTTTTTTAATTTCAGATCTGAGTGTGCCACTGGATTTGGGATAGTTTCAAATGAAGTGATCAAAATTTAAAAAATAAAAATTTTGGTGTTAAAAAATCTGCCATTATTTGAAATCCATACAATTGAGTAAATCTTGGTAATTTGAAATAGAAAATGATTTTTATTTCACCAGTAAAGTGCCGTACCTTGATAAAAATCTGAAATTAAGCAAAAAATCGGACTAGGCCTAGGGCATTGAAATTTTTCGAAGATATTCAGTTTTTCATTCTGAGAAATTTTTCTTAATAACATTTTCTCATATTTTACACAGAAACATCATTTTACTGGTGAAATAAAATTATTTCCAAATTACCAAGGCTTACTGGATTTTATGGATTTGAAATCATTGGTAGATTTTGTCCCAGAAGGCTATTTTTCAACAGCAACATTTTTTGTCTCTTACAAGAGTCGTCCTATCCTATCCGGGGACACCCAGTATATTTTTTAAATTTTGGTCACACCCATTTGAAACTATTCTAAATTCAGTGACGCACTCAGATGTGAAATTTAAAAAGTCGCTAATCTTTTTTTTACATTCTTGCGGTTAAAAAAAATTCGAAGTAGGCCTTGAAAATTTAACATTTATTTTGAAATTTGGCACTAGAGTAGAGTTATTGAAGATCGATCATTGAATATAAGAGGTGCCCCGCTTTCAAATGCCATCCTGTAGGTATATAGTTTATAATACTTTACTACAATTAGTCCAATTGCCATACCTGTTTATATTTTTTCACTTGTCCTGAAAATGAAGTTCATTATGTTTAATATAAGAATAAGATTAAAATCAATAAAACGGAACATACACAAATTTTCTGATAGAAATTTTCTGATTGAAACACAAACATTTTATTTTACCTAATGTAACTTTAGAACTGCTTATTCAGTTCAGTCTGAGTGCGCTACTGGATTTAGTATAGTTTAAAATGGGTGTGACCAAAATTTAAAAAATATACTGGGTGTCCCCGGATAGGTAAAACGACTCTTGTAAGAGTGTCAAGTTGCACAGTTCTTCGTGACAACATGCTCCAAATCACCGAAAAATACGGCAACCTTCTTCTTGAGATATCTTTCATCCTGCGTTTCTGCGAGTAATTGTTCACTAGACAATACTTTCGACTTTTTCGGTCGATATCCTTCGCCCTTTCACTTCAAAAAAGCAACAAACTTGTAATATTTGCTTATGTCCTGATTCTTTATGTTCATAATCGCCTTCAACATGGTGTAATCTGACTAAAGCCTTGACGACTTTCATATGGACTATTCCAATACAATGTGTAAATTGTCTAATGGAAATAAAGAATTTATTATTATTATATTATTATTATTATTATTATTATTATTATTATTATTATTATTATTATTATTATTATTATTATTATTATTATTATTATTATTATTATTATTATTATTATTATTATTATTATTATTATTATTATTAATATTATTATTATTATATTTTTGATTTTTCTTCAGTCCTTTTTCACTAAACCTGTGGTAAGTTTACATTGTACCAACTCATCCCGTTGCTTTGACTTGCTAGACAATAACTCGAAAGTGGCTTTACTAGCAGTTTCTTTGATTTCTGCTGGGAGAAATTTATTTTCTTGATCACTTTCTATGTTGCGAGATTTGAAAGTACTTGTCAACAAACGATCGAACTTTCATTATCTTCATTATCCAACACATTTAACAATGCCATTTAAACCACTGATGTAGATGTGTATAATCCCTGTTACATTTTCCCAAGACATTATTCTATCCCTTCTTCATTTGTAACATTTGTAGTGCTTTGTCATTATTATTTTTTATTTAAGTGCTTGTTTCGACTAGTCATGCACGTTAGGTATCTTCTTTGATACACAGAGAAACCAGCTTTTGAGGATCCTTAGTAAAATAATTGAAAATCGAACATCTCGCCTCCCTCCCCCCACCCCCGCAACCAGGGCTTAGATTCGGCTTATATAAATGCGGAGGTATTGTCTCTCTGTTAGAGGCGTAACCTAATTTGGGGCTCTGTGCTTACCCTATTAGAATGGCGGGTATATCGCCGTAATGGCATTATCGGGGGATTCGGGAGCGCACACACACACCAGGCGGTCTAAGATGCGGCCTAACTAACCGAGATATCACATCAAAGCGGCAACATGTCTCTACGAAAACAAGACCACCCCCTCGGAGGGCCGCGCCCGCCTTTGTAACCCGCTAACTACGTTAATGTGCTCATCCATTAGCTTCAAATAACCTACTTCATTAATGCTATTACTGTGCTTGTTCCGGATGCCTGTCTCCGTAATCTTACGGGAAGGGGAGAGGAAAGCCGCAGTGGGCTGTGGAACAAAATAGTCTCCGTTCTGTCGAACTTAACCTCATTTATGCGCGCGCAAGCTCTAAAAGTCATTTAAAAGGTTTTTTATGATAGATATTTATTACCTACATATCCAACAAGTAAATACTCAATTGTAGAATACGATTATAGTATAGTTGCGGCAAGAATTCAGAAACAATGCTTAAATTTTCTTCAATCTCTCCTCCAAGAACTTTTGTGGCGATTTTTTTCTTGTTTTCAAGAGACGTATCAATATAGCCTTCAGACACGGTGTTGGATTTCCAACCACCATGCCGTTTTATAGTTAGAAGGTCTGCTCTTGTGTTGGTTAAAAGTGAAGTAGATGATCGTCGAAAACAGTGCTCTGTATATTGTTGAGACTGTGACAAATTGAGAAAAAAGCAATCTTCTTTGGCATTACACTAAAAGTATTTATACAGGAAGCTTCATGCATTTACCACCTTTGTAACTAACAAAAAATCTTCCATAATTAGGACGCAGAGCTAGGTATTTTCGTATTACTTGGACCATATTCACATTTCGATTTTCCCAACAGTGGTAAAGAGTTCTCGGGTAATTTTGGGTTTCGTATCCGGTATGAAGATATGAAAAATGTTTCCTTTATTTTTTACAATTTCGAACAGCAAATTAGTTCTCGTCCACTTTGCATGCAGTTTTGAACTTCAAATAGCAAACATTTTCTTGTTCTCACCTTTTTCAGAAAAGCAATTAAATTGTTGAATTTACTGATGTCAACATTTTGCCACATACCTACAGATTGTAGACCGCAGCATAGAATAGAACGCCCAAAGATTAGATGATTTGTACTTCTTGGATAATTCTTCAAAAAATGCTAATAATATCTTTTCTTTTGCTTCATATTTTATATTCTAGCTGCTGTTGCAGCAACTTTTTCAATTTCAAGAGCTTCTGAATCACTCGTTATTTCTGTCAACACCACTATTTTCACAAGAAAATGTAAAAACGAAAACTGAATTTTTAGTTTTCAGTTCTCAGTTTTCAGTGTCAAAAATTTATTTTATTTCAAATAAAAATTATTTTTAATTTAAAGAAAATGCAAAACATATACATATATGTTCAAGCCAACATACACAAAGTGTAAACTATACTAGCGTATAAAACCTGAAAACTTAAAGGTAAAAAGAATGAATACCTGATATTTCATTTTTAATATTTAAAAACATTTTTTTGGTGTTCTAAAAACATTATATAATAACATTTTTTAACTTTTTTTATAATATAAAAACGTTTTTAAAATACTCATAAAACATTTTTTAACGTTTTTATAACGTCTTAAAAATATTTTATAACATTTAAAAAACATTTAGGATTTAATGAAATTAAAATATTTTGTCATAACATTTAAAAAAATATTATAATAACATTAAAAACATTTTTAATCATTTGAAAACATTGACTGTTAGGGTAATGATTTTTTCATTGGTCCATTACGATTAAATGGCGAATCTTATCATCACTTCCTACAGGAAGAGTTACCTGCTCTTCTTGCAGGAATTCCTCTTCTGCTCAGACAAAATTTATGGTTCATGCACGATGGTGTCCCAGCCCACTTTAGTATTAATGTACGTCGTCACTTAGATACAGTATATCCAAATCGTTGGATACGTAGGGGAGTAACGCAACAACGGCCAGCTCGATCTCCGAATTTAAATCTCTTAGATTTTTGAATTTGGGGTTTTCTCAAGTCATTAGTTTACTCCAATCGTCTTGACTACTCTCTCTTGACTATTTCAGCGACAGCCAATGAGACGAAGAGTTGACTCTTGTATCATTTGTGAGGGAGCTCATTTTCAACATCTGTTATTTGTTTGCGACTATTAAAAAATATTTTTATTACTGTTGATTTGTGTTATTGTTTTGATTTAATGTTTCTGTATTAGATATAAAAAAAAATTAAAATATTCCAGAAAAAAATTAAAAGATTAAAATTTGAACACCCTGTATCTCGAAATCTAAGAATTTTTTAACCTACATTTATAGCAACTTTTTATTTTCAATGCTTAATTGCATTTTTACTTTAACCATAATAACACTTAGTAAAAGAGACCTTTAAATAAAAAATAAACAAAACCTGCAATAAAATATGCTTTATTTTTGTCCTCAAAAAGGGTGCATCCTACGAAAAAAATTGAAGAGACCAATTTCATTCAAAATTGATGACAAATTTCTAAAAAAATATCCAAACGGGGAAAAAGTTAGTGACGTACCATTTTTTTAATTAAAAAAGGTTGTGGCATTCTCGCACGAACGTCACTGGTGCAATATTTCTAATATTCTGATCACCAAAAAAATGCACATTTATCCCTCCAAAGCGTGTTTAACATTTCGAGTCAATATCTTTAGAACTCTTTGAAATAATTGATACAAATAAATAAAAAATTTAAATTTAAACACTATGTATCTCGGAAACGAAGCATATTTTGACCCCCCAGCCTCTAAAATATTTCGCACTTATTTACAAACGCACTATATATTGGATATAATTAAATCTATTTAAAGTCATCAGGGGCGTAACAACATGTTTTCTCGTAATTGCAATTTTTCAGACGGGCGGCGGCAGTGACGTCAGCAGAATCGGGCCTTGGATTTTCTCACGTTGTGAATTAATAATTTAGGTAAAATAGATTAACACTTAAGACTTTTAGCCGGTAAAATTAATGGGCTTTTGTTTTTCAATTAGTCACGCCTTAATAAAACGCATTACCTGCCGCCGCTGGCCTGAGATTGTAAGGATCATCACTCCTAATTACGGAAAATCAAATAAGAAATCCTTACGGTTATTAGAGCCACCTGTTTTTTAATATCGTGAACATAATTAGTAATTCGTAAAGTTGGTTTTTAGGCCAAGAAATAATTTGCTATAAAAGCGATCGCTAAACTATGTTAATGGTTAAAACAAATTGAAAGAAAACGCAGAAAAAAAAGACTTTATTGAGGAATGAATACAGAAACAATTTATGTCATTTTTAATTTAAATTCGAATAGTAAATTAACATGACGCACGAGAAAAAGTGAGAAAGATGCACGTTTAAAGTCATTGGGTATTCCCAGATCATTAATCCATACAATAAATTCGTTAATATTAAATTATATGATACAAAACAAACACACATGAAAAGTTAACTTTGAACAATTATTTTAAATGGGGATACAGGAAAATTGTTTTTTCGAAACTATAGTAAACCCTTATTTATTGACGACATGGACGCTTATCCGCCGTGAGGTTATAATTTGGCACATTTGACGTTTGAAGAGTACGGCAACCAGCAACACAACTACGGCGGAAGTTTTTATAATTAAAGACTGTCGTCGATGTATTCGAATATAAAAGTTTGTTCGATCTTCTTAGAACAGTAGGTATTTTATTTAACTATACGTGGATGATGTTTTATTGTTAGTGGGTAATTCAGACGGACCTGTATAATAAGTGAAAATGTACGTTTGACAGTTCGGAACGAAAGAGAAAAAACCAATGCAAAATACTGCAACTAACCGGATTAACTCTTACCTAAATGTTCATTTTCGTCGTTTTTACATTTAGTAACGCTTATAAAAAACGACCGTATAGAAGTCGACAGATCGAAGCATCTCAAATGATGGTAATCGTAGGCGCATATATTTCGCAAAAAAGAGAACATTGCTTAATTTTTTAAACGTCCAGCTATAATTCCGATTTTTTTTTAGCGGTGGTATAGACGAGTCAGGCTAATCCATGAAGGCCGTGGACACGAAATACCGCAACATGTTTTAAATAGGAAGGAATCCATTTTATGCTTTGTCAAGTCCGCGACAGGTATTTAAATATTCTATTGTGTATTTTCAGTTGGTGTATAGAAACACGAAAATATTTCGAGCATTTTTTTCTAGAATTACCTAATATTGATTTATGGCGAGTCCCTTATTTTTATTACTTTTTGTTCAATTTCAGTCCTAGAGGTGTTTTAATAGCCCACTGTAAAACAGTTTATTTTCACAAACTTTTTTATCCCTTTGTAAGAACACCTTGCACGCCTGTTAGATTAGGTCTAGGTTAAGATTATTTAGTAAATATTACGTGGGAATGGTCATTGGCTAAACGTCTCTTTCTGTAAATTGTATTTGTATAATCTGCAATAAAGATTAAAAGAGTTGAGAATTATTTGACAAGTCCTTCAGTATTTCCTCTTTCCTTAATGCTGACAGATATTGCTTGTTACAGGTAATAAACAACAAAATTCATAAAAACATAAACTCTTTATTAAGAAAATCAACATGACCAATTTCAATCGTCATCTTGATTCTTCTTCTTCCTCTTCTTATTAGACGCCAACCCGCTGGCGTACTCCGACGTGGTCAGACTGACAGACTTGATCTTCCTCTTTTGGGTAGGTTTCCTAGGTCGGTCGTCCCTGCGAAAAACACTCAGTATTACTGATATCGTTCGTAATTAACTCTAAAGTATAAACTCTGTGTTGCTAATGGACGTCGGCTTAATGTGGATAAAACTCAATTACATCTATCATTAATATGAAAACGGCCGGCCTAAACAAAATAAAACCATCTGCGCTATGAAGTAGCCAAAGGAGTGTAATTTATAATTCATTGTTTTCGGATATAGGCAAGCGGTTAACATAGAAATTCTAGGTAATACAAAAATGTGCTCTAAAGCTCCTTAATTTTTGTAGGGATAAAAATAATATCAATGTCAGGGAAAACTTACGTACTTTCTAAGCATTATACAGGGTGTCCGGAAATGAATGCAACATAGAGGAAGAACACACACACATCCGTGACGAAAAAATAATACGATGTTGTCAAACTTACCTTAGTCATGGTTAAAAAGATACAAGGTGTCAAAGTTAACATTTTATTTGCGATATTTGTAAAGAACTTTTTAGAAAATTCAAATATTTGCACATTTTGGAGATCGGGACCTTTTTTTATCTGAAAAAGGTATATCTTGATGAAGTCGTTAGGAGTAACTGTTTTTGAAATAATCCTATTTGAAATATACCGAGTAGAAACTGTTTTGGTTTCAGGTAGACAGCCCTTTCCGCTGAAAATGCAAAATGTTACTTGAAAAAGTTATTCCGAATGGTAAATTATGATGACGTGGAAAATTACAAGAAAATTGGCAAGGTTTTATAATACCGAATTTTCATCTAAGCACAATGATTTCACCAGAGCAGGCCGATCTTCTTATAATTTTGCACGACGTCATAATTTACCATTCTGAATAACTTTTTCAAGTAACATTTTGCTTTATTTTCAGCACAAAAAATTCTTTACCTGAAAACAAAACAGTTTCTACTCGGTGGTCAAAACTAGAAACAAATTTGAATTTCTCACCCTCCAAAACCCCCGATCTTCAAAATGTATGCAAATATTTGGATTTAGAGTTATTTAAAAAGCGAAAATAAAATGTTAACTTTGACACCCTGTATTTTTTTAACCATCAACCTTTGACTAAGGTAAGTTTGGCAACAGTGCATTACTTTGTCGTCAGGGATCTACTCTTGCTCTATGCTGCATTTATTTCGCGACACCCTCTATGTGTAAATTATATTATATGTATTATATTTTTTTTCTACACCCGTATTATAACAATGCACTTATATGCCCATAATCCGTTTCATAATGATACCCATTACTATACAGATTTTTAATCGATAGAAACCCATAATTTTTCAATCAAGTATGCTGTTCATTTGACGTTTATCCTAGGTTCCTATGTAATTATTTTAGATGTCAAAATCATAAATTATTAAATTTTCGTAGGTACCTAGCTAAACCTAGCTAAACTTCGATAATTTATCAAAATGTCTAATATCAGCGATATAGAAGAATTACCATCGACTCCTCCACACATATCGGAGAAAGCAGAAAATGCAGTTCATACGAATAATTACTGTTACCTATTGTGTTCAATAAAAATATAAAATTTATGGTTTTTGATTATTTATCGGGTGTAGAAAAAATAGCGTATGCAACTCTCATGTAATGGTTATTAATACACTCGCATAAACCATACGAAACTCACCTTCGGCTCGTTTCGTATCCCGGTTAATGCTCGTGTATTAATAACCATCATTACATGATCGTTGCATAATATACTATTATTACAGGAATGTGTTAAGGTCACAGTAAAATATTCATATTTGTGGTGTTTTTAGGTACAGACATCACGTGAAATAAGAGCAATTTCAAAAATAATATTTTTGATATTTTATTTATTCATTATTACTATTTAAATTTTCCTCAAATAAAATAACTTTTACACAGCGTCTGTAAAATCAGTTTTCCAGTCCAAAAGTCTTCGCTCAAGTTCATGTCTTGTCAGGAAAGCTTTTGTAAAGATGGTTTATGACATACATTTTTACAATTATTTACACATACTTATAAATAAATAAAGTATTAATCTTATATGTAGTACTAGTTACTTTATGCTATAACAATATTTAGGTACAACTACAGTTAAATTTAAAAAAATATATATTTTCGAAGATTTCTCTGTCTAAAAATTGGTTAGTTAGAATACTTTTTCTCGTTATTTAATCATTTTAGTTTGGTATATTTGAAAATTCGCAGGTGGCACGAGATAAAATTCCTTTTATTTCCTACGCCATAGGCTATTGTTATTAAACGTCTAAAATTATTTACCTATGAAGAAAACGCAATTTCAAGATTTCGGCGCTGTTAAGATCGACAATGGTTTAATATCATTCGTCAGATTTAGATTTATTAGTTATTGAGTTAAATTTAGCTAAAAACTGTGGTTTTAATGTAATAATAGATTCATTTTTAAGTCGAAAGAAACGCTAAATCCCATTATATTAAGTAAGTACGTACATGCTTTTGCAATAATAATGACACTTCCTCAAAACAGTTATTCAACTTCTGGAAGTTCTGAATAGAAATTGCATTAAATAGCTTTTGGTGAGTGAAACAATTAAGAACTAATGTTAAAAGTTGAAAGTAGATTTCTTTTCAAATACGTCACCGATTAAAAAAAATCGGAAAATTCATTTAAAAGAGTATCATTATTATTGCAAACTATTGTGCATTGTCAAAAACTCTTTAGGTGCATAGTGCATGTTTGATTAGTATTTTTTATTTCATGTTTTATGTTTTAGATAATAATAGTAGCCTGATGTATAATGCATTAAATAATTAGTTTTATTCGTTTATTTATTAAAAACATGAATGTGTTATCTATTAAACCTAGATATTTTGTATAGCTGTATAAATAAATCCAAAGTCATAGTAGACAAAATAGGTATAAATATTTGTTTAATAAGTTTGTTGTCATCATATCCGCTCAGGCCCAACAAATCCCACAAATTACAGTAAACGAACTCGCTGGCCCTGCCTGTCAGTATCGCTTGTTGTTACCATTTTAAAACAACTGTATACACACAAAACGTACTTGCACAGGAAAACTTTATAAAACAATTTGTGTTTCTATGATTACGTACCATTTTAAAATCTTTGTATCTGTTGATACTATCTAGTTTAGGTGAACACCTGCTAAACGGTTAAAATACAAGCTTTAAAACGTCAACTTTAATTTGGTCAAACTAGAATAGCCGAACTTGTCATCGTTTTATGTTATTACTTTTATTTTAGTTTTCAGTTTATATTACGAGAAGGGCTTTTTTTGTAAAGTATTACTCGTAGTTTCTCCTGAAATCAAAATAGAGTATAGTGCAACGTCTTGTGTAGTGTAAGTTATTTATTTATTATGTTTTTCTGTGTTTGAAGGTGAATATTGTTTCAATGGAAACTTCTATTTTAGGGCCCACTTTTTGTGGTACGTTCCTTCTGATAAGAAGTGTACACTGTAATTGCATTACTTTAAAGAACTAAATTCACGATGCCCATTTTGGGTAACGCCGACCTGCTGCCGGCCTACGGCCATTGTTTCCAGTCCTAAATTGGATATGAGCGCGTACAGTATAAAAATGTATAAAAAGTAATAAATCTAATGAGGCGGCCACTCTTGTGCGGCGCGAATGACGGCTATTAATCACCGAGATTCATTAATTACATTTGTATGATTACTGAATGGCGCGATGGTATGTGTTGTTGGGAAAAAGCGCGCCGCCGTAACCGGCCTGAAACACATGAAAAATGCCGCCGGCCTGTGGGAAGAGCGCCTATTACGAGGCGCTGCTACTGTTTTTTAGGAAAGGATCGTTTTGTAGAGCAGTACTGGTAATCAAGGCGAAACCTTCAGGAATGCGAAACGGTGCAAGTTGTTCCTGTCGTCAATCCTTATATTCAACAGACAAGTATAACACGCTGAATTTTATAATTGTGAGAATTTGTAGTTTGCTTTACCAGGTTCGTTCAATTGGAATCTCATTCCTGGTCATGTTAACCTTGGAAACAATTGCAATCATTCAGGTAGCGCGTTCTCTACACCAACTGATATCAAACCAAGTGTAAACAAACATACAGTAGCAAAAGCAGCAGCAGATTTTTTGATGATGTAGGTAGTGGTATGTCAGTGGAATTCTGGATTAGGTCAAAATAACCTCGAAAACATGGTTATGTGTGAATTTACTATATACTATATACGTAGAGAGGATTGGCACCCTCCCTGCGGGTATGGTAGGGTGGAAGAATGTTGGCTTGGATCAATGTGAGAGATTGATACCGGTCGATATTTGACTACCCCCATAATTAATGAGGTTTTCCAGGTCTCCCTCATTCCTGCACTGAATAGTGGTTAGGACCTACCAACTAAGTCGTTCCTGGGCGCAAATACGGTCTGCTTAATAATAATATGCTGCCCCGCACAAGTCTCCGACGTCTGGGCTAATCCCTTAGATTAGAATGAGGGGTAGAGATATTATTATTATTTAAGTTGGAACTTAATGGATATACAATTACCATAATTCGTTGCTCAGGATCTGAACCATCCTGTGTATTTACACACACATGAATATGATATGACGATATATGATATAAGATTCTTCAGAGAACACTTATAGAAAATGCTATTATACTGTTTTCAGTTCACTGTTCTGGAGTGAGTGGAACGCTCTACGCAGGGCCATAGCTAGGGTCTGAGCCTCCCTAGAGGTGGTCTGAAACCTCCTGGAGAAAAATAGCCCCCCCTCCTAGCTGGTCTGAGCGTCACTGAGGAAAATGAAAACACATTTGTGCAGAGCGTCTATTACGAGGCGCTGCTACCGTTTATTAGGATCTAGGTAATCAAAGCGACACCTTCAGGAATGCGAAAAGGTGCGAGTTGTTCCTGTCGACAATCCTTATATTCAACAGACAAGTATAACACGCTGAATTGTATAATTGTCACCTGAATTTCAATCTAGAATTCTGTAGTGTGCTATAGTGTGGTGACACCAATGCTAGTATTTGGAAACATACACATCAGACCATAAATGTCAGAATTTGATATTGACACTATAATAGCTTATCTTTTAATAGAACCTACTTATTTCATGTGGCTTGGAAAAATGTATGTATTTTTTATTTCCTATTTTAAAAATTAAAGTACGCGGCACTGATACCGTTCCAATACTTCACACAAAGCTTTCGTGTCTAAATATTTTACATTTTTCATAAAACTGGAAAACTCCTGCATTTTTACCATAAAACCACAATACTTAGGTTGTATCGATTTAGACATCTAAAAATGAGACGAAAACAGAAACATACATTCTTAACAGATATTTGACATTTGTCATAATTTCTATGAAACAATTGACGACTACGTCATTTGTGCTGTAGTGTGCTACCGCGCGCGGTGAGTTACTGCAAACGGGCAAAGGAACAGACTAGAAAAAGCACGGCTCTGCGATTTAGCCGACGATACTGGAATCCCATTCCTAATCAGGTTAGCCTTGGAAACAATAATTGCAATTATTCAGGCAGCGCGTTCTCTACACCAACTGATATCAAACCAAGTGTAAACACACTGTAGCAAAAAGAGCAGCAGTTTTTTCGCAGATTATTTTGCTGATGTAGGTAGTGGTATGTCAGTGGAATTTTGTACTAGGTCAAAATAACCTCAAAAGACATGGTTATGTAAAAATTTAGGTCGGAAATTAATGGATATACAATTATCATAATGATAATTCATTACTCAAGATCTGACCCGTCCTGCGTATTACACACACATGAATATGATATGATGATATATGATTTAAGATTCTTCAGACAACAGTTATAGCATTTTCGATTGAGCTGTCAATGTGAACTGAGAATAGCTTCATCTTTATCCATTAAAGAAGATAAATAAAGATACTTATTTTCGATACAAGTTCATCTCTTTCGCAACAAGTTTCGAACAAAAGTTTTCGTAAAATCGTTAAATAAATATTTAAAATAGTTTCGACATAATCTCCGATTGTATTTGCTAATATGATTCCATTCTGTCCTTCGCCTTTCTTTTCCAATCCGTTACATTTTTCTCCCTTAGATCTATTGCCACTGTCTCTCTCCATCGCTTCCTCGGTCTACCTCTTTTTTTCTTGTAGTTAGGTTTACTCCCTACTATTTTCTTAACTGCCCTTTCATCTTCCATATGTTCTAGATGCCCTAGCAACTGCACTCTTCTGGCTTTTACAATTTCGTCTATTTGTTGGTGCCTGGTACATTGCATATATTTCCTCATTATTTCTCCTTACATAGCCTTCCTCCGTCTTCTTACCCCCTAGAATTCTCCTTAAGATTTTCCTTTCCCACCTTAAAAGGTTTTCTCTTGACCTCTTATTGAAAACCCAGGTTTCACTACCATACAGCGCTGTCGGTCTCAAAATTGTTTTATACATTCTAAATTTTACTCCTCTGGACAAATTTTTTGATTTCAATAAGTGGTTGACTGCTGCCGAACTTCTGTTTGCTTTTATTATTCTCCTATTTATTTCTTGTTCCTCATCACAGTTAGCTGTTATTAGCGCCCCCAAATATACATATCCTTGAACTTCCTCAAACTCCATCTCTCCATGCTCTGTTCTCAATTTAAAATTGGTATCCTTTTTTTGTTCTCCTATTCTCAAAAGCTTACTTTTCTCTTGATTTATCTGCAATCCCACTTTACGTGCTTCCTTCACAAGTTTTCTCGTTACTTCTCCTAATTCCCTACTATCTCTAGCAATAATAGCCACGTCATCTGCATAACTTAGAATTTGATGACTTTTAAACAATATGTGTCCTTCTCTGTTCAACTGACTATCTCTTATGACCTTTTCTAGTATTAAATTAAAAAGAAGCGTTGAGAGTGGGTCTCCTTGTCTCAGTCCTGTATCAATAGCAAAACCTTCCGAACATTCACCTTTTATTCGTACTTTGGATTTGGTATTTTCTAAGGTCATTTTCAATAGCCTAATCAGTTTGGTTGGTATCTCAAATTGTTTCAAAATTCTGCTTAGTTTATTCCTTTTGATCGAATCATATGCTTTCTTGAAGTCCACAAATAGAACCATTGCTTTGATCCCATACTCAAAGTATGTAGTCAGAATTTCCTTCACCATGAAGATTTGGTCCATTGTTGACCTTCCTTTTCTAAAACCTGCTTGATACTCCCCTATTTGTAGTTCTGCTATAGGTTCTATTCTCTGTTTTATTAACGTTGCCATAATTTTATACCCTACATCTAACAATGATATACCCTTATAGTTTCTGCAGTCTGTTGCATCTCCCTTTTTTAAGATTGGTATAATCAAAGCATCTCTCCAATCTTCAGGCATACATTCTCTTCCCCAGATCATTCGCATCATTTCGTATATTCTTTGTCTTAAATCCTCTCCTGCGTACTTAATGTTCTCTGCTGTTATTCTGTTTTTTCCTGGACTTTTGTTATTCTTTAAAGCTTCTATAATTGTATCTATTTCCTTTTTTGTAGGTTCTTCTATATCCACTTCCTCTTCCCTTCCCGGTATCATCTCCTCGTTCTCCTCTCCTTCCCTTACACTCTCTTCATTCAACATATCTGCAAAGTATTGCCTCCATCTTTCTCTCACTTCTGTTTCCTCTGAAATTAGATTTCCCCTTTCATCCCTCACATATATTACTTCCTTCTTTATCTTTTTTCCCTTTTTTATCTCTCTGTAGAAGTTACATATTTCCTTCCTCTTATAATGTTGCTCTATTTCATCTATTTTCTTAACCTGTTCTGAAAATATTAAACCCCAATAATTAAACTCGGTATTAATTCTTCATAAAACTTCAGTATGTGTGAAACACATTCTAGAGATACTGAACATTCTGAAATAGAAAATGAGGCGAAAACAGCCTTATGTACATTGATTCCTCAGAAATCGTTCCAAAGAACTTATGGAAAATTTGATATTTGGTGTGCCGAAAAAAAGTATGTAATATTTCCGAGAAAATTATTCTACCGCTCTTGTCCAAGTTATTTTTAAAATGTGCGTTCTCTACATTATGGAGTAATTATTACATGCTGCGTACTACTACTACTATATGTATGTTATGTTTATGTGCAATGTTATTGCTTTCTTCAAAAGGCTATAGACCCAGACAATCCAGAATATTTTCCAAGGAACAAGTTGAAAGGTTTATCAAAGAGGCAGGTCATGAAAAATACTTATTCCAAAAAGCTGTCTTGATTGTTGGTATATTTGGTGCCTGTAGGCGAGAAGAATTAACGATGCTAAGTTCCAATACTAAAACTAATGTTCCTACATTATTTACAATGCCAAAGGGAGATATAGGAGTCATTTTTTTGGAAATGTTCTGCAAATATGCAAGTCTACGTCCATCCACCGAAAATCACAACCGATTCTTTGTCACGTACAGGAATTCAAAATGTACTACACAAGCAGTGGGTATAAATAACATGGGTTCAATTCATAAAAAGATTGCCGAATTTCTTAGATTACCCAATGTTGCTGAGTATACTGGGCACTGCTTTAGACGATGTTCTCCAACCTTCCTTGTAGATACAGGAGCCAACATATCGATGCTCAAGAAACACGAAGGTTGGCGTTCGACTTCTGTGGCAGAGGGGTACATAGAAAATTCCATACAAAATAAGCAGGCGATGGCAAGGAAAATTCTCGGGGAGAAAGGAATTACCACATTCATTCCAAATACTCAGTGCACCAGCAGGACCGGAATGCAGGTGTTATGTATCTTCTTCCAATATTGAAGTTATAGGAAATGAAGAAAAAATATATCCACTAAAGATGGATTTCAATTGGACACACCTTATAGCTTCATACGATTTAGGAATGGCTTGGTGACAGCATACAAATCAAAGTTTGAAGCTAATAGTAATTATGTGCGTATGCATACTAATAGTGAATAACTTTTTGAACTACAGATATATTTATAAAACTTTACCACTTCAAATTACTGTCTTTAATAATAATTAATTATCATTTACTTTATTTCCGTTTAAAATTGTACACTGGGCGCAGGTGTAACTGTCTCGAGATTAATCTATTGTACAAAATAATACAAAAAAATTGAGGGTTCTCCAAATTAGGCTTAATAATAAGGGATGAATGGGATCCCATTCTTCCAGCAAAATGAGACTGTTCACGTATTCGATTCGGCTTATTATGAATTTACTAAACGATGATAAGTAAAGTTAGGAGTGTTGGCAGCGTATTGTTAGCTGGAGAGAATCAGAATTGAAATTCTGAAGAGGTAAAGAAGTTACTTGAAAAAAAGGAATATTAAGGGAACTATGATTTTCATTCGAATTTACATTATCCAAGATATTATAAAGGAATTTTTGAATTGATTTAGAAGTCAGAGAAATTGAAAAGAGTCAAAAATATTGACTGGAGTTTAGCCCTCGTAAAAGATATTCGAATGAACCACTAATTATTGACAAATAATTATTGTTCTGTCTAACGTTACATCCTACTACAGTGGACACGGGGTTGTTCAAAAATTGTTCAGTGTCGAAATGTATAGAAATACAAGGTGTCCCGAAGTAAATGTAACAGAGCAAGAATAAATCCATGACGACAAAATAATGCGATGATGTCAAACTTAGCTTAGTCAAATGTTGATGGTTAAAAAGATACAGGGTGTCAAAGTTTAAATTTTATTTTCGATATTTATAAATAACTTTAAAAAAATCCAAAATTTGACACTCAGTATCTTTTTAACCAAGGTATTACATTAAAATATGAGGCACTGATACCATTCCAACGCTTCACACAAAGCTTTTGAGTTTAAATATTTTACAATATTCATAAAACTGGGTACATACGTATTAATAATGGTGCTACTCCTACGCTTTCACCATAAAAAAACAATACTTATTATTTTAGGCGGTATCAATTTATAAATTTAAAAATGATACGTAAACAAAAAACGTAAACCTTACCAGATACCTGACATTGTCATAATTTCTATGAAAACAATTGACGACTATATCCGCCTACGTCAGTTGTGCTGTAGCGTGCTGCCGCGCGCGGTGAGTCACTGCAAACGGGCAATGAAATAGCTGCTATTATTTAGACGACGATGGGTTGACGTCAATTAGAACACAAAACAAATTGATTGACACAGATCAAAAATTCTAAGAGTTATTTACGCGGCGACGCTCGAATTTTTTTTGTAAGTTCATAATTCCTGGCGACCTCCGCGAGCGAGTTAATTTCGGGCTAATTTATTCGCGAGCCGGGTCAGCAGCGCCGCGCGAATTTTGATTGATGTTGGGGTCATTATCGCGTTAAACCGGATCGGCTCGCTTAATGCTTCGGAGTCACCACATGGCAGCGCACAAAGCGCTGCTCTAAGCGCATAAATAACGCTCCCGTTTTTTTTACTTTTCCAGTTTACGGATCGAATATTATTTCCACCACTTCCATAGTGGTGGTAATTGACATCTCCCAACGATAGATGCAATAGGTAGAATAAGAGTCTAATTTATTAAGGAATCAGTAGATCACATGTTTTTCAATATCTTACCTTTCCAATGGTTTCCAAACAAGTATGTAAATCTAAGCCTAACGATTGGGAGAAAATGATAATGAATTGAGACAATCCAATTGAAAATATATCAAATCGAACTTAGAAACTAGAGTTAAAAATACACCAAATCCAAATACTTTAGATACCATCTAAAAAGCGTGCAAATGGAAATGTAATATTAAAATCATATAAATACTCACTCGTGAATGGTCAGTTTCTTGTTCAATCTAGGTTTTTCCATCTTGGTCACTTGCCCCCTCACGATCCTGGCAACTTCCGTAGGAGTTTCCTTCAATCCAAAACTGGCGACGTAGTGTCCCAAATTGGCCTTCTTGAAGTCGAAGATCGAGCGCATTTTGGACGGGTACGTGTTGTAGAAACGAGACCATGATGTGTAAGCTGAAAAGATAAGCCTGACTAAAGCAATTCAATTCAATTACACCAATGTTGACGAAAATAATTTACGAATAAGACAAGAAAAAACGGCTCGAAGGAAACTATACCAGTTTTGGTATCCAGAATTAAATCTAAGGTATTTCTCTATAAAGCAAAATCATTTTGGCTCGAAACATTAGTTCGTTAGAAGCTAAATTTATTATCAAAACACGTAGTTTTCTTTCCAGACGCGATGAAAATTGTAACTGGCACTTTGCCAACCCCGATCATCTTAAAGAGTCCTCCACACCTCGATGATCGATAGCCAGTGTAAAACGATGCATTCAACTCATACAAAACTGAGTTTAGATGCACAATGAGAGCGGGCCGGCGGTGGGAAGGCGCCGCCATCGGCGTCCAGCCACCGGAACTGACGGGCGTCCATTGAGCGTCGCGACGTTGACAACCCCGAGTGCCTTTCTGTGTCCATTGCGGGTGATCAGTTAACTCCCACGTCCCGCCGGTAAATATATGATGGCTAATCACTCCACGAAATGATAAATATATATCGCTAAATAATGCCGTTAAGTGCAATAATTGATGATGATCGTACGGAATCCGAGGTATGCTTAATTAATAGCGGTTTGATTTATGGTGCAAAAATGACCGATATTATGGAAGTCGAGTGGAGTAGATTAGAAGGGGAATTGGTATTTGTCTCTGTGAAGGCCTCTGTGACGAAATAATGGATAATGACTCATCAAAATTCTTGTGAAAATAGCCAATCACTTCTCAGCATTTGCTTAATTTCAATACCGAGCTTTGTTTGACCATTTGAGTCTCTGTGAAATTTTGAGAACTGTTATTACTGAATACTTATTATTTTTTGAGGAAAGAATATATTTTCAAGCTTTGGCTTAACGGGTTTCAAATGAAATAAGGTATCATATTACGTATGATGTTTACTCAGTTAACCTTTGACCACAAATGCACCCGCCCCTTTGTTCTCTTATTATATATAAGGCCTAAGTTACGATTTTTGTTGAATAGGAACAATATAACAGATTACATGTGTTCATAATTTATTGACAGAAGTTATCTTCATTCAATATCATTTGAATCTTTCACCATTTTTAATACCGTTATTATGTTAATTTTATATTGCTGCCAATTTCAATACCGCTTTGTGATTGGTCGAGGGGAGAACGAGGCGTGGTTTAAAGTGAAGTAGTAGGAGTTAAACCGCTCAAAATTATGACAAATTTTCTACGGAGATTTTGGGTTTGGGTTTTTTGTGATGAATACCTGTAGATGCAGTTAGAAAAAGTACTTACCAAGACATGCCAATTTGTGAAGATCTTTATCATTCGCCAAAGCGTTTTCGTAACGCCTTTGAAGAGCAGTGGCAGCCTTTTGATGATCTGGTTCTTCCATTAACAGGCTTAGGTGGTTCAAGAAGTCTTCCGGATCGTACTGCTGCAGACTGAAAAAGAAGAATGAACGATGGATCAGAGGAAGATAAAGAGAGATAGTTTAAATAACTTACAAAACTTTGTGTTCTTGTAGCCTCGTGATAAAATCTTGCTCTTCGTGGGTAAGGAATATAAAGGAGGATCCAGATTTTCCCGCTCGTCCGGTCCTACCAACCCTGTGGATGTAATCCTCATCGCTTTGAGGTCCTGTGTATTGGACGATGCAGTCTGCTGTGGGCACATCAATACCTCTTGCAGCAACATCCTGGAATAGTTAACTTATGTTTCCAAAGCATATGGTATAAAATACTAGTTCTAGTACGGGGTATATGTTTTTCCAGCAGAAGTAAATATCACATATTAAAATTTAAACAATTGCAAAGCATATGTTTGGCGGTTTCGAATACTGAAATTCGATTGAAGTATTAACGTTTTTACGATATGTTTGCATTAGTTTTTCAAGTGTCAAAAATGGCTTGCATGTTGCATGAGTTGATCAATATCGTTTTAATTTATGGAGAAGACAAAATGCTTTAGCAGGTGTTCATCTGTACGCAGAAGGATTTCCCGGTATACATGTGCCAAATACAGCTGCTTTTACCGCGGTAGTGCAACGCGGACGTGACACGGAAAATTTGCAAGCGAATCGTGGAAGAGATGGGTGTCCAGGGCATCCACGGCGTATTGCAGCAGCTGAGGGAAGCTTTAGAAATTGCTGAAAAGAATCCCCCAATAAGTACCGGGCAAATCGCTCAAGAAGTACAAGGAATATCCCAATCAACAGTGTGGCGTATCATACATGAGGTTCAATTATGTCAATAACTTATGAGTTCAAAACGGTCAAGAACCAAAAACATTTGTAATAGTTCGTAGAAAATGAGTAAGACGGGCCCAAAAGTGTACACGTCAGAGGACAAAACAACAGGTATATCAAATTATTTTAATAATTAAAACCACAAATTTATTTTTTTAATTAATAATAACAATAACGGAAAAAGCAATTGAATTTGTTGCTATAAAATAGGTGTTATAAAATTTTATTTATTTCTTTACTCGGAAAATTCTTTAAATTGTTTGTCGTTTTATTTTTTATTACACTTTGCCGCCGTGCCAGTCGCCGACTAATTGCTTTGCCTTGCCCAAGGTCAGGTTTTACAGTGGACCAGTTTCCAGTGCCACTCAAAAGATATTTTCAAATCATTTTCGAACTGACATTATTAATTTTTTTACAAAATTGTATTTGTAAGTGTGTACATTCAAAACTTTTCTTTTGGATAAGTTCTAAATCATCCTGTATAACATTATATCGTTTGCAAACATACAAAAAAGAGTGGTCCAAAAGCAGCTCCTTGTGGAATTCCAAGATATAATCAGTTTAATTTTTTTAATAATAAGTGTATTGCAAGTTTCTGTAAATACAAGAATTATTGTTTAATTAACTTCTCATCTAATGTTCTAGTTTAATTTAATAAACATTAAGAAGAATGACATTAAGAAATACTATCACTTTTCATTTCTTGGCAACTTTATCTAGGACAATTATCTTGGCTTCTTCAAGTGGTCAACGAACATAATGACGGTCAAACGTTAAGAGTTTATTCGGATGACACTTGTATTTATTTTTAAGTGCGATAAACTACTGAAGATTTAATAATGTAATGTAAATGAGTAAAATACAACAGTTGATGATTTTGGAAGTGGTTACTTTTTGTTTGCTCTCCAATGTCGTTTATATTTCGACACAAATTATCTCTATTATCAACAAATTCATTAGCAGACTGTTTATTGAATGTTTTATGAATAGCTTTAGTGTTGGGTAATTAGAAAGTTCATGTAATTGTGGATATATCGCCAGTTTTCAAGCGTCTTACTATTAGAAACGCCCATATGTGTTTTCTGTTTTAACAGAACACCTTGTAATTTAATCGAATGAGAAATTATTTAAGTATAATTACACGAGTGTTATAATTTATTAAGCGTCAGAAAATTAAACTTCATTTATAACAAATCCAATTATTTCCCCGGTCACTTTTGGCCCGTAACTCGTATCATGGCCTGATCTACAATAATTATTCCAGTTTGCACGCTCACTGGGGGCACCCAATTTAAAAATCGCCTCCATTAGAGTCATTAGATCGTTATTACTTTTTCTTTGCGATTGAATAGCATCAAAGCTTCCACTGCGTGGTGGTTATTACGGCCACTGTAATTCGACTGCTCATAATACGCTGTTATTATATGATTTATTATCCTTTTAATTGAAATTGTGTACTTAAATGAGGGTATTAAGATTTATTGTGGATTTTAAGTTTTGATGATAATTAATTATGCGATCACAGTTATTTCGTAATTTACTAATATGCTGTAGCGGATTTCATATGGAGAAAAAACGAGCGCACCTTCGAACGGGTCATTAATGTACAGAGTGTATCTGAAATGCGTGCGTTCTTTTAAAGTAATAAGTGGAGGTGTCATTAAAGATCAAATGTACAACTAGACCACAGTATACTTAGTATGCTGTGAACTAGACACACAGAAACGAGAGGGCCTGTCTAATTGTTGATATTGTCCACAGCTTTTGACATTTGACCATTTCGATCGAAAGGCAATTTGCTACTTAAAACTATTATAATAGGATATAAGAGAGTTAAATATTTATTCACGATTTCTTCTAGTAAATAATAGTTATTTTTCCACGGTCGGGAGTAGAAATCAGTTTCTATGACATCAAAATTAAAACAGAAGTAGTCGATTATTCTCAAGGGAGTATAATGCTCCCAAGGGAGTTTACATTATGGAGAACGTTTTTCATGCAAAAAAAAAGATAACATTGAAATTATTTATTGACATTTAAATTAAATGTTATATTTGTACAATTTTCAAAATTAATATTAGAAGGAATATTACTTTCGGTTACATTTACAGTTTTTGTGATTGCGCTAGTAGTGGTATCTACTAAAACCTGATTAGCAATTTTGGTCTTATTTTCAATGGAGTTCTCGACATAACCCTCAGTGACTGTCGTTGATTTCCAACCAGCATGACGCTTTATTGTCGTGATATCCACACCAGCATCTGCCAGTAATGTCCTTAAAGATCTTCGTAAGCAGTGACCACTATAACATGCAGCATCAGGTAATTTAAAATACGAAGCTCACACTCGGAATTTTTCCCATGGTATTCTTGCCAACTGGCTGCGAACTACATTTTCCTGCTTTGTAGTACAAAAAAGGCGCTTATGCTTGACGTGGGGAGGACGAAGGGACAGGTATTTTCGAAACAATTCAAGCATATTTCCCACCTCGGTAACCAGAAAGGTTCGTGGAATCTTTGTCTTAGTGTTTGAAATTTTTACAATCAAGGAAGAGCCTACATCCTCAATATCATCTACAGTTAAATTGACTAGTTCATCAGTTCGACAAGCTCCGGCAATCCCCAGAATTAATCCAACCTATAAAAAATCAAAATACTTAATAATTGAAATACCTAACAACAAAAGTAATCTTACCTTAATCATTAAGAATTCTTTGTCATCTGAACTTGATAGAAAGCGGTCGATTTCACCCTTTGTCAATATTTTTTTTTCGCTTGATATCCGTCACCGGTTCTTTTCAAAAATGCGATCAGCTTGGGGAATTTGCTTATATCTATGTTGTCGTAAATTATCAAGCATGACTTAACCATAGAATATTGCGCCCATAATGTGGAAGACTTGTAATTCTTTGCATTTTCACTGAAGTATGCCAACAAAACATTCTCGCTGTATACTTGAACATTTTTCTCGGCGCACCACTTTTTGAACCTATTGTAGGCTATATCGTATAAATATCTTGACTTCGTAGGCAGCAAATTGCTTATCGCAATATTTGCAGCCTCCACAATCTTTTCCGACTCACAATTATTCATTGTGCACTAAACAAACTTTAAACTAAACCAAACTAGCACCTTAATTTGACAATTCTTTTTGTTTGTTTATTTTGTAGTTATGACAATAACTCAACGACTACTAAATAAATGCTCAAATCCGAATACAATAATTCTGGTGCTACTTACTTCATAATGACAAAATATGTGCTTTTAAGTTAATGAGACCGTGGAAAAAATAGTATATACCATTCGGGAGAGATGCTATTTTGTCCTCGGTGCATTGTAGCCCTCGGGCTTCAAATTGCACCGCTGCCAAAATAACGCATTTTTCTCCCTTATAGTATAATGTACTATTATGCAACAAGTACAAAAAGTAAGTGTTTATTGCACGCGACGTGAAATTAAAATTTAAAAGAAAATATTAGGCGAAATGGTTGCATTTGATACATTTGGGCGTCCTCAACATCACTTTAAAGAACTGCAATATTAATATTAATTATAAATAATAATTACGTATTTTGTTGTTGGTGTATTTTGAAAACAAAAGTTTCCAAATCAAATTGCAGTGATGTAAAAATAATAGTGATTTAAAAAACATATTCACAAGTGAATAAAATATTTGTTACAGTTGTTAAAAAATTAATAAAGTCGTTTTAGTCTGTCATAATTGGATAAATGTAATAAATAATGATGAACGATTAACTCGTAAAATCTGAGGACGTCAATCGCAATGCCCTCTGGTTGTGGTGGTCTAAAGTAAAGCCTTACTTGAACTTATCTTATTGTTAGAGATTCTGTTGACCGTAAAATTCCTGTTGAAGGTTTTTTCTATTGCATTTTTAAGCTTAAGAAAAAAAAAAAATAAATAAAAATGGGTACCAAAATTCGATATGCAATATACTGTTTAAACCACTGATTTTCATATTTTTCACAAATATTTGAAAACGTATTTTTTGTCGATGAAAGAAGAAATAGATTGTATCATTTGAATAGGTATATAAAGTAGACATGTCTTAGAATAGAGTATGGAAACTAGATAAACTGTTTTCTTTATTCAGTTATGATTAGGTAGTGTTGGTAGCTCAGTTCTTATTTTCTGTATTTTCTTCAGTTTCCTCAGTGTCTCCAATTTCTTCTGCTTCTTCATTCTCATCTAATAGTTCACTGTCAGGATTCAATGCCGATTTCGGCTGCTTCGATATTGGAACAAGTTCGGCCTTAGAAAGTGGTACAAAAAATGATCAAACAGCTCAGTCCAAGCTTACGACAGCCACAATTGCCCTTGCATCTACTTCACCAATTACCTTAAAGGAACTCAAGGAGCCGTAGGTATCTAAATCCGCATAGCTGTCCCTTTTTTGAAGAGTTGGGTAGACTCAGGCCTTGCTTTATTCTTCATGTTGGCGTAGTTATTGGCTTTATCCTTATTTATCTTAGTTTTGTTATATAAATGCATTGAAAACTAAAATCGATTCATTTTTCCACCGATTAGATTGTATTAATCAGTGCTAGTGGCAGAGAGATATGCATCTTTGCTCCAATAATAAAAACAACTGAATAGACCTTTTTCATGCAGAATTTAATTAGAAAAACCTCCCTTTTATTTGTTTCAACAATACGCTGCCCTTCAGATTTTGGTGCTCATTTTCAGTTTTTCTCTTCTCAACTTCTCAACAAGCGATCAAAACATAAAAAATTTCAAAATCAATTATTCGAAGAATTTGGTGACTTTTTACTTTCCTAATATTATCAAAATTTAAAAAAGGAAATGTTGCTTAAAGTTTCTCAAATAAAATTTTTAAATAATGAATGTCTGGTGGGTAGTAAGTGCGATAACACCTCCCCCCCAAAACAAAAAAAGAAAAAAAAATGTTTCTTGGTCAATTTATAAATGAACTCGGAGCCAAGTTTTTATTGAAACACTGTATGCTACATAAAAAACGATAACTGAAAGACCGCTATTACTACTGGACCTACTGTCATATTTTTTATGCCTATCTAAAAATCTCTGTAGCAGATCGGCGTTTATCATTACAACGCCCAAACAATACAAACCGAAACCGTAATCGTTGTGAATGTAAATTCCTCGGCTACCTCTCCTTCATCTAGATAAATACCAGTTAGCACCTGAATTAGACGCAATGATATTACACTTTCTGCGGCGCGTATAATCACCATCGGCATCTCCAAACGGGAGATTCGGATTCGGTGCGAGCGAGCCGCCATTCAGGCCGGTTGGTTAATTAACCAGCGACTATTAGCGCTATTGGGTTTCTTAAGTGGCCGCCGAAGACGGTGATATCCAGCTGTTCCTCGACAATCGCACGGTTTAGCTCAGATCCGCTGAATCCGTAGACTGGCAGTTAAATTTAAGACATTTTTGAAATAATTGGAAGGCAGATTCATCGAACGAGAAAGGTGGCAAATGATGTGGCAAAACATATTCAAACTATTTTTCAAATATTTCGCTATCTATATCCTCATGACAGTCTCCTGTTCGTCGTAATACAAAAACAAGTAAACCCTGCTCCAAAAATCCTGTTATACTGTACCAATATGAGTTATTAGATTGGAAATACTTTTAATACTGCCGAACAGTATTTAGTACGATTTTATTTAAATACTGCTTATCCTTATTTTGCCCACAAAAAACAGTTATTAGTCAACAATTTGTCGGATGGGATTCCCTTATATTTTTGTTTATTTCTCTCAATTTTGACAATTTAATGGTGAATTATAAAAGGAGTATAAGTCAATATTTTAAGAAAATGAGGATAAGTTTCCTTCTCCTCATTTCATTTTTCGTCAAACAGCAAAGTAATTAAAAAAGCGAAACACATTTTATTTTTATTTTAGGTTAGATGAACATCATCACGTCGGGTATAATCGATTACGACCGAACGACCCGATCTATCAAATAAGGGATTGTTTGATGTTATAAATGATGTTTAAATATGGTCAAGCAGTATTCTTATTACTACATCCTTAAAGAAACAGCACATATACGCATGCTTAGATGTCAACATAAGGGAAACCTAAATACTGCTTAAGTGCTTAACCGTATGAGACGTCTAATATCTCTCTATTATTAGGCGCTGTTCTTTTCCAGAAGGTGACTTTAATAATTAATAATAACTGTACCATACTTTTGTCACCGTATAGCCTTCGTTTATCCATATTAGGTTACCTTCTAATATTCGTTTTCAAATTTCTTCGCCATATCACTATTTCGTCTTTTTCTATCAGCATATTCTTCCGATTTCATTTTATAAAACGGTAATTCATATCACGCATAATTAGTGCTTTGCCCTTCTAGGCAATGTTTCATCCTTTGAAATATCAACCCGATTTTCAATTATTGTTATTATTATTAAGTTCATTCTAAAAATACCATCTATTATTAATTGTTCTAAAAATCGTATATTTTGTGTCGTCATTAACCTTTATTTTGATTGTCAGCTGAATACTAGAAAATCTTGGAATCATTTCTATGACATACGTTTGTTTATTTGTCAACAAGAGTGAAAAAATGTACAATATCGACACAAAAAATGAGTGAGAATGCTGAGAATTTCTTCGAATAATTTACTGACGGCTTGTCTCTCTTTTTGTAATAACTGCTACAAATTTTGAGCGGATTTATAAAATGTCACTCTACTATTTTGAAATCAGACTTATAGGTTTAGTTCTCGGTTTAGCTGTCATATGATGTTAAAGATTTTCAATGAGGATCCTGATTATCTTTCTATTCTACTGTGACAAGTGTAAATCTGCTTTGTTTTATACGCTTACAATTTACGATAACAGTCTTACTGTTTGTATTGGATGAAATTGCGTTGCAGACGTATATTTACGGTTGAGCTGGCGGACAACTAACGCGAACCCATCAAATGTGTATCATTCGGCGTAGAAGAAGGCTCTCAACACTTCCTTTACAAGAGAAACGAACATTAACTGCGCTGCAGGTGACTTGATCTCGTTGGGCCATCAAAAGAACACATGTCCGGTAATTACGGTGGTTTCTTTTGTCACTTCGAAAGGCCACTTGATAGCTTTTAATGAGTTTTTATTGAGCGTGTGTGTGTGTAAATAAAAATCGATCTTATCTCGAGAAAAGTTTAAGTGGACCCAGGTTAAATGCTGGAGGGTTTCAGTCGGTGGGAATCGTTAAAAATGTTGCGCAATTACATGAAAAATGCAATGCAATAAAGCTAAAGAACATTATATTTTATGTTCAAATAAAACAAAAAAATGATAATTTGCAACAATTTTGGATGTGAGCGGATTAGGTTTGCGAAAAAATGCACCTAAATAAAAGAATTTGATAAAGGCATCTTGGAAATTATAAGATACGAAAATGTTTACATTGTGACAAAGTTGCTCAATTTGCTACTCTATCAAATGCTGTTTGTGTTTGTTCTTGACTTAAAGAGGTTTTTAACTAACCTGAACGTTTTATTTCAAATGTCGAAAGAGCTTGTGTTCGAAACAGACATGTATGATTTTTTTTTTGTTTTTAACTGGGTTTTTAAATTTTTGGGGTATAAAATTGTAAATCAAACATTTAGATAATTAGTAAAATGTACCTATAAAACAAAACAAATACCTTAAGTCACTATATAGCTGTTTTTTGATTTATTAATAAAAAATACATTATTATTAGTTATTATGCACATTTTTTTCTGTTTTATTAAATTTGTTCATGCTGTTTATTTTAAATTTTCCACAGCTCTATTTTTAAGTATATTTTGTTGAAATTTTTTAAATTTTTAAGTTATGCAATTTTCATCTTTTTTACATGTTTCATCTTGTAATTGAGATTCATCCATTGGATATTTTATTAAAACAAACACAGGCTAATTCAAAATGCAATATAAATATTTTAAGGAGTGATATAAATTTATGGCACAAACACTGGTTCACGTACCAACCTAAAGTTTGCCGCGTTGCTCAAAAGTCTGCCTTCACAAAGAAGCAATGGAAAGACCTGAACATTTCGAATCTGTATATTAAAGTGCCTGAAAATTTCAACTTGATACTCCAAAACGTTTGAAGGTTATAACCAAAAAAGTGATTATCACCCTCTTTTCTTTGAGGGGTTGTAATTTCCCGAGTAATTTGCTAAATTCCAAACCTCAAATCAAAACTTCATGTACCAAAGTGCCATAAATTTTCAAATTTCTATCACCTTAAATATGTGTTGCATTTTGAATCACTATATATGAAAATAATTAGTGTAGATAAAGTGACAAAAATATTGTGACAAGTAAAAAGACATTCAGGGTGTTTCCAAATTGCATGCAGAAAATCCAGAAGCGTATTCTATGGTTAAAATTAAGGTAAAGTTGTTAAGTAAGCATAGGGTCCTAGAGCAACGTTCACGAGATATATATAACTGAGATACTTTTGGCAAACTTGGCATAATTTTTTTCGTATGTTGATAGTTATAAAATATTAAATTTGCAGCTTACGTAGCACTAGTGTGGGATTATGGATTCTATCATGACTTCTTTAGAATATTATTTGAGGCATATATAAATTTTTTGCAACTTCACTACAAAATAATAAATTAATTTAAAAAAAATTATAAATGTTAAATATCATTATTCATTACTTTTATTTATTATTTTACAAATAAAAACAAGAAGTTTAATGTGAAATCAGATGGCATAATTTTATAAATACCTCAAGTAAAACTCTCTCTCTGGACGTAACCTACAGCATTGTCACCATAATTTTCACAAGCGGATCTATACTGTAAATAAAGAAATAACATTAACAATACCATACGTTCACCACATCACAATTAATAATTGTGGTAATGTTAAAAACTGAAAATAATAGAAACTGCTTGCTTTGACTCCCCGTATTTGCTGCCATAAGTTAGGATTATCAACAATGAAACTAAAGGAATCCACTTATGGCAAATTAATAATAATCATCCGATTATGTTTCCATAAAACCTGCTTCCGTCATCGTGGAATTCGCACGGCATTACCTATACTATTTATCCTATCTATGACACAAAAATGCCACAATAAGGAAAAAATACAAGAAACAAATGCCTGATTACAACACAGTAACAATATACTGTAACTTTGCACCTATCACCTGTATCTACGGAAACATAAACTATGCTGAACGTCATGTCACGTAACACCAATGATATCGCGTTTTTGGCCACGTAGCTTTATTTACATTCTGGCAATTTATTAATGTTAATATTTGAATTATGTGATTACTGCCACCAGACACATGTTCTGACTTTTCAATATGTTGGAAAGATTCTCCTGTAAATACATTTCAAATCAATATAAAATTCATGCAACTTCCACATTAGGAAACATCCTGTATATTTTAATATACTGTTTAAAAGATAAATATAGAACTTATATACATAAATACATACGTGATAGTGCTAATAAAATGAAACCACTTACTGTACAAAGTAAAACTCCTTTTTTGGCACTTCTAAACCTCGTGAAAACATCTTTCCTCGCTGCTTGGTCCATGGAGCCGTGTAATTTGAAAAATTCAATATCTAACACTACTTCTTCTTCATCGTCACTGTCTTGCACAACGTCGTCTAACAAAACCACATCCCCACTTTTTAACTTGCCCCTATTTTTGGGCATTCTTACCAAACATCTCGTGAACAGCGCATAATGGTAGTCGACCATCTGACTCGTAGCCATGAACACGAACACCTTCGACGATTGCTGAGCCTTACTTATCAGTAAAGCTGAAAGCGTAAAAAGTCTGTGTTTAACGTGTGTTACAATGAATTGTTGTTTTACCGTGTTTGGTATCACCATGTGTTCTGGATTTACTGTGGCGGATTCATCTAATGCGTCAACGTAAGTGTGGTCTTTCATCGCAAAATCTGCCAGTTCTGCGATGCCTTTGCTTAGCGTCGCAGAGAGTAACACTGTCTGACGGGACTTGCTTGATGGGTCCCTGAGAGGAAACGGTTCATCAGATTTTGTCTCCTCTTGTGATTTGCTCGTTTTACCTTTTAATAAAGATATTGGGTCATATTCGGAATTAGTTTTTGATTGATCTAGTTCTTCTACAATTCTATAAAACATATATCGATATTAGCTCAGTAAAAAAGCAAATAAAATATTTGTAAACTCACCTGATTATGTCCCTTTTAAAACCCATGTCTAAAAGTCGATCTGCTTCGTCGAGAACCAAACATCTAACGTTATTCATTTTAAAAGCTGACGTATGTAAGATATGATCTAACAATCTGCCTGGTGTTGCTACTAAAACATGTACCCCTTTCCTAAGTCTAGTTTTTTCCGTATTTCGATTTTCGCCACCACATAAATGTCCCACAACAATCCACTGAAATGTCTGAAAGAAAAAAGTGTAAATATAACGAGATAATATACATCTCACATACTTACATTTATTTTTCCTAATAATTCATGAGTTTGTAAAGCCAATTCCCTAGTGGGCACTACTATAATTGCTTGTACGCCATTATTTCTTTGAATTCGTGGATTTATACCTTGTAGTGCATCTATTATTGGTACAGCATACGCTAATGTTTTTCCTGAACCAGTCTGAGAACGAATCTGTAAATTAAAAGTAATATTTTTAATTATATTAATCTACATTAATTAACACTTTACTCACCAGAACATTTTTGCCAGACATAATTTCCGGTATCGATTTTTCCTGTACGTTCGTCAAACTAGTAAAATTAATTTTTTCCAGGTTGGACACTAAATACTTATGAATGCTTAGATCACTAAATTTTTTTCCACTGCTAAAGACTTTTTCAACGACAGACTTTCCTTTCATATTAGTGTTAATGTAAACGTCTTTATGTCCAACCGCAAATAAGGAATGTGTTTGACTACGTTGTGTACTTTGGGCCGTTTGATTTTGACTCAAGTTGTTGGTTGTGCCTTCTACGGTATCTGTTTTCGCTGCTATTTTATCTTTCTTTCGTTTCCGTTTAACTAATTTCGCAGAATTTTCAAATGATTTCTCTTGAAACTTTGGAGTCAGCGGTGATGCTTTTTTAGTGTTCATCAACGCTTTTGGGGCTTTAATCTTGGATTTGCCCTTTATGTCTGTTGACGAAGAATCCTTAGATGTTAAATTCGTGTTCAAATTATTAGCAGAATTGTTCGTAACTGGTAACGGTGTAGAATCATTTTTATTACTTTTATTAGTACCCTTTAGAAGTGAAGGTTTATTTAAGATTTTAGTTACTTCATCTGTTGGCTTACGCTTCCTGGCAAACACCTTTCCTTTGGGTGCTTTATTGTCACTATTCCATGAAAAATTAAACGTAGACATGGTTTTAGTGAATTTATATTAATATATTACTGACAGGAATTAAGACAAATTCCTACAATTACAATATGATAAGCTTCTTAATATCGTAATACAATACATATATGCTTAATTTCACAAAAAATATATTTTAATATTTCAACTTTTAAATTAGGTTAAGCTTGCACGTTTCACTGACAGGCCCACTGAACATTGAATACCGAAGTTCTAGAGAATGTAATGCACTACGTATATGGTAAAAAAGGTTAGCAGTTATTAGAACTCGGTCTTTTCTGTCGAACACAAAGTTCATGAAATAGTCTCATTTTTACGTTGCGGCTAGCAACCGGTTTTGGTAGATATTTATAAAATAATCTTGGATCCCTTTAGTTATTTTTAGTTCAAATAAGTCTGTATAAAATGCAATTATTGTTTGCATTATGTATAAATAGAAATATATAATGTCAAACAAATTTTATTGATTGACATTCAAATTTTTATAGGAAAATTTGAGATATCAAGTATGTCTTGATGCTTACAAAAATAAAAGAGAGAAAAAATAAACAGAATTTGTAAGAATATGTAGTCGTGTCAAGGATTAGTGGATTGTGATCGTGTCTAAATTCGTAAAGAAATCTTTTATTTAGTAAATGGCATTATTATTACATATACAGCGTGTCTTCATTTTTTCGTTCCTAACTTATGCAAAAGACAAAAATAGCATGAACAACTAATAATAAATATATAATAAATAATTGTATATAATATTTTATAATATTTTTCGCTATGACACTTTGACATATAGCCACCAAAGCCATTATGGAATTTTATTAAGTCGCGTAATGTTAATTTTTAGAAAATAAATTTTATAATAGTTTTATGAAATATTTCGTAGTCATGGGACAGCCAGAAAGTATGAGATTAGTACTGACCTACTGAGTTTTGGATACAAAATGTTTAATTGTTCTGGTTTTAAGTTTTCACAAATTTATTTATCGGCTTTAGGCGTTTCCAATGCATGGCTTGTGAATCCATGAATTTGGCAGGATACAAACAACGAGGGGTGGATTAGAGGATATCAATCATGGACAGAGAGCGTTGCGGGGACAAAAAGCCGTAACCTATTCCCCGAAAGGGCAGCGACATCGGTCCTAATGGAGGGCTAATGTGTCGCTAATTCCCACAATCCCATTCAACTGAAACACTCGAACATACAACCGATGCCTTTCATGCACTTCTTATGGTCTTAATCAATTGCTGCTGATTTTCCAGGGCAGGATTATATGGATGAAAATGTAATAAGCGATAAAGTGTAAATTTTCACTTCACCCGCGTGGAATATATTGTTCTCAATCAAGGCTAATAAAATAGCATTTTATTAGCCTTGATGAAGTAAAAATATTTATCTAAAGAGCATTAAGGCATATTTTAAAAACAAACAAAAACAATTTTTCTTATTATTTTTTCTTTTGATCAATCCTTAAAGTGCATTAAGTACACTATTTGCTTAGTATTCTGTGCATTGGCAGCTCATGACTTTTTAAACTAGTAAGACAAGCAGGCTGAGAATTTTGCAAAATTTCCATTAAATTCCCAATAAATAGAAAAGTAATTATAACTAGTCGTCACTGACTGCAAGTTATTCCAGTTTCTACGTTTGTGTTTTAGGAGTCGTTTACAAAATACTCTTAAGAATTTGGTCAACCACAAGAAATATCTTTATTAAATTTCAAACTGATGTGAAAAATTGACAAAGTTATTGCGAAAAAACAATTTTAAAAGTTCCATTTCAACACCCTGTAACTTTTAAGGGGATATTTTTATATGGGTGGTCCGTAATGGCTCATGGAGACTGACTAGATTTTTCGCTTCAAATTATTTCGATTTAAGCCAACTTGCCTTTATAAAATGTTGATAATAAAAAATATACAGGGTGTCAAAGTTGGAATTTAAAAAGTGATTTTTGTTATAATTATACTGTCTTGAAATTAATCAATTTAAAAATTTGGAAATAGATCTTTTTGGATATAAGAAATTTCGTATTTTCTAGAGGGCGCCACAGCCGCCATATTTGTGACGTAAATGTGAGCGTAACTTTTTTTACTTTAACGTTATCACGTTCAACAATGTTAAACCTACATTGTTTTTGAGGAAAAAAGGTATAATTGTCATTAGTCTCAGAAATTGGCAATTTTGGGGAAAAGAGCTTTCCAGCAATCCGGATAATCCGCAATGTGTGTGTGTAATAAAAAACGTGATAACGTTAGGTACAAAAAAGTTACTCTTACATTTACGTCACAAATATGACGCACGTGGCGCCCTCTAGAGAACACATCGAAATAGACAACAGATTATGATTTCTTATATCCAGAGACATCTATACCCAAATTCTTAAGTAGGTACAGTCGAGCACAGTGTAATTATTAGTTATTACAAAAAATTACTTTTTAAATTTCAACTTTGACATCCTGTATCTCTTTCATTATCAACATTTTATTAAGGCATATTGACCTAAATCGTAATATTTTGAAGTGACAAATCTAGTGTGTCCAGTGTTGTTAACACGTAGGGAAATTCCCTACTTGTAGGAACAATTTGTCAATAAATCGGTTGGTAGGGAAAATATTCTTATTTTGTAGGGAAAAAAAAAACACTCTAACAAAATAATAAGCTTTGCAAATACTGTTTTAACATTAAAAAAAAAAAAAATTTAAATATGTTGTCAACAGCGCTTTATGTTTTATACAGATTTCTACCATGTCTACCTATAGATAAAAGAAATTACTAACTTGGGCAGGCAGCGTAGGGAAATTTATTGTAGAGTAGGGAAATTTCATACTTCGTCGTAGGGAAACAAATTTTATAAGGTTAACATCACTGAGTGTGTCTTCATGTTCATGGGCCATTACTTACGGACCAGCCTGTAAAGGTAACTAGGGTTAAATCGTCAGATTTTGTCGTCAAAAATACGCAGTAAATGGGATCTGCTTTCTTGTTCCACCCTGTACAGCATTCCACTTACAAAATGTTCAAATTACAAACTTATTTCGAAAACTGTTCTTAAAATGAGGTTATGTGACCAGATCCGGTCCTGGCTTTCGGAGACATTAGCTTGACGTAGGTTGAGGCACGTGCGGCTACTCTGGCGGATTATCGTTTACATTAATGTTAAATTTTGATGCTAAATCGACTCCGTGAAAAATCCTAGCGGTTATGGGATAATTCTGTAATGCTGATGTATCGACTGTCAAAGAGGATAAAGGAGGTTTTTCAGACGGAATTATGGAAAGCACACCCATAAAAATGCGATCGTGTAGTGATCATTCGTGATTCATTTTAGTAGTTCATGAATTTTTTAAACTAATCCTTTCATAAGTACAAAATTTGTAAATAAGATTTCACATATGATACAGGATGTTCCTAAAGATATGGCAAATACTTATCGAGGTGATAAAATACACAAAACTTTATATAATAATCTATTCTTACTTTTACTTAGTTTAGAAACACCCTGTGTATGTATAAATCAACATGAGTCTGTACCGCAATACAACTTTAATTTTCGTCAGTCAATATGTAGCTGAGAAAGAAGATAGTCGAGTTGATATTATTTTTCCAAAAATTTTTACTGCCTTCATCATTGGTAATATTGATTATTGATTAAATTGTATTTTTGGTTTTATGCGGTTGTCGGGTCAATTTATTCAATACCTAGTGTATAAATCAGATTTATTCACGACTTTATCGGTCCCTCAGGGTTCTGTATTGGGACCGTTGCCATTTATTTTGTTTGAAATGCGTATAAAATTATAATACAAAATCAAACACTTTGATGGCTTGAGACTGGATATTATGCAAATATACAAATGACCTTAGTAAAATGTTCACCTCTTAGGTGATACAACCCTTCAAAATTTTCAAAAAATATGGAATAGCGGCTGTAATTTGAAAACAAAAAAAGATAGATATAATAATAATTTTACATAAATTTTCTACTAGTGCATGTGCAACTTATCAAAAATTTTTCGAAAATTTAAATAAATAAATAAATAAATAAGTAAATCATACATACAGTGGTTGAAAATGTATTAATATTGTTACCTTTTAAAGAACCCTTTCCTGCAGCCATGCCGGCGAATAAAGTTCACCAATAATTAACGTCGGACTAGAAATTTATTTGTGACAATTTGTAGGGGAGAATAAACCCAATAACTTATAAATTCTGCTGAAAAGAGTCGGTAGTAAACCGAAATGGACTCGATCGTGTCTTTGTGAGTTTACATCGAGTTTTGTAACAATTTGGTTGGCACCCAAGCGTTACGGTAATAAATTAGAATCGAGTCAAACCATTTTCTCGTATTTTCGGTGGATTTATATCCCCGCGTCGACTATAAATCTACGTATTTGAATAATGGACGCCTAAAAATTGGATTTAGTCCAAATGGAAAATACGTACAGTCGAAAACTTTCAACGGATGCCATCCTCTCACGCATTTTGGGACGATAATCGGGCCCTACAGGACCCTTTCGGATAACGAAATAAGGGAAAAATAAAACGTATAAAATATTTCGTATGCGTGCGTCTACAGGGTGTTAAAAAAAGAGTGTAACATATTTCAGGAGGTAATAGTATGAACCAAAATAAGCAGAAAAGTTTTAATAAACTTGGGTCCGCAAAGTAACGGTTGCGGAGATATGGACCACTATTCGTTTTTCAAACATTTTATTTTATTAGGAATAAACCGACAAAGGAAGCTTTTAACAAACAGAAAACAAAGTTACAGAAGATGTTCAAAGTGCCCTCCGTCCATTTCCAAGAAGGCACATCTTCGTCTCGACGATATTCGAACTCTTTCGAAAACACCCTCCTTGGTTTGGAATTCTAGACACTTTTGATTAATCCGTAGCTGCAGCTCTTCCAGAAGTACCATACACTAATGTCTTCAAATATACCCAAACAAAGAAATCTAGAGGGTTCAGATCAGGCGGTCTTGTAGGCCCTAAAACAGGTCCGGTCCTTCCTACCCATCTATGTGGAAAAGTTTGGTGTAAATTCTCTCTAACGGCCATGGAAAAATGAGCTGGAGCACCATCATGCTGGAACCACATTTGTTGCCTCTGATTGAAAGGAATGTCTTCCAAAAACTCATACAGTGTGTTCTGCAGAAAGTTGAGGTAAGCAATGCCTGTTAATCGGTTTCGTAAAACAACAGGGCCTAGAAACCTGTCACCTTCTACTTATTTTGGTTCATACTATTACCTTCTTAAATATTTTACATTCTTTTTTTAACATCCTGTATATTCGACGGTCAGAATTAATAAATATGCATATACGGGGCTATGTTCAGTCAGCCACATTGGAGTTAAAACTTTTGGCAAACGTATTGGGTACTTGCTTAGAAAAATAGTTATTAATTATATAAGGAAATTAACAAGCCTTTAATCCACGAGAAAAAATGGACAGTGGAGACAGGCGAGATTTACATTTTTTCGAGAGGCTGGTTAATTTCCCGAATGTAATTCAACGTTTTATCTACGACCACGGTCAAAACTGGCCAATTAGGAGAGTGAAAGCCGTGTGTGAGTAAGTGAAAAATGATGGTTTTTGAAAAACGTCATATTTGACAAATTTATTTTAATTACGAATATTGATTGTCAGCTAAATATTAGAAGGTCTTTGAATCGTTTCTATGGCATTCGTTTGTTTATTTGCCAACAAGCGTGGAAAAATTTGCAAAATCGACACAAGATGAGTGAAAATGCTGAGAATTTAACATTATGTCTCTTACCAGCGAAAAGCAAAAGTGTGTACGAGAAAAAAAGGCGCATAAGAGAAGGAGCGATTACTTTTTCAATGTACAGAAACGGTTTGCTGCATTTTCGATTTGAAAAAAATATTACTTACTTCATATTTGAAAGCAGAATGAAGAAGTTATAAACCAGAGAAGGCAAAGATATTGGAGTGAAATCAATTCGAAGAATTTCTGCAAAAAAGCACCGGATGAGGAATCTCTACAACTTAAGGCAGAAAATAAACGATTTTAATATTTCAATTTATATATTGAGCGTTTTATTTTGAACTCTTTACAGGATTATATTATAAGAGACGCAGGTGCAATCTCGATGCAATGAATGAACCTTTTTGGATATTACCCATGTCCAAGACAAAGGCAGTTATCTATACGTACTTATTTCGCATACGAAAACAAATATTTCAAGAAGTTTCGCGATCTCGGAAGAAGCTTTTTCAGTCGATTCTGTAAAAATATGTCGAAAATACGTCAATCTGCAATGTAAAAATACTGGTGGGAGATTTTTCTTCCGATATGTGCCTGGAAAATGTATTACATAACATGTAGGCATCAACATATTTTCGAAAACATTTTCAAAAGTGGCTGCATTTCTTGGGCTCCCTCATGAAAGTTTTACCGGACATGGAATTAGGCGTTCTTCCAGCAAGATGGCAATTGCTAAAAAAATCCAGGTCCTACCTAGCGAAGTTATGGGCCCTACCAGTCCTTTACAAACTTCTTATCGACTGAATTTAAATAATTCTAAATAAAATGCTATAAAATCGAAGCGTGGTGTTATGAATTTTAATGCACTAGTGTGTTAAAAGGCCTTTAATTTACACAAAACAAACGTATTAAACTTTCTTAACATAGTGGGCGTGGATAAATAAAATTAAAATATGACCAAATCAAAATGTCAAACTGCTATTTTTTCAATAACATACATTTGCAAGAAAAAATAATTTAACGTAGTTAAATTTTATCAGAAAATAGCAAAACACAAATGAGATCAATTATTGATCATTGAGTAACTGATGTCATTTGATTCTTCTGCCATCTGTCAGGAAATTTTAACTTTCCATTTTGTATATTGAGGTTATGTTGATTTTTCGCTTAATTGAATAAGAAAAGAATAGTAAGTTGATTTAATTTTGTATCCTTCACAAAATTCAGAGAAATATCCTCATCTTATTTTATATTTTCTTAAAAAAGTTATAACCTAATGTAATAGACAATTTTGTACCATGTTTAGAAATTTTTCTATAAAATTTCAAATTAGAAATTTGCTGCGTTGTGTGCTTGGAACGTCCTGTATATCAGTTATGTTTTTACATAGAAATTTCAGACGTCACAAAAAATATTTTTTGCCACTATTTCTTCAGATCTACTAAATAGCTTGTGTGGTGTCGATTAAATTAGGTTAGTGAATGTTAATAACTGGTTTAAAATTTTGATTAATCGGTGACTGTATACTGAAAAATGTTGGGGAACATGTATTTTAAGAAACTGCAGAAATATGTTTGTTGTACTTTGAACGTTACGATTGGCGCTAGAATCATAGGTTTTATTGGCATCGTAAGTAGAAAATATTTTTATGCAAATTGAGAAAATACATATGTTTGTGTCACACTTCTAAAAAATATATAATTCAATAATAACGATTTTTTTTTCTTCAACAAATCTTAATAGTAATGATGGCATATAATATGTTTTAATTAATTAATGATAATAGCATTTACTTCGAAGAAAGACACACTTATACCTGTTATAATTTTTACGTAGGTAACGATTAATTTATTTTTATTTTAGATGATATCAGTATTGCTTATAACAGTTCTACTCAATGACAAATATTTTGACAAAGAAGAAAATTACGACATAAGCCGAAAGACTGCTTTAGCTTTTGGTCTAGACTGGCAGCATATTCATTGGAAGGCTAGTACTGTTATTCACAATGATCCAGAAGGTAAAAGATAATGAAATTTTAGCACGCACTTCGTTCGCAGATCTCAGGCCCTGACTTGGCTACGACCTTAATATTTAAATATACTTTATTTATATTAAAACAAATTTAATCTTATTCATGCGAGCTAATTGACAGAAAAATCCCATTTATTTACCTGCAGAGGCTCGATTCTCGAGTTTAAAATTCCCTCAGAAAGTGACGTAAATTTTCATGAGAAAATGCAAATCTGTATGTTAATCATTCTCATTGTAGTTATTAATTAATTCTTTCACATGGTTTTTGCTTCAAGAATTGTAAATATACACATAGATAATAATATACTCAGGAATTTTTTAAGTGGAATGAATTTTCACTTGAATTTATTTCACTGCATTCAAGAACCGAAGCCCAGGAGTGTTGTTTTTATTTAGACAAGTTTAGATTTACAGTTTACTACTTGTAAAATAAAACAGTTGCAATGGAACCATACGTTGAGATACGTAGTTAGAAGCAACGTCATATTACTAGGTTCATTTTGACGATTTTTGAAAAGCATTCTACAGTGACTAGATTCAAGTGATGCTATTTCTATTTTATATGCTCAACGGATATTTAACGATCCTAGAATTCGCGAAGATTTAGCATACATACAGTATGCAACAATACAATACAATACAATACATACAATACAACAATTATTTTTTGGGAAAAATCCTTGAACAGGTCGATTTTTAATTTAAAAAATACATCTTTTAGCGTAAAATGCGATTTTCAAATGTCATTTGTTTTCGAGTAATGACGTCATCGATTTTTTTTTAAATGGCAACACCATAATTTTTTCCTCGATTCTGAAAGATCGTTTAATTCTCTATCAGACAAAATTTTGCCCTCTTACATAGGAAAGTTTTCGAGTAAATTACGATTGAATGTTAGAAAACGTAAATTTTATCCATAAAAAAGTAACAATTCTGAGGTATGTAAAATAAAATACAATTGATTAAATTTTATACTTAAATTAAATGTTCGAATTGCCATCCACCAACTTCTTGACAATGCGCAAGTCTGTGAAGAAATTCTTCTTACACATTATGAATGATTTCTGGGGTAACTCTGCGTATTTCGTCCCGAATGCGATTTTGAAGTTCTTCTAAATTACGTGGTTTATTAATGTACATTTTTGACTTCAAGTATCCCCATAAAAAATAGTCAAGAGGTGTAAGATCTGGCGATCTTGCAGGCCATTCTATCGGTCCGCGTCTGCCGATCCACCTCCCAGGAAAACAGTTGTCCAAAAAATCTCGTACAGGGAGCGCATAGTGCGGAGGTGCACCGTCTTGCTGAAACCATATGGTATCGTCAGGAATGCCAGGGTCATTATCGTTAGAAAAAATTACTGCAAGGGCTGGAACAAGGTCATTTTCTAGAAACTCTAAATACCTTTGTCCTGTAAGGGTTCCTTCAAAGAAGAAAGGCCCTACTATTCTGTCGTCAACTATTCCCAGCCCACACATTTAATTTCTGAGGGTGTTGGGTATGTGCCTCTGCCATCCAATGAGGATTTTCCCGACTCCAATATCTGCAAATTTGACGGTTTACTGTACCATTCAGACAAAATGTGGCCTCATCTGAAAAAAGTATTTGCCGGTGTAAATTTCTATTTCCTTGACATAAATCCATTAGAATTTCGCAAAAGTGTAAGCAGCGATCGGGATCATCTTCATTGAGTTCCTGCACAAGTTGAATTTTGTAGGGATGATATTTTTCCTTCCTCAAGATACGTATCACTGTGCTCTGACTAGTGTCATTGTTTAATGCAACCAATCGTGAAGAATTATGAGGATTATCCACCATACTTATCAAAATGTCCTGTTTCTGATTTTCATTAATGCTTGGACGTCCAGGTTTTGGAATATTTACAACATTGCCAGTTTCTCTAAATTTAGACTCTGCCTTACTGACTGAACTGAACGTTGATTGGCTGATAGGGCGATCTGGATATTTTTCATTAAATAAATCGAAAACTTCCTGCTGAGTTCTAGTCATATTCCCGCATCCGATAAGAATTAAAATTTCAATTCTTTGAGTAACAGTTAAATGCGCCATAATACTTTAAATTGAATAATAATTTCTATGTCGCTTACAATACTTATTAGAAAGTCGGTGTGACAATGACACTTTGCAAAGATTTTCACCTACGTGATCAATAAAAGAACTATGGAATTCGAAAAACTAAACTTGGTAACGTTTTTGCTTTATTTTAATTGATTTACGTTTTCTAACATTCAATCGTCATTTACTCGAAAACTTTTTCCTATGTAAGAGGGCAAAATTTTAGTACTGTCTTATAGAGAATTAAACGATCTTTCAGAATCAAGGAAAAAAATATGGTGTTGCCATTTAAAAAAAAATCGATGACGTCATTACTCGAAAACAAATGACATTTGAAAATCGCATTTTACGCTAAAATATGTATTTTTTAAATTAAAAATCGACCTGTTCAAGGATTTTTTCCGAAAAATAATTGTTTCGTTTTTATTGAATTTATTCCATACTTTTGGCGCATACTGCATATTTTAATTATTCACGGTTACTTTCAGTTATTCGCTGTATTGAAGCAGCTGCGACAGATCAGGATATTCAATAAATAACGCGGTAAAAAATGTTTTTCATTTGCGACAGTTGAAACAATTGTGGCCGTGTCAGAATATTCAATAAATAACGCGGTAAATGTTTTTTTTATAGATCTTGTTGATGACAAAGAAGTAGATTTTTCTTAGCCATCTATGATAAATTATATGTACTTTAAATATGCATCTCTGTGGACGTAGAACACACGTTTTCGAAACCAAAATGAATTCTTAGTGACAAACATGCAGCCTAACACCTGAACATTTATTTTATTTATTTATTTATTTACAATTCAGGAATATAATAGGTCAAAGACCCACAATAGTTTCCACTAATTTAAACAAAATAACATGTATGAAAAAAAATACAAAATTACAGTGTCTAACACATATTCCAACACAATATACAATTTAAAATAAAGCATTATAATATAAAGTAATTCTGTTAATAGGGCCATTCACGCCTAAATTGGTTCTACACAAAGGTATGTCAAAAAGGTAGTTGCTTCTGGTAGTAGTTGAAGGTACATGGAAATTAAGCAAAGATAACAGTTCGGGACAATCGATCAAGTTATTCATTAGTTTGAAAAGAAAAAGCTAATAGAGTGGCATTTTTTTATATTTAAATTTAGTTTATTGTGAATGCAATAACCAACAAAGCCATTCAAATCAGCTTGAATTAGTTTACAGTCGTCGATGGAGTTGACGGTTCTAAATAATTTTAAAGCATCAGCATACAAAAGAAACTTACAATGATTAATATAATGACCCGTATCATTGATATAGACAAGAAACAACAACGGACCTAGGTTTGAGCCTTGCGGTACACCAGAAGTGTTAGGTATAGATTTTGACTTAAAACCAGACATCTATTAAATATTAACGTTTACAGCAGTTGCTAGTTGTTCAATTTTATTTCAGTACTACAAGTAAATAATTATGTAGTGTTTTGTAAACTAATAAACTTAATAATTCAATGTGGGATATTATAAATTACCAGTACAAGGTAAGATGTTGATTTTAAGTTTTTGTAGGTATATGTTTGTACATCTATTTCTTCAAACATTAACTTAACATTCTAAGTGCACCCCTAATAATAACTTTAGGCTTTAGTTATAATATATGTATAAGAATATAAACATTGATTAATTTACATCTATAAAACAACAAGATTTAAAATATTGTTCTATTATTTTCTAGGAAAGAAGATATCTATCATCGTCATATTTTATTCAGCAGCATTCCTTTTACTGAATCTGATACTATGTCTTGGTACTATAACAGTAAGAACAAACATATAGTCTTATTTTTTTAAAACAAAATTTAAATACTTTAAGGGTGACTGGAGATGTGCAGTTCCCTGGTTGATTTGTGAACTTTTTGGCTGTCTGTCCAAGTTTGGTGCTTTGATTTACCATCTGTGCTATGATCAAAATAATTTGAGCTCTATTTTTATCGTTGGGTCAATAGTATATATAGGTAATCTCAAAGAAACTACATATTGAATATTCTTATTTCAAAACTTGTACATTAATATTTGTTAAAAATTTTGGGAATTTTTTTTGTTACTTACTACATGTTTAGGTGTCTATATTATTTGTTATTTATTTTATTCTCTTAATTTTAGTTGTTATGGTATGGTGGTGGGTGGTAGTGTTTGTAGCACAGTTATCATGGAGATGTAAGGATGGTTCAGAATCAAAACTAGAGTTATATAACGTTAGTGCCATTTCAATAGAATCTCAGGATACCAATATATTACCAGAAAGAATAGTCTATTTCAAAGATTCGCTTCAAGATAGTCGAAATATGGATTCTCCTGGACCATATCGTCCCAATAACATGTACGCTCTTATATAAATAGTTTAGTGAACGTATATTACTTGATAATTGCTTAAATAGTGAATAGTAAGTAATGTAAATTACAATAGTGTGACTATCAATAAATAAGGAAAATGTAAACAATATTTTTTTATTATATTTTTTCTCTTGATGTCTATACAAGGGAATTTTAATTTAAAAAAGACTAAATATTATTTGTATCAAAATTAAGCCTTTTGATAATTGTAGTCTATTTCCTTTTAAAATTATAACATACTTAATAGAAAGATGAATCTATTATCACTTATTAATTTTCATGTATCGAGACTATCAGGCAGGAACTTAAATGGTTTTTATACTTCGATAGCACATACTTAGGCCAGGAGGCTTACAGATTGGCATGGCCCTAACGTGACGTAACTTAGATAACTATTGGAATCACTCGGGAATGGTATACCTATTGAAAATATCGAGGTGCGCCAGCTTGAAAAGGTGTGGTATTTACATAAACAATGAAAAAGTGAAAAAGAAATGCGAAAATCCCGTTTTTTCACGGAAACAATCGCATATAACTCGGTAAGTATGAATTTTAGAGAAAAAATGTATACTTATAAATTTGTTCGCTACAAGATAGAGTTGGTCCGATATCCGTAGATTTGCAATGTTCGCTGCAAAATGCTCGAAAGTGCAAAAAAGTATGTAAAAAATAAGGTAATTTTAAATTATTTAACAATGAAAAAATAACCCAATCACGCCATACATTTAGAGACAAGTACTTGACTACAATACAAAACGAGAGCCGCAAGGCCGGTTAAGATCGGACTGACAGTTTTTGCATAATGCAATTGTTAAGTAACCTACTTGGAAAAAAAGACCTTTTTTTTAAATTTGTGCCAGGCTAAAGTTATGAATATTTTTTTGCGCCCGCGCTTTTACATCTTCTTGGACCCTTAAGCTATCATATGCAATTGCTACCTTAACCATTTTTCAATTTTTAATAACTTTTTGAGCGGTTTGAAAAAGTTTGAAAATTTTATCTTTTAAATAAATAAGCCTGTAAAGCGAGATTTGTGAGTGGGAAAAAATCGGAAAATATAGAAAAATAATACTCGGAAAGACGCTTCTTTTTAAAAATAAATCATCCAATTCGGTTCAGTAAATGTTGAGATGTTACCTAACTTCCAAAGTTGGGAAGGGTATGCGGCGTAACGGTTAATGATGTAACAATTTTACTTCTAGATCTGGTGATATTAGAAAGCTTTCATTAGCCCTCCAATGTATCAATAATGCTTTTCTGACAGTTGGTTGATTTTGTAGATTATTCGTTTTGGCTTATAGTATATTTTATTGTAATACAGGGTCTTCCGCATAAGAACCGACACAGATCAGGTGCATGTAGGAGGTCCCAAAATATCGCACTTTGACCAATCATTCCTATATGCAAAATTGCACAGAGGCGGAGTTACAGGCCTTCAAAGTGGAGCCAACTATTTCGAAAAAAAATAATATCTGAATTACTTTAGCTTGGAATAACCGAATTTGGTACATGATTTAGGTTTATTTTAATCGTCATTGACTATGAGCAAATTGAAATACTACAAGGTGTTCATTGAGGGTGAGTCACCCACTAAAATTATATCGAATTTTTTTCCATTGGTTGAATTTAAAAAGAATGATAATATCTTGCGCAGAATTTGATTTAAAACTCTTATTTACTCTTTTTAAAATTTTAAAAGAAAAAATGCATTAATTAAAACAAGATTTTAATGGTGCATATTAGATGATATCAAAAAGTCAGTAGTAAGGTCTTTAAAATTTGACAGTAATAAAACTATAAAATAAAATAAAAACAACAAAAAACTAAAATTAAAACTAAAGAAATTGGTCAAAATGGGCACCATTTTCTCTGAAACATAAATTTACTAATAAATGATGTTAATTATTCGTAATAAGAATACTTTACGATTTCACAAATCTTCTCGGGATTCAATTGGCGGGGAACAAACAAAATCCTTTAATATTCCCCAAATAAAACAATCACATTTGTTGTGGTGGCCAATTTTGAGGACAATTATTTCCTGGTTCTAACCATTTATTTGGAAACTTGAAATTTAAAAAGTCTCTAACAGTAGCACTAAAATGAGGCGGTATAAACTACAACTCTAGTCTAAATTGCAACGGTAAATCTTCGATTAAATCAGGGAGAGTAGGGGAGACCAGGTACGAAAGTAACATATTTTTGTAAAGCCGGATAAATAAAAAATTAACAAAGTTATATAAATTTACTTAAGTCGTTTCCTTGGCATTTTATATATAGAAGAAAAATAATATTGAAGTAATTAAAGTTCATATTGATGTACAATTAATGAAAAAGTAGAGAGTGACGTCGTTACAACCTACCCAATGGTATGGGTCAAAAGTAACAGAACATGGGGACGCTTGTAACATATGAATAATAGGTAATAACTAGGTATAGAAAGTTAGTATTTACAAGGTATTTGTTCATTGATTATACCTATATAAAAGTAAGTTGTAGTGCAGGTACATAATATTTTTTTATTTGAAAAAAAAAAAATAATAAATAAAAAATAGAATAATGAAACAAAAATATGAAATAATTTTTTTTTTTTTGGTAATAACAAAGAATCCTATCCCTATCTGGCTTTTGCACGATTGTCTGTTGCCAGACTCGTCCATATTCCATATTTGGGATAGGCCAAGTTTTTCCCAATCAATAACAATCTTTCCCACGATCTGGTGTTCGTTGTCTTTTGTTAGACATCCTAAATAAAGAGAATGAATTTGTATATTGCCACACAGTATAACAAATACTGAAGTAATTATCTGGATATCTACAGAATTATCATTTTAAATATGACAAATACGATCATAGGTATTAAATATGAGGGACTGTTGTAACATGTTACAATCGTCCCCCTATGGCATTGTTACGATCGTCCCATTACGCATTTTTCACGCGATTGACAGGATACTTGCTTAAAACTATTTTTAACGATTATTTTAAATTAAAATACCATGCTTAGGTTATAGCCAATATTGGTATTAACTGAACAAGCCAATAAAATAATTCAAAATAACGTTCAGTTCTAGGATTATGATAGATTAAGATAAAGAATAAAAACTTACTTTGCATATCATTTTGCGCCGTGCAGGTCGTAACTCGAACTAAAACACACTACGGATATTGTTGTTCAAATAAGTTAATGTAGATTTCACTGCCGACTCTATGATGATATAATATTATAGCTAAACCTCTTTAGAAAGACAATAGGCTTACTGCTACAACCAACCCGTGTTACTTTCGTACCCGGTCTCCCCTATTTTGCAAAACAACTGGTCCAATCAAATAACGATCAACAATACCGACACAAACATTTACCTAAAACGTGTGTTAAAAATGTCTATGAGTTAGGTAGGGGTTTATATCGGAATATTTGTAATCCATATACCTACGGAGACAAGCTTTACCAGTGGAAATAACTTTTTTGTGAAAATTAATTATGCAAGATAAATTTGCAAATTTTGAGGTAATATTTCTAACATAGAATTACGTTTAAGAATTCAGGATACAAATTCTTGATAATCCAGTTTCTCAGGAGTATATTAAAAGTTATTCAAGAAAAACCGGTTTCCAACGGCGTCCTTCAGGCACACATATCTCCGTAGTTATAGGAACTTGTCATCTTATTTTTTCATGTTCTATCTGCACCCGAGGGATTTATCACATTTTCCCGAGCACCCTGTATACATATAATTGCATTTGAAGAAAACAAGTGTTGTACTTTGCAACACTACAAATGTGATTATTGATTTAATATCCATTATCCCATCATCGAGGTAATAATAATAATAATCGTAAAAAATTAACTACATCAATTAAAGAAACTTTAAATTACTTTAATCGATGCTCGATATATGCATCATTAAGAACTACACATAGATTGTAACACTTTCCTATTTTGGATGATGTTATTTCTTTAAATTTCAGGATTACTCTATTCTATTCCAATATTCTATTGCAGGCATCTGTAGTTGATTTTGAAAGAAATTTAAATTGGCCCATATTCTAGAAATTTTGAATTTTTCTTAATTGATGTAGTTAATTTTTTTGTGACTTTTATTTTCTGGTTTATGGGATATTTAAGTCAATATAGTGTTGCAAGTTACCACACTTGTTTTCTTCAAAAGTTACTTTATATAATTGAGATTAAAATAAAACAAAATTAAAACATTACTTTCTGTTTTTGCAAGGAAGGTTCATCTGATAAAAATTGACGATTGATGTAGTAGGTAAATGTTATTCCAGTTACACAATAAGTGGTCTGTATCTTTTGAACTGTTATAAATACGAGAAAAAGTTATTTGGAAAAGAGTTTCAAACGAAATGTTCTTTCAATATCCGTAAAAAAATGGTATGCTTCTGGGAAAAACAAATTTTGAACGTCACGACTTAATTTCAAGTTTTGATTGGCAACGCTCACTTTGCTTCAGACGTTTACAAGAAAAAGACATTTTCTATGATAAAAAATCACCCTGTATATATTTTCAATACGACACAAATTTTCGTAAACTTTATTAGGTCAGGAAAACATTTATTGAAGTGAAATAGACTGTAACTCCAGAAACTTTTTGTAATCTGGTCTGATTTATCGCACAAATTGGCTCATTACGATCTCTCTTCCTGACAGCGGGCTTGCAGGAAAGTTTAAAATCAGAATGTGGAAGTTCCGCATGGGTGAGCGGATGGGCCTTCGTAGCAGAACCCCACTTAAAATCCGCATCTTCGATAACCCGAGTCGCCGCACGATCCATATTTATCTTTTCAAATATTTCATGGGCTTCATGAGCATCCACGGATTTGGCATTAAGAGTCTTTTAAGGCAGCCGGGAGTTGTGCCATTTGAATATCTCGAGACGGAAAGAGGAACTTAATATGTTTACATTCGAACTTCTCCGCTTTTATAGACGATTTATACGGGACTGCTTACATATTTTCGAAGAATTTGAGTTACTGCTGCACACTAGAGGATATATATTCACATATTTCCTGGTGTAGTTTACAATGTAGGTATAGAAAGGATATTTTACATTAAATTGTTCAAGTATAGTGTCTTAAACAATATTTAAGAGTTGAACTACTTACAAAATCTGGCGATAGAGTTGTAACACTTATTTCTAAAATTTTTTATTTACCATTCAAGTAGCATTATAGTAACGAAAACTGGTACCGCAATTTCAGTTAAGTGGTTGTTACGTAGTAGGCACTAAATCTACCACTATATAGGAAAAATAACTCAAATTTATGTTAGCATAGTTGTAAGTACGTAATACTTACTATTGAAATTCACTTAACTAGTTTTGCAATTTTTGGTGGGGCGGTTTGGTGTCTGGAACGTCATAAAAACTAAGCAGGATCACTTTAAAGCTGCCCAAACTTTAAAGAGGATATTAAAGGTAACGGCAACCAAGCCATATCACTTACATATTACGTATTGGGAATCTTTTACAAATCTTTAATGTGACGGCACTTAACTGTACAGCTGTGGCAGTTGCCGCTAAGTTATTGCTTCATCCATAAGTGATTTTCACATTTTACATGGAATCAAAATTACTACCAAGTTGTGACCTAGATGACCTTTCAACGCTATTATTTATTTAGAAACATAAATGATGCGTACGAATATTTCCTTAATATTTTTCTGTTTTATTTTAATATGCTTTCCTAAAGGAAAATATTCACAAAAAAGCTATACGCAACATATTGAAAATTTCAGACCAGTTACTATACCTATGGGGTTTTCTAAGATTCTCTAATATAGTTTTTTATATAGACTGTTGTCCTTCTTAAATAATCACAGAATATTATCCAACAATCAACATGGCTTTACTGAGAGCAAGTCAACCGTGATTTATTCATTCTATGACACAATTATTAAACTTGTGGAGGCAGGCGAATGTCTTGTTGGGATATTTTGTGATTTCAGCAGGGCATTCGACTGCGTCAATCATAGTAAACTGTTAGATAAACTGTATTCATATGGAATAAGTTGCCCGGCCTTAGATTGGGTGAAGAGTTTTCTTTGTAATCGAAAACAATACGTCGGTCTTAATTATATTAGTCCTAAATTTGTACGATTAGCTCTGGAATGACAGAATTTGATATGTGTGTTCCGCAAGGATCAATATTAGGTCCAGTTTTGTTTCTATTGTATATGAATGACATTGATATATCTTTATGCACTCGATTCACTATGTATGCTGATGATATATCTATAACTATATCAAATAATAGCGAAGATGTATTAAAATCGATGTGTAATAATATAATGAATAATTTTGGAATATGGTTTTAAACGAACAGTCTTCATTTCAATATAAGCAAAACACTTACAATGAGGTTTCACAACAAACAAAAATCATGTAATGATATAGATATTACTTTTAGTGAAAAAGAAATTTCAAATGATATTGACTATGGTAAATTTTTGGTTGTTGGAAAATTCACTGTGAAAATGTAATAACCAAATTAAATTCTATTATATTTCAATTTAAAAATATCAGAACAGTTTTGAAGCGTGATTAATGGATCAGTTTATATTATGCAGAGGTTGAATCTCGAATCCGATATGGATTATGTTTTGGGGTAATTCTAGTATGTCACATAAAGTGTTCGTATCACAAAAATAGTCATTAGAACAATGGCTGAGTACCATATACTACAAGTTGTAAAGATATTTTTAATTCATACAAGATTTTAACATTGCCATCCCTTTTTATTTATGAACTTTGTATGTATTCAACAATAAAAATGATTTTCTTTTAAATAAAAATGTTCGTGCACGTAATACCGGGCAGAATAATGACTTCTACGTGCCGTAATTATACTCGCGACAAGAATTCAGACGACTTACGTCATACGAACAAATGAATAATTCATTATATTTTCATCAAAATATTTAAGAAACTGCAACTGATAGTAATAAAACTATATACTACACTAAAAGTTTGCATTATGTATTGCACTAAATCGCAAAAAATGATTGTTTTTAATTCAACCAAATATCGAAAATTACGTGGACAATAAAAACAAATGTGTAAAGTCAGCCGTGACGCAAGACGTCTGAATTTTTGACGCGAGTATAGCAGTTTTATCAACTAATACCTAGGGTATTAGGACTTAGGGTTAACAATATTTTACCTGTGAATATTAGATAACTTGAAACTATATTTTTTTTTTCAAGAAAAACTTTAAAGAGTATCTAATAGATAAATGTTTTTTACAGGTTAGATGAATAGGTATATAAAAATAAAATGACTTAGTAATCCTTTTAAATTGTACACTGTGTTTAAATGTGTAATTACTCGTGTGTTTCTTTTTGTTTTGTGTCTTTTGACTTAGTTTATTTTTGTGTTTACTTTTTATATTTTTGTTTGTCCCTTGACTAGTCTTATACAATATATATGTATTGTCTAAAAGATAATAAAGGTTATTATTATTATTTTATTATTAGCTTTATCTTATGTCTGTGTGTAAGATGGGTAGCAACAAAAAATCTCGCAGTAAGATTTTCGGCATTTGACTACGTTTTATAGAAAACTAAAACAACAAACGGAGTGCTACAGCTCTTAAACATTATTGTTTTTCGAGTTGAAGAGCATCGAAATTCTGAGAATTTTAAAATGCATATAAGTGAGGACCAAGTGTCTCTGAAAGCATTTGTTGGATTGCGTCCTCATTGTACATATACAGTAGATATAAAAATGCGCAAGATTTTGAGATGAACTACATATTTTGCCAAACAACGTTATTGTAGCGTTGCTACCTGATCGGAAAGTTAGTTCAATTGGCCACTTGTTTGATGAATCTAGTTTCTGTTACTTTATGTATACATTTTGCAAAAACATTGCTGGAAAGTAACTGCTCCCTGTTGTAGTCACTTCCACGTAATAGAACTGCTTCTATCATGCATGTGGTAGCGATTTTCACAATACACTTTAAAGTTTTTAGTGCCTTGGCTGCTATGTTTCATTCACTAAAAATGCTAATTGGGCGGAACCTTTTCTTGTTAGTGTGTTACTTGATGAATTAATGAGTTAGCGCTATTGGAACTTTATTCCGTCAATATCTATACGTCAAAGTCAAACAATGTCCAACAAATTTATTTGCAAGGAGAAGCAAGTTAAACTTTAAATTTCATAAATTTTCCTACTCCAAAATTATACTATGTGTCTGTAACAGTTTAGAAAAAATGCTCATAGAGAGTGTCGAAGTTACAATTTTATTATAGTTTTTTTCCTCAATAACTTCATTATAAATTGTAGCATGCATAAAACTTGATAGAGGAGAATTTTCTGGCACAAGAAATTAAAATATGACCTCGAACTTGCTGTCAATCTGGATTTTAAGGTTTTATTTAGGTTTAATGTTTTAAACAAAAACTTATTGTCTTCTTTCACACTTAATTTAGATTAAGGTAAATTGGGTTAGATCATCATATCTTGGCCCCAAAAGTATGTGGTGCCATTTTCCTCTAGATATACAGTATGCGCCAAAAGTATGGAATAAATTCAATAAAAACAAAACAATTATTTTTTGGGAAAAATCCTCGAACAGGTCCATTTTTAATTTAAAAAATACATATTTTAGCGTAAAATGCGATTTTTAAATGTCATTTGTTTTCGAGTAATGACGTCATCGATTTTTTTTTAAATGGCAATGCCATATTTTTTTCCTTGATTCTGAAAGATCGTTTAATTTTCTATCAGACAGTACTAAAATTTTGCCCTCTTACATAGGAAAGTTTTCGAGTAAATGACGATTAAATGTTAGAAAACGTAAATTTTATGCATAAAACAGTAACAATTCTGAGGTATGTAAAATAAAATACAATTGATTAAATTTTATACTTAAATTAAATGTTCGAATTGCCATCCACCAACTTCTTGACAATGCGCAAGTCTGTGAAGAAATTCTTCTTGCACATTATGAATGATTTCTGCGTATTTCGTCCCGAATGCGATTTTGAAGTTCTTCTAAATTACGTGGTTTATTAATGTACACTTTTGACTTCAAGTATCCCCATAAAAAATAGTCAAGAGGTGTAAGATCTGGCGATCTTGCAGGCCATTCTATCGGTCCGCGTCTGCCGATCCACCCCCCAGGAAAACAGCTGTCCAAAAAATCTCGTACAGGGCGCGCATAGTGCGGAGGTGCATCGTCTTGCTGAAACCATATGGTATCATCAGGAATGTCAGGGTCATTATCGTTAGGAAAAATTACTGCAAGGTCATTTTCTAGAAACTCTAAATATCTTTGTCCTGTAAGGGTTCCTTCAAAGAAGAAAGGCCCTACTATTCTGTCGTCAACTATTCCAGCCCACACATTTCATTTCTGAGGGTGTTTCCTGACTCCAATATCTGCAACTTTGACGGTTTACTGTACCATTCAGACAAAATGTGGCCTCATCTGAAAAAAGTATTTGCCGGTGTAAATTTCTATTTCCTTGACATAAATCCATTAGAATTTCGCAAAAGTGTAAGCGGCGATCGTGATCATCTTCATTGAGTTCCTGTACAAGTTGAATTTTGTAGGGATGATATTTTTCCTTCCTCAAGATACGTAGCACTGTACTCTGACTAGTGTCATTGTCTAATGCAACCAATCGTGAAGAATTATGAGGATTTTATCCACCATATTTATCAAAATGTTCTGTTTCTGATTTTCATTAATGCTTGGACGTCCAGGTTTTGGAATATTTACAACATTGCCAGTTTCTCTAAATTTAGACTCTACCTTATTGACTGTTGATTGGCTGATAGGGCGATCTGGATATTTTTCATTAAATAAATCGCAAACTTCCTGCTGAGTCATATTCCCGCATCCGATAAGAATTAAAATTTCAATTCTTTGAGTAACAGTTAAATGTGCCATAATACTTTAAATTGAATAATAATTTCTATGTTGCTTACAATACTTCTTAGAAAGTCGGTGTGACAGTGACACTTTGCAAAGATTTTCACCTACGTGATCCATAAAGGAACTATGGAATTCGAAAGACTAAACTTGATAACGTTTTTGCTTTATTTTAATTGATTTACGTTTTCTAACATTCAATCGTTATTTACTCGAAAACTTTCCTATGTAAGAGAGCAAGATTTTAGTACTGTCTGATAGAGAATTAAACGATCTTTCAGAATCAAGAAAAAAAATATTGTGTTGCCATTTAAAAAAAAATCGATGACGTCATTACTCAAAAACAAATGACATTTGAAAATCGCATTTTACGCTAAAATATGTATTTTTTAAATTAAAAATCGACCTGTTCGAGGATTTTTCCCAAAAAATAATTGTTTCGTTTTGAATTTATTCCATACTTTTGGCGCATACTGTATAGATAAATTTTCCTCTATTTATTTCTTCATTTTCTTATTCTTCATTTTTATTAATTAGGTATATTCATAAATTTCATCAAGCAATTTTTAATGTTACGTTTAAATTAAATATAAATTTATAAATTTTATCAATGTAGTATATAATTATCTTGTAAGTTTTGAATGTCTATATGAGCAATATTGGATTACTTTTCAAATAGTTTTGGTTCTTTAAGCGATGGAATATATTTCTTACATTTAGATATTTGCCAAATTTTTTTTGTGAGAGAAAAAAACAAAAATGTTAATACGGCAATAGCAACATTTGTTTCACGATGGCAGCTAATTAAACCAAAGGTTACGTTATAAAAGAGAAGTCGGAAAAAAAAACAACCTCCCCAGGGTCCTTTCCATTAAATCCGCGAAACGCGTTTGACGGAAACTTTTTCTACAGACGTAAGCAATTAGATTACATTTTAACTTGTCCGATGGGTTGGTTGACGACAAATTTAAAAACTCCTAACTAGTGTTTTAAAAGTTAGCGAAAGCCATTTTAACAAATTACACTTTCGTTTCTTTTCATTTCGTTTTGGAGGCTCGTTCAAGTAGCTGCTTTAAAGGGCCCTGGGCAAAGTTTAAAGCTTTTTAAAACCTAATTCGATAAATGTATTAGCTTTTTGCGATTCTTTTTCGGAAGGAAAATTACTTCTCTGAGATTGCTTCCAGCACCCATTGACGGATAAATTTGTTTTTCATTTTGTCATTTATTAATTCCCAAGGAGATTCCATAGGCGTCCATGAAATATTTCACTCCATCGGAATTGGAAACGGACAAATAAGCCTATACCGCGTGATTCATTAGGCTTTGTACAAACTTTGGCAAGAAAAAGTAGGTACATTTAATTTCATGAAGAAATTATCATATAAAAGCACGCACAGTTTTGTAAAATAAAATTCGCCATGTGCGCCCTTGGTAAAGGAGTATTTAGTCTGTATAAGAATTAGAGATGGGCAGTTCCCGAGTGAACTGAACACTGAACTGCGAGAATCAGTTCTCGAGAAGTTGACAAATCAGTTCTTTGCGAACTGATTTGTATCGATTGATGTAGAGTGCGAGAGATATTTTCAAGTTTAGACGTCAGAAAGAACTGTTCAGTGAATAGTAAACGAGTGTGCACAGCCTATGTGAGCTTGAAAATCATACGGGCGATCTGAATTCTGAATAACTGATTGGTGATCCGATTGCGGAGCGTTAATATCATTCTTAGTTAAATATAATATCCAAGATATGTATACCAGCGCACATAGGCGTCCGTATCAAATTGTTACATTAATAAAAACGATATAGGTATGTGCCATTAATTATAATTATATGATGTATAAGAATTAAGAACTGAATTTTATTAACAAGTAAAATACAACAACTTTACAAAAATATAAATTAAATTCTGTAATAAAAAATAAATAAAAATCAGTATCTAAATGATTCGAGATATTTTGGAAAAAACAGGCTTCAAATATTTTGATTAAGAATTCTTATTCTAAAGTCTAAACGCTAAACGGGTAGCAATCGTAAAACGCGGAAGAAACCGACCGTTGCGATTGACAGAGATGCGGGATTCGGAGAGAAGCGTATATCTGTGCAATGTTTGACGTAAAACCAGTTCTTAAAGAGCTGGTTTTAAGAATCAGTTCTTTGTAGTGATTCAGTTCTCGAGAACTGAATCATTAAAATGAACTGCTAAGCCCATCTCTAAAAAGAATTGTTATAAAAAAGCACTACTTTCACCCACAATTCTTTTGTACCCGATGTTAATATTTTGTACCTCTTTAACAACTTGTAAGTAGGTACACTTTAAGTATTACAAATTATTTTACTAGATTAATTGTATGTAACATCCGATTGGTTATAAGCGGCACAGAAATTGTGAATCCATGCTGAACAGTCTTCGTAGAAATGGTAACGTTTCTGGTACTGGAGTTTGCCATTTCGCCAGATATTTTTGTTGGCAATTTTAACCTGAGAATCTTCGACGTACCCTTCTGCTACGGTAGAAGATTTCCACCCCCCTAATCTCTTCAACTGGAGAATGTCATGTGTATATCTCACAATGCGGAAGCTTTAGAAACACTGCAATTTTTTGGGAAATTGACATCGAATTGCGACCAAATGGCTGGCGAGTGATTTTACAGAATATTAATTGGTAAAGAAGATTTCATTTAGAACGTCTAAACGAGGTGCAACATATGTTTTAATTAACGTTATCCATTCTTCATTATTCACTATAAATACTCTTGACTGGTAGGTTTTTGATATTGGAATTTCGATGTGAATCCTATTTTCCACGATATTAACATCAGTCAATTTCATTTTATACAGGTCGTCACTTCGATATGCACCTGATACACGAATTATGCGAGCAACTTTTATAGGTAGCATATCATCTGGTGCATTCTTCAAAAACGCCGTAATGTTCTCAATGGAGGAAGTGCTTGACTTTTTGGATACATATCCTAGATTTTGTTGTGTCCAAAAATGCCAATACCTTCGTGAATCTGGAGATATCCACTTTATCTTTAATATTTAAAGTAGTACGCAATATTAAGCAAATGGATCAAATGGTTGAAGGCTTTTTTATTTTGATAATTTCGCTAAAATGTGCCAGCACAATAGTTTCAGAAACAACCTTCTGAACACCTTTTTATGAGCACCAAATCTTGAAAACATCGTACCTTGCACGATTCTTCTTAGGTAAGAAATCTTTTTCAAACTTTCAGTGACTTAGCGCAGTTGAGGAGGAGTACAAATAATTTCTTCTAAATCGCTCATTATCTTCGAAAACACTTTTTTGATGTCAAACTATCAAAAAATTAATTTAAGTTTGTATATTTGACTTTTTTAATACGATAGTAACTATTGTAAAAATGCCAGTTTGACGTTTTTTTTTATCTCGAAACTGGTTATACAGGGTTAACTACGACTAAGTATAAATATTTTAACAGAGGGGACAGAAAAAACTAAGAATTAACGGAATCACCCTTCAAAAAAATCCAAACTTATTTATAAAGCGAAAATATTTTTTTTTCGATATTATATTAAATCCTTATTTAACACTGCCTACGCGCCGCACGATTGATATTTACAGAGTCAAAGTAGACAACCAGCAACACAACGGTAAAATTCGCTCTGATGACATAATTTAATTCCTGTGCTTACTTTGTAGTTTTTTGTTCTTCTTCATTTTCTTATAATGAACAGGTATTTTATCTAGTTGTGCCTACGGGAAGTGTGTTTTATCGATAGTGAGTGGTTGTAATGAGTGAAAATGTAGTTTGTAACGAAAATAATGAAAAACGAATGCAAAATGCTGCAGCTAACTGGATTAACTATTACCTATCAGGTATTATTACTAATAAGAATGCAAATTTTTGTCGTTTCTGCATTTAGAAACACTGCAGAAATACGACCGCATGGTAGTTGGACATTGTTGACAGATGTGAGCTTTACTTACCTATTTAATTATTTTTGTTATAAAAACCATCTTTTGCATTTAAAAGGTATGGTTGTAAATAAAATAGTATACAAACCTTATAGAATCTCATTTTCTCTCGACAAGAATGAAACACTTTCCATTTCGGTATGTAATATACTGTTTTGTATAAAACATATCTAATAGTTTTGGTTGTTCTGCAGCACCAGTTGCTTCTGTTATCTAATGAGGTAGACCTTGTTGCTTTCAGGTAGTTTATTAATAAATCCCTGGAACGGAAATAGAATCTCGTGATTTGAAAATCATTGCACCGAAATAAACTGCTCCACAAAGGTTAAGGAAGTTCACAAATATCGAGATTTCTTTGAAGATTTTTGTTTTTGAAATGGTTCTAGGTAATAAATAAAATGTTTATTTTCTTATCTGAGTGGCTTTTTTGCTCATTATTGAGTAACTTTTTCAGTTTTCGGCTAGTTCTTATGTTTGGTCTTTTTAAGAATTTCGGATCAGTCGTTGTTTTGAGTTGATATAGTCAACTCTTATTCAAGACCTAAAAATATTGTTTTGCAATAATGCCTAGACATAAATTGAGTACAGCTGAAGCCAATAGAGTCACTGGAATAATCGAGGCGGGACGCCCTCAGAGAGAAGTTTCTAACTCCTTTCAGGTCAGTGAAAGCGTAATTTCAAGTCTTGTGCATCGATATAGAGAAACAGGATAATATCCTGACATATTATGTCATTGAAAGAACGAGCAGTGGACTCCAAGATCTACTACTCCTGCATAAGACCGGCTTGCCAGATCATGCAACAGCGACTTAAACGCTTTTGGTGTTACGGTTTCAATTGAAACATGTCGTAAAGGACTGTGAGACGTTCACGACGACTTTTGAGAAAGGTTCCACTGACACAAAATCATATGCGACTTCGGTTGCAATGGGCTAACGAACACGTGGATTGGAATGATCAATGGGGGTCTGTATTATTCACAAATAAGTCGAGATATGGACGGTTTTCGGATAGTCGACGTGTTCGAGTATGGACCCTTCCTTTGGTACCCAGAAATCGTAGAGTCATCCAGGAAGTTTATCCATTCAGAGGTGGTACAATTACTGTTTGAGCAGGCATTTGCTTTAATAGGCATACAGAGTTGTCAGTGCTTGATGGAAACATTAATGCACAGATCTACGTCGAACAAGTCATCAACAATGCCATCCCTTTGTTTCATGCTGCAATTGGCTCAAATTTTTTATTTCTCGAATTGTTGTCGATGCCCTGGAATTTCATAGTATTCCGCACTAGGTACAGACGCCTCTCTCGCCGGACCTCAATCCAATTGACCAAGCATGGGACCAACTACAAAGAGACTTACAGTGGTATGCATAGTCCGTCTCCGGTCGCCGCACAGTGGCGCAAAACGCCACTGTGCCACTCAAATTACTGTACACCCCAGCACAGCTTAAATAACAATCAGCCCACAGACTCTACGGCGGCACCTTTGAAGTATTAAAACCTGAAAATTGTCCTTGAAACTTGTTGTCTCTCTCTTGCTCGGGATACACGTCAGGACCGGATTAAAAATAGTTGTCCCAATTTAGAAAGTGTTTTAACTGCAATTTTTCTAACATACGAAATATAAACTTGTTTTACTTGAAATTGTTTAAAAATAAAATAACATAACAGTATAAAATACAAGAAAATCAACCAATCACAAAATACAGCACTCGTCCGCCAATAACGCAGTCGTCGAACGGTATGGCTATAAGGGCATAATTTACAACCACACGTCCCTGCAATTTTGTATTCCCAAATGGCGGCATGCGCGAGACGTTCTAGCTCATACGAGTCTGTGAGCTGATTGTTATTTAAGCTGTGCCTTAGGGTTGGGCCGTTTGAGGTGATTTTTTTTTAAATGTTCGTCATAAAATTCCCTATCGATCCCTCTTTCTCAATTTTCGCTTTGGGTCTTAATTTTCGCGGAATTTGGCTCCAAAAATGGGTTTGCATGGAAAAAACTAGATTTTTCGCACAAAAATGACCCTACGGAACACGAGATTGAGATTTTGCCGGACTGTATTAAACTTTTTTTTGTAATTGTTTTAATAATTTTGTATTAAAATCACCAAAAATAAAACTTTGTCAAAAACTGAAAATGTTTTCGAAGGAGGAACAAAAAAACTACTCGTATAAAAGAGTAAACATTCAAGATAGCGTATCTGAAATATTTTTGAACAAAAGTTGACAACCTTTAAAAGAAACTCAAGATTTGTGAATTTGCTTAACTTTTGTGAAGTAGATTATGTGCCGTTCAAGGACGATAGCAAGAGCGCGTACAGTTTTATTAATAGCCGGCCAAACAACGGGCTGAGTTCACGTTTCAGGTGGGATATCTCTTGTCCCCGGAAAAGTTCGGAATAGGTAATTGAATTGAACGACAGTCGGTAACGAATCCGGCCGGCGCTCCGTAATAACTATCGGGTTCGATGACTATCGCCTTGATTAACTCAATGGGAAGTTTGTTAATTACAATTGAAGGTGCAGGCGGCTACGCGATAAACCAATTAAAATCAGCGGAACACATTTCAATTTGGACGACAGCGCGCTGTCTACGGCTCCGTCTCTAATCGAGTTTCACTGAGCGCCTTTGAATCCTAATTAATGATATAAAGACGGGGCTTTGATAATAATACCGCCGCCGCTGCTGCATTGTTTGATATCCAGCCGGAGCACAATCGGTTTGACAATAAAATATTTATCTTTCTTTCACGGGGCTGCCAGCCTTTCTTTGGTCTTTATTGTTCCTGCCCTGGCAAGGACGAGCGATCTTCCGGAAATAGTCATCGTAGTGGAAGTGTGCCAATCTCTCCCGTAACGGCGTCGGCGGTGGAATTAATAGAAAGTGAATTTGACGTACCGCTTCATGAGAGTAAATTAACTATTTAAAAATGGAAACGCCTTTCATTTACTGGCTATAAAGTGAGGGGAAAAATAAGAGAAATATGTACAGGGTGACCTAGAACTGATGGTTGGCCGTCATTACGTAAAAACAGAAAGAGCAATCGGAAAACAGTAAACGTGGGTGTTTATGGTAGTGAGTGTTTACCATAAAATACCATCTTGGTGAATTTAACACCTAATGGACAGTGACGTCATTTTCCCAATTTCATATCTATTTTTTACATAATATAAGTCCTCATTTTTATCAATAACTTTTATTAAAACCTTTTTTCAATATCACCTTTCGTGTAAAAGATATAAGACCATATGTATAGAAAAATTAAACAAAGTCTCGATTACGTATGTTGATGGTTTTGACAGCGTTGCCATGGAAAACAAAATTTTCCAACAAAATTATTTATTGCTATGTGTACCTATACCCAAAAAGAGTATAACAAATAAACAAATTTAGTAAGTATTTTTGGTTCAAATAATATACAATAAAAGCAATGACGATTAGGTATTTAATAACAGAATTATATAAAATTTAAAATATTAACAAAATAAGGGCAATATTATGTACGTATCATCGTGGAAAATAATTCTATGTTAAGTTTTTTACATGTCCACCAAATTGTTGTAAGCACATTTCTAGTCTATGTCGGATTTTCAGATGGGTAACTTTTACAAGTGTATCTCTACTTATCCCCCAGCCAGCATGCGTTCCTAATGTTTTCTTTTAATTCTTCTAAATTATGAAATTCTTTCTTATAAATCTCATTTTTCAGAGTACTCCATAAATAAAACTCCATTCCATCCAATAGAACCTTCTGTACCAATCCATCAGCCAATTTTCATTGAGGCATCTTCTTAGTTCTCATTCATTGTGTGCTGGTGCGCTATCCTGTTGAATGAACATATTTCTTGTAAGTTGTAATGGCACTTCTTCCAATAAAGTTGATAACTGGTTCCTTAAAAATGTTAAATAACGCTCTCTTAGAATAAAAGTTATCTTAAGGTTTGCAGAAATATTATGGTCATTTTCCATAAAATAGCTTTTTAGCAATCAGTTGCATAGTTCATAAGAAATTATATATTATTATATGTATTATGTGTATATTGATTCACAAATACAACGTCGTTTGTCAATAGTACCTACACGAAAATATATCTATTCATTCATAGCGTATAAAATTGGAACGAATATTAAAGATAAGATGGCTGGTAATATTCGGACAGTCAATTTTATCTATTGGAAGTAAAAAATAGATACAACGCAAAGTTCAATTTGTACGTGAATTTCAACAAGTAGAGAATTCCAAATAACTGCAATATTACAATTTACAGATACATTAAACATAGAAGTCAAAGTAGATATATTCTTAAAAAGTTTAGAATCTCTAAATATAAGCCCTACATTTTGTAATCACTCGAGAGAAATCATACATTTATGTAAACAATGAAGGTTATTTTAATAATAAAGATAACCTCAACTTTTCTCTATTTTCTCTTCTGTATGCCATTAAGCAATATTTTACAATTTTCAGTAGTTATTCTCATGACCATATAAAAGTATCTTTGCGAGATCTTCTTGTAAAATGTAACGATCATTGAGTAAGTATAATTTTAAGTAATCAGTATAAGGATAACAGCGCATTCGCACGAAGGTGTATACAGATCATTCACAAAATTACAGATAGTTAAGATACCAGAACTGACCCTTGCGGAACACCAAATGTTGTATATACATCCGTCCTTTATTTATATGTACAATAATTATTCCATAATTTATGTACCTCCTTCTATATTTTTTAGCTTTTTTATTATTATCTATCAGTTAAATATTTCATGAAAACCGATTGAACTTTGATAAACTGATTATTACTTAACTATTTTTAAATTAATAAACTTATTGTTCTTATGTTTCTGTATTCTCGTAATATTTTACTTCTACATTGTTAAGGTCGCCGTATTTCTCGCCGTAAAATGATCAAATTTGTGGTGTTTTTTAGGTACTGGAATCTCGAAAAATAGAGAACGTAGAGCAAAAGTAATATCAAAAATAAAATTACTGATGTTTTGTTTATCCACTTTTACTATTTAAACTCTCCTCAAATAATATAATAACTTTTAAAATGCATTTGTATGACACACATTATTTCCCTATTCTAACCCCACATTTTAACAATTATTTTAACATACTTATAAACAAAAGTGAACAATCTTATATGCAGAACTATGTAAGTATATGTTATAACAATGTTTACATCTATAGTTGAATTTAAAATAATACGTATTTTTAAAGATTTCAGTACCTAAAAATTTGCTGGATAGATCGCTTTCTGACGTTATACACTATGCGCCAAAAATATGGAATAAATTCAATAAAAACGGAACAATTATTTTTTGGGAAAAATCCTCGAACAGGTCGATTTTTAATTTAAAAAATACATATTTTAGCGTAAAATGCGATTTTCAAATGTCATTTGTTTTCGAGTAATGACGTCATCGATTTTTTTTAAATGGCAAAACCATATTTTTTTCCTTGATTCTGAAAGATCGTTTAATTCTCTATCACACAGTACTAAAATTTTGCTCTTTTACATAGGAAAGTTTTCGAGTAAATGACGATTAAATGTTAGAAAACGTAAATCAATTAAAATAAAGCAAAAACGTTATTAAGTTTAGTTTTTCGAATTCCATAGTTCTTTTATGGATCACGTAGGTGAAAATCTTTGCAAAGTGTCATTGTCACACTGACTTTCTAATAAGTATTGTAAGCGACATAGAAATTATTATTCAATTTAAAGTATTATGGCACATTTAACTGTTACTCAAAGAATTGAAATTTTAATTCTTATCGGATGCGGGAATATGACTAGAACTCAGTAGGAAGTTTGCGATTTATTTAATGAAAAATATCCAGATCGCCCTATCAGCCAATCAACAGTCAGTAAGGTAGAGTCTACATTTAGAGAAACTAGCAATGTTGTAAATATTCCAAAACCTGAACGTCCAAGCATTAATGAAAATCAGAAACAGAACATTTTGATAAGTATGGTGGATAATCCTCATTATTCTTCACGACTGGTTGCATTAAACAATGACACTAGTCAGAGCACAGTATCTTGAGGAAGGAAAAATATCATCCCTACAAAATTCAACTTGTGCAGGAACTCAATGAAGATGATCCCGATCGCCGCTTACATTTTTGCGAAATTCTAATGGATTTATGTGAAGGAAATAGAAATTTACACCGGCAAATACTTTTTTCAGATGAGGCCACATTTTGTCTGAATGGTACAGTAAACCGTCAAACTTGCAGATATTGGAGTCGGGAAAATCCTCATTGGATGGCAAAGGCACATACCCAACACCCCCAGAAATTAAATGTGTGGGCTGGAATAGTTGACGACAGCATAGTAGGGCCTTTCTTCTTTGAAGGAACCCTTACAGGACAAAGATATTTAGAGTTTCTAGAAAATGATCTTGTTCCAGCTCTTGCAGTAATTTTTCCTAATGATAATGGCCCTGACATTCCTGACGATACCATATGGTTTCAGCAATACGGTGCACCTCCGCACTATGCACGCCCTGTACGAGATTTTTTGGACAACTGTTTTCCTGGGAGGTGGATCGGCAGACGCGGACCGATAGAATGGCCTGCAAGATCGCCAGATCTTACACCTCTTGACTATTTTTTATGGGGATACTTGAAGTCAAAAGTGTACATTAATAAACCACGTAATTTAGAAGAACTTCAAAATCGCATTCGGGACGAAATACGCAGAGTTACCCCAGAAATCATTCATAATATGCAAGAAGAATTTCTTCACAGACTTGCGCATTGTCAAGAAGTCGGTGGATGGCAATTAGAACATTTAATTTAAGTATAAAATTTAATCAATTGTATTTTATTTTACATACCTCAGAATTGTTACTTTTTTATGGATAAAATTTACGTTTTCTAACATTCAATCGTCATTTACTCGAAAACTTTCCTATGTAAGAGGGCAAAATTTTAGTACTGTCTGATAGAGAATTAAACGATCTTTCATAATCAAGGAAAAAAATATGATGTTGCCATTAAAAAAAAAAATCGCTAAAATATGTATTTTTTAAATTAAAAATCGACCTGTTCGAGGATTTTTCCCAAAAAATAATTGTTTCGTTTTTATTGAATTTATTCCATACTTTTGGCGCATACTGTATATTGATTTTACTTCGATACCTTTGAATATTCGCAGGTGGCATGAGATGACATTCTTGTTATTTGCTAAACTCTATATTATTCAGTTCTTAAGTGTCTAAAATTACTTGTATTTGTAGAAAACACTATTTCAAGAATACGGTGTCCTTAAACTTCTACGTCCTTCGTAACTTTGAACGAATGTTGTTATTAAGAATTCCCTGTATCTAAATTAAAAATGATTTCATTATATAACCAAATATACAAACTTATATGACATATCTTGCCTATAACTTAAATATCTTTGGATTACATCTCGACCTTGCATGAAACTATGTCAAAAGCGTGGTCGAACGAAAACTTTTGAGGACTCGTGTGCATGATATATGCCCCTGGAATCCGTTGTATCATGGTATGGAACCGTTCACCATATATCACGTATTTGGAAGACCTTTAAAACTGTTTTAGAAAACCATTAGATCCATTGTTGTTCCTCCCGGCCAAGTATTTATTTGAAATTCAAATAACTGGGACGATTCATCATTTTAAGAAATTTAAATCCATAAATTAATTGAAGCGCAGTTGGCCGGATCCCCGTCTCCAGTGGCGGGGTGTGGCGGTATAAACATAAAAAAATAATTACAGAAAAACAGGCACAGTTAACGCAACTAAATTAAAAATTATACAAAGTGCCTCAAAATTGTCAATTATGAAGTGTGTACAATTTTTTGATTGTCTTTCCATAGCAGTTAATAAAAACTAATACCTATATTAATTATTAAATAGCTGAATCAAGTCGGTCAGGGAGAATGTGTAGAACTGGTCTACATTAATATTTAATTTTAATGTTCATTGACCATTGTCTTTTGAGTGAGATATTTTACAGGTTATTACGTGACGGTCTTCTTCTGTTCATGTCTTTCGTGATGATGAAAAATTGTCAAATCAATGACTTTTGATATTTTTACTTTTAAACGCTTTTTTAGGTTAGAGAGTGCTGAAATCATTTTGCAGTAGCCAACGCATCTAATTAAACTAGCGCATTAAATCGGTTTTGACTTGCTTATCAGATGTCGCAAATAATTCGGTTATTTCTTTATACGCCACTGGCAGTGCTGATTTGAGAAATAGACTGGCGAACGAAAGATTGATTTATATATATATATGTTTACACGTCTATTTACAGTTTAAAGAGAACGGTTTTGCAGAATTGTGCATATCATCCTTCAACAAAGGAGCCTCGACTGAAATCTTTCCCGTTTAAGGAGCAACTCATGTGTTGGCGCCTGGGGCTTGACAATTATTATTGTGCTTCTATCAAGGACAGAATAACTGATTTCTGAATGTGGAACTTCACATAATACTAAAATCAGTTGCAAAAATGATGAAGTATATTATTATATGATATACTTCATTGCTAATTTAAAAACGATTGGAACGGTTGGATATGCATTATGCATATTTAAGTAAGTTTAAACGACCGATTTGAGTTAAATAAAAGTTCAGTGTAATTTCAGAAATTATTAAATATAGAAAAAGATTGATACGTTCGGGTTGTAGCGAGGAGAACGTAGAGCAAATAGAGAGCCAAATCAGGACTATTTGACGCTCAATTCCAAGTAGATAGAACTAGATAAATATAACAGAATCAAACTGGAATATATTTGTATTCAAAGACATTTTGAAGATATTTATTTCTATTTAAAAGTATTTCATTGTATTTAAATATATTTGTTTCTATTTAAACGTATTTATTTGTATTTAAATGTATTTCTTTGTATTTAAAATGTGTTATAAAGTAAATACTTGTATTTAAAAGTATTATTCACTGTACTTAGGTATTTATTTGTGTGAGTGATCTTCCCCTCGGGTTTTAGACAAGCTACGTCTAGAGACCATTAGCTACTCCATGACGAACAGAAAAACCACAGATATGAAATGTTCTACATTGCAGTAGACACCATTAAAAGCTATAGACCTCTATTGCCTTCGACAAGAACTATATTTTGCAAACACGGGATTCCTAGGAACAACTACTCAGCGGGCACTGCCCCGACCAGCATTGAATGACACCTGAAAAATCTATAGCAAACAGTTAAACTCATTCGTCGGCAGCTCACCAGCCATATATAGGTTTCGACCTTATTAGCTCTCATTAGTATGCCATAGGTGAGAATCTGACGCTATTAACAAATACGTTGCCTTGCTAGATCAAAATGTATGTGAAATAAGACATTTGATGTCTTTATAAACGCAGAAAAATACGAAATTGTGTCGATTTACTTAAATATGACTCAAATTCAACCAGAAATAATTTTAGATAATTTAATTTTTGCTTATCTTCCTTTGTCTTCCTGATACACGTATATTGTTTTGTTGAAATCAATTCTAACAAATTAATCCGAAGTCTCCAACTCAAGTTCAAAGAGTGTGCTTCCATATATTCAAAAAGTAGTATCATCGGTATAATTTATTATTTTATGCTGTCCATTCCAAAACAACTTACTCAAATCATTAACATATATATTAAATAACAGAGGCCTCACAATACTGCTTTGAGGAATACCTCTCTTTTAACAATTGTTCTTAATCATTTACTTATTCCATCAAAGTCGATGTTAGTTATTTGACTTTTATTTTCTACATATGTTTTGAACCACTTTAAACAATTTCCTGTAATGCCGTAACAAAACATCAACACAATGGTAGGACGATAAATCAAGAAATGCACCCAACGCTAATGGGTTCTTTTCAAGATTGTTGAAAATTTCTTCCCAGCATCTCCCCTTTCAGAATGGATAAATTCAAACATATATTCTAGTAAAATATAAAAACCAAAATAGTATTCTTATCAAGATAAAATAGTGAATTTAGCCAAAATTACTATACTGTGTGCCACTAGTTACAGTAAAAGAGTAGTAAAAATTATTACTAATGTATAAACAGACATTTATAAACCGTTGTAGTGGGAGTTAAGTAATATTCATATAATTGTAGGGAGGCCCTTTTTCCATCATATGAGAGTAATTTGCAAATTACCATGTCATGCTGTTCTGTCGACAAAACCTGGTAATTCTTTCCAATTACACATAAGCTAGAATTGGTATAATTTTTTTTCTGGTTGTGCGTATAAAAGCACACGTTATGCAGTTTGTCTGCTCAACGTCGTCGATTGCTTCCTTTTTAGAATTGTTAATTAAAAACTAACATTATCCTCTTTATGAATTATTCTCCGCCATTTTTGTTCTAAATACATGTCATTTACGGTCGTAATGGATGCAGTAATGAACGTGTACGACTGGGTGTGCTTCGAGTATAAACAAATAGATATAGCTTGTAATCTTAAATCATTAGTGCCTGTTGTTGCAGTTTCCTGTTACGGGAGACAATGAAAAAAAATTATTGCTTCTTCTCCCCATGCGGTATATATTATTATGGACACTTAAGTACAAATGAATGAAATACGCTCGTCAGCTAGAAGCTTTTTTTATAGGTAGATATTTTTTTTTCAGGTGATTAAAGTTGTCTGAAACACATTGTATAGTGGTACTACAAAATTGGTTTTCTTCTGGTTCTTAGGAAATTAAACATTTTACATAAAAAATGCAAAAGATAAAAAAATGTCTAAATTCAACAATCTTTCTAAAAATCTTGTGATTTTGCTGTTCCTCTGTAGATTTTTTTTTAACAGAAAATAGGATACAAGATGATAAAAAGCACCTTTCCGCTCATTCGATTTTATTTACATCCACATTATTTATTGCTGGATAGTCCCAGAAAATGTTATTGTTTTCTTTTTCCAACAAAGAGTTACGTCATAAATATACTTCTGTACAAAAATGATTTATGAAAATGATTATCATTGGCTTTTTATGTCGATAACTGTCACAGAAAATTTACTTACCGTATGTGACTTTACTACTGCTCTGAAAATTTCCATGTAATTCGACAGATAATACATAAGACGTATATGTATTTTTACATGCAAATTTACTAATTATTTGTAAAATTAGAATGTAGTGTTCATTTAATACATGTAATAATTATACAGGGTGTTAAAAAAATAGTGTAAAATATTTCAGGAGGTAATAGTATGAACCAAAATAAGAAGAAAAGTCTTAATAAACATGGGTCCGCAACGGTTGCGGAGATATGGACCACAATTCGTTTTTCAAACATTTTATTTTATTAGAAATAAACCGACAAAGGAAGCTTTTAACAAACAAAAAACAACGTTACAGAAGATGTTCAAAGTGTCCTCCGTCCATTTCCAAGCAGGCACGACATCTTCGTCTCAACGATATTCGAACTCTTTCGAAAACACCCTCCTTGGTTTGGATTTCTTGACACTTTTGATTAATCCGTAGCTGCAGCTCTTCCAGGCTATTTACAGGAGTACCATACACCAATGTCTTCAAATATCCCCAAACAAAGAAATCTAGAGGCTCCAGATCAGGCGATCTTGAAGGCCATAAAACAGGTCCGGCCCTTCCTACCCATCTATGTGGAAAAGTTTGGTGTAAATGCTCTCTAACGGCCATGTAAAAATGAGCCGGAGCACCATCACGCTGGAACCACATTTGTTGCCTCTGATTCAAAGGAATGTCTTCCAAAAACTCATACAGTGTGTTCTGCAGAAAGTTGAGATAAGCAGCGCCTGTTAATCGGTTTGGTAAAACAACAGGACCTAGAAACCTGTCACCTACAATACCCATCGAAATGTTTAATGAAAAACGTGCCTGATGTCGAGATTCTATTAGAGCATGAGGATTTTCGTCGGCCCAAATATGCGTATTGTGAAAATTAAACACTCCATTTCTTGTGAATCCGGCCTCATCAGTAAAAAGAATGTTTGCAAGAAAACGAGGGTCTTCAGCATCATGACGTAGAAACCAGCGGCAAAAAGCCAAACGTGCTTGATGATCATTGATCGTATTTAAGGCCTATACTCGTTGCACATGGTATGGATAAAGCAGTTGCTCGTGAAGGATTCTTCAAACAAGAGGACCACTAATTCCTACGTCGGCTGATATTCTCCGCACACTCGTACCTGGATTCTGCTCTACCAGTGCTAGAATTTCTTCTTCTGCTCTAGGAGTGGATACCGACCTTGGTCTTCCGGATAAATGGCACTGTTTGCTCAAGAAACCGGTATCACGCAATCTTTGGTGAATTCTTTCAAACATGTGTTGTGAAGGAATCTGGCAATTTGGATAAGCGTCAATATAAAGACGTCGCGTTTCTGTGGCGTTCCCATTAGCACGACCATACATGAAATGCATGTCTGTTAATTCTGCGTTAGAGTAACCAGCCATAGCGAAAGAAAACTTGTGCACTGAGAACAACTGTCAAATACGTACTGTTTATTTCACTAAATATCAACCAACTATTATAAGAAAATACACAACGTTTTTGCAAAATAAAAATGGGGCTAAAAAACATAAAAAATTCCATATCTCCGCAACCGTTACTTTGCGGACCCATGTTTATTGAGACTTTTCTGCTTATTTTGGTTCATACTATTACCTCCTTAAATATTTTACACTCTTTTTTAACACCCTGTATATTTTTACCTCGAACATGAAGTACCTACCTATATATAATGTAAATTAACTAATTCCCCGTAAAACTAATGTAATTAAAAAATGGCATTCTTTTAATGAGACACCTCTATAAACATGAAGCATGAAATATTTCGAAGGAATCGAGAAGAATTTTTTGTTAGAAAATTGCATAAAGCATGAAACACAATTACATATTTAGAAAATTTGTGATAATATTGATTTAGGTATGTTACATTTTCAGGTAGCTATAAATGCAGTACCTCGCATTGTACATTTAAACATGTATTAAAAAAAACAGGGAACTTCTCATATACCATTTTATAGCATAACTAAGCCATACACATACATTGTGTCGTACCAATTTAATTTCAACTGTAATACAATCTCTATAACGCATATGATTGTATAGACAAGCCGACCATTACTGGTCGGGACGGTGTAGGCGCATGCGTTGGAATATTTTTACCATAACTATTTCTGCAAAAATACATAATATTGGTAATGGTTATTAAATGTACACTATTTGATGCTAAAATTACAAAATAAAATAGAACTGTTACAATATATTCTGTGAATAACAGGACTACGAGTATTACACGCTTTGGGTATTACTTCAATATTCTAAATTTCCTTAATATTTTTAAAATTACGGGAGAAATATAAATAATATCTTTGGAATTTTACATTTTTCAGAGACTAGTTATACCTTTTAATGCCTGTAACTGCAAAACGATGCGTTTAAGAGGTTTTAGTCATATTTTTTTATATACTATCACCACCAAAAGTTTGTAACATCCTTTACGAAACACCCTATAGATAATTAATGGGCAATATCTTTAATGCATACTCTTGTTTTAATTACAATCTATTTTTTTCATTAATTAATATTTTTGCGAGTATAGTAATTTAAATAGTGGTATTTTGAAGATTCTTACATACTTTTTCTTAAGTTTTATTGGGTTTTTGCCACACTTCTGAAAAATAATAAAAATTAATTAAATAAGCCCTTGCGCCAAACGGAACAGTCAAGGGTTATTTTTGAAACTAAGTTTGCCTAACCAAAAAATCTCACACTGAAAAAAGCAGATAAGTAAAAAATAACAAAAATCACATCACTATCGCGCACTTCCGTAATATTGACGTTTCGAAAAACTCTCTGTTTTCGTTTTCAAAATAGTAGTAAAATATTAAACCGTTTGTCAAGTTTGACAGTTTAAAATTTGTTTATCTGCTTCCATAGAGATGTTAAATGATTTTTATTTTATTTTTACTTACTTCTTCTTGATACAACTGTAGCCAACAATGATCGATGTTTACTGAACAGTTTGACACACACTTATCTCCGTTCAACAAAATAATCGCGGTCTCTTTTAATTTTCTTTTTGTCGCGTTATCTTCCTTCTCTAAAATATATTTAATTAATTTTTATTATTTTTCAGAAGTGTGGCAAAAACCCAATAAAACTTAAGAAAAACTAAAATTATGCCACAAATAAATAGCTTCAGACAATATTCTTACATACCTTGTCACATATTATATTTATATGCTTTCATTTAGTAATATGAATTTTACAGTTATTTAAATAGTTACTATTACTACTACTACTACTATACAGCACTACTGCTGTAATGAAAAAAATCGTTTTTATTAATATTTTTCTCTTACTACCTCACTATTTAGAAGAATGATTTATTTATTTATTAAAAAATTATTATTTTGAAACCTAAGGTTTATTACAAACATTAATAATACACTTTTTACAATCAGAAATTTGTAAACCAGAAGTAGATGTGGTGGAGCTCGACTTTCTAAATCCATGTTTGACTACATGATCTTCTTTTCAATCTGTTTCTTATTCTCTAAAGAATTTTCAACATAGCCTTTTGCCGTAGAAGAAGATTCCCAGTTCCCTCGGCATATACATCTGCATATCTGCACCACCATCAACAAAAATGGTGGCTAAGGACCTCCTAAAACAATGTATAGTGTATTCTTTGGGATTCTTCAATTCAAGTTCTTTTGCAATCATTTTTAGAATGTTCTAAAAGTATTAACTTCAGGCTGGGAGGTACATTTTCCTTGTCTGCACAATACAAAAAACCGCCTGTGAGGTGCATTAGTTCAGTATATTTTCGAAAAATATTTAAACAGTTGATGTCTGCCATATTTTCTAATGTTATAACAAATTCTGGGACAGTTTTTGTTTTCGCGCATGGAATCACAATTTTTATACAGGGTGCCTCATAATTAGCTGCCAACCCTGAACATGCCGATTCTATGATCAAAACTAAGTAAAAAAGTTCATATGAACATGGGTCCGCAAATGCTTCCTAAGGGCACAGGGACCCATTGAAAAGGGAGGAATGGAAATCATTTTTTTGCAATATCTCTCAATCGCGTTGTGATAAATGAATGAAATTTGGTATACACAGCTAAATTTTGATGAGCAATTTGATGCACTAATCCATTTATTTCCACAAGGTCCATTGGGGTGGGTACGTGGGGCTCTTGGTATTTTGCGTGTGTAACTTTTTCAACTTTGACTTTTTAACAAATTGGACAGCAAATTCCGTTTTCACGAAATGTTTTACGTTAAAAAGGTACTCTTGTTTCAAATCGTTATCTTTAACGGTTTCTGAGAAAATCGCTCTTGAATTAATCCCACGTCAATTTCCTAGTAATTAATCAAGGTATTCTTATGTCAAAGTATTGTCAACCCGATTGCCAATTTAATAGTTTAAAAAAAATGGAAGAGTTTATGGGACAAGAGTTAGTTGATATGATATTTATTTATGGTTTTTGCGATGGTAATGCTGCAGCGGCAGAACGCGAGTACGGGAGCAAATTCCGTTTTCCCGAACTGTTTTACGTTAAAAAGGTACTCTAGTTTCAAATTGTTATCTTCAATGGTTTCTGAGAAAATCGCTCTTGATTTGAAATTGACCAAAGTGGGATTAATTCAAGAGCGATTTTCTCAGAAACTGTTATAGATAACGATTTGAAACAAGAGTACCTTTTCAACTTAAAACAGTTCGAGAAAACGGAATTTGTTGTCCAATTTATTAAAAAGTCAAAGATGAAAAAGTTAAACACGCAAAAGATAAACTTCCATCAGAATCATTTTGAAAAACACTTTTTGTCGGTTTGTTCGACAATGGTAACCTTGCGATAGGTAACGTAAGAAAATTTGATCCGTAAACTTAATAGCAGATAATTTTTTCAGTTCATAGCAAAGACACCAGCTTCTTGTCACGTCATTTGACACTTTCTGCCAAATATATATTTTTTTCGTGTTACTAAATCAAAGTAGATAAAATTTTGTACAATATTCTTGTAGTAAATTGAATTGACCACACTCGATGTATTATCAATCTTGTAATATGAATGTTTACAACACTTATGTTGTAAATAACTATTTCAGTTTCTCTTTCTTGAAACAAAATGCTTTGTTTGTGCTTTTTAGATTTTGACTTCAACTAGGGCATGCTTACATATTTGAATGTATGAAAGACATTTAAAGTTACTGTAGCCACATCTCTAAATCGGTTCAGTTTGAGTTATGCCGCGTCAGTTGCAACTCATTAATTTTTTTGACCTTTCTGGCATACGGTAAAGGGTGCAAACGTCGCACAATCGAAAAAATAACGTTTAAAAATGTAGGTACATCAAAAAGCATTTAACAGTTGGTAAAACTAGTGTAAATACTGCAAGTCACCGCACTCTATGGATCGCAAAGTTTAGAAGTTCATCACGGTTTGAAGTCTGAAGGGTTCATAATATCCCCATCAGTTCGCCCAACAGCGAAAGTAAATTGTAGTGAACACAGAAAATAGGGAGGAAGTGTTCTATTATTCACAACACTCAAACACCATGAAAAATAATTAATTGTGCTTCAAAAAGTGACTTTGTATTGTAAATGTTTTCGCATTCAGAAATTATGCGCCGTCATCGCTGGAGCATTGTTGGTTTTTTAACACTTAATTTTAATTAAACGTATTGTGTGCTATGAGAAGCGCCCTCTGGGCTGCGCTAAGGCGATTCCGGTGCAAGCGGATATTTAGTTTAACATACAAATTAACGTTCCATCCTATCAGGTTAAGGTATGCATATTAAATGCGTAATTATGTCAGATAGCGTGTTTTATTTGTAAATCGTGACATCATTTCCATTCGCCGGCGCCTGGCTAGACAAAGACCAGGACGATTATAATGGAATTAGCTTTGAATGCATTTATTTTAATTATACACGTTTAAAGACAGTCAGTGATTATTTAAAATGATGGGGATGGTGACGAGTGATGGGGATAATACGAAGTTTGTTCGGTTAGCCTTGGAAATGATTCAGCTGATGTTTTGTAACTGTATTCATAAAATGTGAGTCTTTCAAAGCAAAAGCTGACGTGTCTAAACATTTTTTTTTGTTTTTGCAGAATAGGGTTAGTAACGATAACTATTAGTCTAAGACTCGAACTAAGGTCGTCCTTTACCCATCTCTCTCAGTCAAATACCATTTTTTTTCCTTTGATCGAATTTAAAAAGAAACATAATATCTCGTGCATAATTTAATTCAAAATACTCTTTTACTCTTGGTCACCCCAGAATTATATTGTTCTATATCCATTTTTGGCCAAAATGACATAATGTAATCCCTGAAAACTAGATAATTAGCTTGAACTATATTCATAAAAATTATGTATTAACAAAGCTCTACAAGAAAGTTTTTAGTAAATTAATGTACTATATCCACATTTTTCCCAAACATAAAATTATTATCTTGTCCCTCGAAATCTATGAGAATTATATTGTTTCATAACCTCTAAGAAAATTATACTGTGCTATATCCCCTCTCAATGTCACTCCCATCACCCAGAACTATTTTGTTCTATATCCGATTAGACATAATATAGGAAAGCTTGATCGACGATCAATGTAAGTACGTATGAATAATAATTCGACACCTGAAGAAATCTAAAACTTTAATAATCATATCGCACGTAAGAATTTGGATAATCCTGAAAGAAATAGTGAGAGGTGCTGCTTTTCCAATGATAACACAGTAGGAGTTATTACTTTTGATTTGCAAAATACTTTTTTATTACCAAAGGGCAATGTATCAAAGAACTTTTATAAAAATGAAACTGTCCTGTTATAATTTTACAGCTCATCTCAATGTGAATAATACTATTTACAACGCAGTGTTGCACGAACTTCTCTGTGGACGAGCCGGTGTCCACATTGCTAGTGCCCTGATTAGAATACTAAAGGAAATAGTTGGACATTCCTCAACTTAATACACTGATTTCATGGTCAGATAGTTGTGTGCCACAAAATAAAAATTCGATAATGTCCTTTGCTTTACAGAAATTTATTAAATTCCGGCAAGCACAGAACATAAAAGTGAGATCAAAAGTTCGGGGAGCCAGGCCATGGTAACGTCCAATAAATAATGCTCACAGTTGCATAGAAAGGTATATACGCAATTTAGAAGTTTGATCCCCTTTAACTTTAATTCGTCTCCTCCTGTCAATGCCAAAATCGTGGAAACTTAAATTTAGAATAATCCAGATGATTTCTAGAGATTATTTTGACTATCAATCATTTTCAGCCCGATATTCGTATAATTTAATTCCTTACACAAAAGCGAAACATTTAATATATGAAAAGGACACATTGCGGAGAAATAAAGACTGCTAAGCTAAAATATACAAGAATAATAAATCTTAAGACGGAGGTATCACTTCCGGATAACGTTCCCCAAATACCTAAGACGAATGTTAATATACCCGATCAGAAAAAGAAGCATTTGGTTGAGATGCTTCCTCAAATTCCAGAAGAGGAAAGACAGTTCCACAAGGCTTTATTAGGGTTGCATAAAAAACTTCTTTTTGTTCGACATCAAAATATCTTTTTTTATATATTTTTTAGGTATTAACAATATTGTGTGAAACTAACTACTCTGTGGACTAAAGCATACCTAGAAATTTGGTTTCAGTGACCATACATATAACTTCATTGATAAGAATTGTAGGAGATTTGATTTATTTTAAAATACCTACAGTAAAAAATCAAAATATCTTGTTATATATCCCCATATTTCTTTACCAAATCTGAAGATAAGGCATTTTGTTCTATATCCATTTATAAAAATCCATTTTTATGATTTTATATAGTTCTCTTGTAGACTAAAATAACTAAATTGTAACATTACTTCATATTTTGAGACACTGATCTTAATTCCACATCTCTTTATAATATATGTCAAGGTATGATCGTCGTACAATATTTAGACACGATTTCGCAAAAGTAGCAGTTTGGCGTATAGAACATTATAATTCTGGGGTGACGAGCCTTTTTAAAAACTAAGGTTTTCGAGAAAAAATGCATTAATGAAAACAAGGTTTTAATAGAGTTTATTAGAAGAAATCAAAAATGTCAGTAGCAGGCTTTGTCTTTCAAATTTGACAGTAATTAAAGTTATATATGATGTAAGTGTTAAAAGTGCATTTTTAAGGCACTCATGTAAAAAATTTACATCAGTGCCTTAAAAACATTTTTAACACAAATATCATTATTTTTTCTACAAACAGCATAAAAAACAATTAACCCGGGTAGAAATAAGTTATGTTTTAAATACCATCACATCAAATTTTCGAAGTGGATACTTGCCAATGATATATAGTAACCATGGTGGCAACCATTGTTGTATTCATCATTTACGAAAAGTTTGAAGGCTTTGGATTTGTCACTTTTAAACGTTGTGTTTTTTGCCCTTAAAAAGTATAAAGAAAATATGGAATAGAACAATCCATTTAAAGAAATCGATGAAGCGGCCAATCGAGCTACTTTGGACTTATTACCAAGAAAATCACGCATTCAATATGAAATTGCATACAATAAGTTTGTGAAGTGGCGTGAAGAAAAAGGCGTTCCTGGAAAATATAGGTTAGGAAATCTTCATCTGTTACGAATAAATAGCGACGTAGATATCAGCAACCATTTTAAGCTCATTGTGGTTCTAAAGCGCCAAGGATAAGGATCTCAACCAAAAAAATCAAAGAAGTACGCACGGGATTACGAGGATCTTATGATGAAAGAGAGGAGCTTTGCCAGTTGACTCTCGACAATTCGGAAAGTGTGGGCACTTCCAGTTTAATATTGGTTAAGGTATCAGATACCAAAACCAAGGTTCCACGAAATTTCACTATCGTTGAAGAATTTTATTTGTACCGGAGATACATGGCTCTTCATCTAGCAAATGTGGGACATCGGAGGCTTTTCCTAAAGTATGTGAAAGGCAAGTGTACGAAAAACCCTATGGGAATAAATACGTTTGGAAAATTTCCTGCTGCTATTGGTAAATTTCTGCAACTCCCAAATTCTAACCTTTATACTGGACATCGGGGTTTGTCGGCAAGCTTACTAGCAGATAGTGGAGCAAATTTAACGACAATTAAGCGGCATGGGGGATGAAAATCTTCAACAGTCGCCGAGGGATACATCGACGATTCGTTGGAAAGTAAAAGTTTGATTGCCCGAAAACTGTGCCATCAATATCAGCGGATTCTGATCAAACGTCAACTAGGAATACGGCAGTTTCAATTGATAGTGGTGAATTGTGGAAGATTTAATGTTTCTAGAATAGTAATATAAGTATTCATGTTAATAAAGAAAATACAAATTAAATGTATTGCAAATACTGTCACAATTTGATATAAAAAATTAAGAATATTGACATAGCATTTTCCAAGTATAATTGTTTTCTTAAATCGGTAGGATATAGATCCAGAAAGTTTAGTGTTTTAGGAAAATCAGAAGTTGAGAAATTTTTAAAAGAAACAGATGATTATACTTACTTGATAAAGAAGGTAAAGTGTAATTTTCACATTTCATTCCAAATATTGGAATTGTCTCTTATTTTAGATAGTGTTGATTATTGATATCAGTGCATGCCTTTATGAAGAATTAACAGTTCTTTAACTTTGAACATGTAAAAGACATGGGACAATATATATTGATAGAGATTCGCAAGACGAACGTGAGAAGAAAATTTACTATTTCTAAAGGGAACTTCGTAATCTTATAAATGATACTGCAGGCCAGTGGCAGCTCGTGATGTTTTCAGTAAAGGAGGCTTGAAGTTAAAAACCTCAAACTATCGTTTTATAATCACACTGGCACATTTCCTCACCACCCTTAACGTAGTTCCATGGGCGCGTTAAATTTTTATAAGTGGGTTGTTCGCCGGTAGCCCTATTAGCCCTAGAAGAATCCGCTTTTTCATCACGACCGCGAAAATAAATTTCTTAAGACGATAAAAATATTACTACATTGATTAATCTATGTAAAATATCTCTACTTTCACGGACCTTCTCATTATAATTTTGTAAGTATTTCTATTTTGTGAGCAGAATTTAAAGCATTTACAATATTACGTTTACCCAGCATTTCAAATTCAATACGTGATGAAATATGCTGAGATTTTTCATGTCTTTCGAGACCTCGAGTTATATTTTACAAATTATTAAAACCCACCCTACCCCAAACTGATAAATTATCATTAGTAAATAGCAAACTTTGCTAGCAGTATAATTTGTTTCTAATAGTTATTGCGGTTAACCAGTCGTTTTTTTTTGTAATTATTATTATTGAATCCCCTATTTTGTTTCTTACCTACTACAACCACAGAAAGTATTGGTCTAGATTTTTGTTTAATTATCAGCTTTTCCTCGTAACTGAGAGTATAAAATCCTTTTAATAGTAAATAATCTACAATGTCCATGTAACTTGAGAATAAAGTTTTAAATACGTACCAGTAAAATGTAAGAGATTGCTTGTCAAACACAAATTCTTAAGAGACACTTTTAAATTACACAAAAAACACCCGTTAATTACATAAACCCGCGCAATTACAGATCATAAATGACAAATGACAAGATAAATAACAAATGGTCAATATTTTTGTTTTGTTTGAATTGCTCTATTTCCGATTACTGCCGAGAGTGCCGAGGCTTCACGAGTGACGATCGCGTGGTGGTAGAAAAAGGATGGCTATATTAAAAAACTTACATGCTAAAAAGAGATAGTTGATGGCAACTAGTTGCCTGTGCTGAGATTTATTTGCGGGTGTAATGACACTATCCCTATCTTCAAAGTCGCGCATTGTTAGATACATATATGAATACTCTGGAGGCTTACCGCGATTAGCTGCCAGCAGCTCCGCTGGCATGGGCTACGTATTCGGCGAGCGCGAAATTTAAATCACATTCAAAAATCACGTATTTATTTGTTCACTTGAGATCTCAATTAATAATTAATTGCATGTGAAAATAAATTTATAACAAAATAAATATAAAAATATGATATAGGTACTTATGTAATGTAAAATGAAAATAAATTAACGATATTTTTTTGACAATGCTTATCTATCAATAAGATTATTAAATTCATATAGAACGTTTAACGGCATTATAATTGACACGTGTAAAAAACGGCAATTCGCTTCCTTATTTCAATGAATGATTATAACGTATAATACACGTTTAAATTGTACTGTTTTTTAACACTTGTGAGGTTTATTAAAAAATAATTACTATCTAGTTATTTGTATACATATATAAGTACCTATATATTCTAAATGCAATATCTTTTTATTAAATTATATTGTATAAAATTTACTTTGGATTGGTATCGTTCCGAAATATTTATTAATTGCAAAACGTTTATGTAAACGTTACTTATGCCTGTTACTATAAAACGTTACAAACACGTTTTTGTTCAATATCAATATATTAATCAGTTGACACAGACGTTTTATAAAGGTTTAAATAAATAAGTTTTATTTAAATATTTTAAATAACATTCATTTAACGTTACAAAAGGTTTGCCAACATTATTTGTTAAAAAGGTACGTATTTTAAATGTTATGTTAGACCGTTACTTTTCTAACCATAAAATAATGGTTGATTTTGTAACGTAACACGAATTATCAACCAATGGTACGTTGACAATACGTTTAAATAACGTATGTGTGTTTACTGGGGCTCTATCTGACCAGAATGAACTCTGGGTTCACCGCCTGAATCTTCAAAAGGTCGAACCTATTATATTATAATAGTTTTTAAGTAATTGGAGTACTAGCGTGTCTAAACAGAGCGACAGCTTGTAGTGGGCTGATCCAGTGTTCACTCGCAGGCAACTAGCATTTTGTGGTTTGGGTATTTAGGTAATTTAAACGTACGGCTTGATCGGCACTTCCGGTAATTACCATATGGTAAACATGTCATTACTCGTACAATTATTATGCATTTAACGCAAATCATAACAAATACGTTACAACGACAATGCGTCGGCAGTCGACCGTGCGAAATTTACCGTTCTTAACTTCAGTCCTAATTTTTGACCACAAAGAGGATCTTTACATTTACAATTATTATATTATTATTCAATCTACTAAGCTTTTTGTTAGTTTAATTTCTGATTGAGTGGTAAGAATAGAAAATATTGCTATAAAAAAGAAAGACCTAACTTCCTTGTAGTTTTTAACTAACCAACTGAAAAGTTTATAGTCTGAAGATATGAAGACACGAATTTTTCCTATGTTATATTTGGACTGTTATAAATTGGTTAATTTATACAGGGTGTTAAAAAAAGAGTGTAAAATATTTTAGGAGGTAATAGTATGTACCAGTAAGCAGAAAAGTCTTAATAAACATGGGTCCGCAAAGTAACGGTTGCGGAGATATGGAATGATAACGAAAATCCTTACGCTCTAATAGAATCTGGACGTCAGGCATGTTTTTCATTAAACATTTGGATGGGTATTGTAGGTGACAGGTTTCTGAGATTTTGTTGTTTTACCAAACCGATTAACAGGCGCTGCTTACCTCAACTTTCTGCAGAACACAATGTATGAGTTTTTGGAAGACATTCCTTTGAATCAGAGGCAACAAATGTGGTTCCAGCATGATGGTGCTCCAGCTGATTTTTCCATGGCCGTTAGAGAGCATTTACACCAAACTTTTCCACATAGATGGGTAGGCAGGGCCGGACCTGTTTTATGTCCTCCAAGATCGCCTGATCTGAACCTTCTAGCTTTCTTTGTTTGGAGATATTTGAAGACATTAGTGTATGGTACTCCTGTAAATAGCCTGGAAGAGCTGCAGCTACGGATTAATCAAAAATGTCAAGAAATCCAAACCAAGGAGGCTGTTTTCGAAAGAGTTCGAATATCGTTGAGACGAAGATGTCGTGTCTGCTTGGAAATGGACGGAGGGCACTTTGAACATCTTCTGTAACTTTGTTTTTTATTTGTTAAAAGCTTCCTTTGTCGGATAATTCCTAATAAAATAAAAGTTTGAAAAACGAATAGTGGTCCATATCTCCGCAACCGTTACTTTGCGGACCCATGTTTATTAAGACGTTTCTGCTTATTTTGGTTCATACTATTACCTCCTGAAATATTTTACACTCTCTTTTTAACACTCTGTATAGATTTACATACACTAATATTAATTATAAGTTATTCTCATGTACATATTTTCATTGTTCAAATTTTTAATTTGTACAAATTTTATTAATTAGCGCAATATCATAAACAATTCTTGTATTAACACTGTCTAATAAAATTTGTATAATTTGTTGATAATCTTAATAACCTACCTGTCGATATGATTTGCAACTCACTGCAAAAAAAGGCGACATATCTGATCGCATCAAACTAAGCATTCATCATGGCGCATCCGCCATTTCTTTAAAAAATCTTGCTCTAGCAAAGAATAATTTTTAAGGACGCTCCAAATTTTAAGAACCACTGTTGTCAGTTGTTCATACAAATTGTGCGTTTTTGAGAAAGCAGAAAATGTTAGTTACAAAAGACATTGGCAAAGATGTTTTTTTGCTTTTCATCTAAGCTATTAGAAGGATAAAAGTTAAATATTATTTGTTATTTTGATCACATATTTAGTGTTATTGTTGTATTAATTTATGGCGTTCAATATAAATTACTGAGCAAAAATAGTAGAATGTTAAATAACGTTGGCGTTCAATATAAATTACTGCGCAAAAATAGTAAAAATTGTATATAAATTGAGTGCAAATCATTTTACTACAATTCTAGTATAATATCAACACAATTTGTGTGAAAAAGAAGAACAACACTGAATTCTGCTATGAATTTGCAACCTTAGGAGATATTGTCTCATTATTGACTCATTTCTTCAGGTTTTAGGACACACATTTTGCTATTCTAAACCCACATTTTAACATATTTATAAATGAATAAAAAATATTAATCTTATAGGTATGTAGTACTAAGTAACTTTATGTTATAACAATAGTTAGGTACATATACAGTTAAATTTTAAGGGTCAAGTCGAGCCCCTTGGGCCGAGCAGGAAGTGAGCAGATCACTTATATCTCACCTGCACTTAGTTTATGTGTGAACATACATATGAAGGAGCAGCCAGTTCAATTGTCGGTCATCTCACCTATGATATACAGATAAGGGCTAACAAGCCCGAAACCGGTCTATGTCTGGTGGTGTGCCCGACAAGGGTTCTTGGCTGTTCACACAGATACTGCAGGAGTAATTCAATGCCGGTCGGGGCATTAGTCCGCGGAGTAGTTGTTTCCCGCAGTATCATTTACAGATTTAATAGCTCGTCGCCCAGGGCGAGAGAGGTCTGCGTTAAGTACCTGCTGGAATGTAGGTCGCTTTCTATAAGTTGAGCCACTTAGGCTGAGCAGAAAGTAAGCAGACCACTTATATCTCACCTACATAGAAATGAGGCTAAATTTAATTTTATTAAATGTTTACATATGGTGTTCATTATACTACGCAATACCTGACGGCAATTTTTGATTTCGTTGGAAATATTGAAAATTCATAATTGCAATAGAAATTAACAGAAAAGAATTTCTAATTTGGTGGTAGATATCTGACATTGATTGCTAATGACAATCCAAACAATAAAACCATCAATGTGACAGCAGCCTACTACATTTCATATGAATTATTTTGCTTGCATATTCCACACCGCGTGTGCATAAAAATATTAATAGGGGCAAAATTTTGTAAATTGATTGTGTTTTTTATCGAGAAACGTTTAGAATAAAAAGTTTTAATTAAAAAACAACAACAGGGATTGGTGGTTGCCACCCTTGTAGACATTTGGTAAAAATAAACATAGTACTCAACAATGTAACATAATTTACTAAATGTAGTCACCGATTTTCAGATTTATAAGTTTAACCGGTTTTGAGAAAAAAAATGAAAACCGAAATTTTTCAAGTTTTTAGAAGCCCTTATCTCGTAAGGGAGGGCTCAAATCGATAAATTATATAGAAAGTAACCCCCCCCCCCCCCGCCTCCCTAAAATGATCCAAGGAACACACCCTCCAAAGCAGCGCACATCATTATGGAACACGCTGCATAGCATTACGTAATGGTGAACAAAAAATACAGTGACCTTGAGCTTCCTGAAAAATTTTCGCATCATTGGGGCTCGACAAAAACCTCTGCTCGGGAGCCCGCTCTGGCTCTCGACGGCCCTGGCTTTCTTCATTCCTGAATACAAAAGCGATACTTCACAATCGATAATCAAAGACATCTATTCTTCTGTTTTTCAAACTCTAGCCCAGCTAAAGTGGTGCTCCGACGAGTTGGATGCCTCTGATAACCTTTCCATTAAGGCAGTTTGTCCCGAGCCATCCCTAATCAGGACTTATGAATATTTTAGTCGCAGGAACAACTTCTGCCCTCAAAAACTCCTCCCAGTTTCAGTTGCAGCGGGGGGCGGCCGCGTGCTCTACGAACCGAGGTGTCGCTAATTTGTTCAAAGTGCAAATTTTATCTGCATCCAATTTGGAGCTCGACGAGAGCCCTCTCCCCCATTCGACTCCATTTGAAGTCTGGAGCGCCGTTCTCTCTTAAGTAAGCTGTTTTAATATTTATGTGCATGAATATTGATGGCGACTTTTTTTTCTTGGCGCGTACGTATAAAAGTGTCGCGCGATGAGGTGCAGACGGAGGAGGTCCGCATAGGCGGCTGTTGGATCCCGGGAGTGTTTTATTTAATTTAGCACGCCGCCCGATTCCTTTTAGCGAGCATAATTGTTAAGCCGTTTTGTTGGATCTAATGGCGTATTATGCAAATGTGAGAAAACTGCGCTAATTTGGATTCGCACTGGGAAGTGTTGGGGCTAAAACTATAATTTGATGAGGAATGAAGTATATACATGCAAAAATATGTTAAACATATAACAGTCTGACAGGATTTATAACACAGCGTAGACTTCAGATGTCAGACGTCGCACAGTGACGCAAAACTCAAATTACTGTACACTTCTTACGGTTGGGCCGTTTGAGGTGATTTTTTTTTAAATGTTCGTCATAAAATTCCCTATCGATCCATCTTTCTCAATTTTCGCTTTGGGTCTTCATTTTCGCGAAATTTGGCTACAAAAATGTGTTTGCATGGAAAAAACTAGATTTTTCGCACAAAAATGACCCTACGGAACACGAGATTGAGATTTTGCCGGACTTTTTTATGGGTGAATGCTCGTCTTGGAAAGCCCTACAATACTGTCCACTTAGATTTTGGGGAAAAATTTTCCGTTGCCCTTAAAATGGCCACAATCATCCAAAAATTTTCACATATCAGAAATCGTTCTACTGAAAACTGGGAAAGTATTGGAAAAAAATCTTATCTCACAAAAATTATTTGTACACATTCGAGGAATCCGCAAAAATTTTTTCAGAATTTTTGCACTCATTTTTGGACATTCACCAAAATGGCCACATACAGATTTTCCGAATTTTCTCGTAAATGATTGATTTTTCCTGGAACTGTTCGGATGGTATGATGTATGATAGTGAAAGTCTTCAGCATCTATGTGGATCTTTCTCTTTTTGGTCATTTTGATCCAAAATCCACAAATATTCAAAAATACTGGGAAATCTTCTGGCATTCCCGAAACGTTTAAATATTTTGGCTGTCCAAACAAATTCTCAAAAAGCTCAGCCTTTTGAAGGGTTACTGTTATATATTTTATAAATACCTTGTACCTATGTAAATTAATCTAGAATAGTGTATGTTTTTTCTAGGACAGATATTGTTTTTGTATATTTTATTTCTTTTATTTTTTTTCGTACAGCGCTCGATATAAAAAAGCAAATTTCGACGTTGTTTTATGTTATCTCTGTGTGTTGGGAAGAAAATAATCAAATCAATCATTTCTCATTAACTATTGTATCCAAAATGGCCACTTTTGTCAAAAAATTGAATTCCCAAAAACATGTTCAAAATCCTTTTTTATGGAACCTTTCTGATCTTTTTCAGCATTACGGGAAAATTCGGAAAATATGTATGTGGCCATTTTGGTGAATGTCCAAAAATGTGTCCAAAAATTCTGGAAAAATGTTTGCGGATTCCTCAAATGTGTACAAATAATTTTTGTGAGATGAGATTTTTTTCCAATACTTTCCCAGTTTTCAGTAGAACGATTTCTGATATGTGAAAATTTTTGTATGATTGTAGCCATTTTAAGGGCAACGGAAAATTGCTTCCCGAAATCTAAGTGGACAGTCTTGTAGGGCTAAATTTAGTTTTTTCCATGCAAACCCATTTTTGGAGACAAATTCCGCGAAAATGAAGACCCAAAGCGAAAATTTACAAAGAGGGATCGATAGAGAATTTTATGACAAACATTCTAAAAAAAAGTCACCTCAAACGACCCAACCTTAAGGGGTGCACAGTAATTTGAGTGGCACAGTGGCTTTTTGCGCCACTGTGCGTCGTTCGCATGTATATGCCTAAATACACCAGTGTGTATTAGCTTTTCTTCTTATCATTAAACGCAGATTTAAATTCCCTTTCGACTGATGGCATTGTTTGTAATTTTCAAAATGTTAACTCAAGAAGAATTGGTAGACATGACATTTGTTCTTGGAGAATGTAATAAAGACACTAGTTTTTGCGCAACGATACCCTGATAGAAACCATCCTAAAAAACTGCTTTTAGTTCATTACTCGAGCAATTTGAGAGATATACAAAATGTAACCGAGTGAGTGGTGTAATTAACGAAGGAAATGAATTTCTGGTGTTATTACACATTACCGTACAAGACAATCCACAATGTAGTATACGCGAAATTAGTAGGACTACTGGTATCAGTAAGACTTCGGTGCATAGAATTTTAAAAAAAAAACATAAATATCACCCTTATTCTATTTAGTTGCATCAGGAATTATTTGAAGAAGACTTTGAAAGGAGGCTTGTTTTTTTGTCACTGGGGAGCTGAAAGACTGCAGGAGGACTTCTTCGGTAACGTTATGTTTTCAGATGAGGCCACCTCCCATAAAAATGGGTACGTGTACCGTCATAATTGTCATTATTATGACATAATAAATCCACACTAGTTTACAACTGGTTATAGCCAGCATAGATGGTCACTAAACGTGTGGTTTGGTATTCTAGGTACACATGTCATAGGGCCATTTTTCTTCAACCAACACCTGACGGAGCAAGTTTATCCAGAATTCCTTGAAAGGGATTTAAATACCCGCTGCTTAATGTAGTTCCAGCACGACAGTGCTCCTGCGCACAATGATCTTTGGGTTCGAAAATTCTTGGATCAAGCATTTTCCAAGAGATGGATTGGCCGGAGAGGAATACAAAATCAAGCGTCTAAAAAATCAAGCGTTTGCAAGGCCACTAAATAAACAAAAACAAATTTATTCACAACACTATCTGAAGTGAGATCACTCCATAAAGAGTTCTGTCCAATGACTTCAGAGGTTTCATAAGTTTCTTCCTCGTGCTAATTACTTCATTCATTTGATGCAATTTCATTTTATATTTACGACGAGACGAAGTATTTTAAATTTTACATCCCCTGTCTCAAAAATGAAGCTTTTGCAAAGCTACTGAAGTTAATTAAATAAATAAAAACAAGTCTATCCGCGTCACTGTCTGAAGATCGTTCCATAAATAGCTCTGTAAAATGACTTCATACGTTTCATATGTTTCTTTGTCATGATAATTATTTCATTCATTTGATGCAATTTCAATTTATATTTAAGACGAGACGAAGTTAGTTAAATAAACAAAAACAAATCTATCCACTACATTGTTTGAAGTGAGATCATTCCAGAAAGAGCTCTGTCCAATGACTTCAGAGCGTTCATACGTTTCTATCTCGTGCTAATTACTTCCCCTAGGGCGTTATTTTTGCGTGAACGGGGATTTTAGCGGAATTAGTCAAACTAACTTGATAATTTAGGGCATGTGGCGGATGAATAAAACATGTCGAGCCAGTGGGCGCTAGAGCGACACTAATACGGACAGAGACGGTGTCGTCGCTGCCAGGACTTGGGGCTCCGATCCATAAACTTCGTCCACTTTGCCGTTTTGGATAAATATTTCAGCGGGCCCGGTAATCCGTTTGAAGGCGATTTGGAACTATCCCGTGCTATTACCGGACGATCTAGGAGGTTAATATAAGATGAGAGGTACAGTTGTACAGGGTGTCCCAATTTTGTTGTAACTGCAAGGTATCTCGAAAATTACCTCTTCATTTTTGAGATACAGGGCAAAAATTTAAAAAATCTAATTTTAAGCGATTATTTGTATCTCAACTATCACTCTGTATACAGTGTGTCCCACTTTTCATGGAGCCACCCTGGTATCTTGCTCGCTTGATATCCGAATACTTTGAAACTTGGGTAGTGAATATATATCTATAAAATGAGTCTTTAGACGTAGCCATATTTGATTATAGTTAGAGGCGTCCGATTCTAAGATGGAGAAAGGGGGTCAATTTAAAAAAAAAGTATTAGCGATTTTTTTTAAAGAGCTAGTAAGATATTCTTAATCAGCACCTTTAGAAACCTTCTTGTACAAGATTACATCGTTGTGGGGTCAAAGGTGTTTGAGATATGAGCCGACAAAAAACAATTTTTTTCAACTCAACGGGCTCTCAAATGAAAAAAAAATGTGCTCTTTATTTTTTGTTCAGAATAATGTATTGTACTGGCATGAAATGATTCTACAACAAAATAATAATTTTTTTAATAAGGCAAGTATGGAAAACTTACTACATATTTGAAAGTAGAATTAAGAAATTATAAACCAAAGAAGGCAAAGATACTGTAGAAAGAAACCAAAAAATTTTTGAAAAAAGTATCGGCTACGGAATATTTACAAGTTAAGGTAGAAAATACACGATTTTAATATTTCAATTTATATATTTAACGTTTTATTTTGAACTCTCTATAGGTTGTAACGACCATGGAGTCGCAGGCGCTTGTCGATGCAATGAACTAACCTTTTTGGGTATCACCCATGTCCAAGACAAAGGCAGTTACCTATGCGTATTCATCCTGGAAGAAATAGATCAATCTGCGACATAGAAATGCTGGTGGAAGAGTTTTCTTGAGATATGTGGCTAGAAAATGTACTACGCAACATGTAAGCATCAACACACCTTATTTTCGTTAAAGCATGGCGCATCCTTTAATAAACTCCCTGTATAACAATTCCTGATATGAATTTACTATTGCTAAACCATGCTGAACCAAGCGTTTTGACAATTCTAAATGATCTATTGTCTGTTTTAAAAAATGCCATCAGAATGGAAGATGACGGGCAAAATATACGATTATGGATCATGAGTGTGTTAGAGATACAAAGGATCAAATATAAAATTTTAAAATCAGAGATTCTTGAAAAAAAAAGTTAATGAAATGAAATTTAGTAGAACATATTAATTGCCATAATCAATAGGATCTCGTTCTACAAAAACGGTAAAATCTAACTTAACAATAATATTTTAACTATTAACACACACCAAGTCTCAACTTTTTATCAATGAAGCTTCGTAATAACTATAAGCACACATTTTATACGCTTCGTGGTGCTGGATAAATACCATACTTTCTTAAATACCTGGGAAGGATATGACCATGGCAATAGTCTATTGCAATGATCATGTTTAACGAAATAATACGCCAGAATTAACAGCCATCAATATACATCATTGCAGTGATTTAGCATACTTACAGTGGACGGAATTTTTATCAAAAGGAAATTACAGTGACTGTGTTTGTACTATACGTAAAAAATCGGCAAATAATGGAATGAATGAAAATTACGCGTTTGGAATCAAGAGAGGACGCGCATTTGTAAAGGAGTGTACCTGTAATTTTGAATCTGTGCACGCTCTGTCATGTAATTGGAACAGTTGGAGACTTATTTTGTGTAATAATAGGTTTAGCAGTGTAATTAGGCATATACTTTTAGCGATTACAATGGTAGAAATTGTTTCTGGGAACACCAAATAATTCGATAATTGCTAGTTTACAAATCAACGAACAACGTCTGACTTAATAATTATGAAGTTATCGTCACAGAATTTTATTTGTGAACAATGGAAAGTGAGTACAATTACGTTGTGTTCTGTTATATTTGTATTCTTTGTATATTACGATGTTATGAAACGGTTACAAGATTTGTTGCCATACGTAACAATAAAAGTTGAATTAATACAGCAGATATACACTGTAAGAAAATAATTACACATTTTAACACAAAAGAACACAATACTGTGTTAATCGAGGTCCACACTGAATTGTGTATATTTATACACATTTCTCTGTATGTAGCACTGTGTTAAAGGTTTAACACAATCCACTGTGTTAATATAACAAATGTCATGTGTAACTTTTACACATTTCTGTGTCATTTGTATCATTGAAGGTGTATGTTTTACACATTAGCATGTTAATTTTATTGTATAATAGGCATTGATATGGAAGACTCACCTATCTTTTTAATTTGTTAATTATGTTCCTGTTTGCTTTCGAAATAATTTTAAATAAATATAATTTTTAAAACACTTTTATTTTGACATTTTCTAGAGGTTTTACCGAGAATGCATTGAATATAGACTGGAATGTTCTATAAAACGTCAGAATAAATATATTAAAAATTATAATTTCAAACAGGAACATAATTAACAAGGTAGGTGAGCTTCCATATCAATATATAGAATTTTCAGAATTATGGTGTAATTATAAAATAAGATATTTTACTTTTTATGATTTTATTAAAAAAAAATAAAATTCAGTTCAAATGAACAACAACCAAATCTGCTAACAAAATATATATGTATTAAAATTAACAGTAGAATAGTACATATTCTAATAAGGGACTAATAATGTTCTAATAAATCATAAACAGTGAAACAACAAACAAAGATGTATTTATGCACTACATAATAGGAGGTTACGAAAATTTACTGGTAGTGACCTGAACATATAATTTTCTTTCTCTTAAGTTACAAAAAAGTTAGATTACAGAGTAATCTAAAACGTCAGAGTAAACTCCTAATATTTTTAATAGTTATATTCTAATTAGTTTTAGCTTTATTACAATTATCAGTAATATTTGTTATAGTTAGGTAAGTACTTACCATTTTCCTTGATTAAACCTCAATTTAAATTTTAATATTCTCCAATTGAACACAGTGAACGAGAGGTAACTGTACACAACACCGCTACATGATCAATATGGTGTAGTGACCTGTGTTGGATCAGCTGATATACTGCAGCTGCGCAGATGTGCTCAACCAGTCAGGAGTAGGGATATAGAACACAATTAAGTTGTGTGCGTGTTAAATTTACACAAAATGGTGTACTTTTAACACACATCTGGTAAATATTACACAAATTCAGTATAATTTATTATAATACTAGTAATTCTAACATATTGTATGTAAAACGTACAGAAAAGTCATGTGTAAAACTATTAACACGGAATTTTTACACATTCTAAATAACACACTGGAAAATCTCGCTTACACAGCAACTTTTTTTACAGGAATTCATTTTGCATAAATTTCCTATAATTTAAAACAGTTTCAGTTGACAGTTTAATGTATCCAACTATTTATTATTGTGTGTAAGTTTAATTCACATGTTCGTACTTCTGTATACAGAGTGATTCAGTGATAATATCATTAATTGTAAGATTACGCCGAAAAAATATTTTCAAATCATTATTTAAACCGCCTTTTCAGAGTGTCACTGATTCTCCCAGTTCATCTCGGTATCAGCTTGATGCGACATTGCCAAATTTAAATATTTTCCTAGTACCTACTTATTGTAATGTTAAAATATGTAATAAACGCTATAAATTATTTAAAGAAATCAGCACTATAAATTTTAATTTAAAAAATATTAAATATTGAAGTTACAAAATTCCAACACATCAGATAATAAACCATTTGCATTTCATTACGTAAATAATGAGATAAACAACAATACCCTCTAGGTAAATTATTAAGAGAGGCAGACACATTTTTAAATACTGATAGTAATATAAAAAACCTTTGTGATGTCAACAAAAACAGTCCGAGACATATTCAGTGAAAAACAATCCGGCAAACCGAATCTTGACCTAACATATTTAGGTCAATAACTTTGTTTTCAATGCGTTTCAACCGCTAAATAATAACATAAACAAATCGCATTTATATAAACACCCGGTGTAATGATTATGAAATCATAAATATTTACTATTTAACAGATTAGTCATTGGTCAGCTGTAATCGGCACACTAGACAGAGCTAAAAAGTTGGCAGTTCAAATTTCCGTTTAATACGTTCACAGCGGAATACGCCGAACTCGTTCGGATCCGTTTTCCTATGCCAGCCGATGAACAGTATCGCAAGCAGCGTGGCTCTTCCTGCTCCCTTCAGTCAATCCTTTCTCCCAATTCTCTCATCAGTAACCATGATCGCGTAGGATGATGCGTTTTGTGTTTGTTGTTTATTTGTTTGTGTCGTCAGTGTAGTTTATAATTATTAATTAAACTTATTAACTAAATAAAAATACAATTTGAATTGGGTGAAACGAAATTTTACAAAATTTCCTACCCGGAACAATAATTATGGTGAAAGAGGTTTTCTCATAGAGATATGTTTTCTTTGTGTATTATTCGATACTGATTACGACGGGTAAGGATGATTACGAGAGTAAGAGATCTGATTCTGTTGCACTTAAGTGAGAAAATAAAAAAAAAACATGAAAATGGTAAAACTCATATTCATAATTAAATGAGATTTGCATTTTTTGAGAATATAAACGTACGGGCTCAACCTGATTCTGCTTTCAAAAACATAATGAAGAGGTGACAAAAAATAGTACGTAGTACGTCAGAACTTGACAAAACACTTACTGAATACCTTAAAAATGCAACAATTTTTGAAGGTATCTCAAAAATATACAATATGACATTTGGGATTCCATACTAGAAGTTTGTCATTACTAAAAAGAAACACTTCAGTATAGAACTTTAACGAACATTAAAGTGCGGTGCTGTTGTTGTGCTTGTAGTCCTGATGACATGGCAACGTAGTTTTACTTCAACGCTCGAACGCGTGATTGTAGTAAATAAATTCTGCCAAGCTATTTCTTATTGTGCGTAAATATTTTAAATCTTATGCATATGTTTAAGTCATAACATGGAATATTTCTTCATAATGAAGAAAAATGACGTTCTATACGTAGTCATAGTAACATCATCTGATCGAGTTTTTGACTCCATTTTTGATAACTGTCATCTCTTACTTCTGTGGTTTTTCAGGCTTTATATATCTATTCTATTGAACTATAAGTGGAAGTGGTAACATATAGATATTATTACTATTCCAAAATAATAATGATAATAATAATAATGATAATAATTGTTCAAAAAAACAAAGACTAACCGATCAGTTATTAAACTGTCGAATGAAACCATTTCTTTCAGTGCGTTTGCCAATCAGACGCCGAAACTGAGGCTGATAAGCGCTCGATAAATTTCCATCAAAAACGAATTATTTTCATAAAGAGAATCGTAATGAGCGCCCCCCGGATTTATATGGTAACTAAATCGGCAATTGCAAAATATAAAGGCAATGAATCGTTTCCAGAGCAACTAATGCTGGAATTGCGGCGCATTATGGCCCTTTCCCCGACTGCGGAAACTTTTATGCATGGACCATAAAGCCAATGAATGCTAATAGCATTATCTATACTCTGCTTCCTATAGTAATAAAATTTCCCTCCTTGTACCGTCCCTAAACCATGCGCGTCGCCGGCGACTTCGAAACCCATTTGGAACGCTTACACTGACAATGGGCGAAACTATTCTGTTCGGTACAATGTCGAATATATGCATTTCAATTTGAGTTGGAGAGACATTAGTTATTTTTTGTATAAAATCAAGTCTGACTGCAAAATTCTTAGACAGGAAATAGTAAATTTACAAGGATAGGATAATTTAGAAAGCTGCTTTAAAATATCAAATACTTGATAGAACAGATGTTACGTCTAAAATATACTATAGAACAAAATCAAACATAGAGGTAGATATTGTCCTACCAGACTTATAGATAATACCTACAGTTTGCAGGTAACACTAGTAGTACTAAATATATTGGACCAAATTACCGTAGAAGAAAGTAAAGTTTTTCTTTCTGTCTAGATATCTATCCAAAGTGGTGATAGGTTTCGATTGCCGTTTTTATTGTTTATTAAAAAATAACTATATTTGTAGTACCTATTTATAGCGTTTTGAATTTTTTTAATGTATCACAAATACAATATTAATTTTCAAACTGCTGTAACTTTAACAAAAATTAAAATTTTTTAATAAAATCTGAAACCTATCGGTAGAATTATGTCTAGTTTATAAAAAAAAAATGTTTCTCGAATTTAAACAAGCCAATTTGGAAATCTTAGGTGAGGCCCACGTTTTTTTAAACTTTTTTTCGCAAACTGCAAAATCGTTCTCCTTCTACTGAAGTTCTCTATATAGCCACAGTACATATATACTAAAGTTTGGTTTGGGTCCCATGTCTGGTTATTAAGATATGATATACCTGAAATTTCACCAGCGGCCACTGGTTTCTAGATTATTTACAATACAAAGAAAAAAATATATGTTCACCTAATGTCCAATTATCTTATTTGAAAGATTGTGTTATTAATATTTGTAATATATAAATAATTTAAAAATCAGTTAGTTTATTTTGCTTTTACGCACACATGCGTAAGCACATGTGCCTAAAAGACTGTCATCTCGATACTGAAATGACAATCGAAATGCCGTTATTATGCAACAATTTTACGAAAAAATATTTATGATACCATAATTACACACCGCGCTGTTCCGCGTGGAATGGCGGCGGCGAGCAGAACAACCGAGAAGGAGATCTTAGCGTTATCTCGTCCCGCGGCCCCAACACCGTCCTACGCTCCGTTTGCGGGGCCCCCAAGTGATTTGGTCGGACTGGTGGAGCGTGTAAGCGTTTCTAACGGCCAATGGTGCTGCCCGATCCGGCGCGACGACCAATCCTAACCTCACCGGCGACACCGTGCTTACCTGCCTCCGAACACCCGCCCATGTAAATTAACCTTTCACAGGCTCACTCGGAGCTCCGCGGGTGCCGTTAAGTGTACGGTTCCTGCGAGGGGGCCAGATATGAAGGCAGCGATAGCGGGATATCTGGACTGGAGGAGGATGACTGAATATGCTCTGTATAAATAACAAGAATATTTTACCTAAATCACACTCTATAATGTCTCAGTTTTTGTCGACACTAGAGCTGTCTTTTTGCGATAAATTGTTTGTGTTCAAATTGATTCAAAACACTATGTTTTCATATATTTTTAGGTATTAATAATATTGTGTAAAACTAACTACTCTGTGGACTAAAGCCCAACCAGCGTTGAATTAAACCCACAATATCTACCCATATATTCTTTATTATTAGCTTTTGTAGCATTTTTTACTGTATTAGAAAGGTATTTTAAGCTAATATAAATCAAATCTCCTACAATTCCTATCAATGACGTCATATGTATGCTTTCTGATACCAAACATCTAGGTATGCTAATGAACAATTCCACAGACAAAGCTCTATTCAATAATTATCTGAAGAAACTAATCTAGCTAAATTTACTAACCAGGTTTAATGAAAACACTCTATATATATCTAACTTCACTTTTGAAACAGTGGGAAATCGAAAATTCAACCACAATAGATGAGATCTGACCTATTCCTGCATTTTTAGGATTGCTTCTTCATGTGGCCTCCTTTAAGTTGAGTCAAATATACACATCGACACATTTTTAACAGTAACCATGCGAAAGGAGACATAAGAAAACTTGATCAGTAAACTTAATAGCAGGTACTTTTCTCAAAGAAAATACACTACATTTTTGTCGCGTCATATGACACTTTTTACCAAATATATATTTTTTTTCGTGTTATTAAATGTAAGTAGTTACGATTTTGTACAATATTCTTGTTGTAAATTCATTTTACTATACTCAATGTTTTATCAAGTGATTTCCATATTTTGGACTTATACCAAAAACACTGAACTTGCCATTATCATTTTTCAGATCACACCAAATCAAGAAACGATTATACAAAAACTTGTACTGTTGCTTCGATTTACTAGACAATCGAAATTGGCTTTATTAGCAGCTTCTTGGACTTCCGCCGGGAGAAATTTGTTTTCTTGATCACTTTTTATGTTCACGACATTTGAAGTTACTTGTCAATAAACATTCACCTTTCATTATCTTAGCAGTCATAAACTTCATGGACAATTGGATTTTAAAATGATATTTTATAAATTTCATAACGTAAGAAATGATTTGTACTTTTAATAATATTTGTAGAAAAAATAATATATGATACATGCATTAAAAATGATATTTTATTTGATGAAGAGGGAAGTTTTGAAACTATATCATAAATAACTATTTATGCACAGTCACCTTATAATTGGACTTTTATTTCACTAGTAGAATAGGTAATGAAAAATTAATAAACGTATAATAAATAAAATTTAATTTATTTACTTATTAACACTAACATTTACATTTACAGTAAGATATTTCGTTTTTTTGTTTTATCACATTTAACTTCCTTTCCGTTTTAGCATTGTTGCCATTGAACGCCCAAGTTTGAAGAATTTGCACAAGTTACAGCTATATTTTCCTTGGATTTTGCTTAAAATATCAAGTTTGGTTGTAAAATCAGCACCTTTATTAGTCAATAGTTTTTAAACTGCGCCTCATACAATGGCCAGTATATGCTTCTGGAATTGCGATATTTAGGAATGAAGCAACTATTGACGGTACCTGCGCCAATGTGTTGATTTCAACAGGCTGAGAAGTACATTTTTGATTGATGTATCTTAAAAAGAATCTGGCTTGTGTTAAGCGAATTGGGTGCAAATAAATATATTCCCTGCATATTTCTACAGCATTCTTCTACTATAATTGTAAATTTTCTTGAAATAATTCAACGTTCATTATATGCCGAGCAATGTGTAAAAGGTAAAGATGTATTACCTTAATCATTAAATATCCTTTATCAGAACCCCCAGTCAAAAATTCATCAATATGTGCTCTCTCCAATACTGCAGTTTTTTTTGCTTTGTACCCTCTCGATTCACTCTTGAAATAAGCAGTAATTCTCCAAATTTAAAAAATACGAAAGCATGACTTCATCATTTATTGTCATTACTCTCCGTTTTTTCTTCCATTCGTTAAATTCGGCGAACACTTTTTCGTAATGTTTCCTGAATTTCGCTGGAAATAAATGGAAAATTGCTTCTTGAGCTTCTTAGAAAACAGCCACAGGAACACAATTATTTTCTTGCATCTTTACTAAATTGAGATATAACTGCTTATTAAATAATGAATAACCAACAACGTACCATATAGCAACCAGTAGGTATAACAAAACCTACCACGTTTCATTGAGTATTAAGAAATATCAAGTCGTGCGTATATATTTTTTATTAAATTCCAATAATTCTGACTGCACAAATATGATTGTGGCGTGATTGTGGATAAAAAGTTGTATTGCATTCGTGTTTTAATAGCCTTTTATCTACTTAAGAATACTTGCGTGGATAAAATGTTACTTAAAAGACATACAATAATTATATGTTCAATATTGCTTTATTTCTGTGTTCTCATTTTAAACTATCCTGATTGGAACTATATCTATATAGAACATTCTACTATACGTATTGATTAAATAGTAGACAGGTTTTTTATAACTCATTCTGTTTGTAATTGTAGTAAAAGTGCATATGCTGGTAGTTACCATTTATTTTAAACTATATTTGCATCTCTTTGTAACGTAACACTGTGCCATAACGCCGAGGTTTTTTGTAAAGGGTCCCGACGCGTCCATTAAGGGGTGCATTTAAATATCCAGTCATAGAATTCACTGATTTTATCAATTTTAAATTAGCATGTATCCCGATTCTCTGCGATTGCGAATAAATCCGCCGGACCATATGGCCCTTTGGTGATCACTGGAGATTAAAATTAGTTAACAAATCTGAACAAGGGCCCAAGAGGCATAATGGGACCTGTTATAGATCGTTTTACTTTGTATTATTTTAAAGGGAGTAATGTGATTTTAAAAAATCGACACGGTTCTTTTTGAAGTCCTTACTTCAGCCATACAACGTTTTTGAAAAAGTAATAAATCTTTTTATATATATATATATATATATATATATATATATATATATATATATATATATATATATATATTGCTGTTCACAGATAGAATCTTTAGTTCATCATTAAGGCTATTATAAATTTTAATAGAATTGTAAGTAAAAGATCTTGTAAATACCGCCGTGGAGTACCTAGGAAGAGATAATTTAAAATTATATCTAGTTTGAACGGGGTGTGTCTCATACATAAAAATAAACTTACTTCGAAGATAAGAAGGAGTAGAAGATTGAAACAAACGATACACAAATACAGATATATGGTACTTAAAAACATTTTCAATATTAAGCCAATGCAACTCTTTTATTTTAGCTGATATTCTATCAAACCTCTTCAGACCAAACACAAATCTACAACACGAGTTCTGAATTATTTGAATTCTATACTTTGTTACACTGTCCAAACACGGAAAGTAAAGTATGAGACAGTAATTTACAAAAGATAAAACCATTGATTCGGCCAGAGACTTCCTCAATTCAAATGTCATAATATTTCAACTCCTGTAGAGGTGTTTAAGAGCCAAATAAGATTTTTTAATTACCAGTGATATATACTCTTGAAATCTAAGTCGGCAATCAAATATAATGCCAAGATTTTTTGCAGATTGCTTTAAGGGTACAAATTCATCATCAAGTTTTAACACAAGTTGAGTTTTAAGTAAACGCTCTCTGAATTTAGAACAGAAAAGTAAGGCATTGCATTTGTTCAATAGATATTGCCAAAAGATCACTATTCAAGCAAGCATTGGCCGCAACAGTATCACTAGGATCAAATGTTTCTTACAAGAAGGTATATCCGTAACTTTCCGCAAATTCTTTACAAACTTCGGCAAATGGGTTCCGAAAATGATGGCAACAATGCTACAAGGGTTGTTATTAACGGAAAGGAAGTTAAATGTTAGTTATTCTAACATCATTCATGGAAGTTAAGCTTGTAGCTATGTCTATTCATGATATTGAAGATAGGTGGTTATCAAAATTCCAGTTACTGACACATAAATAAAGAATAGCCGTGAATATAAGTAATGTTATTCACGCAATTGATGTATTTCGAAAATATATGGAACTGAGGTATCATAATCCATGCCACAAAAGATAGCATCAGAGTTTCTTGGAACTGGAAATTCACATGAGCATACTGGGTACAGTGTTCGAAGATCTGAAGCAGGTGCTGATTTGTCAGTATTAAAAAACATAGTGAATGGCACTCTGTTTCCTAGCGGAAGGCTATATAGAGTAGTCAATTAAAACCAAAATTGAAATTTCAAAAAAATATCAGGCAAAGGAGCTGTATTTGATATATTTGAGTGTTCTTAGGTGGTAATAGCTAACAGAATTAATCAAATATCAGAAAATAAGTTTCAAGTTTTTTCTACTTAAATTGAAGTCATTAAAAACAATACTTCTTGAATTTCGGATCCATTCCAGTTGTTAATAGTATCAGTCTCAAAATTGAAATTTCAAAAAAGTATCAGGCAAAGGAGCTGTATTTGATATATTTGAGTGTTCTTAGGTGGTAATAGCTAACAGAATTAAGCAAATATCAGAAAATAAGTTTCAAGTTTTTTCTACTTAAATTGAAGTCGTTAAAAACAATACTTCTTGAATTTCGCATCCATTCCAGTTGGTAATAGTATCAGTCTCAACATCACTGGTCTAAAGAATTGCACTATTATTAATATTCACTACACTATCAGAGGATAAAACGTTGTCACATTCGGTAAAATTTAATACACTACAATTTTTTTTGGAAATAGGAAATTTCAAAATGCTGGTTTTGCTAGTGTTAAAATATAAACTATTTTTGTTAGATTGTGCAGTAATACGTTACAGTTTGGTTCTAGTTCAATGTCACTGGCATTTGAAATAGTTAAGGAGGTATCATCAGCAAGAGTAGTAAAACACGCACTAGATCTTACGTAATCAAAGTCATTTATACACACTATAAAGCACCGGGTCCAGAACAAAGCCTTGCAGTACACCTACACAGAACACTGTACGGGACAGCAGCGACTCACAGTGATACACTGGATCCTACTGCTCTAGAAAAAAAAGTTCCTATCCAGTTAAAAGCCGAATCCCTGATACCATAGGAAAATAACTTAGATAACAATATCTAATGGTTGACGCAATCGAATGCTTTACTCAGGCCGCAGAATATATATGAGGACACTCATCAAGCTCAATGGAATAGTATATATTTTTTTAAACTGAAAACATGGCTGTGTTTGTTGACGTTCCACTGCGAAACTCGTGTTGGTTTGAATTAAAGATATGCAATTTATCCAAGAAACCCAATATTCGTTTTAACAAGTAGCCCTCGAATATTTTAGGACAAGCAGCGGGTCCCGCTATAGGCCTATAATTCTGTATATTACTGCGATCATAAACATGATCATTGCATTTACACGAAAGTACTACATCCTCATTAGAAGACCTTAAAGTGATCTTTGCAACTGCATATATAATTTCTCGTTGAAAAAGTGAAATAAACCCCCACAAATCACCATCTTTCGTCGAAGCTCGTCGCGTTTCCATTTTTACGTATTAGCCCCGGGAGGGAAGGCAAAGTAGGCCTTGGGGAGAGGTTTTTACGTATTCTCCTCGAGCAAGCCGTGCGGGGCACACTTAAGCTTTACATTTACACATGCATATTTATAAACATTATCTTCTATTACACAGAACCGAGGAGTGTAAAGTATACGGAGCAGTTTCCGGTGCCCGGGCTTTAGAGAGCTTTTATAGCTCAGTTTTACTGTATAAGTAATATAAAAGCAGCCGATTTGCAGCACCCCATAAATATTTAGCTTTAATTCTAAAAGCGTTTCCGAGACACACACTTTATATATTCATAATTCACGCCGCCCTGGATTTTGCACCTCTAGGATTATTTATATAAGGGTTAATGGAGAAAGGAGCTCCGTAAAACGGATGCGGATATACTTTCGCATCATCTTTTTGCATACACTCAAATATTTATTCATGTACTAGGTATAATGTTAAAATATAATTACACACAATTTTTCTTTAATGAATTGAGATGATGCATGAAGATTTTAGTTTAGTACTTTGGAAACCGTAAAATATTATGCCAACTTTGTTTTATCGTCCATTGAACAGTCTTCAAACTTGTGCAAAGTAGATTATTTGTAAAAGAAAATAGACTGTCAAGTGGAAAATAAAACAATTTCCAACATATTCTTTTGTTTACTTCTACAGTATATCTACAGATGTTAAGTATGCATTCTGACACAGTAAGCTTATTGCAGTAAGCACTGAACCCTCAATGTATGGCTCTGCTATGGAGGATGACTGCCAACCACTTAATCCCTTTACTGATATCAAGTCTGCATTAGAATCCAGTCAATATCCAGTGTATATTTCTGAATTTGACAACTTTAAAAAGTTAGCTATCTTCTGAAGAATCTTATAAAGGATATTTATACCCACAGTTGAACAGTGCATTTCTCATATCGATAGTTTAGGAACAATTTCTTATAGGACACATTGTGAAGGCGTAATCAGAATGACCAGTTTTTCTTGGTACTGGTCTCGAGAAGAGAAATATGCATTACGGATTGTCGATCGTCGATGTTTCCAACTTCTAATCTGTGTAACTCATCCGACCGGTACGCTCCATGTAAACCTATTATAACTACAATTTGTAAGCTAAACGAGATTCTATAAATCTGCTTCAGTTACAACCGGTATAAAATAAATAAATTCTTTTAAAACCTTCCAGAGGAAGGTTCCATCAGATCTATTTAGATCTGGTGCTCTTGGTGGCTAATTTTCTAGACAATTGTTTCCTCGTCCTATCCATATATTAGGGAACTGCTGGTTCATTAGCAGTAAAATGCTGTGGAGCAGCTCGTGCATGAACCACATTTAACGTCTTAATTAAAGAAGTAAAAAAACATATTAATTTTCGCCATTCAGCCTGGTAGAATAACTGACTCAACCAAATAACCTCCGACAATAACAGCCCACATGTTTACTTTAAATTCATTTTGAAAATGTCGAGGAATATTGCATGTCGATTTTCCGAAGCCGAATATTCATGGAAGTTATGCAAATTGTCTAGATAATGCTGATATGGAGGTCATTTTCAATATACTTCTTAAAAGTTGTACCTCGTGTTTGCTGCATGATTAACACGTGTTTCTTCGTTGCTGACTAGAAGTGATCCAGTATCTCTAGCCCTCCTCTCAAAATTAGCAAAGGGGTCCCGGTGTGGAATTAAAGGATCAGGATTGCCCTCACAAAATTCTAATATTTACATGTCAGCTTTTTCACGAAATAAATTTTGCAGGTATTTTCCAAGACGATGGAATAGTACATGGTAATGTGCAGTCTTTGTAAACGTAAAAAATGAAATATGAAATCATAGCTTACTAGTGGTAAAACTGCATACTTTACTTTTTGTCCATTCAATTAGTAATGACGATGTTTCACAGAAACCGTCATTATTTCGAAATATCTGTAAGAATAAAAAAGTTTTAAAATTAAATTTCGTGTAGTACCGGTAAAACTATTTAATAAATATATATTTATACTGATAAAGAACTCGGTATTATTTTAAGGACGCCTTACCCCTAGTCTGGTCCTTATTTGGACTTCCAACAAATTTATATTTTACAGCTAAAACATAACAATAATCATGCACCAAATTTGGTTTTGCTATGTTAAGGCATTGCTGCAATATTATTGTTTTTCAAAACTTAACACTTATCTTCAAGGCAAATATCTCATCAACATCCTCAACACGTGCCTGCTCTGTGTCGGTAGAATTATGAAACATCTTATATTACATATACAGAGTGATTCACATCTCAGTGGACATAGAACAGGTGCGCGTAGAGGATACCAAATAAGTTGATTCTTCATATGATTTTTTTTTCATACCAGCGGATGAGGAGATTTTAGCTTCAGAAAATGTCTTAAAAAAATCGAAAAAACTCGGTATTTCAGCAATGCCTTAATACAGAACAACCAAATTTTGTCAATATATTTATTTTATTGACATCTTTAAGAAATTTTCTGAGGCCAATATCTCCGCAATCGTAATAAGTATGAGAAAAAAAATCATATGAAAAATAAATTATAGTTTAAAAAAACTAAAAAAACACGTTTTAATAGCAAACCAAAATTTTCAAATTAAAATTTCTTTGAATTTGAAATTTACATGTTTTTCAAAATTTTTAAATAAATTTTTTTTTCAAAATTTTTCCAAAATATTTGAATTTTCAAATTTTTGAATTGAACATTTTTTCCGAAAATATTTATTTCAATTTTTTTTAAATTATCAAATTTTTATTTCTAAAATTTTTTAATTTTGATTTTATTATATAATTCCAAAATCCAAAATTATTTACAAAATGTTATTTTATAATGTAAATTTTTGTCAATAATTTGTATTTCAAAACTTTTTTCAAAATTATAAATTTTGAATTTTGGAACTCCAAAATTTTCTATTTTGAAATATTTTTGAAATTTTGAAATCTGTATTTTTTGAAATTTTTTTAATCAAAATTTATCGTATCAAAAATTTTTTTAGATTCCAAAAATTTTGTTGTCAAAATAAAATATTTCATTCTTTTTTTCTTTCAAAATGTTTAAATTCAAAATTTATGTTAAAGTTCAGTTTCGTTTCCTTTCCAAGTTATGCAATGTAATTTTTTACAATTTATCTTGAAGTTTATTTTGTAAATGATATCTCACTTGAAGTTTATTGATTTAAAATTAATTCAGAAACTTATTTTTTAACTATTCCTATTATTTTTTTCTCAAAATCTCAAATTATTTAAAAAAACTTAGAAGTGGTCCATTATAATAAGTTTGACTTAATAATTCAATAATTTGCAAAATATATGTAGAAAAGTTCCATAACCACATCTATCGTATCATAATCGTACCATTAATTTTCATTAAATATACTGTAGTGGTAAGAATTCTTTTTTCTTATATCGGTAAAGAAGAATGTCATTTACCATCGTTCTATGGATTGTATACACTTAACCTGCAAACTATTCTAAATTTTTTTATTCTGATGATCCTATTCAGGGCATTAGAACATTAAATAATTGTATTGTCATCAGTCCTTGACCACTGTGCAAATTTTCAAGCTGATCAGACTGCTTGAAATTGGTAAAAATTACGCTGAAAAATTTCGTTACATACATACATACAGGTAAAGCTAATAAAAGCGTGTTAATCAGTTTGTTTTGGTGTCTTCTACACGCACCTGTTTTATGTCCATTAGTTGTGAATCATTCTGTACATCACCACTAAACTAAACTCAAAATTAGCCCACTTACCACGCGATAAAAGTGAATTAATGCAGCCTCTTGAAGAGGCGATACGCCTAGTATATAAAACAGAGCTTTTATTGTCCCTTTGTGCGTTCCCCTCATAAAATTTCGAAAACAACACAATCGAGTAAGCGGCGCGACGCCGTTCTTTGTGGGTCGCGGCCAATAACGCATTATCTCACTTTTGTGCGGGGATGAAAGCGGCGGAGAGCCGAGATCGAGTGGTAGATCGCGCCGATTGCGTCGGATAAGCTGCTTACGTCCTAGTGCGGGGGATCAAGCATAAGGCCCGTATCTCTGGCCATCTAAACGGTGAAATTACACTCCGTCGTGCTCGTATTTCAGGATGGTCATTGTTACTTATACTGCTATTTTATGAACGTTTTTATATGCATGTGTCCAGAAACTCCACGTAAAAAATAATGCGTCAAATTCATGTAATACTTTTTCGAAAAGTCAATACATATATATATATATATATACAGGCTGTATCACATAAGAGGGCCACTCCCATGTATCTCGCTTAATATGCGAGACACGTCAAAAATCTTTAATTGTTTTTTGTTGCAATTTTGGAGGCCTTTATGCTCGTAAAAACAAATTTGATCCATGGCCAACTTTATGAGTAATAACAAAAAAACCTGTTAAGTGCCCAAACTTTAAGGCTGTTTAACTTTTTTATTTTAAGAGATAAAGAAAATTTATTGGTAATAAATTTTTATTGCAAAATTGATACCTTCCACCTAATATAAACAGATTTTTGAAATATCGTATGTGGTTCGCTGCGCCCTCTAGGCGGATAAACAAATTTTTTATTGAAGCAGGCTATGGCCACAAAAAATTGTCTGTTTTTTCGTCTTTCATGCAATATACTACATGTTGCCCTTATCTTTCATATTTATTACATTTTTTTCAATTTTAGTTAAAAAAAAGTGAACCTAAATATTTTCGTGTTGCTCAAGATAATGTAGAACCTGTTTTAAAGACGCCAATTGCAAAAAAATAATAAACAGAATGTACTTTTTTTATGCAAAATACAGATTTTCTTATAATATTATTTTATTACATTGTCTGTGTTAAAATAATTTTAAAAACCTAATTGCTCCTAATGTGAAAAGCAATAAACTATATTGACTTTTGAAAAAAATGTTAACATGAACTGGAGCCATTTTTTCGTTAGTATCATCCTCCTCAAGTTTCTGTGCGGATTTTCAGGACAGCTTGTATATTACTTTTGTATGTAGCAATTCTACCGGTGTCACTTCTCACCACAAACCTGGAAAAAATATAGACAGCGTCGGTTCATGATACAGGTCACGTGACAGGTGCCGCGTTTTCTAGGGACCTAAGGTCCAGAAAATTGATATTTTATTTGCTTTATGTTGGCGGTTGTGCAAATATGATGGCTGCATTGCAATATGAAATTAACTAACTTGCTGTCATATTAAATGTCATTAAAGTATGTGACATGAATGTGACCAATCACAGTAAACAAATGAGATTCACGCTACAATACAACCAACGTAAATTGGCATAAAAACCAGGTTTTAGTGATTCTGGACCTTTTAGGGCAGCCATGAATTAGCGGTCGCCGGCAATATGACACTGGCACAGTCTATATTTTTTCTAGGTTTGTGCTTCTCACCCAGTAAACAACACGGAGTAGGGATGAGAACGAAGTCGACTACCAAAATATTCACTAGAAATAATTCATATGACAAAACAACGTTTGCCGGGTATAAATATAAAGATGAGATTAAACTTACTTTACTTAGAATAAAAAGTGGTACTACTTATCCATTATGGGACATCCTATATACAGCATCCTCCAGCTACAACTCTCCAGGTCCATATCTTCGTTATTTTTAAAGATATCTTAGCAAATAAGGTATCATTTTGTAGATCTGTTCAAGGCGTTTTTAGCCAATCATTAAGTTAAAAAAGAAACTATTTTAAAAAATGGCCGTCTTTAAAAATTTATTTTCGTGGGAGGATTTATTTTTGCACTGTAGTTTTTGTTAAAAAATGGTCAAATCATGTTTGCCTTTCACAGTGCAATGACATGAAAACAAAACACCATCGGAACATATTTACGACTTCCGACTCTTCTAATTAAAGTTAAAAATACATTGTGATATGGAAAATAGATATAAACGGCATGAAACATATCCCATTTTTAAAATCATAATGTGAAATTTATAACGTTTATTAATATATCTGTATTTACTACATTTTCCAGAACATTACCACTACTAGCAGCACATCCTCTTCCAGTCAAAGCCAAGAGATGCTAAAAAATAGAATAAGAATATAGTCATATAGCCACAGTATACATATAATTCTGTGAATTAGCTAACCATTTTCATAGTCCTTCAAATGAAAAAACTTAAGATTAATTTTAATAAAAGACGCATTGACATAATAATTGTGCGCATGCGTTACAGGTGATTTGTTGTTTAATCAAAACACAAATTCAAAGATAACAAAATATTTCACATAAATTCAGTAACAAAAAATAATTTACTGTTATTTATTTTATAAAGTTCATTTTTATAAATGTTCCTCTTTCTGTGTCAACAAGTAGAAATAATAGACAGGAAGAATATCTTCGGCATAATCTAAATCTGTTATTAAATCAAGAGAAAAAAAAAAGAAATGTAGTATGTAGCAAGAACGGGGAAGGACTCCGTGGGATTAAATTGATCGTCATGAAAAATCTAGGTGAGCATAATTCGATTTTTCCAATATTTGTCCGACTTACCCCTACTTAAGGGGTGGAAAATGGTCGATCAATTCTTGGTAAAAATTGGCGGGAACGTGAATGACAAGGAAGAGATCAGGGATGTTCTTCCAAAAATGCTCAAGGTGAAAAACACCTCCCGCGTGGGGGTAAAACCAAATTGCCGAAAACCGGCCCTTCATGAATTGCCTCCAAATGATATGAAATACATGCCCCCATAATTCGTTCTTATGTCGGATTCTGATCAGTTACCCCTTATGAAGGGGTGGAAACCACCCCTAAAACAAGAAAACAGAAAAAATGGTCACCAAAATCTGGGTAAAAATTGGCGGAATTCCACATGGCAAAAGTAACATCAAGAATGCCCTCCTCAAAATGCTCAAGGTCAAAAACACTCCCCGCGTGGGGGTAAAAGCACCCCTATTGCCGACAGCAGACGGGGAATGATATCCACTTCATGAATTACTTTGTTTCCTTCACTATCCGACAAATGATACGAAAGACGGGCCCCATAATGCGATCTTTTGCGAAATTCTGATCAGTTTTCCTCGACTTCAAGGGTGGCTTAAGTAGGGGTAAGTTGGGCAAATATTGGAAAAATCGAATTATGCTCATCTAGATTTTTCATGACGATCAATTTAAGCCCACGGAGACCTCTGTACAACCTTCCCCGTTCTTGCTACACACTACGCAAAAACGGGCGGATTTTGCGGTCACTCTTTATACGACTATGGAGTAGTGATAAATTTGACATAAGTGAGTAAGGTATTGAATAAATATTTTATTTATGTTTAGAAACATTTTTATGAAATGGTATAAATGATGTTCAGCGCTCGAATTTCTTCTTTCTGTAGCAAATATTAAGAAAGAAGTACAAAAATAGAAACTCCGAAGTATAACTCTGGCATATGTTCACAAAACAAAAAACCAATTAATAAATTTTATCTGAAAGCTAACATTGTAGGATATTTCCTGGTGTCAGTCAATTGAATCCTCATGTCTACCAGTGTACCAAGTCAACAAAGTCCCATTCCAACCGAATAAATCTTTCCATTGTCAACGAATTAAAAAAGCTACTCCGTTCGAAACAGTCGTAAATTTTATTAGAACAATTCGGAATAGTAACTGCGATATTATGTTGATTAGAATTAGACGACGACAAAGAAAAGAGCCGTTTCGAGAAAAAGTCCATAAAACAGTATTATTGTGCAGTAATGGGGACAATCAATGCTAATAAACAGTCACTTAACCCGGGGTGGTTCGCTATACAGCCAACAATCCAGTCTATAAAACCGACATGAGGACGTTAGCGAGCTTTTACGGCGTAATTGCTCTTCCGAACTGTCGTATCCGAGTTGTAATGCGTCCAGTGGCGGAGGGTGTTCGTTAAAAGAGTTTGCAAACACCGATAAACTCAGAAAGTTAATGTACAGTTATTCAAATAAAATTAAAAAACAATTATAACACTAAGCTAATCAACGCTTATTCAGAAAAGAAAAATGTAAATGATGTTGACGGTGCTTGCAGTACATTCTATGAAAAGTGGAGTCTTATGAATCCTGAATTAATTAATGACTTTTTCCTGAATGTTGCTGGACATTCAGTTTTTAGTAATAATTTATTAGTACATTATAATTCAAATAAATTAAGTGAAAACCTAAGTTTCCAATTTAAAGAAATATCTAACAATGATATATATGCCGGCTTAAAGCATATAAAGTCCCAAGCTTATGGTATTGATAACATTAATATTGAAATGATTGGTATAATCATTCCGTATTGCTTAGATATTATTAGAAATATTTTTAATTATTCACTTTCTTTACATAATAAATCATTTCTATTCTATTCTATTCTATTTCTATTCTTTAACGTATTTGTGCCCAAACCTTTTCCCAGAACCTCTACCTTTCCACATTGGTTTACCAAAGAACTAATACAAAAAATAAAACTCATTATTACAAAATGTACAAAAAAACACAACTTAGTTGAATATGGTGATAGATTTAATAGGTAATTAAAAATTGATATCTAAATTTTGATTCTGTATCTTCAACAATTCATAAAAAAAATGTTGTAAATAATCTGACAATGCTATACAACTATCCCATCCCTGTAATAGACTTAAAAATATTAAAAAATAAAAAAAAGACTCATAAACCTTACACCACAACAAAAAATTTCACTAATTTCAAACCTATCACCCGAAAAAAAAATTTTCTTTAACGTTGTTTCTAAAATTATTTGTAGCGTATCGTAAACGTATCTGTAATCACAAATATAACATATCAACCAATAATATCAATTCCACTGCTCTTCCTAAACACGCAAAACAGCCATAATTTTGATTTTAATAACTTTAAAATCTTCAATAACGAATGTATCTTACAAAAACGTTCCATTCTTGAAATGATCCAAATTAAAAGACACAATAATAATACTAATACTGATATTGACGGTCTTTCCCATGTATACTTTGACTTAATTATTAATTAGTTTCCATAATTTATTGCAGATTTTTGCACTACCTATATAAAATTCTTAATTGACTTTTTATACTTGCTTGTATATTTCTTTCTTTTTTGATCCGACACTTTTTGTATATAAAAAATAATAAAAATATTCTTATCTTAACATTTTCAGAAATCAATAATTTAACTCTGTTTAGAATCATGAAAACTATTACAACAAATAATTCTTATTTTTATTCCTAAAAGAATTAAACGCTGTTAATTTCTGTTTTCTCCGTAATAATTAGAAATGGTTTTCATCATATTTTTACTCAGACTATTTTTTGGAAATGAAAAAAAAAATATATTTTTGAAAACTAATTTCTTTTATTCATTTGGTATGTATTTATTTTCTGAGTTTTGTTTTTAAATTTCTACTATTGTTGTTATTTTTTATAGTGTTTCTGAAGATGGGTCTAATAAAAAAATTAAGCCAAAACGTACAGATTTTTTTGGAAATTTGTGTTTCTTTTTTTGTTTTAACCTATTATCCCAGGTGTATTTTTTAAAAAGATATAAAATCAAGTGCACGCAGTGTCTATAATAGCTTTGTAAGATCAGCCGAATTTAATATAAAAAACTATCCCAATCAATTGTGAAATTTTATAAATTCTAAAAGTAGTTCTTCAAGGATTCCTGGAGTAAAGTTTTTTGAAAATAATTTACTTACCACTTCTCAAGACATCGTTGAAAGCTTCTCATCTCACTTCAAGAGTATATTTTAAAAAGCTAATCAAGTGCTTCACACCAATAAAAATACTTGTGTAGGTTTAATGTTCTAAGGCCTTTTACAAGTGACATTAGAAGTGCTGCTAAGATAATGAATGCCATTTTAACCATGGGAGCCGATAGTGTACCTACAAAATTTGGTCCAGGGGTACTAACTTGGGTCCAATTATGTTCCTCATGTTTGTTAATGGTATTGTAAAAACTATGAAGTCTCAGGTATTTTTATATGTAGATGATTTAAAAATGGTAAACATTGTAAATAATAAAGATGATTGGTCCTCTCTGTAATCTGACATTGATCTTTTACATTCTTGGTGTTTGGCAAATAACTTAAAATTAAATATTAGTAAATGGGATTTAATGACTTTCTCAAAGTAAAAGAATCTTATAGTGTACGACTATAGTATAAATGGTGTCTCTATTAAACGAACCTGCCAAAAAAGCTCTTAGTATAATACTTCATCCTTAATTATCGTTTTCACTTCATTATGCATATCTTAACAATCAGAATATGAAAATACTTGGGTTTATAATTAGAAATACTAAACAGTTCTTTAGTACTGATTGTCTAAAAATGTTATATTATTCATTTGTCAGAAGTCGTCTTCACATTATGATGTCCATATAAAGCAAATTGAGCTTATCCAGCGTAAATTCTGTAAATATCTTTTTCTTATAATATAAAAGATATCCTGACCAGAACTATTGTTACAGTGACCTATTGAGAGAATTTGGTATACAGCCTTTGTTTATACGTAGAAAAAATGTTAACGTAAGTTCTCTATACAAACTTATCCAGGAGCATATAGGTAACTCTAAGTTCTCAGAGCAAATACAGTGTTCCTAGAGCTAGGGCTAGATATTATCCATCATTCAAATTTGATATTCCTCATAGTAATCTTTATTTAAAGTTAGTCTATATTTCTTATTCTTTTTGGTTTTACCTATTATTTACTGAAATATTTCTTATTTCGCCTTAGATTTTGATTTTTACGTTTCTAACACCTACCATTTTTTTCTTTAATTTTATTGGGTTTTTGCCACACTTCTGAAAAATAATAAAAATTAATTAAATAAACCCTTGCGCCAAACGGAACAGTCAAGGGTTATTTTTGAAACTAAGTTTGCCTAACCAAAAAATCTCACACTGAAGAAAGCAGATAAGTAAAAAATAACAAAAATCACATCAGTATCGCGCACTTCCGTAATATTGACGCTTCGAAAAACTCTCTCTTTTCGTTTTCAAAATAGTAGTAAAATATTAAACGTTTGTCAAGTTTGACAGTTTAAAATTTGTTTATCTGCTTCCATAGAGATGTTAAATGATTTTTATTTTATTTTTACTTACTTCTTCTTGATACAACTGTAGCCAACAATGATCGATGTTTACTGAACAGTTTGACACACACTTATCTCCGTTCAACAAAATAATCGCGGTCTCTTTTAATTTTCTTTTTGTCGTGTTCCTTCTCTAAAATTTTTGCTGAACCCCATTGAATCACATGACCGTTTTCCCAAGCGTGTTCGCAAATTTTGGATTTTTCAAATTCCCGTCTTTTGATATAATTTTTATGTTCCTCAACTCTAACATTCATAGGCCGAGACGTTTCTCCGACATAATGTTTATTGCATTCGCAAGGTATACTGTATATGCAATTTTTTTAATTTTGTATATCATTTTAATCATTATTAATTTCTTTTATTTGTCTTAAAGTGTTAGTTTAATCTGCAATATTTTTGAATGTTCTATCAACAAAATTTGGAGGGTATTCATTATATATTAAAACATTTTTAATAAATTTTAGTTCGTTGTTAAAGATATCATTGTTTGATGAAATTAATTTTGCTCTATCATATAAACATTTAACAACACCTTTCTTAATATCGATGTGATGGTTAGATTTAAAATTTAAATATCTATTGGTGTGAGTTTGTTTTCTATAAACACTTGTTTCTACAGAATTATCGTGTTTTTTAATTAAAACATCTAAAAATGGTAGCATATTATTATTTTCTATTTCCAAAGTAAATTTTATTGTTGGTTCTTTATTGTTAATATCATTTAAAAATTCATTTAATTCTGTGACAGTAAAAGGCCAAATTGCAAAAATGTCATCTACATATCTCCACCAGATAGTTGGTTTTTTATTTATATTTTGAATATAATTTTTTTCAAAAAAATCCATAAAAATATTACTTAAAATTGGTGATAATGATGAGCCCATTGCCATTCCGAAATTTTGTTGATAAAATTCATTATTTATTTGAAAATATGTTGTTTTTATACATAGACTTAGTAATTCCATTATACATCCTACATTTAATTTTGTTCTGTTTGCCAAATTGATATCATTTTCCAGTTTATTTTTAATGATATTCAGTGTCTTGTCTACTGGTACGTTAGAGAATAAACTAACTACGTCAAAACTCACCATTAAATGATTATTATCAAAATTATTTGAGGAAGAAATCTTTTCTAAAAGATGTTTGCTATTTTTAATATAAGAATCGGATTGTCCAAATAAAGGTTTAATAATTTGTAACAAATATTTTGCTAATTTGTTGCAAGGCGAATTTATAGAACTAACTATTGGTCTTAGAGGTACATCACGTTTATGAATCTTTGGTAAACCATAAAAATGTGGTGGTTTACTATAATGTGGGTTTAAAATTTTTCTGTCAATATCTGAAAATTCTCGTTTGTTTCTTCAACTTTGCTCCTACTTAGACTTACTTAGACTTACTATATTCTACTATTCTAGAAAGTTGATTGAAAAATAAATACCGTGATGTATATTAATTTATAATCGATTTCAACAATAGTATTGAAACTGTAATGCCAGTGCAACAATTTCTCATGATTTAAAACCAACCCTTTCCTCTCGTTCAAACAAAAATCTATCAGACATTTTCATCTAGACGAGTCGCCACTGTGTTTCTCCTGACAAATCTGCACACATCGCTGGCTCTCTATAGACAGCCGGACCGTTGCCAAACTAACTACTGCACACTATACACTAATTCGCGAAGAGCAATTCACACTTCGTTATGCCGGTTCTGGGTGCTGTTCTTTCTATTCTTTGCGTTTTTGTACGGCTCATAATAAATAAAAGGATCCGCCACACTTATAGGATTGCATTTCTAAATGATTTATAAAGGGTTTTGAATTATATATTTAGTTAGATACCTATTTGTATGACTTTATTTTTTCTTACCCCGGTTCTTTAACTTCTTGGTATTTTGACTTTGCAACAATTGTGACAGTTGTCAATGCTTCTTGTTAGGATAGAAACTCTGAAACACCCGTTAACATCTTTGTCATAACAAGGATCCAAGGATATGGCAAATAGAAGAATTGAGGTTAGAACCATACTGCATGATGATGGAATTGCAGTTTCCAAATAAAGTATAAGCTGCGTGGGTAAAAATCCTGTATATATCCATTTTGGCTTTAGCATCTCTATAGGAACTCTCTTCCAACGAATATAATCTACAGTTAGTTTTTTCCTTAGCAGTGTCCATTTTTGGGATATATATGGAGGGAAGTAGAATAAGTAAACAAGATTTATAGAGTGTTGCAAAATATTGTTCAGAGAATTCTGAGTATGCAGATTCTACATCCAAAAATACGAAAAATAATTTCTATAAGCCTAGGTCCGCAAATGCTTCGAGATACAGGCTGTCAAAAAATTAAAAATAAATGTTTTTTATGATAATTTCTAAATTTTTTATTGGAAATCGTTTAAATTTGGTCAGTACAGTTATCATACTTAGTTTATACTTTGTTATAATCGACTGCATTTCAAATCATCCAGAGGCGTAGATATGAGGATTACCTATGAATTTTCGACCAGAAAATCTACGTCGCTGGTTTTTCTTTTGGTTTTTACTTTATTTTTAGGAATCTCATTTATTTTATAGCAAAAAGACCCCTTCGAGCTATTGAATATTTTAAAAAAACATGCTAAATAATTAAAAACAAACCATTTATGATCTTGAATGTTGGATGTATTGATCCATATTTAAACGATTTCTATTGATAAATTTTTGAATAAAAAACATTTAATTTTTTTTTTGACAGTCTGTAATACGAAAATTATAGACATTTTTTCATAGTTTTTTATATAAATCTGTTGTAGAATTATCTGAACAACATTTTGGAACACGGTATGAAATTATCTGTTGAAGTACCTATCGAAATCTAACCCAGTAGCGTATACCATGCAAAACTAGTAGAATTTGCTATCATTTTATGTAATTTTTGCCCATTAACACTTTCTGCAGAAAGATAATAAACGATAAACAATGTTGAATCAATTCTGAAGCTGTGTGTATACCATATTAAATAGTTATATTATTATCCTGTATTTAAAGCCGTATTTCCTGTATTCGAGACCAGTTTAAGTATTTATTTTCAGAACACAACTCGCTGAATATTATAATTAGCCATATTTATCTGTAAAACCAGGCTGGACGTTTAATAATTTAAATTAATTGGCTCATTTAAATAGAACCAGATCTTGCGTCTAATTGCTCGCATTTTTTAATAAATATTTATGTGTGAAATCCTGTATTTATTCAAAATAAGCGTCTACCAGTTATACCATTTAATTGGCTTAAATAGGTGAATAAATTACGGGGATCAATAATTTCTAATGGGGTATTATGGATGCAGAGAGGTTCTTCCATATATGGAAAAAGGAGCGTGATTAGTTATGGAAGGATGTGGAAAAATTTAATGGGCATTTTAGTGTGAAAACCGTCATGCTACATTACCTTTAATAATAATTTTTATAAATTGATTTGTTTATTGACTAACCTGGCGTATTCGTGTAGTTTATCTGGATTCCACACAATGTCGTTTTATCCGCTGAGCGCTTGGAGCTGGCGCCCAAGACCCCAAGGAGTCTGGTGGGATTCACCTCATCCAGAAGTTATACAGGGTGATTGGTTGAGAGGGGAACTCCCAATATTCGAAAGGGGTGTTTAGGGTGCAAAAATGAACAAAAAAGCCTAATATACATATGGTTGAATATCAACGGTTACTGAGCTAGCAATGGAAAATATCGAAAGCTGTTATTTGATATTTTATTTTGAGTAGGTTATGCATTTTAAACCAAATTCACATTAGTGACTACTAATTGTCACATTTATTTTGACGTTTGTGATTTAAACGCTTATTTTATAACTCCTAACTCCAGTTGTCGTCTTACTGGAGTTAGATACGTAGAATTTTTAGAAAATAATTTGAATCATCGAAATGAACCGCAAATGAGTACTAAACGTTTATCTGGAGAAACTGAATTATCAAGAACTTCTGTACACCGAATTCTTAAACGTAATCCACTATATCCATATCATATTAAAAAAGTGAAAGAGCTATTGCTTCAAGATTTGGATTTTGAACAATTTCTTTACTTTTAATATATTTTTTTATATTTTTATTCTATTTTATAGCTTTATTATTAACTAAATTTTAAAGACAAAGCCTACTACTAACTTTTCAATTTCGTCTAATAAACACAAATATTAAAATCTTGTTTTAATTAATGAATTTTTTTTGAAAACCTTATAGTTTTTTCAAAATTTAACAAGAGTAAAAAAGTGGTTTATCTTAAATTATGCACGGGATATAAGTCTTAAATTGGATCAATTGAAAAAAAAATTATAATTTTTGGAGTGACGCACCCTCAATGAATACCAATAATAAACCTAAATAATGTACCAAATTTGGTTATTCCAAGTTAAATTAATTAGATATTATTTTTTTTCGAAATATTTGCCCCTTCTTCGAGGTCTGTAACTCCGCCTGTGTACAATTTTGTATATAGGTATGTTTGGTTAAACTGCAATATTATGGGGTCCCTACATGCACCTGCTCTGTGTTGGTTCTTATGTAGATCGGCCTGTATATTTTTGTAATTTACTGTACAAGTGTCGACCCCAACGGTGGGCTTGTGGAAATATCGAATATTTAACTTGATTTATTTATTTTCGAATACGAATATTTCAGAATCTTCTTGTTTAATCCTTTGATGTAATTTCTTGAAATAAATATTATTAGCTATTGTAAAAGCATTGTTTTTACTTTAATATTTTAATTTCTGAATAACGCAGAGGAACAATTTTGTAGATTAACCATAGTTACATGCAGCATTTCCAATGTCTTCTACATTTTTCAGTGGAAACAAATTCAATAAATTTGGAGTTTTTAAGACTTATAAAAGAATTGTTTTTGTATACAAATTGATGAAATTTGGGCCACAGAGGTTTTAACTGATACAAGAACGCCAAGTTCCCATAATCTTAATAAAAACATCCCTAAAGTAGTTTTTGAAAAAAAAAAAAATGTAGTAGGATAACAGGTTCAAGTACATATAGAAGGCTAATATATTCAAAATTCATTAAAACAAGGCGTCAAAAAAATTTTTTTAGAAGGGTGTCCTTAATGGATTACACGATATACAAATTAACCGTGAATTAAAGATGGTCAAGTATTAACATCTAATCCAAGATTAATTTTAAATGTTTATTTATTTATTTATTTATTTATTTAGCATACATCACCCTACAGCCTAAGCCAATTAATGGGTGGGGATAACATATAATATTAGTAGAAAAAAAAACTTAAATATACATATAAAACAAACACAGATAATATAGAGAAAAAAAAGTTATACATATGTAACAAAATAATTACAGATGAAATACAAACTAAGAAATCGAATAAAAGAAAAAACAAATTGATTTATAGTAAAATAAATATGAATAACATGATTTGCTAGGTTGTAAAAACCTTTTTCTTAATGCATCTAATAGTATCATGGAAAATGTCCACAGAATCTTGCATCTGACGATAATTGAAATCCATTACGTACAAAGGCGAAATTTTTAATAGATTAGTTTTAGGGGTGGGAAAATAAAAAGGTCCTGAAAAACGAGTGGCAGAATGGGGAACGTGAAAGTATAATGCAGCTAGTAAGTCTGGACAGTCAATTTTCCCGGTTACAATTTTATGTAGAGTGACCAATGAATTACATATACGTCGTGTGCTTAGGTCATTAAGATGGAATCGACTTAGTAAAGTGCTTTGCGGTATCCCTTGAGGTGGATAAATATTGTCATTTCTAAACCATAGGTACTTAACATATCTACGTTGTATGTCCCCTAATTTCTTTAGATGGATTTGATAAGAGGGACACCACACTAGAGACCCATATTCCAGTTTTGGCAAAACAAACGCGTTGAACAGTAAGGAAATCGTATTAGTTTCAGAAAACTGTCTCGAGCTTCTTAGAACAAAACCGAGATTTCTATATGCCTCACGTTGTATATTATTGATGTGTTCAACGAAACTGAGCTACTATCAAAGATTATACCGAGATCTTTAAAACTATCGCATTTTCTAATTGGGTTGCTGTCAATCGTGTAATTAAAAGTAATAGGATTTACCTTCCTCGTAAAGCACATATAATTGCACTTAGAAAAGTTCAAAGGCAATATATTTTCAGAACACCAATCAGAAATTTTGTTCACGTTTGACTGAAGCTCGAAACAGTAATTAATATCTGACACAGATAGAAGATTAGAAACAATAAAGGGCCGAGAACCGATCCTTGAGGGACCCCAGAGGTAGCATTTATTTCTATAGATCGGAAACCACGATACTCCACTGTCAATCTCCTTTGAGAGAGGTATGAGGTGAAGAAATTAATATATGGTTTAGTTAAGCCGATATCTGATAATTTTGACAGTAGAATACCATGGTCCAGCCGATCGAAAGCTTTGGAGAAATCAGTATAGATCACATCTACCTGACCACCACAATCCAATTTAGTTGCGATATATTGCGTCAGACACATCAAATTGGTAACTGTCGAACGACCGGGATAAAAGCCGTGCTGCGCAGTGGATATGTTTGATTTTACATGCGAGAAGAGACCTTCGTAGAGCAAAATTTCAAAAACTTTTGAAGCAGTACAAATAATTGTAATAGGACGATAATTCTCGACCTCACTCTTGTCATCCTTTTTAAAAATGGGACAAATTCGGCCAGAGTTCCAAACATCAGGAAACTTACCCGCTCTAAGTGACAGATTATATAAAAAACATAGCGGTTTAGCAAATATTGTTGCGCAATCTTTAAACAAAAAGGCTGGCAAAGCGTCCGGTCCAGCGGTGAATTTTGGTTTTAATTTTAAAATGTTTAAATGTTCCCAAAAGCAGTGAAAATCGCGAGTTTAAGCTTAAGATGTTTTTATTAGGTTTGTTCCAAGAGTCAGTTTGAGACTGTTTCAAACTATCACACATATGCGACCAATTATCTTGCTACTATACTTTCAGCGATATCAAAGCAATATTCTCCTGGTCAAACAATCCCTGACAGTTTGAAACCAATTTTTTGCACTCTAGGAACAAAGCTATTAACTGACACGAAAAGTATCCGCCCTTAAAATATTCACATCAAAGCGTCTGCTGACAAGAAGCAGTGGTTTTGCTAGGTATTAACCAACCAGTCATGCGTTCAAATATAAGCTATAACGATTTTATTTCAAGGAGTACCACTAACGAGTACGTACTCGTAACGAGTCAATTGATTAACGTCTTACACCTTTCAGAACCCATCAGGTAAAATTATACATAACACGTACTGCCCGGGTTATTATCATAATCGTTCACGCAACCCAGCAGCAGGCATATAAATGTCGCTTGGAAAGGCGGTCTAGGAATAAGTCTTCGCATTAGCCGGAGACCGCAAGGACAATCGGCTAATTAGAGAAATGTGCAATTAGAACGGCTCGTATCGATGGAGAGGCGATTTTTGCCGGTGCTTGTAATGGAATCCGCATGGGAACGCGAAATTGTGGCCGACATACAGTTGCGCGGCCTGTATCGTACTTTGACAGGATCTCAGGAGCGTGCATATCTGTGGCAGTTTTTAAAATTAATCAATAGAAAATTAGAGTCGTTATTTTTTGATAATGGAGCGTGGTAGCCATACCGTTATACAGGGTGTCCGGAAATTATGCCTCAAGATTTCAGGAGGTGATTCCTCACAAGAAATTAGGGTCACGAAGTCCTATAACAATTTTTCGAAAACTCAATATTAACGGAGATGCAGGGTGTTAAAGTTAAAATTTTATTTTCGATATTTGCAAATAATTTCTTAAAATATTTACATAAAATTTGTAAATCGGGGGTTTTTGCGGACGAGAAATTCAAATATGTGCCTGCCGACTTCAGCAAGGTATACCTTTTTCAAATAAAATAAAAAAATTTACAAGTGGCGCCTTCTACTAGTGATGTCAAAATTAGAAGCATATTTGAATCGTCCGCAAAAACCCCCAATTTACAAATTTTATGTAAATATTTGGATTTCTTAAGAAGTTATTTACAAATATCGAAAATAAAATTTTAACTTTAACACTCTCTATCTCCGTTAATATTGAGTTTTCGAAAAATTGTTATAGGACTTTCTGACCCTAATTTCTTGTGAGGAATCACCTCCTGAAGTCTTGACGCATAATTTCCGGACACTCTGTATAGGGATCATTTCTATGGCCACGAAGAGAACTTTTGTGGTTAAAAAGCAATTGAAACCAGTTTTGTGAAATAAAAATGGAATAAGTAGAGGCAGTTTCCCCTTAGACATCTAAAGGTTGTATATACAGGGATAACCATGCAAGAAGATAATAAAAAATTTATTTCGGAATTCTAGCTCAATGTTTAAAAAATGAGGCAAAACCCAGTATTTTGTAAAGTTATAAAAATTCTCTTTGATGATTCGTTCTCAATAAATATATTCCGGCATGTTTTCCGAGAATTTATGTTAAAAATATTTCTAATTATACGTTTCTGCATAAGGAAAATTTGATAACTGCTAGCAGCATGTCCCCATAAAATTACATTCTACGATAGATGACAGTATACTACTGTAATAAACATTTAGTAAAGCACATAAAGGGATTATACTTTTTATTCGCGATATAGCAATCAGCAAGACATGTAATACTGCTTTCACAAATTTCAACAAGTTCCTCAGGGAGCTGAAGCCACAAATGAAGTATCATCAGCAAATAGCGTTAGAGCAGATGAATCCATATGAGTTGGAAAGTCATTTACAAAAAGAAGAAAAATCATCGGACCCAGAACCGATCCCTGCAACATGCTTTCCCTCGTCTAAAAATCTATAAATACTTTTTGTTAGAGTGCAAACCACTGACTGGGTGGATTTACCTGAGCGAAAGCCGTGTTGGCAATTAGTCATTATTTTGTATTTTTCGAGAAAAGTTGTCACCCTATTTAAAATAGCTCGTTCAAACACTTACCAAATTTTAGCAAAATCGCATAAGGCGTTTTAAATTTATAAAAAAAAAACGATTTCAAAATAGCAACTCCAGGGTCGTATAGCGCCCAAAACGGGGCAACTTTGAACTAAGGTAAGTTTAGCTGAATGGATTTATTTTGAGCCGCACTGTATATGGTCGAGCGTTGTAAAGACCTTATAAGGACACCCTGTATAAATGTGGGGGTCTTAGGATACAAAAATTCACGAGCAGTCTAACTAAAATGTGGGACAGCCTCGTCATGCATTAACCACATTCTTTGTCTTGGTGCATAGGGAATAATCGTCAAGTAGTTCAGGTAAAACATTTTCAAGAAAATGTTTGTATGAGGCACTGGATCAAGTTCTTGGTAAAAAGTAAGATCCAACAAGAAAATTTCCAATAATACCCACCCATATATTCAAAGAAAACTGATGGTGACATCAGCCCCGGATCTACGATTTTTTCGAACCGGGGCAAAACCTTGATGGTGGCGCTCCCTCCCTTCTGTGTCTGAGAAAAACTGTTAAAACTGTCAATGAGTTGCATTTTCTGTGACCATTTGTGAAAATAATAATTCTTTAATAAATTTAAAATGGTGACATCGAAATTCCATTATGACATTAGGATTTTAGATCAGACCAAACGTGTTTATTGTGGAAGTTCATTATAATGTGCTTGGGAAAATTAGCTTTGTCGGTAAACAATATGACAGCAGTAAGTCAACGTTTTATTCAATTTTTTGCAATATCCATCCATTTTTGATGTTAATCGGTTTGGAATACAAAAAAATGTAAAGAAGCAAAAAGTGAAGATAATACAATAGTTCATATGACGACCTGTTTTATTTGTAGAATTATACATCGTAAGTAAGTAAGTAAAATTTTTATTAGTTCACCTTGTATCAATTACAAAAATATCCTTAGGGTGTAGAACTCGTCAATAATAATAGAAAAATCACAATTTAAAAGAAAAAATTTAATATTAAAAATAGAATTAAAGTAGAATAGAAGTGATATTTCTTTTTTGGCAAATAATGGCCGATGATATCCACACCTCCACCCTGGTGGGTTTCTAATGTTGGTACTTTTTTGTATCATATCTGCTGTCATAATAAATATGCCCACCGATTTAGGTTAAATTATCTCAAGCGGTTTAGAAATTTAAAACTGTTTTTTTTTTAATTTTTGACACGCTGTAGCTGGACAATTACTCTCCTGTTTCGCTTAAATTTTATTCTTGAACAAAATTCGTTAAAAATGCAATAAATTGTACTAAAATTGCAATGTTATTAAACATGAGTCGAATTTGGATCAGTAGCGGGGATCGATACAGAAGGTAGAAGGTCAAGGTTGCTTTTAACTGACCAATCCAGCGACGCAGCCACTGGTTAACTATTCTTCCGTAATAAGCTAAAGCCCCATCCAGTTGTATCCATATTTCTTGTCTAATATCTTATCTAATATCATTTAAATAATCAAATAATAATTGCAGAATGTGATTATTTCTTTTGCGTATTCCATTATTGTTAATTCTGTCAAAGTAGGCTTTGATAAAACAAAAAAGCTTTTGACATTTTACAGTGACATAAGTAAACAAATTTAAGGTTTCAACAATTTAACCAGTTTTTCTTTTTAATATTCGCTGTAATTTGTAATTTAGCTAACATGCCCAACTTATTTACCAATCAAGAGTATGCTGATATCCATTTTGTATATGGATATTGCAACGGGAATGCGCGTCATGCAGTCCGTGAATATCGAAGAAGATATCCACACAGAAGAATGCCAAGTGTAAGAGTATTTACAAACACACATAGAAATATTGTTGAGTTTGGAATACGTGGAAGGCACGAGCAAGATAGAATTAACAATAATGGAATACGCAGAAGAAATAATCATATTTTGCATTTATTTGATGTAAAGTACACGAAGAGCCGCGATACAACTAAAGGTTTCTCAGTCAACTGTGTGGCGTACTTTGCATGCCGACTTAAGAAAACTATTCCATTTCCAACCAGTGCAGGGTTTACTACCAGAGGACCCACCAAGAAGATTGGCATTTTGCCACTTGCTATTAGAAGTGGTACAAAATGACGAACAGTTTTTAAAACATATATTGTGAACTGATGAAGCCACATTTACCAAAAGAGGTGTGGTAAATTACCATAACTTACATGTTTGGGCTCACGAAAATCCACACGCTAATCGTGCGCATGATTTTCAACAAGAATTTCATGTAAATATCTGGAGTGGCTTAACTAATAATGTCGTTTGTGGACCGCACATTCTGCCCAATCGGTTAAATTCCTTATTATTTTTTTATTTTTTAAATGATCATTTTAATGTGTTACTGGAAGAAGTACCACTTAACATTAGGCAAGAAATGTGGATACAACTGAATGGAGCTCCGGCTCACTACGGAAGAGTAGTTAGAGAGTGGCTGAACACTAATTTTCCGCGTCGTTGGATTGGTCGATTAGGTCATATTGCTTGGCCTCCCAGGTCGCCCGACTTGAATCCCTTGGATTTTTATTTTTGGGGTACTATAAAAGATAAAGTCTACGCGACACCAGTCCAAACAAGGGAGGAACTTATCATTCGCATCCAACAAGGCTGCATTGAAATGAGGAATGATCGTAACCAAATATTTAGAGCAAAATCAGCATTAATTCGGAGATGTAGGAAGTGTGTAGAGGTTGAAGGATCTCATTTTGAACACTTACTCTAAGCTTTATTAGTAATTATCTTCAGGTCTGTATTATTACTTGTCATTTATTGTTTACATATTTAGATTTAATTATTTGCGTTAGTAATATTCTTTTATTATGTCTGTAACTTAAAGTTTTTTTAATGTTTGGGGTGGATTTAAAATCATAAAGTAAATTTAAAAAACACATGTTATTTGTTTTAAGAGCTTACTTAACTTTAGGATGATACGATTTTAAAAATTTTCGAAATGGTAAAATGTATGTGTGAACCATTTAACCAACTTTAAAACCTTAAAACAACTTGATCTTTTACCTTCTGTATCGATCCCCGCTACTGATCCAAATTCGACTCATGTTTAAAAACATTGCAATTTTAGTACAATTTATTGAATTTTTAACGAATTTTGTCCAAGAATAAAATTTAAGCGAAACAGACAAAATTAACATGTTTTAGAACGGATATGCTTATTTATCTCGAAAACGGTTGTTTTCTCGAACAAAATTGAAAAGCAAAAAAACCCTTTAAATTGAACTAGCCACCCAATTTGCTAACTGGAAGATGCCAGAGGCGTACTACGAAAAAGTTTGGGGGGGATAAAGAAGCCTCAACCCCCAAAAACGTATCACTCTGTAGATTTTAAAAATCTTTAAAATGCTTGAAATGATGTCCTTATAGGAAGTATTAACCACACCAAATTTTAAATTGATATTTTGAAAAGTGAGCGAGATATTTTAATTAATAGAAAAAATTAAATAAACTTTGACCCCTTGTAACTCCGCTACTGATCGAGATCGGACTCATGTTTATATAAACTTTTTTGCTTAAAATTATAAGATCTATCATCCATTTCAGTTTGTGTCTTAAAACCTGAATCACCCAAAATTCATGAGTCTTGAACTTTACAAATTACTGTTGAACGTACTATTTCCACAACCAACCAATTCCACAATGTCTCTAATTGGAACAAGATGCAACGTAAAGCATAGCAATTATTTGTCCAGAAGCGCAGAATGCTTGGGAAAATGCAACACTCAAATTCCACAAATGCGAACGAGACTTAAGAATTTATAATTTGTGTCAATATCATTCCAAGACGATGGTAGAAGTCAAACCCGTTTAAGCGGTAGGGTATTTTTACACGTTGTCGGTATTTAAAATCTGTTTCACGCATGACGAGTATAATATAGTATCTGTACTTGCAAAAATAATTATGACGGACAGACAAGATGTTTGTCATAAAGTTAAATCAATGTTGATCGTTAATGATCATTAGACGATCTTACCAATCAGTAAGTATTCAAAAATTATTAGTAAGGTTGAAATAGCAGAATAATTAAAGGGATCATGGATGGCTTATATGTAGAGTGCAATGATTTTTTTATATACAGGGTGTTCCTTAATGATATGCTAATATTTAAGGGGGTGATTCTTCATCGAAAAAATAAATGATAGTTTGCTTTATAAACTATGGTCCAAAAATGGTCCGTTACAAAAATACGGGGTGTTAAAGTTTTAGGAACAAAAGGAAAATAACACCTCCCGGACGGTTTTTTTTCATCAAAAATGGCGCATTGCAGTCCAAAAACTTAAGATGACTCTTATTTTTCAAATTGAACAAAGAATTCAAAAATAATTTTTATCTGGGAAGAAACCATTGGCCTACCATTTTTTTATTAAAAAATATTAAAGTCAGTGCTCGTGCGCACGTCACTGTTAATGATGGAAATTTTATTTATATTGCAAAATATGCATAAGGAACACCCTGTATGTATTATACCTCATACTCATTGGGTTTGTTCCAACAACAGCAAGAATCGATTCTGAACCGTCCAGAACTAGTCAGTCAGTTCAGTTGTTAATGTACTCTGGGCGAATGAGACGTAAGACGGTGTTGGTCAAATATTTCTGATAGTTCTGAACCAGTTCTCAATGGTTGTTGGAACAGATCTTATACAGGGTTAACTATGACTAAGTACAACAATTTTTATGACGTGCTCAGGAAGGTCTAAAAGACAATACAAAATTTATTTCGAAATTCTAGCTCGATGGGGCAAAACCCTTTTTTCCCATGGAAAGTCGGCGGCTATGACAATCTATCATCATCCGTCATAGCTACATATGTCAACTACTGGTCGTTTTTTCAACACTGTCAAGTGTAGAAACTACGAAGCGAAACATTTGTATTAATAATAATAATGTCTAAGTACCTGGTAGATAACAGTTAATCAGGTTAGCTTCAGTATTTTGTATTCGTTCTTTCGTTGCACACTGCCAAACTACATTTTCACTCCTTGCAGATTCATCATAATTATCCACTAACATATCCGACATAAAATACTTTATTTAATTACTATAACACGTTTAAAATTAGTTACTTAGCTGATTTAAAGTAACAGTAAGTTCTAGGTTACGCCATACTGCATTGCTAATTGCATACCCTCCATGCTCCAAACCATCCAGAATGCGAAGTTAGTTATAATCTAAGGGTCATTTTTACAGAACACTGTAAACATCTTGGGATGTTATAGTTTAAAATATTACTAATTATTTTATGCAAACAGCGTTGATTACTGTTAATATTGTTGCTATTACACAACACAACAACACATGAAGTTTAAAAATTTATCGGCGTGAGTGCACCTTGTATTAGTGACAGATGTCGCCTGTAGATGTCAAATAACGTAAATTTAGTGCTTTGATTAGTTTGGAAATAATTTTTAGTACTTGATTTTCACAAATTTAATTTTTTGCGTATTTTATGTGTATTTACAAACATGTCGTATTCAAATGCCTAGATGACGGATAAGGTGCTGATTTATGGGAGTGTGACAAGTGCATATTATCGTGCGGTAGCCTCAAAGACGTTTCCCGAGTATACAAAATATTGTGCTGAATACTTTTTGAACCACATCGAACAGCTGTTTTATGCTGTGGCGGTAAACGTGTGGTAGTTTTTTTTTATGTATTTGTGTACATTTACGTGTATTTTGTTGTTATACTTTGTGCTTTTTTCCGACGGCGACGTAAATAATCGACCTGGGCAAGACCGCTAAACCAAGTAAGTACCCCGATTTACACAAAAAGAACGATCGAGGGAAGGAGAGGTCCAGAGGAAGTACAAAAATCTTTAATTTAAACAAATAAGAACACAGAAGATGATTCAACATTCTTAATATCTCTCCAAGTATCAATCCTGGAAATAAATATTAGTAAGGTAGGTAAGGTAGGTGCTACCATAACGTATTTCTCATTAAATAATTTTTTCTTTCAAAGCGGCTTAAATTGATACACGTGTCACTATATTTGACACCTTTGACTGGCAGAATATATCTAACCTCGCGGCTGACAGAAGGCCAGTGACGGCGATAAATAGGGATTTAATATAGTTTTGAAAATAATTTTTTTTGGCTTTATAAATAAGTTTGGAATTTTTTTGAAGGGTGATTCCATTAATTCTTATTTTTCCCTATCCCTTCTTAAAATATTTGTACTAAGTCATAGTTAACCCTGTATATTCAGTGCAACGTTGAATTACTTTGATGTTGTAATTGGCAAAAAGCTAATTTCATTCCTACCACTGAACCTCGAATTTAAGTTGCAAAGAATACATTTATTACGAATAGTTATTTATAATATAGGTGCTAAAAGTGACATTGAAATTATATTTTAGACACTAACAGCATGTGTTATTATACTTTTACTGGTCTTCTCTTTTTACACCGTTAATTAATTGGTTCTTGAGAACCAACAGGGTGGGGATTAATTTAACAGCTAATAAATAGTTCTTGATGTGGTATCCATGTGTTTACACTTTGTGTTTGCACCTACGTATTTTTTAGGTATGTGATGTGGCACTCTAACCTCACAAATAAAATAAAAATTGTCAACATGCCGCTGTCGACTAAATTAGTGTTTATTTGGTAAATAATATCAGTTTTAAAACAAATTCGAGATAATAGAAAAAAATATTGTTTTCTTTATTTAAAAGAAGGCGTTTTTATCTCATGTTTTCTCCGAGTACGTTTACAATGAGTTGAATTTGCTGATATGTAATAGGTGTTATAAAAAACTATTTATTTCTTAAATTTTTTGTTAATTCATTTTTTATTACATTTTACCACCGTGCCGGTCGCCGATTGCATACTTTGCTTTGCGCAAGATCAGATTTTACAGTGTACCAGTTTCCAGTGCCATAGAGAAGTGTATTGTACAAGGCAATATTTTGGATTACACACACACAATGGAGCAGAAAGTTAAACTTTGATATCGCAAAAAAACTAGTGTTTACCATTTTATTTTAGGCAGAACGGAAAAATCATAAGGGAGTACAATGTTAAGTGAATATCCTGCACAGAAAATCTGTTTATAGTTGGATATTGTTAATAATGAAGCTGTATATATTGGATCCTGATGGTATAACATACTAATTGACTGCTGAGAATACATCCTGCCAGAATACCTAGTTCTTTCGGTAGCAATATAAGTTTGTTCTGGTTTTCTATAAAGTAATTTGTTATTTAACACCAGACCAACGCTATTATTTTACTGTAAGGAAATATCCATTACATATATAATTAAACCACCGAAGAATTTGTAATGCTATCCCATTCTTTAACAGGAAATTGTTATTCAATATTATTTTATGAATGAATACGTTTAAGAGCGATTGTCGGCGAATAAATTGCTTCATTGGAAAAATTACACAATTAAAAAAGTGAAATAACTGCTAGTTCTTTTCGAAAATAGGTATGGTAACAACAAGTGTAAAGATGTACCTACTTGTAGTGCTTAAAAACGACAAGAAAATAATTTAACTTCATGACGTGATGTACTAATATTGTCAATTGATACAGTTTCTTTATAATTATTTTGTATAGCCGTATGTCGTAAGTCATTTTCGGTACTTAAATATTTTGCTACACTTTCGAGAAATAAATCAAGGGGTGGCTCCTCTTAATCCCGAGACAATCTAATAGATGGGTGGTTTATTGCAGGGGTGTGCAGATGCAATTCCACCCCGGAATATTAGCTTAAACATATATATGTATTAGGGTTGTTATGGTAATTAGGCGTGCATTCTGACATAGGCGTACGGATAAAATGGGAAAATTGTATAAAAAATTTTAAAACAATAAATTATTAATTTCAGAATGGTTTATTTGATTGAAATTCCTGAAAATAACATTAAAATGGATGATTGATGACATTTTTTATCCAAATATTCACTATACCAGTAGTGCTTGATAGGTGTAAATTTGCAGTATACTGGATTTCACCGTAACTATTGACTTTGTTGCTCTGCTATGCTACTCAATATTATTCCACAACGAAAACTGATTTTTATTCGACAAGTGCAATAGTCTCATAAAAATATGGTGCAATAGACTTTGACATATTATTATAGAAAACATTTCACTGTCTTTTCATTGCTAAGTAAAATAAAATTTAATTGCAATCGCTAATAGAAGACATAATAACTAAAGGTTTAGTACGTTGAGTCATAGCAAAAGACACTGTCATCTATAGAAATGAGAAATAACAGCGGTCGAAGGATCGATTGCTGAGGAATATTAGAAGTGGAATTAATATCTGCTGATTGGAAATCATAATATCCTACTGTTAATTTCATTCACGACAGATAAGAGGTAAAGAAATACCTAACCTAACCTAACCTAACCAGAAAACTATTTTATAGCTTTAATATTAAAATACATGATTGATTAAAAGCATTACCTAGATATATCTAGGTACCTGAGCGTCATGCGTAGCTATAATATATTGTTATTAGATATAGGTGTCCATCTAATTGCAGTAATTGCCCATAACTTTTGACATTTGCAGACCGTCAAGAATGCCAGAATCTAGGGGGCGTTACGATCAACACTGTCAAATATCTAACCTGTACTAGATTACAACGCAATTTGTTATTTAGAGACGCCGTATACTCGAAATAATGTTTTCTACAAATACAGGGTGATTCATTAATAATGGGACAGAGCTTAAGGGCATATTGCTGACCTCAAAATAGAGCGGTTAAGTCAAATATGCCTTATCCGAAAGTTCTCCTTTTCGATCTACAAGGTGTCAAAGTTGAAAAAATATTTTCGATTTTTTTAAATATCTTCAGCATCTTTGAACGGATTGTCTTGAAAGTTCGTACACCTATGTTTTCTGAGGTGGTAATTAACAAAATGGTAACTATTTTGCAATCGCATCTAGGATGCGCTAGTTGTAGTGTTCCGTCAGAGTAAAGATATGTCAAACTTTTTTTTGTCCTTCAAAAATCTGAATTTCCAATAAGAAATTATTAAACTATGTTCAATTCTAAATAAAAAAGATATACCTGTTAAAAATCGATAAACTTAACCGTTTTCGAAATAAGAACGATTTACTATTTCTTTACAAAATTATTTGTTGAACGTACGCCTTTAAATAAGAAAATTTAATTACGAATTAAGACAAACACAGTAACAACTGAAAATTTTATTATGCTCAAGTCTAATTACAAAAGATTCTCAAAGTGGCGACCATTGTTTTCAATACATTTATTTGGTATCTGATAATGTTAATAGATTCTTGTATTTTATTAACATTTACATTTATAGTAATACACAATTCGTTTTTGGTTTTATCACATTTAACTTCATTTCCGTTAATGCAAGTCTTGTAGCATTGTTGTCATAATTTTCAGGACGCATATTTTCCTTGAATTTTCCTAGCAATATCAAGTTTGTGTTTCATTGAGTACTAAGAAATATCAAGTCGTGTGAATATTTTTTTATTAAATTCCAATAATTCTGACTTCACAAATATGATTGTGATTATGGATAAAACGTTGTATTGCATTCGTGTTTTAAATAGCATTTTATCCACCCAAGAATGTTTAATAATATTCTTAATTACAATTATACAATAAATAACTGTTGTTGTGTTTTATTAATACTAAAATCACTTTATGTCGTTGTACTAAATATGATTGAAACTTTTGAACGCGATGTTCATTACCCCATATTCATCTGTCTAGAGACGCCTATGCCCGCTCTCTGGATTATCGCCGATGTTGTCGTATTAGTCCCAGAATTGCATTACAATCATCGGCGCCAAACTCTGGGGACCCTGCCAATCGTTATTTGATGTGATTACCGCCTCTGTAAAAATATCAAATTGGAACAGAATGAAACGCGCCGAGCGAGAGCAAATTTCCGAATTGTGATCAACGAACCGTGCTATCTTCATGTTATAAATGAGAAAATTTTTCTTTTACTTTTTTCCTACACTGGAAATATGAATGATCGATTCTTCCAGGCGGATGATGGGGTTACTTCGTATTTCTGCGGTTTATTGCAGAACATCGAAATGATTTCAGTACTCAAAGAATCAGAAAAATCTTATGTACAGGGAGATGCAGAACTGTATGTAATGAGTATTTCGAAAACAATTTTGTATACAAAAAACAAATAAGGCAGGAAACTGGTCTACTGTAAAACTTGTTCTTGCGCAAGGCAAAACAATCAGTCGGTGATCGGCACGACGGCAAAGTGTAATGAAAAATAAACGGATAAGAAATTGAAAGAATTTCCTACGGAAAAAAATCATTAAAATTTTATAATACCTATTTTATATCAAAATATTCAACTGCTTTTGCTGCTGTTTTTATTATTAATTAATAAAATTAATTTGTCGTTTTAGTTAATAAAATAATTTTATAACTGTTCAAAATTTTGTCCATCACACATTTGGGCTCGTTTTATCCTATTTCTACGAACTAATTCAAATGTTTCTGATTCTGTTTTGAACTAGTAACTTATTGACAGCAGCTATGATACCTTCCCGTAAATCATCAGTAATGTCCACTTCGGAGCGTTACACTTAAGAAGCTCCATAGAGCAAGAACCACATTCAGAGTCGGACAGCTAAAGGAACATCTTCGGAAGTTCAAACAGATCATTTCGAAGGAACTTAAGATACTGAACCCATCCATTGGATTTGCTAATATGAATGGTCCAATCAAGCTATCACCAAAAATTCATGCCCAAACATTTAAGGGAAAGCGTTATTGGAGATTCCGTTGAATCGCGTTCAAAAACAAACATGAGTATTATGAATGTTATACATTCCATTCCGTGCAAATACAACTTCATCTTGTAACTAACACGGCAGCTGGGATTTGGAGCATTTTGTTGCAGCAGCCACTCAAAAATATAATTCGTAAGGGATAATCTCTTGATATTAATGCTTGGACATGGTGTACATGGTACGGATATAATTGAGCCTCGTGCTATTATATAGTACAAGGGCATAACTCAACTTATTATATCAAGAACGTTTAGCACAACGTGATAATAGTGCAAATACACGAACTAGTTCCCTGCTCCAACAGAGCGTGCTTGCAGATTGCCTAAAATACGCCAGCTTGTTTTTTAGTGATGACAAGAAATCTAAAGATAAACAAGTATTGCGAAAATTAGTGAAATTAGTTTAGACAATTGTAATTTTATTTTTGAACAGAGAATGGTAGAATAAATGATATTTTTTAATATTAAGATACTATTTTAAGCGTTTAAATTTAATCACGTATGCCAAACATTTTAACAAATAAAGAAAAATTAAGGAAATAGTGGAACACAAAAGCACTTCCGACAAGCACAATATATTTCACACACTTCGCATTTCAGATACCAACTGTGCATGAGCAGTTGTATAAGACATGTTTGTACTAACTTTTGGGCAAATACCCGTGATATAGTAGGATATATGCACCTAGACTGCAGACAACGCAAATACAGTCGACAAAAAAGCATCGATATAGCCAATAACCTTCTAAACTATATTCTTATGAACGCAAAATTCACACGAATTATTTAGTGACGGTAAAGTCACAACTTTCAGCGAATTTCGGCAACTGTAACATTTTCTATCATTTCTATCATAAATCTGTCGCGGTAATTTGTCAGAAGCTCAAGGCAAACTTATTAACCTCACATAATGATGAAAATGGCGAACTAAAGTTGAGCCATTAAATAATATAAATATCAAAAGCTGCAAAATTCGTGAATTTCGCCATGTTCATGAAGACAAGACTTTAGACGATCTAATTACGACGCGTATGCGTGTTCCTGTACAAAATTATTAAAGAAAAATTACAGTAAAACGGTGTACTTTCGTGAAATTACCTCATGTGTGGTGGTAGTGTGCCTTTGAACTTGCTATCGAAGTGAGATAAGTCTGAAAGGTATGGTGTAATTATCATTATCACGAATTATGCCTTGTTAGTCCGACCTGTAAACACATTGCTTAGATATGGATTTATGCATAATTCTTGTTTGTTACATTAATTACCACTAACGATAATGCAATTTCTGGTTAATTTGAATGAAAAAAGGATACAATTAAGTATGGCTTTTTGTTTCAGGTGAAATGTAAATGACCCCATTTGATTGTGATCGGCACTTATTTTTTACTATTTACATATCTGATAGCAAAGCTTATTTTTACTTTTGTGACTTAATTTTGCACATTGAAGCCATTCTAATCTTTTGCAAGTAATTTTAGAGCAATGGGGGAATTGCATGATTTTTCTAAATACGCGCAGGAGAAAGAATGTGTTATTTTAATCGAAATGGCATTTGTCCTTCACAATTTCGTGGAAAAATAGCCTAAAAATGATATTTAAAAATTTAGTCTGGCCACGCCCCCACAGAACGGCCTGTGATGTCAGTCGACGTTCGCACGTGTATACCAAAATACACGAGTGTGCTTTAGTTTACATCTGCATACGATTTCCATTTTCGGACAATGAAGTGTAGAGTTAATTTTTCATTTGAGATATTATTATGTCTTATTGTGTTAAATATACATTGGTACTGAATAAAGTTGTAAAATAGATTCATAAAATGGGCACAGAATGTGCATCTCACAGGGCAAATGAAAGAAGTACTACATTATGCCATTATGTATGAATACAGCATACAGCGCCTAATAAAACATATTTCACCGTGGCAAAACATGGAAAGAAAAATATCGTGTAAGGCGATGAAGTGCGACAAAAGAAAGTATTGCTAGTGAAGACAATTTTTATGCAGGTCGTAAGTTTAATTGGAAAGTTCATCGAAAAAATTAAAATGTAAAGTTGTAAAGAATCAATTAAACTTTTCTATTAAGCTACCAGAATGTATACAGGGTGCTTAGAAAGTCAATGGTAAAGCAAACTTAAATTTATTGTATGTAGAATGTTGATATAACATTTTTCTATCTGACTCCATTGCATTAAATTACCTGTTTTATTTTGAAAACATAATAGTAATAAATAAAGATTTTTTTTAAATGTTTAATGAGAAATTAAATCAGCAGTAAATAACAATAAAAAATTAATAAATATATTGTAAAAAATAAAAAATAAAGTTGATAGTTATATCCTATTAGTAAAATAAACACAATTTTACTGCACTTTTTCGTTCTTCACTGAACAACAAATTAAATTAAAAACGTTTAATTTAAATTATTATTTTTTTAATTTTGTTTTAATTTGTGTTATTGTAGCAACTTAATTTTTTTGCTGTTAATAAAAACTGTTATGTCGTCAAAGTATCTAGGTTAGATCGAATGGTTTTTTTTTAATTGTGAATAGAAACTAATATACCGAAGAATAGATACTTTGTGATTGTAATATATAATACGACTTAATAGCAATTCCAAAAATGGAATTGTGATTTGTTCTGCAATTCGTACCAATTTTTTTTGTAGTTAATTAAAGCATCATATTATAAATACGACTAATACATTACCTTTCATTTCTTTCAATAAATACCAGTTTGTAGATTCAATTACAATCTAATCGTATTTTGTTTTTGTAAACTACAAAGTAAGAGATTAATTATTTATTTTCTCATATTGTTACTAATAATTATGATTGATTGAGTTTGATATCGTAAATGTTATCTTTGCGCCAAAACTTCAAAAGTAGGTGACTGTAGTTTTTGTTATAATGTACCTAATTAATTTGTAATTTTTTCGACCTTAATGTTCGCGAATCAAGTACAAATCAAAGTCGCAGACAATTGGTAACATCTAAAAAAATTTGAAATTGTTTTTGGAAAAGGGTAACAATTCAAAACTTTTGAAAACTCGAAACGTTCCCTCATCATTGGTAAAAAAATGAATAGACTATGTACTGTTAGACTAACAATGCAGGAAAGGATTTGTGAAATGTTCCGAAATTAATATGTCTGATTTTTTCATTTTTTACTAATTAAATCAAGTTAAGATTTTCAAAGGAGACCATAGTTTAGAGTAAAACAATTTAAAAAAAGTATCAAGCTACTTGACTTGATAAAATTCAAAACTGTAGCTGCGGTATAAAATAGTAACTTACCATTGCTTCAAAAAAGATCAACTTCATACAGAGCCGTAGCCAGCCAATTGAAGGGGGAGAGGGCTAAATAAAATCTTGGTGGCGCTCTAAAACAAAATATTACCTTCTTATACAGAGTGATTTAGAAATGCTACGAAAAATCGGCACGTGCAGTCAACTTGAGAAATTGCTTGCCCCGACTTTTTCTTGTTTTCACGAATTCTAAATTTTAGAGGCTCTAGGATCCTTAGAAATTGCCCTTGCCTGTGGAACTGAAACTAAAATTTTGTTTTTTGCAAATATTTCCTAAACCCCTAAAGCATTTTAATAGAATTTTGTATGTAGTTGTAAATAGTTTAATTTGACCGTGATTAAGTTAGTAGCTTTATCAAGTGACATACAGGGCACTTGTTATGCGTAATGCTATTTAGTTTTCCCAAATTTAGTTCCTGTTCCTGTTTTAGTTCAGCCACCCCATGATATACCTACTTTATTAAGTGAAGAAAATTGGCAGTGTAATGTGTAATACAGATTTAAAAACGTCCTTAAATAATTCACAACATAACCTTGTTATAATCACCTCGCATAAAATCCTCTATAGAAAAATATTTGCTACTTTCATGTGTTCTCTAATCACTTTTCAATTTAGAGAGTCTCAGAATTTCGGGTCTACGGGAAATGTATGCAAGGAAATATCAAAAATACAGTAAGAGGAGTACTGGAGAACAGCTTTTGTATTCAAGTTTGTAATATCTTTTCTGGACGTTCAAGCAATCCATATCAACAATGGTGTGCGACTTTTCGTTGTCCATTCTTAACTCTTGGCTAGAACACTTCACTATTTCCAATATAGTAATCATTGAATATAAACGAACGTTAAACGTCGACTGCTCAACAGGGGGAGCTGCCCCACTGGGCGCCCCTCTGGCTACGCCTTTGGTATCCTACCATTATTTTGTCTCATTTATTAAGTCGACGTCGATATTTTTTTATTGTTTGTCCAATAGCAACATCGCCTTAATCAGTACAGCGACTTTGCTGGAACTAATCATAACCAATTATCTTATTAAGCTTGTAATAATGCGCGTCTCGATAAAAAGAACACAGGACGAATTCCTCTTACAAAAAACCTGAATGTCGAAGGGGCCCTTATCAGTAGTTCGAGTCGTATTAGGTTACACACATAATTAAAAATGCATATTCCCGCATTTTTATAAGGATTTAATCCTCGCGGTAATCGAGACGGAAAATCGTGTCCGACGTTAAGCTTAACCGCGACATTGTTTGCCCGTTCCGGCCGAGATTTAAGTATGACTTAAGGCGACAAAGTATTTAGAAACAACTTATAAGTCACTGGTATGGATATGGAAATTGGTTTAATCCCTTAAGTGTACCCAGATGACGGTACGATGACGTATCTCGCGGCAACAAACTTATTTAGTTTTTTGAAGGCGGCTATTTTGTTCGTGTCGTGGTAGGTTCGTATGTTTAGATTAAGAGACACAGACATAAATAAACAGAAGAAAATATTAGCCGCCAACATAGGGACAACGTGTATATAGTACAATTATTTAAATAGATGGAGCTTTGCATGGTATTCCAGATACGGGCGTGTTAAAGAAAATATTTTTAAGTTTCGGCTACTTCCGGAAATGGCAAAAGTAGTCACAAACTGTCTTATATCAAATGAGACACCGTTCATTATAGCAATTTGAAGAGCGCATGAAATTTCGAGTCGAAAACATGCAGCATACCTCATACCATACCTAAACCAAAGAGGCTGCCTACAAACTGCTGATCCCCTTCGCTATACCCACTGACTAACTCACGAGTGACGTCATTGGTATGATAAATTGAAAATGCTAGACATTGATTGCTATTTTGCTAATAAATTCCGGTTTTGATTGGTATTTTAGAAGTATCTTTGTGTCTCGTGTTATCATTGTGTTACTGGAATTAGCTATCTGTTTTGACGTTATATTTGTTGTTTTGGTATTTGTTACAGTTACGTTTGGTTGTTATTTAGGTTGTGTGGAGCATACAGCATACGAAATATTATGCTAAATCTTAAATTATGCATTATAATTCTTCTTTCCATAGGTTCCCAAAAGAAGAAATGGGGGGTGTTTAGGTGTAATCGAAAAGATATTTTTTATTCAGACAACCACAAAATCTGCAACAAGCATTTTCATAAAAAGGATTCTAAAGATATGTGTTGTAGAAGTCAAGAACTATCAAGCGATTTCAATGTTATGTAATTTTTCAAAAATACTTGAGATAGCTATATACGATCGTATCTATTCTGCTACAAACACCTTAATATCGTGATATCAGCATGGATTCATGCAGGGACGTTCCACGTTATCTAATTAATGTATACGAACGCAATTCATATCTAAAGAAATTTACTTGCAAGGACAGGTAGACCTAATTTACACTGATATTGCAAAAGCATTTGATCGTCAATCGTAAAATTCTTTTACAAAAATTGAGTGTGTTTGGTTTCAGTCATAAATTGTGTAGTCTTTTCGAGTCATACCTCCTTAATAGAAAGCAATATGTTTCGTATTTTGGACATAATTTTTATATTTTTACAGCAACTTCGGGAGGTCCTCAAGGGTCCATTATAGGGCCCCTGCTTTTCTTATATTTTATTAATGACCTCTTGATGATTTGAAGCAATTTAGTAAAGTATCAGCTATTGAAGATTGTGAGAGGTTACAAAATCAATTACAACTTTTAGGCAGCTGGTGCAAATTGCATCAATAACATATGATTACTCATTGAATTCGGAAATGCTTGACAAGGTAAACTCTATAAAAGAAAATGTTTTATTTGACTCACACTTCTATTCACCAAGCACACTAATGAGATCACATCATCTGCGTTAAGTATGCTGGGCTGTATAATACGTAACTGCCAGTCATTTTCTAATAAAACTGCTTTAAAGACTCTTTATAACTCTTACATTAAATCTTAACTCGAATATTGTTCATTGGTGTGGTATCCGCGATATGATTATTTAAAGCAATCTTTAGAAAATGTCCAAAGAAGATTTTTAAAATTTATGTCACTTAAAATAGATGGCTTTTATCCAGAGAGAGGTTTTAACCACACTATTTTACTTAATAGATTCAATTTCGCTTCCCTGGAGTTTCGTAGAGTTCTAGCCATTGTCAAGATTTTACTCAACTTATATCATAGCAAATTAGAATGTCCCACTCTGTTGCCAGTTTTATTTCCATATTCCTCATGTAAATGCTCGTCAAAATCGTACGTTTGTTTGTGTTAAATTGTCTTAAGATGTCCCCAGTGTATATTATGTGTTACAATTTTAATACAGTATCAGATTTATGTGATATTATTAATTTTAGTACTCTCAATTTAGTAGCTATATTTAGATGTTTGAATGTATTTTTTTTAATAGTTCTATATTTTTTTAGAGAGCCTAGTGCGTACTGTTCTTACTATATTTATTTGTTTCGTTGTTTTTCTGTTTTAAATATTAGTCCATTAAATGGATTTTTATCTGTTGTGGACTCACCGAGTTTTCACAAAATTTCCTGAAACTTTCTCTAATTTTGTTGCTTATATATCCTGAATACTCTAAAGTTCTAGTCTACAATGAAATTCAGTACTTTTCGCAGCTCCAATGTAGATATCTGTACCTCCAAATACCTGCGGATTTGTTAATTGTTAAATAGTCCAAAGTCGCACTAGATTGTAAGCAGACACCACTCGTTACTTAACAGACCCTTTCGACTAGCTCTATTGTGAATGTTTACAGTTCTTTTGTCAAAGAATTTAAAACTATTAGCGAGTGTGTGAAGACTTATCCGGCGTGACCACAGACCAGCCAGTCTACGGATTACGAAATCGTCACCCGATACTCTGCCCGTATTATTCCTGACGTTCCGGATCGAATGTCGGACGTTTGATTGAGCAACCAAACGATATGATATGGGAATTTACTAATAAATTACGTCCCATAACCGGAATATCTTGTCAGTAATGCGTCCGCGGTTTAGGAAAGGACGGATAGAATGTCGACGTTGGTTGCGGCAAGCTGGTGGCCAACGGTCTCCGCCAAAACGTGGAATGAGCAGATTAAATTTTAACAAATTAAGTATAAATGAACTTAACAATAAACATAGGATTACTAGGAGAGGAGACGCAACAGTTAAATTGCGTTAAAATTCCGAATTCAACTAATTTAATCAACATAAAATAATAAAATTCAACTACTTTTTTTAAAAAGGATTAGGTACTAAAGGCTTTAAGATTCTTCAACAGCCGTTTAAGATATACCTATAATATCCTATAACTACATCAGTTCTTATGAGCATATGCTCTAAAATTGCTTTTGAAGTTAAAGTTTTTGGAAGGCTGGGCTAAAAGGACGGTTCTTATATAGGGTGTCTAGAATATGAATTCCTTCATTTTGCCACATGACTAAACTAACCATACTAACTAACTAACTAACCAGATTGACTTTGCAACAAAAGAAACAAATTCAAGATCTACAAAAGTCCGTTATAGATTTTTCCCGTGATTTTTTCTTGACAGAAGTCTTCAGATCTTTTCTAATTTGTTCTTCGTTGATTAATTTTTAAGAAAAATCTTCACTCTTGCTTTGTTTTATTTGTTGTGTGGGTTTTTATATTAAAAACACACACAACAGTTGATAGAACAAGAGAACTGTGAAACAATGAACAAAATATTTTATAGTATACATTTCATAGAAATTGTCTTTTAGTTACAGACCAAACGGCACAGGACATAGTTCCTGTAAATAAGGAAGCTATCGAGGAAGAGTTGGACATTGCGACAGAGGACGAGAAAGAACAGATAATCCTAAGTCCCAGCATTTGTACGAAACTAGAGAAAACGGTACCATAGAACAACAGCCTGACATAAACAACATGGCTAACGTGACACTTATGGACAGTTTGAACAACCCAAGGACACCTGCAACACCAAAATTTCCATGCCCACCTACATTCAATCCCAGCTCAAAAAATGTAACTACATTTATAAAAAGCTACGAGAGAACTGCAGCGGCTAACGGTTAATTCAAAACAATTAAAAGTATCCAGTTGCAAAGGTTACTATCAAACCAAACTATGTCTATTCTTCTTGCTCTCTCTAAGAACCAAGCGATAGACTTGCTGGCTGTTCCCATTGTTTCAATAGATAGTATAATTCTGATGTACTCAGCATTTTCTGAATGTGTATAAATACTATTGAAACTGGGCTAAAGCCAGCCAGTTCATGGCCACCTATAACTGCTTGTTGACAGAAGCTCCTACCATGGCGCCCCCGAAGTAAATATAATTGGATGTTCTCTTGAATATATGATTTATTTGTTTATTGCGTTTTTTCTCTGTACCTCAGATGCAAAGCGAGTTTGCCCCACGGTAAATAATTATTTTTTCCCCAGCCATAAGTATTTTTCCTTTTAAAGGTGGACGTGACAATATTTAATTTTTAATTACTTCTATCTACACCTTAGTTTGTGCTACTTTAAAGAAGCAGCAGTTCTTTTTATTAGTGCGTTTATTCATACAACGACTTTTTCGTCGTTTAATATATTTTAATTGCATGCTTAACTGTACCTTCGGTCAGGTGTTATTTGCTGCATGTGTTAACAATCATCAGTGCCACCAGGTAACTGTATCCCTCATTATAAACTGATTTTAATTTTGTGTCACAAGGTGATAAAAATTAAAAACGATTCAATGCAGAACCAGTTCAGGTATGCACATTTAGTGCTACCGGACATGTTGACGTTTACTTCTGAATTAGCAGCAATTAATAACTAGTAAGATAGACGATCTGGGATAGGATATTGACGTTTAGTCAAGTTTTTGCTTATGCGTAGAGTAATATGCAAATAGCTGATCAATTAATAACATATTTTCTATTAACGCGTTGAAGGATATGAGGAAAAAATCTGATATCGTGGAAGTGTTTTTTTTTCTACGAACAGTTCTGAAGGTTTACCTCCCGCATGCATTTTCTCACGGAAAAGTAAATATTTGGAAAATGTATAATTAATAATCTATGTTAGTCTTTATAATATGGCAATTTAGGTAGGTACATCTGCATTGAAGCTACGCCAAACATGTATATCTATTTTAAGCAATTATTAGATATGGTTTTATTTAGTTTATGATATAATAGTACATTATGAAATTAGTTTATAATACAACAGATTATGGCATGATTGAATTTTAGCGCATAAGCGATAATCGTGCACTATAAACAAATTTCATTCGCTATTTCATAGTCGAATTGTGGTTTTAACAGGCAATGTAAGTTTTAAAAACTTAAATTTGTTCTAATTACAAAATTATTTTTTGAGCAATCGTTGAATGTTCGCATGTGGTCCTATACCATTGTATATACAAAGCAAGTTTTTTTCTGGAAATATGTATTCTTAAAAAAGCCGAAAAAGCTGAATCAAGCCTTATTCCAACAAATCAGAAGATCTTTATAAAAAAGACTTGGATAAGTTTTCTCAATGGATACGAGTTAGTAATATGGAAATTGGGAAAATGAAAATTTTATTGCATATTTCTTAGACCAGGTAAATTAATCACATTGATGTTTATAGATGTAATTAATAAAGAAATTAATTGTATTTTATGTTATTAGTCAAAGAAGTACAAATCATCATCGTTATGTTGTATGTATTCGAAATTAAAATATATGCTACTAATCAAAGATGACATTGGCATTACTAAATTTTCTAACCTTACTGTATTTTTGAAGGACCGCTCGGTTGGTTACTTACCAGAAAAAAAGTCCAGTGTATGGATTTTCTACTCCATACTCCAGATGACAAATATCTGTTTATGAAGGTCTATTATACTTGTATTTCCTTTTTTTTACAAGTTAACAAAATACAAATTTTAGATAGTTGCTATTTCTGGTTTATTTGGCGCTTGTCGATGTATGGAATTCTTTAATTTATGTGTTAATGATGTGAGAGATACTAAAACATATAGACACAGAACATTTACAATTTTAAATACTGGCGATAGTGCAGGGAATTATATTGATGTATATGAATATAACACGAAACACTTGGAAATTCAGTTCTACAAGATCTGTTCTTACGCACGCCACTGGTGGAATAAAGATATGTATATAGATTACCTATTCAAAGGTTCTAAATTTCATTTAAATATCTAAAGTAGTTTTAAAAATATTAATAAATTTGGAACTTTTCATAACAATTTTGACACCCTGTATCTTTGTAACGAAGCATTTTTCGAATATAGTTTATAATACAATTTGATAATATTTTGTGGTTTTCTGTCTGCCTCTAAAGTTTCTGCTTTCGAAAGTGGACCACCCTGTATAATTTATTATTTCATAGTCAACCGGTTTAACATCTTTCAAAAATTACGTCATGCCTCAATGAAACCAACTTTTTGTCATAACAACCAATTGATTTTTGGTTTATTCGACTCGGTTACAAAAAGTATTAATATGCTAAAGAAGAAGAAATAATTAATTTTTCTGATGAAGAACTTCCAGAGGCAACATTAGAAACTGCTGGTGAGGCGAATTTTGATTTGTAACCCGATAAATCAAAAGAAAGATATGAAAAACAGTACGCACATTTCCTATGCTGTTTTAATGAAGAAGTAGTTCTAGCCTATTTGTCGAGGTCAGAAAGGTTCTTAAAGCCAACACCCTATGGTCACGTCACTACAGGATAAAAGGTTTAGTAAAAGTGACGGCTTTCTTAAAAAAGAAAAGTCTCGGATGTTTGCACCAAAGTATTTACAGAAGAAGATATACCCAAATTTATGACAACAGCACCAGATGGAACGTACCTCACGATCAAAGCGGCTACCATTTTAGATTTAGCCGAAGCTTGTCGTTGCGAGGACAAATAACTGTTGATAACATTGAAGACAAATGAACCTCATAATAGGTACCTAATTAAAATAGCCAACTCTAAAAATCACTGTGCAAAATCCTTTGTAATATCACAAGTAGGAAACAATGGAACTTTCTTACAATTGTACATAAAATATGGGAATCTACTACCTCCAATCACTTCACATCGTGATTTTTATTAAGTATACAAAGGGAAAATGCAATGCTAAATGCATCGGAATCAACAATTTTGGAAAAATGCCTTCCGAAATAGCATCTTATTCGCATCTTAGAAATCCTGAACGATACAGAGGCCATAGTTTCAGGCGTTCCTCAACAACATTCCTTGCTGAGTCGATGGAGGAAATCATAAACATAAAAAACTTGGTTGGAAATCGACTTTGGTAGCTGAGGGATACCTGGAAGAATTGGAAAAATAAAACTTGTGCAACAATATTCTTAACGCCCCGTTAACTTCATCATCTTGAACCGAACTTTCAAATCAAACCACTTTGCAGAACAGTCAGTTGCAACAGCAGTTGTTATCGGTGTTCACGAAAGTATAATTTCCGCACTAGTTGAATAACTATTCTTATAAACTGATAAATTTCTTTTGATGATTTGATTTGTTTGTTGCAATGATAGACAACATACGAGTGATTCAGAATTTGAAGAATAGATTTAAGTAAAAATGTCATAAGGGTTTACTTTTGCTGATTTTTTTCCAGTTAACGTTTGACGTGACTAACAAATTTGCAGAATCTTTAAACATAACCGGAAATGCAAGGATTACAAAACATCAATATTTTTTAAATGGATAAATAATAACAGATATTAACAGAAATTATAATTTCATCGATATAATTTTTTTCATTTAAAACGATCTGGGGCTTCATTGACAAATCATTATTTCTCTTTGTAACGCATCAGATCTGTTACATATTTATAGGATGCAGTTAAACTCTTATTATCTTATTGTAAACTTTTGAATAGAGTTGATCGAACCGCATTAAAAATTCCATTCATCTTTTCTAGAAAAATATCGAGCCGTTTCACGTCGCCGACTGCAGAAAAACTAATCGCTCAAAGAATTCGCTAAAGTCTAATGCGCAATTTCACAGGAAATAATCAAATCAGTTGGTGCTGAAATACAGTTATATACAAACGAGATAAAAGCATCAAAGTTGATACTGAAGCAATGGTCTTTTGCCTATTTTTAGGTATTAATAATATTGTGTGAAACTAACTACTCTGTGGACAAATGCCCCAACCAGCGTTGAATTTCACCCACAATATCTACCCATATATTCCTTATTATTAGCTTTTGTAACATTTTTTACTGTATTAGAAAGGTATTTTCAGCTTAATATAAATCAAGTAGGTATTGTCATATTTAATTCATTGACAAACTGTCACTTGTCTGTCACTCATTGTCGATATTTAATTTCAAATAATTTTAATTTATATAATAATTTTTATAATTAGATATTTGACTCAACTTAAAGTAGGCCACCTGAAGAAGCAATCCTAAAGAATGCAGAAATAGGTCAGATCTCATCTATTGTGGTTGAATTTCGTGTTCTCACTGCCAAAAGTGAAGTTAGATATTTATAGAGTCATTAAAGCAGGTTAGTAAATTTAGATAGATTAATTTCTTTAGATAATTATTGAATAGAGCTTTGTCTGTGGAATTGTTCATTAGCATACCTAGATGTTTGGTATCAGAGAACATACATATGACTTCATTGATAGGAATTGTAGGAGATTTGATTTATATTAGCTTAAAATACCTTTCTAATACAGTAAAAAGTGTCTTTTGCCCTTAAAAATCGAACAATTCATTTAAAGAAATCGATGAAGCGGCCAACCGAACTACTTTGGACTTATTACCAAGAAAATCCCGGATTCAATATGAAATTGCATACAATAAGTTTGTGAATTGGTGTGAAGAGAAAGGCGTTCCTGGAAAATGTACTGAAAATGTATTCTTGGCCTATTTTGAGGAGAAATCGAAGGTTTGGAAATCTCCAACTCTATGGTCTAATTATTCTATGAGTAAAGCTATGTTGTGAATAAATAGCGACGTAGATACCAGCAAGTATTTTAAGCTCATTCTATTTCTGAAGAGTCAAGGAGAAGGTTATCAACCCAAAAAATCAAAGATCTTCACCAGAGACCAAATTGAACAGTTTTTGGAGTGCGCACCGTATGACGAGTATCATATGATGAAAGTACTCGGTGCTAAAAATCCACATTATCTACCATGACATATTGACTTAAGCAAGTTCAAAAAGTTGACGGCATTTTTAATGAAATATGTAGCTGGATATAAGTCTAAGACATCAAAAAAATTTTCGCAAGCGGAAATACACAGATTTTTGCGTGAAGCCGATGATAAAATACACTTATTAAATAAGATTCTGAATCAGGAAATATTATTAAACATTGTAAAGACTGGCCTTTCAGCATCCAAATTACGAATTTACTTTATTACGAACAAATTTTTCAAAATTCTACATGCAGGGTGTTGTTTTTGTGAATAGACAAAAAAAATATGCCACCAGACCTGTATTTCTGTTCCGCCTGTTAATTTAGTGAATTCAATGAAATAAGTAGAATATCCCTACCGAATTTTACCTGATTATATAAAGTGGTTCGCATTTTATGACAAGTTAAATAAATAGCCAAAAATCGTAAAATGCCCTGAATTTACGTAATGACAATGGTTAGACCTGTCAAAAAAATGTTTTTTGGGACCTCCTAGATATCTTATGCGAGCAGTTGGCCGGCACAGTAAACATCTACTAGTAAATAAATGAAGTGACAATTGGAACAATACGTCTCTGTTAGCCGTTGGCGAACGAATTGGTTATTTTTACCGATCCGGCATCTATTACATATTTATGGGACGCAGCAAAAATCTCGAGCCTCTATTGTCGGCCGGTGAATAGGTCTGATTGCGGCGTATCAAAAATCCAATCTGGATTGGAGATTTCGAGGGCGGTTGTTGAAGCAAATTACTGAAAATCCCCAATTTACTGCTGATCTACTATTTACAGATAAAGCTTTATTTACTCAAAATGAAACACAGAGCGTTCATAATGCACACGTATGGGAACTCGAAAATACGCTCACAATTGAACGAGACCACTTCCAACACCGTTTTTCACCGAATCTTTGGGGAGGAATTGCTGGTGAGCGCCTAATTGAACCCTTCATTTTGCCCAATGGTATGGATGGTTTGCAATATCTCAAATTTCTTGGCAATGACCTGCCCGACATTCTTCAAAATGTACCCCTAGCTGTCTGGCATGTGGTTTTTAAATGATGGAACACCTTCTCATTTTCGGCAAGATATTCGGGATTATCTCCATCAAGTGCTGGGAGTACGGTGGATTGGACAGAGTGGAACTGTAATATGGCCTCCACGGTTCTGATTTAAACCCTCTTGACTTATTTTTGTGCAGTTATTTAAAAAATGAGGTGTACTCTACAAAAGTGGAACCTGTTGAGGATTTGCGCTAGCGTATCACAGCTGTCGCCAATAATTTGTGTTTACAAGAACAGCAACCAGAAGGAACATTTGGTTTAGTACGGTAAAATTTGATAAGGCCTGCTCAAATGTGTGTACAAGTTTAGAGACAAAATTTCGAACAGTTTTTGTAATAAGGTATGTGCTAATTTATTATAAATTTCATGTTTCTAAAAGTGGCCAAGTTCCGCAGTTCTTCAAAATTAGTGTAATAGAATTGTATTCATTTTAAAGACGGCGTGTCTGACTTGGTGAGATCTATTTATCTCTATCAACAATAAATCAACATCTTTAAATTTACCTACCTACGGTGTACCTCAAGGCTCTGCCTTAGGACCGTTGTTATTTCTCGTGTCTATAAATGATTTCTCAACCTCGGTGAGAAATAATGTGTTTGCTATCCTTTTTGCTGATGACACTAATCCATCTCTGATCAATAAATCTTTAAACGATCTGATGGTCGATATACCGATAATCGAAGAGGATGCATCAAACTGGTTTTCTTCAAACAACTTATGCCTAAACGCAAATAAAACAGAAAAAATGATATTCAGCCTACGTGAATTGAATGCTGTAATTAATCCTGAATCTGTTAAATTTCTGGGAGTATATTTAAACCCAAAATTGCAATGGGGCTAAATATAAACTTTAATGGCCTATGTAAAAGACGAAATGGTTCATCGTATTTTAGCATCCAGTTTTTTAATGCATTAGTCCCTCAAATACGATACCTCAACCGTCCATTGTTTGAAAGAAAAATTAAAAAAATTCTGCTAAGCAACGCATTCTACAGTATTCATGAATTTTTAGACAGTGATTTCAAAATATAATAAATAGTGATTCAAACTTTGCACATTTTGATTGCATTATTTTATGACATTATTTTAATCTGTATCAATGTGTTTGTTTGGTTTTGCTATCTATCTTATCCGTTTCTACTATGTACTGTATGTTAGATATATATTTTTAATTTTTTCTCGATAATTTTATAATATGACTGTAAACTTCTTTCCTGACGTGTGTAAACACTTTTGCGTACTAATAAATATCTATACAGTATGCTCCAAAAGTATGGAATAAATTCAATAAAAACGAAACAATTATTTTTTGGGAAAAATCCTCGAACAGGTCGATTTTTAATTTAAAAAATACATATTTTAGCGTAAAATGCGATTTTCAAATGTCATTTGTTTTCGAGTAATGACGTCATCGATTTTTTTTAAACGGCAACACCATATTTTTTTTCTTGATTCTGAAAGATCGTTTAATTCTCTACAGTATTAAAATTTTGCCCTCTTACATAGGAAAGTTTTCGAGTAAATGACGATTGAATGTTAGAAAACGTAAATTTTATCCATAAAAAAGTAACAATTCTGAGGTATGTAAAATAAAATACAATTGATTAAATTTTATAGTTAAATTAAATGTTCGAATTGCCATCCACCAACTTCTTGACAATGCGCAAGTCTGTGAAGAAATTCTTCTTGCACATTATGAATGATTTCTGGGGTAATTTAAGTATAAAATTTAATCAATTGTATTTTATTTTACATATCTCAGAATTGTTACTTTTTTATGGATAAAATTTACGTTTTCTAACATTCAATCGTCATTTACTCGAAAACATTCCTATGTGAGAGGGCAAAATTTTAGTACTGTCTGATAGAGAATTAAACGATCTTTCAGAATCAAGGGAAAAAAAATGGTTTTGCCATTTAAAAAAAAATCGATGACGTCATTATTCGAAAATAAATGACATTTGAAAATCGCATTTTACGCTAAAATATGTGTTTTTTAAATTAAAGATCGACCTGTTCGAGGATTTTCCTCAAAAAATAATTGTTTCGTTTTTATTGAATTTATTCCATACTTTTGGCGCATACTGTATATCTATCTTCAAGTTTATTTTAAAGTAAAAACGCTGTAAATCACAGAACTTTATGGAAGTTTTTTACATGCGATATGTGACATCGTCAGTTTGCATTGTCACTCCATTACAGTAGACCAGATTTCAGCGGCGTACAATTAAATAATTTTAAATAGTTTTCAGAATGCGTATAGTATTTTTTTTGGTTCATGTAAATTGCAAAATAACCATTTGTTTATCCATGTGAGCAGCTACTTGATCGCTACAGTCAGTTGGACGCTGCAGCCAACGCCTAGAAGTAAATAAATGAAATTACAACTGGAATAGTACGTCTCTGTTTACAGCCGCGTCTCCTGGACTCTCTTAGGCTTGCTACAGACTACGCGTGAATTCGCGACTCGTATTGTGCGATCCGCGGTTTGTGAGGAATTCGTGCATAGTGTGTAGGGTTTTTATGAATGGGTTTTTGGAGAAATAAGACCCTACATACTATTCGCGAATTCTTCACATATCATGAATCGCGTATAATGAATCGCGAATACACGCATAGTCTGTAGCAAGCCTTAGTAAAGAATAAATCGTGTTAAATGTCTAAAAACTGTCGAAAATAGTGTGAATCACGAACAATAGGAAGTAAAGAATCATTCCGTCATTAGTTCATTGATTTCATGTAGTGCAATTTTAGCATTTTGCTTTACTGCCGTTCGCAATTTCTTTTTGTCGTAAACGCTTTGTTATTTTAATACGAATTGGTTATTTTTACCGATCCGGCATTTATTACATATTTATGGGACGCAGCAAAAATCTCGAGCCTCTATTGTCGGCCGGTGAATGGGTCTGATTGCGGCGCATCAAAAATCCAATCTGCCTGTCGGAAAAATCCAGCGGCCGTTTCAATTACGACGATCGCAGAAAAACAAATCGTTCGATTTAATAATAAATACAATCGCACCAGTCCCGAGGCGGATTCCCGGCTAATGATGTCAATATCGACGTCTGTCTTTTTGCTAAAATAAGTTATTACCGGTTTAATGAATTATACGGCCGCGGAATTATTTTCTCATACATATCTCGGCCCGATAATATCTGTTTACTTTTGCGTACAGGTTTTTTAACGATCCGCAGTGGAATAGGTTGCATTCTCGGGCGGTTTTTCTCAGTCGCCGAGGTATGAACTTCATGTTTCCACATGCCTTCGTAATGGTATACTGCTTTATGTGTTTATAATCGTCTCCGATTGCCGATTAATAACAATTATGAATACTGAACGGTCGTTATCTGTTCAGGTGCATAAATAGCGACAACTTGATGTCAGGATATTTCCAGGTCTCAGTTGGTGCGGTTTCACACAGGACGATATTATCGGTGTCAGTGTGTTATCTGTTTTTGAGTTTTGGAAAAAATGTTATTTATTTATTTATATATTACAATAAAATATCCAACGGGTAAAACCCAATTACAGGATAAGTAACAGTCAGAATTTGCAGTTAAAAGTAATAAAATGGGAACAATTAAAAACAAACAATATACAGGATGTTTATTAATTGAATGCCGATACTTAAGGGTGTGAATCCTTGGGTCATTTTAAGAAGAAAACTTAATATCAACATACGACCTAAACCTTTTAATTTTTGAGCTACAGGGTGTTACAGTTTTACTTTTTTATTATAATCTTCTTATCACTCCAAATATTTTTATGAAATTTTGTACACACCTATTAATCATTAACGAGCATTCTAAAGCATGTAAAAATGTTTTAAAATCTTTTCTTTTTTAAAAAAATAAAATTATTTTTAAAATCTCCATTTATTTTACAGCAAATTCGATCCCTAGACTTAATCTCGTACGACGCACCATTTTCACGTAAAAAAATGAGAACCAAAAAAGTTTTTTCCCCAAGTGTTCATTGAGACTGCTTTTGATATTTTGTTGCCATTTTGTAAACACCCACCATGCATGGAAACACTTTTTTTCCGATTTTTTTAAATTTTATTTTAAAAATCGCGATTTATTTAGTAAAACCATAAATTCAAAATCTTAAACCTAAAACGAAACGACAAGACAAGAAAATACAGACAAAATAAAGAACCCAAATTATGTATTTACAGTAGTTGTTGAAAGTGTCCTCCACCCACACGTATGCAAGCATCTACTCTTCTTCGCATAGACACGTACATTTTCAAAAATTCCTGGGGTGTCTCTTATAGTTTGGCAGCATACTATTATACGATTTCGTAACTCTTATTACTCAAAAACTATGACACTTTACCCAGCCTACTAATTTAATACTAATGAGATTACCGTTTTTTTTATTCAAATATTGAATATCATGTCTACGTGAACGTCATTTGTGAAAGTAGAAAATAAATTTTTGCCCCACAAAAAGTGTTTCCACGCATGGTCTACAAAATGGCAACAAAATATGAAAAGCAGCCTCAATGAACTTGGGAAAAAACTTGCTCTGGATTCTCGATAATGAGTTCGGACATCACTATAAGCACATAATTCTTCACGTCTCTAAATTCACTCTCAAATCCATACTGAACGTTTTTTATTTTTCTTCTGTAACATCTCCAAAACAACGGCACTGGCTGCAATTATTATGCTTATACATTTCGTTCGATGAAATATTTAATATTCGTAAAAACGCCAATAATTGTTTTATTTAAAATAATAAATAATAAATTTTGAAAATTGCTGCACAGGTTGCTTCAACAAAAATTGTTTATATTTACGTCCTTTATAACCCCTTTTTAGAAATACTTATATACTTTACTACAACTCGATGTATGTTCTCTTGGATATTTCTTATCCAATCCGTTTACTTTAAAATTGACCATAAATAATATGTTGTAAATACAATTATTTCCGGTCTGTCGGCAATTTGCTTTGGCAGCCCTGTAGAACACGCCCTCGTCATGTTTCCATTCTCGAATTAGGCATAGTGGTACCATTTAACCATCACCATTTACCGTAAGTGCATTAATCAATAGCAATAATGGCCTTAAAAGGGTTAAGTCATTTTCGGTTATATTTCCGGATTTTGATTTATAGTGTTTGAGCTTCTTAGAAAGTTCATATAGTTCTCACTGTAAGATTTTATACAACAAAGTAAATAAAATACCTTTTTCTTCAAACGTCATGTAAGTGACAACTTGCGTAGTTAGGCCGTTAATTGAAAATTGTTCGACATTCTCTTAGCAATTTTGGTCTCTACAGAATTTTCGATGTATCCTTCAGCAACCGCTACCGATTTCTAACACCCATGCCTTCTTTTTAGAGTGGTAATATCCCCCCTGCTATCGACAAACATTGTCGCGGAAGTTGAAATACAATGTCACATTTTTTGCTGTACTACCAATTTTATGGATACCCATAACGTTTTATAGCATTTGCCATTTTGATATTAAAAAAACGTCCTTCCTTAAAATCGGGAGCACGCAAATTAATGTACTTTCTATACAGGGTGTTTTTAAATGAAGTAGCAAAAATGAGACCACAGATTCCTTAGGTATAAATCGATTTAACCTAACACATCTATATCCCAAGTCGCATAATAAAAAAGATACAGGGTGTCAAAGATAAAATTTTATTTTTGATATTTGTAGATAACTCCTTAAAAAATCCAAATATTTACATAAAATTTGAAAACCAGGTTTTCTTTCTGGCGAGAAATTCAAATTTGTTTCTAATTTTGCGTCACTAGTAGAGAGCGTCCCTTATGGCATATCATGTTTCCTTTAAATGCTTAGTGTATTTATATGACAATTCAAACAATCGAATCACTTACCTGTTATATCTGAAAAAGGTATAATACCTTGTTGAAGTCATTAGGAGTAACAGTTTTCGAAATATTCCTATTTGAAATATTCAGTGCACCGATTGAAAACTGTTATTCTTTCAGGAAATGTGCCTTTTCTACTGAAAATACAGCAAAATGTTGCTTGAAAAAGTTGTTCATAACGGTAAATTATGGAGACGTGCAAAATTTCAAAAAGATCGGCCTGCTTTCATAAAATCTTTGGCTTTGTTGAAAAATGGTTTCATCAAACCTCGATAATCTTCTTCAAATTTTGCAACAACTTTTTCAAGTAACAATTTGCTGTATTTTCAGCAGAAAAGGCACTTTACCTGAAACCAAAACAGTTTTTACTCGCAGCACTGAGCATTTCTATAGGATTATTTCAAAAATAGTTACTCCTACCGACTTCAGCAAGCTATACCTTTTTCAAATAAAACATGTAGGAGAATTGATTGTTTCAATAGTCAGATGGATATATTAAGCTGCAAAAAAGTTCTGCTTTTTAAAAGAAACATGGTGTGTCACAAGTGGCACCCTCTACTAGTGACGTCAAAATTAGAAACAAATTTGAATTTCCCGCCCGCAATTACCCCCGATTTACAAATGTTTTGTAAATATTTGTATTAACAAGTTATTTACTAATATCGAAAATTTAAATTTTAACTTTGACACCCTGTATCGAACGAATCTTCGATGTATTCCTCGGCGACTGTTAAAGATTTCCATCCCCCATGCTGCTTAATTGTCGTGATATTTGCTCAACTATCCGCTAGTAAGCTTGCCGACGAAGGACGAAAACAATGTCCAGTATAGAAGTTAGAATTTGGAAGTTGCAGAAATTTAGCAATAGCAGCAGGAAATTTTCCATACGTATTTATTCCCACAGGGTTTTTCGTACACTTGCCTTTCACATACTTTAGGAAACGCCTCCGATGTCCCACATTTGCTGAACGAAGAGCCATGTATCTCCGGTAAAAATCCAAATAAAATTCTTCAACGGTAGTGAAATTTCGTGAAACCTTGGTTTTGGTATCTGATATCTTAACCAATATTGAACTGAAAGTGCCCACAATTTCCAAGTTGTCGAGAGTCAACTGGCAAAGCTCCTCTCTACGGCATGTACCAAATATTCCCAAAATAGTAGCTACTTTCATCATAAGATACTCGTCATCCGGTGCGCACCTCAAAAACTGTTTCATTTGGTCTATGGTCAAGATTTTTGATTTTTTGGGTTGATAACCTTCTCCTTGACTCTTCAAAAACGCAATGAACTTAAAATGCTTGCTGATATGTACGTCGCTATTTATTCGTAACATCGCTTTAATCACAGAATAATTAGACCATAGAGATGAAGATTTCCAAACCTACGATTTCCCCTCAAAATAGACCAAGAATACATTTTTAGTATATTTTCCAGGAACGCCTTTTTCTTCACACCACTTCACAAACTTATTGTATGCAATTTTATATTGAATCCGGGATTTTCTTGGAAATAAGTCCAAAGTAGTTCGGTTGGCCGCCTCATCGATTTCTTTAAATGGATTGTTCTTTATACTTTTTAAGGGCAAATAGACACAACGGTTTAAAGTGACAAATCTAAAGCTTCCAAACTTTTCGTAAATGATGAATACAGCAATGGTTGCCACTAGGGTTACTATACATATATCATTGGCAAGTGCCCACTTCGAAAATTTAATATAGTGCCTACGATGCTATTTAAAACTTATCTTACTTCTACCAGTTAATTCTTTTTAATGCTGTTTGTAGAAAAAATATTGCATAATATTTGTATTAAAAGTGTTTTTAAGGCACTGATGTAAACTTTTACATGCGTACCTTAAAAATGCATTTTTAATACTCACGCTATAAATAACTATTTATAATGAAAGGTAGGTATTTGAGTTGATCTTCGCTACGCTTGTGGCATCAAACGACTGATTTGATCAGTCATAGTTATATTCAAATGGCAAACTGGCAAACGATCGCCTGTAAAATTAATGCAATTAAAATCCACATTTCTGCTAATTTTCCGATAGTATGCGTTAATCGGAGTGTATTTCCCGTTGTAATACTAAAAAATATTTATCTCTGACTTTTCGTTAACTGTATAAATTATAGTTTAATTCGCAGGATACGCGTATCAAAAACTGTCGTTAATACTAATACGTAATGATACCAATTAAGCTGTGCTGTAAATATTATTTTTGAAAACAGTGTCGTTAGCTTGAAGAATGCATTTAATTACGTTACTTTTTAAGTTAATCTCCTTCAGTCGGTCTTATTAATTCATGACAATTACCTCGCTTCTGTTATGGAATTCTTATTACTGATACTGGTGGCTCTGCCAAATATTAACAACTGATCCATTCTTCATTTACAGAGTTCAATTACGTTAACTGCTAATTATTTCTTATTCAAAGCGACCGTCAACAAACAGGTTCTCGTCTTGGGTAACAAGGTTTCATTGTTGGCATTTGTTAATACTTCTTTCGTCTATACGTGCTGTTATTTGATCTTCTACGATTGTAATGAAGCATTTCATAACCCAACCGTGGTTTAAGCAAAAGAAAATCGAAATTTTGATTGTAGCCAAATAACTGCCGGACAGTTAAATTTGGTTTCGAGACATTAAAGGTATCAGTGAAACAAAAAAAATCGTGTTTATACACATCCGGCACAGTGCCGTATCAGTGCTGCTTCAGTGTCCATTCAGTGGCTTTTAAATACGCCGGCGAAGATCTTTTTTACGGACTACGGACAGATATGTGTAAACTGGCATCAGCGATCGACCACAAATAACACTGATACTGAACTGACACTGAACTGATACGTCACTGATGTGTGTAAATGGACCTATACTACTATTTTGTTAAAAGGATTGAACAATATATGGTTTAAAGTGTTAATGTTGAAGAAAATAAATGAGTAATTATCTTGTGAAACTAGGCCTAAGGAAATTCATTAAAATCCGAATGCAATCAACAGTGTTATGGATAAATTTGTAAAGAAACATCAAATAGTATATTCTACGATGATATTGTACTGAAGAACTGGATAAAAGTTGACTTCGAAGTAATCCAATACTAAGTACCATCTCTTTTATATGCTAGGAACTTAAAAAACTTACGTTGAATTTGTTCAAGATTGTCAATATAAGTTCTGTAATATGGGCACCAAATTATGGAGACGTATTCTAAAGTTGATCTTACAAGCAAAATATAACACTATAATCATTACTAAAGTGCCTTGCATTTCTTATAATAAGCCTCAGGTTTTTATATGTTCTTGAAATAATATTATTAATATGAAATGTAAAAGAAAGTTTTCTATCGAAATGAAGACCTATGTTGCTTTGCTGTTATGGATAGCGCATTACACTTGGCAGCATTTACATGTAACTTATTTTCTACATTCCACCTGATCTCAAACATTAGAAAATATTTTTAAATCGTCAGCGAGAATCGACGGTGAAATTTGCCACAATATCATTTATAAATATATTGAAATGTAAAGGTCCCAAGTTGGACCCTTGAGGAACTCCAGAAGTGGAGCGCATTTCAAGAGAACTGAAACCACATAATAATACTTTTTGGAGCCTACCGCTGAGATAAGACTTAAAAAATTGATTGAGATCACATAAAAGTCCAAATGTTGAAGTAAAATACTGCGGTCCAGCCTGTCGAAGGCTAAGAAAAATCATTGTAAAAGATGTTTGCAGACCTTCATCGGTTGCTTCAGTAATATAGTCAGTAATGCAAAACAAATTAGTAGTGATAGATCCTAAAGAAACCGTGGTGGCAAAGAATAATTTGATGTTGAATATGTGAACAAATTATTTAATATATCACTATGGCATTTATCTATGGAAATGTTTCTTTAGCATACCTAGATATTTGACGACAAAGAACATATATATATCAATAGCAATTGTAGGAAACTTGTTCCACATTAGCTTAAATACCTTTGCAGACAAAACAGACAAAATTACATAAATTTATAAAGCATACTTGATTTCTAGAAACTAAACTAGTACTTTAGGGACAAATTTTACCTTCCGACTTCGCCAGAGACCGAAACGTTCGACGACTATTAAACGGTCAATCGTAGTCGGCGCTGATAAATGATTTGAGAGGTGAACGGAGGTGACCCCCCGGCACCCCATCATTAGCGGCCCTTTGAAATTGGCCACAATAAAGGAAACTACCGCCCGAAGAAAGCCGTGGTAAATGGTTTCGGGGCAACAGACGTTCAACGGGGAATATTCAAGTTCGGTGCATTATTAGACGTTAAGAATTACATATTGTCAATGTTGGACGAATAATGGATTTATTTATATATGGCTATTCGGTTATTTTCTGATAATTTGTGTGAAATATTTCGCTTTGTACATCGTTTTTGCCGTGAAGTTAGAGGTAACCATTGAGATTTGATCCAGTTAGTTGCATTTCTATGAAAATGTGGTACAATGTAGCTAAAAAGGTGCGAATCTTAAAATTTAGGGCTATATTTAACGTAATAAATGTATTCCCTGTTTGCTAAATACTAGGTACTTAATGACGGATATTATTTCACGTTTAATAAGGAACATGGGTTTTTTTTACTGTTTTAGAAAGGTATTTTAAGCTAATATAAATCAAATCTTCTACAATTCCTATCAATGAAGTCATATGTATGTTCTCTGATACCAAACATCTAGGTATGCTAATGAACAATTCCACAGACAAAGCTCTATTCAATAATTATCTAAAGAAAATAATCTAATTTACTCACTCTATAAATATCTAACTTCACTTTTTGGCAGTTGGAACACGACAAAATCAACCACAGTAGATGAGATCTGACCTATTTCTGCATTTTTAAGATTGCTTCTTCAGGTGGTGTCCTTTAAGTTGAATCAAATATCTAACTATAAAAATTATTATAAAAATTAAAATTATTTGAAGTATCGACAAAGACAAAAAGTGACATCCTGTCAATGAATTAAATATGACAATACCTACTTGTAAAATGTTCACCTTTTATGTAAAAGTTTTTATATATTTTTAGGTATTAATAATATTGTGTGAAACTAACTACTCAGTGGACAAAAGCCCCAACCTGCGTTGAATTACACCCACAATATCTACCCATATATTCCTTATTATTAGCTTTTGTAAAATTTTTTTACTTTTTTAGAAAGGTATTTTAAGCTAATATAAATCAAATCTCCTACAATTCCTATCAAAGAAGTCATATGTATGTTCTCTGATACCAAACATCTAGGTATCAGAGAACATACATATGACTTCATTGATAGGAATTGTAGGAGATTTGATTTATATTAGCTTAAAATACCTTTCTAAAACAGTAAAAAAATGTTACAAAAGCTAATAATAAGGAATATATGGGTAAATATTGTGGGCGTAATTCAACGCAGGTTGAGGCTTTTGTCCACTGAGTAGTTAGTTTCACACAATATTATTAATATCTAAAAATATATAAAAAGGAACATGTTTACTTTTAAATGGGTTTTGTTCTCTTAAGATAGAAATGTTTAAGAAATTAATAATTATAAAAAAAAACAAAAAAATACCTGTTATAGATGTATTAAAATCAGAAATAATTAAAGACATAGCTAAGAAAATCCTATCAATAAATGTATTCCAGTTGGTCAATTTCCATCAGAATTCAAAATAGTTGTTTGTAATTAAACCACTATACTAAAAACGGGGATAAAGAATCAGTGACAAATTATCGTCCAATTTTTTCATGAGGAGTAATTTATGAGTTACAGAGTTCCCCAAGGAACAGTATTAGGCCCTATACTTTGCCAGAGATTAATAAATTAATAATTGAAAATATTGGGAATGAAATTGAAATTTGTTAAAGTGAAAAACTAATACACTTAGGAGTATATTACATTATAGTATTATACGATGTTTGATATAGGTAATGGTTCAGCACATGATGAAGTATTGCAGGATGATGTGTTGTCATTATCGTGAAGAATTTTATCTGCATACTGCAGTTTATTTTGAACAGAATCTTCGAAATGACCTGTATAATTTGTAGGATTTTGTAACTTTAAATAATCAGCCACTACCTGGTTGTAGCACCTTCCATTACGATAATTCAAAAATACATGCGAAGATTTTGTGTTTGTTGACCGCAAGTTGATGTACTTGCTGTAAATTTCTAAATAATGGATATTTTCATCCTGTCTATTTCTAGCAGTAAATATTCGCTGAATATTTATTTTTCTTTGCGGAATTATACAGTATGCGCCAAAAGTATGGAATAAATTCAATAAAAACGAAACAATTATTCTTTGGGAAAAATCCTCGAACAGGTCGATTTTTAATTTAAAAATACATATTTTAGCGTAAAATGCGATTTTCAAATGTCATTTGTTTTCGAGTAATGACGTCATCGATTTTTTTTAAAATGGCAACACCATTTTTTTTTCCTTGATTCTGAAAGATCGTTTAATTCTCTATCAGACAGTACTAAAATTTTGCCCTCTTACATAGAAAAGTTTTCGAGTAAATGACGATTGAATGCTAGAAAACGTAAATCAATTAAAATAAAGCAGAAACTTTATCAAGTTTAGTTTTTCGAATTCCATAGTTCATTTATGGATCACGTAGATGAAAATCTTTGCAAAGTGTCATTGTCACACCGACTTTCTAATAAGTATTGTAAGCGACATAGAAATTATTATTCAATTTAAAGTATTATGGCACATTTAACTGTTACTGATTAATGCTTGGACGTCCAGGTTTTGGAATATTTACAACATTGCCAGTTTCTCTAAATTTAGACTCTACCTTACTGACTGTTGATTGGCTGATAGGGCGATCTGGATATTTTTCATTAAATAAATCGCAAACTTCCTGCTGAGTTCTAGTCATATTCCCGCATCCGATAAGAATTAAAATTTCAATTCTTTGAGTAACAGTTAAATGTGTCATAATACTTTAAATTGAATAATAATTTCTATGTCGGTTACAATACTTATTAGAAAGTCGGTGTGACAATGACACTTTGCAAAGATTTTCATCTACGTGATCCATATATCCAACTATGGAATTCGAAAAACTAAACTTGATAACGTATTTGCTTTATTTTAATTGATTTACGTTTTCTAACATTCAATCGTCATTTACTCGAAAACTTTCCTATGTAAGAGGGCAAAATTTTAGTACTGTCTGATAGAGAATTAAACGATCTTTCAGAATCAAGGAACAAAATATGGTGTTGCCATTTAAAAAAAAAATCGATGACGTCATTACTCGAAAACAAATGACATTTGAAAATCGCATTTTACGCTAAAATATGTAATTTTTAAATTAAAAATCGACCTGTTCGAGGATTTTTCCCAAAAAATAATTGTTTCGTTTTTATTGAATTTATTCCATACTTTTGGCACATGCTGTATATGTTCCTTGCTGGTCAATGTCCTGAATGGTCATATTGTATAATTCTGAACTTCTACATGCTTCCGATATCCCCAATATTAATGCTACCTAAAATATAAAACGATATTGAGCACATTTTTCTCACAGTCCGTTTAATGGGACCCACTCTGCATGTCTCCAAGTGCACCAGGGTCTAATGATACGTATTACAACATCGAACTAAGTGACCCTATAACGTTAAAAAAAAATAAAAACCTTTCTACGCTTGTAAGCTAAACCAGAGCAAACTACGAGCACCAGCGATCCGACTTCCGGTTAGTGTATTTCTGACAAACCAAATTGATCGATGACATGACAACCAGTCACCGCCTCATTTAACAACTTAATACGCGATAGTATTTAAAATATTATTACAGATAAGCCGTGATTGTGGTCGTGCCTCCTATGTATTTTGTCCGGCTTTCTTGGCGCATATCTAAACCAGATCTCTAACACGGCTATTAATTATGATTGATTTCAAATATATGAAATTGGAAAATTGTTATCTGAGAGAAATGCGATAAAATTTACGGAGATGAGTCGCGGGATGTTTTCTGGATATTAATGTCATTATTTATGTGTGTACGAAGCCTTATCTGAATAAGTTTTTTATAAATTTTAAATGTGTCAACAGGCGTGAGAATAGTATATTCTGTAACAAGGTTAGAATGATAAAATTCGATACGAGTATCGAATTTTCGTTGTAACCAAGTAACAGAATATATTTTCTCCAGGACCAAAAAGTATGAATCAAAAACAATTAAATTAAATTTAAACAAAATAAGTTATTTTTTAGACACACATTTATATTACACTGTATTAATATTTATATTTATAGTGTTGGTGGTGCAATTACTGAAATTAAAAATGGTGTACTGGAAATATTGTCTGCAATATTTTTCTAAACAGATTGGTTTATAGAGGCAGACTTAACAGTCGTGTAGCAGGAAGAAATGGAGGTTGAGGGGATGGTCAGTAACGAATTAGATCCAGTAGTTATTGAAGAAACTAATTAATTTGCTACATTGATTTTGCAGATAATTTTTTTATCTATGTAGGTATCTTTCTGCTACTTGAGAAGACTTCCAACTTCCATGGTCCATGTAATGTTGTAATATCCGAACCTGCATTTACTAACGTAGTCGCTGAGGTACGGCGGAAACAGTGGCCAGTATAATCTTGTGGGTTGTCAGATTTATGAAATATGGTTTGTTTTGTTTAGGTTTATTTGTTCTTAATTTTAAAACCAAGTATAATGCAGACGTATACATTCGTTATGAGGGAATTTTATAAATATTTTTAAATCATCAGTTTATTGATCTTGGAACCGAGTTACCAGGTACCACTAGATGTAAACACGTGCAATGTCTAGAGAAATCCAATGTGGACTGTGATTGACTTAAGATTGTGTTCTTTTGTTAAAATGTGTAATTCTTTTGTGTACACCGATAACACAATCAATGGAACATTTCTAAATCTACATCTTGCACAACGTATATAACATAAATAAAGCCATTCAACAAAGTCAGTTAAAACATAAATTAGATGCATCAAGATTTGCGTGCAATTATTCACGGCGTATTGAATTTTTATAAGCTTACAAGATTTTTACCTACGTTAACCATACTCGTGCGTTGAATACGACATTGTAAACCGGTCCGCGAAACCTAACAACTATTTTAAACTTTTATGGTTATTTCATGGAGATAATGTTCGTTTGCTGAATTCATTAATTCGCCAGTTCGGTCGGCGAAGTTAAGATATCGTGACAGGAGCATAATTGGGTCCATCCAGGTCGGATTAGATTCTGCACAAGGCGCTAGTGAGTGACTGGACCCCCCCGACGAGCGTTTTGAGGTTCACGTCTCAGGTGACTCCCATCCACTTGTTCCACTGCCCATATTCACATGGTGTTACACTCGGTATCGTCTGTGTGGAATTAATATGCCATATGCGAGAACGGTTATGCTGCTGGCAGGCTTGCTACCATGTCATTTAAGTAGTAACATTATTAGATTAGATGCAAGTCACCGTGTGCCTCCGTTGATTGCAGACTGCGACTGACGAAAGGCGACTGAACAAACTGCCCCATTAACCATATCAAAATAAATCGGAATTTTAGTTGAGAGTGGTGGGATTTTTTTTGTTCAAAAGAAGAAGGATTCTTATTAATAAGGGTGAAAAAGATGTCTATGTAAGGCCCCTTTCATATTAGAACAAAACAAATACTGCACCCTTAAAAGGATTTATGACGTAATACCTTAAAACTCGAAAGACAACGATGTGGGTCCATACCAAGATCCCTAAACTGAGGAGGTTGCCTACACCTATTATGTCATTACAGCCTATAAAAAGAAAACGTGTTTAGTTGGTACACAATATAGGTTTAATGGAATTGTGGAAGCAACCATAACAACAATAATAATAAAAATAGTGACTATTATATTATAATATGTATTACTACTACTAACTACACACTATTTGAAACAAAAGTTTGCTATAACTAGTTGAATAAAATAAAGGTTGAGATTATATTTGTAGATAATAACGCAGTTTGTAAAGATGTTTTACTTTATTATATTATTAAACAATACATTCTTTCTAAATTTAACAAAATTTGTATTTTGGTGTCACTCGGTAATGTTTTATGACTCATGAAGTTCAAACGGCTCTTTATTGTAAAAACAGTTTGAATCAATAATTTCCAGGTTTCCAAAATTCTATAGCTAAGTAGTTGAGGATCAACTGAAATGGTAATCATGTGATGACACACACAAGATAGGTTTTTTGAAAAAGAAGCAAATAAAAATTTTTTTGGTATTAAATGAAGAAGGCCATTGTTACTTACCTATTTCTACCATAACTTTATGACACAAATTTTTCCTTTCTAGTCTACACCATACTTTTATATGCAAATTGTAATTTGAAAATGTAATTACAATTGCAGTCCATGGTCCATGATCGGGTTAGAACAATATACTTATGGTTATCGTCCACAGAGAGCAGCGACTTATATATAAGTATATATTCCAATAATTTCTGATCCCTTACTAGATCAGCACTCCACACTAGACCAGCGAATTCAAGCAGCGGTCTGATATAATACTTATATAGTTTCACGAAAGTTTCCAGACTTGCTCCAGTAAACGACTTCCTCAAAAGGTACACCAATAAATTTGCCTTTTTGCACATGGATTGTATGTGTTCAGACCACGACAAGTTCTGCGAAATTAATACTCCAAGGTCGTTTTGTGAGATAACGGATTTTAATGTCGTATTTAATAATGAGTACTGAAGCAAGGGGTTATTCCTGCCAACACGGAGAACAGAACATTTATCAGCATTCAGAGGTATCCAGTCCTGACACTATTTCGAAATCTTCATAAGATCACGCTGAAGGATGTTATGGTCTGTCAAGGGATTGGCATAGAACTTGGTATCGTCCACAAAAAATGCAGATTTAGAATGTATGTGATACGGAAAGTCGGAAGTATATACTAAGAAGAGCAGAGGACCCAATACAGATCCTATCTACATATCTACAACGGTTGGTGTTATTTTTACACATGTTCTCACTCACACATAATATGTTCGTTTCTCTAACCAAATATTGTGAAATAATCTGTGTTAAAATTTTAAATTTACTCGAAATTCAACACCAAATTAATTCACTCATAAATGAGTTTGAACTTATTCAATGTTATTTTTTACTATGTATGTGTATTTGTCGTATTGTGACTTACGACTCGGGAAGTTCACCTACTATTTTAATTTATCCTTTTTGCATGAAATGATTGCTGCAAGTTCTTTGGTTATCTGAATAAAAAGTATGTTTTCGTTTAGCACCTTCCACTCCCATATCTTCTTAACTATGGATCTTTTGGGAACCTATGGAAACTAATAAACACTGTTAATAGATTCACCAGTATCCCTTTCTCATTTTGGTTTTATATGTAGCCACAATATAAACTGGCATAAATCTCCAAGTTGTACATTAGTATTGAAAGACGAAGCAATTTAAGTCGATCGTCAATTATATGATTTAGTTCTTCAAATAGTTCATCTAGCAAACTTTTGAGTTTACCTTCCAAATGTACAAAAACTATCTAAACTTCAAGTAGTATTGAAATAAATGTTTATCCAACTGTGAAATCTCGATCTTAGAGTGAGCATAAATTCGAAGGGGAATTAATTACGTATGTTAATGCGCAATTAAACGGCGAACCGTAACAGTAAACGGCACTTGTTAGAGGAACAACATGCACTTAAACTGTTCCCTAGGAGTAAAATTAAGAATCACCTTGACTTAACTAGCTGCATTTAAGTCAGCTAGCATAAGGCAACCGCCAATTACTCGTAAATAACAACGCCAAAACCACAGAGCTAATCGCTTCCAGTACTAATTCCGAAATACCAGCACCGGTTATTTACATTTCTTTAACTTTTTTGGGAAGAACAGACGGCGGTTTCGTCCGTTCTGCGGTCAAGTTTCTAATTCACCGTGGCATCGGAGGATGTGTCATTCCGCGTATAAGATAAGAACCATGAAAACAATGATATTAAAATGTAAATTACCCTAATAATTCATTAATAGTAAACGGTCCGTGTGTTTTTTGGTCATTAATTTTCGAAAATTAACGCTCGTTCTTTGTTCGTATCACCTGTTGCGTCATAGACTCACTATTAACCCATTCAAAGCTGGTAGGTTATTAATTTTTTACACAGGTTCACGTTATATTAATAGATTATGCTGATGGGTGCGACCTTGGTGAGAAAAACAGTGGCACCTCATAATTATTAAGGGAAAAAAACTTGTCTTCACTTACTGCTTTCTTATTAGCTAACCAATTCATTGAAAAAATGTAATCGATCTGTATAAGAAGCGTTAGCTAAATTGAATGTGCTTATCATTAATTGTGATCTTCGATAAAAATGTAATATAACTGGTGAGATAGTAAAATGTTAGTAATATTTTGAACTATATACTATATTACTATATCAAAATTTGTCTGTATTTTTAGAATTTGTTAAAAGGAACGTACACATTACAGGAATGAATTATTTATTGAAAAAATGAATGCATTTTGCTGTATGAGCTTTAGTCAAAGCAGGTTTAGTTTTCAATATACAGGGCGTCCCGAATACAAGTGCCTTTATTTTGCTATATGATAAATTGCACCAAAGAAAACATATTTTACTTCATAATTTTTTTGCTCTAACCAACGGTAACAGCATTTTGATAGCAAACAGGTCTTGAATATGTGACAACGTCGCACATATACCATGTCAGGTGTTTGTACATAATAATTGCAAATACTCAAATACACAAGCATGCTTAGATACTGTGGATGGTTTTCTTAGAGCTCTTTTCACAGCACAGAGTGAAATGTGAAATAGTTAAAAGTGTTTAAAATAACTTGCTTGCATTTACTGTACAAACGTCCAGTAACCAGAGAGTTTGCCCAGATTCACCATGAATTAATATGTAATGCTGCTGGTCATGGTTACTACAAATTGTTTATGTACACTCATAAATTGTCAAGCAAGCACTAGAGAAAAGTGAAACGCACTAGTCATAATATCAGTACGTTACAGTTTTAAGGATTCTCTGAGAAACTACAACTGTTACTTTAACAATACTGATACAAAATAGTTATTTATGTATCAAGAGAGATACAGGGATGATGAAGCAAGTGGTCTAAAAGCATAATCATCTCAGTATCTCCCGTGAGTCACACAACGTTTTACATATCGCTTCATACGAAATAAAAACTATAAAAGGTCATAGCTTTGACGTTACTTGATTTGTGGTTATGATGCTAGATATTTTCAAACATATCCATAACAACCCAAGCGTCACTATTTTCAGATATGGGTATGTTCATATATCTAATATCCTAGGTATTATAATTAAATTATAAGGAAGTGAAATATAAAACAAATTACGTTACAGAGTTTTAACTTAACGGTAATTGTACCTTTGTTTGTAATTTCGTAACAGTTTTGTATTTTATTGCAGTCGTGTTTTTATGTTTGAAATGTATTTGTAGAAAAACTCGTTTTAAACATTTTGTTCATAAGAGCCTTTTGTTACTTTTGGTCTTAAAATTACGGCACTAATATTCCGGACAATCTGTATAACTATGTTTACAGAAGCTGATAAATCGTGATCCTTTCACTAAATTATCAATATTGTGAGATGTAAGTATAAGTGGTCTGCTACTTCCTGCTCGGCCTAAGCGGCTCAACTTGCAGGAAGCGACCTACATTGCAGCAGATACTTAAATGTAGACCTCTCGCCTTGGCCGACGAGCCATTAAATCTATAAATGATACTGCAGGAACCAACTACTCCGCGGACTAATGCCTCGATCGGCATTGAATTACACCTGCAGTATCTGTGTGAACAACCAAGAACTTTGTCGGCCACCCCACCAGACATTGACCGGTGTCGGCTTATTAGCCTTCATCAGTATGCCACAGGTGATATGACCGACATTTGAACTGTTCCTTCATATGTATGTTCACATATAAACCGAGTGCAGGTGAGATATAAGCCCCTAAAATACTCTGTATATTGAGTAGTTTTAGAGATAATGTCGATTTATTCATCTGTACTATAAGCTTATTTTACACCTAAGGGAACATTTTGTAACCATGCCCATTGATTGATATTATAACACAAATAACAGAACTCAATTATGATAATAATAATAATTTAATTAGCATGTACTTGTATAATGTTTGGGACAGAATTGATTGACTTACCTCAGTGATTGGTTTAAATATTTTCTGTTACCAGTGCTTTAAATGCTGTTTCCAGGAAATATTTTTCAACCCTAACAATTTGAGTAGTTCGTAAGATGAAATATGTCAATCAAAAATTACGTGCATCTGGTCAAGATAGGTAAATGGATGCCTTTATCCATTTGACTCAGTAGCGCCTCGGCATTTACCAACGAATTATGTGAAACCGAACCTCTAGAAAACATACCCGTATTGTGACCTTTCGGATAGTTACGAACTGTAACGCGTAAAATTCGATTAAAAACACGTATCACATTTCTGACGGGTTGGACCTCCTAGGTAGATGCAAAGACCAAGACAGTTGACCACCGCCGTCAGCCAGTTTAGATGGGGTATCCTGCCAACTACTTGCTTCATTGGTCTGCTGGATATACCGAGCTACCTAATGTTACAAGTTGCTCATATTCTAACAGTTATGCTACAAAACTGTTTCAGTCATTAGTCGTACGAGCAGTCCTTTAATTTAATGTAACCTGATGCGAAGTAATGGGTTGAGACTCGGAAGGCTCGAAAGAATTGGATTTGAGCCGTCAGAATCGTTTAAGTAATGCAGGAACTAGTGCAAGAACAAACCTAATATCCTGTGTATTTTTTTGGTTATCATATTTCACCTCAAGTGTTACTAATATATCGACACCTAATAATTAACTGTTACACATGTAATTAATTTTTTTTAGTTAAGTTATGAAGCTAGTTTTAAAGGAAGTGGAGCATCTAGTTTCTCAGTTTATAAGGTTTTAATTATAGTCATCAAACCTGAACGGATAGACGAACAAATACAAACAAAACGACATAGTGACTGGAATCAGTTACAAGACAAAATAAAAAATAAGTAATTACACTGGATTAGATTTCAGTTAGTTTGCTGGGCGTCAATTAAATTTTTGTGTAACACTAAAGGACTGTAATATCAAAGTATTTAAATGAAATATAAATGACAACTAACCAACCACAAGATGTTTTTAAAATCAGTATTCAAAATTTACCTTTATTTACATACCTATGGATCAAGTTAAAAAATGACAAAAGCTTTAGTACAGTTTTTTTTCACAATTAATATAATAAAAGTACAATACTACTATATTTACTATAAAACATATTACAGAAAACGAAAGAAAAATCAAATAAGAAAGGCATAAATGCCAAGTATTCTCTATGCTAAGCATTTATGGATATAGAAAAAGCCTCTGACAGAGTACTGGGGGGAAAAATATAGGAAAGGTTAGAAAGGAGAGGTGTTGAATCGAAGGTGTTAAGATAGATTTATAGTTTTTTTACTTAAAGGAGACCACCTGAAGAAGCAATCCTAAAAATGCAGAAATAGGTTAGATCTCATCTATTGTGGTTGAATTTGTCATGTTCCCACTGCCAAAAAGTGAAGTTAGATATTTATAGAGTATTTCATTAAAGCAGGTTAGTAAATTAGATTAATTTCTTTAGATAATTATTGAATAGAGCTTTGTCTGTGGAATTGTTCATTAGCATACCTAGATGTTTGGTATCAGAGAACATACATATGACTTCATTGATAGGAATTGTAGGAGAGTTGATTTATATTAGCTTAAAATACCTTTCTAAAACAGTTAAAAAACTGTGAATTCGTGGAAAATTTTCGCCCTTTAGAAAAATTTTACATTTTGACATAAGTATTGTCTTTTGAGATTTTAACTGACTTTCTCGTACAACTCTTTATTAATGTGTATTTCTATATACGCTGCCCTATAAGTATTGCTTTTGTATGTCTGGGCAGCTGTACCCTAGACATAAATAAATACCTTGCGTGGTTTTAAATGTACAACCAAGAATACTTATATGAGGTAAATACGTTTTTTGCTAAATGTTTTCCATGTCGTTAAATGCTGTTATTGCACGAACTTAGATCGATTAACATTTGCACGTAGCGATTGTGCAAGAAAATGAAGCCATGACGCCTAAGGGGTCTATTTAGTAGCATGAAGTAAAAAAGCATTAGTGGCGGCGCGTTTCACGCGATTTGTATCAACTTGTAGGAGCGGAATTATTGTAACGGATTTAACGCAGTTACCGTAAATTAGTTCCTCGATAAGGTATTCAGGCAGCAACTGATAGGTTTTAATATTCGCTTAAACAGCTGCGAATTGTGGTCAAGTGCATGTGCAAATTCCATGCCAAAGGAAATGGTTTTTAATCGGTAATATATTTCGATGAGTGTTTCATAAATATCAAAAATTATTTGTTCACATCTGCGTTCTATGTATTTTACAGAAGTTTGCGGTAAACCAAACAATTTTACGAACAATTTTTCCTTAAATAAGAATCTTAAAGTTGTTGTTTTGAATGAAAAACGGCACGGAAATAAGTTTTACATTACATCAGAAATAGACTACATCAGAAGGAAAGAATAGATTACTACAATATACTAGTATATAGGATTGAATAAATTTTTAAATTATGTAAAATTTTAGATTGAGGTACATTCTACTAATTACGAAAAAGTGCGAGGCAATTCGCTCAGTAAGTACAAGAAATAAAAATAAATAAAATATTAACTAAAACCACAAATCAATTTTATTAATTAATAATAACAATAGCGGCAAAGGCAGTTGAATTTGCTGATATAAAATGTGTGTCATAAATTTTATTTATTTCCTTCCTTAGGAAACTGTTTGAATGTTATGCCCGTTCATTCTTTATTACATTTTGTTGCCGTGCCGGTCGCCGACTGCATGTTTTGCCTCGCGCAAGGCTAGGTTAATTGTTCTTCTTGATTTTTTTTACAAAATTGTATGAGTATATTCTAATGTTTTTTTTAAATTTTGAATCGTGTAGATAATTCACTATTCAGTGTTAGAATATCACTTTTCTAATATTAACTCCATCAAACATTTCTTATCGTAATTTAGCATCTAATAGACCTGAATTATTCCTCAAAATATCTGTAGTTCTCCAAAATATCTGCCCCAAGTATCTGTAACAATAAACTTTTGTATCCGGTGCTTTCATGAAGTTCTAATTTTATATAACTTCTCTGGATTAGTAGACGTTTCTGTATAACAGAATATTGTAATTCTTCTTTATGTAACTCTCTACTATCCCATGCACTTATATACTAACTAGTTGTGGCGGACGGATCGGAATGGCGTTTTTTTGCATTCTCTTCCAAAAATTATTTGTAAAAAAATGTGGCAACATGGAATTTCTGACAAATCGGAAATTGAATTGCTGCAGCCAAAAATGCATTCAAAAATGCATTATTTGAGAGGCCTCTTGGAAGATGTCAAAACTTGGTAAATAAGCGTCAGAACTGGCCCAGATCGGGTATTCGGAGATTTTCGAGGTCACTGATCACGAATATGATGTTCAAATTGACCCCCTGAATACCTGGAGCTTAGGAACGCCGATGAACGTCATCTCCGTGGGACTCTCCCACAAATCACGCGGGAAAGAAGATAAACTCGGCGCCCGGAGTTTTTTTGGGTCGTTGAATCCAAATATGGCATCGGCGAACACCCCACGGGCACCTGGTGCGCCGGAACCTGGACACGGACGTCATCTCCGAGAATTTTCCTGAGAAGGGTGCCAAAAACCACCCGAAAATCATAATAGGGGCGTTTTGTGGGGCGTTGAATCCGAATTTCACGTCGGAAACGACCCCCCGAATACCTAGTGCACCAGAACCTGACCCTAAACGTCATCTCCGTGGCTTTTCCTGACACAATCAAAAAAGGCGAACCGAAAATCGTTATGGGTTTTTTTTTTGGATCGCTGACTCCAAACCCGGACGTGCGCGTCATCTCCGAGAATTTGCCCACAAAAATCACTAAAAACGACCCAAAAAATCATTACAGGCGCCTTTTTGGGCCGCTTAATTCAGACACCTGGTGTACCGCGGGACCTAGACCTGAACGTCGTCTCGGAGGGTTTTACAGACACGACCGCAATAAACTCACCAAAAACCGTCTCATAATTTGACACATTCATTAATGTGTAACTCCTGCTAGGACCTTCGAAAAAGTTGTTCCAGTTCCAGGCGTTGAGAAGGTAGTTTTGGGCGTGAAATTTGGATTAAGCGGCCCAAAAATGCTCCTACAATGATTTTTCGGTTGTTTTTGGCACTCTTTTCATGAAAATTCTCGGAGATGACGTGCACGTCCGGGTTCGGGGCCACCAGGTGCCGGTGGGGTGTTCGCCCATATCATATTTGAATTTAGAGACCCAAAAAACCCCCCATAACGATTTTTGGTTCGTCTTTTTCGATTGTGTCTGGAAAAGCCACGGAGATGACGGTTCGGGTCAGGTTCCGGTGCACCAGGGGTTCGGGGGGTCGTTATCGACGTGAAATTTGGATTCAGCATCCAAAAAAATCCCCGTAACGATTTTTGTTTCGCCTTTTTTGGATTGTGTCGGGAAAAGCCACGGAGATGACGTTTAGGGTCAGGTTCTGGTGCACTAGGTGTTTGGGGGGCCGTTTCAGACGTAAAATTCGGATTCAACGCCCCACAAAACGCCCCTATTATGATTTTCGTGTGGTTTTTGGCACTCTTCTCAGGAAAATTCCCGGAGATGATGTCCCCGTCCAGGTTCCGGCGCACCAGGTGCCCGTGGGGTGTTCGCCGATGCCAGATATGGATTCAGCGACCCAAAAAAAACCCCGGGAGCCGAGGTTTTATTCTTTCCCGCGTGATTTGTGGGAGAGTCTCACGGAGATGACGTTCATCGGCATTCCTGAGCTCCAGGTGTTCGGGGGGTCAATTTGAACATCATATTCGTGATCAGCGACCTCGAAAACCGCCGAGTACCCGATCTGGGCCAGTTTTGACACTTATTTACCAAGTTTTGACATCTTCCAAGAGGCCTTTCAAATAATTAATTTTTTGATTGCATTTTTGGCTGCAGCAATGCAATTTCCGATTTGTCAGAAATTCCATGTCGCCACATTTTTTACAAATAATTTTTGGAAGAGAATGCAAAAACCGCCATTCCGATCCGTCCACCACAACTAGTTAGTATACAGCATTGGATGTGTTTGCGGGTATTTAATCATGGAAATCATTACAATACGAGTACTTTTGGCATAACACTTTGCATATACAAAGTGCATGGGATAGTAGAGAGTTACATAAAGAAGAATTACAATATTCTGTTTTACAGAAACGTCTATTAACCCAGAGAAGTTATATAAAATTAGAACTTCATGAAAGCACCGGATACAAAAGTTTATTGTTACAGATACTTGGGACAGAAGAATGCAGAAAACCGCATTCCGATCCGTCCAACACAACTAGTTTTATAACTTTTGGACTTTTTACTAGTTTATTGCCTCGATATGATGAAGAGAGTAGATTTGCGATATTAGCTGAATACCTTTTATTAAGGCCATTTTGGCGATAAATCGCTATTCGATTGAGACGCCAGCCTGTGAGAGAGATAATACACATTCAAATGATCTCTAGAGATTACTTTGGCCATGGATCAAAGCATTGTTTGATAAAAGAAACGTTGACCTTAAAATGATCATGAAAAGGGCCCGATATGATTTCGGATTTCAATTTAGCAACCTCAAAAGCATATAGGTGAACTGGTTTGATCATTTGCTAAGCCATGCTGGATAAATCCGACTTATCGGATTGGTTAGTGGTTGACCGATTTAAGGCGTCAGTACTCGAATCGATGTGGCCACTTCGCCGTGGGACCGAATTCCGAGGTAGATCGTAGATCCAGCTATATTCGTGGAGATGATTTGCCCTTTCTCTGCGGGTATGGCAGGATGCAAGAATGTTGGATTGGTTCAATGTGAGAGATTGATACTGGTCGACGTTTGACCCTCCTTAATTAATTAGATTTCTCTCATTTCTGCACTGAATGTTGGTTAGATTGTCAGTATATTTTGCGGATAGCAAAGAGGTAGTAAACCGTGTTCAAATAATGTTTTAAATTAATCTATTTTTATGACAATATAGAATTAGTAATTTCAGTAAAGTATTTTATTGCTTCACCTTGATACGTAACATCAGCGGTAAACCCCGCTTAAATAATTTTTGTAGTACCTCAAAAATTAATGATATATAATATAAATATTTGTAATACATTTTTAGTTACAAAATTCAGCTGGTGGTTAATGATGAAATATTTTTTTCTTTAAATGACGTGGATTTAGTCTAAATTAATTACCTAAGAATTTTCAGTTTCATCGTAAACCTTAATCACATTCCTACACGAAAAAAATATTAATATACCTAACAATCAACCTTTCAGCGCACACCTGTTACCAGTGTTATCAGGAGTCCGTAAACTCCCGTGATAAGCCGAACGGGCGGTTATAATTAAAGGTGGGCAGCAGATACGCGGCCCCCAGGGGGCGGACGCACCGGCGAGGCGGCGTTGATTAGGAACCCTGCGGGATATGCGGGGTCGCGTTTAGGCTACCACTACCTGTTCTCCTCGGCTCGATTATGTTCCTCCACTCGACTATTAATAACCCACGACGCTTGAGGTCTCATTTGGCCGCCGACCCGAGGCAGTAGCTTTTTATTTTGACCAGTGCACAATGGGCTGAATTAACGCAGCTTTGAGGTGCCGCCGTTCGCGAACGAGTCGATTTTACCTTCCACAAGAATGGATTGAGGTGGGAATTAATTTCGGCAGTACAGAGAGGCAGAGTAAGACCGAAAAACTCGCGCTATTCCATTGATTTTGTTTTCGATTTTTGTGGTTTCCTAAAAAATTCTTGTACAGCTGATCATATTTTTCTTTGGCGGTGGTGTTTTATTAAATTATATAATATTTTGAAAAACCGTAAATTAAAATAACTGAATTTCTTAATGTAGCCGTATCATCGAAAAAAGTATTTATTTCAAAGGAAGAATCCGAATTGTTTCCTATAAACAAAAACTAATTATCTATAGGTGCCCGCTAGAAATAGTTGTGCTATATTTCGCGTACTCAGGTATATGGGGTCTGAGATATATAAACAGTCAGGGTCAGTCGCCAGTTAACTCACCACTTACCTGTGGCGTACTGATGAGAGCTAATAAGCTCGAAACCGGTATATGTTGACTATTTGCTATACATTTTTCAGGTGCAATTTAATGCTGGTCGGGGCATTAGCCCGTAGTTCTTCTTTGAACCCTAAAATTTTCTGTAGAAACTAAAAAGGTAATAATATACAGGATGTCTCATTTAAAATAACGAAGTAGGTGTCAACTTCTGATGTAAACGGAAGTGCTGGGGAGTTCTAAATATTTCAGTTGTTTTCTATACAGGGTTAACTATGATTAAGTACAAAACATTTAACCACGTGCTCAGGGAGCCCTAAAAGACAATAAAAAATTATTCCAGAATTTTAGCTCGATATTTAAAAAATGGGGCAAAACCCTTTTTTCCTACGGAAAGTCGGCGGCTATGATAATAACCGACTGAGATGGCTTAGATCCATAGATAAAACTTACATCTGTCAACAATATCTACTACCATCGTCGTTTTTTTGCAGCATTTCTAAATGTAGAAACGAAAATTAACATTCTTATTAGTAATAATACCTGATAGATAGGTAACAGTTAATCCACTTAGCTCCAGTATTTTGCATTCGTTTTCCATTATTTCGTTATAAACTGATAGAACTACATATTCGCTCATTACAGCCACTCACTACCGATAAAAGACACTTCTCGTAGGTACAATTACATAAAATGCATATTTATTATAACAAAATCGAACGAAAGGAATAGATAATAGACGTTTCAATGTAACCGCGGCAGTCTTGTCCCATAATCTAGAAAACCAAACCGGTGAACTATATTGTGGGAAAGTATCTGCACCCAACACAAATGTCTTTATTTAATAACTATAAAACGTTTAAAAATTAAAAAGAGGCACTAAAAACTGAAGAAGAACACAAAATTACAACGTAAACACAGGAATTCAATTACCTATGACATGACAGCGATACCGACTGACCGACTGTTGTATGCTTGTAGAGTATGCAACCAACAAGCAAGTTAAATAAGGATTTAAAATAATATCGAAAAAATTTTTTTTTGGCTTTATAAATAAGTTTGGAATTTTTTGAAGGGTAATTCCGTTAATTCTTATTTTTCCCTATTCCCTAAGTCATAGTTAACCCTGTATGTAGCCACATTTTACGGATCAGAATTCTTCCAGATAACCATCGACGCAGTTCCCCTTGGAACACCCTGTATATGTCCAAAAAGGAACGCTCGGGAATGAGTATTATTGGCGATTTAGTGAACAGGACTTTCTGATATTTTTATAGAGGCAGTCCTCTATCGATTCCTGTCACAGTCCCAGTCTTCGTCGATTACATTCGCCAATAACCATTAGTAAGGTCCGATTGGCGGCGGGAAAGCCGGCAAAGCGGGCGAGCGTCATAATAAATGCGAGCGCGATCGCCGCGCAGCTAATGAGCCAATTAGGTAAGCGCGTCGTCGAGCTGGCACCGCTTTTGGGGCTAAACGGGCACAAACGCCGAGCGTTGGCATCAACGCCGCTGCTCGTACCGATTTCAATTAAACGCGCCGGACAGATAAACGCTAATACGGGCGCGTTTATCCCCGCTAATTACGGGTATTGATTGCTGGATCAAAAGCCTTTAATGTTCTTAATGTGAGAAAGCGGGGTCAACGATTCTGCCGCGCATACAACCTAACCGGTCCGGACGGACTGACTTAATTCGTACAGACATTAATATTAACACACGAAATCACTTACTTTTGATATCCGCATCCCTATACCTAGAAGGCATGTTGCTAGCAAATATATTTTTTCTCTCATCGTCTTTATCATCATTCTTACGATAGCGTTTACGTTAGTTTTTCAACTGTCAAAAATGGCTTACGTGTCAATTCAGTTGATGGATATCGTTTTAATTTATGGGGAAGTAAGACAAAATGCTTTAAAAACTTCTCGCTTATACGCAGAACGCGGCAGTGCCACGCGGACTTGACACGGAAAATTTGGTGAAGGTTCAGGGTACAGCAGCTGAGTAAAACAGTACCAGGCAAATTCCTCAACAAGTACCAGGAGTCTTCCAATCAACAGTGTGGCGTATCATACACGAGGCTCAATTATCACTTACGAGTTATGATTTTGTGAATGGTTGCTGCAACAAAATGCTCCAAATCGCAGATTTACATCTGGCGTGTTAGTTACACATGAATCCATGTTTACATGGAATGGGATCTATAACATATATAACACTCATGTTTGGAATAATCTCCTGACTTTGGACTTCTTTTTGTGGATATATCTAAAATGTGAAGTGTATCGCACTGAAGTGGACATTAGTGATGATTTACATGTGTGTTAGTTCATAGAAACTGGTTAAGACGGGCCCATATCTGTATACACGTCGATGGACAACTAAATTTTGAACAGTTGTTGTCAGGTGTTATCAAGTATATCAAATTATTTTATTAATTAAAGCCACAAATTAATTGTATTAATTAATAATAACAGTAACAGCAAAAGCAGTTGAATTTGCTGATATGAAATAGGTGTTATAAAATCCATACTGAATTTATTTTAATTTCTGGGGAAGTACATCGTGGTGTGTCTTTCAATCTGAAGTATTTGTTATCTCTGTTTGAATTCTCATAATGAGAATGATGTGGGGATAATGAGGGCTGATGTGTTAGCCAGACAAGACTCAAAAAGTCAATTTGTGAGACCTGAACCAATGCGAACCAATGCTGGGATTACCACAAAGCTATCTTGCAAGACCCATTGATGACTGGATCAATGAGCGATGAAAGGAAGATTGGTTGGATGGATTTGGTCTGCGACAAGCCAGACTACTTATAGAGGGTTCTTGGACTGACGCAAACCAAAATTTCATTATGATTAGCAGAAGAAACATTTGGACTGTCACAGGTCACCAACCACGAGCATATCAACAAGCACCCTTCATAGGATTTGCGACAATCCAGGTACAGATTCGGTACACATGTGTGCCTGTTTAATTGTAGTAATTGTAAAGAAATAAATATCTTGGAGGGAGGAGGAGGGAGCTTTTCTTTCTCCTTAAGATATTAGAGAGTTTCCAGTAGTACGGATCTGTTTTGAACTCTTCAGCTAGCGGCATGCACAATGGACTTGAGTAAATCCTTAAGGAGATCCCATATCATAGGAGTCTAACATAATTTAAATAATACTGTTTGAGAGTGGAACATCGTTGACAATATGCTACATTGTGTTGCTACTGAGAAACTCATAATGGACGTTTTTTCTTATAGTTGTAGAAATAAATATTTTCATTTCTCTTCCGGAGAAAATTATTGATTTTCGGTATTTTCTGAAAGAAATTTAAAGTATGAAGAAAATCTCACCGAAATACGCCTGTTAGATAAAGAAGGACTGTGACTAGGCGATTCGCAAAAAAGCCTTTCGGAAATTAGTCAGTCTTGGAAGATCAACGTTGAAGCAAGAATAATATGTAGCTTTTAATATACAGAGTGTAACTTCATGCGGGGATTTTTATTGTGATATGTGTTTTGAAATGTTAAAATTAAATACTAAAAATAAATACATATAAATACAATCCCTACTTAAAGTTGCAAGACATCCTGTGTATGAAATGAAACGTTAGGAAGCAACTAATTTTATTATTAATAGGATGCAGTTTCTAACAACCAGAGCGGCCAACACAAAAACCCGAACAACGGTAGTGCGAGAAATCCCTCTTAATTTCGTGGGCACAACAATCGAGTGTTTCATGGGAATACGCCGTGGAAAAAATGTAGATTAATTAATTGTGCCGTAGGACCATCAATCATACTCCCGTACGAAGCAAAGGGGAGCAGAACTACTTCGATTACGCTCGCTCATCGAAGGAGTTGACGAATAAAAGTAATTTCTAGACTGATTGAGCCTCAATTAAGGAGGGTCGGGTTCGAAATGCGTTTCCCACTCACGAGAGACAAAATCAAAATTTGTGGTGTACCCCATCATGCAGGAGCTATATTTACAAAAATGAAAGTGAATGAAGTTAATGTCATTATTGTCTCTTGTCCAATGTTTAATAAAAAAATTAGTAAAAAAACTGTTGTCTAAATAATCTAATAGAACTGTATTTAAAAAACTAGCAAAATCAATTAAAATAAAAGTAGAGAATGACATTAACTTGATAGCAACAGCAAACAACATCTTGTTTTTATCCCCTACTTACTGAGACATACAAACCTACAAATAATGCCATTTTTCTCAAGAATGGTTATTTGTAGGCGATTTTCCCAAGAGATAAATGTTTTTTAGAATAATACGACCTTTTCAATGTTGCTACCAGTTTTAAAGGAATACAAGACTGTAAATGTGGATGGTAGCCGGAGAAAACTACCACCCGATTTTACTAAAGTTTTAAGAGATAATACGCCATAATAGTCTAAATAAATGTTCCAAATTTCAACACCATTGATAAACCGGTTATGATGTAATTAATTAAATTAGTTTTATTTTTCACAACTTTGCAGCCATATAAGTAACTTAAAAACCAAAAATATTTTATTCAACTCCATCTTCGTAGATCATATTTATTTATCTCTATGTTATATTGTTAATATCCTTAAACTTGTATTTAGAAAGGAATAATCGGAAATAGGACACTATAATTAATGGTCTAGATTTTCTAACTAAGCCAACGTTTCGATTTATTTTAAATCTTCTTCAGGGCTACAATAGAAAGCAAGAGATAAGAATTATATAAAAAAAACAATATTGACAATGTGAAATTTAAAAACAAAACAAAAGACAAAAGAATAGTTATACATACATGTGAAAAAATTTTTTTTTTAAAAAACATATTAAAATACTATTCATAAAACAACAAAACATTAGATTAAAATATTAGTTTAAAATTTTGTTTCAAAAATTAGTAGCACCCTTACCTAGTGAGACAAAACCAGAGTCAAAAACAATAAAATTATTATTCATCATATAATGAACAAGTCAGTAGGAAATGCTTTTACTAAACGATATAAATATATAGTGGTAAACTGTAACGTTTCGAATAGTCTTTTGTATTTTGTTTTGTTTTTAAATTTTACATTGTCAATATTGTTTTTTTTTATATAATTCTTATCTCTTGCTTTCTATTGTAGCCCTGAAGAAGATTTAAAATAAATCGAAACATTGGCTTAGTTAGAAAATCTAGACCATTAATTATAGTGTTCTATTTCCGATTATTCCTTTCTAAATATATTTATTTATCTCGTGAATATACAGCAAAATGGTGTCGGTGAAATTTACGGACACCCTGTATATTTCAAGTCGAGGGTTGGCTCAAATTTCTATCTTTGCACTGTAACACATGTTGCTGTGCAAATGAGAATTTCCAATGTGTAATTTAGGATGCCTAAAATTTCCATGTTATTTACGGTTTTTTATACGTTTTACATAAAATGTGTGAAATTACTAGTATTATAATAAATATACTGAATTTATGTAATATTTACCAGTGATGTGTTAAAAGTACATTATTTTGTGTAAATTTAACACATCTCTGTGTTGTACATCTCTACTACTAACTTGCTGAGTACAACTGCGCAGCTGCACTATATCAGCTGTTCCAAAACACACGTCACTACGCCATGTTGGTCATGTAGCGTTGTTGTGTTCAATTACCTACCTCTCGTTCACTGTGTTCAAATGGAGAATATTTAGATTTAAATTGAGGTTTGATCAAAGAAAATGGTAAGTACTAACAAATATTGCTGATAATTGTGATAAAGCTCAAACTAATTAGGACTACAACTCACTCCCAGTTAATATTCGTTAACTCCTATTATGTAGTGCCTACATACATCTTTCTTTAATGTTTGTTGTTTCGTTAATTATGATTTACTAAAATTTTATTAGTTTATAAGTCCCTTAGTAGAATATTTACTACTATTAATGTTGTTAAATACTTTATTAGACAATTTGGTTACTATTCATTTGAATTGAATTATATATTTTTAACAAAATCATAAAAAATTTCTTACCTAGAAAACTTCTAGAACTGAATGATCATCTTTATTGTATTAATTGATTGTTTTGGTGAAAAATTCCGTCCTTGTATGAATTAGCTAGCTGTTACATTATTTTGGGTATTTTTCCGTCAACAATAACTCTCAATTGACATTTGAAGCAACTTCAACTTAAGCTTGTTATCCTATGTGCTTTAGAATTGTTTTTTGACTTTTGTATACTAATGTTTCTATTAAAAGCAAAATAAAAGTTTTTCAGAAAAAAAACATGTACTTAGTAACTGAAGCTTGTCATTTCATTATTTTGCCAACTCCAGATACAGTTCATTAGATAACAAAGGCATTCATTTACGGTATCCGATGCACCCAACATAATTTAATTTAAATTCCGGACGATTTTTGGAAACTATTATTGATTGATGATGGCGCGTTTCACACGCACCAATTCTTCTATTGTGGCAGCAGCTGTTCATTAGGGAAGCCGAATGCGACTATTTCTATTGTATCATGCATCCATTCCTATAATTAAACACTTCGTAGCTTATTGTGTTCTAGATTAAATTACCCTTAATTTCTCCACGAATTGCCAAATAGTTCGATAATTGAGCAGCTCGGTTTTGTTTCCTAAAATTAAGGCGGAAAATACGAGGATAATTTGACTTTTTTCCCATTGTTAAAGCGCATTGTCTAGTTTTAAAATAATGAAATGGTTAGTTTCAGGAGAAGTATAAAAAGTTAACACAGAAGTAATTTCTTCAAAATTAAAATGATTATTAAAGCATTATTTTTGAAACAGTATTTTCTACAAAAACATTTAATACAAAAATCTTATTTCATGACACCTGGAGGTTTCAAAGATTCCTTGAATGAAGCTAAGCACTTGCCCTCTGGCGGTGATAGTGATACTAGTGAAACAAGGAATACATTTTTCCAACGTATCGTTTGTTGTTGCTGAAAGTGTAAGACATATCGTTGAATTTTATTTAAAACAGAGTGTTCAGTGTTTGTTTTTTGAATTCTAATTATTTTAAGCAAATAGCATGAGAGAAACTTAAACTGCTATGGCCAAAAATAAGAAACTGTCGAAATATTATTGTTCAGTTCGTGGATGCTCTTCATGGTGTAATTACTGGACAACAAAATCTGGAAACTAATAACTTATAGATGTAAAGAAAGCATGGATATTAACTCTTAAAATCCATTTAGGTATATTTGAAAAATTATGATTAGGTTTTACTAGTTTGCTGTGACTTATTCAGAACTAACCAACGTTTTAATATTTTTATTTGAACTGTTGGTATGTGAAGAACGAAAGTTTAGCTTATATTTACATATACTATACCAGTAAAATATAACTAATACCTTCTATAAATCAGCAAATATTAATATTACGTTTGGAATTGATGTCTCAAAAAATATATCATCTGAAATTTCCAGGTTGACTAGTGAAATATAGTTATTTATAATTTGGAATAAATTGCATTGTATAAAGTAATTACGTATAGTCGAAAATTATGTCAAAATGGTTTCCAGTTTTTTTAAAGAAACATTTAAGTGCAAAATACTACGTCACATTGGCTGCATAATGCAAATTGACATTTAACCGCAATAGTAAAGTAAATGTTGAAATTGATTTCATATTTTCCCATTTACAATGCAATTAGCGATTGTTGCAAGGAGGTATGAAAATAAACTGTAACTAATATTTTAAATATCTTTAATATATTTAAAAAAATATATATTAATATTTATTAACACAGGCTTTCGCTTCGTTTCAAAATGATTTCTTATATAGATACCGTTATATAACAGAATTAATTTTTGTAGTATAGTGTACTTTGTTTTTATGTGTAACACATTATCACACAGAAAACATATCAGAATTAAATATAATAATACATATATAAAAAAAATTTAAAAAAATATCAAAAAATACAAAATGAAAAGAAGTATAGAAAATTTTGGATGAATATTTTTATTTTATTTTATTTTAACAAATACACTACCCTACAGTACACACCAATAACAGGGTAGGAAGTACAGTTTACAATTAACAGAAAGCAGAACATATGTGGTAAACAAAATACATACATATGAGTTAGAGAAAGCAAAAAAGTAATACAAATTAAATTAACTCTTAAATATATCTATAAATATGTTACATCAAATTACTAAAAGCATCAAAATCTTGAGATTTTATTGAAGCCACGGTGCAGTTTAATATATGAAAGTAACTTTCCATTGTATTATAGTTTTCACAAATCTGGTGAATGGGTGAATATTTAGTTGTATTAATTCTAGGTGTAGAACTGTAAAACAACATATTAAGTTTAGAGCCAGGTGCAGGTACCTATCCTGAAGTTAAATAGATTAAGTATGTGAGTACAATATATTATATTATGCAGCATATATATATATATATATATATATATATATATATATATATATATATATATATATATATATATATATATATATATATATATATATATATATATATATATATACAGGCTGTATCACATGAGAGGGCCACTCCCATGTATCTCGCTTAATATGCGAGACACGTCAAAAATCTTTAATTGTTTTTTGTTGCATTTTTGGAGGCCTTTGTGCTCGTAAAAACAAATCCATGGCCAACTTTATGAGTAATAACAAAAAAAAACCTGTAAAGTGCCCAAACTTTAAGGCTGTCTAACTTTTTTATTTTAAGAGATAGAGAAAACTTATTGGTAATAAATTTTTAATGCAAAATTGATATCTTCCACCTAATATAAACAGATTTTTGAAATATCGTATGTGGTTCGCTGCGCCCTCTAGGTGGATAATTTTTTTTTTAGAAGCAGGCTATGGCCACAAAAAATTGGATGTTTTTTCGTCTTTAATGCAATATACTACATGTTGCCCTTATCTTTCGTATTTATTACATTTTTTTCAATTTTAGTTAAAAAAAAATGTACCTAAATATTTTCGTGTTGCTCAAGATAATGTAGAACCTGTTTTGAAGATGCCAATTGCAAAAAAATAATAAACAGAATGTATTTTTTTTTTATACAAAATACAGATTTTCTTATATTATTTTATTACATTGTCTGTGTCAAAATAATTTTAAAGACTCAATTGCTTCTAATGTGAAAACCAATAAAATAATATTATAAGAAAATGTATTTTGCATAAAGAGTATATTCTGTTTATTATTTTTTTGCAGTTGGCGTCTTTAAAACAGATTCTACATTATCTTGAGCAACACGAAAATATTTAGGTACATTTTTTTTAACTAAAACTGAAAAAAATGTAATAAATACGAAAGATAAGGACAACATATAGTATATTGGATGAAATACGAAAAAACAGGCAATTTTTTGTGGCCATGCTTCAATAAAAAAAATTTTTATCCGCCTAGAGGGCGCAGCGAACCACATACGATATTTCAAAAATCTGTTTATATCAGGTGGAAGGTTTCAATTTTGCAATAAAAATTTATTACTAATAAGTTTTCTCTATCTCTTAAAATAAAAAAGTTAGACAGCCTTAAAGTTTGGGCACTTTACAGGTTTTTTTGTTATTACTCATAAAGTTGGCCCTGGATCTCAAATTTGTTTTTACGAGCATAGAGGCCTCCAAAAATGCAACAAAAAACAATTAAAGATTTTTGACGTGTCTCGCATATTAAGCGAGGTACATGGGAGTGGCCCTCTTATGTGATACAGTCTGTATATATATATGTTCCTATTTTCAAAATCTTACTTTTCTCTTGATTTATCTGCAATCCCACTTTACGTGCTTCCTCCACAAGTTTTCTCGTTACTTCTTCTAATTCCCTACTATCTCTAGCAATAATAGCCACGTCATCTGCATAACTTACAATTTGATGACTTTTAAACAATATATGTCCTTCTCTGTTCAACTGACTATCTCTTATGACCTTTCCTAGTACTAAATTAAAAAGAAGCGTTGAGAGTGGGTCTCCTTGTCTCAGTCCTGTATCAATAGTAAAGCCTTCCGAACATTCACCTTTTATTCGTACTTTGGATTTAGTATTTTCTAAGGTCATTTTCAATAGCCTAATTAGTTTGGTTGGTATCCCAAATTGTTTCAAAATTTTACTTAGTTTATTCCTTTTGATCCAATCATATGCTTTCTTGAAGTCCACAAATAAAACCATTGCTTTGATCCCATGCTCATAGCATGTAGTCAGAATTTCCTTCACCATGAAGATTTGATCTGTTGTTGACCTTCCTTTTCTAAAACCTGCTTGATACTCCCCTATTTGTAGTTCTGCTATAGGTTCTATTCTCTGTTTTATTAACGTTGCCATAATTCTATACCCTATATCTAACAGTGATATATAGTTTCTGCAGTTTGTTGCATCTCCCTTTTTTGAGATTGGTATAATCAAAGCATCTCTCCAATCTTCAGGCATACATTCTCTTTTCCAGATCATTTGTATCATTTCGTATATTCTTTGTCTTAAATCCTCTCCTGCGTACTTAATGTTCTCTGCTGTTATTCCGTTTTTTCCTGGACCTTTGTTATTTTTTAAAGCTTCTATAATTGTATCTATTTCCTTTTTTGTAGGTTCTTCTACATCCACTTTCTCTTCCCTTCCCGATATCATCTCTTCGTGCTCCTCTCCTTCCCTTACACTCTCTTCATTCAACATATCTGCAAAGTATTGCCTCCATCTTTCTCTCACTTCTGTTTCCTCTGCAATTAGATTTCCACTTTCATCCCTCACATATATTACTTCCTTCTTTATCTTTTTTCCCTTTTTTATCTCTTTGTAGAAGTTACGTATTTCCTTCCTCTTATAATGATGCTCTATTTCATCTATTTTCTTAACCTGTTCTGTTCTCTTCTTTTGTCTAAACACTTTCTTTGCCTTTCGTCTTCGTTCCCTGTATTTTTCTTTATCTTCCTCTTGTACTGACTGAAGTGCTTTAATTCTTAGCTTATTTCTCTTCTCCGCCTCTTTTATACACTCCTCATCCTACCATCTTTTCCTTCTTGCAAACTCTTTTTTTGGTATACATTTTCTAAAAGTCTCTAAACACCTCCGTTGTAACATGTTGAGGTCATTTTTATTTTTTGCTTGGAAATACTAATTTCATTATTAATAAATTATTACATACATTGGTTCAAGTGGCAAATATTTCTTGATCCAAAAAAATGAAATTTATAGAAAACATCCCAAAAGTTGCCTACTTCGAGTCGTAAAATATTTCGTATTGTTAGATAGGCCTATCTATCTAGATACATGTTCGTGTTTTAATTTTAGATTTCAGAATTATATATTCATTGGATTTTCGTGATTGGTGTCCATTACCGATCATTAACGAACGTGTTAATGAAAAATTATTAAATTTATTTAATTGCTCTGTCACTCCCCGCCTTAATGATTTAATTAAGGCGCTCGCAGGGATTTCGTGGAGCTAGTAGAGTTAATTACGAAGCATTTCGGTTAAGTCTAACCGCTCAAAGTGGGAATAAACGATAGAAAGCAGTGGCGGAGGCTCAGTTGTGTAATAATTACAGTAATTAAAGCTATAAATGTCTAAATTAAGCAAAATACAGGATGTGTGGGATAAGAACGTGTGCCTTTATTTTGCTGTACAATAAATTATACTAAACAAAACATAATTGGCGTAACATTTTTGGTTTTTGGGTAACAGGTTTTGGATATGTGACGTCACAAAACTACCATGTCAGATGTTTCCCCACAATAATTACAAGTGCCTCTAAACGTATTTACCGCTAATGGATTTTTTAGAGTTTTTCTCCCAACCTAAAATAAAATTTGAAATCGTTATAGTTCAAAAAACCGTCTTGTAGCCATAACATTTTGTCCAGTTTTGCGTCAATTAACATATCATGCAGTTCACGGTTATTAAATAGTAATCTTTGTATATGCACGCTCACAAACGTCAAATACTGGATAAAAAATAACGAAACAAAACACAAATTTTAGGTTAGCAGCTACAAGTAATAGGTTGCAATGTTGTCGCACGTTACAGTACGATATAGTTGCTAGGATTATTAGGAAAGCTTCTATTGTTTATTTCAATAATACCTACTTAAACAAATTACGTTCAACAGGTTTTTGCTTAGTCTTAATTGTACTTGATTATAGTTACGGCAAGAATTCACACGACTTACGTCATACGAATAAATGAAATCCAAAATATTTAAGAAACTGCAACTGAGAATAACAAAACTTTATTCCACACTAAATGTTTGCACTATATATTACATTAAATTTCGAAAAATGATTGTTTTTAACACAAGACACTATCGAAAATTATGTTGACAATAAAAACAAGTGCATGACGTCAGCCGTGACGTAAGTCGTCTGAATAACATTGCCACAACTATAGCAAGTTTGTAACAAGTTTTGCAGTGTAGAGTAGTTGGATTTTTTTAAAATATATAGCGAATGTTTTGATTCTAAGGTTTTTATTTAAGTTGCAGGTGCCTGCATATGTTATATTATATGAAGAAATATAAATACATGAATATCAGGTTTTGTATTATATAATAAATCTACAAATAAATAATTAATTTGTGTATTATAGGTACCTGTGAGCAAATTATAATTTGAAATTTATATTAAATAAATAAAAACTGATGTACCTACATTTTATGTATGTAGCGGAGTGGGAGAGAGCCTATGTTTTTGTCCTCTTTTATGAAATTATTATTATCCTAGACTTAAATAATTCGATATTCTGGTTATACTTCACTTAAAGCAGAAAATAAATTATGATACTACACATAGGGTAAAGAAAAGGGAAAACTTAAATACAGGGCACAGAATTTGAATAGTAAACATGCTGTGTGAAGGAACGGTAGAAAAAGAAGTTGAAGAACCCAGATTATATTTTGTCCGGACAACAGAGGATAATGTAATACGAAAAAATAATCGAGTTGCCACAAGAAAGGGAAACCTATGAAGAAAGGCAAGTGGAAAAAGAAAGATTAGAAAATAGAAGACCTAAACGAAATAAATAAACTTCATCCTATTGAAAAGATTATTTATGTTCTTAATAGTTAGATGTTAGAATAAGATTTAGAAAGAGGGGAGTGTAGTAAGAATTCATATAAAATAATAATAGGTAGCGGAGGATTGTCAGTTGTTGTTACGATACATGTCAATTAATAAATATATAATATAAGAATGTTGATTTTCAAGTATTAGACATTATCATACAAAGCAATACAAAGAACTTGCTGAAGTTTTATTTAGAATTATAATTCTGGATTTCCTAAACATGAAAGAAGAAACCACTTTTGGATAACTGCACTAAATTTAAGAAAATAGGATATTTTTCAATATTCTATGTGTCACTTTCATATAGACGAAATAAGCATCAAAATATTAAGGACAATCCTTTATCATCATTCATCAAATATTCATTTTAAAGAGGTCACTATATTACAATAAAAATGTACCTAATTGATAAAACTTAAGGTCACTGACTTTAAATTGATAATAAAAATGTTTAATCAGTACTTACTGATTTCTTAATTATAATTTTATAAATTTAAAATATACTACATATAAAAAAATATGTATATACTTCACATTTGTCATGATGATAAAACGTTTAGTCTTAAGTAAAAATAAAATGATATTCAACAAATAATTTAATACAAATTAACACAAATCAGTAGGTAATCATTGAGATTTTGATATGTTTTATTAATTTCTAAAAGTGTAAGGCGGCTCAAACTACAATTTTCTTCAGTATAAATTTATAAAAAATTACATATTAATAACCGATATTGAAACAACTGTCGAGTGTTTTTATAAGTGACATAGATATAAGAAGCATTTGCTATTGGATTTTTTTTTTTCATCTAATAGCATTCAAAATTTGAATATATATTGTTACATTTTTTATATATTTCGTAACGCGTATTGACTAGCAGCGTGGAACTTTGGCAACACCTTGGGCGAGGACTAAGATAAATTTCTGACGGCCGCCAGTGGCTGCCCCACACCGTCAATGACTGAAGGTAATTAGCTGAGAAAGGTGACATTAATTAATGGAGTGCCGCTGCTAAAGCGTTGTATATCCCCATAGTGCGGAGGGCTGTAATATCCCCAACCCTAATTTATAATACACCCACTTAATACGCCATAATTTACGAAAACCTGGCAAATAATTAATAAAGCTTAGCGTGCCACTTATAGAAGGGGTGACATAATATTTTAATAAATCGATTCTCGTCCCACTCCATTTATTTGTGAATTTTGCCATCTCGAAAAAAATAAATTAATTAATCTATTAAGAGTTGGTTCCTGAGAAACAATTTTTACTCATAAAAAATTCGCATTAAAAATATACAACACTTTATTTATTTTGATACAATCTCCCAGATAGAACAGATCCAATTGTAGGGCAGGGAAGAAAAAAATACAATTACAATAACAAGCAAACCACTAGAAACAACAGTTTAAGCTGTGTGTAAATACAGCTTAAAACACAAAAATACTACTCATAAAATATTAACTTCAATAATAAAAGAAAACAGTTCTAATATACAGGGTTAACTATGACTAACTACAAATATTTTAAGAGGGGATAGAAAAAAATAAGAATTAACAGAATTTTCTTTAAAAAAATTTCCAAACTTATTTATAAAGCGAAAAAAAAATTTTTCGATATTATATTAAATCCTTATTTAACGCCGCCAACGCGAGAATCAGAGTATGCAACCAGCAAGCTACCGTCATGCAACAGTCGGCCACAGTCGGCAGTCGGTCCAGTCGAGTCGGTTCGCTGTCATGTTATAATTTAATTCCTGTGTTTACGTTGTAGTTTTGTGTTTTTCTTCAGTTTTTAGTGCCTTATTTTAATTTAAAACGTTTTATAATAAATAAATAAAGGAATATGTGTCGGGTACAGATATTTTCCCACAATATAGTTCGCCGTTTTGTTTTTCTAGGTTATGGGACAAGACTGCCGCGGGTGTTAAACGTTTTCTGTTATCTATTAGAACCCCTTTCTTCGATTTTGTTATAATACATAGGCATTGTATCTAACAACTGTACCTACGGGAAGTGTGTTTATCGGTAGTAAGTGAAAATGTAGTTTTACCAGTTTGTAAACAAATAATGAAAAACGAATGTAAAATACTGGAGCTAACTGGATTAACTGTTACCTACCTATCAGGTATTATTACTAATAAGAATGTTTATTTTTGTCGTTTCTGCATTTAGAAATACTGCAAACGACCGCATGGTAATTGTTGACAGATGTAATGCCAACTATGTATCTAAACCATAAGCCATCTCAGTCTATACTCATCATAGGCGTCGACTTTCCGTAGGAAAAAAGGGTTTTGCCCCATTTTTTAAATATCGAGCTAAAATTCTGGAATAACTTTTTTATTGTCTTTTAGGGCTCCATGAGCACGTGGTTAAAATTTTTGTACTTAGTCATAGTTAACTCTGTATAGTGATGACTTTCCTAAAATATATTTTTTAACGTTAACAGAATAGAAAATATCAAAATCATGTTTATATGCCATAATTATGATACGTATTGTAGTCAGGTGAAAATTTTAAAAATAATGCCAAAATTCTTAAATTCAGTTCATCTGAGAGATATATTTTGTTCAAATCAGTATACAATAGCACATTATTCTGAATTTCTTGACAAATGTCATTAATAAACAATATAAAACACAGAGGTCCGTGAACCGAACCTTCTGGCACTCCTGACTTTGCTGAGACTTGAAAAGGTAAATCCACGATAATGTACATACATTGTTTTCTTAGAGACATAAGAACAGAAAAATTGAAGAAAAAATAAGAATTTTTTGTCTAATGAATTATATGCCTATTTTCTCTAGTTTTCGTAGATACAAAGTGATGTTACAAATTTTTTAAAATAGAATATTTTTATGAAATTTGATATTTCGGGGCTTTTCAGAAAGCTAAATATGCTAGTTTATTTATTTTTTGATATTTCATAGAGTGCGCCTGTTATGCTGTCCTTCACACAATAGATTTAATAATTTTGTATCTTGAAAAAGAAAATACATATTAGTTAACAGGTTGCTTAATGAAAGTTGTTTATTTTCACTTATTTTAGAAACACCGTCCATAAATACTGTATATTTTTGAATTTTTAACATCTTCATGTTTAAAATATACTGAATTTGTGTAATATTTACCAATGATGTGTTAAAAGTAAATTTAACACACCTCTGTGTTCTATATCCCTACTTCTGACTGGTTGAGCATAAATATGCAGCTGCAGCATATCAGCTGTTCCAACATACGTTCCTCGCCATGTTGGTCGTGTAGCGTTGTTGAATTCAGTTTCCTCAAATGGAGAACATTTTAATTTAAATTGAGGTTTGATCAAAGAAAATAGTAAGTACTAACTATAAGACATATTGCTGATAATTGTGATAAATCTAAAATTAATTAGGACTTTAACTCTTAAAAGTATTAGGAGTTGACTCTGACGTTTTAGATTACTCTGAATTTCGATTTTCTTGTAACTTTAAAGAAAATAATATGTTCAGATCACTACCAGTTAATTTTCGTAAACTCCTATTATATAGTGCCTAAATACATATTTGTTTAATGTTTGTTGATTCAGTGTTTATGATTTACTAGAACGTTATTAGTATTTAAGTCCCTTATTAGAATATATACTACTACTACTAATTTTGTTAAATATTTTGTTAGAAAACTTGATTGTTGTTCATTTGAACTGAATTATATATTTTTAATAAAATCATAAAAAGTAAAATATCATTTACTCATCTATCTTTTTAGTTTGTTCAATGATACAAATAACACTGAAATGTGTAAAAGTTTTACATACCATTTGTTAGATATATTAACACAGTGGATTGTGTTAAACCGTTAACACACTACATACAGAGATAAATGTGTAAAGATATATACACTCCTGTGTGGACCTCCTTCTTAACACAGTATTGTGTTCTTTTGTGTTAACATGTGTAATTATTTTTTACAGCGTATTCAAAGTAGGCGATTTCTTAAACTTTCTATTAAACGTGTATCATTTTCTAATTTATTATTGATATTATTCAAAGCTTTATCCCTAGCACGTTTTTTCTATCGACACACTTTACTGAAAACTTCGTGATGAATTAGTTTACGTCCGTACAAAATTGCTCTAATGCCATCTGAATGCGATGGTGATTCTTCGACATAATGCGGTTTGTTGGTGTCTATCAAGGCGTGAAAATTTTTGTATGGACGCGATGCGCCAGATGGTTATTGATAAAAGTTTTACAGGATACTGTGTTAAAATCGGTCTAAACAATAATGGTTTGTGTATATTTAACGCCTTAAAATTTATATAAAAAAAATTGTATTGTTGCCGAATATGGCGTGGAGGACAGAGACGGATTTTATTATATTGTTAGAGTTCAAGTCATACCAAGTTCTTTTGATATTAAACACGCTTTAATTATTCTAAAGTTTTTATAGTGCCTTTTCCCTTCTGTATACAGGGTGATGATAAAACTGGACTGAAAAAAAGAAGCTTGTTTGACCCAAATTTTCCTTTAACCAAAATGTCCTTTTAAAAAAATAACAGTTTTTGTTGTAAATAAAGTTCTCAAGATATTTAATCTTTTTCCTTCTTTATACAGGGTGACGATTATATATGTAGCCAAAGTAATATAGTGGAAATTAGAATTAAAAACAGCTTGTATGGGCAAATTTTCCTTTAATTGAAATATCCTTTTAAAAAAATAATAAAATAAATTATATTTTTAAGTTTTTATAGTCCTTATTTATACAGGGTCATGATAAAATATGTAGCCAAAGTAATACAGTGGATATTAGTGCTGAAAGAAAGCTTGTTTCAATCAAATTTTTTGTCAAAATTCAATTCTCAATTGTCAATTTTGTCAAAAAAGTTTGTTTGAGCTAACTAAAACTTCAAATTAAGGTAGATAACGAAGTCATATCAAAACGACAATAGACGTCATAACGCTACAAAATTTTCTTTCTTATAACCATACTATTGTTTTACAGATATTGAAGAAACTTTTCATTTCAAGCAACGAAACAATTCCTAAGATGGGTAAGGACACATTGACATGAACTTTCAGCGCGGGAAGATACAATATGATGTAGTTATATAGAGGACAAATTATCTACAGAAAATTAAAGAATATCGGCAACAAGGAAGAACATTTTATTACATGGATGAAACATGGGTCAACGAAAGACATATAGTAGTAGTAGTATATACAAGTGTGACAATATAATAATGTGACAAATGCTCGACAAGCAGCAATAGAAGGTTGGTTTACTTATTTAAGAATATCATCCGGAAAGGGTCAACATTTGATAGTGCCACATATAGGATGCCGGCGTTATGAACAATGATCCATACTACAGTCAAAGATGTGAAGCAATGCCACGGCAATCATGGAAGCAAGCAGAACTCCAAGAATGATTACGATCCCATTTGATGAAGACGAACTAAAACCCAACAATTTGCTCTGGATGAAATGGCATTGATTCTTGGAATAACAGTATTAAGACTACCCCCTTGTCATTGTGAATTAAGTTCAATAGAATTGATATGGGCGCAAGTAAAAGGAGAATAGGACATTTAAATTGGCCGATGTAGAAGTAATGTTTGAAAGAGCAGTTACAAAGGTAAGTGCGGAAGATTGACAAAAATGTATGTCACCTCGAAAAAGAACAAAAAATTCAGGATTTAGATCTCGACATCGATCATATCGATCCAATTGTAATCCATATTGGAAATAGTGATAGTAGTAGTAATAGTGGTGATGAAAGTGACTGCTGATGAAGGTTATACAATGAGGTATGTTATTTACATATTGAAAAGTTTTTGTTTAATTGTTGCTTTATTTTTACTTGAATAAGTAATTTTGTCAATATTTTCATTAATACGTGTTAAATTTTTTATATTTTATTATCTGTTAATTTCGGATATATGTATTTTAATTTCTGTTACTTAAATTTTGAATTTTTTTTCTGTGGGAAATAGAGTCTAAGTACTGACGAACCACCCACTAAAAAATGGTAACGCTTCATAAGCAGTATTTTAGGAGTGGTGTTAAAATTTGCTTATACTTAACTATATTTATTGCTACTGCTACTATCATTTGTAACCTTTCCAGAAAAGTAACACGTACGCCTATGCTTTAGAATACATACGTTATATTTGCAGGTCATTCAACTGTCCATAATTTTTAGATGGAGTGTATTTATATTAAAAACGGTGCATTTTTTCAGAAGCCAATCCTGTGGAAATTATCCTACGGTGACTATTCGAATTAAACAACAAAGGGGAACAGTTCAAGTCCTACTAAATACAATATAATTCTCGTTGATCCCATTAGAGGTGTGAGGATGTCCTTTCTTCCGGCGGAAGTGTCAATTAGTTGCCCCTAATTTGTGGTTTTTGTCGTAAAAACGGACGGTCACCGTTACACGTTCGACCCGTGCTAATATGCAAAATGTTTTCGTTTTTTTTTTATATTCCACTTCTATAGGGAGAGTCAAATTTAAATAGTTAAACTTGACTAGTAATTTGACAACCCAATGATGGTTTACCTGATTTCTTAACTAAAAATCTAAAATCGCAGTGGATACTCAATTCTTAGATGCTATCCTTTATGTATTCTTCTGCTGCAGATGCATTTTTCCATTACTCATGCATTTTAAGAGTCAAAAACTACTAAATAAATAAAATAAAAAATAAAAAATCTATTTTTCGTGTATTTTTTTGGGTTAAATTTCCCTGTATAAATAACTATTTACTAACAACAATTGTCATTAGCATCGACATTTAATTTTCATCTTTATAAAATTGTTCTTCAACTAATATTTTATACAGATCGTAAAGTAGAGAAGGTAAATTATAAATACCATCAAAATCTTATTTTTATATGAAGACTAGGTGACCCGGCAAACGTTGTTTTGCATTATGAATTATTTCTAGTGAATACTTTGGCAGTTAAATAAAAAATAACTAACTTATTGTAAGTGTGTGGAGATGTGGTATATGACTAAAAGAGGAATGGAGCATTGTGAACGATGACGGCCTATAAGAATAACAAAACACGAAACATTCATTTTTTGAATTATTTCGCGTGCCTGCAATTTTACTTGTTTGACGGCCCAAATTAGCCCCTTTACGTTTTGTTGGCATTGTTCACTGTACAAAAAAATAGCCATATAGTAAAATAATAGCCGTTGTTGGCAGGAGCTCGTGACACGTGTTGAGTACTTTTGAGGTTATGTAGATCACTTAATTAAATAATAATGAGAACTACACTTAAAATTAATAATTTTATTAATTATTGATAAAATAGGCAATAAATAATTATGGCCCAGCAAATTAATAATAAATTTACTTGATAATTACACTTAGAAGGTAAAATGATAATTGTAAACGTCACTATTACGCTCGATTCATACACAATAATAATGGTCAAAAACTGTGTAGGGAGTGAGAGAAGGCTTATTGTGAGAGAAGGCTTATTGTGAGAGAGACAGGAGACCGGCTTCGTTCTCATCCCTACTCCGTGCTGTTTACTGGGTGAGAAGTGACACCGGTAGATGCCTGGCGGGGATAACTGATCTAGTGATAATCGATCAGTTATCGACCAGGGTTAAAAATGATTAAATTACTAAAATAGTTATTAAAAAATAGGGGTTTGTGATAGAAGGATGAAAATTAAGGGTTGTATGTATTTTTTAATGCCACATCATAAAGAAAATAAAAATAAAAAATTTTGTCCAAAAAATAAAAAAAATTGTTTGGGGTGGACCACTCCTATCACTTAGGGGTATGGAAAATAGATTACGACCGATTCTCAGACATACCGAATATACATATAAAATTTCATAAAAATCGGTCAAGCCGTTTCCGAGGAGTATGGCGTCTAAAACTGTGACACGAGAACTTTATATAGTAGATAAAAAATAATAGTTTTCCTCAACCGTTTGGTAAGCAATTATTCTAATATGTGCTAAATGAGAGCATTGTGTTTTAATTGTCCGTATAATAATGATAGTTTCCTTGGATAAATGCAAATTGATAGTGAAATAATGGTTGTTGTATGTTAAATTACTCGAAAATAATTGTTATATTCCATGAATGTTTTATAATGGCACACAGAATTATATTTTTGAGTTAACGTGTTATTGAATATATTACCGGCTTCTAAGCTCTTCATTGGCTTCGGAGCCTGTGGTAATAACAATGAAATCAAGCCATCTCATGCACAAAATTGAGTATAAAAGGTATCGAATATTCAAGTTTATTTTTGAATTATTTTAATCCTAAAAAAAGTTGAAATTACAAATCCTTAAAAATGTTCTGTTAAAAGATCGCGCACATTATGCTTGCACGAACCTTCAAACGACTGTACACACTCTTCTCACACTCGTCCAGCACGGACCAGCAACTTTTTGTGCAGTTTTATGTGTAGCAGACTTTTTGAAGTTTTTAAGTAATAGTAGAGTGTAGCTTGAAAGAAGAAATTTTTATGTTATCGATGCTATATGAAGAGGAACAGGATCAATGAAATCAAGTCATCTCATACTCCGCGATGGAGGTGTGTTCGACAAGGGTACTTGGCTGTTCACACAGATACTGCTGGTCAGGGCATTAGTCCGCGGAGAAGTTGTTTCCTGCAGTATCATTTACAGATTTAATGGATCGTCGCCCAGGGTGAGAGGTCTGCGTTAAGTACCTGCTGCAGTGTAGGTCGCTTCCTGTAAGTCAAGCCGCTTAGGCCGAGCAGGAAGTAAGCAGACCACTTATATCTCACCTTTTCCTAACTTATTGCACAAACAGCTATTTGGCGACCCTCTGTTTTACTTTACTGTGACGCATGTCATTTCTAAAGAGACGTCATGTTCGAAGCGTTGCGGCCTTGGCAATCTAGATGGTAACGCGCTTTAGAGATAAGCGTGCGGTTTTTTATAATCAAGTAAGCGATGATTACTGTAAAGCGAAGCAACCGTCGCAGCTAAATTGTTGTTTATTTCAGTGTAGCTAAAAACCTAATCACCGTCGCATCAAATTACCCTGTTGCTCGCTCGGTAATGATTTAATAAAGTATTTTCCTGTTGGCAGTTTGATTAAAAAATGATGATTAAAGAAATAATTACACGAGCGTATTTTTCCGCGGAACAATGTTTCATAAAATAATAATTGCGTTATTATTAGCGGCCACATGAACGTCGCATGCGTCGTCGACAATTAAAGCAAACACACACGCTGGCGACGAATATAGAATTAAAAATGTTAGGTCTATCGGAAGCCGGTTAAATTTTTACATATGCATGTATAATAAACGAAGGGCCTAACGAATGCAAATGGGAATGGATGTAGTAATTATTTAAATGAAGAAGCGCACAATTATCCAACCACATTATCTTTGAATAATTTAAAAATAATAACATTTATATAATTGCCTTTACAATATAATACACACGGAATTAATTATCAGGTAACCTGAGTCATTAAAATTGTAATTAATTGGCTCGTTATTTAAATTTGTATCCTTTTTCTGTTTTAATGGTTTATGGCATTTTTAAACAAGAATTAATTTTAATAAACGTTAATATCGCCTTACGCTCTAACTAATTAGTTTGGTAATAGTACAATATTTTATTTTTAAATTATACGCCAGGCTATGCTTTAATTTTATTCAGTATTTCAAACGTCTTAATTACCTGGATTCGAAAAAAAAACATTACGCTTGCATTACAATCTCAAATTGAATCTTGATGGACAGCAACAGTTATTAGACAGCTGAGAATAGTTGTAAAAATGTGACAGAAAAAATATTGTTATGTCGCTATAGTTGAGTGCCAAAATTGTAGAGAGTGACTAATCGCCAGCTTGTAGACAAGCCCGACGGGCGAAGCATGCGGGGAGCAACATTTCATAGGCGTACTAAATTTGAATGCGATCAGATCTAAAAAATATACAAAAATAATTGCATTACATAACATCTATTATTTTTAGAGTAGAAATAGTGATATAACAGTTTTTACCAATTTCGAAGTGTTAGATAAGAAAAATAATAAGAATATTTCAAAATTTAAAGTTCTTATCTTGTATTATCAATTACCCAAGGTCGAAAATAATAGATTCACAGTACAGAGATGAGTACGGAAGATACGTGTGTTATGATCTAAGCGTGTGTGTGACCTAAGCGTGTCACTTGAGAAGAGTTAAAGCACACAAAATTATCAAAAATAAATTGACGTCGGCTGAACCTAGCACATTAACAATTTACTTTAAATGTGCCACCTGTGTCATCCTTTCTACAAATTAGAATGCCGTCCTTTTGGACGGCGATTGCCCACTACCACCCACTAACACCTACCTGATGACCACTCCCGCGATTATCACACTTAAGCCTTGTCCTCATGGGCGCAAAATTCACGGATTTTTGCACGAATTTTGCAACTTCTGTTTTAATTATTTATGGCGGAAAAATCACAACTTTTGAGAATTGCAATTTGCTAAACTGTCAAACACTACAACCATTATTGCCCCTTTCATTATTACGTGGTCTTAATAAATTTGTTACAAGGGTTACAAGTGAGCTTTGCTTAATAACCGTCGAATAGCGCTGCGTTGAAATGTCACATCTCCAACATTGGTTTTGTCCTTTAGATAAAACTGTCACAATTAGTCCTGCTGTGACGTTTAATGAGATGAGATGAGCAAATTTTGGAAAAGAGTGTCACAAGTCGAAATAATATCAATAAGAACCTAGTTTCTTTATGTGTATTTATATGCAAAACTGTCACATCTTTAAATAGATCAGTCATTCTCATAAGCTAAGTACCTTTTTTGTTTCCATTTCATAAAATAAACCGTAATATTTTGCGCAGTATTATAAATATTTTTATAATAATCTTTAAAATTGTATCATTTTAGTCTACTTTAATAAAATAATTTAGTTTATTAGAAATGTATTTCATTTTATTACCTAAACTCATGTTGAAAAACTTGTAAAAAAATATATGAAAGAGAGTCACAACTCGGAATTATTTAACAAAAATAACAATAACAAAGTGCCAAAATCCAAAGTAAACAAAAATGTTTATAAAAAATACTAAGAACTATCTACACAAACATTTTAACATGACTCAAACATAATATATTTATTTATTTTCCAATATTTAGAGTAAGATTATTTATAAAACTTTACCTAGCTCTCCTGAAAATTTACAATTTCTGAGTTATGACAGTCTTGTTCCAAACTGACGATTTCGATTTCATTTATACGGACTAAGTTTCATCTTGTAAGATATAGCAATAGAATTTTTTCTAGTAAACTCATTTTAAAAATACAATCTTCCTTGCGCGAGTTTCCATCACTTTTCGTTTCACAGTTGTACTTCCTTATCTTTTTTTTATTTGCACATATATGCTATTCACGTACAATGTTAATGAAATACATATTTCAACATCACTTACACTCATATTTTGATCTCGCGCTCTAAACTCTTCATACATGACATCATCCGATATTCCTTATTTCGATCAAATCACTAATAAAATTAATTACATTCATAATTAAATTAACAAAAAGATATATCCGAAATTTTTCCCGCCCGAACAATATACCCGCCCATGATAGCGCTGGAAATGAAACAGTTGGATCCGACCATTCGACGCAGCCAATCAAAAAGCAGCAGCGCAAGCTGTGTAATCGGGTATGCTCTCAGAGATACGCGGCGCACGATTTTGTAGGAAAAATATACGGGCTGCATGTACATTTCTTTGTGTTGACTGCTATAAATTGTGAGCAGGTTTATAATATTAGTCACTCTCTACAATTTTGGAAGTCGACTATAAGTATAAATAGGTACTATCTGCCATGCATCAGCTTGTATGAAATTACGTTGTATATGTCACATAACAATTTAAACTACCTAAAATATTTTTTTAAATTCTCATTGCATGAACCCATTTATACAGGGTGATTTAGAACTTATCTAAAAAAATTTGGGAATAGATGTGTCATGAAAAATTGAGTTAATATCGTAAAAAAATGTGTAAAATCCTTATAGTTTCCGAGAAAAAAATTATTGAAGTTCTAGGTTGAAAACCTTTACATCTTTGGGCTACTGTAGTCTCTAGCCAGTAGATTTCAAATATCCTATTACTTATCGTATTAATTTTTGTGGTGCAAGTATTTATATTAGTTTTACAACGGTGTTTAGTGAGTGCAAGTGCAGTGCAAACGCCGGCGTGACACGGGAATTTGCACCCGAATCGTGGAAGAGGTGGAGATGTACAACGTGTTCAAATATTAATACCAAGGGATTGAACGAGGAGGACCGGTACCATGGCTGCCAGGATCTCCAGGACTTTAAACCATTTGGATTTATTTTTGTGGGGATATTCAAAAAATGAAGTATATTGCACCGAAGTGGACACTATTGGCGATTTATGCAAACGTATCATTGATGCCAACAAGTTCAAAACGGACAAGAAGCAGAAACGTTTGTAGAAACTGGATAAGACGGACTAAAAATGTTGTGGCGACGTCAGGTATGTCAAACTATTTTACTAATTAAAACCACAAATTAATTCTATAAATAACAATATCGGCAAAAGCAGTTGAATTTGCTGTATAAAAATAGGTCTCGTAAAATGTAATTTATTTCTTTCCTTGGGAATTTCATTCAATTTTTTGTCCGGTCGCCGATTATACGCCTTATCAAGATTTACGGTGAACCAGTTTCCAGTACCGTGCGGAAGCGTATTTTTAAATCATTTTTTAACTGCTCTTTTTCCTGTACATTCAATTTTTTTTTAGATAAGTTCTGAATCCCCTGTATACAAAGTGGTTCGTAAGTAATGGTCCATGGAGATATACTAGAATTTTCACTTACGACCCAACTTGCCTTAATAAAATGTTGATAATAAAAAAGATACAGGGTGTCAAATTTGAAATTTAAAAAGCGGTTTTTTTTTAATAATTACACTGCCTTTAAACGTATAAACTTAACAGTTTGGAAATAGATGCTTTTGGATATAAGAAATTATAATCTGTCCTTTATTTCTAACGATTTTCCCAGAGGGCGCCACATCCGCCACATTCGTGACGTAAATGTGAAGGGAACTTTTGACCTCACGTTATCACGTTTTATATTCAAAAATCTTAAACCTATTGTTTTTGAGGAAGAAATATAATTCTTGGAAATTGTACATTTTTGAGAAAATAGCTTTTCAACAATCAGTTGAGTAGTTCATTGTATAATATTTTAACGTAACATAATTTTCAAAATTTATATTCACACGTATTATCACGCAATAGACCACAGTAGATGAGATCTGACATATTTTATGCATTTCAGAGATTGCTTCTTCTTATTTAAATGGAATCGAAATATCTATACAAGGATAACTACCACTAAGTACAAACATTTAACGGTCGCATCCCATGCTTTCAGCCACCATGCGAGCAGTTATAGAGGCGGCTATGGGACGTCTGGAAAGACCGCCATTATCCGAGGAACGGTTCCGACCGTACCACCGTAAGACCAACAGCAGAAGCCAGAGATATCGATAGCGGGTCTGCCCTACAGAGCCTAGCCTGAGCACAACAAGGGCTGGTCAGAATCCCTTACAGACAGCGACCAGTGAACGAGGTTACGGCGTAACAATCCGGAAATTCACTATATATCAAATAATAAAATGAAAGCCTAAAAACCACTATAGGTTATTCTTCTTTAAGTTCGGCATGTAACTGTAGCCACAAGATACAACTACATGTTGCATCACGTCTACTCAGGTTCTCTTCTGTTGGATAAGTCGTCCGTTGTTTCACCTACGATGTACTGAACTGAGGTGAACTAACAAGTCATATGTCTGGTCTGCCGCTGATAAATGCCTTTGGCACTTTGCTATAAGTTGTTCAGGTGTTTAAACATATTCATTTTATAGACATCTCTTTTATGTGACACACCTTGTATAAATAATTAAATACTACTCTAGAAAGGAATATGCAATAATAAGCATGAATACTAATTATGTACTCCCTTTTTTTCTTAATGCAGTGTTATTATTTACTTTTTTCAAAATTAAAGATATTATTTCAAATAATTTCAGTAATTCTTTCAAATCACTTAAAACTTCAAATAAGGAGAACATAACTTTGTTTTGAGATTTACAATTTTTGACTCAAGTGATTCATATTATCTAAATAAAACAAAAAAATTCTTTAAACAAACATAACTTTATCTCATTTATAGTATAGTATTTTTTTATTTTAATGAAGGGTGAGTCAGAAATAATGGGTCAACACTAAGCTGGAGATCCTGGACATCAAAATATGATGTTTGAGCTCAACATGTCTTATACGAATGTCGCTGGATAACAATCTGTCAAACATAATTTCGTAAAGAAATCGCAAATGTTATTTTTCGAAAAACTGGTCCCCCTTTTCGATCCTACGTGCGACGTCTATGAGTAAATTACCATGCTTTTGCAACCTAAATCGCTAGTGGAATGTGAATCATTACATACACATACAAGTCAAAATATTGAGATTTTTCCCATTTTTTTGAGAAAAAAGTCTAGATATTAAGAATAATTTCAATATATTGGAGTTTTCTAAAAATAAAAAGTATGTTTGACTCTAGGGTGCTTTTAAGTGACCGTTGTTTGATTTGTTGAAAGAGATCCAATATGCATATAATAAAATCGCGACATGAGCAAAACGAACGTGAACAGCGAAACCCGAGCCGGACGATCCCGTCGTAATACAATTTGGCTCGGCGGGCAGTAATTCTAGCCGGGATTATTTAACGAGCCGGTTAACAAACGACGGCAAACAATGGCCGGGAAACTTTTCAACGCCGACCGCAAGTATCGAGCGGTGAAAAGGGCTTCAACCACATCCTAGCGTGGCCGTGGCAGCATTTCGACCCGTTCGCCCGTAATTACTCCTAACAATGCAAATTAATAATAATAACGAGCCGAGCGGAGTAGTTTTAGTCCGGCGATGACTGACTGCAATTGTGGCGGCGCGGCCGGCCGGCCGTGAAGCTCACGCACCTGCCGTTCCGACGACGTATTAATTATCGGCGGATTGCCTCCGGCGCTCGACGCCCGTTTTTACGCAGGACGCCTGTTTTTACGCGTTTCTATGCTATGACTTTCAAAGCTCGAACAGTCCGCGTTTGAACAGTTTCAATTTCAATTCAAAGATCGAAAGAAAATTCCTAAAAGTACCTAATAATAAATACCTACTAATAAATGTCACAAAATACTTGTCATTACTTCCCAAGTAGCACACTAGTCTTATAATTCAAAATTATAAGACCAGAAATTTATATAAAATATATGTAACAGTTACATGACAGCAATTTCATCGTATTATTGTTCCATTTCAGACTTTTTTGTTAACAGCCGCTATTTTGCTATTTAAAGTACCTCTACCTTTTATAGAAATTATTTAAACTATTTTCAGAACGTTCTTGTGTCTGTACTTATACGTATTTTTGCTTCAGGAGGTCATTTTACTGTATAATATCTATAGTAGCAATCTACACGAGTGACTATAAAGCGTTATAAATCAATTTGGTAGTGGTCGCAAGAGAAATATTTGAGAAAATTTTTACAGCAAAAATAAAAGTATTTTATAGAAGCTTTTATTACTTTACGTCATTTATGCAGCACTTTAGTTTCAGAAAGCTGTTTAACAGTACAATTACAGCATTTGTTTTATAAATGCTGTATTAAAATATTTTTGCGCGACAATAAAGCAAAACTGCTTCTTAAAGGTAGTTAACATGAGCAAACGATTTTCTACAATACATAATAATGCTCTTATGATTCGCTTTTATATAACATTAAAGTATTTTAAATGCTTCCGTAACCAAACGGTTTTATTATTTTAGCGCCATGTTGATTCACTTAATTCCAATTGTTTTTCAGCGTCCATCTTGAAAAAAAATCACACAACAACTTTTCCGTGAAATTTTTCACGAAAATAACTTCCGTTTCTCATTAAAAATAAGAAGTGTATTATATGGAATGTAGGGACATTTTTTAGCAGCAAATGTGCATGTATTTAAATTTTTAGTTTTTTTTGTGAACGAAAATAGTATCTTTATTTTTTACTATGCAGACGCGTTATGACTTCTCGACCTACTTCATTCATTTGTCACAGTAAAATTTTATTCGTACCTGAAATTCAATTAGATATTTTTTGAGTTTATAAGTATAACATCCTATACATAATATAAAGATACTTATAACAGACATATCGTAAAATTCAAAGAAAGTATTAGCTTTATAATTGTGATGGGCTTGTAACTAAAGCAGAATTATTGTATATCGTTTTTATAAGACATTATCATGACATGCTTTATTGGAATCGAACAGTACACTTAAAAGTTAATAAATAATAATAATAATAATAATCAAATACTGTAGGTATATGATTAATATAATCCTTAAATTGCAATGATAGACTTATGCGGGAGAGCGGGCGGCTTATTATTATTAAGTAGACCACATTTGTACCCAGGAACGACTTCAGTATTGGAATGAGAGATATCTGTAACCCCTCATTAATTAGGTGGATGGTCAACCACCGACAAGTATCAATCTATCACATTGATCCAAGTCAGCGTTACCAACTGTACCATACCTCCCTGCGAGTATAGCTGATCTACGGCCATCTGGCAGCGAAAATTGAAGAACCACTCAACCACCGACTCGATATAATGAAATGAGACTCTTAGAATTTTAATTGTTTCCACAAACTCGTAAGTTTTAATTATTTATTTTATATGTAAATATTTCATGATACACCTAGTAAACATTGAGTTTTAATCTATTCTCTCTCTAGACCACAATTCAATATTGTTTAAAGTTTCAAGTTTATGCTTAGAGAAGTGCTTATTTTTACTAGCAGGCAATACTATAGCTACTTTTAGCAGCATATTCTCCGATTCTTTACATATACATTTTTACGATATACGTTTCTATAAGATTAGTTTGCATTAGGTCTATTCAAGCAAGGAATGGTTTCAAACTGTCAGAAATATTCGACCAGTAAAGTTATGAATTTGTTTTCAGTAAACATCATGCAAGAAGTAGTTGAACGAACATTTTTAACAGTTTGGCACCAGTCAGAATTCCTTGCTTGAACAGACCTATAATTTATTTTAGGACCCAATAACCTCTTCTACAAGCGTGATTTTTTTGACAGCGATCGTTGTTAAGTCTGTCTGCCGATAAACTTCAAGTCAAGTAAAAAGTGAAACTTTCAAAATTCGAACGTTTCGAACATGAACAGCTCAACTTTTGAACCAAAGCTCAATCATAACTTTGAAAGTAAAGCGAAAAATTATTTAATAATTTTGTTTCTTTATTTCACAGTTATATTATTTCCTTTTAGACGTCTTCCAAACACGAAATTTTTATTTAGCTACAAGTTTGTCAGGCATTCGCATCAATTTTTAAGGACGCCTGTTTTTCATGTGGTCTTTCACCTGAGCGATTTGTTTTCAGCTGCAATATGCTCTTTCCAAAGTATAACAAATTAAATTTAGACATAGTATTCTGAAATAGAATCGACTAATTCAAAATATCTATAAATAACACCTGAAAATAAATTTACGAGTATAACATTTTCAGACCCACAAAAATCGTAAAATAAATTGACAAATCTGTAGTTGGGACTAGTACCAAAATAGCTCTTCTAAATATTTCAACAAGTACAATGTTTAAATATTGAAAAATGTATCTTAAGCCAGTCTAAGCTCTGTCTCTAAGCTACAAAACAAACCGAGCTCTTTGAGATACTTAGAAGACGCATCATTTCAATCGTAAAGGAAAGAAAGCAATTTGAAAACAAAATAAAAGATTTGATGTAGTTATTGGGCATTCATGCGGACGGCGATTAAACGTATGTATAGCCGTAAAGCATCTTAATGGCATTCCTAGGCTTACCTACTGCCCATAAGCGGTAAATTGCTTGTGGAGCTCTCCGATTAAACCCTTAAATAGACGAACTCGTTTGATAGCTGAATAAGAAGTCTTTGTTGCTACCTCGTGTAAACATAAACGAGTAATAATGCACTTAATAACCTTTTATCTTTATATATTTATAACTTCAATTCATCGCTTCAGACACTGCTGTGCTCTTTGAAGTAGCTGTTGAAGTCTATATGGTATACTGGTAGGTATCATTAATATCCATCATTTTTTGAATACCCTGATATACAGAACTTATCCATTTTTTTATGCCTGACCAGAGGACGCTTACAAATACAATGTTGTAAAAAAAAAATCGAACAGGGCAATTTGAAAATTATTTAAAAATACAGTTCTGCACGACACTGGAAACTAATCCACTGTAAAGCCTGACCTTGCGCAAGGCAAAGCATGTCGGTGACCAGTACAGCGGTAAAATGTAATAAAAAATATTTAAAGAATTTACCAAGGAAAGAAATTGTATAACTCATATTTCATAGCAGCAAATGCAACTGATTTTGCCGGTATTATTATTAATTTGTGGTTTTAATTAATAGAATAATTTTACATATCCGATGTCACAACTACTGCTCAAAATTTTGTCCATTGACGTGTAAACACATTTGGGCCCATCTTCAACGAACTAACACATATGTTTTCGGTTCTTGTCCATTTTGATCACCTAAGTTATTGGCAGCAGCTATGATACGTTCGCGTAATTCATTACTAGTGTCCACTTAGGTACTATACACTTCACTTAAATATCTTCACAAAAGGAAGTTCTAAGGATTTAAGTCAGGAGATCGTAGCGTCCATGGTACCTGTCCTCCTTGTCCAATCCATCGTACCCCTCCGACTTTATATTTTGTCGAAAAGGGAGGGGGCACCATCGTGCAAGAACTACATTTGAAGTGGGAGAGCTAAGGGTACATCTTCCAGAAATCCAAGTAGATTATTTCGAAGAAATTCGAGATAATCAACTCCATCCATTCGATTTGGAATGAATCAAGTGATCATCGACAATCCTGCTCAATCGTATGTGGATTTTCAAAATCCCAAGTAAGACTACTTGTATGAATATTATAGATCCCATTCCGTGTAAAAATATATTAATCTGTAACTAACAGGTCAGCTGTAAATATGGGATTTTGAACATTTTGTTGCAGCAACCATTAACAAAATTTAATTCGTAAGGAATAGTCCCTTGGTATTAATGCTTGGACACGCTGCGCATGGTATGGATATAATTGAGCCTCGTGTATGATACGCCACACTGTTGAATTGGACATTCCTTGTACTTATTGAGCGATTCACCTGGTACTTATTAGAGGATTCTTTTCAATAATCTCTAAAGTGTTGGACCCTTGGACCTCCATCTATTCCATGATTTTGTTGAAAATTGCTTGTATTACGCCTGCGTTGCGCTACGGTAGTAAAAGTAGCTGCATTAGGCACATGTTTACGGGAAACCATTCTGCGTACAGACGAGAAGTTGCCAAAACATTTTGTCTTACTTCACCATAAATTAAAACGATATCCATCAACTCCGAGTTGACACGTAAGCTATTTTTTACACTTGCTGTTAATGTTAATAAGTAAAAGTAATTCGCCTGACTTTGTTAAGGTCTATTTACACACATCAGTGCCGTATCAGTTCTGTATCAGTATCAGTGAAATATAAAAAATCATTGCTTAGATTTTAAATTGGCGTGTTCATACACATCCGTCACAGTGCCGTATCAGTGCTGTCAGTGCTGCTTCAGTGTCCGTTCAGTGGCTTTTAAATACGCCGGCGACGATATTTTTGTAATTCTTCTGACGAAATGACCAGATTTTTTTATTGTTTCGAATGAATGAAAACCTTATCAAGTTGGTACGAAATTTTGATCAGTTGCATGATAAATATATTCAGATCACTTTATTTGATCGTTTACTAACTCTTTTTTACGGACTACGGACGGATATGTGTAAACTGGCATCAGTGATCGACCACAAATAACACTGATACTGAACTGACACTGAACTAATACGTCACTGATGTGTGTAAATGGACCTTTACCCGTCGTAAAGCCTTCTGGTTTTTGCATTCCCTAATCTAGTAATTGTTCGATAACTTGAAATGATTTGTATTATTATTATTCTTCGATATTAGGCACAGTGAAATAAGACTTCTTTATTTCACAAGTGAAATGGATCAGTTAAACAAGTATGATGTTCTCTGAAACCTGATTGATGAACGGATAATAATTGATAAATAGGATTAATACTGATATATCTCACCTATTGTGGCTGAATTAAATATACCTGGTCTTTCGCTAGTAATATTTAGCTAGATTATGTTAAATTTAGTCATCAAAATATTTAACACTAAAAGTTTGCATTATATATTGCACTAAATTGCAAAAAATTGTTTGTTTTTAACTCGACCAAATATCGAATATTAAGTTGAAAATAATAACAACTGTGTAACGTCAGCTGTGACGTAAGACGTCTGAATTCTTGACGCGAGTATAGTTATTACTGAACTTAGTGTTGTCTAATCGAATACATATATAAAATTCTCGTGTCACAGTTTTAGACGCCATATTACTCGGAAACGGCTTGACCGATTTTTATTAAATTTTATATGTATATTCGGTAGGTCTGAGAATCGGTCGTAATCTATTTTTTATACCCCTAAGTGATAAGGGTGGTCCACACCAAACAATTTTTTTTTATTTTTTGGACAAAATTTTTTATTTTTATTTTTTTATGATGTGGCATTAAAAAATACATACAAACCTTAATTTTCATCCTTCTATCACAAACCCCTATTTTTTAATAACCATTTTAGTAATTTAATAATTTTTAACCCTGGTCGATAACTGATCGATTATCACTAGATCATTTTTCCCCGCCCAGCATCTACCGGTGTCACTTCTTACACAGTAAACAGTACGGAGTAGGGATGAGAACAAAGCCGGTCTCCTGTCTCTCTCACACAATAAGCCTTCTCTCACTCCCTACAGAGTTTTCGACCATTATTATTGTGTATGAATCGAGCGTAGTACTGACGTTTACAATTATCATTTTACCTTCTCAGTGTAATTCTCAAGTAAATTTATTATTAATTTGCTGGGCCATAATTATTTATTTCCTATTTTATCAATAATTAATAAAATTATTAATTTTAAATGTAGTTCTCATTATTAGTTAATTAAGTGATCTACATAACCTCAAAAGTATGCAACACGTGTCACGAGTTTCCGCCAACAACGGCTATTATTTTACTATATGGCTATTTATTTGTACAGTGAACAATGCCGACAAGACATAAAGGGGCTAATTTGGGCCGTCAAACAAAATTGCAGGCACGCAAAATAATTCAAAAAATGAATGTTTCGTGTTTTGTTATTCTTATAGGCCGTCATCATTCACAGTGTTCCATTTCTCTTTTAGTCATATACCACATCTCCACACTTAAAGTTATTTTTTATTTAACTGCCAAAATATGTACTAGAAATAATTCATATGCAAAACAACGTTTGCCAGGTCACCTAGTATATCTATAGAATTGTAGGAAAATTGATTTGAATTGATGTAAGATCTTCGCAAACAAAATAGAAAACAATTTATATATCTAAATACAAAACCTTTTAGCACTAAAAAGAGTTAATGTAAGCATCTTTACCCTAACTGGATGAAACTGATATCCATCTAGTGAAAACACGACAATGTTCTCTAATTCAACAATGTAAGAATCCGCCCTGTGGAGCGTTAGTAATCAGGTCCTTCGTTTCCATCGACCCGTGAAATTTAATTTAAAATTAATTGTATGAGTTATTGAAAAATTATGGTCGGGAAGTTACAGTGCGGTTTAATTCCGACCATTTGGCTGTCGTTAAGCCCTTGAGGCGACCGCAGGGGTCCCTCCAACGGAAACAAATGCTATAATGCCGTGTTGAATATGCATGTATGTGTATAAGTTGTTGATTGTAATTAATAACGCGAGGTGTTAGCGGCAGTGGCGACTCGTGACGCAACGCGATTTTTAACAGTGCTTCCAATGAAGCGCTACCGAATTACTTTACGTTGTAATTAAGTTTCAATTGTTTTAAATGTAATGATCGATTCAACAGATGGCGCGACCTGGAGGAACAGGAACACGCGTTGCTTGATATAACTTGTTTCATAGTGAAACTATTTTGAATATACTGGGCGTTTTGCCTACCATGAAAGCCTCTACAGGATAGTTACCTATTTGTGTAATTTAATATACAAAATTTACAATTTTTTTTAAAGTACTTTAAATCTTAACGCTATGTGGAAAAGTAATTAAGAAAAGTTATTTGTAACCATAATTACAGTTTGATGAAAATATCAATTGTCGTTTTCAACACTTCCAAACTTATAACTCAACATATGTGCCAGATATTTAGAAAATGATCTCTAATGAATGCTAACTTTATATTTCTCATTTAACTTCTTCCAAATTAGAGTTATTAGAGTGCCAACACGGAGTCTAACAGGGTCAAACGCGCGGGTGGTTGGCTTTCACAGCTGTGTATTACGGAACGCCGTAATAGTCGGTACGGCGTCGATACATTCCTTTTATACGTTTGCTGTAAATTGTATGTGCGTATTTAAATAACTATTTATAAGTAGTAACAAAATATATATTAACAACTATTATTTGAGGGGAGAAGTGAATGAAGTGAAGTAACATACCAAAGGAAAGAATAAATAGACGAGTATTATTTCAAATGTGGTTTGACATTGATCTGAAGGTTATAGGGACATATATACATATTAAACGAAATATCCTGTTTTGACTGTGTGTGAACGCATTATAAATTCTTCCGACAAAATTAAAGTGACAAGACATTTGAAGAGCCAGCATTGAAGACTCTGTATTTTTCTATGAACAGACGCCTTTCTTACAAGCAATATTCTATTAAACAAATTAGAGAACTCCAAGTTATGTACGTTTTTAGAAAAAATATAGGGAACGAAAAATCCCTCATAAAACTTACGTTCACGTTAAGATATGTCAATAGGGTTTACAACAATGTACTGACATCATACGCGAAGACATTGCGTTTATTTCATTATAGATGAAGCTACTGATGCCTGTGGGCGTTTAATAGCCATTTTTTAAATTGATCCGTTAAAAAGTAAAACTGCCAGTGACAGCCACCTACTGGCTTCTAAGGTGTTGGACAAAACCAAATATGAAACTATTAGGTTTGTTCCAACCACACCAAGAATCGATTCCGAACCGTCCAGAACCATTCAGACAGTTCAGTTGTTACTGTACTTTCAGCGAATACGATGTAAGACGGAGTTGGTCAAACATTTCTGACAGTTCTGAATCAGTTCTCAACGGTGGTTCGAACAGACCCATTATAAATGTTGTTACTGACTGTCTTCATTATATATGACTTGATCAAGATGCTTCAGATAATTCTAAGTGATGCAGCCGCGTACATATTAATAGCAGGACAGATTTTTATCTCAAAAATTATACATTTTACATATGTTGCTCACACACTTTATCAACTGTCAAAATGTTTTCATTAAGACGCCTATAAGAAGGAACATTTTTACTACCTCCCGAACTAGATGGGGGTACTTGGTTAGAAGACGTAGCATATTATGATAAACATTTCGATGGCATGAAAGATATTATTTGTAGATTTAATCCTAATGACAGCAGCGCCACACACACACACACACTGCAGGACTTACTGAAGGACCAAAATAATTGGAATCACATAGACTATCCTTAAATGAACAAAGTGAACGTGAAATTTTAACAGAAAATCTTACTTTTTAATCAAGGATCAGACATACCATATAATGTACATAGATTGGAGTTGAAAGATTAGGAAATAATGCATACAAAAATGATTTCATGTTAATTGGATCTATGCGTCAACATCCCTACTGGCTCAGCATTGTCTATTCCGTCAACAACATCGTCCATTTTTTCCCTAGATTCTTAATGGTAAAAGAAAATTGCACTATTAAATCAATGTTAAGAACAGAAAGAATGGTTTAGCCCTAACAGAAAGCCGTTAAAAAATAATCGTCTATTGCTTCTGAGAAATGTAAATATCACTTATTGCCAATAACGTTATTGGATAGTTATTCCACATCAGTTTTATTTTCCTGATGTTAGGAAATCAGATTTCCATTTCGTCCGGTATTCTATCTGGCAATTTTTTCAAACCGTTTCTAAAATAAGCCAACAAAAATTGTAGCATTCGTTTAAAATCCGTCGCCCATTTAACAGCGCTGCGCATGGACGTCAACTATTCGCCATTGGCACTTTTGCGTGTGATTGAATTTGAAGGTGTCCTTTTAACAACGATACATCATCAGCACTTTGTGTACCTGCACCGCACCAAAATGTAACCAATGCCACTTTTTTCTCATTTCTATTGAAACAACCATAGCCATTTCTTGAAACGAAAATTTTTTTTATTACTGCACGTGAGATGAGCTACAGTCTTTCATATCAGCCCTTCAATTGGAACATCAATAAAAACATCAACGTGCTGACGGGAGCAGTTGCTGCTAAATGGGCTACGGCTTCTACGTTTGGCAACATGTTAATAACAAATAATCATTGTTATATATTTACTGTGGTTTTAGAAGAAACATATAAATATAATAAATGATAAACATTCAATAAAAACTAAAGAGCACTTAACTGGAACAATATTATATTGAATACCAGTTTTTTCTGTCATAACCATGTCGGTTAGTTTGTTCTATTACAAGTTATAACTAACTGTAACAGCTTCTAACGATAGATAGGATAATGGAGTTTTTCTCGCTATTACATAATTGAAACACCAGTAACAGAGGAATTCCCAATATTAAAATCATATTATCCTTGTAAAAGAGTGATGTGTCCATTAGATGTTACGCTTGAATGACTTTATAAAATTAAAATTCTAATAAATTTGGTAATATCTATAAAACACAGTCTGTCGGTACTATTACTACAAAAGTTATTGAAACTGAGACTCGGCAGAGAAATAAGCAATAATCAATGAACTATGTGAATATTATTACTACAGTTCCAATGTACAGCTGTGGATAATAAAAAGTTTTCAACCCCCTCCAAAACTGTGCCTGCCATGGAATTTTATTTATATAAAAAGGAAATGGTCACATTCCAATATGTTATTAAATGTATAGATCTTCAAAATATAAACTTCACCTTATAAAAAAAATAAATATATACAATTAAAAACACCTCAAAGCAATAACATGCATGTGTGTACATGTCACACCATACACCTGTACATTATACACAGTGAGTATTACACACATACATACAACCATACATACATACCTATAAATAGACATATAATCTTAAATAGAACAAAAAGAGGTTAAAAAACAAAAAGAATAATAAAACGGTACAGTATACAAAACAAAACAGCAGTATGAATTAACATAGAAATATTTGCATGATTAATAACACAAGTATACAGCATCTTAAAAAAAAACAATAATTTATATCACAACAATCACACATAACATTGAATCTTACACATAAAATACACTGGAGACTTTAAAGGCTTGTTTTGGTTTCAAGAGAGAAAAAAAAACAAGCGATAATAAGTTGAAAATTGAACTGGTTAACTATTAAATAAACTAATAAAGTTACTAATAAAGTTATAATATCAATTCAGGCTTCTTTCTATGAATAACGATCGTTATCCTCATATGTGCTACCTTAAACAAACACAGTGGCTGGAGGGTGACACGCCATATAACTGGCTGCTTCAAGTCAAATCAATGCTTCTTAACATCGACTGTGCTGATGTTTTTGATAATTTATCTTATACCCGCCTCATGAAACGTATTCGTACTATTTTACTTAGTTATAAGGAAATGCTCTACCAAAAAGATTTAGCTGCTGTTATGGCCTCTACTGCACCCATATTGTATAAAAATTTTAAACTTACAAGGCACACCGCAGATTATTTACAATTTCATATACATATCTCAATCATCAGGATTATATCCCAACTCCGGCTTTGCAATAAATTTTGCATGAAATTTACTGTCAATGCTGTATCTTATTCCATCAATCCTTCCGTGATGTGTACACTTTGTAATAAATATAAACTGGAAAATATTGAGCATATATTCTTAGAATGTCCCATGTACGCGAGTTTAAAACCACCTGAATTGAGAAATTTAACCTCCAATTCTCTTATTTCTCTGCTGGATAACCTAACGCCTGGGAGTGCAAAGTTATTGTTCAATTTTGTTGTGGGTTTCTTGAAACTCCGTTCATTTGTTTTGCATGAGTAGGATTTATTTAAGAATTAGAGTGCATCTGTTTTTTTTTCCTGCTTACTTTGTAATTTTTTTTTTTGTACTATCACAAATGTATTTTGGCATTTGTTTTTTTTTATTTTCTGTACTTTAGGTAATCTTTTTTTTTTGTAAGACATTTATTTGAGTAGGTATGTAGGTATGTGTTTTATTTATGTTGTTAATGTATGTGTGTTTAATTTCGGCAGCATATATGTTTTTTTCTATTTTTTGCTTGTCTTATAACGAGCAATGCAGAACCTCTTCCTGTAAATTTAATTATTTTGAAGGAATAAAGGATTATTATTAAAAAAAAAAAAAAAAAGTTATAATATCAATTCAAGTCTTTATTTTTTTTTCTCTTCACAAATTAACTATCTTTGCCCAAAAATTGTTCTTTTTTTTAGTTTTACTTAGTTTAGTTAAAGGTCCATAGGAAGAGCACCATTAGGTGAATTTATGGTTCTTTTTTACCAATTATTGTAAATAATAAATAATGTGAGTAACATTATTATATGTGAATATATGTTACAGTTGAAAACTATAGGACTAATCATTTTCCTAGCCTGTGTTTGTATCAGACTCATATGATCAACACAACTCAATTGACAGTCAAAAGAAACTCCAAGATCTTTAATTTTTTCACTTATTCCAAACTCTTATCATTTATTTTATACGTATACTCAACATAATGTATCTTTCTAGTAAAGTGACCACTTTACATTTAGCGATATTTAATTATAATCGGTTTTCCCTTGACCATTTATCAATGTTAGTGAGATCATCCTGCAAACTGAAACAGTACGAAGTATCGCAAATTTTCTTGAACATTTTTATATCATTTGCAAAATGCTGTTGGGATTTAAATCCATTGAATTCAACAAGGTAAGTTCTATTATTAATATAGGAAACAAATAGCTTTGAATACCCACTGACCATTCTTGTCTAAAGATACAATAATTTAATACGTAACAAATTATTTTAATTATTCATTTAATTTCTTCAATTTAGGCTATAATTGATGAGGTCCCATTATCGTGATATCTTATATCTCCGAAAAAGCTCGTCCAATTAAACGATACGATATAAGGATCAAGCGAACAAAATTTCCAGTTGCCACTTAAGGAAACCTTATTTACACTATCATCCGCAATCTTTTAAATCCGATTAACGTGAACTGATGCCGTTATTTGTAGATTAACGTTGGTCAATATGTGTTTAATCGTTTTAAATATTGGTTGAAAGTGGTGTGATTTAGAGTAAACGGTACAAGTTATCAGAAGTTACAGAATTTAGTTAAAAAATTGTTAACTTTTACTAATACAAATTATGACAATCAGATAATGAAAGAAAAAAAATGAATAGAATATTTTTTAACTGAGGTACCTAGATTAAGCCAGTAGAGCAAGTGGATAATAATATTAATTGTATCAAGAAAAGACTTTTATATAGCTAACAAAGTTAATTTTAATTGTTCAGCCGTTGTTTTTCCGTTTTATAATCGATGATAAATTTTTTAAAAACATTTACGCTCTATAAAGCCCTAATGGTGAAATTTTTTTAAAAACATTGGCGTTCGCTTACGTCTGAACGGTGTATATTTGCATATAGGTCAATTAGGACAATTCGCTGTATTTTAATTATGCATTTCAGGAACACCCTGCATCATTCATGTTTACATCTTCAATGATTCTTCAGAAATTAATTAAAAACTGTTTCACTTCTAGTTACATATTGAACAATCCTTGACATGACTTTATCTGTCAAATCAGACAGGAGACTTGTTCCTAATAGGTGGCAAATAAAACATGTTAAATTGTCTAGCATCAATTCTGGAAACAAGAAAGCCTAACATTCATAAGATGGCACTGCAGTCAATGACATTATGTAAACAAATTAAATCAGCCTTTTTACGTCAATTTTCCAAGGTTTCAAGGCCAAATCTATTAAGCATTCCTAATTGAGGGAACACAACACAAAGATATTCTCCATCAGCTTTAAAACTTATATATTTTAAGAATTTACGCTGAACATTTTCGACACCATTCACATGTAAAGTCCTTGAAGCTACATAATGCAGATGGCTATTAAAGAATAATTTTCTGTTAAATATCACACCTAAGTCACAGAAGGTATAAGATATCAGGTCTAGAAAGCGTATGTTGTTCAATGGAATAGTCAAAAGAAATCAGCTGTTTCTTTGTTGAAAAATACAGTACATGACACATACTAATACTATTCAGTGACAAATTGTTTATCCTGCACCATTCAGAAAATCTGTTTACATCAGACAGGGCAGAGTTAATTTATTAATGATGTCATTAATGAATAGGCTAAATAATAAAGGTCCCAAATTAGACCCTTGAGGGACCTTCGAGGTGGCTCGTACTTCAGCAGACTTGCAACCGCGGGAAACAACATGTAGACCTCTACTGGAAAGATAAGCTCTTATAAGATCTAATAAGTTGTGAGAGAAACTAAAATAATTATCTAATTTATTCAAGAGTATTGTGTGAATTTTGTCAAATGCCTATGTCAGGTCAGTGTAAATCACGCCAACTTGAAATCCATCATTAATGGAATGGTTTAAAAACTGTGTAATATGTGCGGTTTTTTATAAGAATACAAATTCTATTCCCGCAAGGAACACCGTAATCTCGCTAATTGGTGTAAGTTCCCCAATCTGACAGGCACAATCAGCCCGTCAAACACATGTTCCCCACTTTTTCCAAACCGATCCGTATCTGCGACCGGCTGCTATTTAAATAAATAAACGAATCTATTGCCTTGCGCCTCTTCATAAACTGTATAATGATTTGCTGGCACATGGAGTCTTCAATACCTACTTGATTCTTCAGAGATTGTATAAACCAGTCGGTGCGTGCAGGTATATTAAAGAAATTAGAGGTTGTTTATGTCAGTCTTATTGTTTTATTAACCTTTTTTAAGTCTTTGAATTTACACACAAATTATGCAATCCAGTAGCAAATCGAAAACAAGAATTTTGCAATAGTTGTAATTTTTTTGTATTTTTTTACTATCACGCTCTAATAATGCAGGACCATAAACACAATCAGCATATGACAGCTTTGAAAATGTAGTGCCTCATAAAGTTTGAACCTTGTTTTAGCATATAAACTTTGGCTTTGAGAAAACATATTTGTAAGCATGTTATAACATGTTTTTTACAGGTAATTAACGTATTTAGTAAACCTCAAATCCAAGTTTTTACAACAATCAACTATAGACAACGCCTGGCCAGTCAAACAGATATTCATTCTATTGCGAATTATATCTCTTTTTACCTTGATTTAAAAAGCATCATTGCAGATTTATTGCCATTCAGTTCTAAATTATGAGCAAGTAATATGAGCAAATAGTTCAGATCAGAATTGATCAATTGTTCAACCACTGGTCAAAGGGGAAATAATAATACACCTGCGTGGCATCAGCATAATGTTATAAACTGATTTATGAATATTTGAAAATAAGAAATCTAAACTGAAAACTTTGTAGGGATGGTACTTGCTTTTGTGAAGATATCTACCCAATGTGCTTTTACTCACACCTAAATTACCTGCAAAGGCTCTCATAGTGGAATGCAGGTTTTCATGAAGGATCAAATAGGCTTGTAACTGCACATTTTCAGTTAGTATACTTGGTCGACCAGATCTGGGCAGATCTTTAACGTGACCATGGTTTCGAAACTTTGCTTTAGTTCGGCTTACAGTGGATTGATTTGTTGGTGAACAATTCAAATGTGTTTCATTAAACAAAACACAAACTTCCTCATGAGTTTGAATTCACCATACCCGATCATCATGAGAATTTATCCGTTCAATTTCACTTAGATTCATGTTTTTACAAAATTTTTTTTGAAAAATACTTAATACTTTAAGAAATAACCAGTTAAAATGTTTATCTGATGTTTATGTTAATCTGTTTAAAATTGATTGCCTATAAAAAATGCACGAGCCCGTCCTATCAGACAGATACAATTAAAAAAGCATCAAAGAAATTGACAAAAACTTTGGTATTTATAAATAATTTGGGTATTGTTGCCCATCCTGTAACACAATTAGAAGCAATTTGTGATACATATTTGGGAACAGCTCAGCTAGGGTAATCCAGAAATTGGAAAAAATGCGATGTTCCATTTAAAAAAAAATGTGATGACGTCATTACTTGAAGGTAGACCACCCTGTATATTAAAATAATGAATTTGTGCGTGACGTCAGGGACGCACTTTATAGATAGATTTAGATTAGATTTATTTGGGAGTTAACAATTTAAGAAGTTTAGTGGAATTGGATATTTAATCCAAAGCTTAATATGTAATGACGTTAATAAGTGTCTACCGCCTGTACTGCAGGTTATAATCCTATTGAGTGTACATTCCTCATGTCATATATATGTTCCATCTTCACTTTGCATAAAAGCACCTTGCAAATGATCTGCTACATGATTGATAAGAGTGATAAGAAAACAAATTAACTATGATTAATAATTTTATAGGGGCTACTTCCTCGATTAAATTAATTGCGTGTTCTTTACACTTAATAATATGTAAATCGAAAGATAATGGGTTGCTGCTACCGTAAGCAAACATTAATATGATCGAGTTGTCTTCCAAGGGTACATGAAAGCTTCATCCGTTCGACGCTCCATGCCTACTTTCAAAATCTGCTGAGTTACTGGACTATGAAGAAGTATTTTTACCCACATCAATAGCTTGATGTGTTAAGCTAATTTTTTATGACTCAGCTTTCGCATCGCATTATTTGGAAACACTCCCACAATTATGGTAATTTCGTTTTTGTTAATTTTTGGTAATTGTTTAGATGTAATATGGAAATCAGTGCTCTCTTTTGAATTAAATCGCTCGAGCGTAGCTGTTCGAGATAATGTTCCATTACAGCTATGTTTTTTACGACATAACACTAGCGGAATTAAGGTTATTTCCTAATTGGACTGTTTAGCGTGTTTGTAATGGCTTCGATCTTTTGGAATAATTATTTTGACACATCGAGGTGAGGACAGACATAAAAAGCAACAGAGAAGATAACGGTACCAAGTCAAATATTAGTAAACATGATATGGATGTGGTCGTTGGAACTTTGCAATAAATTACATTTTAGTCGAAACGTTGGTTTCATTTTATGAATTGATATGAAAGATATTTTACAGATATAATAACAGTAGTTGATGGCTGGCTAACAAGTTGAATCATTAACGAGATTTTATTATTATTTACTGTTGCTTTATATGGTGTTATGCTTATTATAATAGATCTGTTTGCTGGCCATAAACAAGCTCATAAATGCATCAGAACTATATTTCAATAAACTTCAAGGCAAACGAGATGCCGTAGACATTCAGTGTTTGCTTGAAAACGAATTTATGGATTTCAGTGGAACAGGAATTTGTTTGTCTGCAGTCAAATATTAATCGCATACTATTCTAGAGATGACATAAATATCACTTTGGTGATCATATTTGATAACTAACCATATAATTATTGATGTCTAGTTTTTTGGGTATTATTTTATATGTAGTTAAATTTATGCATGTATATTGGAATCAACATGTAAGCACTATAGAAAAAAAAATATAAGGCGCATTTTAAAAGTAAACAGCCATCGGTTATAAAAAACAAATGACTCTCATAGCCATGTCGTTCTAAATACTTCATGATATCGTGATATCATGGAACAAACTTTGCATAACATTCCGCCGCCTGAGATTGTAGCCAGTTTTGTTGTTTTCAACCTTTCAATATCCTTAAATGCTGAGGTGCAGGAAAAGGTTGTAGTCACTTGTTAAGGCTATAGGGTGGACGATCATAAATCTTCAATTTAAATTGTAGGCAACAAATGAAACTAAACAATTCCTGATATCACCGATCGCCATCGCTAATTTTGAATAGTTCGATACTGATTAAGCATCTACCATCTCCTGTTATACTCCAAGAGCTAATTTAATTCAGCCATTTGAGGAAACTGTTGAAAATTTAATTACAAACTTAACTGCAATTCCAGACGGTGAAGTTCTATGCAAACAGATTGTAAAATCGTGTTCTACGATATTAAAAATATTTGAAACGACTTGGTGACTGTGTAGAAAAATAACATAACTATACAGGGCATTAACGGCAAGTCTGGTCAAACTTTATCAACATATTCTATCGATGAAAATAATTGGGTTTGTTGTATTCAAAGATAAATAAGGAAGTTACAGGGTGATATATTTTTTTTGTTTTGAACTTACGTCATAGAATGTTGCTAGAGACTGTAGTTAAAATTGTCACTTACTTGGTTTGTATATTGTTGTAATTAGTACATTGAGAAAAGACAAAATTTAGAGCAACAGTTTCCTTAATGTCAACTTTTTGATTGTTGAAGAAAGTCAACCCATATGAGTAATAAATATGTTAAGGTTTTATGTCAGATATTTGGACTTTTTTTAAATCCTAACATTTTTTATTGTTGTTGCAAGAACATTCTTCTTGAAATAAAACAAAGATGATTAAAATAAAATTACATTGACTATTTGAATTAACAAAAAAAAAATATATAAAAATTGTTGACGAATTACTGCTTAACCTTTTCGAACGTTAGTAACAATATGATGTTTATATAGAACAGGTTTGTAATTGGTGTTTGAAATTTTTACTTCAGTTAATAGAATCAACATCGCGGATTGAATACATATTTAGGTTTTTCTAACTAATACTTTTACGTCAAACTAACAAAATAATGCAATATTGAATTAACAAATATTTGTTGACAATTTTAGAAGGTTTAGTGAAGTCGTTTTTTGCTTCGCTAGATATAACCGTGAAAAACTGTTAATCTAACAGTTTTTGACTAAATTTAACAGCTTTTTTTCTCGATGTAACATACACATATTGTTTGTGTCGGTGAAGTTTGGCTTAGGAAAACACCCTGCATAACGTATATAGACCCATGTATATACTTTTCGTTTTCTCATTTGTCTTTTTTTATAACCCATCGACCCTTGGTTTTGAAATGATTCTTGAACATTTTTTTTAGTTGCCTGCTGAATGGCGTTCTGCTTTTACTGTTGTTTGTTGAAGTCTTTCATTTAAGCAGTGTTGATAAATTCCAATCAAATTTGAAACTGCGGCAGCTGTCTCATAAGAAGTTGATTTAATAACAAATAAGAAGGTTCCGTTGACACGACATGGACATTTAATTTAATGGTTTGTTATCAATTATAGTCACGGCAATGTGCAATAGGGTCATTGACCGTTTTCTTACTTTAAGGTGAAGAAATTTGAAGTAGTAACCTTTGTATTTGCTCAATTGATACTCTAGAAGCTGCTATAATTCGTTTAAAAAAAGCATGCGTTCATATTTCATACGCTGTTGGCGCGTGTTATAGATATGTTTCAACATTTCGAATGCAATGTACCACTTTCCTAAGCAGATGTTTTTATCGCCCGATTTAGACAATCTTTATGGGATTTTCTTCACAATTTGTATTAGAAACTACTGCAGTGTATTACATTATCGATTATGTAACAAAAGATTTAAAAATTGAATAGCTGGACGAGATGCTACTGTTGAACTTGCTCATTTAACCGCCACTCAAGTGACATTACAGTAATCTTCATCTACATAACCTAACTTTATGAAATAAGTGAAACAGTTCCTACTTTAGTATCTTATAATTTGTAATGATACACATTACTAACCAGAAGTACGTGAATATGCTGATTTATAGAGAATCCTGTTAAAATTAATGAGCAGCTTGTATGTATGCACAGCGTTTTCCTACCAGGTTCATAGAAAATTTTTTATATAGGTAAGTCGTTCTTGGGCGCAAATGCGGCCTTGTTAAAAATAATATGCCGCCCCTTTTCCCTCACAAGTCTTTGTCTTCTGGCTAATCCTTGTGATTAGAATGGGGAGTAGAGATATTATTATTATATACGGAAAGTTCAAGATTTACAACCTCAGTATTTCGAAGAATTGTGCAATGCTGTAAATAGTTCTTATAACAGCATAATCTCGATGAAACATTTCCCGCCTTATTCTTGAGTATATTACCGATTCTTTGTGTTACAAAAAGATACCTTAATTAAACTTACCTTTATTTTTGCTTCATTTACTCATTAGAGGGCGTCAAAGTTCAAACAACTTGTATGCACTGTAAGAGGTTATTATTCTTATCTACTTATTTTCACAATGCAAATGTAAATAATTGTAAACAACTACAGCATTATGGTAAGGTGAATCCTATTTGAAGAGGCACATTTTCTAGAATCGTGGGAACTTCAATTGCAATAAAAATCAATATCTTTGCTCTGTATCATCATAAAAATATGAACCTACTTTACAATTCTACAAGTGACCCTGCTTTTGAACTTATCTAATATTACGTAGGTTTTCATTCGACCAAGTATTTTTTCGATTTGGAATATAAATTAGAATCATCTTTTGTAGCTAAGAATGCTCAGTGAATTGCTGGATATCCAGTCAAAATTTTCAGGATCATTTTGCATTAATTCCACGTGTATTTTTTTAGAAATCCCCTTTCACTTTTAAGTAGTAGCGAATTTTAAAGCTTTATGGTATACCAGACTTCCAAAATTGTAGAGAGTGACTAATCGCTTAGCTTGTTGACAAGCGCGACGGTCGAAGCGTGCGAGGAGCAACATTTCATAGGCGTACTAAATTTGAAGACGATTAGATATAAAAAATATACAAAAATGACAAAAATAATTGCATTACATAACACAGAGATAAGTACGGAAGGTACGGGTGGTATGATTAATTTACTTTAAATGTGCCCCTGTTCTTATGGACGACGATTGCCCACTACCACCCACTTACACCTACTTGATGCGCACTCCGCAGATATCACACTTAAGCCTTGTCCTCATGGACGCGAAATTCAGGGATTTTTGCACGAATTTTGCAAATTCTGTTTTAATTATTTATGGCGGGAAAATCACAACTATCAACATCACTTACACTCATATTTTGACCTCGCGCACTACACTCTTCATACATGTCATCATCCGATATTCCTCATTTCGATCAAATCACTAATAAAATTAATTACATTCATAATTAAATTAATGAAAAGATATACCCGAAATTTTGCCCGCCCGAACGATATACCCGCCCATGATAGCGCTGGAAATGAAACAGTTGGATCCGACAATTCGTCGCAGCCAATGAAATGCCAGCAGCGCATGCATACTAACTGCAGCACATGCGTACCAACTGCAGCGCATGCGTAGCAGAAGCTGTGTAATTGGGTATACTCTCAGAGATATGCGGCACACGATTTTGTTATAAAATTATAAGGGCTGCATGTATATTTCTTTGTGTTGACTGCTATAAATTGTGAGCAGGTTTATAACATTAGTCACTCTCCACAATTTTGGAAGTCTGGTATAGTAAAGAAACATTTTTAAAAGTGTCCAGCGGGGAAATTGCATGAATGTTATATCGATTTGAAATGTATTACAGGGTAATCTTTCAAACACATGGAAAACCAGAACATGTGTTTGTAACATTAATAAATTGCCATATAATGTAAACAAAACGACGTGACCAAAAACGCGATATCATTGGTGTGACGTTACTCGCCATTCCGGGCGGTTTGTTTCCGTGGATGCAGGTGCAGGTTACGATGTTAGTGAAGTAAACAGAAGTTTGTTTCTTGAATTTTTATGGCATTTGTGAGTCATATATACGTAGTGTACATATTGTGTAGGTAACGCCAAGTAATGAATAATGATATTTGATGACATTTATTAATTTTTTTAAATTAGTTTAATATATTTTCATTGCTATTTACTATTCATTTCATTTATTATATTATGTTTTCAGAAAAAACAGGTAATTTAATATAGAAGTTAGATAGCAAAATTATATAAATCCCTCAAATAACATTCTATATCACGTAAATCGGAATGAAGCGCTGAATACAATAAAGGAGAAAAAATCTAAGTTTGCTTTACCATTGATTTTCTAAACGCCTTGTATACATTCTAGTAGCTTTAATTAACTCTTTACAACTGTATATTTTATTTTATTTTTTCGATAAACTTAAACCTATACCTGTATTTCCAATTAAACTTACATTAAAATGGTCTTCACAACCAAACAATGTTGCAATGCTTCCTTTCGTCGCGCTTCATCACACTATACTACATTTTTCTTTTAATTTTTTTGGCACGGTGAAATATTTTTTGTTATGTGCTGTACTTGTACATAATGCCATAATACAATACTTTTTCCATTTTCTCGATAAAATGCACTTTCTATGCCCATTTTACGAATCTATTTTGCAACTTTATTCAATACCAATGTCTATGTAACACAATAACACCTAATAATATCACAAATGACAGATTAACTCTTCTAAACGTATGAACTGCGTTGTCCAAAAGCATCGATACAGATAGGAACTAAAGCACAATGGTGTATTTAGGTATACACGTGCGAACGGCGTCTGACGTCACAGGTCTATGCTGTGCCAGCGATCGTTTTGTAGAAACGTTGCCGGACTAAATTTTTAAATGTTATGAGTTGCTAGTTACCTTTAGTTTACTGTAGAGGAAATCATTGCCTGGTGAGATGTCAGTAGATTTGTATAGAAAAACAGTTTTTTACATACTGCCAACATTTCCGCCTATATTGGGCCTTCTTCAGGGCTCTACAAGTATAAAATTACTGTAGTTTACAAAAGTTGTATAATATATAATTGTAACTTGTAGATCTCTGAAGAAGGTCCAATATAGGCCGAAATGTTGATATCAATTTTTAAATACCGCTCGATTAAAATAATACATTTTTTTTCTGGACGTAATTGGAAAAATCATAGAATTTACCCATTTGATTTGGGTTTGTTAACGGGGCAATAAAAAAATCAAATTTTGGTAATAAAAACTTAAAGTCCTTTATTCTATATTTTCTAATTTTAACATGAATAAACATACTCATCGAGCCAAATAAACAGAAGGAAATAAAAACCATGTACAACATACGTCTCTTATTACAGTATAATACAGGCCCCTAGGGGCGGATCATCGTGGAGCGTTGATAAAATTTACATAAAGCCCGCATTTACGACACTTGTCTAATTACAAAAATCGTCCGTACTCATCTATACATCTCTTATGAGTCTACACAACACTTAAAAGCGCAAAATAAATTAACAAGTCCAGCTATAGTACAAGTTATATCACAATATCGGAACTGCTTCGGAGTCTCTTCAGACGTGGATCGTGTCTTCGTCCTCAGAAGGCGACCGTCTCCCTCCCGTACCCGGTGAGCCGGGGTCCAGAGGAGTGTCGGGGCTGGGGGACCTCGGCGAAGGTCCGTCGGGTGGGGTTTGGCTGGAGTAGTAACTGGATAGCGTGCTCAGGGAACTGCTGGCTGCCAGGGAACCTAAATGTGCGCTAGGTCCTGGAATACCCAGCCCCATACCTGGAGGATATAGTCGGTAAGGGAGCGGTTTCTGTAAGGTGGCAGCTGCAGCTGCGGCAGCCTGTCTGTAGTAGATGTCCGCCGCACTTGGTGCGGCTGTCGGTCCAGCTGTTTGTGGAGGGTACCAGCAACCGTAAGCTGGGGCTCCGTATAGCCTTTGGAAGGCCGCGTAGTTACCAGCTTCGGCTAGGAGTTCCAGGCCCACGGCTGTTTGGCGTTTCCATTTCGTCCTGAAACAAAAGAGGCGTTGTGATATTATTGTTGTGACATTTCTACATGGTGTGTTACAAAATTCATATGTTTGCTGCAAATGATTGATCGTGTTTTTTTAGGTGACATGGTAGCAAGCGGATGTGGTGCTTTTGAATGATTTGCATAGGTAAACAACAACCTGAATTTGTTTAATATTTTTTTTATGAATAGTCTACAGTGATTTGCATTCACTAGAAGCAGGGTTTAGTGACATATTACTGAGGTAGGCATAACTTTCGTAGAACAGGGGAACAAAGAGTAAAGTCACGATATATATTTTCTTTGTATGTTTTCGTTGTACGTTTTATCTCGCCCTATTAGCTGGATAAAATGGTGAAAGGTAATTAGAAGTAACTAGAAATAGAAACTATCATTTCAGAAAAATCTGAAGTCTACGCTATTGGCAGTATACACACATATAGATCAACTATCGAAAGATGTAACTAGCATATTTTATACAAATCGTTTCAAATTAATTACATTTCATCTAGATCTTCCACATAATCGTTATTTTCTTCTATATCATTGATCGATCGAGGATTCAGAGTTACTGGTTATAATCAAACATTATTTTTCTAACGTATTTTTGATTTGATCGTTCTCTTTTTGCTTTTAGCTCTCCTTCTTTCGGTTTTATCCTCTTCATTTTTCCCAATTTCTCTATCCTCCCTTGTGTTTCCAAAGAGAGTTTTTGTCACATACAATGACAGTATCCTCTTCTATTTTTTTTCTTTATGTCTATGCAAAAATAAGAAAGGAAGGTGCACTGATAACCTCAGAAAAAATTATTACCAAAAGTAAAACGTTAGAATCTTTGCTGAGAACAAAGCGTATGTAACCAATGCTACTGCCGAAAGTCTTATATTGGTTCAAAAGTGAATAATTTTGCACTGTGTGAACTTTAATTCTAAAACCACCTGGCAAAAATAGACTCATTACGACAAGTATGGAGCTCAAAATTAGTAATTTACTAATTTCAATATGGCGGCCTGACCATACAGGATGATTCAGAACTTATTTAAAAAATCATGAAATCGTGTAGATCATAAAGGTTCATCCTAAAAGCCATTATACTTTTGAGAGAATGAGTCGGTAGACTATCAATAGTAATTGTGGAAGTCATGAATGATTAGATCGTGTCATATATAATCGGGCTAAAATGTTAAGGCGACGGAACTATTTCTTGAGATTACGGCGAACTGAGACCGTCAGGAGTATTCTGAGAAGCACCTTCTTGATTATAATCATCGGCGGACCTAACGATCTTAACGAAACCCACATAGGACATATTAAAATGATTCACCGAGTCGAGTCTCTTAATAACAAAGAACGGCCGCGTATAATACTATTTTCAATGACACATCTTTTACACGTAAATAACAATTATATAAATATTATAGTCGGGATTAAATCGGTTTCAACACGCGTTCCCGATATTAAGAATTCCTACGATCGCCTCTAGCCATTAAAAACAGTTTAACATTTTATAAGGCTTTATTGCGAGAATATATGAATGAATTTACATTGTAAAGCAACCTGATTTTCAACATAACTGAAATAGTTAAGAGTCTCGTTAATTGTTTCGGCGGGGCCAGATGAAGAAATACGGTCGAAATTTATAGGCCCGTAAAATTATCGAAACCTCGCGAGGTGTATCCTAATTTATTGGATAGTTAATAATTTATTGATCGATGTATTGTGCAAGGAAGTGAAATTTTTATTGATTTTTTTTCGAGGATTTCATGGAGGGACATATGATTGAGATATGTACTGCTGCAATGGTTTGCTTTAGTATGTCGCACAGTATTCAACCCTCGGCATACTAAAATATGTCCGTAAAATTTTAAAGAAATGACTTGTATTTATTTACTTTTATTATATTTTTAATGAAACTGAAGGAATTTCGAGTGGAGTTGAGAATATTTCAATTACGTCAGCTTTAACCAACTACACTATTTTATGTAAACAAAAAAGCGCTCAATAGAAGTGTTGTATCATTACAGTCTTGAAACATTGAAAGAACGTATAGATTTCGGGCCCTAACTCTTTTCCAACAAAAAACTATTAATTTTAAACGAATTAAAAGGATTTTAACTTCGTAATACGGTGTGACTGTCTCGTTTACTTAGCTAACAAAGCATAGCGACAACTGTGAAATTTTTTTCTAGACGGTATTTATTTTTGACGCCAAAACTTAATTTTCCGAACTAATCCCGAGTTCAAATAATGACTCAGCGGATATCGGTATTAGTTTCAAACAAGAATAGTAATTTGTAAAAGTGGTTTTTAATTTTCTTAAATCAATAACTAGAAAAAAAGTACGGGTTCGGAAAGTGCTGTTTCATCCCGCTAAAGTGTCTCTCGCAACTGCCAAATTACTTTGTTTTTGAAAATGTGCCGATGGCAACGTGGTCATTACTTTAATTGGAGATCTTAGGGGTCGGAGTAGGTGGTGGACCCTTCTAACAATCTGAAAACAGGTAAAATAGGGATAAGTCAAACCTACAAAAAAACGAAGTAATACCTACTCAATCATTGCCGAGATGTGATAAGATAAATTGTGATGCAAATTAAATTGCTGAAACAAAATGTTTTTAAATCTTGTATCCTATTTTTGCTAAAAAATTTTGTAATATTTTTAGAGAGAATTTAGAAATTTTTTCGACTCTTGTGTTTTTTTATGTAAAATGTTTAGTTCACACTAAATTTACAAAATGCACAGGGTATTGTCTATACCCGAGTTTCAAGAAAGGTGAGAGTTGCAGGGGGCAATATTCCATAGGCGTACCACTTGAGAAGGGTTCTGTATTTTGTAAATTTACTAGAAAATTAAATATTTTACATAAAAAACAAAAAAGACAAACATTTTTCTAATTCAATAGCTTATCTAAAATTTGTAAGAAATTTGCTGTACCTCTGCAGAATTTTTTAGCAGAAAGTATTATACAATATAGCAAAGATATTTAGAAGTAAGTAATATTAATAAAAATGTTTAATTTAAATGATCTAAAACCTTACTAAAAAACCAGCGACCAATTTTCTAGTTGGTAAAGATGTTTAGAAGTAGGTACTGTTAGTAAAAAACCCAACGACTTCTCAAAATACTTTGGGTAGGTACCACTTATCGCAAGCATAACCTGGCGTATTGTAATAAAATTCTAATATTGACCAGACGCATCACGTCTAATGAAGCATTTGTGCGACAAATGTTTGATGTATCGACCAGTGGTCGAGCGGTTTAAGGCGTCAGTACTTGAATCCTGTTTGCCACCCACCGCAGGTTCGAATCCTGCGGCCGGTAGGCCATAGATCAGCTATATTTGTTGAGATGATTGGCAGCCTCTCTGCGGGTATGGTAGGGTGGAAGAACGTTGGCTTGGACCAGGTTTCCCTCACTCCTGCACTAAATGGTGGTTAGGGCCTACCAACGTAAGTCGTTCCAGGATGCAAATGCGCCCTACTTAATATGCCACTCCTTGTCCCGCAGTTGTTTCCCGACTTCTGAGCTAATCCTCGAGATGAGAATAAGGAGTAGAGATATTATTATTATTAAAAAATCAACCCTACTATGAGATAATAATAATAATATATCTACCCCTCATTCTAATCACAGGGATTAGCCCAGAAGTCGGAGACTTGTGCGGGAGAGGGGGCGGCATATTATTATTAAGCAGGCCGCATTTGCGCCCAGGAACGACTTACGTTGGTAGGCCCTAACCAGTATTCAGTGCAGGAATGAGGGAAACCTGGAAAACCTCATTAATTAGGGGGGTAGTCCAATATCAACCGGTATCAATCTCTCACATTGACCCAAGCCAACATTCTTTCACCCTACCATACCCGCAGAGAGGGCACCAAACCTCTCCACGAATATAGCTTATATACAGCCTACCGGCAGCTGGACTCGAACCAACACCGATCTAGTCACCTCGATTCAAGTACTGACGCCTTAAACCGCGCGACCACTGACCGATAAACTGAAAAACCTAAACACCTGCATATAATTTAGTAAAAATATCTAGAAACCGGTGGTTCTCAGAATATCACCCTGTACACCGACAATTCCCCATCAAAATTATGATTAATCGTCCACCGAGGAAAACAAGAAGCGATGGCATCTTTCGGATTTAGGCAGTTCCACCCGACAAAATACCCGAGTGCCCTCCGCCATCCCCTCGCTTTTCACCCTCTTCGGAAAGTTGATTAAATACGAGCGGCTCGACACGCCCACCCTATTACGCAGTGACTGTCACTTTCCACGCTAATCTCCTTATAATAATACCCCAAATTCGGTCTGTTTGCTAACGTGCGTAGCGGCTCCGACGGTACACCACTTTTTACTTTTGTTCTAGCTAGACGGAAACGTCCGCTTCACGGCTATGTGGAAGAGAAGATGCTTCAATACACTGCATATTTTAGTGTACGAGCTGGGGGTTATTACTAAAATGTGAAAATCGGGTTCGAACTACATACAGAGCGTCTACTTTTATTTGTGTACATATCCGTAAAAACTTTATTCTTCAAAATAATCAAAAATTTTTTTAAATTTTAAATGACATTGAAAACCGCTTCCTCTGAGCCTACCACAATTTTTAAGATGGCGATCCAAGACCTGCTATGATATCGACAATGTCAAAAGTGATTAACCTGTCTATGAATTTAAACATGATAACGACCTACTTAATTAATAACGAAATTTTACCCTTTATGCAATTTCGATTAGATTTCGTATATGTAATAGTAATCACATCAAAAAATATATAAGAAAACGATTACATAAAGGGTAAAATTTTGTTATGAATTAAGTAGGTCGTTATCATGTTTAAATTGATTGACAGGTTAGTCACTTTTGACATTGTCGATATTTAATTTCGAATAATTTTAATTTATTGATATAATAAATTTTATAGTTAGATATTTGATTCAACTTAAAGGAGGCCACCTGAAGAAGCAATGCTAAAAATGCAGAAATAGGTCAGATTGAATTCAGTCAGGTTGAACTTTCGAGTTCCCACAGTTTCAAAAGTGAACTTAGATATTTATAGAATGTTTTCATTAAACCAGGTTAGTAAAATTAGCTAGATTAATTTTTAGATAATTATTGAATAGAGCTTTGTCTGTGAAATTGTTCTTAGCGTACCTAGATGTTTCGTATCATCAGAGAGCATACATATGACTTCATTGATAGGAATTATAGGAGATTTGATATATATTAGTTTAAAATACCTTTCTCATACAGTAAAAAAATGTTACAAAAGTTAATAATAAAGAATATATGGGTAGATATTGTGGATGTAATTCAACGCTGATCGGGGATTTAGTTCACAGAGTAGTTAGTTTCACACAATATTGTTAATACCTAAAAATATATAAAAAAATACATAAAATATATTTAAATATTAACGTCGTCGCTAAGTCCGGATCTGAGACCTGCGAATGAAGTGAGGGTTTTAGTGATAAGGTTGAATAAGTTGTAATATTTTTCAATAAATTTATATAAAACCAGTCCAATAATTTTTCGATTAGATTTCGTATATGTAATAGTAATCACGTGAAAAAATAATTTTGATAACAAGATTCAAAATACCTTCATCTTTCTATTCCGGTTAAATAACCATACAACCTCTTCAAATAGAATCAAGCATTAAAGAAAATGACTCTACGGCTCCTAAAAACTGAACACGTGGATATTCGGAATCGAGAGAGCTCACTGAGCACCATCGATCGAATTACCGCTAATAAATATCGAATTCGCCGATATTATATGTAATTTAATTTTTCATTGTTATAATAACGGGCAGAAACACCCATAATTTGAGCGCTCATGCGAAAGAATACCCCGACCCTCAATCAATAAGGCCTCTATTAAACCGAACAGACCATAAATCGAGCACACAGTCGAAGAACTTATTGTGGTGGCAGGTATTCTATCAGGTACTAACTACACTTAATACAAATTGAATGGGTTTTACTACACCGCATTTTTTACGGTCCGGAAAAGAGTCCCCAAGAGTTAATTACACCAGACCGCAACGGAACATCTTGTAAATGTAAAATTCGGTAGCCGGTCTACGTGGAAGAGCACGCAACGCTGTTATAGTCTTTCCAAAGTCAGTTGGTGTACCATGAAACAGATCGGCAGGGGAAGTCATTTGGATTTATGGGCGTGCACTTATAGATTTAAGGGAAAACAAATATTTGAAATATTTTTTAATATACTGACAAAAATTATTAGTGACATTGCATGGTCGATTGTTGGTTATTTATTGCATAGGCCAATATTGTGAAATAACATACTAGAATATAATGTTACTACTTATGAGTATGCATTTTTTAATAAACCGTGCTTTTGTATAAATGAAATGTAATTTTACAATATCATGTAGTTTTAGAATGAATGATGTAATTTTACATGAAAGATGTAAATGCACTGTATTCATATGAAGATTCTGTACTACAGTATGAATTTTGTATTTTCTACATTAATGTATGATGTGAACAACGTGCAAATTTACAATCATTTTTATCAGTGTACAACTGTTATTTTATAAATAGGGTATGTATTTTATTTTCATACTGTATGGTACCTGATGGTCATGATAATAATGGATAATAAGTTCATATGTCGAATTCTTAAATAAATCATAAAGCAATGGGCAATAGGTGCCAAGTTTTTGAAAAAATGTCAATAATCAAATACAAGGAAAGGCGTTGAATGATTAAAATAAAATTTGCTATATGAAAATATATTGGTAAAAAAATAAATGATACTGCAGGAAACAACTACTCCGCGGGCTAATGCCCCGACCGGCATTGAATTACACCTGCAGTATCTGTGTGAACAGCCAAGAACCCGTGTCGGCCACTCCACCAGACATAGACCGGTTTCGGGCTTGTTAGCCCTCATCAGTATGCCATAGGTGAGATGACCGACAATTGAACTGGCTGTTCCTTCATATGTAGGTTCACATATAAATCGAATGCAGGTGAGATGTAACTGGTCTGCTACTTCCTGCTCGGCCTAAGCGGCTTGACTTGCAGGAAGCGACCTACATTGTCCTAGGTACTTAACCGGAGACCTCTCGCCCTGGGCGATGCGTCATTAAATCTATAAATGATACTGCAGGAAACAACTACTCTAATGTTGGAAGAGACATAATTTACTTAAAAAAGTCTTAGCTTTTTAGAAGTTTTTGCGGAATCACCACTGAGGATGCCGATAATGAAGAGCGGCGAAATGTTTGGAAGCGATCAGTTATAGAGGCGGGACCTCGTAGAAGACCACCATTATTCGAGGAACGGTTCTGACCGTAGCAGTCATAAACCAACAAAACGAGCAGAAATCAATATATGGGCGAGCCGAGGGATAACAGGTCCACCCCCACAGAGCCTAGCCCGAGAACAACAAGAGCACGTCAAAAATCCCATCTAAGATTAGGGATGTGCACTTTAATTCTGTTACTGGCAGCAACCAGTTTCTTAGATCATAACGACCCGAAAAACTACTATACAGACTGTCCCGAAATGAATGCAACGTAGAGTGAGAGTAGATTTCTAGCGACAAAATAATGCAAGGTAGCTAAACTTACCTTAGGTCAAAAATTGTTGCATGTCACAATTAACATTTTATTTAGACGTCACTTGTACAGGACCTTGTTTACGGCACATCGTGCCACTTTCAAATGACACGATTTCCCTACCTTTTTTATCTGAAAAAGGTATATCTGATCTGATATCTGAAGATATATCTGAAAAGATATCTAATAAAGGTATATAAAAGGTATAGGTAGGTATATAAGGTTGAAGTTACTAGAAGTTACCGTTTTCGAAACAATCCAATTTGAAATATTCAATGCACCAAGTAACAAACTGTTTTGGTTTCAGGTAAAGTGCCTTTTCCATTTAAAAATTCTTTGCGCTTTGATGAAATCATTGTTGAAAATCTAAAGACGGGTTTCCTTAAATCTTCGAATCTTCTTGAAATTCTGTAAATTGCCATAATTTACCATTTTGAGTAACCTTTTCGGGTAACACTTTACTGTGTTCTCAGCGGAAAAGGCACTTTACTTGAAATTACTTGGTTTTTACTTGCTGCACTGAATATTTCAAATAGGATTATCTCGAAAAGCTACTCCTAACGACTTCAACAAGGTATACCTTTTTTACATGAAAAAGGTAGAAGAATCGATTGTTCTAATAGTCAGATATATATACTAAGCAGCAAAAAAGCTCTGCCATTTAAAAGAAGCATGATTTGCCATACGTGGCGCCCTCTACTAGTGACGTCAAAATTATTAACAAATTTGAATTTCTCACTCCTTAAAGACCCCCGATCTCCAAAATATATGCAAATATTTGGATATTTTAAAAAGTTATTTGCAAATATTGGAAATAAAATTTTAACCACCAAGGTAAGGTACGTTTGGCTACATCGCATTATTTTGTCGTCAGAATCTACTCATGTTCTATGTTTCATTAATTTCGGGACATTCTGTATAGCAGTTTTCCGGGTTGTTATAACTTAAGTAACTGATCGCTCAGATTTTTTGACCTGTCCTTGATGTTCTTGGGCTAGGCTCTGCGGAGGCGAACTCGCTATCGGTATCCCTGGGACCGCCCATATACTGATTTTGGATATTTTTGTTCCTCGAGACGTTCCGTAGCCGCGTCTGTAATTAGTCACATCCCATGCTTCCAAACGCAAAAGCTTCTAAAAAACTAAGACTTCTTAAAGTAAATTCTGTCTTTTCCAACACTGGATTCATTTCGGAACATCACAGTTTGCCAATTGACTCGGGACATACTATAATGCAGGCGGGCCGTTGCACCCCATCGGGCACCCCTCCGCCCCCCGCCCCGCTCGAAATAAATTACGCTTCTAAGTGCGCGCCCATAAATCAAAACTCTGCCCTAATGATTTTATAGTTCCCATTCGGAATGCAAATTTTATATCACTCCATTGCAGTCGTAAAGATTTGTCATGCTAAGTTCTGGTAAAACGCTTCAATAGCTTTTAATGGTCTGCGGCTGTGTTGGTTTCGGTGTTTGTTCAGCGGCAGCGACTGTCTACGGACCGAAAGGGATCGGCGCGGCAAAAAATTCGCTTTGGGAGCGATGCGTGCGATTTGAAAATGTCAATTTTTCAGGTTTTTTAGTCGCGAGTAGCGGTCGCGTTCGCAAACATCGTTCGATCCGGTTTGCATTTTTGCTGAAAAAGTAACATTTCTTTCAGGAAGTGACGAGAAATGTTTTTTGAAATATTTGCTATAAAAAAACACGGCACTGTGTTTGTACGTTGGAAATGTTTAAGGTCGCCGTAAAATGATCAAATTTGTGTTGTTTTTAGGTATAATAATATAGAACACAAGTAATATGAAAAATAAAATTTAAATTTTATTTTCACTTATAATTGCACAGGAGGTTTTTATTTTACCGGGTAAATTTGGGTTGTTTAATGAGAAGCATTAAGCATTTAATAAATGATAATCAACATGGCTTTTTTCGGGGTAGATCTATTATTACTAATTTAATGCCTTTTTTACAAACGACTCTTGAAGCTATGGACAATAAAATGCAGGTGGACGCTGTGTATATCGACTTCTCAAAAGCGTTTGACAAAGTACATTTGTGTAATTTTGACACGTTTGACATCTATACCAATGCGTTGTGCTGAGCATTTAGTCCATTTGGAAATTTCATTAATTCCAATCAAATCGGCACATTTTTACCAGCCTTTAGAATTTTTCTTCTTCCAAAAGGGGTTTGGTGTAAGAAATAGTATGTCCAATGTATAGAAGTGCCTCGTTTTTCCATCAACTTTTTAAATAAGCGTACTGGGCAAATATCTTCCTCTCAAATATTAGGCGTAATCCATTTGCTGTCACATAATTTATTGTCATCGTCTTGTTTCGTTTATTTTCGTTTCGTATTTTCAATTTCAGATACGAAATAGGTGGTTTTGCAGTAAACTGCTCCTCCTCCGCGCTAAGCTAATTCAAACGTCAAAATGTGGTATAATTTCTTTTGAAGTGCTTCCGGTTCATTTTTGTCATATAATCTGGCCATTGCAAATATTTCACATTTATTAAAGGCTGATGTTCTGTGTCGGTCACATTTTCGCATATTAATAGCTCAATCTTGCAATATTACATTAAATTTCTCGATGGAAGTATCTGGCTCAAATTTACATCTTTTCGCATCGCAAAAAGTACAAAATTGTCGCCATATTGATGATTGAGTCATAACAATATTAGCAGGCACACCGGTATTTACTTTGACTAATTGCGTTGTTCGTAAACTCAGCGAATTGACTGATTGTTAGTGTTTAGTAATTCAATACGTGGTTGACAAAAATGTCAAAACTATTTATTTTGGCAACGGACACCGCGTTAATTGATTAAAAAATGAATAAGTGAAATAACTACTAGTGCATTTATCGTTGTAAAAGTTGCAGGTAACTTTCGCCGCTGTCAAAGTGACAGTTACATTTTGGCATGTGGGCTTTTTTATATATAAATTAAACTGTCATCGGTATTAGTATTAATGTAATATGGGCTCGGTGTATCTCATTGAAAAAGTTTTTCCGATATGCGATTCATTTCATGCGCTGAATAAAAATACCGAATATATGGCTTTAAAATAGAAATATACAGCAAAGTAAACTAAATTTAAGAAAGTCCATATGCTATCTGATATTTAACATATATCTATTTTGTATTGTAATTCGTAAATGTTTGAATATTTAAATATATTTATGTAATATTTTTTGACGTTTTGTCCACCTGATCTGATATAGACTAATTTAAAAGAAACCACCTATGAACATATGAAATAATTTGAGAGTGAGAGAACCATGAAAACGCATCATATAAGCCAAACATTGTATTGTCAGCGGTGTTTTATTTTCTGTCAATTAAATTTATGCCGATAAAATGTACTCAGAAGAAAATCCCGAAATCCCCGATAATGCCCTAGAGCAAACGGCACAAGCGAAAGCGAATTTATCACCACTTAAATCCTGATCAAGATATGAACACGAATATCAACATTTTACTGTATGGTGAAATTTGAACAAAATCAAAACTGCAAGTGACCATATTCTTCTAGTTTACTTTGTCGAAAAAGCTGAGACTATGAAATCTTCCACGTTATGGAGACGATTATTAATGCTAGGGAGCTGTTTAGCCATAAAAGGAAATGCTCAATCAACGAATATCCAAAAACTATTGCTTTCCTGAACCATCAAGTTGTAGGATATATACCGAAAAAGTCCAAAGTTTTATTTAACAGCAGAACAAGTAACCAAATTTCTGTGTGAGGCTCCAGAGGAACAATATCTATTAACAAAAGCAATTTTAGTGTTTGATCTTTGGTGCGCGTCAAAGAGATGATTTAATACGTTTAAGTTTAGACGATGTGGTAGATAAACAGCGCTTTCTTGTCGTGGTTTTACGAAATGAAGAATGTAACATTTGAGCCCTGGTCACTTTATCGTGAATACGCAGCTCTATGACCTAAAAATATGGACAGCAGAAGATTATTTGTTGCATATCGAAACGGCAGGTGTTACGCCAACACGTTGGATGCCATATCATCTGCGGTGTTTCGAAAATTGATGCAGAATACCTAAAACTAGAAGATACCAGAAAATATACCGGGGATGGACTAAGGCGTTCTTCGGCAAGCATGTTGGTGGAAAGCGGCACTGATTTACTCATCCTGTAAAGACACAGACGATGGTGTTTTTCCAATGTATCAGACGATAGATATATAGAAGAATCTATACAAAGAAAAATTTAAGTATAACGAAAACTGTTTAACTGTATCATTCGTTCAAGAAAATCAAAACATTTACGAAGAGTCCGCTTTAATAACTGCAGTTTCACAAAACCAAACTCCAAAAGGACTAAACCTGTGCAATGATACGAATTGTACAATAATCATAACCATTAATAATAACAATTCCAACCAAAAACTGCAATAGCGTCTACTTTATAAAATTTGCATATTTCCAAATTTCAAAATTCGAGGTCGATTTTTTTTCCATGGCGCCTGGATGACAAATACCATGCTTAAAATGTTTTTATTAGACAACGTTGATTTATCTTAATACACGGAATTGAGTAATGGTCCACAAGATGTCCTTATAACGAACAGCCAAGTGTAATTGTGATTTTATGTAAATGTAAATGTCTGTGGTTGTTATTGGAGGTACAAGGATGATTTACATTTACTGACGCATTGAAAACATTGGAAATCGTCGACACAGCTAAACGCCCTCTGGTGTAATATGAGCAAATTACATGGTGAAGTATCAGTTTCATGTATTATTTTTCATGAGCATTCACTTGGATGTAGAAAAGGACTGAAATAGTTCAACAAAATCCAATTTCAAATTTCTAAGCATAAAATGTAAGTGACAATAATATGTAGTTTATGCTATAACAATATTTACATCTACAGTTAAGTTTAAAATAATACGTAAGTATATAATACTACTAGCGTTGTAAGAGAAGGTTGAACGAGGCCTGTTGGATGTTCCTGATGACAATTCATTGTTTCCGAAAATTGTCACAATATTCGATATTTATGGTTGCTGTCGATGTGATAAACTATCTACTCATAAATAACATAGAGGATATGAGCACGTAATTGTGAAAAAAAAAATAGCAATAAGATTTGCCATAACCGATGATGGCTGCTGCTTCGATCCGTGTATGTTGTACAGGAAATACATTAATTTTCGGCCTTCTAGAACAAAAAGAGTACGATTTTTTTAACATATCGAAATGGAAAGTGCATTTCCCTTAATTCTGATAAGCACAATATGGGCGCTGTTCCAAAGAAAATGGCCAAATATTTAGGTTTAAAACATCCAGAGATTACCGGAAATTACAATTTTACCATGATTTTTATCATATATGAGACAAATCAGAATTCTCTGTAAAATGAGTAACAAATAAAATTAGTTAATATCCTAAATGGTATTATCTTATCAGCTTTCAAACAATAACATATTTTTTCGTAGTATTTTTCCATAACATTTACATTCTTTAATTATTGACTTATTAATAGTATGTAATATTGCAGTACCTAAAAATTAGATGCATATGAATGACAGTTAACAATGAAGTTGTTTAATTAGTAAGTAAAACCGTTTATTTTGTTCTATCTTGAATTACCCATAAAATATCTAATTACTGTGCAAAATTGATCCTTTATGAATGGAATCTAGCTTTTGATTTCCTTGAATGAATAACAAGCGTAGAGGAACTAGGAAAACATATTTTCGGTCGAATGGATATTATACCGTTCATTCGATACACAACTGAAATTTATTGCCACATTTTTAAATTAAATAGAAAAAGTAATAACACATGCTTTTTGAGTTATACGAATCACAAATTTCTCCGTGTGCAAAAAAACTTGAGCAAAAGTGGACCGATTTAATTTTTAAGTGCAATTTTGGAAATGAGATCTTTAAGATTGTGGAATAAATATCAACATTTAAATGGAACATTACAAATGTACTAACAGTAGAAGAAAGAATTAGTTCAAGTATTTTGAAAGCATTTGTTTAATTACAGTTTTGCTAAGTCGGTTTTTACTGTCAGATGCAATAGTTATAAATTTCTTCCGATTCAAAGTGCAATCGATCTTAACATTGTATCAATAGAAGTTTAAATATTTAATTAAATCTTTGGTTAAATTTCATTTGACAAAGCAGCCGTGAGACGTAAGATGTAAGTGATGTAAGTACATCTAGCAGTGACCTCGCATATGACATACCGGTGGCACTGTTGACGACTAACCATTGCTGTGCTGGTCGAGGCATTAGTCCTCAAAGCAGTTGTGTTTCGAAATTCTGCGTTTGAAAATATCGTCCATCTGTCGGTTATAACAGAAAGCGAGGTCATTTATCGGTAGCCTCAACTATTGCATAGTGCTGAGAACTAATAAGCTCCGAATCGGTATATCTCTGATGGCATCTCTGACGACTAACTGCGTCTGTTTGCCATAGGTTCTTCAGATATAATCCAGTGCTGGCCGAGGCATTAGACCGCATAGTTGTTTTCAAAAATTCCACTTTTGCAGTCGTAAAATGTCAGAAATTGGTATACTTGTAGTTCAAATCAAAAGTATACTATATTTTTGTAAGGAAAATAATATTTTGTAAAAAATTAGGGCTCTTTAATGAATTGTCATCTTTATTTCCTAAAGTGTCGTCGTATATATGAAGCAAAATACAGGATGTCCGGAATATGAGTGCCGTAATTTTAAGGCCTTATATATCTGACTAAAAGCAATAAAAAAACTCTTATGAAAAAAATGCCTAAAACGAATATTTTGTCTACAAATAGATTTCAAATATAAAAATACAATAATGTACAAAATAATGATACGAAATTACAAACTAAAGTACAATTAAGGTTAGGTAAAAGCGCCTGTAACGTAATTTGTTCATAATTTGATTTTTGGATCAGTATTAATGAAGTAAACAGTTGAAGTTTCCGAGAAACTCGTTAAAACTGTAGCATACTGTAACGTTCGACAACGTTGCAGTGTCAGGCTGCTGCTGATAACCTAAACGTAATATTAGTCAGAATGATGCATACAGCTAGTGCGATTAATTTTTGTCTAGTTTTTCTTTGATGTTTGTGAGTGTACATAAACAAAAATGGAACAATTTATAGTAACCGTAACTAGCTGTATGGCATGTTAATTTACGGCGAATTAAGGTAAAACTCTCTGGCTGTGAGACGTTTGTACGGTAAACGCTTCTTGCAAAAAACATAAATCATTTTAAACACTTGTAACTATTATTCTGAGTTGCGAAAAGAGCTGTATGAAAACCATTCACAGTAAGTATAAATGAACAACAATTCTAAGATAGTATATTGAGCGTTGTCACATATTCAAGACCTGTTTGCTGTCATAATTCTGTTAGCGTTGATCAATATTCTAGTGAGGATTTTTTCCTCCAGCCACTTATGATTGGCGATCTATAAGTGATGAATGATTTTTGCTAATAATGTGCTGCTGTGGACTTCCTTCTTTTCATCCCTGTTATATATTTTGAATTTTTCTGAATTTATGCTAGATATGCTTCTGAATGTATGCTTGATATGATTCTGAATGTTCCTTTTTTCAAGGCTACTTTTTACTTGATAAACCAACCAAATTATTGCATTTCTCTTGTAGGTATTCTTCTTCCAAAATGTTGTGGACTAGAAACTACAACATAGTTGTAGTAGTATGTCAGTCTATTCGTAGTGTTCGGTTTCCTAATAAAGAAAAAGAAATGTCTCTTGGACTACCTACCGATGTCATATTAAAGATCTTAAATAAAGCTATCCCTTATAATGTGCAATTGTGATGAAAATTATGCTGCCAATGATAACAAGCTTCGTCCCTTCTAGTTTTTATGTTTATTGTACCGCTGAATCGAACCAGACCAAGAAACACGCAATCTTTACCAGCTAGGTACGTTAAACGGCAATAAACACTTTAGAGATAAAATTGGTTCAAGTGGCTGTTACCCCACTAATGTTATTCTCATAATAAATCTCATGTAGTTGACAAATAACCATTAAAAATGCCCACGATAGAGGACTTACTGGAGTGTGATAATATGACACGACCCTATTAGAATACCAACAATACCTTAATATGACATAATGGTTGTAATTCAACATACGTTCCCGCATATACTCGTATTATATTAACATTAGGACAGTCGTTTTTTTTTATTCAGCATCGTTTAATATACCTTTTCGCTGATCGGAACTTTTCTAGGTGAACCGGAGGGCACCGAAGCATTCGTACGTTTCAAATTAGAAAAAAACCGTGCGATTTATTTCGTTTGGCTATTGAGGAGCTATTTAGCCATGTAATTACGATTTGGGTAACTAGCTGTTACAATACCGCATTAGGAAAGTTATTTACTACATTTACTATGAGGGTTTGCGTAAATTCGGTTGTCGATTGGAAGTGATTACATGTTATTGATATTTTTATTCCATTCTGTGGGATAATTTAGATACAAAATTGGATATAAAAAGGTAAGGAAAAAGCGATATTTCAGTTTCACCTGTTATTGGCACTCAATGTTTGAGATATTTTCTAATTTAAGGGAAAAAATCATAAACGCAAGACGTTACAAATTTAGGACTCTGGTTACGTTATTTATGTTTAAGAAATCCTTTGATGTGACCGTTATTTTGAAAGTTCTAGAAAACTATAGATTTAATGAACCTAATATCTTTGTGCAAAAATTGAGGTTTGTCTGTGTTTAAAACAAACGTAGCTTAGTTAAGAATTAAGAAATGTGTATGAATTGCCTATGCAACACAAATATAATTCTCATGCTGTAAAATTTGATTTTTTCACTTGGACAAATTCTGTGTCTCTTTCAGAGTATGGCATCGAAGCAACGAGAATGCTGATAAGTGTGTCAAAGCAGGCTCACCTACAACCTTACTGACTTTAACCTTTTTGCCACATTACTGGGTTACTGCAATTTTTTTGGATAATTTAAACTCTTGGCCCCGTAGATGCAGATCTGAATTTAAATGGAACAAATTAGGAAAATCAGTGTTATAAGTACTACCACATAGTATCCGATAAGCCTGAATAAGGTCGCCTCGAAGTCGTCTGATGTTTAAACCAGAAATGTCAAGTTAATGGAGACGCTCCTGATAGGATAAGTTACTAAGGACAGGGATCCATTTTGTGAATCTTCACTGTACGCCTTCTAGTAAAGATATATCCCTAGCGAAAGAAGGAGACTATATATTTACACAGTACTTGTTTTCTCGGATTTTGGAAGAATTTTCTTATTATACAGGGTTAACTACGACTAAGCACAAAAATTTTAACCACGTGCTCAGGGAGGCCTAATAGACAATAAAAAATGTATTTCGGAATTCTAGCTCGATGTTTTAAAAATGGGGCAAAACCCTTTTTTCCTACGGAAAGTCGGCGCCTATGTCGATCAGTCATCGTCCAAGATGGCTACATATGTCAACTACCATGCGGTCGTTTCTCACAACGTTGCCGAATGTAGAAACAACGAAAGTAAACATTTTTATTAATAATACCTAAGTACCTGATAGATAACAGTTAATCCGTTTAGCTACAGTATTTTGCATTCGTTTTTCGTTCCTTCGTTACAAACTGCGAAAACTTCATTTTCACTCATTACAAGTCCGTCACAATTACTCGCCACAAAATACACACTTCGCGTAGATGCAGTTAATAAATTGCCCATTTATTTTAAGAAAATTGATTGAAAGAAATACTAACAGAAAACTTCGAATACACCCGTGGCAGTTTTTCATTTAGAAAATTTTGTCCGATAACTGTAACTCCACTGCATTGCTCTCAATTCTAGAAAATATGTCTACGTACGTTTAAAGAAAATTGTGGAAAACTACACATGTCCCAATATATCGCAACTATCCATTATTTAATAAATAAAACGTTTAAAACTGAAACTGTCACTAAAAGCGAAAACTAAAATTACAATGTCAACACAACCGTTCAGTCTTCGGTCCGCCACCACCGATAACCTAATATTCTTCAGATAAATATTCTTATGGCAATCAATATAATCAATATTCTATTCTTTTGTGTACAATCGTGGGTTATTTTCATCCTAGTATTGTTTTGACACTTCCTCCGTGACATGGGGTTACACGCACATAGCACTTGTCAGTCGATATAAACCTATGCTGTGTTGTTGGTTGCATTGTTTCTAATACTCTCCAAATGTCAAACAGCAGTAGTGGTCAGAAAAGTAATATTACAAAGCACTGTAAACGCCTCGGGAAATTTAAAATAATAATACTACAATATTATTATATGCAAACAGAGTCGATTATTGTTAATATCGTTACTATTATTAGTATTAATATTATTTAATTCTATAATAAGTTAAAAAATGGAACGAGCTTTAGTGCACATTGCGCTAATGACCTACAGATGGCGCCAGCATCGGAAGATCCGTCAAATATCGCAAATATTTTGATATAAGTTTTCAGTATTTGCTTTTCGCACATTCAAATTCGTGTAATTGCGAAAATTACGGATATGGTACTAATTTATGGGAAGTGCGACGAAAGTGCATATCGTGCAGCAGCAGAATATCAACAACGTTTTCCAAATATGTAGACAGAATATGCCAAATCCTCGTACATTTGTACGAATTGTACAACATCTACGAATGTTGTTTTACACGTACTGGAGTTTTAAATACGTATGTATCTAACTTGAAAATAAAAAAGAACCAATTTCATACTTTTTCAAATTCCTTGTAACTTCTTTTTTATTAAGTGACATAAAAATAAAGCATTTTTAAACTGCAATAATAGATATACCTACAGAAAAAAAGTAATTTTTTATTTATGAAATGGTCGAGGGAAATAAAGAGGTCCCCAGCAAGTACAACAATTTTTACAACAAGTTATAATGTAAACAAGTTAGAAAACAGAAAATAATTCAACTTTCTTGAAATCTCCAAATATTAGTCCTGGAAGTATCAGTAAGGTAGGTTTTACTCTCAGTGTTACCATATCGTGTCTCTCATTATATGATCTAGTATTTTGTAAATAAAACTTTCTTTAAAAGCGCCGTAAATCGTTACACGTGGTAAGGTTTTGAAAATATTTTTTTTTTCGCTTTATAAATAAGTTTGGAATTTTTTTGAAGGGTGATACCGTTAATTCTGAATTTTTCCTATCCCCTCTTAAAATATTTGTACTAAGTCATAGTTAACCCTGTATACAAGGCACTGTTTGCTTTTATACAACGTGACTGATGTGTTGTGACCAAGAAAGAGTGCTGTTTATAGTAACTCCTAAATCATTTTGACTATCAACAGATGTAACTGACTCTCAGTCACTAAAGGTGTATAGGTGTCTCGGATTGTTTTTACCTATGTGTAAAACACTATATTTATTTTTATTTAAAGAAATCAACCAGTTTTCACACCAGCGTTCTATGGCTAGAATATCATCTTGATGTTGTTTATTGCTTATAGGATCACCAAATACTCTCGTATCATCCGCATAAGACGAGTGCATGGAATTAAGGTGTTGAGGAAGATCTAAGGTATAAATCAGGAATAAAATATGTCATAACACTGAACCCTGAGGGACGTCCGATATAACTGGTTGATGATCTGATCTACTATACTACCGTCTACGTACCAATTCAAATATTATTGCTTTCTTGAGATTTTAGTTTTGTTTTGAAATTATATTTAGAATAAAACTTGTACGATGAATTAGTATTTTTTCTAAGATCTTAAGCTTGGTAACATAGTAAATAATTACATCAATTCTATTTTTCATGGAGGTAATCTAATTAAATTTATACCCAAAGTGTCTTCTTCCTAACCTAAAAATCGAGATAACACTTTAACACGGAATGCTTTAGAAGACTTTTTCACAAAAGAATACGAACTAAACCGTCCAGTTCGAAACTGAGCCAAAATCAATCACACTTTGTAGTTTCACGCGAAACGACGACTGTGCGCCGTCGCTAATTGAAACATGATAAGGTGGCTTTTATAAACGGAAAATGCCGCGTCGCGTTATTAATATTATGACGCGTGCTGGCCCGTGAATAAATTAGGAATTGCATGGTGTCGACGAACAGGCCGACGGGTTCTTAGAACAATTTGCCAGCACTTAAGGGTAGTTTAACATACATTATTAATCCGAGATAAGGCCGGCTCTTAAACACTTCCGACGGCCGCTTTCAATTGCGCCACGCTGCTGCCAGGATGGCGGCTCGACACGCTAGCTCTGGCCATGGTTCGGTTGTACACTGAATAACTGCAAAATTCTTCATCATGTCATGATCATTATAAATTTAGTACAGGGTGTCTCAAACTCGATAGTGTAGTAGTATGTATAAATAAAATTTGGGACACGTGTTAAATGGGATGTGGTGAACTCCATTTTCTATCAAAATATTATCTTTGAGATTTGACAGAAACGACTAAAGACGTCATCCATTATATTTTTTTCCAGAAACCTATCCAAATTCCTTTCCTGTCCTCTCTTTTTTTTAACAAACTTTTATTAGGAATTTTTTTATTTTACTTCCCGTTTAAAAGTTATAAGCAATATCGTCCTAAAGAGTCTCAAAAGTAATACCACGTAAAATCACAGTTGCTGTGGAAGGATCAAGTAGTCGTTGGAAAATAATTGAATGTTCATTGTTTAAAGTGTCGTTAAGAATAAATAAAAGGATTACACTCGATAATTCTTTAATATAGTTAAAACAAAAGGTAATTAATACAGAAAGAATTATCTAATAAAAATTTATTAGAAAAAAGATAACTTTTTAACAGGAAAAAAATTGGGTTTGTTTCTGGAACAAATATAATTGATAACGTCATTAGTTGTTTCTGTCAAATACCAATGATAATACTTTCGATTGAAAATAGAGCTTACCTCATCCTATTTAATACCACATGTTCCAAATTTTATTTCAGTTTTTTGTATCCTCACAGTATTCCCATACTATCAAATTTGAGACACCCTGTACATATTTTAAATCGGACATTTTGAGAACCGCTGTTCTTGAACAACTGATGCGGTAAAATCAGCGGTCCTCAATAGGTTTACGATTAACACGATTATGATTACAAATAAAATTACGAACTTTTCTATAAGAGCTTCCTGTAGTTTGAAGTAGCAATTTGTTTAAAATTCACCCTGTGTATATGTCAGAGTTGTCGTTTCCGATCGTAATGAAACCATAAAAAGTAAAATTGCACACACTCCGTTTCCACTGGACTGGAGAGATGCTTTTTGCACACGGTCTGCTCAACATAAATTATAATTAGACAATCCAATTCTCCTGCTTGTTTTGCTTTTTATGCGGTAAGCTTGATTAAATAAATCACTTAAATTGTTGCTTTATTACTGTTTGTTTTATAATTCGTCGTTTCTTGTGCAACCTGTAGGAAAAATATAGTTATCTATCTGTTGTGGTAAATCTGCACATTTTGTGTCTTATGATGCCATTTTTTCGCTTATTAAAGAGCGCTGTTAATAAAATGTTACTAACTCTACTTCCTTGAAATCGTTTTCCACTTCATTGTTTTACCAGATATTTTGTAATGAGAATCTGGTTAAGTGGTTGTATTATTGCTGTGACGATTTTTTTAAAGAAGAATGTTATTAAGGAAGTAGTAAGTATTTAGGAAGTCCGAGGTTTGTGTTAGTTTTTCGTCACTTACTTCTACATCAATGAATATGTATATAAAACAATAAGTACCTACTTAATATAAAATGTAAAAATATAAATTTACTATACTCGCGTTAAGACAGCAACTTTTGTAAATGCGGTACCATTATCATTTGTTACTATTCGTGGCGTGACCAATTTTTATTTATCTAATAGGAAGCAAACCTAATTGCAGTATAAAGAAATACAGAGCAATATAATAATACCAAATTACAAAATAAAATAAAAATAAAAAAAAAACAAAAAAATACAGAATTTCAATGGATAAACAACAACGTGTATGTAAAGATTGACAAACAAAAACTATAAATAAATAAAAATCGGTATTCTGTTGCAAAGGGAATATGTCAAACATAGATTCTCAGTAATGAGAAGTGAAGAATAGTTTTATTTTCTTTAAAGAAAATTTAATTATATCCTGTCTGATGGAAAACGAATTATAAAGAACGTACAAAGTACGAAGGTGTACATCTCAAACTTATCCAAAAATATGTTCTGCTAAAATGTTTAGGTTGGAACAAACCAAAGCTAATTGAAAATATATTTTAACACTTTTTCTATAATAATTTAATAACAGTATCTTTATTTCAAGCTACGACATCTTAGTAAGTAATACTATTAAAAAAAACAACGAGGAAGCAATGGCAATTTGTACAAATGTTGTACCATTATCATTTTTAAATAGCTGCGATGTGACAGTTTTAAAACTTAACAGGATTTTATTATTTCTTTATTCCGATGCTTTAGTAGTAAATACTAAAGACCACTTGGACTTTTGTAAGACTTACTGACATGAAATTTTGAGTTCTATAGACCCTCTGTATAAAGTTTTTCTGTGTTACTTGCTCTTTGAATAGATTAATTTCGAGAAACTGATGTGTGATTTTTTGCGAAACAAATAATTTTTTTATGCGCTCGCAATCAACGGACTCATTTTCTTTGGGTATCTAATAAATTGGGCTCCTTTGAAAGAGTAAATAAACTATTTTCTCTTAGATTGGCTGGCGTTTCGAGACGAGACTAAAAATGGTTAAGGTGTGCATTAATAGGAAAAAAGTAACAGTACCCGATTGATCTCTTAGATTATTCCAATTATGTTCCAATTTCGCCGTTCAAAAGAGGAAGTTTTTTGCCGGGGTGCCAGTCATAATGAATGATTAAAAGATGTTTACATATGCGCCGCCTAAGTAAAAACAATAAATGTACGCTTCTTTAAGGTTTAAATAGTTCGGCGAATACTCGCGTTTAAGATGTGTATAAGAAACGGCGGAACTAATGTGTCCAATAGCTTTTAAGCAGCCATGAGAATTCAACTGTTGTTCGAGATAAAGTGCCAGTCAGTGAAGCAGCGTACGCCCAGCCGTAAAAAATCTATTTATTTTAAATATCAGTTATTCAAATTAAATGACACATCATTTTTCGAGTTTCATGGTGATTTCGTGTACCGGCAAAAACGCTTAAAATGTTCAAAATACAAACAGACTATGAAATAGATTTGTTCGAACAATTTTTCCCTTCGTCACACTTTAGAAGACGTTATTTTTATATTTTACTATAAACTATACAATGTACTTAAAGATAATTAGTTTTTTCGAATAGAGCAATATTTTACCTCTTCAGATCCAATTTTGAGGCTGAGCCGCTTTTTGTCACATAATAAAAAGGCTTTGTTCTTGACTATAGTACGTATCGTCAATTCGATTAGTGTGAATACATAAACCTTGATTTTGTTGTAGTGGTCGCTGCTTTAATGGAAAATTCTTTGAATTACAGAATGATTATTCGTTAATAAGAACCTTTTTTATCAACCAATAAAGAATCGTTTATTTATTACAAACACTTTTTTTTGAAACCAGATAATATATTATGCATGCCTTCGTAATCTTTGCTACAATTTAGCAAAACAATGTAACAAGAAGAATGCCACTCTCAACGTTCTGTCGATTTTGATAAGGTCCATTGACTGCATTTCTCCCATAGTTTTTTTTTATAAATATAACTAGGGTGTTTCTTAGACTTTTCAAGTTTAAAACATTTTTTATTGTAGAGACAAATTAAAATATATATAAGCAAACGTGCGTTATTGTGAAGCTCAATGATTCCTTATTTCAGCATTCTTCATCGTTGATTTTGAACAGCATTGCGCACTGTATAGAACTGACACTAATTAGGCGTCTATTAACTGTTTCTAACATTAAGAACCGATTCAAAATTGAGTGCCATTCCGGTCGAGGTAGAGACGGTAAAGTTTTATGCGAAGAGTGTTGACATGTTGACTATGAAGAATGTATTTATGTTCCATGTATGATGATTACCATTCCATCATGGAACTGTTTCATAATGTGCAGAAGCGCTGTAATACTTTTTACAACTGATTCGTTTCTATATCCATGTAATTCCATGGTGAATTACAATGACGTATTTACGTATTTTAAGGAAATGATTCTCTTATGTCAAGATCTCGAAATAGATAATACATCAATTAGTCTGGGAATCAGTCATAATTGACTGTAAATTGGAGTTGCAAGTACGTATTGATTAAGCAGAATATTTAGAAGTGATTTTCAGTATGTTTCACAGTGGAACAAAGACATTACAATTACTTATTGGGAAACACTAAAACGTAGTATCTCGATCTGTATCGTACAATTTCGCCCACAGTTCTTGCCATTTCATGATGGGAACAGTTTTCCTAGATCTCTACCTCATGTACCGTGCATCGGAGTACATGACAAGAAAATGTGCAGCTTGGTGGACGTAAGGGTGGAAATTAAGCGTAATTGCTTCGTATTGCGTGGCATACGATTGCGATAGGATTACTAGGTGAAAATCTACCTTAATCGAAAGGTAAATACGGGCTAAACGCGAGGAATAAATCATACGCTTATGCGATGAGAGGGCACCTACAGAAATGGTGCCCCGACTCGACGTGGATCACGGAATATGGAGATTTTATCAACTCCTTCGTTTACAGAAATTTGTAGTTAGGCGGTTCGCATAAGCGAGGCTAATTGCGAAATGGGAATCAGCATACTGGTGTGGATATAAATCGACTTTGTAACAACAGAAAATTTTTAATTAAACTATGCATAAAGGTTTTGTCAGTCAATGGTAACAAAATGACCGATAGTCAGTGTTTTGAAGTTGTATCCAATACTCTTTCAAATTTTCTTTTTCTTTTTTTGTACTACTGATATACTATTACTACTTCGTGTTAAGTATATAATATAATGCATAACTTAATGATATAGATGAACTTTTGCACATATATGTATAATCTACATTTATCGTCATCCAGCTGTAATGAGATCATAAAAAATGGCAGTCAACATACGTTGTACAGGAAAATGAAGCCTACAGACAATTCCAAGCAGACAGTAAAACAAGAGCTACAGTATAACAGTATCTTGAGAAATTCCCAGAAGCAGAATATTTGCTATAAGTGCATGTTTATTAGCCAGCCTATAATAAGTATATTACGTTCAAACAATTGATGAAAATACTGGCAAATACAAACACAGTTAGCAGAACATAAAAACAGCAAAGGAAAATAAAAAGTAGATAGACTTACAAACAATAGGTTATGAAACAGTTTCCTTAAGACCAAATTCAGTGTTTTGTATTTTATACGGTGCTGAAAACTAGGCTTTAGATGACTGGTGTAAGAAGAACATTGTGGAGTGTCAAGAGCAGGATATATTCAACAGAAGGAAATTATCAATATTGTATTGCAGAAGAAAAACAAAAGAAAATGAAATGCTGAACTTTAACAGCACAATATTGTTTGAAGAAACATTTCATCAACGTGAAATGAATTGGAAGTGTATCTGGGAAGAAGAGTTTGATTCAGAAACTCGGAAATTAAAGATAATTGACCAGTACAGTTTTTGACTTTGAACAAATATGCTTAATGAACCGACTCACGGGTTAAGGATAGAGCTAAACTAAAGGAACTATCATAAGACTTTCTTTCTAACCGACTACTGGTATAGCTCATTATATTCTACAGAGACTGTGTGCCTAAATCCTGAGCGTTTTTTCTCGCAAAAATGTTTATATGGTGTTATGGTTGTTTAACTTCTTCAAGCACGTTGTTAAAGTTATATGTTATTTTCTACTATGTGGCGTAGTACGGGGTGGTACTACCTCCTCAGGCTCTCCAAGAAGCATCGGTAGAAACGCTACAACGTGAAATTAAATCAATTTAAACAGCCGGCAAATGAATGAGCCCCGTCCGTCAGCGTGAGACGTAACAAGTAATCGAGGTGGCAATTTACCGACACGTAATATTATTAACAGACAGAGGTGGCGGGTACGTTGCTATGGTAATTGTTTGTCGGCGCCTTAGCGCCACGTCAGCACTTTCGGCCTACGATTAGGTGACTAAATGATTTCAAACAATGGCTCTTCTCGAGAGGATACCTTCTCCGCTTGCCTTTGGGGGCTGCCAAGTTTGCTACCGCAACGTTATTAAGTGAACCGTTTGGAGGAGGGACGGGTTGGTTTATTAATTTGGCTTTCTTAAATATTTTGGTGGAAATGGGAACGGTATTACTTGCAAAAATGGATAATTACGAGTCGTATCAGCGCGGCGGTTAGAAAACAAATTTCGCCCGAGATTAAAGTGGCGTTTTGGCAGGTTTGGTTTTTTCGTTAACCTGGAAAAAATACTAATTATGGCCATAGATTGGTTTCAGGTTTAGACAATTAATGCTAAGACAAGCCAAGTATTATAATTAAATCGTTAAATTATTCAAATAGATACAGATGGTTTGTGGGTGCACAACATTTATCATTGTGTCTAAATTTGAAAAAATAAACTTGAAAAATAACGATTTTAAATATATTTCACAATTCCCAAATATTTAGTATCTCTAGTGAAGGAATGCAGAATAACATCAGTAAGCAAATGGGTATCTTAATTTACACTATTAAATTTTTCACACAATAACATAAATCAATTTTTTTTAAGAGAAGCATTAATATTAATGTAATATATTACATTGCCAAATATCAAAACATAGTGATTAAATAAAACTAATGATCCAAGTCAGAGTTCTAAATAAAACAACAAGCTTGTAATATTTGCTTATGTCCTGATTCTTATGCTCATTATGGGTAGCATTATGCGTCAGTGGTCGAGGGGTTTAAAGCGTCAGTACTTGAATTGATGTGGCTGGTAGACCGTATAACAGCTATATTCGAGAACAGGATTGTCACCCTGCTGCGGGTAGCGTGGAAGAATGTTGGCTTGTGTCAATGTGAGAGATTGATACCAGTCGACGTCTGACCACTTCCCTAATTAATGAGGTTTTCCGGGTTTCCCTCATTCCTGCACTGAATGGTGGTTAGGATCTACCAACGGCGCAAATGTGGCCTGCTAAATACTCATATGCCGTCCCCTCTTTCACACAAGTCTCCGATTTCTGGGCTACTCCTCGTGAATAGAATGAGGGGTAGAGATATTATTATTAATGCTTTCAACATGGAGCAACTTGACCAAAGCGTTGACGATTATATTAAGGACTTTTCTTCCAGTGTGCCAAAAGCACTTTTTCACTGAACTTGTCACTAATTTTTCAAATCACTGTTGCTTTGACTTACTAGGCAATAATTCAAAAATGGCTTTGTTAGCAGCTTCATCGATTCCCACCAGGAGAAATTAATTTTCTTTATCACTTTCCATGTCACGAGATTTGAGATTTGATACTTGTCAACAAACAATCCAACTTTCATTACCTTAGAAACAATAAACGTAAGAAATGTGTTGATTTATACTTTTAATGGTGTTTGTAGCAATAATAATGTATGGTATATGTGCTAAAGGTAATTTTATTTTGTTCGAAACTTCCCTTCTCCCAAAATAAAATGTCACTTTTAGCACTTATATCATAAATAACTATTATATCACTTTCTAACTCAATATGATACTTTTTAGTATGCGACGCGTATTAAGAAAAAAAACTGTAGAACTTTTGTTCAAGTTTTACCTGATTTAATTAAATCTATATTAAAATCGAAACTGCATAAAAATGTACCTTAATCTTCTATATGCATGATATGCTAAACGATATTTCTTAAATAAGTGTAGTACTTAATTGAATAAAAAAATAAAATATACTTACTCTTTTATGTTGAATTTTAACTCATTTTTTCGTTCGTTCAGTTGAATTTTACAAATAAACTAGGTGACCCGGCAAACGTTGTTTTGCCATGTGAATTATTTCTAGTGAATATTTTGGTAGTAGGCATCGTTCTCATCCCTACTCCGTGCTGTTTACTGGGTGAGAAATGACACCGGTAGACGCCTGGCGAGGATAACTGATCTAGTGATAATCGATCAGTTATCGACCAGGGTTAAACATGATTAAATTGCTAAAATGGCTATAAAAAAATAGGGGTTTGTGATATAAGGGTGAAAATTAAGAGTTGTACGTATTTTTTTATGCGACACCATAAAAAAATAAAAATAAAAAAATTTGTCCAAAAAATAAAAAATAAAATGTTTGGGGTGGACCACCCTTATCACTTAGGGGTATGAAAAATAGATTACGACCGATTCTCAGACCTACCGAATATACATATAAAATTTCAGAAAAATCGGTCAAGCCGTTTCCGAGGAGTATGGCGTCTAACACTGTGACACGAAAATTTTATATATATAGATTTTAGCGCCAATTCTATAACTTGTAATGTTGGTTGCATAATCTGTGACGTCACCACTAATGCAGTCCATTGTTCAGCTTTACACCGCATGCTATTTTTATATTTCATTAAGAATGTGGTATTATATTCTCTAACAACCCCATTAAACATATTAAATGTGATATGACGGCATTTAGATCATCCGATAGCAATATGTTTGGTCCGGTAAGAGGAACAATTAAGCTATTTACCCGACTATGACTAATCTAACATTACGTAAATGAGTAATGCAGTGTAATATGTCGTTGTGCAAAACGTAAAACGGTTATTACACCGTACACCTTTTATTGTCTATATACGCCGGCATTGTCCTTTCGTTCTGTAAAAGTCGCCTGGGATGGCGATGGTTGAATATACGCCGGATGTGATATTTTAGTTTTATAATAATCATCCAAAGTACTTCCGTCGCTTTCAGAATTTTAAAATACACCGAGATAAATTGTTTGCTTAATAGGGAATCGCCCGGTGGAACATATGGCTCATCAAGAACCGCCTGTGTCATTAATTAGTGTGTCAGGTAATTGAGGTCGTAACAAATTGTTTTCTAGGAGCATTTGAATCACGAAGAATTTTAACAAAATGCCGAGTCTGTCACTTGCTCGTATATCAAAATTAAATAAGTTACTCAAATCTATAACATAATATTTAAATTGCAAATTTTTTCTTCCTGAGTAATAAATGATTGATTTATTTATTTATTTATTTATTTATTTATTTATTTATTTATTTATTATTATTAGTTCAATAGATCATAAAAACAGATATAGGACACGTTCAACATACAAACTAATAGAACTAATTAAAATGTAATAAAACTTAGGCAAAATACTAAATATACAACAAATATTAAATTATCTTAATTATCTATAATTATATGTCAAATAGCTGCTTACAGAATAAAACGCATTTTAATACAGTATGTTTTTAATTATAACCACAAAATTAGTCAAATTTTGACTTTTTATATATGCAGGTAATTTGTTATACAACAATGCACCTATATAGTATGGATTTGACTTATATATAGTTCCATTCTATGCAAGTCATATTGCAAAAAAATATTTTGTTCTATCTTGTAGGATAATCATGAAATTAAAATTGGAAATATTTTGTATAACAAATTTCAAAGGTTCAAGCACATACAAACAAAATAGCATTAACATTTCTTTTTGTGGTAAAAATATTCTATTAGAACCAGTTGGTTTCCTTGACTTTAAACAAACGAGCGTACTAAATTTAAATAAAATCAATAAAAAAGTTATTATCATTTTTTTAACTAGTATGTACCCTTTCTAACATTTGGGGTTGCAATTTTATAATTATTTTACCTAAAACTGTACCTATCTATTTCTTAGATGAGACAAGGAATCGTGTAAAATTTGAAAAAGTGTTGTTTCATTTTACAAAACAATGCTTGATCTTGCAAGACCATATCTTGTCCAGTCTTGCAAGAGACTCTCAATTTTGCAAGATTCTTTCATTATTCTTGTAAGACTCTTGTACTTTATTACAAGTTTGGTAACATGGTCATGGTTACTCTCGGTCGGTTACAGTCTCCCTTGGAGCTCACACGTATTATAAATATGGTCGTTTGGTAGATGTTATAAAGTACTGGACGAAATAGACGGAATAGAATCAGAATGGATCTCTCTCAGTCAAGTGGCAGTGAATTTATAATTAGTTCAGTTCAGCAGAACTGGACCTAGACTTAATAAACTTTTATTTTAAAAATAATTTTATATGCTGGATGTCTTTTAAATAAAGTATATACCAATAATAAAAATGCAATATTTATTTTTTAAACTAATGTTCATTTAAAAATGAATTCTTGTACTTGCAAGACTTGTCTCTATATCAATATATTTTGTCTTGCCTCGCAAGACGTTTTTTTAAATCATGTCTTATCTTGCAATTCACACTTTCAAGTGTTGTATTGGTCTTCTCTTGTCTTGTGAGACCAATACAAGATCAAGAAAAGGCAAGATTATGCCGTGACCTCAGTAACTGGTCGCTGGTCACAACATCAACCTGAAAATCACTATATAATATCTCTACCCCTCATTCTAATCACAGGGATTAGCTCAGAAGTCGGAGATTTGTGCGGGAGAGGGGGCGGCATATTATTAAGCAGGCCGCATTTGCGCCCAGGAACGACTTACGTTGGTAGGCCCTAACCACTACTCAGTGCAGGAATGAGGGAAACCTGGAAAATCTTATTAATTAGGAGGGTAGTCAAATATCAACCGGTATCAATCTCTCACATTGACCCAAGCCAACATTATTCCACCCTACCATACCCGCAGAGAGGGTGCCAATCCTCTCCACGAATATAGCTTATATACGGTCTACCGGCAGCTGGGTGCGAACCAACTCCGATCTAGTCATCTCGATTCAAGTACTGACGCCTTAAACCGCGCGACCACTGACCGACAAATCATATATATCTATCAAATAATTGTACTGTCCCTGAAAGCCTAAAGACTACTACAACATTAATCTATATAAAAATAGCAAGTTATGTTAGAAAAAAAATCGTTGCTTTGAAAAAGTCTTACGTGAACTTGACTCATTATTCTTTCAAGAGCTAACATCTTTTTAATTTTTTTAAAATAGTTTTCCAACACCCCGCATATAATGGGAGACAACCGTATTTGGAAGCGCTAGACTGATTACCTAGCACTTTATTGTGTAAGCTGTGATGTTATAATGTCCCAGCTATCTAGTGCAGCACGTCAGTAAAGATTTTATTTTACAAAAACCGCGTGTACACTATTTAGGAAAAAGACCGCAATGCAGCACTACCGGGTTGAATGCCAAAGCGGAGCCGGTAATAACACACAAAGATAGGAACATCAACTAGTCTGGCCAATTTACGGACCTTTGTGCTAAGCGGGACTGCGGGTCAGTCGCTTAAAATTCCGTTATTTATGGTACTTTATGGAGGTAATTATTGTTTAAAGTTAGGATCGAGGGTCGTAGTAAAACGTGAATTATAACACTAGCATGTAAATCCGGCTGGTTAGCAGGGTGACGCTTTGATGTGTGCTTCTCTAATCAGGTACCCGGAAGTGTACGTGATTTTATGACTCCATTTTGTGATTGTGCACGCCATACACATTTTATATATTAGGCTAAGCAACACATTGAGGCCTCTTGATTTTATAATACAGAGCATATAATTTCAAAAAAGCTAATTTTCCTGAACTGTACAATGTCCTCTTACATACTGACTGGCAGTTTGTTAAAACATACACAGATGTTAATTCTGCTTGTGATGCTTTCTATAAAAGACTGTATAATATAATTGACCAATGGATTCCTACATAAAAAATTTAAAAGAAAGTACCCATCTTGGTATAGCAGTCACATTATTAATAATATAAAACTGAAAGCTTATCACCATACAAAGTATAAAAAGTGCCATAGTATGTATCATCTTTACGAGTTTAAACGTTTGAGAAGCATACTTAAATCTGATATATCACTTGCTCACAGAATTACATCGTTAATCTCCAAATGAATTTCAAAAATGATCCGAAAAATTTTTGGTCGTTTGTTCAAAGCAAAAAGCGTGGCTCGAGAATACCAAGTGAAACTTTCCTGGATAATGCTCGATTTAATGATCCTAGAGATATAGTAAATGGTTTTGCAAATTTCTTTTCCTCTGTTTTCTCCACCAGTAACCAGGCTAATTTAAATACTACAAGTCACAACTGCCACTCAAATTTTAATTTACTTTATTTCACGGAGAATGATATACGTACATCGATCTCGAAGTTAAAAAACAAAATGACTTGTGGAGATGATCAAATACCAAGTTTTTTAATTTAAGATTGTTCAGGAGTATTAATTGAACTACTGCTGCATTTGTTTAATTTAATTATTGCTTCAGCTACTTTTCCAAATATTTGGAAAATGACAAGAGTGTGCCCTATACTTAAGAGTGGTGATCCTGCAAATTTGAGAAATTATCGCCCTATAGCAATATTGTCTAACTTTGCAAAAGTCTTCGAGATGACACTATATACTCAAATCTTTAGTACAGTTAATGGTTATATATCTCCTTACCAGCATGGTTTTGTTCCAAACCGTTCTACTGTATCTAATCTAGCTCAGTTTACTCAGTACACTGCACATTTTATGGACAACAGAGGTCAAGTTGATGTAGTATATACAGATTTCTCGAAGGCGTTTGACAAAGTGGATCATGCCTTACTCATTGATAAATTAAAACTATATGGGTTGAACGAGAGCACTATCCTACTCATTCGATCTTATTTATATCAGCGTAAACTATATGTTTCTTACAATGGATTCAAATCTGATAATTTTATAGCAACATCAGGAGTGCCTCAAGGATCGAATTTGGGACCACTCCTTTTCATTATATTTATTAATGATTTGTCTACCTCTCTGGATTGTAACCATCTATTTTTTGCCTTAAAATTATTTTCTAATGTGACCAGTGTTCAGGATTGTATGTTACTTCAGAAACAGGTGGATCATGTAGGTAGATGGTGCACGGAAAATAAGTTGCCTATCAATATAGAAAAGTGCAAAGTTTGCTCTTTTACTCTCAAAAAACAACCGCTAACATTTGCCTACAGTATTGATGATGTACTATTGCAGTGTTGTTAGGGATCTTGGTGTGATATATGATAACAAATTGTCCTTTACTGATCATATTAATGGAATTACAAATGCAGCTAATAAGGCTTTAGGCTTTATAATAAGAAACTCAACGTCATTTAACAACGTCACAGCACTGAAATGTCTTTACCACTCATTGGTTCGATCAAAATTAGAGTACTGTAGTCTTGTATGGTACCCTTATTACCAGACCCATATTAACCATCTTGAACAAGTACAGCGTCGCTTCCTTAAATTTTTATCGTATCGTATAGATGGTTATTATCCAGTTAGGGGATATGATCACAGAGTGCTGTTAGATCGATTTAATGTCCAGTCTCCGCATATAAGGAGAATACTTAATAGTCTGTCATTTCTGTTTAAACTTTTTCATGGCAATGTTGACTCGTCTTCTCTACTCAATTTATTTAATATACGAGTACCTAGACATGGATCTCGTGTTGATGGCATGTTCTATTGTCAGAATGCTAAAACAAATGTTCTTATCAAATCGCCGGTTTATGTCATGGCGAATAACTATAATGCGATATCTCTACTTTGTGATATTAACCACTGCAATCTTAATAGTATATTGACTGTAGCAACTGAATTCTTTAGTATTTTGGAAACTTAGATTTATTTTATTGATTGTATTTATATTTATTTTAACTTATGTATTGTGTATTAAGTGCATTTTTTTATCTTTGAACCTATATTTGTTTTGTCCTGTAACTGGAACACCTGTTCTGTTGGGCAATAAATGCATTATATATTATTATTATAATACTGGGAAAGCATTGTCAGCACTTATAATATGGTGATGTACCCGCTGTGATTAATATGCAGGGTGTTTGGCAATACATGGCTGATATAACATTGAAAAGTAAGTGGGGTCTGCTTGACAAAAGTATGTCCTAAAGTCATTCATTTTTTAGATACAGGTCGTGTAAAATAATTTAAAAAAGCTAATTCTGGATGTGATTTTTTAAAGGTCGCTGTATTTCTCGCCGCAAAATGATCAAATTTGTGACGGTTTTTAGGTACAGAAATCTCGAAAAATAAAACACGTAGAATCAAAAATAAAATTCTTGTTGTTTTGTTTATCCACTTTTACTATCTAAATTATCTTCAAATAAAATAACTTTTAAAAAACGTTCGAAAGACACACATTATTTTGCTATTCTAACCTCACATTTTAACAATTATTTTGAGATGCTACACACAACAATATTTAGATCTACAGTTAAAATTTAAAAACTATGTATTTTAAAAGATTTTTGTACCCAAAAATTTGTTAGACCGCTTTCTGTCATATATTCGTATTCGTCAACATCTGCACTGCTGGTATAAATTTACATTTACACTATTCATTGATTTTGATGATTTTCCGCCTTTCGTTAGTTTCGTTATTATCCTTTTTTAAGTATGTAGCTACTAGTTGGAAATATGTGTAGAAAAATAAAAAACAAATATATTTAGAGTGCTTGTTCTTATTGCCAATATAAATAATCACAATGCCTATTAAGGCCAAGTAAAAATTTTGTAACTTTTAACATGTTAATTTGTTCAATTGATGACACTTTGTTTCAAAACTTTTCAATAAAAATTAAAATTGTTTAAACATATGTTATTATGGTAATTTCACTAATATTAACAACCATCGTTGTTACCTTTTTCACAAATTAACATAGCTTCTGTCCTTCATGACTATGTTTTTCTGCAGCAGTAGCTCTATGTATAGGTAGGCATATTCATTAATCGAAAAACAATTTATTATAAAGTTTAATGAACTGTACGAATAAATAGTAAAATTCCAAATTTGAAAACTTGATTAGTAATAGATTGTACAAAGATTACAACATATTTGGTTTCTTGCTTATATGTTAACAACATTAAAACTTAAGTGAAGGTGCGTTGTGAATACTTGTCCAAAAATTAATGCTTATTTCTTAAATATATATATATATATATATATATATATATATATATATATATATATATATATATATATATATATATTAAAAGCTTATACTGGGTGTTTGAAAGAGACAGTTTCATTTATTTTTGAGATACAGGGCCTTAAAACAAAATAGAATAAAAAAAATTGGATCTAATTTCTTTAAAAGCAACAAATTTGATTAAAATTTGACACAGATACGTTTTTAATGATGCCGAACACGCTGGTGTTATTACTTTTTATGTGTAAAGTAGAGGGTGTTAGTTATTAGCATTTCTGCTGAAATTTTACTCTCTAAGTTACACTATAAGCTTTGTTATATTATTCAACAATTCATTTTACACAAAAATTTGTTAAAGATTCACCATTTTCGAGGACAATGCAAAAAACTGTAGTAAAGTCAACAAGGAGATATCTTTGATAATAAACAACAAACGTTCAATTATTTTCCAACGACTACTTGATCCTTTCACCGCTAATATGATTTTTAGGTGGTATTTCTTTGGAAGCTCTTTAAAATGATATTGCTTATAACTTTTAAACAGGCAGTAATACAGGTATGTCACATAATTGGGTATGTTTCTGAAAAAAATATAATTGATGACGTTATTAGTGGTTTCTGTAATATCCGAAAGATAACACATCACGTCTTCCAAATTTTATTTCAATTTTTTGAATCCTCACTGAAGGCCCATACTATAGAATTTGAGACACCCTATACTTTTTTTCCAGTATCTAGAGGATTTATTAATTCACGTACGGTTCTGTTATCTTAGAAAGAAATAAAAGACTGAGTAAGTGTGAATTTACTACCAAGTCCGATCCAATTAGTTGCCATTCCATGTTCGCAGCTGAATATTATAGAAGTAATTAAATCAGGATAAAAATAGAGATAAGAAATGATTTACGACTGGGAATGTAATTACCCGAGGTCCGTACTGAAAATTAAGTGCGGGCGCAATAACAAAGGGGGACTATTAGTATAAATAATACAAACTTGTAAGGAGCAGTCAGTGATTGATGAAAAGCGAGGAAGTTATTTGTGTAATGGCGCAAGAATCGTCATTTTAAGCGCTGGTTCGTTTGATTCAGTCAGCGACGTCGGCAGAACAGGTTGAAGTGGACAGAAAGTAAATATTTGTTGAAAATTAGTAAGTGGGCGAAGAAAATCACGGGAAATTCAGCAATAGATCATATATTTCAAATTCAAACAGTAATTTCTCAACAAACAAAACAAACCGCTTCTGAACGCTGCTCCATAAAATTATTACCTCATTAAATAATACCGTTAAATATTAAAAATAGATTCACAATTTACTAAGAATTTATTACCACATAAAGAAAATACTTAATGGATGTGATTGCTAAAAATTATGAATAATTCATCAGTTGCTCTATTAGGGATTACTTGAAAAGCTAACTGAAGGAATTTTAAATGAAATTATTGTAATGTGTCTATTAAGTACATTATTGCTCCAAGTGGATTGAAAAAGTGGATGAAAATTAAAATTTAAAACAAATACATGAAGACAACTGTTGTAGGTGGCATTGCTAACAGATTTTCTATTACGATTATGTTTTATTCAAACAAATGGAATTTTTATACTTTGAATTGAAAAAACTGGCGTCATGAGTAATGATGATAAAGTAATAGCAAATGCAATAACAATTAGAATACATGAGAATAATGTATAGTTACGTTACTCATTTTTTTTATTGTCAACATAATTTTCGATAGTTTATCGCATTAAAAACAATAATCTTTTTAAATAATTATATATATATAGTGGAAACGTTTAGTTTTATTATTTATAAATTTCTTAAATGTTTTTAGTATTAGGGACAACTCATTTGAAATGCCCCATTTTAGTCAAATAATCGGATCGTTAAATATAGGTATCATAAGGGCCACTCTAAGGGTAGAAGCACAGTGCAAGCAGATTTCTTGCTTACTGATATCCCGCGCCGACACACGCTTATTGCTTTAAAAATTATTATTGTTCTTTTGCAATTTTGTTATTTTTTAACTTGGCAACTAAAAAAAATCCAAAATAATCATATCATCATCAGATATGATGACATTCTACAAGCAAATAAAGACCTAATTGATTAAATGTTCGTCTATTGCCGTTTTTAAGAGCTTTTAGTGTAATTTTTTTAATAATTTAATTATTCATAAATCATTACATTTTTTGTATGTGTTTTTTTTCTCCGTTTGGTATTTGTTTTCACTTTCATAGCAATCTTTGACCTTATTATAAATTTTAGTTGTCTGATTTTTTGAAGTTTGGTCCATAAAAAGCATACAATACGGTACATATTTTTCGATCAAATTTGGTATATGGGTAATTTGATGTCTGCTAAATAGCCTGGCAATATTTTCTTTTTGATAAAAAAATTGCCTAATACCACTTTGTGGAAAAACGATCGTAGTGGGCCAGGCTTTTCTCACAACAATAAAATGGTTAATAGACTATAACCTACCTTCAAGGTCCTAATTGCTTGCCGAAATTTCTTTTTACATTTCCAGAAGTGTTAATCCGAAAAACGGGACAAACTATATAGAAAATTTTAATCTAGTTTCACATGCAACTTCTTCATTATAGTAGTATACTAAATTTCTTTCTCTCCCTCTAAAGAATTTTGAGCGACGTCTATGACCCACCTCATACACTGTAGCCGTTTTCAATTACACCATATAATTATTCATAATTATATCGATCAATTTTACTTGCAAATCCAGGCCAATTAATGTCCTCCGTACGCAAATTACCCCTACTAATACTTCTCGCACCACTTCATCGTGGTGTATAAGGAATTGATTCATTAACCGTTGTTTTTTCCGCCGTTTTTTTCCTCTCCCATCCACGTTCGTTAATGGAAAATATACAGGCCAATTACAGGTATCATTTAACTTTGTCCGATAATTTATTTACACACACGCTAATGGTGTAAATCGTTTGTGGATATAGGATCGCATTTAACGATATTGGGTATTAATCAGGGAAGTTTAAACACGCATAAATACTGGTAAACATTGATAAACCCGATAAACAATGTAAAATGCAGTAATTATAGCTGGCGCCTGCTAATAAATGGGAATTATCATTAGAGTAGACGTGGACTTAATTGTGTGTATTCTGGATTATGGGATCGATAAAAAAGTCATATTTCAGAATCAACTAATATGTATCCTTCGAATTTAAAAGTGTTTGTTAATTCGTTTGCAATTTTTATTAAGTGTGTTTTAAATTTCAGTGGACACACGCACGTTTATATAACGTTTTCAAAACGTCGTAGTGGTTAATTAAACGTTTTGTGATGAAATTTTCAACGTTTATTTTTAGTTAAAAGCTTAAACGTATAAAATATATCGCATAAACACGTTTATAATATTTTAATTTTATCCAGAGCTTGAAGTAAACACTAGAAATGTACGTTTTTTATAACGCTTATTAGACTAATGTATTATATACGTTTATATTTTAACATTTAACTGTGCGTTAAGTGCAACGTTTATAAAATACGTTGTCACTACTCATGTTGTCTGTTAAAGGTAGAGATGAACAACGAAATAAAATGTTTTCTTGTAACGTTTTAAAAATGTCATATACGTCTCAATCGGCAAAATATAATCTAATGACCAAGAGATGTAGATGCTTACATCTCACGCACTCATGTTCTATACTTCTATCGGCTAAATATAAAATCAAATAGTGTCATTCAACGATCTAATAAGCTCAAAAGCGATATATCTATGGTACCACTTGAACTCTTGACCTGGCTGCCCGTTTCTTTTTTGAAAACAAAATTGTACCGTAATATTTTTTTTGCGTTGAAGAATACATTATATAAAACGTTATCAAAACGTGCCGTGAAAGGTTGTATAAACATTAATAAAATTTTAAATAAAAGGTTTTCCATAAACGTTTATTAACTGTTTAATTTCTACGCTATTTAAACGCAGCTTACAATGTTTAATAAACGTTTTTTTAAGTTAAAAATAACGTTTGTTCGTGCGACATATTGTTGTTTTAATCTTTGACTTTCAAACACTTTTAAATGTTCTTTAAACAATGCATGTGTATTGGGATGTAGGTAAATCAGAATATGGATGTTTATTTTAACATTTAGATAGTTTGGTTCTAAAAAATGAAAATGAGTATGTTTCTTTTCTTAGTCTTATATAGACTATTTTAATATTAGTTATTATTTGTTGAATTTACCCTTGTCGTTGTTTGTTTAGCATACATAGATATTTGGTGTCAAGGAAGAATGACTTCATTGATAGGAATTGTAGGAAAATTGTTTTGAAGTAACTCAAATACCTTTACAATTAAACAAAGCTGATAGAAAATATATTTTGTCTAAGTTAATTACTCCATCACTAGCATTTTCAGCTTCATCTGTAAAAAGTACCTTATTTATAAAGCCAGGCATACACCTCCTTTGATTTTGTAAAACCAGTACGCAAAATTGTAAACGTGGAGGATAATCAGACAAATTATAATTTGTATAACTGGTTTTAACAGTAAATTCAATTTAATATAAGTACGATAATTTTAATTCAAATTTCTTCAAAGAAATCTGTTGAACTACTCAATAAATAAAGTAGCAGATAAACTCGTAGCCCCTGTTTTGCCACGAAACTAAGTATGTGTGATCTATAGAAAAATAATAATTCTATTTACTAACTCTGAAGCTAATTTCTGATGTCATCCAATTATCAAACAATCGCACATCTCATTACATAAAACAAAAGCGGCAAATACCCTAAACGTTGACCGTATAGTGTCATATTTATTCTTGTTACCATTTGCAGCTTAGTACAAAAAAATATCAACAAATTCGCAGTAAATTTTTGATTATGAGAATATGTGTGGCTCACCTTCTATTTTGGTACCACGTTTTCACTTGGGTGTCCGTTAAGCTGAGTTTGGCTGCCAGTTCCATTCTATCCTGTACACTGAGGTACTTCTGTCTTTCGAAGCTTTTCTCTAAAGTCTGCAGCTGGAGATCTGTGAATGCCGTCCGCGCCTTTCTTTGTTTTTTGCTTATTGCACCGTTTTTTGAGGTTAGGGAATCGTCACCGTTTTGACCTGAAACATATAAATCAATGAATATAAATTTATTATCAAAAAGTATAAAACTGTACGAATATAGGATTATGAATTATTTCAGGGTTTGAAAAAAATGAAGTATCATATTCCCCCTTTCCTAGTTAGCAGTGTAATATTATATAAGCTTAATATGTATTATTGTTTGTAATTTAGATACTTATGGAACCATTACTTTAGCATTTTTAGTGCCAAAGGGCATACGTATAACTTGATTGAAAGGAAAATTGTTTTGATTAGTTTAAATATTTCCGCAGTAACGTAAAATATGTGTGATGCTTTCACAATTCCTTAATCTCTACAAAAAATATTTGAGCATTGATAATTACTTAGGCATATACATTTTTTCAAAACTATAAATGACTAGTCATTTTCATAATAAACTTTTACGGTCTCTTATTTCCTTAAAGAATGCTGAAAGGGCTAGGGACTGGTTGAATGTCTTTCAGTTGTACCCATTCCTTAATACATTATTCATTTTTAAACGATAAGAGCTTTTAGTGTAGAATGAGAAGCAGATTTAGCCTTTAGAAAATTTAGACACGCAAGACAGTTAACAATTACAAGTAATGCTTTTTGATAATCATTTTTACAAAAGAACTACATTTTTAAGTGAATATCTGATTAGTTACGATGAAATCTCATAATTTAGAGTAATTTTCAGTGTTTTCGTACAAAAAATAGTTTGTTTTACATAGCACAGGACAGAAGGTTTTTCATTCCAATCATTTATCTTATTTAACGTAGTGTTTACATGTGGCGTAAGATTTTGTAACCTATGCGTTGTTTTTTGTGTGTTTTAAGATTGTAAAAGTTTCAGTTAGATAACTATGAAGGAGTTACTAAAAAACTAAAACTATTTAGCAATTTGAGATAAATATAATCCAAGACCAACAGCAATCCTCAAGACTCATGAATGCTCCAGTAACACCATGAATCCTCAGTATTCATTCAGTACTTGGAGTAGTGAATCCTGAATACATATGTAAACGTAATGAATACAAATACCGAATACCATTAACTAAATTTTCGCTGAATAGATTCAATTTGTCCGAAAGAGTCTTGATAAATGGGATGCCATATAAATGACCAATATTCTAATTTGCTCCTGATGAATGATACATATAATATTCTAAAACTGCTGACATTAGTAAAATTACTCAAGTTTCTAGTGAGAAATTTCCTTAGACTATTAGCTGAAGATACCATGTTCCTGATATTATTGTTAAAGTACCGTCAAAAGTAATACCTAAATCCTTGATCTCAGTACATCGCTCAAGAGTGATATTGTTAAATACTGAAAGTGAATTGGATTGAACGTATTAGAAATAGTAATAACTTTGCATTTGAATATATTTAAATAAACTAAACATTAATATTTCTAAAATTTACTATAGAAAATATTTTTAGGTCATCAGCAAACAGCAAGTGAGATGTCGTCGAAGTGGAGCAAAGACCGTTAATAGAAATTATGATTAGCACTGGGCCAAGATTTGAACCCTGAGGAACAGAAATAGCAATTAGTTAGTAGATGCATGACTACCATATTCAATGAATTGGGGTCTGTTCAGAGAAACCGATAGCCCGAAGGTGTTAACAATTAAGAAAGAATGGCCAATTTGGTCAAATGCTTTCTGCATGTCTTATTTTTTTCAGAAGTGTGGCAAAAACCCAATAGAACTAAAGAAAAACTAAAATTATGCCACAAATAAATAGCTTCAAACAATACAATAACATCTACTTGCCCCTGAGCGTCTAGAGCATCCAAAAGAAACTGAGTAAAATTAGCTAAAATTGTAAGCGGTTATAAAGAATTATTTAAAAAATTTGATCAAAGTTGTTTATTGTAGATATTGGTCTATAGTTGCTCACATAAGAAGGATCACTACTTATAAGTATTGGAAATTTTACTAACTCTCCAAATGTCAGGATATTGCTTAGAGGACAAAACAAGATTGAATATAAAAATGAGGGATGATATAAAGGCACCAATACAATCTTTAACTATACAGCTTAAAATAAAGATTTACATAAAAATCGTCTTTTCTTGACGGGGCAAGGCTGCATTGTATATTAACTCAGTGGTTCCGCAAATACGCCCTATATTAAAGCCATAATTACCTTTCCTGAGCAAAGCTAGTCAATAATAAAACGGCCTGAAATTCCATTTTAGCCGAATAATAGTGTAAAAGCCAACAGCTCACACAAAAGTTTTGTTCGGAACTATAATCGAATTTAGAACCTTTTCGGAACCGTTCGAGGCTCAACTTATTCCATTACCAACAAATAAGTATCTCTTTATTCGAGCTTTTAGGGCCGCATTCAATGCCTAAAAAGCTCCCATCAGCGGATTTATAATTGAAAATGTTTCCCATTCATCGGCCCAAATGACTTTAAACAGTGAATAACACTATCGGAATACTGATTAATCCCCTCGTATCGATCGGGCAACTATAAACGCTCCCGTTTAAATGGATAGAGCGGAGTAAAACGGTTTCGGGAGGCATTGTTGTGCAGCCGAATTGATCCCGGCCATTGTTTCAGGCGTCCCGACGGCGACGCATAATGGAGAACGTTACGGGGGATGAAAGACGGCCGGAAGCTGCGGCCAATCACGGAGCGGAGGGGGGATGAGGCGGCAGACGCCGCGCGAGGATAATGACGACACACTTCGACGCCCAGACGCCCCAGGTACGTCCGCGCTCTAAGAAATAGCTCGTCAGAGTTATTTCATCTATGTAGACATATTTGTGTATAAAAGTCATATAATTGTGTACTAAATCATACCCAACGATATTAAAAATATTTATCTATTTAATTAATATTGACATCTATTAAATAAGAAAGCGGTTTATAAAGTAAACGTGATAAATAAATTAAAGAAAAATATATTATTGATCTTATATGTACAATAATGATGTTTTGATGCTTTAAATAACACTACCCTCATTCTTGGAGCAATTGTTAAAGCAGCCCAACACATTTTCATTAATAATTACATTATTTTCAGATGTTGTGACTTATATTATTTTCAGATTTTGCTTTCAGTATCATTTTCGCAATATTGTCTTTATTCAAAAGTGAGTCTTCAATGTAGCCTTCCGCCACAGTGCTCGATATTCATCCTCCGTGTCTCTTAAGACAAGTGAGGTCACCACAGCAGTCAATTAAAAGGAAAGTAGACGTTCGTCATAATGCGTGTCCACTGTAATATTTCCAGTTGTCCAGTTTCAAAAAAATTGTTACTTGCGAGACAGCATTGATTTTATGAATACCGATCACTATTCGATGACACTTTCCACTAACATATCAGAGAAATAATCCGCGTTCTACCAATCCGAGTGGACGTAAAGCAACATATTCTCAATAAAAACTTAAATAATTGTCTTCCAGTACCATAAGAGAAAGTGGTTTCTTGGTTTTGGTATTGCGAATGTTTATAATTAAGATTTGAAAATTAACAATCTTCAGCATTATCAATTGTTAAATTGACTAATTCATCAGAACGGCATGCGTCTGCAACCCCCAATATTAAGACGACTTATAAAGAAACTTTTTAAAAATGTTGTTCTTTCATTTTTAAAGCTATTGCCTTTTTTTTTCTCTTGAGAAAAACACGTAATTTTAAATATTTGCTTATATTAATCCCTTTCTTTATATCCAACATAGACCGCAACATTGAATATTGTGACCAAATCATTGATGGCTTCATTCTATTTGCTAAGTTTGAAAAATACACCATCAGTACATCTTCTGAATACAACTTAATGTTTTTTTTTTACGCCAAGCCGTAAAACGTTGGTAGACACATTCATAAATTCTTCGATATTTCTTTGGGAGAATATTCAAAGAAACCTCTTCCGCACACTCCAGTTTCTTCTTAGATACATCTAAATTTTCATTAGATTCCATTTTTACAAACTTTTCAGCAAATTGAACTACAAAAAATCACAAATAAACTCAGTTAGCAATATGGCGACTAATGTTTGACAAAATATCCATGACTACATCGATATGTTCTACTTACCTATTTTGTTTTACTATCCAAATTTGGTTTGAATAATATCAAAGTACAAACTAATAACTAAATGAGGATTTCAGTTGTAGAAAAAATAGCATGTTTTATTCAGATTAAAAGTATTTTTTTTGTCTCGATTATTCGCTATGCTTCGCCAAATATAAAATTTGCTCGCCACAAAAGTGACACTTTTAATCCTAATATAACAATATACTGTTGTTACTTAGATATATTTTTTGTATTTGCAAATTTTCTAAGGTATCATAATTCTTCTGATAATTTTATGATGCAATTGAAGACATATTTATCCATTTGTCATTAGAAAAATGTTGTTTACATACCATAATAAGACGTTATAATTTTTCGTGTGTGTCTCCACATATGACCCTATTTCTATTACCATCTTAATGGTGCAATGCGTTCCTCTCCCCCATTTAGTTGTGTAAGTAATGATAGAGCCGCTCCCGACTCAAATAGCACGTTACCGTTGTCAAAGAGGTATTCAGCAATCGTTCATATAATCTTTTAGCTGGTAAAAATAGATATCAGACGCACAAACCGGAGAAATGGCATGTCCCAGGGCAATAAAACGTAACAAAACAGACAGTTGGTGAACATTCATAAACGGTTAACGATGCGAAAAACAGTACCCGTCTAATAACAACATTTTTACAGAAAATTGCTCGGAAATTACAGGATGGACGATTTAGATTCTAAGAGTCTTGCGTATTACTATTTCTTTGGAATAAACTCGCAATTTAAATGTCATTATGCCAGTTGCATGATTCCCCGCGTATTGGCGGCGTAATTCGTATATAATGAATTAGTGGGAAAAAGGGACATGTGCGCACAATTCCGCTAAATATTTGTAAATACCAACTCCTTTTCCTGCACTCTGCGTTTTAATTCCGCATTAATTAGATGTGTTATTAAATAATTCTGCACCGGAGGTATGTTTACCTCTACAAGCTTAGCATACATTAACTTCGAACAATAATTTAATTATAAATGCAGAAGTAACGGTTCCAACATACTGAGTGTCCCATCTAAAATCCATTATCCTATAGAGTGATTTACTTAAGGACACGCATATAAATCTCAGAGACGAAAAGAATACAAGATGGCTAAATTACTAAAAAGTTAATCAGATACTTGGTGCCTTTAGAATCCTTGTAAATTTCATAGGTCACTAGAAAAATTATATTATATGAAGGCTCGAAGTTGTCTTTGTAACTGTAAACATTTGACGCTTTTAGTTTTCAAGTATTGCATTAATTAACATGTTGCATTGACTGGTGTTATAAGAACTTTGCTACATTCTGGTTGACTATAGTCGTAAGGAAGTCATACTCAATTCTCACATTTTAGGATAGCTGTTCTTGTTTTATACGGAGGTGCATCCGTTTACAGATAAATGTAAAAAAATCAGTACCTTTTTAATATTAAAACCATACATTGGTCAAATTAAAAATTGTAATAGCGTCAGTTGATGTAGAATGGTGATTTAAAATTTGTATTATTTACAGCCGCTATACAGTCACAACAAGTTTATGAAAGTTACAAGAAAACTAAAGATATCATCCAAAACAGCTCTTAGTAAGTATTTATACTTGCTTCAAGAATTCTAACGACTGAGAATAATAAAACTATATACTACTCTAAATGCATGTATTGCACTAAATTGCAAACAATGATTGTTTTTAACGTGACCAAATATCGAAAATTATGTTGAAAATAAAAACAATTGCGTAACGTCAGCCGTAACGTAAGACGTTTGAATTCTTGCCGCAAGTATATGATAGATACGAAAAAATTGTCAAATTGTGTATTATGAGTATCGTACTATATATATGCGGCACACTCTAAAGAATGTTACGCATGTAATTAACTATATTAGTTATTACAATATTAATTGAAATAATACCTAATTTTAGCAGCAAATCGTGTATTTTTGTAAATTTAAAAACAATACCAATATTATGTACTTTTACAGAGATAGTTATGATAAACACATTCCAAAGCATGCACCTATAGCGTCCCGATCTAGTAATGGTCGGCTTGTCTATACAATCATGTATACGTTATAGATAGTGATGTGAAATTAAAGTTGAACTAGAGATTTCAAGTATGTATATGGCTTAGTTGTGTTGTAAAACAGTGAATAAGAACCTTTCTAACACTACATCAATATTGCCACAGAAATTCTAAAAAAATATGTTATGTTCAATAAATACTACCTACTTGAAAATCTCTTTTATATCTATTCTTATTATACTTATCTATTCTATTTTGTTTTCACTAACTTTTCTCATATGCTTTAATAATTTCGGTACCTATTAATACTTAATGCAATAATACTTCTAACTTAAGACAGTAGTAACATGTAAGAACACGAACTCGACATCAGTTAAATGAATAATTACATTCTAATTTTAGAAAGAATTAGTAAATTTACATATTATGGACTAGTATACACTAGTATACACTAATATACGTAATTTCCATAGCAAAAATACATATAATTGTTGCATGTATTATTTGTTTAATTATATTGAAGTGACAGAGCATAAGTAACTTTACAAATCGTAAGTAAAATTACCATGATATGAATTATGATAAATTTACATAAATCATTTTTTCAGTGTAATATTTTAACTGAAGTATTTACATTTTTTACCAAAGTAGAATATATTTGGCAAACTGTATCAAAGGTTTTGAAAATATAGTCATATTTCCTTTATAACAATTGTAATTAATAGTGTTAATAAAGTTTATAATTTTTTTTTCGTAGAGACAACTAAATATTCTGGAATGATTTTGGCAGCTACAATTTATGTGTAAAACTTTTTGTTTTAGATTTAATAGCAGCTACGTGTAGAATGATGAGTTTTAGGTGGAACATTCTGTAAAAATTCAATCATTATTCTCATTAGAGTCCTTTTCGCTTTCCTTTTGTAAACTTCGTATGTTGTTTAATAAATTTTCGTCGCCACATATTAAATGCGAAATAGCTCAGAATACGAAAAAAAGTTGAAAAATTGATAAAAGCGCTCTAATTAATCGTATCTCCTGAACATCCTGTTTGTCTTTCCCTGAACTGAATGTCCGTATATTTGATTAATTAAATCAGATCCAATTTATCGTTGGCCGTGCTCTTAAGTGCTTGTCAATTATGTGTTACTAAAAGTTATAGATATTAATGTACCGTGGCAGTATTTTACATAGGCTAATTGCCTTTTAAAACTTGTTTATAATCAATACATGTAAAATTCTACCGTAATGCGCGTAGATAATTTATCATGCTTATGCATCGAAATTCTTGAAAAATTAAAAATCACTTGCCAGACGATATACGGGGTTTCGCACCGAAAATGACCAACCCACCTCCTTTAACTTTGACTTTAAAAAACAGTTTACTATAAAAGTCACCAGAACAGACTCAAAATAATATAATTTTATCTTGAATGAAGAAAAGTACAGAATCTGCATAAGACATTTTGTAATAAATCGAATGTGCGGGTGAACAATCCAACAAATTTGTAGGGGTAGTGGAAATTTTCTGTATTTTTTGGTAATTTTACAAACTTTATTGTGATGGTACGATATTTATTTAAAGAAAGTGTACAAAAATGAAAAACATACGCAATAATGAGAATCAGAAAACCGATAACTAAACACATGAAAGTATGTACCAAACTTTTTAGTACAGGATATGCAAAGTGATAACAAGGTTATCTTGTGAATTATTTAAGGATCTTTATAAATCTGTATTACACATTACACTGCCAATTTGTTTCATTTAATAAAAGATGGATATTTCATGGGGTGGCTGAACTAAAGCAGACGCTGTAAACGTAGGTTTTTGACAACATGGGACTTCTCGTGTTCTACCCCAGACAAAATTATGTACCTCACCTTCTTTTAGAGGTCGCACACAATCTCCCAAGTAGTTCAAGATATCTCGGTCCTTTATCAGCTTCAAAAATCCATGTTTAGAACAACAATTGAACGTTGCCAATGCGACATGTAGATATATTTTTTTTTATTCAATACTCTGCATTAGTTCTTATTTTTAAATACTGTTATGGCTGGAGTTTCAAAGATAAAAAATCATATCTAAAGATGCACAAAAAACACCCAGTAGGTGGTTTAGCGTAGTGCTAAATTATAATGCTGAAATTGAATCATTTCCTTTTATTTTTTTTTTTGAGGGGAGAGAGGCAAATGTGCCAATACGAGAACTTAAAAAACCATAAAATGTAATGATTTTTTGAAACTTTCCATACAACTCAAGGAAAAATTTTTTCAAAAAGATAATTTTTGTAAGATTAATTTTTAAAAATTTCGTTTTTTTTTTCTCGCAATGTTTTTAGTGATACAGGGTTAACTATGACTAAGTACAAATATTTTAAGAGGGGATGGAGATAATTAAGTAACGGAATCACCATTCAAGAAAAAAGTTGTTCGATATTATATTAAACCCTTATTTAATGTCCGCCGCACGATTTAAGTTTATAGAATCAGAGTAGACAACCAGCAATACAACGGTAAATCGCTGTCATGTCATAATTTAATTCCTGTGTTTACGTTGTAGTTTTGTATTCGTCTTCACTTTATAGTGCATTTTTTTTAAATTTTACAGGGTTTTGTAGTTATTAAATAAAGGAATTTGTGTTGGGTACATATCTTTTCCCACAATATAGTTCACCGGTTTGTATTTCTAGGTTAGTGGACAAGACTGCCGTGGGTGTATTAAAAATTTTCTATTACCTGTTAATACCTACCTATTCCTTTCGTTTGATTTTCTTATAATAAATATGCATTTTATCTAATTGGACATACGGGAAGTGTGTTTTATCGGTAGTGAGTGGTTGTAATGACTGAAAATGTAGTTTTGCCAGTTAGTAATGGAATAATGAAAAAGAATGCAAAATACTGCAGCTAACTGGATCAACTATTACCTATTTATCAGGTATTATTACTAATAAGAATGTTAATTTTTGTCGTTTCAGCATTTAGAAACGCTGCAAAAAAACGGCCGTATGGTAGTTGGCATTGTTGACAGATGTAAGATTTATCTATAATCTCAGTCGATGCTTATCATAGGCGCCGGCTTTCCGCAGGAAAAGAGAGTTTTGCCCCATTTTTTAATATCGAGCAAAAATTGTGGAATATTTTTTTGCCTTTGACAGAGCATTAGTAACTTTACAAATCCTAAGTAAAATTACCATGATATGAATAATGATAAATTTACATAAATCATTTTTTCAGTGTAATATTTTAACTGAAATATTTACACTTTTTACCAAAGTAGAATATATTTGGTAAACTGTATCAAAGGTTTTGGAAATATAGTCATATTTCCTTTATAACAATTGTAATTAATAGTGTTAATAAAGGTTATAATTATTTTTTTTCGTAGAGACAACTAAATATTCTGGAATGATTTTGGCAGCTACAATTTATGTGTAAAACTTTTTGTTTTAGATTTAATAGCAGCTACGTGTAGAATGATGAGGTTTAGGTGGAACATTCTGTAAAAATTATCAAAAATTGTGGAATATTTTTTTTTCCTTTTAGGCCTCCCTCAGCACGTGGTTAAAATTATTATACTTAGTCATAGTTAACCTTGTATAATTCCAAAGTGTGGCTTAAAGCTGTAAATACACATACGCAAAAAATTACCACTTACATTACATTATAAACTTATTTATAATGCGAAAACTTTTTTGAAACTATAATAAACCCCTGCTTATCGCCGATTGTGTGGCTCGTCCGCACGTGGTTATTTATTTTGCACGTTTGGTATTGTACGGTAATACTAAACTGCAACATTCGTTGTCATAATTGAAATCATGTATATTTACATTGTGATTTTCAGTTTTTAGTGTATTTTTTAACGTTTTATAGTTACTAAATAAATTTGTGCCGGGTACAGATATTTTCCAATAATATAGTTCGCCAATTTTGTTTTTTAGGTCTAATGGACATTTTATTTAACTGTACGCGAAGTGTGTTTTGTTGTTAGTGGATAATTCTGATTAATTGTTACCTATCAGATATTATTATTAATATAAATATAAATGTTCACTTTCGTCGTTTCTACATTTTTTGGAAACCGATCGTTGATAGATATAAACCAACCTTATAAAATATGAAATTATTAAAAAAGTCAGAAAATAATTTGAGGTGTTTATTGATAAATAATATTAAGTTCCAATTAATTGTGTTTACCTAATTATCTGCAGTGTTTCAAACAGTAACCTCTCGAACTAACCCCCTAGATATAAAATCGCATAATCAGAAGTGATTTGTACGTATCAGCGATAAGAAAAACCGCATGCGGGGAAAAGCCCGGTTTAATCGGGGGCATTATCGCAACGTTAACTACAAGGATCTCCGCCATAATAAAGGAAACAATACAACGCCAAATCTGACCGCGGTATTATCTGATAAGGGCAATTGTAAAAAGGCCACCTAATGACAGAATACACCGGCACACTTTCGCACGCGAACGAGTCATAACGTAATTGCCACCATTAAGAAAGGGGTGCGGGGGCGCCGAGGGGGGTGTCCTGTTACGCCATAGTTTATTATTGCCGAATTGCTAATCCAACACTATTACTTACCCTCTTACACGGTAGAATCGACTGCGGAGCACGCGAGGTTGCGGGTAGCTTGATAAAAACGGAAGAGGAATTTTGTTGGTGTTGGGAATATTTTATAGACCGTTCTAATTATGTTTTTAAATTATTCTTTTATTATTAGCTGCTATAATCTACAGGGTGATTCAGTTATAATGTCATTAATTTAACCACGTATTCGGAAGGCCCAATAGAGGCAGAAAATCGAAAACGAAATATTTTTATTCGACCTTTCAAATGAGAAGCAAATCATAGTGCAATAATCTTTCTGATGACGAAGCCACATGGCGTCCGAGTGTTGAAGCAAAACAGCGTTGCCACGTCAGGATCACGTACAATGTTATGAATGACTTTTGTTTATAAAAAGGTGAAGTAAATGATGTCGCAAATTATAGATATTATTTCACAGTAGGTTCACAAACTTTAACTTGGTCGAGTTGATACACAGATTTTTCTAAAGCATTTGATAGACCTTATCGTTCAATATTATTATATCGGCATTAATATATATGCAATATAGCGGTTTTAAATCTCATATCTTTCTTCAGTCATTGCATGTTCCTCAAGGACCAATATTTAGTCTTCTACTTTTTGTAATCTTTATTAATGATATTGCTGAGGATCTGAATGTACAGTATTTTTTTATGTTGATGATGTGAACATATTTTGTCGTAATAATTCTTTATTGGACTGTGAAAACCTTTAAAGAAATCTCGTTTCACTTAATGGTTGGTATATGGAAAATAGGCCACCACTCAATATTAACATATGAACCATCATGTCCTTCCATCGGAAAAAACTCCTATACTTTTTGATTATATCCTACATGATATCATCCTTAACATACCACTTTTGACTGCCAATTAAGTTTCACTCAGCATATTAATAACTTTGTAGCCAATGCTTATAAAAGTTTAGGGTTGTCTTACAAAATTTTAGCGGTTTTCGTTTGTTGTATATCTCCATATTAGAATATGTTCAGCAAATGTTTTTTAAAACTGCTATATTGAGTTTATTCTGTTCGAGATACATTTCAAGATCTATTTTATAACCGTTTTGGATTGCTAGGTCTTGCATATCGGCGTACAATGCATAGTGCATTATTAATGGAAAAAATAATTCATTTTCTTATTAAATGTGAATTGAGTACTTATTCTTTTTACTTTTGCCCGTACTAATTTATTAGTTAAATCACCTTTTTCTCAAATGTTGAACAACTGCAAAAACATTGGGGATCTTTGCATTGCTTCATGTGGTTCAGATGATATAAAGGAATACTGATGATATAGGAACCAACCATATTTAAAACTACCTCGAGTGCGTCACAGGGTTCAAATTTGAGGCCTCTACTATTTCTATTATTTATTAATGACATCAGTATTTTAATCTGTGATAAATCATTATTTGTAGACAATCTGAAGCTAAAAGTAAAAATCATATTGTCAAATTATCTATTACTTTGTAATTATATTAGCTTAGTATCTAATTAATACGTCCAATGTGTGCTAGTTTTCTTGAAAATAGTACATGAATTCAGCAACACTGCACTCATGGACATAGTGCTGACATACTTATATTTTATATGAAATTTTAAGTATCGAAACGCTCCTATTAACAATTGGGTTTGCTTATATTTTCTTACTATTCGTTACGCAATTTTAAAACTATTTAAAGGAAAGCGAGATTTGCCAAGTCGATTGTTCGTAATGTATTCGCTCGGTTTATCCTCCCATCCCATTCGAGGGAATGTTTAGTGGCACAGAATAGACGAGTTTAGTTGTAAAAGCAGTTCTCGAGTTGACGACGTTCCCCGGGGGAAGGCCGGAGGGTCGCGAAGGTGGGGACCCCTACCATAAGGTCGCCCAAACCCAACAAAGTTACCCACTTTGCGAAAACTCAATGCGACTCACGTTTCCGCCGCATGAAACATTTCACCCCCAGATGTATGTTTCTCCGACGACAGATTTTTTCCTTTATAGAGATAAGAGGTCGGTTTTCTTTCATGGGGTTTCTGGAAGGCGCCTTAGTTTTTATGGGAAATGAAGGAAAATTATACGTTTACTTATCTATACTTTGTACTTATTTTAATTCATAGCAGCTGGGTTCGTAGTATATACAAATTGTTGGTACTAATATCATCTGTCAATCGACAACTTTTGAATACAGGAATACTTAAATTCATGAATGATCTAAAATGTTCATATAGACAAAATAATGAAGACGCCTCATAAAGAATATTTTCAAAACATTTATCAGAAACGTCTTATATGGCCGGTTTCTCAACATTTGGCGCAATCGATTCGATAACTATCGAGTACATAAATTTATCAGACCGTTAACTTTATATTGGTTTCTGAACGCATGCCTTTCAAATTTTGTTGAATACATAACAGTTGAATGGATATCTTAAAATCTGCAATAATCATAGAGGGAGCTAGCAAATGCACAATTGTTTGCAGATGCCATTTATGGAAGTCAGACACTTTCAAGAAATAATTGTAGATGGCGCCACTATCGGTTACCTAATGATATCACATCACATTAACAAAATAAAAATATATACAAACCTGTTGCATAAAAACGAAGTTATTAAAACCTTTTCTAATACTTATAGTAAATTTGTTCTAGTACTAGAGACTTGAATACTATCTCCTATTAAATCTATCAGTAAATTTACAGTTTCTTTCGTTAAGGTCGCTGTATTTCTCGCCGTAAAATGATCAAATTTGTGGTTTTTTAGGTACTGAAATTTTGAAAAATAAAACGCGTAGAGCAAAAGTAATATCAAAAATAAAATTACTGATGTTTTGTTTATCCACTTTTACTATTTAAACTCTCTTCAAATAATATAATAACTTTTAAAATGCATTTGTATGACACACATTATTTCGCTATTCTAACCCCACATTTTAACAATTATTTTCACATACTTATAAGCAAAAGTGAACAATGTTATATGCAGAAATATGTAAGTTTATGTTATAACAATGTTTACATCTATAGCTGAATTTAAAAAAATACGCATTTTGAAAGTTTTCAGTACCTAAAAATTTGCTGGATAAACCGCTTTCTGACGTTATACATTGATTTTATTTCGGTACCTTTGAATAATCGCTGGTGGCATGAGATAACATTGTTGTTATTTGCTAAACTCTATATTATTAAGTTCTTAAATGTCTAAAATTACTTGTATTTGTAGAAAACACTATTTCAAGAATACGGGGCCCGTAAACTCTCTCGAAATTCTGTCGCTTTATTTTTCATACTGGTTTTCTCTTTCACGATAACGTCTTGGCGGTTCAAGATATCTGACTATATTTAAATATTCTTCATCTGAAGAGGCAGACGAATCAGAGTTTTCCATTGCACAAAGTAATCGTCACGAAAATATCAAAAAAGTTGGGTTAAGCCTTACAATAAAGATGTAAACAAGCAACAGCTAAATCGCTGCGCGCGTGCGTTAATGTTTATTGGATAGATATCCATTTTTCTTTGGATATCTGTTCGATAACTTATGCAATAGATAAGCATTATCGAATGGTTCAGAAACCGAATTCATGGGATATCTCCAGTTTATGGAATCGAAGACAGACAACTGAAATAAACAGTTTTTGTATCAAGGAAAAAATTGTTCTTCACACTAGTTGACATTTCAAGAAATATATTTCTTCTCCAAATGTAACTGGACAAACTGGAGTCCTCTCATTGTTCATGATTTTCCAGTGCATGATTTGATGTCAGTGGCCTGTGATATGCTGGTCCTTGATTTTTAATGATAAATTATTGCTTCCAAATTACTATATGTTCCTTAAGATCCATTTTTTTCTCTGTTCCTAAGTGTGTTCATCTTTGTCATTCAGATTATGAAAAAGAAAACTATATATTTCTAGCTTTAAAAAGGAAATGTATCTTTGCTCTTTTACTAACGTTGTGCGTTCCTGCTTAATTCTTGATTTTGTTATCTTTGACATGCTTGTTTAGTTCTCATTCATGATTTGCTTCTATGTATTTTAAAATTTCATTGTAAATTTGTATCATTCATATAACTTTTTGTTCTGTTTCTAACTTTGTTCATTTCTATATATTTCTTGACTTTGTTCTCTTCGAAAACTGTATAACTTAACTGTTAAACAATTTGATTACATCCGTTTTTGCTGAGTCTCAGGTCTCAATGCTAATTTTCGTAAAAAATGAATGTACAGACTTGTCTTTAAAAGTATACATTTCTTGATATCGTTTACACCTGTTCCTTTATAGAAAGTAACAGTAATATGTGACCATATATTATACATAACCTCTTTTACTTTCTCGTGTTAAATTACTGAATAACTGCGCAATAATTTTAATGCGATACGTTAGTTATACCTCTGTTATTTGTTTTTTAACAAAACTAACGCATTATCGCCAACATATGTCTTCTAGCACATGATTATAATATACAATAATACGATTATAATTGCCAGGTGCCGCCTATCTATTTGGCGAACTGTAGAAAGCTCTATAGGTGTGTGTTGATATAAGTTGTAGTATAAATTATTTAACATTTAAAAGGAAATAGTATTAAATTTTGTTATATCGATTGTTCTCTCCCAACAAACAATTAAAGTTAAAATTACGTTAACTTGACCTCTGAATTGGTCAAAAACTTTTCATGACCAATTCCGTATAAGGAAAGTTTACCTATATTCGTTAGCCTTTTTCCTTATGTGGGGAAAAAAACTAAAGTAATATGGAAGTTAATAATTGGTTGACAGGAATTTTATTCCAATAAGATAATTGGACTTAAAAGAAATACGGACCAATTTTATGTTAAAATTTCAAAATATAAAAGACATTATTACCAAAATATACCCTAATTATGCCCTTTATATGACATACTTTTGCCAGAGAGAGACAACATTATATGTTTGATTTTATACATTGTAATAGCGAACAGGGATACGAAGAAAAAGAAAGACTACAAGTCAGGCTACTAAAGTACAAGTAGAGTAGGAGTAAGTATATGTATAGATATTTAGATTTTAATATAATAAAGTCTGTATTTTTGGTTTCCATTCATCAAATTGTACAACCCAGGAAATTTTTTCGTATAATGTCATGACCAAACTTTCATAAAAATAACGCGCCTTATAAATATACATTTTTACTATTGCTTTTTAATAACGTTACTATACTGAAAAATAACCTAAAATAAAAACTGAATGTACTTCGTGATAAAATGTGTTTAATAATCTTTTGTCATAATTTATTAACTAATATTATCTGTATTAACATAATTTTAATGAATAATCAATTAGAAATAATGAACAAAACATTTAGTGTTTATTACAACATGGCCGCTCAAATAAAATCAACTTTGAAGTCAATTTGTTTGTAAGTTTTAACCTATAAGGCAGATGCCTATGCCAATGTTGACGTCACAGGAAAATATTGACATTGTGGTTGAGATTTCCTCCAAATGAAGATATTTTATGGTAATTTATTACCAATTAAATTATTACTAGGTACCTACATATAAAATTCTACTCATGGATTTTTTGTGATTGAAAATTCAAATTAAAGCCAATAATATTATGTATGCGTAATAACAAAAACAAAATAAATATTTTCGAACGGAATTCAATTCGAATTTCAATTCACGTGCACTACTGAATTCATCTAACATGATAACAGTCATAAGAATATTTATATATGAAGTGTTTATCGATATATTATCATTAGATTGATTTACATAATATGCAGTGTTGGCTCAAATTCGTTTTTTACAACTCTGTAATATTGTGTAGGGCTTGGTTTTCACTGCAGATCGCCAAAACACAAAACAATTTCTACGCGCTATTACATGAAGATCTGTCGGAATACATATAACAAGAAGCTTGTTTCCTAAAAATCGTTTATAAGACACACTTACGTCGAAGTATTATTAACAAGTAAATTTGTACCATAATATAGAACAATAGTTCTATTAGGTTTATTGAAATGGTTAATTATTCTTTAGAAATTATCAACAAAGTTAAAAATAGGTTGATATTGTAATAAAAATGGAACTTAACCAATTGAAGAATTAAATAGGGCAAAATAACTAGTTATTACCTTATTTTTAACTACTAGTTGAAGACAAAATAAGTTTTACAATTTTGTAATAAATATGTAAATATTTACCTATTGTAATAATTTAAAAAATCCTTGGATATTGAAGACATATTTCAAGGCGAAATTAAGTAAATTGTAACTTCGTCTTACACGTTATTGGAATTTTAGCATTTGAAAACATAGAATAGGTAAACAATATGTAATTTCGAACTGTATAAATTGACATATATTTCATTTTACTTAGAAGTCATTATATTACTCTTAATTAACAAATTTTTGACTAAAATTTTGGTATTATAAAATTTTGTAACATTGAAGACTATTTTTATGGAGGAAAGTAGTAAATCTTGATCAATTTAGAATTATTTTTCTTATGTAGTAGTTTATTAGGCTTAAATGTTAGTTGGGCTATGAATGCGAAAGAAAAAAAAATTAAATACCTACTTATGTTGTCTAAATATGGACATCTTTTAAAAACATGTCATTGTTGTCAATTATTTGTAGTAAATTATGTCACGAAGTTTATCTAAATTTGTCGACGTTTAAAAAGCAATAGTGAAAGTAATATTATTACTTGTACGGTTTCTTTATATGGCCATATCATGTTCTAAATATGATCATATTCAAATATTTCTACTAAACAAAATGTCGCTGTGGATATTAATATTTCAATTAAATCAGTATAGTGAATGTATATAGTCTTCCAGTTTCTTTTTGGTGTCTCTTGTTTTATTAATTCAATGAATTAAGTAGTGCACTTTTCACGAGCATATATAATAAAAACATTACAATATTTAGTAAACTTGGGCGTAAAGCAAAACTATTTTCGATATAATATTCTGATTTGTACATTTGAAGTTATAAATGCCTTGTGAGTATGCCTTACTATCAATAATTTTAATAATAGCCATATATTTTCAGATCATGCTAAAATCGGTCGATTTCTATTATAAACGTCAAATTATAGAGAAAAAGAAAATATAGTGAATACTTTTATAAGCTGTAGCAGCTAGCAAATTGCGCTGCAGTGCTGTAACCAATATATATTAGAGGAAACAGAAAGAAGAAAGCCAAAATTAGAAAACATTTATTTTATAAGTTTATGACCCAATAGTTTAATCTTCAGAAATATTATTGGGAATGGGACTCAAGTTACAGAAAACCAATTTATTGACAAGTTTCGGCTGTATTTAAGCCTTCTTCAGGACAATCCTAGAAAAAATTTCCGTGTAAAATACAAATATTAGGAAATATAATATATTATAGAAGACACAATAATACATACCAATGTTCAGAATAATAATGACTATTTTATTCACCATTTTATATATTTGTATTTTATAAGGAAAACTTTTCTTGGTTGAAGAAGGCTTAAATACAGCCGAAACGTAGACTTGCCAATAAATTGGTTTCCCTTAACTTTGGGCCTCATTCTCAATAACATTTTAACTAATTTTTTAAAATAATATTTACAACATTTCTCAGCAATTTTTGAGAAACTAAACGCGGAAAGAAAGCTAAACTAGTATCAAGATTAATAAATTTATTCCAACGCTAGTTTAGTTTCACTATTCCTCAAATATAGTAATACTTAATTGAAAAATTAGCTTCTTGTATAATAAGATTATATATTCCTCATTTAAGAACAAAAATTACTTGAAATCAAGAAAACTACTATACTTTATGAGAAAAAGTTATGTTTGCTTAAACAATTCTTTTGTTTTATTTAGATAATGTGAATTAGTTGTGTCAACAACTGTTATTCTGAAAATAAAGTTGCGTTTTCTTTATTCGAAATTACTGCAAATATTTGAAATAATATTATATCATTTTGAATAAAGCAAATAATAACATTTCATAAAAGAAAAATAAAATTAGTATTTCAGCATTCCTTCTTATATAAATAATTAAGCACTATTTAATTTAAGAGAGACTTATAACAAACTGCTAAAATCATTCATTAACGGCACACCAGACATATACCACTTTTGAGCTTGTTAGCTCTCGTCTTTATGCTTATAGGAGGCGAGCCAACCGACGACTTATTAGATAAGTGTTGTATTAATATCATCTATAAGTATTATTATTTTGCACTATAGCCGCATTTTCAATTTTATAGTGCCATATTTAATTAATAATACCTATTTTATTCATGTTTTAATAAAATATTAATAGTAAATCTTAAATTTAGTGTAATTTTAAGAAAGAAAAGTGTTTAAATGAGTGTAAGAATGCTGGGATGTCAATAATATGTAAATGTTTTTACCAAACATACTTTACTTAATGAATTAATACATATATACTCGAATAAAATAAAAAATTTGAAATATACTTAAATACAGGTTGTTTGAGATATCGGCCGGTATTCTCGGCCAGTGGTCGAACGGTTTAACGTGTCATTCAGTCAATGTGGCCAGTCCGCCATGGGATCGGATCCCGCGGACGTAAACCGTAGATTAGCTGTATTCGTGGAGAAGATTGGCACCCTCTCTGCGGGTATGGTAAGGTGGAAGAACATTGGTTTGGGTCAATGTAAGAGATTGATACCGGTCGACGTCTGACCACCCCTCTAATAAATGAGGTTTTCCAGGTTTCCTTTATTCCTGCACTGAATGTTGGTTAGGGCCTACCAACGTAAGTTGTTCCTGGGTGCAAATGGCGCCTGCTTAATAATAATATTCCGCTCCCTCTTCCGCAACTCTCCAACTCCTGGGCTTATCCTCGTGATTAGAATGAGGAGTAGAAATATTATTATTACATATGGTCGCGAAGTGCCTTTTGCTGTTTGGTATGCTGGTGGGTGGTGTGGGGATTCCCCACATTGAAATCGTACAGGTATCTAAATAATCGATATCGAAAGAATAAATTAAGTTCAATGGGCGATTAGATCGCGCTGCTATCTTATCTACCTTCATCCCGGGTAGGTGTTTAAGACAATCCATTACCGAATCTTGTCCGATCCCGAGCGTGTCATAATGGGAGATAATTTAAATAAATCGGAGGTGATTCTCGAGCCAGGTTCGTCGCGATTGAAGATAATTAAATTAATTCAGAGTTGGAGACCTCGCGGGGTCCGTAGGTGCTTACATGCCACATCGGTGGTCCGCGCGGACACATCTCCGTGTCCTCGCCATCCCACATTCGGCTTATCTAACCGTCGCCCGTGTACACACTCAAATCGATTTAAAATTAAACCTGTGTCAGAGATAATAACAGACCACAATTGTGTATAATTCGCCTATCTTAATGTTCGCTTATCAAAATGTTTATTTCAATTAAGTATTTTGCGATGTCCCAACGCCCACGGGCCTTCGCCCGGTGTCTGTTGCCTTCACTGTTGTGGAAATAAATGTTATAATCGATTGGCATTTAACCTTTTTATTGTCCCGAACGACGACGGTGACCGCTCCGTGTCGCGAGGATAATAAAACACCGGCGATTTTCAGCTTGCCAAATTTATATTGAACATTTACCGTGTTATCTTTGTAATAGTTTTAAGCATTCATATGCAAATCGTATAATAAAACATTACAAAGTAGCGATATAAGGCTACATTTCACGACTAAAGATAGTGGAGCGCGGAGTTTAACAGAACCGTAGTCAGTTTTCGAATGAATATATTAATATGTTCACAGAAAATATATCTATCAGAACATAGTACTATTACCAAATAGTAATCTTCAATAATGATACACAGCTTAAGGGCAGATTATTACAGGGTGTTAAAGTTGAAAGAATGTTTTCGATTTTTTGCTGTATTTTAAGAACGTATGGACCGATTGTGCAAACAGTGTTAAGGGCACGACTAGAGGGCGCTATGCTGTACTGTAGTTATAATATACTATATGTCTTTTTGTATTTTACACTTTTGAATTTTCTAAGAAAATATTGAACTACCTACCTATTACAAATCGATAAACTCAACCGTTTTCGAGAAACAGACGATTTAAGTTTTTGAGATTCGGCGGTAATTAAATTAGAAAATTAGGGAGTCTTAAGGTATCAACACTGAATTAACAATAAGACGAGCACTACCACAACTGAAAATTTTATTACGCATATTCTAATAAATTATTAATCATAAAAAGTTCTCGAAGTGACCACCAGCGACTTCAATGCACTTTCTTAGCTTCTTATTTAAATATTGTCTGACGTTGACTAAAGTTCTATGTTGCTTGATAATAATAATAATGATAATGATAATGATAATAATAATAATAATAATAATAATAATAATAATAATAATAATAATAATAATAATAATAATAATATCTCTACCCCTCATTCTAATCACAGGGATTAGCCCAGAAGTCGGAAACTTGTGCGGGAGAGGGGGCGGCATATTATTATTAAGCAGGTCGCATTTGCGCCCAGGAACGACTTACGTTGGTAGGCCCTAACCACTATTCAGTGCAGGAATGAGGAAATCCTGGAAAACCTCATTAATTAGGGGGGTAGTCAAATATCAACCGGTATCAATCTCTCACATTGACCCAAGCCAACATTCTTCCACCCTACCACACCCGCAGAGAGGGCACCAAACCTCTCCACGAATATAGCTTATATAAGGTCTACCGGCAGCTGGGCTCGAACCAACGCCGATCTAGTCACCTCGATTCAAGTACTGACGCCTTAAACCGCGCGACCACTGACCGACCAAATATTAACCGATTCTTGAATATTTTCCCACAGTTGTTCTTGACTATTAATAATGTCTTTGTAAACTAAAGTTTTATATAGCCCCAAAAGTAAAAATCCAGCGGATTTAAATCCGTGCTACGTGCAGGCCAAGGAATTTCGCTGCCAAGTCCAACCCAACGGCGCAGGAAACTTCTATTAAGATATTCTCTTACTCATCGAGTGTAATATGCAGGTGCACCATCATGAAAAAACCAGAAGTTCTCTCCTAAACTTAAGGGAATATCTTCAAGAAGCAGGGGCAAGTCAGTAATTAGAAAATTTAAATAATTTTCTCCGTTAATCGTAATTCCACACCTAATATTAATAGAGAACTCTTGCTGAAAATGTATTTCTCTTGGCAGATGAGGATTTTCTAGTTCCCAAGAATTTCTCCAATTAAAAATACCTTGTCGGGTAAATATGGCTTCGTCCGTAAATAATATTTTATTACAAAATGTTGGGTCATCATTTTGTTGTTGTTGAAAGAACTGTGCAAACTGTAACCTCGATAGAGAGTCCTGTGGCGTTAAATGTTGAACTGGAGTAAAATAATAAGGATACAATTTTGCTTTGTGGAGTAACTGAAGACTGACTGATGCCAGTAGCTGCCGAAATTTGACGTATGCTTGTACGTGTGTTTTCAGCAAATCGCACTATAACATCATCTTTTTGGTCCGCAGTTAATATTTTCGGCCTTCTAACGTCTCTTTTAGGGCGAAATGATCCTGTTTCACCTAATTACTACCAGTAGTTTGAAACTGAAAATGTTTTGTTGATGAAATTTATACCAGCTTTGTTCAACTGTTTATATTGCACTAATCTAGACCACTACTTCAATTAGTTCCTCATGTTTACAAAAATAATAATTTGTTTCAATTTCTGAAACCACATCATCACTTTGAACTGGATTGACTTCACCCTATTAGAATAAACAACAAGTCTGTTCTCTTTGCTTCTAAAGTAATCTTTCCAAGAGATATGTGGCAGAAGATAGATCTATGCACCTTAATTTGTAAAGCCAGTTATCTGGAATGTACCTGTCATCTATCAAGTATCAATTACCGTTACATATATGTTCTATTGTCAGTAGTCTACAATGTTATAGAACTTACGCTTTTTTCTATATCCTTATATATGTATTTTACTGTTAGTTTATTTGTTCTGTAATATCTACTTTCGTAATTCAATAAGTACATCATGTAATTCGGTTTTTAAATCCATTTTAATTTATTTAGAGCTGTAGTTCTTTCAAAAGTATCCATAAAAACTAGAACTTCTTTTGGAAGACGACCAAAATAGTCCCATTTCCTGTTCCAGATCAGGGTTGATATCTTCAGCTTGATTTCACCTATTTTAACTATACCGAATTCTTTTGAGGACCGTAACAATGATACTGTTCAAATCAATCTCACGCGAACCCACCGAGGCCTAATCCTTTTGTGCTGTATTGACATTAATCTTGACTTTCAATACAAAGCATAATAAAATTACTCCCTGACAAATAGTTCACACCCTTTCGTTTACCTTTAAATTAGTAAGGGTGCGCTACCCTCCAGTTCGACAAGTAAGAGATGATTTCATCAAAAATAGTAAGGTTCTATTCTTCTTGGTGCTATATCCGAAACATAGATCTTTATATCGGGTAAATATTCGATATTTTCAGTTTTGATCTTTCAGCGCTGTTTGCATTTCAAGGTTGATGGATTACAATTAATCCAATTATTCCAGTTTGGAATAATGCTGTTAAGTTTTTGTTTATTTAGGTGTATTTACTTGCCATTAAAGTGCAGTTGCGTCGACTATGGCCATATATTTACCGCAGATGCATTGTTTTTATTGTTACAAATTCTCACCTGCCCTTTGTTTCACCTGAGTTAATGAATTTGTAAAGGCATGCGTGCATATATTAAAAAGGATAAATTAGAGAATTGAATTCTTCTTGTCGGCAAGTTTTTTCTTCGATAAATTATTAATTCTGAAATTAAATTGGAATAAATTATTACCTACCTTTTTGTGGCAAGTACAATTATCTACGATGGAAATACGTATAGTGAGCGATTTAAAATTACGTTCACGATTGCTTACAAATTTATTACGTGTTCGGTATGGTAGGAATCAAATAAATTGATCTTTGTACATAATTGGCGTTGGAATTGTTCAGCAATCTTGTTTTGGTTTTAAAAATGTTCGTGTAATATCAGTGCCAGCAGGAAATACCCGATGAGTTGATCAATACCGTAGAGATAGATTAATAGTCAATATAATTTCTAAAATTGTTGTGATCATTAGTTTGGTAGACGCAATGCCTTTGCAGCATTTTGCAGATATTCGTCGTAGATTAACAGCAATAACAAACTATAGAAAACGTACCAGAACGGAAGGTGAGAGGTAGATTTTCAATTATTTCCATTATGAACGATTTTAATTTGTTAATAGTGGATTTGTTCCTGCAACAGTTGGAAAAGGTTTGAAACTGTCACAAATGTCCGTCCAACTACTAACGCTAAATTTAGTGGTAGCGAATATTTCAAACTGTTTTTAATTGTTACAGGTTCAACCTTATTGAATAAAAAAATACACAGTAAAAAATAATATTGACTAAGTTCAAACTCATTTATTTATTTTTATAATTTGATGTTAAATTTTGAGTAAATTTTTTATTAACATCTTAACAAAAAAATGACCTTATCTACACAATATTTGTTTAGAGAAACCAAAGTATGTGGGAGTGAAAACATATTGTGTAAAAATAACACCAACCGTTGTAGATATTACACATTATTTAGTAAGTGCAATTGAGTAAACAAGTTTGGGTACGAGCTGGTATCGATGCGCAGTTGAATTTTTCCTATGTATGATGGAAGTCACTGCTGTCTGTGGACGATAATCATAAGTGTATTGTTCTAACCCAATCATGGACCATGGACCGCAATTGGAAATATATTTTTAAATTACAATTTGCATAAAAAAGTATGGTGTAAACTAAAAAGTGAGAATTTGTGTCATGAAATTGTGGTAGAAATAGGTAAGTAAAAATGGCCGTCTTCATCCGACACAAAAAATTGATGATTGGCTTCTTATTTCAGAAAACCTATCTTGTGTGTCTCATTACATGATTACCATTTCATTTGATCTTCAACTTTGCTATAAAATTTTGGGAAGTATATCACAGCTGGAAATTATTTATTTAAACAGTTTATGTAATAAAGAGCCGTTTGAACTTCATTAGTGACACAACACCACTGAGTATTTTATGACACTAAATAACATATTTTATTAAATGTATTGTTTAATAATATAATAAAATAAAACATCTGAAAAAATAAAGAAATTGATTGATAATATAAGGTGTTTGAATAACAAGATTACTCAAAAATTATTGTGTTACCCTTAAAAGATTTATTTAGCTAACAAATAACTGAGTGCACATTACTCAATGAATTGTGTTGTTATTTCAACACAATCGAATGTGGACTCGATTTGACAACCATTTGTATTGACTTTAAGTGAAATTTTACTTAAAATTTTTTACGGTGTAAGGGTACCTAGATAACATTCGTTAATAAGACACCGTTATGCAATATGTTGAGCAGTTTTAGGTTTTAACGTATGGGAAGTTCAATACTACGGAAGATGTATATGATATAGTGGCAGCAATCACGTGATGTATTTGATGTATTATAGAAATATGTAATATTATACTATCAATAAATTTATGCATATGAACTAAATAAAATTTGTTTCCATTCATAAGGTAATACGTCCTTTTCAGAATAAATTACAAAAATGGTGGTAAACCATTTCCATTTCTGTTGCAGTAAACGACTATTTGGAGATTATTACAAATTTGTGAGCATAATATATGTGAAACACTACTACAAATTGTGTTTGGAGGTATAATCAGAACAAATTGCGGTGCCTACATAGCTCTCGAATTGTATAAGCGATTACAATTCTTCTTTTTTTAGTGTTATTTCAGGGTGTTGATGCTCTCCAGCAATCAACCAAATGCCAGTATAGCTGCGAGGGATCCAGACCTGTTATACAAAGGCGCACATACAGGGTGGCGCATCCAAAACGAAACAGAGACAGCTCAGTTCTCTTTTTGAAAAATGCTCAGACCCGTCGTTTTTGTTTTCGAGGGGGACCCAGAATTGGCATAAAATCACATTTACACGTGCCGCCCCCTAGGTGGGGATGGCACCACCCCTAAAATCTTAAATGGGAAGGGGGGTCGAATGATACATCGCTTTAAAGGTCTTTAAATTCCCTTTATGATGATGTAAAATACCATGTACTTCAGTTTAGTAGTTTTGAAGATTTATTGATTAAAAGCTTAAAGTAGACAGATTAGTTTGTACTTATTTAAAGAAATTTTAGTAAAAGCATTTACTTAATCTTTGTTCACTACACCCATGGTTTGTTTATTATTTTAGTGTTGAAAATAGCGATTGGAGCGATTTTTGTGACAAAAAAAGGTGGTATTGTGTTAATTTTTTTATTGAAGAAAGATAAGAAAGAAATGCCTCGCACTTATTTTAAATAGGAATTTAGTACATATTTTCCAGGTCGATGGATCGGTAGAAGAGGTGCCATTGAATAGTCCGCAAAATCGGCAGATTTATCACCTTTGTATTTCTTTCTGTGGGGTCGCAAAATCTATGCTACACAGCCAACATCGTTAGAAGATTTGCGACAAAGAATTGTGAATGAGTGCCTTCAAATTACTCCTGAAATATTCTCTATTCCTGCATGGAGGGTCAAGGTGGTTACTTCCAACATTTACTTGGCTGACGGGTAAGTTCATTCTTGTTATGTTCCAGTACTTTATAATTTTTTTGAGAGTCAAATCAACTCTAACTTAAGAACTCTGCAAGTGACGCACAAGTTAAAACTGCATTACAATAATAATTACTCTCATTTATTCATTTTTAAACTACTTTGATGCCAAATTTAATGCATTACTTGATCTCCACGAATGATCATGTATGTCTACTTTACGCTTTTAATCAATAAATCTCCAAAACTACTGAACTGTACATGGTGTTGTACCTGGTATTTTACATCATTATAAAGGGAATTGTAAGGCCTTTAAAGCGATGTATCATTCGACCCATGCCAATTTTGTATCCTCCTCGAAAACAAAATCGACGGGTCTGAGCGTTTTTCAAAAAGAGAACTGAGCTGCCAGAAAATGCCTCTGTTTCGTTTTGGATATGCCACCCTGTATAATAAATTCACCTATTCAAATTCGTAGCAGAGTCGCTAACAGTTTGTTTGCGTGTTCACGGCGATCATTTGAATATCAAGCGAATCAAACATAAATAGAACGAGCGTTTTGTTACATCGAAAAGATCTCGGAATTTGAAAGTCTGGTTTTATTAATACAACTGGTTGGATTAAGATGTTTATCTGGCACACGAATTTCGGCGTGTATACACTTTGTTTCTGCCGCGGAACGAAAATGGTAATAATTGAAAATCGATAGTGCGGAATAGGAAAAACCTAATTTTAGGCCTATTTGGAACAGGAGGGATGTACGGCCTGAATTCTAAGACTGGATTGCATGCGAAAGGAACGTAGGATTATTTTTGGTGGTCCCCTGTAATTATAGTATCGTTTAGTAGCTCCGTGGAATATTAAGATATAAGAAATTTGCATAATGGCATGAAATAATGGTAATAAGTTTATAAATTTAACATTGAATTCATCGTCCAAAACAGTCCACCTTCCATTTCGCGCTAATTCCCTCCTGCCGACACACTTCTTCTTGCCTACTAACCCAATATCGGCAAGAAAATACAACTTTTGGTCTGTTATAATTATATACATCTAAAAATTAATATAATAAATTCTCCTAAAATATCTTAGTACAGGTACATGCAGCAACATTATAAATAATTCTCGTAGTAGCATACTATTTGGTGGATAACTTGATCATAATCCTTGTATCTCGCCCGTTAATGTGATTTATGGCTTTTTGCAAGAAACGACGGCATACTGAACTTCGGCCAAGGAGTGGTCTGGACGTCTCTTTTTAATATTTTGCAACTGAATTTTTGAACTGTAAGTCTAAATCCACTATTTTAAAGGCGTCTTTTTGATCATCCTGCTTATAGAATTAATACTTATATGAAAATATTTAAAGATTTGAACAGAAATTGCGCTTGCAGACGAAATTAGGAAAATTATGAGCAATTTGCAAATTTTGCATATCGCCGAGTTCGTAGAGCTGTTACAATTACCCGATTTGAATAAATGCTAATGCAACAAACGGCCAAAAGCGTTATTCCGTGCTCGCTCAGGCTTCTTTGTACTGTTTGTTAAACGCCAGGCCAATTCGTCTTGTTTTCTGTTGACTCCATTTGCCTCGCGTCGCTATCTCGCATCCGATCTAACGTTTCCGACTGTTGTTTGTTACGTGGATTGAAATGGAAAGGAAATTAGATTTGGGAACGATAGGGATCTAGTGGGTCAGATCTAGAAACAAAATATCCCGAAGGAAAAATGGCTAAATCAACACCTCCTATTAGTATTTTAGTATACTACGTGACACACAATTAAATATATACATTTAATATTAGTGTCAGGAATATTAAGAAGGTTAAGTAAGTAAGAAGATTGTTTTTTTTTTCTTAATTTATCACAGCCTCGCCAATATAGGTACAGGGCACTGTTTTCGACGATCATCTACTCCACTTCTAGCCAACACAGAAGCAGGCTTTTTTACTATAAAACAGTATGGTAGTTGGAAGTCTAGCACCGTGTGTGATACGTCTCTTGAAAACATGAGAAAAATCGCCACAAAAGTTCTTGGAGGAGAGATTCCCGTCATTGAAGCTACTTCAAGTGCTTACAAAGAAAATTTAAGCATTAATATGGTGGCATTCATCTGGTATTAATCTTACGAATTGCCAAAGTTGTGTTGTATTTATAACAAGTAATTCAATTTAATTTAAGTATTGTCTTGTATAATCTATTTGATTATTATGCGCTTGAAGAAAAACTAACTTACTCTATACCTTCGCATTACGATTTAAAAAATGGATTTCTCATATTAAGTAGAATCGAATCGTCAGTATAAATCTAACTGTCCTACACCTTGACATTAGGGATTCGAATTAAAAAGAGTATTAGTTAAATAATCCAGAAATTTGTGTCGCTGCAAATAGAAACATCCATAGACAAGTTGCTGACTCGCACCTAAAATTATTCATGATTATCTTATTTTGACAAAAAGTACTAAACTTTGGTCGTCGTTGGAACCGCATATAAGTCGAATTTTAATTAGCCGTTTCCTACTGGTGTGAAATTGACTTTTAAGAGTCACAAACGGCTAAATACGTTAAGGAGATTAAAATTTAAAGTAGATGGGAAAGGTAGCTCCGCTTAATCCTATCAAAAGTTGACGTCTAAATGTAGCGCCCTTTGTCGATCCGTACGGACCCGAGGAATCACTACCGGTTTTTAAGATCGACCGTACTTATTGTACGGTAAAATGTCTGGCATTGATGTGCCTTGATGTTTTAATGCGATAATGGCCAGTTTATAAGTTCGTTAAAAGTATACTTGACAGATCTCGTTAAGGAAAACGAAATAAAAAAATTCGGATTGGGGATTCGGACGGATTCCACCGGTTAGGCCGAAAAATAGCTTAAATTTAATTAAGAATTTTATTCGGTGAATCGATTTAAAATTTAGACATGATGTTTGATGATGTTATCCATCGAGCAAAACAGTTTTATAATTTTTAGGTTATCGAAATACATATTTGTTTTATTATAGGGGCAAGTACCATTATTTTGCTGTCAGTAATTGAAGTTTTGGCAGCTAAATTATTTATAAACTATCTTATATGGCAAATATATAACTATTTTATAAACATTTCTGCGACAAGTTTATAAAACATTTTAGCCAATAAAACTAAAGCATTTTATAATAATTTTGTAGTAATGTTCCGCAGTATTTCTAACAGCGCTATAAAAAATGTATAATTGTTTCTTAAATATGTGGGTTATCAATAAATATACTATAAAACTTTTATATCTAAAAGACACTTTTAGACAATTTTATTTCTGAGAGCAAATAAAGAGCAATATTTATATACATAGTTATTATGTAATGATATTATCAGTTGTAAAACAAAAATAATAATATAATAATTAGATACAACATAAAAACGTTTATTATCACTTAAAATTACATTGACATTTCAAACAAGTTTGAAACAACAAAATGGCGTGACCTTGTTTTGTTTGTGACATAGCGAACGGTAGAAGTCTAGTTTTACATCTTGCTTTTCATAGTCATTGTATAATAATAAACATGTCAGGTTTAAACCAGTGGAAAAAATCAGAAGAAGTGGCGCATTTGGAAGAAAAGTAAAGAAATGTTATCAAAACAAAAAAAAACTATGATTTTTTCTCGAAATTAATCTTAATTCTTACTTTTATCTCACTCGTTTGATTGAAATATGAGAAATCCATGATTTTTAATACCTTCATATTTATTTATCAATAAGGAAAACACAGCAGACAAAGTAGCCTAAAAAAGTGTTCCACAAAGTAGGTAATAAAAAAATTAAAGAAATTGATGTAGAATATTGGAAAGAGAAAAAATAACAACACTACAAAAATGTAACATAAATACACTTATCAAGTAAAAGAGAAAAAAACTACATTATAATTAGAAAAAATAATTTATAAATTTGTACGAAAAAAATTCATAATATGCTTTTTGAAAATACCTATAGCAATATTAAATATATCCACATCAGAAAAATTCGTATTAAAAAACTTACACATTCCATTAACTGGAGAATTCTGTCCAGATTGAGTTTTACAAAAATTTAATGAAAAAGGGTGACATACTCTAAAATTACAGGGAGGCACATAAAAATATATTTACCATTCCGATACGGCCCATGATAAATTCCTTATAGAATCATAATTTCCGATGTTATATAGAAATCGCTCATTTAGCTTACTTGTCATTTAACACTGGTTTTTACAACCATATTATTTTATAAGCGATAGCCATTTTGACACAATGCTGAAAGTAATTGTGGTGTATAACTATAAAAATATCACAAATTTAGCCGGTTTCGTAATACTGAATAGTCAAAACGAAACCATTTATGAAAAATTGTCATAATTTTAATGCTTCTGACGCCAAAAACATTGAAATTTCAGAAAATATTTTTTATATACAAATAAAAAATATAAATACAAATACAAATAAAAAGACATAATTAAAAACAAATAGAAAGTATGTTTAATTTGGAATCGGTTGATTACATTTTCCTGTTAGTTGTTTCATTATTGTTATACAAACTGTCAGCAACATAATTTCTGCAATAGCACGGGATTACCATCATCCATCATGTCTCTTGGTCGCTAATACATCAACTTCTGTATTAACCAGTGACGATGTTCTCTTGAATGAAAGGCCTCTTTATGATTTTAGAATTTTTAAATTTAAAACTGTGCCATCTTGTTAGGAATATTAGAAAAATTATTATTGCCGATTGGTTGGTCATAGCATCCATCTGCTTGATAAGCTTCTATTTTCCGTATGATTTTCTTCCATCTATTCTGATTCTTTGCTGCCTCCTTCCAGTTGATTCCATGTCCCATCTGCTGCCTTGATACCTCCAAATATTTTCCTTAGAATTTTCCTCTTCCAGATTTCTAGTTTAGTTTCTTATCTTTTTTAGTCATTATCCAAGTTTGATTCACACGCCCTAATCTGCTCTGAGAGATTCTTTGCCCTGAATATATTTTATAATGATCCCACTGCCCTATTTTCTTTCACGATTCTCTTATCTACTCTTGTTCTTTTTGACTCGTTTTATTATTCCTAAGTCTTTATACTGGTTTACTCTTTCAATATTGTATTCTCTTCCTTCGGCCCTAAATATGACATTTTTATTGTCCTCTGCCACTTCTACATTAATTTCCATATATTTTGTTTTTCTCTCATTTATGTATGAATGGATCAAACTTGCTATTTCTACTAGTGTACTAAAAACCTTCCCAAGTTTTTATTTCGATCTCGTTAATAATACTATCATTATCGCTCATTGTGCTTATTTATTGTGATAAATACAGCCTATAGTTTGGATGTTACTTTCTTTAATTACTGCTTCTAGTACAGGTTAAACAAGTTTGTTTTTGTCTATTTTCCATTGTAAATTGATTAGAAAAGTACTATTTAGTGTTATCTCTAATAAGTTTCTGCCGCATTTTCTGTTGGAAAAACACTCATTTCGGAACAATATTTCAGAACAAGCAAAATTACACAATTTATATTCGCAGTCTTCCCTCCGCTCGGACGCAAAATCGTTATTAACTAGTAAATGCTTCTATAAATACGTAAGATATAAATGACAATAGAGACGTTCGTTATAACATTTGTCTTAAACGCTCTTGTATCCCCAGCCTTCTTCAGTGTAAACATATTTTGTTAGTTAAATTAATAAACTCAAATTACTACCATAGTCTGTTTGGAAATGAAAGAGAGTAATAAAACCCCGAGAAAAGAACCGGCCATGGGCGTGGTAATATTTCGTTTCAGGTAATTATCGGGTAACACTAATGCTAACAAGTAATGGGTGTACATTAATATATTTTACTGGATACATGATATGGTAGGAGCCAGTGTATTGTGACAGATCAATCCAGTCTTAGAGCTGAATATACGAAGACGACTTGTGTTTAGTGACTATTGTGCCAGTGAATATAATATTGTTTGGGTAAAATGTCGAGCTTATCAGATTACGTACCTGCTAAACACGTGAAAAGATGTGCGCTGTCTCAGAATGAGATTATTATATTAAATGTATTTAATGCATTCAAACACAAAAATCCTACCAACAGTGATGACGACATCGTGGAAAAGTGTTCCAAAATGACAGGTATTGGAAAATCGACTATCTACAGACTTTTAAAGGAAACAAAAAATGAACATACTGTAAATCCCCCAAAATCATATACAGGGAGGTCAAAAGTCGTTATAGATGATTTCCTCAAAAATGTCATTCGCAGAAAAGTACATCCATTTTATTTTAAAAAAGAAATACCAACGCTAAACAAAATTTTAAGTAAACTTTCAGAGGACAACGATTTGGCAAAAATCAGTAGAAGCAAATTATGGGCCGTCTTACGAGAGTTGAATTTTTGCTGGGAAAAGCAGAACTGGAAGTCAGTTCTTATCGATAAAGATGAAATTATTTGTTGGCTAAGATCCTACTTAAGATCAAACGAGTGGACGCCTACGGCTGCTTGGAGGAAAGCCGATATAATTCAATGGTTATCCGGAAAAACATTTCTTTTGAAATAAATATGGTGAAAAAGGAACTTTTGACACTTGTCAATCTTAATAAAGATCAGAAAAAATATGTTATCGATGAAATGGCAACAAATCGCCAAATAACGGTACTACGGTTACCACCCTATCACTGTGAACTCAACCCAATCGAATTAGTCTGGGCGCAGGTAAAAGGAGATGTAGCGCGAAATAATACGACGTTTAAATTAAGTGACTTGAAAATTTTGTTAAAAAATTCTTTGGAACGAGTAACAGGCAAAGATGTATACATCATGTACAAAAAGAAGAGGAGAAAATGTGGGAACTCGATAATTTAATTGACGTTACTGTGGAACCTATCGTTATCAATCTAGGAGACAAAGATAATTCATCAGAATATTCAGAGGATGAATTTTAATATACCTACTTTTTTATTTTCTTTATTGTACATTTATACAACACTACATTTACTCATCATAATTTGAATTTTCAAAATACATATATTTTTGTGTGGAATAAAAGTCTATTCATTAAATTTAAATAAATATTTTGATAATAATATTGAATTTTAGCTACTTGCTACAATTTAGTACGGTTCGATCACACAAAGTTTTTTTAAAAGTACACCTCATCTATATCGATAATGCATAATATAAAAATATCGAATATAAGCACCAGTACTACATTTATTTATGATTTGCATACATAATAAGCTTTTATTACTCTCTTTCATTTCTAAACAGACTATAAAATTTTCATTAAAGACTACGGCAAAATTAAAATGCGAATCTTCAAATAAGCTAATTGATCACAAATATCTTAATTAACATTAGTAATGGGTAGAATTGGTAATTGTCGACTAAGCAATTAAGTATTTTTTTATTCTGTTAAATATTTGTGAAACCACAAATTGTACACCTTAATTGTATAATTATAGCTGGTAGAAAGGGAGCTAATTAGGTACTTCCATAATAAAAAATAGAAGGTATCTAAGTAATTTATTTAGAAATGCTCATAAAACAAAATATTTCAACAGATTAATTGGAATATAACCCATAAATTTAAAGAAAACAGAGCGTTTTAAATAAGCTGTTATACTCGTAATAGGTAATAACGTATTTTTATACATTTGACAAAAAATTAAGCAACACTTGTAAGCATTAGTTTCTTGTGACGGCTGTTACCTCCAGACTTATTGCCAATTATACCTCGTCTTAATTAAAACGTAACATCAACATTACTAATACCGCTCTGTAAAATTAATTGAGTGAATAAAGTTAATAGGAAAAGAGCAGGCTAACCGTTGGTCGCATTAACTTGTAGAAACAATGTATCGTTAAAAATATGAAAACGGTAACAAATTCACTTAACGAGTCTATGTGAATAGACTAAAAATTGCTTTAATTAAATCGGAACAATGAAATCCTCGGTGCTTTATTGTGGCCGGAACAATTATTTTTATTATGAAGGATGTGAAGTATCAGGCCTTAGGTATTAATTACTCTGCCTGAATGGTGATGCTTTTATCAAATTACCTGCAGCTAATTAAAATGTTTTTGAATGTAGTGTGAACTGGATTTGCCTCGTGAACGTGTCGAGTGTCAATTATATTTGTTCCGGAGAATTTATTGTGCCCCAGGTTCTTCTCAAGGAAGTGGCCGATCTCATAAAATAATGGGGTAATCAGAGGTATTTGTTTTAATGGCTGTTGCACAAATTGTGAGTTATACAACAACCGTAACGATTATAACATCTACAAAACACCAAGCGATATTTAATTAATTAAATAATTGGGTACATAGAAATTCCTAAATGGAGCCCCACGTTGGGCGCCAAATAATCTCGTAATGCTTAGATCACAACAATCTTCTTGCGCCTTCAGAGACTATAGAATGTAATATTAAATAGTTGGAATGATTGTTAAAATATATACCTAATGTCATTTATTAATGAAAATGTTTTTTTTTTCTGTTGGCATTGAGGTTGGTGGTTTTGATATAAACCGGACCAAGAAAAGCAAAAAAGATTCCTTTACACGGAAGTTGAACAATTTAGATCATTTCAGTTAGACACGGTATTGCGCAATTAGGGTCTCTGAAATTATTAAAATTACTCTTTCTTTGTTTTAAAGCGTGGAAGAATTTAAGCCATTAAATAAATGGGATCTTGATATATTATTATGTGGAAGAATGGAACGAAATTACTTTAATTACGGCCTCGAGATAACTTAATACAATTATTCTTCAGGAACTTGTCTCCGAATGCAAACTGTCTTTGTGAACTTAAGGCGGTTGTTTTATTTCACTTTCGGATATTATCATTAGAGCATGGAGAAAAGTTCACAGCTATAGAATTAATCTGTAGGTAGCGGAGGACGGTTTCAGTTATAATATATAAAACTGTTTACAGGTCATTTAGGCATAGGTTTTTTCCATCTATTTCAAAGACCTTTCTCCATAGCTTCCTCGGTTTACCTCTTTCTTTCTTATAGTTACGTTTACTCTCTACTATATTTTTACTGCCCCTTCATCTCTCATTTATTCTAGATGTCTTAGCCACTACACTCTTCTGGATGTCACAACTTCTATTTATGGTGCCTGGTGCAATCAATATATTTCCTCATATTTTTCTTTACATTGCCTTCCTTCGCTTTCTTTTCCACTACGACTCTTCTTAAGATCTTTCTTTCCCAACTCAACAGATTTTCTCTGGACTTCTTATTGATGATCCAGGTCTCGCTGCCACATAGCGCTGGCGGCCTTAAGACTGTTTTGTACATTTTAAATTTGACTCCTCTAAACAAAATTTTGACCTATCTGCTGTGCCAAAAGTTTAACTTTCTGTACTAATGCAAAAAATAAGTTGATACTCTATTAATTATAAGTTTAATCTAAAGATAATATTTTTTCGTGTAATTTGAGCATACATATGAAGGTGGTAACTATAGGTATTTAGGTACCATCAAATATTCCTCAAATTGTTATTGTTTAATATTAAAAAGAAAAATTTTTTACGCTAATTTTGATTAATCCAAATCTTGTGACTAACGAAAGCATATTCATAGTTACCTATGCATGGCGTGTGACATTGGCAATTTTCGTAATTAATTTCAAGTTGTCAGTTTAAAATTTCAATATTTTGTTGTAAAGCTGTTAAAAATGTCGAGTCCTGATAGCGATGAAGAAACTATTTGTACTCCTCCAGATATAATGAAAACAGTAAATGAAGGTGCAACAGATTTATTAACCGATAAATCTAAAAAAGTGTATGAAATTTGTTATAGACGGTTTATAGATTTATGGTCAGAGTATTCAATATTAAAGGCTACACTTTTAATCAATAAACATGTGGAAATTTGACATTTTAGCAAATTAATTCAATTTTAGAAGAAGTTGGTAGGATACCGTCTAGAAAAATCAAAATTTTTTACCCGACAGGAATTTGACAAATTTTTAGTTGAAACTCCATATGATAAATATCTAATGATGAAGATAACACATGCAAATGAAAATAATTTTTAACTTTATACTCGCTTGAGTTCTGTTATGGTACTTATTAGTTGCAGTATTTGGCATTACAGGAGCATGACGCAAGGACGAGTTACAGAAACGGGCATCAAATGATATTAATGACATGGATTCCAATTATCAGTAGCAGAAACTTCAGAACAATCCGAAAAATAGTTTTAAGTAAAGAACCTGAGACCTTCACAAGCAAAAACGAAAATAAAATTCATAAAATGATTGGAAATGAAGTTTGTCCATCAATTATCACAGAATTAGTAATATTTCTTTTTGTATTGTAAAATATTTTTCAATAAAATTTGAATTAAAAATAAATTCAATTCGACCGTACGAAACGTGTAAAAAGCATATTTTGTATATATTTGTCACAAATACATCGATATGCTTTCTGAAATTTATGTGTTTGTTAATATTCTATATTCTTGTACCTACTTGTAACTATGTTATAACCAATGTTACATATTGTCGAAATGCCATTCTCATCCAGCTGCAGAACATTGCAGAATGTTCCAGAGAGCTGGTACAAGAATTGTAAAAATTTATTTTTTACATTAATTGTTTGAACATGCCAAACGTATGACAGCCACAAATACACAATAGTTGGGCGTACAATGATTCACGGATTTTGTGAAGCTGCACTTATTTAAAGAGTGATATTTTTATCCAGTGGTGATGTATTTTCATGGATGATTTTTCTGGGTTGTGAATGAAATTTCGGTAATATCCAATCCATTATTCCTTCCTGCCGATTCGGTCATCTCGCTGATTTGATTGAAAGGTGGATAAATATTAGTTCCATGACACACAGCGCTCAAAGGGAAAGGCAAACACAATCGGCCGGAAAGTAAACAACCACAAATCAAACCTTCATAACTTATTCAATATTCGATTAAGGTAGTTCACGATGATTTAGATCAACACGAGCAAAAGACTACTATTAGGAGGGTAAATATTTAATACGGTTATAATGGGATGTCATATCACGCGAATCTATAACCTCAAACGCAAACAATGCCCTGTACAGTTCTCATTTGTACTACTTGAAATTTTATTAACCGGCTGTAATAATTGGAAGTCGTTGGTTTGCGGTTGATTTTCGTTATTAAGATACCGTTTTGATGGAATTGATAGACTTTTCCACGCGAGTGGGGTTTCTTTTATTCGGTGAGTCAGATATGAACGAAATTAAAAATTGAACAACTATAAAAAAGGGTAATATTTTATGTATAAAAAATCATGTGATTTTACAGACATTTCAGTATCTAATATCTCAGTGGCTATAATTGACTTCTTATACATTCAAATCTTATGCAAAATGTATTCTATGATTCTACAAAAATTAATTTTGCAGTTAAATTCAGTACTTATAATAGAGATGCGGTTCCTAGCAGAGTCATTCTTGGAATTTCAGTTATTTGTGACGTCGATATAGTCGAATATGTGGGTAAAATACTTAATATAAGCTATAAAATATCAATACGTAGTTATTTTTTTATAAGACGATAAAATGTTATTATATTTCATATTCTTCTATAATGATTCATTTTTTATATTTTGTACAGTAAACGTTCCAGTACTTTAAAAGCAATTTTGACATTTCAGAAACGTGACTGATTTTTAAATAAAGTCTTGATTAGATTATTTGAATGCCAGTATCAAATATTTACGGTACTTATAATTTTTTACGAGTCATACCTTAAAGCTTTGCTTTTCGTCTTAGATATATAAATAACTATTATCGTCGATCGAAAAACATGAGAGACGATAACGAAATTTTATCGTCGTGTGTAAAACAATGTTTTTCTTCTACAGTGCAAATATGAACGCGTTTAATATGAAGTTATATTCATAAATTATTTGAAGCGATTTTAAATTAGGGAATCTTTTACTTTTGTTTACCAGATGCAGGTAAACAAATGACCAATTATTAATTTCAACACATCTAGTACACAGTGTGACTTTCTGTGTTTGTTACCTCAGTATGTAAATTTAAGTCTCCAAAACACTTCAGTTCTCATCTTTCTCCTATTCGTATATTGATTTTAATATACTGGATATTCATAATTATTTATAATTTTAAAATCATACATATTTCACTATGCAAAACATGCGTCTATTGTTTGCACGACTTGCCACCAACGAGTAGATAATTATAAAAATCATGTTAACAGCACAGCCAGTGGAGGATCTAGGAATCCCTTGAAAGGGGGCACTTAAAATTTTAAATAGGTCTTATAAATTTTTATTAATTTTGCAAAATATATTAACAAGTAAAAATTAATGTTGTGCACTTTAAAAACTAAAAAAATTGACATCTTATTCGTACTAATCTATTTTAGCAATCATTTGACCAATTGGACAAGTCTTCTAGGTTTCGTTGTACTAAAATCAATTACTACCTCATCAACAGGGTGCTGTATACTTAAGTGTATACAAAAATAAGAGGTTTCTTTAGTAAATTTTTTAGGAACGGTTTTCGATATATAATTTTTTTAAATTAGAGCCTTCCTTAAAATGTTGCAGTACATAATTAGTATTTTAGTATTCTTGCTATATTGTATTCCTTTCTAGAGTAGTTACTACTTTCTCACCTTATATAAATAATTAAATATAACTCACTCAAAAACCTACAGATAAAATTAGCTCATTCGAAAGTCAAATTGCTCTTTTGTTTCAAGTGAGGTCACTTACAGAAGGGTTGCAGTTACTGATAAAAGTTAGTAATAATTTGTTTCAAACATTTATATAAAAACGTTTATTTTTAAAACGGCGATGTCAATCAACGGAATTTTCATTTTAATATTAAAAAACTAAAGTATTGAAAAAAATCATGAATAAAAAAGCCTCTTTTCCACTCGTGAGGCATGAGCCCCTAGCCCTCCCCTAAAGATCAGCCACTGAGCACAGCCAACTATACTAATTGTTTAATGAAAAGTGATACTGAAAGAGATAAAACGAGCCAGGGCATGCACGGATACATGCAGTTGCCAATGGAAAAAACAAACGATAAACGCAATTATAACCGCGATTACGCCAATGCCAATCCACATCCACGGAATAATCCTTCTACCCGAACTAATTAAATATGAACAACACAACTGAGTTACCCAGTGGTTTAGTATAATAGTTTTGCGTTATTATAATATATGCAGCATGATAATGGTGCGTATCTGATGTTTTATTTGAACACGGCCGGCCGTCATTATCCTAATAATCGTCTATAACTTTCGTTTTCATAAATAAATGGATTTCTAAAATTGGTTAAACATAAACTGAACGCTTCCTCTATTTATATAATGTTTGCGTGCGCCCAACAAAGCAAAGGAAGTGCAGATTCTGCATTTTTAACATATAAATTGTATAATACAATAAACATTTCATGCTCCAAGCGACGTGCTTCCATGTTCTATATATTTCAATTATATTTAAAAAATAATACCTGCCAAATATATCATAAAACTGTAACGGTTTTAACGGAACTGCCGGTTATTTTATTTTTAAAACTTCAGCCCTTCCGCCTTCAACAAAAATATCAGTTTTGGTGTGGATATTTTTCAGCTATAATATCCCTGGACATTGCCGATGTACAAGATTATTTTATGGAAATCGAAAGAACATAAAAATCAAGTAAGTCGAAACACAACAAAACAACTATTTATTTATAACACAGCTGGTAAATGTACAGTTATTAAAATTTGACGTAACATTAGATTGGTCATTTTTTCCTGCTATAGAAGGTTACCACGAATAGTGTTTATGATTTTATTGTAGTGTCCTTGGTCGATGTTTAAATATGGTTTTATAGAATTTGGATTGTTATAAACCGTAATTTTCAGCAATTATTGTTCTTGCACACCATTTTTTGCCAATTCGCTAACAGCAGTTGACCTGTTCGAATGGTTTGTTATTTCTTGTCCTTTACATTCAGGGCAATAGCCTCAACAGACGATTTAGTCCATCCATTAATAGAATTTTTCCAATCGAGACGTTGTCCTACCAATTATCGGTTTCCGTTTTCCAGTATCAATTAGGTTTTAAGAACAGCGGTGGTGAGGTTCGTCTTGTTTTGATATTAGTTTATGAAAAAGGCATATAGGGCAGCTTTGACTTACACTATTGGCAACCATTTACTATTAGTACAGCTTTTTGAACCGCTGTGACATGTTCAATATGATTTGTTAGAGAGGCACTATTATTTTTCTCGATTTGAAAAAAAAACAATAGACAGGCCACTGCCATGATTCATACTAATTCTACAACAGCAATATGGTACAACTTACGTATAAGATAACGGATATTTACATCCCAGGACAATATTATTCGGTTTACTATTCGGTTTACTTCTGACAAACTTAGCGGAACTGAACTGGTCTTACATTTGCTTGGATCTACTTGCAGTTTCTTCTTGGTTGCAGCGTGGCTATCTCAGGAAGGTTTCAATACTATGTCATGTCAAGTATAATCTTATTTAAATGGCTGTTAGAACATCCAAAAAATGTTCATAATAACTAGAAGAATTTGCATTTTATAAATATATTTTGTTATGGCTTATAACGATTTTTCAGTTTCAGTTCAATTCAGTATGAGCAGTTTTTTAGTTCGTATTTTATATAGATAAACAATATAAAAAAGCAAGAACAAAGGATTTAGTAACTAATAACAATATAATGGCATTTTAATTAAAATTTTACCTTTCAGATGGAAACAGGTATATTAGTAAAATTAAATAGAATCCTGATGCAGACTAATATAATCTCAAATCATCATAAATTTTTTACAAAAATTTCTAGATATTTTATTAAAGATTTTAAAATATTTCTCAAAATCAAATACAAATGTTTACAAACTTTATAAAAACAACCTTGTGTCAGAAAAAATCATTTATTACCTACATATACATTTTAGTTGAATTAATGCCTATCTTAATAAAGTTGTAAAAGCAACCTAAGTTAACAGAAAATAATACAATCTTGAAGCATAAATAATAATATTTAAAAATAATAATCAAACTACTTTGACTATAATAAAACACTGTTTAAGGCAATTAAACTAATTTAGGTAGGTACAGATGCAAGACTATTAAAAGATATTGAAGAAAGATAAGATAAAAAAGAGACGAAAATGGTAAAATATGAATGAACAATTCTTCAATAAGAATGATAATGACTACTGTTAACGTTTGAGTGTTGGGAGCTCTGTTCTAAGTAACCAAAACAGTAAAATTCTATAACATATATGCCTACAGAATGATTTGAGTCAAAAAATGTCAATTCTCCAGTCGATTGAAAACCCATGATTTCTCCATTCAACAACTATTTGATGAATGAATAAATCCCGCTATCCTGTCAATATAAACATATCAATTTACCGCAACTTCAAACCTATAACTATATTTAAAGTGCTCATACGTGCACGTTACCATTCATATTACTGAAATGAAAACACTAATTCAACGTAGCATGATCAGTATATGTCTGATGGTTTATTCCTCAAATTTTCATTCATGAAATTACGGAAAATTACATAGGAATTGAAACGGTATACTAGTAGTAAATCACAAGTTATGATGACAACGTAATAGTTACCGTGAACAGTACGTAGATTGATATCAAATGACATGTCATTTCACGTTACATGTATATCAGTGAGTGCGTATCACATTATTCCAATTTCGAAAGTGGCGTGAAACTAATGTTGTACAAATTATTTAACCTGCTTATTGTACTCACACAAATATGTTTGTTTTGTTTCTCTTTGCGTGCTGTATCTTAACTGATGAACTGATTTCAAGTATCTGTTTTATGCGTTCTACAATATTACTATTTTCTATATACATATATCATATGTAATTGGCTTTCTATTTTCTCCATTATAATAGAAAGAACCAGTTGTATTTGGGTTTCAATTGGGGCTACTTGATTGTGTTCAAAATTGTCATATTTTGATCTTTCAGGAATAAAATAGAACATAAACTTACAACAAAGAATTTTATAGACATTGGTGAAGGTTCTGGTGTTAACACGGGTCTCCAAAAATATTTTCTTTGAAAGTAACTTTATGGTACTTAAATTTCAAACTTTTTGATTAACGCTGAAGAAGATTACACCTTCTTCAACTAAAGAAATTGTGTACTTACCGCTTGAGCAGATGCTAGATGTGTCAGGATGGCCAGAGCTGTCTGTATCACTGTCGTGGACGGGATTCGAATGCAGAGACAGATCTCTGGGTCCCGGACTTGGCGTTCTGCCTCTGATGATGGCGGCGCCATCGGCTGGTCCACTGAGGATGTCCGTGATCATGAACCGAGATCTGGTGGCTGCAGTTTGCGGCATGGCCCTGGCTTCGTCTTGCACGGTCATGCCAGTCACCGTACTAGACACTTTTTCTCCCACACCCAACACTTTGACAGAAGGTAATTCTTTGGTCTTTCTCGGTCCTGGTGCAAGTCGAACTGTTCACAGATTTATCACTGTATGGTAAAGTCACCGGGTGATGTATTTAATTTTTTTTTTCTGGAGAACTGTCACAATTTGGTCACTACAAAGTCACTGGAACTTTAGATGAAGTTCGGGAGCTGAAGAGATGTCATTAAGAGCGTCACTCACTGTAGACGATGAACACGATATCTTATTAAAGTATGATTGTTCGCGGAAAATCTGAACACAAAACTTTTTTTTGTATATAATTTACCGTTTGCGAACCCTCTCAGAGGTGTGAACAGTCCTTTAATGAGGAATCGGTAACAGGTGTTCAAGTCTATCTGTCAGTCAACTCTCCCCGAGAGGTGTTCTGCTAAACTAACCTGGAAGTGTGATTCAGTTTACTAACCGACAGTAAATCAGCCATGTTGTCTTCCCCACCTCCCTAAAGCTCCCCTCCCGGAGCTTCGGACCAATGCAAGGGTGAATCCAATAATTGGCAGCCCAATCGCCTGGCTCGACTGGCGCTAGGCGTACGTATGTTGTCTTCTTGTATTTATTTTATGGGCAGGACTTTGAAAGAGATTTTATTAGATTGAGTATTTAGGAAAACAGTTTTATGCTTTAAGCTCTTTTCATTGGTTACATAATAAAGCTAGGCTGCAGAGAAGTAAGCTGTGCTATTGTGGGGTCCCGTTCTATTACGCTGTTCTTGTTGTTTTGCCTGTTTTAGTACATTTTATGCACACTAGTTGTTTGGGATAAATCATTTTAATAACCCTTATGCTAGAATGGGGTAGGGGTAGGATTGAATCTGGAACGTTTTATGATCTTGAATTATGTTCTTTTCATAGAGAAGGTGATAATTAGATATATTTATATGACGTCAGAGTGGCACTGATAAAACTTTGTCTGTAATTTGTAACCAGCGTTATGTAAAATTAATTACATAATAATATTGTAAATGCAATAGTACATTGTAATATTACAGAAAGCATGGATAAAATTCCATATTATGTTATGTGATTTTATAACTATTATGCTAAATTCCGTCGTTAATTTCCGTCACTATAATTTGTATTTATTTATATATTGTAAATCTTAGGTTGAAATTGTAAAGTATAAATATATAATATTACATAATTTAAATTTTCTTATATTTTATATACTTATACCTTATATATAACTAAGATTGAAAAATATGCATAGAGAAAACTCTTTTAATAACTAATATATATATGACATATATGACTGAATATCAATGTGACAATGTGTAAAAAATTGAACAATATGCACGTGTTAAAAAAATGTATATACTAAAGAGTTCATCAATCAGTTCAAATATTTACATTATGTTTAACCAAAATAGTGTAACAGAAGCCACTTTAAAAATGTTTTAAGGTTGCGGTATTCTAAATAAGAAAGTACCTCGATCGTTGACAGACAATGATATAAAACTGTGTACCGGGAAGTGCTGGATATCTAGCGGAGAAAACTTGAACTGCAAATATTTAAAGAATGTCACAGTTGGAGTGCAGAAAATAACGGGTGGCCGAAACTGAGTTTGAAGGTCATGCGTTCGATCCTGCGGCAAAATATTTACAACCCTATCATCTAAATGGGATATCGATTTTTCCGTATTCTAAATTTCAGCGTTCAGATGCAGTTTATCCTTTACAAATCTGTGCTCTGCAGTAGCAGTGGTTTTCTGTATTCTTTATGTGTGTGTAATACTAGTGAAAATTATAGAACATTTTTATTAATTGAAAGTTCGTTGGATTTAGAAAGGTATGTATATCATTATTTGTAAATTGAATTAAAGTAATAATTAAATAATAGGTACTTAATAATTATATATTTATATGTAACAGGAACAGGGAAGGGGATTCGAATTTTTAATTTATCAAATTTTAGGAATACATAATAGTTATTTATGCAACAAGTACAAAAAGTAAGTGTTTATTGCACGCGACGTGAAATTGTCCGACGAGGCCGTCAGGCCGAGTGGACAACACGTGTTTATGTTGTTGTTTTGTGTTTTTCTTTAGTTTTTAGTGCCATTTTTAATTTTTTTGTATATGCTGTCTAGTTACGTATTATCCAAATTTATAAACTCTAACGAAAATTTTATAGAACAGTGTGATATTAATTTTTTATGTAAACTGAACTCTCGAAATCATATCCGAACAACTCTGTATAATGTAAATATATTTGTAATTCATTATTTATCCCTTTTATAATAGATATTTAATAATGAATAGTGAAACAATTCACAGAAGACAAATAGCAATATACTTTTTGAAAAATTTGTGTACCTGCAAAATAAAAGATAATAGTAAAAACAATCGTTTTATGTTTCAACCTTACCCTGATATCTATTACATCTTTATTTGTGTGGGGAGTTTGAAATATGTAAGCAAACTTATACGGTAAAAATTAGATGTCAAAATATATTGCTGAGATCCAATTTACCTAAATGTCAACCTCCAACGAGTTACAGTCATTTACAAGACGATGCTAATAAATGTTTTAAAGTAAATGTTAAAAAATCCCCTGACGGCATGAAAACAATGTACACTAATATACAGGTAAGCGTCATTTGTTTTTTGCATCCCTGTATACTCCATATTACGATAGCCAGCAGTATCAGTGGACAGATAATTTAACTGTAAGTTTTTCCTTTTGAAATTCATAATTTTGAAGTGGTTGTCATTTCACTTTAAAAATGTTCAAATTCTGTCAATTTTGAGATTTTTGACTACATTTTTTTCAACACCCTGTATTTTAAAACTTGAATCAGATCGATTTAATTCTCTGAATTTTACAGGAGTTTGGTTTGGTGTTTTAAACACCTGTATTTTTTCGTTAACAGTGTTCCAATAGCCCTTAGTTAATATTAAAGAGATTTTTTTAGTTCCCATATTTTTGAGGTGTTTTTAAAGGTCAAAATTTTCTCATAACTGCATACAGAACGTCTTTCGCTCGTTCAATAATCGTTCCAAAGTGGAAAAATCGAAAATTTATATCAATAACAATGTAATCAAATGCATGTGGTATGTTTAATTCGTCTTGATTTCTAATATAATACTTAATTCCAAATTTTGGTCGCCCTGTAAACAGAATTTACTTTACCGCCACCTCTTAGTCAGAGGCTGAACTATTTATTGCTAAATTGTGTCAAATTTTTATGGTTTGTAACAGACTTCTAGATAATTAAGTTGGCTGAACTTGCTGAGAAAATGACCCTTATGGAAAAATGCTAATAAATTTTTAGGTACTGAAATTTATCAAACTAACTACTTTTTAAAATTGATATATAGTTCTAAATATTCCTATAACATAAACTTACTTAGTGTTACATATAAAATTGTTTAGGTTTATGTATATGCACAAAAAATTAATTGATAAAAATGTGACATTAGGTTAGCAGCAAAGACCAATATGAAATTACGTTTTTTAAAAGTTAAAACTTTGTTTAAACTATATTTAAATAGTAATAATGAATAGGCAGAACTTTAAAGACTCTATTTGTGTGGTTATTTTTGTTCTTCGAGCTTTATTTTTTAAGATTTCAGTACCTAAAAACACTACAAATACGGGCCATATTTTGCCAGAAATACGGCGACCTTAAGTATATATTATTTTTGTAGCCATATGAAGAGTGTATTGACAGATGAAGTTGAAAAGAGGGATTTTTTTTTTTACTTTTAATGTTATGGAAAAAGGTATCTGCTTGTTAAAATGTACAGAAGTACAGGTTTAAGCTAGTCAATATAATATACAGGATATCTTTTAGTAACAAATTATTAGAAATACAACATATTTTTATTTCTAAATAAGTATTTAAGAAGGCAGAAGCAGCAGAAACAACTTATGTGTAGCAAGACTTTTTTAGTAGAATTTATTCATCCATCCTCTAAATGTGAAGCATCCATAATTCTCTGTCAAAGTGTATTGTTCATTCATCATTTAAAAATGTAGGTATTTCACCCGCATAAAAAAATACATATGTTGAATATTTTTGCTGAAAATACTTCATATCTAATTATTCTTGAAACATCTGTATATATTGCCTTGGTTTTTGGAAATATTTTTAGATATGTTGCAGTAAATTTATAATTAACGTAACTACAACTAATGTTAATATCTGATGTAAGCAATTACTATTTTTACTAAGTACAGTAAAGATAAACATGTTGTTAGAAATTAATAGCTATTGTATGGTGAAACACATGATCAACATAATAACTTTTTACCTAAATAACATTAAATAAAATAATTAATTAATTACTACTAATTTAACAAACGTTCTACTTGCCCACCCTCCTCATTAATACATGTACGTACCCTTTTAAGTAGTGAAAACCTTATCTTCTGAAAGATATTCTCCTTTTGCGTAAGTTTATCAGCTACCATTACTATTCTCTCTCTGAGATGGTTAATGTCGTTTATTTCTGCAGCATAAACCATATCTTTCATATAACCCCAGAACAAAGAAACAATGGATTAAGGTCAGGAGATCGTGGTGGACATTGAATAAGTGCGTCTTGTCCTCGACCAATCCAATGATTGCGAAATAAATGGGTATTTAAATACTGTCGGACTTTTCGACCATAATGGGGTGGAGCACCGTAAAGCTGCATCCACATACCATCATGTACGATAACAGGTAAATCATGTAAAATATCTCGGAATTTATTTTGCAGAAAATTTAAAAATGATGCTGAAATTAAATGGTATGAAAAGGGCACCCAACAGAATATTATCCACTATTTCCGTCCAGACATTAACCCTGATTGTAAATTGATGGTGTGCTACAATGGTTGCATGGTGATTCAAATCCGTCCATACCTGGCTATAATGCATGTTTGCCAATCCATTTCTTGTAAAGCTTGCCTCATCCGTGAATAGAATTTTTCTTACGAAGTCCCTATCTGCATCATTCTGTGTTAACAACCAACGACTAAATTGCATCCTAGAAGAAAAATCTTGTGGAAGAATATTTTGTATGTGAGAATATGAAAGAATATATAGAATATGAATTGGATGTGATACGGGTACAGAAGTTGGGTTTTTAAAGTCCGATGAACATCCATTTTTGTACAATTTCCTATTTGTTGAGAAACAATCTTTGTACTTGTACTTGGTTCTACTTCTACTAGTGCTAAGATTCTTTTGTTAAGGCCTTAATTTTCTTTGAAGGCCGCAAATTCCGAACTTCTGATCCATAAACTTTCCGGTTTCACGAAGATGTCGATCCAAATTTAAGAAAACCTTCCCTTTAGGATGTGATCTGTTGGGATAAGGGAGCTCACTATTTTTTCCTGACATTCATCGGCCGCTAAGACACTTGTAACCCATCAATACATGTCGTTTTTCTCCAAAACGGAGCATTTAAACAAAAAATTAAAAAAGAGATAAAATGATCAGAAGAAAATTCTACGTTTGATATTTCAAGAAAAAGCTGCATAGGCGTACTTAAAAATAATTGGAGGGGATAAAGGGTACTGCATCCCTCAGTTACCACCATTCACCCTTCGATTTTTTTCACCAAAATTACTTGATAAGTATGCCGAAATAAGATAAAAGTACGTGCAAAATTTCAAATGTGTATCTTATAAAACAATGGAATTATTAACAAAAATAGTTTTTTAAAATGTAACTTTAACACCATGTATTTTGGAACAGGGACCCCCACATAAAAAATGGCATAAGAAAAGTCGCATTATTTTTGTCCAAAGAATATGTGGTTAATGGTATGGCCTTCTATTTTGGGACAACCTGTATAATGTAAATTAAAATTTTCCAGTAAATATTATGCACCTAAAAAGAGCATAACAAAGCATGGACATTTCCACTCATTTTTATCAGTGTAAACACTTGTCTTTGTTTTGATATTCTTCAACAAATCTTTTTATATTCAGCTACAGAGTTAAAGAACGTTAGATATTATCTAAATACCGCATTGGCTTTGTGTTACTTCAGCGATGTATATAGTATGCGCCAAAAGTATGAAATAAATTCAATAAAAACGAAACAATTATTTTTTGAGAAAAATCCTCGAACAGGTCGATTTTTAATTTAAAAAATGCATATTTTAGCGTAAAATGCGATTTTCAAATGTCATTTGTTTTCGAGTAATGACGTCATCGATTTTTTTTAAATGGCAACACCATATTTTTTTCCTTGATTCTGAAAGATCGTTTAATTCTCTATCAGACAGTACTAAAATTTTGCCCTCTTACATAGGAAAGTTTTCGAGTAAATGACGATTGAATGTTAGAAAACGTAAATTTTATCCATAAAAAAGTAACAATTCTGAGGTATGTAAAATAAAATACAATTGATTAAATTTTATACTTAAATTAAATGTTCGAATTGCCATCCACCAACTTCTTGACAATGCAAGTCTGTGATGAAATTCTTCTTGCACATTATGAATGATTTCTGGGGTAACTCTGCGTATTTCGTCCCGAATGCGATTTTGAAGTTCTTCTAAATTACGTGGTTTATTAATGTACACTTTTGACTTCAAGTATCCCCATAAAAAATAGTCAAGAGGTGTAAGATCTGGCGATTTTGCAGGCCATTCTATCGGTCCGCGTCTGCCGATCCACCTCCCAGGAAAACAGTTGTCCAAAAAACCTCGTACAGGGCTCGCATAGTGCGGAGGTGCACCGTCTTGCTGAAACCATATGGTATCGTCAGGAATGTCAGGGGCATTATCGTTAGGAAAAATTACTGCGAGGGCTTGAACAAGGTCATTTTCTAGGAACTCTAAATATTTTTGTCCTGTAAGGGTTCCTTCAAAGAAGAAAGGCCCTACTATTCTGTCGTCAACTATTCCAGCCCACACATTTAATTTCTGAGGGTGTTGGGTATGTGCCTCTGCCATCCAATGAGGATTTTCTCGACTCCAATATCTGCAAGTTTGACGATTTACTGTACCATTCAGACAAAATGTGGCCTCATCTAAAAAAAGTATTTGCCGATGTAAATTTCTATTTCCTTGACATAAATCCATTAGAATTTCGCAAAAGTGTAAGCGGCGATCGGGATCATCTTCATTGAGGATTATCCACCATACTTATCAAAATGTTCTGTTTCTGATTTTCATTAATGCTTGGACGCCCAGGTTTTGGAATATTTACAACATTGCCAGTTTCTCTAAATTTAGACTCTACCTTACTGACTGTTGATTGGCTGATAAGGGCGATCTGGATATTTTTCATTAAATAAATCGCAAACTTCCTGCTGAGTTCTAGTCATATTCCCGCATCCGATAAGAATTAAAATTTCAATTCTTTGAGTAACAGTTAAATGTGCCATAATACTTTAAATTGAATAATAATTTCTATGTCGCTTACAATACTTATTAGAAAGTCGGTGTGACAATGACACTTTGCAAAGATTTTCACCTACGTGATCCATAAAAGAACTATGGAATTCGAAAAACTAAACTTGATAACGTTTTTGCTTTATTTTAATTGATTTACGTTTTCTAACATTCAATCGTCATTTACTCGAAAACTTTCCTATGTAAGAGGGCAAAATTTTAGTACTGTCTGATAGAGAATTAAAAGATCTTTCAGAGTCAAGGAAAAAAATATGGTGTTGCCATTTAAAAAAAATCGATGACGTCATTACTCGAAAACAAATGACATTTGAAAATCGCATTTTACGCTAAAATATGTATTTTTTAAATTAAAAATCGACCTGTTCGAGGATTTTTCCCAAAAAATAATTGTTTCGTTTTTATTGAATTTATTCCATACTTTTGGCGCATACTGTATTTAAAACCTTATTAGGTACAATATAAACGGCAGAAGTAATCACCAGCTTCCTTTAGCAGTACCCTTTGCGGCATTAAAATAATACAATAATTAATCTGGTTAGTGTAAAATAATTGCGAGCGATCCAGACGGTTGAGATAGCGTCACAGCGCGGCTAATTAGAATTAAAAGCTTTGTTTGAGTTTTATGGTGTTCGGACACGAATATTTCGCCGTTATCTGAGCAGGATATCCTAAATGGCTGTTTTCCCAGTGGTTGCCGTTCGTATAATAAAAAGCCTAGGTGAGCGCAGAGCAAGACCTTTAGGCCTTATCTGATTATCCACGGTTTTATCAACGCTCACCCCACCTTGCAGATGAAATGGTTGTGTTTTGCGGAGAGGTATTGCGCGAGGCGATAACATGCGGCGAAAATTGGGTACAGTGGTGTAACTTTGTTTTTGTCAGAGATAAAAAAATTTAATAGCAAAGTAAATAAGTATTAGAGAAAATTGTTGTTACAGAGGTAGACCATTTTCTGAAAGACACATTGCCTGTCATGGTATGCTATAATTGGCCGAAATACTTTTAGACTGTCTGGAGAACTAATCCGTCCTTATTGCAAGAAGAAGAAGAAGGAGAATCCAGTAGCTCTGCCTTCTTTGGTTTACAATTTCTTGGTTCTACTTTCAAATGTGAAATTAGTTTACCATACTTTGAAATATCAATACCTTTGTGCACTTTGAACATTGATTTTAGTATGGAATTTTTGTCCACATTGAAGAGGCAGCAAACCGTTTCTCCACATTGAAAAAGTAGAATAATAGCTCCTCTTTTTCAAAACCATATTTTTTCAATTGCTCTCACATGGCTTTCACTCTCCTAATAGATCTGTTTTGGCTATGGTTGTGGATAAAACCTTGAATTACACTCGGGAAATTAACCGGCCTTTAATCCTCTCGGCAGCGCCTCGAATTTTTTCTCGTAGATTAAAGGCTTGTTAATTCCCTTATATAATTAATAACTAAAATATTTCTGGTTATGGAAAGTAATTAACACAATGATGTTTACCAATTTGACCGAAATTTTGATATTCCATTTACTTTGGTACATAGCGTCAAATCTGGAAAATTGATTATGAGGAGTCAATTTTCACATTATTATGAAGTCAATCACCAAGGTTCTAGAAAATGAAAACCCTCTACTAACCCTATGCGAGAGCATGGGCACTATCTATAAAAGGCTGAATGTGTAGTAAATAGTTAAAAATTGTCTAATCGATCGCTATTATTTCGACGGCACTTTAAACGAATATCTAATGGTCTTAGATCCGAGTAAAAATAATTGACAAATTCCTGACAAAAGCTTATGATATCAGCAGGATGGTACACTATCTATTATATATTCGAAGATATACTGATGGAGTATTTTCAAGTAAGTGTATTGGAGGAAGTTAAACTTTCAAATACCCCAATGGATTTCTGCATTTGGGATCGCCTAAAAACAGTGCACAAAAGTAAATTGGATAATTTGAAAAATTAAAGAATATTTGTCAAGATACAATAAAATCCGGTAATAATTCATTAATAATAATTGATCGTTTGCGCACAAGATGGTTATCAATTTCAACATCTGATTAATTGATCATTTTTATGTTATTATTTAGTAACTGCTTTTATTGTAAAGTAGTATCTACAAAAAAAATTAAATTGCTTAACTTAAATAAATTAATAGTTTTCAAATGTCTTATGAATACTAGACCCTAAGTATTATAGGTTTTTTTAATTAGCATTCTACAGATAATTTAAAAATAATAAATATATCTACAGGATATTTTATTTAAAAATAGTTAAAAAATTAAAAAATGAGCAATTAAAAATTGAAATTCTTTCTGAGAAATTTTTATGAAAAATTTTCTGCTGATTTGAGTTGTAGATAACACTGTAGTGTTTACGAGTACTAATATAAAAAAGATAATTTTATTACGCCTTTATATAAGGTATTTTATTGGGAAATGTATATACGGTAAAAGTGAATACAGGGGATCTCAAAAAAACTTTTATTGATGGGTATAACAATTGTCATTACCGAGATACAGGGCGTTTTACCAATTTTGGTTATTTCTTTAGCATGTCATAATAAAGGCGAACCACTCTGTATAATCAAATAATTTTTGGTAGGGTACCTACTATTATTGCTTCTCCTAATTCACTACATAAACGAAACATAAATATTATAAAGATGATGGGATATTTTTTATTTTATTTATTCAGGTAATAACTCTCTGTATCTATTTTCCATACATGTGCATAAGTCCAGGTTGGGCCCTTGAGTGGTCTTCATGGTTCTCAGACATCACTCCTATTGATTATTGCGTATAGCGACATCTGGTTGAGCGAATTAACTAATTTGTAATCCTAATATAGTAAGAATATCTGTAATAGCTATTATAAAATAAACATAAAAGTTTTTTCAACATAACGGTAGACACTTTGAGCATTTATTGTAGTTCTCTCTAAAATTATTTTCGTTTTTTTTCATGTCTGCTTTTATTGCTATCTATCATATAGCATACTGTTTTATTTTTCCGTTTAGATTAAAATTTATTAGATGTTTATTGACTGAATTAGACAATATATAAAAACCATTCAAATTTACAACAAAATAACAAATTTTTATTAGTGTTATTATTTCTACATATAAAATACTGCAGTCAAAATTCAAAGATTGGTTTCATATACTTTCGATTTTAAATGACCTCATAGGTAATAATCAACAGGAATATAATGTCTGGTGACCTTAAAGGCAAGCTAGTCACAGGTTGACCCCGACTTATGCGCATATTTGGAAAATTATAGTTGAAAATGTTTTTTCTCTCAAATGGAAAGGTAGTCTTACATATAAAATAAGAATTAATTGTGAATTTGATGATGGTAAAAACCATGAAGAAATCCGTCACCAGTCAGATATTTGGCCGAACAATCAAACATGAAGACTTACATGCGCAACTAGAGCAAATTCACCATAAACTAGTGAATGAGAGTTTTCAAAATCCTACAAACAGAGTGTTGCTTTTGTGAATGAACATAATAAAAAATTTGTTTTCCATCAGACCTGTATTTCTGTTTCGTTTAAAACTTTAGTGAATTTAATGAAGTAAGTAAAATACCCTTATCGAATTTCACTTGATTATACAAGGTGGTTCACATTTTATGGCAAGTTAAAGAAATAGCCAAAGTTGCCCAACTAGCAAAATGGAACTTTAAAAGAAGCAAATTATTTTATAACTATCGGCAGTGTTTATATAAAGTATATATGGCGGGACTATAATATGTGCAAAATATCTTAAACGAGCCCTAGGCAAGTCAGGAAACAGTCAGTCTGACTTTGTTTTTAAAACAAAATCAGTCTAATTATATCTAAAACACGATTTTACTATTTTACTATTTTCGAAAGATTCTTGTATAACAAGATCATTAAATATAATTATACAATGAATTATACTGTGATGGAAATTAAAGAAAGCAAAATTTTATTATTTTTTAAATTTATTTTTTATAATTTTAAAGGAAATAAGACCCATAATTTTTTTGTCACAAACATGTCTATAGTTTATCAATAAAATTTGCGGTGCAATAAAATTGAAACACGAGATTGTTGAAATGATAATATTGTAAGTACCTATTTACCATTTACACAAATGATCGCCATTGAGTTTAGGCTATCCCATTTTTATATATAAGTAGGTACAAATAATTATGAATCTGCATTATACACCAATCTTAAAATGATTTGGTTTTAATATTCTTCACTAAAAATATCATGTTTCTTTAAATAATACCAAGATACAGACAACAAAACGTTTCTATAGTTGCTGTATAAAATTGTTTTAAAAGTGTTGTATACATTTTTTTATAAAACTATTACATTACCAAAGTGTTTTATAAAAGTGGACCCTTTTCGATTTTATACATATCGTATAAAGGTATTTAACCACGTTATATGAATTTGAAGCTCCTATAAAATTCATTTTATAGCAATTTATACAATCTTCATCTTAATTTGCTAGTTGTTAGATCCGTCAACAACAAGTTTTTTGAGGCCTCATAAACTCCTGTATTCACTGATAACATTTGTAAGTACATTTCCTGTATAAACGCTTAATCGAAGCGTAAGTAACATCTCCAATTCGACAATTTCCATTTCCAATTGTACACCGATGACTAGCCTAACGAGCCAGCCAAGTTGGTACGCCTCTGGCCGGTGGGGGTCCGATTCGGTGCACTCGTGAATTCGGCGGTGGGCGCTCATGCCTGACTCCCATAAAAGAGGGCTTAATTTCGACATAATTGTTACTGTGACACCATCTGTTTCCTTTCGTACTCTGGTGGTAATGGCAACAATCAGATTAGGCTCAGGTTGTCGGTGTGTGCGACCGTCGCTCCCGTCTAGCCCCCAACCCCCGTGCTTTTCTAATTATCGAAAGGGGGTGCCGATTAATATCTCGCCTCGAATTTGTCAAATACCGGTTAGTGCATAAGGATATAACAGCGACGGAGATAAGGGAAACGAGATATTAATTGCATAATTTATGGGAAAATGTATTTTGACCAACAGGAACTAGATTGTGACAAATATGGTCGTTTGAATCGAATAGGATCTTAAATGATCATTAAACAAAGAAAAATAATTATGTTTTAGGAGCCCATTAAAGAGCAAGATGTTCTTAAACATGCGTATTATAGGTATACAGTTATACATCGCAATAAGTCATTGCACTATACAGGGTGTTCTATAAAATCGTTTCAAAACTAAAAATATAATTACAAAAAAGTGCAAAACTATTTTATAAAACTGCAAACTACACTGAGAAAAGTTTGTCTGTAATTTTACATAACCTTACGTTGCCAATTTGTAACCAGAAATATTACAGAAATAAATATGTATAAAATTCCATATTATGCGATTTTATAACTACATCGTTAATTTCTGACACTATCATTTGTATTGATTTTAATTTTTAGGTTGGAATTGTAAAATATATGTAATTTTACTCAATAGATAATTTAAAAATACAGGTTTAAGTGTCAGTATAATATGCAGCATGTTAGACATGCACAATACAGTAAATTTTATTATTATAATTTTATATTTCCTCTAAATGTGAATTATACATCCCTTTCTCTAAGTCTATTGCTCCTTTACCATTTAAAAATGAATTTCGATGTATAACCTTCGCATTAGGAAATATGTTGGAATGTTTTCTCTGACAATTTATTGTTGAATCATTAATACCTACATATACTTCGTTTTTTGCAAATATTTATAGATATAGGTAGCTACATATACTTATCTGTGTGAAAATAAATACATTTAGCTCGATTTTTTGTTACAGTAAATTTACCATTAAGATAACTAAACTAATGTTAATTTATTGTAAACTATTACTATTTTTACTGTTACAATATGTTGTTTAAAATAAATGTTGTATCGATTAGATACAGAAATAATGGCGCAAATTTGATGCAAGCATCTAAACAATGTACCGTTGCAGCTTCTGTTCTCTTTTACGAATATCCCATAAAAAGTCCTTATCAATGAACCGTTCATATTTGTCTACCACACGTTAACACAACTAAAACGCATTGGGTTAGACGTCAGATTGATGTGCTTCGTATGTGCAACAGAAATCACATGAAAAATTGTGTAAAATTTCATAATAAATTAAGTAAAAGTAAATAATACATTGCAATTATCAATGTGATATTTCTGAAATTTCTAAATTTTATTACGTAAAAACACATATAATGGATTTTTCCTTAATATATAATGTAAATTAAAAATCACCAGTAAATATTATGTAAAAAGTGTATAACAAACCATGGAAATTTCCATATTTATTTGTTGTACCAGTATTAATGAAGTAAATAGCAGATTGCCTAAAAGTCTTTGAAGCTGTAACGTACGGCAACATTGCATCCTTTACCTGAAACTATCTCAAAATAATTGTGTATCAAGTATCAACATACTTACTTTTGCTTTAAATGACAAAGCACAACGTTTAATAAACACTCTGTATAATTAAATCATAGATGTGTATCTTGCCTGTATATATTTGTGGTATTTTAAGGTGCATAATTGACTAAATATTCATTATATTAAGGTACTGTTCAAATACATTATTATATTTAAAATCAAAATTATTAAACATATTATTTAATTTCATTTTGTAGTCATATTGGAGATCAATACCATTATACGTATATTATTGACATTGACTCCAAGATTTCGATCATTATATAGAAAGAAAAGGTTTATAGAAATTTCAAAATTAGAAATTTTTTGTGTTAACCCTAAGTATTTAATGCGCATTTTTCATAATTGCTTGTTTCTGGAGATAGGAATAGTTAACATGTTCAACTGTGTATGTAATTCTAAGCTTATATACACAAAGAAGCATTAATTTTATTCTGGTTGTGTCTAAATAAATGTTATTTAATTGAGAGAACATATGTTATTAGTTTTGATACTAAGTACTTACTTTTCAAAACGAACAATAAAAAACTAATCGCATTTAATATTTTTAGAAAATAACTAAATATTTTGAATATTATAAAATACAGTTCTTCATATACCAATATTTTTCTTTTAATTACTTTTAACTCTCTAAAATCATGAGTTGATTATACAGGGCACTCATACAATTACAATTTTGTAAAAATAAAATCAAAAAGAGCAACTCAAAAATGATTAAAAAATATCTACACTTCCTCACAGCACTGTAAACGGATATAATTGAGCCTCGTGTTTGATTCGTCACACTGCTGCAATACGCCGTGGACGCCCTGGACCTCCAACTCTTCCACGATTCGGTTGCAAATTTCCAGCGTCACTCCTGAGTTTGCAGTACACTTGCACTCATTGCACACAGTTGCAAAAGTAGCTGCATTTAGCACAGGTTTACCGGGAAATCGTTCTGCTAAAACATTTTCACTTCACCATAAATTAAAACGTTACCCATCAACTGCGAGTTCTATACCTAAACCATTTTTGATATTTGGAGAACTAATGAAAATACTTGCATCACAAAAAAGGAAAGGAACAAAAAAGGGCTGGAACTTCAATAACTTTTTTTTCAATTTTTTTACGATATGGTATCTAATCTCATTTTTTAGATACCTAAGTTCTGAATGACGCGCCCTGTATGCACTGCAAAAAAATCAGGAACTTTTCCTATTAAAGATTATAAGATATACCTTACAATTTCCTTATATACACGCTAAATTTCTATCTTGTTCCTCGTCGAACGATATTTTTACCAGATTATTAGGTAAGCTCAATTCATAATTGATTAACGACATTACCCAACAATGAAACAATAAAAATTAATTAACCCATCTGCGAGGTACATTACACCTTAATTGGAGTTAACGCGGAAGATGGGTGTTACGTAACATAATAACAACAACAATGCAAGTGAAAATTTTCACTTTTTAAATCTAAGCCGTCCAACTTAATTGTTGTAATGTTAGCGCTGCCATCGAGTGAAAGATCTCGAGGAATAGTGCGAGCTAATTGACACAGTAAGTGGTCTACCAACCTCATTTGTGGTAGGTTAGAGCTATCTAAATGAAATACAGGAATATTTCTACTTGTACATTGAATTGACAATTCTTATGTTTTGACATTTAAGGAAAGCAAAAATTTAAGAGGTCCACACCGTTTCATTTCGATATTTAAAACTTGAATATACAGACTGAGTCACTCAGAGTGCCATTAATTTTAAGAGAAAACTATTTTGAAACCATTGTTTAAACTAAGCCCCTTTTTAATATTGTTACTGACCGCTGGCGACAGATCAACTCGGTGTCGGCCTAAGGCAACGTTGCCAAATTTAAATATTTGCCCAGTACTTACTGTAATGTTAAAATATGTAACGCTACACATTATTCTTTAAGAATATACAAATGTCATATTAAGTTTGAGATTAGAAAATATTTAATGTTGGAGTTAACAAAACGGATGAAATAATAAACCACTTACATTTTGTTATTATTATCGTATTTAAATACAGTAGCACAAAAAAATCTTCGTGCTGTCAACAAGAAACAGACGAGACATATTCAGTGCTAAATAGTCCGGCAACAGTGAATCTTGACCTACGGTATTTCGGTCAATAACCTTCTTTCAATGCATACTCAATGACAAGCGCTGCAGGAGCACCAAATAATAACAGAAACAATTAAATTCTCATTTTTATAAACATCTGGTGTACCTAATGAATTTGAAATCACGAGTATTTAACAGATTCGTCCTATAATAAATGTTCAACCGCAGGAAGCACGCGCCTGTAATCGGCACAGCTAAAAAGTTGACAGTTCAAATTTCCCTTTAATATGTTAACGGCCGAATACGTAGTTAAAATTAATGACATGACTGAACCACCCTGTATATTCAACAGTTTTGGTTTTAGAATTTTTAAAATTAATTCTATAAATTATTTAAATACTATAAAATGAATTACTTAATAAAAATCAAGTTTAGCTACTGCATTCTGGAAAACAAGTCTTGACAGAATGCACTTCTTTGACTCTATCAATATTCAATGGATGTTTGCACCTTCCTTTTTTCTTTTATTTCCCTATTTGAGTCCTTCGAAACATTTTTTAGAATTTTTGACTTCTAGCTTAAGATTATCTTGTTTAATTATTGATCTTGCTTGATCTAACATTAATATAGCAAACAAATAAAGTCACTCATCAGCAGCCCACCAGACATATACCGGTTTTGAAATTATTAATTTTCATCGTATCCTTAACATAAATTTCTCTCTCAATAATTGTTGAACAAGTATTGTATCTGCTTAATTATTTTTTTAAAATAAGTTCATGATATTCATTTATTTTACTTTAAATTCTTAAGAATGTATGTAAGTATTGTTATATTTTTCTTTCTCTTTTAGGTACATCAGTTTGTAATAGGTACAAAGTAGGTACGAATGATATAAATAATTTTTGCAAGCAAATGCAAAAACCGCATTCCGATACGTCCTATCCTAAAAGATTTCCTATCATAATGCTTCATTGCCTCGACTACAGCTGCTTCACCAAAATGAGCTTACAAATATTAAATATTGCATATGCTTCATTTGGTTTTTATTATTTTCACTCTTTTATTGCATTTCTCTTAATTAATTTATTTCACATCATTGTTTTATATGCCCAGAGTACTTAATCTATTTTACTTTAACAATTAGTTATCATTGTTCTTTATTGTTTGATACTGATTTATTCTGAAGAATATATTCAGTATACGGACACATTTATCTTTTACTTCGGCTATTTCCTAAATGTTCATTTTCAGTATTGAGTAAATTTCTATCTTCATTCATATATTTATAATTTAATGTTGTTTTCTTTTCCTTTTACTTTAACTGCTTTTGCAATACATTTTTTCAAATATTGAGTCTTGCTTCATTTATCGTTACAAAAATTTATCACCTGTTCTTTCTTTTACTTCTGTCATCAGTTTCTTCATTTTTGTAGGTTTCGTTTGAATACTTTAGTGATTGTTTTACTTCTGTATCATCAACTTCTGCTGTAACCTTTTTTATTTGCACAGCTTTCTTAGTTTCGTTTTTGATGTAAGTCCTAAACTGTTTTAACAACCATAAATATTCATAAGATGACTGAGCTAGGTATTTGTTAGACGGTACGATTATAATTTGAGGTTGAAGACTCCCATAACGGACTTTCACTCTAAAAAAATAAAAATAATAACACCATTATAATATACGAAGCGTTCAGGCTCTAGACAATGCCTAAACTGTTACCATCCGCTGGCGATTATCCTTTCATTATGTAATATATTTAAATTGCTCTTCCTTGTTATTAATCAAATTGCTACCTGCTCGTTCATTGTGCTATTATGAACTGAAATTCTCACTAATATTATGAATCCACTTTGTTTCCGAATGGATTTTTTTCGAATACGCGGTTTATAAGATAACACCTCTAGACACAACTGTACATTTAATAGTGAGAGATAATTTTATTGTGCTATTAGGTATTGTTATTAGTTCAACAAATTGGATAATGAAACAGGTTCTGTGTCACGGTATGGAAGTTTATAATTCGAAGTTCACTGACACTTCGGGTTGCTTTTAGGATAAGTTTTTTTTATGTTAAAATTGTGTGCTTTACAGTTACTTCTTGTTTATTTTAGCGGATACATTTTTTCATTACAGCGCCAATTCTAATTCTTGGGCGAATCTGTTTTTCTGAAGTCGGACTTCCATCAATAAAAAACTGTTTTCTTTTATAAGAAAAGTTAAATAAACATTTAACACATATTTTTTAAATCCTTAATGTTAATATCTCTAAAATGTCAATATAATTAATATATAGGGTGTTCCGCATATAGCAGGTGCATGTAGAGGGTCTCAAAACATTGCAATTTAACCAAACATACTTATATACAAAGTTGGCGGAGCTCAAAATGGGACCAAATATTAAAAAAATAATAATATCTCTGAATTACTTGGACATGGAGTAACTAAATTTGGTTCTTTGACTATCACTGCCCCAAATACAAAATAATTGATACGTCAGTAGATTTTTCTGTAAATTGACATAAATTTTTAATTAAGTAATCAATTCTGATAATAAGTAGTTGTAATGAAGTCATGACTATGAAATTTTTTACACCTACTGAAGATCTTCAAGTAGTTTTCGAAAGTACTTACAGGTTTGTTATCAGGTACACATATTCTGTACTCAATTTTATTAAAATATCTTTTGATTTACCTGAAATTCCACTCTTTCGAACGAAACACTCTGTACAATAGTAAATGAGAAGTCGCAAAGCAAAATGCAGTTTTAGACCAAATTTCAGAGTCTGAAGGATAGATGGCGTTTGACGCACGCTGTAGTGAATGATATGATAATATTAGTTCATCTTAAAAAGTAATATTTCATGTCATCAACAGATCCATAAAATTATGTTTGAATCAATAGTTTAGATTTTTTATGAATGTTTTAAAATTCATTATTATTTGTGTACAAGACATAACTCTGTTTTTGTAACGTTATGTATTCTGTACACTATATTCAAACGTTTATTGTAAACTTCATTATTAATAAATTATTATTACATACAACAAATGTTAAATTTGGCAACACCGTCAAAATGGTATAAATTCTAAAACTTATTTCCAGAATTTTGAATGACTTTTGGTATTTTATTCACCAGTAAACGTATTATAAGAATTCGTCTGATTTTTACCATTAATACTTTGAGTTTCTTTTAAATTTCAACAAACTGACTGTATTGATGCATTCCTGGCATTCCGTTTATACGATTTTGTTTCTTATTTTGATCACCCGAATGAATAAATTTAGCGAATTAATCTTGAACCTCTCTGTATATGCAATATTTGCGTCACTCTTAGGACTAATTTAATAATAATTATCTAGAACTAATTAAACTTCCCTTCCAGGAATGATTAATTATTTCACCTAGCTTCCCGACCTAACGTGATTCCTAATGAGTTGCACCTAATAAAACTTCCCCGAAGTAGGCCAAGTTAGATACCGGGCAGTCGCGTAGATAATCTGAAGCCGGTGGTTAAGGGTAGTTTAGAGCAGTTATAAAACATGTGAAACAATTAAGCGTCCGTCCATGTGGGTCAAACATAGCGACAGTTGCGAGCTTATCGCGTCCGCTAAGGTAGATCCTATCTGGCCTTTCCCAGCACGATATTATTCTACGCTAAATAGTTCGCCTTGCTTCGCGGATCACGGATATCATGAACGTTTTCCTGCAGTCGCGGCGTGCCTCTGGTGGTTTTTAATTGTTGTTGTATCGTGTCTTTCCACGTAATATCCACTCGGCTTACATGAACGATGATGAATGGATGTAGTAATGGAAACAGCGTAACTGTATCGTTTTCTCTATTCTCATTTTATTTGCCGCAGGAAACAAAACCTGATGAACAACAAAATTTTGGGCCCCTCTTACCTAGTTTCCACAAACTAACACAGATGTTTCTGCTTCTTCGGCTGTACGTGGTACCAAAGTTTACTGAATAAATATAAGTTATACCACTCTCTGTCGACACTTTGATGTTTTCAGATCAAAGCCGTACCGACGCACGTAAATACTGTCGCAGAAAATGGCCAAGTACGAGGGACTTAAAAAAGTAGTCTCTTTCCAATTGGGAAATATTTATATACGAGGGATATTTCAAAAGTGTGATGTAAGGCTGCTTATTGTATAAATAAAATATTTGTAATGTAATAAATATAAATATTACAAAACGATGATAGATAAATATATAAAGTTTTGTTAGTTAATCATGATAGTCGTATATATTCACTTGTAAATTTTAAAATAAAATATATACGTAGGGGACACCGAGTACGAAAGTAACACGGGTTGGTTGTAACAGTAAGCCTATTGTCTTTCTAAAGAGGTTTGTCTATGATATTATATCTTCATAGAGTCGGCAGTGAAATATACATTAACTTATTTGAACAACAATATCCGTAGTGTGTTTTAATTCGAGTTAAGACCTTCACGGTGCAAAATGATATGCAATGTAAGTTTTCATTCTTTATCTTCATATATCATAATCCTAGAACTCAACGTTATTTTGATTTATTTTATTGGCGTGTTCAGTTAATACCAATATTGGCTATAACCTAAGCATGGTATTTTAATTAAAAATAATCGTTAAAAAAGTTTTAAGCAAGTATCCTGTCAATGGGTCGGTCAGTGGTCGCGCGGTTTAAGGCGTCAGTACTTGAATCGAGGTGACTAGATCGTATATAAGCTATATTCGTGGAAAGGATTAGCACCTTCTCTGCGGGATGTGAGAGATTGATACCGGTTGATATTTAACTACCCCCCTAATTAATGAGGTTTTTCAGGTTTCCCTCATTCCTGCACTGAATAGTGGTTAGGGCCTACCAACGTAAGTCGTTCCTGGGCGCAAATACGGCCTGCTTAATAATAATATGCCGCCCCCTCTCCCGCACAAGTCTCCGACTTCTGGGCTAATCCCTGTGATTAGAATGAGGGGTAGAGATATTATTATTATTATTATTATTATTATTATTATTATTATTATTATTATTATTATTATTATTATTATTATTATTATTATTATTATTATTATTATATTAATCGCGTGAAAAATGCGTAATGGGACGATTGTAACAATGCCATAGGGGGACGATTGTAACATATTACAACCGTCCCTCATATTTAATACCTATGACCGTATTTGTCATATTTAAAATGATAATTCTGTAGATATCCAGATAATTACTTCAGTATTTGTTATACTGTGTGGCAATATACAAATTCATTCTCTTTATTTAGGATGTCTAACAAAAGACAACGAACAACAGATCGTGGGAAAGATTGCTATGGATTGGGAAAAACTTGGTCCATCCCAAATATGGAATATGGACGAGTCTGGCGACAGACAACCGTGTAAAAGCCAGAAAGGGATAGGATTCGTTGTTATTACCAAAAAAATATTATTATTTTATATTTTTGTTCCATTATTCTATTTTTTTGTTATTTATTTTTTTCAAATAAAAAAATATATTATGTACCTGCACTACAACTTACTTTTTATCATTAAACAAATACCTTGTAAATACTAACTTTCTATACCTAGTTGTTACCTATTATTCATATGTTACAAACGTCCCCATATTCTGTTACTTTTGACCCATACCATTGGGTAGGTTGTAACGACGTACACTCTACTTTTTTATTAATTGTACATCAATATGAACTTTAATTACTTCAATATTATTTTTCTTCTATATATAAAATACCAAGGAAACGACTTATAGTAAGTAAATTTATATAACTTTGATAATTTTTTATGTGTGACGTTTGATCTGAAATATAAAAAAAATGCGTTATATTCTTGTTTTGTAATTTAATAAACTATATATTCTTTTCAGTAAAAAAGTTACTCAAATGAAAATCCAATGTGTATGATTATGTCCAGGTCATTTTTAGTACTAAATATTATTTTAGTGATTTGGGTATTTCCATTCGTAGATATATTAATTAATTTGAGACAAATTATTTTAATTTATTTAGATTAAGGGATTACTGTACATACCATTTTTATTATATATAGCGTTTGTGTACAGGTGTCACTTAGAATCGGTTTACCAGTTTGAACTTCAGCATCTTGAAATTTTGACGCCAAAATTGTTTTGGTGTTATCAGAAACTCTGCTTGAACCAAAAATGCTTGAGCGTAAAAATTACATGACACAATTAAGTACCTACTTACGTAATTATTGCATATTAAACTTTTCTTTGATAAATACCAGTACAAAGAACTTATTTGTTGGTTCATACAAAAACAACGTTTGATGTTACATTTGAAAGATGTTTGCTTCAAATTCTATTTTTTTTATAGCATTGATCAGGACAATCTTTCAAATGAAGATTCTAATATTTATCGGCGTACCGCGTAAAATTTTATATCGTGACCTCTTTCTTTATATTAGTTGATGAAATATACATACTTACCTTGAACAATGGAAAAAGAAAAAAACACTTCTTGAGTGTCAATTGTTCACAGTACATATCACGGGCATTTTTAGAAGAAAAATAAAATAAAATAGACGCTAACAGAAGTTTTTTGTCTCACACTATATCAGTCGCACTCAACACATTACAGTTCTAGCGTCGGCTACCGAGTAGGATCCTGGGTACCGAAAGGTCCCCGAGACGGGTGAGGAGAGCGGAATAGGTAGGGCGGGGCGTGTTCGAGAGTGAAACAACTTATATATTTATTCTGTAAACTTTGGTGGTACGGATATAATTGAGCCGCGAATATCCTGAACCTAAATCTCTTCCACGATTCGGTTTCAAATTTCCCTCGCGGTGCACTACAGTTGCACTCACTGCACATTGCGGTAAAAGTAGCTGCATTTGGCACATGTTTACGGGGAAATCGTCTGCTAAAGCACTTTCACATCGTCATAAATTAAAACGATATTAACTCCGAGTTGCTATACACGTAAGCCATTTTTGACACTTTTGAAACTAATGTAAAGATTTGCATTACAAAAAAGTTAATACCTACAGAAACTAATGTGATTCTAAGAGAGACAGGTAGTTCAAACTTAAGAAGCTTATGTAAGATCATAAGGAGTGTTTGTGTTCCGAATTTTACTTAAATCGGATAAGTGGTTAAAAAGTTATGAAGGAAAAACGAGAAAAAAATTCCTACTTCAACGCTCTCTTTCTCGGAAACGATGCGGAAATAAGTTTATATCACAAATGAACATTATTTTAACCTGTTCTATTGATTCCTGAAGTTATCAAGATTAAACCTGAATCACCCTGTATAACCGCGTTATATTTTATTGTAGAAAAAGTATAACAGTAATCAGGAAATGTATTTTTAATTTTAACAAGGAAATTTCAAGGAAAGAACTGATGCATATGCAGAACCGTTTGTTGTAATAATTAATTTATCATAACAATTAAATTAAACAATAAAAGTTATAATAATGAATGGCTCTTATCTTAATGTATTCGTAAGGAATTTGAGCATTACATGCATACGCAATGAGTATTGATTAGTTTTAAACTCATTTTAATTCTTAAGATAAGTTTTATGTTTTTTAATTTTATAAAACGGAAACAATTCTTGAACAGTTTCAAAATATTTAAGCACTAAAGGCATGACATTACATTTCATACTATGTACAGGTTGCCTCAAACTCTATAATATGGGCCTACTGTGAGGATACAATCAATAAAAAGTATTCTCTTTGGAATTTGACAGAAACGATTAATGAAATCATCAATTACTTTTTATTCTGAAACGTTTTCTGTTAAAAAGCTCTTTTTTTTCTAATAAAATTTTATTAGAGACATTTTTCTGTATTACTTTCCGTTTAAAAGTTATAAGCAATATCGTCCTAAAGAGTTTCAAAAGAAATACCACATAAAAATCACATTAGTTGTGGAAGGATTTAAAGTGCATACATGTTGTTGAGAATAAAAAAAAGGATTAAACTCGTTAATTCTTTAATACAGTGAAAATAAAAGGTTATTTTTTAAAACTCCCCATACAAAAATCGAGAGATGTTAGATCGGTCACTTTTCGGGCCACTGAATAGGTTCATTAATTCCAATCCATTTCTCTGGGAAAGTGTTATCTAAATATTGCTGCACAATCCTGACCTTGTGGGGTGGAGCTCCGTCGTGCTGAAACCATAGGTTTCTCCTTAGCTGCAAAAGCACCTTCTCCAGAAGTGCAGGAAGTTCTTCTTGTAGGAAATTTAGGTAACTCACGCTGTTCAATGTATGTTCATAAAAATAAGGCCCAATTAAATGCCTACCGATGATGTCGCACCATACATTTACTTCAATTGGATTGGATTTACAATGTGGGGATTTTCAATGGACCAGTAGTGTTCGTTGTGCCTTTTTGGAAAACCGTTGCTGACAACCCGACATAGGTTTTGATCAACAGTTTCTACTACAATTTGAGCTATAAAATTAAGTCTGTTTTCAATGTGACGCTCAGGCAAATACTCCAAATTGTGAATATTGTAGTCACCCATTGGTCTTTAAAATTCGTTGATTTATCCAAATTCAATTCCCGGCTAGCCTGCCGTATAGAATTTCGTGGATTTTGTCCGAAATACTGTAACAGTCTAGCTGTATTAACATTGTTATCCTTCGATCAGTTATTTGATTCGTCCGAACAGAAAATGCATCTTCATTTCGTCGCAAGGTTGCCTCCAATCTTGCAAAGGTTCTATGCTACTTTTCCCGATATAACTCTACAGCTCTTCTCTGAATTTTTTTGTGAGTCGCTGTAAATTAGCAATATATCAACTTTTTCTGAATAAGAAAATATTTTGTAAGACCAAAGGTAAAAGTTTGATGTTCGTATTGAGTGACAAGTATTTTGCATTTATGCACTTTAAACAAAGAACGTTCAATAATTTTCCAACGATTACTTGATCCTTCCAACGCTAATGTGAGTTTTAGGTTGTATTTCTTTTGAGACTCTTTAGGATGATTTTGCTTATAATTTTTATACAGGAAGTAATACAGAAAAAATTCTCTAATAAAAGTTTATTTGAAAAAAGAGAGTTTTTAACAGAAACAAAATGTGGGTATGTTTCTGGAAACATATAACTGATGTCGTCATTAGTCGTTTCTGTCAAATCTTATATAAATAACGGTTTTGAGGAGAAGAATTTTATAATTTCGAAGTTCCTAGATCAAAGTAAAGATTTTGACTGTGTTTCTCATGAGATTCTGTTGAAGAAATTATATTAATATGGTTTCACTACTGAGAGTGTTTCACTATTATCGTCGTATTTAGTTAATAGATCTCAATATGTTACTTATAATTGTTCAACATCTACAACACGGGTAATAAATCATGGAGTCTCTCAGGGTTCGGTCTTGGGCCCTTTGCTATTTTTAATATATATTAATGATTTCCCCAACATTTTCGGTAGTAACGTAAAGAGTATTTTATTTGCAGATGAGACACAAGTATATCTATATCCAATCCGAATTTATTCACCTTACTTAATATCATGCCTCGATCTCAATCTATTGCAAATGACTGGTTTGTTAGTAATAAACTTACAATAAATTTGTCTAAGACTGAGAAAATGATATTCAGTCTTCGTTTTCCAAATGATATAAATAATCCAGATAGTGTCAAGTTCCTTGGCGTTTATTTGGATCTAAAATTATCCTGGAATCATCATACCAGTTATGTTTGCAAAAAAATTTCTAAGCATCTATATCTACTGAGAAGTTTGGTACATAAAGTGTCTCTATCTACTTTAAAAACCGCCTATCATTCTTTGATTCACTCAATTATATCATATGCGATTTTGCTTTGGGGACATGCTCCCACAAGTATTCATGTATTTTCACTGCAAAGGAAAGCCATACGGATTATTTCAGGTTTGGGATTCAGGGATGACTGTAGATATTGTTTTACACTTTTAAATATTCTTACTGTGCCTTCAACTTACATATTCCACTGCCTTCTTTTCATAAAAAATAACTTGCATAAATTTCAAAACATAAGTGAGTACCACCACTATAATATTAGAAATAAAAATGACCTCAAAAATAGTTACTCTAGACTTCTACGGACCAGAAAAGGCACTGATTATATTGGAATTCAGTTTTTTAATAAGTTACCGCAAAATGTACGCAGTTTGCACTCAAGGTTATTTAAAACAAGAGTTAACATTTTTGTTTGTAAACGTGCTTTTTATATTTTTCTTTTATTCTACATCTTTGTACTTTTACACATTTTAATTAATTTAATTACCGACCATATTTGTTATGTATGTAATATTTTGCTTTATGTTTTTAGTATGTCTAGATTTATTGTATGTATTTTTTTTTCTCATTTATATTAGCTCCTATTTATTTTGTTCCTGGTTTTGACGTGTGTAAACAGCTACTATCGAATTTGAGACAGCCTGTAGCTGCACATGCTAGATTATTAAAAATATCACTCCCCACAATTATTGCCATTAATTTAAGTCATTTAAAAAGAGGGACACGTCTGCATTCTGATCAGGTGACGACGACTGCGAGCGAGCAAGGGCATTATTATTACCTTTTCCACGGCGTGTAATTTGCATAATTTGAAGAAGCACATCCACTACATAATAACTAGTTCACAACTAAAGGCAATTACTCAACTAATTAAGACCATAATAATTCATAAACTGGTGAATTCTGGGAACTTAGGAGCTTTCAGTTTGCTGCTCGGGGAGTACACAGGAAATCGTAGCTCGTCTTGTGGTTTAAGGACGACATAAACGAGCTTCAAGATACACTCAGAGAAAATATCCATAGCATGTTGTCGTCTAACTACTCCAAAACAATGGTTGCCTTGACATTTATTGTTTGATTTCAAGTCGTTTTAAATTTAAGTACAATTTTTGTCAAAAAAAAGAAACATGACGCTTTAGCATCATTTAGCTCTCAAACTATGTACAGGGTGAGTTAACGACTGCATACATGAGCTTCAAGATACACTCAGAGAAAATGTATAAACATAGAATCAGCATATTGTTATCTAACTACTCTAAAACAATGATTATCTTGTAATTTGTTGCTGGAATTCAAGCCGTTTTAAATTTAAAAAAATATTTTAAAATACTTACACTTTAGCTCTCAAACTGTGTACAGAGTAAGTCAAATACTGCATAGATGAGCTTCAAAATACACAGAGAAAATGTATAGAAAATTTTAATAGTATAAAATATCAAGAATTGTATTTTTATTATTAGATATCTGTACTTAAAATCACCACAAACTTGATCATTTTACGGAGAGAAATATCGCAACCTATGATGGTTCTGTTTGAAAGTGCCGCGCAGGTGGTAGGAAGTGGACGTGTAGTGTGCAAAGACGCCGCGAGGTGTCGAAAGGAGAAACGGATGAAGGAGTAAAGATACACAGGAGAGAGGACATGTGTGAGCTCACTCCCGAAATCCTGCTAGTTTAAGTTTATTTGTGAAAAAATGGTTATTTGTACCATTGTTAAGCTGTAGTTTATTCTTGTGAAGCAGTAATACAGTGCTTTCGAAAAGTAACCAATAAATTTATTATTTTTTAAATTCAGCCCCTGGCACGTCTATTTTGCTTTTAAAAAGTCACTTTTTGATATACGACCCATATTTGTGACGTCATCGTTGTTCGAGATATGGCGTCATCGACAATTTTTTTTAAATAGCAACCCCCAATTTTGACCATGCCATTTGAAAGAGCGTGTCATTTTACATAGATACATCATGAACAATTATGATCTTACATAACAAAAATTTCAAGAAAATAATGTTTGAAGATTTTAAAATTTAATTTTCACAATACTGTGCACCTCCCCATTATGCAACACCTGTCCGTGCTTATTTAGATGAGCTGTTCCCGAATCGTTGGATAGGGTGAAGGGGGCCGATTGAGTGGCCAGCCAGATCGCCTGACTTGACACCCCTAGATTATTTCTTGTGGGGATACTTAAAAAGCAAAATATACGTTACTAGACCGGTTAATTTAGAAGATTTATAAGTAAAAATTCGTCACGAGATACATCGTATACCTCCTGAAGTTATTGATAATGTCCAAAAAGAATTTATTAATCGCCTTGGCTACTGTCAAGCAGCCAACGGTGCACAATTTGAATATTTAATTTAGTCGATTTTTTACAAAATCATTATCATTTTCAGTAAGGTAATTTTACGTAAATCGATTTAATTTGTTACAAAGAGTATCTAAAGCTTTGTAAAGTCCTTTTAGAGACACCTTGTATAATGCAAAATTAAAAAAATATGTTGCATAAACAAATTAAGGAGCTACTATTACAACTGAATTTGAGCAGTGTGCTTATAATAACATTTATGATGAATTCAGTCGATTATCGTGATACATTTTACGACAACAGCTTGTTTGGACATCATGAACTAGGATGTGTGTCCACTTTATGATATGTGATAGTGATACCCACGATGTATCCAAAAATAACATTCATGGGCAGCAAAGAATAACAATATTTTAATGACGGTAGTGGCATCTACAACATATATATCTTATCTACCTTTTTCAACACAAGATCTTGCGTAACAAGGTTAGTGGTCCAGGATATGGGTAAATAATATCGAACTTGTTTGTTGGTAAGTTATTGAAGGAACACGCCTTTTCCAAATTGACGGCATTAAAAAAAATAATATTATTAAAAAAATCAAAATGCCTTTTTTCAATGCGTGACTTAAATAGTCAAATAAGTAAAGCTACATAAAAAGGCCTTTGTTGGATGTTTAAGTGAACTTAAATTAGGTGTAGATTTTTACTGAAAATTATGAATATTTACAATATGAATCAAGAATCCTGAGGAAATGTTGATATAGAAACGAGTTTATTTATTAGGTTATATTATTGTGTCAGTGATTTATGAAAAGTATTAAAATCTTCTGCTTACAACGAGAATATGGAAGATGATATAGAAGAATTATCGAAAATTGTGATTCAGTCATTATTGCTGACAAAATCCAGAGATAAATATGAAAAAACGAATCTCTTTTTTGAAGACGGGTGTAACTGTTTTCGCAGAGGCAGTTCTACTAGTCTATTTTGTCTTTAATTGCTTTCCTTAAACGTAAATCGCAGATCCAGCAAATCTAGTGTTTTAAGAAAATCAGAAGTTGAGATATTTTTTAAAGAAGCAGATGACAAAATCTACTTGATGATTAAGGAAAAATGTAATTTTCACACTTCTCTCCAAATATTGAAATTGTTTCTTATTTCACAAAAGTGTTGATTATTGGTATCAGTGGAGCATGCCGTGGTGAAGAACTAATATTTCTTCAGCTTGAACATATAAAAGACATGGGAGATTTTACTATTTCGAACGGGAAAATTGAAAGAGTTAATCTTGTCCAAATGTTTCGAAAATATTCCTTTCTTCGTCTGCCACAAATTGAGCATTCAAAATTCTTCATAGGATATAGAAATGGAAAATGTTGGTATAACACCGGCCACTATTTCTGGAGAACGTCTGCTACGATACTGGCTGATGCAGGAGCAGGCATCACCACTTGTAAAGGGCATGGCGGAAGACAAGTAGTGAACGTGGCATAAGGATATATAGAGGATTATGTTCAACAAAAAAACTTCAAATAGCCTCAAAAATATTGATTCAAAGAGAGATTAATATATACATGCGCAGAACTTTCCGTATTCAATTGTAAAAAAAGTTACACTATTAAAATTTATAATAATAATAAGAAATGATTTAAGTTGTCAATAAATGAATAAGTTAGTTCAAGAATTATGACGTAATTTTTGCGTGCCGAAAATTTTTCTCGCACTAGTTAGGAGAAACAGAACTTTTACCAACTCAAATTAATTATTAAATGTACAACTTTTCAAAACACTATTAAAAATATATTTATCTCATTGGCTTAAAATAACTTATTACAAAATATTTTTGTTAACTGTGAGTCATTTAGTATTTGGTGGATTAGTTAGGGACAAGTAATAGTTCAAAGATTTAAATCAAAACTGCGATATGACTATCGAATTCTTCCAATTTACTGATGAAGAAATTGCTCACTTAAATTAAGTGCGGGTATTGTTTTGTCTGATGTCTAAAGGCCAAGTTTCCATTTATCAAGAAATTTAAATAAAAACCAGAAAGGCAGGTAAATACTAGGCACAGAAAATCGAAATACACTAGCCATAATACCATATACTACTGAAAATAATTTGAGGTTAACAGCAGCAGGTAATGGATTGCAATGTTATCGTATGATAGAGTTTTAAAGACGCCGTATTTTTGAAATAGTGTTTTATACAAATACATATAATTTTAGACATTTAAGTACTGAATAATATAGAGTTTAGCAAATAACAAGAATGTTATATCATGCCACCTGATAATATTCAAATATACCGAAGTAAAACGAATATATAATGACAGAAAACGGTCTAATAAACAAATTTTTAGGTACAGAAATCATTAAAAATATAACAAAAACTTACATAGTTCTGTTTTTTAAAATTTATTTTATTTGAAGAGAGTTTAAATAGTAAAAGTAGATAAACAAAGCATCAAGAATTTTGTTTTTGATATTACTTTCGTTAATACTGATAAGAAGAAAAAATTGCAAACAAATTACATCAAAGGAATATTTGCTTAACTGTAGTTGCACCTTAGTTTATTTCGTAAGACAGTTTTGTATTTTATTGTAGATTTATTTTTGAAATGTATTTGTACAAAAACTACTACACAAGCTCCTTTAGTATCGGCACTTGTTTTCTAGACACCTTGTATACTCTTTAATGCCCAATAATGTCTAGAAATATGTTAGATCTCATCTAACGCAGTTATTTGTGTACTGAACTATGTCCATAGTCAATTTTGTAAGATTATATCGTGATCAATATGTCAGCAATGTGTTTTTCAGTAATAAAGTACGTACTATTTATACGTACTATTTAGCTCAAATGTAATTTATTTTAGGTAATTATTATTGATTACTGGCTATGGAGTCAATTTTTTAGCATAAGTCCTTACCTAGACAATTAGCATACAAAATACCTAGGTATAACTCAATTTAATACCTAATAACATATTTTTGAAATTAATTTAAATTGGCTTTTAAAATAAAATGGAGATAATGTTCATGGTTTATAACATACTAATTGAATTTTCTCAGTGTAACAATGAAGGGCGAAGCCAAGGAACGCCGCCTTGGCAAGCACGCTCTAGCATTTAGATGTTAATTTAGTGCAAAGGAGAAGTTCCCAGGATCTTAGACAATGGATAGTCAGGCACAGTTAAATACAGACATTTTACACGCTGGTGAGCAGGACATTTTCTTGTTATGTTCTGCATTTGCTGCACTGTAAATAACGTAAACTCTGTGTTTGACTAAGAAGAACCATGAATCATGCTCAATTTCACCCACTTACATAAATTTTAGCTCTTCCCTGCGTATGGATAATGGTACGCTTTAATCCACCTAAATTGTTACTTGGATGTTATCAAAACAGACCAATTTGGAAGGTACTCTAGCTTGACAAAAAAAAATGAAAATTTTTAGTTAAGAGTAATGAAGTAGAAGGAGTAGTATAAGTTTACTAATTAAAGTTTTATTTGTTTTTTTGAATTTATCAAGTGAAACCTGAGAGGAAAGTGTTTTGACAATTTTGAATTATGTGATGTATCATGTTCATGTTATGAATGCCAAAAATAGGTATTGCATAATATTTTCAGTTAAAAGATTGCTAAACTATATAGTTGTGGATAGAGTATGGTATTCTACTTGCATATAATGATTGTAATTCACTCGGGCGATTTACATCATTCATTTAAATTGACAGTAAAATCTTTACAATTGGATAAATGCATACCACATGCTGATATACCTAATGATTTGTTTGAATAGGTGGAAATATGTTTAGCTGCTTCAATAAATTCGGCTGCGCCTTTTCTATTAAATACCAGCCGCGGCATGAATCTTGTTTTGTACTGCCTAGTTAAAGAAATAGCTATTAATCTATAACCAATAAAGCGTAAAATTTAAATAATTTTTAATGTTTTATTTGGATCGTTTAACATTTTAATCAACAAGTACCTACAATTTTATACGGTTCACTCTAAGGTGGTTGCAGTGGTAAACATAAAAAGTGTACAATTAATGCAGATCTTCTGAACAAATGCTTTTAATTTGTTTCACTTTACGTCGTGCTCTCTCTGCTAATTGGAGATAGATGAAAACTTTGAATTACACACGATAAGGCTTGCGTATAACAGGTGAAGCATTGTAAAAGAACTCTGCTGAACCATCGGCCGACGAGTTGATTATTCAAATCAGATAAGCGGTACGCCTCGTTAAAGTTTATTGTAAACGAGTGAAAATAATACAATAACAGGATGATTTAGAACGCTAAATTAACGGAAGTTTTTATTTTAAACCACGGTTAAAATCGTACCAACTATATACTTACCCGATATATCCTGCCGTTAATGATCTCAAAATGACCAGAATGTGCGTGGTCTTACTGCTACGGTTAATTTTATATTTTTAAGGCAGGCGGACCTCCTCGGTGTCTGAGAAATCGACAAGAATGAGATAACTTATAGCTAAAGTCATGAACATGTTTTTATGTCATTAGACTATCCAGTTATTTTAATGTCTTGCTATTGTTTAATTGAATAGTTTAATTGAATTTGTGCGATACCTATATAGTAAATTATTTGCAAAAGAAAATGCAGTATCAGGTAGAAAACAAAAACGAACAGTATTCTCTATCATTAGGTTTGAGGTCAATAGAAATGTTAAGGCATTGGGTGCCGGTAGAACCATTTTTGCTATTTACGGATAAAACTCCACTGAGTAAACTACAGCACTGCTGAGATCTGTTGCCAGTAATTTTATCATCTTAAGGCAGCAGTTTAAAAATAAAAATCGAAAAGAAATAATCGAGTGATTTAGTAGTATGACTATTTTCCTCATCTTGATCCTTTAGATTTCTTTCACTTTAACTCTATTGACAACCGTTTGAGGAATATCCTTCAATGATGACGTTGCTTCTAGAAATTAGAATTCTCCACTTTCAAACCAGATATTTTCACGTATAGAATAGAAAAGTGGCAGAACAATTGAAAGAATTTCAACTCTGATCGAAAAATTTCACAACTGTTTTGTATTACAGGATAACCAGTCATTGTGGCGTAGTACGTTTGGCAGCACTATTTTGAATAAAACGTTCCTATATGTCTAATAACAAAACCTTTATACGAACTCAATATAAAGATATATTTTTTGTAAAAGAACTTTTATATGGTCTGTGATTTTCTATGAGTTTCACTGAAAAACAACGTAGTTCTATGTGAAAATGGGGAAATCGTTCCTAGAAAATTTTCCAATGATACAAAGTACTTATAGTCATGAAATTTTAAGTTGATAAAGATACCATAAATAGTTTGAAAGGTTCAAGGAAGGCCGGTAATCAGTCGAAGAGGGCAACATTTTGCTTAGCTTTTGTCCAGAGATCCTAACAAAAACCTGATACAGTAGTGTTTGTTCTTCGACTCAAAAGCACATCGAGATCTGTAATCCTGAAAGGAAAACAGCGGCGAAATATTCTTTAAATTCATAACGTAACAAAATATGGGTTTACGGTTATGTTGCAGAAACTAAACCTCTGGCACCACAATAGAAAAATTGCAGTTTTCCAAGAACCAAGAAAGTATATCAGTTAAGAGCGAATGTCAAGTTCATGTTAGCTGTTTTCATTCATTAGGAAAAGCATTGTTTATCATGAATTTCTTCCACATGGTAAAATAATAATTTTTTTTTAAGCTTTAAGATGATTATATGAATGCGTTCGGAGAGTAAAAGTACAACTTTTACGCAAAAAATAACAATATTTCGTCAACATCCGTAACCGATTGATCAAATTCATTAAATTTATAAAAAAATCTGTCCTGGAACTTTTGATCAAATATATCCTTCATTAATATTTCGATTATTAAATAGAATAAACTGAATTATTAAAAATAAATAAATTGACTCAATAAAAACATTATGAAATTCTGCAAACCAATAAATAAACAGTATAATAATTTTGATTTGGTTAGTAGTGAAAAAATGATATGACGCTAGAAGAACATCCTTCTTCCAGGCATTCTTTTGTCATAATATAGTTGCATTTAGAAAGTTACTATAACATATTAACGAACCCACTCGGATTGAATATCTCATTTATAAATATTAAGTGGTAATTTTCTAGATGAATGAAAAATATACCACAAATACATTGTTATATCGACGGCTGAATATTTCAGCGCTATTATGTGTAATGTATACTTATACATACAACCGCAACCCGGCAAAAACCAATATTGGATTGTTTTTCTAATTTACTTTGAATGAATCGAATTACTGCTAAATCAGCTACTGAATATTTTAATCTTATTTGAATAATGCTAAATCCATCTCGTATATAGTACTAATGAGGCCAAGTTATAAGAACGTACCTACCCAATATACAGGGTGTTTCTTATATAAATTTGTGGTACTAGGACAACCATTGTCCAGTTACAGCGTGTCAAATATTAAAAAAAAATGGTTTTGAATTTTTAATTTCAAAACCGCTTTAGATAATTTAACCAAATTCTTTGTGCATATTTAGTACCTAGACAAGTAGGTATGAAAAAAAAATTACCAGCTTTTGAAACATACCAGTGGTGGAGGTGTGGGTATCATCGATCATTATTTCCAAAAAAATATTTATTTATCACCCTGTATAATATTACAAATAAAATAGGCCATCATATGGACCATTGTATTATGTTCACATTTTGTTTCTTTATATTTATTTGTGTTCCAAACCCATTAACAATAAAATTGATTGATTTGATGAAGTGCATTTTTACAATGTAATATGAATCATAAATATATCCTGCTCGTCTATAATTTTGCCTCTGGGTATCGCAAAAATGCACTTGATTAAATAAATCAATTTTGTTGTCAATCAATGGCGCATATGGTGACGTTATTTATTTGTAATATTATACAGGGTAATATATATGTTTTTTTAATACCTCCTTCACCGGTAAGTTTCTAAAGTTAGTAATTTTTGCTTCATACCTACCGCCATACTAAATATTGCCATTGAATTTGGTTAAATTATCTCAAGCAGTTTAGAAATTAAAAACTGATTTTTTTAAAATTTTTGACACATATCTGGACAATGGCGTCCTAACAACCCCAATTTATATAACAAAAAACCCTTATTTTTGGCCACAGAATACACCTCAGGATTTTTACCTCTACTTAAGAAACACCCTGTATTTTAATGCTTTTTATGTTCTTATAATGCAAAATATGTAATAAAGAAACAATTTCAAATATGTGAAATGCAATTTTGGCTGTCGCAATAATGGAACAAGTTAGTGATTTTATATAACAAAAAACCCTTATTTTTGGCCACAGAATACACCTCAGGATTTTTTACCTCTACTTAAGAAACACCCTGTATTTTAATGCTTTTTATGTTCTTATAATAATAATAATAATAATAATAATAATAAATTTATTTGTCCAACAGTCACAAACCAATTACAGGACAAAGTTTACAAAGTAAATAAAATAAATAAATCAAAATTGAGAATAATTAAGAAATGAATACAAAACAAACTAACACGAAAACATACAAAATTATGTATTACTTATATAACTGAAGATGGTATATAATTCTTTCAAATTACAGTGAAAAATGTCACATGAGGTGCATATTTTATTATAATTGCATGTCATTGAATACACAGGAGACTTCAATAAAACATTAGTGTTAGCAATCGGGCAGTAAAAAGTTCGTGGTGTACGACTAGCTACTCTATTTGTTAAAAAATATACGGAATTTAGGATTTGAGGACAATCGATATTATTACTCAGAAGTGAATGTAAAAACTTTAAACTGAAAAAGTTCCTCCTAAACTCTAACGAATTAAAATTGAAGCGAGTAATCAATTCCTTATAATCACATCCTCTGTTAGGATATACACCGTCAACATGAAATGCTAGAAATTTTAAAAATTTTTTCTGAACGGATTCAACTAATTTGATATAATAATTGTAGTACGGATTCCAAATAAGGCAACAATATTCAAGTTTCGATCGAACGAAAGTGAAGAACAGTTTTATTAGAACTTCGTTATCTTTAAATACACGACCTTGTCTTACTACGAATCCCAAACGCTTTAAAGAAGCAGAAACTGTTTGTTGAATGTGCTCAGAGAAACTCAATTTGTTGTCGAAGCATACACCCAAATCTCTAGTCGTGTCAGTACGTAATAAAACTTCTGTATCTACATTGTAGTGAAAAAGAATAGGATTTGTTTTACGTGTGAATGATATTACTTTACATTTCGAAATATTTAATTGTAACTTGTTAGAATTGCACCACTGTGAAACCTTGTTTAACTCATTCTGAAGAACCATACAATCATGTAAACTATTAATAGACGAATAAATTTTTAGATCATCAGCAAAAATCAACTTATTGCAAGTAACAGAGACATTAAGATCATTGACAAATAATGAAAAAAGTAATGGCCCAAGATTAGACCCTTGAGGGACACCTGACGTAATAGGATAAACCTCAGATTTGAAGCCGTTGTAGGTAACATAATTGTATCGATTAGATAAATATGATTTTAATAACTGTACTGCATCAGCAGTAAACCCGTAAGCAGATAATTTGTACAGCAATATTTTATGGTCTATGCGGTCAAAAGCCTTTGAAAAATCTGTGTATACAACGTCTACTTGGCCTTGCACATCTAATACATTTGACAAAAATTGTGTCATACAAATCAAATTAGTGTTAGTTGACCGTTTTTCCATGAAGCCATGCTGATCTGGCGATATTATGTTTTTAAAGTGAGGGTAGATCCGGTTATATAGTGAGATCTCAAAGGCCTTTGCAAAATTACACAAAAGCGTAATAGGTCGATAGTTATGTACACAAGATGGGTCACCACTTTTTAAAATAGGGCACACGCTAGCCGTCTTCCAAACATCAGGAAAAATACCAAGGCGCAATGACAAGTTGAATATTATTTGTAAAGGATATGCTAAAACATGAGCGCAATCTTTAACAAAAAAACTTGGAATTAAATCGGGTCCACACGTCATTTTATTTTTAAGTTTCTTTATGGAATTAATTATCTCGATTTCAGAAAAACCATTTATAGGAATAGTAGGCATATTAATATCAATATCAAAGTTTCGACTGGCATCAAAGGTGTTACTGGATTTCAGAAAGACACTGTGAAAATATTTTTTAAATGATTCGACAATATCGCTAGGATTGTTAAATTCTTGGTTTTCACTATCTCGCATAATACCGGGAATTCTGCTGACACCTCTTTTGTTATTAATGAACGACCAAAATTTTTTTGGGTCAGTTTTTATATCACCTGCAACGTTAGCTAAATAATTTCTGTAGTCCCTATCAGCAAGAGTTTTTGCTTCAGATCTAAGTCTCTTAAAATTGTTTAGGCTATCAATGTTCTTATATTTTTTGTATCGCCGATAAAAATATTCTTTCTGTTGTATACAGTTTTTCAACACAGAACTGAACCAGATTGGATATTTGTGCTTTTTTGTTATGTACTGAGGCACATAGGCGTCGACAATATCAAAAAGTTTGGTATAAAATGCATGACAAGCTAAATTAACATCCCTGAACTCATTCAAAAAAGACCAATCAATTGCTAACATGGCGTTATATAGTGCAGGAAAATTAGCTTTCTTAAAATTGTACGACTTATGATTATTATTTGTGGGAAATTTGCTGAGATGTTGAGCACGTAAAATAGTCGTAAAAATAATAGCGGGATGATGATGGTCTTCTATAACTAACGGTGAATTATCGCGAAATACATCACATGAGTTTCTTAGCAAAACAAGGTCAAGTAATGCAAAATATGTAATAAAGAAACAATTTCAAATATGTGAAATGCAATTTTGGATGTCACAATAATGGAACAAGTTAGTGATTCCTTTGGTAGCATTGCTAAATGTTGAAAAATACAAAAGGCTGGCTATTAAGTTTAATTCGCCAATTAACTTTATTATACTTATGTACTATTAATTTGAAACATAGTTTTGTAAATATTTAATTGTGTATGGTGGTATGTGAAGCCATTAATTAAATGATATACTTTATGCTCTGATAATGTTAATTTCAGTTTCTACATGATACTATTGATTGTAATACTTTCACTGGATTATACATTTCTGGTAATATTCCTCTGGCAATGTTTTTACCACTGGCGTCCAGCAGAGCTGGGTATGAATGCAGGAAAAGTATTCAAGTCATGAATACTGAGTACTCTACTAAAAAAGTATTCAAGATTACTTGAATCTTGAATACTTGTATTCAAGTATTCGTATTATATGTATGAATACAATGCTAAATGTTTATAATGCCTAGATTAATATTTAAATCCAATTAAGTACATTTAAAAGTAAAAATATAGCACTAGAGAACACAAGTCATAGTACCAGTGGCGGTGCAGGAGGGCTCTAGGACACAGATTTTTTGCAAATGTTTATAATAATAAAAAAAATTATTTAAATTTAACATTAAAAAGTACATGTTAAATTTGTAAAGTTCGGTTAATTTAACTTGCTAGTCTCGTGAAAAATGTCGAATCATGAGTGGACTAATGCATATTTACCAACACTGTTTGGGCTCTGTTCTGTTCGCCCGTGCCCAATGAGTAGATTGTGCGTATATAAAATAAGTCCCAGCTGTTTTATCTTATTCAACGTATTAAAATTATAAAAGTTGGGTAATTATAAAAGGCAATGGAATTAATAAATAATGATATTTGGCAGTTTGAGTTAAATATAGTGCAAGAACAATTCATGGTAAGTTCCCCAAATTCACAGAAGACTTTCACTACTCATCAATACTATTTTGAAATACTGAATCCTGAATACATAATAAACGACAAAGAAAGGTAAACATCCGTTAAATATCATTTTATTCTGATAGTAAAAAAGAATAACATTTTCAGATTTATCTGTTAAATTTTTTTGAGTTTGCATATATTTTACTTTGATAACGTAGCATTTTGTTTTAAAAGTGTCTGCTTACATTTATGTTGCAAGTGTTGCGAAGCTTATTTTGCAATTATGTTCGTCTGACTGTAATCGTGTTCTTTTCCGAATAAACACATGCCAGTAAAATTAAGATTATCGATGTGTCTCTTTTTCCGGGATACTCTCAAGGGACTATCTAAAAGTATAGACTCGTCAAATAATTTAAATTCCTCTTCATAAAAATGAAAGTATATTACGTTAAAAAATTCTCTACGCCTATGCCTGTCATTAATCCCATATATAAGAGAAATATGTAACAAATGCTCAAGCTGTTACCTTCCTGCTCTCATTACTATAATGAGCTGCTGTTAAGACTTAACACGGGTATTATTTACGGAAATTATACCCATTGTGTTCTAATCATATCAGTTTTGAAATATAATTGGGTTGTTCGTTCTCTAACCGTGATTCGGAAACTGGAGTGGTTTAATATTGTTTTTACTTCTTGTTGTTTTTACTTTTCGATATAATCACCAGGCGTTTCTCGAAGAAATTAAAGGGAAGAGTTTTAAATACATATGTGATGCCGTTATTTCCTCATTTTGTGCAAGTGAATGTTTTCTATTTGTTATTATTGATTTTCTACGTACACAAATACATCATTAATCCACTTACAGAAATCAATCATCTTAACACTTTCAAGACTTTGAGGATTTAAAAATATTGATTATAACATTCTCCTTCGATGATCATTGGGAGCAGAAGAAAATTTGTAATTATTTTAGTCAGTGAATAAATTAGATATCTGTTCTATCTCTGGCAAAAAAGTAGTATTCTCGAAGGATTATTATCTTGTTTCCTTTCATTAATTATTTATTTATCTGAAGCTAATTTTCGTCCTATTTTGGACATGGACATGGACAAAAACAAAAGAGTTTTTTTTTATCTTTGCTATTTTATAAAATAAGATGTAGATAGTTGGACACATATAGAGTTGGGTACGAATACAGGAAGTATTAAATCGATGAATACCGACTACCTACCCCGTTAAAAAAGTATTCATGGTTCCTTGAATGCTAAATAAATTTTCTATATTTTTGTTGTTGTAAATGTTTACTTAAAGATTACCCCTTTCTTATATTTGAAAGACTTCTTTCCGTAGCAATATTTTGTGTCTTGTCTTTCAGCTTGAGCTGCAGTTTGTCTTGTCTTGATCTTGTCTTATTTTATCTTGCGAGGCGAAGGCAATATCAAGAGAAATCAAGAATGATTCTAAATAATACTTGAAATTTGCAAATGACGGCTCTTAATACCTGTGTATTATTGAATTGATTAAAAAAATTCATCCACTTTCTTCACAAATCTAGTACTTTAAACAAACATCGAAAATATTACTAAATATATTTACAGTGTTATCCAAAAAAATACGCATCATATGAGAAAAATGTTTATTTCGATTTCCAAATGAAAAAACCTGTACACAGCAGTCTGTACTTGTTCAAAGACTAACACATTTTTGATTGTGTTTTTCCAACAACTCTTTTAAAGTTTTTATAATGGGCAATTCCACTAAATTTGGTATTTTGCATTTTTAGATAGTACTCTAAAAAACGTTGGATACGTGTCATAGGATTTGGACTAATATGCAGTTTTACGAAAGATATTAATTATTTAAAACAACATGACGTCACGCGTACATTTTTACCAGCTGGCAACAATGCATGGCAATAAAAGCACTAAACTCAAACTGAGGTTATGCCATGCCATATTCTATGAATTCTGTCTTGCTCTGGCCTATGTCTCGTGATATACATAACCTCTTTGCAATTTAGTTATATTTCTACACTCTGAAATCTCTTGAGTTTTGTCTCGGCAGAAAAATAGGTTATGTTATATTGATGGAAGTGACAAATGATGTTTACAGGCACTGTACCTGTCTTTATTTATACAGTACTGCATTTCATTTATTTTATTCTAAGACAAATTGCATGCTATTACTCTGTTGCCGCATGTTAAAAATGTACATCTGACGTCACATGTACATTAATTTGCCAATAAATCTTTTAAATTTAATTTAATTTAAAAAAGAACGAATCTGGTCTTCATATATTTCCAAAACAATGTAATTTACTGAGTTTGCAAAAACTTTTCCAACATAGTGGCATTCCCCATTATAAAATTAAAAAAACTGACAAATTTAACGCAAACAAAGAGAGATTATTATACAGTCTTTGCAGATGCACTAAGGATTGCCTTAATTACTTTTCGGTAATCGTAAATTGTGACATATTCGGATTTGTATATCGATTTGCTGTTTTGATTTAATAATAGTACCGAACACATTGATTGACAGCTAAGAGAAAGAAAGGTTATGTTCATTCTGTTGATAACGTTTACATTTTCCATTAAATCTTGTTAGTTCAAATATTTCAAGAACTGAAATTTGGGATTGAACAAGAAGTAAGGAACAGTAATTATTGCAGACTGTATTGTTGAATTTCTTTGTACATAATTCATTTTGTTTCTCCAAAGTTTCCATCTAGTTACTGTCACTGAATTGCCTATATTGAAGATTTCTCAACAGAGTCTACAATTTTCTTTTCGGAATTTTCACTTTTATATGTAATTTTGGTGTTTCTGGCTTCCTCTTGACAAGAAGATTTAGGCACGGAGGGTGCCATTTTCTTCCAATTCCATAGTGAGCTTGATATACTGATGCATTTCATTGATGTAATAATAATAATAATATCTTTACCCCTCATTCTAATCACGAGGATTAGCCCAGAAGTCAAAGACTTGTGCGGGAGGGGGGGCGGCATATTATTATTAAGTAGGCAGCATTTGCACCCAGGAACGACTCAAATGTTATACCCGCATAGAGGGTGCCAATCCTCTACACGAATATAGCTTATATACGGTCTAACGGCTGCGGGGGTCAAACCCATAGCGATCTAGTTACCTTCGATTCAAGTACTGACGCCTTAAACCGCACGACCACTGACCAGTATGTGTTACAAAAAGTTACTGAGTCCATGAGGCCATATGGTGAGCATGTCTGAAGTAATATTTTGGCCTGTTTCTCAAAGCTTTGATATAGATATTCGCCAAGGCTGGAGACAAAAACGAATTCATAGCTGCTACTTTCGTTTGTTTGTAGAAAAGACTCTTGAAGGAAAAGAAAGTTCATCTGGTGCATACTCTTGCTAAATATACTAAATTCTCATCGCCGCCTTCTGCTCAAAGTATCTGAAGTTCATCTAAAGCTTCCTCTCGTGAATAATAATATTACGTCAAAGCTCCCTTGGATATCATCTGGTTCGAATTTTATTCCCTCAATATTCCTGATAAAATTTATTTATTCAATCGACAATTGACTGTGTTATTCAATTGACAATATATCTTATAAATAAAAGTTTTCCTTCAGTTTCTTCGAATAACTACTCTATATAAAATCATCATGGTTTCATTTCACTACTGTCAATTATTTTTCTAAGATAAACCGTAAGATCTATCTATGATATTCTGATCTTATGAGCTTTTCCCGTCGAAGCGTTGTCTACGCCAAGACCGGGAATAATTTTCCCTTCAAGTCGGTACGCACGCATAAATCACCATACAAATTAAAAGTTTTAAAAGGCAGTTAGTGAGTTGGCGTGTAGTTTATTTAGAATAATAGTTTGGTAGCTTAGCGCGTCACGAAACCGGAGTCAACTAGCGTACAAAATGGCGTTTTTCTCACCGCTTCCGGCAGCGGAGCTTCCGGTCAGATCATTACGGATAACCGCACTTACACCAGCCACAATTAGAGGGCCTCGGTCCCTATGGACGACACGGAAACCCGCACAAACACCTACAAATAATGCCAGCAACGGTGGTGAGGTTTGTAGTTTTGAATCTGCTAAAATACAAAGTTTTAATCATAAATTGCTTAAGAAAGTACATCTATTTTTTCTAAATATTCTCATTCTTCAATAAGAATATACTATTTACTGAAAGAATCCAACTATTTCGAATGAAACAGTGGGTAGTTATAAATAGCGACCTATACAAGGTTAAGTATAACTAAGTACAAAAATGTTAATATGTCAACTACCATGCGGTCGTTATTTTGCAGCATTTCTAAATGCAGAAACGACAAAACTTAACATTTTTATTAGTAATAATACCTGATGGTAACAGTTAGTCCAGTTAGTTGCAGTATTTTGCATTCGTTTTTCATTATTTCATTACAAACTGGCAAAACTACATTTTCACTCGTTACAATTAACTACCCACAAAATATACTTTCTGTAAGTGCAGTTAGATAAAATGTCTATTTATTATAAGAAAATCGAACGAAAGTAATACGTAGATACTAATAGATAATAGGAAACTTTTAATGCACCCGCGGCAGTCTTGTCCTATAACATAGAAAAACAAACTGGCAAACTATATTGTGAGAAAATATCTTCACCCGACATAAACTCCTTTATTTAATAGCTATAAAACGTTTAAAATTAAAAAAGACACTAAAAACTGAAGAAGAACACAAAACTACAAGGTCAATACAGGAATTAAATTATTATGTGATAGCGAATTTTACCGTTTGGCATTTTTTTGAAGGGTGATTCTGTTAATTCTTAATTTTCTCTATCTCCTCTTAAAATATTTGTACTTAGTCATAGTTAACTCTTTATATATAGCACTTGTGCTAGCATGTTGAATTTCAAAAATACTGCATAAATTAGTATTATACTCCACCTAAAAATTATAGGCAGTTGAATGACCTGGTAAACCAGTAAACATAGTGGTCACGTCTAGTTCAGAGGATTCACAGTAATGGAAAATGTGTTAATTTTATTGTCTATTTCATATTTATCTAAGAAGTTTAATATTGTCAAGTAAAAATTTCATCTTTATTATTTATTTATTTAGCTTTATTGTTACATAAACGTCTATCTGGTTTTAGATGGAGTGTAGGTTAACCCAAATATAACGCGTATATTTTGCGTTGAAAACATATGCGACTGATTTAGTAAAAGTCCGTGAACAGCTCGGCGCAGAGCGGTCAGCGATGCGTCTAGACCGCGACCTCATAGTGCGTTATCTTCTTTATAATAGTCTCCACGATAAGTTCGATCTATTTTGTATAAATCAGATTAAAATAAAAAATCTTAACCACGAATAAAACATACATGTTAATATATTGTGCCATTTTCTTAAATTATGTTAGTTTATAAATTTTATTTTGTTTGTTGCTGTATTTTACTGTTGGATAACATATTTCTAAACTAAAATAAATATACTGGTCATGGCCAGTCACAGAATAAATACAGGGTGTCCGGAATATGAGTGCCTTAATTTTGCCATTTGATAAGTTGTACTAAACAAAACATATTTCACTTAACAATTTCTTTTTGTCTGACCAATGGTAACATAATTCTGACAGCAATTAGGTCTTGTGACAACGTCGTACTTACTGTGAATGATTTTCTTAGAACTTTTTTCACAGTATAGAATATTAGTTACATGTGTTTAAAATGACTTATGTTCCTTACAAGAAGCGTTTACCATACAAACGTCTCGTAGCCAGAGAGTTTTGGTTATGGTTACTATAAATTGTTCCACTTTTATTTATGACACAAACATCAAAGAAAAACTAGAGAAAAATGAAACGTACTAGCTATACCCATCACTATGAGTAATATTACTTTTAGGTTATCAGCACCAGCCTGACACTGCAACGTTGTCGAACGTTACAGTTTTAACGAGAGTCTCGATAACTTCAATTGTTTACTTCACTAATACTGATCCAAAAATCAAATTACGAGCAAATTACGTTAGAGGCGCTTTTACTTAACCTTAATTGCACCTTAGTTTGTAATTTCCTAACATAGTTTTGTATATTATTGCAGTTGTATTTTTATTTTCATAATGTATTTGTAGACAAAGTATTCGTTTCAGAAATTGTTTTCATAAGTTTTTTTTATTGCTTTTTGTCAAATATATAAGACCTTAAAATTACGGCACTCATATTCCGGACGCCTTACCCTTACCTTGACTTTTCCAAGGCTTTTGACCGAATCGATCACGAACTAACCTTATGCAAAAAAATATGGATTCAGTGATTCTTTGTTAACGTTTTTTACATCATATTTCTATAACCAATCGTGTCATACAATGGTTTTGACTCTAGGTATTTTTATTCTCCGTCTAGAGTCCCACAGGGATCGAATTTAGGGCCATTGCTTTTCTTGTTATTTATTAATGATATTACTGAGGTTATAAATTGTAATTTTCTTTTATTTGCTGACGATCTAAAAATATATCGTAGAGTTGACACCATCGAAGACTGTCAGTTTATAGCAAATCAAATTAAAAAAATAGAAAACTGGTGTACTATTAACAGATTGAATTTAAATGGCCAAAAATGTAAAACAATATATTTTACATTAAAAACACAGCCAATCAAATTTGATTATGAAATAAATGGTACTGGCACGATGCGATACGGTGAAAGATTTGGGTGTAGTCTTTGACACTAAATTTTCATTTAATACTCATATCAATTAAACGGTTTCATCTGCTTTAAGAATGTTAGGGTTTTTAATTAGGAATTGTCGGAGCTTTCAAAATAATCAAACATTAATGCTTGTGTATAATTCTTTTGTAAGGTCTGAATTAGAATATGCGTCTATTATATGGTACCCATATTTTCATAATCAAATCCTTCGAATAGAAAGTGTCCAGAGAAAATTTTTAAAATTTTTATATCACAAAAATTGGAACCTATCCAGAGAGGGGCTTTGATCATCAATTATTACTGGATACATTTAAAGTGTCATCTTTACATATGAGACGAATTTTGTCTAATACAACTTTTGGTTATAAATTAATACATAATGAGATTGACTGCATGAATCTTATAAGTGAATTATACTTTCAAATACCAAGAAGTTCATCCCGATATGTTCAATATTTAGACTGCCAATGGCCAAAACTAATATGATTTTACATTCCCCTTTGTATATACTATGTAGTAATTTGAATAAAATCTCATTATTATGTGATATAAATTGTGCAAAGTTAAATCAAGTTCGAGATGTTCTAATTGAGCACAGTCTCACCTTTTTTGAACTGCTGTGAATTTTGTTATTTATCTGAAGTTTTTATGTTGTTATTTCTGAATTTATCATTACTTTATTTTGTCATTTCTTTTTTTCATAAATATGTAAATTTATATTCTTTATCAGCATTATTATTATTGTTTTACTACTCTGTTGGTTTATTATTTCGTACTTATTATTATTATCTGGGAATCTTGACCTGCCTTGATATTTTCGGGCTAAGGTCTATGGGAGAATTCGATATCAGAACTCTTCTCTGTATTATGTCGTTGGAATGAACCTTTTGTGTTGTCAATTTTTGTCATAATTTGTTATCAGGTAGATGGATATACTTGTTTTATGAAACAACAGTATTCCCGAACACAATAGCATAATATTGTATGTAGTCACTTTCAATTTATTATAATTACGTAGAAATATAAGCATAAATACTTTATTATTTATTTTATTACCGAGACACCATTAATAAATGTTTTTTTAACATATTAAAAAAATTAAATACAATTGAAAAAAAGTGACAACAAATTTAATACTGTAGCGAGTAATAAATTTCGATTAAAGTTCTCGATAATCGATAAGAACTCGGACAGCCCGACAATTAAAAATGCATTAAACAAATTACATAAAGTTCCGCATTCTAGCTTATGTGTGCGGCGAATAACAATCATTGCGATAATAATATTTTACAATTTAATAGCGCTGAATGGCGTGAAACTTTTTCTGATGATAGCTTTCATCCTGTATGATGCTATGTTAAGTATGCACTCGCATAGATTATAACCGACGGTAATTGGCTCAAACATGCACTCCTTTATGTAATATAAAAATAATTAGTTAATATTATAATCTGCCCGGTTATTCTTACGCAATTTTTAATTACTTCCATAACGTCTAGGAAACATCGCGCTTTCATCGTTATGTTTGTGTTACGTAAGTGTAACTGGAGCATCCATCAGTTATTTTAGTCATTAGCAAGCTAAACCAATTATAATCTACTTGTTTTAAATGTTACTGTTTTTTTAATCGCGTGGCCTTTGATTTCGATCGCTTAATTATCTCATTTTGAAAGCAGGCATTGGAATTTATAGCTAGCTTTTTATAGTTTAGAGAAATCTCACTTTTATCACCTGCATGAAAGTTGTTGCAGAAGCGGACCTGGGGGAAATTTGGAGTATGGATATGATATCAATTTGTTTCTGATATTTTCAAGTTGCCTATAACATCAGTTGTTGGTGTGGTGGTGAATGACAACTTTAACAATAGTTGGGTCATTTGTCATTAATTTCATTAGTAATACTTTCAAGAAATTCAAATGCATAATTTTTTCCTAAAAATATTAATACAAACAGTTCTGTTTTTAATGATCTCTGCATTTAAACTTGCAAGCAGTTTGCGAACCGTTGATTTCATCAACACTTAAAAACCTACAGCAAACAGGCAGAGTCATTCGTCAAATCCGAAAGAAGAGAACCTGAGTTTTGCAAAAACGGAATTTCAGGAAACAGCTACTCTGAGGACTAATGCCACGACCAGCATTAAATTACACCTATATATATATATATATATATATATATATATATATATATATATATATATATATATATATATAGCAAACAGCAAAAGTACTAGTGGTCTACACAATTTAGAACATGTTTATTCTTCCTCTAAATTGTGTTATCTTTCAATCTCCACCAAAATCTCTCCTTTGAGAGAGAATTCTTTTTTATTAAGTGTATTCCTCCTACTAAAGTGATCTTGTAACACGTTTTCTGAATTGCTGAAACCAGCTTTGCTTTTTGTAACTTGCTCGCTTTCGTGATAGTTTCCAATATGGTTGAACAATAATTTCCAGGCTGATTCTCACATTGTTCTTGATGTTTCAAAAAACATATCTATTCTTTAGGAAAAACTTTAAACTTTGAAACTAAAGTCTTTTAGTCGCTATTTATATAAGTTATGAATAGTGGTTTCTAGTTTGTCAAGCTCTGGAACTTAATTTTGTCTTATGTGTAGTTTCCAATTTCAAATAGTTTTAAATTCTCGTTCCTATTGAAATATTCTACGCTCTACTACTTATTTAAAGAATCTGGTTCAACAACTTCTTTTACTAAACATTTGATTGTATCTAGGTCTGTTGGGTGTCGGACCTATACTCTAAAAATTGCTGAATTAATTTCGCACTTAATTTAGGCAATACTCATGTTTCTTCTCTTGTAGAGCTTGTCAAGGTATATACCGGATTTATCTTCCTTCTATGTTTGCTCTGTGTTCAATATTTTAATAATTTAATAGGCTTAAATTGATTTTGCAGATGTACCATGATGGAATTTATCTATTTATACCAGATGTCCTAATAATGTGGTAGAAGCTTAAAGGATGCCAATGCGAATTCTAGATTATATTGAAATTAATCAATTGCATCAATTTACCAATATTTACAAACTATATTAATGAGACTTGAATATGTTTAACGTAATATGTTTTTATTATTCCACTTATACTTTTCACAAATGCAAAGTCCAACTATGTAATTTATAAATATGTTAAAAGGTAAAGATCCCACGTTGGACCCTTGAGGAACACCTGACGTAGGCTTTATCTTATTTTATGATCTACTACTTAGATAATACAAACATTCAAAAAGTTCTTCACATAGTCCAAGCTTGTGGAGTAAAATATTGTGATCCAAAGTTATGGAAAGTTGGTATGAATGATATTCTTTATCTTTGTCAATTTTTGACTACATCTGTTGAGTAGGTACAACACTCAACAGATCTAGACCTGTATTTGACCGGTACTTAATGATTTAACTCCTTATTTAATTTAGGCAACACTTATGTTTCTTCTCTTGTGGAGCTTGTCAAGGTGTATCCTGGATTTATCTTCCTTCCTTGTTTGCTGTCTGTTTTGTAATAAGATTGTATCTAGATTCCACTAAGATATCATTAATTTAGTAGATTTTGCGAATATACCCTTGATGGAATTCATCCATTCATACAAGATGTTTTAATAATGTGGTAGAAGTTGGCAAGTGAAATGCCATTGCAAAGGATGGCATTTCTAGATTGTATTGAAATTATTTAATTGGATTAATTTACCAGTATATGCAAAAAATATTAATGAGACTTGAATCTATTTAACACGATATGCTTTTTTTATTTTATCTATACTTTTCACAAATGCAAAATATAACAACTTCATTGAGTAATCATTCCTTAACCTCGCCGAATTAGAGTTTGTGATGTTTAAAATAGCATCTAAATTTCTTTACATGGTTATACAAATTTTAAATACTTGAAAAAATTTTCAAATCATGGTCATACTAGATGCAATTTATGGATAGGTTCTTTACTATGTCATTTATAAATATGTTAAAAAGTAAAGGTCCTACGTTGGACCCCTGAGGAACACCTGACATAGGACTCAACTCAATAGAATTGTACCCACACATTTTATGATCTATTACTTAGATAATACAAAAATTCAAAAAGTTTTCTACAAAGTCCAAGCTTGTAAAGTAAAATATTTTGATCCAAGGTTTTGGATAAGTTGGCATGAATGATATTCATTAGCCTTGTCAATGATTTGTATCATAGAACAAAGTAGTGGTAGATCTGCCCTTGTAGAAATTGTATTGCAGTGCACAAGTTATTTCATGTTTAACAAATGAAATAAAACTCTGCAAAATTTTTAATTCGAACAATTGTCCGGCAATTTGTTATATCGCTTTTACCTATTTCTATATGAATATCAATAACTTGAAGTATTTTCAAATGAATGAGAGTCTTGATGATTTTAAGGACATATTCAATAATAGTGTTGTTGTGTTATTGTTTAATACTGTATAGTTTCGTAGTACCTACAAATGATGAGGTTGTGGAGCCAGTCCAATTGTCAATCGTCCAATCCTCAGTCGAGGAGTGAGGTTTCCGTGTCGTATCGCGTCCGATGAAAGACGGCGAAACTAAAATTAAACATGCGGATAATTGTAATAACGGCCACAGTAAAAAATGTAAATTACACGAATCAGCCTTTTCATTTTAATTCCTAAAAGTAATTTTAAGTAAATTTAAAGTAGCCAAATACATTTATAATTTGGAACTACCGTTTCATCGGAGTGGGTAATTTCCTAAATTACTATAACTAAACGAAACAAAACTAGCCGGAGTGCGGCTAATTGGGCTGACATTCATCTAAAACAAAATACATTTAAGCCATTAATACTAATGGGATTATAATTATTGATATGGCGGCCGCGATTAAAAACTAAATTCGGAATGACAAAAAGACAAGTTTCGACTAATAACCGGTATCACAAAACATGAACATGGAAAGGTAAGCGAAGGCCACTTGTGATTTGTTCATTTAATAATAATTAGCCTCGTAGACCTCTATAGTACTGCAGCTCACCACAAATACCAGGCAAGCCCAGATAATCATTATACTACTAATAGTAATATTCTTATTTAATAATTAAATGGTAGTCTGGTTGGTTTAAGAGCCTGGTTAAATGGTTTAAGAAATGAAATATCTTAGGTAGAATGAAAAGAGTCATGAAGTGGAAAAACATAAACAATACAGATATTGAATTCAGCTTGTGCCCAATATATGTATTGTAGAAAATTCAATACCAACTAAGAAGATTTAAAGACCCGTTTACAAAATAAATTAAAACCAATAGACATATGAGACGTGGTAGTAGTAGCAATCTAAAGAAAAATGCAAATTCTAAGAAAATTATATGAAATGGCAATGAGCAGGAAGAAATTAATTTTTTTTATAAAACACAAAGTAGACAAAAAGATCACATTATGATTTCAATCTAGCACTGTACGTCTCAAAACTATACTAAATTATTATTTTTAGTTTACATGTGAACGATTGCTCGAATAAATCTGTACGTGTACAAGAATTTGACTCAAAGTTATTCCATTATGCTCTACTCCTTTATACATTGAAATTTCTTTTACACATTACGTTGGTACGACATTTATTCTGATTAATTTTTGAAGAAATACGCTCCTTATATACTGTTTTTAAACTTGTACTGAGATCTTATCTATTTATTATTGACCGTTCATGGTTTTGGATGCCAGCTGCCATCCTACTTTGGTCGGCTTTCCAGTGGGATTTATAAATTTATGGTTTGATATACAAATTGAGATATAATTAATATTCTGTTTGTTTTTATTATAATTCACAAACTCTAAATGAAAATGCATTAATCGGACACGGACTTAATGATTATGGATGTAGATTAGGGCTTTGTGGAATAAAAATACAATGGTGAAGTTTTAATTGTCGTGTACGGCCGGCGGTGTCTCATGGATGAAGTGGTTTTTTAGTAATTTGTCACGTACAAAAACATTAATTATAGTTTTATAATAACATTCTTATGTACGTGCCATTAAAATTCATTGGCTGATTCGGTACAAACACTCCTATGAGGGGACATAATCATCTGTAATTTTTAATGCAGTTCCGATACGAGTTGGTTTATTGGATTAATCTGATAATATTTTTCGTCTGGGTGGAATCCTCAGGAAAATTATGGACTATGCGGGAAGATAGCGGTGTATTAGTATTGTGTAGCACAAAATTATTTAGGTGACAATTTTCTAAAAAATCCCAAAACTGTACAACAATACAATTGTAGTATTATTTATTACAAATTTTATTAAAGTGGTGGATCGCCAGGTTCAGCACGTGGCCGCAAGATGTAGTTATATGTTGCATAACGTCTACTCAGTTTTCCTTATAGGGGATAAGTCGTCGGTTGCCTCGCCTCCAATGGAATACTGAGGAGAGGTAATAAGCTCAAAAGCGGTATATGTCCGGTGTGCCGTTATACGAATAATTAAATACTACTGGCAAAATAGTAGATTGTTAATTATTAATTATAAGGTGGGTAGAGTAGTAACTACTCTAGAAAGAAATAAATATAGCAAGAACACTGAAATACAAATTACATACTTCAGTTATATTTTTCACAATATTATTATTTACTTTATTCGAAATTATTTCACATATTTGCAGTAATTCTTTTAGGTAACTTAAAAAATCAAATAAAGGAAACACATTTATATTGAGAATAACAACGAACATAACTATATCTCATGTTAAGTATAGTAGGTTTCTTAATTTCAAGTAATACTTATGTTGAAATAAAGAATATATACTCTTATACAAAAATAAGTTAATCTTTCAATAAAGTATTAGTACACTTGAGGAATAGTGAAGCTAAGCTAGCGTTGGAATATGAAAATTTAAACAAATATTTGGTAGAACTTATTTGCAGTAATAACTATTAAAAGTGATTGTATTCCAACACTTTATAGTATAAAATTTCTTAAAACAATGTCTAACATTAAAATATTTGCCATATTTTCAAATATATTAGTATAAATAAAAAAGTTATTTCTGTAAAGCCAGTCCAGTCAGTACTTTCCAGAACTACATCATCAGCTAAAGCTATCAAGGACAATAGTATAGGTATAATTAAAAGCCAGTGTCTAAAATTTTTTTAATAGGAACTTTTTCTACTACAAGGAAATATACAACAGACACAAACATTAATTATTACACAATAATTATTTATATGTTTTAACTGTTAACACTGCAACAAGTATTCGCTTAATCATAACTTGCATGCGTATTGGATAGCAAACGGTGGTTATAGTTGGGAAAGGAGTTTAAATTTTATATTCGATTTGGTAAATTACTAGTATTGGTGTAAATTTGATCAAATAGTTCTATATTTCACCCTTAAGGATTTTTATAAACATACAACACCCTAATGAGTGCTTTTAAAATATGAATACTGACAATGTGATGTCTTTCTAAAGTAAATTCTATTTTTTGTAATATAGAAATTTGTCTGCTAAATGATGGTCTTCCTTTAAATTATTTTTTTTAGATTGCGACTGCATGAATCGAGTGTTATTTTTAACATCGTTTTATACACACCGCGGCTTCCGTTTCACAATAAATAGGAATTTTATTGCAAGTGCATGATTCCGCACAATTGTGCAAATCTTTATGTAAAATAAATAAAAGTAATAAAACGTAAACACACCGTAATTACCCCTTTTCGCTCGGCCTTGGCTCACGCTTTACGAGATGATTAAACAAACAATGAAACTAACTATGTGTATTATGAAAAAGTAACCTTTGAATACGCGAACTCATTATTAATACAATAATTCATAAATAAATGTATAATTTCATGATTAGGATCAGAAATAATAATTTAAATCACCTCTAAAATAGCAGCGCATACGGTAATTGCGTCGAATGGTATTCCAGATACCTCAGCATTAATTATGACTTATTATTACATTGTTTGTGGTGGAATTAATTATGTTTAATCATTCTTTAAACTTGCATTACTGAAACAATTGGGATCAATTAGTAGGCGTTTTATTCTAAGTATAATGAAGGTTTCTCTGTTATCGAAGTATATTGTATTAATTATTGAAGAATGTATGTATGGCTAGACTAGTAAAATTAGATCTACAATTGATATAGCTTCATTTTAATGCTTATTGATCATATCTTGGTGTTGATACAAAAATCGCAATGTATTTATTATAATTATAATTTACATCTACTGAAATTAGTACCGAAGAATCCATGAAACAAGATTTTTTTGCAATTAGTGGATTTTACGCCCAAAATAGCTTTTGCGGTTAAATCTGAGGATTGCAGTGACCACGGGTGATTCAAAAGTGTTCTTACTGCTTGAGGGCTGTATGAAGGAGCCCTACCTTGAAGGAACCACATACGAGTCATGTCTAATAATGCAGGTAATTGGTTCTCCAAGCTAATGCTCTCCCATTTAATAGTCCTTAGAAGAAGTAGGGACCAAAAGTGATATCGCCGAATATGCCAGCCCAAACATTTAAAGAGAACCTATGTTGATGATGATTTCCCTAGTCGTTTCTGAATTTCAATCTCCCCATTATGTGCACATTATGCAATTTATCACTCTGTTACGGGTAAATGTTGCCTCATCTGGTATGCAAACATATGGGAGAAAATTTACTTGATTTTCACATTACTCCAAGAACTACCTACAAAAATCCATGCGTTATTGGCGATCCACTAGTAAAATCTGCTAAACAGGATGTAGATGATAGAGATGTAATAGCTGGCATCGTAATATGCTATGTATGGTGCAGGCAAAGGCCCCTCCCTGCTATTCTATTTGACGAGTGCCGCTATGTCTGATGTTCTTCTTCTTCTCATGGAATAACAGCCCCCGTTTCTTGTAGTCACTGAACACAACGTAGGATTTTATGTGCATTTGGAATGGGACAATTTGGCAATCTTCTTTATACAACCTACTTGCCCCGAGCACATTTTCCCCGACTGAATCATAGAACGATACCTACACGTTCTATAATAGTAAATGCATTATTGTTTTCTCCGTTCATTGTAACAATTTGGACACAAATAAAATTAAGTGAACTAAAAGTATAAAAAAAAGTTTTTAAATGTAATTGGTAAGTGATTTTTATTATTTTACTGACCCTAGGTCAGAAAACTTCTTAAAAACTATATAACTTATTGGGTTGATGCTTTAGTAAATACCGATCTAGGTTAACGATCAAATGCCGAAAAACGATATATTTACACAGGTTGTTTTACATAATGTTAGCTGGACTGACTTAAATAAGATTGCATAACATGTTCGTGTTGTCTTTTATTGTATTATTTTATTTAATGAATTTACAGAACCGGCGTTCATATTTAGGCTCATTTTGCGAATTGCGGTAGTTAATTTACATAAAAAATACGTAAAGATTTTACTTTTTGAGTTTGAGAGTTCTTTATTCCACATACTGTCAAGAGACTGTCCTATAATTTTTATACATTATAAACACCACCACTGTATAAGAGCTAGTAGCAGGAAGGGGATTCTAGAGCACTTTGGTAACCTGTCCATCCGGAGCTGGGACTAGGTGCACGCGTAGCAACCATGGGGACGTCTTTCAAAATAATGCCCGAAGAAGTTTTTGCATCTTCGTCAATGACCAGAGGGTCGAGGAGGATTTAGTGTGGGAGATATCTGAGTGAGAAAAAAATATGGCTGCATCTGTAAAGTGTGGTGATGACCAGAGGGGTGGAGGATACTGAAGACATGATGGACCTCTGTAGACAATGACAATAAGGCCTTCACCGAAGAGTATAGAGTGTGCGTGCGTGAAATCGAGTCAGGCTGTTGGTAATATTACTGACAATGATACTCATTGATCGTGTAGGAAGCGATTGAAGTAATTGTCAATCGAGTGACGGATATTGATAGAAAGTGTGATTGAAGCGCATTGATGGAGATCATTGATGGCGGCCAATTCATTGTGTAACTGCGCAATTAACAAAAGTTTCGTCAGTTGCTCGCCTTACAGTGAACATAGCAGATATATCTGGCTGCATGGAATCTGTTTCTATTGCCAAAAGAGAGAATCTTCTGTTTATACCATTCTTTGGACCATCGTCGTAAGTTCCTCCCTGAAGTTAAAAAAGCAAAAAAGTATTGTCGTGTTGATTGCAGCTCTAATTGCATTTATCAATTGAAATTATCAGTAATATTGTCAATATTGTTCATAGTCTCCAGAGTCCAAGCATTGGAAATGATAACTCATGGTATTTCTCGGATTTAGTCAGACGGTGATGTCATTCAAGAACTTCTTCGGGCATGACTTTGAAAGACAGCGTCATCATGGTTGCTGCTTTGGCACCTACTCCCAGCTCCGGATGAACAAGTTACCAGAGTGGTCTGGAATCCCGCTTCTCATATTACTGATGGTATTAGTAAAACTGCTTGTCAATCCGAGTTAATTTTTATTTTAGAATAATATGTATTCTAGATCAAAACGATACACAATTTTCTGATGCTGTTAGCATTAAAACTGCACCATTGTGTAACAAATTACACTGTCAAAAGTTTTGATTAATTAAATATTATTTTTTCAAACTGGCATTATCTATCATCGTATAATTCACAAAAAATATTTGAAACGTTACGGTTAATTTTCCCAATTTCAAATTCGGCTTATTAAATTTTCATAAAATCCTTATTATTTCGAATAAAATTAATACAGCCGTTCTCAGTTGGAGAGGCCCTGTAATTATTAGACTCAGCTAGTGGTCACTGAATCTGATGCTTTCGTCAAGATGAAGACCGGAAATCGCTCTGATTTGTGTCTATTATTTGCCGGCAATTTGCCAGCTTACTATGCTGGCGGGCCACGAAAAATTAATAGCTCCTAAAATTTAGAAAACCAGAAGAATAATGGGCGATTCATTTAGAATCGGCGACGGTTTTTATCAATGAACTTTTAAGTGTAGTGGGTGGGGATCAGGTATTTTTTAACGATAACGTTTGTAGTTTTCGTAGGATTTGCCTCGGGATAGAGGAATTTGGAATGAAAATTATCCATATAATATGATTTTAAATGTATGCTATTGTTTTTAAGCGTTTGTGCTATCTCTTTTAACTGTCTGAATGATGTAATTTGTTCCGACAGCAAACCATTTTGAGCAAATGCAGGCATAAGACATTTTTTATTAGGAGAGCGCTAAACTGAATAAATTATTAATCAAATTGAGGGGTATAATTGAGGAAAAAATGTGTTAAATCATTATTTTAAATATCTGAATGGCTTTTAAATTGTTAGTCAAATTGTAATTATTATTAGTTTCTTTCTTCTTTTCTTTATGAATATTCTTTTTTCCTACTTTCGCAGTGGCGTAAATGTAGGTAGTTTGAGGGGAATAATTGAAGAAAAAATGTTAAAAATCATTTTTGTTAATATTTGAATGGCATTGTAAACTCCAAAGGCTAATACAAAAAAAAATATACCTGTTCAAATTTAAGGAACAATAGCGTCATTTTGTCAAATGTTAAAAGTTACACTATTTGCCTAATTTTTATGAAGTATTCGTGATGTATGGTCAACCCAGAAAATTTACAAATATGTCAGTGCTGCAATGAGAGTTGTAAAAATGTAACCGTAAGTTATAAAACAAAATCGTTAATAGCAGTTTGGTTTTTCAAATAATGGTACTTAAATAACTAAAAAGTAGGTATATATGTATTTTTTTCTTACAAAATTAATAATAAAATGGAATGTTTTGATTTCTAAAAAAAAGATTTTTATGCAGGTAGGTACATGCTTTTGTAATATCACAATAACACTCCGTTAAAACAGTTTTTCAACTTATGGAAGTTCTGAGTAGAAATTTCCTTAAATCTCTATTGTTAGTAAAACAACTAATTACTAATGTTAAAAGTTGAAAGTACCTACACTTCATTATAAATACGTCAGTAGTTCAAAAGAAATTGCAAAATTCATTTTAAAGAGTGTGATTGTTATTGCAAACGATTGTACCTACAGTAAAACAAAACATTTGTTTTTGTTAGGTATATCTATTAGCTAGAATTTTTAGGTTTAGTTAATTTAAAGTTTGGTTGCTAATTATACAGAATTATTATTAAACTGATATTATTATAAATTATACAACACATATTTATTTGTTTTCAGTTCAATAAATAGATCGCGCTTCATTGTTTTTTGATACAACTTTCGCGTATTGGAATTTGGGGTTAACAAATTAATAATTTTTTTTTATACCAAATCTGCCCAGTATTTCTACAAAACGTGTGCTGAGAGAAATGTATGTAAAATTTTACATTAATTGTTCATAATAGCATTTCAAATTGGTCCCAAAATCGTAACAGAAACAATTTGTACAAGTAATTATTGCATGTTTGGGGTAGTATTGTTGTGCATTTTGCTAGGCCACAAGCAGAGAGCGACCCACTATGCACTATGCTGTGAGTACTCTAAGAGCGTCAGGACCTGATCTCCATAGGCGATTACGATATTTGCAAAAGCGGAATTTCAGGAAATAACAATTCTGCGGACTAATGCCATTAAATTACATCTGAAAAGTATTATAGCAGTCACCTACGGTTATTTTAAGATATTGCCAAACTTAACCTTATGAATGATGTTTTTTACACTTATAGAATTCCCTACTATTTTAACAACTAGCTTTTAAATAATAGCAGGCAGCCACGGTTAGTTATCAGCGGTGCCATCAGACATATACCAGTTTCAAGATGTTGCCAAACTTAATCTTATAGATGGACCTATATAATTCTCAACTATACCCCTAAATTTTTAAGAGATCTGGCTAGTGAATTTGTACAATCCTATCGATAAAGACCTAGGACAATAATGTAACAAACGTACAGAAAATTTGTTGTAGAAGAAACAGTTGTTGGGAAATTGTGAAATAAAATATAGAAGCAATTTCTCTAAAATAAATATTCTGTAACATAATTATTAAAGAAAATTCCGCGAAATTTAATAAAAAAAATTGTATAGTAAGCAAAATAGAACTCAATCTGTTGAAACTTTAAATAAACAATGAATTTATTCGATGAAAAAAAAAACAGTACAGATTTGTCTGACTTATGCGAATCTAATAAAATCGAAATAATGGGCTTTAAAATGCACTATAATAAAAATCAATGCATAAAAGTATCCAAAGATATATTTTCTTCATTAAAAAAAGAAGAAAAATGAGATTTATAGTTTTTCTGCACCTGTTGACATATACAAGCAAAAGTAACTCCTGATAACACTTTTTTATTACCTATATAAACTGCATGCTAACATTATTAGAGCTCTTAATTCATTTTCTTTGAAAAAATATGTTTACATTAAAACTTTATAGTAAGCATGTGAATTTTAGTCACAATACTGAGTTTAATACAAATAAAAAATAAATTTTTAAAATTCTTGTTTGTCATTATTTCCAGAAGTGTTCATTTTTACCTATATTATAAAATTCTTTCAAAATAAGCAAATAAACGAGAGTTTCATATTTTCCCATGCACGTTTCACATTTTTCCATCGACAGCTGAAACAAAATTTTCAATTTTTTTAGTAAATCACTTACTTTACAATTTTATAAAGTACCTACCAATGAACAGTTATTACTTATACTTTTTCGATAATAAAACTCCAAAAGTTTCAGAAGCTGTATCATTTTTACCCCAACCGACCCTAATATGGACTGATGCCAAAAATAATTCATGTGAAAAGTGCACAATTGCGAATTGTCAGCAATTTATTTGTATATATTAATAGAATATTGTATTTAAATATTTTATTGCCTTTCTTCCGAATTAAAAAATATAATGTTTCTGTGAAATTTGTTGAGATTCGTATCTTGCCACCCTTCAAATATCACATGGCTGCTATTATTTTTTCCTCAGCATCGTCTAATTAGATAAATGGGCTTCTTGCAAACTAAATTCCATAATTGCCCTCAAATTGCCCCTAAAACCATAGAATCGTAACTAGAAGAAATGTCTCCCATTACAGAAATAAATTAAATTGATTATTATCTGCGCTGTTATCGGCAAAAAACGACCATTCCAACACACAACCAAATGAAACCGAGCATTGCCTATCTATAATTTCAGTAAATATCAATCGAGTACACTGGATCCCTAATAACAGACTAGAACTCCTGGGTATCAGCCCATCTCTGAATATAATAAATTGGTTTGGAATATCACGTAAAAGAATTAAACACAGCGTTCAGTCGTCCTTTTACTTATCTTATTTTAACTATAACTTTAATGTCCATCTCTTACGGTCGGCCAGAGGTATCTTCGGGATGAGTCAGCAAGTCCTCCGGAGAATTTCGAGGTGGTCGGCAGTGTCACTTGAAGAGAAGGCTCTTATTTTGTCATTACGGGAGTCTATGTCTGGAATTATACACTCCGTATTAAGGCAAGAATGGTCGGTCCGACGGTCTCGACCCGCGCCATTGGCTGGCTGATTGCTCGCCGTTCTTCCCATCTAATTATTGCATAAAACGTGGTTCTAGCGCACGGCACTTATACCTAATATCGCATCGTGGATGCACAGCCTCGGTTCAGACCCGATACGCTCCGGGTGAATTCGCGTAAGTGCCATTTTAGTTTTTGCTTCTCGCGTTTTTGACCCCTGGCAACGTTTATTCTTTGCCAATGTATGGTGAACGCTAAGAAGCAAAATGTTGGGATAATGCATGAGTTGGAAGCGCTTTTGACTTTTAGTACTGTGAAAATCATGTCTTACAGATATATGTCAAAGTTGTTTAAATGCCAAACTGTCGGACCTAGAACCATTGGTTTTATAAGCTTCACTATTCTAGAACTTTTTTAGGATGAACTATTTAAATATTGTACAGATTATTATGTTTTTGTTAATTTGGACTTATGTCATGTTAAAATTCCCGCTTCTGTTTGCAGCATTATATTTATATGTTAAAGTGCTTCTCTGCTAGCACTACGGTAAGTAGCTTATTGTCACATTGATATTAGTAGGTAAGCGGCTGTTACCAGAAAAGAGTGGTTGCTATTGATACGGGACCACCAATGAGACCTTATAAGCTCGGAACCGGTATACGAGTATGTCTGGTGGGCGACTGACGAGTGTCTTTAACTGTTTGCTATACACTGTAAAAAAATAATTACACATTTTAACACAATACTGTGTTAATCGAGGTCCACACGGAATGGTATATATTTTTACACATTTTTCTGTACGTAGCAGTGTGTTAAAGGTTTAACATAACAAATGTTATGTGTAACTTTTACACATTTCAGTGTTATTTGTATCATTAAAGGTGTAGGCTTGGTGACCTACCTTTTTAGTTTGTTAATTATGTTCCTGTTTGATTTCGAAATAATTTTTAATAAATATAATTTTTGAAATACCTTTATTTTGACGTTTGCTAGAGGTTTTGCCAGTCGTCGAGAATGAATTGAATATAGCCTGGAATGTTATAGAAAACGTCAGAATAAACAAGGTAGGTGAGCGTCCGTATCAATATATAGAATTTCCAGAATTATGCTGTTAATTATAAAATAAAAGATATTTTACCTTTTATGATTTTATTAAAAAAAATAAAATTCAATTCAAATGAACAACAACCAAGTTTGCTAACAATATATATATTAGCAGTATAGTAGTACATATTCTAATAAGGGACTAATAATGTTCTAGTAAACAATGAAACAACAAACATTAAACACATATGTATTTAGACACTATAGTAATAGGAGTTTGTGAAAATTAACTAGTAGCGATCTGAACATATAATTTTCTTTCTCTGAAGTTACAAAAAAATCAGATTACAGAGTAATCTAAAACGTCAGAGTGAACTTCTAATATTTTTAAGAGTTATATTCCTAATTAGTTTTACCTTTATTACAATTTTCAATAATATTTGTTATAGCTAGATAGGTAGGTACCATTTTCCTTGATTAAACCTCAATTTAAATTTAAATATTCCCCATTTGAATACAGTGAACGAGAGGTAACTGTACACAACACCGCTACATATAATATGGCGTAGTGACGTGTGTTGGATCAGCTGATACACTGCAGCTGCGCCGTTCTGCTCAACCAGTCAGGAGTAGGGATATAAAACACAATTAAGTTGTGGTCGTGTTAAGTTTACACAAAATGGTGTACTTTTAACACATCACTGGTAAATATTACACAAATTCAGTATATTTTATTATAATGCTAGTAATTCTGCAGGAGAGGATTTAAGACAAAAAATATACGAAATGATACGAATGATCTGGAGAAGAGAATGTATGCCTGAAGATTGGAGAGATGCTTTGATTATACCAATCTTAAAAAAGGGAGATGCAACAGACTGCAGAAACTATAGGGGTATATCATTGTTAGATATAGGGTGTAAAATTATGGCAACGTTAATAAAACGGAGAATAGAACCTATAGCAGAACTACAAATAGTGGAGTATCAAGCAGTTTTTAGAAAAGGAAGGTCAACAACGGATCAAATCTTCATGGTGAAGGAAATTCTGACTACATGCTATGAGTATGGGATCAAAGCAATGGTTTTATTTGTGCACTTCAGGAAAGCATATGATTCGATCAAAAGAAATAAACTAAGTAAAATTTTGAAACAATTTGGGATACCACCAAACTGATTAGGCTATTGAAAATGACCTTAGAAAATACTAAATCCAAAGTACGAATAAAAGGTGAATGTTCGGAAGGCTTTCCTATTGATACAGGACTGAGACAAGGAGACCCACTCTCAACACTTCTTTTTAATTTAGTACTAGAAAAGATCATAAGAGATAGTCAGTTGAATAAAGAAGGACACATATTGTTTTAAAGTCATCAAATTGTAAGTTATGCAGATGACGTGGCTGTTATTGCTAGAGATAGTAGGGAATTAGAAGAAGTAACGAGAAAACTTGTGGAGGAAGCACGTAAAATGGGATTGCAGATAAATCAAGAGAAAAGTAAGCTTTTGAGAATAGGAGAACAAAAAAAGGATACCAATTTTAAATTGAGAACAGAGCACGGAGAGATGGAGTTTGAGGAAGTTCAAAAATATGTGTATTTGGGGGCGCTAATAACAGCTAACTGTGATGAGGAACAAGAAATAAATAGGAGAATAATAAAAGCAAAGAGAAGTTCGGCAGCAGTCAACCACTTATTGAAATCAAAAAATTGGTTCAGAGGAGTAAAATTTGGAATGTATAAAACCATTTTGAGACCGACAGCGCTGTATGGTAGTGAAACCTGGGTTCTCAATAAGAAGTCAAGAGAAGTCAAGGTGGGAAAGGAAGATCTTAAGGAGAATTATAGGGGGTAAGAAGACGGAGGAAGGCTATGTTAGGAGAAATAATGAGGAAATATATGCAATGTACCAGGCACCAATAATAGACGAATTTGTAAGAGCCAGAAGAGTGCAGTGGCTAGGGCATCTAGAATATATGGAAGATGAAAGGGCAGTTAAGAAAATAGTAGGGAGTAATCCTAACTACAAGAAAAAAAGAGGTAGACCGAGGAAGCGATGGAGAGAGGCAGTGGCAATAGATCTAATGGAGAAAAATGTAACGGATGGGAAAAGAAAGGCGAATGACCGAATGAAATGGAGGAGAATAACACAGCTCTGGGCCAAACAGGTCTGTAAACAGCCTTATATATATATACTAGTAATTCTAACACATTTTGTGCAAAACGTATAAAATTATTAACACGAAAATTTTACACATCCTAAATTGCACACTGGAAAATCTCACTTACACAGAAACTTTTTTTTACAGTGTAGGTTTACCAGGTGTAATTCAAAGCTGGTCGGGGCATTAGCTCATAGAGTAGTTGTTTCCTGGAATTCCACTTTTGCAATTATTGTATTCTTCGATAGCCATACAGACCCAGAGCTTTTATAATATGCACAGTATAGTAGGTTGCTCTTTGCCTGTGATCGTATCTAGGCCTGGACCCAGCATTGAGTAACAACCAACCATTTGATGTTGGCACTCCTCGCGAGTTCAAAATCTGGCATTTAGTCACATTTTTAAACAGCGTTATAGCAATTTGTGTAAATTTTGATAAAATATTTTCTGTACACGAATAAGACCAATTAAATATATCAATTGACGACATTACTTCATACTTAAATATCACCATCAAAGGGTAATTTAGATTGGACGGCATGAAATTTATTCAGCCATCTGCCCTTTCAAAAGCACCTAATTCCAATTTTATCCTACCCTTACAAAAACATATCTATCATTTAACGAAAAAGCTAAAACTACATTAAAGATGCCCCAACAAAAGATGTAATCAGTTAAAAAGTCCCAAAATAACATGGGTATAACGATTTCGGATGGTATCGGAGACATATTTTTTGCGGTTTCGTATCTTTGGTGGAGAATAATTTTATATCATTTCGGTGGGTCCCTAATAGTCGCTTAGCTGGTCGGATTGTCGAATAAGTATCACTCCGGAGGAAAAAGGGAGGGCGATTATTAGCAGTCGGGCGCAGTGTAGCCGGCTAAACATATGCCTTAAATTAAATGACATTAGCCGGGCAGACGGGGGCCTTGTCATTTCGAAATTACACTCGCTCTTCTCGGACGGACAGCATGATGGGAAACTTGTGCTCACCCGGTTATTATTACAAATGCTCTTTTTATGAAGGTAATGGCACGGCTGCGACGGTCTTATTATTTCTGATGATTTATTACTTTTGGACGATACGTTTCGGCTGTTGGCGTATTAAGAAATAGGTGTGTTTCGATGGGTTTGAGTGTCTAATTCTATTTACGTTTACTTGGAAGTTTCCGTATACACACTGAGAAAAATATTATTTAGTGGTAGTAGAAATTGATTATCTCCGTTTCCATTAAATATTCCACGATGAAAAAATGATTTATGTAAATTTAACATGATTATCATTGGCTTTTTTGACTATAACTCTCATGGTATATTTTACTTACGATACATGTAAAAATTATTTAAGTATTCTTGCCATGAAAATTACGTACACTCGTAGATAATATGAAAAATTACTAAATTCTTATAAAATTATAATGCAAAAATTAATTTTTTATATGTCAAAACCCAATTGCCCAATTTACCCCATTAATGGGGTAAGTTGAACCACCCTGTGAGGCATATTGGTCATTCAGTTAAATTATTTCTTTGCTGGCAATAAACATATTATTTCTTAAAAAAAAAAAATAAATTAAACCGTAAGTTCTATTTGTAAATTGTTATTTAATTCGGGTAATATAAAATAATCATAGCAGGCCTTGGATCGCCATCTTAAACACCGTGATAGGATTAGAAATAACGGTTTTCCATGACATTTAAATAAAAAAAATATTTGTTACGTTATTTTGAGAAATTAAATTTTTACGAATTTTCACAAAAATTAAACTTTAAGAAAACGCTGTATAGTTTTTGTTCTAATTTGACACATAGGGGTTTTGAGGGGTCCTGATTAACACCACCTTATCAGATTTTAAATAAAAAAATCGCTGAACGTTTTTATTGAATTTTGCGGGTATAAAAAAAATCATAGCAGGTCTCGGATCGCCATCTTAAATGCCGTGGTAGGGTCAGAGGAAGCGGTTTTCAATATCATTTAAAATAAAAAGAAATTTTGGTTATTTTGAAGAATAAAGTTTTTACGGATTTGTACACAAATAAAACTAGACATCCTGTATCTATTAGGACCTTTAAGGGCGCCGTATTTTTGAAATAGTGTTTTCTACAAATACAACTGATTTTAGACATTTAAGAACCGAATAATACATAGTTTGGCGAGTAACAGGGATGTTATCTCATGCCATCTGCGAACATTCAAAGGTACCGAAGTAAAACGAATATCTAACGACTGAAAGCGGTCTAACCACCAAATTTTTAGGTACAGAAATCTTTCAAAATACGTATTGGTTTGAATTCAACTGTAGATGTAAATATTGTTATAACATAAACTTACATAGTTCTGCATAGAAGTTTGTTCACTTTTGTTTATAAGTATGTGAAAATAATTGTTAAAAAGTGGGATTAGGATAGTATAATAATGTGTGTCATACAAATACATTTTAAAAGTTGTTATATTCATTAAGAATAATTTAAATAGTAAAAGTGGATGAACAAAACATCAATAATTTAATTTTTGATATTACTTTTGCTCTACGTGTTTTATTCTGCAAAATTTCTGTATCTAAAAGGCACCACAAATTTGATCATTTTACGACAAGAAATACCTTTTATAGGAATTTATGAAAATTCCTATAAAATTTGTTATAGTATTTATTAAGAATAAACCGTGTACAAACAGTGTGTACAGTGAATAAACAGTATGTGTGTGTCAGTGTAAATGTTGAATATGTCATTCTAGTGCAAATATTTTATATACGTTTTGATTACATCTGCGTCTTTTGGGATTCTAACCACAATAATATGTGGTTGTTTCATGTATATGGAACACTGACGTTGCAAAATTACCTCCTCTTCTTAATGTTTCTTTAAATTTTTTTCATTTCCCTTAAACCTATGTTCGTAAATTTTCCCATGGAGCCAGCGCAACAAATTCGTATATAGAATCAAAGATAACTTTTCTCACACAGCACACTATAGCGTGTCGGAACTGTAACATTCAGCTGACAAGCATCTAAAGTGGCCCACAAAAAACCGTAATTGTTCCACTAATTCTACAAATTTGTGGGCACCTTATAAATTACACCCCACCGTAGCGTCCAGGTAAACAAAACGAGGAGGTTTTCTTGAATGAACTTCAGCGCCTCGGGCCAAGTCTGCAGCCATGGGTCGTCGTCGCGCGTAATTTGGCAGAGGGTGGTGCGGGCACCTGTGAGCTTTAGGCGCCGGTCCAGGAGGCCTTGGAGACCTCGAGATCGGCCGTCGATTGTCATTATACTGAAGCGACCGGGTAGAGGACAGGAACACTCATAAGCACTTAGTGTCCGGGCGATAAGACCACCCCGTACTAATTAGACCGTGGGTTATCGCGCCCACAACACCACTCAGGGTTGACTGAGGGTGTAAATGTCTATTTGTCAAAACATTATTTAATTGGGAGATGTCGCTGAACTGGGAGGTAGTTGGTTTTTGTTATCGTTTTGTCATTATGTCCTAATTATCAATCGTGTTGTCCACGAAGAATAATAGGTAGTGTTACTAACATACTATTTCATGAATTTAACGTTCTTGAGTTCTGAAGTAATTATTACCTACCCAGTATTAATTGTGTCAAATATAGGGAGATCCAAAACTATACATTTTTTTTAATGTACAGAGGACTTAAAAATACATCATTGTAAACATATAATCAAAAAGAGCAGTTAAAAATGATTTAAAAATACACTTCCGTACGGCACTGGAAACTGATTCACTGTAAACCCTTATAAGGTGTATAATCGGCGACCGGCCAAAAAATTGCAAGAAATTCCTTAGGAATTAAATTAATTACATTTTACATTTATTTTAATGCAGCAAATTCAACTGCATTTGTCCCTATTGTTATTAATTGTTAATAAAATCCATTTGTGGTTTTAATTGCTACTATTTGTAAGTTTCAGTGTTTATTTGTCATTTTGCTACTCTTTGTCAGTTCTCACACCGAATAATTGTAAATGTAATTTAATTTAATTGTATGTACTTACTTGTCACAGGCATATTATTTGTTGTTATTTTCTTGTAATGGGACTTTGGGTAATAATAATAATAATAATAATAATAATAATAATAATAATAATAATAATAATAATAATAATAATAATAATAATAATAATAATAATAATAATAATAATAATAATAATAATAATAATAATAATAATAATAATAATAATAATAATAATAATAATAATAATAATAATAATAATAATAATAATAATAATAATAATAATAATAATAATAATAATAATAATAATAATAATAATAATAATAATAATAATAATAATAATAATAATAATAATAATAATAATAATAATAATAATAATAATAATAATAATAATAATAATAATAATAATAATAATAATAATAATAATAATAATAATAATAATAATAATAATAATAATAATAATAATAATAATAATAATAATAATAATAATAATAATAATAATAATAATAATAATAATAATAATAATAATAATAATAATAATAATAATAATAATAATAATAATAATAATAATAATAATAATAATAATAATAATAATATATTTTGACATGCCTGATGTTATAACAAAATTTTGGGCTCGTCTTACCCAATTTCTGCAAACTAATACAAATGTCTCTGCTTCTTGTACGTTTTGAACTTGTAGGTTATTGACAGCAGCTATGATACGTTTGTGTAAATCATCAATAATGTCCACTTCGGTGCAATATACTTAATCATTTAAATATCCTCACAAAAATAAGTTAAAATGATTTAAAGTCGTTGGGCGGCCATAGTACCGGTTCTCCTCGTCCAGTCCCTTTCTATTAATGCTTGGACAAGCTGTACATAGTACGGATTTAATTGAGCCTCGTGTATGATCCGCCACACTGCTGCAATACGCCGTGGACACCCTGGACCTCCACCTCTTTCACGATTCGGTTGCAAATATCCCACGTCACGCCTGCGTTTGCATTACACTTACACTCACTGCACATCGTTGTAAATGTAGTTGCATTTGGCACATGCTAAAGCAGTTTCAAATCATCATAAATTAAAACGATATCCATCAAATGCGAGTTGCTATACGTAAGGCATTTTTGATATTTGAAATCGCCTGGATAGAAACTACAGTAGCCCAGCGATGTAAAGGTTGAAACTACTAGAAATTCAGTAATTTTTCTCTCTGAAACTATAAGGATTTATAGAGGGTGATTTTATACCCTATATGGGTGGAATATTTTTTTTGCTTTGTTTATCCGCAAACACAACACCCTGTAGGTAGGATTTTGAAAAAACCATTTAGGCATTTGAGTAGAGTAGAAATAGCAGAATATTATGGTGAATTTGCTATTTGGAGTGTGTTGTATAACAATTCAAAGGAGTTACAGGATGTTACGATTCTATGGGGAAGTTGCATGAATTTTATATTGGTTTGATATTACAGGGTAATATTTCAAACATATTGAAAGGTCAGAACATGTGTCTGGCGGCAATAATCACATGATGATTAAAATGTTAACTATAATAAATTGCCATAAAATATAAACAAATCCACATGACCGAAAACGTTATATCGTTGGTGTGACGTTACACGCCGTTCAGCGAGGTTTGTTTTTATAGATACAGGTGCAGGTTACGGTGTTGGTGGTATAAACAGGCGTTTGTTTCTTGTATTTTTGCGTTTTTGTGGTATTTGTGGGTCACAGATCCATAGTGTAAATAGTGTGTAGGTAATTTGATAATTATTAGTGGAGATGTGGTAAACTTACGTACAGTATTATTAAACGTAACTTATTTCTTTCTCTACAATATAAATCCACTCGTGACAACTACAGCGACAATACTGTTTAAATTGTTTAGATCGCTGTTCATCTGGAAGAATCGAACTTAGGTTATTTGTTAAATCTTTCACATTTCTGCACGGCACTGGAAACTGTTCCACTGTAAAACCTGACTAAATAAACAACATTTTATAACACCTCTTTTATACAGCACAATAAAATGTTGGACCCGTCTTATCCAGTTCCTACAAATTATCACACATGTTGTTGGTAGCAGCTATGATACGTTTGCGTAAACCATCAGTAGTTTCCACTTCCGTGCGACACACTTAATTTTTTAAAATCATTTACATAAACGCGCTTGTGAGATAGTATCCCTTCTTTCCAATTAAAATGTACAGAAATATCAAAAACATTTTTGAGTTAACCGTTTTTTCCAGCCAGGTGTACATTTTTCTATGGACACCACATACATTACACAATAGTACAGGTTTTATATGTGAAATTAACACCAAAAGATTAACATTTTTAAGATAATACTGTATCGTATTTTGTTGATTTTGTATAAATACATTATTTATAAGATAAGGATATACGAGGACATTATCAACCACCCAGAACACAACGATGCTATTATTAATTAACGAAATTTATCTTTATCTGATAAACAGCTAAATATAATAATTGGAATTTCAGTAAACCTCTAACGTGAATACCCTCTGACAAATTTTGATTGTATAGAACGTCGTACATGAAAATAGAATTAGCTACCTCCAAGTCACGATTAAATCGAGTGTTTATACGGCATTGTTGGCCGTGTGCCTTGTTGGCTTATCTATGAAATATATAATGCCCAATAGATACGTGTCGTGCGTGTTGATAAAAATAGGAAATATGATTTTTTATTCCTAGGACTTATCTTCGTTGGTGTCTTTCAGTTTTTGAATATGTAAATTGTAATAAATTAGATAAACGGTTTTAAATTAATGACGTCGAAGCATGGGGACTGCTACGTTTGAAGCTGGCTCTAGTTTCAAGATGTTCTCTTTTCTCTTAATGTTTTTTTCATTACAGTAGGTATATTATAAATTGCGAATTAATTTTTAGGCTATTGCTTACTCGTTAGCTGGGTATGAATACTGGGTACTGGGTATTCATCATTCCTTGCATCCTTAATATAATATTCAAAGAGTACTTGAATCCTGAATGCGAGTAATTATATTCAAGTATTCATTTTATATCAACACCCAACCAGTAAAATAGTTTTATAATTTTCAGGTTATAGGACAAATGTTGACAATTTTGTTACATTTTCCGTTGCCAAAGTGAGTCTTCTTTGTCATCTTGCTGTGAAATTTATGTTCTAGAACGCCAAAGTAGTTTTCGTTGTAGAAGATAAAACCAATGTCAAAATAATTTGTCATTTTTTCGAAACTTATTTATGATTTTCTAATTAAAATAAAAATTTTACGTAATACAACATTTCAATACAAAACAATAATTATTATAAACAGAAAGATTACAATTTTTGTATTAATTATTAATGACGTTGAGGATTTGCAGGTACACTATCAGATGTACGCTGATGACCTCAAACTTTTATGTGAAATTAACACCATTGCTGATTGTGACATGTTAGAGAGACCAATTGACAATGTTTGCAATTGGAGTCTACATAATTGTTTACCTTTGAACGCGTCTAAATGTAATATTGTTACGTTCACTAGGAAAAAAAATTGAATTAAATTTAATTACACACTGAATAATACAATACTTCTTAGATCAAATTACATTAAAGACCTCGAAGTAACATTCGAATCAACATTAACCTTCTCTAAACATATTGACTTTATGACGTCTTCCGCATTTAAGACTTTAGGTTATATTATAAGAAATTCCAAAGAATTTGCCAATATCTCTACTTTACGTTTGCTATACACTACGCTTATTCATTCGAAATTGGAATATGCGTCTATAGTCTGGAGCCCAATCTGTGCTGGTCATATAGCGTTTTTAGAAAGAGTTCAGCGTAAATTTATGAAATCTGCATTGCACTTATTGGACGGTACGTATCCTACTCAGGGTGTTCCGCATGAATTATTACTTGATCGGTTCAATATTTATATTTTGTCTAAAAGAAAGGTAGTCTCCCAAGTAATATTCTTGTATAAAATCGTTCATAACATTTTGGAATGTCCAAGTGTTCTAAGCAATATTCAATTCAAAATACCACGACTTTCAGCAAGAAGTAATAATATTCTTAACCTTCCTACTGCACGCACCAATATTCTTGTAGCATCGCCTTTATATCAAATTATCTCAAGGTACAATGATATAGAATCTAGTGCAGATATTTGTTACTATATTAGAAAGGTATTTTAAGCTAATATAAATCAAATCTCCTACAATTCCTATCAATGAAGTCATATCTCTTTGATACTCTTTGATATCAAACATCTAGGTATGTTACTGAATAATTCCACAGACAAAGCTCTATTCAGTACTTATCTAAAGAAAATAATCTAAATTTACTAACTTGTTTTTATTGTGGAATTGTTCATTAGCATATCTAGATGTTTGGCATCAGAGAGCATACATATGACATCATTGATAGGAATTGTAGGAGATATGATTTATATTAGCTTAAAATATCTTTCTAATACAGTAAAAAATGTTACAAAAGCTAATAATAAAGAATATATGGGTAGATATTGTTGGTGTAATTAAACGCTGGTTGGTGCTTTAGTCCACAGAGTAGTTAGTTTCACACAATGTTATTAATACCTAAAAATATATAAAAAATAGATATTTTTTGCTGGTCAATGCAAACTATAAAAAATGCAGTACCTAGTCAAGATAGGTTTAGATAGGTATTTAGCTTTGTAAATTAGGTTTACTTATGTATTTCACTGTTTATTAATTTTTTTGACTATTACGTTTCTCGTTTGTTTTTCTCTTCGTAGCTTTTAGTTCTGGGTGTTCAATGAGGCTGATGCTGTAATTGTTTAGGTTTACTGCGACGTTGTATTATTGACACATTCCGAAGGCTCTGCTGAAGATGGTAACTCTTTATTTGTGATAGAAATTTTATTTTGTCTAGAACCTTCTATATATGTCTCTGTTACCATACTAAAACGCTACCCCTACGTCGTTTAATCATGGTATTATCGGCACCTGCGTTCATTAACAGAGTGGCGGAAGAACATCTAAAGTATTGCTCTATAAAAGTTTCCGGATGAGGCAAATTGAGATAGATTGCTATTTCCTTTGGCACATTCCTTGTTTTGCTGACGCCAACCACTTGGATAACACATTTTTCTCAGACATACTTCATAAAAAATCTTTCTTCGACTTGTAGTAACTGTCGGACGTAAAGCACATTATTTGCGGAATATCTTTATTTGGTCTGGACGGGAAATCACAAAACATCTCGGAGTACGAGTTTTGGAATCGAGAAATCTTTTTTATAATAATAATTAAACCTTTGTCTTCTATATCATCGATCGTCATCTTTAGTAGCTCATCTCTTCTCAAAGCTCCACAAAACCATTTACTAAAATGACCTGAAAAGTTGTCCAAAAATTAGTTAAATCGATCGATTTATATTAATTTGAATTACCTTTCCTAGCAGAAATACATTATCAGGTGCTTCTTGTAAAAGTCTTTCAATTTCCTTATTTGTTAGAATTCTGGATTTTTTGGGGCAGTATCCAACTGATTTGCTTTTTAAATATGGTATCAGTTTTGGAAATTTTGTAATATTTACTTTTTTTTTTTGGCATTCAGTGTTCTTTTTAACCCTTTATCGGTTTTTGTTACCATATGGCTACATTAATTTTTGAAACCTTTATCGGGCAAGGTACTTAGGACACGAGACAAAATTTTTATAATTCTGGTATACATTTTAAAAGTCTTTTATAACTCGGCAACAGTCTTCTTTTCTTCATAATTTCAGTCTGTTAATAAACAACAAATGTATCCATATGGTAACAGTGGCTACCTAGTAACTAGATTTTTTTAAAAGAAAAGGGAATAATAGAGCAGTAATAGCAAATAGTTTCGTATAATATTCAATTTTACGAAGCATATCCTTGTGTCTCGGGTGTAATCCATATTTCTTTTCTTTTCGAGTAAATCTTCTTTGGTCCAGCTAAAAATAATTTCAGATTTTCAGTTTTTATTTTTAGGATTAGGTTCATTTGATTCATCTTCAGATCAATTAGTACTCTCAGACTCGCTAGATTATTTTTTCGTTGTTTGTATTTGTAAAAATTATTTAGTAATGTACTTAAGTACAATAAAAAAATTATAACATATGTCTATTTATTTTACCTATAACTAAATGCCTACTTTGATAAATTTTATCTCGAAGTTGTTGCAGAGTCATTTTATCTTCGGCATCTGATGAATTAGAAGTATCCGATACTTGAGGGGGGCGGTAATCTGCTTTTGTGTTTGTCATAAGAAGAAGAAGCATTTATTGTTATATCCATGATTACGATTCTTAAAAAATGGTTCATGGTATATGACCTGTAAAAATTGCTCTCCATATCGGGCAGTGTGACCGAATGGTTACAAATATTTTATTTTAATTCTTATTTCCTTATTTTCAGCATATACATGAAAACAGATAACACAGTGCAGTGATAGAGAAGATATTTAACCGATCATATGAAATGCTAAGAATAATCCCTTCCACTGCTCGCTGTCCAAGCTTGACGCGTCCTCCCCTATTTTGGCGGACTAAACCAGTATTCATATAGCACACTATTCGTTTGGCGTTCGGCCGTTGGCGTAGGAGAGTAGGGGAGTACTGACTAAGCCCGCTCTGCCGTGCGTCATCTTCCCACCAATACCCCATGCATTTGAAATGTATGTAATAGAATCTCCCCATGATCGGTTAAATATTTTCTCTATCTGTATGTCTAGCTATTAGAAATATCGTTTACTTACTAAAATCAAGCAGAAGCAAACAGGTGTCCACATAACCTTAAAGCGTAACTGTTGAACGCGAATAAGGCATACAAAATACAATCACCAGATGGCGTAGTTGAAGTTTAAATGTTATCCCCCACTTTTGTAACGTTTTGTACCGCTTTGAACACTTTTTGAATTTTATTCGACCTACACCACCCTTTATTCATTGTAGGCAATCTCGTAGTTTCAACGATTCTTTGGGGATTAATTGTGAAACAACACTTTGTGCCGTTTCTAATACTTCCCCTGGTAAATGCTCATCTTCACATTCCAAGCTTATTTTGAATTAAATAATTTTAGAATATGAATGACAATATGATATAATTCTGACACTACTTTCTCAAACAACTAATGTTTATTGTTTATTAAGTTACTATCATTATGATAGTCACCGCGCCTAAACCTCCTTGAATCAAACACGCTTCAAACTATTTCAAATATAAATTGAATTGTTATACATAACACAATTGTCTTACTTTGTTGTAGATTTCGAAAAAAGATTGTTTGTATCTCGAACGTGAAATGCTCTTGTGTTCTTGAATAGAAATAACTTCCATTTCGCGTTCCATACGAAAATAACTATTGTTGTCTGGATATGAAGCGCTTTCTTATTTTCCATAACAGGAAGTGTGTAAGGAACTCAATAATTTTTTTAGCTGTCACCCTGTAAAAGGCAATTAAGCAAAATGCACCAACTTATTCAAATTTATACAAATTCGAGATAAAAATTTAACAGCGGAGTTCCTCCGAATCGCTAGGCTTTATATTGTAAACAAGGCGAGCATTTAAAAAGTATTTCCGCTAAACGAACGCGTTCATTTATCTTAAGTGCGTTCAGTGAACAGGTAATGTATGCACCAGTTAAAAATACAAAATTGCTGTAATGAGAACAATTTACTGCTAATCGTCGGGGGATCTTAATCAAGAATAACTTAATGAGCGCTCTGAGTTTTTAATGTAATTTGCATTATTTAAATACAGAAATGAGGCCATAGGTGTTTCTCGGGGGAATTGGCTGTCTCCTATGATTATCTTTAGTCAGCTTACGTCTAACGTGAAGAATTGCTATTTTCGTATTAATATTTTAACCGCACAAGGTTGTCAAGATTAGACGCATATGAATCCCATAAGGCGTGTTCCATTCGCCAATATTAAACGAAATGCTTCTTATAACTATAGTTTGGCATCTTTGTAGCGTTGCTAAGAAATTTAAAAGATATATTGCCATAAAATATATTAACCAGCTATCATCTTGTACTAAGTAAAATGTGAATCTTCGCATATATCTAAGTAAGACTACATCTCAAAATTGTATCTGTTATGGTGTTCTATAACGTACGTTGATTAGTGAAAAATGTGACATTTTTATTGTATGTATGTATTGTATATTGTATGTATGTTTAGTCGAGGCAATAAACTAGTAAAAAGTCCAAAAGTTCTAAAACTAGTTGTAGTGGACGGATCGGAATGAGGTTTTCTGCATTCTCTTCCAAAAATTATTTGTAAAAAATGTGGCGACATGGAATTTCTGACAAATCGGAAATTGCATTGCTGCAGCCAAAAATGCATTATTTAAGAGGCCTGTTGGAAAACTTGGTAAATAGGTGTCAGAACTGGCCCAGATCGGGTACTCGGGGGAACACCCCACGGGCACTTGGTGCGCCGGAACCTGGACGCGGACGTCATCTCCGAGAATTTTCCTGAGAAGAGTGCCAAAAACCACCCAAAAATCAATATAGGGGCATTTTGTGGGACGTTGAATGCGTGCACCAGAACCTGACCCTAAACGTCATCTCCGTGGCTTTTCCTGACACAATCAAAAAAGGCGAACCGAAAATTGTTATGGGGGTTTTTTTGGGGTACTGAATCCGAATTTCACGTTGATAACGACCCTCCGAGCCCTTGGTGCACCGGAATCTGACCCGAAATGTCGTCTCCGTGGTTTTTCCTGATACAATCAAAAGAGGCGAACCGAAAATCATTATGGGGTTTTTTTTGGGGCGCTGAATCCGAATTTCACGTTGATAACGACTCCCCGAACCCCGGCAGCTGCTCGTTCTACGCATTTGTGGACAGGGCCTGGAATTAGGAGAAAGTCTCTGAGAAAAGTGAAAGGCCGCTCGGCAATGTTCGGAGATCTGGCGGGAGATTATTCTCGTTGTTCTTACAGAACTAGAACAACTTTTTCGAAGGCCCTAGGCGAGAGTTACTCATTAATGAATGTGTCAAATTATGAGACGGTTTTTGGTGAGTTTGTTGCGGTCGTGTCTGTAAAATCCTCCGAGACGACGTTCAGGTGCAGGTCCCGCGGTACACCAGGTGTCTGTATTAAGCGGCCTAAAAACGCGTCTGTAATGATTTTTTGGGCCGTTTTTAGCGATCTTGGTGGGCAAATTCTCAGAGATGACGTGCACGTCCGGGTTTGGGGGCACCAGGTGCCCGTGGGGTGTTCGCAGATGTCATATTTGGATTCATAACGATTTTTGGTTCGTCTTTTTCGATCGTGTATGGAAACCCCTCGGAGAAGATGTTCCGGGTGAGGTTCCGGTGCACCAGGGGTTCGGGGGGTCGTTATCGACGTGAAATTCGGATTCAGCGCCCCAAAAAAACCCCATAACGATTTTCGGTTCGCCTTTTTTGATTGTGTCAGGAAAAGCCACGGAGATGACGTTTAAGGTCAGGTTCTGGTGCACTAGGTGTTCGGGGGGTCGTTTCCGACGTGAAATTCGGATTCAACGCCCCATAAAATGCCCTTATTATGATTCTGGTGGTTTTTGGCACTCTTCTCAGGAAAATTCTCGGAGATGGCGTCCGCGTCCAGGTTCCGGCGCACCAGGTGCCCGTGGGGTGTTCGCCGATGCTAGATTTGGATTCAGCGACCCAAAAAAACCCCGGGCGCCGAGTTTCTCTTCTTTCCCGCTTGATTTGTGGGAGAGTCCCACGGAGATGACGTTCATCGGCGGTCCTGAGCTCCAGGTATCCGATCTGGGCCAGTTCTGACATTTATTTACCAAGTTTTGACATTTTCCAAGAGGCCTATCAAATAATGTATTTTTGGCTGCAGCAATTCAATTTCCGATTTGTCAGAAATTCCATGTCGCCACATTTTTTACATATAATTTTTGGATGAGAATGCAGAAAACTGCATTCCGATCCGTCCACCACAACTAGTTTTAGAACTTTTTTAGTTCATTACCTCGACTATATTGGGTCTTATGGTTCCGACTATACAGGTTGTTTCAGGAGGATATGTACATACTTCAGTATATTTTTCTACGTTCAATTTTACGTTCAATTTTAAGCAAAAAATTTCCTATGAACTTAAGTTTGGAGACGCTTCGTTTAGGATATACAGGATGTGAAATTTAAAAAAATTAATTAAATTTTCTTTAATAACTCTCGATTACTTTGACTTAAATTCATGAAATTTTATTTGCGGAGGGACGGGAAATTAAAATTATATGCATAATTGGCTGTATCTCCAAGAGGGCGCCACAACCGGCCATTATGATGCTTTTAAATCGCTTTAAATTTGTTGTGCCACGGTGTATGTCAGTTTGGAATAGAAAATCATTTTCCCTACTACTACTAAGTTTTTGTGAGAATTACAAAAATAAAATCTCGAAACAAAATGTACAAAACCTGACAATTACTTTCGATTCAGTCTATGCATATTAATTCTGCAAAATTCATTGCACATATCCAAAGATTTGTTCCTTCTGCATTGGATATCCAAGATATGATGTTTTAAGATAATTTGTTATATAAAACTTAATAGTTTCAATTAATTATTATTATTATGTTATTTACGGTGTCTATTATTCAATAAATTCTTCTCACAAATTGCTTTTGATTAATGCCAACTTAAAATTGACAAGTGCGAATTTGATTTTGTTTATTGTCAATTTGATTCTATTTAACGTCAATTTGAACTCGAAAAGGTATAGTGCTGAATGAGACAAAAAATTTGAGTGCCTTTAAAGTCTTGTTCTTGCTCGGTCTTGCAAGATCATGTTTTTTCTTGTCTTGTCATTTTGTGTCACAGTTTTGCAAGGCTTTCGCATACAAATGAGGAACATGAAGCTTTATTACGCATGTGGTAACAGTGGTGGTTACTCTCGGTCGGCTACGGTCCTGCTTGGACCTCACATGTAACTATCGATAGGGTAGATTGTGGACAGTGGTCAATTGAAATACAGTATGCGCCAAAAGTATGGAATAAATTCAATAAAAACGTAACAATTATTTTTTGGAAAAAATCCTCGAACAGGTCGATTTTTAATTTAAAAAATACATATTTTAGCGTAAAATGCGATTTTCAAATGTCATTTGTTTTCGAGTAATGACGTCATCGATTTTTTTTTAAATGCCAACACCATATTTTTTCCTTGATTCTGAAAGATCGTTTAATTCTCTATCAGACAGTACTAAAATTTTGCCCTCTTACATAGGAAAGTTTTCGAGTAAATGACGCTTGAATGAAAACGTAAATCAATTAAAATAAAGCAAAAACGTTATCAAGTTTAGTTTTTCGAATTCCATAGTTCTTTTATGGATCACGTAGGTGAAAATCTTTGCAATGTGTCATTGTCACACCGACTTTCTAATAAGTATTGTAAGCGACATATAAATTATTATTCAATTTAAAGTATTATGGCACATTTAACTGTTACTCAAAGAATTGAAATTTTAATTCTTATCGGATGCGGGAATATAACTAGAACTCAGCAAGAAGTTTGCGATTTATTTAATGAAAAATATCCAGATCGCCCTATCAGCCAATCAACAGTCAGTAAGGTAGAGTCTAAATTTAGAGAAACTGGCAATGTTGTAAATATTCCAAAATCTGGACGTCCAAGCATTAATGAAAATCAGAAACAGAACATTTTGATAAGTATGGTGGATAATCCTCATAATTCTTCACGATTGGTTGCATTAAACAATGACACTAGTCAGAGCACAGTGCTACGTATCTTGAGGAAGGAAAAATATCATCCCTACAAAATTCAACTTGTGCAGGAACTCAATGAAGATGATCCCGATCGCCGCTTACACTTTTGTGAAATTCTAATGAATTTATGTCAAGGAAATAGAAATTTACACCGGCAAATACTTTTTTCAGATGAGGCCACATTTTGTCTGAATGGTACAGTAAACCGTGAAACTTGCAGATATTGGAGTCGGGAAAATCCTCATTGGATGGCAGAGACACATACCCAACACCCTCAGAAATTAAATGTGTGGGCTGGAATAGTTGACGACAGAATAGTAGGGCCTTTCTTCTTTGAAGGAACCTTTACAGGACAAAGATATTTAGAGTTTCTAGAAAATGACCTTGTTTCAGCCCTTGCAGCAATTTTTCCTAACGATAATGACCCTGACATTCCTGACGATACCATATGGTTTCAGCAAGACGGTGCACCTCCGCAGTATGCGCGCCCTGTACAAGATTTTTTGGACAACTGTTTTCCTGGGAGGTGGATCGGCAGACGCGGACCGATAGAATGGACTGCAAGATCGCCAGATCTTACATCTCTTGACTATTTTTTATGGGGATACTTGAAGTCAAAAGTGTACATTAATAAACCACGTAATTTATAAGAACTTCAAAATCGCATACGGAACGAAATACGCAGAGTTACCCCAGAAATCATTCATAATGTGCAAGAAAAATTTCTTCACAGACTTGCGCATTGTCAAGAAGTTGGTGAATGGAAATTTGAACATTTAATTTAAGTATAAAATTTAATCAATTATATCTTATTTTACATACCTCAGAATTGTTACTTTTTTTATGGATAAAATTTACGTTTTCTAACATTCAATCGTAATTTACTCGAAAACTTTCCTATGTAAGAGAGCAAAATTTTAGTACTGCCTGATAGAGAATTAAACGATCTTTCAGAATCAAGGAAAAAAATATGGTGTTGCCATTAAAAAAAAAATCGATGATGTCATTACTCGAAAACAAATGAAATTTGAAAATTGCATTTTACGTTAAAATATGTATTATTTAAATTAAAAATCGACTTATCCGAGGATTTCTCCCAAAAAATAATTGTTTCGTTTTTATTGAATTTATTCCATACTTTTGGCGCATACTGTATATTGTAAAGCATAGAAATGGTCACTTTTTCATAGAAAGTTATAAGTAATGGACAAAATATTCGAAGCAGCTCTATAATTTATTAATTGGAAATTATTATTTTTTATTATTATTCTACAATTATGACTTATATTAGGAACAACAAAATTCGTTCGTAGGAAATATTTGAAGGTATACTAAATTTCAGCTATGGAATTATAAGAATTTAATATCTAAAATTTGGAGAACTCTATTTTACATAATAATAAAATTGAACCCATTTACCTCCTGACGAGGCACTACTGGTACAGGCATTATATACGATCATGGCAATCTCTTTTGTTAAGACCCACTAACGGTTTTATTAAAGTTTTTATTACACTCCTTATTCCACTTTTACTCTAAAATAATTGCATATTCAGGTAATTGTTGTTGCAACTTAAGTGTAATTAGTCGATTGGCAGACTATTTTTTTATCGAGGCTCACAAACAGATGTTGCTTTGCATTTTTATATATCTAGGTCTCAATTAGACCATATCAACAATCTGTTACGTGCATAAAACACTGTTTTTAAAAATAATGATGGGTAATGGGCATCGTTAGCAATGTAAATTTTACGCGAGAGGGTCCATAAATGCTAAAGTAAAAGCTCGGAGGGAGTAATTGTGATCATCGTTGGTCACATAACGATGTAGTTGTATGATTTTGATCATACATGAATGTAACATCCTGTAGAAAATATTGCATATTAAGGTTCTTAAAAAGATTCAAGTCAATTAATTATTAAAGATAAATAAATTGAGCGAAAATAATATTTTTTTAGTTATTTATTGTTTATAAAATCTGTTGGAAATGAAAATATACTGGGTGATCTGTTCAAGAAAAAAAAATAATAATAATAACCAGCTACCGCAAACAGTATTTGTGATATTTAACAATTAACATATTAAGTAGTTTTTTTTAAAGCCAGTCTGCTTGGATATTTTTTTGTATTTGTTTAATTTTATATATAACGTACAGTTGTCATAAAATTATTTCTATGGGAGTCCTTTTATTTAGGAAAGAGATTCGGAATTACAAAAAGCTCATGTCTTTTTACGCTGTTCAGTGGCGCATCAAATACACTACTAGTTATAATTATTCCGGTTTTTATTTTATGAGGTGATCCACCTCTAAGTAATATACAGGGTGTCTGTGAAAGGTTGGGTACCAAATATTTTTCTCAAAGAGTGTTGTTGACCTCGCAGATCTACACCACTAGTTAAAATTTTATTCCGGTTTTTATTTTATGAGATGATCCACCCCTAAGTAATATACAGGGTGTCTGTGAAAGGTTGGGAAATCTCGGAGCTGGAGATACTGGTGTCCAAAAAAAGTCGATTGAGATAAATATGCCTTATCCGAATGTTGTTGGTTTCAAGAATACAGGGCGTTCAATGCTAGAATTTGAATTTGAAATATCTCAATAACTTTGAAACCTGTCGGAGTATTAAAAAAAAATTATGCACAATTATGTTTTTCGGCATGGCAAATAAGAATTTTTAACTAATTTTGACGTCACTAGTAGAGGGCGCCACTTATGGCACATCACATTTCTTTTAAATGGCAGAACTTCTTTGCAGCTTAGTGTATCCATCTGTCTATTGAATCAATCGATTCTCCTACTTATTATGTCTGATAAAGGTATACCTTGTAGAAGTCGTTAGGAGTAACAGTTTTCGAAATAATCCTATTTCAAATATTCAGTGCACCGAATGAAAATCGTTTCAGGTAAAATGTCTTTTCTACTGGAAATACAGCAAAATGTTACTTGAAAAAGTTGTTCAGAATGGTAAATTATGGGCACGTGCAAAATTTCAAGAAGATCGGCGAGGTTTGATTTTGAAACCAGTATTCAATAAAACACAGATTTTATCAAAGCAGGCCGATCTTTATGAAATTTTGCACATCTCCATAATTTACCGTTCTGAATAACTTTTTTAAGTAATATTTTGCTCTATTTTCAGTAGAAAAGACACTTTACCTGAAACGATAACAGTTTTCAATCGCTGCACTGAATATTTCAAATACGATTATTTCAAAAATAGTTACTCCTAACGACTTCAACAAATACCTTTGTCAGATATAACAGGTAGGAGAATCGATTGATTCAATAGACAGATGGATACATTAAATAGCAAAAAAAATCTGTCATTTAAAAGAAACATGCTGTGCCATAAGTGGCGCCCTCTACTAGTGACGTCAAAATTAATTAAAAATTCTTATTTGCCGTGCCAAAAAAAATTGTGCCAAGTTTTTTTTAAATTCTTCCTCAGGTTTCAAAGTTATTGAGATATTTCAAAATAAAATTCTTCCTTTCACAGACACCCTGTATATCTGAAAAATTTTAGGAGTGATATTTTCAAGCAAATTTTTCCTTGAACTTTATCACTCTGTATCTCTGTTGTAGAGAGAGAAAAAATTAATCTATTTCCAAAATTTGACTATTTAAACTTGAACCACCCTGTATATTTATGTTGATTCTATTCTACATTTTACGTTCTGAAAATATTGTGTGTCCTATTATGTGCATCAAATAAGTATGCATGTTTTCAATTCAATTTCATTTATATTTTGCGGTAGGACGTGGAAGCCCAATTAAAAAGACATCTGGGTTTTGTAAATGATTATGGCAGGTAAAATAGTTATGGAGGAATGCATATAAATGCTTATGAATGGTAAGCCAAACAAAACCAAATTATAGAAGACAAGATACCAAATATCGGCAAAAAATTGACTAATGTAGTATAGAAGGATGAATGAACAAAGAGTTATATTGTTAAATTGCGGTTGGATTAAAAAAAAATAACAAAGGACGCATACATTAAACAGAAGTTGAGGAGAAAATGTGACTGTTGACAATTTGAGAAGGAAACAATGGACAGAACAGTTGCAAAATGAGCTTAAATTTTCAACATTTTAAATACTTACTTATTATAGCATTTTAATATTGGCAATATGTTTCAATAAATTGTCCAAAAAATTATACAAAACTATACTAATTTTATAGAACACATTCTAGATTGTATTTTAATAAAGGATACGTGTAAAGTGAAATTGTTTCATTGTAGCCACTGCTAATACCTGAACTTTAAAAAATGTATAGTTGTAAATGTTTACAAATTTTAATTGAAACTCACTTTAGATACGGCACAGTTGAAAGAGTGAGTTTTTCCGAGGAAGATATGCCTGTAAAGAAAGTGCATCTGAAGCAATTTTAAGCCTTGTTCCACAGAAGTCTCGCGTACAGTATGTCCGAGTATTTAAGAGATATGAGAAATGGTGACATGAAAATAAAATTAAAGACATAACTGGTAAAAAAGTTCTAGTAACATATTTCAACAAACTAAGTAAGGATCGCAAACCTACTTCATTATGGAGTTATTATTCCGTGTTAAAAACAGAAATATCAATAAGAAAAAACGTAGACATAAAAAATATGGTACTATTTGCCAAGGAATATATAACAACTTTTCTACAACCAGCCGACAATGAAATATATTTGGATTTAAAGGCGATTGTCTGTGGTAAAGATGGTATTATTTTTTCAACAAAATATTTGTTTTTAAGGTCTTACTGATTTTTGGAAGGACGGGTGCCTCTAGAAGAGCAGAATTGACGAACATGTTGAAAGAAGATGTTATAAATGAAGTCAAAGTACGAGCTAGAATTACAAAAACAAAAATTGATAGATATTTTTTATAACCCCAGGAGACACGAAAGTGTGATTTAATGGACACTATTAAAAATATGCTGAAATGAGGTCTACAAACTGTACACAAAATCGTTTTGTCGTTACATATAGATATAAGAGATGTGTTAATACACCGATTGCTATAAACACAATTGGAATATTACCCTATAAAATTGCCAATTTTTTTAAACTATCCAACCCTAGACAATATAATGGACGTTCCTCTACGTCAATATTAGCGAATGCTGGAGACGAACTTTTAACAATAAAAACATGATGGATGGAAAAGTAATGCGGGGAGATACATTGAAACCTCAGAAGAAAATAAAAAGAAAACTGCAATTAAAATATTAGTACTTGATCAGGATCACAAAACAAATTGGACAAAGACAACCTCTTTTACCAATCTGGAGTTAACCTCATAAACTGTGAAAATTGTGTAATTAATATATTTTAATAAGTAATGTTGGTTATTTAGTACTTACTTGTAGATGTGTGTTGCGGCTAAATAATGTATAAAAAAAATAAAGAAGTTGACCGTAGATAAAATCTTATACCATTTTCTTAATGAATTTGTTAAGTCACAAATTAATAAATGTGGATTTTTACTTCATACAAATTCATACTTATATTGTACCCCGTACGAGGACAATGACCACTAAAGAACCACCGTATCCGGCCTATTATTTGGTCCATGGTGGCCAGTGGTCGGTCTGGCGCCTGGTGCCTTGTCCTGCATCTGATTGATCTGCGTACGATTTGTCCGAGCGCTAATGTGCCTCATATCTCTCTTCCCATCGGGGTATCGCGTGGGTATCTTACACCGACTGAATATCATCGGTTCATTACTTTTATCTAGGCATTATCGAGGGGCTTTGTCCATTCTTACTCACCTTAACCGTTTGGGGCCCAATCGTAATTTTTTACGCCGTAATTGGTGCTCGATAAAATTATTTATAATGACTGAGTAATCAACTGTGAAATGAGGCGATGCGGCGGCGACAGCTCTAGCGTGGCATCTTTTCTTTTTTTAATAAGGAATTGGTATTCTTCGATGGTTGATTGTGTTCACTGAAGTTAAATGTTTACACAGCTCGCTTTTTACAAATTTACAGAGGAAAATCAAGTTTTAACAGCTATTTCCCTAAACATTGATGTACTTATAAGGTGATATATAATGATAAACTATAGTGTTCAATTTTTACAGGATGTTTTTGAACTAAATGAGCATGGGTATTGGAGGTGAGAGTTGTAGGAGAGTTGTGGAAGACAAGTTTCCATAGCCACCTTGCACTTTAATGGTTTACTTTAAAAAGATATAATGCCTTCCTTTTCATCACCATCGCCCACTCACTCAAAAAGTTTCGAAACTTATTTATGAAGCGAAATTTTTTTCTTCAAAACTATATTAAACTCTTATTTATCGCCGTGACTGGCCTTCTGGCCGCGTTGTTTGGTATATTCGGCCAATGTCAAAGGTGACAGGTGACAGGTCAACGCTTTGACACGTGTATTAATTTTGAAAACAAAATATTTACAAAATGTAGATTACCTTTATTATTTAATGATTTAATGAGAAACGCGATATGGTAGCAGAGGGAGGCAGCACCTACTGTGATATTTGTTTCCAGGATTGATATTTGGAGACTTTAAGAATGTTAAGTCATTTTCTGTTTTCTTACTTGTTTAAATTAAAACTTGTCATTGCAAAGATTTTTGTTGCTGGGGACCTCTCTTTTCCTCGACCATTACATTTGACAAAACTGTAAAAAACGACCGCATGATAGTTGACATATCTAGTCATCTCCAACGATGATTGATTGTCATAGGTGCCGATTTTCCGAAGGAAAAGAGAGTTTTACTCCATTTTTAAACATCGAGCTAAAATTCTTAAATAATTTTTTCTATTGTCTTTTACGTTTCTCTGAGCACGTCGTTAAAATATTCGTATTTAGTCATAGTTAACTCTGTATACACACTATACATATACTATCGGTTACTAGCACTGTCACTATAATGTGAGAAATAAGCTAATTGTAACATAACACTTGCCATATGTCTTAAATAGCTTTTTAGCTATATCCCTATTTCATCTTTTCTATCAGCATACTCTTCTGATTTCGTTTTATAAAACGGAAATTTATGTCACGTATAATTTTAAAACCACCCTTCTAAATATTCTAAGCAGTTCCATCGTGTGAGATAGCAACTTATTGTCAAAAGCTCATGATTAAAATATCATCCATAAATTATTGTTCTATGAATTTACGTTCATCTACATCTACGTTCTACGTATTTTTTTTCGTCGTCAATCTAAATTCCACAACTTTCCACTATGTTCTACAGTCTTATGCGTATTTGCTGCAACAGAGAAGTGTGTAGTGTCTCTTAACGGCTATAAATTATGATTGGGTTTATAAAATAAGTTATTCTCTACTATTTTCAAACTCGGCTATACGTGCAAATTGAAACAAGAGTCCTGTGTTAAAACTATTTAAGACAGCCAAAAATTGTCTTCTCTGTTTCAGCTAAACGCTGGGGTCGTAGGCCCAGATACAAGTGAATCGAATAAATAATAACAAATTTTCTTCGGACGCGAGCAGCGGTGGCATGGTTTCACCACAAAATTTCCTCACGTTCGTCCACGTTATTGCCGCTAAACAAACATAATCTCGTTATAATGTCTTCTCGGGCAATCTAGGTATGGCTCGGTCCGGTCTGATTTGTGATGAGATTTCGAATTGACTGGTAAATATCACGTATGGATGCGGTTTCCAGCAGCTTCACGGATCGGTCCGGTAATTCGAGCTATTATTCCATTTTATCAGTTTGTTTGTTCTTGCTTCGTACTTCGGTTACGCTGTCTCTCTTTATGTGATGCAAGGTCGACATGTAATGAAAAAAATAAGTAAGGACCTGGATAGTATTATCAAGGAAGCACTAGATAGTGTTACAGTTAGGTACATATAAGGTAGGAAAGATGACAGAATTACTAAAAATAAACAAGGATTTAATAAAAACATGTATTTTTGATAGTATATTATGTTACTAGGAGTAGAAGGCAAATATTATGTGATGAACGTAACAGTTTGCAATCTAACCGTTTCATTTACTATGTCTACTAATTAATATTTTTAAATTATAATTTAAATTATCACATTAAGTTCAAAGTTAGTAATTATATCACTACTAGCTGTTTTTGTGTAAAGACTGACACAGTTCTGTCATTAATGGATACATTACCAGTCATACGGTTGTCAGGTTCTTTTCTTAGAACTGTATCATTATTGGCAGACAAATCTTGAGTCAAAATATTTTCAGCGCTATTTCTAATTTCACTTGAAGTACTGCGGTCATTATGTCTTAAAGGGTTTGGCATTTTAATCGCCATCTGTTTCTTGTTGCTCACAGATTCTTCAATACATCCTTCGGCAATGCTGATCGATTTCCATCCACCATGTCGTTTTAATGTTGTAATATCTCCACCGGTGTCAACTCAAATAGTTGTCGAGATCCTTCTAATGCTATGGCCGTATATTCATGTGGATTTGGCAAATTTAAAACCAGCACAATATCTTTTGAGCCATTTGAAATTTTATATATGCCCATTCCAACACGATGACAATGACCATGATGGTATCTAATGAAAACCCTATAAAAAGTTGTCTTTTGGTCGAAGACATATATATTCAAATACAAATTTCCAATTATAGTAAATGAACGATGTTTTTTATTTTTAGTGTTAGGAATATTTACTAAGATTAAGTCTTCTAAATCTTATATATCATTAACTTTTAATTGAACTAGTTCATGGCATCTACATGCTCCTGTGACAAAATATTGTACATAATTTTTATAAAAATAACTGGTTCAATACATATTTTTAGACGTATGTACCTTTTTGCTAAAATTTGTCATCAGATGCCTTACTGAGAAATTTTGCTCATAATAATGAACTATTCAGTTTTCGTGACAAAAATATACTATAATCACATTTTCGAAGTAAACAGTTGCATATTTTTTGTAACAACTAAGACCAAATGTCAAATTTATCACTGACAGTTTGTGGAAACTTAAATCTACATGACTTTAATATTCGTTATTATGGATATGTATATGTTTTTCCTAGTAAAACAATGAAAATAATTGGTAGTAGTAAAACAATTGACCTCCTCTGCTTCACGTATTGCCTTATATAATCTATACGATTACCATACGCTTGAAGAAAAAATTCTTTACCTATATCACACAAGAGACAAAAGATTAAATTTTTTTGCACTTATAAAGGGTGGTCCAACCATAATGCACGATGTTAATTATGAGTCATACCGTAACGTCAAGTTTTTTGCCCACCTCAAATTGACATTTCTTTGTGTCAGTGTTTGACAAGTTCAACCATGGAGAGGTACACAATTGAGCAGTGCGTTAAGATTGTTGAAGCCTTTTACGAAAATGGTTTTCAAATAAAAATGCATTTCGTGCACTTCGTGAGTTTTTTGGTTAGCATAATCGACCAAATGTGTCCACAATCGGGAGTATTGTGCGCAAATTTCAGCAAACCGGGTCTGTAGGAAATGTGAAAACACCTGTGCATGCTCGCCCAGTTCGTTCTGCGGAAAACATTGCTGTTGTTTGCGATAGTTTGGCAGAAGAACCTCGACTCGTCGTCGTGCCCAACAATTGAACATCTCACGAACACCACTGATGTGAATTTTGAATAAAGATTTGAATTTACACGCTTACAAGGTTCAACTGACTCAAGAGCTGAAGCCTACTCACCATTTCAAGCGTCGTCAATACGCCGAATGGTTGGAGGAACAGACAGAAGTGAATGGTGACTTTAAAAAGAAAATCATCTTCAGCGACGAGGCACACTTTCACCTCAGTGGATTCGTTAACAAGCAGAATTGCCGCATTTGGGCAAATGAGAATCCACGAGTGATTGTTGAAAAGCCGATGCATCCACAAAGAGTGACTGTTTGGTGCGGTTTATGGGCTGGCGGCGTCGCCAGGCCGTACGTCTTCGAAAATGAGGTCGGCCAAGCAGTTACCGTGAATGGTGTTCGCTATCGCAAGATGATAACGGACTTATTGTGGCCAGAAATTGAGGATATGGACCTGGATGATATGTGGTTCCAACAGGATGGCGCCACTTGCCACACAGCCAACGAAACAATGGCTCATTTGCGCGAGAAATTCAATGGCCGTGTTATCTCACATCGTGGCGATGTTAATTGGCCGCCACGATCATGTGATTTGACACCGTTGGACTTCTTCCTTTAAGGATATTTAAAAGAAAAACTGTACGTTAATAAGCCAAGAATAATTCAAGAGCTAAAGGATGAGATAATTCGGCACATTAACGACATTGAACCTCGATTATGTCTCAGAGTCATTGAAAATATGGACCATCGGATAGAGGTATGCCATCGAAGCCGTGGCGAGCATTTGGCCGATATTTTGTTTCACATATAATTGCCATAGATCCTTCCATCATAATAAAAAATATTAAAATAATTCTCTGAAAACTTTTTGTTTTATTTACAATTAACATCGTGCATTTTGGTTGGACCACCCTTAACTACATGAAGAAACGATTGATATGCACTGTTATGATTTGTCAGATGGTAACTACTTTCAGGTCATACAAAACTTTCTCAGCGTTGGCAACCTATAATTGTATCGATAATGATCTGGCAGTGGTAAATTCTTAAAACAAATTCTTTACATCTTTACCAGTTTCAGAGTTTTAGATTTCTCTTATTATGGAGACCATTTATTGAGCACGTACGTTCTCTAACTTGTGTGAAGTCGATCTTTGGTGAGGAATCGGATCTGGGCTGAAGAGAACCTTCATTATATGATTAAGGGACATCACCAACAACAATTTTCTATAAATATATGGGTAAGGATAACAATTGTTGAGTTATTAGTTCTTTTGTTGTAAATTTTCTTCAAAATGATTTGCTTTTTCTTCTGGGGGTATTTTTCGATATCTATCAAGAATTTTATCTTAAAAACTGTTTAGATCTCCATTAAGTAGATAAGCGGTGGACGATCAACGTCTTGGTCGCCAGACCAAACCTAAATCCATTTAACTTAGTTAACGGTTGTTAGTTTTTCCATAAAATTTTGGCTTTTATTGCTTCTACAGTTCACCTAAAACTTATAGAAAGTTTGATGACTTGTAGTAAAACCGTAAATAGGGTTATCACATCTAGTTCTAGAACATTCCATTAGAAAAAGTGTTATAAGATTCAAGATTCTGGAGTTGTGTGAAGGGTAGTTTAAAGAGTTACAGTTAAATTGGGTCTCTTGTACTTCGTCCAGTTAGGAAATCAACGCCTCCAGTAAACTTATTAGAGAAAAAAAGGTGATGATGATGTTGCTAAGGCTTTCAGCATAGAGTGTCTTATTGACGAAATGCGTTCACAGAGTCAATAAAATACTGTCTTGTCTTCGCAACCTTTACAAAAAAATATTTCACACTTGTTCATGTAATAGAGGTGTTTCTTTAGTGAACAGTACCCAGTTTGAATACTAGTGACCAGGCGAAGGTTTGTCCTAGACATAGACAGGTATCTTTGACTTTACCTTTGGGTGTTCTAGGAACTTCTTGGCGAATTGATAGCTATTTATTTCATCTCATAGGCTAATAACCTGATTTATAAAACAAGTTACCTACTTTGATTAGAGTAATAACAAACATACCTAATAGAAATTGAAAGCTTGTGGTTGTGGCATCTATGAAACAGATATTTATTAGGCATTAAAAATTTTTGTCTCATTACGCCATAGCATTTTCGTTCCTCTTGTAGGTGCCCACCGGAACGAATAGGACTTTCATCAGATATCCCCAGCGCTACATTATTCCAAATGTACTTAAATTGATATTTCTAATCATTGTCAGCGCCGTTGAAATCTTTGTCAAAATGTTTATATTATTCATATCAGAAATAATAAATAACTCTGGTCGAATCATTCAATTAAACAAATTATCTTAGACCGAAACTCGTACCTACAACCGCCTAATATCCTAGATAAAAAACAAACCAAGGAATCCATTATCTCCTAAATACAAACACATCAATATTTCATCTTAATCTCGGGTGTCATAAGCTGGCATAATTTTTAAATAAAGCTAACGCGTAAACCGAAGAGGCCTCTCTGCCCGGACCTAATAAGATAGCAGGCCATGTACCAAAATAATGGATTAATACAGTAGCCCAGGTCGGAATTTATTATTTTTTGTGCTACCGGCGATCCTGAATTAATGATACCACGAACGGGAGCCGGGAGATGGACCCGTAATGGTAAATTAGAAAGTTGACGTTCTTAAATGATATAATATTAATCCGGTGGTCGGAGTACGGCACTAATACGCATTCTTTTGTTTGTGACGCTCCATTCGATTGTTTTATTTAATTTCCTGACATCGGCTTATCTGTGGGTCGGTTTAGGACAACGCAACATTGAGATGGACTAATGGGCGTATAAAAGGTGATTCAGATTTAAATTGATGTAAGGCATGCGCGTTTTGGAATAGTACTACGAATATGCTTGATATACAGGATGTCCCAATATAGAAGGCCATACCACTAACCACATATTCTTTGTACAAAAATAATGCGACTTTCCTTATGCCATTTTTTATTTGGGCGTCGCTGTTTCAATATACAGAGTGTTAAAGTTACATATAAAAAAATATATTTTTTAATAATCCCATTGTTTTGTAAGATACATTCTTGAAATTTTGCACGTACTTTTATCTTATTTCGGTATACTTATCATGTAATATTGGTGAAAAAAATCGAAGGGCGAATGGAGGTAACTGAGGGATGCAGTACCCTTTATCCCCTCCAATTATTATCTAAGTACGCCTATGCAGCTTTTCTTGAAATATCAAACGTAGAATTTTCTTCTGATCATTTTACCGCTTTTGTAATTTTCTGTTTAATTGTTCCGTTTTTGGAGATAGACAGCAATTTGTAGTGCCCATAAATCTATCATTCACTATCATTTTCAAGTGAAATTGAAATTTTGTGGATATGCTTACTATTACAATACCTTGACAACTTAGCAAATCGTAATACTTACTGAATGAATATTTGCTAATTAAAGCAAAAGGAGAATATCTTTCAAAAGATAATGTTATCGCTACTTAAAAGGGCACGTACATGTGTTAATAAGGAGGGTGCGCAAGTAGAACGTTTGTTAAATTAGTAGTAATTAATTATTTATTTTATTTAATGTTATTTAGGTAAAAAGTTATTATGTTGATCGTTCATTATTATTATTACTAAATAAGACTATTATTTTTCGGTTGATAAGAAAACTGTATTACAGATTTCAATGCCACATTATTTTTTGAATTCTTAAGTATTCCTCATTTTATAAAATATAAAATTATCCCTTCTGTTTCAATTAGCAATTATCCATTCAGTAAGTATTACGATTTGCTAAGTTGCCAAGGTATTATAATAATAGGTAGATCCACAAAATTTCAGTTTCACTTGAAAATGATAGTGAATGATAGATTTATGGACACTACAAATTGCCGTTTTTCTTCAAAACGGAGCATTTAAACAAAAAATTACAAAAGAGATAAAATGATCAGAAGAAAATTCTACGTTTGATAATTCAAGAAAAAGCTGCATAGGCGTACTTAGAAATAATTTGATAAAGGGTACTGCATCCCTCAGTTACCTCCATTCGTCCTTCGATTTTTTTCACCAAAATTACATAATAAGTATGTCGGAATAAGATAAAAGTAGGTGCAAAATTTCAAGTGTGTATTTTACAAAACAATGGGATTATTAACAACAATGGTTTTTAAAAAATGTAACTTTAACACCCTGTATATTAAAACAGGAACGCCCAAATAAAAAATGGCATAAGGAAAGTCGCATTATTTTTGTCCAAAGAATATGTGGTTAATGGTATGGCCTTCTATTTTGGAACACCCTGTATACGGTGTTCAGAAACTAGTGGTCAGAAATACGATAGGTCACACAGAAAAATATCTAAACCTTATTTTTTTTAAGTATGTAACTCTAATTTAAATTTTTACCTACTATTTGTGCATACAAATATTAATATTACAATTAATATTTCCAGAAAACTGCATGGGAAGAGAAGAATCCTCTTTTTGCGATAATGGTCTGATTTGCCACGTTTTTAAGTATGCAGTTTTATTATTACTATTACAAAACAAAATGGGCAAAGGAAAATTCTTTTAGCCCATGTTTAAAGATAAGAAAATACACATCGAATAAGTTGTACTAGTGATAAATATACCTGAGACTTAATTAATTTTATATATTATTACATTTGTTTTTTTAATGTTTTTATTTAACATCTTTTATATTCTTAATTTTGCCTGGGCGCCAATTCTCAGAGCATGATTCAATACACTCGAAATATGATTCCCTTTATTAATTTTGGATTGATAACGTTTCATTTATTTAATATTTGTTTTTTAAGAATGACTCAGTAAAGTTAATGTTTTTTTTTAAATTTTGTTATTATTTAAATAAATATAAAGATTATAAAAAATATATAAATTATATCCAATAAGTTTCAATTTTGTTTAACAATTGTACAATTTTTTTTTTAGTTTTCTAATAATTTAATTAAACTATCTAACCTATCTACCCTCTTCTATGTTTATAATTACTTCCAACTGTCTACTATGTTTTTATAGTCTCTTTCATTTATATACAATTAATGTTTAATTAGATATTACCTCTACGTTCATTAATTATTAGAGTCCGCACTATAGATCAGTCAGTGTCAATTTATCTTGATAGTTTAAACTGTCACCTCCTTGCTTTCTCTTATTGTATTTCTAGCTGGGCGTCTTTGTTTCATTATCCACTACTATATTGATTCTTCCTTTCTATCTCCTTTTATGGCATCAATTCTATATTTTCTTTATGTTATAATTTTCCTTTATAATTATTTTCCTCTCTTTATATTCTTTATAATTTCTTTATGTGCTACTATTTATGAATTAATTTTAAATTAAATGTATCTAATTCTTTTTATATTCACATACCTACTATAATTTTCTATTTTGTACATTTTCTTTTGACCAATCATATCATTTTCTTCATTGAATTTTATATAACCATAATTTGAGAATATTTTTTTTCTAAATTTATAATTATTCAAATAAATTATCCTCTGTGAATTTTGTTTTCATTTCAAATCATTATTTAATTTAATTAGTGGAACTCATATTTATTAAGATCAAATCCTTTTTCTTATTTTTTTTATATATTACTATAATTTTTCTATACAATTGAAACCATCTATTACGTACTTTAATTTGCTAATTTAATTTCCGTATTTCTGTAATATATACAGTGTGGAAGAATAAATTCATTATTTCTAAAACAACGAAGTTTCATGAAATTTCCTCGGACACATCGATTTTGCTTTTTAAAAAGACTTTTTTTTCTATACCATATTTCTGACGTTCATTTGTTTTTGCGTGATGACGTCATCGGATATTTTTTTAAATAGAACTATATTTTTTCATCGGATTCTTGTAGAGCTTAACTTGCTGAATTCTAAAATGTATATTTTCTACACTTTATTCCTTCAACTTTCCGAGAAAAAAAATAATAACCAATCTAATAAAATCGGCTTGAAAAATATGTGAATATTCCCATTTGTGTCTGTGATGGGCTAGTTGAGAGTAAAATGGATATAGTGAATTCATCGGCAGTATCACAAAGTAAGGACGCTTTATTTTTAAAACAATTTAACAATAAGCAACTAATTAATTAATTAATAATTAAATTTTGGTTGCCTCAATTATATTTGACCATCTAATTAATTATTTTGTTTTATTAGATTGCATGTTAGAATATTACATCTTTTGATAGCAAACAACAAATTAAATCAAGTCACCTCAGAAACTGTTTCTGGCAGCTAAACAAAATCTAATCAGAATTGACATCTGTCAACTGGAGCGTTTATTTGATTGTAACAAATCGTTAGCGATTATTTTTTTCTCGGAAAGTTGAAGGAATAAAGTGTTGAAATTATACATTTTTGAATTCAGCAAGTTAAGCTCTACAAGAATCCGTTGAAAAAAAATTGGTGTTCTATTTAAAAAAAATATCCGATGACGTCATCACGCGAAAACAAATGAACGTCGGAAATGCGTTGGTATAGAAAAAAGAGTTTTTTTAAAAAGCAAAATCGACGTGAAATTTAATGAAACTTCGTTGTTTTAGAAATAATGAATTTATTCCATACTTTTCTTCCACACTGTATATTAGTTCTCTTTGAACCAGCTGTTCAATCTGCTTTTGAAGGACTGTACAGATGGAGCAGTCCCTACACTTTCCGGCAAACTATTCCAAATCGCACCAAGTAAACTTATTATAGCTACAACCTGTAAGGTAAACAAGTAATATAGGTACACATTTATTTTAGAGGTCATTCTGTTTTACCTTAACAAGAAGATATTCATTATCTGTAGCAGTTTGTGTGTTATCACACCTTCGTGGATAAAAATTTTGGACTCTTTGGTCTGTAACTGCTGTATGCGTGACTAATTTTTAAATACCGTTTTTTATGCTTATTTTTCCACGAAATTGTCTAGGACAAACGCCATTTCGATTAAAATAATACATTATTTCTTTACACGTATTTGGAAAAATTATGCAATTTCCCCATTACACTTTATAAGATCTATTTTTTGTTTTATACGGATTGAGGTGTTTTTAGAACACGTTATGTATTTCTTTCCTGTGCCTGTAAATTTCTCTGTTCATGACCCCCTTGGCATTCACATCTATATCTCACACGAAAATTCACTTCTTACCAAAAATCAAAGGTCTCAGCCGATAATATACATATCGAACGGTAAGAAATCGCGAAGAGTGGCCCACGTTCTGCATTTGGTGGTGAACTGGAGTGTGAATTTGGTCGTCACAAAGTGTGGAGAAATTGGCTTCGGATTGTAGATATGTTTTAGTATGTAAATTCGGCACGCAAGGAGCCGGATCGGTCCCAGACCATGAATAGCAATTGAAGTGTTCATTCGTCTCCATCACAGCCGACACTTGACTGCAAATTTGCCCGCTCTATTGTTCCGCAATTAGGTTTCCCGACAAAAAAGCGACGTCGAGGAGGTAAATCGTTCCAGAGACGTGCATTGCTGTTGCATCTGTTCAGATAATGAACTCGTGAAGTTAACCTCACTTTTGTAAACCAATTGATAAGTAATTAGTAAATTAATTGTAAGTATGTATAAGACAAACATAGAGATATTTTGGAGGCTAACTTACCGAGGTTTTAAACTGATTGTCATGACAATGAAATTATTAGCCCCTAAACAAACTTTAGGTTACCAAATACCTTAACTGAAAAAAATTTTTCTGAGTATTTTTTTATTTAAGTATTTTTAAAAAAGTTATAACATTACTACATACATATTGGGACCTTGTATAAATACTTATTTCTATATAGAATGTTTCAAAATTTTATGACCTGCATTTCAATACATCTTCTATAGCCACTTTAGATTCTTAAGGTCGATATACTATGACTATTTATTGTATAGAAATGGATGTAACATTTCTCTGTTCAATACACCGTAAAAAATTTGGAGATAAATGAAGATTACTTGTTATACGTAGAATACTAATTGATGAGTTGTCAATGACAGCATCTATTATATCTTCTTCATTCACTTCAGTAGGAAGAATGGCCTTATTTTGAAGCGGAGTACCTTCTTGAAGTTTAAGTTTACGAAATGATGTACTAAAGACTGTGTGGACAGGTTGATGTTTATTTGAGTATCTTCTTAGGCATTCTCGGGCTGCTTGTCTGATATTCCCATTGGAATATCCATGTACAATGACACAAATAATAATTATTGTTATAGCTGCCATCATTTTTATTTAATAGGCTAATGATTGAAAATCATATTTTCTAAAATAGACCAGGGTCGATAATTTTTGAAACAAAAAAAAAAAAAATAGTAGGATGAAACCTATTGGAAAAGGAACAGAATACAACAAAAATGAAAGGAAAAATAATTTACGGGCGATCCGAGGTCGGGAAGTGGAAGGACGTGAGTTTTTAAGGGTAAAAAACGATTTACCTCGACTTCTGGCAAAACTACAAGACCTATGGAAAAAAGTTAAATAGCAAAGTTGTAGGTAATAAAAAAATCTACAACTTTTATATTTATACTTTTTTCACGTAACCTCAAAATTTATGTAAAAAATTTAAAGTTTTTGGTTTTTTATCTTCTACAAAAAATATTTTTTTTTCACGATATTTGGTGAAAACTTACCTTTTTATGTCTCAAATACACTGCAATTTTTTTGATTTAAAATATTTATTTTTTTACCTTATTTTGACTTAATATCGAAAAAGCACCCTAATTTTCAATCGAAAATTCTCACGTCAAAATATCTGCTTTTTTAAAAAAGTCGGTGGGCTTTTTGTTCGTTGAAATCTCTACTTTCTGATGGTGTAAAAAAATATTCATTATTTGGTAAACGTTTTCAGAAAATGCAAAAAAACGAAAAAATATTGTAGATGTTATTAAATTAACTTATTTAGTTGTTGATTATAGTAGTATATTTCGACTTGCAATTTTTTTGTTTATCAGTGCAATATGGAATCTTATGTTTTTCGGGTAATTAAAGTATACATTTTAATAAATCGCTCAAAATTGTACATAATGATAAAAAAAAATTCGGATTCGAGTTTGTCGCATCGTTTCTTTGTTTTTTTCTGAGAACATTTACCATAGTAATGTATATTTTTTTACACCATAAGATAGTAGAGATTCCAACAAACAAAAAGTCAACCGGCTTTTTCAAAAAAGCAGATATTTTGACGTGAGAATTTTCGATTGAAAATTAGGGTGCTTTTTCGATATTAAGTCAAAATAAGGTGAAAAAATGTATATTTTAAATCAAAAAAATTACAGTGTATTTAGGACATAAAAAGGTAAGTTTTCACCAAATATCGTGAAATAAAATTATTTTTTATAAAAGACAAAAATAAAAAACCAAACACTTAGTTATTTGAATTTTTCACATAAATTTTGAGGTTATGTGAAAAAAGTGTAAATATAAAAGTTGAATATCTTTTTATTACCTACAACTTGGCTATTTAATTTTTTTCCATAGGACTTGTAGTTTTGCCGGAGATCAAGATAAACCGTTTTTTACCCTTAAATACTCACCCCCTTCCACTTCCCGACCTCAGATCGCCCGTAAATTGTTTTTCCTCTCATTTTTGTTGCATTCTCTTCCTTTTTCAATGGGTTTCACCCTACTATTATTTTTTTTACTTTTTACTATTTTCAAAGGCTTCAGAACTGGTCTAAAATGCTTGTAACTTCTAAATAAAAATGAATTAGATCTATGTCCATACAGCCTGTAAAATACTCTATATATTGAAAATTACAAATCTATAGTTATTCTTTGTAATTTTGGAAAATTGAAGAAATTATTTACAATATTCTCTGTTTCCATGCCAAATCATATATTTCGTTTTCATAACATGATTCTATTTCTGGTCGATCTGCATCAACTAACCTTATAAGTGTCACATAATTTATGGCAGATACTATGGACAAGGGTGATAAAACTGAAGTCATATACGGATCTATCTAAAATGTTTAATAGGCTTTGATCATACTCATTTGTTACATAAATTATCCTACATTGAATGTGCGTTGGATTTTCATAAGTTTTTTAGTGCATATTTAAGCAATAGACCTCAAAATGTTCACGCATCGCACTTGTAAATCAATTCACATATTAGTGACAGCAGGGGTTCCACAGGGATCTGTACTTGGTCCCAGTTATTTATAATATATATGAATAATATTTAATAGTATTGAAACACATGCCTTATTATATGCTGATGATCTTGAACTTTTTGCATCTGTTGATTGTATTCAAGACTTACTATTTACAGCAAGATTTGTTAAAAATGAGCCCTTTCCTCAAAGTTGCAGTTAAATTTATCCAACTGTAACGTTATGAATTTTACTAAAAAAATTCATCATATTTAATATAACTATATAGTGGATAATATTTCATTAATGATCAAGGCGTCATTTTTTATATAGAATTACTAGGTGGTCCGGCAAACGTTGTTTTGCCATATGAATTATTTCTAGTAGATATTTTGGCAGTTAAATAAAAAATAACTAACTTATTGTAAGTGTGTGGAGACGTGGTATATGACTAAAAGAGGAATGGAGCACTGTGAATGATGACGGCCTATAAGAATAAGAAAACACGAAACATTCATTTTTTGAATTATTTCGCGTGCCTGCAATTTTACTTGTTTGACGGTCCAAATTAGTCCTTTTACGTCTTGTTGGCATTGTTCACTGTACAAAAAAATAGCCATATAGTAAAATAACAGCCGTTGTTGGCGGGAGCTAGTGACACGTGTTGCGTACTTTTGAGGTTATGTAGATCACTTAATTAACTAATAATGAGAACTACACTTGAAAATTGATAATTTTATTAATTATTGATAAAATAGGAAATAAATAATTATGGCCCAGCAAATTAATAATAAATTTACTTGAGAATTACACTTATAAGGTAAAATAATAATTGTAAACGTCACTACTACGCTCGATTCATACACAATAATAATGGTCGAAAACTGTGTAGGGAGTGAGAGAAGGCTTATTGTGTGAGAGAGACAGGAAACCGGCTTCGTTCTCATCCCTACTCCGTACTTTTTACTGGGTGAGAAGTGACACCGGTAGATGCTTGGCGGGGATAACTGATCTAGTGATAATCGATCAGTTATCGACCAGGGTTAAAAATGAATAAATTACTAAAATGGTTATTAAAAAATAGGGGTTTGCCATAGAAGGATGAAAATTAAGGATTTTATGTATTTTTAATGCCACATCATAAAAAAATAAAAATAAAAATTTTGTCCAAAAAATAAAAAAAAATTATTTGGGGTGGACCACCCTTATCACTTAGGGGTTTTTGAAAAAAAAGATTACGACCGATTCTCAGACCTACCGAATATACATATAAAATTTCATAAAAACCGGTCAAGCCGTTTCCGAGGAGTATGGCGTCTAAAACTGTGACACGAGAATTTTATATATTAGATATTTTGTCCTGCATATTGAGCAGGTAATGCCTACTCTCTACAAAACTTTAAGTTTTATTTAAAAAAATTCAGCCACTTTACAGAGGTGTCTACCCTTAATTTATCTTTTAACTCATTTGTCAGACCAAAATTGAAATATGGTAGTATTATTTGAGATCCTCAGTATGAGATTCATATAAACAATTTGGAAAAGAGTCAGAGAAAATACATTCAATATTTTAGTTTCAGACTTGATGGTACTTATCCACCTCGCGGGATTATGCTCTTAGAGCTATTAAGTAAGTAGATTTAACTTAAAAGATAACCACATATCGCTCTTACTTTTCAGTATTATTTTTATATAGGTAAACTGTTGTTTGATTCTCCAAATATTTTGAGTAATATTCATTTCAATATCCTCTCTATTCAAACTCGTGCATGCACTTTTTTATTTGCTAACTGCAAGAACTAACGTGCTTAAATAGTCTTGTATTTGTAGAATGTGCACTAAGTATCTGAGTTATCAAGCATGCTTTGACATTTTTAGCTGTTCCACTGCTACTATAAAGCAATGCATATTAGAGTAAGTTTACAATATATTGGCATTATGTTATTTTTATTTCTTTTTAATTAATTTTTATTATTTATATTTGTTTTTTTAAGATTATATTTAAATTTAAATACTTATTATTTGTGTTATTCTATATTACTTTTACATGTATGTTTTATAATTCTTTTGTCTTATTTTTGTAAAATGTACGTACTTATGTTAATTGTAATGTTATATTTGTTTCTGCCCTGTAATTGGATTTCTATCTGGGCAGCAGTATTTTGTGTTGTGTAAAGTGATATAGAACTTTATATCGTTTTAGTTTTTATGTAATATTTTGTAAATAAGGAGTTTAACAAATATTTATAATTTTAACAACTTTTCTTATTTAGTTTAGAAAATTAATAATTATTTAGATGCCAAAAATATGGCACAAAGTCACAGAAATTGATTCCAGAAGAACAAAGGATTTTGATGAGAGTTGCACTTCTCTATATACATTATTCAGTGGTACTATCTGCTGGTAATTGTTGGACACATATTTTACGACATCCTGTATAAAAATATACAGAATTTAATGACCCTCTTACTTGAAATTAAGTTATTTGTGAGGTGAAGTAAATTATATTTATCTTGTCCCAATAAAACAAGTTCCTCACCATTCGTTAGCACCAGCCCAGAATTAGTGTGGTTCACTTATCTGAAATTGTAACGCATGAATAAAGATGAATTAGCTTTATTGATTCCCCTGTTATCGCCCCATTCGGGGCCATAAAAATTAAAGACCGTTTCGGAAATAGCTGTTCGACTTTTTATTGATAGTTAAATGTATTGCGTATTTAAATAAAACACTCACTTTAAACCTTATAACTACCAATAAATTTCAACGGCCACGGCACCAACATCAAGACAAATTTAGGTCCGTAAAAGCTATCTCATTTAAAAAACAGACAATCAACAAAATGCATGTATTGATAAGTAACAATGATCCATCACGTTGTTAATTTGGACAGAGAGAGGGATGGGTGGCTCGCCACACCGAGAGAACAGTTTTTTTATTAAACATTAACGTTTTTTTTGTATAATATAGGGTCGAATACATCGAATTTCTGAGAAAATTGAGAAATATGTATTCAGATCATTCTTCCACTTGGATATACGGGGGATTGGATATTATACCTAAGTATAATCTCAAAACTCATTTCAGTTTGCATGGGATTGACCCAAAGCCACAAAATTCGAGGTATACAATCTTCTGAAATCACATATATCTAAAATCCTTAAAGGTCGCCGTATTTCTCGCCGTAGAATGATCAATGATCAATGTTGTAATGTAGGTACAAAAATCTCGAAATATAAAACACGTAGAGCAGAAGTTATATCAAAAATAAAATTATTTATTTATCTAATTAAAATATCCAATGGGATAAAACACATTAACAGGATAAGTTTCAAAAAAGAACAATAAAAATAACAGCGAAAGATAATATACCTCCGTAAGTTAACAGAAACATAACAAACTAAAATACTCCTATTTTTTTTAAATTTTGTGTAAAAAGAAAATCTAATAAAGCATACAAAAGAATTAAAATCGTGTATATAGGGTACATTACAAACATATGCTATGTATAGTAAAATAAACTAGGAATTGCAGATATTACAAACAGAAATTCAGTAGTTAAAAACTTTTTTATGACTGTAATAATTGTACAGACAAACAGATCTAATTGAAACTCTATGAGTGTGTGTCTATTTATAATGTGGTATATAGGAGATTGCTTATACATGTTAGTTTTATAGTTCTTAATGTAGAATAGTCCACTATTTCTGTTATTAATTCTAGGCACACGAAAATCTATTAAATGCAATAGAGACGAACAATTAACTTTATTGTGGAGAATTTTAAATAGAAACAGTAGAGCTGTCATATTCCTCCTATTTTCTAAACTGCTCATGCTAAAACCTCTCTAAGAAATAATTGCAAGCTGTGCCTCTCAATGGATTATTTGCTAAACTTTATACTACTTAGCCTTCAAGACACATAAAGCTCGATACGCAAAAGAATTGCGGAAGAGTAAGATAAAAGCGTATGATAAATTTATTGCCTCCAGTAACAACAACAGTCAGGCAATGTGGAAAATTATTAACAGTATGAAACCTAAATCCTGTCAAGCTCACAATGAAATAACATCTAATGATTTTAATATATATTTTGTCAACGTAGCTTCCAATATAATTAAGGAACTTCCTGCAAGTGGTACTGTATATACTGATTATATTAACAATGTTACTACTCCTGACGTTTTTAATTTCTAAACGGTTACTGCTGATATGATACTCTCTTTAATAAACAACCTTCGGAACACCAAAAGTATAGATGTGTACGATATGAACACACTTATATTACAAACAATCAAACATGTCATAAGTTTACCATTGGCCATTCTAATAAACACCTGTATATCATTAAATGTATTTCCTAGTTGCCTAAAAATTTCTAAGGTCGTTCCAATTTACAAAAAGGGCAATGCAAAGGACCCCTCCAATTATAGGCCAATTTCAATAATTCCATTCATTGCAAACATTTTTGAAAATGTTCTGAAAATCCAAATAATAGATTATTTTGAAACTCAACATCTTTTTAACTCCAACCAATATGGATTCAGAAGTAATCGCTCCACTACACTGGCCATAGAAAACTTGATACGTGAAATAAACCTAGGTTTCGAACAAAAGAATTTTGTCTGTTCGCAGTTTCTAGATCTTACCAAGGCCTTTGACTGCGTATCACATCTAATTCTTATAAACAAACTGCGTTTTTATGGCTTCAAGACAGAGAGTATTTCTTTATTACATTCATATCTGAGTAACAGGCAGCAATATGTAGTTCAGGATAATATTTCATCAAATCGCCTAACTATTGATGCTGGTGTCCCTCAGGGACTGGGTACTGGGACCACTTCTTTTCTTAATTTATGTTAATGATTTTCCCCTCTCAGTTGATAACTCGTTACTAACTATACAGTTTGCTGATGATACTAGTCTCACTGGCCGTGACATGATACTTGCAGATTTACTTGAAAGGAAAACGAGAAATGGCACTAACTATTGGGGTATTAAATATTACAATGCATTACCAGAGCACATCAAAGCTTTGAATATTAATTCGTTTAAATATAAAGTTAAGCAGTTTCTTTTGAGTAAAGCGTTTTATAGCAATGATGAATAACTTGGTAGTAATTTGTCAGCAATATAAACTTTATAAAGGCCTTTTATATCTGTTTTAATATCTATATCTGTGTTTTAATATTAATTTGTAATTTATATTCTCTTTTTTAATTTTTTAGATACATTTTTATTTAATTGTTTTGCTATTCTAATTGTTCTTATTACCTTATCTGTGTTGTTATACGTATATTTTAGTTATTGTATTTTAACATATTTACGACTATAATATTTCTGTTAAGCAATTTTTATTTTGCTATTTGACTTCTGTAAATACTTTGTATATGTAACACCAATAAATTACTACTACTACTACTACTACTCAGTTCTTAATGTCTAAAATTATTTGTATTTGTAGAAAACAGAAAAGAAGTAGATTTTTTTTTCAGTAGTGGGGTTCTTTTCGAGGAAACTGCCAAAATGGCATGGATTTATTTCAAAACGTTTGTCTTCTACTAATTTAGGTACTAACTTTAACCCATTATATTTTGAAGGCTTTCGAACAGGGAGTACAAGTGGATGAGATATTCATTGATTTTCGCAAGGCTTTTGATAAGGTTGACCATGACGTATTAAAAAAATAAGCTTTTCTGAACCTGTGATTCCGTCAATAATAACATATCTTCAAGAGCGGCAGTTTATTGTAAAATGCCGTGGTGTTTTCTCTGACGAATATAGATTTAATTCGGACGTTCCTCAAGGATCTAACTTGGGACCACTCGTATTCTTATTCTTTATACATGAATTAACAAATACAATACAAAATTCACATTGTTCGGTGATACCATAGGTATTGATAATAACTTTTTGATAGTAGAAAGTTTACATAACAAGATGCAAAACCACAATACCCAATAGTTTCAGAAACCTCATAATCCTAAAATCCCATAGCTCTTTAACCCGATAATACGTTGAAGTATATATAACGACACAATTTTTGGAAAGCGGAAATTATACATAGCAACTATCCAAAACCATGAAGTCCAAGATGTGTAAGCTTCAATACTTCGATAAACTCGAAACCGCATAATTTCATAAACAGAGCGTGAAAGCACAATCACATAGCTCTTGGAGAGCACAAAATGTAATGCAACATCCAGAGTTGGTTTCCAAATGCGGCTAGGAAATAGGACGAGAAAACGTGTTTATAAATAAAGCCCGTACCTGCAGGATTCGTATATATAGTTTCTTTCTTTAATAAACTATGAGCTTTTTATTAGTTTTCGCGTTGCGCCGTTTTTTTATATACTTTCCCGTTTCTCTTTTCAGCAACTAGCAGTAGGGTTCCATAAACTGGTTATGGTGGTTAGGTTTTATGGGTTTCACAAGCCTGCACTCTTCGAGTTTTGTGGCTTTAGGTAGCGGTCATCTGTGTTTTCTGCTTTCCGAAAATTAAATGGTTATAGAGGCTTTCACGTCCTGGTTATGACGTGGTGGAGTTCTGGAAGCCTACATAGCTCAGTGGTTTTGGATCACTACTATGTAATCTTTCCAGAAATTATTTAGTTATTGGGGCTAACAAGCTGTAATTATGAATTATGGAAAAATAAGTTTTGTTATATATTTTCTAGTGGCAGTTTTGCATATATTTTCATATAAGACCTTTTTGTTAAATATATTCTTAGAAAACGTATTATTATTATTTTAGATAAGATTTTGTTACAATTTACGTAATCATATTATTTTCACATAAAATAAATGTCTTAGATATGTTTTGTTCTTACTTTTAGATGATAGATGCTGATATATTCCCAATATTTGAAATCAGTATTTTTATTTTTGATAATATCCCATAAACTCTTTTCTCAGCTTGCCTTGTGGCTGCAGGCAGTTAAATTAAGGTATCCAGAACACGTAAGGCAGAGAGATAAGCGAATGCGCCAACAAGACAGGCCGTCGAACGCCACGGCGCGGGGGCGGGTAGGCCCACTGTCGTCGCCGACAATTAGGACACTTTAACACTAAAGGTGCATTGGAACGAACCAACCGGACATTCCTGGTTTTCAATTATAATTCGAAAGTATGGTAACGCATATTTCCGACGGTGTTGAAAACGGTCTTACATACGGTTTCGAAAACGTGGTAATAACTTGAGGTTGGTACACTAGATACAATAAATCAGAGTTGAACTTACATTTCAATAAAACTTTGCCAATGTGACTTTTGAATTGATATTTTGGAAAGTGATGGCTTAGGCGAGAAATCATGCAAAATTTGAAAAAGTCTTGTCTTTTGTAAGATTTTTCCCTTTCTAATACAGTCAAAAATCTTACAAAAGCTAATAATAAAGAATATATGGGCAGATATTGTGGGTGTAATTCAACGCTGGTTGGGGCTTTAGTCCACAGCGTAGTTAGTTTCACACAATATTGTTAATACCTAAAAATATATAAAAAACGATACATAAAGGGTAAAATTTTGTTATTAACTTAGTAGGTCGTTATGATGTTTAAATTCATTGACAGATTAATCAATTTTACATTGTCGACATTTAATTTCAAATAATTTTAATTTATTGGTATAATAATTTTTACAGTTAGGTTTGGCTCAACTTAATGGAGGCCACCTGATGAAGCAATCCTAAAAATGCAGAAATAGGTCAGATCTCATCTATTGTGGTTGAATTTTCGAGTTCCCACTGTCAAAGTGAAGTTAGATATTTATAGAGTGTTTTCATTAAACCAGGTTAGTAAATTTAGATAGATTAATTTCTTTAGATAATTATTGAATAGAGCTTTGTCTCTGCAATTGTTCATTAGCATACCTAGATGTTTGGTATCAGAGAACATACTGATTTTTTACTGTATTAGAAAGATATTTTAAGCTAATATAAATCAAATATCCTATAATTCCTATCAATGAAGTCATATGTATGTTCTCTGATACCAAACATCTAGGTATGCTAATGAACAATTCCACAGACAAAGCTCTATTCAGTAATTATCTAAAGAAATTAATAATATTAATATTATTAATACCTAAAAATATATAAAAAAGGTGAACATTATTCAAGTAGGTATTGTCATATTTAATTCATTGACAGGCTGTCACTTTTTGTTATTGTCGATATTTAACTTCAAATAATTTTAATTTTTATAATAATTTTTATAGTTAGATATTTGATTCAATTTATAATTCTAGTTCATATATATATATATATATATATATATATATATATATATATATATATATATATATATATATGCCAGCATTGATTTTGCATATTAAGGAGGTGAGAAGGAAGTAAGACTGAGAAGGTTAGTGTTTAGTTACAATTCATCAATGATAAATGTTTATACCGACTATAAAATTTGGCAATGTATTAGCTATATATCCGTCTTTTTTTCTGCTATTCATCCCCAAATCGAGCGGTATTATCGTCCTAACAGAAAACATATAATTTAGTACTTAACTTTTAGCCGACTGTTATTTCTAATGGAGTGCAGCTCGTTCCCGGCAATAAAAGAGGGATTAAGTAGCACTTACGCGGCATTGCCTCCCCCTAGACTTTGCATTGTGTTCTCCCACGTTTTACGTATATGATTAACAACCGACCGCCAAATACACTGCAGCTGATACGGCAAATATGGGAAATTTAACAGTAATTTGGCACAGACCGAATGGTGACGTGGTGGGACCAATTTACCACTCTCGGATGTTGTCTTTTAAATTTCAATTTCAAAAGGAACATTTAAAAAAGTGTGTAAAACGGTGGTGAAACAAACGTTATGCTTGTTCTAGTTTCAATTTTATACATGATAGAACCGTATTCGAGTTTAGATGTAACGAATGTACTTTCTTTTATATATTTTTAGGCACCTATTAACAATATTGGGTGAAACTAACTACTCTTCGGACTAAAGCCCCGACCAGCGTTGAATTACACCCACAATATCTACCTCTATATTTTTTATTATTAGCTTTTGTAACATTTTTTACATTATCTAAAATAAAAATTAATCTAGCTAAATTTACTAACCTGGCTTAATGTAAGAGATTTGATTTATATTAGCTTAAAATATATGGGTAGATATTGTGGGGGTAATTCAACGCTGGTAGGGGCTTTAGTCCGCAGAGTAGTTAGTTTCACACAATATTGTTAATACCTAAAAATATATAAAAAAACGGTTCCATAAAGGGTAACATTTTTTTTTGATTAATTAAGTATGTAATTGTCATGTTTAATTTAAAATTCATTGGCAAGTTAAAGTCACTTTTGACATTGTCGATATTTAATTTCAAATAATTTTAATTTATTGGCATAATAATTTTTATAGTTAGATATTTGACTCAACTTAAAGCAGGCCACCTGAACAAGCAATCCTAAAAATGCAGGAATAGGTCAGATCTCATCTATTGTGGTTGAATTTTCGAGTTCCCACAGTTTCAAAAGTGAACTTAGATATTTATAGAATGTTTTCATTAAACCAGGTTAGTAAATTTAGCTAGATTAAGTTTTATTTTAGATAATTATTAAATAGAGCTTTGTCTATGGAATTGTTTATTGGTATACCTAGATGTTTGGTATCAGAGAGCATACATATAACTTCATTGATAGGAATTGCAGGAGACTTGATTTATATTATTTTAAAATACCTTTCTAACACAGTAAAAAATGTAACGAATGTAGTAATAAAAGTCGAAGAGAATAAAATAAAATAAAGTATTTCAAATTGCATAAGATGAATCCCAAGTTTGTATAGGTCTGATGCAGGCTTCCATGTGCCTCAAGTATCTCAAGATTAATTAGAATGTCTATAAACTGTCACTATTTAGGCATGTAGCATTTGGGGGCAGTATAGTGAACATACCATTAGTATTAAATAAATGTCAAAAAAATTCATTTTCACAATCATTTGGATTGGAAGGTAGCAAACATCTTTAACAATGTCATTGGTAAACGTTACAAATAAAACAAGACTTAAGGTCGTAGTATTCTCACCGTAAAATGATCAAATTTGTGTTATTTTTAGGTACAGAAATCTCGAAAAATGAATCATATAGAACAAATAGAATATCAAAAATAAAATTCTTTGTGTTTTGTATATTCATTGTTGCTATTTAAATTTTCCTCAAGTGAAATAATAACTTTTAAAAAGCCACACACATCATTTGGCTAATCTAACTCCACATTTTAGCAATTATTTTCAGACACTTACAGAACTATGTAAGTTCATGTAACAATATTTACATCTATAGTTAAATAAAAAAAAATCGTATTTTCAATGATTTCTGTACCCAAAAATTTGTTCGTTAAACCGCTTTCTGTCGTTATACATTTGTTTTACTTTGATACCTCGAAATATTCGGAGGTGGAATGAGATAACATTCCTGTTATTTGCTAAGCTCTATTATTCAGTTATTAAATGTCTAAAATGATTTGTATTTGTAGAAAACAGTATTTCAAGAATAGGGCGCCCTTTCCATGAATAATACAAGACATCTGAGGAAAACCGTTCAGTTTAAAACGTTGAAATTGAATAAACTTAGCTACCGCTCAGTGCGCTAAAACTGAAATAATTTTAGCACAGTAAGTTTCTGTTTTAATAAATCATGATTAATTTTTGTCAAATAGTTTTAAAAAATCAGTATAGATAACCTGATCTTCTTTATCGAAAACAAAAACAAATTGGCTTGCGAAATAGACCAGTAATTCGTGAAATAAATTTTTCTGTCTTTCTTATGTAGTTTGCAAAGAGTTAGAAAGTTCCCTAGAGTATAAGAAATTATATAATAGTTAGTAAATAGTATTATAATCAAATTAAGCTTTGGAGCTAAACAGAATTTTGTTATAAAAGCTGAAATCAATCATTTTGTGACTATAAATATCTACAAATATAATAATAATAATAATAATAATAATAATAATAATAATAATATCTCTACCCCTCATTCTAATCACAGGGATTAGCCCAGAAGTCGGAGACTTGTGCGGGAGAGGGGGCGGCATATTATTATTAAGCAGGCCGCATTTGCGCCCAGGAACGACTTACGTTGGTAGGCCCTAACCACTATTCAGTGCAGGAATGAGGGAAACCTGGAAAACCTCATTAATTAGGGGGGTAGTCAAATATCAACCGGTATCAATCTCTCACATTGACCCAAGCCAACATTCTTCCACCCTACCATACCCACAGAGAGGGCGCCAAACCTCTCCACGAATATAGCTTATATACGGTCTTCCGGCAGCTGGGCTCGAACCAACGCCGATCTAGTCACCTCGATTCAAGTACTGACGCCTTAAACCGCGCGACCACTGACCACCAATATACATTAGAATTTATTCTATCGTATCACAGTTTATCGATGTTTCAAATGCATATACAGTATGTCCGGGAAAATCTCTCGGGTGTACATAGAACATGAAAAAATAAGATGATAGTATTCAGTAATGTATTTTATAACTCTTTTGGGTAATACCACAAATACGGTCACCTTAAATTTAAATTTTTGCAACTAAAGCTGCGTCTAGTACGGTCCTGGATGCAGCGGTTATAAGGGCTTTTCTACATATTTCATAAATTAACAAAGAACCGGCATCCACATTTGACCCTGTTTCAGAAATAGTCACGCGAAAATACGCAAAGGTCAAATTTAGTCATACATGATATTTTCCAAAAGTCATGCATCACAATACGCCTCAACTTGTGTGTTTATATAGTTCGTTTATCTGTTGGCTATTTTATACACATCTATTATGACATTGCCATTCATCTCTGATCAGAAATTGGTTATAGTGGTTCAACTATTGTTTGGACCACCTGCCTATTTGAATTTTGAATAATCTGTGTCTCAAAAACAAAGCGTTTACGAATACATTTAAATGAACTTCACATAGATGTGTCTTCATACTGTCGTATCCAGTTGTGCAGTAACATAGATCTTTTCCGATTGCTCTTTATTGGCTACTTACTGACTTTTATCTCGTCCCGACTAATTTCTTACAAAAAACGCATCAGTTCTCTAGACTGCTTAATATTTAAATGGTAGTCTGGCGAAAGTAAAACAAGACCAAATTGGTGAAACATTTTGCGACTACTAAAGCCCCTCCTTTGAAACGGATCTCGGGTATTCGAAAATCCGAAAGAGAGGTAATTTGTCGGGGCATAAATAATTCCGGGGCGATTTGCTCGGCCACTAAAAGGGCTCTATCAGTGTTCAGCGATCGGTACCGGAACTTGTATTCTCATGTGGCATTTGGCCTCTCGGCACGTATCGGCTCACTTTACTACATTTACTGACTCACTCGTTCTATTCCAGTTCGCGACCTCGCCGAATCCGCTCTGTTGTGTGCCCTCTTTTATAAATTTACCCTAAAAGCCCTTTCAATATTTCAATGCGGCCGCGGCCATCCGAACGTAGGCATACATTTTTCTGTACAGCGGAAGGTTTTGGAGGCTCCTGCTGCATTGTAATGTTGGCTGTATCTTAAATTTCTGTTATTAAGAGAAAAGTTTATTTCTTCTTTTATTATCAAGGCAAATACCTTGACAATATACCTATTGTAATAGTTATTTATATTACAAGTGGTATATAGACATTATTATACATGAGTGAGACATTTGCACGACGAATTTAATAAAAAATGCCGTTATCCCATGTGTACTATATAAAATTTTATGTAGAACTGCAAAAAATTTTTTTCTACAACTACCTTAAATTGTAGAAAATCCAAAACCAGATCCAGTTTGTAAGTTTTGATTTAAGATCAAGAAGCAAAGGCTTATCAAACTTGTTATAAACAAAATTGAGTTTTCATTTTTACATTTTCTTGTAAAAATTTCGCACCTATACTATTAAGCTAATCAGAGACTCGTTTTTTGTTTGGTTACCATAGACAACAAAATATTTCCAGAAATATTTATCCTCCAGGGTATATTTATGTCAAAATAATGACACATGGTATAGACTTAAAATTCCATATTTTGTGGCACTAAATTTTCAACTGTTTTTCTAATATTGTTTTGATTTTCTTTTCCAAAACGCGACAATTTTACTTAACACTTCACTCGATTTTATAATGAGAAAAATTAGCGTGGTATAATTGTTGACATTTCAATAAACATCCATGGCCAACTAACCTTACCTTTTTTTATATTTTTAGGTATTAATAATATTGTGTGAAACTAACTACTCTGTGGACAAAAGCCCCAACCAGCGTTGAATTACACCCACAATATCTACCCATATATTCCTTATTATTAACTTTTGTAACATTTTTTACTGTATTAGAAAGGTATTTTAAGCTAATATAAATTAAATCTCCTACAAATCCTCATCAATGAAGTCATATGTATGTTCTCTGATACCAAACATCTAGGTATGCTAATGAACAATTCCACAGACAAAGCTCTATTCAATAATTATCTAAAGAAATCTAAATCTAAAAATCTAAATCTAAATCTATCTACATTTACTAACCTTGTTTTAGTGAAAACGCTCTATAAATATTTAACTTCACTTTTGGCAGTTGGAACACGACAATAATTCAACCACAATAGATGAGATCTGACCTATTTCTGCATTTTTAGGATTGCTTCTTCAGGTGGCCTCCTTTAAGTTGAGTTAAATATCTAACTATAAAAATTATTATAAAAATGAAAATTATTTGAAGTTAAATATCGACAATGACAAAAGTGACAGCCTGTCAATGAATTAAATATGACATTACCTACTTGAATACTGTTTAGGTAAAAGTTTTTTTTATATTTTTAGGTATTAATAATATTGTGTGAAACTAACTACTCTGTGGACAAAAGCCCCAACGAGCGTTGAATTACACCTACAATATCTACCCCTACCTGAAGAAGCAATCCTAAAAATGCAGAAATAGGTCAGATCTCATCTATTGTGGTTGAATTATTGTCGTGTTCCAACTGTCAACAGTGAAGTTAGATATTTATAGAGCGTTTTCATTAAAGCAAGGTTAGTAAATTTAGATAGATTTCATTGATAGGAATTGTAGGAGATTTGATTTATATTAGCTTAAAATACCTTTCTAATACAGTAATAACCTTACCTTTTCCATGTCTCTAAATAATCTTATTTTCAAATAAAATTTATTGATCAACTTTTTAGGTGTGAAATTTTCTTACTGAATCTCATACGTGCTTAAATCAATAACCGGAAAATTTTCCTCGAAACAATTTCCGGTAATAATCCAAGTACTAGGTAGATTACAAGTGAAAATAGTGGTGTTAATTGAAATAATGAGTGATTCAGAAACAGATAACTTGCCTCTTTAAATTGAAAAAGCTGTTGCAACTGCAGTACTTTCACTTTTACCAGATAAGTCAAGAGCCAAGTATGAACAATTTTATAAACGAGTCACTGATTGGTGTACATATAAGAATATAAAATATGAAACAAAAGTATAGGTATTATTAGCATTTTTTAAAGAATTATCCAAGAAATACAAATCATTTAGTCTTTAGGCGTTCTGTTCTATGTTGCGGTCTACAATTTGTATGTGGCAAAATGTTGACATCAGTAAATTCAACAATTTAATTGGTTTTCTGAAAAAGCAATCAGTGGGATACAAGCCAAAAAAGTTAACGAAAGAGGACGTTTCAAAATTTTTTCAAGATCCCTTTGACACAAAACTCTTGCTAACAAAGGTAAGGACAAGAAAATATTTGTTAAGAGGAGCATGCAGAGTAGACGAGTTAACTAATTTGCTATTAGAAAACGTAAAAAATGAAGGAGAATTCTTCATCACTGCCGGGGGAATAAAAAATGTGAATATGGTCCAAGTAATATGAAAATAACTCGCCCTGCGTCCTAGTCATGCCGATCACGGAAGATTTTTTGTTGGTTACAGAGGCATGAAACTTCTTGTTGGTATAAATACTTTTAGTGTAGTGTCAAAGAAGATGTAGTGCCAAAGAAGATTGCTTTTTTTCTCAATTTGTCACAACTTCAACAATATATACGGCACTGTTTTCGACGATCATCTACTTCACTTCTAGCCAATACAGACGCAGACCTTCTAACTAGAAAACTGCATGGTGGTCCATAAAGTCCAACACCGTGTGTGAAGGCTGTATTGAAAACAAGAAAAAAATGCCACAAAAGTTCTTGGAGGAGAGATTGCCGTCATTGAAGCTACTTCAAGTGCATTAATCTGGTATTAATCTTATGAATTGCCAAAGTTGTGTTGTTAATATTTATAAAAAGTAATTCAATTTAATTTAAGTTAAATTATCTATTCGAGATGTTCCGGCTGTAGTACCAAAAGGAACCGAAGTCAATATATGAGAGGGTTCAGGGACACTGGTGGTGGGTCCAGGGATCCTGATGTCGGTCCGCTCCCACAGAAGCTAGTCTGATAACAACAAGAATAGACCAAAGAATACCTGCTAAGACCAGGAATGCGCACATTAATTATGTTACCTACTGGCAGTTACCACTTACCTTGGTCACGACATAACAACTCGGAAAACCGTAATAAATAACAACAACAAATAACAACACACAAAAACTACTAGATTTATATAGTGTGTTATATTTTACAAAGTTTAAGTAATATTTAGTAGTGTCTTATCAGTATAAGTGTATAACGTTATTCAATTTAGGGTTTGTATTTTAATAATAAACGCTTAGTTTTTTACTTATTTCTACTTAAAAAAAAACGGTTTTGCAATGTAAATTATATTACGAATATTCAACATTATCTAAAAAAATGAAATTTACAAATAAAATTTTAAAAATTAATTATTTTTTCCAGTACTTTACCATTTGACCTGGCATAGGGTGAAATGATGGATCAGTAAGAGTGAAATGACGAATGTAATCTTCACCTTTTAAACCAGTTTTTGCTTTCTGTTAATTAGATAGTGCAATCTTCGTGTAGCCATAAATTATACTTTGCACATTTAATCTAATTCACCTTTTTCTTGGTTAGATGGTAAGCCGGCACAGTAAGCTTGTTTAGAATCAACGTCTTCGAGATTGAATATTTCTACTGATTCTCCATCTTAGTTTTTTTGTTACACGTTTCTTTTTTGTGTTAATTTCTTTTCTTTTTGCGGGATCCGTTGTTTCATATGGGTTAACTATGACTAAGTACCAAAATTTTAACCACGTGCTCAGGGAAGCATAAAAGACAATAAAAAATTTATTTCGGAATTCTAGCTCGATGTTAAAAAAATGGGGAAAAACCCTCTTTTCCTACGGAAAGTCGGCGCCTATGTCATCAGTCATCGTCCAAGATGGCTACATATGTCAACTAGGCATATGTTCTGTGCAACTAGGTACCATGCGGTCGTTTCTCAAAACGTTCCAACGTTGCCGAATGTAGAAACAAAGAAAGTAAACATTTTTATTAATAATAATACCTAAGTACCTGATAGATAACAGTTAATCCGGTTAGCTACAGTATTTTGCATTCGTTTTTCGTTCCTTCGTTCCAAACTGCCAAAACTTCATTTTCACTCTTTACAGGTCCGTCAGAATTAGTCGCCACTAAATACATCGCGTAGATGCAGTTAATAAAATTGCCCATTTATTTTAAGAAAATTGATTGAAAGAAATACTAACAGAAAACTTCGAATACACCCGTGGCAGTTTTTAATTTATAAAATTTTGTCCGATAACGGTCACTCCACTGCATTGCTCTCAACTCTAGGAAATATCTTCACGTACGTTTAAAGAAAATTGTGGAAAACTACACATGTCCCAATATATCGCAACCATCCACTATTTAATGAATAAAACCTTTAAAACTGAAACTGTCACTAAAAACGGAAAACTAAAATTACAATGTCAACGCCACCGTTGAGTCTTCGGTCCGCCTACACCGAGAACTTAATATTCTTCAGATAAATATTCTTATGGCAATCAATATTATCTTCTTTTATGTACGATCGTGGGTTTCTTCATTCTAGTATTGTTTTGACACTTCCTCCGTGACATGGGGCACGCACGTAGCACTTGTCAGTCGATATAAACCTATACTGTGTTGTTGGTTGCATTGTTTCTAATACTCTACAAATGTCAAACAGCAGTAGTGGTCAGAAAAGTAATATTACAGAGCACTGTAAACGCCTCGGGAAATTTAAAATAATAATACTACAATATTATTATATGCAAACATGGTCGATTATTGTGTGGACAATTATTTTATTAATAAAAATATCTTAGTTTAAACTATAGTAAAGTAGGCATAAATATATGTTTTGTAAAATGTAGATCAGAAAGAATGTAAGAAGAAGAAGAAGAAAAGGTGTGTCAGAGTTGAGTTGTTGTAAAGATAGAAAGTGCGAAATAAAGAAAGTAGTAAAACGTTATTGGGTATTTATTTAATTAACAAAGAAAATATTACCCTAACAATTGTTAATATCGTTACTATTATTAGTTTTCAGTATTTGCTTTTCGAACATTCAAATTCGTGTAATCGCGGAAATTACGGAAATGGTACTAATTTATGGGAAGTGCGACGAAAGTGCATATCGTGCAGCAGCAGAATATCAAATACGTTTTCCAAATAGACAGAATATGTCAAATCCTCGTACATTTGTACGAATTGTACAACGTCCACGAATGTTGTTTTACACGTGCTGGAGTTTTAAATACGTATGTACCTACCTAACTTGAAAATAAAAAAGAACCAATTTCATACTTTTTAAAATTCCTTGAAACTTCTTTTTTACTTAGTGACATAAAAATAAAGCATTTTTAAACTACAATAGATATTCTTACAGAAAAAAAGTATTTTTTTATTTATGAAATGGTCGAGGGAAACCAAGAGGTCCCCAGCAAGTACAACAATTTTTACAACAAGTTATAATGTAAACAAGTTAGAAAACAGAAAATAATTTAACTTTCTTGAAATCTCCAAATATCAGTTCTGGAAGTATCAGTAAGGTAGGTTTTACTCTCAGTGCTACCATATCGTGTTTCTCATTACATAATCTAATATTTTGTAAACAAAAATTTTTCTTTAAAAGCGCCGTAAATCGTTACACGTGGCACAGCGGTGTTCTGTCACTACCATTGACAACTTTGACTTTGACAGAATATACCTAACCTCGCAGCTGACAGGCGGCATAGTCGCCGAGAAATTAGGTGTTAATAAGGTTTTGAAAAAAAATTTTTTTCGCTTTATGAATAAGTTTGGAATTTTTTTGAAGGGTGATTCCGTTAATTCTGAATTTTCCCTATCCCTTCTTAAAATTCATTCAAAAGTCATAGTTAACCCTGTATAAAACAGCAATTTTAACAATGACAGGAAGTGAAATATTATCCAGCATATTCCATGGTGATACATCATTAGAATTTTGGTCTCTCCTTGATGTATCTGTGGTCTTTAATTAACAAAGTTGGGGTCAGATAGTTCTTGGTGTTAGTAGCCGATTAGAAGTGGCAGCCATTTCTATGGTTATTGATGCTAGTGATGGCTTTAACCATTTTTCCTACCTCTGTCTCTTTTGTTATAGGAGAGATGGTGATCACCTGTACTAAGAAAATTTTGCTTGTCAATGACATTTTTATAGACTGTACAAGGCTCTTACACGTAAAACGATGAAGTAAAGCTAAATTAGTTCCATGGAAGTTATTGTATATGTCCAAACAAGCATTTAGTCATCAAAAAATAAATAGTGGTGCAGTATTTGATATATAGTGATTTTCCGGGTTGTTATGCCGTGAACACAGTAACTGATCGGCGCCAGTAATAGAATTAAAGTGCACATCCCTGGGATCCTTCGACCTGCCTTGGTTCTTCTAGGGCTAGGTTCTGTGAGGACAAACCCGCTATCGGTATCGGTATATATTGATATCGGCTCGCATACCATGCTTCCAAACGTTTCGCTGCTCTTCACTGTCGGCATCTTCAGTGGTGACTCTGCAAAAGCCTCGCCGCGACTGAGCCCTGTTCAGCCTTCCTTCTTTTCTCAGCCTTCCTCAGTTGCGGCAGTGATTAATAATAGGTTTCAAAATAAGCAGGGGATGATTTACTAAATTTTTTAAATTTTGTGTCAAAGTACCTAACGATAGAGAAAGACCTAAGAAACACTACAAATAAACACGTTCAGATCTGAAACTATTCTTTTCATAAACCTAACACGAAATACACCGTCCAATTTATAACGAAGTCCTCACATGACGACTCCCCAGCCATGCAGTTATACGAACTTACCCCCGCAAATACCCGCCAACTTCCAACTGACGGCGAGATGCTCTCAGGTTATAAATAAGTTCTAAATGCAATTTGTACTCTTTAGATGGTGTTTTGGCCGTGTGCGCATCACGTTTCTCATTTGACAAGATCGGTTGCGACACCGCTCGATGGTCGGCAATTTCGGGCGAATTAGAGTGCCGACGCAGCCAATGAAGCGTCGCGACGAGCAACTTTCCCCATTTCATAACCACTCTTTTCCGCTACAAACCCGACAAGAGATGGATGTGACCGTGTCGGGGAATAGGAAATCTTCCAAGATGTGGAAAGCAATCAAAACGCTATAACAGCGTTTGGACCCAAGGATGTAGATGTAGACGTTTCAAAAAGTCTCGAATAGTAAATTAATATACAGGGTGTTTTTAAGTACAGGTCAAAAACTCAGGGGCGTATTCTGTGACCAAAAATAAGGATTTCTTGTTATACAGGGGTACAGGGGTTATACCGGGAAAATATACAGATAGAACATGAAAAAATAAAATAACAAGTACCTATGAAAATTTTTCCTATAGGTCCTCCCTACGGAGATATGTGTCCCTAAAGGACGCCGCTGGAAATCGGTTTTTCTGGAATAACTTTTAAAGTACTCAACCTCATAAAGTAGTACCCTTGAAACAAATTTAGCTTTTTGGGTTAACCAGAGGCAGACTAAGTTTAATGTCTAAATTTTTAACACCCTGTCCGATAAAGACTTTAAAATAATAAATCTGGGTAGCTTCAACCTTAGACAAAAAAAGGTACCCTTGTTTATTGTCGACAAAATGAACCGTTTACGAGAAAAAGTATAATAAACGAATTCATGTTTTATTTTTAATAAAAAGGGCCATGATTTCTATTTTTTCAACAAGAAAGTTTTATTTTAAGATGTTTAATCTGAAAAAATACGAAATTTAAAAAATCGCAGTTTAATTTCTAAATCCCTCGAAATAATTTAACCAAATTCGGTGTGCATATTTAGTACAATATGACAATAGGTAAATTACCAGCTTTAGAAACTTACCAGTGGTGCAGGTGTGGGTATCATCAATCATTACTTGCCATAAAAAATATCACGCTGTGTAATATTACAAATATGCGCCATTGTATTATCTTCACTTTTTGTTTCTTTACATTGTTTTCTATTCCAAACCGATTAACAATAAAAGATGATTTGATCAAGTGCATTTTTATGGTACTCATTACAATACTTTAAATAATTAAATAATTAAATAATTAAATAATTAAATAATTAAATAATTAAATAATTAAATAATTAAATAATTAAATAAAAATGAAATTACTTTACTTTAATTTATTATAACAAATATTGAAAATGGCCACCATCAGCTAAAATGCATGCTTCAGGTTTCCTTGAAACTGCAGCTCGAACACGTGCAAAATTTCCAATACCCACCCATACATACAAAGAAAACGGATGTTGAAATTGAAATTTTATTATGGCAAGTTTTTTATCAGACCAAAGCTTCATAGGTAAATAATATACCAGCAGTAAAGTCAACATTTTGTGCATATTTATTTTGCATAATCCAGTAGCAAAATATAAGCAAGCAGTAAGGCTTGAACCTTTGTATGCCATACGGACTAATTTATGATTGACATTAAGATTTGCCGCGATCATCCTAAGATCGCTAACAAAAAGTGAAGTATTCTTTCACTAAAAAATGTATTAATTTATATATTAACTAGGTGACCCGGCAAACGTTGTTTTGCCATATGAATTATTTCTAGTGAATATTTTGGTAGTCGGCTTCGTTAGTAAGTTAGTTAATTTCATATTGCAATGCAGCCATCATATTTGCACAACCGCCAACATAAAGCAAATAAAATATCAATTTTCTGGACCTTAGGTCCCTAGAAGCGCGGCGCCTGTCACGTGACCTATATCATGAACCGACGTTGTCTATATTTTTTCTGGGTTTGTGGTGAGAAGTGACACCGGGGACAACTGATCTAGTGATAATAATCGATCAGTTATCTACCAGGGTTCAAAATGATTAAATTACTAAAATGGCTATTAAAAAATTGGGGTTTGTGATAGAAGGATGAAAATTAAGGGTTGTATGTATTTTTTAATGCCACATCATAAAAAAATAAAAATAAAAAATTTTGTCCAAAAAATAAAAAAAAATGTTTGGGGTGGACCACCCTCATCACTATGAAACTGTATGAAAAATAGATTACGACGGATTCTCAGACCTACCGAATATACATATAAAATTTCATAAAAATTGGTCAAGCCGTTTCCGAGGAGTATGGTGACAAACACTGTGACACGAGAATTTTATATATATGTATAGATATTTTACTCAATAACGATATTATTACGTAACTTTTTGTTGTTTCCTACTTTAATTTTTTTTAGTGAAAGAAAATGTTCTCGAGAATGTGATACTAAGCTTAATAAAAAAGAAGCAGTAACGCTAAACGTTTGTCTGACTCTAATAGTTTTAAAATTAACAGGTTTGTGAACGTAAAAAATATTTTTCTATAGGTATTCATATCTCATACTTTTAAAGATATTTCATTTAAATTTGGCACAAAGAGGATCCCTTTCACATCTCATATCTTACGCCTATGACTGCAATCCGATATTATTGCGTAAAACTATTTGCTGTTTGTGTCTTTTATCACGAAGCTTTCTTAATAACATAATTCACTGGTTTGAATGGTCTGAAAGCGGTGACATAAATGTTAAAAGATTTATTGAAAAGTAAAGAACTGTTAAAGGTAGGTTGCCAAAATTTGGTACAAAGGAATTTCTAACGAAGTTGAATAAAAATCCGCCAAAAATAATTTCATAAAGAAATTGCAAAACCGGTCTCCTTTTTCAATCCTACGTGAAACGCCTATGATTAAATTACCATAATTTTACATCCTAATTCGTTAGTGGAATGTGAATAAATATATAAAAATATCACAGTACCAAGAGAAAAATCAAGATAGTGAGATTTTTCTCAATACATTGAGCAGAAAGATATAGAAGATAATAATCTCAATATACAGGATGCGCCAAAAGTATGGAATAAATTCAATAAAAACGAAACAATTATTTTTTGGGAAAAATCATCGAACAGGTCGATTTTTAATTTAAAATATACATATTTTAGCGTAAAATGCGATTTTCAAATGTCATTTGTTTTCGAGTAATGACGTCATCGATTTTTTTTTAAATGGCAACACCATATTTTTTTCTTTGATTCTGAAAGATCATTTAATTCTCTATCAGACAGTACTAAAATTTTGCCCTCTTACATAGGAAAGTTTTTGAGTAAATGACGATTGAATGTTAGAAAACGTAAATTTTATCCATAAAAAAGTAACAATTCTGAGGTATGTAAAATAAAATACAATTGATTAAATTTTATACTTAAATTAAATGTTCGAATTGCCATCCACCAACTTCTTGACAATGCGCAAGTCTGTGAAGAAATTCTTTTTGCATATTATGAATAATTTCTGGGGTAACTCTGCGTATTTCGTCCCGAATGCGATTTTGAAGTTCTTCTAAATTACGTGGTTTATTAATGTACACTTTTGACTTCAAGTATCCCCATAAAAATAGTCAAGAGGTGTAAGATCTGGCGATCTTGCAGGTCATTCTATCGGTCCGCGTCTGCCGATCCACCTTCCAGGAAAACAGTTGTCCAAAAAATCTCGTACAGGGCGCGCATAGTGCGGAGGTGCACCGTCTTGCTGAAACCATATGGTATCGTCAGGAATGTCAGGGTCATTATCGTTAGGAAAAATTACTGCAAGGGCTGGAACAAGGTCATTTTCTAGAAACTCTAAATATCTTTGTCCTGTCAGGGTTCCTTCAAAGAAGAAAGGCCCTACTTATTCTGTCGTCAACTATTCCAGCCCACACATTTAATTTCTGAGGGTGTTGGGTATGTGTCTCTGCTATCAGACAAAATGTGGCCTCATCTGAAAAAAGTATTTGTCGGTGTAAATTTCTATTTGCTTGACATAAATCCATTAGAATTTCGCAAAAGTGTAAGTGGCGATCAGGATCATCTTCATTGAGTTCCTGCACAAGATGATATTTTTCCTTCCTCAAGGTACGTAGCACTGTGCTCTGACTAGTGTCATTGTTTAATGCAGCCAATCGTTAAGAATTATGAGGATTATCCACCATACTTATCAAAATGTTCTGTTTCTGATTTTCATTAATGCTTGGACGTCCAGGTTTTGGGATATTTACAACATTGTCAGTTTCTCTAAATTTAGACTCTACCTTACTAACTGTTGATTGGCTGATAGGGCGATCTGGATATTTTTCATTAAATATATCGCAATCTTCCTGCTGAGTTCTTGTCATATTCCGGCATCCGATAAGAACTAAAATTTTAATTCTTTGAGTAACAGTTAAATGTGCCATAATACTTTAAATTTAATAATAATTTCTATGTCGCTTACAATACTTATTAGATAGTCGGTGTGACAATGACACTTTGCAAAGATTTTCACCTACGTGATCCATAAAAGAACTACGGAATTCGAAAAACTAAACTTGATAACGTTTTTGCTTTATTTTAATTGATTTACGTTTTCTAACATTCAATCGTCATTTACTCGAAAACTTTCCTATGTAAGAGGGCAAAATTTTAGTACTGTCTGATAGAGAATTAAACGATCTTTCAGAATCAAGGAAAAAAATATGGTGTTGCCTTCTAAAAAAAATCGCTAAAATATGTATTTTTTAAAAATCGACCTGTTCGAGGATTTTTCCCAAAAAATAATTGTTTCGTTTTTATTGAATTTATTCCATACTTTTGGCGCATACTGTATTTATTTTTTTTTTAAATAAAAAGTATGTTTGACACCAGGGTGCTTTCGTATTTTAGCGGCTAAATGCAGTAGTTTTGTATATAACTAAGTTAGCCTTAATAGATTTATTTTAAACTCAGAGGTTTGTAGTCAGTTGTTGTACACATATATTCAGAACACCCTGTATAATCAATCTTTAAACATCAGCTTTTAGAATTAGGCGTACGATGATAAAACACCCCGTATATTACCAACTAGATCACCCTATCCAGATATTCTTGTTAATGTAGTATTCTAAATCATAACTTTTATCTGTCATGTAATATTCTAATTATAGATTATGTTTTCCTCGTATCAAAAATATGTATCTGTATCATTTGCCGGATACCACACTACAACAATTTAAAACGCGACATATTTGAACGATGAATATCAAAGCGGGGGACAAATTTAAATTTTGATCTGTGCAGAGGACGGAGTTATTGGATATAGCCGGGGTGGATTGGGATTCCATCCACATGTTCGCGATATGTTCGCCGATAAGATGATTGAGGCAGAGAGCGCACCGGGTCGCTTTACATTGTTATTCATGGATTGGGACTCCGGATCGAGGTTTCTGGTAAACATATCCGGTTACGTGGGGTCTCGCTAACCCTCTCCGCTGTTTTGCATCGGGCGGCAACGTTTTTCTTATAGTCTCCTAACCTAACTTGACGCACGGGTAAAAATAGTGACAATGTTTGTGGCTATCATCGGAAAAAATCATAAATATGGCAACGTTGTGCAAATATTTCACACCCTGTGGCGTGTATAACATATGAACATTATAAAATGCTTCGGAAAGAAATCGAAAGGTGTTATTTGTAAAGCTTCATTCACATAAGATTAGTGCGGTTGCATTGGTACTGCAGAAAAGTTATTAAAAAGAGCACCGTATTCTTGAAATAGTGTTTTCTACAATATACAAATAATTTTAGACATTTAATAACTGAATAATCTAGGGTTTAGCAAATAATAGGAATGTTAACTCATCCCACCTGCAAATATTCAAAGATACTGAAGTAAAACGGCGAGAAATACGGGTGACTTTTGTAACGTTCAGATAAACTTAACAGTAACGCCTTTGCACTGCAGTTGTATGGCAGAAGCTAAAAGCATTTTAGCTTTTACCAATCCTTTTGCAACAATCATGCAAGGACCAATCAGAAAACTGCTTTTTTGACAGTAAACAGCAGGTTAAGTTTATTCATTTAAGGGCGTCTTGTTTTTGAAATGGTGTTCTACAAATACAAGTATTTTTAGACATTTAAGAACTGAATCATATAGAGTTTAGTAAATAACGAGAATGTTGTCTCATGCCACCTGCGAATATTCAGAGGTGCCGAAATAAAATCAATATATAACGTCAGAAAGCGATATTTCCAACAAACTTTTAGGTACTGAAATGTATCAAAATATGTGTTTTTTTAAATTCAACTATAGATGTAAACATTGTTATAACATAAACTTACATTGTTCTGCATATAAGATTATTCACATTTGTTTATAAGTATGTGAAAAGAATTGTTAAAATGAGGAGTTAGAATAGCGAAATAATGTGTCATAGAAATGCATTATAAAAGTTATTATATTGTTTGAGGAGAGTATAATTAGAAAAAGTGTATAAATAAAACATCAATAATTTTATTTTTGATATTACTTTTGCTCTACGTGATTTATTATTCGAGATTTCAGTACCTAAAAAACACCACAAATTTGATCATTTTACGGCGAGAAATACGGCGACCTTAACCAAACAGTCAAATACACCATCTATTCCTGCAGATTGTAGGCTTTTAATTACTATTCGGCAAATGATAAAAACCAACAATTTCCGTAGATAGGGACGTAGTTGACAAAAATATAAACATAACCTCTTCATCTGAAGTCAAGAATCTTGAGTTTTTGCATGTCGCCAACTTACAGCGGAAAAATTCCCCAACTTCTTTAGTCTACAATAATTTTATGTAAACAGAGTAAATAATATTTAATACCATACAATTACCATACAACAGTACAACTGCAGTGCCATTGCACTAACGTTTATCTGAACGTTACTTAAGATTGTAGCTCGAAAATTGCTTTAATATTTTTATCCACAATGACCTTATAATCGGACTTTTATACACATATATATGAATCATCTAAAGTGATGCTTTAACCACTAGTGGTATAAAGTGACTTTATTTCACTGGTAGAATAATGAAAAAATAATAAACCTATAATAAACTCAACTTTAATTTATTTCTTCTTCTTTTTTATTTCTTTTTTCACATTTAACGCTAACGTTTGAAAAAGCGGTGTCAATCGCATGCAAAAATGACGGTGGTGTCGTAGGGACAAGTAGGTGTCACGGGCGGTAAGCAAAACGTCCCGCAAGAAGCAGAACCACCAGCCACATCCTAGAATTGACAGCCAGGGCAAAGACAAAGTACAAGTGGAAAGAAAACATGTAATATTTGTGGAATAGGATTTCATCATTTCAATACGTGTAAGTTGAAAATTATTATGAGATCGAACTAATCTTATGTTTTTTTGGGTAATGCAATGCCTAACGCATCTGTTTTGAGAGTTGCAGCACTAGCGTATAAAACGTATTTATATAGTTTTATTATTTTCACGGGTAATGTTCTTCTTTAAGTATCTTGTGTTTTTAATTAATACTTTTGGTGAAATACAGCATAGTTAAGTAAAATATGACGCATTATTCAAACAGTGAAAAGGATGACATGCTAATAGCATATTTTTTAAGCAGTGACAGTAAAAGTGCAGTGATAGTAAAACTATTGTGATAAATCAGTTGGAGTGTAGTAAAAATGGCTTATGTTCAAATTCTGGATAACTGTAAGTACAGAATCTGTTTTCTGCTTTCAATGTCAGTTTCAGGTACGTAGCTACATAGACATATTTTATTGGTGAGGTATAGGAATGACGAAGAGGAGGAGGTGGCCATTAACATTTTTATAAATAAACATATTTCAATCAGTCATCGACATTTCTACGAATTATAGTTATTAACTATTTTGAAGCCTATTTTATATTAAACGTTATATGGCAACGCTGTGGAATACACATCCAATCTGCAATATCATGACTCATAAAAACCTTAATATACTCGGGTCAAGAATTCAGACGTCTTACGTCACCCCTGACGTTACACATTTGTTTTTATTGTCAACGTAATTTTCGATATTTGGTCGCGTTAAAAACAATGATTTCTTGCAATTTAGTGCAGTATATAATGCAAATTTTTAGTGTAGTCTATAGTTTTATTACTATCACTTGCAGTTTCTTAAATATTTTAATGAAATTATAATGAATTATTCATTTGTTCGTATGACGTAAGTCGTCTGAATTCTTGTCGCAAGTATAGCAGAGTCTGAGCAGCGGTCCTCAACAAGTGTATTATTGAAAAATCACAAAATTTATTTAAAATGTGATTTCTTTAATCTTGATTTTTTTCTGTAACAATAACTTAATTATATGTTCTATACTGTGAACTGTACTGCTGCTTAAAATATTTGCACTTATTTAAGGTTCATTCTGGATACACAGTGTCGTACCGCAGACTTATTATTTTTCCAGAGCAATCCCTGAACAATTTTGAGTTGGCCACTATGGTCTACAAAATGACTCGAATTAGCTATGTCTCTTAACCAAATTCATCGCTCGAATTCCTTACTGATCCATCTATGAATATCGACCGTCGTGTCGCCCCTGTTTACAAGAACCGCCAACATTAATATCGAAACACAAAGACGCTAATTCCCCGACACAGAGCGACCGAAACGGGCTTAATGTAATGTAAAGTGTGGCGAATAAAGAGAATAAAAGGCCGGCTTGATAAACGAGCCCGCAAAGAATTCATTTACGGCTAATTTTGACGGCGACAAATCCCATTGTGGCGCGGCTCGCTCACTGTGTATGGAGTCGTTAGCTAAGTAACGCGCCGAATTAAGAGGGTTTCTTTTAGAGGAACCGGAAACAATACATATACGCATTCATCTTCCGGTCCCGAAGTCGACCGCCCACCAGCCGGGTTCCCCTCTCGGAGGAGCTTTTTACCGTCATACATCACGACATGCTGCTAGCCGACGACTCCGTTCCTTTTCTTTCCAGAGATTTCACTCCTGATGCTATTTATTTTTAAACAAACAAAGGGATTTCCATTACCCCGGGCCATTTGTCCATGTTTGGTTTCTTTCGGGAGTTTCGATTTAGCTGTTTGCAACCTTCTCAAAAAAAATCGTGGGCGATAAGTCAGAGAAGAAGTTGTACAGATTATTATTTACTTTCAAGACATTATGTCTCATTCAATACATATGTATGTATTTTAAACGTATTATCAATGTGTCATTGGTTGATAAACATTATTACGGAAATTCCACTTCAAATGGTACTAGTAGGTATCCTTAGGTTTATAGACATTACTCTGGTTACCATAGTCTCACTATTATTATTGTTACACAACAAGCTTGTCTCTTGTTCGTTGTCAGAGTGACTACGTTGAGAAATAAATGTGTAGACATGTATAATAAAGGTGTAGAATATATAGATAAAGTTTGTATTATTTAAAAGCCTTTAAGAGTTCTCTCATTAAAAAATTCTGAGGTATTACTTGTCAACATGCCTTCGTATAATTGCTAGATTGGACTTGAATTCCCTAACTTTTTTATATAAATTATTACACAGTTTGATAGATTTACCGGTCTTGTTAGCAATGCTTAATTTTTCAGTACCTAGACAAAATCTTAGAATTGACACTTTCTATAATAGTAACCCGAGAACTATTATATTGTCACGGATTTCCCAATCCGACTTTTTCTTACTGCCAGAAAAACAATCCGTTAATTAATTAATTCTTTATTAACTATACTCAGTACACTACTGAACACTAATTAAAAACTCAACTAAACACTTATTTAATTAATCGCTATCTAAATCACTTTGATATCTCCAACTAAACACTTCAATTCAGACTGTAATACAAGACTTATACAAGACTAACTTAATCGGCCGTTTATTTTTCTTTTATATACCCAACGAATATTCCAGTTATATTCTAGTATCTCTAGATTCATTTTCCCGAACGACTCGAATGCTTCTCGTCGATTCCCCATTGCTTCAATCCCGTCTCGATCCTCGGCTTTTTGTTTGTTTAACAGAATTGTGTAGGGGCGATCGGGGCGATCTTAGCATTTCGCGATACCACAGTCGTCGGTTTGGGTGTGAGTGGGGCAAATTCCGTGACAATATTAATGAAATTGCCTATTTATATGGTGTCTTAATTATAATAATTTGTGTGACATCTATAATTGAAGGGCTCGGTACAAAAACCAGTCAACTCCACTTTTTTCTTAAAATTAGATATTTTATGTATCATATGCAACATATTATTGCGCATCTTTTGGTGCAAGAATCAGCCAAGTCCGACGAATATTAAGAAAGATGGTGGAGTGGACTGGACAAGAACTTGGTGCTAGAATCAGTCAACTCCGGGAGATGGCCGTTTCTTGCACCAATAAAAATGACAACACCGTTTATCAAAAACTTCGCGTCGCAGTATCTATTGCGCGGGAGCTTACTGCGCAGTGTATCCTACGGCTGTGTAAACGAATACAGTGCTTTCGAAAAGTAACGAATTAATTCATAATTTTTGAAATTGAGAAGTTTGACATACGACCCATATTTGTGACGTCATCGTTGTTTTTTAAATTTTTTTAAATAGCAACCACCAATTTTGACCATGCCAGTTGAAAGAGCGTGTCATCCTACCTTTATACTTTCTTCCTTTGTGTATACATATTAAAATAAATTACAATAATTGTATACAAGTAACAAATTTAAGTGAATCAGTGGAATGCTCGATAGCAGATATGTAGCTATTCGCTATTGTCACAGGCGCATTCACCATTTTATAGAATACAGGGTGTCTCATAATTAGCTGCCAACCCTGAACAGACCGATTTTATGATCAAAACTAAGTAAAAAAGTTCATATGAACATGAGTCCGGAAATGCTTCCTAAGGCCACAGGGACCCATTGAAGAGGGAGGAATGGAAATCATTTTTTTGTAATATCTCTCAATCGCGTTGTGATAAGTGAATAAAATTTGGTATACACAGCTAAATTTTGATGAGCATTTTGATGGACTAATCCATTTATTTCCACAAGGTCCATCGGGGTGGGTAGGGGGGAGCCCTTGGTATTTTGCGTGTGTAACTTTTTCATCTTTGACTTTTTAATAAATTGGACAGCAAATTCCATTTTCCCGAACTTCTTTACGTGAAAAAGGTACTCTTGTTTCAAATCGTTATCTTTAACGGTTACTGAGAAAATCGCTCTTGAATTAAGCCCACTTTGGTCAATTTCATAGTAATTTAAACAAAATTATCAAGGTATTCTTATGTCAAAGTATTGTCAACCGGATTGCCAATTTAATAGTTCTAAGCGAAAAAAATGGAAGAGTTTACGGGACAAGAGTTAGTTGATATGATATTTATTTATGGCTTTTGCGATGGTAATGTTAATGTTACTAATTCTTAGAATAGTTTTAAGACTAATATGAACAGTAACAGAATTTTAATATCGCAGTTAGAGCAATTGGCTATAGTCACTGATGAACAAACTTAATTTCCATTAATTTTTGAATTTTGTTTTCATTTTTGTTTGTGGAGGTCTTCGATTATTCACTTAAAGCCCTTCTTCGGATTGTAGTGAAGTTTCCGGTACTGGTACTTGGTTCACCTTCCAAAATTGAATAGCTAGTTCAGTTTTTTTAGAAATCGACTCCTCAATGTAGCCCTCAGCTACAGTTCAAGGATTCCATCCTCCATAGAATTTTAATGTTAACATGTCTGCCCCTGATTCCACAAGTAAGTAATGTTCCAGAACAGTAAAAACAGTTTCCTATGTATTGCATTGGGTTTTAAGTATTTTGCAATATATCTTGGAATTTTACTAAAAGTTATAACATCTTATAAAAAATCTAGTGGCGCTAGGTAGATTAACAAAATTAAATGATAGAATCCATGTGATTAATATAATTTAATATGAGTTTCTGTAACTGGTCCCTGCGGCATGCTGCTGTAATGCCAAATACTGCAACTATCTTTAACAGATGTGTTACTTTCATCATTGGATATTTATCATCTGGAACTTCAATTAAAAATTTGTCAGATTTCTGTCGGGTAATAATTTTTGATTTCTTAGAATGGTATCCTACCAACTTTTTCTTAAAAAATAGAATTAATTTGGTACAAATGTCGAATTTACACATTTTTATTGATTAATAGTGTAGCCTTTAACATTTCATTGAACTTTTTCGGTAATGTTCTTAACAAACTTTCTGTCACACCAATCTATAAACCGCCTATAATAAATTTCATACGCTTTCTTAGATTTATCGGTTAATAAATCTGTTGCAGCTTCATTCGCTGTTTGAATTATATCTGGAGGAGTACAAATAGTGTTTTACTCACTATCCGGACTCGACATTTTTAGCAGCTTTACAACAAAATATTAAAATTTTAAACTGACAACTTGAAATTAATTACGGCAATTGTCATTGTCAGACGCCATCCATAGATAACTATGAATATGCTTTCGTTAGTAACAAGATTTGAATTAATCTAAATTAGAGTAAAAAAATGTTCTCTATAATGTCAAACATTAATGTTTTGAGAAATATTTTATGTAACTAAGTACCTATAGTTACCACGATCTTACGTATACTCAAATTAGACGAAAAAAATGTTATCTTCAGATTAAACTCGTAGTCAATAGAGTATCACAGTATTTTTTGCAACAAAAGTTAAATTGTTGGCACAGTACATAGTGCAAGCTCGTAGAAAAAAATATTTTTTTTGCCGTTAATTTTTTCAGGCCTGAAATTGGTACTTTACGTAAGCTGCAAGTTTTGAAACTTGTAAATAATAGAGTATCAAAGTATTTTCTGCACTAGTGCAAAAAGTGAGTTACTCTTTGCATTAGTAAAAAAAGTTAAATGGTTGGCACAGTAGATAATGAAAAAAGTAGTATCTTTTTGCACGATCGTAAAAAATTTTTTATTTTTTTGCCGTTAATTTCAAGCCTGAAACTAGTACTAGTAGTAGTAGTAAGCTGCAAATTTAATATTTTATACCCACTAACATACTAAAAAATTGTGGCAAAGAAATCTCAAGGGTTTTAGAAGTTATGAATTAATTTTTTTTTTGATGTTATACTTACTTAACAAAATTACTTTAATTTTAAACAGAGTACGCCCCTGGATTATCTGAACATAATTTGGAAACACCCTGTATATTAAGTAGACGCAATTTACTTTTTCGATATCAAATATCTTCAATTACAACTTAACAGTCGAAACAAAGCCCTCCTGAAATCATTAATTAAAAAAATCCGAAATGAAAAGGCTGCATAAGAGCAATTACCGATGGGGTTAGTCACGCAAACCGCTAACTAAACAGTATCCAATCGAGTTCACAGTCACTTTGCAACACACTTATCGGCAGAACAATCAGGGACACGCGGCCAGAACTTCATAAAGGTTCGCACAGCCGGCACTTCAGAAGTGCACGTGGACACTTGATTTATAATACTTACACCCTAAAGTGCGTTTTACTCGAATTATACACTTGCACTCTGTGAGAAATGAATGCGGAGTCGGAAGTCAAGAGCACCGACGGAATTGGAAATCGTTTACTTTTTATTTCAGTCGGGTATTTTGCGATGCGTCAATCGAAAGTGTGTATTTTGGTGGTAGTACGGTCCATTTATTTTTAGTTTGCGATAGTTTAGGTTTGTATAAGGCATATTTTGTTATAGAAATGTTTCCATAGAAGATATTTTTTTACAACGCAACAGAAACAAAGATACTAGTGTATTACATAACAAAACTTGTACTGTGTAATTGTAGAGGAGACCAGGTACGAAAGTAACATATTTTTGTAAAGCCGGATAAATAAAAAATTAAATATATAAATTTACTTACTATAAGTCGTTTCCTTGGCATTTTATATAAAGAAGAAAAATAATATTGAAGTAATTACAGTTCATATTGATGTACAATTAATAAAAAAGTAGAGAGTGTACGTCATTACAACCTACCCAATGGTATGGGTCAAAAGTAACAGAACATGGGGACGTTTGTAACATATGAATAATAGGTAATAACTAGGTATAAAAAGTTAGTATTTACAAGGTATTTGTTTATTGATTATACCTATATAAAAGTAAGTTATAGTGCAGATACATAATATATTTTTTTATTTGAGAAAAAAAAAATAATAAATAAAAAATAGAATAATGAAACAAAAATATAAAAAAAACGCCAACTAAAAAAGTGGATTGGCTGCAGTGCCTGAAATGCTTAAAATGGCTACATGTCACTTGCACCATGTATGGTGAAGTTTGTAACATCTATTCTAGACTCGACTTAAGAAAAAAAAAATAATAAAAATTAGGCGTTATTTAGACATGTCGATACTGCTGCATCTCTCCTTTTTCTACAAGGCATCTCTCCCAGTAGTGTGGGAGAGATGCCGACTTTAGTAAAAAAAAGTTTGTTTTGCTATGTTTATGTTTTCTTAGAATTTAAGATTATTTTTGTATTTTAATAAAGTTTAAAGCAATACCTGTGTATTGATTCATTTAAAAAAAAAATCTAAAATAATACGAAAATTACAATCATTTTTCAAAAAGTGCGGCAACTCTCGCATTTACCCTAATGTACTGTCCTTTTATTCAAGTATACAGGGTGTCTGTGAAAGGTTGGGAAATCTCGGAGCTGGAGATATTGGTGACCAAAAAAAGTTGATTGAGCCAAATATGACTTATCCGAATGTTGCTGGTTTTAAAAATACAGGACGTCCAATGCTAAAATTAGTTAAAAATTCTTATTTGCCGTGCTAAAAAACATAATTGTGCCAATTTTTTTTTAATACTCCGACAGGTTTTAAAGTTATTGATATATTTAAAAACAAAATTCTAGTATTAACGCTCTGTATTTTTGAAACCAGCAACATTCGGATAAGGCATATTTGGCCCAATCGACTTTTTTTGGTCACCAGTATTTCCAGCTCCGAGATTTCCCAACCTTTCACAGACACCCTGTATACCTACAATCTCCATACACAGAAATGCAAAATATGTTAAGCTAATGTTAATTTAAATATTATATTTTTTATATTTGCAAGACTTCTTGCCGTAACAATATTTCTTTTCTTGTCTAGCAAGATTTTTTTAAAATCTTATCTTGTCTTGAAATTTGAGCTGCCAAGTATTGTTTTGGTTTTTTCATTTTTTTTTTAATTAACCTGTTACAGTGTTTTCAAAAGTTCACTGCTTGGATAAAATTTTATTAACAAAAAAGAATGGAAAGTACCGCAAAGTACGAGTCAAATAGGATTCTTTTACACTGAGATACAAGTAGGTAATTATAGCCGGAACTGAGACTCCCCCCACCACTTTTGACCTTGGGTCGACCTTGGGTGACGTCATTCGTGACCTGGTTGACATTGAGAGGTCACGTCAGTGGATGACATTCATTTGACCTATTCATATGGGAGGAGGCATTTGACATTGAGTAACTTTAAGTGATGCAATTTAATAAACAACGAATGCTCCGCCCACACTCCCAAATCCTACCTTTAAAAGGAGGGAACGGATAAACTGAAATCATTTCGAGTTGGTATCTTCGTGGGGAACGTGCATAACAAAATGTATTTGTGTAGTAGTTGTGGTAAAACGTTTACTCGCAGTGATAATTTACGTCGTCATGAGAGGGTATCTTGCAAAGCGAGATTCACTAATAGTGAGGAGGAACCCAGTGCTAAACGTATTAAACTCGAATCCTCAAGTACTCAAACTATTAATTGCTGTAATAAGACTATACCCGCTAATCAAATAAATTCACATCGCAGAACACTGGAACACAGAACAATGTCCTGTACTCCTAAATGTGACGGCATTCAAATTATTAACTGTGCGTTCAAGCGAAGAATTATTAGTTATCGAGTGTGCAGCCAAAATCATCACATAGATTACAATTTGTTTTTTAATGAAGTAAAAGAAAAGATATTGGAATTGTTAAAAGAAATCGTGAATGTGCACAAATCTGTAAAAGTCAATATGGAAACCTTCGGTAAATACGTTTTACCAACGCAAGAAATAACCGACGTTAAAGCTTTCAATAGTTCTAACAGAATTATAGACGAATCCAAGGATCTGAACAGTATTTATCAGGAATTTGTCGATTCAATGATATCTCAAACATCAGAATTCGAAGAGAAAGATTCTGGTAAGTAATTCCCAAAACACAACGGATGCGTTATACATATTTACATATTTAATGTTTTAGGTTGGGCTATCGTTGAAGTTTTATATGTAGAAGTAAATATAAATAAAAATAGTCCTCTATGTGCATCTTCATACATGAAGTTACCGAAGTTCATCGAAAACAAGAAAGCCGTAGTGAATATAAGAAATGAAGATCAAAATTGTTTCGCATGGGCAGTAACATCGGCGATGTATCCACCTATAGGTCCAGTTCAGGAGGTGTCTTCGTATCCTCATTTTTCTACAGTTCTAAATGTGACGGGTATGGATTTTCCAATTAAATTAAAAGATATTTCAAAATTCGAAACGCTGAACGATATATCAGTTAGCGTATACGGTTTAGAAAGGGAATTTGAGAATAATAAAATAAAATACGAAATAGTAGGACCGCTGCGGTACGCGCCAAAAAAATTACGTTATCACGTTAACTTGTTACTTGTTACAGAGAATTGTGGAGAGAACCATCATTGTAGAAAGGAATGCATAAAAAGTCATTATTGTTGGATTAAAGATTTCTCAAGACTAGTTTCTAGTCAAGTTTCACTTCACGAACATAGAAAATATTTTTGTGACGGTTGCTTGATGTATTTTAGCAGCGATAGATCATTATTACAACATCAGAGCAACGACTGTAATCACGTTTATACCACAACACCTTCAAATAACCTTCGTATAGATAAATTTGGAAAAAGCGTTCCCGAAAACATACTAAAATTTGAAAACTTCGAAAAACAATTGAAAGTACCTTTCGTAGTGTACGCCGATTTCGAATCTATTCTAAAACCTTTCGACACTTGCGAGCCCAATCCTGCAAAATCTTTTACAAATAAAACGTTCAGTCACGAACCATTCTCATACGCATACTTAATAAAATGTTCATTTGACGATTCGTTATCTAAATTCGTATTATATAGAGGGCAAAATGCCGGGAAAGAGTTTATAAAACGTCTCGAGTCGGATTTAAAAGAAATTTATAACAAACATTTAAAAGATATAGTTCCAATGATGCCTTTATCTAAGGAGGAGGAACAAGATTTTTTAAATGCAACTGTTTGCGGTATATGTGAAAAACCGTTTATAGAAGGAGAAGTAAAAGTCAGGGACCATTGTCATTTGACGGGCAGAAAGAGATACGGGGCGGCCCATTCCGTTTGTAATTTAAATTATAAACTGCCCAATTTCGTTCCTATCATATTACACAGTATGAGCTCTTACGATTCCCATCTCTTTATTAAAGAGCTGTGTTCTAATAAGGATAAAATAGAAGTTATAGCTCAGAGCAAAGAGAAATACATATCCTTTACGAAAAACGTGTTTTTGCACGATTATATCGGTAAAGACGGAAAAGTAAAGAAAAAATATTTGAAGATGAGATTTATCGATAGCTTTAAATTTCTATCCACTTCTCTGGCTAATCTAGCTAATAATTTGAGCGATAATCAATTTCAAGAAACGGTTAAACATTTTCCCGACGACGAACAATTTAACTTAATCAGACAAAAGGGAGTGTTTCCTTATAGTTTCTTAACAACTTTGGATAAATTAAATAACAAAATTTTACCCAGTAAAGAAGAATTTTACGATAATTTATCGGAAGAACATATATCAGAGGCCGACTATCATAGGGCGCAAAAAACCTGGAATATCTTTAACTGTCAAAATTTGGGTGAATATTCAGATACGTATTTAAAATCGGACGTTCTTATATTATGCGACGTATTCGAAAACTTTCGAAACATTTCATTAGAAAAATATCATTTGGACCCGGCACAATACTTTACCGCCCCAGGATTAGCTTGGGACGCCATGTTAAGGCTGACTAAAGTAGAACTAGAATTAATGACAGATATTTCAATGATTCATTTCTTTAAAAAAGGCATTAGGGGCGGTATAAGTCAGTGTTCGGAACGCAAACACGTCGCAAATAACATATTCGTTCCAAATTACAATCCGCAAGAGTCTTCCTCTTTTATCGCATATTTAGACGCTACAAATCTATACGGGCACAGTATGTCACAGTATTTACCAACAGGCGGATTCGAATGGTTAAGCGAACAGGAAATTATCAGTTTTGACGTCACGAATATCCCAGACGAGGATCGTTACGGATATACGTTAGAAGTCGACATGGAATATCCATCGGAATTGCACGACTTACACAGAGATTTACCATTCTTAGCCGAAAGCATGGTACCGCCCGGTTCAAAATCTAAAATGCCAAAACTGATACCCAACCTGAATAATAAAAATAAATATATAATACACTTTAGAAATTTAAAACAAGCTATAAGAAACGGCTTGAAATTGAAAAAAATACATCGTATAATAAAATTCAATCAGAGTTGTTGGTTAAAAGCTTACATAGATTTAAATACGGAAATGAGAAATAAGGCAACAAGCAAATTCGAGAAGGATTTATACAAATTAATGAATAACGCAGTGTACGGTAAAACGATGGAAAACGTAGATAATAGAAGAGATATCAAACTAATAACTCACTGGGAAAGAAGGGGTAGATCCTTAGGGGCAAACACGTTGATCGCCCGTCCTAATTTCAAAACTTGTACAACGTTTTTAGAAGACTTCGTAGCCATACATATGGGGAGAACAAGAGCTCATTATAATAAACCGCTTTATCTCGGGTTTTCAATTCTAGAATTGTCCAAGACAGTGTTGTACAACTTTTATTACGATGTCATAAAAAGAAACTATAAGGATAACGCCTCTTTGCTTTATACCGATACCGATTCCTTAATTATAAAAATCTATACAGAAAATTTTTACGAATTTATCAAGTCAAATCCGAACATATTCGATACGTCAAATTATAAAGAAGGAAATAAGTTCGGTATTCCCGTATCTGCTTCCGTATTGGGAAACATGAAAGACGAGTTTCCTTCAGATCCCATAATCGAATTTTACGGAACGGGGGCAAAAGCTTATTACGTAAAATCGGTAAATACGGAAGTAAAAAAAGCTAAAGGTATAAAGAAATCAGTCATTAAAAATAATTTAACCGTCGAAGACTATAAAAAAATCGTAGAGCAAGGCGGTATCATATTCAGAAAAATGAGTTCGTTTCGTAGCGAATTACACAATATATACACAGAAATAAAAAATAAAGTCGCTTTGTCATACTTCGACGACAAAAGATTCATAATACCGAATACAACACATAGCTTACCGTGGGGTCATAACGATATACAATTCTACTTAACGGACGCAGAGAAAAATTTCGAATGGTTCGTAACAGCTTTAAGTCAAACGGCAGGCTGTGACAACGATAGCAGTGAAGTCAGGTTGAAAAATTTAATAAATGCAATCGAAGAATTAACCAAATAAGTCAGTCATAAATTTACGGTAATCGAGAAAAAAAAAAGAAATAAAATTGCACGTACACTAATAAAAGTAAACTATTATAGAAAATAAAAGTAACGTGTCATAACGTGAAAACGTAATTAAATTAAATGCTAAATAATCTCATTATTAAGTACAACATAATTGACGTAACTGTAATGTAATGTAGCATAATTTAAATGTAATGAAAATAATCGTTACATGACCAGAATATTAAGTACAATGTAATTTAAGTAAGTGTAAAATATAAATAGCATAGTAATGTATCATACTTTAAATGTAAGGAAAATAATTGTTATATAACCTCATTACTATGTGCAACGTAATTGAAGTACATGTAACGTAAATAGCATAGGTACCTACCGTACCATAATTTAACGTAATAAAAAAATTGGTTACATGACTTAATTACTAAGTGCAAAGTACTTGAAGTATCTGCAACTTAAATAACGTAGTAATAGGTATTACGTAATAATGTACGTAATACCGCGATACCATGTAACATGAATATTAAAGCAAAATAACAATTAAACAACCAGTCTTTCATTCGTACAATATCATTCAAGCATACCTCTCACACTTAGCATGTCATAGACACACTGAGCATCAGAACGCATAGTATGGAGTATATGAAGCCTTCGCGGTAGAGTGGGGATGGTGGGGGAGCGACTCTGATCCTTTAAAACGCCAGGGTTGATCGGAGGAGTTAACATTCGTCCAGTCGTCGTCGAGAGTAGAAGTGTTAGAAACAGTGTAGTAGTACTAGAATCAGTTCGTGCAAGTACAATGGGTAACAGTAGAAACACCAACCAAAAAGCTAGCGGAAGTCGAAGACCGCAAACTGTGGAAAATTCAACATCGCGGAGCAAGACGCCACAGAAAAATATCGAAACGATGAGGGTATTATCCAACATAATAATACCTAGCGTCAATTATCAAGATAACCAGATGCAATTGTGGACGACAAACCCCGTTAGTGGTCAACAACAAAACGCATCGCATCCTACAGCGTCTACATCACAGCATCCGGGTTACTTTACGGAACCATATAAAAACGTATGGCGACCAGAAGAATTAGGAAACGGTCAGGGAACGTCCCACAGCGAGGCCTCACTGCCATTGGATATTGTAAACCAAGCTTTAGCTGAAGTAATAAACGAAGGGTATCAACATACAAGTACAGAAAACGTAAGTAAGGACGTGTTGGTAGAAATGATCCACCAAATGTCACCATGGAGCGAAGACGACTTCGTAGATCCTGAACCTAAAAGTGCAAGCATAAATAATAAGAGTAAGGGACCTACATCGACAAAAAAGCCCCGCCGCTCCATCGATAAAGAGGGATCGTCTTCCAAAAGACAAAAAGTAAAAGAAACCGAAAAGCCCAACGCACGTCCTAACGTACTGAAACAGTTACTGCTAGAAGAGACGACGCTGGTGAAAAATAAAATGGAAAAGGAAGCGCAGAGTAATACCTCGACCGTGACGACGAATAATAACATCCCCGTCATCAAAGTCGACGAGGACCAGGAGAATCTCCATCTAGACTGGGAAATATTTTCTCAAGAAACAGATATGGCTATATTCAGAAAGGCAATAACGTTAAAGAAGAAGCTGGTAACGGAGAAAGAGACGACGGATCGAGAGTTCGAGAATGTCCAACAAGAAGCAAGCGGGTTGCAAGCGGAAATCGTTCGCTTAAACGAACAATTAACGGCCACTAATAAGCGGCTTAAAGAAATAGGAGAACGTCGCGATAAAATTACAAAGAAAGTGAAGTGGGTAACGGAATCTTTAGGTTAAGAATCGTACGAGCAATGTAAAAGTAATTAAAATTTAAGTAATATAGTAGTAGTATAGGGTAGTAACAATATTGTAAAATAGAAGTATATAATAAAGGAACAGAAAAATTTAACGGTTACGATAGCAGTATCAAATAAAGAATAAATAGAATGCAACATCGTTGTTTCTTAACCCTTCCCTAAATCCAAAAGTACACACATTAAGGAGCAATAATACGAAAATTTGGTAAAAGTCGACATGAATAAACGACGTAGGTAATGTCAAGTGAAAAAATGAAGTTGGCAACATAGAGTATAAAAAAGTTAGGTTGGCAACATAGAGTATAAAAAGTAAGGTTGGCAACATCGATAAAAAAAGAGGTTGGCAATACCGGCAAAGTCGAACACGCGAAGGGACGTGCAGGTAGAGCGAAGCGTACCCAAGCTGCGTAGAAGCACCGCGCAAGTTAAGAGGGAGAGCGTAACGAAGACCCTCGCAAGAGCAGGTAGTGAAATTCTTTTCCTTCCAACCTCCGCCGAGTGTACACGTGTGTCTCCGCGTAGAGTCTGAAGTGCAATTGTGTAATTGCGTTCAATAATATTCAAATTTTTGCTTTTTGTTTTCGCTGTTTTTCGTTTCTTAAACTCATTAAGAATGGTCGGTTTACGTCGTCCCAGAAAACGTGTAGCAGCCGAGGCAGAAGAACGCCGTCCTCAGCCGTTGGTGACGCCCGCCCAACGGATAATTCACCGACAGTGGCTACAACCAGCTCGTCCACAGGCCCGTCCACAAGCTCGTCCATCAGCCAACGTACACCTTCCCCAGGGTACGGAAATCTCTCTGGTACCGGCGGCCTCTACGTCGTCCGGGACTCCGATGGATTTAACCGCGGCGTCTGTGGCAAAGGGCGACCTGGCAACGGGCGGCCAGGGAAGTAGCCACTTCAAGGTCTGCACCGTGGTGCCGCCGATGTTGTCTCCTATGAGCAGCAACCATACGGAGGACGAGGACGAAGACCACCAGGTCCAAGTTCAAGTCCAACAAGACGATCAGGGGAGGGCACGCTCCAAGATGGCGGATCCCACGCCGACGAGAGCAGACGAAATTGTAGAGGCCAAATCGTCGACGCAAGAGACGCCATCTAGGAATGAGCCAGACCAACAACCGCCCCCTATAGCTGTGGTTACTGTCGCCGCGCAAGTGCACGTACCGGCCGAGCCGAGACGGGAACGAGCGGGCGGTAGTCAACCACATCCCGAAGCCGTAGGAGACAACATCGACGGGGATGCGCAAATTTTCTCGCAGGAGGAGGACCTGCAGATGTGTAACGAAATAAAGCACTGGAGGCGCCGCCGACGCGAGAAACTGGAAAAAGTCGATCGCGATATCGCAATGACCGACCACGAAATAGAGACCATCCGTGAAAGATTACAGCAGTTATTAGTAGGTCGTGAGGAGATGGTGCGGAAACGCGATCGGCTTTTGGCGCAAGATCGTAGAATAGCGGACATTCTTAATGGGTAAGCGTCCGCGAGAACGGAGACACCAGAACCCTAGGAATCCATTTTCGAATCTTCCAGAATCGAAAAACATAACCCAATATCCAAAATCCTACTCTTCCCCCCTCCCCCCCTTTCCCCCCCCCCTCCGGGGGGGAAAACCAATTTCGGTGCTGAGTAAGATCCAGTATACTGCGCATAAGTATTGTCGAAGGGTTTCGAGAGCGCACTGAAATGGTCGATTTTGGTGTTAGAGTAGAGCTAGCTATGCGCGAACTTTTTTTTTTGGGGGAAGGAGGGTTAGGGGTTGGGAAGGGGTGGGGTGAGGGGGTAATTAAAATTTTTAAATTTTATAAGTCGATAAGGCTTTAAAATTTTTAAATTCATTTTCTCAGGTTCGACGAGTCTGTAGTACCTCGTGTAACGTATCTAATTACTCGTCTTGCCATTGCCTATCGATTGGTACCATTTCCAGTCCCATCCGATAAAATTTTTGGAAACCCATCTGAAAAAGTGCGTTAAAAATCAGAAAAATTCAATAAAAATCTCTACTGTGGATTGCTAACATTTCGGATATATGTGTAGCATATCGAATTACTCGTCTTGACATTTTCTATCGATTGATACCATTTCCAGACCCATCCGATAAAATTTTTGGAAACCCATCTGAAAAAGTGCGTTAAAAATCAGAAAAATTCAATAAAAATCTCTACTGTGGATTGCTAACATTTCGGATATATGTGTAGCATATCGAATTACTCGTCTTGACATTTTCTATCGATTGATACCATTTCCAGACCCATCCGATAAAATTTTTGGAAACCCATCTGAAAAAGTGCGTTAAAAATCAGAAAAATTCAATAAAAATCTCTACTGCGGATTGCTAACATTTCGGATATATGTGTAGCATATCGAATTACTCGTCTTGACATTTTCTATCGATTGGTACCATTTTCAGACCAATCGGATAAAATTTTTTGGAAACCCATCTGAAAAAGTGCGTTAAAAATCAGAAAAATTCACTAAAAATCTTGCTGCGGATTGCTAACATTTCGGATATATGTGTAGCATATCGAATTACTCGTCTTGAAATTTTCTATCGATTGGTACCATTTCCAGACCCATCCGATAAAATTTTTTTGACAAACCATCTGTATAGTAGTTTTGTGAGAAAAAAAAATATATTTTTTTATAAGATGTATTATAATTAAATTTGCAATTAAGATACTGTTTATAAATTTAATTTTTAATAATAGTTACAATAATGATCACAGTGGTATATTACATGTTTTCTTATTTAATATTTTCAATAATTAATTTAACAGTTCTTTAAGTTATATCTTAACACTTGCTGTTTGTTAACCAAACACCAACATTTTCGAAAATGATGATTTTCATCACTGTACAAACAACCCACATTCTCACACAAATATTTATTCGCTCTGCAGTGTCGGCAAACGTTATTCCAACAATCCTGGCTATATGTGTTGCACGCTATACATCTTTGTATTAATGGTTGACACACATTTGATACACAGTTGATGCAACGATCTCGAATTATCCCCATATTAATTGCATTATTCTTAACCATATTCGCACATGTCTCACATTTATTTGTGTATATTTTCTTCAATGACTGTTCAACATTCACTGTTACACAATTAGCGCAAAGTCCAGTACAAGGATTGAGTAAAGGTTTGCTGTACGAACAGTAACAATTGTGGCAAACCACTGCGTCTTCTATTTTACATGGATATACACATATCTTTACCTTAGAATCCCATTCTTTCGGAAATGGCATCTTATTAACACAAATTAACTCACTCACTGATTTTATGTATACTGCTGAAGAGACGTAGTAACACTGAACTCCTCCATCCTCAAGTTGCTAGTTTTATGCCTTCAACAGATGACGTCAAATTACTCTTGAGTGTAGGATGATAGTATCCCTTCCATGTCGGTGACGTCACAGAATATATTTAAAATGAGGAGGACGTCTATTTCAATTCATTTCGTTTTGATCTTCGAACAGTAAAGAGTAAATAAAATGGCTGTAGGACAACCCCATCTTGAATTCCTGACGTGGTTGGCTACCACAATTTTTCAAGAAAATAGCGATGAAGAGGATCACGAGGTAAGTACTGTACTTGAATTTAAATTTATAATTTTTATTACAGGTAACTTACATATATTTTGTGTTCATGTAGGTTGACCCCCATGACGTTGGTGCTTTAACAATAAAGCAGTTAGTTGATGCGGGATTGGATGTCGTCGGGGACAGTGATGACGAGAGTGTAGAAGCTGACGCCACGGATGACGTCGGTGAGGGCCTTGTTCGTGGAATACATGTGGAAGCCGTAGAGATCTTCTTGGGACAGATGAAGTATTGCTCTATGATGTCATGCATCGTAGTGCCAGGTGATAGGCTCTACTTCCTCTGCTATCGCTGCTTCGAGTGGTTCACGATCAATGCTGTCCCCACATCCAGATATCACTGTATGGAATCGCACCGAACAATCAAGCGAGAGGAAGCCATAATTTATACCTGCGATTCATGTCAACTACCCCTCAACCAGATGAAACTAACAGAGTGTTGCATACTATGTAATAGTAATAATTAGTGTGATGATTTAGGTTAAGTTGTGTAAATAGATTTATGTATATTGAATAATAGTATAATATATTTAGGAAGTAAGTTAAACATTATATATATATATTTTTTTCTATAATAAATAATATATTTCTTTTTATCGCATTCATGTCTTTTTATTACGGACTATATCTAATAATTAATTAGATCATTGAGAGAGAGGTACCTATGAAATTGAATAAAAACATATACCAAAAAAATAAATGAATAAAGTAAAGCTATACGTAATCGGTAGAAAATAGTAACTTAAGGAAATATGTGTAAATTAGTAGTTTCATTTGTCTGTGAACCGTCAAACGGAAAGTACAGCATTTCACAAAAATGGGGATAATTGTTGTCGACGTAAAAGGGTCCAACTTAAAACAGTTCTATCCAAAGAAGATTACATTTATCAGTAGACAATACACCGCTCATTATCTATTGATTCCCCCAGTTGCATTCAATACGCTAGATAGACAATTGAAATATCGAGTTACATATCTACAGCGATTTCACCAAGGATTAATGTTGGATAATATATTGCACAAACATTTATTATACTTTATATTATTGTTATTTATGATATGTTTGATTTCTGTTAAAGAATACCAGAAGGAAATATTTCTCAAACGATTATTACAAGAATTGGAAACATCATTGCACCCAATTGTAATCAGTGTAGATACTCTATTACGTAATGTTTCTTCCAGTACATTTCCTGTATTTATTAAAAATAATCCATATTGTTTTTATCATAGTTACAATAAATATATGTATAGCTTAAGGAGCTGTAGGAATCTTTATAATTGGTTGTACACATACCTACCTAATTAAAAACATCTTGTACATTTTATATTTCTTTTAATTCCCACCAATCTCTAGTCAGAGAGGGATACCCACCACCAAAATAATATATGAGATTCAAACTCCCCCACTGCTAAGTAGGAGGGATGAGTGGACGATTTAAGATCTTACCATATAGCAGTGCGTAGAAGGAAGATTTTGAATATCCCTCCCACTCAAATGTAAGAGGAGGGATGGCTGAGTGCCTATATATACTTGCAACATGCATCAGTTTGGCAGTTCAACCGAACATCTCCTTCCAAAAGTTCCTTGTAACACTTGCAGCAGCATCAGATTCAACGGTTTCAACAGTACAGCATTAAAATGGCATACAGACAATGGTAAGTATAAGAGAAGTTTTGGTTATTATAAATTCCTTGATGATTGTGTGTTTATATATACTTACATCTTGTATTTGTTTGATAGTTCAAGTGCATATTTCACCACTAGCCACCCATCTAACAATATACTGGAGTCCGAAAACTGGGACAATGAATATGTGGGGCCGTCCGACAACAAATCCCAGCCGTCTAATATACTGGAGTCCGAAAACTGGGACAATGAATATGTGGGGCCGTCCGACAACAAATCCCAGCCGTCTAATATACTGGAGTCCGAAAACTGGGACAATGAATATGTGGGGCCGTCCGACAACAATTCCCAGCCATCTAATATATTGGAGTCCGAAAACTGGGACAATGAATATGTGGGGACCTACAAACCCATTGAAGCGACGAATAATAGAATGGTCATAAGAACCAGTTACGCGGTAACGAATAAGTCCAAAGCAGAAAAAAAGGCTTATAGGATGGCTGAGAGGGCCAGGTTGTATGGCCTTCTCAGCCAGCAGTACAAAGAAAAAAGTGAAATGTTGATGAAAAATAAATCTTAAGTTATATTTATATAATATTATTTTAGTATTATTTATATATAAAATATAAAAATAAAAATATATAATAAACATATATGTTTCATTGCTTCCCTTTTTTTTGACTTGTGTAAATATTTTAATGTCTGAACACCAATAAATGAAATTTCTTTTCAAAAGATTCTTTTTTATTTCATCTTCCTTTCTATTTCTAATACAAACAAAAAAATAAATAAAAAAAAAAAACAGTGCTATACTTGAAGTGTAATTTTATTGTAATAAAATAATAATAAAATAATTATGTGCTAAATACATTGTAAATATATTAAACTACGGCTGCCTTGTTGATCCACTCATTCTGATCTGATGGTAGTCCAAGCCATTTGACAAATAGTTTATTATCCTTTTCTTTCAAAACTTTTTCCACTAAGTAAACATCAGAGTATTTAGTCCTCTGAAGTTCGTACTCATAAAAGCATCCTTTAATAGATTGACCGTACACATCTTCTATCATATATGTTACAGGATTTGTTATATTTACTTTAACAATTTTAAAAAGTTCCGTTGAATAGTTAGCAGTATATCCCTTTTCAAATACACCTTTAAATTTGCTAATTCGAACCATGTCACCAACACGGAATTTTGCTTTTAATGCTACTTTGGGACGATTATATACGCTTAACTTTGTTGTATGTTTTACATCAATGGGTTTCATCCCTGTTGTACGATGAACTCTATTATTGTAGAAGTTTATAATGTTAGGAAGAATATCGAACCATTTGTAATTGCCTCTGGCCGAAAATTCTTTGTATAACCAATTCTTTAATGTTCTAATGACACGTTCCACAATAGCTGCCTTTTTTGTACTGAACGTTGAATAATGGTTTATATTATACTGTTCCATTAGAGATGAAAATTGGCGGTTATAAAATTCAGTTCCAAGATCTGTCTGTAAGTGTTTTGCAGAATAATCAGAGTCTCGAAGTATATTTTTCATTGCACTATAAACTTCTCTGGCTGTTTTATTCTTAAGTGGCCTGGCCCAAGCATATTTAGAATAACAATCAATTACTATGAGTATGTATCGATATCCTTTGTTTTCTTCAGCAAAACTTTGCATTTCTGCTAAGTCGGCTTGCCATAGGTCACCAAACCCTTTTATTATAGTTCTTCTTCTTCGAAAATTTCGTCGAGCGGATTTGTGTAATTCATCAACAATTTGTCGTTTTGTATGACTAATGAACATATTGTATTCATCTATAATTCAAACCTTGTAATACGATGTACATGCACATGTATGTGTTGCAATATTCTCTTTTATAATGATCATTCCTGACAAATGGCACCCTCTTATGATTCAACTGGTTTTGACCATATAGATGGAAATACTAATCTACCTGTATCTTCCGGGGGATGATGTTTCGTAATAAGTTGCTCAACTTTTTCTATATCAAGTGCAAAATCTGACAAATCTTGTAGGAACTTATTATGAGCTTCCCAATATTTGTCTTTGTCACTTTTTAATTTATCCAAATCAATTTTCATATCACTTATCGTTTCATCCGTCTTAATTTTGATATTTTGAAATATTTTTGTTACCTCATCCACGATTTCATTTCTTTCTGTCTTTATGTAAGCTACCAAGTTATCGGTTATGAGATTTGCTGAGTGTTGTACAGCGGAAAGGATATCAGCTTTACAGGCACCCATAAGTAAATTGACACAGTTTAATGTTGCTCCATCCTTTTCATCTGTCGGATCGCCAATATTTTTTAATTGTTTGCCCTGAATGTCATATTGCTTTTCACTGGTGAGCTTGAAACCAACACCCTGTGGACCGCGATGACCTACACAACGACTTCCTTTTCGACGCCCAAATTTATCGATAGAGCTCATCGTTGTTCTTTCACATTCAATGTGTAAACTGGTAATAATTAATGTGTGATGTGACATATATTTATATATTTTTATCTTCTATAAATGTTATACTTGATGTTTGTTTTAATATACTATACCCTCTTCACGTAATTCTTCGATTATAGATAATATTTCATTATCATGACCGGAATGACCAGCTATTTTAGAACTCCATAATAAACGTAAACGATCGATTAATTCTTTAGGTTTATTCCAATATATAAAATCTATTGCTTTATGTGTATATAGTTTTCTAGTTGGTATTAAACCGGAACCTTTTGTAGATCGAAGCATCATTCTGTATGCTAATACTGGTTTAATAACTTCATTATACTTTCTCGATCTGCTGCTGCGATACCCTTGTTTTACATTGTAGTTTGTATAAGCTGCATTTGTTATATTTATTATTTCTCCATACAACCTCTTGTTTTCGTCACTAATTCCCTGTCCTCTACTACTTACATCTGGAGGCAATTTCAGAAATAGTAAATCATAGAGTTGCGAGTTTCCCTCGTAGGATCTCATCTTTTTACCATTTTTCCAAAGAGTAATTTTTCTATCTGAAAATCGCACTTCGGTGTTACCGATCATTAGTTTTCCACTCTCGACATCGATATGTACTCCATATATGGTATCAAAAGCAGTTTCGCCGGCTCTTAAACCGTTAATGTAATTTTTAACTGATTCCGGTACATTTTTACTATCAATGCTAGATGCCAAAGAACTTGGAGGCGTCTCTAATTGATTTGATGTATTTGCTCCATGAAAAGAAGAATCAAAAACCATTGTTTTATCATCATCATCATCATCATCATCATCATCATACACTTCGGCGTGGATAGTTTTATGCTTGATAGGACTGCTGAAACTGCTTCTTTTAGGTTGTGTCGTCACTGCTGGTTGAGGTTTACGATTTGTTTGAGCTGCTGCGGATATACTTCTTAAAGGTTTTGTGATGGGTTCATATATCTTTTCTAATGCCACTTTATTTTCAATATGTCTGTTTTTAATCAAATTGAATTTTTTTCGAACTGCGTCTGTCACTTCTACTAATTTACGTTGTAATTCTATTTCGCTAGCATTATGCGTGTCTTTATTATTCTCAACCTTCTTCATTTTTGATGCGAACTCGACATTGTTTGATTAACAAATAACATTAAAATTTGTGTGCATTACGGATATATGTAACTATCTAAGCCTTTTCGATATCTACCTTCTTCTAATTTGCTGTCCTTGTCGATAACTAAGAATCCATATTTATCTTTCCAGCATTTGGCACACATCTCCTGAAATTCTTTAAATGTTACGTCTGGTGAAACGTGGTCTTGAAATATATGATGCATGTTCATTTCGTCCTGTTTAAACATGACAATCCAGTTCGAGTTATCCCTGATAAGTTGTTTTGGAATCCTAGAGTATGTTTGAGCAAGATAGAAGCAGTCTACAGATTTATGACGACCCATACTAAAGTACGATCTAATAACATCTTGTTTTTCACATATAACATCATCAAATATAAACACTGAATTGGGTTTAGCATCAGAAGGTTCAACGATTTCAGCGTTATTATTAAACATATTGAATTCCAATCCTTGAATAGGCTTTAAAATTTTGCGCAAATATTCGTATTTCGGTTGATATAAAGACTTTGAGTATAAATATATGTTGGAAAAACGTAATCCGTGCGGATGCGTAATGAGAGAAATCATTACATTTGTTTTTCCACAGTTAGAAGGACCAATTATAAGACCTCTAATTGTTGACGGTAAAAGTGGACCATGGCGTTCATGGTTAACATTTACCCCACAACCCACACTTTCATCTAAATTATCTACAGCAAATGTTTCTTTTTGTTTTACAATCCGCATCGTTCGAGTGTTCAAAACGATATAAAAGGAATTTTATTGTGTATCTGATATTTAATTGTTTGTTTGCATCACATGTGAAAACTTGTATCCATTTTGATGCCGTCGGTCAAACAGTTCAGACGTAAATCGCAGAATTCAGTGATTGGGACAGGATTTGTTAATTCATTGATAAATAAACTTCCCGTTGAGCTACATTTACCGGGAGGATATCAATACTGTGGCCCTGGTACAAAACTAAAAAAGAGATTAGCCAGAGGGGATCCGGGTATTAACCCTCTTGATGCTGCATGTAAAAAACACGATTTAAGCTACGAGCAATCTAGTGATCTATCTGCGCGACATAAAGCAGATTACGAATTAGAACAACGTGCCTGGGAAAGAGTCAAATCTAAGGACGCTAGCATTAAAGAAAAAGCAGCTGCTTGGTTAGTTACCAACACTATGAAGACAAAACGGCGCTTAGGTATGGGATGTACATCCACGAAAACAATGACAAAAAGAAGGAAGCATAAAAATAAGGTCAAGAGAAAAATGAGTGGAAAAAAGGTTAGCTTTGGTAGTGGTGTTGTTAGTAAAGTCCGAACTGAATTACGAAAAGCCGGAGGTAAACGATTCGTGTCCAAGGACACCCGAAAAGCTGCACAATTTGCATTAAATGCTGCACGAAGATTTACAAAAGCGTCTGGTGGTAAACGAAATATTCGAATTCCACGAATAATAGCAGTTCCAAAAGTTGGTGGAATTTTACCGCTAATACCTATATTTGCCGGGCTATCGGCCTTAGGAAGTCTAGCTGGTGGTGCTGCATCTATATACAAGACTATTAATAACATCAAAACTGCTAGAGATCAATTAGCTGAAACAACGCGTCATAATAAAGAAATGAAAGCCGTTGCCCTTGGAAAAAATGGAAAGGGGTTGTATTTAAAGCCGTATCGGACTGGATTAGGATTATATCTGAAACCAAAGAATTCAAAAAACTTCTAAGCTCTTTACCTCGAAGACCTCTCAGTAACATCGACATTAATTATTATGTTGATATTATGAGAATTCCACACTTTCGAGGCGTATTTATGCGTGATGATCTTCCAGTAAGCGGTCCTCACCATAATGAGTCTGCCGTATTGAATCTGGATAGTAGAAATGGTATGGGAACGCACTGGGTAGCATACAAGAAGTTAGGTAATACTGTTAATTATTATGACAGTTTCGGAAACCTACCCCCACCTAAAGAACTTCTTAAATATTTATATCTAAAATCAAATCGTCAGATAAAAATCTTCTATAATTATGACCGCCAACAAAAATTCAACACAGTTTGGTGTGGGCATCTGTGCTTAAGGTTCCTAAGTGGCAGTAAAAATAAAATCAACCATGGCTTATCCAGCGACTCCAAAAAGTGATCGTGAATTAAGAAAATGGGACATTCTTTGCGTGCTTTCTCCAAGCACAAAACTCTTACAAAAATGACAAAGGAACAATTGGCAGACCTACCTAAGGAGGTAATGATTTCCTGTGCTGCAAATGAAATAGCTCTAGTGTGGGATAAATTACCGTTACATTTACGAGAAGACATTGATATATTAAAGTACCAATATTGCTTAGAACATTATAATAAAGATTACGGCCCAGACGAACCTGTAGATGTCAATGACGGTCCTGTGCCAAGAAAACTTTTCTGCTGTTATTGCAACGTGCACGATGTCTCATTAGCATCGGATAACAACGTTAGTGCGAATATAGTGATACCCCCACCAAATTCACGAAAGAGACTACCTCTCAATTGTTGTTGTAATCATCAATAAATTATTGTGTGAATACATTTTATGTATCAGTCATGTCTCGCACGTTTACCATCACAGGACAGTCAAGCGTATTAAGCGCTGACTTCTACCCACCGATCGAATTAGATATACATAGTCAATATGGCTTGGGACTACACGGTTTCTATTCCTATAATTCAATATTAAATATTGATGAGAAAAACAACATAATTGGATTCAAATTCAAGAAGGGATCGTCCGTCACCTTTATTAGAATACCACCAGGTGCTTACGAACTTTATGAAATAAACAAGGCAATTCAAAGACTTATAGAACCCATAATAAAACCTAACAATAAGAGTCCTACGTTCAACATTGATGATCAATTTATGTTAACAGCCAACAATAATACTCTTAAATGTGAAATTCGATCGAAATTCGATTTCGATTTGACACCACAACACTCTCTAGCAAGTGTTATAGGATTTGAAAATAAATTATATTATGCAAATCTTGGACATCAGTCTACGTTTCCAGTGGATATTATGAAAGTTAGGATCATTCGCATTGATTGCAATATTATTTCAGGAGCCTACATGAACGGTGAAGAAGCACATACTCTTTTTGAATTTGATATGGACGTAGAACCAGGTTTCAAAATTACGAAGGAACCACAAAATATTATTTATATGTTGATAAGACCTGAAGGGCGCCAGTTTATCGATAACATTACACTACGTATATTAGATGATAACGGTGCTCTGGTAGATTTTCGAGGTGAAAAAGTTATTGTAAAATTGGAGTTAAAAAAAGTTATATTAGAACAGTGAGTCATAATGGGATTTTGCTTTAATCAGAGAAATCAATCGTTGTCCACACCATCAAGAAAACATGATAAATTTATAAACAATTACCCAGACCAGTTTATTCTACGAAAGAACGTTAAGCGGTCAACATCTAAATTATCAACTAGAGACCGCATTTTTCTTCAATCTATTGGACTGAAATTGAAACGTTAGTGGTTATAATCATGATACCAACAAGTGCAAAATTGGATGTGTTCGATGAGCCTTTATTTGATAATTCACTTGTTAGTTTACATGAGCACACGTACAAACCGTATGGATCACCATACTATAGAAATTCTGATGAAATACGAATTCCCATTCACTTCCAAGATCTTATTCTTGATATTGCCGAAAGTTACATCTATATAGAAGGCAAATTTACTCCTAGCGATGTCAATAAAGCATGCTACCTATCTAACAATGCGTTAGCATTTCTTTTCGATGAGATTCGTTACGAAATGGGTGGCGAACAAGTAACTGTTATTCGAAAACCAGGTATAACATCTACAATGAAAACTATGGTGTCATGGGGGCAAACGCATTTGAAAACGCTACTATCTTATGGATGGGGTTTAACACAGAAAAATCAAGATATTTTGGATACCACCAGTCATATTTTTAGCGGGAAATTACCTCTAAAATATCTTATGGGATTTGCCGAAGATTATACAAGAGGCATCCTCAACACCAAACAAGAGCTTACATTGATAATTGCTCGATCATTTAAAAATTGCTACTTTGGAGAAGTTGACGCTGATCTAGAAATTAATAAAATAGAATGGAGGATAAGACACATCATTCCTGAAGATAGGCAAAAACTGAAGCTATTAAATCGCGTTAATAAGGGCGGTGTTCATGCTAAAATTAAGATGGCCTATCGTATGTGGGATTTATATGAATTACCGACACTGCGAAAAACATCTACAGATATATGGGCTATAAAGACCACTAACAGTTTAGAAAGACCCCGATATATCATTATCGGTTTCCAGAGTACTGATAGTTCTGATAATAGAAGCAAGGACGTTACTCAATTTATCCATGCAGATATAAGCAATATCCGAGTTTATTTAAATTCTGAAGTGTATCCATATGAGCGTTGGAATTTAGACTTTGGAAAGAAACTAGATTCTACAGCTTACTATGCTTATGAAAATTTTCAACGCAGTTTCTATGGTAAAGATAATTCTGAGCCAATGATGGATATTGGAGAATTCCGAAAAAACCCACTCTTTATTATCGATTGTTCGCATCAACAAGACGCCATGAAGTCATCCACTGTAGACATAAAGCTAGAATTTGAAACTCGAAAGAAAAATTTTCCTGAAAATACAAGAGTGTATGCATTGATAATTCACGATGCTTATTTAGCTTACAATGCTTTGGATGGTTCTGTACATAGTGGATTTATGTAATCTAATGAATATCTTACGTATTCCATTAAGTTCTTAGTTGTTAGTTAACATATTTTATTATACATGTGTAGTTTATTTATTACTTTTGTATTAATTTTAATTTATTTATAGAATGTGTTTTTTTTGTGAACTCTTGTAGCAAATAAAATCAACAATAAAAGTTTAAAATGATATATTTGTTTTATTAATAATACATCACAATAAAAAAAAAAGATAATAGTTTATACAGTACAATTTATTTATATAATATGTAATTTATAAAATAATCTTAAGTTATTGTTAATTACATAAAAGTTTATTATAATCACATATTTATTATATTATTCTAAAAATATTAAATTATACAAGTTATATGAAAAAAATATAAAGATAAAATTAAAATTATCTCTATGGGGTTTGAGTGAAAGTCTCTTCATCATCAATGTCCTGGTCATCTTCAGAATCAGTAATAGATTGCTTAGTTAATTGATACTTTTGGCTAATTGCGTCAGGTAAATACTCGAACAAATGTCCTCTAACATAACCCACTAAACCGATCTCTATCATTTTTCCACAAAATTGATCCAAATTTAAGAGACCTTCGGAATAATTTATACATAGTTCCCAACCATTGTTGTACATTTCGGCTTGTTCTTCGAGCCACCTGATTTTTTCCTCATCATAACAATAATCCAGATCATAATTAGTAGCGTGTAGTCGATCAAAACTCACAGCGTTTAATTCACTTCCCAATCGTTGAATAGCTGTGTCGATATCTGTGGCCTCGACCCACTGTTGACGAGCGTAGTGCATCCACATTTTGTTATAGCTGTAATAAAAAGTTAATTTTTTATACAGTGCAACGAAATATGTTATTGGCTATTTACCCATATTGGATGTTGTATTGGATACAGTTATGAAAACTAAATATATTTACTACTACTAGATATTAAAAACTAATGTAATTATTCAAGAAGTCCAAATTTTAATAAAGGTCTGCACTTGGCATCTTTAAAGAGTGGCTTACTTTGACCTATGTATGTCAAAGTATATTTTGCTTGTGTAAAATTAATTTTACTTAAATTTTCTTCTGATAAATGTTCCACAACCCTCTTGGGTAAAAAGCATTTAAACTTGCGATCATTATCATCAAATAATGTGGCTAACACACACTTTCCATATCTTGAATTCATCATAGACAATGTAAAAATTAAATAGGGTCTATTTATTTCTAAAGAGGTAAACTGTCTTAGAGATATATTTTCAAAATCACTGTTAATGTTATTATTAATCTTATTTAAATCTTCACATGATAGAGCCATTTTTAAATGCACTTCTTTTCTTTATCTAATTAGTAATAAATATAATAATTGCGCTCACTTGAAACAACTGTAATCACAACACTAATTTTACTGCGCTTGTTAACTGTAAGGTCGGTGGTTAAACTAGTATATGATTTTAGTCCACAGACCCTTGGATTATATAGAAATGATTGTATCCCCTCCAACTTTCAAACATATACATCAAGATATTCAATGTCAAATGTCTCCTCCCATATGTGGAGGTCAAGTGAATGTCAGCCACTGACGTGACCTCTCAATGTCACCCAGGTCACGGATGACGTCACCCAAGGTCAAAAGTGGTGGGGGGAGTCTCAGTTCCGGCTATAATTACCTACTGATACAGTAGACTAAAGTTTGTAGCGCAAACAGAGAATGAAATAAAGTCTTCATGCGAGTTCTCTGGAAACATCCTAACCTATTTGCTTTTAAGCAATTCTAAAAATAAAAAGTTTGTAGTTTAAAGTTATCCGAAGATTTCTGATCACCAATCCGAGTATGATTTTCGTATGAGAATTGTACTTTACTGTACATTGTTTAATTTGTCTCGGTAAAATCATCTGCAACCAAAAAGTTACCTAAAACAACCATTTTTGCACTTCTAGGTTATAATATTTTAAAATCTTGACGTGCCACCATATTCGTTCAGAAATCAATATACATTTCCATGCCATATTAAATATCGCTTGTAGACATGTGTTATTGAAAGCGAAACTAAAAAATCACATCTTTTTCTTATGCTATCATATATCTGTACTATTTTAAATAAAATGGTGAAAAAATCGATAACAATAGTATTTTTAGAGGATGCCACTTATTTATTGGCCACCCCGTATATTAAAATCTAGACGCATTGTATTATTTAAAATAAAAATCATATAAACGTCGTGCCGTCTTGCTCCGGAATATGTATATCTTATTTTCTTTTCAATAGAGCTAGTATTTTCGAATAAACTTTTGTATTAACATTGTTGTGGCGATAAAGTCATCATCTCTTTAAAGAATTAAAGTAAAGAACCGACAAAAGCTGATATCAGCAGCCTTTTGAGTGCGTCCAAATACATACATATAAATGTTTTTCATGCACTATAAAAAATAATGTTTGTTTGCAAAAAATTTCGAAAAATGTTGTTAGAATTTTGACCTTTCTAATTTATACATTTTATTAATAGGAATTGTAGGAAAACGTATTTATATTAACTTAAATGCCTTTATAGTGCATTAAAAAAACTCCCCAATTCATTTTTTACATCTGTTTTCATGCTTAGAGACAGTTTGACGGTAAAGAGATATACAGATTCTGTTTTAATTGTATTATTTTTTTCTGACAAAAAAAAGCATTTGTTTAAGCTTAATCTGAAGGTAGATTAGAACAATTTCTTGTTTTATCAAAATTTTAATACTTTTGGTCAAATATACAGGGTGTGGCGTTTTTATGCAGAATATTAAAAACCTAGATTTCTGACAGCAAAATTAATTAAAGTAATACGCATCATCATAGGCCAATCATGAGCTTTGAATATTAAAAATATTTTATAAAAAATTACAAAAAGTGACAAAATGTCAACGCCGGCCCTGGTCGTATTATAAAAGCGTGCAACCTCGTACCACGCACTGCGACCTGTGGAGTGGAATGTAGTGGAGACGAGATCAGTGTTGCCAGGAGTCAATACTTTCTTCACATTTTTTCAAATTACTAAAATGCGATGATTTTTTTGATCCACTTAGTTTTTAAGTGTTCTGTTTTCTCTACTTTTTCTATAAAAGCGATAAGTTTGCACCTTTGCTTGCCTTTGCAACTTTGTTTGTAGAAATTTCAGCCTATCACCTGTTAAAATAATATTAATATTTTCTGTAATATCCCGTATTTTGTTTCTACAAACATCTTATCTCGGATGACACATTACTGTTTACAGAGAAGTAACCAATTCACTTTTACAGTTTATTACATTATTATTGGCCGGTTTCTCAACTAGTAGATATCTATTAAATAAACTTATCTATTCCATAAACTGGAGATATCCCATGAATTCGGTTTCTGAACCATTCGATAATGCTTATCTATTGCATAAGTTATCGAACAGATATCCAAAGAAAAATGGTAAGATATCTGCCCAATAAACATTAACGCACGCGCGCAGCGATTTAGCTGTTGCTTGTTTACATCTTTATTGTACGGCTTAACCCAACTTTTTTTGATATTTTCGTGACGATTACTTTGTGCAATGGAAAATTCTGATTCGTCTGCCTCTTCAGATGAAGAATATTTAAATATAGTCAGATATCTTGAACGGCCAAGACGTTATCGTGAAAGAGAAAACCAGTATGAAAAATACAGCGACAGAATTTCGAGAGAGGTTTACGGGCGCCGTATTCTTGAAATAGTGTTTTCTACAAATACAAGTAATTTTAGACATTTAAGAACTGAATAATATAGAGTTTAGCAAATAACAACAATGTTATCTCATGCCACCAGCGAATATTCAAAGGTACCGAAATAAAATCAATGTATAACGTCAGAAAGCGATTTATCCAGCAAATTTTTAGGTACTGAAAACTTTCAAAATATGTATTTTTTTTAAATTCAGCTATAGATGTAAACATTGTTATAACATAAACTTACATATTTCTGCATATAACATTGTTCACTTTTGTTTATAAGTGTGTGAAAATAATTGTTAAAATGTGGAGTTAGAATAGCGAAATAATGTGTGTCATACAAATGCATTTCAAAAGTTATTATATTATTTGAAGATAGTTTAAATAGTAAAAGTGGATAAACAAAACATCAGTAATTTTATTTTTGATATTACTTTTGTTCTACGCGTTTTATTTTTAAAAATTTCAGTACCTAAAAAACCACAAATTTGATCATTTTACGGCGAGAAATACGGCGACCTTAACGAAAGAAACTGTAAATTTACTGATAGATTTAATAGGAGATAGTATTCAAGTCTCTAGTACTAGAACAAATTTACTAACAGTATTAGAAAAGGTTTTAATAACTTCGTTTTTATGCAGCAGGTTTATATATATTTTTATTTAGTTAATGTGATGTGATATCATTAGGTAGCCGATAGTGGCGCCATCTACAATTATTTCTTGAAAGTGTCTTACTTCCATAAATGGCATCTGCAAACAGTTGTGCATTTGCTAGCTCCCTCTATGATTATTACAGATATTAAGATATCCATTCAACTGTTATGTATTCAACAAAATTTGGAAGGCATGCGTTCAAAAACCAATAGAAAGTTATCGGTCTGATAAATTTATGTACTCGATAGTTATCGAATGGATAGCGTCAAATGTTGAGAAACCGGCCATAAAACAAGGATTCTATTAAACCGCCTTGTTGAAAAAAAACTTGTTTTAAACCTTGCCGACCTTTCGCAATTATTTTATTTAAATTCTAGTCTAGCCCTGAAAAAGCAGTAAAAATAATCGTGTGATGTCGGTGAGGTTATAGCGAGTTTTTATTAACAACTAGCTTAAACTTCCGTAGAAAATCTAGTTCAAAATTAATTAGTATATGAAAACCCTTTATCTCATTATTTTTCTGTTTTACAAATTTCCGTAAAATTATACCATCTGACAACATTGACTCGGCCTTTGGGTATGCACAGCTGTCGAACGGTGAAATTTTTATTAGGGCCGTAGGTACTGGGATTTATTTTTTCACTACAAAATTGAAGTTCAATTTTCTTGGCAAAAGCTGGATATAGGACTCTTTCATATAAGACTTTTTTATTCCGAATATTCTCAGGAATCTGAAGTTTATTTTCTCCATTAAAGACGCTGGTTCGTCATGCCGTTTAATTATTAATTTTAAGTAAATATATGTGTATTATAGTATTAATTGATTACATACAAACAATTAGCTCCATCTATTATCAATTTCTTAATTTAAAATATCGCGGCAAACAAAAAAGGTGTGAGGTTGGACCGTAGACCTGGTGCGCGAGTGAAATAGGACAATACCAAAAATTACCCCGCGAGTGAAACAATTCTCCGCGCCGTTCTAACAAAATCGCTGATTCTATTGCCTGGGGCAAGCATCGAGTTAAGGGTAAGTGCCTTACCTCAGCACCTACGCCATTTTTTTTGTGTTCACTATTAAATTATTTTATCTTATACGCAATACAGTTCACTAACGCAACAGACGCCACACCGTGTATAGGCCAACTCAATAACGGCACTCATATTCCGAACACCCTGTGTATCACCGAAGAATTAATATTTTCAGATGAGATTTCATCGAACAACCAATAACATTTCCAGAAGAAATTGCTTTTAATATTAGGGGCGAAATAGATGTGATACATAGCGGGAGAGGAACCAGTGGACCGGAAGTGTTAACTCTGCGTTATTAGCTCTATATTAGCGCACCCCAAGAGACGACAAACAGCGTTAGAAGGGCGAGATAATGTTCGCCCTTTCACTGGACATCTATAAATACTTAATAGTTGCCCAGATGACATTTACGACAGTTTGCGGGCTAGATACATCATAAATATCGGAGAGGCGAAGTTTATCCTTAGGACGCATTTAATATTTTAGCAAGGAGATACAGGATGCTTACGAAAATTTGAATGCTAAGTAAAATAAGATAAAAGTAGGTTTAAATATTAAAATCAAATTTAAAAAATGCGTATAAAATTAATAATTAATGAGAATTGCTAAAACTTATTGAGAACGTCAGGAATCATCTTTGTCCTACATTAAAATTGGTGAATACAATGTGGCAACGCGGCCATAATCTCCATTTTTTTGTAGCAATAAGAAGATATGTTAGTCGAATTTGCGTTAATCAGTTCTAATTTAGTTTTCATTGTGAAAACAAGTGCCTTTAGTTATGTACTGTCAAATAAAACTAGTTAATCCATGAATTTTTTCAGGTTTTCAACTATATTCTATGTTTTCTTACTTATTATTATTCAGAACATAATTACAAAAAAAAAAAATGGGAATGGACAGGGGATTCTTACAAATACAATTTTGGAAAAAAAATGAAAAAAAACATGATTTAAAAATACATTTCTGAACGGCACACGTCCACTGTAAAACCTGACTTTGCGCAAGGCAAAGCATGCAGTCGGCGACCAGCACGGCGGCAAAGTGTAATTTAAAGAATTTCTCAAGGAAATATATAATTTTATAACACCTATTTTGTATCAACAAATTCAACTGCTTCTGCTATTGTTATTATTAATTAATAAAATTAATTTGTGGTTTTAATTAATAAAATAATTTGACATACTTGATGTTGGAACAGCTATTCAAAATATTGTCCACCAACATGTAAATACATTTGGACCCGTCTTACCCAGTTTCTACGAACTAACAGGTACGCTAAAAATGTTTCTGCTTGACCGTTTTGAACTCGTAAGTTATTGGTTTACGTCATCAATAGTGTCCACTTTGGGCGATACAGTCATTTTTCAAATATTTACAAAAAAAAAGACCGGTCATGGTACCGGTTCTCTTCGTCTAATCAATTAAGGTATTCTCGAACATTTTGAAGAAAATGATGAGAGAGCAGAGTCGAACAGTTAAGTGCATATCTTCCATAAGTGCAGGCAGATCATTCCGAAGGAACTCGAGATACCGATCCCCATCCATTCAACTTGGTAATATGAATGGTCCAATCAAGCGATCATCAGCAATTGAGGATCTTGCTGCAATAATGACGCAGCTCCAAAATTGTTTAATTTAAGCAAAACGAAAAAAACGTTGTAGACAGTAATTTTATATCAGATATCAGTTTTTTGTTTTCGAGTTACAAAAAGACATTAGTAAAGTGTAATAAATACCATAAAACTTATACTAATTAATAAATATGAAATTGGCAATTTTTTTTTACTGGAGCTACATCCTTCTTACATCAAAATACAAAATTATCTATTCTTTGATATTATATAAAAAAAAACAAATGATATACAAAGAGGAGATATATTTTTTTATTGCTACAGATACAGTATATTTTATTACAGTTCAGTATTTTCTTCATCGTCGGTCATTTCAGTGTCACTACCGGTATTGTCCTGTACAAATGTAAGATTTTCATAATATGGCAAGTTATTTTTTAGTACATATTGGTTTGATAATGTCATGACATTGTCATACTTTAATTTTTTTAATGAAATTTTGTGGTCATATAATTTCCTAGGATGGGTATTTGGATCCAACTGAGTACGTTGGATGTTGAACATACTATAGAAGGAATATCTAATAAATATCAAAACAAAATTCGTTGCGCGTTGGGAGCAAGAGTGACGCAGCTCCTTGGAGCTACATCTCTGTTGCATCAATTGATGTGTGGCGCATCTCCATTATTTGCTATTAAAGTATATAAAATCATCGGATCTGCGTCGATCTTGCACCAAAGAATGTTAGATGTCTGTAAGTATGGGAACATTTTCTTGCAACAACCATTCAAAAAATCTAATTCGTAAGAGATAATCCTTTGGTATTAATGCTTGGAGACGCTGTACTTCGTACGCTATAATTATTGAACCTCGTATGTGATATACCACACTGTTGGTTGGGATATTCCTTGTACTTGTTGAATGATTTGCCTAGTAGGTACTTATTAGGGGATTCTCTTCAACAATGCTGCAGTACGCCGTGGACGCCCTGGGCGTTCATCTATTCCATGCCGTCGATGAGATGCAGGTTCTGACCATGCAAGACGTAATTTAGCTGTTGAAGAGCAGATTTAAAACCTAATCGAAGAAGATCGCATCTTGAGAACTCGACAAATCCAGCAAGTCAACTTTACAACTGCGTTATGTGGCGTATATTGCGCGAAGAATAAATACAGATTACAGAGTCTACAACCTGCACATCATCTTCGAAATTCCCTGTGAGTTGCTGCTGGTAGTGCGTTTGGGTAGTGGTACATATTTGGAGTTGTTACAACAAATGTTACTTGAGTTATTTGACAATCTGCCCTTAAATAAGACAAGAAATGAACTATAGTTGCACGATGATGCTTCTCCTTATTTTCGTCAAGATGTGCAATGGTTCTTAAATAACACCTTTCCAGGTCATTGGGTAAGGATGTGGTGGACTGGTAGCGTGACTTCCCATTCTCCAGATTTAACCTCTGGATTTCTTTTTTTGACGATACATGACAACTGTTCTTTGCAACCCTCAAGTGAATTCCGTAGAAAAACTCTAACAAAGAATTGAGGCAGCCGCAGATGTCATACAAAATCCTTACGTCAATAATACTTCTTTGCATTATTGTGGTAAATTTATATTGAGAAAGAAGAAAACGTAATTATTACAGAAATATTTCTGTCAAACGATTTTGCGTTGTGATTTATAATTATTGAAATACGCTCTCCAGATTTATAAATATTCTGTACACTTACCTATTATTGGAAATTCAGTTCTGATATAAGTTTTTGACTCTGCTTAACCTGTTTCGTAGTGTTTTTTCTGTTGTGCATTTTGTCACGAATTAAAAAAAATTGCATTTGTTACATTTTCTTATCAGAAACTCGTACTTCAGTAGAATGCCTGCAGTAATTGAATTGAGACCCATTTTTATAGAATGTAGCTGTCTAATACCACTTCCTATAACGTATATCCTATATAATTATCGTTAATTTATCTGTGATGTAGATGCAATAAAAATCTGACAGTCTAGTTCCGGTATAGGCATAAATTGCGTAGATTAATGCCCACCAAATATTTCACTTACAGTCCGGTGAACAGACACTAGGGGATGAACTTTTATTGGCAATTTGTCTACTCCCATTATGAACTTAGCAAAGACTGTGAAATGTTTTCCTATCGTTTTACATCGTTGACAGATTTTACTCCTTTTCACTTTTTTACAGTTTTAACCGACCGTGAGCTAGTACAGGGTTAAGTATGATTAAGTACAAATATTTTAAGTGGGAATAGAGAAAAATAAGAAATACAAAATCACTCTTCAAAATATTTCCAAACTCCTATTTATCGCCAGCCATGGCGACCCGTCCACCGCAAGGTTATTTATTTCGCATGTTTGACATTTAGAGAGTATGACAACCAACAACACTAAACTGTAAATTATTATTGTCATAATTGAAATACTATGTGTTACGTTGTGATTTTGTGTTTTCTTTCAGCTTTGAGTGTCTTTTTCAATTTTAAACGTTTTATAAATAAAGGAATTTGTGTAGGGCACAGATATTTTTTTATAATATGGTTCGCCGGTTTGTTTTTCGAGGTTTCTGTCCATCACTGCCGCGGATGCATTCAAAGATTTCTGTTAGTATTCTTTTCATTTAATTTTTTAGAATAAATGGGCATTTTATTTAACTGTACGCGAAGTCTGTTTTGTTATTAGTGGTTAATCCTGACGGATTTGTAATGAGTGAAAATGTAGTTTTGACAATTTGGAACGAAATAACGAAAAACGAATGCAAAATACTGCAGCTAACAGAATTAACTGGTACCGTCAGGTATTCTTATTAATAGAACCGTTCATTTTCGTCATTTATACATTTGAAAATCATGTAAATAATTTTTTTATTGTCTTTTAGGCCTTCCGTGTACACGTGGTTAACATTTTGGTACTTAGTAGAAGTTAAACCTGTATGTGTGTGTCTCAAAACGTGTTCTTTGAATCAAATTAAGTCGATTTTATAAATTTACCATAGTACAAATGTGGTTAGGGTTTAAATCTTTTTCTACACATTAACTTATGCGATTTTGCTAAAATTTTGTAGTGACATAGTTTTAAAGGACGAAAAATTCTCATATCAAATATATGCTAAATATTAATCCTTATGCGTAGAACGGTTGGTAATTTTCCAATTAAATTTTTGAAATCTTTACCATAATGTACGAAAAAGGTCATATACAGGGTTAACTATGACTAAGCACAAAAAATTTAACCACGTGTTCAGGGAGGCCTAAAAGAAAATAAAAAAATTCCAGAATTTTAGATCGATATTTAAAAAATGGGGCAAAACCCTTTTTTCCTACGGAAAGTCGGCGCCTATGATAAGAACCGACTGTGATGGCTTAGATCCATAGATAAAACTTACATCTGTCAACAATATCTACTACCATCGTCGTTTTTTTGTAGCATTTCTAAATGTATAAACGAAAATTAACATTCTTATTAGTAATAATACCTGATAGATAGGTAACAGTTAATCCACTTAGCTCCTGTATTTTGCATTCGTTTTCCATTATTTCGTTATAAACTGGTAGAACTACATATTCGCTCATTACAGCCACTCACTACCGATAAAAGACACTTCCCGTAGGTACAATTAGATAGATTAGATGCCTATTTATTATAACAAAATCGAACGAAAGAAACAGATAATAGACGTTTTAATGTAACCGCGGCAGTCTTGTCCCATAACCTAGAAAACCAAACCGGCAAACTATATTGTGGGAAAGTATCTGCACTCAACACAAATGTCTTTATTTAATAACTATAAAACGTTTAAAAATTAAAAAAGGCACTAAAAACTGAAGAAGAACACAAAATTACAACGCAAACACAGGAATTCAATTATGACATGACAGCGATACTGACTGTTGCATGCTTGTAGAGTATGCAACCAACAAGCAAGTTGACATTGGCGGCGTTAAATAAGGATTTAAAATAATATCGAAAAATTTTTTTTGGCTTTATAAATAAGTTTGGAATTTTTTTGAAGGGTGATTCCGTTAATTTTTATTTTTCCCTATCCCCTCTTAAAATATTTATACTAAGTCATAGTTAACCCTACATAAGTATAAACTCCTCTCAATCCACATTAAATTTAGGTTTGTGCCATTTTTGAAGCACAAAATGAATAAAACGCTTAAAGAAACAGGGGAGTAAATTTTTAAGAGATTTGATGCATACCTGTAGCCAGAGTTAAAAAGTTATTACAAAATATGTTGGTACTTTCACTAATCATTAGTTTCTTTTGCTTCTAAGTGCTTTTATAAAAGCATTGCGTTAGATGACTATTGATACACTGTCACTGGCATTGTCTGTTATCTGTCGTCATTTGTTGATACTACTATATGTATATGTAGACTATTATTGTATATTTAGAAGAACCCTATTCAAAGGTTATTTTAAAGGAACACCCTCAGGAATGTAGAACTCTGGTAGAAAGAAGAAGGCAATGCACCATAAATTCAAGTTAGCTTACGCTACTGACGCCCAGAGGGCACTACTGTAAAAGCTTTCAGACCTAACGCCTCTGCCGACGTTTATTAGGTAAACTCGGAATCTATAAATTGTATCCGCAGTTGCCGCCATTTAGTATTTCATTCTTGATTGTCACAGTTCTTCATATCTATTGACGTCTATATGGAGGCTGTTTTTTGAAAGTAACCTATTTTGCCTATGCCGAATCATTTTTAAATTTTCTCTATCGGAAATCAGATGGCATACCTACTTGTTTACTTATAGGTTGTTTTAGTTGTAGGAAAGCATTTTTAAATAGGGATCCAATCCTAAAAAGTATCTTGAGTTTTTATGAAATTTTAAACACCTGATATATTGCATACTTACCACACCTCCTGTTTTAAAAAAAATTTTTGACCCCCTGAAGTAAAAAAGCAATGTTTGAATATGTATATTCCTGGTACACAGGCGTTACATCACCTGAAATTTGAAATATATTTTTTTTTATTTCTCGCATAAATGGAGTACACTACAATCCTGTAAATGCAAGAAGGTATTCCATATTTTGCCGGACGCGCCAGTAATTTCAGATATATCACCGAATTATCAATAAACATTTTAGAAATACGTAAAAGGAATTTTTAGATTATATGGAGAACAGTCAATCTAAAACTGAACTCAATTTCGCTCTAGTTTCTAGGATATTTCATGTTCTTCCTCAGTCAAAGCTTTTACTTATTAGCAGTAACAGTACTGTTTTTAGTTTAAGAAATATACATCCCAAGCAGCAACATAATTTTATAATTTTCAGGTTATACGACAATTACGTTTTATTGTCGTATTATTATTGCTTTCGAAATAAATATTTGTTTTATTATAGCAGCTAGTATCATTATTTTGTTATCAGTAACTGAATCATTTTATAAATTTATCACAAGAACGTTTTAGCAGCTAAATAATAAAACGGCAAATATATGACTATTTTATAAATATTTCTGTGCCAAGCTTATAAAATATTTTAGCTAATAAGTGTTTTATACTATTTTTTAGTAATATTCCGTAGTATCTCTAAAAGCGCTAAAACTATTATATTAAAAGATAACTGGAGACAATTTTACTTCTAAGAGCACATTGACAAACCATTCTATGAAACAAATTTAAAACAACAAAATGGCAGGACCTTGTTTTGTTTATGTCATAGAGAACGGTAGCGAATGGAAGTATAGTTTTATCTCTTCCTTTAGCTTTCATAATAATTGTATAAGAATAAACATGTCAAGTTTAACTCACCCAATCCATAATTTTAAACGCTTTCATATATTATTTACCATTGCGTACGGCCTTGTTATCATAAATGAATCATTATTTCCAGTGTTTTACAGAAATCTCTCAATTAGCTTAATAAATAATTTACTGTTATTGATGAATTTCATGCTACAAAAATATCGTATTATTGTGAAGCTCAAAATTTCCAATTTCAACTATCCAGAGGAGCAACATTTGTACATAAAATAACCAACAAAAACAAAACCAACTTTATAAAATATTTATTTCACTGAAATTGAACTGGTGGTGGGATGTTGCCAGCAACACTACATTGTTCTCTGAACCAGGCTTATTTCTTGTGTAATCAAGAGTGACAATAAAGTTTGTTTGTCTACGTGACGTGTTTCCACGCAAAAGCAACTTGGAGGTTACAATATTTTTTAATTGTTTCCAACAGGCTTTACAAAATCTCAAACGGCCATTAAAGTGCTTTATAATATGGTGCCAATTTTGGTTGTATAATTGCTGGATAAACATTCTTACAATGTTTTCGTGACTTATGCTGTTTTATAAGAATTATTTCGAAAACGTTCATGTAGCTGTTATAAAATCCCATTTGCTAGGAGGACATATTTGTTTTGTATAAATATTATCTTTGTTATTTAGTTTTAAGTAATATTTCACGTAGTTTTTGAATTTTAAGAGATTTTTTTACGTTCCAATTGTGAAGCTACGTTTTAATATATACAAATTCACATACCTCATGTTAGATATTCTGCCTACCTTGACCTGGACTGGAGATAAAAACTGTCAAATTCTAAAATGTATTGCATGTAGAGAACAATAATTGATCTATACTGCAATGGTTCCTGACTTCTTTAATCTTGAATATTAGACACAGGCTTGAGAAAAAAATACGACACCGCTTAATTTAATATAAACATGTAAAAAAAAGATGCTCCGTTACTTTTCTCTTATCAAAGTCGTTCCAAAGGCACAAATAGTTGAATACCACTGCTATATCATCAATGGTGGCACATTTTCACCAGGGCCTCCGGCAGAAATTGAAATTCTTCAATTTGCACTCGCGCCTTCGCCAAAATATGGAGATACAAATCTTTAATGATAAATCCTTTGCTAATGCTTTTGTACTAAGGACAGGACAACTTGTAGGGACTATTGAAATAATACACTCGTTTACACTTAAATTTTAATTTGACATAAGATTTAGGTAGCTGATTGGGTTTTGAACACATATTTTGACAGTAAAACTGCAATGTATAGGTACTAGTCAATACTTATTCTTCTTATGTACTTACATAATAGTTTAATAAACATCTCATCTAACATAAAGTGTATGTACTTACGTACTAATCAGTTATACCCCATTTTGAGCCGTAATGGGGTATCGCTGATGCGGGTGTTAATTTTTTTTTAAATTTCGCCGCAATGTACACCTCAACTCGCGCATTGCAGCGAAACGGCGGGTTTGCTGCCACCCCCAAAATTTTGTGAAAAATTATTGTACGTGAAAGTGTTTGTACCTATAACCTAATCAGTGTCGTAACTTTGGGGGTTGCAGCGATTATATCAACGTTACAATAAAATTAAGGAGCAAATAACTTATTTAGAGCATTCTTTTAACAACTAACACATAATAATATATTGCTAAACATTAATGGGATACAACAACTTGTGGGCCTATTGCATGGTGACGGGTATTTTTACAAAGGGTTAAATCGAGAACGAGCAATGATGCTATGTTGTTTTCTGCTATGCGCAGAATGAGTGAAAATCGATGGGGTTATGAAGTAGCCCTACAACTATTAAAAAGTACCGATGATGCGTTCTCAATATATACTATCAAAACAAAATCAATTGTCAAGAGGATATTTGTTGTTTTCATATGTTTTCAAATTACAGGGTATTATTCAATGTTATTAAAATTGCGACAATGTTGTTAAATGAATCAAAATAAAGCTAAAAGAAGAAGCTGCTGATAAAGTCACTTTTGAATTATTTCCTAGTGAGTCAAAGCAACAGTACGAGTTTTCATACACTCTTGAAATAGTGTGATCTAAATAATATTCAAGTGGGAAGTTCAGTGCTTTTGGTATACTTTGAAGACAAGTCCAAGTATAGAAATCGTTCGCAACGCTTTGGTCAAATTACTGCATATTGAAGGTGTTGAACATAAAGAACCAAGACATAAGTAAATATTACAAGCCGAAAGGCCCAAAAAGTATAGATCAGGGAGTAAATCGACAAATTTCTAGCAGAAGCGCAGAAGGTTGGCGTAAATTTTGGTGTATTTGGAGTCTGACTTCACGAAGAACTGTGCAACTTTACATTCAATACTATCGAAGATTTGGGAGCTTCACTAGTTGTGCATATACCAAACACAAGAATTATTATGTAACTAACTTTCGTTATTACTGGTACTTTATATTTAAATAGTGCATAGCCCGTCCTCCAGGGAACACTAATCATTAAAGAATTTTCATAAAATAGATTAGAATACCTAAATGCACCACGACTCCAGTTGGAATCAACACATCTGGTAATATGCCTACCAATATTGCTGAATTTCTAAATTTGCCTGATTCTCACCTTTCATTCCTACCGACGATCTTCAGCTAGTTTGTTGGCAGACTCTGGTGCTAATCTTACTACAATTAAGAAACACGGTGAATGAAGTTGTTACAAAATAAAAAAGCATCGTGGGCCGAATTTTGTCCAAAATTTCACAGAAATAATTACTAGTACAGCTACTAATAAGACCATGGACATACTTATTCTCATTGTAGTTTTTCTAACTGTACATTTAGTGTACAATGTAATTAAGTAAATAAATATTTGTTTGATTTATAATTTCTTAATTGTTTCCGCACCAGTGCTAAAAGTAACTTACTTTTACCAGTGCCTTACAATTTGATTTTCGACACTGCGGCATACTACTTTTAAAGGGGGTGAGCCTGTGCACTACTAGTACTCAATAATTGTTTTTATTTAGGTACACCTGTGACAGCTCATATAGAGAAGTGGTTAAGCCGTAATAACTGAAACAACATATGATTCTGGCTGGAAACCTTTATGTCGCAGCAAGTGTACATTCGTCCTGAAGTTGCATATTTTTTGCCTTTAAGAAGCTCCCAGGAACAAAATCTAGGGAATGATCTAGCACGCCATGAATCTGGACCACCTCGACCAATCGATTTTTCCTCATAGATGGTACCCGATCAATATATGATTTGAAAATATATTGCATTTTCAAGGAACCTGACATTTTCTTATCCATAGTAGATACAAGTAGATTAAGATCGAGCTATAAACTATGGATAAGGTAAATATTTCACCAAAGATGGGCTGAAATTCAACGAGAATCAGATTTATGTTTAAGGACAATGTAGAAGGGAATTTAAGATCAGTAGAGTTTTAAATTGGAAAATCAAAGCGAAAAATAGAAATAATGCTAATATAGGATATTCTAGGATAAGCAGGATTGCTGTTTCAGAGTTGCTGATGAATGAATATGAGTTTGAAACCGATCTTTCACAAAATACAGGGCTTTCGAAAAGTGTCAATACAAAAAGGGTTTCAGTATCTGACCAAAAGCAGTAAAACATTTATATGAAGGATATGTTAAAAATAAAAATGCAATTATAATAAAATTCAACTGAATTGCGAAATTGCAGATTCAATTAAGACTAAGCAAGGTCCCTTTTAACGAAATTTGCTCTTTGTGTCAATATTAATAAAATAATCAGTAATTCTCCTAAAAATCCTTCAAATTGCAACGTACGACAACATTGCAATCCATTACTAAGTTTTTAACCTCAAACTAGATCAAAATAGTTGTACATCATACATACCTACTTTGTATTGAGATTAGTGTATTTTGTTTTTTGTACCTAATGTTTGTTCGATGTTAGCGAGCTTATAAACAAAAATGGAACATTTTACCAATTACAAGTTTCATGACATATTGAAGCTTGCCAATCAGCAGCAGTTATTTTAAGCATTTATCATAACTATTTCAAACTTTACTCCGTGTTACAAGAAAATATCTAAGAAAATGATTTAGTATAACAAGTATAGGTATACTTGTAATTATGATGTAGACAATAGTGTATTATCGTCGGTCAGAGAAAGAAAATGGTTAGGTTAATTATGTATTGTTTGGTTTATACAGCAAAATAAAGACTCGTATTCCGGACACCCTGTATATATTATTTATAAGATCTCATATTTGTAGAATAGACATAAATACGGAATGTTACATATCATCAGAAAGAACATTTTTTTGTCTTTAAATACCAAAGCCAACTACAATTTCCATAACAAATAAATAAAAGTTTGCTTTATAGCGTCAAACCAGTTTTTGTATTAATTCTAGTTTACTCCATAAATATACAGGGTATCTCAGGTACTACTAGAATCCTTGGAATGGGTGATTGTACAGTGAAAATAAATGAGATTTATCCAAATATACCTATATCTAAAAGTTTATCGTTTGAGGGATACAGGGTATCAAAAATTTTGAAATTTGTATTATATTTATTATTTACTTGGATTGATTGGAATTCTTTAGGTCTAATTATTCAGTATGTTTAAATATTCCCATTATCACCAGTGGCGTAGGAACCTTGTGCTACTATTCTTTTATTTAGAATACAAATAGTACGCCACTGACTTAATTATAAAAAAGCGTAAGTACCTTAAGTAAATAATAATTCTTCACAATTTTAAAATGCATTGTATTCAAGTAATTGTTCATTTAAAATATCTCTGTATTTCGTAGTTTGTGCATATTTGTATCAAAAGCATGATGTGCCATAAGTGGCGCCCTCTGCTAGTAGCTTCTCGCTTCCAAAAGTCACATACCTCTAAAATATAAAATAAAATATTTTTTTTAATTCGACGCCTTGTATATTTTTAACCACCAACTTTTGATTAAAGTAAGTTTAGCTATATCGCGTTATTTTGTCGTCAAGAATCTACTCTTGCCCTATGGTGAATTAATTTCAGAATACCCTGTATTACTCAAGTATAATAATAGAGCTCACCAACTATAAACTACCAACTGCAGAGATATTTTTAAAGAACAATTACCTAAATACGATGTATTTAAAATTAAGACAGTGGCGTATCATTTTTATTTTAAATAAAAAAAGAGTGTCACAAGGTTTCTACGCCACTGGTGATAATGAGAATATTTAAACATACTGAATAATTAGACTAAATATATCTCATTACAACCTACAACTATTGCTGTTTTATCACAAAAAAAAAATTCGAAATCTTTGACACTCTGTATCACGGAAACAGTGAATTTTTAGATATAGGTTTATTTGGGCAAATTATTTTAATCACAATCACCCCTTCCAAGAATGCCAGTAACACCTGAGATACCCTGAAATTTGTATTTCTCTGTAATTCAAAAAACAAACGAAAAATCAAATGCTTGATTCAACAATCGAAATTGCGTCGAGAATCAAGCTTCAAAACATATCACTTTTTTGTTTTGTTTTAATAGTTTTTAAGATACTTCAAACTCCCATCGGAATTTCTTAAGAACAAAAATTGATACTGACGCGTCAGTTAAAGCAAGACAGTAAAATTGTTTGCTCATTCCTCCACAGGCACAAAAATATTCAATAGATAACAACAAAGGGTCGTTAACTCGGAAGTACATCGGAATATTAACTCTACTTCCCATGTATCTCCGCACCTATACAAAGACGTTATTATACATGTACAGCAAACTGCGATAACATTTTACAAAATTATCTTCTAGGAAAATACGACAGGTCAATAATCATTTTCTAGTTTAAATATTTGCGCAATATCTGATCTTGATATGTTCAAAGGTTCAACTTGCCGTATTTCGAGGTTCTTTGAAAAAATCGGGACATCGATCACCAAAGGATAGCTCAGTTAGTAATGTTAGAAACCTATATTCATTGTATATTTATCAGTACAACCGTTTCGTTTCACTTTTGTCTAGATATAAACGGCCAATTTAGAATATGTAAGGTAATTCGCTACAAAGGATATTCTAAATAGGACTTCGTTCTTCTCGTTATAACATGTAGCCTAGAAGACTATAACAGGTCTACCTACCTAATTTTAAGTTTGGGAAATAAGTGACATAAACTCAGAAAGCGTTTTCACTGAAAATTATAATTTTTATCTAGATCTTAAAAATTCAAGTAATTTATAAGAAATATATTACGTGACAAAGAAATGTAAACTTCCTTTAAATATAATTTTACTTCTTTCAGTGAAAGTAAAACTGAGAGAAGGTGAATTGCTGGGTTGCGCGAAGCAAGTTTGTCGGTGACAGAAATTTCTAGAAGGACTAACAGATCCTCACGTATCATAGGACAGTGACACCAGGCACAGACAGAACGAGAGGCACCGGCCGTCGTAGAGCATATAACGTGAAGGTCATCGATTGAGAGAAATGAGAGATTTGAAGAACAAGGGGAGATGGTCGGTATGCACATAATATACCGAAGAATTCGAAGCTTTGGTCTCTTCTCTTATTGTTCACAATGGGTGCTGTCTGTCACTCGTCAACATCGAACTAACCGCTTATAATGGTGTAGATAATTCACCAAGAATGGAATCAGATGATATTTAGTAACAAATCCCGTTTCTGCCTGGGGATGGACGATGGTCGTACAAGGGTTAGAAGACGACGTGGTGAAGACGCGATCCACAATTTGACATTTCATGTCCATCACTCAGGTATGGTATGGTAGCAGATCACCATTAGTTTTCGTTAGAGACAACATGGTAGCCTAACGCTACATCCAGAAAGTGGTGAAGCCATATGTTATTCCATAGTCTTTTTCACGTTCCGTGGTTCCTCTACGATGATCGGTATCTGCTCTGTGTTCACGGCCTTCTTGATTCCACTCCTAGTAACACCATATTATAGTACGTAAGGATATACTAGTCCTTCTAGAAATTTCTCTCGTCGACAAACCTGCTTCGTGCAACCCAACGAATACCATTTGCAACAATCTTTACGACACTTGCAACACAAATGTGAGCAGAAATTTTTAAAACAGAATTCTACGTCATGAAAATACGACCTATGCAAAACAATTATCAACATAAAGGTGTTTATCTTTCTTTGTTACGTAATACGTTGAAAATTAAGCGCAGGATGATTTCCAAACTAAGGCATTTATTTTCTTTAGTAGAACTAAAAAAGAAAAAATTTTGTTCCAAGAAACTCAAAAATAAAAGAAAAACCACCCTTTAAAATTAAAAATAATTTTGAAAAGAGTTCTAAATCATCCTGTATTTAAAAATTGTAGTTCCTATTGTAACCAATATTTAAGTAACAGTTTTGTTCCTAAGCTGAAGCTTTAATTTTTTTATGTACTTATTAGATGCGTTATCCGTTTTCATACCTCCGCGTCTTAAAACTATAGGAAACTCCCTATCACAACATTTAGAATTTATTTCAAATTTAAGCTTACAACACACATCAAAACGTCGAACAGATTTAGTTATCTATACAGCAATTCTAACAAAATGATTCTAACACCTGAACAGGCATTTGGTATGTGTTGTAGTCAGGCTTTAGTTGCCAAACAGCATCTTGAAACCGATATACACAACGAAAATGCTAGAATTTGCTAAAAAATCGAAAAAGAGAATAAGTTTTCATTTGTCTGATATAAAACTTCACAACATTTCAGTCTAATTCATGAATTCATTCATTATTTTGAAAATTACCACTTTATCAGTATTGGATCGTTGCGAGACAAGCCATGGACGTGTGTACGGTGAGACCGTGATTTACAAACGATGAGAGACAAACAACTTTCCGTGCTGTTCACAACTGCATACGGTTTAAGAATAACTATGTATAAACTTATCCTTATTCTTTTTCACCACCCAATAATTGTAGATTGTGTATCTTTGCATATACTTGACGTAGTTATAATTATATTTCTTAGCAGTACAAGTGTCTGGGCTATCTACTAATGTCTGTAAAGTCAAGTTTAAATCGTTTACAGTTTATTTCGATTTTCCTAACGACAAATAACGTTCTACCAATCGATAATTAGACGAATAGTAACCAAAACAATAATAACGCTCCATCAGAATAATATTTGTAATATTTGAGGTTTTACAAAACTTTAACCTATGTACATAAAAATGTATAAAGGTTATAGACGAATGCAGCGCGTATATGGCAATAGTAGGTGTGCCACTGAAAAATAAAAAATGTTGTAATTTTACTATATATAACATCATGCCTGTTATTAGCTGTCCAGTTAAGAAAAAACACGTTTTTTTTATAACAGGAAAATAGGTATTTAAGCATGTTCCAAAATTTTAGCACCAGAACAATTGATTTCATAGGATGTGGAATATAGCTACATGTATCTTATTACGATATGAATAAAATTAATCTGCAGAATAGATCTTTATCTTTAAAAAAAATTGCTCATTTTGAATTCGTTCAACCTTCACTTCGAGTCGATCATGAGTCATGGCCCCGTCATGCCTACACCGATGGCTTGTAACACAACCGTCCAACCCTAATTGTATTAAGAACATTTGTATCACATACAATTTTAAAAGTTTTTTACATTTGAATTTTCAAGCACAACCCTTATACAAAGGTTATAAAAATTACTAATAATTTGTTTGAAGTAGGACAACACGTTTCGAAAAACATTTACTTGAACGTAAAAAAACCTATAAATTAATTTAAAAAGATAATATAATGGTAAGAACTAGTTAGTCATATGCCACAATTGCCCTGTTACTGAAATCTTGTAAAGTATAATCCTTGAAGGGTATAATCTATGAATATACAGCAAAAATTAAAAAATTAAAAAATAAAATTTTATCAAATTATGAAAGGTAATAATTAATTTTAAGTTATCACTATGGACAGTTTTTATTGCATTCACTGAGTCGAAAAACGAAAGTCATTGTATTAAATTAAAGGTTTGACTAAATTTTTCTATTTTGAAGAAATACCTAACCAGAAATACTTTTAACAGCGATAATTTACGTAAAGTGATTGAATATATATGAATTCATTTAAGTAATACTTTTCTGAAAATCGTGACTCTCTTTTTATATGAGAGTTACTATCTACATTCTGTATCAGAATGAAGTAAAACCACTTGATGTTTCAATCCACCGTTTCACGATATCTTCAACAATTTTTTCCTTTAAGGATTGAAACGTAGTGGTTTTATTAAATGATTTCGTTTTTATATTGAAAATAAAGTGTGAAATCAAGAACACCAATTGCTATAGAACGAACAACGGCGCCAGAAGGACATTTCTAAACGATATCACCTAAACACATTGAGCGGTTTTTCTCACTATAAGTAACAACGCTAAGAGACCTTAGCTCACAATATTTAATTATCGGGTCACAGAAAAACTCTACAGCCAAACACAACAAGCGAACTGAATACACTCAATATTGAATGAAAAGTTACCTACGAAATAGATAGAATTTACTATCACGTAAATATGCGTAAAGATATTGAATATATAATCAGACTTACATCTCATAAGGCAAAGTAACGGATCTAATTGCGTTTCATGCAAAATTTTGGGTGATGTGAGGAGTCAAATTCAATACGTTGGAATTTGGAACATTATTTGGATTTTATGAAATAAAAATTTCTAAAATAGAGAGTTTATACACTAGACGACTTCTATTTTGAATGTTAAAGAACACGCTAGCGTGTAACATCACATCTTTATATATTGGTCACATATGTGTCTGTGAATAGAGAACAAAATTTGATGAACCGGATGAAACGGAAATATTCATTTATTTAACATGTTTTTCTCTCGAGTGAAGAGCCAGAGAAAGTCTGCAATTCCTATTATTTCTCTTATTTAGTTTTACAGAGCACTCCACTTTTGATGATTCGCGATAACAATATAACGTTTAATAGATGATTTATCATTGCACTTTTTTAAGTGTACAAATAAACTGCTAGCTGTAACCAACTACTGCATCAGAACATGTTACTTGGGAAAATACTTTCATTGCAGTTGTAAAGCATTTTTTACTATAAAAGGAAGTTCAAAGACGTATCAAAGTGAATGTAATTTAATATATATTACAGCTAGTATGGTTTTTACTTTCAGTGTTTAGGATAAAGGAAATGTTAAGAATTGTAAAAAAGGATATAATTAAATAAGAATATTATCAATGCAGAAAACTTTCCTTAGACTTCTCTATATATTAATGAACACATGCATTTATTATTAGATGACTTCCCAGTTATAATAGTTTGCGATAGCGGTACTGAATATAATGAAGCTTAATCTAACTATAAACAAAAGGAAATATATTTTAACTATATCAAAAATGTTTTCCTTTTTTGTTTTAGTGAATCACCTGAGAAATTCTAGGATAGTTATAATTTCACATGTCGTTAGTTTTAAGGAGCATGCCAGTTTTAATGTTTAGCGATAAAGATACAAAATTTAAAGAAATATATCAATTATTATCGTATAATAAAGTTCAACAGAAGAACTGGGTAACATCAAAATTTTGTAGTTTGGTTCTGTTTTTTTTAGTTTATTCTGAATATTTTCAGGACTCCTATATTTTTGACGTTATTTCTAATAGTATCTGTTCCACCCAAAATTTTGCATAGAGCGCGCCTTATGTAGACGATATATTTAAGCATCTATGTACAATTCTATATTACAAATTCAACTATCGTTAGATTCCCAAAATAAATTCGTTTTTCCTATATATACCTAACAAAATGTCATATAATTTATACAACAACGACAAAAGATTCCCTGACTAAATATTTTCATAGAATTGACGTAAAAATTCTGCTTTACAGCAGTTACATTAACTGTTACAACTTATCACGATTTATATATTTATTTCAACCAATTTCTCACAGCAATTATTAAGTTTATTGTTGACAAAATTGTTATACGCAAACTCCACTTTCAGAACCTATTTAAATCTTATAATATACAATATCAACCATCATATTGTCTCTTTAACAAATTAAAATAATGTGTAACAAACAGGATTTTATAAAATTTGCCTTGCCCTCTTCTAAGTTATTTCATAAAGTGGCAAGGGATGTTCTCGGTGTCGTTGTTACTGTCGTTTATAAAATCCTGGTTTTGATTGTATACCTACCAAATGCAGATTCTATCCGATTTAAAGTCTCCCCTAGCGACTTGCCGACTATATTCTTTCGTCTTTTGTATCTGTTAAAAAGAAAAACATCTCACTCCCAAAATCTAAGCTACTTTCGCACTAAAATCTCGTTACGAACATAAACATCAATGATCAGTGGAAACCTTGTTCGGGAAACCTTAACATATTTCAACAATTTTGGGAGAAACAGATATTTTCCTTTTTATGTTTATGTTATAACGAGATGGAACTATGACAAATCTCTAAATATCTAACATCATCTAATAATCTAACAGTTTGTGCTGGAAAATTGCCGTTTTACCAGTTTCTGGACATATTATGGAAAATTCAATCTCAAACTGTAAAATGACTGTACTTAAAAATACTTCAGAATTTTCCATAATACTTCAAATATTTAGTACTTTTGTAAGTATGCTACATATATATGAAGTGGTTTACAAGAACAGCCAGACTGAGATATAGATTCCAGGATATTATCTTGTCTATACATAAATACATTATTTTTTAACATTAACATTGATAATAAGTTTTATTTATGTGTGTCTGTGTTAGTTTTAAAATGTTATATGAACAAGTATGAACTTGTAATATTACAAACAAGAAAATATGTATCTTATTAGTAAAAAACAGCATATTTCTGAAATGATGGGGTAAGAGTAATAGAAAACGTGAAAATAAATAATTTTTATTAAGTAATCTGTGGTCTGATGTGTTGCGGTGTTTTATTACAAAATGTCTTAATCAAATAAAAAAATTAGCAGATATGATAATAATATTTGGGTGAAGTGTGAATATAATTTAAATATGTGTGTGTGAACATGCACTCTGCATAACAGAGCCAGATTTTTATGTTGTAAGTATGACATTTTTAACTACAGGTCCATTAATGAAAATATTTTTTCACGTCATCTATCGTCCCCTTGCAAGATATAATACTTTTATTTCAAACACATTTTATGTGACATTAACATATTGGTATCTAAACCAATCCAAGTTTCATTGTTTATTGTTTTATAGGCAATGTTTTTTGCAATTTTTATTCAATATTTGCACTATATTATACTCAGTAAAGTTTTCCTTCATTTAAATGCCAAGTTTAAAATTTAATTGTAAATTGTATTATACTTAATTATATTTATTTACCTATTTGTTTATTTCAAGCATTTTTACTAAATGCTTTTCCTTAACCAATTATTAAAAATTTTCCTACGGAGTATTTTATACAAAGCTACTAATACTTCAAAATGTTTTTTAAAAGGGTGTAAAAAGGTTTGGTATTAAAAATCATGCATGTTTTAATTGACTTGGGTGTTGAGGGTTACAGTGTGCGTTATATTAAATATCTTAGAAAAGGGGTAATTTGAAGATTGTCTAAGGGAGGTCTTGAGTAATTAACGTTGTTAGGCGGCCATACACACAGTCATTTACAATTAAAAATAGTTGTTTATGATATAAGTGACATTTCGTTTTGTAAAAACAAAAATATAATCACTATACTTTTTTTACTACAAACATCATTAAAAATACAAATCAACGCATTTCCCTGAAGTTTATTGTTGCTAAGATAACGAAAGTTTGATGAAGAAAATGAATTTCACCGTGTGGAAAAGAAGAAACTGCTAATAAAGCCATTTTCGAGTTATTGCATAGTTAAGTCAAAGCAGCAGTACGAGTTTTTGAATAATATTTCATTGAGAAGTTCAGTGAAAAAGTGCATTTGGCATACTTTGAAGAAAAGTCCAAAAGTGAAAATTGTCTACACATTGGACAAATTGTTCCATGTTCAAAGCGATGATGAACATAAAGAATCAAGACATAAGTAAATATTACAAGTTTATTCCTTTTTCTGAAGCGAAAGGGCGAGGGATATCGACCGAAAAAGCCAAAAGTATTGTCCAGGGAACAATTAGACAAATTACTCGCAGAAGCGCAGATGAAACTATCTCATGCAAAAGGTTGCCATAATTTTCGGTGTATTTGGAGCTAGCTTACAAAAACTAAAACAACAAACTTTACTTTAAGAATAAATGTGCCATGACTCCAGCTGGAATCAACAAATTCGGTAAGATGCCTGCCAATAATGCTGAATTTCTAAATTTGTCTAATTCTCACCTTTATACTGGATATTGCTTCGGCTAGTTTGTTGGCAGGCTCTGGTGCAAAAAAAGGAGGGAGCTAAAATTTTGTCCAAAACTTCGGCGAACAACATCCCTACCCTGGTAGGGTTATAATATTATCCGCCGAAGTTTACAGAAATAATATTATTCTAATTGTAGTTTCTCTAATTGTAAATGTAATTGAGTAAATACATATTTCATTGATTTAAAATTTCTTAATTGTTTTCTATTTTCGCACCAGTGTTAAAAGTAACTCAGATCATTTACGTTTAGCACTATTGCTAAAAGAAGATTGCTTTTAACGCCAGTGCCTTAAAATGATATTTTAAATACTGACAGCATGTGTTAAAAATTATACTTTTACTGAGGTTTGTAGAAAGTAATATACAGTGTGTCCACGGATGGAGTTGACAAGAGGAGAAAGTTTTTTGTTTTTGACTTTATCGAAAAATGTCACTCTTTATAAAAAGTTCTGCTCTTCGAAAAAATGAGACTATCATAGAAACGTCTTAGTTCAGATATACAGGGTGCTCATAAATTAATAAACATGAAAATACTCAAGATAGAAATACCGTTGTTTATTATTTTACACAACATTTTTATAAAACAAATCTGTTCATAACCCGAAATAGAGACCTAATACAAATTTTAGAATCAAAATTTCAATTTTGACTTTTACTCTACACACTACGAATAGTTTGTTATTTCTTCTTTTATGCGCTCTTTTAATATCATGTGGCAGATCATTTGAATAAACCTTTTGTTTTAGGAAAAAAGTCAAGGGGCCTAAGGTCAGGTGGTCTAGCAGGATAATGGGCCAAATCTTCCAATCCACCTTTCACCACTGTCTGAGCAAGGCTGTAAAATGAGCAGGACAGCAGTCCTGTTGCCAAAAGACGTTATTGCGTACTTCTGGCTCCCAAGTATTTAAAAATGGTAAACCAAACGTTTCCAAAATGTTTTGGCAACAGGACGGCTGTCCTGCTCAGAGGAAGATTTGGCCCAATCCTAACCTTAGATCTCTTGCTTTTTTTCTCCAAGGTGTCCTAAAACAAAACATTTATTCAAATGGTTTGCCACATGATAGGGAAGTATTAAAAGAGCACATACGCCAAGAAATACATGAACTGAATGAACTAAGTTAGCGGAAAAATGTTCAGGTGGAGGTAGAGGTAGAGTAAATGTTAAAATTAAAATTTTGATTTTAAAATTTGTATTGGGACTCTATTTGAAGTTATAAACAGATTTGTTTTATAAAAATGTTGTATACAATAATAAATATTGGTACTTTTCTCTTGAGTATTTTCTTGTTTTCTTAATTTATGAGCACCCTGTATATCTGATCTAAGACGCTTCTCTGGGAATCTCATTTTTTCGAGAAGCAGAACTTTTTATAAAGAGTGACATTTTTCGATAAAGTCAAAAACAAAAGAGTTTCTGCTCTTGTCAACTCCATCCGTGGACACACTATATTTCAAACATTTTCACTCAAATACTGGATAATTTGTCGTTCGCACTTCTTGGTGTAGAAGGCTCGTGTGAAATATTACAATCGAGCAGAATTGCTTTGTTGTGTATGGCCAATGTTAGTTTTGTCCGGGGGACGTTGACTTTCAAAATTGTACATGTCTGTCAGTCGTCATTTTACTTGGTTGCTATATTAAAATCATTAAATAGCATGAATTATATCAAATATGATTTGGAAGTGATCCTGAAGGTTATAAGGACTTATGTATTCGAGGAAATGATCTGTTTTGTAATGTTTGGAGGAATTTTAAAGTATGATTGAACCTCAATTTTAGCAACCTGTAGCGATAGTCTTATTGAGTCTGTTATTGTCTGTTATTGGTAAGTGTCGCGTATCCCCGAACAGTAGTTATTACAATTACAGGCTAAAACAGTTATGGAGGGAAGATAATGTTACAAATGTGCAAGTGGTGAAAACATTATTTTATTTTGTCAATGGGAAAGTTTGCGCAAGGAAATTAAGTAAAATAGTGTTTAACAAGGAATTATGGTTAGGTGAGTATTTATTAACTTTTCCGCGACGGCTACTGTAACTATATTTATAAAATATACGAATTCTAACATTAATAGATGCATTTTTAGTAGTAGTCGTAGAAAAGTGATATTTTTACGGCGATAATTTAAAATAATGGTGACCATACACGCTCAGTTTGTTGACGCAGTTTGTATCTTCAATAGGTCTTTCCAATAAATAAAAAATCCTTTGGAATAGAATGCTGTTAGGAATTTTTTCTGTTTAAATTAATAAATAATATAATAATAAATATTAAATTTACCGCTAGAACTGCTATAGAAGAAAATATTTATAATCTACCTGAGAAATACCAATGCGTCAAAAACGGATTCTGAGCATGTTAGTCTATTCTTGATACTGTCATATTGTGATTAATAATAATTGAATAATGAATATTCAATTCTAAAGACCTAAAGAAACAGACGAATAATGTATATATTATAGTATAGTTGTGGACAATAGTTATGTAATGTAATATTCTTAAGTGGATAAAAGGCAATTAAAACACGAATGCAATACAACGTTTTTTCCATAATCACATCACAATAATATTTGTGGATTATTGGAATTTAATAATAAAATATTCGCATAACTTGGTATTACTCAATGAAACACAAACTGATATTGCAAGAAAATCCAAGGAAATTATAGCTGTTTCTTACAAGAAGAGATATCTGTAACTTGTGCAAATTCTTCACAGACTTCAGCAGATATGCGTTCCGAAAATGATGCTACAAGAGTTGTTATTAATGGAACGGAAGTTAAGTGTGATAAAACAAAGAACGAGATGTATATATATTACAATAAATGTTAATGTTAATAAATAAATAAATTAAATTATATTTATTTTAAATTTTTTACTTTTTCATTATTCTACTAGTAACATAAAGTTACTTAATTCCATTAGTGGATAAAGTATCACTTTAGATGGTTCATATGTGTTGAGAAAACTACGATTATAAAGTTATTGTGGATAAAAAATATTATGAAACCAAAACAGGTCGAATCAAAGGAAATCTTGATATTGCAAATGATATATGTAGGTGAATTGGTTGAATATGTTTCCCCTTTATTTCAACTATTTCATTAATCTCTGCGTTTGTTCATATTGTGTGGCGGTAATTAAGATACAAAACTGAACGTGTATGGCCCCCTTTATAGCTTATATATGCGTGCATGCCGTTTTAAATTATTTCTTATTTAATGTATATAATACTTTGAATTCATTTGTGGTATCACATGTACATTTACAAAATTTATATATGGGGTAGGAAAATACTTGAAAGTTATTTAATATGTACACTTTTTCTACATTACATTTTATTCCATATAAAATATATGCGGTGAATTAATTTTGAATCAAACTCGTAATAATAAATTTAAATGCGAATTTTAATGACAAAACGGAATAATTATCTTTTATTATTAAACTTTTGTTTTCAACTTCTATAATCCCATATTTATTCGATATCAAAACGTGGTCAAAATACAGAAAATATTTTCACATATTTGCAAAAATATAATCGAATGTAATTAATTACATCACCAATATTAGGTATTCATTTTATTCGTTATATTTTTAACTCTTAGAAACATCAAAACTATGCAGTGTAAAATAATAATACAGAGCAACAATTTTTTTCTATAAAATTTTGTTGAAAAATATTATTTTAAAAGCAAGTAAAAATAATCGTTTCTTTTTTCCATTTCCAAGAAACATAAAAGTACTGAGCTAAGTCTTCAAAACCAATCTATTGGAAATTTAATAAAAAAAATACATAAAATGTGCAATACTGGTTTTGGAGACTATAAAATTCAGAATATCTATATATGGATGGACTACTAGGTTCTCAGGTTAAATCACGTTTAAAATTATTAAAATCTCGGGAAATTGATGCATTAGTATCGTTCGACCATCTCTACTCATCCTTTACCCTTTTTTCATTTAAACTGTAACTACCTTTAATCTCTTGAATTAGCTGCAAAATTGGAGTCGAAATTTTAATAATTTCAGATGCAGTTCAATCCGATAACCTAGTATTCCATAGGTTTCCTAGTATCACTAATAATCACGGAATTCTTTCCGAAAAATATACGTGTCAAAATATTATTTCATTTATTTCTCTTGGAAAGATCCTTAAAGCAATAAATTTTAACTTATGCTCCTTGGAAAAATTGGCTAGCACTTTCGATAAAGTCATCTTAGACTTGTACTCAAACTAAACTCAAGCGAAAGCGTCGCTAAATTAGAAATGATAAAAAATAATGATGAAATTAAAGATAACTCTCACTGAACTCTATATCAGACTGGCTGCACCTGGAGGAGCGCGTGTAGACGGAGATCCCTCCGCCGAAGGCCGAATCCGAGGTGCCGGCGTCCGTTATGAAATCGGCCACGATAAGCGTGTCCTTACCTTGCGTTATTGTAGAGGGGGTGAGTCCGCCCTTGCCAGCTTCCTTTTCCGCCAGCCTTTCCTTCAGGAGTCTGATCCTTTCTTCTTTCTGCAACACCCAAAAATAAATCAATCAAAACTGGTGAACTATTTTATTTCTGTTTCTCTGTAAAAGTTTTGCAGACCGTTTGCTAGCAAGGGTACTTCAAAAAGCAACAGTAGATCTGCATAAGATACCATTAGTTTTATTTGGAAGAAACCGAGAAGAAATATACCCTAGGGTATGGTTATGGTCTTTATCTTACATTCGTACAAGAAAGAGGTAGTTCAACACAAAATTTTTTTACTGTTTTAGAAAGGTATTTTAAGCTAATATAAATCAAATCTCCTACAATTCCTATCAATAAAGTCATATGTATGTTCTCTGATACCAAACATCTAGGTATGCTAATGAACAATTCCACAGACAAAGCTCTATTCTGTGGAATTGTTCATTAGCATACCTAGATGTTTGGTATCAGAGAACATACATATGACTTCATTGATAGGAATTGTAGGAGATTTGATTTATATTAGCTTAAAATAGCTTTCTAAAACAGTAAAAAAATGTTACAAAAGCTAATAATAAGGAATATATGGGTAGATATTGTGGGTGTAATTCAACGCAGATTGGGGCTTTTGTCCACTGAGTAGTTAGTTTCACACAATATTATTAATACCTAAAAATATATAAAAACAAAATTTTTTGTTGGAAAGGCCCTGATTTAGGATATAGATGGCATGTTAGAAAAGTATCACAGGAATGCTGTAAGATCGGTAGAGATATTTAGAGGAAGATCTGGAATAAGCAAGAGAAATCTGTTATAAAGGATTTCCTTCAGGAAAATAACTCTTACAGTCTTTGTTTGAAGATTGAAAAATTGTTACTTAAGGTAACCTATTATGATCATTGAGAGATATTTAACGTAACAAAAATAATAATTAGAAGTAATGCATTAAACTGTGTCTTCAAATACTTTTACAATCGTATATTAACAGTTAGGTACTTTAAGGAAAATGTTTAATTTTCATTATTAAAGAGCCCCTAGAACAACGAAATTAGGGTAGAGGAAAATCTTAAAAAGACGTAATAAGCAAACAATATATTCGCATTGATGTGGATGTTTTACCTGTGCTATAAGTCGTTGTAAGTCTTCATTTTCACTTAACAGCTTCTGATATTTTTCTTCGTCTTCTTTGGAGACGCCCATGTCTGGGTTGTATTTACTTTCAGCCTTATCTCTTGGGTGTCTAATTACCTCAATAACCTGCGGATGTAAACACACCATAGATTAAATAACCAAAACGACCAATAATTTAAAAAGTTGCAATGAAATGCAAAGTTGCAAATTCAAAAAATGGTCGAACACGTCGTAGTTGTTAAGTGAGTATGTATTTCGTCAGTCAGCTGATTGGAAATATTTGAAAAATTTTAAAATGCGTCAAGATCATTCAGCAATAATATCAGAGAATCAGCAGTATGTAATAATTATAAATATAGCAAATAGTACAATAAATAATAATATAGCACAACATATACCTATTAGACTTCTGTTCAATGATAGTGAATAAGGAATTAAAAACAAATTGAAGAATAATATTCAATCTATCAGAAGATGTTCTCCACGAAGTATTGATTCCTGGTCAAAGATAACAAGCTTATTAGGAATAATGGAAAATATTTGTCTAAAATTTTGACAAACTTAATGTAACTTCTATGAAAGAACAGCAGACTTTGCAAATGGTTTTGGTTTCGTTCAATAATGATAACGATCATGAGCATTTGAACTGACAAGACCTAGGTGCATCTTTAGTGCATCTAAAAAATGTTAAATTACAACCACCCTTTGGCACAGTGTTGAGATAAAGTTGTCTTGGAAACTGCTGAAGTAATTTAAGTCTATTTTCTGGAAGATAGATAAGTAACTAATGCAGGTATTAAACATTAAGTGACATGAACAGAAAGAAACCACACATGTTTATACTTTACACATACAGAAACGATATTCGTTGTTAATATAGTCCATCGATGGCGCAGAATATATTCTCTTTAATAAATACAATATATCTTGAAAGATAAGTTATTAGAATTGATATGATGAAGGAAAATTGATTAAGTCGTTAACCATTTTTTAAAAAAAATCGAAGCTATTAGGTGAAGGAAACATGTGTGCGTTCATGGCGATGTGACTTTAAAAATACATGCTATACAGAGACACAGAGAAAAATAGTGTCAGTTCAGGATAAACTACTTTTCGTTCAGAATGACAGATTTCCAGTCAATTAATCAAAACCGAGTCTTAAAGTGATGCAAGTCCAGTTTTCTTGTTTTTCCGTCACTAACATCTAAAGTAACGTCCTCCTAACAATACATGAAAAGGCTCTCACCACGGTAGCACGTAATTGAACAGCAAGAGGCGGAATAATAAAAAAAAGGAAATGAGACACCTCAATTAGTCATTGTGATATATAGGATTATATCTAAGCGCGAGATATTTGGACATGACATACTCCTCATTTTTCTTTTACCCTCAAACGTTACATGTATACTCTCTTTCGATGAAACAGAGGAATCGAACAATATTTGATCTTCAGATACGTCTTTACCCTGAACCTAATCGATCGACCAATATTTGCAGAAATTTATATTTCTTAACCAGCTACGAAAGTAATAAAGTTTAATTATATTTGATTTGGTTCAAATTCTCGATCAAGGCTGCTCGAGAGGAACCGCAAAAACATTTTAAGGGCTCAATCAATGTAATAAAATATTCGGGAGTCGTTCTTTATTTACTTATTTGTATGAAAGTATACACTCTACTTGTAGGTCGAGAAATGGAACTTTCAATTTAATTTGAGATTGATAAATACTGTCGACTTTGTGAGCACTTTTTCGCTTCTAATATTAGACCCTTAAAATTTAATTTAAGGATTTAAAAAGAAGAAATAAAGATCTGAGTACATTTCAATAAGTAATAGGGTCGTTTCCATAAAATCATATATAAAATATTATATAAACGTAAAATTCTAACAAAATGAAGTCAATAAGTAGCATAATATATATTTTTTTGTCATCGTGTTTTCACTAAGAAATTTAAACTTTATAAACTTTTATGATAGTTACGTTATCAAACCATTTATGCTGTAAATTGGCAGTTCCAACTGCAGCCAATAGTAGCGGTAGTCACTTAAATGCAAATTTATAATAAATTGGAATCGCAGTGAAACACCAATATTAATATAGACGAATTGTAATTCGCAAACTTTAACAAATTTCAAAATGAAATATTTGGAAAGTTAAACATTTTGAAAAAATAGATATGTATACAGGGTTAACTATGTTAATTACAAATATTTTAAGAGAAAATTAAGAATTATCGGTATCACCAAAATTTGTTTCGAAATTATATTAAATCCTTATTTAACGCCGCCTTTGTGACCCATCCGCCGCACGTTTTACGTTTACAGTCAGAGCAGAGAACCAGCAACACGACGGTAAAATTCACTGTCATATTATTATTCAGAGTGATTTTAAATAAAGTGGCAAATATGGGACCACATATTCCTTAGGTGAGAATAAACTGATTTAACCTTACATACCTATATCCCCATTAAAAGTTTTTTTTTTATCTATTAGTACCTACCTATTTTGTTTCGTTCGATTTTCTTATAATAAACAGGCATTTTATCTAACTTTACCTACGGGAAGTGTATTTTATCGGTAGAGTGAGTGGTTGTAATGAGTGAAAATGTAGTTGTTTGTAACGAAATTATGAAAAACCAATTCAAAATACTGCAACTAACTGGATTAACTGTTACCTATCTAATAGGTATTATTACTAATAAGAATGTTAATTTTTGTCATTTCTACATTTAGAAACGCTGCAAAAAAACGACTGGATGGTAGTTGACATTGTTGACAGATGACAGCTTTATCTATGGATCTAAGCCATCTCAGTTGATGCGCCGACTTTCCGCAGGAAAAGAGGGTTTTGCCCCATTTTTTAAATATCAAGCTAAAATTCTGGAATAATTTTTTATTGGCTTTTAGGCCTTCCTGAGCACGTGATTAAAATTTTTGTACTTAGTCATACTTGACCCTGTATACAAAAATTACAAAAGGTCGTCAAAGAAATGCAGTTCATTCTCACACATACATTTTGCAGCATCAGTTTTTTAAGGACTTACCTTAGGCACAAAGATGAGAGCCATACTAAGAAAACAACAAAAAACTATGGCCAGCGCAACGAAGGCGAAGCTTGCGTCCTGTTGGCTGGCGATGACCATGGTCACGGGCGCCGTTATCAGGCACAGTATGACGACGTTGTAGATGCTCATACCCACGTACCTGGAGTCGTTTATTTGCTTTACCTTCAACGACCTCGTTTCGTAGGCAAGAAATAAACCAAAAATCTGAAAAGTTCAGAGACCAACATCAGGATGAACGCCAAGCAGACTTATGGTTTGGTTTGTTTCTATATATTTATATTTTTGTAAGTCTGAGTCTTTTAGTATTTGTTGGTCTCTCCATCTATTCTAAAAGTAGTCAACTGATGTGTCTTTTGGGACAACGCATTACATGTGTGCTCTTGAAACTGTAATGTGATGAGTTCAGGTAGTGCATGTGTACGATACTAAACGTGGAAGTAATCATGATTATATGTGATCATATGATTTTTAGCCAAAACACATATACAGGGTGTCCGGAAAAATGTGGGAAATCTCTCGGGTGCAGAGATATGTGTCTCTGAAGGACACCGCTGGAAATCGGTTTCTCTTGAATAACTGGTAAAGTACTTAATATAAATTAGTAAAAATTTAATGTGATGCACATTAGTAAGGACCTCTTAAAATATTGTCCTTGAAACATATTTAGCTTTTTTAGTTTACCACGGGCGGGCTAAGTTTTACAACTTAATGCCTAAACTTTTAACACCCTGTATGATATAGTCTTTAAAATAATAAATCTGGGTAGCTTCAACCTTAGACTAAACAAAGGTACTCTTGTTTATTGTCGACAAAATGAGCCGTTTACCAGAAATAGTTTGACCCATGCACCCTCTTACAAAGTTTTTCAATAATTTCGGTAAGATGCCTCGGGACATCACTGCGTTTTTTTAAATTTTGTATATTTTCAGATTAAACATCTAAAATGAAACTTTCGTGTTGTTTGAATGACTTCCGTATTGCACATTGAAAAAAATAGTAATCATAGCCCTTTTTATTAAAAATAAAACAAAATTCGTTTATTATTCTTTTTCTGAAGACTGAAGTTACCCAGATTTATTATTTTACAGTCTTTATCATACAGAGTGTTAAAAATTGAGGCATTAAGTTGTAAAGCTAAGCCCGCCTCTGGTAAACTAAAAAAGCTAAATACTTTTCAAGGACACTATTTTAAGAGGTCCTTACTAGTGTCCATCACATTAAATTTTTATTAAATTATATTAAGTACTTTAAAAGTTATTCAAGAAAAACCGATTTCCACGTCCTTCAGGGACACATATCTCCGTAGGGAGGGTCTGTAGGAAAATTTTTTATAGGAACTTGCCATCTTATTTTTTCATGTTCTATAGGCATCCGAGAGATTTCCCACAATTTCCCGGATACCCTGTATAAAGAGTGGACAAACTATGTTAAATTGGAAATTATCCATATATCAACGACAACCAAACATCGTTGCTATGAGAAATAGCTATACTATGCAGCCGTGGAAAAATAATATACACGCACCTTTAATTAGATTAGTTAGTATGGAAACCATAAGTTCTTGCTGCATATTACCTAATTTTTTATATCGCCATGCAAATTTCCTCTGCCCTTCTTTACGACTGCTCGAATTCTAATGAACGCAAGAAATTCTGCTCATTACTGTTTAACGACTCATGTAATTAGCACTAACAGATTCAGCTTAAAATTTCATCGTTCTTTCATCCCTAAAAGATGATGGTTAGTACCTTCGCACTTGTTTATCGTGTTCCTCCATATTTTCATATAAACAAAAGTAGTATATTCCGCTAAAATATTTCCGTGTAGGTCATGCATTCTAAATCAAACCCACGTTAGTGATTACTAATAATTGTCACATTTATTTAGATATTTGTGATTTAAACGCTTATTTTATAACTGTCGCATTTATTTTTACATGTGTGTTAGTTTAGTCGGTATTGCACACATTATTTTGTAATGCCTGCCACATTTAGTCATCGAGAATATACTGATATTATTTTTATTTATGGATATTGCAGCTAATCGTACAGTTGCTGCATATCGACGTGGCTTCCCGAACAGTAGAGTGCCAGATAGAAATGTATTCCAGACAGTCTTCACCAATGCACGTGAAACTGGAATGTCTCCCAGCGTGAGAATTACAAGCTCGTGCTGGTCTAGCAGTGAAAGAAAAAATTCTAAATATGATAGAACGTAATCCGAGTAGTGTAAGTACAGGGCGCACTGCAACCCGTCTCCAAATTAATCAAACTACGGCATGAGAATTCATTCACAAAAATTATTTAAAACCTTTCCATATTGAGCGCTTCCAGAATCTTCAGGACGGTGATAATAATTTGCGATTGAATTTCTGCAATTGGATAAACGTAAACCATACACTTTACAAATACATTTTGTTCACTGATGAGGTTCAATTCACTCGTGATGGAGTAAATAACAGTCACAATAAACATCGTTGGTCAGAAGATGCTATGATTAATAATCAATTATTTACATTACAAATACAACTCGGTCCAGTTGTGCTAGATGGCCGTCTTACTGGACCTAGATATGTAGAAGTTTTAGAAAATAATTTGACAGATCTACTAGACCATGTTCCATTGGATATTAGGCAAAACATGTACTTTCAGCATGGTGGGGCCCTTCTTATTTTAGTCATGTTGTGATCAATCATCGCTTTCCACAACACTGGTTTGGTCGAGATTGTTTCCAAAATTGGCGACCAAGGTCACCAGATTTGAATTCCCTTGGTTACTACCTTTGATGATGGTTTAAATCATTAGTATATGCAACAGAAGTGAACACGAGAGGCGTTATTCGATCGGATTGTCAATTTTGCAGCACTCAAAAGAGAAAATCATCGTGCACTTTAATGAGCTACCAGTGCAACCGACAAACGAGCTGATGCATGCATCGAGGCGGACGGTGGTATATTTTAAAATTTAGTTCATTAATTTCCGTTTATTATATCTTTAATCAATGTTATAATTACTGATGCATTACAATAATTAACTCGGGTAAAAATATTTGCACTTTTATCCCCTGAATACCGCTCTCGAATATTGGGGGTTCACCTCAATCAGCTAGCTGTCATTTTCTATAAATCTCCTTTCTGTAAATTTCAATTTTTTATTGTCTTTCCATATGTCCATGTCCATTTGTCGTAAAGAGAGCTGATATTGATGTGTGTCACGGAACAACGCATCGCTTGTGATCATTTACTTATGCAATAGACAAATTGGTAGTATAAGCGCAATTCTCCCTCGGTAGGTTACCTTCAAAATTGTTCATAGGTCAATCAACCGTCAACCTCGTTCTAACAGAAGAAACCCACTTGAACTGAGAAACGCTCCATCAATAAAAGCCCAGGGATCCCCTTTATTGACTTACCAGAACTAATCCCTTATAAGCGTAAATTACGGACAACCAAACGTTATTGTTATGGCTTTCACAGTGCTCCAGTTCCGGCCTTATCTGGGCATCGTCTAGAGAGGAGATGGGCGCTTCCAGGGGAAACAGCTCGATGCGTCGCTGGAGAGGGTCGAGTAGTTGCCACGCCAGCATTATAACGACGTCCACCAGCAGCAGGCCGGACACCATGGAGTACAGCTTCCAAGGTTGCACTTTTTTCTGGAAAACACCATTAATAAATTTATTAATAATAACAATAATAATAATAGCTTTATTGCCTGACACAAAATTCATTTACAGGGCAAAATTACAAAAAAGTAAATAATAGTAGTAATATACATACATATACACAAAAAATTACTGAAAAGAATAACAAATAGAGAAAAAAATCCTAACACTACAAAAAAATAATAAGTATAAATAAAGATGTAGAATACAGCAGATACGTATAATTCAAATTGAAACTGGTTATATATGGTAGAAAACTAATTAAGTACATCAGGATATAAACATTCCATAGCAATCAGAACAAGTTGTTTCAAGCTACAGTCATAAATGTCGGAAAACGGGCATATCTCATTAAAATTGTTAGACATAACATAAATTGGGGGTTTAAGTAGTATAGTGGTTCTTGTCGTTGCACAGTGAAAAGTGAAATTATGTCTAACATTTGCTAGTAATTTATACGATACATCTAATGCAGGGTAAATCCCATTATTTTTATATGCTAAAAATTTCAAAAACTTTTTCTATATTGTCTCAATCATTAGCTTATTGCAGTTATAATAAGAATACCAAATTAAGGTACTATATTCAATTTTAGAACGAACATAACAGAAATATAAAAGTTTTAATGCATTAATATTTGTAAATCATTTACAATGAAACCATACATCTTAGTAGCTTAAATCATTTTTAATGTTATATGTTAATTAAAAGAAAACGTTTGATCACAAAGAATACCTAGGCCTTTAGTAGGATCACAACGGACAATGGCATAATCATATAAATATTCTGTATGTTTTCTATTGAAAGAAATGACTTTGCATTTTGTAGTATTCAGAAACAAATCATTATTGTTGCATCAATCTTCTAACTGGTTCAAATCAGACTGTAGGTGCTTGCAATAGTTTCAAGTCAACAGCAAAAAGGAGTTTGCGCCATTTAGAACTTCAAATAAACAATTCATAAATAGGAGAAAAAGTAACGGACCAAGGTTCGATCCTTGTGGTATTCCCGAAGTTGACCGATATAAAGGAGAAATAAAGCCGCTATATGCCACAAATTGATCTATTTTAGATAAATATAAATTGTGTAAATATTGACAAATTAGTTATATCTAATCCATTATTTCAAAATTCATGTTGGAAGGGGGAAATCAGATTTCGTACAAAAGAACAGAAATAGGTAATTATCAATAATCTTGTTGTCTCCGTTTTTAAAAATTGGACAAACTCTTGCAGTTTTCTATGAGTCTGGAAATGTTTTACATTTAACAGCTAAGTTGAATAAATAACAGAGCGGAGAAGCAAATACCCGTGCACCGTCTTTTACTATAAAGGATGGAATATTATCAGGGCCAGATATCATTTAGTTTTTAAGTTTGTTATATCTGAAAAGGACAGATGAATGTCTGTGATACATTCGTTTTTATGGTAATTTAACTTTACTGCCAAAAATATTATTCCTTCCTCAATCCCTAGCTCGCGCATTTTGATGACGAAGCTGTATTTCATTGCGCATATTTAAAGGAAAGATTTGCAGGGAAAATTGTGAGTTATGCCTTCGTTTTTATTGGTGAATGCTATCAACGCTTTTTACACCTTATATCAGCCACAAGACAAGGAAGAAATAATGTTAAATATTGCATCTAATAAAATACATATTGAGAAATACGGACACTTTTCTGGATTGAACGGGGATTGGTCGCCCTAGGGAGAAATTTTTATGCTGCAGTTGACAACCTGAATTCCGTTATTTATTGAGGAGCCCTTAATGTTCGGGAACTGACATATCAATTATTTTAGAATTTACGAATCCAAACAATTTAAATTTTCAGTATGGGCAAACTTTTAGATTAAAATCAGTTATTTATGGAATGTCTGTTATACATATTTGTCAAGATCTTGCTTTCAGTTTCATGTAACTATTTAATTTTTCGCCTACTATATGTGAAAATGAATCATACCAACCCTAAAGATATGACCGAAAGTAATGTTTATCGTCCCTTGGGCTGCTAAAGTCATAACAACACGATTTTGTAGTTTTTCACTATCTAGACACCTTTGACTGTCATTTGCGTACCTTGACGTTTCACATATATTTTCATTAAACCTCAGTGTAAATCAAAGTCTGTAATCAAGAGAACAAAATTGTAAAATAATAATGCGTTCTGAATCTGAATAATTGTGGTTGTGTGAATTTGTGAAAATTAATAGCAATTCAGACAGTGATGAAGAATTTACGAATACTTGGAAGAACTTGGACTTGGAAGAAGAAGCAAGAAGCTAGCAATGTTTCTCTAAATTTGTTACCTACAAAGTCAAGACAACGAAAAGTACTATGAATTGTTTAACAACTAGAAAGATAATAGAGGAGATATATTGATAATAATATTACAAAGAAGTTTACAATCATAAACACATTCTGCAAAATTTCATGAAAATTTTTTTAAACTGCTTGAACCTACTACATACATAGGACATTGCTTCCGCTGTAACTCTACAACCCTTCTAGCTAACTTTGGGAGTGATTTGGTAACACTTAAAAAGCATGAGGGTTGGCGTTCTTTTGCAGTTGCAGAAGGGTATATCGACGACTGCTTAATAAGAGTAACACTTCTTTAAAAATCCTGACAAACCAAGAACAGCAGTCTAATACTCGCAGTAAAGCACAACTGAAGTGTTAAATAATTACGATCAAATAAATGAATTGCCAGTTAATGTAGATAATTCCAATGCACCAACTTTATCCATATAAATGTGACCATACTGCTAGCACAAACTTACCAAATGCCTATAAATTCTGGCATTACTATCCATAATTGTGCTCAACGAATAATTAACATAAAATACTATAATAAATAAATTTTTACATTTTTACTACTTAAGTTTCTGTCTGTATTTATAAAGTTAAAGATTTTTTGTTATATTTTTTGGTAGACGAAAAACAGTTGTGTGTCACACATGCACAAAACGCTTTAGCAGCCCTTAGTTATTAGCTAGTGGGCTGCTAAAGCTCGTTTCCTGCCCTTGTGACACAATATGCTATATTTGTAATTAGTTATTTAAATCTACTTACTAAACGAAAAAAGTAGTTTCATTTCTAGAAATTGTTACATAATAAAGTAACTTTATCGTAAGTGATCAAGTTATCTGGCATGCCTTTCTTAGCACATAAAATTAACTGCTTTCACTTTACAAAATCGTGTAAACGGAAATATGAATAAAAAATACTGGGACCGCGCTAGCCATGTGGCAATCTCGTGAGATGTAGGGGATGTGATTCCCCTGAAACCCATAACAAACTCGTAATTGCGGCGTATCCAAGTCTTTTACGGGTTAGCTGAGTGTAAGTCTCTCGTTATTATTATTTACAACATTGTGTGTTTGCATTCTTTATGCCCATTATACGCAGTGAACCGAAAAATTGGATTTTTGTGATACGAACCACTTTTGAGCCTTTTATGACAATTACTTTTACTCTGTCTGTACTAGCTTTCACCCTTCGGTGCTCTAAACTGATCACAATCGTTTATTTCACATATGAGTTAGACTGAACGATGAGTATTTTTCCCCATTATCTGAGTTCATTTTTTGGGGCAATCACCATAATAGTTTCTAAATCAGACACACCTTTCCTGTAATTTTGCATTTTTATTGCTACGATTCAGATCTGCACGTCCACTTGGTCGCCCGTAAATAAATCAAACGTTCTTGCGCAGATAATAACATGACCAACTTTTTATCTAAAAGAAAACCGAAACCATCTACTCACCATTCTCACCTTTGGATCACTTTTCGCTTTGGTAGTCAGCCTGTGGACTCTCCAGACCTTGCTGAACATCGCTCCGAAGGACAAAGTGAAGCCGGTCGTGAGCAGCCACGCTCTTGTCTGGCATACAGTGGGATAGGCACCGGGGGTCACGAATCTACCATCTAAACCTAGGAGGAACACGGCGGTCAAGCACACGATGATGCCAAAGAGCATTATCGTGTTGCACACCGGATGGGAGGACTGGATGACCCTGGAAGAGAACGAGAATTTGAAGAATTTAAAGGAAAATACCCTTTAATAACGAATAAATCTAATCAACACTTATAGATGTAGAATAATAAATTTGAGACCAAATCATACATCGAAGAATTACTTATTATTGTTTAAATGGCAATATCTTTTATAACAAGCTCCAAATCTTGTAAAACTATAGACGAATACTAATACTTCAATCTTTGATCAAGTCTGTACATAGCGGAATAAGTGTATAGGTTCGGTGCGTTTGATGATGGTGCAGACTTATGGTCATTTAGAAGTTAATGCTCATTATAACAACCAATGAATGCTGCAGAAACTTATGTTTGGATAATCATTGGTTCTTGCAAAAACCTATAGATGAAGACTAATATCTTTTTGATCAAGTCATATACAGTGAAACGAGTGTTATTGATGACGCTTTGCGTTTGATGATGGTTAGAAACGTATTATCACTCACTGTCAGAAGGCAACGCTTCCTATATCGATTGAATCTTGTAAAAGCTTATAGAAGACCAATAAATATACAGCGAAATGGGTTTTATAGATAAATTCATGCGTTTTGTGATGATATAAACTTATAGATAACCAAGATCAAGTCTGCATATGGCGGAATAAGTAGTATAGATGGCTAGGTGTGTTCGATGATGTTGCAAACTTATTATTACTTAAAGGTAATCCTTCTTATAATAACCATTGCATTTGAGATCAAGTGTATATAGCTATAGATAGATGCATTTGTTGATGGTACAAGTTTATGGTCGTTTACAAGATAATGCTTCTTATCATAAGCAACGAATATTGTAGAAATTTATGATTCGATAGTCATATTTGAATCTTGTAGAAGATTATAGCGAAGATTATAGACTAACAAATTTGAGATCAAGTCATATAAGTGGAATGGGTGTTGGAGAGCTTAGTGTCAGTTTGATGATCATGCAAACTTACTATCACTCAGAAGACAATGCTTTGAACATTGTTACATGTAAAGTAAACTTTAAATTTTTACGATACTATTAAAATTTTGATCTTTTGGCACGAAATATTGAATATTTTAAACTAGATTCAAGACATTTATCTGCATAATTACAACCATACAAAAAGAGATACTATCAAGACAATTCTCTTCTAACGATTGAAGTTCATTGTTGACTTATAAACTACAAGAATCAGCAATACCATAACCGAAACTTATAGAAGGCGGAATAGTATATGATTATGGAAAATATAATAATAATCAAAAATTGAAGCAGAAATTCAAATTAAGACTAGTGGTAAGAGATATTTTATATCTAAGCCATTCGAATGCCTCTTTTTTATAATAGTAGAAGCATTTGCTTGTAAAGTTACAACCTTTTAATTATATTCAGGTCCACGGGTTTCTGTGACACTATATAAAGAAAATAACGCACAACTTGAAGCTACACGTTCATTACACCGCCATTTTTAATTCTCATTTGCATACACACGGAGATTTTAATAATGTAAAGCGTCCAAATTACATTTCTCCGGCTGTCCACTCTACGAGAGCTTCCCGGAGGACGAGGATATACGCCCGGCTAACTAGATTATCTTGCTTGACTAAGCTACATTTACTTACCGCCTGTGTTTGTTCCAAATATTAAAACCTATTAAAGCGGCGGCCACAATTATGCCGATGCTGGAAATGATACACATGCAAATGAAAAGGGGCAGAGAGACTGTCCTCAGCACTCTTCGTATGATGGTTCTGTCTTGAGGCACTTTTCCACCTGTAACAGATCAAACAGTTCATTGTGCAAAATTCAGTTGCTTTAGGTAAGGGTAAATGTTTTGATAAAGATTGTCCGTCTTACTTGAAATAATGGACTTCGATGACAACATTGTTGTTACACAATATGATGAACTAGAAACAATTTCTATTATTAGATTGTACTTTTATTAAATATTTAATATCCTGCATTAAAAACACTAATTCAAATCAATTTTCCTACAATACCTTCCACATGTATTCATGGGTGTTCTTTGATACAAAATAATTATTTTTATAAATTATTTATAGATTTCTAGAAAACAATATTGCAGTTTTATTAGTTTCAACCTCAACATCGCTGGGTTACTGTAGTCTCTAGCCAGGAGATTTCAAATATACGATTAATTATCGTATTAACTTTTTTGTGATGCGAGTATTTACATTAGTTTTTCAAATATCAAAAATGGTTTAAGTCTGTAGCAATTCGCAGTTGATGGATATCGTTTTAACTTATGGAGAAGTGAAAATGCTTTAGCAGAACCATTTCCTGGAAACATGTTCCAAATGCAGCTACTTTTACAACGGTGCGCAGTGAGTGCAAGTGTAGTGCAAACGCTGGCGTGACACGGGAAATTTGCAAGCGAATCGTGGAAGAGATGGAGGTCCAGGGTGTATTATTACAGCAGTGTGGCGTATCATGCACGTAAAATGTAATTTATTTCTTTCCTTGGGAATTTCTTTCAATTTTTTGTCCGATCGCCGATTATACGCCTTATCAGGTTTTACAGTAGACCAGTTTCCAGTGCAGTGCGGAAATGTATCTTTAAATCATTTTGGAACTGCCCTTTTTGATTTTATTTTGACAAAATTCTCCCCTGTACATTCAATTTTTTTTTTAATAAGTTCTAAATCACCCTGTATATTTCTCTTTATTATAAAGTTATTAAACTAATTTAAATCAATTTGGCTATAATTTAGTCATGCTAAACACTATAAACAAGCTTGAATTATTACTTAAATTAAAAATTAGATTTAAATATTAATCTACATACCTACGGCAAACATTCATCATTGTATTCATATAATATGAATACTTGAATACAAATTTTGAGGATTCAAGTAGTCTTTGAATAATACATAAACTTACAAAATATTTATATGTCTAAAATTATGAAAGAGTTGATGTTTTATTCTTTTCGTCATACAGCTATGTGTTGATTCAAAGGCGTGATTAAGATTAATGGGGAAAGTTCTAGTTTAAGAACTAAAAATGAATCGAAGTTAGTATCAAACTCTCGTGTATATATTTAGAAACTAATCAATTTTTACTAAGTAGTTTTTAAAGCTGAAATTCATTTGGGTAAATATAGCGTGCGTTTTTAAAGAAGCAAAAGTTTGGTAAAAGCATAAGTAATATTTTATTTTTGTTTAATAGTTAAAATCATGTTCGAACGTATATGGTAGCGTAAAATTTAAAACCAATTTTGCTCCAATATTATGATAAAGTATTGAAACATCTTAGAAAAACATAAATATTTGCTTTCTATTTAGAGCGTAAGATCTTCTTACATACTTATATCTCTTTAAAAGAGGTAAATATTGGACATATTCAGTAAGAAGATATCAATTTTAGGAGACTTAATATCTTCAAACATAAATGTACTCAGCAGTTTTAGATAAATTTGGTTAATTTTTATAAAATTGTGATGAAAATCAAGATAATATTTTTTCATACCTGCAGACAAAATTAGAAAAGTTCGATAAAGTTGCATTTTTAAAATGGTCATTATGACTATATACACTAAGACTAGTCAATCTAATGGGAGACCTTGTTGGCCTGAATGGGAAACCAACTCTCGCGTAATGGGAAACGATCTCAAAAAGAACGTTTACGCTTGGGCTATTTGCTAATAGATGGCGCAATATTAGGTACTAAAATGACATGAATTTGGATATATAATTTTGAAAGCTCCTCCTATCGAAGATGATTGATTCATACATATTATGTTATGTACAATCGTTTGCAATAATATTGACACTCTTTAAATTCAATTTTGCTATTTCTTTTGAACTGCTGACGTATTTGTAATGAAATCTGCATTCAACTTTTAACATTAGTAATTAGTTGTTTCACTTACCAATATAAATTTAATGAGTTTCTACTCAGAACTTCGAGAAGTTCAAAAACTGTTTCGAGAGAGTGTCATTGTTATTTCAAAAGCTTGTATGTACTTAAAATTCATAACTTTAATGACATTCGATAGGATTACTGTTTATTTTATTATTAAGTGAATGTGTTAGTCATGAGGAGGAGAAGGAAGCAGGCAGGAAATAAATGTTAATTTTTAAAATGTAATAAAACTAGATGAAACATTCCAGGAATAAAACTTTTCCGCGCAAGGCGAAAATCGACTATAATGATAGATTTTGAATTCTGATAAGTAATTATAGTAATTTCATCACGATTTTTAATAAAAAAAATACAGTGCAGTTATCCAGTTTATATTCACTTTCGCGTATCAATGAAAGTTAAAGCTTAAAATATATTAACCACCAGATAACACTTTTATCATACTCCTCCAGCTTTGGTAAATTCAAGTGAATAAGTCATTCAATACGTGTCGATAAAAATATACAGGGTGGGCCATTAATAAGGGGGTATAGAAGAGGAGTAACATCATTGGGACGAAATATGAAGATATAGCTAAATATATCTTCGTAAAATATTTCTGTGGAAAAAGATACAAGGTGTCAAAGTTGAAATATTTTTATTTGTGTTTTCTTCTTTTGTATTAACGCAAGTATCTCTCAACTGATTGAAATTTAATTCAAAAAAATTAGTAGGTATCAATGAGTCGTTTACTTTTTTTAAATGTCCAGAGTAACTTTGGAAAAAAACTCATATTTGAAAAAAAAAATTATCTACATATTTACTTTTATGGACAAAAATAACAACAGAGCAGTAAAAACAACTTAGCCCTTGAGCAAACTTTCCCTACTTCTACATGTCTTAATTAATTAAACTAATTATTACAGCTAATTACAGAAAATTTTCAATATGGCAATTTTCTAATGCTCCTAAGAGATTTCCTCACGTCGAAAAATACATTTGGTTGTTTTAGATCAGTTTTCTGGAAAACGGTAGAAATTTCGTTAACAAAAAATAAGATAGAAATTGTCATCATCTGGCAATATATGTTTTAATAGATACCTACTACATAAATTATGATTGCTTTTCTTAAAATATGTTTCCCTACCAAATTTGATGACAATCGGTTGAGCGATCCTAGTTATTAAAAAAAAACGAAAAAAAATATGTAAACCTGTATCTTTTTCCACAGCAACATTTTAGTAAGGCATATTTAGCTATATCTTCACATTTTGCTCCAAAACTATCATTCCTACTCTGGCACATCATTAATGGTTCACCTTATATAATACTTAAAATAATAAATTTTGAAACACATTCTTTTCTGATGAGGCCTGTAAAGTTCACAAATTATTTTTACTAAAAACATTAGCGCATGTAAATTTATTTAAATTTGCATGCGCAAATGTTAAATTATTTGAATTTTTAAATTAATTTAAATTTAATTTTAATTTAAAAATTACTCTTCAAAAAGACTACAAAATAATATTTATTTCACACCATCACAAAATTATACTTAGATCAAACATTGAAAAAAGATACTTGGTGTTTTAGAATTTTTACTAATGAATTTTTCGCAAAATAATAATGCATCTTATGCAGTAAGAGAAACCCACACGATAATCTGCAGTTCTATATGTCTCTTTATAGAAGTAGGTATGTCGAATTCATTTGAATTATCTTAATATGTTTAAAGGAAATAAAACAGAAAATGTAAATTTTGGCATATCGCTGAAAACTCTTTTAACAATCTTATTTTTCTGTTTTTTTTTTTAAATTAATTTACAGTTCATATTCTTAATTCTCTAACGCAATAAAATAAACTGCTTATGTTTCAAACTTTATGATCTGTGGTTTGAATATAAATATATTGCCACAATCTTATTATTTAGGCAGGTATATGAAAAAGGGTCACGCGGCCACGTCCTCGAAACGCCTTCACAGTTTTTTGCAGATTAAAATAGTAGCGCTTTATTTCCTTCGTTTGAATAAATGTGTATTGTTACACAGTACGACATCTAACAGGAATTATGATAACTATTTAGGTCTATATTAAGGATTGACTCTCTTGGTGTAAATACTCAAGGGTCCTACCCATCAGCCCAAATGTAGCATATCATTTAACCTCAAATATCTTAAAGTTTGAACTAATGGGCAAATTTTACTGCCGGATTTGATTTATATGTATGCAGAATTTAAGTGTTGGAATACAATGTAATTAGTTTCTCAATGCAACATTGCATATGGGCATTTTTTGTTATTTCACCTCGAATATCTCAAAAGTCTGACGTGATGGGTAAATTTTACTGCTGGATTTGGTTTATACGTAAAAAGAGGCACCTACTTGTAAGACAGAAAAACTACAGTTTTTTATACGTATTTATTATTTTTTGTCTAAGGGCCAGTTGTATAGGTTCAGTTTAAACTTCAAGTGTCAGTTAAACTTTGATTAAATTAATAAAATTCGTTGTATAGGTGTCTGTGACTGCCATTCCGAGTTTAACTGTCAACTGATGGATGGAGGACCAGTTAAACTTCACATTAGAAATTAATTTTTATTATATTTTCTATAAATAATTATGCTGGGTTTAGATTAACAAACATTTAATATAAACAAATTACATTAATTATTTCCAAGTTTTATTTTCAATATCTCCAACTCTAATTTCTTTTTTTCAATTTCATATAAATCTAATATTTGAACCACAGATTAGCTATATTCTTCTTGTCAGTGCTGTCAACTGTCAATTTTCCTTCAAAATGGAAACTAATACTGATGAAATAAATGTGATTTGAAGTTAGCTACAAATTCTTTAACTGGAAGATATACAAGAAATATTTTTGATTTCTTCGGTTTAAACTTGAGGTTAAATTACAGTTTAAACTCTAGTTTAAACTATGCTATAAACGTAACCTATACAACTGGCCCTAAGTGTATCTATTACAATACTCAACACGCGTGATGTAGCACGTAGCTACATCTAGTGAACAGTGTCTACTCCAACCTAGACTTGAGCGGCCCCAACACCAAGTGTCGTGCCATACTGCAGGTACCATTGAAAGCCATAGGAAATGGCAACGGAATTTCATTAAACAATTGCTCTGAGAGCTACCAGCATTGAATTACACCTAAAATTTCTTGCAATATTTTTAACTAAATACTTTATTTCCAAAATAAAACATAATTATTAGTTCTTTTGAAAAATAAGAATGAGCTAAATAATATTTTAAAAAATATATAATTTACGTCTTATACATATACCCATAAAAATGTATATAAAAACATAATTCTTCAAAAGGCAGAGACATTTACCTTTTCATGTCTAAGAAGCTCATAAAGAAACAATAATCCTGCTTTCGGCAAATTTGATTTTATGACGAATCAGGTGAACTAGGCTACGAAACGCGAGGCTTGATATCAAATTCACGTTTACGAACATTTCTTGAATAATTCCACAAATTTAACGATATAAATTTTGTGACTTTAGTGTTCCTTAAAAATTGTCACTGGGTTCAATTTTATTTTATGACTGACATCTAAATCCACTAGATTTTTACGACACAAGCTTTAAGAGGAACAATATGCCCTTGGGTTTGCTTCTTACTGTTTTAGTGAATGTCAAATTCTAAATTAAAAAACTTTATAGTGGATAGTTAAATTTGTTTAAAAAATGCGAGGAAAACGTACAGCAACTGAATAATTTCAACCCTTAAATATTAAGACATACACTTTTAAGTTGCGACATATTTTCACTTTATAGTTATATTTTATCTACTTTAAAGTTAGTTCCAATATACAGCCGTGTCTTTAAACCTTCAGAGAGTAAAGTTGAAGACTTTATTGACAGTAATAGACAGTTTTATTTTTTATGAAACATCATGGGTCATATGAGGTTGGTTAAGGCCTCTCAGAGTTGTAAATTCTCGTTTATTATTAGAAATTGGTTGAACCAGTAGTGACGTCACTAGACAATAGGACATTAGTTATAAGGTAATGGCTTATTATAGATGAAACGAATACTATGTGTATTGATCCCAATTTCTGTTAAATTCGTAGTGTTTTTTTGGGTTTAATTTGTCTTTCAACTCAACTTCCCCAATAGTATTATCATTAATTATTTTACTGTATAAAACACCAATTTAAAAGAAATAATGCAAAGTATATTTTCATCTATCCAAATAATGAAAGAAAATCTAAATATCGTATTCCTGATCACAAATTATTGATAGATAAAACTGTGATGACTTAGAGTTTCATTAAATAAATTGAATTTAGGAATAAGAGAAAGATTTGTCATGTAATTTCTATATAAGTATATGTACATACATATATTACTAACCACAGTTGAATATTACTCGAATACAACATATTCAGAAGCAATACTCAATTCAATATTTGTGTAATGAATATTCAAGTATTAAATACATTTATTTGACAATAAGTATTCAGAGTACGTCTTCATCAGTTTTATATATGCATTCAGAGTTCAGTAGGTACTATTGAATGTATTGATGAGTAGAATGCAACATTTTTGTAATCAATATTCAAGTACCTATTATATTTATTTGACAGTAAATATTCAGTATTCGACTTTTTTAGTTTTCGAGATTTCAGTCAGAGTATTCAGGATTCAGTATTCAAATACAATGTATTCAGTAGTAGCTGTCAACGTTGTATTTATAAAATTAGTATTTAGGTACTGAATACATATATCTGACAGCAGTAAGTATTCATATTCATCAGTTTTAAATATGTATTCGCTGAATTCTTTACTTGAATACAATATATTCAGTTTTATTTGAAATTTAATTGCACGCAATCGAATATTTGTGTAATAAGTATCCAACTATTGAATACTTTGATTTGACAGTAAGTATTTGTCTTCTTCAGGTTTAAATAGGTATTCAAGATTAAGTACTGGAATATGTAATTATGGTTCCTCAATGCAATATTTGTGTATACTCGCGACAAGAACTCAGGCGACTTACGTCATACGAACAAATGAATAATTCATTGTATTTTCATCAAAATATTTAAGAAACTGCAACTGATAGTAATAAAACTATATACTACACTAAAAGTTTGCATTATATATTGAACTAAATGTTTTTAACGCGACCAAATATCGGAAATTACGTTGACAATAAAAACAAATGTGTAACGTCAACCGTGACGTAAGACGTCTGAATTCTTGACGCGAGTATAATCAATATTAAAGTACTGAATACTTTGATTTGACAGTAAGTATCTGTCTTCATTAGTTTTAGACATGTATTCGGGATTCAGTACTCGAATAAAATATATTCATGTGTAGTATTTAAAATTCAGTATTTGTTATGTACCTATGATTCAGTACATGAATACAATGTGCTCGCAAGTGCAATATTTAAGTAATCAGTATTGGACAGTAACTATTCAGCATTCGTCAGATTTACATTTGTATCATGGATTTGTATTCATGAGTCCTCAGTGCAATATTTAAGTACTGAATACTTTTCTTTGGCAGGAAGTATGCAGTATTTGTTTTCATCAATTTCAAATATGAATTTAGGATTCAGTAATCGAATACAATATAGTAGTACTTAATGCAATATTTGTGTAATCAGTATTTAAGTACTCAATACTCTTACCTGGTAGTTAATATTCAGTATTCGTCTTAATCAGTTTTAGTTTAGTACTCACGATTCAGTACATTAACACAACTTATTCATCAATATAATTCAGTGCGATATAATCAGTATTTAAGTACTGATTACTTCTATTTGACAGTATTCAGTACTCGCCTTCATAGGTTTTATATATGTATCCAGGATTTAGGACCCGAATAGTATGTATTAAGGAGTCGTACTGTATGCAATATTTGTGTAATTAGTATTTAAATACTGAATTAAAACTATTAACCTATATATTGCAAATTTTCCACAGTATTCGTATAGTATGGATGCATTCTTGAATACAAATATTGTCGATTCAAGTACTGTTTGAATATCGTACTCAAGCAACATGGAAATTTTTCTTGACACTATTCAGCAGTACTACATGTTTTTTCTGTATTTATGCCCATCTATATATAACGATTCAACCCTTGATTTTTGAAATGAGCAAATTTGATCAGACCGCTTTCATCAAAGGAAATTACGTGAGTTCGATCGCACATCAAACTTTCTCATCTGGCAGGAAGTATGACACTGGAACTACTAACTAGCTAACGTCGTTAAGGGTACATCCTGGTAGCAGTATCGCTATCTACGACGATAGAATGCGTATAATAAGATTTAGAGGGTTGACAACAACTTACCACGCCAGACTTCCCTGTCGAACCAGCTCAGATTATCCGCCTGTGTGTCGTAATAGCCGAGGACCACATAGTTGCCGTTTATAACTTGCTCTATTTGGGTAAGGGCAATCCTGTCTCCCTGGGAGCTGAACGCCACGAAGCCCTGAAATACGGAATTGAATTATTATCGGTGCAACACACTTCGGGCGTGCTAGCTGGAATCGAAGCTTCGTTGTTAAATAAAATTATGGAGTTTGTGGATCCGTGTTTGGGAATTCTCCTGATTCCGCTAGTGATTTAGCTGATGAATGAATATTATATTACTGCGCGTTTCTTCAATATGTTACGAAATATATAGCCTGTTCCAATTTATAAATCAGAAAATACTGTAAATATAAAATTTACGGATCCCTCCACCGCCTACACTCAGTAACTTCTTTCAAGGTCTTCTTTATGAGACAATATCTTATTGTATTAAATCTTCTATATAGTACAATCGTTTTCGAAAGGCGAAGTGGGCAATAAAACGTTGGTGAGACGAAACTATTCGTAACAGTAAAGGATCAGTCCTCTGAACACCATGAAGTAAATATTGGAGTTTCACAAGGTTCAGTGCTCGGTCCATTGATTTTTTTAATTTTTGATAATGACCAACCAGTACATTTAAATGCTAACTTCATAACACTCTTTGCGGACGACACATCCTTGGTGATATCAACTGCAACTCATGATGAGCTGCAGTTACTAACTAAAAATTTAGTGCTGCGTTTTGTAAATTGGTGTGAGAAAAATGGTTTAATGGTCAATATTACTAAGACCCAGTGTTTTTATTTCCATTGCTTGAATACAGCTCGCGATCTCCCCTTCAAATTTTCTGTGGCCTAGTTGATAACAATCTGAGATGGTGTCAACATTTCAGCATGGTTCCAAAACGTTTAAACCAAACATACTACGCTATTTCTAAAATTAAGAAGTCGATGCCATTAAACGCACTTTTTAAGTGTACTATAGTCAATTAATTTATAATGTTGTGTTGAGTAACTCTAGTGATAGTACAAGGGTATTTACGGTACATAAGAAAATTGTAAGATGTTTATTCAATGTTGATCCCAGGGAGTCGTGTAGACCTATATTTATTAATAACAAAATTATGAGTTTTCCTACTATTTATATATTTCGTAGCTTGCTGTACATCAAATCTAATATTAATTCTTTTTTAACTAGATTAATATGCTCAAAATATGCAACAAGAATAGCGACTTCCTGGAATTATTTGGACATAGAAGAGCAAAATTTGAAAAAGATATATCTTAGATATAGCTTAGATGAATATTTTTCCGATAAAGACATGTAAAAACTTTGTGCTGTAGTGTTGCCTATTTCTGTTTGTTGTATTAATTATGTAGGATTATGCATTGTAGGTTTTTAGCTATTGTGTATTAGACGTGTTTGACATCAACTATTGTTGAGTTAGTGTGTGTTACAATATCAGTACTTCTAGATTGTATTTATATTGTATGTCATTTACATTTCCCAGACTTATCCCAAACATGTTTCCATGTCTTAAGGGATCAATAAATATTATTATTATTATTATGAATGTATACATTTATTTCATTTCAACTTATACCTGCTTATGCCAGGTATAAACGGGTGGTAGCTGGCGGGCCAGCCCAAGTTTTGCTAGGAAGGACGTCTTTAGAAATGCATGCGCGGCCATTCTTCTTTAGTTCAGATAATTTCTCTGTAACATTAGTCGTACCTTATTAAGGAACCTGAGGTATATTACAAACAAGTGGAAAGGGCTCAGAGGTATACGTTGGGTTTCACCGACGTTTTATGCCAGTCTCAAAGATATTTGTTACAGTGGATCATGAAGTATTGCTAAATAAATTGATTTTTTTTTGTTATAGTACCAAGATATTTCATATTTCAATGGCAGAAAATAATATGTGGTATATTAAACGTGTACTTTAGTAATTTTTGAACGCAGGTGACATTGGTAATTAAGATAAAAAAATATGAAATATGAATACATACCTTCTACAGATATTATTAATTCATAAATCAGAAAATACCAGTAACATCTTTGAGGGAGAATATTTCATTATACATATAGAGTCTTTTATATAAGTATCAATGAGAACAATAACGAATTTAATAAATTTTACTTAGTACTATATGCCATTCCCCATGTAATTAATACTAATCTTTTAAAGGTATTTGATACAGTGGTTGATAACGTATTGAACAAATGAATTGCATTGCTACTGCAAGTACTAGTGACGGATTTAGAGGGGCGTAAGATGGACATTGCCCCTCCCCCTCAGGAGGAACAAAATTGTCGAAAATTTATAAGTTAGGCTTAGTTGTCACCTTCTTTTTTCGGTTATGAAACTGAAGTAGGGGCGGCATTTGACCCCCCCCCACAGAAGACATTTTAAATATGCCACTGCCAAGTATCTACCACAATCGTATTTTAGTGACAGAAAGCAATATATGGTACATCAAACTTGTAATGGTTTTTTATATATTTTTAAGCATTAACAGTACTGTGTTTCGTTAGACGGAAGAAAATCATTTATATTTCAATAGAAAATAAAAAAAATGTTTTTCAATCTCATGTAGTCATCAGTCATAGACAAGCGATGAAATTAAATTATAACATAGCCATTACTAATAATAAATATAATTACAATAATCATATGTCAAAAATTTCAAATGAGACATAAAGTGGTATAAGTTTTGTAATCCGTAATTGATTAAATTCTATATTTGCAGTGATTTTGGTATCACATTTTGCATCTCTTTAGAGTTATTTACAGCAAACCATCAAAAAGTGTAAACTGTTAATACCGAAGGATGTTGGGCAATGATAAATGACTTAAGTAATATTCGTTCATTTACTAGATAAAATCTTTTATGGATGATTTTTCACAGTATATTCTTACTCACACATATTTTGGTTTTTGTTGTGTTGTTGATAACTTTTTTTTTTGTAAAATGTTGAAGTCATTCAAAATACAACTCTAAAATAATTTCACTTAAAAATTAATTTGTGTTGTTTTTTAAGATGTACCCACAAGCTACAATTTCATTATATTGAAAGTGTACTCCACCCATTTCGTCCCAAATTAATGCAGATTTGAATAACATGCGCAATTGTTTGAAAGTAAATTAAATTTTTTCGTTAATTTGCCAATATTTGTCACAAAACATACCCTGTTTCGGGAAACAATTTGAAAAAATAAACCGCCTAATCAAAATGTATGGAACTGAAATCTATAAAAGTATGCAAATTCGTATCAATACGAAACGAAGTGGATAATCAAATTATAATTGTCATAGTGCTATAGCAAAAACGTTATAGAAACTAAATGAGCTTTTCAGTAGGTGTAGGTTAAAGGTTAACAGTGCGGGAGTATAAATGAACACCTGGATATCACCAGTCAAATATAAAAATACATTTAAATATCCATTAAGAGGTAATTGTCTGTCTAACAAGTTAAGTGGCATATTTTTACTGATAATAGAAATAGATATACGATATGTAAGGTGGTTCAGATTTGAATGGGAAAACTTCAGCCAGGTAACAGAATTTATGATTTTAAGTAAAAAATAATGAACATTTCTCGTTTCAGTTTCAGGGAAATATTTCTGACAATTTCAGAATTAATGTGTAGTAAACATCGAAATATTGTAGAGTGCAGAGAATATCAATTTTATTTGTAAATCCCAGGTTAGAGATAAATAAAAAAATTAAGGGATCAAATTTCCCGGTAGCATACATAACAATCGTATAAACCAATCATATTACTGAACTGAATATTCAGGAAGTTATGGGTCCAGTTCTATTTCCACTAACAAGGGGATTGAAAATTGAATGTTTCAGTCGAACAATATGCGATTCAGCGTTGCCTAAATGGTGTCTTGATTTAATAGAATTCTATTAAACTTCGTTTTTACGCAATACATTCAGAAAAGTTAACAGCAAAATATTGGATGATGGAGATTAATATACATAGTGTTTTCGAAGAAATGACAAGCAATTTAGAAATGATTGCAAAAATTCTTTATAACGTATCTACGGTTTTTTCTTGATTAGGAACCAGTTGAATACAATTTTAGCTGATTATAATTAATCATTTTAATATTGCATGTGCAGTGTCTCCAGGTGGAGAAATTTTCATAGTTGATTTTTAGAGAATAAGTTATTCATGATAAAAAGTAATATTTTCCCTAAGCAAAGTGCTTTCGTATTTTGTTTTTTTTAAACACTATTTAACAAAGTTAGTTGAAAACTCATTAAATGCTTAAATATGGGATTTAGTCAATAACAATAGTTATATTTACAAATAACTTTTATTTTAAATTATAACTACAGCCTTGTCCAAGTAAAATATAAAAATATCAATCCACCTATGGCAGCAAACTGTTAAATACATGTTCCACAATTGCTATTTTTAGTAGTTGTACCAATGCATCAGTTTTGAGAATTGTTGCCCTTGGTCACTCTGTAAATTTTTCTTGAAGACCATTTATCATTGCAATATAAACCCATGCAGCAATTTTTCTCTTTAACCGTTTGATCCAAACATATTAGATAGTAATCAATTTCTGTAAGTTTATTCCGATGACATTTATTTTTGCTTGCAAAATTTTGCATATCAGAGAAGTCGACTCTGCATAATATTTTGAGCAATGTCGTTACTGCTGCATGGATGTTGGTGTTGAATTTGCAACATTTAATAAAATATAATAATTAGTGTGAACTGAATTTACAGATTTTAATTGCTTTAATTGATTTTTTGCAGACCAATTTCTCGCACTCCATTCATCACATACTTGTGTGTTCTTTCCAAGGCTAAATCATCTTCTATCAGGAAAAGTTTGTAAGTGACGTAAGGGTTTTATGATGAAAAATTCAATGATAAGGCCCAATATTTTGAGTTCAATTTCTACATAAATGTTTAGATTTTAGTAAACAATATACATTATTTTCGCAACTCATTCGTCCCCTTAGTTTACCATATAATTTTAAGAAATAGGTCTTCATTTTTGTGTAATACATGTATTGCATCTCAGAGTGGACAATTTCTTGAGATAAGCCAAGCATTAATTGATTCCATTTGCGGACACACTGCACGTACAAATTATCTTTATTCTTTCTTGATAGCTTGATTATAAAAACGCGTCTGCTATTACCAGTTTTTAACGATGATTCCATTATAGCATTCCGATGTCACAGGGCAATTAGCGTTTCTGCGACCTTTACAAGCTTCCACGCTTTTATTTGACAACCCAAAGTTGACGTTTTCTCATGAGGGTCGGCGAAACTCTTTATTGCCCGTTGCCATGGAGGACCGGCGGCAAAGTAACCCGCGTAATTAATAATTACAAAAATCCAACCCTCGCCCTTGGGATAAACGCTTTGATCGATGCCCGAATTTATATACCAGTTTATCTTCTAGAAAGATTATTTTCGATAATTAAAAATTCACTTTGCCGTAAAATCGTTCCGACGACAATATTTCGTCGTAGTGGTTCCTAATTAAATGTTTAACTAATTATCTTCAAATTGCTGAAATAATGTTTCGTCTATTGCAGAACATTAAGAATGGAAATGTCTTGATATTAGAACAGCGAAGATTATGTAGCTAATGGTTCGAATCTGGTGAGGTGCGTATGAGTTTGCGTACATTAGCGTCAGTGTAGGTTATTTAACCACACATATAGTTTATTTTTTGTTTGTATAAAACAAACCTATGGGTGTTAAACGTGAATTACTGAATCAATGTTATTGGAACATTATTATTAAAAAAATTATCTGTTCATATATTTACCCTATATCAAGTAATTATAACCTTAAGAAATAACATGGGACAGAGGTTACTTAACTCTCAATCAGATCTAACATGTAAGTACAAATAGAAATATACCACATTACTCAAATAAAATAAAAATTTTATAGTTACCAAGCTTCGTAATATGATACCGAAAAGAAAACGAAAGGCGGCATGTGTTATAAAATTGTATTTTGAAAATTGCGATAAATATTTTTATTATTGACGAGCATAATTTTTGTCATTAATTTTATATTATCAAAAGTAATGAGTCTTAAAATTTTATAGAAGAAGGGTAATGACTAACAAGAATAATCGACTACATTATTATACTACTTGGAAAGCAGTATACTCAATAATAATTTTCATTGTGAACATGTCTTTTGTTAAGTGGCAGTTTATCAAAGAAATATTGAATTGTAATATTATTTATAACTTTTTCTACAAATTTGATGATAGGAACTTTTCTTAATAGATAAGTGACTTTAGATGGTAATATTAAGGTACATCTGTAATTGTCCAGAATAGTCTTTCTATATCCTTAGAAAATATAATTTTTCATTTTACATCTGTCTTACAAACTACCAATTTAACAATTTTTAATGAAACACATTACAACGAGTTTGCCAGAATATCACCCACCAATATGATACTCAGGCCTACAGCTGCACTCCACTCTTTTCCTCCACTCTGTTCTGTTCTTCTCTGTTCGTCTTTCTTTTCAAGTTTGTTACATTTTTCTCCTTTAGATCTATTGTCATCCCATCCCTTCTTCGGTCTCCCTCTTTTTCTTGTATAGTTAGTTTTACTCCTTTCATTTTTTTTAATTGTCCCTTTCATCTTCCATACGGTCTAGATGCCCCAGTCATTGTACTCTTCTGGCAGTTTAAACTTCGACTATTTTTGATGCCCTGTACATTGCATAATATATTTCCTCATTATTCCTCCTTACAAAGCCTTCCTCCTTTCCCACCTTAACAGGTTTTTTCTTGACTCCTTATTGAGGATTCAGGTGTCGGCCTCGAAATTGTTTTGTATATTCTAAATTTTACTCTTCTTGACAAATGTTTTTATTTCATTTCAAGTGGTTGACTTCCGCCGAACTTCTGTTTGCTTTTATTAGTCTCCTATTAATTCATGCTCCTCATCACAGTTAGCTGTTATCAGTGCCCCCAAATACACATACTCTTCAACTTCTTCAAACTTCTCACATCTCACCATGCTGCGTTCTGCCAATAGTAAAACTTTCCGACCATTCTCTTTTATTCGTACTTCCATCTAACCAATCAGAAATTAGAATTTTTTAAACAAACCAATAGGAGTGAATTGGTGGATTTCACCATACCAAACTGCTGAATTTAAAAACAGTCCCAAGCCTAAATTTCATATTACGCAAATACAGCATATGTCAATTTTACTGATTATCTATTAAACAGATCATTGCCTACAACTAAAGTGAATAGGGGACATATATGCTGTTTGTTCTTAGTATGATGCAATGGCCTATGTGGACTTATTTCTGCAATAATTCGATTTTAAGCATACTACTTATATCAATTTAATTAAAACTTAATTACATACCTACATTAATTACACAATTTCTAATCTTACTTGTCTCACATTTAATTAATCTTTAGTTTTGCCACTGTTCTGAATTCATTACATTCGTTACACACTATAATATTATTCTCTGTAGTCGACGTGTACCAATAAAGTTAATGGGAAAATTTAAACTTTTTACCACACAAACGATAATATCCCAATTCTTTTAATTTTCCGATTTCATTTCGTTTACCGTAAAGCGGTATAAGTAAAAGGTTGCGTCTGACAAGACTTTATTGGCACTCTTTTAAATTTATTGGATTTACGACGGGGATTTTTTTAACGAGTCTACTCGAAATGCCCTTACACAGGTTCCCCCGTGGAAATTCTAAGCTTGATAAACGCCGTTTTCTTCGTCTCCGCCTCGTACGGTAATTCCTCTACGTGGAAGCTGTTTATCTAAATTTGACAGGATGTGCAGCCCTCCCGGGAGAAAATTACTGGCGTCTTACTTTACAGCCCTGACAATTTAGAAATATTGAGTAATTGATAATCGCGAAAGTGTTTCTTAATATTTTAACTTTAGAAATGTTTAAGCGGTTGATATAGTAGTAGTAACTTTCATGGTCTGATTTGAATCATTTAATGTCTGTGTAAATTTAACCTTTCTGCGTCCAATAGGCATACTGCATATCCCACTATTACACTGGCTCGAAAATGTCAATGTAAAGCAGTGCTTTAAAATAGTTTATCGATGTTTAAGCATGTTCCAGCGTATAAACTAAGTTTTGGCACATAGGGTAGGGAGTATGTGTGTAGGCGGCGTCATTAAGTTTTATGAGGTTATGATGTGTACTTCGAAGTGGTATAGTTTATGTATTTTGCGTAATTTTAATAACTATGGAAGATTTTGAAAATACCAGCAATATAACATGTTCAATTATTACTGCATTACAGTTACAGTCAACTATCCTTAATGTACAGTTTTCTTGTTCTTCATGTATCAGAAATGTATTTAGTTAAACGTTTTAATAACTGTAGCAACACAGTAGCTATAGTTAAATGACCTGTTCACTTGTGACTGGTTTCCAGAAAACTTGATTTAGCTCGTGCAACAGGAAAATTGCATGATTTTTCCAAATATGTGCAAAACAAAGAATGTATTATTTTAATCAAATTGGCGTTTGTCCTAGACAACTTTGCAGAAAAATAGGCCTAAAACCAGTATTTAAAAATTTTGTTTGACCAAGCCCTTACAAAACGGTCGCCGCCATAGCGTAGATCTGTGACATCAGAAGTATGTAGTGTTAAAAAAAGAGTGTAAAATATTTAATTAGGTAATAGTATGAACCAAAATAAGCAGAAAAGTCTCAATAAACATGGGTCCGCAAAGTACAGGTTGCGGAGATATGGAATGTTTTATGTCTTTAGCCCCTTTTTTTTATTTTGCAAAAATGTTGTGTATTTTCTTATAATAGTCGGTTGATGTTTAGTGAAATAAACAGTACGTATTTGACAGTTATTCTCAGTGCACAAGTTTTCTTTCGCTATGGCTGATTACTCCAACGCTGAATTAACAGACATGCATTTCATGTATGGTCGTGCTAATGGGAACGCCACCGAAGCGCGACGTCTTTATGTTGACGCTTATCCAAATCGCCAGATTCCTTCACAGCGCATGTTTGAAAGAATTCACCAAAGATTGCGTGATACCGGTTCCTTGAGCAAACAATGCCATTTATCCGGAAGACCAAGGTCGGTATCCACTCCTATAGCAGAAGAAGAAATTCTAGCACTGGTAGAGCAGAATCCAGGTACGAGTGTCCGGAGAATATCAGCCGAGGTAGGAATTAGTGGTCCTCTTGTTTGGAGAATCCTTCACGAGCAACTGCTTTATCCATACCATGTGCAACGAGTATAGGCCTTAAATCCAATAAATGATCATCAAGCACGTTTGTTTTTTTGACGCTGGTTTCTACGTCATGATGCTGAACACCCTCGTTTTCTTGAAAACATTCTTTTTACTGATGAGGCCGGGTTGACAAGAAATGAAGTGTTTAATTTTCACAATACGCATATTTGGGCCGACGAAAATCCTCATGCTCTAACAGAATCTGGACATCAGGCACGTTTTTCATTAAAAATTTGGATGGGTATTGTAGGTGGCAGGTTTCTAGGTTCTGTTGTTTTACCAAACCGATTAACAGGCGCTGCTTACCTCAACTTTCTGCAGAACACACTGTATGAGTTTTTGGAAGACATTCCTTTGAATCAGAGGCAACAAATGTGGTTCCAGCATGATAGTGCTCCAGCTCATTTTTCCATAGTCGTTAGAGAGCATTTACACCAAACTTTTCCACATAGATGGGTAGAAAGGGCCGGACTTGATTTATGGCCTCCAAGATCGTTTGATGACATTTGAAGACATTAGTGTATGGTACTCCTGTAAATAGCTTGGAAGAGCTGCAGCTACCGATTAATCAAAGGTGTCAAGAAATCCAAACCAAGGAGGGCGTTTTCGAAAGAGTTCGAATATCGTTGAGACGAAGATGTCATACCTGCTTGGAAATTAACGGAGGGTACTTTGAACATCTTCTGTAACTTAAGTAACTGCTAAATACTACTACGACTAAAATAAATAATGGTTTTATGTTCTTGAATAAAAAGTGTATGATAGACTTTACACATTTATGTGCAATCTGAGTTTTGCCCAAAATGTTGCCTTTACACCTTTATCCGCTTATGCCGATTGCACACGGAGCTAGTGGCCTAGCCAGGACAGCGAGCCAAGACAGTAAGCCCAGACAATTTTACGTTCATATTAAAGCCAATATCATATGCCTGTTAAGTACTAGGACTAGTTTCATTAGGAGAAAAAACGTCGAGTTCTATGTTTATTTTATAAACGGGCAGCATTATTAATTTCAAACGAAATAACGGAAGTTAATAAAATTATTAAAAAAAATAAAATATGGGTTAGAAAATGGATGGATATGAACCGAAGCGAGATTCGTCAGAACATAATGATGAATTAAATTCGCGACAATTTGCCTTTTTATCAATCAAACGACATTAACTGGCTTGCTATGCGGCTGGCTTACTCATGCACACCAGGCCATTCTAACAAAGTTTGAGAGGGGGTAGGCTACTGTCTTTAAAAATTAGCCCAGATCCGATTGTGCTATCTCGTGCACTGTCTTGCACAATTCTGCTGTCTCAGCATGTCAATACACACAAGGACACTGCTGGCCTGTGTTACTGTCCTGGCTCGGCCACTGGCTCCGTGTTCAATCAGAATTAGGGTTTCAATTGTTTATCTGTCCTCTATTTTATACAGGTTTTTTGCTGGAGCAAATATAGTTTTACCTGCCACTAGTGAATTTTTTCCTCAGTGAAGAATTCGTCTTCATACGGTCAGACCTACGATTCGTAGCGATGTTGAGAATACCTTCATAAGGAAGTTACTACTTTCAAGTCTATTATTTTGAAAATAAAATGTTTCAAGGTAAGGTGTTTACGGTGTAGTGGTCGTGGTAATGTCATTCAAAGTGTTTCTCAAGTTCATTAAATTATCTTCATTCACAAGTAAACTTTTCATTTCTTTTTTAAACATGCATGTCGGCATTAACCTTTCTATCCGTTGTACGATCTCTGTTACATATTGAACATACGCCACTTGCAGCATTGACATCCTGCATTATTTAATGCATCAAAGTTGTGCCGCTAAAGTGGAAAAACAACTAAAGGCTTTTGACGTTGCTTCACGGTTTGCTGGACACTACTAGCTAATGAGAGATTGTGTGCGTTCGTGGACATATGCAAAAGCTCTTAGCAAATATTCATAAACGACGGTAAAACCGGTAGTACACAATACTCGTCTGTGTAATTTGCATCTCTCTGAGAAATTCTCATATGTTGAACACGAATAGTGTAATTTATGTTTGAGAGGTAACTGCTCGAGAGTCTGGATTCAATTAATTACGGTATTCAATCCCCTCCGTTAGTACTTGTTGCTTATTTTCTTACCGAAATCGATCTTAGACAGATAATAGAGAAGATCGGTTTCAGGCATGAAACAAGGTAAACTTCGTTGGATTTATAAAAATGGTAATTCATATTCCTGCTGCCATCTTAGTATTAAATACATAAAAATCGCAAATTTAAACACCAGTGATGAGATGAAGGTTGTTTTCCTATCTGTTTCTATATTATTGAACAAGTTCTTATGAATTTTATTATCGTCTTCATGGCAGTAAAGTTAATGTGCAGTATAATGTTTGTCATTTTATTTGCCATAACAGCATATTAAACAGCATATTAAAGAAAACAATGTCTTAAAAAAGCGATTAATATTATGCTAATTCTAACAGTGCAAATTTCTCATTTCCAAAATTAAGTAATTAAGGAAAAACTTAATTCCCTAACCTAACTTTGTATAGTGTTAAAGCTTAAAGATTATATCTACACTGCGAAAAGACAAACTCTTGGCGCAAGAATGCTTTTCTTGAAATAAAACAAATATGATTAAAATAAAATTACGATTATTTAAACTAACAAAAAATATATATAAATAAAAATATATAAGACTTACAACTTAATTCAACTATAATCCCCCTCGGCCCCGCATGCCCAACATCATTTATCGTGTTGAAATTTTTGTTTCAGTTAATAGAACCACCAATATCGTGGATTGAACATATTTAGGTTTCTATAACCTATACTTTTACTACGTTCTAAAATAATACTAGAATATTAAATTAACAAATATTTGTTAACATTTTTAAAAGGTAAAGTGAAGTAGTTTTTGGGTTCGCCATATATAGTCGTGAAAAATTGTAAATATAACAGTTTTTGAATAAATTAAACAAGTTTTTTTTTCGGTGTAACTAATAATTTGATACATGAATATCTGATTTCAAATTTCAATCCAAAACCATAAATTAACAATCACTTTTTCACAAGAAACAACACATAAGATTAAAAACTCTAAGCCCAATGACTTTCTAGGTATAGTTTCATTATTTTCGAATGAGGGCGCCTTAGCTTGAATCGTCGTAAATTGCTGTACTTTCTCAGCATGCGGTAATTCTAATTATGAAAACTTATATAATCGATTCCTTGATTATTTTTGGCGGTAGGAATCATAAGTCAAAGTCTTCATTTCAGGGTTGGATAAATAAGAAATAATCAAATAATAAGAAAAGTAATAATATAACAATAATAATATCTCTACCCCTCATTCTAATCACGAGGATTAGCCCAGAAGTCGAGGACTTGTGCGGGAGAGGGTACGGTATATTATTATTAAGCAGGCTGCATTTGCGCCCAGGAACGACTGGTAGGTTCTAACCACCATTCAGTGCAGGAATGAGAGAAACCTGGAAAACCTCATTAATTAGGAGGGTAGTCAAATGTCGACTCGATGTTCTTATTATGTCCTTCAAATTTTATATGATTAACTTTTTGCATTGTCGAGATACAAAAGGTTGAAATCAGTGCTAGTCGCAATAATAATACGCCGTCTTGTGATGCTACTATACACAACTCTGGAAGCTCTATCGCTAATATACTAACACCAGATTAGAATAAAATGTGTTATAAAGCATCGAATCGAACCTGACCACGCCCCATTTGTGCACTGTGGATACTTGTAATTAATTTTAAGATACTAAACGTCCGAATGAAATTTTAATATTTTGCAGATCCATTATTTTCACTTGTACTTTCGATTTATGAATTACTAAAAATGCTGAAGAAGCCTATAGATAAATATTTACAGATAATATTTGAATCATTCGAAAGCTCAGAGAATGATATTCGTTGTATTTTGTTTTCAAGCAAAAAGAAAGCAGTAATTCAAATTTTATAAATTTAATTTACATCCATAAATAATATAGTTAAGAAATCTGCTGCTGATTGTCAAAGCACTGATTAAACGGTTCAGCCACCATGACCCAAAATTGAGACGAACAAATGCCGAGGGCGAGATTCTCTGTATATAAAATTTTCTGTAACTTCGGGCATTATAATTTCCTTTATTCACAATTATAAGGAGCTCAAAATTTGGAACGTTCCGCAAGCGCTTTGTGTTATAAATGTGGCTCTTGTTTATGCGTTAGGCAACTTCCTTCAACAGGATATATATTCTGCTCCTCCTAAAAACCGAGCTAGGGTTATCTTTTACAATAGGGACCGAATCGATATCTAGTCCATAAGAAATGAGTTATAAAAGCGAGAGCTGTCGGAAAATGGTTTTACCCTCAAGAAAAATGTTATGAAAAAATAGAGTCATAAACCTGGTTTTCCTCCTTTGTAGACAGTACTCGTTCTTTAGTAGGTATATGAAATTCTCCTCTTAGAACTGAAGTTATATATTTTTATATTTAGTAAACATATATCATAGTCAAGGCAGGTTTCTCAGTTGAGTGATCTCCTACTTACGAAATAAATTCATAAATTAATTAAAGTAAAATTAAACGCATCAAAGCTGTATTAACATTTCACTGTGTCATGGCGGGATACTTATTCTGATCATTTGTATCTGGTACTTCTATGAATAGTTCCAAGATATGCAATTCTTTACACAAGCGGATTACAAATAAATATAAATGTAAAAATATGTATAAGTCCCCTTGAAAATGGTAAACGGATGGTAGGATGTCTTTGGGAAAAAACAGGTCGATTTTTATTTTCTAAATTACCGCCTTTTAAGTTATCAACATTTATGTGTTACTTCCGGTTTTTCCGGAAATGACATCATATATCTTATTTTAAATGGAACATTAATATTTTTGTTACAGATATCGAATCTAAGGTACATTTTGACTGAGATGATATGGCACAATGACTGTCAAACCTTGACAGATCGTTTAAAAATGAAGAAAAATCTCTGATTAGTATTGGCGGCGCAAAGGGGGGCTAGGGGTGCTAAGCCCCTCCCAAAGTAGGACCTAGCTCCTCCAAGGTAGACCGATCAAGGCATCAGATTTGAATTTAAATTTCACCAAGCAGAAAAACAGTTTCGAAATTTATATAACAATAGGGTAAAGCATTTAAGCATGTAAAGCATTTAAAACAAATAGTAGGTACATCGGTACTTAAAAGAATATAGATTTTTAATAATAAAGTGTTTATTTTACAAATAAATACAAGCCGGCAACTGTGCACAGAACATTATTGTTACTGCGCATGAGCACAATAACTGATTACGTTGTTTAAACGTTAAATAACTGGCTTAAAATGTCCCTAATAACAAAAATGATGCATTAAGCCGAGGGTACATTGCTCTGATACCACGCTATGTGATATCGTCAGACGGATCTGACACCGTGTATTCTTATGTATTTTTGTATATCGTGTGCACACTGCTCTCACGCTACACTACACCATGCCACACCACGCCATGCCATCCGACGTGTTTTGGAAAGAAAAATAGAAAACTTGTACTCATTTCAACGTTCTTTTTATCTAGCTAGTATACAAGTAGATACATCTTGTTATATATTTTATATGAATCAAAGTTTTTTCAGATCTGAATAATTTTTAAAATATTATGCACAGACAAAAAACCTGAGAATAATCATCCGACATGTTTCACCAATTTGGTAAAATTTCTATTGGTGTTTATCTTATGAAAGATTGCATTTTTCAAGGGGGCTCCAGCCTTCTCCCAGCAAAAGATGTTCTGTTGCTGATTAGACTGAATAGTGCTGATTTCACAGTATGTATGATTCGATAAGTGCAAAAACAGATTTTATTGTTGTCAGGAGGGCACATTTCCAATACTTACGCCATTAAATTATTATTGTTATTCAAGAAAAAATAAATCATACATATTGTTAAATGTTTTTTTAAGCTTAACGAGAGGTTTTTCTTTTTTCGAACCATCTGTCAAGGTTTGACAGGTAATGTACCTTAAATTTTATATTTGTAACAAAAATATTAGCCTTCCATTTGAAATATGGTGAGAGGTGACGTCATTTGTGGGAAAACCGGAAGTTCCACATCAATGTTGATAACTTAAAAGGTTATTTAGAAAATAAAAATCGACCTACTTTTTCCTAAAGACATCCTATAAGCCGTTTACCAGATTCTAGGGGAAGGGGGGAGGGTGGCAAGACTTTATCGTTGCACTGTATATTAAATGGTAACGATAAATATGTGTTAAAATATCTAAAATTGAAAATAATTGTTCGAAAAAGCTTCTGTTTAAAGAAACTTTCAGTGTCATATGTATTTTTAAACTATACCACATGCTTTTCAGTGGCGGTAATATTTTATTTACCTGCAGTTTAAAATAATACAATGGGCAATTATATTATAAAATTAATATTTTGTTAATATAAATCCCGCCATAACTTTTTAAATCTGAATATCCATTTTTCCCAATATTGAAAAAGCGAGTTTATTTATTAAATAACTAATAACATCGTTAGAGTATTCCTCACGTTTTTCTGTTCTTGAAACCCTGGACATTGCCATTCCACTCTACATAGTTACAGTACAGACATATGAAACTTAATCAATAAAATTTTAATTACAGTGCACTGAAATGTTAAATATAATATATTAATAGTCGAAAAGGAACTAAGAAACGACCATACATTACGACAAACTATATTAGACGGTCTCTGTTGCACTTTTACGGAGACAAGGCATGCTTCTATGTTCTACAGATGCAGGGATTAAATAACATAACCATAAGGTAAACAAAAATCGAAACGAGCAAGTATGAATAACTTTATTCATATAACAAAAATTCAATGGAAGAACATTGGTAGAAGTCTATCGAAAAAAGAAAAGTGTGATGCAAAAAATTGACTCGATGATTTCTTCATAAACACAGATGGGTCTTGGATTGAAATGTGCGTTTAGTATAAACGTTCGGATTTTAACGCGGAGAAGCCTCAACATGTATGGCACTCTTTAACCTAATTTCAACGCCAAGAGGCAAAGAAAAATTCCATGCAATTCTATTTCATTCGTTATACGAAAACTAGAGCCTTTTTTTATTTTCAACGGGAAACAATTTTCAAGAACTTCGTACAGAATATTCACCCGAGGTATTTTTTTTATAATGTTTCCCGTCGGAAATAGATCCACAGTGATACAAAAGTAACGTCAGGAAACACGCCGCTATTCATTTAATTTAATTAGTGGTGAAAACGGAACATTTCGGAACAGCATACCTAATATAATTAGGTACTCGTGTTTTTTACCAAAGCCGCCAGTTTTATTAAAATGAGTATTCGGCATGAAAATGCAACATTAATTAGGTGAGAATGGGTTTTGCATCGTTGGATATATCATGCAAATTCATTTTGATTAAATTTTATAATTACCACACGCACAGATGCGTTTTATATTGCATTTTCTAAATGATTTTGTAATTTTTGTGTTATGTGCAAAGAATTATAATTTTGTGGTAACTCTAAAGCCTTTAAAATAATTTGAGTACATGGCCACGCGTATACCGCTGTATGGCTTCACTTTTTCCCATATTATGCCGGGTTGCGCTCGCTACTGTTTACTAGCATTTAGAATATGAAGCATAGGGAGGCCGTCGGTGTCGTTAGGATAGCAGTTTTAATTTAAATTATGAAATAAAATTATGATGCTTGTTCGACAACTCAAAGAAGTTAAGAGAAAATATAAACTGTATTAAAAAAAATAAAATAAATGGTTATCGAGTTAATTAGACGCACTATGTCCACAAAGAAAAACGACTTACCCTTGAACTTGGATATGGAAAATCTATGCCGGCCAGTCTTGTAGATGATATTGTCCTCTCGCACTTCTTCTAATAAAATCACCTTTTAGCGATCACAGAGAAAACGGACACAGTAAAAAATAATATGTCATATGCGTTAACAAGCGCGGTAATTGGAACCTTACAAATGCTCTTAGTGCGTAGTGTCTTTCTTCAAAAACGCGGTAAAGTCTTTTTACCATTTTTTGCTTCTTCGTTCTCCGGCATGCGTATTCCAGTGGACACAGTTGTACCGCGAAAAAACATACAAATTTAAACTAATGATCAAACAATGCTATTAGAAACACTAAAAGAAAACAATCAAAATTTATATATTCTGCTGTACCGAAATGTTGCAATACAATGATACATTATTTATTAGTTTACCACAGATTTCCAATACGTAAAACTTACGGCAAAAGCAATGAAGCGTGACATATTTCTTGGACCCAAAACAAATACATATGTATTGTATAATTTATATTAATTCAGTTTAATATAATTTATAATTCTCTTATACCTACGTAGAATTTATTCTTGATTTAAATTAAATTCTAAGATACATACAGGGTATCCCAACGAAAATTTGACCCCCCCTATAATTGGAAAACCGAATAATATTTCAAAATTCGTCGAGACCCGTCGATTTTTGTTCTTGGGGGAGCTTTTTTGACAGTGAAGCCAACTCGATATGTTCATTCCCCTAATGCCTAGCAACCCCAACTTAAAAATTTCAAATGCAACTACCCCACTTGTGGCACATCATTTTAAAGCCCTTTTCATTGCGAATACAGTGACGTACCGTTTTTATAAATCGGTTGAGATTTGACAGAATTATTGGTTACAAACGAAAAGATGACAAACCAACTTACGCGTAGTAATTTCTACACAAATGCCCATCACTAATACGTTTTTCATCTACTACACATGACCGCATTACCTAATTGTTATTGATGTGTCTATTAGTTTACAAAAAAGTCAGAATTAAAATAAAAAAGCTGAAGCAAATAATAAATCAGATTTATTTGATGAATTGCTCAAAATGACCCCCATTAACTCCCAAACAATAATACAGTCTGTTTTCAAATTCTGTTCGAACATTATTAAAGACATCCGCAGTTATTAATCGGCATTCTTCTACAATTCTCTGACGTAGCACTTGCAATGTTTCCGGCTGAGTGACGTACACTCGTGATTTTAAATGACCCCACAGAAAAAAGTCCAAAGCCCCGGGAAATGGTTATCCAAAAATTGTCGCACAGCAGCAGCATAGTGCGGGAGCGCACCATCTTGCTGGAAGATTATTTCATTTTCTAGTAAATTGTCGTCACTTTCTAAAATCTCTGTTATCCTAGGATCAATTATACTTTCCAATAATTCTAGATAGGTGTTTCCATTGAGATTACCTTGGATGAAAAATGGTCCAACAAGATGGTCGCCCAAAATGCCTGCCCAAACATTCAATTTTTGAGGTGTCTGAGTATGAAATTCCCTGATTAAATGCGGATTAGTATCACTCCAATAACGACAATTGTGTCTATTCACTTCGCCATTCAACATAAATGTGCATTCGTCGGAGAAACATGTATTGTAGAGAAGATTTGGATTCAGTAGAAGTTGTTCACTAAAGTATTCGCAAAATTGGTTACGGCGATCAAAGTCATCTTCATGTAACTCTTGAACCAGCGTCATTTTAAATGGATGAAACTTGTGTTTTTTCAAAATTCTATGAACACTGGAACGGGATACGCCAGAAGCTTGAAACACAGTTGTAATCGATTGCTTATTATCCATCTGTACATGACCCAAAACTGCCACTTCAACTGCTTCATTTCGAACTGGCTTAATTACTTGCAACAAATTTGTCAATCAGGTGTTTAACGTACTGGTGCTTTACATTTTTTTCAGGATGATTGGCATTAAAAATTCGTGCTGTAGCTTTAGCGCAATCGTGATTTCAATAATATATCGCAACAATTTCTACTCTTTCCGCGATAGAATAAACCATTTCGAACACACGTTAATACTTTCAATAACGGCTGAAACTAACGATTTCTTGGTAACAAGCAAAAAACACCGACTTTTTTTGTAGTACTGATTTATTGTTATTTTGAAAAGGTCTGAATTCCTATAAACTTAAGTATCTTCTACTAATAACTATTGTAGTAGCTAGTTTTATTTGCTTCAGCTTTTTTATTTCATTTCTGACTTTTTTCTAAATTGATAGACACATCAATAACAATTAGGTAATGCGGTCATGTGTAGTATATGAAAAACTTATTAGTGGTAGGCATTTGCGTAGAAATTACTACGCGTAAGTTGGTTTGTCATCTTTTCGTTTGAAACCAATAATTCTGTCAAATCTCAACCGATTTCTAAAAACGGTACGTCACTGTATTCGCAATGAAAAGGGCTTTAAAATGATGTGCCACAAGTGGAGTAGTTGCATTTGAAATTTTTAAGTTGGGGTTGCTAGGCATTAGGGGGATGAACATATCGAGTTGGCTTGACTGTCAAAAAAGCTCCCCCCAAGAACAAAAATCGACGGGTCTCGGCGAATTTTGGTTTTCCACGGTGGTTCAATAAAGGAAATTAAACTACTAAATTCTAATAGAGCTATTGAAATTAACATGTATCTAAATTAAGTTTGAATAATAAAACTTAAACTAAATATCAGGCTACGTAATTATTTTTTTAGTTATTGTGTGAAATTAGGGTTTTTTTTAGTTAGAAGACACTTGAAAATTTCTCATTTATTTTGAACAAAAGCTACTAACTACATTGTCTTCGCAGATTTCTCGTGAAGATCTTAAATGGAATAATTTTTTAAACACTTTATATTTTTATATAAATTTTTAACTATTTAAAGACAAAAAGAATAAATTTGGAGTTTTGTTTAGACGCTTTGTATAATTACCTAGTAACCAAATTTCAAATGAACTAAATTAACAAATTCAGGCAAATAGGTACACAACAAAACCAATGTTTTGATGTAGTTACCTGTCTTCATAAAACTATTTTTTTAGAATGCCACATTCTATTTTATTATTAATTTTGTAACATATAATTCATATTTGTTAGTTACTTAGGTACCTATCTAAAATATTTGAAAAACTGAAGTGCTATTAAGGATTTTGTTTTAGAACTTACCGTTACATTTTTACACCTCTCATTACAGTACTTATAAATTGGAGATTTGTATTAAAATAGTTTATCGCCATAAATAAATCTACCATTGATAGATTAGATCAATATGATTTTAAATAGAACGTTGTGAATTTTAAAAGTAGTTAGTTTTTTCTAATCTGTTTTAATTTTACACAGAAAGACCCTTGCCCGATTTCCAGTCGAAAGAGTACCAAGAAGCAGAAGTAGGAGACATTGACGTCACACCTTGCGATACGGGACGAGCGTTTAATTCCAATTTGATTTCGTATATCTCGAAAACTACATATCAAATTTTCTAAGTTGACCGACCCTTTTATCTTTCTTATGATTTAGTATTATGATTTGAACAATTTTTATTTTTCTTAAGGTCTTAAGATATGTAGAAATATTTATTTATAAAAATATTTACTATAAACTTACCGAAACGCCTAAAAACTGAGTAGAATTGATGGCTGAGTAGATATCGTCCGCTATTTCCTTATTGTTGTAATTGAAGTCCTTTAAACTCTTTCCGTATTTATGAAGACGGTCCATAGTTTTATTAAATGCTGAAACAAAAATAATACATTGAAGCAAATTCTTTGAACTGTAAACATCAGTTTATTAAACACATCAAATAATAGGCAAATAACTTCTAGTTTGCAATATTTTAGTGACCCTTCCTTTGTATATAGACTCTATTGGATTTTAAAGGTCTCGAGCTAAACTCGATTACCCATTTTTAGATACCTTGTAAAGTATATATGTTTACTACTTGACAAAGAAAGGTAAACACTAATTCAATATCATTTTATTTTGATAATTATTTGCACGTTTACTTTTCTTGGCGGAAGTAAAAATTTTTTTTGGGGTTTGCATAGGTCGTACTTTGATAACGTAAAGTTTCTGCTCATATTTATGTTGCAAGTGTTGTGAAGCTTGTTGCAAACGTTGTTCTACAGCTGATCATGCCTGGAGTACGTAAATTAGAGCAGATTTTGCAGCTCAGTGATTTTGAGAAGGAGCGGATTGTTGGGTTATGTGGAGCAAGTTTGTCGGTTAGAAAAATTTTTAGAATAACTAACAGATCCTTACGTGTGATAGTATGGTGTTACCAGAGGTGGACTCAGGAAGGCAGTAGACATAGAGCAAGAGGCACCAGCTATCGTAGAGTATCCACAGAGCACGATGATCGTCAATTGCAACTTTTAGCTCTTAGATACCGATTTAGCAGCAGTCGGAGTATTGCAAATCAGTGGTTTGAAGAACTGGGAGGATGGTCGTGCAAAGATGAGAAGGCGACATGGTGAAAGACGCGATCCACAATTTGACACAGACTGTCTTGTATATCACACAGTAGGCGTTATGGAGTGCCTATGGCAGTAGATTTCCCACTGGATCAACATCACATTAATTGTTTACCCTGGCCACCAAGATCGCTGGAGAAGAACTTTTCGACAACCTTATTAGATCCGATCCCAGGTGTATCAATGAGTGTATTAAGAATTCTGTGTTCTCAACACACCATTGAACCAATTTTTGCATTAGGTTCTATTGTCTTGTTGAAATTCAATCTTGTTCAACAAAAATTATTAAAATCTATTATTTACTTTTCATTGTCACGTAGTATATAACTATATAATATAACCTTCAGCGACTGTCGTTGATTTCTAACCAGCATGACGCTTTATTGTCGTGATATCCACACCAGCATCTGCCAGTAATGTCGCTGAAGATCTACGTAAGCAGTGACCAGTATAACATGCAGCATCAGGTAATTTTAAATACGAAGCTACTACACTCGGAATTTTTCCCATGGTATTCTTGCCAACTGGCTGCGAACTACATTTTCCTGCTTTGTATTACAAAAAAGGCGCTTATGCTTAACGTGGGGAGGTCGAAGGGACAGGTATTTTCGAAACAATTGAAGCATATTTCCCACATCGGTAACCAGAAAGGTTCGTGGAATCTTTGTCTTAGTGTTTGGAATTTTTACAATCAAGGAAGAGCCAACATCCTCAATATCATCTACAGTTAAACTGACTAGTTCATCAGTTCGACAAGCTACGGTAATCCCCAGAATTAATCCAAAAAATCAAAATACTTAATAATTGAAATACCTAACAACAAAAGTAATCTTACCTTAATCATTAAGAATTCTTTGTCATCTGCACTTGATAGAAAACGGTCGATTTCACCCTTTGTCAATATTTTCGATTTTTTCGCTTGATATCCGTCACCGGTTCTTTTCAAAAATGCGATCAGCTTGGGGAATTTGCTTATATCTATGTTGTCGTAAATTATTAAGCATGACTTAACCATAGAATATTGCGCCCATAATATGGAAGACTTGTAATTCTTTGCATTTTCACTGAAGTATCCCAACAAAACATTCTCGCTGTTTACTCGACTTCGTAGGCAGCAAATTGCTTATTGCAATATTTGCAGCCTCCACAATCTCTTCCGACTCACAATTATTCATTGCGCACTAAACAAACTTTAAACTAAAGCAAACTAGCACTTTAATTTGACAATTCTTTTTGTTTGTTTATTTTGTAGTTATGACAATAACTCAATGACTACTAAATAAATGCTCAAATCCGAATACAATAATTCTGGTGCTACTTACTTCACAATGACAAAATATGTGTTTTTAAGTTAATGAGACCGTGGAAAAAATAGTATATACCATTCGGGAGAGATGCTATTTTGTCCTCGGTGCATTGTAGCCCTCGGGCTTCAAATTGCACCTCTGCCAAAATAACGCATTTCTCTCCCTTATAGTATAATGTACTATTTTACTCATCGTAAATATCATGGCCGAGTATGTGCAGCTATACATAAAATTATAAAAAGATGAAAAAACTTTCTTAATTAATGTAGGATAAAGTAAGCTACATTTTGATTATCCATAGAACCTCAAATAAATAGGTAACGCATCTGTTGGATAAAAAGTACTTAAGAAAAAGTTCTTAATTGCATTGAAACCAAAAGAAAGTTTTTAAAAATCTTGGTATTATAAATGTAATTTAGAACAAGCAATTTAGGTAACTTAATTTTGTGGGTATATTAAAAATGTGACGTGACTGAAACAACATGTTGATCTTAAAATAATGATGTAGTTAGATATAATATTGATAAGGAAATAATTCTATCATCATTCTAACTGCATTTGCGTGCAATCTATGTCAGTATAAGTGTTATATTAGCTTCTGCCTAAAGCCATTTTCCTAATTAAGTATTCCTTGTAAGCATCTGAGATCTGAGGTGCAATGTACAGGATCAGGCGCAAGTAGTTTGAGTTGCCCCTAAGCGAAAATTTGTATACATATATGTAAATTTTGTACCATCAGAACTTAACAGAAATAATAGTATGTTTAGCTAGTTACAGGTGTTGTAAATTTTCAGTTGTTTATTAATAATTACAAATATTTTCCTAAATTAATAGTTTCTGCACTTGGGTTCATCATCAATAATTTATACTTTAAATGATAACAGACTGAATGAAACTTAAATATATGACAATTATATTCGGAATCCAACGATTCCAAAAACATAGATCTATAATGGTGCGGTTCACTTGTAATATCTATTTTTCGATTTGACCTTAGAATGACATTAATGACAATTATATTAGGTACATACGAATATATAAGTCTAATCCATCGGATATACCACTTTTTTGTGACGCTGTGTCATTATCTAAATTAAATACAAGCTTGCTAAGTATTACCAATAAAGAAACAGATACATAACTTGAAGTTATTATATAGCACACAATCAAAGTGAATTTTTTGAAAAATTATTTAATCCACATCACATCCGAAGCTAGATTTTTTAAGTGGTTATTTTTACGGTATATTTCTATTGTATATTACTTTATTACTTTGAGTGTGATACTCCATCATCCATCGGGGATTCTCGGTAGCCCAATAACGGCAGTTTTGCCTATTGACATGGCCGTTGAAAACAAACGTAGCCTCGTTAGAAAAAAAAAATACGTTTTTTACGAAATTATTATCATTATTGCATAGCTCTTGCATTTGCTCTCAGAATTGATTTTGCCGATCAAAGTCGTCTTCAGATAGCTCATGAAAAAGGCATACCTTATAAGGATGATACTTTGCTTTTTTCATAATTTTGTGAACTGTGGACGCTGTCATATTGAAATTAGAAGCCAATTGGTTAAGTGTTGAGTGATGATTTTCTTCTATTGCCAACAAAACATTAAGCTCATGATCTACTGATTTTGACGGTGGACCAGATTTAGGAAGATCACGAACATGTCCAAAGTTACGATATTTAGACTCAATATTGCTTACCATGCTTTGACTAATGTGATGTCGATCAGGATGACTTTCATTGAACAATTCAACTACTTCTTTTTGGGTGTGCATCCTATCTCCAAATCTGGTCATGCAGAGAATTTCAATTCGTTCTCGTTCAGTTAATTTAACCATTTTTTTTTATAAAATAACAAAGTTACTATACTCGCGTCAAGAATTCAGACGACTTACGTCATACGAACAAATGAATAAATCACCATATTTTCATCAAAATATTTAAGAAACTGCTACTGATAGTAATAAAATTATATACTACACTAAAAGTTTGCATTATATATTGCACTAAATTGCAAAAAATGATTGTTTTTAACGCGACCAATTATCGAAAATTACGTTGACAATAAAAACAAATGTGTAACGTCAGCCGTGACGTAAGACGTCTGAATTCTTGACGCGAGTATACTCAATAAACACTTCAAACGCACTGCTTTTGCCAAACAAAAGACAAGAACTAAAGAAATAACTCAAAAAACAAAAAAAAACTATTTAAAAAGTACTATTACAAATTTTTATCTGACAGCAATAAAAAACATTATCGGTCGCTAAGGCTATTGTCAGGCAACCATGATTTTTGACGATGCGTATGTAGAATGATACGCTCTTTCAAATGGCATGGTCAAAATTGGGGGTGCTATTTAAAAAAATTGTCGATGACGTCATATCTCGAACAACGATGACGTCGCAAATGTGGGTCGTATGTCAAAAAGTGCCTTTTTTAAAAACAAAATCGACGTACCAGGGGATATTCTCGAAAATTTCTCAATTTCAAAAATAATGAATGAAAAATAACGAATTTTGTCGAAACACTGTATAAGGAAAGAAAGACTTAGTAAACTATCAAAGTTTCCATTAGCGACACCCAAGGCATACACCGCTTTTGAACTTATTAACTCTCCTCAGTATGTCATAGCAGACGAGGCAACCGACCACTTATCTGACATTAATTAATTAATAATTAATAATATGTTATTCATATTTTAACAAAATACTATTTTTAATTAAGTGTATAAGAATGCTTGGATGTCAAGAATATGTAAATATTTATATCAAATGTACGTAGTCGTCTGAATTTTTGCCACAACTATACATATTGTTATGATTTTTATTTGTGTGTGTATGTAAGTATGTGATCTTTATTGTGTATAATATATGTGAATATGTGTGTATCTTTATGAAGTAAATTTATGGCGCTTTCAAATTCTTTTCTTACCTTTAATTTTTTTTTAATCTTCTACCCTGGACTCAGTAGTCGGTTCTTTATAGAGAGAAAACTTCCTTTTATTTCTTTATTTATTTATTTTTTTAATTTTATTTAATTATTGTCTAAATTATAGCTTTCACACAAAACACAGAATAAAATGTTAAATTTGTTTTTTAATCTTGTATTTTATTTTCTTGAGAAAGAAACCAAATGTTTTATAATTAACTCAGAAAATAATCAATTATATTCCACACTAAAACAATTTCTAAAGAGAAACATGGGCTTTTTCTTATCTAATATCTTTTAAAAACTATACAAATAATGGTATATTCAAATTTTATAATGGTTTGTCTTTATCAGTTGATTTATTCATGTTTTCTATGTTCAAGCCTAGACAACCCACATTTTCTTTGATTATACCACCAGTTGCATATCTATAGCAATATACAAACTTCTGTTTCGATAGACTCGAGAAATAAATTCTGGTTATTAAATAAAAATGTAAGCTTGTGACTTGCTTTGTGAAAATTGTGGAAAGTTTTTAGTTATTCTGGGACTTTTAGTGGCCTTTATTTTATTTCACTTATATAGGTAAGTCCTGCTATGTATACTAAATACCTAGGTTCAGTTTCTATATTGGTTCCTTAGTTAGAATTTTGCTAGCTAGCTTATTTATTTGTGCACAAATTAAAATGGTACCTGATACTTTTAATTTTAGTTCAAAATCTCCTGGGAACATGGAAATACCCGCTGTGGATTCCAATTCAAGTTGATACTGGGCCTGGTAAAACTGGGACTGCTGGAAAAATCCATCAGGAACGTCTTGAGATGGAGATGATGTAAAATTCTTTTGTTCTGTTTCTGGTAAGTGATGCTTTTCTAACAAAATTCTTTAATTTTTCTTAAATTTTGGGGACGCTAACAAAAAACGACACTGCCCCTTTTCTATCTTCTTGCGTAACTAATCAACAACTTCTTTGTTTTCCAGTCTATATGGATTCTAGATTTTTTAGTTTCTGTATTAAGTCACTTTCACAATATTTTAACATATCGCTTTTGAATTTTATCTACTCACATTACGGTACTTCTTAATTCTAATTACATATTTACATATTGTCCATGTTTTATAATTTACAAATTTCGTTATATATAATGAGAAATATTAATTAATCATCTTTTTATAGGTATGGCTATCTTGTCCATGTGTCTACATCCTTATTTTTGACAGGTGTCAATTAATAAATATTATTCATGGGAAATTTTAAAATCTGACGTTTGAATTTTATTTATTTGATCAATTTCTTTTTATATTTGACTCGGATGCTAACGATATGTACATTAGTGTCATCCTTATTTTATTAGCTATCAGTTGATATGCCTAGCTCTGGGTTAATTTTTGATTTTAACTATGTACTTGTCATTTCTATTAGTCGAAGTACATATATTTTTACAAATTTATCTGGTATTAACTTTAAAAAATTGAAATTATTAAATTTTAATTATGTGATTCTTCTGATACGTTATATTTAATTCTTGTATATACTACTTATTTTCAATATTACACCTTTTCTTTATACCATCAATAATTATTTTAACCAATTTATCATGTTTTTACAAAGCGTGAAAATTTACTTTATTATTTAATCTGTTTTAAATTTAATTTTATTACAATATAAAGAGTTTGACGCCTTATGATACTAAAATACAGCATCATAATGTGGATATCATGATATATCAGAAAAAACACTTTAATTTGTAATGCCAGTAAAAAATAATTAAGCAATCTACACGAAATATATCTTACTAAAAAATAACTTTCGAATTATTCCAGATTTATTTTAAACTTATTCAAATCTGATGCGGTGCGGAGACAAACGAACAAAACAGAAACACATTATGTAAATATCTGCGAATTCTGCGATACCTCCTAAAAAAAGTTCAGGCACGTCCAATATTTCCCTAAGATTTATACTTTTAACCCAAATCTCTAATCCCGGGCGATTCTTGACGGCCCTATTGGCGCCCTTTCGGTACCGTAAATTTAAACTCGGCTTTGCGAAATCCACTTTTGGTAGCTAACTAGCCACTTTATTGGGAATTTTAGTGAATTAAATCGCAGTTTATTCTAGGGGGAATTGCTGACCCATTACTGCCCGAAATATTGGCAATATTGGCACGAAGTAAAGCCTGCTCTTTGTTTTCTTTTCCACCCTTTGTACAGGATGTCTCAAGCTCGATAGTATGGACCTATCTGGAATCTGGAAATGTGGGGAGGGTAGCTGAAGAGGCTACAACACTTAGACCCTTGTACTTCTTCCCATTAGAAGATCAATCCACCTGAGCAGCTAAGCAGCCTAATAATGAAAAGAAGGTGGTGACGTTGCTCAGGGGGATCTCTCTATACGGATTATCTTATTGAAATGGCAGTGCACTGACAGGGTGCATGGCGTATTATTTCGTCTTCCTGTTCGCAACTCCTACAAAGAGGTGGTTCACACTTCCTCATATAATAAAGGCGCTTCCTTAGCCAATAGTGTCCAGTCTGAATACCTGTTAGCAGGCGAAGATTCGTCCTAGACATGGCCAGGTACTTTTTCGCTGTATCCTTGCAGGGGTACTCTAGGAATTGCTTAGCAGATTGACAGCTATTTATTTCATCCCATCGTTTCTTAAATCCTTTGTGGATGTCCAACTTGATAATTCCAACAAAAGCTGACGACGGAAGCATACTGGAGGAACCAGGTCCAAAAATATTGACACCCGATGCCCTCCTGGCTAGTTTGTCAGCTGCTTTATTGCCATTGTACCGCCTGTGTCCCTTCACCCAGCATACAGATATGCTGTTGTAAGTTGAGGCCACTACCAGTGCCTGATGGCATTCCCATGCTGATTTAGTTGTTATCTTATGATTACGTAAGATCAGTAGTGATTGTCTACTGTCTGTGTAGATTCTGATGTTGGTATGTCTACGGACAATTTCTTTGGAGGATATGGTTATACCTGCTAATTCCGTTTGTACCACGGTAGTATACCTATCCATTGCTCACTGATATTGGATGTGTAGGCATCTGGAATAGATTCCACATTCTTTTTGATCCGTCTGTTAAGATGTTTATGAGATTTTTACTGGCGGTCTCCTCATTCCTGATAAGCACCGTGTAGGGTTTGTCAAATGCAAACTTGGGAGAAAACTGTCAGTGTCTGCCTGCAAAAGAGGCAATTTTCTGATGACTCCATGCTACAGGCGACTCCTAACTTCTTCACATCCTACATCAGGTATAATACCAGTATTTTTGAGGTGAGGCAGAGTTGTTGCAGCCACTTATTTTAGATAAATATCCAAAGGTGGCAGACATAGCATTACCTCTAGTAGCAGTATGGGTCTAATGTGAGGATATATAGGATGTGTACTGCCAGGTTCTGGTAAGGGCAAAGTATTATCTTTGGAATTTGACAGAAACGATTAATGACGTCATCAATTATATTTTTTCTACAAATATATCCAAATTGTTCCTGTTATAAAGCTCCCTTTTTCTAATCTAACTTATTAGAGAATTTTTTCTGTATCACTTTCCGTATAAGCAATATCGTCCTAAAGAGTCTCAAAAGAAATACCACCTAAAAATCACATTAACGGTAGAACGATCAAGTAGTTGTTGCAAAATAATTGAATGTTCGCAAAGTGCATAAATGTCAGTAAGAATAAATATAAGGATTAAGAGATGATAACAAGAACTAAATTTTAAAAATGGGGCAAACGCCCTCATACTACATACATATTACAATCTATTCTCTATATGACCTCCTCTCATCTGAAGACACATATCCAATCTTCGCTGGGCTACGTTTATTAATATTTTGCCGTTTAACTCATGATAAGCATTTGTGATATTTTTTCAAATGATTAATATATCGCGAAGGTGTTTTGTAAACATTATTTTTTAAAACCTCCCCATAAAAAATCGAGGGGTGATAGATCTGGTGCCTTTCCGGGTCACTGAATAGATCCATTAATACCAATCTATTTTCCGGGAAAATGTTATCTAAAGATTGTTGCACAATCATGGCCTTATGGGGTGGTGCTCCGTCGTGCTGAAACCATAGGTTTCTCCTTAGTTGTAAAGGCACATTCTCCAGAAGTGAAGGAAGCCCTTCTTATAAGAAATTTAGATAACTCACGCTGTTCAATGCATGTTCATAAAAATAAGACCCAATTAAATGCCTACAGATGATGCAGCATCATACAGTTACTTCAAGATGGTCTTGGTTTTGGACTGGATTTACAATGTGAGTATTTTCAATGGATCAGTAGTGTTCGTTGCGCCTGTTTGGCAAACAGATAAATCGACTTTCGTGCGGCTAAAGAACATGCCGAATAAGGTTCTGATCAACAGTTTCTACATTTAATACAATTTGAGCTATAAAATTCTGTTTTCAATGTGACGCTCAGACAAATACTGCAAATTGTGAATTTTGTAGTCATGTGACCCATTGGTCTTTAAAATTCTTTGAACGGTTGATATATCCAAATTCAATTTCCGCCGTATAGAATTTCGTGGAATTTGTTCAAAATACAGTAACAGTCTAGCTGCCTTAACATTGTTTCTTACCCTTCGGTCAATTATTTGATTCTTCCAAAGAGAAAATGCATCTTTATTTCGTGGCAAGCTCGTCTCGAATCTTGTAAGGATTCTATGATCAGGAATGAGAACTAATACAGAATAAATTCTCTAATACAAGTTTATCAGAAAAAAGAGAGCTTTTCTGATAATCTGATGTTTCTGGAAAATATATAATTACATTAGTCGTTTCTGTCAAATCCCAAAGATAATACTTTCAGTTGAAAATGATCACGTCATTTAATCTCATTTAACACCACGTGTCTTAAATTGTATTTAAATTTTTTGTATCGTCACAGTAGGCACATACTATTGAGTTTGAGACACCCTGTATATGATTATTGGACTACTATCTAGAACTGGAGATTTAGATGTTTCTTTCACGAATATTAAAATTTTGCAAGGACAAAAATAATAAAAAATTTAGTAAACAAACGTTCCGAGTATTGCCCATATTGTCTAGTGTAATAGATAAAGCGGAGAATGAAACAATAAGATAACCGAAGCCATAAAATTTCTTTAAATATTTTACCTTACTACCTCAGTAGACATTTTTATGGGCTGGGATATATATTGCAGAATGGCTGTCAGGAGAAATATTTTAAATATTTATTACTAGGGGACCTAACTTCAATTTTAACTTAAAGGAAAAGAATGCCAGGCACTTGAAACATTACACAGAATAATTACTTTGCCGATGGTCGAGTGGCAAATTCTATTAAAGTAATGGATATTTAGCTTACATTTTAATATCTCTAAGGCTATAAAAAGAATTAATTAAACTTCGCTGTTACTAGTATCGCTGAACGAATCTCTGAGTTTTCAAATTTGAAATTAAAGATATATAATAATAATATAGAAATTAACATAAGTCTGTCGTATCGGCTGAAACCAAAATATTCATTCAATTTATTGAAAAAATGCATACAACACTTCTCTAGGTGTTTCCAATATAAGTACTTTAAGTTCTTGAATAAAGGTAACGACGCAATATGAGTTTTTAAAAATTCTGATATCGTATTATGCAATTTTGGAGCCAAATACAAATTGGATCTTTGAGAATCTATAAACTCCAGAATTGATTTTATTCCCAGTTCATTTCTTATTTAATTAATTAAATAATATAATTTCACTGTTTCTTCAATCCATTCATTTATTTCAGCATCTTGCTTCCCTTTGCTTTCTATTTTTACCCCTAAATATCCAAAGCAATTAACTTTTGCAGCCTTACTCCTTCCAATTCTATTTTGATCTCCTTTTCTTCAGGAGTCATTACCTTTGTCTTATTTATGTGGATTTTCATTTTCTTCTCTCCTAGTACTTGCCTCCATACTTCAATATTTCTCTTTAGATTTTCCTCATTTTCTGCTATTAAAACTACATAGTGAGAAAACGCTCCTTCCAAAATTTTTGACTATTTTAAAATGGTGAACAGTACCGGACTCAAATTCTTCATTTGTACTAAACCCTTCCGATTTCATATTCTTGCATATCACATAATTCATATTACTGTTATACATGTACTCTAATTGTTTTGTCATTCACTCCTCTGGTTTTTAAACTTTTCCATAATTATATACGCGGTACTCTGTCATATGCTTTTTCAAGGTCCAGAAATACAAAAAATCCATTTGTCCCTTGTTCTATTTGTTTATTAATTATCATTTTGAGGGTAAAAATATTGTGCTGTGTACTTCTTCCAGGTCTAAATCCACTTTGTGATTCCTCTAGAGTTGGTTCTATTATTGACTTTAATTATTAATTATCTGTTTATATATTTTTGTGAATATTATGCCTCAGTAATTACTGCATTCTTTAGGATTTCCTTTTTTGTGAATTGGTACTGTTAGTGCAATTTTCCAATCTTTTGTTATTTCTTCATCCCTCCAAGCCTTATTTAATATATCTAAAAATACTTCTGTACCTCTGTCCCAAATTTTTCATCATCTTTGCCGTCATTTTATTATATTCAGGAGCTTTTTCATTTTTTACGCCTAATGACAATCCAATATTAAACCAAAATATTTAACATTTATTTCAGGATGAATCGTGAATATATTCCCGTGGTTTTCTATATTCAAGTAGTTAAAAGATGGGGTAGTTGATTTATTAAATGTAAAAGGTAAGTAACTAGTTTTTCCAGATTAATTGTTAACAATTTATGGCTAAACCAATCTTTAATATATGATAGATCTCTTTGTACCACTTCATTCAAATTATCCCATGTTTCGGCCCAATGAAATACTGCTGTATCATCCGCAAATCCTATAATAGAGCCTTCAATTGACAAAGTGAACAAGTCATTTATGTATATTAAGAATAATATTGGTCCTAAAACAGTACCTTGCGGTATACCATATACAACAGTTAATTTTTCACTGTAGACATCATCCGTGCCATTGTTGTCTATTTTTTAAATAAATTTCCATTAGTTTAAGAGACTGTCCTCTGATTCATATATTTTCTATTGACTGCAAGAGTAAGGAATGGCTGAAGTATTAAAAACTTTAGTTAATTAGTTAATTTAGTTAATCCAGTAAAGATACACAAGCAAGGCAGACCTTTATCCAGTGCAAGGGAGACTAGGCAAATTATTTGTAATTTTAATGATTGAATTCTGAGTCGATGTATTTTCTTTAAAACTATACTGCTCATGAGAAAGGAGTTTATTCTTATTTGAGCGGAAGATGCACATTTTGGTCTAACTGAAATTAAAATCTCAATTTTCCTAAACTTTTAAATCCATACGCAATTTCCTCTGAATTTAGGGACGTTATCTCAATATCGGACCCTCCTGAAAGTAATTTAAATATATATTGCCCTGTTCTTAAAAAGTTATCCCATGTGGTTAACAAATCGACTACAAAAAATTAAGCTGCCGGAAAAAAGCGAAAGCACTTTGAACAAGGCGGATGTTGTTTAACTTTTCACTTTATAACGTTAGGAAAAATGAGCTTCCTGAAAATATACCGGATACAGTGACTTTTATTGGAGGCAGATTTAAAAATGTTTGTATTGTTACTTTAATAACAAGAAATGGGTGACAAAATCATTTCACATATTTAAAATTTGTAGTTTCATCGGACTCATTTGAAATTTGTAAGTATTGTATACGTATTTTCGGAACACCCTGTATATTAACACGTAATCAGCCACATAGATGAGTTATTACCGCAAACTTGAACCTGTGTCTTTATTTATTATAAACATGAATTACAACTTCTTAACAATTTTTTTTATATATTTTTAGGTATTAACAATATTGTGTGAAATTAACTACTCTGCGGACTAAAGCTCCGACCAGCGTTGAATTACACCCATAATATCTACCCATATATTCTTTATTATTAGCTTCTATAACATTTTTTATTGTATTAGAAAGGTATTTTAAGCTAATACAAATCAAATCTCCTACAATTCCTGTCAATGAAGTAATATGTAGGTATGCTCTATTCAATATTTATCTAAAAAAAAAAATAATCTAGCAAAATTTATTGGTATAATAATTTTTATAGTTAGATATTTGACTCAACTTAAAGGAGCAATCCTAAAAATGCAGAAATAGGTCAGATCTCATCTATTGTGGTTGAATTATCGAGTTCCCACAGTTTCAAAAGTCAACTTAGATATTTATAGAGTGTTTCATTAAATCAGGTTAGTAAATTAAGCTAGATTAATTTATTTAGATAATTATTGAATAGAGCTTTGTCTGTGGAATTGTTCATTAGCATACCTATATGTTTGGTATCAGAGAGCATACATATAACTTTATTGATAGGAATTGTAGGAGATTTGATTTATATTAGCTTAAAATATCTTTCTAATCGAACTAGTAACATTAATAACTATAATACACCTTCTTCCTTCATTTGTTTGGGATTACCCTTGCATACTTCATACTTCATTTGGGGAATAACATGCTTTCATCCTCTGCCTAACGCTCACATTTATATCGGAGTACACTGTTTTAGTTTAAGGAATTAATTATTATTTAAGTGGGAGTTACAAGCTTAAGCAATTTTCGATTACCGCACTAGCTTTGTGCAACACAAACTCCTAGTATGGTGTACCGCTTACAGAGGCCGCATGTATCGGAGTTAGTTAGGTAAACTTAATTTAAAGTTGCCATGTTGGCTTTAACTTCGCTGATATAAACGTAACCGGCAAACTGATGTGCATTAAGGCCGCAAGTGCAAGGCACGGAGGTATTATCCAAATGGATTTGATGATTTTGCCTTTACAAAGAAGGGACACAAAGTGTGTAGAAAGAAATGCTGTAGAGATGTGTTTAATATTATTCTTATTCTTTAGCCTATTCATTAATGACATCATTGATACTTTCACTGTGCCTGGTCTGATTTATGCAGATGATCTGAAAATTTTTAGTACAATGAAGAATTCTGATGCTGCTGAACTTCAGTACAATCTAAATGTAATTCATGAATGGTGTAGGGTTAATAATCTGTCACTAAATATTAGTAAGTAACATGTAATGTCTTTTTCTACAGAAAAATAGATGATCTTCGTTTGATTATTCTATTGAACAACACACGCTTTCTAGACCTGATACCTTCTGTGACATAGGTGTTATATTTGACAGAAAATTATCTTTTAATAGCAATATACATTGTGTAGCAGCAAGGACTTATAGATATCTTGGTTTCATTATAACGAATAGTAAAAAGTTTCAGAATTTTAACACTGAACATTTTGTATTCTATTTTTGTCAGGTGCAATTGTGAATATGCATCAATTGTTTGATGTCCTAATTATGCTGTACATGTGTATGCTTTTAAAAATGTTCACCGTAAATTCTTAAAATATATTAAAGCCGATTGAGAGCATCCCTCTGTTGGGTTGCCTCAATAAGAAATGCTTAATAGATTTAGTCTTGAAACTTTGGAAAATCGACCTAAAAAGGCTTATTTAATTTGTTTACATAAAGTAATGCATAATGTCATTGACTGCAGTGCTATCTTGAGAATATTGGGCTTTTATGTTACCAGAATTTAAGTTAGACAATTTAACATGTTTTATTTGCCTATTTGCCACCTGTTAGAAATAAAATAAATAAAATAAATAAAATAAATAAAATAAATAAAATAAATAAAATAAATAAAATAAATAAAATAAATAAAATAAATAAAATAAATAAAATAAATAAAATAAATAAAATAAATAAAATAAATAAAATAAATAAAATAAATAAAATAAATAAAATAAATAAAATAAATAAAATAAATAAAATAAATAAAATAAATAAAATAAATAAAATAAATAAAATAAATAAAATAAATAAAATAAATAAAATAAATAAAATAAATAAAATAAATAAAACAAATAAAACAAATAAAATAAATAAAATAAATAAAATAAATAAAATAAATAAAATAAATAAAACAAATAAAACAAATAAAATAAATAAAATAAATAAAATAAATAAAATAAATAAAATAAATAAAATAAATAAAATAAATAAAATAAATAAAATAAATAAAATAAATAAAATAAATAAAATAAATAAAATAAATAAAATAAATAAAATAAATAAAATAAATAAAATAAATAAAATAAATAAAATAAATAAAATAAATAAAATAAATAAAATAAATAAAATAAATAAATATTAGATCTATTCTAGAAAGTCCAAATAGATATTTTGATTGTAAAATTGTTAGTTTTGTTTAAAAGAAGAAACTGTGTGTTTAAGTATATATTTACAACCACATATGTAATGTTGATATTTCAAACTTACAATAAGTTTGAAAGAAATATATTTCCGACTTTGATGTATACCAAGGTGGAAAATGATTACTTTCCACCCAGATAAATGTCACTTTCAATCTAGGTCAATCAAAATGTTTGTTTCAAGAAATATCTTATTGTACATTAAAATATTATCAACAAATTTTATTCACATTAAGTATATTTTGCTAAATTATTTGTAACATTCCATTGGTTATAAACGGTAACAGAAATTGTTAATCCATGCTGAACATCCTGCGTAGTAATAATAATGTTTTTAGTACTGCAGTTTGGTATTTTGCCAGATATTTGTGTGGCAATTTTAACATGAGAATCTGTAGACTTGTTTGTTTTTTTATGAAATGGACTTATCGAATTATGGCCATATGGCTGGCGAGTGATTTAAATCTACGTTTTAATTAACTTTACCCATGGAGATATCGGCTTTCTTTAATATTTAAAGTAGTACTCAACATTGAGCAAATGGACCAAAGGGTTGACGACCTTTTTTCACCAAAATATGCCAGTACAATAGTTTCAGAAACAGCTTTCTGAACACCTTTTTGCGAGCACCAACTCGAAAACATCATAAACTTTATTGTACCTTCACGACTCTTCTTAGGTAACAAATCTTTTTCCAAACTTTCAGTGGCTTCTCAGTTGAGGAGGAGTAGAAATAATTTCTTATGAATCGCTCATTGTCTTCGAAAACACTTTTTTAATGGCAATCTATCAAAAATGGAATTAATTTAAGTTTGTATGTTTGAACATTTTTAGTACCAGTAGTCTTGAGAAATGGTTTATACATCCTCTTCTCTCGACAAGAATGACCTCTGCTTCTGTCCATACCAAAACTCTCCTTGACATATTTGTGGATTTGCACTAGTCTTATCTTTTCCCTCTGCCTCTCTTAACACAAGTTATGAGTTTATTTATTTGTTTCTTATTCGAGAATTGGATAATTCGATTGTTCGTATTTCAGAGAATAAAGATATAGGAATGGTAATTTTTTTCTGATATAGTTTTTTATGTAGTTCAGTTGCGTACTTGTACTGGTACAGACCTGTATTTCTGTTTTGTTTATAAATTTACTGGATTGAGTGAAGTAATAAGTTGACCGAATTTGACTTCATTATACAGAGTGGTTCGCATTTTATGGCAAGTTAAAGAAATAGTCAAAATCGGTAAAACGCCCTGTACCTCTGGACTCTACATTTCATCTTGAATCAGTGCAAAACACTTAATTTTTGTAATTGTCTATATTCATAATTAATAGTAATCCACCTCGGTGATACAGATAGCTCAATTTTTAGAAAGGTAATCACCACAAATTGCAGGACCATCAGGCTACATCTCCCTCTGCTTGTGGAAATACGTTTGCCATTGTTGGAAATCGTGGTCTGTGATAATTTGTAAGAAAAAGAGGCACAGGTTTTTCATAGTATACAATGCCTTCTGTTATCAGGATTCACATGAAAAACAGTAATGAGCAGTTTAAGGGGTGCTGTTTAACAAACGATTTTCGATCTCGGTAATCTGTATTACATGACGGTATTCGACATCCCCAATTTGTTAGGTATATATTCCTGAAAAGGGCCTACGTATTAGTAAGAGGAAAACCGATAGCTTGGTCTTAAAATAACATTACTCACATTGTTATTAAGATGCAATAAGTCTTTTCAAGAGACCCGTATTTTTTAATTAGTGTATTTTGCAAAGACAAATAATTTTATTAAGCGTTGTCGATTCCCTACTTCCCGAAAAATCAAGATAGACGTACGAGCAAATAATAATAATAATAATAATAATATCTCTACCCCTCATTCTAATCACAGGGATTAGCCCAGAAGTCGGAGACTTGTGCGGGAGAGGGGGCGGCATATTATTATTAAGCAGGCCGCATTTGCGCCCAGGAACGACTTACGTTGGTAGGCCCTAACCACTATTCAGTGCAGGAATGAGGGAAACCTGGAAAACCTCATTAATTAGGGGGGTAGTCAAATATCAACCGGTATCAATCTCTCACATTGACCCAAAGACCCGAAAACAAAGACATTACGAGTTTTTTAATCACGAACGGAAACACTGAAGGAATAAATATGGTGGAAATGGTTTGAAGATATATAGCGATAAGAGGTACAGAAATGGAAAATGCATTAAGCAGTCAGTTGGCATCAATACTTTTGATAAAATGACATTGTTTCTAGGTCTTCCAAATCCTCAACAATATACTGGTCGTTGCTTGCAGATTCAGGAGTCCATTTATTTAATGTTAAGAGGCATGGTGATTAGTGCTCTAACACAGTGGAAGAAAGCAATATAGAAGAAAATAAGACGAACATGGCCTCGGGAGATAGGAAATTTAAAAGTAAATCATTGTGGATATGTTTGAGCATATCCCTAGGTTACCTAGGATAGCACAGATTGAGGAACATGTTTTAGATATCGTTCGAAAACATCCAAGTCAGTACCAGGAATATCTCAAAACAAGTTGACTTAAAAGACAGTGTGGATAATTTTAAATGGAAATCAACTTCATCCCTTTTGCATGCAACGAGATCAAGTGTTAATACCACAAGACCATCACCAAAGAGTGTACTTTTGCGAATGGCTTTTACAGGAAAACGCTACCAATAAAAATTTTACTATTTTAGTACAGCATGAATTAATATTTAGCTAGCGCGGCACAATCTTTCTATTGTTTTTACGCAAGGAATGAGTTTTAAAAAACTTATACTCTGTGTATTTACAACTTTCCTTTTATTATACTACATAAAACTTCGAGGGAGATATACGTAAAAGACTAAATTGATGCAGTATTTATTTCCGAAAAATTAACTCCATCAACATCAGAAAGTTGATGACTGTAAGACGTTAGTCAACCCTCAGTAAGTAAGAAACGTTGCCCTAAATATCTAACCGTATAGAATAGAATGATAATGTCCTATTTATTACTTCCTCACTTTGCAAAAACCCTAGCTTGATGGTTGTTGCTTTATATCTTCTAATTATACATGTGTTTTCATCTACTTCATAATTATTGAGAGTAATAGAGAGTGGCGGCACGTGTTCCAAATACGAACTCCAGAATTAACTTTTTGAAAACTTTTTTCTTAATTATTATTTATAGGTATATCATAAAATATAAATGCAGGATTATTTGAAATTGTTCTTCTTTGTTAGGTGAATAAATTCATTTTTGTAAAAACGATTGACGATTTTCCCGAAGTTTCATATTAGTTAATTTTTTATTCCTATTTTACGCGCATCGTCCAATGCTGTTGTAACATTTTCTTTAGGTATTTGTATTTATCAATGTTAATTTACACTTTGACAACTAATATGATAAGGAATTTTATTATGATATATTAATAAATCTCACAAATCGGAATATTCATTTTAGCCAATGGATGTTGTTAGCATATAACAATATCGTTAGCATATTCCTCACGCTTTGCTATTCTTTGCTGGTACTTAAAACCCTGAGTATTGCCATTTCGCATTACAGTTAGAGTACATACATCTGAAACTTAACTAAAACGAATCAGAAACGACAATAACATTTTAATTATAGTGCACTGAAATTTTAAATTATTAATAACGGAAAACCACTGAAGAACATGGCAAATTATATTAGACTGTCTCTGTTGCACTCTCATAGAGAAAATGTCTCCACGCTACTGTTTTCAAATCCACTATATTCTAATGTTTCTGGATGTAATAAATTGATTTGATGATTAAAGTTAGCAGTTAGTGGTTTTTATTTGTTACTTATTACCAAAATTTTTACTGGGGTACTGCTTCATCTGCCTCATAGTACTGACCGCACTGGTAACAGATATCACTGTATATTTATTACAGTTTTTAGAAATAATAATTTAAATAAACTACTTTATATTTCCATATAATTTTAAGAAAACTTTTGACAGGATACATAACAGCAGTGATAAACATATAATATAATAATAATATCTCTACCCCTCATTCTAATCAAGGATTAGCCCAGAAGTCGGAGACTTGTGCGGGAGAGGGGGCGGCATATTATTATTAAGCAGGCCGCATTTGCGCCCAGGAACGACTTACGTTGGTAGGCCTTAACCACTATTCAGTGCAGGAATGAGGGAAACCTGGAAAACCTCATTAATTAGGGGGGTAGTCAAATATCAACCGGTATCAATCTCTCACATTGACCCAAGCTAACTTTATTCTACCCTACCATACCCGCAGAGAGGATGCCAATCCTCTCCACGAATATAGCTTATATACGGTCTACCGGCAGCTGGGCGCGAACCAACTCCGATCTAGTCACCTCGATTCGAAAAAATTAATTTGTTGATGAATAATTGTTTCATTCTGCTTCAGTAAATCTATTTCTGATGATTGGGTAGATATAGTTTACGAAAGTTCTCGTCATATCATGATAATATTTACAGTTCTTTCCATTTAAAGGCTATTCTCACTTACTCTCTGTCTTCAGCTTCTCTAGTTATCCTTCTCGATCTGCCACCATGACACCAGTCACAAGTTTTAGTTGCTTGATATATTAACCATTGAATTGACTGATTGATGCACTGAATAACTGGATTGTTCTTTGCTTTTTATCATGCTTATTGGTCTATTCCATCAATTTTTAAATGTTTGTGGTAAAGCGACATCTATTCCATACCGTACGTAAAAAGAAAGGTATATTACATGTACTTTGTAAAATGATTCGTTGATTTCAATTGACATTTATGCAACCCACTATGTAATATGTCCATGATACATAAAAAGTTTGCCCACTATGATTACTTACAAAATAATATGTCCAGAATTAGATTGAACAATGTGTACAAATGTGGAAGCACTGAAAATATGGCTATTTTTATTTATGGTTTTTTGAGTAAGTTTTACATATGAAAAGAGATATTACACAATTTCAAGTTGTGGCATTATTAGCACATTTTGTTTATTAAAAGATGCGTCGGTGGATATGGCAAAAATCAATTTTTCTTTGTTATAGCATTTTTATAGTAAATGTTACTTGAGTTGTAAAATAATAATAATTTTATCCTTAACGATATTTCATTTTACTTAAACTACTTCACTTGCTGCGTCACTGTATTTCGTTCAAAAGTTCAACATGTCGTAAAAATGCTAACTTTACAGCAAAAATAATATCTAATGCTATGACAGCCTGCAACAGTTGCACGACCACTTTACCCCTGAAGTTATAGCTTTATATAAGCTTTATAAGCTTTGCCCCACTTACACATACTTCGTCTGAAATGGTCAATTCTACGAACAAAAGGATGGTGCCGCGATAGGCAGTCCGAGTCCTGTAGTGGCGAATTTCTTTATAGAGATCTTTGAAACAGAAGCGCTTCGATAAGCAGTAATGGCTTATCTAAGCGTCTTTTCACATGGGCCACTCAGCAGCGCTGCTGAGTGGAGCCACTAATTTGTGGTTGGCATTTAGATGGGAGTCGGCGTCTGAGCACCACCGTGGTGCTGCTAAATCTGTGGCGCGCCCGTGTGAATAAGTCTATATAACACAATGTTTCGTCAAAACGGACCACTCAACGGCGCTTCCGAGAAGCGCTGCACTGTGGCCCGTGTGAAAAGACTCTTAGATACGTGGACGACACTTTCATCATTCGGCAGCATGCACATAATAGACTCCCCACAAGAACGTTTGGATCATATTAACCAGCAACACAACACGATTAAGAGCCTTTTCACACGGGCCACCGTGCAGCGCTGCTAATTCTGTGGCGCGCCCTTGTGAATAAGTCTATATAAAATAATGTTTCGTCAAAACGAACCACTCAACGGCGCTGAGAAGCGCTGCACGATGGCCCGTGTGAAAAGGCTCTAACTTTACCATGGAAGTGGGACAAAACAAAGCCTTACCGTTTCTAGAAGTTCTGGTAAAAAGGATATCTTTTAGCGTCTAGGAACACGGTATATACAGGAAAATACATACTAATAGATATCTCCATGAAAAGCTTCATCATCATCCGGTACCAAAACGCTGGATCATGGAAACCTTCGTTCACTGTGCATTACCATTGTCTGACCAGGACTATCGACAGGAAGAAATAGATTCGCTCCGATATGTTAAAGATTGAACTTACCAACCTTGACACACCGACTAGTATAAAAGCTCGGCCTAGACACCGCCATAACCCTTCAGCCGCCGCTCTAGATACATGAAGCACTCAAGATGGTATTTGTTAAATATGGCGAAACATCTGCAGTTAAGCATCGACCAAAACATCCCAGAAAGCATACATCATTTACAAGGCATTGAAATGTTGTCGTATATACGTTACAGTTTTAAGGATCTTTTGGGAAACTTCTATTGTTTATTTTATACATACCGATAAAAAGAACAAACTGTAAACAAATTACGTTAAAAGAGTTTTTACTTAACCTTGCTTGTACCATATTTTTTATTTCGTGAGACAGTTTTGCATTCTATCGCAGTTGTATTTTTAATTTTGTAGAAAAACAATTCATTTTACACATTTTTTTTTTCATAATAGTTTTTATTACTTTTGATCAGATCACCGCTTTTAGTTCTATTCCTGACATGCTGTATATCCTGTAACAAACCTTCATAAAATTTCTCCATGGTCCGTAAAAGGTCTGTATTTAATTTCCTTTAACCCCGAACGTTCCAACTTACTTATAGTATATAAAAAACACATTTCCTTACCCAATGCCACTGACCACACCGCGTCGTACGCCAAGGGAGCCTCCTGATACCCCTCGGGGTATCGCTGGTTATCAATGTCGTAGCCTTCGCGCCTAAGTACGTCGTTCAGGCGGTGCCTGAAATCCTCCGATGTCATTCCGGAGATGGTGCGCTCGTTCAGGTTCTGATTCCACATGAGGGCCTCGGTGGTGAGATGGCCCTCCGCTGCGATGCGCATCTGTTCCACCGTGCAGTCGATACCCTCTCTCTCCAAATTGGCCTCGAACCAGTTGTCCTCGTACCAGCCTGAAAACGATCGTCCAAGATCAATGTAACTATTAACGAAAGTAATAGCGAATTAGTAAATATTTGTCAATATTTTTCATCATGAAAAGTTGAAAATAAATAGAAAATAATGCTATTGATTTTGTTCTGTATCTAAATTATATGTACATATGTTTTTGAATGAAGTAGCAAAAATGAGACTACAGATTCCTTAGTTGAAAATAAATCGATTTAACCTAATATAGCTATATCCCAAGTCGCATAATAAAAAAAATACAGGGTGTCAAAGTAAAAATTTTATTTTCGATATTTGTAAATAGCTTCTTAAGAAATCCAAATATTTACATAAAATTTGTAAATAAGGGGTTTTTGCGGGCGAGAAATTTAAATTTGTTTCTAATTTTGACGTAACTAGTAGAGGGCGCCACTTGTGGCACACCATGTTTCTTTTAAATGGCAGAACCTTTTTGCAGCTTAGTGTATCTATCTATCAGAACAATTTATTCTCCTACCTGTTTTATTTGAAAAAGGTACATACACCTTGTTGAAGTCGGTAGGAGTAACCATTTTTGAAATAATCCTATTTGAAATGCTGTGCACCGAGTAAAAACTGTTTTCGTTTCAGGTAAAGTGCCTTTTCTACTGAAAATACAGCAAAATGCTACTTGAAAAAGTTGTTCAGAATGGTAAATTATAGAGACGTGCAAAATTTAAATAATCTCAAAATATTTTTTAATTAGTAAGTGTGTATATGACATTACTGAATTATTTTAGAAAGTAAGTAGCAGTAGCCGTAAGTATATTTATTGACTATTCCCATACATTGTTATAAAGTCGTTATTATGTTTACAAATTGCATTTAAAATATCACTAAAAATATCGCAGTCCTTTTCAGTTTTCACACACCACACACCAAATATATTGGAGATTTTACCAACATATTCCTAGTTCCTAGAAGTATAATAGTAAAATAGGGTTTGCTGTTTTGAGTTACCACGTAATAATCGAAATGAAATTTTACTTTATTATTTACAATGTTATACAAATAACTAATTAATGGGACATTACGACGTATTTCCAGTGCATCCATATCAAAAGATGCAGAATATAACTATGATTAAAACCTTGAGGGGGCTAAATACCATCTTGCAAAAGATAAAAACTTTAAAAAACGTCTTGGAATAGACTCCAACCTTTGACGATGTATATTATTATAGATTATAGATGCGTATTCTATTTATGATCTAACTAGGGAGCAAAATAAGATTTTAAATGTTCGTGTATTTGTAAAATCTTTCCAGTTACGGTATATAAAACCACCAGAATGCACAAGACGCAATATTATATCCATTTATTAATGGATATAATATATTATACTACTACAGACAGACTTGGAGATGATCACAACGAATAATAGAATTTATTGCAGATAATAGTTTAAAGACATCACCAAAAAGCATTTTTTCACAAAGAACAATATCTGGGAGATCATTGATAGAGAGTAAAAACAAAAGTGGTCCTAAATCAGAGCCTTGTGGTACACCTTAAGACGAATAAAAAGAACAAGAAGTAATGTTTTGATATCTGACCTACTGCCTACTTAAAACAATGAGGAGATAAACACCATCTTGAAAAAAAGTTAAAAAACTTAAAAAAATGCCTTTGAAAAGACAACCTTTGATGATGTATATTATAAATTGGATTATAGATGCGTATTCCACTTGTGATCTCACTAGGGAGCAAAATAAGATTTTAAATATGCATATATTTGTAAAATCTTTACAACTACGGTATATAAAACAACAAGTCCGGAATGCACAGGACACAATATTATTAATATGCTCGATGAAAGTAACTTCGCTGTCGAATGTTATACCTAAATCCTTGAGTAAAAAAACACGACTTATGACATATCCATCAATGTTACACTACTACGATTCTACGAGTGAAAGACATTGTTTTGCATTTATAAATATTAAGAGACAAACGATCTAACTCTCACCAAGACAACATACGATCCAGGCAGAGTTAGAGATGGTCACAATCTGAAATAGAATTTATTGCAGATAATAGTTTAAAGTCATCAGCAAAAAGCAATTTCTTACAAAAGGCAATATTTGGGAGAGTAAAAATAAAAATAGTTCTAAATTGCCTTGTGGTACACCCGAAGACGAAGAAAAGGAACAAGAACTAAAGTTTTGATATCTGACCATAAATTGCCTACTTATTAAGTATGATTCCTGTCTTGTTCTATTATTCAAATAATTTCATCAGGTGACTGATGACGTCATTGACGTTGGATTGAGTCGTTCATCTAGAAAATATTTTAGGAACATAAAAAAAATAGTTCTAAATTAGAGCCTTGTGGTACACCCGAAGACGAAGAAAAGGAACAAGAACTAAAGTTTTGATATCTGACCATAAATTGCCTACTTATTAAGTATGATTCCTGTCTTGTTCTAGTATTCAAATAATTTCATCAAGTGACTGATGACGTCATTGACGCTGGATTGAGTCGTTCATCTAGAAAATATGTTAGGTACATCTGCTGTCGACTTTTTCTTTCGGTTAGATATTTTCAGACATAATCCTGCACTTTAGCTATGCAACCAGCAACACAACAATTTTATATGTCTTGATAGCTTTAATAATAAACTTTTTTGTGTTTATCGTGCTGCAAAATTGTCAAACCATTGGTAGAAATGTATTTATTACGTTTAGTGACTAACATATTTTTATGTTACAATATCATGTTTAGATGCTATATTCTTTTGACGATGTTAAATAATTTGTTCCAGGTTTTTTCTGTAATATGTACCCACATTCATGTTTAATACAGTTAAATAAAATTGTTTATTTTCATCGGTTTTATAATTAGTAACGCCGATATAATAATATATAATATCTCGAATGTTACCATAAGCGCCGATTTTTTGAGAGAAATTTATTAAACATCAAGCGAAAATTATGAAATAAATTGTATATTGTCTATTAGGTCTCTCTGAGCACGTGGTTACAATTTTTGGACTTTATAACCAATGTACTATGTATTTGAAAAGGTATCAAAACTATTTAAAAATCTAAAAAAATGTTTAAGAAAAAATAAAAATAGTTTTAGAAATAAATTCAGCACATATTATAATGATTTTTTATTCATACAGAATCAAGCAAAAGTGTAGATTATTGTTGGCAGCTCTCTCAAATATGTGCAAATGAACTACTTTGTATAGAGAGTTGTTAAATCAAGTTGGCATATTCTGATAATGAAATTGATAAATCGAATTGAATTAAAAAAAATAACGTCTTATGATTATTAAATTTACTAATATAAAAACGAAACGACGCTTTTTGAAATTAATTTGGTCCTTTCTGAAATGCTTTCTAGCTACGGTTACTTTATTTATTATGATTCTCAATTGTAGGCCTTCCTAAATATAGGTATTTAATAAATTAAAATTAATATTTATTATAATAAAGTTCATAACTTTTGTTGGCTGTTAAAATTTTAGGGTTTGATATTAATAAACGGCTTATTATCAAGAACAAGGTGTGCCTTTGTGTTTCCTTGTATATTGAAATTGACAGCCTACATAAAATTATAACTTTCATTGTTAATGTGAAAATCTAAATTAATCATATTCTATATAGCACCGCAGACAATGACATAATAATTAATACTTTAAGAATATATTGGCACCATTGGCATAAAGTAATGATTTTGGTGCTTTCATTTTTCCACAGCAACTGCAAAATACAAAATGTAGCACACTGCTGTTTACTTTGTTCAGTTATATCGCAAAGGTATCAGATTGCAATGAAATATTTGTTTTCATCGGCTTATATGACATGAAATAAATATTGTTCTATTTTTGTTTACTTACGCGTACTTGGCTCACTACATTTATTAATTATTAAAGGTTAATTTCACAAAGAAACATGCACATTATGTCTGAAATAAGTATTTTGCTGGTTTTTCAATATTAATAAAAAAAAAGTTACAGAAGAAATAAAATAAAATTATTGTAATATATTAAAATCTACAAGAATAACATATTTAAAGTATTATTATTGAAGAAACCACAACCAAAATGGTGACAAATTAAACTACACAGTTTTCGTTACAATTTGTAGAACCAAAATTACTAATGGCATTTATTTAAAGCACTTGATTAATAACAGAAAGAATTATTAAAAATTTGATGTTTAATAAAACTTTAATAGCAATTTCCTGAAGGGTTACATTTATCGGCTTAAATAAAGAGTATAAAATTTTCATTACGTACTGTTATTATTTTAATCCGTACAATCACCTCGCGGAGTTTACTGGTGGAGTCAGAACATCTACATATATTAAATCTTTCCAAAAGACAAAGCCTGATATTTGTTTGTATGAGATAAATCATCCTACAATATCTTGTCCATCGTTTTTTGATGCTCAGAACATTGAATCTGAAGTTTTCTCAACTTTACTCTGATTTCATTTGTTTTTTATTTTATTTGTTCCCAAGAATGAACAAGAACGACTTTGATCTTCTTTATCAACTTTCTTTGGCTTTTATTTAAAAAGCAAACTTAATTTAACCAAAGAACGCGGAATATTTCCCACAGAATAACGGCGATATTTATTAAATTAATATGAATAAGACATCTGGAAGTTATTATTATCCCATTCCCGGTTCCTTTTGAGGTCCTGACGAATCTGAACCTCTCAAAGCTCAGATTTGGAAACCCCTAATAACCCTAATAACTAATAACGCCTCTTTACAATCGTTTCCTCGTTTTGTTCGACGGCCCCACGAGTTCACATGCAAAGCCCCAGATCTCGTCATATTATGCGCAGCGAACCGGCGTGCAAGAATTCTATAGATATAGATTTGGTCAAGTAAAGAATTAGCTAAACTATTTATTTCAGAGAATATCTTTATGTTATCAGCGTACATTAAAAACTCACTATGATGAAAACATAAATGTATATCATTTAAAAGATAATAATAAAGCAGTGGCTGCAAGTGTGAACCTTGGGGCACCCCAGAAGTAGTTAGATAAGGAACTGAATAAAATCCATTTAACGATACCATTTGTAACCTGTTGAACAGATAGGATGAAAACCAAAGAAGTAGAAAATGTCAAAATCATGAAGTCAATGCTTCTTGCAATGCAATTTGCATTGGCATCCGTAGATGTATTGCTTATACTGCTATAGGTACACAATATACTATTTTCAAGTTCCAGGGCTGCATGATTTTACGGTTCATTGCACATCTTGTTCTATAAACAAACAAAGCTCAATTTTAGATATACATATAGAGTGTTAGGTAAACATGCGGCAAAAATTCAAAGGGTTATTCCTTGACCTATTCTAAGAATATTTTATCCTATAATTATTTCTGAAAAACTCCTTTGTTTCGAAGACACAGGGTGAACAAAATTTGCGACAGTAACAACATTTTATTATCAAAAAGTACATGTAAAGTTGCTCAATCTACAATAAATGTTCGAAATGACTTCCTCCAGCCTGGATACACTGGCGTACGCCATACTTTTATTTACATTAATGATTTCAACAAATATCGAATATGGTTGTTGTAAATTTTGTTCACTTTGTATCTTCGAAACAAAGGGTTTTTTCAGAAAACATCATAGGACAAAATATTCTTAAAATGGGCCAAGGAATAACCCCTTAAATTTTTGCCGCATGTTTCCTAACACTCTGTATATTAAATCTTTCCAAAAGAGTTATCGAAGCCTGAACCACTATGTAATTGTATGAGATAAATCATCCTAAAATACCTTGCTCATCGTTTTTAGATGCCTAGAATATTGAATCTGAAGTTTTTTCAGCTTCACTCTGATTTCATTTGTTTCTTATTTTATTTGTTCCCAAGAATGAACAAGAACGCCTTTGATCTTCTTCATCGACTTTCTTTGGCTTTTATTTAAAAAGCAAACTTAATTTAACCAAAGAACGCGGAATATTTCCCACAGGATCACTGCGATATTTATTAAATTAATATGAATAAGACATCTGGAAGATACCATTATCCTATTCCCGGTTCCTTTTGAGGTACTGACGAATCTGAACCTCTCAAAGCTCAGATTTGGAAACCCCTAATAACCCTAATAACTAATAACGCCTCTTTACAATCGTCTCCTCGTTTTGTTCGACGGCCCCACGAGTTCACATGCAAAGCCCCAAGTCTCGTCATATTATGCGCAGCGAACCGGCATGCAAGAATTCTATAAATATCGATTTGGGCAAGTAAAGAATCAGCTAAACTATTTATTTCAGAGAATATCTTTATGTTATCAGCGTACATTAACAACTCACTATGATGAAAACATAAATGTATATCATTTAAAAGATAATAATAAAGCAGTGGCCGCAAGTGTGAACCTTGGGGCACCCCAGAAGTAGTTAGATAAGGAACTGAATAAAATCCATTTAACGATACCATTTGTAACCTGTTGAACAGATAGGATGAAAACCAAAGAAGTAGAAAATGTTAAAATCATGAAGTCAATGCTTCTTGCAATGCAATTTGCATTGGCATCCGTAGATGTATTGCTTATACTGCTATAGGTACACAATATACTATTTTCAAGTTCCAGGGCTGCATGATTTTACGGTTCATTGCACATCTTGTTCTATAAACAAACAAAGCTCAATTTTAGATATACATACAGGGTGTTTGGTAAACATGCGGCAAAAATTCAAGGGGTTATTCCTTGGCCTATTCTTAGAATATTTTGTCCTATAATGATTTCTGAAAAACTCCTTTGTTTCGAAGGTACAGGGTGAACAAAATTTGCGACAGTAACAACATTTTATTATCAAAAAGTACATGTAAAGTTGCTCAATCTACAATAAATGTTCGAAATGACTTCCTCCAGCCTGGATACATTGGCGTACGCCATACTTTTATTTACATTAATGATTTCAACAAATATCGAATATGGTTGTTGTAAATTTTGTTCACCTTGTATCTTCGAAACAAAAAGGTTTTTCAAAAAGCATCATAGGACAAAATATTCTTAAAATGGGCCAAGGAATAACCCCTTAAATTTTTGCCGCATGTTTCCTAACACTCTGTATATTAAATCTTTCCAAAAGAGTTATCGAAGCCTGAACCACTATGTAATTGTATGAGATAAATCATCCTAAAATACCTTGCTCATCGTTTTTAGATGCCTAGAATATTGAATCTGAAGTTTTTTCAGCTTCACTCTGATTTCATTTGTTTGTTATTTTATTTGTTCCCAAGAATGAACAAGAACGCCTTTGATCTTCTTCATCGACTTTCTTTGGCTTTTATTTAAAAAGCAAACTTAATTTAACCAAAGAACGCGGAATATTTCCCACAGGATCACGGCGATATTAATTAAATTAATATGAATAAGACATCTGGAAGTTACCATTATCCTATTCCCGGTTCCTTTTGAGGTACTGACGAATCTGAACGTTTCAAAGCTCAGATTTGGAAATTCGCCCTAATAACTAATAAGGCCTCTTTACAATCGTCTCCTCGTTTTGTTCGTCGGCTCCACGAGTTCACATGCAAAGCCCCAGATCTCGTCATATTATGTGCAGCGAACCGTTCCCTCCCATTTAATTCAATTTCGCGGCATTTCAATAACTAGCTGCCGAGCAGGTACAAATAAGGAGCTATTAACATTAAAACCGGCATTCGGCTTGATAGATTAAACTCGTATTGAAGTCAAATTGCGCCGTACACGTAACGAAACGGCTTTCTGAACTTGAATGATTAAAATCGCGATCGCGCTAAATACTATTCATAAGTAAATTGCCGAGGCTGTAAGGTACACTCTGGTAATTAATTATGCCTGAAAATAATGAGATGAATGTCTTGGGAAATTGTAGTGAAACAGAGAAGTGACGTAGACAGTTGAGTGTATTGCGTAACGTTTTGATTGGACGAAAGGATTTTACAATATATCCTAATAAATTTCATCGGGACGTACGATCGTTACCCTTTCAGGCAAAATTGTTATAATCTTGAAGGCATCATATTATCGCTGCCAAAATAATCCTAAAATACAATGTTATACAACATTCTTTGTTAAAGCTTAAACATAACTCAATAAAGTTTTGTTTTTTGCATAAACGTAGAACAATGAAATTACTTTCGTTAAAAAGCAAATTTTTAATTTAGCGACAGTAAAAATGATTCTAATGCCTATGCAGTAAATGTGACACTTCAGTGACTGACAACTATCACTAAAACTAATATCGATGGACGAAAAACGTCTTTAGTTATTTTTCTACTCTGTACATGGAAAATACTATTTTACTCCCTCACTTCAGGAAGGAAAGTAGTACTTTTACTCTCTGGGGAGGAAAATACTTTGGCTCCCTCGGAAGGCAAACAAGTAGAAACTTCAAATAGCTGTAAAAGTAGTGTATAGACTTCTTTTATTGATACACAAACTCCCTAAAAATGTATAATAATGCTTTCCTTTCGAAAAGATTTTTTATAATTTATTATTATAAAAATTGATTTACGAGTTACGGACTCTTTAATGTAGACTTCACCTACCGTTAAAGAATCCACCATGCATTTTTAACGTTGTGACATCAGGTTCGGAATTTATTAGTTCGGAAGTTCCTGAAGTTCTAATCCAGTATATTCGTGAGGATCCTTCAATTTGAGAAACGCAGAAACTTGTTTTGGCATTTTCCCAAATGTATGAATTCCTATTAAATGGTTATATGCTACCATTTGAAAGTATAAAGAAATCTGTTACTATCTCCATTTTGTGTAGGTCTTACGGTACTATATTTCCGGTATATGTCAAATATTCGCTTGCAATAATAGTACATTATACTATAAGGGAGAGAAATGCGTTATTTTGGCAGAGGTGCAATTTGAAGTCCGCGGGCTACAATGCACCGAGGACAAAATAGCATCTCTCCCGAATGGTATATACTATTTTTTCCACGGTCTCATTAACTTAAAAACACATATTTTGTCATTATGAAGTAAGTAGCACCAGAATTATTGTATTCGGATTTGAGCATTTATTTAGTAGTCGTTGAGTTATTGTCATAACTACAAAATAAACAAACAAAAAGAATTGTCAAATTAAGGTGCTAGTTTGGTTTAGTTTAAAGTTTGTTTAGTGTAGAATGAATAATTTTGAGTCGGAAGAGATTGTGGAGGCTGCAAATATTGCAATAGGCAATTTGCTGCCTACGGAGTAAAGATCTTTATACGATATAGCCTACAATCGGTTCAAAAAGTGGTGCGAGAAAAATGTTCAAGTATACAGCGAGAATGTTTTGTTGGCATACTTGTAAATAATTACAAGTCTTCCACATTATGGGCGCAATATTCTATGGTTAAGTCATGTTTGATAATTTACGACAACATAGATATAAGCAAATTCCTCAAGCTGATCGCTTTTTGAAAAGAACCGGTATCAAGTGCAGATGACAAAGAATTCTTAATGATTAAGGTAAGATTACTTTTGTTGTTAGGTATTTCAATTATTAAGTATTTTGATTTTTTATAGGCTGGATTAATTCTGGGGATTGCCGGAGCTTGTCGAACTGATGAACTAGTCAATTTAACTGTAGATTATATTGAAGATGTAGGCTCTTCCTTGATTGTAAAAATTCCAAACACTAAGACAAAGATTCCACGAACCTATCTGGTTACCGATGTGGGAAATATGCTTGAATTGTTTCGAAAATACCTGTCCCTTCGTCCTCGCCACGTCAAGCATAAGCGCCTTTTTTTGTACTACAAAGCAGGAAAATGTAGTTCGCAGCCAGTTGGCAAGAATACCATGGGAAAAATTCCGGGTGTAGTAGCTTCGTATTTAAAATTACCTGATGCTGCATGTTATACTGGTCACTGCTTACGAAGATCTTCAGGGACATTACTGGCAGATGCTGGTGTGGATATCACGACAATAAAGCGTCATGCTGGTTGGAAATCAACGACAGTCGCTGAGGGTTATGTCGACAACTCCATTGAAAATAATACCAAAATTGCTAATCAGGTTTTAGTAGGTACCACTACTAGTGCAATCACAAAAACTGTAAATGTAAGCGAAAGTAATATTCCTTCTAATAATAATTTTGAAAATTGTACAAATGTAACATTTAATTTAAATGTCAATAAATAATCAGTGTTATCTTTTTTTTTGCATAAAAAACGTTCTCCATAATGTAAACTCCCTTGGGAGCATTATACTCCCTTGGGAATAATCGACTGCTTCTGTTTTAATTTTGATGTCATAGAAACTGATTTCTACTCCCGACTGTGGAAAAAGGATCTTTTTTATTTGTTTTTATAGTTGGCAGAGTGATCAGCAATCTATTTCCTTTATGTTCAACGTTTCCAACTTTAATTTAAAGTATTCATGAATCACAACGACACGCCCCAGATATAGTAAAAATCATTGCCACCTAAAATAATAATAACCGGTATTCTTCGTTTACAAAAATATTTTGTTTATAATTTACCTTTGTGTCTAAATACGTATCAGCGGCCTCCATTAAAACTTTCTTAATTTTTTCATTTTTTAAAACGTATGATTTCTTAACACGATACCCATCCGATTGCCTTTTCAAGAATGCTTTTAATTTTAGATACTTTCCAATATCGCCAATATCGATGTTGTAGATATTCAAAGAAAATTTCATACTTACGCTTAATTAAGAAAAATATGCGACTAGTACATTTTCCGAAAATGGCATAATGTTATTCTCAGATCGATAGTTTTTATATTTGCTGGTATATCATCTACGATATTTTTGGTAATAAATTACACTCTATTTGCTTTGCTCACTCAATAATTTCTCAAATAATAAATAGTTATTTCTATGAATTTAAACAGGAACAATATGGTGATTACTGTGTACCTAAGTTATTTACTTAATAACGCTCGTCTCGTAGCTACCAAGCTACCACATACCACCTGAAATTATTATTATTGTTTATAAAAGTAGTATCATACAATTTTAATAATATACAATAAATAGCTTTGTTTGCTATTATGATAAAATTAAAATTGATGAGCAAAAAATTATATGTTTACCTTGGCAGTAAAGTAGATTTAGTGCCTTGGCTGCTTTAATAAACTCAGCTGCTCCTCGTCTGTTATCTCTCAGCTGCGGCATTAAATCTTGTACTTTACTGCCTAGTTCAACAAATAACTATTAAATCGACTTATTTTGATCCAAAGAATATGTAATGGGATTTTTAAAATCATTTAGAAGCACTTTCCATAATACAGCTAAACTATTCAACTTTGTCATTACTGTACTGTTACTTTTTTCAGTAAATGTTCACTGTATGATATTTATGTTTTAATAAAAAGAAATAACGGCACAAAATAGCTATGGCGCGTTGTCTGACTTGAATATCTGTAATAAATCTTAGTTCACGTTGAATCTATTCCATATTTAATAGGTTTTGGTAGTGCTTTAGAAACAAGCAAGGAAAAATAACGACCGGTATTGTACGAATTTTATGTATGAGGTTACATTCTTCTGTTTTTTCCAAGCTATAAAAAGTGCTGTGATTTTGATATATTTATTATTAAGCACAATCACAAGAAAAGTTCTCTAAGGCGAAGATGAAAAATTGCCAATAGAAATCAATTAGAATTCCTAATTATTTAGCAGTGTCGTTTCAAGCATACAATTGGATTTGCGGTGTAAGACAGGAAATACCTAAATATTTGAAGGCTTTGCATTATTCAGAAGACCCGTAAGACTCAAGGGACTTCAGAAACTTTGATGAAGCATAGATGTGCCGGTTGTCCATATTCATTTTATTGAAATATACTTTGAAACAGAAATTCTTCATTTAAATATTTAATGAGATGCTGCACATTATGTTTACGAGGGTCGTCAAAATACGAAAGTACGTCGGTTAAATTTCCAACTATAAAACAGATTATGAAGTTTTCATTGATTGTGCTAACAAGCTACTAAGAAATCAGAAAAGTTAGACATTACTCAGTCTAAAATCCCTAGATAGTTTAAGATCTTGATATAGCGTTGTTTAGCAATACTTTGCACTGGAATTTTCCCCTTTTTATAGAGGGTGATTGGGGGGAAATCCCCAATATTGGAAAGGGGTATTTAAGGGGCAAAAGTGAACAAAATAGCCTAATAGTTTAACATATAGTCGAATATCAATGATTAGTGAGACAATGAAAATATTTTTATTGCTATTTTTGTGAAAGCTGTTATTATTTGATATTTTATTTAGAGTAGATCATGCATTCTAAACCAAACTCACATTAGTGATTACTAATTGTCACATTTATTTTGCCGTTTGTGATTTAACGTTTCTTTTATAATTGTCGCATGTGCATTTGTTTAGTCGGTATTGTACACACGTAATGCCTGCCACATTTAGTCATCGAGAATATGCTATTATTTTTATTTATGGGTATTGCAACGGTAGCGCTAATCGTGCAGTTGCTGAATATCGACGTCACTTCCCGAACAGAAGAGTGCCAGATAGAAATGTATTCCAGACAGTCTTCAACAATACACGTCACACTGGAATGTTTCCCAGTGGGAGAATTACGTCTGAGAGGCTGGTCTTGGCCTAGCAGTGGAAGAAGAAATTTTAAATATGGTAGAATGTAGCCCGAGTGTAAGTATCATGTTCAGCATTAACGTATGGTGTGGTATGGTTAATAATCAATTACTTGTCCAGTTGTGCTAGATATGTAGAATTTTTTAAAAATAATTTGACAGATCTACTGGACGACTTTCCATTGGATATTAGGTGAAACATGTACTTTCAGCATGATGGTGCCCCTCATAACAATCGCTTTCCACAACGCTGAATTGGCCGAAGTGGTTTCCAAAATTGGCCACGAAGGTCACCAGATTTGAATTATTGCCTTTGAGGATGATTTAAATCATTAGTATATGCAATAAAAAAGAAACGCTATTCGATAAGATTGTCAATTGTGCAGCACTCATAAGAGAACATCATCGTGTACTTCAACCAGCTACCCTTGCAATCCACGTTGATGCATGCATCGAGGCGGACGGTTGTATATTTGAAAATTTAAATTATTAATTTCGATTTATTAGATCTTTAACCATTGTTATAATATGTAATACCTACAGAATCAACACTGAATTTCAATATTTAACTCGGGTAAAAATATTTTCATTCCTATCTCGGTAACCGTTGATATTAGACCATATATTTATTAGATTTTTTTGTTCACTTTTGCCCCCTGAACATCCCTTTCGAATATTGGAGGTCCCTCCCCAATCACCCTGTATATTATTCTCTAAATATTACTGGCTAAAAAATATTTTAATATGCAATATTAACAGTATATTACACCCCTATATTAAATCCTGTCGGATAATTTGAACCGACCTTCATGACTACAATATATCGGAAGACGCGAACACGTCGAGCTCGCAAAGGAAGTGAAATTTTAACTAAATCAGAATAATATATGGTACCGACAACTTGGGCGATGAGATGGCCATTTCGAATTTCCGCAACGTTAATATTAAATGATTTGGAAACGGACTGACAATGGCTTTGCGCTATTATCCTCGGCTCGTGTATGTTACATTATTGTTAAAACTAAATGGAAGGATATTAGACACCTGACCGTGCCTCGAGGCTTTGGATTATTCATTCGGCGATTATCGTTATCAGAAATGTATGAGGAAAGCTAAATCAGTATATCAGAACACCAGTAAAATTTGAACATGGCAAAATATGATCCTAAATTGTTGAAAGGTATGAGCGGAAAACTATCGAAACTAAAATAAACCTTTATCAACAGAGACTGAAAAAAAAAAAAATTATGGTGCTTTGATAAAGAGCTAGATCAGGAGGACAGACAAGAAAACGCTTTATTTCAGAATCAATCTTCGATAATGTTAGTTTTAATGACCCTCAAACTATTGTTAATGCATTTGCCAGTTTTTTACAATCAGCTTATATTTATTCATCTTCAACTGATACAGTTGATTTAGACCTGAATTATAATATAGGTTTAGGGGTAGTAGCGACATTTCCCCAGCTATCTGACCTATTTCTGGGCCATTTCTAATGTTAATTAACAATAATCAATTGATTTTTTTATGATTTATGCGTTCCCCCAGATAAGCCAAAAATCGGCTATTTTTAACATTGTCCTTTGGTTGCTAACTACAGATCTATTTCAATCTTCAGCAACGGATTTTTGATCGATAGATCTACTTTAACTAATCTTGTATGTATTACTAATTTTAGTCCTAATACGTTGGATAGCAGTGGACAAGTTGACGTGGTCTACATAGATATATAAAGGCATTTGATAGGCTGGACCACAGTATTCTCTTCGTATGCTGTGTAATTTCGGTTTGTCTATAAACTTCTTAAAATTCTTTGAATTTTACCTATCTAATAGATTTCTAAGCGTACAATTACGTGGTTTTACTTCAATTGAAATCATTGCTACATATGAGCTACCTCAGGGTTCAGTTCTTGGCCCTCTACTGTTCAACATGTTCATTAACGATATCTGTAACAGTCTTCGAACTAATGTTCTTTTATAGTCTCAAACTGTGTAGATCTGTTTCATTTGCAGATGATTGTAGTTTACTTCAAATCAAATTAATTTAACTGTAGTTAATGAATGGCGCCTTCGAAACACTTTGCTTTTGAATATTTCTAAATATTTCATTATGACTTACACAGGAAAAATTAATTATATTACTTACATGTACAACATTAGTTCTGAGACTATCGCTCAATTTCGGTGAATTTAAAGATCTGGGAGTTACTTTTGGCGCTAAATTAACGTTTGTTTCTTATATTAATAATATTGCATCTCTTGTAAACAGAAATCTTGGTTTCAATTTAAGAAATGCTAAACACCTCAAAGAGGTTTTTAAAATATTGTACAATAAGTTTGCCAGATCAAAACTTGAGTAGGCGACTATTATTTGGAATCCTATATATGTTACTCATTCTCGACATCTAGATCTGGATTCTTAAATACCTATCTTTCAAACTTGACAATGTTTACTATGCCAGAGGTATTCCTCAATCTGACCTATTGAGTAGATTCAATTTAAATGATCTGATATATTGACGCACTTACTTTTCACTTACTTTTGTTTAAGTTGCTTAATAATTACATTGATTGTTCTGATAGTCTTAACCACACAGCATTTAATATACCTCCATTCTATTCTCGCTCCTATACATTTTCACATTTATCAATGCCTTATAGCAATGTTATAAAACATTTGCCAACTTATTCCATGTCTAAGATTAAATTATATGTTTTAGATAATTGATTGTAACCGTTTATGTATTTTTCTTTTTTGTATGTTTATTTATCTGTAGTCCTAACCTATAATTGGAATTGTCTTGAGGACAGTGTATTTTCTAAATAAATAAAATACAACACAAAGAGGAGAACAATGAACGGAAGATTCTGTTAAAACAAAATCAGGATTAAATGCAAGAAATCTGCTCGTCGAAACATTTGAGTATTCGAAATTGAACAGAGTATCTACTAGTAAAGTATTGGTAATTGGTAAAAGAATTAAGAGCAACAGATGAAGAATCTTATTTATAAAGACAAAGTGAAGAAAAAAATGCAGGAGATAGTGCATAGCAATAGATTAGGATAATTTATTGAAAATATGTGTCCAGCTGTAATAATGCCCTATATCTAATCAGATTTTAATTTCAAAAGTTAGTTAAATTTAATATGAAATGTTTTATATTTTGAAAATTGGACTTCATCCCTGTAAGATCTCTTTTGCAATGGCAATATGGAACAGAAAAAACTAATAAGTAACATAATATTGTCGTGAAGAAAAAAATATATTGGTCTCTGTACGGCACTATCACATACAACTCAATAATCTTTTATGTGCTGAATTAGATATGGAAACCGTACTGATCCGATGAGAGAGGTGGAACCGATGTAAAGCTTTAATTTCATCCCACTTTCAAGCTGGTTTTACATATAGAATCAAGCGGTAACTGGGATCCATTGGAATGAAGTGGCTGCTACTCCCACTTACATTTCAACGAGCACGAGGCTTCGGATCGAAAATGCCAATGAAAAATTGTTTTTAAATTACGCTCTACGCGTCAGTCTGTCAAATGATGATATGCGTACTTAGCTGTTATGCGGTTTGGGAAAGGAGAAGCTAGGCAATTGCTTTAATTACACCATTACTGTTACATCCATGCAAATATTATACAATCACATTACCATGGACGGTAACTAAGCCATTGGTTGGAAGAATGCTATATTTGATATGGTTGTTATATATATATATAAAAAAGGTGAATAATTACGAATTTTAACTGTCTGGAATAAATATACCTATCTTTTGATTACCAAGTTTTATTACTAAATAAAGTTCTACAAGTGTTCCTTACAAAGGACACAACAATTACATTCATGATGGTTGATTCAGATGTCATGGGGTACAAGTTCTCTTCAATAAAGGACCATTTAATTATAAATAAGCTCCCATATAAAGACATCCACCGACTTTCAAACAAATGCTCTTTTTGAAAGCTAATTGCTGTGGAAGTGGGAACGCCAAATCTGCGAAACTCCTAATAACGGCTTTTGAGTGTGCCGACGTCAGCACGGTAGGCAAAAAATTTGGAGAAAAAAACGCATTACGTTTAACCAGTTTCCGTGCAATATAAGGGGATGATAATTGTTCCAATGATGTTATTACCCAATCCGAGAGATTTATAGCCTACGAACAATTAACGTTCATTTACCCCAGAAATATATAGCGCCATTAAACACAGCATCTCTCCTCCTTGGACGTTGGCGGTAACTCATCAAATTAAATTACAAATTAATCCTTGGGACAGGTTTTGGAATTTATTGTTTTTCTTTGTCACTTTTTTAGTTCAGAAATAGTGAAAATTCAATATCTGTCTTCCTCAACTGAATTTGGAGTGAACATACTTCTTAAATATGCTGACAGTTAATCAGCAAGATCTTGCGATTTAATGGTCTTACATTTTTTCTTATGTAGTTATCCAAAAACAAGGGTCTACGTAATGCACCTAAAATAACTGCAGCTTTAATGAACAGTGGGACATATTTATTGAAAGATGCTACCGAAGTATTTTAGAAAATGAATAAACTAAGAAGTTTCCTTCTTAGTTCTGTATTGTTCTAAACTCTATTATAAAAGACAAAGGTAGAGCATAAGAAAAAGGAAGCAAAGAAAAGGAATATCGTAAGAATAAGACGAAGAAAAAGAGGACGAATATTATCATCAAAATTATTAAGAAGTCAATAACTGCAATATACACAGAATCGAAAAGAAGAATATTGCAAGTGACATTATATCAGAAATAATAACTATGCAGGTAATAAAAATAAAAGATATAAAATAAAAATTCTAAAAAGCAAAAAATCAACTACGGTGCTACATGCTTAGTAGATTTTAAAACAGGAAATTATTCACAAAGTGACGAAAATTGGTTCCTCGTATACGTAATCTGACAAGTTATTAGTATAAATATACAGGGTGTTCGGGAAAATGCAGTAAATTTTTCGGTTGCAGATAAAATATGAAAGAATAATTTTTTTCTTACATACCCTCCCCACGGAGATATGTATCCCTGAAAAACGCCGCTGGAAATCGGTTTTTCTTTAATAACTTTGAAAGTACTTAATAAAAATTTAATGTGATAGGCACTAATAAGAACTTCTTAAAATAGCGCCTTGAAACATATTTAGCTTTTTTAGTTTTAGCTAGCTAGTAGCTTTACAACTTAATGTCTAAATTTTTAACACCCTGTATAATAAATACTTTAAAAAAATAGATCTGGGTAGCTTCAACGTTAGACTGAAAAAAGGTGAGTACCTTTGTTGATTGAATAAACGAACTCATGTTTTTTAATTATAATTTATATTTTTTTTCTCGACAACAAAGTGCGATACGAAAGTCATTCAAACAGGAAAGTTTTATTTTAAGATGTTTAATCCGAAAAGATACCAAATTTTATTTTATTGTCAATAAACAAGAGTATCTTGTTTTTAGTCTAAGGTTGAAGTTACCCAGATTTATTATTTCATAGTCTTTATCATACAGAGTGTTAAAAATTTAGGTATTCAGGCAAGTCGTCAAGCTTAGCCCGCCCTCGGTAAACAAAAAAAAGCTAAATATGTTTCAAAAACACTAAGAGGTCCTTATTAGTATGGTCTCAAGCTATTTATTTCTGGCATAATTTTAGTTTTTCTTTGGTTTTATTGGGTTTTTGCCACACTAGTGTTCATCACTTTAAATTTTTATAAAATTATATGAAGTACTTTAAAAGCTATCCAAGAACAACCGATTTCCAGGGGCGTCCTTCAGGGACACATATTTCCGTAGGGAGCCTGTAGCAAAAAAAAAATTATAGGAACTTTTACTTTTATTCTTTTTATATTATATCTGCATCCGAGAGATTTCCCACATTTCCCGTACAGGCTGATTCAGTATTTAATGAACAAAGTTCGAGGGTAAGCAGAACTTTGAAAAATAATGGCAGTTTATTATACAGGGTGATTCAGGTTTAATCTTGATAACTTCAGGAATCGATAGAACAGGTTAAAATAATGTTCATTTGTGATATAACCTTATTTCCTAAAACGCATCGTTTCCGAGAAAGAGGGCGTTGAAGTAGGAATTTGTTTCTCGTTTTTCCCTCATAATTATTGAACCACTCATCCGATTTAAGTGAGATTCGGAACACAAATACTCCTTATGATCTTACATAAGCTTCTTAAGTTTGAACTACCTACCCCTCTAAGAAGTGTATTTTGTATGCTACCTCCCTCTTACTTAATTTCAAAACTACAAAAAAAAAATTAATTTCAATTAAACATCTACACACCACTTTGACCTGATTAATTTCACAACTTTTTCGTCTCCTGTTTTTTTCGACGTTTGGTCTTGTTTCTGAGATATTCAAAGAAATTTGTGACAGCGCACAAGCCGCGTAAATTTCAGTTAATGTTATAGCAACCCATGAAAACCAAACTCAGTAATTTGTGTAATCTGACGTTTGTGAAAATCATTGTCAAAAGTATTATTTAAAGAGCATTTTTAGTGATAAGAAAAAATGCCAAGAACGTTTACAAATGCTGAATATGCCGATATACATTATGTTTATAGTTTCTGTGACGGAAATTCTGACGCATCAGTTCGAGAGTACCGAACACGTTTGCCTAATAGAAGAATGCCAAATGCACAAGTTTTTGTACATCGTCGATTTTCGGAATATGGCGAATTCTTAATCTTTTTGATATCGATAGAACTTTAAGCACACGCCGAGCAGCTCGGCAACTCCATTTATCTCAATCAAAAGTACTGAGAGCACTCAAACAAGATCATCGAAGGGCTTTCCATCTCCAACCAGTTCAAGGTTTGTTGCCAGGAAATGATGAAAAACGTTTAAATTTTTGTAGATGGGTTTTAGATACAACAGAAATTAATCCACAATTTCTGCATAAGGTTTTATGGACCGACGAATTTAATTTTACAAAAACTGGAATTGTGAATTACCACAACATTTACGTTTGGAGTGGAGTCAATCCTCGATGTATCAGACAATCTTCATTTCAGCAACAGTTTAGTATAAATGTGTGGATAGGTGTTTTAAGTAATAACCTCTGTGGGCCGCATATTTTGCCTCCTCGTTTAAATGGGGATTTATTTCATTAGTTTCTGCAAAACTCTCTTCCCGACGTGCTTGACGATGTCCCCTTAAATTTACGCCAAGGGAACTGGATGCAGTTGGATGGTGTCCCTGCACATTACGGAAGGCAAGTACGGCAGTGGTTGGATGAGAATTATCCTCGTCGATGGATTGGACGGCAACAACCACCCAAATATGTCGATTCCTTGCGAAGGACCAGTGGCTTTGCCTTCACGCTCGCCAGATCTGAATCCTCTGGATTATTTCGTTTGGGGCCATCTAAAAGCAATTGCGTATGATACGGCAGTACATATCCGTGAGGAATTGATCCAAAGGATAAGACATGCTTGTGATGATGACATAAAAAACAATCGTGTTCAAATAGCAGCTGCTGTTAATACACTAGTTCGTCGATGCCAAAAATGTATTGAGGCTGGAGGAATGCACTTTGAACAATTATTGTAATTTTTTTAGTAGTTGATAAGTTTGTTGTAAATCTTGTAATAAATAGTTGTTAATAAATTTATGTTAGAGGTTACTGGCATTTTTTCTTAACACTACGAACACTCTTTAAATAATACTTTTGGCAATGATTTTCACAAACGTCAGTTTTTTTTTTAGCCGTCCGACAGTGTCCCCGAAAGCACCGCAGTCTATAGACTTATTGTGCATCTCTCGACGAACCCAAACATCCATGGTACTACAGGAAATTCGAACCCACACCGACATAGTTGATCCAGACTGGTTCCACGAGCAGTCGTCTCCCAGCCACCTTAGCTATCACGGCGCCCAAAGCGTCAGTTTACACAAATCACTGAGTTTTGTTTTCATGGGTTGCTATAACGTTAAATGAAATTTACGCGGCTGGTGCGCTACACTGTCACCAATTTCTTTGAATATTTCAGAAACAAGACCAAACGTCGAAAAAAAAAAACAGGAGACGAAAAACGAAATTAATCAGGTCAAAGTGGTGTGTAGATGTTTTATTTAAATTATTTTATTTTATTTTATTTTTTTTTTTTTGAGTTTTGAAATAAAGTAAGAGGGGGAAGCGGATGAGTGGTTCAAAAGTTATGAGGGAAAAATGAGAAAAAAATTCCTATTTCAACGTCCTCTATCTCGGAAACGATGCGTTTTAGGAAATAAGTTTATATCACAAATGAACATTATTTTAACCTGTTCTATCGATTCCTGAAGTTATCAAAATTAAATCTAAATCACCCTGTATAATAGTTATAATTTTGGGGTGTTAGTTTAAAGAAAAAACATTTTTTTTTGGTATACTTACCAAAGTAATGGAGATATTTGAGCCATACTTAGTACACAGTGTAGTTAACTGAAGTGTCATAAAATGTGAAAATATCAAGCACTTTGAACAACCAGTGGCGGATATATGGGCAGTTTACCTTTATTTATCACCTAGTATATTTCTATGTTTCTCTAATTCCTTAACCCTGCTACGCATTATTACTTTAGAATGGACAAATCGTAAAGTTACTATCGCGGTTTAAATCTACCCGCATTTTTGTGGTGTGTGTTCAGCGGTGTAAAATCTCGCGTTCGACCTACGTGTACGTACCTATAAAAAACCAGGTATATTGCTTCCCGTAGAGATTCTGTTTGTACACCTCGCAGAGAACTCGCCTCGCGGCTACGACGTAGAACAGCCCCACAATAACCCTTGAATCCTGCCTCCTGAGATTCCTCACGGCGTCTGTGGGGTCGGATAGAAACGACTGCCTGGTTACTATTTCTATGCCTGGAACAAAAGGTAAATAATAATAATGCAGCAAACACGAAGAAGTGAATAAAATATCAGTCGGCTTGTGGAACGTACGCGATTTTATAAGATCGGTATACTACAGTCTTATTTTTGATGCTGCTGTTTGTATCACCTGTATCCCTTTGTTATGTAGGTATGATTGTATGTTGACTATGTGTTGTATGTATTTTCCGGAATGCTAATCATATGAAACATCCTTCAGTATCAGGTTTCTTTATACTGTTCTTAATTCTTATTGTAGGAGACCTGAGCATAAATTTCCACGACCGGTTGAATTAGGATTCGACTGTTTTAAACATAACAATTGGCTTTATGAAATTCGCTACCAACCATTGCATTTGCAGTTTTATAAACTTATAATGGATATGAATCTAATGACATAATTTTCCAAACAAGCAACCTGTGCAGCCAAAATGCTAATCCAAAACCCATCGTTCTCTGAAGTTCACGGAAAATAGCTCAGGGGTGCTATTCAGCTGTTAAAATGGATTTAAATCAGATTAGATTTCAGTGAAGTACGTTACTAGAGGTAAAAAATGCGAGTAATTAACCATTTATAAATAATAATATTATCTATATTAAGAATAAACATTTACTGTGGATATATTGATAGGATTAAAGGCAGACTTTTTCTGACGTAGAATAAGACATATTCATTATTTCTAACATTTATTAGTTGAATGTGGAATGAAATCTGAGTGATGAGAATACATAAATGAATTAAATATTTAAGATATCAACTTTATGATAGTTAATTACTATACATAAAGTTTATATTGAATTTAAAAATTTACTTAGAGGACAGTGTACAACATTTAATAGTATATTAAGTTAGGCAAACTTAGTTTCAAAAATAACCAGTGACTGATCCGTTTGGCGCAAGGGCTTATTTAATTAATCTTTATTTTTTTCAGAAGTGTGACAAAAACCCAATAAAACTAACGAAAAACTAAAATTATGCCACAAATAAATCTTCAGCCAGTATACTAAGTATTAAGAACGGTAAGGGTAATTTACCGTTCAAAGACAATTTCGTCTGAGAACGCGTATTAAAAGTAAGTTACCTTTAACACTAGTGTTAAAAGTAAATCAAAGTTTATTTAAATTTTGTTTTGAAAATTAATAAAACATTGTAACAAACACATGAACAACTTTTTATTTTAAATAAGTACAAACCAACATTTTAACTAGTTATTACTATTAACATTTATAGTAAAATTAAAACAACTTGAAATTGTAATTCCCTGCGGAGTAATCATATTTAAGTTGGTTTTACTGTCAACATGTGTGACATATCTATTTTCTGTAGAAATACTACTGGTAGTACTGGTGGTCTTGCTAGTAGTTGCAGCAGTAGGAAGTATTTGGCACGCAATTTCGTTTTTCTGTTCCAGTGAATTTTCAATGTAGCCTTCAGCTACCGTCAAAGATTTCCATCCTCCATGTCTCTTGATGGTAGTAAGATTTGCACCAGAATCTGCTAATAATGTCGCCGATGAACGACGAAAACAGTGTCCGGTGTAGAGTTGAGGATTCAAGAACTCTGCAATGTCGGCAGGCATTTTACCAAACATGTTAATTCCGACTGGATTCTTCACACATTTATTCTTCATATATTTAAGAAAAAGTCGTCTATGATCAGCGTTGGGTGGCCGGAGTGCCATATACTTTCTAAAAAAGTTTAAATAGAATTCACCAACAACACTGAAAGTCCGAGGCACTTTCGTTTTAGTATCTGGTATGGTCACAACAACCGAAGTGCCCAAATATTCGATATTGTCGATGGTCATCTGACACAATTCCTCCCGGCGACACGCCCCGAAGACACCCACTATTGCTGCGACTCATCAGATACTTTTCGTCTTCTGCTTCTGTGAGAAATTTGTCGATATGCGTCTTCGTCAAAACTTTTGACTTTTTTGCTTGATATCCTTCACCCTTCCGTTTTAAAAAAGCAATAAGTTTATAATGTTTGCTTATATCTTGATCTTGCTTTATTTTTAACATAGTTTTGATCATGGAATAATTTGACCACAGCGTTGACGATTTCCATATCTTGGCTTTTTCCTCAAAATATGCCACTAAAACACTTTCGTTACATTTCCCAGGGACCTTTTTAATGTTGCACCATTCCGAAAAGCGTCTATAAGCGATTTCGTTCTGTTCCTTTGATTTCGCCGGCAATAATTCCAATGTTACTTGATTGGCGGCTTCTTCGATTTCAGCAGGGATGGATTCGTTACGCTCATTATCGAGATTATTCATTATACTTATAATATTACTAGAAAATGCTGTCAATATTTTTGCGTTTTTTCCGTAAATAACAACAGCACTGGTTGCTACGAAAATTTTGGTTCATAAACATTGCGATCTGTGTGGTATATTTTGATTTCTTATTTTTATTGAGTTTAAAGTTCTTCCGATTGTTTTGTAGAAAGAATAGTGTATGATATACGTGTTAAAAGTGATTTTATTTTGTTCGTGAAGTTAAAAAACTAGCTACTCTAGTTTTTAATCATCTTCACTCACAAAATAAAATCTTACTTTTAACACGTATATCATAAATAGCTATTTTGAATAAATTTGCGAAGCAGCTTTTTATAAATCTATTGATGTTTGTTGTTGTCACGGCTTTCTTAATTGACGAAATTGACAATTCTGAAACTGATAGTTATGATGTTATCTATCAATAAATTGGTAGTTCTCAAATATGACGCGTTGTTGCATTTACGAGAATTTAAAAGAGCAAAGTGTAAAATGAGCGACTCGTCTTCAGATAAAGAGTTAGATGAAGCGTGGAATGTTGAATTCTTGAGAAATGAAGGGAACGATATGAAAATACATAGAAGATTTTCAAGGAATTGTGTGAGATAAAAAAACAACATATTACCGATAAAGTTTTGGTGGCGTACTTTGTTCAAAAGAACGCAAAATTTAAAGTTTCAGGACGCTTATGGACAGAACATTCAATGTTAAAAAGTACAATTTTTGTTCATGACTCTCTTGACACTTCCAAATTTTTGACATTAATTGGGTAAACGGAAAAAGGTTGGCTATAGATCAAAAGAGCCAGTGTGTTTACTAAGAAATACATGTCCCGATTCCTAATTGAGGCACCAGATGATAGATATTTAATTCATAAGGTAAATTTTGATGATTTTACATACAGTGTGTTTCACTTTGATATTTGAAAAATCAGTATTTTTTAATGGAACATCCGATTTAATTTTTTCTTTTTTAAAATATATTGCACTTAAAAAGCTCTACACAGGGATTTGCATTTTCTTATTTAGGCCCTTTCCATGGCCTGCTGTGGTATTAAATGTAACCCCAAAAGTAGCAAAATCGTATTAGGCATTTTTCAACAAAAAACTATTTATCCAATCGATTTAGCCATGCTTCGAAACCCTTAGTACCAAGTTTTAAAGTTGCATCTTATACAGAGTGTTTATAATTTAGGTGCAAACTTCAGAAAATACCAATGTTTGGGAGCACCCTGTATTAACAGGATAAAATATTTTCGTGATAGTCGTGCATTCTTCTGTTATTCTCTGCTTAAATTGAGAACATTAATTATTTATTCCGCACCTTACATTAATTTTCTCATAATGTTTTTTACAATGAATCGGATGTTCCATTAAAAAATACTGATTTTTCAAGTATCGAAGTACAACACACTATATAGGTTGTAAATATTGTTCTGCATTTATGGTAGCATTGATATTAGGAATATCGAGAGCATGTATAATTATACATCAATTGAAGAGTTATACAATATAACCATTGAGAATATATCATAGTTGTAAAAATGCCACAAACAAAAACAGATATTCAGCGAATATTTACTGTTACAAACAGACACGACGAAAATATCCATTATCTAGAAATTTACTACAAGCACATCAGGGCGCTACAATTAGGTAGTGGGAAAAAGAACAATTGGACAGTGGTCGGCGAAGATAGACAAATATTTAAAATTACAAAATTCTAGAAATTAAACAGGTCATTCGTTTCGTCGTACTTCAGCCACCCTTTGAGCGAATACAGGTGTGCTTGTGCGCAGGTTAAAAAGACACAGGGGATGGAAATTCTCGACTGTTGTCGAAAGCTACGTCGAAGATTCCCTTCAAAATAAACTGCAGTATGCGGATAAAATCCTTGCAATCAAATATTTTAAAATAGTTTTCAGAACGTGTACATTTTTTGCATTATCATATTTTACAGTCCAAATTTTTTTTCGCATTAGTCAGACTAGTTTATTTACTCAATTTTAATATACTTTTTGGTGGAACCACTTTCATTAGTGTTCTAACTCAGTCCATCGAAAAACTTCAATACGGAATATTGGATTTGTTTCTCAGAATCGCCAACTTAATAAACCCTTCGATCTTCGGTGACTGGAAAAATCACTGACTTCTCATCAATGATTCAAACGTCACTGAAAATTTCTTGGAACTTCAGTGTCACACTCTGTATGAATCTAGTAAATCCCTCGGAAAAAATAAAACTGGACCCAAATCTGTTTAGATTGATTTAACCCAATTTCCTGCGCATCAACAGTGACTGAAGTTCAAGTGGTCGTAATGGCGTTTCATATATTTTCTATTTGTCAGCGCCATGGAGAGTCTGCAGTTAGAGCAATAAAAATTCAAATGAAGTGGGCGAGATTACGGCGACGGACAAGTTTATCATCGAACCCGGGCTTTGTTCTGCCAGTCACATCGTGTTTAAAAATTGATGTCAGTCGATTGAGTTCCATAAGATTTTATCCTATGACTGCGATAGCGCTTACTTGGAAAACTCAAATGGAAAGACTGTTGATATATTTTCGTTCTATTATTAGACAGTTTGGGAAAACCAATGCCATTTCAAATTGATCAACAATAGTTGAATATACAGCAGAATGTTTTACTTTTAATTTGCAGGACTAAGAATCTTCTCATTATGAGAATAAACGTTCCTATCAATATGGGTTCTAAAACGCTTCAGTTCTGAGATATATGGCGTTAATTTTATTTTTTATTAACTTTTTCCTTTTACTCGCCATGTCGTAACGAAGGACTTAGTATTTGAGAGCAAATAATTCGACACTGAAAATCACTGTGATTGAAACTTTTTGTAAAAAAAGTGTAGCCAAATTGAAATTTTGCAAAGTTTTTCGAAAAATAAGAGAGCATTCAATTTTACTCAGAAAAAGCCCTCTTATCTAAAGTCGACAGGATGTGGCGTTTTAAAAAAAATGGAAATAATTTTAGATGTCAAATTAATTAAATGGAAATAACGAAAACCATATTAAAACAAAGTAAGCTTTCTATCCAGCGTCGGTGACAGTTCTGTAATAAGAGTAAATGTCAGTATTAGAATAACATTTCAAGTGTGATTTTATTTGCAACGATAAGTAGATATTTCTTACTATATTAGAAAGGTATTTTAAGCTAATATAAATCAAATCTCCTACAATTCCTATCAATGAAGTCATATGTATGTTCTCTGATACCAAACATCTAGGTATGCTAATGAACAATTCCACAGACAAAGCTCTATTCAATAATTATCTAAAGAAATTAATCTATCTAAATTTACTAACCTGCTTTAATGAAAACACTCTATGTATAAATATCTAACTTCACTTTTGGCAGTGGGAGCACGAAAATTCAACCACAATAGATGAGATCTGACCTATTTCTGCATCAAATTATAAATAAAAAAAAACGCCAAGTTGGCATTTTGACAATGGTTCTTATGGTACTAAAAAAGTCAAATATTTAAACTTAAATTAGTTGCATTTTTGATAGATTGTCATCAGAAAAGTGTTTTCTGAGACACTGAGCGATTCAGGAGAAATTATTTGTACTCCTTCTCAACTGAGAGAAGCCGCTGAATGTTTGGAAAAAAATTTGTTACTTAAGAAGGGTCGTACAAGTTTATGATATTTTCAAGAGTTGGTGCTCACAAAAAGGTGTTCAGAATGCTGTTTTTGACACTACTGTGCTGGCATATTTTAGCGAAATTGCCAAAATTAAAAAACCGTCAACCATTTGGTTCAATTACTCAATCTTGCATAGTAAAAGAATAAGATATTTTTCGAAACAAACATTTTGAGTATTCAATGAATGTTGACACTTACCTGGATTGAAAGTGACATTGTCACTTTCCATCTGGATATGTCAAAGACAGAAATCTGTTTTTTCAAACGTATTGTAAGTATACAATATCAACATTACATATATGGTTGTAAATAAACTGGTTTTCATTTCAAACATTCACATTGATTTTCGTTATTTATTTCCATTTAATTAATTAAAAATAATTCTGTCTGAATTTTTGAACTATTTTATTTAGTTATGGTATCTTTACCACTGGAATTAATATGCGATGATTTTCGGTGTCAAATTATTTGCTATTAAATATATATATTTTATTGTTGGCTGCTTTTTTGTTAAAAAATGAATAAATAAAAAACAATTCAACGCCCTGTATCCTGTAGAAACTCTTGAAGTCCTGCTAGTTAAAAGTAAGACACTCTGTATTGTCCATTATTCGTTTTTTTTTTCACATACCTTATTACAAGAGCAATTTAGGTAATTCTGACATTCTTAGTATTGCGTATACATTTACAATCATTATCTACTGCAAACATGTCTTGAAAATGTCCCCGCAGTCTTCCAGTTTTCCTGTGATGTTCATGCCATCACAAGGAAAAGCTATGTCCCTCTAATGAAATGAAATGTAATTTTTTCTTTTGTCGGTTTCATCAGAAGGAAAATGTCAGTTGAAATTACAATACCACGACGACAACTAAAATAATAAATCTCATCTAATACTGACTTTAACTTCTTTTCTAACATAAGACAGTTTGCGATGTTTAAAAATTATGTTTTCCATTTGATAAAATACTGCATTTTTATTGAATTCAAGACTTATTTAGTAAGCAAAATGAAAATTAATAAACAAAACAATATGGCCATTATAAAATTTATTTGAACAAATTTTACTTTATTAAGCTGTATATACATACAGGATGTTTTTTAAGTAGAAATCAAAAATCCATAGGCTTATTCTGTGGCCAAAAATAAGGGCTTTTTTATATAAATGTGGGGTCATTGTCCAGCTACAGCGTGTAAAAAGTTAAAAAGAAATCAGTTTTTAATTTCTAAATCACTTGAGATAATTTAACCAAATTCGGTGTGTGTATTTAGTATACCATTAGGTGTGAAGCAAAAAATTACCAGGTTTGGAAACGTACCAGTGGCGGCAGGTGTGGGTATCATCGATCATTATTTGTCAAAAAATATATATCAACCTGGATAATACAAATAAAATAGATCATAATATGCGCCACTGTATTAACTTTCCTTTTTTTGTATTCAACATTTTTTTTATTTCAAACTGGCAACATAATTAGGTAGGTAGGTAGGTACTTAAATTACTTATATTTTTTAAACATGTCTTAGGGAGGCCATGCATGCAATAAGAAGCCGCCATCTTATTTAATATTGTGCATTGCCAAATTAAGTTTATTTTAAAAGATTAATAATAACTTATGCATATTCTAATGCTGAAATGGTCAATATGGTTTACATTTATGGCCTTGCAGATAGAAATGGTACCGAGGTTTGGCTTTATATGGAAATATTTCCAAATCATTCAACTCCAAATCCAAGAATATTCAGAAATGTTTTTCAGCGTCTTTCGGAGTCAGGTTTATTTCAGAAAGGTGCAATTCCTGGAAGACCTTTAAATGTTAGAGCGCCTAAGTTGCAAAAAGCTATTCCACATGAAATTGAAGAAGGTTCAAATACTAGTACCTGGAAGATTGCTACAAATCTTAATGTGAATCATAAATTAGATTGGTCCATTCTAAAGTATCAACAGTTATACCCGTATCACATACAAAGGATTCAAGCCTTGTCTATCCTGCTCGCCTACAAAAATTGAACAAAATGTTGACCTTACCGCTGGCATATTGTTTATCGACGAAGGTAATTTTTCCAGAGATGCTATAATGAACACAATAAACATGGTCTGATGAGAAGTCGAATGCTGTAATGCAATCTTGATATCATCAGTTTTCGTTGAATATATGGGTGAGTATTATTAGAACTTTTCTTGTTGGGCCTTACTTTTTATCAAGAACATTCATCGGTGCCTCCTACACATATTTTCTTGTAAACGTTTTACCTAAACTACTTGGCGATGTTCTCTATGTGCTAAGACAAAGCATGTGGTTTATGCAGGACATGACTCCCCTACATTTTAGTTTGACTACTTGTGAATTTTTAAATGAAAAGTTCGGTAATAACGTTATTGGATGAGGCACTCATGAACCCTATTAATTCTTTTGTTTGAGGACATCTCAAGACATTAGTTTACAAGGTTCACATCGGATCTGAGAATCACTTACGCCAATAAATTATAGCTGGTTGTGATGTGATAAGAGCTACTCCTAAAATTTCAAGATGTGAATAATTGTTTTTATACAGGGTGATTCAGGTTTAATCTTGATAACTTCAGGAATGGATAGAACAGGTTAAAATAATGTTCATTTGTGATATAAACTTATTTCCTAAAACGCATCGTTTCCGAGACAGAGGGCGTTGAAGTAGGAATTTTTTTCTCGTTTTTCCCTCATAACTTTTGAACCATTTATCCGATTTAAGTGAAATTCGGAACACAAACACTCCTTATGATCTTACATAAGCTTCTTACGTTTGAACTACCTACCCTCTTAGAAGTGTATTTTGTATGCTACCCCCCTCTTACTTTATTTTAAAACTATAAAAAAAATAATTAATTTCAATAAAACATCTACACACCACTTTGACCTGATTAATTTCGAAACTTTTTCATCTCCTGTTTTTTTTTCGACGTTTGGTCTTGTTTCTGAGATATTCAAAGAAATTGGTGACAGTGTAGCGCACCAGGCGCGTAAATTTCATTTAACGTTATAGCAACCCATGAAAACAAAACAAAACTCAGTGATTTGTGTAAACTGACGTTTTGGGCGTCGCAATAGCCGAGGTGGCTGGGAGACGACTGCTCGTGGAACCAGTCTGGATCGGTTATGTCGGTATGGGTTCGAATCCCACTGTAGTATCATGCATGTTTGTGCTCGTCGAGAGATGCACAATAAGTCTATAGGCTGCGGTGCTTCCGGGGACACTGTCGGCTCTCGAAAAAAAACTGACGTTTGTGAAAATCATTGTCAAAAGTGTTATTTAAAGAGTGTTCTTAGTGTTAAGAAAAAATGCCAATAACCTCAAACATAAATTTAGTAACAACTACTTATTACTCGGTACTCTCGAACTGACGCGTTGGAATTTCCGTCACAGAAACCATAAACATAATGTATATCAGCTTATTCAGCATTTGTAAACGTTCTTGGCATTTTTTCTTAACATTAAAAATGCACTTTAAATAATACTTTTTGACAATATTTTTCACAAACGTCAGTTTACACAAATCACAGTTTTGTTTTCATGGGTTGCTATAACGTTCAATGAAATTTACGCGACTGGTGCGTTACACTGTCACCCATTTCTTTAAATATTTCAGAAACAAGACCAAACGTTGAAAAAACAGGAGACGAAAAAGTTTCGAAATTAATCAGGTCAAAGTGGTGTGTAGATGTTTAATTGAAATTAATTATTTTTTTGTAGTTTTGAAATGAAGTAAGAGGGGGGTAGCATACAAAATACACTTCTAAGAGGGGTAGGTAGTTCAAACTTAAGAAGCTTATGCAAGATCATAAGGAGTGTTTGTGTTCCGAATTTCACTTAAATCAGATAAATGGTTCAAAAGTTATGAGGAAAAAACGAGGAAAAAAAATCCTACTTCAACGCCCTCTATCTCGGAAACGATGCGTTTTAGGAAATAAGTTTATATCACAAATGAACATTATTTTAACCTGTTCTATCGATTCCTGAATTTATTAAGATTAAACTTGAATCACCCTGTATATTGTATGCATTTATTATTTACTTTAGCGCTAATTATTGTTTCCACTTATTTGTAAACATTTACATGTTTAGAGTCCAGTGGCACCATGTAATGTTCATATTATTCGATTAAATTTAATTGTGGTTTCTATGGCCACTCCATTTCACGTCGTAGCGAACTTTTGTAACACTTTAGAATGTATCACATTGTATATTTCTATAATGAAGAGGCAGAGTATTAGCGATAAGTTTTTAACAGGCAAAAACGCGAGGTTCGAAAAGATAGACACGGCGAGTAGGCAGTGAAAATTTGTTTGAAGTGCGTATGAGTGAGGACCTTATAACAACTAAGGTAATAATAATAACCTTGCAAACATAAATTATTTGTTTAAAAATTAAACTTTTGCCTCGTTATTTGAATCTAAATATTAAAATTATATTGTAGGTCCTTTTGTATTGCAACCAGAAAGATATTTCACGCACAAACAAATGCCCACTGTATCTACCATGCTGTATAGTGTATACGTAATAATAATGGTATAGGCTGTAATATTTCCACAATTCTCATTATATGCTGGTTAATAACTGAGCAACTGAATTTCCATATATGGAGAGAGTTCCATGATGTAAGCTGTGGCTTCGGTTTTTTTTTGCTGTTATCAACTCCATGGCTTCTGTTCCTAAGTACCAATCACCTGGGAGTTACTGTAAGTACGATCTTGTATAACAAGCAGCATATCTGAAAAGAGAGAACAACAAATATTTTCGCAGTTCATCAAATAAAGAAAAATTTGTGTTACTTACCTACCCTCTCCTATTTTTTATAAACTATTATTGTAAATTTTGTTAATTGGTGTATCTGGTGTAGTTTACTAAAGTGTAGAGTTAATATTTTACTAATTTGTTTGATTATTTTCATTACATACGTCTTTATACATTTTTAATATAGTTATTAATGTGAACCAGATAACAGCTGTTAATTGGTATAAACAAAATAATAATTAGTATAAAACTAATACTTACCTAAGCAATGTTTTTTTTTTTCTAAAAATTTTTATACATAATTTATTTAATATACTTAAATAAAAATATGCTATATAATTACTGAAACAAGTAAAAATCCAAATATTATTATTTTCTATTAAATTCATATTATGTAATGTTATACCTAATAATTTAACAAATTTTGGTAACTTTATATTTTATTTAATTGTGATAACTGTACATTTTTACCATTTATTTAATTAAATCTCTAGTTAATATTATTATTACAATATTGCTTATCTTGACTCCCCTCCTCGTCGATTATATCGACTGGCGCCCATTGGCTTACAAGACGACAACTTTGTCAATAAAAAAAAATACATATTGTATATATTAGAGACACACTAATAACTTAACCACGACCCTAAAATAATAATAATAAAAAAAAAACTTGTGCTTCCATAACAGGAAGGTCACAAAGTGGCGCCACAACGTGAGGGGCCTTATTTTTGTGTTTCAGTAACAATTTTTATAGTTTTAAATTATAGCCGGTGCAAGTAAGCCAATTTTTCCTTTAACCTTCCCACATTCCTTACCAAGATAAGCAATTTTTTGGATGAAAAGTGAAAAATAGTCACGGTTATCTGCAATTTTTTATTTTATGTAGGTTTTGCTAAAGGTTTATTTATGCGTGTGTATGTGTTCATAATTTATATTCTGTTATTTAAAGATTGCTTACAGGGTGGATGGTATTTAGTTGAAAACAGCCAAAGTGAAACTATTTTGTGTCAATATTTTATCAAGATATACTCTGTCTTTTTTCTCTCGCAGTTTGATCATATTAAAATACTAATTTAAGGATATATATATATACAGGGTATTTGAAATATATTTGTACGTATTATCTTATAAATAATTAAGTACATTTGTTCTCAGTTAATATATATGCAGGGTGAAACGTTATAAGTGTTCCACATATAACTTACAAACATTGAGTTTTTTTGTTCTACTGCCATATTGTTTTTTGTGCTAATCTTATTTACTATCTGCGTACAATTTAGAAAATTGAATTGACATTTAAGTTATCTAGCTATCATTATAGTTCGGATTTTAGTTATCTTTATACAGGGTGAGTACTATATACGGGGTGTATTCAAACTTAACAGTTATTCATATAGTTTCTATATCTACGATGTTGGACTTAATTATTGCAAAATAAAAATCTTGTCGACTTGTAATTAATTTGTTGTTAATTTGTAATAATTCAATCACAAAGTTACTTTAAAATTTTTAAGGATAAAATTAGTTTCTTACTGACTTTGATACTGTAATATCGTTTGGTAAAATTAATTCATTTATTTTAAACATATTAAATTTTATACAATTTCTTAAACAATTTAAACTTAAAATTTTTTTTTTTTTTTTGATTTAAATTTAAATAATTTTAAAATGTTAGCTAATTATAATATAGAACCTATTCACCTTAGAACTAGTGAACTTAATTATGAATTACGCATTAGAGGTGTAGCTGCTGAAAGAGTTGATGTAACTTTAAAGCGCAAATATCTTAAGCGAGAGTTAAGAAAAGACTTAGCAAGACCGGAAGTACATATTTACACAACACCAAATTTTGATTTTGAGATAGAAAAGCGTGAATTGAATGAAAGTATTCGTTCTGTTACTGAATTGGTGAATGATTATGACGGAAATTCTGAAATTGGTGCTCGGGTTCAAAGCAGGATTAATCACATTTTAGGTAGATTAAGTAGGTTACCAGAAGACAGTGAGGAGATATCGAGCTATAGGGGTGATAATATAATAACAGTTTCAGCTTTAGAGGAGGAATTGGTCGAAATAAAGGAAAGAATTCAGCTAGGTCAGGCGTCTGCTGCAGCAGTGGTTACTCCTAATGTTATTTCTGGGAATGAACCTAAATCTGTTCCTGTGTATAAATGGCCAGTGAAATTCGATGGTAGCGGATCGGTAAATTCGTTTCTTCAACGAGTTGATGAACTTAGGGTTGCTAGAAAATGCACAAAGGAAACATTGTTTGAGGCTGCTTCTGATCTTTTTGAGGATGTCGCTTTAGAATGGTTTAGGGCTCAATTTAGAAGGAGTAGATTTAGTTCTTGGGATACTCTCGTTTCAGCTCTAAAGACTGATTTTCTGCCACTTAACTACGATGACGAGTTATGGAAACAAATAGAGAAGAGGACACAGCATGAAGAGGAACCTATCATTATTTATTTATCCATTATGGAAAATTTGTTTGAATGTTTGTCTGAAAAACCTTCAGAACAAAAGAAGTTAAGAATTCTGATGACTAGGGTTTTGCCATGTTATCAGTCTCATCTTACATTGCAGGATATACAAACTGTAGACTGTTTGGCTAAAATTTGTAGGAAGTTAGAAGAATCCGAAAATTCGAAGAAACGCTTTAATCCACCGCCACAGAAACACACAGCTTTGGAACCGGGATCAAGTTACATGCCCTCATCATCACATAGAAGTTCATCGAAAGATCAAGGAGCCAGGAGAACTGACTACTCTACTAGTAATGTATCCACGGGTTCAAGAAAATTCAACAATAATAGACAGATTTCCGTTCTTCAATGTTGGCAATGCAACAAAACTGGACATAGGAGCAGCCAATGCCGACAGAAGTCCAGTATGCCCACTTGTTTTGGTTGTGGCAGAAAAAATGTCATTAGGCCAAATTGTCCTAATTGCTCAAAAAACTGAACAGTGGAGAACGTCCAGTAGGCCGACGTTCATCCAATACTGTTAGAGATTTGAGTAGGGTCTACACAACTCCATCTTGTGAGTGGAAAAAGTGGCTAGAAAAAGTTAAAAATTTTTACAAGCTTAGTAGTAGCTTGACTGAATTGGGTGAGAATACTGTTAGTTTAGGTGAAGCTAATATTGTTCTTACAAAGAGAGACGGTGACAACAGGCCATATGTTTCAGTACAGATCTTAGGCAGGCCAGTTGTTGCGTTGTTAGATAGTGGTGCCAGTCACAGTGTGATAGGTATTAAAGGAATGCATTTATTGCATACATTTGATTTGAGGTTACAGCAATGTGCTGATATTAGTATAAGCACTGCTGATGGTAAAGCCCAGAAAATAGATGGTTTTGTTAATGTGCCATTACAGATAGGAAATATTGTGAATATATTAAAAATTTTTGTCGTCCCTTCATTAGTCCAGTCGCTAATTTTAGGAGCAGACTTTTGTAGAGTTTTTAATATAACTTTAGATTTCGGTAGAAATTCATATTTTGTAGGTAGTAAACAATTCGATATTAATTCGGAAATATTACCTAACACGGATTCTGTCTGTGTAATTAATAGAATATGTTCACGATCTGAACTGAGTGAAGAGCAGTCTCAGCAGTTAAACTCTGTGATTGAAAGATTTTGCTCTTTATCTCCATTAAAATTAGGCAGAACCAACAAAATGGTTCATAAAATTGATACGGGTAATGCAGAGCCTATTAAACAAAGGCCTCATTTAATGTCACCGTACAAACTAGAAATCCTCAACCGAGAATTAGATCGAATGTTGGAGCTTGGAGTTATACGTCCTTCTATAAGTCCTTGGTCGAGTCCTGTGCTCATTGTTGAAAAATCGAATGGAGAACCACGTTTTTGTTTTGATGGTAGAAAATTAAATTCGGTCACGAAAAAGTGCGCTTATCCTTTGCCTATCGTGGACCATATTTTATACAAATTGTCAGGGGCACAATTTTTAAGTAGTATAGATTTAAAATCAGCATTTTGGCAAATTCCTTTACATCCTGATTCTTGCGAAAAGACTGCTTTTGTAATTCCAGGTCGTGGTTTATTTGAATTTGAAGTGATGCCTTTTGGGTTGTGTAATGCTGCTCAAACACAACAAGCTTTGATGGATTCTGTATTGGGTCCTGATTTAGATCCTTTTGTCTTTGTCTATTTAGATGATGTTATAGTAGCCACACCTTCTTTTGAAAAACATTTAGAGGTATTAAATATCGTATTTGACCGATTAAGAGCTGCAAATCTGACCATTAATCTTGACAAATGTGTTTTTTGCTTGCCAAGTTTGAAATATTTAGGTTTCGTTGTAGATCGGGAAGGGTTAAGAACTGACCCAGATAAAGTTAAAGCCATGCTTGAATATCCTGTTCCTACTACGGCAACAGAGGTCAAGCGCTTTATAGGCATGTGTAGTTGGTACCGCAGATTTGTTAAAGATCATTCAACCATCACGGCACCTATTAATGCATTACTTAAAGGTCGGAAGAAATCTCAGAAAATCCACTGGAATGAAGAGGCTGAAGTAGCATTTAATAAGATCAAACAATCATTAATTTCAGCTCCAATTTTGGCTACCCCTGATTTTTCCAAGCCGTTCGTTATTCAATGCGATGCATCGAATGTTGGATTGGGTGCAGTATTAACACAGAAGGTAGATAATAAAGAAGCTGTGATTGCATTTGCCTCCAGAACTCTTACCGAGACTGAAAAGAAATATACTGTTACCGAGAAAGAAGCTCTAGCTTGTCTTTTCGGTATTGATAAATTTCGACCGTACGTAGATGGAGTACATTTTACAATTATAACAGATCACTCTTCTTTGTTGTGGTTAAATAACTTAAAAAATCCAACAGGTCGATTAGCTAGATGGGCTATGAAACTTAGTCAATACGACATGGAAATTATACACCGCAAGGGATCATTAAATCTTCTTCCAGATGCGCTATCCAGAGCACCAATAGAAATGAATATGATTGAAATAAATCCAGACTATATAGTTGAAGACCCCTGGTACAGTAAAATGGTAACTAATGTACAGAATGATCCAGAGAAATTTTCAGATTGGAAGGTTGAAGATGGCAAGTTATACAAGCACACACCATTTAATTTTGGTTTAAATACAAATATTTTTCAATGGAAATTGGTGATTCCAAAAGCTCAACGTTTGGATGTTTTTAAAGAGTGTCATGATGACCCCAAAGCCGCACATCTCGGTATATATAAAACATTGAGTCGTATAAGGGAATTGTATTATTGGCCAAGATTGTTGCAAGACGTGCAAAAGTATGTTAGACGATGTAAGATTTGCGATGCTCAAAAAATTTGTTCATCAGTTCGTCCAGGACTAATGGGTCAACCGAAAAGAGTGAATTACCCTTGGCAGTATATTTCTGTCGATATATTAGGTCCTCTTCCTAGATCTAGAAATGGTTTCTGCTATATATTGGTTGTGAGTGATTATTTTACAAAATTTTGTTTGTTACATCCATTAAGAGAGGCAAAATCTACAAGTATTGTAAAATTTTTAGAGGAACAGGTATTTTTAGTTTACGGTGCTCCACAAATCATCGCGTGTGACAACGGGGTCCAGTTCACATCGAATATATTTAAAAAACTTACCCAAGACTACGGAATCACTGTACACTATAATGCGAACTTTCATGCGCAAGTAAATGCCGTAGAGAGAATAAATAGAGTCTTAGAAACGGCCATGCGTTCATATCTAAATGACATCGATCATCGGAACTGGGATAAAGAAATCCATAAAATAGGTTTTGCTTTACGCACAGCAGTTCACGAAAGTACTGGTTTCATACCCACATTTTTGAATTTTGGGCGATACGTTCCTTCCAACGGAAACTACTATGGTAATTTAGAGTCATTGAATGAAGTTGATTTGACTACATTCAATCGACAAGAATATGGCCAAGAAATTGATAAACTTCCGCAACTGTATAAAGATGTTCGCCGTCATCTAGCTGAAGCTTACAGAAAAAATGAAAAAAGTTATAATTTAAGAAAGAGACCATCCGATGTGTATCATGTAGGAGACAAGGTTTGGAAAAGGAACTTTGTTCTGTCCAATAAAGCTGACTATTATGCGGCAAAACTAGCACCAAAGTATGTCCTATGTACAGTTAAGAAAGTAATTTCAAAATTAGTTTATGAGCTTGATGGACCAAATGGCAAAAATATTGGTAGATTCCATGTAAAAGATTTAAAACCTTATCATGGATCTGAATCGAATATGACTAATGAATAAATGTTTGAATGACTGTGGCAGCGCTTAGGTGAATGTTGAAGGAATGAATGAAAAAAAAACTACCGGGGTATACTATTATTTGTATTTACAGAAAAATATCTAAAAAAAAAGAAAAACGATAGCTATCAAAATTTGATTGATGTCAAATTTAGTAATTTTTTTTCCTGATTGTGACTTTTTTTATTATGATTTGCATTAATTTTGTTCTAGGCATAACTGTAGGATATATGGATAGGGTTTAATACGTAGTAAAATATTCTCGTAAACGCGAATATTTTTTTTTAAAGGAGAAGGGGTGTGTAACACTTTAGAATGTATCACATTGTATATTTCTATAATGAAGAGGCAGAGTATTAGCGATAAGTTTTTAACAGGCAAAAACGCGAGGTTCGAAAAGATAGACACGGCGAGTAGGCAGTGAAAATTTGTTTGAAGTGCGTATGAGTGAGGACCTTATAACAACTAAGGTAATAATAATAACCTTGCAAACATAAATTATTTGTTTAAAAATTAAACTTTTGCCTCGTTATTTGAATCTAAATATTAAAATTATATTGTAGGTCCTTTTGTATTGCAACCAGAAAGATATTTCACGCACAAACAAATGCCCACTGTATCTACCATGCTGTATAGTGTATACGTAATAATAATGGTATAGGCTGTAATATTTCCACAATTCTCATTATATGCTGGTTAATAACTGAGCAACTGAATTTCCATATATGGAGAGAGTTCCATGATGTAAGCTGTGGCTTCGGTTTTTTTTTGCTGTTATCAACTCCATGGCTTCTGTTCCTAAGTACCAATCACCTGGGAGTTACTGTAAGTACGATCTTGTATAACAAGCAGCATATCTGAAAAGAGAGAACAACAAATATTTTCGCAGTTCATCAAATAAAGAAAAATTTGTGTTACTTACCTACCCTCTCCTATTTTTTATAAACTATTATTGTAAATTTTGTTAATTGGTGTATCTGGTGTAGTTTACTAAAGTGTAGAGTTAATATTTTACTAATTTGTTTGATTATTTTCATTACATACGTCTTTATACATTTTTAATATAGTTATTAATGTGAACCAGATAACAGCTGTTAATTGGTATAAACAAAATAATAATTAGTATAAAACTAATACTTACCTAAGCAATGTTTTTTTTTTTCTAAAAATTTTTATACATAATTTATTTAATATACTTAAATAAAAATATGCTATATAATTACTGAAACAAGTAAAAATCCAAATATTATTATTTTCTATTAAATTCATATTATGTAATGTTATACCTAATAATTTAACAAATTTTGGTAACTTTATATTTTATTTAATTGTGATAACTGTACATTTTTACCATTTATTTAATTAAATCTCTAGTTAATATTATTATTACAATATTGCTTATCTTGACTCCCCTCCTCGTCGATTATATCGACTGGCGCCCATTGGCTTACAAGACGACAACTTTGTCAATAAAAAAAAATACATATTGTATATATTAGAGACACACTAATAACTTAACCACGACCCTAAAATAATAATAATAAAAAAAAACTTGTGCTTCCATAACAGGAAGGTCACACTTTCTTGGAATACGTTAGTTGTAGGTTCAGCTCGTGCTCTCGACTCGCCATGTGCATACACAGCTTTAGATGTTACATTAATAACATTAAATGAGCTATAAAAAATAAATATTTTATTTGCCATATTTGTATAATGTTGAATAAAATACTAGCTCCTCTAAAAGCTAATAGACTAATTCATATTTTGAGGAATGCAGGCATAACGTTCATGTTGCAACTGATTAGATATATCAGGTACATATTACACATCACAGAAATTCTGCATATTCAGTTAACGGAGCTCCATCTACATAAAGATGTTATATCAAACGTTTACACAACATTGCTTGTTTGCACAAAGCTATCTCTCAAATGAACTTCTGAAAAGCACTATAATAATTGACTAGTATATTTGCATTTAATTTACTAGATGTGAACTATTCCGTTCTGTTTTAAAAAGAGACAAACTTATTTTAAATTTATGCTGATTTCAAGAGGATTTATACTCATTTCCATTTAAAATATAAAATTATACTATGCACTGTACATAATGTTTAATGAACATTTAACATATTATATATACTAACAGAAATGTAAGGAATTAATTAAATATTTTCAGCTAATTAACACGGAGAATTTCAGTGGTAAATTCAGTGTAATACACATAGACCTAATCCGCGTGTAATACTTAGCATTACATAGTTTGCCAGGTATATCCTGCCTGTAGGTACAATTAGTAGAGTGGTGGATATATACTCAACGTGATATTTATTAGTAAATAAGTAATATATCATTTCCTGGCAATTTATTTTGCGATATTAAAATTAATCATTAGCGTAGAATAACCCTAAACCAAAATACAACCCCATTAATAATAAGCTTATCAAAATTCGTAAAAAACCATAAGTAATGTACCATGTGTCTACCACCTGTCATCTAAGATCAGCGAAATCTAGGAAATTATTAGCCCTCCCGCTTTCGTATATTTATAACAAAAGCGACTCAAACGTATAGGGAAACTAGTTTCAAAACGCCCCGTAATAATGATTTGATTTCAATGCAGCTTGCACCAGTTTTCTAACAAAAATATCTAGAATGCTTTAATCATATTTTTTGATACAAATAAACGAGGGTATAAAACGAAAAGGGAACAAAATAAATAGGCATCCTAGAATATGCGAATTATTTTATTAATTTATTTCTTTACGCTTCAAATAGAATCAGACTATGAGAGATACGAGGCAGGTAAAGATGGAAGATATAAATACGGTTATAGTGTGCTTAGCACGCAGACTGTACGATGGCGAACGGTTGCATCTAGCGTGGCCTCTTAATATTTTAAATTTCACCGCTAGATGGCACGCTAAAAAATGTTTATGTGTGTGTATATGTTTTTTGTAGGTATGAGAGTTAAAGATATAGAGAGGGGTGGAATCATATAACAGAAAACATCCTACTACATTAACCGATTTTAGCTAACTTGCTTTTGTTTTTTATAACCGAACCATAGTCTGTAACAAAATTTCAACTGATATTTGTTGGTGGTTTTTTGGTCTCTTTAAGAGTTTACACAATTTTCCTGGAAAAGTTAAATAGAAAGCTATATTTTTTATTTATTATCTTACTACTGGTAAAATTGTCTAAAAAATGGCATAGACCAAAAGCCGCTACCACTTTGCAAACTTAAGTTTTATTATGTTTAAGAATGGATAAACATTTTAGGTCTGTTATAACTATTAAAACAATTTATTTCGGACATATTTACTATATTTTCCCTTTTATACAGTGTGTATGGAATATAAGTGCCGATATTAAAGAGGCAACAGTGATGATGATGATGTTGAACAAAAGCAACAAGAAACTCCTATGAAAAAAACAAATTAAGGTACTAAAGTTAAGCAAAATCTCCTTTAATGTATGTAACGTACGACAACATTGCAATGCATTACCTTCTACAGAAAACCAAAAATTCTCTAAAAACTCTAAGGAAACCATTCACAATAAGTATATTTAGGTGCATTTGTAATTATTATTAGGTTTGCTCCCACAACAGTCAGGGATTGGTTTTAAATTGTTAGAAACATTTGACCCGTTAAGTTGTTGATGTGTTTTTAGTGCATGTAACTCAAGAAGTAGTTTAACGAACACTTTTGACAGCTTAAAACTGATCCGTGACACCTGAACAGCTGAAATGATACGTCAGTGGCATTGTCACATATTCAAACCTGTTTGATGTCATAATTCTATGTTTTTTGTATGTTTTGTTTGTCAGCAAAATAAAAACATTTATATCCCTGTATAAAATCCTTATTATGGCGTAAAAAAACAGTTTGTTAGGTTTCTGATTTACAGAGTTCATTGATTATATATTTTTATTAATAAAAAATTTAATAGTTTTTATAATTTTTTGTTTTTCTTTTACTTTTACATCGTATAAGTTATTTTTAAATATTTCAAGTACATTAATGTAGTTGTAGTAGGTCACTCTTGAAGATACTAGTTACGTACTTATTTATTTTCTTATACAGGGTATCCGTGAAAGGATGTATCAGTGAGCCACCTTAGATTATTAAGGTCAAAATACGGAGATTAATGTGGATAGGGGGCGCCAAAGGTTTCGACAAAATTTTAATAATCGATTATAAAACGGAAAGCGTTGAATGATTAAAATGATTCTGATGATTTATTGATTCAATTAATGTTAATTACAGATTTGCAAAAATGCCTTAAACTGTATACCTCAGTAAAAAGATATTTATATTTTGTTTATGTATGCATTTATGAATATTGTTTTGATCTTCTAGCCCGTTCCTATGTTGTATTCCAAACTTTGTAAGATAATAAATAATATAAAATCAGATTAAATCAACTCCTCTTAGAAAAGATTTTCCACTATCCCGAATAAGCCCCTGCGTTTACTTTTTTCTCTTAATTCAAGGTAAATTATGCGGGTACTGTTTACAAGGGATATTATCCAATTTAGGATACGTACCCGCTTCCGTACACCTGGCCTCCAAATCCTCTACGGTGGAAATAAAGACTTCTTCCGCCTGCTGCAGGATCGCTACCCTGGACCAACCGAATTTTTTCATTAGTTTTATCCTAGTGGGGTTGTGCACGGTGGCCGAAGGGTGGGTCCGGAAGAGAGTAGGGAAACGATTACGGTCGGACAGTGCTGGTGAGCTGGCTCCGTAGCATAACTGAAAAAAACATACTTCTAAAAAATGTGTTCGTATCTTTATAAAAAATTTGATGTCATTTAAACTTCATTTTGCGGTATTTCCAAAAATACACTGAAAAAGAATAGTAATCGCTCTTAAAATTATTATACAGGGTGTTCCTTAATGATATATGAATATTTAAGGGGCTGATTCTACATCGAAAATTAATGATGGTTTGCTTTATAAACTATGGGTCTAAAAACGGTCAAATAACAATATTACATAATAACATAATATTACAACTACCTAAATTAAAACTAGTAATAATGGTAACAAATCATTATTACTTAATATGCATGCTTCCAATTTCCTTTATGTCGTTCAAATATTCCCGGAGTATCGTCGTATTCTATCAGATGCTGCACCTATTTCTCTTAATTCCTGTTCAGTGTTAATGAGACTTGTGTAGCGTCTTAAGGTGGCCACAATAAAAATCAAAACTATTGAGGTGGCCATTCATGAGACCCACCACGTCCAACCCAATGATTTGGATAAATTGTTTATAAATAATTACGTACTTCTAGACTGAAATGTGCTGGTGCACCATCGTTCATGTACCACATTTGATTTATTATTCCTAAAGAAACATCCTCAAGCAACAAAGAACTGTTGTTGAAGGAAATTCAGGGAAGATTCTCTGTCAAGTCGTCCCGGCAGGAAGAATGGTCCAATAAAGTAATCACCAAATGTTGCTACCTTTGTATTAGGAAAATAAATGGAAAAAACAATGCCGCTCGATTTCTTCTACTTTGGTTCGATTAAAAATAATATTTCATGTCACTTTGCCTTGTTGTTAATAATTGGTCTGATTTTAAACAAAAATGTAAAAATTATATACAGGGTGGCGCATCCAAAACGAAACAGAGGCATTTTCTGGCAGCTCAGTTCTCTTTTTGAAAAATGCTCAGATCCGTTGATCTTCAAAATTCCTGAACTGAAGTACATGCTATTTTACATCATTATGAAGGGAATTGAAAGACCTTTAAAGCGATGTATCATTCGACCCTCCTTCCCATTTACGATTTTAGAGGTGGTGTCATCCCCGCCTAGGGGGCTGCACGTGTAAACGTGATTTTATGCCAATTTTGTGTCCCCCTCGAAAACAAAATCGACGGGTCTGAGCGTTTTTCAAAAAGAGAACTGAGCTGCCAGAAAATGCCTCTGTTTCGTTTTGGATGCGCCACCCTGTATATTTTGAAAAGTCAAGTCATTATGTGGTTTAAACCAATTGGACTAGTTTGTAAGTTCGTTTCTTTAATATTTTTGCATTTATTAATTTGTAAAAAATTCTTCTCAGGTAGAAACAAATATGTAAACAAAATTTGGAAGATGGGTGCTATCCCGAAACGATCGTAATAATAAATTTCTATGATTGCATAGTATTTTAAATTATGGTTTTATTATCTTGACGAATTCCCAGGAAATATTTTATACATTGTTATGCCATGATCAGTAAGTTGGAAATATTGTTTAGAAAATCAGATAGTAAAATTTTATAATTGCCTCAAATAACATTCTTTATCACAGAAAGGGTAGAAGCAAATACTTAACATGTTATTTGGAATCAGAATGAAGCACTGAATACAATAACTGAGAAAAATTGTAAGTTTGCTTCACCACTGATATTTTCTTAATGCCTTGTATACATTCTGGTAGCTTAATAGAAAAGGTTAATTGATTGACTTTACATTTTAGTTTTTTCGATAAACTTAAACCTACCTGTATATCCAATTAAACTTACGTTAAAATAATCTTCAGAAACAAACAATGTTGCCCTATACCATATTTCTCTTTACATTTTTTGGCATGGGGAAGTATTTTTTATTAGGCGCTATATGCTGCATTCGTACATAATACTTCTTCCGTTTACCTGCTGAGATGTACTTTCTGTGTCCATTTTACCAGTCTACTTTTCAACTTCAATAACAATGTCTATTTAACACAATATCATAAATGACAAATTCACTATTCTAAATGTATGAAATGCATTATTCGAAAGCATGGAAATTGTATACAGATGCTAAAGCACACTTCTGTATTTAGTTATGCACGTGCATATATATAAAAAATTACACAATGTAGTAACATTTTTTATTACTGTGCCTATTGACATACAGTACAGTAATTTTTTAAAATTTTTTTGGTATATTCACTATTTTAACTTGCTAAAAATACTATTTTGATTATTAAATTTTGCTACATTATGTGTTTAAATTTGTTCATTCTGAAGGGACATTATTATACAGGGTTAACTATGACTAAGTACATAAATTTTAACCACGTGCTCATGGAGCCCTAAAAGACAATAAAAACGTTATTCCAGAATTTTACCTCGATATTTAAAAAATGGGGCAAAACCCTTTTTCCCTACGGAAAGTCGGCGCCTATGATGAGTATAGACTGAGATGGCTTATGGCTTAGACACATAGTTGGCATTACATCTGTCAACAACTACCATGCGGTCGTTTGCAGAATTTCTAAATGCAGAAACAACAAAAATTAACATTCTTATTAGTAATAATACCTGATAGGTAGGTAACAGTTAATCCAGTTAGCTCCAGTATTTTGCATTCATTTTTCATAATTTGGTTACAAACTGGTAAAACTACATTTTCACTCATTACCGATAAACACACTTCCCGTAGGTACAGTTGTTAGATACAATGCCTATGTATTATAACAAAATCGAAGAAAGGGGTGGTAGGTAGGTTCTAATAGATAACAGAAAACGTTTAACATCCGCGGTAGTCTTGTCCCATAACCTAGAAAAACAAACCGGCGAACTGTATTATGGGAAAATATCTGTACCCGACATATATTCCTTTATTTATTAACTATAAAACGTTTTAAATTAAAATAAGGCACTAAAAACTGAAGAATAACACAAAACTACAATGTAAACACATGACAGCGAACCGACCCGACCTGACCGACTGCCGACTGTGGCCGACTGTTGCATGACGGTAGCTTGCTGGTTGCATACTCTGATTCTCGCATTGGCGGCGTTAAGTAAGGATTTAATATAAAATCGAAATAAATTTTTTTCGCTTTATAAATAATTTTGGAAATTTTTTGAAAGGAAATTCTGTAAATTCTTATTTTTTTCTATCTCCTCTTAAAATATTTGTACTTAGTCATAGTTAACCTTGTATTATCAAAAGAAATAAATTTGAATTAATTTATCTACACTACATAATATTTTCAATTTTGATATGGAAGTATGCGGTATGATATCCTAAAACGTTCAGATAAAATGCTAATTTTAACGGTATTAACGGTTAACGGTTTAACGGTCTAACGGTATACAAAATGTATACCGTTAGATATACTTCAGACATAATTTTAATTATTTTGCCAACACGTGATAAGAATGATTATTTCTTGCAATTATGTCTCACCATCTATAATATTACCATTACACACCCAATGATATTGGTTCAAAAATTGTAATATTAATGCTATGGGGACTTAAAAGATAGTAGTAAATACTTAAGGCTAACGGTGAAACACGTGATCAAGTTTTGTTAAAACCAGATATATCGCTGCGCAGAGTAAGACTATGTTGACGTGTTGTGACAAAACGCTGAAATATGTGCTGCCTAGAGGCTAATGCATTTGGGATGGAGACAAAACGAAAGATACACTGAAATAAAGGTATCACAACTCTATTAGTGGAGTAAAATCGGTTCTCAATTATGCCGTTTTTTTTAATAAAGATATAACTAAATTAAACATTTACCATCTTTTAGAGGGACAATTTCGACATCTGAAATGGACTTTTACAACTTTTTTCAGTAGGGTCTAACTTTATAAATTCAAATTGTCGGTGCTTCGGACGTTATTTGTCAATTATGTTTTACGAAACATATATCGCGTTTGCAAATCAACGATTCAAGTTATGTTCATAATTTTTTCACAACATGTATAAAAAGCTACAGCGCTTCTAATAGTACATACCAATTTTTAATAACTTAAAGCCTTTTCGAAAAAAATTGTTCCAAAGTCAATGCCAGTAAATTTGTGCATTAAAAACTTTACTATACGGAGAGCTACATTAATTATTGAAAATAGAACTATAGTTATATGGAGACAAATGTAGTCGATAGTATGAAAAATTTTTTTAAAAAAAGTTTACTTCGCTACGTGTTACGGTTTTCAAGAAATTGAATTTTACATATGCTCGTGTTTCGTGTGTAAGCTAAGTTTACTTGCGGTGCAGTATACGTTTTCAGGATAGGACAATGCATTCATTCGGAAAGTCAGAAATATTTATATTTTCCATAATTTTTATGTCGAATAAAATTAAATTTTAGTTTTTTTGCTCGTATTTTTTTAATAAAGAAAACTTATCGTAGATCATAGAAAATACATAAGAGATATTAACATAAATGTATATTTATTTATGTCCAAAATGTAAAATATAAAGACTATGTATGGATTATTGAAGAGAAATATGAGAAATTAAAGTGTAAATAGGCCAATTAGATTGGATCAAATATTGAAAACATATCCACTAATTGCGATGCTTATTTTTTTGTTTGTTCCTTTAATACTAAAATATAAATACTTTCACTTGACATAGGGCTCAACTTAAATCAGAAAATATGGAATAAAGAGATAATTTCATTTATAGAATAAAATGCTTTTGACACATTTTTTCTTTCTATGTGTATTTCTACTAAGTTTGGGTTTGCAACAAATAGTATATTATTATTAACTGAAGTGCTGAGAAGCAAACCATCGATGCCATGTAAAAAAATACTATGCGACAAAAATAAAATTAGATAAACAAAACCATATTTCAATAACATTTTTATATATTCCATAAATCTCAACTACTCATTTGCATTCCCCATTTTTTTAATATTTATTAAAAATATTAATTATATTTTAATGAATACGTCTATTTAGCAATGTCTTAGCTGGTGTCTATTATTCAGTAGGCAGACACAGAATATTAAAAATAATCTATATTTCTGTATTTGAAAAACATTATATTTTTAGTTTCAAGTAACAAATTCGTAATTATAATAAAGCTATTAAACTACAATACGTAATCATTTCTCTTAAGTCTTTTATAAAATCTGTCCTTTTATTTTAGTTTTTCGGTTTTCGTTCGGTAACTATATATATATATATATATATATATATATATATATATATATATATATATATATATATATATATATATATATATATATAGTAAAATATGTTATTCTATTTTTTATATACTACAAATATTATTTTACATCGAGTGAAAAATTTTAAATAAAAAAAAATTTACATTACTCAACATTTTAAAAAACAGCATTGATGTAAAATAATATTTGTAGTCTATTAAAAAAAAGCCGCCTATTTTTATCATTTTCCGTTGAGCAGTTATTGAGCGAAAACGTGGCGAAAACTATATTCCGTATGATAGAGCATTTACCGTTAGCCTGAATCACTTCTCTTAGTGTTGGACATTTAGAATCTAATGTGATCGTCTTTTTTATCAATGCCACCGCAAGGGGGCAGCATTTTATTGCTAAGAAATATTTTTTTAGTTTTCGCTCAGTAGCTCCTCAGGGGATAAAGATAAAAATATGCGGTTTTTTTAATAGACTACAAATATTAATTTACATCAACGCTGTGTTTTGAAATTTCGGAAAAGAGCAAAATTCATTTAAAAAAAATAAATTAAAAAAAACCGCATATTTTTATCTTTATCTCTTGAGGAGTTATTGAGCGAAAACTTTATATCGCCTTATAGAGCGCTCACCGTAAGCCTTAAGGAAATCTTTCGTCCTTTACCTTATGTAAGTGACAAAATTTGGGACAAACCATGCGTTACTTGCAAGTGCAACAAAGAGCAACTTTTTATCAAATAACTTTGAATAAATCTGGTTGATGCTCTTATGTTTCTGTTTTTCTAAATTCTTTCAATTATTACTATTATTATATATATATTATATACATATTATTATATACATATTATTATTAAATATGCCTCTCATTCAAAATTATGTACTTACATCTCTTTACATTATTCATAAATATTACATCGTGATTTGATGATTATTGGTCTAAAGTAAAATCCTCTAATGTAATCCTTATTTGCATTAAAAATACGTTATAAATTTTGATGTTTTGATGTCGTATCACCATGCCATATCCCGTAATCAAATACATATAAAATATATATGCATAGAAATTAATTCAAATTTCCAGTATAAATTAATGATTTGCACAAAGCCTGTAAATAAGAACTTTGAACTTGTCCAGTCAGTTTGCCGATGTCAATTCTGTTTACTATAATGTGATTTATTACCTATACGTTGGAAAATAGTAAAAAATTGGTTCGGTTGAGATCAACTAAAAAAACTTTAAATGAAAAAAGCTTTGAATTTTGTTTACTTTTTTTGCTATTGTTCGAACCAAGCTGTTATCTAGAAAATATAAATGTTTACAGAGATTTGTTTTTATACAAAGTTATAGATTTGTGAAATGACTTATAGATAGATAAATATGCTTTAAGATCAAATCATGCAGTATCATCTAAGATATATGATGGATTTATGCCATTAATTATCCTTAAAGTTTCATATGTTCGAAAGTTAAGAGAATCTTAACAGAAAATGAACAGTTTTATACAGGGTGTCCGGAAAGTAATGGGATAATAATAATAATAATAATAATAATAATAATTTTATTTTGCTCCTCATTTGACATTATAACAGAAATGTATAGCTAGTCAATACAGTACAATAGAGTACAAAAACAAAATCTATATATATATATATATATATATATATATATATATATATATATATATATATATATATATATATATATATATATATATATATATATATATATATATATATACAGTACAATAGAGTACAAAAACAAAATCTATATATATATATATATATACGACGTAGAGATCACATTTCTCATAAATTAGACCTGAAATGGTTAAATATGAATAATCGTCTGAGATTGCAAACTTTGTGCCTATACCATCAAATAATTTGTACAAAAACTCCCTCGTATTTGTATAATAAAATTTGGTTTCGAACTGATGTCCAGAATGAAGCATTTTATAACACCACCTTTACATAAAACTAGTTTCTACGAACGATCTTTTACCTACAATGTTTCAAAACTTTACAATGCGCTGCCAGGTGACTTTAAAACAATGTCTTTAAGAAATTTTAAAACCAGTTTCAAAATATTTATTTAGTAATCAGTGACCAACAATATTTTGCTAGATTTAAGATTCCATAAATTGCTGCCAATTTTTGTTTTTTTCTCTTTTGTCGACTACTACTTTTGTATTATTTGTTAGTAAATAGATACCTATATTAGGCTAAACTTTATCGTAAAATGTATTTGATATACTACTAAGTGCATTATACCGAGAGATGGAGCTTGTTCTATCTGCTTGAGCACAGGCTAGTGGTTTTCCTATCTCTTTCTATAACAATAGTACTAATTATGTTCGTTTACTCTGTATCTCTAAATGGAAAATAAATGTACTATTACACACACACATACATGTCAGAGAAAAATTCTTGGAGAGTATAGAAACACTTACGTATCAAGAACTTTTTAAGAATGGATTTAAAGTCATGCAAGTTTTCACTTGACTTTATATCACTAGGGAGTTCATTAAAAATTTTCAAGCCAATATGGTCAGGTGACTTGGAAGCAACTGATAATTTTACAAATGGTAAACGAAACTGATGTTTAGTTCTAATATTTATAGAATGAATATCTCGATTAAGCATGAATTTATTTTTATTTTTATAAATATATACACATAACTCTAAAATATACAATGATATCATAGTTAAAATTTTGAACTCAACAAAAAGACCCCTACAAGTATGAGTGCGTGAGAGACCAGCTAAAGTTCTTAAAATGTTCTTTTGGGCCTTAAATACTGTTTGAGACAGAGTGGAATCTCCCCACAAACAAATGCCATGACGAATACGAGAATCTACCCGAGCATAATACAGGCTTAATGCTTGTTCCCTGGTTAAGACATAATTAATATTTTTAAATAAAAAATTCATTGAATTCAAAAATGAAACGAGGTTCTCACAATGTGGCCTCTAAGTCAAGTGCTCATCTAACATAATACCCAAAAATTTGTCTGGTTCTGAGGTACTTTTAACTATAGAATTATTAACTTCTACACATACAGGTCCACACATTATTTGGCGATTTAGAAAGCGCATAATTTTTCTTTTGCTACTATTTAAATATAAATGATTTTGTTTAAACCAATCACATAAGGACAGCATAATTTCGTCGCATTTATTTTGTAAATCAATATCAAATTTGTGTGATATAACCAGAGAAAGATCGTCTGCATATAATTAAAAACAAGCATTATCCAGTATAGTCTCAACATCATTAATATATAATATAAACAAAACAGGATCCAACACCGATCCCTGTGGCACTCCTGATCCAACTGCACTTAACTTAGATGTAACATATGCCGCATATCATAGAGGGCGCTCTTGGTAGTTTTTTTTGCAATTATTTTTTATCGTTTCTTTTTTGTTGGTCGTAATCTGATACATTTGACTGAAAATTATGATGGAGAAATTAATTTTGCGTAGAAAAACTATACTAGTTCAATGTTGATAAAATGCACAGTTTTCGGTAAAAACGCATTTGAAAAGTTCCGCACATTAAAATAGCAATAAAATTTCTAATTCGATCAAGTTACCACTTGTCAAACTGACGTTAATACGCTTAAATTAGATAAAATTTGATCAAAAGCCTGCCAGATTGATATTAATTATTGCACTGAGTTAGTAATTATCGTTGTGTAGTTGTGTAAAGTGTAAACGTAATGTGTAAATAATTTCAAATTATTAGTATTATTTTGTCAAATTTTTAAAAGATACCTCGACATAAACAGTTTTCCAACACAGAACGGCAGATATGATTACTGTTTACTGTCAAAATCAATTTAATGCAGGAGCTGCAGAAAGAAAGTACAGTTTCATGGATAGCTTTTCTACGCAAAATTAATTTCTTCATCATGATTTTCCGTCAAGCGTATCAGAATAGGACTAACAAAAAAGATACGATAAAAATGAGTTACAAAAAAACTGCCAAGAGCGCCCCCTACGATATACAGCATTACTGACTCCTTTGCAATACTTGTACTTATTCAAAACATAACTGTACCAAATTTCAACATGACTGGACGTTTCGTTTCTTAATTATGCCCATAACAAGAAAACAATTTTTTTTAAGCCCTGTAACTTCTAAATGAAGCACTTTTGGACTAAGCTAAATTTGTCTAAATCGGTTCTATTTGATCACAGGAGCTATGTTCAAGCTGGGTCCCATTACTTTCCGGACACCCTGTATAAATGTATGCATTAAATTAAATTGGATCCAATTCTGTTTACAATTTGCTTTCATAAATCTGCTTTACACAAAAGCTACTAGAAACCTGTTCATCTTAAAGTGTTTTGCAAACTTTCAAGTTTATAAATAGATTTCCTGGGTTAGACGGTAAATGCAGCTCAGTACTCCAGTAACTATATTAATGATAGTGGAACTTTCCACATTGCTTATACCCTTAGAGTATGAAGGTTCAAATATTTCAACAAAGTTTCCGTTTCAGTATAATGAATTGAAAATGTTCAAATCGCCATATCATAACGTTACTATTCCAACTTTTTTTACTTGGAAATACTGAGTATTCCGTTATCCCAATTAATAAAAGAAATGGAAGATGTTCAACGTGAACACTTAATCATTGTGACATAAATAGTAGCGCGAAATTACAGGTAGCTTTAATCTGATTTCATAACTCAAAACTAAACATATAACAGCCGCTGCCATTCTGCTTAACAAATGAAATCATGCCAAGTACTTTAAATCTTTCAAGGGATGATTAATTGTGCTCGAGAAGCGTTGAAAATGTTAGTAAAATATGCAGGCGCGATTCCCATGCAACTAAAATTTAACTGTTTAATTTCGCATCACATTTCATTAAGCTAAATACATATACAGCTTAACCAATGTGTCTTTCACAAAATTTGATCACACACAGCAAAAAGTGAATGAAGGAGGTAAACAGTCAAGTTATTCACTCAACCTAAGAGTATCAGTGATTAAAACTACTCCAGTTATAATTAAAGTTGAAAACGAGAATCTAGCATTTCTCTTTAAGAGGGTTTTGTTAAGTACAGTGTTGATCTTTTTAAGAAGGATGAAATCTAAGCTTAAGAATACGCACTTGTTTTTTCTTTTTTTGCTTTCAGTAACTGACAAATATTGCAAAGTGAGTTGATGCAGTGTTTAGGTTGTGATAATTGTGGTAGTTGCTGGCTAGAAGTCGTTGTGCGTTTATTTGTACTGTAAATGTTACAATATTTTCAACATCATTGGTAAATAGTTACAATTAATTAGTTGTTACGTGTAAGTAAAAGTTCTATATTAAATCATGTATTGGAGGTTATCGGAGCGAGCGTGCGACGTAGGTTTGCTGTGTAGTACTATTCATTTTTACGATTTAGTCACGTAAGAATACGCATCCAAAGAGTACGCATATGTACCTTTTGGCACCATGCGTAAGGTGTGGCAACAAAATTTCGGTAATTTAGTTATAAATGGCAACACTGCATCGTTCGTCAACATTTTTAGAGGGGGGGGCCTTCCTATTGGTTTCAGTCCAAGGTTGAAGTCGATAGGACGTTTGGTTTGTGTTTTATGTGTATTTTTTGGAAGTAACTTTTTTTGTGGCGTCGTGAAAATGAGTGACTCAAATTACAAGCAACGTGTTGTGATTCAATTTTTAGTGAAGTCTGGCGAAAAACCCTCGGAATCCTTCGAAAATTGCAGGTGGTGTATGGAGACGAGTGCATGTCGAAAATACGCGTGTTTGAATGGGCTAAACGGTTCAAGGAGGAGCGTGAATCGGTAGAAGACGATCCACGTGAAGGAGCTCCCGTCACCTCTCGGACTGACGCGAATGTTGACCGTTTGCGTGCACTGATCACGTCTGGCCGGCGTCTAAGCATTCGTACGTTGTCTGACGAGTTAAACATCAACAAAGAAACCATTCGCAAGATGTTGCATGAAAATTTGAATATGCGAAAGATTTGTGCAAAGATGGTGTCAAAAGTTCTCACCCGTGAACAGAAAGACATGCGAAAATCGATCTGCAAGGATTTATTGTCCCGCATTCAGAGCGACGGTAGAGACTGGATGAGTCGAGTAGTCATTGGAGATGAGACCTGGATATTTGAGTATGACCTCGAAACCCGTAAACAACGTCAGCAGTGGGTGGAAAAGGGTGGAGAGTGGTCAACGAAAGTGAGGATGTCCAAGTCGCGACTGAATTCAATGTTGATCGTTTTTTTTTTCGATATCCACGGCATCATTTATCGTGAATATGTTTCTGCCGGCCAGAGAGTGACTGGACAGTTCTATGTTGGTGTCCTGGAACGGCTGCGGGCCCGCGTTTTCCGTGTACGACCCGAACTCACCGAGAACGGCTGGATCTTGCACCACGACAACGGGCCAGACCATTCCTCGTTCATTATGCAAGAGCTTTTGACAAAAAAGGCATTCCAACGTTACCGTATCCACCCTATAGCCCCGATTCCCCCGATAAAGTATCACCTCAAGGGAACTTATCATGACGGCGTACAGAAGGTCAAAGATGGTGTAACCGTGGTGCTGAACGGGTTAACTGCGGAGGATTGCCAAAGGTTCTTCCAATCATGAGAGCAACGTTGGAATCATTGTGTAGAGCTAGAGGGAGACTATTGTGAAGGTCTATAATAAAATTTTCGCGAAATTTAATTTGCTTGTTTTTTCATTGACATATTTCCGGAACTTATTTGCCACTCCTTACTCTTTGGCACTTTTTAATTTGGATTCAATTACAATTCGCAAAATTTACGAACCACTAGATGACGCTGTAAAATTCAAGATGTCGGATATAAAGCTTTAATTTTCTTTGTATTTATTAATTTTTTTTAGGTGAAAGTGTATTTTAGGACTTTAGGATCGTGTGCGATTTCTAAAACAAGGTGTCATTGTTTTTAAGGCAGGGTATATAATTTTGCTTGTGGTAGAACGGGAGCAGCCCCAAGTTGTCAATAACCTGTGTTTGCAGACGTCTGTGTTTAGTTCAGCCACCCCATATATATTAAATGGAGAAAATTGGCAGTGTAATATGTAATCTAGATTTAAAAACATCCTTAAATAATTCACAACATAACTTTGTTATAATTACCTGCAAAAAATCCTCTATAAGAAAATGTTTGCTACATACTTTCATGTGGTTTATTATCGGTTTTCCGACTCTCAAATTAATTTTCCACTGCTTACAGAGTTTCGGGTCCACGGGAAATTTATGCAAGGAAATATCAAAAGTAGGTACAATAAGAAGAACATTGGGGAACATAACGGATTATCCCAGACTTCTACTATTCTTGCGTATGTTTTGAATTTTTGTACGCTTTTTATAACTAAATATCATACGATCTCAATAAAGTTTGCCAAATTTCTAAAAAATACATCAAATTTTCACTACACCTACACTTATAAAACCGATTTGTTCCCTTCACACCCGATTTATTACGGACCGTCTTATGCAGATTCTGTACTTCATACTACTTCATTGAATAAAAAATTGTACTATTTTCAAACTGTTCTGGTACTATTTCTACAGAAAAAATGATGGAAAAATATTAAAAAAACACACAAAACTTCACATTCAGCAGTTCCAAAATCTGTCAACAGATGTCAGCCACTTTGAGATTTTCATTAATAGGAAAATATAAAAAAAGAGTGAAAGACAACTAAAATTTGCTGAAGATCTATTGTGTCACGTCATTATTATCAGTTTCGTAGTAGTTAATTGCTGCATACTTTTAAAACCACTAATAAATGTGGCTGATTTGAAATTAAAAATTAAGTGCGCTTCTACCTAGATTAAGTAACAGATTGTTATTGATTTAAGTTCAGACTTCCGCCCATTCGTTTTAACTTTGAAATTAAAAAATTTCAATTCCTGCTTTTCTGATGAGTACTAATAAATCTGCCTTCCAAGAAATATTCTTCATTACTCTTTTAAAAGAGATGACAGAAATTTATTACAAATACGAGGTTTGATAAAAAAGTTCCAAGTATGATTTTTTAAAAATTTGTACAGAATGGTTATAGGGCTACAAAAATGTCACTACATTTTTAAATTGGCTTCTATTATACTATTTAGAATAAACGAAATCAGAATATTTGATTCGAAGTGTTCTGATGAATACTTTGGCACATACATTTTTTTAACATGTGCATGTTGCTCATTTCTTACACACTGATATTCAGTATACATGTATGAAATAATGTTTTGAAAGACTTTCTCTATGCATATTTTTCAATTATTGTAGTTGTAAAGGTAAGTATACAGTGTGTCCACGCATGGAGTTGACAAGAGGAGAAAGTCTTTTGGTTTTGAATTTATCGAAAAATGTCACTCTTTATAAAAAGTTCTGCTTCTCGAACAGATGAGATTCCCAGTCTTAGATCAGATATACAGGCTACTCATAAATTAAAAAAACCACGAAAAATTCAAAAGAGAAATACCATTATTTATTGTTTTACACAAAATTTCTCTAAAACAAATCAGTTTATAACCTCAAATACAGTCCTATTACAAATTTTAAAATCAAAATTTCAATTTCGACTTTTACTTTACATAACTACCTCCCACTTCAACACATTTTTCCTCTAACTTGATAAATTTTTCGTACACTTTACGAATAGTTTGTGGCTCATTCAACTCATTTATTGCTTTCCGTATGTGCTTTTAATACTTCTCTATCATGTGGCAGATCATTTGAATAAACCTTTTGTTTTAGGGCACCCCAAAGAAAAAAGTCTTAAGATGTAAGGTCAGGTGATAATGAATTGGGCCAAATCTTCCTATCCACCTTTCACCAAATGATCTGCTAACCATTGTCTGAACAAGGCTGTAGAATGAGTAGGACAGCGGTGCTGTTGCCAAACAGGTTATTGCGTACTTCTGGATCTTAATGTATTTAAAAATAGCAAAACAAATGTTTCCAAAATGTGCAAATACACATGCTGATTTAAATTTTCCTCTATAACATAAGGTCCAACTATACAATAAAAAAAAATTCCACACCATACATTAACGTTTTTGTATCGTGGACTTCTTCTTTTAATTACATAGTCAGGGTTATCGAAAGCCCAGTGACGACTGTTTTGGCTAGAGATGTACCCATTTGTGCAAAATGTTGATTTGTCGGTAAAATAAATAAATCTATGAAATGTTCTGTTTTCAAAGTAATTTGCGCCTACCCATAAACAAAATTCTAAACGTCTTTCTTCATCTCCAGGTTTAAGTGTATGCAGAAGCCTTGGCTTGAAAGCATGAAGTTTTATATCTTTAAAACCTTTTTGTAATAAACTTTTGCTTACATGCAATCTCTGTGCACGCTTTCTCAAAGATAATGCTAATAATGTTGCTGCATCATTTTCTTCATATGCTTTTTTCTTTTTCTTTACGTCAATTACTGAACCAGTTTCAGTGAATTTTTTAATTAATTTTCGCAATCCTTTCTTCGTATTGGTAAATTTTTCATGGAAAAGTTCAATTGCAAATTGATAAGATACATTTCCTATTCCGTAGGATTTTATTAAATACACACGTTTTTCTTTAGTTAACAGTTTTTAGAATACCACCACAAAATCAAAATACTGACAGTTCTAAGATGTCTTGAAAAAAAAACAATAAAAACACTATTGTAAAAAGTCAACGCTACAAAATGTTGTATGGCGTGGAATTTTTTTTGATCGTATAATTGAACCTTATTTTATAGAGCAAAATTTAAATTAACATGAGTATTTGCACATTTTCTTTACTATTTTTAAATATTTTAACCAGAAGTAAGCAATAAGCTGTTTTGGCAACAGGACGACTGTCCTGTTCATTATGCAGCCTTGCTCAGACAATGGCTAGCAGATCATTTTGGTAAAAGGTGGAGAGGAAAATTTGGCCTAATCCTGACCTCACACCCCTTGATTTTTCCTTTGGTGTGTCATAAAACAGAAGATTTATTAAAATGATGCACATGATAGGGAAATATTAAAAGAGCACATACACGAAGGAATACATGAATTGAATGAGCCGCAAACTATTCGTAAAATGTATGAAAAATTTATTAAGTTAGCGGGATAATGTCTCGAAGTGGGAGGTAGCTATGTAGAGTAAAACTTTGTGTTTTTTAATTTATGATCACCCTGTATATCTGATCTAAGATGTTTCTATGGCAGTCTCATTTATTCGAGAAGCAGAACTTTTTATAAAGAGTGACATTTTTCGATAAAGTCAAAAACAAAAGACTTTCGCCTCTTGTCAACTCCATCCGTGGACACACTGTATATAAGAAAATTTAAATTATTGGGTAAATTGAAAATATTTTATAATTCTAACTTAAAAATTAAAATGTATAACAACAATAATTCTAGGTTGTAATAGGATATCTTAGGTATAATTATTCAGTATATTTAAATATGTTCATTTTCATCAGTGGCGTAGAAACCCTGAGCCACTCTTTTATTTACCATAAAAACAGTACGCCACTGTCTTAATTAATAGTAATTAGAAGTAACCGTAATATTCTTTAAGTTTTGATTATTTGAAACAAATAAATAATTATTCTTTGCAATTTTCTTTAAAATGCATTTTATTCAAGTAAAAATATTTATTCATTTCGTTGTTTGTACATATTTGCATCAAAAGCTGCAGGAAACTTTAAAATCTACTCTTAAAATTTTACACATCGCCATAATTTATCATTTTCAATAACTTTTTCAAGTAACATTTTGCTGTATTTTCAACGGAAAAGGCGCTTTACCCGATACAAAAAACAATTTTTCCTCGGTGTATTGAATATTTCAAATAGGATTATTTCGGAAACGATTACTCCTAACGATTTCAACAAGGTAGGTATACCTTTTTCACATAAAGAAGGTAGAAAAATCGATTGTTTTAATAGTTTTGTAGTTATTAAAAGACGCATGATGTGCTATAAGTACCCTCTAGTAACAGCGGTAAAATTAGAAACAGATTTTAATTTCTCGCCCCCAAAAATCAACGATCTCCAAAATGTATCCAAATATTTGAATTTTTTTAAAAAATATATCGAAAACAAAATTTTTACTATAACACCTTGTATCTTTTAGCCATAATTTTTGACTTGACTAAAGTAGTTCAAAGTAATCAAAATTTAAAGTATCTTAAGATTTTTATAATTAAGACAGTGGCGTACCATTGTTATTTTAAATAAAAGAAGCCACTCGTGATAACGGGATTATTTGAACTTACTGAATTAGATCAAAGATATCATTACAACCTAGAACTATTACTGTTTTATTACGAAAGTTTTTCAAAAAAAAAAATATAAAAATTTCGAAATCTTTGACACCCTGTATCTCGGAAACGGAGATCTTTTAGATATAGGTATATTTGGGTAAATCTCATTTATTTTGACTATACAATCATCCCTTCAAGGATGCCAGTAATACCCGAGTCACCGATATCACTTGTGAGGTTATGTTTAAAATAGCCATGCAATTTCAGAACCTTGTAAATCTCATAGTATAACGTGTCTATAAAATTTAATAATCACTCGACGCAATTTAGCAGGTCGAATTCGATCTCGGAACCAACAACCTTTCCATTATTGGCGATTTTATCTGTGAGACCTTATTTACCGGTAACGATGCCAACTAATCCGGATTCGTCCTCCTGATGCTCTTTGAGAGTCCATATAATTTCAATAAATCGCAGAAAACACTTTTGAGGACCCAAGGGCCCTAATGCGCCACATTCTCAGCGAGGAGGTCAACTCTGATGTAATTTCCAAAGCTCTCAGAGAAATCGATATATTTGATCAAATCTCAAGGCTGAGAGCCGCAAAAAACTGAAATATTGGTTCATATTACTGCAGTGTTTTGATGGGAATGTAATTTGCCTTTCTCAATATCAAATATAATTAACTTCTCAGTCCTATATTATTCGAAAAAAAAAAATATTATCTCGGAATTACTTTAACTTGGAACCAAATTTGATACATGATTTAGGTTTATTATTGGTCTTCTCTGACTATGTTCAAGTAAAAGTTGTTTTTTAAAAAATGCATTAATTAAAACAAGATTTTAATAATGTTTATTAGAAAAAATGAAAAAATCAGTAAGTTTTGTCTTTAAAGTTTGGCATTAAGTAATACAACTATTTTATTTCTGCTACTGTTGAAAAAGGCTGGAAAATTTACATTCAGAGAGCAAGTTGACATGCTACTTGTGCTAGGTTTGTGTGAAGGAAATTGTAGAAGAACTGTGGAAGAAAGAGCATCATAGTAGATTTCCAAATATAATGATTCCCCATAGAGAAACATTTTCTATTGATTAAAGACGGATTCGAGAGACAGAGTAATACGGATACAAAATGAAGAAAATATTGCAAGATATTTTCTTCATTTTGAGAAGAGATAGCAGATGAATCACAAATAAGTACTAAATGATTATCACGGTAAGTTGGGTTATAAAGAACTTCTGTACACCGAATCATTATAAATATTCACAACTTTCATGAATATTCCGATGTAAATCTCTATGCAATAACTCCTAGACATCAATACGAGTTTAAGATAGATGTGGGTCGGTATTATTGACCGTTATTTGATGGAACCAGCTATTTTGACAAATTAAACGGCGAAAGTTATTTAGAATTTCTGCAAAATACTCTAGCTGATTTAATGCTGCCTAAATGTTACGGACGAAGAAATAATTGTCCTCAAAATTGACCACCACGATCGCCAGACCTTAATAAATGTGATTATTTTCTTTAGGAACATTGAATCCTGAGAAAATTTGTGGAATCGTATTACGAATAAATGTAATCATAAATGCAATCATAATTTACTAGACAGGGTAAATTTAAATTTTCGGCAATTAGTAAATTTATGTTGTAGAGAAAATGGTGTCCATTTTGAACAATTTCTTTAGTTTTAATTTTATTTTATTTTGTAATTTTATTACTAACTGTCAAATTTTAAAGGTAAAGTCTACTACTGATTTTTCTAATAATAATAATAATAATAATAATAATAATAATAATAATAATAATAATAATAATAAAAGGTCTTTATTAGTGTTTACAAAGAACACACAACATCTGGGCGAAGTCTAGCTTTCGCTACTCTACTTAACCCAGTATAAGGTACAAAAAAATATATAAAAACTAACATAACAAAAACAACTTAATTCTACTATTACAATAATTACAATTCAAATATATTTTATCATTAGCACGTTACTGACAAGATAAGAAAAACTCTTTAATTCTTTTACGGAAACTGTTCACAGATAGAATCTTTAGTTCATCATTAAGGCTATTATAAATTTTAATAGAATTGTAAGTAAAAGATCTTGTAAATACCGCCGTGGAGTACCTAGGAAGAGATAATTTAAAATTATATCTAGTTTGAACGGGGTGTGTCTCATACATAAAAATAAACTTATTTCGAAGATAAGAAGGAGTAGAAGATTGAAACAAACGATACACAAATACAGACATATTTTCAATATTAAGCCAATACAACTCTTTTATTTTAGCTGATACTCTATCAAACCTCTTCAGACCAAACACAAATCTGCAACACGAGTTCTGAATTTTTTGAATTCTATACTTTGTTACACTGTCCAAACCCGGAAAGTAAAGTATGAGACAGTAATTTACAAAAGATAAAACCATTGATTCAGCCAGAGACTTCCTCAATTCAAATATCATAATATTTCTACTCCTGTAGAGGTGTTTAAGAGCCAAATAAGATTTTTTAATTATCAGTGATATATACTCTTGAAATCTAAGTCGGCAATCAAATATAATACCAAGATTTTTTGCAGATTGCTTTAAGGGTATAAATTCATCATCAAGTTTAAACACAAGTTGAGTTTTAAGTAAACGCTCTCTGAATTTAGAACAGAAAACTAAGGCACTTGTTCAAATTTAGTTTTAAATTATGAGCTTTAGAATATTTAGATATTGCCAAAAGATCACTATTCAAGCAAACACTGGCCGCAACAGTATCACTAGGATCAAATGAAAAATACAATTGAGTATCATCTGCAAACGCAAGCATTTGAGATGAACTTATTTTACTAAACATGTCGGATGTGTATATTAAAAAGAGAATAGGACCTAAAACCGACCCCTGCGGCACCCCCGATGTAACACTACCTCTGCCTGACTGCAAACCCTCAAGCACAACTCTCTGCTGCCGCCCTTTGAGATATGATGAAAAGAAATTTAAGTCAAGTTTTTGAAAATGTAACAAGAGTAAAAAAGTATTATAAACTAAATTGTTCGTGGAATATTATCATTCTTTTTAGATTCGATCAATGGAAAAAGTTTGGTATAATTTTATGGGTAATTTAGTGTTTCAGTTTACTTGAAAGAAGACCAATATTGAACCCAAATCATGTACCAAATTTGGTTATTCCAAGTTAAAGTAATCCTTTTTTCAGTGTACAAAACAGTATTTATTATGAATATGTTATTGATTAAAACCACTTTGAAGTCAGTTAAGGCATAGTTATTGAAATTGGGTTTTAACAATAATCATTTATTATGAACAAATTAAAAACAGCACAACTACTGGGCTTGCATTTATCATTTCGTTTTGTTTTATTTCCTAAAATGTTAGGATTTACGTTGGGCGAAATAACAGATTAAGGTCGAATAACTTGCGACGCTGTAATCAGTCGTTATATCGATTTTCACTTACTGATTCTATCGTGACTGTCTAAGCACCTATCATTAGATAAGAATATCACCTAATATACTATGTTGTAGAAGAGAAAACATAACATAAGTTACCCTCGTTATCTAGAATGGGGGTATAAATTTTGTAAATTATTTTTATATTGTCAATTTTATAGAATCTCTGATATTTTCATGTACAAAAACTATTAATAAAACATATATTGTGATAGTGTTCTTCATATGCCCTACATTTAGTTTATAAATATTGTTAAATATGATGTTTCGGATAGCTCAGAATCGACTAAATATACAATCACTTACCTTATTTTCTAGCGCCAGTCCAAAGCATAACACTTTAATATTGAATATAATAAAGAATTCTTTAATTATTTTATGTTACTTCATACACTATTTAAAAAAATATATAAACAAGATAAGCATTATATAATCAATATTATATTAGCTTGAGCTGGGGCGGTTCAGTGAAGAAGTTCTGATTTCAAGATAAGAAACAAATTTATATTACTTTGCTCTCTTTAGCAATGATACCCAATTTTGCATTTTACTATATAAATGACTTTAATAAACAGATAGATTTCAATTTTCTATTATCAACTTAACGTTAACCTACGCAACCTGCTCTAACTGAAATTAATAATTAAAGATTATTATTATCAATACAAATATTAAGTCTTAGGTCTCATAAACCAACCTTTAATACACTAATTAGTCAAATTCTTTGTATTGTTTACCTTCCCAATTTTCTCGGTTTTGATCCTTCTTCTGCGTTCGCTCTTATTTGCTCGCCGTCGTCTACAAACACTTCTACTGCTGCTTCCTGCTATTTTTAAACTTAGCGCTTCCACATCAGCGGAACTGACAGATTTCCTCGCAACAAACTCTCGTAATTGTCAACAAACAGTTTCCATCTGATTTTGGGAGATTATTATTAAAGTGTCACCTTTGTGTATGGTTTTCTCGGTGGTGTCCCTCCAGTTATAGGTGAAATAGTGGTTATACCACCTAATTTGCTTATTCCTGGGCCCTGGGATATTAGATTTTGCAGGAACAATTTTGATTTGGCTTGAGGGCTTACACATTAGATTTTACGATATCTTTAATTTTTATATTTTGATATCTACCTATTTATTAACTTATTAAATTTTACAATTAAATGCTTATTATTTTGTCCATGTAATGTATTGTATTATTTTATAATATTATTTTCATGCTAAATCCGTTTATTCAGCTTCCTCAATTTTATTTTCCTTCATGACAACTGTCAGTTTGATGCATTCAAAAATTATTCTAGCGTACATTGATTTTATATTTTAGTAGGTATTCTAAATATACTAAACATTTTTAAATTCTTCCCTTTTTATGCAATGACTGAACCTTTTATTGTTTATATTTGTTCTTATTAATTTACAATTACTTAGGTATACAATCACTACTTGAATCCATACATACACATAAAAGGAAAAATAACACAGTTAGTGATAAAACGCGTTTGACAGTTAGTAATAAAACTATAAAGTAAATAAAAATAAAAAAATAAAATTTTTGAAAATGGGCATCATTCCCTTTGAAACATAAATTTACTCTTTGCCGAAAATTTAAATTTACTCTGTCGGGATTCAATTTTCCAGCCGCTTTAAACAAGAAACAGTAGCAGAAATAAAAGCCTATTACTGATTTGATCATTTCTACTAATAAACACTAATAAAATATTGTTTTAATTAATGCATTTTTTTGAAAACCTTAAATATTATCAATCTTTTTAAAATTGATCAATGAAAAAAAAGTTTCATATAATTTTAAGGGTGACTCACCCTCAGTGAACAGCTTGTAATGTTTCAATTTATTATTTCAATTAATATCATAAATATCCATAATATTTGTCAAACACGCAGTATAATTAATATGGTAAATATTATGTAAATATAAATAATTCTAATTTTATAAAATTATAATAAATAATTTTTTTTTTAGGAAAATAGGAAGTTAAAAAGTCAGCTGACTTACCAACTAATAAAGATTTCATTCAGCAGGAAGTTGAAGTCTGAATAATTGTTCGGCATTAATTGAAATATTTTAGGGTACCATCTTTGAGAAATATGTACGAAAAGCTCCGCTCAGATGGAAATCTAAATGGCTATCTTGTCGTAATGAGGATTTTATCTCAACCGAAGTTGCTGAGAGGAACTTAGGAAGACCCAACAAATTCAAAAGACTGGGGAATTCCTTTCATCATAATTTCGGCTAATTGTTTAACTTTTTTGCCTCGGGAGGTTACAAATCAATGAGGAACTTCTCAAAGGTTTTCTATTAGCTCATTTTAAAGTTAAGAAATTAGTTTTAAAGATATAGTGTTGCCCATAAAATACATATATCATATAGGAGCTGTTTTTATTTTGCAAATCGTTTTTTTGCATAAAAATAATGTCAAATGACATAATACTGCGATTTTTATAAGAATAAATAATTCTTGAACACTTGCTTTGTTCCTCTACTTGGTTATTACATAGGTACAGGGTTTTTCGAAAATAGTTGAAAATGAAACAGTGGATTCCTGAACCGATTTTAGAGGGAGCGTTTCATGTAAAAAATTAATTCTAGCATTCTTTAAAAAGTTACAGTCCCTCAGCTCAAGAATATATCTATTTGGAGGCGCTGATAACAACTAAGTGTGATAAGGAGTAAGAAATTAATAGGAGAATATTAAACAGCAAAGAGAAGTTAGGCAGCAGTCAACCACTTAATGAAAAAAATCAAAAAAATTGTCTAGAGAAGTAAAATTTAGAATATACAGCGCTGTGTGGCAGTGAAACCTGAATTCTCAATAAGAAGTCAAGAAAAAACCTGTTAAGGTGGAAAAGAAATATCTTAAGAAGAATTCTGGGGGAAAAGATGAAGGAGGAAGGCTATGTAAGGAGAAATAATGAGGAAATATTTGCAAACCAGAAATAGACGAAGTTGTAAAAGCCAGAACAGTGCAATCGTTAGTGCAACTTGAATGTATGGAAGATGAAAGGACAGTTAAAGAAATTGTAGAGAAGCGAAGAACAGAAACGAGTGGAGGAAAATAAAGCCAACATCTCGACAATATGATTCTCCAAAGGTTCTAGTAGAATCCTATTATTTTAGATATCAGCCGTTATTACCAATTTACTTGCTACTAATTGCTTTTTATCATTCTTATGATAATTTAACTGGCAATTTGACACTTAAACATAGAAACTTGGTTTCAGTACTTACTATTAAAGGATTGTAACTTAGGCGATGCTAAAATTACTATTTTTTACATGAAACGTTTGCTCTAATTTCATTTTCGAAACACCCTTTATGTTCCTGCAAAATTCGGCAAACCAACTATTAGTCAAAAAAAAATTGACATTGGAATAGAAAATACCAGACAGACATATGGTTTCTTATAAGAATTTTGTATTATTTCTAAATGACGCCTATAAAAAACATAAGAATAAATTCAACTTAATTTCAATTTTCGGAGCGACCGGATTTGCTATAAATCCATTTTAAATTACTTTGCGTCCGATTGCTTTTCGGTTTTCTATAAATTGCGATAGAAAGAATTCAAACGTACTTCAAAAGAACATTGAGAAGCTGTTTCAGAGACCAACTGTTTGGTATAGAAAAGGGCAATCAGTAAGGGAAAACCTGATAAATCGGTTGAACTTGAAGATAAGAGTGAACAGTGGTCGTGTGTTTAACTATTTGCTCACTTCTTGGTCGGATCCAATGCTGGAAGTCCCAGAGGACCACCCGACGAGAGGCGACTAGATCGGCCAAGCTTTTCAGCGTTCGAGGATGCGAGAAAATCAGTGACTAATACCGCTTTTGCTGTTTTCGTGGCTGACAGCTGTTTTTCGTATATTCTGTTTCCGTTCTACCTGTGCTAAAGTATCACGCTAAAGTCACATGAACGAATCTTCTTAGGTACCTATTAATAATAATAATTTATTGGTGTCAATGTACAAAAGTACTAACACAGGTCAATATTTACAGAGTATACAGGGTGATTCTTTAATAATGGGACAGAGCTTAAGGGCATGCTGCTGACCTCAAAATAGAGCGATTAAGCTAAATATGCCTTATCCGAAAACTGAAAAAATAAATCTTTAATATTTTTCGATCGCATCGACCGTATTTTATGGAATTTGGTATAGGGGGTTTCTTGGTACTAGAAATTCGAATATGTCGACGATTTTGGTGTATCTGCTAGAGGGTGCCACCAACGATGGTTTGAACCCCTTTAAATCGCTACGACTGTTTTGTGCTATACTGTATCTCATTCAAAAATTTTCTTTCCTATCTTTTTTAGTTAAAAAAGGTACACCTTATTTATGTCGCTAAAAGCAATGGTTTCTGAGAAAAACGCATCTAGATCGCATGCAATTTATCTAAAAGTATTTAAAGTCAAATTGTTGCGTAAGTAATGGGCCATACTGTAACAGCATAATACTGTGATCAAAATAAGTCGATTTACTTTAGATTCTCCTAAAAAAATCCAAAAATCCACCAAAATCAATAATAACAAAGATATAGGTTGTCAAAATTGAAGAAATAAATCACATTTTCTTTCTTATCTTTCGATCGCTTGAAGCAAATTTCACGAAATTTCGCTTATTTTGATCACAGTATTATACTGTTACAATATGGCCCATTACTTACGCAACAGTTTGACTACTTTTAGATAAATTGCATGCATCATGAGATTTAGGCGAGTTTTTTCTCAGAAAGCATTGCTTCTAGCGACATAAATAAGGTGTACCTTTTTTAACTAGAAAAGATAGGGAAGAAAATTTTTCCAGTCCAAAATGGGATACAATGTAGCACAAAAAAGTCGTAGCGATTTAAAGAGGTCCAAACCATCGTTGGTGGCGCCTTCTAGCAGATACACCAAAATCGTCGTCATATTCGAATTTCTAGTACCAAGAAACCCCCTATACCAAATTTCATAAAGTGCGGTCGATGTGATCGAAAAATAATAAAGAAAATGTGATTTATTTTTTTCAAATTTGGCACCTTGTAGATCGAAAAGGAAGAACATTTGGATAAGGCATATTTAGCTTAATCGCTCTATTTTGAGGTCAGCAACATGTCCTTAAGCTCTGTCCCATTATTAATGAATCACCTTGTATGTAGAACAAACAGAAATATTATTTATAAATTACAAACATGACAGAGTATACAGAATCAACCAAATGGATCCACTAACATATAACATACATTAGGTATAAATAACATGGAAACTTATGAACATTTATGTCAAAATCCAGATACTCCTTGTAGTGGTAGAATGTCCTTCCCATTAGAAAGTTTTTCAGCTTCTTCCGAAAGATTTGTAGGTTTTGCTCATTTCTAATATGTACTGGTAATTTGTTAAACATATGAGTTGATAAGAAGTTTGGTCCATTTTGACATTTACTTAACCTTAACATATAATATGGTGTGATAATATTGTTTTTATTTCTTGTATTATGGTCATGACGATTTATATATGTTGAATAATTACTTATATTTGATTTAATGTGCGTTAAACACTCTAGAATACTCGTATATATTGAAGGCAATGTTAATATACCATGTTCTATAAATGAGTTTATACGTTTTATTTTTGAAATGTATTTGCAGGAAAACTATTCTTTTTTCATCAAGTTTTTGTTGCTTTTGGTCAAATATGCAAATCACTTTAGTATCGACACTTATATTTAGGTACTTCATATAGATACTACAAGTGAATTTTAAATACTTTATTTGAAATATAGCAGATTACATATGCAATAGCACACTATACAAAGATAAAACCGGCACTTTTATCTTCAATTCTTCCTTTTTCATTCATTTAAAGCCGTTACGGCTCCCTAAACCGGGGGCACTATCTAAATTTCCAATCTCTTCCTTATATATTTAATATAAATGCCATTTACGTTTTGTGTGCCCCCTTAACTTGTTTTATATTGAAAGACTGACCTTTTCATTGCCTTCAGGCCTTTTTTCTGTAACGTTTCATTCGCGATAAAATGAAAACTGATATTTTCTTTGAATTATGTATGATCTAAGGGTCACGTAGATTCAATTTCGTTCGTGCGCATTTTTAAAGAACTTCCGATATACCTAATGAAGGACATTCAGTCGTGACGCTGCTGGTTTTGCTCGATGATATTAGCCATTTTTCGCAAAACGACCCAGTAATCCGATGGAAAATTTTTAAAAATGTCACGTTCGACACTGACAATAAGCCATTAAATGAGAGTTCCAGATTTTATTCATACTTAGATAACTAAATTTTATCTTCTTTCAAGCAGGAGTAGTTAAAATGGAATTACTATTCAATTTATTTATTTTGTTTCGTGACAATTACAAAATTATATAAGAATAGTCAGTAAAAAAAAGTATAAACTACATGAAACAAATGCAACTTAAGCAAAAGCAAAAAATTCACATAGGGAATAAAAGCATTTGGTCACTAAAAACAATTTCAATTTTTTCTAAAATTGATGTAAATGCGTGCTTTGCTTACAGTCAGCAGGTAAATGATTAAATATTTTGGGTTCTAAATAATTTGGTGATTTACGGACAATTGACAGCTTAGAAAATGGTACACGGACGCCATTTTTATGCCTAGTGTTTAGACAATGTATATCCCCATTTAAATAAAACTTATGCCTATTCTTAAAAATAAAAACATAAATTTCAAATATAAACAATGACGTCAAAGTTATGTGATAATTTTTAAAAATGTTTCTACATGTGTGTCTACTGGGTACACCAGTACGCAGAATATGTTTCTCTGCAATAAAAACATTATGTGAAAGGATGGAATCACCCCAGAAACAAACACATTTTTAAAATTTAATAGCATTCATTGATCTATATTCAGGGCGAAGCTTATTGTACAACTTAAGAGCTTGGTATATTACAGACCTCTCAAATCTAGTGGTTCTATGTTCGGGAATACATAGAAGAGCACCATGACGAGTATGGTAGTAATGATATTGGGAATTTATATTTAGTCGGTTAATATTTTCCCTAACGTATATAAGTGACCTAAATATAAAGATACAGGGGAAAGTTAGTAATTTATTCCGAATGAATGTGTCCCTGCAAGTTTCCCTGGGAGCAAGACCATATATTTTTCTGATAATCCATTTTTGAGACACAAAAACTTTATTAGAATACACGGCATTACCCCATAAAACAAAATTGTGTATGAGATGGCTGTAATAAACATCCATCAAGGCACATAGTGGCATAGAATTCCTTATGCGAGAGATAGCAGAGTATTCTCTGCTTAAGGTCTTGGTGAGTTGATATATATGCAGTGACCAATTCAGTCTACTATCTAGGCAGACGCCTAAAAATGTTGTACAATCTGAAGAATACAAAACAGTGTCACGAAATTGAACAGTTAAATTGGAATCATTTCTGAAGTAGATAATACAGGTTTTATCAATATTGATAATCAAGTTGTTCAACGTACACCAGTCAGCAAAACACAAAATACTTTCATCATATCTTGCCGTAAGCTCCTCCCGGGTCCGCGCTGAGACCACCATATATGTATCGTCCGCAAATAGAGTTAGGCAAGTCACGTCTAGATACTGTGGCAGGTCATTAATGAATAATAAAAATTCAATGGTCCCAGCACAGACCCTTGAGGAACTCCACGATCAACATCATAAAAGTCAGAATTAGCATCTCCTACTCTAACAGACATAGTTCTATCAGAAAGATAGTTCACCACCCAATCCAGAAATACTCCTCTGAACCCGATCTGATATAATTTGACTTTAATAAAGCTTATATCAAGGCAGTCGAACGCACGTGACAAGTCAAAAAAGACACCTGGTACATGTAAATTGTCATCAAGCAGTTTATAAATGTGTTACGTCAGGAGGCAAGCTGCGAACTGCGTGGATCTGCACTCGCGAAAATCGTGCTGGCAGTTGCTTAAAATTTTAAACCTATCAAGAAAGACAAACACTCTGTTGAAAATCACACGTTCCACCACTTTCGATATAACACTAAGTAGAAAGATATAATTGGCAATATCCTCAGGGTCATCTTTCTTATATGTAGGAATTACTACGGCTCTTTTTAGGGCATGCGGAAAACACCCAGTAGTAAAAGATAGGTTTATCAGATAGGCGGCATGGTCTCTTATAACGTGAGATACAGTTTTCAACAGCCGAGCAGAGACGCTATCCACTCCGGTACTCTTTTAATCCTCTCTGTAAGTAACCCTCTCAATGATACATATATTAATGTTTACTGTTATATCATCACGTATTTTTTGTCTATTGTGAAATTTAATAATTTGTGTTTTATCGGGATTTAAGTATAAACAGTTTTGAGTAAACCAAGCACAGATATTTTGCATAGTTCTATCATATATCAGTATTACAATTTTTATCTAATACATCTTAATAACTAGTACAGGACTCAAAACTGACCCTTGTGGTACTCCCATTTCAACTAAACAAGAATCGAAATTGATTACATTCACAGCATTTGATGTGGTATATTGTATACATATTGTACATATCGATACATATCGAAATTTCATAAAATTTGTTAACCAATCTAATGCAACACCTCTTATGCTATAATCATAAAGTTTGTTATGTAATTAAAATATCATGATTGGTTATCTGATAAAATTTGTTTATTTAAGAAATTCATCAACCGCTCTAAGTAAGCATATTCAAATATTTTTGAAAACCTAATAGGAACAGTTACTGGTTTATAGCAATCCAAACACATGCGATAATTTTTTTAAAGATAGGTAACACTTTCCCAATTTTCAATACGTCAGGGAATATGCCAGATTGAAAAGGTAAATTAATAAGGTACGTTATAGGTTCCACATTAAATTTTAAAACGCGTTTGATTAGAAACATGGGAACATCATCTGATATTTTATTTTTTAATTTATTATTTAATAAAGTTAATAGCTCATTTTCAGAAAAAGGGTCTAGAAATAGAGATTGGTTTATGTTTTTGTTAGCATATACTGCATTATTAAGGATTGTAGCAGATAGTTTGTTGATAATATTTTTTGGCGTATTAATAAAAAAAACTATTGAAAGTTGAAGCAACCTCACGAGGATTTTCAATTATTAGTTCATTATTTTTTAATGAAATGTTACTTTTTATCTTTTTATTAGAAATATCAGCTATAAGTTTCCAAGCTGCCTCTGCTGGATTTTCAGAACAGTGAATTTTATTTTGGTAGTATAATCTCTTTGTTTTTCTGACCAAAGATATATGTTTGTTTTCAGCTTTTTTGCAAACAGGACTTAACATAAAAGGAAATTTTAGACAATCAAAATGTTTTGCCTTATTAGATTGAGAGAAATAATAACAGTTTAAAGAATGACTAAATCAAATGTAACAGATTTTCTTTTTTCTTTCTTTATTTACTTTCATATAAGATATAAATCAATATTTATTCTGATATTACATTTCTTGTCGTTGAGAACATCCAACCAAACATTGTTTCAAATTGAATGAAAAATATTTTCCTTTTATTAACTTAATGTATGTTACATTCGCAAAGTACATTGTAAATATAGATTTTATCCACAAAGTAATTTATTTCAACTTGTTAGTTTAATTTTAGGTCCATTTTTAGGAAAAATCGACGATTATATAACTAACAGTTTTTTAAAATTGGAAATTTTGAAGGAATCCGTGCCCGGAAAAAATGTTTATCTGTATTTGAGTATAATAGTTTACCTAAAATTGTAAACCTCATCGTAGTGTATACAGAACGATTTAGAACTTCTCTAATAAAAGTTTGAGATAGAAGTGTCATGAAAAATGTAGTCAGCATTATAAAAAACAGTTTTTTAAAATCCTTCTAGTTTCCGAATAAAAAATTAATTAAGTTGTATATTCAACCTTTACAACGCCTGTCTACTGTAATCTATAGCCAGGAAATTCCGAATGTTGCAATCTTATTACTTTTTATAGGTATTAATGTTTTTAAGTGTTAAAGTGTTAAAAATGACTTAGATATGTGTATAGCAACTGGGAGTTAATGAATATCGTTTTAATTTATGAGGATGTAAAAATGCTTTCGCAGAATGATTTCCCGGTAAATATTTGCCAAATGCAGTGTGGCGTATCATACACGAGGTTCAATTATATTCGTACCATGTAACCTCAGGCCCTCTGTCACTTACGCTGCTGTGGTATCGTGGCCTGCAGTTCGACGGGTCACTATTATTCAGCGCTTAAACAAATTTCAGCGACTTGCGTGTATCAGTGCGACAGGGGCGTTTAGTATAGCTTCCTCAGAGGCCCTAGAGGTTTTCCTGTCTCTTCCAAAAATGCCTCTCGTGGTTGAGGGGGAGGAGAGGGTGCTCTTATCGGTTAAAACAGTGGAGGATGTGGAAAGAAGCCTGGCTCGTTAATCCTGACGCTCAGGTCTCAAAAGGGCTCATCTTGTTCACGGATGGGCCCAATACAGACCAGGGCTCAGGAGCGGGGATCTACGGAGTACGACCAAAAGTGAATTTATTTCACTCCTTGGGGAAACACGCCACGGTCTTTCAGGCTGAAGTATTTGCTATCTCTGGCTGTGTTCAAAAGAATATCAGGAGGAGATATGTACAGCATATTCAAGTATGCACAGACAGCCAGGCAGCTTTACGAGCGTTTCTGTCCTTCAGGATCACCTCTCGTGTGGTCCTGAAATGTGTCAGAGCTCTTTCTCTCTTGGGAAGGGACAATCGTGTTAAGCTGACCTGGGTATTGAGAAAGCTGCCATGTTGGCTAGACAAGACTCGAACAGTCAATTTGTGGGACCTAAACCAGTTTTGGGGTTACCACAATGCCATCTCGCAAGGTCGATTGATAACTGGATCAAAAAGCAATCAACTGAAGATTGGTCGGTGGGATCCGGTTTGAGTCAGACCAGGCTACTTATTGGGGGACCATGGGCTGACGCAAACAGAAACTTTGTTATGCTTAACCCATTAGTGTACAGCGTCCCTTTAAAGGGACCACGTGAAAAACAGCTTGTTTAAGTATTCTCACTGATATAAACTTAACTTCACTATTTTATATTGTTGTTTGTTAACTTACTTAAGGTGTAGTAGTGAAATAAGTTAAGAATATATCTTTATATTAAAGCAGTGAACGATATTGTTTGTGATGGATAGCTCGCAATATTCAACTAGGCACGGTGGGTAAGTTTTTGTAACATATTTCAGAAAATAATATAAAAGTAAACATCTTACATGTGCCATCTTACTCAAGAAGGATTTTGCGGTACGGGCACAATAAAAGAAGACAGAACCCAAAACGGTGTGCTAAAAGATAGAAAAATTATGAAAAAATCATAAAGAGGTAGTTACGATTATTTTACTAACATAACGACAAAAATGTTCTCTTGATACGCTGGAAAGGTAATCAAGTGGTTACTATATCCACAAATTTCGATAGCATTCAGGAAAATACATGTATCCGCTGGAGCAAAGCAAAGAAAGCATAGTTCAACCTCAAGCTATAATACATCGATGGGCGGAGTAGAACTAATGGATCAAATGGTTGCAGTTTACAGAACGAGAATGTGCCAGCAGTGGTAGCCGATTTTTTTAAAAATTATTCCCACTCCTTAAGAAGATGTAAGGTACAATAGAAATAATCATTGGCCAGAGTATTCAGCAACAGATAGAAGTCGTAGAGTATGCGGAAAGAAATCGAATTTTATTTGCTTTAAGTGTATTGGTCTACACCCCAAAAATTGTTTTAAAGATTACCATGTTCCTTAAAGCCTCACTGTTTTGTAGGTACAATGTCCCTTTTAAGGGACGGTTCTAATTTTTTTATAAAAGATTTTTGGATGCTGTACATAGTAGAATATAATTATTTCACCCTCTATAACCTTACATAAACAAATACTTCCCTACCACACTTACACGAAAACTTTATACACTAATGGGTTAATATAAGCAACATCAGGATTGTCACTGGTCTCCTAACAGGCCGCGGACATTTGAACAAGCACCTACATGGGATTAGCTTAAGCAATGTCGCGAGGTGCAGACTTTACGACAATGCAGATGAGGATTCGATTCATATCCTTCGTGTCTGTTTAATGGTAAAAAGATACAAATATCTTGGGGCGGCTTATTCTGTCTCCTCAAGAAGTATATTTGATATATTTACACATTATTGACGCCAAGCAATCTCATACTTAATGAAATATTTTTCTTTCTTAAAATTACACTAATACCCGTTTGTACCGAAGTTAATAAGCATTATTTATAACTAAGACATGCTTAAGTAAGTTTTTCCTATTGCACCATACGTTAAGATCTTCTTAAGTATGAAAAGAAATGCTTAAATTTAAGCCTGTGTTAAATTGTACAAGATCTGATGATTTCCATACAATAGACGAATTGAATGAAGATGATTTGGTCACTAATACTAACCGCAGAGAAAATAGAATAAATTATTATTATTATTTTTAGTTTGTCTCTGATATTAACTAGTTTTGATCAACATCAACCACAACCATATCCATATTACAAATCATGAGGTGGACACTCTCCATAAAATTTTGTTAACAAGTTTTACTTTTACCACATACCATCAGGGGTGCTGATAACTGTTTGTCCTTTTTTATTATTCCTCTTATTTTTGTTCTATTGTCTAACGCATTCAAAATTTGAAATGTTTTTGTGTTCCGTTTAATTTTCTTGTACGAAAGTTATACGACCGAGTATTTTTTAAGTTTTCTGTTCGATTTTAGTGTTTTCTTCGATAGACATTAATATGTTTTTTATTTAAAGGAAAGTATACTAAAAGTTACCATTTTTAATGTATATTAATAAATAATTTTAACTAGGTTATTTGAGAGGATAAGAACTCACCAATTCATCGATATCCTAATCCTGATAAGGATCGATATAATACTACTTGGGTCTCTTTACGACTTCAAATTGAAATTGAGAGACATGGACCCTAAATGAGTATGCAAACTATCGCTTATGCCATAAGCATTTCTCAATCTGACATTGCTAGTAATAAATTATTGAAACCAACAACACTTCCTTCAAAGAATTTACTAAACTACAGGTATGTATTAAATATATTCTTAAATTGAAGTCCATACAACATGCATTATATAATATGGTCCAGATTTATACATATTCTATTCATAAAGTTCTTTTGTCTAAGATTGAGAAATGAGTAGAAGTTATTAACTTCTTAGGACTTACAATGCAGATTATTAATATTGTAACAAATGTTGAGTTTCTTAATAACCAATAAAATTATTTTGTTACAGATGGTCCGACATCTATAATTGTCTCAAAGTCGTTTTTAGAAGGGTAAGAGTACGTAGGATCATATAATTACCGTTAAACAAATAGTAGAAGAATTTAATAAACCAAGAAAGAAAACTATACTTTTTTGGCATTTATGGACACTGAATAAGCTTTTGAACATAGTACCGACAGGAAAAATATGAGGAAGCTTAGAAAAGAGAGATGTTGAACCGAAGCTGATAAGGTCGATTCACAGCAACAGTAAGAACTATGTGATTAGTAAAAATCTTAAATAGGTATAATATACAAATGCATTTTATTGCATCTAGAAATAAAATCAACTTATAATATTTTTAAAAAATTTGACAACATTAGAACTATTCATTGTGCACATAATAATTAGAAAATATATGTATCTAGTGTAGTATTAGAATGTTTAAATAAATTTAATTTATAAACTATTGGTTAGAAACTTACATACAAGTTTGTAAATGTAAAGTTCTTTTTTGAAACAAAGTAATTCAGTTCATTATAATTTAATATTATACTAAAATGACAAAAAAATCTTTATTTAAGAATTTAGAGTTTATAGAAAAAATAACTTAACATGCTCATAATTTGTTGTTATTCATTGATGAAGAATTTTAAAAAATTACTCTTGTTGGGTTCACACACTTAACTTAAAAATATAATTAGGATTATGTAATTTTAATTTAATCTGTATTGTCAGTTATTATTGAATTACTTGTTTAAAGAGATTTATGAATTATCAATTTCAATTTTGTGTTGGTATTTGTAATTTTGGTGCAAAACATTTTTTTGTCAGAAAGATTGTATATGACACTTAAAAAACTGACTCAAATATATGGACACACGATATTGAGTAAATATGTTTTACACAAACCCAAGAAAGAAGACTGAATGCAACGAGAGCCAATTACAACATCTAATACACCCACAGAGCTGCAGCGGTAAGTTGCATTGTAACGGGTCTTGTTAATAAATTGCAGTCCACAAACCTGAAAATACTTATTATCATTCATTTTTCAAAATTGCATTTTGACCATTTTGCTTATATAAGTAACAGTAAAAAGATATCAAAACTTTTCGATGATACATTAAATAATTTATTTTAACATTACTAAGAAATTAAATTATTTACTTAAAAATAAATCTATTAACTGTTTTACAATATTTGTTTTATAAATGATTTCATTAAATATTGGAGACGTTTTAGAAATATAGTTACATAAAATCACATATGTCAATTGTATCAGGATTACTTAATTTTTTTGGCATGCTAAATTTGAAAAATAATATTCACAGATGTTTTACACATAACTTTGAGGGCTCAGAAAATACAATTTACAGGAAAATTTACTAAAGACATACTTAGATTTCAAAGTACCTATAGTATTTAAAATACCTGCGATAAGTAGGTATATAGAAAGATATAATTTAAATTGAAAAGTAAATATATTTCTTTATATATACTCTCTGCAAGTATTTTAAACACTATAGGTACTTTGAAATCTAAGAACGTCTTTAGCGAATTTTTTTAAATATTTTATTTTCTGAGACTTCAAAGTTATATGTAAAACATGTGCGAATATTATTTTTCAAATTTAGCATTTCTTAAAATATAAGTAATCGATACAATTGCCACTACAATTAAAATTTTAAATAAAAAAAAACTAAGGAGCTATCCCATATTTATAACAAATTAGTTTTACCACATGTCAATAGAGGGCGCTAAACATGAAAACAAGATTTGCTAGGGAGTGTCCCATCTATCTTAAGTATATTTTATCTTGGATTACAAATGACAACATAATGACACCAACAAAAATAAACACCATAGATATGACATTACACCGAAATCTAACCTTATTTCCATGTAACAAACTGAAGAAAAACAGAAAGAACTAAAATATCTAACATAAAGTAACGAAAGTTACTAAATTTGTGCGTTGTGGCCAATACAGAGACGTACTTTGCTAAGTGTGGTTTATAATACGTCGGTGCAGTACTCGGAAAAATAACTTAACTTTAAGAACAACTTTATTAAATTGTTCTTAGTAAAATGTCGGTACAAAAAGGCATAAACTTAAGATTTACTTAAATAATAATATTTTGTTAAAATATGAGTAAAATATTATTAGTTAGATATGAAATAGGCTATTCTTCCTTAAATTATAGGTTTATAAGTTTGCACGATTTAAAATTATTATTTTGTAATAAGTGTCATTCTCAATTTAAAAATAAAAATTACTTGAAATTGAAATAAAGAATTTATTGGTTTTATTTAGAATATGAATTAATTGAGTCAACAATTGTTATTCTCAAAATAAAGTTATGTCTTGTTTATTTGAAGTTTCTAGTGAATTGCTGCAAATATTTGAAATAATATTAAACAATTTTGAGTAAAGTAAATAATATTATTGTACGAAAAAGAGATAAAACTGAAGTACATAATTAGTATTTCAGTATTCATGTTATATTATACTCCTCTCTAGAGTAGTTACTACTCTAACCACCTTATATAAATAATTAAATACTACTCACTCAGTAGCATTTAATTATTGATATAAGGAAAGAAAGACTTACGTAAGAGAGCGCTTGGATGTCAAAAATATGTAAATATTTATATTAAATATAATTTATTATGCATGAAATTTACTGTCAATGTTGTATCTTATTCCATCAATCCTTCCGTGATGTGTACACTTTGTAATAAATATAAACTGGAAAATATTGAGCATATATTCTTAGAATGTCCCATGTACGCGAGTTTAAAACCACCTGAATTGAGAAATTTAACCTCTAATTCTCTTATTTCTCTGCTGGATAACCTAACGCCTGGGAATGCAAAGTTATTGTTCAATTTTGTTGTGGGTTTCTTGAAACTCCGTTCATTTGTTTTGCATGAGCAGGATTTATTTACTCAGAAAGAATTAGAGTGCATCTGTTTTTTTTTCTGCTTACTTTGTGATTTTTTTTTGTACTATCACAAATGTATTTTGGCATTTGTTTTTTTTTTATTTTCTGTACTTTAGGTAATCTTTTTTTTGTAAGAGTATATTTGAGTAGGTATGTAGGTATGTGTTTTATTTATGTTGTTAATGTATGTGTGTTTAATTTCGGCAGCATATATGTTTTTTTCTGTTTTTTGCTTGTCTTATAACGAGCAATGCAGAACCTCTTCCTGTAAATTTAATTATTTTGAAGGAATAAAGGATTATTATTATCATTATTATTATTATTATTACTGTTTTAATACATATACACTTGCATAAAGTTTAAATTGTTAAGTATATTATTATACTTAAATACAAATTAGATTTTTTTCTGTGTATGTATAATCTAGTGCATGAATGCAAAAGCAGCCATTCTCTCAAACAAGCACTAATAATTTTAATGTAGGTATATTTTTATTCTTATTTTAAATTTAACTTAACTGCTCTAACTTTTATTTTTTGCTACATATATCTTATTTATTTTATTACATATGCTTTTAAAAAGATCTGAAATCTCTCTTCTTGATGCATACACATAGAAAATGGACAAGTAAATAATAAATACACATGATAAAGCTCAGAGGAAGAACATTTACATATTTTCGGCGGCTATCGCAGTAACATTCCGTGCCGTAATCGACTGTTACCTAAGAGTGAACGAACATTTCAATTATAAGGTAGCTTACCCGCGTCAATATCAGCAGGTACTCATGAAAATGTAAATGGCCCGTTGAGAGCAGTAATGGATGTTCGGGTAGTCTATTAGTAGAAACGTTATTTGGTACCTTGCATTGCAAATTTTCAGATAAACTCAGTTCTGGTCTTTTTCCCAATCTCCCATGAAACATTGAATGAGCAGATAGGGTGTGTTTTCTCTGGTTTTTCGGATTTTAAAAAGATTTAAAGTTGTGGCGGATGCGCCAGGTATGCAAGAAATGTTTCTTGATATCTTCCTTCATTTAATTAAATAAAACTTCTTTGAAATAACGTCAAATACTTATTTCAAATAGATTTAAATACAGGTTGTTTATTTCTTTGTGAAAATTTGGCTGTCTGTATAAACGAATATGAGCCTATCAATGAAAATATTTTCAAAAACCTATTAATTTCAAGAACTTCGTTATTTTAAACGGCATGATATAATATTCCTTGTTTTTTAAGCTGGATTATAATATGTCAGTTGCAAAACAAAAACACCAATTTTATAATTGTTTAGTTGTATTATTTCAACATCTTCAGCACCTTGGACAATCTTTTTTATTTTTTATGATGTGGCATTAAAAAATACATACAACCCTTAACATTCACCCTTCTATCAGAAACTCCTATTTTTTAATAGTAATTTTAGTAATTTAATCATTTTTAATCCTGATCGATAACTGATCGATTATCACTAGATCAGTTATCCCCGACAGGCGTCTACCGGTGTCACTTCTCACCCAGTAAACAGCATGGAGTAGGGATGAGAACGAAGCCGACTACCAAAATATTTTCTAGTTCATATGGCAAAACGGCAACGTTTGCCGGGTCACCTAGTATAATATAAAGAAAAATTTTACAGAATTTAATGGTTGTTTACCTTTCTTTGTCACGTAGTATATTGAATTGAATGGTACCTAATAGCTGACGAAAAATGAATATAATTTTTAATAACCTTTAAAATGTATGGATATTTGTTTTATCATGCCATCCATTACAGATATTACATTCTGAGTTCACACCACCCAATATATAGGATTTAATTATCTCTAGTTGGATACCTCTACCGAATTGCAATCCTCGGGTATGAAATGAGATAGGAATTTAATTCATCCACCTCTCCTATGTTTGTTGACAGAGCACTCTATATAGGCAATTAAGGGCATAATGGGACAAGGCATACGGTCATAATGATTCGAACGGTAAACAATCAAACATTGTATAATGTCGCCGTATGCAGACAGTAGATTACCTGTAGATATTAATTAATTGCTCACTTTTTCAAAATGAAATTTTTATTTATGTAAACAATTTATTGTACCACTCACCTATGCCATACTAATAAAAACTAACAAGCGAACTAATAAGTCGATTTACTTTAGCTTATTCAAAAAAATCCCAAAATCCACCAAAATCAATAATAACAAAGATATAGGGTGTCAAAATTGAAGAAATAAATCACATTTTCTTTCTTATCTTTCGATCGCTTGAAGAAAATTTCACGAAATTTCGCTTATTTTGATCACAGTATTATGCTGTTACAGTACTTACTCAACAATTTGACTTTACTTTTAGATAAATAGCATGCGTCATGAGATTTAGATGCGTTTTTTCAGAAATCATTGCTTCTATCGACATCAACAAGGTGTACCTTTTTTAACTAGAAAAGATAGGGAAGAAAATTTTTCCAGTCCAAAATGAGATACAGTGTAGCACAAACAAGTCGTAGCGATTTAAATGGGTCCAAACCAACGTTGATGGCGCCCTCTAGCAGATACACCAAAATCGTCCACATATTAGAATTTCTAGTACCAAGAAACCCACCTATACCAAATTTCATAAAATACGGTCGATGCAATCGAAAAATAATTAAGAAAATGTGATTTATTCTTTCAACTTTGACACTCTGTAGATTGAAAAGGAGCAACGTTCAGATAAGGCATATTTGGCTTAATCGCTCTATTTTGAGGTCAGCAACATGCCCTTAAGCTCTGTCCCATTATTAATGAATCACCCTGTATATCTACAATATGATACAGACGGTTGATTACCTGTAGACTGCCTGTTTGTTTCTACGAAACGAATTCTTATTTATGTTTTAAATTTTACAAACGAACAAAATATTGTATAATGTCACTGTAACCTGCAGATTATTTAGCCCTATAATTTGTTACTTATGTTTCGAATTTTGAATATTACCGGTCCAATAATCAAGTCCGTAAATGACGTTCCCACCATTGACTAACTGCTTTATTAAATATACTATATTAAGGGTACTGATATCCCATCGTTTTCGTAAATGTCAACATTGGAACCTCAATAAACATTTCATAAAGTATCCACGCATGGTAGCATACCAAAGCGGAAAATGTATTCAGAAAATAACATTAAGCTGTGAACTTATCCCTAACTAAAGTGTATCATAACTTAATGAGCTGCTCGACAAATTTCATTACTTTCGAAAATGTATTACATACAAGATTATAAGTGTGGCTGGAACTAACTACTAACAGCTTGTACATAATGAGTTTCGCCAAAGTAATAAAGCTTAAAGTTTAAACAAGGATATAAATTAATTAAAAGCAACTGCATTAAATATATCTCGTAGCTGTTCATTATACAGAGTTAACTATGACTAAGTACAAATATTTTAAGAGGGAATAGAGAAAATCAAGAATTAACGGAATCGCCCTTGAAAAAAATTCCAAACTTATTTATAAAGCAAAACAAAATTGTTTCGATATTATATTAAATCTTTATTTAACGCCGCCTATGTGACCCGTCCGCCGTACGTTTACAGAGTCAGAGTAGGCAACCAGCAAGCAACGTTAAAATTCGCTGTCATGTCATAATTTAATTCCTGTGTTTAGGAGGCCAATATATCTGCAAGCGTAGCTATACTCGCGTCAAGAATTCAAACGTCTTACGTCACGACTGACGTTACCCATTTGTTTTTATTGTCAACGTAATTTCCGATATTTGGTCGCGTTAAAAACAATAATTTTTTGCAAATTAGTTCAATATATAATGCAAACTTTTAGTGTAGTATATAGATTTATTACTATCAGTAGCAGTTTCTTAAATATTTTGATGAAAATATAATGAATTATTCATTTGTTCATATGACGTAAGTCGTCTGAATTCTTGTCGCGAGTATATGAGAAAAAAAATCATATCAAAAATCAACTTGTTTTGAAGTCCTCTACACGCACCTATTGTATGTCCATTGAGTTGTGAATCACCCTGTATAATAATCATTCCGAAAAGCTAATACAAATTTATGAATTGATGTAAAACTAAGCCAATAATTTTAAACAGCATAAAATTTAACAGCGGGGCAGTGGAATGCCAATGTTTGCACACACTTCAGTTAACGTTATAATTAGATGATAATAATAATAATGTATAAAATGAGGTAACATAACAAACAGATTTCATGCATTAATTTAACCATTAAATGCATTTCCTGAGTGGCCAAGTAATTGTCTGTGTGGATCCCCTTAATGGTTATTCAAATAGCTGTTGGGTTTATACCCCGTCCTTAAAATAAAATGTAAATAAACAATCTAAACTCGATATAAATGTATGTTCAATATTTAGCGAATGGTAGGGGATATCTGCAGTGGAATTATATTGCTGTTCAGTTGTGAAGTTTATGGATGCGTACATATTATTGTTCATAAATCTGTGCACAAGTTATTATTTTCCAAATGGGTTCCTTAATGGAACGTTAAAATTCTTAATAGCGAATAAAAGACTACACTGGTTTCTACAAGTATTTCACAATCTAGTTGTCTTCGTTTTAACTTTTGTTTTGAGAACATATTTCTCCAAATGTCTTCCCCTAAACTAGGTGATCTAGAGTTGAGGTAACTGCTTTCGCCCACATTGAGATAAATTTTCAGATGTTTCACATACCTAACCAGAACAATATTAAATCACTATAAATGTTATTATATAACATTGTATTAGCCCAAGAGAGTAATGAAGAAGATAACGATAGGTAGTTAGAATAGAATATTCATTTATATGGCACAGATGCTATTTACAGTGCTATACATAAATAAAAATATACCAATAAAAGACAATATTTATCTCTTTCGTAGTCGTAAATAGAAGACAAAATGATTTAGCAGCTTCTCGTCTATACACAAAACGATTTTCCGATATACATGTGCCAAATGCAGCTATTTTTACTACGGTAGTGTTGTGCGGGTGTGAAATTTGCAATTGAATCGTGGAAGAGATGGAGGTCTAGGGCGTCCACGACGTATTGCAGCAGCTGATGAACACATTTTAGAGATTGTTGAAGATAATCCCTCTAATAAGTGCGAGGCAAATCGCTCGACAAGTACAGGTAATGTCCCAATCAACAGTGTGGCGTATCATACACCATACGCATTAATACTAAAGGATAATTTCTATTATTATTTTGTGATGGTTTCTGCAACAAAATGCCGAAATCTCAGATTTACAGCTGACGTGTTAATTACAGATGAAACTATTTTGAACATCCGCACGCGATTCAACATGATCGTTTCCAACGTCAGTTTCCTTAAGTGTTGGCAGTGGTTGTTGATAATTGCTTGATTGGACCATTCATATTTTCAAATCAAATGGTCCAACTTCTGGTAGATGTGTCCTTAGCTGTCGGACTCAATACTCAAGGGATACGATGGGCTGGACGAGAAGAACTGGTACCTACCATAGCCGCCACAATCTCCTGACTTAAATCCTTTGGAATTCATTTGGTTCTGTTCTTATTGATGATTTATGCAAACGTATCATAGCTGCTGCCAATAACTTACGAGTTCAATAAAGAAAAGAACCACAAACTTGGGTAAGATGAGCGGAAATGTGTTTACAGGTCGGTTGGCAAAATTTTAAACGGTATAGTTTTGGAAACTATAAGCAAATTGAACAGTAAACAATATGCAAAGTAAACTACGAACGAATAAACTATCATCAAAATCTTCTCATCAACTATTCATCTTTCGCGTATTATTTAGTATTGATTTTTTACTTATCTACAATATTCTCCAGAAACGTTTATCATTACTGTTGTTACTAAGTATTCCTCCAAGGTCAAGAATTTCCTCAGGCAATATATTATCCTTAATATACGCCACCGTGGTCAAGCACAATGTGGGAGTACGGACGACCAATTGTGATCTGCAGGCGGAACAATGTCAAGCTCCTTCACGAAGTTGGCTTTCGCCTACCCTAGGGAGTAGATAATTAAGATCACCAGTTTCAGCGACTGTCCTGAATACAGAAATTTGAAGACGATACCGCTCAACTTCGACGACGTTAATATGCACCTCAGGCAGAAAATAAGATTTGATAATGGATATTTCCTTAATCTTTAATAAGTTCTACTACGCCTGAATTCAAATAACTGTTATTTCTGTTCATAGGCACATCGTTATCAATCATTTTTCGTCTGTGCTTTCCGAAATACAGCAAATTTATACAAGGTGTTCGGAATATAAATGCCTGCATTTTGCCGCATGATAAATCATATTGGATAAAACATATGTGTGTTTGTACATAGTAGTTATAAACACCCCTAAACATACTTACTGTGAATATTTTTTTTACAGCCACACAACGCAAATTAAGTATGTACCGAACGAGAACGTTGTAAATAACTTAATACATTTATAGAATCGAACGACGTTTATTCAAGTAAGCGGTACAGAGGTATAGTTCACACTGAAGCTAAGCTAGATCTGGAACTCTATATATAAGGAAATAAGTGCAAGTCTCAGCATAAGATAAAATGACTAACATTGTAACTATATGTTACAGCAAAGAAATAGAATATAAGCAAAAATATATATATTGTATAAAAAGGGTATATGTATAATTCGCACCACAGATTAAAATGTAAAAATGTTACTAGTGTTCCAAATGACTTATGTTGCTGCGAAAAACGGCTACCGTACAAACGTCTCGTAGCCAGACAATTTTGCCTTTTTTTAAGGCACAATCCGCTGAACTGATTTTTATTTTTCTACTTTTAACCCATATTTGTTTTTTTGTAGTTTTCAAAAAAAAGTATATGTATTTTGGTGCTTCTTATCTTTATACAGGGTGTCTCATAATTAGCTGTCAACCCTGTACAGGCCGATTGTATGATCAAAACTAAGTAAAAAAATTCATATGAACATGGGTCCGGAAATGCTTCCTAAGGGCACAGGGAGCCATTGAAGAGGGAGGAATGGAAATCATTTTTTTCCAATCTCTCAATCGCGTTGTGATAAATGAATGAACTAATCCATTTATTTCCACAAGGTCCATTGGCGTGGGTACGGGGGGGGGCCTTGGTATTTTGCGTGTGTAACTTTTTCATCTTTGACTTTTTAACAAATTGGATAGCAAATTCTGTTTTACGTTGAAAAGGTACTCTTGTTTCAAATCGTTATCTTCAACGGTTTCTGAGAAAATCGCTCTTGAATTAATCCCACTTTGGGCAATTTCATAGTAATTTAAACAAAAAATAATAATAATAATTTAATACGTAATCAGTAATACACATTCTTGATGTAGAACCATTATGATATGATGATTTGTTTATGGCTTCTACGATGGTAATGCTGAGCGGCAGAACGCGAGTACGGCAGAAGGTTTCCAAACAGAAGGCTGACATCATGGAGAAAATTCCTCACTGTATTCCGCAATTTAGCTGCAACCGTCACTTTCCGAAGGGATCATAACTAACATGGCAACTTAATTTCGATAACAGACAACAAGCTATTTTAAAAACCCAAAACTCAAAAAACCCTCCACCTTCTCTGATACAAAGCCTTGCCCTACGTGTAACACTTCTTGAAGCTATTAAGATGCTAAAACGGTTTTGACGAATTTCATTTGCTGCATCATTGATACGCTGCAGCAATTCCTCACGGGTACCGACTTCGGTGGTGTAAACTTTTTTTTTTTTTTAGATATCCCCAGGAAAAGAAGTCCAGCGGGGTTAGGTCGGCAGAACGCGACGGCCAAGCTACCAGTCCGTGCCTCACTATCCACCGTCCAGCAAAATTTTCGTTTAGGAAATTTAGAACATTGCGACCACTATGTGCCGGGGCTCCATCGTGTTGAAAAACATGTTACGTCGTAAATTTAGAGGCAGATCATCGAGAATTTGGGGAAAATTTTCTTGAAGTTTAAACAAATATTTGAATTGAGACGTTGTGGAATTTCAATAGGTCCAACCAGAGTGTCGTGAATTATTCCCGCTCATAAATTTATGGAAAACCGTTGCTGGAAGTTTGTTCTCCGAACAACATGTGGGTTCTCTTCTTCCCAATAATGAGAATTATGAAAATTTAATTTTCCATTTCAGGTAAAAGTAGCTTTGTCGCACAACAAAATTTTGGAAGCTTGCTCGTTGTCCAGCGCATACGTGGCGCAAAATCTTCTGGTATCAAGCCATGTACACGTCGATAGTGATAGGCATGTAGACCTTGTCGCTTTAATATTCTTCCAACCTGAAATGTTAGTAGCACATCTAATCAATTCTGTTAAGGAAATCTTTAAGATATGTAGTACCGTTGGCCGAGGAACATTTATTTGCCTTGAAATGTTCCGTATGCTAGTCGTAGAATCTTGTTCAATAGCGTCAAGGACCTCCGGTTCCTTATTATTCCTGGGACGTCCTTGACCCGGTGCCTTTCGAAAAGTGGGGTTGTAGCTAAGTTGCAGAATACCGTAGGGAATGTCCTCCTTGATGGCAGCCTTCGGTTTGGAAACCTTCTCCCATGCTCGCGTTCTGCCGCTGAAGCATTACCATCGCAAAAGCCATAAATAAATATCATATCAACTAACTCTTGTCCCGTAAACTCTTCCATTTTTTTCGCTTAGAACTATTAAATTGGCTATCGGGTTGACAATACTTTGACATAAGAATACCTTGATAATTTTGTTTAAATTACTATGAAATTGACCAAATTGCGATTAATTTAAGAGCGATTTTATCAGAAACCGTTTAAGATAACGATTTGAAACAAGAATATCTTTTTAACGTAAAACAGTTCGGGAAAATGGAATTTGCTGTCCAATTTGTTAAAAAGTCAAAGATGAAAAAGTTACACACGCAAAATACCAAGGGCCCCCCCGTACCCACCCCAATGGACCTTGTGGAAATAAATGGAATAGTCCATCAAATTGCTCATCAAAATTTAGCTGTGTATACCAAATTTCATTCATTTATCACAACGCGATTGAGATATATTGCAAAAAAAATATTTCCATTCCTCCCTCTTCAATGGGTCCCTGTGCCCTTAGGAAGCATTTCAGGACCCATGTTCATGTGAACTTTTTTACTTAGTTGGTTGGCAGGTAATTATGAGACACCCCACTTATGTTTTTTTCTTGTATATGTATGTAATATTATTGGCTGTTTTTTCCCAATCAGTACTAACCAGTAATTGGTACTGACTGTTGGGTAGTGTACTCTAAAATAAATAAAAATTAATTAAGTAATGCAGCTGGCCATCCCATTTTTGTTTATATGCAATAAAGCAATCACTATGTACAGAAAATCGAAACGCACTAGCCACAATACTACTACGACTAATAATACTTTTAGGCGAACAGTAGCAGGATATATATTACAATGTTGTCGTATGTTACAGCATGTTACAGTTTTAAGGATTTTTGGGAAAACTTCAATTGCTTACTTGCTTATATAAAAACAAATTACAAACAAATTACGTTAAAGCAGCTTTTACTTAACCTTAGTTGTACCTTTGTTTATAATTTTGTAACTCAGTTTTACATGTCATTGTAGTTTTATATTTATATTTGGAATGTATTTGTAGAAATAACTACTTGTACATTTTTTTAATAAGAATTTTCGTTGCTTTTAGTCAGATATACCTACAAGTTCCTTTAGTATCGGTATTTATAATCCGAACACCCTGTAAATATAGGTCACAAATAAACGAAAATTTATATAAAAAGATATTGAATATATATTTTTTTATTGTTTAAAGTCATGATAATTTTTCAAGCAGACACTCCCCACCTGTTGTAAATGTCAGTCGATCGGCACTGAAGCCATAACAGTTCCCTTGACAGTCATTTATTTTCTGCTTTTCAATGTTTGACTCTAAAATGTGGTTTATATAATTTATATGATCGGTTTTTCAAACAATTTTAACTTGTTTTCTCACATTTTTTCCATTATGAGTTGATACATGTATTAACTGTTACTGTAGAATAATGCAATATACATCAATTTAATCTAATATACAGTAATATAATCTTTAAAATATTATAATATTAATGTACATTGCTTTTTTGAACAAAAATGATTTTCTTAAGAGTAAGTGAATATAATATTTATTGTTCTGGCTATACTTCAAATGTATGTTAAGTTGACAAGTTGAGGTTACATGCAAAAGTGCCAAAATTTTCAGCTCTTAAATTCGGATGTTTGCATTCACATAGTTCAAAAGAGAATAGTGCATATTTCCGTCATTGTACACCAAATGTCAATCCACCATATTGGTATCACTATGGTTATGTTTAGTTTTCTAGCAGAGAGCTTAACTAATATTCCTTCATATTCCCTCTAGTAGGGAATAGGCTTATTTGTGACTATGCCAAATGGTCAATCCGCCGTATTGGTATCACTTTATATCAAATTTTATAGCAGAGAGCGTAATTTCCATTCGGTGTGGATTCGGCATTTGCATTTTTACTGAAATTCTAGGTTTTCTCAAAGCTTTTGTAACGCAACCCTATAAATATTTTACAAATCTGTATGCAAAAAGAAAAGATTTGTTTTCAAATAAGGACAGGAAATAATATTGTGCCATCTAAGACAATAAATTTGATTGCCGTAGTAACTAAATTACTGGCCCCGAAACAAACATAAAGTTATCAAAGAGTGCAAAAAATTTAACTAGAAATTTTTGTCTAAATAATATTTTTATACCGAGCGATTTATATAAATTATAAATATTATTTCGTATGTTTTGGGCACCCTGTATGTGGTTTGTGGAAATACATAAAGTTTTCTCATTGTTTCACGTGATTTGTGGACACATTAGAATAACACACAAAAGCAGGTCATATCGTTAACTGCGTATTTTTGGCGGCATATAGCAATTTAAGCTTCAGATTTTCGCGTGTCACTTCGAAATTTTCGAAGGAGTTATTTTAGTTCCCCATTTTTCTTGACGTACGCCTATGGCCAATTTTTATAATGCTATAATATAGAAATTTGTTTACAATATTTTATGAATTGGATGTGGAAGGGACGCAACTATTAAAGGCCACCACGCTTTCCTGATTTCAGTTCATTGGATTTCAGTGCTTGGGGATATATGACGTTTATTCCGAATCAATAAAGAATATTGATTAACTGAAAAGGAGTATTATAAATGAGGCTGAAGAAATTAGGCAATAATTACAGGTTCGGCTATCGCTGACTTGTCCTTTCTTCGGGCTAAAGCCCTATGGCCGCGCTGCGCGCGGCTCTGTGCCTGTGAATAATAAAATGTAAACGTGACTTTGGCTAAACTCTCTATGGTGGGAAAAATCGGGCGCTCTATAATTTAGAAGAGTGGTTGGTATATTTTGGTAATTTTTAGTGTTTTCTCGAGTTTGGTTAATTTTTTTCATCATCCTGTATTTTAAATATTGAATCGGGTGGTCGTTATGTGATGCTAAAAGTTTCATCAACAATTTTTTTTTAATTCCATGAATTTAAAAGGTTTTTAGCGAATGATTCGTTATTTTTAAACACTCTGTATTTGCTCCGTAAGTTAGTGTCATAATAGATCCTTGATGGAAGTTTAAAAAAAAAATAATTTCCTTAATTTTGAGTTTTTTTTTAACGGTAACATTTTTTAAACACTTTTTTACTCGTTTTTATGCAAAGTTCAATGTAAAAACGACCTCAAACCCCAGCGCTTGGATACGGGAAACTTTTTAGACTACAAATTTACAGTATTTGGACTTTGCCGGCCTCCGGTCGGCTCATTTTTCCAAATTTCCTACATTTCGGTGATTTTGGTCGGCGATACGCCTCGTAGTTCACTCAATTTTTGTTATAAAATTTTAAACCCAGACCTAAGGCATGCTGGACATTTTAGAAGGTTCAAATTTAAAGTTTCTATAAAAGCATTATTGTCTTTTCTTAACTTGTATATATAAGTTTTGAAAAAAAAAATCATGAAGTATAGTAAAAAAATAAAAAATTTATTATATAAAAAAGTTGGTCTGTGCGGGAATCAAACCACTCTCCTCTGGACTAATAAATCTAAATGCTACCAACCTTTGCACATGTTGTTGCCATATTATTTCAGCGTATATATTACCACATAATATGTAAACAAAAATATTTAAAGATACCAATTCAGACACAATAACAATTTCTCGTAGCTGGAAGGGCCGAAAATTGTTCCAGAAAACATAATCTGTTTTAATTTATTTTGACGTTTGTTGAATTTCTACAAAAGGGCGTAAACAATAACAAATTAGTTTGACATTTCTGACGTTTATGCCGTGCAATACGCATTTCGTCTGCCATTTGTCGAATGTCTAGAAAGGGGCGTAACCTACTCGCTCTATCCTCGTTCCATTCGAAAAAATCGCTATCTTCTATATCTTTGTCCGAAAAAATGGGTTTCAGAATACGCCGTAGGCAATCTAGAAAGACGGCGAAAGGCGTAGCGTTTAACCGCTCAGCGGCGCACGGCTCGCAAAAAAGCCTTTGTGGCGGTAAATTGGGCAATTTTCGAGTCAAGTGTGCGAACGAGAGTTACCTACAGCTTTTAATATATAATAGTTAAGTGCAACTCATATTGCAGCGACTGTCTAAAACGAAGCATGTTCAAAAATCGAATTTATCTTGAAAATGAAGAGTTTACGAAACTATTAAAAGTAATAAAATATTCTAAACAGAATTCTACATTATAACGTTGTAAATAGACGCACGCCAGAAAAAAGTGGGGAGATGAAATTGTTATATAATACTCTTGAGAATTTGGTTAAACGATGATATCTCTATAAAATTTCAAAGTGATACATGAAGATCTGAAGAAATTATAGCAAAAATAAAATTTTGAATGCTCAACATTAACACCCTATATATTTTAAGAGAGACATTTTTGTATAAAGATAAGTAGGGTTAAATCATTGCCGCCAAAAATACGCAGTTATTTTATTTAAAAAAAATCCTTCACTTCATAATCTGAAACATGTTTGATTTTTGATCTATAGAATAAAAGTAATAAAAAATTTAATTTGTATAATAAAAAGTAAAATTAATTTAGAGGCCTGGGCCCCTTAGTGACATGCTAATGAACTAATTAAGGACCATTATGAGAAAATCCGGTATATGAGTATATCAGCTTCAAATATCATTACGATTGGATAAGTATTTAAAATTTTTAATATGAAAAAACAAAATTTTGAACTTAGTTCACCCTGCATGCTACAATTCAGCAAATCCCATCGAGTATTTTCAAAATTACACTTTAATTGTAAATATGATAAGTTTCTATTTGAAAAATATTATAACTTCCAATTACTCCTCGATAATAAATATTTTCTATGATACATCCAATATTTCATCAAAATTTCATAAAACATAACATAAACCTGCAATTAAATGTTTCTGAAAGTGTGCTTAGAACTCCTATAAATCTTGTTAACAAGCCAACAAGAAATCAATTCCAATCCAAGGTAAAAAGTCGGGGTAACTCATTGTTCCATTTAATTTTCCTCAACCCAAACAACAAATCCACTTAAGTTTATCAGAACACTATCACTAAACTATGAACCGTCTTGCTTATCACGCAGAAGGGCTACGTGGGCTGGCGATCCGGAAGCTGGCGTCAAGCTGTAAACACAATTTAGGGCGGTAGGGGATGAAACGGCGTTCGTAGGTAGACGTTCCCCAAATTTGATTCCACAAATATTTTACACATAGCAAAACAACGCGTGTGCAAAGCAATATATGTCGAATTACTGGATATGCGATGTATTTAATATGGTTTTATTCATAAATGCGTATTTACTTCATTGGTTTTGTAGGTATTTATGTTATGAATTGTAAAGGAATATTTTGGGCTGAAAAACGACTGCGAAGTACAATTTTGTACGTTTCTAGAATTATGAAAGGTATTTGAATTAAAATAAATATTAATATATGTTTTTATAAAAAATAACGTTATTTTGGTTCAGGTTGAATTCCCCTGGCAATATTGGGCAAAACAATGGACCAATATTTGCCAATTCGTGACCTTAATATTAGTTGTATATTAGGTGAGATATAGATATGTCAACAATATTGGTCCTACAACGTTTCACGTTATAGGCCTAATGTTTTACAAACATATTGGGTCCATATATTTTTATTTTAATGGCCTATATATTTAAAAAAAAATTAAGCTTTCAATTTATTTGATTATTGCTTGTATAAATATTGGGTAGCTATGTGAAATATACAGGGTGTCCCAAAATAGAAGGCCACACCATTAACCACATATTCTTTGGACAAAAATAATGCGACTTTCCTTATGCCATTTTTTATTTCAATATACATAGTGTTAAAGTTACATTTTAAAAAACTATTTTTGTTAATAATCCAATTGTTTTCTAAGATACACACTTGAAATTTTGCACGTACTTTTATCTTATTGCGGCATACTTATCATGTAATTTTGGTGAAAAAAATCGAAGGGCGAATGGAGGTAACTGAGGTACCCTTTATCCCCTCCAATAATTTATAAGTACGCCTATGCAGTTTTTTCTTGAAATATCAAACGTAGAATTTTCTTCTGGTCATTTTATCTCTTTTGTAATTTTTTGTTTAAATGCTGCGTTTTGGAGAAAAACGGCAATTTGTAGTGCCCATAAATCTAACATTCATAGCAAATCGTAATACTTACTGAATGAATAATTGTTAATTAAAACAGAATGGATAACTTTAAATTTTATAAAATGAGGAATACTTATGAATTGAAAAAATAATATGGCATTAAAATCTGTAATACAGTTCTCTTATCAACCAAAAAATAACAGTCTTGTTTAGTAATAGTAATAATGAACGATCAACAAAATAACTTTTTATCTAAATAACATTAAACACATATTTTTGTTTGTATTATTGTGTACATTTGTAGAAATATTTTTGGCGCACACTTTTTCACCTGTACCTACTTTCTTAATTTTGTCCTTAGTATATAATACTAATATAATATAAAATTATATTTTAAATTAGTTTACTATATTTTTGCTGGTCCTGTAATTGGGATTACATATGTTGGGGTAATAAAGTGTATTATTATAATGTTTTACAGATTTAATGTCACGTGCAAATTAGCCATCAATTGCTCAGAACATGATAGCTTACTTAGGTCACAGTCACAGGACAGCCTAAAACACAAATTTAATAGCGAGCTAAATTTGCCTACAAGTTTCGCCACGTCGTCGTAGGACACGTGCGAGACTCTACTCACGGGGGATTCCGCGCCCCCAGATTAATTGAATTTATAAGCGATATAGTTAAGCACTCACCACAACAAGGTTCCACATCTTGGCTGCCTCCGCCACCGTGGTGCACACCGTGCTACATCCTGCTAGGAGCATCAGCTTGGTGGGCTCGTTGTAGAGGAGATTATACATGACGCTGGCTCCCAGGCCGGGCTCGCACTGCAAATTAGCATACATTAGGGCTCCACCGTTACAAGACTGTTCGACATCGAAAACAAACAAAACCGCAACAAGCCGCGGCAGCCCCCGGTGGCGGCTGCCTGTCGAACCGCCTGAACGTAATTGCTCCGCTAGAAGATAGACGGCATCAGGTGTACTTTTTCCACGGTCAATTTGGTTGATACATGGCTTCGTAGCGTTTTTAATGAATTAAAAATTTATTTCTTTTCTAAACGAAGTTCAAACAATAATGTTGAGTCTTATCGAACAACACCAAATAGTTTATTAAACGTTTCGATATCGTTTACATGAGTTGTATATTGTATAAGGTTTTCCTTAAGTAGAGGTTTTAAATACAGGGACGTATTCTGCGGCCAAAAAATAAGGGTTTTTGGGCGTGGCCATATTAAATTTTAATTAAATACCGTTTTTAGGCTTATTTTTCCACAAAATTGTCTAGGACAAACGCCACTTATATATATATATATATATATATATATATATATATATATATATATATATATATATATACAGTCTTTTTTCTGCACGTATTTGGAAAAATCATTCAATTTTCCCATTACAAAAGCTATCAGATCGTATTTTTAGATATTTAATTTGACACAACTTATGGCAGAATTTATTGATATACTTTTATAATCGGTCACTATACCCCTGAAAACGCAATTTTTTATTATGTTAGACAATGGACAGAAAATCGTATTTCCAGAATTTTAAATAAAACCAATTTTTTGTAAACCTCTGACTTAAATTAATAACTTTAATTCAAGACTTGCTTCAATTAAGTCTGTTATTTTTTATTTAAAATATATTTTTTATATCTATGTACAATCTATTTCAATAATAATGGCACTCTTTTAAACGGATTTGTGATATTGCTCTGATGTAAAAATTATAATATGTTGTTATTTACATGTGGGGTTTTAGAACAGCCATTGTCCAGCTACAGAGTGTCAAAAATTAAAAAAAATCAGTTTTTAAAAATTAAAAAAAAATAGTTTTAAATTTTCAGTTTCTAAACAGATTGAGATAATTTAACAAAATTCGGTGTGCATATTTATTATGACACAAAAAATTACCAGCTTTACAAACATACCAGTGACGGAGATGGGTATAATCGGTCATTATTTGCCAAAAAAGTATATCACTCTGTATACTATTGCAAATAAAATAGGTCATCATATGCGTCATTGTATTATTCACTTTTTATTTCCAAACCGATTATGGTCAGTTTACAAATGAAAGAGAATAATAAAAGCTTATTATGTATGCAAATCGTAAATAAATGTAGTATTGGTGCTTATATTCAATATTTTTATATTATGTATTATCGGTATAGATGAGGTGTACTTTTAAAAAAACTTTGTGTGACCGGGTTGTACTAAATAGTAGCAGGTAGCTAAAATTTAATCCCCGACAATCCGTCTTTGCCTATGCCGCTTCAATTTCTCGATCCATTTCTCTTATAAGTAAACAATATAAAAACAGCATTTCAAAACATGAGGCTACTTTAAGCGTCATAACCGGGTTAAGAGGGTTTTTAGTAATTCAAATAAAATTATTCAATATTATTATCAAAATATTTATTTAAATTTAATTAATAGACTTTTATTCCACACAAAAATATATGTATTTTGAAAATTCAAATTATGGTAAGTAAATGTAGTGTTGTATAAATGAATGAAAATTTTTTTTTTATAATTTTTACCACGCTGTAGCTGGACAATGGCTGTCCTAATATTCCTCATTTATATAATGAAACCCTTATATTATGCCACAGAATAAACCCCTGGATTTTTGACCTATACTTAAGAAACATCTGACCTATTTCTGCATATTTAGGATTGATTCCTCAGGTGGCCTCCTTTGAGTTGAATCAAATATCTAACTAAAAAATTATTATATTAATTAAATACATTTGACATTAAATGTATATAATAATTTTTATAGTTAGATATTTGCCTCAACTTATAGGAAGTAAATTTAGTTAGATTAATGATATATTTTAGATAATTATTGAATACAGCTTTGTCTGTGCTAATTGTCAATTAGCGTACCTAAATGTTTTATTTGGTATCAGAGAGCAGATCATATGACTTCATTTATAGGAATTGTAGGAGAATTATTAGCTTAAATACATATACAATGCAGTAACAAATTTACAAAGGCTAATAATAAAGCATATATGGGTAGATATTGTGGGTGTAATTCAACGCTAGTCGGGGCTTCAGTCCGCAGAGTAAATAGTTTCACACAATATTGTTAATACAAAAAATATATAAGAAAGCGATTATAATTTTTGCTCGTACTATTGAACTTATCTTCTCCATGATACAACTAAGGTTGTGGATATATTTGAAGCTATAATTAAAATTCCATATTTTCATTTCAACTAGAAATTGATATTCATCTCTAAATTCGGTAAACGTGAATATCTAGCGTTCTAATTAAATACAGAAAACTGAAAATTTATTTATTTAACATTTAAAACAGAGCTAACAGGCAGTGCCCTCTAGCGGCGTCTTTGACTGGTTCAATAGAGCTTGATCTACTTATGGGTGTGCCAAGTGAGAGAATAATCGAACTTGAATTAAATATATTATATAAAAAGAAAAATAAAAAAAATTGAACTTTGACAAGCTCTAACTTGCAAACAATTGACAATTCACAAACAAATTTCATGACATACTGCTATTATTTTAATCCGTAGAATTACCTCCCGGAGTTTCCTGGCGGACTTTCAGAACACCTTGTATTTGTAACCAACATTTGTAATATCCTTTTTTGGAATAGAAAACATAATCTGATTTAGTTTAACTAGAAAAACAAAATAGGGGTGCGAAAATGCCATTTAATATAACCACTGCGGAATGAGCTTTGCACATTTATCTTTATTTCGCTAGGAACGGAGGGAAGACAGAACTTTACAGTTATGACATGTCCGTAAAATTGTTTCGAGTACGTAATTCATTATTCCTCCCTTTTGGATGATCGTTCGTGCTAGAGGTTTGAAAAATTGGCGGGGGATTCGAAACCTCTCAACAACGATTCTTGTCGTTAGGTACGTTTACCGTTTGGCGTTTCTATTTATACTAAATGCACGTGACGTGCTGTCACGCATTATTAAATTAATTTATTGAATAACCCTTCTCCCTATATGTGAGACCGTGTTTTCATAGTTCCATATACCGTACGCTTTTTGCTGTAATTGTTTTATAACGGAATATTTCAGTAATTCTTTTGTTGACTCTAGTTATCCATTCATTGAATCGTCAACTAATAACACCTGTGCGAATATTTTCCAGCTCAATAAATTTACGGAAATGGAGGTGAAGACTGCCCTGAAAAAAATCAAACCTAAAGATATCATGGGACCGGATAAGCTTCCAGCTTTCTTATTACACGATTGTGCTTCAGTACTTGCTACAGCTCTTACAATATTGTTTAATTTATCTATTAAACTAAGTATATTTCCTACTGTATTAAAACATTCAAAAGTAATCCCTGTGTTCAAGAAAGGAGAAAAGAATAAAATTGATAATTATAGACCAATAACAATTATTAATAACTTTTCAAAGGCATATGAATTTCTCTTATATGAGCCTACTTTTTCTTATGGAAAGAAGCATATTTCTGAACACCAACATGGATTTTTCAAAGGCAGATCCACTTCGACAAATCTATTCTGTGTGACGCAATACATATCTAACGTAATCGATAACTCCCAAGTAGATGTCATTTACACTGACTTTACAAAAGCTTTTGATCGGCTTGATCATGGTATATTACTCTCCAAGCTAAACACCATTGGATTTTCAACGAATTTATTAGAATTTTTTTTGTCTTACTTATTAGATAGAACAAGCTTTGTGGAATGCCGTGGTCAACGATCAAATGAGTTCATATCAACTTCTGGTGTCCCGCAGGGATCTGTTCTTGGACCTCTCCTCTTCAATATTTTTATTAATGACATAGTCAGTGATGTTAACATTACTTGCCTACTATATGCTGATGATATGCAGTTATATAACAAAATTGATAATTTTGTGCAATTACAAGATGCATTGAACAGAATGATTAATCGGTAACATTAGTAAATGCAATGTCGTTACCTACTCCATTAAGCAGCAATTGGTAAAGTTTGAATATAGCATCCATAACGCCATTCTAAATAGATCTGAGAGTTTTCGAGATTTGGGTGTAATTTTTGATAGTAAATTATCATTCTCAAATCATGTAAGTGCCATTACAAGAGAAAGCTTTAGAGTTCTTGGTTTTGTTTTGCGTTCCTCACGTGATTTTGGTAATTCTGATACATTAAAACTATTATATGAGACTTTTGTTAGAACTAAATTTAGAATATGTATCTGTTATCTGGTCTCCTCAACATAACATTCACATATAAGGTATGGAGAGAATTCAGAGACGTTTCCTGAAGGCTGCGGCGTACAGAGAGAATGGTATTTATCCAGAGGTTGGTGTCCCACAGAATGAATTATTAATTAGATTCTCATTTCAAAGTCTGGAATCGCGTAGAACTATTGCACAGTTGTTTTTTTTGTATGAGATTTTACACAGCACAATTGATTGTCCTTCTATATTGTTGTTACTAAATTTTCGTATACCTAGACTTTCATCTCATACTAACCTACCATTTTATTTGTCAACTCCACGGACAAATATTCAAAAATGTTCCCCTCTTTTTAGAATTTGTGACAACTATAATTCCTTTCATTATAATTTTGATATTTATAACTGTAAATTATCAGTAATTAAATTAATTACTCTCGGTATTAGATGTAAAGATTTGTTCATAAATATTTGTTAGTAAGTAGTTTATATGTTTGTAATTTGTTTGTCCATCACTGTTATATTGTGATTTATTTTTGTTGTAAAACATTATCTTTAATTCTTTTTTTCCTGCCCTGTAATTGGACCTTGATCTGTAGGGCAGTGTACTGTACTGTGTAAATAAATAAATAAATAAATAAATAACTTTATGTAGATCTTTGCTCGTAACAGATTTTAAAATTTAAAAAAAATAAATATTTCAGAAGCTATTTATTTGTGGCAGAATTTTAGTTTTTCTTTAGTTTAATTGGGTATTTTGCCACACTTCTAAAAAAAAACAGATTAACTGAATAAACCCTTGCGCAAAACGGATCAGTCAATGTTTATTTTTGAAACTAAGTTTGTCTAACCATAAAATATAAAAAACAAATTTGCAAAAAATAACAAAAATCATCACTATCGCGCACATTCATATTTTCGTTCTCAAAATAGCAAATGTATTAAAAATATATCAAGTTTGACAGTTTAAAATTTGTTTACCTGCTTCCATAGAGATTAAATGATTTTTATTTTATTGCTACTTATTTCTTCGTGGTACTGTAGCCAAGACACAATATAGTAATTCTCGAAAGATGGACTGAGATAGACTGTGTCATACGTCACAGAAGTCCTCAGTTTTCATTGGCTACCTGCTGATGATCCCGACCGTGTAGTTAATAGACCGTGGCCAATGATGACCAATGTTTAAAGAATAGTTTGACACACACTTATTTCTGTTCAACAAGACAGTCACGGTCTGTTTTAATTTTCTTTTTGCTGCATTGTTCTCCTTCTCTAAAATTTTTAGCGATTTCCATAGTATCAACGTTTTCTCAAGCGTGTTCGCAAGGTTTTGATTTTTCAAATTTACATCTACAGCATACCTTGTGAATACAATAAATATTATGCCGCAGAAACGTCTCGGCCAATGGATGTTAGAGTTGAGAAATATTAAAATTATATAAAAAGATGGGATTGCCGGAAAATAGTTCATTTAAATCCAGACATAATGGTGCTGGTTGAGTTCGATATGTTCGAGCAAATGGTACTGAGGAAATGATTTTAAATATTGTTAAGTACAGTTTCCCCAATACCATAAATTGTGATACATAATGTACAGTGTGGCAAGAGTTACGAGGGCAACTGTTAAAGTCATACCATACTCAAAAAGTACAAGAGTTGCCTGAAGATTTTTCTAGAATAGTTACTTTTTGCAGAAGAATGTGCAAATGTTAAACACAAATTGTAATTTCTCTAATTTTATATTATTTTCTGACAGAGCAACTTTTACAAGGCATTGTAATTTTAATACCCATAACACGTATATCTGGAGGAAAACAATCATCACGATACGTGTGGGATCCACCAGCAGCACACATTCCGTCTGAATTACTTAGCCACCGCGTTCTCCTTATCCTAATCCCTGTGATTTTTACCTTTGCAGTCACCTTGAGCAGTACATAATTTACAAAACCTCGAGGATCGTGTACGAAATGCACTTCTCAATAACACTGAAATTTTGACTCGAGTGAGGTACAATTTTAGGCGAAGACTACCTGCTTGCCTTGAAGCAGAAGGCAAGCATTTTGAGAATAATTATAAGCAAGTTTGTTGAAATTTTCATTTAACATTACTAATTTCATTAATTACTAATAGGAATAATGAATACATTTAATACTACCCATTTTTTTAACAAACAAAAGTGTAGGTAAGTTGATTTAATTTACGTTATTATTGCCCGACAAAACTAGTCGTAAAGTATGGTCCATCTTTCTCAGAACACTCTTTACATACTAACTTATATAACCAATGATATAAACTACAAAGTACAAGTATTTCAATGATAAAAAATAAATAAATAAATTCATATTTTCGCCTTCAATTTTTTTTATTATTCTCGAATAGTTTTGCGTTCCTTGCTATCAGCAGATATTTTTCGATTGACCATTCACCTGCCTGCAACCCTGTCATATATTCGATTTTTACTGTAACCATATAAAACAATACTACCCTTTTTTACTACCTACGTTCTGCCCTACTTTTATTGTCTCGTCCTAGAAGTTGAAGGAAAAACATCAAATATGGCAATAAAATATCAGACACGTGGATTGTCCCTTGGGCACTTATAATAACATTATCAGAATGACATTCTACGGTTTTGTACCTATCTATATAGCGTGGGGAAACGTTAATTTTTGCCAAAATTAAAATATTTTATAGCTAAATGAAGATTGTTTTAAATACTAGTGATACAATCAGTAATACAATTTTGTAGATTTTCTTTATCAAGTCAATTATCGGGGCAAATATAATGTTTGACAGTAGCATATTTATTCCTGTAGGTGTGAACCTACTTAAACACCTGGAAAATGTTTGTAAACATTGAATAAATTGTTAAATTATTAATATTAAGTATGGAATGAACTATCAACTTACAAATATCATTTGCAACGCTGAATCCGTAGGCCCGTTCTAGCTCACTCGTAAATTTGTATCCTTGACAGTGATCGTGATTACCATCGCACACCAGTGAAAGATGCAGTAATAGTATATTACGTAACAAGAGCTGTAAGAAGCATATTATGCACTAATGAAAAAGCCACCGAAGCATAAACAAGAATAGTCTGGAAGTCCAAGATATGCATCTATTTGATTTGGTACGTTCCCTAAGTTATTTATACCAGTGCATTGCCTGGTGCATTTTCCAGTGATATTATTTAGAAAGAAAGGTAAGTTTGTAGTACCCTTTGTTGTAGACCGTATATTTATATAATTTTTAACTGTGGGGGAAAAATATTCTGATACAACAAAAGAACGTTGTGTCTTAGTTTTAAACTCAGGGATATATAATAATCAAAGATTTCTCTGTATCTTCTATATATTCAGGTTTTGTTTCGTAATTCCTGGTTTTATTTCTACATGCTTCACTTATAGTCGCGTCAAATTAGCATTTCACTTGTAACTTTTTGCGGAGAGGTCCGATTGAGATGCGGTTTTCTGCAAAATATTCAGCGAATTTTCTATAACAAAAGATACATCTAACCTCTGTACGATCGCAAATTTTTAATTTTTTATTTAACAAATGACCCATTTTTGTTGAACATATGGCAAATGTCACACACGATTCAACGAAAATGTCTGGAAAATGTTCTCTCGGGAGTTTTCGAGATCCCTCTTTATCACTTTGGGGTTAGCTTTATTATTTATTGCTAAATTGTTGTAACTGAGCTAATTAACAAATTAAAAATTCCACCCCCGAAATCACTAGACCACCGGAATTTTTTCCAGGATTTCTGGCTTATTAAGGCAAACCATCGGCACAAGATTTTTGCAAATATAATTGTTTATTGTTCGATTGTTGCAACCTCGCTAATTAACAAATTAATAACTCTACTCCCGGAATCACTAGAGACCCGAAATTTTTTCCGGGATTTCTGTCTTTTTAAGGGGAACCATCGGCACAAGATTTTTGCAAATATAATTGTTTATTGTTCAATTGATCTCAGAATTATTGCAAAAAAAAATCCAATTTTCTAACGATTCCGGGAGAAGAGCTATTAATTTGTTAATTAGCGAGGTTGCAACAATCGAACAATAAACAATTATATTTGCAAAAATCTTGTGCCGATGGTTTGCCTTAATAAGCCAGAAATCCTGGAAAAAATTCCGGTTATCTAGTGATTTCGGGGGTGGAGTTTTTAATTTGTTAATTAGCCCAGTTACAACAATTTAGCAATAAATAATAAAGCTAACACCAAAGTGATAAAGAGGGACCTCGAAAACCCCCGAGAGAACATTTTTCAGACATTTTCGTTGAATCGTGTGTGACATTTGCCATATGTTCAACAAAAATGGGTCATTTGTTAAATAAACAATTAAAAATTTGCGAGCGTACAGAGGTTAGATGTACCTTTTGTTATAAAAAAATCCCTGAACATTTTGCACAAAACCGCATCTCAATGGGACTTCTCTGCAAAAAGTTGTCTATTTTCACATTTTTCATGCTAATTTGACGCGACTATTATGCCATGTTATAAGAACAACCTAAAATAACAAATATGTGTAAATTTCTAGGTATTTCTATATAAAAATTAATATACCTTACGTTCATAAACAAATTTTGCATATCGGATGCATTATTTAGAAAATCTATATATTTTCAGTTGTCAAAACCTTTGATTTCCTACTTTTAAAACCGTCCCATTTTCTTTTTCGTAGAGCTAATAATTTAGAATAAGATGCAATGTTCATACTGTGATTTATGTTGCTGTTCTTAACATAGAATAACCGATCCAAAGCGAGGAAGGTTTCATCTTGTCAGATAATTCTTGAAAGTATGCCAACATTACATTCTACGAAAACGACATTATTTTTTAATATCCAATCCATAAATATCTGATCTGCAATTTCATATATTCCTCGAGATTTTGTTGGCAATAAGTGACTTGTAGCAGTTTCTGCAATTTGCGTTATATTCGGAGGTGTTAGAGTTTGGCTGTTCTCACTATCGTTTGACATTTTTATTTACAAATTTCGTAAAACTTAGCTTATCAACAATACTGTTCAACAAATAATAACACCGTTTGACAGTTAAGTACTTTGATAGTTTGCTATAATAATTTATAATAATTTTAGGAGGTAATAGAATACTTGATTTTGAGTTGATTGAAATAAACATACCTATATACCAAGTGTTACAATACTCTTATTTGTAATAATTAATTTTTTAATATTTTTAATTTGACCGTGTTTCTTTGCAATTATTGAAGTGTAGAAGAAAAACAAACCTTTTTATAACAGATCTTCCTATACTTTTTTATTAGGAAGGAATGGATTATTTAAATTATTTAACCAATAAAATCTATAGTGGCTTCGTTACTTACCTAGAACTTCATAAACATGGTTTTTTACTTTGTAAAAGCGAAAAGTCAAATTAAACGTGGATTTTATTTAAACCTTTATGTGTAGGTTTATCCAGATATTATTAAAAACTTATTTAAGCAATGCTCTTTCAGGTCTTAGGAAAAGCTTCTTGATAAACATTTTAAAAATTAGGCAAATTGATATTAACACGTTTAAGTAGGCAGCGCATTCGCCAAAACAGAGGACAGCCGTTTAGAATGTAATAAAATGGTTTAAGAAATGAAAACATTTGCTAATGAAAACGTAGCCTGTAGAAAATATTGAAGTTATTAAATTAGAGAATTCAAAAAGCTAAATATTTATTTCATTTGTATAAATCTTAAAAACTAATTTAAAGTTACAGCGTAAAAAGGAAAAGCAATGTTTCCATTAAATAGCTTGGTATGCCACGAGAAAACAATTGTCTTTAGTTTCCATAGCAACCGTAAATGTAGATCAACTATCAAACTATATGCTCGAATCTCAGTTAAAGTGTAAATTAAAGTGTAAATATCTATCTTCATTTCTTAAATGATTTTTATTACATACTGAACGGCTGCCCTGTTTTGGCAAATGCGTTGCCTGCATATTTAAACGTGTTAATATTAATTTCTCTAAATTTTAGAATGTTTATGAAGAAACTTTTCCTAAGAACTGAAAAACATTACACTACACACAAAGGTTTAAATAAAAATTAAAAAAAAAAAACGTTTAAATTTGACTCTACACATTTACAAAGTAGAAAAACCGTGTTTATGGTTATTGACATTGGTATCTAGATAAGTAACGCAGCTGCTTTGGATTTAATTGGTTAAATCATTTAAACAACATGATACAACATTATTGATAGATGGAGGCACACTCTCCGAACTGGAATCGGAAACATCGGATTGCTTTGTTGGAATTCAGAATTGATTCCAACAAAACAAACTTGTTCTGAATGAGAATAAAACCATATAAGTCCTTTTTAGCACTAATAGATGAAAAATCAGAGTTTCAACATTAAGTATTAATCAAATTGAAAGGTCCCTTAGCGACTCTACCAAATATTTAGGTATTTTTATAGACAGTACTTTAAACTAATATAGATAATTTAACAAAAAAATTAAATGGTGTATGTTACAGTATACGAGTTATAAAGTCCTGTGTGTCAGAAAGAATTTTGAAAACAGTATATTATGCAAGTTTTTTTATCGAAAATGAAATTTGGAATTTTGTTATGGGGTGCAAGTTCTAATATAGATCGAGTGTTTGTTATTCATAAACAAGCTTTTCGCATAATTTTTAACTTGAGTTTTAATAGTTACAGTGACAGTTGTGGATTTATATATATGAATGTCTTTTATTTAATTTTAAACATAAACATAAATTTTCTTAATTTGAGTCCAAAAAGAAATATAGTTTCAGGAAAAATAATTATTTACTCCCACAGCATAAACTGAGTATCACTGAGAAAAGTTCTATATATGCAGCAACGAAGTTTTTTAATGCATTGCCAGAAAACATAAAAGATATTTTGTATGTTAAAGTGTTTAAGCGTGAAGTTTTAAAGTTATTGATAGATATAGAACACTATACAATAGCAGAATTTTTTAGAAGTTTGTTTATAAGCTAGTAGGTAATTTTCTTTTGTTTTTTATAGTTTTATTTGTGTATATTTGATATTAACTTTGTCTGAAAATTTTAACATTTATTGGTTTTGTGATTTGATGTGTCTTTTGGCGCAATTTTGGTGACATTGACTTGTTTTAACCCATTTTGTATGGCTGTTTGAAATAAATATTCTTATTATTATTATTATTATTAAATAATCCATTTATTCCTAATAAAAAAGTATAGCAATATTTGTTATAAAAAGGTTTGGTTTTCTTCTACACTTCAATAATTGTAGAAAGCACGGTTAAATTAAAAAATATTAAAAAATAATTATGACAAATATTGTAGCATTTGATATATAGGTATATTTGTTTCTATCGACTCAAAATCGTGTATCCTACACTCTGTATAATATAAAAATATTATATATGTAGAGTAGTAACTACTCTAGAAAGGAATACAATATAGCAAGTATACTGAAACACTAATTATGTGACTCCGCTTTATTTTTTGCGGATCCGCATAGTTCTATCTCTTGTAGTTTCCAAGATACTCTGCAGTTACAACGAAATTGGGCACCCTGTACACGTAACATTGATGAAAACACTGAGCGACTAAAGCGCCCTTTATACGTCCGATAGTGGCAGAATTGCTTACATAAAATGTAATAAAATACTAAAACGGTGCATTTCTGCTATGCAGATAATAACACAATAAACCTGAAGGCATCAGCTCAAATTTAATCAAATATATAGTTATACTATGCATTTCTGACCTACAACAAAGTATATTTAAGTCAAAATACGGACCTGGGACCGCTCCGTTCTATCACATCAACTTTTTATTGCCCCCGCTGCTCAAAATGTATAACTTATATGACTAACGGTATATTCCGCGTCCAAGGTTTGTTTTATTTCCTTTTGTGTTTGCCCTAGTGTGCGCTTTTACATGTAATATCGTTTTACTAAGCGCAATCGATACGCCTCGGATGGAAAATGCTTACACTTTTTCATAAATGTACTTTTAGAGAGGTAAATATCATATAATTGCGCATTTTGTTAAAAAGGCTGCTTTGGCAAGAATATTTACTACATTTTGACTAATTACTACATTCTCACTTGATTTCAATCTTGTTTAATTTTTAAATTAAAACGAAAACAAATATGTACTTAGTGGGGTTATTCTTATTTGTACAGGTGGTGCCGTAATTAATGCAACATAAAGCCAGAGAAGGGGACACATGCCTCTTTTAAAGGGCAGAACTTTTTGCGGTTTACTGAATGCATCTGATTATGGAAACAATCGATTATTTTATTTTTTTATGAAAAAGGTATACTTTGATTGTCATCAGACGTAACAGTTTTCAAAATAATCCGATTTGAAATAGTGCACCAAATAAAAACTGTTTTGGTTTCAGATAAAGTGCTATTTTAGCTGAAAATAGAGCAAAAGTTATTCAGAATGCTAAATAATAGCGATGTACAAAATTTCAAGAAGACAGTACGCTTTTTTTTTACTCAGAGAACATACATATGACTTCATTGATAGGAATTGTAGGAAATTTGATTTATATTAGCTTAAAATACCTTTCTAAAACAGTAAAAAAAATGTTACAAAAGCTAATAATAAGGAATATATGGGTAGATATTGTGGGTGTAATTCAACGCAGGTTGGGGCTTTTGTCCACTGAGTAGTTAGTTTCACACAATTTTATTAATACCTAAAAATATATAAAGACAGTACGCTTTGATGAAGTTTTTGCGCTTTGATGAAACTGTTGTTGAAAATTTATAGATGACAGTTTCATCAAACCTAACTTGCACACGCTAATATTATAATTGGATTTTAGTATTCAGAATAGCTTGCATTTCGATTATACTAGAGACTACAGTAGTCCAGCTATGTAGAAAATAGAACAATTTCAATAATGTTTTTTTCTTGGAAATTTTATATTTTACAAAAATTATTTTTACGATATTGACTGCATTTTTCTTAACGTAAGCTATTTTCAAATTTTTTTCGTTTGCTAAAATTATGGTGCTCAAACCTCTAGCACCCTGTATATCCACATGCCTACTTTTGGTTCCATTTCTTAACGGTTTTCCGACACTGTTTCTGACGTGTATACCTTTTTTAACCTTCTTGTCGGAAAGTGATAGATGAGATCAAATTAAGAAAATAAATTTATAGATGTCTCAAAATACCTCTTATTGAAGTCACAGTCCTTCAAAGGATGGGCGAAAGAATATATTTACTTATTTTTAACAACAGTGGTCAGTTTAATATAAATTTAGATTATTATCATTAGTATATCAGTATTATTTACTTATATGTTTCAAAAAAGCACCACTATAACCACTTTTCAGAATCAGTATTTTGCTTATACATGCGTCCAAAATTGTTGGCTAACTGATTCGTAATTGCTCGGAACATACCTTTTACCTTCATTAAGATGACTACAGATTATATAGATATTAATGCGACTGGTGTACAGACAAAACAATTTATTGTTTTTATATACTGTAAACGACTGAAACTATTAATTTCTACACAGTTCCATAGATAATACAAATGACGACATTCAGTTTCATATTGATTTCACTGACGGAAATGATTAATTTATACGATCGGATTGAGTTACTGAAATAGTGCGGACGTTTCCCATATAAAGAAAGACAAAATTAATCCTTTTAGTGGGGAAAAATAAATTATATTATTCTATTTTGTTTTATGCTTCACTAGGATTATTTAATATAGAACAAAGGCTACTACGAAATTGTTTAATTTGAACAAATGATTCGGCAAGAGTCAGACTCATTTAGTAAATGTCAGGATCGTCCTTTCATTAACTGAATTTTTAAATTTATGGAATAGCATAGATATATTAAATAAGCTGTATTAAAGTAACTGCAGACGGGTAGTGATTTCAACATGGCTGTTCATATGCCCCTATAAGGAAAAGTCCAAAGGATTCAGATCTGAAAAACGCGATGGCCATGCTATTGGACCTTGTTGCACTGTCCATTTATTCGAGAAATTATCATTTATGCAGGCAATTTCTTATCTGTCTCTATGTGGTAATGCACCATCGTGCTGATACTACGTATTTGGCCCTACGTCATCAATAAAGTCAAAAAGGTTGTTTTCCAGGAAAGTTCTATAGAGATCTGCATTTAAACGATCATTTAAAACATTTACATGCAGTAAATTATTGTTGAAAACGCTACCCATCATTTTGTGCATGTTGTTGAAGTAACCAGCGACAAAATTCTAATCACTGAGGAGCATCTCCAGCATGTAACGCTTGTACATTTTGGCGACAAAACGGGTGTAACATTTCTCTGTTTAATATAAGTCATACAAAATTGGGCGATAAATGAAGATTACTTACTCTACAGGTTGATGTTTTATTTGGATATTTTCGTCGGTATTGTAGCTTCGCTCGTCTGGTGTTCCCATTGGAACACCCAAATAAAAAACGATGTCTACGTACTCACGAGTTGTAAGTAAATGCATTTTTTATTTAGCACTTTAACGCTAAGTATCAAATGAATTAACAAAATTGACAGAATTGACCCAATTCACATACAGGGTGTTTAAAAAAGAGTGTAAAATATTTAAGGAGGTAATAGTATGAACCAAAATAAGCAGAAAAGTCTCAATAAACATGGGCCCGCAAAGTAACGGTTGCGGAGATATGGAATGTTTTATGTTTTTTAGCCCCTTTTTTATTTTGCAAAAACGTTGTGTATTTTCTTATAATAGTTGGTTGATGTTTAGTGAAATAAATAGTACGTATTTGACACTTGTTCTCAGTGCACAAGTTTTCTTTCGCTATGGCTGGTTACTCTAACGTAAAATTAACAGACATGCATTTCATGCATGCTCGTGCTAATGGGAACGCCACCGAAGCGCGATGTCTTTATGTTGACGCTTATCCAAATCGCCAGATTCCTTCACAACGCATGTGTGGAAGAATTCACCGAAGATTGCGTGATACCGGTTTCTTGAGCAAACAGTGCCATTTATCCGGAAGACCAAGGTCGGTATCCACTCCTAGAGCAGCAGAAGAAATTCTACCACTGGTAGAGCAGACTCCAGGTACGAGTGTGCGGAGAATATCAGCTGAAGTCGGAATTAGTGGTCCTCTTGTTTGGAGAATCCTTCACGAGCAACTGCTTTATCCATACCATGTGCAACGAGTACAGGCCTTAAATCCAATAAATGATCATCAAGCACGTTTGGTTTTTTGCCGCTGGTTTTTACGTCAGGATGCTGAAGACCTTCGTTTTCTTGCAAACATTCTATTTACTGATGAGGCCGGGTTCACAAGAAATGAAGTGTTTGATTTTCACAATACGCATATTTGGGCCGACGAAAATCCTCATGTTTTAATAGAATATGGACATCAGGCACGTTTTTCATTAAACATTTGGATGGGTATTGTAGGTGACAGGTTTCTAGGTCCTATTGTTTTACCAAACCGAGTAACCAAAGTTTTTGGAAGACATTCCTTTGAGTCAGAGGCAACAAATGTGGTTCCAGCAGTTACACCAAACTTTTACACATAGATGGGTAGGAAGGGCCGGACCTGTTTTATGGCCTCCAAGATCGTCTGATCTGAACCCTCTAGATTTCTTTGTTTGGAGATATTTGAAAACATTAGTGTATGGTACTCCTGTAAATAGCCTGGAAGAGCTGCAGTTACGGATTAATCAAAAGTGTCAAGAAATCCAAACCAAGGAGGGTGTTTTCGAAAGAGTTCGAATATCGTTGAGACGAAGATGTCGTGCCTGCTTGGAAATGGACGGAGGGCACTTTGAACATCTTCTGTAACTTTGTTTTTTGTTTGTTAAAAACTTCCTTTGTCGGTTTATTCCTAATAAAATAAAATGTTTGAACAACGAATAGCGGTCCATATCTCCGCAACCGTTACTTTGCGGATCCATGTTTATTAAGACTTTTCTACTTATTTTGGTTCATACTATTACCTCCTGAAATATTTGACACTCTTTTTTTAACACCCTGTATATGTATAAAATTGTTCGTAAATATAAAAATTATTATCTATCCGTTAGAGTCTCTTAGGACATTTTAAAGAAGCATAAAAGCACACCTTGGGGCTTAGTCTGATGATATTCATATTTCTTGGGATAATAAATTTTTTATCTCCGAGACTTCTGAGATAATGTGGATACCTATATTTTATGCGAGGTGAAAAAATACCCAGGAGAAATATTCATTAACATTTTCCTGTCGTACACTTTCGCTTATAAAACAAATACATCTTTTTTTAAATTTCCTTTACTCTGAAAAAAAAACAGCAGAAATTTTGAAAATATAACTAGAGAAGAAATTTTTAATGTTAGTGCAATATTATTTTTTGTTTTGTTGTTTTTATGTAGGGAATATATACAGTGTTTTTATAAAAATAACTTCCTGTCTGGTAAAGTTTATATTTACTTATATAGCTTTATTGTAGGTTTTTTATTATCGTGTCCAAAGACGTACTAGAGAAAATCTGAAGATCAAAATTGCACTGTATTGTACTGAAATCGATGCAATTTCATTACAGCATATCAATGTGAACAATTTTTATAAGGGAAAGAACTTCTATACAGCTTATATTAGAAAATATACCATAAAAAATGTATATTCTCATTTGATTTAACCTGAATGGTGTAACAGAAGCCAACTTGAAATAGTAATAATATTAATATTATTTTTACACCCATATAAAGAGTGTGTCGACAGATTAAGTTGAAAAAAAAATCTTCTATTTAATGTCATTCAAAAAAGTTACTTCTGCTTGTTAAAATGTACAAAATAAACAGGTTTAAGTGAGTTAATATAATATGCAGAATGTCTCTTACCAACAAATTATTAGAAATACAATAAATTTTATTATTAGAATACAATAACTTAACTATGCTAGTTAAGAAATACATAAGAATCTACGTTTTCATTTTTAAGTAGTTAAGAAGGCTTTGTTAGTAGCAGAAATAACTTCTGTGTAGGAATTTTTTTAGTGGAATTTATTGTCCACCCATCCTCTAAATGTTCATATCTAATAATGTTCATCCCTCATCTAAAAATGCATTGCATATTGTCGGTCAGTGGTCGCGCGGTTTAAGGCGTCAATACTTGAATCGAGGTGACTAGATCGGAGTTGGTTCGAGCCCAGCTGCCGGTAGACTGTATATAAGCTATATTCGTGGAGAGGATTGGCACCCTCTCTGCGGGTATGGTAGGGTGGAATAATGTTAGCTTGGATCAATGTGAGAGATTGATACCGGTTGATATTTGACTACCCCCCTAATTAATGAGGTTTTCCAGGTTTACCTCATTCCTGCACTGAATAGTGGTTAGGGCCTACCAACGTAAGTCGTTCCTGGGCGCAAATGCGGCCTGCTTAATAATAATATGCCGCCCCCTCTCCCGCACAAGTCTCCGACTTCTGGGCTAATCCCTGTGATTAGAATGAGGGGTAGAGATATTATTATTATTATTATTATTATTATTATTATTATTATTATTATTATTATTATTATTATTATTATTATTATTATTATTATTATTATATTTATTTCAATCGTATTAGAAAATGTTTCCTGAAATACTGAAAATGACATCATATTCTTGAAACATTAGTATATACTCCTTGGTTTTTGCAAATTTTTATAACTATATAGTAAATTTACAATTAACGTAACTACAATACTAATGTAAATATTTGTTACTATATTTATGTCATAAAGATAAGTATTATTTGAAATGAATGTTGGATGGGTTAGAGGCACAGTTTTGATGCAAGCATTTAAATAACGTGCAGTCTATTATGTTTATAAACTGCATAATATTTAAATTGACATAAGCTGCAAGTGCACACGTTAGCAAATATAATCTTATACTTACTCATTTCTTAATATCCCACAAAAATTTTTTATTAATCAACCGTACATGTTTGTCTATCACACCTTAACACAACCAAAAAACGCAATAGGTTAGAGGTTAGATTAATGTGTCTCTGCACATGTGAAACATAAATGGCAAGGCAAATTCTGTAAAGTTTCAATATAAATTGAGTAACAGCAAATAGTTCCAAAGTAGTACATTACAGTAACCCATTATTCCTGAAAATTCCCACCCATTTTATCAGTGTATTTCCCTGTTTTTTTACATACTATCTCTTTAACAAAAAACTGTGTTGAATTTTTTTCGTTACAATATTAATTAAAGTAAAATTCAATACCAAAATAATTTTACTTAGAAATGACTAAGATTTTTTTAAACAAACATATTTTCAGAATTCTATGAATAAGAGGAATGTAAGAGAGAATTCAGATTTAGAGGTATTATTTGATATTTTAAGGTGAAGAACGCGATGATATAAATACTTCTTGGTGTAGCTACAACGTTAATTAAATTTGTTTTTGTAACACCGGCTGCTGCCATTTAGCATGAGATGTTTCAACTGACAAAATAAAGAATTAAAAGTTAAAAATAGAAAAAATCCTAGTAATTAATGGATATAATGAAAAAGATTTTCTGAGAGGATTACAGTAACACCATGACCTTTGGAAATCGTTTGATCCTAATTCGAAACATTTAGGGCCGGTTGTATAAAAAGTACCTGAACTGCCGTTCAATAGAACTTTGAACCTGGTTTATTTACATGTGTGTTGTATAAACGAAACTAATGTGTAGTTCAGCTGAACTATGCATTACCGAGGTTGGTAGAAGTGAGGTTTGCTGAATTTTGATTTTTAACTGTGACATTTGACAATTTAACCTAAGTTGGCGCGAAATTTGTCCAATTTTGTAAGGTTATATTCTACCTTTTCAGTTTTGTTTTACTATAGATATCTTTAACATTCTCTTTAGGATATATGTTACTTAAATAATAAATTATATAGTGTTTTATCCATGTTTCATCTAACTTACTTACAGTGATAGTAGTAGTGGGTATTTCTCTCCCATCTATTTTAATTCATTGCTATTGCAGAAAGAATAAAGACAAAGTAATGATACGTGTGGAGTTTTTTAATAATATTTTTCTTTAATATCTTATAATTAACTGTTATAATAAATAATTAAATGCAAAATGGTTTACATTCTCAGTTTCTGCTTCAAGTGGAGTCAACTAAAAATTCTTGGATTTTTTAGGATGCTTCCATAAATAAACTACAGATATAGCTAATAACTCTTTATAAACGCAATCGCTGCAAAAAATCAATTTCCCTTCACTTTACAAAATGATTTGATTATTGTTCTCTAAATTGACACTTCTAGGATGTAAGACAGCTTTTACTAAACCCTTCATCATCTGTTATGGGTTAGTCTAATCCATCGTAACAAAACGCAGAAAAATACTCAAAAATGTATAATTCAATATTCGAGTTTATAATCACTTGTCAAGTATCAAACCGTTGAACTGCAGTTCACTTGGTTAAACGGCCGAGATCGGTCAGTCAGTTTAAACTACAATTTGATCGACGTTTAACGTTTATACAACCTGATTTTGCCTTTGATTTACAGTTTAACATTAAACTTGAGTTCAAAATCTTTATACAACCGGCCCTTACAGTTGTAAATCGACGTAGGCAATCTGTAAATTTTTGTTAATGGTGTGAAATCAATGAACCTTCTTTAAAGTCTTTCATAAATTGCATTTTCATATTTTTGTTAACAATTTGCTATCATTCCATTATTTCACGTTGAACTTACTCATTAATAGATTAGCTTGGGACTATGATGAAGGAATCTTGGCAGCTACTTGCTGGCTTGTATCACATTACAACTTATTAACAACAATAAATCATCTGCACCAATCCTTGTCATATCTGCGGTATGCCGCTGTTAAAACCCATTAGTGCGACTAGTTGCGGAACGATCAATGTCCTAATTAAATTATTTTATTATCCTGCATAAGACGGATTAATTCTACGCTTTTTAATTTTAATGAACTGTATTTTCTTGGTATAATTTTCCCAAAAAATACAAAAACATTATCAGGAAGAAAGAAACCCATTAATTATGTACCTATATTTACAATCAAAGTTCATTGAAGCCTTTTTTACCTCTTTACTAGGTAAGTTTTGAATATTTAGTCTCTAATAAAGCATTTTTTTGTTTCCTATGGAAATTCAATATATTTGAAGCCATGCATAATGTACTAGAAGCATTGGCTTTCCATTCTTTTATGACTTGAAAAAGAAATACTTTAGAGACAATTACATTATAGCTTGCCATCCAACCTTTAAGTATAGTTTTTAGAAGCTTTCAGTATCTAAGTATAAACAGTTATTACTAAAGATGACGTCATTATCAGGGGCGCACAAAGATCTAAAATCAACATCTTATCTTGTACTGGTAATTTATAATATCCAACATTATTCATATTGAGTTTATTAGTTTACAAAACATGTGCATAACTATTCACTTGTAGTACTGGAATAAAATTGAATAGCAGCAACTGCTGAAAATATTCAGGTGTTAGACTGTGACGTTATCGCTAATAGTCCCTTTAGGTTTAGAAAATGGGTGCAACCTCCACAGAAGTCACTGGAGCATATTTAAAGTATGTATATAATTTTTCGTGGATGACACATTTAGGGTAGGTTCAGAAAAATGTACTTTTTTGCCACTTAAAAGATCTACTATATGACATAAAGCCAAGAAAGTTATTAATAAGGTTTACTACTTTAGAAATAATATAATAATGTGGTTCTGATTCATATTCGATTATAGTTGTTTACTTCCTTTACCTACAAAATTTTAAGACTCGCTTTTGATAATTTTTGACGATAAAATTAATGACAAAAGTTTGCGTCGATCATAAATAGTATATTAAAGTACAACTGGATATTTAGGTCTTTAAAACACCTGCGATTTTTCAAGAAAAATTTCGAAATAGAACAAATGTCTTAAAGACCAGTTATCCGCGAATGCTTTACGCTATTTCTGTAATCGTACTCTTTGAAATCATAAATACTGGTATTAATACAACAAAACATTGAAATAAGAACTAATGTTAATTCTTGTCGCGACAGTTGTTACTGGTATGGATGTATTTAAATAGTAAAGCAGAATCGCGATTTATACAGCAAAAATAGGAAAACGCTTATAAAAAGAGTACGACAAGGTCATCAAATGGATCGCAATTGCAAAATACGTTGAGGATAAATAAATGGGTTGATTTAAAATCATTTGTGAAAGTGATTCATTCATGAAGGTAATTAGCAAGAATGATGTAGCCAAGAAAGCATATGTATTCAAGGAAAACGATTTGCGGACGAAGTTTTTTACAGATGCACCGGACATTACGTATTTATTTTTGAAGGAGGTAACAATATGTAGTATCTTTGGCTATTCTAAAGATGTGAATTGTGTGACTTACTCTTAGTATAGGATCCCACTATATAACGACCTTCACCGAGCTGGTTAATGGATGAAAAGTATTTTATATCCAATTAAATATGTCAATAAATACATTGAAAATGGGTTGTCTAAAAAATTTCAGTCCAGAATATGATTAATTAACAATTAAAAATTATTTTTTCTTTAAACCCCATAGAATATGCAAACGTTAGGTTGACTATTTTTTTCCCGTCACAACTCTTGGGTAGGCAGGTTTAAACAGGTAAATCGATACTAGTAACTTGCACCGGTGTGGTTAATAAATTAAAGTTAAATTAAAATAAAGATTGCTTCATTACCAACACGGTGATATAGGGTTGTCTGCGCAAATCAGTCCTGAATTCCGGTTGTCGAGTTTTAAAAAGTGAAATATTTCCCAGCGAACCATTCCATGCGATAGAAGAGTACACAGCATTTCAGCTGTGTGTAGTTCGTCCATATCGAAAACGAAGACGATTCGTTTATCCGTTTCTGCAAAAAATCGAATAAAGTCAGGAGGCTGCGGTACCTGTTATTAATAATCTGCCCCTAGAAACCCCTAATGCCCTTCAATGACAATAAAACAACATGTTCGACCCTACTAATGATATGTCGAGATCGAAAACCTGTAAAAAATCAAATTTTCTAATAATCCATTTGCCGCCCCGAACACGTTTAATTTTTTTTAAGAAAACGATACATATAATCATAAAATTTTATTAGACTATTCGATAGGTAAGGTGAAGAAGAAGCCACAAAACAATTTCAATAATTTTTGACAAATTTCATGTTTTCAAGGGCCGCCCCCGGAGGGGCGGCAGGAACGTCATAATATCATTTCAAGTCACTACCAGGAAATAGTAGTCTATACCGAAAATGAAGACAATCCGTTTGTCCGTTTCTCCAAAAAATCTAATAAAGTCCGAGGGCGGTGGTATTTTGTTGCCCAACTCGTAAACCGTTGTTTGTACAAAAATTCTGTTGGAGCATTTTTTCATATTTTCATAAAAAACATTCGAACATGTATTCGAAATGAAACAGAAAAGGTCGATTTCTCGAACTCGTGACTTCGAGACTCCACCCTTCAGTTATGAATTCAGGAAACCTCCGATCCCGTCCCACAGCCGCCGTTTCCCTAGGCTCATGATCCTCGTAAGGAGTAAAAAAAAATTGCTGCACATCTCACGGCCACAAATCGAATCCGATCGATCTCAAATTTTATGTACGTATATTTCACGATAAGGCGGGGGCGCATCCGGTAATGTACCGAAAAAGTTTTTAAAAACGGGATACCGCCCCCGGAGCCGCCCCCCAACCGATCGAATAGAAATTTTAAAGACACGTACTCTTTGAGACGCGGAATCGAAAAAATTAGTCCTAGGGGCAGATTAATAATAATACCGCCGCCCCCTGACTTTATTCGATTTTCTGGAAAAATGGATAAACGGATCGTCTTCATTTTCGATATGGACGAACTACACACAGCTGCAATGCTGTGTACTCTTCTATCGCATGGAATGGTTGGTTGGGGAATATTTCACTTTTTAAAACTCGACAACCGGAATTCAGAACTGATTTTTGGCAGACAACCTTATGCCACCGTGTTGGTAATGAAATAATCTTTATTTTAATTTAACTTTAATTTATTAACCACACCGGTGCAAGTTACTAGTATCGATTTATCTGTTTATACCTGCCTTCCCAAGAATTGTGACGGGAAAGAAATAGTCAACCTAACGTTTGCATATTCTATGGGATTCATACTTTTGATTGGTATGGAATTTGTCTATTAACCAAATCAGTGAAATGTTTAAAAAATAATAATTTTTAATTGTTAATTAATCATATTCTGGACTGAATTTTTTTAGACAACCCATTTGCAATATATTTATTGACATATTTAATTGGATATAAAATACTTTTCATCCATTAACCAGCTCGGTGAAGGTCGTTTTATAGTGGGATCTTAGACTATCTTACATGACAACAATGAGGAATGAAGCGTATTACTTTTACTATCCAACCATCTAAGATAGTGAAGGCTCGAAGTTTCGATTATGGCGAATAGTGCTATGACAATAGGTCCAATCCAACGACAAGTAGGATGGAAATCGGCATCTGCGACGTTGAAGAGATTATTAGTAATAAGAAGAATGTTTCAAAAATTATTGGGAGTGCCATTAGTCGAAGTGCAGCCTTATTGACTTCAGAGAATGTTAGCAGTATTAATTTGAACAGAATTTCCTCCTATTTAAAAAAACCGAAGCATTAATATTTTAAACAAAACCAACTGTACTTTTCACATTCTTTTAAAAAATTAAGATTATTGACTGTTTGAATAAAGCTTCTGAAACAATTGTTAGTAATATTTCATTTGATGTTACAAAGTACTCCTGCCAGATCAATAATTAAAATGGTGACATTTAGACTTCACGTTTCTCGGATAGTTGATTTTGCCATGGTAACTTTAAAATACACGTGTTTTTTAAAGTTGGATTTAAAGACGCTGAGGCGTGCTTTAAATTAGAAAAATACTAATAAAAAAAATATTTTACAAAATTTTCAGGTTATAATCTTACAGCACACACCACCTTTCGATTTCCGCCCGTGTCTATTTTAGGTTATTTCTGCATTCAGTGCATTCTAACGCGGTAAATTACAATGTTTGCTTGCTTCCATCAAATTAAAAAGTTCACGAATAGAAAAACCTACAATAGAACACATTGTGTACAGGGAACTTTTCTGTTTTGCAAAGTTTCTATTGTTATAGTTATTCCGTGGCAGGAAACAACAAATATCGTAGAAACTAGCCGTGGCTAGCTTTCAGCAATCTGTGATATAACGACACGTGCAGGCACAATTACCGGAATACATTTCAGAGTGGGAAGTTGGAATCAAAGTTTCCGTAAGTTGCTTGTTCTTGCTCTATTTTCTCGAAACTTCCACTAACAAGCTTCTTGGTATTCTTTTGCTAGGTGGATCAGAGGTAACGAGGCCGGCAGCGGACATATTTTATTTTTATTGCGAAATAGCGCTTCGTCACTGGTTAACTAAAAGATGGAGTGTAATACTAGACAACGTGGTCTGGTTCGTAAGTAGCTAATTTTATCAACTGGGAAAATAAAATTGTAGAACATCCACCACAACATTAATACAGGGTTAACTATGACTTAGTACAAATATTTTAAGAAGGGATAGAAAAAAATAAGAATTAACAGAATTTCCTTTCAAAAAATTTCCAAACTTATTTATAAAGCGAACAAATTTTTTTTCGATATTATATTAAATCCTTATTTAACGCCGCCAATACGAGAATCAGACTATACAACCAGCAAGCAATCGTCATGCAACAGTCGGCCACAATCGGCAGTCGGTCCAGTCGAGTCAGTTTGCTGTCATATTATAATTTAATTCCTGTGTTTACGTTGTAGTTTTGTGTTCTTCTTCAGTTTTTAGTGCCTTATTTTAATTTTAAACGTTTTATAGTTAATAAATAAAGGAATATGTGTCGGGTACAGATATTTTCCCACAATATATTATCTATTAGAACCTACCTACTCATCCCTTTCTTCGATTTTGTTATAATACATAGGCATTATATCTAACTGTACCTACGGGAAGTATGTTTATCGGTAGTGAGTGAAAATGTAGTTTTACCAGTTTGTAACCAAATAATGAAAAACGAATGCAAAATATTGGAGCTTACTGGATTAACTGCTACCTATCAGGTATTATTACTAATAAGAATGTTAATTTTTGTCGTTTCTGCATTTAGAAACACTGCAAACCACATGGTAGTTGTTGACAGATGTAATGTGAACTATGGATCTTTACGCCATAAGTCATCTCAGTCGATACTCATCATAGGCGCCGACTTTCCGTAGGAAAAAAGGGTTTTGGCCCATTTTTTAAATATCGAGCTAAAATTCTGGAATAACTGTTTTATTGTCTTTTAGGGCTCCCTGAGCACGTCGTTAAAATTTTTGTACTTGGTCATAGTTAACCCTGTATATGAATAAGAATATGATATGAATACTGCAAATTAAGATTATTATTAGCAGCTAATATATACAGGTTGTTCCACTTAGAAAAATCTAGTTATGGTGGCTCGAAGTTTAAATTCAACAATAAATTTTCACCACCATATATAAAATTAAAATATATAGAACAAATGACAGATATCCCCCTATTTCTTTTTTAAATACACTACTTCAGCTTGCACGACATAAAAAATAGGTAATTTCGAATTAGGCTATCGAAATAGTCATTTTTATATCTAGAGCGCGAAATGGTACTTTTGCACTCAAGAATGGAATTTGATGAGTTTAGCGAGACAAAATATTCATTCAAGAACGCAAAAGCATTTCACGTTCGAGATGCAAACAATATTTATATACAGGTTAAAATGAAACAGAGCCATTTTCAGAAACTGCGTCAAGATTCTAGAAAAATACTCAGACCCGTCGATTTTAGATTAAAGGGAAACATTATTTGCTGGTTGATATATATATATATAAAGCTGTTTACAGGCCTATTCCTATTCTCAAAAGCTTACTTTTTGTTGATTTATCTGCAATCCCACTTTACGTGCTTCCTCCACAAGTTTTCTCGTTACTTCTTCTAATAATGGCCACGTCATCTGCATAACTTACTATTTGGTGACTTTTAAACAATATGTGTCCTTCTCTATTCAACTGACTATCTCTTATGACCTTTTCTAGTACTAAATTAAAAAGAAGCGTTGAGAGTGGGTCTCCTTGTCTCAGACCTGTATCAATAGTAAACCCTTCCGAACATTCACCTTTTATTCGTACTTTGGATTTAGTATTTTCTAAGGTTATTTTCAATAGCCTAATCAATTTGGTTGGTATCCCAAATTTTTTCAAAATTTTACTTATTTTATTCCTTTTGATCGAATCATATGCTTTCCTGAAGTCCACAAATAAAACCATTGCTTTGATCCCATACTCATAGCAAGCAGTCAGAATTTCCTTCACCATGAAGATTTGGTCCGTTGTTGACCTCCCCTTTCTAAAACCTGCTTGATACTATTTAATTAGTAATTTGCATATAACAATTATTTATCGAAGATCAGGGAAGTAGTACTACAGGGTAAGACGTTTAGATTCTAATCGGAAATAGACAGTCCGTAGAGCAAACACCCACCAAAACGTCAAGCTATAAAAATTTAATTTTCTTATTAGCGCCAACGCTTATTTGCACATTAGCATTGTTGGAATATAACGAGCCACCGGGTGTGGTGTATCATAAGTAATAATTTAAAATGAAACAGATAGTGCGCTATCACGCAAATGTGGGAAATATAAACTACAGTTTAGCATGTAAACTTCCACTTGCCGTAACTACTCTATTAGATGTAACAGGCAGGTAGGCAGGTGAGTTTGAACTAAAATACAAATTTTATTAAAAATAAAATGTTACATTTAACACTAATCTAAAATTTAATCAATTATGTTATATACTACGTGGCAAAAAAAGGTATGCCCATTAAATTTTAATCATTTTTGGTGCACAGATTTAGGTTGTTGAATAGTTACATTTTCAGAAATTACTGCAGAAATTGATACAATAGTGTGTTGAGAACCCACTATTTCTAATGCACTCATTGATACGCCTGAGCTCGGATCTAATAAGATTGTCGATAAATTCTAGGGGTATTTTGGCGACTGTCTTACTTGTTTTTACTTGTTACTTACTTGCAGGTATAAGTCATTAGCAGATCTCATGTTCATAAAGAGAGCTGCATTTTACACTTTAACTGAGATTCGAACGTATAGTTTGAAGGTTGATCTACATTTACGGTTGCTATGGAAACTAAGGACAATTGTTTTCTCATGGCATACCAAGCTATTTAATAGAAACATTGCTTTTCCTTTTTACACCGTAACTTTAAATTAGCTTTTAAGGTTTGAACAATTGAAATAAATATTTAGCTTTTTGAATCCTCCGGTATTTAAATAAATTTAGTATTTTCTGTAGGTTGCGTTGTTAGCAAATGTCTTCATTTCTTAAACCATTTTTGCTACATATTAAATGGCTGTTCTCTGTTTTGGCGAATGCGCTCCCTGCATAGTTAAACGTGTTAAGATTAATTTCCCTAATATTTGGAATGTGTATCAAGAAACTTTTCCTAAGAACTGAAAGAGCATTGATTAGGTAACTTTTTAATAATATCTAAATAATCGTACACACAAATGTTTATATAAAATCCACGTTTAAATTTGACTCTTAGCTTTTACAAAGTAGAAAAACCATGTTTATGAAGCCACTTTAAATAATCCATTCATTCCTAATAAAAAAATTATAGAAATATTTGTTATAAAAATGTTTGTTTTTCTTCTATACTTCAATAATTGTAGAAAAGCACGGTTAAATTGAAAAATATTAAAAAAATTAATTATCACAAATATCACAACACCTGGTATATAGGTATGTTTGTTTCAATCGACTCACAAATCAAATATTCTATCACCTCCTAAGATTATTATCACGACTTGCAGTGCTTAAATGTCTAAAATTACTTGTATTTGTAAAAAACTATTTCAACAATACGGCGCCCTTAAGGAGGCCACATATTAAGGTAAGTTGATTTAAATCACATTATGAAGAATATAGCCATATAGTAGGATCCATTCTTTACTGAGCACTCTGCATACAATAACATACGTATGCTACATTTTAACAATTTTTCATGTCCCTGTTATAGACTTTACCTGACGCATGACGTGACAATGTATACATGAAAGGCCTCGACCCCGACATTTCGGAAGAGGTGCTCGGAAATTCATCATTTTTTGCCCTTCAATTCAAAGTCACTTAGTCGGAAGTAATGCCGTTATTTACATAGCGTGTCATCCCAAGTTTCGTGATAAAACGTGAAATATTGCTTGTTTTAGCAAATTGTTTTCAATGATAGGAGACGAACTTTGACTTCAAATAAAAAACTTCAAGGTCCAGCAGACAGAAAAGTAAAAAATGAAAGTTTATCATGGATATGTGTAGGTCTGAAGATGTTTACAAATACTAACACATACAGTTTTTTTAATTAGTGCAATTTTAAAATTAAGTCAATGATTCGATTTATCGTTTAATAATTTCATTAAACCAGATTTGGTTTTTCGTTAGTAAACTTTAATATCAAGTTCAAATACAAGTCCTCAAGTCCATGGCTATCAATTTTAAATAATATTTCAAAGGTCTTGGAGAGTGTTCTTTACAACCACATTTATATGGCTGCAAGTAACAAACCTTCTATTTCTCAACATGGATTTATGAATTGCAGGTCTACTACGAGTAACTTAGCAGTTTTTAGTCAGTTTCATACTTTCATACTTCTCCAAGGCCGCTGACAAGATCAGTATGGGCAAACTTTCAAGTTTGGGTTTTAACATCACTTCTAAAATCTTATTTACATAATCAACAATTTGTTTACTATAATGGCTTTTGTTCAAATACTTACCCAGCTACAAGTGGAGTTCCACAGGGTTCCAATCTGGATCCTTTGCTTTTCTTAATATTTATAAATGATGTGTGTGATAAGCTGAATTGTAATGTGTTAATGTTTGCTGATGACTTAAAGCTATATTCACCTATTTCAAGTGTTGAAGATTGTCTTATATTACAAGGACAAATTTACATTTTGGAAAATTGGTGTGATGAATATAAATTAAACTTAAATGCATCAAAATGTAAAATTCTAACTTTTAGCCGTAAATTCAGCAACATTCAATATCCCAATAATAGTATTGAAGATACTTTTAATTATCACGTTAACACAATTGCAAAATGGCAAAATTTTCAATGTACATCAGCTTTAAAATGCTTATATTTTAGTCTTGTTAGAATCAAATTGGAGTATGCGGGCTTCATATATCATCCACTATTATCTAATTATTGAAAGAGTCTAAAAGTCATTTTTAAAATTTTTAAGTTTTAGAATAAACGGTGAGAATCCCATGAGAATATGTAATTATCCTGAGTTGCTGCACACTTTTAGCTAAATTTCTTTGGAGGAACGTAGATTTCAGGCCTTTATTTTGTTTTTGCACAAACTCTTACATGGCAAAATTGATAGTCCTGTGTTACTATCTTATTTAGATATTCTTGTTCCTAGAGCAAATTCTAGATATCACAATACTTATGTGAAAGAGCTCATAGCAATATTCTATTAAAGGCACCAATTAATATGCTATGTTAGCAATAATGCTAACAGAGTTTCTGATATGTGCGATATTTTTTGTTGCAGTATTTCTGAATTGAAAAGTGTATGTTTTAGCTAGTCATAACATATTGCTCTGCATAACTATTATTTATAAATTCTGTCTTCAATTACTTGTTTGTGTATGTTTCAGGAATTCAAAATTTACAATTTTTGTTTTAAATTCCTTATTATTTATAGAATTATTCTTGTATAGCCTTGTGTTTTTTCGTTGTTTTATGTTTCTATAAGATATACTTTCCATGTCCATGCACTGTTGGGCAATAAATAAAAAAATATTAATACTTTCGACTTTTCGATCGATATCGTTCGTCCTTTCGCTCCAAAAAATCATCAACTTTGTAATATTTGCTTATGTCCTGATTGTGTATGTTCATCATCCTCTTCAAAATGTGATTTTACCAAAGCGTCGACGATTTCCATATTTTGGACTTTTCTAGTAGGCCAAAAGTACTTTTTCACTAACTTGCCACTAACATTTTTGGCTTTATTAGCAGCTTCTTCGATTTCCGCCGGGAGAAATTCATTCTCCATGTCACGAGATTGAAGTTACTTGAAAACAAACGATCGAACTTTAATTAATTTAGTAATAACAAACCTCATAGACAATCGAATTTCAAATTGACATTATATACATTGAATAAAGCAAGAAAATCGTTGATTTGTACGTTTAATGGTGTTTATAGAAAAAATAGTGTATGATGTATGGGCTAAAGGCGATTTTATTTTGTGCGAATGAATGGAGCATGACGCCAGAGGCTTCTTCCTTTTTCAAAAAATAAAATGTCACTTTTAGCATTTATATCATAAACCTATTTATAAATACGCTATTTTTTTGTTCAAATATTCCATAGTTGTTAATCGTCAAACAATACAAATCAAAATATTGATACTATTGTGGTGCGAATTTAAATATATTTAACATAAATTCATTTTCCAAACCACCACAAGTGACTTTTTCAAATTCGGTATAATAATTCGTTACAATTATTAGCGCAAATATTTCGAAACAATATTAATTTTAGACAGTATATAATTACCCTATAGTTCATTTGATTCATTTATTGACTCTAATCGTATGAAGGATCGTGTAATAAATGAAATAACCAGTTTATTATCAACGTTGTATTTGCGTTAAAATATATTGCGACCCATCAACGTTGATACAAAATATAAATAGCTTCAGTACAGATCGATACTTTTCATTAATAAAGACCAATTTAATCTTTAAATACACACAAAAGGGAGCCCTAAATTTTGTATCTATAAGTGCGTGATCCGTACTTATTTCTGTCTCTAATTACAGACTATTCGAGTTCTATTTCCAGATCCAACTTGCTTGGAGGCTTCAATAATAAATCTAAGTGAGGATTGCGTGTTAATTCAGATCTTTATTTGTTTTACCTAAACGCTTGGTTTCTGAGGAGGAGAGGTTGGAACTAATTTATGTTTAACCTATTATTTTGATCAACTGAAACCATCAATTTGTAGTTTTAAAATGTCTCTATAAATCAATAAATTATTATAATAGTTTTTTTGCCGATCGACATTAAAGGCGCAGTTTTATGACAGCTGCCAGGCACTAAAGTGTCACATTTACTAACTAGGCATTAAAATCATTCTTACTGCCGCTAACTTAAAAATTTAAACGTATTATTTAACAAAAGTCATTTTAGTTTTGCTTGTAAACATTTATAGCGAAATTAGAACATCCTTTGTTATGTTTGTTATGAAATATTGATTTCGTCTATGTTCGTCGACGTTTTCACTATGTTTATGAACTACTGGACTTTCCAAAGCGGTTGAATTATTTAAAAATCTCTTCCAGCAATTAATGTACTTGCAGTAGGAAACATTTTTTGCTAACTACTGATTTATGAGTTATGGACGCCTTCAGCTACCCTTGAAGGCGTCCATGTATTTTTAAAGTTGTGATATCAGGTCCTGAATTTATTAAAATACTGTTATACTCAAGCAATGTCCGGTGTATTCGAGAGCATCATTCTGTTTGAGAAGCGCAGCAACTTGTTTCGGCATTTTTTTAAATGTAAGAATTCCTATTAATTGGTTATATGCCATTTCAATATTAAAAAAAAATCTGTTACAATAAATAAATGTTTTTTCTTTGTTTTTGTAGTTGGCAGAGTGATCAGCAATTCTGTTTCCCATATCTACAATATCTCCAAATTTTATTTCAAATATTTCATCACATTGACACTCCCCAGATATGATAAAAATCACCTAAAATAATAATAATTAGTATTCTTCGTATATTTTATTTATAATTACTTTTGTACCTAAATACGTATTATCAGGAGCCTCCATTAGAATTTATTTAATTTGTTCATTTTATAAAACACATGACTTTTTAACACCATGTCATTCCGGTTGCTGTTTCAAGAATGCTTTCAATTTTAGATGCTTTCCAAAATCGATGGCCATAATGAAGACGATTCCATACTTTTTCTTAATTCAGAAAAATATACCAATAATACATTTTCCGAAAAAGATGTAATCTTATCCTCAACCTGCTATCAATACTTGTTTTATATATATATATATATATATATACATTTGATATATCTTCTTCTATTTTTCTGGTAATAAATTACACTCTATTTGCTTTGCAGCTTCAATAATTTCTGGCGGAACTAATATGAATTCTTCCATCTCTAATAATAAATAATTATTTTTATGTACTTAAGTAGCAACAATATGGCGATTACTGTGTACCTGTTTATTTACTTAAAAACGCTCAACTCATGAAATGAGAAATTATTATTCATGAATAAATAGTTTTGTTTGCTAATATGATAAAATTAAAATTGGCGGGCTAAAAAAATATGTATTTAACTTAGCAGTAAAGTAGATTTAATGTCTTGACTGCTTTAATAGACTCCGTTGCGCATCGTCTATTAAATACCAGCCGCTGCATTAAATGTTGTACTTTACTGCCTAGTTAAACAAATAACTAGTATTGTCCATTAAATCATTACAATCACATTTAACACGTTAAAATAGGACATAAGAATGATAAATAACCTGTAAGATTTACCTAGGCATTTACATGTAAAAACATAACACAAAAAATAAGAGAATGAAAATAAAATACAGAGCATAAGATATGAGCCAAAATTAACATACTAGAACGTTGATGACGTAATAAACTAGAATCACTATGAAATATCTGCATGTCTGGAAATATTTTACGTTTGCACATATGGCGAATACAACCATGTTATATTGCAAATTTTATAATTTTTCTTTAGTTTTAGGAATTTTTCAGTTACTAATTCTAAATTATTCTTTACTATTTTACATTTCTATTATAATATTTATGATACCTTTAAACATTTAACATTTACTTAAAATATTGTGGGTATGAAGCCTAGAGTAGTTTTTGCAATAGTGTATCAATTATTTATTAAAAAAAAAATAAAAAAACACATTTTTTACAATAACGAAATCTTATACAAACTTCCTGTCAGTGAGTTATTTTTTGTATTCCAACTTTGCTAATTCCTTTTTAAGCTAATTAGTTAATAAACATCTTAAACGCATTTCTGTGCACCCTGTTTTTATAATTCGTTAAAAAGGCCCTTTCATATTAATACCCACTAATTGAGACACCAAAAAGGGCTTGAAAAACAGTTATTAACTACTTAACGCAATGAAAATAAAATTTTAGTACTCACACTCATGGACAAAAAATTTTATTGACACGTTCCGTAGTACTAAAAGACTGTAACCAGTACTGTTTTTCATGGTAATGTAGTCTGTATCGATCTTCCTTTTACTACTATGTTATTGTAAAATTGTCCTTTAGACTGCAAAAAGGGACCGTTAAGGCTACCTTGATTAGATAATTGCAGTAATTTCGTTTGCGTGGCAGAATATAAGTTAAGTTAATTACAAGGCCAGTTAATGTTTTACTTGGTAGTTTTCTTGGTTATCTTTCGATATAATCTGTACAACTTACAGAATAATTACAAGAACTAGAATGGTTTTTCCTTTATAAAATACATACAGTGTGTCCCACCTATGTATTTTATTATTTTTCAAATCATTTGGATTTGGACGGACATATTTATATTATAATGAAATTTTTGAATAACGATAGATTTAGTTTTATCTAAAAATCATTAATCAAAAGTCATTCAGAAACAATGTTAATTCTTAGTACGCTGCGACTGATAATCAAACAATTTTTTGTCGTGATTGATAAATATATGTTCATTCTTGACAGTATGTAAATTGATTTGGTTTGAGAAATAAATAAGAAATATAAGATTGTGTAAGCAAAAAGTTGGATACACTGTATACAAGCTATCTCACATAAGAGGGACACTCCCATGTATCTAGCTTAATATGCGAGATACGTCAAAAATCTTTAAATGTTTTTTGTTGCATTTTTGGAGGCCTTTATGCTCGTAAAAACTAATTTGAGATCAAACTAACGTTTGCTATTAACAAAAGAAATTAATCTAGTATTTTTTAACTTTCTGAATTCGCTGGTTCTACTCAATTTTTTTTTTGCTTTGAAGGTTTTCAAATTTATTCTGTTGATAATTTCTCCTAATATTAAATATCACAGTGTTGAAAGTTAAAATATGGTCTTTTGGGATTCAGCTCTTCTTGTTTTTAGAATGAGAGCTATGATAAAAAATGTAGCATTTAACAAGATAAATTCGATGCTGCAAAGTAAGCATTATTTGAATAAAATTTAAAATCAATAGCCATAGCTTCAAGTGATGTCTGCTACGTCAAAACCAATATCAAATATTTAATAACAATTGCCTTATATAAATTACTGGTATTTTGATTAATTCCAATTGAGACTATTGAAATAAATAGTGTACAGATAACCAATGCAATGCAATATTGATTTTTTGAAAACTAGGATTACTGAAGATGTTACTCAAGTGAATAAAGAATGATTGGAGAGGTATAAAAAATAAATTTTTGACATGCAAATCTGTATACATATAAATTTGTTGGTAGTTAGTTTTTCGATTTAACAAAAATAGGAGTAACTGCAGTACGTTGCCATAGCATGAAATCATCTACAAAGAAAATTGAACAAAGAGTCCCTCAAGGTTCCATATTGGGTCCGTTACTACTTCTAATATACGTTAATGATTTTTTTTATTGTTTGCCTCATGATACAATGAGTATACTCTTTGCAGATGACACCAATATAACAAGAACCAATCACTGCTAATGACATCAACTTATGACTCATATACATTGACTGAAAATTCATTTACCAGCAATCAACTGAGGTTGAATACTTCGAAGACAGAAACTATGACTTTCAGCATGCGAAATTTGGAAAACTGGAATAATTCAACTTATCTGGAATTCTTGATATTCATCTCTTGAGTCTAAAATGATATGGGATCGACATTAATTGTGTGTGCTTCAAAATATTTATACATACCTACCTGCTTCGGAGTCTCAAAATGTAGAGTAAAGAATAATTAAGAGTTCTAAAATATCCCAAAATGTTGAGTATTGATTAGGTGAAGGGCATGCTTTCATATTGAAATATAAAATTTATGTCCAAGCATCTTTTCTTTATTATTTTCAACGTAACGTTAAGATTAAATCTCTTTATTCTTCATGGATTTTATTTTGTTCATATTTTTTAACTCTCTCCCCTTGCCGAGGGTTTAAAGACAAGCAAAAATGTTTATGATGAATAACTTTTTCGACAATTGAATTTTCTTTATCCATTTCTAATATAAGCAACGCGAACTGAGGGCACCCGGTATAATATTTGATAAATTTATTTTTGTTACTTTAATATGTCGAAAACCTTACAATTTTAAAGAAATGTTCATCTGAAACACTCCATTCACTTTCCTTGGATCAAACTCGCTCGAATTTGACTCGCTTTCTATATAAAAGTTAAATTCCTTTTATATTCCTTTTTGCCTTTTTTTGATAGTTGAAATAAACGTAATTCATCATTGGATTTACAATGTTTCATGCGTTCTGAAATTATATAAACCAAAGACAAATGGGATATAACCCATTAATTTTCTAATTTATTTAAATTATGAACCATAAAACACGAACGATCTCAGTTTAGATGCGACACAACAAAACAAAAGTTGACCGAAAGCGTCTAGCTCCGGAAATGTTGACAAATACATGTTATCGCGACTCGTAAAACTCCAATAACAGTGGCGCTTAAGCTGATTCCCCAATACATTAATCCGAGAATAAAACCCATCCCCAAGCGACGCACGTATCAGTTATTTCTGTAGCATGAAACAAAATCGGTTTAGGTCTATACATAAATAATGTATCGACGCTCTAAAAAAAATCGCCTAGGTCTGGGCATCGAGTTGGATGAATATTAAATTCTGTGATCCTCGCAAATACGACTCCATAAAATGAAGATGGTAAGACTGAAATTATTCAAAACCTATGTTGTGGCGCGGAATAATTGATTCGCCTTTTATGGATGTCGTTAAGTTTATCGTTTCAAAGCAAAGATTGGGGCCCAGCACTAAAAACGACTTAACATCGGTGCGTGTGTGAGGGATATTTGTACGTGGTATGAATATTATTTCAACTGGTTATAATTAGATATCGATTTTTATATACATACTGCTCTATCACATTCCTTTCACCTTAGTTTTGAGTTCCTACAGTGTGGTAAAAATGACACGAATAAAATTGACATCTCAAATTGGCATTTATAACTGAAAATCACTGGTATATTTGATTTGATAGATCTACGTCGATTTATGTAACAATAAAAGAAGTCTATCCATTACTCTTACAGCTATTTGAAGTTTCTACTTGATTGCCTCCCGAGGCAGCCAAAGTATTTTTCTCTCGAGGGAGGAAAAGTACTTTCCTTCATAAAATGAGGGAGTAAAATAGTATTTTCTATATAGGGAGTAGAAAAAAATATATACTTCGAATGATCAACAACTATCAAATCTTTACTTTGACGTTTCTGTCATATTGGTGTCATTAAGTGTTAAATTGAGTAATAAAAAGATAAGATTCAGCGTATTTGAATAATTTTCCTGCTATTTGAAGCATCGTATACTCTGGTCGTTTACGTTTGAAGTCACAGCCCTATAAGCTCGCTGAGGGAGCAGAACGTAGTTCCTCTTGTAAGTGTTCTAATTTACAAATTGTTTGTGTTGGATACACTACGACGTGTACGATACTTTCTAGTCCAGTGGTGACGAGTGTGAGCAAGTTTTCTATAAACACTGTATGCTAATGTGTCATCTCTCTCATCAAGGAAATCTAGGAGTGGAAGGAAACTATTTTCTGTCAACTTCACAGTGAATTATTTCTGAAGAAGATATCTAAACAGATGACATGATAGTCAGCTCAGAAATGGTTTATCCACTGACACTACTACTGGTTAACATATCATATTTATTATAGATACTAAATTTACATTTTTTAGTCAAAATATTATACATATTTGTCTTTATCTGGTAAGTAACATATTCTGGTCCTAAATAGAAACTATTACAAATAAATTATAATGTTGGAGTACCCCAAGGTTTTAATCTTGTCAAGTATCGATTTTTGTGTTTCCATTCAAAATTAATCTCATTATACAGGGTTAACTATGACTAAGTACAAAAAAATTAACCACGTGCTCCGGGAGGCCTAAAAAAATTATTCCAGAATTTTAGCTCGATATTTAAAAAATGGGGCAAAACCCTTTTTTTCCTGCGAAAAGTCGGCGCTTAGATTCATAGATAAAGCTTACATCTGTCAACAATGTCAACTACCATGCGGTCGTCTTTTTGTAGCGTTTCTAAATGTAGAAACGACAAAAATTAACATTCTTATTAGTAATACCTGATAGATAGGTAACAGTTAATCCAGTTAGCTCCAGTATTTTGCATTAGTTTTTCATTATTTGGTTATAAACTGGTAAAACTACATATTCGTTCATTACAGCCACTCACTGCCGATAAAAGACACTTCCCGTAGGTACAATTAGATAAAATGCCTATTTATTATAACAAAATCGAACGAAAGGAATAGACAAGTTTTAATGTAACCGCGGCAGTCTTGTCCCATAACCTAGAAAGCCAAACCGGCGAACTATATTGTGGGAAAGCATCTGCACCCAACACAAATGTCTTTATTTAATAACTATAAAAGGTTTAAAAATTAAAAGAGGCACTAAAAACTGAAGACGAACACAAAATTACAACGTAAACACAGGAATTGAATTATGACATGACAGAGATACCGACTGAGCGACTGTTGCATGCTTGTAGAGTAGGCAGCCAACTTGCTTGTTGATTGCCTACTCTACATTGGCGGCGTTAAATAAGGATTTAAAATAATATCGAAAACAATTTTCTTTCGCTTTATAAATAAGTTTGCAATTTTTTTCAAGGGTGATTCCGTTAATTCTTATTTTTCCCTATCCCCTCTTAAAATATGTGTACTAAGTCATAGTTAACCCTGTATTCAATTATGAGAAAGATTCAGGCACATTAACGTGACCTGACATTCTAAAGGATTTAACAATCTATTTTGACAGCAAACTGAATTCAACTCGTATCAACATTCTATCTCTTCAAGCACCAAAGCATTAGACGCGACTTTTATGACAAGAATGTGTAACTTGCATTATTTTAGAGATACATCAGCTCACTGGCGTCAGTTATTTTTTATAATTTTTAAATTTTGTAACTGTTAAATTAGACTGTATATATCCATAATGTGTTAAAACGTTTTAATATCTTTAAAGTATTTTCTGTCTAAAATTTTTACATGAACCCTTATATAATAATATTAGCTCATAACAAATACAAATTTGGAAATATAGACTTTAATAATATCATTGAATTCCTTCTTCCTCCTAGGAATTTCAATTTAGAACTAGAATATATTAACCGAATTGCTACTATTATCATTATTACAGCATTTACGAAGTTGGCTAAGTCTAATAGAGCGGATAAAGCTAATAGATATTATATGTTTAGCCAGAAAAACATCTTTCAAGTGTTAATTCTGTCTGCTTCACCAGGAGAGACTTAATTCCGGATCAAGTTTGGAAACTGGAAATCACTTTCAAGGTACACGTAAAATCAATGAAGAGTAAACTGAAACTTTAATGAGGCGGAATAAATCTCACTTAAAAGTATAAATTCGACGAATCGTTGCCGGGATATTGCCGATAATTTAACTTGCGGAAAAGGAAAAAAAAGAGTTTTGCGATGAATTTTCCGTGAAATTATTTCAACTTTGATGGGTTTGGAGAACTTGTTGTTTCATAATAATGGCTGAAAGATTTTAAGTCTCTGATGATAATAAATAAAAAGTGCTCTATAAAAAATCATTTGAATGGGGTCAGTTAGAACTTTTTTTATTACATTTTCTAAATGATTTTATAATAGTGCGGTCTAAAAAAATTAAAGTTTTATAATGCCTTAAAAAAAATTTGAGAACATTGACTAAGCCACTGTGTGACGTCACTAGCTCCTACAGCATACCGGGTTGCGCTTACTACTAATTACTTGCATTTAGAATACGAAGCGTAGGAGAGCCGTCAGCATCATTAGTATTGAGGTTTTTAATTCAATTATGAAAAATTAAAATATTGAAGGTGTTATTAGAGACACTAAAACAAAATAATCTAACCTTGGATATTGTATTGTACCAAAAGATCTCAGTACTATGACAATATGTCCAAAAAAAATGATTTACTATATTAATCCCAATACGTGGAACTTATTGCAGCAAAAAGTAATGAAGCGCAACATATTTCTTGGACCCAAATTAAATGAATATGTGTTGTATAGTAAAATTTATAATAAAATAACAGTAAACAACAACAACAACAAGTGCAAAAAGTAAGCTTTTAGTGCAATAAACACTTTTTGTGCGAGTTGCATACAATATATTTTCTACGCTTATGCAAAAACCAAAATATATTTTGTAATTCAGTTGATATTCAAAGGAAACTAATTTTATTTTTACTAAATTGCATGTTCTAGTAATTTCGTAATCCAGAATATAATAAATATGACTGAAAATAATATAAAATATGCAATTGCTTAAGACGTAATGCAATCTCACAATAGACTAAATATGACGTCGATTTATATTTATCACGATCACCAAACGCTGCAGTAGAATGACAGACGAGTGCATTTTCCCACTAAATTTAGTTCAATCCCATTCCGTTTTATCATTAATTTCGTAGTATAATAAATACATATTTTTTAGTGACGTAAATACCTATCTATATTATTTGAAAAATCTAGCTGCTTTTAACAATTTCTCTTATTTTAGCACTTACAAATAATTACAGATTTTCATAAAAGAAAATTTAGTTTACAACGTTATCTAGATAAATTTATAAATTAGCTCTAGGCAGTAAATTAAAAAGGAAATGTCAAATTTACAAAGTTTAATTCAACTTGAAATTTGTTTGTGAATAATACCGAATCACCGTTATCGTCGCACATCAGCGAAAGGCGCATATTTACTATATTGTGTGGGCTTCGTTTAGTTCGCCCGTATCCGTAATCAAAGTGTAGATTGCGTATTTACAAAATAAATATCAGATTTGCTCTCTATATTACTCAATATATTTGCTTACTAGTGTATTTTCTAACCTACGTATTGTTTTTGTTAGTTTTAAGATTGTTAAGTTTAAATTAGATAACTGTGAAAGAGAATGGAATTAAAACCTGATATTCAAGTAATCATTAATTCTCAGTTTTCATCAGTACTTGAGTGTTCATGGATACTCTAAATTCATAAAATGCTTCCACTGCTTATGAATACTACTTTCGAGTATTGAATCCTGAATACTTATGATGAATGCGAATCCTGAATACCATCAGATAAAAGTATTCAATACTTAAATACTGATTACACAAATATTTTATTGAATACTACTCATGAATACAATATATTCGAATAATATCCAGCTCTGTAGTGCATATATTCAATCGTATTCAATTGATATTACCCTATCTAACATTTAATACTGTTAATCTACAAGGAAATTGTCACTAGTAATAAGCTTCAAACAAAATTTAGCCAGGTTAAGTTATTTTTGTACATATTTATTGAATATATCGGAATTCAAATTGGTTAAGAGAGATTAGAAACATTTCTGGCATTTTCTATAAGTTGTGTAATAAAACAATGAGATCTAATCTAAGTAATAGAAACATTTACGGACATAGCTTTTGAGTCAGATTCTAAACACGCCACAGAACACGCTCACTGAAAACGCTCCAAGATCGTCTCTAACTATAAGAGGTAATTTTATTAGATAACACGCTGAAGTACTCTTAGCTTTAGTTGCAGGGAACAAGAGAACGAAGCATTAAATGCAGCCTGCGCTTGAATACTAGTAGTATACTCGCTAGTTCCATGCATGCTGAACAAATTGAGTATTATGATATTCATCGTTTCAGAGTAAAAGCTGATACCATGGATTTATAATAACAATCTGACTGGAGAACAAATTGGAACATGTATGAACTAAGGAAGAATTTAATATTTGCCAGTACAGAGAAGTCTATAAAAAGTGCTTTTACGAACAGGACATCAAAGTGAAATTATAACGAATGAGATATTTTAATAACGGTGTTAATGCGACGTTGGTAGATCTCCACCTAGTAAATTATTTATATTCACGCGAATCCTCTGCAGAGTACGTAATTGACTTCTATGGAGACCAGGTTGTAACATTCGTTTCACTTTATTCCTCTTGTTTCTTATGTTATCTAATTCTCGGTGTGTGTATATCCTACTTTCGGATCACAGGAGATCTGAGATAGAAGTTGTAACTTACTTCCGAAAAGTAATCGATCTCGAGATCCCTAAAAGTTTTTGTTTTGAATCAATTTGCAGGAATGAAAGTTTCCAATAATTGGATGGATAGGGAGGGGTTAAGTATATATTCAAATTAATAGCGAATATACAGGCTGTATCACATAAGAGGGGCACTCCCATGTATCTCGCTTAATATGCGAGACACGTAAAAAATCTTTAATTGTTTTTTGTTGCATTTTTGGAGGCCTTTATGCTCGTAAAAACTCGTAATTTGAGATCCATGGCCAACTTTATGAGTAATAACAAAAAAACCTGTAAAGTACCCAAACTTTAAGGCTGTCTAACTTTTTTATTTTAAGAGATAGAGAAAACTTATTGGTAATAAATTTTTATTGCAAAATTGATACCTTCCAGCTGATATAAACAGATTTTTGAAATATCGTATGTGGTTCGCTGCGCCCTCTAGGCTATGGCCACAAAAAAATGCCTGTTTTTTCGTCTTTCATGCAGTATACTACATGTTGCCCTTATCTTTCGTATTTATTATATTTTTTCAGTTTTAGTTAAAAAAAATGTACCTAAATATTTTCGTGTTGCTCAATATAACGTAGAACCTATTTTAAAGGCGCCAATTGCAAAAAAATAATAAACAGAATGTACTTTTTTATGCAAAATACATATTTTCTTATAATATTATTTTATTACATTGTCTGTGTCAAAATAATTTTAAAGACTCAATTGCTTCTAATGTGAAAACCAATAAAATAATATTATAAGAAAATCTGTATTTTGCATAAAAAAAGTACATTCTGTTTATTATTTTTTTGCAGTTGGCGTCTTTAAAACAGGTTCTACATTATCTTGAGCAACACGAAAATACTTAGGTACATTTTTTTTAACTAAAATTGAAAAAAAAAATAATAAATACAACATGCAGTATATTGCATGAAAGACGAAAAAACAGGCAATTTTTGTGGCCATAGCCTGCTTCAATAAAAAATTTTTTTATCCGCCTAGAGAGCGCAGCGAACCACATACGATATTTCAAAAATCTTTTTATATCAGGTGGAAGGTATCAATTTTGCAATCAAAATTTATTACCAATAAGTTTTCTCTATCTCTTAAAATAAAAAAGTTAGACAGCCTTAAAGTTTGGGCACTTTACAGGTTTTTTTTGTTATTACTCATAAAGTTGGCCATGGATCTCAAATTTGTTTTTACGAGCATAAAGGCCTCCAAAAATGCAACGAAAAACAATTAAAGATTTTTTACGTGTCTCGCATATTAAGCGAGATACATGGGAGTGGCCCTCTTATGTGATATAGCCTGCATAGGAGGGGGAGGGGGGACTCAAGCTGGCAACTCAAACAGATGCACTTTATAAAAGTCAATAACAATAGTAATAATTTCTGGGATGAAACAAAAATAAGACCACATCATCATACATCATTTGTATGGGAACAACATATTTTCAACTAAATAATGAATTTTATCAATAAAATTTCAGAATGGCAGTGGGTTCATCATTATCACCAATTTTAAGTAATAGTTTTATGGATTTGTTTTGAAGAAAACTATTTTCAAAATATAAATAAAAAACCTACAGTTTGGTGGAGGTATGTAAATAACATTTTTGCAATTTAGCTTCTTACTATTGCAGAATTAAATGAATTTTTAAATGATATTAACAATAAATAATCAACAATAAAATTCACTTTAGAAATAAAGAATAACTGCTACCATTTTTAGACGTTTTGATAAAAAATACTGATAATTCTGTAGGAGCAAGTGCTTATAGAGAACAAAGTCACTCCAACAGTTATTTAAGATTTAGATCTGACCATCAAATTGATATTAAGAAAGGTCAAATTTTGTTGATAGAAAATTAAAAAATATTATAGGTAAATCTGACACTTTAAGACAAATAAGAGAAACTAATCACATAATAGAAATTCCTTACATTCCTATATCATCAGCATGTTAGAGCAGTTTTTCGGGCAACTAATACTTTACGATCCGTTTTATCAAAAAGACGTCCAAAAAATAATATACAATATTCAAAAAAATGCATCTACAGCATATTTTGTGAATAAAGGTAAACATTATATTGGAGAAACGTCTCGAGCTATGGATGTTATAGAGTTGAGGAACATAAAAATTATATAAAAAAGCGGTAATTTCAAAAATTAAACGAACACGCTTGGGAAAATGGTCATTTGATTTAATGGGGCAAACATTTTAGAGAAGAAGGATAATGCAGCAAAAAGGAAATTAAAAGATACCTCGATTATTTTGTTAAACGGAGATAAGTGTGTGTCAAACTGTTCAGTAAACATTGTTGGCTACAGTTGTGTCAAGAAGAAGTAAGTAACAATAAAATAAAAATCATTTAACATCTCTATGGAAGAAGACAAAGAAATTTTGAACTGTAAAACTTGACTTACGTTTAATACATTTGCAATTTTTGAGAACGAAGACAGAGAGTCTTTCGAAACAGAAAAAAATACGGAGGTGCGCGATAGTGATGTGATTCTACATGCTTTTTCTATGAGAGTTTTTGGTTAGGCAAACTTTGTTTCAAAAATAACCCTTGATTAAAACCTTTTGCCGCAACAATTTATTCAATTAATCTTTATTTTTTCAGTGTGGCGAAATACCCAATTGGACTAAAGATATTGTTACAGAATTTGCCCCGCTCGCACCCAATTCGACGACTGTGGTATCGCGAAACGCTAGATTGCCCGGATCGCCCCTACACGATTCTGGTAAACAAACAAATAATGCCGTCTATCGAGGCGCGACTGGAAAAATTGAAAATCGACGAAAAGCGTTCGAGAGCCGTTCGGAAATGGATCTAGAGACGCTAGAAAATACCTGGAATATTCGTCTATTAAAGAAGAATAAACGACCGAGTCAGTCAGTCTTGAATTGGAGTCTTTAGTTGGAAATTTCCTTGAGATTCAGAGCGATTTAGATAGTGATTAATTAAATAGTGTTTAGTTGAGTTGTAATTAGTATCCAGTAGTGTACAGAGTAGTTAATAAAGATAAGTGGTTAATTAACGGATTGTTTTTCTGGCAGTAGAAAAAGTCGGGTTGGGAAACCCGTGGCAATATACTATTACATTTAATTACAAATTAGATTTTTTTCGTGCACCCATTACGCTTTAAATATCGATTATTGTGATACCAAATCATACATTTTAGAAAAATTTCGTGGCTTGTACTCATGCTATAATTTATTTTGATGTCGACGGGCCGTGAATGTTTTGATGGATGGAAGTACAGATAGCGCGTTGGACGTATTACACATTTTATAAGCCTGGAAGATATTTCCTTGTTGAGTGGTGTGTGACTTTATCATTTACTGCCGGTTTTTCCTATCTTGGGGTAACAGGGCGAGGTTTCAAAAAAACAAACTGCGCGTTAAATTTAATCTCTCCTTAATTAGAGTACTACGTTTCACGGGGCGAAGAGATTTTCACAGTATCGCAAGGTATTGGAATATTTTTACAAAAGACCTTGAACTCTGTTGAGCTACAGAAATGAAATTATTTGGAATTAGCTACTAATGTTATCCTTACTACAGAGTAGATATCAATACAGGGTGTTCCTTAATGATATGCGCACATTTAAGGCGTCATTCTACATCGAAAATTAATGATAATTTGTTTTATAAACTATGGTCCAAAAATTTTCCGTTACACCCCGTATGTTAAAGTTTTAGGAAAAAAAGGGAAAATAATTAATATTTTCGTAATCGCTTTAGATATTTTCATGAAATTTGGTATGGGGTGAATATTAATAAAGATGCATATTTATCAATTTAAACACAATTTCCATCTTTAACAGTAGCGTGCGCACGAACACTGTCTTTAATATTTTTAAAGAAAAAATGGTACGCCAATGGTTTTCTCCCAGATAAAATTTATTTTCGAATTCCCCGTTCAGTTTGAAAAATAAGTGCCCTCTTGAGTTTTTGGACTGCAATGCGCTGGTTTTGAGAAAAAAAAAATAAAAACCGATGGATTGTTCGAGATAATTCATTTAATTATTAAAGGATACAATTTTGATAGAAAACAACAACAACTAACAACATAACACATTAACATAATATTACAATTACCTAAATTAAAACTAATAATTTCTGTAATAAGGATAACAAATAATTATTACAAAAATTGTTGAAAATGACCCCCATTAATCTCTTAATTCATCTTCAGTGTTAATGGGACTTGTGTACACGAGCGTCTAAAGGTGGCCCCGCAAAAAGAAAAAATCTAAACTATTTAGGTCGGAGGACCTTGGTGGCTATTCTCGAGGCCCACCTCACCCAATCCAATAATTTGGATACATTGTTTGTAAATAATTGCGTACTGTTATACTGAAATGTACTGGTGCACCATCGTGCATGTACCACATTTGATTTCTTATTCCTGTTGTTGAAGGAAACTCAGGTAAGATTTTCCGTCTAGTCGTCTCGGCAGGCAGAATGGTTCAATAAAGTAATCACCAATGATACCTGCCTATACGTTAACCAAAAATAGTTGTTGGAAATGGATTTCAGTTATAGCATGAGGATTTTCATCCGCTCAAATATGATTGTTATGGAAATTATGAATGAAATTTCTTGAAAAATTAGCTTTGTCAGTGAACAGAATATGCGTTCTAAATTGCGGATTTTGGGCAACATTATGAAGATACCATTTACAAAAAATCACTCGGTTTGGAAAATCTGTGGAAAGTAACGCCTGCACTCTTATAATAGGATAAGGATATAACAAAAAGTCTACTAAAATTCTCCAAACAATTTAGTGGCAAATATTCAAGTTTGTAGTGATCTTCCTCGTAGTCGTTTCAGGATGTTCAATGTGCAACACCTTCCCCGCAATTTCGGGTCTTCTTACATTTCGAGGTCTACCTTCAGATGCACCTTTTCTGACACTACCAGTTTCAAGAAGACGACGATGAATATTAGAAAAAGTGCAACAATCTGGCAGAGCACGATTGGGATATCTCTCGTGATAAATACGTCTAGCTTGTTCTGCATTACCGTCGACTAGGCCATACAGGTAATGCATTTCCACCATTTTCAGATTTGAATAGTTCATCACTATTAGCGAGTTTGTAAAAATAAAATATTCACAACAACCAGATTTTAACGACAAAACGTTGATTGAAGTTAAATACCAAAGCAAGTGACATATTCCAGTCCAACTAGATTTATTGCAAAATGGTATCCTTTAATAATTTTCTTGAACAATCCAACGGTTTTTATTTTTTTTTCTCAATAACGGCGCATTGCAGTTCAAAAACTCTAAGAAGGCTCTTATTTTTAAAATTGAACGGTGAATCCAAAAATAATTTTTATCTGGGAGAAAACCGTTGGCGTACCATTTTTTCTTTAAAAATATTAAAGTCAGTGTTTGTGCGCACGCCACTGTTAAAGATAGAAATTGTGTTTACATTGCAAAATGTGCACCTTTATTAATAGTCACCTCATACCAAATTTCATGAAAATATCTAAAGCGGTTCCAAAAATATTAATTATTTTCCTTTTTTTCCTAAAACTTAACCCGTATTTTTGTAACGGAACATTTTTGAACCATAGTTTATAAAGCAAACTCTCATTAATTGTTGATATTCGCATATCATTAAGGAACACCCTGTATAATCTTTAACGTAGGCACAAAAAGGAACGGTACTATTTAATAAAAAAAATCGAAATAAAAATAAGTAAACTATATTTTTGTAATATACATATAAATATTTATAAATTATTATCATTATCGCTATCACTGATATAAAATATTAGTTTTATTCAGTTTAATAATAGATAGTTTTATACAAGGTGTGCCTGAGTGCGTACACAAATTATAATTAGCAAAGCAAGTAGAGTGTATTTTATTAACAGAGTGCTGATCACTCTGCCAACTACAAAAACAATGACCGCAAGACCTACAGAAATAGAGAGTAACAGATTTTTTTTAAATACTCAAATGGTAAAGCATGTAACCAATTAATAGGACCTAATACATTTGGGAAAATGCTGTGTTTCTCAAATTGAAGTTCACGAATATATCGGACATTGTTTTCGTAGAACTTCAGCTACACTAATAAATTCAGAAGCTGATATCACAACTTTAAAAATACATGGTGAATGGAAATCTGTAACCGTAGCTGAGGTGTCCATAACTCGTAAATTAGTTGTTAGCAAAAATATTTTCCCTTAATAAAAATATAACAAATCAATTATAATATTCCAAACTGAGAAACACTGCAAGCGTTATTGTTTTCACTGCTGAATCCAGTGCTAAGACTGACACACGCTGTCCCTCGAATATCATTTCTTCATCTAAAAAGGAAACTTTTCAAAAAGTTGAAATTGATTAATGAATAGAGGTACACTCACTTTTTTACAGGACTTACATACTAGTAAAAATTTATACGCTTACTAAGGGACACCCTATATAAAGGGCAGTTACTGTTATGATGTGCATCAGAGCATCTACTACAAATAAGATATATGCCAATTTCTTCAAAAATTATATTATTATATTATCTTTATTGTACGTACAAAAGTGTTTGGTTTAACTTCATTAGATTTCTATAGTACAAACTCAGTGTAAAAATAAAGTAAAATTGCTATTTACTTCATCATACATCAACAAAGTTAGATTTTTAATATGTGTCCCAGATTATATTTTCGTCCAGACGATATTTTATTTTGTAGAAATTTAATACTCTGTAATAATCCTCAAGGAGAATGTGCCTTATATAGACGTAATATTAAAAGTACTTTTGAACTCTACGTGAGTAGGTAGATATACCGAATACGTATTCGTTATACAATAAATTGCATTTTCTGTCTTCTGTCTACACTCTGAAAATCCCTTCGATCTCTTATTCGGCCTCAGAATTTACTATGTTTAGTTCGATGTATTTTAAAGAGTACATGAAAAACTGACTGACATATAACTTTCTATGCTTTTAAATGTACTTTTACTAACGTAAAACATGTTGATTAATTAAAGCTCAATAATTAAAACGAAGGCATTATCAAATTCTAATTAATTTTAATGTGCATGTAACTTAACTTTCTAAATAATTTAACAACATATATACAGGGTTAACTATGACTAAGTACAAATATTTTAAGAGGGGATAGAAAAAAAAAGAATTAACGAAATTTTCTTTCAAAAAATTTCCAAACTTATTTATAAAGGGAAACAAAATTTCCTCCATTTAAAAAAATATTCTTAAACCATAGGCGCACTAATTGGGAGGGGGTCCATGGATACATCAACTCCTCTTTACTTCATTCATGTTTTGATATTTTAAACGAAGATTATACAAAAAGTATGCTATTTATTATAATCCAAAGAATATGTGGCTAACGGCTTGGTCCATATTGTAACATCCTGTGTAATGTTGATCAATGCTTTATAATTTGCCATACTAACCGGACATCTTGTTGACATAAACTGGCATTATTGAGTACCAAAAACAAACATAAATTCAGTGCCAATCCAGATTAGACATTAAGTGCTCTCTCCCCTATATCTACTGCTTTGTAGACGTTGTTTATTTCTTGGCCACTTCCACCGAATGAAAGGAATATATAAATCTCCTATATATATCAGCAGCACCGTTGGTTTTACTGCTTAACAACCATAAAGGGAACGATCTGTTCGTTACGAGGGATGAACGATAATTTCAGCAGATAAAGCGCGATCCTTAAGGCTAGATGATATAATTTCCCTTCAGATGGGTTTATACCGTGTGGACCGCTGAAAAGTTTCCACCCAGATTTTGTAAAAACTAAACAAACACTCGGACCCATCACGTTTTGTTTTATAGCTGATACTGCAAGAAACAACTACTCCGCGGACTAATGCCCCGACCGGCAATGAACTACACCTGCAGTATCTGTGTGAACAGCCAAGAACCCTTGTCGGTAACCCCACCAGACATAGACAGGTTTCGGGCTTGTTAGCCCTCATCAGTATGCCATAGACCGACACAATGGAACTGGCTGTTCTTTCATTTGTATATTCACATATAAACCGAGTGCAGGTGAGATATAAGTTGTCTGCTACTTCCTGCTTAGCCTAAACTGCTCGTCATACAGGAAGCCAGTTCAGCCAGTTAGTAGTCGTTTCCTGCAGTATCAGTTATAGATTTAATGGTGCATCGCCTAGGGCGAGAGGGCTGCATTTAAGTACCTGCTGTATTGTAGGTCGCTTCCTGTAAGTCGAGCCGTAGCAGACCACTTATATCTCACTTTTTGTTTTGTTTGTTTTATATTACAAATCAGCAGTATCGTAAACGTAGGTTAATTTCCATTAATTTTATTTCTCTGTATTTGTAAGCATTCTTTTTGTTATGGTTATAAAGTCATGATTTGATATAGAAATCAGAAGATATTGGTGTATCTCTTAGAACCTTGCGTCAGGTATATCTTTCAAATTGCCGTTCTCGAATACAGTTCAATTTCAGAGTATGTGAAATATAAAAAGTTTTTAAGCCTCACAGATATCGTAACATAATAATCAAATCATATATGGTATAGTAATGTATGTGTATCATACTATATGTAAAAATTTTTCAGTAACGTACTGCATCATTACTAGCGCCAGGATATTTTGAAAATGATCTTTCTACCATAAAATGACGCGCTTGAAACGTAATACACTGTTCTTGTAATATACACAAATCTGTCCATCACTTATATTAATACCTACATTATTCTTGATTTGCAAAAAAAATATGTTGCTGAATACAACTGATCAACAGCAGAACCATTGTTAGGTCGTTAGAACAATTCCATAATAATGATTCATTTGCACAGATTGTGACGGTGATTGTGAATACAGATGAACACACGGAAAGTTATTTATTACTTGTTTGAAATCGATCGTGAAACAGCCTCACCATGCCGACTCCACTGGATTTCCTCGAATATTGTGTTCTAATCATCACATGAGGCAAGTAAGGTCCACACGTAATGCTTTGTCGTCAGTTATGATCATGCCAGATTTGTCAAACAAAACGTTACGTGTAGAGGGCAAATTGGACATTTTGCATGAACTGTGTGAAGTTTGACAAATCGCAAAAACCGAATGAAGCTGAAGCTCTGTATATAAGCAAGACAGTAGATAAGTCAGTACATGCGGACATGAGCCAGTCTTATTTGTCAAACTAGGCTCCCCTGTCAGTCTGTTTTTAAACATGCTGGGGTTTGCAACTGGTACTTTTGGTGCATATAGTGGAAAAACAAAATGGTATCGGACTTACTACATTGATCTCATGAGCTTTCCACGGAATTTACAAAGTTATACCAAAGTTCTCCTTGCCTCTGGCAAGTGAAATCAAAGGATTACAGCAACCGAGATAAAACATATCAAGGTATATCTCGTTTTGGTTAATAAATACAAAGAAGTGGATTGTGAAACAATTAAAGCGATGGACATGGAAAAGAACAAATAATTTCGAACAGTTGATTGTCATAATAGTTCTTGCTCCATGATAATTTCAGAATGACTGAGCGAGAGACTGAAGAAAGTTTGAATAGAGTCACCGTATGATTTGTGCAAGTCTTGTTGATCAGTTTTTCCAGATCATGCAAGACTAACGATAAAACATTACCTGTAGACCAGGCTTTAGCAAATCGTATTCATAGACGGTCCTATTAATGAGGATCTCTCACATAACTGTTCACAAGCTATTTACTTTCTTAGTTGCTATATAATATATTCCAAGTATTTCACAAACCTTTGCCTTTATGAGTACACTACCGTGTACGTTTTAAGACCTCAACACTAATTATTTTAAAACCCATGTAAGTATATAAGAAATTCTGGCTCCAAGGAAAACTCCAAACTTTTCCAGAAGTATGCTTCTATTTAACCGAGTTTTACTGAATTTATTACATTCCCTTGAAAACATGGGAAAGTTTCAAGGGAGGGAACTTTTTCATCATATTCCGCTTTTAAATTATTTCATCAAAAGCACAGTAATTAAGTTTCAGAAACAGAATACTGCAACTGAAATGAATGGCGGGTAAATTTGACATTAAGATGATGATTGCGATAGTAAAAGTAAGTACCTTTATTCCAGTTTATTTTTCTATAATTATTCAATATTAGCAGTTATATTTAACGAGTTAAATTTAGATGTATTATATTAATTTCTTTATCTACCAAATATGGTGATACAAGTAGGCCAACAGCACATTACTTCATCTATTAATGCACTAACAAAAATTGTAGGTATCTATATCAACGGAAGTAATTAGTAGTAAATAAAATAAATCTAATAATTTATTGTTTTATATACAAAATAGTAACTGTAGATAATAAAAACAATCCGCAAAATTCTACTTTAGCAGATCAGTACTACTTCTTATAGGTTATTTGAAAATGAAAATTACAATTTCTGACCTGATGCTACTGTCGGCAAATTACTTTTACTTGCTTTCATTAAATGCGTAGAGTTATCAGAACAGACTGATGCAGACGATTTATAAGCTCTACTTGAATATATGAATGCCAATATGCTGCATAGAGCATCTAAGTCCTCTATAGGACACGAAAAAATAATTATGTAGTACATTTGTTGTATAATTCCAGAGGAGCAACTACAGAACACATCTTGTGATCAGTCTCGGTATCAGAAAACATAATTATTATGGAATCATCATTTTTGACAATGTCAGACACCTGAAGGGGATTCAGTTCTTTTCTTCTACATACTCCACAAATACCAATAGGTTCAATGTTAGGTAAGTTTCATCGTCAGCCTATTTCTGAAACCTGTTGATCTCGTCTCTCATAGACACAAAACAAATAACTTGGGTTAATACCTCGCTGAACACGCTAAACTGTCAAACGCAGTATTATATATTTATGGAAATAAGTGTCTCTATACCTAAAATCAAGTAATTTTTGTTGAAATCGAATTGACAATTATGACGGATGCCTAGCAATAATATCAACAAACGCTGTTTTCATGTACGCCATATTTAGTACGCGAAAAATCTCTAGCAAAGTGACAAATTCTTTCGTATATAATTGGTAAAATGTATATTTCAGTAGTGATAGTGGTACAGAAGACCCAGTACGCCTCCTGAATTTTTTACAGAGGCTAAAGAAGCGAAAGGACACCTGTTGCCGGAAAAATCAAAAAAACTTTACAAAAAGCTTATGTTGATTTTATTAAATGGTGAAACACAGAGTCAATATTTAGTGGATTACAATAACTACAGTAATTAACGCCCGAGGGCGTTAAAGTGACATTTACCACAAGAAAAGTTTTACTATTAAATTAAATTTAACGCCTAGTCATATAAAAAATTGTATGTAACTCGTCCTTAAATAGAATTTCATCGGACTCAACTTTACATAAGATTCGTCCGCTGAAGCTCTATTTTAATAAATATTACATAAATAGCTATATAATGCTATTGGTATCATTATAAGTGTTCAAACTGCACTGTGAACAAAATTATAAAAATTTGATTCAAATGATTGCATTGAATTTAGGTGGTTCTTAAAATAAAAATACTGAACAATATCCGTCATAAAAGTATCAATTTAATCATCGAATTATTGCCGAAATTGATGAAAACATAAATAGTTTGGAAGACTAACTTTTTTTACTTCAAATGGGTCCAAAAAATTCAATTACAAATTTGCGGAATTCAAGAGGCATGCAGAGTAGCTGATAAACATTTGACCTGCTTCAAGTTGATCAAAGGAAGTAATATCGGGTCCGTCCCACATGACACCGAGGGTTCCCACGAAATTCTTAAAGTTAATACCACGTCAAATTTCAAAGTCCTTTCGTTGAACCTTACAATATCCCTCTTCACTCCAGGTTTCCAATACTTAAATTCTGACGCAGTTTAGTTTCAAACAAGCAACGTCAAAACGCTGCACTTAACTCCTCGCTATTTATTCGAGACATAATTTTAATGGGTAAGTAAATAAAAGGAAATACAACTGGAAGCTGGAATATTCTTTCGAGCACTGCATATTTCATAAAAGAACTTTGTTTGCATCGTCTCGGAAACTAATTACAAGCTGCTTTTAAAAGATTAATATGTCCCTTAGTTCATTTTATAAGAATTAATCCTCTTTTCCAGTTGTTAATTACACGTCGCTGCTTAAGACTGGAATCCAGTTTCCGGAAAAGGTGTGGTTCCTTCTTATTTATTTATCAGAAGGGTCGATCAAGCACCGGAAATTTTGAAACTAATCTTTCTCGATTGGCAGTACTCTAACTTCATAAGATGGTTCTAGATTTTATAATTGGTTAATACGGGGTCTTTAAAACTGAGTGTATGTTTTTATTTCATAAATAAATCACAGATGGCGAGAATTTGAATAGCTGACATTTGAAAAGTGATATTTACAAAAATGGAGTCATACCATAGAAATTATAAAATATAGAGTACCGAAAATAGTCAAGCTATGGAGCGAGTCTGGTAATATTGCAGTATTCCAGCTTTTATGAGTGAATTGCGCTAACGGGGTACACTAATAGGCGGGAATTTCAAAATATGAAAATTATATGTCCAATTTCACAGAAGCATATAATTTCTATGATTCAATTACAAATATTCTGTTTTGGTTCCAATTGTGCACTGCATTAAAATGCATTATCCCTAAATATCTGTTTTCTAAGTTCCTCCAAAGTTTGAGTATTTTTTGGTGCCTGATATAAAGACTTTTGGCCTTCTATATATTTTATGATTTCTATGAGTCATACCAATATAACAACGGATTCAAATTGGTGTTTAGTAAAAAAGGTTTTTAGAAAATTACGTTATAATTACGGTTTGCATAATCGTCCCTCTGAAATCACTATGAATCAAATAGAAAAATGTAGTCACAGTAATCGTTTATGAGAATATATTGATTTGATTCGTGGAAGTATTGTTGAAGACCCAGGAATATCCATTAGATGACGTTTACAACAAATAGGACTCCACAATAGTGAATAGTGAATCCACAATATGGCATATTTTACACAAGGATTTAGTATATAAGCCATTGGCTTATTCAAAACATCGGGCACTTGTCAAACGTGTCAAGGAACAAACAGATGGTTTTTCTTAAAGAATTTTCGATAATGCACATTTTGAAATTATTATCATAAATTTGTCGTATTTGGGGTGATGCTTAAAGAGAAACCTGTACGTCATTAACCAATCGCTATTTGGTATGCAATATAGTCAGGAAGTGTAGGTAGTTGGTTCATGCTTACGTTTTTGTGATCTAAATTCATGAACTGATGTTAATTATCCACAAAGATCGTGCGATTCAGTTCGACTGTTTTCTTTGGGATTACGTTAAAATTGCTGAACTGGAAAGCGAAATTATTTGCGTTGTTGACGAGAGAGAGAGAGAGAGAGTCACAATTTATTATGCCAACAATTATTATTTTGCTTAAAAGTAACAACATTACCTATACTTCAGTTACCAATAAAAAGTTTTTAAAATTAAAGATTAATCTGTCTTTTATTAACAATTATATACATGTTTATTTCGGGACGCAACACACCCTTTCTACAATTATTTATTTATTTAAATATAACCGCCAAATGTAGTGTAAATTGAAGATACGTCGTTTACAATAATACCCTTGAGAATTTTATCAATAGCAAGAAGTACCTATATCTCCTAAATTCCAAAATGATACGCGAAAAATTGACGAAATTATTGCAAAAAAATAATTTTTAAAATTTATTATCGCCCTGTATTTTTTAAGAGAGACTTTTTCGTATATGGGTAAGTATGAATTAATCAATTTTCTACTTTTTTTATAAAAATAAGTATTTAATGGAGTGACTTGCTCTTTTTAATTCAACAGTTTGAATGTTCCTTTTCTTATCAAACAACTAAATTTTATAACCCCTTGCCCCTTGTCTTCTTCATTAAAAAAATTGTTGATCATTCATTCAACAAGATGTTTTCGACAGCTATTGTAGTTGTCTTCTTTCTTAGGCACTATCACCAGCTACTTTATTTAATTTATTATTCATATCTACAGGTTACAGATACAATTTGTTATCGTAATTATTTTTTTGCAGTGTATTATGTCTACCCTTATCTATGTTTACTTTCATAGAAAATTATATGTTATAACAGTCTTGTAATGAACTGATTTTTTTATTAAGTAGATTACGGCTTTGAAACTAGTGGATTTTTCTGTGGTTTCTAAGTTGTCCTAGGGACAACCTTAATCGAAGGATCTCCCCTCGAATCCGATGTTACAAGTCGAGTTCTAAATCAAGGCTAAGGGTTGGGGTTAAGTGGCAAAGATTGTAGAGTCCTAGTCCTACTCCACCTTGTAGTTTGGCTGACATCCCAGTTTCTTATAGTAAAGCATTAGTTATAAATTCACTATTTATACATAAGTAACGTAACTTTTTAAAATTATACTTGCATATCTTGTTTATAGTGTGGCCTGTGACTATTTAAACTAATTCGTTGGAATTATAAATTATATTCATAAACTCAATTAATTCCTAGCAAAATATAAAAGTTTGTAGTAGAACGGAGAGCTTTTTACTCTATAGTATTGCATAAAATATCGATTTCAATTGTATTGAGTGATGGTGTCTGTTAGGAGACAAAAGGCATGAACGACTACATAAAAATATATAAATAGAATCCAATAAACATTTTGCAAATTATATATCATAAATCAGTCACATGTGCGTGTGATGGAAACAAATTACTTCTTGCATATATGAAAATATATTTTATGTATTGCCATATACATGTTAAAGCTATTTTAGAGGTCGTTTATAACAGATAGACCTAGTGGCCGTGGTCCATTTAACAGCTCAGTTCATGGACCGCCTATACATTTTTGGATATGACTAAATGGCTTAACACAGTAACGGCTCATCAGCAGCCTTCGTATCTGCACATAGTAACACAGTATTTCTGCTAGAATGGTTTGCCGTCCAGGTGACGTTAAAACCAGTTGTCGCCCATGCTGTTTAGGGGACGACCTTAACTCTCAATTTAGAGACATGATTTTTGTGAAAATTACCTAAACCTGAAACATAATTTATCCATACATACTTTACTTTCCATCAGAAACATAAATAAGATGCTGAAATATGTGGACACAACCAACTTATCATCAATCATTTCTAGGTTAAGCTTTAGTAATATATCTTTTGTGTGTTCAGTTCTGAATTTCAAGAACAAACACGTTTATATTATAATCAAAAAAGTTTTAGGAGTCGTTTTCTTCTCATTTATTTGTTGCTAAATAAGTAATCAATAATTAGCAGTTGGGAAAAAGGGTACCTAATTATTATGTACACTGTAGTAACATAAAAAAAACAATTTACTGAAGTTGTATTACATTATAACGGAACAACTTAAAATTATCCACAGATATTTTACACAATATTTACGCTGAACGGAGCTGTAACAGAAGACTGCGCCGGCGCAGCGACCTCAATGCTCCAAAAGCCTCAACTTAAGTGTAAGTTTTTATCGACAAGTCTCAATAACACCACTGTACATACGTAAATTGCCTTCAATACATTATTTAGCGTTATTTATGTCCAATAAAATACGTTATGCCATTAATATTTGACAATTCAATGGCAATTCATAGTTTTGACGTTTACCGATCTTCTATATAAGTCTGGCTCAAGGTTATACATATTTTACATGACAAATCACTGAAATTTGAGCACTTTTTGGAAGCGTCTTTTTATGTTAAATTTTAAAATTTATGAATGTTTATTTTTCAGAATGTGTTCATAATTAAGTATATTTCAAGTTTTGACTACCAATAAAACAAAATGAAATCGATTTCCTGAAAAATGGAACACCCTGTATAAGAATTGATGTTATCATCAGATTCTACGCGCCATCTGAGATATAAAGACTGAAAGTCTTAGAGCAAACACCCGGTATATGATCAAGCGCATTTCAGAAACAGTCTGTGTGTTTCTCAAACGCATTTTATGCTAACGACTCATTAGGGGGATGGTCATTCTTGTAGCACTCCTGGTTATACTGGAGGTGGCCATCTACTTGCTTCCTTTAAATGAAACACTTTATACAAAATTTTAGGGAGGTTTTTATCAAGCTTGCTTATATCTATCCCTAGTGGTCTTCGAGATATTCCAATTCTATCAAAAAAGTTGCTTTTCGATAGGTTAAATTAAAATTTTACTTTGTAATATCGTGCAAGCAAAAGTGTTGATATTTATAAGAGATATAGGAGAATAGCATTTCGAACTGCTAATTTTAGTTTTTTATGGAATACTGTAATAGTCGGTGTCGCGTTGATACGTTTCTTTTTTACGTCTGCTATAAGTTGTATTCGCTGTGTGTATTTGAATAATTATTTATAAATAGTAATCTAATTTACATTAACAACTATTGATTGAGGGGAGAAGTGAAGTAAAATGTCAAAGAATAGAAGAAATTAGAAATAGAAGAATAGAAATTATTTCAAATGTGATTTGACAGTGATCCCGAAGGTTATAGGGACATAGGTATTAGAGGAAATGACCTGTTTTGTAGTCTAAAGACAAAACTAAAGTGACAAGACATTTGAAGAGCCATTCCTCGTCCAGCGCTGAAGACTGTATTTTTCTATGAATCCCTTTCCAAGAAATATTCCATTAAATAATTAGAGAATCCCAAGTTACGCATATTTTTAGAAGAATATATGGACGAAATCTTCTTCATAATAGTACGTTAAGGCTAAGATATGTTGATAGGGTTTACAACAATGTGCTGACATAAATACGCGAAGACATTGGGGATAAGTTTACTGATGTTTGTGAGCGTTCAGTAGCCAATTTTTTAATTGGTGCGTTAGAAAGTGACAGCCACCTTCTGGCTTCTAAGGTGCTGGACAAAACCAATCACAAAACTATTATAAATTTTGTTATTGATTGTTTTCATTTTCATATCAAGATATTTCCGATGAAGTTCTTGTAATGGACTTGCGTACATGTTAAAGGATAGGTTTTATCTAAAAAATATACATTTCACATGCGCTACTCTCACACCTAATCGGGCAGCTCAGAAGATAAGGGAAAGTTTCCCTTTAGTAAACACTTTTATATTAACTAGCAAAAAAGTTTTCATTAAGGCTCTTACAAGAAGGGCGTTTTTAGGGAGGCTTTACTAGACATATCTCTGCCTCCTGAACCAGTTATACTAGATGGAGTAATTGGTTAGAAGTCGTCGAGTATTATGATAAACATATGGATGTCGCAAAATATGTTATTTGTAGATTTAATCCTAATGCCAGCAACGCTATACACACACTGCAGAACTTGCTGAAGTACCAAAATATTCGCGATAACATATATTACATTAATCCTATAGTTTATTAGTTAGTGCGATAAAAAAACTGGAATCACAGGGACTATCCCTAAATGAACAGTTTGACATAATGGATGATGAATAAAAAAATATATAGGATGTCAATAATATACGCCCAGTCAGTAGTACGATAAAAGAAAAAATGCAAAAAGGGTTGAAAAAATCTAGGATATACCATTTTGCAAAACATATGTAAAGTTTTAGCTGGTACATATGAGGAGTTACCAGCAAATATATAAATATACTAGGTGACCCGGCAAACGTTGTTTTGCCATATGAATTATTTCTAGTGAATACTTTGGCAGTTAAATAAAAAATCACTAACTTATTGTAAGTGTGTGGAAATGTGGTATATGACTAAAAGAGGAATGGAGCACTGTGAACGATGACGGCCTATAAGAATAACAAAACACGAAACATTCATTTTTTGAATTATTTCACGTGCCTGCAATTTTACTTATTTGACGGCCCAAATTAGCCCCTTTACGTCTTGTTGGCATTGTTCACTGTACAAAAAAATAGCCATATAGTAAAATAATAGCGTTGTTGACGGGAGCTCGTGACATGTGTAAAAAAAAATTGTTTGGGGTGGACCACCTCTATCACTTAGGGGTATGAAAAATAGATTACGACCGATTCTCAGACCTACCGAATGTACATATAAAATTTCATAAAAATCGGTCAAGCCGTTTCCGAGGAGTATGGCGTCTAAAACTGTGACACGAGAATTTTATATATTAGATTAGATTAGTTCATGCCTCAACACTTTCTCATACTGTCCGTTGTCAACATTTGACATTCGATCATTTTCCCTATACATAGAACTTAGAAAACACGAAATAATAGGTTTTAACCTCTTCCAATATGTCACGGAACCCTTGTCTCAACACTAACAATAGTTGGGTAAGTGTTGTAATTTCTTAATTTATATAGGTATAGTATTCTCGACTTAATCTCACTATTTGGTAATAGTACTATGTTGCAATACATTTTCTGTGAATATATTGATATGTTCATTTGTAAACTACTACGGTTCTGTTAAACTCCGCGTTCCACTATCCCTAATCATTTATTGCAGATATTTTTTAAACTGTATAATTTGATACAGGATGGTGAAAATTTATTAAATTTGATTAACTTCGAACCGCCAAAAAATTTTTTTTCCTACACACACTGGAACACTGTGTATTTAATCAAAACTGTAGAATTATATCTCTACCTATCTATACTACACTTCCCTATATCTATCTCTTAATTTTTCTGTTATTGGCAGTTTTTGTGACAAGCAATTAAAATGATCCAATTTCTTGCGAGTATGGCTATGAAATTGCTAGGAAGCTTAAAAAGAAAACAACTAATATGTCATAAGCCATCATTTGGTTGGTTGTTTCGCTTTTAAGTTTGTTACAATTTCATAGAGATTCAAAACTAGCATAATAAATAAAGACATGTTTTGCAAAAGCAAACATTATATTTTGCCTTCAATTTTTTGATACATGCTATAAACCGCACCGTATATCTAATGGAATAGTACCTGAAACTACCCAAGAAAAGTTATTATATATGAATTAACAATTATATTATCGTTAGCCTTAAACAAACGTAAAAATAATAGGTCCTAATGTTTACCAAACATAATCTACCATTAATGCATATTTATAAGGCCGAAAGTGGAAATCAATTTATCTCATTTAAATTTTAAAAGCGGCTGAAAATTTTTCGTTGTTATTTGCTCCTACATATTCATTTCATTAAAAGTTTCATTCCATTCATATACATGAAACAGAATTTGAACAACAAGGCCAGACAATGGAAACTCAAATATTAACATGGCCGCAGGATAATGAAACTATTTCAGATCCAGCAAAGGGAAAGGGAGAAGGACTAAATTACAGTGACGCAGATTTATTTGCCAAGGTTTAATGGTACTCCCTAGTTCTAGATCTGGATGCAAGTCATTCAAATACTAGATATACTATTCGAGGGATCAGTGATAATGTGACCTCTACTATATTATTTAAACATTTGTTCATTTTTCCGTTTTTTAACGAGTAAGTAAATACAGAGTTTTTAGAATGATGCTCTGATGTGTTTTCATTTTGCTCTATGATAAAATGGATTAACACTGCAAAACAAGTTGTTGTGTAAGTGAAATTTTCCAGTGTGTAATTTAGAATGTGTAAAATTTACACACTATAGTTTGTTATACGTTTTACACAAAATGAGTTAAAATTACTAGTATTATAATAAAATATACTGAATTTCTGTAATATTTACCAGAGATGTGTTAAAAGTACATCACACCTGTGTGTTCTATATCAGCTGTTCCAACACACGTCACTATGCCATGTTGGTCTTGTAGCGCTGTTGTGTTCAGTTAGCTCTCGTTTACTGTGTTCAAATGGAGACATTTAAATTTAAATAGAGGTTTGATCAAAGAAAATGGTAAGTACTTACCTAACTATAACAAATATTGCTGATAATTATGATACAGCTTAAACTAATTAGGACTATAACTCTTGAAAATACTGGGAGTTCACATTTTAAATTTTTCTGTATTCCGATTTTTTTGTAATTTTAGAGGAAGAAAATACTTGTTGAGATCACTACCTACCAGTTAATTTTCGTAAACTCCTATTATATAGTGCCTAAATTTGTGCATTTTTGTTTAATGTTTGTCGTTTCATTGTTTATGATTTATTATAGCGTTATTAGATTATAAGTCCCTTAGAATATGTACTAGTACTAATAATTTTGTAAAATATTTTGTTAGAAAACTTGGTTGTTGTTCATCAATGCTATATATTAATACAGAAGCTCACATACCTTTTTAGTTTATTAATTATGTTCCTGTTTGGTTTTGAAATTATAATTTGTGTAATACTTACTATTATTTTGACGTTTTCTAGAATATTCCAGACTATATTCGATGTATTCTCAACGAGTGGGAAAACTATAAAGTATAAAAATTGTAGTTTCGAAAGCAACAACATAACTAACAAATTGAAAAGGTAGGTGAGCTTCAGGGATGGGCAGGTAGACAATCGCAACGTGGACAACAGAATTGTCTACGCGTAGACAATGGTCTAGATGTAGACATAATTTGGAAGTGTCGACAACGTAGATAATGTAAACAATGTCAACAATTCATTAAAAAGACATATCATTAAATAAAATAATATTGAACATATTTAAAATTGTAATTAGTACAAAATAAAAATTAACATTTCTAATTCTGCTGCAGAAGCTGCTGTTGAAACTGTATTTTCTTTATCAATACTCATAGTAAAAATCCCATTCCCACTACTGGGGTAATCTGGTAGCAAATTTATCTTAATGTTTTATGTTTTTAGCCCCTTTCTATTTTGCAAAAACGTTGTGTATTTTCTTATAATAGTTGGTTGATGTTTAGTGAAATAAACAATACGTATTTGACAGTTGTTCTCAGTGCACAAGTTTGCTTTCGCTATGGCTGGTTACTTTAACGCGGAATTAACAGACATGCATTTCATGTATGGTCGTGCTAATGGGAACGCCACCGAAGCGCGACGTCTTTATGTTGACGCTTATCCAAATCCCCAGATTCCTTCACAACGCATGTTTGGAAGAATTCACTAAAGATTGCAAGGCAGAAATTACTGGTCCTCTTGTTTGGAGAATCCTTCACGAGCAACTGCTTTATCCATACCACGTGCCACGAGTACAGGCCTTAAATCCAATAAATGATCATCAAGCACGTTTGGTTTTTTACCGCTGGTTTCTACGTCATGATGCTGAAGACCCTCGTTTTCTTGCAAAGATTCTTTTTACTGATGAGGCCGGGTTCACAAGAAATGGAGTGTTTAATTTTAACAATACGCATATTTGGGCCGACGAAAATCCTCATGCTCTAATAGAATCTGGACATCAGGCACGTTTTTCGTTAAACATTTGGATGGGTATTGTAGGCGACATGTGTCTAGGTCATGTTGTTTTACCAAACCGATTATCAGGCGCTGCTTACCTCAACTTTCTGCAGAACACACTGTATGAGTTTTTGGAAGACATTCCTTTGAATCAGAGGCAACAAATGTGGTTCCAGCATGATGGCGCTCCAGCTCATTTTTTCATGGCCGTTAGAGAGCATTTACACCAAACTTTTCCACATAGATGGGTAGGAAGGGCCGATCCTGTTTTATGGCCTCCAAGATCGCCTGATCTTTACCCTCTAGATTTCTTTGTTTGGGGATATTTGAAGACATTAGTGTATGGTACTCTTGTAAATAGCCTGGAAGAGCTGCAGCTACGAATTAATCAAAAGTGTCAAGAAATCCAAACCAAGGAGGGTATTTCCGAAAGAGTTCGAATATCGTTGAGACGAAGATGTCGTGCCTGCTTGAAAATGGACGGAGAGCACTTTGAACATTTTCTGTAACTTAGTTTATTGTTTGTTAAATGCTTCCTTTGTCGGTTTATTCCTAATAAAATAAAATGTTTGAAAAACGAATAGTGCTCCATATCTCTGCAACCGTTACTTTGCGGACCCATGTTTATTAAAACTGTTCTGCTTATTTTGGTTCATACTATTACCTCCTGAAATATTTTACACTCTTTTTTTAACGCCTTGTATATGCCGTACTAGATCACAAATTCAACATTTATATGTATATTAAAACATTTTACAATTTTAGTTTTATGCAGCAGTTTTCAACGTCAAAAAAATACATTATTTTTGCAGCGCCTGTCGTTGACTGACAACTTGGTAAATATAGCCTAGGCAGTTGACAATGTAATAGAAGCGATCGTTCATCCGTGAAAATTGGATACGCGTTTTCGTGTATTGAAGTCGACCGGTGTGGTTCCAGATACCACTGAAAATTGATGCTTTAATAGTTGAAACAGTAGGTATAGCGCACTGAATATTGCATTGCTCTAACAATTGATTTAATAGGTATACATTTACATTTAATGGATTTTATGATGCCTTTATTTTTACATATGTCTCTAGATCAGAAGAAAATTATAATATACAGAGTGATTCAGACATAGTTAAAAAATTATTTGACCCTTATTTTTAATTTTCCCGAATTCTATTTTTTAGGGGCCCTGGGGTCCTTTGAAATTGGGTTTAAAATTTAGTTTTTTTGCAAATATCTCCGAAACCCCTAAGTCGATTTTAATGGGATTTTGTCTGGAGTCTATCTAAACATTAAGGGTTCTACGGGTTATATTACAGATCTGATCATACTTGAACAAATAAAGCACCAGAATACATTATATTTTCAAAGAACACGTAGTGTAATAAAGGTAACTATTTATTCCAAAAAGAGATGTAAAGAGTAGTATACATCTTTGTCTTTGTAAATGTTCATCTCTCTATTTACACTTCGATGGGGAAATTACATGATTTTTTAAATCAAAATGGTGTCTGTCCTAGACCATTTTGTGATAAAATAAGCCTAAAATCGGTATTTCAAAATTTATCTGGTCACGTCTCCACAAAGCACTCACCTCCACAGTGTAGACCTGTGACGTCAGACGCCGTTCGCACGTGTATATATAAATACAGCAATGTGCTTTAATCCATATCTATATACTATTTCTATGCTTTCGGACAACGCAGTACATACGTTTAGAAGAGTTAATTCGTTATTAGTGATATTATTAGGTAGACATTGGTATTGAATAAAGATGCAAAACAAATAAAATGGGCACAGAAAGTGCATCTCACCGGACAAATCGAAGAAGTTTTACAGTATACCATAAAAAAAAGGTGAAAGGCGATGAAGCGCGATGAAAGGCAGCAACATTGCTTGTGACATACAAGTTTAACTGAAAAAACATTTAAATGTAAAGAATCTATTAAACTTTTCTATTAAAGAATGTATACAGGGTGTTTAGAAAGTCAATGGTACAGCAAACTTAAATTTGTTTTCATTTATTGTATTCAGTGTTTAATTCTGATTCCAAATAACATCTCTATTTGTACCTACCAATTACATGGTGTATAATGGTATTTGACACATTTATAAAATTTTGCTATCTGACTTCACTACATTAAATTATCTGTTTTATTCTGAAAACATAATAAACAAAAGTAATCAATAAGGATTTTTTAAAAATGTTTGAGGAGAAATAAAATCAGTAGTAATAAGTAGCAATAAAAATGTATTAAAATAATTTTAAAAATTAATAAATATTAAATATCATTATTCAATACTTTCACACAAATTAAAACAAATAGTTTACTATGAAATTAGATGGCATAATTTTATAAATGCCTTAAGTAAAGCCATCCATCTGGTACTAACCCAACAACATTGTCGTCGAAATTGTCACGAGTTGATCTATATTGTAAACAAAGGCATAAGTTACGTTTAACAATACCGTAGGTTTACCACATCACCACTAATAATTCTCGCATTACCTACAGAGTATTGCACTGCACCTGTATCCAAGGAAACACACCACGCTGAACGGTGTTTAACGTCACACCAATAAGATCGCGTTTTCAGTCACATGATTTTGTTTACATTATATGGCATTTTATAAATGTTAATATTTTAATTATTATGTGATATTTGAAGCCAAGCACGTGTTCTGGCCTTTCAGTATGTTTACTATGTAATACATTTTAAATCAATATAAAAATTATGCAATTTCCCGATTATTCCAGATTGGGAATTGTTACTCTGTTGCCTTTTCGATCATATTGAAGAGAATCGCCATTTAAACTCTTGTTGTATCCTACATAAACTGTCACTACAATATTTTCGTAGGTGTGATTTAGATCTAACAAAATACTGTGACAAGCACCCGAGCAACCCTCGCTCCTATAAATCTTCCCACTCGCAGAAGTAACTGCACTTCCCATGATTATAGTTAATTTAAAACTTTCCCGTTAACCGATTAGATCGGCGAAGCCGCCTCCTAACTGCCGGCTCGATCAATCACTCGCCCGTCAGATAGAAATTGTAATTGAAATAGTGACGTCGGGCAAGTGTCAGGCCATCGTCGACTGAACCGGTCAAAATTAAAACAATCCGGGTAAGTTGGAAAGAAAAAACTATAATAGTTATTTACAATATAAGTATTGTAAAGGTTAATATTACAAAACGAGATGTTAAAGTTAAAGTTCGAGTTGAATATGGATATTATTATTATTATTATTATTATTATTATTATTATTATTATTATTATTATTATTATTATTATTATTATTATTATTATTATTATTATTATTATTATTATTAAACTACAGTGATGAGCAGAGGCCAAAACCTGTTATGCTCAAATTACAAAGGCAGTTATAACATATTTAACAAATTGAAACATTAAAAGTAGGTATGACATCTTAATCGATTAAACAACACTACAATTGAAACATCATATCAACTCATCCTTTTTAAATGTGTCATATTTATACTTAAAACTGTTAACACTTCCAGAAGTTACAACATCACTAGGTAGTTGATTCCATCGGTTAAACACTCTGTTTGAATAAAAACTCTGTCTTATAGATGTCTTGAAGTTTTCCTTGCGTAGTTTCAACTGGTTGCCACGTAAGCGGTCATCTGTGTTTAATGTCAGCAACGCATCAATTTCTTGATTGAAAAAATTATGTAATAATTTGTAAGTGAAAATCATATCGCCTCTAGATCTGCGTTCGGAAAGTAGTGGGAGATTTAGGATTTGCAGCTTCTCATGATAAGTATGTTTCCTCAGATTAGTCACTTGTCTACTACATTTGCGTTGAACATTTTCTAGTAGGTTAATGTCTAATCAATCGAGGTGACCATATGATACCAGCATACTCTACCACAGGCCTTACGTAGGATTTAAATAGAAGGGAAAACAATCTGGGGCTAGGATTTTGAAATGCTTAAAAAAGTAGAAATGTAGGATCCTTGATTAGCTTTTTATAATTTTGGAAATATGTGTGCACCAGGAAAGATATGTAGTTATTGTCACACCTAAGTCATTCTGATCCGCTACTGCTTTAACTGGGGATTCATCAATGGTGTAATAGTTATGAGGATTTTTGTTGCCCATGTGAAATACAGTGCATTTATTCGAATTTAGAGGAATTAACCAAGTTTTACACTAGCCATCAATCGCTGTAAGATTACTTTGAGTGGTGTTGTGCTGTTCTAGTGAATTTCCATATAATTTTGTGTTGTCAGCATAAAAACTATGAGGGATAGTTATGAGGTCATCAAGATCCGCCGAATATAACAGGAACAAAAGTGGTCCAAAAACAGAGCCTTGTGGAACCCCGGACCTTACTTGATGCCAAGATGAATGATTTGATCCAACGCAAACAGAAAAAGTTCTATTGGACAAATAGTTGCAAATCCATGAGTTCAGCTCACCTCGAATTCCTAAATGGTCAAGTTTTAAAAGAAGTTTATATCTGGGAACTTTGTCGAAGGCTTTAGAAAAATCCAAGTAAATAACGTCCACAGGATCTCCTCGGTCAAATGCCAGGGACCAATGATTTAAACAGGACAGAAGATTGGTGGTAGTAGATCTACCTGGAATAAAGCCATGTTGAGATGTTGTTAAAAGATTATGAGTTAAGGAGAACTGAATTATTTGGGATACTATGATTCTTTCTAGGACCTTAAGACAAATAGACATTAAACTCACTTGTCGGTAATTGTCGGGATCTCTTTTATCACCTTTTTTAAATATAGCAATTGAAGTAGCTATCAACAAATCAGATGGGAGAGATGACGTGGCAAGGTGAAATTTATATATAAAATATAAAGGTTCTGCTAAAGATGAAGCACAGCGTTTGAGTACTGCAGCTGAAAGACCATCGGACACCAGATATGAATTTATAACAAAAATATTATACAAAATTTTATCTACTTTCATTTAATAACACAAAAAAAAATACCAAAAATAGTCAAATAAAGCTGTGTTTTCTATGAGCAGATAAAAATACCTGCTATTTTACTTTTAATATTTTCTATATTTATTCCCCATAAATATAAATTAATTAAGGAGTTTTTTTATCCAAAAATAAGCACTACCTACATTTTCCATAATTTTAGAAAAGTGCCATTTTATACAATTTTTTACGTAATTAATTATAAGTAAAGTATAGAGTAATAATATATTTTAAATTGAGAACAGAGCATGGAGAGATGGAGTTTGAAGAATTTCGAGAATATGTGTATTTGGGGGCGTTAATAAGATGAAAGGGCAGTTAAGAAAATAGTAGGGAGTAAACCTAACTACAAGAACAAAAAGGCAGACCGAGGAAGCGATGGAGAGAGGCAGTGGCAATAGATCTAAGGGAGAAAAATATAACGGATTGGAAAAGAAAGGCGAATGGAATAACACAGCTCTGGACTTAAAAGACCTGTAAACAGCTTTATATATATGGTTTACCACATTCTACGACAAAATTATAAGCACAAATTTATAGTAATTATTTCAGTAGTATCGATTTCAGTGCATGAATTTTTGTGACAATTTTCTTTCCGTGGACTTACCTCGCTGTCGTTGCTGTGCAGTTTGAGCACGTATCCTGGCAGAAGGTCCCTCCTGGCGTTGACGTCCTCGAGGGCCAGATTGGCGGCTGGCATGCAAGCCTGGCCACCCTGCCAGCCGCCCTCGCCGGCGATGGGAAAGATGCCGCCGATGTGCAGCACATTGCCGTCTCCATCACTTACGGACACGCAGATGCAACCCAGAAATAATATTATTGCCGCGTCGTACCATCGTGGACGCCAGTACTGGAAATAAAAACGACATCAGCTCAATAAAATTGCTTAAGGTATGGGAAAAGAGGGCTTATATAGCAGAATTTTATGACGTTTGACGGTTTTTCATAATTCTGTAGTCTCATGTCACGTATTTGTTACATAAAAAATTCAGACGGGACAAATATAAAAAATATTGGACTTAGGTAACGTTTCTCATAAAATATGTCAATTGGACATAGACGTAGAAGAGGATAATTTATATTTTTTTTATATAAGAAATTTATAACTCATAACTCTTTTCATATTGTGGCCGACGTAGTTACGCAACTACATCTTCAGTCACATACACAGGGTATTTCATAAATAATGAGTCACAAATCACCTGGTAATATTGGCCAAAATATTAAGAATGTACGTAAATATTAATATTAACAGAAATTCAGCGTGTCGAAGTAAAATATTTTTTTCTAGTAACTTCTGCAGTTGTTGACTTATCACTTTCTAATTTGAGCTATCTTATAGTAAGATATAATCATATAGGAGGCGACACATAATATATATTTCATGCAAAAAAATGCTATAACTTGTTTTTACCTAACACTAGACCAAAAATTCTTTAAAATTATAATAATTTGGACTTTTTTAGTGAAAAGTGCCATACTTTATATAATATTCATAAATGAATGAATATATACCACTGCAATAAAATAGTAGTTTAACGATAACATGAACAAATTTTAAGATCAATTCTGTTTTCAATGGCATAGAATCAATAATATTTATGAATGAAGTCATCTAGTGAGAATTTGTCTTTAACAATTATTCTTTCCATAAAAAATATTTCTCGATTTTTTTGCGGGAAATGCGATTTTAAATACCATATATACATACATACATACTACAATTGTGTCTCTGTAATTTTGGTAATGATGACAAAGTGTTGTGTTAATACTATTATGTTATATAATATTTTGCACTATACCCATATTTTAAATTTAACAATATAACATTTATTTTACTTATAACTCAATTACTATAATACTTTTACATTTATTACAACAACGAACTTATATGGTTTACTACAACTGTAGTTTATTCTACATAAAAATAGTAAGGACAAATTTTATAGCAACTTTCTCAGTAGTATCTACTTCAGTGATTCAAAATAATCATTGATAAAATATTTTTATATTTTTTCGGAGTTATGCAAAATTCCAAATTTCCATTCAAAAAATGTTTTCAACATTTTCATTAATGCATAAGTCTACATTTTTTATATGAAATAAGTAATTCAAAAGTATTTTTTGAAGTATCAACATCGTGTACTTTGAAAGCCTAATATTTCAGGATATTTTTACATAGGATGCTTTCTTATTTTGACGCAAATTCATAGTTTAAGTTTAATCTATCAATCCAGACATATCTTGTTTATTTGCTACAAAAATTGCTTAAAGACAAAGGATGGTATTTTTTTAAATTCCTCAATTTTATAATGATTTTGAAATATGGCTAAGTACTGTGTCATTAAAATACCAAATTTATCTGCTCCAGTGATTGTTTTTAGATAACAGACACAGCCTGCGATTTAGTTATGTTTCCATGAAATTCGTTTGCTTGGGATGATATATTAAACTTGCGATGTTAAAGTGTTTCGAAGTACAGTCTTTATGACGAAAGTTATCGTTAGTTTCACTCGCTAAATCCTGCACAATTCATGCTTTATGGGTGGCACAGTGTGCGGAATGTATATGTGCATAACTTATTGTGCAGTTTCAGTACTTCTGCGAAGTTTCCGAATCTTCAAAGAACTACTTCAGCAAATTGAAATATAACGTTCACGAGGTTACAGGGCACAAACATCAAAGTGTTTCTAACATCACTGATAATCTCTAAAACTATGTAGTTGCTTATTTTGCAACTTTATTTTTTTCTGCTTCAGCAAATTGAAATTCTAAAACTATTTAATTGATTATTTTGCAACTTATTTGTTTTTAATAAATGGTATGGAACGGAATTAGAATATTTTATATATGGCAATTACCCAATATTTGTTCGTTTATGCAAAACGTGCATCTACAGGGCATCCCATCGAGAATTCTTTAGCTATAAGGAATGTTGTACATGGTGTCTAATAGTTCGCGTCTCGGGGGCATAACAAACAAATGAAAAACGACAGTAAAAATCCATTCACTGAGACTCACTAAGTCAATTTCTCACTTGAAAATCATTTTGTGTTACTGAACTGAAAAACTAAATAAAATGACATCCATTTTTTCCAACGTACTCATATTTTATGATAACTAAATTCATTTTGCTTTTACGAACATTTTTTATTTTAGCAATTTAAACTCAAATCAACAATTTCTACATCTTTTTTATTCAATGTGGATTTATAATAATAATATGGATTTGCCATGTTAATTATTGTGTCTACTATTAATCTGATTAAAATGTATAATGGAAATGAACATTTCTTATTTTCATTTGAATAAATATTATGTTGAAAAGCAAGAGAAATATTTTGTTAAACTCAAAAGGGACCTACCTAGTTATCTATTTTTAGAAATGCTGCTGTCCAGACAGAAATCCAATTACAGAAAATAACAATAAATAAGAACTTAAATTTGAATACAAATTAAAAAAAACAATAAACAAACAAGTTAAAAAAAAACAAAGAAAACATAATGACAATACAATGTAAAATTACTCAAAATATCTGGAGAATTAATTACAGTAGACAATAGTTTATATAAAAATAATACTGAAGAGTAAATGCGACGTGTGGCTAATTCTCTTAAGCTAAATCAATAGCTTTGATTGCGGAGTCCCACGAGGTGGATAAGTACCATCAAGTCTAAAACTAAAAAAACTAAATTCTAAACATATTTAACATATCCTCCTAATACTTAGGATCCCAGATAATACGACCATATTCCAATTTTGATCTGACAAACGAGTTAAAAAGTAAATTAAGAGTAGACAACTCTATAAAGTGGCGTGAATTTCTCAAAATAAAACTCAAATTTTTGTAGGTAATGAGACATTACCTGCTCAACAATTTATATCAAAAATAACGCCTAGATCCTTAAGCTAAGTACATCTGTTTAATGAAGTATTATCCACTATATATTTATATTGAATAGGAGCAATTTTCTTAGTAAAACTCACGACATTACACTTGAATGAATTTAACAGTAATTTGTTAGTTTGTCACCTGTCAGGAGTTAATTTTTAACAGTTTTTGCTGTAAATAGTAACAGCCTCGAACAGAATCCACAGACGTAAAGGGTTTGAGGTCATCGGCCTATAAGAGGACATGTGGCTGAATACTATTAAATATGTCATTCACGAATGTTATAAATAAAAGGGGACCAAGTACCGATCCCTGTGGAACGCCTGACGTCCCTAACATGTCAATTGATTGATAACTGCGATACTGAACACTTAGAGTTCTATTACTTAAATATGAATTAAAAATTTTAAGAAGACAAGAGAGCTTTAGATAGATTCATATAGAGTGTCAGTACAACCACTCTTATTCATAGTATTAGCGATAAATTGTATGACATAAGGTTACTTGTTATAGATCGACCAGAAATAAAACCGTGTTGTGAGAATGAGATAAGTGATTTAGCATGGAAACAGAGATTATTGTAAAAAATCATTAGAAACAATTTTCCAAAATTACAAAGAATAACTATAGGTCTATAATTTTCAATATTCATTTTGTCTCTTTTTCTTTGAAAATTGGCATATTTTTGACTTAATCCAAATTTGTGGAAAGGTTGCAGATTTAAAGGGATAAATTAAAAATAATGCTGAGTGGCAAAGCAAATATAGATGCACAATCTTTCAATAAAAAAAAGGAACTCCATCTGGACCAGTTGTTAATTTATTTTTAAATTTACATAAATTAAATGAATAAAATATTTATTAATTAAATTACATATATATTTCAATTAACTATATTTATTTGATAAAATATATTTATGAATGAACAATTATTTTTTCTCCGTGTAACTGTATCTAATAGAAAATCATGCTAAGAGTTTATATAACAAGATATACTTATTATTTCTTGTTCAAACTTTTCTTTAAAAATCTAATTTGCACTGAAGAAATAAAATTCCCCTCTTTGTTCCTTAGCGAAACGTAATTTTTACTGCTAGCATCAACAGTTGCTAGAGTATCAGGAATGAAATTAAACGTATGAAAGGAAACCAAACAAAAAGTGCGTGAACTTAGCTGTTCATTTCAGTTGTGTACACAAATGGAAAGAGCCACGTTGCTTGCTGCAAATATTTGACGACCATCCTAAGCTTATTATAAAATTGTGTGCGAACAATGAAATGAATCTCGAACGTAATTTAAAATTCACAAAAATAAACACCCAATGCAACGGTGCTTCTTCGTACACATAACTACCGGAAAAATGAGTTGGTCTTGAGTGTAAAGGTCAACATCTGCTGAAACAATTAAAATTATACAGGGTAATTTACAACATATCCAAAAGAAAATAGTAATAGATGCGTCATCAAAAATATTGTCAATATCGTAAAAAAATTGTAAAGTCCTTAGTGTATGAAAAAAAATGAAACTGTGGTATTTTGAACCTTTATATCGCTGGGTTACTATAGTTATAGCCTCATGGGAATAGTAAATCAAATTTTTTATAAATAATTATTAATAACAAAATTTAAAATTATGCATGAAACAATTGAACAATTATCACAAATGAATAAATAAATAAATTAACCCTTTGAAATTTCATAAACTTTAAAACATTTAAAAATTAATAATATTAAATCTAAATATAATTTACAAATAAAAATTTGCTTAAAATTTTGAATGAGTTAATTTTTTAATGTATTGTATGACAAGTTCTATAATCGTTTTGATTTTACCTCTCTTTTTAACCATAATCTTTTAAGTTTAATGAATTTGACTTAACATTTTTATATTATGTGAAATTGATATTTCACTATTATTCTTTTTAAATTTACTTTACTAAATTAATTTTATTTAGTCTTTAGATCAAATTAATTTTATTTTATTCATATCATATGGATCCAAAACTATAGTGTTAATTTTAGGTAAAGTCGTGTGTCACCTACTTCATCTGGCGAGTCGCCACTGATCTAATTGGCAAGTTTTTGGTGGCTTACACTATATACTATTTTGTAATACATATTTTTGCTTTAATTATTATTTGCAAATAATATAAATTTAAATTTTATTTTATTGTTGGGAGCCAAATTGTTAAATTTGGAATCTATTTTAAATTCTATTTTATCTTAGGGTATAAAAGTTGGGATCAAAATTAGCAAGGTATTTTATTTATAAATAGATTCCTTAGACTACACTATTTTTTATAAATTTATAATGTTCCTGAGCTAGCTATATTCTTATTTATTATTTTTTCTATTAAATATAATGTTATAATTTTCTTATAACTTTTATGGTAATATCGTTCTTACTTGATATCCCTTCCGCTTTCTCCTGGAATTTCTCTTTCTTGTTATTATTTCCAGATTAGTCTTTTGTTTTCTGTGGAACTCCTTTTTCTTGTTATTCTTTTTGGATCCGTCTTCTGGCCCTTTTTTCTTTGATACTTCTTTTTCTTTACATTTTTACTATTTCTATTATTTTCTATTATATTTTCCATCTTAATTGTCGCTATTTCTTATTTCCAATTCAATTAAAAGAATTACTTAATTTTATTTTATACTACACAATTTTCTACTTTCTTCTTGTTATTTCTATTTATTAATGTTAATAATCTCTTTTAACTACCTTTTTTCATTATACTTTTTTCTTTTAATGGCTCCTCTTATAAAATCTTGTTTCTGTTAGTTGTTTCATCACTCTCTTTCACTTATGCAACCTACATTTCATATTATATTGATACTGATTTTTATGCATTGTACAAATACTTGATTGTTGGAATTTTCATCTGATAATAAATTAGTTGTATTTTCTGCATTAAAATTACATGCCAATATGTATATTAAATTCTTGTGTTATGCATATGTGTCTATTGCGATTCATTTTATACTATTGTTGCAGTAATTTTTAGAACAATAAATCACTTTTATTATTATTAAATAATGACGACTACTTGGAAAAAACGTGGTAGTAGGGCAAGAGGAAATCGATATTTTCAACACACTTCATCCGTTAAAAAGCAACAAAGTTCGAACATAATGTTAATGAGGAGGCAAATCGTTATTTTGTCGCAAAAACTTTGGCACTTTATGTAGAAATGATTAATGACAACTTATATTATAATGGCGTAATTTTAAAATAAATGGACCGTATAATTCTCAATCGGAAAATGTCAGTTCACTAGAAAATATAACCAGCACCGTTGATTCTAAATAATTTTAAATTTAACGGGTTATTTTGCAGGAATCCTTTAGACGAGAAACACGATTTGAGTACAAAAGATACAAACAAGCAAAAGGAAAGTTTGTACTATTAGATTCACTGTATTTTAAAACTAAAGTAAGGCGAAACTAAGCCAGTTGGGAAATTGAGTTAGGACGCAATTATTTCCAGCGTATTTGCAATTAGCTTTTGACTCGCCATTGCTGTGAAATAAAAAACTACAAAGCGTACAAAAGCAGATTGCACAAACGCACTAATTAACAAACATAGATTTATGTGAAAGGGGAGGTAAAAGAGGACTATTTAATTTACCAAAGTGAAATTTATCTAAACTTCATTAATGCGACCACATTTATATGTAAATGCTATTTACTTGGCTACTAGATTAAATTTAAACAATGTGTAGGTACCTATTATTCTAAATCCAAAGGGAATAGCGTGCCCAGTAGTTATTATTGTTTGCATTGCCTAATTTTAAGAGGATACGATTATATTTTCGAAAAATTATAAATGATAGGTACAGGCAACCAAAATAACAACATATTGTAATGTTTATACCAGAGTAATTTCAAATTTTGAAACAAAATAGGACTACATTATACAAGGTGAGTCAGAAAGTATGGCTGAACATTAAGCTGGAGATACTAGACACCAAAATATTATGTTTGAGCTCATCAGGCCTTATACGAATGTCGCTGGTTTAAGAAATACAGAGTGTTCGAAGTTTAAATTTTATTCTGAAATTTCTCAATTTTATTATCTGCGTATTTTAACTCTAGCGATATTATTTATTTATATATTTAACAAATACATTACCCTACAGTACACAACCAATTACAGGGTAGGAAAAATATAAATTACCAAAAACAGAAAACAGAACATATATAGTACACAAAATACATACATTATCAGTTACACTGAAAAAATCAGCAAAATTAAATTAACAGTTAAATGTACCAACGTAAATATATTACAGTAAATTAATAAAAGTATCAAAATTTTGAGATTTTATGGAGGTCATAGTACAGTTGAAAATATCGAAGCCATCTTGTAATTTATTATAATTTTCAAAAATCCGGTGAATGGGTGAATATTGAATATTTAGTTGTATTAATTCTCGGCGTTGATGTGTAAAACAACATATTAAGCCTAGATCCATGTCCTGGTATCCTGAAGTTAATCAAGTTAAGTATATGAGTACAGTCAGCTAAGTATGCAATAGTCTATATAAAAATATTTGCTGAGCCATTACACGGCGAGCCGCTAGACTACTGATACCAAATCTGTGCCGTAACTGTCGTCAGGATATCCAATAATAAACCCCGTCCTCCTTGTAATATAACTTCAGGAAGCGTCTTTGAATGCGTTGTATACGATCTATAGTTATATATATATATATATATATATATATATATATATATATATATATATATATATTCAGTTGTTTTCTTATTTCTGTACTTTTTATTTTATTATCTCTTCTAGTAACTCCCTTAACTCTCCTGAGGTATTTCATCTCCACCGCTTGAATTTTACTCTTCTGTCTTCTTGTCAAAACCCATGACTCACAGCCAAATGTTAGGACTGGTCTGAATATCGATTTGAATATATTCATTTTTGTTGTTCTAGACACTTTTTTGTTATTTAAAAAATTATTACTTAGAGCATGATATAAATTCAAAACTTTTCCCATTCTGTTATTTATTTCCGAATCTTGTTTTCCACTATCTTCTATTTCTACCCCCAAATATTGAAAAATTTTTACTTGTTCAATGTTGACGTTTTCGATTTGTATATTTATTTCCTCTCTTTCTTCCCCTATTACCATTACTTTAGTTTTACTTTTATTCATCTTCCCTATTAATTGCTTCAGTGTAAATATATCACTCTGTGATTCTTCTAATGTGTGTTCTATTTTTGCTCTTAATTTATTATCGATAATTTTTTCATATATTTTCACAGCTGTACTAAGTAGCGTGATTCCTCTATAATTATTACAGTTCTCCTTATCTCCTTTCTTATGTATTGGTGTTATTAGTGCTACCTGCCAATCTTTTAGTATTTTCTCTTGTTTCCATACTTCATTATATATCTTTAAAAGCTTTTCAGTTCCTCTCATTCCAATATGTTTAAACATTTCGGTTGTTATTTTATCATAACCGAATTACAAAACCCAACATTCTAAATCCATCACAAGTAATATTTTGAATATGAGGTGTAAAGGATAATTTGCTATCACCAAGGTCACAAAATGTAAGTGATCTGGAAACAACATCATCCAATTTATAATGGTATTCCATGGCGCTATTTTTAAGTGTAAAAGTGAGAACATTGCATTTTTTAAATTCAGATCTAACCTGTTTGCAGAAAACCACGCATTTAAACTATTAAGAGAATTTTGCAGATCAATACAATCATTAAAGCAGTCGATTCTATTATATATTTTCATGTCATCTGCATACAAAAGACACTTATTTATATCCGTAACTATATCATTTATAAAAATGTTAAAAGGCCATGGCCCAAGGACCGAACCCTATGGCACCCCAGATGGTGGAATGAACTGAAGCTACTGTTGACCAGAAAATTCCACATGTTGACGATTTTCAAGGTAAGATTTAAAAAAGGTTAGTAAATTATGGGAAAAACCAATTTTATTCAATTCAGATAATAACACTGTATGATTTAACCTGTCAAAAGCTCTGCGTCTACCTGAGATTTCTGGTCAAATGCATTAGCAATAAACTCCGTTAAACAGAATAAATTGGTTGATGTTCACCTGCCTTTAAAAAAGCCATGCTGAAATTCAGTTAATCTATTTTTAACATAGGCAATTATGTATGATATCCCCAAAAAGGTGCTTTTAGTAAATGGGTTAATAATTCACCGTTTTCGAGGAAAATTAAAAAAATTGTGGTAAGGCTAACAGGCCATCTCTGTACTAGTATAGTTATTTATCAAGTATGTATCTGTCAAACCCCGAACTCTTCTATTGATAGGTCATATTTTGTATAACGGCAATGAATTGGAAAATAATTATAAAATACAAAACTTAAGTAGTAAAAATGTAGGAATTCATTTATTATAGTAATTAATGTTAATTATCCCTTTAGCACAATTATAGGTAATAATATCAGAATTTATACGCATTTGGTAGGTTGAAGTGTTAGCAGTATGGTGACTGGATGAAGTTGGTGGTTCATTGGTATTATCTAGATTAAATGGCAATTCATTAATTTGGTCGTAATTATTTAACACTTCAGTTGTGTTTTTCTGCGAGTATTAGGCTGCTGTTCTTGGTTTGTCTGGATTTTTTGAGAAATGTTTATCTTATTCGATAAGCAGTCGTCGATATATCCTTCTACAACTGCAAAAGAACTATATCAGAGTTAGCTAGAAAGGTTGCAGATCTACGGCAGAAGCAATGTCCTGTGTATATAGTAGGTTCAGGCAGTTTAAGAAAGTGTATTTTTTTCCATTGGGTTGTACTGTACATTTATTATTCTTGTAATAAATATATAGGCGATTATGAGAAGTATGGGTAGGTGTAAGGGAAATATATTTGTTGTATATTGTAAGTAGATTCAATCCATCAATTGTTTTGTTTGTGATTGTAAACGTCCGTGTAATATTATTTATTGTTTCTGGAACTGCAATAATCAATATATCTCCTCTATTATCTATGAGGTCAAGCTTCATATTTAACAATTCAATTCGGCAACAAGCCGTATAGCTCCATCATAAGAGAAATCTACAATTTAACGTTAATAAAAAAACGAAATTAATTTATCTTAGTTTAGTTTTTTACCTTTATCATAAGATATTCAGAATTATCTGCTTTCTGAAAAATATCTCAAGTTTGTATATTTTGGGCTGATAAAAAATTTAGAGAAACATTGCTAGCTTCTTCTTGCAAGTCTGGTGGAGTATTCGTAAATTTTTCATCATTGTTTGAATTACTATTTACATTTACATTTATTACATTTTCACAAATTCACACACTAACAATTACTCAGAACGTATTATTTTTTCAACGTTTATGAACATTAAACCCTAGTAATTAAACTTAGTATTAATTCATAAAACTTCAATATGTGTGACGCAGATTTTTTTGATACTGAAAATTCTTAAATAGAAGATGAGGCGGAAACTGCCTTATAATAATAATAATAATAATAATAATAATAATAATAATAATGTGTCTTTATTTTTCTTGCAAACATAAATAATTAACAATATTATTATATCGAGGAGGCGACGTTCAACCAGGTTGCTCTTCCACGTAACCCCCTATACAGTACTATACATAGCAATATGTGTACATAAAATTTTATAATATACGTGACATATTAAGTTTGCATTAAATATATACTACAGAATACATAGATTAGTTTCTTTCTGCGATCAGGAGTTCTTTGGTATGTTTTTTCAGACGATGTAGACTGGAATTTAAACTAATTTTAGAGTTTATGGTGTTAAAAATGTGAGTTGCATTATATGTAAACGATGTTTTAAATTGGGAAGTATTATGTCTAGGAACGTTGTATAAGTTGCAAAAACGAGTAGGGCAATTATGTATATCAGCTCCTCTAATTAACTTCTCGAACAAGTATATAGGGCATTTTTTTTCATTTACTTTGTGCATGAGACATGCCATATGTAGTTTATAGCGCTCCTGCAGAGTAAACCATTTACTTTGTTGAAGTTTCTCAGAGATATGATCAAATTTACGAAGGTTGTAAGAATATCTTAAGCAATTATTTTGGATTTTTTGCAGACTTTCTTGATCTTTTTTAAGTAATGCTGGCTAATATACTACATCACAATATGCTAGGGCTGATAAAATTAAAGAGTCACATCACTTGACAGATAGTCTCTATGCATATATAATAACTTTAATTTAAAATAAGATTTTTTAACAAGCATGTTGACATGATTTGTAAACTTTAATTCTACATCTAACAGTACTCCAAGATTTTTACAATTTTTGCTAAAAGGTAAAATTTGGTTATTTATTAAAATATTAAAATCATAATTCTCCGTAAGCCTCTCTTTATGTTTTCCAAACAACAATACCTCAGTCTTATTTTCATTTAAGATAAGCCTATGTGCATTTGACACGTACATAATTTGTTCTAAATCTTGATTAATTTTATCAGCAGCTATATTATACTCACGTCGAGAGAATTTTAGGTAAATTTGCATGTCATCTGCGTATTGGTGTATACAACTAAATTTAAGATATCTGTGAAAATCAGCAGTATATATTGAAAATAACAGAGGACCTAAAACACTACCTTGCGGAACACCCATTTTATTAATTGCCAAGCTTGAAGCATTTCCATTTAGCAGTACTCTTTGCCATCTATTTAATAAATAGCAATGTATAAAAGTTACCGCCAAATTACCAAAACCAAAATATTTGAGCTTCTTGCACAAAATCTCGTGATCCAGAGTATCAAAAGCTTTGCTATAATCTAACAAAATTAAAACGGTGTTTTCATTTTTATCATTAGCCCTAAATATGTCATCTGTCACATGTAATAAAGCGGTTGTTGTGCTATGACCAGCGCGAAAACCAGATTGCGTTGCAGGTAAAATCTTCTGTTTATCCAGAAATTCATTTATGTGTTCTGCAATAATTTTTTCTAATATTTTTGAGACGACAGGCAAAATACTTATCGGCCTAAAATGTGAAATATCAGTTGGATTTGCATTCTTAGGGATAGGAATAACATTAGAATCTTTCCATGCACTTGGAAACACGTTTGATGTTATGCATTTGTTAATGATAAATGTTAGATATGTACCTTATGTACATTGGTTTGAAGAAATTGTACCAAAAAACTTGTACATAATTTGATTTTTGGTGTGGTATAGGTATATTTCGGAGAAAGTTATTCTAGCGTGCTTGTTCGTGCAATTCTCTGAAAGAAATCAAGTGGTTATAAACCCACAAAATTCAGAATATTTTCCTCGAGTATTGTTTTACGCACATGTGCCTAAAAGACTGCCGTTTCGATACCGAAATGACAATCAAAATATTATGCAAAGATTTTACTAAAAATAATTTTAATACTGTCTTGACACAATCCACAATTCATTAACTTTTTGTCTTCTGGAACATCCTGTAGAGCACCTGGAACTACCCTGCATGAAACCTATTAATCTGCTTTCGCCATACGAAAAATTGGAGTAATTAATAAGTCCGCCCAGCTCTGATAAAGTCGGTGGAAAATTTTCATTTAGCCCTCTCAGTGCGCGCCCCCTTTAACTTTTATTTAGGAGTGTTTAAATTTAACGATCAAATTTATTATTCTAATTTGGGTGGGTGGAACGAATAAGATCCGGTCCTTAGCAGCTGATGAGCCATCGTTATCAAACAAATTGGTACACTCGTAGCACTTCTAATAATGTTGAATTTTCGAGAAGATTTGTACAGAAAGGATTATAATTCTCTTAAATTTTATGCTAATCAACACAGAAATGAATGGAGCAATTTAAGGATATGTCTTTATTACAAAACTTTTTTTGATCTAGGAAACTATCTGTGTAACTGCTAATGAATTAATTTCTTAATTACTACTGAAGGTTTGCAATCAAAGGTTGTAACCTCAACGCAAAACAGTGATTGTAATTTTATGTAAAATTATGTGTAGAAAAAGCAGTTATGAAGCATTCTCAATTTAGTCTAATAGTATAAATAGGTCTAATAGTCTACACCGAACACGTTCTTCAGATTGGTGAATTTTAGACGGTTTTATTTATATTTTAGAAATATTTGAAAACATTATATTAATATAGAATTGCGGGGAGGGTAGCTTGAGAGGTTACAACACTTTGGCCCCATTGGGTCTCTTGTACTTCTGTACTTCTTCCATTAAGACATCGATCGACCTGAAATTAAATTTTAAAATCTTCAAACATTATTTTCTTGAATTTTATGTTATGTAATACCATAATTTTTCATGATGTATGTATCTAGAATGACACGCTCTTTCAAATGGCATTGTCAAAATTGGCGGTTGTTATTTAAAAAAATTGTCGATGACGTCATATCTCGAACAATCATGACGTCACAAATATGGGTTGTATGTCAAAAAGTGTTTTTTTTAAACAAAATCGACGTGCCAGGGGATTTTTTCGATTACTTCTCAATTTCAAAAATAATGAATTTATTCGTTACATTTCGAAAGCACTGTATAGATTATATACAAAATAAAATTTCAATCGCAAATAAATTCTTACCATCTTCAGGGGAGTCACAAATTAATAGTGAAACATTCTTGAAACTGCACACAATCTATAGCCTTTGATTGCACGTTCTTGTTTAAAGGAAACTTGCAATTTGACTTAATTGCGAGAACAGTTCTCTTTTTATAAGAGCAATACTACGCCGTTTTTAATTATCACCGTAAACATTCTTTCACCCGTTGACAGGTAAGTATCTGCTTCCGCTACCCCTCATGGAGAACACAATTAACAGTTTCCAGCACACATAATTCGCCGCCATTAACAAAACCCCCCCGATCTATTGTGTTCCTCCAGAAACGGCCTGCTCGATGTGCTTGCGCATTTTATTCATTTGTTTTAATTACGGTGTGCCGTGAACTTTTAACAAGAGCTTCATTCGGTTAATTACATTTGAACTTTTTAAGTATTATTTAGCGCTGCAACCGCCGTTTTGCGCCTCAAGGAGACTACGTTGGGGTGGGTTTCGTGCTGAAATATATGGGCCTCTGTAATTTGTATCGCGATACCCTGAATTGGAATGATTTGTTGAACTTCGTTTGTAACGTGGCTGGTGTATCCTTTGTAATCCGACTCCTCAGATTTGCTGAGTTTGTCTTTAAATAAAATCTTCGTTATTTAAGAAGAAATATATCTCCGAATTATACGTTCTTTCTTTGGAGCACGCTATTAAGTGCCAAAGAGATAAATTCGAGGTTACTAAGAGTATATTGTAACAATTTGAAATATGCACATAGAAAATCACATGAAAGTAATACCTGACCGAACTTAAAGTTGAATAAAATGAATAATTATTAGTGTAAATTTATAAAATATATAAAGGATTGTTAATATGGATATCACAAATTAAATTTCATAAAATTGCATACATATTGTAGGCAGGCCAGTAACATTATAAAAGATATATCGATTCAAGATAAACAATATCATGAAAAATAAATTTAAATGTCAAATTACAAAATTAATTTCTGATCTGTCAAGACTAAAGGTGACTTTGCAAGAATCTCTTGTAAATGACCTAAAACACCAAATAAAGAGTATTTTCATTAACAAAATTAATTAAAATTGTATAACAAAAACAAAAAAACATTTAGAAAATGTGTTAGTTATAAGTAGTGTTGTGATAATGTGCATTAAAAAGACATCCAAAGACTGTCAAAAAAACATGTGAAAGGACCTTTTAACATGGCAATCTACAGAAAGGATGAAAAACAAAGAAGTTGTTGATAGTTACGGCTTGGGTTTTGAACAAGGTGCAGCATCGTAAGGTAGCTCCCGAAAATTTACAAATTATATTAGAACAAACAAGTATAAATTAAGAAAATATCTATTCACCAGCGAAATCTCCATCCTCCAGGAAAGTTATTTTGCCACTACAGGAAAATATCAACCATCTCCAGGGAAATTTGCAGTTCCAAAGAACACTACAGGACAGTTTCCAGTTTCCAGAAAGGAAAATTAAAAAGTTTCCAACCTCAGGTACCTTTAAAAATAAAGTGCACTATAAAATTTCTATAGCTATAGTAAAATAAAACAGATTTCATTTCTCTCAATCTTTGCCAAGTATTAAGAATAACCCACAGGACTTACCTGTATAAAACAAGTCTAATCCAAGCAATAATACCAACAATATTCAAAAAAAATTTCTCTGGAACTATTAATATCTGTCAAGAATATCACCATTATTTTTAGTAATATAGTAGGAATCTGTATTATCATATTAAATAAATACTTTCTGTAGGTATGCAACTACCATTACAAATTAGAGAATATCTATTAGCATAATTCCTAAAATTTTAACACAATTCAATAACAAAGTTCTAATTTATAGTGGTTTGTTAAAAATTATCAACATAGGAGTAGTAGAAATAAGAAAATATTCTTAATCGATCAAATTAACTTAAAAACCAAAAACCATTAATCTTTCAATTGTGTTACTATCTGTTATAAAATAAAAGCCCTGCAAACTAATTGAATCGACTCCTGAGTTAAGTTTCTTTTTGCTGTGTTAATTTTGTGAAACTGTGGCTAGCAAGGGATAAAAAAAAGTTATATAAATAAGGTAAGATAAAGAGATAAAAAAAGAATTTAAGTAAAAGGTTTGTATTGAACAAATTACAGCTTACACACAACATACACTCATAAACATAATACATAAAAAGTATCAAGGCGCTCAACAAAATTAATATTAGAATTTGACATCAAAAATTTAATAAAATATTTAAATAAAAATTAAATAAATAATAAAAATAAATTTAATTAAATAACACACACACACAATAAAATATTACAATATATAGTTATTAATTATATAAGGAAATTCGGATACTATCCTACTTTTTCAATGTGGAGAAACGGTTTACTGCCTTTTCGATGTGGACAAAATATTCCATGCTAAAATCAATGTTGAAAGTGCACAAAAGTATTGATATATCAAAGTATGATAAACTTACACCATATTTAAAAGTAGAATGAAAAAATTATAAACCAAAGAAGGCAAAGATACTAGAGAGAAACCAAATCGAAGAATTTTTGAAAAAATCACTGGATGAGGAATATTTAGTTTAGTTAAGTTAAGGTAGAAAATACACGATTTTGATATTCCAATTTATATATTGAGCGTTTTATTTTCAACTCTTTTAAGGTTGCAACGATCATGGGGGTCGTAGGTACTTGTCGATACAATGAATTAACCTTTTTGGATATCACCCATGTCTAAGAGAAAGGCATTACCTATACGTATTCATTCCGGATACGAAAACAAATATGTCAAGAAGTTTCACGACCATGGAAGAAGCTTTTTCCGTCAATTCTGTAGCAATGTGTCGAAAATACATCAATCTGGGACTTAATAATGCCGGTGCGAAATTTTTCTTGCAAACAATTAAAAGCGTAGCAGATGTTCATCGTGTCCACTGTACTCTTTCTGTTTGTCCAGCTTCAAAAATTTTGCCTCTTCTTGCGAGATAAATACCGACCACCATTCGATGACTCTTTCCACTAACATATCTAAAAAATAATCGACGTTCTACAAATCCAGGTAGACGTAACGCGACATATTTTCGATAAAAACATAGGAATAATTATCTGTCATCACAGTAAAAGGATGTGGTCTCTTGGTTTTGGTATTGGGAATGTTTATAGTCAATGCGAATTTCACATCTTCAACATTATCAATTGTTAAATTGACTAATTCATCAGAAAAGCATGCGCCTGCAACCCACAATATTAGGACAACTTATAAAGAAGCTTTTCAAAAGTTGTGTTCTTTTAAAGCGTTTACCTTCATCAAATATAAATTATCAGGTGCACAAAAATCAATCAACTTGCTCCTTTGTAAATACTCGCGATTTTTTCGGTACTTATCCTTCATTTTGTCTCTTGAGAAAAGCACGTAATATTTGCTTATATTGGTCCCTTTCTTTATATCCAACGTTGACCGCAATATTGAATATTGTTACCAAAGTGTTGACGGTTTCATTTTATTTGTTAAGTTTGAGAATTACACCATCAATACATCTTCTGAATACAACTTAATGTTTTTTCTTTGCACCAATCCATAAAACGTTAGTAGACACATTCATAAATGTCTCAAGATTTCTTTGGGAGAAGATTGAAAAACTCTTTCCCACACTCCATTATCTCCTTAGGTACACCCAAATCTTTATTAGATTCCATATTTACAGAGTTTTTTCAGAAAATTCAACCACAAACAATCACAAATGAATTCAACTGTGAATGAATGTTAGTGTTTATCTATAGTGCCAATTATATAAACAATTAAACATCGATATCTAACAGCGTATTTTTAATGCAGGCGACGAAATTAGAGATGCCTGGAGTAAGGCATTACAAAGTTTTAAAATATTACCTCAAGTTGGTTTACAAAAATTATTTGTGTTCCCTTAGAAAGGCTCCTTATTTCGATAACTACATCAGTAAGCAGTCACTCCTGAAATAATATTGTAGAGTATTTCCGTCACGATCTAGTTTTTGCCAACAGAAATAATCTGCACCTGATTTAATTTCCCACGATTTACAGTTCCGATTTAAAGATGTTACCTTGTTAAGAGATCAAATTGAGTTATCACAGAAACGTTTACCTTACTATCAATTGGGTTACTTGATAGAGCTGTCTTAATTATAAGTTTGATTGGCGTTTTGTTGAATCCCATGTGACGTTGCATTTCTCGTTCCTTTACAAATAATCGGATGACAAATAATGCAAAATATTGGTAAACATGTTAATATTTTATGTCACGTCGAAGTCACGAAGGAGAATAGTATTGATTAAAGAGAATTTGAAGTTAATAACCATTCAGGATCCTAAGAAAAAAATATTAATTTTAAAATAATAGTAATAATAAATCTTAAATGATAAAAATCTAATGTAACTGTAACATAATTTTAGAATAAACTGTACCCTAATAGATAACATATTCATAGATGAGATATGAGATATTATGTATATGAGATATATGAGATATTATATCTCACCTTCACTTGATTTATATGTAAACATACGTATGAAGAAACAGCCAGTTCAATTGTCGGTCAACTCACCTATGGCATACTGATAAGGACTAACAAGCCTGAAACCGGACTGTGTCTGGCGGTGTGGCCGACAAGGTGTAATTTAATGTCGGTTGGGGCATTTGTTTGCGGAGTAGTTATTACCTCCAGTATCATTTATATATAATCTTAGATATTTAGAAAATTTTCGGATAATTAATTACAAACTGACTTTTACTATGTTATTTAATCATTATTGCATCTACAGGGTTAACTATGACTAAGTACAAATATTTTATGAAGAGATGGAGAAAATTAAGAATTAACAGAATCACCCTTCAAAAAAATTGTTTTTAAAGCGAACATTTTTTTTTAAATCCATCCACCGCACGTTTGACGTTTACAGTCAGAATAGACAATCAGAAACATAACGGTAAAATCCGCTGTCATGTGACAATTTAAAGTCCTGTGTTTAAATTGTACTTTTGTGTTCTTCTTCAGTTTTAGTGCCTTATTTTAAACGTTTTATAGTTATTAAATAAAGAAATTTGTATCGAGTACAGATATTTTTCTATAATATATAGACCATATAGTCAGGCAGTTTGTTTTTCTAGGTTATGGGACAAGATAATGCCGCCGGTGCATTAGAAGTGTTTTATTATCTATTAGTACCTACCTATTCCTTTCGTTCGATTTTCTTATAATAAATAGACAAATTATCTAACTGTACCTATGGGAAGTGTATTTTATCGGTAGTGAGTGGTTGTAGTGTGTGAAAATGTAGTTTTGCCAGTTTGTAACGAAATAAAGAATAACGAATGCAAAATACTGCAGCCAACTGCATTACCTGTTACCTATCAGGTATTATTACCAATAAGAATGTTCATTTTTTGTCATTTCTGCATTTAGAAACGCTGCAAAAAACGACCGCATGGTAGTTAACAATGTTGACAGATGAAATCTGTACCTATGGATCTAAGCCATTTTAGCAGATGCTTCTCATAGGCGCCGATTTTCCGGAGGAAATAAGGGTTTTGCCCCATTTTTTAAATATATCGAAGTAAAATTCTGGAATAATTTTTTTGTCTTTTAGGCTTCCCTGAGCATGTGGTTAAAATGTTTGTACTTAGTCACAGTCAACCCTTTAAAGTGTGTGTCCCGCTAGGACAGGTCAACTTTTTTTTTTGAAGCATTAACTTTGGTAGGGCTCAATTTTCTAAAATGTATATTGTACATTCTTGATTGTTTCAGATGATACTTACCTAATCTTATGACAAAATCAAGGATTCAAATTTGTTTCTAATTTTGCTCTACTTATGCCACATCATGCTTTTTTTAAATGGCAGAAGTATTTTGCGGCTTAGTGTATTCATCTGACTATTGAAACAATCGATTCTTTTACCTCTCCTTTTTTATCTGGAAAAGATGTATCTTGTTGAAGTTGTTAGAAGTCGCCGTTTTCGAAATAATCTTATTTGAAATATTTAGGCACCAAGTAAAAAAATTTGGTTTCACATAAAGGGCCTTTTTGTTGAAAATACAGTAAAATGTTAATTGAAAAATATTCAAACTTATTTAGATTTTCTAAAAAGTTATTTTCAAATATCATAAATACCCTGTGTCAATTTAACCATCAACTTTTGGACAAGGTAAGTTTGGTTACGTCGCATTATTTTATCATTATTCCATTAATTTTGAGACACCCTATATACTTGAAATTTTTGCTAATTAGCAGTTTTGGTGACGTTTTTATGATACGAATTTAGATCTTCTTTCCCGCTAATGTTATCTTCTAAATAGGTACATATTTATATAAATTATCACATTCTAAGGTTTACTCATATTTAATTTTAAATAATTGCACCTGGCATTTAGCGAATGTCATATATACGTACAAGAACATGTCCACAGCTTTTAGAGAGCATTGTCAACGTCAGTGTTTGCATTAGGTAAACACGTAGTGTTTGTCTGCTAATATATCTTACTTTTAAAGCAGAAAGCACAAGCGTCTAGCCAAGTAATATGACTATTTCTCTACAAGATGTTAAGATTTTGATTTTTATATACTACTGCTTTTTATTTGCAGATATTATTAGAAATAATAATACAGGGTGATTCTCAACTCAATGACATAGAATAGGTGTGTGCAGAGGACAACAAAGCAAGTTGATTTTTCATATGAACGGTTACGGAGATATTGGACTCAGGAAATGTCTGAAAAACATCGAAGAAACTCGATAGCAATGCTTTAATACAGAAGAACCTTAACCCTTTCAACCCTAAATAATAATTTACAATTAAGATCTACCAGATTAAATTGAACAAAAATATATGGTTTTATAATTGCGAGTAGGCTTTGCTACTACTGCTTTAAGACCCACCTTTTATAACTTACGTTTAAACCTGAACTGAAGTTTAACTTATAGATTTGACAGATAAACAATGGAATGTTATGTCAAATCTGCAAGTTAAACTTCGATTGGAATTTACACTTAGGTTACAAAAGTGGGCCTTAATATCCAAGACAAAACTTAAACATGAAACGCAGTAAATAAAATTGATAAAGATACTCTAGACCAGGATTTTTTTATATAATAATAGTAGACCGTGATTAAATCTGTCCCCATTCAGATTTGGAAGATTTTTTGCAAACAAGAAATAAAACGTTGTCGCTTTATTAAATTATTTATTAATTTCGTTCAACACAAAATTTAGCAAACAGTACTATTTCTATAAAACTAATTAAGTAATATTAAAAAATTAACACTAAAGATGCTGTTCAAAACGGTTCCCATTTTCTTTTACACATAAATGAATCCTTCGCCAAAAGTTAAAGTCTACTCTATTCAATAATTTATGTCATTTTCTGTAATAGTGTATTTATTATTGATCACATTTCATGGCGTAATTGTAAAGGCAAATCTTCCAGTAGTTCAGGAAGAGTATTTTGTAAGAAATCCAAATAAGTGACAGGTTAAGCGGTTTGGTAAAAGTATAGACCAAATATCGCCCAACAATACCGGCCCACATTGTGATTCTAAACTCCTTTGGTAATGATGTGTTACTGTAGCATGTGGATTTTTATCCGAATATTCATGATTGTTGTGCATACTTATAATTCCTCTCCTTGTAAAACCAGCTTCATCCGTGAAAATGATTCTGTGAAAACCAATGTTCTTATTTAGGATTGAAATTACAAAAAATCATTCTTGACTCGAGGTCTCGCGGTAATAGTTCCTAAACTTCTTGAAAATGGGATGAATGCAGCAAATTGCGTCATATAATTTAATGGAGCGTGGACTGTGGTATGTTAAATTGCCAGGATATTCTTCTGGTACTGGTTTGGGGAACATTTTCAATACTTCCTAAAACGTGCTCCTCACTTCATGCATTTACTGCGTATTCGCGACCTTCAACTTTTTTTTGGCGACAAAAAGAACTCGTTTCCCGAGCTCCTTGTTTAACATTGGCAAAAAATAATAATACTAATAATAATAATAATAATAATAATAATAATAATAATAATAATAATAATAATAATAATAATAATAATAATAATAATAATAATAATAATAATAATAATAATAATAATAATAATAATAATAATAATAATAATAATAATAATAATAATAATAATAATAATAATAATAATAATAATAATAATAATAATAATAATAATAATAATAATAATAATAATAATAATAATAATAATAATAATAATAATAATAATAATAATAATAATAATAATAATAATAATAATAATAATAATAATAATAATAATAATAATAATAATAATAATAATAATAATAATAATAATAATAATAATAATAATAATAATAATAATAATAATAATAATAATAATAATAATAATAATAATAATAATAATAATAATAATAATAATAATAATAATAATAATAATAATAATAATAATAATAATAATAATAATAATAATAATAATAATAATAATAATAATAATAATAATAATAATAATAATAATAATAATAATAATAATAATAATAATAATAATAATAATAATAATAATAATAATAATAATAATAATAATAATAATAATAATAATAATAATAATAATAATAATAATAATAATAATAATAATAATAATAATAATAATAATAATAATAATAATAATAATAATAATAATAATAATAATAATAATAATAATAATAATAATAATAATAATAATAATAATAATAATAATAATAATAATAATAATAATAATAATAATAATAATAATAATAATAATAATAATAATAATAATAATAATAATAATAATAATAATAATAATAATAATAATAATAATAATAATAATAATAATAATAATAATAATAATAATAATAATAATAATAATAATAATAATAATAATAATAATAATAATAATAATAATAATAATAATAATAATAATAATAATAATAATAAAGAGGACAACATCGTCCTAAAAGAGGAGGAGAAACGGAGGAAGTATCGAGATCTTCTCTCCGAGCTCCGCAGGCTGTATCCAGACCACTCTGTTAAGATTGTGGTGCTCATTATAGGCGTCCTGGGTGGAATGAGACATACGTTGCTTTCTGACTTAAAGATCATACCGGCTTGCCAAAATTCGGCAGAGATCTTAGCCGACAGAATGCAGAAGGCAATCGTCCTTGGTTCGCTACGTCTACTCAGAACGCATGATTTACGGGCGCAATGATTACTGACTCCACGGAGTGGAGAGTGGTCATTGCTTGACTCTTCAGAACATCTCCGAATGTGTCGGAGCTTCGGAAGGTGTTACTGGAAAAAAAAAATAAATAATAATAATAATAATAATAATAATAATAATAATAATAATAATAATAATAATAATAATAATAATAATAATAATAATAATAATAATAATAATAATAATAATAATAATAATAATAATAATAATAATAATAATAATAATAATAATAATAATAATAATAATAATAATAATAATAATATTTTACAAAACAGTAAATCATATAAAGAACAAAGTAAATTACTGGCGCCGTTCGGCAAAATGCCGCTCTTCCACGTAACCAGCCTTATAGTTAAACAAATAGTAGACTGATGAAATATATTCCTAACATATGTATTACTAAAAACTAACAATTCGTATTAAAGAAAAGTATTATTATATTAATGATTCGATTGGGTCCAGGCCTTGACTCGTTTACGGAATATAAACATACTAGAAGCAGACTTAATATTATCTGGAATATTTTATAAATTTTACAAGCATTGTAAGTAAAAGATCGCTCGAACAAAGCTGTACTATGTTTAGGTACAGAATACAAACCACGATGTCGAGTAGACATATCATGAATATCACAACCTCTAATCAACTTATTAAACAGATACCTGGGTAGACACATATTACTTATTTTATACACAAGATATGAAATGTGGTAAATAAATCTATCATCTAAATTTAGCCAATTAGAGTGCGGAAAAACGGAAGATAAATGATCAAATTTTTGCATATTAAAGGAATATCTTATACAACTGTTTTGTATTTTTTGTAGAGTATATTTGTCATTACAAGTTAAGGCTGGCCAGTACACAATGTCACAGTAAGCTAAATGTGATAAAATTAATGAATCGCAAAGATGCAATGTTATAGTCTCATTTAAAAGTTCCTTATCCATATATAATATTTTCAATATGCTATATGACTTTTGAACCAAATTATTTACGTGATTAGTAAATCTCAAATTATTGTCAATTGTAAGTCCTAAATTTTTACAATAATTAACTGGCTTTAAAATTTGATCATTTATTTTTAAAACAAAGTTAGAATCAACCATTAAACTTAGCTTGTTTTTACCGAAAATTAAAAGTTCTGTATTCTTTTCATTTAATACTAATCTATGAGAACTGGCAACCGGAACGATATTCTTTAAATCCATGTTAATAAGATTAACTGCAACTAAAGCATCTTCCCCAGTAAATGAAAAATAAAGCTGAGTATCGTCAGCGTACTGATGAATTCTGCAATGATTTAAGTATGTGTGAAAATCTGCAGTATAAATAGAGAAGAGTAATGGACCTAATATACTTCCCTGCGGTACTCCTTGTTTAACATGTCTATACAACGAATATGTGTTACCAAGACAAACCCTTTGACGACGATTTCCAAGATAATTGGTAAAGAAAGAAATGTTTGACGGTTTGGAATAATACGATTAGGAAATCTTCTTCGATATTCCTCTATACTTCTACGGCAATTACCTTCGTTAACAGCATATCAACTTATTGTTGTTCTGTATTAAGGCATTATTGCAATATCGAGTTTCTTCGATTTTCTTAAGATATTTTCTGATATCTCCTCAACCGTAGGTATGACAAAAAAATTCATATGAAAAAAACATCAACTTCTATGTCCATTGAATTGTGAATCACCCTGTAGAATATAAATTTGCACATAGAGCTACTATAGTTGTCATTATTTCTCTGATAATTGTTTCAGACGATTTAATATGATCTACAAAATGTACCTCGATTTTAATAAAAAATTGTGAACTCTGTCACACATAAAAAGTGTAAGGACCTTGAGGGTGTATCTGAAAGAGTCAATATTCTCTCTTCCTACGCGACTTCCTTTAATAGTCTATCAGAGTCCCATGTTTATGTCAAACGGCATGTCAACAGCAGTATGTTCGTTAGAAACTTGAACTTTTCTACACAGTAGCCAAAAAGTTTGTATATTTTATTCAGATCCTTCTCTGTAGTCTAGAATATAAAGTATAAGTCTGCCTTCAGGTACAAACAAGTTTCAAGCTTTTTATCAAGGTGTTATGCACACCTTTTTATTCTTAATTTTGTAATATACAGTGACCACAAGACGTAGATACTTAAATTTTTTATGCAAAACGATAAAATCTTATTTTATCGTCGACCGAAAAAAATCACGATTTCAACACTCGTGAATTAATTTCGGGAGACTATAATGAAATACTGCTGCCACTGTTCATGAAAGGCTGTCTAGTTACCGGGGAATAGCCTTGCTGAATGTTGCTTCTAAAATTTTGTCTTCACATACCTATAAAGAATACATTAACAGATGTAGTGGATAAAGAAATAGGAGAGTATCAGTGCGGATTTGTAACAAGATCAGTCCACATTTAGAATATGAACAAAGAGACACACGTAGCATTTATAGATTTCAAGTAGGCTTACGATCAGATAAAAAGAAAACAACTGTATACAGCACTAAAAAATATGGGAGTGAATGATAAACTTTTTAAGATGATTCAACTAACACTGAAGGAGACTGATAACAGAGTAAGATATAAAAATAAAGTAAGCGATATTTTTAAAGTAAAGGAAGGATTAAGGCAAGGAGATCCCCTGTCAACAATATTATTTAGCTGTGTGTTGGAATATGTAGTGAGAATGGCAAATTTTGAATAGAGCTAGTTTAGATATTACAAGCGGCACCAGTGTTTAGTTTTTGCAGATGATGTGGCAATACTCACCAGAAGTAAGAAGGAATTACAAAAATGTATTTTAAAATTAGAAGAACTAGCCCTAAAAATGGATTTACAGATAAATGAAAATAAAACGAAATATATGAAATGGACAGATGAAGATTATAATTAACAGGGAAAACTAAGAAAACAAACGAAAACAGTAAAAGATATGTATTTCAGGAGGTCGAGTATTTCACATATTTAGGATACAATTCAGTAAAAAAAACTGATATGGGGAGGGAAATTCAACAAAAAATTACGGCTGGGAATAGGTTTACATGCTCTAAAAGGATATATAAAAAATGCAAGTGTATCAGGAGTACTCAAAGTAAAAATTCATAAAATAATCATTAAGCCAATAGCAACATTTGCTAGTGAGGTATGGACCGTTGGAACAGCCGAACAAACACTGTTAAGAGTGTGGGAAAGAAAAATAGAATAGCGGTAAAAAGGTACAGGAAATTTGGTAGAGAAGACGTAATAAATTGTCTGAAGCTATTTATTTGTGGCATAATTTTAGTTTTTCTTTAGTTTTATTGGGTTTTTGCCACACTTCTGAAAAATAATAAAAATTAATTAAATAAGCCCTTGCGCCAAACGGAACAGTCAAGGGTTATTTTTGAAACTAAGTTTGCCTAACCAAAAAATCTCACACTGAAAAAAGCAGATAAGTAAAAAATTTTAAACTGTCCAACTTGACAAACGTTTAATATTTTACTACTATTTTGAAAACGAAAACAGAGAGTTTTTCGAAACGTCAATATTACGGAAGTGCGCGATAGTGATGTGATTTTTGTTATTTTTTATAGAAGGAATGCAGTGTTCAACCCATGGCAATAAATATCATTTATAATATTCCACAGAAGGTAGCTGAGCTTTTAAAGCTGCCAAATCCAAAAATATATAAGGGACATTTATTCTGCCGTTCTGTAACTACGATGGTTGCAAATTCTGGTGCAGACTTAGCAACAGTAAAGCGGGTGGGTGGTTGGCAGTTATTTTCCGTAGCAGAGGCATACATTGGGGAATCAGTGGCCAACAAGATTTCTATATCAGAATGTATACTTACTTCAGACGCCAATACATCGATATCTTGGTAGCAGCAAAAAAAAGTATTCTTCCCTTTCTATGCATATTTCTGGGAATGTTAATGTGTTCACAAATAGTAGGTCATGATTTAAATTAGTGGTTATAAATACTTTAAAATAAAGATCTTTATCTATCCGTGTTAAAGTTCAATTTTATGTAGTTTTGCGGTTAAAGTACTAAGTCATCTAGTAGATGAAAGGCATCTTTAAAATTAGCTATAGAAAAAATAATTATTATTTTAAAGGAGGACGTGGCAATATATGAAAAATACACAGAAACATCTTGTATAACAGATGATTCTGCATATCCTTTATTAAAATTTTCAGATCGCGGACAAATATGACAGGATATCAAATTAATTAAATTATAATGTAGAATTTATGGACGACGCACTTTTAAATTATCTTCGACCCACCCAAAATAACGGAGTGGAATTCCATTTATGATGATCCGATCCATCAAGCAACGTCTTGGGGCTAAACAATTCACATTTTCTTTTGGATTAAAGCGAATAATTTTTCAATTAAGTCCGGAAATGGTCCCTTAATTGAGTTCTGTCACAGAATTAATTGAAGAATACATTGAAATTTCGTTGTATTAATCTTGAATTGAAACTTTCAGTTTTTTACGAATTCCGCTGTTCCCACTCGATGAGATTAATGCAAAGATGAATGATTAGAATCAATTTCGTGTCGTTCTGATCTTGAGAACTTGGGAAATTGCTACATTACATTCTATATTGTATATTCAAGAAATTTAAAACACTTAAAAACTATCACACAAATAAAAAGTAATGTAATAATCAGTTAAAATATAATTACCTTATATTGGCAGTGCTGGAATTGAAAGTATATAAGGGTCTCAATAAATTACAAAAAGTGCACATTTTCTATAGAGGGGAGAAATTATCTAAAATAATTTTTTTAATGTAGGTACAGGGGACTCTTACAAATACAATTTTGTAAAAATAAAACCATAACGAGCAGTCAAAAATCCTGATAAGGCGTATAAATCGGCGATCGGACAAAAAATTGAAAGAAATTCCCAAGGAAAGAAATAAATTACGTTTTACAACACCTATTTTTATACAGCAAATTCAACTGATTTTGCCGCTATTATTATTAATTATTATAGAATTAATTTATGGTTTTAATTAGTAAAATTGTTTGACATATCTTATGCTACAATAACATTTCGGGCCCGTCTTCCTCAGTTTCTAGAAACTAACACAAATGTTTCTGCTTCTTGTTCGTTTAGTTATTGGGAACAGCTATGATACGTTTACGTAAATTATCAATAGTGTGGACTCTCTATAATATACTTCATTTTTTTAAATATCCCCATAAAAATAAGTCCAAATGATTTAAAATCAGCAAATCGTGGCGACCATGATACCGGTCCAATTAATTGGTATTAATGCTTAGACACGCTGTACAGACTGCTACAATACGCCGTGAACGTTCTGGACCTCCATCTCTTCCACGATTTGGTTGCAAATTTACCATGTCACGCCAGCGGTTGCACTACACTTGCACAATGTTGTAAAAGTAGCTGCATTTGGAGCTGCTATTAAAGCATTTTCCCTTCACCACAAATTAAAACGAAATCCATCAACTGCGAGTTGCTTTAGACGTAAGTCATTTTTAATATTTGAAAAACTAATGTAAATACTTGCATGACAAAATAGTTGATACGATAAGTAATCGGATATTTGAAACCGCCTGGATAGAGACTACAGTTACCCAGCGGTGTAAAGGTTGAAACTACTAGAACTTGTACGTTTAAAATACGTACTGGGGTGGGCAAATAAAATTACCTTCCCTTTGAACAGAACATACGTCTGTTGTACAAATACCTAAGGTCTAAATAAAGAGAATTCAAAAAATCAAATGCACTAAGTTTTGTCAGTAATATACCATGGTCTGTTGAATCCTTCGAAAAATTAGTGTAAACATCATTTGTTTGCTATTGTCTGTCCATGGATTCAAATATAAATTGTGTTCTAGTCATTAGGTTAGAAGTTGTAGACCTCCCTTTCATAAATCTATTGTGAGGAATTAAAATTTTATTTTTAATGTAATAGATGTGACTGTGAAGTAGATCCTCAAAAACCTTATTTAACTTGCATAATTCAGATATTGGTTAGTAATATCCTCACTGTAAAAAATAATTACAGTAAAAATAGATGGCAATTTATTTACCACTCATTATTGCTGTAATTTTCTTATAGATTGTGACTACAAATAAAAGGTAAAATTACGTTGTAAATTTATTTTGCGGTGTAATTTTAGGTTTTGCAATTGTAATATTACTTTGTGATTTTACAATACAAAAAGTATTTTACAATGTAACTTGCACAATTACTTATAAAATTGCAGAGTAACTTTACAGGCAGTGTATACATTGTAATAATACATTTTATATTATGACTAATGTAATTTTTTTTATTTATTGTACAGGATGGTCCATTTGGGCACTTAGGTATAGAAGGTTTCTTCTATTTTCCGAAAAGACAGAAAAAAGTAGCCAATATATTTGGAGCTTAATTTTTGAGAAAAAATTAATAGTGAGAATCTCATTTCGATATTTTGATTTGTTTAAGAGATACTTACATGATTTTTAAATTTTGGTCGTTTTCTATGGTAACTTTTCTACTTATTATATTAATATTTATACATTGTAAAGATATTTTTTCTCTATGTGTAGTATCTAGTGGCTTGAGGAATTTTTTTTTATAACTTCTAGTTCTCCGTTACTATAACAAACATATATATTTTTTAATGAAACATCATACGTATGTAACATGAGGCATCATATAAAAGGCCTAAAATTAAAAAAAAATCTATAACAAAACTAATCAAGATATCAAAATGAAATTTTCGTTATTCAATTTTTCTCAAAAAATATTACTGTGATATTATTTATTTTTATTTAATATACTCATATTAAATAAGAGTAACCTACTTAACATGAGTGCCAAATGCATCTAATATTAACAAACACCCTTAATAGTAATACAGAATTTTTGATATGATATCCCCAGTGAAGTCAAACATTTCCGAAGCAAAAGATTCGTTTTCTATATTGTTTTCAAATTTATATACAAAAAATTAAGTACTTTGGAATGTATGATTCATTTGGATTGAAAATAATACTTACTTCTATTATAGTCTCTATGTACCTTAAACTCAGCAGAATAATCCTTTTTAAATTTATAATTAAAATTTTTTCACAAATTGTGTGAAAAACATTTGTTGTTTGTACTTTTCCTAACTGATTATATAAATAGGTATTTTGTACTCCGACTACGGCTTAGTTAGCTAATTAGTAGTTACAGCTTTATTATATATTCAATATATTAACTGCCCTTTGCTTATTTTTTTAGCTTAGAAAGACATGTACATCCAGGTACTGAAGTAATAAAATATTATAGTTTTGCGCCAATGTTTTATTAACTTTTGGTACCTGCACATTTAGGTTATTTGTACAAAACAGAACACTTAACGTTATACAAAACATATATAACAATGTAAAAATATGTTCATAGAGCTAAAGTTAACATTTTATAATATTCAAACGAGATCTATGATGCTCTTATACTAACTATTACAACGTAATATTAATTATATAAATGTGCATAGATAAGTAGGTACCCAGAACTTAAATCATGCTAATTCTCCAGAAGCCCCTGTTCTTCAAATATGTATAAAATATAACTCTAACAGAAAATAATATATTTTTTTTATATTATGTAAGATGAACAAATCAACAGTGGGGTATCCAATTTTTGTAGATGCAGGCATATCAATGTTTCTTTGCTTCAATAATTATGTATAACTTACATACCTATTACTTCTTAATCTCATTTAGGTTATGTTAAACCAGCACTAGACAAAACTATTTATAGTACTAAAAATACTCACTTGTCACTCTAGATATGGTTATATTGCTAGTCACTACTCACTAAATTAATTATGTAAGTACCTAGGTCCTAGGTACACGCGGCATTCATCGAAATAAGAAAGAAATAATGAAGGCGTCACCACCCAACACTCACAACGGTTAGGTTAGGTTAGCGCGTTTTAAAATTAGTAGTACCTTCACATACACATTAGGCATATTTTTACAGTCAATTATATAGTAAATTTGGTATTTTCAGTAATTTTACAATGTAAAAATTGATTTCACATTGTTAATTGTAAATGTATTACAATATATTCTATAAATGTACACATTATATTATAATTACATAGCAAGTTTACGGTTTTATTGTATATTGGCAGTTTTCTTGTAAAATTACAAGCATCAGTGTAATATCATCATTATTTTTAGAATTATTTTAAGACAATTATAAGTATATTCTATACTGGCCTTTTTTTCAGTGTTGATTATTTACTTTTTTATATCGATCAGACTTTTGAATGTTTCCAGATTTCAGGAAAGGTACACGTTTTAATACATAAATTAATCATAAAAGTAAGAGGATATGACAATATAGTAGCGGTCTTTTATAATAAATGTAGGAATATGATCTGGTTCAATAGTCATTTTAGATTTGGTATGTTTCAGAGGTGTTAAGAACGTCACTTTCATCAAACTGTTCTATGTGAACTATGGAGTAGAAATATTTTGATATAATATATCATCATCCGCATAACCTGATGTAAAGAATGAGCTAAAATTGGCAAAATTATTAATAATACTAATAGGTTGATTTAATTGTTCTTTATCATACCACATACTATTGAAACACTGATAAATCTTTTATTACTAATAAAAGTCTGACATTCATTCGGTTCAAACAAAATATTATGTTCTACCGATTATGCTTAAAGTTACTGAAAACTCTTATATCACCAGTGTTTTGTACTTTTGATAACCGTTGGCTTTAAGCCGTAATTTTATAATTATTATTTGAGATAAACCAAAAGGAGTATTTATTTTTACGAGCTACAAATCTGGATATAAAGTGATCAAACAGATTATACAACTTTACATAAAAATGGGCAGTAGCATCTTCTATGTTATCAAACATGTCTAAAAATGACTAACAAATTGTAGCTAAATCATTATAAGAGTTGTTAGAGAGAAAGTGGGAAAATTGTGTTTGAAAATTGGACTGAAAATTAGAGCATAGTGACCGTAAAAAATATTTCTTATATATCTCAAATTGTATCTTATTTGTGATATTAATAGTCATTTCTATTAATTATTACTATATAGTTAGTATTAGTAAATAAAGGAAAAATTATATGAAATGTCTTATATGTCTTTAATACAAATTAGTACTTTAACAAACTAATATCCCCTCCTCATGTCTTGAGAGCATAAGAACGTATTTTTGGTATTTAATATAATTATTGTATTCTCTATTCGTTTCTTGAAAATAGCTTTTTAAGTCTCATTTTTTAACTCATTTTGGTGAAAACTTTTCAAGATGCAAGGAAGAAGTAATATACTTATATGAAAAGAGGCAATTCTTTACGATTTGACAGTTTTTCATCACCTCCTGCTTTCCCGGAAATCACTCTGGCTTTGAGTTTTTAAATATATTGCTCTCCATGTTCTTACATTTTATTTTTCGATACATGAATTTAAGTACCCAGGATTATATTGGCTTCAAGTTTTTAAATGTGTTTCATATTTAGGAGTAAAAATAGCTTTAATATTTCAACAATTATAATTTTTTTTACGATAAAAACAACGTTAAACTAAATGCGTAAATGTATTGGAATTATACAGGCAGAAATAATTTAATATTACAGACCGATTATGAACTATTTAGAACTAATTATGCAAATAAAATTGAAATTCTTTAATATAATGATAATGAATGTGATGACTAAAAATGCACTAATAATAAAATAATGGTTAAGATACCAAGATAGAGAGATTTATTCGCAAAATTAGAATTATTATATAAAATTTAATAAACAGAAATATTTTTTAAAATGGCGAGTTTACCCAGTACAAGGGAAATCAATGAGAAGATATGATATTAGTCAATAGATTTAAAACACGAAGAGTAACTGTCAAAAATGAGTAGAGATTTAATCAAATAATGATTTATTTGAAATAATAATTTAGTTGTTAAAAATTCAATTGATTAATAATGTTACGTAATTCGTTCGATTGGCAGACATGCATTGTTAAATTTAGTAGTAATTCTCAACACTAAAAAATGCATATAAAATTTCAAAGAAATTATTTATATTTACATAATATTTACCATATTACGAATAGCTATGGTAATTTTATAGATGTCCCAAGAAATTTTACAAGTATTAAGGAAATTTGCAATATTAATTGAAATAATACCTAAAACGTAATAGTTCTAGTCTAATAATTCTGTTTCACTCTGCAATTTTATCAGCAAATGATGTAAAGTTCTGCCAATTTAATAAAAATTACTACTATTACGTATTTTAAGAGAGATACTTATGGTAAACACATTCCAACGTATGCGCCTACTATATCCCGATAAGTAATCTTGCTATGTAGTCATGTGCGTTATAGATATTGTAGTACAGTCGAAATTAAAGTGATTCGAGACATTTCAAGTGTGCGTACGGTTTAATTGTGCTATAAACTAATGTACAAAGACCTCTCTGAACGTGATTTAGAAAATACATTTTTAAATACGCATTGTGTGGTGCTGGGTGTGATAAAAAAGTAACAGTAATTGAATCACTCGTTTCAAAAACAACATAAGTCACTAAAATGCAATTTTACAGGAGAAGGAAAAAACTGGATAATTACATAAATTTAATAAATTAAGTAACCAAACAATTTTAAATTGATGTGAGAATATGCTTATAACATAAAAAATACACACAATAGTTTTTACCAAACAGTGTTCTTGAGAAAAAAATATTTTTGATATCTTGACTTATGCAGTTTATGCAAAGAATAAAAGTAGTCTGTAATATTTTCTTATATATCAAGTACTGCAAATTAAACACACTCAATGGACAGTAAAAAAACTTTTATTAACGTTATTACAAGTGTTTTTACACTATGGAACGTAATCATATTCATTATCATCTTCTGTATCTCCTTCTTCTACAGTATATGTTGTTGGCCATCGCAAGATTTCTTGATAAAATGGCTTATACTCATCAAGAATGTGGGGCTGATATTTTCTATTTTTTTGGGGTTTATTGGAACACAATTATTTGGATACGCCTGTTGTGTCGGTGGAAATGCAATGGCATGTTTGATGTATTTCTTAGTAAACTAAACGTGTGATAGTTTCAACCATCAATAAAGTCATGTGCTATAACAACTCCTTTTTTTATTGTGATTGTATTCAAAGGACATGAATGAGGACGGTGTAAATGACTGTTTTTGTTCTTTGGGTACTATCTTCCCATCGGATAAGCAGATTCTTTTATAATGAAGAGGCCACCATTTACTGAAGTTATAAATCTGATATGTCTTAATGACAAATACTTTAAACTTTGGACTAGTATTAGTCATAATGGTATAGTACTGATCTGGAATAAAAACGCGATCATGTTTATTTTCCTTTTAGTGATACCAAAGTCCTGGTCATTCCTGCTCGTTTTTGGTACTAAAGCCGTTTATTTTCTTTATGCAGAAATTAAAGTCGTCTACCGAAAATGCTTGAAAGCATTGGTTTTTGCTACGAAAAAAATTACTTAGTTACTAAGTGGAATATAAATAAGAGTTTTGAATAACTTAGCAAATCGCAAAAATGGAGTACGATCGACCGACTGTCCATACCATACCTACTCGTATATAAAAACGTTCGGAGCAAGAACAACATAAGTCAACGACTAATGTTGTTTTTGCCACGAACATAGGATGTGGCTTTGCATTATTTATGTAAGGGTAAATGGGACTTGTGTCATATTTATTCGGAACGTGTGCCTTCTAATGAAGATTCGTTTCGTGGTAAAAAGTGAATTTCGTAAAAAAGTGACTTATGTCGTTTTTGAAACTAGCGATTCAATTGTAATATCTCGGGTTGTATTAGTGCGATTCGCCCGATATTTTCGTTGTTGTGTTGGTAAACATGTCTGAAAAGTATCTATACATTATTAGCCATATCGGATGTTTAGTCTGCTGTCACCTGTCACTAAGGCTGCATACCTAAATAATAAATAATCACCGATCGTACCAAAACACATGCAACCTTTGTGACAACTGACTAAAGCAACGAAAATATCGGACAAATCGAACTAATACAACCCGAGATGTTACAAAATTCCCGTTACTTTTTAATCACACCTCGTAAATTATTTTTTCAGTGTGCATTTAAAGTAAAGTAAACAACTTCAACATTTAAGGAAGTTTGAATGTGCCACAGTATACGGTTTTTCGTAACCACGGAATCTTATTGCAGATATAAGAAGGCTGAAGGATAAAGTGAATCTGAAAATAAACGCATTCAAACATTCGTTCGGTCGAGTGCAGTCTCTTTGAAGTGGCATCAGGTCGTAAATTTTCTATTTGAATTCGAGAAAGCTCTCCAGCAGAGCATTAGATCAGGATAATCGATAAGGCGTCCAGTTACCTTTTCTGGCGGACGAAATATGCCATTTTGACGTTGCCACCCTTATCACGTCCAATATATGTATTGACCCGCTCGTCATGCATTTTACCGCGAAGCGGGATAAGATATTTAAAGAATCCTCTGTTCATCGGGACATATCAACGAGTTTATATCAATTTCTGTCGTATCTGAAACGAAACGTGGGTGTTGTTAAGCGAACGTTGATTTTTTTGTGAACAGTTAGTTAATGCCCAAGTAGCACACTAGTCTTATAATTCAAAATTATAAGACCAGAACCAGATTGTTCCATTTGAGACTTTTTTGTTAACAGCCGCCATTTTGCTGTTTAAAGTACCTGAGAGAATAATGTAATCCCAACAATAAAACCGTTTTATAGAAATTATTTAAACTGTTTTCAGAACATTCTTGTGTCTGCACTTATATAGTATTTTTGCTTCAAGAGGTCATTTTACTATATAATATCCATAGTAGCAATCTACACGACTAACTATAAAGCGTTATAAATCAATTTTGTAGTAATCGCAAGAGAAATATTTGAGAAGATCCTTACAGTAAAAATAAAAGTATTTTATAGAAGTTAAATGTTGAATTTCGAATGTGAATGAACTGTAACTATTGTAACAAAAAGAATAATTGGAAATAGGTATATCTCTAAATCAAATTAAGAGAACAAAAAGGTAAATCACTCACCTTTCTCGTAGTGCAGACAGGCTTACGAAACCTTGTGGGAAAGGGTATTGGATGGGAAAAAGGTTCCGTACACTAAATTTATGTATGCACTACACAAGTGATATTTGATATATTTTTTATAATATATATGAAAATGGTTACTACTATCAAAAATACTGGGCTTAACTTCCTTTACTGACTAAGTATTGATTTGTTTGGTTTTTCCATCGCGCATGAACGCCTTTATGCGGCGAAGTGGAGGTATAAGCAACTATATATACAATTTTCTATTATATTTTAAATACAGGCCTAAACAGAAGTTATTTAAATTACTTTAAGAAAGTTCTTACGCTACTTATGCAGCACTTTAGTTTCAGAAAGCTGTTTAGCTGTATAATTACAACATTTATTTTATAAATGCTGTATTAAAATATACATAAAGCAAAACTGCTTCTTAAAGGTAGTTAACACGAGCAAACAAATTTTCTACAAAACATAATGCTCTATGTTTCGCTTTTACATAGCATTAATAGTATATTATGCAACGATCATGTAGTGATGGTTATTAATACACGAGCATTAACCGAGATACGAAACGAGTTTCGTATGGTTTATGCGAGTTGCGTACGCTATTTTTTCTACACCCGATAAATAATCAAGAACCATAAATTTTATATTTTTATTGAACACAATAGGTAACAGTAATTATTCGTATGAACTGCATTTTCTGCTTTCTCCGATATGTGTGGAGGAGTCGATGGTAATTCTTCTATATCGCTGATATCAGACATTTTGATAAATTATCGAAGTTTAGCTAGGTATCTACGAAAATTTAATACGTACTGATTTTGACATCTAAAATAATTACATAGGAACCTAGGATAAACGTCAAATGCACAGCATGCTTGATTGAAAAATTATGGGTTTCTATTAATTAAAAATCTGTATCGTAATGAAAAATCTGTATCGTAATGGGTATCATTATGAAACGGATTATAAAATCTGTATCGTAATGAAAAATCTGTATCGTAATGGGTATCATTATGAAACGAATTATGGGCATATAAGTGCATTGTTATAATACGGGTGAGAAAAAGTATTTTAAATGCTTCTGAAGTGACCAAACTGTTTTATTATTTTAGCGCCATGTTTATTCACTTAATTCCAATTGCTTTTCAGCGTCCATCTTGAAAAATAAAATCAAAAAACATCTGTTATGTGAAAATTTTCATGAAAATAACTTCTGTTGCTCATTAAAAATAAGAGTTTTTATTATATGGAATTTAGAATTCGAACTGAGAATATTTTTTAGCAGCAAATATGTATGTATTTAAATTTTTAGTTTTTCAGTGAACGAAAATAATATCTTTATTTTTTAGTACTATGCAGGCGCGTTATGAGTTTTCGACCTACTTTATTTATTTATTACAGTAAAATCCTATTCGCACGTGAAATTCAACTTTGAATTAGATATTTTTGAGTTTATAAGTATAACATCGTATACTTAATATAAATATATCTACTTATAACAGACATATGTCGTAAAATTGAAAGAAATTCGAATATTAGCTTTATAGTTGTGATGGGTTTGTAAATATGGGGAATAATTGTATAACGCTTTTATAAGACATTATCATGACATGCTTTATTGAAATCGTATAATTTGTTGTATTAATGCTGTACGGTCATTGCTAAAACACAACTTGTTTTTATATAGAACTCTTAAAACACAATTATATAATTTTTATACAGCAACTATATTTTATAAAAATGTGCCTATTTCACGCTATTAGCTGCTGTATTGATGCCAATAAGATGTTTATGCGACTAAAACTCTCTTTAACATTCTTAACCATTGCTATAAAATATCTTGTGTTACTTGAGTGAAATGGCATTATTTAACATATAATAATGATGCATTCCACAAATCTTACTTTGAACACACTCACTCTTCTAGTAGTAGTAGAATACTTATCCCTGCATTATTATGTTTATTACATTTCTTTGTGGTTTTACTTGTTACTCCTATTGCAAGTTTGGTCTTTAGTTTTATTGTGGTGTTCTGACCCAGATATTTAATCTAGGTCAAAGTTTTTAATTTGTAGTATAGATATAGTTTTATATGGGGTTTTCTTCATATTTAGCACTAAGTTTATAGTTATATAAATATGATGAGACTCGCAAAGACAAAAAGTACATTCCACACATGACAGGATCGAATAGGTGCACATTACACGATAAAGTATGCGTGAAGATCTTCAACATTGGGAAACTGCATGGTAAAATTTACTTCATGATGAAATTAAGAGGTCATACGCGCTTTGGAGTTGCTGTGCGTGGTAATGTTAAATAGTTCTACAAGTAGCGATAACGTTATTTGAACTAATAAATTACAAGTTCTATAACTTTAAACGAACAATTAAGGCTCCCTAAACGTCGCGGCAACTATCAAAACTACTTGAAAGTTATTGCAATTTTATAGTCATATTTTAGTAACTTGAGTTATTCGCTGTTACGATAATTCGACACTTTCTAGTTTTAAAACTTAAAGGTCGTCCTACTGGTAATTGAGACGCCTCCAAAACCGAGAGAGCCACTTAGAAGTCACATGACTGTAAAGTAACCAAAAATAGTTGTAAATACGTAGCAGTGGCTGTAAATTTGGTATATAAAGTTATTTATACAACAAAGTAGTAAATTTTTTTTGAAAATTAAAGCTAATGTTACTTTGATGCTAGTTGGGATTTTCATAAGTACAGGTAATAACTAATTATAAAAAACTTTTAAAAACCGTACTAGATTGCATTGTATACTGTACTTTATAATTCAAGACCTTTAAAAACCTTTGCTTTTTAACTAAACCTACGATAAGAGACAACATAATAAAATCTTAAATATAATAGTTAATAAATTACACTTGTCACCTAATTTTGTTGCAGATATAATAATGGTTTTAGGCGACATAATTTTATGATTAAATCAGCTACGATTAATTAACAGATATTTAATATAATTTGCAATTATTTAGCATTATACTGTCCCAAAAAGTATAATAAACAGAATTTGCATAATTTATATGCCATAAAACCAATAATTTACACATATGCGATTTTGTTTGAGTATTTAACATATATTTAGTCTAAAGTCGGTTGCGAACGGTGAGCGATAATATAATATTATAGTATATCTGACATATACAAATATCACTTATGATTAGAAAGCACAGAACGCTACGCATTGATGCTTGATTATATTTATATATTCGTATATGCGGCTTATGCGTCTATAGGAATTTATTTCGTTGCAAACATATTATAAATATGTATTACATTATCGCTCTTCAAATATTATTGCAAAATTTTATTCTATTGGATATCTTTGTTATTTATAAGAATTGTTTTATTTTTTTCTTCTACAGTAATTTATTATAGAACATATAGACGGAGATTTAAATTTAAATCGACACCACATTTCAGCAGAGCTAAAACGCATTAGGTTAAAGGTTAGGTTGATGAGCCTTTGCACATGTGCAGCAATAATCACATGAAAAACTGTGTACATTGTATTACCACATTATTTTTGACATTTTCTAATTTTATTACATAAAAATACATATTTTTGATCTTTAAAATAATGAAAATTAAAAATTACCGGTAAATATTATGTAAAAGGGGCATAACAAAACATGGAAATTTACCATCTTTATCAGTGTAGATAAATTCATTGACTGATTAAAAAATAATCACATTTTTCTGTTTTACTTGTTAATCTTTTTTGATTTATTAATTAGTGCTCTTCATCTGATGACAAAAAGAATTTTGTTTTTAAAATTTATATGCTATATTTATTACATCAATAGATATGTTTGTATCATAAACATTTCAAATATTTTGTCTACCTGGCACCTTCGCCATAACTTGCCATCATTGTACAGGATGTCCTAAAGTTTGCGTCTTGGGTTCGTATTTCAAAACTAAATAAAATGACGTCATTAATTTTTTTCCAAGAACGTATCCATATGTTAAATTTTTTAGTTTTGAAACAAAATGTTTTTAAAGTGAGAAATGGACCTTAGTGTGTGTTTTTATTTGCCCCAGATGCGAACTTTAGAACATTCTGTATACACATGGACGCAATTGATTTTATAAAAACGGAAATTCTATAACAGTTAAAAAGACTCCGGGGTTGCTTATATATGATATACAGTTAGTTTTTCCAATATTTTTAAAGTTACTAGTAGTAAAAGTTTGTCAGTCTTAATATAAACTTATAAGATAAGATTTAATGAAAATATCAAACGCTGCTATGCAGTCCTCAAGATATCATCAGGAGTTTTGCAAAGTTAATATAACTATGAAGGATTTATCAGCAGTCAAGTGCAGTTCAAAGTTTTCTTGGGGGGGCTGTTTGTTCCCGAATATACGAAATGGTCGATTTGATTTACTTGTTTGCCACTGGAACATAACGCTCTGTAAACTTTGAAAAGGGGCACCGTAAAGAGAAAATATTAGTGAAGACACAAATGGTGTTGTTTAAAAGTTATATTCTTTAAAAGTTTTGTGAGCAGGATCTGTTCTATAATTCTGCTTATTCTAAAATTCTTTCTCTATTTTTCTGCTTTTACAAAAAAAAATTAGAAATGAAAGAAAAAGTCAAATTTTAAATCAATTTCGTGATTTTTTAATAGCGAACAATAGGCTTCAAGAAAGTTAATAACTAGAATTTTTACACATGTCAAATAATAATTTAAATGTTTATTTATAAAAATATTAATGATCACCTCTTCCCCTTTGCCATTCCTATGCCTCACCAATAAAATAAATCCATGTATATAAGTACATGAAATTGAAAATATAAACCAGAATCTCTACTCATAGTTATCCAGAATTTGGTCATTATCCATTTTGACTACACTCCAACTGATTTATCACAATACATACACTATCGTTATCACCATCACTGATTACCACTGCGTAACAAATATGCTTTTAGGATGTCAACCTTTTCACTGAATGATGCTCCATATTTTACTTAATTACACTGTATTTAACCAAAAATATTAATCAAATACATAAGACACTTAAGAGAAAAACAATGCTCGGAAAAATAATAAAACTATTTAAATATGTTGTATACGTTAGTGCCTCTTAAAACAGATGAGTCAAGCAGTGTATTACTTAAAGAAATCATTAGCTTAGTTCGGTTTCAGAAGAAACAAAAGTATATCATCATTCTCTCTTTCTACAAATATTACATGTTTTTATATATTTTTAGGTATTAATAATGTTGTGTGAAACTAACTACTCTGTGGACGAAAGCCCCAACCAGCGTTGAATTATACCCACAATATCTACCCATATTTTCTTTATTATTAGCTTTTGTAACATTTTTTACTGTATTAGTATGGTATTTTAAGCTAATATAAATCAAATCTCCTACAATTCCTAACAATGAAGTCATATGTATGTTCTCTGCTAACATCTAGGTATGCTAATGAACAATTCCATAAACAAAGTTCTATTCAATAATTATCTAAATTTACTAATCTGCTTTAATGAAAACACTCTATAAGTATCTAACTTCACTGTTGGCAGTGGGAACACGAAAATTCAACCACAATATTTGATTTATATTAGCTTAAAATGCCTTTCTAATACAGTAAAAATGTTACAAAAGCTAATAATAAGGAATATATGGGTAGATATTGTGTATATATTGTAACATACCTGTTACCTATGCATACGACATCAGTTTCTTTTTTGGATATGATTGACACTGCTTTAAATATTTTACTTTGCATTCTCTTGATATGGAACTGATTCAACAAGCTAGTTATTTTATTGTTTTATATTTAGTGTTTAGTAAGTACAAAATTGTTAGCACTAACATGTTATTTGAGGTTATGGCGAATATTATAGTTTTTTGTTGTTCTTCATAAAATAATTTAAGGGGATAATTTGTGTACCTATCGTTCTAACAGTGTATAATGGTATTAACTTGTGAAATATGGATAACTGTTTAAATAGTTGTTCTTTTCAGCAAGTATGCAAGCTTTTATGCACGTTTATAGATAATTTTTGAAATCATTGAACAAAGCAACTTCGTAAATATTTGAAATTTTTAACGTTCACTAGGCATCTATATTGCGAACTACACCTACACTTAAAATATTTGTACTTATTTAAGGTCATCCTATATATCATCAATACGATACTTAAAAGCCTTCTAAATTTCTTAAATAGTAATAGCATAAAAAATCATCAACTTACAGCAGACAGAAGACAGCAGATAGGCAGCAGAAAAAGAAACGTATCGACGCGACACCGACTATTACAGCGTTCCGTAGTGAAAACTAAAAGCGTAGTTAGAAATGTGAATCAGTTGTGAAGGCCTGTGCATTCGACCCTGTTAGACATTGCACTGGGACTAATCTCTGATTATAAACAAATTTGCAGTACAAATTAATCAATATAAAGAAAAAAAAGCGGATATACACATAATGATATTTCAAGATTAAAATATTGAGTTGAGTTAAAAGCTTCATAATTATAATAACAATAAAAATACACATACAAAGTAAAGGCGAGTCAAAAGAAAGAACGAGGAACATTTAATAAATTAAATTACTTGTTCTAAGAATTTAGTTATTTACTTACCCGAATAAGTTTGTACAGAACACTTATGTTAGCAATTTTTCTACGTACAAACAGAGGCTGTAGGCATATCAAATTCTTTGTTTTGATCATTATTTACCTATCTATTTTTCTAGACTTTTACTGTGCTTACCTTCGTTTGAAAAATATTTATAAGCAACTACATTAAAAATTAAATGATGACCATCCTCATTATGTTCCAATTCCAATTTTTTGTTTTGGTCGTTATTTACCTGTTTATCCAGACTTTTACTGTACTTACTTTTGTTTGAACTATATTAAAAATTAAATGATGACCTCATTATGCTACCCATTCAGAACATGAAGTTTTGATTGATTAAACTATAGTCTCGATGATTATTTTTTTATGTACAAGATGTACAGACGCTAGTGTTAGTGAGGACGAATTATTAATAAAAACAGGTATCAAGTATAATAGTTCTGATGACTAAAAACTATGTATCAGAAGGTATTTTATATGAAAAATGTGCTTTATATCTATCCCTTTTTAAGAAATGTATAACGGTTTTCAAATATTGTATTGTTGATATTTTTTCAGACATTTAATTTCATTCATAATATGATTATCATATGTATGATATGATTGTCTGCTATAATACAAAATTGTAATATTTATTTCCTGTTTTTCTCGTAAAGTAAAATCATATTATTTTTCTATTTGATCTAAAGTTTTCCGACAAACGAAGAAGCTACTTTACCTCCTGCTGGTTTCAAAAGTGGCTTTACGTGTTGTTGTTCCCCGAGAAAACATACATTTCATATCGAGCAGACTTTTTTTACGCCGGGGTGTTGTTATCGCCCCCTTTCTATTGCCGTGAGCAGTTTCCTTTGCTCATTAGCATATTTTTTTTGAGGTTATCGAGCTGCAGATCTACGGGACTGGTCTTATCGCCGCATAAAGATACGATTTACTGTTCTCATTTGTATTCAGAATTTTGCCACATTTGTTTATAGGTAAACCAAGTTCCCGCATTGATTTTCGTCCCCCCGAATGCAAATTTGCCTGTAAATGCGAAGAGATTGGATTGTTCATTTGTTTTACATAAAATAATTTATACAGGGTGTCTCAGGAATTACTGGCATCCTTGGTAGGGGTGATTGTACAGTCGCAGTAAATGAGATTTACCCAAATACACCTGTATTTAAAAGTTTACCGTTTCCGAGGTACAGGGTGTCAAAGAATTCGAAATTTTTATTATATTTTTTATTTACTTGAAAACCTTTCTTGATAAAACAGCAATAGTTCTAGGTTGTAATAAGTTATCTTTAATATAATTTTTCAGTATGTTTTAATGTTCCCATTGTCACCAGTGGCGTAGAAACTCAGTGGCTCCCTTCTTTTATGCAAAATAAAAATGTTACTGTCATAATTATAAAAAATCGTAAGATACTTTAAATTTTATTTTGAACAAATAATTATTCTCAATTTTTTTTAAATTCCATCGTATTTTGCTAATTGTTCTTTAAAAATATCTCTGCATTTTGTAGTTTATGCTTTAGTAATACAGGGTGTCCCGAAATTAATGCACTATAGGGCAATCTATTCTGACGACAAAATAATGAGCTATGGCTAAAAAGATACAGGGTGTCAAAATAAAAATTTTATTTTCGAGATTTATAAATAATAATAATAATAATTTACAATCTACAATCAGCTCATTCGAACTAAGTGATGCCAAAGTCTAAGGGTTAACTAAGAATATTTGGTCTCCAAAACTTAACCGATGATAAATTAATATTTTAGCATAAAATAATATATAAAATATACACTAAATTATGACATACAATCGAATAATATATGCATTTAATATATACTTATTGTATTATTATCATCAAAATAATATTATTAGTATATTTATACACATAAAAGGATGCCACAGACGCAAATTTGTTCGAATCCAGGTTCATTTTGATATCCATCATTCGCCTCAATTTTTGAGACTAATGGAATCGAGTACGTCATTTAGAACAATCGACGATGATTTATTTGCGAAATAAAATTATACCGATGACACAACAGACGAATTTCCAAGCGTCCTGCTGTCGAGTTCGCAATTGAAAATCTATATCCAACAGGGACCCAAAGTTTAATGTTTCCCCGAAGGAAGGTTTAGGAAAGTTGCAGTTGTCAGACTCGTTTTCTTGACTACATCAAATTTTAAGAAAGCCCGTAAGACCGTAAAAGTAAGAATGTGCATAACTCTCGACCAAATCAAATAACATATTTTCCTCTGACGTCTGAAGCCAAACATTCATCGAACAGAAAGTTAGTTATGTACCTTGAATAGGTACAAATATTTTAACCACTGTGCAGAACACATAATCATTAATAGTTTTCTTTTCTACAAAAAAATCTGGAATAAATAAGTCAAATTTTAAATAAATTTCCTAATTTTTCAATAGAAAACTTGTTGAGGACCGCTGATCTGACTCGGATGTTAAGGTTTTTATGAGTCATAGTATAGTAGATTGGATGTGTATTCTACACTGTTGCCAGTGTTACACTAATGTCTTAAAATCTAAAGTTTTATATAAAATAGGCTTCAAGAAAGTTAATGATCAGGATTTGTAGATTTGTCAAATTTCCATTGAATTTGCACTGGCAATCCACAACATATTTTAGATATAGGTCAAGAAATATGTTAATTTGTCTTTTTTATGTATTGAACGCACGTCAAGCTGGTTATTATGTTTCATATTTTGTGTATAAGTTTATTTTTGAAATAGTGTGAACATTCTACAAAAACAACTATTCCAATCTATTTCTTCTACAAGTATTTCATTTTATACAGATTCTGCCTGTAGGCAATATCTATAAACTATAATAACCAGTCACCCGCTCTTTGTATTTGCTGACCCTTCACAAAACGAATAGTAACTTAATTATGGCCAGGAATGGTATTCGTTTCCAATTTAAGTCGAAGAAGCTTTTATCCACCATTTCTATGGGGATAATGGAAAAGGAAAGCGTGAAAAATGAGGAAATTACGATAACTAAATTTGAGGGTATGAGATTATCATGTATGACGTGAAACGGGCGGTAAAAGGCAATTGAAATTTGCTATCGAGTTATAATGAAATGAATGAAATGTAAAAAGAAAATTTAATGATGGAATTTGAAAAATATGTACCGTTGCGGACAGAGATAACAGTTTTTTTTGCAGTACACATAATATACAGGGTGTTCAGCATAAGAATCGACATAGAACAGGTGCATGTAGGGCGTTCTAAAATATTGCAACCTAACCAAACATACCTATATATGGCCAAATATTTCGAAAAATATTAATATCTCTGAATTACTTTAACTTGGATTAACCAAATTTGGTACATGATTTAGGTTTATTATTGATCTTCTTTGACTATGAGTTCAAATAAATTGAAATACTACAAGGTGTTCATTGAGGATGAGTCTACTCTGTTATTGATTGAGAAATTTTGGTTCTGCCTATATAAGTTTTTTTGCTTCAATATATCATATTTACATAGTATGTTATTTATCATCCATACTATTAGGATTGCTGTAGCTGAACAATTTATTTATAGAGATTTTCCGGGTTGTTATGCAGTGACCTCGGTAACTGGTCGTCGCCAGAAACAGAATTACAGTACACATCCCCGCAAGGGCGAAGCTTTTGCAGAGTCACTACTGAAGATGCCGACAGTAAAGAGAGGAGAAACGTTTGAAAGCATGGAATGCAACCAGTTACAGAGGCGGCTACGAGATGTCTCAGAAGATCACCATTATCCGAGGAATGGTTCGGACCGTGACAGTCATAATACCAACAAAAGGAGCTGAAGATATGAGCGGACCCAGAGATACCGATAACAGGTTTGTCCCCACAGAGCCTAACCTGAGAACAACTAGGACAGGTAAAGGAATCCCGGCTAATGCTAGGAATATGCACTGTAATTCTGTTTCTGGCAGCGATCACTTACCGAGGTCACGGAAACGCTTAAAACCACTTTAATAACTTATTTATGTACAGAAGTTCTGATTTATTAAAGAATTAAAAGTTTTCATTTTGAATTAATAATTCAATATTTTCTATATTTAAGTAACACCTAGTTCCAACATTTACGTGACAGAGTCAGACAACACTTCTGTAGATGTCGAACTGTTTTCCTTTTCTTTTTGTAGACTTAAACAAACCAAAGCGTCGCGTCGCGTCGCTAAAGTAGGGGGAAATTTCATTTTCACAGCGCGGTTAACTTTAGTCTGAATTTATGAAATGAATATTTATGCACTCAGCAGCTGATTTTTAATTTAGTTAACAAAGGTCCCGCAAAACAGCACATAAAGCGAGCTTATTTCTTTTCCCAAGCTTAAGGCTATTTATTTTAAAATCTCATTTAGAGCAACTGTAATGGAAACGGAAAACGTCTCTCGATACGTTGTGTTCTGTAGCTCTCTTAAAGGTGTTTATTTTGTCTTGTTCGCTGTGGTCGTTTTGCAGCTCGGCAGTCTGACATTACAAAGGGAACAAACAACAATATCATTTTCGAATAAAGAATGCTTCTAAATCATTCCATTTTTAAAGAAGACAGAAATCAAAGAAGCGACTATAAAGACTATGCGGAACGTTTTGTGCAACTTTTTGCAGGAGAAGTACTATAATGACTATAAGATTATGATTGATCCGTTTAACAGCATAGTATTTACGTTCTAAATGCCTGCGATGTAACCAGGAATAAACTGCAAATAGATCCATGTGAACGTAAGGCCAGTTCAGTTTCGTTAAGCGTCAGAAGTAAACCGTTGGGATGAAAATACCCCTGAAGGTGTTATGCCTAAATTCTGCCATATTGCTGCTATAGAAACAGCATGGAGAAGAGGCGAGGCAGTTGCCTGACTTAGATTTTTTTTCAAATCAGGGAAAATAACGATGCCTCTCCAACAAATCGCATTGAATATAATCCGGTGTTCAGTAAAACTTGCCAAGGTAGTTCAAAGAGCTCTGCAAATAGTAAATGGTTGATTACTAGTAGTAAAAGTCATAGTTGCTCATATGCCTCATGCCTCATAATTATATGAAGCACTTTCGATTGCCATAAAATTATCTCGTACATTATCAATGTGCTAGGGATATTATAGATGAAAATAAACTTACGCGTCTAGATGATAAAATGTGAACAGTATAGAATTTTTCTTCCAGAGCGAGAAGCAATCCATGAACTTAGAAAGATGATACATAGTAATGAAATAATGAAATTAATTTGACATTGTAAACCAGAGATAGCAAACAAAATTTTCAGCAAAATAATTCTATTTAATCTAATGTTGCTCTAAAGTTTGTCATAATTCTCAGAATTATAGATAATAATATACATCGCATGTTTAATAATTATAAATGTTTGTGCTTAAAAGTCTTTAGTATATATAGATCTTGTACACACCTTTTTCGTGATAAAGGTCAGTTATTTTATAGTTTGTATATAGGGTGTAACAAAAAGCAAGTCATCCCGTTAACTTCGTATTTTTGGCGGTAAAATATGACGATTTAACTCTCCTTATTCATATAAAAAAATATCTCCTTTAGAAGATACAAGGTTGTTAAAGCTAAATTTTTTTAATTGTTTTCCGCTATGATTCTTCAGATTTTCGCGTATAACATTGAAATGTGTATATTGCGAATAAAAATAACTTTTTCTCACAAAAAATCTCATCCTGTTAGTATAAAAAACAACAATTGGGAACTGAGCACGCAATTGCACGGTTTGTTTTATTTCGTTTGTCCAAAATTTACGAGAAGTGTTTTCTCACTTTAGACACGAAAATATACAGACAACTCTGTATATTCTGAAAACGCAAACTATGAGCTATCGATTTTTAAATATTTAGTTTGTTTTACCATTAATTTTCTAAACGTCCTCTGTATTGTATTTCTTATTAAACTTACATTAAAATGGTCTTCACAAACAATGCTGCAACGCTTCCTTTCGTAGCGCTTCATCGCTCTACACCATATTTTGTATTAGGCGCGTTATGTCGTATTTGTAAATAATGGCATAATGCAATACTTCTTCTATTTGTCCGAGTCTATTTTGCAACTTTATTCAATACTAATGTCTATTTAACACAATAACAAATAATAATATCACAAATAACAAATTAACTCTTTTAAACGTATGTAATGAGTGGTTGAAAGCATGGAAATCGTGCAGATATGAACTAAAGCACACTGCTGTATTTAGGTATATACGTGCGAACGGCGCCTGACGTCAGATGTCTACACTGTGACGGTGACCGTTTTGTGGGGGTGTGGTCAGACTACATTTTTGAATAACGTTTTTAGATTTATTTTTCCACAAAGTTCTTCTGCACGTATTTGAAAAAATAATGGAATTTCCCCATTGTGGACTTATCCTGTAGAGTGTTAAGAGTATCATGGCAATGTCTGTAATTATTTAGTTAATTTCAAAAATTTTTACTCAATGCTGAAATTTAAAATATGTATAATTTTTGTTTTTTTTTTTTTTGATAATTTTGTTTTCAGTTGCCTATATAGGGTGTCTCATAATTAGCTGCCAACCCTGAACAGGCCGATTCTATGATCAAAACTAAGTAAAAAAGTTCATATGAACATGGGTTCGGAAATGCTTCCTAAGGGCACAGGGACCCATTGAAGAGGCAGGAATGGAAATCATTTTTTTCCAATATCTCTCAATCGTGTTGTGATAAATGAATGAAATTTGGTATGCACAGCTAAATTTTGATGAGCAATTTGATGGACTAATCCATTTATTTCCACAACGTCCATTGGGATGGGTACGGAGGGGGCCTTGGTATTTTGCGTGTGTAACTTTTTCATCTTTGACTCTTGTTTCAAATCGTTATCTTTAACGGTTTCTGAGAAAATCTCTCTTGAATTAATCCCACTTAGAACAATTTGAAACAATTAACTTAAAACAGTTCGGGAAAACGGAATTTGCTCCCGTACTCACGTTCTGCCGCTGCAGCATTACCATCGCAAAAACCACAAATAAATATCATATCAACTAACTCTTATCCTGTAAACTCTTCCATTTTTTTCGCTGAGAACTATTAAATTGGCAATCGGGTTGACAATACTTTGACATAAGAATACCTTGATAATTTTGTTTAAATTACTATGAAATTGACCAAAGTGGGATTAATTCAAAAGCGATTTTCACAGAAACCGTTAAAGATAACGATTTGAAACAAGAGTACCTTTTTAACGTAAAACAGTTCGGGAAAACGGAATTTGCTGTCCAATTGGTTAAAAGGTTTAAGATGAAAAAGTTGCACATGCAAAATACCGAGGGCTCCCCCGTACCCACCCCAATGGACCCTGTGTAAACCAAATTTCATTCATTTATCACAACGCGATTGAGAGATATTGCAAAAAACTGATTTCCATTCCTCCCTCTTCAATGGGTCCCTTAGGAAGCATTTCCGGACCCATATTCATATGAACTTTTTTACTTAGTTTTGATCATAGAATCGGCCTGTTCAGGGTTGGCAGCTAATTATAAGACACCCTGTATAAGACACCATATTTCTATTCAACATAAAAGGGAATATAATTTAAGCTATTTTTAATTTTATAAAAGTATATTTTATTACAACAATTTTTCTTACGATCGGCGGAAAAAATATTTAAAATAAAAATGGCTCGTAGCGTGTTTCATGAATACCATTTCGTGTAATAACCTGAAAATAAAGACAAATAGAGGCCGCCCCTGCTGGGCTTTAAAAATATATGTTTATCCATTTCGTAAAAGGAAAGGTTCTTCTTTATACAAATACCGTGGATGTAAATATGAATAAAATTTATAAGGATTTACGAGAGGCAGAGCAAAGTCCGAACCCGTGGAGACCGCTTGTTTCGAAACGGTGGCTAGACCCGGACCGGATAGGTCAAAAGCCCCATTAGGCCTAAAGAGAGTTAGATTTCAGTGACGGGGCGCAATTTCTCTTCTTTGGCTCCGTATACATAACCTGTACACAAGGTAGAAAAGAGCCAAAAGCTCAAAGCGGCTTGGCGAGTTCCAGCTTAGGATAAATTGGGTAACTTAAAAAGGAACTATATCCTTCTGGAAAATATGCTTTCTTATGACTCAACGCTGGTGATGCACTAACGTTGTTTCAAATCTTAGGTGCATTTTTTCATTGTCATCTGCAGGTAAAATCCAGGTATTTCTGCCCACTTGAGAAAAGGTGTTAGTAGTAAAATTATTTTAAAAAGAAGAGTACAAAACTAAAATATCTAAATAACGAAATATACAGATTTTTAATGAATGCTGACGACGATAAATTTCTACTCTTGAAGATAGCTATATTACAAATATGTTTTTTCTTCAAGCGCATAGTAACGTGCCATAGAAGAGTTGAATTAATTGTTTCCCAACTAACATTTAAGCATAATAGACTACTGCACAAGAAAAATGAACCTAAATTGATCGAGATTTACTACATTTCGCCATAAAAATAGTCTTCAATGTTATAAAATCTTATAATACCAAAATTTAGTCAGAAATTTGTTAACTAAGAGTAATATAATGACTTTCAAGTAAAATGAAATATATGTCAATTTATACAGTTCGAAATTACATATTGTTTACCTTTTCTGTGTTTTCAAATGCTAACATTCCAATAACGTGTAAGACGAAGTTATAATTTACTTAATTTCGTCTTGAAATCTGTCTTCAATATCCAGGGATTTTTTAAATAACTATAATAGACAAATATTTACATATTTATTAAATTGTAAAACTTATTGTGTCTTCAACTATAGTGGTTAAGAATAAGATAATAACTAGTTATTTTTGTCTTCAATTTAATAAGTTCTATTTTTATTACATAATAAAATATATTCAACTTTTTTGATAACTTCTAAGAAATATTTGATCATTTCAATTAACCTAATAGAAATATTTTTCTATATTATGATACAAATTTGCTTATTATTAATACTTCGACGTAAATGTTTCTTAAAAGGATCTTTTAGGGAGCAAGCTTCTTGTTATATGTGTTCAGATAGATATTTTCATGCAATAAGGTGTTGAAGTTGTTTTGTGTTTTGATGATCTGCAATAAAAACCTACTTCTGTCGTACGAGCAAATCAAAAGATAAAGCCCAACAGGCGGCTTACTACACAATATTTCAGAGTTGTAAAAAATAATTATTGGGTTCATATTTTGCCTACCAAAATCGAAGCCAACACTGCAGATTATATAGATCAAGCTAATGATAATATATCGATAAACACATCATAAGTATTCCATATGACAACACTGTTATCGTCTCAAATGAATTCAGTGCATGTGAATTGAAATTTGAATTGAATTCCGTTCGAAAATATTTATTTTGTTTTTGTTATTACACACACATAACATTATTGGCATTAATTTGAATTTTCAATCACAAATAAATCCAAGAGTAGAATTTTATATGTAGGTACCTAGTAATAATTTAGTTGGTAATAAATTACCATAAAATGTATTTATTTGGAGGAAATTTCAACCACAAAGTTAATAATTTGCTGTGACGTCAACATTGGCATAGGCAATCTGCCCTATAGGTTAAACTTCAGACAAATTGACTTCAAAGTTGATTTTATTTGAGCGGCCATGTTGTAACAAACGCTAGATGTTTTGTTTATTATTTCTAATTGATTACTCATTAAAATTAGGTTAATACAGATAATATTATTTAATACATTTATGACGAAAAATTAAAAACACGAAATACATACAGTTTTTATTTTAGGTTATTTTTCAGGATAATAATATATGGGTAGATATTGTGGGTGTAATTCAACGCAGGTTGGGGCTTTTGTCCACTGAGTAGTTAGTTTCACACAATATTATTAATACCTAAAAATATATAAAAACTTTTAGATAAAAGGTGAACATTTTTCAAGTAGGTATTGTCATATTTAATTCATTGACAGGATGTCACTTTTTTGTCATTGTCGATATTTAACTTCTAATAATTTTAATTTTTATAATAATTTTTATAGTTAGATATTTGATTCAACTTAAAGGAGACCACCTGAAGAAGCAATCCTAAAAATGCAGAAATAGGTCAGATCTCATCTATTGTGGTTGAATTTGTCGTGTTCCCACTGCCAAAAAAGTGAAGTTAGATTTTTATAGAGTGAGTAAATTAGATTATTTTCTTTAGATAATTATTGAATAGAGCTTTGTCTGTGGAATTGTTCATTAGCATACCTAGATGTTTGGTATCAGAGAACATACATATGACTTCATTGATAGGAATTGTAGGAGATTTGATTTATATTAGCTTAAAATACCTTTCTAAAACAGTAAAAAAATGTAACAAAAGCTAATAATAAGGAATATATGGGTAGATATTGTGGGTGTAATTCAACGCAGGTTGGGGCTTTTGTCCACTGAGTAGTTAGTTTCACACAATATTATTAATACCTAAAAATATATAAAAACTTTTAGATAAAAGGTGAACATTTTTCAAGTAGGTATTGTCATATTTAATTCATTGACAGGATGTCACTTTTTTGTCATTGTCGATATTTAACTTCTAATAATTTTAATTTTTATAATAATTTTTATAGTTAGATATTTGATTCAACTTAAAGGAGACCACCTGAAGAAGCAATCCTAAAAATGCAGAAATAGGTCAGATCTCATCTATTGTGGTTGAATTTGTCGTGTTCCCACTGCCAAAAAAGTGAAGTTAGATTTTTATAGAGTGAGTAAATTAGATTATTTTCTTTAGATAATTATTGAATAGAGCTTTGTCTGTGGAATTGTTCATTAGCATACCTAGATGTTTGGTATCAGAGAACATACATATGACTTCATTGATAGGAATTGTAGGAGATTTGATTTATATTAGCTTAAAATACCTTTCTAAAACAGTAAAAAAATAATATTATTAAGAAGCAATAGCAAAAATGTATATTTATGAGGCGCGTTATTATTATGAAAATTTGGTCATCACATTATACGAAAAAATTTCCTGGGTTGTACAATTTGTTGAATAAAACCAAAAATACAGACTTTATATTATATTAAAATCTAAATATCTATAAACACTCATATACTAACTCCTACTCTACTTGTAGCTTTGTAGTCTGACTTATATTCTTTCTTTCTCTTCCTATCCCTGTTCGCTATTAGAATGTATATAAGCAAACATATAATGTTGTCTCTCTCTAGCAAAAGTAGGTCATATAAAGGGCATAATTAGGGTATATTTTGGTAATAATGTGTTGAAATTTTAACATAAAATTGGTCCGTTTTTCTTTTAGTTCTAATTATCTTATTGGAATAAAATCTTTGTCGACCCATTATTAACTTCCATATTACTTTAGTTTTTTTCCCCACGTAAGGAAAAAAGCCAACGAATATAGGTAAACTTTCCTTATGCGGAATTGGTCATGAAAAGTTTTTGACCAATTCAGAGGTCAAGTTAACGTAATTTTAACTTTAAATGTTTGTTGGGTTTACTATTACAAATTATTTTCATTATTTTTATCTACAACTGCTTTATAAGAGCCTGATTACAGCATTTATTTGATACTGTTTCAGTTGAATAATGAAAATAGAAAAGAGATAACTGCTTAATGGTTATTTTTATTAAAAACCAACAGGTTTATCAATTCGACAATTAATAGATAATTTAACTTAAATGAAATTGAATGATTTGTTATAAATATTAACAACACAACTTTGGCACTTCTTAAGATTAATACCAGATGAATGCAGCTGGTCTGTGTTTGTATTAACAATGCTTAAATTTTCTTTGCAAGCACTTAAAGTAGCTTGAGTGACGGCAATCTCTCCTCCAAGAACTTTTGTGGCGATTTTTTTCTTGTTTTCAATAGACGTATCAATATAGCCTTCACACATGGTGTTGTACTTCCAACCACCATGTAGTTTTATAGTTAGAAGGTCTGTTCCTGTGTTGGCTAGAAGCGAAATAGATATTCGTCGAAAACAGTGCCCTGTATATCGCTGAAGCTGTGATAAATTGAGAAAAATGAGCATTCTTCTTTGGCATTACACTAAAAGTATTTATACCAACAGAAAGTTTCATGCATATATCAATAATAAAAAGCGCAATTTACATAATATTTTTGAAACAGAAAATTTAAAAAATAAAACACGAATAACCCTTCAGTGATTATCAAGGTGGGTACTCCTGTAAACGATGAAAGATGCGATAAACAGAAAATATAAAGCACACAAAACCTTTATGTGTATAAAAATATTGTGTGGTCGTTAAAAATTCATGAGTGGTGACGTTATTTGTTCTACTTGAATAACAATTTCAACACTATGTGAAAAAATTATTGCGTGCACACAGCATAAAAGCGTATACAAACATATGAGTTAGTACCTACGATAAGAAATGTTTTGTTGAAAACAAAAGTTATCCATTTATGTGAAATTTTGAATCGGAACAAGACTTGTCATATTCTGAGAATTAGATTAATTAATAATTCAGTAAAAGCATAAAGTCAATAAGTTCAAGGTTCCTGCATTTCGAGGAAAATGTATTTCTTTTCATAGGACATAGTGATTAGTTTTCAGTGACAATAAGTATTATTTAAAATGCATGGTGTCTCGCATAAAAACCGACACAGAGCAGGTACATGTAGAGGTGTCCAAAATATTGTAATTGACTGACTTAAGTCAGTCAGTGACTCACCTTTAACATTACACCAAATTTTTTTTCTATTGAACGAATTTAAAATCAATGGTATTATCCTCAGTAGAATTTTATTTAATCGTTTTTACTCTTGTTAAATTTGAAACAACGTTAGATTATCAAGAAAAACTGTATTAAAGCCGCAGCAAAATTACCTATAAAATTTTGCTGCTAATTTTCGTTAGACAAATGTGAATTTTAGTTAATTTATGAATGCTATTATGAATAAAAATAAAATTCACAGTAAAATTATCTTCATACGCGTGCGTATTAACTGGGTTTATGTGGAACCACCTGTTGAGTTATATTTTGTGACATATTGAAAGGAAAGGATCTATAGTAAATATTGTCAAATAACAATTATAGCAAAATATCAATGATAATTATATCAAAATATTGTTACTATAACATAAATATATGTTTACACAGCACAGCGCAAAACTATCACAACTATAGTAATTAGTCCAATTTCCACACTGCGCACTTTCTCGCGCAGATTCTCATAAAAATTTAGAACATATTCTAAATTTTTATGGACATAATTCTTCCCAAAATTGTTTGATTTGTTTTCTGAATGCAACTACAAAACTAGAGTAGAATTATTCCAAAAGTTCTGTAGAGAATTTTTATAGTGTCATACGGCTTTTAACTGAAACAAGATTTTAACATGGTTTTTTAGAAAATTACCAAAAATTCGTTAATAATCAAAAAGTCGTTACGTATTTTTTTCATACCACACAGAATTGTAACAGAAAAAATAATAGTTTTTTCCAATGTTTTCTATTATATTTAATATTTACTGTGTTTTTACGTAATACAATATTCGCTTATTTGTAAACTACCTATGTACTTTTTTTAGAATTCGGGGACAATTGAAGTAAAATTTATTTGGCCAATTGTCAAGTTTAGAAGATAAAGCCTACTACTGAATTTTTAATTATTTTGGACGCACCTACTGTGCGTCGGTTCATATACGGGACATCCTGTATGTAATTTGTTCAAATTAAATAATTAAAATTGTGACTGTATATCAAGACGATAATATTTTTTTACAGTAATGTATCAAAATAGTATATTTACACGAAAGAAAATCTCTGTTTTTGTGTAGTAGCTAGTTAGCTACTACTAGTAGTAACTACTCTAAAAAGGAATACAATATAGGGTGAGTAGAGTAGTAACTACAGTAAAAAAATACAATATAGCAAGAATACTGAAATATTAATTTTGTACTTTAGTCTTATGTTTTCTTAATGTTAAAATTATTTAACATTATTTCAAATATTTGCAGTAATTTTCTTCTTATTTTGAGAATAACAAATGTTGACTCAATTAAAGTCTAAATAAACAAAACAATACTTTAAACAAACAAAACTTTATCTCATATTAAGTATTCTTGTATAATCTTATTGTACAAGAATAAGTTAATATTTCAATAAAGTATTAGTATACTTGAGGAATATTGAAACTAAGCTACCGTTGAAAGAATATTGATATTTTAATTTTCTTTCCGTGTGCTTTCTATTATTACGAGTAAATCCACTGCATCTAATCCTTGACCACAAACATACATATATTTGACCCTTTAGAAACAAAATAAATAGATCAGTTGTTAAGTCTACTTTTTTTATCGACAATAAAGAGCAAAGAAGTTTTTTTATAGAAGATTTCCACTTAGTATGAATATAGCGTGTTTCAGGGAAAATTGTAATTAAAAGTAAACAGCAGGTCAATTCTGACTTTAAGGAAAACACATTGCGGCGCTGTTTATTTTTTAATTACTTTATAAAGTTCCGAAACTTACTTTTAATAACTTCCTTCCGTAAACACAATTGGTATTTAAAACAAAAGCTTTTGTAAATTAAAGTTTACAAACATTACAAACGAATCGAATTTAGTTTATATCGCAGAATTTGGATGGATTCAAATTATATTACAAACCTCAACCTGTCAACAACGTGGTGTTACATTCATTTATGTTTATCGATTTGTTATATCAAAAATGTGCACCGGTCGTTGTAAAATTTCTGTTGTAAACTTTATGGCCCATAAAATTTTCCCGAAGTTAGAGGGGAAAATACTAAACATATAATATATTCAACAATATCAATAAAAATATAGAGCTGCGACAATATCGAATTAGAAACATTAGAACCATTAACAAGATGAAACGATTTTGCTACAGGGATCAACTTCAGAATATCATAATATAAACATATTGTATCAGAAATTTGATGCAAATTGGAATGATTGCACGAAATGATATTAAAAATGTTTTTACTAAAATAATAGTAACTTACAATATAATATGGGTCTACGGACTATGGGTCGGTCAGTGCTAAGGTCGCCGTATTTCTGGCAAAATATGACCCGTATTTGTAGGTACTGAAATCTCAAAAAATAAAGCTCGAAGAACAAAAATAACCACACAAATAGAATCTTTAAAGTCCTGCCTATTCATTATTACTATTTATATATAGTTTAAACAAAGTTTTAACTTTTAAAAAACGTATTTTCATATTGGTCTTTGCTGCTAACCTAATGTCACATTTTTATCAATTAATTTATCGTGCATATACATAAACCTAAACAATTTTATATGTAACACTAAGTAAGTTTATGTTATAGGAATATTTAGAACTATATATCAATTTTAAAAAGTAGTTAGTTTGATAAATTTCAGTACCTAAAAATTTATTAGCATTTTTCCATAAGGGTCATTTTCTCAGCAAGTTCAGCCAACTTCATTATCTAGTTACAAACTATAAAAATTTTACACAATTTAGCAATAAATAGTTCAGCCTCTGACTAAGAGGTGGCGGTAAAGTAAATTCTGTTTACAGGCGACCAAAATTTGGAATTAAGTATTAAATTAGAAATCAAGACGAATTAAACATATCACATATCGTATTGATTGTGCATTGTTATTGATATAAATTTTCGATTTTTCCACTTTAGAACGGTTATTGAACGTGCGGAAGACGTTCTGTATGCAGTTATGAGAAAATTTTGACCTTTAAAAACACCTCAAAAATATGGGAACTAAACAAATCTCTTTAATAAGGCTCTAAGGGCTATTGGAACACTGTTAACGAAAAAATACAGGTGTATAAACACCAAACCAAACTCCTGTAAAATTCAGAGAATTAAATCGATCTGATGCAAATTTTAAAATACAGAGTGTTGAAAAAAATGTAGTAAAAAATCTCAAAATTGACAGAATTTGAAAATTTTTAAAGTGAAATGACAACCATTTCAAAATTATAAATTTCGAAAGGAAAATCTTACAGTTAAATTATCTGTCCACTGATACTGCTGGCTATCGTAATATGGAGTATACAGGGATGCAGAAAACAAATGACGCTTACCTGTATATTAGTGTACATTGTTCTCATGCCGTCAGGGGATTTTTTAACATTTACTTTAAAACATTTATTAGCATCGTCTTGTAACTGTAACTCGTTGGAGGTTGACATTTAGGTAAATTGGATCTCAGCAATATATTTTGACATCTAATTTTTGCTGTACAAGTTTGCTTACATATTTCAAACCCCCCACACAAATAAAGATGTAATAGATATCAGGGTAAGGTTGAAGCATAAAACGATTGTTTTTACTATTATCTTTTATTTTGCAGGTACACACATTTTTCAAACAGTATATTGCTATTTGTCTTCTGTGAATTGTCTCACTATTTATTATTAAATACCTATTATAAAAGGGATAAATAATGAATTAAAAATATATTTACATTATACAGGGTTGTTCGGATATGATTTCGGGAGTTCAGTTTACATGAAAAATTAATATCACACTGTTCTATAAAATTTTCGTTTGCGTTCCAAGGCGTCTAAGAAATTATTTTTAGTTAATGTTTTCTAATAACTTTTTTGCGAGTAAGTATATCGTTTTTCTTTAAATTTTGTTCCCTTCACTAATGTTTGTTTGCATTCACGTTAATTTGACGCTTATCCTGATTTAGAATTTATTTTTTTATAAATTTGGATAATACGTAACTAGACAGCAGGTCCAAAAAAATTAAAAATGGCACTAAAAACTGAAGAAGAACACAAAACAACAACATAAACACGTCGCGTGCAATAAACACTTACTTTTTGTACTTGTTGCATAAATAACTATTATGTATTCCTAAAATTTAATAAATTAAAAATTCGAATCCCCTCCCCTGTTCCTTTTACATACAAATATATAATTATTAAGTACCTATTATTTAATTATTACTTTAATTCAATTTACAAATAATGATATACATACCTCTCTAAATCCAAGGAACTTTCAATTAATAAAAATGTTCTATAATTTTCACTAGTATTACAAACACATAAAGAATACAGAAAACCACTGCTACTGAAAAGCACAAATTTGCAAAGGATAAACTGCATCTGAACGCTGAAATTTAGAATACAGAAAAATCGATATCCCATTTAGATGATAGGGTTGTAAATATTTTGCCGCAGGATCGAACGCATGACCTTCAACCTCAGTTTCGGCCACCCGTTATTTTCTGCACTCCAACTGTGACATTCTTTAAATATTTGCAGTTCAAGTTTTCTCCGCTAGATATCCATCACTTCCCGGTACACAGTTTTATATCATTGTCTGTCAACGATCGAGGTACTTTCTTATTTAGAATACCGCAACCTTATCGATGTGGCCAGACCGCTGGGAGATCGAATTCCGCGGCCGGTAGACCGTATATAAGCTATATTCGTGAAGAATATTGGCACCCTCTCTACGGGTACGGTAGGGTGGAAGAATATTGGCTTGGGTCAATGTGAGAGATTGATACCAGTTAACGTTTGACCACCTCTCTAATTGACAAGGTTTCCCACATTTCCTGCACTGAATGGTGGTTAGGACCTACCAATAATATGCCGCCCTCTCTTCCACACAAGTGTCTAACTTCTGGGCTAATCCTCGTAATTATAATGAAGGGTAGAGATATTATTATTATATGTTGTAAAGATTCATATTTCAACGCGAAATGTTTAAGTATCGAGTATACTAATATGAATTTACAACAAGAATATTGCAGACAATTTTATCTAGTTACATTTAATAATACGTAAAAAAACATATTTGCCAAAAAGTTTCCTTATGTTACCTTTCGTATGGTTACTATCAAAACTTTGTTAAACAAACTCATAAATATAAAAAGCGCTTTTCAAAGCGCGTGATTCTAATGGAAATTTACCCCCTGATATAGAAGCAGCGGCAAACAGAACGATCTCAAGTCTAGTTCCGGTAAAATCCAAGGCGCGGTATGAGTTGAAGTACCAAAAGTTTGCCCTGGGAGACTGGTGCAAGGTTAATAAGGTAGAGAAGGAGCCTTAGAAAATACTTTTGGAATATTTTTCCAGAAACCATCTCCACCATGCACTGACTATTCAAAAAAACAAAAATTGCCAGAGAAGAGAAGAGTTATATACTCTTTAAATATTTTTCGAAAATATTTAAATATTAATCCTGATACAACTTACAGGCGGTATTCTACAGACGAATCCCGAATATTACACTGGACATGGTTTTAGATCCTCAGCCACCATTGTCATTGACAACGATGCAGATATGCAGATGTTAAAAGGTCATGGGGGCTGGAAATCTTCTACGGCAGAATGCTAGGTTGAGAGTTCTATAGAGAATAAGGAACAGATAGCAATGACGATCATGGAGCAAATATGGATATAACGATTGGATTTGCGAACTTAAACAGCTCTATCACATCTACTTCTGGTATACAAATTTCTAATTATAAAAATGTATTATTAATGTTTATAAAATACGTTAGGTATTTAACTGAAACACACTAGTGAAACTATTTATATTACTAGTAGAAATGAAAGTAGATAAAATATTTTACGTCTGATAGACGCAGAACCCAAATATGTTGTTAGTTTAGATATTCTGAGAAAGAGAAAGCAATAAGTAAGTATTAAACTTAACGAAGTTTGTAAGTAAAATTGTCAATATTAGATCATGCGCGAAATTGAACAGTATCTTATAAGGCCCCGCCACCTGGTCAGGTGATTTGGCACCACCCAAGAAACAGAATATTCCATATCCTAGAAGGTGCAACGATGGAAGAGATATAGAGAACAAAGGCAATTTACATTCAGAATTAAGCCATCTCCAGAGAACGATGTAGTACTGCCAACAATACGAAGTCACGTGAAGATGATATTCGCCTCTTTTCGCTGTTGAAGTCAAGTGAAGTTCAAAATTTCCTACTGTCCAGCAAAGCACCAGTTGAACATAACCCACTTTAAAATCTGCTTCACAGAAATTAAACTGATGGTGGGGATGTTGCCAGCCAAAAAGTGTCTTTATATAGATTCAGTTCCGTGCTCTCCTATGGACAGAGATATAGCCAATAACCACTTCTTTTGCTCAAGGGTGGAATTGAAAAAAAATCTGAAACTACCGAAGGACTATGAGTTCCTTTTTGGGGTGAAAGTTGTTCGATACTTCTACTACAGTTAAATTTAATTCACAATTTCAATTCGTAAGACTATTTCCCATATCTTGGCGTAGACTTTCACAAATAAAAGATTTACAAAGTGTATTGTGTATTTGTTTCTGAATTCCGATATACATTGTCATTTGTTTTATTTTTTGTTAAGGCTTGATTCATTTTTTGTTATTGTTATTAAAATTTTCCTTGGAGATAAACATGGGTAAATAAATCAATTAGATGTTCTACATAACTTTAGCGTACCAAATATCTTGGTACGCTAAAGAAATAATCAATATTTATTGAAAATAGCCATATTTCAATTAAACATTATTAATGGAATACATACCTAGCTTATGAAATTTATAAATTCAAATTATCCTTTGCACAGATCAGGTAATCAGCCACGATACATGAAATGAATGGCTTGCTTCCTCAATTGCTTTCCTTTTTAAATTAAAAATGATCGAAATAAAATGAATATTCAATATTCAAGGATTACTTCTTAAGATGGCTTTTTTCTCAAATGAAATTAAAAAGAAGCCCACCTAAAGACCCAATCATTGAAATTCCTGATTATTAGTCATTTAATACTTTCAAGTCTTTTCATTAGTAATATACAAGGACGCACAACTTAATTGATTGGGACTTTGTACACGAATTTAGATATTTAACGTACCTAATTATGTGCTATCAAAGAACATACATGACTTCAGGTTACAGGAATTGTAAAAAAATTGTTTTATCAATGTTATTAACACCTAACAAAAAAAAAACATTATTTTTGTATCCAATCGGCATTACACTAAATTTAACTGCACGCATCGTGGAACGTTTTGTAGTCAAGAATCTGTCGTTTTTTCTTTTTCTAAGGGATTTTACAACATTTTAGAAAGGCCTTTTTACCACGTCATAAATTTCCGATTTAATAACACGCAAGGACCAGCCATAAGAGAAAACGCTGACAAAACAGCGATCCGTTGTCGTGCAGTATCTGGTGGAAACGTTAGAGCTAGCCATCTAACCGTGAATTTTCTCGCTTATAAACTCGTCCACGAGTTTTACCCGACGATAACAATAAATAACTACCCACTTGACAAACAGAATACACTCCTCGTGTAAACAATAGGAAATTTTTGGTGCGGAGCTGATTCAGAAGAACACGTGATTAAAAAAGTTTCCTTTCGAGTGTTTGTTTCACTTTTAAGAGGTATAAGACGAAGGACTCGTAGGTATTTACTCTCAAATATTGTGTTGAATCGGAAGCAGTTGTGCAAGTATTTGTTTGTGATTAGATCTGAAGTATTTGAAGGAGGGTGTACGTTTAGATACTTATGTTTTTAAGTCGGATATATAGGGAGTTCCAAACTGTAGCAAGGGTCGTTGAAAAATTGCGGGAGTTACAAAAACTTGGCGAGATGAAAATTATAACTTAAACTCATCTCAATCTCATATAATTTGGGAGGAGTCCCAAAAAAGGTATTGCAATTTAACCAAACATACCTATATACGAAGATGTACACTGTTGGAGTTAGAGGCCTTTAAATTGGAGCCAAATATTTAGAAAAAAAATTGTATCTGAATTACTTTAATTTGGAATAACCAAATTTGGTACTTATATGATTTAAATTTATTATTGATCGACCTTCTTTGACTATGAGTTCAAATAAATTGAAACAACACATCTTGTAGTGTTCATTGAGGGTAAGTCACCCCTAAAATTATACCAAACTTATTTTCTGTTGATCGAACTTAAAAAGAATGATAAGTTTTGAGAATTTAATTTATAGCACTTTTACTCTTGTTAAATTTTAAAAAGCTTTTAGGTTTTCAAGAAAAAATGCTTTAATTAGAACAAGATTTTAATAGTGTGTATTAGAAGAAATCAAAATGTCAGTAGTAAGCTTTTTTTAAAACTTGATGGCTAGTAATAAAACTATTAAATAAAAAAATAGTACAAAAAAATAAAATTAAAAGAAACGAACGTCATTTTTTAGACAGAGTAAATTTTGAACAATTTCTTAAGTTGCAATTATATAATTATATATATAGCAAAAATTAGCAGTGATGTGTAGAATGGTTATTATTGTATCTAGAATGGATACACTATTACACTAGTGCAATAAAGAACCACTTTTTCCACTAAATATAGTCATATTGTTTTTTGCATGAATGTAGAAAAAATATTTCACAGCTAGGTAACAAACAACACTTACTTTGTGAACTGAAAATTTGTCTTTTGATAACAGTTTTTGGAATTCCAGTTGATGAAAACTGGGGTAAATCTCTCTTTTCTCTCAGAAATTCGGGTATTATTACCATCATGCGAAATAGGTTAGATCTGTCAACTACCATATGCTGTCAAATGCAGAAAAGACAAAAATTAACATTTTTGATAATAATACTTGATAGATACCAGTTAATCTGGTTAGCTACAGTATTTTGCACTCGTTTTTAAGTCCGTTACAAACTGCCAAAACTACATTTTCACTTATTACAGATCTGTCAGGATTACTCACTAAGAACAAAACACACACCGCGTACAGTTAAGTAAATCATACTCCGAGATGTTTTGTGATTTCAAGTCCAGACCAACTAAAGGTATGCCGCAAATACTATGTTTTACGTCCGGCAGTTACTACAACTCGAAGATTTTTTGTGAAATATGCCAGGGAAGAAATGTGTTAACCAAGTATGTGCCAAAAGCAATAGCAACTTATCTCAATTTTCCTCATCTGGAAAATTATACAGGGAACTGGTTTAGACGTTCTTCCGCGACTCTGTTAGCCGACGCAGGAGCAGATATTACCACCTTTAACGACATAGGAGGTCGCGTTCTAGTACGGTAGCGGATACATACAGGGTGTTAAAAAAAGAGTGTAAAATATTTCAGGAGGTAATAGTACGAACCAAAATAAGCAGGAAAGTCTTAATAAACATGGGTCCGCAAAGTAACGGTTGCGGAGATATGGACCACTATTCGTTTTTCAAACATTTTATTTTATTAGGGATAAACCGACAAAGGAAGCTTTTAACAAACAAAAAACAAAGTTACAGAAGATGTTCAAAGTGCCATCTGTCCATTTCCAAACAGGCACGACATCTTCGTCTCAACGATATTCGAACTCTTTCGAAAACACCCTCCTTGGTTTGGATTTCTTGATACTTTTGGTTAATCCGTAGCTGCAGCTCTTCCAGGCTATTTACAGGAGTACCATACACTAATGTCTTCAAATATCCCCAAACAAAAAAAATCTAGAGGGTTCAGATCAGGCAATCTTAGAGGCCATAAAACAGGTCCGGCTATTCCTACCCATCTATGTGGGAAAGTTTGGTGTAAATGCTCTCTAACGGCCATAGAAAAATGAGCTGGAGCACATTTGTTGCCTCTGATTTAAAGGAATGTCTTCCAAAAACTCATACAGTGTGTTCTGCAGAAAGTTGAGGTAAGCAGCTCCTGTTAATCGGTTTGATAAAACAACAGGACCTAGAAACCTGTCACTTACAAATCCAAATATTTAATGAAAAACGTGCCTGATGTCCAGATTCTATTAGAGCATGAGGATTTTCGTCGGCCCAAATATGCGAATTGTGAAAATTCAAACATTCCATTTCTTGTGAACCCGGCCTCATCAGTAAAAAGAATGTTTGCAAGAAAACGAGGGTTTTCAGCATCATGACGTAGAAACCAGCGGCAAAAAACCAAACGTGCTTGATGATTATTTTTTGGATTTAAGGCCTGTACTCATTGCACATGATAAGGATAAAGCAGTTGCTCGTGAAGGATTCTCCAGACAAGAGGACCACTAATTCCTACCTCGGCTGATATTCTCCGCACACTCATACCTGGATTCAGCTCTACCAGTGCTAGAATTTCTTCTTCTGCTCTAGAAGTGGATACCGACCTTGGTCTTCCGGATAAATGGCACTGTTTCCTCAAGGAACCGGTATCACGCAATCTTTGGTGAATTTTTTCAAACATGCGTTCTGAAGGAATTTGGTGATTTGGATAAGCGTCAACATAAAGACATCGCGCATGAGCATGCATGGAATGCAATTCTGTTAATTCTGCGTTAGAGTAACCAGCCATAGCGAAAGAAAACTTGTGCACTGAGAACAACTGTCAAATACGTACTGTTTATTTCACTAAACACCAACCAACTATTATAAGAAAATACACAACGTTTTTGCAAAATAAAAAAGGGGCTAAAAAACATAAAACATTCCATATCTCCGCAACCGCTACTTTGGACGCATGTTTATTGAGACTTTTCTGCTTATTTTGGTTCATACTATTACGTCCTTAAATATTTTACACTCTTTTTTTAATACCCTTTATATAGAAGATTATATACAAAATAAACCAATCGCAAATAAATTGTTATTATCTTCAGCAGAGCCTACGGCAGATCTAATAATACAACATGCGCAAGAAGCTTAAACAATTACATAAATAAGTTTAGAAAAAGTGAGAAATTATTTGGCATTTGTTTTATGTGCTACAATGAAAGAGACTTTGACATTCTAGAACATAAGAATATTTCGCAGCAAGGTGACAAAAAAGAGTTTTGTCACATGAAAATTTAACTAAAATCAAAACAACTTTAGTTTAATATTAATTTATTACTTTCCGTCTTTCTGAAGTCGCTCTCCAGTCAAAATAGATAACTGTGTTCAATTTACAACAAAATATTGCATTCAGCGGATATGGAAGTAATCTTTCCCTTCAGACCCTGACATTTTATTTAAAATCATACGGCATACGAAATAGACAGTAACACCCATAACTCAAATCCTGATATCAGATATCCATCTTTCACAGTTTCATCGGGATACTTTCCTCTTTCCATCCAGCGAAGAATTCACAATACATATAAAATGCAGCTCTGCCTCGTCTATCGCTAGATCATCATTGAATAAATAAATGTTAAATTGCTAGGAAACAAAAGATCTGGGACCGTATCTCAAATAAGTAGCGCTGGAAATACTATCATCTCCTGGCGGATAGAAGTACTGTATGGATTTTCAGGACGTGTAGAATGGAAATTGTTTTATTAAATTCAGTATTTTGTCGGCTTTCCGGTTGCATATATTCCCGGTTATATTTTTCGGATAACCAGTTGATGCGGTGCAAAAATTGGACACAGAATGTATGGAATTATATGCGAATCGTTTAAATATTAGCCTCAGTGTGTCCGATCAATGCAGCTGGATTTAACGTGAACATAATGGATGAAAATGGAAAAAAGGGAACACAAATAAACTCTATTTGTTACGAGAGATATGTCATAAATAAAAAAGTCAATAATTGTGATTAATCTTATTTTGTCGACGATTCATATACTACTATTATTGGTTTGTTGTCTATTTAACATATATGTTATTTATAATGATCTGTTAAAAGCCTTTAGCAACATTTATCATAGAATCTTACTATACAAATTGTCTGACTTCGACTTGACAATAGATTGTCCACTAAATAGTTATCTAGTGCGTAAAATGCTACTTTTGAGTAATTCTCGATCACCAAAGTAGTTCGCACACGTGTTGCAAAGAAAATTTTCTCCCTTGAAATTATTTTATAAGTTTAGTAATTTTTAGTTTAACACACAAAATTATTATGGAGCTGGCCTAAAATGTTTTTCAGAATCAAGTAATTACTAAAACTATGGAAATAAAATGGAAATTGTTGACAACAAAAATATTCGAAAATGTGCTTTTGCCATATTTTTCAGAAAAATCTAAGAAGGTGAAGGTTTCCACGTTATGGGCAGTATATTCTATGTTGAAATCAACACTTAGTGTTAAAGACAACGTGGATTTCATAAAATTTTCCAAGTTCCATATTTGAAAAAATTGTCAGTTAGAAATTATCCTAAGAAGTATAAGATATTAACTCGAGAGGAAGTTAATCAATTCATAACAGAGACAGATGATGAAATCTATTTGATGGTTAAGGTACATTTGCAATGATTGTTTTATGTGTTTTTTAAATTACTAAATATCGTTAATGGTTTCCTTTTAGGTCGTTTTAATAATGGATTTTTCGGGTGCTTGCCGCCGTGACAAATTTACTAAAATGACGGTCGATGACATACCAGATAAAGATTCCATTTTGATTGTTAAAGTACCCGATACAAAAACGAATTTACAACGAATTTTTACAGTTTCAAATTTAGATTACATTGACATTTACCGAAAATATGCCGCATTTCGTCCAAGTTATGCTACCAGTCGCCGATTGTTTGTTAAGTATAAAAATAAAAGATGTTTTAACATTAAAATTACCATATTTTGATGCCTATACTGGTCATTGTTTTCGGAGGACTTCAGCTACACTTCTTGCTAATGCGGGTGGCGATATATGTAGTTTTAAGCCACACGGAGGATGAAAATCTTCGACCGTGGCCGAAGGATACGTCAAAGATTCAATCAATAATAAAATTCAAATAAAATTTTAGACCGGAAATTTCAGGATCAAGTGCTATGGCAATTGCCTCCACATCAAAAACGGATAGTTTTCTAATCCCCAAAACTTCAGTATCACGAGTTGAATGTGACTTATCTGGTTTAGGAATAAATATTGGGTCGTGTACTGGCTGTACCATTAATGTTCACATTGCAAATCATAAATAAAATAAGGTAGTGTAAATTTTGTCATACTTTGAAAAAAGTGTTAATTATTGTTAAAGATTGTTCAGCAATCCATTACTCGTATTTTCAATAACTCCAATTTTTATTTGTAATTCATCACATCAACACACCCCAAATATGGATCATCAGGGGTCTCCATTAGAAATTTTACCATTTTCTAAAACGAGTGATTTTTTAGTACTATATCTATCTGATTGCCGTTTCAAGAATGCTTTTAATTTTCGATACTTTCCAATATCGATGTTGTTGTAAGCATTCAAAGTAGCTTTGAGCATCCCATATATTGACCATAAAAAAGAAGATTTCGTACTTTTGTTTAATTCGGAAAAATATACCAATAGTACATTTTCTAAAAAATAGATATTATCATTTATGAAAGAAGTATCGTACAATTTTATTAAAAAAATAGCATTGTTTGTTATGATTAAAATTAATGTTAGTATATTATTTTTTATAAAATACGGATTACAAGAATTCAATGGAAGTATATCAAAAATTAAACGGATAATTCTTTTCAGTGAAATGATAATTCTACTGATATTAACACTACCTGTATTACCCCATTTTAACATTTTAATGACCCTTTTTAAACTTATAATCCTCTCAAAGTTTATTGGTGTTATATTATTATTATTGTAACTGTTATACTATTTAATTAATTTTTATAAATTTTTCGGTATGTATTTTCCGGCAACTTAATTTGATTATGACTGTCTGGGAAAGTGCTTGTTTTTCAATAACAAATAAAAAATTAAATAAAACTAAAGAGTTTTACTCTTTTAAAGAAAACAAATGAACGTATTTTGAGCAAATTTAATTAAATTGGATATACAAACACTGTATAGTAATTAGGATAATGGTATTTGCGTTCTATCCTTCGAGATTTTTACGAATAATATAGCTGTGTATTTTAGAGTAAGATAAAAGTAAATTTCACAAACAAAACAATTCATTCAAAACTACTTTATAATGCAAGAATCTAAACTGTATACGACAACGTCGGTGTATTTGTATTAGACTAAATTGATTAATAATGATAGCTAATGCATTCCAATAAAATTATTTCGTATAACTAATCACTTCTGAAAAGCCCAACTACAATTGAAAAACTTTGAAGAAAACAAAACAAAATGTTGGACGTAATTTGAAATCAATACATAAAATTGCTGCAAACCTAAAGAGTTATATTTAAGCTCTTTAAAGGTATAATACGAACATAAAAAGTACATTGAACTTCTTAATTTAGTAATTTAATCACTTATCAGCTTAATTCCGTTTTTTATCAAATAACAAGAGCCCATTCAAAACCATAAAATACTAGAAATGATTTTAAAATTAAATATGAATAAAACATTTTAATGTTTTATTCTGTGATGAAAATGGAAGTAACCTTTTTTCTTAGAAATATAAATACGACTATTAATTTTCTAACAACCCAGTGGTGTAATTTTTCTGAGAATTTTAGTGACAGTGCTCTTCCGAATCTTCGTCACTGGTTGAGAAAGTTACAAAGGTTCTTTCTGAATTATTCCCTTTAAGTAGTTACATCATTTTCCAAAGATTCGTCAATCTACGATAAACAACTTCAGAGAGAGTTGAAAAAATGTGATATTTATAAAATATCACATACACATAGAGTATATTTTTAAAATATCTACTAAACGGCATAAAGTCAAGAAATCCCGGACTGTTCTGCAAAACGGCAATTTTATTTCTTCACACGTTTAGCACTAGGTCCTTATAACTGGCAAACAAAAAACATTATTTACTGCGTTATTTATTGAATATTCTGATGCTGCCACAGCTGCTTAAAATGTATGTATGTATGCTAAATCTTCACGAATTCTAGGATCATTAAAAGAGGATCCGAGCATCCGTTCTAGGATTCGTTGAGCATATAAAATAGAAGTAGCGTCACTTAAGGTTGCCTTATTTCTCGCTGTAAAGTGACCAAATCTGTAGTGTTTTCTAAGTACTGAAATCTCGAAAAATAAACTACGTAGAGCAAAACTAATATCAAAAATAAAATTATTGATGTTTTGTTTGTACATTTTTACTGTTTAATCTCTCCTCAAATAATATAATAACTTTTAAAATGCATTTGTATGACACACATTATTTCACTATTCTAACCTCACATTTTAACAATTATTTTCACATACTTATAAACAAAAGTGAACAATCTTATATGCAGAACTATGTGAAGTTTGTTATAACAATGTTTTGAATTTAGAAAAACACGTATTTTGAAAGATTTCAGTACCTAAAAGTTTGTTGGATAGATCGCTTTCTGACGTTATATTATAATAATTTTACTTCGGTACCTTTGAATATTCGCAGGTGGCATGAGATAACATTATTGTTATTTTCAGTTCTTAAATGTCTACTTGTATTTGTAGAAAACACTATTTCGAGAATACGGCGTTCTTTAGTGTAGTCGCTGTAGAATACATTTTGTACTGTCAAAATGAACTTTGTAATATGCCGTTGCTTCTAACTGCGTAAAATATTACAAATTTATTATTTTCTTTTTATTCATACCTCTTATACTTTTTAGAATGTCTAAAAATGGTAATCGCTTGGGACGTCTATAATCAAACATACTCTATATCAAGACATCACTGACATCACTGATTTGGACGAGAATAAAGGGGCCAGACCTGATGGTATTCCCTCAATTTTTTGTAAAAAATGTGCAGATTCTCTGTACCCCTCTTACATTGTTATTTAACAAATCTCTCGAAGAAGGAGTATTTCCTTAGATATGGAAGCAAGCATATCATTATTCCTGTTTATAGAAAAGGCGATAAAAAAGTTTGAAACTATCGACTAATTAATAAGTTAAATATTCTTAGCAAAATTTTTGAACGTGTTTGTTATAATCATTTACTTAGTGCACTGAAATCCTCAATAATTCCTGAGCAGCATGGATTTTTTCCAAATAGATCAATCGAGTCTAATTTAGTAATGTACTCTCAATATATTACTACTGCTATGGATAGTCAGACTCAGGTGGATGTAGTGTACACTGACTTCAGCAAAGCGTTCGATAAACTTAATCAAAACATACTTATTTCTAAGTTGTTTGAGGTTGGTGTACATGGTAACTTACTAAGGTGGCTTACCTCTTATATTTTCAATAGGCCACAATTGGTAACCATTAGTGGTTACAAATCTTTCTCCTATGTTGCAAGGTCAGACGTTCCTCAGGGAACGCATTCGGGACCGTTACTATTTTTAATCTACATCAACGATATCCGTCACTGTTTCAAATTTTGTAGATTTTTGCTTTATGCAGTTGATTTAAAAATGTATTCTCAAGTAAGTAATTCCGAAAATTGTATTGCCTTTCAGGAAGATTTAAAATTTGTTTTCCATTACTGTAAAACACACAAGCTTTAATTAAATTTAAATAAGTGTTTTATATTTGTTTTACCCGTAATTATAAGATATACTCTTACAATTATAACTTCAATAAAAATATGTTAAATCAAGTCGAAGAAATAAAATATCTTGGCGTTGTTTTTGATAGAAATATGAGTTTATCTTCGCATATTGATTACATAACTTTAAAAAGTAACAAAATGCTTGGTTTCATTATCAGAGTTTGCAAAAATTTTAAGTCAGTTTTCTCTATTAAATTTATATATTTTGCATATGTGCACAGCATAATCAACTTTGCCTGTAGGTATAGTACGGAATCCTCAATATTCCATATATAAATCTCGACTTGAGTCGGTGCAAAATAGATTTATGAGATATTTATATTACTTAAGGAGATTATTATTATTTAAGGAGACTGGTGTGTATTCTTTTCAATGTAGCACGTTATTGAGAAACAAATTTCATATTATTTCATATAAATCGAAGAATTATTGCCGAAGCAATATTTCTATTTAATCTTTTTAGGGGTTTGATCGAATCTCCAGATTTATTAGCCTTGATCGGCTTACATGTACTACAACATAATTTTAGAATAAATGCTTTGTTTCATGAGATTTTTTACCGGACTAACTTTGGTCAAAATTATCCCATAAATAGAATATGTAAAAATTACAACTTGTACTATAGTCATCTAGATATCTTTCATTCTTTGCTCGGCGGTTTTAAGAAATCTTTAAAGGGAATTACTATTGTTGGTTAAGATTTTCTATTATAGCAATTATTACTGTACTATATTTAATTTAAGTATCTTGTGGACATTGTTTTGGGCTGTAAAGCCTGTAATTGTGCCTGTTTTTTTATAAATAAATAAATCACACCACTGGCTTTGTCTTTGCCCTTTGCTAATAAAAGTTGCTATAACAAGAAAATTGTGTTTTGGTACCACGCGCACGTGCTGATACAACTATCGCTGATTGGAAATCAAATTTGTTAGCATATCTTAAAAGTCTATCCTACAGGTCCAACTTTCCCCGACTTACTCTGTAATTTTTTTGTATCTGTGACTTTCCGTAAGCTCGAAACAGCCTTCCGATTTGAATTTTGCCATGTCAGTTCACTTAATTTAACTCGATCGTCTGGTCTTTACATGGGATTCGGAGATCTAAAAGTGATCTTACTCGGAATCGCCCGACTCGGTCATGTAGACGTGATAAATCGTTCCGAATAAACACTTCGAGGCCCTTTGCGAAATCAATGCTTAATAATTATTTAAATGGCTGGATATACCCGTCTAGTGTTAATATAAAAAAATATAACTAACTGGGCTGCTAGAATGTACAGTATGGACCGTCACAGTTTTGACGTTTTGATGTGAACTAAACATATTCTTTTTTAGAACCATATATGTAAGTTTGAAAGCAAGAGAAATGTGAAATATAATGTCACCTTTTTAATTATTTATCTGGCAGGAGTACCTTGTAGCGTCAAATAAAATATTACTAACAAATGTTTCAGACGCTTTATTGAAATATTCAACAATCTTAATTTTTTAAATAAATATGAAAAGTACATTTGGTATTGTTTGAAATATTAATACTTCGGTTTTTTAAATCGGAGGAAATTAAGATTCTCGGAAGTCAATGAGGTTGCACTTCCACTCCCAATAACGTTTGAAACATTCTTCTTATTGCTAATACTCTCTTCAACGTAACCAGTTGCCACACTTGCAGATTTCCATCCTACTTGCCGTTGGATTTGATCTATTGTCATGCAGTGGCATAAATAGTGATTCGCTATAATGGTAGCAGACGTACGTCGAATTTAAGGTAACGTGCAATTTACAAGGGACATGATTAAATGTATTAATACCAGTCACTTAATTGATGCACTTCCCCTTATCATACTGAAAAACTTCAGTAAATGCCTTCCATGAATACATATGGCTGCACCATTCTTGCTAATTGCCTTTATGAATGCAAGCGCTTTCACAAATGCTTTTAAATCAACTCCTATGCTTATCCTCAAGATACTTTGCAATTTCGAATGGATAGTCCACATAGGTCACACCTTGTACTACTCCGACATTTTTTGAAGGTAAGCAAGCACAATTCGTTCATTTGTATTTGTCACCTTTTGCCCTTCCATCCATTTGATGAACTTGTATTTTTTTTTATATGCGTTTTCCGATTTTTGCGGTATTAATCGCGATTCTGCTTTACTATTTAAGTAATCAATGTTAGAATTATTTTAAACAAGAAACAATTTGTAACAACTATGGTGACACGAATTGATCTTATGTGATAGATTACAAATTCATTTTTGTTTTTCTCATTTTAATGACAAAAAAATTTATACTGATGTCACATCACAAATTCAACCATTTTACATTATTGGTTCTTATTTCCATTTTTTTGTATTATTAATTCCAGTATATATGATTTCAAAGTGTACCAATAAAAAAAATAGAGTAAAACATTCGTAAATAACTGATCTTTTAAAGATTTTTTGTACATTTAAACATTCTCAACAAATTTTATTCATATTATTATTTTACTACATTAATTGTAACATCAACACACAATTACAATTGTTACAATTGTAACAATTGTAAGAATGAAATTGTTAGTCCACGCTGAGCATCCTGCGTAGAAATGGTAACGGTTTTAGTACTGGAGTTCGGCATTTTGCCAGATAATTTTGTGGCAATTTTAACCTGAGAATATGTAGACCTGTCGACGTACCCTTTCCATCTCTTCAACTGGAAATTGTCACCACTGCTATTTACCAATAGTGTGACTGCTGTTCTTTAGAAGCAGCGTCCTGTGTATGTTTCACAATGCGAAAGCTTTAGAAACACTGCAATTTTTTTGGGAAATTGACTTGTCGAATTGTGGCCAAATGGCTGGTGAGTGATTTTACCGAATCTTAATTGCAAAGAGAAGTTTTCATTTAGAACGTCTAAACAAAGTGCAACATATGATTTAATTAACATTACCCATTCTTTATTACTAACTATAAATACTGATGACTGGAAGTTTTTGATGTTGGAATTTCGATAAGAACTTTATTTTTCACGATATTAACATTAGTAAATTTCATTTTATACAATTCGTTACTTCGACATGCACATGATACACCAAATATGAGTGCAACCTTTATAGGATGCATCAGGTGCATTCTTCAAAAACGCCGCAATGTTCTCACTGAAGAAAGTGCTTGAATTTTTGGATACATAGCCAAGATCCTGATGTTTCAAAAATGCCAATAAATTTAAAAACTTGGTGATATTCACTATATCTTTAATATTTAAGTAGTACGCAACATTGAGTAAATGGAGCAAAAGGGTTGACGGCATTTTTATGTTGACAATTCAATTAATTTAAGTTTGTATGTTTGACTCTTTTAGTACCATAGTAACCATTGTCAAGATGCCAACTTGACGTTTTTATCTTATCTTATTCTCTTAATTTATCATGTAATTATTTTTGTTACAAAAACTATCATTTGCATTTAAAAGTCATGGTTGTAAATAAAATAGTATACAAACCGTGGTAAAAATTATCAATCTTGTCTCAAGAAATGGTTCACAAGGTCATCTAATAAATAAAATAATGCAATTGAATGACAAAAATATACAGGATGTATTAGACACAATTTTCACTATTCTCTCTCTCTCTCTTAAACGGTTTTTTAAATTTTGCCCTGTATCTCAAATACTAAAAGTTCTGCTTACAGCATCTAAACCGTATCCTTCTATCTCTTATAATTTCTGAGATACTCTGCAATTACAACGAAATTGGGACACACTGTCTATTAAATGCTATTATTTATTTCTTTTCTTTACTTAAACAATACAATATCATCTCTGCTCTATATATTTAATATTATTTGAACAACTCCATTAAAGATACCTGCTTTAATATGAGACGATTATTATTCATATAGTCATCAATGTTTGCAGTTGTAAAATTGAAGGCTCATTTTATGTTGCAAAGTATATGATTATTCACTGTAGCTTCACTAAAATTGCTTTGTCAGAGTTAACTTTATCAGGGCTTCTAGAATCCAAGTCTATAGAAAACTTCTAATTAGACTAAGACATTAATTATACCTGGATTTTGCTTTGACAAAAATATTAGCTGTTCGCTGTGAACATAGAAATACGTATAACATAGTAAGTAAAATACAGTCGGATGTTTCTTCCAGAGAAAAGGAATAAATTAAAGTGAGATTTAACAGGAGCAAACTCTTATAAATGTGACGACGTTTGGAACTCGAAATACTGACTTATAGAATTCAATGGGCTCGCCTTACTTTTTATTAAATCCCGAGAAGGTTCTCTAGATGCCTACGCTACTGTAGGATTTTCGAAGGAATCTATAAAGCCCATGAAATTTACAATATAACAGAAAATTCGAGCTCCCGGATTTCCACATCGACTTGCCTGATCTCTAAGTTTCGGTAATATTGAAACTGAATTAATTGAGGGCGAGTAAATTGGGAAAAAGTTTCGGGTTTAAAAGTTTGGAAGGCAGTGGGGTTTCCAAATCCGGACTAAGTGTTAGGATTTCATTAAAAAAAAGGATAATAATGTCGATCTCGCCACTAATTAATGTACTATTGCATTTTCCAGTTAAGTTTACTGTTTTTATTTTTAATGGAGTGTATGAGATAAAAAATTATCTTCATCTTAGATGCAACTACTCGCATTTACAGGGTTAATTTTAAGTGAGGACTAACCCCACATAGACCTCAGAAATGTAAGTAAATTCTTGACGCAACTTCTGACAAGGCCTACTTAACTATTTAGAAATAAAAATCTAACTCACATAGATATTAGTATTTATTATTGAATACAATAATAAAATCCACTCTATTTCTAATAATTTGTTAGTAAGAGACATCCTGCAACCTGTATTTTTGCTCATTTCAACAAGCTCAACTTCATTTGATGACACACTATATCTATGGCTAGATTATATTATATTAATAGATTTTTAAATTGACTTCTGTTGCACTATTCTGATTAAACAAAATTAGAATATTTGAACTGATTTATGACAAAATTTAGCATAATAGTTGTAAAATCACATAACATAATAAGCAATTTTATCAATGCATTGTTCTGTAATATTACAGTCTATTTATTTCATTTACAACATTATTATGTAATTTTACATAACTTTATGCTAATGTAAAGTTATATAAAATTACAGACAAATTTTTATCAGTGTAGAAGAGATCTTTTTTATCGAATGATTTCTCCCGCGTTTTCTATTCGCTCATGCAACTCTTCCACTCTGTTAATTTCTGTCGTAAATACAATAATACATTATACTATAAGGGAGAGAAATGCGTTATTTTGGCAGAGGTGCAATTTGACTACAATGCACCGAGGACAAAATAGCATCTCTCCCGAATGGTATATACTATTTTTTCCACGGTCTCATTAACTTAAAAACATATATTTTGTCATTATGAAGTAAGTAGCACCAGAATTATTGCATTCGGATTTGAGCATTTATTTAGGAGTCGTTGAGTTATTGTCATAACTACAAAATAAACAAACAAAAAGAATTGTCAAATTAAGGTCCTAGTTTGGTTTAGTTTAACGTTTGTTTAGTGCACAATGAATAATTGTGAGTCGGAAGAGATTGTGGAGGTTGCAAATATTGCAATAAGCAATTTGCTGCCTATGAAGTCAAGATCTTTATACGATATAGCCTACAATCGGTTCAAAAAGTGGTGCACCGAGAAAAATGGTCAAGTATACAGCGAGAAGGTTTTGTTGGTTCAGAGAAAATGCAAAGAATTACAAGTCTTCCACATTATGGGCGCAATATTCTATGGTTAAGTCATACTTGATAATTTACAACAACATAGTTATGAGCAAATTCCCCAAGCTGATCGCATTTTTGAAAAGAACCGGTGACGGATATCAAGCGAAAAAATCAAAAATATTGACAAAGGGTAAAATCGACCGTTTTCTATCAAGTGCAGATGACAAAGAATTCTTAATGATTAAGATAAGATTACTTTTGATGTTAGGTATTTCAATTATTAAGTATTTTGATTTTTTTTAGGTTGGATTAATTCTGGGGATTGCCGGTGCTTGTCGAACTGATGAACTAGTCAATTTAACTGTAGATGATATTGAGGATGTAGGCTCTTCCTTGATTGTAAAAATTCCAAGCACTAAGACAAAGATTCCACGAATCTTTCTGGTTACCGATGTGGGAAATATGCTTGAATTGTTTCGAAAATACCTGTCCCTTCATCCTCCCCACGTCAAGCATAAGCGTCTTTTTTTTACTACAAAGCAGGAAAATGTAGTTCGCAGCCAGTTGGCAAGAATACCATGGGAAAAATTCCGAGTGTAGTAGCTTCGTATTTAAAATTACCTGATGCTGCATGTTATACTGGTCACTGCTTACGAAGATCTTCAGCGACAGATGCTGGTGTGGATATCACGACAATAAAGCGTAATGCTGGTTGGAAATCAACGAGAGTCGCTGAGAGTTATGTCGAGAACTCCATTGAAAATAAGACCAAAATTGCTAATCAGGTTTTAGTAGGTACCACTACTAGCGCAATCACAAAAACTGTAAATGTAAGCGAAAGTAATATTCCTTCTAATATTAATTTTGAAAATTATAAAAATGTAACATTTAATTTAAATGTCAATAAATAATTTCAATGTTATCTTTTTTTGCATGAAAAACGTTCTCCATAATGTAAACTCCCTTGGGAGCATTATACTCCCTTGGAAATAATCGACTACTTCTGTTTTAATTTTGATGTCATAGAAACTGATTTCTACTCCCGACCGTGGAAAAATTTGTTTATTTAACCTCATAAATATATCAAATGCGTCTAGGTCTGGCGATCTTCCAGGCTGCCTTGTTAATACATTGGAGGCTTGTTGGGTAATTGAAGCACCGTCATCTAAGAACCACATGACTTGTCTAACAATTATGAATTTATTCTGAAGTAGTTCCTGAAAATTACGTTAAAAAATATGGAGATATTTAAGCCAGTCTTTCGTTCTAGCAGGAAAAAAGGTCCAATAAATATACCGTTAATAATACCGGCGCAAACATTTTTAAAAAATTTCTGCTGAAAATTACTTCGGTAAATAGTGTGGAAATATGGAAGATTCATTTTGAATATTATCGATCCCGTCGATTAATCTGTTTTTAAAATAGATTTAGTAATTTTTTTTCATTGCAACTGTTTTCCTGCAACTACTCGCAATAGTGTACTCTTTGAGGTTGACCTTGTGGCCTTTCAACTCATTGTACGTAATAGTAATAAAGTCAATTTTCATTTAAAATTCTCCACACTGACGTTTGAGATGCATCAACCTGCTCTGAGATGTTTCTGGTACTGGTTGTTAGATCTTCTCGAATGATATCAAAAATATCTTCCTCAATTTGTGCCATCCTAGAGAGTCAAGTCTTCCAGTATGTCTACCATGATTTGCTTCTAATCTTTTATCTCTCGAACCTTTCCAATAATCCACAATCTATGCCATCTCAGGTACTCTAGACCTGTCAGCATGTCTACTTTTTGACCGCCGATCTCTCAAGATTGTCCAATAAGATAAACGATCCTACGAGCTGCTGGATGAAGAAAATACTCGGCGTATAACAGCGCATTCCCTGAATACCTATATTTCAGATATTTTTGAGATATCGAGAAAACGTTACTGGAAGAATTTGCTTAGTTCCTTGAGGTCCATGTCTACTTAAAAGAAAAGAAAAACCTCTACTTAAGATTCACCCTGTTAATATAATTTCTAGGTTATAAAGCAAATGTTTTGTTTCTAAAATGACTGTAATTTTATTTATTCCTTTTACCTTCACTTTTCTTTTTCGAATAAATTACTTCTAAGTACAATGAAATTAGTATGTAATTTTTAAATTTGCGTGATATAGACACAAGGACACTTAATCAATCAAACAGCCATGACACTAAGAAAATTGCTTAGAATCTAGTTCATTTATCATCATTCTGCTCCCTAATTGAACCCCTGTAAATGTTACTGTTTAGTAGCTGTCAGTAGTTTTTCGAGTTTATTTTAAGCGATCATTTATATTTTTATATTAGTTCTCTAGTGTATCTGATATAGCTAAAGCGTAAACTTAGTTAGTGTAGTAGTTGTTTTAAACTAGTTGGATAATATACAAATTAACTGAACCGTTGGTTATTGATTAGAAAACGCATATTACACAATATTAGCGAATACTTTATAAACTAACCCACTCGCTTAGCCAATTTACTTGAAATAATCAGACACTGAAATAGCTTTTTTGTGTTTAGCTGATAAAGTCTCCAATTTGGTCTAGCTAGAATGAAAGTAATCATTCTGGAACACAAAATAGCCAATTCCTTAGATAGTGGCCACCTATTTCTCCATTTTCTCTGGTTAATTTCATAAGCATGTTTTGGAAACTATTAAATAAAATAATTTCGAAAGTTTCCCGTTCCAAATTGGACAGTTTATAAACTATCCAAAAAAAAAAACAAAGCTAATTTACTGTTTTCGATCATTTCAAGTAAATTAATCAAACGAGTGCGTTAGTTTATAAAGTATTCGCTAATATTGTAGAATATCCGTTTTCCATCAAAATAACCAACGGAGCAGTTAGTTTGTATACTAGCCAGCTATTTTTCAAACTAACCAAGTATGCACTTTAGTTGTAACATATCTATTACTGTATACTATAGTAGTAAACGCAAATACGTAAATAGTTATATGTTTAGCTAGGCAGTAAAGTAGAATATTTAATGCCGAGGCGCAGCCGAGTCTATTAAAGCAGCCAAGGTATTAAATTTACTTTACTGCCGAGTTAAACACAATTTTTTCGCTGATCAATCATAATGATGTTAATGATTTGCAAAGAAAATTGTAATGTCAATAATTCAAATAATTGATTTAAAAATGTATTTCAATATTGACAATATTTAAACATACTACTTTCCATTCGGTTAATAAACAGCAATGCAAAAATTTGTCTCATGCTATTCGTGTTGTAAACTTCGATATTATCACTTAAATTTATATGTAATCGTAATATTTTTCAAATTACTAGTTATGAAAATTTTATATCATTGCAGGAGGAACGAATATGTACAATTTTCCGAGTGTGCATCATAAAGCTGATATGAGCAATAATTTTATAGGTGCCATAAAATCTGTATCACGCGAATTTGATGCACCACAACGACTTGGGTATGCAATTTCTATTACGTTTACAATATAATGTAGGCACTCCCTTTATATTCTGTTACTAATGCAAGATAAAGAAAATAAAATTTAGGATATTAATTGTGGAAAATCACTCTGCTCCAAAAATTTTAATATCGGACTTGGATTTCTCAATACTTAGTTTTATAAATTGTTATACAAGGTATATACTGTAAAGAAAATATTATAAAGTAGCCGTTACCTTATTTGAATGGATTACCCTATATATTATTTATCATTGAAAATTTCACATCTCTACGTTAAAACCAATAAGATGCCTTTATTTTGACTCGTTACCATGGCAACCGGAAAAATTTCCGGAAAATTTTTCGAGGCCAGACGATAATGAAGGGGACATTTTTTGACAGTTGAAAAGGTAAATATATATGATCTACACATAGGCATCTTATCTATAAACGAAATATGGTAGATATACCTGCATATGAATTTCTGCGAAATTGCGTCGTGTTACTTGTAGAAAACATATTTCTACCATCTTTACTGACTTAAAATTGTCAAAGAATGATAGATTGAACTACTACCCATCTGAGATTTAGCATTTGATGTAATTAAAGTTGGTAATTTTTGTATTTAAACAAATATGGTGGATATACCTGCAAAATTCAACAAATTGTTTCATACACTTGCTTTTGATTTTCTAGTGTTATCTGGTATTAGGTTTTGAATGAATTATTAAACTCAACATACATACGCTTCGAATTAGTAATTGGCATCTATCTATGAGAGAACCGTTTACATAAAAATGACAAATCAACATATGTCAACAACAGCAATATCTTGGCCGAGTTAAATTAATTAATTAAATACACCGAAAATTACCGCAACCTTCTGCGTGAAATATATCTCATCCTGGGTCTCTGCGAGAAATTTATACCTTGGTCAATACTTTTGACTTTTTTGGTTGACATTCCCCTCCCTTTGTGTGTCTTAAAAAGGTCTTTTAGGGAGCAAGTTTCTTGTTATATGTATCCAGACAGATCTACATGCAATAGGGTGTTGAAATTGTTTTGTGCTTTGGCGATCTCCAGTGTCGTATGGATAAATCAAAAGATAAAGCTCTACAGGCGGAATACCACACAATATTACAGAATTGTAAAAAACTAATTCAAAAATAATTATTATGTTAATACTTCGCCTATCGAAATCAAAGCCAACACTGCAGGTTATGTAAATCAAGCTAATGATAATATATCAATAAATACATTATAAGTATTCCATATGATAACACTGTTATCATCTCAGATGAATTCAGTAGTGCATGTGAATTGAAATTTTAATAGAGTTCCGTTCAGAAATATTTATTTTGTTTTTGTTTATTTGATTGGTTATACTCACACATAATATTATTGGCTTCAATTTGAGTTTTTTTCAATCACAAATAAATCCAAGAGTAGAATTTTAAATGTAGATACCAAGTAATAATTTAGTTGGTAATAAATTACTATAAAATATCTTCATTTGGAAATTTCAACCACAAAGTTAATATTTTCCTGTGACGTCAACAATGGCATAGGCAATCTACCCTATAGGTTAAAACTTACGGACAAATTGACTGTAAAGTTGATTTTATTTGAGCGTCTATGTTGTAACAAACATTAGATATCTTGCATGTTATTTCTAATTGATTACTCATTAAAATCACGTTAATATAGATAACATTAGTTAATACATTTATGATGAAAGATTATTAAACACGTTTTGTCACCAAATACATTCAGTTTTTATTTTAGATTATTTTCCAGAATAGTAATATTATTAAGGAGAAATAATAAACATAAAGGCGCGTTATTTTTATGAAAGTTTGGTCATCACATTATACGAAAAAATTTCCTAGGTTGTACAATTTGTTGAATGGAAGCTTGTAGCTTTTTAGCCTGTCAAACTGTGGTCTGACTTACAGTCTCTACCTCTCTTTCTCTTCCTATCCTTGTTCCCTATTAGATTGTATTTAATCAAACATATAATGTTGTCTCCTTGGGTACAAGTAAGTTATATAAAAGGTATAACTAGGGTATATGTTGGTAATAATGTCTTTTATATTTTAATATTTTATCATAAAATTGGTTAATATTTCTTCTAGGTCCAATTATCTTATAGGAATAAAATTCTTGGCGACCAATTATTAACTTTCACATTACTTTAGTTTTTTCCCCACATAAGGAAAAAGGCCAACATATATAGGTAAACTTTTCTTATATGAAACGGGTCATGAAAATTTTTGACCAATTCAGAGGTCAAATTAACTGTGACAGTGTATTGACAGCTGTCAACGGTCAATTTGTCAAATCTGACATGAGGGTTGAATCCAATTAAAATATGCTTTTGACATCTGTAAATAGTATTGAAAATGAATAGTTTTGCAACGGGTCAGGGGAGCTTTGGCAGCTCCGTATCTGCCAAAATGTTCATTTTGGCACTTTGTGTCCATGGAGACTTTTGTTTTTGTGATGACAAAATCTACAACATATTAAAAATACAGACAATTTGACAGAAACCAATTTCCATAAGATTATTGCGGGGTCCTTTACTATGAAATAACAACCGATCAAATTTTAATTATCTTTGGACAATTGGATTTCAAAATAATATTTTATAAATTTAATAACGTAAAAATTGGGTAGACTTTAAATAGTGTCTGTAGAAAAAAAGTGTATGTAGTAAAAGTGAGTTTATTTTTCTGGAAGGAACTTTCTTTCTCACAAAATCAAATGTCACTTATCAAATGATAATAATATAAATATATCATTAACTATTTTGATTTATATATAGGTATTTTTTATTGACAAAATCTTAAGTGTTTACACTTTTCTTTTGTATTTAATAGCAGTTTAACTATATAACAACAAAACTATCTTTTGTCTGAATATCTACTACATTGTGTATTTAAATTAATATTAATCCTTGACTAAGTTTGACTACCTAATTGTTTTATAATGCGGATCGTTATATGCAAATGTGCTTGATGATCAGGAAAGTGAATTAATCCAACATTATTTCCCACTTCCTCCACCACGTTGGAGCCATCCGAACAGGTATTTATAGTTCAACTAGTTTCATTTCCGTTTCCTATTTAAAAATCGTTCACATAACAGCAAATTCCGTATTACATTTGTATGCAGATAGTATAGGTTTCAAAGTAATCGAGATAGTGCAGAATGAGACCGCATAGTCATAAAATATAAGGATCCTTGGTAAGAACAATATTTATTTTGGATCCTTAATATAGAAGAAAACATGCGAGGATAAGAGGAGAACGAACAAAATGCACTATTAATCAATCATTGACATCATCCTCAGAAAACTAATAAAGATCTTATGAGTTCTATATATAGTAGGAGTATAGGGTGATTTATGTTGGTATCGGTACGTGATAAATATTTTCTTTATCAAACTTCTGACTTCAGAACCCCAGTTTTCGTAACAATTCTGCTACACAATGAACCCTTAAAAGTTTTCATTACGCATCTTATGCTATTATGAAAGAAAATAATTGTTTGATCTCTTCTTCATCATGTGGTATTTGATCCAACGGTTCGTGAGTTTGTAAATGTTCTGACAAAAAGATTATTGTAAACGTCTATATAATGCTTAAAATATTATGCAGTAAGAATAAACATTTACAAAAACGGAATATCAGAAAACAACTATTATTTGGGTTAATGCATCGACTAGCATTGAGCGTAAAACGTAAAAAAACTATAGCAAACTTCTTCCTTCATTTGTCAGCGGCCCACCAGACATATACCGATTTCAAGTTTGTTAGCTCTTGTTAGTATGCTATAGGTGAGGCAACCGACTACTAATCCTGGCTGTTCATGTTAGTCAACAGATATAGAAAGGAATATGGGCAGGCGCGATGCAGCACATAACACGTGTGTACATCTAGATAGTTATAGATCACAGACACCAGGTTCTTCAGGTGTAATTCAATGCAGTTCGGGGCATTAGCCTGTAGAGTATTTGTCAATTTTGCAGCAAGTTTGCTTCTGCTACTTCTAAATAGAACATTTTTATTTATCTTTCTCGCAGAACAGATAGATTCAGGCAACGCATATTTTGCTACATGTGGACATCATTACGTCGTATAATTCTGTTGATCACGCGTCGATATAAAAATCTGCTAGAAAATTACAACGCAGGGAATTTTACTATATATAGGGTGATGCGGGAACCCCTAATATTCGAAAGAAGTGTTCAGGGAGCAAAAATGAACAAAAAAGCATAATAAACATATGGTTCAATATCAACGGTTACTGGGATAACAATGGAAATATTTTTACCCGAGCTAATTATTGTAATGTATCAGTAGAGAAAAGTGATTATTCTGTAGGTATTAAAAATTATAATATTGATTAAAGATCTAATAAACCGAAGTTAGTGAATTAAATTTTCGAATATACCACCGTCCCCCTCGATGCATGCATCAGCTCGTTTGTGGATTGTACGGGTAGTTCATTTAAGTGCACGGTGATTTTCTCTTATGAGTGCTGCACAACTGACAATATCGAATAGGGCCTCACTTGTGTTTACTTTTGTTGATGATTTAAACTATCCCCAAAGACAGTAAACAAGAAAATTCAAATCTGGTGACCTAGGTGGCCAGTTATGGAAACCACCGCGGTCAATCCATTGTTGTGAAAAGCGATTGCTAAGATAATTGCTTACAACACGACTAAAATTGACAGGGGCACCATCATGCTGGAAGTACATATTTTGCCTAATATCCAATGGAACATCGTTCAGTAGATCTGTCAAATTATTTTCAAGAAATTCTATATATCTAGCTCCAGTAAGACGACCATCTAGCACAAGTGGGCCAAGTAATTGATTATTAATCATACCATACCACACGTCAATGATGAACCGATGCTGAAAGTTACTTTCCACCATGGCGTGCGGGTTTTCATCTGACCAGCGATGTTCATTATGATTGGAGTTATTTACTCCATCACGAGTGAATTGAGCCTCATAAGTGAACAAAATGTATTTGTAAAGTGTATGGTTTGCTTTTATCCAATTGCAAAAATGCAACTACAAATCATTATCACCGTCCTGAAGATTCTGGATGCGCTGAATATGCAAAGGTTTTAAACCATTTTTGTGAATGAGTTTCCATGCCGTAGCTTGATTAATTTGGGTTGCAATGCGCCTTGTTCTTACACTCGAGTTACGTTTCATCATATTTAAAGTTTCTTCTTCCACTGCTGGGCCAAGACCACCTTGCCTCTCAGATGTAATTCTCACACTGAAAAACAAGTTTCACGTGCATTGTTGAAGATTGTCTGGAATACATTTCTACCTGGCACTCTTCTGTTCAGGATGCGACGTCGATATTCAGCAACTGCACGATTAGCGCTACCGTTGCAATACTCATAAATAAAAATAATATCGGCATATTCTCGATCAAATGTGCCAGACATTACGAAATTATGGGTGTACAATGCCGACTAAACGAACGGACATGTAAAAATAAATACGACAGTTATAAAATAAGCGCTTAAATCAGACGTCAAAATAAATATGACAATTAGTAATCACTAATGTGAGTTTGGTTTAGAATACATAGCCTACTCAAAATAAATTATCAAATAATAACAGCTTTCGCAAAAATAGCAGTAAAATTATTTTTATTTCTATCTCAGTAACCGCTGATATTCGACAATATGTTTATTTGGCGTTTTTGTTCACTTTTGCCTCCTAAACATCCCTTTCGAATATTGTATATTTGGCGCCTATACTGCTATACATTGCAAATGTGTCAATTGCTATTACATGAAACAAATTGCTGATATAAACTTAAATAACATTTGTGGAGTAGGGAAGAGAGAAAATTTGATAGTCTATTCGGCAGTAAATATTTACTGAAGAAATGACGGAAGTTTTATTGGACGTCGATAAAAGTAAGTGTATCCGAAATCTTTTTTGCAAACGTTTCTTCATATAAGAAGCGATCCTGCTTTTATAAATTACGTTACAAATAATGCCATTTTCCAAAATGTGAGGCTTTCAGTATAGATTTCAGCAAAGTCATACATATATATTTTCGATATTCTGAAATATGCCTTCGCGTTATACAAAAGAAAGCCATTTTCCTACTCAATATTCGGCGCGTATAGGAGAATGGAACGAACATACTGAAATGGCAGAATGTGAGATATCGCACGTATCTGGAATTTGTCGAGAAGACTTCCTTACAATTTTATTTTTTTATACATTTACGTAAACAGACACATATTTTACTTTTGCAGCGCTGTTGTATGACTCACAGTTTTTACCAATTCGTCTTAAAATTTGCTTTCCTTCGCATATCTCGATATAATAAAGTTTGGAAAGTACTTTTTTATAGTACACAATACAGGTAATAAAATTTTTCGGTTAGAAATTGTGCTTTGTGTATACAGGGTGAGAAGTAGGTGTAAAATATTTAACTGACGATTCTTCTGGTCAAAACAAATGTTTTATTCAAATAAAGTTTGTTCTAACATGCCACCTTACAGGGATACAGGGTGTTGAAATTTTAGAAAATGAAATGATTACAGTGAACCTTGTTGTACGACTGATATTATAACCAATCCATTTTTCAGATTGATTTTTTTACTGCAAAAGGTTTTTTATACAATTTCGTAAATAACCGCCTTTTCAAGTAAAGCAGCCTTTTACGAGAATATGCACAAAAGTATTACCTATATACTTTTAGCAATTGAAAATATTCAAATCAAAACTGTTACTGTGATTAAAAGTCGTTAAATCTAATAAATAATTGTTTGAACATTAATTTGCGTCTTTTTACGTCCCTACGTTTTTTAAATAGGTGATTTTACTGCACAAAAAGTAATAAAAAATTCCCAAATAATGAAGTATTTGCATCAACCTTCCGAATGTTGAGTGAGCTTGGAAAAAGAGCAAATACAGAACATGTTATTTGGATTCCGAATGAAGCGCTGACTACATTAAATGAGAAAAAATGTAACTTTGCTTTACCATTGATTCTCTAAACGCCCTGTATAATTGTTTAACTGATTCTTTACAACTTTTCATTTTAATGTCTCGATGAACTTAAATCTACCTATATTTCCAATTAAACTTACATTAAAATGGTCTTCACAAACAAACAATGTTGCTGCAATGCTTCCTTTCGTCGCGCTTCATCCCCCTACACCATATTTTTTGGCACTTTGAAATATTTTGTATTAAGCGGTGTATGCTGTATTCGTACATAACGGCATATACAATACTTCTTCCAGTTGCCCGGTGAGAGAAAGGAGCAATAAGATTTGTAGTGCATTATAGATTCGCAAATTTTGTCAAAACTTGAGATTTTCCCGTCATAAATAATTAAAACAGCAGTTGCAAAATTCATGTAAAAATCCGTGATTTCGCGTGCATGAGGACAAGGCTTAAGTATGATATCCGCGGAGTGAGCATCAGGCAGGTATAAGTGAGTGGTGGTGAGCAATTGCCGTCCACAAGGACGGCATTCTAATTGGAAGAGAGGATGGCACAGGGGGCACATTTAAAGTAAATTGTTAATGTGGTACGTTCAGTCAACGTCAACTTATTTTTGATAATTTTGTGTGGTTTAACTCTTCTCAAGTGGCACGCTTAGGTAATCATACCACTAAAAGTGGTTCACCATTTTTCCATTTTTCCTAAATTTCAACACCCTGTATCTCTGCCAGGAGGTATGTTAGAATAAAATTATTTCAATAAAAACTTCGTTTTGGCGAAAAGAATCTTCAGTTATTTGTTTTTACATCCACTTCGAACTTACTCTGTATACATTTATATCAAAGTTAGGAAGTTAGGATTAATATGTAATATGGAAACTATTCAATTATTAAATGTTTGAAATAGTTGAATGTTTAAATTATTCATTAATGAGGTCCCCCTAATCTCGATTAAAGGATCATTCTACTTTCATCTGGTCTATTGATTTTTATATGAGCATTACTTTAAATTGAGCCAGTGTTTACACATAGAAGTACGATTAAACACAATATTTTACATCACAATGCCCTCGCATATTGCCTGATGTATCAAACATGAAACATTAAGCCAATATATCAAAAATACTCGACCGCCGAATGTATGTATATACAAATCTCACTTGGCACGGTATTGAACGGTGTAAATTCAAATTCTGTAGGGCTTTGATAGCGATGGTTTCCCATCGATATGTTTTGTTTGCATATGTTTAACATTACAGTGTTAAATTTTAATACACTCATTTGGTAGTTTTACCTGGAAAGTTTTCCGGGAGTTTTGAAAATTGGTAATTTTATAGATTTTGAGGTGCTCTTTCCGAATTTCGACTTTGCCACCTCGTATTTTTGCCGCTCGCGCCGCCATATTGGAAAAATGGCGCCTAAAAGCATCATTTTACGATAAAAACAGTTATATACAAAATGAAACTAGAGACAGTTGCCTACAATTCATGTATCTACCTTTTTTTTCATAAAGTAAATAGTTTTGGCGTACGAGCGCCGCAAAGTGTACTCCAACGCACGCTTTGGTCTTTACTCATTATTCATGCAACCTGTGGCATTTAATTTCAACTCATTATATTTGTGAGTTATAAAATTAATGTAAATCTAAACTATACTGACTATAGATATTATATTATACTATCATTATATTATAATACCAGTATATATAATGCGTCCTCTTTGTGTGAATGCGAATGCGCATCTTTGCGCATGCGAATGCGTCCTCTTTGGGTCGAGCTCCCTTCTTTCTCGTCTATGAAACATCTGCCGGAAGAGCTCAAGAGAAATATTTAATCTGAGTCATCAGTATACGTCTATCGTTTCACAGTGCCATTTACACTTATACATTTATACAGCTATGACTTCTAATACAGTAAACTGTTTTATTTGTACAAATCCATTGGAAGAAAGTGAAGTGATTGAAGTAAAGGAAAAAGGATTGGAGACTTTTCGTAAGTCAAGTATTAAAAGAATGGACGATAAGGATAAACTTTTGGTGAGACTGAGTTCGATAGTGGTTCACTATGCATGTCGAAAACGATATAATAATGAAAGCGACGTCACGACTCCTCTACCACAACTGCGAGCTACGCGCCCAACATTCTCATTCAAAAATTATTGCTTTTTGTGTGCTACTGAGATAACAGCGGAGTTTATAGCGAAACCAAAACAGACACGCTTGTGGATGCAGAAAGGCTGGGTTAAAGTGCTGTTATATGCACGAATTGTAGCGGTACCTTTGGTAACTCGCAAGTTCCACCACCAGATAGCGATGATGAAGAAGAAACGGGGACTATAATTGAGCAAACATATGATCAAATCGAGAACGAAGAGGATTGCGATGAAATTGATACACCCATCGCGGATGATGTAGATGAAATACCGGTCTGTGATAGAGATGGGCAGTTCCCGAGTGAACTGATTTAAAAGAACGGGTTCCGACACTGAACTGCGAGAATCAGTTCTCGGGAAGTTGACAAATCAGTTCTTTGCGAACTGATTTGCATTGATTGATGTAAAGTGCGAGAGATATTTTCAAGTTTAGACGTCGGAAGTCATTAACTAACTCTTCAGTGAATAGTGAACGAGTGTTCACAGCCTATGTGCGGTTCAAAATCGTAGGAGCGATCTGAATTCTGAATAACTGATTGGTTATCCTATTCCGGAGCGTTAATATCATTCTTATTTAAATATATTATCCAAAAACTGCATACCAGCACACATAGGCGTCCGTGTCAGATTGTAAAATTAATAAGAACGATATAGGTATGTGTCATTAATTTTAATTATATTATATTATAATTAAGAACTGAATTTTATTAACAAAATTAAAGCTTTACCTACACTTAAACAACAGAAAGTAAAATACAACAACTTTACAAAAATATAAATTAAATTCTGTAATAAAAAACAAAACATAAATAAAAATCAATATTTAAATGATTCGAGATATTTTGGAAAAGAAACCGACCGACTGCGATTGACGGAGATGCGGGATTCGGAAAGAAGCGTATATCTGTTGCAGTGTTTGACGTAAAACCAGTTCTTAAAGAGCTGGTTTTAGGAATCAGTTCTTTTTAGTGATTCAGTTCTCGAGAACTGAATCATTAAAATGAACTGCTAAGCCCATCTCTAGTCTGTGATGTTTCGATTGGTACTACAGACGATGAATTTGCAACACCTTGTCCATCGAGAACAATAAAGCGAAAGAGACTACGCTAAATTTTAGCACATTAAATTGCATGTGGATTAGGCTAATTGGGGATACCACATTAAAAAAACGCCTCAAGGTGGTGTGGAAATGAGTTTTTTTGGCCAAAATGCGCGTTGGAGTACACTTTGCGGCGCGCGTAAACTATTGACTTTATGAAAAAAAGGTAGATATATAAATTGTAGGCAATTGTCTCTAGTTTTATTTTGTATATAACAGTTTTTATCGTAAAATGAGTCGGAAAGGAGATATTGTCAAAAAACTGCTTTTAGGCGCCATTTCTTCAATATGGCGGCGCGAGCGGCGAAAATACGAGGTGGCAAAGTCGAAATTCGGAAAGAGCACCTCAAAATCTATAAAATTACCAATTTTCAGAACTCCCGGAAAACATTCCAGGTAACCACTATATTTCTCACCAAATGACTGTACTATTTAGTAAACCTAAAAGGAAGATATTCTCTTTTAACTTTTATGGAATGTTATGTCTTGCCTGGTTTTCATGCTACGTAATTTTGAAGGTGCTGCAATTATGAAATGAACATCTCAATGAGATATGATGAAAGCGTTTCACTGAACATGTCATGAAAGAAGTTCTTATCTGCAGTTGAATTATGATACATAAACTTTTACAAATTATAATAAAATGAATGCGGGAAATATGTATGTAAATGGAATTAAAATCTAGGAATATTTTGAATACAAAGAAGAATATATTATTTTGCAAGTAGGATATGATGCTCAAGTTGACTGACTGCAAAATCAATAATCTCCCATCCAGAGGCATCGTTCATGCACAACTCTACTTTGCACTTTATAGCAGTGTTGAAATTTATCTAAATATTATATCCAATCGATACAAATATTTACCCACATTGACCCTTAACATTTTCAGTAAAGCTAGCTGGCAGTAATTTTCTATAATAAACTCATTTTCCCACATATAGTATTCAATCAGTCAATTAAAATTTTCACAGTTTCGCGTTATTGAGTAATGTAATTTAGTATCCATAACACACAACGAAACAATATTCAATTCACAATTGGATTAGATTCATGTATCCTTAAACTTCCAATTTACGAATGCAACATATAATTTTAATTTTGTAGCCAGTGTAGACCATTTAATAAGCATTTTCAAAGATAATAGGAAAATTACAGTAGAAAATTAATTAGTATGTTAATAAGTGTATTATGTTGATAAGAATTATACTTTATATAATTAGGTACATTTATATTATTTATGTAAGTACAATATAGACTCACAGGTTTTTTTTATACATGTTACGAGGATTACGGTTTTTGGTATCGAGAAATATTAAAAAATCTGGTCCATTTGTAAAAAAATATTAATTAGTATATAGTGGTTTCACGATCTATACCATACAAGATCAATTGTTATGCCGTGGCATAGATCGCTGTCAGTTACAGAATAAATGTGTACTTCTCTAGCCTTAGTTATTGACCTGCCCTTGATATACTCGACCTAGGCTTCGTGGGAGCAGGGTTCATTTGACCCGTTATATACTGATTTGGATTACTACCGCTGTTTAGACAACGGTGGTTGTTAGCACAGCAATTCTCGATAAAACTTTTAAATTAAAATAAAAATTACTGTCCTTGTTTTGTGGTAAATTGGATTTGTTTATACCTCATTGAATTATACCTTATTTACTACTTTAATTTAAATTATAAAATCGGCTCCTTAATTGATGTTAGAAGTGGCAGTAATAAAAAAGTAGTAAAGTATTATTAAAATATTATTTTGTGTTATAACACGATAGTTTTTAATTTTTAAGCTATTTTACCTTTTTTATATATTTCATTAATAACTTGTAATTTTTTCCTGCTTCTTTGTTCTGTGGAGGATTTTTTACTTGTACAGCAATATACAGGGTGTCCGGATATGAGTATATTTATTTTGCTGTTTGAATAATTGTACCGAACAAAACACTTTACTTAACATTTTTTTTTCTCTGACGATAACAGAATTATGACAGCAAACATCCTTCTTCTGCTTTTAATATGAGAAAACGTCGCTATCTACAACATGAGGACTGTCAGGAGTTTGTACATAATAATTACAAACACACCTAAACATACTTACTGTGAATGATTTTCTTCGAGCTCTTTTCATAACACAGAATAAAATATTTACAAGTGTTCAAATTGACGTTGCATGCAAAAAGCGTTTACCGTACAAAAGTACGCATGCATGGATGAATGAATGAACGAATGAATAAACACACAAATAAATAAATAAATAACTTCTTTAAATAGTCATACTTATCGTTATCGAGCATACAGCAATTTCCCAAACTCCGGCAGCACATAGTCCAGTCATTTAAGGTTTTATCTGCGGAAAAATTCCTAATGAGCTGAATTCTTGTATACACCTTTATTACGGTGTTGTAATGAAGATGTGAAAAATCGACATTGATATCCTGCCGGTTAAAAAAGTTATAAAGGTCAAAATGTCACGAAAATCAGTTTTTCGCAAATATCTCGCCACCTATTGCTCGGAGGTCAATAGAGGTCATTATAAAAATTGTTTGTCGTGAAATTATATACAAAAAATGTCCCTTGAATTTTTCTGTAAAATTAACCGTTTTCGGAGTAGAGAGCTGAGAAAGCGACTATATTATGACAATGCACTCGTTTCCTCGCCACCTTCGAAGTAGAATGCAAGGCGCGTTTTTTTACATGGTTTCCCCCGTAGGCATAATCCATGATATGTAATAAGAGGGTTTTTTTATTGAAGAGTGAATAATTTTTTATTTGAATACTGAAAAATACAGAAGTATATAATTTTTTTTGTGATTTATTGTCGATATCTTCAGTTTCTATATCATTAACAATTGCTGACAAAACGTCGAGTGGACTTATTCATATATTTAAATCGACATCTTCATCAGTTTCATCATTGGTTGATTCTGTGTTTAAGCATGACTGGCCACGGCAATGTCCACAAACTTTTGAACATCTTAATCCAATTTTTTTGCATCCACATTTGCCGCCTCAACCTTTTGTACAATTACAAAAGATTGTGTTCAGTGGCTGCTGGTGGTAATAAAGTTGTTATTGCCGCAATACTCAAATTATTCGTATAATTTTTACGACAATTACTATGAACATTTACAAAAGTCACAGTACTTAAATATTCAATATTGCCATCACCTCTAGCAATACTAGCATTTTTTAATGTTTGTAGACCACGCCTAACTTCTACTACATCACCATCCGGATAACAATTCATTTCATATAAAACATGCATCATTCATTATAAAAACTGTTCAAGAGCATGAGACTACTGAAATAACGTCTTTAACACTCAAGAAATAATTTTCAACTGAGCTAAACACAGTCCGATAGACAGTAGTAGGCATAAAGGGAAAATAAAATACGGAACATCTGCCAGTGTAGGTCGTTTGTATAATATTTAGTAGATTTTACTAAGTTCCCTAACCTCTATAATATAAGTATATTTTTCACAAAACGCCCAAGTATCAGATAGAAGTTTTGAAGACACAAACATATGAGAGCAATCTAGTCGCCTTCTCAGCTCTCTACTCCGAAAACAGTTAATTTTACAGAAAAATGTAAGAGGCATTTTTTGTAGATAATTTCACGACAAACAATTTTTATAATGACCTCTATTGACCTCCGAGCAATAGGTGGCGAGATATTTGCGAAAAACTGATTCTCGTGACGTTTTAACCTTTATAACTTTTTTAGCCGGCACGATATCAATGACGATTTTTCACAGCTTCATTACAATGCCGTAATAAAGGTGTATATAAAAATTCAGCTCACTAGGAATGTTTCCGCAGATTGAGGTTTAAAATGCCTAAAACGACTGGACTACACAGGCTAAAATCCCTTTTATGCGAAGCCCATAAATCATGTAATTTTAACAGTCTGTTGCAATATATACGTAACTTGTTAGGGACGGGGCGATTGTTTGAAGTTTCAATCAGCACATTCCGCATCTCGTCCGAAATTATCCAGATTGACCTTACCACATAAACCTAATTCCCCGCGTATAAATTGTAGTGCTCGGATGAACCGGAAGGACAGCTTTCAGTGAACATCACTTCGCGCCTTCGCCCGAATTTACTGTGTCGCGCATGAATAACTTAGGGGATTTAGCATTTCTCTTTGATGCTTCCATGCCATTTAAGTGGGGACGTGGATCTCTAAAATTATTCATCACCTATGAATTTTTGAGATAACGTAGGTATGGTAAGAAATATAAAATTTGTCAGTAAAATGTTAAGACCAGTAAAATGTTTTTGTGTGAAACTAACTACTCAGTGAACAAAAACCCCAACCTGTGTTGAATTACACCCACAATATCTACCCATATATTCCTTATTATTAGCTTTTGCAACATTTTTTTTTACTGTTTTAGAAAGGCATTTTAAGCTAATATAAATCAAATCTCCTACAATTCCTATCAATGAAGTCATATGTATGTTCTCTGATATACTCGCGTCAATAATTCAGACGTCTTACGTCACGGCTGACGTTACACATTTGTTTTTATTGTCAACGTAATTTTCGATATTTGGTCGCGTTAAGAACAATCATTTTTTGCAATTTAGTGCAATATATAATGCAAACTTTTAGTGTAGTATATAATTTTATTACTATCAGTTGCAGTTTCTTAAATATTTTAATGAAAATATAATGAATTATTCATTTGTTCATATGACGTAAGTCGTCTGAATTCTTGTCGCGAGTATACCAAACATCTAGGTATGGTAATGAACAATTCCACAGACAAAGCTCTAATCAATAATTATCTAAAGAAAATAATCTAATTTACTAACCTGCTAATGAAACACTCTATAAATATCTAACTTCACTTTTTGGCAGTGGGAACACGACAAATGTTGGTGAAACTTTAAATTCTTTTTCCGTTATTTACCGTTTTAAGCTATTCTTTTAAATGTATGTTGTATTTCTATTATTATTGTATTGTTGATTTTTTTGGGTGAGAGGTTATAATAAAAAAGACAAAAAAAAGTTAATTATTAAGTTGTGATTTAGGTTAGGTATTTGGACATATTCCTTGGTTAGGCAACGTATGTTTGTTTATTCTTTCTGTTATCTTACAATGTGCAATTCCCGTATTTGTCTTTGTTTTTGTATTTGTAGATTTGAGAAAGACGTAATAAAAGCGTCGAATCGTCGGCAATTTTAAGGGAAAAATGTATAAAACTGTATGATTGGATGTACACTTTTAAATTTTTTCTTCGTTCATTCGAAGTTACTGTAGCTATATCATGCAATATAAAAAATATACTTTTTAGATGCAGTTAGAAAATGATTTCTTCCAGTCACAGATAAAAGTGAAGAACAATATTATTCTGATTCAGGCAGGCCCAATTAAGACGGACAGAGTTCTTTACAAAAATTAAAGGATAGACAAAATACAAATTTATATTAGGTATATTTTTGAGTAATCTGTTATTTATATATTTTACTGATCTAAGAAAAATGGAGGCAATATCGCAAACAAAATTTTTTTGAAATCCGAATTCCGAATACTGAAATCCGATTGTAGTATTAACGTTTTTACCATAGTGTTACATTATTTTTTCAAGTGTCAAATAGCTTAAGTGTATAGCAGCTGGGAGTTGATGGATATCGTTTTAATTTATGGTGAAGTAAGATAAAATGCTTTAGCAGCTTCTCGTCTATACGAAGAACGATTTACCGCTAGACATGTGCCAAATGCAGGTACCTTTACCGCGATCATGCAGGCGTGACTCTTTGAATTTGCAACCAAATCGTTTAAGAGATGGAGGTTGCAGCAGCTGATGAACATATTTTAGAAATTGTTGAAGAGAATACCCGAAGAAGTAGTAGACAAATCGCTCAACAACTACAAGAAATGTATGCTCAGCGTGTTCAAATGTTAATACCAAAGAATTATCTCTCACGAATTAGATTTTGTGAATGGTTGCTGCAACAAAATGCTCAAAATCCCAGATTTACACCTGATTTGTTAGTTACAAATGAAGCGATTTTTACACGGAATGGGATGTACAACATTTATAAAACTCATTCAACGGTATCAGCGATGATCGCTTGATTGGACCGACCCTATTAACAAATCGAATGGATGGGGTTCAGTAAATCGAGTTCCTGCGAAATGATCTGCCTCGAGTTCTGGAAGATGTGCCCTTAGCTGTCCGACTACAAATGTGGTTCTTGCACAATGATGCTCTCCTGATGTTACAACAATAACGGCAAAATCAGTTGAATTTGCTGATACAAAATAGATATTATAAAATGTTCAATTTTCATTACACTTTGCCACCGTGCTGATCGCTTATTTCTGATTGGTTGGTCAGGTTAAAGTAGGCCTGTCTCCAGTGTCGTGCAGACTTTTTTTTACAAAATTGTATTCCTAAGAATCCTCTGTACATTCAAAATATTTTGTTTTTGATAAATTCTGTATTTTATATATTTTTATATTAATAAATAACCTAAAATGTATGTGACGTTTTTCACTTTTCAAAAACATTGTGGAAACTACAATGTTACTCTTAAATTAATATTTCAATATTCGAATATTCATTTCAGAAATGTATCTGAAATAAAATTTTGTTTACTGGGTTATTTTGATGCCAGATTTTGTTGATGTAAAAAAGCTAGCATATAATTTTGTAATTACAACAGGTGTGAGTAATTAAAACAATATTAATAATGAAATGAAAATAAGGATTCATTCATTATTTTGCACGCAGTGACAGAGCTTGAACTTGGTTATGCCATACTCCTAAAATAAATGTAATTCATACATTTTCAGAAAAAAAGTAAATTATTACCTCCAACAGTATTGAAAATTATGCAAATGTGAAATATTTTCGGGATACATTATCACGACATCATACCTCTTATCTCATTCAGGATAATTCACGTCTAGATAGCAGACTCCATTATTATGCTAATTTAGTTCAAATCGCTTAATAAATTGAAAAGTTAGAGACGTTCTAAAAAAGTTACACCTCGCGCATACAAATGAATTCCATTCTTTTACTTTTTCCAATTAAAGCGATTTATACTCTTAAAATCTTTATTCGGGATTAAAGTATTATGTATTTCATTAATTAAGATTTAACTTTCTCCTTCCTGGATATCCTTCGAAGGATAAGCTCCTTGTCGCCCCTCGCGAGGGTTTTATTCCAGTTTATTTAACCGTGTAACATTCCGAATTTGTAAACGAAACTGAAATGAAAGTATTTCTACCCTTCCCTTAAATGCCAAATAAAAATGAACACAGAAAAATTATAAAGGAAACAAAATAATGCAAGCTGAAGTACGTCATTATTTTAATTAACAAAAAATGTGATAGAATATTTCAAGTTTTATCAAAACTTTATTTAAAGAAGGGTTTTCCACAATTTGAAAATAATTTACTTACACCGAAAATATTCCTCAAGTATAGTAATACTTTAATGAAAGATGAACTTATTCTTGAATATGATTGTATATTCTTCAATTAAAAATAAAAATTACTTGAAATCAAGCAAGCTACTATAATTAATATGAAGTAAAGTTACATTTGTTTAAAGAATTGTTTTGTTTTATTTAGATAAAATGAATTACTTAAGTCGACCATTGTTATTCTCAAAACAAATTTATGTTTTCTTTATTTGAAGTTTGAAGTGACTTGAAAGAATTACTGATAAATTTGAAATAATAATCAATAATTCTGAATAAAGGAAATAATAACATTGCATTAAGAAAAAATAGAACTGAAGTATATAATTAGTAATGCCATATCCTTTCTAGAGGAGTTACTACTCTACCCACAAAAGAAAGACATGGCAAAATGTCAAAGTCATTCATTAACAGCACACTAGACATATACCCATTTTGAGTTTGTTATTTCTCCTCAGTATGTCGTTGGATCGTAGTTTAAAATAAATGAGTTGTAGCGGAAATACAGGTTTTTAGTCCTAACTCTGGGAAAAGATAGAACATTAAAAAGTAATAGTTGTCTTGTTTTTTCAACTTTAAAATTTTTTTTATTTTTTATTTACTAAACAATCTTTTCTTCAAATGCAGGTATGCAGTAATCATAAAACGTTAATATTTTGAGGTGAACAACTTTTTTAAAGTCAGTGGCGTACGCATGGATATTTTTCACCCTTGAACCCCCTATACTTCTACTACAATAGTAATAAATAATTTTTCAATGCAAATATTAAAATTTTATTCTGTTTTCTGCTCTTGAGAAGACTCACTAAGCAGTTTTGTTTTGCCGATATTTCAACTTTTTTATAATTTTCAAAATTTGATATAAAAAGTAAAAATAAAGCCTATTGCCGTACTTAAAGGACAAATTACAATCATCTATTGATGATCTTCGATGTGAATCTTACAGAAATCCTTTAATATCTCCAAATTAAAATTTTATAAAATTAATATTGTCCATAAATTTCCTGAAAATTAACACTACGTAAATAAAAAAAAAATAATTATAGTATAGTTATGTAGGAGACGTAATGGATGATTTAGCCTTAAAAAGCCACAGCACTTAAGCCCCATCGGGCGCCTTGTACTTCCTCCTATTAAGGTATCAATCCATCTGAGCCTCTAACCAACCTAATAAAGAGAAAAAGGTGGTGACGTTGCTCAGGGGGAACCCTCTAATGTAGATCACAGAAGATCATCGCTCTCCCAAGACGGATTCTCTTATTGAGAAGACTGTTGTGCACTGTCATCTTCCTGTTCGCAACCCACACAGAGACGTGTTTCGCACTTCTTCATATAGTGCATTAGATAACAGTATCCAGTTTAAATACCTCTCACTAGACGAAGATTCATCCTAGTCATATCCAGGTATTTTTTGGCTGTATTTTGGGGTACTCTAGGAACTCCTTTGTAAATTGACAGCTATTTGATTTATGCCACCGTCTTCTGAATTCTTTGTGGGTGTTCTCCTTAATACTGAAGGAACCAGATCCAAAGATACTAAGACCCGATACACTCCTAGTCAGCTTATCAGCTGTTTTATTATCGCAGCACCGTTCGTGTCCCTATACCCAGCATGCCAAATATACCGTTGTCGGTTGAGGCCACTTCCAGTTCTTGTGGCACTCCCATGTTGATTTAGTTGAGAATTCAGTGTATTTCTATGTAAATCTGTCAACCAGTGATGGAGATTCTGGGCAGCTTTATCATCAAAGCCTTCAGCAAATTGCGCCACTTGGTTTTCAAAATCAGAATATCATATTTCTAATAAAAAGGTCTCTGGAAACCAGGTCAATATTAGTTCTCTACTTTAATAAGACTTTTGAACCTAGGGTTGGCTGAGACAAGACATCTTGCAAGTTTGTCTTGCAAAACGTGACAAGAGTTTTTTGTAATACATACTGCATACATATTGGATCGGTCAGTGGTCGCGCGGTTTAAGGCGTCAGTACTTGAATGAGGTGACTATATCGCTGGGTGCATATATTCGTGGAGAGTATTGGCACCCTCTCTGCGGGTATGGTAGGGTGGAAGAATGTTGACTTGGGTCAATGTGAGAGATTGATACCGGTTGACATTTAATTAAGGAGGTTCTCCAGGTTTTCCTCATTCCTGTGCTGAATGGTGGTTAGGGCCTACCAACGTAAGTCGTTCCTGGGCGAAAATGCGGACTGCTTAATAATAATATGCCGCTCCTTCTCCCGCATAAGTCTTCGGCTTCTGGGTTAATCCTCGTGATTAGAATGAGGGGTAGAGGTATTATTATTATTATACTGGATAAAAAATGCGAAACAGAATCGGGAGTTTTTCAGTCAAGTGGCAGTGAATTTATAATTAGTTCAGTTCAGGAGAACTGGATCTAGACTTAACAAACTTTTATTTAAATACAAATATATATGCTGAATGTCCTAAATAAAGTATATACCTATAGTAGAAATTCAATATTTATTTTTCAGCTAACGTTCCCTTAGATTTATCTTTTCTTATATTTGCAAGATCTCTTGCTGAAACAATATTTCTTGTCTTGTTTGTCTCTTGTCTTAGAAGACTAAAACAAGACAAAGAAAAAGCAAGACGAGATTGCCAACAATATTTGGACTCAAGAAATCACTACCTTAATTTACGACATGGGCTTAAAATACACACCCTGTACAATGTTTAATTTCTACAATTTCATTATTTTGTATCCAGATGAAATTTCTGTTACCATTCTGTTACCGATGCCGTAATGCAAATCGAACGGCATTGATTTGAATGAATGGATTATTTACCAGCTTCACATAACGCAATTATGCTGTTAAGGTTTGGTGCCTGAATCCCTGGTGCATTGAAATGTCACAACGCTTAATCAAAATTTTGTCGAATATGAAGCCGCGCCGCGATGGGCCGTATTAATGAAATTACGGCCATCGCGCGACTCTGTCCTGGCGTGAAAATGTCATAATTAACATTTGCCGCCAAATGAAAATGAAATGTCTTATCGAATTGTCCCGTGGAAGAGTAGATATTATATTAAATATGTTTGATTTAACATTCATTATCGTAATCGTTCTAGTTGATGGGTTAAATTCAGAAATACAGAGTTATGAGAAACCAGTCCAAGGAGTTATTTGTATTACACTGAAAAAAAATTTTTTTTAAAGTACATTGTGCCTTATGGTGGCTTTTGGCTGCCAAATAATCTATATCTTTATACAGGGTGTATCTAAATACCAGCGAAAAAAATGTTAATAGGGGTCTCTGTTATCTCTTCAAGTTGTTTCGAAAAGTTAAGAACTTATGAGAAAAAGAGATAAATGTATTGCAATGCATTTTTAAAAAGATGAGCTGTTTAATGCGGGTGTATTTTGCCGAAAGATCTAGTGGCCTGTTCTTTGCAATGGAATCCATTTTTTTTTCTTAAAATGATCCTAAATTTAAGATTTACTAATTATAAAATAGGTTCGTTCTTCGTTAAATTATAGATTTACACGAATGAAAATTATTAATATTTTCGGCTATTCGGCTATAGCGTAAAATAATAATATTTATTATGACATTAAAACAACATTTGTGGTGGTCATTACCAAAATTATAGAGACAAAATTGTAGTATTATTTACTACAAATTGTATTAAAGTTGTGTGTGCAGGTAGACCGCCTGATTCAGCATGTGGCCAAAGTTCAGAAGCGGTATATGTCTGGTATGCCGCTAATGGATGACTTTGACAGATTGCTATAAGTCTTTCTTTCCTTATAAAAATAATTAAATACTACTAAGTGAGCAGGATTTAATTATTTATATAAGGTGGGTAGAGTAGCAACTACTCTAGAAAGGTATATAGTATAATATGAATTCGGAAACTAATTTTATACTTCAGTTTTGAGCGATTTGTTTAATATGTTGCATATCTCGACAAAAATAGAGTTCATTATTATTACATACCAAATACGTATGTTCTTAGTTTTCAAATATTTCCTTTTCTGTGACATTCACAACAATTGAAGGTAATAAATCAATAATACTATGTGGTATAGAGTGGCAAAGTTCACATTCGTGCCAATGAAAAGCAGCTCCTTCGCATAGAAATCAATAGCTTTGGAATTTAATGGTATATTCACATCTGTTCATAGTTTTTTAAATTAAGACGTTTCTTTAAAATTGTTGGAGAAAAGTTTTTTTAAAAGATGTTAGGAGCCTGCCTACATATTGATTGGTAGTAAATAAAATTAGTAATATTTGAGAAAAATTAGCTCGAGTCTGTATAGTAACCGCTTATGCAGGGTGTCCCAGAATTAGTGTGCAATACTTTAACAGTAGATTGTACAATCAAAAATAAGATTTTTTTTCTGTAAATGGCGGTCGATAATGCTTTGATGTTTAAATTTGAAAATATTGACGTGATAAAATTGAGAATACATTTTACCCGTGAGCCCCCCTGCATGAAACGTCATTGACTAAAATTTTTAAACAGTTTTTATGTAGTTTGTTAAAACATTTAACGAGTGTCCTACATTCCAAAATTCATAATTAAGCTTTAACTCGTTTTGGAAATATTTTGAAAAACGTGAACTCTTGAGGCCCTTTTCAGGGGGCATAGTCCCTTTAAGAAGCATATTTCGATCCCTATTTATAGAAAAAAAAACTTATTTTTGATGATAGAATCTACTGCTAAAGTATTGCACACTAATTATGAGACACCCTGTACAATAATTGTAGACTTGTGTAATACAAGTTGTTGTTATTACTCCAAACACAATTTGTAATATTATTTCACATACTACCATACTTACAATTTGGTAGTAATAATCTCAAAACAATATTTTACTACAACAGAAATCCAGATACTATATAGATTGTTGTAAAATTCACTAAAAGTTGTGCGCATTTATTGACACAAACAGTTTGTCAGCATTTTCTAACTCCCACTACAACGTTTTATGAAAATGTTTGTTAAATATTGAAATTTAGTTATTACATATAAATGCATGCAACTAGAGAAAATAATTCTCACTTTTCTTGTACTTCTTTAAAAGAAGAGAAGAGAATATATTATTTTCGTTTCGTGTTGCAAACTGCCAGTATTTCCAACTGATGAAATCAGCATTGCTAACACATCATAGCAAAACAGGAGCAAAACACCTTGGGGAAGTTTTCATTACATTTCAAGCCGTTTCTTTTCTGGAAAACTTTATTTCATAAAAGGAGAGTCGTGTGGAAACTCGCGAAACCCCTCTTATAAAATCTCATGTTTGTATGACACAATTTTCTAATACAAAGGTCTAGCCGAAACTATCGAACTTTCTTGGGAAAGCAAACCGCTAAGCCTTATGTGGAGGCTTTTCTTTGTGTAACGACGAAATGAAAATTCGCCTACATAAATGGGTAAAATGTATAAAGAGTGAATTTCGTCCCGAGAAGAATTCCGCTTCCTCAAAGGAAATACAATATACGCAAGGAGTGCGCCTCGCTTAGGCGGTTGAGGCAGGAATAAAATTTAGAGTTTCTTAAAGCGCCAGAATTTTCTCATTACAAGGAATTCACATGCCAACGTAATTTCAACACGAGCTTTGCTGAACAAACGAATAACAAAGCAATCTAAAAGGGTGCACCTTGTTTTTCAACAGGGAAATTCATTGGAAAAACTTCCAAGGTTCCTGCGAAAGAAAATTCCATTTTGATATCAGCGTCTTCTACAATTTGCTTTGAAAAAATTTTACTCAAGTTTCACTATATCAATTAGCTTTTACAAAATTAAGGTCGCCGTATTCTCGCCGTAAAATGACCAAATTTGTGGTGTTTTTTTAACACGTAGAGCAACAGTAACATCAAAAATAAAATTATTGATGTTTTGTTTATACACTTTTACTATTTAAATTCTCCTCAAATAATATAATAATTTTTAAAATGCCACACATTATTTCACTATTCTAACCCCACATTTTAACAATTATTTTCACATACTTATAAATAAAAGTAAACAATAATACATGCAGAACTATGTATGTTTATGTTATAACAATGTTTACATCTATAGTTGAATTTAAAAAAACACGTATTTTGAAAGATTCCACTATATATTGATTTTACTTCGGTACCTTTGAATATTCGCAGGTGGCATAAGATAACATTCTTGTTATTTGCTAAACTCTATATTATTCAATTCTTAAATGGCTAAAATTACTTGTATTTGTAGAAAACACTATTTTAAGAATACGGCGCCCGTATTAAATATACATACGTTTGTTTTATCATAAAACTTTTTAAATGGGTGTTGTAAATATCACAGTGATTTAGTAGTATCATCATCAAATGGACTGAAGAATTATTAAGCATATTCATACAATTAGACAAACGATCAATTTGTGCTCTTTGATGAAATTTCAAGTAAGCTATTCTGAAATTTAAATCGAATAAAATTCCTAAAGTGTGAACTGTATACTTTCTAGAAATCTGGGCATGGTTATGTGAATTCGCAAATTGTATACATTATCTTACACGAGAATGATTTTGCACTTAAAAACATTTATATTCAAATTATTAACTGAACACTTGTTAAGAGTTTGCCCAGTTCATTTCTTAATAATTGACAGCTAGGTAAACCAGATATTTCAGTAAATAATTTAGAATCTTCCGCATAAAACAATGTACTACAAGTAAGAAGGTAACGAAAACCATTTATAATTATAATAATAATTAATAATAGCCCCAAATATGATCCTTGGGGTACTCAGGAGCATTCATGAAATTCTTAGATGTATAACCATTGTATTAAACGTATCATATTTTGCTAGTCAAATACACAACTGTATATTTGACCTTTCCTACCTAATATTTATGTTGTTATTTAAGTAAAACATGCTAAATTTGTTACTGTGAAGCCATTCTTCATAAAGCCATGTAGCTAAGTGAAATTTAATTTTTTTAAAGAGCCAATACCAAACGATGACGCCTCAAAAACTTTAGCAAAATTTTTAACGCAATGCCACGATAATTTGGAAAAGTATTTAGTACCATATTAATAATAATAATTCATAATAATAAATTAAAAATATATACAGAGTGTCCCAAAATTAATGCAACATAGAGCAATAGTAGACTCCCGACGGCAAAATAATGCGATGCAGCCAAATTTATCTTACTCAAAATTTTATTTTCAATATTTGTAAAAAACCCAAATATCCGCATACATTTTAGAGATCGGGGTTTTTGGGGGCGATTAATTCAAATTTGTTTCTAATTTTGACACTGTGATGAGCGTCTTTTATGGCACATCATGCTTCTTTCAACTGGCAGAGTTTTTTTGCGGCTTAGTACATCTGACTATTAAAACAATCGATTCTCATACCTTTTTTATCTTAAAAAGGTTATTGTTGAAGTCATTAGAAGTAACCGTTTTCGAAATAATCCTATTTGAAGTATTCAGTGCACCGAGAAAAAACTGCTTTGGTTTCACGTAAACTTCCTTTTCCATTGGGACAGCAAAATGTTACATCAAAGAGTTATTCAAAATGGTAAATTATAACGAAGTGTAAAATTTCAAGAACATAGAGATCACTTTCATTTGAATAAAATGGTAAATATAATTGTATAAGTGAAATACAAATATTGTGAAAATAGTAGAAGTGTAAATTGTCCCTAAAAGAGAACCCTGCGGAAGTCTTGTTGTGGCATTTTACGTATGATATATTACTGTTCCACTATTATACAGCACTGTTTGCATTTTTTGCTTAAGTAATTCCATAAGAGTTGTATTGCATCGATTGAAAATTCAATAAAATGAAGTTTATCATTTAGTGTCAAATGCTTTTAAAAAATCACTGGTCTACACTGTCTTGATTATACATAGATGCATACAACTAACATATGCTATATCTTTGAAACTGCATTATAAATTTAATTATAACGCAGTAGAAAAATGACGTAGAAGATTTGCTCAGACTTGCCATCGCTGTATGACGACGCACCTGATCACGCTGCCTCTGTTGTTACTAAAGCTATTATTAAATGTGCCTTCAAGAAATTAGTGTCCGTCCCTAGAGACAACACAGCAACTACTATTTGTCCTTTAATATTTTATCTCGGATACGTTCCCCTTTTACTCAAATTACTGCGTATTATTAAAAGAATTGTATAATTTATAATCCTTATTATTGTATATGAACCTGAATTACAATATTAGTCAAGATGGCGAGACTAATAATAACGAATTATTTTTAAAAGGTATACCTAATTCAAATTATGGAGATATCATTAAAGACCTTTCCGCATTCTTTTACGTTTTAAAACATCAAACATTCATTAGTAAATATGTTCAGAAAGTCGGGAATATAAAAAAATATGAATAATTCTTCTACCTTTGGGAATTTGGGATATTATAGATGAGGACAAATAATGACGATTACTGAAAAATAATGTAGTAAAATATTTTTAGTTTCAGGAGTTTGCAAGAATTTATCAAGTAAAATTTTTTATTTATAAATATGTTTGGTATTTGTAGCAGTATTTTGTTATCAGGTGTGGTCCTATTCGAGTTTATTTTCACGCTATTATAAGAGTATGGCGCATAATTTCTTAAATGAAGAACCTATGGATATGATACTGGCATACGAGGAATCACATCAAAATTCAGTGGTTGCAGCTCATCTTTACGTCTAAAGGTCTCTCCAACGATATCATTCGAAACGTGAAGCCCTTTTACGTGTGGTTCAGTGGGGTAATGAAACTGGCAATATGCGGCCGAGGCCTGGGCAAGATGGGGGAGCCATTAGACTTAAGCAAATTGAGAATCTCGAGGAAGAGGTTTTTAATGCCCTCAAGGAGCAGCCTGGTATAAGCACTAGAATAGTTGCAGCGCAATTTGGGATATCACAATCCACTGTATGGTGAACGTTAAGCAGGTACAAGCCTTATGGTAGTTACGGATGGGCAATTTTTGCATGTAATGGTATTCACAATATGCATTATTGGACATTGGAAAACCCGCATGCCCCTCGACAAACACACTTTCATCAACGATCATTAGCAAATGTATGGGCTGGAATTAATTGTTAACAGAGTACTTATTGGCCTTTTTACTCTGAAAAATCGGTGCTCTTTATTTATATTTTTTTATGTCTTTCCTGAATTAAGGATAGGCCGAGACTGTTTAATTGGATGGCCCCTCGATCGCCCGACCTAAATTCGCTTGACTTTTCTTTAAAAACTATTGTATGTTACCGAAGATAACACTAAACAAGGGTATCTAAATTGCATACATGCTGCCGCTGAGGCAGTCTGGTTTGGGCCGTGCATTTTCGGTTTTATGAAATGTCCGTTCTGTTATTTTTATTTGAAATAAATATTTATTTGAAGTAAACATTTTTTTCACTATTTGTCATTATTTGCAATCGACTATAATTTTCCAAGTTTATGCGTATAGGTTAAAAATCACTTGTATAACTCATACCTCTCTTAGGTTCTGATATCACAAACATTTTTAGTATTTATATAAGTTTAAGAATTTGTTACTTTAAATAAATCTATTACTGAAATTTAGTCGTTAAAAAGTAGGTAATACAAATTTTAATACCCTCTGGGTAAATAAATGCAATTTTGCAATTGTCAGCTTCATAAAAGATTACTGTTTAGAGACTTATGTCGGCACAATTACAAGATACTAAAATTTTCTGCAGAAGCATCATGCAGTAAACATTTCTACTTTACGATTATTGCAGCCATTTGTCATCATTATTCTTTACATTACAATTCTACAAGAAACCGGTCGAGACATGTAGCATCTTTGTGCAAAATCCACACATATATTAAAAATCTATTAATCTCTTTCGCCCAATTGCATCAACAGCTATAGAGATGAATTGGAGTGCAATTTCTCCAAACATCTTTCATTTTTCTACTTTACAGATTCACTATTTTAACATTTGAAATGTTTAAGGAGTCGATAATGTAACTATGTATAGTCTGTTTGGAAATGAAAGAGAGTAATAAAACCCCGAGATAAGAACCGGCAATGGGCGTGGTAATATTTCGTTTCAGGTAACACTAATGCTAACAGGTAATGGGTTTACATTAGTATATTTTACTGGATACATCATAGGGCAGGAGCCAGTGTATTGTGACAGATCAATCGAGTCTTAGAGCTGAATATACGTAGACGTGCTAATGCAGTAGAGTAAAATTCGACTTGTGTTTAGTGACTATTGTGCCAGTGGATATAAATATTGTTTGGGTAAAATGCCGAGCTTATCAGATTATGTACCTGCTAAATGCGTGAAAAGATGTGCGCATTCTCAGAATGAGAAGATTATTATATTAAATGTATTTAATGCATTGAAACACCAAAGTATTACCAACAGTGTTGACGACATCTTGGAAAAGTGTTCCAAAATGACAGGGATTGGAAAATCGACTATCTACAGACTTTTAAAGGAAACAAAAAAAGAACAAGATACCGTAAATCCCCAAAATCATCTACAGGGAGGTCAAAAGTCGGATTCTAAGTAGCCTCTAGTTTTGAAATGCTGTTTTCATATTGTTTACTTATAAGAGAAATGGACCGAGGAATTGAAGCGGCATAGACAAAGACGGATTGTCGAGGATTAAATTTTAGCTGCCTGCTACAATTTAGTACGGTTCGATCACACAAAGTTTTTTTAAAAGTACACCTCATCTATACCGATAGTACATAATATAAAAATATTGAATATAAGCACCAGTACTATATTTATTTACGATTTGCATACATTATAAGCTTTTATTACTCTCTTTCATTTCTAAACAGACTATAGATATGGAGTATAAAATTTCTAATACTAACAAATGTTCTATCGCATGTTTTAGTGTTGTTGTGTAGATTAGATCCTGCATTAAAAATTAGTGATCTAGACATTCATTCGGATTATAAAGGTGGTTATGTGGAGGAAAGTAGTCACAGACATCTACATTTCGGCTAGTTTCATGACTTATATTTTGTGTGTAGAAACAGCAAACAAACATATGGTTTCAAAATGTGGAAAATTTGTAACAATGGCTTGATAAATATTATTCCTTAACAAATTACTTTCAAATATGCTTTTTTAGTGATACAACGTCCAACTGATATGACAGATATGGTTTCAAGAAGGCAAATTTTACAATTTCTATTCATTTAAAAGTTGCAGCTTTTGTGTCAGTCTTAGCCATTGTATTTGACAGTAAAAATGACAACTTTTAGAGTATTTTTCAGATCGAGTCAGAAGAACTTTTTCATTGCTTCTATTCTTGATCCCTTTCCCTTCACACCAATCTTCAAGTTTTGCAACCTTGCACCGTGATGCATCTTGTTCGTGCATCTGTCTTATTTTTTCGGGAAGTAGGGAATCGATAAGAGCACCTAATAATTTAGAATGTTAATTTATGAAAACGTTTCTGATATTTTAAGATAAATCGAACTGCAAATAAAATCCGTTTGGATCGTCACAGATTTAATTTTGAATAATACACGTTCGATATGAACTTTGTTAATAAAACTTGAATTACTAAGTCACTCGACTAACGCCTCTTGATTTTAAGTTACAAGAGTTTCATTATAGTGTTCATACAGAGCTGGTATCATTAATAACTATAAAAAGTACATGTGGAATAATGTAAGTCGATATGATATTCGAAACTGTATCAAATCACAGTCACTATGTGACAGTTGTAGACACAATTATTTAATTTGTAACTTAGGTAGTATTACGTGAAATTTGCTTATGACTCTGGATGGCTTGCCGGAAGAAAACTTCTAGCAAGCTTCTTTTTAAAGCACCCATGTTCCCTAACAAGACTTAAGATCTGTACAAAAATACTTCTGGAAGAGCTTCCAGCAAAACAGCGGCCTGTATGCTCTATCGTTTAACATAATATTACATTTTAATGAATGCATAAAACATCCTCTTATCCTGCCCAGTACTGGACTAATCCTTATTCATTTCCCCTGTGTCCTTTGAACCGAAAACCATAAGTGTCTGCGAAAGTGGAAAATTATTCTGTTAGTCATCCTAAGAGGATTTCCATTTCCGCCAAGATACCACAACTTTCGCATGTTGTGCTTTTGAGGTTTTAGAGTAAATCTCTATTACGATGAAAATCTTTCTTTATAAAAGGGCCGGAGTGGCTTCGGCCTAACAGGTTCCGACGGCGAAGTTCTAGAGGATAGTTTCCCGCCTGTATTTACCGTTTTCTCGAAGATATAAAAATATCAACGGAGCTGATAAATCCCATTTGCGAGGAAACTACAAACATTACTTTCTTCAAAGGAAATATTACACAAAAATCATGTTTGTGCTTTTATTTTTGTTTGAAATATAAAAGCGAATGTGAAGCGAAAATATCGTGATGCATGTGACAGGAGAATTTCAGGGATATGCATATTTAGGAGTTTTGGTGAAAATCAATACATTAGACAGACATGAACACGACACCGTAACGTGAATAAGGTAGAATTAAAAACATAAAAACGTAAGACAAAATAGGCTTATACAAGGCGATTCAGTCATTACGCAATTAATTTTAGGCGAAGATAGAGTGTAATATAATATAATACAAATAATAATACGCTATTAAAAAAAATGAATGTAATATTTTCAAATATTTTTCAAAGCACTACAGATCTGAAATCAAGTGGTAGTTGTCGGCCATTGGTTCATTTAGAAGTTCTTATGTTTTTCTTGCTCACTTCACCCAATAATAATATACATTTTAAAAGGTGTAATGAGTGCAAAAATTATATTTTTAATTTATGCAATTAACAAATCTGAAAAATCTATAGCAAACAGCTAAAATCACTCGTCAGTAGCCTAACATATACCGGTTTCCTGCTTATTAGCTCTCATCAGTATGCCATAGGTGAGGTATCTAACGAATAACTCTAGCTGCTTTAAGTCTGTTTAAGCCCAACAGAAAGGACCATAAGTACACATAGTAGACAACCAACATGTAGTGGTCATTCACTACTTCAGGTTGAACTGAAAAACCACAGACACGAAGCATTCTACATAGCGCTATTAAATGCTATCGACCTTTATTGCATTTCGTGAGAACGATATTTTGTAAATACGGAATCAGTATTCCATAGGTATCTGACGACCAACTCTAATTATTCCACAATAGGTAATTCATGAAATAATTTTTTGTTACTAATATTATGCTACAGGATATTCCTAAATACATTTGTAAAAATGAATATTAATGTAGAATCAAATAAGCTAGTTTTTGCAAAGAGACTTATCACAGATTTTGAAAATGTTATTGATATCCTTAAATATTATATAGATATCTCTTTTCCATTAAAAAAAATAGGGTTCCAGGTGAAAAATTAAAAGAACTTTATAGGCAGCGCTACAGCATCTATGCACCAGCTGCCTCAGCCTTAAACAATGTTAGTATGTACCTTAGCTCTGATGTGGCAACACTATTTCGCTGCAACACTCGAACGCCTCAGAAAATTTGTTGGGCATCAGGAGCGCCGTGTTATCGGGAATTATAGATTGATTTGCTTCTTCTTTAAAAAATCAAGTTTTTTTATTTTCTGTTTTTATTAAGTCCAAACACGTTATGCGAAGCAAGTACTTATAAGCATATGGACATTTAAAAGTATTAAACTAATTATTTGAGCAAGTATTTCAAACAATATTTTTCTATAATACCAAACAAAGAAACCTAATTTTACCCTAATTACCCTAATTTTAGGTCTAAAGAAACCTTTTTAACCTAATGACATTTCATTGTTTCTTTTTTACATTAAGTGTGAATGTCTTCATAATTCTCCTGTTGGTCATAGTTCGACGAAGTCGTGGAAATAAAAGGGCAAGGGAACGTCTGATAAGAGCAATTTATACATCCAAATTATTTTTTTGGGGAAGATTACACAGATATTTTGCAGGAACAGTTACTGAACAGACATTTAAGTTAAATTTACTACGTCTACACGGTTGATTAAAGAAGAATTTATATCGGCCGGGTTTGTGCTGAATTTGTGAGAAATTTGTAAAATTCGTGTTAAAATGGAAAAGAAAACTTATGTTCTGTATTATAAATGCTATCAGTCCATAGCGGTTCGTCGAGATGGGCAGAGTGTTACTTAATATTTTTAAAAATGACAGTGTTTACTATAAAATTTAAAAAAACCTGAGGGTCTGAGGTACTTTCAGATATGTACTTGTTTTTAATTAAAGCTGATTTCGCACTACCTTTTGTTCAGGACAGGATGACTTCATTTTATAACTATAGGCCTAGTTAATAAGTACCTATATTTGACGTTACAGTTATTGAATAATTTCAGATAAAATTGAAATAAATAATTTCTAAAATAGATCAACTTTTGTTTTTCTTATAAGCGGAAATTCGGCCACGAGCAAGTGAGATATTTTTTTAACAATTTGACACATTTGTCTCAAAAAAGAACTGCAAAAAAATCATCCGCAAGTTTCCAATATATTCTTAAATTTACTGTAAATTTAAGTTGGTATGCGAGACATATGAGTGAGGGTTGCAAAGCTTAGCCCCTTAAAATATTATAACTCATTCATGATAGAAAGTATAGACAGAATATATTTTTATATAAAATCTGTAAAATGCTCTTCCAAATCGCAGATATACTTCAGAATGATAATAGAGGAAACATATGCAAAAAAAACAAAGCAAACATTTCCTGCATTGACAGATGTGTTCATATTTATTAAGGTATACAGATACTTCCCTAAGGATAAAGACCATTTAATAATAAAGTAGTGCATATTTAATGCCTTATACAAAAATATTTGACATTACAAAAACTAGACTTAATTTGTACTTATCAATTTTCAAAAATAAAATACCTATTATGTATTATTACATTCACCATCAAATGGCAATCTTCTTAAATAACTTTGCTTTGAAGTAAAAGTCTACGTGGCAATGCTGCAAACGCTATTTGTTTGGAAGTTGGCCGGTTGTCAAATATCGTTGTTTATTATTTCTAGCGTGTTTTCTTCTCTTCGAAGTGATGGATACCTTTGTTATATTGTTCAGTCTTATGTTTTGTTTATTTATTACAATTCGCTGTAGAACGAGAAAATGTATGTAATTTGTGGAAAAGTGGTAGCCTAAGCTTAGTTTTGGTAGTCATAGATGTAGATCTATGTATGACCATGAATTAAAAATGCCTAAAATTCTTTTGCAAACCATACAAAGTGCTTTTAATAAATAATTAAATAATCATTACTATCTACTTTGTTATTTGAAAAGAATACACCTCTAGAATAGGAAACAAGAACAAAAATGTATTTATCCACCACCACTTTTTCAGCAACTGCTATCTTGTTGGACAGTGAATCTTCAATACAAATTTCAGCGACCGTAGGTGATTTCCAACCAGCATGATGTTTCACAGTGATCATATCACCTCCAGTATTGGCCAGTAATGTTTCTGAATAACGCCTCATTCCATATCCGGTGAAACTTTCTGAATCAGGGAGACACTTTTGAAAACGTTTTCGAAATTGTGTTGATGCCTACATGTCGTACATTTTCCAGACACATTTCGCAAAAAAAAATCGCACCGGCATTTTTAGGTCGCAAAATGATATATTTTCGACACATTTCTACAGCATTGACTGAAAAAGTTTATTCCATGATCATGAAACTTGAACTATATGTTTTTGTATCAAGAATAGGTACGTATAAGTAACTGCCCTTGTCTTGGAGATGGGTGATATCCAAAAAATTTAATTCATTGCATCGAAGAGTTCAAAATTAACAGAATTGACGATCAATAAATTCAAATATTAGAATCGTATATTTTTTACCTTAACTTGTAAATATTCCTCATCTGGTGCTTTTTTCAAAAATTCTTCAATTTGGCTTCTCTCCTTATCTTTGCCTTCAATGGTTTTTAATTTCTTGATTATATATTCAAGTATGAAGTAAATTTAGGATACTTCGAAATATCAATACCATTGTGTACTTTCAACATTGATTTTAGCATGGAATCATGGAATATTTTGTCCACATCGAGAAAGCAGTAATCAGTTTCTCCACATTGAAAAAGGAGGATAGTAGTACCTCTTTTGTAATTGCTCCTTCTACTATGCCCCCTTTTTTCGCCAATTATCGAATCCTACCAATTTCTTCTTGTACACACTTTTACTTTTAGCTGATAACAGACGTTGCTTCTTGGGTTTCTTACTGGATTGCAGCCGGAATGAAAAAATTCTCAGCATTCGCACTCATTTTTTGTGTAGATTTTGCAAATTTTTTCACTCTTGTTGACAAATAAACAAACGCATGTCATAGAAACAATTCCAAGACTTTCTAGTATTCAGCTGACAATCAATATTAAAATAAATTTGTCAAATATAAAGTTTTTCAAAACCATCATTTTTCACCAGTTCAGTTTCACCAGATATTACAATGTGAAGTAAATTTATTTTCGGTTAGAATTTGTAGTTTTTTTTTAATATTAATTAATTAATTATTTCTTTAGTAATAAGTTTATTGGCATGTAACTAATAATCTATTTCTTGCATTAAGACAAATATATCAACATTTGTTTCCCATTATCTTTTATTATCTTCTACTTGACCAATCTATACTTGAAGAATTTGCAGCAATTTCAACCATGTATACATATTAATTTGTTTAATAGGAAGGTAATCAGTTTATTTACATAAAAGGCAATTTATTTAGATATATTAATATTTCATTAAATTTTGGAATCAAACCCTAATGCGATTTCCTATAGGTTACTATTTATAACTTCTTAAAAATAAGATTTTAAATTAAGTTTGTATGCCAATAGTTATTTTAAGACTACATTCATTATAACTATTTCTTATTGCTTGTACATAAAATTCTTTGTTTAAATTTATTATTTCTTTTCATTCTTTAGCTATTCGAATTAATAATAATAATATCTCTACCCCTTATTCTAATAACGAGGATTACCCAGAAATCGAAGACATGTGCGGGAGAAAGCCTTAACAATAATTAAGCATACCGCATTTGCGCCCAGGAACGACTTACGTTGGTAGGCCTTAACCACCATTCAGTGCAGGAATGAGGAAAACCTGGAAAACCTCATTAATTAGAGGTTTGATCAAACGTCGACCGTGATCAATCTCTCACGTTCTTCCACACTACCATACTGGAAGAGAGGGTACCAATCCTTTCCACAAATATAGCTGATATACGGTCTATAGGCCGCGGAATTCGATTCCACAGCGGTCTGGACACATCCATTCATGTACTCCCGCCATAAACCGCTCGACCATTGACCGACCATAATCTCCATAATCTGTACGCAATTTCTTCAAAAAGTTGCTGTATATTCCACAACTTTACTAAATATTAATTTATATTTCCAACAAAATCTGTTACTACACTGGTATTTTTTAGGGAGAGTTACCCTCCACTGCGAAACCAGTCTAAAAGTAAGTAATACTAATAAAAATTAGTAAATATCTAAAATCATTATCTAAAAACTGTATTTAAACATTAGTAAGACAATTATCGATCAACCCAACTGTGATATATACATTGTCCTGGATCATCTGCTTTTGTTTGTTGATAAAAACCTCATATATTCAGATACCCCCTTGACATCGACATCATACAGACAGGGGTTGATAAAACGTCGCCGAAGCCCAGTCAAAACAATTCCGATTCATATCAAGGCCTAACCCCTAAACCTCAGCCGAGATTTCCACCCTGCTGAAGACTGAAGATTTTAAAATCTCGTTCGACATCATCGTGATGTATGGACATAATTTAAAAGCTGAATATATTTGTCAGATTCGTTATTTATGTTATCCGGGTTGAATTATCGTACAGCTAATGTGCACCCTGAAATATAGCTTTGTTTAAGTAGGTCTCTATGACGAATGTTCCCCTCAATAGTTTTGTGAAATTACTACGGTATTGAATCCTATCGGTAAAATAGATGCAATCTGTTGTAGAATTTAAGGACATACAAACAAATATATCATGTACGCGTGGAACAAATACCGTAAATTTTAAATTTATTTTGCTTTAGATGAATTCGGTGTTACAATATAGACACTGTGTTTTCAAAACTGTAAAGAAAACAAAATTAGAGTCAGAATCAATATTGATTTACATTCGAAGCGGAAAGACAGACAGCTTTTTAAAATTGTATTTTTCAGGATACTTATCTTTTGTGCTTTTCGAGATATTACATGTTACTGTTAATATGCAACATCATAGCATATCACATAGTTTACGAAACATATGTTTTTAAATATTTTAAATGAAATATATGAGCAGAAAATAAAGAAATTTATAACAACGGTTCAATATGACCCCTCTTTTATAATATAATCTTGATATATCTTTACTAAATTTTGCATATACTTATATACAGGGTAACTGGGGGGAGACCTCCAATATTCGAAATGGGTCTTCAGCGTACAAAAGTGAACAAAAAAGCCTAATAAACATATGGTTACTAAGATAGAAATGAAAATATTTTTACCCGAGTTAATTATTGTAATGCATCAGTAGAGAAAAATATTTGTTTTGTAGGCATTATAAATTACAACATTGCTTAAAGATCTAATAAACCGAAATTAATGAATTAAATTTTCAAATACACCACCGTCCGCCTCGATGCATGCATCAGCTCGTTTGTGGATTGCACGGTATGAAGTGCACGGTAATTTTCTCTTATAAGTGCTGCACAACTGACAATCCTATCAAATATCGCCTCTCTTGTGTTCACTTTTGTTGCATAAACTAATGATTTAAATCATTCCCAAAGGCAGTAATCAAGGGGATTAAAATTTGGTGGCCAATTCTGGAAACCACCTCGGCCAAGCCACCGTTGTGGAAAGCGATTGTTAAGATGATTGATCACAACACGACTAAAATGAGCAGAGAGACCATCATCCTGAAAGTATAGTATATTTTGCCTAATATCCAATGCAACATCGTCCAGTAGATCTGTCAAATTATTTTCTAAAAATTCCACATATCTAGCTCCAGTAAGAGAACTATCTAGCACAACTGGGCCAAGTAATTGATTATTAATCATACCACATCACACGTTAATGTTGAACCGATGCTGAAAGTTACTTTTTACCGTGGCGTGCGGATTTTTATCTGATTAATGATGTTCATTGTGTGAACAAAATGTATTTGTAAATTGTTTGGTTTGCTTTTATCCAATTGCAAATATGCAACCGCAAAACATTATCACCGTCCTGAAGAATCTGGACGTGCTGAATATGGAAAGGTTTTAAACCATTTTTGTGAATCACTTCCCATGCCGTAGTTTGATTAATATGGAGACGGGTTACAATGCGCCTTGACTTATACTCGGGCTACGTTGTACCATATTTAGAATTTGTTCTTCCACTGCCACACCAGAACTAGCTTGTCTCTCAGATGTAATTTTCATACTGCTAAACATTCCAGTTTTACGTGCATTGTTGAAGACTGCCTGGAATACATTACTATAATGCATCTCGAAAATGCAATATTCTATTGTTTTTGTGCTTTAAAAAATATTTAGTACAAATTTCATTTCTGCACCTTTCTGACATATTGTTTAATTTAGAATTTCAGCTAGACTAAAAAGCAAAATACAATTAAATTTTAAATCGTTGAATTAAATTTAGTTTTGTTTACTTAGAAATATCTAATATCTATACTCAAGTAGATAGTAATTTGAAATTACATTATAAATGTTAATAATACAAGTAGTAATCATTCTGATTACATCATGTTTTGAGAATGAAATCCAAAGAACTTGAAACATAAACAACAGTAATGCACATGTTATACTGATATACTATACTAATGATATACTATAAGACAAAAACAATGATCGAGTATAAATCTTTTAATATTGATTTTAAATTGGGTATTATTTAGCATCTTTATATGCTCAGGAAGCTTATTATATAGTTTTAGATTTAGTGAATTACGTTGAGATTTTTGCAACCCAAATTTAGGCGTTCGGAATAGAGCCTTTTACTGAATAATTGTGAAAATCCGCATTAGTTAAGTGTTATATTTCTTATGTATTTCAAGAAGAAGAAAATGTGAAAAACTATGGTAGATACATAATTTTTAACATTTTAAACAGACGTTAATAATGCTGAAAAGGTCCGTCTTTACAGTCTATGCGCATTGCCATTGAAAAATATTCTCACAGAACTACTACATAATTTAAAAATGACTTACTTACGTTACATCATCTAGAGACTTCTTGAGTTTTCTTATTAAATATACCTGTCTTTATTTTTTTACAAACACCTTCAATGTGATGTATCCATCTAAGGAACTATCAATAGTGACCCTCCAATAGTTTTACATACATATCATAAGAAATGCTACTAGAGAATACAATGTTTTGCGTCTTATATTTATTACTTAAGGTTATTTGATGTAAACCATGGTTAGGTTTGAACCAGACCATTTTTGGCTTCAAAATGATATCTCTATGTTTATGAGAACATATCAATGTTATATTATCTACGAATAAGATACATCCATTTGGATATATGTGACGGTATAAGTCATTAATATAAGTAACAAATAATAGTGTCCCCAGTACAGACCCCTGAGATATTCCACGCCGAATAGATGTGTAGCTTGATAAACTACTCCCATGTAACATATTGCATTCTTTTTATATATTTTTAGGTATTAATAATATTGTGTGAAACTAACTACTCAGTGGACAAAAGCCCCAACCTGCGTTGAATTACATCCACAATATCTACCAATATATTCCTTAGTATTAGCTTTTGTAACATGTTTTTACTGTTTTAGAAAGGTATTTTAAGATTTGATTTATATTAGCTTAAAATAGTAGGAGATTTGATTTATATTAGCTTAAAATACCTTTCTAAAACAGTAAAAAAATATTGCATTCTATTGGTCAAGTATGAACTAATTAATTCTGGAGGAATGCCACATATGCCATAAAAATATAGTTTATCTAAGAGAATTTTATGAAAGATACAATCAAATGCTTTTCTTAAGTCACACAACATTGCAACCGTAGACATACCACGTTCAAACCCATCGATTACACTATAAAAATATATTATATAATTGCACCATTGTATTGTAAAAATTTTTCTATGACAAAGTCGTATGTATGTTATTTGATATCTAGGTAGGTATGTTTAAAAAAAACAAAATCTAAATAAAAATTAATATAATTAAATTTCCTAAAGAAAGAAAAAGACATACCTGATCTAATGAAGTTAATAAATGATTTTCAAAACTCGCACTCCCTTTTAAAAATATACCAACACGTAGTCAGGCACAATAGATGAGATCTGACATATTTCTGCATTTTACGGATGCAGGATTATTTGATGAAATACCTTTGCAACGAAGTAAAAGAACTGCAAGAACCAAAAATAAAGGATATGTGGATACAATATTGTGGGAATAATTCAACGTTGATGTGGGCATTAGTCCCTAGTGTACTTGGTTTCACATAATATTATTATTACTAATAAAATCTTCATATTTCGCTGTCCATGAATATCAAATATTAATCTTTTAAAAGGATACGTCCGACAAATGATTGTTGCATGCAACAATGGAAAATATATTTTCATCACCATTATGATAGTCATTTCAATAATCACATCGTTAGAAATAATGTTCTTACCTGTTTATAAAATCGATGCGCCGTACTTACCACAACAAAAATAGTTTTCATTTTGTTTGTTAATATATTCAGTTCCATTTTATTTTTACTACACAAATTACAAAGTGTATTTTACATATGTAAATCCACGTTACAAGTCTAGGTAAATCAATACCCAGTCGTCGAGCAAGCGATGTGAGAAAATAAATTTAAATAAGATAGGATAAGTAACACACACATGATTTACATTTTATTTTAATTTCATCCAATGACAAGGAAACTAAATTATAGAAAAATAAATAGAAAGCAAAAAAAAATTAAAAAACGACGTAAAGTCAAAAATATTTTTCTTACAAGACTTATCATCTTATCAATTGTTTTGCACTTATTTTTTAATTCTATTTGTTAAATAAGAATTTCTTTATACATAAACAAACGCCTTAATGAAAATATAAGTTTATTATTAAGATCCTTAAGTACCTGAAGCATTTCTTAGGACCAATAACTTAACAGCTTATTCTAACACCTATATTTTATATAATTATTATTATTCTTATAAAATCGTGCCAAATCTGTGTTAATGTTGTAAAGAACTAAATTAATGATATTATTAGGTAGATAAATTTTCGTTAGCAATTGTCAATCATTAACATACCTAGTATACTTCCTATATATACCTATAGAATACCTATAAATATTATTAATATATAGTACTTAATATTACATAATTTTTGCCGCATAAGTAATACAGACAATTCAGGATATCCGGAAGATGAGTGCCTTCTTTTTTTCTCTAACCAACGTTAATAGAATTATGGCAACAGATCTTGAATATTAGACAACGTCGTTCACATACCATGTTATGACTTAAATGAGTCCGGGAAATAACTCATTAGAGTACAGTATGAAATAAAAATTTTAAGGACTTTCTGAGAAACTTCAATTGTTAATAATACTGATACAAAAAGCAAATTACCTTACAGGAATTTTTACTTAAGCTTGTACAATTTTACAATTTATTTCAGTTGCATTTCCAATTTTGAAATTTATTTGTAGAAAACCTATTCGATTTAGACATTTTTCATAAAAAAATTTTTGTTGCATTTGCATAACATGAAGTTCAAAATTATTTCAGTAGCTAAGTAACTTCTTCCTTGTGATGGACCTTGGTGGTTAATACCAGACTTCGAATCATTACCCACTGCCCCAGTAAAGCGCGCTCTGCCCCCATTTTCATAACCAAGTGATTTATTTGGATCTCAGAAATTAATTAAATCCCGATAGCATGGTTTTACGACTGCTATAACCGTGATATCGGACCAGATACCTCTTATATAATTAAGATTGATCTTCCCTGCGAAGCCAAATAACCTATTAATTATTTCCAGTATTACGGCGTTAATGACCTCGGCGAATTTGCTGCCCATTTGTAATTTTCATATCGGCATGATGTGTGGAGGGCCCGGATGAAGTTCGGTCTGGATCAGATTTGGTGCACTAATCGAGAATGTGTCGGTTAGAGCAGATAATTAAATAACTGTATATCAAATAGATCTATTGTTAAACTAATAGGAAATGGAATGGTACTTGATTGTATAATTGTTAAACTCTATTTAGAACATAAACCGCAAAAATCATTCTGTATAATATAAATGATCTTTCACAATGAATACGATATTACAGAAATTATAAAACAAACCGAAGGTGAGTTTTGTAAACAGACGAGTGCTATAATATTATTTTATTTCATACTGTAATGTAATGAGTTATTTCCCGGACTCATTTAAGTCCGGGAAATAACTCATGCAACATCAGTCGGTATCGCTGTCATGTCATAATTCAATTCCTGTGTTTACGTTGTAATTTTGTGTTCTTCTTCAGTTTTTAGTGCCTTTTTAAACGTTTTATATTTATTAAATAGACATTTGTGTTGGGTGCAGATACTTTCCCACAATATAGTTCGCCGGTTTGGTTTTCTAGGTTATGGGACAATACTGCTGCGGTTACATTAAAATTTGTCTATTATCTATTTCTTTCGTTCGATTTTGTTATAATAAATAGGCATTTTATCTAATTGTACCTTCGGGAAGTGTCTTTTATCGGTAGTGAGTGGCTGTAATGAGCGAATATGTGGTTTTACCAGTTTATAACGAAATTATGAAACGAATGCAAAATACTGGAGCTAACTGGATTAACTGTATCCTATCTATCAGGTATTATTACTAATAAGAATGTTAATTTTTGTCGTTTCTACATTTAGAAACGCTACAAAAAGACGACCGCATGGTAGTTGACATTGTTGACAGATGTAAGCTTTATCTATGAATCTAAGCCATCTCAGTCGATTCTTATCATAGGCGCCGACTTTCCGTAGGAAAAAAGGGTTTTGCCCCATTTTTTAAATATCGAGCTAAAATTCTGGAATATTTATTTTATTGTCTTTTAGGCCTCCCTGAGCACGTGGTTAAATTTTTTGTACTTAGTCATAGTTAACCCTGTAGACATATGTCGTAAAATTTAAAGGAAGCCGAATATTATATTTGTGATGGGCTTGTACATAAAGCAGAATAATTGTATAACGTTTTTATAACACATTATAATGACATGCTTTATTCGAATTGTATAGTTTGTTGTATCAATGCTGTAAGCTCATTGCTAAAACATAAAACACATACAAATGTGCCTATTTGCCTATTTGACGCTATTAACTGTTGTGTTGATGCCAATAAGATGTTTAATCTGCTATAAAATATTTTGTATATATATATATATATATATATATATATATATATATATTAGTAAGCAAAAAGGTAATTACGACTGGTTAGTTCACACAAAAATTGAGGAAAAACTGTTTAGGGTTGCAGTAGAAAACATTGGAGAAAGGCCAAAAGGCCTCTTCGTTAAATCATCGAGCTTACGGAAATATTTATTTCCTTTGCCAAGATAGTCTACAATAAATTTATAATATTAACATACAAAACAGTTAATGATAAAAATACTTACTAACATGAGATTGAATTGAAAATAGGCTTCATAACACACAATAGAGCCAATGGAAACATTGATAATTCTTAAAAAAAATTGAGATATTTAAAAATATTTAAAATCGAAATGCATGTGTACAATAGATAAAAAAACAAGCACAAAAAACAATTTTAACCGGTGGCCTACGAATAATTTGAATTGAAAGAAGTGACAGATTTATAGCTAGGGGAAAGAGAATACCAACTATGCTACCAACCTTGAAACTGGCGGTAAATTTGAACCTCGTAAACTGTTTTCCTCAAATTTTAATGAATGTGTAAGTTTCTAATATCAGATCTCTTATTTAAACTTTTTCTTTTTCACAATTAATATGTACCATTTCTAAAAAAATTCTTTTCAATAAATTTTCCTCATTGTCCAAAACAGTGACACTATCATAATTTATCCGATGCTCTGATTCAACCACATGCTCAGACAACCCGCATGATTTCTTGTTAAGTCTACGGTCACTCTTATGTGACGTAATACACCCTTTTAAGGACCTTTGATGTTTGACCTATAGGAATTTTATTAAAATTATGGTACGGAATTTTATAAACAACGTTAGACATTTCAAAAAGTGTAACAGGAAAACAAATTTTGGAAAATAATTCCGAGCCAGTTTTAATATTTCTGTTAGTCAAATTTAAGACATAAATTAATTTTGGAGTTAATAAATACAAATAATGTAAAGATTTATAGACAATTGGAGGATTCTCAACATTAGATATAACATTATTGTTATTACTATTTGCGGAAGGAGCAAACACTGGGATCAGACCTATATTCAATCCAGTACCAAAAATTAATTTAATAAGAATTCTTTCCGGGTAAGAATTATTTAGCAAAACAACCTTCAACTCCCTTAACGAGTCTTTAAATAATTGCACACTTTATGCTTGAGTGCCAATACCAGATTTATTTTCATTATATATATACATATAATTACCTTACCGCCTCACTGGTTAGGGCAATAGACTTAGCCGACTGCATAATTGTCCCCGGTCAAAGGTATATTGTGATCTGGGGTAATATTATTGAAGCCGATTAGAGGAGTAGTTAATATTGATCACGCCCTCTAGCGCATGCAAGTCAATTGATTAATTTTGGAGTGGCGAGTAATAACTGAGACGGATTTTGTCTTATTATACACCCCGATGAAATGCATTGTGTGTTTTACAGTTTTACATAATGGGAAGTTATATTTTCATTATGGATTAAAATGCAGATTAGATGCGATGAACCTGTTCATTTAGTCTAATGAACTGGATACGTCAATTCATCAAGGAAACGAGTTCATTTACGGTATAATCATAGATGTGTATCGAATTATAACCGCCAAAAGTGAAACTGATATGTCAAGGAAACGTTTCCATTGCAGAAATACAGTTTATTGATGTTGAAGTATTGTTTCAAATACAGCTTAAAGTAATTTTAACTGGCAATTTTCGAAACACTTCTTATAAAACAGCTTAAGTCACAAAAACAGAAGTGAGAATGTTTATATAGCCACTATACAACCAAAATTAACACTAGTCATCGTTGAGACTTTGTAAGGTCTGTTAGAAACAATTAAAAAATGGTTATATAATAACAACAAATTAACTAAGTAACAATTTTGTAAGTGAATTTTTCTTTTGCCGCGTGTTAAGTGAATATTTACAATATTACCATAATCAAAAATTAAGATTTTTTGAAATTTCATGGTTTTTGACGTTAAAACTAGGGCCGAAAGCATTAAAATTATCAATAACTTTTTATATTTGTCTTCGTTTTGACTTCGTTTAATATTAGGAAATCGGCAAAATTTGTGATATTTTTAAGCCACAATGATTTCCAGCAATGTGCCAAAATTGTAGTCGCTTATAAAATAGGTCATTTGTTTGTAAAAACCATTAGCGTTAAATGACAAGTAATCTAATCTATAAAATATTGTAAATTATGATTCTACAAAGAATTTATCTTAACAAGGACGTATCATAATAAGTATAAATAAATATTGAAAGTATTTCAAATCAAGGATTTTTCATATTTCCAAAATAATTCAAGGAAACGAGTGATATAAATTAGGAATTCTTTCAATTTTATGATAAAGGACATAGTGTTTTTGTTTTGATCACAGTTCTTTACTTTTCTTCAAAATGCGCCACTTCTTTTGATTTTCTAGACTTCTACCGTTCGTTTTGACACAAACAAAATAAGGTCCCACCAGTTTGCTGTTACAAATTTGTTTTATAGAATGGTTTACCAATATAATTTTCCATCGAAATAAATGTTTTTCTATTGTAATTGTTATATTACTGATAATATTACATAATAACTATGCTGCAGTGTATAATACAGCTATGCTTTACGCATATTATATTAGATGCATTTGAGGCAGGCGTGCAGATGGATACCGTTTATAGGGATTTTAAAAAAGCATTCGGCACTGTTGATCATGATAAGAAAAATTTATGAGTATGGTGTGGCCGATGTGCTAATAAAGATATTAATGTCTTATCTCCAAGATCGAAAATTTATTGTACAATTTTTCATATAAATATAACGCTTATTCGGGAGTGCCACAAGGCTCAAATCTAGGACCGCTTTTGTTTTTGTATTTCATTAACGACTTACCTGATATACTTTCTGTAATGTTTGCTGATGATCTCAAATTATATAAACCTATAAGATAAGAACCTTAATGATGCATTACTATTACACCGCTATATGTATTAATTCGGCTTATGAATGGAGCATAACAAACAAACTCGTCTATAACATTGCTAAATGTACGATTACTTTCACTAGAAATAAACAGCCAATTTCGTACAATTATCAAATGAATAACTTGGCACTTAAGCGAGTTAATAGTGTGAAAGGTCTAGGCGTGGAAATTGATTCCCAATTATCTTATAGGTTTGATATTGATAAAATGTGTACTTCTGCCTAAAGTCATTAGGTGTTGTAATAAGAAAGTCCAAAAATTTTCGTACTATCAACCCTGTTATTACTTTATATAGTGCACTAGTTAGACCAAAATTAGAATTTGGCTCATTGCTATGGCACTCTCAACCTAACACGTATGTAGATAATATAGAAAAAGTTCAAAAGAAATTTTTAAGATACTTATATTTTAAAAAATATAACAGACCCCCAGATTACAATAATATTCGCACTAATGATTTATGTAGGGAATTTAAAGTTAACTTGTTATATAATTGGCGTATAATTGCTCTATTATTATTTGGAATTAAGCTGCTGAACTCTTTGATCAATGATTCTTATTTATTATCTCAAATATGTTTCAAAATTCCTTCTAGAAATACGAGAATGCATGAACTTCTCCATATCCCTCTAAGAAGAACTACGAATTATGCTCATATAGAAGTAATGCTAAGATTATTAAATCAGGTGTCTCGTAATAATATTGTTGACTTTTTTGGTTCGTACAATTTGTTTTTAAATATTATACGTAATATTTATTGTTGAGAAGACTAGACCTGTTTTTATTTTTGTATACCTTTACGTTGGCTACACCTCTGCAAATAGTTATAAATGGTTATTATTTTTATCTATTTTTTATGGATTTATTACACTTATAGTTTGTTTGTTTTTGTAATTCAATCAGGCATTTCCTTAATTCTGTATTATGTTAGTATTCCATGTAATTAGGCAACGTTTTGTCTGTTTGGAATAAATAAATAAATAAATAATAGTTTTGTAGGTTGACAACTCACATGAAACAATTATAATATATTTTTTCTACAAAACTGTTAAAAGTGGGCTTTTTAATTGTCATTTTTGATGTTAAAAATGTCATTTTTTGACACGCGTGTTAAAAGTAAGTCAAATCAAAGTTTATTTAAATTTTGTTTTGAAAATTAATAAAACGTTTTAAAAACACATGAACAACTTTTTATTTTAAATAAGTACAAACCAACATTTTAACTAGTTATTACTATTAACATTTATAGTAAAATTATAACAATTTGAAATTGTAATTCCCTGCGGAGTCACCATACTTAAGTTGGTTTTACTGTCAACATGTGTGACACATCTATTTTCTGTAGAAATACTACTGGTAGTACTGGTAGTCTTGCTAGTAGTTGCAGCAGTAGGAAGTATTTGGCACGCAATTTCCTTCTTCTGTTCCAGTGAATTTTCAATGTAGCCTTCAGCTACCGTCGAAAATTTCCATCCTCCATGTCTCTTGATGGTAGTAAGATTTGCACCAGAATCTGCTAACAATGTCGCCGATGAACGACGAAAACAGTGTCCGGTGTAGAGTTGAGGATTTGGTAGATTCAAGAACTCTGCAATGTCGGCAGGCATTTTACCAAACATGTTAATTCCGATTGGATTCTTCACACATTTATTCTTCATATATTTAAGAAAAAGTCGTCTATGGTCAGCGTTGGGTGGCCGGAGTGCCATATACTTTCTAAAAAAGTTTAAATAGAATTCACCAACAACACTGAAAGTCCGAGGCACTCTCGTTTTAGTATCCGGTATGGTCACAACAACCGAAGTGCCCAAATATTCGATATTCGATATGGTCATCTGACACAATTCCTCCCGGCGACACGCCCCGAAGACACCCACTATTGCTGCGACTTTCATCATCAGATACTTTTCGTCTTCTGCTTCTGTGAGAAATTTGTCGATATGCGTCTTCGTCAAAACTTTCGACTTTTTTGCTTGATATCCTTCACCCCTCCGTTTTAAAAAAGCAATAAGTTTATAATGTTTGCTTATATCTTGATCTTGCTTTATTTTTAACATAGTTTTGATCATGGAATAATTTGACCATAGCGTTGACGATTTCGATATCTTGGCTTTTTCCTCAAAATATGCCAGTAAAACACTTTCGTTACATTTCCCAGGGACCTTTTTAATGTTGCACCATTCCGAAAAGCGTCTATAACCGATTTCGTACTGTTCCTTTGATTTCGCCGGCAATAATTCCAATGTTGCTCGACTGGCGGCTTCTTCGATTCCAGCAGGGATGGATTCGTTACGCTCATTATCGAAATTCTTCATTATACTTATAATATTACTAGAAAATGCTGTCAATATTTTTGCGTTTTTTCCGTAACTAACAACAGCACTGGTTGCTACGAAAATTTTGGTTCATAAACATTGCGATCTGTGTGGTATTTTTTGATTTCTTATTTTTATTAGTTTAAAGTTCCTCCGATTGTTTTGTAGAAAAAATAGTGTATGATTTTATTTTGTTCGTTAAGTTAAAAAACTCGCTACGCTCGTTTTTTAATTATCTTCACTCACAAAATAAAATCTTACTTTTAACACGTATATCATAAATAACTATTTTATAGCGCGGTTAGGAAAATTTATTATAAAACATTTTAGTTTTATTAGCTAAAATGTTTTATAAGCTTATCACAGATATATTTAGCTGCCAAAGCACTCTTGTGACAAATGTATAAAATATTTCAGTTGCTGACAACAAAATAATGTTACTTGTCGCCATAATAAAACAAATATATATTTCGAAAACAATAATAATATAGCAATAAAACATAATTGCTGTATCAATACTAACTTCTCCAACTTATACATATATATATATATATATATATATTAAATAGAGTTTAGATTAAATAGATCTGCTTCCTATAATTCCATTGCTTCTATAAGCAACATATAAGCGAGAGCGATGTTAATTGAGTTTCAAGCTATTAAACAATTGAATTATTTTAAAATAATTCTTTACCTCACCATTTGAATAAATTAAAACGACGTCAAATTTTCCATTGTGTTATTTCTGTTAATTGACGATAAATTAGTATCTAATAAATTCCATTTAATAATTTAAAATACAATTCTGTTCAATTATTAACTGAATTACAGTTTCATGTATGTAGTGTGAAATATAAATTATCACTATATTATAAATTCATAAATTTTTGCAAATCTCGTGCTAAGAGAAACTAGTTCGGGCACACACTGGTAAAAGTGGGTGGAAATTTACATGTATTATGCTCTTTTTGCATAATATTTTCTAGTGTAAGTTAATTTACATTATATTAAGAAACAATCGAGTGTTTTTACTTAATAAAATTACTGAATTTCAGGAATAATGAGGTAAAACAATGTACTACTTTAGAACTATTTACATTTACTTAATTTATTATGAAATTTTACAGAATTTTTCCATCTTATGCCAATTTAAATATTATACAATTCATAAATATAATAGACACTGAAACGGCAACTGCGTTGTTTAAATACTTTTTTCAAAACTGCGGCATTATATGCGTCTCTAAACCATACAACATTCAGTTCAAACATACATATATGTACAGGGTGTCCCGTAATTCCACGTAAATATTGAAGGGGAGTATTCTCTGGCCCAATTTAGGGGGGGGGGGGGGTCTGTTTTATATTTTTTTCGATTTGAGCCCTCCCTGAAGATATATTCGCGTTGGGGGTGAACCTAAAATTCGGGTTTAATTTTCTTTTTCAAAAACGGCTCAACCTAAAATTTTTAAATTTGGTACGCGTGTTCTATTGATGGAACTGCGTTATAGCAATAAATTTTTATTTCACCCTTCACTTCGAAGTGGTTGAAACAAGCAACCCTTCCTGATGTTTTGATCAGAACTTTTTTCTAGATGGCTATGGATCAAAATTAAAATTACAGTTTTATGGACCTATGAATTATATGTGTCTCTAAACCATACAACATTCAGTTCAAAAACATATATGTACAGGGTGTCCCGTAATTCCACGTAAATATTGAAGTTGAGTATTCTCTGGCCTAATTTAGGGGGGGGTCTGTTTTATATTTTTTTCGATTTGAGCCCTCCCTGAAGATATATTCGCGTTGGGGGTGAACCTAAAATTCGGGTTTAATTTTCTTTTTCAAAAACGGCTCAACCTAAAATTTTTAAATTTGCTACGCGTGTGCTATTGATGGAACTGCGTTATAGCAATAAATTTTTATTTCACCATTCACTTCGAAGTGGTTGAAACAAGCAACCCTTCCTAATGTTTTGGTCAGAACTTTTTTCTAGATGGCTATGGATCAAAATTAAAATTACAGTTTTATGGACCTATGAATTATATGTGTCTCTAAACCATACAACATTCAGTTCAAACAACATATATGTATGGGGTGTCCCGTAATTCCACGTAAATATTGAAGGGGAGTATTCTCTGGCCTAATTTGGGGGGGGGGTCTGTTTTATATTTTTTTCGATTTGAGCCCTCCCTGAAGATATATTCGCGTTGGGGGTGCACCTAAAATTCGGGTTTAATTTTCTTTTTCAAAAACGGCTCAACCTAAAATTTTTAAATTTGGTACGCGCGTTCTATTGATGGAACTGCGTTATAGCAATAAATTTTTATTTCACCCTTCACTTCGAAGTGGTTGAAACAAGCAACCCTTCCTGATGTTTTGGTCAGAACTTTTTTCTAGATGGCTATGGATCAAAATTAAAATTACAGTTTTATGGACCTATGAATTATATGTGTCTCTAAACCATACAACATTCAGTTCAAAAACATATATGTACAGGGTGTCCCGTAATTCCACGTAAATATTGAAGTTGAGTATTCTCTGGCCTAATTTAGGGGGGGGGGGGTCTGTTTTATATTTTTTTCGATTTGAGCCCTCCCTGAAGATATATTCGCGTTGGGGGTGAACCTAAAATTCGGGTTTAATTTTCTTTTTCAAAAACGGCTCAACCTAAAATTTTTAAATTTGCTACGCGTGTTCTATTGATGGAACTGCGTTATAGCAATAAATTTTTATTTCACCATTCACTTCGAAGTGGTTGAAACAAGCAACCCTTCCTGATGTTTTGGCCAGAACTTTTTTCTAGATGGCTATGGATCAAAATTAAAATTACAGTTTTATGGACCTATGAATTATATGTGTCTCTAAACCATACAACATTCAGTTCAAACAACATATATGTATAGGGTGTCCCATAATTCCACGTAAATATTGAAGGGGAGTATTCTCTGGCCTAATTTAGGGGGGGTCTGTTTTATATTTTTTTCGATTTGAGCCCTCCCTAAAGATATATTCGCGTTGGGGGTGCACCTAAAATTCGGGTTTAATTTTCTTTTTCAAAAACGGCTCAACCTAAAATTTTTAAATTTGGTACGGGTGTTCTATTGATGGAACTGCGTTATAGCAATAAATTTTTATTTCACCCTTCACTTCAAAGTGGTTGAAACAAGCAACCCCTCCTGATGTTTTGGCCAGAACTTTTTCCTAGATGGCTATGGATCAAAATTAAAATTACAGTTTTATGGACCTATGAATTTAGAAATTTTTCTTGCTCTTTCAATTTTTCCAAAAAATCAATACTTAATACAATTTATAAAGTCGGAAATTTACGATAGAATTTAGTATAATAGTTGTTAATTTATCACATAATATAGTATTGAATTTTGTCCATGTTTATTTCTGAAATATTTATTTATTTATTTATTTATTTGTTCTTAAAATAACTAACGGGTAGTTAAAGGATAAGTAATTAAACAAAAAAAATCTATATCTATACAAAAGAGAAAACAATCTATAAAAAATACTTATATAATAAAAATCCATTATGTAAAATAATTATAAGTAAAATAAAAGTCTAAATATATAAGAAAAATTTAAAAACTAGGAAAACAAAAATTATAAACGTGAAAATTAAATTGTCAAATAGCAACAAAAAAAAATAATTGAAACAAGAATATATACATATATATATATATATATATATATATATATATATATATATATATATATATATATATATATATATATATATTATACAGGCTGTATCACATAAGAGGGTCACTCCCATGTATCTCGCTTAATATGCGAGACACGTCAAAAATCTTTAATTGTTTTTTGTTGCATTTTTGGAGGCCTTTATACTCGTAAAAACAAATTTGAGATCCATGGCCAACTTTATGAGCTATAACAAAAAAAACCTGTAAAGTGCCCAAAATTTAAGGCTGTCTAACTTTTTTATTTTAAGAGATAGAGAAAACTTATTAGTAATACATTTTTATTGCAAAATTGATACCTTCTACCTGATATAAACAGATTTTTGAAATATTGTATGTGGTTCGCTGCGCCCTCTAGGCGGATAAAAAAATTTTTTATTGAAGCAGGCTATGGCCACAAAAAATTGCCTGGTTTTTCGTCTTTCGTGCAATATACTACATGTTGCCCTTATTTTTCATATTTATTACATTTTTTCAATTTTAGTTAAAAAAATTTACCTAAATATTTTCGTATTGATCAAGATAATGTAGAACCTGTTTTAAAGAGGTTAAATGCAAAAAATAATAAACAGAATGTACTTTTTTATGCAAAATACAGATTTTCTTATAATATTATTTTATTACATTGTCTGTGTCAAAATAATTTTAAAGACCCAATTGCTTCTAATGTGAAAACCAATAAGATAATATAAGAAAATCTGTATTTTGCATAAAAAAATACATTCTGTTTATTATTTTTTTGCAGTTGGCGTCTTTAAAACAGGTTCTACATTGTCTTGAGCAACACGAAAATATTTAGGTACTTTTTTTTTAACTAAAATAGAAAAAAATGTAATAAATGCAAAAGATAAGGGCAACATGTAGTATATTGCATGAAAGACGAAAAAACAGGCAAATTTTTGTGACCATAGCCAGCTTCAATAAAAAATTTTTTATCCGCCTAGAGGGCGCAGCGAACCACATACGATATTTCAAAAATCTGTTTATATCAGGTGGAAGGTATCAATTTTGCAATAAAAATTTATTACCAAGAAGTTTCTCTATCTCTTAAAATAAAAAAGTTAGACAGCCTTAAAGTTTGGGCACTTTACAGTTTTTTTTGTTATTACTCATAAAGTTGGCCATGGATTTCAAATTTGTTTTTACAAGCATAAAGGCCTCCAAAAATGCAACAAATAAACAATTAAAGATTTTTGACGTTTCTCGCATATTAAGCGAGATACATGGGAGTGGCCCTCTTATGTGATACAACCTGTATATATATATATATAAGCGCGCATTGAAAATAGTGGAGCACAAATAAAGGAGACAATACATTTCTTATGGAGTACGTCGAGTAAGATATTACAGCGTACTTATTTCATTTACAAAATTATTATGTAAGACAAATTTTTATCAGTGCAAATACGCTGTGTGTGACTAAGGCGTTTATAATGTAGGTACAAAAATTGTAAGATAAAACTTTTTCTTCATCATCATCATTATCATCATCATTATTATCATCCTCATTATCATCATCGTTATCGTTATAATTGCCATTATCTTTATCCTCCGGTGTCCAATGATATCTATAGTGGCATTTGGAAAATAATGTGAACAATTAAAATAAACATGACTAGTGTGATGAGATGTATCGATTGCGTAGCGATGAAGTCTTTGCGTGTCCGGTTCTCCTAATGGAAAGCCTTTAAAGTGGTTTTAAACAGCGGTCGGAAATGAACGATGACATATCCCATTTGCAAAGGCATTTAATAATATTTATTTAAACATCTTCCGCGGTCCTTGTCCCTAAATGGACTGGGTAAGGCCCATATCAAAGTGACGGTCAGAAAGGCACGGCTGTTATTTTATGCATACATCGCTTTCCGCTATTTTAATTATTTATAAAGGAGTGCCTCAGAATATAACCTAAGTGAGATGTGAGTAGTGGCTTTTTGAAGGTATTAATGGAAAAATATAATTGACTTATGCCAGAAAATTTCAGTAAAAACAATTTTTTTATTGAATTAATGCATAAAGTGAAAATAATTTATTAACAGAAAAATCACATTTTTAAGAAATTTGGTTTATTTCTCAGGTCATGAATTGATTTTGTTAATACGATGAATCGCTTTACACACGAATTATCGTTACAGGGCATGGAGAAATGCGTATCTTATCAGTTTCATATACAGTATGTTTAAGTTAACACCAAGCAAAATAAAAATGAAAATTTTATTAAATGTACCAAGACTACGTCTATTCGTTGCAGGGTAACTAACTTTACAAATTAAAATAGTTTAAACCAATGAAAGTATATGCTGCTTCCCTTTTGAAGCCACCTGAGTACGATTTACATGTGATGTGAGTATACTCACATTATTTATCTCAGTTGTGATTTATCTTGTAAAAGGAGATCATATGAGTTAAATGTAAACATAAACAAGAGAACTATTAGTTAATAATTTGGACTAAATTGAATTAAAAATGATAACACTGACACTATTATGAGTCTATTCTTTATTAAATACTTGGCAATATATGTATATGTTATGAAATTTTTTAGTAAAATTATAATGCAGTTAAGTGGTGCTTTTAATAAATAATTATAAATATATAAATCTATTATATGCATTTTATTAAAATATGCATAACAAAATGATTTTAATGATACCGATTTATTTCCAATTTTAACCTCACTTTAAACAACTGAGCATAAAATGAGACAAGTGAACAAGCTCTCGAGCTAGTGCAGATAACAGCAGGAGGGGGAAAAATTTCTCAGTTCGAACTCACTTCTGAAAATTAAACATGTGAGAATATTGTGTTTTCTTGCAAAAGCATGCAGCTATAATCGGCACCTCCGCCATTTTATCGAATATTTTCAAAACGGCACAAAATTTATGAAAATTAATTTTTATAATAAATTAGTTTATTTAAAAAATGAAATATTAGCTTTTTTTTATTATTTTATATAAACTTTTTACCCTAGTGCGTCGAGAATATTTATGGCGTAAAATATGAGAAATTAATTAAACACCTATTATGAACATTATAAACTTTGAGAAAGTCTATCACACTTCGTTAAAAAATACGAGGTGATCATTTTATAAAAAAAAAAACAAAATTCTTGCCTTTGAAAGAGACAACATTTGGCACTATTTTGTGAACACCCAGTATGACAATTTGAAACAGTGACCACTTTAGAGTTTACGGCGAATCGAGAACAATATGTGAAGATTGTATCTTAAACGACTATATAGGCAACGATCAAGTATAACGCCGAAAATGTATATTTTTTGTTTTAGAATATGGATCTGATAAATGGCAAATTTTAGAAACATAGTACTTATTACAAGAGAATTCTATGTAAAAAATAAATATCCATTCAAATATAAGGTGTTACACTTAAAAAAATTCAACTTTGGTCTGCCCTCCGAAAATAAATCACCCTGTATAGGTCAAATTATTTTTAATATGTCAATTTCTTACTCCCCCAAACCCAAAACCTATTTTAAAAATTTTTCCCCAGTTAAAAGAAGTGTGGCAATTAAGTTCCGAAAATTTAGTTATAACTCGGAAACTGGAAACACTGCGTCGTTCGTCAACATTTTTTTTCCTTTTAGTTTCAGTTCAAGGTTGAAGTCGACAGCATGTTTGGTTTGTGTTTTATGTGTATTTTTTGGAAGTAACTTTTTTCGTGGTGTCGTGAAAATGTGATTCAATTTTTAGTGAAATCTGGCAAATAACCCTCGGATATCCTTCGAAAATTGCAGATGGTGTATGGAAATGAGTGCATGATGAAAACACGCGTGTTTGAATGGACAAAACGGTTCTAGGAGGAGCGTGAATCGGTAGAAGGCAATCCACGTTTGACCGGCGCCTAAGCATTCGTGCGTTGTCTGACGAGTTAAACGTCAACAAAGAAACCGTTCGCAAGATGTTACACGGAAATTAGAATATGAGAAAGATTTACGCAAAGATGGTACCAAAAGTTATCACCCGTGAACAGAAAGACATGCGAAAATTGTAGGGACTGGATGAGTTAGGTAGTCACTGGAGATGAGACCTGGATATTTGAGTATGACCCCGAGATCCGTAAACAAAGTCAGCAGTGGGTGGAAAAGGGTAGAGAGCGGCCTACGAAAGTGAGGATATCCAAGTCAAGACTGAAGGCAATGATGGTTTTTATCGATATCCACGGCATCATTCATCGTGAATATGGTCCTGTCGGCCAGACAGTGACTGGTTCTATGTTGGCGTCTTGGAATGGCTGCGGGCCCGTGTTTTTCGTGTGCGACCCGAACTCGCCGAGAACGGCTGGATATTGCAACACGACAACGCGTCACCTCGTTTGTTGTGTTTTTGGCAAAAAAGGCATTCCAATGTTACCGCACCCACTCTATAATGCTCCATGCGATTGTTTTTTATTCCCCAAGATGAAGTCGCACCACAAGGGAACTCATCATGGTGGCGTACAGGAGGTCAAAGAGACTGTAACCGTGGTGCTGAACGGCATGTTAACTGCGGAGGACTACCAAGGGTGCAATGTTGGAATCGTTGTGTAGAGTTAGAGGGAGACTATTATGAAGGTCGATAATAAAATGTTGACGAAATTTAATTTGCTTGTTTTTTCATTGACAAATTCCCGGAACTTAATTGTCACACCTCGTATTCTAGTAATAAACTTACTTATCTAAAAAATATTTTTGAATGTACATAGGACTCTAACAAATACAGTTTTGTAACAACAAAATCAAAAAAGGCAGTTCAAAAATGATATACTTCCGCACGGCACTGGTCCACTGTGGAACCTGATAAGGCGTATTTAAAAAAAAGTTTTGTTGAAATTGGCTATTGCAGGAAAAAGGTCTGAAAGGAATAAATCTAGGGCTTGCTTATTCCCGTCCTCCAGAAACATGAGCTAAGGAATAGACACCACCACAAAATAGCTTTTGAGTAGAATGTGCACCAAAATTAAAATTTCTAAGTGTAACCGTTTTTAAGGAAAAATAATAAAAAAAAATTTTCCGCCAGTTTGAGACTCGATTATCAACACGAAGGACCCAAATTGAAAAATTTCATTTGAAGATTCCCCTGAAATGGCTTGTGGAATACTCTGGTAAAATATTTGATTATCGTTCTGGAACACCCTGTATAACTAAAAACTAAGCAAAACTGGAAAACGCAAACTATATTTTATTTAAGTTTCATCTTAAATGGATGTAAAAAATTACCTAAGGGCAACTAAGAGAAAAGAAGCTCTTTGAAGGAAATTTAAATTTCTAAGTGTAACCGTTTTCAAGGAAAAATAAAAAAAATATTTTTTCCGCCATTTTGAGACTCAAATATCAACACGAAGCATCCAAATTGAAAAATTTCATTTGAAGATCCCCCTGATATGGCTTGTGGAATACACTGGTAAAATATTTGATTATCGTTCTGGAACACCCTGTATAACTAAACTAAGCAAAACTGGAAACGCAAACTATATTTTATTTAACTTTCATCTTAAATGGATGTCAAAATTACCTAAGGGCAACTAAGAGAAAATAAACTCTTTGAAGGAATCTCTTAATATTCAGGGCACAATTCGCTCATTATTTATATACTTCTTTGCGATCCAAATTGCTCGAGGCTGCAGACGTATAATCATTCATCATCCTACATGGAGAAAAAACTCCATTACTGAGAAACAAGAGTTAAGTTTTTGAAACAATACAAACGATTGGGCTGTATATCAACGTTACGCTTCAAATATATTTATGTATACCCGAATGTTGGTAGCCCGATGTCCTAGCTAGAGGTCTCGGAGGCAGCATTTATCTTGGTCTTTGATTGATGTATTTGCTTTGCTAAAATTATGGAACAACTGAAAAACTGAAATATAAGTCCCAGGAGTTATTTGCGAAATCAGAGGGAATGTAAAGTCGCAAAGGACATTTAAACACATAATATTTATTTAAGTAATAAGTGGAATATTGACATATAATCACATAAGTGCGGTAATAATGTAGTACCCCACGTATTGCATATAGCGTTTTATCTACACCTGTCAAGGTTATCAATAATAATAATAATAATTAGTTTTATTATATATAATTTATATTCTTGTACGACAAAATGTGAAAATCATCTACTAAGAAGAAGTTACCGCAAAAAGCGCATATAAACATAGCTGTTTTCGAATTAGTCCTTATAATTATTGTGTAAATATGAGGCCATGCCGATGATTTGCCATCAATCTCATCCCAGGGAAATCGAGGAAGAAATAAGCATTTTATTGCTATGAAATGCGATAATAGTATATATTTCCAACCATTAGTGAGTATTTCACTTTAATTATAAATAAATGTTTATCTATTGGTACCTTTCCTAAAATTTGGAAGGATGCTCATGTAATTCCGTATCCAAAGAAGAACGATCCTTCAGATCTATCAGATTACCGTCCTATAAGTATTCTGCTCTATCTAAGGTCCTGGAAATAATTTTATTTCATACTGTACTGTAATGAGTTATTTAGCAGACTCATTTAAGTCCGGGAAATAACTCATTACAGTACTGAGTCTGGAAAATGTTTACTTCCCGGACTGCTTTAAAAAAACACAATATTCACATTTTTAAAAGATTTTATCTTTAAAACTTCAAAATGAAGCCTATAAAAACTAATTATAATTATAATTAACAGTAACTGTGCAATGTGAATTTCCTTGCAGACTGAATGCAGGAATACCTTTAGGGACAGAATCTTCACTAGACACGGTAGTGGTGGTGTATATAGTTTGTTGCTTGGTCTGAAGAACCTGTATAAAGTTTTCTCCATTTTGAATCATTCTTGCTGCTTTTGTTTTGGTTTCTAAGGAATCTTCAATGTATTGTTCCGCAACAGATGAGCTTTTCCATGCACCATGACGCTTCAGTGTGGATAAATCAGCTCCTGCATTCGCCAAAAAAGTGGCAGATGTTCTGCGGAAACAATGCCCCGTATATTTTTCTGGGTGTTCCAACTTCAAATATCCCGCAATTTTTTTTGGTGCCCCCCCAATATGTATGCCCGCTCTTTGGGAAACACATGTTCCTCTTCTATAACCCAAAAAAAGAAAATCTTCCTTCATATTTTTAGGTCGGAGCTTAATGTATGCTCTGAATATTTCCAGAAAGTTTATTCCTTCATTGTCGTCACTCAATACAGTGAATACCCGTTTTGTATTCGTCTTAGAAATGGAAATGGTTATAATTAGTTTGGTTCCACAATCTTCAATGTCTTTTAGGGTCATATGATATAACTCTTCTCGCCGACAACCACCAGCAATGCCTATCATTGCGATTACCTGTAACAATAGAGAAAATGATTTAAAACTGATTGTCAAATTGATGAAATTTTGACTAACGAAACCATGAAATGGATTTTTTGTAATTAATTGACATTGAGCACCTATATCATTCAAGATGCACACTGTTTAATTCAAAACTAATGAAAAGATTAAATTTGTTTACCTTCATCAAAAGATACTCTTCTTATCGGGCTTCCTTTATGGATCTAGTAACTTCTTCTCTTGTTAGAACTATTAATTTGTTTGCCTGATGACCAACTGCTTGCCTTTTTTAGAAAGCCACCAGTCATCAGGTCAAAGTGGTGTGTAGATGTTTTATTGAAATTATTATTATTTTTTTTTGTAGTTTTGAAATAAAATAAAAGGGGGGTAGCATACAAAATACACTTCTAAGAGGGGTAGGTAGTTCAAACTTAAGAAGCTTATGTAAGATCATAAGAAGAGTTTGTGTTCCGAATTTCACTTAAATCGAATAAGTGGTTCAAAAGTTATGAGGGAAAAACGAGAAAAAAATTCCTACTTCAACGCACTCTATCTCGGAAACGATGCGTTTTAGGAAATAAGTTTATATCACAAATGAACATTATTTTAACCTGTTCTATCGATTCCTAAAGTTATCAAGATTAAACCTGAATCACCCTGTATATAGGCACAGAGGTTTCGCCTCCTCAGTCATGTTATGCCATTTTATGTTCTGAAGTTAAATTCGAGTGACAAAGTAAATAATTAACAGTTGTGAATTTGTCTGAAGGATATTTGTTGCGTAATCAGATAGTGACAATAAAGTTTGTTTTTCTATGTGACGTAAATAGTCAAAGCTAAGTCAGTATAGAGGTTACATAATACTTACCTACTAAATCTGAGTGAATATTTTCAAATATCGCACTGTGGAATTCTTTTTGCAGTTTGACAGTGTTAGACAATAATAAGGTTACATCTGTTGAAAGTGACAAATTAATTTCAATTTTTTCTACATAAGTAAAGTTTTTTTTAACAAATTTTGAACTTATAAATTCGAATGTTAATAAATTAACATTGAAATATAGTTTTAACGGACCTGTTGGAAGATTTGTTATTAAATACCGAACAACATGACTGTGACAAAGTTTGACGAACAGATTTCAATTTAGATTATAAATAATTTATCAGTTTTGCCGACATTGCGGTTACGTTAGAACCTTCGGTGTGAAATCCATAAACCAAGCCAACTTTCCACAAACACTGCACAATTCGACGTTTGTTGCGCTAAGCTATATTCAACTGAAAAGTTATTAAAACTATTAAATTGCGGAAAACTCGTTTATGATTTAGCCAATATCGAACAGTTTCCATATTAGTTCAAGACCGTAATTCCGGTTTATTAAAAAGTTTACTAGCTGCTTAACAAAATTGTTTAAGAAAAAATAAATATATATAAGTAGATAATAAGTAAAATGAAACCACATCTATGAATAATGTAAACGTAATACGATTTTCAGCAGACTTTCATTATGTTGAGCTTAACAAAACACACTTTACGACCTCACATAAAACCTTATTAAATAGAGAATGAATTTTGTAGTGATCCTAAATCAGAAAAAGGTATTAAAAATTTAAATGAGTAGGTAGTAACAGCGATGTCATATTTAATATTAAGTTATATCAGGCATCAGGCAATTTGTAGTTTTTTACGAAAGAAGTTATAACTTTACCAGAAAGGAATTATTAACAAAATATTTTTTATTGAGTCTACAAACTATATCGTGCAAGATGAAAATGAAAATGGTATTTTCCAAGCCTGTATAATAATTTCAGAAGGTTGTTCTTTGATCAATAGATTAAATCCAGTGGATATAGAGATATTGGATTTTAAATAAATATCATATTTATTCAAATAGCTCTGTAAATATTTACAATAAATTCTTGACAAGTTTACAAATTTATTTGTTTAGAAACAAACATAAATTAGTTTATCTAATGGCATGTCTTAATGACAACGTTATGATGATGACGTAAGAAGCTCATTATGGTACCTAGTCCCATAATGAAATGCTATATGAAAATCATGTGATAGAGAGATCAAAATAGTTATTTATGCAACAAGTACAAAAAGTAAGTGTTTATTGCACGCGACGTGAAATTGTCCAACGAGGCCCTTAGGCCGAGTAGGACAACGCGTCGAGTGCAATAAACACTTTTTGTACGAGTTGCATACAATATTTTTTCTACGTTCATGCAAAAACCAAAAAATATTTTTTTAGATGACCCTAAGTCTAGGAAAATATGACATCTATACTCTTTCGAATTTTCGATGTAACCTTCAGCAACAGTATTGCTTTTCCACCCACCATGGTGTTTCACGGTACACAGATCAGCTCCAGAATCGGCCAAAAATGAAGCAGACGACCGCCGAAAACAATGTCCGGTATATTCTTCAGGATCAGGTAAATTAAAAAAGTGGCAATTACTTTTGGTATTTTACCAAAGATGTGAATTCCACGGGAAACACGGGTTGTTTCGTGCATTTCTTATTTTTATAAGCGACAAAAAAACGTCGATGGTTTGTGTTGCAAAGTCGTATTTTCACATATTGTCTGACAAGTTCTACCATATTCAATTCTGGGATATTCCCCGATGTTACAAAAAATTCTCGCATTACCTTTGTTTTTGTATTCGGTAAAGTAATTCTAAAAACGGATTATTTTTCTCATCATATTTTCAACAAGCATATTTGTCAGTTCCTCTCTTCTGCATGCTCCACTTAGTCCAATTATCATAGTAACTTTTTTAAACAAATATGTATCATCTGATGCTTCCGTTAAAAACTTTGTGACATCTTGTTTAGTAAAAATTTTGGATTTTTTAGGTCTGTAACCTTCTGATTTTCGTTTTAGTAATGCAACCAGCTGTAGGTACTTACTAATATCGACGTTTTTTTGTTAATAAAATACTTCTTATCATCGAATAATACCACCAGAGAGATGGTTTTCTTTCCTTAGATAAGCATTCAAAGTAAGCCAACAATACTTTTTCATGAGTGATATTCTGGATTTTCTTAGTAGAACACTATTCTTCGTACAGATTAAATGATTTTTCATATACACTCGGTGATTTTTCCGGCAAATCAGAAGGTATACTACCAGTTTAGGAATCACTCATTATTATTTAAATTATATTCAATTCTACGTGACAATTGTGTTTGACAGCAGATAAATAAATATTGCCGTTACAACTGACGTTGTGAAGGAAATGGCAAAGCACAGCTTACTAATCTAGTAATATTTTAAATTACACATATACTCGCGTCAAGAATTCAGACGTCTTACGTCACGGCTGACGTTACACAATTGTTTTTATTTTCAACGTAATTTTCGATATTTGGTCGCATTAAAAACGATATTTTTTTGCAATTTAGTGCAAAATATAATGCAAACTTTTAGTGTAGTATATAGTTTTATTACTATCAGTTGCAGTTTCTTAAATATTTTGATGGAAATATAATGAATTATTCATTTGTTCGTATGACGTAAGTTGTCTGAATTCTTGTCGCGAGTATATCCTTATTGCTTTAAAAATAATTGTCATTGTGACATGTCAAAAATGCAGTTTTTAATCTTTCGAAAATGTATGAATATAAACGCCATCAGATAAAATTTTGTATGTAATACGAATCATAAACAATAATTATGGCTACTCGGTTACGCCTCGCCCAATAACATTCACAACTTGTACCATAATGATCGTCTTTATGATCCTTATTACATAAATAACTGTTACGAATTTTACCATTGACAAATATCCTAGGAATTACGTTACATTTCAACCTTTTGATGACATGCATTTTAGAAATAGGGTTTCTCTATCTTCAATAATAGTTTTTACATTAAAAAAGGATTAGCATACCGTTTTTATATATAATTATTTTGTTTAAAATACAATTTTAAATGTAAACATGAGTCAATACCCTAGAAATCTTCAGTTGCCTTAACTAAAACATAGAAAAACTACTGTTACATAAAAAAATAAAAAATTTTACTTTATCCATAAATACAATCCAATTGTAAAAAAGTCATAACCATAAATATTTTCAATTTTCTGAAAAATAGAAGCAGACAACATAAGTTGATAAATCTATTTTGTGTCCCTCTCCCAATGGGCATGCATACTATATTATATATATAGTATACTATATGCATACCGATAGAAGATATAGATAGAAGCATCAAAGGATATGAGTGAGCGAGCTGTAAGTGTCTACATCTAGTGGTCATAAATTTATATTTTGCAGATTTAATTTTCTAGTGTTCACTTCAACCTCTGAACGAAATGAGAATATTGTTAACGTATTTTGAACGATATATTTTCTACGTTCAATTTTTTGACTAAAAATAAACGTTAAACTTTCACTTTTGTAATTGGTTATAACAAAAAACGTCGCAATTAAATTGCATTTAAATCATTCATTACTCATTATTCATTAATTTCTACATTCAGTTGAAGATAGGTGTAGTATCAATATACTTTACACGTTTTATTTTTATGTTACTAAATGTTCCATAGAAAACGTTTATTAATATTTAGATAACACGTTTAATATGTTAAATTCATATATGTAATTAAAACGTTTAATTTCACGATTTACAAACGTTGCACTTAACGTGCAGTTAAATACTATTAAAATATAAAATTATATTATCATTTGTATATATCAGTCAAATAAACATATTTTAAACGATATATTTTATACGCTTAAATTTTTAGCAAAAAATAAACGTTGAAAATTTTACCGCTAAACGTTTTATTAAACAGTACAACGTTTTAAAAACGTAATATAAACGTACATGTGGCCGTTCAGCAAATGTATGTTTTTAATAATTTAACTTAGTTGAAACTTTATTTTATATTTAAATGGTTGTAGGTTTGTGATATTTATTTAGACATAGAGTTTTTTAAACAACATTGGCTTTAAGCATTCATAAACATTTTTTTCTGTTTAAACACAAACATTCTCCTGAAGTTAAAACATAAAAAAACAGCTTTTGTGGAAGTTACCTACTGAATACGCTCTACGTTTAAAAAAGTATTAAGCATACCATGACGTGAAATAAGTTTCAATGTTATAATAAAATAACATTAAAGAGACAAACTTAGAAAAGTAATTAAGTCACATCTAGCCTTAATAAAAGACTAGGCGGGTGCTAGGCACCACCCAGACCGTGCGAACCTTGACCCAGCGGTAAAAATAGAAGGCTAATTTATATTTTATGTTATTATTATTGTAAAACACATATCTCCATTTTAAATCCCTTACTGTGGGACTTAATAACGGTAGGTCATGATAACGTTTATTATTCATTTATGTGAACACGTGATCCAAGAAAAGACGAGGAATGATTAATGAAACCTGTCCGGGTAAGAGTAATTTTTATTTGCATACTGGAATCACTGAATTACTTCTACAAGAATATCAGTTATACAAAATACAGGGTGTCCATAATATAAGTGGTGATACTTGAAAAACTTATATATCTTACTAAAATGCAATAAAAGACTCTTATTAAAAAAATGTGTTAATTGAATAGTTTTTATAAAAATTAATTTCAAACATAAAATACAACTGCAATAAAATGCAGAACTTTGTTACGAAATTGCAAATTAAGGTACTAGTAGAGTAAAATCGGCTCTCAATTAGGTACGTTTTTTTTAGAAGATATAACTGAATTAAACCTTTACCATCTTGTAGAGGGAGAATTTGGGCTTCGAAAATAGACTTCTTCAACTTTTTTCGGATGTTATTTCTCAATTACGTTTTTCGTAACATATGTCGCATTTGCAAATTATCGATTTTACCTATGTCCATAATTTTTTCACAACATACAGTATGCGCCAAAAGTATGGAATAAATTCAATAAAAACGAAACAATTATTTTTTGGGAAAAATCCTCGAACAGGTTGATTTTTAATTTAAAAAATACATATTTTAGCGTAAAATGCGATTTTCAAATGTCATTTGTTTTCGAGTAATGACGTCAATTTTTTTTTAAATGGCAACACCATATTTTTTTCCTTGATTCTGAAAGATCGTTTAATTCTCTATCAGACAGTACTAAAATTTTGCCCTCTTACATAGGAAAGTTTTCGAGTAAATGACGATTGAATGTTAGAAAACGTAAATCAATTAAAATAAAGCAAAAAGTTATCAAGTTTAGTTTTTCATATCTTGAGGAAGGAAAAATATCATCCCTACAAAATTGAACTTGTGCAGGAACTCAATGAAGATGATCCCGATCGCCGCTTACACTTTTGCGAAATTCTAATGGATTTATGTCAAGGAAATAGAAATTTACATCGGCAAATACTTTTTTCAGATGAGGCCACATTTTGTCTGAATGGTACAGTAAACCGTCAAACTTGCAGATATTGGAGTCGGGAAAATCCTCATTGGATGGCAGAGGCACATACACCCTCAGAAATTAAATGTGTGGGCTGGAATAGTTGACAACAGAATAGTAGGGCCTTTCTTCTTTGAAGGAACTCTTACAGGACAAAGATATTTAGAGTTTCTATAAAATGACCTTGTTCCAGCCCTTGCAATAATTTTTCCTAACGATAATGACCCTGACATTTCTGACGATACCATATGGTTTCAGCAAGACGGTGCCCCTCCGCACTATGCGCGCCCTGTACGAGATTTTTTGGACAACTGTTTTCCTGGGAGGTGGATCGGCAAACGTGGACAAATAGAATGGCCTGCAAGATCGCCAGATCTTACACCTCTTGACTATTTTTTATGGAGATACTTGAAGTCAAAAGTTTACATTAATAAACCACTTAATTTAGAAGAACTTCAAAATCGCATTCGGGACGAAATACGCAGAGTTACCCCAGAAATCATTCATAATGTGCAAGAAGAATTTCTTCACAGACTTGCGCATTGTCAAGAAGTTGGTGGATGGCAATTCAAACATTTAATTTAAGTATAAAATTTAATCAATTGTATTTTATTTTACATACCTCAGAATTGTTACTTTTTTATGGATAAAATTTACGTTTTCTAACATTCAATCGTCATTTACTCGAAAACTTTCCTATGTAAGAGGGCAAAATTTCAGTACTGTCTGATAAAGAATTAAACGATCTTTCAGAATCAAGGAAAAAAAATATGGTGTTGCCATTTAAAAAAAAATCGATGACGTCATTACTCGAAAACAAATGACATATGAAAATCGCATTTTACGCTAAAATATGTATTTTTTAAATTAAAAATCGACCTGTTCGAGGATTTTTCCCAAAAAATAATTGTTTCGTTTTTATTGAATTTATTCCATACTTTTGGCGCATACTGTATAAATGACTATAGTACTGCTAATGATACACACTAATTTCTGATAACTAATTTCTGAAAACCTTTCCAAGAATATTAGTTCCAAAGTCTACACCAGCAAATTTTTGCATTAAAAACTGTTTTCATAAATAGGACAGTGCATTCATTCGACTGGTCAACACTATGTATTATTTTCCTAATAACTCTACTATCTACTTTTTAATTACATTATACATTTTTAATTAAAGATTAAGTATTTTAAATTAAACACCAAACTTCATACGTACAGAACAGAATTGTCAAAATTAGTTAACTGTTTCTTATGCTTGCGCCTACTTGTAAAAAAGCGGTAAAGTGAACAATTCCATAATTTATTCTTCATATATCTTCTTTTGGACATCTGTTTAACGAGTGCAAATAGGTGGAAACTTTATAATACTTTTTTTTATTAGAATGCAATGTTCTGTTGAATGATTCACAAATATAAATGTTTATGAGTAAAAAATTATAAATGCCGTCGCGACGCTTAGCGTCGCCCATTGTCAACGTCATAAATTAGACACAAACAAAGCGTAAGTTTATGCCTAAAAGATATTATTACTAGTGTTCGCCTACTAAAAATATTTCTTCAAGAAAAATGCCTGGAGAGGAAACTTTGGAATACCCTGTACATTTTGTCTTAAGTCAGTTATGTTTTGTTTGATACAATTTATCATACAGCAAAATAAAAGGACTCCGGACACCGTTTAAATATCTAGACTCTATACTAAATGTAATTATCTGTTTTTTTTGTTGCCCTTTTTCCAGAATTTATTCAAATAAAAAACGGTCTGGGAAATTGACATTAAACAAATCCCGTTGGGTGCAAATTGAAAAACTTATTCTCTGGACAGATACTTATCGAAACAAATTTGCCCTTCTTTTAATAACAAAGAAATAAAGGAGTAACTGATTACTCAGTTAATCGAAATCGGAATAGAAAGCTAAGGGAGGACGAGGAAATGTATTATCGAAGTTGAACCCTTCGAAAGGGTCATCAGCAAAAAATAATTGAATGTATTTATTTAAATGACATGACGAAATTAAAAGCCTAATAACAGTATTCTTGCTTTGCTGAATAAATAAAAATGATTTTGTGCTATAAAAGCTTTAACCATTTTTTTGAAATGTATCTTTTATAAGTAAGATAAAAAATAAGGCCCAATAAGAAAATTGACAATAATACCCACCCATATATTAGAAAAACACTGATGTTGAAATCGAAATTCCATTATGGCATTAGGGTTTTCATCAGACCAAAGTTCATAGCATCGCTGGAAAAATTACCTTTGTCGGTAAACAATATACCAGCGGTAAAGTCAACATTTTGTTAAATTTTTTGCAAAATTGTAGGCAAGCATTATAGTTTTGCGGCAGTAAGGCTTGAACCCTTTATATGTAACACAGGTAACTGTTGATGCTCCTAGTACTAGTATTTGGGTCTTCTTCAATTTCGTGTAACTCAAGCATTCTAACACAACAAAGGTCTTCCAGGAAATAGACCTTGGTCTCAGAAAAACTTCGAAAAACATTTCTTAACATTCTTGTATTTGGAGTTGAATGATTTGCAAATTTATCCGTATAAATTCCCCTAACCTACCATTTCCGTCTGTCAGGCCATAAATGTAAACCATATTGGCCATTTCAGCATTTGAATATGCATAAGGTATTATTCAATTTGACAATACCACAATATTAAATAAGATGACGGCTTCTTATTGTAATTGCTTTGCTTAAGTAATTTAGTGTAACTGTGTAATACATTTGATCAAATATATCAATTTTGTTGTTAATCGGTCTGGAATACAAGAAAGTGTAAAGAAACAAATAGTGAAGATCATACAATGACACATATGATGACCTATGTTATTTGTAATATTACACATGGCGGACCATCTTGTATATTAATTCCGTTAATAGCTGTTTTTAATTAATTCTATTGTTAGTTAATCGATTTGCTTCAAATAATTTCAGATATACAGTATGCGTCAAAAGTATGGAATAAATTCAATAAAAACGAAACAGTTATTTTTTGGGAAAAATCCTCGAACAGGTCGATTTTTAATTTAAAAAATACATATTTTAGCGTAAAATGCGATTTTCAAATGTCATTTGTTTTCGGGTAATCACGTCATCGATTTTTTTTAAATGGCAACACCATATTTTTTTCCTTGATTCTGAAAGATCGTTTAATTATCTATCAGACAGTACTAAAATTTTGCCCTCTTACATAGGAAAGTTTTCGAGTAAATGACGATTGAATGTTAGAAAACGTAAATTTTATCCATAAAAAAGTAACAATTCTGAGGTATGTAAAATAAAACACAACTGATTAAATTTTATACTTAAATTAAATGTTCGAATTGCCATCCACCAACTTCTTAACAATGCGCAAGTCTGTGAAGAAATTCTTCTTGCACATTATGAATGATTTCTGGGGTAACTCTGCGTACTTCGTCCCAAATGCGATTTTGAAGTTCTTTTAAATTACGTGGTTTATTAATGTACACTTTTGACTTCAAGTATCCCCATAAAAAATAGTCAATAGTCTTGCTGAAACCATATGGTATCGTCAGGAATTTCAGGGTCATTATCGTTAGGAAAAATTACTGCAAGGGCTGGAACAAGGTCATTTTCTAGAAACTCTAAATATCTTTGTCCTGTAAGGGTTCCTTCAAAGAAGAAAGGCCCTACTATTCTGTCGTCAACTATTCCAGCCCACACATTTAATTTCTGAGAGTGTTGGGTATGTGCCTCTGCCATCCAATGAGGATTTTCCCGACTTCAATATCTGCAAGTTTGACGGTTTACTGTACCATTCAGACAAAATGTAGCCTCATCTGAAAAAAGTATTTGCTGGTGCAAATTTCTATTTCCTTGACATAAATCCATTAGAATTTCGCAAAAGTGTAAGCGGCGATCGGGATCATCTTCATTGAGTTTCTGCACAAGTTGAATTTTGTAGGGATGATATTTTTCCTTCCTCAAGATACGTAGCACTGTGCTCTGACTAGTGTCATTGTTTAATGCAACCAATCGTGAAGAATTATGAGGATTATCCACCATACTTATCAAAATGTTCTGTTTCTGATTTTCATTAATCCTTGGACGTCCAGGGTTTGGAATATTTACAACATTGCCAGTTTCTCTAAATTTAGACTCTACCTTACTGACTGTTGATTGGCTGATAGGGGGATCTGGATATTTTTCATTAAATAAATCGTAAACTTCCTGCTGAGTTCTAGTCATATTCCCGCATCCGATAAAAATTAAAATTTCAATTCTCTGAGTAACAGTTAAATGTGCCATAATACTTTAAATTGAATAATAATTTCTATGTCGCTTACAATACTTATTAGAAAGTCGGTGTGACAATGACACTTTGCAAAGATTTTCACCTACGTGATCCATAAAAGAACTATGGAATTCGAAAAACTAAACTTGATAACGTTTTTGCTTTATTTTAATTACGTTTTCTAACATTCAATCGTCATTTACTCGAAAACTTTCCTATGTAAGAGGGCAAAATTTTAGTACTCTCTGATAGAGAATTAAACGATCTTTCAGAATCAAGGAAAAAAATATGGTGTTGCCATTTAAAAAAAAATCTATGACGTCATTACTCGAAAACAAATGACATTTGAAAATCGCATTTTACGCAAAAATATGTATTTTTCAAATTAAAAATCGACCTGTTCGAGGATTTTTCCATACTTTTGGCGCATACTGTATTTGGATAAATACAGTATTTTAATTTTATCAGAATCCTCTAACTTAAGATTTCGTTTCCAGACTCCATGTAAACTTTTTGGACTTTTGCGGCGTCACTCGACACCTCCTGAATCCCTATTCCACACACGCCTTCGTAATTAATCTAGTTTTATTATGATTGTCAGATTAGTGTATTCAGAATGTTCGAACACGAGTCGACGGGACTCGACTGGAACAGAACATTACCGTGTATTAGGGAGAATTGTTACGGTTAAGCTTAGAGACAAGTTCGGAAGTCTAACATGAATAATGACCGTCCTCGTCTTCCATCACGCTCGTACTAGTATTAAAAGGGCCGTATTAGATCCTAAATCACGCGGAATGAGGGAAATTTTAGCATAAACGCCACCAGCTTTTTTTCTCGTCCTCCGCTGGGGAAGGTTCCATCCAAAGTGGTCTGGAATATGTTCTAGAATATAAAATTAAAACTGTGACACAGAAAAATGTGATCTACAGGGTGTAACTAAAAAGCATTTTCGGCGACAAGAATGTTGGTTTGACCTTAAGTAAAAAAATAATTTTAAATTTCAACTTTAACATTCTATATTTTTTAAGGAATATATTTTTTTATACAGGGTTAACTATGACAAAGTACAAATATTTTAGGAGGGGACAGAGAAAAATAAGAATTAACGAATCGCCCATCAAAAAATATCCAAACTTATTCATGAAATTTTTTTTTCGAAACTATATTAAACCCCTATTTTTCGCCGACTCTGGTCGCCTGTCTGCCACGAGGCTAGATATATTCCGCATAAGTCAGTGATGTCAAAGATTGTCACGTGTATCAATTTAAGCTGCTTTTAAAGAACAAGAAACGTACAAAATGTAGATGATTTTTTATAGGAAACACGATATGATATCACCTACCTTACTGATATTTATTTCCAGGATTGATATTTGCAGAGATTTCAAGAATGGTATCTGTTTTCTTTCTTGTTTACATTAAAACTTGTCAAAGATTTTTGCACTCGCTGAGTGCTTGCTCGAAGCTCTCCTTCCCTCGACTGTTCTTTTTGTTAAAACCGAGGTACTCCGTCCGACGACCATGACCTGGTGGATTCCCTCCGACGGGAAGAATAACAAAGGGTAACAAGAAAACATGCGCAAATGTATACAAATACATAAAAACAGCAGTTGTTCAATGTCGTTCAAAGATTCGATTATTATTTACTCGGAAAACGTCTTTGGTAAAACGCTGCTACACGTCAATATGCACTTGTCACATTTCCCATAAATCAGCACCTTATCCGTCATCTCGGCATTTGAATACGACATGTTTGTAAATATACAAAAAAAAACCGCTAACAATTAAATTTGCGAAGAACGTACTGAAAATAATTTAAAATTAAACTATATTATGTGATATTTTGTTTTTGACAGAATCTGAGTCAGTCGCCATCTGTAGGCCACTAGTGCAAAGTGTACTTCCCGCTGATAAAATCTTAAACTTCTTGTGTTGTTGGGGAATACAATTATGTTAATATTAATAATAGCAACAATATTAACGACGACGGTTGCATAAAAAAAATTGTACTATTTTAAATATAACATCCCGATATATACAGTGTTCTGTAAAAATCCTTTCTTTTACCCTTAAAATAGAATATTCTAAGATTTAATCAGTGTTCTTTGGTTTTGATGTGGATAATGTGCTACTAGTAATGCAAAACTCTGTGTGTTTAGTAGGTTATGGTTCAGTTTCAATGACTAATTTTTAGTTTTGAACGTTTTACAGTAATTAAATAAAGGGATTTACGTCAGGTACAGATGTTTCCCTATAACATGGTCGCCCTATGCTGTGTTGTTTCTAGAGTTGAAAGCAAATCCACAGGAGCTACGGCAATCATACGAGATTCTATAATTAGAAAAAGAGAGCTGCGGGTGCATTCCAAGTTTTCTATTAGTAAAAAAACAATCGCATGGTAGTTGACGACGATGATTGTCATAGGCGCCTATTTTCCGGGGAAAAGAGGGAATTGCTCCATTTTTTAAACAACGAGTTAGAATTGCAAAATAAATTTTTTATTGTATTTTAAGTCTTCCTGAGCACGGGGTTAAAATTTTTGTACTTAATCATACTTAATCCTGTATACGCAAGTTAGGTTAATATCCATTTGTACTTTGTAAACGAATAGTCAAAATTATGCTGTAATGGAATGGAATGACCTGTTTCTTTGTTCCACCGTCTATAAAGCAAAATTATAATTTTAAATAACACGTAATCAGCTATATAGCGTACTAGTTTTCTAATTGTATGTACTGGAAGCAGAATTCAATAAAATCTTTATTGATTGACTGATATGTGCGACTTTGACCTAATATCGTTAAAGAATAGTACATAAAAGCTATATTGAACTTATTCGATCGTTTACCATCGAGTTTATGTGACAGCGTAGCTTATATAATCAATGCGTTTATTTTCAAGGATATAATTCTGATAGGTACTGTGAAACACTTCAATGCTAAACAGAGCCTTAATTTGATCTTGAGTGTTTTACAAAATTTAACTATTATTGGCCTAATATTATTAACCAGACAAAGAGAGAGCTACTCCTACGCTGCTAGACATAGAAGTAACACTTTTAGTTCATTTCGCAAAAGGAACACAAACCTGACTGCAGATGCCGGATCGCTTGGTCTTCGCGGCATCTACGCGATTTCGCGCATCGTTCCCCATTCGGAATTAGTTAATGTGTTTCGCGACGAACTCTGTCTCGAAGCGCAAACGTTAAAACGTCGACAATCATCTGCAAAACTTAGTGACGTAATTCGATTTATCAGAAGGTTCAGCAGCTAATTCGGATATTTGCTTTTACATAGTTAATCTGCAACAAAAATATATTTTTTAATTAATTAAAGAGTACCCCGTGAAAGTAAAATGGATATCTTGTTCAGCGATACGATGAGTCTCTGCTACTTTCTTGTATTCTGCTTTTTTATTTGTTACTGATGATATTCTTATAATTGTAGTATGCTATTGCAAAGTATCACAGCAACTGCTACTTCACAGTTCACCTATTTAGGATGCAATAACTGAGGACTATCCATTTCTTGACCAGCATAGTATAATGGAAAAAACCCGTGCGAATAGTAAAATTTCAAATATATTTCGAGTAGATGGATATCCACAACTGATGCATTCGTAGCAAAAATTATTATAGTTATTTATGTCAACATCAGTGAGCAATTTAATTAACTAATTAACTTTTAAATCATTTCAATAAATAAACTTTGACATACAACTTGCGTATGGGTGCACACTAAAATTCCACCAACCAATTAATTAATACATAGCAAAACAATATTCCACTTTGAATTAAAAAAAGCGAACACTGAACGTACAAATGAACATTAGTAGTAGTTGCTTAATAATAATATAATTAGCAATTAATAGAACTGTTTTTTATTTTTAAATAATCTTTTCTCTATATGCTTCAGATAGATATATTCCAATATAGAAATCTTTAATCATTGGTTCTCAAACTTTTTGTCTCGTAAACCACTTTACAAATTTTTCTGTTTTAGTAAACCCCTGCCTTTTTATAATACTCTACACCTTATTCTAATCATGAGGAGCCCTTAAGTTCGGGAGACTTGTGCGGGAGAGAGGGCGGCATATTATTAAGCAGGCCGCACTTACGCCCAGGAACGACTTACGTTGGTAAGCCCTAACCATTCAGTGCAGGAATGAGGAGAACCTGGAAAACCTCATTAATTGTATAAACATTTGTTTCAAACATTTTTGTGATATAGGTACCTACTTTATATGTTTTTTATAAAGTATTATGTACGTACATAAACTGATGAAAATTACATATACAATTACATAATATTTTCTAAAAATACGTAGTAACGTTGAAAAATTACATTTTATGTGTATAAAAATACGATTTAATTATAAAAAAAAATGCATATTCATAGCAGTAATTTTCCGTTACAGTTGGAACATTAGGTTCTGTTATTTCACACTATTGACATAATACAATAAATAAACAACAATCCACCGTGTAATATCGCTAATAATTTTTATCATTATAGAACCTATTTGTGTTATATGAATTAGTCCATTCATAGAAAGCCAAAATTTGGGTTGCGACCTGCTTAAATTGAATCCATCCTCATGCACCAACAAGTTCTGTTTTCGCTGACATGAACCCCTTGCAAGTCGAAGTGGACTCTTGGGGCCGATATAGACCACTTTGAAGTAGTATTTAATATTTTCGTTTTCATTTTCATATCATTAAATCGAGAGTATTGTAGATTTATACTTAAGCGACTAGCCCCCAGTATTGAATGATATTGGCACTACCAGCTGAGCAATATAATAAGACATAATAGCATAACTACTAATTCTAACATTTTTAATAAAAACATAATCATTCCTTCCTTCATATCATGTCAGTATAGTATTCCTTGACTATTTAAGTGTTTTGTGTTCATCAATAATTTTCTACAAGATTTTATTTACGGAAATGGTCCTATTGAAATTGTACTTCTAGATTTATACGATAAAAGGATTGCTAAAAGTCTTGAACGGTTTTTTGGAGTACCTGAGGATTGGATGAACTAATCAATTACTGTAAAAAGGAGCAGCAGTATTCGTGAGAAAAACATGGAACTAACAATATTAGCTGTCTACTTTATAGCAAAGCCCTGGAAAACTTTACCGTGGGGAATATAAGGAAAAAGGTCAAAAACCTGACATCCAATTCACAGAATTGGATGCATTTAAGTTATAAATACAATTTAAGAATCTAATTGCGGATATGGAACGCCATTAAATTTAGACGCAGCAGAACCAACAGAATAATTCGAACGTAATACAATTATTTTCTATCACTCCCTTTGTTCCAAAATTAAATATTTTAAAAATTAAAAACTTAATGACTGTCACGTCTAACAATATAGTTTGACCTTATATATTAGCAGGTTTTGAAACTGAGAACATAACTTGTTTTATATATAAAGTGAATATTTCAAAAATATACGTTCAAAATGCATCAGCAAAAAATTAATAACCTCAAGACATTTTCGATAGGGCTACTGCAACTGTACTAAATTTATTATCGAAAAAATCAAGAAAATTCTACAATGCAGCATATAACCGATTTAGAAAATGGTGTATTGCTGACAAAAAAGCACTTGGCTTTGAAGCACTCAATGCTGATAATGGAAATAATAAAATTAATTTAGAAATGTGAAAAACAAGGGTTTATTTAGAATTGTAATGGTATCCGCGGCCCTGATACTGTACATCCTGTATATTAAAGATACTTACCAATAATCCTTTTTAATTTTTCAAGTGGAATAATAACCTATAACTATGTAGTAACAAGTTTTAGGTGCGTTTAGTGTAGTAATAATTCTATTTAAGGTTTTTTCAAGCTTATTATTTAATTCAAATAGGTGTTATCAAAACCTTTATATACCGAAAAAAAAATTTAGTGGCTGTGAAAAAATTTGGTTTCATGGAAATAAATTATTTATATAGTGTCAAACAAATATTTATTTCTTGATACCAAATCATTTTTTTGAAATAGCAAAAATACAGTTATTTTGTGTAAAGACAGCATTTGTTTGCATTAAAAAGCGTTATTTCCTTTTCAATTAAACAACAACAGCGACTTTTGCTTAGGAATTTCAGAAAACAGCTGCGGACTAATGCCCCGACCAGCATTGACTTACACCTGAAAAATATAACTATAGCAAATAGTCAACATATGATGGTTTCGAATTTATTAGCTCTTATCAGTACGCCACAGCAGGTGAGTGGTAAGTTAACTGACAACTACCCATGTCTCTCAAACCCGACATACCTGAGTACGCGAAATATAGCACAGCTACATCTAGCGGCTACCTATTGACAATTATTTCTTGTTTCTAGGAAACAATTCGTTTTTTTTTTTTCAAACAAATACTTTTTTCGATACGACTATAGCAGGACATTGATTTTTTATAATTTACGGTTTTTCAAAAGATTTAAAAACTTTACAAAAATAATTTAAAAAATACATATTTTCCTTTCGCATATCCCTCAATTAAAAATATGCATTTTTTAATTAATTAAACGCATTATTTAATTCAAAACGCACATTTATTTCATCAAAAAACAATTTTTTATTTCAAAACGTTATTTTCATACAGATTTTGAACAAATCGTTTGAGTTGAATTATTGTTTAGAGAAATGAAAAAAATATTTATTTTATAATTTTTTAAATTAAGTTTTCATAAAATGTTCACATGGAATATTTGCTTCATTTGTTTCTCTAGAATAAACTATATTTAAATAAATTGAATTATTTGATTTTTTTTGTGCAGGCGAATATTATAATTTAGATTTAAGTAAGCCCAAGTCACTTTAAAATAAAAAAATATAGAGTCTTTTAAGCTCAAGATGAATAAGAGATGCAGTGGATCAATACAAAAGTTATTTTCGTTAATAAAATATATAATTCTATATACCTGTTTTAGTAGTTTCTCTTACTAAATAAAAAACACAAAATTATCAACAGTACATTTCACAAATACCAAAGTTTAGGTTATAATCTTCTCACAGAATTCACTGACAAAGAGACACATGCGATATGGCCAAATGTGGTCTCCCTTGAAAAATGACGTACTCTAGACAATATTGTTATCATTTTGACAACACTTGTTATTTGGGTTAGGAAGCCATCTTATGGCTATATAATTTACATTCATAACAAAATGGTTTATAAAACAAGATGTTGGACAAAAAACAAATGCACATGAATGTCCACCAATATTAACAGAATTTGTACATTACATTTGTTCCTCGAATATTTTTCTCTTCTATTGTATTGCTTCATTTTCATTTAATGTGGTAATCTTTAAACAATACTTTTCACTTGAAGTACTTAATAATTTATACGAAACTAACATTACCCATTTTTCCTTCTTTATTCGTTGCAACTGATGCCGTACACTTTGCATATATTAAAAAGTAATGGATTGGTAAATCCCTGAAACCTTAATGAGCTGGATGAGAAAAGCACGTCTCCTTATTAATTTCTTTCAGCGGAAATTCCCGAAGGAAAATTAGCTCCCCATTCCTGTCGTAAATTATAGAATGAGGACGGACGGGATAAGGAATTACTTTGTCTTAGATGATGGCTCTAATTTTGTCCCTTTAATAACACACAGGGAAAACATGGTAGCTTTCAGAGCCACCTGGATTTATTTTTTGTGCTGAAGAATATGACAATTTACTTTTGTTATCCTTGAAAACGTTACAAAACATGTAATGTATACTTGCTGTTATCCAGTCTGTAAAATTGAGTCGAATTAATGAAATATTTTTCAATTTTTATTGCTACTAATGAAGATATGGCGTGATTTAGTTTATACTTTCACGGAAAAGGGAACAAAAGAGGCCCGCTATACGTAACAGAGCTAACGCTGCATTCAACAAATGGAATATTTTGTTTTCGAGGCAATCTCAATGCAATCGTTGCTGTATTATTCCTTATCTTGATGAGGCATGCAATAAATAAAGCGGTAAGTAGTAAGACGAAAGAACGAATTTTTTGCGACATTAATCATTATATTAAATATTTTTTGAAATAAAATAAATTATCTTTTTACAATTATATTATCTTACACCACCACTTATAATAATATCTCCAGTGAAATTATTATTTAATGCTGTAACATAGAAAAATATATACCTTTAACATTACCGCATATATAGATACCTATATCCCAAGTCTCAATAAAAAAATATAGGGTGTCAAAGTAAAAATTTTAATTTCTATATTTGTAAATAACTTCTTAAGAAATCCAAATCCAAATATTTATATAAAATTTGTAAATTGGGGGTTTTTGCAGGCGAGAAATATAAATTTGTTTCTAATTTTGACGTCACCTAAGGAATCTGTGGTGTCATTATTGCTACTTCATTTAAAAACACCCTGTATTTTCGAATTGCACCTTGAGTTTGTTAAAAAGAAACATTTACTAAACATGCCGGCTACGTTTATATAGTATAGAAATTAAACAGTTAATAATTATTGTAACGTTTTATTAACGTTTATAAAACGTTTCAAGACACGTTCTAATAACGTTTTATATAAATAGCGTATTCTTCAACACTAAAAATATATTAGGGTATAATTTTCTTTAGAAATTCAATAATGATTAGTGGTTATTAAATTAGATTTTGCCCATTTCAACGTATATTACACATTTGCATTGTGAACCAAACGCTATCAGAAACAGTTTTGATGTTCATCTCTACCTTAGTAGTAAAAAGTATATAGTGTCATTGTATTTTATACGTTTTATTTGTATGTACTAAAACGTTATAAAACCTATAATTCTACGTTTTTCAAACGTTGCACTTAACGCGCACTATTCCGGTGTTTATTTCTACCTTCAGTTGGAAACATGTATATTATCAATATATTTTATTTCTGTTTCTATTAAAACGTTGTATAGAAAACGTGTTATTAACATTTGGATAACACGTTGAATATATACATTCATATATGTATTTAGAACGTTTAATTCTACATTTTACAATCGTTACACTTTACGGACAATTAAATATTATTAACATATAAACGAATATAATACATTTATGTACATCAGTCTAATAAACGTTACAAAAAAAAACGTTATAATGTTTTTTTTTACTTCTGGATGAATTGCCTTATTTTGAACGATACATTTTAAACATTTAAGTTTTTAGCTAAATATAAACGTTGAACGATTAATCAATTTCAATGTTTAAAAAACGTTACATAAACATACGTGTGTCCATTGGGTTATATCTTCATTAGCCCCTATTATTCTCCTACTTACTATTTTTTCAGCTTTCTTACCTGTAACAAAAAAAAATGTATTAATATAACTCTAGAATAGATACATATTATAAAAAAATGAATAAAAGATTAAGACGTGCTAAGTTTTATTAATGTTATGAAGAAACAGACTTGGTTTACGACTGTAGCTAGAAAATTGTATCATTTATTCAGAGAAAGCAAGACAGATGCCAACACCAGTAATTATCAATTTATCCTAATTTTCATATCTATTGTGGCTGCATGTTGATATACAGGGTGATTAATTAATAATGGGACAGAGCTTAAGGTCATGTTTCTGACCTCAAAATTGAGCGATTTAACCAAACATGCCCTATCCGAATGTCGCTCCTTTTCGATCTACAGGGTGACAAAGGTGAAAAAATAAATCACATTTTCTTTATTATTTTTCGATCGCATCGACCGTATTTTATGAAATCTAGTATAGGGGGGTTTCTTGGTACTAGAAATTCGAATATGTCGACGATTTTGATGTCTCTGCTAGAGGCCGCCACCAACGATGGTTTGGACCCCTTTTGATCGCTACGACTTTTTTGTGCTACACTGTATCACATTTTGGACTAGAAAAACTTCCTTCCCTATCTTTTCTAGTTAAACAAATTACACCTTGTTGATGTCGCTAGAAGCAATGGTTTCTGAGAAAAGCACATTTAAATATCATGATGCATACAATTTATCTAAAAGTAAAGTCAAATTGTTGCGTAAGTAATGGGTCATACTGTAACATCATAATACTTAACATAAATTTTTATAAACTGCATACGATATCATTGACTGAGTTTATTTGCAGGTTTGTTATACGAGTCATTTCATTATTAACACAAGCATTAGGTTAGGAATGCAAAAAGTTTCGCACATATACATATATCCACCAAGACTTGGTGACTCAAACAATGATAAATATGGCAAAACGTATAAAAACCCCTATATCTATAAGTGTTCATGAATCTCCATGAAGTTTTTAACAAAACAACAACTTCGTTTGGTATAATCATCGTCGGCTAAATTACAGCAGTCGTGCTTTATTAGCCACGTCAAAGTAGCATTTCACTTGTAAATTTTTTTGGAGAGGTCCGATTGAGATACGGTTTTCTGCAAAATGTTCAGCGAATTTTTTATATCAAAAGGTACATCTAACCTCTGTACGCTCGCAAATTTTTAATTTTTTATGTAACAAATGACCCATTTTTATTGAACATATGGCAAATGTCACATACGATTCAACGAAAATGTCTGGAAAATGTTCTCTCGGGGGTTTTCGAGGTCCCTCTTTATTACTTTGGTGATAGCTTTATTATTTATTGCTAAATTGTTGTAACTGGGCTAATTAACAAATTAAAAACTCCACCCCCAAAATCACTAGAGGACCGGAATTTTTTCCAGGATTTCTGGCTTATTAAGGCAAACCATCGGCACAAGATTTTTGCAAATTTAATTGTTTATTGTTCGATTGTTGCAACCTCGCTAATTATCAAATTAATAACTCTACTCCCGGAATCGTTAGAGAACTAGATTTTTTTTTGCAATAACTCTGGGATCATGAGGAGAACCATCGGCACAAGGTTGTTGCACGAAATTGTTTATTTTTCTATTTTTACAACCTGGCTAATTAACAAATTAATAACTCTACTCCCGGAATTGTTAGAGAACCAGATTGTTTTGCAATAACTCTGGGATCATGGGGAGAACCATCGGCACAAGGTTGTTGCACGAAATTGTTTATTTTTCTATTTTTGCAACCTGGCTAATTAACAAATTAATAACTCTACTCCCGCAATCACTAGAGACCCGAAATTTTCTCCGGGATTTCTGTCTTTTTAAGGCGAACCATCAGCACAAGATTTTTGCAAATATAATTGTTTATTGTTCAATTGATCCCAGAATTATTGCAAAAAAATCCGATTTTCTAACGATTCCGGGAGAAGAGTTATTAATTTTTTAATTAGCGAGGTTGCAACAATCGAACAATAAACAATTATATTTGCAAAAATCTTGTGCTGATGGTTTGCCTTAAAAGCCTGAAATCCTGGAAAAAATTCCAGTTCTCTAGTGATTTCGGGGGTGGAGTTTTTAATTTGTTAATTAGCCCAGTTACAACAATTTAGCAATAAATAATAAAGCTACACCAAAGTGATAAAGAGGTACCTCGAAAAACTCCGAGAGAACATTTTTCAGACATTTTCGTTGAATCGTGTGTGACATTTGCCATATGTTGAACAAAAATGGGTCATTTGTTAAATAAAAAATTAAAAATTTGCGAGCGTACAGAGATTAGATGTACCTTTTGTTATAAAAAATTCATTTTGCAGAAAACCGCATCTCAATCGGACTTCTCCGCAAAAAGTTGTCTATTTTCACATTTTTCATGCTAATTTGACGCGACTATATCTAGTCTGTTTCATTGCCCCTTTGCAGCGACTCACCGCGTGTGGCAGCACACTACAGCACAAATGGCGTAAGTGGGCATAGTCGTCGATTATTTTTTTATCAGTAATTCGAAGTTTCATAGAAATTATGAAAAATGTCAAATAGTTATTTTTTAAAAAACTTTTCTTATCTGTTATCTACATATATGTATATAGGAAAAAATAATATTTCATATAGTTGTACGCATGTAGAAATTTGCAATATATGTATTTCATGAGCTTTCAATTTAGAATTAATGTTTGGAAAAAACTTGGTATGCAGTGTTGGAAGGGCTGTAGTATATTATCTGTTGATACAAAAATTCAAATCAATAGCGAAAGTAATTTGCAAGATATAGTGGTGTATATCTTAAAAATCACAAAATATTAATTTGCATTTTTTTTAGAACAACCCTTATAAAAAAAACTCCCAGTACAATTTTTGTACGATCGGTGGAAATTAATACTCCAATGGGTAAGTGACAATTTGGGACAAGTCGTAGCTGTTTACCTTAAAGTGATTTCGAACTGAACCATACACGTTCAAGAGAACTATATTATACTGTTTTTATACTCCATCGACTATTTTAGGAAGGCCTATACAGGGAACTATGAAATATGGTAGTTATCAAACGTTCGGAAGCCCATCCTAAATTTCCCCTAAAACATGCAGGGTTTACGTATGGCCCCTATTATTGATATGAATCCTAAATTGCACATCGGTGTTTCCAAATAGGTATAACTCGGTTGTTTCTACAAAATCTCATTTCCTTAGATGGCCCAACTTTTCATGCCCGCTGCGAGGATCCGTTTGAATTCGTCACGACAATAAGCCATTATAGGCCTGCGACGGCTGAACCTGCGAACGTGACGTTCCTTATGTTGAATTTTCGCGTGATTTATTCAACCTTCCACGTTTGATGTAAACGGGTCTTTATTAATTTATTTAACTCACAAAAGGACCCCAAACTGGCATCCCAATATTGAATTTAATTAAACAAGGTATCGGTACAGATCCATCTCAAGTCAATTTGAATCGAGATCGAACAGAGTTCGATTTTTGGTCTTGTCTTACAAACAAAACTGAACCAGTTGTTTAATTAGCAATATACAGGATGATTAAGAACTTATCTAAAATAATTTGGGAATAGATGGGTCATGAAAGATGGAGTCAATATCGTAAAACAATTTTTTGCAAAATCCTTAGTTTGCGAGAAAAAAATATTGAAGTTCTAGTATTAACTTTTTTGTGATGTTTTACATTCGCTTTTCAAATATCAAAAATGGCTTACGTCTATAGCAACTCTCAATGAATGGATATCGTTTAAGTTTATGGTGAACTGAAAATGCTATAGCAGAACGATTTCCCGGTAAATATGCAGCTACTTTTACAACGGTGTGCAGAGAGTGTATGCAAGCGCTGGTTTCACACGGGAAATTTGCAACCTAATCGTGGAAAAGATGGCGGTCCAGGGTGTCTACGGTGCATTGCAGCAGTGTGCAAAATCTCCAAATTGATATCGACGTTACATGTTCGAGACCTCTGGGCCGTTTGTAACGCTTGGAAGCATGGAATGCGACCAGTTACAGAGGCGGCTATGGGACCTCTCGGAAAACCATTATCCGAGGAACGACTCCGACCGTAGGAGTCATAATACCAACAACAGGAGTCCAAATCAATATATCGGCGAGTCCAGGGATACCTTTAGCGTTTGTGAAGGTCCACAGGGAAATAATAGAAATTGTACAGTGTTGTCCACACACACCGGAATATTACACACATTGTTATTATGTAAAAACTAACCAGTACATCTCTATTACGAGTTCCTTATACACTCTAGTCCGATACATTAGCTTCACAAGTATATTTTATAATAATTCGAATGACAAAACACTTTTATACATCTTTAGATGGCACTACGTATATCAATGTGTAAAATACATTAACAAAACCAGACAGACCACTGCACCACCGGCGATATAGAACTCCAATTAATTTTCGTAATTTCTATTGCATTGACGTATCGAACGGACGAATTTCCATAATATGAATGTAATTGTGTTTGTGAAGGAAACAGCCAGGCTTAGATGAAGTTAGATTTCGTTACACATATTTGTATAAAATATTTTTGTGAGTGTGCAATGAAATTTCGTATGATATCTACATCAAAAGCTTTTATACGTATTACTTATAATTGAGCTTTTCAAATACAAACAAACTCTTCTCTCTCTTGAGAAATGTTGATGCCTGATTACAACAAAAAAATAAATGTGTGATCTCAGATGTACTGAAATACAGGTTATTCGAGAATTTTGCTCTTGTAATTGGAGTAGTGGAATTTTAGCTTAATGTTGAAAAAAAAATGCCTTTTCTCCCGCAACATCGACGCCTATGACAACCGACGTTCGAGATTGCTTCGAACTGCAGCCACTTTTCGCGGTGTTGCTGAGTTGATAATAAAAAATGATAGATATCAGATAATTCCGATCGCTGTAAAATTTTATATTAGTTCTTTGTTCCGTCGTTGCAAATTGCCAAAACAACATTTTTACTCATTACAGGTTGAGATCACCCACTAACAGTAGGTTAAGCAGTTTAAATACCAAATTTTGCTTTTTACTGTATTACCTAATAATTTTATTGAAGTAAAACTGTATTAAAATATATATGGGTACATACCACAGACAATACCTATTTGGAGCAAATACTATAACGTTGTGGAAAGAAAATAAAATACAAAAATAAACATTTATAAATACGTATACGTACAAATACATTTCTTCCGACGGTTTGATAAAACTAATACAGATATTGCTACTATTGTTGAATTTTAATAAAGTTTATAAACACCGACGTGATTATCGCCCTGACATATGATGGTCACATTAATCTCAAGGGCTCTTAAAACGTTGGGTTTCATTAGGTAGGTTAAGTATTTCATGAAGGATAAAGCCATTTTAAGTCCGCATTATGCCTTTGTATTCGCTAAATTAAATTTTGCTACCTCAGACCGGGTTAGGGATTCCAGATTCACAGCCCATATGGCTATCGCCGAAGGCAATTATTCTGTTATAGTATAATATAACCAATTTGAATAGAAACATCGATTGTCCCGATTTAACTCGAGGCGCGTGTCCTTGAGGTACACGGTATAATCAAATTAATGTAGGCATTGATTTATTAGTCAGTTTCAACAATTAAAGCAAAAGAGGCGGTAATTTAAACCTACATTATTTTTCCTAGTAGCACAATTATATTGTAGTAGTATATAACAATTGTCGAAATGAACATTTTTCATCCTCAGTAGGCAGTTTGAGCACGACCCTTTTCTGTAGTAGTTATTAGTGTATCTTTAATAATTTTGTAAGCAACCATAGGAAAAAATATTTAATTCGAACGTTTGATCAAAATTCAGATTTTTTTATTTAGACACCATTTTAATATTATACTTACATAATACTATATTTAGGGAATATTCCAATACCATAACACATTCGATTCACAACTTATCTAAAAAATTTGAGAATAGATGCGTCATCAAAAATGGAGTCAATATTATCCAAAAAAATGTAAAATACTTATGGTTTCCCAAAAAAAAAAATATATATATATATATATATGTATATTGAAGTTGTTGTCAACCTTTACATAGCTGGGCTACTGTAGTCTCCGCGTTGTGCGCTCTCTCCCTCTCCACACATAGTTCCAGCTGATTCCGAATACGGAAATTCGATTTTAGTATTAACGTTTTTGCGATAGTATTCACGTTAGTTTTTTAAGTGTCACGCAACTTGGAGTTAAAACGAAATGCTTTAGCACCTTGTTGTCTGTACGCAGAATGATTTCCCGCTAGACATGTGCCAAATACAACTGCTTTTATCGCGGTAGTACAACGAGAGCATGGCACAGGAAATTTGCAACCTAATTGAGGAAGAATTGGAGGTCCAGAGCGTCCACAGCGTATTGCAGCAGCCGAAGACCACCCTGAATTTCTGAATAAGTACCTACCAGGCAAATCGTTCAACAAGTACAAGGAATGTCCCAGTCAACAGTGTGGCGTATCATACACGGGGCTCATTTATATCTATCATATACAAGCTGTAAGCATTAATACCAAGGGATTATGCCTTATGAACAAAATGCTCAAAATCCCAGATTTAAAGCTAACGTGTTAGTTACAGAGCTATTTTTACAGGGAATGGGATATATAACATTAATAATATTCCTGTTTGGTATTTTGAAAATCCGCACGCGATTCAATGGAATAACTCAACAATGATTTTCCTTAAATGTTTAGGCAGGAATTGTCGATGATCGCTTGATTGGAGCATTCATATTACCAAATCCAATGGGGTTCAGTGGTCTGCCTGGATTTCTGGAAGATGTGCCCTTAGCTGTCCGACTCCGAATGTGGTTCATGCACGATGATGGTCCCCCTTATTTTCGACAAAATTTTAGGGAGTACTTTAATAGAGTTCAAATAGTACGATGGACTGGACAAGGCGGACTGGTACCATGGCCGCCATGATCTCCTGACTTAAATCCTTTGGATTCCTTTTTGTGTCGATAATGTTGCTGCCAATAACTTACAAGTTCAAACGGACAAAAATCAGAAACATTTGTGTTAGTTCGTAGAGACTGGATAAGAAGGACCCAAATGTGTTTACACGTCAGTGAACAAAATTTTGTTACAGTTATTGTAACATCAAGTTCTCAAATTGTTTTTATAATAGAGTGTTATAGTAGTTATCTATTGTATAAGTGTTTTAAGTAGCATTTAATTTAGAATTTAAACATTCTTCGATATTCTTATATAAATTTAACATATTGCTTGCTATATTATTTCTATATTTTGAAAATTTTGAAGACCAATGAAAATAGTCTGTTACCAGGGTATTCTGCGGTACTTACAAAATGTCTCCCAGATAAAATTACTTCATTTGTACTAGTCTCAAATATCTGGCTTATCAGTGAATAATCTGATCAATGAAATTCAATATATTATATTTGCAACAATACTTTGCACACTTCCTGTAATTCAACATTTATTAATATGTATTCGAATAGCTATTGATTTTATTTTACAAAAGCGATATTTAAAATGCAGAAATGTAATGAGTAAGGTAAGTAAGGTATACTAGTTAAATGTCATGTTGATTTTGTAACACAATTCAAATTACATTCCTGAGAATCTAATAAACAAAGCCTAATCAGACACATTTTCCTTGCCAGGGTTCTATTTGGGAACTATAAAAAGACTACAACTCGTTACACACTTCTAGATCCGAATGGTAATTGGAGAAATTATTCTGGGGAAAGTTTAATTTAACTAAGTTTCCAGATACAATTTAGCTGCGAACTTTGGACTTTGAATTGAAATAGTGAAGCCTATCACGAAAATTCTATATGTACAACTATTCACCAAATTACGGGGATCTTGAGATGGGTTGGCTTGCTGGAAGCAACTACGTCTTGCTATTTAGTATGCTGGATGTGACATCATTTCATAAAGGACAAAGGGAATAACCAGTGCCATTCTTGAACATTTCTGCGAGCGTAGTAAATTGGATCAAGTTTTTTTCTAGAGGATCATCAATTTATGATTCGTGATGTTAACATTTTTGAAAAAAAAGGAAATATGGAATGCCGCAAGGTTGGATGAATTTTGTTTCTAGTATATGTTTATGGCCTTACAAATACATACCTTCAAATTTTGTTGACGACCTCTAACTGTTTTCATCACCTTTCTTACTTCTACAAGATGACCTCGACGCTAATTTATTAAATGATGCTTGACAACTCATATTCCTATAAAATGTTATGAAAGTCATGTTCAAAACTAATAATACTAGGTAATATATAATATCAGTGGAACGAAACTAGCGAGTGTGTCACCAAAATGATCTCGGAATTATAACCGAGTCTTTATCAAAGAGTGTACTTATTGCTAAAGTTGTAAAGAAATGCGATCAATTGATTTTGATTGCGTTTCGGAACTTCTATATTTGGTCCTATTTAGAAATAGTAGAGACTATACAGGGTGTCCATAAAAGGTTGGGACAGCGTTTCGCCACATAAAGTATAGCTGAAAATAAGTCGATTTAACTAACCTTGCATTAGTCCAAAAGTTGATAATCACGGAGATACAGGGTCTCAAAGGTTAAAAACTAAATCGGGTTTTCTTTAATAACTTTCGACTGTTTCACGTTAATTCCACGAAACTTTGTATCCAAGGGTTTCTTGGGATGGCAAATTCAATTTTATTGTCCATTTTGGTATATCTTCTAGAGAGCGTCCCCGGCGACAATTACGAACCATTTAAATCATTACAACTTTTTTGTTCCACACTGTATATTATTTTGGATTAGAAAAATCTCTTCCCCAGTTTTTTATAGTTAAGAGAGGTTACCTTATTGAAGTCGCTTGGAGCAACGGTTTCCAACAAAAACACATCTAAAGCTGATGACTTATTATTCATCTACAAAATTCAAAATTATTCATTTATCATCAAGCAACAATGGTAATTTTTCTTAAAGAAAGTGCAAATAGCTCTCTGTAATTAAACAATAGGACCTATTAGATTTGATTCTATTGTACATTTCTGTGGGGAACACTTAATAACAAAGTGTTTTCTGTCGTTATAAAAAACAAAAATGAGCTAAGAGGACGAATTCGTGCCGCTGCTCAAGATATCGCTACGAATGAAGACATGCTACGCAGAGTACAAATACGCTTTGTACGAAGGATAAATCTCTGCATACAAGAAAATGGTGGATATTTCGAGCATTTATTTTAATTATTTATGTTAGCGTTTACTTATTACATTTTTTTTAGTATTAAAATCACTGCGAACAAGAGATGATTTTTCTAGTCGCAAATAATATACAGGGTGGAACAAAAAAGTTTAACGGTTTAAATGGTTCGAAATGGTTACCGGTGGCGCCCTCTAGAACATATACAAAAATGGAAAATAAAATTGAATTTGCCATCCCAAGAAACTCCTGGATATAAAGTTTCGTGAAATTAACGTAAAACAGTCGAAAGTTATTAAAGAAACCCGATTTAGCTTTTAACCTTTAACACCCTGTATCTCCGTGATTATCAACTTTTGGACTAAGACAAGTTTGGTTAAATCGACTTATTTTTAGCTATACTTTATGTGGTGAAACGCTGTCCCAACCTTTTAGGGACACCCTGTATAGTCTCTATTATTGAAACAGTATATTTCAAGATTGGAGGGTGTCCTAAGATGTCTACCAGACTCTTAGTTGGTAATAGAAACCTTCCATGTCTTTTAAACATCTGTGTTCAATTTACTGGTGAGGTGTATTCGCAGGTAATATCCCAAGACTTGATTGTTAATGTTTATATGGTTGAGTTGCTCGAGATAAATTCAAGAAAACAGTAGTCGCTTTTTGTCATAGTCGAGTGATATTCAGGAAATTTATTTTGTGTACACATACGCATATTCCATGCCCAATCTTTGAGTATTTCGGCTAACACGACAGTTGGGGTAGTCGCACAAAATTTATAATTCTTCTGCCGACAAAAAGACATAAATTGTCTCCAGACAGACTCTACTCTTTTTGGTATTTTTTGGGATTGATTTACTTATGTGTTCACTAATTTCCGTAATGGAACTTGAACCAAAATGAGACATTTTTAAATTTTGACACTTATCATAGCACTCTTATACAATCGAATTAAATAGCAACTGATATTTTTTTGTTTACCTAAATAAATTTATGACCTTTTATAGGTGGAGCCATGTATGAATGAAATAATCGCAACGACTTCATAACAACCTATAGGATACTCCATGTTGAACTATACTATTCAGAAATGATGTTTCGATTACATAAACTGATTCAGGAAGAAATTTTTCACATTCGCAACAGACATTTTTCATCTTTATTCAACATCAGTGCTTAACTGTTCTAAGAACAGACTCTATGGTCTCTAATTCTTCACTCTGGATGACAGTTCTTCAATAACATAAATGTAGATTTATATTCTCATATTATGACATATTATGTCACCAGCAACCTTTAGTTTTTGTTTTTAAGATTTGTTAGTAATAGTAATAATATCTGCTTTGGTGTATGGAATAAATACATTTGCATAAGGGTTACAATCTACAAAAGCTGCGACTGAGTTCGTGAGCCTAATGTTTACATGAAGCGTCAGCTACTAAGGCAGGAGCAAGTAACTTACAAAGCACATGTTCCATTAGATTTACCTCGCTTTGTTAAATGATCGATTCTTTCGACGGGGATAATCCTCGGCGAGGCTTTTTACATGCAGTGATATGATGAAGGTTTATAAAGAGGTCGTTTTTCATATAATCCCAGCTTTTATAAATAGACCTATTGTCACGTAAAAGCCAAGATTCTTCAGAGCTCATTTCCTGCTAATAACATAGGTCTCAGGAAGTAGTCTGATCTACCGAAATCAGTTTTACTAATTTCCTACAAATTTTCTTTAAACGTTTTATTAGAACAAATATGAGTCCCGCTTTTTCTTCAACACTACATAATTAAAATTACAATATATTTGTAGAGATAAGCTAAATAATTTATGTACTGTCACATAACGACTAAGATTTGATACTGTTTCGAATGTCATAATGACTTACATTATCCCATATGTGCTTTTTTTAAATTGATTAACGCACTCAGGCTGATAATGACATTGTAAATTAAATTAGGCTCAAATTAGACATGTATTTAATATACAAAATATGTCATTGCCATTTATTGACGGTAAAATTTGTACAATTGAATACATTAATACCAGATGTTGACATGCCTAAGTAATTTTGGATGTCAAGAGATTATAATTCGGATTCCAAGAGAATATTCTCGATTTCGCTTAGAATTTTCATAGCCCTTCGATTCTTGTTTTCAGTAGATGTTTCCATGTAGCTTTCTGCGACAGAAGTGGACTTTCAGCCACCATGTCTTTTTATACTCAAAAGATCTGTCTCACAATCACTTAAAAGGGAGGCCGAAAACAGTGCCTAGTATACGAAATTGGATTAGGCAGTTTAAGAAATCGTGAAATTAGTTTTGACGCAGTGCAATAATATTATAGCTTTATATCGAAGAAAGAAGCTGATCACAGTTTTCATTTCTTAATATGACGTATATTCTACCAGTTGTACTAAATTCAAGCCATCAATATTTCCTGATTTTACAAAAAAAAAACTTCTTCTTTTTTAATAGATAGATTAATGTAGAATGTCAATAAACAAACAATGTAACCATGGAAACGTAGCGCAAAATGGCAGCCACCAAAACATATATGGCGGCGCCTATGAAATTGCTGAAACTCGTCTAAACGCGTTCCATATTTGTCTTGTTCTATGACTCCAGTGCAGCGTTCCAGCCAAATTGTTTCTTTGCCGGGCTGCTCTTCGCTTGTTCTTCTGTCAGCTGTTGTAGTGGATTCTCTATACTTAGTCTGGGTTCTATCCGATGTGCTGGATTGTGATGGAACTTGGTTTTACCCAACTTCTGAGCCTTCGAGCAGCATCTCTTTTCGCGTACCCTTTTGAACTCGACGTCCCTTGTAAAAGTATCGTTTCGTCGTTATGGTAATATGACTCTCTTAATTTTTACATAAGTTTTCTAGATATTTATCATTGGTCATGATCGATTTATATTAGGTAATGTTAATCGTTCTTTTTAAGTTCTTTTATTTGTTTAAAAAAACACACACTTCTTAAATTATACTTATATCTATTTATCATTTATAACTAATTTCTCGCTCGCTGAATCTTTTATAATTTACTTGAACTTTTGTCATTACGTTCTCGTGTTACTTAAATATATTGAACTTCATAATATGCTAAATTCATGTATTGATTTTCTTTATACTTTATATTCATGTAAGCAATTGATTTTGTTGATCTGACTTAAGTAATCTAATTCATTTTTCAATCTTATAGTTTTTTTTTCACTAAATTACGTCCATGTTTCCTAAGGATTTATTTACTTCTATACTTTAATTTTATTTCTATGTTTACTGTTACGGCTTTTAAAATATGTTTTATTATGAATTCAAATGGCTTTGTCTCGTTTTGTGTTTATCACAGTCTATATCTATAATATTTAGCAATCATGTATGATTATAATCATCTGAGTTTTATGAGTCGTTTGACTGCAGAAGCAAATCGCAATTCGATATATTCAATAGCCGGGTTGCTGTATGAAAGACTTATACGTCTTTAGGCTAAAGGATTCTATTTCTTTTATTCATACCATATATCCTGTTCCTGACTTCCGATTGTATCCCGAAGCCATTGGTGTGCCACTTTCCGGTTCTTTCTTTCCGGTACTTGAATTTTTACGCTGTTCTTTAGAACTTAACAATCAGTGATCTAATAATTCACGTTCGAACTGAACATACTAATTTCTAAAAAAAATCAGGATTATTCCTTGTGAATTATAGCCACGTTCTCAATGGTACACTTATCAAAATGCAATTGCTGCAGTTTTATAAAATCTGTATCTCAATGAATTTTATTAAGATGTATGCAATAAATTGTTTATCAATAATTTAAAATATGGAAATAGAAAAAATTATAATTCTACTATAAAATATCATTTCTGGTTTTGAAAAATATCTTGTTTACCTTTTCAAGTTCTGAGAAAATGCCACTTCAGGGAGCGCACAATGTAACACAAGACCGATATAAATATTTAAAGAAGAACTAAGTAAATCTGGCCCTTTTGTCTTATCAAGCGGTAGGGTCGTCGTTTCAAATAAGGGCATACCCGAGAGGCATACCTATATGGATGCAGTGCGAGATCCAGGTTAAACAAACAAGACAGGTCATTTATTTCTTTTATGCCCAAAAAGATCGATGTCCTGCGCGGGCTTATTTTTGTTCCATGGATAGGGACAGCGGTTTTGTAGTCAAATTTCGTAACGTATCACCTAACCTCATCTGAATAGGGTTAATTCTTGAGCTTGTTACCCGATTTACTACTACCTAAATTCATAAATACAGTTTTCATGGATTTTATGTTTACCATCTTGTGCAAACATGTTGAAAAAAAAATTCTATTAAATGATGAAACATAATTTATATAAATTAAATTATATTTATTTAAGCATCAAAATCGGAAAGGGTTGTTTACTGGTCGAAGCCAAAAGTTTGGAGGACACCTCCTATCCAGTTTACCTTTAAATCTTATATTTAGATTATGTACATCAGCTCTGTTCACTACTTTATGATACGGCGCTTTGTAGTTTATAATTGTATGATAAAAGGAAGCAGAATACAGCAACCATCTATTAGACATAGTGATCCAACACACCTTTGATAATTTATAAGAACTGCATTAACGTTTCCTGATTTTATAGTTAAGTCTCAGAAAATCATTTTAAACCGCTGAATACGTCGAATGTCATTGAATCAATCCTGGAGCCATAATTAAATCTGGATAATACTGGAGACTCGATTAGAATCATTTTAGCTTTCTTAGTAAAATAATGTCGACAATTAATTGTAAATCATCTCAAAAGTAGTATAAGCAACAAAGATGCATATGGGCTTTAAATATGAAAGATGTGTCAAAGATAATACCAAATCTCTTAACTTCACTACAAAAAATAATATTCTGATCATCTGGTTTCAGCTTTGTGAACTTATTAATATTTTGTTTAGTTCTTCGCGTAAAAAATGCTGTAGCTACAGTTTTGTTTGGATTAACATGCGTGTTGCAAGTTCTCAAGGTCTTTATTCAAAAAAAGTGTTGCTTGTGGAATGTCTGATAAGTGAAATGAATGATAAGTTTGAGTATCATGAGCATGTAAATGAGTATTACAATATTTAACTACTTTTGAAAATTCATTTGTATATATTGAGAATAGAAGCGGGCCAAGTAATAAACCTTGCAGATCTCCGTTAGACACCAATAGGGAACCGAAAGCTATTTTTACACTCTGACTTTTGTTAAGTGATTTTTAAAAAGAATGAGGAAGGAACATCCAAGTTTATCAATTTGAAAATAGTTAATACTAAATTATAATTCAGAGTACCAAACGCTTTAGGGAAGTCAATTAGTACTAATACTGTTGGGTTGTATTTGTTTTTTTTTTTCTCTAAATATGTCATGCTTTCAAAATGGGCACCATTTTCTCTGAAACATAAATTTACTCTTCTATTATTTAAAAACTTTTAATACATTTTATATGAACTATTGCATACACCCACAGATCGTTTTCTAAGCGGATTTTTTATCGTGGATTAAGGACTCTTCTTATTCTTTTGATATTCTTTTTCATCAAACAGATTTATAATTAAATAAAGTTCGGCAAATTAGGATTATCTCAGAGGCGAAGTTCAGCAATTTGCAACCAAAATCTGGGCACAAGGTTCTGCTCTTCCACTTAACCTCAAAACAATTCCTAGTAAAACTAGTAATTTTCAAAAGATGGGTGCATTACAGCAAGTTAGTAAACAATGGAAACTTAACAAATAATAATAAAAGAGAAACATAGTAAATTTAAAAAAATATACCGTATATTCATAAATCACTACAAAAAATAAAATTATATTAAACATAAAACTAAATAATTCCTATTAGTAAGATTGTCAACAATTTCGTCTTCCAGCAGCAGTGTGAATAATTCACTTCTAAACTTTTTAAATGATATATTATTGATATTCATATTCCACGAATTTATTAAACTTAAGATGTTGTAAGAAAAGGCTTTTTTAAAAAATGAGTGCTTGTGCTTTGCAACTTGTAACTTGTAATACCTTTATTTTGATATTTTCGGAATACTCCAGGCTATATTTTATTTGTTTCTCGATGCGTTCTCGAGGTCGCAGAAACTTCGAGAACTCTAAAAACCTATATAAGCGGATCAGTTTCGCCGTCATAGTCAGTTTATATTGAGCAGTCAAACGCGAGTGACAGAAACGTTAAAGTAAAGCATTGACAGTTGTGAAATTGGTTTGAAAAATATTTCTTGTGTAATCAAGAATGACAATAAAGTTTGTTTGTTTACGTGACGTGTTTCCACGCTAACCTAATTTAGAGGTTACAATATAAATAGGTGGTTGTTTTGTTATATATTATAATGCAAATATGAGCGGTGAAAATATCTATGTTGGTTCATATTTTGACCTTTTCACAGGCCCAACAGATTTTTTCTGACATATTGATTAAGTTCTTCATATCACTATTTATTAGTATATATGTTTCTAATGAGGAAGAGTAGATAGAGAATAATATCGAACCCAGAATTGATCCTGGTGGTACTCCACACGTGATACTTAGAGGGGTAGATATTGTTCCATTAATTTTGACACATTGAAACCGATTACTAAAATAGTTAGATATTAAAGTCCTGTATAATTATTTCAATAAGTATTTTTTCAGTGGGTCTCTAAAAATAGACTTTATTTAATATGCTGTATATTAATATTTTTGTTTTGTTCATCCATCGAAACATGGGAGTTTGTTAAGTTAATTATCCAATTATTTTTTTCAGACTCAACAGAAATGTATATTTTTTACAAAGAGCCGTTTCTTTTTAAGAGAACAATTATTTTTCCTAATGAAAGCATCACCCCATAAAGATCCTCAATTTTTCGAACCGAGCATTATTATTAATTATCAAACTGCCCATGTTATCCTTTTTTAACATTACCAGTAACTGATGATTTGCTTACATATAGGAATCTGTACGGCTTATCCTGTTTCCTGAAACAGCTGACAAACAAATAAAACCAATATCCTCTATGAAAATGGGAAAAAGGATTCCTATTTTCCAATTGTTGTATGGACTGCCGTTAATTGAGTTCGCAGAACTAGACACAATTACTGAAAAACAATGTACCATTGTTTCACACTCGTTTCAGCGCTAAATAATAATAACTGCCCTTTGAACGTTACAGGAGCTGTGACGCTGCATGGTGCGCCTGTAAAATAGTGTTTGATGGGTTTTCAATTTGCATTACCATGTAGTGACCGTAAACGGAGATGAAGCCAATGTTTGTTTACAGGAAATACATCAGTTTGCTTAAAACGAGGTTGTTAATTTTGAAACTCGTGGGAAAATTTGCTGTTACCAGGGAACTACTAGTATGCAGCAGTCACATTAACAGTACAGTCTATATCATCGATATAAGGTAATATAAAAATTTCAAAATACGCCGACTGTAAATAGTGGCATAGAGTGGTGCAATATAATTTCAAGCAAGTGACATAAAAATCATTAGAATATGTGGATATATGCATACTATATTAAGGAAATCAGGAATCTATAGAACAGGTTAAGTAATGTTCATTTGTGATATAAACTTATTTCCTAAAACGCATCGTTTCCGAGATAGAGGGCGTTGAAGTAGGAATTTTTGTCTCGTTTTTCCCTCATAACTTTTGAACCTCTTATCCGACATAAGTCAAATTCGGAACACAAACACTCCTTAGGAACTTACATAAGCTTCTTAAGTTTGAACTGCCTACCCCTCTTAGAAGTGTATTTTGTATGCTACCCCCCTCTTACTTTATTTCAAAACTACAAAAAAAAAAAAAATAATTAATTTCAATAAAACATCTACACACCACTTTGACCTGATTAATTTCGAAACTTTTTCGTTCCTTGTTTTTTTTTTCGACGTTTGGTCTTGTTTCTGAGATATTCAAAGAAATTGGTGACAGTGTAGCGCACCAGCCGCGTAAATTTCATGTAACGTTATAGCAACCCATGAAAACAAAACTCAGTGATGTGGAACTGGATGTAGTTGGATGGTGCCTCTGCACATTACGGAAGGCAAGTACGGCAGTGGTTGGATGAGAATTATCCTCGTCGATGAATTGGACGGCAACCTAACAATCACGGGACGAGTGGCTTGACCTCCGCGCTTGCCAGATCTGAATCCTCTGGATTATTTCGTTTGGGGCCATCTAAAAGCAATTGTGTATGATACGCCAGCAGATACCCGTGAGTAATTGATCCAAAGGATAAGACATGCTTGTGATGACATAAAAAACAATCCTGTTCAAATAGCAGCTGCGGTTAATACACTAGTTCTTCGATGCCAAAAATGTATTGAGGCTGGAGGAATGCATTTTGAACAATTATTGAAATTTTTTAGTAGTTGATAAGTTTGTTGAAAATCTTATAATAAGTAGTTGTTACTAAATTTATGTTTGAGGTTATTGGCATCTTTTCTTAACACTAAGAACACTCTTTAAATAATACTTTTGATAATGATTTTCACAAACGTCAGTTTTTTTTTTTTGAGAGCCGTCCGACAGTGTCCCGGAAGCATCACAGCCTATAGACTTATTGTGCACCTCTCGACGAGCACAAACATTCATGGTACTACAGTGGGATTCGAACCCACACCGACATAGCCGATCCAGACTGGTTCCACAAGCAGTCGTCTCCCAGCCACCTCGGCTATCGCGGCGCCCAAAATCGTCAGTTTACACAAATCACTGAGTTTTGTTTTCATGTGTTGCTATAACATTAAATGAAATTTAGCGGCTGGTGCGCTACACTGTCACCAACTTCTTTGAATATCTCAGAAACAAGACCAAACGTCGGGAAAAACAGGAGACGAAATAGTTTCGAAATTAATCAAGGAGTGTTTGTGTTCCGAATTTCACTTAAATCGGATAAGTGGTTCAAACGTTATGAGAGAAAAACGAGAAAAAAAATTCCTACTTCAACGCCCTCTTTCTCGGAAAAGATGCGTTTTAGGAAATAAGTTTATATCACAAATGAACATTATTTTAACCTGTTCTATCGATTTCTGAAGTTATCAAGATTAAACCTAAATCACCCTGTATATTGTATCTATATATCACTAGGATATAAATACATCCAAAAAATATGTTTGTATAGTTGTTTTCTATTATTTTGAAACAAATATGAAAAATGTTATAACTTCCTGTCTTATTGCGTTACCTCTTCGATTACAAGTGACAAATACTAAGAAAGCTATAACTTCTAACAAGGCGCCATGAATGTGTATCATTTGAATTAACACTTTGTTATAACCGATGCCAGTTTTCCCTACACATTTGAGTCTCATTAAGTAAATATTACAGGACGAAAACGAAACAAATTTCACTAATCCTTCTGGTTAGAAAGACCCTCAGTTTTCTCCAGGGAATGGCTAGGCTAGCAATGAATACCATATTTCATGTTATATTATGTTTAATTAGAATTAGTTTCTCTCAAATTTCCATGTTGTGAATCATGGCACATTTAAATACAGAATAACCAAATTTATATAAAGCTACATATATAGATATTGTAAGTATTACTTACACTAAAACTCGAAAATAAATATTTATTATTAAAATTATTTCAAATTGAGAAACATACCAAGAGTTGGAGTGTTTACTGGCAAATACAGTAGCCAAGATTGACACACTCTGTCCCACGCGTATCATTTCAGCAACTAAAATGGGAGCTTTTAAATGAATAGAGGTATAGTCGTGGTTAAAAATTGTACTGCTAATAATATGTAGACTTATCCTGTTGTAAAATCAGTTTTGCTTAAAGTTATCAAATAAATATCTATATATTGTTTCATTTTTGTTTATGTACACTCACAAATATCAAGCAACTACAGAAAAAAGAAAACGCGCAAGTCGCAATACTCTATGACTAATAATACCTTTAAGTTCACAGCAGTAGATGATTGATTACAATGTTGTACGTTACAGTTTTAAGAATTTTCTGGGAATTTTCAATTATTTTCTTCATTAGTACTGATACAAAAAACAAATTATAAACAAATTACGTTACAGGACAAAAATGCGTCAGGCGGTGTCAAGTCTGGACTATTCGCTGGCCATCGTACGGTGCCGCCAGGAAAATTTAAACGGCCAATGTTATTTCGATCTTTAGAGTGATTAAATAAATTATTTTATTATCCAATTTCGACGGGATGATATGGCAGCAAAATGAAGCTCCACCACATAATGTAACATAAGTTATGGGATATTTGAATAAGAGTTATATACAATGGTTAGCGAAATATGGCCCGATACGGTGGCCGACAAATAATCCAGACTTGACACCACCTGATACATTTTTGAAGGGCTATTTAAAAGAATAGTGTTTATAAAAATAGACAGCCACTATTTTATAAATTCATAATAGAATACAAGAAGCTATAGATTACATAAACCAACACCTAAAAATTATGCATACCTAATTGTTTGATAATTTAAAAAAACGATATAGGTTTTGCATACAAAAGCAAGGAAATGAGTTTGAAGTTGCTTCATAAAATGATTTCAAGTATAGTTTTGCATTGTTTATAATACGAGGTGTGGCAATTAAGTTCCGGGAATTTAGTTATAACTCGGAAACTGGCAACACTGCATCGTTCCTCAACGTTTTTCTAGGTTGCATTTTTAGTCAACATTCGCGTCACCTTTCGTACTGATGCGAATGTTGACCGTTTGCGTGCACTGATCACGTCTGACCGACGCCTAAGCATTCGTGCGTTGTCTGACGAGTTAAACGTCAAAAAAGAAACCATTCGCAAGATGTTACACAAAAATTTGAATAAGCGAAAGATTTGCGCAAAGATGGTGCCAAAAGTTCTCACCCGTGAACAGAAAGACATGCGAAAATCAATCTGCGAAGATTTGTTGTCCCGCATTCGGAGCGACGGTAAAAACTGGATGAGTCGGGTAGTCACTGGAGATGAGACCTGAATATTTGAGTATGACCCCGAGACCCATAAACAAAGACAGCAGTGGGTGGAAAAGGGTGGAGAGCGGCTAACGAAAGCAAGGATGTCCAAGTCACGACTGAAGACAATGTTGATCGCGTGAGTGACAGTTCTATGTTGGCGTCTTGGAACGGATGCGGGCCCGTATTTTTCGTGTGCGCCTGAACTCGCCTAGAATGTCTAGATCTTGCACCACGACAACGCTCCAGCCCATTCCTCGTTCAATGTGCAAGAGTTTTTGGCAAAAAAGGAATTTCAACGTTGCCGCACCCACCCTATAGCCCCGATATTGCCCCTTGCGATTTTTTTTGTATTCCCCAAGGTGAAGTCGCACCTCAAGGGAACTCATCATGGTGGCGTACAGGAGGTCCAAGAAGCTGTAACCGTGGTGCTGAACGGGATAACTGCGGAGGATTATCAAGGGTGCTTCCAATCGTGGGAGCAACGTTGGAATCGTGTAGAGTTAGAGGGACACTATTGTGAAGGTCAATAATAAAATGTTGACGAAATTTAATTTGCTTGTTTTTTCATTGACAAATTCCCGGAACGGAATTTAATTACCACACCTCGTAAAAAAATTAAATTTTAATTATTGAATTACTTAATCAACAATATCTCGCGAACAGTAAAAGATAACTGATTACATGATTAATTATATGAATGCAATCAGGAAAAAGCGAATAATAATAATAATAATAATAATAATAATAATAATAATAATAATAATAATAATAATAATAATAATAATAATAATAATAATAATAATAATAATATCTCTACCCCTCATTCTAATCACAGGGATTAGCCCAGAAGTCGGAGACTTGTGCGGGAGAGGGGGCGGCATATTATTATTAAGCAGGCCGCATTTGCGCCCAGGAACGACTTACGTTGGTAGGCCCTAACCACTATTCAGTGCAGGAATGAGGGAAACCTGGAAAACCTCATTAATTAGGGGGGTAGTTAAATATGAACCGGTGTCAATCTCTCACATTGACCCAAGCCAACATTCTTCCACCCTACCATACCCGCAGAGAGGGCGCCAAACCTCTCCACGAATATAGCTTATATACGGTATACCGGCAGCTGGGCTCGAACCAACACCGATCTAGTCACCTCGATTCAAGTACTGACGCCTTAAATCGCGCGACCACTGACCGACCCAAATATATAATATAAAAATATAATAATATACAGGGCGTTTCCTAAGAAAAAAAAACAAGTTGACATCAATATCTCAGTAATGCGATGCTCGACTGTTTTTTTTTTTATAAAAAAATTGAAATCCTTGTGAAAAATTAGTCAATGAATGTACGTTTCAATTTTCCCAAATAATAAAGTTACAGTCGAATCTAACGTTTACGCTAGATCACCCTGTACCTTAGTTTATAATTTAGTAACACGGTTTTGCATTTTATTACAGTTGTATTTTTATTTTTGAAATGTATTTGCAGAAAATCTATTTATTCATTTTAGACATTTTTTTCATAAGAGTAAATTGTTGCTTTTGATTAGGTATACAAGCCGCTTTAGTATCGGCACTTTTATTCCGTTCACCCTGTGTGTTTCCAAAACGTAAATTTCCGTTTGTTTATATCGTCCAGACCACGAGAGAACCAAATATGATCGACGCCCTCTCCCTTCTCGCAAATATTTAGAGAATGCGCTTGTGAAATTACGAGGGTATGATATATGTCAGAAAGGTTGAAGCAGGAAGGCAAAATTGTTCCGCAAAAAGATACAAAAGACTCCTTAAATATAACTCGACGTACTTTATATCAAGGACTTTGTACGTGGCCTTTATAATATTTCTAGGCCCTGGGACGAAATTATACTTTCACAAATAACTAGGTGGGCGTAAGTCGGCCAACTTTAATGTTTGTCTTGCATAAAACTTAATTTTGTTTGTGTTACGCTGTTACGAGTATACTCGCGTCAAGAATTCAGACGACTTACGTCATACGAACAAATGAATAATTCATTATATTTTTATCAAAATATTTAAGAAACTACAACTGAGAGTAATACAACTATATACTACACTAAATGTTTGCATTATATATTGTACTAAATTGCAAAGAATTGTTGTTTTTAACACGACCAAATATCGAAAATTACGTTGACAATAAAAACAATTGCCTAATGTCAACCATGACGTAAGACGTCTGAATTCTTGACGCGAGTATAGCAACGTAGTCCGTTAAGGGCGTATAAGTTTTTGCTGAATTAACATTTAATGTTTCATGTATTTCACTAGATTTTAAATTCGTGTTTTCCAGTTTCTTAGAAGTCCATGTATACAGGGTGTTAAAAAAAGAGTGTAAAATATTTCAGAAAGTAATAGTACGAACCAAAATAAGCAGAAAAGTTCGCCAAGTAACGGTTGCGGAGATATGGACCAATATTCGTTTTCCAAACATTTTATTTTATTAGGAATAAACCGACAAATGAAGCTTTTAACAAACAAAAAACAAAGTTACAGAAGATGTTCAAAGTGCCCTCCATCCATTTCCAAGCAAGCACGACATCTTCGTCTAAACGATATTCGAACTCTTTCAAAAACACCCTCCTTGGTTTGGATTTCTTGACACTTTTGATTAATCCGTAGCTGCAGCTCTTCCAGGAGTACCATACACTAATGTCTTCAAACATCCCCAAACAAAGAAATCTAGAGGGTTCAGATCAGGCAATCTTGCAGGCCATAAAACAAGTCCAGCCCTTCATACCCATCTATGTGGAAAAGTTTGGTGTAAATGCTCTCTAACGGCCATGGAAAAATGAGCTGGAGCACCATCATGCTGCAACCACATTTGTTACCTCTGATTCAAAGGAATGTCTTCCAAAAACCTCTACAGTGTGTTCTGCAGAAAGTTGAGGTAGCGACTGCTAATTGGTTTGGTAAAGCAACAGGACCTAGAAACCTGTCACCTACAATACCCATCCAAACGAAAAACGTGCCACATAGATGGGTAGGAAAGGCCGAGCCCATTTTATGGCCTCCAAGATAGCCTGTCTGAACCCTCTAGATTTATTTGTTTGGGGATATTTGAAGACATTAGTGTATGGTACTCCTGTAATTAGCCTGGAAGAGCTGCAGGTACGGATTAATTAAAAGTGTCAAGAAATCCAAACCAAGAAGAGTGTTTTCGAAAGAGTTCGAATATCGTTGAGATGAAGAGGTCGTGCTTGGAAATAAACGGAGGGCACTTTGAACATCTTCTATAACTTTGTTTTTTGTTTGATAAAAGCTTCCTTTGTCGGTTTATTCCTAATAAAATAAAATGTTTGAAAAACGAATATTGGTCCATATCTCCGCAACCGTTACTTTGCGGACTTGTTTATTAAGACTTTTCTGCTTATTTTGGTTCATACTATTACCTCCTGAAATATTTTACACTCTTTTTTTAACACCCTGCGCTTTCGAAAAGTAACGAATAAATTCATTATTTTTGAAATTGAGAAGTTTTCGAAAAAATCTTCTGGCACGTCGAGTTGGTTTTTTAAAAAGGCACTTTTTGACATATGGCACATATTTGTGACGTCATCGTTGTTCGCGATATGACGTCATCGACAATTTTTTTAAAAAAACAACCCCCAATTTTGACCATGCTATTTGAAAGAGCGTGTCATTCTACATACATACATCATGAAAAATTATGGTGTTACATAACAAAAATTTCAAGAAAATAATGTTTGAAGATTTTAAAATTTAATTTTTACAATACTGTGCACCTCCCCATTATACAACACCTTTCCGTGCTTATTCAGATGAGCTGTTCCCTAATCGTTGGATAGGGAGAAGAGGGCCAATTGAGTGGCCAGCCGATCGCCTGATTTGACACCCCTAGATTATTTCTTCTGGGGATACTTAAAAAGCAAAGTATAGATTACTAGACCGGTGAATTTAGAAGATTTATAGGCAAGAATTCGTTACGAGATGCATCGTATACCTCCTAAAGTTATTGATAATGTCAAAAAGAATTTATTAATCGTCTTGGCTACTGTCAGGCAGCCAACGGTGCACAATTTGAACATTTAATTTAGTCTATTTTTTACATAATCAATATCAATTTCAGTATTGTGAAAATTAAATTTTAAAATCTTCAAACATTATTTTCTTGAAATTTTTATTATGTAACACCATCGGTTTTTATGATGTATGTATGTAGAATGACACGCTCTTTCAAATGGCATGGTCAAAATTGGGGGTTGCTATTTAAAAAAATTGTCGATGACGTCATATATCGAACAACGATGACACAAATGTGAGTCTTATGTCAAAAGTACCTTTTTTAAAAACAAAATCGACGTGCCAGGGGATTTTTTTTGAAAACCTCTCAATTTCAAAAATAATGAATTTATTCGTTACTTTTCGAAAGCACTGTATATATACGTATTTATTATTACTGGACCATAGTTTAAAGTACACGGCGTCATACCTAAACAAATGGTCAAATTTTGGCAATATTTATTCAATTATTTTTATGTCAGTCATGTTGAAAGTTACAAAAATAGTAGTTATTTTGTGCTTACTAGTATAGAATGTCACTGGTGAAGCAATTATGCTTAAAATTCACGTAGACTAGAAGCAAATGTAAATATACAGAGTGATTCACAAATTATCCAAAACAATTTAGGAATAGATGCGCCATGAAAAATAGAGTGAATATCGTAAACATTTTTTTGTGAAATCCTTATAGTCTCCGAGGAAAAATTATTGAAGTTGTAGTATTTTCAACCTTTACATAGCTGGGCTACTGTAGTTTCTCGCGTCATCAGAGTGCATTCTATCTACATTGTGCGCGTGAGCTTTTTCTCCACGTAGCACCAGGTAATTCGGAATACTGAAATCCTATTTAATATTAACATTTTTGAGTTAATGGACGTTATGATTTACGTGAACGTATCATAGATGCTGCCGATAACTTAGGAGTTCAAAACGAACCAGAACCAGGAACATTTGTGTTAGTTTGTAGAAACTGAGTAACCAGTCCAAATGTGTCTACAAGTCGGTGGACAATACAAATTATTTTATTAATTAAAACCACAAATGAGGGCTGGTACTTTCATTCGGAAACTAATCAGACGATTCATTAACAGTGTTGTTAAACTAATCAAGTAATTTAATCATGATTAAGAATTGCTTTGTACTTTATTCCTATGTTAACAACTTGTTTGCAAATCGTTGCTTAACCTTTGTTGGCAGCAATGAATATTTAAAAAAATAGTTATAATGTACCATGTACCACAGAAATAAGAGAGAAATTGCTATCTGGATTGATGATTTGAGGTTATGAAACCTTGTTTTCTTTTTAGTTTCCAGAGTTTTTTGAAAAAGTACAATTTGTTAGATGTTGGATGTGCAAGAGTTGTGGTGAGAGGGTACAGGACGAGCTTTTCTGCATTATTTGAAGATGAATAAAGAAAACAATAAAATAGCATTTGTAATTATTTTTATTATTCGACCTGCTGTAGTCTTGTGGACACCGATGAAATCCCCAATTGTAATATAAAAACTTCCGGTGCTGTAAAATCTCAACGTCAATAAAAGTTGACCTCTAATGGAGACTTCATGATATCTACAATTAACATGATATGCTTCAGGATCTACTATGAACTTACTGTGTATTATCATTATGTAAATGTGGTTCTAATTCACGTAACAAGTTATTCACAGTGTTTTTTTTAAACGAAACCTACGGAAAAACTCTATCGTACAAATCAACAAAATAATCTTTTCTTTCTTGAACTGTATATATCCTCATATTCATAACAGAATCTATGATATCGTAGAATGACAGAGAAACCAAAATGTGAGGTTACGAAACCTTGATTTGTGCATTAATCGGGGGTCTATAGGTCCGTTAAATCTAACAGCACCACGCCCACATTTTAATCATGATTAATCATAATTAATGCCGAAAGTCCTCAAAAGACCTCTGTTAAATTTGATCAACTGTTAAAGTACGTTAATCATGGTTAAATGATACTGAAAGTACCAGCCCTTGATTTTATTAATTAATAATAACAATAGCTGCGAAAACAGATGCATTTGCTGATATAAAATAGATGTTAACAAATTTTATTTATTTTTTCCTTGGGAAATTCTTTCAATTTTTTTGACCGTTCATTTTTTATTATATTTCGCCGCCTTCACCGACTGCATGCTTTACCTTACACAAGGTTAGTTTTTATCACTTCTTTTATTATTATTTTATTATTAATGGACCACAATTTAAACTATAAGGCGTTATACCTAAAAAATGTTCAAATTTTGGCAATATTTACCTTTAGTCTACGGTAAGAAAGAAAGAAATACACACTTGTATTAAAACAGTGTTTACGTTGTACTGTGGAATTGTTCGTTTGCTTAATTTTATCCTTTGAGAAGAAAATCATGTGATACTAATACAGAAACAGTCGTATTGCTTCGTCTCTACTACTACTACTATTTACTATTTATTTACTCAATATTTTATTGTGTTTTTCCATCTTTGTTAGTCACATAAACATGCAATAGAAAATGGGATAAATATAGCTTAGAAATGCAAGTAGGAGTGTCCTCTTTCTACTTTCTGCCTAGTCTTTCAATCGGCGCTCTTCTTCCTGCCTACTCACACAACATCAATGATACCCGCAGTTTGAGTGTCCCGCAATAGGTGGAAATTTTAATTTTACGTAATAAAAATTTCAGATCCTCCCATAAGAAATGGACAGTATTATGTTATCAGTTAGATTTATTTTATGTAATAAACTTTTGTAATGATTGATAGATTGGCTTTACACAGATGGGTATTGCCATGAGAAGAATTTTTTGACTTTTTGGTGATTTTTTAAGAAAAAAGCACAAAGTAATTAAAATAAAGATAATCCACTGGTAAAATCTGCTGAACAGGATGTAGGTGACACGGATGTAACTATCGTCCTCTGTATTCAGATCCATCATAGCTTTAATTTTCTTGTTACATTTTTTATTTAGATGGTTAAAAGTATATTTCTGTATCTAGGTACTATAATGCTATTAAGTCTGCTAGATAAGTCAATAAGAATTTAGACAATACATAACTGTAATAAATTTATTAACATATGCTAGTATTAATGGCTCTCATCGTTTGTCGATACGATATTAATCGAGTTGCTGCTAATGGCAACATTGGCAACTAAACCAGTTTCTATACCTGTGGGAAATAACTTCGTTTCCGACAACTAACGTCTCATTGTTATCTGTTCTTCACGCGTGGTATATTTAGTAATTTGTGTCTCTTCGCATGTAGCTTAGTGTGTAACTTCTGGCTGCGATGGTTAGCCAGAGGTTGTAAATGAACGTTAATGTTCCATGAGTCCCGCGCTAACATAAATCTCTCTCGATTCCCCTAGCCACAGGGTCACCGGAAAACTTTGGCACCTGTAAATCTCCACAGGTTTATAAATATTCCACAGTTTTTCGATGAGATGGAATTTTGATAGCACGCTGGAAAATGATGTAGCAAATTTACAGCAAATGTAACAAAATATTGTGTGGAAAATACACGGGATCCGTAGATAAAATTTTTTTGGAAAAATGTGGTTGGTAACAATTTTAGTTGACGTAATTTTCGGATCACGTTGAAAATCTAATAAGACTTTACAAACAATATAATTGAACATTTTAGTTAATGTAGTGCTGTAGTTTTTAGTATCATGGTTTCGAGTCTGTCAGTTTTATTTCTAAGTTGGAGGTTTCACAAGGATCTGTCCTAGATCTCTTTTTTTAACTTGTTTGTGAATGACGTTTGCCTTAGGATGCATTCAGAAGTTCTTTTATATATCGAGGATTGCATGCTGTACCTGCACCTCTCTAAATAATGTTTCATTCTTCGAGAAGATATTATTAAATGGGTTTATGGGTGTGACATTAATTTGTTTTTCTACGTTCATGCAAAAAAAAAACTTTATTGAACTATATTTAGTGGAAAAAGTGGTTCTTTATTGCACTAGTGCAATAAAATGTTTATTGCATTCATCTGTCATTCTACTACAGCGTTTTGTCATCATGACAAACATAAACGTTCAAATCGACGTCATATTTTCCTAGATTTGTGTCATCTAAATTAAACATTTTTTGGTTTTTGCATGAACGTAGAAAAAATATTGTATGCAACTCGTACAAAAAGTGCTTATTGCACTCAACGTGTTGTCCTACTCGGCCTGACGGCCTTGTTGAACAATTTCACGTCGTGTGCAATAAACACTTACTTTTTGTACTTGTTGCATAAATAACTATAAATTTTAAGATTTCTAAATATAATATTTTATATTTTACCGATAAAAAAACATTAACTAATTTTGCCTATTGTTAATGACATCAACCTGATCAGATGCTCCCAATTTAGATTAACGTTCTCTTATCAGCTATAATATCTCTAGGACATTGATAACGTAGGTACGATATAATTTTATATAAGAAAGCACGTGCCTGAGAAATTTTATATAAAATTCTGAGGCATTTGTCAATGTCAGAGGGATATTTGATCAGAAAATGCTTTGACAAAAAGTCAAATAAGTTGCAACACAACAAAACAACTATTTATTTATTAGTACAGCGGGTAAAGGTACAATTATTAAAATTTAACGCATCAGTAGATTGGCTATTCTTTTCTACTATAGAAGATTTATTACCAAGCATAGTATTTACGATCCTATTGTAATGCTCTTGGTCGATGTTTAAATATGATTTTATAGAATTTGGATTGTTATAACCAGTCATTTTCAGCAATTGTTGTTCTTGCATACCATATTTTGCCAATTAGCTAACAGCAGTTGACCTGTTCGAATGGTTTGTTATCTTTATATCTTTTACATTCAGGCAAATAGTCTCAGCAGACGATTAATATTATTCCATCCATTAATAGTATTTTTCCAACAGGAATATTGTCGTGCCAATTATTATCGGTTTCCATTTTCCAGTGTTCATTAGGTTTTAAGAACAGCCGTGTTGGGGTAATATGTTCGTATCAGTTTATGAAAAACACGCACAGGGAGCTTTGACTCTCACTATTGGCAACCAACCATTTACTATTTGTACAGCTTTTTGAACCGCCTTGGCAAGTTTTACGGAACATTAGATTATATTTAATGCTATTTTTCTGACAAAGTTAACGAAACTGAATTAGTTTACATGGATCTGCTTGGAGTTTCTTCCTGATTGCATCGCAGACATCTCGGGTAGGTTTAATTAAATACTATGTTGTTAAACACATCAATAATAATTTTATAGTCATAGTACTTCTCCTGTAAAAGTTTACACGAAACTTTCCACATAGTCTTTACTGTTGCTTCTTTGAATTCTGTCCCTATTTTTTAATAACTAGTATCAATACCAGTTCTTCTACACTTCTATGCTCATTAAATTCCATAAAATATTCCCCACGTATATTTGTGACTGTTTGTGGTATTTTTGGGAATTTTGTCTTTAATGAGCGCGTAAATGGATTGAAAATTCGCATTGCCAAAACGTGACATTTTAAAATTTATTTGAAATATGAAGCTGTCAATCTTAGACAATTTTAGTGTCATCAATTAAATGATTGGGTGGTTTGTGTCACATAACAAAAAATAACGAAATAATGGTTGTAGCACATACTACAAAATTATTGTTAAGCTGTCAAAAAAATTACACATTAATATTATTTCCGAATCTTTTAGAACCTTAGGTTTTGTTATAAGGAACCCCAAGTGGTTTTTACGAAATGATTCAATTAAATTCGTTTGTAGTTCGAAAATTAGATATTTGTATTATTGACGCTCTAAACATAATTCTTGTCATTAATTTTATATTGTCAAAGGCAAAATTTTGTAGGTAGCTGACAATAATAATCGAATATGAATCTTGACTTCATTATAGTATTATTTGGAAAGTAGCAAACCTCAATAATAATTTTCATTGTAAATATACCTACTTTTTTCATCAGTTTTATGAATTGGTTGCAATAATTGACAGAGCTCGTTGGTAATATTTTGCAGCAGCAGTAACAACCACTCTCAAATAATTAAACATTTATTTTTTTGTTAATTTATTTACTAGCTTATTTGTCTGTGTGTATATTTGTTTATTCGTTTGTTTGTTTGATCGTTTGTTTGTTCGCTTATTCATTTGTTCGTTTTCTCGTTTATTTGTTTGTTTGTTTGTTCGTTCGTTTGTTTGTTTGTGATGAGATGCTACACATTGCAACTCTGTCGTTTGCTAACCAATAGAATCACAATGTCTCATTTACGGAGCTCTTATTGATTTTTCCCAAAATAAAAACGGGCCGTAAATATGTAAAATAAATTCAATGCAGACTGGCATTTTAAACGGCACAGTATGGCATTTATGGGACTTTGTGGCATGAATATTTTATGAGAAGGGATCCGTTTCATAGAGAAATATGAGAAAAGCGTCTTTAGTAATTAGGATGTATCTATTTCAAACTGCAATGCTTTATGACGCTATTATGAATTCATTCTCTGTAAACATTTCACGCGCGTACTTTTCTCTCGTTTTTTATTTTATAATCGAAAGTAAAGAATAATTAAAGAATCCGTTACCTTGTAGATTTAAACCACCTACTCTTTCTTCAAATAATATTTGTTTCGCATATTCTAAGGTGACAATATACGAGTCGGCTTGCTGAATGGACAGTATGTACTCTTGGCTACGACATGCACGTTTTTTTAAATTGCTGAATTTTGTTCAGTTTTATATTAAAGTAGTGTTGTATACATGATCTGGGAATAATCCTCCTTCAATAAGAGTGATAATTATTGCTCAGATGTATGGAAAACCAAAGATACGCATATACGTTCTAAATGGGTAAAATAAATCGATTTAACCTACAAATAACCAAGACGCATAATAAAAAGAGATACAGGGTGTCAAAGTTATAATTTTATTTTCGATATTTGTAAATAACTTCTTAAGACATCCAAATATTTACATAAAATTTTTATAATTCAAATTTGTTTATAACTTGCGCCACATGTGGCACACCATATTTCTTTTAAATGGCAGAACTTTTTTCAGCTTAGTGTATCCATCTGACTATACATGCAATCGGCTTTCCTACTTGTTTTATTTGAAAAAGGTATACCTTGTTGAAGTCAGTAGGAGTAACCGTTTTTGAAATAATTCTATTTTAAATTACAAAGCACGAAGATTTTATCAAAGCAGGCTGATCTTTTTAAAATTTGGCACGTCTTCATAATTTACCGTTTTGAACAACTCTTTCAAGTAACAATTTGCTGTATTTTCAGTAGAAAAGGCACTAAACCTGAAACGATAACAGTTTTCAATCGATGCACTGAATATTATCAACAAGGTATACTTTTTTCAGATATAACAGGTAGGAGAATCGATTGTTTCAATATTCAGATGGATACACTAAGCAGCAAAAAAGTTCTGCCATTTTAAAGGAACATGATGTGCCATAAGTGGCGCCCTCTACTAGTGTAAGTGTAAGTGTTCGATGAAATATTTCATTGATGGTCGTTGCTCATTTGTAGTACTTAAAACAAATCTAAAAACACATTGGTAGTTGCTGGATAATTTACGTGATCATATTCTGAGAATTCTTAGAACAAATCATAAATAATGGTCTCTTCAGGAATTAATCATAAATAAAACTATCGGAATAAGGAGTAAGTAGATACCTACTTAAGCTATTAAGAGGATCGGTTTATAATTGTTTTACTTTCACCAAAATGTAACATAATTAATGTGAATTCGAATGCATATGCTGTTCAATTTAATATTTTTCGGCTGTTAAATCTGGCTCGTGACGACCACGGACAGAGACGTAGAAATTCCAAAAACAAAGGTGCCCTTTATCTCCAAGAAACAAATGAAATTATACTACATATCGGAAGACCACCATTATCCGAGAAACGGTTCCGACCGTAACAGTCGTAATATCAACAACAGAAGCCGAAATCAATATATGGGCGGGCCCAGAGATAGCGATAGCAGATCTGCCTCCACAAGCCCAAGAACAACAAGGGCAGGTCAAAAAGTTCCAGCTGTAGCTAGGGATGTACACTTTAATTTTGTTATTGGCAGCTACCAGTACTACCGAAAAATCACTATATATCAAATAATAGTGTCAAAAATATTTACATTTTTCAATTGTGTCGTGCAATTTTTTTGATACATTTTGATTAATGTGGTTGCGACACTGAGATCGTTTTGAATTTTTCAACAATTTTTGTTTCATTGAATTGTTTTATCATTTTGATTGCACAATTCTCCACTAAAAAGCTTTTTCGCTTTGACAATTTTCATCGCTACTTCGCAACAAGCGGCATTTTTTTATCAGTGTCAGACTTCTTGAAGAACTGACACTTTTTCTCGTGTAACGTAGTGTAATGTAGCTTCATACTATACTCTTTAGGAATTGATAGCACTTGCATACAAATAATGTAAGTTTATTATTGTTGTGATCAACGGTCATTATAAACTCGATGTTATTCGCTATTTTTCTTTTCTGCAAAGACATATTTCACTTAAAATACCTTAAATTGCATCCCTCATGTTGGACAACCCTGATTTAAGGCATAAGGAAAGAGCTTTCCCTTTGTGTCGCTTATAGTTAATAATAAAGTATAAAAATCTTTAGACTAAAATAGTTGGGTAGCAATGAGGTGTCGAGATGAAGTAAATACCCCAACAGTTATTTTTTGGGTATTTAAATGGTTTGGTTTATCGTTAGTTTCAGGTGAATAAAATTTACCTGATTATAATTAATTTTATGAAATTCCTTTAATAAATTTGCGGCATTTTAGAACTTACATTGTCATGCATAAAATAAATGTTTCAAATTGTTTTATTTCCTTTGTGTTTATATTGTTTGTTATTGAAAACCTTGTAGAGTGCGGTGTTTTCTTGTTCTGTTCAGGTTACGTGGTGCCATTTAAATAAGGGTGAGCAAACCTGGCTGATAATCAAAGTTTTTTCTACATTCCGATCCCATGTAAGAAAATTAGGGTACCTACTGTTCGTAGCGACAATTAAATAATAACTTCTCAAGTTACAGCAAAGTTATTTAACTAATGTTTCATTAGCATTCCAAAGGTGCAAACCTAATGTCACAGTTATTCTGTAAACACAAGTCTATTTAAATTTTGAGATTCTCAAACACGAAAATCATTTCGTAACTGCGGTGATGTTTTAAATTCCGCGAAAATACTGCGTTCTCATGAATTTTAATCCCAAAAACTGTGCCAGCAGAATTCAGTTGATGTGTGCTCGTCTCAATCGTTTTAGGTACAAATACGCCTCTTCCCGGTTTTGCATATTTTATGCTGAAATAAATTTCGCATGGATTTTGTATGCCGAGTCGAGGGTTTGCTTTAATCATCCGGAATAAGTGCGCTCTGTAGTCACTTGTTTTATCTTTAAGGGAATTATTCTATCTTCTCGACAAAGGTAGAAAAATACGTACACATTTTTCTTCCCTCCGTTCCTTCTTTCCGTGCAAGAAGCCGTATTTGCACTATTTTTTAGTATTTGCCGGCCAAAGGCAAGACCGAAACTTATTATATACCACGTGAAAATATGGTGGTTAAGATTGAACAGTATATTGATCAAATTTTTAATAAAATTATTTATTTGTGTTAGTAATTCAATAGGTACATTTTTCGTACGTTAATTGTTTTTACTGTAGGCACATAAAATAATTTTAAATTTAAGGAAACGATTAGAAAATGTGTTCGGCTGGAAAAAGATATGATGGAGAAAACTAAAATTTAATTTACATTAACGCACAGGTCTAAAGATAGAACCTTGAGGCACGTTATAGTTAATAGGCAATTTCTTCACCATATCACTATTTCGTCTTGTTCTAGCTGCATACTGTTTCTATTTCGTTTTATAAAACGGAAATTCACGTCATAATTCGCAAAATCATCCTTCTACACATTTTAAACAAAGTTTCATTCTGTGATATAGCAACCTGTGTCCGGATTCAGTACGATATGTATCGTATGTACCTATGATATTTATGTACAGTCTTTCATTAATTGCTTCCTCCACCATCTTTCTCGTTACCTTTTCTTCTTTTCTTCTCGATAACCTCATGGCCACATCATCTGTATAGTTTACTATTTGGTGACATTTAAACGCTATGTGTCTCTCTATGTTCAACTGACTATCCCTAATGACCTTTTCTAATACTAAATTAAAAAGAAACATTGGAATGGGTCTCCTTGTCTCAGTACTATATCAATAGGTTTTTAATTTAATTAATTATCAGAGGATCTCAGGGTCATTAATAATGGTACATAGCTTAAAAGCAGATTGTTAACGTCAAAATAAAGCGATTAACCCAACATACCTTCAATTGTTGCTCCTTTTCATTCTACAGGGTGTTAATGTTGAAATCAAAGTGACCATCAGCGACTTTAATGCACTTTCTTAGCTTCTTATTTAAATTTTGTCAGAAGTTCTATGTTGCTTGATAATATTAACCGATTCTTGAATCTTGTTAGGGCTACGTGCAGGCCAAGGAATTTCGCTGTCACGTCCAATCCAACGGTGCGGACAATTTCTATTAAGATATTTTTTTACTCATCGGTTGTAACATGCAGGTGCACCATCATCAAAAGGTCTGCCGTAAATTTAAGGGAATATCGTCAAGAAGCAGTGGAAAGTCATTAATTAGAAAATTTGAACAGTTTTCTTCGTTAAGTGGACGTGGTAGTACCAAGGGCCCCACAATATTATCGGAGAATTTTACACCAAATATTGATAGAGAACTCTTGCTGAAAAAGGACTTCTCTTGGCAGATGAGGATTTTCTAGTTCCCAAGAATGACTATTTCTCCAATTTAAAATACCTCGTCGGGTACATGTGGCTTAGTCCGTAAATAATATTTTATTATAGAATGTTGGGTCATCATTTTGTTATTAGTGAAGAAACTGTGCAAACCGTAATCTAGCTAGAGGGTCTTGTGGGGTTAAATGTTGGACCGGAGTAAAATGATAAGGATACAATTTTTCTTTGTGTAGTATTCTGCTAACGGAAGACTGACTAATGCCAGTGGCTGCCGAAATTTGACGTGCGCTTGTACGTGTGTTTTCAGCAATTCGCACTAAAACAACATCTTGGTCCGCTGTTAATATTTTCGGCATTCCAACGTCTCTTTTTGGCCGAAATGATACTGTTTCACCTAATCTGTCGTACAATCTCTTAAATAGTCTATGATCGGGTTGTCTGTTATCTCGATATAATTCCAAGTACCTCGCTGCTGCACGGCGACCACAAAAATTTTCTTGAAACAATATGGTATTGTAGTGACAGCTGTCTACTTATTATTTCCTCGCCTACTATTTTGGAAAAAATAATTTTCTAATTTAATTCCCGCCGAATCTGTTTGCATATTCATAATTGCCACCTCAAAAAACATAAGATTAGAAAGTTTCAAAACAATCGTCCATACTTTCTTAAAATATAGCAAAAAATCGAAAACATTTTTTCAATTTTAACTCCCTGTAGAATGAAGAGAAGGAACAATTGAATAAGGCATGTTGGGCTTAATCGCTTTATTTTGACATTAACAATCTGCCCTTAAGCTATGTACCGTTATTAATGACTCACCCTGTATAATTATTAAAAAGTGCACAGCTGCGTTTTTAGACTGCTTATCTAAAATTAATAGTTGTTTTCAACTGAAGTATTCTGAAAAAAGTCACAAGGTTAATAATCAGTTAACATCACACATATCCTACTTTTTAACAACTTTTCAAAGTGCGCCTATCACGTTGTGATAATCTTAATGGGTCGCTGATTACATCAGGTTTATAAATAAAGTAGTACACCACTTACGATGTCTCTAACTACGGAAATTATATTTATTCGAGTAAAGAAAGTGCCTCTTTATAGCTATTAAGAGCTTTCAACATCAGCCGGCTTTTAATATTTTTCATTTCCATGAGTAGCCTAGAAAGGAAAGCAAATTAAGATATACATATTTACAAGAAAAGAGCAGTTTTACATCTTATCAAATATATTTCTCTTATAACTAAGCAAATAAAATTTTCAACAATTTTTTGTCTCTTTTTTCAAGTTATTTAATTATGTAACGTGAGTTTCCCTCGAATTCATTAATTTTATGAATAAAATAAGTAGAGCAATAAAATTCTTGTAGACCAATATTGCAGCTGGGATAAACTGCATGTAGAATCTAAATTACTATATTTGTGAAGTACGGCTTGCTCAAATTTACGCTGAAAGAATTTAGAACTGGTGTTTTGTGTTTGGTAAAATTACTTTAATTCAGTGCTGTATGAAATACTGCTCAGACATGCATTATACACTCTTTTGTTATTTTTCTGTGAGTTAAAAAAAGTAAATGAAACAATTGCATTGAATATCGTGCTTTCCCTAATTTTAAATTGATTGCATGGTAATATTTCTGGCACGTGAAAGATGAAAATAAGGTTTCTGTCAACAGGAAATAAAAGTGCGACAGAATTTATTAATAGTACATTATACTATAAGGGAGAGAAATGCGTTATTTTGGCAGAGGTGCAATTTGAAGCCCGAGGACAAAGCCCGAGGGCTACAATGCACCGAGGACAAAATAGCATCTCTCCCGAATGGTATATACTATTTTTTCCACGGTCTCATTAACTTAAAAACACATATTTTGTCATTATGAAGTAAGTAGCACCAGAATTATTGTATTCGGATTTGAGCATTTATTTAGTAGTCGTTGAGTTATTGTCATAACTACAAAATAAACAAACAAAAAGAATTGTCAAATTAAGGTGCTAGTTTGGTTTAGTTTAAAGTTTGTTTAGTGCACAATGAATAATTGTGAGTCGGAAGAGATTGTGGAGGCTGCAAATATTGCAATAAGCAATTTGCTGCCTACGAAGTCAAGATCTTTATATACGATATAGCCTACAATCGGTTCAAAAAGTGGTGCGCCGAGAAAAATGTTCAAGTCTACAGCGAGAATGTTTTGTTGGCATACTTCAGTGAAAATGCAAAGAATTACAAGTCTTCCACATTATGGGCGCAATATTCTATGGTTAAGTCATGCTTGATAATTTACGACAACATAGATATAAGCAAATTCCCCAAGCTGATCGCATTTTTGAAAAGAACCGGTGACGAATATCAAGCGAAAAAATTGAAAATATTGACAAAGGGTGAAATCGACCGTTTTGTATCAAGTGCAGATGACAAAGAATTCTTAATGATTAAGGTAAGATTACTTTTGTTGTTAGGTATTTCAATTATTAAGTATTTTGTTTTTTTATAGGTTGGATTAATTCTGGGGATTGCCGGAGCTTGTCGAATTGATGAACTAGTCAATTTAACTGTAGATGATATTGAGGATGTAGGCTCTTCCTTGATTGTAAAAATTCCAAACACTAAGACAAAGATTCCACGAACCTTTCTGGTTACCGATGTGGGAAATATGCTTGAATTGTTTCGAAAATACCTGTCCCCTCGTCCTCCCCACGTCAAGCATAAGCGCCTTTTTTGTACTGCAAAGCAGGAAAATGTAGTTCGCAGCCAGTTGGCAAGAATACCATGGGAAAATTCCGAATGTAGTAACTTCGTATTTAAAATTACCTGATGCTGCATGTTATACTGGTCACTGCTTACGAAGATCTTCAGCGACATTACTGGCAGATTCTGGTGTGGATATCACGACAATAAAGCGTCATGCTGGTTGGAAATCAACGACAGTCGCTGAGGGTTATATCGAGAACTCCATTGAAAATAAGACCAAAATTGCTAATCAGGTTTTAGTAGCTACTACTACTAGCGCAATCACAAAAACTGTAAATGTAAGCGAAAGTAATATTCCTTCTAATATTAATTTTAAAAATTGTACAAATGTAACATTTAATTTAAATGTAAATAAATAATTTCAATGTCATCTTTTTTTTTTGCATGAAAAACATTCTCCATAACGTAAACTCCCTTGGGAGCATTATACTCCCTTGGGAATAATCGACTACTTCTGTTTTAATTTTGATGTCATAGAAACTGATTTCTACTCCCGACCGTGGCAAAAATTGTTTTGTTGACACATTGTATGTAAATAGTTACTGAAAATACTAAAAATATTATCATTTTTATGATAAATTAGTAATATTTTGAGCAATAAAAATATTTTCTTCATAATTACTAGCTAGAGACATTAATGTCGAAAGTTTAATCATTTTTTATTTGTTTGTTACCAATAAATTTCGCTTAGTTTTATCACTATGCCAACTCATATACAACAAAAACGAAGTTTGTTGAAGTTAAATGGGAACCAAATATTTATAGCAATAATTCTTATATTAATAATTGCCTAAGTTTCTATGATAATAATATCACCCATAATGAAATGGGCTTGGATATATTAGACGGTTGTTAAAGGAGTACTATAAAGGATATTTCTCTCAAAATGATTATAGAGGACGTGAAAATTACCTTCGTACTTAAACATATAATATCAGGGTCCTTGAAATGTCAATCCAATGGATATCGTGCAAAAAATCACAACCTATTGAAAAATTTGTAGTGGAGGCTACAAATTCAAGTGCGAAGGTATTTATAAAAAATGTTAATCAATACTAACTGTTATTATGAATTTATATATACAGGGTGAACCTTAAATAAGGACAAATATTTTAACTGCAGATGTACTTAGTCATATAGATGAGTCTAGTAAGTCATTTTTAAAAATTTCAAATATTTACGGATATTATTTTTTTTTCAAACTACCCACATTTTGAGGACCGCTGACCAGATAGACTACTGACGTAACCTAATAAAATAAACCGTGATTTACTAAAGGCGAGGTTGCCATATCGTCTGTAAGAAAAATAATTTTTTAACGTAATTTCAATTTTTGCCGTTGTTTCTAATTTAAAAACAACTGTTTTTCTACAAAACTGTTAAGAGTGGTTTTTTTAATTGTCATTTTTGATGTTAAAAATGTCATTTTTTGACACGCGTGTTAAAAGTAGGTTACTTTTAACAGGCGTGTTAAAAGTAAATCAAAAGCACTGGTTGCTACGAAAATTTTCGTTCATAAACATTGTGATCTGTGTGGTATTTTTTGATTTCTTATTTTTATTGAGTTTAAAGTTCTTCCGATTGTTTTGTAGAAAAAATATTGTATGATATACGTGTTAAAAGTGATTTTATTTTGTTCGTGAAGTTAAAAAACTCGCTACGCTCGTTTTTTAATCATCTTCACTCACAAAATAAAATCTTACTTTTAACACGTATATCATAAATAGCTATTTTAGCAGTAAGTAAAGTAAAATTAGCATAAAGAAATGAACTATGAATTTCCTCAAGTTCGATACTATGGATTAAAGTCTTTAGGAAGTTACTTTGCTCAGTGATTTCAAAAATTATCCAGAAACGTGCATAAAAGCTCACCTACTTACTGAAAAAACAGCTATTTAAACAGTTATCCATATTTCAAGTTAATTATATTGTACACTGTTAGAAAGATTATCAAAAATTATCTTCTTAAATTATTTTATGAAGAATAACAAAAAACTATTATGATTTTCACACATCTTGAGTTAAATTTCGCCACATAACCTCAAACAACGTTTCAGTGCTAACCATTTCGTACTTCGTAGTTAAATTTTATTTAAAAGCAGAGTCGATCGCATGCAAAAAAGAAACTGATGTCATAGACATAGATAACAGCCCCATTCTCTAAGAAGAGGTTATGTATAAGCGAGATTTTCTATACACGTAAACTGAAAGTTAATATGAGCATCTCCTGAAACCGAACTAAGCTAATGGTTTCTTTAAGTAATGCATAGCTTGACGGATCTGTTTTATGAGAGGGGGAAGGGGAGGAGACGGTCATTAATGTTTTCATAAACAAACATTTTTAGTTGACTTTGTTGAAGACATTAGTGTAATACTGGCAGCGCTGTGGAATTCACGTCCATCATGACTCTTAAAAATATTAGTATGCGAGTCGGATCAGCGGTCTTCAATAAATTTTCAATTGAAAAATCACTAAATTTATTTAAAATTTGACTTTTCTATTCCTGATTTTTTTTTTTGTAAAAAAACTATTAACTATGTATTCTACACAGTGAACTGTACTGCTGGTTAAAATATTTGTACTTATTTAAGGTTCACCCTGTATATATGTATTTATATATTTATTTCTAACATTATACGTAGTTAAAATGGATATAATAAATTTCTTTCGGTATTCTTTAACCTTTCCAAGGCGTTTGATACGATGATATTCTGTTTCAAAGATTGGAAAAAATTGGTGTACGTGTTTAGCATTTCAGATTTTTAAGAACAATTATCTTTTATGTCGGATGCAAACGGTTAAAATAAATAATTATTTTAGTGACCTAATCTCTATGGAGAGATCTCCAAGGTATTGGACCTATTTTATGTTTAATTTATGTAAATGAACTCGGTATTTTAGTTGTTAATAAGTAATTCAAAATACTATAATGGAAATCATACATCAGATCAGTAACATACTCGTATGTTTATTCCTCACAAACAAACCTTAACTTTAGGCGATAAATCAGGCTTATACAGTATGCACCAAAAGTATGGAATAAATTCAATAAAAACGAAACAATTATTTTTTGGGAAAAATCCTCGAACAGGTCGATTTTTAATTTAAAAAATACATATTTTAGCGTAAAATGCGATTTTCAAATGTCATTTGTTTTCGCGTAATGACGTCATCGATTTTTTTTTTAAATGGCAACACCATATTTTTTTCCTTGATTCTGAAAGATCGTTTAATTCTCTATCAGACAGTACTAAAATTTTGCCCTCTTACATAGGGAAGTTTTCGAGTAAATGACGATTGAATGTTAGAAAACGTAAATTTTATCCATAAAAACTAACAATTCTGAGGTATGTAAAATAAAATACAATTGATTAAATTTTATACTTAAATTAAATGTTCGAATTGCCATCCACCAAACTTCTTGACAATGCGCAAGTCTGTGAAGAAATTCTTCTTGCACATTATGAATGATTTCTGGGGTAACTCTGCATATTTCGTCCCGAATGCGATTTTGAAGTTCTTCTAAATTACGTGGTTTATTAATGTACACTTTTGACTTCAAGTATCCCCAAAAAAAATAGTCAAGAGGTGTAAGATCTGGCGATCTTGCAGGCCATTCTATCGGTCCGCGTCTGCCAATCCACCTCCCAGGAAAACAGTTGTCCAAAAAATTTCGTACAGGGCGCGCATAGTGCGGAGGTGCACCGTCTTGCTGAAACCATATGGTATCGTCAGGAATGTCAGGGTCATTATCGTTAGGAAAAATTACTGCAAGGGCTGGAACAAGGTCATTGTCTAGAAACTCTAAATATCTTTGTCCTGTAAGGGTTCCTTCAAAGAAGAAAGGCCCTACTATTCTGTCGTCAACTATTCCAGCCCACACATTTAATTTCTGAGGGTGTTGGATATGCGCCTCTGCCATCCAATGAGGATTTTCCAGACTCCAATATCTGCAAGTTTGACGGTTTACTGTACCATTCAGACAAAATGTGGCCTCACCTGAAAAAAGTATTTGCGGGTGTAAATTTCTATTTCCTTGACATAAATCCATTAGAATTTCGCAAAAGTGTAAGCGGCGATCGGGATCATCTTCATTGAGTTCCTGCACAAGATGAGTTTTGTAGGGATGATATTTTTCCTTCCTCAAGATACGTAGCACTGTGTTCTGACTAGTGTCATTGTTTAATGCAACCAATCGTGAAGAATTATGAGGATTATCCACCATACTTATCAAAATGTTCTGTTTCTGATTTTCATTAATGCTTGGACGTCGAGGTTTTGGAATATTTACAACATTGCCAGTTTCTCTAAATTTAGACGCTACCTTACTGACTGTTGATTGGCTGATAGGGCGATCTGTAATTGTCTATTTATTGGCTAATAAATATGTACGACTTAATACTACTACTACTATTAATTAATTCAGGGACTATTGAGAATTCACCCCTTTGAGGAACCGCACTTATGTCAGAAATACCCTGTATATATTTTTAATCTTAGCAGTTCATGATAAAGTTAATAAAGGATGGTAATTCTTGAAAGGAAAAGAGGGAATATTTAAAACAGCGTGTATTCAAATAACCTTCGTAAAAGTTTAATTTATATTCAAAGTAAATATCTTATCTAATATTTGAACAGGTTTTTCAGGTTGTCTGTAATTACGCCTCCCTTACTCGTTAAGATCAAGTCTACAATGCTAAGCACCATTTGGTTTGGAACGAAATGGTATGATTCATTTCAATTACAAATTTTTCGACTTCACTTTAATACTGCTTTCATAAAGTTAATTGGTGTTAGTATTATGCGATTGTCAAGTCCTTTGAGTTTCAGGTTTAATTTGAAACATTATTATTTTTTGTGGTACCGTCATATATAGAGTGTCCCCGGTGAAACGACTCTTGTAAGAGACAAGGTGGATGTTGAAAAAATTACCTTCCGGGATTGAGCTTGGCTTGTTTAAGAAACAAAATTTGTCATGATTTCAAATCCGTAATCCAGTAGGCCTTGGAAAATTGAAAAAACTGTATTTTTCACCAGTAACAGGCTGTTACGTGTTGAATATTCTAAGCCTGCTTTGACTTTTGCTTTTTGCTTTTTTCATATTCTTCGCTAGTATGCCGTTTTTATATGAGATACGATAAAATGTTATTAAGAAAAGTTTGGCAAATCCGAAAACAACAAGCGCAGGTTAAATATTCCCATATAAGGGAAACTATAGTAGATCAAATAATAGCATGAGCTATGAAAGCCTCAAAAGCACTATCCAAAAAAATTATTGTGTCTTGGTGGGTCTTAGATAAATAATTTAAGTGCTAATTATATACAGGGTATCCGGAATATGAGTACCTTTATTTTGCTGTATGATAAATTCTACCAAACAAACCATTACTTAATTTCTTTTCTCTGGTCAACCGTAACAGACTTATGACAACAAATAGGTCTTGAGTATATGACAACATTACTCACATACCACGTTAGGATTATCAAGTGTTTGTACACAATTATCACAAATACACCTAAACATACTTACTGTGAATGTTTTCTTGTTTTCACAGCATATAATAAAATGTGAAGTAGTTATAATTGTTCAAAATGAAGTTGCTTGCGAAAAACGTCTCGTAGCTAGAAAGTTTTGCCCAGATTTTCCATAAACTAACACTAATGCAGCGTGTCATGGTCATTATAAATCAATCAATTTTGATTTATTTACAGTCATAAATATCAAGCAAGCACAGAAAAATGAAACGCACTAGTCACAATACTACTATGGCCAATAAATATTTTTAGTATAACAGCAGCAGCTGGCAGTTAATGTTGTTGAATGTTACATTAGATGAGATGAATTGAAGGAAATGCAGAAAGAATTGCATTTTATACAGAATACCCATAAGAATTTTCAGAGCCGCCAACAAAAAATAAATAAGCAAGCCTATTTTTTTCTAGATTGGAAGTGAAACACAGTTTTATCAAATCCTATACAGTGCAATTTTCACAGTAGAAAACAGTAGTGGTATTGGAACTAGGAAAGGTGTAGTGAAGAGTTCTAAAATTTCAGAAAGGAATTTATTGCAGATTCTCATGGACTATTTCTCTTCAAATCATTTATCTGTTTATGAGTATGCCCCAACGCTGCCATTAAACTTTGTAGATTATAGTAGTAGTGTTAATTCACTGCCCTCTAAAAGTGGCAATTTTCTTAAACAAAATAGAATCATATGAATTATCTCATAAATTATCGTGACGCGTCTCCGAGGTACACTAAATTTTTAAATGACGGTTCCAAAGAAACTTATTAGCGTCGTGACGAACAACGTTTCTTTCTGTGCGACAGCTCGTTCAATTCCCAAAGTCAACATTACGTAATAAATTGTGTTTTTCCCATCTTATTTGTTCCCAAGAAACCTAGGGCGTTATGGTGCCAATTTATTCTGAAACACTTCGCTTTTTCATAGAAAATTAAATTTATCATTTAAAGTGACTTCTGTAGATCTTCCAGGGATGCCGTGCGGGCGGCATAAATTCCCTATATGTCACCGGCGGGCTCTAAATAATATCCGTTTCCCTCAAACAACGTACGCCCTTTTTTGCTACTGCGGATGCTGCATAGTAGGTATACATTAGCATTGTCTCTTGTCAATACGTTGTTTGGTTTTTACGCGCTGAATTCGTGCTAATAAGCGGGAATTTAGCAGGAACCGGGGAGATAAGAGGAGGTGAATGGATGATGAATGATTACTGAAAGGGAAGATTTTAATGAATTACTGTGAAAGCGCTACATCAGGGTTCGTTCGAATGTGCTGTGAAAATAAATTAGGACTCATTCATACTTCAAGTATATGAAGGAAATGACATGTTTTGCGTTCAGTATATGGCAAGGAATGGAACTTAAAAGATTGGTCCATTTCGAGTGCCACGGATTTCAATACAAATCAGAGATATACAAGGCGGTCATTGTTAAAAACTAACTATGGTGAAGCAATTTCCGGGCTGTTTGACACATCATCAGTTTAGATTCCTTGATGCTTGGAAAACATACCGATCTCTTCTTAAGAAGAAACTCTAAAACTAATTAAGTCCAGTTCAGTCCTTGTACGAGGTGCGTTCAAAATCTAAGATTTCCGATTTTTTGTTTCGGAATTGGAAGCAGACACGAGATGTGGCAATTAAGTTCCGGGAATTTGTCAATGAAAAACAGGCAAATTCAATTTCGCCAAAATTTTATTATCGACCTTCACAATAGTGTCCCTCTAACTCTACACAAAGATTCCAACATCTTTGAACTCCTGTGCGCCTCCATGATGAGTTCCATTGAGGTGCAGCTTCATCTTGATGAATAAAAAAAATCGCAGGGGGGCAATATCGGGGCTATAGGGTGGGTACGGTAACGTTGTAATGCCTTTTTTGCCAAAAACTCTTGCACAATGAACGAGGAGTGGGCTGGCGCGTTGTCGTGGGCAAGATCTAGCCGTTCTCGGTGAGTTTGGATCACACACGGAAAACGCGGGCCCGCAGCCGTTCCAGGACGCCAACATAGAACTGTTCAGTCACTGTCTGGCCGGCAGGAAGATATTCACGTTGAATGATGCCATGGATATCGAAAAAAACGGTCAACATTGCCTTCAGTCGTGAGTTCCTCGCTTTCGTTGGCCGTTCTCCACCCTTTTCCACCCACTGCTGACTTTGTTTGTGGGTCTCGGGGTCATACTGAAATGTACAGGTCTCATCTCCAGTGACTACCCAACTCATCTAGTCTCTACCGTGGCTCCAAATCGATAGTTATGTATGAGCTCCGAACAAAACTGCAGTTGACCGAGAGTAACCACCATTATTACCAAATTCGTAATAAAGTTCTATATTTCTCTTTTACAAAATTGCAAGACAAAAAATTTGGAAGACAATACAACTTAATTATTATTATATTATAACTTAAGTCACTTATATCAAACAAAACTGTTATTTTGTATGAGAGTTTTTCAGAATTTAAGTAAAACATCGAAGAGCAATAGAGCATTTACATGTAGGCGGCGCTGCAATCAATGTTAGGTATTAAATCTAACCTCACAAATATTTGTTATTTAATTTTTATTGTGCTTCAATTTGTGTAAAAGAACATGCCATATAACTGTTGTGTATCGCAGTATTTATCTGTTGCTAATTAAAATAAAGTTTTAATGTTTTGCAAGTTCCGTAATAATGCTGAAAAAAATGGTTAATAGCAATTGAGTCCAGCAAGAAACCAACCCAGAAACCAAAGATCTGCTGAAAACATTTTACACAATATTGTTATACTATTACTAGTATGGGTAAGTACAAGTATACATCTATTTTCAGTGTATATTTTTCATTATTTAATAAGGTTTCATTCTTATTTTTGGGACAATGGAAACAGCTGTTTCAACGTTATATTTACCCATACACGAAAATATGATACCAATACTGTAAAAAATAATGAACTCATGAAAAGGTACATGAAAAGGCGAAAACAGGATGAAAATGTAGGCAAACGTGCAGATGGAAAGAAAATAGAAATGTGACACGAGTTAAATGTAATCATACAAAAATTACTTGAATGATAATAACGCCAGTAATCCTGAGAGTATAGCAACTGCATCTAGTAGTAACAAGTTATTTTACGATATGGTGATTCAAAATGTTATTAGTTACAAAAGAGCACAACTTATATCACTCAAATTTTTAAATGAAAACCATTTAAAACACCTAACAGGATTTTCAATTTTTTCTATATTGTACTTGTACTATAATAAAAACACCAAATAAAAACTGCATATGTTTATTATTTATATATGTCATATTTACATTATTTTAAACACTGATTTTTTATATATTATTTGTATTTTTTCTGAAACTGGGTATTTAATGTACTTTTTTATTTATTAGGCATATTACATGCAAAATTTTTGCAATTTGAGCGACAACTAACCATTTTTCTATCGATTCGAGATTTATAAAATTTCAATTCTTTAATAAAATAAAGAGGTTTAAATTAAGAATTACCAGGAAATTCTTTAGGCACTCCCACGTTAACAATTTCTGTGTTAAATAACTTCTCTTTCCAAATTACTAATGTAAAATGCCTACCTAACTTTGATGCTAGCGCCCCTATCGGAATTTAATGACACTGAGTTAATGTAAATGCTCTATTTCAATAGGTATACCATACCCAAATATCAATTATGTAAATTCTTTCGATTTACTTCCGACAAACCTTCTTCTTGCCAGCAAATTACTAAAATTTTCAAGTAATATACCCTTATTCACTCTACTTTACAAAAATAAAACACTGCTCCTTTGTTTTTGTTATTCCATTGTCCCATAATATTCTGCAGACAATGCGACTCCGTTATACACATTTTGAATAAAGCGCTCGATTTTATAAAAGTTGAATCAACGACGAATATTGAAAAATGGCTGTGCGGTCTGATAAAATAAAATCAAGTCACCCTTGAGGAACTTTTAGTTCCTTTTTAAACGTCTCTGTTTGGTTAAAAATGTTCTCCTCCTTCTTGTTCGCCCTTCCCATCAAATAAGCTGAATAAATATAGACCCGCGTTCGGTGCCTTTCGAATCCAAAAGTCGTTCTCTCATAAATAATTTAGAATAACACTTTATACACTTGCTAACCCAAGTACGAGGCCAAATATAGTTCAGGTAGGGGAAAGGTTTGTTAGTTTAGCAGCAAAATATTGGACCACCTAATTTTATCCAGATCGAATGGTTTATTCATTAAAAAGTTAACACTTCATTATTTAATGTTGCCACTTGTTCTCCAGTGGCTCAATAGTGGGTTTTCAAAACTGGTGTCAATTAATTTATGTTATTTTTCTTTGTTGTTGTTTGTCTAATATTTGCTTAAGTTTTAAATCTTCCTCTCAAAACTGCAATTTACTTCCACAGAAGGATGACTTTTCATATGCAAGAACTCTTGATACGTATAAAAGTATATAGCTGATATACACAAGAACAGAGGGGAATGCCTTTATGATGTGCTTATGATTTCCCTGCAGAAAAGCCGAATGAGGAAATCAGCGATTCCTTAAAGAAGTAAGATTTCACTGACACGGCTTGTTCTCCAATGGCCTGCTTCTAAAAATATTAGTAGAAGACATTTGAAGTTAATAGATATTTAAACTAAATTCATTCAAGGTGTATGTCAGTGTCATAAAATATTGGAAGAATGTTAGTATCGTATACACGTCCTGAAGTTATAATTTTCAGTATTTGAAATTCAAGTATCTTTAGGTGAACCCAAGAAGTTACGTTGATGTGCTAGCATGACATAAGGGAAACTTTAATTTTCCAGAAAGCTTTCGTGCACTTGCCATGGCTTCACCTCTATCGTATATTATGCTTAATATTTCACAAGAGATTAATTCAATTATAGTTTGGAATTATGAAATTTTCAATTAAAGAACGTCTTGTTGCAAAATATGTGAGCTATTATACACCATCATCATTATGTAATCTATAATAAAAGCCACGATAAAGGACAATGTTAAAAATAGCCGATTTTTGGCTTATCCGGGGGAACGCATAAGTCATAAAAAATCAATTGATTATTGTTAATTAATATTAGAAATGGCCCAGAAATACGTCAGATAGCTGGGGAAATGTCGCTACTACCCCTAAACCTATATAAACTACCCTTAAATAGCTTTAAATGGATAATCATTAATTATTGTTATAAAATTCGTGTAAAATGAAAAAAATGCTTGAAAATGATGCGAACAGACAGTATGTCAATATAAAAAGTGATAAATGACTGTAAAAATGCCCATTCAATGGCGAAATAGCGCCAATTGTTCTAACTTTGCGAGCGCGTACTGAAAAAATGGCAATTTATCCTTGCGCCCATTTTTCAGGTCGCAATAGTATAAATGAACCTTAAAAGTGATTTAAGCATTTTTTTCATTCTAAACGAATTTTACAACAATAAATAATGATTATCTATTTTAAGCTATTTAAAGGCAGTTTATATAGATTTAGGGGTGCAATTAATATTTCCCAACTTACTTAATGTACTCTAGTATCAGTTTTTGCATTTTTTGACAGTAATCTATAATTTTTTCTAGCAATAGGCGTTCCCTTGAACATTTAAGCATTATCTATTTTTGATGTCGAAGTAAGCTCACCATTAGCTTCTGAAAGTCGTTTTTTTAATTTTTAGGGGTGGAATGGACATATTTACAGTTATTTATCACTTTTTATATTGACATACTGTCTGTTCAAATCATTTTCAAGCATTTTTTTCATTTTACACGAATTTTATAACAATAATTAATGATTATCCATGTAAAGCTATTTAAGGGTAGTTTATATAGGTTTAGGGGTAGTAGCGATATTTCCCCAGCTATCTGACGTATTTCTAGGCCATTTCTAATGTTAATTAACAATAATCAATTGATTTTTTTATGATTTATACGTTTCCCCGGATAAGCCAAAAATCGGCTATTTTTAACATTGTCCTTTGATCATTGGCCAAATGCCACAAAAGATCGTGGAATGTATGAGTCTTCCTTAGGCAAAGGAAGTCACAGCACAGTGTTTTAGACGATTTTTCTGCTACGTTTTAGCACAATCTGTCGAAAATATAAACATTGACCACAGTGAATGGAATCGGTTGCTTACATCGAAAGATCAGTTCAATCCAGGATGGAAGTTGCCCAGAGAATGTTTGTAGTGGCCAAGTAAATGAACAAATAAACACAGTCATGCAGCAACGAATGTTATCTGAATGGAGCAAAATCTTAAAAAATTAAGGAGAGCAGCCAAATATAGCTTTTAGCAAGTAAAGAAAAGTACAATACAAACTTTCTAGAAGTGTTTTGTAATATATTTTTTTTGCTTTTGTTACACTATATCAGGTTCGTAAGTACAAACATTTCCTTTGGCGTACAAGATATAAACTTTTGTCGTAAGGTAATGGGACTAAAAAAATTCCATTCTACATTTCCTTGGTTGACAGACTTTGGACTGACCCTTAAAGGTCGCTGAAAAATGTTTGGAAAAAGTTTAATATATTTTTTTCCAAACTGTTTTATGTGAAGAACTATAATTTTACACAATATTTGGACTAATGAGGCTTCTTATAGGCGAGCATTTTTTTATTGCTCTCGTCTTGTTGTAAGATGTAGAAATGAGAATCTGCCAGAAATTAATATGCTATTAAAAATAAAACTATGTGTGCGGTAAGTGATCTGAACTTCTTTTTTTTATTCGAAACCTGTACTGTCACAAAATTGAAAGGGGCCTCTATTAGAAATTTTGTAATTTGTTAATTTTCTAAAACGCGACATTTTTTAGCACAATAGCCATCTGCCATTGCTGTTTCAAGAATGCTTTTAATTTTAGATACTTTCCAACCAATATCGATGTTGTTGTAGACATTCAAAGTAGCTCTGAGTATTGCATATATTGACCATAATGAAAAAGATTTCATACTTTTGCTTAATTCAGAAAAATATACCAATATAGCATTTTCCAAAAAAAAAGGTAATTCGTAGTTCAGTAATCAATATTTTTGCTGATATATCTTCTTCGATTTTTCCACTATTAAATAATCTACCCTTAAATTGTTTGCACATAATTTGGATCACTCTGTATTATATGTTATCTGTTTGACTAAAATACTAGATGAATCAAACACAATAGAATTATATAACTAAAAGTGAAAGGGCTCTAAGTACAAGTCAGAAGGTCCTTTAAAATCTGATAACTCCCCCATAATTCCCCACTAAACTGTGAAATAGTTAACTATGAAGATCATCAGTAGTTATCGAGTTATTCGAGACTTTCAGAGATAACTTACAGAATGCGCGTGACGTGAATATATACCTCTTTCGATAAAATTTAGCCCCGACCCGGTAGACGCACTACAGAATATTAACTAGTCGAAAGCATCTGGAGAATAGTTCCATTGTTTCCTACACAGCACCACTCACTAATAACCCTGCGATTCTTTATGCTGCCAGTTGATATCTTGTCACTATCAGTGGAGTTTCTTTGTTTCCAACTGGTGGGAACGACTTGCCTTAATTAGGATTTAGTTATTTAGAAACGCGCCAGCTTCTGGGAATGCTGAAGAGTGCTATTAGAGGCCATCTGTTCGGCGTGTGGTTTTTTCATTGTGACTAGTAAAAGCTAAGTGAAATGTAGCTGAAACTTCTTAATTGCCTTTTTTTCGTCATAAATATACTAAGTTTCACCATTTCACAAATTCAAATACCGTACATAGAAATTACTAATAGAGCATTGACATTAACTCAGTGTCATTAAATTCCGATAGGGGCGCTAGTGTCAAAGTTAGGTGTTAATATTAATGTTCTATGGTCTAGTTTACGAGTCTGTGGTTCGATAATTTTTGATTTGAATTCGTGTAAGACCAATAGTGATTGCAAATCTAATTTGCATCCCTTAGTACAAAAAGTATTAAAATCTTATTACCTCACATAACCTTGTTTATTTGCATTTTACATTAGCAATTTGGAAAGAGAAGTAATAAAACATTATTTAACACAGAAAATGTGCCTAAAGAATTTCCTGGTAATTCTTAATTTAAACCTCTTTGTTTTTTAAAGAATTGAAATTTTATAAATCACGAATCGATAGAAAAATGGTTAGTTGTCGCTCAAATTGCAAAAATTTTGCATGTAATATGCCTAATAAATAAAAAAGTACAATAAATGCCCAGTTTCAAAAAAAATACGAACAATATATAAAAAAATCAGTGTTTAAAATAATGTACATATGACATATATAAATAATAAACATATGCAGTTTTTATTTGGTGTTTTTATTATAGTACAAGTACAATACAGAAAAAGTTGAAAATCCTGTTAGGTGTTTTAAATGGTTTTCATTTAAAAATTTGAGTGATATTAGTTGTGCTCTTTTGTAACTAATAACATTTTGAATCACCATATCGTAAAATAACTTGTTACTACTAGATGCACTTGCTATACTCTCAGGATTACTGGCGTTATTATCATTCAAGTAATTTTTGTATGACTACATTTAACTCGTGTCACATTTCTACTTTTTTCCATCTGCAAGTTTGCCTACATTTTCATCCTGTTTTCGCTTTTTCATGTACCTTTTCATGCGTTCATTATTTTTTACAGTAATGGTATCATATTTTCGTGTACGGGTAAATATAATGTTGAAACAGCTGTTTTTGAGAATTTTTCATTGTCCTAAAAATAAGAATGAAACCTTATTAAATAATGAAAAATATACAATAGATCATGTATGCTTGCACTTACCCATACTAGTAATAGTATAACAATATTCTGTAAAAGTTTTCAGCAGATCTTTGGTTTCTGGGTTGGTTTCTTGCTGGACTCAATTGCTATTAACCATTTTTTTCAGCATTATTAGGGAAACATGAAATCTTCATTTTTATTAGCAACAGATAAATACTGCGATACACAACAGTTATATGGCATGTTTTTTTTTTGCACAAATTGAAGCACAACAAAAATTAAATAACAAATATTTGTGAGGTTAGATTTAATACCTAACATTGATCGCAGCGCCGCCTACATGTAAATGCTCTATAGGTTGTTCAAAAAATTTTCATAATGTATTTTGACGTACTAAATCCCTGATATCAAAATTTTAAGCAACTTGAAAATATTAAACCGCAAACTTATAACCTAATTTAAGTTAGAGAATCAACGTGAAATATTACGATAAACATGTTTTATTGAAAACTGAGCTTTAATGAGTAATGACAACTGAAATCTCTTCCAACTGGACTGACTGTATAAAAATAAAGTTTTTTTTGTATTAAAGAAAGCTTAGCCACCTATATTTTTTCCGTTATCAATGGCATTATGCCACAATCCCAGTAAAGTAAAGAACATTGACATTCAATAGGCTTGGAGCGGATCGTAATATATCCTTTTTACGCTGAGAGTACCTCTTACCCCGAATATATATCCAATTTGAGCTCCACTTATGAACGATAAATCTTTACGCAGTGGTTTTATGCTATATTATCTTCGTTCGCTGCAATGATTTTCTAAAATCGACAAAAATCGCAGATTTCACTTCAGTGCTGAATAAAAAAGTGATTAATTTTAGCAGAAAATGAAGTACTTTTAACTTACAACGTGGTAATTACTAAAAGCATAGTACAAGAAGTACAAATTTGACATTCAAATAAGTCCCCCTGTAGTATTACCCTACGCTCTGTGCCTAAAAACAATATAGAACTTTATCATTCTGATGATAGACCTAATTAGTAATAGATATTGTGCGTCCAGGAACGACTTAGTTGGTAGGCCACCATTCAGTGCAGGAATGAGGAAAACCTGGAAAACCTCATTCATTAGGGGAGTAGTCAAACGTCAACCGGTATCAATCTCTCACATTGACCCAAGCCAACATTATTCCACCCTACCATACCCGCAGAGAGGGTGCCACTCCTCTCCATGAATATTGCTTATATACGGCCTACCGGCTGTGGGGGTCGAACCCACAGCGATCTAGTCACTTCGATTAAAGTGCTGACGCCTTAAACCGCGCGACCACTGATCGATCCAAATAAGCGTACGAATTCAACAATTAGTAAAAATTAATTCGAAAATGAAGTGCAGAAAAAGAAAAATAACTAACATCGCGGTTAAATTAGAAACAAGGACAAAAGATTTTTTTAAGGTTTCCAACATTATTGTACGATTGTAATATACAGGGTGTTCTGCATAAAAACCGACGCAGAGCAGGAGGGGTCCCAAAATATTGCTATTTAACCACACATATCTATATAGAACACAAGCGACAAAATTAATATTTTTGAATTATTTCAATTTGGAATAACCAAATTTGATACGTGATTTAGGTTTATTATTGGTCCTCTTAAATTATAAGTTCAAGTAAATTGAAACACTATAAGATGTTCATTGAGGGTGAGTCACCCATAAAATTATACCAAAGTATTTTCCATTGATCAAATTTAAAAAGAATGATAATATCCGGCGCTGAATTTAATTGAAAACGTTTCTTTCCTCTTGTTAAATTTTAAAAAACTTCAAGAAAAAATGTATTAATTGAAATAAGATTTTAATACGGTTTATTAGACGAAATCAAAAAGTCAGTAGTAGGTTTTGTATTTAAAATTTGACAGTAATAAAACTATTTTTTTTCTGTTACTGTTTGTTGTAAAAAATGGTTCAAATTGAGTGATTACCCAGAAACATTTTCTAATGTTGGAAGATGGCCTCGAAAGGCAGGAAGTTTTTCAGTAATATCCGAGAACGCCATAAGATGAAGAAAATATTTCGTAAACAGTTGAAGACTTCTGTACACCTAATTCTTAAACGTATTAGGACATCCATATCACTTTCAAAAAGTGCAAGACCTATTACCTCAAGATTTGGATCGACGATATTAATTTTCACAAGAAAATTGTTTTCACTGATAAGGCTTGTTTCACTCGAGGAATTACAAATGTTCACAACTTTGGTGAATATTTCGATGTAAACCCCTAGGCAATAACTTCTAGACGCCAGTTTAAGTGTTTGGGCCGGTATTATTGATCATTATTTGATTGGAATAGTTATTTTGCTAAATTGATTAAATGATGAAAGTTATTTGGAATTTCTACAAAATACTCTCGTTAATCGAAGATTTACCGTTGTAATTTAGAGTTTTGGTTTATGTATGATAGGGCACCGCCTCATTTTAGTGCTACTGTTAGAGACTTTTTGAATATTAAGTTTTCAAATAAATGAACAGGACGATGAAATAATTATCCTCAAAATCGGCCACCACGATCGCCAGACCTCAACAAATGTGATTAAATAAGAAAATTCTTTGCGGAACATTGAAGGATTTTGTTTATTTTTCATCAATTGAATCCCTAGAAGATTTGTGGAATCGTATTATGAATAAATACGTTATAATCGATCATCAATTATTAGACAGAGTAACTTTCAATTTTCGGCGAAGAGTAAATTATATTTCAGAGAAAACGGTGCCCATTTTAAACAATTTCTTTAGTTTTAGTTTTATTTCTATTTTTTTTATTCTATAGTTTTATTGTTAACTGTCAAATTTTATAAAAAAACCCTACACTAACTCTTTGATTTCTTCTAATAAACTATTACTAGTAAAACTAAAAATTGTATTTGCACAAAAGTTTCTACTTCTAAGATCGTGTGGATGCTGACTATGAAGAGCAGGAAAACAACTATAAGTCTGTTCGGAAATGAAAGAGAGTAATGAAACCCCGAGATGAGAACCGGCCATGGGCGTGGTAATATTTCGTTTCAGGTAATTATCGGGTAACACTAATATTGTGACAGATCAATCCAGTCTCAGAGCTGAATATACGAAGACGTGCTAGTGCAGTAGAGTAAAATTTGATTTGTGTTTAGTGACTATTGTGCCAGTAGATATAATATTGTTTGGGTAAAATGTCGAGCTTGTCAGATTACGTACCTGCTAAACGCGTGAAAAGATGAGCGCTGTCTCAGAATGAGAAGATATTGTATTAAATATATTTAATGCATTAAAATACCAAAATCCTTCCCACAGTGTTGACGAAAAGTGTTCCAAAAGGACAGGGATTGGAAAATCGGCTGTCTACAGACTTATAAAGGAAACAAAAAATGAACAAGATACTGTAAATCCCCCAAAATCATCTACAGGGAGGTCAAAAGTCGTCATAGATGATTTCTTCAAAAATGTCATTCGCAGAAAAGTACTCTCATTTTATTTTAAAAAAGAAATACCAATGCTAAACAAAATTATAAGTGAACTTTCAGAGCACAACAATTTGCCAAAAATCAGTAGAAGCAAATTATGGGCCGTCTTACGAGAGTTGCATTTTTGCTGGGGAAAGCAGAACAGGAAGTCAGTTCTCATCGACAAAGATGAAATTATTTGTTGGCGAAGATCCTACTAAAGATCAATTAGAAAATTCCGTGACGAAGAGAGGAATATTTATTATCTAGACGAAACTTGGGTCAACGAGGAATATACTGTAACAAAAGTATGGCAAGATAAAAATGTAAAAAGTTTTTGGCAAGTATTTTTGGATGGACTTTCAACAGGGTTCAAGGTACCTTCAGGTAAAGGGCAAAGATTAATAGTCACACATATAGGTAGTGCCAGTAGTTTTGTAGATGGCGGTTTACTTTTATTTGAATCTAAAAATACAGGTGACTATCACGAAGACATGAATGCAGATGTTTTCGAAGAGTATTTTACACAGATGTTGGATCTTATTCCTCCAGGATCTGTAATTGTTATGGATAATGTCAGTTACCATTCACGGCAGGCCGAGCGGACGCCTACGGCTGCTTGGAGGAAAACCGATATAATTCAATGGTTATCTGGAAAAAACATTTCTTTTGAAACAAATATGGTGAAAAAGAAACTTTTGACCCTTGTCAATCTTAATAAAGATCAGAAAAAATATATTATTGATGAAATGGCAACAAATCGCTAAATAACGGTACTACGGTTACCACCTTATCACTGTGAACTTAACCCAATCGAATTAGTCTGGACACCCAGGTAAAAGGAGATGTAGCGCGAAATAATACGACGTTTAAATTAAGTGACTTGAAAATTTTGTTAAAAAATTCCTTGGAATAAGTAACTGCAGATAACTGGCAAAGATCTATATATCATGTATAAAAAGAAAAGGAGAAAATGTGGGAACTCGATAATTTAATTGACGTTACTGTGGAACCTATCGTTATCAATCAAGGAGACGAAGATAATTCATCAGAATATTCAGAGGATGAATTTTAATATACCTACTGTTTTATTTTCTCTATTGTATATTTATACAACACTACATTTACTCACCATAATTTTAATTTTCAAAATTCATATATTTTTGTGTGGAATAAACGTCTATTAATTAAATTTAAATAAATATTTTGATAATAATATTGAATAATTTTATTTGAATTACTAAAAACCCTCTTAACCCGGTTATGATGCTCATGTTTTGAAATGCTGTTTTTATATTGTTTACTTATAAGAGAAATGGACCGAGAAATTGAAGCGGCATAGACAAAGACAGATGGTCGGGGATTAAAATTTAGCTACCTGCTACAATTTAGTTCGGTCCGATCACACAAAGTTTTTTTAAAAGTACACCTCATCTATACCGATAATATATAATATAAAAATATTGAATGTAAGCACCAGTACTACATTTATTTACGATTTGCATACATAATAAGCTTTTATTACTCTCTTTCATTTCTAAACAGACTATAGAAGCTCTGAATGCCACTGTACAGGTTACTACGTGATACCTCTGAGGACCATTGTTGTGTCACCGTAGTACCAACAATAGAAACCGAAATCAATATATGTCACAGTTTTCTAACTAAAGCTAGAGAAGTCTATCTCGAAAATCTGTAGTAGATTAAATATCAGCACATGTCGTGAAAGTCTTAAAACCACCATTACAAATGTAGGAAATCAAAACATAGTCAAAGAATAACGCACGGTCCAATATAATTCTTGTCATGAAAATGTTGCCTGAAGTACAGTAAAATAAATTGTATGTGTGTGTGTCCTTTCCTGTGTAAATATGTAAATGTGAAATGGGGGTGAAAATTACGTGCTTAAAATATGACAGAAAAGTGTAACCTGAAAATAATTCTCCTTTCTTGTATATACATTCGAATAATGAATCGTAAACAAACATATCAGTTTGTACCGCTACAATTTGAATTACATGATTCATAAATTATTATCTATTCCCTACTTGCTTTCTATTTAGATATTCACAATAGTGTTTGTGAAAATCATTATCAAAAATGAGTTTCACAAACTATATACAAATATTTACCCATATACAAATCTTTGAGAAAAATACCCTAGTCCAAGTAGTTAAACTGGAATTTATTAACTTGTTCATTAATTGATTTCCGCTAGATTTTCACCTAACGTATATTTTTTATAATTTTTATCATATGTATAGATGTGTAATTCTTTATCATTCTTACTTATATCTTGATCGAATACCACCGCATCGTTATTCTACTGATATTTAGATTTCTATATACATTTTGTATCAAAGCAAGTTCCACACATAAAATTTTGAATGCGTTATATCTAGAAATCAAGGCGGCATACATTAATTTGCTGTTGGTAAAAAACGCAGAGTTGGAATTAACTTAATTAATTTCTTGATAGTAATATAGCGTGTTGGTCAAAATGAAGAACTGCCAGTTCAGCTACTTGAAATCATATTAAATACTAAAATTTAATATGTACAAATTTGCGTGCAAAAAAGTCATACTAATAAGTGTACTAATTTCAAAAGTTGCACTAAAAATACTTATCGAGTTATGAATTTAGGTACAAAATTGTACAGGATGTCTCAAATTCGATAGCATGGGTAATGTGAGGACACAAAAAATTTATATAAAATTTGGTACACGTGGTGTATCATAGGATGAAGTAAACTCCATTAAATCAATGTAAACTAGCCATGACGACTAGCGACGTCATCAATTATATTTTTTCCAGAAACAATCCTAAATTTTTTTCCTGTTAAAAAGCTTTCTTTCTTCTTAACTTTTATATCAGAAATTTTTCTGTAATACTTCCGGTTTCAAAGTTATTAGCAATACCGTCCTAAAGAGTTTCAAAAGAAATACCACCTAAATATCACATTACATTATTTTCCAACGACTACTTGATCCTTCCACAGCTAATTTGATTTTTAGGTGGTATTTCTTTTGAGACTCTTTAGGATGATATTGCTTATAACTTTTTAACGGTATAGTAATGCAGAAAAATACAGGATGTAGAGTATTTAATGCAGAACATTAAAAAGCTAGAAATTAAATACAAACAATTCCACTTTTTGTGAAGATGTAACAGATAGCTACAAATTTAATTTGGACCATTTTATGTAGAAAAAATTGTGTATTTTGCAAAGAGCTTTAAAAGTGTGGTTAGGCACACACTGTATATGAATAAAATAAAAATTCCCTCAATTTATTTACTGGTTTCAGCAGACGGTTGCACTCAGCGCAAAATTAATGAAAAAAAAAGATGTATGTAGCCCAGTAGCGTTACGTAAAATTAATTAAAATAACATTAAATTACTTATTTTGAAAACATAAATTATGTTAGTTTTATAAAATTTTACTGCACATGACATCAATTATCAGAACATGGTCTGTAGATTGATTAAAACGCAAATTACTCTATTTACCTTTACATCATCAAAGTCGCAATTAATTTGCGATATCGAAATTTCCTCTGTAATACCGGTTGCATGTAAATAACAATCCAGGCTGTCCGTGAAACGTCTGGTGCAGCCAAACGTGATCAATTAGGTGATTAAAAATTGCCATCGTTGCTCAAAAACGAAACATGAGGAATATCTCAATTTATTAATAGGAAATTTACACCTGCACTCTAAAAAATATCTGTAAAATTTCAAATAAATTATTTATATTTACATAATATTTACCATGTCAGTTATGGCAATTGCCATGCAGTAATGGTGCGTTATAGAAATTTAAATGCAGTGAAATTAAAGTGATACGAGGCATTTAAAGTGTGTGTACGTTTTAATTGTTAAATGTGAGGCTATCTGAAGGTAATTTATAAAATACAACAGTACATGTTTAAATGGTATGTGGTGCTGCATTTACTCCAAATTACAACATAGATACCTACCTCAGTATCAGTTATGTTCAATAAATGTTGCTACCTACTTGAATATATTGTTTATATTTATTTTTGTTTTTCGTTAACTTTTCTCAGATATTGCATGCTTTAATAATTTTTATATTAAGAGTGCAGTGACACTTCTATCTATCTTACTTCTATACAGTAGTAAGCAAATACAGCTTGCTAATCCTCGCGATTAGAATGAGGGTTAGAGATATTTTCATTATTATTATATGTAGAATAGTTTCTTTCATCGACCATACTTTACATACTATATCAATATTTCATATTAGAAAGAAACGTCTCAAAATTATTTTCTTAATCATGTTTTATTTGTCATCAACAGTATGCCAGTTAATTTTGGAAGACTCTGGAATAATTTTTACATAAGCCCATATAGGTACCAAAGTATATATATCCATTTTATTTAATTACATGGAAGTTTTTATATATTTTTAGGTATTAATAATATTGTGTGAAACTAACTACTCAGTGGACAAAAGCCCCAACCTGCGTTGAATTACACCTACAATATCTACCCATATATTCCTTATTATTAGCTTTTGTAACATTTTTTTACTGTTTTAGAAAGGTATTTTAAGCTAATATAAATCAAATCTCCTACAATTCCTATCAATAAAGTCATATGTATGTTCTCTGATACAAAACATCTAGGTATGCTAATGAACAATTCCACAGACAAAATTCTATTCAATAATTATCAAAAGAAAATAATCTAATTTACTCACAGTGAGTAAATTAGATTATTTTCTTTAGATAATTATTGAATACAACTTTGTCTGTGGAATTGTTCATTAGCATACCTAGATGTTTGGTATCAGAGAACATACATATGACTTCATTCATAGGAATTGTAGGAGATTTGATTTATATTAGCTTAAAATACCTTTCTAAAACAGTAAAAAAATACATGGAAGTTTTACGGAGAATTGGTTAATTTACCCATCATACAGGTAGATACTTTATTTCCATGGTAAAGAGATTATGTATACCGAAGTATATTTTTACATGGATTAAATGAATTCATTCTAATTCACTTCTAATTTTACAAAGAATTAGTAAATTAACATATTATGTAAATTTCATGGTAAAATATCTACATATGCCTAATTTATGCATGTATTATCTTTTTTATTACGTTGTTATTATACAGAGCATTAATAACTTTTAAAAATCGTAAGTATAATTACCATGATAACTATAGACACAAAAAGCCAAGAGAGGACTATCACCCCCTAAATGTAAAATCAATATAAACCTGATATTACTAATAATATATATGGTTTTTCGTTGTTTGGCCACAAAATTTTTAATTTTATACATCTTTCCAAATTAAAGGCATTCTTGTTAGACTTCGATAAACTACACTACATTAAACAGCCGCATTATCAAAGTTTTTAAAAAAGCAGAATTTACTTAAAAAAGTGTTAGCTTTTACCAGAAAATTGAGACAATCAAGTAAAACACAAAAAATATGAATATTTTTTTTAACTAACCAGTTTAAGGCATTTGTGCAAGTCGGTAATTATCATTAAACGTATTACGACAAGTTTTTTGCCAATGTAATTTCATATAACAAATTTATTTTAACTACTCAATCATTTTCTGTTTGGGTGCTCTCTAACGGTGCATTTTTACATATTATTTTCAAATTGGTTTGTTTCGTAATTTTTGGTGAATGCGCCGGTCATAAAAAAATTGAATATTTTAATCAGTTTCCGTCTAATTTTAGATAGTGATATTTAATGACTTACTGACAGTATTTCAACACATATCTATGTGAAAAATACAATCTTCATGAAAATCCTGGGATTATTACAGATAAAACTGAATTCCCTGTAGAGGAACATTTTCTTGATTTGCTATTATACGCGCAGCAGAAATCATATACGCAACCTATAAAGGTATAAATAAATTCAAATTCAGTTTTTTGGATTTTTGTTTCAGATGGCGATAAATGCGAGAACTTTTTTGCAACTTTATAAAATCCAAGCCCACAAATAAATGTCTGAATGCGGAAAGCAGGCTGCATTCCAGAAATGGTGACCCGAACAGACCGAAATATATCAACCCAGACCAGCCAGGGCGGACTGGAACAGGAAAAGGTGGAATGGGAGACACACTACGTATTACTCTTAAAACCGCTCCCGTTGAAGCCATTTTAATCACACATACCATTTACTAATTATTTCACCAAACTGGCTTAAACATAAAACGTAAAATGGAGTAACTGAGATGAGAAAATAACCAATATGAACAATTTAGTCATAGAATGTACAGAGTCATACTTTGAAAAAACATATTTTAGGCTGTTGCAATCATCAAGTTCAACAAATTTTACAGCCGAATAAATTTACATCATAGGAGCTCACAGCGGAATTTTTTAACCGTGACTGTACTTCTATTCATTTAGAATTTTCAATTTAATGAAATGCTTCCATTTAAATTACAGAACTTATATACGCTTGGGACAGTCTTAGAATGTAAAGAGTGGTACCAGCAAGATAGATATGCCTCATTATAGTACTTTGAAAAAAAGTAATATTTTAGGGTTTTGCGTTCGTCAGACAAGATAAATTTTACAACAGGATAAATCTATGTTATGAGCTTGCAATGCATTTTTTAACCGTGACTATATCTCTATTAATTTAGAAATTACAACTTGAAAAGCTTTTAGCCATTTTAGTTGCAGAAATAACACCCTAGCTGATTTTAGTTCTTTGAAAAAAACATATTTTAGGGTTTTGCGTTCGTCAAGTAGGACAAATTTTTCAACTGAATAAATCTATATATTATGCACATTTTAACCTTGACTGTACCTCTATTGATTTAGTTACAACTTGTTGAAAAGCGTGTGTCAGTCTAGCTGCTGTATTTTACAGTAAAAGTGACAACTCTTAGAGTGTGTGTGTTAAGTTCGAAATATTATAACTGATTTGCTGTTTTATTAAAGGAATATGTTTTAATATTAAATATTTATTATCAAGTTTAAGTGTAAATAATATTTAAAAATGTCTATATATTTTACAGTAAATAAAGATTAAATATTTTCGAAAGATGAGTATTACTTATTGCATAGCAGCAAACCGTGTTATAACATCTAATACTTCAGCAATATACATATATAAAAGGAAGACAAGAGACTAACACTAATAAAAAGTAACAATTTTAGAACGATATTATAAGTACATCAGTATATCAGTACTTCAGTAAAGCCTATAACATTATCGTGATTCGGCGATAACGTTATTTGCAAAATACAACAACTACTCTGGTGACTAATGCTCCGACCAGCATCATATTTTTGACAGTTTAGATCCAGTCCGAATTTCTTGCTTAAACAAACCTTGTAACACAATTCTATGTATTTTCTATTCACAGAAATTTTATTTAGCATCGAAGTATTACGCTATTTATGAACCAAAGAACCTCATAGCATTAATATCTCATATAGTATCAAATTTGTAACCTTATAGTTTTAAGGCAACGAATTGTATTTCAGAAAACATCATGTATATTTCAGAATAATTAGTTCTAATTCAGAAAAAACTAATATGTGTTTTATAACTACTGGTGAATTTAATTCATAGTAAAAAACGTATTAGCTCGTGGAACGTAAATTTCAGAAATATTAGGTACTTCAAATCATAGCTTCTTTATTCTGTAATTTCATTACATCACGCCATAGGATACGTTTTTAATCATACGCATAAAGGCTGTAAATAATGCACTCAACGAGGGGTACAAAAAAATCGCTGACCTTTATTTAGCGCATTAATTTTAATTTTCTACAAAAGTGGATCGATACGTCGGTTCCCATTCTTTAACGTTTTCGTCCATGTGCGAAAGCTTTCTAAACAAATACAGGTTATTGGTGAAGGACGTTGTCTGAAAATTTGAAAGCTTCGCGATCGATAAATCATTAAACTTCCACAAGGTAGCACATACGACTGTAGACTCTCTAAATAGCTGACTAATGAAAATGAAATCTAAATTGTGAAATTAAGTAAACCGATATGATGAAAGAAATTATTTGAATATTTTTCATATATGGAATAGGCAGTAATTCTACTTTTAAATTGTGAAAATTGAGAAAAGAAAAATTTTCGTTTTAAGGTATCTTTTCCTTATGAGGTGCGATAGAGTTATGAATAGAATGAACAATTAAGTATAAATGAATACAATTTTGTTACACTGATTTTGAAGAAGAATTGCAGTACTCGGTCACTATTAGAAGCATGAAATTTATAAAAAAAAATAGCACATACCTTATTACAAAAACTGCTCGAAATTTTGTTCCTCAACTTGTACACACATTTGGGCACGCCTTATCTAATTTTTCCGTACTAAAGCGAATGTTCCTCCTGGTTATTGTTCCTGTAAATGCAAATTATGCGCAACAGCTCTCAAACTCTCGACGGTTTCTACTTCGGTACGGTACATCTCATTTTCTAAATGTCCCCACAAAAGAAGTTAAGGGCATTTAAATCAGGATACCACGGAGGTCATGCTACCGATCCACCCCGTCCAATTCACCACACTCCGTGCACTTGATCGAGATGATCTCAAAAATTTAGACAAAAGTGAGGAGGTGCTGCACCAAAAAATTCGAGATATTGTAAACTATTCGTACGATTAGGCAATATGAACGGTCCCGTTAGGCGCTCATCAACAATTACTGCTGCTCAAATATTCAGTGAAAATCGATGAAAGTGGTATTTGCGTGCAAATTTTCGAGTTGCCAAACGTGTGTATTGTGAATTTTCTGTATTCCATTTCGAGTAAACAAAACTTCATTTGTAAGTAGTATATCAGCAGAAAATTGGAGACATTTTGCTGCAACAACCACTAGCAAAACCTAACTCGTAATGGATAATCCGCTGGTGATAGTGCTTGAACACGTTGAATATGTTATTTACATAACTGAGCTTCGTGTGTAACTTTACAAATATACTTGGTAAGAATATCCTTACAATTGTCTTAAAATAATAATATACAACAAAACCGTAAACTTCCTATGTAATTATAATATAATGTGTACGTTTATAGAGATATTGTAATACATTTACAATTAGCAATGTGAAATCCATTTTTACATTGTAAAATTACTGAATATACCAAATTTACTATATAATTGAATGTAAAAATATACCTGTGGTAAATTATATTATATTAATTTGTGTCACATTGTAACTGCAAAGTAGAACAATTATTTGTCTCATTGTGTACATATCTATCTGTTTTTATTAGAGAACCTTTTTTGTTAACTGTAAATATTTCTTGTTATATGTGTCGCGAAATAAAAGTTAGTTAAGAACGGAAACTTAAATTATTAACATCCCAAACCTTTAAATAAATAATAAAGAGTAAAAATACTACAATGCCTAATATGTGTGTGAAGATACTACTAATTTTAAAACGCACTAACACTAACTGTTGAGAGCGTTGGGTTGTGCCGCGTTCATTATTTCTTGCTTTGTATCGATGAATGCAGTGTGTATCTAGGACCCAGGTACTTCCATAATTAATTTAGTGAGTTTTAGTACTATAAATAGCTAGTTTTGTCTAGTGTTGGTTTTAACATAACCTAAATGAGATTAAGAAGTAATAGGTATGTAAGTTATACATAATTATTGAAGCAAAGAAACATTGGTATCCTTGCATCTACAAAAATTGGATACCCCACTGTTGATTTACCTGTATGTACATGTCTTTTTAAGCTAAAAACATAAGCAAAGGGCAGTTAATATATTGAAGATATAAAAAAACTACTAATTAGCTAACTGAGCCGGAATCTGAGTACAAAATAGCTATTTATAATATCAGTTAGGAAAAGTACGGGTTTGTGTTACAAATGTTTTTCACACAATGGGGTTATTCCAAAGATTTTAATTATAAATTTAAAAAAGATTATTCTACTGATTTTAAGGTACATGGGAACTATGATAGAAATAAGTTTTATTTTCAATCTAAATGAGTCACAAATTCCAAAGTACTTAATTTTTTGTATATAAATCTGAAAAGCATATAGAAAACGAATCTTTTGCTTCGGAAATGTTTGACTTCACTGGGGATATCAAATTGAAATCATAGCACACGTTACACAAATAAGCAGAGCCATGGCCATGGACGTTTCACCTATTCGAGAGTATCTTGTATATTAACTAAAAATTTTCAGGTCTCACATTATTCAGTCACAGAAAATATTAATTCATACGTGTAATTCATATGTAAATATGGTATTTTGAATGCAATATTGTTCTCGTGTAAAAATTACCACTAATAATAGATAGGCCAAATATAATCCATATATGGGTATATCACATAATTACATTGCATATATTAAATTTGCTATAGTCAGTTTGTTTCAGCAACTATAGCTGTACCAAATAATATTTAATTAATATTTACATAGGAATAAATTACTGATAAATCTTCTAAAACAAAAAATTTAAAAATAATAATTTATTGTGTCTGTATTATTTTTTAACTAATACTAGGCCGAAAATTACGGCCTTATTAAAATGAATGAATCTAAAAAATTTGAAAGTGAGGAATACGGTGGATGGGAAACAAAGTTTTAAATGCATCAAACCAGATAACGTAATCCCAGCTAACACCATTTTCGCATTTCGAATAATTTAATGCTTGTCTTCTGATCTAGAAAATCCCCAGATTGAAACAATTAATTATGGAATTTTCTGAACTTTCACACAGTATTTTTCGTATGATGGAAATAAATTACAGGTTCTATTTATTTTCAGGACAAAACACGTACTTCAGTTAAATAATTAAATCAGTCAATTAAATTATTTAAAGCGTAACACACTAGAATAGTATATTATTCAACGAGCATATAATGATGGCTGTAATTTCAACCACTCTATACAAGTAAAGTACTGTACTTTGTTGATAATTATTAACAATATTTTAGCAAACTTTTTACTGAAACCACAATATTTACTTTAATGAGTACCATCACTTTAGGTTCAATTGCTAACATCGGGGAATTTTTGTTTTGTTAGTTCATTCCCGATTCTTTGAAACCAGTGATTAATCATTATTATTGAGAAAATGCATTATACTGGCCATATTATTGGATAGTTGTGGACAAACGGTTTTAATACTTATGTCTATATTGTCTGTTTATTTCTACAGTTAAAAATAGTTTTACAAATACATATTTTCCCCTTGACAAACATATATTTATATAGGGTATGAATGAGTCATGTCATGAATGTGTGTCACTGTAGATTGTGTCAAAATAATAGGATTTAACCAAACAAGCCGATGCTAATGACAACAAAAAACCAATGTGGCTTGTTTTCTGTAGTCGAAAAATTAATAATCTTAAGTGAATTATTTACTGAATCTTTATAATATGGCGAGATATAATAAATGAATATACTTTAATACACCTATTTTGATATACCTGTAGGATGTTAAAAATTAATTATTAATAACATAGTTCTCTAATCAGAAGATGTTTATTAATTACCTAGTTGTTTTTTTTTATTTTATTGCAATAAAAACTGTTAAAAGTAATTTAGGTACACCTTATTTTTACTAGGGGTATAGGGACACACATATAATTGCTTTTTTTTTAATGAGAAACCTTTGAATATACAAATAAAAGTGATGAGATATTTTTATTACAAAGTGCGATTAAGAAAGTATATTTTGCTCTTGCAAAAAAGCAGTGGGATATCGTTTTTGCATTCAAAATATTCAGGGTTATATTAATTCTGGCGCCACTGGTTTAAACTGAAAATTAGTTTTTTTTCTGAAAGACAAGTAGGTATGTCTCTACACTTAGTTTACGCTCACCAAGTTTTAAAAAAATATCTAATGTAGTTTCGAAGATATTAAAAAAAACAATTTTTCAAAGAGATCTCTAACACCTTTACGAACTTTTTGTCTTAAAATCGTAACTCTTTAAATATTGGCATTTTCAATAATTATACAACAACCTGTATATTTTGAAACTCGGGCAGTTTACCGACATCATAGAGTTTGTTCCTTTAAAAATAATCGGTCTATTATATTATTTATTCAAAATTCAGATATACCGTTTACATTATGGAGAAAATTTAAAATCCAACTTTAACACCCTGTACATCGTGAACTAACAAAATTTCTCTAAGCATTTTTGACTAAATCCTATCACTTTAACGTTTACAATCTACTGTTATTCTATATCCCCTTCATTAAAGACCACCCTGTATAATTACATGTCAAGTTCAACTAAAAATACATTTATGAAAAAATAGAACTGAATAGTTTTACTACTTTACATAAAATTGTCTTTTCCATACCCTCACGCATGTGATTACACTATACTTCACATTATAGACCTTCAACATGCACTTCTGGAATAAAAAAAAACCTATATTTTCTATGAATAATACATATGGTATTGATTTTGTGAGGATACTTTGTATGACGACTGACGATGTTTTGTTTTCCACGTTTATATATTCACCACGAAGTAACTTGAAAACTATATTCTATGTCTGTAGTTTTTTAAATTCTGCGTATATGGGGTATATTTTGCTTCCATACTTTATGTGAAAACTGTGCTACGCCACTGACATATTTATTTTTGCAAATTCTTACAATGAAAATTAACTCCTGTGTTTTTTATACAAGGAAAGATTGAAGTGAATTGATTGGTTAAGTCTTTTAGAGTTTTATTAGACTGTACAAAAATATTCTAAACTTTATTTTAAACTGTTCAAAAATATAAACATTTATTAAAGTAACATTAAATGTAGTTAATTTAATTAAATCACAGAAATAAACTGTTTTTAAATAAATATATTGTTAAAAATGTCCACCCTCAGCAAAAATGGAAGCATCTAATCTCTTTAGCACGGAGTCTGGTATGTGCTCTAACTGGTATGCTTTTTTATTTTGTTCTACAAGATTAGCTATTACTAAGAACAAAAATTTTACCACATATTCACGGAGGCCTGATAGATAAATAGTTATTCGTGAAATAGTACTTTTGCGTTCAAGAATGGAAGTTATCCAAATATCCATTCGAGAATGCAAAAGCATTCCGCGTTCGAAATACAAAAAATATTTTTTCGAAAACTACAATAAAATAAGACAATTGTGTTATGTACAACAATTTAATTTATATTTGAAATCGTTTGAACCGTGTTTGAATCATGGCGGAAGAACTATCATAACAACAACAACCTACACACAATAAAAATTAGTTGTTTGAAAAAGTCAAAGTTATATATAGTAATTCATATTCTAAAAGTGTTTAATTCAAAATTAGCTCGGCAACTGAAGACAAATATTTACCAGAGGAAGTACTGGGAGCGGCACAAAGTGCTGTTTCACAATTTATCTCGAAAAAATTGTCGAGACAGTACGAGATTGCTTACAACGAATTCAAGGAGTTGTGTAGTTCGAAGAAAATTCATAAAGTGTCCGAAGCGGTATTACTGGCATAATTTGAACATAAAATTAATACCATATACCAAAGAAAAAAACTAAAATTATGCCACAAATAAATAGCTTCAGATAATGCCATATTTCATAAGCAAATCGATTGGATACTGTCCAAAAAAGTCCAGAATTCTAACGAAAGAGGAAATTGAGGGATTTTTAGAAGAAACAAATGAGAATAGATTTCTGCTTGAAAAGGTAATTCAAATTAACATAAATCAATCGAGTTAACTAATTTTGAAAAACTTTTCAGGTGATTAGAATATAAAGATTCAATTATTATTATAAGAATTTCCGATTTTAAATGTTTGGTAGCGGAGACATATATACAAAATAAAATTTCAACTAAATTGTTACCATCTTCAGCAGAGCCTACTTGCCAATACAACGTGCGCAGTAACTTAAACAATTACAGCAGCAGCCTCATTGAACACCTAAAACTAAAAGCTACGATAACTGACAGCACTTGATATGACATAAATTTAACTCACCATAATATTGGCACTTTCAGTATACATATAGTTCAAAATAAATTGCAATCATCCTATTTATAATAATTACTGTTCGAAAAACTGACAAATTATTTTGATATTTGTTTTATGTTTTAAAACGAAAGGGACTTTGTCGTTTTAGAACATAAAAATATTTCGTAGATAGGTGACAAAAATGACTCACTTTTTCAACTAAAAATTTAACAAAAATATCGATGACAATTTTCGCAAAAATAATATATCAGAATTCTAATCTGGTTAGCTACAGTATTTTGCATTCATTACAAATTGCTAAAACTACATTTTCAATTATTACAGGTCCATCAGGATTACTCACTAACAGCAAAACACGCACTGCGCGTACAGCTAAATAAAATGCCCATTTATTCTCAGAAAATCGAAATTTATTGAAAGGAATACGAATAGGACAAACAATATTATAGGAAAATATCTGTACCTGACACATTTTCTATTACTTAATTATAAAACGTTTCAAACTGAAAACAAATCACTAAGAACTGAAAGAAAACAAAAAATCACAACGTAAAAACATAGTGTTTCAATTATTCATCGAATTTTCATTAACGAATATACCATCCGCCGCAATTGCGTTGCTGGTTGCGGCACTTTCAAAATGTCAAAACAGCCATAGTTGTTTATTCTTTATAAATAAAGAAGAAGAAATAAATTTCTTGAAGGACAATTCTTATTTCCCCTGTATAAGTAAAATTTAATAATATATTTTAGATTTGAAGGTTTGTAGAGATGACGCATGATTTCCATTAACATTTTTCTCCAGATTTGTTCAAGTTATCTCTCTGCTTTTGAAGTAAAACGCTTGTCGTCACATACCATTCAAAATTTGCTGTTTTATTCCCATCCTCCCCCGCCGATATTCAAATCATACGTCATGTCATCAATCACAACGAGATCCGACAAATAATTCAGAACAGGTATCAGTGTGTCCATTATGTTATGATTTATCTCCTGCATATGTCGCACGTCTACTGCTTGTTAATTAGTTAGGCTATATGTTAACTAAATTTATTATTTAATTGCATTAAGCATATCGAGATTATTGATAACATATTTTTCGGAGATGTACGTTCATTCCAAGTATGCCTTGGCTCATAAAATGTAGTTTTACTTTAAGAAAAGTACTTACTTAAACAAAATAACAAATATGTAGAATATAGTTATTCAAACATCAAAAGCGATAAGGGTTGTTTCTCAATTTTTCCAGAGGCCAGTAGCCCTTAACGCTTATGATGCTTATTAAGTTTTTTGCCCATCCACACCATAACCATATTATATGGTTTAAATGATTTTTAAATTTATTCAGTGTGAAAGTGACAATCCTGTGAAAACTATCACTTACTAAAAAACCTCAAAACCCCATTATTAAAAATAACAAAAGACACACAATTGACTTGGAGATTTATAAACAGCAGTACCCATATTTGAAGAAATAATGCGTGGCAGATAGAGTGCTCGGTTGTTATACCAGAGAAGTCGAGAGAGCGTTGTGAAAATGCTTCCAAAGTTTTCAAAGCATGGTGTAATGAGAGGAATTATGAGCATATTGGCGAAAATCGTAGCGGCTTATTTTATAAGAAGAACTGAAAAGCTTAAATCACCAGGAAGATTATGAGCTTTATACTCCATGTTGAAATCTACAATTTTCTTTAAAGATCGAATTGATATTTCAAAATTTACAACATTAATTGCTTTTCTCAAAAGAAAAAATGTTGGATATAGACCTAAAGCATCGAAGGTATCTACAAGCGACGATATAAATAAGATTTTAAAGAATTCTCAGATGAAGTTTATTTAAATGCGAAAATCGGAATGATTATGGAAATAGCAGGTGCCTGTAAAAGTGAAGAATTATATCAGATGAAAATACAAGATATCCAGGATAGTGGATCATTCATTGCACATTCCCAATAATAAAAATTATTAGCGAATATTTAGCGAACTATTGCAATAATCAATTCAGATAACGTAACAATTAATTATTTGGAGTACTTCAGAAAATATTTGAACTTAAGATCAAAAATCGCAAAGTCTTCTCTCTTTTTCTTAGCAATGCGCAATGGAAAAGTCAAAGATCGCAAAATGCTTGAATTTGGCGGATCCACATCTTTATACTGGGCATACGATCAGAAGAACTTCAGCTACCCTTTTAGTAAATAAAGGCGTTGATATTTTGGGCCTTAAAAGACACGGTGAGTGTCGTTCGTCATCTGTTGCAGAAGGTTGAGTAGCTGATTCGTTGGTATATAAAATAGAGTTTTCACGAAAAATTTTGAATGAAAATACACTCAGGAAATCTATCATTTCTAGTGACATAATGACTACAGTAAATCTTATTGTGGAGAAGAACACAGGAAACAATTCGACACTAAATATACCCAAAGACTGTACCTTTTCTGGAACTAGAAGTCCTTTTAACAATTGCATTAACTGTACTTTTAATGCTGTAATTTGATAACTTACTGCCTTCCGATCGGTAAGTGACTGTTCTTACCGGTCTGACATTTGTAAACACAACTTACTATTCCTTTTAATCCAACCAGTAAAAGCGTTAAATTGACGGATTGTGCAAAAAGATAATTTACACTATGGTTCTTTAAACCAGACAAATAAACAAAAACGATTTTGTTTTCTTTTTTTAACCCAAGGAAAAATTAATGTACCCGCAATTATTGCCTTCAGATACTAGACAATATATTTGGGGACAACAATATTAGTTGCTCAAGAAATAATACCTAATTTATTAATTATTTCCAGTAACAATGACCAACTTATACTATTTAAATATAGGTAATTTTTTTTCTACCCGCTCTCCAAATTATAGTAGCATTAGTAGGTTCTAATTGTGAACCTTTTGATATCTTTAAGATCATGTACTCTTTCTCTGTATCATACATTAAATCTCCTTTAACAAAATATTCTCTTGGAACAGAAAATGGGGCAGTGACAATTTGACTACAAAGTGCCAAACCGCGCTTAAATTTTCTCAAAAAATATACCCACGTCCAAGATTTCATTTTCAGCGTTCGCCTTACTTGCTGCAAATCCAACAGAAAACCCATTTGTAAAAACCCTTAGGCGCGTCTTGGATAATTTCATTTTCTTGAAATTCCATTGACCCTTTCCCGCCCCCGTTTTAGGAAACGTCGGATAACGCTCACTTGGGGGTGAATTCTCAATCTCGGGAATAAATCGCGACGTCGAAAGAATTATATTCGGGCCCAACACTTCCTTCTGGCGTAATCTAATTAGTTCTATCAACCGATTCGCTTTTATGGAACCAGCAGATAATTTGGGCTTCACTCAAGTCTGAGACACAATGTGTAGGATGTACGTAGATGTACAGGGTGTCTCAATTTCGATACTATGGGTCTACTGTGAGGATACAAAAAATTTAAATAAAATTTGTGACACGTGGTGTTCAATGAGATGAGATAAGCTCCAGTTTTAATAGAAAGTATTCCCAAATTGTTTTCCTATTAAAAAGCTCTCTTTGTTCTAATATACTTTTATTAGAGAAGGCCATTGTTGATTAAAACAATTTTATATAATCTTCAATAGTAACAATTGTGATGTGCAGTTATTTTTTATCAGTATTTATAGGTTTTTAAGTTTTAGCAAAAAATAAATTTCTTAGTTAACTTAATTGTCGTAAGATGCTGAAACGCTTTTAGAGAAGAACAGAGGTGAGTAGAATAAGGAAAACGTTCTAGATAATTTTAGATAAATACGAATTTATGCCACATAGATCAGGGTAAGGGTGAGAACCTCGAGACTCAAACAGGTGAGCTATTAGGTTAATGTGAGGCTATCCTTTACATGAACTGTACCTTTCGAGTAGATCGATAATGACCTGGAAAAAATATAAACCAGGACTGACTCGCATATATGTGTGTGTTATAAAGTATCCGATAAGAGTACAAGAGAAATTATTTAATAATATAAAAAATAAATCCTCCATTTAATTATTCATGTGTAATATCCGAAAAAGTATAGATATAATAAACATGCAATATACATATAAATGTGTTCCATATATTTATTTTCGTATCGTTTAGATACTTTTATCTATTCCTATTAATTTATATATTAATTATTCAACCGCTTTTGAGCAACTAATAGTATCAATAAACAAATAGCGTGAGTTTTTATAACTCACGCTGGGCTTCTACAATGATAATTCGGTATGTAAATAGTGTACGCAGGAAATTTGAAATTTTTAAGCCGATAAATACGTTCCATTGGTGTAAAATGGAAATAATTTTTAACAAGTGGAAAGGAATGAATAATTAAAAGATTTTAAAATTATTAAATTGCCAACGCCTCTCAGAAGGCATAACTGACAATGTCATTTGATATTTTAACAAAATAATTTTGACGTTTTCAAATCAATTTTCTTTATCGATACTTGTATCTTAGTATTTATTGTTATAGTCGTAGATAAAGTATAGTATTCAACTTGCGGTAATGGTCATGATTCGTAACATACATTTGAATGTCGACTACATATACCATAACGACGATGACTTCTATTTCTTTGACTAATAAAATAAGGTACTATCACAGGATTTGCCCCGATCGCACCCGATTTGGTGGCTGTTCGATTCACGACACGCTAGATTTGCCCCGATCGCCCGCAAACTAATAAACGTTGGTGCCGTCGTCGAGGAGCATCAGGAATATTCGCGAGTCGTTCGAGAATGGAATCCAGAGCTACTAGAAAACACTTAGAATATTCGTTTTGCCTATATAAGCAGAATAAGTGAACCGAGCGGGAGTTTTCATTTGGATATTTCGGTGAGATCAATTGGAGATTCAGAGCGATTTGGATAGTGATTAATTAAATAAAGATTAGTTTAGTTGTATTTAATATTCAGTGGTGAACAGAGTATGTAATAAAGATAAGTGAATAATTAACGGATTGTTTTTTTATGGTAATAGTAGAAGTTGGGTAGGAAACCCGTAACAGTACAATTAATTTCTTTATTAATTACAGCTATAAACATCAATGTAATTAATTTACCCGGTCAAAGAAATATGCAAGTAAAATTTACTCGTTTTCCCGATTTCCATATTACTAACTCGCATCTATTGAGAATACCTATGCAATTCTTTTTTATAAATATCTTCTGCTTTTTTTAGAATAAGGTTTGATTCAGCTTCGACGGCTTTTTAAGAACATCTTCACGTGAACACATATTTTTAGAAAAAACTTGCTTCGTGTACTAGAAGCATGTCCGTAGCAGTCGTAATACCAACAATAGGAACCGACATCATATGGACGGGTCCAGAGACACCGATATCGGGTCTGTCCCCACAGAGCCTAGCCCGAGAACAACCAGGGCAGGTAAAAGAGTCCCGGCTAATGCTAGGGATGTGCATTTTACACAGTAATGTCACAGTACAACAACCCGGAAAATCACTAGGTATCAAATTACAGCACTGGCCGTGAAAACCTAAAAACCACTAAAACTTAAATTGTCTGTTAAAACCACAGTTCGACTATAAATTAGCGTATGAAATAATCTGTTGCATTATAAACTACTTTCATAATGTAGTATTATTATAAATTATTTCACAATTTATTCTGTTCATTTTATTAAACTGCTTGTGTGTAAAACTTATCTTTGTATTTTACAAATCTCTCATAAACTCTCAAGTTAAATAACAAACCGGCACGAAGTACGCCAAATAATTAACTAGCTTAATTTTGAGAACAATGCTAAATCTTATTAGCAGAATTAAAGAAAGGGACTAATTCTGGGGTGAACATTATTGTACATGTTTTAAAGGACAATTTGGTAGTAAGGAGAACTGTAAACAAGAAATAATTTCGAGGATTATGCCTGGAAGTGACGCACCCTAAGCGAAAAAGAGAATATAGGCGCAGAATGCAATAATTTATTATGAATTTATAGAAATGCGTTTTTCTGTGAGAACTCAAAATTTAAAATCGTCGATTGTTGCATCTGCAAATAGTAAACTTCTTCAATTTCAGGAAAGTGTAATTTAAGTAGTTTTAGTCTATTCCAGAACATTACTGCTAGTTTAATTTACACGGAAATAAATCGAAAGGCAGTGTCTGCTATAAGAGTGTGGCTCAACAATTGCGTTAAATATCGTTTTGTCGAACTGTCACTTTTTAAATCGATATAGATACCCAAAATTAACCATTTTTAATGGCGATGAACAAAAGCACACTAAAGTTAAATAATGGAAAAGTTTTTTTTAATAGTGTTTTGATCAGTTGTGTACCAATTTGAGTTGTAATCTGATTCAATGGGGCTCGGCAAAAATTTTAGAGAAGGAAGATAACGCGACAAAACGAAAATTAAAAGAGACCGCGATTATTTTGTTGAACGGAGATAGTGTGTGTCAAACTGTTCAGTAAACATCGATCATTGTTGGCTACAGTTGTATCAAGAAGAAGTAAGTAAAAATAAAATAAAAATCATTTAACATCTCTATGGAAGCAGATAAACAAATTTTAAACTGTCAAACTTGACATACGTTTAATATTTTTATTACTATTTTTAAAAATAAAAACAGAGAATTTTTCGAAACGTCAATAATACGGAAGTGCGCGATAGTGATGTGATTTTTGTTATTTTTTACTTATCTGCTTTTTTCAGTGTGAGATTTTTTGGATAGGCAAACTTAGTTTCAAAAATAACCCATGACTGTTCCGTTTGGCGCAAGGGCTTATTTAATTAATTTTTATTATTTTTCAGAAGTGTGGCAAAAACCCAATAAAACTAAAGAAAAACTAAAATTATGCCACAAATAAATAGCTTCAGACAATATTTCACTTACATTTAAGTGAAAATGAGCTACTCTTTTTTTGCGAACATTTATTTTGGAAAACAACGTACATATCAAAATAGTACTGTACATTATACTTTGACATTTCAACATTTTACAAATTATTTATGCAGAACTAGAATTGTCTAAGAATAAAACAATATTAAGCTGACTAGCGACAAAATCCGTAATGAAAGATTTTAGTGACAAATTTAAAATAGTTTTTTTAGTCTGTAAGCGCCGTCTCGGGGAAGACTTCATACCAGTACGTACGTAAAACTACTGACTTAATCTGCTTACAGAAGCTGTTTTCAAACCCACGCAGGCTTGGCAAATTCACCTGATCTTCGAAATGTATATATTTAGAGTACATGAACTTTAAAGTATATGAACAATATCATTTATGATATATGTGCAGTGAAACTAAGCTGGAATTGTACAATCAAATATGCCCAAAGCAAAACTTGCACTATAAAACACCTAAATTTAGCGCAGTTTATAATGCAAATAAAGTGGCTTGCACTTGCACATTATCGGCATCTTTGAATAATGGGAAAAAAGCTACACATAATACATGCATTAATACAAAAGAATCGCACACAAAGGATAATTGTTTGTTCAGTCTCGATGACAGAATGAAGCTTTTTTAATCGAATTGCGAGGGGCGATGATAAATAAAAATGGGAAAACAAAAACAATCCCGGAATATACAGATGGAATTAGGACTTGTCTAAAATAAAGCGAAATTAATCGGAAGAGAGATATGCAGTGGAAATTCGGAAAAATGTATTTTAATTGAATACACTTAATATGTGTCAGTGAGTAATGGATTGGGAATATTATTACATACAATTGAAAGCTTATATTCTGGTTAGCACGACAATACTATATACTTTTTCAAAATGTATTATTAAAAGTCGACATTTTCGTTAAATACTTTATGTTGTAGAACGCCAATGTTTTTTTTGTTATAGAACATAAAACAAATGTCAAAATAATTTGTCATATTTTCTAAACTTATTTATGATTTTATTAATTAAACAATATAAAGTATGCGCCAAAAGTATGGAATAAATTCAATAAAAACGAAACAATTATTTTTTGGGAAAAATCCTCGAACAGGTCGATTTTTAATTTAAAAAATACATAGTTTAGCGTAAAATGCGATTTTCAAATGTCATTTGTTTTCGAGTAATGACGTCATCGATTTTTTTTTAAATAGCAACACCATTTTTTTATCCTTGATTCTGAAAGATCGTTTAATTCTCTATCAAACAGTACTAAAATTTTGCCCTCTTACATAGCAAAGTTTTCGAGTAAATGATGATTGAATGTTAGAAAACGTAAATCAATTAAAATAAAGCAAAAACGTTATCAAGTTTAGTTTTTCGAATTCCATAGTTCTTTTATGGATCACGTAGGTTAAAATCTTTGCAAAGTGTCATTGACACACCGACTTTCTAATAAGTACTGTAAGTGACATAGAAATTATTATTCAATTTAAAGTATTATGGCACATTTAACTGTTACTCAAAGAATTGAAATTTTAATTCTTATCGGATGCGGGAATATGACTAGAACTCAGCAGGAAGTTTGCGATTTATTTAATGAAAAATATCCAGATCGCCCTATCAGTCAATCAACAGTCAGTAAGGTAGAGTCTAAATTTAGAGAAACTGGCAATGTTGTAAATATTCCAAAACCTGGACGTCCAAGCATTAATGAAAATCAGAAAGAGAACATTTTGATAAGTATGGTGGATAATCCTCATAATTCTTCACGATTGGTTGCATTAAACAATGACACTAGTCAGAGCACAGTGCTACGTATCTTGAGGAAGGAAAAGTATCCCTACAAAATTCAACTTGTGCTGGAACTCAATGAAGATGATCCCGATCGCCGCTCACACTTTTGCTAAATTCTAATGGATTTATGTCAAGGAAATAGAAATTTACACCGGCAAATACTTTTTTCAGATGAGGCCACATTTTGTCTGAATGGTACAGGTAACCGTCAAACTTGCAGATATTGGAGTCGGGAAAATCCTCATTGGATGGCAGAGGCACATACCCAACACTCTCAGAAATTAAATGTGTGGGCTGGAATAGTTGAAAGTGTATTGCAGTGAGTTAACTTTATGCCAGATCCAGTGCGGTCACTTATCATAGCTTTTAGTTCTGGGTGTTGAATGAGGCTGCTGCTGTAATTGATTGGGTTTACTGCGCATGTTGTATTATTGGTAAGTTCAGTAGGCTCAGCTGAAGATGGTAACAATTTATTTTCGATTGAAATTTTATTTTGTATAGCGTACTAGAACGCCATCCCAGTTTCCAGATGTGGCAAACTGAGATAAGTTGCTTTTTTTGGCACATTCCTTATTCTGTTGACACAAACCATTTGGTTAAGACATTTTTCCCTGACACACTTCACAAAAAATCAACTTGTTGTATCTGCGGAATGTAGAGCACAGTATTTGCGGTCTGGACAATCACCAAACATCTCGGAGTATCAGGTGCTTCTTGTAAAACTTTCCCAATTTCCTCTTTCGTTAGAATTCTGGATTTTTCTTGAGGATATCTAACTAATTAGGTTTTCAAATATGGTGTTAGTTATGGATATTTTCTTATATTTACATTTTCTTTAGCATTCAGTGCACTTCAATGTATACTGCATGCCGGAAGTCAGAATGAACATTTTTACGTGTTGAAGATGTTACAGATGAGGAGACGTATTTTCGAGTAAATATAAACTAGAGTAATTCGTGAATTTTTGATCACCCCGGGAGATGCAGAAGGACTAAACTTCGTTGACATTATCAGAAAGTATAGAAACCTACGCTCTGAAAATATTAAACACAATAGATTCTTTTTTAGGTATAGAAATGGTAAATGTGGTGTGCAACCATTAGGAATTAGTACTATTGATCAGTTATCAAAGATGACTGCTCAAATGAATGAATGCCGAATTGTGCATTATTCGCGGGGCACTGTTTCTGAAGATCCTCGGCCACTTTACTTGCAGATTTTGGGGCCAATATTTTAAAAATAAAACAACACATGTAGGTTGAAGTGTTTTCATTAGTAAACCGTATATTGAACTATTGAATCTTCCAAAGTGGTTGAATTATATAAAAATCGCTTCCAGCACTTGATGTACTTGCAGGAGGGAAATTTTTTTGCTAACATCTGTTTTACGAATTAAGGACTCCTCGATGTAGCCTTCAGCTCCACCATGCATTTTTAAAGTTGTAATATCAGCTCCGTTGGATGCAAGATTGAAAGCAAAAATCATTTAATGTTATATATTACTATCCAATATAAAAATATTTCTCGTATCTCTTTAGAGTGTTTTTTAATAAATATTAAAATAATTTTCCCCTAACAGCTTTTTTGGGGTGTTTGAAGACCCAGAAACATCGATTAAGAAATTCCAGACTCGAGCCGAGCAAACCTGTTTATAGTCCTTTGAATGCGAGTCTATCATTTACTGTTATCTTACACCGCCAGTTTCTTGTATACGGCAATCGATTTTATGCTGCTCTGTCGCAGGGAAAGGTCGCAGCAGCATCATTCCTCCTTAAAGGGACTTTCGTCGTTTCAATTAGTCCTTTATTCGTATAAACGTGTAACGGCACATTTCTCTTCATCTAGTCCTGCACTGGTGTTCCTCATCACGCACACAAATTGAAATTTATTCCGCCTGAACCCGACACCTTTTTACACGTGTGAGATGTGCGCTGAAAATTAATTTTCCGTTTGGGTTTCATGTGCAGCATTATGTCGAATATTAAAAATTCATAAACTCGGATGTTTTGTGATGGTTATATGTTTTTTATTCTCTTTCTGTGGACATTTATTAAAAGATGTAGGCAATAAAGTCTGTATTGCCTGTTTCTACATAAAATAGTATATTTAAGATTATATTGGAGAATGAAATGGTACAACATACTTAATTTTTATAGCAGTTACTTTTATTCAAAAAAACCGAAATAGTTTTTGTCATCTTTGTGATTGATTAAAGACATGTTTAATATTTAAATATGTATTTGGTATTGCCATTTTAAGGACTTCTGGCAATTCGCATCATTAACAGTGTTATGCGAGCCCATCTTGCTTTCTTTTCCAAGCTCCGTTCTCTTTTTTTATGCAGCCAATTGTTGAACCTGATGTAAGGCTTGCTATTAATCAGTTGCGAAATTTAAATAGTCTTGATTTATTTTTATTAAATAGTTTCATGGTTAAGGCCACTGTTGACTCTCTGATTGGTCCACTGACATTATTATACAATAAATGTGTTCAAGAAGGTAATTGGCCTGATTCGCTCAAGATAACAAAAATTTTGCCTTTGCATAAGAAAGGGGATGTTGATTGCCCTGACAATTTTAGACCAATTTCAACCTGTTCCAATTATTGGTAAAATTTTCGAAATCAAGAACGGTTAGTTAAATACTTTGAGGATAAGCATATATTCTCAGAGGCCCAATTTGGTTTCAGAAAAAATAAATCCACAGTTAGAGCAATGTTGAAAATAATTGAAAATATGGTTGACCTCACCAAGGCCTTCGATTGTGTTACGGCTGATATTTTGTTAATGAAATTGGAATATTATGGAGTAAGAGATAATATGTTTAAGCTAATTTCCTCTTACTTAACAAATAGACAGCAATGTGTTGCGCTTAATGGTCACGAGTCAGGACTGTTACCTATTGAAAGTGGTGTCCATCAGGGATCTGTTCTGGGACCTATTTTATTTCTCATTTACATTAATGATTTGCCGTTTGCACTTACTTTATGTATAATGTTTGCTGATGATACCACCCTTTTAACTAAATGTGAAGATGCTTCGAATAGGGATGGTCTAGTACAAATAAAGCGTTGGTTTTCTTCTAATAAATTAAAACTAAATGATCTTAAAACGTAAAATATGTTCGTTACATCAGATAAATGAGCACCCATAACAAATTGTAAATTGTTGGGATTCATAGTGCTTTAAATTGGGCTTCTCATGTTGACTATCTCAGTTCGAAATTGTCTTCACAATTATTCTGTATATCGCTTTCAACTTCAGCTCTTCGCATGGTGTATTTTGCACTGGTGCATAGCCATCTATCTTATGGAGTTGTTTTATGGGGTAATTCAGTTACAGCCCATAAATTATTTATTTTATAAAAAGCTGCGTTGCGCATTATTGATGGTGCAGCATATGGCACTCCTTGTCAAGAACTCTTTAAGAAATATAAGATTATGCCGCTTCCGTGCATATTCATATTTGAAACGCTGCTGCAAATACATCGTGAGATATCAAAAACATTCTGATAGGCATTACTATAGCACCAGACATGCTAATAATTTGGTATCTCAATATTCCAGGATTTGTATGACACAAAATAATAAAAAATATTTCATGACGTCATAAACACAATTTTCGAAATATCTAAAACTTTAATTTTTGGTATAAATGCACCTCAATCCATGCCATTTCAACTCCATTCTTCAAATTTTCAGTAACATTTTTCGTTGCCCTGTAATATCATTTGGGCGTCGAGTTTGGGACACCCTCTACATAATATGTTTATCATTTTCCTTGAAAAAAACCAATCTGTGAAACGCACGATCAGACCGTTCTAGGTTTATACCGATCATTTGTTTTAATTATCTTAACTCGAATCGTAGCCGGCCGAGATACCCTATCGGGAACTTGTGTGAGAATATTTTCAGGCCACGCGCTCTTCAAACCGCTCACGTACTGCAGTTTCAGCATCGAATCCAAACCACTGACCCCTATAAGACATTGATTGAAATGGATCCGACGGGACGGAGAAAACACTTTTTATTCGGCCTTCCTAAAAGTTGTGGTCTACTGCTGCAGTTCTTATGGAGAAAATACTTGGCCATCGATTTTTTCCCTCCACTGAGGAACAGTTTGAGTTACGAAGTCGTGCTCAGCCACACGCAACGAGTGTTTTATCTGTAGAACGTTTCCCGATTTTCCCATCGCTAGGAATTGTGGCAAACGTTTGAAAATGTAGGTACTAATAGTATTTTGTTATTACAACTGAAAATAGTTATTTACAATATAAGTGCTCAGAGGTGTGACTGGATGCTAGTTAAAATAATAATGATAATAAGTTTATTGTCCAACAACAAATAAGTACGTTATAAGTATAATAAATATCTATGTTATATTGTTAATATCCTTAAACTTCTATTTAGGAAGGTATAATCGGAAACAGGACACTATAATTAATGGTCTAGATATTCTAACTAAGCCAAACGTTTCGATTTATTTTAAATCTTCTTCAGGGCTAGTGAGACAAAACCAGAGTCAAAAACAATCAAATTATTATTCATCATATAATGAACAAGTCAGTAGGAAATGCTTTTACTAAACGATATAAATATACAGGGTGAATCTTAAATAAGTACAAATATTTTAACTGCTGGTGTAGTTCGTCATTTAAATCAGTGTAGTGAAAGACATTTTTAAAAATTTCTAATATTTACGGAGATATTAATTTTTTTTAAAAATACCCACATTTTGAGGACCGCTGGCTGATTTTTCATCCAACAACGTAATGAAACATATGATTTGTTGCGAGGTTGCCATATCTCCTCCAATATAAATATTACGTTTCCTTTAACGTAATAGTTATATTTTAAAAATACTTGTTTTAAGCATAAGTACAGTAAAATTGTGTATGTAGTATGATACGCAGCAATATTAACATAAATTTTAACATCTGAACTAACCTTACTATACTTCAACGATTAAAAATGAAGTTCAATACTACCGTAAAATATTTAGGAAGATATTACGTGATATTACTATGTCCAATGTTCAAAAATTATAAATAAACGTGCACACAAGCTTACCTGTTTGTTAAAAAATTAACTATTTAATCAGTAATCCACATTTCACAAGTTTAATGTCATTGTACACTGTTAGAAAAGGACACAAAACACAATTTCCTTAAGTTATTTTATGAAGAATAACGAAAAACTATGCACGCGTTTTTTATTTAAAATGGAAAAAATGTCAACTTTTAGCAAATTTTATTGCTATTTTCATGCATTATGTGGGGTTAACAAGTTTGACTTGGGCTTCCGATAATCTGTCATGACAGTCAATGACAGTTTGATAATAAGGGTCGGTCTAGGCCAGCGGTCCTCAACAAGTTTTCTACTGAAAAATTACGAAATTTATTTAAAATTTCACTTTTTTATTTCTGATTTTTTTGTAAAAAAACTATTAATTATGTGTTCTACACACAAAACTATACTGCTGGTTAAAATATTTGTACTTATTTAAGATTCACCCTGTATAGTAATGTTACATTACAGTTTACCACTATATGTTTATATCGTTTAGTAAAAGCATTTCCTACTGACTTGTTCATTATATGATGAATAATAATTTTATTGTTTTTGACTCTGGTTTTGTCTCACTAGTCCTGAAGAAGATTTAAAATAAATCGAAACGTTTGGCTTAGTTAGAAAATCTAGACCATTAATTATAGTGTCCTGTTTCCGATTATTCCTTCCTAAATATAATAAATGTTGCGTTTAGTTGCTTAACAGTAAAATGTTACATTTTGCCTGGAACTTATTCTAGGAACTTGGAAACAGAAATGTCTCAATAGCAACAGACAATACAAATTGTGAAACAAATTAAAAAGAATTTTAAAGCTATTAATAACACGACGTAACTCCAGCCCTTAAACCTGTTAAGCAATACAGAATGATCATATCCCCTCTATGAATAAAAGATTAGTTTTTAAAGATAAAAATTTAAGAAACCTTAGCTGTACACTTTCACTTGTGCATTTCATAATTTGGATACCAGACAATCGAACAGTACTCAAGTTTATACCTTATAAAAGAACAATAAAGAGTTTTTATAGTTACTTCTTGACAATTTCTAATTATGAAAGCCAGCATCTTTAAAGCTGCATCTGTAGCGTACTCAACATGATTAGAAAAGTTTAATCTAAGATCAAATACTACTCTTAAATCTTTTATGGTGTCGGAATGTTCCAATATTACTACTATTATTATTACGTTTAAAATATAGTCATAAATAACTCCATTAAATTTACCGGTGTGTTACTATTTTATATCTATCTGCATTTAAATTAAGATAATTATTATTACAATACTTTTGTAGTTCACATAATTGTCTTTGTAGTATTGTGCAATTATCAATATCTCTAATCATAGAAAACATCTGCGAATAATAGTTTCTCACAATTTATTACATTAACAATGTCATTAATAAATAGTACTGGTCCCAGATTCAAACCCTGTGATACACCAGAAGCAGCTGAAAGAACTGTGGATTTATGACCAAAGTACGCAACAAATTGCCTTCTGTTATAAAGATATGATCTAAAAAAGTTACATAAATGAGGGCTACATCCAAGTACCTTTATTTGGGCAATCTCTGAACTGCACACCAAAATATGGCAATTGAGCCAAATATGCTTTATCCGAATGTTTCTGGTTTAAAAATTACAGGGTATTCAATGCTAGAATTTTATTTTGTAATATCTCAATAACTTTGAAACCTGTCGGAGTATTAAAAAAAATTGGCACAATTATGTTTTTTGGCACGGCAAATAAGAATTTTTAACTAATTTAGACGTCACTAATAGAGGATGCCACTTATGGCACAGCATGTTTCTTTTAAATGGCAGAACTTTTTTGCTGTTTAGTGTATCCATCTGTCTATTGAAACAATCGATTCTCCTACCTGTTGTATCTAAAAAAGGTATACCTTATTGAAGTCGTTAGGAGGAACAGTTTTCAAAATAATCCTATTTGAAATATTCAGTGCACCGATTGAAAACTGTTATCGTTTCAGGTAAAGTGCCTTTTCTACTGAAAATACAGCAAAATTTTACTTAAAAAAGTTGTTTAGAACGGTAAATTATGGGGACGTGCAAAATTTAAGATCGGCGAGATTTGATTTTGAAACCATTTTTGAACAAAGCACAAAGATTTTATCAAAGCAGGCACTTTCGGTTAAAGCACTTAACTTGAATGAATGCAAATAATCTACCTACTATTAAAAAAAATAATTACTCAAGTAACTTTAAACGCCGCTTTAAATATTACGTTTCTGAGTCGTTTTCAAACAGCTACTGTTTTATAAATTCTTTTATAGTCGAGAACGTATTTTCTTATTGCTTTATCTAACATTTCAGAAGACGTCAAGCAAAAACCTCGTTCTTTTTAAAACTGGGTCGTTAATTTTATTACAGGACTTTAGTTGAAACTTGCAGTTGTAGGAATATTATATGCATTTTATCGACTAGTAGCAGCTGCAGATTATTTCCTTAAACTTCACAAGTTTTATTGGGCAATATTTTTCAATATCGCAAATAAAACTGTCGCTTTCTTATCGTAAAAATATATATTTCAACATTTAAAAATGAAATTTAGTCCATAATGCCAACATTGTAAATGGCTTAGAATGTTTTTCTTCCCTATAAAAAGATATATGGTATTATTAAACACTGTAATGGATTCATATGGTTAATATAGACAATGTAAACTTAGAGATTATTATTTAGTTTTCGTTACGAATAGTATCGAAATGACTTAATTCATAGAAAGGGAAAATATTACTTTGCATATAACTTTAATTGTCATACTGAAAAACCTTTGAAAAATTTGAAAATTTTATAATAATAATATCTCTACCCTATTCTAATCACGAGGACAAGCCCAAAAGTCGGAGGCTTGTGCGGGAGATGGGAGGCATATTATTATTAAGTAGATCACATTTGCGCGCAGAAACGACTTATGTCTGCGACCCTAGCCTTGTCTTATAAGAAGAATAGGACAGCCTATTAAAAAGGGTTGGCTTCTGTTAAAAAGTTAATATTTGGGCTCCAGGTAAATTTATCTAGCCATATAACCCTTTTTTGTATGCGTTGCTACCCCTAAACCTACCAAATGGGTGAGCAAAAAAAATAAAATTGACTAATACTATTTTATTCAAGATGACCCAATAAAAATATCACTTAGTACACATATGTTTAGTAAGAGCAGGCTAGTAATATACAATGCTGGTATATCTTAAAGAATCAGAAATCCGCAAAATTATTATGTATTGTAAATTTATTTAAAGTATTTCTTTCTTTCTAAAAAAACAATGAGATTAAACAAGCGCTAGCTACAAAAAAAGAGCAGATAAAAAATAGAGCGAGCTTAAGCACAAAATTCTCAGTTCGAACAAGAATATTCGACAAAATAAGCGTATATCGTAGTTAGGTAAATTTCCGCACATTAGCGTTTATCAATATAGCATCAAATGCAAAATAAAATGAAGTTAGGATAAAGAATATATAATATGGGGGAAATACCAATAAAGCTCGGATATGAGCGCAGGGCTCAACACCCAGTAAATAAATTCAAAGTGTGAACTTAAGGTTCAACACCCTGTATATGGTACAACTATGTGAGCTTAACGCTCAACATCCAGTTTGTAAATAATCAAAAGGCGAGCTTACGGCTCAACACTATATAAGTAAACACTCAATATTCAAAGGTAAGATATGAGCTGAAGGCTCAACACTCAGTATATAGAGCTGAAGACTCAATACTCGGTATATAAATATTTGACACTCAGTATATAGCAATGAAACATTAAAGAATACTGATGTAATCTCAATATTAATTAATGTAAGATAAATATTTTCTAAGCTAAATAAATCTAAATGGTAAATGAAGTATTTATATATTCACAGATTATCTTACTAAAGGCGATAATAAAATTCACTAATCAACAATTATGAAAAGGTTAAAGAAGATCTGTGTAACTCCAGCAGAAAGTTTCAATAGTAGAACGGGAAGAAGTAGACGTCAACGCGGCCTAGATGCGGTGGCGATATCGCTGAAAATGACTTCACGAGTAGCGGAAGTCTCCGGAGTAGAACGGCTGAGAGTCTGGCAGAAAGTTGCGCTATCCTAAAAGCGAAGCTATGGAGATGTCACCCAGATGTCACCATGAACGAAAGGTGGCTTCTTACAGCCTAGGTGGCAGAGCACCCAGATAATGGACGCGGAGGTCCTCTTAGCTACCTTAGGGCAGCGGCTCTAAAGATGTAGACAATACCTTATTGTCTCCCGGTTGTGCGGAGCGCACAGCAATGTCCCATACACAAACAAAAAACTCAGCAATACAGCCAAAAATGAGTAAAGTAAGTAACTAAATTTCATATGCATAGCTTATCCAATAAGGGTTTTCTTTTCCAAAGGCCACTCGAGCTAGAGAAACAATGGCCCGCGGACGAAGGTCACTTGGAATATGCAAGAGGCCAATACATCCTCAAAGAGATCTTTTATTTGGAAAATATCACACCAAAGGAGTTCCACTACAAATTTCCAATCAGAAAACTTAATTTTGAATGCATTCAAATTACTCCCATACACGGATGAATAAAGATTTAATAAAATTTGAAAAACACTCTGCCTCTGGCACGATTCCGGAAGAATAATAGATTCCAAAAAGGAAAGTTGACACCCCTTTCTCTGACTTCTTTTTGAATTTCAAAATCCTATTTAGAAAAACCGCGCTAACGAATCTAGCCCCTAAGTATTTCGAAAAACGGGAAACCTGTATAACATGCATAGAAATTTAAACTCTCCACAAAAGATGTCGCTAATCATAGGCACTAATTTTTATTGACAATAAATAGAATTTAATAGTATAATAATGTACTTATTTTTCCATTTCCCCAAAATTAAATAAACAGTTAATAACTTTATTTATTGCTATGCAAATAGATTTAATGATCGAATATAATTCTTGATTGGTGGATTCTGTAAAGTGAATAATAGATTGGTATGCTTGTTTGTATTCACAGAAAGGAAGTGCTGGTTTTTTTTTCGGCCAATGATCTGTGGTGCTGGGGCGAAATGAAAACAAGCTATGAAATTAGCTGTCAAAGTCAAAATATCAGCAGGTTATAACATGGTTATGTTTGTTCTGTTCATTTTATAGCCACAAACAATAAATTACCACTATCCAAGGTACGCTATAACAAAAATCATTATGACGAAATCTACTAAAATAATATAACTAACTAACTCTTACAATCTAAAAATAATACTTTTGTTGTAGGTTATTTTAATATCATAATTTTTTCAATAAAAAGCTGAAATATTGTTAATAGTCATGGATAAAGTATATAGTATTCTGCTTGCATACAATAACTGAAATTCACTCGGGTGATTTATAACAGCCATCATCATATACTCTTTGAATAATATACTACTACACATTTGTTACGTGTTTTTAATAAAAATTATATCACTTGGCATAAAAGATGTAAACAGTTTGCATGAAAAAATGGGTGTCCATAATACACATGGAAACAAGTACCGCCCTCTGTGTAAGAGTAAAGTATTGTACTACTTTTCTATAAATCATTACCGCAGTGTCTGCAATTAAATCTAAGGTTACAGCATGCTTGTTTGTCTCAATCGCCTTATTCTGACTTGAGGAATCTCCCCTTAAACTCCCATAATAAAATAACCTGTATGAACGAATATCACCAGCGGCTTTGCCATAACTAACAATAAAGTGTATTTTTAATTTAATTTACTTGTACAGGAAAAGTTGCATAGGTTGTAAATTTCAAACAGAATTAACAGTTTATACGAAAGTTCACCTTATTTTCCAAGTTGTAAACTTGTTTCCTTTTATGTACAAACTTACAGTAACTTTTCACTTAATTTTCATTGAAATTAATGTACCTTCCTCACTTAGGACATTACCATGCTCACAGCTGCAAAACAAAGCTTAATAATGTTATGCTTTGTAACGGTAATACATTCATGTTTATGTATAATTACAGTTGTTTTCATATTAATGTATGTTTTTGATAAGGCAACATGTGATTCTCAAATTTAACTTGAAATAATAGAGACATTTATTATACTGTTATACCTACTGCTAATCCCACGAAGTAATTTGAAATGAAATATTCTGTAGTCTCTATTGCACAAAACAATTGAAAATTAAATAAAATACGCATTAAATACTTAATTATGCAACAAAATGAGATCCAATCATTTTCTCCACTACTGAAATTGTTATTAATCTGACGACATTTTACTGTCAAAACAAGGGCAGTAACCTAAATATGACTACCTTATTGGCAGTGTTAAATTAACAATAAATTATAAACAGATATACCCGGACTATTTATGATAATTATAGTACACCTGTACAGGATGGTATGTTTCTTCATGGCTCACCATTGGCATCTAGGAAACCCTAAAATATACAGGGTGGCTTAAATTAGAAAAAAGTTTGTATTTTCATGACCATGTAGACAAACCAATAAATTCGAGATATCTGCTGCTGTAGCTAAAATATTGTAAAAAAACTGAATACAACGATTTTAGAAATGCCATTATTTTTATAATAATAATAATAATAATAATAATGTGTTTATTGCCCAACAGAATAGATATTCCAATTACAGGACAAAACATATTATAACAAAGTAATAATGTAACAGTGTACTTAATTTTAATTACTAATAATATTTAACATTTACTAAATTAAATCAGACTGAGAGCTACAGCATAGTATAGATGAGGCCAGTTAAACGATTCTAACAAATTGAGAGCCCTCGTACATGTTATATAATTTTTTATTTATTTTCATAAAAAATCTTTTAACTTTTTGCCACCGTGCCGGTCGCTGACTCCATGCTTTACCTTACGTAAGGTCAGGTTTTACAGTTGACCAGCTTTCAGCGCCGTGCAGAAGTATATTTTTAAATCATTTTCGAACTGATTTTTTTACAAAATTGTATTTTAAGAGTGTACATTCAAAAAAATGTTTTTTTGGATAAGTTTTGAATCAATAACAAATATTACAGTTGCAATAAGTATACATTTTTCTAAAAAGCTATATTGTTAATGACGTATATTCCTTACAGTGATTCCATCTATATACATTTCATTTACAAAATGCAAATTATTCATGATACAGTTATGTTTACAATAAGGGTAACGATTGAACATGTTAATTAATTCAAATATTATTATTTGGCAATCTGCTATAGGTAGCTATCTAAAGCTTTAACTAAAATAAATGTAGGTAGACTCGTATACAAATTAAATCTACGCACGTAACAGTTACTTATTGTGCTTCACGTGTATTACAAATACGAGTATACGTTTAATTTTCAGTTGAAAAAGAATCCATATGACATTTTTAAAATTCTGATTTGCAAAAATAAATGAGATTCGAATGCACGGCATCAGCGAATAATAACTCAATGAAGTGAAAATACATCATAAAAATTCGATTTGTATGAAAATCTACTTTACAATTGCAAATCCCTCCACAATGAGGACATATGACGCAGAGATTTGCTACATAAATATACCGCCGCATATAAACTATCAAACAACAAGGTTAGTATACTCATATATGCTGAATTTCAATCTGCATTGTGCAGTCGTATATAACTTATCTAAACTTGTTTTGCTATCTCCAAAAGTTAATTTAAAGGCTTGCTGTATTTCGTATATGATTTTAGTAGTGCGCAGTATTACCAACGATCGAAATAGTTATTTTTCTAAATTATAAAAAGAAATGTATGACTTGTAACTAGTACGTATTTTGAATTGGAAATAATTAACTGTCTGAAATATAATAATGCTTGCTGTAATATACAGGGTGTCCGAAATATAAATTCCGATACTAAAGGTGCTTGTATTTCTAACCTAAAGCAATACATGAATAAAATGTATAAAACGAATAGTTAATTTGACATACCTCGTGTTACAACTGTTCCAAATTTTGTCCGCCCCCATGTAAACACATTTGGACCCGTCTTACCCAGCTTCTAATTTATTTGGTGATGTTTCATAAATATATTCACAATATTTATTTACAAAAGGAATTTGTTAGTATATTTATAACTTGAAAATAATTTTATGAATACATATCAAGTAGGTACTGCATCTTTTCGGAGAATAAAAGAAACCTCTAAAAAATGTCGAATTTAACAATCTAACTCGTACAATCAATTTTATGACTCAGTTAGCTAGTTAGTAGTTAGAGCCTTATTATATCTTCAATATATTTACTGTCTTTTGCTTATTTTTTTTATCTTAGAAAGGCATATATATATATATATATATATATATATATATATATATATATATATACAGGAACTGAAGTAATAAAATATTATGGTCTTAATTTTTTATTAAAATTTGGTACCTGCACATTTAGGTTATTTGTACAAAACAGAACACTTAACGTTATACAAAACATATATACATAACAAAGTAAAAATATATTCTTAAAATTAAACTTAAGATTTTATAATATTCAAACGAGATCTACAATGGTCTTATACTAACTTTTACAAAGTAATAGTAATTATATAAGTGTGCATAGATAAGTATGCATAACTGAATCCTCCAGAAGCCAGTTTCTCAAATATGTATAAAATATAATTCTAATAGAACATAATATATTTTATATATATATACTAGGTGACCCGGCAAACGTTGTTTTGCCATATGAATTATTTTTAGTGAATATTTTGGTAGTCAAATAAAAAATAACTAACTAAGTTAAACGTTAATCATAAATTAGTGGTTCCACTCAGCAGCGCTGCATAGTGGCCCGTGTGAAAAGACTCTTATTGTAAGTGTGTGGAGATGTGGTATATGAAAAGAGGAATGGAGCACTGTGAACGATGAGAGCATTCCTTGTCCATAGCACCAATTACCACTTTTGAATGAGCATAATATGGAATATCGGGCTCATACTCGAATGCTAGACGCAGGAATGAATCAGATGTAAATGATCGATGTATCTGTTGGCGTTGTTGGTCATTTGTTCTGCGTCTGTTGACTGTGAAATGGTGTGATTGTCTTTGTTCTAATCTTCTAAGCTCATTTCAGTTCAGCTCGTGCATCTTCTGATTTTTCTTGACGCAATTGCGCCATGCTCACACACGCATCAGTATTTCCTTGCTGGATTTGTTCTTCTGTTCTTTGGGCTCTTCTATTTCGCGTGCCTGCAATTTTACTTGTTTGACGGCCCAAATTAGCCCTTTTACGCCTTGTTGCCATTGTTCACTGTACAAAACAGTAGCCATATAGTAAAATAATAGTCGTTGTTGGCGGGAGCTCTTACTTAATTAACTAGTATTGAGAACTACACTTAAAATTAATAATTTTATTAATTATTGATAAAATAGGAAATAAATAATTATAGCCCAGCAAATTAATAATAAATTTACTCGAGAATTACACTTAGAAGGTAAAATGATAATTGTAAACGTCACTACTACTCTCGATGCATACACAATAATAATAATAATAATAATAATAATAATAATAATAATAATAATAATAATAATAATAATAATAATAATAATAATAATAATAATAATAATAATAATAATAATAATAATAATAATAATAATCTTTATTAATCCTTTGGACATAAATATGTATAGGACAAGTCAGTATTACAACAAATGTTACAAACAAAAACAATCCACTACACAAATGAGTCAGCAAGGTACTCATTAATAGTATAATAAGCTTTCTTAAGTAGTACTTTTTTTATATTAGTTTTAAAAACTATTTCTGTCATTAATTTATAGTGCGGCGCTAGGTGATTGTAAAGCTTTATTCCCATGTAGAATGGAGATTTCTCAAATTTTGTAGTTTTGTGCCCTGGAATGCACAATAGGTTTCTATGTCTAGTAAGATAGTCATGATAGGAACTGCTTTTTGCTAAATTATTCGCATGTTCTCTTGCGTATAACAATATTTTGTATATAAATATACAAGGAAAAGTAAACAATTTATAATTAATAAAATATGGCTTACATGATCCCCTATCCGGAATCATAAACATTTTACGTATAATGCGTTTTTGGATAACAAATATTCTTTCGCTCTGTACAGCATTACCAAAAAACACCACATTATAACTCAGGTGACTATAAACAAGACTGTAGTATACATTAACAACAGCAGAAATTGGCAAAGAATCTCTGATGCGAGAGATAGCATAATACGCCTTATTAAGTTTTTTACTTAACAAGTCAATATGGGCTGACCACGTAAGATTTTTGTCTACAACAATCCCAAGAAATTTTGTGAAATCAGTTGATTTTAAGTTTGAATTATTAAAAGTTAAATTTAGTTCTTTATTTACTGCATGATTCTGAAAGTATATGCACTTTGTTTTCTCAAAGTTAAGTATCAGGCCATTAATGTTGCACCAATTTACATAATACTTAAGTATAGTCTCCGAAGACGAAACCAACTCCTCAAAAGTTTGTCCCGAAACCAGCAAAGACGTGTCATCTGCAAATATTGTTAACATGTCAGTGTGTATATATTTAGGCAAATCATTCATAAACAATAAGAATATCAGTGTCTATCTAAATTTACTCTATAAATATTTAACTTCACTTTTGACAGTGGGAACTCGAAAATTCAACCACAATAGATGATATCTTACCTATTTCTGTTTTCATTAAAGCAGGTTAGTAAATTTAGATAGATTAATTTCTTTAGATAATTATTGAACAGAGCTTTGTCTGTGGAATTGTTCATTAGCATACCTAGATGTTTGGTATCAGAGAACATACATATGACTTCATTGATAGAAATTGTAGGAGATTTGATATATATTAGCTTAAAATATCTTTCTAAAACAGTAAAAAATATTACAAAAGCTAATAATAAAGAATATATGGGTAGATATTGTGGGTGTAATTCAACGCTGGTTGGGGCTTTAGCCCACAGAGTAGTTAGTTTCACACAACCCTGGGGCACTCCAGTGCTTATTTTAAGACATTCCGATGACACATTTCCAATCCTAACTAACATTGATCTGTCTTTCAAAAAGGACATCAGCCATCCCAAGAATATACCTCTAAAACCCAAACCAAACAATTTATTTTCAATAAAATCGAAATTTAAGCTATCAAATGCTCGTGATAAATCAAAAAAGAATCCTGCCACATATCCACCACTATCAAGACATTTATAAACATGTTCTAATAACGCACAAGCTGCTGATTGTGTTGATCTACCTTTACGAAAACCATGCTGATGGTCCGTTAAAATGTTGAACTTTATTAAAAAATTGTACATTTTGTTATATACTACTTTTTCAAAAATTTTAGAGAAAACACTCAGTATTGATATTGGTCGATAATTGGCTATATTCTGCAGATCGTCTTTCTTGTGCACAGGAATAACTGAAGCGGTTTTCAAAGCACTAGGAAAATTGCCCATTATAATTGATAAATTAATCGTATATGCTAAATATTCAGAAATGTGTTCACCAATACTTTTAACAATTTTAACCGATATATTGTCAAATCCACTACTAATGGCCGAAAACTGTGTAGGGAGTGAGAGAAGGCATATTGTGTAAGAGAGGCAGGAGACCGGCTTCATTCTCATCCCTACTCTGTGCTGTTTACTGGGTAAGAAGTGACACCAGTAGACGCTTGGCGGGGATAACTGATCTAGTGATAATCGATCAGTTATTGACCAGGGTTAAAAATTATTAAATTACTAAAATGGCTTTTAAAAAATAGGGGTTTGTGATATAAGGGTAAAAATTAATTACGTATTTTTAATGCAACATCATAAAAAAACTAAAAATAAAAAAATGTTTGGGGTGAACCACCCTTATCACTTAGGGGTCTGAAAAATAAATTACGACCGATTCTCAGACCTACCGAATATACATATAAAATTTCATCAAAATCGGATAAGCCGTTTCCGAGCGTCTAACACTGTGACACGAGAATTTTATATATATATATATATATATATATATATATATATATATATATATATATATATATATATAATGTAAGATGAACCAATCAACAGTGGGTCCCGATTTTTGTAGATGCAGGGATACCAATGTTTCTTTGCTTCAATAATTATGTATAACTTACACACCTATTACTTCTTAATCTCATTTAGGTTATGTTAAAACCAGCACACTAGTCACTGTAGATATGATTATATTGTTAGTCACTACTCACTAGATTAATTATGTAAGTAGGTGCTAGGTACACGCTGCATTAATCAAAATTAAGCAAGAAATAATGAAGGCGTTACCACCCAATGCTCTCAACGCTTAGTGGTAGTGCTTTTTACAATTAGTAGTACCTTCACACACACATTAGGCGTAATTTTACAGTCAATTATATAGTAAATTTGGTGTGTTCAGTAAGTTTACAATGTAAAAATGGATTTCACATTGCTAATTGTAAATGTACTATAACACATTCTATAAATGTATACATTACTTTTAGAATTATTTTAAGACAATTATAAGGATATTCTTATAAAGTATATTTGTAAAGTTACTGGCATTTTTTTCAGTGTATCACAATATCACTTGGACACGCTGTACACTGGGACATTCCTTATACATTTCATGACGCATCTATTCCCAATTTTTTTGGATAAGTTGTGAATCGCCCTGTATATTTTAAAATCACCCTGTGCAGAATATGGGTCTTCTTGAACTTGAACCGGTTAAATTTTAATGCAATTACCATGTCCCTTGCATAATATACTCATATTCTACTGAGATTCTAATATACACATGGCACATATACTTTTATGTAACTGCATATAGCCACCGAGCCTCGTTGCGCTGCTTTCTCTGAAGCAAACTGTTGATTAAATTTGGAGCCCATAACGCATAATTTACGATATGAAACCTTGTAGAGTGGAATCGCGGGTTGCTTAGACTGCAGCTTCGGATTTAACTGCATTTGTTTCCAATTTGCAAGCTCAAATGTAGGTAGGTATAATAATTAATGCTGTAGCAGTCAAGGTATAATTCAATGATTTGAATCAGAACCTGCATCTGCGTTTAATATAACGAAACTAGTTTTTCTTTAGTTTAATTGGGTTTTTTTGCCACACTGAAAAGTAAAGATTAATTGAACTTTTGCGCCAACTAAATTTGCCTAACCAAAAAATGTCACACTGAAAAAGCAGATATCTAAAAAATAACAAAAATCGCATCACTATCGCGCACTTCCGTATTTTGCGACGTTTCGAAAAATTCTCTGTCTTCGTTCTCAAAAATTGCAAATGCATTAAAAGTAAGTCAAGTTTGACAGTTTAAAATTTGTTTATCTGTTTCCATAGAGATATTAAATTATTTTTATTTTATTGTTACTTACTTCTTCTTGATACAACTGTAGCCAACAATGATAAATTTTTACTGAATAGTTTGACGAACTTCGCTCAACAAAATAATCGCGGTCTCTTTTAATTTTCTTTTTGTTGCATTATCCTTCTCTAAAATTTGTGTCGAACCCCATTGAATCAAATGACCGTTTTCCCAAGCGTGTGAGCAAATTTTTGATTTTTAAAAGTCTTTCCAGTCTTTTCATATAATTTTTATGTTTATCAATTCTAACATTCACAGGACGAGACGTTTCTCCAACATAATGTTTATTGCACTCACAAGATAACCTGTAGATGCAATTTTCTTAATTTTGTATATCATTTTTAGACATATTTTTGACAAAAAGGACCGTAAAGTATTAGTTGTCTGAAAAGCTGTTCTAATATCAAATTTGTTACCGATTCTTTTTAATCTTTCTAATAATAAAGGGATATATGGAATATTTATTGTGTGATTAGTTTTGATTTACTTGCAATATTTTTTAATGTTCTATCAACAAAATTTGGAGGGTATTCATTATTTATTAAAACATTTTTAATAAATTTTAGTTCCTTGTTAAAATTTTCGTTGTTTGATGCAATTATGTTTGTCCTTAACAATATACAATAGACATTTAAAAAATTATATCGAGGATGTGAGAAAATTGCTTGATCAAGGGTAAAGTTCGCTTTAACATTTGTATACGTAGATTTTTATCATTTCTAAATGTAAAATATGAAAACTTGATGTTTTGACCTACACAAAATACTTCTATTGAATATCGATAGTATCGTTGGCAATTTGTGAACAACGTAGAGTTCTGTAAAAGTACATAATAATTTTGTAAATGAAATAAGTACAGTATAATATTAGAGAAATAAACATGGGTAAAATGTTATGTGATTTTACAAATATTATGCTAAAGTCCATCGCAAATTTTCGACACTGCAAGGTCTGTTCAAGCAAGGAATCCAGACTGGTTCCTAACTCTCAAAAACGTTCGTTCAACTACTTCTTAGACGAGGTTTACTGAACACAAATTCATAACTTTACTGAATTGAGTGATCAGTAAATGGCATGGTAGTTAACTGCGAATGAAGTAGACTGTTTCATATACAGGGTGTTAAAAAAAGAGTGTAAAATATTTAAGGAGGTAATAGTATGAACCAAAATAAGCAGAAAAGTCTCAATAAACATGGGTCCGCAAAGTAACGGTTGCGGAGATATGGAATGTTTTATGTTTTTTAACCCCTTTTTTTATTTTGCAAAAACGTTGTGTATTTTCTTATAATAGTTGGTTGATATTTAGTGAAATAAACGGTAAGTATTTGACAGTTGTTCTCAGTGCACAAGTTTTCTTTCCCTATGGCTGGTTACTCGAACCCAGAATTAACAGACATGCATTACATGTATGGTCGTGCTAATGGGAAAGCCACCGAAGCGCGACGTCTTTATGTTGACCCTTATCCAAATCGCCAGATTCCTTCACAACGCATGTTTGGAAGAATTCACCAAAGATTGCGTGATACCGGTTCCTTGAGCAAACAGTGCCATTTATCCGGAAGACCAAAATCGGTATCCACTCCTAGAGCAGAAAAAGAAATTCTAGAGCAGAATCCAGGTACGAGTGTGCGGAGAATATCAGCCGAGGTAGGAATTAGTTGTCCTCTTGTTTGGAGAATCCTTCACGAGCAACTGCTTTATTCATACCATGTGCAACGAGTACAGGTCTTAAATCCAATAAATGATCATTAAGCACGTTTGGTTTTTTGCCGCTGGTTTCTACGTCATGGTGCTGAAGACCCTCGTTTTCTTGCAAACATTCTTTTTACTGATGAGGCCGGGTTCACAAGAAATGGAGTGTTTAATTTTTACAATACGTATATTTGGGCCGACGAAAATCCTCATGCTCTAATAGAATCAGACACGTTTTTCATTAAACATTTGGATGGATATTGTAGGTGACAGGTTTCTAGGTCTTGTTGTTTTACCAAACCGAATAACAGGCGTTGCTTACCTCAACTTTCTGCAGAGCACACTGTATGAGTTTTTGGAAGACATTCCTTTGACTCAGAGGCAACAAATGTGGTTCCAGCATGATGGTGCTCCAGCTCATTTTTCCATAGCCGTTAGAGAGCATTTACAACAAACTTTTCCAGATAGATGGGTAAGAAGGGCCGGACCTGTTTTATGGCCTCAAAGATCGCCTGATCTTTACCCTCTAGATTTCTTTGTTTGGGAATATTTGAAGACATTAGTGTATGGTACTCCTGTAAATAGCCTGGAAGAGCTGCAGCTACGGATTAATCAAATGTGTCAATAAATCGAAAGAGTTCGAATAGCGTTGAGACGAAGATGTCGTGCCTACTTGGAAATGAACGGAGGGCACTTTGAACATCTTCTGTAACTTTGTTTTTTGTTTGTTAAAAGCTTCCTTTGTCGGTTTATTCCCATATCTCTGCAACCGTTACTTTGCGGACCCATGTTTATTAAGACTTTTCTGCTTATTTTGGTTCATACTATTACCTCCTGAAATATTTTACACTCTTTTTTTAACACCCTGTAGATAAACAGATGACAGATACTGCGATCACAGCCGAGTGCTATGTGAAACAGCCCCTTACCTTAAAAATTATATACAAAATTAGCTAATTGCACGGATTTTTGTGAAAAACTAGATAGATAACACTCTGTCAATATTATATTATACTAAATAATCTTGCATAAAAATGTTTCTGACATATTCAATAAATAACAGGGCCACCCTTCATTTTCGTTAAATAAATAATTTTTAATTTAATTCCATTCAAAATGGAGATCACCTAAAAAATCAAATCTGGAGATGAAGAATAGATCAAACGTTGAACTCGATTTTCTGTAACGAAAAATTTAGACGAGAATTATAGGATTTTTATGCCACCTGTTATGAATTACTCTGTATGTACAAAAGTAAATTTCATGCAACCCTGTATCTGGAATTTGTACACATAAGTACTTAGATATTTGGAATCAAAGCATCATGGCTTCTTTGATACCTAGAAATTGTAGAAAAAATAATTTAAATTAGCTTAACAACCTTCATATTTAACTCAACGATCAAATAACAATAATTTTCAATACATAATATTCAATAAATAATAACAATAAGTTTTTAGGCTTTCACCGCCAGTTACAAACTGGCTATAGGACATCTCGGAAAACCACCAGTATCCGAGAAGAGTTCCGACCATAACAGTCATAATACCAACAACAGGCGCTGAAATCAATATATGGGCGAACCCAGAGATACCAATAGTGGGTCTGTCTCCAGCAAGCCTAGCCCGAGAACAACCAGGGCAGGTCAAAGAATTCCATTAATGCTAGGGATGTGCACTTTATTCCTGTTACTGGTGACAACCAGTTACCCAGGTCACGGCATAACAACCCGAAAAATAATTTATTAATAATTTCTGTGTAAATTTACTTCTCACTTCTGATCCAGATCCGCGAAACAACTCGTATTTCTTAGATTGATAACAATTACACTTAAGTGCGCTATTCATAGAAACGATCCAAAAATAATGTGATTACACTTTCCCCACGCTGCTTCTTTTCCTTCCATACGCGTCGCTGTCGAAATGAAAGGGCCAGACAGCCTACCCAAGAAATTATTTGTCAATCAAGCTCAACTTTTTTCAAACATCATTTACTAGATTCGTTTCGAATTACTTGAAGATTAAATGAAATTGTTATTATTATATCAATCTTTGTCGATTACATCAGATTTTGAGCAAGCAGACGGGTAGGCGTAAGTAGATATTTTATTTATTCTAGAAAATAATTATCCATTGCCAGAAGACATGAATTAAATGAGATGCCGTGAAGATACATTAAAAAACACCACCGATTTTTCTGTTATTAAATCGTATAAATTTAGAAGGAACATGCAAAAATAAGAGTAGTAAGTTTTTTAGGTAAATCTATGTAATTATTAGAAACAGATCTATTAAACAATAAGTATATCAATTATAAGTAGGTAGTATATTTCATAAGACAGTATGCGCCAAAAGTATGAAATAAATTCAATAAAAACGAAACAATTCTTTTTTTGGGAAAAATCCTCGAAGAGGTCGATTTTTAATTTAAAAAATACATATTTTAGCGTAAAATACGATTTTCAAATGTCATTTGTTTTCTAGTAATGACGTCATCGATTTTTTTTTAAATGGCAACACCATATTTTTTTCCTTGATTCTGAAAGATCGTTTAATTCTCTATCAGACATTACTAAAATTTTGCCCTCTTACATAGTTTTCGAGTAAATGACGATTGAATGTTAGAAAACGTAAATCAATTAAAATAAAGCATAAACGTTATCAAGTTTAGTTTTTCGAATTCCATAGTTCTTTTATGGATCACGTAGGTGAAAATCTTTGCAAAGTGTCATTGTCACACCGACTTTCTAATAAGTATTATAAGCGACATAGAAATTATTATTCAATTTAAAGTATTATGGCACATTCAACTGTTACTCAAAGAATTGAAATTTTAATTCTTATCGGATGCGGGAATATGACTAGAACTCGGCAGGAAGTTTGCGATTTATTTTACGAAAAATATCCAGATCGCCCTATCAGCCAATCAAGTCATTAAGGTAGAGTCTAAATTTAGAGAAACTGGCAATGTTGTAAATATTCCAAAACCTGGACGTCCAAGCATTAATGAAAATCAAAAACAGAACATTTTGATAAGTATGGTGGATAATCCTCATAATTCTTCACGATTGGTTGCATTAAACAATGACACTAGTCAGAGCACAGTGGAATGTGAAATATCATCCCCACAAAATTCAACTTGTGCAGGAACTCAATGAAGATGATCCCGATCGCCGCTTACACTTTTGCGAAATTCTAATGGATTTATGTCAAGGAAATAGAAATTTACACCGGCAAATACTTTTTTCAGATGAGGCCACATTTTGTTTGAATGGTACAGTAAACCGTCAAACTTGCAGATATTGGAGTCGGGAAAATCCTCATTGGATGGCAGAGGCACATACCCAACACCCTCAGAAATTAAATGTGTGGGCCGAAATAGTTAACGACAGAATAGTAGGGTCTTTCTTCTTTGAAGGAACCCTTACAGGACAAAGATATTTAGAGTTTCTAGAAAATGACCTTGCCTTCCAGCCCTTGCAGTAATTTTTCCTAACGATAATGACCCTGACATTCCTGACGATACCATATGGTTTCAGCAAGACGGTGCACCTCCGCACTATGCGCGCCCTGTACAAGATTTTTTGGACAACTATTTTCCTGGGAGGTGGATCGGCAGACGCGGACCAATAAAATGGCCTGCAAAATCGCCAGATCTTACACTTCTTGACTATTTTTTATGGGGATACTTGAAGTCACAAGTGTACATTAATAAACCACGTAATTTAGAAGAACTTCAAAATCGCATTCGGGACGAAATACGCAGAGTTACCCCAGAAATCATTCATAATGTGCAAGAAGAATTTCTTCACAGACTTGCGCATTGTCAAGAAGTTGGCGGATGGCAATTCGAGCAATTAATTTAAATATAAAATTTAATCAATTGTATTTTATTTTACATGGATAAAATTTACGTTTTCTAACATTCAATCGCCATTTACTTGAAAACTTTCCTATGTAAGAGGGCAAAATTTTAGTACTGTCTGATAGAGAATTAAACGATCTTTCAGAATCAAGGGAAAAAAATATGGTGTTGCCATTTAAAAAAAATCGATGACGTCATTACTCGAAAACAAATGACATTTGAAAATCGCATTTTACGCTAAAATATATATTTTTTAAATTAAAAATCGACTTGTTCGAGTATTTTTCCCAAAAAATAATTGTTTCGTTTTTATTGAATTTATTCCATACTTTTGGCGCATACTGTATACATAATACACACAACAAATAGTCTTAAGGCTCCTGTACGCGTTTGGCCAATTAATTGGGCCAATGGAAATAAATGTTTTTGGATATGAGAAATTATAATATGTTTTCTATTTCGACGTACTTCCCAGAGGGCGCCACATCCGCCATATTGGTGGCGTAAATATTTTCATAGCTTTTTTGGCCCTAACGTTAACATGCTTTTCATTAAAAAATCTTAAACGTACATTGCTTTTGGGGAAAAAAGGTATACTTTAAAACAGCACTTTAGCCTTCATTATTTTTTCTACTGAGATAATTAATTCACGCATAATTCCAAATCACTAATTACAGAAATGCGTCTGGTTAGCAATTAGTATTATCTAAAATTCCTTTTGACATTTTCTCCATTTCGTCTTTTTTTAACAAAATGATTTTGTATAAAAGTACCTTTAAAAAGTAAATCATTTTCATATTTCCACTGTTGGAGCACATTTGAAAATCTATAAGAATAGCAAACGACGCAGATGCAAAATACAGTTCGAAAGATTAGTTACTATTTTTATAATTTCAGTGGTAAGTACATACGTATAGTTTATATTGGACGTAAGCATATCAAGGGGGCAAACGCCATGTAGTCAAATAACTTGTGTGAAGCCGAATTGTTCTGCAAATCAAACGACAGCAAAGATAGGTATTGATTGATGCGACAGATGTTACGACATATTGGGTGAGTAAATAATTTTTACGAAAAATAAGAGAACAAACATAAAAAGTAAAAAACAGTAATATACGAATAAAGGCGTATTGGTTTTTAATATCCTAATGTGAATTATTGTTACGTTTTTTTACAAGTGTTTCATTTTTCACACAGGAACACTGATGCTCTTACAAAAGAAATGAGAAATGTAATTTCCCATGGAAACATACTAAATTCTTCACTGTTATGACTTATAAGTCACTAAGTCACATGTGCGTTATTATTCCCTTTATGTGTATGTATGCATGCGAATAATGTATAAGTAGTGGCTGTTAAATAAAAATATTTATTAGATAAATAAATCATTTCTTCATTCTGCTAATTACGATATAAGATTAGGACATAAATTTTCTTCGCCAATAATGATTCACGAGAAACATTATAAATTAAAATGTTTTTCCAATTTCTGGCATCTGAAGAATTTAATTTCAAATCTATTGTACCTTCGGAGTTAAATTCTATGCAAAATTGCAATTTGGACGGCGTATAACTAAAAACATTCTCACTTTATTTCCGAACATATTTTGCAAGCACTTTGATGTCTCTTGAACGACTGACTAATCAATATTCCGCTGCAAAGTGCACTATAATCTTGCTGAAGCAGCAGCTGAGACTTGAAACGACCGAAATTATTCGTATTATTCCTACAAAACTCTCTAAGACAAAGATGTGATTATATATATTATGCTATAATGGTGCAAGTAGTTGGTATGCTCAGAAACAATTAACCATTTTATTAGTATTCCAATTGTAGCAATGTATTATTTCGCCAGTTTTGAATTATGCATTGGGTCTGACATCATTCTGTATTTTAATTTTTTGTAAATCATACTATGAAAAATATGGCATATCACATCAATGTTAACACCAAACAAATTTTTAAAACACGTAAACTTAAAGTACATTATGTGTGTAGTTTTTCAAATTCCTAATAAAATGTTCCTTCACCTATTCGTTATAATTTTTTTGTGTATGTTACCTAAACTTCAATATTTTTTTAAACGGAAAAAATGTTGTTATCTACGTTCTCTATTAGATTTAAATTAATCAATTCTAAGGGATGGGGAATTGTCGTTTACACACTGTAGCATGTGCCTTTACAAGGCACCTAACATCGTTGTTGAGGTACTTAACATTCATGTTCACTGTAGCAAGCAAAAACCTGAAAATAGCAGTGATTTTAAATGGATTTATCAAGTGAAAGGTGGGTTTAAACAATGGCTAACAAAAATTTTAAAACATATTACGGCCATGTTAAAAAAATTCTTGAAATAAGTACGTACACAATACTTAACTTCAATAGTTTTTATAAAGACAGCCCCGTTTTGGTGATTACTTCAAGAGATTTTATAGAACACACGAGACAAGCTCAATGATAGATATTTCTTGATAAATAATTGATAAGATTAACTCTATATGAATTATAAGAGAGTTCAAACTTTGTATTTGTCAGTTGACTGTACAAATATGTACAAAATTAGAAGGAACATTAAGTCACAATATATACTAAAATATTCAATAATAACACAATATAATGATACTATCAGAAATAACTTACGAATAAAAATCTTTTCTTTAGTAAAGTTGCTCAACTGTACAGGGTATCTCCGTTTTTTTTGTTCTTAACTTTAGACAATGATAAGAGCATGGAAACATAATAAGGGTTTTTCCTACAACGTTTTTCTCTACGGCGACCGTTTTCAACATTAAAAAAATATTTTATTACGGGAGAAGATGGATGGAGTGGATATTTGGTGATAATAGAGAAAATCTATTACCTATCTACATCGCATTCGAAGAGCTTGAGGTGAAATAAATAATAACATACTAATTCGAACACAATGTTCCTGTGAATTTCCTCAAGAACACTTTTTCAAAAAATAGAATAAAGCGTTAGTATTTGTACTGACAAAATATTTTTCACTGTTGACATAGAAGTTTACAAGGTCAAGGCTAAAGAAGACTCCACACCTACGACACTGGCTTTAGCTGAAAAAAGTTATTCACGCTATAATATTAACTTTTTACTATGATTACTGCATAATAAGCTTGAAGGAAAAATACGTATTTGTTTAGTAATTAAAAATATAAAATATATTTTTAAAATTGAGTGCCCTGTACCAGAAAAGCGAAGTGTCACATAGAAAAATGTTATAGAAAAGACTCTTATTATGTTTTCATGCTCTATAACTCTCTCTCTCTCTCTCTCTTCTGCATTTGGCAACTGATGTTTGGGAAGTTTAAACTAAACTAAAAACATATAAATTGATACATTTTACTTAAAACCACATTTTTCCAAAATAAAATCCTGATATGTTAGTTATTTTATTTTAAAATACGGAAACCAAAAATATAGTAATAACAAAAATTCAATTTTGCAAAGAAAAAAAGAAAAAATCTAACTAAAAAAACTAAAAATTAAAAAAATATATAAATTTTGACATACTGATTTGATTATATTAAAAAAGTACTTTCTAAGAACCTCTTCAACAAAATAAAGTTTGTTAAAATGGATCAATAAATAAAAAAAGTTACAAACCTGGTTAGTTCCTACGTAGAGCATCGTGTATGTCTACTAAAATATTTAGTAACATTTTTCTTTAGTCTTAACGAATAATTAACCCAAAACTTTTCTGACAAAAGTTATATAACTTATAGTAGGGCATTCAATGTCTAACAACTTTTGGGAAAAATATATGATTTAAATGGGTATGAAATATGGCAAAAAATATGTAAAGTCATATCTAAACACATTTGCAAATCAAAATTGTCATCTGTTTATTGCCTGTAAAGAGCTCAAAGTAAAACGCTCAATGTATAAACTGAAATATTAAAATCGTGTATAGTCTACCTTAACCTGTAAATATTCGGTGCTTATTTAAAAAAATCTTCGATTTGGTTTCTCTCCAGTATCTTTGCCTTTTTTGGTTTATAATTTCTTGATTTTATTTTCAAATATGAAGTAAGTTTACCATATTTCGAAATATCAATACCTTTGTGCACTTTCAACATTGATTTTACCATGGATTTTTTTATCCACATCGAAGAGGCCCCAAACCGTTTCTCCACATTGAAAAAGTAAGATAGTAGCACCTCTTCTGTAATTGCTCCTTCTCCTATGCCCCTTTCTTGGTCAGTTATTGAATCCCACCAATTCCTTCTCGTACACACTTTTGCTTTTCGCTGGTAATGCTCGTAATGCTGCTTTTTGGGCTTCAGCCGGAATGAAGAAATTCTCAGTATTCTCACTCGGTTTTTGTGTAGGTTTTTCACTCTTGTTGACATATAAACAAACATAATAATAATAATAATAATAATAATAATAATAATAATAATAATAATAATAATAATAATAATAATGTGTCTTTATTAACATTTAAACTATACATAGTGAAGAAATGTTATTAAAGAAGTGGCGAGGTTCAACATAATTGTTGCTCTGCCACCTAACCACTCCGTTTAAAGGATACGATACAAAGTAAAACTATAAAAAACAGAGAAATTACAAACTATATATAAATGAAAAGCATACATGATAAAGAAGCATAAATACATACATATTTAACTTAAATTGGTAATATAAGATTTGACCTGTTTTTTCAGAACTTGGCAACTAGAAGCAGACTTAATAGCAGAGGGGAGTTTATTATAAATTTTAACGGCATTATAACTAAATGACCTTTGAAATTGAGCAGTACTATGACGTGGGACAGTGTACAGATCACAAAATCTAGTAGATCGTTCATGCTGACCTTTAACAAGTTTATCAAAAAGATATTTAGGAGAACCCAATTTATTAATTTTATAGGCAAGAGACGCCATATGAACCATATAACGCTCATTAAGTTTTAACCATTTGGATTGCTCATACTTGTCACTTATGTGATCAAATTTTCAACACAATACGCAAATCTTAAACAAGTGTTTTGAAGCCTCTGAAGACTTTCCTTGTCCCTATTTAATATAGCAGGCCAATAAACTATATCACAGTAGGCTACATAACTAAGAATTAAGATATCACACAACTTTAATTTGACATTAGTGCTAAGAACTTCTTTAAAAAGATAAAGTGTTTGCAATTTCCAGTAAGACTTCTAAATCAAATTGGACACAGAAAGATAATTTGAAAAAAACGTATCAACTAAATCACTAGCGCCAAAGTATTTAAGCTTTAAACATAATGTAGAAGGTACTAGTGCATCGAAGGCTTACTATAATCAAGAAGCACTAAAAAGGTATTTTTGTGATTATCCCTGGCTCTATATAGCTCATCTGTAACATCTAACAAGGCAGTAGCTGTACTATGATTAACACGAAATCCAGATTGAGTTGAAGGCAAGATGTTGTTATTATTTAAAAAATTGGAAAGCTGTTCGTGAACTATTTTTTCAAGAATTTTGGAAAGCGTAGGCAAAATACTGATAGGTCTGAAGTTAGAAATATTATTTGGATTATTATTTTTAGGGACTGGAGTAATATAAGCTTCTTTCCAAACGTCAGGGAAAGTGCCAGTAATTAAACATAAAAAAAGTTATATAACCACTCAGGTGAGGAAACAGCAACGTGAGCATTTTTAAGTTAATACCATCACATCCTTTAGCATTTGACTTGATTCTAGCAAAGACTTCTCCACTGCAATGACATCTACCTCTGAAAATTGAAAATTTCTGTTTGTGCCAAAATGTTTATTAACGTAATTATTAGTAAGAAAATTTTGATCACCTGTACTTTGAGAAATATTATTAAGGAAGTATTCATTGAAATCATTAGCATTACCAAAGAAAGAATAATTAATTTTATCACTACTTTTACTAATATTCAAATATTTCAAAGCACGCCAGAAAGCTTTGGGGTGAGTTTTAAATTTGTAATGAAGGTATGCTTTTTTTCAGATTTTATTGCTGAGTTAACCATATTCCTAAGCCTTTTGTGAGCTTCCCAGTGATCTTCAGTGTTAGCTTTTTTATATTTAAGAAAAGCTTTATCTCTCAATTTCATCATAATTTTCAAATTAAATGTAAGCCAAGGAGCAGGCGGTTTCGTAATTCTAACAGTTTTTAGCGGTGCATGAATATTAAACAAATCAATAATAGTTAAATTCAAAAATTGAGCTGCATCATCAACAGACAAAAAGTTATATCTCAAGTCAAAATTAATATTTCCAATATCGTATAAAAATAAATCGTAATTAAAATTAGAGAAATCTCTGAAGGTATGAAAAAGCATAGGTTGTTTAACTTTATCAAACTTCAAATTAGATCTAACCAATTTGTGATCAGAAATACCAACCATATTAATGGCTTCACTATTTACAATTATGTCATTACATGACGTAACAATAAGATCAAGAAGCGTTTGACAAGTAGGAGTAATTCGAGTAGGGCAATCAATGCATTGTGTTAATCCATATTTATCTAAAAAATTATTTAAAAGCAGGGTAGCATTATTCGCAGTTAAAAGGTCAACATTAAAGTCGCCCTCAAAAATAACGTAATCAAACACATGTCATAGAAACGATTCTAAGACTTTCTAGTATTCAACTGAGAATCAATATTCTTGATTAAAATGAATTTGTCAAATATGACGTTTTTCAAAACCATAATTTTTTACCTGCTCACGCACTCACTCTTTCACTCTTCTAATTGGCCGTTTTTGGCCGTGGTCGTGGATAAAACGTTGAAAAACATTCGAGAAATTAACCAGCCTTTAATCCTCTCGAAAAAAAATGTTAGTCTCGGCTGCGTCTCCAATGTCAATTTTTTCTTGCGAATTAAAGGCATTAATTATATATGTATTTGTGGATACTGCTGTTCAAAATACGTAACTGATCACAAATAACACATTAGTTACGCTTCCACGCACCCTCAATATTTGCAGGGTTGTGATATTGTGCAAGCATAGGACACTGTTCTGAATAATTCATACAGTCCACTGTTTGGATTGTTGATTATTATTATTATATATGTACGTGACACCCTGTATTGTATCTATCGCTCGAGCCCGAACGCGCAAAAAATTGTTCTCCCTACCACTGTTGGTATGCGACCACGGGCGAGAGCGAGCCAGTTGTCCACTTGCTATTGCATCGAAGGGAAGTAAAATCTTTTATTTTACACAAGTGTTTCAATTCATACACATACACAAATTACAAACATAAGTTGGTCCTACGAGCGAATGGTTAAACAATTAGAACAATAAAGCAACTATTGTGAAGCTTTACAGTCCCTTCACAGTAAGTTTACTCAATTCAATACTCAAGTAGAAGCAGAGGGAAAGTCGTACGCAATCTGTGAGATCTCGATCTTCATAACTTCAAGTCTTGTAAGCGAAAACAACGCATCGAGGCTCTCGCAGACTCCTGGAGTAAGAAGCAATTCATATCTACGTACAAGGCGGTTTCAGCGGCTACCCAAAGCAGGGAGAGAAGCGACGACTGCACACACACGCATAGACCCAAGCACCCGACGTAATCGGCAAGGCTGTAAGTCACACATTCCTTTACTCGTATTCCTACGTTTTTTATACAAGCAGCTACCTGTTTCAATCCGTTTAGGCTTATCGCGGTTATATACAAAAGCACTGTTATTCTTCTGAACATAAATGTGGCATTCATGTGAGATTTTGTGGATTTAATTTCAACAATATTACTATTTATACTTTGTATTTTTAATCTAATAAAAAAAATGACTGATTTAAGAAAACTAATTGCACGTCGTGGACAGTTAAAAGGTCAGTTAACTAGGTTTAACACATTTATGGAAAATTTTGATACAAGTAACTCGGAAAAAATCATTGAACTTGAGAATAGATTACAAAAAATTGACTCTTTATGGAATGTTTTTGATACTGTTCAGTCGGATATCGAGTTTTTAGACAATAGCGACAGTCAATCAAATGAACGCGAAGAATTTGAACAAACATTTTTTAATCTATCCACAAAAGCGAAAAAATTAATGGTTAGAGATTTAGTGGTAAACAATGATGCATCTGCCTCAAATGCGAGTATTAACTCAAATGTTATTTCACAGGTAAAATTACCTACTTTGAAATTACCCGAGTTTTCAGGTGGTTACGAAAATTGGTTACAATTTCATGATGCATTTGACAGATTAATACATTCGAACGCATCTCTATCTAATGTACAGAAGTTTTACTATCTCCAGTCTTGTTTAAAGGGCGAAGCGGCGCAGGTTATACACTCTGTGGAAATTTCTGACGGTAACTATGACGTGGCGTGGAATTTATTAGCGGAGCGGTATGAGAACAAAAGAGTAACAATAAATACACACGTAAAAGCTATTTTTGATTTACCAATCATCAAATACGAGTCACACATTCAATTAAGAAATTTATTAGACAATTTTCTCAAACATTTACGCTCACTTAAAGCACTAGGACAGCCTACTGAAACTTGGGACACTCTGCTTATTCACATTATTTCTAACAAATTTGACACGACAACTAAACGCGAGTGGGAAGAATCCACTAATTCAAAAGAAATGCCTAAGTTACCTGATTTAGAAACATTTTTATCAAATAGATGTCAACTCTTAGAAACTTTGCACACTAGTTCAATCAAACAAAGTCAAAAATACACACCTAAAGCTAATACGAATTTAGTACACGTCTCAGTTCCAAATGTTGCATGCGTTTTTTGCAAAGGTCCGCATTTTAATTACAATTGTGAGCAGTTTGCTAAATTATCTATTCCAGACAGACAAAAGGAGGCTAGAAAAAATAGACTATGCACAAATTGCTTACGTCCAAATCATTTTAGTACAGATTGTAATTCCGGAAGTTGCAGGAAATGTAACAAGAAACACCACACACTTTTACACAATGATTCGTACTACAACAACACAATTAATCAAATTACAACTCATGCGCAGAATCAGTCAAACGCAAACTCTCAAACAAATTCAAATACGACAAGTCAAGACAATTCAAATAATCATTCTAGCGCAGATATACACTCAAATACAAATACTCGTGATGCCATCCACACAAAGGTAACTTCGGACACTCAAATTGTTACACACTGTATACAACCGCAACTCGAACACACTGTACTTTGTACTGCAAATATATATGTACTAGATGCTGAGGGCAATCCGGTAAAATGTCGTGCTTTGCTAGATTGCGGCTCACAATCAAATTTTATGACACATTCGTTATTCAAACAATTAAGACTTCAAGGTTCAAATATTCATTTACCGATTTCAGGCATACATCAAACACAGATTTCGGTCTCAAAAAGAACTACTGCAACAATTAAATCTACGTTTAATAATTACAAAACAATTCTTAGTTTTTTAATTTTGGATAAAATCACAGACCATATTCCGGTTGTTTCCTTTGACACTTCGGAATTGGAAATTCCCACAAATCTATTCCTGGCGGATCCGGAATTTAACAAATCAAAACCAATTGACATTTTGCTGGGCGCTGGAATATTTTGGGAGTTATTAGCAAAGGAACGAATAAGAGCAAACGAGAATTCACTCATTTTTCAAAAATCGAGATTAGGCTGGCTAATTTCTGGTAACACTGCGCAAACTTGTCACGTGATACAAACCCATTGTAATCTCTCAATATCAAATCATGAATTGAGCGAACAGTTACAGACGTTTTGGCATGTTGAGGAAGGTCCTCAAGAAAAAATAAACACACGCGAACAACGCGAATGCGAGGAGCACTTTGTAAAAACTTACACAAGAGATGACACCGGACGGTTTACAGTTAGTCTACCATTACGCGAAGATTATTGCAGATTAGGTGATTCAATGGAAAACGCTATCAAAAGATTTTACGCGCTTGAAAATAGACTTATTAAAAATCCCGAATTAAAGAGACTCTATGACGATTTCATGTCCGAATACGTATCGCTAGGACACATGACACAAATTAAAAATCCGTTAGACATTCACAATGACGTTACTTCATATTACTTGCCACATCACGGGGTATACAAAGAATCAAGCACAACCACTAAATTACGCGTGGTCTTTGACGCGTCATCGAAAACTTCCACGGGATACTCTTTGAATGACTTTCTCAAAATTGGACCTCTACTTCAAGACGACTTATTTTCAATCGTACTCAGATTTCGCACGCATAATTTTGTAATCATTGGCGATATTTGTAAAATGTACCGACAAATAAATATAACGGATTCTGAACGTGATCTTCAACGTATCTTGTACAGATTTAACCCCAACAGTGAATTAATGCATTTCCGGCTAAATACGGTCACTTACGGAACGGCTTCAGCATCATTTTTAGCCGTAAGGTCACTACATGAATTAGCCTATCAGAATCTATCTAATTATCCTAATGAATGTCAAACTATTTTGAAAGATTTCTATATGGACGACCTCATTACGGGTTCAGACACTTTAGAGAGTACCATTCAACTTAAAAAACAAATAACTAATATTTTGGATAGTGGCGGATTTCAATTACGTAAGTTTATGTCCAATGACACACGCATTCTTGGTGAGTTACACCCAGATAATCAAACAGACTATCAAATTTCAGAAAACGAAAACGTAAAGGCTCTTGGCTTATCGTGGAATGCTAAATCTGATTGTCTTAAATACTCGCTAAACTTAGAAAGCTCTGGTCAACCAATAACTAAACGAAACATACTTTCTATGATATCAAAAATATTTGATCCCCTTGGCTTAATTGGTCCAAGTGTCATTTTAGGCAAAATTATTATACAAAAATTATGGCTGTTAAAATCCGACTGGGACGATCCAGTTCCTGACGAATTAGCTCGTACTTGGTTAGAATTTTATAAACATTTATCGGCTATCAATGATATACAGATTCCAAGGCATGTAATTCTACCACATTATATTCGAATTGAACTACACGGTTTTTCCGACGCTAGTGAGGCTGCTTACGGTGCATGCATATTTCTAAGAAGCATTACCAAAAACGGACAAGTTCACACCTCATTACTTTGTGCTAAATCTCGAGTGGCACCACTGAAGGTTTTATCGATACCGCGCTTGGAATTGTGTGGAGCGCTTTTACTTGCGCAGTTAACGAAAGTCGTACTTAGCTCATTAGCCTTACCTATTTCTCAAACCTTTTACTGGTGTGACTCTTATATAGTATTGGCATGGTTGCAGGCCGAACCTGCAACCTGGAAAACATTTGTAGCCAACAGAATAGCTACCATTCAAGGCTTAACCGACATACGCGATTGGCGGTATGTTAATTCAGCTGAAAATCCTGCTGATCTTATTTCTCGTGGCGTTAGTCCTGTTCAACTCAAAGATTTAGATATCTGGTGGTCAGGGCCCGAGTGGTTATCTCAAAATAATACTCAATGGCCACAGTTTTGTTCAACTAATACTAGTGACATTCCTGATAAACGCAAAACTGAGACCATTTTATTAATAACGACTTACGATCAACACATATTTGACAAATTTTCCTCTCTGTCGAAAATGCAAAGAGTATTAGCGTATTGTTTAAGGTTTTGCAATAATTGCAAACCAAATTTTTCAAAAACCCACGGATACTTGACTACTAATGAACTCGAAAAATCATTATTGATTCTAATTAGAATTGCTCAGTCTCATTCATTCAATTTAGAAATTCGAAATTTACAAGCTAAAAAATCCATACCTGGCAATTCTCAAGTATTAGCGTTAAACCCATTTATAGATGACAATGAAATTTTACGTGTTGGAGGCAGACTTTCTAAGTCAGAACTTCCTTATGATAAAAAATATCCTATATTGCTTCCGTATAAACATCCATTGACAGACATGATTATTAAGCAAGAACATGAAAGACTACTTCACGCGGGCGCTCAAGGTGTCCTGGCAAGTTTAAGACGTAAATTTTGGCCAATTAATGGCAGAAATGCGGTTAGAAAAATAATACACAAATGTATTACTTGTTTTCGTCTTAGGCCTACAAAGGTCACTCCCCAAATGGGAGATCTCCCCAAGGCCAGAATTACCCCTGCTCGACCGTTTGCTACGAGTGGTATTGACTTCGCCGGTCCTTTTCTGGTAAAGGATGGCAAAACTCGCAATAGAAAGTTGGTCAAATGTTACGTTTGTATCTTTATTTGCTTTGCCACTAAGGCTAGTCACCTGGAACTCGTGGGTGATCTCAGTACTGAATCTTTTTTGAACGCCTTTAAGCGATTCATCTCTCGAAGAGGTATATGCAGTCATGTTTTCACCGACAACGCAACAAATTTTGTAGGTGCTTCCAAGGAAATTGCCCAAATTTTAAATTCAATAGCTAATCCAAATGTCAATAATGATGTCATTCATTGGTTCACACAGAATAAAATTCAGTGGCACTTTATACCACCTCGAAGTCCACATTTTGGTGGACTATGGGAAGCCTCCGTAAAATCGGCAAAATTCCACATGAAGCGCATCTTAGGTAACGCTTCCTTAACTTTCGAACATTTATACACGGTCTTAACTCAGATCGAAGCAGTGCTTAACTCCCGACCGTTAACTCCGCTTTCTTCCGACCCCCAAGACCTCCTAGCCCTGACTCCAGGCCATTTTCTCATTGGTGATCAGCTGACAGCCTTACCAGAACATGACCTCAAACATACAGAAATAAACAGGTTATCCCATTACCAAAGGTTGCAGCATATGATCCAGCATTTTTGGAGGCGTTGGTCTTGCGAATATATTGCCAATCTCCAGCAACGATCCAAATGGAAGGCTAAGACTTCCAATGCTATCAAGGTTGGTGCGATGGTAATACTACGAGATGACAATCTACCCCCTCTCTATTGGAAGTTGGGTAGGATCATCCAGACTCACCCAGGAGAAGATAGTGTGGTGCGCGTGGTCACTGTGAAAACCGCAAATGGTGTAGTGAAACGCGCAGTTAGTAAAGTTTGTGTTTTGCCCATTGACTCTGATTGATTCAGTTAATATCTTATTGCTTAAACTTAAAAGCCATGTTCTTTTTATTCAGTTCATATTGCATAATGTATATTTATTTGATTCTCATTTACTTATGTTGAAAGCCCAGCCTTTCAAGGGGCGCGGCATGTTTGGATTGTTGATTATTATTATTATATATGTACGTGACACCCTGTATTGTATCTAGCGCTCGAGCCCGAACGCGCAAAAAATTGTTCTCCCTACCACTGTTGGTATGCGACCACGGGCGAGAGCGAGCCAGTTGTCCACTTGCTATTGCATCGAAGGGAAGTAAAATCTTTTATTTTACACAAGTGTTTCAATTCATACACATACACAAATTACAAACATCCACATTGTTGACTTTAGCATATTTCCATTCTATTGATATTTGCTAGTAAATATATATGATAATAGTATTATCCACCTATAGACCTCGTCCTTTAGGAAATTGAAAACTGTTTGAATGCAATTGTTGAATCAAAATTACACTATAAAACTTTTGGCATTTTAGATTTGATTTCATTTGAAATGAAAGAAATAAAGACAGTATTCGAACGTAATTTGAATAATAACATTATTTGAGATATTTATTCAGAATAATATCAATTCGAATATTTTTTTCTTGAACAAAATGTAGCAAAGAGTACATTTATAGATCTTCTTCCTTAAGGTTAAGGTAAAATAACGTTGGGAAACATTTAAAGATAAAAAATACGTGTCCTGTAATTTCTGAATTATTCACTAAGATTATTAATTTAATCATTTCAAATCCATGAATATTTTTCAACGTCTTTCGGGTCATATCTTTACTAAGGGTACAAATAGAGTGGAAGCAGGTTTTCCGCTTACCGGCACCGAACACGAACTTATAGACTATGCATACTGTAATTGTATATTCAAATTGATTTAAAAACACTTCTAAATGGACATATACACAGTGAAAGTAAGTTGAAGCAGGTCAGCGCCGGAAACCTGCGAGTCCGCTTTTATAAGAATGAAAATTTAGTTCATTTGTACGCGCTGATCGCTGGAAAAATGGATAAAAAACTAGTAACGTTCAGTTTTTCGAAGACCTATTTGGGACAAGAAGAAGAAGAAATTAGTAATGAAATTAATGAAGAGGGTAAATATTAAAATATACAGTATGTGCAGAAAAACGAATGGCACTATCCACACTGCTACCAGTACTACTAATAATAATTTGAGGTTAGCAGCAGCAGGTAATGGGTGTAATGTTGTCGTACGTTCTAGTTTTAAGTATTTCTTGGGACTTCACTAATACTGAAAAGAACAAATTACGTTATAGGAGCTTTTACTTAACTTTAGTTTGTAATTTCGTAACACAGTTTTGCATTTTATTGCAGTTGTATTTTTGAAATGTATTTATATAATTATTAGCTTTAGACACTTTTTTATAAGAGCTTCTTGTTGGTCAGCCCCTTTAGTATCGGCCCTTATATTCCGGACATCCTGTATATTAATAGTGTAGTAATTTACAAAAACATTTTGAATCAATATTGCCGGATATACACCTTAAGGGTGAACCTTAAATAAGTACAAATATTTGAACCAGCAGTATAGTTCACTGTGTAGAACACATAATTAATAGCTTTATTACAAAAAAAATCAGAAATAAAAAAGTGAAATTTTAAATAAATTTTGTAATTTTTCTGTAGAAAACTTGTTGAGGACCGCTTACTTTCATACATTTATGACTCATAGCACTTCATATTGAAGATGTGGTTCAGAGTGTTGCCAGCGTTACACAAATATCTTTGCTTTTCTTGATATTAAACAGCTATTAGTCAAGTTGCTATTTTGTTATTTAATATTGTGTGTATCTTTATTTTTAAAATTTGTTTCACTGATTAAAATGCAAAGTCACTTTATGGTTCTGGATTCGAAATGGTTAATACTGACTCATTTGGGGTTATGTGGCGAAAATTAAATTTAATATGCTGTGTGAAAATCATAGTTTTTCGTTATTCTTCATAAAATAACTTAAAGAAATTGTGTCTTGTGTCTCTTTCTAGCAGTGTACAATGACATTTAACTTGTGAAATGTGGATTACTGATTATAGAATTAATTTTTTAACAAACAGGTAAGCTTGCGTGTACGTTTATGTATAATTTTTGAACATTGAACATAGTAATATCCCGTAATATCTTCCTAAATAATTCATGGTAGTATGTATTTAACTTGCGGAAATTCATTTTTAATCTTTTATAGTAAGATCAGTTAAGCAGTTAAAATGTATGTAAATAATACTGCGTATCATACTACATACCCAACTTTACTGTACTTATGCTTCAAACAAGTGTTTTTAAAATAAAATTTAACCGTATTACTTTACTATTACGTTAAAGGAAACTTAATATTTATATTAGAGGAGATATGGCAACCTCGCAACAAATCATATGGTTTATTAGGTTGGTTATGAGAGCAGTCCTCAAAATGTGGGTATTTTTTAAAAAAAATTAATATCTCTGTAAATATTAGGAATTTTTAATAATGGCTTTCACTAGACTGATCTATATGACGAACTACACCAGCAGTTAAAATATTTGTACTTATTTAAGGTTCACCCTGTATGTGACGGAATATCATAATTTTGTTCCAAAGTGAATTTTGAAAACTATTTAATAATTTCACTATGCCAAGTATGCAATCATATATGACTTCATTAATAGAAGTTCTAGAATAGGTTGCTTATGTAGATTCCACAAATTTATCTAAAATATAGTAAAATGTTTCTTATATCATACTTCTATATTGAAAAAATCTTTCCTTGTCGTTTTTTAAAATTTTAAATAAATGAAGAATTTTTCATAATTTCTTCTAATGGGGTCTTATGGTGTACTCCTTATTGTTTTCTCTTTGATGTACCAAATACATTTTTGTCTCTTCCCACTTTTAACAGCTTTTACTGTGTGCGGTCTCGGCGTTAGAAAGCAGTGCCGATAAGCGCGAAGCACCGGTAAGTGGGAAACCTGCTTCCACTCTGTCTATACCCATCAAAACCGTCTCAGGTAAGATAGAAATACGCAGCGCAACAAATTTGAGAATTACATTTCGTCGAATGTTGAGTCGTCACGTCGCCACGACATACTAGTAATAGCCTCCGGACTTATTTATGAAATTGTTATTATACGCGTGGGAAAACTGTTGGCCTGGCTCTAACTCGATCTAAATGTTTTATAATTTCGGCAGTCTCGCCGACTCCTCTCTGTAAAAAGTGAGCTGGGAAAGACAAAGGACTTTCAGGAATTCATGAGGTAAACGTAAACTCACTTAAGCTGAGGTAAATGGAGGATCAAGTGATGATAATAACGTCATGAACATTCGCAAAAGCCATGCGAAAATGGAAAACGCTTGCTCAACAGCTGTAAGTGACACGGGGAAAAGGATAAATGGGTACTAACCTAGTATAACTAACATAAATATGTATAACTTAAAAATATATGCCGCAGGTTGTTTAATGTAGTCCTCAGCAACTGCAACTTATTTCAGTTTAATTAAATTTTTTTACTCTGTCAAAATACTTGTCGTGTCCTTTGAAATATATTACAAGGTAATCTTGGAAACATATTGAAGGGTCACCAATAATCATATACTAATTAAAATAAATTTAACATTAACGAATTGCCATAGAATGTAAACAAAACGTTTAAGAAAAAAGTATCTTATAAATTACAAATAAAACTTTCATCGCCCTTTTTCATACATCATCACATACTGGTAAAAGTTCCATGTTTCGCTATTTTTACATAATATTTACTAATTTTTAATTTACATCGATATTAAAGAAAATTCTGGTATATGTGTTTTTACGTAATAAAATTAGGAATTTTCAAGAACATTTTAGTAATGCAATGTATTACTTTGAAACTAGTTACTTTTGCTCAATTTATAATGAAATTATTCATAATTTTTCATGTGATTTTTATTACAGATGCGCATAGGCACATTAATCTAACCTCTAACGCAATCTAAAGGGTTTGAGTTGTGTTAAGGTGGTAGACAAGTTTATACGGTTCATTAATAAGGACTTTTTGTAGAATATTCGGAAAAGAGTATGCAGCTTATGCCATTTTAAATGTTACATAACACAGCCCCACAAAAAAAAAAGTTTATACACAAGAGAGTGACATATGTATTTCCATGTATTTTTCGACGCTGAATCCGATCGCGAGCTCAGAATTAGGCCTATACGTCTGGAATTGGCCCCAGGGGCCGAAAATGGCCTAAAATCCTGTTCTCGGGATAAGACGAAGTCGACGCTGAATTTTGGAGCTAAAGCCGGATTTGTGCTCGAAATGTTTATGGCCAACTGAAATTCCGGGTTTGGGTCCGGGAAAATGACCCCTTGGAGCGGTAAAATCCTGTTTTGGACGTCCCGGTCGCGACTGTGGTATTTTCATGTGTTTTTCAATTCTGAACCTGAGACTGGGTGTGAAAAGTTTTTGGTCAGCTGAAATTCCCAGTTTGGGTCCGGGAAAATGGCCCATAGGAGCCGGAAAATCATATTTCGGACGTACCAGTCGCAAAAGTGGGATTTTCATGTATTTTTCAATCCTGGTTCTTAGAGTATGCTCAAAAAGTTTTTGGGCAGCTGAAATTCCCAGTTTGGGTCCGGGAAAATGGCCCATTGGGGCCGGAAAATCATATTTCGGACGTACCAATCGCAACAGTGGGATTTTTATGTACTAATTCCTGTAGCTTAAACTGTGCTTGACAGGTTTATGGCCATGTGAAATGTCCTGTTCGGCACCGGGAAAATGACCCTTAGGGGCAGGAAAATCGTGTTTTGTACGTCTCAGTTGAGACATTGGTATTTTCATGTACTTTTAAATTCCGTAACTCATACCGTGTTTGGAATACTTTTGGTCGATTGGAATCTCTGAAAACACGATTTTCCGGCCCCTAAGGGTCATTTTCCCGGTCCCAAACAAAGAATTTCACATGACCATAAACCTATCAAGCACAGTCTAAGCTACAGAACTTAGTACATAAAAATCCCACTGTTGCGATTGGTACGTCCGAAATATGATTTTCCGGCCCCAATGGGCCATTTTCCCGGACCCAAGCTGGGAATTTCAGCTGTACAAAAACTTTTTGAGCAAACTCTAAGGACCAGGACTGAAAAATACATGAAAATCCCACTTTTGCGACTGGTACGTCCGAAATATGATTTTCCGGCCCCAATGGGCCATTTTCCCGGACCCAAACTGGGAATTTCAGCTGACCAAAAACTTTTCACACCCAGTCTCAGGTCCAGAATTGAAAAACACATGAAAATACCACAGTCGCGACAGGGACGTCCAAAACAGGATTTTCCCGCCCAAGGAGTTATTTTCCCGGACCCAAACCCGGAATTTCAGTGGGCCATAAACTTTTCGAGCACAAATCCGGCTTTAGCTCCAAAATTCAGCGTCGACTTCGCCTTATCCCGGGAACCGGATTTTAGGCCATTTTCGGCCCCTAGGGCCAATTCCAGACGTATAGACCCAATTCTGAGCTCCGGATCGGATTCAGCGTCGAAAAATACATGGGAATACATATGTCACTCTCTTGTGTATAAACTTTTTTTTTGTGGGGCTGTGTAATTCAATAATATAATATAAACTGAAACGGTAAGTTGTTAGATACTTACATCAAAACTGCGCCATTACCTCTCTAAACCGTATAACAACATTCACTTCAAATAATATATTTATCTTTGTGGCAGTATATAATTCTATAGTTTATATAAGATATTAACATTAGTTACGTTAATTATAAATTTTCTGTAACTAAAAATTGAGCTAAAAATATTTATTTACAGCGATATATTAGTATTGTCACAGAATTTGCCCCGCTCGCACCCAATTCGATGACTGTGGTATCGCGAAACGCTAGATTGCCCCGATCGCCCTTACGCGAAACTGGTTAACTAACAAATGACGCCGTGTATCGACACATGACTGGAAATATTGGGAACCGACGAGAAGCGTTCGAGAGTCGTTCGATAAATGGATCTAAAGATGCTAGAAAATACCTAAAATATTCGTTTGGTCTATAAAAGAAGAATAAACGGCCGAGTCAGTTAGTCTTGGATGAGAGTCTTAAATTGGAGTGTTTAGTTGAAAATTTCCTGAAGATTCGGAGCGATTTAGATAGTGATTAATTAAATAGTCTTTAGTTGAGTTGTAATTAGTATTCGGTAGTATACAGTGTTAATAAATATCAATAAAAATTAACGGATTGTTTGTCTGGTAGTAGAAAAAGTCAGGTTGAGAAGCCCGTGACAGTATATTTACAAATACTGGCAGAAACCAAGAAATGTATTTTAATGTTTTACATATTTTTTAATCCAAATGAAATACATTGCAATATATTTTTAGATGATGGACGATCAATAAACCTTTCGAAAAAAAGATGGATAATTCACAGTAGAGAATCAATGGAAAAATTTCACAAAAAAATGTTTCTACACAGAAATTATTTCTGCTCCTGGTAAGGTCTGAACTACTTAGAAATCAAAATGTAGCTATTTATGTAGGTATTTATTAACTCGCATTTATTATTGAATTGTAGTAATTAAATATACTACTAACAAATTATTAGAAAATTTAAATTATTTCTGCACATTTTAACACGCAGCAACTTCTTTCCATGACATCAAAAGTAAAAAGTTATTTTTTTTTCTTTTCAATTTCACCTCTGGATACACTCTTTATATAGCTACAAAAACAATATTAATACATTTTTAAATTGGCCTCTGTTACATTATTCGGGTTAAACAAATTGAGAATATTTTAGCACATTGATAAACATGAAATAATAATAGTTTTCTCCATGCATCTTTTTTAATTGTAGTAAGTAAATATAAGAAAATTGTAATTACTCTGTAAAATTACATATATTTCAATATTCTGAAATGAAAAATAACAGTACAAAATAAAGTATAGCGTCTAAAATTTGCGAGAAATTTAGAATAACAATTGTAAAATCACATATAATATGTAATTGTATCCATATTTATTTCTGTAACATTGCAGTGTACTTATTTCATTTACAATATTATATAATTTTACATAACTTTACGCTGGGTAAATTGTCAACGTAAAGTTATGTGAAATTACAGACAAATATTTATTGGTGCGGATATTTGAATTAATAAATGTAATATTTTTTTAAATGTCAACACATCATTTCCCGCAAACTACCCCTGTTAAAAGTCGTGTTAATATAAGAAACAACCTTTTGAAGTAGACATAGAAAACACCCTATGGAAAGACGTATTTCTTGAAGTCGAGCCAACGAATAATAGAACGACGCTTCAACAAATAATTCTAATCTCTAAAGCTAACTCCCTTAAAGGTCGGTTTTGTTTCTGCTCCAATACTTCGAGGATTTTACGAGGAACCAAATGTAATGCTCCAGGGAATTAACTTGAAAAGTAGCTAGTATTATTGTGACTAAATAGACCGTGCAACTTTGGTCCGCGATAATGAAAAAGTTTAGTCTTAAGTAACGACTTTGAATTGAATTCGCTATTTGCCGTTTATAGCGACTTTCGTCAAATTGACAGTAAAATATAAGGGCAATATAAAGTTGACTCTAAAAAACACAATCAGAAGTCGTTGAAAGTCAGTAGAAATTGACGTTTTTGGATAAACATAAATATACAGGGTGTTACAGAATAATGTTAAGAAAATTTAGGGATAGATTCTATGTTTAAAAATAAGAAAAAAGTTTATATAAATATGGGTCTGGAAATGTCTCGTTTTCGAGATACAGGTTGTTTAAAATTTTCTGTAAAACAACCGATAAAGATTTTGAGATGAGACTTGGTATTTGGTATACAACAGTGTATAATGAAGGGCTACTTATACGTGTATAAATTTCTCTTATACAAAAATTTTAACCACGTGCTCAGGGAGGCCTAAAAGACAATAAAAAATTTATTTCGGAATTCTAGCTCGATGTTTTAAAAATGGGGCAAAACCCTTTTTTCCTACGGAAAGTCGGCGCCTATGTCGATCAGTCATCGTCCAAGATGGCTACATATGTCAACTACCATGCGGTCGTTTCTCACAACGTTGCCGAATGTAGAAACAGCGAAAGTAAACATTTTTATTAATAATAATACCTAAGTACCTGATAGATAACAATTCATCCGTTTAGCTACAGTATTTTGCATTCGTTTTTCGTTCCTTTGTTCCAAACTGCCAAAACTTCATTTTCACTCATTACAGGTCCTTCAGAATTACTCGCCACAAAATACACAATTCGCGTAGAGTTAATAAATTGCCCATTTATTTTAAGAAAATTGATTGAAAGAAATACTAACAGAAAACTTCAAATACACCCGTGGCAGTTTTTCATTTAGAAATTTTTGTCCCATAACTGTAACTCCACTGCACTGCTCTCAACTCTAGAAAATATGTCCACGTACGTTTAAAGAAAATTGTGGAAAACTACACATGTCCCAATATATTGCAACTATCCATTATTTAATAAATAAAACGTTTTAAACTGAAACTGTCACTAAAAACGGAAAACTAAAATTACAATGTCAACACAACCGTTCAGTCTTCGGTCCGCCACCACCGAGAACCTAATATTCTTCAGATAAATATTCTTATGGCAATCAATATAATCAATATTCTATTCTTTTGTGTACAATCGTGGGTTATCTTCATCCTAGTATTGTTTTGACACTTCCTCCGTGACACGGGGTTACACGCACATAGCACTTGTCAGTCGATATAAACCTATGCTGTGTTGTTGGTTGCATTGTTTATAATACTCTCCAAATGTCAAACAGCAGTAGTGGTCAGAAAAGTAATATTACAGAGCACTGTAAACGCCTCGGGAAATTTAAAATAATAATACTACAATATTATTATATGCAAACATGGTCGATTATTGTTAATATCGTTACTATTAATAGTATTATTATTATTTAATTCTATAATAAGTTAAAAAATGGAACGAGCTTTAGTGCACTTTGCGCTAATGACCTACAAATGGCGCCAGCATCGGAAGATCCGTCAAATATCGTAAATATTTTGATATTAGTTTTCAGTATTTGCTTTTCGCACATTCAAATTCGTGTAATCGCGGATATTACGGATATGGTATAATTTATGGGAAGTGCAACGAAAGTGCATATCGTGCAGCAGCAGAATATCAAAGACGTTTTCCAAATATGTAGAGAGAATATGCCAAATCCTTGTACATTTGTACGAATTGTACAACGTCCACGAATGTTGTTTTACACGTGCTGGAGTTTTAAATACTTTTTAAAATTCCTTGTAACTTCTTTTTTACTTAGTGACATAAAAATAAAGCATTTTTAAACTACAATAATAGATATACTTACAGAAAAAAAGTATTTTTTTATTTATGAAATGGTCGAGGGAAATAAAGAGGTCCCCAGCAAGTACAACAATTTTTACAACGACAAGTTATAATGTAAACAAGTTAGAAAACAGAAAATAATTCAACTTTCTTGAAATCTTCAAATATCAGTCCTGGAAGTATCAGTAAGGTAGGTTTTACTCTCAGTGCTACCATATCGTGTTTCTCATTAAATAATCTAGTATTTTGTAAATAAAACTTTCTTTAAAAGCGCCGTAAATCGTTACACGTGGCAACGCGGTGCTCTGTCACTACCTTTGACAACTTTGACTTTGGCAGAATATACCTAACCTCGCAGCTGACAGGCGGCATAGTCGCCGAGAAATTAGGGCTTAATAAGGTTTTGAAAATAATTTTTTTTCGCTTTATAAATAAGTTTTGATTTTTTTTGAAGGGTGATACCGTTAATTCTTAATTTTTCCTATCCACTCTTAAAATATTTGTACTAAGTCATAGTTAACCCTGTATACTAGCGTCAGTGGCGTACGTGCCGTTAAAAACTCATTTTAAGCAAAACAATTGTACGCCACTGATTTTTGGACAAATTGGTATGGCTCTCTTAAAGCCAAGTTAATTCTGCTTAAAAGGTGTTTCTTGGACTTTTTCCTCCTGATGCACCGCTTCCTGAGATGAAAAGATGAGATGTTTTCGAGATGAAAATTAATTTATTAATCATTATCATAGACTAACTTTGGAATGATAATTAAAAAACAATACATAAGTACTGGTATATCTACCCTAGATTTATTTATTTATAATCAATGAAAAGTGCAATAGACTAATAAAAAACATAAGAATTGATCATAACAAATTTAAAAAATTCACAATATAAAAGCAAAATATATAGTTGACTTCAATTTATTTTAAGTAGTATAAAACAGAAATTGGCTACAATTTATTGATATCAATAAATTGTAGATTTTAGGACATGCTGTAATTTATTGGCCAATTTTAGGGATATCTAGTTACATTTTGTATTTGTGTTTAAATACCAACCTAACTGTGTTGAATAATTTAAAACCAAATCTTCCAGAAAATAGTTAAAGTGACAAAAGTTGGTTGCTTTCTAAACAAATGATCTAAAAAGCAATTATGCTTTAATTCTCTTGTATTACTTTAGTTGAACCTAATTAAAAATAAAGAATTATGAGATGGTATATGAGTTCGTCTACAAAATATTTAAATTTTAGTTGACGAGTTTTGAGATTGGCTGTAAACAACAATGAAATTGGTCGCTAAATTGTAAATATTGGAATGTGTAAAGCGGTCCTCAATAAATTAATCAGTTTATTTGCAAATAAATTGATTTTTGTAAAACAACTATTAGGTCTGTATATCCGTTTGGCGTAACAAAGTACACTAATATTCCGGAAGCTATTGAGTGCATTGGACCCCTAAGCAGTTTGAAATTAAAGAAACTGAAGATACTACATACAGACTCAATATCAGCATTTAAAGGTTTTAAGTATGAAATAACTGAGTGCTATAATAATGGATGCCTTTGTAAATCTAAAAAATATATAACAGTGCTGTTTTTTACGTATCCAATATTTTTAAAAAGCTACAACAAAGGAGACATCCAAGAAACCATAAAAAAGGTGGCACAATTTCAATAATTTATATATATTCAATATCTCCCTGACAACTCACGAGTAAGGGCAACAACCTACAATAAAGTACAGTGTGTCCCATTTTCGTGGTAATCGCATGGTTTCTCCTATTTCCAACGGAGATAGGGACTTGCAAGTTTCACATTCCTGATCTACTTTTTTGAGAAAAGAAGGATGGCGCAAACAGAATGTCCGTATCTTCTTTTGTTTCTGAGATACAGGGTGAAATTGAAAATTTACCATTTTACGGCACATCCCGTATCTTGCTTATCCTGCAACATATCAACAATCTGAAAATGGCTCCTTATAGAACTTTTTACGTAGAATTCATTGGCGTACTTAGTTTATTTGTCAGGGTGCTAGTTTTTGAGAAAAATAGGTAACTTAGGTTTTTTTAAATGGAACGCCCTGTATATTTTTACACCGTTCGATTCAGCTCGATTTACTCTTTTCAAAATATAACATAGTATGTAGTTATTTTTAATGCTTTCGCCATAATCTGCAATTAATGTCGATTTTGATATTATCGAGGTAAACTAACCATAACACAAAAATGTAATTTTCAAAAAATAGTTTATAGATGCTGTCTGAAATTAAATATCAATTCAATATTATATGAAGGCACAGGATATGAAATGTAGTAAGTAGGTAAACAGTTTTTAAAGTAAAAGAATATGCAAATAAATAAACAAACCGGTATATACAACTAACAAATAACAAAATAATAATAATATTCATGTTGGTGTAAATTTCTGTGATCTCTTGTTGAGATCTAGTTTCAGGCTGTAGCTTATTTCATGATGTATTCAAAGATGATTTTAATTATAATAATAATATATTTTTTTATTATTATTTTTTACTGGTAGGTTTAGGTAAACCACAGATGAACTTGTATTTTTTATATTGGCTAAGGATATAACAAAAGGATAAAGAGAATAAATAAATAAATAAGAGAACAAATAACTAACTACCTAACAAATAATAAAATAAACAAATAACAAATTAACTAAATAATTTTTTGCTACTCTAATTAACATTATGTTTTAAATACTGTTCAAACACATTTCCATTTTTCGTAATACACATTTCACATCTTTTTCTTATACTATTCAAGGCATTAATAATGATAATAGGCCGCTCTTGCAATTCTGTAAATGCCTGTTGGGTTGCAACTCTAAGATCATTTTTAGTCTCGTGACGCACACTATAAATTTTATTTTTTATAAAACCCCAAAGAAAAAAATCGAGCACAGATAGGTCAGGTGATCTAGGAGGCCAGTTTGCGGGTCCTCTGGTATCAATCCAGTGATCCGGAAAATTGTCGTTTAAATATTGAGTCACATTGTGAGAATTGTAAGCTGGAGCCCCATCCTGCTGAAAGTATATTTCAGGCAAATGTCCCAAGGGGATCTCATCCAACAAATCTGGCAAATTATTTCTTAAAATTTGTAAATATCGGGCGGCAGACAGTCTTTCTTCGAAAATTTCGTATTTTATTCTGCCCCCAAGTATAAAGCAAGATACACTGAAGCCAAATCTGCCTTGCTGTTCACGGGTGAATGTAATAAATTCGTTTGTTTGAGACCAGTGCGTAGTATTGTGTCTATTGAAAATACCAGCACTGCTAATATACGACTCGTCAGACCAAATGATTTTTCTGCAAAAGTTTATGTCATTCTGAATATTTTCCAGATACCATCTACAAAAATTCATGCGTCGTTCTGCATCACCGGGGCGTAACCTATGCACTATTTTTGATTTATAAGGCTTGAATTTATTTTTATGTAATATTGTTTGTACCCGGGACTTTGTCACACCTACATGCTCTTGTATTTCTCTACAAGAAGTTTTGGGAACGGCCTCTACGATAGCCAATACATTGATATTGTCAACTTCATTATTTTCCTTGTTATACATTTTAGGTCTGGGTTTACAAAAGGAACCATAATTTAACAAATTTGACTTCATTTTAAAAAATATCACTTTATTTGGTTGCCTGCGCTCTGGATATCTACAAAAAATTTAATGTAAGTTACTAAGTAAGTTTAGTAGAAATTTAGTAATAAATACCTATTAAAATAAAGTTCAGATGCATCATCGGCATTTTCTTGACGTTCAAAGAAACAACGAAGCATATCATACTTTTCATAATATTCAAAACGTTGGTTTACTGCCATACTTGTATTATTGATCAAGAGAAATTTGTGAAAAGCTTTACGTTTGTACTGGATAAACACAATAAATTTGACAGGTACTGGTAGAATAGTTTTTTGTTTAGCTGCCATAGCCTACTAAGGGTCAATAGAGCTGATCAACAAGATAAAAAGTTTAATTGCAGATTATGGCGAAAGCATTAAAAATAACTACATACTATGTTATATTTTTGAAAAGAGTAAATCGAGCTGAATCGAACGGTGTAAAAATATACAGGGCGTTCCATTTAAAAAAACCTAAGTTACCTATTTTTCTCAAAAACTAGCACCCTGACAAATAAACTAAGTACGCCAATGAATTCTACGTAAAAAGTTCTACAAGGAACCATTTTCAGATTGTTGATATGTTGCAGGATAAGCAAGATACGGAATGTGTCGTAAAATGGTAAATTTTCAATTTCACCCTGTATCTCAGAAACAAAAGAAGATACGGACATTCTGTTTGCGCCATCCTTCTTTTCTCAAAAAAGTAGATCAGGAATGTGAAACATGCAAGTCCGTATCTCCGTTGGAAATAGGAGAAACCATGCGATTACCACGAAAATTGGACACACTGTACAGCCGCCTCATGAAAAAAATATTGATACCTAATTAGAAAATGGAACTTAAATTAAGTTAGTTTCTCGGAAATTATATAAGGAAAATTAAATTTTGCTCAAGGGAAACTTTGATACTTTAACTGTTGTGCAACTGAAACGTTATGCTAAAAGTTTAGATAACTAGACATTATGTTGTAAACTGAAGTTACTTAACCAGTAATAATGAAGTGTTCTAACACTGAAAGTTAGATATCCTGTTTCATATTTAAGAATATTAAGTGTCATTAGGCAGAATTTCATGTATAGTGGCCGCAACATAAAGGTTTCCATCCTAACATGTATAGTACGTTTAAAGAAATGAGGCGATGGACTATTAATTAGAATTTTGGGGAGCACCAATGATTAGCTCGTGTCATTACGTATCAATAATTTTTTTTATCTACTCCTATTAATATATATATATATTAATTATTCAAGTGCTTTTGAGCAATTAATAGTATCAATAAACAAATAGCGTGAGTTTTTATAGTGAGTTATTATAACTCACGCTGGGCTTGTACAATGATAATTCGGTATGTAAATAATACGTTCCATTGGTGTAAAATGGAAAGAATTTTTAACAAGTGGAAAGGAATGAATAATTAAAAGATTTTAAATTTATTAAATTGCCAACGCTTCTCAGAAGGCGGAACTGTCAATTATTATCATTGAGGGGACTAATGTCATTTGATATTTTAACAAAATAATTTTGACGTTTTCAAATCAATTTTCTTCCTCGATACTTGTATCTTAGTATTTATTGTTATAGTCGTAGATAAAGTATAGTATTCAACTTGCGGTAATGGTCATAACTTGATGAATGCGTGAGTTATGACCTGCATTACCGCTCGTTAAATAATATACTATTATTTATGCACATGTGTGATGGGCAAGCGGTTAATTAATTTAAACAGAATGATATTGATTTGGACTGGAAACCTTTATATTGTGGTAAATTTAAATACAAAAAATTAATAAAATTTAGCAGTGTATATCCTTCGGGGTTTGGGACGCCTAAGTTAGGTGGTATTTTTCCGAAACTGTTGATACCCACACATTGCATCGTATATTTACCCCTTTTGTAGAATAAGAAAAACTGATTGTGAGAAGTATATCTAGAATGCAAAATAGGATAACTTCGATAGATATCGACATATTTAATTGTTTTATCATTGTTCCCACAAATTTTCTTGAAACATTGGTTTTCGTGTTTGGTATGGTAATAATGAGCACATCCCCTTAGTCTTCTATATCGTGTATCGTCATATTGGCTAGTTGTTCGCGGCGAAAGGCACGGGCAAGAAAATTTTGTATTTCCTTCGTTTCTAATACCTGATTTTTTTGGCTTGTAACCAACATTTGATTTCTTCAAATATGCCATTAGCTTGAGGTATTTTTTCTAATATCAATGTCCTTCTTTACTTTGAAGCATAGCGCCCTTCAGGGATACATATCTCCGTAGAGAGAGCCTGTAGGAAAAAAAATATAGGAGCTTGTCATCTTATTTTTTCATGTTCATTTTTCATGCGGTCACTTTCACGGAAATTCGTGCAGGAAAGTGCACTTTTCCGCATGATCGTAAAGAAAATAATATTTTCACTTTGACTGATTGTGATCGGCGCATTCGCCAAAACTTTGAAATTGTATTTTCTTAAATCAGTTTATTAAGTATTGCTGACCTACTAATTTTATAATTTTCATTTTTATCGCTGTAGGAATTATATTTTGTGTTCTGACTGCCAACTCTAATTGTAAAACTGTCCATTACTAGATTTAGTCAAGTGGATGCGAAATTCGAGTGGAGTTCTAATCGAATTACAATTGGATTTGTCAAGCTAGATGTTCTATTAAGAGAGATTTTCGACATTCCATTACATCCTCGGCTTCTGATCTAGTTAATGGAACAACAACCGCCTCTGCATAAAAGATGTCGGTGTAACGGAGTTAATTGCTAATCTGTTTGTTATTTAGCTGTTAATACATTTTCTACTGCTGCCAGCACCACCTGACTTTCATATAACTTGCCAACTGTCGTTAGGGCCGCCAGCAAAACTTTCCCGGCTCGTGTCGAGATGTCAGTCCGTTCGATGAGACTGAGGAATTGTTACGGAAGTTTTCTACTTATGCGTGATAGACACTAAATTATACTTATTACAAATTTTATTCGATGGCAACTACCAAAACACGTAGGAAGCGAAGGACTAGTACGAAACTGAATTTAATTTATTTTACACTACCTGACAGAACAAAAGAAGCATCTTGTAATGTTTTAAAACTCTCTTTAATGATCATGTTACTGTTACTGTGCTATCAAAGGATACACTGTAAAAAATAATTACAGTAAAAATAGATGGCAATTTATTTACCATTCATTATTGCTGTGATTTTCTTATAGATTGTGATTTTACAATTAAAATGTAAAATTGCATTGTAAATTTATTTTGCGATGTAATTTTCCATTTAGTAACTGCAATATTACTTTGTAATTTTACAATACAAAAATTTTTACAATGTAACTTATATAATTACATATAAAAGTACAAAGTAACTTTACAATCAATTGTATAATTACATTGTAATAAAACATTTTTCACTATAACTACAATGTAATTTTTATTTACTGTACAGGATGGTCCAGTTTGGATACTTAGGTACCTATAGAAGGTTTCTCCTATTTTCGGAAAAGACAGAAAAAAGTTAAGCAGATGTTTCGGGCTTAATTTTCGAGAAAAGTTGAATTGCGAGAATCACATTTCGATTTGTTTAAAAAATACCTACGTGATGTTTTTCAATTTTGGCCGTTTTCTATGATAACTGTGAAACTTTTCTACTTATAAAATTATTTAGCGGCTTACGCTTTTTTATCACTTCGAGTTTTCCGTTATAACAAACTGTCATATTTTTTTAATCAAACATATGTGTTTTAATTTATTTTTATTCAACTTGTAATTTATTTCATCTTACGTGAATATTTTCATAATATTTATTTACAAAAAGAATTTGCTAGTATATTTATAACTTAAAAATATTTTTATGCATACCTACGTATTACGTGTTTTGACATAGATACCTAATAAATTTTCTGAATAGTAATTCCAAAATGAACAATTGTTACTTACCTTACGTAACAATCATGTCAGGCTTTTCTATAAGTTTCTCAATAACATCACTGCATCAGGATGTTATTTAAAAAGAAAAATCTTCTAAACTAAATATTCGTTCTATTAAACATTTTTGCACAAATTGTGTGAAAAACATTTACAAAATCGTACTATTCCTAACCGATTATGTAAATTCAGCTCAGTTAGCTAATCCGTAGTTACAGCTATACCTATTATATCTTCAATAAATTAACTACCTTATTTTGCTTAATTTTTTAAAGTTAGAAAAACATGTAGGTACATACACCTAAGTGGTACGCTACGAATATAACGAATATATTTTACTTTTTGATAGATTAGTAAAAACGTAGGTAATGGTTCATATTATTGTCGACTACAAAAATTCTGGTTTCACAGCTCCAACAATAATTTTACTATTTTTTCTAGTATGTTATGTAATTTTGAATAAAAGTTTATAATGTTAGAATAAATATAGTTAGATTATGAAAAATAAAGTATTAAGGTCTTTCGATATTTTTTATTTAATTTGGTACCTGTACATTTAGGCCATTTTTACAAAACATGACACTTAATGTTATACAAAACATATATAACAAAGTAAATCTATATATCGTATATATCAAATAATAAAGTTTCTTATATATGTCAACATAAAAAAATAAATATTTTATAATATACAAATGCGATCTAATGTGTAATTTAGGTACCTACAATTTAAATATAATTCTAACGTAGAAAATAATATATTGTTTATATGTAAGATGAATAGAGTTCAATCTACAGTTGGTATCTGATTTTTGTAGTAGTATCTTCACACACAAATTAAGCATATTTTTACAGGCAATTATATAGTAAATTTGGTATGTTCAGTAATTTTACAATGTTAAAGTGGATTTCACATTGCTAATTGTAAATGTATTACAATATATTCTATAAATGTACATATTACATTATAATTACATATGAAATTTACGGTTTTGTTGTATATTTGCAGTTTTCTTGTAAATTTACAAGCGTCAGTGTAATATCATCATTATTTTTAGAATTATTTTAAGACAATTATAAGGATATTTTTACAAAGTATATTTGTAAAGTTACTGGCCTTTTTTTCAGTGTAGAGGAGTGTGACACTTCCAAGAATTTTGTACATCTAATTTCAGATTTCCTATTACTGTAATGGAACTCAGCGAAATCAGATTTCACATAACTTCCTGATTTCACTTGATTTCGGTGATTCCACTGATTTCGCATGATTTCGTTGATTTTCTTGATTCCACTTGATTTCCTTAGATTGGATTTGAATTTGATGATTTTAAAGTATCGAACTTTGCAACTAGCTACAAAATTTCATATTATGGTAAGTTTGATTCTTATTTTTCTTTTCTATTTAAAGAAAAGTTGGAAACATATTTTTAAAACTTAAATAATAGTATATTTTCTGAATAACTGCATATTTTTTCTGAATTTTTCAGTACAAGACTTCTTTCAAACAACGGTGGAATTTGAGATTTAAATTTATACTATCTGTAAGCAACCAGCGTTACAAATGTTATAATAAAATTTAGGCTAAAACGAACTTGTAATATTCGACCTTATTAAAAAGTGACCAAAAATAAAATCAATAAGATAACGCTTAATAATTTGTTTTTTATTCAATTACCATACTTATTTAAGAAATATTATAACTAAAACTAGTTACGTGATTTTGCTGTTTTTACAGATTTCGGTGATTTCACATGATTGCGCATGATTTAATTGATTTCTACAGATTTGTTTGATTTCATAGAAAGCGTACACCTGATTTCAGGAGTGCCACACTCCTCACAAAGAAAAGACGCAGATCACGGCATACATGTGGCCTTATAATCAATGCACTCTCAATAGTGTCAATTTTATCAAGGGCTGATTGCAATTATAAACATTTATTAATGTTATTCATTTCGCCATAAATTTTCATATGGTCGGCATATAAAAAGCAACTGAATCAATTTCAGTGGCAATATCATTGATAAATATGCTAAAGAAAAGGAGTCCTAGCATATAATCCTGGGGCATACCGGATGTTGATATTCAATATACAGTGCTTTCGAAACGTAACAAATAAATTAATTATTTTTGAAATTGAGAAGTTTTCGAAAAAATCCCCTGGCACGTCGATTTTGATTTTAAAAAAGACACTTTTTGACATACGACCCACATTTTTGACGTCATAGTTGTTCAAGATATGACATCATCGACAATTTTTTTTAAATAGTAATCCCCAGTTTTGACCATGCCATTTGAAAGAGCGTGTCATTCTACATACATACATCATGAAGAATTATGGTGTTACATAATAAAAATTTCAAGAAAATAATGTGTGAAGATTTTAAAATTTAATTTTCACAATGGCATGGTCAAAATTGGGAGTTGCTATTTAAAAAAATTGTCGATGACGCCATATCTCGAACAACGATGACGTCACAAATATGGGTCGTATGTCAAAAAGAGCCTTTTTAAAAAACAAGATCGACGTGCCAGGGGATTTTCTCGAATACTTCTCAATTTCAAAAATAATGAATTTATTCGTTAGTTTTCGAAAGCACTGTATTTATATTGGTTATTTAGGTAAAATAGAAACAATTTTAACGGATCTTTCAAAATTAGAACTTTATTAAGTTTCGAAGATAGTCTATAACAAGCTTTTGTAAAATCCATATAGAAGTAGAGAACAGGAGGGATGCATTAATATTACAAATAGTAGGGGACGAAAATAGTTCCCTGGGAACCACCGAAATTTATATTTAGGGTCTGAGCTGTACGAAATTTACTTATTTCCTGTTTGACAAGAAAGGATACATAAACCTATTTGAAGGCTCTCTTATTCCTATAGAGATTTTTTTTTTTAAATAACTTGAGAATTGCCTTTTTATCTAAAGCTTCTTTTAGATTTAGATCATAATATTATTCTTTAATGCTAAAATTTAAAAAAAAAATTTTAAAAATCATAATTTTGGTTACAGTTTTATCAGCTTTTTTTATTGAAAATTAACATAAAAATGATATTGGCATATATTTAATTTAAAAAGAAATGTATACGATTATAATTAACAGATCTGTTCATCCTAATTTTATAGTCTTTCTTAAAACAAAACTAATTTCAAAATCAAAAAGTTATCTACTGCCCGATTGAAGTTATATATCAATTAAAGCATAATTTTCAACTCGCTGGATATCAAAAGCCATACATCCCACAAAAAAATGCTATAAGACAAAAAGTAAATATTTTATCGATCTTATTCTGATATATATAAAAGTGATTCGCCCAGTATATTATAAGTTGATGAATAGAAATAATTTATATTAATTTAAATATATTGTCAATACATTTCATTTTGTTCGCTGTATAGATTTTTGTTGTCTGTATTGTTTCCATCCATCAATTCTCTCTCGACTAGATTCAAAACCACAAGGTAATCTCCTCTATTGAAGTTATACAGCAAAAAAATATAATTTTCAACTTCCTGGACCTTCAAATCATACGCCTTACATACAAATATTATAAGACAAAAAGATATTATTTTTTATCAATGTTATTCTAAAATATTTAAAATTAATTCACCCTCTATCCTATAATTTGATAAATAAAAATAGTTTATATTCATTTAAATAGATTATCAACACATCTCATTTTGTTTGCTGTATAGACTCAGCTCCCTTACGTTTCCAGAAACTTATGATAAGGTTAAAGTAACTTGCAAAGTTATTTCTGGGGAAGATAGCAATATGTCAAATACCAAGGAAGCTGAACTGACAACGTAGAAACCACGAAAATTTTTCCATAAATTAGTTAAATGTCTATTTTCTCATACAAGGTTGCTTTGTATGAACAAAGCATATAAGGTTTGAAATTACCGTCAAAGCAATATAACAGCTATCGTTCAATTGTTTAATCGTAAAAGAAATGAGACGGTTCATTTTATCGACAATAAACAAGAGCATCCTTTTTTTAGCCTAAGATTGAAGCTACTCAGATTTATTATTTTAAGGTCTTTAACGTAAAGGGCGTTCAAAATTTAGGCATTAATTTGTAAAGCTTAGCCCGCTCCTGGTGAACATGAAAAAGCTGAATATGTTTCAATGACACTATTTTAAGAGGTATGTCCATCACATTAAATTTTTATTAAATTATATTAGTTACTTTAAAAATTATTCAAGAAAAACCGATTCCCAGCTGCGTCCATCAGGGACCCTTGTCTCCGAATAGAGGGCTTGTAGGAAAAAATTGTCTAGAGACTTGTCATCTTATTTTTTCATGTTCTATCTGCACCCGAGAGATTTCCGACATTTTCCCGGACACCCTGTATATAAACAAGTTAAAAAAAAACAACTGAGGTTACGTAGCTCCATTAAAATTGACTTTTCAAGAAAATGTTACACGAACTTCACACATTATTTCGAGTAATATCACCCTTAAATTTTATGCGAGTTTTCGGACACCCTGTACATTTATTGAGAGCTAGATTTATTGTGAATTTGTTGTTCTCTGGTATTGTTTAATGATGGAACGTACAAGCCGCTGTCTTGTTCGAAGCGCTTCATGAAGCACTTTTGTACAGGGCCTATAAGTCCTGCTAGAAGTACCCAAATTTTCTTCAAGCAGGACACCAACAGTCAAACATTTCAGTTAAAGTTGTTCTGGTATTAGGTCATTTATGAAATATTATTTTGGTAGTTTGCCAGTGGCGGAGCATTTCTTAAATCACAGATAAGTAATAAATTAAATCATTTAACGATATTAAGGTGCTTAGGTATTATTTAGCAATATTACTTAAGGATAATGGATGTCACACTGATTGAAAGTTTTTTTAGATGAAATTTTGGGAAACAGCTACTGCTCTATAACCAGCATAGATTATACCGGAAGAAACTGTAATAAGCATTAAGCATTATTTTATTTTTATTTTTTTTATTATTGTACGTGCTTTTTATCTGTAAAATATAGAATAAGAAGTTTTTACTTTCACTCTAACGTGAACATAATTCTATTTTAAATAATCAACCCTGTACATGGGCTGTTTAAATGCTCGTCCAAGACAACCTTATTTTAAATACAAACAAAATTGTTATAAATGGAGGTTTTTTCGTAAAACATAAAATAAAAAAGTTTCTCTTTCTATCAACTCTAACCGCATACATACTGCAGATAACATATCAACGATAATAATTACAAGTACAATAAACTTACCATTTTCATCGTTATGTAATTTTAGTGCATCAAGACAAATTTTTGTAGTATTGTTATAAATATCCCATGTGACAATAGCTATAATTTTTGATTTTTCAACACTCTTAACAGTTCCATAACTTCTTGCTATACGCCACTGACCTTCAAACTCAGAAAAACTCCAAGAATTGTCGTTTTTACAAATACAGTCGTCGCAACGCTGACCTACGCCCATCATTTTTGCAACTAAACTACGCGGTTTTCATCAAGTTGTAACTTTTAAACAAACAGAAGTACAGTCGCGGTTAAAAAATGCGCTGCAAGCCCATAATGTTTACATTTACCCTATAGTAAAATTTGTCCTGCCTGACGTATGCAAAACCCTAAAATATTACGTTTTTCAAAATACTCAAGTGAGCCGTTTCTGTCCTGCTGGTAGGACGCTGTACATTCTATCATTAACATCCATTCTGTTTACGTTTTCTCTCGACTTCTCTGAAATCAACTAAAGAAATATAACGCAATTAAACTCATCTCATCTAAAAAAACCTCGAAATCCATTTAAACGCTCTGCCGTTGCGAAGTTTGGAGTTACAACTGTGATATTCGGATTTGTATTCGCCTACAGCTCGTCGCGGCTCTACAGTAAACGTAAATTATGGTTGTAGGCTATGCTCTGCTTGCTTAAACCCAGCTTAGGTCGGGGATCGGTTGCAGGCTGACAACTTTCAGGTATTGATAAGATCCCATTCAATGGGACCACGGAATGTGTTGATTTAGCCGGGGGATAAACGGCATTACCGGATGATTTATTAAGATTAATTTGCCAGACTAATTTTTCCGCAAATATATCGTTAACTAAAAGAAATTAAATAAATTCATTGTATTATCTGTTTATCTGTATATTTTACCACTTGCTGATTATAGTAAACCTTAAGAATTATTCTCATGAACTAATTGAATGCTTATTGGCTACACATAAATCGTCACCCCAGAATTATAATGTTCTATACTCCAAATTGCTACTTTTGGGAAATCGTGTCTAAATATTGTACGGCGATCATACATTGACATATATTGTAGAGATGTGGAATTAAGATCAGTGTCTCAAAATATGAAGTAATGTTACAATTTAGTTATTTTAGTCTACAAGAGAGCTATAAGAAATCAAAAAAACGGGTTTTTATAAATGGATATAGAACAAAATGCCTTATTTTCAGATTTGGTAAAGAAATATGGGGATATAGAACAAGATATTTTGATTTTTTTACTGTAGGTATTTTAAAATAAACCAAATCTCCTACAATTCTTATCAATGAAGTCATTTGTATGCTCACTGATATCAAACATCTAGGTATGCTTTAGTCCACAGAGTAGTTAGTTTCACACAATATTGTTAATACCTAAAAATATATAAAAAAAGATATTTTAATGTCGAACAAAAATAAGATTTTTATGCATCCCTAATAAAGCCTTGTAGAACTGTCTTTCCTCTTATGAAATTTGAGGAAGCATCTCAACCAAATGCTTCTTTTTCTGTTCGGGTATATTAACATTCTTCTTAGGTATTCGGAAGTGATACCTCCGTCTTAAGATTTATTCTTCTTGTATATTTTAACTTAGCAGTCTTTATTTCTCCGTAATGTGTCCTTTTCATATATTAAATGTTTCGCTTTTGTGTAAGGTATTAAATTACATGAATATCGAGCTGAAAATGATTGATAGTCAAAATAATCTCTAGAAGTAATCTGGATTATTCTAAATTTAAGTTTCCACGATTTTAGCATTGACCGGAGGAGACGAATTAAAGTTAAAGGGGACCAAACTTCTAAATTGCGTTCTATCCAACTGTGAGCATTATCAATTTCTTGGACGCTTATGTTCTTTGTTTGCCAGAATTAAATAAATTTCTGTAAAGCAAAGGACATAATCGAATTTTTATTTTGTGGCACACAACTATCTGACCATGAAATAAGTGTATTAAGTTGAGGATTATCCAACTATTTCCTTAGTATTCTAATCAGGGAACTAGCAATGTGGACATCGGCTCGTCAGAGAAGTTCGTGCCACACTGCGTTGTAAACAGTATTATTCACATTGAGGTGAGCTGTAAAATTATAACAGGACAGTTTCATTTTATAAAAGTTCTTTGATACATTGGTCTTTGGCAATGAAAATGTATTTTGCAAATCAAGCAAAGCTTTTCTATAATCGGATATAGAACAAAATAGTTCTGGGTCATGGAAGTGACATTGAGAGGGGATATAGCACAGTATAATTTTCTTAAAGGCTATGGAACAATATAATTCTCATAGATTTCGAGGGACAAGATAATAACATTATGTTTGAGAAAAAATGTGGATATAGTACATTAATTTACCAAAAACTTTCTTGTAGAGCTTTGTTAATACGTAATTTTTATGGATATAGCTCAAGCTAATTATCTAGTTTTCAGGGATTACATTATGTCATTTTGGCCAAAAATGGATATAGAACAATATAATTCTGGGGTGACGAAATGTACTGCTACCCCAACTAACATTTAAGCATAAACTACTACACAAGAAAAATAAATAAATTCATCCAAATTTAATACCGCACTGCCGAATATACACACAAGGCAATGTTACTATCTTTAATTCAATAAATTTTTGCCTTCAATTTGTTAAGTCTATTTGTATTACAATATAAACCTTTTTGTAACTTGTTGTGTTGTTGATAACTTCTGAGGAATATCTGATCCTTCCAATTAACCTAATAGAAATATTGTCCTATATTATGGTACAAATTTACTTATTAATAATACTTCGACGTAGATGTGCTTAAAAGGTCTTTTAGGGAGTAAGCTTCTTAAGATATTGTCTGAAGCTATCTACTTGTGGCATAATTTTAGTTTGTCTTTAGTTTTATTGGGTTTTTGCCACACTTCTGAAAAAATAAAGATTAATTAAATAAGCCCTTGCGCCAAACGATCAGTCAAGGGTTATTTTTGAAACTAACTTTGTCTAACAAAAAAATCTCACACTGAAAAAAGCGGATAAGTAAAAAATAAAAAATAACAAAAATCACATCACTCTCGCGCACTTCCGTATTATTGACGTTTCGAAAAACTCTCTGTTTTCGTTCTCAAAACAGTAGAAAAAATATTAAACGTATGTCAAATTTGACAGTTTAATATTTGTTTATCTGCTTCCATAGAGATGTTAAATGATTTTTGTTTTATTGTTACTTACTTCTTCTTGATACACTGATCATTGTTGGCTACAGTTGTATCATAATATTTTATATCTATTCCTATTTTATATTTAAAGAAATATAAGTTCTAACAATGCACTAAAATTGTCAAAAAATAGTATGTAGATTCTAATAATACATGCATATAATATGAAAAAGTAGACTTACTTGCAATTGGCGCATTCATCAAAACTTTAAAAATTGTTTCAAATAATATTTTTAGAAATTTATAATTATTAGAAATTTTATTATAATAATCTTATTATTCTTTGTTCATTGTCGTTTATTTTAAGTTTAATACAACCCCCAACCGACATCATCCCGACGATATAAACTTATTATAATTAGCACTGAATTAATTATTTGGCTGTCTATTTTTTGTACTTCACATCAACATAATTGTATATCTAAATTATCAGCAGTATCTAACAATTTACTGATATTATCGTAGAACATGTAGACTTTTTTCACAATTTCTTGCCTACCTTACTATATTTTTTGTATTTATCCACATTAATATAATTATATATGTAGGTTATCAGCAACAAATTACTGATATTATCTTGGAAAATGTAGGCTTTTTTCACAATTTCTTGCATTAAGTGTTAAATTACTTTCCAACTTATTCCATTCACAATAATATTCTTTAATATACAGTGTGTTACAAATTAGTAGGTCAAGCCGTTAACCGCATATTCCTTGGACTAAAATAATGAATCTTTCCTCATGCCACTTTTAATTTCTGAGCTCCATTTTCAACATAAATGGTGTCAAAATAAAAAATTTTAAAATAGTTTTTATTGATAGATCCGGTGATTTTAAAAATACAGAGTTAACTATGACTTAGTACAAATATTTTAAGAGGGGATAGGGAAAAATAAGAATTAACGGAATCACCCATCAAAAAAATTCCAAACTTATTTATAAAGCCAAAAAAATTTGTTTTCGATATTATTTTAAATCCTTATTTAACGTCGCCACATACAAGCATGCAACAGTCGCTCAGTCGGTATCGCTGTCATGTCATAATTCAATTCCTGTGTTTACGTTGTAATTTTGTGTTCTTCTTCAGTTTTTAGTGCCTTTTTTAATTTTTAAACGTTTTATAGTTATTAAATAAAGACATTTGTGTTGGGTGCAGATACTTTCCCACAATATACTTCGCCGGTTTGGTTTCTAGGTTATGTCACGCGGGTGCATTAAAACTAGTCTATTATCTATTCCGGTAGTGAGTGGCTGTAATGAGCGAATATGTAGTTTTACCAGTTTATAACGAAGTAATGAAAAACGAATACAAAATACTGGAGCTAACTGGATTAACTGTTACCTATCTATCAGGTATTATTACTAATAAGAATGTTAATTTTTGTCATTTCTACATTTAGAAACGCTACAAAAAGACGACCGCATGGTAGTTGACATTGTTGACAGATGTAAGCGTTATCTATGAATCTAAGCCATCTCAGTCGATTCTTATCATAGGCGCCGACTCTCCGTAGGAAAAAAGAGTTTTGCCCCATTTTTTAAAAATCGAGCTAAAATTCTGGAATAATTTTTTTATTGTCTTTTAGGCCTCCTTGAGCACGTGGTTAAATTTTTTGTACTTAGTCATAGTTAACCCTGTATTTATCAGAATTTGACACATATTTTTGTCTTAAGTCGGCATGTAATTTTGGGGTAAAATATCAAAGCATTTTTTTAGTATGCATAGGCGTGTTTCAGATTTTTTTATTTTTTTGTTAGAGCGCGTTTTTAGTCCTTTCTCTCTCTCTCTTATAAGATTTTGATTTGAGGCTCAGTTTACGAAATATTGCAACTTTTTTAGATGTGGCTTATGTGCCACGATATTCAGTGCATTCAGCATCCAGTGGCGCAGTTATAGTAATTTTCCATCTTTAAACAGAATAAATAACATTGTTTCACACTGTAAAATAATTGTTTTCCTATTTTCCAAAAGGCAGTTTAATTTTGTACAAAAAATTATGTTTAAGTTTTAGTCATATTCCTTTGCAAAAAAAAATTATGTCTGCTTGACTTAAGAAGGTGGTTTGAAGTACTTGTATTTGTTATCATATTTCGTATACGTTTTGAAAAAAAAAGCTTTTTAAAATACCTTTTTTAATAAATATATTTCTTCAGTATCTCAACAGAAAATATTGCAACTTTGTTGACAAAAAATAATAACAAAAAACATTTATTAAATTTTATAAGTTATAAAGTTTTTAGAAGGTGTTCAAATTAGTGGTCTTTTGTCGAACACACTCAAAAGTAATTTTTTGTACAAAACTAAAATGTCTTTCGGAAAATAGAAAAACACTTTTTTTACAGGCTTAAACAATATTGTTTTTTTTTTAAAAATAGAAAACTGATATAATTTCGCCACTGGATGCTGAATGAACTGAATATTGTCACTTATAATACCCACATGTAAGGTCATAGTGTACACCAATTTTGGTTCAAATATTTCTGTACAATCAGAATAAATAAAACAAAATCTAAATTTTACAAAAAATTTGATACGCTGTATCTTGAAAACAAAAGGCTATCGGACAGAAGTGTATATAACCGCTTTTATTATTTTTTGGTCCTCTATCGCATTGTACTATGCATTGTAGTTTTTTCAGTGTCACCCTGTATAATAAATATTCTGAAACCATATAAGTACTTAAAAAAATAGAGGGTCCATGAGTAGTACAACCCCCAATTCCTGTACTAAAAAAATGGAGTCCAAAGAATACGTGGTTAACGGCTTGACCTATTAATTTGTAACACCCTCTATATGTCAAGAGTATCGCAATGCGATATAACAGTTATTTTAAAATTATCGACCGCAACGATTATAAAAAAAGGAGGAGAAATGACGTTTGTAGAGTAAGGTGACGCAAGTTTGCGTATTCCTTAATTAAAATTTTAATTAAAACGTGAATAATTATGCAAACATGACATTAATATATTACCCCGAAAAACAATTAAGCGCGATTAATTTTAAAAGTAAAGAGAGAAATTCGACCTATGACTCATGTACGTACAATTACACGGGGGGCACAAAGGACACTCAATTAAGCCCCTGAAATTACATGAAACCGCCTTTCGAACGCAGTCAGCTCGCGTTCCGTTAAATTTTAATTAAGATGCATGAATACATGGTAAAAACAGATTTGTTAATTCAAGACATATTTTTTCGTCAATTTTATTTCGTTTAATTAAAAAATACGTATTTCTCTACAGGGTGTTTATTAATTGAATGTCGATACTTAAGGGTGTGAATTCTTCGGTCATTTTAAGAAGAAAACTTAATATGTCTGCTTTTGATATTTTGTTGCCATTTTGTAGACACCCACCATGCGTGGAAAGACTTTTTGTGGGGCAAAAAATAATTTTCTACTTTCACAAATGACGTTCACGTAAGCATGATATTAAATATTTGAATAGAAAAAACGGTAAGCTCATTAAATGCCCCCTTAAAGTAAATGAAATAAAAATTAGTAAGCTGGGTAAAGTGTCATAATTGTTGACGCTTCTTTTCGCAATAAAGTTGACATTGATTTTTCATTATTAAAAAATTATTATTAGAGTAGGCTATAAAATTTCATAAAAAATGGTAAATTTTACAATCGGTGAATTAGCTGACATGCATTTTACTTATGGGGTTGCCGACGAAAATGCATACAAAGCCAGGAGGATATACCAAGAGCGGTATCCAAATCGCGTACTACCCGATCCGAGAACATTTTCTGGGATACATAGACGTCTTCACGAAACCGGAAATTTAAAAATAGGCCACAGTGCTAAAGGACTCCCTGAAACAGTAAGAACGTCGGAACTTGAAGAAACAATTTTACATGAAAAATCACGGCAACATTTAATGTTTCACAAGTACTTGTTTGGAAAATTCTTATCAAAAATTTGTTATATCCATATCACATTCAATAGTCCAGGCATTACTCCCTAGAGATTTCCCGTTGCGCATTAATTTCTGTGAGTGGTTTCTTCAAAAGCTGCTGGAGAATCCGTTATTTGACAAGTACATTCTTTTTACCGATGAAGCTAGTTTCTCTCGAAACTCAATACGAAATTTCTATAATAACCATTTGTGGGCGGATGAAAACCCTTTTGCAATTGTTGAATCAAATCATCAAAAACAGTTTGCATTAAATGTTTGGGCTGATATTATTGACGATTATTTGATAGGCCCATTTTTTCTCTTAAGAAGATTAGATGGACAATCGTATTTACACTTTCTTGAAGAAGATCTGCCGCCAAAGCTTGAAGGCCTTCCTCTTTTATTAAGAAACCAAATGTGGCTAATGGACGATGGTGCGTCTCCACATTTTAGCTTACGGGTGCGTGAATTTTTAAATCACAACTATCGCGATCGGTGGATAGGCTGCGGAGGAACGCAGTCATGGCCGCCCAGATCTCCCGACCTTAATAGTTTAGACTACTTTTTCTGGGGTCATCTGAAAAGCTTAGTGTACGCAGTACCGATTCAAGCCAAAGAAGAGTTACGAAACCGTATAATAGTATGCTGCCAAACCATAAGAGACACCCTAGGAATTTTTGAAAATGTACGTCAGTCTATGAGAAGAAGAGTAGATGCTTGCATACGTGTGGGTCGAGGACACTTTCAGCAACTACTGTAAATACATAATTTGGGTTCTTGATTTTGTTTATATTTTCTTGTCTTGTCGTTTTGTTTTAGGTTTAAAATTTTGAATTTATCGTTTTACTAAATAAATCGCGATTTTAAAAATAAAATTTAAAAAAATCAGAGGCGTACCGTTTTTTTCTATCCAAACATTTAATATTGTGCCTACGTGGAGGTCACTGGTTAAAGTAGAAAAATAAGTTTTGTCCCGTGTTTCCACGCATGAAACAACAAAATGGCAACAAAATATCAAAAGCAGTCTCAATGAACTTGAGGAAAAAACTTTTTTATTTTTAATTTTTTTACGTGAAAATGGTGCGTCGTACGAGAGTAAGTTTAGGGACCGAATTTGTTGTAAAATAAATGGAGATTTTAAAAATAATTTTAGTTTTTAGAGAAAGCAGTAGCGTACCATTTTTTTCTTCAAAAATGTTTAGTTCAAACCTTGTACGGACGTCATTGGCAAATATTTTAAAACATTTTTTACATCAAACAATGCTCCTTAATGATTAATAGGTGTGTACAAAATTTCATAAAAATATCTGTAGTGGTAAGAAAATTATAATAAAAAAGTAATTTTTTTCTTAAAACTGTAACACCCTGTAGCTCAAATATTAAGAGGCTTTGGACATATGTTGATATTAAGTTTTCTTCTTAAAATGACCAAAGGATTCACACCCTTAAGTATCGGCATTCAATTAATAAACACCCTGTATAATAATATTTGCGTTGTTCCAAGAAATAAATATTTCTATACTTTTTATTAGCAATGAATGGATTATTTAAATGATTTAAATTTAAATAAAATCCAAAGTAACTACGTTACTTACCTAGAACTTCTTAAACATGGGGTTTCTTCTTTGTAAAAGCGAAAAGTCAAATTTAAAGGTGGATTTTATTTAAACCTTTGTGTGTAGGTTTATGCAGATATTATTAAAAACTTACCTAAGTAATGCTCTTTCAGTTCTTATGAGAAGTTTTTTGATAAACATTCTAAAAATCAGGGAAATTAATCTTAACACGTTTTAATATGCAGGGTCTCAGAGTCTAAGAATAGTACACTTGAACTGAGATTCGAACGTATAGTTGGACAGTTGATCTACATATACGATTGCTATAGAAACTATTGTTTTCTCATGGCATACCAAGCTATTTAATAGAAACATTGCTTTTCCTTTTTACGCCGTAACTTTAAATTAGCTTTTAAGATTTGAACAATTGAAATAAATATTTAGCTCTTTGAATCCTCTGATATTTCTTGTTAGTAAATGTCTTCATTTCTTAAACCATTTTTATTACATACTAAACGGCTGCCCGCTGTTTTGGCGAATGCACTCCCTGCATGAAAGTGTTAAGATTAATTTCCCTAATTTTTAGAATGTTTATCAAGAGACTTTTCCTAAGAACTGAAAGAGCACCGCCTAGGTAAGTTTTTGAGAATATCTGAATGAACCTACACACAAAGATTTAAATAAAATTCACGTTTAACTTTAACTCTTCGCTTTTATAAGTTCTAGGAAAGTAACGAAGACACTTTGTATTTTATTGGTTAAATAATTTAAATAATCCACTCATTCCTAATAAAAAAATATAGAAATATTTGTTACAAATAGGTTTGTTTTTCTTCTACACTTCAATAATTGTAGAAAAGCACGGTTAAATTAAAAAATATTAAAAAATTATGTATCACAAATATTGTAACACTTGGTATATAAACATGTTTGTTTCAATCGACTCAAAATCAAGTATTCTGTATATAAACACAGAACTATTCAGATTAAATAAATTAGTTTCATAAATGGGTGACACATAATTTGTTAATATAACAAATAATACAACTGTTTATTTATTTCGTTTAAATCTACCAATCTTATAATTCAAAAACAAATAAATCGTTTCAAAAAATTGTTATTAGATCTGATATAACTTGAACAAAGCAAAATACTTAGTACAACAAAATATTTTGTTGTTACACCACTAGTGTGTTAGCAAGCGACCAATCACAATGCGATTAGCAATTTCACACTGAATTACTTTGCTCTCTATTGACTGTCGATAGCATCTACTGTCAACCGGTTATACCAGTGTGTCATCAATAATTATGTATAATTCTAGTACCAGATATAGTGTCATTTCAACTTCTGTATGTATCTTAGTTATAGATTTGAGAAGTATAGTCTTGGTACCTATTACCCATAAAACAAAAATTTCTGTGATGCCCTTTAGTAATTAACTTGCTATGGTAAGTATTAGTATTATCGATAACGTAAGACACTGAACAGCATAAATACAAATTTATTTCCTATCTGTATCATTTTCAAAATTACATGATGTGTAAATACAAATATTAAATTTAAAATTCATTAAACATAACTTAAGCAAATCGTAATACTTACTGAATATTTGCTAATTAAAACAAAATGAATAATTCTAAATTTTATAAAATGTCACCCTGTATATTGAAACAGGAACGCTCAAATAAAAAATGGCATAAAGAAAGTCGCGTTATTTTTGTCCAAAGAATATGTGGTTAATGGTATGGTCTTCTAATTTGGGACGCCCTGTATATGTTTTATAAACAAATTCCTTATTGATTTCAACAAACTTCTCTGTTAACTGAAAAATTAAAGATCTGTATTGAGTTAAAAAAATATTCGAGAGATTATTGTTTATTTTTAATTTTAAATTTGAAGTAACAAAATGATTCTATTAAATTTATCACATTTACATTCATTTAACAAATATTCAGGCTAACTAAACCAATTATATAGGTTAATTTCAAATAGTGATTTGTTATATATAACCAAAATAGTGCTATTAAATTTGTTATTTATTTCATTCAACAAAATATCTCTTACTTAAGTCTCATTACAGGCACAAATGCCAATTAAATATTTTGTTATCTGAAACAATAATTTCTTAATATAAAACAAATAATGCTAATAATCTATGTTCATTGATTTGATTTGTTTCACTACAAATTTGCTTATGGATATATGACACTTTTTTTATTTGATTTAAATATTATTTCGATAAATTAAACAAGTTTTTCTCTGCGTGTCGGACTCACCATTATTTCATATTTTAAATAAATTCCAGTCGTAGAACAGGCAAATTAATGGAAAATGTCCCGTCAGACGGCATACGTTCATGTCATACCGGAGGAAAATAGGGACACAAGCGACACCGAAATCAAAACAGGCCAGAGCCGCGAGAAGGGCACACCTCCTGAGAAATGTGCATGTTGATATCACAAGGTCTCTATCCTGATCGTAGATGGCCGGGACGTAGCAAAAACAAAATACACTCGGTCCATGGCCGGAGCGATCACAGGTTAGTCATTAGTCTCCGGGCCGTCTCTAGAGAGATAGTCTGCTCAGCGAGGTTCGCACACCATGCTCATATATTGATCACTTTCCCACTATTTCACCTGTACGTCTCTCGAGCTCCGGGCTCCTGCTTTTAGAGAATCCTGCTCTCTACTCAGCAGAATGGCAACATTGAACTCTCTGCTCCCCCACCACGACTGCCGCCGGTTTGGGGCTCGAGCTTTTCTAGGCGACCGCGCAACATACAAGGATATTTCAGCAGCAGGACGGCCAGGACCGTAGCCTCTTATTTCAAATTTCAGGGTAAAGGTTCAACTCAACCGCCGGCCAGACTGCAAGTATTATAAACTTCATTTTTTTAGATCTCTTATAAAATATTAATAATATCGTCGGTTTGGTGCAAATCTATCCATTCCATGCAAATCCATTTAGAAAGAATATGAGTAAATCGCAATTAAAGATTTCTGGCCCTTGTAACAACATTGTTTTTAAGCTGAATTTTAACAAATTTAGGAGTTATTTGTACTTAAGGATACTTAAGAGATACAATAGGTTTAATTTCAATATGTATTCAAATTTTTGTGATAAGGGACATAGGCTAGTTTAATTAATGAAAAAATCCTGTGATGTTGTTAGGATACTGTGTATTTTATAAATTTTAAAGACGGTAAATTGAAAAATTCGGACAGGATATTTTTACAGCAAAATATTGATCTGTTTTACAACAAGCACTTAATAACCCATTTTTAGGATAGTTTTGCACCAAGCCGACGATATTATAGATCAAGGATAATGACCTTACTAAATCGATGGTTATAGTTCAGTTTGAATTTCAACTGTCGGTTGAAATTATTTTGAAACTGCAAATATCTACATAAATAAAAGTGTCTGTATACTCGTATAAACAAAAACAGGTCAACGACATTAAATATATGTGTTTTAAATTTAGCTTTACTGGTTAATAGCTATTTAAAAATGATACTCTCTTGACGCATTAAAATCTATAATGCTATAAGTTTAGAATTTATTTTATATTTTTTTAACCTTAAGGAAATGAATTTCATTTGTAATGTTCAGAACTGATCTGTAGAAGTTACAATTAAATTATATTAATGAAATATGATAAATATTTTTATTTTTAATTTCATCATTCTCCGTCACAAACTGAAATTGTGAAATAAAATGTATGTTTATTTTGTCCATCTAACTATAGATATTTTACATAAAATTATAAGTCTCTGCAATTTTGTCCCAAATATCATTGTGGAAGAAAGTTCCTTAAAATACTATTTTCTTACACTTTATAATATTTCTACAGTTAATGATTATATCTACTATCATAAAAAAATAAAAAAACAAAAATGTACAATAACATAAATTAAAAATATCAAAACAGGCAGTAGCTACAGAAATAACATTGTCTTTAATTTGTATAATAGAACATTTTCTATTAAAATGATTCTAGGGAGAGTAAAAATATACTGGGAAATAATTGATACTTATCTATTTTTTTAATTAAAATATTAAAATGAATATAATTTAAAAATTTAATGTCTTGTTGTTTATTAGTTTGGTCTCTCAGTTTCTTTTTATTTTCATCATCTAGTAGAAAAGTATTTCTTTAAGATGCTCTCCAATGATAGTCGTTTCCGCAAAACTAAAATTGTGTTTAAAAATATAAGAATGTTCTAATAAACCAGTGTTTCGATAATTAAATTCTAAATAGTTTGGTTTGATACTTCTTTTGTGTTCCGCTAACATATCCCTGAGATACCTACTTGTTTGCCGCAGGTTTGAGTCCTGCGACCAGTATAGTTCAGCTATATTTCTGGAGAGGATTGATATCCTCTCTGCGAGATTGGTGGAAGAACGTTGGCTTGGAACAGATTGATACTGGTTGAAGTTTGACCATCCCCATAATTAATGAGATTTTCCAGGTTTTCCTCATTCCTGCACTGAATGGTGATTAGGATCTACCAACGTAATAAGGCCTGCTTAGTAATAATATACCGCCCCTTGTCCCGCACCCGTGTTCTGACTTCTGGTCTAATCCTCATGATTAGAATAAGGGGTAGAAATATTATTATTATATTTAAATATTTGCAAAGTTATCTAGTAGTTTTCTTTATTTACTTTAGTTTTAATTTTTGTTAAGGAATAATTAATGTTCAAACTTAAATACTACGTGGTTTTATTATGTTTTTCCAAAAAATATCTACAAAACATTTCTGCATTTCTAGGATTGTTTCCTCATGTGGCCTTCTATATTTTAAATGGACTCTAATATCTAACTATAAAAAATTGACATTTAAAAATAATTTGAAAAATTAGATTTTTAAATAACAGTCCATAGCAGTAAATAAAGTGTCCATATTAATATAAATTCATTCTCCTACTTCTTCATCTACTTTTTTGTGCTTTATGTTACCATTTTTTTATACATATTTTTTTATTAGAAATTTATAATATTTTGTGAACCTAACTACTCTACATACCTAGATATTTGGTATAAGAACATACATGACTCCATTAACAAAAATTGTGAGACCATTGATTAGAATTAGCATAAATACCTTAAAAGTACAGAAGAAAAGCTAATAATAAAGTAATGCAACGCTAAACTCATACTTGTATATGTCGCAATTTCTGTCTACATCAAATTAAGTTCAAATTTCGCTAACTTACGAGTTAAACTACTAAGGAAGTGAAAAATGTTAGTCAAGTTTGAGTCTACATCATTATGTAGATTTACGAAGCACCTGCTTTATATTTGTCAAGTTGTAGATACTTTATTTACATAAAATATTGTAGTAAACAGTTGAAAAGCATTGGTTTACATGATAAACTGTACTATCTGGTATCTAACTAAAGATTAGTTAACCTAAAAATCTGAATCTGCAAATTAAATCTGGGTTTGGCTGATTCATTTGAAATGCTAATAGGATTAATCTTCGAATTGCCTCGCTGTCTAACCGATTTTTGAATTGCAGAAAAGACAAGCATATAAAATGGAAACGCAGTACGAGTTGTACACACTTCATTCAATATTGAACCTCGGTATTATTTATTTAAGGATGTAAAAAGGGTCCACACCACCAAGCAACTCATAAATATGCATGCACCACAAGTAGGATGAAGATTTTAACACATTGCTATGTTTGTGTTTTGTAAGCCTTTGAACTTCCACCGGATAGATATTCTTTTAAAGTTCCTTAACTCTTCCAGAATTCGGTAAAATTAATAATCACCATATTATAAATGATGAGCAGTAGTTTTTTACCTATTATCTGGCGAAATGCGAAATTAGTTTACAAATAAAGTAGAAGAGCTATTCTATTCAGATGCCAATCCAAATACGCGATAATGATTTGTAATTTTTTACGGAGGTGAAAGAGAAAGTTGCATGAATTTTATAATGGTTTGAAATGTACAGGGTAATCTTTCGAACATATTGAAAAGTCAGAACATCTGTCTGGCAGTAGTAGTCACATAACAATTAAAATATTAACATTCATAAATTGCCGTGGATTGTAAACAAAACCACGTGACCGATATTGTTGGTGTGACGTCACATGACGTTCAGCACGGTTTTTATGCAGGTGCAATGTTACGGTGTTGATGATGTAAACAGGCGCTTGTTTCCAGTGATTTTGAGGAATTTTTGGATCATAGATATTGTAAATGCTGTGTAAGTAACGCTGTGGAAATTCCACGATGACGAAAACGTGTTTTCTGTAAGTATAATCGGACGATTATTAGTAAGTTGCCACGAGTGGGTTCATTTTATACTTAAGAACTTCATTGGTGCAAATCCCAACTTCATTAGAGCAGCAAATACGTGGGCAAGCAGGTGTCTGTTTTCCGTTATTAACATTACCATAATTATTAATGGCAATGTTGTGAATTTACGGTGTTGTTAAACGTAACTTATTTCTTTGTTTACAATGTAGATCTACTAGTGAAAATTAAGGCGACGATGCTGAGGTACTTAAGTATAAAATTATGCCATCTGATTTCACATTAAACTACTTTAATTTGAAAAATAAAAAAATAAAAGTAATAAAAGATGATATTTAACATTTATTTTTTTTAATTACTCTATTAATTTCTTGCTGCTATTTAAGTATTACTGATTTCATTTCTCCCTAAATATTTTTAACAAGTTCTTACTCATCACTTTTGTGTATTCTGTTTCCAGAATAAAACACGTAATTTAATGTAGTGAAGTCAGATAGAAAAATTTTATAAATGCATCAAATAACATCCTATATCTCGCTGAATCGGAATGACGCGCTGAATACAATAAATATTTGACATTGATTTTCTCAACTCCCTTTTTTACGACTTTACATTTAAATTTTTTGATCTGCCTACTTTATTTTTACAAATTTTCGCAATTACCTCTTTAATGAACGATGACGCATCTAATGTTTCCAATAGAAAACTATTGGTTTTATCGAAACATTACAAAAAGGTTAAGCAGTCTTCCAAATAAATATTTTTAAATAAATAATTTGCTTCATATAAAAAATTTCTAATAAAATATTGCAATGGGGTTAACTGTTTCACTCTTTTATAAAATACGCCAATGATCGAAAAAATATTTAAAAGTTCTCTTCTCTTTATTAGTAGGATGCTCATATCAAGTTTCGTGTCTCTGGCATTTCCCATGTTAAAGAAAAAAATAGAATGTGAATTTCAATCCCCTCCTTTAAGAGGGTATATCGCCTCAGGGGTGCAACTTTCATATAAGGTATTTTAAGTTCAATCCTTTTATTTTTGGCTCTCATTCACTGGTACCATTTTTGCTAATTTAGAAACACCCTGTATATTGCAGTTTCCATCTAGAAGCATTACTAATAGAGAGTAGATCTGAAGGAACAGTCCTGCAGCATAAAACAAAATCCGACCCTGACGAAATACAGACCTCCCGCAGTCCTGCGTACTGCTCAAAAGGCACGTGCTTATTCACAGAAATATTAACAGAATTCGTCTTAATTACAAATGTATTTCTAATCAGGTTTACTGCCGGATAATATGGTCAGTGCTCAGACCAATAGGGAAAACAGTGCTTTTTCCGAAAGCATATTTAAATCGAAATACATCTGGAGGCAATCCCGGGCTAAGTGGGCACATTAATAACGGCAAATTTATGCAGCCATGGAGAAGTTCGCTGCTAGGACCTTCCATTTATTTATTTTTTTCCTTGGGGCGCGTTAATTATTTCTTGCCTTTCCTTAATTATTCGCGTGACTGAAATTATAATTAGGAAACCACACAATATATAAACAATAAATATGGTCTCTAGGGAGGAAGAGTTTTAATTTTAAGAAAGCTATTAATTTTTATGGCAATGGGGATATGTAAGCAACGGAACAACACAAGAAAAATGCTTTTGGGAAACACAAAAAAATTAAACGGTGCAGGTATTGTTCATATAACCCATATTCTTTAATATTTAAGATGATCCATTCGAAACTTACCAGCCTTATACATCAAACTTCAAAAGGGATGTACACTGAAGAAAATATGATTTAAATAAATTTCCATGGGTTTTTCATGCCCATAACTATAATAATAATTTTACTTAAGGTTCGTAAAGTTTTATTTTCATTTTAGAATTACACCATCCAACAGTCAATGACGAATTACAGGAACTACAACATTACATTACACATACATTTTTTTACTGTTTTAGAAAGGTATTTTAAGCTAATATAAATCACTGAGTAGTTAGTTTCACACAATATTATTAAAACCTAAAAATATATAAAAACTTTTACATAAAAGGTGAACATTTTTTAAGTAAGTATTGTCATATTTAATTCATTGACAGGATGTCACTTTTTGTCATTGTCGATATTTAACTTCAAATAATTTAAATTTTTATAATAATTTTTATAGTTAGATATTTGATTCAACTTAAAGGAGACCACCTGAAGAAGCAATCCTAAAAATGCAGAAATAGGTCAGATCTCACCTATTGTGGATGAATTTGTCGTGTTCCCACTGCCGAGAAGTGAAGTTAGATATTTATATAGTGTTTCATTAACAGGTTAGTAAATTAGATTATTTTCTTTAGATAATTATTGAATAGAGCTTTGTCTGTGGAATTGTTCATTAGCATACCTAGATGTTTGGTATCAGGGAACATACATATGACTTCATTGATAGGAATTGTAGGAAATTTGATTTATATTAGCTTAAAATACCTTTCTAAAACAGTAAAAAAATGTTACAAAAGCTAATAATAAGGAATATATGGGTAGATATTGTGGACGTAATTCAACGCAGGTTGGGGCTTTTGTCCACTGAGTAGTTAGTTTCACACAATATTATTAATACCTAAAAATATATAAAAACTATTACATAAACATAACGCACAAATTACAAAAAATAGATATAAGAAAAATGTAAAATCTTCAAACCAACAGAATGAAATAGCAATATAATCTAAAATTGAATATCAAATTCTATATTCTAAACAATTTAAATATGTTTTATTTTATTTGAAGTTGTACAAAATAAATCAACTTTGCTTTGCAAATAATTACAAGTATGACAGCTGAAATACAACGAAGAAAACTTTAAGATATTAGTTCTCTGAATAGGCAAATAGAATGTCTTCATATATCTAGAGGAAGTACGTGGCAAGGCAAACGTTAACTTTTCTAATATTGGAGGATAGTCTATATAGTTTTGCAAAATTTTGAAGATAAATAATATAGCTTGTTTTAGCCTACGTACCTACTTCAAGACTTTTTTCAGAAAATCAATAAATTAATATATTCTGAGGAATGCCGATGGAAGGATAAAATCCATCAACTGTATAAAATACATATTTTAAAAAACGCCTATGAATATTTTCTAATGAATCTTTATATGTATCATATTCAGGATTCCAGATCAAAGAATCATATTCTAACTTAGATCTTACAAAGGTGTTAAAAAGCAAAAACAGTATATTAAAATCGGTTAGTTGGAGTTTCTAATAACGAATCCCAAATTTCTGCAGGATGCTTAAATAACTGATCCAACATGGAAATTAATAGTTAATTTTCTGTCAAAAGTAATTCCCAGGTTTTGGACATACTCAGGACGATCTAATGTTCTGCAAAATTTCAATGTAAGTAAACAGATTCCAACTAATTTTATAAAAAAAGCTTTATTTTGCTGTTTTAACTAAAACATTTTTTATTAATTGTATCGTAAAGGTATCAGAAGGAATAAACTAACGAACATTTCTAATCACAGTGTTTTACTGCTCTCTTTGAAAGCAATTTTTATTGCTCTACGTTAGCCGCGTAATTATGTGATTATTTACAATATTATCATAATTAAAATAAAATTGTTTTTTTGAAATTTCATGGTTACGCACCAAACGCATTAAAATCATCTTAATTTTTCAGAATTGTCTTCGTTTTAACTGTTCGATATTAGAAAACCGACTAAATTTGTGATATTTTTTATAGTTATACGCCACAATGATTTTCAACGTTATGCCAAAATGGCTGCCGCTTATGGTTGTAAAGCGTTAAATAACAAGGAAGGCACGTGAGCGACGTAGGATTTTTTAAATTTCAATATAATATATATAATCATAGTTTTTTTGTCTGTTGATAGCACTTTATCTAAATGCTCCACTTCTTTTAAATATTTTCCACTGGCTTAAACCTGACATGTTTATTCTTATACAATGACTATGAAAGCTAAAGCAAGAAGTAACTAGACTATACTACCGTTCGCTATGACATGGACGAAACAAGGTCCCGCTATTTTGCTGTTTGAAATTTGTTGTATAGAATGGTTTCTTGATGCAATTTTGACTGAAAATAAACGTTGTACTGTTGTACTTGTTATATTACTATTTTTGTTTTGCATTTGATAGTATTATTACATAATAACAATACTACAGTATAATACAATTGTCTTTTAATACAACAGTTTTATAGATTTATAACCCACATCTAAAAAACAATTATAATTTTCTTTTATAGCGCTTTTAGAAATACTACGGAACATTACTAAAAAATTATTATAAAATACTTTAGTTTTTTTAGATAAAATATTTTATAAGCTTTTATAAGCTTGTCGCTGAATTGTTTATAAAATAGTTATATATTTGTAGTACTAGCGTACCACTTGAATTAAAGCCGTACTACAATATCTATGATTGTATAGACAAACCGACCATTACTGGACCGACACGCTGTAGATGCATGCGTTGGAATGTGTTTACCCTCACTGTCCCAAATATTAAATATTGTATTATGTGTAATATTACTTATATTTTTATTTTTTAATGAAAAACCTGTTTTATTTTCAATAATAATTTATAAAATAATCTTTATCTCAATATTCATTTAGTGTTACATATATTTGAAGGAAAAAATAACTATTACTTTTGAACAAATGCAGTTGGTAGTACAATAATAAAAATAAGACTTGCTTATACAATTGTTGGTATAAGAGAAATGAAAAAAAAATATGAAAACAAAAATCATGACGTGAATAGAAATAACATCAAAACCGTTGAGTCAAGAATGCACAATTTTGTTACACAAATAAATTCGATAAATTCAAATTGTGTTAATTTCGCATGAGTTAGCGCTCACAGTTTGAAATGTAAGCATTCATCAGCTCAAAGAAATGTGCAAAATTACTATTGTTTCAGTATATTTTAACATACAATTTGCGAATAATTTATAAAAGTATAAATACGTTGCTTTCATTGGAATTAATGTAAAATATGTTTAAAAGGAGTCAAGTAAATTACAAATAAATCGTCTTAATTATTTTTTGTGCAATATTTACTTAAACTGGGAAAGCAGTATTTTTTATTAGTATAAAAATCCTACTACTTATAATAAGTTATTAAAATAGAATACTGGAAAATTTTGCCGGATGTAATAACAATGTATTTGTTTATATTATAAGGTAAACCTTATTCACAGCTCCAATTATTCAACACGTATATTAGGAACTATTCGTAGTCTAGAGTATAATTTCAGCAATTTTTTTTTCAAATTAATTTATTTCGTATGCCATTACCATTGTGAGACCAATGTTAACCTACAGGACTGTCATCTGTTGGCCCAAAGTCCAGCAGACAACGACTAAACAAAAGTTCAGCCAGGTACAAAGGAATTCCTGCCTGAGCATGACTGGAGTTACGTGAACAACACTCACCATAGCAATAGAAGTAATGCTATGCCTGTCAGGATATTGCCTTTGGATATTTATCTAAAAGAAGTGGCCTCGACAACTATGTTCGTTTCAATAATGCTCGTATTAAACCAGTTGTAGGATCTGGAGAAGTTAGGGTATGTGAAATGGAGTCGTCATGCCCCTTCTGTAGGCATATACTGATAATATTTCTGAGGTTGACAGACCTACATAGTACTCATTAGGAATAAAGTGGAGATCTCCAATAAGGACGTAATCAACATCTTCACAGACGAATAAAAAATATCGGTGTGGAATCTATTCCAGATCCTTACATATCCAATATGAGTATGCTACGCATGCTATCGTGGTACAAAAAGAATTAGCAAGTATAACCATAGCCGCCAAAGAAATTGCCAATTGACAACTGGCAAAACTATTAAAATCTACACAGATAGTAGACAATCACTACTGACCTTACGTAATCACAAGGTAATAAATAGTTAGATCAGCATGAAAATACTACCAGGCATTGGTAGTGGCCTCAGTCGCCAACAGCATACCTATATGCTAAGTTAACGGACACGAGCAAAGCAATGACAATAAAGAAGCTAGTCAGGAATGCATAGATGTCAATATTTGTTGGACCTGATCGCTCCAGTATGCTTCCATTGTCAACATGTACTAAAACGGAGGGCACCGACAAAAAATTTAGGAAACGATGAAATGAACAAATATCTGTCAATTTGCTAAGAGTACTCCTGCAAGGACAGGGTCAAAAAGTACCTGGCCATGTCTAGAACAAATATTCATCTGATGAGAGATCTTCAAACTGGACACTGCTGGTCATGGAAACACCTTACTATATGAGCAAGTATAAAACACTTCTTTATAGGGGTTGCGAACAGGTAGACAAGACAGTTTTTCATGTACTCTGCTGTCTCGTCAACAAGAAATTCCATGTTGGGAGAAAGATGGCGGGGAAAAAATAAATTATACAAAAAAAAACATCTTAATTGATACGTTGCATCACGAAGCCTACAACTTATTTTTACGATAAATATAATTAATGTCGCAATAATTAGAGATATGTTGTAATTATTGCATATTACGTATATATGTATGCGACTTTCCTAAGAGATTTGTTCTATAATTTTCAAAGTAAAAAGATACCTTGTGTCGTAATAAAACCCTAGGGGTATGAAAATTTTCTTTACAAAGCAGGACAGAAGAATCAATATTATTATGCAATAAATTATACAAAGATTTGATCGAATTTATCATTCGCCTATTTTCCAAAGATAGCATATTGGAGCGGTTAGTAAGTAAAGAATTATTTATGCCCCTCATTAAATAAACATCATCCAACTTATAAAATAGTTACTTTAAAAACCTCCGTTAAACAAATTCAGCTAAAATACAATAATTTTAAAGTAGCACAGTTACAAAAATCTATACAGTTTCTGAGAAGAAAGCCCAACATTTTTTATGCGTCTTGTTAATGTGATTTGCAAATGATAATAGTGAATCAAAATAAATGCCCAAATCTTTAATTTCATACTCATAATCTTCTCTGAATCAATCGTGTAATCAGACAATATTAATTCATTCCTTCTACAGTAGGTAATGATATCACAGTTTGAAATATTAACTTGTAAGTGATTTTTTATGTACCATTCAACAACTGAAGTGACATTATATTGCAACATTAAACAGTTTGATACTGAATTTATCCCACAATAGATTTTAAGGTCATCTTGAAACATCAATTTATGGCAGTGAACACTACGAGCTATGTCATCGATAAAGATAAGAAATAAAAGAGATCCCCCCTCTCATATAAATAACATCAACTTGATCCTGCCTATTTAAAACCTTGCCACAAACTGAGTTAAGCAACATAAATTAGTGGTATTTGATTTTTTTCTAAAAAAAAACATGCTGATCAAGTGTAATGTAAACTTTAACTTGTGGATATAAATAATTATACAATATAATTTCAAATAATTTAGCAAAATTTGATAAAATTGATATACAGAAGAATAATTTTATTCATGTTATTCTCTATATTAAGAATATAGCTACTATGTGGCTGTTGAATTTACATTTTTATTGCGGCACAAACCTTTTTAAACTTGTGATTATAATCGTTCGAATTCGTATTGTTTCAGAATATTCTCTTTCTTTTGTACGTTATTAATAATATCTTTATAGCTGCATATAATATTTTGTAAAATACATATATCACAAGTTGTTTTTGCATTCACAAAGTGTTATTCCAGTTTATAGAAATTAAAGAAACATATAACACAGGCAAGTTGGCTTTTCTAAAATTGAACTATTTTTTGTAACTTTATTTGACCTAAATTGATTAAAATTATTAAACGAATGATTTTAAAATTAAAACTGGGGTGATAACAACCTCAGGTATCAAGGGTAATTCTTATTTTCTAATATCACAACAAATTACTAAATATAAGATCAAAAACTCTGCCATGACTATTCCTAATGCTATTCAGCTGCCTCATATTAAGAAAGTTAAAAAATGTATTAGTGTTTTATGCTTTGAATCGTTCACACATCTATATGCATGATAACGACTTGATTATTGTACAAATAATTTAAAAGTGACAAGTTTTCTATAAATAAGTTGAAATTTGTTATCGACATAGAGCTACCCTACCCACAATTGCAGAACTTATAATTCATTACAATAATATAAATTTTTGAGAGTTTAAGAGAGCGATTTTAATCCATCAATTTACAAAGCGATAATAAATGTCAGATGAAAAGGAAACATAATTTTTCTCGTGTTCACTGAATTAAATTATCATATTTTAGCTGTGATAATAAATGTACCTAAGTATACACAGAGACCTTTGATAACGAATTATATTTTTATTGCTTTGTGTATACCTCGACAACTTCCAACTTTTACAAACTACAACGAGAGGCCCAAAATCGAACCCACTGGTAAGTAGGTATATAAACTATATTTAATAAAAACGCCTTCCCTCCATTTACTTTTTGCTATCTAACTTGTGTCAAGTCAAACAAACCAATGTAATAAAACTTCTTTTCGACTTCTCTCGAAACTTTCTTTTTTCTTTATAAATACTTTTATATGGTTACTGTGTTCGAGAAACTTTTATATGAAATAGTTATATTTTGCACCAATTCCCTGAAGTTCAGATACTTCAAAAAATTCTGTTGACGAACAAGTTTAGCACATTTTAATTCAAATTCAAACTTGTCGTCTATTTAGCGTAAAAAGTTTTGCCGCAGTAGAGATTACACGTTTGTAAATTAGTTTCTTAAATTTTACTAGACTTTCGAATTTTGATTTAATTGAAATAGTTGTTTTGTCACAACTTCATACCATTTGTTAATTTCTGTTTGCACAAATATTTCCGTAAACGTTATTTTGGCGAACAAAACTGAATGTGTCGACCTTATTTAGAATTATGTTGAACCCTTTCATTGATTTTTCGTAAGAACTCGGTGTCACTAAGGCTCCCGATATTGATTTTATATTAGGGGGTAATATCTCACACCGAGTTTGAGAAGTGCAAGATATAATAAAGTACAAGCAACGAAAGCATTTGTATCTCACTTTACTAGCGACATCTTATATAAATTGTACGACTACTTTATTGCACGAACTTCATAGTACTTTTAAAAAAGTTTGGGATATTTGGTATTTCCGTAATTTGAATAGACTTAGCTATTATAGGAGCGTTCTTAACAAAATTTGGTATCAATGTGTACTCTAGGAACAGTGTGTCTCAAACTCGATACTGCGAGAATACAAAAAATAATTAATATATTTTCCAGAAACAAACCCAATTTTTTCTGTTAAAAAGCTCACTTTTTTCTAATAAACTTTTGTTAAAGAAACTTGTCTGTATTACTTCCCATTTAAAAATTATAAGCAATATCCTCTTCAGGCTCAGGGTATCATATGTGATACTCACGGAATTATTTTTATATAATTATTCAAACTCCAAAAATTCGATTTGGTATCTGCGGTATAGTATATGATACACTCCCCTTCTTGCAATTTCTGCTATTTCAACCAGTATTTTCAACTGACGGCGTCAGTAAACAGATGAAAGTGAATGTGTGCGTTGCAGTCGCTAACCTCAAAATGCATAAATTTGAAAACAAACGTAAGTAATCGATTATTTCATATTTTTGTAGCATGAAATTATTATTATTATGATAGGTCATGCATACCTAAGTGTATTTGGGTAAGGGTTAGTACTAAGCGGGGGCGGTTAGACTCTTTGATTGAGGTATCACCAGTGATACTTTGGGCTTGCGCAACTACATTTTTCAAAAAAAATGTAAAAGTTTTTTTGGCGAGTTTATTAGAATTTTTATTGGTTTTAGGCCCCCTGACAGCAAAAGAACTTCAAGACATTGCAGATAATTTAGATTTGGACGAGTCCGATATAGACGATGATCTACTCAATATAATTGAGACAGATGATGATGACCTTGTAGAGTATTTAATTTCTCAAAATATTGATGATCACGTTAATATATAGTTGCTTGATAATTGGGATTCATCAGACGATGAGCCATTGGCTCGATTGGTTCCTGCTTCTGCCAAGAAATGGTTACAAAACAAACAGTTTGCACCTGATAAAATTTTACCTGCAGTAAACTATGACGACCAAGTGAAAGATCCTTTTGAATATTTTCAAAAATATATTATTGACGACTTTTGCTAAGTGTACTTCCTGTAACATATTTTTATGCTGTAGTGTTGGAAGAAATTGTTTTGCAGATTTTCATCAATAAAAAGAATATTATTGGAGAGTTTTGTATCTTTATGAGCCCAAAGTATCATATGTGATACATAAATAGTATGTTTTTTTAGGTGCAAACTAACACAAAAATATATCAAAATTTACTTTAAAATATCTTAAAAAGCCTTCTGGGTCTGAGGAGGATATCGTCTTAACAAACGTCGTCGTCGTCTTAACTTAAAAAATGAAGCAAATGCCCTCATACTACATACATATTACAATCTATTCTCTATATGATCTCCTCTCATTACAAGGCACATTTTCAATCTTCGCCTGTCTTCTTTGTGGCGTTTATTAACATTTCGCCGTTTAACTCATTAGAAGCGTTTGTGATTTTTTCCTTTAAAATGATTAATATCTCGCGATGGTGTTTTGCAAACCTTATTTTGTAAAACTCCTCATAAAAGAACTAGTGAGTTTCTAGGCCACTGAATAGGTCCATTAATCCCAATCTATTTTTCAGGAAAAGTGTTCTCTAAATATTACTGCACAATTTTGGTCTTGTGCGATGGAGCTCTGTCGTGCTAAAACCATAAGTTTCTTCTTAGATGCAAAGGCACATTCTCCAGAGGTGCAGGAAGTACTTCTTGTAGGAAATTTAAGGTAACTCACACTGGCCAATATATGTTCATAAAAATAAGGCCCAATGCCTACCGATGATGCCACACCATACATTTACTCCAAAATGGCCTTGGTTTTGGACTAGATTTACAATGTGGGGATTTTCAATGGACCAGTAATGTTCCTTGCGTCTGCTTACTGACAAACCAACTGTCGTTCGTCCAAAGAACGTGGCGAAAAAGTTTCTGATCAACAGCTTCTACACTTACTACAATTTGAGCTATAAAATCAAGTCTGTTGTCAATGTGAAGCTCAGACAAATACTCCAAATATCGTTACAAACATGAGCAAAATCATTAATTACTGTGAGGACCCAATGATGTTTAAGTGCTGTAGCTTTTTAAGCACCCTCGCCACAATTGCAGATCCCTGAACTAATTCCTTATAACACGTTGCAGGTGCAAAGCTAGAGATCGATATTTCGATGCAGCCTTGGTTGTTTCTTTTTTTGCAGATAAACAACAACAATTTGTTTACTATAATGGTTTTTGTTCATATACTTACTCAGTTACAAGTGGAGTCCCACAAGGTTCCAATCTGGGTCCTCTGCTTTTCTTAATATTTATAAATGATGTGTGTGATAAGCTGAATTGTAATGTATTAATGTTTGCTGATGACTTAAAGCTATATTCATCTATTTCGAGTCTTGAAGATTGCCTTATATTGCAAGGACAAATTTACATTTTGGAAAATTGGTGTGAAGAAAATAAATTGTACTTAAATGCATCAAAATGTAAAATTCTAACTTTTAGCCGTAAATTCAGCAATATTCAGTATCCCTATAGTATTGATGGTACAGTTCTGGAACGTTGTGAAACTCTTAGAGATTTAGGGATCTATTTTGACTCACAACTTACTTTTAACTATCACATTAACACAATTGTCAATTCAGCATTTCGTGCACTTGGATTTATTATAAGAAATTGTAAAAATTTTCAAGATACATCAGCTTTAAAATGCTTATATTTTAGTCTTGTTAGAAGCAAATTAGAGTATGCGAGCCTCATATGGAATCCTATCTATATCCACTATTCTCTAATTATTGAAAGAGTCCAAAAGTCATTTTTAAAATTTTTAAGTTTTAGAATAAACGGAATATATCCTATGAGAGGATGTAATTATCCTGAGTTGCTGCACACTTTTAATTTCATTTCTTTGGAGAAACGTAGATTTCAGGCCTCTGTTTTGTTTTTGCACAAACTCTTACATGGCAAAATTGATAGTCCTGTGTTACTATCCTATTTAAACATTCTTGTTTCTAGAGTAAATTCTAGATATCACAATACTTTCTTGTGTGAAAGGGCTCATACTAATATTCTATTAAAAGCACCAATTAATATGATGTGCAATAATGCTAACAGAGTTTCTGATATGTGCGATATTTTTTGTTGCAGTATTTCGGAGCTGAAAAGTGTATGTTTTAGCTATTCATAATGTAGTGTTCAGCATTGCTGTTATTTATAAATTCTGTCTTCAATTATTTATGGTATATACATATAGTTATATATAGTTTATAGTATAGTTAAGTTATATATGGTTATATTCAGCAAATTCATAATTTATATACTCTGACTTAAATTACTTATTATTTAGATAATTATTCTAGTATAGCCTTGTGTTTTTGTTGTTTTATGTTTGTATAAGATATATTTTTCACCCATGTAATTACTAGTTACTAAAGATTTGTACAATTGCTCTGTAAATGGATTACTGTTGGGCAATAAATGCTATTACTATTATTATTATTATTATTATTATTATTATTATAAACTAACTATATAGAGATATATTATCGCTAATAAACGGAACAAATATTCACAAGCAGATAATACACAAAACTATTTTTTCGAAAACATTTCGACATTTTCGTTAAATTTTCAGTTGACAAAATTAATCTTTTTTGTCACCTAGTAAAACACATGTCAAAATAGTTTGTCATTTTTTTCGAGACTTATTTATGATATTTTTAATTAAACAATATACATTTTAAGTAATATAACATTTCACTGCATGTAAATTGAAAATTCCGATATTACAGTGAGTTAAATTTATGCCAGATCGGGGTATGAGTTTTGAAATACTATTGACACTATTTTTTAAACCATCTTGATTCAAACGATTTCAAACATAAATTAAATTGTTGTACGTAACACAATTGTCTTATTTTATTGCAGTTTTCGAAAAAATATTGTTTGTATCCCGGACTTCCATTCTTGAACTTAAAAGTACCATCTCGCGTTCTAGATACAAAAAATAACTGTTATAAGATAAACAAAAATCTGGTTTAATTTATTTATAACAATACCATCTGTGATTTTGCCACTGAATATAGAGAACACCCTTTCTAAAAAGAGTAAAATTGTTTGAAATAGTGTCATACAGGAAATGAAACAGAAAAATTCTATTTCACGCACCCTTATACGTTCAGGAAAAAATGAGCCAGATTTGTAGTCGGTGTTTCTCCTTATTATTCCATGTTATTTGAGTCCCTTCTTTTTATCAATTTGTACCTTCTTATGCTTGCTTTTCATATTTCTTAGGCAACTCAAGCCGCGGATATAGGATTCCTGTTTATTTGATATTTCCATATATAGATGGGATGTTATTACGTCTGGATATATTTTTATACAAAACAAAGCTAAAAAGAATTTGTATTCATAAAGCCCCTTAAGCGAGTGCTCTACTAAAGAGTAAAAGCATAACGAATCCCTCTTATTTTAGTGTACTTCAGTCCACTGAAAGCTTCTTTTTTTAAGATGCGAATAACAATATCTCCTTTGGGTAATTGTAACAGCAAATAGATAATGACAATAGCAAACATATTTTTAATAGTATAGTAATTTGAAAATACCAATTTTTATCCGATACAGATTCTGAACGAAATAGGTATTATCTAAGTATTTTCATACAGAAGTAGTTATGGTCATTCAAATATTTTCCTGAAATTTTTAATGTCTAAAAAGCATCGCGTAAATGTTTCTGTAATTGAATAGGTATAGCTTTCAGCTAGGTTTAGCTGAAATAGACTTTTTAGTTTTGTATTTACGATTTTTTCTTAAGATGACCGTATTTGTGGCTCAAAATGGTGGAATGTCAATGTAGTTTTAAAATTAGATATTTAAAATCCTGTTTTAAAGTAACGAATTATACATTGTTGGATACTAAAGTTCAACTTAGGTAGTGTTAGCATTTTTATTTTCGAAATGTATGCGATTTTATACTTAAAATATTTATTGAGTGTTAAAAGCAAAAGTAAGAAAAATTAATTTATCCTTTACGTGTTCTTCGCTTCAGTGAAATATAGTGTTAACTGTTTTGTAGAAGAGAATAGTATAGGATCCCACTATAAAACGACCTTCACCGAGCTGGTTAATGGATGAAAAGTATTTTATATCCAATTAAATATGTCAATAAATACATTGCAAATGGGTTGTCTAAAAAATTTCAGTCCAGAATATGATTAATTAACAATTAAATTTTTTTTTTTTAAACGTTTCACTGGTTTGGTTAATAGACAAATTCCATACCAATCGAAAGTATGAAGCCCATAGAATATGTAAACGTTAGGTTGACTATTTTTTTCCCGTCATAACTCTTGGGTAGGCAGGTATAAACAGGTAATTCGATACTAGTAAGTTGCACCGGTGTGGTTAATAAATTAAAGTTAAATCAAAATAAAGATTATTTCATTACCAACACGGTAGTATAGGGTTGTCTGCGAAAAATCAGTCCTGAATTCCGGTTGTCGAGTTTTAAAAAGTGAAATATTTCCCAGCGAACCATTCCATGCGATAGAAGAGTACACAGCACTGCAGCTGTGTGTAGTTCGTCCATATAGGGTTGTCTGCGAAAAATCAGTCCTGAATTCCGGTTGTTGAGTTTTAAAAAGTGAAATATTTCCCAGCGAACCATTCCATGCGATAGAAGAGTACACAGCACTGCAGCTGTGTGTAGTTCGTCCATATCGAAAACGAAGACGATCCGTGTATCCGTTTCTACAAAAAATCGAATAAAGTCCGGGGACGGCGGTACCTATTATTATTAATCTGCCCCTAGGAACCCTAATGCCCTTCAATGACAATAAAACAACATTTTCAACCCTATTAATGATATGTCGAGATCAAAAACCCATAAAAAATAAAATTTTCTAATAATCCATTTGCCGCCCCAAATTACGTTTAATTTTTTTTTAAGGAAACGATACATATAATCAAAAATTTTTATTAGACTTATCGATAGGTAAGGTGGAGAAGAAGCCACAAAAAAATGACAATAATTTTAGAAAAATTGCGTGTTTTCAAGGGCCGCCCCCGGTGGGGCGGCAGGAACGTTATAATATCATTTCAAGTCACTACCAGGAAATAATAGTCTATACCAAAAATGAAGACAATCCGTTTAACCGTTTCTCCAAAAAATCTAATCAAGTCCGGGGGCGGTGGTATTTTGCCGCTCAACCCGTAAACCGTTTTTTGTACAAAAAATTCTATGTTTTCATATATTTATAAAAAACATTCGAATATGTATTCGAAATGAAACAGATAAGGTCGATTTCTCGAAGTTGTGACTTCGAGACTCCACCCCTCAGTTATGAATTCGGGAAACCTCAGATCCCGTCTCACAGCCGCCGTTTACCTAGCCTCATGTTCGTCGTTAGGAGTAAAAAATTTTTTCCGCACATTTTACGGCTACAAATCGAATCCGATTGACCTCAAATTTTATGTGCAAATTTTATGCGCCCCCGCGATAAGGCGAGGGTGCATCCGGTAATGTACCGAAAAATTTAAAAAAAACGGGATACCGTCCCAGGAGCCGCCCCCCAATCGATCTAATAGAAATTTTAAAAACACTTACTCTTTGAGACGCGGAATCGAAAAAATTAGTCCGTCTTCGCGTTAGGGATTCCTAGGGGCAGATTAATAATAATACCGCCGGCCCCTAACTTTATTCGATTTTTTGGAGAAACGGATAAACGAATCGTCTTCATTTTCGGTATGGACGAACTACACACAGCTGCAATGCTGTGTACTCTTCTATCGCATGGAATTGTTGGCTGGGGAATATTTCACTTTTTAAAACTCGACAACCGGAATTCAGGACTGATTTTTCGCAGACAACCCTATACCACCGTGTTGGTAATGAATAAATCTTTATTTTAAATTAACTTTAATTTATTAACCACACCGGTGCAAGTTACTAGTATCGATTTACCTATTTATACTTGCCTACCCAAGAGTTGTGACGGGAAAAAAATAGTCAACCTAACGTTTGCATATTCTATGGGCATCATGCTTTCGATTGGTATGGAATTTGTCTATTAACCAAACCAGTGAAATGTTTAAAAAAAATAATAATTTTTAATTGTTAATTAATCATATTCTGGACTGAATTTTTTTAGACAACCCATTTGCAATATATTTATTGACATATTTAATTGGATATAAAATACTTTTCATCCATTAACCAGCTCGGTGAAGGTCGTTTTATAGTGAGATCTTAGACTAGAAAGGTAAACTTAGAATTATCTATGTCGATTTACACGTTGTTTTAATTATAGCCATATTTAAAGATAACTATCAGTATTTTCTGAGTAGTTATTACTAGATAGCACCATTTGTCAAGGGGCGCCCTTAAAGCAAGAAAAAGCTACAGAGGCTGCTGTATTTTGATTATTACGCCCATGACAGTTTTATTTGTTCAATTTAAATTGTAACCTGCTGTATTTTACGCAGTTTTTTTACAAGAATATATAACATGCAAGATATACCTAATATTCAGGTGGACCAATGAAGAACATCCTGTATATGTACAGAATAATCACCACATTTAACATTATTCAGCGATGCATAAATAATCCAACAGCGTTCCATTTATCCGTAAAACAAAATTACTCTTGCCCAGGAAATTTTAAATAAACATTTATTTTATTCGTAAAATGCGTCCGGAACCAGTGTAAACTATTCGCAATAATGTCTGAATGTAAAATTTATTTTAAAACTCCTGTTTTATTCCAGTATCTATTCGAGCTTCAATGTAGCGTGGAATTTCAATATGACTGTTTTATCAGAGTGAAAGGACCTGCAAATAAGGTTGTTTTATAAAATATGTTAAATTAATAGAAAATATTTTTCCCTTCAATTTTGTTGATCCAGCCGGTCTAACAGGACCATGAAAATTTTATTAACACTTATGAACAAATTTAGAAATCATAGCTATGTTGCTAAGCCACACACAGTGCTATTGCTGCGGCTTTTAAGGAATCACCATTAAAGATGTCTACGTATAGCTTTCTTATGGAATTTAAAAACACCATTAGCCATTAGTGAATTACCTCATAGAACTACTCAACTTAAAAATGTGTACATAACATATAATAGGCATTTACTAATAGTACATCATCCAGACAATTTTCTTGTTAAATATACCTGACTTGAAATACATACATCTCACCATAAAAGATACTACCAGAAAATATGTTTTGTGTCTCATCTTTAAGGTTATTTAAAGTAAATCATGATTCGGCTTTAACTAGACCGTTTTCGGCCAGATGGTATCTCTATGTAAGAATATATTGATGCTGTGTCATCTGCGATATATGTGATATGAGTCATTCATATAAATAACAAATAATAGTGGCCCCAGTAGGAGACCCCTGAGGGATTCCATGCTCAATAGATGCATAGTTTGATAAACTATTCTCATAGGAAACACCTGCATTCTATTGGCTACGTATGACCTAATCAATTCTAGAGGAATTCCACGTATGCTATAAAAATATAGTTTATCCAGGAGAATTTTATGAGAGACGCAGTCAAAGGTTTTGATCAACACTGCTAACATACTGTTTACCTGTAAATATAATATTTGTTCGATTATTCCGAAACATTTCAAATCACATTTCAAGCCTATTTTGTATAAGAATTTTTAAAATAGCATAGTATTCCGTGTGGTTATAATATCGGCAGTTTTTTTGTACAAAAAGATTGATATCTCTAATTTTTTGAAACTTCTAAGCTTTGTGAAAACCAAGGCAAAAGATCACAAGTCAAAAAATCAAAAACTTTTAAACCCAATGATATTTACAAGTTTTTGGAAGAAGCATCTGACGGTGAATTTTTGCTCATGAAAACAGTTCTAATTATGGGAATTACGGGAGCTGCCAGATGTGATGAACTGACTAATTTGAGTGTGGAAAATGTTAAGTAATATAGATGTTATAAGGCGACCATACAATGCTACAATATTCCAACTTAGAACGAACATAACAGAAGAACAATATCTTAAGAGCAAGCACATTGTCAAATTTTGAACAGTTGCTTATAATAAATCTCAACATTTTTAAGGCTGAGCTTGTAACGTAATCAATATGAGCAGTAAAAGATAGATCTTTATCAAAATAAACTCCAAGGTATTTAATTGTATTCGATCTTTCTCATATTTGGGAGTTAAAAGTATAATTAAATATAATAGGACTTTTTTCCCAGTAAATGATACACTACACTTAGAAACATTCTTAACTAAATCATTAACATTACACCATGTTTTTATCTTTTTCAACTGATTTTGAACAAATAAACAGTCACCAACAGACTCAATTTTCATAAATAATTTAAGGTCATCAGTAAAGAACAAATGATTACATTCTATTAGAGGAGATAAATCATTTATAAAAAGTAAAAATAACAGTGGTCCAAGATTAGATCCCTGGGGAACTCTAGAAGTTGTTAACAAAAATTAGAATGATAACCGTTGTAAGCAGCATACTGTTCTATAAATGATACCGGAGCAGGAAGTAGCAGACTACTTATATCTTACCATACATCAACATACTGTTGTCTGTCTTGCAAGTAAAAGTGAAGTAATTTCAACAGAGATTCGCTGGATCCAAAATTATTAAGTTTTATAATTAAAATGTTATGGTCAATACGGTCGAAAGCTTTTGAGAAGGTGTATACTACAGCAACATTTTCATTTTAATCAAGTACTTTAGCTACAGATTGAGAAAAATAAAGATTAGTAGCAGTCGATCTCTTCTCCATGAACCCATGTTGAAATGGAGAAATAAAATTGCTCACTGACGGATAAAATGCAGCATACAAGGACATCTCAAAAAGCTTAGCAAAGTTGCATATGATGGAAATAGGTCTCTAGTTATTATCATCTACGCGATTATTACCAGTAGTATATACAGTAGTGATCTACAGCACTGTATCGCAGTGAAACCTGGATCCAAGAAGTCAAGAGAAAACCTTTTAAGGTGGGAAATGAAGATCTTAAGAAGAATTCTAGGAGGCAAGAAAACGGGGGAAGGCTATGTAAGGAGAAATAATGAGGAAATACATGCAATGTACTAGGCACCAACAATAGACGAAGTTGTAAAAGCCAGAAGAGTGCAGTGGCTAGGACATCTAGAACGTATGGAAGATAAAACGGCAATTTAAAAAATTGTAGAGAGTAAACCAAACTGCAAGAAAAAAAGAGGGACACCGAGGAAGCGATGGAGAGAGGCAGTGGCAATAGATCTGAGGGAGAAACATGTAACGGATTGGAAAAGCAAGGTGGAGAACAGAATGGAGCGGAGGAGAATAACACATCTCTTGGTCTAAAAGGTCTGTAAACAGTTTTATATAAGTATGTATATGTATACAGTACTAAAATATGAACTAAAATCATTAACTATAAAATGCGGTTCTGTGGAACTATTTTGAGTGTTTGTTAAAATACTTGGTATTCTGGATATGCATTTTTACTATTAATAAATTTCCAAAAATTTTTCGATTCGTTGATGAGATTAGACTGAACGTTGTTATGTAATCATAATTCGTTATATCGTAAAAATTAAATTAGATGAACATGAACCAAAATCATGCACGTCTACACATGGTCAACATATGTATAACAATATCCATTGCGGCAAAACTCCCGGAGGAAAACACGCGAAGAATTGACGTCATTCGTAAAATTGCTGTACCTAATTGTTTTTTTGTTATGGAAACAAAGAAACGCCACGCCACGGTGACTGGCAGTCCAATCGACATTTTTACATTGTTTCCACACATTCCATACACTGGGAGCGTCGAATAAATAAAAGTTCAAGTTTATTGGCGTCCTTAATCTCCATAACAATGGAAGCTATTTTATTTCGGTTGTACATTGTCCACATTCTACCGCAGGATTCGTGAAAGTGGCTGCCGTTGGCATTAATTAAAGGAGGGCCAGGTCGGAGACTGTTGCCAAAGGTCGCAACTTACCGTCGGATTTTGAAACGCGACTCCGAGATATTACAAATTGTAACTAAGTTTAACTAATAACCCTCGAAATGAAATGGGTCCTATTCACGCGTGGGAGCCGGGTCAAGGTGGAGTTAAGTAAATTTTGAAAACTTGGCTTGGGTTTAATTTGGGAAATGTCATTTAACAACAGATTATTGTGATAGAAAGGTATTCAGAGCATCTCATTTCTGATCATAGATTTTTTACAAGATTGGAGGCGATCTTGCGACGAAATAAAGATGCATTTTCTGTTCGGAAGAATCAAATAATTGACCGAAGGGTAAGAAACAATGTTAATACAGCTAAACTGCTAAAGCTAGCCGGGAATTGAATTTGGATAATTCAACCGTTCAACGAATGAGGACCAATAGGTCTCATGACTACAAAATTCACAATTTGCAATACTTTCCTGAGCGTCACATTGAAAACGGACTTAATTTTATAGCTCAAATTGTAGTAAATGTAGAAACTGTTGATCAGAACCTTTTTCGACACGTGGATGGACAATGTCGGTTCGTCAGTAACGGTTTGCCAAACAGACGCAACAAACACTTGAAAATTTAAAATCGCCACATTGTAAATCCAGTGCAAAACCAACGCCATTTTAGAGTAAATGTATGGTGCGGCATCATCGGCAGGCATTTCATTGGGCCTTATTTTTATGAACATATACAAACTTCTTGCACTTCTGAAGAATGTGCCTTTACAGCTAAGGAGAAACCTATGGTTTCAACACGATTTAGCTCCACACCACTGGGCCAGGATTGTGCAGTAATATTTACTTTCCCAGAAAAATGAATTGGGATTGATGGACCTATTCAGTGGCCCTGAAAGTCACCAGATCTAACACTCGTCGACAAAACACAACACGATAAAACAAAAATCTCAAACATATTTCGTATTATAGTAACCCTGTAACCGCTTCTCGCGATTTCTCAATAATGTTATTATTTTTAAATTTTTGAGCGGAAAGAGAAAATATAGATTCCTGGGAATATTCGGAATAAAAAACTTACATCAAAAAGTCCTATATTCACAATTTGCCAAGAAAATTGAACTTGTCAGTGTTGCCAGATGGTATAATTTTACGGAAATTTGTACAACGAGCAAAAAAGGACGAAAACTTCTTAGTGAAACCGACATCTTACAATTATGTTTATTCGTTCTTCAGGGCTAGGTTATAATCAATGAAAATTAATTGCGAAAGGTGGGCAAAGTTTAAAAAAAGTGTTTTAATTCCTGTAAGAAATGCAGTTCAAAATCAGTACAAATAAGAACATTAGTTAATAATTTTAAGCAGTTGAATAGAATCATCGTTTTAATAAAGAGACATAATTTGTAAACGTGAATTGGTTACTTCTCTGTAAACAGTAATATGTGATCCGAGATAACATGCTTGTAGGAACGAAATACAGGAGATTATAGAAAAGATGAGTACCTACTACTAGCATAACAGGTGATAGGTTGGTTTTTTACAAATAAAATAAGGTGCAAACTTTCTACTTTTACAGAAAAAGATTTCTTTTGCACTGATGCGCTTTTGTGTTATTCAGATCACGGCAGCAAAACAAACACAATAGTAGTCTCCACTGCACTCCTCTCCATAGGTGCATCTGTCGCAATACGAGGTGTCACTTTTTATTAAATATTTTCAATATTTAAATCTCATAATCGACCTATTACTTTACTTCATTTGCTGCCAGGAATCTAGATGTTTAATATTCTGCACTAAGATGCCACACCCTGTAGGCACTTTATAATGGTATAATTCCTATATTTTTAGAATTTAAAAAAAAATACAATTCTAGTTATTTTTTCCTTCTGATTATTGCCTGCAGTCCTTCAATAAATGCCAAATAATAATACAATTCAATTAAGTTCTCGATAAGGGCTGCAAAAAGCTAAAGAAATCTTCGCGTGGTGTTCAATACGTTTTTGGGCGTCGAAAAGCAACATAAAAGATATATAAATAAGACAGACGAGATGAAAAATGAATCAGACGTAATGGAAGTGAACTGGTTAATTTTTTATAGCACAATAAGCGATTTTTGTGCCGTCGTATTCCCCCTTAAAAGATTTTTATGGGTAATATACCCTAAGTCAAACATCTCAATATAACTATCATTAATAATAAGTCGATAGCGCGGTTGTTTGAACGAAACAGTTAATGTTTCACGAACAGGAAGAAATTGGAAGGCAATTCTTGCCGCAATATAGGCACAGAAAAATATAAGGGATTCATCTTAGAATCTTTTCCAAACATTTATGATAAAGAAATAATCATAAATATTATCTCATGATACTATTCCCTCGTATAAATTTATAGATGATTAAAAAATTTTGTTTCTAAATTGATGCAAAATATTTTTTTAATTATTTTCTTAAGATAATTATTTAGCTTATACAGGGTGATTCATTAATAATTGTACATACGCTAACTAGAAAATTCTGGGTTGAAAATATGAAGAATTGGCACATAACGCTTAGATAAAATATGGCTCCTTACAGAGTTACAGGGTGTTTTATTAAAAAAAAATAATTAAATGATTTTTGGTAATTACTTTAACTCTGTTTATTTTGGTGCAATTGAATTGGAATATTCCGCAAGTGGTGTAGAAGTTAGGAATGGGAAACTGCCCCCCTCCCCTGTCGTACGCCTCTGGTAGTAGCCATGACCAATATTGTAGCATTGTTTAATATGTTCTAAAATATCTAAACTTTATGCTAATTACGATAGAGAAATATCAACCAGGGCACCATTGGTTGGAAAATAAATTAACTGTTTCAGAATATGTCGCGTCTATTTTGGAATATATTTTGATAAATAAATATTTGTTTCATAAATTTCCCGCAACTGTACCTAGGTTTCGAATAGATTTGTTATTATCTCTATATAATTTTCTTAGGGAAACATTGAAATTATATTTATACAGGGTGTTCCCAATTTTCCGTTCTCAACTTTGGGAAACGATAGAGCAAGAAAAAATAGTAAGGGTCTTTAATATAACATTTTTCTATATAACACTCTGTTTTTCTGATACAACGTTCAACAAAAAAACATATTTTTGCTCTAGCTCACAACAAACTGATTTGATAATGACATCTGTCAATACTGTTGTAACAAACTTAGAAACAAGCAAGGCTTATTTAATTCTATAATAATTCTTGTATGATCTTTGTAATCCCTTAAAATCAGTAAAAATATCTGAAAAACAAAGCTTCTTCGTGAATTTCCTCAAGAGCACTTTTTCAAGAAAATAGCATAACATTTTAATAGGTATTTGTAAAGCATAAATACTTTATTATGATTACTGCATATCAAGACTGAACGAAAAATATTTATTTGTTTGGTTTGGATAATAAAGAAAATAAATAATTTTTTCATACTCTATTTATTACCTAAACTTAATACATAAAACTTTATTAATATTTACAAATCAAAAAAAAAAAAAACTAGAAGAGAATTTATATTAAATTATAGATATTTTATATCAACGAGGAAGCATAATTTTCATTTAAATTTAGAGCAGAGAACACGAACTATTTAAACTGCAGCATTTAGTTTGTGTGTCAGCATTGACTATAAAAATTCGCTTTCTATACACCGTTTTCGAAAATAGTTGAGGAAAATATCGTGTCTATATTGTGTATTCTAGCACCCCTGGAACCAGGGTATATTTGATTTTTTCCATCAAAAAACATGCTCCAGGCAGACGCTAAAACAAAATAGAAAACAGGCGACTACTTACTGTGATTTGTAAATAGTTTCAATAATTTGATATATGCCCCTCAATATTTGATTCATAATCCATACTTAATGGAAACTTATTAAAATGTGGTACGAAACTATTAGTAAGTTGTCCCCTGCATTTGTATCTTGCAAATTGTAAAATTAATATGAAATAAGTGCGATCTATGAATTCCACCCCTAAATGCTTGGATTTGTACATTTCAGATTCAGAGTTCAGAAAAAAATGTAGTTTACTAGCAATACTTACTTGGTTTACCTATCATTTGCTAATTCTGCATACAGATGGCAGCATCTTACAAACAATAATGACAAATTTATAAGTTTCTAAATGGTTTCTAACCTTACATTTTCAGAACTCTGCGGACAGTTGTTTTATGTGCATTGTAGATATACAAACCAAATTTAATGCAATAAAATCATATAATGTCTATATCAAGATCTCTACCACAAAGCAAAGAAGCTCTGCTGAAATCCTACAGAACAAGACTGAAAGATGATGTTAAAAGTATGGTAGAAAATTTTGAAGGTATGTTTACAAACGAATCTTGGACATTTTAAATTAAACTTTCCTATTACTTGCAGAAATTGTAAAATTATCCAAGGGTGAACACGATACACAACTTTCAAGAATGACGCAGTGTGAACAAGATACCTACGAAATGCATGTTCGAGCCGCAAACATAGTTCGAGCTGGAGAATCTTTGATGAAACTTGTTTCGGACATCAAGCAGTACCTTATTTTGAATGACTTTCCTTCCGTTAATGAAGCGATTACGCAGAACTCTAAACTGTTCAGGTAAATTGTGTTAACTAGAAGTATTTTACTTGTATGTATTAAGAATTAGATTTATTTCTTGAGTCGAGTATAAAATAGTTCATTAAACATATAAAGTAAAAAGGACTGTGTAGTAGATTATAGAACGCATAAAATGAAGTATGTTGATGTTATGAGAAATAACTATCCTGCGGACTAAAGTCCCAACCAGTATTGAAATTACCTACTTTAATAAAATCTAGGTGATAACATCACTTGGTGACAGCAACATACACAGACCAGTTTACCAACGAGTAATCCAGCTGTTCCAAATTCTATAGATATAAAATGAATGTCAGATAGCCATTCTGCAATTCTAAGCATAGTGTTATGGGTAGTTCCTGATTCGGCATAGAACGAACCTTCGTAGCAGTGTATTATGATTACAGTTCAACACATAGCTTGCATTGAGGTTTTTGTATAACAATAATAATATAAAAAGCTCAACGCAGGTTATGTGAGCCGAATTGCAATTATAATACATTGCTAGACAGGTTGCTCTATGCCGAATCGGGAACTCATAACCCTAGGCATAGACTTTCAGAATGGCTTCATATCCCACTTATAAATTTATTGTACGTGTTAAATTATTGATTTAAGAATATATTCAGTATTTATAGAAAGTTTATTATCTTTTTTAGGACGAAACAAGCTGAATGTGATCAAAAATTAATGTCACTAAGAGACGACATGGCAGCAGACTTATACGATTTAGAAGAGGAATATTATAGTAGCATAAATAAGTAATTAGGAATGATATATTATCCTTTATATTTTTAAGTGTCAAACAAAAATTTATCGACTAAGTTACTGATGATATATTATTATTATTATTCAAATGATAAATAAAAATTAATTTGATTTTATGACTTTTATTAATGAAACCCAACAAAAATTATTAACCGTAAATAAAATTTAAAATATGCCCATTCATAATCGTCATACTCAAAAATATGTCGCAGCTAATGTGATGTCATACATCATGTATGATTGAACTTCATGTCAAGATTGTAATGGACACTGAAAATATCATATAAAATAATAAATTCCAAATTTTCCATTTACAGAATTCTTTTTATCGTGGCGTTTTCGATATTGGAATGTATCTATCGTGGACTGAAATATTGTAATAAGCTTCACAGTATCAGTGTTTGCTATACGTTTTTGTCCGTACATTGAGAGAAGTCTTATTACAATATTTCAGTCAATGTTATACATACAGTTAGCGACTTCTTGAAATTTCAACCAACGAATGTATTTCAATATAGATATATATCTGAACAGAATCAGTTATAATACATTTATTTGCGAATCAAACGACCAAGAGATGGAGTTGATTTTGTTCTAGAAAACAATGTAGCACTTGGAATTGGCTTTATACTCGTTTATTTACTATTACTATTGTCTCCTAGATGGCGCCTGGACCTTCAGTGAAATCTCAATTACAATTATTATTTGCTTATGTAGAACAGAAGACAACAGAAATTTATCTTCAAGAATAGCTAACTTATTTTCATATAGTTAGTTTCACAATTCAGTTATTATATAATACTTGTTTTAATGGCAACTTTTTAAATATCTCCTAAAAATAGTTCCAAAAGGAGAGGTCGCTAGAGCAGAAAAATATGGCAGATATTTGTACACACTGAATATAGAGGATGTACCTACATTATTTTCACTCAGATACACAACAATATTTAAAAGTCTCTAAAAGTATTAATATCACTGGTTATACAGGGTGTTCCACAATGAATTCCACATAGCAGGTATTACCACTTTTGGTCGGCCATCCAAACAGACCGGTTTTCTTATCATCCAGAACGTTATCGAATTTGGCAAAATTAGCAAGCAATAATGAAATCTCCCTCCAAAAAAAAAACAATACCAGTCAACAAATTCTAACTCCTAGAAGGAGCTTTGTGACTTAGTGACCAACATTTAGATACAAAACTATCAATAATAATTACTAATTGTAATTATATTTAATTTATCATAAATTTTATTAGTTGCTGTATTGTTTTTACATTAACATTTTAATTTGTGAAATCAATCGAGGAACAATATTGTAGATTAACAATAATTTCCAACGCCTTCTATATTTTTTATATGGAAATACAAATTCAATAAACTATAAGGCTTTATAAAAAAATATTCTTCGATATAAACTGATGAAATATGTGATGATGTGATGCTGAAGAACGCTATCGTAATAGTATTTTTTGAAAAAGTCGATTGCAAAAAATCATAGCAGACCATGGATTAGCTGCCGGATTATCAAGTACGTCTAGACGATATAAAAAAATCATTTAAATCGCGCTTTTCAAAAAAATTTTAGAATCCTTAATGAGCCACACTCTACATTACAAATGTTCAAAACATTACAGGAGTGAGAAATATTCAAGAAAATACATATTGTGTTTAATAAAATAAAAGAATTAGGTACTGAAACTAAATGTTCTACAGAATTTATGGATAAAGTAACTCCTCCAGTAATACAGCATCCACCAATAATTTGGCAAGACAAATTATTATACCTATCTGTCATGTATAATTTAAAATTATTTACACTTTTAGATTCTAATTATATAACAAGCGCCAAAACTCTCTTTCAGATGTTTTAGGAAATAATAAACTTCTCGTTTATATTCACATATGTTCAAAATATATCACAGGAATTAAAGTATAACGTACATCTTTATTTGATACTACTCTTCCTTACAGTAATAAAATTTTATGAGTTTTTTGTTGAATTATTTTTCTGACAGGTCCATTCTAAAGTAACATTTCTTGAAGGAAGACATGAAAGACATTGTTTTTCATTGCAAACTCCCAAATATATATAAACTGGAACGTGACGTATTACCCCGAATGATTTTTTGCAAATTTGGCCTTCACCTAAAACATATACAACATATTGTCAACTTTCTCCAATAATATTTTTATTTTGTAAACACTATAGTTCATCGAAAGCTTCACATGTAAATATTGCTTTTAAATTAAATAATACTTGCCTAATAAAGGATAACATTTTTTGCAGCAGTCACATCCAAACGCTGCTAGTGTTTCATTTGAAGAACAATTTGGTGTTACACATCCTGTTGGGTCGCAAAGTGGACAGCTATAAACTGCACTCACTACAGATTGTATAAAATATGCACTTAAACATATTACTACAAAATTAGTAATCAATTTCCCAGTCTCCATATATGTATATGTATAATGTACGCCGATATTTTATTAAGCTTAAAATATAAGGGAATATGAGAATGTGGTGGATATGAACTACTTTTATACAATCGCAAACATGATAGGTATTTTAGATAACAAACATAAGTTCTACTTGACGTACAGGGTAATTCAATTAATCTAGACTTGCAAATAATAATTTTCCTTATAGGTACCTACATTGAAAATAAATTCTTTTATATGTACAGTGCTTTCGAAAAGTAACGAATAAATTATTTTTGAAATTGAGAAGTTTTCGAAAAAAATCTCCTGGCACGTCGATTTTGTTTTTAAAAAAGGCACTTTTTGACATACGACCCATATTTGTGACGTCATATTCGTTCGAGATATGACGTCATCGACAATTTTTTTAAATAGCAACCCCCAACTTTGACCATGCCATTTGAAAGAGCGTGTCATTCTACATACATACATCATGAAAAATTATGGTGTTACATAACACAAATTTTAAGAAAATAATGTTTGAGGATTTTAAAATTTAATTTTCACAATACTATGCACTTCCCCATTATGCAACATATGTCCGTGATTATTTATATGAACTGTTCCCGAATGGTTGAATAGGGAGAAGGGGGCCGATTGAACGGCCAGCAAGATCGCCTGATTTGACACCCCTAGATTATTTCTTGTGGGGATACTTAAAAAGCAAAGTATACATTACTATACCGGTTAATTTAGAAGATTTAAAAGCAAGAATTCGTCACGAGATACATCGTATACCTCCTGAAGTTATTGATAATGTCCAAAAAGGAATTATTAATCGTCGTGTCAGGGTATTTTTTCGAAAACTTCTCAATTTAAAAAATAATGAATTTATTCGTTACTTCTCGAAAGCACTGTATTTTAAAGAGTTATGTTCAAGTAAGCGCCTTTCATTACAAAGAAATGCGTAATAAATTGCCACATTTATTTTAAGTATTTTTAGGCATAAAGTCTTACAGCAGCTTTAGCGTTTTCATGAAATACACCTGCAGTTAATAACATATGTGTACAAATTCAAAAAACGTGTGCTCTGGCATTTCTTATAAGTTTCTGATGTTTCTATATAATTTAAGGTACTAATACCACAGATTCTCAGTTAAAACTACGTCAAAATTTGAAAATTCTTTTCATTCTTATTATCTGCCATAAACTTACAATTTTTCTCATGGCACACTTTGCAAACTTTATGCTGCTATCTAATGGGAGTTGTACACGGAAAGAAATCTAACCTATATTTAAGTATAATAATATACTTAAAATTTTAAACTTCGTTCAAGTGTATATGTATTAATTCAGTAATAAAGTATATTTGATGTAAATATTTACACAATACAGGTATTCCTATACTTAATTCTACACTTTTCTCTCTCAAAATGACACTAAATTTAAGATTAACTTAAAGAATAATATTTGTTAAAATATGAATAAAATATTATTAATTCTAGACTAGGTTATTTTTCCTTAAATTATAGTACCTTGTAGTTTTGTGTGACCGTGAGGTTCAGCATGTAGCCACAATATATGCCATATGTCTGGTGTGCCGTTAATGAACGACTATGACAGTTCTTTCGGGTGTTTACACATATTTATTTTATATACATCTGTTTTATGTGACCCGCCTTATATAAATAATTAAATACCACTCTAGAAACTAGAAAAGAATGCAATATAGCATATATTTAAAGCAAAAATAGTAATTATATTACATTATTCAAAATTATTTAATACCATTTCAAATATTTGCAGTCATTCTTTCAAATCATTTAAGAGTTCAAATAAACAAAACATAACTTTATTTTGAGAATAACAATTGTTGACTCATGTTAATTCAGATTATCTAAATAAAACAGAACATTTTTTCCATAGTGAAACTAAGCTAGCGTTGGAATAAGTGTATTAATCTTGATATTAGCTTTCATTCTATATAGAGCAAGTTTATACAATTTTCGAGAACAGTGCATCCTATAGATATTCAATAAGAGTATTGTATTGTCATGTAAAGTGCGTAACTCTATAGTAGGAAAGTCTGGTGGCTTCCCCCAAATGTCACTAAACAGTCCTCCACCAACCTTTAAACATATAACAATAATACCTCTCTTATATTCTTGGGGTACTCGCTCGGCTTCTGCGAGAGGTAAAGAAACTCAAATAAAAATACAGATTTATTCAAACAAACATAATAACCATACTTACAATAATGAGACCTTTGCGCTGGGGAGTATCTCTTCTAGAGATCAAAGCCAGCCAACGGCTGACCGCCGACCTCTGGCCATAGACTGGCTCTGGCTGCCATTAGCCCAGTTTCAATAGTATTTATACACATTAGAAAAATGCTGAGTACATCAGAATTATACTACCTATTGAAACAATGGGAACAGCCAGCAAGTCTATCGCTTGGTTCTTAGAGAGAGCAAGAAAGATAGATATAGTTTGGTTTTATAGTAACCTTTGCAACTTGACACATTTTATTGTTTTGAATTTCACTTGTGTAACATTGACACACAATCGATTATAAATTTGTTTATAAATTTGGTTCCATAAAATAATTTAATATCCGGATATACGACAAAAGGTTTTTAATTTAAAATAATATAAATATGTATCCGACTGTACCATCTCTATAAGATCCTCTTTGTTGACAGTATGTAAAAAATATAGTTTTTATATTTTAACTTTTTCTAACTGCACTGAATTTTTGATCTCGTAGATCCATGAGAAATTAATTTTCAAGAGTGGCATAATACGGCGCTGATTTTTTTAAATTATAATTTTATGTCAGTAAACATTATTTCTGTCTAAGATGTCGTAGTTTTCGAAATAAAAATAACAAAATAATACACAATATTAACGATTTATTAATTAGGTATATTTATTTATTATTTACCATTTTTAAAAAGAGAAATAGCCATACAATCCCACAGCCAAAATATGATATATACCCTTGTACCACGTGCTGAATAGTTATGCCTGCTTCTTTATGCGTGTTTCTGGCAAGTCCAAGCTATACCGCTTTTTGGTAGGCATGATAGGTCTTGAGTATTGTTACAAATGCCCAAGGTTATGTTATATGAAGAGAAGAGGAAAGTAATGTGTAGTTCGCAAGTTTTTCCTTGACCTGAAATTAAAGTATAAAATTTCTATAAACATACCAAGTGACAAAGAAAGGTAAACACCCATAAAATATCATTTTATTTTGATTTTTTACAGCTGATTATGCCTAGAGTACGTATATTTGGGCAAATTTCCCAACTTAATGATTTTGAGAGGAGGCGGATAGATGGGTTGCGCGAAGTGTCGGTGAGACAAATTTCTAAGACTAACAAATCCTTGCGTACCATACTACGGTGTTACCAAGTGTGGATTCAGGAAGGACGTGGACACAGAACGAAAGGCACCAGCCATCGTAGAGGACCACATAGCGTGAAGACTTTTAGCTCTCAGAGACCGATTATTGCAAATCAGTGATTTGAAGAACATGGAGGGATGGTCGGTATTCGTACAGTATATCGCCGAATACGAAGTTTTGGTCTCTTATTCACATTGGGTGTTATTTCTCACTTGTCAACATCGAGCTAACTGCTTTCAATGGTGTAGAGAGAGGATTCAATGACACCAAGAATAGAATCAGGTGACCTTTAGTGACAAATTCCGTTTCTGCCTGGGGCTGCACGATGGTCGTGCAAGGGTAAGAAGGTGATGTAGTGAAAGACGCAATTCACAATTTAACAGAGAACGTCATGTCACCACTAGCTGGTTGAGTCATATGTCATTCCATATCTTCACATCATTCAAAACGCCAGAAAAACAATAGCTTTTATGAATCAACATCAGATCAACCGTTTCCCCTGGCCACCAAGATCGCTCAATTTGTCACCCATTGAACGTGGATGATTGGTCGCAGACTGCTGCACACCACATCCCCTACAGCGTTTACACATGAAGTTCAGATAGCTTGGTATGAGACACCTCAAGAACTTATCGACTACCTTATTAGATCCAAGCCCAGGCGTATCAATGAATGTATTAGGAAGCGTGGGTTCTCAACACGTTATTTAACCCATCTTTGCAGTGAGTTTTCTGATCTTACTGAAAATGTAACCACTCAATAAGTAAGTGACCTTGAAGCTGTGTACCAAAAATATTAAAAACTAATGAGCATATGCATATATATATATATATATATATATATATATATATATATATATATATATATTGATTTCACTTGCCTCTGCCACAGCTTATTCGTTTTTCCTGGACCATACTAATGCACTGGTATCAATATCAACATATCAATACAATATCAATCCTAGAGGATGGGGCTTGTGCGGGACAATTCGCCTACTGCTTCTGACACCTACCTGTGATCTGTGCCTACGACACCAGTTTCTTTTTGCATGCGATTGACGCTACATTTAAAAATTTTACTTTGCCTTCTCTTGACATTGAGCGCATACATCAAGCTAGTTATTTTGTTATTTCATGTTTTGTGTTTATTTTTAAAGTCTGTTTCATCCACTACGAAATTACGAGATACGAAATGGTTAGCACTGACACGCTGTTTCAGGTTATGTGGTGGAAATTAACTCTAAAACGTGTGAAAATCATAGTTTTTTGTTATTCTTCATAAAATAGTTTAAGGGGATAATTTGTGAGAATCTTTCTAATGATGTACAAGGGTATTAACGTTTATGATAATTTTACTTTACTTACTGCTAAAACAAGTGTTTTTAAATTAGAAACTATGGTAAAAATTGAATTTACGTTAAAAAATTATTTATCTTACAGAAGATATGGCAACCTCGCCTTCAGTAAATCATATGGTTTATTTTGTTAGGTTACGTCAGTGGTCTATCTTGTCAGAGGTCCTCAAAATGTAGGTATTTTTAAAAAAATTAATATCCGTAATTATTTGAAATTATTAATGACTTCCACTGGACTTATCTATATGACGAACTACACCTGCAGTTAAAATATTTGTACTTATTTAAGGTTCACCCTGTATAGGGATTTACCTTTGCCACTCAGTATACATATGTAAGTGGTAATTTAAATCGAAAACATGAAAAATAAATATATAAACTTAAGTTAACAAAACGATAAACAAAAATAGTAATTAATAATAACTAAAATTGTTTGTCTTGATCGTTAGTGTATTCATTTCATTTGTAGAAACATCGGTATTCTTATGTGAAAAAAAAACGAAACACTAGTACAAAAATAACGTATGAATAATTTACTCATATAAGAATATTATATCAGCTATATTTTTTGTTTGTTCTCTTAAAAACTGTTTACTTACCCAAGATATTGTAACATCTTTCGCAACAATCAATACCGATCTTCGCTGCTGTTTGGTTTGCAGTACAATTCGGCTTCACACAATTTACTAAATTGCATGGATCTTGCCCTGATATGCCTATGCCACATATAGACCGTACAACGTATGTGCTTACAACTGATATTATCAAAACAGTTAATAATCTTCCGAACTGCATTTTGAATCTATGTCGTGCGATATGTGGAAATATAAAATGAATTTCTTTGCAAAGGTGCTTTTATACAAAATCAGTTTGTACAAAAAAAAAAAAAAAAACGAAATGAAGAAAATGTCAGAGAATTTTAGATAACAGTAATTACTAAACAAATACGTTTCTGTAATTAGTGATTTGAAATTATGCGTGAATTACCCAGTAGGAAAAAAAAGAATTTTAAATAAATGTAATACATGCAATGATAGCTTGAGTATTCTTGTATTGTTTTATATTTACATTTTTTAAGGAAGTGATGCATAAAACAATTTACAATAATTTTCTTGTTCAAAGCTAACTACTATTCAAGTTTTTTTTTTAATTTTCAAAACTTGCTATTTTATATATGAATTAAAAATCAATTGTTCATTCTTAATCATTTTCAAGAGAAAAAATCAGCAAGTAACACCAAATTAATCAGAAAAATGCACTAAATTCAAGTATGAAAAAAAGTTTTTTTCGGAAAATATCCAACAGGAAGAAATGAATTTCTGAGCACGTTATAAAATGCTATTACAAAATCAAATATTTCTTAATTATCTAACTACTATTCAGGTTTTTTTTTATTTTCAAAACTTGCTATTTTATATATGAATTAAAAATCAATTGTTCATTCTTAATCATTTTCAAGAGAAAAAATCAGCAAGTAACACCAAATTAATCAGAAAAATGCACTAAATTCAAGTATGAAAAAAAGTTTTTTTTCGGAAAATATCCAACAGGAAGAAATGAATTTCTGAGCACGTTATAAAATGCTATTACAAAATCAAATATTTCTTAATTATTTAGGTTTTTAGATTAATTATTATTAATTGTTCCTTTTTACATTATATAATATAGGATTATATAACTTTATTTTGTAATTCTAGGGTTAGTGATTCGATAAAAGAGAATTTTGAAATAGTTTTTATGCAAAAAATTTTCAGTAAAATATACAATTACAGGATAACTTGCAATATACATATAATGAGTTTCCGCTCACACATTCATCATAAATTTTCATAATGAGCTATGTGTTGATAATGTCCGAGTTGTTGATTAAAAATATGACAGCAAGATAAAAAGAGAAGTTGTAGATAAACGCAAAAATTCCTGTGATATGAATATTTTAACATAAAATATTAATAATTATCAATAGAGTACTAAATCTATTGCCTAATACGTATTTATTCGAAAAAAATATCCCAGAACTAGACGCCCTTGAGTATTTCGGAAATGCAATCAGTTCATTTTATTCAAGCCACATAGTAATTTTTGAGTCACTATTTTTATTTAAAATTAACTAACTACATAATTCAAAAATAGACGGTAACTCTAAAACTACTTTTTTCGCAGACAAAAACAATTTTCTTTTAGAAATGTAATTTTGTTATATTTTTCCCAAATTTTAACACCCTGTATTTGAGAAACTAAGCCAGTAATAAGAGAAATTGCATCTAACTCGTTCTTCATGAAATCACTTTAAAATCGTTCTCTTCAGTATTTCAGGTTACTTACGAAACATCCTGTATATTATTGTTATGAGCTCAATTTGCTTCTATATTTCAATACATGATGAGTGTGTACTATGACCATAGTACACTGAGAAAAAAAAATCACTAGAGGTAGGTACCCCAGCAAAAAGCTTGTATGAAATTGACGACAGATAACCAATTCAATTATTATTGTAGCAACTAAATCAAATTTTCTGAAAACCAGTCACTAGTGACAAGTGAACATGTTATGTAAATAACTGAGGCTACCAACAATGACTGAAATTTCTTGATGGAGTATCGGAACTGTGTTACTACAGTTATTAAAATTTTTTATTAAATGAATTTCTCATACATTAAGGACACGGGGACGGTACATAAAAGATTAGCCTTGAACATGCTATATTGCTACAGTAGTAGCAGCACAGTATAGGGAGACCAGTAGAAACACTCGGGCCGATATAATAAGTCGCGCATAGCAGCTCGCGCATCCATTTCAACCTACAGATACCTCAATTTACATCCAACTCTGGGAGTGCGAACATCGGTTATACAGAGCCGTATTAAAGCAATATTTTCAGTCTGATCGAGGAACGAGTCACTGCGCAGCAGTTAGATGTTTAAATATATCATCTATAATAGTAAAGTTTCTTTAAAGTTTCTAAAGGCATAAATAAGTAATAAGTAATCTATAATATACTGTACAAACCATAAATGATATTTTACTGCTATTGCCTTACCTATTAACTTATTTCTTAAATATAACATTGGAATATAAATACTTCTCATGAAAGTGAAGTTTAAAATATGCATATTTATATTTTCCGCAAATACAAATTTTTATTTCAGAGCGAAGTTCTGTGCAAATTTATTAGGAAAGCTGCTCAGGATTAATACTAGTTCATACAAACTATGTCAAATACATTTTTAAAATAATATGTTTTCTAACGATTCGCGCAATAGATTACGCAAAGAGGCCGTTCCAACGTTTCCTCTACAAGACGGCTCATCTTCAAAATATGTAGATGATCATATTTCTTGTAGTCGCTATAATGAGAGTAAGTCTCAAAACAAAATAATAAAAAATATTTTTTTTCTAAATTTACATTTTACTGCACTTTTATCTCCAATTTAACAATTTTCAAAGTTAAGTAAACATAATTTTTCTGTTCTGAAAAATACTTGTGTTCTGGTTTACGTAGATCATTTTAGACAAAAAAAAAATAATAATAAATTATTTGTCCACTAAACTTCAAACGTCAAATTTTAAATTTAAAAAAATTAAAAAAATAATTAATTATCGCTAATAACAAAAAAGTAAGTAAATAAATAAAAATGTTTTGTAGTGCAATAAACTCTTTTTTTTTAAAGTGTCCAAAGAAGTAAATCGTATTTTCACACTGTATGTTAGTAGCAGTAAATGATAGAATAAAAAAAAATCATAATAAATTATTTGTCCACTAAACTTCAAACGTCAAATTTTAAATTTAAGAAAATTCAAAAAAAATTAATTATCGCTAATAACAAAAAAGTAAGTAAATAAATAAAAATGTTTTGTAGTGCAATAATATATATTTTAAACTCTTTTTTTTTAAGTGTCCAAAGAAGTAAATCGAATTTTCACACTGTATGTTAGTAGCAGTAAATGATAGTATATAATGTTGAATTACCCATTTATAACTGTATAATGAATTATTACATAATGTGGATAGATATAACGTAAACTTGCATGTGGAATAACTACGCTTTCACGCGCAAATAAAAAATTCTTACTCCGGACCTGATCACCGATTCTGTAAATTCTATCAGATGCGCTATCGCACTCACATTTCGAGGTCACCGCAGAAAACTGAAAGCAGTTTAAAGTGCCGACAACGCAGTGAAACTGCTTGTCTAGCTATGCTGTGGTAGCAGTATTATGCTAATAGGTAGGTAAATACAAAAATACTTCAATTGCTAATGTAAAAATAAAACAAAAAATCATACAAAAAAAGTATATACTTACATATATAAACAGGAAATCCATAAATAGGTGTCCATTAAAAATCACGGCAAAATGGTTGAAAATACACTCAAAAGCTAAATAATAGAAGATAAATTGAGACAGACCATGCTCCCACAAGGAATAACAAACAATCTCACGCACTCAAACTAGCACGGTGACGATCATAATTATTCTTGAATTAATTTATGAATGGACTTATATATAAGCGGATTATTTTCTTTAGCAACAGTTTACTTGGAGGGTTTTTCTCAGTGTAGGTACCATTATTTTAGACACTCCTTAAATTTATTACAACAGTTAAATGATATCCTTGTTGCCAGTTGATTTCTGTATTCTTTCTTTTGCTAATTATTGACTTACTAAAAACCGTGTTATCTAAAACACCTCGTTACATTCATTTTGTATAAAAGTGTCGATGTAAATACGTATATCCATTTCGTAACACTTATCTCTATGTAGCACTGAAAATGTAATGGTCATAATAAATGACAAATATGAACTGAACTGTGGCAAATTAATCACTATTTCAGTAATAGCATGTTTAAGTGGTTGTCTTGTACAGTCGGTATGGGGTGCATCCAGCCAATGTGTACCGTGTGATTAAACATTTTGTCTCAAACCAAACTGCTCCACGAATGAAACACTTGCAAGAGTCGATTGTTATAAGGTTCTCGGTAAGTAAAAAATGTACATGTCTATAGCATTACTCCAAACTGGCCTTAAATTGTATATGATCTTGATAAAGAAGCTAATATAATAGTCACTTGATCAAACCTCTAATTGAAGAGGCTAGTGCAAACAGTAGTTCATATTTTTTTGGGATTGAGTTAATAACACTGCGAATAACGAATAAGATATCGAATATTTTCTTTTTTTCGGAAATATATTTTCGGCATAATTCTGATTTTTTTTTATCTATTTGAAGAAGAAGAAAATAGAACAAAAGTTATTTTATATATTTTCAACACAATTTTTTCCACAAAAAGTAGCTGTCCAAATTTTCAAAAAAAAAAATAAATTTTAATTAATTTAAAGTTTGCTTACTAATTATACAGAGTGTGTAAACAAATCTTCAAATATATTATTTTTGACTTTAAATATTTAAACATTTTTATGAAAATATAAAATGTCTAAACAATTATTATATTTAAGATTTTCACAAGAAAGTTATGAAGACAATGCAGTACAGAAATGTACTCTTCTAACACAAAGAAAACCCCAATTTCACGCAATAACTATAAAAATAATCTTATGTTTAGTTTATAAATCTTATTATTTAAATTTACATTGAATACTAATTTCAGTAGCTTTATTAGACTTTAGTAGTTTGATTTCTTTTATTGGGCCATCCTGTAAAACCAAAAATTAAGCATTCTATAATTTCGATATTAAAAGGCTAATAAGGAATCTATTTAATATTTAGGTATGTTGTTTAACTTTAAAGGTACGTATTTACGAATTTTAACTTACATATTTAAGTATTTTATAAATGTTGTTTAAATTGATTTTATTATAAATCTTATGTTATACAACACACGCTTCATTGTTTTTGGCCATAAATTTCGAGTATTCTGGAGTAAACTAATAAATAATTTATCGTTGTACTAGAATATTTCGGTACAATACAATATCTAAAATTTGATTGTTTTGTTCTAGGGTCTCTAATACTTTACGTTTTTCCAATTAGTGAAATAGTGGGATTACCATCACACCATCTCAGTAAAATTAATCATAATTTATGGACTATGCAAATACTGGATTGTTTCCAACATCCTGAAAAAGCTCCAAAACCGTTCGAGATATCGCAACAATAAGACACATATATACTTACCTTTCGAAAGGGTATGTATGCTAATTCAAACTGCATTCCTCTAAATGCCTGTTCAAGAAACACAGTAAATAGTTCCTCATATACTTCCATCAGTCCCAGTTTTAAAATTTTAGTGTAACAAAATGAAAAAAAAAAGAAAACTATTTAATAATTTATTCAAAATTAATTAATAAAGTCACCATAGTTTACAATGAATGTAATATTTGCATATACTGATGCTGATGGAAAACATGTGTCAACTTCTTCAACGATATCGGAAAACCTTTTGACCTTTCACTAGCTGCACCTTATCGCAGTCCGGCGGATGATTGTGAGTGATACTTATCCTTTGGAGTTTGCCTTCTAAAGAGGTAACACACCTGGCCTTGCATTTGGTGTGGTAATAATTCGAACACATCCAGAAGAGTTTGTTATTGATGGTTTGATTTATGTAGAACAAGTAGTTCTCGTATATCATACAGGTTTTCCCTCTTCTAGTATTGGAAAATATTAGGTCTTTCTCGGCAGTCTCTATAAAAGAAAGCGTTATTACTACAACGACAAAATTTTTCGATACAAAAATTTTTGGCTTTAAAAGGTTAAGTTTCAACCGCTATAGTCACGTAAATAAAAAACGAAGGAAATATTTTCCGTATTGATTGTAATAAAAGTTTAAAGTAGAGCAAAAGCATTCGACTTGAATACTGTCTGAAGTGAAAATTTAAAGGAGAAATTTATTTTCACTCATATTTAGATTTCTGTAGGTTTCTAAAGAACAATGTTAAAAATAGCCGATTTTTGGCTTATCGGGGGAACGCATAAATCATTAAAAAAATCAATTGATTATTGTTAATTAACATTAGAAATGGCCCAGAAATACGTCAGATAGCTGGGGAAATGTTGCTACTACCCCTAAACCTATATAAACTACCCTTAAATAGCTTTAAATGGATAATCATTAATTATTGTTATAAAATTCGTGTAAAATGAAAAAAATGCTTGAAAATGATTTGAACGGACAGTATGTCAATATAAAAATTGTTCTCACTTTGCAAGCGCGTACTGAAAAAATGGCAATTTATCCTTGCGCCCATTTTTCAGGTCGCAATAGTATAAATGAACCTTAAAAGTGATTTAAGCATTTTTTTTCATTCTAAACAAATTTTGCAACAATAAATAATGATTATCTATTTTAAGCTATTTAAAGGCAGTTTATATAGATTTAGGGTTGCAATTAATATTTCCCCACTTACTTAATGTACTCTAGTATCAGTTTTTGCATTTTTTGACAGTAATATATAATTTTTTTCTAGCAATAGGCGTTCCCTTGAACATTTAAGCATTATCTATTTTTGATGTCGAAGTAAGCTCACCATTAGCTTTTGAAAGTCGTTTTTTTAATTTTTAGGGGTGAAATGGACATTTTTACAGTTATTTATCACTTTTTATATTGACATACTGTCTGTTCAAATCATTTTCAAGCAGATTTTTCATTTTACACGAATTTTATAACAATAATTAATGATTATCCATTTAAAGCTATTTAAGGGTAGTTTATATAGGTTTAGGGGTAGTAGCGACATTTCCCCAGCTATCTGACGTATTTCTGGGCCATTTCTAATGTTAATTAACAATAATCAATTGATTTTTTTATGATTTATGCGTTCCCCCGGATAAGCCAAAAATCGGCTATTTTTAACATTGTCATTTTTTCTACTAATTTAGTATTTTTAACAATATATTTATAAGTCTCTAGTCAAATTGGAATTCAATTCCAAAAGTAACCGACACTAGTAAATAACGTAGCTACTAAAATAAAAATACTGCATATTTAACAGAAAAATAGTATTTTTTATTTTTACACCATATATTTCATCAATTTACTACGTAACTTTATATAATACAAATGCCTCTTCTTGATGCTACATAGACCAATTTGTTATTTTTGCGAAAATACATATATATTTCAATAACCTAACACATCCAGAAACAATTTTAATTGTTTTACCACTTGAGAAAAGCTACCCACCAAACATGTTTATCTAAGATTATGACTTTGGTGAAAAGTTATAATTACATTCTGCGGACAATTTTAAGTATTTAATTTTGGCCAATGAAAAAGAAATGTTATTTAGGTATTCATTTTACAGTTCAATATCAATAAAAAGTCAGTATCGTAAAGTTTCCGAGAAAATTGAAGTTCTAATAGTTTAAACGTTTACATCGCTGGACTACTGTAGTATTAACTTTTTTGTGATGCAAGCATTTACATTTATTTTGTTTATTTTAATATATGGTGAAGTGAAAGTGCTTTAGCAGAAAGATTTATAAATATGTGCTAAATGCAGCTAATCTTATAACGGAGTGCAGTGAGAGGAAATTTGCAACCCAATCGTGGAAGAGATGAAGGTCCAGGACGTCCTTGGTGTATTGCAGCAGTGTGGAGTATCACACGAAGCTCAATTATATCCGTACCATGTACAGCGTCATGTCCAAGCATTAATACCAGGGTATTGGACGAGGAGAACTGGTACCATAGCCGCCATGATCTCTTGACTTTAAATCATTATATCATATTGCACTGAAGTGAACACTATTGATGGTTTACGCTGCTGCCAATAACTTACAAGTTCGAAACGGACAAGAAGCAGAAACATTTGTTAGTTTGTAGAAACTGGGTAAAGTAACGTTCAGATAAACGTTAGTGCAATGGCACTGCAATTGTACTGTTGTATTGTAATTGTATGGTGTTAAATATTATTTACTCTGTTTACATAAAGTTACTGTAGACTTAAGAAGTTGGGGAATTTTTCCGCTGTAAGTTGGCGACATGCAAAAACTCAAGATTCTTGACCTTCAGATGGAGAGGTTATGTTTATGTTTTTGTCAACTACGTCCCTATCTACGGAAATTATTGGTTTTTATCATTTGCCGAATAGTAATTAAAAGCCTACAATCTGCAGGAATAGATGGTCTAATTGAATGTTTGGTTAAATGAGGCCCCACTAATTTCAGGAAGTCATCAAACATTGCCACTGTCATTTGGGTGTAATGAAAAAATAATCGGTATTCTCATTTCGCATTTCTTTATATAAATTATAGAAATCACCTTGCATGTGCTTTCTGCGGTTAATATGTCGCACTCACCATCTCTGAGTTCTTCTTTTCATTTTTTTTGCATATATAGTTTTTATACATATTGACGTTGCTGCGAATAAAAGCAGCAAAAGTACCTAACTATTTCTTAACCAAACAGTCTTCTTCATCCATTTTTTAAATACAAATCAATTCTAAACTAAATATCTAGAATCTAGTTCTAAAAATTTAACCTGCAAAAATGTGAATCTTCTGTTTACTTTCAAAAAAGCTGTTTTCTGACTAATCCTTGTATGATTGTTGGAAAAGGAATGGTAAAAGCTAAAATGCTTTAAGCTTCTGCCATACAACTGCGGTACAAAGGCGTAACTTTTAAGTTTATCTGAACGTTACAAAAGTCATCCGTATTTCTCGCCGTTTTACTTCAATATCTTTAAATATCTGCAGGTGGGATGAGTTAACATTCCTATTATTTGATAATTGCCCTAGATTATTCAGTTATGAAATGTCTAAAATTATTTGTATTTATAGAAACCACTATTTCAAGAATACGGCGTCCTTTTTAATAACTTTACTGCAGTACTAATGCAACCGCACTAATTTTATTGAATGAAGCTTAAGACGGGCCCAAAATTTTGTTTTAACATAAGATATGTCAAACTATTTTACTAATTACAACATCAATTATACTTCTATTAATAATTAATAACAATAGCGCTAAAACAGTTGAATTTTCTGCGTTAAAATAGGTGTTGTAAAATACAAATTATTTCTTTCCTTGGGAATTTCTTTCAATTTTTTGACCGGTCGCTGATTATACGCCTTATGAGGTTTTACAGTGGACCAGCGCCGTGCAGATGTGTATTTTTAAATCATTTCTGAGCTACTCTTTTTGATTTTATTTTTACAAAATTGTATTTGTAAGAGTCCCCTGTCCATTCAAAAATTTCTTTTTAAATAAGTTTTTAAATAATCACCCCGCATAAAGTAGTGTGAAATTGTTAAGTATCACTAATATAAATGAAACATTTGTAAAAACATTCACAAAATATTTTAAAAATACTTGTATAATCATTGACATTATAACTGAAGCCAATGATACAACTCTAATTTTTACAACTGGCTAACCTGTGCCTATATTTTATTTATGTTTTCAACTGCATTGCTGGTATGTCACTATTGTTGGGATGATGGCGAAAATAACAAAAATCCCGAAGTTGCTGACATCTCTTGATAGATTTCGGAACTAATGTAAAAATGAAGAACAAATTGGTAGCCCATTAATTGTATACAGAAGTGGAAGTTTTGTGTTCTTTTGAATTGCTGACGTATTTGTAATAAAATCTACTTTCAACTTTTAACATTAGTCCGTAGTTGTTTCACTCACCAATAGAGATTTAATGAAATGTCTACTCAGAACTCCCAGAAGTTCAAAAACTATTTAGAGGGAATGCCATTATTATTGCAAGAGCATGTATATAATGTAATTGTATAGTTAATCCAATATTTTCATGTTTAGTGGGTACTCGCTTATTCACATATCAAAAATTTTTTTAGAAGAAATATTCAGTTACGAAATATCAATAAATCTTCTTCTAGAACAGACGACAGAAACAGTCAATACAGACTTTTCGAAACAATACTAAGTGCTATATCTTTTTTCAAGCATCTAATTAAAGATAACCTCGTTAACCAGCGTGTACATCTCCTGACTTAAAACATTCAAGTTTGGTAGCAATTTTATGGGGTCGTGGTTGTGACTGCCCGTTAGCTTAATAGTTTGGTCCACGTGAGTTGTACATCGGGCCTTACAGTAACCATTGTCGTAATGTTGACATTTCCAGTAGGTGGAACGCTGCGAGCTTCTATGTTTGATGTATTTGTAGTTTTTTAGGATGAGGTATGGAATTTGCCTCAGTCCTCTTATGTAGGTTACAAGTACTACAAAAAGAAAATAGTTAGATATAAATGTTTACAATGTACACCCATCCTGAAGATGAAGGTAAAGAAAACTGAAAATATTCTTTTTATTACGTAAAAAATCTTCTAAAATAGAATACAAAAACTTGTTTTTTATTTTATTTTTAGTACCTAATTTGTTTTTGATGGAAGAGCTAATGGTTTGGTAAATTTTGAAAACATAGGTAGGTAAGCTTCCATAATATGTCATAAACATAAATTATAAATCTAATGCCGAAAAAGTCATCAAGATACGAGGTCTGATCAAAAAGTACCAGGACTTGATAAATTTGATTTGACCTCTGAAGTAACCTCCCAATAGAACTTGGACTATGGGAATCATATAGAAAATACATTTCCTGAATATTTTGTAGTTCCTAAAGTCAAATTATTTTGGCGCTAAAAAAGTAGACAAGAACCAAAATCTAGCAAGTACGGAAGTAGGTGAAGCACTCATCATTTTATATGCAAAAGTTGAGAAAAGTGTCGAAGTGAGCGACACTATTGTTGTGGTACCGATTTGAATAATTATAGCAGCAGATAAATTGACAAAAATCAGCAAAAACAATAGCAAATGCAGTATTTAAAAAATTCAAATATTTAACTATAAAACCACATTCTAAATGAAAAAATGAAGTTCTCATTGCTCAAAGAAACAATAGGTGCAAAATTACATTACATTACCGTATGTTTCAAGCTCTTCCATATCGCTGACATAAAATTTTAAGGTTCTAAGTTACAATTTTGAAAAAAAACCACAATCCACATAGAACTTTGCCAATGTTAAGAAACACAATAATACAGGGTGATTTTGGAAGTGGGGTATTAATTTTAACTAATGACAATAGACATTAAAATAAATCATTTTACAAAATGTTACCTTAGTAAATGTTTTTTTAATAAACGAGATAACTGAGTTTAAAGTTATTGCAAATTTTGAAGCCGACCCAAACTTACCCTAATAAGTGAATCAATTATTTCACAATACCTCAATAAACGACATGCGATAAGTTGCGTGCGCAGTCTTCAGTGAAATCATGCTTTATTTATAACCTTAACCTTAATTAATAACGTAATACGTACGGAAACGAATTGTATTTTTGTTATTTTAGGTATTATCTAGTGTGTGCGTAGTATTATTTTGTGTTACACGTAATGTGATACAGTGATATAAGAATGGTCCAAGTGTATTGATAATAATGACCTATTGATATATTATTAGTGTAACGGAGAGTGTAATCAAAATCGGCTGACTCTGTTCAATGAAATGCACCGAAAATTTGCTTATAAATTTCATTTCTCTGCACGACGATTTAATTATTTGACACAACAAATCCTTCATACAGGGAAACGCGAATGGCGTATAAATATAATTTTCAACATTTACTGTGAGCGTACAGGATCGGCTTACATAACTTTAAAATGCACGTTATTTCTGATTTATATAAACATTTTACTGGACCATTTTTTGCATATCATTTGTTTTTCGAATAAATACACGTATACTAAAATTACGACCCCACTTTCAAAAGGAAGCAAAACTCTAGTCTGACCTAATAATAAATTTTACTTTCCATTTTCAAGGCCATTTTCCACTTTTTTTTTTAGCAATTTTTTTCTTTGATTTTATTTACGGCACTGTATTCAGCTTCCCCTAAAATGGTTATATACCGAATTTGGTAAATAAATATTAACGATTATTTATTTATAAAAATTCTAATGAAGGTTTCATTTTATTAAATGTTGGCTATGAAAAATAAATTTAAAAAGTGATATACTTATTAATTTTTCGGTTGTAGTATTAAATAAATAAATAATCATTAATAATTATTTATCAAATTTGGTATAAAACCGTTTGTAGTGGATACTGAATCTAGTGCCGTAGTTAGATTTGAAAAAAAGATCTCTAAACAGTTTTTACAAAACTAGACCGTGAAAAAAATTCGAAAGAGGCCTTGAAAATGGGAAAAAATGTAATACGAGTATTTTGCTCCAGAATACAGCATTTACTGCTCCATCCAAATTATACTATTTGTTCGAATTTACGACGAATGGTCAACTCAGAAAATTTGAAGTGGACCTGACAAGTAGTTGTCGAAATATACGAGGTCAAATTGGAAATGCTCGCGAGGTGTGACATCATTGCCTCCTACAGCTTCTCGGTACCCGTCCGCTTCGAACTCAGGCAAAGGCCTTTCTGTGTTAAATTAAAACACGTACTTGTGAGGTTATGTTCTATTTTATAAACAGTGGTGCCAATTGCAAGACTGTTTACAATGTAATTCAAATAAGTCCTAGGCCAGGCCTGTTATCTTCCAGTATGATCCAAAGAAAACCTTGTTAACAATTACAATATTATTTATTAAAAATATTTATGCACAATCCAATGTAAAATAAGTTTCAAACTGTTCAACGCGGACAGTAGGCGTCCTTTCGCGCCTGTCAACTGCGGTAATTTGCACTATTTCTTTCAGATAATTATCATAGTTTATACGACTGATTGCAGGTTGGTGGTTATGTTCGTACATGAGTTTCACTTCACCAGCCTTTTTCCACATTGTAGCTTTGCATTGTTGCTTGTACTTCGTACATCTGAATCGCGCCCTATCGTCTTGGATGTAATGGAGAGTGTATTTGTTACCATTGAAAAATATCACAGGGTTGCTAGGACCGGACCCCACGTAGAGAGTACCTAAAATGTTTATTGTTAAAGAAGATCAACAAAATATCAAGTATATATTTAAGGGAACAAATGTTAAATAAATTTACCCACTCAGAATTATCTTAGATCTGAGATGCAAAGACGTTGCATATTATTACTCGTTGGCGTTTATTTGAGATTCGCTATAATGTCAAGAATTATTTCTTTCCCCCGAAATTGAATTCTGAATATGTGACCCATTTGTTTGTAAGTTACCCCGTAAAATATTTGTTAATTGTATAGAGTGGGCAAATTTCGATGTTTTTATAGTTCTCGTTAACTATAGGAGATATAAAAAAATGAAGTTGCGATTTCTTTTTTTTAGAGAAAATTAATGGTCAAAACCAAAATGTACTATCGTCTTTTGTTTTCGAGTAATAAAATTTCAAATTTTCCACGTCTCGATACATGTCTGTAACTTGGTTGCTTGTAGAGAAGATAATGAACACGTTCTTAAGACACTTTTTGAGTCGAGTCCAGTGACGTGCCTAATTTTTTTGGAACTATATTAATTTTTGAGTTATACCTAACTTAAAGTTGTGTTTTTTTAATACAAACCATAGGTGGCTATGGGCCAGTTCAAATGGTTATATTGTCTCTTTCCATTAATATACAGGGTGTTCCAGAATGATGGTCAAATATTTTACCAGTGTATTCCACAAGCCATTTCAGGGAGGATCTTCATATGAAAATTTTCAATTTGGGTTCTTCCTGTTGAAATATTCGAGTCTCAAAATGGCGGAAAAAAATAGTTTTTTTATTTTTCCTTAAAAACGGTTACACTTAGAAATTTCAATTTTGGTACACATTATCAGCTAGTCAAAAGCTATTTTATGGTGGTGTCTGTTCCTTAGCTCATGTTTCTGGAGGGCGGGAATAAGCAACCCTTAGATTTATTTCTTTCAGAACTTTTTCCTGCAATAGCCGATTTCAACAAAAATAAATTTTTTAAATACTACACCTAATTATACTACTTTTTCCCCTCTTGTAATTTTTCCATACAACCATCAGTTTGCACGGAAAAAAATATAAATAGTTTTCCTTACTCTAAACATCTTTTCGTAACCGGTTACTAATAACCGCAGTAGGCGGTTGCTATGTTGATGTTTCTCTATTGTTTTGTCAAACAAATCGCCATTAGGTCTATAATTGACAGTTTTTGCAAATATTTTTAAACAAAGTTATTCCTGTAACTGTTGCCAATCCTGCCGTATGCATATTCCGTCAATTTATTCGCTAATATTTGTACGGGAGAGTCAGTTGTTTACAAATATTTGCCAAAACTGTCAAGACTGATTTGTTTGACAAGACAACACAGAAACATCAACATAGCAACCGACTACTGCGGTTATCCGTAAACGGTGACGAAAAGATATTTAGAGTAAGGAAAACTATTTTTATTTTTTTCCGCGCAATCTGCTGGTTGAATAAAAAAATTACAAGATGGAAAAAAGTAGTAAAATTATATGTAGTATTTAAAAAAAAAGTTTTCTTAAAACCGGTCATTGCAGGAAAAAGTTCTGAAAGAAATAAATCTAGGGGTTGCTTATTCCCGCCCTCCAGAAACATGAGCCAAGGAATAGACACCACCATAACCACTAGCTGATAAATTGAAATTTCTAACCGTTTTTAACGAAAAATAAAAAAAACTCTTCTTGACTTGAATATTTCAACAGGGAGGACCCAAATTGAAAAATTTTATATGAAGATCCCCCTAAAATGGCTTGTGGAATACACTGGTAAAATATTTGACCATCATTCTGGAACACCCTGTATAATATGTGAAGTTAAATATGAGTATACACCATTTTACTGAGGAAACAGTTTATTTCAGTATCAATTAAATGTTTTAAATATTTTTGACAAGATATTTAGAAATCATGACAGAATGAGTTATGGTATTATTAAAATAATATATTTGCGATAACAATCATTCTGAGAATGTATCCAAGACGAAAAAAGCTAAATAGCATTGCTGATATGTAACAATCTAATCGAAAATGTTAAAGTTTGATAACAGGCAATTATTTCAAATGGCACACGCCTACTTCCAAGAAAATGAAAGAAACAATAAATAAATTATTGTCTCAATAAAATGGCAAATAATCATATTTAACCCTACATATTACATATTAATGAAAAGGGAAAAAACTATTTCAACTGACCCATGGCTACCTATGGTTTGTATTTAAAGAAACAGAACTTTAGGTTATAATTAAAAAAATTACTAAAGTTACAAATAAAAATATGTCACGCCACTGGACTTTACTAAAAAAGTGTCTCAAGAACGTATTAATTATTATTTTCTAACTTTACAAACAACCAAGTTACAGACATGTACGGAAAAGAGGACTATCTGAAATTTTATTTATTACTTGAAAACAAAAGACGATAAGTCATTTTGGTATTGACCATCAATTTTCTCTTTGCAAAAGAGATCGAGAGTGAGGGGTTTATTTTTTTCTATAGTTAACGAAATAGCCTATAAAAACATCGAAATTTGCCCAGCCTGTACGATTTTAACCGAATTTTTGTTTTGAACTGTAGACGTTGATGACCTGTATTTTTTACGCAAAAAGAGCCATTCATAAAAAATTCAGGGCCTACTACTTCAGGTCTTAGGAATAAAGTTGTAAAAATTCATATTGTCATTTTTTTTAGAAAAAATATGTGCACGGTAATGGATTCAGAACTGGTTAAAATATACTCGCGTCAAGAATTCAGACGTCTTACGTCACAGCTGACGTTACACATTTGTTTTTTATTGTCAACGTAATTTTCGATATTTGGTCGCATTAAAACAATCATTTTTTTGCAATTTAGTGCAAAATATAATGCAAACTTTTAGTGTAGCATATAGTTGTATTACTATCAGTTACAGTTTCTTAAATATTTTGATAAAAATATAATGAATTATTCTTTTGTTCGTATGACGTAAGTCGTCTGAATTCTTGTCGCAAGTATAGGCATATAGCAAATTTTATGAAATTTTGTAGCCAGAAACAGTTTTAACAAATATGTAAACAATAAACAAAACTAAACTAAAAAACTGTCAAATTTTAAAAACAAAGTCTATTACTGACTTTTTGATTTCTTCTTATAAACACTATTAACATCTTTTTTAATTAATGCATTTTTTAAGTTTTTTCAAATTTAACGAGTAAAAAAGTGTTTTAAATTAAATTCTGCCCGGGATATTCTTTTTAAATTCGATCAATGGAAAAATAGTTCGGTATAATTGAACTCATAGTCAGAGAAGATGACTGATAAACCTAAATCATGTACCAAATTTCGTTATTCCAAGTTAAAGTAATTCAAACATATTTTTTTTCTAAATATTTGGCCACACTTCGAAGGCCTACAACTCCGCCTGTTTGTATATATCTAAGTATGTTTGGTTAAAATGCAATATTCTGGGACTCGCTACATGCACTTGCTCTGTAATGTCAGTGTTTACAAAAAACAGTTTGGCAGAAAATTAGTTATTTAAATATTGGAAACATTGTTATATTAAAAGTACAATTACGCAAATTTGAAAAGTTAACAACACTAAATTCATTAAATTCTACTTGTTCTTCTTGAAAACTAAATAATCTTGAGCTGTTTGAATATCCGCTTCAATGTCAGTGGAAAACGTCCTCCTCAAAAAATGGCCAGTGTAACTGAATGCATCTGGGAGTTTTAAATATTCTGTAAAACTGTAGATGTCAGCTGGTGGTATTGTGCATTTGCCGTGATTATGGCAAATAAAAAATCTATTGTGTTTTACTTGTTTGGGTCTCAATCGGAAACATTTATGGTAAACTTCATATCCGTTGCACTCCGATCCTACGGTAAATACACGGATTTGGTATCATATAAAGTTATAACCCAAATTTTCCCCATATCTTCTATATATTCGGTCAGTGGTCGCGCGGTTTAAGGCGTCAGTACTTGAATCGAGGTGACTAGATCGGTGTGGGTTCGCGCCCGGCTGCCGGTAGATTGTATATAAGCTATATTCGTAGAGGGGATTGGCACCCTCTCTGCGGGTATGGTAGGGTGGAAGAATGTTAGCTTGGGTCAATGTGAGAGATTGATACCGGTTGATATTTGACTACCCCCCTAATTAATGAGGTTTCCCAGGTTTCCCTCATTCCTGCGCTGAATAGTGGTTAGGGCCTACCAACGTAAGTCGTTCCTGGACTAAATTGTAGGAGATTTGATATATATTAGCTTAAAATACCTTTCTAACACAGTAAAAAAATCTTGACTTCTTTGCTTCGTATGTGTCATCTTGACGTTTTAAAATGTCTTATGAACAATTTTCTAACTTGTTTTCAATAGTAAGATTAATTGTTATAAATAACATATAACTTCGACATGATTTTTTTTTAAATTTCTAACTTGTGACGAAAAGATGTTTTTTTATTTATCACTATTTGCTTATAATTACCTACTAACACAAATTGTGAAAAAAGTATAACCAAATCTCGTAAGAAAAGCAGTTTTACTAAACTTGTTGTTTAATATACTATTCTATGTTTTATTTTAACAATTAACTATTGTAAGTTGCCCTTCATGGATACCGAGACTTTTAGAATAAATTTATGAAAATGAGTAAGTATCATGCACTTTTATTTTGGCTATAAAATCACTTACTATAAGCTTCTGATACAATTTAGTACATGCAAAGTACCTATTATGGACGGAGTTCATCAAGCTCTACCATTAAAAAAAAATCGGTTAAAATCGCAAAATTAACAAAGATTTTACAAGATGACTTGCATCGAAATTTGTCACATTGTAGATAAAACAATAACATAAAATCACTGGATGTATGTTTGATTACATATCTAATTATTGCTCATGGTCTTCCAGGATCAGCAGAAGTTAATAAAGTGCGATACACTACCCATACACGTGCTGTGTAACAGACGCCAGTTGAGGCAATATTTTTGAACTAAAACAAATTTAAATATATACTATTTATTCTTCAAAGTTCTTACAATCGTAACAGTCATCGGCGTGCAGGTTTCTAGAGAATCTGGTCTTACAGCTTGAGGATGATTGTGATTTGATATCAAGTTCACAACTTTTCCGTAAGTATACAACGCCGATCTACACTTAGTTTTGTAGTGGTAGAGACACCTCCATCTGGTTTTGCCCTGTTCTCTCGAATGGAAACTGTAATCGTTATTCTCGAAAATCAATTTCGGATGTTTTCTTCCAGCACCAACGTAAATTAATCCTAAAATGTTACATTTTATTAAAGAATTATAGACTAGAATAGTAATACAAAAGCAAAACACATTGATAACTAAGGGAACATATATCAATTACCAGTTAAGTTACTTTTTCAAGTTCTCATCCAGCGAATGATAGCTTTAAATCTTATGCCGCTATTTATACAGAAAAAAAAAATTCAATGTATAGCACCATATGATAAAGGACCTCAACATCTATCAAAAGTTTATACTGAGTGTTCTAACAAACTCGATGACAAACTTTGGCAGATGGTACCTGGGTTAATGTCAAACATTTTTTCTTATATGAACATAGGTCCGATTCGTTTTTGTTTAGAAGTTACAAGCATTTTAAAAATATATAATTTTATATTTCAAAGTAACTTTGTAAATAAAAATGATGGTCGCTAAAGCAATAATTATTATTTGTGTTTAAAGTTAACTTTAGTTAACCTTTATTAACCAAATTAACAAATTTTAAGACTATAAAACTTGTTCAAAACGTCCACACGGACGAATAGATCATTTCTTACTTGGTTAGCCGCATCCTATTTCTTTCAATTAATTGCTGGAGGGTAGTGATTTCATCATAGTAGACAAGCTGCATCATATATCCCCATAAATAGTCTAAAGGAATTAGATCTGACCTATCCATTTATTCGGGAAATTTAACCAAGCAGTTACTTGCCTCTCTCTGTGTGGTGGTACAACATTGTGCTGATACCACTAATTTTGCACCTGCCCTGCGTCATCAATGAAATCAAAAAGGTTCTTTTCCAAGCACGTTCTATACAGATCTGTATTTAAGCGATCATTTAAAACATGTACAGGCAGTACATTGTTGTTGAAAATGCTACTTTGACACTGAAACGTTGTTGAAATCGTCTTGATCTAATTGCAATCGGATTCTGTAACGCAGATATAATTAATTATGCCGTCCCTATAGTCTGTTTAGAAATGAAAGAGAGTAATAAAAGCTTATTATGTATGCAAATCGTAAATAAATGTAGTACTGGTGCTTATATTCAATATTTTTATATTATGTATTATCGGCATAGATGAGGTGTACTTTTAAAAAAACTTTGTGTGACCGGGTTGTAGCAGGTAGCTAAAATTTAATCCCCGACAATCCGTCTCTGTCTATGCCGCTCAAATTTCTCGGTCCATTTCCCTTATAAGTAAACAATATAAAAACAGCATTTCAAAACATGAGGCTACTTTAAGCATCACAACCGGGTTAAGAGGGTTTTTAGTAATTCAAATAAAATTATTCAATATTATTATCAAAATATTTATTTAAATTTAATTAATAGACTTTTATTCCACACAAAAATATATGTATTTTGAAAATTCAAATTATGGTGAGTAAATGTAGTGTTGTATAAATGTACAATAAAGAAAATAAAAAAGTAGGTATATCAAAATTCATCCTCTGAATATTCTGATGAATTATCTTCGTCTCCTAGATTGATAACGATATGTTCCACAGTAACGTCAATTAAATTATCGAGTTCCCGCATTTTCTCCTCTTCTTTTTGTATATGATGTATACATCTTTGCCAATTATCTGCAGTTACTCGTTCCAAGGAATTTTTTAACAAAATTTTCACGTCACTTAATTTGAACGTCGTATTACGCCCAGACTAATTTGATTGGGTCAAGTTCACAGTGATAAGGTGGTAACCGTAGTACCGTTATTTGGCGATTTGTTGCCATTTCATCGATACATATTTTTTCTGATCTTTATTAAGATTGACAACTGTCAAAAGTTCCTTTTTCACCATATTTGTTTCAAAAGAAATGTTTTTCCCGGATAACCATTGAATAATATCGACTTTCCTCCAAGCAGTCGTAGGCGTCCGCTCGGTCTGCCGTGAATGGTAACTGGCATTATCCATGACAATTACAGACCCCGGAGGAATAAGATCCAACATCTGTGTAAAATACTCTTCGAAAACATCTGCATTAATGTCTTCGTGATAGTCACCTGTATTTTTAGATTCAAATAAAAGCAAACCGCCATCTACAAAACCACTGGCACTACCTATATGTGTCACTATTAATGTTCGCCCTTTACCTGAAGGTGCCTTGAACCCTGTTAAAAGTCCATCAAAAAATGCTTGTCGAAAACTTTTTACATTTTTATCTTGCCATACTTTTGTTACAATATATCCCTCGTTGACCCAAGTTTCATCTAGATAATAAATATTCCTCCCTTCGTCACAGAATTTTCTAATTGATCTTAAGTAGGACCTTCGCCAACAAATAATTTCATCTTTATCGATGAGAACTGACTTCCTGTTCTGCTTTTCCCAGCAAAAATTCAACTCTCGCAAGACGGCCCATAATTTGCTTCTACTGATTTTTGGCAAATCGTTGTCCTCTGAAAGTTCACTTAAAATTTTGTTTAGCGTTGGTATTTCTTTTTTAAAATAAAATGAATGTACTTTTCTGCGAATGACATTTTTGAAAAAATCATCTGTAACGACATTAGACCTCCCTGTAGATGATTTTGGGGGATTTACAGTATCTTGTTCATTTTTTGTTTCCTTTAAAAGTCTGTAGATAGTTGATTTTCCAATCCCTGTCATTTTGGAACACTTTTCCACGATGTCGTCAACACTGTTAGTAGGATTTTGGTGTTTCAATGCATTAAATACATTTAATATAATAATCTTCTCATTCTGAGACAGTGCACATCTTTTCACGCTTTTAGCAGGTACGTAATCTGATAAGCTCGACATTTTACCCAAACAATATTATATCCACTGGCACAATAGTCACTAAACACAAGTCGAATTTTACTCTACGGCACTAGCACGTCTTCGTATATTCAGCTCTAAGACTGGATTGATCTGTCACAATGCACTGGCTCCTGCCCTATGATGTATCCAGTAAAATATACTAATGTACACCCATTACCTGTTAGCATTAGTGTTACTCGATAATTACCTGAAACGAAATATTACCACGCCCAGAGCCGGTTCTTATCTCGGGGTTTTATTACTCTCTTTCATTTCCAAACAGACTATAGTAAATCACGCTTCATCAGATCACATGACAAGCGAAATGAATCTTTCATTTTATGCATATTGTTGAAATAACCGGCAACAAAATTCTAATCAGTGTGGAGCATCTCCAACATGTAATATTCGTATATTTTGGCAATGAAACGGATGTAACATTTCTCTGTTCAATACACGCTATAATTGTCTGGCATTCCCATTGGAATATCCTTATACAAAGACAATATCTGCATACTTTTCAGTTGTAAATAAGTGCATTTTCCATTAGCGCTTTAACACTAAGTGTCAAATAAATAAATAAAATGTCACAAATAATTATTATTACAGCAATTATCATTTCAATCTATCGGGCTGTTTTGATTGAAATATAAAATTATAATTTTTAAAATGTTTGTAACTTCTAAGCAAAAACACATTAAATCAGTTACCATCTGCCAAAGTTTGTCATAGACCTTATATGTCCAAATTTCCTTTGTTTTCGAAAACATAGTATTAAGCCATTTAAAAAAATACATTTCTTCCTATTAAGAAAATTAATGCATAATACCACCCGGTTCACTATGTATAAATCAAAAGAAAAAATTAGGACTACCAACCTATTTTTCTCATGCAGCAAGGAAGTGTTTAAATATAATTTGTTGTAACAGATGGATTGGTGATGATGAACCTAAAACACGAAGTTCTGATCTCAATTCCCTCGACCTTCCCATTCTGATGGTTTACAAAAAGTGAAGTACAATCTGCAGAAATAGAACAGTTATATTTCGTAATGATTTTGGGATATATAAAAAAAATCATCAATCGATATTGAGAACATTGAAAAGAAATAGACTGCCACTTTGAAAAACTTTAAGATATTAAATTATTTCTCATAATTTCTAAAGTTATTGATTTGGTTTCGTTTTTTGTTTTTAGCAAGAATTTGATAGACGAAATTGAACGGTTTATTCCAATTTAATTATTTCGTAAAATATTAATATTTTTGTAGGACCGTACACATTTATTTATTTTATTTAAAGTAATAGTAAAATTTGAAGAAAAGTGTAATTTTTTTCTTTATATATTGTAAGGTCCTCTATCATATGGCCTACTTTGTTCAGTATTACTCTGTATATGGGTGATTGAGTTGATTTATTATTATGCTATTGCTACTGCTAATTAGTACAAATATACAAATAGGAGTTAAACAATCTTCCAGAAATTACATTTTTTATTTTAATTATTCATTTATTACTACTCATTTATCCACCAAAGATAAAACATCAATATAAAAAATAATACAGTAATATTATCCATATAATGCCTAAATTATAAAGTGAGCTATATTCACTTTATTTTGTGAACAACAATCCTAGAAATCGTATGATTTAGTGAAAAGGGCAAATATATTAAAATAAAATTAGTAAATAATTACAATTTATATAAATCTAGACAGATTATCAACAGTTTTCGCATTGTCATTTTCACATATCACGAAATTTAACAATTTTTAAAACCATTACCTATATTATATAGTATATAATAATTTAATTCATTATTTTTAATAGTTTCATTTAAAAATTAAACCACTTGCAAAGAAGTAATTATTGATTCTCGTTTTCATTTGTTTTATTTGAAGGATATTTATTGATTACTAGTATGTCTACATTTTATATCTTTATGTATTACTTCATTTACTGAAAATATGAAAATTTATATTATTATTTATTTGTGTGCTCTACACATGAATGACTCAGTGCTCTGTGTAAAGTAAAAAAAATAAAGAAAATCCATATTAACATCAATAACTAATAAAAAAAAAAAATGTCAAATGGATCCTAAAAATGCAGCATACAGTGAAAACTTACCAGCCAGGTTTTTCGTTTTAATATATTTTATGAATTATAAAAAAATAGATCAGAAGAAAATTCTACGTTTGATATTTCAAGTAAAAGCTGCATAGGCGTACTTAGAAATAATTGGAGGGGATAAAGGGTACTGCATCCCTCAGTTACCAACATTCACCCTTCGATTTTTTTCTCCAAAATTACATGATAAGTATGCCGAAATAAGATAAAAGTACGTGCAAAATTTCAAGTGTGTATCTTACAAAACAATGGGATTATTAACAAAAATAGTTTTTTAAAATGTAACTTTAACACCCTGTATATTGAAACAGGAACGCCCAAATAAAAAATGGCATAAGGAAAGTCGCATTATTTTTGTCCAAACAATATGTGGTTAATGGTATGGTCTTCTATTTTGGGACACCCTGTATAAATATTCACTCGCGTACTCCTTGCCTATTTTTGTGAGAAAGCAATTAAGGCATTTTTAAAGAAGCAAGGAGTTGGATATGTCTAAGAAATCAAAAACTTATTCGCAAGCGAAAATATACAGATTTTTTCTCGAAGCCGATGATGAAACATACGTATTAAAAAAAGGTAAATTCTGTCCATATTGATTATTGTAAAATCTATAACTTAATAGAAATATCTTGTTGTAGGTATTGTTGGAATTTCTGGTGCTTGTAGACGTGACGAATTAGTAAAAATGAATGTTAAAGATGTTGAAGACAAATAATCCATTTTGATAGTTACTATTCCTGATTCAAAGACAAGAAGAAGTCGAACTTTTATTGTAACAAATAACATTCAAAATAATTTTATCAACTTTTTGTCATTCCATACTAAGTCTGTAGTCTTGAGACCTAGAAACGAAAACACACCAGTACGATTATTCTTAAAATTTAATAAAGGCTAGTGTTTTAATCAAGTGGTAAGATTGAATGTTATTGCTAAAATAACATCAATAATGCTAAATATCTTAACCTACCAGAGTGTCATGTACATCGACTATTTTATTGGTCCATGGTGGAGGCGACATTATACAATTGAAGCGACACGGGGGATAGAAGAGTTCTACAGTTGCAGAAGGGTACATAAATGATATCAATGAAAAAATTGAAACAAGTAAGACAATTTTAACTACGGTATCAAATAATGTACAAATAATTGAATGTAGCAATCGCAGTGTTGAAAATTTTACCAGATCACACAATCTAGCCCTAATATGCCTTCTGAACCAGGAATTATGTTTAAAGATTGTAAAGACTGTTCTTTCAGTGTCCACATTACGAATGTTAACAAATGAATTTCTTACCTTTGTTCTATTTTTTATAATTAATGTTCTCGTTGTGATAAAGTTAATAACTGAAAAGGTTCTGAAAAGTTTTATTGTGTTGAATGATTGTAGATAAAACTTTGTATGCATTACAAGCAAAAAGTGTCATTACTGCTCTCGAATAGTTACCGGTAACTGTCGAGCAGTAATGTATCACTTTTTAATATTAATACATAAATAACTATTTTAAAGGGACACCTTATATATCGTAGAATATTTAAATTATTTATTTTTTTGTTTGATTTCAAAAACATTTCTATCTTTAACATATTCCGAAATGAAGAAAACATAAATGATAAGTCTTCGGTGAAACACACTATAAACACTATATAAAAGAAATCTTGAACTTAAAATTCTGCAAATTGAAACGCACTTTCTTGAACGCCATAACATGAGAAGTAAGTTATTTAACTCGCACGAATTTCACCTTCTGTGAAAACATTAAAGCCTGTTTCACTTGATCCGTCTCAGGAGAAGCATGGTTATGAGTGTAAAACAAGTAAACAATCTTCCCCATAGTTAAGAGGGCAGCCCTGCACCCTCCCTTGTTCTTACTGTAGCGATTACAGCGCCATCTGGTCTTCTCCACGGTCCTCTGGTGGATGACAAATTCGTAGTTGTGAAGAATTAATTTCGGATTTTTTGTTCCGGGCATCACGTATATTGTGCCTAAAAATCATGCAGGAATTAAACAAGATTCAACTTCGACTGAAATATGGATTGGAAGCATTGAAATTAGTACAAAAATTGAAACTACAGCTAGAATTCGAACATCATTTATTGCATCTCAACAGTGTTTTAAGGACTAGTCTACAATACTACTCTACACGTCGAATTATAACTTTCTTAGGGATAAGAGCGGCGCTTTTTTCATCGTTTATCTTGATAGAAGTGTGGTTGTGTTGATTTAAAACACTAACTACATTCCCGCAAGTGGACAAAGCTGCCTTACATTTTGTTTTGTAGTAAAACAGACACCTCCATTTTGTTCTACCCCTTGCTTGAGATAGTAAACAGTACTGGTTGTTATCAAGGACCAACTTTGGATATTTTCTACCACTGCTGATGTAGATTATGCCTGAAAGTGGTTTGTATTAGTACATGCATATTGTAATTGCAAGTGGAGCAACATAAACGGAAAAAATGATTACTTAATAAATTCCTGTCCCAAAAATATTCATAAATTTTACCATAACAGTATAAACAGGGTGTTTCTTAAGTATAGGTCAAAATCCAGGGGCGTATTCTGTTGGCTAAAATAAGGTTTTTTTTTGTTATATAAAGAGGAGTCTTAGAATAGCAATTGAAAAAAAAATCAGTTTTTAATTTATATTTTCTAAACTTCTGAGATAATTTAATCAAATTCGGTGTGCATGTTTAGTGTGACAGTAGGTATGAAATAAAAAACTACAAGCTTTAAAAAGTGCTAGAAGTGTGGGTATAACCACTCTATACCTATAATATTACAAATAAAATAGGTCATCTCTTGCGCCATTGTATTGTTACCTTCACTTTTAATTTTTTTACACTTTTTTGTATTCCAAACCAAAAAATTGATTTATTTGATCAAGTGCATATTTACGATATTCATTATATTACTTAAAATAATAAAAAAATAATTAGCAACGGAATTACTTTACTATGATATATTATAACAAATGTGGAAATGGCCACCATCAGCCAAAATACTTGCTTCAGATCTTCATGACATTGCAGCTCAAACACGTGCAATAATTCCAGGAGTAGCTCTTATCATCACAGCCAGCTATAATTTCTTCACGTAAGTGCTCCTCAGATTCAATGTGAACCTTGAAAACTTATGTCTTGAGATGTCCTCAAACAAAAACATAAATAGGGTTCAATCGGGTGTTCTGTGTGGCCAAGTTCTTGAGTATCTCGTCCAATCACGTTATTAGCGAATTCATTTAAAAATAAACGAGCAGTCAAACTAAAATGTGGAGCAGCCCCGTCGTGCATAAACCACATTCTTTGTCTTAGCGCATAGAGACCATCGTCAAGTAGTTGAGGTTCAAGCGTTTTCAATCAAATGTCTGTAGAAGGCACCGGTTAAAGTTCTTGGTAAAAACTAAGGCCCAGCAAGAAAATTTCCATTAATACCCACCCATACATTCATAAAGAACTGATAGTAAAATCGAGATTTCATGATGGCATTAAAGCTTTCATCAGACCAAACCTGTTTATTGTGGAAGTTCATTATAGCATATCTCGAAAAATTACCTTTGTCGGTAAACAATATGCCAGCGGTAAAGTCAACTTTTATTTTGCAAAATCTAGTGGTAAAATTGTAGGAGGAGCTAAATAGTCTTGCAGCAGTAAGACTCGAACTCTTTGTAAATAATACGGGTACAACTGTTGATGCTTCAGAACCGACAAAACTAATTTGTGATTCACATTAAGATTTGCAGCGATCTTCCTAGTACTAGTATTTGGGTCTTCTTCCAACTCAGTTTTTCTAACATTCAAAGGTCTTCCTGGAATTGGACCTTTCTGAAATGAGTCCGAAAGACGTTGAAAAACATTTGCGAACATTATTGGATTTGGAATTGGATGAATTTGGAAATATTTCAATATTCGCAAATCCCCTGTACCATTTCCATCTGCAAGGCCATAAATGTAAACCATATTGGCCATTCCAGCATTTACATATGCGTAAGCCATTATTAAAACTCAACCTTATTAAAAAAATAATTGGAAGTTGACAATACACGATAATAAACAAGATGGCTTCTTATTATTATTGTTTTGAATGGCCTCCGTAAGATACATTTAATTAATTTAAGTAACTGTATAAAAAAATCAATAAATCAATTTTTTTGTTAACAGGTTTGGAATACAAAAAAGTGTAGAAAAATAAGTGAAGATCATACAATGGGGCATATGATGACCTATTTTATTTATAATAATATGCAGGGTATTTATTATTATTATTATTATTTTTTGTGAACAATGAAACCCACACCTCCGCCACTGGGTCTCTAAAGCTGGTAACTTCTTGTTTCATACCTACTGCGAAACTAAATAGGCACACCGAATTTGGCAAATTTATCTCAAGCCGTTTAGAAGTTAAAAACTGATTTATTTTTAATTTTTGACACGTTTTAGCTGGACAATGACTGCTCTAAGACCCCATATTTATACGACAAAAAATCCTTATTTTTGTCCACAGAATACGTACCTGGATTTTTTGATATCTACTTAAGAAACACCCTGTTTAGTGCATCCTTGGATGGAGTCTGTACTCTTGTAAACTGTTTTTATTGTTGATTTTTCGAGAAAAGTTATTCTTACTTCATCCAGATACACACTATACAATATTATTTTATTCCATATCATGATAAATAAGAAGCTATAAAAAGTTTTTATTTATTTTATATTTTATCTTCTATTTATTTTACATGACCAGATATCCTACATTAATTATATTAACTTATTCCATACGTATCACAGTGGCAAGCTGAGGTATGAAGCTATTATCAGGTACTTTCACGGTTGGTGCATGATTGTGACTCCTATATGCTTGTACAACTCTACCAAAAGTATAAAGAGTCGCACTGCATTTAAACTTGTTACAGAACCTACATCTCCATCGAGTTTTGCCTTCTTTCCTACTATGTATGTTGTACAAATAATTGTCCACTAATATGTTGGGGTGTTTCCTTCCAGGCCGAACGTAGATCAGATCTGAAATTTAAATGCTGAATCATTTGCGGAATTAATAATGCAACCAAGAGTTATTATCTCAAAAGGTAGAGATGACTGATAGGAACATTGGAATAAACTCTTTATTAAGAAGATAACAGAATAAATAAGTTAGGATTTACAAATAAACGTAGTTAATACGTAACTATACCAACAACTAATATAACAACAATTACAGGTGTCTTTCTACTATAGATCGGTATCGGCCAGGGCCGGAATAAGGAATATTGGCACCTGGTGCCAGTTCTTCATTTTTTAATGCGTTATGTAAGCAAACAAAGTTGACATACAGTACTACACATTTTTTATTTTATTTATTATGTAGTATACCTGAGTGCAAGTTACATATATTTACAATCGAAATTTGAACCAACTGCGTTAGCCATTATCCTATTATTGCCAACAAATGGTAGAAGTAATATTCATTTATACTCGTAGGCAGTCAGTGATTCTGCAGCGATATAATTATTGTCTAATTCAAACGATGCCCATTCTGACTATATTTGATGTTTCAGTAAGACAGCATTTGACTTATATTATAAATTGGCTATTAAATAGCCAATAACCAATACTGTTTGAATAAGATGAAGACAATATCTTTACAGAATCCATATTTAACTTCGTCTCATCAAGTGACTTGTGAGTGCTGGATCAATGGATTTTGAAAACTTGAAAAGCTTGACGGCACCGATTCGAAATTGGAACAACACGTGTTTATTTGATAGCAAAATAGAAACAATTTTGAAAACGCAACATTTCCTACATTTCTGTATTCGAGAGAGAGAGACATATGTAGATGAATTATCAACAATTCTAATCGTAATGAACATCAGGAAGAACGTTTCCACTAAGATATAAACGAAATTGTGGATTCGCATGGCAAAAATAATGGTATTTAAACATACAGACTTCTGTTCGATGTTGGAAAGGAAGGAAATCATCAAAGATGCATACAACACAAGAGAAACTTACTCCATAAATCTTAGTATATAAAATATATGTAGTACACGGTAAAGCATGCAGGGAATATAAATGAAATATTATATTTTGTGACGGAAACAGAGATGCACCTATCTGCTTTTTCGCTTACTTTTCTATTAGCGTTTAAAACAAATGTTGATCAAGTTGAAGTGCAATTTCTTCAAATGTGCCTTCTTCCGTAAAATCCGGCCCTGAGTACAGCCATATACAGGGCGTCGCGGTTTTAATGATCAGGACTTCGGAATTCTATAGAAAATATCATTTTTCTTATATGATGTACAGAGTGTTAATGTTCTAAAATAAACTTTTCATTTTTGAACTGTCGAATATATCTTACCAAATTTAGTACAAAAGATACATGCACGAAGGGTCATATCGACGAATAATAACTTTCTAAATTAACCAGAGTCGAAGATATGAGTATCAGTTACTACTAATTTCATTAAAAAAATTAATACAGTTCTGGTATAATAAAAATGCAATCATATCCTTCAATTACGAACAAATAGTTTTTTTTTTAAACTTAATATTTCTAATTTAACTAGGTTAATGTTCTGCAAATATTTTGATCAAAATCTAGGCTGGCTGTGTAAATAATCAGAGCCATTTATAGGTATCCAGGCTTTGGTTTATATTGAGCAATCTTATTTTAATATGAAAGTTCTTAGGACCTAAAGTTCTTCGGTTCTGAAATTGAGGGAGTTGCAAATTAAAAAAAATATAAATTGTTAATGAACTGTTCAAGATACTTGGAGATATGGAACTGTGATTATTTCTCACAGTCTACCTAGATTTCCGTTAAAGTTTATGTAAAAATAAACAATAAAATAGTAAAATATCTACTTAATTCGGAAAAATAAAAAAAAATATTTATCGAAAAATGATTTATATTTTTATTATATCCAGTACCGTATTACTATTTTTATCGAATAAGTAATATCTTTGATAGTTCAGAAAATCAAATTAACAACAAATATTTAACACCGTATCTCAAAAAAACGAAGAACTATAAAATATATATAAACTTTCTACATTTTTAAAATTCTTTATAAATGCGACAGACTTGATCATTAAAACTGCGACACCCTGCACTATACAATATAAAAATTAATTTTATAAAATAATTATATTATTTAATATTTAGTACAGTCAATTATTGATTGCAGCGCACAATCGTGACGACTTGAGGAATGAAGTTCCTGCCTTGTTTCTGTTGAGCTGGTTCATGGTTATGACCGCGTAACAGCTTCACTACCTTTCCAAATGTATGGACCATCGCAGTACACCTGTATTTTTCATGCGATACACATCTCCATCTAGTTTTCTCCTTATTTCTCGTATGCATCTTATAATGATAGCTGTCCAGAGATATTATTGGATGTTTTCTTCCGGCAGACACATATATTATATCTGAAATTTTTTAATGTATTTTAAAGTGTTAAACAATCCACCCCTGCTAATGTAAAAAATACGGTAAATCGAGGAGAATTATTAAAAAGCTTGTTTAAATAAAACGAATTAATAATAAAGGTGTTATTATGTATTTGAATGTACAATATTTAAATAGTTATTACTTACAGGCAATACAAAAATGTAAAAAAGGTAAAGAAACTATGTTTAACTTACGCTTATATACAGGGTGTCCCAAAATAGAAGGCCATACCATTAACCACATATTCTTTGGATAATAAATAATGTGACTTTCCTTATGCCATTTTTCATTTGGGCGTCCCTGTTTCAATATACAGGGTGTTAAATTTACATTTTAAAAAACTATTTTTGTTAATAATCCCATTGTTTTGTGAGATACACACTTGAAATTTTGCACGTACTTCTACCTTATTCCGGCATACTTATCATGTAATTTTGGTAAAAAAAGTCGAAGGGCGTATGGAGGTAACTGAGGGATGCAGTACCCTTTACCCGCTCCAATTATTTTTAAGTACGCCTATGTAGCTTTTTCTTAAAATATCAAACGTAGAGTAATTTATGTCTCTTGTAAATTTTTGTTTAAATGCTCCGTTCTGGAGAAAAACGACATGTATTGAAGGATTACAAATGTCTTAGCAGCCGATGAATGTCAGAAAAAAAATAGTGAGCTCTGAAAACAAATGTCCATCTTGTCAACATAATGACATTAAATGTTTTGATTCGGCAAATCGAGAAGTGGTAGTTATTAAGTTATTAATTTAAGACAATATGGATAATAGGGGATAGTAGTTAATTTGACTTTTGCAGATATGGCAGATATGCATTTAATGTTAAGTAAGCTCTGCACTAACGATCATTTTAAGTCTTCATCAATTATTTTTACGAAAAAGTATTACCACATTGTAAAAAAATGTTTTCGTAAAACATTTTGACAGTACAAAAAAGTAACAAAAACACTGTTTTACGTTTTGATAGTTTTGAAAAATTATAATTTAAAATAAAAAAATAAAAATATTTTTTTATTATAATTTATTATGTTTATTAGGCAATGAGAATGCAAGCCTAGCAGAGCGACGTTGGGCACAAACTTATCCCAACAGACCGCATTCTAAAAGGAAGTTTTTCTTAAATTTGGATCTTCGTCAGCCGGAAAGTTTATGGATTAAAGGTCCGGAATTTGCGGTCGACATAAAAAATTAAGCCCTGAACAAGAGGAACAAATCTTAGCACTGGTAGAAGTAGAATTGTACAAAATGGATGTTCATCGGATTTTAAACACCCAACTTCTGCACCTGAATCACATCCAACGCCTGCAAAATATTCTTCCCCAAGATTTTGCTTCTAGGATGCAATTTAGTCGTTGGTTGTTAATACAGCATGATGCAGATAGGGACTTCGTAAGAAAAATTGTGTTCACGGATGAGGCAAGTTTTACAAGAAATGGATTGACAAATATGCATAACAGCCACATATGGGCGGATTTGAATCCCCATGCAACCATTGTAGCACACCATCAATTCACATTCAGGGTTAATGTCTGGGCGGAAATAGTGGATAATTTTCTGTTGGGTCCCCTTTTCATACCAAATAATTTAAATTCAGCATCATTTTGAAATTTTCTGCAAAATCAATTCCGAGATGTTTAACATGATTTACCTAGGTGACGGTATGTTGATGTAGTTTGACGGTACTCAACCCCATTATGATAGAAACGTCCGGAAGTATTTAAATACCCATCTATTTCCCAATCATCGGATTGGTCAAGTGGCCATCACGATCTCCTGACCTTAATCCATTAGATTTTTTCCTGGGGTGCTATGAAAGATATGGTTTATGCTGTAGAAATAAACGACATTAACCATCTCAGAGAAAGAATAGTAATGGCAGCTGATGAACTTAGGCAAAAGGAAAATATATTTCAAAAGATAGGTTTTCGCTACTTAAAAGGGCACGTAGGTACATGAGGAGGGTGGGCAAGTAGAACATTTTTTAAATTAGTAGTAATTAATTAATTATTTTATTTAATGTTATTTAGTTAAAAAAAATATTATGTTGATCGTTCATTATTACTATTACTAAATGAGACTATTATTTTTTGGTTGATAAGAGAACTGTATTACAGATTTTAATGCTATATTATTTTATCAATTCATAAGTATTTCTCATTTTATAAACTTTAGAATTATCCATTTTATTTTAATTAGTAAATATTCATTCAGTAAGTATTACGATTTGCTAAGTTGCCAATGTATTGTAATAATAGGTATATTCACAAAATTTCAGTTTCACTTGAAAATGATAGACGGGCACTACAAATTGCCATTTTTCTCCAAAATGGAGCATTTAAACAAAAAATTACAAGAGAGATAAAATGATCAGAAAAAAATTCTACGTTTGATATTTCAAGAAAGAAGTACATAGGCGTACTTAGAAATAATTGGAGGGGATAAAGGGTACTGCATATCCCTCAGTTACCTCCATTCGCCCTTCGATTTTTTTCACCAAAATTACATGATAAGTATGCCACAATAAGGTAAAAGTACGTGCAAAATTTCAAGTGTGTATCTTACAAAACAATGGAATTATTAACAAAAATAGTTTTTTAAAATGTAACTTTAACACCCTGTATATTGAAACAGGGACGCCCAAATAAAAAATGGCATAAGGAAAGTCGCATTAATTTTGTCCAAAGAATATGTGGTTAATGGTATGGCCTTCTATTTTGGGACACCTTGTATAAGAAAATAATTTAAAATATAATAATATTCCTTTCATCTCAATTGAAAAATTAAACATTTAAGACTGGTTTCGCAGTTGAGTAAAAACTCTAATTGTTATTCTTACTGCAGCAGTATGGTATTTTTGTGTACTCTCTATTGACTCTCTATTTCTAAAAATTATAAGGTTTGATATATTGCCGACTTCAGAAAGAGCTCATCTACAAGATTCTGCTGGAAGAATATATTGTTACTACTTAAAAAAAATACCGACGTCGTCATATCCGGAACATCTAGAGCACCATCTCACTGTATATTACATCAAAATAAGCGGAATGAAAAATGAAAATCAACCTGTCCCAGGATTTTAAACAGAAAGATCACTTTTAAGAAATATTGAATTTTTGAATATGTTCACAGAAAATATGTGCGACACAATCATATTAAAATGATAAGAATACTAACGTTAAATTTTATCAAATTGCCTAAAAGTGAACATTTATATTTAAATTTATGTAAACAATTTTTATTTAAATTGATTCGCTAAAATCGGCTGAAAAGTGTAAACTTCCTGCTTCATTTCAGTCAGTGTTACAACGTGTAAGCTTGAATAAGAATTTTCAAAACTTTTTTGGAAGCGGGACTGTTAAATATATTATTCTGAGGCTTAAAAGTCAGAATATATACTACAGACTGTAGTCTATACCAGTCTCGTGACCCTCCGAAATTACTTTACAGCACTCAAATAAAATCGTAATATGTATTAATATCGATACATTGTATTCTTATGATGAAAGCAATCACGACTGTCGTTACTAGATACTAAAAACACGTTTAAAAATTCAACTGCTGTATTACCTACTTTATTTTAGTTCTTTATGTGGTAACTTTCGGGATACTATCTATCTACATTTGAAATAATTTTATTTTATATGCATATAAAGTACAAGTAAAACCAAACAGAAGCAATATTAACGCAATTTGTTTGTAATTTGCTAATTACTTCAATCTTAATGAAGTATAGTATGTATAGCGGAAATTTCAATACATTTCTGTCAAACTGTAACAAGCGAAAGCATTCTAATTTGTCACCTGTTAAGCTGACGAAACAGTTGTGCTCGGTACTATCGATCGTAATGTCATTTGATGCATCGCATATACTCGGTACTTACTGTGAACACTGATTTCGCTGTCATACTGAACTATTATTTTTGTAACTGTATAGCGCTTGTTTTATGTTGTGTGTGTAAACAACACTGGAGCATTTTAAGAAATGTAAGCTACATGACATGTTTCACAGCGCCTGAAAATGTAAACCAGCTCCCGAGCAGGATTATTCAAGAAACAGGAACAAATAGATGCGTCTGGCAGGCGTGTAATGCTGTCATAATTTTGTTACGGTTAGTCCGAGAAAAAAAAGGTTAAGTCAATTATGTTTAATTTAGTACCTACCACCATATGGCAAAATCAAGGTACTTATATTCCAAATACCCTGTATATAAAATGGCAAAGGAAAAAGTGAACTGAGTGTGACTTCTTCAAAATCTATCATGAATGTGTTGTCACTTTTTAAAGAGCGTACCAACTTAAATTTACAGTAAATTTAAGAAATTAGCTTTTTAATTTTTATCTGAAATTGTTATCAACATTCTAATGCTAAGAGTCATAGATAATTATTAGATAGGCCTACACTTAAAAAATTAATTAATTAATTAACTAATTTATGTATTTAAGATACATCCACCCAACGGAAACCAATTACAGGGTGGGAAAAATACAAATTATAAATTAGATACAAAAAAAAAGATGAATATAACAAACATAAATTATTACACAAAAAACTAACAACTTCTAAGCTAGTTATATGAAATCTGTTTAACATCACATTTTGCGGAAAACCTATTTCAGGATACACGCCATCAACCAAAAAACATAAATATTTAACAAATCGGCGCTGTATGCGCTCCAAACTATTTATATATGTATTATAACCAGGTGACCATACTAAAGAACAATATTGGAGCTTAGATCTAACAAATAAATTATACAGTAATAATATATATATATATATATATATATATATATGTGAAACCTTTACTATGTCTTATTACAAAACCTAGAGATTTATTAGCTGACGCGACAATAGTATCTACACGAATATTAAAATTCAGTTGCCTGTCAAAAGTAACACCGAGATCTTTGATAGTTTCAGGTCTTTCCAGTGTGCAACCATCAAGCCATCAAGTTGATACTCAAATAAAATGGGATTATGTTTCCTATAAAATGAAAATGCGTGGCACTTACTCACATTGAGGGGTAAATTATTTTTAGAGCACCAATTATTCATTTTATTTAAGTCTTCCTGTAAACTCAGACAATCCTCTGTTTTCACTATTGTTTGATAGATTTTTAAATCATCAGCTTATAATAAGATGCTCGCGCTCAGTTGAGATGTAATATCATCAATAAAAACAATAAAAAAGAGAGGACCCAGGACTGAGCCCTGTGGAACACCTGATATTATCGCAAAGTCATCAAATCTGTGGCACCTTCAACGAATTGTGCTCGGTCGTGTAAATAAGAATAAAAAAACTTATATATTGATTAGAAAGTCCAAATTCACGTAACTTCGTCAACAAAATATTATGATCAAAGCACAACCCCAACAAAGCACAGACCAAACGATCAAAGGCCTTGGTAAAGTATGTGTAGACGACGTCCACTTGTTTATTATTATCAAGCTCATTAGATATATACTGAGTAATGCCTATTAGGTTCGTTTCTGTAGATTTACCTGTAAGAAAACCATGCTGACTATCTGAAATCTGAAAGACTTTGGCAAAATTACAAATAATGCTGAATTAGATGCAGAAAAATCATAATTCTCAGTAGGATTAGTTGGAGCTATATAAGAGCTTTGAAAAAAAAAATGAAGCGAAAGCGTTTACAATATTCTGAGGATCCGTATGTTACATCATTATAGGACATTTCTAGAATCAAATTTGTATTCCTCTTTCTATTAATACATGACCAAAAAGTTTTCGATTCATTTTTTATTTTTACTTGGAGGTTAAGTAGGAAATGCCGATAAGATTCGTCAATATCATTCTTAATTTTTTGTGGTAAATCCTTAAATTGGTTAAAAACGGATACTTCCTTCTCTTGTCTAAATTTCTTTAATAGTATGGCTTTCTTTTTAAGGACGCGGACAATAGTGTTAGTGAACCAGGGTGGATATTTCGCCCTCTTGGGAATACGCTTAGGGACAAAAAGATCGAGCATTTCATACAATTTTTAGTAAAACAAATCACACACAATATTTAGAATAATAGAAATGACCAGTCTGTGTGAAGTAAGGTATCGTACAGCGATGGGTAATTAGCATGATTAAATTCAGACATCTCCATATGATTAACTGAAATCTTGCTCGAATGGGACTCAAGAGCTCGGCTTACATTACAAGGTTTATTAGAAATAATTAAATCTAAAAGGTTCCATTTACGTTACTTTCGAAATTAAATTGCATCAAGTCAAAAAATTGAATGAAGTGCTAAAGAGCTCTAACACGACCTATTTTCACATTGTGCTGATTATATTCAAGTGATTCAAAAAATTAATATTTAAAATATTAACGTCATTATGTCGAATAATAAAGGTCCATTTACACACTGTAACGGATGTGTATAAACACGCCAATTTAAAATCCAAGTAACGAATTAGAAAAATGGTTTACAGCTTATCAGAAACTGCGAAACCAGACTTAAATGCAATAAATCATTTGGAAAATGAAGCATACTACCCTTGAGAAATAATTTGTACCACACAATTATACATAAAAGTTGTTATTCATTAAAACGTAAGACTGTTACAAGCTGTGGAATGAAACCACTATGTAAATTTTTCACATTTGGTTGATGATTATGGCTGCGGTATGACTTAACTATCTTCCCAGAAGTATAAAGAATGGCATGGCATTTATGTGTGTTGCACGATATGCACCTCCACCTTGTTTTATCTTTGTTCCTGTACTGCAATTTGTACTGATTTTTGTCTAATAGTATTATGGGATATTTTCTTCCACGAGAGACATAAATCACTTCTAAAATATAGATACATATTAATACACTCAAAATACCAAACGTTAATAAATGAAAAAGTAACAAATCATCATAATATATGAAAGACAAATAAAATAAAAGTTAAGCAAAGCATAAATAACTACTACATCAAGTTAAAGCTGTAAATATTTATTAGAAAAAGTATTCACAATTTGTGTTACTTATTCGTATTTGATCGTATTACTGTTACGAGTTGTGGAACGAAATTACTCCCAGGTTCTTTTATATTTGGTTCGTGATTGTGGGTTCTAAAAACTTTCACAATTCTTCCAGAAGTGTAAAGAGCAGCGCTACATCTGCGTTTATTACACCACACGCAACTCCATCTTGTCTTTCCGAGACCTCTAGAGTGCATTTTATATTGGTAGTTATCCAGAAGAATTATTGGATACTTTCTTCCAGAACAAACGTAAATTATATCTGAAATTGCAGCATATTAGAACAATGCGAAAATAAACCGCATATGGTATATAAGCCAAAAAACATACAATATGCCGAAAAATTATTTCCAAAGGGTCTTCGTAGTTTTCTGATTTCATTGAGGAGCGATTAAACACTTTTTTTAAGTTTTTAACACTAAAATATGTTAATAAAAGTTAAGACAAAAAGCGAGATACAATTTGTATTTTTGCAAGGCCAAAGTCTTGCCGTGGAAGCTACTTCAACGTGGTTAAGAAGATCCTCAAGGTCAAGTACTTCATTGGTGTATACCTTAGTTTTCATAAGGCCCCTTAAAAAATCTAGAAGTGTAAGTTCGACCAGGACCATGGACCAGGATCACTTTGAAATACACTGTTCAAATGCTGGTGAACGAAATAACTAAAATGCCTGAGACCGTTATGTTGCCAACACTACAAATGCGACTTATATTTTTAAAGAAACTTCTTCTAGTTCTTGCAAATGGTGTAAAAAGAGATAATAATTTTCAGTGAATTGATTTGGTAACATAAAGGGGTCAAGGAGCCTGCAGTCCAACCCAAACGTTTATCGAAAAATTGTGCTGGAAATGATTACGACTAACAACACATAGATTTCGACCACCAGCTATGAATATTATGCAATGGACGAATATTGCAAATGTATCTTAAACAAATTAAGAAGAAACAGAATTAAGAAATATATCTCACCTTCACTTGGTTTATATGTGAACATACATATGAAGGAACAATCAGTTCAATTGTCGGTCATCTCACCTAGGCTAACAAGCCTGAAACCAGTCTATGTCTGGTGGTGTAGCCGACAAGGGTTCCTGGCTGTTCACATAGATATTGCAGATGTAATTCAATGCCGGTCCGGGCATGAATAGTTGTTACCTGCAGTATCATTTATAAATTAAGAATCATAATATATCTTTTTCATCAAACTTTTGTTAAGGTGTTAATAACCTTCTTTGAAGGTGTGTAATCGTCCCTTAAAAATAAACATATATAATATTAAATTAATCCTGATTAGATAAAAAATTATTCTTTATTTAATATTTGATCGCACAACAGTAACAATCTGTGGAATGAAACTGCTATCGGGAGCTTTTATATCTGGTTGATGGTTATGTGAGTGAAGAGCTTGCACCATTTTCCCGGAAGTGTATAGAATGGCACTGCATCTGAGTTTGTTACACAGAACGCATCTCCATCTTGTTTTGCCTTCCTTCCTCCTGTGCATGTTATAGAGATAATGATCGAGCAATATCTTAGGATACTTCCTTCCACGGCAAACGTATATGATATCTACAATTGTACAGGGCTATAATTACAAACACAAAGGGTTTACACAATTACATAAGTAAGTAAGTATTGCTTCATTGGATGTTGCAGAATAAGTAAGTATACAGTGTGGTCTGTTTTTCATTGCTCGTCATTAGCTTCTCGGAAACGGTAAAATATACACGGTGGCTTAAATTAGAAAAAAGTGACGCCATTTGATGGCCATTAAGATAAACCCATCAGACTGAAGATATCTGCTGTCCTTACTGAAATATTGTGAAAAAACTAAAAATGGGAATGTTAGAAAATGCCATCTAGCGTTATTATTATGGATCTTGACAGTAACAGATGGTGGGTCAATATAAACACTACTATTTTATTTGAACAACGACTCATAAAATAAAAAAATACAATAATTTAAATAAAAAATCTTTCGACTAAAATCGATTTCTGGTTTCTGTACCAAATTTCAGCTCTTTTTGTTGAGACATAATGACGCTAGATAACATTTTCAGTTTTTTTACAATACTTCAGCAATGACAGCAGATATCTTGGATCTGCATATTTCATGGTTTCGGAATGCTAATAGAAAGGACCACCCTGCATAAAAAATCTAACTCTTCAAAATATAGAAAGTTAGTGAATTAAAGAAGTTAGGAAAAGATATGTTAAAGGACAAAGAAACATACGTTTAACATTTCCAGTTTTTATTAGAAAATAGAACTTAAATAGCATAGCAAAATTAACGGTACAACTGAATATGCTTTCCCAAAAATATTTCATACATTAGAAATTAAATGTAAAAGAACATTATCAGTTAATTGAGAATGTACTACGTCAAATAGAAAAATATATTAATGGTTTGAAAAAGTCAATAATAAGAAACATATTTTGAAACTTAAAATAATTTGTCACAAATTATATGTGTAATTCCATACATCAAGAATTAAACGTAAAAGAGCATTGTCAATGAATTAATTCAGAATGTAGTACATAAAATAAAAAAAAAACCTGTTAATGGTTTGAAACAGTCAATAACAAGAAACATATTTTTTAATTTTAACATCATTTTTAGCGCAAACCACTACATCAACAAACGAAAATTATGATTCCTAAATAATTAATATAACAACAAACAGACCATCAAGTTGATTTTAGTTATTTTTGTACAAAATTATTTTTTTTCTTTCTCTTGTCTTACAATCCTAACAGTTTGAGGAATAAGCTTTTGATAGTCCAAAGTCTTCAATGTTGGCTCGTGATTGTGCTTGGAAATTACATTGACGACGTTCCCGTAAGTGTATATAGTCGAGTTGCATTTACTGTGCTTGTAATTGGCACAAGTCCATCTAGTTTTGTCTTTCCTTTTGACGTGTATCTTGTATTCATAGCCATCCAGTATAATCTTTGGGTATTTGTATCCTCGACCAACGTAGATAATACCTGAAATTTGATAAAATTAGAAAACTTGCATTACCTTAAATTGTAGATATATAAAAATTTAGATATAATGCTACATACCTTGATAAAATACCTGCAGTAGTTAAAAGTTTATATTACTAAATTTAGGAACAAGTATTTTTATTAAAATAATATACACACGTCAAAAGTCTTAGCCCCCCCTCATTTTTGTTAAAGCAAACTTTTTTTCACAAAAACGAAATACATTTATAAAATTATATTGTTTTCTGAATCTTTTTTTTTGTGAAATGAATATGTTCGATAAACTGAGTACTTAGATAATTAAAAACCAGCAAATGTGTGACATTTTTGACAAAATTTATTAAATAAAAAAGAAGTAACAAGGCAAGTTCTACTTGACGAATAGTCGGTATGACCTCCACCACGTTCCAATAGCATATTGACACGTCTGTGCATTGAGATAATCAAGCGGTTAACGATCTCTTGCGGAATATTGTTCCATTCCACTTCTGCCGCCACAACTAACTCATCTGCAGTATAAGATAGAGGAATAAGATTATGTATGGCTCTAGCAACGAAATCCCACATGTTTTGAATAGGATTCATGTCAGGACAGTTGGCTGGCCAATCTAATCTATTGATAAGTCCTGCTTCGAGTGTCTCTTGAACTCTTCTTGCGCGATGTGGTCGAGCATTGTCGTCCATAAACACAAAATTTTCACCTAATTCATAACATAGGGGGTAGATATGGGCATAATAACTTGTTCGACGTAAATTTGACTAGTCATATTCCGTGGTATGCGAATTAATGGGGTGCTGCGGTTGAACATTATTCCACCCCAAAACATTACGGTACCAACTTCACGGGAAAAATGAAGTCGCTGTTGACGACCTGGTTCTCTCCAGACTCTTTGTCGATTGTCATCAGTAACAAGCCCAATTCTGGTTTCGTCTGTAAATATGTTGCCTTGGAAGTAGAGTGGGGACCCGTAATGGTCTTCTAGCACGTAAATTTGCGTTGTGGGGTTGTCTTCGAATAGTAGGTGTCGATATAACACGGCGTACGTACCTTACGACTATATAAAATTATTCAAAATGTTCAGTAAACTGAATATTCCGTCACTCGACATATGAGATTTGGTCCATTTCTTATCTGGTTAGCTGCATCTTGAATTTTTCTAACTAACTACTAACGGGTAGTGATTTCAACATGGTAGATAAGCTGCTTCATATGTCCTCATAAATAAAAGTCCAAAGGATTTAGATCAGGGGAACGCGGTGATCATGCTATTGAACCTTGTTGACCTATCCATTTATTCGCAAAATGATCATGAAAAACTGTTTGAATTTAACCCAGCTTATAGAACACTCTGTATTGCGACAGCAAGAAAAAGCGAGCGAAGATGCCAACACTATTTATTGTTCAGAGAAACTGCAACATCTTCTACCTATAAATAAAACCAAAAAAACTAGTAAATGCTGAATAAAGAGACAATTTTATAGAAGATATCTAATTTTTTATTATATAGTAACTAATATAACAAAAATAATACTAAAATTAACTTGAAAAGTAAATTTATGTTCTAAAACTTAATATCCTATTGGTTTGAGTTTTAAAAGTCAAAATACTTCCTATGTATCATTCTTGTAAACTTATTTATTGGTGATGTTTCAAGGAAATGGTAGCCACGGGAAGCCATGGACAATAATCAGATAAGTAATCTTCTTAACTAAACCTAACAATTATGAAATTCTTGAGTTTTGATTCTTGATATATTTTGCCAGTTTTTAACAAAACTTACATATATGATTATATTGGTTATATATCAGATTTAACTCTTCATGACTTCCTAAGATATTCAAAACCTGTTACTAATAGTAACTTCTTTTCGAAAAATTAGCAATAAAGAAGTTTATAAGAGAAGAAACAAGTGAAACAATGAAGACCTACAGAATATGTTTAATTTTCGTCTTTGTGCTGGCCAATAACGAAACAGAATTTTGGTATATTCAGTCAGTTTTTACTATTAATATTAATATTCGCCATACAGTGTCTCAGGTATCACTGGAACCATTAGAAGGGGTGATTGTACAGTCGAAATAAATGAGATTTATCCAAATATATCTATATCAAAAAGTTTGCCGTTTCAGAGATACAGGGTGTCAAAGATTTCGAAATTTTAATTATATTTTTTATTTACTTGGAAATCTTTCGTGATAAAACAGCAATAATAGTTCTAGGTTGTAATGAGATATCTTTAGTCTAATTAGTCAGTATGTTTAAATATTCCTATTATCACCAGTGGCGTAGAAACTTTATTTAAAATGAAAATGGTACGCCACTGTTTTAATTATAAAGAAACGTAAGATACTTTAAATTTTGATTATTTTGAACAAATGATAATTCATTATTATTTTCTTTTAATGCGTTGTATTTAGATAATCGTTCGTTAAAAATATCTGCATTTCGTAGTTTGTGTGTGGGTATTATGCATATAACATATGGTTTCCGAAATTAATGTATCATAGGGAAGGAGTGAAATCCTAACGACAAAATAATGCGATATAGCTAAATTTAAAAAGATACTGGGTGTCAAAATAAAAAATTTATTTTCGATATTTGTAAATAATTTTTTTTTAAAATCCAAATATTAACATATTACATTTTAGAGATCGGGGGTTTTTGGGGGCGAGAAATTAAAATTTGTTTCTAGTTTTGACGCTTTCTTTTTTGACTTATAGCACATCATGCTTCTTTTAATTGGCAGAATTTTTTGCGGCTTAGCGTATACATCCGACTATTAAAGCAATCGATTGTTCGACCTTCTTTATGCGAAACATATACCTTGTTGAAATCGTTAGGAATAATTGTTTTCGAAATAATCCTATTTGCGGCCTTACAGCAAATACCACTTCAAAATGGTAAATTATGGCGATGTGCAAAATTTTAAAAGTAAATTTTCAAGTTTCCTTCAGCTTTTTATACAAATATGCACAGACAATGAAATACAGAGATATTTTAAATCAACAATTACTTGAATACAATGCATTTTTAAGAAAATTACAAAGAATAATTATTTGTTCAAAATAATTTAAACTTTGACACCCTGTATCTCAGAAACGGTGAACTTTTAGATATGGTATATTTGGGTTAATCTAAAAGAATAATTATTTGTTTAAAATAATTTAAACTTTGACACCCTGTATCTCAGAAACGGTGAACATTTAGATATATGGTATATTTGGGTTAATCTCATTTATTTCGACTGTACAATCACCCCTTCCAACTATTTTAGTAATACCTGAGACCTGTATACCAAATAATTAATTCCAAAAATAATATTACTACCAACTACAAAATTCGAATAGTCAATCAAATCTCCAGTTCGTATCGGTCCTAATGATTCTAACTCTCTGTGGAATAAGGGGACAATCCTCCTTCACTTCTTTAGGCAGATGGTTGTGTTCGTGCTTCATTGTCACTTCATTACCAGAAGTGTACAAAACTGCGCTACATTTCGTCTTATTTTGATTCGTACACCGCCATCTTGTTCTATGAGCGTCTTTAATGTGTAAATTGAATTCAAATTTGTCCAGAATTAGTCTAGGGTGTTTCCTACCTCGGCTTATATAAATTATGCCTAAAAAATAAACTCATTACTACTCTAAGAATCAGAATGTTGACTAAAATATATCTGACCAACTAAAACGTCCGACATGAGACCGGTAGATTTTCTCAGTAGTTGAGCTTGGGGCAAATATTGTTACACAAATAATATCAACTTTTCAAATATAATTAAAAGTATTTTTAATGGAAAATATTAGCTATAGAGTAAAGTATTTTAATTATTATTAAAATTATTGAAAAAACTGCCATTTTTACCAATAAAGTTCAGATGTTTTCATAATTTATTCCTAATTAATAAACATACATCTATTGTAAAAAAATAGTGGCGTACGTTTTCCTGTTAAAATATAAAATTTTTACTATCACTCATGCCTGTGATAAAATTCTATTGATATTTAAATAAATATCTTAACTTGACGTCTATTTCAGAAGGGACGGACATTATGAACTTAAAGGTATATCCAAAAGCTCCTGAATCCTTTTACTTGTAGCTAAGTATTTTACTTGTAACTAAACAAAATGAAAAAAATGGATCGATGTAAAATCAGATTTATAACAGAAATGGCTTTGACTGCATAATTGTAACAAAAAACTGTACCATCTAACCAGAATATATATATAATAGGAGTAGATTAAGAAATAAAATTTGTTACACGATTTTTTTATTGATTTACATTAGATTAATATATTTTGTTTTCAATAAATACGTTATTCTCTCCTGTAGTTTAAATGAAATAATCCTTATATTAACGACATCTTACAACATTAACATATTTGGGTATCCAATCAGAAGAAGTCTGGCTCTTCTCGATAGGCGGATGGTTATGACCTCTTCTCACAGTGACGGTATTCCCAGAAGTGTACAGGACTGCAGTACACTTGGTTTTAGATTCGTACGTACACCTCCACCTAGTCCTGTCTGGTTCCTTTTTATGTACATGGTAGACAAAATTATCTATTATTATCTTCGGATGCTTTCGACCAGGCAAAACGTAGATTAGATCTGAAAATGGTATGTTATTCTATGGTTGTTAACTCAAGAAGTAATGCCTAGTAATACGTTTTTAAACACGTTCAAACAGGCATAGATTTAGTACTTACACATAGCATAAGGAAGCAGTAATATACTCGTAATATTCTAAAATTAAAAAAAAGAAAAAAATATTCAATACAAAAATCAAAGACCGTACAAAAATTATGGTGAGTTCTACTAAAAGCAAAGTTAAATAATAAGTACCTCGTCAAATATAAACAGGCTCAAATCAAAAAAGTTATGTTACGGAAAGCTTTAAAAAATATATTATTCAATTCCCTATGTCTCAAAAACTAAGTACCTATTTCAAGAAAAATTATTATAGGCCACAAAATTATCTTCTTTTGATGTACCATCGATTCTGAAATTTTCTGCTTCTGTTTCAAATCTGTATATTTGATCAAAAGCAACAAAAAAACTATGAAAACATGTTTAGAACTAATAGTTTTTCTATATCTTTTGACATCAGCCAATATTACCAAACCTAAATATTTTAAACTCAACAAGGATACCTATAACTTGACAAAGGAATCATCTAAATCAAAGAAGAAATGAACAGAAAAAAATTAAAATATTTACATAAAATTTGTAAATCAGGGGCGAGAAATTCAAATTTGCTTATAATTTTGATGTCACTAGTAGAGGGCGCCACTTATGGCACATCATGTTTCTTTTAAATGGCAAAACTTTTTTTGCTGTTTAGTGCATCCATCTGACTATTGAGACAATGGATTCTTCTACCTGTTATATCTGTAAAAGATATCTTGTTGAAGTCGTTATCAGTAACAGTTTTCGAAATAATCCTATTTGAAATATTCAGTGCACCGATTGAAAAATGCTATCGTTTCAGGTAAAGTGCCCTTTCTACTGAAAATACAGCAAAATGTTACTTAAAAAAGTTATTTAGAACGGTTAATTATGGAGACGTGCAAAATTTCAAAACGATCGGCCTGCTTTGATAAAATCTTTGTGCTTTGTTGAAAAATGGTCTCATCAAACCCCGCGGATCTACTTGAAATTTTGCACATCTCCATAATTTGCCATTCTGAACAACTTTTTTCAATAATATGTTGCTGTATTTTCAGTAGAAAAGGCACTTTACCTGAAACCAAAACAGATTATTTCAAAAATGGTTACTCCTACCGACTTCAGCAAGGTATACTTTTTTCAAATAAAACAGGTAGGAGATTCGATTGTTTCCATAGTCAGTCAGTTCTGCCATTTAAAAGAAACATGGTGTGTCACAAGTGGCGCCCTCTATTAATGACGTCAAAATTAGAAACAAATTTGAATTTCTCGTCCGCAAAAATCCCTTACAAATTATATGTAAATATTTGGATTTCTTAAGAAGTTATTTACAAATATCGAAAACAAAAGTTTAACTTTGACAACCTGTATCTTTTTTATTTTGTGACTTGGGATACAGGTATGTTAAGTTAAATCGATTTATTTTCACCTAAGGAATCTGTGGTATCATTTTTGCTACTTCATTTAAAAACACCCTGTATATGTTTAAAATGGATAACACTAAACGAGTTTATAATTTAGTGTTATCCATTATTGATGCAGTTATACGGGGACCTTGGAACTTATTTTCTTGATAACAATACTTGCATATTTATTTATGAAAATTAAAATACTAGAATATTAAAAGTTGACTGCAATAGTGTTTAATTTTTATTGTAACAAAATTTATAAAGCAATATTATAATATTCTGAACTATAAACTTCGTAGAAAAATATTGATGTATTCGATTTCAAATATACCTAGATACAACAATTATTATTAATTTATTATTTATAAACTCAGGTAGCACAACTTGAGATTGTCAATAAAATATCAGAACATTAGCAACAATTCTACAAATAATCTAGATTCTAAATAAACGTAACAAAATAAATTATAAATAATTCTTTATAAATAGTTATGGACATCTCTGCACGTTAACATATCTAGGATACCCTTTTTTCTGACTAGTAGCAATGGGGGGATGGTTATGGCTTTTTCTCATTATGACAGTGTTTCCGAAGGTATACAAAACTGATGTGCACTTTGTTTTATTTTCATTCATACACCTCCACCTAGTCTTATTTAGCTTCTTTTTGTGGACATTGTACACGAAATTGTCCACCATTATTCGAGGATGCTTTCGACCAGGCAAAACGTAGATGATATCTGAAAATTATTCATTATACTTTGACATATACCTTTGAGTTCTAACAGTAAATGGAGTAAAATAAACTAACAGATAACACTAAATTGTTCGATAAACTGAGTACTTAGAAAAATTAAAAACCAGCAAATGCGTGACATTTTTGGCAAAATTTATTAAAACAAAAAGAAGTAACAGCAAGCAAGTCGGTATGACCTCCACCACGTTCCAATAGAATATTGACACGTCTGTGCATTGAGATAATCAAGCGGTTAACGATCTCTTACGGAATATTGTTCCATTCCTCTTCTGCCGCCACGACTAATTCATCTGCAGTCTGAGGTGGAGGAATATGATTATGAATGGCTCTAGCAATAAAATCCCACCTGCTTTCAATAGGATTTATGTCAGGAGAGCTGGATGACCAATCTATTCTATTGATATATCTTGCCTCGAGTGTCTCTTGACATCATCTTGCGCGATGTGGTCGAGCGTTTTCATCCAAAAACACAACATTTTTACCTAATTCACTACGTAGGGGATAGATAATGGACGTAATAACTTGTTCGATGTAAATTTGACTGGTCATATTCTGTGTTGTCGATTGTCATCAGTAACCAGCCCAATTCTGGTTTCGTCTGTAAATAAGACCCAAGGCCACTGGCGTAAAAGCCAACCCTTAAGCTCTCGTACCCACTGGAGACGGGCAGCACGATGCCTTGGAAGTAGAGTGAGGACCCGTAATGGTCTTCTAGCACGTAAATTTGCGTTATGGAGTCGTCTTCGAATAGTAGGTGTCGATATAACACGGCGTACCTTGAAAGTGGGCCCTGAGAGCTGAAGCTAAAGGACGTCCACTACGTGGTCTATTTTCTACTGTATCAAATTCTTCATATTTGTGTACTATTCGTACAACAGATGATCTAGGAATGCCCAATATATGATATCTGATGAGAATGTCCTGCATCATGTAAAGCAGTCATTCTTGCTCGGGTAAACGTATAAATTTCACGTCCTGGCGTTATAATGTACAAAAATTCAATGGAGCAGTTGGCTGAATACACGGCCAAACTGACCAGATTTGTAAAAACATTGGTAATAAAGTAAAAGTTCATGGTCCGCAATTTTTTATTGTCATTTTTGTCCGTAAGTACATGTACAATCGTTTGCAATAATAATAACACTCAACTCTAAATTGAATTTTGCGATATCTTTTGAACTGCTGACGTATTTGTAATGAAATCTACTACGAACTTGTACATTAGTTCTTAGTTGTTTCACTCTCCAATAGAGATTTAATGAAATTTCTGCTGAGGAAGTTAAAAAACTGTTTTGAGGGAGTGTCATTATTATTGCAAAAACAGGTACCTTTTTACCACATTAAGAAAAACCACTAGGTTTAATTTAATCATTTCATATACAGGCGGTTCAAGACTTTTGACGTTGGGTTTACATTGGTGTGCTTAATAAAAGTCTCTTTTGCTTGAAATACCGGTAGAATTAAATAGTGGTAGTCCAAAATATCCAAGGGCGCCATAGGGAATTTTAGTGATCTCCTCCTCCTCTAGTGACCTCTATATTCACCACTGGTTAATGTACAGGGTGGACCAGTAATAATGGGTTATAGAGCAGGGATGAAATTATTGGGACAAAATATGACGATATTAGAAGGTGACAAACCTATTGTCACCAAATTTGGTAGATAAACATATTTCAGAAAATGAATCATAATTTATGTATTAAATCAGATTCGGCTATAGAGGGCGCTACAATAGCAATGTCCAATGATGAATTTCTCTCTTACTTTTTGTTGAGAAGACGTTCTGATTTGGTTCATTACAAAATCTTATATGGGCATCATTTCTACGTAAAAGAGGCACACTTGGTAGAACTTGATAATTACTACTTTTTCGATAAAGCTGCCAAAAAAATATTTCCTCGCTATTGTGATACGACAAATTAATTATATTATAAATGTTTAGAGTAATTTTAGGAAAAAAATTCAAATTTGAATGACATGTTCTGATATTTCTTGAACAGCTAGCCTAATTCGATCTTCCAACGACTGAAGTTTGGTCTCATAGACACCGGATTTTAAATGACACCAGGGAAAATAATCTAAAGGACATACATATGGTGATCATGGTGGTCATTTAATATATCCTTTTCGACTTGTTCGTCGCTGTGGAAATATGTTATTTAGGTACTGACGTACTTCACTGCATAATGAGGCAGAGCTCCATTCGTTGAAACCAAATGTCTTGTGAGAATAGTTTTGGATTTGTTTAATTTTGAAATAAACGAAAAAATGCTGGAACAATTTGCTCGCGCAAACGTTGTAAATACTAACTTTGTTCAAACAATACCAGAATCAGTTTCCAATTGTCAAATGCATGCGCATTTCAACTAATATACTGCATTTTCCGCCTTATGCAGGCATTAAAAATACAATGCACGCGCGTCAAACGATTGGAAACAGTTCCAACTGTTCTGCGGACACGGCTAATAACGATTATAATTTAAATGTGATAAAAATCTGTGGAAATTTCCACATTTATCTTTACGCAATAAAACTAATAAATTTCAGGAACAATGTGTTAATACAATGTATGTATTACTTTAGAATTAATTACTTTTACTCAATTTGTTATAAAATTTTAAAGATTTTTTCATGTAGTTCTTGTTACATATGCGCAAAGGCAATCTAACCTAATGCGTTTTATTTGTGTTAAGGTGTGGTAGAAATATTTAGATACGGTTCATTTATAAAGACTTTATAGAATATTCGAAAAAGAGTTATATTTTGTAATTTGCATTATAAAATTTAAATTACTCATAAAATTAAATATATTTTACGATTCCAGTCTAAAAATTATTGTGTATAAAGCAATACTAAGTATAGTGTCGGAATGAAATTTAGCATAATAGTTTTAAAATAACATAATATAATATAGATCTGTATCCATGTTTATTTATATCACATTACAGTGTACTTTAATTTTTTTATTTCATTTAAAAAATTATGATTTAAATTTATATTATAACTTTACGCTGGTCATAAATTGTCAACGTAAAATCATGTAAAACTACAGACATATTTTGATCAGTGCACATCTTTATCAAAAATAAGATCTAACTGTAGCTTTGGCCTATCGATATGAATAAAAATAAACCAGGAGGAATAAAGATAAATATTTTATTTTTTCCAAAAATATTTAAATACATGTACAGCAAAAACTCACTTCCGGATTCACTTCTGACAAGTTCCTACACCATCAGTTATATTGCAATGAAGGCCTTTTTTACATTCATAAGTGAAAGGTGGGCCACCAATAAAAATAGGAGTACAGCGTTCTCCTTCACCTAAAATTAAAAGAACCAAAGTCATATTTTAATTATTTCGTAATTCTTATTATTTATAGAATTACAGTATCTTGACTCTCTTCTACCTGCTTCCAAATTGTTTGTAACATGGAGGTACTTACCCAATTCAGTAAAACAAAGGTCACAACAGTTGCAATAAGCTTTCGGTTTCAGAACTTGGTCTGCAGTACACACTGCTGGCTTGCAATTGATGAGACAGCATGGCTGGCAGGGGATGCGCGATTCTACAAGACACAATTTGAAATATAAAATAATGGCAGACGTGACAATCCCAACAACTCCCATGTTTCTAATACGCTAGCTACTCTTCTAACTCGGGAAAATTTTAATATACGTGTATACTGGTATGTTATCTATAATGAACATATTTCAAAATGCCATACATTATGATAATACATAATAGTTATTTATATATTAAGGGTGTTAAGTGGCCGTTTAAGCTGTACGTAAAATGGGTAGAGTAAGTCATGCTTTAACGTTCGACAAATTGTGGATTGTGATATCCCAAATTGTCCAAGTGCTTATGTCAGACTGCACCTCGCTGACATTTAAAACTGTTCCTCTAGATTGACAATTTGTCCAGCTTTAATGGCTGCCTCGTTGAACCACACAAAAGGCTTCACGTCTCGGATGACATCTTTGGGAAAACCTTTGGACATAAATATGGGCTGCAGATACTGAATTTTGGTATGATTCTCCGTATGAAGGGCGATCGTTGGCCAGTGTTGAGAGCAGTTATTTCCACGACCTATCCATTGATTTGGAAACTGTTGGTTGAATAATTTCTGAACAACCATACTGAAATGCGGAGGCGCACCGTCGTGCGTAAACCACATTTCACGACGTAATTATAAAGGCAAATCTTCCAGTAGTTCAGGAAGAGTATTTTATAAGATATTCAAATAAGTGGTGCCGTTTAAGCAGTATGATAAAATAACTGAACCAACCAAATATCGTCCAAAAATACCTGTCCACATTAAAAAATTACAAAAAATCATCCTTGACTCGTGGTAATAGTTCCTGAACTTTTTGAAAATGATATGGATGCAGCAAATTACGTCGTATAATTTGATGGACCGTGGACTGTGGTATGTTAAATTGCCGAGATATTCTTTTGGTACTGGTTTGGGGATCATTTTCAATACTGTCTAAAACGTGCTCCTCATTTCGTGCATTCACTGCATATTCGCGACATCCAACATTTCTTCAGCGGCAAAGAAAACCCGAGCTCCTCGTTGAACATTGGCAAATGTTTGAAGATTTAGAATAATACGATTAGGGGAAAACCCCCAATACTAACAGCATTTCAACTCGCGCATTAAATGTAAATTTTTCAGCCATTTTTATCAATAAATATCACGACAAACAAGAACAAGATGTACTAGAAATTGTTTAATTTAATTTGTTAAACGGATAAATACGTTTATGTAACATCGGATTTGACAACAATAACATCCTAGCAATAGAACAGTTAAAGAGCAGTAATAGTTATTTACTATTCAATGGTAATAGCATAGCCTACCCGCAATTATAAAACCACATATATTTGTTCGATTTAATCGGTTTTGACCCCTATCACAAAAAAGCAATTTTCTCAAAAACGGACGGTTTCTCGAAAAATTCACAAGAATAAAAAAAGTGTAAAATTAAATTTTCTATTAAACTGGTAGATCTAAATTGTAAATTAAGTTAGGGTTGAAAACATTTATAAAATTATAAGGGTCAGATGCCGGTCACTTCAAGTAAACATCTAAAGACGTCAATAAAATAAATATACTTACACAGTTTGGTTGTTCTGTATTAAGGCATTGCTGAAATATCGAGTCTCTTAGATTTTTTAAGACATTTTCTGAATCCAATATCTCCGCAACCGTAGGTATGAGAAAAAAAATTCATATGAAAAATCTACTTGTTTTGTGTCCTCTACACACACCTGTTCTATGTCCATTGAGTTGAATAGATATTTATAGAGTTTTTCATTAAAGCAGGTTAGTAAATTTAGATAGATCAATTTCTTTAGATAATTATTGAACAGAGCTTTGTCTGTGGAATTGTTCATTAGCATACCTAGATATTTGGTATCAGAGAACATACATATGACTTCATTGATAGGAGTTGTAGTAGATTTGATGTATATTAGCTTAAAATACCTTTCTAATACAGTAAAATAATAAAAAATATCTAAATATGTATCCTGACAAATTTGAAATTTTACTTGTACCAATGTTTAAAAATAGTATAGTATGATCTTGAATGAAGAAAAGTGCATGAGCGATCACAAGTCTCACGTCATAACCTTCAGATGACAGTAGCGTCAGTTTTGAATTATTGTCTGGTATTGTTGGAAACAATTTGATCAGACCGTATCATCTATATGGCCACACTTACTTAAATTTTATGCAAAATTTTTTTAGCACTATAAGACTAGGCCGAAACATCACATTTTCATATAGAAGTTCCTATGGTACATTTTCATGTCTCAAAGTTTTATTAACAACCTGTACATTAAACACTACAAAAGATAATAATTCTAAAGCAGCTAATAAGTATATATTTAATCAGTTTAGGGTTTTAATTTCATAATATAAATTGCATTTGTGGGAAACACCTTTTATCGAATGAAAAATCTAAATATGGGGAAACCCAATTACCGGTATTTTAAAATTCCAATTTGAGTGAACTTAATGTTAATTAACATTATTATCATAGTGTTTAAATTTATAAGTATTTTAATTGTGATGTTCATAACGCATATCTGAATATAATTATATACTTACAAGCTTCTTCCTTAAGGTCGTCGTAAACTGATCAAATTTGTGGTGATTTTTAGGTACAGAAATCTCGAAAAATAAAACACGTAAAACAAAAACTAAACAAAACTATGTAAGTCTAACAGTTGAATTTAAAAAATACGTATTATGAAAGATTTCTATACCTAAAAATTTGTTGGTTAAACAGCTTTGTCGTTCTATATTCATTTTACTTCGGTACCTTTGAATATTCGCAGGTGGCATGAGGTAGCATCCCTGTTATTTGCTACGCTCTATATTATTCAGTTTTTAAATATCATAAATATCTAAAATTATTCGTATTCATAGAAAACATTTTTAAGAATACGATGTCCTTAATGAAACAATACAGTTTTTATATAAAATTTTATTTCATTAGGCATATTATAAGATTAATTACACTTTTAAGAACATGGGAATAAAATATCAAATAAATGAAGTATGACGCTACACAACAAGAAGGAACTTGACTGAAAAAATATTGAACTCATTCCTGACAAGTTCTTGTGATACCAGACGGCTTGCACTGAAGGCCATCTGCGCATTCGTAAGGATAAAGTGGACCACCAACCCCAAAGTTTGCACAACGGTAACCTTCACCTAAAATTAAATAGCTATGTCGTAAACGTATACTTCGTCAATTCGACTACTAGTTACGTCAAATGTGTGGAATCATTACCATTTAGATACTAGGTCTAACATCTCTTATCTAATTTTATATGCAGAATTAATTATGTGATTTCAAATAATTTTGTTCCGTTTCATTTTGGTAATGGTTAAATCAAATTGCAAATTTGAAGTGAAAAGGAATAATGACTTTTCTGTGTACTGTTAAACTAATGCATTTGAAGGACTTACCTTACCTTAAACATACTCTGAAATTCTAACAAAAGAATTTATAAAAAACGACTGTTGTTTTCCAAACAAACGAGGTCTTGATCGATTTGGTGACAACACATCATCAAGAAGTTTTGCTATTTACATTACTATATTATTCATGGTAAATGTATTCTGGAAATGATTTTATATAGAATGTTATTTCAAACAATACACAGTTATGCAGGCTATCCGAAAATTACAAAAAAATTAGGATCACAAAGTCCTATAAACATTTTTCGAAAACTCAATATTAACGGAGGTACAGGGTGTTAAAGTTAAAATTTTAGTTTCGATATTTGTAAGTTACTTCTTAAGAAATCCAAATATTTACATAAAATTTGTAAATCGGAGGTTTTTGCGGACGAGAAATTCAAATGTTTCTAATTTTGACGTCACTAGTAGAGGGCGCCACTTGTGGCACATTATGTTTCTTTTAAATGACAGAACTTTTTTGCATCTTAATGTCCATCTGACTATCGAAACAATCGATTCTCCTACCTGTTTTATTTGAAAAAGGTATACCTTGCTGAAGTCGGTAGGCGTAACCATTTTTGAAATAATCCTATTTGAAATGCTTAGTGCACCGAGTAAAAACTGTTTTCGTTTCAGGTAAAGTGCCTTTTCTGTTGAAAATACAGCAAAATATTACTTGAAAAAGTTGGAGACGTGCAAAATTCAAGATCGGCGAGGTTTGATAAAACCATTTTTCAACAAAGCACACAGATTTTATCAAAGCAGACCGATTTTTTTTAAATTTTGCACATCTCCATAATTTACCGTTCTGAAAAACTTTTTCAAGTAACATTTTGCTGTATCTTCAGCAGAAAATGCACTTTAACTGAAACCAAAACAGTTTTTACTCGGCGCACTCAATTATTTCGAAAACTGTTACTCCTAACGACTTCAATAAGGTATACCTTATTCAGATATAACAGGTAGGAGAATAGATTGTTTCCATAGTCAGATGGATACATTAAGTTGCAAAAAAAATTCTGTCATTTGAAAGAAACATGATGTGCCATAAGTGGCAAGTGACGTCAAAATTAAAAACATATTTGAATTTCTCGTTCGCAAAAACCCCCGATTTACAAATTTTATGTAAACATTTGGATTTCTTAAGAAGTTATTTACAAATATCGAAAATAAAATTTTATAAGCAGTGGAAATGAAGTATTTAAGAAGGGACGCGAGGATAACTAAAACTGGATAGTTAGAATCGAGTTAGTAAGAAAGGAATTTAAAATCGAATCAATACAGCTCGTAGAGAAAAGACAACTGAGCTGGCGGAAACATTTAAACAGAATGAGCACTAAACAAACAGACGAGGATAATTTGAGAGACAAGAGTAATGGCCAAAAAGAAGGGAGGGCTACCAAGGGAGACCTGGGATCAAATTGGGATAATCTTGAAGAAGGACAAAATATGGAAGGAGGCAAAGAATCTTACGTAAAATAGGAAAGAATTGAGTGCATTCATACATGGACGAAAGAAAACACCCTCACATCGAACGGTATAACGAGAGTTTTTGATTATATATGTCCACGCTTTGGTTTAGTTGCTCAAATTTATTGACAAGTTATAGTGTTCTAAACATGTAGTGTTACTATCGATTTTTGGATTCAAATTTTATTTTACTTAAGAAAGACATCAACCAGGTACAATTTATTGCAATAATAATGACAGTATGTAGCGAATTTGGCGATTTGTTTCCAACTGTTGACGTATTCCTGATGAAATTTACATTCAACATTAATTATTACTTGTTCCACTCACCAATAGAGGTCTGATAAAATTTCTACTCAGAATTTCCAGGGGTTAAAAACTGTTTTGAGGGAGTGCCAATATTGATGTAATAATATTGTTACAAAGCCATTGTTGCAATATATTGCTACAATGGCTCAGTTTTCGATTGACAATTTTGTTTAAATATAGACATCCTTTCCGACATTTTCTAAATAGAATTATCGATAAGTTAACTAAATGCTGTACAATTTTCTTTGATCGTAATTGAATCTTCTGTATGTATATTAGCGACGAAACAATACAATTCGTTGTATTGTTTTGCCAAGTGAAATGACGTAATGCGCGAAAATTGGTAACCTTGATGATCTAAATGATAATGATATGATAGAGTGAATGTACGAAATCATTTATTATATGTAGCTGTAATGTAAATTTGGTTATTATGTGCTTTTTTAAGAAAAAAAGATAAATATAAAAGTAGTAGTTATTATTCTAAATATTTCAACAAACATCAAGAAATTTAGCAAAGCAAATATAGAACTGATGCATTAATCATTACTTTATTTGTAAACTTAAACAATAATAATCCTCACTGCATACTTACCTACTACTGTAAAACAAACATCACAACAATTGCAAAAAGCTTTCTCCCTTAGAACTTGACCTTCGGAGCACAGAGCTGGCTGGCATGTTATTTGACTGCACGGAGGACATACTATCGATTCCACCAAACTACATCCAAAGTAGAAAATTATGGCAAATATAACAATGCTACGTGACTTCATTATGGTTAATTACTTACTGACACCAAGTACCTGCTGATTTTAACTTAATGGGTGTAAGCATTATAAAATCTTGATTTAATACAAGGTGAACGAGTAAAATTAAGGAAACTAAAGCTTCAATCATTAAATTGGAAGTTTCAGAGAATTTGTATGCGTTACGAACTATCGGAAGGATTTATTCTTCTGACAGAAGCAAATTCAGTACGTTTTATAGGTCCATTACACCGGCAAAAAAAAAAAAGGATTTTTTTTTCTGACCTTGATCAAGTGTATCTTATGTATTTCGATGTGCTGAATTCGAATCTGGAGCCTATTGAGCTGCACAGATTTTGCAAAACTCGTAAGAAGTTGCTGTGTTGAAAGACGAAATAAGTGACTTTTATTACTCTGTTCAGATGAAAGTACAGACCATCTTTTGTTTTTGAATATCCATAGAAACGATTTATTAAAAGCGATTTTCACCATATCTATTTCGAAGAACAATTCACGGTACCGAAATTTCGTCCAAAAATAAGCTATGATTACTTTAAAATTTCTGGAATATCTTACAGGGGTTTTTCTTTAGTTTTATTGGGTTTTTGTCATACTTCTGAAAAAATTAAGATTAATTCCAAAATTTGCGAACACGCTTGGAAAAACGGTCATTTGATTCAATAGGGTTCGGCAAAAATTTTAGATAAGGAAGATTACGCAACAAAAAGAAAATTAAAAGAGACCGCCATTATTTTGATGAACGGAGATAAGTGTGTGTCAAACTGTTCAGTAAACACTGATCATTGTTGGCTACAGTTGTATCAAGAAGTAAGTAACAATAAAATAAAAATCATTTAACATCTCTTTGGAAGCAGATAAACAAATTTTAAACTGTCATACTTGACATACGTTTAATACTCTTACGACTATTTTGAGGACGAAAACAGAGAGTTTTTCGAAACGTCAATAATACGGAAGTGCGCGATAGTGATATGATTTTTGTTATTTTTTACTTATCTGCTTTTTTCAGTGTGAGATTTCTTGGTTAGGCAAACTTAGTTTTAAAAAAATAACCCTTGACTGATCCGTTTGGCGCAAGGGCTTATTTAATTAATCTTTATTTTTTCAGAAGTGTAGCAAAAATCCAATAAAACTAAAATTATGCCACAAATAAATATCTTCAGACAATATCTTACAGAGGTTACTAGCTAAGACTTCTACCAGCTGCTCAAGTAAAGTTCACATAGTGCAAAGTTTTCCAGTTTTATATGAAACAATTACATATTTAAAAAAATGTTTTTTTTTTTCAAAATGACCATCTTTCCACTCCGTCTGATATCAAGATAAACAATTTGTTCCTATAAATTTTTTCCAAAAATTTTTAATTTTTTTCTAAATTTTAAATTTCTTGATATTTTATTTACCATGCTGGGAGGTGATGCCACCATGCTATAAGTTTTGACTACAATATATTTAAAAAAAATATGCTACCAAGAATACCACCCAGCACGTGTTGGTGATCTATGCAACATACGCATAACAAAATGGCATAAGGTACAAAGAAATTCAGTGCGGAATTGGTCAGTTGATGTAGAGCACCTTAAATACTAACATGACGTAGGTACATGTACCAAATTTGAACAAAAACAGAACCATGGCCTAGAAAAAATATATTTTTTTATTTTTAATATAGCATGCACAAGAAGTCAGTTTTTAGAATATGACCATGAAAGACTCTAACAAAGGTTTGATATAACGATCAAGTCTTCTTCGACAAATTTGGATAATCTATTTAAAAAATTAAATTTTTGGCTTAGTATTCTAAGCTTGCAGTTGAGAAGGAAATCAAAGCTAGGGTGGACCAAAATTAAATAACTACAGATCAATTTTTATTCAATTAATTCATTTCTGGCAAGTTTCCCTGTCACCACATGGTTTACACTGAAGACCTTTTCTACATTCAGCTTTAAATGGAACCCCAAGGAAATGAAATGGTGGCGCACAAGCTTCCCCTTCATCTAAAAAAAATATTTTACTTGTCAAGTTTCATAAGAATTTCGGACCTTGGCAGGTTTATGTTCGACTTTCCCGCCTCAATTTGTTTACACGAAAGTCGGGAGGAAAAAAAATATGAAAAGTTACCTGCCACTCAGTAAATCCTAGGTAATAAACATTGAAGATAAATTACTTCGAATTTGTTGTAATTAAAGTTGAACTCGTGCTTGCGGTTCTTTTTGATAAATGTGAAAAATGAACGCCCATTTCTTTGATAATACTTACTTTCAACCTAATGTGTTAAGTGTTACAAATTACTAAGTCAAGTCGTTAACCACACATTCTTTAGATTAAAATAATGAGACTTTTCTCATATAATTTTCATTTCGGAGCTCCATTTCGAAAATACAGGGTGTCAAAATAAAAATTTATTTGCAACTTTTGAATGTGCTAAGTTTGACAGATTAACCAAACCTGGCACATCTAAAAAAACATCTCGTAAACCGAGCCTCAAATCAAAATCTTATTAGGCTAACAAAAAAATTAAATGAAAACACGCACTCGAAAAAAATATATCTGAAACCATAGAAACAAAAATTGGGGGGTCCGTGGGTACTTCAACATCCCTTTCCTCCATTTGTGCATTGATATTTTAATGTGCGTACTTAAGATAAAAATATGTGCCAAATTTCAAACCAAATACTTATAAAATGACGGGAGTTATAAATCAAAATCATTTTTAAAATTTTTATTTTGACATCCTGTATTTCAGAAATGGCATAAGAAAAGTCTCATTATTTTAGTCCATAGAAAGTATGGTTAACGGCTTGACCTACTAATTTGTAACATCCTGTATATTTCTAGTACTCAGTATTCATGGATTTTACTTTTCCTGCATTCATATCCAGCTCTGACATCTTCTAATGAAGAATGTGCGGACATGCATTTAGACATTTTGTATGGATTTACTATACAAAATGTTGTGTGGCGAGCAATAAATCATGAAATCACTTACGACTACTTGTGGCAAGACAATTTAGTTCATTGATGTGAGCTGCCTATTCAGGAGAATAAAATGTTTGAACATTTGCTACAGCTCAATTTTATTTTTTGATTTTCTTTAATTATGATTACTTATTAGTGTGCAAAGAGAAAAATATTTCAAAAGTGCTTAACTTCTGAACAAATAAAGATAGAACCTACGTTTATTTTATTCTTTCATGAAATTAAATCTACTTTTCATTGCCAAGAACATCTGCAGTGTCAATGTAGTTTTATACTTACTTAATAAAACGTAACACCCATCGCAACAACCGCAAAATCCGCCTTTCGGTTTTAGAATTTCATTTTCTTTGCACACAACTGGCTGGCACGTTATGTTGCAAGGAAGACATTCGATGGACTCTACAGAACGACATTTACAATAAAAAATTGTAGCAAAAATTATAACACCACGCCACTCCATGTTTGTTAATGATTTGCCGGTTGCTTAGGAAAGCGAAAATACGTAACTGTTCACGAGTTTATGAATAACGTACGGAATTTTACAATTTACCGCTAATTATAACAGAATTCAGAAAATACATAGTGTCCCGCATAAGAATCGACACAGAGCAGGAGAATGTAGGAGTACCCAAAAAATATACAAAGTTTTGGTATTTTAAAGTAAGCCCCAAATTTCGCATAAAATGATTGTCTCTGCAAAGCTTTAACTTACCCACATTAAGGGTTATAAATTGATCGTGAGTTCAAGGTCATTGAAGTATGATAACAAAACATAACAAAAAAAGGTTGCCGGTCTGACGGACTGTTGGGATCCAGCTACCTTAAAAACATGCGTTTATGATGGTCGGGTCCATTTGCATATCAATCTTTCAATTTTTCCTCAAAATGGCCTTGAACATTAACTCATGGGGTTAAAGAGACCTCTAATTCAGATTCAGCAAGTTAAAACACTTAATATACAGGGTATTTATTAAAGAATGGGTCGTACTTGAATACTAACTTCCTTGGACGAAAATAAGGTGATTTAAATCAAATTACATTATTATTTTATTTTTTACGATACTTTATTTATTTCTTGGGTAATCATATTCAAATTTTGTGCAAGAATGTTTTTTGTATGATACACACATCTGATTGATTTTTGTCTTAAATGCACAGGGCGTTCTGAGCGTCTGTGCCACTATATTTTTTCTTTCAGATTTTTTTAGGGAGAAAGATTTTAGAAAATGATTTGTTATTTTGTAATAGCATTCTATTAGTTTTAAGAAAAGTTATACTTCATTTAAAATTTGAGCTTTAATCGATCTCGTGTGTTCATTAAACAGTGGACCATATAAAGTATGGTCCACAAGTTAGTTTCCTTGGACTAAAATAATTTGATTTAAGTCAACTTACTTTTTCGAGTCTATAACTTTTTAAAGAAGCAGTTGTACTAAAGTAAGTTGACTTAAGTCATTGTGATGTTGTATTGATCTCGTGATTTTACCAAATCGTCTAAATGGCGAGTTATTTGGAATTTCTTCAAAACAATTTTGTTTTGTTAGAAGATTTACCATTGGACCTCAATTACAACTTTTGGTTTATCCATGTGGAGCACCACCTCACTTTAGTGCTACAGTGAGAGATTTTTAAAAGTATTTTCCAAATAAATGTATAAGACGGGGAAATAATTGGCTCCATAATTGGCCAAAACGATCACCAGATGTGAACATATATGAATGCTAAAGGAACTGGAATTAAGGTATAGCTGAAGAGTTGTGAAAAATCTATACATACCGAAATCCAAATGCAATTTTATCAAAATGATGTTTAAGAGTATACAGTACTTAAATTTAAACCTCAGCTATAAAGTATCCCCTACATTAAATATAAAAACGGAAAAACCTCAACTGTACATAATTTTTTTTATGACGTATTCTTGTTAATGTAATATCTTGTATTTATAAATATCTGAAAGTGTTATCTTATGAACAAACAAATCATTACACGTGAAGTACTTTTAAAACAAAATGAGGAATTTTAAACTATTACACGAAAAACATATTACGACATTTTACTGTATACTTTAATTGCTTCCAAATACACGATTGTGAACATTATCTGCTCTGTTATAATTTTATTATTCCTACTTTAAGATGAAGTTAAAGTAGGAACATAAAAACGAAAGCACAATTTTATGCAATAACGTGTTGTCAACGTCAGTTTAACGCAGACTGATATACAGAGTATCCGAAAACTTCGGAACTTCTCTCTGAAAGGAATGACAATACTGGAAAAAATAAAGTACATACATTTTCCCAAAAAGTCAAAATTAACGGAGGTACATAACCACAAAGTTATTTTTTTAATTAGTGTTTTGGTTATAGTTTTTTTAATATTAGAACGATTGTTTTCAAATTTGGCACACTTGTGCATGCAGTTTCAGGTAAAATATTTCATTTCAAGAGGGCGCAGCGAACCACATACGATATTTCAAAAATGTATTTATATCAGGTGAAAGGTGCAATCAAAATTTATTACCAATAAGTTTTCTCTATCTCTTAAAATAAAAAAGTTCGACAGCCTTAAAGTTTGGACACTTTACAGGTTTTTCTGTAATTACTCATAAAGTTGGCCATGGGTCTCAAATTTGTTTCTACGAGAATAAAGGCCTCCAAAAATGCAACAAAAAAACATTTAAAGATTTTTGACGTGTCTCGCATATTAAGCGAGATACATGGGAGTGGCCCTCCTATGTGAGACAGCTTGTATATGAACCTGTCAAGTTTATGTAACATTTTTTATTTATTTTTGGAGTAGTATCACCCCCTAAATTTTCTGTGTGGAGTTTACAGGCTAATTTATTTTTAATAAATCAAAAAATATAAAATAGTTTAACATTCCTTATATAACCATTCGGAAATATAACTAACTGTAGACACGCATTTAAGTTCAATTAAAATTTTTTGATTTTCGATAAACAAAATGATATACAATTCGTCGTGATAATTTTTTTTTATTAAAATAATTGGATATTTGTTATAAATTCTTTACATATTGAAAATATATTTGAGGTAAAACACATAGATTAAAAATAATTGTTTTTAATACATAACGTTACTAACAAGTACTTTTCGTTGTAGCGCATCGTTGTCAACATTTTAAGATAAGAAGACAGGTACAAAATAACTGTATTTAGGTACTTAACTATGTAGCGCTTATTTTTGTTACCATGAATGTTACATTGTCATTACTATTTAACATTCCTCTAGAAACTAAAAGACGTATTTTGAATCGGTACAGTCTGGCATAAAAATATTTTCTTTATTTTATTCGTGGAGCAGTATTTTTTGGTCCAAAAAAAAACAAAAATTTATTGAATTGTGCGACATATAAAGAATTAAATTTTGAACATTATATTTCCTATTCATTTAGCATAAAAAATACTTTTCCGTGAATAAAATCAATCGTTTTTAAAAATTTCTGTTTGGCTAGTTTGCCATTATCGTCAAATTTAAACAGGAACTCAACTAACTTGTTTCTACCTACTGTTAAATAAAAAGAGACAGTGATATACCATTTTAGTTCTATTTCTTGATATAGATGACACCATTACAACACAGTCTAGTATGTGGCAGTTACTTGCCAAATTCATTTTATTGCTATATATGTTTTTAATTTCCAGTTAAGCAATATTTTATTGAAAACAATAATATTTGCTCCACGTTATATCAATTGATGACATTATTTGAAGTGATGGCAAAACATCCCATTTTAATATTAAAATAAATTGATTATTGAGTAGAAATAAGCTACCTTATTTTAAAATATGTCCTTTAGTTTCCAATAAAATGTCAGTGCAAATGTTAATGACGCGTGTGTATAAGCACACGAAGGACAATATCACTTTTCTTGTATCAGGAAGTCTTCGGCCTTGACAAAAGTGACCTTATGAGGCGTAAGTCACTTTGGTTTATTGCTTTAGGTTCATGATTGTGACTGTAGAGTGTAGCGATGGTAGACCCTGAAGAATAAATACAAGCAGTGCACTTAACCAACGAGTGATAGAGGCAGCGCCATCTGACTCTGTTCAGTTTTCTTCTATGCATAGTGTATACGTAATTATTCAATACTAGAATCTCCTCTTTCCACACTTTTCCCTTTAAAATGGTACCTAAAAAATACAGAGAAGTAGAGAAAATAACATTGAAAAACACTTACCACTAAGTTTTACCAGTTGTTTGTACTATAATGACAACAGCAAAAAAATATTAGTTTCGTTAAAATTACAATTTGAATTTAAAAAATGGCAATGGGTATATCTATTTTTTTATTTATTTTAATTAATTATTGCAAAGAGTTTTAAAGATATTGACTCGAAATTTGACACTCGTTTTGGAGGGATAAATGTGAATTTTTTGGGGTGATTCGAATATATCTACTAGCACCAGTGACGTTCGTGCGAGAATGCCAACCTTTTTTAATAAAAAAGATGGTACGCCACTGACTGTTTTCCGTTTTGATATTTTATTAGAAATCCGCCATCAATTCTGAATAAATCTGGTCTCTTCAATTTTTTTCGTAGAATTCACCGTTTTTGAGGAAAAAAATAAAACCCAAGAGAATTGCACTACGAAATTTATGGTTCCTGCACGATGGTGCCCAGCCCATTTTAGCATTAATGTACATCGTTACTTAGATACGATATATCCTTATCATTGGATAGGTAGGGAAGGTACGCAACAATGGCCAGCTCGCTCTCCGGATTTAAATCCTTTAGATTTTTGCATTTGGGATTTTTGAAGTCAATAGTTTACTCCAATCTTGTCGAATTTTCAACATCTGTTATAGGTTTATGACTATTAAAAAATATTTTTATTACTATTGTTATGTGTTATTGTTTTGGTTTAATGTTTCTGTATTAGATATTATTTTTTTTAATTATTCAATAAAATTAAGATTAAAATTTTAACATTTTTTACCCACATTTATATCAACTTTTTATTTTCAATGTGTAATTACATTTTTACTTCGACCATAACAACACTTTAGTAAAAGAGACCTTTAAATAAAAGATTGACAAAATGTACAATAAAATATGTTTTATTTTTTTTCTCAAAAAACGGTGCATCCTCCGAGAAAAATTGAAGAGACCAATTTCATTCAGAATTGATGGCGGATTTCTAAAAAAAATATCAAAACGGGACAAAGTCAGTGGTGCATCATTTTTTTATTAAAAAATTTTGTGGCATTCTCGCACAAACGTCACTGGTGCAAGTAGAAATATTTGGATCCTTTCAAAAAATACATATTTATCCCTCCAAAACGTGTGTCAAATTTTGAGTCAATATCTTTAAAACTTTTTGAAATAGTTAATAAAAATAAACATAAAATTAAAATTTAAACACTCTGTTTTTCTGAAACGAAGCAAATTTCGAGCCACATTTATATGACCTTTTTTCACAAAATAATTTCGGCAACCACCCCCTAATATATTTCGCACTTATTTAATACAGGGTGGTCTACGGACCGTCATTACTTACGAGTAATGGCCCATGAAAACATACTAGATTTTTCAGTTCAAAATATTACGATTTAATCCAACTTCCCTTAATAAAAAAGATACAGGGTGTTAAAAAAGAGATTTTTTGTAATAATTACACTGTCTTTGAATGCATCAACTTAAAAATTTTCTACTAAAAGTTTTTGGGTATATTCGCGCCATATTCGCCATATTTGTGAAGTAAATTTGACTCTAACGTTATCACATTTTTTATGAAAAAATCTTACATTGTTTTTGAGGAAAAAAGGTATACTTGTCATTAGTATCAGAAATTGGCCATTTTCAAGAAAATAACTTTTCAATAAATAGCTGCATAGTTCATTTGTACAATATTTTAACATACTAGGCACCAATAGTAAGTAAGTAAGTACGTAGAATTTTAACAGTTATTAGACACCACTTATGTTAAAGTTAATAAGTATTTCTAAATGCCAGGTCAGGGTCAATTACTTTACAAAATCGAAAAATTCTGAGACAATAATTTTTCATATTCAGATATGAGAGATGTGACTGTTATTTATTGGTAACTAAATTTCATTGCACGTGCTGTACAACGAGAATATCTGGGAGAATTCCGAAATATATGACAATCTGATAATCAACAATTTTAAAAATCTATTTAGGAATCTAGAGAAAAAAAACGAAAAATTTGTTCACATTACCTATAAACTTTTTATTCAAAAATAGTTCAAACAAAATTTTAACACAAAATCTGAAACAATAACATTTTTTCCACATTATTTCAATTTATGATATTTAAAAGGTTGAGAGACACCCCATTTTGATTAAGTTATAAATAATAAACTGATTATTGAGGAGAAATAGGTCGCATTACATTACTAATATGATTATTATAAATTTGCATTTTAGTCTCTAGGAAAATCCTTGTTAAATGGCATTCATGTAGGTATACAGACCAATCTCATGTTACTTGTGTCAAAATCTTTTGCCACCTCGATAACAACTTACAAAAAATCCATTTACTGAATCTAATTCATTTAACATTTATTTTATTTAAAACTAATGCGGCCATCTACAAACTTGGCCTTGACAAAAGTGACCTTCTGAGGCGTGAGAAAACTATGATTTATTCTTCTAGGTTCATGATTGTGACTGTAGAGCATGGTAACGGTAGATCCTGAAGAATAAATACAAGCACTGCATTTAGTTCGCGAATAGTAGATGCAGCGCCATCTAGTTCTGTTCATTTTCTTCCTATGTATACTGTATTCAAAACTGTTCAGCACCAGAACTGGATTTTTCCTTCCTTTTCCCACAAAAATGGTACCTAAAATGGAGAGAGGTACAGGTAGAGAAAACCATTGAAGAAACACTTACCGGTAGGTTTTACCAGTTAGTATGAGTATCTAGGTGCAGTGCTCTCTAGCGACATGCCAATGAACTAATCAAGGATTATTACGATATAACTCGATATACTTAAATTAGCCGCAAATACCATTACAATTGGGTAAATTTCTTTAAGTAATAGGAAAATTGCATGATTTTTCTGCAAATACATGCAAAAGAAAGAATGTATTATTTTAATCGAAATAAGCCTAAAAACGGATTTAAAAACTTAGCTGGCCACGCCCCCACAAAACGGTAGACGCTGTTCCCACGTGTATACCTAAATACGACATTGTGCTTTAAGGCGCATTCTCACGGTTCGATTTTTGTGGATCAACTTTAGTTGATCAACTAAAATCGAATCAAAATAGATGTGAGAACATATGCTTCAATTTTATCCGGTCAGTTTTTGTTGATTTCCCAAAAGATTGATCCATTCAAACTTTATCATTCAACTTATGAGTCATCATTAATTTTCAGACGAGTTGAAACGCGTTTGAAGCGTGTGAATATTTGTCAGTCGACTTGAATCATTCGATTTTGTTGCATTCTGCAGTTTGTATTATTAATAAGTGCAAAAACATTATTGTAATATGAGTTTAAACTGGTCAGAAGGTACTATGTGCAAGTTTATAGAACTATACCATAGACTGGAAAGTTATAAAAACAAGGAAGCAAGAGAAAATGCATTAAATGTTATCGCACGGGAAATGGAAATAGGTATTACAACACCTGATGTGAAAAATAAAATCAAAACTGTAAAAACTATGTACAAAAAAATAATTAACATCAGTTTTTAAATCTAAAAAAGTGGATCAGGCCCTGACGATGTTTATAAACCAAAGCTATGTTGGTTTAAGAAAGTTGATGAATTTTTAAGAGACGTTTCAACACAAAATACCGTGAGTTCGCTACATCACTACTAATAATTATGGCATTACCGGTACAATATATCTATTACCCACAAATGCCACAAAAACGCAGAAATACACGGAAACAAACCGCACAGAACGTCACACCAACGATATCGCGTTTTCGGTCATATGGTTTTGTTTACATTCTGTGGCAATTTATGTATATATTTTAATTAGTAGTTTACTAAATCAGTCAAGTCTCATAACAATTAGATTGAATAATCTCGATTCGAATTTCTTGAAGAATTGTTCTCTATTTCAATTTAACTTTATATTTTATTTTATGATACTACAAAAGTATAAGGTACATTACACTGTTCTAACTTAATATAATTGGTTATGTCAATTCTTAATAAGAAAATATAAATAGATGTCTGCTTTAAGAACAATAAATTTTACATAATTTCATACGGGTAGATTTGACTTCATGTAATCGAATATGAGTTTTTTAATGAAAATAATTAATAATGAATATACTTCGCAACATTTTTTAACCACTACCGATATTTTCATTCAAAATTTGTCTTTCTTTTCAGTCAGTTTTGTTACGGCATTGCACTTCCGGTTATACCGGAAGTCATCGCCAACTTCGTTTCGTTTTTTAAATGGAATAATTTTAATTCAATTGTTGGATCTTCTATGTACCAAACGTGACGGCTTCTTGAAAATATTTTCACTTGTAATCTAGTGCTTGGATTATTACCGGAAATTTTTTCGAGGTCACGAATATTTTGAAAATTTTCTCAAAATATTGGTGAATGGAGAAAAATTTCCGGTTATTAATTCAATAACGTGGGGGATTCACTAAGAAAATTTCACACCTAAAAAATTAATCAATAAATTTTATTTGACAATAACATTATTTAGATACATGGAAAAGGTAAGGTTAGTTGGCCATGAATGTTTATTGAAATGTCAACAATTGTACCACGCTAGTTTTTCTCATTATAAAGTCGAGTGAAGCGTTCAGTAAAAATGTCGCGTTTTGGAATAGAAAATCAAGACAATATTAGAAAAGCAGTTGAAAATTTAATGCCACAAAATACGAAATTTCAAGTTTATGCCATGTGTCATTATTTTGACATAAATATTTCCACTTATTAATATCGTTCAGGGTACCCTGGAGAATGAATATTTCGGGAAATATTTTGGTGTCCATGGTAACCAAATAAAAAATGAGTCTCTGATTGGCTTAAGAGTATAGGTGTCAAATTTTCATTGAAAAGCTCATATTCGATTATAAAGAGTACCAAATTTTCAAAAAGAAATTATCACTACAGCCATGAACATTTCTAACGGTCCATCGTATGTAAAACGATAACAAACAAACCAGTTCAATTTCATTTTAAACAGTTTTATGATTAAAGAGAGGTCAGCTAAAAAGGGATGAAACATGTCTACTTCTGGATGTAAATGGATTATCATACAATATTTTTAAAAATTATTCTTAAGAATCAAGGGTATACAGAACTTCTTAACAGACCTCTCTACCACTAATTCCAATGCTCAATTCTATATTTATATTATTTTATACAGTGACTATAGAAAATATACATTTTAACTAACTCCTAATAATATTAACTATTTGCGAAAAATACGAGTCCAACTTTTTGTTGGCCATTAGAGGAGGATGGTTGTGTTGATGATTCACTCTCACCACTTTTCCATAAGTAAGAAGAGTAGATTTACACTTAGTTTTAAAGTAAGAATTACATCTCCATCTTGTTTTGTCGTTTTGTTTTAAATAAACAGAATAGTCGTTGTAATCTATGATGATTTTGGGGTTTTTATTTCCAGGAACAATATAGATAACACCTAAAAAGCATACATGTCAATGAAGAAATAAAAAGATACGATATTTTAAGAATAGTTTCTACAAATATTTTTGGATCTAGAGAACGTGTCTTCATACTTACTTGTCAAAAACTTCATAAATTGAGTTATTTAAAGATCAATCTTTAATGCAAAAGAAACTTGTTTGGCATACGAAACAATTTGAACAAAGTTACTCAAAATTTGCGGTCTTCGACTACTTTAGATGCATGAAAACGTAATCTGGTTTAATATTGGATCATATTCCATGCTCTCAGTAAAGAAAAAGGCATCTACTTTAGAATTACTTTAATATGTAACATTTAGCATATTTTGAAAAAATATATATTTTAGTATTTGGCAGGTGCTGGATCAGGATGTCTTCTAATAGACACCCGCTGGGTTGAATAAGAACCAAAACTGGGTTTTCCTAAAGCAGGATGGTTGTGATCATGGTTCACCTGTACCACTTTCCCATATGTGACCAAAGTTGACTTACACTTAGTTTTTTTGTAATTAATACACCTCCATCTGGTTCGGTTCTCGCTTTTGTTATATATTGTATACTCGTTGTGGTCCACCACGATTTTAGGATTTTTTACACCCGGCAAAACGTAAATTATATCTGAAAATAAAAAACTAGTAGACCTAAAGTTGATTCAGTCAGGAACATGAGGCCATGAGCTTTGAACAGTTAGAAAATATAACTGGTTCAAGAACTACATTCTGTCATGTTTTTTATATAATAAAGTATAATTTTAAAAAATGCAGTTCCTAACTGAAAAAACCTACACTAAGTTAACATTTTGTACAGGGTGTCTCAAACTCGACAGTATAGGACTACTGTGAGGATACAAACAATTTAAATACTTTTTGGGACACATGGTGTTAAACGGAATGAGGTAAGCCCCATTTTCAATCGAAAAAATTATCTTTGGGATTTGGCAATAAAGACTAATGACTTTTCCCAGAAAAACTCTTTTTTCTAATAAACTTCTATTGGAGAATTTTTCTGTATTACTTCCCGTCTCAAAAGAAATACCACCTAAAAATCACATTAGCGGTGGAAGGATCAAGTAGTCGTTAAAAAATAATTGAGTATGTTTCTGGAAAAAATATATTTGACGTCGTTAGTAGTTTCTGTCAAATCCCAAAGATAATACTTTTCATTGAAAATGGAGCTTACTTCATCCAATTTAACACTACCTGTCCCAAATTTTATTTAAAATTTTTGTACCCTCACAGTAGGTCTATATCGAGTTTCAGATACCCTATGCACTAATACCATAGGAAAATGTTCTTATACAAAAATTGTTTGGTGATCTGTTGGCAATACTTTAAAACATCGATAATAGCGAATTTTTTAAGAAATTATTTTTAACGGATTCTTATTCAGCTTCGTTAGAAACCCCTCTGTCCAAACTTTGACAACCTACCTTCAGCGGAAACCAAATAATTTAAGAACTTTTTTAACTTTTTCGATTTGCCACTTTTGAATATTGTAATAAGGATATCATACCAGAGCACAATATTGAAATCTAGAGCGACCATAAGCAATATAATGTTTTAATACTCCAATATCTGAGAATTACTTACAATTGCGAACAATAAAACCATAAAACCGCAATGCCTCTTTATTATTTTTTTCTACACCCGTATTATAACAATGCACTTATATGCCCATAATCCGTTTCATAATGATACCCATTACGATACAGATTTTTCATTACGATACAGATTTTTAATCAATAGAAACCCATAATTTTTCAATCAAGCATGCTGTGCATTTGACGTTTATCCTAGGTTCCTATGTAATTATTTTACATGTCAAAATCAGTACGTATTAAATTTTCGTAGATACCTAGCTAAACTTCGATAATTTATCAAAATGTCTGATATCAGCGATATAGAAGAATTACCATCGACTCCTCCACACATATCGGAGAAAGCAGAAAATGCAGTTCATACGAATAATTACTGTTACTTATTGTGTTCAATAAAAATATAAAATTTATGGTTTTTGATTATTTATCGGGTGTAGAAAAAATAGCGTATGCAACTCTCATGTAATGGTTATTAATATACTATTAATAATGTGGTCAATAAACGTTATGCATCAAACAATAATTCAAGATAGGGTAGGGGAGGATAGATTATTATTATCAATGCTATATGCAAATTCATACAACGAATTTTACATGGAATCTATTTTTTGAACACCAAGAATTTATATGTTCAAGGAGATCAATCTGCTAATTTAAGCAATCCTCCTAAACTATAACTGAAAATAACTTATATATGTATAGTAGAAAGAAAAGGCATTCTAGTATGGACCCTTGAGGAACACCTGAGGTAGCAATATAATGAGTCGACTCAAAACCATTATAATACATAAATTGTTTTTTCTTATCCAAATAAGATTTAATAACAGTCATATCAAAATAATACCAAAATTTGCCAACTTCCGGAGTAGTCTCTTATGGCCAATCTTGTCAAAAGCTTTTAAGAAATCCCTTATTATCTAATATACCTGCAATGTACTCTGTTATTACAGCTAAGTTTGTGGAAGTTGATCTATCTTTTACAAAACGATGCTATGGAGAAATTCAAAATGATATCATTGTTATAATAGCAAGGCATAGATAACTGGCTCACATTGCAGAAAGACACTACCAAAAAATTCGGAGAAAGCATTTACAGCAGCTTATATCTTTGATCATTATATAAGATTTCCCCAGGTATCTTAGCAGTTCCCATCTTTTGACCAAACCACCAAAAATGTTGAGCATTTGGGCAAACCTCTAATATCCAACGATTTTTTCACACAGTATTTTTTCTCCTCCCTTTTCTTCTTCTTATTATTACGATTGGATATGAGTGGATTTGCTTGCTGACAAAAATTTTATTAAATTTCTAAACTAAACTATAAACGAGAATCTATAAATATCATTCTTAAAAGTAGTAAAACAATTATCGTATAATATTGACAAATTGTTTAAAGGTATTATCATAGGAAGGAAATGTAGGATAATGATTATGTTGTGATCTCAGTCTAAGAGTTTTTCCCGACGTTATAATTCTTGATTTGCAGCTGGTCCTTTGATATTGGGAGCACCTCCAAATCGTCTTCCCTTCAAGCTTTCTGTTGATCACAAACTCGTCGTTGTAAACAATAATTTTTGGGTTTTTCTTTCCAGCCACAAAATATACCACTAAAAAATAGATGTAAGTATTAGCACATATGAGGAATCGAAAATAAGGTAAGATCCACAGCAGTTACCTAAAATACGCGGCAACCTAGAACTTTTTAGCGAGGAATCATGAGAATGACATTAAAACTATAGACATGAACTCTGTACAAACAATTAAATATTCGTAGATTATTTCTTCAACCATAAGCCCAATTTGTTTTAATGTTAACGATAAAAGAGAATATTGTTTTCGATTTTCTTTTAGAGTAATTTAAGATATACATAAAAATCGACAATTCTGTAGATTCGGAACTTGAATTTCCATAATAATTCTGTAAAGAAAAACAAAAATTGCCTAAGAAGCTTTATTACCCACTGAATTAAACACCCTTTTTAAAAACATTACTTTATAATAATTTTCCTGTTCCTTATTATAGTCACTGGTTGCACCAGCAGATTGTCACTGGGTGGATCCATAGGAGCATGGTTATGGATCTGGTTAACTTTCACCACTCTTCCATAGGTCACCAAGGAAGCCCTACACTTGCTCTTGAAGTATTGCGTGCACCTCCACCTGGTGCGATTGCCTTGTTTGGTGTTTATGGTGAATTCGTTCCTGTCCAGGATTATCTTTGGATTTTTCGTACCAGCACCAATCCATATCAAACCTAAATTTAAAGTAGGGGTTAGTAAAATGGAAAAAGAGTTGTTAATATAACGTAATTAGTTATGTAAACAATAAAGTGTTCCATTTGAAGATCGATTAGAACAGTAGGTAATGACAGTTGACAGAAATGGAGAATATTCAATAAAGAGAAAGGAATGGAAATAATATTGTATGGAAAGTGATTTAAACTATTTATATTCTTAACATTATTATAAACGAAAACACCAACGTCCATTTGGATTTCCATCCTGCATATCTTCTGCTTATGCTTACTATCTTACACATATCAGGATTTGAAAATGATACTGAGTATAGGTTTACAAGACAAAAAGGATTGGTTTAGTTCAAATGTATATGTATTTGTATTATATATATAAGACTGCCTTTTTCAGCAGTTAGGTCAGATGGCGAATCATGTAATAAAAATATTGTTATAAAAATAATTCAAATTATGCTCCTAAAACTCTGACATAATATAAACATAGATTTTTAAAATACTTTTTCTATATATTGCAAGAAATAATGTAAATAATATTGCAAGATAAATCTAAGGGTTCTTCGACCTTGACAAATGATGTGCGAACTTAAATTCATATATTAATGTTTACTGATTACTACTGAAATCTATATAGACAAATCAATAGATATATAGGGTGTCCAAAATAAGAGTGCCTTTATTTTTCTATATGATAAATTGTACCAAGAAAAACCTAATTGATTTAACAATTTGTCTCTAAAGTGAATTATGGCAGCGCAAAGGTTTTTACTATATGATAACGTTGCATAGGTACAGCATAGGTGGCACAAGTATACCTAAACAAACTATTAGTCATTTTTAAGGCATCTATCACGACACATAATAAAGTTTAAAATAGTCATAATAACAGTTTAAAATTGCCGTTGCTTACAAGCATCTCATAGCCAGAGAATATTGTCCAATTTCACTGTAAATGAACAATATATTATTTGTTTATATACAGGGTGTATCTTATATGCTCGCAAACATCAACCAAACACTAGGTACAGGAAAACGAAACGCACTAGTCACAATGGACACCCTATATTAAAATTACATTTACGATCGATAGCGTGTCTGTGTATTAATAGAGAGTTTAAGTCGATTGTCGATTATCATGATACGTAAAACGTGGAACGTGTAATTTTCACGTTTACGTATAGTAAGATTTGTGTTTCAAAAATGAATTTAAGTAGGGTAAGTTATCACGGAATCATATTATTCAGAAACAATGATTATTACTTTAATCTACGAGTATTACGCCTTCTGTTCGGTTAATCTTTTATTAATCTGTTCTGTGCATTCGGAAGTTATCGGCCACCTCTTCGGCACGTATACGTCTCTGTTTACGTTACGCAAAGACCCGTGAGCCGATGTACAATCGTTTGCAATAATAATGACACTTTCTTAAAACACTTTTTGAACTTCTGGAAGTTCTGAGTAGAAATTTCATTAATTCTCTATAGGTGTGAAACAGCTAATAACTAATATTAAAAATGTGAAGTAGATTTCATTACAAATACATCAGAAGTTCAAAAGAAATCGCAAAATTCATTTTAATGAATGCCATTATTATTGCAAACGATTATACATCCGTATGACGTAAAGGTTGAAAATTCTAATTTGAGCATGCGCGACGGTCAAATTCTACGTACACGTTCACGCATCGGACGCAACTTAAACTCTCTATTGTGTAATTTACAGTGGAAAAACCTTAACAAAATACGTAATTATTATAAATTCAATATATAACACCAACTTACTCCTATTTCTTTTTAAAGAAACTACGGCTAGGAATTATTGAGCAATTTTAACCAAAAGGCACGGATATAAAAAGAAAAGAAAATTTCACTTCTGATTTCTGAAAATTTGTACAGTTTGCATCATTAAATTATCACCAGTAGGGTCGGATGGAGGATGATTGTGAGACTGGTTAATTTGGACAACTTTTCCATAAGTAACTAAAGTAGCTCTGCATTTGGTTTTATAGTAGTATGTACACCTCCATCGAGTTCGAGATCCTATTTTCTTTTCTTTAATCGTAAACTCGTTTCTATCCAGGATAATTTTAGGATTTTTTATACCGCAACGTATTCGAATCACACCTAAAATAAGTATGTAAATAAAAAAATTACAACAATTACATTTGTAGAACTAATATAGTGTCTTATATTTAATATTAATTTATACAGGGTTTTCCGTAAGTAATGATCCTTAATGGCATACTTCATTTCTTGCTTACATGTCTTAATAAAATGTTTATAATAAGAATAAATTATAGTTTAAAAAAACTAAAAAAACACGCTTTAATAGTAAACCGAACTAAAAAGTAGAAAATAATTTTGAAGTATCAAGAGTTTGTTACAGCAATAGAAAATTCCGACAATCAATTACGACTAATTAATTGGGAATAAGATTAAATTAGAAATTAAATTATTAATAAAATAATTCAATTATAGTAAAAAAAGCGTGGGGTGCAATTTACTATATTTTCATAATGACTTTATTTTTATAAATAGCTGCACTACTGAAATAATGGTAACATTTAATATCAAGCACCCCACGCTTTTTTTTACTATAATTGAATTATTTTATTAATAATTTAATTTCTAATTTAATCTTATTCCCAATTAATTAGTCGTAATTGATTGTCGGAATTTTCTATTGCTGTAACAAACTCTTGATACTTCAAAATTATTTTCTACTTTTTAGTTCGGTTTACTATTAAAGCGTGTTTTTTTAGTTTTTTTAAACTATAATTTATTTTCTTAATTTTTAGTCTCAAAACAATAACAAAAGTAATTATAATTAAGAGCCTTAATTTTTAAAATATCTTATATTTGACAATAAATCTAAATTCATTTCATTCATGTTTACGTAACCTTTCCATTTCATATAGTTTTTCTATACATTTTTTTTTCTCCAGTCTCCTCTTTCTTTGTGTTATAGCTTCATTTTTCATTTTTGTTTGTTTCTATAAAATATGCAAATTAAAATTTTTGTCAACGTTCTCGTATCAAAATCTTTTTTTTTCTTTCTAATTTTACAAAATTTTAGAATCAAAACTTTCTTCAAAATTCTTGCCAAAATTTTCAAATCAAAATTTCTTTGAATTTGAAAATTTACGCTCTTCAAAATTTTAAAATTCAATGTCTTTTTCGAAATTTTTTCTAAATTTTTGGATTTTAAAATTTTTCAATTGAAAATTTTTTCCAAAAATTTTTATTTGAATTTTTTTATAAATTATCAAATTTTTATTTATTTCTAAAATTTTTTAAATTTGATTTTATCATGTAATTCCACAATCCAAAATTATTTACAAAATTTTGTATTTCAAAACTTTTTTAAACTCCAAAATTTTATATTTAGAATTTTTTTTTTAATTTTGAATTCTGTACTTTTTCGAAATTTTTTAAATCAAAATGTTTATTTGAATTTTGTTATAAATTATCAAATTTTTATTTATTTATAAAAATTTTTAATTTAAAATTAGGCGAAAACCGAAAACTAATTCTGTCAGGTCGCCATCTATACGTGAAAAGCAAGAGCACGAATCTATTACAGTCCCCTGCCCCTGCCTTGACTGCTTGAAAACAACACTGATGGATTGTATACACTTAACCTGCAAAGTAATCTAAATAGTTTTTATTCTGATGATCCTAGTCAGGACATTAGAACAAAGTTATTAAATAATTGTATTGTCATCAGTCCTTGACCCCTGTGCAAATTTTCAAGCTGATCAGACTTCTTGAAATTAGTGAAAATTACGCTGAAAGATTCCGTTACATACATACATACATACATACATACATACATACAGGTGAAGCTAATATAAGCGTGTTAAAAATACAGATATTCTCTGAAGCTTTGTGTCATTTTAAATTCTCTTTAGTGTGATTGGGAATTTTGCCACATTTCTGGAAAAATCCCAATTAAACTAAAGAAAAAAACCAGGATGTCAAAGTTGAAATTTAAAAATTGAATTTTCGTAGTAATTATAACGTTTTCGTATGAACGTAAAAATTTGGGAGTAGATGTTTTTGAATACAATAAATCATGTTATCTATTTCGATGTCTTTTCTAGAGGCCACAAGAGATGTTTATGACGTAAATATAAGCATATATTTTTACTCATAACGTTAACTTATTTTATTAAAAGAAAATCTTAAACCTACATTATTTTCATGAGAAAAAGGTATACTTGTTATTAGCCCTAGAAACTGACCATTTTCGAGAAAATCACATTCCAACAATGTGCTGCAATGCGTTATTGAAAATATAAGTTTTGACCTTGTCCTTTTAAATATATTAAAATACAAATTATCAACAATTTTATTTACAAAACCAGTTGAAGAAGATATCAAATTAAACGAAATTATGATTTGATGAAGGATTTAACAAGTATAAAGTTATAAACAAATTCATTATGCCCCTAGCACCTAAATCTAAAGGGCCTATTAAACACATACCACGGCCAATTCAACGTTCAGGAAAAATGTTGGTAACGCATCCAATAGATTAATAGAGTTATTTTCTAGAAAATTTAAATAACTGATATCATTTAAATTTCCTGGCAACTCATATGGGTCTAGAATATGGTCGGCAATGATCCCACGGCAAACATCAATCTATTAGACGTGTCTTTCACGATTTAAATGAAGATTTTCAACTTCCAAACAAATAGCTTAAAATTCCTTTACAATAGCAAAAAAAAAGTATTTTGTTTGTATCACTTGAAAATTGATTTCTTGAAAGAAGATCGACAGGCGACCTTTAATATTGACGTTTTACTAATTTATGTTGCTTCAGTTAATCGTCTTGAACTAGTTTGTGGATCATCCGTAATGCGAACTAGTATTTCGCCTGGGTCAGGCGTAATAATTTTCGGTCGACCTAAATTCTCAAGTTTAGTATGAATGAACCATTTCCGTCTGAATTCCTGAACAAATTATGAAACAGTCGATTACAAGGTTGCAATCGTTTAGACGTTGCGCAGCAAGTTCATTGAAATATTGATAACAATAAACAACAACCATATCTTTCCAAATTTGAGAAATTATTATGCCTGGGCTTAATTCGATTTTTTTTAATTAACTGTTTTGACCTAAAGTTGATAAATACATTTCAAAATAATTATTAGCTGTCGCAATAATTGTGTCTATTTGTCAAAACTGTTTTCAGATTGACGCATACTACGATAAAATTTCCCGTAATGAAATATGCAACAGATTATTGACTGCGATTTACTCTAAAATGTTTAGTTTCTAGGGAGAAGTGTCCCTGTTTCACGGAAATAATATACTTAGGTTTAAATTTTGTAACAAAATAAAAAAACAACGTTTCAGATAAAAACGGTACGCTCATATAGACGCCATAACATGGCTTACCTATGTGGTGCAATCTAGAAAATGCATTGAAATAGATAACAAATTATGATTTATCGTATCCAAAAACATCTACTTCCAAATGTTCACGTTCATACATTCAAAATCGTTATAATTATTACGAAAATTCTATTTTTAAATTCCAACTTTGACACCTTGTGTCTTTTTTTTATAGTAATATTCTGAAGTAAAAAATCTAGTATGCCTATATGGACAATTACTTACGGACCACGTTGTATTTAACATCAAATCTTTGTATTTCACAATTGCAAGATTTTCAGTTTAATGTGAATGCTTTCATGTCCACTGTTGGATCTAGTTTAAATTATTATACAGTGCTTTCGAAAAGTAACGAATAAATTCATTATTTTTGAAATTGAGAAGTTTTCGAAAAAATCTCCTTTCACGTCGATTTTGTATTTAGAAAAGACACGTTTTAACATACGACCCATATTTGTGACGTCATCTTTGTTCGATATATGACGTCATCGACAATTTTTTTAAATGGCAACCCCCAATTTTGACCATGACATTTGAAAGAGCGTGTCATTCTACATACACATCATGAAAAAAATTATGGTGTTACATAAAATTTCATGATTTTAAAATTTAATTTTCACCGAAATGTATCACCCGAGAAGGGGGCCGATTGAGTGGCCACCCAGATCGCCTGATTTGACACTCCTGGTTAATTTAGAAAATTTAAGAGAAAGAATTCGTCACGAGATACATCGTATACCTCCTGAAGTGATTGATAATGTCCAAATTTTATTAATCGTCTTGGCTACTGTCAGGCAACCAACGGTGCACAATTTGAACGTTTAATTTGATCGATTTTTTACATAATCATTATCATTTCCAGTATTGTGAAAATTAAATTTTAAAATCTTCAAACATTATTTTCTTGAAATTTTTGTTACGTAAGACAATAATTTTTTTCATGTTATGTATGTAGAATGACACGCTCTTTCAAATGGCATGGTCAAAATTGGGGGTTGCCATTTAAAAAAATTGTCGATGACGTCATATCTCGAACAACGATGACGTCACAAATGTGGGTCGTATGTCAAAAAGTGCCTTTTTTAAAAACAAAATCGACGCGCTAGGAGATTATTTCGAAAACTTCTCAATTTCAAAAATAATGAATTTATTCGTTACTTTTCGAAAGCACTGTAAAAAATTTACACGGAAAACAATAACCAACTTTTAAATTTGTACGTACGTACTTTATTGATTTCAATTTAAAATGTTCTTTGTGTTAAATTTAATTTTACATAATATAACAAAGCTTGAACTGGGAAAAAACAATTTAAAAATGTTAGAGAATACAATGTCAGCGGAAATGCTGTCAACTAGCGCCCTCTATATTATACAAAAACCAGCGTATTTGGCACCACCAAAAACGTACATATGTCAAATTTTAAACACATCTGTTGGTTTAACAAAAATACATAAAATTTGATTTTTTTAAATTATCTTATGTAAAATCACGTTACCATGTTATCACTGTGAAAATTGGGTGGCTTTAGGATAAACATTTATTAAGCAAATCCCACTTATTTACCAATGTTTTATCAGCCCTAGAAATATTGCCATGTATTTTTGAAACACCCTGTGGAAACTCTTCCGGTATCGGTATTCAGATTTCGGGCACACTGCATTTAAATCAATACAGTGTGCATGTTTGTGTATTTTAGGTGGAAAAACGGAAAACAAAATTATAATAAATCCAAACATACAGGGTGAATCTTAAATAAGTACAAATATTTTAACCAGAAGTATAGTTTTGTGTGTAGAACACATAATTAATAGTTTTTTTACAAAAAAATCAGAAATAAAAAAGTGAAATTTTAAATAAATTTCGTAATTTTTCAGTAGAAAACTTGTTGAGGACCACTGGCCTAGACCGACCCTTCATACTTTTATGAGTCATAGTGCTGCAGACTGAACGTGTGGTTCACAGTGTTGCCAGTATTACACAAATGTCTTTGCTTCAAGGAAGAAAAAAATCTCAACTTTTAGCGAATTTTGTCAAGTGTAACATTTTATATTATTTTTTATTATCAAACTGTCATTGACTGTCATGACAGATTATCGGAAGCCCAAGTCAAACTTGTTAACCCCACATAATGCATGAAAATAGCAATAAAATTTGCTAAAAGTTGACATTTTTTCCATTTTAAATAAAAAACGCGTGCATAGTTTTTCGTTATTCTTCATAAAATAACTTAAGGAAATTGTGTTTTGTGTCCCTTTCTAACAGTGTACAATGACATTTAACTTGTGAAATGTGGATTACTGATTAAATAGTTAATTTTTTAACAAACAGGTAAGCTTGTGTGCACGTTTATGTATAATTTTTGAACATTGGACATAGTAATATCACGTAATATCTTCCTAAATATTTTACGGTAGTATTGAACTTGCGGAAATTCATTTTTAATCGTTGAAGTATAGTAAGGTTAGTTCAGATGTTAAAATTTATGTTAATATTGCTGCGTATCATACTACATACCCAATTTTACTGTACTTATGCTTAAAACAAATATTTTTAAAATAGAACTATTACGTTAAAGGAAACGTAATATTTATATTGGAGGAGATATGGCAACCTCGCAACAAATCATATGTTTCATTACGTTGTTGGATGAAAAATCAGCCAGCGGTCCTCAAAATGTGGGTATTTTAAAAAAAAATTAATATCTCCGTAAATATTAGAAATTTTTAAAAATGGCTTTCACTAGACTGATTTAAATGACGAACTACACCAGCAGTTAAAATATTTGTACTTATTTAAGATTCACCCTGTATAAGACCAATTTAATTTATAAACGAATCTAAAGCTAGAAATTATTGAATAATATTAATCAAAAGGTACATATATCATAAATAAAAAAAATCACTTTTGATTTCTAAAAATATGGACAATTTGCGTCATTAAATTATCACCAGCAGGATCGGTAGGGGGGTGATTGTGAGACTGGTTAACTTGGACGACTTTTCCGTAAGTAACTAAAGTAGCCCTGCATTTAGTTTTGTAGTAGCATGTACACCTCCATCGAGTTCTAGATCCTTTTTTCTTGTTTATGGTAAACTCATTTCTGTCCACGATAATTTTTGGATTTTTTGTACCGCAACCAATTCGAATCACACCTAAAACAAGTATGTAAATAAAAAATATATAACATTTACATTTGTACATACAATTATAGTGTTTTATGATACCAAAACTGATTCACAGTTGTAAGATTTTCAGCCTAGTGTTAGCGCTTTCGTGTTAATTGTTGAATATCAAGCCGAAATTGTAAATAATTTACACACAAAACAATAAACAACTTTTAAATTGGTACGTATTTTATTTATTTCAATTTACAATGTCAGTTGCTTCTTAAAACTAAAGGGATTTGTGTATATTGCAAATACAGAGCGGCCAAATGAAAACGAAATAGTAATTTTCAGGAACTGCGTCAAGATTGTAGAAAAACGCTCAGACCCGTCGATTTTAGATTAAACATTCTTTGCTGATATTTTTGAGTCCGCCACTTTCACCCATTATACAAACATTATTTTAAATATTATTAAAAACAATGGGCTTAAGTCTCACGAGAGTTAATTTTGTTTTAAATTATTTCCGTTATTGTGACTAAATTGAAAAATGTAGAGGGTATAAATCCGCGCTTTAAGGAATCCAACACCCTGTATGTAGGATTTTAAAAAATCTGTTCATGCAATTGAGTAGAGCAGAAATAATAGAGTTTATGGCGAATTTGCTGCACTCTTGATGTTTGATCGAACATCGGTCTGTGAGGGATTCTTTCAAGTAAAAACTAATATATATCTATTTTTATCATTAAATTAATTCTTGTTTGCTGTTTATACGTAAGAGTACCTCTCCATTTGGAGAAAAAATTGAATAACAATTTTCCAATGATTATTATCTGTGGGGCCAATTAAAATCGAAAGTATATGAAATTGAAATTAACAGTAATAAAAAACTGATTGAGCGAATTGTAAATACCTACAATTAGGTCAATAGTCCAGTCATTTTAGGCATTTTAAACCTCAATATGCGGAAAAATTCCTAGTGAGTTGAATTCTTGTATACACCTTTATTACGGCGTTGTAATGAAGATGTGAAAAATCGACATTGATATCGTGCCGGCTAAAAAAATTATAAACGTCAAAAGGTCACGAAAATCAGTTTTTCGCAAATATCTCGCCACCTATTGCTCGGAGGTCAGTAGAGGTTATTATAAAAATTGCATTTTTCTGTAAAACTAACCGTGCACCCACATATAGTATTGTATATCGTATACCAAGGCATAAACTCTATTGCTTTTTATTCATGTTTGTGTCTTCAAAACTTCTATCTGATACTTGGGCTTTTTGTGAAAAATAACTTAGTAAAATCTACTAAATATTATACAAACGACCTACACTGGCAGATGTTCCGTATGTTATTGTCCCTTTATACATGCTACTGCCTGTCGGACTGTGTTTAGCTTAGTTGAAAATTATTTCTTGAGTGTTAAAGACATTATTTTAGTAGTTTCATGCTCTTGAATAGTTTTCATAATGAGTGATACATGTTTTATATGCAATGAAATGTTATAGGATGGTGATGTAGTAGAAGTTAGGCGTAGTCTACAAACATTAAAAAATGCTAGTATTGCTAGAGGGTGATGGTAATATTGAATATTTAAGTACTGTGACTTTTGTAAATGTTCATAGTAATTGTAGTAAAAATAATACGAACAATTTGAATATTGCGGCAATAACAACTTTATTACGACCAACAACCGATGATCTACTGAACACAATCTTATGCAATTGTACAAAAGGTTGTGCCGGCAAATGTGGATGCATAAAAATTGGATTAAGATGTTCAAAAGTTTGTGGACATTGCCGTGGCCAGTCATGCTTAAACGCAAAGTCAACTAATGATGAAAATGATGAAGATGTCGATTTAAATATAGGAATAAGTCCACTCGACGTTTTGTCAACAATTTTAATGATATAGAAACTGAAGATATCGACAATGATTGACAAAACAAAATTATATACTTAAGTTTGTTTCTTCTGTATTTTTCAGTATTCAAATAAAAAATTATCCACTCTTCAATAAAAAAGCCTCTTATTACATATCATGGATTATGCCTATGGGGGAAACCATGTAAAAAAACCCGCCTTGCATTCTACCTCGAAGGTGGTGAGGAAACGAATGGAGTCATAATATAGTCGCTTTCTCAGCGCTCTACTCCGAAAACGGTTAATTTTATAGAAACACAACAAACAATTTTTATAATGACCTATATTGACCTTCGAGCAATAGGTGGCGAGATATATGCGAAAAAATGATTTTCGTAACCTTTTGACCTATATAACGCCGTAATAAAGATGTATACAAGAATTCAGCTCACTAGGAATTTTTCCGCAGATAAAACCTTAAATGACTGGACTATAATCCTGATATAATAAGAACATTTGTAAGTCATGAAAAACTGATTGAGCGAATTGTAAATACCTACAATTAGGTAAGAAATAATCCTGATATAATAAGAACATCTGTAAGTTATTATAAAAAAAAAAACAGAATTGTTCAACATACCGGTGGACACTTTGAGCATTGATTGCAATGTTTCCGTTTTTTCTTGTCTGTTTTTAGTATACCTACTGTTTTATTTTTCTCTTTTAAAATCAAATTTACAACAAAATAATAAATGTTTATTAGTATTATTATTTCTACACTAAAAATTGATGAACTATTTCAAATTTCACAAAAAAACATGAATAGGTATTCTGGCGTTTTTTCCAAGACTAATCAATATTCAAAGCTTGAGCAGAAAATGAAACAGGGAGATTTAAATATGCAACTACAACAAATTCACCATAAGCTGTACTATGCTCTACTCAAATGTATGAACAGATTTTTCAAAATCATATATACAGGGTGTTGTTAGTAGACTTTAGCGGACTGAGTGAAGTAAGTAGAATACTCCTACCGAGTTTCACTTGATTATACAGAGTGGTTTGTCTTTTATCGCAAGTTAAATAAATAACGTAAATCGGTAAAACACCCTGTATATCGTTAATGACATTGGTTAGAAACGGTAGATTTTTTGAGGCCTCTTAGATGTCCTATATATTCACTGTTAACTTATGTACGTGTCCCAATGAAACTCCTTGTATTTAAAAGTATTCTTACTTATAGTATCGAACGTCACATTCCTCTACAGAATGATAAAGAAGTTTTAACCATAGGTACAGAGATTAAATGAAAATATAATTTAGGCTAGTTCAATATTTTTCACAGCTATTTTTTTACGATGGATACAACTTGGGACAGCAGTCCATCACAATTTCCGATGGTTGGTGAATGGTTGTGTCCCTCGACACTCATTTTAGCCATACTTCCCTGAGTCGTCACCCTTGCTTTACATTTGGTCTTATTATAGGACACGCATTTCCAATATGTACGGTCAGACCTTTTCGTATTTATTTTGTAAGCGAAATTGTCGAGTATAATTTTCGGGTTCGTCCTCGCTGCACAGAAATAGATTATGCCTAAAATAAAAAAAATGTTAATAAAATGAAAAGAAAACAAATAACACTAAGTAACAGAAGTAAACAAAAAAATATTAAAAATAAAATTGTATACAGAATGTGTCTGATACCTTCCGTTAGAGGGGCAATACAGAATGTATAATACTTAATCGATTTTCACCTGGTGACATAAGCTTCCCTCAAAATTTAAGCAGACGCTGCATCATCTCACTTATTCAATTGTTTATAGGTACTAACTGCACATCATAGATAGAACAGCAATTTCACTTGGCTTTCGGCACTTTGACCTAAATTCAGGCATCTGTGGTGACCTCGAAATTCGCATCATCGGATTCGAGAGAAATAGAGAATCCGCGATCAGGACCAGAATAAGAATTATTTATTTGTGCAAAAAAGTGATATTTACGTTATACAGGGTGTTAATTAAGTATGTGCACAAACTTTAAAGGGTTAATGTATGATTGATTTTAAGACAAAAAGTTCATATAAACATAAGTTCGCAACTGCTTGATTTTCCAGATACAGGGTGTTGAAAAAAAAACAAATTTTTAAATATATTTTCTGAGTAGTAAGAGCTGCTTAGTTGAAACTTGGCACACCCTAATAGGTATTTAGAGATTACATTTTGCAGGTATTAAATTATTTTTATTCCTGAAATTAAACAAGTTTGGTAATAGTAGTAAAACATCACCTAGAATTTTTATGGTATACTTATAGATTACCCATCTATCTATTTATGTGTCTAGGAAATCTAAAGAAACTTAAATTGCAATTACAAGATGTGTTTAAACATAGCTGCAGCTACTCATTTCGACTCATAATTTTACTTTACTCCACCTCTGTACAAATAATATTGGCACGCCAACGCTTAAGACAAACTGACTGGCAGCGGAGGTCTCAACAGCCTGAAATGGATGTTCAAGTTATTATTACGACTCAAGTGATTCTGCTGGTCTATCTATGCTGTGCTAACGGGGTCAAGTTCACTTGTTTACCTGTTGTGGCTAACGGCGCTGGCGGGAACGTGTCTCATCAACTCTATACTGGTTTACGTCGTTTTATTTAAAAATACCATATTCAAATCAATGATTAGCATATATGGTATGAGTGGTTGTGTATCCATCGTCATCAGCTTATTTTTTATGCAACTGATAAAATTACACAATGTTTCAACATTTTGTAACCATTAAAAATGGTTTAAAACTCATCATTTCGACATCACGCAAACTATAGAGCAGCGCCGGTTTCAAATCTTGAAATTTACTTCAAATGTACTGTAAATTATTTATTTTTACTACCTCTATTGCCCCTTTGAAAGAACAGACGTATTTCAGAAATAGCTGTAACCGTTGAGAAGTCCTCTCAAGATTCATTGTCGATTGCAGGCTCTGGTGCAGTAATCCTGTTTGCAGGAAATCCTGGGGTGATGAGGCCGCCACCAACGGCAACGGCACGGTCTTGATTTCTCCAAAAATTAGAGATATTCAGAGTCTTAGTTCACCTACCACAATTATAGTTCTTTTTTTAGTTCACACAGTTATACTCCTAAATAACAAAATCACAGTATAGATTCACCTACCTCTCGTAAATTTGAGGTAAACCTCACTATAGCCCCCTCCCAGCTTATTCAACCACCCTTTATATGGGTGTTCCTAAAGACATGGTAAATATTGAAGGATGTGATAGGACACGTAAAAATAAGCCGTTTATTATGTAAAATTTTGTCGAACACTTGATTTTTTTAAAAATAAAACTTTCTGTAAGTTTCTCTTGACAAGATAATTCAAATCTGAGTCTGCATTATTTACTGCCCAATCTGTTAAACAACGTTGTCCAGTGGCAGAGATCTGGAGACCCTATCGTATAATTCATACCATAAATTGTACGCCACTGGCTTTTTCTGGTATTTTATTTAAGTTTCGTAATCGATGTATGCCTTTAATAATCGATTTGGAAGAAAACAGTGCTATAGTATTTTTTTCTTAGGATATATAGTTTTAGAGTAATTTTAAATTTTGCAATAGCACTTTTTTCTTCCAAATCGATTGTAGATTACAAAACTTCAATAAAAATACCAGAAAAAGGCAGTGGCGTACAATTTATGGTAAAAATTATACAATAGCGTTTCCAGATCTTACAGGAAGCTATGTATATTTTTTTTAAACTTGAACACCCTGTATTTCAAAACCTATGGAGTATTCGACAAAATTTTATATAATAAACTAGCCTTATTTTTACATCACCTCCTTCAGTATTTACCATACCTTTAGAAACACCCTGTATATTTTATCATCCTTTATCTATTATTCTATAATATTACAGCATTTATAAAGTTCCACTAATCTAATACTAACTAAGTAAAGGTCGGCCGGTCAGCTGTAAGCCGATAGCCAAATAGTATAAAACATCAGTTGGCAACAGCCACGACAATATAATAAGCTCAGCTTACGTCACGTTAGTTTTGTAAACCAATACGCAATATATAGTAACAAAATTTGTTATTTCTAGGCTCATCTCCTCGTAAAATAATCCAGTTCAGAATTCACATATGCAGGAGAGAATTCCTTATGCGTTGAATAATTTTTTTATTAATAAATCGAAAGAGAAAAATGTCACTTTCAAAATCAAACAAAAAATAATAATAACAAAACATACCTAATTTGTATATTACGTTAACAATGTAACATCATATAATAAATATATATAATATAATAAAATATTCAGTTCTTTGGACAAATTTAGTTCCTTGCTGTCCATACAGCTTTATTTTTTAAAGGTGTTATTAAAACTATCGTCTAATTTAAGAAACAAATTTTATTCATTTGAAGTAAAAGAATTAAAGAAAACATAAAGTGTGTCATGGCGATAATATTCCTGTTTTGCTAAATTCCTGAAAAGTTGTCACTTCCCGCCATTAATAATTTAAATCAGAATCTCCGAAATTCCCGGGAATTTTTACGAATTTAGCGTCGATGAGGACAAGGCTTAACGGTCAGAATATTTTCCCAGGACCTGCTACGATTTTTCTTTTTTTTTTCTTAACGATTATTTGAGATTCTATATTGCGTAAATAAGTGCGAAAAAATTCAGGAGGTGGAAAAATAAGTTGAACCTTTCACGTTAAAAAAATGTATTTGAACATCCTCTGTGAAGATACAACCCCTTAAAGATAGCGCCAAAGAAGTTGTTTTTAATTTTTTCCAAAAATTTGTCTAGGCTAAATTTGCTAAGCATTTTTTTCTTAACGACATTTCTCAGTATAACAACTTACTATGTTTTTTTTAATTATCATACTAGTTTACAGTAGGCCGTCATCGATAAATGTACCTTAATTATATTGAGAAAAAAGTTATTGATTACACTGCTGACACAAATTTTAAGTTGATCTAAAAATAAATTAGAAAGATACCAGTATGAACGTGTGTGTTATTTTAAATTACTACCTATCAAAAACGGTTTTGGATATTACGATTTTATTATGAAATTTTGACTATATAGATTTTAGAGAGCTGATCAATGGCAGATTTCCAATAAAAAAAATCGCTAATATGAAATCTCCAAAAATTGTTATGAAAAATAATCATAGCAGTTCTTGAAAGACTAACATGACCGTTATACTGGCTTCGATAAGTACACTGTGGAGCACCCAGTTACAAAAAAAAAGTAACAATCCAAATCACGCAGTTCAGTAACATTTTACAGGAATATGTATGTGAAAAATGTAACTAGAAATACAGAATGATTCAGAAATACTAGGAAAAATATTGGGTGTATAATCTACATGAGAAATTATTTGACTCTTATTTTTCTGTTTTCCCGAATTCTAATTTTTAGACAAATTGTTTTTTGCAAATATTTCCGGAACTTTTATTTACATTTTTTTTTTCTAAATCATCATCTAAATCATCCAGTGCATTAAAAGCGCTATTTAATTCTACACAAAAAAGTACTCTTTACTATTTTCATTTGAATTTTCCAGCCAAAACTGTGGTAGGTACTACTATAGAATAACTAGAAAATTTATGGCTACATAAAATGAAAAAGCTGCGAAAATAATTCAAACGGATTGAGTGACAGATGTCGATTCATTATTACGCTGCCACTTTATTTTTTTTTCAAAGAATTTAAAATATTACGAAACTTTAAAAATGTTTAATTATCCGTTTATTTCCTAAAGATAGTACCATAAACTTGATATTTTTTCTAGAATACCTAGCCTTAAATGAAGAAAACAGTTAGTTGTAACATTTAGAATAATGTTCTTAATTTTTTTCCTAGTATTTATGAATAGAAAAATTATCATACAACACAAAACAGAATGTTCTTTATTTTAGTAAATTGTATACTATCGTGAACAAATATCTTTCCGACCAGGATTAGTGCAATAAAATAGTATCTTAAAAAAGATAAGAAAGCTACAAAGTAACTGAAAAATTATCACATTTCAATTTTGATACAACAGAGAAAAATTAGATTTCGGTTATCATCACAACAAAATCGGAACGATCATCTGAAAACCTTTTATTTTTTCCCCTCTGGTTTCACTATAATAAATAAAGTAGAACTTCTGATTAAAAGATAAAGCAAATAAAAAGTTACTGTATTGCTGAAGAGTGCCACATTAAATTTTTACTTTGTGATTGGTTAAGTTTAGGTTTAGGTTTTTGTACAGTTATGATTTCGTACAATAATCCCACGATGTTTTTAAATATCGGGGGATGGTTGTGTTGCTCAGTACTCAGCTGAGCAACTCTGCCGAAAGTTTTCAATCTCGCTTTGCATTTGGTTTTGTAGTAGGAGACACACTTCCAGTACGTCAGGTTATGTTTCTTCAGGTTGATTTCGTACTCGTAGTTGTTTAAGACAACCTTCGAGTTTCCTTTGCCAGTAGGAACGAAATATATTACACCTGAAAATAGTCAGATTAGCGTTATTATCTACACATGTTTTTTTTACTTACAAGCTGCACCAAACATTCCGATTGTATGAAATTTGCTTGTTTCATCATATTTTCATACAGCTATTTCGTTTTGTCTTCATGATTGTTGAAAACTAAATGAATAAATACAATTTTTGATAACAATATACAGGGTAAGACAGAAATTGGTGCAAAAAATTTAACTGAAGATTATTCTCGCCAAAATAAAGTTTTTAGTCTAAGAGCCAGTGGCCGGCAACCTATAAGTAAATGATTATACCTGAAATTTTGCACAATGAGTCTCTTATATCTATCACTCATGAGGTGAGGACTCGCTAAGCCCGGCGAGGCCGACCCAACTGTTACTCAGGTGCGAGAGGTATAAAAATTTAACCAACTTTCGTTATTAAATAAACAAAGCTGCCGTTTGAAAATTTTAAAATATACAATTATTATTGTATAAAAATAACAAAGGCAGACGATTACCGCGCTTCCAAGGTCATGGCAGACATTTGTGAAATTGACAAAAATTATAAATTTCAAAAGTATTTGATTAAATCTGATTTTTTATATGTTGTTTATTCAAGTATTAGAAACCTATATTTATCCCAGCAGACGTTTTTTCCGAGTATAACATGCCGGCAGACAGCAAAACCTTACCTACTGCCCGAGCGTACGTATGTATAGGCGGCATTAGTCACATCTTTTTATTATCTTCGATATAGTACCATTCGTTTTCTAAGCGAGCATTGCAATCAACACCCTTAGATCTAACAAATTAGGCATTTATTTTTATTATTTATTATATTTAGCACCTTAATAATAAAATAATATAAGTAACAAATTACTTCTAATTCTGGCACAGGTTCTGAGATCTGGTGATGTCGATTACAATGCTTGACATTTTTGACAGTTTTTTAACGTCAAAAATCAAATTTAATCAAATACTTTTGAAATTTATAATTTTTGCTAATTTCACAAGTGTCTGTCATGACCTTGGAAGCACCATAATCATCTGCCTTTGTTATTTTTATATAATAATAATTGTATATTTTAAAATTTTCAAACGGCAGCTTTGTTCATTTAATAACTATAACGAAGTTGGTTATATTTTCATACTTCTTGCACCTGAGTAACTCTTGAGTCGGCCTCACCGGGCTTAGCGAGTCCTCACCTCATGAGTGATAGGTATAAGAGACTCACTGTGAAAAATTTCAGGTATAATCATTTACTTATAGGTTGCCGGCCACTGGCTCTTAGACTATTTTATTCTAATAAATGTTTGTTCTAACATGCCTCGAAATAAAACTTTGTGAAAATCATAACTGCACAGAAACTCGGCTGGTAGTTGCAGTAAGATTGTCTAAAACTGCATCAATTATATTATTATCTTCCTCATGATCTGCAATATTTTGTCTTGCAGTGCTCTAGCCTTTTCAGCCTTTGAAATTCAAAACTCATTCTCAACTCAATTCATATTTAGAAGATTGATCCAAATACTTGATGATTTGGGGTTCTTCTAGAAAATCTGCGGTGATATTCTCTCACGGCTGCCAGGCTATACAGGGTGTCCCATAATTCGTGTGCAATACTTTAGCAGTAGATTCTACAATCAAAACTAATATTTTCGTTTTCTATAAATAGTGGTGGAAAAGATACCACGTTTTTCACCACGTTATGAATTTTGGAATGTAGGACACTCGTTAAATATGTATAATATACTAATAATAAGTTTATTTGCAAAAATAGCATAATGTAGATAAAATAGTAAAAATTTTGCAACGAACAGTAATCGAATAAGTAAATAAACTAATGAAGCACTGAAGCGGTGAATGTTCTAAGAAATTACAAAAAAATTGTTTAACTATTTTGGTCAGAGACGTCTCAGGCAAGGGAACTCATGGGTAAAATGTGCGCCCAATTTTTTACACGTTAATATTTTCAAATTTAAACATCAAATAGACGTAACCTTTTCATAAAAAATGTACTATTCATGCAAAAACTTGAGGTAAATAAATTGTCCAATTAATTGAAGTGAATAAACGTTTGTATTCAAGGCCTCCCTACCTCTCATGTAATCTTTATCAATTCCGTAGATTTTAGAATCTTAGAACTTTAAAATCGATTTCTCTTCAAAAACAAAGCATTTTATCGAAGTAAACAAGAGTATATTTTTTATAAAAAAGCCATATCTATCCTAGTTTGATGTTTAAATTTGAAAATATTGACTTTGCAAAAAATTGGGAGCGCATTTTACCCTTTAATCAGATTTTTTGTAGTTTGTTAGAACATTTAACGTATGTCCTACATACCAAAATTCATAGTTATTTGTTAACTCATTTTGGAAATATTTTGAAAACCCCCTTTTCAGGGGTTTTGGTGTATCAGTATAATTTTCGACACCTACTTGTGACTGACCCTGTATACATTATAGTAGAAATATTTTACAAAAAAAAACTACTTTCAGAACAATAAACATATACTGAAAAAGCTGGCGAGTAAGGGGGCATCACTGGTTTAAAAAATACTTTCACTGGTTTAATATGTCACGACAAATAAAGAACACTTAAAAACGCATATTTTTTTGGCAAATAACGAAGCGGAAAGATTAGTTCCTTATTATCAATTAACCAGACAATATTTTTTCGTAATACATAGGTAATAATCGTAGTACAAGGTTAATATTGTCTGTACCACCTAAATTTCTAGGCCAATGGTGAAAAGTGCTTTTCCGGTACATTCATTTAAATTTTAATCTATTTTCTGAAAAAATATGTTCATGATAAAATTCGTGACAGTTTTAATTTTCAGATATTTTGATTTTATCTAATCAAGGTTACCACATATAATAAAGATCAAAATAAAATCGTCGAAAAAAATTTGTTTATTAAAAAATAATACCTACAAATATCTTAAAAATATTCTTCACATCTAAATAAATAAAAAAAAACATGGAAAATAAATTACATTTTTATCCCATACATTGCTTCTGTTCAAAAACTAAGAGTGTAAGATAATTGGAGTATGGATAATTGGAGATAATATCTTAATGCAACAAACATTTACATGAAACAAGGACTATTACCAATTTTTTTTTTTTTGAGGCAAACATAGTATTGACAATCGACTTGAAATGAACTATTTGTCTATCTACAATAATAGAAATTGCAACCTCTAAAAAGGTTACTATTTTCTATTGTTAAGTATTTTTTGATCTGAATAAAGTAATACTATAGGTTTGTTCATTAGTATTACACAAATCAGAGCAGTTGATTTTATAAATCAGGTTGTGTTTACAGCTAACAGAATTTAGAAGCAATAAAAGCAATAAAACTTATATCATCGGTTTTATAAGCTTCGCTAACTAATGCTTACATAAACTTCGATATCGGGTCAAAGTCAGGCTCCACTTTTGGCAACCGCTAACTAACTTGAAACAGTGTTTATTGCAACAAATGGTTGTTTTGGACGTTGGAATTTGGTTTATTTATCTGTTACTAGACATATTTAACATTTTGTTTTTTTGTGCGTTAATATCAGTATAGATAACAACAGGAGAATAGAAGACTACTCGCAATCAGAATGAGTGGCAAAGCGACTTACCCAGATATATTGCCGTTGGCACGTCGAAGAGGGATCTCTGATATTATCTTGTTCACTCTTTGGAACAGTATAACAGCGGATTTATAGGAAATCGAAAATGTGTAAAGTGATGGCACAAAACACTATCAAATTTTCATCGAAAACGGTTATGTATAATCAACAAGAATTAACAACTTCAAAGGGAAAATTTAGGAAGGAACCACAAACCGCAAAAACCCATGTAGTTCTGTTCGCGCAAATGCAAAAAAAAATAGATAAGTTTTTCGTTCCTTTGAACGAAAAGACAGAACACGAGTTGTTATCAAAATTATCTCAACTTATAATAATACTTAATGTAATAGAATATTAATTAATTTATCATTAAGCTAAATACAAGGCATCTATGTAATAAACATAAGAGGCGTGCTCAAAAAGTAACGGGAATTTTGTAATATCTATGGTTATATTAGTCCGATTCGCCCGATATTTTCGTTGTTCTGTTTGAAAGGTATCTATACATTATTAGCTATATCGGATGTTTAGTGTCTCGTCACCTATCACAAAGGCTATATATGTTTTAGTACACTCGGCGATTATTTATTTAATTCTTTTTTTTAAATGGGCCGAAGAATTTGCATTTTGTTATAAAAATAGAATAAAGTGCAACAAAATTTTTTTGGAAATGTTAAATATTGCTTTTGGTGAGTCTGCTGTAAGCAAAACAATAGTTTACAAGCGTTTACAAAAAGACGATGAACGCCTTAGACGCCACACTGATGAAAATGTGAAAATAGTGAAAGAAATTATTATGAACGATCGCCGAATAACAATTAGAGTAGTCTCTGATGGCATATCAGTTGGCTCATGCCATGAATATTTTTCGGATGTTTTGGGTATGAAAAGAGAGACAACTAAATGTGTTCCAAAATTGTTGAATTTCGAAAGAAACGACAAATTGAGTCGCAAAATGAAATAAAAAACAATGCAGAACTACTGAAACAACAGAACAGATGCAACACTTCCATTGTTCCATTTTTATTATAAAATTTAATGTTTTTTTAAGAAATAAATAATCGTCGATCGCACCAAAACACATGTAACCTTTGTGACAGGTGACAACAGACTAAACATTCGATATAGCCAGTGTTGCCAGCATTTTATTTAAGGAAGTCGCCAAAATTGTCTCTAGAGGTCGCCCAAACCGCCCAATTTAAAAATACTAAAATTGTCCATTTATATTTATGTAACCAGTTATATACAAGAAGTGTGTAACTAGTTGTAGGTATAATTTTTTTCCTGTATTTTGCATATTTTTCCATATTTTTCTGTAAATATAAATCAATAAGTAGTTTTTTTTGGAAAACTTGAAAAACCACAGCGATCTCCCTATCTACAGAGATTCATTTAAAAATCACATAAAGAGAAAATCAAAACGACAAGAAACATAAAAACGCGCCAAATGCAATTACCGTGATAAAATTAAACACCGGCCACGGAATTAGTACAAGGCACGGCTAAAGTCAAATACAGGATTACTGTACCACAGACCACAAATGTCAGAACACAGAATAGGTTTGGTACAAATAGCATCTTTCATCACAGAGTTGCAATTCATCGATAACCTATACTACCGAAAAGATAACTTCTTGATGATCTATGATCTATACAACATAACTACTGTTCCTAAACTGAGGTTAGTTTCACATCTGCAGTTTAAACTCAACCTATAAAACCGGCCCTTATAATGATTCAATAAATGCATGTATATTAACTATAACTAAAGTGCGCCCAAAACGCCTAAGTATTATTTACTATCTCGCCTAAATAAGTGCTCATCGCAAATTGTTTATTTTGCCGCCAAGTGTCAATTCCAAATTGCCCAATTGGCGCTAAGTCGCCCAATCTGGCAACACTGGATATAGCTAATAATGTATATTTACTTTTTAGACATGTTTACCAACACAACGAAAATATCAAGCGAATTAGAGTAATGAAACCCGAGATATTACAAAATTCCTGTTACTTTTTTATCACACCTCATATATCGTAAATTCGATATCGAAATATTATTTGCTAATTAAAATATATTTTTAAATGCCTTCTTACTCCACCAATACCAAACAGAATCTCAATTAAACAAAAGCTTCATTACGTTCTTCTATCAGAAAACTTAAGTTAATCTTGTTTTTTTTTCTTAATCTTGTATAAGTGAGTTTGTGCTTTTATGTGCTTTATGGTATTTATAACTTCTAAACTCCTTGTATACTATAAAATATAAAATTTGCTGTTTACGAAAAGTACCAGTGAGCTGCTAAGAAAATCAAATTTGTCTCTAAACAGCTAGATGAGAATCCAAAGGAGCATATGAAAATCTATTTTGTTTACATGATCATACAGGGTATCATAGAGTCCTATATACTATTTTTTTAAATATTTTTTTTAAAAGAGATTATAAAATAAAGAATATTTGTTCCAATTTTAAATTGTTAATTTAGAAAAACTTTTTTTCCAAGAGTTTTGATACCCTGTACTTAGGAAACTAAGCATTTTCCGACCTATATTTGTATGAACTTATTTTCTTTTTCTAAAAAGTTCTAGCACCTGTCAGGACACCCTGTATATTCAACCCTAGATCAATTTCTTAATCTGTTACTTTGATGCGTACGGCTTGCTACAGACTATGCGTGTATTCGCGATGCGTGGCTTGTGAGGAATTCATGAATAATGTGTAGGTTCTTGTTCGTTAAAAATCTATTTATGAAAATTCAACACGCTATGCACGAATTCTCACTAATCGCCAATTCACGCATAATCTGTAGCAAACCTAACAGGTATAGAATAACAGGTAATTGGAACAGATGCCGTTGCCATTTGAACCGAAACAGAGTCCCTACAGAGGATCTAAGAATATTGATTTTTTTCATCTTTATTCTAAAAGCGTAGCTGTCCTGATCTATCTATACTATGACTGAAACACTGGGGTTATGTTTTTCTTGTGCTTTTATTTTTAACGAAATTGTTGCGCCTTTATTGCTCAGATCTGCTTCTAGCAACACTAATGAACACACCTCCTGTGTCTATTTTTTAACCTTATCCACAATAGTTACAAGTTTGAAAGGTAGGGTTCGCAAATCACGACCAAACGCGTTGGGTGTATGATTGTGAATGTCCGTGATTTTCGCTATATTCTGGGTCGTGGTAACCCTGGCCTTGCACCTAGTTTTCCTATACGAAGTACAGATCCAGACAGTCCTATCCGACAGTTTGTTGTTTATCGTGTACGAATTTTCATTGAGAATAATGTAGGCAGATCCTCTAGTCTTCGATTGCTGGAAGTAAATTTTACCTGAAAAATTAATTACATAAGCAACACAATAATTACGATTTTCTATTACACAGGTTTATAATAATAAGAAAAGGTTGTGATCAGGACTATGTGGTCTCTGTATTTTAACGCGCTGAATCCGATAAAAGCAAAAAAAATTGTTCTGAAGAAATTGTTCTGCTCTGCAGTCAATCCAAAGCCTTGAAGGAAATTTACCGAAACAAAAACTCGCAGTATTGGAGGACGTGGGGATTTTCGAAGACGTTGAGCAAGTTCTGGGTAAGAATTATTTATCTATAATACTATGACAGTTATCAATCAGCTGTTAACATTCGTGACAGTGCTTCGACATCGGGCAAGATGCTGATCCTCCAGCTTCAGGGCACTGTAAGCACGAATTCCAGGTTGGAAATGAATTCGACAACGCTGCAACGACAGCTGTCAAAATCTGAGATAGCACTGGACAACCGGAAAGTACGACGGTAAAAATAGAGAACTCAATAGGTCTGTTCAAGCAAGGAATCCAGACTGGTTCCAAACTGTAAAAAATGTTCGTCCAATCGCTTATTACATGATGTTTACTAAAAACAAATTCATAACTTTACTGGAGGAATATTTTTCACATGGAGCATTCGTCTTGTCAGAACTATTTGATTTTTGCTTTTACCGCATTCAACGCGTCAAAATACATTCCATCACAGTCCAGATAGTCTAGACCCCAGACCACGTCCTTTTTTGTTTGTAAGCCTGTGTATTAACAAAATGTATCAATTAAATAATTATACACTTCACTTAAAGTACACTACATACTGACCATACCAGTACCACAGCTATATCGATCTATTCAACATCAGTACTCAGGTCTTACTTTCAGTGAACAAATACAAAATTGAACTGAAGAAATTGCGTGTAGCAAAGAAAACAAACGAAAATACTTTTTAAAAATGCTTTTATAAAAGTATGGTTTTGACCTTAACATAGATAAATACATTCAACCTTCAATGTTTGTAAATAATAGTAACAGCTTGATTAGACAAAGTGCTCAAATCTATATCTAAATTGTTTGGTTTGTGATTGTGAACGTCTTTGATTACTGCCGTATTTTTCTTTGTCACCACTCTGGCTCTGCACTTAGTTTTGCGGTAGGAAGTACATATCCAGTCGGTTTTGCCTTGCTGTTTATTGTTGATCGAAAATGAGTTGCCGTTTAAGATAATGTTTACGGATCTTTTATTTTTAGAGGGGCAGAAGTAGACAGTGCCTAAAAAACAAAATTGAAATAAACGAAAACCGAAACAGACGATTAAAATATAGTTCTTATTAGAGCATAGATCCGGAAAAAATTAACAAAAAATATATACAGGGTGTTTCTTTTTTTAGTTATTAACTTCGGTATGAGATAGAGCAAAAAATAATAATAGGGGCTATTGGTGCAACCAAGGAGGACACAGGGACACGTCATCTCCCTCGAAATCGGGTGTTCAACTTATCTGAGGAAACAAACATCACCTCCTGGTCTTAAAGTCCAAATTAAAGCACAGAACAATCAACAATCTACATTTTGTGTGTTAATATTTTGTAAACATTTTTATCAGCTTTATAATTTATAACTTATTAATTTATTCAATACAATTGTACATTTAGTATCATCATAAAGATACGAATAAGTATAACATTTTATTTTTTATTAGTTTTAGCAACTGTTTTAATAATTTATATAAGTTGTAGAAAGTATGCAATATGCACAATGCAGTGCAATGTTGAAATTTAAATTTGTATAATTGTCTATGAAGTAATTTAACATATAAACTGTTTGCACAAGATGTACAATACATACTCATATTATATAACCACTTTCCATTGTTGTGGCATTTTACATAAGGTTTGATGTAAAGAATCACTTCTGACTACTTCTGTCATATTGACTTCTCCTATAAGTATATAACGTCTCTGACCGACTTCTGCGAAGGGTAGACAAGTGCCACTGCATGGTAAGATGTGTAAGGAATAGATCCATGATATCTGCAAGTGTGCTAATACATTAGTAGATTTAGCAGAAGTCATATTTGGCACCCTGTGAAAAGTGTAGTGTAATTTGTGAAAATTTAAATTACAGAAATGCGGCTTTCATCACCTTACTGATAATTATACCTAAAAGTATACAATAATTTGCATAAACGTATTCAAATATTTTTAGGAGACAAACGATGGCTGCAGCAAAAAGTTAAACACATATTTACACTAATTGAAGTGGTGCATTAAGAAAGTTCTGCATTAAAAATTAAATAAAGCCAATTTATTTATTTATATACTTATTTAAGTACACCTCCCGAAAAATAAATCTCCAATTTTAAGGAAAATTATTTTTCTATTTATATTAAAGATTTATCCAAGAGTTGTGAAAAAAATATATTTAAACTGGAAAATTTAGTGATAAATCATTGAAAATAATCAAATAATCAAATCGTTTAAACTTGATAAGAACCGTTAATTACTGTTTATCGAGACAATATTTATTTATTTGCAATAAGGAATAAATTCCTACAGTTTCAATATTTCAAACGAAATCACTCTGTATAGACAACATGGATTTCAAATGACCAAAGGAGTACAGTAACTGTACTCATTTGTCAACTGTTGTTATCTTAATTAGCAAAGCATTATTTAGCAAAATACAACTTTTCATATATTTTTTTATTAGATATTATTATTTACACATATTTTCTTTTATTATTAGGTTTTGTATATTTTTTACTGCATTGTAAAGATATTTAAGCTTAACACAAATCAAATTTACTACAAATGAAGTCATATGTAAGTTTTTTGATAACAAATATCTAGATATACTAAGAACCAATTCCATAGACAGGTAGGATTCAATAGAATATACAGAGTGGCCCATTAAGGATTTGGACACCATTTTAAAATCTTTTTGCCGATTTTTTCGAAAAATACTTTAGCGGCTTTTGTATTAAAATTTGTCTGAAAATTATTGTTAATCTAAGATACTGAAATTTATTGTATTTGAAGTGCCAGTCATTTTTTATTTATTTTTTTAATGTATTTCGAGCATTGTATGTAGTTAGCATGTATTTTTCATACTAATAATTTATTGTACCTATGTTATGTAGTTATAATACTCTAGCATTTTCAATGCTATTATTGTTTTGGCACACAAGTTTTACTTACGTGAATATTATGTTTATTTATAACTGTTATTCTCTTAGTATTTTATACTACTAAGCAGAGTGTAAATGTAAAAGTCTTATACTTTTGGAATATATTCTATTATCATTGTTATTATTATTATAGTTCATCTATTTACTTCACAAATCAAAATGTTAACGTAAAAACAATGCTGTTACAATAAACGAAATGAATTGAAACAATCGAAAATAAACAAATAAAAACAACAATATTAATAAACGGAAGAAAATATCGAATATTTAAGTTGTTTTTATTTGTTTATTTTCTAATATTTCAATATTTCAATTCTTTTCGTTTAAGTCCCATGTTTAATGTAGTTTATTGAAATCGCAAAAGTATTTTTCGAAAAAACCAACTGCAAAAAAATCATAATAAACTGTAGATTAACATATGGATCATCAGCTAATATATACAAAAAAAATCAATAAAATGGCGCATTCCAAAAATTGTTCAGAAGGGTGTCCTAATTTTTAATGAGCAACACTGTATAGTGTATATGACTTCATGAATAGCAATTGTAGGAACATTGATTTATATTATCTTATAAGTACCATTACATTACCCACAGTAAAAATAAACCTTGTTGTTATAGAATAGTATATATTTTTTGAAAAAAAAAACAAAAAAACGAAGAAAACAATAAAAAATTATAAATATCGTTTATGTTCTACAGTTTAACGCTGAAGGTAGATAAGTATATCAATAATGCAATTAACGTAAAGTTGCTCTAGAATTCATTTTGATAATTCTGATTCTCTGATGGCACAATTTGCTCAAGTCGCAGTCCCTGGCATTGGGCTCATGATTATGAGAACCCGACAGCTTCGCAACGTTCCCCGTGGTTGTTACCCTCGCCTTGCACTTTGTTTTCCTGTAGGAATAACATATCCAGAAAGTTTTGTTTTGCAATCTTCTATTGATTCCGTATTCGTTCCCGTCTAGAATAATCTTTGGAAAGTTGCTCTTGGATCTGTCAAAGTAAATAATACCTACAATAAGTGAATACGTTACAAGAAGATAATGTTCAACGTACGCAAATATTAATATTTATTGATTGATGTTTCTGAAATAAGTACCAACGTTTTTTCCAAAATCTAAAAGTTTTTCAAGAAATCAATCAAGAACAAGAATTATTATGCAAAACTGTTTATAATGCAGTAATTGGATAAAGTTATATGTAATGATTTATGCAGATCAAGAATTAGCAGTGCCAAACGCTATTCAAATGAGATACCTGTAGAGTGACAAGAAGGATCGCCACAGGTTTTAAATAAAGAAAAAGACACAATGTTAATATTTTTTTAACCTAAAGATATATTTCAATCAAATCAAAACTATTGTTTAATGCACTTATTTCAGAAATACCCTGTATTTCACTGCAAAATATCTGAGGAGAATTGTAGTCATTCATTTAATTCAGTATAATAATAGTCATATATTATATTATAACATATTTATTGATTTTAATTTATTAATACATCCAACTAGTACACTAAAAACCACAGCATAGATAGACCAGCAATTTCACTTCACTGTGAGCACTTGCACTTGCATGCAGCCATCATATTCGAGAGAAATAGAGAATCGGCGATCAGGACCGGAATAAGAATTATTTATGTGCAGAAAAATGTATTCAACCTAATAAAAATTTACGTTATATAAAAAATATATATGCACTTAAGTAATTATTTATGTCTTTATAAAATTTAAAGAAACTTAAATTATTATTATGAGATGTGTTTAAACATTTAACCTGCAGAGACTCATTCGTCAATTCGGACTCATAATTTTACTTGAATCCACCTCTGTATAAATAATGCTTATAAGGCAGCGTTTGAGACAAATTGACGGGTAGTGGAGGTCTCTGCAATCTGAATGGATGCAGGAGCAGCTATGAGCGACTTATTTCGACTCAAGTGATTCTGTTGGTCTCTTTATGCTATGTTAGAAAATACTGATAAAAATCGTACAATGTCGTCAGGCACAGCTATTTAAATACATTCTTTTAATACTTGTATGGATAATTCAGAAGAACAGATACTTATATCACAGATTTTTTAGAGATTTCTATGTTCACTAAAGAAAATTTTAAGCGAAAATATGTTATATGACACACCTTTGTTAATGAAGAAAAGAAATTATGATCGAGAAACTACCGCTGGGGTAGATAAAAATGTAATATACAGTGCGTCCCTAAAGTTACGCACAAATTTATTATTAGGTAAATAAAAGACATTATTGACAATTACCGAAACAGGTCGATGTTACAAAAAAGTTCTGCCTTTTAAAAGAAACATGATGTGCCATAGGTGGCGCCCTCTACTAGTGACGTCAAAATTAGAAACAAATTTGAATTTCTCACCCGCAAAAACCTCTACTTTGCAAATTTTAAGTAAATATTTGAATTTTTTAAGAAGTTATCTACAAATATCGAAAATAAAATTTTAACTTTGACACCCTGTATCTTTTTTATTAAGCGACTTGGGATATAGGTATGTTAGATTAAATCAGTTTATTTTCACCTAAGGAATATGTGGTCTCATTTTTGCTACTTTATTTAAAATCACCCTGTATAAAAAGCAAAGTATACGTCACTAAACCAAATATTCTTGACGATCTCGAAGATCGTGCCATTCCACCTGAAGTTATTGGAAATGTACAACAAGAATTTGTTTCTGGTCTGGCCCATTGTTTGGCAGTAAATGGTCAACTATTTGAAAATTTAATTTAAATTTTTGTGTCAAAAGGTTTTATTCGCGAACAACAAAATTTCCTACGATCGATCATATTTCTCTGCGTTGTTCTATGTAACATCAATGTTTTCATAAATTTAGTAGACAATTTAAAATGACGTGTAGAAATTTCAATCAATTTTTTAGTACGTTTATTCATTTGTAAATAATTTGAGTATTGATGCGCACCCTGTAACAATTAGGAGTAACTTGTGATACATCTTTGGAAACAACTCAGCTAAATTGAGAAATAAATGTGGTTCCATTTAAAAACATGTGAAGACGTCATTACTCGAAGGTAGGTCACCCTGTATATTATTATTTGAAAAAAAAAAAAAATTAAAAAAAAAATCGACCGGTTTTGGCAATTGTCAATAATGTCAATTATTTACCTAATAATGAATTTGTGCGTGAGTTTAGGGACGCACTGTAAATTCATGTGTGACTTGTTCTATGATTTTTAGTTTATATAGACATTATAGGTAAATCCTTGGCACTAATCATCGTCAGTATTTTTGGTTGTAATAAGTGTAACGACTTTTCGCTTCAGATTAACTAAGCCCTCCTCTGTAGTGTCAGGAGCGTGATTATGATGACGAGTTATTTTAGCCTGATTCTCAAAAGTTGTCACTCTAGCTGTACAACCTTTCTTAGAGTAAAATTTGCACAGCCAGAAGGTTTTGTTCCTGTATCGCCTGTTTATTCCGTAACTGTATCCATTTAGAATGATCCTGGGGGTGTTAATCTTACTAACGTCGATGTAAATGATTCCTGAAACAATCTTGAACTAGTATTTATCTATAAAAACAGTTAACAAATCAAAATACTTGTTATATTAAATTATTCCACCACTGTTGACAACTATTTATATAAAAGGTGTTCAAAACACATGAACGTGTTCTAAAACCAAAAAATAGAAAAATAGATTTTTGTCTTAGATTTGTTTTCAAGTTACAGAAGGTTAAAATTTTTCGAGAAGAATTACATTTTCCATGTACTTGACACCCAGAAACCACAAAAAACGCAGATTCCGACTAACAACAACACTGTACACCGGTATATCAATAAACAACTGCATAGAAGAGTAAGCAACATTGCCATATTTCGTCTATAGTCTGTTAGTATGTAATGACAAATAAATATATTTAATAAATCATATATTGCCTTGATACAAAGAAGTGTTCTCCGTATGAAATTTTAGCCCAGATTAATAAGTAGAAGGAAGTATTTGATCGCTTCAAAATGTAAACAAATACATTTGACTTTGCTAATAAATTTATGCATAAGTCACATCAAATTGACTGTCTAATAACCCGGATTTTGTTTTGATGGCCTACCGGATTCAACTACATGGTCGCGTGTGAAAACAATTCGACAAAATGTTTACCCGTAAATAATCTGACTTCTATGAATGTTCAATTTCTATCTAAAATCACAAACAGACTTTCCATCTACACAAGTGGTTATTACTGAATGTCTGCCATATCATAACTGAATCAATATCTCATATTTTTTATGCATATCTCCATTTCTTTATTTTCTTTCTCAAAAAATTTTAACTCCTTATAAGTCCTACATGAATCAAGGTACATCAAAAGTTTAAAATACTTCTTTTCTTGTTTTTGTGACATATACAGGATGGTCTGTTTTTCATGATTCACCTTTTGGTATGTCGGAAACTGTAAAATATATAGGATGCCTCAAATTAGAAAAAAGTTGAGCCTTTTGATGGGCATCAAACTAAATAGATCCAAGGTATATGCTGTCGTTGCTGAAATATTGGGAAAAAAACTGAAAATCGCAATTTCAGAAAACGCAGTCTAATGTCATTATATTTCAACAGAAAGCTCAAATTTCATAGTCAATTTTCATCGAAAAAAAATTTCTACGGCACTAGTTTTAGTTATGCCACATTCAATTGTTCTCTATTTTCATGTGAATATGTATGACTACTATTTTATTTGCAGAATAATAATTCAATTGAAAATATAGTAATTTAAATAAATATATAGCTGTTTCTGGCGAGAAAATGTCAACTTTTCGTGAATTTCGCAAAACAGGAATATTATCGCTATTTTCATCATTAGGTGGGATTAGAAAGTTTAACTTGGGCTTCTGACCATCTATCATGACAGTCAATTACAGTTTTATGATGAAAATGATAGAGAATATTACAGTTGACTAAAAGTTTAGACTTTTCCCGCTATTAAATAATTCGTGCGAATTTAGCGTGAGAACAAGGCTTTTCGCGACAGAATATCTGCTGCTTTTAGGTCTATTTCACAAAGAATTCAAAACGTTGTGCACAACACTACATTAAGAACTGAGCTTTCTGCGCGCGAAAATGGGCATTACTTGGAATTATTTATGAAGTATTTTTAGAATATTTGTGTATTTTGTTTGGTTTGGTCTTGAATTTTTTACATTAAGAACTCGATTTTTTATTTAAAATGTTGTATTTTTTAAATTGTATGCGTTATTCTTCAAATAAAATGATAGTATTATATATTGACGTGTTCATTCTATATTTGTTACTGCCAAGATCCAATATAGCGTCCATAAGAAAAAAAATCAATCAAATTTTCTTTTGACGAAAATCGATTTCTCGTATATTCTTATTCCTCTGTACCTAATTTCAGCTCTTTCTCTTGAGAAATAAAGACGCTAGATGGAATTATCTAAAATTGCTACTTTCAGTCTTTTTACAATATTTCAGCAACGGTAGCAGATTTTTTGGTTTACCTTAATGGTCATAAAAAGACGCAACTTTTTTCTAGTTTGAGTCACCCTGTATATTTTACGGTTTCCGAGATGCCGATGGTGACCCATAAAAACGGCCTACCCTGTATACATTCTGACTACAAGAAAATAATTTTAAAATCTAGACCTATTACACAAATGTAAAACTAAATCAAAAACATATCTGATGGAACAAGAGATTTAAAAAAGAAGCAGAAATGTAAAGGATCTTAATATGATGGATTGTTTGGTAAAGACTTAACTTACTTAGCATATATTATATTTATTATATTTAGACACTACAATTAAAAAAATAAATCACTTAAACTATACGCTTATCCACAACTCTTATTAAGTATTTCCATAAACGGTGATTTTAAAATATGTAGTCGAACTTAAACAGTCGAAACTAGAGGTCAAAGTTGATTATTTATATACAGGCTGTATCACATGAGAGGGCCACTCCCATGTATCTCGCTTAATATGCGAGATACGTCTAAAATCTTCAATTGTTTTTTGTTGCATTTTTGGAGGCCTTTATGCTCGTAAAAACAAATTTGAGATCCATGGCCAACTTTATGAGTAATAACAAAAAAAAGTGCCCAAACTTTAAGGCTGTCTAACTTTTTTATTTTAAGAGATAGAGAAAACTTATTGGTAATAAATTTTTATTGCAAAATTGATACCTTCCACCTAATATAAACAGATTTTTGAAATATCGTATGTGGTTCGCTGCGCCCTCTAGGCGGATAAAATTTTTTTTTATTGAAGCATGCTATGGTCACAAAAAATTGCCTGTTTTTTCGTCTTTCATGCAATATACTACATGTTGCCCTTATCTTTCGTATTTATTACATTTTTTTCAATTTTAGTTAAAAAAAAAATGTACCTAAATATTTTCGTGTTGCTCAAGATAATGTAAAACCTGTTTTAAAGACGCCAATTGCAAAAAATAATAAACAGAATGTACTTTTTTATGCAAAATACAGATTTTCTTATAATATTATTTTATTGGTTTTCACATTAAAAGCAATTGGGTCTTTAAAATTATTTTGACACAGACAATGTAATAACAGAATATACCTACTTTTTTTATGCAAAATACAGATTTTCTTTTATTTTATTACATTGTCTGTGTCAAAATAATTTTAAAGACCCAATTGCTTTTAATGTGAAAACCAATAAAATAATATTATAAGAAAATCTGTATTTTGCATAAAAAAGTACATTCTGTTTATTATTTTTTGCAGTTGGCGTCTTTAAAACAAGTTCTACATTATCTTGAGCAACACGAAAATATTTAGGTACATTTTTTTTAAATAAAATGGAAAAAAATGTAATAAATACAAAAAATAAGAGCAACATGTAGTATATTGCATGAAAGACGAAAAAACAGGCAATTTTTTGTGGCCATAGCCTGCTTCAATAAAACAATTTTTTATACGCCTAGAGGGCGCAGAGAACCACATACGATATTTCAAAAATCTGTTTATATCAGGTGGAAGGTATCAATTTTGCAATAAAAATTTATTACCGATAAGTTTTCTCTATCTCTTAAAATAAAAAAGTTAAAAAAAGTTAGGCAGCCTTAAAGTTTGGGCACTTAACAGATTTGTTTGTTATTACTCATATAGTTGGCCATGGATCTCAAATTTGTTTTTACGAACATAAAGACCTCCATAAATGCAACAAAAAGCAATTAAAGATTTTTGACGTGTCTCGCATATTAAGCGAGATACATGGGAATGGCCCTCTTATGTGATCCAGCCTGTATATGCAAATGTACAAAATGTCCATTGTGCAAAAGTTCATATCGTCTGTGGAATATTCATCTTACCGCATTAAAAAAATTTCTTGTGCTATCTTTATTGTGAAGCGATATTCAAAAGTAAAATAAAATATTGAAAACAAATAAATCATTCTGATAAATATTCATTTTTGCTAGAATAAATAAAATATATATGACAGATTATATGTACAAGTACAATATTGTCAAAGCATCTCAATATTTATATTATTTTTATCAATTTGCAGTAATATTTAAATGAGTAGACAATAATGTTATCATAGTAAATAACTGGCAATATTGTGTTCTTTTAAATACTATTGTAAAATAAAAGTAAAATAAAATAAAATCAATTTGAAAGTACCTCATAAATTACCCATGAGGGAACCAGTCATTCTGTTTGTCATTGCTGTTTCGATGTTGGAATAATAAAAACGCTCTTACATTTTGTGGATTAAACTGATAGACTGTATGTAGTAAGTCCCCATTAAATTTCGACCCCACATTCAGTATACGAGATACAGTATACTCCTGAAAGAATTTTAAGAGGCTATAACTGCAGGTGTATTTTGATATCTAGGTAAATTAGGTTCAAATAACCTATTGGTATTTGTGCCGTATAAGTTTAACTACATAGTTTAGTATCACATCATATTGAAAGTGGATTTTTTTAACTGCCATTTCTAGCTACAACATCCCACTTTCAATGACACTTTGTATATTTACAAAAACTAACTAGTATAATAAAATATATTTAAAATTAGGACAAAATTAAATACATAGCATATAACGCTAGATTCGACTGTAACTTTATTATTTTAGGATTAATTAAGGATTAATTTTTTACAAGGATTTCAATTTTTATCGCACCGTACTATCTACTGAGATTTTGATGTCAACTTATGTATATTCTTTCATGTTTGAATTCTCCACTTATTCCTCATTTTATTGATATAAACATGGAGTAAGTAATTCATTTCTTTGCTTTGCTATGCAAAACCTATATTGTCTTTCTAAATTATTTAAACAATTTTGCATCATTTTTGGATATTCTATTTTGAATTTCAAAAATAGTGGTGGACAAGAATGTATCAGGTGGTGTCAAATCTGGACTATTCGACGGCTAACGTATGGTGTCATATTTACCTAACCATTCTATAAACTATTATTGAAATATTCCATACTTACATTATGGTAGAACTCCGTCTTGCTGCCATATCATCCTGTCGACCTATCAATTTGGGTAATAAAATCATTTATTTCGTGCCCCAAAATATCTAAATGACATTGGCCGTTTAAATTTTCATGATGGCTCCGTACGATGGCCGGCGAATAGTCCAAACTCCACCTTATATATTTTTGTGGGGCTATTTAAAAAATAGTGTTTATAAAAGTAGACCAACCTCTATTTTAAAAATTCAAGGAAACAGTTGCTAGACAATATTACTAGTTTATTGGTTGTGACAATTCAGTCAAAAAATATTCTTTCCGTTACGAAATTTTAATTTTTTTACTTTTTAAACAAGTACATAACGACTGATTTTAAATTAACATGTACTCCTCCGGAAGTCCGAGAAGCTACGGACACTGCGCTTGACGGAATAATCCCAGAAGAAAGCAAAGAAAGGTACGAGAAAAATTACATACATACATACTTCAGAAACGATACTGCTTGCATATTTTGTCAAAATGAGTAAAGAAACTAAAGCTTCAACATTATGGTCTCGATGTTCGATGTTGTGAGCTATATTTAATATCAAGCATAATATCGACATTAGCTAGTATTCAAATTGCGAGCATTTTTGAAAAGGCAGAATGCTGGATATAAACCTGAAAACTCCAATGTTCTCTCAGAAGAAAACATTAGTACCTTCTTAAATATGGCTCCAAAGGAATATCTTGTTCAAAAGGTAATATTTCTACTATTTAATTCATATCAATTATGTGCTTAATGGTATGTTTGACTTTAAGGTTGCTTTAGTTACATATCTGGCGCCTGCAGATGCGATGAACTCCTAAATATGAAAATGGGTGATATGGAAATTTTAGAAAAGAGCATAATGATAGTTATTCGTGTAACAAAAACCTACACTTCAAATATTACAATTAATATTTACAATAATTCAAATTAGTTTTGGTTCTTAATATTTTTCTTTATGTTATAATTTAATAAAACAAATACCAGTTGTTTGTATTAACTTATTTTTTTTCAACCAGCTTAACATGACATTGCTATACTTTGGAAAAGTGACATGCTTCTAGCCGGAAAAGTACTTTTCCAATGCACTCAGGAAAATCCAAAAATATAGTAAGTTCATAATAAAAAAACTAAGTTGATATAAATATCTCCATAGTGATCGATTGTTTTTTTTTTATAAGAAAATTGAAATCCTTGTGAAAAATTAGTCGATGAATGCACACTTTAATTTTCCGATATCTCCTAAAAGAATAAAGTTACAATTGAATCTAATGTTTCGTGTGATCACTCTTACTTAACCTAAGCTGCTGGTAAATCTGTTATATTCACTTGGAATTTTTAAAAAAGCTACTAAACTTAGTCCGTGGGGCCCTGTTGTACTTTATCTGGACAACTCTGAATTGCAAATTATCCGTATTTTCTTGAGCTGCGTTTGGTTCGTGATTGTGTTCCTTGTTTATTATAAGGAATTTTGCACAACTAATTGCGGTGCATCTACAACCAGACCTGGTGTAATTTGTACACCGCCAAACGGTACTGCCTAACCTTTTTTTGTTGACCGAGTAAGTATTACCATCTACGATCATCTGGGGAGATTTCAATCGACCTGTTTTGAAATAGAGTTTCCCTAAAAAACAAGTAGTGTTAATCTTAGTAAGAATACTGTGAATTATGCATGTTTTAAATATGTTATTTTCTTCATCGGAAAATATTATATTATAGGACGTCATGGCATGATTTTTTCTGAAATATTGGCGCACTATGTATAACATAGGTCCTAATGTGTACAGTTAAAAACAAAAATTGAAAAATAAAGGTGGCAGCAATGTTAGGTGTATATGTTCACATTAAGTGATATTTGATGCTAATATACCCTATGGACTATTTAGGTGATGCATGTATCTTGGAAACTATAAGAGATAGAAAAAAAATGGATAAACGAGAAAAGTTTTAGACAGTTCTGTTGCTATTTAATGTAGCTTGCAGCCTGATCCTAGCTCTTCAGGTTTTTGAGTTATTTTGAAAAAAGTAAATGTGGCATTTTCGTAAATCGCCTGTAACTCTTAAAAGAATTTTTAATATCTGAAAACACTTTTTCGCAACAAGTTTTTTTGAGAAATTTTGTTTATATTTAGATTTTCATTGCGATGTTTCGGATGCGAGAAACCATCAACTTTATATCTCTTATAGACTCAAACGTCGCGATGAAAATTTAGTTACACAGTAAAACTTGAACCGATCTGCAAGCATCATTAAGTTACAACTGTTAACAAATTTCTACATTTAACCATTTTCCTATCTCTTATAGTTTTCAAGATGCATCATCAAAATTGTCATCAAGATAAATTAAATCGAATTAAAAATTATAAATATTAAATTAATTAAATAAATTACTGTTTTTTTAACTCATTAAATTTTTCTGCAAACATGGAAACAACTACATGCGGGATAATGCCAGTGATGTTAACCATTTAAAATTTGTTTCCCTACGACGAAATATGAAATTTCCCTACTCTACAATAAATTTCCCTACGCTGCCTGCCCAAGTTAGTAATTTCTTTTATCTATAGTTAGACCTGTTAGAAATCTGTATAAAAGATAAAGCGCTGTTGACAACATATTTTAATTTTTTATTTTTTTAAATGGTAAAACAGTATTTGCCATGCTTATTATTTTGTTAGAGTGTTTTTTTCCCCACAAAATAAGAAAATTTTTCCTACCAACCGATTTATTGACAAATTGTCCCTACAAGTAGGGAATTTCCCTACGTGTTAACAACACTGGATAATGCCCGACCAGCATTGAGTTACACGTGGAAAACCTATAGCAAACAGCTAGAATCACTCGTCAGTAGCCCACCAGACATATACCGCTTTCGACCCAATTAGCTCTCAATGCTCTCATCAGTAAGCCACAGGTAAGGTACCTGATGAATCATCCTAGCTGTTTTAGTCTGTCTAACCAGATAGAAGGTACCATGAGTACGCGGTGTAGAACAAGCTACATCTATCGGCCATTCGCTACTCCATGCCAGACTGAAATGTCACAAACACGAAAGATTCTACGTTGAAAGCTGCCGACATTTATCGCGTTCGGCGACAAAGATATTTTACAAACACGGAGTTCTAGCTCGAAATTGGTATATGTCTGGTGGGCTACTGACGAGTGATTCTAGCTGTTTGCTATAGGTTTTCCAGGTGTAATTCAATGCTGGTCGGGGCATTAGCCCGTAGATTATTTGTTTCCTGGAATTCTGCCGAACGCGATAAAGGTCAATGGTGTCTACTGCATGTAGAACGCTTCGTGTCTTTCAGTCTGGCATAGAGTGAATGGCCGATAGATGTAGCTTATTCTACATCGCGTACGCGCATTATTTTTGTGTTTGAATTTGTGCTATATTACATTCAACAATTAATTAACATGTTTAGAAGTCTAAATCTTGAGGACATTCGTTTATGAAAAGGCCCTTCGTAATTCGCAAGGGGTGTTATATTTATGCAAAAAATGTCCTTAGAGCCGACTACCAAAGAAAAAAAAAACATTTATTCCTGTCCCCCAATGTGTTCTTGACGGAAGTATTCAATTTGCCTTTAAATAATCGCAACAATGACAGATACCAGTAAATATTAATTAATTAACCATAATACCAGTAAACAGGCAACTTCAACTTTCTCACTGAGAGTACATCGAAACTCGACGAAAAATTGTAGGTTGTAATTTCCACTAAACATCATTTTCAATTTTTTGCGATTTAGCCCAAAGTATTTGCCAAAGTACTCAAAATGATGTGGCAATATCAAGGTTAATGATCTGACATAAGCAAAGGTAATACAACGTAGCCATGTTGTATTGATTATCCAAGTTCTACCTATCAATTTAAATGACAATATTGAGAAAACGTTACGTTTACGAGCTATGTCGAAGGGTGTATTTAAATGAAGTAGCAAAAATGAGACCACATATTCCTTAGGTAAAAATAAATCAATTTAACCTAACATATATCCCAAGCCGCATAATAAAAAAGAGACAGGGTGTCAAAGTTAAAATTTCATTTTCGATATTTGTAAAAAACTTCTTAAGACATACAAATATTTAAATAGTATTTGTAAATCGGGGGTTTTTGCGGGCGAAATATTCATTTGTTTTTAATTTTGACGTCACTAGTAGCTATAGGGCGCCACTTATGGCACACCATGTTTCTTTTAAATGGCAGAACTTTTTTGCAGTTTAAGCCGGTCCCAGACGATGTGGCGAATGTCTTTCAACGTTGAACACGTCGCCATGTAAAAGAAACATGATTTGCCATAATAAAATTAGAAACTTAGAAATTTTATTTAAATTTGGATTTTTAAGAAGCTATCTACAAATATCGAAAATAAAATTTTAACTTTGACACCCTGTATCTATTTTATTATGTGACTTGGAATATACGTTATATCGATTTGTTTTTACCTAAGGAATCTGTGGTCTCATTTTTGCTACTTCATTTAAAAACACCCTGTAATACTATTTTGTTTTTTTTGGTACAAGGTAAAAACCTACTAAAAAATAATAGCAGTCAAATCAGTTTCTCTTATTATGATGAATAACAGAGATATGTTATACCGTTGAGTGAATAAAACTTATTCACTCAACGGTTATACTTAATAAAAATATCGAAACCAGTATAACCATTATAATTTTTTTTTAAATGCATCATAAACATAAAAAATTATAAAAAGTGAAATAAACATTTTTTGCTATATTTCTATCTCAAAAATCATGTTATAAAAATATATTTATTTTTTGAAAACATCACTTTCCTTTTCCATCCTTTTTAAAACTTACCACCATGTTTTAGTTTTAAATATTTTCTTTAAACAAATACAGTATTATTAATACTTTTGTAATTTAATTCTAAGATCATAACAATGTCAATAAAAAAGATTATTTCTGTAAACATATTTAATATTCTTATACGATTTGAATATAAACAACGTCAACAAAATTATAATCGGTACAGTCTTGAATCAGTCATCATATATTCTCGGTTTTGACTCCAAGAATGGAAGCATACGCATTTTCCATTCCTTTGGGACAATTTGGTTTGTGATTATGCCCCTTTTTTATAACAACTCTATTGCCTTCCAAATGTAGTAGTCGCCCAGTACAAGATTTTTCACGGTAAGAACTGCATCGCCAATAAGTCCCAGTTTTGGCAGTATGGTGCTTCCTGTACATATTATCCATGAATACTAAAAACGGATTGTTTTTCTTTGATTTTCCGAAATAAACAATACCTTCAAAAAGAAAATAAATGATAGAACGAAAATTTAAGTAGATTTATCGTAAATCTTTATTTGAAACTTATTCAAGTAAAAAAATCATTTTAAATCAAATGAGTATTACATCATCAAATTCGTAGAAATAAATTAAAACTAAAATACTAGAAACACAGTGAAAAAAACATAAATTTTTAATACATTTAATGAAATTGAAATCATAAAAAAATAAATTACTTCTAAATAGTAAAAATTAAAAGTATACAGTAAAATATTTAAATCATATGGAGTAATATTAAAATCGACGAGGAATATGAGATGTCATTTACCACCTTCTATAAGTCATCCTGTACATTAACTACAGTCTGGATTGTTTTCGGATTAGAAATAACATGTGTTTTGATCAGTATACAGGGTGGTCCATTTTTCATGGCTCACCATTGGTATCTTAAAAAAGGACCATCCTGTACAGAACAGATAATAAAATAACGTGAAATATACAGGGTGGTGTTAAATTGTTTCCTGATATTTTCAAAACTTAAACTATCCAGAAATGGATAAAACCTGTTTTAAATACTCGTAGATAGATAAATATATTTAGAATATCTTGCTGTTTTAATATATCTTATTAATATTTGACACTTATACATACTAATTTACGCAATATTTTCAAATTAGTAATTTTAACAGAAATTTTTGATACATTTAATAAATTTGAAGTAAATATAACTGTTTTGAAGTTTTCAATCAATTGTTTAAGTATGCTTTGATACATCAGGTCGTGCCGTCAATAAATAAATTTAAAATTTGCTCAGATATCGCAAAAAATCATAATACTTATTTTTCTTCTTTTTTAAATACTTTTATCATTCTCTCTACACAATTTCGAAATTAGTTTTACTCTTTGGTATACTAAAATGTTAGAGGACAATGTACAAGCAACGAGAGACATTCTGAATATATCTAAATAGAAATATTATCATTTAAAAATACTGTCATGAAGATCTCTCTGTAACTCTTTTCATGATAATAGGAAAGTAGACAGCAAATGAACAAAAATCAGGTATGTTGTGGGATGATTTAAATATTCAGCTGAGGATACGAAGGTATACCCTTGTATTTCATTTCACTTGCACTAACAATATTGTTTAGCTTTTTTCAGAATTACTGGTTGGGACAACATATGATTCACTGGTTTGTTTTTGAACGTTGCAGGGTGGTTGTGGTCACCGATCAGAGTAGCTTGCCTTCCAAAAGTCATCACCTTGGCCTTACATCTGTCCTTCTTGTGATACTGCGTGCAGGACCACACTGTCTTGTCGGGCAGTTTTCTATACATCAGGAAGTCGTTCTCATTTAATATTATTTTAGGATTTTTATGGCCTACGTCAAAGTAAATCGTACCTAAAAGGAGTTTACTTAGTAATCTAATATTTACTGAAGTAGGTACTAAATTGTCATCATCCTGCACTATCAATGAGAAGTGTAGAACAGTGAACACTACCAGATATACTGGGTATGCCTCAAGAGAAAATATTTAATATAAACTTCAGTATATAGCAAGATTCATTTAAGGATGATCACCATGGTAATTTAAAAAACGGTGAGAGGTTTAAATAAAAATAAAAAATGCACAATAAGCATCTTTGAATGATACCTTTAGTTTTTTTGTAACATGATTAGATGAGATATCAGAATATTCTGTTTTGTATTTATGAGGCATAAAATAAAGAAGTATATGGGTTCAATTAACAATTTAATTAACTTTAAACATTAGTTTTCATCATTGTTACTGCCTTTTTGATTTTGTACTTGATCTTAGTTTAACAAGCGAACTTAAAAATATGGCACTTTCAGAAATTAAAAATTAATTATCCCTATTAATCTAAAATAATTTTCTTTTAAATTATATTAAATAAAATTAAAAATATCACAGAAATGAATAGCAAATTTGATGAAAGAAAAGTAAAAATTTTTAATCAAAGAAACAAATAGGAGTATGTACATAAATGGGCAACTGCGGCAAATTCACAATAAATTCTATTATTTTTACTCAATTCAATACCTTTACAGATTTTTAAAAATTATTTATACTTTGGTGTTATTTTGGTCAATATTTTGTTGTACCCCCTATCGAATATCATATTTTTCATACAGTGGTTCACCTTTTATAGCAAGATAAAGAACCAATCAACAAATCAATAAAATGCTTCCTATATCGATAACGACCAAGAGTTAGGGTACGTTTACATCTGACACTTGTCTCCCGATATATGTGTCAAGCATCAGATATATATCGTTAGTGACTGTTTACATTACAGACAGAAGTTACTATATATTTATATCATGGATATGTGTATGACACTTCTCGTCGCTATATGTGTACAAACCGTTTATACATATGTATTAAGTAAATACACTTGTGTCATACACATCATAGTAGAAAGAGTAAGTTCAGTCGTGGCACGATGAGTATCGAAACAAAAAATTGCTACCCGTGTGACTGCCCTGGATAGGTTACTTAGGAAAAAAAAACGTTCAGTGTAGTTTTGGGAATGAATTTTGAAACATGATGAATTAGGTGTCTATGAATTAAATAACTCGAAACTAAGTGTCGAGAATCCGCAACAATTCTCAAATTATTTGAGGATGACACCAACTCAATTTGAAAAGCTTGTTCGTAAAATAAATAAGGAAGATACCAAATTCAGAAAAACTATTAGCGTAGCAGAAAAAGATTAGCTGTATCTACCTATACCCAGTTAAAAACACTGATAATATAGATATATACAGGGTATCTCACAATAAGCGTGCATTAGACGTATTTAGAAAACGATAGAAATCTTTAAACGAAAAATTATATTTTTGTTTCATTTTCAGATTCTACGTGCAATTTTAAATCAACTTTATTAAATATGCCATATGTCCAAGATCAATAGTTTTTGAATTATTTCGTTTTCTTAATTTGTTTTTTTTTTCATCATGACTGAATTATTAGTCTCCCAGGTAAGGACTTAAAAAGTAATAATACAGAATCTGAAAATTAAATAAAAAATACATGTTCCATTCAAAATAAGCAAGTTGACGTATAACGTAAATATTTTGCATCAATTCAGTGTTGAACGGAAAACAAAATCCTCTAGAAAAGAGATTTCAGATTTCTATCATTTACGGTTTCCTAATCTAATGCACACTTGTTGTGATACATCCTGTATATACATGTCTAGTTTTATTTGTGTACAAATCCTTCAAGATAATCTTACAAATATATTTTTTAAATGTCTTCAAAATCCGCTTCTTCTGATCCTACCATGGTTTTTAAGAAGACGATGAAAGGTCTGCTACCATTTTTTTATACTTTTGAATTTCAATAAAAACGTTTAGCATTTTTTAAGTTGTTATTCAGATGGACTCCTTAAAATGTAGTATGTGAAATTTGAATAAAACTATACATAGTGTTTTCTTCTACACGATCTTAAAGTTTTATTAGTGTATAAATCTGTAAAAATGGTTTTCTTCGAGATATTTCAAAAATTATTTATGCCATTACGGATTTTAAGATAGCGACCGAAGGCATGCTATTTTTTACACCTACGAAATTCAATATAAAGCCCAGAGATATTTTTTGAATAAGTGGTGCTAATCAGGACCTCTCAAACCACTATGTGTGAATTTTTAGCAAAAACTATACACAATGTTTTCATTCGTATACAGCTCCGTAAAAATGTATTCTTCGAGATAATGCAACAAATATTTTTTCGTTTTAAATATGCATATAGTTTAAGTTGAGAATAATATTGAATTTGAACGGTACTAAATCAGATTTAATTTTCAGAATTATAGTTTTTTATCCCCAGAAACATTTTCTCACAAACTGTTGAATATAAAATATATATAAATGAATTTTGCCAGGAACATTTACTTAAAAAAATATATTTTATTGGAATAGTTCCCATGTTCCTGGTTTGTTGCAAGTGGTGAAATAAACCACCCCTTCCATGTTTATTTTCCAAACATTCTTATACTTAAAAATTTCTTAAATTAAGAATTGTTCTATGGACTTTATCTTTATTTGATTTTCTTTTAACACCCCAGAGTTCAGATATAAATTAATCGGTTCATCGATATGGCGTTTTACCGACTCTTTTTTATTATTGTTTTTGAACTGCTGCCGACACTTCCACAAAAGTAGACGACTAGTCAACTAGAGCAATTTCTATCAGGCGAGTGCGAATATGAAAATAATATGTTTTTACATTTAATTGCATAGGTCTGTCGATACATATCGTAGACGCTTGATGCATATAACTCTGATAGAAATGTTCACGCTGTTTAGATTAAATGCGATTTCTGTCCGACAGAGAATGAAAAATCGTTCAGTATGGATTTGAGAGTTGATTTTGAGACGAAAAAAATGACTTGCTTATAGTCAATTAATATGCCAACTCAGTGTGGAAGATCCAGTGTAATTTAAAAATATTTTGGGGATGTAATCAGCTTAGTTTGAGAGGCTTATTTGTAAAATAGTCATATAGTTAAAGTTTACTGTGATATAAATTAATCTATTCATCAATATCGCCTTTTATCCATTATTTTTATCACTCAATATTAATAATTTGCAGCCGACACTACCACAAAAGTAGACGGTTACGTCAGCTACAGTAATTTCTGTCAGGCGATTCCGAATAGGTGTTTACATCTAACCGTATAGATGTGTCGATACATATCGCAGGAGCTTGAAGCATATCTGTCTGACAGAAATTCGCTCCTGTTTACATTAGGTATAGCTTCTATCCGACATATATATCGAGCAATTAATGTCAGATGTAAACGTACCCTTAGGCCCTCCACTTGTATAAAAAACCGTCACTTTTGGTATTATCATACATATAAATAACATATATCTATAAACTGATGGTGTCCTTAAAAAGAATAAAAAGAGCTATCGATTATGATACCCACAGAAAAAGCATTTACTATAGCCAACCAAAATCTAGAAGGTCGATGCAAGAAGTGAATTGAGAAAACAATGAGTTTCCATTGTTCTAGTAAAAAGATAAAAACCATACAAGTGCTGATGACTGCGCATGTTTTCTGGAATTTAACTAGGTTTGCACCTCTTTTCAGTTTCAAAGGTTTCGTATAAGCATCTTTAAAGGAATTGCCTAGTATATTTTATTGTAAATTTTCTCCAAAACCCTATTACATAAAAAGCGTTGTTGAGTATACCAACTGAACAAATAAAAGGTAAAATGTATTAAAACTTTCAATTAAAAATGTTAAATAGAAGTATGACAAAATAAAATTAATGAAATTATACAAAATACATTTGTAGATACACAAAAAACTTTATTATTGATTATGATCTTAGATCAAACATTATCTTGCTCCTTGAAATAATAAGACAAGAAATTTAAGTAAAACATTAAAAATACATTTGATTCAATTAAACCACAAAGTCGTGCAGCAATAATTTGCTGCATTTTCAATTTCAAAAACTAGATTTACTCACATGACCAATTTCATGCATGTTCTATGTAAAATGATTTTAATTTTTCACTATTACTTGGTGTCTTTAATAATGACCACCGACTGACACTGTAAATTTTTATATTTATTTCTATAAGTAGCTTGATGGTTATGAACTCCATCAATGATTGCTTGACGTCCCGACGTCATGACTTTTACTTTGCAGCAGTCTTTCTTATAATAATGGCTGCATAACCAGACAGTTTTCTTCGGAAGCTTCCTGTAGATGAGATAATCATAGCGATTCAGTATTATTTTCGGATTCTTGATTCCAATGTCAAAGTATATTACTCCTAAAATAAAAATATGTAAGAAAATTACAAAATTTAGGTATCGTGACGTTAAAATTGAGACATATCGCTGTTTTTTATGTAACAACTTACCACAAGGACATAGCGATTTATACAGGGTGTTAAAAAATTAGCTTGTCAAGCTTCAGCCTGAGGTTTAACTAATAAAAATAAGTTCCTGTAAACATAAGTTGAGACAAGCTTCCAAAGAGGGCTACAGACCTGTAAAAAGAAGAAGCGTTTTTTCAAAATTTACTTCAAATAAGTAACTTAAAAATTTTGGGGTATCAAACACTGTCAAATGGAATACACAACTATGGACGAATAAAACATACTCTACAGAGTCAATTATGACTAAGTACAAATATTTTGAGTGGATAGAGAAAAATAAGAATTAACGGAATAGCCCTTCAAAAAAATTCCAAACTTGTTTATAAAGCGAATAAATTTTTTTTCGATATTATATTAAATCCTTATTTAACGCCACCTATGCGACCCGTCCGCCGCGCGTTTACAGAGTTAGAGTATGCAGCCATCAACCTTATTACCTTATTTTAATTTTAAACGTTTTATAGTTATTAAATAAAGGAATATGTGTCGGGTACAGATATTTTCTCACGATATAGTTCGCCGGTTTGTTTTTCTAGGTTATGAGACAAGACTGCGTCCGATTTTCTTATAATAAATAGGCATTTTAACTAACCGTACCTACGGGAAATGTGTTTTATCGGTAGTGAGTGGCTGTAGCGTGCGAAAAGGTAGTTTTGCCAGCTTGTAATGAAATGATAAAAAATTAATGCAAAATACTGAAGCTAACTGGAGTAACTGTTACCTATCTATCAGGTATTATTACTAAGAATGTTCATTTTTGTCGTTTCTGCATATATAAACGCTAAAAAGGCGACCGCATGGTAGTTCACATTGTTGACAGATGTAAGCTTTATCTATGGATCTAATAAGCCATCTCAGGCGATGCTTATCATAGGCGCCGACATAAAGGGTTTTGCCCCATTTTTTAAATATCGAGCTAAAATTCTGAAATCATTTTTTATCGTCTTTTAGGCCTCCCTGATCATGTAGATAAAATATTTGTACCAAGTCACAGGTATATAATAATATCCATTAATCCTAATTGGTTTATGTAAGAGAAGAATATGGCATATTATTTTGTAGATTTCTCTAATGCCTATGATTGTTTACAGTTTTAGCTAGCAAAAAGTCAGTATTTTCTCCTGAGCATTTTCTCAGTGTAGAAGTGAGTTATCAAAATGGATAATTATAAACATTCGAGGCATATTTCTAAAAAAGAAACGTTTAATTTCCCTTTAAAGAATATAATCCCCTTAGGAAGAATTCTTGACAAATGGTTATAAAAAGTTTACTACTTACGTTTCGCTGCAGAACTTTAGACTGAAGTTTGGCAGACTAATTTTGGGATACCCTGTATATTTCTGACATATTGTAGAACCGTCAGTCCTAATATTTCTGACGATATCATAATAACGTAACCATCAAACATTCAAAGAAATCATTCAAATAAAAATATATTTTTTTATAAACAGCATGAAACATGACACTTAAGGTGAAGGATAATAACAATCACAAATATTTCCACAGATTTTTTATAAATAATAAATAAGACCTACTACATAAACCAAGCTTCATAAGCTGAAAACACCAAATTTTATAAAATCTTTAATTCACTCAACATATAAGATCTAAAACAGCAACATCGCCACAAAATTTCAAGACTGTCTTCTCTCATTCGTAGAGATATATAATAATCCCTCACAGAGAATTTTCTTTTACAGATTAGGATTAGAATGAATCATTTCCAAACAAAAACATGTTGTTTTTTCATTGAATGCTCGACTTATAAGTCCTAAAATCCTGACGATGTTAAGCGATCATCAGCAGCGCATCATATACAGAATCATCCACAGCGTGTGATAAAATACTAAAGGAAGATGGAGCGTCCAAATGATGCAAGATTATTTTATGTACATGTGTCCACTTGTTACAGTTTCAGAACTATAATATTGGATTTAAGGAGGATAAATAAATTACACTTTTTGAATTAGCCCTCACCAAATAATTAAGTGAATTCAAATCTGGAGAATATGGAGGCCATGCGATAGTCTTCATTAATTTACTTAGGTATAATGAAATAAAGGAGGATGTACGCAGTTAGACATTGCTACTTTTTATAGTTATTTTTTGTTCTAGATTATCAAATATTATTTTGTTATGAATAGAGGTATGGAGGAAAGTATCACTTAAGAATGGTCTCCACATTTTCCAAATTTTAATCCAATGAAGGTAGGTATAATTTGTTCTTCTAAATATAATAATTTTGCTAATCACAATGTTGGCGTTTAAAATTTTATAAAAAAAATGGGTTTCTGCTCTCTAATATCGTCGTACAACTGAATGTCACAATTACTTTGAGAACCCTACAAGTCAAGGATCAGTTTCTAGGAGGTGCCACAAAAGTTATGTTTATGACGTAATTGCGTAACTGACGTAATATCTAGAGCTAATCACAAGTAAAAAAATAATGTAGGATTAAGACAAAAAAAGCGTTAATGTTATGGGTCAAACAGATACCCTCATATTTACGTCATAAACATGACTTATGTGGCGCCCTCTCTAGAAAATACATCGAAATAAGTAATATGTATGATTTCTGGTATAAAAAAACATTAATTCCCAAATTTTTGTTCATACATTCATAAACGTTACAATTATTACAATCAATTTTAAAATTCCAACTTTGACACCCTGTATTATCATTAAGGCAAGTTAGCTCCAATCGTAATATTTTGAAGTAAAAAATCTAGTATGTCCCTATAGACTCTTGCTTACTGGTTACCCTGTATATATTTGTTCGTCCCATAGACCATCAGAAATAGTTTTTTTTTAACTTCAACATCCTGTTCCTCGTACACCATTACTAATTGACTTTGTAAATCAAACTTGGAACGTTTTTTAAGATTTATTTTTCGCTAAATATTCGAGTACATACACACTGTGAATACACCCTGTATAAAGTTCAAATATCTTGCTCCACTTTCTCAATGCTGTTAAGGGTTATTATAAAACTCTATACTCTGAGCAAATTTTACGCTTATTATTATGAGGGAGCTTCACACTACCCATTTTGACTAGAGGTACAATCGTTTGCAATAACAATGCCACTATTTAAAGTGAAGTTTGCGTTTGTTTTTGAACTGCTGAGGTATTTGTAATGAAATATACTTTCAACATTTAACGTTAGTTCCATGTTTCACTCATCAAGAGATTTAATGAAATTGCCACTCAAAACTTCCAGAAGTTCAATAACTGTTTTGAGGGAGTCTCATTATTATTGCGAAAGGATGTACCTATCAGCCCTAATATGTGTGGCAACGTCGTTATCTCACCATAAAACCAAAAATATAATATATTTAAAATAAATTAAATATGAACACATATATTTCATAACATTACAATAAAATCAAATAAAGGACCAACTTCACTGCCGAACAATGGTCACCAATTGAGACAGCATATTTTTATATTTGTCTTTCTTGGGTTTAGGTACGTGATTGTGAACTCCACTGACGTATGCTACGCGACCGCTGGTTTCGATACGATTTTTGCACCTCATTTCCTTTTCCGTCACGTAGTATTGGCTACATAGCCACACGGTTTTGTTAGGAAGTTTCCTGTATAGCCGATAGTCGTGATCGTCCAGCATTATTTTCGGATTCTTTATGCCCACGTCGAAGTATATAAGGCCTGAAATGCAGAAAGTTAACCAAAGAAAACATAAATTAATGTTAAAACTAGTTTTAGGTACCAAAAATAAGAATGTTGTTATAATTATTTCTTTTATTTACCAATATCTATTATATAAACACTAGGTGCTAATGACATAAAACATGTATAAGCAATGATTACAATACACTTTTGAAACTCAAGCTAATCTCCTGACTGAAATTTAGATAGGATTTGTACTTTTAGGAGTATTTTTATAAGAAAAATTTGAGGTTTCTGTACCTGAAATACAAGAGACACTAATTAGCAAAAAAAAGATCATCGAAAATTTTCTCAAACTTCTTTATTTTATATATTTTTTTATTTATTCATTGATTTAGACCACTTCTTCTCTTTTAAATTGCAACTTTCTGGAGAAATATCGCAGATATTGAATGAATCAAAAACATTAGACACAAAATAAAACTGGTTTTAGTCTTTCAAACATTTTACAGTTGTGGAGTGGACCTTCTTGCTAACTCTACAGGGCGTTTTAAATTTAATGCAGAAAATGCAGATTTGCGTGACGTTGATTTATACAGGATGATTCACAACTTATCTTATAAAATTTGGGAATAGATGCATCATGAAAAATAGTCAATATCGTAAAAAAATATAAAATCTCTAGTTTTTGAGAAAAAATGTTGTATTTTCAACCTTTACATCACTGGGCTACTGGAGTCTGTAGCCAGGCGATTCACAATATCCGATTACTTATATACTCGCGACAAGAATTCAAACGACTTACGTCATACAAGCAAATGAATAATTCATTATATTTTCATCAAAATATTTAAGAAACTGCAACTGATAGTAATAAAACTATATACTACGCTAAAAGTTTGCATTATGCAGGCTGTATTACATAAGAGGGCCACTCCCATGTATATCGCTTAATATGCGAGACACGTCAAAAATCTTTAATTGTTTTTTGTTGCATTTTTGGAGGCCTTTATGGTTGTAAAAACAAATTTGAGATCCATGGCCAACTTTATGAGCTATAACAAAAAAAACCTGTAAAGTGGCCAAACTTTAAAGCTGTCTAACTTATTTATTTTAAGAGATAGAGAAAAAAAATTTTTATTGCAAAATTGATACCTTCCACCTGATATAAACAGATTTTTGAAATATCGTATATGGTTCGCTCCGCCCTCTATGCGAAATTTTTTTTTTTTTTATTGAAACAGGCTATGGCCACAAAAAATTGCCTGTTATTTCGTCTTTCATGCAATATACTACATGTTGCCCTTATCTTTTGTATTTATTACATTTTTTTTCAATTGTAGTTAAAAAATGTACCTAAATATGTTCGTGTTGCTCAAGATAATGTAGAACCTGTTTTAAAGACGCCAACTGCAAAAAGATAATAAACAGAATGTACTTTTTTATGTAAAATACAGATTTTCTTATAATATTATTTTATTGGTTTTCACATTAGAAGCAATTGGGTCTTTAAAATTATTTTGACACAGACAATGTAATAAAATAGAATGAGAAAGAAAGAAAATTCCACAACTGAAAATCGTTAGACGATGGGACTGGCATCAAGTCATAAGATGACGGGAATGGAAACAGATGACTTCTTAAATTTTAAGAGTATTTGCGAAGGGTCCAAAGCTCCCTTAGTTTTACGAAAAAGATTAGATTCTGGAGAAAATTTCTTAGTATCAAAACGCGTGTGTTTACAGGTCAGAAAAGATAATACTGGTGTCTTATTTTACAAAACCAACTTTAGCGATGAATTTTCCACCATTACCCTTTTAAAAAATACTAGAAATAAAGAGTTTTCCTGAAAAATTACCAAAAGTACGAGCAGACTTAAGGAAATTTTCTACAAAAAAATTTGAACACCTCCAAAAGTTACTACCGTAGATACCAAAAATCTTCCACGAGTTTTACCGTAATTTGCCTCATTGTGGAGAAGAAACTGAATAGTTTAAATGAACCGATTTATGTTTGTTTTTGACCAATAAACTTAATATTTGGATATTTAACTTTATTTGCCTTTTTGTATTTTTGTTTTTGTTGGACGTAACATTATATCAAGTCCAATTTTCCGATTTTTTTCCCAAAGTCAAATAATATTAAGTCACTTTAGAGAAAAAGACATATATGTTTTATTAAGCTACCAGTCAACGTTTTATTTGGTCACAAAAAATAATATTTTCTTTATAATTTAAATTGTAGAAGTTATGCTCAAAAGACGTGAAAAAATATTTTAAATTCAAATATCTCAAAACTAATTTTTTTTGACTTAACATAGTTTTGCTCTGAGGTACAGAGTTGAATTTGCTGTATAAAATAGGTGTTATGTATTTCTTCAAAATTCCCAGCCAATTGTAAATTCAACCTCTTCTTCTAAATCAATGGAGAAATAAAAAATATAGAATAAACTTTGGTAAAATTTTGACTGACCCGGTTTTTTTGCTGGTTAATGTAGGTAAAACACTAACAAAATCATTTTATTATTTAACTATCACATACTTTGAGAGTATTATATTAGGTCTGTTCGAGCAAGGAATCCGAACTAATTTCAAACTATCAGAAATGTTCGACCAGTATAGTTATGAATTTGTTTGCACATCATGCAATAAGTAGTTAGATGAATGGTTTTTGACCGTTTGGAACCAGTATTGCCTGAACAGACCTATTATGTCAGAATAATGTGTTTCTCTACAGAGACATTAGTGAAACTAAATTGCAATGAATGACTAGGAAACTGAGATGAATTCCACCATCCCTCCACGAAAACTAATATCTCACTATGGTTACAATTTGAGACAGCATGTTTTTGTACTTCTCCTTCTTCGGTCTAGGTTCGTGAGTATGGACTCCATAGATGTGAACTACCCTTCCGCTGGTTATTATTTTCGCTTTACATCTAACAGCTCTTTTATTGAAGTAATGATTACAAAACCAAGTGGTCTGGTTTGTTTCTTTTCGATAAATCAGAAACTCGTGGTCGTCTACTATTATCTTTGGATTCTTCGTTCCAACATCGAAGTAGATGGTTCCTAAAAATAATTTAATGTAACACATAAATTACATTGTAGTACTTAGGTACGTCAAATGAAGGAAAATTAAGTCACATTTGGTTCAGTTTTTTTACTTTTATATGTAGATATTCATACAGATGTTTAAACTTATCCAATAAAACAATATAATATTAACAGTATAAATATTAGCTAAATTTAATAATGACATTTTTGAGTCTTTCAAATTTTTCTGTTAGATGACGAATCTTTAAATGGAAAAGTGAGATTTTCTCCATAAAATAATTAATAGTGAAGGCATGTCATGTTAACCGATTTCCTATTGGCACTTTAAAAATTTTATATTTGACATTTTGCTCTCTTAAAGTAAAGGGTAGTTGGAGGGTAGAATTGTACTGTAGAAAAGATTTAAAATCTTCCGAATACGTTAACTGATATTAGCAAACTTGGTCTAATTTTAAAGCTGTTTACTAGCCGAATCATAATGTGTAATAATAATTAAGTTTCTGTTTAAGCATGTAACGCCAGATGACGTTATTTTATGTTATGTTTTATTTTATTTTTATTTATTATACCCTGCCCGACAGTCTAAGCCAATTAATGGGTGGGGATAACATATGAGATTAGTAAAAAACCTTAAATATACATATAAAATAAACACAGATAATGTAGTGAAAAAAAAGTTACACCTATGTAGCAAAAGAATTACAGATAACATACAAACTAAGACAAATAAAATAAATACAAGTAACATGATTTGCTAAGTTGTAAATACCTTTTTCTTGATGCATCTAATAGTATCATGAAACAGTCATTAATATCTGATACAGACAGATACAATTTGAGGTTATCTGCATAAAGAAGGATTATTTGAAACCTTTAGAAGTTTACACAATTTTCTATGAAAAGAAATACTATATTTTTATTTTACTATCTTTAGTTGAAGCAACCATAATTTTTCAAACTTAAGTTATGAGCGAGAATATTTTATAACTTTTAAGATGCCAAATTACCATGGTGGCTCAAACTTAAACAAAAACTTGTTGCAGATAATAATTTGGCTACCAAACGGCTCTAAAACAAAACCCAGTTTGCTAAAATTGTTTACTGTAGTAGAGAGTTTTTTTTAACTTTTTTTGCAATATGATTCTTCCCTCCCTCTACTCTTTACTTTACTAGATAGAGCAAAATAACCGTTCAACATAACATACGTCCACTATTGATTTCATGGAGAAACTCTGACTTCTCGATTTGGATTTATAAGGTGGCCATCTGGTGGAAAATAGTTTTAGTAAACTTATCGGGGTCACTTATGTTATCAATATTTTTTTCGCACACTGCAGGAGAAGTAATTTTCAAGATACAGCTGCTAGTCGACCTTTAAAAATATTATCTAAATATAATTTCTCAATTTCTCTTAATTTTTCTCGGTTTCCCTGATAATCGTAACTTTTTTACACACTAAATTCTTAAACCTCCTTCCCTTTGGTAGATCATGGTTATGATCATCGGAGCTAACTCTAACAATACCACCAGTGGTAGTCAACCTTGATTTGCATCTGCTGGTGCCTGGGTATTTATGATAATAGCTGCACACCCATATTGTTTTATTTTGATCTCTTCTGTATAACAGATAGTCGTGGTCATCCAACAGGATCTTAGGGTTATTCTTTGCAACGTCGAAATATATTGTTCCTAAAAAAATGTTTGTTAGTGTCCAAATAGATCAGAATTGAAAATGCCTTCTCCAGGAAGTTACAATATAATAGTACTATCGATTTCGCCAATCCAGTCATTGTTTTAAATTGATTTTATATCAGTAATATCATTAATATACTTACTGCCTAATTAGTAAGACGACGATAAAAAACTTGACAGTTGATAATTCTTGTCAGTTTTTCGTTATTTCGTTTTTTTCCAAGATTAATTATATGTTTTACTACCAAAATGTCATCAACTTCTATGGTTAGCTCTTCAATATTTTCAACCTGTCGCTGTGGATCGCAATGATTAAAGACTGGTTGATCAAAGTTTGATAAAGACCTCTCAAGAAAACGCATACATCTTAAAATACGCCGCACCCTTTGCGAATTACGACAGGCCTCTATCTAAATTAATAAATGTACTAGACGAATGTACGATTTTTTTTACTAAAATAATCAACTAACTAGATTTATATGAATCTTACTCAATATGTATTTTATTTTCAACAAAACATGTTTTGTACTACCTGTCTAACTGAAAAAAATACTCTTGAACCAACTACAAAATAATTTAGATAGGGAAATTTCTGATTAAATATTCATTTGTTATGTTAAATTTTGGTGCTGGAATAAATAAAACAAGTGACACAGGAAGAAATGTATATATGGTGATTAAGTCATACTGTCATTAACTTTAAAAACGATTAGTATATATTTAAATCATTATTTAAACAGACTGTTACTGACCGCTGGAGGCCTTGGTTCATTCCCAGCTCCCGATTCATCTGGGTCTCGGCCTGATGCGACGACATTGCCAAATTTAAATATGTTCCTAGTATTATAATATATATAAATATGTGTAATTTATGTATGTCATGTATAATCAAATATGTAATGAATGTAATATATTTTTTTTAAGTATGCAAATAACGTATTAAGATTCAGTTTAAAAAATATTTAATATTGAAACTCCAAAGGATCAAATAATAAACTATTTACATATACAAGGTGTACCAGTAGTAAGTATTCAAAACTTGTGAACTTGTAAAACAAGTCGAAAAATTACGAAAACCTTAGTACAACTTTTCTCAGTTGTGGCTTCTAAGGGAGATACGCTCACTTAAAGGGAACAGTTTTTAATGCATCACATCAAAACGGTTCAACATTAAGTCATGAAATTTTGGTGAGATATTAACCTTGACGTGTTTAATAAGTCTCATAAAATACATTTCAAAATTTTCTACAGGGGCCTGATAAAATGAAAGACTCAGGGACAAATTTAATCATATCTTTTTAGTAGTTAATTTTTTCTAGTTTTTGACTCGAAAATATTAAAATTTGAAGTATTTAACATAAAAAAGATACTCTTATTAAGTTTCAATAGGATGTACCGTTTTTCAGTAAAATCGATTTCAATCATTCTTAACGTGCCCCACATTCAATATCCATAGCCAAATAAATTAATTGCAGTGTGCCATGAAGAAAACAACTAATCTGACAGTTAACAAAAATGTCAAGTATTTTTAACACTCTTAACAGTAACAATTAAAAACAATAGTACAAATAAAAATACCGTAAATACTTGACATTTCTGTTAACTGTCAGACTAGCTGTTTTATCCATGGCACACTGCAATTAATTTGTTTGGCTATGTATTGGATGCTAAATGTGGATGACGTTAGGAATGATTGAAATCGATTTTACTGAAAAACGGTACACCTTATTGAAATTTAACAAGAGTACATTTTTTATGTTAAATACTTAATATTTTAATATTTTGGAGTCAGAAACTAGAAAAAATGAATTACACAAAAGATATGATTAAATTTGTATCAGAGCCTTGCATTTTCTCACACCCCTGTAGAAAATTTTGAAATGTATTTTATGAGACTTATTAAGCACGTCAAGGTTAATATCTCACCAAAATTTCGTGACTTAATGATGAACCGTTTTGATGTTACGCATTAAAAACTGTTTCTGAGGTTATCCCTTTAAGTGAGCGTATCTCCCTTAGGAGCCGCCACTAACAAAAGTTGTACTAAGGTTTTCGTAATTTTTCGACTTGTTTTACAAGTTCACAAGATTTGAATACTTACTACTGTTACACCTTGTATAGTGATATAGAAAAACCAATACTCGCTAGGTAGATTATTAAAAGAGGCTGAAAAGCTTGTTGTACTGATTAATACAAAAAAAAACCTTAAACGCAGAATGGCTAGTGGTAAACTTCGGAAAGGGAGTCTCGGACCAGAAGGCAAGCGATTTTTTAAATTTTATGTCAGAAATGTCCTATAATTTATTTTACATGTGGAAGAAACTAAAAATAGCAGTGAAAGCGCTAGAAAAAACACAATATAGCGACAGCGATGATGAGCCTATGGCTAAAAAGAAAAATGAAAATCAGGAACGCGGCGTGAAATGTTTCGAAGTTTATGAAACGACAACTAAAAAAGTGGATTGGCTGCAATGCCTGAAATACTTAAAATGGCTACATGTCACTTGCACCATGTATGGTCAAGTTTGTAACATCTGTTCTAGACTCGACTTAAGAAAAAAAAATAAAAAATTAGACGTTATTTAGACATGTCAATACTGCTGCATCTCTCTTTTTTCTACGCGGCATCTCTCCCAGTAGCAGTAAAAAATGTTTGTTTTGCTATGTTTATGTTTTCTTAGAATTTAAGTTTATTTTTGTATTTTAATAAAGTTTAAAGCAATACCTGTGTATTGATTCATTAAAAAAAAAAATCTTAAAAAATACGAAAATTACAAACATTTTTCAAAAAGTGCGGCAACTCTCCCGCATTTACTCTATGTATATTTTGGAAATATCTTGATTAACTATGAAAAACTTGTGACACACATTTATGACTGAAAGACTCAACTTTTAAAAAATATTTATTTCTCTCTTATTATCGTGACATTTTGAGCGAGGAGATCTGGCGATTTTTCCTTCTTTTGCGTCGGTACATGATTGTGAGGGTCCTTACTGACCGTTACAACACTTCCAGACGTCACTATCTTAGATTTGCACCTATTGTCCTTTGACCTAAAGTAGTGAGTGCATTTCCAAACGGTCCTATTGGAATATTTTTTGTAAATGATGTAGTCGTAATCGTCCAGGACAATTTTTGGGTTGGTCTGTGCCATATCGAAGTAAATTGTATCTGAAAAAATATACAGTTAGGGAAAAGCTAAAAAATATTAAACCTAGTACTCCTGTAGCTAAGAACTATGATAAAAAATATAGTTAGTACTGTTAGTGTAACTACGTAGTGGAAAATTTTAGGTGTGACTCAAAGGAAATTCAATGAGCGAATAGTGAATGAGTTCAATGTATCATGCTTTGGAATATACATAACCGAAGGACAATTTGAATAATAAAAATTTGAAGAAGGTACAACTGAAGATATTACTTACTTTTCTGACAACGTTAAATCCCTTCATATTAATTTTCTTTTGGTTATTAAATAAATAACAGTTATTGGTAAGAACAGGCTTTATTGTACAAAAAACAACAAAAAGATATACGTACATGTTGCTATTAAATTATTTGACAAAAATGTCAGATCAAATACCAATGCAAAACATTAAAAATTATTTCTCAATCATATTCTAAGTTTTCAGCTCACATTTTGATACATTTTATAAGCCGTATTAATTAAAACCATATTGTCAGCATTACGTAAACATATTTGCGAATGCATCTGCTTGAGACCACAACATAAACGGAATTTGTTAATTCTAAAATAAACAATCATAAGATAAATCAAATCATGTATCTCTAATAATAGTAACACTTTGAGACAACATATTCTTGTACTTGTCTTTCTTCGACACAACCTGATGATTGTGGATATCAGCACTGACAGTAACAATCCGGCCAGTTGTTACCAACGTAGATTTACACCTATTCTCCTTAGAACGGAAGTAATGGCAACATTTCCATACCGTTTTATTAGTTTCCTTTCTATAAATCAAGTAGTCGTGGTCGTCAAGGACAATTTTGGGGTTCTTTGTAGCTACATCGAAATATATTATTCCTAAAAAACGTAATCGATTTAATTGCAATGTTAGTAAAGACATAAATAACACAAACTACAAAACAAAATGTTATTATTTACAATGTTATACAAGGTGTACCAGTAGTAAGTATTCAAAACTTGTGAGCTTGTAAAACAAGTCGAAAAATTACGAAAACCTTAGTACAACTTTTATCAGTGGCGGCTTCTAAGGGAGATACGCTCATTTAAATGGATAACCTCAGAAACAGTTTTTAATGCGTAACATCAAAACGGTTCAACATTAAGTCTCCAAATTTTGGTGAGATATTAACCTTGACGTGCTTAATAAGTCTCATAAAAAACATTTCAAAATTTTCTATAGAGGCGTGAGAAAATGCAAGACTCAAGGACAAATTTAATTATATATTTTCAGTAGTTAATTTTTTCTAGTTTCTGACTTGAAAATATCTGAAGTATTTAACATAAAAAAGATATCCTTGTTAAATTTCAATAGCGTGCACCGTTTTCCAGTAAAATCGATTTCAATCATTCTTAACGTGCCCCACATTCAACATCCATAACCAAATAAATTAATTGCAGTGTGCCATGAAGAAAACAACTAATCTGACAGTCAAGTATTTTTAACACTAACAGAAAAACAACGCCTTTCGGTGCAAAGAAATATTTTACAATTGGGTACATTTCTATACCATATCGGTGTGCTCTTGCGCTCCCATGACACTCCACTAACGTCAAAAGCATATCTACACACTCAGAATATGTATACTGTAAAATAGCACTGCGTAGACTCAAATAACACAATTTTCAAACTAAAAATACTTGACATTTCTGTTAACTGTCAGACTAGTTGTTTTCTCCATGGCACAGAGCAATTAATTTTTTTGGCTTTGTATTGGATGTTAAATGTGGGTCACGTTAGGAATGATTGAAATCGATTTTACTGAAAAACGGTACATCCTACTGAAATTTAACAAGAGTACATTTTTTGTATTAAATACTTAATACTTTAATATTTTGGAGTCAAAAACTAGAAAAAATTAACTACAAAAACGATATGACTAAATTTGCACCAGAGCCTTGCATTTTCTCACGCCCCTGTAGAAAATTTTGAAATGTAGTTTATGAGATTTATTAAGCACGTCAAGGTTAATATCTCACCAAAATTTCGTGACTTAATGTTGAACCGTTTTGATGCCACGCATTAAAAACTGTTTCTGAGGTTACCCCTTTAAGTGAGCGTATCTCTCTTAGGAGCCGTTACCGACAAAAGTTGTAAAAGGTTTTCGTAATTTTTCGACTTGTTTTACAGGCTCACAATTTTTGAATACTTACTACTGTTACACCTTGTATGTAAGGCAAATATAAAAAAAGTAATGGTTATTGAAGGAAATTTTATTGAACGCATTTTACAAAGAGTTATGGTTTGGATTTCAGTTAAAAAAATATTTGGACAGATTCACTCAATAATATTTGATCGTCTATTTAGAGTTCGGGAATATACGGCTTAAAATAAAACTGGTTTAATGTTAATATTTACATGCTCACAGAAAATATGTGGCAATACAGTAATATTAATACTAAATAGAACAAATACAAAAAAATATGAAAATGTGAGAAAACTAGTCCATAATTCTGTAAAACTTGAAAAAGTTTAGTGTTATACAGTGTCTGTAAAAAATGCTACAACATAGTCTGGAAGCCAAAAAATTATGGTCTAAATCAAATTGCCTTAGTCCAAATTTTTAGTCCGAGATACAGGCTGTTTATGTTAGTTTTATTTTGGTTTTTCTTCAATAGCTCCATTATAATGTGCCCTGATGTGATTTTTTAGTCAATAATTATTATTTTTTGACGCTTTTTTCTTTAAAAAGCTATACTTGGTAAATGTTGTTTTGACCAACTGTTTTTTACATCTGAATTTTATCAAATTTTGAACAAAGGTAAATTGGGTTGGATCATAATAACTTGGTTCTAGGAACATGTGATAGCATTTTTTCCAGTTTTTTTATGGAATTTTGTATTGGATGTATAGAATGTAAATGCACAGGGTGTGTCTAAATGACCTGGATAAAATACTACCACATGTTCCTGGGAAAAAGATTTGTTGGTCTAACCCAATTTACCTTGATCCAAAATTTGATACCTTGTTGAAATGTGAGAATGTGAAGGAAGATAATAGTTTTATGTATATGTTTATGAAATAAAACCTTATAATCGTTGTTCAAAATGACATTTACCAAATATACCTTTTTTCAAGAAAAACCATCTAAGAATAAAAATTATTGTTTAAAAAATCACTACACCAGAGCACAAAAAAGTTACGACGATGTAAATGCGTGTGAAGTAGTGTAGGTGGCGCCCTCAAGTGACAGCTAAGTTGAGGCCATATTTATAATAAAATTATTGAGAAAAAACTAAAATCAAATTATAACTTCAACACATATCTCGGAAACATTTTGAACTAAGGTAACTTGATTTAGACCATCATATAGAATATGTGGTAGCATTTTGTCCTAACCTTTTACAGACACTGTATTGCTGTTTAAAATATACTACATACTTTTCCATGTTTTCGTCTATCAATATTTTGTACAAAGATTATGACCATTCAATCGTTACTGTCGACAAAGAACACCATCCACAGTCCACAGTACCTACTTTAAACTTGAAAAAGTTTAATGCCATATTGCTGTTTAAAATACCACATGTTTTCTTTATCTTCGTCTATCGATATATTTATCGTAAGGATTATAACGGTTAAACGGTTCAATTTTTACTGTTGACAAAGAGTTGTTGAGACACGCATTTTGTATAGGCAACAGTAACTCAGGGGGTAACACAATCACTAAGATATTGCATTGGAAATAATTGTTTAGTTATTTAAACTGTTTGGCATTTTAAACTACTATTGCCCTCTACTGCAGATTATTCAAATATTTTTACAGGGTGTCCCCAGTTCGGGTTGGCTATACTAGAAATAGTTAATGTTTTTGAGATTTTCTATTTCCCTGTATGAAAAATAAATTTTGAATAAGCAAACCTGTGTGTTTTTCAATAAAACAACATTTTTTAAAAGATGCATAAAAAAACAGACAACTTAAATTTGTGACAAAATTTGTAAAATCTTGAATAACTTTTTTAATTTTTGCCCGTTTTTGATGATTTTTGCGACAGGTTGAAGGAAAATTATAAGTTAATAAACCGCAATTCAGTTTCTTGAATAAAGCTAAAATTATATGTTATACAAGGAAACACAAAAGTTTGCTTTCTTTGTCTAATTTCAAAACATCCTGTGCCAAATTCAGCTTCTTGATGTGGTTCAAATTCGGCAATATTGTTTTATGAACACTTAAATATCTTGTCTGGTTCCAAAGTTATGAATTATTGAATAACATTGCCTATAATATGTTTTTCAGTATTAAATTGAATTATGTATTTGTTCTAGACGGCCATGAAAAAAATTTGTTTTGTTTTTAGGTGACAATGTGTACTTTTCTTTGTTTATTATTTGACATTTATTATTCTTGTTGTATTGTCTGTCTGACAAAAAAGTAGTTTATAAAATGGTTTTAATTAATGATTGATGTTGGAAGATAAAATGGTCAGCTTGCTCGCCAGATGGAAACCCTATTGAGCATACCTGGGTTTACCACGTCGAGACCAATCGAGAAATTCCACCTACTAAAAAGAAGAACTTCATGCCGCTCTTATTGAAGAGTGGAATAACATTTCTCAAGCCCTAATCAATGGAATGGCTCGAAGAATGGAAGTTTTTGTTCAAGCTAGAGAGAGAAACTTCCGCTATTAACAAAACACAATATTTATTTTGCTATTATGTTACTGTTGATTGTGTAATTGATAAATTTTATATTAAATTAAAACATTATAGAAAATGCAACGTTTTATTCAATAAATCATAACATTAGAACTAGACCAGATATCTAAGTGTTCAAACAAATAATGTGTAGGAAATAAAATAATTTTGCGGACGGACTGATTTTGAGACACATCAAGAAGATGAATTTCTCCACACAGTGTTTTGAAATTTAAACTAAAGTAACTTTGCTTAATTACTTTTCCACATAGCGTTAAGATTTCAGGTAGTTTACGGTTTTTAATTTTTTCAAATTTTTGAACACCTGCATATTAAATAGAATAAATAACTGTCTTGTCAAAGGTGTTAACCTAAACTGGGAACATCCTGTATCTTGTACGTGGATATACAGTTAACTTAAATAAATAATATGACTGGCAGAGTTTTAAGTAGGTATGAATCTGTTAAGAACTCAATAACACAATTAGAATAAATTATTAACAATACACAATAATAAATTAATAACAGATATTTCAAACTCGACCATTTATGTTTCCCTGATTATAGTAACTCGCTGCGAAAGCAGATTCTTGAAGCTCCTGTTGGTCTTCGGAGGATGATTATGATGTCCGCTGACTTGAACTATTTTCCCGCTTGTCACCAACTTGGATTTGCATCTGTTGTTTTTGTCGATGAAATACCTCGCGCACATCCACACCGTTTTATTCACTTCCTTCCTAAGGATTATGTAATGGTAATCGTCTAGAATTATTTTCGGGTTTTTGGTAGCAATTTCGAAAAATATCGTACCTGAAATATTGTTTAATTACAAACAGCAAATATTACACTATTAGATCATACATTTTGCACATATTTAGTTTAGTATAATATCTTAAATAAGGCCTACAACAGTTTGAAATGTTAAATGCTGAAATTTTGTTATTTGTCAAATAAAAAAACACATCTATATTAACTATGTTTTAATGATTTGAGTTGAAAAGACACTGACAAAATAATATTGATATAATACAATTTTAGGGTAACAGAAACATTTATTCTAAGTAAAACTAAAAATTGGTAAAAGTGTTTGCAGATTAAAAGAACTGTAACTGTTTAGTTTTTGTTTATAACAGTATTCATAAGCGGCATTCTTTAACAAAGAATATCTAAAAGTACTAAATAGTTAAGGATATTGCACCGAAAGTTATTCTGTCGTGTCAGAATTATAGAGTAACATCATAAATCACAGAAAAGGAATATTTGCTCAGATTATCCAGAAAAGTTTTAATGCGTACTTACTATGAAAAAAATTAAAAAGCCAAATATGTTGAATAGGTAAATGTGAACTGTAATAAACTAGGTTTTACCAAAGTCGACATGTATTCAGGGTGGTTCCGAACTAATGGGCTAAAATCCATGGGTAGATTCCTGAGGTGAATATATTGCGATTTAGCTTAACTTAGTTTAATCCAAAATGTTAATAGTTAGAACGATACATCTTTTTATTTATTTGTTACTAAACGCTAATATTCATACAAAATTTTACTGTTTGGGCTTTTTTAGGTCGAGGAATTAAAACAAATCTGTTCACAATTTGGTTATAATACATATAGGGCGATAGCTGCAATAGATTGAATAAGATTAGATTAGATTAGATCATTTATTATCCATTTAGAGCAGTACAGAGATGCTATGGGATTTGTCAATTTAATATTACGCATGTGCCAACCGAGTATGTACAACTGATAAAAAAACATATTTGAAACAAATATAGATACAAACATATATATAAACATACATATATACACACATATACATGAATACGATACAAAGTAATGTTACGATATTTCTATAACAATTTATCAAATTCAACAATATACAAAGTATATCATAATAACACAATCCACATACATATACTAGACCAGTGCTGAAGCCTTTGAAAATGGTAAAAAGTGAAAAAAAATAATAGTAGGATGAAACCCATTGGAAAAGGAAGAGAATACAACAAAAAAGAAAGGAAAAATAATTTACGGGCGATCTGAGGTCTGGAAGTGGAAAGGGGTGAGTTTTTAAGGGTAAAAAACGGTTTATCTTGATTTCCGGCAAAACTACAAGTCCTATGGAAAAAACTTGTAGGTAATAAAAAGATCTACAATTTTTATATTTAAACTTTTTTCACATAACCTCAAAATTTATGCGAAAAATTCAAATAACCAAGTTTTCGGTTTTTTATTTTTATCTTTTACAAAATATATATTTTTTTTCGCGATATTTGGCGGAAATTTACTTTTTTATGTCTCAAACACACTGTAATTTTTTTGATTTAAAATATTTATTTTTTCACCTTATTTTGACTTAATATCGAAAAAGCACCCTAATTTTCAATCGAAAATTCTGACGTATAAAAAAAAATTGTAAAAGATAAAAATAAAAAAAACAAAAACTTGGTTATTTAAATTTTTCACACAAATTTTGAGGTTATGTGAAAAAAATATAAACACAAAAGCTGTAGATCCTTTTATTACCTACAACTTTGCTATTTAACTTTTTTCCATAGGACTTGTAGTTTTGCCAGAAATCGAGGTCAACCGTTTTTTCCCTTAAAAACTCACCACCTTCCACTTCCCGACCTCAGATCGCCCGTAAATTATTTTTCCTTTCATTTTTGTTGTATTCTCTTCCTTTTCCATTGGGTTTCATCCTACTATTATTTTTTTTGGTTTCAAAAATTATCGACCCTGGTCTATACAATGAGCAAAACAAAATAAATAAATAAAAAAAGAAGACCACTATTTTATTATCACCTATAATTAAGAAACTCGTCTATTGAATGAATTAAAAATGACACGACGACTCTATGCTTTAAGGTATCTTTGGTATCAAATTCTTATTTTCCAACTTTGTTTATACAAAATGAACAATCGAATTGTAAAATATGCCTTTTTGATAATAGTTGTTCAAAATGTATTGCTTTAACTTGGAAGCATTCATCAACACGTTTATTAAAAGATTGTCTTATTTTATTTATGAGAAATTATTGTCAAGAAGGCATGTTTTTTTACTAACACTTACTATTTTACTGTTCATTACAGATCTTAATTTAAATAAACCTTGGTTTTGACATTTCTAAGTTATTTCAATTATTTCAACTGCCGGCAATAAAAGTTTCAAAGCCAAATATGTTGAAAACGGTGGGAGACAGCAGTAAAAAAAAGTATACTTTTTTGTAAAAAAAATGTTTGAAAATAATAATTTGATACCAAAAATGAGATACTTTAATGTATAAAAGAATTAAGTCGTTTTTAACACATTCAATCTACCGACTTATAACCAAACTGTTTACAGGTTTTAGTTCCTTCACCTTAAGAATCTACCCATGAATTTTGGCCCATTACCTCGGGACCATCCTGTATATTTAATAGTTTTTTAACTCATCAGAATGACACGCTCATGGAATTCCCAATAACCCTTATCCGTTACACGGATTCACATGTTGAAATGACCCACTCTATAATTTAGGCACCAAAAAACTGGCCTAAGAATTGAATAAAAGTCAACATACATATAGAATAAAATAGTTCAAAGATATATGTATTCATTAATTATAATATTAACATATATATTGTTGCTTTTGTCTCTCAACTTATTTTCACAATTCCTGAGACAATTTTCTTGTAACTATTTTCACGGTTTGAGAGACCAGTCCTTCAAAGTTGGTATTGGTGGGTGGATGATTGTGCTTTTCACAATTGATCTTAACTATGCTTCCTTGAGAAGTAACTCTTGCTTTGCAGTTGGTTTTATAAGACACGCATTTCCAATAGGTCCTGTCAGATCTCCTGGTATGTATTTTGTACGCAAAATTGTTTAGAATAATCTTTGGATTGGTTCTTGCTGCACAGAAGTATATGAGTCCTAAAATATCAGAAGCTTTAATAATTTATTGAAATATAAATTAACAGGAGTTCAGGATATTTCATTTGGATCGGGTCTAAGTAACAAAAAAAATGCTTGGCAGAAAATGTGTTTTTTAATAAAACAAATGTCAAACTGATATTCAAATCCAGTTTTATTATGTAGTATGTGTGTCCACTTATTATATGTTATATTTGGAAAGAGAGAAAAAAATAGAGATATTTCCAAAGTGTGCCATATTTGTCGACCTTTCTTAATGAAGATAAAAAAGTATATTATTTTGTCTTGTCTAAGGCTTTTTAAACAAGACAATAATATCTTCCTTTATCTTCTTTATTTTAGAAGTAGAAATATTCTACATACAAACCTAATAAGCATTATATCCAGATGTAGCAATTTACAGAGTACCTATTCTATTAAAAAAAAAAGATTAATATTTACATTTTTGCATTGATCATTATCGTTTGTTTCATGTGAAACAAAATTCTAACGTTTGCGAAAAATACATTATAGGATGTTGCATTGGCGTATACATAAAATTCAGTGGTAGCTTCCTTGGCAAATTTTAAAGGAGGTTAAGAGGATGGGGGGGTCTTTCATATGATTTTTTGTAGTAATGTCTCTGAATAAACAAACCTACCTGAGAGTTTCATTTCTATTAAGAAATTTGAAAGTATAACAAAGGGGTGGTTTATTTCATCCCTTTATAACAAACCAGGAAAATGGGTAGTATTTCGTATTATGCTGCTGACAAACTACCTGTATTTATGTGCAACTGTTTTTGAGAAAAACTGAAAAAATCAGATTTTACACCCCTTTTTTAAGTGGCTGTTATTTTTTAGGGAAGGCTTAAATTAAAAAAATTTATAAATGAAAAACCTCCCTTAAGATCTGCCAAGACAGTTACCTCTGAATTTTCTGTACACACTTATGGAACGCCGTAGATGGTAAATATATTAATCTAGAAAATAACAGATATAGGTAAGATGCACACTATATGATAACACACTGTACAAATGTATAAATTATTAAATTCAATAACAAAATAAAAAGTAGAGAAAACAACATTTATGTTACAAATAAAAAATATCAGGCACTAACATTTGACAAATTCATAGTTTTCACCACTTTTGATCTTATAACACATGTCTATTGCCTACATTTTAAGCAGATTCTGTTTGACTTTCTTTAAATTGTATGCAAGTTTCAGAAGCATGGTTTCCGAGTTTTATTTCTAAGGTAGGTATCTAACTTTATTATTACTATATCAATTATGGCTCCTTTACAGTTCATAATTATAAATGAAAGAAGAGTTCGTAGCAATTTATATTGCAACAACAATTTTACGACAATTGGCATTCTATTCAATCACCTAATTCAAGAAAACTTGACCTACAATTACCGCATTATTACAAATAAGATCAATTACTAATCAAATAAGTCTTAAGTTGAATTATCATTAGTCAAATGTCCAAATTTAAAAATTCCAAAATTATTTTTGTCACGCATGTCATCTTTGTCACCTAGAAATCACTTCTCTTGATGGTGACTATCTGAGAGAGTAAATCGTCATATTTGCACCCTTTTGCTAATTTCACTTCATGGTTGTGCTGACCTATAACTTGGACTACTCTGCCGCTTGTTATCAATTTGGCTTTGCATCGTGTTTTGGTGGAGTAGTAGTACTGACTGCACCTCCACACAGTTTTGTCCACTTTCTTTTCTATACACAAAAAGTCTTGTTTGTCCACAATCAATTTGGGATTTTTGGCACCCATTTGGAAGTGTACCACTTCTACAAAATGATATGAGTCAAAATAAAGAAAAATATATAATAAGCATAAAAATAGATGTATGTATACAATATTTGTATGTCAATTATAACAGACAGAGATACACGATGAGGTCATTTGGTGTAATTAAATTTTATCTAAATTTCCAATATTATTATACAGTATGCGCCAAAAGTATGGAATAAATTCAATAAAAACGAAACAATTATTTTTTGGGAAAAATCCTCGAACAGGTCGATTTTTAATTTAAAAAATACATATTTTAGCGTAAAATGCGATTTTCAAATGTCATTTGTTTTCGAGTAATGACGTCATCGATTTTTTTTTAAATGGCAACACCATATTTTTCCCTTGATTCTGAAAGATCGTTTAATTCTCTATCAGACAGTACTAAAATTTTGCCCTCTTACATAAGAAAGTTTTCAAGTAAATGGCGATTGAATGTTAGAAAACGTAAATTTTATCCATAAAAAAGTAACAATTCTGAGGTATGTAAAATAAAATACAATTGATTAAATTTTATATTAAAATTAAATGTTCGAATTGCCATCCACCAACTTCTTGACAATGCGCAAATCTGTGAAGAAATTCTTCTTGCACATTATGAATGAATGATTTCTGGGGAAACTCTGCGTATTTCGTCCCGAATGCGATTTTGAAGTTCTTCTAAATTACGTGGTTTATTAGTGTACACTTTTGACTTCAAGTATCCCCATAAAAATAGTCAAGAGGTGCAAGATCTGGCACCGTCTTGCTGAAACCATATGGTATCGCCAGGAATGTCAGGGTCATTATCGTTAGGAAAAATTACTGCAAGGGCTGGAACAAGGTCATTTTCTAGAAACTCTAAATATCTTTGTCCTGCAAGGGTCCCTTCAAAGAAGAAAGGCCCTACTATTCTGTCGTCAATATCTGCAAGTTTGACGGTTTACTGTACCATTCAGACAAAATGTGGCCTCATCTGAAAAAAGTATTTGCCGGTGTAAATTTCGATTTCCTTGACATAAATCCATTAGAATTTCGCAAAAGTGTAAGCGGCGATCGGGATCATCTTCATTGAGTTCCTGCACAAGTTGAATTTTGTAGGGATGATATTTTTCCTTCCTCATGATACGTGGCACTGTGCTCTGACTAGTGTCATTGTTTAATGCAACCAATCGTGAAGAATTATGAGGATTATCCACCATACTTATCAAAATGTTCTGTTTCTGATTTTCATTAATGCTTGGACGTCCAGGTTTTGGAATATTTACAACATTGCCAGTTTCTCTAAATTTAGACTCTACCTTACTGACTGTTGATTGGCTGATAGGGCGATCTGGATATTTTTCGTTAAATAAATCGCAAACTTCCTGCTGAGTTCTAGTCATATTCCCGCATCCAATAAGAATTAAAATTTCAATTCTTTCAGTAACAGTTAAATGTGCCATAATAATAATAATTTCTATGTCGCTTACAATACTTATTAGAAAGTCGGTGGGACAATAACACTTTGCAAAGATTTTCACCTACGTGATCCATAAAAGAACTATGGAATTCGAAAAACTAAACTTGATAACGTTTTTGCTTTATTTTAATTGATTTACTTTTTCTAACATTCAATCGTCATTTACTCGAAAACTTTCCTATGTAAGAGGGCAAAATTTTAGTACTGTCTGATAGAGAATCAAACGATCTTTCAGAAACAAGGAAAAAATATGGTGTTGCCATTTAATAAAATCGATGACGTCATTACTCGAAAACAAATGACATTTGAAAATCGCATTTTACGCTAAAATATGTATTTTTTAAATTAAAAATCGACCTGTTCGAGGATTTTTCCCAAAAAATAATTGTTTCATTTTTATTGAATTTATTCCATACTATTGGTGCATACTGTAGATCTACCCAATTTAAGCATATGTTGAAAAAATTAGATTAATTGACCCAAAACCAAAGGAGATATTAATGGTGAAAGTTCACTCCTCCCTTAATCAGTGCAGCGGGTTATGTGACGTCACATATCCCTATCGTTCTTTCTCGTTACGTTTTCTTTGTGATTTATTAATTTGTGTATACAAGGTGTTTCAGGAGGAGATGTACATACTTCAGTATGTTATTCTACCTTCAATTTCAAGCAAAAAATTCCTATGAACTTAGGTCTGGAAACCCTTCATTTAGGATATACAGGATTTCGAATTTAAAAAAATTTATTACATTTTCTTTAATATCCATCCACTACTTTGAGTTAAATTCATGAAATTCTGTATGCGGTGGTTTCTTGAAACGGGAAATTCAAATTTTATGCACAATTGGCTGTATCTCGCAGAGGGTGCCAAAAAAGTTATTGTCAGGTTTTGTACATTTTGTTCAGATTTTATTTTTGCAATTCTCACAAAAAAAATCAGGCTGCTTTGATTAAAAATGAATAGTTTTTATTCTTTAAAGTGTTATGCCTTGTTTTTTTGATAAAAATAAGGTAGCATTCTAATACGTAATTTGCATGGATCATCATCTTTAGATGAGCTTTTAATGGAAATGGCTGTTCCTAGAGACTTTAATAAGATATATTTCTTAAGTAGAAAAGGCAGGAGAAAATGTTTTTCTATTCCGAAATGACATACACCGTGGCACAAAAAAGTCGAAGCGATTTAAAAGGATCCTAATGGCTGTTGGTGGCGCTCTGCTGGAGATATAGCCAATTGTGCATAACATTTGAATTTCCCGTTCAAAAAAAAAAAAAAACTCCGCATACAAAATTTCATGAATTTAACTCAAAATAGTTATTAAAGAAAATGTATTTTTTTTAAATTTGACATCATGTATATTCTAAATCAAGCCAGACCTAAGCTCATAGAATATTTTTAATTAAAATTGAACGTAGAATAACATACTGAAGTATGTACGTCTCCTGCTGAAACACCCTGTATATAGAACGCCTTCTCTGGTTTTGTTAAAGGGAGTTTTTATGGAATAGGTACATAAATATATTTTATATAGGTACCTACAAAAATATTGTATATAATTTTACCATATAACGTATACCATATTTATAAAAGTAATTTAAAGAGAAGTAAGAAATATTACTAAAACAATGTTTTTTATATTGGTTTACCCACGATTAACTTTCAGTTCATACAAAATGATAAAAAAGATACAGGTGTACCCATTGATGGATAAATAATTTATGAAGTTTGCTATTTAAGAAAACATTTTAGTATTTTAGTATCTTAGTATTTTTTTTTGTGTATTTGGTACCCACCCACCGAATAAAATTTAATATTTTTATTGTCTTGATAGTGTTTAAATGCATTTAACTGATACATTTCAAAATTGTATAATTAAATTTGCATTGAAAAATATTTTCAGAACTGCTTGAGTTATGGGGTTATGTTCAAATAAAACAAGAATCTTACTCTTGTGAACTGAAATTACCCCAGAATATAAGTTAAAATAAGAAAACTATGATGCATGTATTCTTGCAAAATTCACTTGAACAGTACAAAAATACTTCTGGTCTGATTCTGATGAATAAACAAGTTTTTTCAATTTTAGAACTAAATTAATCGGACTATAAAATATTTCAGTTACTAAATTTAAATACTTAATGAAACTAGAATGTATACAGGAAATGGGTTTGAATTATGACAAATGATCGAACTCTAAAAATCATCCGTTCCACAGGTATTCTTAAATTGACTCATGTTCTGCCTGTTTTACCTTACGTTTGGTACTTATTTTTTACTAGAGGAGATAGTAGGTGACCTAATGCACAATTTGGTACCTATCTGTTTCTATCTAATATATAAAATTCTCGTGTCACAGTTTTAGACGCCATACTCCTCGGAAACGGCTTGACCGATTTTTATGAAATTTTATATGTATATTCGGTAGGTCTGAGAATCGGTCGTAATCTATTTTTCATACCCTTAAGTGATAAGGGTGGTCCACCCCAAACAATTTTTTTTTATTTTAAGGACAAAATTTTTTATTTTTATTTTTTTATGATGTGGCATTAAAAAATACATAAAACCCTTAATTTTCATCCTTCTATCACAAACCCCTATTTTTTAATAACCATTTTAGTAATTTAATCATTTTTAACCTTGGTCGATAACTGATCGATTATCACTAGATCAGTTATCCCCGCCAAGTATCTACCGGTGTCACTTCTCACCCAGTAAACAGTACGGAGTAGGGATGAGAACGAAGCCGGTCTCGTGTCTCTCTCACACAATAAGCCTTCTCTCACTCCCTACACAGTTTTCGACCATTATTATTGTGTATGAATCGAGCGTTTACAATTATCATTTTACCTTCTAAGTGTAATTTATTATTAATTTGCTGGGCCATAATTATTTATTTACTATTTTATCAATAATTAATAAAATTATTAATTTTAAGTGTAGTTCTCAATATTAGTTAATTAAGTGATCTACATAACCTCAAAAGTACGCAACACGTGTCACGAGCTCCCGCCAACAACGGCTGTTATTTTACTAAATGGCTATTTTTTTGTACAGTGAACAATGCCAACAAGACGTAAAGGGGCTAATTTGGGCCGTCAAACAAGTAAAATTGCAGGCACGCGAAATAATTCAAAAAATGAATGTTTCGTGCTTTGTTATTCTTATAGGCCGTCATCATTCCTCTTTTAGTCATATACCACATCTCCACACACTTACAATAAGTTAGTTATTTTTTATTTAACTGCCAAAATATGTACTAGAAATAATTCATATGGCAAAACAACGTTTGCCGGGTCACCTAGTTAAATTATAAAATTGCGACTGCCAAATCCTTGTTGAAGTCTTTAGGAGTAACCGTTTTTTAATTAATCCTATTTGAAATATTCAGTGCACTGAGTAGAAACTTTTCCGCTGAGAATGGTTTTTTCCCCATAGGCTTTTCTGATAAAGAACTTTCGATTAAAAATCGAAAATGACCCCATTCACTCCAGATATTTTGGTTTATTATAGGAAACACACAACATTTATAATTAATTTCAAGCTTTATTGATAACAGTAACAGCTTGAGATTGCATATTTTCGTAACGTTTTTGTGTGGTCGCATGATTGTGAGATCCATAAACGTAAGCTATTTTTCCGCTGGTCACTATTTTGGCCTTGCATCTTTCCTTTTTAGGATGGAAGTACCGGTTGCATATCCACGTAGTCATGCCACTTTCTGACTTCCGTATAAGGTACTCGTAATTATTCAGGACTATTTTCGGGTTTTTCTGACCGGCCATGAAATAAATTGTGCCTGAAAATTAATAAGTATTAAATTTGATGCAATTATCCTGTTCTTTTAAATATATATACAGGGTGTAACAGAAAAGCAGGTGATCCAGCCGGAAATTGCGTATTTTTGGTGACAAAATATGACGACTTATCTACTTATCTATATACAAAGATGTCTTAAAAGATTTAGGATGTTAAAGTTGATCTATTAATATTGTTTTTCCTTCAAATTTTCATGCATCATTTTGAAATTTTACACAAATAGTTCTTGCTATTAACCAAAATATGATTGTACGTGACAGCTAAAGGCAAGCGTAGAAACGGAGGGGAAGGAGTTATTTTATTCCCTTACTTTTTTTCAGACGTACGCCTATTGACGATTTTTTATAACGTCATAATGTAGTATTTTGTTTAGAATATTTTATCACTCTTGATAATTTTAAGTAAAACTTTTCAGCAGCAAAATGAATTGCATTTAATAAAATTTTTTAATGTCAAACTATAAAGGAACAATTTTTAATGATCTAACTTGCTCTCTAACTTATTATATGCAGACTGTGTCTGAACATAGGGCTAGCCAGATGTACCATTTTTCACAAATAACTGTTTTTTTTTATCAATGTTTTCTTTATTGCGGAGAAACGAGAGTTCAGCCGCATATGTAATGTCTTTTCAGTTGATCAATTGATTCGGAATAAACGTCATCCTTCATCAATCTCCAAACACTGAAATCCAACAGACTAAAATCGGGGAAGCGCGGTGGCCACCGAATAGCTGCGTCTCTTACACATTCAATTTAACGATTTGGAAAAACTAAAAACTTAAATATTGTTTAACATTTAATCAAAGATGAGGCGAAGCACCATCAAGTTGCATCGACATATTTTGACGAAGAGTAAGTGGCAAATTGTCGAGCGAAGTGAAAAAATAATTTTGCAGTTAGTTTAGGAATGTCGCGGCATCTAATTTGTTGGCCGACTGTGTGTAGGATATGTACAGAAATGGGAGTTTAATAACTAATATGTTTCTTAAATTTCTGTTCTTTCCTTAATAAACGAATTGACATTGATCAAACAAATTTATTTGTGTAAAAATGGCTCATCTGGCTACCCTTATACAAAGAGACAATCTGTATAAAATAAGTTAGAACACTTTAGAGCAAGTTAGAATATTGCAAATTGTTAATTTCTAATTTGAAATTTAAAAGTGGGGGGGATAAAATAGCCTTTTCCCATTTGCTTTGTCTTTGCTACTTTTGGTTTTTAAAAGTCGTTTACAATAATAGCTTAGAGGGTTTGGTTAATAATAAAATTTCAAAGTGATACGTGAAATCTGATGAAATTATAGTGAAAAAACAATTTTAAAAGTTAAACTTTAATACCTTGTATCTTTTAAGGGAGGGACTTTTGTATATGTATAGGTAAGCAGTGTTAAATCATAATATTTTGTCATCCAAAATAGGCAGTTAACGAGATGATCCTTTGTTACGGGGTGCAGGGTTTCTTATACAGGGTACAACACGCTAGCACCAATTCCTGAGGTTAAAAAGGAAAAACGAATAACACCAAGAAAAGCAGATTTTTCATGATATTTTGAAATTAATATCCATATCCATAGAAAAAAAATCTGAATTTAAGGGATGTATGGTTTATATTTCTAAATAGTTCAGAGGCAATTGAGTTTTAAAATTGAAAAAGTATCTCGATTTTTTGAAAAACTTATTCCTCAGTCAATATTCTTGACGCTCCGTTACATATCAATGCAGTTCTTCTGTAAATTACTACTTTAATATTTGTTAATAATGTACTTACCTTTAAAATATAAATATACAGGGTGTTATAAATTGGTAGGTCAAGCCGTTAACCACATATTCTTTGGACGATGATTCAATTTACACCAATATTTTCCTAAAATGACCAAGCCTATTGTAAACTCAACGAGAATACTTACAACTTGACGAATGAATCGTTTAAATAGATGAAACAAAAAAAATATATAAGGCAAACACTTTGGCAAAATTTTGCTTGACCGAAACCAAAACATTAAACATTTGGTTTTTTAAAGCAAACAACTGATTGCTGCATCCATAACATTAGTTGCTTCAGCAGATTCCATTAAACTAACAAAATTTGATGCTCTTATACCAAACAGCAAATGAAAAAATATGTACATTAATAAGTCGTTTTTTCTTAAATAAAACAGTTTTATTTGAACGACTTAAAAAATAAGGATCATTATTTCCTTCTTATAATGGTAACCATTCTGGATTTGATATTAGTCAGAACAGTTTTGATAGGTTTATGATTATGCTGTCCACTGACGAATACAGCGTTCCCACTAGTACATATCCAAGATTTACATTTCGTCCTAAAATAGGAACTGCATGCCCACGTGGTTTTGGTCTCACATTTTCTTTCAATGTTGAAATCGTGTCCATCGACTATTAACTTTGGGTTAAATTTCGTTCCAATGCCGAAATAAACAGTGTCTAAAAAGTAAACAGTTTAAAAACGTACCTAAATTAATCACAGATTCATGGTAATAGAATCGCATAACATTTTATACAGGGTGATTCACAAATGGTGAACAAAAATGACACTCGTATTCTTTGGTGAATTTGAAGGGGGGAGTCTTTCATATTATATTTTTATCTCGGACGGTTCGTTAAAAAAATACAGGGTGTTAAACTCACAGAATTATTTTTAATTTTTTTAAATATTTTAAAAACCAGTAAGTGAAATAATTTGATATTAGGCACGTGGATTTATGTACACAGTGTCCAATATTTTTACAGCTTTTCCTAAAAATGTCCATGATCCAGTGTAGTGTTGGCAATCTTATCTTGCTTTTTCTTGGTCTTCCAAGACAAGACGAGACCAAGACTAATGATAAATTCCCTGCCATTTGACTGAAAAAGCCCCGAATCGCCTATTTCATCCATTATTTACAACTTGTTATGTAAAACTAGTCATTTCTATACTTTATAACGTCTACCAATTGGCCACTATCGACGATCGACCATATCGATAGTTGCGTGTGAAATCCGAGCGGGACCGTAGCCGACCGAGAGTAACCACCACTGTTGCCACATACGTAATAAAGTTCTATATTTCTCATTTGTGTGCATGTGCATGACTTGCAAAATTGCAAAACAAAAAATTTACGAGATTATCGCAAGACAAGACAAACCATAATCTTCCAAGATCGAGCAAGAACAAAACAATTTACAATTTTGTAAAATTTCTTGTCTCAGCCAACACTACTCCAATGGCAGAGATTGGAGATTGGTGGCATATTTTTTTAAAATAAACCACTGCTTTATTGTAACAATCATATTTTCGGATTCGTCTTTCAATTTGGTTTTCGAGTAAAAAAAGCATCACCATCATAATATAATAATTTCATTTAAGTATCATTTTCGAAATTTATTGTTGCTTGAACCTGAAGAGAATGTACAAATGGGGTGTGTTACAATGAAATGTTGCAAAATAACGTGTGAATCGTTAATTTACTTTTAATAAGTAGTTTAGTAGACACAATGTCTTTTAAATGTCACTTTCTAGATAAGTATGCCAGATATAAAGATGATTCAGATATATGATATGCAAGAAAGTGGGTTTTAGCCATTCAAACATTTTACAGTTGTGGGCTTTCTTGCTAACTCTACAGGGCGTTTTAAATTTAATGTAGAAAACATTGCTTTGCGCTACCTTATATATCTGAACCGGTTCAAATATTTTTCAAAAATACCAAGTTAACTTAACGAAGGAATAGCCTAAATCGATGAAGAAATAAAAAATATATATAAGATAATAATTTTGGGTGACCCAATTTTTATGTTGGTCAATGCAGATTCCATTAAACTAACAAAATTTGGTATTCTTATGCCATACAACAAATGAAAAAATATGTTCAATAGAACAGTTAAGGCGATTTTTAACATTTCTTTTTTTTTAATAGTGTCACGAGTTTCCAACCCGACCTTTTATTTTACCAGAAAAGCAAACAGTTAATTTTTACTGATATTTATTAACACTGTACACTACCGAATACTAATTACAACTCAACTAAACACTATTTAATTAATCACTATCTAAATCGCTCTGAATTCTTATTGATCTCTCCGAAATATCCAAATAACAACTCTCTAATTCAAGACTATAATTCAAGACTGACTGGCTTGGCCGTTTCTTCTTCTTTTATAGGCCAAACGAATATTCCAGGTACTTTCTAGCATCTCTAGATCCATTTCTCGAACGACTCTCGAACGCTTCTCGTCGATTATCAATATTCCAGTCGCGCCTCGATACACGGCATTATTTTGTTCGTCTACCAGCATCGCGGGGCAATCTAGCGTCTTGAGATACCACAGTCGTCGAATTGGGTGCGAGCGGGGCAAATTTTGTGACAATAGGATAGGTACCTACACAAACACAACACAAAATGTTAATACAACAGTTTTATTCGAACAATTTTTTAAAAAATCAGGGTTATTATTTCCTTCTTATAATGGTGACCTTTTTGGATTTGCTATTAGTCAGAACAGTATTGATAGGTGTATGGTTATGCTGTCCACTGACAAAAACCGCATTCCCACTAGTACTTATCCGTGCTTTACATTTCGTCCTAAAGTACGAACTGCATACCCACGTGGTTTTAGTTTCGGATTTTCTTTCAATGTTGAAATCGTGCCCATCGACTATTAATTTTGGGTTACATTTCCTTCCAATGCCAAAATAAACAGTATCTAAAAAGTAAATAGTTCATTAAATCATTTAAAAAAATACCTAAATTAATGTTGCAACCACAAAAAGCACTGATTTCCACAGATTCATGATAACAGAATCACATAACATTTTATACAGGATGATTCACAAACGGTAACCAAAAATGAAACTTCGTAAAAAAGATACAGAGTGTTAAACTTACAAATTTGTTTCCGATTTTTAAAATATTTAAAAAAATAGTATGTGAAATAATTTAATATTGGGCATGTGGATGACAAGACAAGAAATACTGCTACAGCAAGAAGTCTTGTAAATATTAAGAGTAATATTTAAGCGAACATTAAATTAAAAAATAAATATTGCATTTCTGTTGTAGGTATACAGGGTGTTTCAAAACAAAGGCGAAAAATGTCAGGGGGTGATTCCTTGTTGAAAATAAAAGGTAGTTTATTATATAAACGTTGGGTCACAAGTCAACCATTAGAGAGACATCGCGTTGCAAAGATGGCGGAAAAAAGTGTTTTTATTGTTTTTCTCGGAAACTAAAAGCGTGGGAATGGTAACATTTTATGGAAGTATTACCATTATCAAAAGACACTTGTAACATATTTTGTCACTTTTTGAAAATAATTGGAAGGGGTTGAAATAAACTACCCTTTTCAGTTTTTTTAACTATACTTTCAAAAAACTTCTTTAACGACATAGAAAAAAATAAATTAGGTTAAGCCGATTCATTTAGCAACTTTTTTCTCTCTTATATTTTTTTGATCAAATTTACTGTTTAGACGTTAAAAAATAAAATGTAAAGTATTGCACGTCGGGAGTTTTACTACATCCATTATTAGGAAAAACTGTAGTTGGCTGCTGTCAATTTCCGGATGTTCGATGAAGCTTAGCATATATACTGTGATGAGGAATTCTACGATTAGGATACGATTCTGCATAAAGGCGACAAGCATGTAAGGAATTTCCATTTGCTCGGTCGTACAAAAGTGCATGTCTGTCATTTCTGCATTTGTGAAAATAACCATTTTTGTTGTATTAACTTAGTACTGAATCCCAACGTACTCCGCAATCAAACACATCACACAACGAAAGGCAAATTAGCCCGTAAACCACTCTCAAAATGTTAAAATAGTACAAACCATTTGCTATCTGTCAAAGCAGCAATGGAAACATCCGGAAATTTACAGCAGTCAACTAGAGTTTTTCCTAATAATGGGTGTAGTAATACTGCCTCTTCCCGACGTGCAATACTTTACATTTTATTTTTTAACGTCGAAACAGTTAATTTTATCAAAAAAATTAGAGAGAAAAAAGTTGCTAAATGAATCGGCTTAACCTAATTTATTTTTTTCTACGTCGTTAAGGAAGTTTTTTGAAAGTATAGTTAAAAAAACTGAAAGGGGTAGTTTATTTCAACCCTTTCCAATTATTTTCAAAAAGTGAAAAAATATGTCGTAAGTGTCTTTTGATAATGGTAACACTTCCACAAAATTTAACCATTCCCTCTTTCCGTTTCCGAGAAAAACAATAAAAACACTCTTTTTTTCGCCATCTTTGCAATGCGATATCTCCTTAATGGTTGACTTGTGACCCAACGTTTATATAAGAAATTACCTTTTATTTTCAACAAGGACTCACCCCCTGAAATTTTTCGCCTTTGTTTTGAAACACCCTGTATATTTCAATTAAAGAACATCCAGCATATAAAATTACTTTTAATATCAAATATTATTGAATCTGAGTCCAGTTCTGTTGATCTGAACTAATTATAGATTTGTCATTTTACTGAAACAGCTCCTATTCTATTTCGCCTATTTGGTCCATTATTTATAATTATATAATGATTAATGTCTTTATTCGATTAAACATATAATTGAATAATTAAAAAGGTGTTTGTAATGTCATTTAAATAAAATTATTTTACACTTAGTTTTTTAAGTTTTACTTGAGAACTAGACTTTTCCGAAAAATATAAAAGAGTAGAAATTTGTAGAAAATTAAAAAATATGTCACCAATATCTTGTATCTCCATCATTGCAGCATCTAAATTTTAGGAAAAGGTTTTAAATTTTGCACAATGTTTACATAAATCGATGTACCCAACATGAAATTATTTCACTCACTAATTTTAAAAATATTTTAAAAAATCAAAGATAATTTTGAAGATTAACACCTTGTATATTTTTAACGAAGTATCTTATATAAAATCTTTATAAGAAAGAACCCACCCTTAAAATTCACCAAAAATATTATTGAGAATCACCGTGTATAAAATCTCAATGTTCGACTTCTTGAGAGCAATAAAGACTGGTTTAACTGCAGTCCAACCGTAGCGTCATTTGTTGTAAGAGATACATTCAATGTTAGTATAATATATTAATGTATTAAACTGTCGTACAACTGAACACAAATATCAATATAATAATAAAGTAAGAACAAAATAAATATACTTAAATATTTATATAATCTCAATACTAACGAGTTAAGTAAACAAAAGAACATCGTTTCACTGAATATTATTCATTAAGTTTTGTTTTGCTTTGCTATAGTAACAGATCTTACAAATTCCTAAAAATAGTGACATTTTTCGACAATAAATTTGTGTAAGTCTTTTTCTTCGGCTGATGATTGTGGACGCCATTCACATACACCATAGTACCACTGGTGGTAACTCTAACCTTGCACTTGGTCCTGTAGTTCATACCACAAAACCAGGACGTCTTATTGCTCTTCCTCTTTTCGAGAAAGAAATCGTAATCGTCGACGATGATTTTTGGATTTTTCGTACCAGGTTCAAAGTATATAACACCTAAAAAACAGATGTGTCAAAATGTTGTTAGATTCAAGTCCATGCTCTAATAACTATTTTGAACACCTTACCTATAAAATAACACAATGTCGTCAGTGAAAGTAATAATATGTTTCGATTATTCTGTTTATTCTCAAATCGTAAATACAAATAAATATACACACAAGTAAGTACTAAACTACTTTTCATAAGTACAACAAAAATATACAGGGTGTTCCATTGGGAATTGTATATACGTTAATAGTGAATATAGGACATCTTTGAGGTATCAAAAAACCTGTTCTTAACGGTGGTAACCATTGTCATGACTGAGATGCAGGGCGTTTTTGGCTATTTCTTTAACTTGTCATAAAACGCGAATCACTCTGCATAATCAAGTGAAAATCGGTAGGGGTATTCTACTTACTGCATTCAATCAACTAAATTTATAAGTGAAACAGAAACACAGGTCTGGTGGCATGAACATTTTTTACTTTGTTTATTCACAAAAATAACACCCTGTATGTAGAATTTTGAAAAATCTGTTCAGACATTTGAAAAGAATTTATAGTAAATTTACTGTAGTTGCTTGCGCATTAAGTCTTCATGTTTAACTTTTCGATCAAATATCTTTACTTTTATCATCAAATTCACAATTATTTCTTATTTTATATGTAAGACTTTCCATTTGGGAAAAAAATTTTGAAAGTCAATTTTCCAAACATGTGCATAGGTCTAGGTGGGCCTGTAAGTGGCCTTCAAGGTCACCAGACATTATTCCTGTTGATTACTACCTACGGGGCTATTTAAAATCAAAGTTATATGAAATCAAGCTTTGAATATTGATTGAATCTTGCGGTAAATGCCAGAAAATTCAAATTTTTTGTTAAATTTTAACACTACTACAAATTTATTATTGTGTTGTAAATTTGAATGGTTTTTATAAATTGTCTAATTCAGTAAATAATTATCTAATAAATTTATTAAAAGAGAAAAATAAAACAGTATGCTATATGATAGATGACAATGCAAACAGACAAAAAAAAACGAAAACTATTTTAGAAAACACTAAACACAAAAGTGTCCACCGTTATGTAGAACATATTTTCACGTTTATTTTATAATAGCTGTTACAGATATTCTTAATATATCAGAATTATTTCTTAGTTAACTGGATTTAGGTATCTACAATTCGCTCAATCAGTTACTCCTGACTGTTAATTTCGATTCCATATACCTTCGATTTTAAATGGCCCCATACCTAAAAATCAACAGGAGTGATGTCTGGTAACCTTGAAGGCCACTCAATAGACCCACCCAGACCTATGTACATGTTTGGAATATTGTCATTCATAATTTTTCACCCTCAAATGGAAAGGTAGTCTGAAGTAGAAAATAAGAATTTATTGTGAATTTGATGATAAAAGTAGGTTTACTAGTTTTTACTTGAAAAAATCTCACAGATATATATTTCATCGAGCAATCAAACATGAAGATTTCAGCAAATTCATCATAAACTCAACTCAAGAGCGTGAACAGATTTTTCAAAATCCTACATACAGGGTGTTGTTATTGCGAATAGACAAATTTAAAAAAAATGCCATCAGACGTACATTTCTGTTTCGCTTATGGCGTAAGTGGATTGAGTGAAGCAAAAATAGTACCCCTACCAAAAATCATGTGATTATACAGTGGTTCGCCTTTTATAGCAAATTAAAGAAATAGCCAAAATGCCCTGTATCTTGGTAACGATAATAGTTAGATCCATCAATAACAAGCTTTTTGAGGCATCCTAGATACCCTGTTTTCACTGTTAAAGTATGTACATTTCCCAATGAAAAGTCCTGTATTTAATTGACGGAATATTACAAGAAAACAACATATCCACGCATGCAAAGTAATACTGAGAATCTACTTAGGAAGATAAACTAGCATTTCTGACAATAGTAACCCTCTGAGACAACATATTCGTGAACTTTGACCTCTTCTGTTTTGGAAGGTGGTTGTGTAAGCCATTTATATAAACCATTCTGCCGCTGGTAGTAGCTCTAGCCTTACATTTAGTTTTAAAATATCCAGAGCATATCCACATGGTTTTTGATTCCGTTTTTCTGGCCATGTTGAAGTCGTGATCGTCGACTATTATTTTCGGATTTTTCGTACCAACATCGAAGTATATAGTATCTAAAATATAACAAATGCCTAGTTAAGGAAAATTAAAATCGTACTAACTAGCCTCTACAACATCAAGACAGAGTTGGTATAGTTATAAAGGTGCTATTTGAGAGATATAAAATTTCTGAAAATTTGTAACTTTATATTTTTGAATTAGCTACATATATTTATATATGCTAGTAACGTAATGTTCACAGTACAAAACTTTAACATAATTATTTACTATAAAAAAACCACAACATTTAATCCATTTTGTCCAAGCTATTATTTATTCCAAACACTTTGCACTCGGGACTTCAACAAAAATATGTTAACATTTCATCAAGCTGCAACTTTTCTTATGATCGTCACGACTTGTGAGATCATAGCATCGCGTTTTAAAGCCAATTTGTCGTTTTGGCAATGGTTATGTTCACCAGTCACTGTGACCATTCGACCACTAGTGATTAATTTCGAGGTACATTTGTTCCTATAGTACCCACAGCACCTCCACGATGTTTTATTAGGATATCTAATGTGCATGACGAAGTCGTACCCTTCAAACACTATCTTCGGATGTTTGGTTCCAACGTCAAAATATATGACACCTACAAATATGACAATATTGAAGAATTAAATACAACTTAATTACAACTCTTTCTTTAAATAATATATCATTGTTTCACCAATAATATGTAATAAAAGTACCACAATGTTGCTATGCCTTTAGATGATTAAAATCAACAGTCGAACGGAACAAACAATGTTCTATTCAATATAGTAGAAATTAAAAAGACGTATCAAAAATAGTTAAATTTATGAACTTGAAACATAAAAATATGGTTTTTACAACAACAACGTCACACTGTTAAAATTAAATATAAATAGTTTTACTTCATAAGATATTATCCCACTTCTCATTTGTAACATACTTGAAGTGGTAAAATATCAAATAACAGTACATTACAGTACAAGTGAAGAAGAAGAAGAGTTTATATGTGCATATAAGTGAACGAATTCGTTCCTTCACGAATACTGTATAGTGTTTTGTTTAATCCTGCCATTGAAATAAAAAAAATATATTAAAAGTTTCATAGTGCCATATTTTTTAAATTATTATATGCAACAGCGTAATTTGTAAGTTTGAGACCTTGTTTGGGGAAGAAGATGAAAATAGTTGGTCAAAGACGTTAATAAGTTTATAGATGAAGCACCCGATGAGGTTTTCTTACTTATGAAAGTATTTATTGTAAAGGGAATTATGGGCGCTTGTTGGTGCGATGAGTTAGTGGAACTGTCTTGGTTGTCGATGTTTTGAAAACTAAAAATTACAGGACTCGTTCTTTTGTTCTATCTGAGGCTGAAAAATGGGTTTTAATGGTTTAGAGACCTATCGCAAATATGCAGCGCTACGATTTTTGTTATCGTTCGGGAAAATGCAACCAGTGCAACCAGTAGGTATAAACACACTGTCCAAGATACCCAGATTGGTGGCGAACTATCTGAAGCTGAAGGATGCTCATTTATGTACCGATCATTGCTTTCGACGAACGTCAACTTCATTTTTGGCTAATGCTTCTGCAGATATTTTGACACTTAAACGGCGTGGAAGTTGTCGTCCGTCGTCTGTAGTAGAAAGTTTTGTGGAAGAGTGACTAATAAGATTGAGACAGCAAGAAAAATACTTCCTGGTGTAGAAGATACAATTAAAAAAATTCGCGTACAAATTGAGGCACCAGAGTTAACTACAAAGTTATCCTGTTTTTAATAATTGTGAATAATATGAATTTTATTATAGTTTGACAATTATTAACAATTTAGCAGTAAAGACAAAGGTTTCAAGTTTAATATTTAAGTAAACAACTGTATGTTTTAAGAGCAGGATTAAACAAATAAATGTGTCAAAATAAACTATTTTGTTTGTTAAAATAAATGACAACGACATTTCTAACTTCGGATAACTTGCACTACTCGTGAAATCATAGTGTCCATTTTCGTCTTCAACTTATCCTTGGAGGGATGAAGGTGCATTCCTGTTACGTGTACAATACTTCCTCTAGTGACCAACCTCGACTTGCACTTCATTCTGTTGTAATAAGAACACCTCCAAGAAGTGCTCTTCTTCGATTTCCTATGAACTAGATAGTCGAATCCTTCGAATACCAGCTTTGGATATTTAGTTCCGACGTCAAAGTATATTGTACCTACAAAAGTTTTAATAACATGACCAGAGAAACAATAAGTATAATCTTAAAATTAGAAAGTGCAAATTTTAAACTATATAATCAAACAACTTTATCAATGATATATTTATTTTTTCTCAAGACGCGATAACTGTCTTCTCTTATTGTGTACGATAAACAAAGTTTGTGATGATAAGCCACTATAACTTCCTTCAAACGTAGGTGGATGGTTATGGACGCCTTGTCTTATTTGAAGAGTTTTTCCGAAAGTTTTACACCTCGCTTTACATTTTGTTTTGTTCTTGCGAATGCAACACCAGGAACTTTCCTGCTTGCACCTGCGTTCGACTTTAAACACATGCGAGCCGACTATCATTTTGGGATTTCTTTTCCCAGGAACAAAATATACCACACCTAAAAAAATCGTTGAGGTTAATGAGATTTTAAAGTTACAACATTATGTTTGCTTCTAAGACTTGTAAATTAGCTGTTCAGCTGCAAAGGTCACTTAGAAAACTCTAAAATTATGAAATTTATCAAGCTAAATAGGTTTCTTTTCATCTGCATCAACTGTTCACTGTAATGGTTCATTTGTGAGATTATTTAATAAATCAAAACTTTTTTCCTTGTGTAGTTAATTGTTTATTATTTGACAATTAAAGTTGACAAAATTAATACAATATATAAAATACACGAATATAAAACTATATGACTAGAAATTATAATACTTAATAATTAAGTACAAATAGCAGAATAAAAAAACATTTACTACGATAAAAAAATATACGAGTTATCTTACGGTGACGGCCAATGAATTCTAACCCCTAGAAGGAGTTTTATGAATGTAATATATTACTTAAAGCATTAGTCAACAACTAGATAAAGAACTACCAATATTACCAATTTGATAAGGACGGAGTATACTCACGTATACTCAAAGAGACCCAACTGGAGTTACGGTAACGGGATATATTTTGACATGCATAAAAATAACACATATTTTACTCTGTACGTAAAAGTGGTACCTTAATTAAAGTTTACTCAGTATTTAATGCTGAAAGCCTCACATTTTTCAATATTTATGTAACTGCAAATATTATAAAACAGTACCCACTAAATGTATTCCTTTCAACGCGAACGTTAAAAGTACCACTATTATATTGTTATAAAATGCGCACGATAATGACCGCCGCATCCAACTACGTACTACCACGATGACGCCCGTTGATACAATTTGTGTCTGTTGTGAACAATTGCTTTATTTATGTAGATCCGCAAACAAAGCCTGAAAAACCTCCTACTAGAGGTTAGAATTCGTTGGTGACGGTCCATTAGAATATTTCAGACTATTTCGATTTCAAATTTTGAAAACTTAGGCCTTGGGGTTTTCGGGGGTGCTCTCCTTAAATAAAATCATGCCATTTTTGTAGCACTTCCGGTTATACCGAAAATCGCCAGTTACTTGCTTATTTTAAACGGAACACCCTGTATATTTAGATTCTACACGTAATTTAGGATTACCTTGTCTATTTTTTACATCGTGCAAGCTGAAGTATTGATATTTAAAATAGATATAGGGGGATGGATCATTTGTTACATATATCTTAAAAACGTTTTGCTTAAATATACAGGATTATCCATTTAGAAAAGTTTTGGCGGTTCAAAGTTAGGCAATTTCTACATAAATGTTCACCACCCTGTGTAGAATTAAACAGGTTTGAAAATATCTGTAACAAATGATAGGCATCTCTCTATCTCTTTTAAATATCAATACCGCTTACATATAAAATAGACAATTTTGAATTATACTATCGAAAAGTAACTTTTTTGATAGAACTGAAATATTTCGAAGACCATTAGATTAGATACAGGGTGTCCGGAAATTATGCGTCAAGACTTCAGGAGATAATTCCTCACAAGAAATTAGGGTCAAAAAGTCCTATAACAATTTTTCGAAAACTCAATATTAACGGAGATACAGAGTGTTAAAGTTAAAATTTTATTTTCGATATTTTAAATAACTTCTTAAGAAATCCAAATATTTACATAAAATTTGTAACTCGGGGATTTTTGCGGACGAGAAATTCAAATATGTTTCTAATTTTGACGTCACTAGTAGAGGGCGCCACTTATCGCACATCATGTTTCTTTCAAATGACAGTCTCGACGCATAATTTCCGGACATCCTGCATATGGAAGCTTGGTAAAAGTCCACTTAAAATTACACGTAGAATCCAAATATGCAAAAATATACAGGGTGTTCCATTAAAAATAAGTAAGCAGATGGCGATGCTACAACGATGGCATTAAAGGAAAGCACCCAAGGCCTAAATTTTCAAAATTGATATTGAAGTGGTTTCTAAAATATTCTAATGAGCCGTCACCCTAAAACAGTCTGTATTTTGGAATGTAAAACTCAAATAGCTACACAATACAAAAAAACATCTTTTATTGGTTTATAGTTATTTCTGAAAAAAATGTACTTATGTTTGGTTCAGGTACCCGGAATATGAGTGCCGTTACTAAAAATTATTGTACAAGAGATGCCCACAGCGAATAAATATTCTACAGATACACAGCCAAAATAAAATGCAAATATAACATAAATACAAACAAAACTGTGTTACGAAACTGCAAACTAAAGTACAATTAAGAATATTAATGAAGTAAACAATCGAAATTTGTAAATACCTGTATCGTACGACAACACTGCACATGTTAATTTTGAAGACACCGAAATAGTTGTGCTTGAGTTTATTGAGCGTAACAAGTCATTTGGTGCATTGTACATACGTACTTGGCATTATGAATAGTGCATTTTGTTGTCATATTAAACAAATTTTTTTTTTATAGATAATGGATTTAGTTTAGTAACGTTTGGTCTGCTCGATACCAGATCTTAATCCTATAGGCTTTCATTTGAAAAGTTTAGTACGGTTTAGTGTTGTTGAAAATAAAAATGTGTTGAGAAAACGATGCCGACGTTACAAAGGAAACTAAATTTGGACACTTATTATATCTAGATATGTATACTTTATTCTGTACTGTGAGAAGAACCTCAATAGATATTTCTAAATTGGCTCATCTAGCAAAATGGAAATATCTATACCCGAGGTCCAAAATAATTGAGTGATTCATTCTCAGCACTTAGATGAGTATGAGTAGTGAGGGATGCAGGAGACAAGATTTCATAGGTGTGCCATTTGAGAAGAGTTCAAGGAACACAAAATTGCCAAAAAATTTGAGTGTATCTAGCACTTTAATAGTCTACGGCTTGTACGATTTTAAGAACACGCTGTAGTATCTATTCTTAAGGCCGCCGTATTTCTCGCCGTAAAATGATGTATTCTGCATATAGAACAAAAGTAATATCAAAAATTAAATTTTTGATGTTTTGTTTATTCATTGTTACCTTTTAAATTTTCCTATTCTATAACCCCACATTTTTCACATATTCATATCTATAGTTAAATTTTAAAAAATACATATTTTCAAAGATAATTTAATCTGTTTTCTCCCGCTATTTATTCATTCTACTTCGGTATTTTTCAATATTTACAGGCGGCATGAGATAATATTCGTATTATTTGCTAAGCCCTAGATTATCCAATTATTAGGTATCTAAAATTATTTATATTTGTAAAAAACAGTACTTCAAGAATACGGCGTCCTTAAAAAATAAACAGAAAATCACAAATTAATTACAATCACAATTAAATTAGTTGATTATCCATAGTGCGGTAGATAGACAGCTGTATCCGTCAAGGCGTCTCTACCAATAGAAATTCCTCATTCTGAGCTGGCGCATACGTATTTACTGCAGCAGAAGCTATATTATCGGATGTACTGTGCAAGAATGCGGCACTTAAATTTTATAGGATGCATGTATTTATGTGTGTTGACTGTTTTAAATAGTAAACGAGTTTATAACAAAAATCACTCTCTATTATTTTGGGCCTCGACTATAATATAATAGACATGCAGTGTTGCCACATATTGGAAATATGTTTGTTGTCATAATTCTGTCACGGTTGATCACAGAAAAAAACTGTTAAGTCCATTAGGTTGTGTTAAGTACATTTTGCAATGGCAAAATAACAGTATTCATTTTCCCGACGCCCTGTAAAAATAAGCGAAGGTTTCAAAATACACATATTTATCATGAGCTGCGTTCCTACCAATAAAAGAAATTACTTCAAAAACAATTACGTTACAGGTTTGAATACTTTGTAAGATATCTACCGTCATTTTAACCTAAAAGCAGTTTTACTAGTTTTGTTTTAGAAGATTATAGCAGGTTAACAAGGCTAAGTCGATCAAACTGACTTTCTTTTGCGGTTAACAATAAATAAAGTCTGTGATGCTAGATTGCTGCAATCTCCTGTAAAACTTGCTTCGTGATTATGAGCACTGTGGGTTATTTCCAGAGTTTTGCCCGACGTTATACATCTAGCTCTGCACTTGAGCCTTTCCTTATAAGTGCAACACCATAAGCTTTTTTGGGGTAGCTTTCGTTCCACTTTGAATACGTACCAGTTGATTATCATCTTTGGATATTTTGTTCCAGGTGTGAAATATACAACACCTACGAAAATAACGATTTCAATACTGTAGGTGCAAATTCACAAATAAAAATGAAAACTCATACATAGTCGTGGCAAGATAACAGTTTTGTCTCATGTCTAACTATTTCTCCTAAACCCTTTTTCATTTACCATTTTTTGATTTGATAAGACTGAAGAAATAGTTACAACTCATCATAATTTGGCACCAATTTATTGGGACCTTTAGCAATTTCTAGAATAAAAATAAGTCTGCATATAACGTAAAACCTAACAAAGTAAAAACATAGATATAGGTACTAATGCGTCTCAACAACACTAATTGTAGTATAAACTGCGTTAAAAAAGTATCGCATAAATTCAATATTTCTTAAGAGTGACCTAAAACAAAAGTGCCACAAAATTCATTAAAAATAACCAATATTGGCTAACAAATTGAACCAGGTTATTGTAAGTTATCGAAGCTGCTTGATCCATTTTGTTGAATCCAAAATTTGTGCTAATATAAAATATGTTTTACACAAACAAAATAGGTACCAATAATTTAACAAAACGATTTCACACACACACACACAATTTTGTTTAACTTAAAATATTTCATACTATAATATGCAGAATTCGATTATCTCAGATTTTAATTAAAAAAAACGCATTGCAAACTTTTTCCAACTGTGATTTCCGTCCACAAATATATTGAAAATGGAATATAAAAAACTTCAGTTTCCTAGTAAGAAGGAAAGTTGTGCAATAATTTATTTTTGCAATTATTATATACTCGCGACAAGAATTCAGACGACTTACGTCATACGAACAAATGAATAATTCATTGTATTTTCATCAAAATATTTAAGAAACTGCAATTGATAGTAATAAAACTATATACTACACTATAAGTTTGCATTATATATTGCACTAAATTGCAAAAAATGATTGTTTTTAACGCGACCAAATATCGAAAATTACGTTGACAATAAAAACAAATGTGTAACGTCAGCCGTGACGTAAGACGTCTGAATTCTTGACGCGAGTATAACAATATTAACAGTTTTAGAATTGACAATCAATTTATTTCTGACTGATGTATAACTTACAACAAAAAAACAACAGCGAATATACAATTTTAATTACAACTAATGTTATATGAGCAATTACGTTGACACCGCAGTTCACTCTAACATTTGCTCTTACGCCTTACAAAGAAACTTCGAGAAACCAGTTCACTGCGATCTCCTGTGAAGTTAGGTTCATGATTATGATCACCGTATGTAATCTCCAAGGTCTTGCCAAATGTTATACATCTAGCTCTACATTTGTGTCTTTTGGAGGTGCAGCACCACATACTCTTTTTAGGCAGCTTTCGTTCTACTTTAAACGTGTACCAGTTGATTATCATCTTTGGGTATTTCTTGCCTGGGGTAAAATATACCACACCTACGAAGAACTCAGTGAATGATAATTTAAACATGAATGTTAGATACTTACCCATATCATTGGTTTTATAAGCTTCGCTATTTTCTAATTATATTAGAGATGCAGAATCTGTAATTTCTACAAATCCTCAACTTTTTTCGTCGTTTGGTCAAAAGATGGGAACTGCTAAGATACCTGGTGAAGTCTTATATAATGATCCAAGATATAAGCTGATGTAAATTCTTTCTCTGAATTTGCTGGTAGTGTCTTTCTGCAATCTGAGCCAGAGGATGTCTCTGAGTTATCTATGCCTTGCTATTATAAAAATGATATCATTTTGAATGAGATCACTGAAAGTGCAGTTCTTATGAAGAAATAAAATGATGATGTAATTTAAACGAAAAACTTAAAAAAGTTCTTAAATTATTTGGTTTCTGCTGAAGGTAGATTGTCAAAGTTTGGACAGAGGGGTTTCTAACGAAGCTGAATAAGAATCCGTTAAAAATAATTTCCTTAAAAATTCGCTATTACAATTTTTTGAAAAACTGGTCCCCTTTTTCAATCCTACGTGGGACACCTACAAATAAATTAACACCTGCCAAAAATTCATAACAACATTGAATAACAAGTATATGTAAGTATAATCTATATGTCCATATTAATCTGTATTTTGTCTTGATAACTAAGTTCACTTCACTTGCTTCACTTGTCTGATATTGATCTTTCAACTGTGATAGTAGTTAAAGCTACATCATTAAGGAAAATTAACATTGTAAAATCAATTTATTATTGTGGTAGACATTGAAATAAATCTTAATAGGGAAAGAAAACAATTAAGACAATTCTGTAAAACAAATATTTATTGTACCAACCAACTAACTCATAATTCTCTTTCGCTTGCTCTTAATAATACGTAGGGTTTGAGAAGCAACTTGCCTAGAACCCACTTTGAATGTAGTCTCGTGATTGTGAATCCCACATCGTATCTCCAAAGTTTTGCCAAATGTTACGCATCTAGCCCTACACTTGGTTCTTTTGTTGAATGTGCAACACCACAAACTCCTATCTGACAATTTTCGTTCTATTTTAAATTCGTACGAATCCAGTATCATGATTGGGTTTTTTATACCAGCAGTAAAATAGACGACACCTAAAAGTACAAATATTGGACAAGTGTAATGATTCTATACATTAATTAGTATTGACAACTAATTTGTTAAATGCTCCAATAAAGTGGAAATATACTAAAAGAAAAGTGACGATCAGTTTTTTTTCGAAGCCAACTATTTTTGATGTATCGATTGTTGATCTTGTCAAAAGTTAAAAGAGCGCAAGACATTGACTTCCAAAGTAGGTACCTTCAATTTGACCTTTGTTTTTTTTTATTTTTGTTGTTATCATAATCTCGAGAATAATTGTTTTAAGAAAAATTATAGTTTATAAAATAATTACAAAAAAAGGATCAAAAATCCATCTTGTTCTTTTTATGTCTAATTTTATTGGACGATAAATGAAATTTTAGAGTCATTTCCTCTTACAATATCTAACAACAAAGATGTATTCTTAATAATAAGAAATTCAAAATTATAGGAAGTATATTATTACAGAACAACTAATTTCACGAACATCTTAAAATTACAAACAAGTCTTGCCAATTATTATAAATGAAATATAATAAAATTAATTAATTACAACTTTTGTACTGTGATACGAAAAAACATTTTAGAAATCAGCAAAAGACTGAAATGTAATAATGCCATATGTCTCATATAATAAAAACTTTATTATTAGAAAATTTACATTATTTATTTAGTAATTCATTCATTTTGTTTTTTCTATGAACAATTATTAATGTCTGTGGACATAAATTTTTGTAGTCTCCTTTAAAATTAGTTTCATGATTATGTTCACTATGCCTCATTTCTAATGTCCTGCCATACGTCACACATCTAGCCTTGCATTTGTACCTCTTGAAAGAACAAGACCACACAGTTTTGTTAAAGAACTTTCTTTCGGCCAAGAATTCATTAGAATTTACAATCATCATGGGATTCTTCTTTCCAGCGCCAAAATATACGATCCCTGCAAAAATAAGCGTATTAGAATTTGGTTAACCTCCTTCTTATATTACTTACAACACTGCACTGAATCAGGCTCATGTATGAGTGAAATTTTTTTGTGTTGAGTGAATTTAACATTTTGAAGAAATAAAGAATGTTTTCATGAAGTTGGGGTAGAAACAGATAAGTAACAATAATTATAACAGGAAACAGAATCACATACCATAGTTTTGAGACATTCATAAGTAATGGCGAGTGGCGATACCTTTCTGCTGATGTATCAGTTGCTTATGTTGGCGAGTAAATAACAGTTGGGCATTATTACTTGTGATTATAACTATAATAAGTTAATTTGTCGCACTGTATATTAATACAAATGTGTACATCTAAGATCTAACGTATTCTTAAGCAGATTATTTAGTTATAAATACAGAAAAGAAATGCTAAGTTATTGTTTTGTAATTAGACAGGGTGTCTGAGGGCCACTGACTATGTTTACAAATTTTTTAACAGCAATTAATTATTTTTAAAATAATGACCTCTTAGACAAGAACTTATTAACAAAATATTTGAAGATGATAAATTATTACATTAAAGTTGAGAATTTATTGTTTTTTTTTATAAATATATATGTACAGAGTGTAACAAAAAAGGCAGGTGATCCGATTAACTGCGTATTTTCGATGATGAAATATGACGATCGACGAACCCTACTTACCTATATATCTAAAAATGTATCCCTTAAAAGATAGATGGTATTGAAGTTAAACTTTTAACAATATTTTTCCACAGTGCTAGACCAAATCGTTAAGGGAATGACACTTAAAAAACAAACGTAGCAACTAAAAGCAAGACAGTATTCCCCTATTTTTTCTGACGTATATCAATGGACAAGTTCTTCCAATATAATACTTACAATATTTTATTACTATCGATAATTTTTGTAAATTCTACGCATATCTGTCTTGGTAATGCATAAACGGCCTTTTATAATTACAGAAAATATAATGAAATTTTCAGCATTATTTGTATACTTCCACTTAATGTCTAATTTACATTATTTCAAATTAACTAAAAAATAACTTTTCTAAATCTATATATAGAGGAAACACAACTATTCTGTGGCTGCCACACTCTACTAATTTTATTTTTTTATAGTTTTATGCACATATAATAAATACGACTGAATAGTTACCATATTTACATTTTTAGTAATTAAACAATTCCGTTAATATTATATTCCTTAGACAGTAATAAAATATTCTAAATAAAATTTTACACTATGATATTGGAATAAAGTAAGAAAAAATGGGGGAGGTAAAGTACCCCCTCCTCCCAGTTTCTAGGTTTGTTTTTAGACGTTTACAATAATATTCTTAAGGATTTAGTCAACCACAAGAAATATGTCCATTAAATTTCAAACTAATACGTGAAAAAATGACAAAGTTATTGCGTAAAAACAATGTGAAAAGTTCAAATTTCATGTCATATATATTTTAAAATAAGATAGGGTTAAATCCTCATATTCTGTAATAAACTGTAAACAACCGTCAGGTACCTAGGTCCCTTCTATGGTGTAATGTGAAAAGTAACAATCATTTTGTGATTTAAAAGTTGTCAGAACAGCAAAAAGTGTTAGAAAGTAAAAGTTTTGTATAAAAAGTGCCAACCAGAATATGTTTTCCAATTTTGCAAAGTCTTCTTATTTCTGCTGCGACAACATATGGAATCGCATTAACACAATTGAATGTACTAAATAATTTCGTAGATTCCACATCTTGACTGAAGGTACCAATAAATGAGTAGTATAAATAAAATAACACGAGTATTTATTTATATAACATTATTGTAAAACAAAATATCACAACTGTATATGTATAATATAGTACTAACATATTATAAAGAGTATTTTATTCATTATACTTATGATAAACTTCTTCTGATTTCTTTCCTGACAAAAGACATTTTTTGTGAACGCAAATCCTTGTAATTTCCTTTAAAATTCGGGTCATGATTATGATCTCCATTGGTTATTTCTAAGGTGTTGCCATAAGTAGTACATCTAGCCCTGCATTTGCACTTTTCTTTAAAGGTGCATCGCCATAACGTCTTATCACCAAGCTTTCGTTCCGTCAAAAATTCATTTTTATCCACCACTATAATTCGATTCCTTCTTCCAGGGGTAAAATGAACGACACCTGTGGAAAACATATTAACATGGTAAGAAATGTTCCCTGAATTATTATTATTGGGGTTAAAATAATAATAATAATAATAATAATAATAATAATAATAATAATAATAATAATAATAATAATAATAATAATAATAATATTAATAATAATAATAATAATAATAATAATAATAATAATAATAATAATAATAATAATAATAATAATAATAATAATAATAATAATAATAATATTAATAATAATAATAATAATAATAATAATAATAATAATAATAAAATGTCTTTATTTCATCCAAAATAACAGTATACAAAAAATAAGTTAAACAGGGACGGCGGAGTTCAACACATGCTGCTCTTCCACCCAACCATCCCAGCACACACAAAGATAGCACAGATAAATTGAACGTAAAAATGTAATCCGCACAAAAAAGGCAAGAACAACTTAACTTTAACTACAAAATATTTCGTTTGGAATAGAGTAAGGTTTTGAATTGTTCTCTGAAAGAATAAATAGATGAAGAATTTTTAATTTTTAAAGGTAGCTTGTTATATAATGTAACTGCATTATACGTAAAACTTCTTTCAAACATGGCAGAGCTGTGTGAAGGCACCGGGTACAAGTTCCTGTGACGTGTAGGAAGGTTATGGAAACTGCATCCTTTCAATAAATTATCATATAAATATTTAAGAGACTTAAATTTATCCACTTTATAAATAAGGCAAGCCAAATGTAACTGAAAGCGCTCATCAAGATTAAGCCATTTGGAATGTACAAATGATGGAGTAATATGATCATACTTTTTTACCCCATAACTAAATCTCAGGCAAGCATTTTGAATTTTTTGTAAGCTCTCTTTATCTTTGTTTAGAATCGCATGCCAATAAACTGTGTCACAATAAGATAAGTAACTAAGAATTAAGGAGTCACATAATTTTAATTTTACTTGTTGACTAAGAATTTCCTTATAAATAAATAAAATCTTTAACTTAGCAAAAGACTTTTTAATAATGCTTCTTACATGATCAGAAAACCTAAGATTATTATCAAAATAAAGTCCTAAGTTTTTACAACAGCTTGTAGGAACGATAACTTTATTATTAACTCTTATTGTAAAGTCCAGATTATTTATAATTTTACTATTATTCTTGCCAAATAAGAGGAGCTCAGTTTTTGCTTCATTCAAAATTAAACCATGCTTAAGAGATACAGAAGCAATACTGGCCAAGTCCACATTAATATTGTGAACAGCTAAATTGATAGAATTATTATGAAAACGAAAAATTAATTGACAGTCGTCAGCATATTGATGCAAGGTAGAATAGCTGAAACAGTTAGATAAATCAGCAGTATAAATTGTAAATAGTAACGGGCCCAAAACACTTCCTTGTGGAACGCCTCTATAAATATTACTTAAGTAAGAAAAATTATTATCAATAACAACTTTTTGACTTCTGTTTGATAAATAACTCAAAAAAAAATTAACAGTATTAGGACAGAGGCCAAAATATTTTAGTTTCAGGCATAAAGTAGAGTGATCAATGGTGTCAAATGCCTTACTATAATCCAACAGCAATAGACAAGCATTATCACCAGAATCACAAATTTTGTAGAGTACATCAGTTACGTGCAACAGAGCAGTAGTAGTACTGTGGTTAGTTCTAAATCCAGACTGAGTAGATGGCAAAATGTTAAATTTCTCCAAATATAAAGTAAGCTGCTCATGTATTATTTTTTCTAATACCTTAGAAATGGTTAGCAAAATACTTATAGGACGAAAATGAGAGATTTCTGTTGGATTAGAATTTTTAGGAACAGGGAAAACATGAGCAACTTTCCAAACACTTGGACAAGAACCTGACGTAAGGCATTTATTAACAATATATGTAATATGTTTAAGTAAATGTGGCGTTAATAACATTAACATTTTCAAGTCTATATTATCATTAACTTTGTCAGGAGTCACAACAGTAAAGGTAAAACCCTCAGTAGCATTAAGACATTTTTTATGTAAATAACAATCATTTAAAAAATGTATGTCAACGTTAGCTTGAGGTAACTGATTAACAAAATAATTATTGAATTCATCAGGTGATGCTATATTTTTACTCTCATTAGGATAATTTAAATGTACATTAAGTGACTTTAATGTTTTCCAGAAAGATTTCGGGTCTGTATGAAATTTAGAGTGTAAGTAAACCTTTTTTTCACGCCTAATTGCCAAATTAACTAAATTTCTGATTTCCTTATACGAATTAAAATCAACACTACTTTTAGTTCTTTTATATTTAGTGAAACTACGATTCTTTAACTTTATAATTTCTTTTACTGTATCAGTAAGCCAAGGAGCTGGTGATTTAGTTATTCTTATAATTACGAATGGGGCATGCATATCAAAAAGAAATAAAATACTTTCATTAAAAAAATTAATTATTTCACCTACATCATTGAGAGTATAAATATGATCAAAATCAATTAAATATAAGTCTCGTAAAAAGGAGTTATAATTAATCACGAAAAGTCTTGAAGCGCATCAATTGTTTGGGCTTGCTTATTTTTAAATTACATGTCACCAAATGGTGATCCGACAAACAATCCATAGGAAAAGCATCTGCATTTAAAACAACATCAAGACATGAGCTAACAAGTACATCAATCAAAGTTTTTGAGTCTTGAGTAATGCGAGTAGGTTTAGTAATAAGTTGATGTAGGTTGTATTTATCAAAGAGACGCTTGAGTTGCTTTGTAGTATAACAATCATTATTCAAAAGATCAACATTCAAGTCTCCTCCAAATAAAACTAAATCAAAATCAGGCAAAATATTTACTAAAGTGGTTTCTAAAACATCAATACAATGGGTTAAATTAGCACGAGGGGGTCTATACAAAGTACCTAAACAAATGCGCTTACCTTTTATATTACCTATTTTAATAGATATCCACAGCTGTTCAATAATATCAGGAGTATTCGGTATATCTAAAGTTTTAAACTGTATAATATTACTTACATAGAAAGCCACTCCACCTGCTCTTATTTCACGATCATTTCTTACTAGATTGTAACCATGAATACATAAATTATTATTATCAATTTTATTGTCCAACCAAGTTTCGGATAAACCTATTACACTATATTTTTCATTTAGAACTAATTCAGAGAACAAATCAAAACCTGTAAAAGATTGAATATTTAAATGTGCAAAACTAACTTATGTCAGGTATATTGTGTCAGCTTCGTTATAAATCAAGGCGGAATTCTTTGGATGATTTATTGGAAACAAATTACACTTTACAATTAACTGGATTGGGTAGTAGGTACAGTACGACAAAATATGGATTATACAGCTACAATGTTTATTTCTTTATTTCGACTATATTTACTATATACAAGGCGTTTCAGGCAAAAGAAAATAAATGGAATTTACGCAAATATATCTATATATAAAAGTTCTTCGTTTCTGAAATACAGATTTAGAAATTTTGGTTATATTTTTATTTACTTGGAAATCCCTCATAATAAAAAACAATAATTCTAGGTTATAATGGGATGCCTTAGAAATCCTTTGCCACTCTTCTTTTATTTACAATAAAAATGGTACGCCACTGTCGTAATTATAATAAAACAAAAGATAATTTAAATTTTCATTGTTTTGAACAAATAATTATTCTTTAAAATTTAGTAGACTAGACTAAATATATCTCATTACAATATATCTCTTTATCAAGAGAAGTTTCCAAGTAAATAAAATTATAATAAAAATTTTAAAATCTTTGACACCCTGTATCCCGGAAACGGTGAACTTTTAATTTAAATCTCATTTATTTTTAATATACAATCACCCCTTCCTATGTTGCCAGTAATACGTGATAAATGGCAAAAAAATACATTCTAACAATATCAAAGGTACTATTTCTTTTTGTTCATATCTCCATAAGTTACCAGGATAACGACTGTTGAAATCTGATAATGCACAGCCAACTAATACACTTTGATTTATTTCACATATGGTCTGGTTTTTGTGCCTTTCGTCTTAATTATGGTAAGAATCTGGGAAGACAAGCTCTTGCAATCTCCTTTAAAATTCCGTTTATGATTGTGGTACCCCTGTTTGATTTCCAAGGTTCTGCCATATGTTAGGCATCTAGCCCTACACTTGTGTTCTTTGAAAGTACAACACCACACTGTCTTGTCAAAAAGCCTTCTTTCTGTCCGAAATTCGAACTTGTCCACTATCATCATAGGGTTCTTTTTCCCGAGACCAAAATAGACAACACCTAGAAGCAAGCGTCTTACTGTTTTTGTTTATATGCCAAAATGCAATGTGGGAACGATAAATGTTTTGCTTCGACGCGATATCTGCTATAAATAGCTATTTTCGATACAAGTTGCGGAATAATGGTGTTTTAGGCACACGACGTGAAGTTTGGCAACACTTTAAGTGTCTAAAACATCTATTTCGCAACATGCATCGAACAAGATTTTTCGTAAAATCGTTAAATAAATATTCAAAATAGTTTCGACATAATATTCGATTGCTAATCGACATTTGCTAATATGATCGCTATAGTCGAGGCAATGAAGCACTAAAAAGGCCAAAGATAGGAAATCTTTTAGGATAGGACGTATCGGAATGCGGTTTTTTGCATTCGGTTGCAAAAATTATTTATATCATTCGTACCTACTTTGTACCTATTACAAACCGGAAGTTGCAAAAAATGCATCTTTTGAGAGGTCTTTTGGCAAATTTAATAACTTCGTAAATAAGAGTCAGAATTGGCTCAAGTCGGGTACCCGGGGGTTTTCGAGGTCGCTGATCACGATTATGACCCTCCGAACACCTGGAGCTCAGGAACGCCGACAAACGTCATCTCCGGGGACTATCCCGAACTTTATGCGAGAGAGGAGAGAAACTGAGCACCCGGGGTTTTTTTGGGACGCTGAATTCGAATATACCATCGGCGAACACCCCTCGGACACCTGGTGGGCCCCAACCTGGACGCAGACGTCATCTTCGAGAATTTTTCTGGAAATATCGACAATAACGAACCGAAAATCGTTATGGGGGCTTTTTGTGTGCGCTGAATCCGAATTTTATGTTGAAAACGACCAGTTATTTTATTTTACTTTCAGGTACATGTGCGTAAAAGATTGTTTTAAGCACATGTGCCTAAAAGACTGTTATTTCGATACTAAAATGACAATCGAAATGACATTATTATGCAACGATTTTACGAAAAATATAATAACACTTACTGCATTCATATTTCTTAAGAAACCCAAGAAAAAATTAACATTACATTTATTCTTTTGCTCTCTTCTTCACAACTTTTTACCCGTGTTTCGGTTTCTGAAGAATCCGTAAAAATTGATCACAAAAATATTGAACCAAAAAAACGAATATAAATATTTTCTTACTGAGAAAATTAAGAACTGAAAAAATGAATCAAGCTATTGAATGAATCTTTATTGTATAATAGAGACAAACAATGTGTGGAATAAATAAACTTTACAAACTAAATAGTTATTAATGTTAAATCCACTTAATAAACAATTAATTTTTGGAGCAAAATCTACTACCGTGGTGTGTATTTATCTAAGAAATGCTGAAACTTGGATCTTCCGCCGATTTCAGAAGAATATAAACTATTTAATCTAGGTGCTCTGGACTTTGACATAATAATATTAAGCCTCTGCGTTGACAAGTTTGTATAATCTCCCTTGAAGTTTACATCGTGGTTGTGTTCTCCGTGTTTCACTTGCAAGGTCCTAGAATACGTCACGCATCTGGCCTTGCACTTGCTTTTCGTACTGAAGGTGCAGCACCAAAACGTCTTGTCAGAGAGCCTTCGTTCCACTCTGAACTCGTACATGTTCACTATCATGATTGGGTTCTTTTTTCCACGGCCAAATAACACGTCGCCTACGAATGAGATATGTTAGAATCAGACATAGACAAACATTATTCGCATAACGATTACAAATAAAATATACTGAATTCGCTACCAAGCAAACTTCTGACAAATTGGAAATGAACATAGCTATTATGGATAATAAAAAACTTTCACTGGTAAACAAATGAATCTACGTACACTGACAAAAATGTAATCTGTATTTAAGTATAAAAATATACTTAAAGTTTTAAGCTTCACTCAAATGTATATGTACTAGTTCAGGAATAAAGTATAATATTATTGACATCCAAGCGTTCTTGTATTTAATTCAACACTTTCTTAAAAGACACTAAGTTTAATATTTTCTTATTAAATATTATTAATTGCAGAATGGGTTATTCTTCTTTAAATTATTATGTTTACAGTTTATAGATTTGCACGAATAAAAATTGTTAATATTTTGTAATAAATGTCATACCATAAAATTTAAAATGCGGCTATAGTGCAACATTATATTATTTACAACAACAGTTGGTCATTACCAAAACTATAGAGACGCAATTATCATTTACTACAAATACATGTATTAAAGTTGTGTGTATGGCATACTGAGAAGGGCTAACAAGCTCAAAAGCGGTATATGTCTGGTGTACCGTTAATGAACGACTGAAAGTTTGTTATAATCTGTCCTTATATTGATAGAGTAGGTAACTACTTAAGATAATACAATATTGCATGAAATACTACGTATGTATGTTTTATTTTTCTTAATGCAATATTATTTTTTCAAAATTATTTAATGTTATCAAATATTTGCAGTAATTTGATACATAGTGATTTTCCGGGTTGTTGTGCCGTGACCTCGGTAACTGGTAACTGCCAGAAACAGAGTTAAAATGCATATGCCTAGCATTAGCCGGGATTCTTTTACCTGTCCTGGTTGTTCTCGGGCTAGGCTAGTGGTGTCCCACCACTGAAGATGCCGACAGTGAAGAGCGGCGAAACCTTTGGAAGCATGGAATGCGACCAGTTACAGCGGCGGCTACGGAATGCCTCGGAGGACCACCATTATCCGAGGAACGGTTCTAACCGTAGGAGTCGTAATACCAACAATAGGAACCGAAATCAATATATGGACGGGTCCAGAGACACCGACAGGGGGTCTGTCCCTACAGAGCCTAGCCCGAGAACAGCCAGGACAGGTAAAAGAATACCGGCTAATGCTAGGGATGTGCATTTTAACTCTGTTTCTGGCAGATACCAGTTACCGAAGTCACGGCACAACAACCCGGAAAATATGTATCAAATTACAGTATTGGCCGCGAAAGCCTATGAACCACTAAATTTTTGCAGTGATTCTTTCAAGTCATTTAAAACTTCAAATAAAAAAAAAACAACTTTAATTTGAGAATATCAATTGTTTCATATAATTTTTTCCCGTTAAAAATTTAGATTGCATTTAAAGTATTTGAGAATATTATAGTGGCATTACAATAATGAAACAAAAAATTAATAAACAGAAAAAAAATCGTATTTGTAGTTTCTATGAAATATTTTCATTACCAATAATTAACATTATTATTGAAGAATAATTATTATTATAATAACTAGGATAAATACTATATACCAAAGGAAAAACGAATAGTAACTATTCGTCGCTATATTTGTACAAGCTGTATCATTGTCTGTAGAAAATAATAAAAATATTTTTTTTTTTTATATTTTTATTAGACATAATCATAACAATTTTTGACTGCAATTAAAACAATTCAGTGGTAACAAAAATTCTCTCACAACATGCATAATAATAATAGCTATACAAATTATTTAGATAGTCAAACAGATTTGCAAAATCATATTTTTTGAGCATTTTTTATTTCAATTATTTATATATTTAACCGTGGCATAGTATTTAATCAAAATGTTACTAAAATATAATTTGCATGAACATATTTATAGATATACAGGATATAGATGGCTTCCACCAGACAAAATTGTACGTATGAATGTAGTTCTGCAAAATTTAGTTTTTGTGTGATTATTTTATGTATTTTTTCTACGTTCATGCAAAAAATAATACTTTATTGAACTATATTTAGTGGAAAAAGTGGTTCTTTATTGCACTAGTGCATTAAAATATTTATTGCATTCATCTGTCATTCTACTACAGCGTATTATCATGGCAAATATAAACGTTCAAATCGATGTCATATTTTCCTAGACTTAGTGTCATCTAAATAAAACATTTTTTGGTTTTTGCATAAACGTAAAAAGAATATTGTATGCAACTCGTATAAAAAGTGCTTATTGCACTCGACGTGTTGTCCTACTCGGTCTAACGGCCTCATTGGACAATTTCACGTCGCGTGCAATAAACACTTACTTTTTGTACTTGTTGCATAAATAACTATTAAGATACTGTTTTAAGATTCAACTTAATATACAAACTATCTCCAGGAAAAATTTAAAATATAAAAATAAAAAAACCATTACAACTATATATTGCAAAATAAAAAATTTAATAACCTACACTACATTTTTTCAGAGCCGTTGTCAAATTATTGCAGGACAGACCTGCGCGAAAACGTACAAATGTAATCCAATAATCACCGATTATTTTTCCCAACAATTCGAGTCCGTTATCACACATCATTGGTAGCATGGCATCGTGCTGAGTATACTCATTATCTTTAGTATTCGTATAATGCATTATATTATACTACATTTTACCACAGTACAAAGATATTAAGTCGGGTCACATATTTGATGTGGTCGAAATGCCGTCGTTTTTTGCAGCAAGCCGTAAATCACGTTGGAAGGCGAGTTATAAGACTTATCAAGTTGTACACCAGGTACGCCTATAAGAGAATAACACGTAGGATAATGTCGGTGGAATATTGCCAATCTTAAATGTTTTTTTAATATACTCAGGTGTTACTCACATCTTTGGAAGGGGTGATTGTACAGCCAAAATAAATGGTATATACCCAGATATATTTATATCTAAAAGTTGACCTTTTTAGAGATACAGGGTGTTAAAGGTATTGATATTTTTATTATATTTTTATTTACTTCGAAATCCTTCGTGATAAAACAACAATAATTTTAGATTGTAATAAGATACCTTATGTCATTATTCAATATGTTTAAATATTCCCAATAAACGTCACCAGTGGCGTATAAACTGTGTCACTCTTCTTTTATTTACAATAAACATGGTACACCACTGTCTTAATTATAAAAGATCGTAAAATACTTTAAATTTCGATTATTTTGAACAAATAATTATTCTTTGAAATTTTCTTTAAAATGCATTCAAGTAATTGTTCATTTAAAATATCTCTGCAAAACATTTTGCTGTTTTTTTTTCAGCGAAAAAGGCGTTTTACTTGAAATCAAAACAATTTTTCCTCAGTGCATTGAATATTGCAGGTAGAAGACTGTTTTAATAATCAGATATGCCATTTCAAAGAAGCATGATGTGCCATATGTGGCGCCTTCTACTAGTAGCGTCAAAATTAGAAACAAATTAGAATTCATCGTCTTCAAGAACCCCGGATCTTCAAAATATATCAAAATATTTGGATTTTGAAAAATATATTTACAAATATCGAACATAACATTTCTATTTTGACACCCTGTATCTTTTTAACCACCAACTTTTGACTAAAATAACTTTAAGTATATCGCATTATTTTGTTGTCAGAAATCTACCCTTGTTCTTTGATGTATTCATTTCGGGACACCCTGTATTACTGAAGCACAAACTACGAAATGCAGAGATATTTTTAAAGAACAATTACCTAAATACGATGCATTTTAAAGACAATTTTGAAGAATAATTATTTGTTCTACACAATGAAAATTTAAAGTATTTTAAGTTTTTTATCATTAAAACAGTGGCGTACCATTTTTGTTTTAAATAAAAGGGAAGTGCCACAGACTTTCTACGCCTCTGGTGATAATGGGAATATTTAAACATACTGAATAATTAGACTAAAGATATCCCATTACAATGTAGAACTATTGCTGTTTTATCACAAAAGGTTTCCAAGTAAATAAAAAATATAATAAAAATTTCGAAACCTTTAACACCTTGTATCTTGGAAACGGTGAACTGTTAGACATAGATATATTTGGCAAAATCTCATTTATTTTCACTGTACCCCTTCCAAGGATGTCAGTAATACCTGAGACACCCTGTATATGTGTGATGTTTTTAAATATCTAGATATATTTCTTCACTTTTAACCCGTATACTTCGTGGTTTCTGAAAATAAGGTTTATTATCCAAATTCACAATCTTAGAAGTACATCTGTCGTAGTTTCCATTAAAACTTGGCAAATGGTTATGGACCAAGTACTTGACATGGAATACACCACGATACGATACTAAACGTGCTTTACATTTTAGTTTGAGTTTCAGTTTACAGCACCACATTTTTCTGTTGAAACAACTCTTCTCCAACGTATATTCGAAATTGTCCAGCACAATTATGGGATGTTTGATTCCTCGGTAACAGAAGATCAGAGCTGAAAAATCAAGTTTTTAAAAGACGACACAGGAAATAGGATTGGAATTCGAGAAAAACATAAGAAATTATACAGGACGTATCATTTAACAAAGGTAAAATTTCAGAATATATAGAAATGTATTTAAAAGTCACATGGTTTTTGAGACATGGCACTTTTTGGCATACGACTCATATTTATGACGTCATCGACAATTTTTTTAAATAGCAACCCCCAATTTTGACCATGCCATTTGAAAGAGCGTGTCATTCTACATACAAATATCATGAAAAATTATGGTGTTATAACAAAAATTTCAAAAAAATAATGTTTGAAGATTTTAAAATTAAATTTTCATTAAGCAACACCTGTCCGTGATTATTTAGATGAGCTGTTCCCGAATCGTTGGATAGGCAGAAGAGGGTCGATTGAGTGGCCAGCCATATCGCCTGATTTGACATCCTTAGATTATTTCTTGTGAGGATACTTAAAAAGCAAAGTATACGTTATTAGACCGGTAAATTTAGAAGATATACCTACTGAAGTTATTGATAATGCCCAAAAAGAATTTATTAATCGTCTTGGCTACTGTCAAGCAGCCAACGGTGCACAATTTGAACATTTAAAATAGTCGATTTTTTACATAATCATTATCATTTTCAGTATTGTGAAAATTAAATTTTAAAATCTTCAAACATTATTTTCTTGAAATTTTTGTTGTAACACCATAATTTTTCATGATGTATGTATGTAGAATGACACGCTCTTTCAAATGGCATGGTCAAAATTGGGGGTTGCTATTTAAAAAAATTGTCGATGACGTCATATCTCGAACAACGATGACGTCACCAATGTGGGTCGTATGTCAAAAAGTGCCTTTTTTAAAAACAAAATCGACGTGCTAGGGGACTTTTTCGAAAACTTCTCAATTACAAGAATAATGAATTTATTCGTTACATATCTATAGACAGCATACTGCAAAAATAGTAATTTGAAATAATTTATACACTATTTTTTAATTATTATATGTGTAATTGTAAAAACAATTACAAATTTTAAGGATTTTTTTTTAAATTTTAATAACTTTTACAGTTATGCCGTTTATTATTGCTATATGCATTCCTATACTGGAAACACCCTATACAGGGTGTTTGGAAATTCCACGCAGAAAATTTAGGGGATGATACTACTCAAAAAAATAATGTTAAGTTCATATAACAACATATTAACGGAGCTTTAAAGTTATTTTAATTTGTTTTTTGGTTATAAGTTTTACAATGCTGGAACGATTTTTTTTTCAAATTTGGCACACACACACTTTTATAGAAATGCAGTATCAAGTAACATATTTCTATTTTTTTTTTTAATTTAGAAGCCAAACTGACGACGTGGCGACCAATTCAGAAATTGTTCTACCAAGGTTAAAATGGATTAGCTAAATCATCATCATTCAATTGTGTTCAAAGTACACTTTGCTTACATTATAAAAGAAATGAGATTCACCAATGCGTCTAAAAATTTAAATGTCGACTTCAAATTTCAATAAAATTAAAGACAAAAAATTAATGATCATTGCTTCACCTAGCATGTGGCCTTTCTACCCTTTAGGGTGCTGCAATTCTCGAAATATTTTACCTGAAACTGCATATCTATAAAAGTAACAAATGCGCCAAATTTGGAATAAGTTGTTCCAGTATTAAAAGTGATAACCAAAAAAACAAATTAAAAAAAATACTTTGAGATTATGTTAATATTGACTAGAACTAGACACATTATTTTTTGCAGTAGTATCACCTTAAATTTTCTGCGCGGAGTTTCCAGACACCCTGTGTTTTAATTGTACGATGAAACATAAATAAAAGCAATCATAACATATGTACATTTTATTACAAACTGAGATCATCAAATTATTACAAACTATGATCGTCAAATAAATAACTACAACGCAACCAGTACAATATGGCGCATTCATTTCTTGTAACGTTCGATTTTAACTAATTCTTTGTTAAAAGATTCACCGTAGATTCCGGTGAAAGTAGGCGGATGATTGTGCACGATAGTCCTCAGTTGAATCACATTTTCGAAAGATACTATCCTAGCTCTACATCTTAACTTGTCCTTCGCCTTACAACACCACATTACCCTCGTGGCAGACTGTCTTTCGATTTTGAATTCGAAATCGTTCAAAATCAGTATGGGATGCTTCAGTCCTCGGGAAAAGTAGACAACTAAAATATATTATAAAGCAGTTATGACTGTAAGTTAAATTACATATCTAACTAGAACTAGTTAATTCATATTGAATAGAAAGTGAATAGTTATTCAAAAATTACGGTGAGAATAAGTGGAGGGGAACTAAAGTGTTTTATATGTATTACAATTACAAGTTCCCAGATGGCTTTGGGAAGTTGATACTGACACGTATAATACATTAATAGCTAAAGCAAACCGGAAAAATAGTAATAATATCTCTACCCCTCATTCTAATCACGAGGATTAGCCCAGAAGTCAGAAACTTGCGCGTAAGAGGGGCGACATATTATTATTAAGCAGGCCGCATTTGCGCCCAGAAACGACTTACGTTGGTAGGACCTAACCACCATTCAGGGCAACAATGAGGGAAACATTTTTTCACCCTACCATACCCGCAGAAAGGTTGCCAGTTTTCTCTCCACGAATATAGTTGATCTACGGTCTACCGATCTAGTGACCAACCAAAATAGATTCGAAATTTAAGAAAAATGCGCATTGTTCCGATAATAATAATTTCGAAAACAGTAATAAAAATGTAAACTTGCAGCTTCTTTTCAACATGCTAAATAAGCGATTTTTTTGGCTCTCAACAACTGGTGCCATATTCGGGAGGCAAGGGACAAAACAATATATTCTTTGGACAAAAATAATGCGACTTTCCTTATGCCATTTTTTATTTAGGCGCCCCTATTTCAATACACAGGGTGTTAAAGTTACATTTTAAAAAACTATTTTTGTTAATAATCCCATTGTTTTGTAAGATACACACTTGAAATTTTGCATGTACTTTTATCTTATTGCGGCATACTTATCATGTAATTTTGGTGAAAATAATCAAAAGGTGAATGGAGGTAACTGAGGGATGCAGTACCCTTTATCCCCTCCAATTATTTGTAAGTACGCCTATGCAGACGTAGAATTTTCTTCTGATCATTTTACCTCTTTTGTAATTTTTTGTTTAAATGCTTCGTTTTGGAGAAAAACGGCAATTTATAGTGCCCATAAATCTATCATTCACTATCATTTTCATGTGAAACTGAAATTTTGTGGATATACTTATTATTGGAATACCTTGACAACTTAGCAAATCGTAATACTTACTGAATGAATAATTGCTAATTAAAGCATAATGGATAATTCTAAATTTTATAAAATGAGGAATGAATTGAACTATTATTTTAACAAACGTTTTACTTGCCCACCCTCCTCATTAACACATGTACGTCCCTTTTAAGTTGCGAAAACCTTATCTTTTGAAAGATATTCTCTTTTTGTTTTAATTAGCAAATATTCATTCAGTAAGTATTACGATTTGCTAAGTTGCCAAGGTATTGTAATAAGAGGTATATCCACAAAATTTTAGTTTCACTTGAAAATGATAGTGATGATATATTTATGGGCACCACAAATTGCCGTTTTTCTCCAAAACGAAGCATTTAAACAAAAAATTACAAAAGAAGTAAAATGATCAGAAGAAAATTCTACGTCTGCATAAGCGTACTTACAAATAATTGGAGGGGATAAAAGGTACTGCATCCCTCAGTTACCTCCTTTCACTCTTCGATTTTTTTCACCAAAATTACATGAAAAGTATACCGGAATAAGATAAAAGTACGTGCAAAATTTCAAGTGTGTATCTTACAAAACAAGTGGATTATTAACAACAATAGTTTTTTAAAATGTAACTTTAACACCCTGTATATTGAAACAGGAGCGTCCAAATAAAAAATGACATAAGGAAAGTCGCATTATTTTTGTCCAAAAAATATGTGGTTAAGGGTATGGCTTTCTATTTTGGGACACCCTGTATAAAGGGAAAGCCTAATAGGTACAGGTACGGAGTAAAATATATAGGTATAGGTATGGAAATAGAGAAAATTAATATATCGAGAGCATGGATAAATTGGATTAAAACATCCCTAACTACCGAATCAGCGTCCGATCAAAAAATGCTGATGAAGTCTGTTTACATTTTGTTTAGACTTGTGCATGCAATAATGATTGGCAGTATTATAGGCTTCAGCCAAATTGCGGATAAGTAGATTTTCTACAATTTCGAAGAGAAGATGTACAGATATACAACAAAAAATACGGCCGACCAGTTTCAACTTGAGCAAACCAAATAAGGTCCGATAGTATGAACTATTGGATAGTTTCAACCAAAAAGCAAAAACATAATAAATAATAATAACTATAGTTTTTTGTTTTTTTTTTTCTAATTTCTTTACACTTTGCGCAAGTTTCAAAATTATTGGTCCACGTGGTTTTTAGTTACAGATAAAAATATTTAATATCGATGGATATCAATTCAATTATTATAATTTCATCTCAAGGTGACCTGCGAAAATGGTTTAAATATATCTTAACGTTTGTTTGGGAATGGTTACTAAGACAACAACCGAATCTCAGTAGTATCACGCTGTTCATTGATTACGAGAAACCTGTAGGATGGATCTAACTTATGAAGACTATGTACAAGAGAAACCGCAATGTGTCTCACTCAAATAGGAAAACATTTTACACTTTATCGAGGAAATTGGAGCAACAGCACTCGCGATACTGTATACGAACAGGGTATATAAAAGGCTGTATGTTCCAGAAGCAGTTACCGCACTCTTATAATTTACATTAGCCGTACTTCTAGTATGATAATTGGATCGCTGAATTTATTTCAAATAATTTTCGCAGAATTATCTAATACCGATTAATGGCAAGTAGTTTATTTCTATTACTGTTTAATTTATTTCAATTTGGGTGGTGTATTAACATTTCTAAATTAGAGAAGTGTTTAAAAGTAAGCATTACAGCTGACAGAAAATGTTTTCAACTTAACAATTTTATTGCTCAAATTCAGTTTGTGCACATTAAAACTTTGGGAAACCGAAGTTTATCTAAGTACTTTACAGTTAACACATTCACATAAAATCAAGTAGCACATTCGAGCAACACTACAAAAATTATCTTAACTCCCTGTATCCTTGGGAAATGCAAGAGGAAGAAAAACTATTCACTAATATTTATTTTCAATTATATTGTCATAATTAAAACTATAAAAATGTTGTCGGAAATTATAGTGTTTACCAGCAAAATTCGGTAAATGATTATGAAATAGAAATTTTACATAAACCACTTTGCCATTTGTAACGAAGGCTGCTTTACAATTAAACTTTATTTTGGAAGAGCAATACCAAAAACATTTTGATCCACACTTGGTGCTCATCGAATATGTGAAGTTATCGACAACAAGATGACGACCTCGTTTTATGTTGCAGTAAGAATATATAACACCTAAAATAAAACCCTCTGTGTAGTTTACGATGTAACATTTATGTAAAATTCAAAAGAAATATAAATCAGAAATTTAGTTCTCGTCGAAAGGTGGAAAATAAACATTCCTGTATTAACAATATTTTATGGCCACAACAATTCGTATTTTTTTAAATTTAAATTATTAAAATAAAACAAGGAAAATAATAAACTCTTTATTAACCACAACAAATTTATATTTTACATTTTATAAAAATAATCAGATCAAATCTGGTCTGACTTACAAAACACTACATTAAACTTTTTAATTTGTCTATTTTACGATACAAGAGTCCAGAAAAACAACAAAATATAACATCAAATTACAAAAATGTGCGTCGTAAGATTTACAAACTAATATACAAATTGTCCAAATAGTCCATTGAAATGTTACATTATTTTGGCCTTAACGTGCACTTTTTAGAGGACGCAATTTTATTGTTTAGATGTGGGGGGGGGGTCAAAAAAAGCTTAACTTGAAGTGTGTGGGGTCACAACCCTCCAGCTTTGGCCGCCATCTTGGAAAAGGGGGTTAAATTGTTTTTAGCATTTATCAGGTAAACTATTGGTCATACAAAATATTTTTAAAAACATTTTTTATTGCAAATTGAATCCTCTACAATTTTAGTCTAGTAACTTTTTGTTGTAAAATCGAAAACAACAAAGATATTAAAGAAAAAACATCAACATTTTTGGACAAATTTTCTTTTGGACGCCATAATTTATTTATTTTTTTATTTAGAAAAAAATGACATCACAGCATTTCTGTAGAGTGGTTTTTAACGAAGAATTTTTATTATATACTTTTTTTATTATATTCATTAGTTTGGGTTTTACAGCGCTGTGAAGTGAACACTAATTTTCTCTATAGTCCATTGAAATGTTACATTTGGGATTGCATTTCTTAGAGGACGCAATTTTATTGTTTAGATGTGAGGGGGGGGGTCAATAAAAGCTTAACTTGACGTTTGTGGGGTCGCAACCCTCCAACTTCGGCCGCCATCTTGGAAAAATGGGGTTAATTGTTTTTAGCATTTATCAGGTAAACTATTGGTCATACAAAAAATTTTTAAAAACATTTGCAAATTGAATCCTTTACAATTTTAGTCTAGTAACTTTTTGTTGTAAAATCAAAAATAACAAAGATATTAAAGAAAAACAATCAAAATTTTTGAACAAATTTTCTTTTGGACGCCAGAATTTATTTATTTTTTTATTTAAAAAAAATACATCAGAGCATAACAATATTGAATTGCCATATCATTGATATAAATTTATACTTATTTATTATTTATACAGTTATTTTGAACACCGAATATATTCACTTGTCATATTCCTTATCAATTGCATTATCATAATTAAAACTATAAAAATGTGGTTGGCAATCAGAGCACTGACCAGCAAAATTCGGTGGATGGTTATGAAATAGAGATTTTACATAAGCCACTTGGCCATTTGTAGTAAAGGATGCTTTGCAATTAAATTTTGTTTTACTCGAGCAATACCAAAAACATTTTGATCCAACCTTAGCCCTCCTAGAAAATGCGAAGTTATCCATAACAAATAAATGGTAGTCTCTTTTTTGGTTATAGTGAGAATATATCACACCTAAAAAAAATCTATGTAAAGTTTAAGATGTGACATATTTGCAAAATTCAAAGAAAAAATAATTTTGAAAATAGTCCTCCGCAAGAGGTGGAAATAAAAATATTTTTATGTTGTCAATTAAAGATTTTTATGGTCATAGCAAATTGTACTTTTAAAACATATACGTGAAAGGGACATGAAGAAATATTAAGCGGAGTATTTAAAAAAAGAGAGAAAAAAGGCAAATTTCTTTTGTTGTGTAAGCAAAGTGCTTTGAAAACAATTGAATGACATCTGTCAGTATTGCTTTTATGGCAATTTCAAACTTTATGCTTCGTTCATATAAGGTAAAAGTAGAACGCAACCTTTAAGAAAAAATAGACTTCAATCTTGGTAGAAAAACAATTGAGAACCAGTGCAAGTTATTTTGGACACATGCCTTGTATTCTTGGAAAATTAATAAATTCGTTAGTGATATTTATTATCAATAGCATTATCATAATTAAAACTAAAAAAGTGCGGTCGGCATTTTGAATAATGACCAACGAAATTCGGTGCATGGTTATGAAATAGAGATTTTACATAAACCACTTTGCCACTTGTAGCAAAAGATGCTTTGCAATTAAACTTTAATCTGCTTACGCAACACCAAACACATTTTGATCCAAATTTTGCCCTTCTGGAATATGCAAAGTTATCCATAACAAAATTATAGCTTCTTTTTTGGTTATAGTGAGAATATATTACACCTAAAATAAAATCAATGTATAGTTTAAGAAAAATCATACTTTCAAAAATAAAGTCTTCCCCAAGAGATGCAAGTAAAAATACTTTTTAATTATTTGTATATGTCATGGTCATGAAATGGAACTTGAAGAAATATTAAGGGGTATCATTAAAAAGAAAAAGATAGACAGAAAACCTCTCATTGTGTAAATTTATGATATAACGTTAAAGTCGATTTACAGTTCGCAATTATTTCTGCAATGGCTTGCAGCAAGCCCTTGCCCCTGCAATACCTTTCCTAAAATTCTGACTTGTAGTTTGTTATACAGCCGTCAATTCGTAATTGCTATACAAGTGACAACAACACTTCAACCCGAATGTGCACTAAAAACTAAACTGTTTATCTAAATTTAACAAATAACAAACATCAATAACATATAAAATGAAGGTTTCAGTTAATATATTTTTTTGCAAGCTCTACGATCAAACAATAATCAACTAGAAGCGAATTTTGAATTTGATACTTCAGTCTAGGAATTTTTGTCTATGCTGGTAACCATACAAATCACTAAATTAGGTATTCCCCAGAATTGCAGAAAAGCTGCAACAGAAATCGAGCCTACATGTTGAAAATCCAAGAGTCTCTCAGATACGACGGCTTTTGCAATATGCTACTGTTCAGTGTATACGCCTATGTGCAAGCGACTTGCAACTTGCACAAAGAATTGCAGTCTGTAAAGCGGCTTTAAAAAAACGTACCAAATCTGAGGTAAAAATAATAGCCAGTTCTAGAATACATGTGAAATTGATGATTTCTAAAGTTCGAGAATTTAGTATTCTTCAACTTCATTCGTGTGTACATTCTACTTTCATCAATTATTTAGATTTAATACAGATGATATAGACAAAAAATGTATTCGATTTTAAAAGTTGCAACAATTATTTATCAGATCAGATCAGAAGTATTTTTTTACTGTTTAATTGAATTTTGTAGAAAATTTTCATAAGTATATATAGTATATAGTATAGAGATATTATTATTATTATATATTTTTCGGTGGATGGGTATCAAATACAGAAAAACGACTAAAAAGTTCTCTTAAACAACAAAATTATTTATTCATCAATACCTATAATTATTCACCCTATATGAAGTCCAACGTGGGCAAACCAATATGAACATCGTTGCTTTAGCAGTATTGCATGTTTCTCTTTAAATTACTTATATAAATATAAACAAATAAAAATATGTATGTACCTATTGCAGAAAAAGTTCCTTTAACAGTTTATTGTATACAGAAATTAGTAAAACACGGAAAATGTAACGAGGAACGAATACACCGACTCCACACAACAACGGTTATGTAATGGTCGCTGGATAGATGACGCGAACGATAGGAATATGTGACGTCACATCCCCCGCTGCACTTAAGGGCGGAGCGAACTTTGAGCCTTAATATCTCCTTTGTTTTTAGGTCAATTATTATAATTTTTTCAACATATTCTTAAATTGATTAGATCTGTAATAACATTGACAAATTCAGATAAATTTGATTATATCAAATAACCCCATTGGTACATTGGACTCCTTAATTTGTCTATTTTACAATATGGGAGTACATAAAAGTATAACAGAATATGATATCAAATTACAAAAAAAAAGTGGAAGTGTTTGCAAACTAATATAAAAATTGATCGGAATCGAATGGCCCAATTTTAAGATACCTTAGTATAATTTTAATTACTTAAAGTTGTTATGCTATGCTTATTCCACTTTTCGATAGAATTTGTTTTGGTTCACTGTTCACCACATTCATTTCCTATTGGAAGCTCAGGAAACATTTTGCAGCCTCTTTTTTTCACTTATAAAAACAGTTCTCTTTAACATCTATATTAATAATAACTTATTTAGTATAAATACTTGTGCATCTATAATTGGCTTTGCTGATGACACATCGGTACTATATGTTGGCAATACTTGGACATCAATTATTAATAACGTGGAAAATGATTTTAAACACATAAAAGATTGGTTTGATTCTAAACAATTAACTATTAACTTTTCAAAATCAATGTTTCTACCATTTTCACCTAGTAATGTTAGACTCTCGCAGTTTAGTTCATTAAATATAAATTGTGACGGAAACGTAATAAAGATCCCTCCCACAACTAAATTTAAATACTTACTACTACTACTAATATTTTTTGATAGTATGATGAAATGGAATGTACATATTAATTAACTCGTAAATAAAATTAGAAGTCTTTTATCCAAATTTAAATATTTGAAACATATTTTGAACATTGAACATCTCATGGTACTTTATTATGCTTTAGTGGAATCTTAGTTACGATACGGGATCATTGCTTGGGGTGGGGCTTATAATAATGTAATAAAGAATCTTGAAGTAATACAAAAATGGATTTTAAAGATTATATACCAAAAAGAAATTACTTACCATAATTTTTAATAACAACAGAACTCAATAATTGTTAAATGAAAAAGAGTTAAGTATAATTCCCTTGACAAGTTTTGCTTTTGGGTTTTTTTTTGCAACACTCTTATATTAGTTATTGCATACGTTATATGTCACTACAGACAATCTTTTTGTCTTTGTGATATTTTTATTTGCACAGGTATTTATAAAAGTAAAAATTAAGTTCTACTGTACATTTTGAGCAAATTTTGTTACTTAATGGATTATTGCATTGATTAAAAAATATTTCTTTATGTTACTGTAAGTTGATGTATTAGTAGATTTATCGTATTTAACTAAAATCAATTTTTATTGTTACTGTAATTTATATTGTGTGTAAATAAATATTATTATTATTATTATTATTATAGTTGATTTGTCTGTCTTAGAGTCTGCAGTACAAGTTATGTCGGACACATACCCTTTGTTCTTGGAAAATAAATATATTTGTTAATGATATTTATCATCAATAGCATTATCATAATTAAAATTAAAAAAACGTGGTCGGCATTTAGAGTAATGACCAACGAAATTCGGTGGATGGTTATGAAATAGAGATTTTACATAAACCACTTTGCCACTTGTAGCAAAAGATGCTTTGCAATTAAACTTTGATCTGCTAACGCAACACCAACCACATTTTGATCCAAATTTTGACCTCCTGGAATATGCAAAGTTATCCATAACAAAATGATAGCTTCTTTTTTGGTTATAGTGAGAATATATTACACCTAAAAGAAAATCTATGTATACTTAAGATGCAACACCATTGTACAAGAAAAATTATACTTTCTAAAACAAAGTCTTGTCAGGTAATGAAAATAAAAATATTTTTGTATTATTTGAAACATGAAGAAATATTAAGAAGTCTTATTAAAAAGAAAAACAAAAAACTTTTTATTGTGTAAATTTAAGGTACAACGTTACAACAAACATCCTCATGTACTAGTGATGTGGAACAGCATCATGAGATCGGACTTTTGCTAAATAAAAGAAAACTACATCAAATTCCCTATGCAATATATAAAAATTATATAAATGCATTAACAAAAAAATGTATCAAAAGGTTTTCAAATATACAGAGTCCAACTTCAAATCACCCCAGTTTAATTTTTCTTAAATTATAAGACATTAAAAGATAATAATTATTTATTACTTTATTTATATAAGATAATTCAGATGCTCCAATTAAATTTAGTAAGAAGAAGAAGAAGGGAGGCTTTGAACTACTGTAGCTACATACATCAAATGTGTTTCTTTTTCGTTAATAAATAAAGTGTGGTTTCCAAAATAGACCCTGCATTTTCTCAAAATCTGTACCAACAAAAAATTTAGCAAAAACATAAAATACTGTTTAAGCAACAGCAAGCTCTATGTTTAATGTAAATAATTTATTATATTAAAACTACCAAAAGGAACTCGTGCCAAATTTCATTGAAATAATATAATAAGAAACAAAAATAAATAAAACTTATATTCGAAAACCTTCATCTATAAAATATTTAAGCAAAATTGTACTAAGGCAATTTAAAGCATTTTAGAAAACAGTGTCATTCATTCAGTTATTAATTTTGTAGTTAGAAAACGACCCCGCAATAATCTTATGTAAATTAGGTTTCTGTCACATTGTCTGAATTTTTGATATGTTGTAGATTTTGTCATCCTGAACAAAAGTCTCCATGGGCACAAACTGCCAAAATGAACATTTTGGCAGCTACGGAGCTGCCAAAGCTCCCCTGACCCCTTGCAAAACTATTCATTTTCAATACTATTTACAGATGTCAAAAGCATATTTTAATTATTCTAATATATAGAGCAATGTTTTTGAGGTCACTGGATTCAACCCTCATGTCAGATTGGACAAATTGACCGTTGACAGCTGTCAATATACTGTCAACGAAGAATAGAAAAGTAAATATTTTTTCACATTGAGAGTTTAGGCTTTTGAGGGAGCTGAATTCAATTCTCATGCCAGATTGGCAAAATTGACAGTTGACAGCTGTCAATTGACTGTCAACGAGGAATATAAAAGTAAATATCCTCTTTTCCCATTGAGAGTTTGGGCTTTTGAGGGAGCTGAATTCAATTCTAATCTCAGATTGGCAAAATTGACAGTTGACAGCTGTCAATTGACTGTCAACGAGGAATATAAAAGTAAATATCCTCTTTTCCCATTGAGAGTTTGGGTTTTTGAGGGAACTGAATTCAATTCTAATCTCAGATTGGAAAAATTGGCAGCTGTCAACTGTCAATTTTGCCAATCGGGCATGAGAATTGAGTTCAGCTCCCTCAAAAGCCCAAACTCTCAATGTGAAAAGAGAATATTTACTTTTCTATTCTTCGTTGACAGTGTATTGACAGCTGTCAACGGTCAATTTGTCCAATCTGACATGAGGGTTGTCTCCAGTGACCTCAAAAACATTACCCTATATATTAGAATAATTAAAATATGCTTTTGACATCTGTAAATAGTATTGAAAATGAATAGTTTTGCAACGGGTCAGGGGAGCTTTGGCAGCTCCGTAGCTGCCAAAATGTTCATTTTGGCACTTTGTGCCCATTGAGACTTTTGTTCAGGATGACAAAATCTACAACATATCAAAAATTCAGACAACTTGGCAGAAACCCAATTTCCATAAGATTATAGCGGGGTCCTTTATGTTATATTCATGCTATATATTCGAAAACAATCACCAGGAATCAGATTAATTTCCGTAATATTCAAAAATACCTGCTAATAATCCATCTGATCCAAGACTAAAGTCTCGGTAAATCCATTTAATATACAACAATTTATTTTCAATCAAAGAAATTACCCTTAAATATGACATCCGTTTCCGACAGAAAAGTCACAATTTTACGCCAAATCACCACACATTGTGGGGTGTTATTCATAACTCGTCTTTTAATGGAAATTCTCTAGTATGATTATGTATACTACTGCTACGAATAACAGTTTGATATATTGTTTTGACTCTGGCTTTACATCCCAACTTTCTGTACTGCGAACAACCCCAAAACATTTTGTTCCCCCTCCGTTTATCGCAAAAGAAGACGTGACCATCGTTGATGAGATGGAGAACTCCTCTTGTACTCTTTACAAAGATAGCTTCCCCTGAAATTAATTTTGTTAGTAAATAATTTATTCTAAAGAAATGTTCACACTCAGTGAGCAACAAATTATGTGTTACTTACCTCATTAATAGGAAACAAATTAATAAAAAAATTATAAAACAATACGATTTGAAGTTGTTTAGACAAAGTTAGAATATTCATTTCCTAAGCAATGACATATTCTTATGCAAAACTGATTTGTATGACCAAGTGTTACAATTGTGACAATTAATTTTTTAATTTAACCGTGTTTTTCTACAACTATTGAAGTATAGAAGAAAAATAAACCTTTTTATAACAAATATTTCTATACTTTTTTATTAGGAATGAATTGTACTTTATAAAGGCAAAGTGTCAATTTTAAACGTGGATTTTATTTAGACCTTTGTATGTAGGTTTACTCATATTATTAAAAACTTACCTAAGCAATGCTCTTTCAGTCCTTAGAAAGTTTCTTGATAAACATTCTAAAAATTAGGGAAATTAATCTTAATACGTTTAAGTATGCAGGGAGAACATTCGCCGAAACAGAGGACAGCCGTTTAGTATGCAATAAAATGTAATGTTTATGAAGTTCTAGGTGAGTAACGAAGCCACTTGGGATAATATTCGTTAAATAATTAAATAATCCATTCATTCTTAATAAAAAACTATAAAAATATTTGTTATAAAAAGGTTTGTTCTTCTTCTACGCTTCAATAATTTTAGAAAAGCACAGTTAAATTAAAAAAAAAAAATTAATTATCACAAATATTGAAGGTATGTTTGTTTCAATCAAAGTCAAGTATTCTATCACCTCCTGAAATTATTGTAACGACTTGCAAGACACCATGTATAGTTTTGTATCTATATTTTCTGCTGTTTTATTTAATTTTTTCCAAATGTGTAATTTTATTTAAAGTGATTTTCTAATCAACATAATAATTATTTGTTTTCTTCTATTTTCAATAATTTTATCTACGTTATAGGAAGTTTTGATATATATTTCGTTTTTTTATTCCGTTAATTTATTATAGACACGATAAATTAAAACGTATTTTGTAAATCTGGCCCTGACTAAATTACAACAAAGTGTATTTTAATTTGGAATATTTTTTTAGACAATGAAATTAAAATAATCATTCCTAATCCTCGTTTTCTTTCACAATATATCCTCAGAATGAGTAAAAGGAGCAAAACAATATTATTTCCATCCAGTAGGTAGGTATGTCTCAGGTATTACCGACATCCATGGACGGGGTGATGTACAGTATATACCTATATAATATATAAGTTCGCCCTTTCCGAGATACAGGGTGTCAAAGATTTCGAAATTTTTATATTATATTTTCTATTTATTTTTTCTTAAGTTTTATTGGATTTTTTGCCACACTTCTGAAAAATAATAAAAATTAATTAAATAAGCCCTTGCGCCAAACGGAACAGTCAAGGGTTATTTTTGAAACTAAGTTTGCCTAACCAAAAAATCTCACACTGAAAAGAGCAGATAAGTAAAAAATAACAAAAATCACATCACTATCGCGCACACCGTAATATTGACGTTTCGAAAAACTCTCTGTTTTCGTTTTCAAAATACTACTAAAAAATCTCAGACTGAAAAGAGCAGATAAACTTAGTTTCAAAAATAACCCTTGACTGTTCCGTTTGACGCAAGGGTTTATTTAATTAATTTTTATTATTTTTCAGAAGTGTGGCAAAAAACCCAATAAAACTTAAGAAAAACTAAAATTATGCCACAAATAAATAGCTTCAGACAACATTTTCTATTTACTTGGAAACCTTTCGTCATAAAACAGCAATAGTTCTATGTTGTAATGAGATATCTTTAGTCTAATTATTCAGTATGTTTAAATAATCCCATTATCTCCAGTGGTGTATAAGCCTTTTATTTTATTTAAAATAAAAATTATACGCCACTGTCTTAATTATAAAAAACATAAGATACTTTCAGTTTGATTATTTTCAACAAATAAGTATTCTTTAAAATCTTGTTAATAGTTAAATCAAAATATATGTAGACTATGTAGAAATATATACTAATATCCTTAAATATAAAAAGTAAGAAAAATAAATAATGTTTTATTAATAAAATACTGTCATATATTAAATGTTACATTTATAAAAATGGATATCACATCTCTTTTACATAGAACTCAATTTTTATACTTCGGGGTACACACGTACACTATACAGAGTGTCTGTGAAAGGTTGGGAAATCTCGGAGCTGGACATACTGGTGACCAAAAAAAGTCGATTGAGCCAAATATGCCTTATCCGAATGTTGCTGGTTTCAAAAATACAGGGCGTTCAATGATAGAATTTGATTTTGAATTATCTCAATAACTTTGATACCTGTCGGAGTATTAAAAAAAATGGCACAATTATGTTTGGCACGGCAAATAAGAATTTTTAACTAAATTTGACGTCACTAGTAGAGGGCCAATTTTTTTTTAATACTCTTGACAGGTTTCTAAGTTATTGAGATATTTCAAAATAAAATTCTAGCATTGAACGCCCTGTATTTTTGAAACCAGCAACATTCGGATAAGGCATATTTGGCTCAATCGACTTTTTTTGGTCACCAGTATCTCCAGTTCCGAGATTTTCCAACCTTTCCCAGTATAATAAAAGTATTAAAAAAACGTTAAATCATAAAATTAAGTCTTGAAAATGTCACCACAATATAGGAATACAAACAATAACAATTCTATATCCAAATCATACACATGTTGAACTATTATTCAATAAATTCTTCTCTCATCAAATTCTCTGGTATGATTATGTATGCAATTTCCAGCAATGACAGTTTTGTACAAGGTTTTCATTCTAGCTTTACATCCGAACTTTCTGTACTTCGCACAGCGCCAGAACATTCTATCGCCTGCTCTTTTATCACAGATAAAGGCGTAATCGTCGATAATAAGTTGAGGATTTCCTTTCCTACTTTTTATAAAGACAGCTTCACCTGCAATTAATTTTATTAGTGAATTATTTATTTTGTTGTTCAGTCAGCAAACAGTTTACCCACATCACAATAAGTGCATAACTATGCAGAGGGAGGGGCTAAACCTCCCCCCTCACAAACACTAAAATATGAAGGAAATATTCTAATAAACCAGCGATCTATTCTATCTCTCTCTCTCTCTTATTCAGGAGTCTCTGAGTAGTCAATATGGACACTTCGTATTTGGCACATAACATGATTACATAAATATACAGAACATCAAAAGTATTGGCACCCCTTAGTCTTGTTAAAGAAATTTTATTTTTTTTTTTAACAAAATATATTTATATAAAAAAAGTATATTATTTTCTGAATCTGTTTTTTGTGAAAGGACAAATTGGCATACTTATAAAATTAAGAACCAACAAATGTAAAAATTTGTTCCCAAAATTTATTACATCAAAAATGTAAGAGAGGTACAGGGTGTATCAAACTCAATAGATACATTGGTATTTAAAATTCGTTAAACGGTTGATTTATCACCCTGTATACGGCTAGCCTGCCGTATACAGGGTGTTAAAAAAGAGTGTAAAATATTTCAGGAGGTAATAGTATAAACCAAAATAAGCAGAAAAGTCTTAATAAACATGGGTCCGCAAAGTAACGGTTGCGGAGATATGGACCACTATTCGTTTTTCAAACATTTTATTTTATTAGGAATAAACCGACAAAGGAAGCTTTTAACAAACAAAATATAAAGTTACAGAAGGCACAATATCTTCGTCTCAACGATACTCGAACTCTTTCGAAAACACCCTCCTTGGTTTGGATTTCTTGACACTTTTGATGAATCCGTAGGTGCAGCTCTTCCAGGCTATTTACAGGAGTACCATACACTAATGTCTTCAAATATCCCCAAACAAAGAAATCTAGAGGGTTCAGATCAGGCGATCTTGGAGGCCATAAAACAGGTCCGGCCCTTCCTACCCATCTATGAGGAAAAGTTTGGTGTAAATGCTCTCTAACGGCCATGGAAAAATGAGCTGGAGCATCATCATGCTGGAACCACATTTGTTGCCTCTGAGTCATAGGAATGTCTTCCAAAAACTCATAAAGTGTGTTCTGCAGAAAGTCGAGGTAAGCAGCGCCTATTAATCGGTTTGGTAAAACAACAGGACCTAGAAACCTGTCACCTACAATACCCATCCAAATGTTTAATGAAAAACGTGCCTAATGTCCAGATTCTATTAGAGCATGAGGATTTTTGTCGGCCCAAATATGCGTATTGCGAAAATTAAATACTCGAATTTCTTGTGAACCCGGCCTCATCAATAAAAAGAATGTTTGCAAGAAAACGAGGGTCTTCAGCATCATGACGTAGAAACCAGCGGCAAAAAACCAAGCGTGCTTGATGATCATTTATTGGATTTAAGACCTGTACTCGTTGCACATGGTATGGATAAAGCAGTTGCTCGTGAAGGATTCTCCAAACAAGAGGACCACTAATTCCTACCTCGGCTGATATTCTCCGCTCTTCTTCTGCTATAGGAGTTGATACCGAGTAAATGGCACTGTTTGCTCAAGTATCACGCAATCTTTGGTGAATTCTTCCAAACATGCGTTGTGAAAGAATCTGGCGATTTGGATAAGCGTCAACATAAAGCCGTCGCGCTTCGGTGGCGTTCCCATTAGCACGACCATACATGAAATGCATGTCTGTTAATTCTGCGTTAGAGTAACCAGCCATAGCGAAAGAAAACTTGTGCACTAAGAACAACTGTCAAATACGTACTGTTTATTTCACTGAACATCAACCAACTATAATAAGAAAATACACAACGTTTTTGCAAAATAAAAAAAGGGGCTAAAAAACATAAAACATTCCATATCTCCGCAACCGTTACTTTGCGGATCCATGTTTATTGAGACTTATCTGCTTATTTTGGTTCATACTATTACCTCCTTAAATATTTTACACTCTTTTTTTAACACCCTGTAGAATTTCGTGGATTTTGTTCGAAATATTGTAACAGGCTAGCTGTATTAACTTATTTCTTACCCTTCGGTCAATTATTTGATTCTTCCGAACAGAAAATGCATCTTAATTTCGTCGTAAGGTCGCCTCCAAAGGTTCTATGATCAGGAATAAGGCGCTCTGGATAACTTTCTCGTTATAACTCACTTCGTCTGAGTGAGAAAATATTTTGTAAGCACAAAAGTTATACGTTTGACGTTTGCATTAAGTAACGGCAAGTATTTTGTGACATTTATGCACTTTAAACAACAACAACAATCAATTATTTTCCATCAATCCTTCCACCGCTAATGTGATTTTTAGGTGGTATTTCTCTTGAAACTCTTTAGAACGATATTGCATATAACTTTTAAACGGTAAGTAATACAGAAAAATTTCTCTAAAGTTTATTAGAAAAAAGGGAAAAAATGTAGGTATGTTTCTGGAAATATATAATTGATGACGTCATTAGTGGTTTCTGTCAAATCCTAAAGATAATACTTTCGATTGAAAATGGAGCTTATCTCATCCTATTTAACATCACGTGTCCCAAATTATATTTAAATTTTTTGTATCCTCACAGTAGGCCCATGCTATTGAGTTTGAAACATCCTGTACATTGACTAATAGTCGGTATGACCTCTACCACATACTGACACGTCTGTGCATTGAAACAATCAAGCGGTTTATAGTTTCTTGTGGAATATTGTTGTCAATAGGATTCATATTGGGCGAGTTGGCTGGCCAACCCGATCTACCGATATGTCCTACATCAAGTGTTTCCTAACCCTGATTCAGACCAGTTCTGGTTTCAAAAGCCAACCCCTATGCTCTCGTGTCCACTGACACATGTATAGTAAGAACCCGTAATGATTTAGCACTACAAAATCGTCTTCGAACTGTAGGTGTCGCTATATACAGCAAAACGTACCATGAAAGTGAACCCTGAGAGTTAAAGCTGTGCGGGGTCTACGGACATATTGCACCAAACAACCATAATCTCTTTTTTATACACTCGATGACGCCCGTTACGTTCCATTGTATCAAATTATTGATATTTGTATACTATTCAAGCAACAGATGATTTAGGAATGTCCAAAATTTCCAATATATGATTATTGGAATGCCTTGCATCATATAAATCAGTAATTCTGCTCGATGAAATGCAGAAATTTCACGTCTTGGCATTATAATGCACAAAAATTCAAAGAAACAATGTCGGACTACATTACGCGCTTGGCTAAATACGCTACCAAACTGACCAAATAACATTGATAATAAGTAATGGTTCATGGGCTGCACTTTTTATTAGCTTTTGCCTAAATACATGTATTCTTTTACCACAGTAAGAAAACCAACTAAGTTTAATAATATCATTTATAAGTAGAGGGTGCAAAACTTTTGACGTGAGCGCACACAAAAATTTACCGGATTATTGATCTAACCAAATTGGTACTAAAGCTTTTTCCACCAAATTGGTACAATTTTATTTTATTTTTTTTTAATATTTTTGTCATATCTTTAAAATCCTTGAAATGAGATCAAACTGAATTTTAGCATTTTGAAGGTATACTAACTTCAAGGTCATTGAAATTATTTGTTATGATCTAACATCAATACAAATTGAAAATTATGTCTTGAAAACTTGTACGTTCTTAATATTTTCGCAGTCTGAAATAATTTCTCTTATTCTATGATCAATTCCGAACAAAGTGCCCTTCATTGCTAGAAAGTAAATCGTTTTCGAACAAATGAAGGATTTCTGATTGTATTAATTCTTTAAAAAAGAACTACCACGTAATTGCTCAAAATTACTGAACCTCGATTATAGATAATAGCATTAGGGTGTGAAATAAAAAATTATGGTTTTAATCATTTTTTATTATTTAAAATAAATAAATTTTAAATTAATTGATATAAAACGCTGAATATGAAAAGCTTTCACATTTGACTATATTTATTTTAAAGTCCTTAAAACTACACATATAACTTAAGATTCCTTTTAGGAATTATTTCTAATTGCTTCTTTATCATATATCAACAGGGTTGGGCAAAACTCCGGAATAAAATTAATATTTTAAAAAATAAGATTTCTTATTTTATGGCCTTAAAATTAAATATTTTCCTTCAACCCTTAGATGAAAGCCACTTAAACTTTTTTTTTCAAATGAATATATAAGTCGAAAATTAAATCTAACCATATATTTTTTTCTTTTAGTTATGTTTACGAAATAAAAAACAACACTTCTAAAAATAAAACAATTACAAATCCAACATTAATGTTATTAGTTCTACATCCTCTACTTGGCATGCTTCCAGACAATAGTAGTTTTTTTATTTTACATTGATAAAATGAAGAAATTTGTAGCATTTTCCTTTAAAATTAAATTGAAATGTCATTTCATTAATTTTGGTAGTTCAAAGTGCTCTCTTTGATGTACGGGCAGGGATTATTAACAATCGAATTTTAGGGCCATTATTTTTTAACAAAAACCTTACAGCTGAACTCTACTTAAACTTTTTAACATTTGATTTAATGCTTGCTCTAGCTGTTGGAAATATACCCAATGAAACAGTTTGATTTCAACAAGACGACGCTCCCCCACATTTTGGTGTTAATGTTAGAGGATATCTAGATGAAATATTTGCAGGTCGCAGGATTGGATGATGAGGCTGGCCATCCAGATCTCCTGACTTAATGTCATTAGACTACTTTTTTGGGGATATCTGAAAGATAAAGTTTACCAAAATAGACCCGTTAATATTGAATATCCAAGAAACAAGATTAGAGAGGAGTCAAATGATATACCGGCTGAAGCCAATCGGAATTCGGATTTTATCTTCGCTTGGGGGCATGTCAGGTAGAGGGTGGAGGACATTTTTAACATTTGGTATATTAAATTACACGAATGTTGTATTTGTAAACAAAATATTTCATTTTATTGCCACATAATAAGTAAAATTCAAATCAATATAAGTGTTTAAACGTTTTTTAGAAGCTACTGGTTAAAAAAATATTAATTTTATTCCGGATTTTTGTCCAACCCTGTATATCTATGCAGAAACCTGATTCATATTTTGAATTGGTATCGACATTGATACAATCAATAAATTCTTCCAATTCCTTTTATTGGCAATTCGCAGATATTTGGTGATCCTAACAGCCATTAACGTTTTATGCTAACAATCTGCGGTATCATAGACTGAGATATCTGTGATGTATCCCGCAGGGGATGATTGTGCTCCTCCTGAATAATTTTCAAATTTTTATTGTAGGTTATGAGTCTAGCCTTGCACCTAAATCTCTTCTTCATAGAGCAACACCAAGCCGTCCTACCAGGCGACTGTATCTCAACCAAGTAGTCGTGGTTTTTATAAATCAATTTCGGATGTTTGTATCCGCGCACAAAGTGTATCAGAGCTGAAACAGAGATTGCTTGATGTTTTACATCACGATGAAACAATTGATGCGACAAAATAAAACAGACACATCAAGATGCCAAGGAAACAATCACATTAAATTATTGTGGACGGAGTTGTGTGAGTTGTTTTTGTACGTAATGTGTCATGTAACCGTCATGTATGTCAAACGTATTAAACATCAATTGTTCAAATTAATTATCAATCAAAAAGGATAGTTGTAGAATGGTTTTCCAACCAAAATGTGATTGGTAGAAGAATTTCCGGGTTGGTAGCCTCATCATTAGTTTAGATTTTTACATGTTTTGAGAGACATAACACACTCTTCTTCAGAAGAGAATCTGAAATTGAAGAGATCGATATTTCTCGAAACGTCAAGAAATCTAAACTTACCAATTGCTTATTTCGTCAAAATTAAGAATACGTTATTATATCTGTAAATATTTATGATATGTATTAATTTGTTAAAATTAATTTATACTTCATTCATTAACATTAATTCACAAAGTTTGTAAATGGAATATTTTCATGATTATGATATAAAGTACAAATTATATTATGATAGATAGATAGATAGATAGATAGATAGTTTATTTGACTATTTTACACAAGTACATGATTTATAGCAAGTCAATACAAGAAAACAGAAGGCATAGTTTGTATATACACAACACACAACAGTCAACAGTAAAGTGATTTACAACAGTAATAAAATAAATAAAACCTAATAAAAACACAAACAAAATAAAAAGATAGACGAACTTGGCAGAAACGACGTAATCTAGAAAATATTAGATTGGTAATACTCATCTACAGAGTAAAATCAGTGAGATAAAAGACTTTTTTTAATATTAACCTTGAAGCATCCTTCATTCATATCCGTTATATGACAGGGTGGTTTATTATATAAATTAATGTTTAAAATATTTCTTTCCGATTTGACCAATCTGGATCGAGGTACAAGTAGTTCACCCGCCACAGCGGCTCGTGTATTATAATTGTGGCGATCAGACACCCGGGGAACGATATTCCTGCGAGCATGTATTTCTATTAAAGTTTGTAATATATATATATATATATATATATATATATATATATATATATATATATATATATATATACAGGGCAGTGATAATATACGAAATTTTTTAAACAGTGGTTTGCAATGTTCACTGTTACCCACATTAGCTGAGATTCTTACTGCACGTTTCTGAAGACAAAAATTTTTTTTAGAATCAACTGCATTGCCCCACAGAACAGTAGCGTAGCTGATCAGAGAATGAAACAAACCGAAGTATGCATTTATTAACATATGTGGATTCAACAATTTACGAAGCTGTCTTAAGAGAAACAGCACTTTAGATAGTCTTGTGCTAAGGTCGGTTATGTGTTAATATCAATTTAGGATGTCATTATACAGATTGATTATTATTATAATTATAGCTGAGGACAAAATTTGTAACTTACACAGACAGGGGGAAATTAGGGGCTCCCGGGATTGTTTTACTCAAAAATAAAACATTCTATCAATATGAACCAATTTCATAAATTTATCTTAACTAATTTCGGAGTTATTTAGAAAAAAAATAATCATCGAAGTGACCCCTTTAAGTGGCTTTAACTTCTTTAGGAAGAATGGGGAAATTGCATGATTTTTCCAAATATATGCAGAAGAAAAAATGTATTATTTTAATCGAAATGCCGTTTGTCCTAGACATTTTCCTAATCCTAAAAATGGTATTTAAAAATTTAGTCTGGCCACGATCGCCGCCACAGCGTAGACCTGTGACGTCAAACGCCGTTCGCAATGTGCTTTAGTTCCTGTTTGTATATGCTTTCAGACAACGCAGAACATACGTTTAGAGAAGTTAATTTGTCATTTGTCATATTATAAACTTGCAAAATAGACTCGTAAAATGAACACAGTATTGTATTATGTACGAATAACAGTATACAGCGCTAATAAAAAATAGCCATACATACACCGTGCCAAAAAAAAAAGAAAAATGGTGTAGGGCGATGAAGTGCGACGAAAGGAAACATTGCAATATTGTTTGTTTGTGAAGATCATTTTAATGTAAGTTTAATTGGAAATACATGTAGGTTTAAGTTCATCGAAATAATTAAAATGTAATCTATTAAACATTTCTATTAAGCTACCAGAATGTATAAAGAGCATTTAGAAAATCAATGATAGAGCAAACTTATTTTTTTAACAATGCTTCATTCCGATTCCAAATAACATGTTCTGTACCATTTACTCTCCTACCATTTACGTGATTTAGAATGTTATTTGAGGAATTTATAAAATTTTGCTATCTGATTTCCCCACATTAAATTACCTGTTTTATTCTGAAAACATAATAAACAAATGTAATAAATAAGGATTTTTTAAAAATATTTAAAGAGAAATGAAATCAGTAGTACCTAAATAGCAATAAAAATGTATTAAATTAATTTTTTAAAATTAATAAATGTTAAATATAATTATTCATTACTTTAACTTATTAAAATTAAAACAAGTAGTTTAATGTAAAATCAGATGGCATAATTTTATAAATACCTCAAGTAAAACCATCTATCTAGTATTAACTCAACAGCATTGTTGCCGTAATTGTCACGAACGGATCTATATTGTAAAGGAATAAGTTACGTTTAATAATACCGTAAGTTCACCACATCACCACTAATAATTATGGCATTACCTACACAGTATTTACACTATGTATCTTATATAACCTACAAATTCCACAAAAACGCAAAAATATAATAAACAAACGCCTGTTTACATCACCAACACCGTAACCTGAACCTGTGTCTACGAAAACAAACCGCGCTGAACGGCGTGTAACGTCACACAAATGATATCGGGTTTTCAGCCACGTGGTTTTGTTTACATTCTACGGCAATTTAATAATGTTAATATAATACTTTAATTATTATTTGATTGTTGCCGCCATCGTTCTAACCCTTCAATATGTTTAAAAGATTACCCTGTAACACAGCTTTTTTAGACCCATGTTTATAAGAAAAAGTAATCTTTGTCGGCATAGAACGTCCGGTGAAATATTGCCCCCTAATCCATATTTAGCTTTAATTTGGTAGGTATTATTATTATTTATAAAAACCACCTGGAAATTTTTAGTAATATCTTTCTGAAAGTAAAAAATGCTTTTTTATGGGGATTAAAGGGATAAAAAAATACAATACGGCATTCTTAAAAACTACTGTTTATTACTTTTCATTTTCATCTTAACAATATTTACAACTTGTGCGGGCATACCTAAAAGTGATTCTTTCGTAAACTTCGGTAAGTGATTATGGGTTTCGCAGAGGATACTTAAAACATTGCGATAGGTCATAAGCCTTGCCTTGCACAGGTGTTTGGTGCAAAACCAAATCGTCTTGTCTGGATATTTCCTGTGGACATGAAACTGGTAATAATTGTAAACTATTTTGGGGTATTTGTAACCGCCTTTCTCTATATAGAGGATGCCTGAAACAAGCGGTGTATTATTAAATTTATATATACTGGTTTCAAATTGGCAACCTCACTCTCACGTCAACAATGCCATCATTCACAAAGCTTCAAGGGTACATATGTACTAAATTAAGTGGGGGTAGAGTCATCTTCTGGAAATTTTATTGCCTATGCTAAAATTTTCTCCTAACTAGAGCCCTGGTTCCTAATGCAGTCATATAACAGTCGGTAAATAAGCTGCATATAAAATTTAGATACGAGTAATAATTTTCCGTACATAATTTTGATTATATGAATAATTTTGCACCTATACTAGCCAATGTGTCCTTAAATACAATAAATTAGACAAAAGTTATTTTGAATAAAAGATTACATTAATAAAACTTAACATAAATCTAATATAAATTGGCTAAAAAAATTGTTCAATTTTTCTCCGTCAGTTCAATTAGGAAAAAAATATGATGAATGAAACAAAGGTTTATACAGGGTGATAAATATGTAATAACTCATTTAACTTCAAAATATTATGATTAAAGCTAAAGATTTGGCTTAATAAAATAATAATAAAAAAGATACAGGGTGTCAAAGTTGGAATTTAATGTGATTTTATACTGTTTTTTAATGCATCAACTTAAAAATTTAATAGTTCCAAATGTTTTTGGATATGAGATCATAATCTGTTTTCTTTTTCAACGTATTCCACATCCGTCATATTTATAGGTATACTTGTCCTTAATCTCAGAAATTGGCCATTTTTTGAAAAATAGCTTTTCAACAACCAACTGCACAGTTCATGGTACAATATTTTAACGTAGTCGGCGCCAAAATTCTCTTGCAAATTTCGATTTTGTAAAGTAATCGATTTTAACCAAAACAGGATAAATACCTTACTTTTAGAAATACTTTAACACAAATTTTATTTAATAATTGTACAAAATTTAACTTACTTTGGTGCCTACTACGTTAAAATATTGCATAAGAAACTATGCAGATGATTTTTTTAAAGCTATCTCGAAAATAGTAAATTTCTAATACTAATGACAAGTATACCTTTTTTCTCAAAAACAATATTTAAGGTTCGATCTTTTAATAAAAAAAAAATGAAAGCGTTAGGGTCAAAAAAATTACACTCACATTTATGTCGCAAATATGGCGGATGTGGTGCCCTCTACAGAATATGTGTCGAAATAGACAACAAATTAAGATTTCTTATATTCAAAAAATATCTATTCCCAAATTTTTAAGTTGATACAGTCAGACGTAGTGTAATTGTTACAAAAAATCACTTTTTAAATTCCAACTTTGACACCCTGTATCTTTTTTATTATCAACATTTTATTGGCTTAAATCGTAATATTTTGAAGTGAAAAATGTAGAATGTTTCCATGGACCATTACTTACGGACCACTCTGTATAAAAATTTAATAAAACACTGAAACTAACTGTATTACACTTTTATTTCTGTAAATCAAACAATAAACAATTCAAACTTTAATTAGCTGGCATATTTAAAAACAAATTAAGAAGAAATACCTAAAAAAATACTGATCAGAAGTTTTTTTTACAGTTGCTTGTGATAGGTAGACTTCGGCCCACATGGAGTTATGATAGGAACGGACTTCACACATTGAGTAAAATTAAACCGAGTTATGTCAAATGTTATGCGAGAGTTTATTACTGTCAGTGACGAATATTGTCACATACCTGTCTAATACATACATATATAAGGGTTCAATAAGCGACCCCACTCCCCTAAGTCCGCCTCTGTTATTAGCGCCGCAAATTAGACGATCTCTACTAATAAATTCGACTATACAGGGTTAAGTATGACTAAGTACAAATATTTTAACAGGGGATATAGAAAATTAAGAATTAACGGAAACACCTTTAAAAAAAAATTCCACTTATTTATAAAGCGAAAAAAAAAATTTTTCGAAATTATATTAAATCCTTATTTAACGCCGCCTATGCGACTTGTCCGCCACACGTTTACAGAATCAGAGTAGGTAACGTAGGCAACTAGCAACATGACCGTAAAATTTCCAGTCAAGTCATAATTTAATTCCTGTGTTTACCACGTGTTTACGTTGTAGTTTTGTGTTTTTCTTCAGTTTTTAGTGCCTTTTTAATTTTTAAACGTTTTATAGTTATTAAATAAAGAAATTTGTGTTGGGTGCAGATATTTTCCCACAATATACTTCGCCGGTTTGGTTTTCTAGGTTCTGGCATAAGACTGCCGCGGGTACATTAAAAGTTTTCTATTATCTATTCCTTTCGTTTGATTTTGTTATAATAAATAGGTATTTTATCTAGCTGTACCTACATGAAGTGTATTTTATCGGTAGTGACTGGTTATAATGAATGAAAATGTTGTAATTTTGCCAGTTTGTAACGAAATAATGAGAAACGAATGCAAAATAGTGCAGCTAACTGGATTAACTGTTACCTACCTATCTATTAGGTATTATTACTAATAAGAATGTTAATTTTTGTCGTTTCTGCACTTAGAAATGCTGCAAAACAACGACTGCATAGTAGTAGATATTGTTGACAGATGTAACTGTTATCTATGGATCTAAGCCATCTCAGTCGATGCTTATCATAGGCGCCGACTTTCCGTAGGAAAAGAGGGTTTTTCCCCATTTTTTTAAATATCGAGTTAAAATTCTGGAATAATTTTTTTATTGAATTTTAGGCCTTCCTGAGCACGTGGTTAAAATGTTTGTGCTTAGTCATAGTGAACTCTGTATATGCAAAATAGTTCTCAAAAAAACATCAAGAAAATCGTTAAGACTTTTATTATTTTTTAACCATACTTATCCACAAAATGAAAATAAAAGCAAGTATAAAAATACGAATATTTAAAATTTAAAAAAATTGTTGTTTATTGGGAAGATTCTTGTATATCATTTTAAAAAATTTATGTGTAAAATTATTTTTAAAACTTTTAAATACAGAAAAGATATTAATCCTTTTAAAGAAATGATTTTTTTTTTAAATAAATCAAAATTGTAAATATTATGTAAAACACTAAAATAACTGAACTTGATGGTTTTGAATTTTTGAAGTTTAAATGCTACACCAACTTCTTGGTATAAATCCTATCTTCCCTCTTTCTCTTCTTGAGGGTCTCCTTGGGAATTGCATGCCCATGCAGACCCATTCTCACAATAACCTTTCCCTCCTTGGTCTGGCAGGTGGCGCTACACTCATTCTTAAAGCAGCGCCAGTGAGTTACGCTACCCTCCTTTTTCATAATTTTGTATATTTGATCGTGCAGGATTAAATAATCTGGTGCTGCGAGGTTACGAATGAATTTGAAGACGCCTAAAATTGACATGTTTCAGTAAGGAGAAGTTATTGAAGCAAATTTTATAACTAGGTACATACTTATCTTCAGACAGAGATGTACTCGCTGAGTTTTAACATTATACATTGAAGAATCAGTAACATCTCAATGATTTAGTAAATAGAAGTATAAAACAGGATGCAAGTATATAAGTAGAATCACAAAAAATAAGGGGATGCCTCTTATTGGCACATGTGTGACATTCAGAGGAGTTCGTTTATTATTGTGAAATTCAATAGAAAACAAATTCATTTTCCATAAAACATTTCACACTTTTTGCTAAGCAACATCATGTAAATAAATGAATGAAACAACTTTGAATATTTGGCAAAAGTCTTTAGTATAGGTTACGGATAAGTTGAGTATTGTTACAAATAAAGCCCACATTTACCATCTACTACATTTTATTCCTCCAATTAACAATTATTATTTACTCAAGTAATAGATTACAGCACAGTAATGTAGTCGCATACCAGTCATATGGCAAAATAAAAAAAATCCATTATGAAGAAGCTTGTTTGTTCTAAACACTTGAGTGAGAAACCTAATCCTGTTGTCTTCTCCAACGATTCATTTTGTGTCTTATGGAATCAAAAGGTGTCTCCCTAGCTGCAGTGGGGTACCTAAAAAAGAAAATTCCGATAAAAACTTAATTCATTTACAAATTGAAGATGGATTGTTTCGAATTTAACAACTTGATAATACATAATATATTATTGAAGACAAATATGTGATTCTTTTGCAAACCTAACCCAAACAATTGTATTATGGTTACTCACACTTCTGAAAGTGTAGCGTACACCGTCCTGCTTGGAACAGAAGGATTCTTCAACATAACCTCTTTCAGTTCCCTCATGAAAACGATTTTTTCTTCGGCAGCAAAGTCAGGAGGGTGGTTATGCGGTTTATTAACTTTAATATCTTGGATCGACCCATCATAAGGAATTACGGCTCTAGCGTGACATCCCAGTCGTTTATATTCCAAACAGCGTAAATATCTGAAGAAAAAAAAAACGTTTCCTTGCCAAAATGAAGAGTCACAACAATGAGTTAGTGCTAGCGTGAAGTTTAATAGGGTTGAACGCTGTAATACTCGGTTTCACGTCGATACGCTTTTTGTAAATTATATTCGCCGTGTGTATTTAAATAACTGCTTATAAATAGTAACATAATTTACATAACAACTATCAGTTTATAGGAGAAGTGAATGAATAGTGAAGTAACATGCTAAAGGAGGGAAGAAATAGACGGGAATTATTTCAAATGTGGTTTGACAGTGATCTAGTGATTTCGAAGGTTATAGGGACATACGTATTAAAGGAAATGACCTGTTGCACTGTGTGAACGCACTATACATTCTTCTGACAAAACTAAAGTGACAAGCCCTTTGAAGAACCATGTCTTGTCCAGTGTTGAAGATTGTATTTTCTACGGACTTACAGACACCTTTCTTACAGGCAATATTCTATATAACAAACTATATAGACCGAAAAATTCCTTATGCAAGTACCTTAAAACTAAGATATGTCAATAGGGATACAACAATGTACTGACATACGCGAGGACATTGCGGACACTCTCGTTTATTTCATTATAGACGAAGCTACAGATACTTGTGGGCGTTCAATAGCCAATTCTTTTTATTGGTGCGTTAAAAAGTGGCACTGCTAGTGATACTAATGAAACTATTATAAATTCTGTTATTAGCTGTTTTCATTAAATATGGCCCGATCATAATGATTCAGATAAAGTTCTTGTAATACTAAATGATGCAATTATGTACAGATAGGGTAAATGGTTAGAAGTCGTAAAGTATTATGATAAACATTTCGATGGCGTAAAAGATGTAATTTGTATATTTAATCCTAATGACAGCAGCGCCATATACACACTGCAGAATTTACTGAAAGACCAAAATATTCGGGACGAAATACGTTACATTAATCGATACTCGTACTGTGGTACCTTAGTTGATGCAATGAGGAAATTGAAATCACATGGACTATCCTTAAATGAATAATTTGACATAATGAATGATGTACATATATATATATATATATATATATATATATATATATATATATATATATATATATATATATATATATATATATATACGATAAAAGAAGAAATGAAAAGGGTACTGAAAACATATATCATTTTGAAAAACATATGTAATGTTTACTCAGGAGTTACTAGCAAATATATTAATATATAGTTCATACCTCAACAATTTCTTATACTGTCGTTGTCAACAGTAGACGTTGAACGGTCATTTTCCCTACACAAGTTAATATTAAGTGATAAACGTCGCCGTTTCACGACAAAATATTTAGAAAAGCACGTAGTATATGTGTCTCACTACTTCCAATATGCCACGGAAATCTTGTCTCAATACTAAGTTTTGTCGGGTAAGTGTTCTCATTTGTATGTTATCTTAATTTATAGGTATTTTATCCTCGACTTAACCTTACCATTTAGTAATAGTACTATGATGCGTCATATTTTCTGTGAACATATTAATTAATTCGAAAATTGACTATCTCTAGTAATGAGTTATCTGGTCACAAAATCTTACCTAGAATGAAGAGGGGGAAAAAGAGAGAAATTACATGTAAAAATCATAGAAAGACTTTGACATGTCGATGAATGAATAGTGGCGAGGTAAAGTGGTCCGAAGTTTAGTTAAAAGGTTTCCGTGGCAGTAAATAATTTCCGGACTGGTTGCCACGTCGTCAGTTTCGCTCTCTTCCTCAGAAATCACTGAACTAAAGATCAAGTTCCTTGATCGATATTAATATTTGATGTGAACACGTCAAGAAATCAAAACCGACGACGTGGCTAAGAGGTTTGAAGCCTCCCGTAACTTCGTAAGCATCAATATGTCACCAAGATATATACAGGGTGAATCTTAAATAAGTACAAATATTTTAACTGCTGGTGTAGTTCGTCATTTAAATCAGTCTAGTGAAAGCCATTTTTAAAAATTTCTAATATTTACGGAGATATTAATTTTTTAAAAAAATACCCACATTTTGAGGACCGCTGGCTGATTTTTCATCCAACAACGTAATGAAACATATGATTTGCTGCGAGGTTGCCATATCTCCTCCAATATAAATATTACGTTTCCTTTAACGTAATAGTTCTATTTTAAAAATACTTGTTTTAAGCATAAGTACAGTAAAATTGGGTATGTAGTATGATACGCAGCAATATTAAGATATTACGTGATATTACTATGTCCAATGTTCAAAAATTATACATAAACGTGCACACAAGCTTACCTGTTTGTTAAAAAATTAACTATTTAATCAGTAATCCACATTTCACAAGTTAAATGTCATTGTACACTGTTAGAAAGGGACACAAAACACAATTTCCTTAAGTTATTTTATGAAGAATAACGAAAAACTATGCACGCGTTTTTTATTTAAAATGGAAAAAATGTCAACTTTTAGCAAATTTTATTACTATTTTCATGCATTATGTGGGGTTAACAAGTTTGACTTGGACTTCCGATAATCTGTCATGACAGTCAATGACAGTTTGATAATAAAAAATAATATAAAATGTTACACTTGACAAAATTCGCTAAAAGTTGAGATTTTTTCTTCCTTGAAGCAAAGACATTTGTGTAATACTGGCAACACTGTGAACCACACGTTCAGTCTGCAGCACTATGACTCATAAAAGTATGAAGGGTCGGTCTAGGCCAGCGGTCCTCAACAAGTTTTCTACTGAAAAATTACGAAATTTATTTAAAATTTCACTTTTTTATTTCTGATTTTTTTGTAAAAAAACTATTAATTATGTGTTCTACACACAAAACTATACTGCTGGTTAAAATATTTGTACTTATTTAAGATTCACCCTGTATTTACTTACATCATTGCAGGGTTCCCTTTGGTTATGTTGACGTGGAACACAAATCCGTCGACTATATACCTGGGCATATTCGGTTTCCGTTTAATTTTTTGGAACAGCTCTTTTGTCTTTATATCTAGAAATAATATATGTTAATCCCTAATGCTTTACACGCTAAAAACATCTAAAGACAACAAATATACAAGCTTAACCAATCATGTATTATTAAATAAAATAAAACATATTTGTTAGATATATAATATATTCTTAGTCCGACACAAAAACATAAGATATACGTTACTTCAGACAAAGTATTAGTTAAGAGAATTATCTACTGACTAGCTATTTGGTCATGGAAATATTGAATTTGTCTTCCATTAGGGCTTTATTCCTCCACCTCCTCATAGACGTACGAACAGATTCAAATGGTATGTAGTAATCTGGATATCTAAAAAACAATGAATATACAATGTTCAATCTTTAGAAAATCATCTCATTTAAAAGCATTAATACATACGACTTCACAACGCCATCATACAACGATCTCAGGGGAATATCTACAGGAGTTCCCATAGAAAGGCACTTCAGTTTATTATAAAATTCGTTTTTGTAGGTAAGAGATTCGTCTGGAGGGTGATTGTGAGGTTGTGTTACCTTGAGCTGGCTTATGTCTCCGTTTTTTGGGACAGTAGCTCTTCCATGGCAACCAGTTTTGTTATATTTTGCACAAGTTAGGTACCTACAACATATTGCTAGTTAGATAAAAAAAGATATAAATCCAATTTTGATTCATAATGACACGATTTTTTTTGAAACTGAAATATCGATATATTTCTCCTAATAGATATTATTACTGTCAAAATACCTACAGAGTAACACAAATTTAATATATATTATTTGATTTTCGACAATATTTTTATTTGTCCAATGTAAAGAGTTTTAAATGTAAGTGAATGTGATATAACATGAATCAATTAATTAAATATGAGGTTTATGTCAGAAAATTTAATATGGTTACGCAATATCATAAGTAACCAATAAATTGTCACATAAATTCGCGGTGTAGAATAAACTGCATCTATCGACCATTGGCTTCTTCATGCCGAACTGAAAATGTCACAGACACGAAGCGTTCTACATGCAGTAGTCACCATTGAAAGCTATCGACCTTTAACGTGTTCAGTGACAAACGATATTTTGCAAACATGGAATTCCAGGAAACAACTATTCTACGGGGTAATGCCCCGACCAGCATTAAATTCCACTTTGAAAACCTATAGTAAATAGCTAGAGTCACTCGTCAGTAGCCCACCAGACATATTTTGAGCTTATTAGCTCTAATCAGTATGCTATGTAAGGTAACTGTCGAATAATCCTAGCTGATTTAGTTTGTCTAAATCGCCAATAGATGCTGTTTATTCTACACCGTGTACTCATGGTCCTTTCTGTCGGGTTACACAGACTAAAACAGCTATGATTATTCGTCAGATACATCACCCATGGCATACTGATGAGAGCTAATAAGCTCGAAATCGGTATATGTCTAGTGGGCTACTGACGAGTGACTCTAGATGTTTGCTATAGGTTTTCCAGGTGTAATTCAATGCTGGTAGGGGCATTAGCCCGCAGAGTAATTGTTTCCTGGAATTCCGTGTTTGTCAAATAAGTTATTAACTAATAAAAAAAAATGTAAAATTTTAATTTATTTTAAACTTCTTTTTGGACTTTCCAGTGATTTGAGTCACTCTGTACGAAAATAAAAATTATTTTGCAATGTTTCATTTATATCAAACCCACCTTACTGCATACTTTGGACGAACTAGACTGTTATGGTAGCAGAACCCATTATGAACAAATTTCATCACCTGACTCTTTCTTTTCCTTGTGGCAACTTCGAATGGATATATAAATATACTATTCTTCGTATCTATAAAGAGGACGTCAAAGTAAGATCAAAATGATAACAAAATTATTTTTGAAACATGTAGCCAATACTACATCATAAAATTTTAAAAAAGCGTATTTATTTCACAGTTTATTTATCGAAGAATTAAATACAACATCTTGTACAACGTTGAGAATCTCTATGTTGGACAGAGTAACGCTATAGAATTATTCTCAGTATCAGTTAAAGTTTTATTTAATACACTTGAGCCTATTCTAAGCTCGCAATAAAGATTCTCAAGATTGCTGCACGACTTAACAAATGGTAATTATAACAGGAAATGTATTAGTCCTTGGCTGGTAGTCATTGAAAATGAATCAACATTCGAAACTTATCGATGACTTTCCCTGGTTTTGAGCTTCACAAAATTAGAATGGAATTTAACTTAAGTTTATTATGAACTCAGTTATTAGTTTGTCATAAATAATTACAATTTTGACAACAACAGGAGCTGCTTCAAACTGTTAAAGATTCAATCAGTTAAGTTATCATTGAACATTTTTGACAGTTTGAAACAAGTATACCTGGATTCTGCTGAAACAAACCTTAACAATGACAAGTACGAGGCTCGTTAATCATAAGCCAATCTCCGACTGTCGCTACGCTTGTCAAGCCATGAATAAAAACAAGAGAATTTGGAAATAACAATTTCAATGTGTTTTTATAAAACAGATATTAAATCAGCTGGCAAATAAATGTAATTGTATTCTCTACGCTATGTATTTGTGACAAACTCTAATTTTTCTTTAGTTTAATTGAGTATTTTGACACACTTCTGAAAAAAATAAAGATTAATTGAATAAACCCTTGCAAAAGGATCAGCAGATAAGTAAAAAATAACAGCACCACTACGCACCTCCGTATTTGACGTTTCGAAAAACTCTGTTTTCGTTTTCAAAAATTGCAAATATATTGAGCCTGCTTCAGAGAACAACTTAGTGTTGCCGGAAACACTAAGTCACGTGACTTTCAGCCAATGAAATTAATTGAATTCGTTGAAGTCGAGTGAAGTTCAAAAATTCCAACCGAGGGAGCAATATTTGTACATAACATAACTCACAAGAACAAAACCAAATTAAACTGGTAGTGGGGATGTTGCCAGCAACACTGCGTTATTCTGTGAAGTAGGTTTTACACGTAAGTCTAGTTTGACAGCTTAAAATTAGTTTATCTACATCCATGGAAATGTTAAATGATTTTTATATTTTTATTACTTCTTTTTTATACAACTGTAGCCAACAATGATCAATTTGCACTGAACAGTTTGATACACTTTTCTCCATTCAACAAAATAATCTTTTTTAATTTTCTTTTTGTTACATTACTCTCCTTCTCTAAATTTTTTGCCGAACCTCATTGAATCAAATGACCGTATTCCCAAGCGTGTTCGCAAATGTTTGTTTTCTCCCATTTTTTATATAATTTTAATGTTCCTCAACTCTAGCATTCAGAAGTCAAGACGTGGGTTTTTATTTATATTTTCAATATTTTTTTCTTAAAAAAAATCCATTTAAATTTACTTAAAATTGGTGCTAATGACGAGCCCATTGCCATGCCGAAATTTTGTTGATAAGATTCATTGCTCAATTGAAACCTACGTTTAATTTTGTTCTGTCTGCCAAATTGATATCATTTTTAAATTTGTTTTTAATGATATTTAGTTTAAAAAATAACCCTTGACTGATCCTTTTGACGCAAGGGTTTATTCAATTAATCTTTTTTTTTCAGAAGTTATATTTAAAAACAATCCCCGTAGAACCATAATTAATACCATTTGTAGATATTAACAGTACAAGTACAAAATATTAATTTTGATTAATAAAACAGACAAATAATGAAAGGAAGTGATGTAACTCAGAACCCAAACCAGAGTAGAAAATGTTCCATGACGTTAAGAACATTGTTCTTGTTTCAATGGCCACCGAATTAGGTTGAATTACAAATAATGAGAACTATAAAAATATAAAAATTAAAACTATTATATAGCATTAGGTATAATTTAATAAAAACGAAACATATTTATTGTATTTAATGTAAAAATATGTATGCTAAATAATATCAAATACTAAAATTTCATTTGTTGCAACAGGCATTATAAAATATGTAAAGGAACAACTTATTGTTTATTTTGTAGGATAGGTATTATAAGATATTTTTATATATTTGAAAAAAACACAAAATATGGAGTAAAGTAACACTGACACACAAAAAAAGTCGTCTGTATTTTTAACCAAACTCATCTATCTTTACGTATTTTGACGCACTAAATTCATTTAACTCAAACATCCCAAAAAAAAATTAAAAATAATTTTAAGGGTATTTAAGCTAAACGAATTTCAGATTCGGATTTAGCGGGTCAAAATACATAAAGTATAATATCCGATTAAAAGTAAAAACTATTATTTTGCGATTTTTAACGATTTTTCGCTTTTTCCAACTATTTCTCACAATTTTTGTAAAATATGTGGATGATGTCAATAGACTTAAGATTCAAATTCAGCGCCTTGAAATACATAAGAACCACATTTGATCAAGGACAGAAAAATATTCCGAATTTCCGAATTTTTTTGCGTTTATAACTTATTTTTTTACGATTTTTCAGTATTTTTACGATTTACTCAAAATTTTGAGGGCGTTTGAGCTAAATAGATTCCAGATTCGGATCCAGTGCGTCAAAATACATAAAAATAGATGGGTCTGATCAAAAATACAGACGACTTTTTTGTGTGCCGATGTTATTTATACAAAAATTGACATATTTAGAGGGAGGGAGATAAAATCAAATTTATTATAATGAATTATAACAAAAGTCACAGTTTTTGAAATGTGTGCGTTTTTCGTAAACCAAATTAACCATGTTGATCAACAACCAAAAATATTATAAATTTAATTGAAAATTAATTCGGGGGTTTTCCTTTGGATAGCACTACAGAGTTTCTCCATCTTGACATCGAACACCTTACGACATCAAATGGTTTTAGAACAGCTCCTTCAGGGCAACTACAAAAGATCCAAAATAACAACCAAAACCTATTTCAAGCATGAACATGATAGACTTACCATTCTGCTACTTGTTCGTAAATATCCTTTAACCGTAAATTTATTCCGCTCTGACAAAGCTTTTTCAGTTCAACTAAAAAGTCGTACACATTTTTCTCATTCACATCCGGCGGGTGGTTGTGCTGACTCAGAATGAAAAATTCAGAAGAGTTGAGGGGTTGGACGGCTCTCGCTTTACAGCCCATCTTTTTCAGCTGACAACACCGTAAATATCTAAAAAATTATAAGCCTGAAACTTCGAAACTAGCCTTTAACTAAAATATCGTACCTTTTAGGAGGATCTCCTTTTATGTAACTAGTGCAGTAGCCATAGCCTTTAATGCAAATTTTGCCCAAAATTGATCTCTTCTTGCCTGAAGAAAAGATCGTGTTAATAATGCGAAAAGCAAAAATAAATTAAAATACCACCTAACAACCTTGTACATATAATATCTCTTCTCTATTATTGTTCCATTTGTTAAAAAATAATACTAATAGCTAAGATACGACCGTGTGGCGCTTTTTAATTAAAATGCAATTTTAATAGATGATTATTAATAGAGATATACGTTACTTTCTGGTTGCCTATCAAATTATGGCCGTGGGTATTTTATAGTTATTTATGTATCAAGGGAATTATAAGGACCTTAATTACCGATGGCAAAGTTTGCGTCCCGAGGGCGTCCGGCCCGAGGGACAGCATTTGCCTGGGGTTTAAGACTTATTACTCCCATGGTACATAGATAATTTTATTTCTGACCGATTTCAATAAAATATTGTTTATTTTTAAAACGAAAAAGATGTACCAATTTATTACCTTCCCAGTATATTTGAATCAGGTACCATTGATTATAAGAGTTTTGTTGTTGCTAGGTTGTTGCTATGTTTCGTGTTTATAAACAGAACTTTGTAATCAAGCTGTGTTTGCGTTAAAAACGTGTTTTCTACTCCAAATATAATGGAGCAGATTTTGAAAAAAGCTGATAAAGCAAGAGAATCATTCCATCGAAAAGTGAAGCCGTATACCAAAAAGAATACAAGATATCTAGAGTAGGTGACACGGAATAATGTTATGCCAAAAGATGCCACTGAAACTGTATTACTGGCATATTTTCAAGAATTTTCAAGGAATATTCTATGTTTTTCGGTAAATTTGGTAGTAATTGTGTTTATTCGTTGCAGTCAGAAATGTATAGTCCGAATTCTTTATGGACTAAATGGTCAATGCTAAAATCGAAGGTGAATATACGAGAAACGAGATATCGCCAAGTTCAATGAACTAGAGGCTTTTTTGAAACGGAAGAGTAAGAGTTATAAGCCGAAAAAGTCTGCTGTTTTATCTCTTAATGATGTTATTAGATTTCTAAAGAGCGCTCCTAATGAAATTCATTTATTGCATAAGGTAATTTTTTTCTTATTTTCCTTTTTGTGTGTATTTATTTCCTTTTTTTGTTTTAGGTTGTTTTGATTATGGGTTATTTTGGAGGATGCAGAAGTTAGGAACTTTTGAATATGAAGATATCGGACATAGAGGACCGGGATTCCGTCATGGTAGTGAACGTACCGGAAGGTAAAACTGGTGTATCGAAGAAATTTACAATTGTGGATGAAAAAGAATTCTCTGCTTTGCCTTTATTAAGACTTTATATGTCTTTGCGTCCTAAAGGTATTGAACGATTTTTTTTGCGCTTCCAACAAAATAAATGTACATTTCAGCCAATTGGAAAAAACATGTTTGGGAAAATTCCCAGCAAAATCGCAATGTATTTAGGATTGCCAAACCCATCTTCCTATACGGGACACTGTCTTCGTTGCACTTCTGCTACTGCTCTAGCTAATGCAGGAGCAACTATGACTAACTTAAAAAGACACGGAGGTTGGAAAAGTTCCACGGTGGCGGAGGGGTATCTGGAGGATAGCATCGAATTGAGAAATAAAACGGCGCGTATGTTGTCTACTTTACCATTAGAAGAAGCAAGTACCTCGACTGAAGTGAACAGAAGCTCCAGCCATACAAAAGAAGAAATTGTTTCCAGTGGCGGTAGTAATTTTCAGGGAATATTTCAAAATTGAACAATTATTATTTGTAATGACGCAAATAAATACAATATGGTTCAGTTTTCATTTCATAAATATAGACACATATATGTATATTAGCATTTTTTTTTTATTTTTACTTGTGAAAGGTAGAGGGAACTATAGAATCTATAATGTCCCAAGGGAGTTATGACTCTCTTTATTGATAACGTAACTATGACGATATAAGCTTATAATATCCCGGTCAGAAATAAAATTAATTTTTTGTCCTTTTGTCCGACAAATGTCAACCGAAATGCCAAAATTGATTAAAAAGGACTTATTCGGGGACATTTTTCAGGTCGTTCACACGACGAGGGGTCGTTATTTTGCCGTCCGAAATCTCCGCGGGTTCTTTCGCAATGAGATTTATTATATATTTAAATGTTAATATAAACATTTCAATAGTTATTTATGTATCCAGGGGAGGTACACATCCTGTCGCCTGTGGGCATAATCATCCTAGTATCTCCCGTGCTGCATATAATGTTTTATATTTCACTTCATATGAAATAAAAACTGTAAAAGGTCATAGCTTTAATTTTTCTTGATTTGTGGTTATGACTGAGGCTAAATATTTTCAAACATATCCATAACAACCGAAGCGTCATTATTTTCGGGTTCTGATGGTAAATATCAAAAACAAAACTTATAATTGTAGCCAGGTACAAATTAAAATTACAAAATACTTAAAAATGGTGAATAAATCTGATATCTATTAAAATTGCATTTTAATTAAAAATACAGCTATCGCGATTACTACACGAGGTGGAATCTCGTTCTATAATATCTAATAGTAATAAATAAATAAACAAACATGCAGATCAAATAAACTATAACTATAAAGTTTTTGGTATCGCTAAATCCATTTGACTCTATCACGTCAAAGTAACCTCTAAGGATCATCTGAAGGTTAAATTTCTCTCGAATTACTCAGGCCGGTATCTCATCAGGACAACGGGACATAGGGTAAAGTTAAAGGTCATGAGGAACTATCAACTGGTGAACTTAGATTTGACCTTGAAGATCATTTTGAGATCAACTGTCGTTTTTACATAGGGGATTCCATTTCCGATCTCAGATTCGAGAGAGAGCTGGATATTTCCCGAGATTCCGCTATCCTGACATCAACCTGAGAAGTTCGAAAGAGGACCTTCAGATGACCCTAGATTAGGACTCAGCGACCCGAAAAACGTATAATACACCTGGTTAGATCGGAAGCACCTTTCGATTTCATCTTTTGCCCTAATATTAACATACACCTAGCATATTGCAATTGATAAATGGCAAAAATATCAGAATCACTTTCGGACAAATATTAGGACGCAAACAGTGACAAGAAAATTGGATTAGAAGTACTTCTGTATTTGATTGATCATTGATTGCTTCTTCAGGTGGCCTAAATTTTGAAAGTCACTTAACAATTTTAGTATGTCAGGTATGTTTTTCATCACTAATATTCAGACAGATTACATGAAAATCTGATTTGAATTAGTTTAAAACTTTTTCCATTTTCAGTTATATTTATATACCATTGATACTTAATGGTCATATATCATTTCAAATTAGTCTGTTAAAACGAAACTAAAATTTATATTATAATAAATATTCTCTTTAGTGATATAATATAAATTTAAAAAGAAACACACATATAAGAATAAAAAGATGTTTTATTAAAAACCTAAATCATGTTACAAACATACAACGAATCTGTATTTCTATTTACCAACAATTGAACCGAAATAAGATAAAAAATAATTTTGAATGATAAACATGTTAAATGACTACATTCTTCAACCGCTTCCTAAACCGCTTTATAGAAGTCTCCACACTTTTAAAAGGAAACAATTCCTCCGTTTCGGGATATCTACAACAAAAAAAACATAAATATCCCAATTTGTTATCAACGAACTCAACATGTCTTACATAGACACAACGCTATTGTACACCTGTGAAGGTTTCCCAGGCAAAGTCATAGCAAACTGCTTGAGGACTTTCCAGATTTCCGCTTTTTTCTCTAGCATATAATCTGGAGGATGGGAATGATCTTTAGTCAGCACCAATTCTTCATGCCCACCTCCTTGAGGAATGTAAGCGCGTGCTCTGCAGTTGCTGCTTCGACGACAAGAACAGGAGAAATAGCTGGAAGATGGAAAATATAAACAAGATAAAATTTGTGTTAAATAAATTCATGAACTTACGTTTTTTCTGCACTGCGATAAGCTATGGAATAGGAATATCCATCGTGAAAGAAGCAACTCCGTTTCTGCTGCAATAACCCAAATCCTAAAAAGTATTTCTATTAGGAATAATGACTTATAACAGTTGTTGATTCTGTACAATGCATTACTTTCCAAAAATGTATGCGTTTAATAGATTTACTACGACAAGCTCGTTACTAAAGTTATCTGTAAAAAAAAACATACTAATTCTTATATATAACCCAACATACACATTTTCTATCATTCTGCACTATCACAAGACTTGATTTCTAATATATTGTTCTGTGGTCACTTCTTCAACTTTATTAAACACTGCCTTAAATAGAGTTTCTATAGTTTAACACATTTTAATAAGATCAGCTTCCTATGGGAACGGTTAGACAAAAATACCAGTTTAGGGTTACAAAACAGGAAAATAATAAATAATAAAGCTTTAGCAACTTCATAATATAATGAATTTCTTTGTAATTCAATCAATATGAGTTAATACATCTCATGAGATTTCCTTCCTTTTCTGGAATAATTTCTTATCTGCTCCCGAACTTCTTCAAATGAAACCAAATGGACAACGTCCTTGTACCTATGACGAATTTAACACTCTCTTACTGTTTTTATATTTTCTTTTAAAAAATCACTTACATTTCAGATACAAGCTGGTAAATATCCGTAGGCGGTCGATCGTACATCAATTGTGCGGTTTCATTAAGAGCCTTGCGGAACTCCATTCTGCTCTGCAGCGTGAAATCTGGAGGGTGGTTATGAACTCCATTTTTTCTTGGCGATTCATCTGAAGGAATTATAGCTGTAGCCCGACATTTCAGTGTTTTGTATTTGGAACATTTTAAGTACCTCAAAATAAATTACCCATTATTAAACAAAACGTGCGAGCAGTTTGTAATCAAACTACTTCTACATCCTAGATTTATAGGAGTTCGAAAACATTAGTGAGATAAAATAAGAAATTAATCTTGTTTCTTTAGAAATAAAGAAAAAAAGAGCCTCAGCTATTAATTTTTATGATTTACATTATTTGACCGTTTTCTCTTCCAAAATTCTTTTAAAATTTAACCAAATGAAGATTCAAACCAATGACTTTGACTGACTTTCTGTTGGAATTACCTCACATTTGAAGAAATTTTATTTGTGGAATATGAGAATCCATCCATGTAGAATACATTCCTTGGTCGTTTATTGGTAGAGTGTTCTGATGAATTTTCTTCCACGTTTATTGTTACTCCCTTTTCATCATTGTATTCTACAAAAAATGTCAACATTTGTATCAATCACCAGCTTTCCCTTATAAAACTGAAGTCATTTAAACTGAATGCCCATATTTAATACAAAAACTTTATTTTCCACACATTATTGAAAGTGATCATAAATGTGTTCTTATTGTATTTTTAAATGCATAAGGGAAGATAAATTATCTGGCTGGCAATTTTTATAACAAAATTATGTTTTCATGTTAGTTTTCTAACTACCCTTAACAGATATTCTTCGATATTTTATAATACTTTTAATTATCACGTAAATAACATTATTTTTTAATGAAATAGACTTTTCTAAAGAAAAAAAGTCTTTACTTTTTCTTTCCAATTTTGTTTAGTCAGAAATAATTATTTTTTAGATAATATATGGTTCAGAACAGTAACATTTTCGCGTAGTAGGCATCTGTCATGGTGACAGTTTCATTGTAATGATTGTCACTTTTGCGTCTTATCATTTAAATGCTTTATTTTCTTACGTTGTGACCTTTCTATTTCGCTTTGAATTCATTTGATTTTTTACAACTATGAACCATCACGCTTTTATTAACACAAACTTAAGCCTCCTTCAGAGAACAATGTAGTGTTGCTAGCAACATCCCCACCACCAGTTTAATTTTAGTGAAACAAAGATTTTATAAAGTTGGTTTTGTTTTTGTTGGCTATGTTCTGTACAAGTCTTGCTCCTCTGGATAGGTGAAGTTGGAAATTTTGAACTTCACTCGATTTCAACAACGAATACAATCAAGTTCACTGGCTGAAAGTCACGTGACACAATGTGTTGCTGGTAACACTACGTCGTTCTCCGAAGGTGGCTTCATACGTGGTAGGATGAAAGTCCCCATGCCACTTTTGAAACTAGTCAACAACGGGGACTGAATATCTAATCTTTTTGGAAAATGATCTTTCAGACTTGTTAGACGATATTCCTCCATATTATGCTCGGCAAGTGCGAGACTTTTTTAATCGATCATTCTCAGAAAAATGGATTTGCCGCGCCCATACCATAGTCACCTCGTTCGCTGGATTTAAATGCGGATGATTTTTATTTATAGGGCGGCATAAAGACTGCGGTATCGCGAAATGCGAGATTGCCCCGATCGCCCCTATGCGATTCTGGTAAACAAACAATGCCGTGTATCGAGGCGCAACTGGAAAACTGGAGAATCGATGAGAAGCATTCTAGTCGTTCGAGAAATGGATCTAGAGATGCTAGAAAATACCTGGAATATTCGTTTGGTCTATAAAAGATGAATAAACAGCCGAGTTAGTCAGTCCTGAATTACAGTCGTAAATTGGAGTGTTTAGTTGGAAATTTCCTGGAGATTCAGAACGACTTAGATAGTGATTAATTAAATAGTGTTTAGTTGAGTTGTAATTAGTATTCAGTAGTGTACAGAGTAGTTAATAAAGATAAGTGATTAATTAACGGATTGTTTTTCTGGTACAAGAAAAAGTCGGGTTAGGAAATCCGTGACAATATTTTTTCATTATTTTGCTTTCATTAGTTACTTTGTAAATACGTCGTTAAGTCCCTTTCAGTCTGTAGACTATTTCCATTACAGAAAGTCACAATCATTACAATAAAACTGTCACATTGACAGATGCCAATTATGTGAAAATGTTACTGTTCTGAACCATACATTATTTAAAAAATAATTATTTCTGACTAAATTATGCAAAATTCTAAAAAAGTAGAAATTTTTTCTATAAAACAGTCTAAATCACTCAATTCTAATTCAAAAAATAATATTTGCCTGATAATTCACAAGAGTAAAAAAATCCGAAAAATTTCTATTAATGGGATTTTCATGAAACTTAAAGACCCTTATGGTATGGTTATTACCTACAATTTTCATTACATTATCGTGATCAAAAAGAAAGTTGTTTTAAAAAATATCCAAATAACAATGCCCCTTTGAAGGGCCATATCTCAATAACATTGCCTTGGAGGTTCAATGTTTATAGGAACTTTTTTACTTTTTTTTTGGCTCTATTTTTACCGCTTAAAGTTTTGTAGCAACTTTTCCAAACACCTTATATATTTCAAAACAGAAATTCTACAGTGTGTTCCTAAATGGTCTTTACAACGCTCCACCAGATAGAGTGCGGCTCAAAATAAGTCCGTTTAGCTAAACTTACCTTAGTTCAAAGTTACTTCGTTTGGACAACGACCCTGAAGTTGCAGTTTGAATAAGAAAATTAACAATATTTCTTCAAAAATAACTTTAATACAAAACAAACAAAATAACTTCATTACATTTCAAAACAATAAATATATAAGTTGTTAAAAAACATTTAGGTACATACAAAACAATTCATACACCAGCATTAAACTCTAATTTTATTTTACTTCTATCAATATTTCCCCAGTAACGCATCCTTCGTGCTACAGACTTATAAGGATACACTCTAGCCATTTCGGGATATCTAATACAAAGAAAATACATAGTACATTTAATATTACCGCCTGTAGACACATACCCTTCGACAATTATACTGTAGATTTTCTTCAGAGGATAATTATCCATCACCTCTACAGCTTCCTTAAGCTGGTTCAAGAACTTTTCACTCTGCACTTCCATCTCGTCAGGCGGATGGTTGTGTTGGACGATACATTTCATTTTGTTCACATCAGGCACTCCGTCTTTCAAAGATATAACATAGGACGCCTTACACTTTAGATTACTCACAGCACACCTTAAATACCTATAACGTAAAATAAGATAGAGAAATGACTAACAGATTATTTACTGCAACTTACATTTTATCTGTAAACTGTTTTTGTTTAAAATAAAGAAATCCGTCGTTAAAGTCGAACTTTGAGTGTCTCTTGTGAGTTTTTGAAAGCCATTGATTATAATCTAAAATAAACGTAGACTATATTTATCAACTAAATCGAAGTATGTACTAGTATTTATATACAGAGTGAGTCATTAATAATGGTACATAGCTTAAGGGCAGATTGTAAACGTGAAAATAAAGCGATTGAGCCCAACATGCCTTATTCAATTGTTGCTCCTTTTCATCCTACAGGGTGTTAAAGTTGAAACAATGTTTTCGATTTTTTGCTATATTTTAAGAACTTTAAGATCTTACGTTTTTTGAGGTGCAATTCCATCACTAGGGGACGCTAGTTAAACTGTACTGTCGATGTAAAAATATTGACCACCGGCGACTTCAATGCACTTTCTTGGCCTCTTATTTAAATTTGGTCTGATGTTGAATAAAGTTCTATGTTGCTTGATAATATTAACCGATTCTTGACTCTTTTCTCACAGTTGTTCTTGACTATTAATAATCTCTTTGTAAACTAATAGACCAGGGTCGATAATTTTTGAAACCAAAAAAATAATAGTAGGATGAAACCCATTGGAAAAGGAAGAGAATACAACAAAAATGAAAGGAAAAATAATTTACGGGCGATCTGCGGTCGGGAAGTGGAAGGGGGTGAGTTTTTAAGGGTAGAAAACGGTTTACCTCGATTTCTGGAAAAACTACAAGTTCTATGAAAAAAAGTTAAATAGCAATCTACAACTTTTATATTTACACTTTTTTCACATAATCTCAAAATTTATGTGAAAAATTCAAATAACCAAGTTTTTGGTTTTTTATTTTTATCTTCTACAAAAAAAAATTTTTTTCACGACATTTGGTGAAAACTTACCTTTTTATGTCCCAAATACACTGTAATTTTTGTGATTTAAAATATTTATTTTTTCACCTTATTTTGACTTAATATCGAAAAAACACCCTAATTTTCAATCGAAAATTCTCACGTCAAAATATCTGTTTTTTTTAAAAAGTCGGTGGGATTTTTGTTCGTTGAAATCTCTACTTTCTGAAGGTGTAAAAAAATATACATTACTTTGGTAAACGTTCTCAGAAAATGCAAAGAAACGAAAAAATATTGTAAATGTTTTATTAAATTAACTTTATTAACTTATTTAGTTGTTAATTATAGTAGTATATTTCGACGTACAATTTTTTTGTTCATCAGTGCAATATGGAATCTTAGGTTTTTCGAGTAATTAAAGTATAAATTTTAATAAATAGCTCAAAATTGTACATGACTAAAAAAAAATTTTCGGATTCGAGTTTGTCGCATCATTTCTTTGTTTTTTTTCTGAGAACATTTACCATAGTAATGTATATTTCTTTACACCATAACATAGTAGAGATTCCAACGAACAAAAAGCCTACCGACTTTTTCAAAAAAGCAGATATTTTGACGTGAGAATTTTCGATTGAAAATTACGGTGCTTTTTCGATATTAAGTCAAAATAAGGTGAAAAAATGTATATTTTAAATAAAAAAAATACAGTGTATTTGGGACATAAAAAGGTATGTTTTCACAAAATATCGTGAAAAAAAAAATATTTTTTATAAAAGATAAAATTAAAAAACCAAAAACTTAGTTATTTGAATTTTTCAGATAAATTTTGAGGTTATGTGAAAAAAGTGTAAATATAAAGTTGTAGATCTTTTTATTATCTACAACTTTGCTATTTAACTTTTTTCCATAGGACTTGTAATTTTGCCGGAGATCAAGATAAACAGTTTTTTACCCTTAAAAACTCACCCCCTTCCACTTCCCGACCTCAGATCGCCCGTAAATTATTTTTCCCCTCATTTTTGTTGTATTCTCTTCCTTTTCCAATGGGTTTCATCGTACTATTATTTTTTTTTACCTTTTACCATTTTCAAAGGCTTCAGCACTGGTCTATAAAGATTTAATATAGCCCAAAAAGTAAAAATTCAACGTGCAGGCCATGGAACTTCGCTGCCACGTCCAACGGTGCGGAAAATTTCTATTAAGGTATTCTCTTACTCGTCGGGAGTAATGTGCAGGTGCACCATCATGCAAAAACCAGAAGTTCTGCCCTAAATTTAAGGAAATATCTTCAAGAAGCAGGGGCAAGTCATTAATTAGAAAATTTAAATAATTTTCTTCAATAAGTGGACGTGGCAGTACGAACGACCTCACAATATTATCGGAGAGGATGAGGATTTTCTAATTCCCAAGAATAACTATTTCTCCAATTAAAAATACCTCACCGGGTAAATGTGGCTTCGTCCGTAAATAATATTTTATTGTAAAATGTTGGGTCATCATTTTGTTATTGGCGAATAAACTGTGCACACCGTAACCTAGCGAGAAGGTCTTATGGCGTAAAATGTAGCAAAACTGGAATTAGCACTAAAACATCATCTTCTTCGTCCGTCATACAATCTCTTACATAGTCTATAATCGGGCTGTCTGTGATTTCGATATAATTCTAAGTACCTCGCTGCTGCATGGCGACCACAGAAATTTTCTTGGGCATATACACAAATCATATTTCTCATTTCAATGTTCAAAAAAATATTATGACGGGGAATTTTAAATATAAAAAAAGAAACAATAAAAAACACTACTGCCTAATCTATGGATTGAGTGACAGTGACAGCTGTCTACTTATTATTTCCACGCCTACTACTTTGGAAAAAATAATTTTCCAATTTAATTCCCGCCGAATCTCAAAAACTTAAACCGTATGTTTCTCGAAAACGGTTGAGTTTATCGATTTGTAACAAATATACCTTTTTTATTTAGAATTGAAGGTAGTTCAACAGTTTCTTATCAAAAAATTCAAAAGTGTCAAATACAAAAAGTTAGACATATTTTTACATCGACAGTACAGTATAACTAGCGTCCCCTAGTCGTGACCTCAACGCTGTTTGCATATTCATTACTGCCACCTCAAAAAACGTAAGACTACAAATTTTCAAAACAATGGTCCATACGGTCTTAAAATATAACAAAAAATTGAAAAATTTGTTTTAAATTTAACACCCTGTAGAGTGAAAAGGAGTAACAATTGAATAAGGTATATTGGGCTCAATCCCTTTATTTTGACGTTAACAATCTACCCTTAAGCTATATAATGACTCACTCTGTATGTACCAATAATTAACAAAAATATAGTACTAACAGTCCACCAAATAATTAACTGGGCTTTAGTAAGAGGAAAGATAAAGCACTTATATTTTTGAGACCAGAACATAAATATCTGGCTTTAATTTTACTTGATTAAAAAATAGTTTTTGAAGGATGCATCTTTTACTAGGGATCACGCAGAACATTTAAAATTTAAATCAATTGGAACACACTTTAATGAAAAAATACTATACATACAAATAAATATACAATATTATGCACGATTTTCCTTCAACTTTTTCAGCCAACGATGCATTCTGGGAACAACACTTTGATAGCTGTAAACTCTAGTGACGTCTGGGAAACTACAAGCAAGAAGCCTGAAATAATGGCCCGACAGAAGCGATTAACTTACGATTGTGCTACAAAGTTATAAATTTCTCGTGTTGTTCCGGACATTACTTCAACTCCTTTCTGAAGTTCACTAAGGAACTTTTCTGTTCTGACAGCCAGCTCGTTTGGAGGATGGTTGTGTGGAGTAATGCATCTCATTGTTTCTGTATTATAAGTTCCATCGCTATTGACAGACACTGCGTAGGATCCCTTGCAACCTATTTCATACTTCATAGCACACCTGACATATCTAAAAATACAGCCTCTTTAGCTATAAAGACTGCACATTTAGATTTTTTTGGAAACTATAGTATTTTCTCTTCCTTTCATTTGTTATATTTTTGTTTCAAACACAAGTACATTGCAATGCTGAATTACTACTCACAGTTTTTCAGGTGTACATTGTATCTTTTTAACATACAAAAATCCATCTCCAAAATCTAATTTTCCTGCCCTTCCTAGAGGTATCTGTGGTTTCTGATACCCGTATTTGGCATAGCCAGATTTCTTTCTTTGTTGACCTTCTACAATAAATTAATTTCAGTTAAACTAACTTGATAAAGCTAGAAGATTATGAGTTATAAGCACACATAATTAATGTCAACATAAATCCTAAAGCGTAATAATTGAAAGATGCCTTACCAAAATTTCTAAGTACCGACGTCAAGTATTTTTGTAATAAAAGAATGCAGCAATATTAAATACGAGTATACCGGGTAACAACGGAAAGTTACATCGTGTTCCCAACGCTGTAACTTTTTTATGACTGCTGATAAAAATTTGAAATTGGGTGGGTTTATACTAAATGGTGCCATGAATTCTTTGAGGTCATTTCGGATTTCATTACATTTCCGGTTTGACCGAAAATGACCGTAAATTTATATTTTTAAATGCGACACCCTGTATTTTTTGACATTTTTGGAATCAGTGGATCATTTTACGTATTCTGACACATTTACTGGATGTAAGTCATTTTTATTAATTTTTAAAAATAAAACTAGAAGGCCGCGACTGACAGAAATTGTTTTCTTTTTTGACGGATTTTAAAAAATGTTGTACCACAAAATTCATAAAAAAATCCTTTATTAAAAAATCAATAGCGCCCACCCTCATTTGAAAAATAAAAAATATGTTTTGTTGGATACAATGTATTATATAGCAAAATAAAAGCACTCATATTCCGGTACCCTGTATAATAGTTGGACAAAAAAATCAAGTAGAAATTTATTTTATATCTGCTCTGTGCAGTTTATTTAGTTAAATAAAATAAAAGCCAGAAATAAAAAAAATTGTTATTTCCACTTTAATTACATATATTTTTAGTTCTATTTACAATGTCTTGAGATTATATAAAAATTAATATTAATTACATATTAAGTAGTAGTACAACTTAAAGTTCGCGATTTCTTCTCCACCTATGCAAAGAAGAACAAATAGATCTAAATGGTATTTCTTCAGCGCCTTTTGGAAAACTGTAACAAAGAAAGGATTCTAATAACTTATTGCTAAAGTATGGAGATTTGATGTTCTATCTACTATTTTCTAATTTCTGCTCTGCCAATATTATTTCTATATTTTCAAGAAATTATAATTATTGTGTTTCAACAAAGGAAGGTAATACTATTATCCTACATAACTAATTCGAAAAAGATAAATAACTGAATTTTTTATTATTCTTTTTACGGTAATTTCTAAAAATATGTGAATATTTCGTATAACAGCAAATATATGATCAGCTTATTTTTCACTTAAAATTTATGTCCTAGAACGGTCTTTTGTTTTTGCATTTTTTTTTGTCAGAAATGGTAGGATTTTTTTTAAATACCACTATTTATTGTACAACTTCGTTGTAATTACTGGGTATATAAGAAACTACAGAAGTTAGAAGGATGCGGTTTTGACAACACTGGACTACTTTAGTACATCATAGAGCTCTCCGTTTTTGAGACACAGGGCAAAATTTAAAAAAACTACATTTACGGGTGAAAATTGCATCTACTACAGTTTTTTATGTAGAGTTGTGGCGTACTTGTAATTTCTCTACAGGATATCTAATACAGAATATACCCAAACATACATTTTTTAAATCAAACACCCGATATTTGTATGCCTTTCAGTTGTATTATTTTTCCCTTCATAATGATATATAAGTTGCTGCTTTATCATCTGAAAATTAAAAAAATATATTAAATTGGTAAGACTGATGCGAGTTGTCCACGCCTTTTTATACAGGGTGACCCCGGATTATGTGCAAAAAAATTGAGGGTAGATTTTACGACCTATTTTAATAGGGGTCCTTCATTATATTTTTTTAAATGAGGCTTCCTTAAGGAGTTACCCCCTTAACAGGGGGTGATAAATTTTGCGTTCTGTTTCATTTCTTCCAAACGCTTTGAAATTAAGAAATGAAATTTGGCAATGTATTTAGGCTGATGAAAGTTTCTCTGGTCGAGTATTGATTATATTCCTCGGCCTGCCATAAGACGTTGAAATAAAGTACCTACTCTCTGTATATTATTCATAACATTATTTTTGGGGTTAACTTTTTTACTTAAAACAATTTTTTGAATGCCTGTTGAATTTAAAATAAAGTTTGTCCCTCGCAATGTTTCGATAAATAGTAGTTTTTGGATAAAAAAATAAAGCTCATGACATCTAGTAGGCGTCCATCATTTTGCATTTCATGGTTCTTTGATATCAAATATTGCTGCGTATTAAACATTTGCAACTAAATAACACTAAGCTTCTCTTTCTAATAGTCCAGTGTCGCAAAAACCTTATCCTTCTATCTCTTGTAGAGACACACGGTACAAAATACCACCAAAAACGTATCTAATCGTAACTAATAATTGGAATAAATAACAGAAACCCAGTTATAGTGAAGAAAATTAAAATGGTTGTGTTTTGAGAATAGGAGGCATATAGGACCTATACTGTTTTTAGGTGATGATTTCTAGAACTACATGAAATAAAATATATAGACAGATATGTATTTTTCATAAAATCTTCATTTCCTTAATGCTTTTGAACAATTTAATTATAGGTGTATATAAAACGAAAATATAATTTTGCGAAAAAAAATTGCAAACGCATTTCCAGCTCTTTTCTACTTTGGGTGACCCATATTATTATCTAATCAATTGTGAAATAGTTATGATAAACATTTTTATTCTGTATATCTGGTTCCAATTTCTTAGATAGGGTAGTCATCGTTACACACAGGTTTTGTATCCCACAACAGAAAAATGTCAAGTCGTTTCTTTAAGAATTTGACATCTGATATTCAAAATTCACATAAACATTCTGAAAATAAATGTTTTTCGATTTTGGTTTTTAAAATGTATCTATACCTATTCCACAAACGAATCGATTCAGCGTTTGCTACGTATTGTGGCCATTATCTAAATTCTATTGTGGTTAAGTACAAGTTTCATTGGATCCTGCATAAAAAGTTTCAACTTTATATTTACAATGATTTCGTATTTAATTAAAATTTACATGAATTTCAGTTAAAGGAAATAAATACATATCAAAATACAGTCCGACCATTTAAGCTTAGGCCTTGAGAATGTTGGCTCATCCAATCCATTTGTAATTATTATTTATTAACAAAATGAGAATACTGAATTTTGTTAATTAGTTCTTTTTATTCGTTTATATGAAATGTATAGATTTTTAAGTAAATGGCCTTCTGGCCTTAGCCATTTGACCAGATAGATATAGAATTATTTTAATTTATTTTTCTATGGATATTATCTACAACGGTAACATTTTTCTTTAGGAGTTTGTTATTAATCCAAATTAAGTTTACATTTTACATTTCTCCCATTACTCCCCGAAACCAAATGCTGGGATGCACCATTGCCTGAGAAAAGATGTATAGCAGACATGAAAACGCTTATTATACATGATCATTTTTGAGTTTAAATACTTTTTAATGTGGAAACTTAAATAAAATACCTAAAATAAACAATTTTTTAAGAAATTTCCAAAAATAAGTGAGAAAAGGAACAATTAATGCGACAATTGTTAAATTAAAAATAAAACAATAAGATCATATTCTAAAATACAGTTAAATAATATATGTATACTTCAATACAACGCTCGAGTTTTCCAGTATTTGTTTCCGCTCCCGAGTTATCCGGCTGGTCAATTGCTCTCGTGTATTTACTGGCGTTTCAAACCCTAAACTCTTCATATACGCCCACAAAATAAATCACAAAGGTTAAGATCCGGTAACCTCGATGGCTACGAAACTGGTCCGTTATGACTATCATACTTATTCAGAAAAGTATTGTCCAAAATGTCACACGTCCCTGAATGGGCAGGTAATTTATCTTATATTTCAATATTCCCGCCGGGTGGTTGACATATTACTCCGTCTAGCTTCCATCGAGTTCCCTTTTCCGGAAGTTGAATCTCTGGATTGTATGGATTTTTCTTAGCTTGCCCAAATGTAGACATTAGGGAAAATAATGATGAAAAATTTTCATTCTCTGTTGCACGTGAAAGGGATACAACTAATTTTCATACAGTTCCCTCCAGACTTCATGGACCTTCCTGGACAAAATTTTAAATTTCCTCATTCACCACCAGTTAATCACCAGTTTCTTTAACACGTTAAACAAAATTTTAAAAAACTGACATTGACCGACCGACTCAGGGGGAATTTGAACTTCGCATCACGTGAACACGCCGATTTAACAACTATTTGGCAAACTAAACATGTCTATACATAGAAAAAACAACGAAGAAAATAACACGAAACGTACATACAGACAACCCATCAGGGTCACATTTTTGAAAGTATAATTAAACTATTTTTTCTCGATTATTTTTGGAAATTTTCTAAAGTTATATAAACAACATTGTACAATGAATAGAATACACGGTTAAAAGTATATTATCAACTTAAAAATCATTTTGTAGTTGCAGTCCAACGTTCTGGTTCAAAGCTTAAACGGCGGATCTATAAAATAGACGACTCCAATTTTCTGTCGACTGAATAATCTTAATGAAAACCTGTATTGAAACCAATTTTTCAAAGCCTTCTTATTCTTTGCAATATAATCATTATTTTTTTTACATATCAAACCCGTTACTCCTTTCACATGATCTGTTTTGCTTATTGGCGATTCAAGCTAAGAACTACTCTCCCATTAGGCAAGACTTAAACTACATCTAGGCAGGTGGTTATTATAATATATTGTTTGTTTAGTTGCCTTGTATAATAGGATAACAATTATTTTTTTCATATACCTAGTTGTTCCATTAAACTTTGTAAACAGTACATTTTTTTTCCAAATTTATTTATGTAAAATTTATTATACCTATCTTCATTTGTATTTTCAAGTGCATTCATTATGAAGAAAACATTTATTTTATTTAAATTAATGCCACAAATTCAACTTGAAGCAACGTCAAATAACCTCAATCACAGCAACTGCCTATTTTTGAAAAAACAGCCGACTTAAACAGAGCTCTACAATTAATTTGAATCGCCAATACTGTACTAGTTGTGTCAATTTAATAGATATATTTGTAAACACTACCTAGCTTTTCAGGTTTAATTTTTTTTAGAAAAAACTCAGCCCTAGTTTTGATCAAATTAACGAGTCTCATATTAATTTTGTTCAGACTCTCCAAAGATACTTACACTTCAGCTACAGTCTCATAGACCTTTTTGAGAGTAGCATTTTCCATCGACTCGGACCGGACTGCTGCTTTCAGCTCCTTGATGAAGGCGTCCCTTTCCTCGGCGTTAAAATCAGGTGGATGGTTATGGGGTTGTGTGACTTTTAACTGATGTATGAAACCACCTACTGGTATTGTTGCCCTACCTCGGCAACCGGATTTTTTATGCTCGGCACATCCCAAATATCTATGAATTTTATTTGTTTCATTTCAGAACTATCGATAGTAAGTGTGGATATTTGGTTACACTAGATTAAATGCATAAAGAAAAATAAATCGCCGGATATACCCGTTTAAGATATATCTTTAACTGCCTTTTAAAATTTCGTACCAGGCACATAACCAGGCTTACGAAATTGAATGGAACTTATTACTTTTTAAACTACTTCACATATTTCATCAGTGGCGAAGCGTCAGAGTAAACAAGGTAGACATTGTCTACCCAAAATGTCGTATTGTATTCGTAGCCACAGAAAACAACATCGAGTCGAAGTAATTATCTGACCGCGACTGATAAGTTCGAATAAATTAAGTATATTTTAAAAACAGATGGACGTGACGTGACGCTAAATAGCTGGATAAACATTTCCGAATTTGTCTTTCTTGTGGCCAACGGAAGGCAACTGCACAACAAATCGCCACCGCGTAAGCAAACATTACTTTTTCCGAATTCTGATTGATTTTGTAAAACTGACTGAAAACATATTTTGACGAGTCATATTGCTTCTTTACAATCAGCCACAAACATGTAGACCAAATCTTTGAATAAAAACAAGAAAAGTCCATTAAATTTTTTTCTTAATTCATTTTCAAGTTCCAAGAGGTTAAGATGTTTCGAGAAAAAAAAATATTAATTGATTCATAACTTCTTAATTAATAAAGATACTGTACAATTTGAGATACTATATGAACCAACACTACATTTATTGCCAAAATATGGTAAGTATTTGAACCCTACCCATTGGCGTTAAATGCCAATAATGAAGTTTTAAATATACTAGTGGTAAATATATCATTTCGTTCTTAACAAAATGGGTATATTTTGGTTTTCGATCAATGCCCTTGCGATAAAGGCACCGATGTGGTTCATGCAAGATGGAGCACCTCCCCACTTCAAGAGTCAGCAGCTTGGCAATTAAGGTAACCGGACCCGAGTCCTCCCGATTTCTTGAAACGCTTAGTACATGAAGTAGAGAATTTCGAATGAGTTAGATGATGATTACCTATGCAGAATAAAAGCCTACCTATATTCAAATTGAAGGACGTTACTTTGGACAATTATTTTAAATTTTATGTGTCAAGTTACTTGCACTTGCAACTAGTTTAATTATGATTTGATGATGAACATTTCATTCTGTGACGAGATTACGCTATGAAAAAAACAGACAATTCTTAGTAAGAACGAAATGCAAAATTTAACAACGACGTTTCTAAAATTTTATCAATTGTTCTCATACGTAACCCTAAATTCTACAGCATTTGTTCATTAAAAAGTTATAAAAAAAGTTTTCCTTCTCGAGAAATTTAACTGAATTCAGTTTAAAAACGAATTAAGCTAGGACAAAAGTTTAAAGCTTTACTGTTATTGTTCCTAGAACATACCTACGTATTTGTCATATATGAAGTATAATTAATACATCTTAGTAAGATGATCTTGCCAATATTGCAGTGCACGTTTACACTAACAGGTCGGGAGCTAGACTCGCTAGGGTCACTGTCCCCGAAAACTTTTTGGGCAATTTCAGTCAGTTGCGTCAAATAAAAGAGCTAATACATCGCACACAGAATATATATATATTTTAAATGGTACAGTATAACAAGTCGGAAGAGCATAGAAATGACATATGCAACTGCAAGTGTTATTTTGCTAAATGCAAATATTTGAAATGTTTGATGATTAAAACATTTTGTTTTTGTTTTTTTTTTTTACTTGAATAAATTATGGGGGATTTGCATATTTAATATAAAAACTTTTAAACTTTGCTTGAAATATTGTTTTATCTAAATTTTGTTAAAAGATTTAGCACACAAAATATATATTTTTTTAAATATACTTATTACAAAACGATTTTGATCATTTGGACAATTTAAATCTTTTTTAAGTAAGAGATTTTATTTAAAATAAATATTTAAGTAGATATAAAATCTTTACTTTTATAGATGTTAAAGTAATTGTTAAATGTTACGTAATAGCAACCAAAGTTCATATATACCTAGTTATTTACTACCAATGTATAAATCTACAACCCAGTGCAAACCTGCCATCTATGTAGAATAAGCCAAAGTTTAAGCCGCTGTATATATTCTAGATGGCAGGCGAATTAATTTTCTGGGTTTCAATCATTCATAAACAGAATGTGTACAGCATGAATGGAGTCGTTCACTTCCCACTCCGCGCCCCGCTCCCTATCCAAATTGACAGTTTGATACACGGTGTCCAGTTTAAGTGTTATAAAGTGCGCCCGATAAGTTTAACATAATTACGTATTTTATTGAATAGTGACAATGGTTCCACATGGATTTCCCTGTATTGTTGGTTGTAAAGGTAAAGTGCAGAATTATACTATATGTTTAATATTTTATTTGCCATAACACCAGAGTGGTAAAATAAATAAATTTATTAAAGATAAAAATAATATATTACATCAATAATTTAACAAAGTGATTACCAAAATTTACTAAAAGGCGAAGGAAATAGTACTGGTTAGTATATTTAGTAGATATTTCTTCATAATGCATTTGATGATGATGTTTCTCAAAATAGAATACTTACTGTAAGCCATCTAAAGCATTGACAAGTCATTTGACACTTTGACAATTGCTCCAAAAAATCTTTCAAAATATATGTATATCTTTAGAAAATGTAATTTAAATCATTTATGAGTTTACACCATGCGCATATGATACAGTATGTTAAAATAATTTTCAGATAACGCATAACATAATTCGGCACGTGAACTTCCAAACCAAAACAAACTCCGCCTTCAATTTCACTCTCTCTTAAAGCTGTACTTCCTTACTCTAACTTACTATACCCGTTTCTCGTCCAACGTGCTTTTACACACATCGATTTTGTTGTCCTTTCAGAGGACGGTAAAATAATGTACGAGAGTAGCTAACTAGGTATATATGAACTTTGTAGCAACAAAAACGTTTTTTAGAAAATTTATTTAAAAATTGAAATAGTAACAATAAATAAAAAGTATTTCCTTCAAATTTTGGTACTTAAAGATTGTGGAAATTTTATCATTTCGTGGTGACAGATACGGTGATCTTTACATATTTAAATCTTTATACAAAAAGGATCGCAAATTCCTTTACCTATACAATGAAAGTTACGAAATATTTAATTTGCACATTGCTGTCCACAAACGTGCAATATTTTCTAATTACATTTTTTTCCAAGTTAGCTAAAAATCTGATTCACTATTGTAACGAAAACTATAAATGCATTGTAAAATCGTATCGCTAACAAAATGTATGACCATGTTATAGGTACTTAATTATCGTTAAATTGTTTCAATATCTTAGTATTTAAGGTTCAAGCATACGTTCACGTTATCCGTTAAGAAAAACAATTATTTGCATGATTACCCGGACCCGTCATTAAAATGTGATCAATATTTATACATATGTAGACATGTTTTTATTTCAATTTGCTTCGCTATTGCATAATTTAAAAGCACGATTTTATAGAAAAACAATTTTTGCTCTAAAATTTTGCCGATTCTCATAGTAATGCGAAGTTTTACAATCTGCAAATCTCTCTTATGGCCATTTCCACCGCACTGCCTTTTAAGTGTAGTTAACTAAGGGCGGTTAAAATTTAAGGCCTAGTTTATTCTTAACCCTCGTGACTAAAATATTAATTAACTGAGAGCCGCGTAGATGCAACAAATAATTATAATTTGCAGAGTTTCATGACGAAAAGCACATACCGTACCGTGTCTTAGCATGGGCCTACTGTCAGAATATAAACAGTTTAAATAAAATTTGGGACACGTGGTGTTAAATGGGTGAGGTAAGGTCCATTTTCAATCGAAAGTATTATTTATGGGATTTGATTTGTTAAAAACCTCTCTTCTTTCTAATAAACTTTTATTAGAAAAATGTTTCTTCATTACTTCCCGTTAATAAGTTATAAGCAATATAGTCCTAGAGTCTCAAAAGAAATACCGCCTAAAAATCACATTAGCAGTGGATCAAGTAGTCGTTGAAATATAATTGAATGTTCGTTGTTTAAAGTGCATAAATGTCACAAAATACTTGGCATTACTCAATACGAACGTCAAACATATAACTTTTGTGCTTACAAAATGTTTTCTCATTCAGAAGAAGTTGATATGTTGCTATTTTACAGCGAGTCACAAAAAAATTCAAGAAGAGCTGTAGAGTTATATCGAGAAAGGTATCCAGAGCGCCTCATTCCTGGTCATAGAACCTTTACAGGATTGGAGGCGATCTTGCGATAAATGAAGATGCATTTTCTGTTCAGAAGAATCAAATACTTGACCGAAGGGTAAGAAACAATGCTAATACAGCTAGACTGCGACAGTATTTGGAACAAAATCCACAAAATTCTATACAGCTAGCCGGGAATTCAACTGTACAAAGAATTTTAAAGACCAAGGGGTGTCATGACTACAAAATCACAGTTTGGAGTATTTGCCTGAGCGTCACATTGAAAACAGACTTAATTTTATACTACATAATAGCAAATTATAAAAGTACGGTGGAGAATAAAAAACCGATAATGTCTGTACAAGAAAAATGATAGCAGGTGAATTTAAGTCACTGTCGCCAAATACTATTCACAGAACAGCAGAATCATTAAAAAAGTTTTTTGAAAACAAAAAAAAAGGAAGTCCGTTTTATTGACGATACAGAATTATTACTAAAGATTAAAAATAAATGTATTTTTTTTTGTAATTTTATCAGTGATTCTTTTTAAGAGCTTACATATTACTTGGAAATTCAAGATCTTCTGCTGTTCAGCTGTTTCCTTATACAGCCGGTATCTTCTAAAAAAAGTTATCCATCGTATGGAAGTGATCACTTCTCTCGTACACTTTTCGAGGAAACCTACACCCTATTATTTTTAATATATCTAAATCATTATTAAATATATCATTTTCATCATAGTTCATTATTTTTTGTTTATTTTTCAGTGGAAAAATAATAAAACCAAATTATTAAATTAGGTTATGTAGAACCTTTAAGTATCGTTAAAAGAGATAAGCCTAGAATTTCGAGGGCTTATATTTAAGAAGGTTTAAGACATTTTATGTGGGGTTTAGTAAACGGTGGAAGGCAAATTGTATTTTTAGGGTTTCTTAAAGCGTAAGCGTAGCTTAAAACAAACGGTGGAAATGGCCATTAAAGTTGCAAGTTTCTTGGACGTACACATGCAAACTGAAAAACAGCGTATTGCAAAAGCCGTCATATTTGAATGTCTTACACTTTCCTCGCTTTTTTGCAATTCTGAAGAATAATTTAGTGATTTGTATGGTTACCACCATACGCAAAAATTCCTACGCTGAACCGTCAATTTCAAATTGCCTTCTTTCGCTTCTACTCGATTACTGTCTGATTGTTAAGCTTGTAAAAAATATTAACTGAACCCTCTATATGATGTTATCGTTACTTGTCAAGTTTGGATAAACATTTGTTTAAGTGTACGTTTTGAATTGTTGCTATCTATTGCAATAGCGAATTAATGACTGTAAAATAAATTGCAAGTCAGAATTTTAAGAAAGGTATTGCAGGTGCCCTTTGCACCTGCAAGCCATTGCAGAAATAATTGCGGTGTAAAGCGGTTTTGAATAGAAAAAATATTTTTGATGCTAAGATAATTCAAAAAATATTATTTTAACTTTTCTATATGACATATGAAATCATATTATTTTTAGATAGTTGTTTTCTGATATTTTTATATCTAAATTTTAATGGTAAATTAATACAATTCTGGTAATCAGACTGGATAAAATTAAAATTGAAGAATGCCAGATTTAGTATTTTGAATAGCGAAACCCAAATATCCACAACTTGTTTTTTCTGAGCAATATTTACCGTAATGGTGGTGTACCCGCTATTACATTGTTGTGATAAATAAATCCTTCATGAACGAATCTCATTCGACCTGACATTCTTTTTTTAGGTGGTTTTCTTTCCATCCGGTTCTGTTCATCTGACAAAATAATAAATGTTTTACATTTGAAATTTAATTTCCTGAATTACTTATTTAGTACTAACAATAAATGACAGGCGGGAGAAAGAATGGGCAAGAAAACACTGGAAAAAAATGGAAATATTTTATTTCTTTTCAAAATCACAAAATTTGTAATTATTGTTTCGTAAAATTAGACAATTTGGTCGATTGAAACAATAATTTCAAAGTGGATCAGTGTATCAAAGTAAAATATTCTAATAAGCATTACTTCTCCACACGCTGCAACGCCATCTTCTCATCGATATTACTATCTTCTTATATGGGCAAATTGCGGCACCTTGAGGATACCTATAAATTGTTCCTTGAAACAGCATCGTTTGTTTTTAAGCGGAAGACCAAATGAAATTTCAGAATGCTCGTATCACAATATTATATTCGATAAATTTTGGAAAAATAAAGTTCAAGTTATTCCTGACAAGAGTGTTCCAAGTTCACTTGCATTTACGTGAATTCGTTTTTATGAACCTACTATAACACATTATTACTACTTAAAAAAATCTCATTTGGAACATGTGCATATTTCTGTTTGTTAAATGTTATTACTTTATATATTTAGTTTTGTCACTCATTTGAAAAATAAAAGCTTTATTTGTTAATATTTTTTTTCACATTTATGAAGTAAATTTAACATATGGTTAAGAAATTTTTATGTCACATCTAATTCCCTTTTAAATTTTCTATCTGTTCTACACCACACTAAAAAATATGATTGATCACTTTAAACATATTAAATTATATATCAGATCAAAATTAATAGGTCCTCTAATATCTTATAAATTAATCACAAATACAAAATTAAAAAATAAACTTAGTAGGTACTGGAATGCTAAATACAAAAAAACATTTTTTCTACAAAACTGTTAAAAGTGGGCTTTTTAATTGTCATTTTTGATGTTAAAAATGTCATCAAAAGCACTGGTTGCTACGAAAATTTTCGTTCATAAACATTGCGATCTGTGTGGTATTTTTTGATTTCTTATTTTTATTGAGTTTAAAGTTCTTCCGATTGTTTTGTAGAAAAAATAAAATCTTACTTTTAACACGTATATCATAAATAGCTATTTTCTACTTCAATTTTATCCCACTTTATGAAAATAGTGTGGTCCATGTATTAGTCCTATAAGTTGTAACTATAGAACAAGTTATTTTAAGCAAAGTTTCATATGAATCCATCAGTGTAGGCGATATCGTACAGGACGTTTAATGAAACTTGAGCTCATGACGCACTATATGTCAACCAATGACAAGTCGGTTTCACTTGGAATTTGGAGGCTATGAATTCTGGACATTGTTTTCCAGTAGCATTTAAGAAAAAAGATCTCCATTTTATTTGTCGAACTAGCGTTTCATACTCGACTTCTGTAATTGTAACACGAGTTTAAAGCCTTCTTGTCGGATGAGATTAGAGGATATTTGCATTTTTTAATTTAGATTGTTTAACAGTGGGGAATCTCAACTTTAGTGAATTTCGCAAAACAGTATTGTTCCCATATTTATCATTATTGTGGAATTATGTAACTGTAAAGAAACTATATAACCCCACATAATGATAAATATAGCAATACAATTATACTATTATACAATTTTACTATTTTCCGAAAGTCGCTGAAGTTGAGACTATTCCATCAATAAATAAATAAGATCAAAAAATGTGGTCCATGAGGATAAAGCTTCAATATATTAGAAAATAACTAGTCATTCTAGACTTTTTGTAATACGAATGTCAAAATCTCAAAAAATCAAAGTTGTATGTAGATTTTTTTAATTCTTGTATTCCATTATTGTTTGAACCCTTTATTCCTAAACAATTCACATTTTTTAAAAATGGTTAGTTTTGGTTGCTTTTCGATTTATTCAACTTTGTGCCAAGCTCATTTTTAAAAAAGATAAAAAAATTAGAACTCTACTACTGCTTACTCTTAAAATACAAGACTTTACTTTTTTCTTACGATACCATAGAAAATTATCGAATTTTCAAAATGGCGTCAAAAATCTAAAGCTTATATTGGTACCGACTCCATACCTCCGCTACTGGCTCTTGAGTTTGCACACAAACTTAATTCTTTACCTATAATTAAAATATATCAACATACGACCAAAGTTTCATATCAGTCTGTTAAATTATTTATGGCTGTTTGACAAAACAGTTTATTTCTACATTCACATAAAATGATTTGCTTAAAATTTGTTGAAATTTCGTGACTAAAACTTGGACCATCCTCTAAACTAACATTTTATTTTTATTATTAATTTAAACAAATTCTAGATACTGCAATTTGAACATAATGTAAGTGAAATTAAATCATGTAAATAATTTTCTTTTGAATCATTTCTACTACCGATTATTTCAAAATACTTACACTGCCGCTACATCTTCATATATTTGTCTCAAGGGTCTGTCTGGTTGATGAACGATAGAAAACTTAATCTCTCTTATGAAATTATCCCTAATAGAGGCCTCCTGATGAGGTGGATGATTATGCTCTTTTTTCAGTACGAAATCATTGATAGTGCCCCCCACCGGAAGTACAGCTCTAGCTCTGCATATTAACCTCTTATATTCAGAACAAATTAAATATCTACAAATTTTACAACTGTCTTAGAAATTTGTCGAGCGAGTCTTGTTATAAAATGATGATTAGTTTTCACTTTTCAATGCATCCTGAATTCTATTTGATTTTACTTTAACTTGAGCAGGATGAAGCCTAACAATAATACTGTTCAGGTAATATTTCCTCAAATATGAATTGAATTAGACAGAATATATTTCAGTTTCTCAAATCAATTTCTTAAAGCTGTAAAATGTATGAATATAACTATTTCAGTTACTTACAGGGCGTTCCCAAAGTGCATGCACCAGTAAGCCACCCTAAATTCTTCAGTTCAAAATATGACGAGTTATGCTAATTTAGCCCTATATGCAAAATGAATCTAGGACGTTAGGGGACGATAAAGTATTTGAAAAAATGTCAATAAATGTTTATATAACGGAAAAGCATTGAACAATTGCAATGAAATTTGTTATATGAAAATATATTTGTAAAAAGTTTTTCTTGACGCAATTAATGTTAATTATTACCGACTTATACGAATACCTTAAACTGGATACATCAATTAAAAAAATATTCATTTTTTTGTGTATTATACCATAGCCATTTTTTTTCTTGTAAAAACTAACACTTCTTTATTCTGTCTCTAAATGCCTGTCTCAACATTTTTATAACTCATACTGTTTAGTAGTAAAAAATTCTTTTATGTTCTTATATAAACCCCATTGCTCTTCTTATAAGCAGGGGCACATTTTCTAGTTCGGAGGATAATACTAAGAAACTCGGATGCATTCCTCTGTTTAAAGTGGTTACTGAGCCAATCAAATCCCAGTAAGACTTTCACTTAAAAGAAAAATATCTGAATTTCTGAGAAATAATTATGCCCGTTGAACTAGTAAATGTACCCCTACTTATAAGAAAGGAAATATGGTTTATGTATGATAGTGCTACTTCTCATTTTACAGTCAATGTTAGATTAGGTAGCCCTTTTACATGAACAGCATTTTTTTGACTAAATGGTACAAGTTATCAAAATTTTGGAAGATGCAAAATGTACTTAATGAAGTGTTAGCTTTTAACAAAAAAAATTTTTTTTAAATACAATCAGATAATATACATTTTTTGCCCGAGGTGTCCAGTTTAATACATCTGTGCAAGTCAGTAATTAACATGGGTTACATCAAGAAAAAAACTTTTACAAAATATATTTTCATATATCTAATTTCATTTTAACCGTTCAACGCTATTCCGTTTTATTACTGATTACTGAAATTTTTGAAAAACTTTAGGGCTCTCAAATGTCATTAAGATACATTTTTGAGTAAGTTAGCATAAATTTTTACATAAATGTGGTGTAGAAATTTTTTTTTTTTTTTTAAATTAATCTGTTAATATAACTGCACAATCTGAATGTCAAACTCACATACAGTGCAAACAATTTCATATAGAAGAAATATTTCAGGGGTAGTAAAATATTTCATATAGAGGAAATATTTCAAGGATAGTCAAATTTTATGATTTCTTCTTCAATCGCTTTGACAGTATAAACTTACCTCATATTCGAATTTTTTTTCCTTGTATTTTGATGGTAGGTAAAACCACCTACTACAATTCCATTCTGTGGTAATTTCTTTAACAAACCCATCCCAAGTATCAGTTTTTCTTCTGTCCATGAAAAATCAGTAATTGTCAGCAAATCTGATTTTAATTACGCGATTTTACGACACTATTGTAAGAATTTAATTATTTTAATGCAATATTGCAGGATAAAGAATGAAACACACACAACACAAATATTACAGAAGTTAATTTTTTTTTATTTGTTTTTCTGAAATATACTGACAAAGAAAAAAGATATTGTTAAACTGCCAAAATGTATAGATATCTTTTCTTACATCTTAAACACAATACGTTTAAAATTAATAATAAAATTTAATGAAGTTATTGCATGGCTTAGAAAATACAAAAAATTCAAAGCCAAAAAGCTACAGCAATATAAAATCGTGAGAAATTCAATCCACAAAGTAATTTTGCAGAATAGAAAATTTAGATATTTACATACAACCTTCCATTTCTCTTACCAAGTAGATAACAGAAACAAAAGAAAGCATATCACTTATTTTCCAACAGCTTCATGAATAAAAACATGTTCATTTTAACTGTTGTTAATATTACTTTATTTTACATAGGGACGAAATTTTATAAAATTTTACAGGGCATTTCTAAAATAGAATTCTCAACTTCTACTGTCTACTAAATAAACCAAAAAGTTCCTAGTAATATGTAGCTTAAAACGCACTTTTAGGAAGTTTATGCACCTACAAGGGTTAAAAATAAACCTGTTTTATTTATCTGTTATTAGCAAAATGTTGAAGATAAATTAAACAAAATTTATGGAACATACATAACTTTTTACGTCGAATGAGCTAGTTCATTTTTTGTTATTCAAATTACTGGCGTCCCGCTTAGGGGGATGAAAAGGGTTTTATATCAGTAAATTTTTTTATTCAACATTATTTTTACAATTTTTTCGACAAACTCATAATTATTTAACATATTTATGTATTTGTTTAAATCGATATTGGCGATATTTACAGTTTTCAAGTAATTAGAGTTTGAAACACAATTACCGAAAACGAAGCGACTTTTTTACGTAAAAACGTTAAAAACCATGAATTTATCGAAAATTGTAAAATAATTTAATGAAAAAAATTAAGGATCTAACACCCCATGATTTGAATAACGAAAAATGGTCTAGCTATTTATGTTCTGTAAACGTTATCTATTTATTTTCAACTGTTTTGTCAATATCAGAAAAAAAGTTTCATTTGTACCCATTTAAGATGTAAATTTCTAAGGATGCATTTTAATCCACATATTAATAGGAACCGTTCGGTTTATTTTTAATAAATTCTAAATGCAATAGAAGCTTGGAACTTTATTTTAGACAGACCCTGTAGATACAGGTAACAAATATTTATATATAGAAGTTGTTTAAAAAAAATTATTAAAACTTGTAGTTGCACATGATATGAAAGATGTAACATGCACGTTAATTTGTAGAAATGAGACTTACCCTTTAAATAGATAATAAGAAATATAAAATTTCTTCAGTTTTACACACAATATCTTTTAATCAAAGAAAATGTAACATCACACTCTTTTTAGTAAAAAAAAAAACACTAGTAATAAAACCACAACTATCCAGAAATAGGTTTCCCTCAGGATTATTTACTTACTGGTTTGGTAGCAAAAAAAACAACAAACAATATCTTTAAATAAAGAAATTGCTATCGTAGCTTGAAGACATCCATCCATGATCTGTTGCTGTTAATTTACTATGATTTTTAAAAGTTATGTCACAATATAGATAAATGGTCGCCAACAATCACAGAATTAATGTCATCTGAGGAACAGATCTACCTATACAGCCATAGTACCAAGAATAAGAATCAATATGTGGATAGGCACAAGTGTTCTGATAGGGGATCCACCTTCACAAAGCCTAACCCAACAACAGCAAGGGTAGGTTAAAATGCACATTAATTCTATGACTGGCACCAAGCAGTTACCTAGTTCAAGGCATAACACAAGAAACCATAGTGAACCAATGAAACTAATATAATTTGGAACTAAAACAACAAATGATACCTTAGCAGCAACATCTTTAAAAAAAAGAAATTGCCAAATACTGACATGAGAAATCGTAATGAATTGATGAAATTGCTACAATATGGAATTGAAACAACAAATAATACCTTAATAGCAATATCTTTAAAACAAAGAAATTGCCAAATACAAACACGAAAAATCATAGTGCATTAATGCAATTGCTAGAATATGGAACTGCAACAACAAATAATAGGTACCATAGCAACAACATCTTTAAAACAAAGAAATTGCCAAATACTCTACCAGGTACATTTTAAAATATTTTAATTTTGTAAAAAATGTCACTTAATTTTTTTTATTTAACTTACAATATACCTTGGAACTTCAAATAACTAAATGCTGACAGCTATAGTTAAATAAAAATATACTTAACTAAAACAGCTGCCAAATTTGCAGATTGTTATTTATAAGAATTTGAAATTATTAAAAAAACAGAATTTTCACAAAAAATTTAAATGTGTCACAGAAGATACTATATCAACCAAATACACAGTAGCTTAAAAATTTAAAACTGGCAAAAACTCACTTTTCACTTCACATTTATAGAATTTTTTTGTAAATCAATTGAAGTACATTAGTAAATGCAGATACCACCAATTCAATAAATTCATGGTAAAACAAATCTGCAAAAACTTTTTTTTTCATTAAATAGACTGAATTAAAAAATATTAATTCAGACAAACATTAATGAAAAATACAAACAATTTTAAGTCGCCCATATACAAACAAAAAACAAACGTTTATAACAATTGTTATAGACGTCAATCAAATAAATAAAAAAACAACAAATATGAAAAACAATTCTTAAAACTAATATTCAAAATTATTGCCTACTAATGTCGTAGAATCGCACATACATTCAAAATAAAAAAAATAAATACAAAACCTTAAATAATTCAGTTATTAATAACTATTAGTAAACGTGGAAAAATATGAATTATTTAAAATTTTGCTAAAAATGTTTCCCTGGAAGCTATAACTAATTTAAAAATAAATAGTACAAAATGCAATGAAAGAGTAAAGTGATATACTAAGTGAACAAATTTAAATAAATAACAAAAAAACACATTGCAGGGCATAAATTGCGATGTTAGTAGCCAATATTATTATATTATTTATTTATGTTATTATTTCTAATTCTTATCTGAGATTTTCATTATGTCGAGTGTTTTCCACTTCTAACAAAAACTATTTAAAAATATAGAAAATAGACCTGATATTTCTCCCTAAAAACAGTTCCAAGTGTTTATTTGAATTAATCTATTTACAGAAATTTATTTTAAAAAATCAGCTTCAAAAGCTTTAAAAAAATACATTTAAGCAGTTTTAAAAGTATTAAAACAGCATCGGAAAAATCTTTCTATATTCAAAGCTATACTCGCGACAAGAATTCAGACGACTTACGTCATACGAACAAATGAATAATTCATTATATTTTCATCAAAATATTTAAGAAACTGCAACTGATAATAATAAAACTATATACTACACTAAAAGTTTGCATTATATTTTGCACTAAATTGCAAAAAAATATTATTTTTAACGCGACCAAATATCGAAAATTACGTTGACAATATAAACAAATGTGTAACGTCAGCCGTGACGTAAGACGTCTGAATTCTTGACGCGAGTATATCAAACATGCGTATGTAGCCAATGTAGGTATGAATTTGAACAGTATCTCCAACTTATCACTTAATGAAAACCTATAAAAAAAATAATTATCGATCTACTTTTCTCAAACCGTTTACAGTAATACAAAAAAAAACCTTTTAAAACTCATTATATGAAAGCCGCAATTTACTTTTAACTGTCGAAAAATGTGCCCATGCAATGTGTTCAAACCTAGTTATAGCGACCGCAAGAAACAGAATGTAACCAAAACAAAACCACCTACCTTGTCCTTCTCCAGCTCCGTCCGTACTCGTTCCGGCCTGCGGCTCTTCCTCACCAGTGCCACCTTCCATCATAGAATAATCTTCCGTGTCGTCAACATTCGTATCATCCAAATTATCATCACCGAAATTTTCATCGCCAGTTTCATCTATTAAAGACTGTGTTTGGTCGTAAGGTTCCATTTTAAACTGTACAGGTTCACTAACGCCCCCAGCGGGTACAGAGGCAACCGGCTCTGATTTCGTTACAGTGGGAGGTAATGATTGAGAATCTGATGACGAAACACTAAGGCGGGGACGTTTAACAGAAGGTGATTGTGTGACTGGGGCTGGTTGTTGCTTTTTTGGTCGAGGTTTGTACTCCTCGATTTGGTGGACAGGCTTCTCCTGGGGGGTTTCGATGGGGTCAGTGTCAGCCGAGCCCTTAAATTGAAAAATAAATATAGAGCTTTGACCCAAACCCTTTTAGATTTCAATTATTGCATATTATCAATTGCATCAGGACAATTTACCCAGATTTGTTGATTTTTTTATAAATGAAAAATGATACATTTAATTTTTGTTATTACTATTGGGATCAGAATTACGTCCTCTATTAAAAAAACTTCATATTTTCCGAAGAAAATCAGTAATAGATTCATCATATCCCATGTAATTACAACAGTTGGAAAGGAGTATCATGAAGCACAATTTATTAAAATTTATTTAATAAAATTTTATATAAATTAGAGAATTTAACAATGTTTTAAAAAATACAATATTAAAGCAGTGTCGAAACTGTCAAAACTGTCAAATCCGTAAGATTTGTTCATGTGATACGAATGAAATTGTTAAGTTTTTAGGTTTCAGTTTTTGAATTAAATTATTAATGGCAGGAAAGTCTCAACTTTCAGCAAATTTCACTAAACAGAAATATTATCCCTATTTTCATCACTATGTGGGGTTATTAAGTTTGTCTTGAGCTTCACATAATCTATCATAAGAATCAATGATAGGTTTATTATAAAAATGATAGAAAATGTTGCAGTTGGCAGAATTCCCTAAAAGTCGCGACTTTTCTCGCCATTAAATATTTCGCAAACTTTCGCGAATTTCGCGTCAATGAGCAGAAGACTATACAGGGTGTTTGTAAAGTATGATACAAACTTTGGGTAGTGATAGTACATAAAAAATATATGACAAACTCTAATAAACATAACCTCTTCAATGCAGCATTTTCCAGTTATAGACTTTAAAAGGTGAAACTACAAAAGTAGTTTTTATGATGTCTTCTTTGGAAAAAAAAAACAATGAAATTTTCAGGAACTAGTCAGCTTTAGGAAGCCAATAAATAATGTGGATAATATGATGAAATTGAGAGAGGGGAATGGTCTTTTTTAACACCCTGTATACTATCTTCTGCTAAAAAAAATTGTTTCTAAAAAGATTCAGCAAATTTTACAAGAATTTTAGAAAAGCTATTGAATTCAGAGATTTTGATTTTCTTGTGTTTTTTATTGAAATTAAACGTCAACAGATAAAAAAAATTTCAAATTCAATAGTCTTTCTAGGTAATTATTTACAACAGCGTAAACCTCTCCAATCTTAATTAAAAAATTCCTACCCCCCCTAATTTTGAGGATGCTGAACATGATTCTAAAATTAGTATTTTTCGGTCGAGCCTAGTTTTCGAAAAAGAAAAAAAAATTTCAAAATTTTAACCTCAATACGTTACATTAGGTTGAAGTTGCAATATAAAGTTTATTTATTTTGACAACAATGTGACCTCATGAAATAACGATGGCAGAGCCGTTGTATTGCAACTTCAACCTAATGTAATGTATCCATAGAGATTACAAATTTCAATTTTTTTTTTCCGTAAACGACTACTAAAGATAACTAATTTTAGATTTGTATTCAGCACCCTCGAAAATAGGGGGGTATAAATTTTTTAATTAAGATTGGAGAGGTTTCCGCCGTTGTAAATAATTACCCATTTCTAGAATTCTTGTGAAATTTGCTGTATCTTTGTAAAAGAAATTTTTTTAGCAGAAAATAGAAGACAGGATGTTAAAAAACATCTGCTCTCTCAATTTTATTAATATCCACATTATTTACTCATTGTTTCCTTTTTTCAAAAAAGAGAAAAAATAAAAAAAAATACTTGCACCTTTTAACAACTTTTAGTTACATTTTTGTATGTATACTACCCCAAATTTGTAACATACTAAAATGATAGGTATTATGTTAATATTTGTGTGATTTAGTTAAGTTGAAACATATTTAAAATTTGCAGTTCCAAATCTTTTAAAAATTGTGACAATCTCTGTAAAGGTACAAATAATTTAAATTATTTGAAAGATATCAATCTTTAAAATAAATCAAACCCATCTCAACCTAATATTAATTTAATGATTTACAAAACAGGCCAAACGATACGCCGCGTCGCAAGCTGCGGATTGGAGGACATAAAATATACAAAAGCTTTGCTATGGAGAGGGAACATCGCGTCATGTACACCGCGCGTCCGATAGAAAAAGAGAGAAAATAAAATATGTAGCAGGCGGAGAAAAAATGCTGAAAAAAAAATTAATACTTACATTGCCGTCACCGGTGAGTCCTTTAATTTGCAAGGCCTCTGCAGTCTTAATAAAGGTAGTTAAATTCTCTTGACTAACTTGTACTTCTCCTTGGTACATAAATTGTAATAAATCACTTAAAGCTACGTAACTAACATCCTTCATGAAAACGATTGGATGCTGACACGGGTTTGACTTAAAAAGTTCTTTGAAATAAGGACTACACACTGACAAAACCATTTTGTGAGCTTTTAGGCACTTGCCTTCGACGGCTAGCGTAACGTCCACCAAATCTTCATTTTCCAACAACGAGTTCATCCCCGAACTCATATTCTTGTGGAAATTGTCCCAACATAACGAAAACTGTTCCGACGCCATCGTCGGTGCTGTAAAAAATTAAATTATTCAAGGCTGGCTATTATGGAAGATGCCGACTTGGAACTGACGCCATAATGGCGGCAGTCGTCACAACTTAATTTACAAAATATTATCATAACACAAACGGTACGCATTACTCACCTTCTTTAAAACGTTCCCCTCGATAAATAGTTTGTTTTGCACACACTCTGCGAAAAAATAACTTCAAAACTTAATGGGAAACACAATCACTTTTTCTTCAATAAAGGGACGCCATCCACCTACTTACAAGTACGACGCAAAATGAAGCAAAAATGGCGAAGGCGCTGGAGGGGACTGCATACCAACATAAAATAATACGGCCATTTTTTAAATTATGATAAGTACCTAATCCAGGCAAATAATAATTCATGAAAATAAATTTGCATGTACTATAAATTCGAACAAAAATACATTTTTTAAATTATTTCATACACACAATATGTTTCATGTAAAATATTTTAAATTAATTTTGGGCTATAGGTTGGTATGCTGATTTATTGATCGCGTAACCATTGACGCATGCGCAGGTTGTAATAAACAAAAATGGCATCCAGAAAACGAGATGCAATTTTCCCGCTAAATAAACGAAATTCTTTTCAGTTCTTTATAACCAAAAATCGAAGGAAATGGACAGGTTGGATCGATTTATAAAACTCGGTAAGGCAGGGGAAGGTACCTACGGTGTGGTTTATAAAGCAAAGAACAAATTAACTGGCAAAAATGTAGCTCTCAAGAGAATTAAATTGGAAAAGTGAGTATTTTATTTTAAATAAATACATTTCTGTCTTTGTAACTTATTACGACTTTAACTCTTCATGATAATCATTCATACATGCCTGTGTCTTCAATTTTTCTAATATGCTGGGTCAATTTGATGAAGAAACTGGGTTGCCTAACATACTAATTTAGTGGAGTTGTGAGCTGAATTTTGTTGGTGCATACGTTAATTTATCCGTAGCACCACATGATTCAGCTTATAACTCCTCTCGCACTCATCACTAACTAATGGCGTAAGTAAGCGTTTTACTAATTTGAACTCATTTCCTATAACGAATTCCATCAGCGTACAAGCAGTTTACAAGTGCAGTGAATGTTCTTGTGACTAATACATATATGCCTAAGACATAAGATCAAAAAATATTATCATTTACTATAACTGTATGCATATGGATGTGTTTCACATAAATTTTATTTGCTTCTCTAGATTTTACAACAAAGGTGACTCGGAAGGTGTGCCAGCTACAGCCATCAGAGAAATTGCTCTCTTAAAAGGCCTCAGACATTCATCGATTGTTGAACTTCTCGACGTTATGCAATCTACTGATAAATTATACTTAGTTTTTGAATACTTGGATTTGGATTTGAAAAGATATCTCGACAATTCAAAGCATCAGATGGATAAAGAACTTCTTAGAGTATGACCCCCTCTATTTTGTAATGAAAAAAGTTATGTGACTTATTTTTAGAGTTACATGAAACAACTTACAGAAGCCTTGGCATATATGCATTCACATAGAATTCTGCATCGGGACTTAAAACCTCAAAACTTACTTGTAGATAAAGAAGGTCATATTAAATTGGCTGATTTTGGCCTGTCGAGATCTTTTTCGCTTCCTACAAGGACATATACTCATGAGGTGGTAACAATGTGGTATAGAGCACCAGAATTGCTATTGGGAAGTAAATTGTACTGTACTGGGATCGATATTTGGAGTTTGGGATGCATTATGGTAGAAATGGTAAGACAAATTCAATTAAAAATCTTATAAGACTAAGTGTTTATTAAAAATGTACAAAGTGTAATAAAAATATTCAACCATACTTCATAAATATAATTTTATGTGAAAAAAATAAGAAAAAGGCAATATAAATGTGTGTTCACAAACATGATACAGAGTGTAGCAATTAGAAGTTTTAATTTTTGATAATTGGCAAACGTGTGTGCATGACATATTTTTTTTTACGAAGAATTGATATGGGGAGGAGTTGGTAATTTTCAGTTTCAATTTTCTTCGCTCTTCTGGTAAACCACTTACCTATATAAAAATATATTCTTTATACATTTTACCAGGTTATACTACTTAAATAAGTGATGATAAAAGATATTGTCACGGATTTCCCAATCCGACTTTTTCTTTTACCAGAAAAACAATCCGTTAATTAATCACTTATCTTTGTTAACTACTCGGTACACTACTAAATACTAATTACAACTCGACTAAACACTATTTAATTAATCGCTCTGAATCTCCAGGAAATTTCCAACTAAACACTCCAATTCAAGACTGTAATTCAATTTTAACTGGCTCGCCCGTTTATTTTTCTTTTATAAGCCAAACGAATATTCCAGGTATTTTCTAGCATCTCTAGATCCATTTTCTCGAACGCTTCTCGTCGATTCCCCATATTTCCAGTCACGCCTTGATACCCGGCATTATTTGGGGCGATTGGGGCATTCTAGCGTTTCGCGATACCACAGTCGTCAAATTGGGTGCGAGTGAGGCAAATTCCGTGACACTATTATGTCAACATGTACAAGGCAAAACGACATAAGTGTTGTTGAGAAAAATTTTGATGAATTGAAGAAAACCATCATTATTAGTAGAATATTTTTTATGGTGGTTTAATAATGTTCATATTAATGAAACATTTATAAATAGGCATTTTATGCGCAGAATATAACTTAAATGCATTTATATTTTACTTTTTATCGCATATTACAGCCATTTATTTTTTTGTGGTGATTAGGTCTAAGTTGTTGAGTTTCTCGTAACACACAGAATATAACCTTGTCTCTTAACTCCGCTTATGCATAACCAGTCTATCATAACAATGCCAGCTGTGTCACTTAAGTCAACACATAGATACTATTTTGTGAATGCAGAATATGTTTTTTATCGAAAAGTTTATCAAATATTTAGATATCTTCTGAGGGATAATAAATAATATTGCAAATTATTTAATAGTAAATTTTCAATAATATGTTTTAGTGCTTCTGTGAGAGGATTTTCATGATTTTTTTTAATTTCTTACTTTTCAACCTTCTAAAACCCATTTCGTACAACATAAATTCTAAATTTAAATTGTTGATACAGAATTTGTAATCAGAAAAAAATATATTCACAAATTCAACAATACACAGGGTGTAACAGGAAAAAATATATCATTACTTCTTGTACCCCTCAACTTCTGCATACCACTGTGCTTCTATTAACTTATTGAAGGGGTTCAGTTATAGCTCTACAACTTTTATTCGAACTAATTTTCTATCTCTAGTAATAACGATAGTAATAACGATGATAAAGGGTGGCCTAAATATAATATAATACAAAAGTATAATAAATTTACAAATAAGTATGGGTTAACTATACTCGCGACAATAATTCAGACGACTACGGCATACGAACAAATGAATAATTCATTATATTTTCATCAAAATATTTAAGAAACTCCAACTCATAGTAATAAAACTATGTACTACACTAAAAGTTTGCATTATATATTGCACTAAATTGAAAAAAACTATTGTTGTTAACGCGACCAAATATCGAAAATTACATTAACAATAAAAACAAATATGTAACGTCAGCCGTCACGTAAAACATCTGAATTCTTGACGCGAGTTTATCCCTAAGTACAAAAATTTTAACCATGTGTTCCGAGGCCTAAAATACAATAAAAAAAATTATTTCGAAATTCTAGCTCCATATTTAAAAAATGAGGCAAAACCCTTGTTTTACTATCCAAGAATTGATGGCTTTAGCGATGGGATCATTCGAGTGAAAAATAACTGATTATTCAAATCACTCGGTTATCACTTATATGAGTAACGAATTATTTGATTTTTTTTTACTGTTCACTATGTAGGCTTGCGACCTTTTCATATGTGCAAGTAAGAACAATCTTATCTTTTTAAATTCTCAAGTAAGCACATTACTTGCCTTATCGAATAGCATGGGTTGTATACACCAATTTACTTCGTATTTCAAATTTTTTTTTTACATATTTTGATTTTGTCTCTGTTCCTATAATTATAATTTAATTTGAACTAGTAACGACATTTCTAATAAAGGTGAGGATGAAAGGACAGAGGCTGCAGTAAGGACAGGTGGCAACCCTACTGTTCACTTAAAATGTATGTGTTCAAGCTCAAGATTTGTATAATAATAGATACGCATTACAAGAACGACTAACCAACAACTAAAAATTGAATAACACTAGAATTGAATAATTATAGAAATGATCATCATTCATATTTGTAATTCGTAATTTGCAATAGTCGTAGCGTACAATTTTATGTTGACGGAATGCAGGAGTAAAATAATTTTTGAAAAATTAAAAAAAATAAATTAACAATTTTTTTGTATGGTATACTGAACTGCATTGTGTTATGCAACATATATTGGTATATATCTAAGATTTATAGATATACATATACAAAGAGTATATATTTAAATTTATATATAGGCAAACGACAAGAATCGTAATATGTCAGCTGCTGAGAATTCAAGTGACCATCACTTGAGTTATCAATCGGTTTTTAAAGTCACTTAAATATTCAGTTATTTAAGTAACTCGGTTTTTTCCAACACTAGATGGCTTAGATCTGTCAACTGCTATGTGGTCGTTTGTTACAGCTGCGGCAGTTTTGTCTGATGACCTAGAAAAACAAACTGATGAAATATACAGGGTGTCCGGAATATATGAGTGCTTAAATTTGCCATATGATAATTTGCACTAAGCAAAACATATTCGACTTAACAATTTTTTTTCTTTGACCAATGGTAACAGAATTATAACGACAAACAGGTTTTGAATATGTGACGTCGTTCACATATTGTGTTAGGGTTGCTAAATGCCCATTTATACATAATAGTTACAAATAGATACACCTAAGCATAGGTACTTACTGTGAATGGTTTTCTTAGAGCTCTTTTCACAACACAGAATAATAGTTACAAGTGTTTAAAATGACTTCTGTTCCTTGCAAGAAATGTTTTCCTTACAAACACCTCGTTACGGACAAACATCAAAGAAAAACTAGAGAAAAATGAAAACACTAACTATATGCACTACTGTGACTAATATTACTTTTACGTTATCAACAGCAGCCTGACACATTGCAGCGTTGTCGAACACTACAATTTTAACGAGTTTCTCAGAAACTTCAATTATTTACTTCATTAATACTGATCCAAAAAACAAATTATGGACAAATTACGTTACAAGAGCTTTTACTTAGCGTTAGTTATACTTTGATTTGTAATTTCGTAACATAGTTTTGCATATTACTTTTATGTTATCAACAGCAGGCATTGCAACGTCGAACGCTACAATTTTAATGATTTTCTCAGAAACTTCAATTATTTACCTCATTAATACTGATCCAAAAAACAAATTATGGACAAATTACGTTACAGGAGCTTTTACTTAACGTTAGTTATACTTTGATTTGTAATTTCGTAACATAGTTTTGCATATTACTTTTATGTTATCAACAGCAGGCTGACACATTGCAACTTCGAACGCTACAATTTTAATGATTTTTTTAGAAACTTCAATTATTTACTTCATTAATACTGATCCAAAAAACAAATTATGGACAAATTACGTTACAGGAGCTTTTACTTAATGTTAGTTATACTTTGTTTTGTAATTTTGTAAAATAGTTTTGCATATTATTGCAGTTGTATTTTTATTTTTGAAATGTATTTTTAGACAAACTATTCGTTTTAGACATTCTTTCATAAGAGTTTTTCATTGGTTTTGGTCAGATATATAAACCCTTAACATATAAATATATTTTTATTAATTTTGAACACTATATAAGAATTATTTTTATATAATTTAGCATATGTACCCTTTATTAAAATTGAGGTATCTTGTATTTAAAATATTTAAAATTACATAATTTCAGTTGACTAGAAGAGCAATATTTCCTGGCGATTCGGAAATAGATCAACTGTATAAGATTTTTAAAATTTTGGGAACTCCCACGGAAGAAACTTGGGAAGGAGTTTCACAATTTCCGGATTACAAACCGTCATTTCCAACTTGGCAACCCATTAATTTCAAAGATGTGATAAATTTTCATAATCAAGAAGAAGAGGACTTTTTATTGGTAAGTATGACTAGATGGCAAATTCTCCAAATTTGTCTTAAAAATACAGTAATTGTGAAAGTTTTATGGTCAATTTTGTATAGTTTTGTCAAGGGATGTTTGTTTCAGAATATGTTGACTTACGACCCGTCAAAACGGAAAACCGCAAAAGAATTACTGAAGTCTAATTACTTAAAAACTGCGAAATTGACAGCTCCTGAGATGGAAGCATTTCCTGTAGATGAAACTGAAGAATCAGACTAACAATAAAAAATTGTAATATTTTTTAAATTTTATACTTACGGAAATTTTTGTTATTTAATTTCCTCCGCTTGTAATAAAATATTTTTAAGAAAGATTTTTAATTTTTTTTACCTTACAAATACGAAAAAATGATGAAAATAAAAAGAAATACATAACATATATTACATAAAGGAAAATAATGCGGGGTGAGTCAGAAGTACGTGTAAAAATGAACTGAAGATTGGTTTTGAAAAGCTTTTTTTTTTCTAATAAAATTATTGTATCATGCATCCTTACAAAAAAATGCAATCATAAGTGTCTTTAATCTTTTTTAAAAACAACTTGGCCACTGACATTAAAACTAATCAATTTAAAAAAAAAAAAGTATTTTTTGTTATCTTACAAATATGAAAATTGATGAAAAGAAATATATTACATAAAGATAAAATATACAAGATGAGTCAGAAGTAGGTATAAAAAAATTAATTGAAGATTTGTCTTGTCAAAACAAACTTTTTATTAAAATAAAATTATTGTTCTATTATTCTTCTTTACAAAAATATGGAGTGCTGAAATTTAAGAAAATGAAATCTTCACTGCCATGAATCTCTTTTAAAAAAACTTTTGGTCACCGACATTAAAACTAGTCAATTTTTTTAATTTTTTATTGCCTTAAAATTAAAATATATTACATAAAGGAAAAATATACAAGAAGAGTAAGAAGTAGATGTAAAAAGTTTAACTGAAGATTTATCTCGTCAAAACAAAGTTTTGATTCAAATAAAATTGTTAATCTACCATGCCTCTTTATAAAGATACAGGGTGTTAAAATTTAGGAGAATGGAAGCTGTATCTTACTACAAAAAAGTATTCTTACATAACTTCAGTAAATAGCTCCTTTTTGGAGTAAATCAACTTTTTACGTTAAAAGTAGTGATCGGAGTAAGCCATAGTTATATTATGTAAATCCTTCAATGGATTTTTTTTTTGTCAAAACAAATTTATCAATCAAATAAATCTCAATTCTGAAATGATCTTAAAATTAACAAAAAATACAAAAAAATAAACACAAGTATTATTAAAGAACTATAGCAAATCTTCAGTCGCAATACAGGTTTCACATCGTCCTATTAGCAATGTATACACATGGCACTAAGTTACCACGAATTTCATTCGTGCCATTGTAATTCGTCTTGCAACTGTTCTCTGGTATTACTACGCTGTAAATCTGTTGCTCTAAAAATCCCTATAAAAAGAAATCTAGTGGATTTAAGTCGGGACTTCTTGGAGGCCACCTCACAGAACCAAACCGACCAACCCATCAATCATGAAAATTATTATTCAGCCACTCTTGTCACAAAGGACAATGTTAAAAATAGCCGATTTTTGGCTTATCTGTGGGAACGCATAAAACATAAAAAAATCAATTGATTATTGTTAAGTAACATTAGAAATGGCCCAGAAATACGTCAGATAGCTGGGGAAATGTCGCTACTACCCCTAAACCTATATAAACTACCCTTAAATAGCTTTAAATGGATAATCATTAATTATTGTTATAAAATTCGTGTAAAATGAAAAAAATGCTTCAAAATGATTTGAACAGACAGTATGTCAATATAAAAAGTAATAAATAACTGTAAAAATGTCCATTCCACCCCTAAAAATTAAAAAAACGACTTTCAAAAGCTAATGGTGAGCTTACTTCGACATCAAAAATAGATAATTCTTAAATGTTCAAGGGAACGCCTATTACTAGAAAAAAAATTATAGATTACTGTCAAAAAATGCAAAAACTGATACTAGAGTACACAAGAAAGTGGGGAAATATTAATTGCACCCCTAAATCTATATAAACTGCCTTTAAATACCTTAAAATAGATAAACATTATTTATTGTTGTAAAATTCGTTTAGAATGAAAAAAATGCTTAAATCACTTTTAAGGTTCATTTATACTATTGCAACCTGAAAAATGGGCGCAAGGATAAATTGCCATTTTTTCAGTATTCGCTCGCAAAGTGAGAACAATTGGCGCTATTTCGCCATTGAATGGGCACTTTTACAGTCATTTATCACTTTTTATATTGACATACTGTCTGTTCAAATCATTTTCAAGCATTTTTTTCATTTTACACGAATTTTATAATAATAATTAATGATTATCCATTTAAAGCTATTTAAGGGTAGTTTATATAGGTTTAGGGGTAGTAGCGACATTTCCCCAGCTATGTGACGTATTTCTAATGTTAATTAACAATAATCAATTGATTTTTTTATGATTTATGCGTTCCCCCGGATAAGCCAAAAATCGGCTATTTTTAACATTGTCCTTTGCCATTGTGAGGATCGCATCGTCTTGTTAGAAGGACATTTGTTGTCTAATTACAACAAAAATTTATTTAAATAAAAACTTTGTTTTGGTGAGAATAATCTTCAGTTAAATTTTTTACATCTACTTCTGACTTTCAAAGTGTATCGCTTTCTAAACTGTACTTTATTTCTTGCAAACGATTTTTGACGGCTGCCGTCAATTTTTTGTATATTTCTAAAGTCTGGATTGCAGTTCGACCAAATTCGTCTATATCCTGCAATTCACTTGGTGTTGCGCTATTTACATATTCCTGTAGATCAGTAACAAGGTTCCGAAGGACGTAATAGCGACCGGCCAAAGATAAGTTGTCATAATTTTCTAAGGTGAGTAGCTTTTCTTTTTCTTCTCTTGTTAACACTCGAGGAAAATTGGAAGATTCTGGAATGATGCCATAAAGAATACATCTGTCTATGTCTACACAATCCAACAGAGTGTCTTCTTCAACATGGACAAGTTCTGATTTGAATCCGTCTCTCGGTTGCAAAATCTGAAAAATATACATATATTTTAACATAAATACATGATGCAATGATAATAACAATAAAAAGTACATTTACAACAACTTAAGCTTAAAGCCTCTAAGATACACACATTAAATATACTACACCATGAAAAAAATATAAGGTACAAAAGTAGTATGACCTTTTAAAAGACTACTACTCCCCTTCATCCAATACAGGGTGTCCCGAAATACAGAGCACGAGTAGATCCCTGACTACAAAATAATGTGATGTTGCCAAACATACCTTAGTCAAAAGCTGATGGTTAAACAGAGGGTGTCAAAATTTTATTTTCGATATTTGTAAATAACTAAAAAATCCAAATATTTTCATACACTTTGGAGGTCGGGGATTTTTAGGGGTGAGAAATTTAAATTTGATTCTAATTTTGATGTCACTCGTAGAGGGTACCACTTATGGCACATCATGCTTCTTTTAAATGACAGAAGTTTCTTGTGGCTCAGTGTATTCATCTGACTAATGAAACATTCAATTCTCCGATGTTTTTTTATCTCAAAAAGGTATACTTTGTTGTAGTCGTTAGGAGTAACCATTTTTGAAATAATCCCATTTGATCTATTCAGTGCACCGAGTAGAAACTGTTTAGGCTTCAGGTAGTTTTTTCCGCTGAAAATACAGCAATAAAAGGTTATTCAGAATAGTAAATTATGACGACATGCAAAATTACAAGAAGATCGGCAAGGTTTCATGAAACCATTGTTGAAAATTCGGTTTCATAAAAAATGTATGTATGTATATGGAAAATAAAATTTTAACCTTGTCACTCTGTACTTTTTAATCATCAACTTTTGACTAAGGTACAATATGAAAATTTAATTAATATCAGTATAAAATTGTTGGAATGAAGCAAGCAAATTTCTGATTAAAATTGAAATTAATTTTTAATTGCTATAAAGAAAATACCTTTTCGTAGCATACACTCTAAAAGACACCACTGGTATACTGTAAATTGTGCATCTTATTCTCAGAGGCCTAACTTATTAAACGATAAATCTGTAGCAATCATGTTTTGTTTACCTGACGTTCGATATTATGGTATTCGAAAACCTCCTTGTATTTTTCATCACATTCTGCTACTAATTCAGGAGACACTGCCCTCCGTACTGGTCTTCTTGCCAGTACATTAAGTTGCTCGTATTCCTTCTCTAGTATATTTGACAGCCCAGTATCTTCTACAACACATTTAAGTTTTTTCTCTAGATCGGGTTCTGTTTCGGGCTCAACGATAAATTGGTTATTTTGAAAATCGTCAATCTCTTCTTCAGTTTCTTCCACTACTTCCATTTTCTGGGGTGGCGCCTGGAACGGAGCTTCCCCCAATGAAATATCTTCTATTTGTAATGTCCCATTTTCTAATTTTTGCAAAAGTTCATTGTAATCCCAATTTAAATTGTAGTTGATACTTTTTACTTCGTTTTGTATTCTTGCTTTCTGTTGGGGAATTTTTACCTGCTGAAGATTGAGTAACTTTGTCGAACTCTGCAAATATTTCAAACATATGGGTGTTTGCTTTTCGAATGCATTGCCAGTGCGTGAGTTAATATCTGTCTCTTCGAAAAATAAATTTGTACCCATGGACTGCTCATATGTACCTTAAATTCAAATAGGAAAATGTTAAAAAAAATTTGATAACAAATCAATATTACTACCTTTAAAAAGAGTATCGTTCACTTGAACCAGAGGATTCTTTTTATGTAAGTTTGCAATTCGAAAAAACACTTCATTTTGAAACACATCACTGGATAATTTTCCATTAAAGTCTAGATAAATATATTTATTTAAATTACTATTATCTTCATCATCCTTTTCCATACTTAATTTTTAATCATTAGTTATTATTAATATTAACTTTAATATTTATAATTGTTCTGTGATAAATGATAATTATAGTAGATAGTATGTGTTTCCGCGATTCAAACATGAAGATATAAATGAAAATCAAAAAATATAAATATAAAGTACATAACCTCAAACATCACATCATGATCAAGAAAACATGGTCATGAATTTTTAAGATAGAGGATTAGAGGGCAATGCGATCAGATCAGAGCTGCTTTCCAGTAAAAATACGTAATACTCCTGGTTCATAACGCTGTTTTCTGTTTGTGTACTATTTGAACTGAAACCCATCCCATAACCAGATTTATGTTTGTCAATACCCAATACGTACTTTTTATTTACATTACTTGATTATTGAGCATATTATAAAAATAGATTATATTTTTAATATCAAAGTAGTGTCAACTTTACGTGTGAATAAAATGTTTTAATTTCAACCACTACAATTTCAATACGACTCAATTAAGATAGATGGTCTAGCGTCAAGCACCACAAAATAGTGATGTGTCGTTCACGAACGATTCGTTCATAATGACCAAATCATTCCAAAGACCCGTGATCGATTCAATCTTGGTCTGCGACCCTATCGTTCATATGATCCGTCCGCAGTTCCGGTCTCCGATTGTTTCTGTAGTGTGATTGTGATCGTGATCTACAGATAAATGAGTTACAACTTAGGTACAGAGACAATATGCAGTTATTTGCGGAACATAACATAAAATATTTAAATCATAAACATTAATAAAATATAAAATAAATAATAAACAAATAATAAAATATAAAAAATGATTCCAATTTGACTGATACCAAAACAACGCGCACGTGGTATTCAATTCGTTCATTTGAACGAATCATCGTGAACGGGTCATTTCAGTGATTGACCTGATACGACCCGGTTCTCGAGAAAGAACCGGGTCTTCCCATCACTACCACAAAATTTGTTGGAGTTTCAGGGGTCAGATCAGGCGGGAAGAAAAATAGATAGCAGAAGATGGTAAAAGCATGATAAGATGGAATTCTATTTTGTAACGGAATAAGCAAAATATCATATTTACCGAATACATAAAACAATTATATAATTGTAAGAGACTTTCGGAAACTGCAACTGCGACTTGATTTACATCATATGTTGTGATCTCATTAACCCTGCCAACGAAAAGGGTGTGGAAGATAAGTAAATCAGCAATCACTACAGTTCAGGAGACTGCTGCTGATTTTATCATGCTGTGTATGTGCTATGCTATGATGATGTTCAAATAAAAAATTTAAAAATGTGAACATAAGTGAACTAATTCAAGCGTTCGATAATGTCGAACAAGTAATTCCTATTTGGAACTGATCTACAATCAGCTAATCCGCAAATCTCGGACTATCCTTTCCGAAAAGCCCAAATGTATGCTAACATGATAACAAATACAAATATATTTTACTTTTGCTTTGCAATTTACGTCACAAAAGAGAATTCTTATTCTAACCGTGCTTTCATTAGAATCAGATTGCCCGAATCGAAAGCAATTCAAAAGTATGTAAGTCTTCTGTCGTTGTTCTCTGGTACTGTGGTGAGAGCAGAGTGTACTAGCGCGCGAGTTTTAAATTTGTATAGCACACACAGAAACTTCAATTCGGGTATATAAATGTAGGTATTTTAATTTTCGTTTTTTTTTTTTTTTTCAGTGAAACTGGCACTTATTGGTTTTATTTGATACTGTTTAGGAGGAGTCAAATATAAACCACATTTTGACACCAATTAATCAATGCAAGAGCATTTTAGGAGATGCTGGCAGAAACTTAAAATTTTTGAGACATGCTTATAGTGGTATATATAGACAACTTATACCACGGTTGACGTTACACTTGTTTCTATTGTCAACATAATTTTCGATAGTTTGTCGCGTTAAAAACAATGATTTTTTAGTGTAATATATACCTAATGCATATATTTAGTGTAGTATACAGTTTTATTATTCTCAGTTGCAGTTTCTTAAATATTTAGGCAAAAATATAATTAATTATTCAATTTTCATTTATTTGTATGACGTAAAAGTCGTCTGAATTCTGTTATATAAGAATTTATTGTACTGTTTGAGAAACACTATACAGGGTGTTAGAAAGAATGGGTCAACACTAAACTGGAGATACTAGATACCAAAATATTATATTTGAGCGCATCTTGCCTTATACGAATGTCGGTGGTTTAAGAAATACAGGTTTAAATTTTATTGTGTAATTTTTCAATAATTGCACGAATAATAAATCATGTGCATGCAAAATATGCTAATTTTTATCGACATGAAAATTTGACACAAGCCTACTTAAAAAAGAAATCGCAATATCAGCACCTGAAAGAAAATCACGACAAAATACATTGAAACTTTTAGATGCAAATAACTCAAAAACCGATAAAGTTAGGCGATCTAAAGAAGAGTACATTTTTATGTACAATTAAATGTTCTTTTAGGTTCTTAACTTTTAAAGCATAACTCAACAGATAAAAAAAATATGTTTTAATTTACATAAATAATACGGTGAAACTAGCGCCCTCTAGGAGCAATGAAAAATAAGCTTCAAATTTGTAATTCTCACATCAAAAAAACCAACACTATCAATTTGCAGTCATGCTATCAAAACTGTCTTAATTATTGAGAGACTTCAGAATAAAATTTAAACCCAGAGCTCAAACATATTAATTTGGTGTCTAGTATTTCCAGTTGAATGTTGACCCATTCTTTCTGACTTACCCTGTATATTTTGAAATAGAAATACTTCAAAATAACTAATTCCCTGAAAATAAAATGTAAACCTTGTTATTTTTATTATAGTTAATATTTCTTAATATCGTTTTTGGAAAACTTTATGCAATATTGTTTAATTTAACAAATAAAGAAACAAATTTTTGAAAAATTATATTTAATAAATAAAAAAATAATCAATAAAAATATGCTTAAAAAATAAGGCACTATAAATATTTTAAAATTTTAATCCTCTGTAGAAATAGTTTCCGGTACTGTGTGCACGATGACTTTTCTCCTGGCATCATAAACAAAGTTATTCGATTCAAATATCTTGCTGTGGTAAAACGGCTTGAGATCGTGAATATCGATTTGTTTGGCCTGAAAAATGTTATTTAACACATAAAACTATAAACATAAAAAAAAATTACCTTATCGAGAAGGTCCTTCTCGTCAATCTCTATAGTAAGAGCCTCCATCTCTGATGTACCTCTCTGGAACGACAACTGATCTTGAGCTAACTGCCTCAAGATATAGAACAAGAGTTCACTGTGGTCCTTTTTGAATAGGAGATATTGCCGGAACACCTGCTTCATCGTTTTCATGACGCTATATTTCTGGGTCTCCACGAAGCTTTCCAGCATCATTCTGATAGCCATGTTCAAGTCGTCCTCTTGAACGTACTCCCGTAAGTGCATCCTTGCATGGGCTTCGCTCATGCGGATTATGCTTTCGATGTAACGGACTGTAATGGGAACACTCCCTGTGGCCTAAGAAAATATACAAGGTTCAATCAATCAGTACCCGTGTTTGAAGACAGGTGGCGTTGCGGAGGGAAGCTGGCATTACTGTCGTATACTGCCATCTGTCAAGAGATACTGAAGTTTAAATAGCCGCCTTCAGAGAATTCTACAAGGTCAAGTGATTTTCAGCCAATGAAATTTAAATTTTCAACTTCAATCATCCAGGAAACAACGACTTTGTTCATTTAAGAGATATCAAAACATTGAAATGTGCATTCAACGACTAATTTTTCTTATCAAAAAAACAATCGAACATCGCACTACAGAGATATTGATATCAACTTGATGGTTGGTTTTTTTCCAATTGTTTTTTTCTTATGAAACACATTGTGTATTATTATATTTTTAGATTCTCCACTTTTTCCTGATTGCATTGATATATACGTGTAATGGGTTATGTTTATCTGTTCGCAAGATATTGATAATTAAGTAATTCCATAATTAAAATTTTATTTTCTATTACAAATACAAAACTATATTCGAATCCAATTTATGAAGAAATTTAAAGAATAACTTATAAAAACTGTTCTTTTTTCCAAATTATTTATGAATTATGAATCATTTAGGTGTTAGTTTATGTTATCTATAGCTTCTTGTATTGAATTTCTAAAATAATGGTTGGTCTGTTTTTATAAACACTATTCTTTAAATAGCCCCACAAAAATATGTCAGGTGGTGTCAAGTCTGGACCATTCAAGTCATCATATGGTGCCGCCAAGAAAATTTAAACATCCAATGTTATTTAGATCTTTGATATGATATGGCAACAAGATGGAGCCACAACCACAAAGTAAGATAAGTTATGGAATATTTGAAAAGTAATTATACGGAATGTCTAGGAAAATGTGGCACCATACGATGACCAGTGACAAATACATTTTTGTGGGACTATTTAAAGAATAGTGTTTATAAAAGTAGACCAACCACTATTTTAGAAATTGAACACATAATACAATAAGCTGTAGATTACATAAACCAATACTCAAAAATGATGCATAATTGTTTAAATAATTTGAGAAAACGATATAGGTTTTGCAAATATGGAATTGCAGGAAACAACTACTCTGCGGGCTAGCTAATACCAGGGTATTAGCTAGCATTGTCAGGACCAGCATTGAATTATACCTGGAAAACCTATACCAAACAGATAGTCAATCATCCCACCAGACATATACCGGTTTCGAGCTTATTAGCTTTCATCAGTATGCCATAGGTGAGGTAACCGACAAGTAACCTTAGCTGTTTTAAGTCTGTCTAAACCAACAGTAGGGACCATGAGTAACACAAGTAGCACAGCTACCTTTAGCGGTCATTTTACTCATGCCAGACTAATAAAAGCTAATAATCTTAAAACAGATATATGTCTGGTGGACTGCTGACAAGTGACTTTAACTGTTTGCTATAGATTTTTCAGGTGTATTCAATGCTGGTCCTAAGCATTAACCCACAGAGTAGTTGTTTCCTGGAATTCTGTGTTTGCAAAATATCGTTCTCGCCGAATGGTGACAGAGGTCAATCGCTTTCAATGATGGTTACTGCTAGGTAGAATCTTCTTGTCTGTGACTTTTCAGTCCGGCAAGGAAATGCAGTAGATGTAGTGGGTTGGCAGAAGGGAAAACAAATGGTGGGGAATAGAAACTGGTCAACTGTTAGAACATTTATACTATGGCGATGCCATGCTAAATTTCAGACTGGTTCAGATATCAATCCATAATTCACTTTTTATTTTTGGATGAGAAATTGAATGCTATCTATGAAGACCCTTCACTATTTAAACATAGTTGTGCATCTGTTTTCGATTAAGAGCACCTAGGCTGATGAAATCGTTAAAAAGATCCACGATATGATTTTTGATGATTGTCAAACTAGAGTGTACGAAATAGCAGACGCTGTAGGCGTGTCATATAGAACGACAGTTAATATTTTAAGTGTGAAAAAGGAGTCAGTATGGATGCCGCAATTGCTCACAGTGGACAGCAAGCAGGTACGACTGTCAACTTCGAATCATTGCTTGAACCTCTTTAAAGAAACCTGGGTTCATTACTATATGCTAGAGATCAAATGACAGTCAAAACAATGGATTTTTTTTGGGTGAATCTGCTCCGAAGAAGGCAAAGATGGTTCCATCAGGACAACTGGCGGCCAAATAAAAACTAACCTATGAATCAGTCTGAAATTTAGTATGATGTTGTTTGACAGATGTCAGTTTCCCTCAGCAATGTCTCCTGTCTACCTGTCTTCAAACACGGCTACTTATTGATCGACACTCGAAAATAATCACATAACGTAATTAAATCAAGTTGCCTATTTCTTTCATTTTACTTACCAGAGATTCCTGCCTCAATAAACTGTAAATGTTAGCCACCTTGTCTTGATTTATGTTCTGCAACTTAGGATGTATATTCTCTCTGGCATAAACTAAATATTTCTTCAACATTTCCTGGGGAATTTGCAAGTCGCTTTCTAATTCTTCAGGCATACTGACGTCCTTATTCGAAGGGTGGTGTCGAATGTGTGAACCAACAACAAACCTGCCACATGTTTTCATTTAAAATATGAATAAATACAGGGTGTTTAAGAAATAATGAGACACAGTTAAGTGGCAGAACCCCGAGATCAAAATAGGGCAACATAGACTATAACACAAAATTAAATTCGAATTGCTTTTTTTTAATTTAAAATCTCATGTATTTGTAAATTTTTTTATTTCGTTCAATATAATTTTTGTGTTTTTCGTTTTATTTGATATATTCAATTTAACTTTTTATATTTTCTATTTTGTAGAAAATGCATAATAAGCATTTTTATTATCTATTATTTTTAAGTAACACTTAATTTTGTGAATTGAACATACATTTGAACATTTTTACTTTCAATGTATACTAATGTCGCCACTGCTCTCTAAACTCATATTATTTACTAAAAATTATTCAAAATAGCACTTTTTCTATGAATTATCAAACAAAGATATCATATTTCTTCCATCAACAGTACAAATTGAATACTATTTTATAAATTCTCGGCCTCCAAAAGTATAGCTATAGTATAGTAAACAACCAATTCATCATTTTAAAACAACTGACCTGGCGAGATGCTGATCTTGAATGGGATCCACTTCATCTCTCACAACGCAGAGAATGTCAAATCTCGACAAAATAGGATCGGACAAACTTACATTCTCTGCGAATGTCATGCTGGCATCGTATCGGCCACCGATGGGATTAGCAGCTGCGATCACTGAACAACGTGCCTGTAGACTTGTCACAATTCCAGCTTTCGAAATGGAGATAGACTGTTGCTCCATAGCTTCGTGAATTGACGTCCTATCTTGATCGTTCATCTGTAACAAAATTAATTAAACAATGGTCCTTTGTAAATCGTATAGCAATTAACGTTTTACCTTATCAAACTCATCAATTAAACAGACACCCTGATCGGCCAAAACTAAGGCTCCTGCTTCCAACGTCCATTCTCGATTAGTAGGATTCCTTCTAACATATGCTGTTAGACCAACTGCACTGGCTCCTTGCCCGGTGGTGAACACTGCCCTGGGAGCAATTTTTTCAACAAATTTTAGAAACTGCGATTTTGCTGTACCAGGATCTCCGCAGATTAAGACGTTTATATCGCCTCTTACTTTATGTTTCTGACCTAAAACACACAACAGATACTGTAATCAAGTTAATAGATATTTTATTAATGTCAAATGTCTAGTAGTAATGTTGAATGACACCATTGAAACTGAACGTTATCTACTGACATTAATTCTTTCAACTTTAGCATATTGTGATATTTTATATTGGCCAGCACGAAAACAGTCTCCAGAAATGACAAAATATTTGTCTAAAATTTGTTTCACCTAAATATTCTAAATGGTTAAAATTGAAGAAGAGACATATAAAGAGTTAACTTTCACTAAGTACAAAAATTTTAACCATGTGCTTAGAAAGACCTAAAAGACAATAACAAAATTATTTCGGATTTCGAGCCCAACATTTAAAAAAATGAAGCATAACCCTTCTTTTTTTGCCCCGCAAAATCGGCGTTTATGACAACCATCGTCGAATCTGTCAACTACCATGCGGCCATCTGTTTACAGTGTTTTCAAATGTAGAAACGATGAAAATGAACATTTTTATTAATAATAATGCCTCATAAGTAACAGTCTGGTTAGTTGCAGTATTTTACGTTTGTGTTTCATTCTTTCGTTCCAAACTATTAAAACTACATTTTCACTCATTTAAGGTCCGTCACGATTACCTACTAACAATAAAACACTGCGTACACTTAAATAAAATGCCATTTACTCTAACAAAATAAATACAAATAGATAATAGAAAACTTTAAATACATCCACGGTCTTTAATTATAAAATCTTCTCCTATAACAAATTTTACCATTTAGTCATAAATCTGCCGTGGTTGTGCTGCTGGTTGCTGTACTTTACATACGTCAAATGTGCAAATAAATAACGTTGTGGCCGACATGCCCATAGTAGTAGTAAATAGGGATTGAGTATAGTTTAAAAAAATATATGTTTTTTGCTTTATAAGTTTGGAACCATATCACTATTCTGTTTTTTTCTATCAGCATATTCTTTTGATTTCATTTTAGAAAATGGAAATTAATGTCACTCTGAATTTACAAAAGCGCCTTTCTAGATATTCTAAGCAAAGTTCTGAGATAATAAGCCAAATTTTCTTTACTGTCGGAGGCTCATTTTCAAGGTACCATATTTTGTGTCAGTATCAACATCTTCCTTCCGCAAGTTTCCAAAATTTTCCGTTTCGCAGTTGTATGTTACTCTGCCACTCTTTATTGCACAATATACCGACACTACTCACGGACACTATTATTAATGAATTACATATTTCAACTGCACCACTTGCACTCATTTCTTGATCTCTCGCCCTAATCCCTTCATACAAGTTTTTTATCATCCGATATTCCGCAGTTGCTCAAGTTCCGAGAACTTGAATTATTATCCATTCTGAAGAACACAAAATCACTTATAAATTAATTACAATCACAACTAAATTAGCGGAATAATATTCTGAAAATTTACCCGCTCGCACAAACATGATAGCGGTCCAGATGAAAAAGATGGTGTCTTTACCAATAGAAACCAAGAACTATGAAGTGGTGCATGCATATTTCCTGCAGCAGAAGCTGTGTACTGGGATATGCTCTGAGAGCATATAATTTTATACAAAGAATTTGCTACCTAAATATCTTTGTGTTGACCGGTATAAATTGTGAGTGAGTATTCCTTTCGAAACCCAACTATAGGGATAAATTGAAATGTCAAAAGTGGATCAAAAAAAAATATTTTTTACATTTTCTCGTAAAGATCCACATTTCAAAGAAAACTGATGAAAAGATAAGTAATCATAACATCTTGGGAATTATTTTCTGGCATTTAAAGCAGAAAATTCATTTCTTACCTGGATTTTTTGGTTCTCCCCCGAACAGTGCCAAAGCTAACGCTCTCTTAATATAATCGTGCCCGTAAATCGAGGGTGCAATGGAGGCGATAATCCTTTCGGCTATTCTGTGATCCTTGCTCATCTTAATAATAGCATTTATGTCGTCATCCGTAAGGGACTGCACAATCTGCTTGCAATCCTTTACAATGAGATGATTGGCGAAAATGACCGTGGAGAAAACTGGAAAGCCGTTGTCAGTGTTAAGAGAACCATCGTAGCTGTTTGTGTAGATTCCAGTGATGTCCACTTCGTCTCCAGGTTTGCAACGGTCACACAGATCAGCCAGCAAAATACAATCTTTCGAACGAGGTACTCTGCCAGCCGGTATGCGTCCGGGAGATTCTTGAAGAGTGATTTTTTGGTAGTTTCTGTACAGAGTTTGCTCCATATTTATCTGAAATGATATAAAAAATTTCACAAAGTGAAATGTACGGATATAACGTAATTAAAGTACCTACCATGAAAGGTCCGTGGCTTTGACATTCTGGGCATGCACCAGGTTGAACCTCCGACTCTTGACTTTGTGTGAAAGGGCCCAATATACATCCACACTTATTACAGTCGAACTTAACGATAGATAGTTGTGGCAATACTCCTGTTGTGGCAGTTACAACCCCAAGTGTTCTCACAAGTTGATTCACATGCAGCTTCCTTCAAAATAAAAGTTAATAGTACAAATGATTTATAAAATACAAATATATTTTATTCCCCATTTTATATATTTGTATTTTACAGGGAAAACTTTTCTTGGATTATCCTGAACAAGGCTTAAAATACAGCCAAAATGTAAACTTGCCTATAAAATGGTTTTCTTTAACTTTGAACCCCATTCCCAAAAATAATGCAATGTATTGCAATATTACATCAAAAGAGGATCATTTTTTAAATAAATATGGCATAAGTGTGATAAGAATCACTAAACTTATACAGGGTGCTTCAGTTATAATGCCATCAATTTTATCCACGTATTCGGAAGGCCTAATAGACAGAAAATAGAAAATAAAAATTTTACTCGACCTTTCAAAGGAAAACCAAATTACCCTATAACAATCGATAACACGATGCTTCTGGTACGCTACAAATTTTCTGATGACACGTGTGAGTATTGAAGCTAATAGAAGTCCAGCAGCATTGTCAAGATCACATACATTTTTAAGGTATTCAATAAGCGTTTTGTTAAGTTCTGATGTAAAATTCATTCATTCATTATAGCAATTAAATATTTAAATTTAGAAACGTTACGGCCGCCAGACTTCAGTGACAGTGTGAAAAGGGGGTTTAAATGATTTGAAAATATTTTTCTCCGGCAAAAATATTTATTTTTTTTTAAATCATGTATTCGTATTATACTCATCGTTCCCTATCTTCTCTTAAAATTAATGACATTATGACTGAACCACCCTGTATACATAAGATCTCGAAAGAATTTCAAAAACATCCTGACATATTAAATCAACAAAAAATAATCTTTCTAAGATTGCTTAGAGTTTTAACATTCTTGGTAAAAAAAAAACACGATTTTTTTTGCACGACTTGAAAATTACACCCTATAAAAGAAATAAATTATTCAATGTCAACGGCAAAAACGCAAGAGATGGCACTTTACAACATTGGTTGGCTATTTCTGTGTACATAAAGAAATTAAATCGTACCTAAATGTGCGAAGTTCCTCTATAAGAGGTAGATCAGATATCCTCACATGGATTTCGCTTGTAACTCTGTCGTAACTGGGGTACATGGAAAGCACTATATCCTTAGCTACTTCATCAAATATTTCTAACATTTGAAAAGGTGCCTCGGGCAGAAAATAAGCCAAAACATGTTCCTTATTTGCAAGGTTTGGAAATTCTATCGTAAAACTAGACTAAAAAATAATTCATTAATCACGCATTTAAATAAGTATATAAATTGTATTTTACCTGATTATTTTCACACATTCTCCTAATTTTCTCTTTATAAACATACTGTCCCTTGCTACTAACATAAGTACGTAGAAAGTTTTTGAACCTGTTGGCTATTTCTGTTCTAGGACCCATCATTATCACCCAATCTTTGATGCTGTATCCTTTAGTATCTTCAAGATTTTCAATGGACTCAATCATTTCTGTATCCTCAACTTCTCCAGCAGCAGCTTTTTCAGCCATACGTCTTTTGTGTCTGGGATCTTCTTCATCGTCACTTTGATCATAAAATAGTTCCCTATCGTCTCTTCTGAGGATGCCCATCTCCCTGTCTCGTCGTCTCAGTTCTTCTTCAGCAGCTAAGCGTTCTCCCACAGACATTTGATCATATTCATCATCGTCTAGAATACGGTCATCGTATCTGTCTAAGTGTGGCATGGGGCGATAGTCACTGTAAAATGGGAACATATAATTTCAATAATTCACCAAAAAAGTCAAACTAAATCTTACTTTTCCATATTATCTCCAAATAATTCCTCACCGTCTTCCTCTTCCATGTCTTGATCGATATCCCCTAGAAGTGCCCCTTCGTCCTCAAAGGGCTCTAGATCTTGAGCTGGTGAGGACATATTAGACCGGGGAGTTGGCATAGGGGAATCTTCTTCAGGCTGCAAGATAAAATTCATTTCAAATTGAGTAGTTCCATATATGAATTTGAATAACTTTAAACTATTATTTCTGGAATATGAAAGATAATTATAATACTACACTTACCCTTTCAGACATTTTCACTTAGATTTTAATTATACTAAAACAAAAAGGGAGAGGGGACAAAATACAAAATAAAAACCAATTTACACAATATAGGTACCATACACAATATAGCAACTTTGGCGGGAAATACATTTATGACAATTGACAGTAACCTAACTTATTTGACATTGACAGTAGCTGCGTTCATTACCAAAATGATTTTTACACTGCGTTCATTGACAACCACATTAGTTGTAATGTAAAAATTATGCAACCAACATTGCATCAAGTAAATTTAAGATTTAAAATACTAATGAATAAGGGTGTGTATGATGTGTACTAGCCGACTTCATTGATTAATATTATTGAATCTATGCCATTGAACATCAAATCGAATATAAAATGTGTTCAAGATAAAGCATTATAGCCCTTTTAGATCCCCAAACAATAAAATGATTGCCTGCCTAAAACAAATATATTTGTATAACAGTGGGTGATGCATAAACAGGGTGTCCTTCTTGTGCAAGGATAACATCGATTTCCTAACAAACATTATTTATATTTCAATATAATCTCTTCAATAGAGTTACATAGTTACATACATATACTTTTCCTTTAAGAATCCTCAAAGTAAATATTTAGCTGACAGATCGGGGTATTAAGCAGGTCGGGCAATTGGACCACTCCGATCTAACCAATCTCGAACTTGATCGTTATTAAACTGTTTACAAACTGATATTTTTATGTTTTATAAAGAATATATTGTATTTTTTAAATTTCATAACGTGTTAAAATATAAACACGATATCTAATATTAAATTTTATTAAGGTTACTATGTACCAAATTTATTCAATCAGTTAATGGAAGACCTGCTTTTTGTTACACCTTGTATATTCGTATTTTTCCATGGCAATCATTTATTCCAGATAAGAATTAAACTTAAAAGAAGTAAACTGCTGTTTTATAGTCATGGTTGCAGTAACAGTATATTTTTAGAATCACAAAGACTAGTAAATTTTAAATCTTGAAAATATACAGGGTGTTCCATTTTAAAAATCCATACGTATGGCTTATGACGTCTTGCTGCCAAATTAGTGGTATTACCTCGCTTTTTCTCTGTAGCTGCTACTCCTTTTCATCCCCAATAATTAGGCTTGTAAGGTGGTTTCATGTAGGTATACAATGTGGCTAATTTTTTGATGAAATTTAAGAAGTCTTTTATGTATAATTTTTGGAACAAAACACTTCCTTCAAAATTATATTGTTAGGTATTAAGTAGGTCGTTATGACGTTTAAATTCATTGACAGGTTCATTTTTGACATTGTCGATATTTAATTTCAAATAATTTTAATTTATTGGTATAATAATTTTTATAGTTAGATATTTGACTCAACTTAAAAGGTCTATCTATTGTGGTTGAATTTTCGAGTTCCCACATTTTCAAATGTGAAATTAGATATTTATAGAATGTTTTCATTAAACCAGGTTAGTAAATTTAGCTAGATTAATGTTTATTTTAGATAATTATTGAATAGACCTTTGTCTATGGAACAGTTCATTAGCATACCTAGATGTTTGGTATCAGAGAGCATACATATGACTAAACCAGCTATTTGAAACAGTTGTTTAGACGATTATAAAATATAGTAGGCTAATGTTGCCATATTAGTACCTACATAATGTTCAATAAGTAGTTTCTCTAGCTACAAAGAAGAACAAAATAAAATCGAATTTTTTCCCTTCTTCTTTAGTGGCACATATATTTTAAGGGGAAGGTTTTTTTCAAGGTCAGTTTTAATAGTCAAACTTTCAAATTTCAAAGAAAAAAATGTGAATACAACATGGATACAGGGCGATAAAGTTCAAGCAAATAATCAAATTTGCTCAATTACTCGAAGACGATAACAGCCACTTTCGTAAAATTTTGCTGATACTTATTCTTAAAAACTAGAATGAAATTGTAACCAATGGCGTAGATATGTGGGGTAAACGACACCTTTTGAGAAAAATATTTGGTACGCCACTAAACAGGGTAAAAAAAACATGCAATTTTTGGAATGCTCAATTTGTCTACTACATGAAATAATGCTGGTAAAAAATTCGTCATACGCAAGGTTTTCCCATAGAAATACTTTCGTAACAACTGTACATTAAATGATAACATTAAATATATACAGTGTGTTGCTTGAGTGTATGCAAAATATTTAGAGGCAGCTTACTCTCTTTTGTTTAATTGAAGCCTTCTCTAAAAAGTAAAAACTTCATGAAAGAGGATAAAATCTGTATTTTTTTAGTTATTCTCAAAAACATTTGAATATATAAATAAACGAATTTTGGCAGGCACGTATTATTCACAAAATGACATTTTACTAGCATATTTCCCGTTTTGTTAGGTTGCTATAAGGGGAGAAGTAAGCCACCACGTCCATGTTTATTTTCCAAAATTTCTAATATGTACTTTTAAATATCTTAATTGAAGTGAAATTCTATATGATAGCTTTGTTTATTCTGAAACTTTTTTGTTTCTTACAAATATTTCATATTGTTCTTAGTTTCCGAGGAAAAAATAATTTTTAGAACGATACAACGATCGACGAACATCGGAATTTTTTTGCAATTTATTTTTAGTTAATATTATAATAATATAGTATTAATTCTGTAAACTTTGGCTGCAGTCACTAGAATAACTTCTCGGTAAATGTCAAACAATTACAGCAACATCATATTTTAAATACTGTACATATCAATGTTTAGTATTTAATTAATATGAGAATTACTGTTTGCCATATAATTAAGTGCTAAATATTGATATGTATTGTATTTCAAACTTGATATTATTTTAATTGTGTAACATTTACCGAAAAATAATTTTAATGGCAGTAGTTAAGTACAAATTGCACAAAAGTTGATGGTATTGTATTGTGCATCGTTGTGAAAATTATTTTTTTTCGATAACTGCAAATTATATATCACATGTTTGTAAGAGTAAAAAAAGTTTCAGACTAAACAAAGCTATCTTGAGATTTCATTTCGATTAGGAAACTTAAAAGTAGTTATAAGCAAATTTGGAAAATAAACATGGAATGCGTGTATGCATAAAGAGGCGAGCATCAGATTCAGAAAGAGGTTAGCTGATGATGATGATTAATATAGTTAGTCCAGGGCGGCCGAAACCGAAAATAATTAATAAGAAATTTGCAAATTTGGAACTAATACCTAACTTACGTTCAAATAGAATTAGGCGATGAGAGATACGAGGCAGACGAAGATGGAAGATATAAGGCATATCATATAGTCATGCCTCTTAAATTGAGATAAAACATTGAGGACTTGACAGTTTCACACGTATACAGGGTGTATGTGTGAAAGGTTGGGAAATCTCGGAGCTGGAGATACTGGTGACCAAAAAAAGTCCATTGAGCCAAATATGCCTTATCCGAATGTTACTGGTTTCAAAAATACAGGGCGTTCAATGCTAGAATTTTATTTTGAAATATCTCAATAACTTTGAAACCTGTCGGAGTATTCAAAAAAAATTGGCACAATTATGTTTTTTAGGACGCAAATGAGAATTTTTAATTAATTTTGACGTCGCTAGTAGACGACGTCACTTATGGCACAGCATGTTTCTTTTAAATGGCAGAAATTTTTGCTGTTTAATGTATTCATCTGTCTATTGAAACAATCGACTCTCCTACCTTTTATATCTGACAAAGGTATACCTTGTTGAAGTCGTTAGGAGTAACAGTTTTCGAGCCGTGCTAAAAAACATAATTGTACCAATTTTTTTTTTAATACTTCGACAAGTTTCAAAGTTATTGAGATATTTTAAAATAAAATGCTAGCATTGAACGCCCTGTATTTTTGAAGCCACAAACATTCGGATAAGGCATATTTGGCTCGATTGACTTTTTCTTTGTCACTAGTATCTCCAGCTGTGAGATTTCCCAACCTATCACAGATTTTCATAGTAAAATGAAGACAATTTTATTAGTTTTATGTAAAAGTTTGAAGGTGTCACAGTGATTTCGAGAAAATAATTAGTTTATTATATATGATCTACGCCAATGGCTTAGTCGTTCGAGTATATTTGGAATTTTTTGCCCTCAGGTTTGGTTGATGTTTTCACACCGGTGGGTTTGACTAGGTTTTTAGAAAGATTAAATTGTAATGTAATGTAACCCAGGCAGGTGTTAAAAATTCTTGTTTTATTATTTGACTTATTCCTGAAAGTAATTAAGTAGACGTGGATTCTGCTTGTAGTTATTACTGAATTACCTACATATAAGTGAAATTCAACTGCTACGTGATAGTGATCTACTGCCTCAACGATTTTAAAATGGATGTAGATAAATCGAACGACAAGAAATGTAAAGAGGAACTGGTATGTACCTGTTACTTGTACACACTGATATAAGAATTGCAATTGAAAATATAAATTCATATTTATTTGTTTTCAGCTTGAAAAATATTTATTTTCAATTGAAGATTTTTATCAAAATTCAGAAATGGTTCCAGGGATTTTGAAAGCAATTGTTGAAAATGACCTTAATAAACTGATGAATATGGTGGAGTCTGGATTGAGTACCAACGTTCTTGATTGTTACGAAAACGGACCGCTTCATGTTGCTGTCATAAAAAACAAGTAAGATTATTTCTATTAATCTGTGATACATTGCTCATATCCTTAAAAGTATGTTTAGGAAGGAATAAACGGAAAAAATGACAATACAGTTAATGCTCTAGCTCTAGATTTTCTGACTAAATCAACGTTTCGATTTTATTTTAAGCCTTCCTCAGGGCTACAATAGGAAAAGAAGAGATGAGAATTATAAAAATAAAATATTAACAATTTAAAATAAAAATTTAGTTATACGTACATATGAACAATTTGAAAAACACATTATTATTAATTAACCAACCAAGTAAGACAAAAGCATTACATTAAAAAATGCATTTAAAAGATTTAAAAAATTAGTAGCAACCTTACCGAGTGACACAAAACCAGAATAAAAAAAAATAAAATTGTTATTCATCTTACAACGAATAAGTCAAATACGAAATGCTTTTATTCAATGAGATATAAATTTATAGCAGTAAACTGCAAATGGCCTTACAAATCAATATAAAAATATCAGACATCGAGATACTAATTGGTGGAAAAGTAAAAAACCCGATATGAATAAAAAAATAATAAAAATAATACGTTGACAACAAAAGAAAGGAATAATGTACTGAATGTTCATATTATATGTTCATTTCATAAATTTCTTAATGATACCATTATAGATTACGCTTAAATTTTCTGTATCCGACTTCCTGTTAATGGTATTATTTTGTGATTGTATACACAGCATCTCGCTAATAAGCTTTTTTTGGTAATTATCAAAAATCTTAATTGAATCATTATTAAAATTGAAATTATGGTTATGTTTGAAATGATGAAGAGCCAATGTTGTATGTACTTTTTTGTTAATATAGTTACATGACGATTTATGAGAGCTCATTCTATGTTTGATATGTTGTTTTGTCTGTCCAATATACAGTCCTGTCTTACCCAAAGTTAAGACCAGTAACCGAAGTCGAATTTTTCGTTTCCAAAGAAACCCCAACGTAACTGGAATATGTAAGGAAAGTTTATGGTTAAAAATCTCCCAAACCAACGCGTTTCAAGGCTAATAATTTGCCGCGAAAAAATCTCAGCGACTGCGAAGAATAGGCATTGGTTTGGTTATATAATATGAACTTTGGTTTAGGTAGTAGATCTTTTTATATAGTACAGAATGCGTCGAGTTGACTTGCATCTAGCGTTGCATCTTATTAGGTATTTTTGGATTAATTCAAAGACGTTAGTTAGTTTAGCTTGCCAAGCATTGTTACACTAAACTAAATGAAATTGTCGATGCCTATGTACCCCGGTATTTAACAAAAAGTCACAAATAACTATTCTGTCTTAGCTGTGAATTGAAAAACTGTATAAGTACAACAAAAAGAACATATTTATCGACAATACAAAAAATATAAAATGATAATATTCTAAATAATTTTAATTTTCTGATAGAATCTACAGAAATTATCTATAAAATGTTGCGGCTGATATAAAAACCGATTCAAAAATACGTTGGTCATTTATTAATTACAAAAAATGTTGTTTATAGTAAAGTCGCCTCGCTATCTCGCTTACTTATGTAGATAGTATAATGTAAATGAAACGTTTACCGTCTTGTAGAATATAATTTTTTTTGTTCATCTAAAATGTAGTTATACAACTTCAGAAGGACCTTAGTTAAAAAAATCAAGTTTTCAATGCTTCAGACGTTATTTGACAATTATGTGTTTCGTAACATACATCACTCTTACAAATCAACGATTCTGTTATGTTGTATTTTCGCAACATATATAAAAAATTATAGCGCTTTTAATGACACACAGTAATTTTTGATAACTTAAAACTTTTTCGAAAAAATTAATTCCAAAGAAACTTCAATATGAGGAGAGCTATATTAACTATTGAAAATTGATTTTATAGTTATATCGAGGCAAATGTAGGCAAAAGTATAAATAAGTGTTTAAAAAAGTTTACTTCACTAGGTGTTACGGTTTTAAAGAAATTGAACTTTGTATGTGTGCATATTTGCTGTGGGATTGCAAATAAGGCATAGCCATAGACAATTAAGTTGGAAACATCATGTTATATCTTGGTTACTCTAACAGATTGCTATAACTTAAAGTGCTATATGTTTGAACAAATTATAAAAAGTTTCAGAAAAAAAGATAATTCCGTTGCATTACAACGTTTCTTTTGTAAATTATATGATAACTTGCAGCAAGTTGTTAATTATATGTAACGTCAAGAAACTTTTTGCGCTTCGCTTATAACAAACTTTCTAGTTAAATTAAATTTTCTGACTAATTATAGACCAATTTCAGTCATTAATTGGTTTTTTCTCCTTGTGTTGCATAATGGGGAGGTGCACATAGCATTGTGAAAATTAGCTTTTAAAATCTTCAAACATTATTTTCTTTAAATTTTTGTTATGTAACACCATAATGTTTCATGATGTATGTATGTAGAATGATACACTCTTCCAAATGGCATGGTCAAAATTTGGGGTTGCTATTTAAAAAATTGTCGAACAACGATGACGTCACAAATGTGGGTCTATGTCAAAAAGTGCCATTTTTAAAAATAAAATCGACGTACCAGGGGATTTTTTTGAAAACTTCTCAATTTCAAAAATAATGAATTATTCGGTACTTTTCGAAAGCGCTGTATATAAATAACTGAAAAAAGTTAAATTTACTATGTAACCGTAGCAGATACGAAAAAAAATTAAGATAAGGATTTTGTTAGAAATTTAAATACACATTTCAAAATTCATAAACTTTAACATTACACAGGGCAACTTTTTTTCCTAAATTAAATATACGAACTGTCCATATCTCCGCCACTGGTTCTTCAAAGTGCTTGATATTTTCAGATTTTATGACATTTAAACTAACTGTACTGCTATAATATCTCCATTACTTTCGTAATTATACCAAAAATTCAAATTTTATCTTCAAATTTTAACACCCTGTATCTTCCTTATAAAGCCACGAAATTATAACTATTATATAATAAACTCCCGTTATGTTTCAAAGTTCTACTTACCCCCGAAATTTGTTCATTGAAAACTGAGTCACCCTGTATAAATAAATCATTAATTTTTTTCTATGTTTACAATTTAGTCTGAGAAAGAAAATATTTTCGCACAAATTGCATTTTTATATGCGATTTAGACAATAATTCATTTCTCATTAATGAGTAATAATCTTTGTATTTCTTTTATGGATACAATAGAAATAGGGTAGGATAACCTGTATTAGTATGATATTGTTGTAATGTACTATACTACTTTTTTATATAAATATTAACAATATTGTGTGAAACTAACTACTCTGCAGACTAAAGCCCCGACCAGCGTTAAATTACACCCACAATATCTACCCATACATTCTTTATTATTAGCTTTTGTAACATTTGTTACTGTATTTAGTCTGAGAAAGAAAATATTTTCGCACAAATTGCATTTTTATATGCGATTTAGACAATAATTCATTTCTCATTAATGAGTAATAATCTTTGTATTTCTTTTATGGATACAATAGAAATAGGGTAGGATAACCTGTATTAGTATGATATTGTTGTAATGTACTATACTACTTTTTTATATAAATATTAACAATATTGTGTGAAACTAACTACTCTGCAGACTAAAGCCCCGACCAGCGTTAAATTACACCCACAATATCTACCCATACATTCTTTATTATTAGCTTTTGTAACATTTGTTACTGTATTAGAAAGGTATTTTAAGCTGATATAAATCAAATCTTCTACAATGTCAAAAGTGACTATAGCCTGTCAATTAATTTTAAATCAACTATCTACTTAAATAACCAAAATAGGTCAGATTTCATCTATTGTGGTTGAATTTTCGAACTTTAGATGTTTATAGAATGTTTTCGTTAAACCAGGTTAGTAAATTTAGCTACATTCATTTTTATTTTTGATAATTATTGAATAGAGCTTTGTCTGTGGAATTGTTCATTAGCATACCTAGATTTTTGGTATCAGAGAGCATACATATGATTTCATTGATAGGAATTGTAGGAGATTTGATTTATATTAGCTTAAAAAGCCTTTATAATACAGTAAAAAAAGTCCTGTACTATTGTACTGCATTGTAATAATAAATGTAAATAATCATTGTAGTTACTGTAAAAAAAAAGAACATGCAAATACTTTACAGTGTTAAATTACGTAATTACAATGAATACAACGTTGTTATGTACAGTTCCTTATTTAATGGGTTATTTCAATCGATATTTTTTACTTTTTGCAGCGCATCTATACTAGACTACCTCCTGTCTCGAGACGCAAAATGCATAGATCAGCAGAACTTCTCAGGAGAAACCGCTCTTTTCAGAGCCATAATTGAAGAGAAGTATGAACTAGTCGAAAAATTAATTTTAGCAGGGGCCAACGTCAATATTCCAGACAACGGGTTTCATATATCTCCGCTACATGCGGCGATATCTTCTCCCAGAACAGCTCACCTTCTCATTAAACACGGCGCCGAGATAAATTACACTGACCGGTCAGGCCGAACGCCTTTGCTATTTGCTGTAGAGGTTGGATGCTTGGAAACTGTGTGCATGCTGCTGTACTACAATGCAGATTGCAGCATTGCAAACAAAGAAAACTGTACACCATTTATGATGGCTCTGACAGAGAGTGATATTGAAATTCAAAAAGTTCTCTTCGAGTATGTAGACGATTATGAAGTTAAAACGATATACAACTACTCAGTCCTAGGTTTAGCCATCATTTATAATTCTCCATTTACGGAGGAAATGATCATGCGAGGGGCCGATGTCAATAACGTGAACACTTTTTACGTAAATGCGGCATTTTTTTTCACCCTGCGATACTCTAGGCTCAGAAGTAATGCCGATCTCAACACACTTAAACTGATATGGGAGAGGATGGACTATCAACATATAGGAGAAATTAGCGTTCTAGGAGTTCTGTTGTTCCTGGAAATAGAACAATTCCATAATGTTATTGATATATTTATCAATAGTAATAAAATGCGAATTATAGCGCAGTCTGTTTCGCAAGCAAACGATTTTAGTCCTTTTTCGGAGATATGCATAAACTGGGGTTTGCCTCTTGAAAAATATTCTGCACTTTTTTATAGGTTGTTAAGCTATGGTTATGCGCCAAATGAAACCGAAATGACTATAATATTTTATAATTGGGGGTATTGCGAATTATTTCGCATCTTATTGCATATGGATATTAGATACTACAGATCATACTCCAACATGAGTTATATATTTACTAGGATTATGTGTGATGTGCACTATACCACTAATGAATTACTTAACAATTTGGTCATTGCTGTAAGAGAGAAGCATTGCAGATTAGATGATATAATTGTTATCTACATACTGGACTATTTTATCTATCCACCATTATTAGAAATTTATTCTAAGGTGAAAACAACAAACTGCTTAACATTGAAAGTGAAAGCCTTGCAAAAAGTGCCTTCGCTAGTTGAATTAGCTAGGAATCAAACCAGAGAACACCTTAAAAAAATGTATAAAGTAACAAATTCTTCTCAGTTGATTACAATAATCAATAATTTGGATATAACAGACATTTGCAAAAAAATATTAACTTTTGAACGGGCCATCTATAGACCTACTTTTACAAAAGAAGAATTTAAAATATATCTTAACATGTTGAATATGGTCGGTCTGAGAAGACAAGTAAAGGTTCAATTGATCCAATCTGCCATTAGATATTCAATTATAGTGGATGATGGAAACAGGGATTAACAACAACAAGATTAACTCTTTCAATGTGTTTTCTTTAACCTAAAATTGTCACTATCACATTATTATTTACAATTATTTAAGGCCATTTTAGAAAAATTTAAAATATAAGTCGGCATAGCTTTATGCCTAAATATTCTGCTTTAACAAACCTTAGATCTTATATTCATTATATACAAGAAATATAGACTACTTGAAAAACAGTTACCCTAGACCTCTAAGAAACAAAAAAAGGACCGATTATATTGGATTTCTGTTTTTTTTAATAAGTTATTTCTAAATATTTGCACAAGATTTAAAAAATTGTTATATAAATATGCTTTTTATAATTTTTATGACTTAAAAAATTTTAGCTTTAAATATTTTTTTATTGATGATGTTTCTTTATTATTTATTAGCATATTTATTTTAAATTTTATAATATTCTTCCATTTAACATTTTTGTAATTTTTCATATTTGAAGTAATTTTATTATTGTTTTTGTCGGGTTACTTGATTTATTGTATTTTTGGCTTATATTGTATTATCGCATTTTATTCCTACTTCTGGAGTGTGTAAGCACCTCGGTGTATGTAAAAAATTAATATTCTTAAAGCACTTGAGAAATGAACACAAGTGGTGCGTTCATACAGATTAGAAAGCATTTTATAAACGAAAATCGCTAGGTGTTGTTATATAAATTGAGTATGTATAACATTTCTAATAAATTCATTTTATTAATTACTTGTTGTTGTTGTTACCTACGATATTTATTTATTTATTTTGAAAAAAATATAATAACACATGATCTACAAAATACAGATCTAATTCGGGAATACCTCAGGGGCTTCACCTAGAACCATTTGTATTCTTTAATTTTCTTATTAATTTATTAGAATTTATTATGTTTTGCTGATAATAATTAATGACCTTCATTTTTTATGCACACATAAAATCATATGATAATTATATATGGTGGTTAGCGCCTACTAAGTTAAGTTGTTCCTGAACGCAAATACCAACTACTTAATAATAATATGCCACCCCCTCCCGCCCAAGTCTCCGATTTCTGTGTCAATCTTCATGACTGGAGTGAGGAAGCTTATTATTAAGCTTTCTTATAAAGTACACATTGAAAAACTCGGCAGGTTATCTATACTCGCGACAAGATTTACGTCTTACGAACAAATAAATAATTCATTATATTATCATCAAAATATTGAAGAAACTGCAACTGATAGTAATAAAACTATATACTACACGAAAAATTTGCATTCTTGTATATTGCACTAAATTGCAAAAAATGATTGTTTTTCACGCGACTAAATATCGAAAATTACGTTGACAATAAAAACAAATGTAACGTCAGCGGTGACGTAAGACGTCTGAATTCTTGACGCGAGTATAGCATTAGATTGTATATTTACGAAGCAATACAGTTTTCTAACATGATAAGATCATTACGTTGTAAGGACAATTGGTTATACCAAAATTGGAATACGAATCTTTATTATGACACTCTCAACCTTACTTATTCATCAACAGATGGCATTGAAAAGAAATTCGAAAATTAAGTATTTTATATTTAAAAAGTATCACAGGATCCCTGACCACAATATTGTTCATACAAATCTGTGTTTATGAATTATCGCCATACTGTTTGCTTATAAAATCTTAAATTATTGCATTTTTGGTACTTATCTTTTGTCATAGATCTACTTAATATACAGTGGTTTCGAAAAGTAACGATTAAATTCATTTATTTTTGTAATTGAGTTTTCGAAAAAATCCCCTGGTACGTCGATTTTGTTTTTAAAAAAGGCACTTTTTGACATCCGACCAACATTTGTGACGTCATCGTGATTCGAGTTATGACGTCATCGACAATTTTTTTAAATAGCAACCCCCAATTTTGACCATGCCGTTTGAAAGAGCGTGTCATTCTACATACATACATCATGAAAAATTATGGTGTTACATAACAAAAATTTCAAGAAAATAATGTTTGAATATTTTAAAATTTAATTTTCACAAGTAATGAATTTATTCGTCACTTCTCGAAAGCACTGTATTATAACAATACTTGATAATACGGGCGTTACAATAAAAATTAGTTAAAACCTCTGAACAGAAATCTATACATACAATATAATCCGATTTAACCTTTGGGAAAATCTGGATATATTGAAAACAGTTCCAAAAGCTTATTTATAAGAAATATACTCTTAAATTATCATACCTGTATCTTTCTATTACAATAAGTTTTAGATAACCTAACATAATCTTACCTAATTGACTATTCCATTTATTTTCTTATTTTAAGATTAACTATAAGCTATTTACGTCCTCGATTTACTGAATTTTTTACTTTAGGGGCGACGTTTTTATACACAAATTATTATCAACAAATTCCATAACTCTTTGATGAAACATTGAAAAAATTATATAGACATTAAAAACATTGTCATATTATGTCTATTCAGAAAAAACTTTTAACAATTCAATTTTTCACGCTGTATGGAACACAGTGATAAAATGTAATTCACGGTTTTTCATGTTCTATACCGAATTTTCTTCTCAAAAGTTAAAGGAAATGATTCATCATCAACATTATATTTTATTACGACACTAATAAGAATCTCCACCTACTTGGTGCATTTTTTGTGCTTCTTTAGATAAGGTCCTTTACGGTCAACTAACAAGTATTTAATAAATTCTATAGGTAACAAAAGTTATATAAGATGTAGCATAGATGAAGTTCAAAAATTTAAGTGTAAAAAAATTTATTTATTTATTTAATCGTTTTATGGTTTAGCTTTTGTGCGTCGTGTTCCCTTTGTTTAATTAATCCAGCCAAGATCATCTAAAAAACCTGAAAGTTAGTTACTATTATTTTAACACAAGACAAGACAAGTCCACAAGACCGAATTTCACAGATGATTTTGTGCGCTAATTTTTTTTATGACATTGTAATGCTGGTTGCGTAATCTGTGACGTCAACACAAATGAGGTCTTCTAGAAGAAAAGATTCAAAATGTTTTCACACTTGCTAGGTTAAGACTGAAATCGGAATAGTTAAGCAATTAGAAGAAAAATAATAAACATTAAAATGAATCAATTTCTCCTCTTGTTTGTTAATTAAGTTTTTTGAAATAATATTTCAACATACATGGTGCAAAAAGGGGGTGTAATAATTGTTTCATAATCTATAATCTATACATAATAATCTGGTGCAAAATTATCATTGAACCCCCCGGAAAGATCTAGTTGGAGCATAATTATCAAATTATAACAAGCTTACCATTTTAAGAAATATATTATTAGAATATTTACTAAATGTATTGATATACTGGAAGCGCTAATTTATGTTCTGAATATTTTTATTACGTCTGCCTACACACCTTTCATGCTCTTAAATATATTTGAAAAAAATAAATAAATTTAGATCTATTTCATTGATTAATATTATTGAATCTATGCTTTTGAATAAGAAATTTGTTCAAGATATCGTTATCGTTGAACGTATGTTCACATTAAGGGCGCCGTATTCTTGAAATAGTGTTTTCTACAAATACAAAGTAATTTTAGATATTTAAGAACTGAATAATAGTTTAGTAAATAACAGAGTTGTTATCTCATGCCACCTGCGAATATTCAAAGATACCGAAGTAAAATAAATATGTAGCCTGCCAAAAATTAACTGTGTATTCTATGATCAAAAATAAGAAAAAAATGTTATATAATCATAAGTCCGTAGACGCCCACTAACGGAGCTATTGCTCTTTAAAGGGGAACCCCAAAATTTGATTTTCTCCAAATATTTTCAAAACGGATCGAGAGAAAGTAATCAAATTTAAAATTGAGAATCTCAATTAGATTGCGAATCTAATATTCTAAAATCAATACCACAGTTAGTCATAGGCGTGCCAAACTGGGGGGTTTTTGTATAAATATTACTGTAACTTTTTCATGTCTCGAGCTTTTGCCGCCAAATTAAAAAATTAAAAATGTTGAACAATTTTATAAAGAAAGGTACTCTTGTTTTACTTCGATAAATTTTTCTGTTTACGAATAATATTAATTTAAAAAATTTATGACATACCATAAAAATATTAGATGATATTAGATATCTAGTAGGCTTTGAAAAATTATCTGTCAGTTTATTTGACATATTACATATGTTTTTTAAATTTAAATTAATGGGTAATATAAAATTCACAAATTTACAAATAATTACTTTACTCATATGTATTTCAAAAGCATTTTAATATGTTAAAACGCTTGAATAACACCTTTAATATGTGTTAAATAAATCGATAGTATTTTCTCAGAGCTTACTAGGGATATTTTGCCTATTTATAGTTTCCATCTTAAACTTTTGTGGTATGTCACAACATTTTTAAATTAAGATTACTCGAAAACAAAGTAATTTATAGGATTGAAATAGGAGTACCTTTTTCATGTAAAATAGACCAGAATTTTTAATTTTTTGATCTGACGACGAAAATCAAGCAATATTTACCCACTGACCCCCCAGTTTGGCACGCCTGTGACCAATTATGAGGAATTATTTTCAGAATATTAGATTCGCGATCTAATTGTGATTCTCAATTTCAAATTTGATTACTTTATCTTGATCCCTTTTGGAAATATTTGCGAAAAATCAAATTTTGAGGTCCCCATTATTCCAGGCTATTTACAGGAGTACCGTGCACTAATGTCTTCAAATATCCCCAAACAAAGAAATCTAGAGGGTTCAGATCAGGCGATCTTGGAGGCCATAAAACAGGTCTGGCCCTTCCTACAGCAACGGATTAATCAAAATTGTCAAGAAATCCAAACCAAGGAGGGTGTTTTCGAAAAAGTTCGAATATCGTTGAGACGAAGATGTCGTGCCTGCTTGGAAATGGACGGAGGGCACTTTGAACATCTTCTGTAACTTTGTTTTTTGTTTGTTAAAAGCTTCCTTTGTCGGTTTATTCCTAGTAAAATAAAATGTTTCAGAAACGAATAGTGGTCCATATCTCCGCAACCGTTACTTTGCGGACCCATGTTTATGAAGACTTTTCTGCTTATTTTCGTTCATACTATTACCTCCTGAAATATTTTACACTCTTTTTTTAATACCCTGTATTTACTAAACTAAAAACGAATATGATATTTTATTCACTACCACTATACAAGCATTGTAATATGTTTTATAAACTGGACATATGGCAAGATGATTTCTTGTAAAACTTTATTTAACAAAGCAGGAGCAATATATGAAAACGATCCCTCATATTTACATGTTGCATGTTGATTTATAGTATAACAATTTGTTCGAGGGAACTTCAATATTAATTAGTTTATACAAAAATTTGAAATATAAATTCTACCACACATTTTTGGTTCGGACAGTCTAATTAAATAAGGAGTAATATGACCCACATATGGAGCATTGCAAACAAACCGCACACAAGTTATACATGTTATCCAAATCACAATTTATTAACTGATTCGACAATGGTACTTGCTTAACAAGATTCGTAAAATTGAATATCATCTGTGTACAAATGTAGCTTCCATACTTCTCTATATTCGGTAAATTAAATATAAATACTGAAAACAGAATTGGCCCCAAAATGCTACCTTGTGGCACACCACTTTTTATTGGCGTACTTAATTCGTTACTTATTTTAGCCCTCTGCAAGCGATTTTGTAGATAGCTGTGAAACCATCATAATATAGCACCCTGATCAGAACCAATATAACTTAATTTTGATAATAAAAATCCAAAAAATACTAAATGAATTGTCTTACTTTAATCTAATAATACTAATATTGTCGAAAATGATTTGTCGGATGACGTAGCTATATCATCAATAACTTTTAACATGGCAGTACTAGTGCTATGGTTTTTATGAAAACCCAACTGTATGGCAAAATCTTTTCTAAAAATCAAATCAAATCAAAATTCTTTTCTAAATAATTAGTAATCTGTAATGCTACAATTTTCTCAAAAATTTTTGGTAACCCTGGTAGTATAGATATTGGTCTAAGGTCGTATCTAACCAATACCGAAATTGATCGATATTAAATTATTTACAAACTGTTTGTTTAATAAATTATTTATTGTTTTTTTTTAAGTTTCATTAGTAATCTTGATTAGTAAAAGTTAGAATATAATTCAAAAATAAAGAGAAATACTATAGACAATAGAATAAAAGTTTAATATTTATAAGGAAAAAATACTTTGCATTATTGGCCTAAATCCAAAACTTGAAATGTTTGAATTTTGTGAAAGACATTAAATTGTGAGCACACTGTATATAATTGGGATCGGCTTTAAGTATTTTCGGATAGCTCAGGGATTTGACTAGCTTTCTAGAAGGATAAGGTCAATTAAGTTGTAATATGACCCAGGTAAAAGGGTAGCGCAAATTCTTGTTTAATTGTTTGACCCTTTTATTCCAAAAAGTAATTAGAAGAAATTTACTATAAATATAGGACAGATAGAATCGAGTTCAGTTATTACTGAATCGCATATCAGTCACATTCAACAGCTAAGTGATAGTGATCTACTTGCCAGAAATATTTTAAAATGGACATATATAGAGCGCATATTAAGAAATATGGTAAGGCATTTAGGGAAATGGTATGTACTACTTTGTACCATATTTTGATACTTTTATTAACTAAGGATTTCAACTGGTGATATAAATACATATTTATTTTATTTTAGTGTCCAAAATATATATTTTCGTGTGTGAATTTTTATAAAAATTCTGGATTGCTGCCGAAGATTTCCAAGGCAATTATTGACAATGACCTGGCCAAAGTGATCAGTTTGGTGGAGTCTGGAATGAGCATCAACGTTTTTGATTATTTTGGAAATGGACCGTTTCATATTGCCGTCATGAGAAACAAGTAAGTTATTTCTGCTTATTCTATATTTGTAGAGATACGAATAAGTATAGTGCCTTCATAAATGATTACAAGCCATTTTTTATTATCAACATTTTATTAAGACAGTCATAATATTTTGAAGTGGAAAATCTACTGTCTCCATGAACCATTACTGGTGAACCACTCTGTATAATAATAAAAAACAATAGGAAAAAAGATAAACACATATTTTTTTTATTTATTGTTGCATGATACGTTATTTTGGCACTTATTACCGTACATGTACACCACAGCGATCTATTTAACGTAAATACCTTTATAGCAACTTTCATCATACGTTTTTCTTTAGTTTTATTGGGTTTTTGCCACACTACTGAAAAAAATAAAGATTAATTAAATAAGCCCTTGCGCCAAACGGATCAGTCAAGGGTTATTTTTGAAACTAAGTTTGCCTAATCAAAAAATCTCACACTGAAAAAAGCAGATAAGTAAAAAAATAACAAAAATCACATCACTATAGCGCAGTTCCGTATTTTTGACGTTTCGAAAATCTCTCTGTGCTTAATAAAAATGTTTTTGTTAAACTGTTTTTTTTATATTTAATAAAACGGAAAATTTTCAGATCATATTTAAAAAATTAACTAGAGAAAATACAAAAATAGTTTATATTTATAGGCACTACTTGAACAATTCGCTATTTTGTGTTTCGAGAATAATTGTTTTTATTCCAACTAGACAAAATTGGATTGTTTATAAACTAACCAAAGAAAAAAGCTATTTTAGTATCTGATTACTTTAAGACATCTCCACCAAAGAAAATTACCTGTTCTTTTTCTGTATTTTTTAAAATTGTCATGAAGTTCTTATTAAAAATTGTTTGTCGTGATTGAACTTCCGTTTTTTTTATTAAATAACAGAAATTGATTTTTGTAAAAGTTTTTTAAGTCGAGATATTGGTATGTTTTTGACAGTCGGTGAAAGTGTCTACTATGGACATGTGTTTTGGAACTACAAAATTACGCTTTATTTTAGTATTATTGTCCTTTTTTACTTAAACATCTTAAGGGTATAATGTTCGGCCAAACAGTCTAGCTTTTATCAGGCTCCGCCCATCAGCACCTTCAACGGCAAATTTAACTTTGTGCCCCTGTAAGTTAGGCAATTGTATGCAGAAATTTAGCAAAACATGTCTTCTTGGCGGACAGATTTCATGAATATAAATGCAAAAAATTGAAATTTGATGCAATTGTCTTTTATATAAAGACTTGATTTACTAGCCTACAGCTTTCTTTTTTTATAACAGTGCCTAACAACGTCTCACCGCAGTCCTAAATGTGGGCAATATTGCGACCGAAATATTGTTCAAATCCATTTTTTTTTTAAATATGGCTAGTTGAGTACCTATGTATATTGATTTGATATGTAAAAAATATTAATAGCTTTAATTAAAGGAAATGATTTAGTTGAAAGAAAAAACATATCAATAACCATTAATTTATTAATTTTGGTAAAATAATAGTTTATAATTACCTATGTATATAGCAAGCAGATAATTCAGTTCAAGAGATAAAACGACGATACTTAAATCATTAATGAAAACTTTTGAATGCCTAAGTTTCTTCTATTTTTTAAGTTCACAAACAATGGAATATTATATATACGAAAATTCATACCTACTTACTTAAATATTATCTACATAAAAGCTCTTAAATCAAATCAATTAACATGTTCATCGACTACAGTGTTGTATTATTAGAACTTCTATAAATTATTGCATTGACGACGGTCAAATTTGTTAGCATGCTCTATTAATTTTCACATTTTTTTATAGTTCAATTTTTTATTTAAAAAATATACATATAAGGAAAGCAGCCTCCCCTAACGGAGGTATAGCTCCTTAAGATGAGACCCCAAAATTTATTTACTTTTTTAAATATTTTCAAAATGAAGTAAACAAATTTGAAATTGAGAAAGAAAATAATTCCGCATAATTAGTCATAAGCGTACCAAACCTGGGGGTTATAGGGTAAATATTGTTCTAACTTTCTCTCTCAAGATTTTGGCTGTTAGATAAAAAATTTTTAACAATTTTATAACTCCTACTATTGTTTCTTTAGATCAGTTTTCAAGTAATATTATATAATTTAAAAATTTGGTGACAGTACAAAAATATTAGATCCTACGCAAGCGGTCAAATTGTCCCTAGCAGGATTTGAGAAGGCATTTGTTAGTTTATATTACGTATGTTTTTAAGATTATTTGACATATTAATAGGCTATAGGCTATATTAAAATTTACAAATAACCACCTACCATTATACTGATATACAATTTTATAGTATTTAATACTTCAAAACGTTTGAATATCTTTATATGTGTCAAATAAGCCGACAGAATTGTTTTACAATCTGCTAGACATATTTTGATTATTTTTAATATTCATATTAAACTTTCATATTATGTCACAAAATTAATAAATTTTAATGACTATTTGTGCAAAATTATTATTGGAACACTAGATTTATTGTTTTGAAATATTTAGAAAAAATCACATTCTGCAGCGTTTTCTGATTTCTTTATTTCTTTTTTGTCTCCTGTATAAAGTTACCGAGCCACCTGCACATTTGTATTTTTAAATATAAGCCAAAAAAATAGTTTTCACTAGTCTTTTACTGCAAAACTACGGCCAAATTGTGACACAATCAAAATATCATCAAAGTTTAAAAATATACGTATAATATGTTTACTGACATAATAAAAGTTTCGAAATTTTAAAGCTGGCCTGTTTTTAATCACATTTGAACAAACAATAATTTTTGCATGAGAATATCCATATCTATGTATATATTATAACAAAAATTCTAATACAGCTCGACAATTAACAGTTCGATACAGGAAAGTTAATTTATGCAATATACCTCAAATTTTCAAATAGTTACTAATATTTAAAGCTACAAAATTGAAAAACAGAAAAATATTGAAATTTAGTGATGAGATATGAATATGAAAGTTGTAATTAGGCTATATATAATTAAAAAATGCTTAGCGTTTGCGTACCTATCTTTGTTTATAATGTTTAATCCTTTTTGCATAAATTTTAGGTACGTCTTTATTAACGATGATCCTTAAGCAAATCGCCCTGTACATTAGATTAATTTGAATATATAACGAAGTATGTATTTTCAACACAAAACATATTTTCAATGAACACCTAACCTATATTTTTAATATTCAGCACCAACTAAATTTTAAAACTTAAAACGCCTTATTAATTACAAACTCGACCGTAACATCTCTACAACTTTTTGTATATGCTGCAATTTGATCCGATTAATTTGTGTATTCTGTTAGACAGTAAAAACTTGTAACCTGTTTAATACTTCTAAATTCTGTATAATTTATATTTATATTCGTTGTTTCCTTTTTGCATCGTGCCTTCCCAGTTCACATATGGATAGAATTGGAATGTTGTGTAAACAGCGATAGCCTTGAGCTTTTTTTGCACGTGTTTCGTAGTAATAAAAAATTTTTGTCGAGTATTTTAAAATTTTGTACAGTGACACCTAGATAAAATGTGTGGAACTTTGTTAAAGGACTGAATATTAAATAAAGATTCCGACAAAGATCTCATAAAGAAAGTCAATACAAAAACCTAATGCTGGTCCAGCTTGTATAGGGCTGTCCAAATTATTTTGCACACATTGTAGTCCTCGCCATCTAACCGACATGGTCCACAACTAAGGCAGGTTGACTAACTATACTTTTATAAACAGTGGTTGTACCTTATCACTAGGTACCACATCATGAAAAATACTTCATAAATTATATCAATTCAAGTATTAATAGTTCTTTAAAAGAACTCTGGGGGTGAGATAATGTTTATAATGTCGTGTGTAAATTTATCAATGTGTAGTTGACGTGTGAAATTCAGGAGATAAAATATGACAGACGAAAGTATGTTTTTTTTTCTTATTCTAAATGACTTGCCAACTTGTAAACTGTTGTGAATCCTAGAGAAAACTTTTATAACTGACACTGCTAAGAAACATATTTTCTAACTTACGATTTTTTATAAACTGCCTCAAAAGGACAGTTATGAATTCGGTTTCAATGTTTTTATTTAAACGTTAACCGATTTTTCCTATCTTTCGGTAATATAATTAATTTTTCTTCAACCCCATAACCCCCAGCAACCCCTATATTTTTTTCAAATGGAGACATAAATCATGAGGAGGCTCGTTGAAAAACTTGTAGAAAACCGAATCCAGCCATACCAAATAAACAAATTTTATGTTTTCAATAGCAAAGTTCTTAGAGTTGTATAAAACACCTACTTATCAAGTGAAATAAAATTTAATTATCTCCAGTGTTATCCTCCATGAATTTACACAGAATAAAATAAAGAATTTGAAACTGTACCTATATCATCTAACGCAAAAAAGATATCTTTTTTATGTTGCGTTTTTTGGTACCACTTTCTTGCCAGACTGGTTAATTTTTCGTTTTAGTTGTAAATTGGAGTTCGAACCGTTACTATTGTGTCAAAATCAAGTTATTTACTGAATCGCAGTGGTAGGCAAAGTAGGTGTTTTATACAACTCTGAAAACTTTGCTGTTGAAAGCATAAAACTTGTTTATTTGGTATGGCTGGACTCTTATGGTAGGTATTATATAACGCATTTTTAAGATCTGAGCTTGAATATGCTTCTAATGTTTGGAATCCTTGCTAGGAATGTCATTGAAAGACACCAAAAATGATTTATTAAATATTTCTGATTTAAATATGATGGGGTGTACTCTCCAGTTTGTTTTTCCACTAAACATAACAATAAACTGTTAATTGTCTTTAGCGCAAATATTAATCTGTAATTTTTATTTAGTTATTGCTTATTGAATAATCTGATTGATTGCCAAGAAGTTATTTGTTATATTGAATTATTACCGTCAAATTTAGCAACACGGTTCCTATCTTCTGAGTTTCATATATGAAGTGGGATCAACGTAATGGGGATTTTGTAATATCTCTTGTTGTATTAGTCCGACTTGCCCGATATTTTCATTGTTGTATTGGTAAACATGTCTGAAAAGTGTCTATACAGGGTGTCCGGTAACTACGGGGAAAAAATAAAGGGTTATATAGAGCAGGTCAAATGAGTGCTAGTACTTCATATAAACTTTTTACCTAAGTGCCATTGTTGAGGAGTTATTGTCACTCAAAGTAAGAAGTTGAAAATTGAATATTGTCCATAATTTCTAAAGGGTTACTTTAATTAACTTGAAATTTGGGGGATCAAAGCAACTCATTGAAATGCATCTTTGTACATTTAAAATTGAATCAAATATTTTTTATTATACAAGGACGGTCGAAATTATGTTCTAAAATTTACGCAACTTTGACGGAACTGTCAAATTTGACATTTCGCCCTCGCAGGCAGATAGCCCTGTTACTTTTCTGCAAAAAAGGTTTACTTCATGACTTATGAAAAAATGAACGGTTGTCAAGATAATTAAATTTCTGTATTTTGTGTATAGCTACAACCGGGGACGCAACGCAAGTTAAAAATAAAACATATGGATTAAAAGAGGTTACTTCAGTAAACGCTCGATAAGTCCTCCATCTAGTTCAATGCACTTCCTTATTATTTTAAGATTATTTTGTTGCACTCTAAATAGCATTTGTGGATTCCGTTTAATTTCATTATAATGATGTTCTATTCTTGCCATCAACTCTTCTCTTGTATAAGCCGGAGTTGAATACACCAATTCTTTTAGGTAGCCCCACAAGAAGAAGTCAAGGGGATTAAGATCTGGTTACCTAGGTGCCCATAAGTGTGGTCCGCCTCGACCAATCCACCTATCACCAAATGTTGCGTTGAGGTAATTTCTAACTTCACGACTGAAGTGGGGCGGTGCCCCATCATGCATCAAATACATTTCCTGTTTTGTTAGCAATGGCATATTTTCTAATAGTAGATTTAGATCGTGTTGTAAAAAATTCAAATATCGGGCACCGTTTAATCTATCCGGAAAGAAAAAGGGGCCTATTAATTGGTTACCGATTATTCCTGCCCATACATTAACTATGAATCTTTACTGCTGTTTACCTTGAATTACTAAATGAGGGTTTTCATCACACCATGCATGTAAATTATGGGAATTCATTATTCCATCCCGGGTAAAACCTGCCTCATCCGTAAACAATACAGATCCAACAAAATTTAAATCGTTTCTTTGTTTTCGCGAAAACCAATTGCAGTAATTTAATCTTGCAGTATAATCCTCCGGTCCCATTGCATGTACTTTTTGAATATGATAAGGATGCATTAATTGTTCATTTAGAACTTGGTGAGCTACCCACTTAGTGGTTCCATATTGCGTTGAAAGTTTTCGTAGACTTGTTGAAGGATCTGCTTCTATTTGATCCAAGATCTGTTCCTCAATTTCTGCGTTTCTGGCACGTCTAGGGGCTCCTTCCCCACCACGTCGTGGCAATATGCTTCCTGTATAGCGAACGGTTAAAATAAATTTGTAAGTACATTTCTATTTATTTATACTTGTTTCCCTTAAGCGACGATCACATCTTTGAAAAGTTTTCCGATTTGGTACATTCCGACCTGGAAATCGTACCGATTAAACTTTGAGCTTCTAAAGAATTGCAATACGCTTCTCCATAAATCAAGTGCATATCTGCATATTCTTCATAAGAGTATTCCATTATTTTATTTTAATTTTTCACTAAAAGGGGCATTAATTTTAAGCTGGCTTAATGATTGTCACCTCTTACGCGACTCCTGTCACATTTAGCAACCTACTAATTTGATTATAATAATGTGATAATTAATTCCCCTTTACACAAAATAAAAAAAATAATTATCTTGACAACCGTTCATTTTTTCATAAGTCATGAAGTATACCTTTTTTGTAGAAAAGTAACAGGGATATCTGCCTGCGAGGGGGAAATGTCAAATTTGACAGCTCCGTCAGAGTTGCGTAAATTTTACATAATTTCGACCGTCCTTGTATAATAAAAAATATTTGATTCAATTTTAAATGTACAAAGATGCATTTCAATGAGTTGCTACTAATTAAGGTGACATCTATTTTTTATATACTATTTGCTTTATAAAAATTCTTATTTGAACCAAATTCTGAATTATAGAAACAACCCTATTGTAGAAGATTTGATTTATATTAGCTTAAAATACCGGTAAAAAATGTTGGATTTAAATTGTATTAATCTATATATCGTCTTATATAAACATATATTAAATATGTTTGACAATAGAAACAAAAAACTAACTTGCCCTGAGGAAGGCTTAATAAATAGCCGACACGTTGGCAATTTTGAAAATTGTGTTTTCTATAATATTTTGACCTGAGACCAACAATACCCTCACTACATTAAAAATGCATTTTCCATTAATTTTAATACTCGTATGTATGTATGTAAAGTGAGTTTTTTTTTGCAGCGCATCTATAATAGACTACCTCCTGTCTCAAGACACGAAATCCATTGATCATCAGAACTCCGTAGGAGAAACCGCTCTTTTCAAAGCCATGATGGAAGAGAAGTTTGAACTAGCCGAAAAATTTATTTTGGCAGGGGCCAACGTCAATATTTCCGACAACTTATTTATAACTCCGCTATATTTTGCAGTAGGTACTCCCAGAATAGCTCACCTTCTCATTAAACACGGCGCCGAAATAAATTGCATCGATAAGAGTGGCCAGACGCCTTTGCACGTGGCTGTATATCTTGGGCACTTGGAAGTTGTGTGCATGCTACTGTACTACAACGCAGATTGTAGCATTAGAGACGAAACAAACTGTACACCGTTTATGGTGGCTTTGGAGAAGAGAAATATTGAAATGCAAGAAGTTCTATTCGAGTATGTAGAAGATTACGAAATTAAAACGGACGACAGCAACTACTCGGTCCTAGGTTTAGCAATAGTTCATAATTCTCCGTTTACGGAGGAAATGATCATGCGAGGGGCAGATGTCAATAACGTAAACCGTTACGAGAATGGGGCATTTTTTCTTGCCCTGGGTGGTTCTAGGTGCGGGAGTGATGTTGATCTCAACATATTTAAACTGATATGGGAGAGGATGGACTACGAATATTCAGAAAGAACGAGCGTTCTAGGAAATCTGTTGTTGCTGGAAACAAGACTATTCCATGACGTTATAGATATATTTATCAACACCAATAAGATGCAAATCATAGCGCAGACCGTTTCCCAAGCCGACGATTTTAGGCCTTTTATGGAGAAATGTATAAAATGCCGTGTGCCCCTTGAAAAATTTTCTGCTCTTTTCTATGGGTTATTAAGCCATGGTTATACGCCAAGTGTGAACGATTTGACGATAATATTCTATAACTGGGGATATTGTGAAATATTTCGCATCTTATTGCATATGGATATTAGACGCAACAAATCGTTTCTCTTGTGTGATATACCTACTAGGCTTATATGTGAGGTCAATTGTACCACTAATGAATTGCTAGACAAGCTTGTTACCATGATAAGAGGGAAGAAGACTTGTATGCGATGCGATACGATGAAGGTAATGGTTAGCCACGTATTGGACTACTGTGCCTATCCCCCATTGCTAGAAATTTATTCTAAGGCAAAGAATACAGACTCTATAACCTTGAAAGCGAAAGCCATGCCAAAAGTGCCTTCACTACTTGAATTAACTAGGAATCAAACTAGAGAACACATCAAAAAGACATATAAAGTGACAAATTCTTCTCAGCTATATACATTAATTAATAATTTGGACATAGCACACATTTACAAAAAAATATTGACTTTGGAATCGATCATCTATAGACCTACTTTTACAAAAGAGGAATTTAAAATATACCTTGAAAAGCTGAAAACGATTCAATTGTGGAGACAAGTAAAGAATCCAGTGATTTTGTCTGCCATTAGATATTCAATTGTAGTTGATGATGCAAACAAAAATCAACGATAACAAGATTAACTCTTTCAATGTGTTTTACTTAGCCTAGTTGCCATTGTCACATTTCTCTTTACAAATACGAGGTGCGTTCAAGTTTTAAGACCTCCAATTTTTTATTTCGGAACTGAGAGCAGATATAAACCTGCAGTTTGGTTTAAAATGCACGTGAATTTGTTGTAAATGCGTGACAGGGATGGCAGCACTGTACGGCGCACATACTCTCTAGCGGTGGCGGCAAGAGCGAGAAATGCTGTTGACACTTAAAATGGTCACGATTTCGTTACAAGAACAGCGAGTAATTACAGACTAATCATTCGTTTTCTCTACTTGCGTGGTGCAACACTCCTGAAATTTATCACCAGTTCATTGAGATATATGGTGATGGTATCATGAATGTGGAAATTGTGCTATGTGATGAAGGCATGACTTTCTTTTCATCAATTGTGAGAATGGGAAAGGCCGAGAGTTTTTTGGTTCGACTTTCGGCCTTCTTTTAACTGTCTGGTCCACGAACGCTCATATTTCACATTCATGACACCATCACGACATGTCTCAGTGAACTGGCGATAAATTTCAATGGGTGTCACACCATGTAAATAGAGAAAACGAATGATTACTCGCTGTTCTAGTAACGAAAATATCACCATTTTAAGTGTCGACAACATTTTTCACTCTTGCCTCCATCGCTGGGGTCTGTGTGCCGTACAGTGCTGCCATCTCTGTCACGCATACGCAATGAGATCACACGTATTTTAAACCAAACTGCAGGTGTATATCTACTCCCTGTTCTGAAACACCTTAGAACTGGAACGCACCTCGTACTTATGGTCATTTCAACAAAATTTCAAATTTCTGTTAGCACAGTTTTATGTTTGTTTTCATTCTATTTTAACAAACATCTTATATTCATATTGATATTCACACAGATTTTCAGAAAGTATTTTTAAAAGTAAATCACGACATATTGTTATATAAGGCTTATTTTGGTTGTGTAGCTCCCAGTTTATCGTATTGAAATGGTCAGTTAATTCGGACAGTTTTAGAACTGTTCGTTATCAGAACCAAAATAAGCCTATAAATTGAGTGTCTATAGCATTTTCTATGAATTAGTTTTATTAATTAATTGTTACCTGAAAGATCGATCGATTTTTTGTTTGCTATGCCCTACAACTCATCTGAACTTGTTGCGATTGCTTTAATCTATTATGTAATATTGTTGTTACATTTTGTATAGGTACTTATATATACAGGGTGGTTGGAAAGAAACCTTCTATGACGATTATGTGTTGTATTTTATATTTGTATGTATTATTTATTGTTCCAGTAATATATTTTTTATTTTAAAAAAGTTGTTTCAATTTTTCTTTCTTTTGCTTTGAGCCTTACTATGAAAAGATTTTACTCTTTTTTATAAAATAATATAAATGAAATTATAAATAGGTAATACAGGATGGATCACAGCGTGTCAAACAATGCAGAAAATATAGAACATTAAATATATTTTTTTCATATTTAGATTATGTAATATAGTCAATAAAATTATTTTTATATGAAACTTGCGATTAATAAAGATTCAGTATCGAAGAGGATCGAGATTTCCAGTGTGTCTTGAAAGATAAACTTGCAATATCTTGTATGTTTTAACTTCCTCTGAATTTTCTGGCAGGACAGTATTTAACAATGAATTAAAGTAAAACAAAATGTTGCGGAATGAAAAATATATTGTATCAAATATAAAAATTACATACAATTCTATATGAGTATTTCAATAAATTATTATTAAACAATATATACAAAGACGAAGAAGAAATTGTAATTTATTTTACTCAAAATTAAGAAACATAGTCACTCGCTGATTTAGAGGTAGATATCTATGGAATGTGCAAGGTCTATATCTTAAGTTTATATACAAAATAATCTGAAAAATGATTCTGTCTGAGGTGCTGTTCCCCTAGCTTCAACAGTCGTAGAAATATAGCATTTCATATAACATCAATTATTTTAAAATTTAATTTTCGCAATACTGAAAATGATAATGATTATGTAAAAAATCGACTAAATTAAATGTTCAAATTGTGCACTGTTGGCTGCCTGACAGTAGCCAAGACGATTAATAAATTCTTTTTGGACATTATCAATAACTTCAGGAGCTATACGATGTATCTCTTGACGAATTTTTACTTTTAAATCTTCTAAATTAACCGGTCTAGTAACGTATACTTTGCTTTTTAAGTATCCCCACAAGAAATCTCTCCCTATCCAACAATTCGGAAATAGCTCTAAATAAGCACGGACAGGTGCTGCATAATGGGGAGGTGCACAGTATTGTGAAAATTAAATTTTAAAATCTTCAAACATTATTTTCTTGAAATTGTTGTTTTGTAACACCATATTTTTTCATAATGTATGTATGTAGAATGGCACGCTCTTTCAAATGGCATGGTCAAAATTGGGGGTTGGTATTTAAAAAAATCGTCGATGACGTCACATCTCGAACAACGATGACGTCGCAAATGTGGGTCGTATGTCAAAAAGTGCCTTTTTTAAAAACAAATTCGACGTGCCAGGGGATTTTTTGAAAACTCCTCAATTTCAAACATAATTAATTTATTCGTCACTTTTCGAAAGCACTGTATTATAACAATACTTGATAATACGGGCGTTACAATAAAAATTAGCTAAAACCTCTGAACAGAAATCTATACATATAAGATAATCCGATTTAACCCTTGGGAAAATCTGGATATATTGAAAACAGTTCCAAAAGCTTATTTATAAGAAATATACTCTTAAATTATCATACCTGTATCTTTCTATTACAATAAGTTTTAGATAACCTAACATAATCTTACTTAATTGACTATTCCATTTATTTTCTTATTTTAAGATTAACTATAAGCTATTTACGTCCCCGATTTACTGAATTTTTTACTTCAGGGACGAATATATACTTTATATACTTTTAACAATTAAATTCTTCACGCTTTATGGAACACAGCGATAAAATGTAATTCACGGTTTTTCATGTTCTCTACCGAATTTTCTTTTCAAAAGCTAAAGGAAATGATTCATTTTCAACATTATATTTTATTACGACGCTAACAAGAATCTCCACCTACTTGGTGCATTTTTTTGTGCTTCTTTAGATACTGTCCTTTACGGTTCATCGTTTTTAAAATGCAAGGTTGCACTGGTCAACTGTCAAGTATTTAATGAATTCTATAGGTAACAAAAGTTATATAAGATGTAGCATAGATGAAGTTCAAAGATTTAAGTGTAAAAAAATTGATTTATTTATTTAATTGTTTTATGGTTTAGCTTTTGTACGTCGTGTTCCATTTGTTTAGTTAATCCAGCTAAGATCATCTAAAAAACCTGAAAGTTAGTTACTTTTATTTTAACTGTTAAATCACTTGTCCACAAGACCGAATTTCACAGATAATTTTTCTCTGCCTACACACCTTTTATGCTCGAATATATTTGAAAAAAAAAAAATAAATTTAGATCTATTTCATTGATTAATATTTTTGAATATATGCTTTTGAATTGAATTGATTGCGAATCTAATATTCTAAAGGCAATACCATAGTTAGTCATAGGCGTGCCAAACTGGGGAGTTATTGTATAAATACTGCTGTAACTTTTTCATGTCTCGAGCTTTTGCCGCCAGATTAAAAAATTAAAAATGTTGGACAATTTTATAAAAACAGGTACTCTTGTTTTACTTCGATTAGTTATTCTGTTTACGAGTAATATTAATTTAAAAATTTTGTGACATACCACAAAAGTGTTAGATATGATATGCAAGCGGTCAAATTGTCTCTAGTAGACTTTGAAAAGTTATCTGTCAGTTTATTTGATACATATTACATATGTTTGTAAACATTTTTGAAGTATCAATGGGCTATATTAAAATTCAAAAATTTATAAATAATTACTTTACTGATATGTATTTTAAAAGTATTTTAATATGTTAAAACGCTTAAATAACACCTTTAATATGTGTTAAATAAATCGATAGTATTTTCTCAGAGCCTACTAGGGATATTTTGCCTATTTATAGTTTCCATATTAAACTTTTGTGGTATGTCACAAAATTTTTAAATTAAGATTACTCGAAAACAAAGTAATTTATCGGATTGAAATAGGAGTACCTTTTTCATGTAAAATAGACCAGAATTTTTAATTTTTTGATCTGACGACGAAAATCAAGCAATATTTACCCACTGACCCCCCTCAGTTTGGCACGCCTGTGACCAATTATGTAGAATTATTTTCACAATATTAGATTCGCGATCTAATTGTGATTCTCAATTTCAAATTTGATTACTTTATCTTGATCCCTTTTGGAGATATTTACGAAAAATCATATTCTGAGGTCCGCATTAAAGGGGCCATATCTCCGTTAGGGGGCGACTACAGACTTATGAATATATCTTTTTGTTCTGATTTTTGATCGTAGAATCCACAGTTAGTTTTTGGCAGGCTAATTTTGGGACACCTTTTTTAATTCAGCTGTAGATGTAAATATTGTTATAATATAAACTTACATACCTCTGCTTATAATATTGTTCACTTTTGTTTATAAGTGAAAATAATTATTAAAATGTGTGGTTAAGATAACAAAATAATGCGTGTCATACAAATGCATTTTGAAAGCTGTTATATTATTTGAGGATTTTTAAATAGAAAAAGTGGATAAACAAAACATCAATAATTTTATTTTTGATATTACTTTTGCTCTACATGTTTTATTTTTCGAGATTTCTGTACCTAAAAAAAAACACAAATTTGATCATTTTACGGTAAGCAATAGGGCGACCTTAATCTATTCTATTTCAGTGACATAGACTCAATAATATAATAGCCAGGACCAGGGGCCAGGTAAAGATGAAGGATTTCAACCAATTTAGATTAAATGAACTTTAGATTAACCTATTGAATACATATTTTTGAGACTTTATGGTCCTTTAGATACACAATAAAATACATTTACAGGCATAATTAAAAATATTTTCTACCTAAAATAAATATTTTTATGGGGTTATGGGGCATTAATGCGTGCAGGATTATCTTACAGGGTGACCCTCTTGTTTCGATCTTAACTTTCGAAATGGATAATATATGGCACAATAAATTAAGTCTAACCTATAACATAGCTATACCACACTTTTTTACCACAGTTTTACAGACATAGTGCTTTCAATTTAAAAAAAATATATATGTTGGGCCATAATTATGGACATTTTACCAATATTAAAATTTAAACTTATCGATAGCATCGATTTCCTCACATTGTATATATTTCATTACAATCACTTCCAATATGATTTAATAAAGTTGCCTACCGACAATTTTTCCTTTCAGAATCCCTAAAAGAAATATCTAGAAGACTGAGATCGGGTAATTAAACAGGTCGAATAGTTGGACCCTCTCGATCAATCCAGCATCCCCGTCGATAAATAAATAAATAAACAAATCTTTATTGTGTAGTACACAAAAGGTAGGAATTCGGCAATGCCGTTCTTCTATTCCTGGAATAACTAACAAATACATATATTTAGGTACTAAACTAAAAACTAATAAGAAATTTTATTCACTACCACTATCAATTAACTTCGCGTGTACCAAGCATTGTAATATGCCTTATAAACTGAACATATGGCAAGATGATTTCTTGTAAAACTTTATTTAACAAAGCAGGAGCAATATATGAAAACGATCCCTCATATTTACATGTTGCATGTTGATTTATAGTATAACAATTTGTTCGAATTTTAACATTATAAATGTGAGATCGTTTTTTTAAAGAGCTATGTAGATAAGAAGGAACTTCAATATTAATTAGTTTATACAAAAACTTGAAATATAAATTCTACCACAGATGGAACGTTGCAAATAAACCGCACACAAGAATTTTGAATTCTTTGTAATTTTTCATTGTTTGGCAAAAAATAATATACCATAAAACAATAATCAATATGTGGGTATATTAATGATTTAATGAGTTTTAATTTAATATTTTAGATGGTACAGAGACTTAAGTTTGTAAAATGCCACTTGATAAATATACTTAACGTGTTCATTGAAATTTAAATTGTTATAAACATATAAACCCAAGATCTTTGCCGATGACACCCCTTCTGTGTCTAGTCCGTGAATAGTAATTTTATTAACACATATTTCATCTCTAACACAATCGGGTCCAATGCACAAACTACTGATTTATTTGGATTTATTCTAAAACCATTACTCTTACACCAGTTATAAATGTTATTCAAATCACAATAATTTATTAATTCAACTTATTCGACAATGGTACTTGCTCAACAAGATTCGTATAATTCAATATCATCTGTGTACAAATGTAGCTTTCCATACTTCTCTATATTCGACAAATTAAATATAAATACTGAAATAGAATTGGCCCCAAAATGCTACCTTGTGGCACACCACTGTTTATTGGCTTCAATTGTGAACTTAATTCGTTACTTATTTTAACCCTCTGCAAGCGATTTTGTAGATAGCTGTGAAACCATCATAATATAGCACCCTGATCAGAACCAATATAACTTAATTTTGATAATAAAAGGTCTATAAATACTAAAAAATCAAATACCTTACTTTAATCTAATAATATTAATATCCTCGAAAATGTTTATCGAATGACGTAGCTATATCATCAATAACTTTTAACATGGCAGTACTAGTGCTATGGTTTTTACGAAAACCCTACTGTATGAGTGGCAAAATCTAATTCTTTTCTAAATAATTAGTAACCTGTAATGCTACAATTTCCTCAAAAATTTTTAAAAACCCTGGTAGTATAGATATTGGTCTAGGGTCGTATCTAACCAATCTCGAAATTGATCGATATTAAATTATTTACAAACTGTTTGTTTAATAAATTATTTATTGTTTTTTTTTAATTTCATTAGAAACCTTGAATAGTAGTTAGAGTATATTTCAAAAATAAAGAGAAATACTCTAGAAAATATAATAAAAGTTATAAAAGTAATATTTATACGGAAAAAGTACTCTTCATTATTGGCCTAAATCCAAAACTTGAAATGTTTGAATTTTGTGAAAGACATTAAATTGTGAGCACACTGTATATAATTGGGATCGGCTTTAAGTATTTTCGGATAGCTCAGGGATTTGACTAGGTTTCTAGAAGGATAAGGTCAATTAACTTGTAGTATGACCCAGGTAAAAGGGGTATTGCAAATTATTGTTTAATTGTTTGACCCTTTTATTCCAGAAAGTAATTAAAGAAATTTACTATAAATATAAGACAGCTAGAATCTGCTTTAGTTATATACTGAATCGCATACCAGTGACATTCAACTGCTAAGTGATAGTGATCTTCTTGCCAGAAAGATTTTAAAATGGACATATATAGAGCCCATGATAAGAAATATGTTGAGACATTTAGGGAAATGGTATGTACTACTTTGTACCATATTTTGATAGTTTTATTCACTAAGAATTTCAATTGGTGATATAAATACATATTTATTTTGTTGTAGTTTCCAAAATATATATTTTCGGGTGTGAATTTTTATAAAAATTCGGAATTGGTGCCGGAGATTTCCAAAGCAATTATTGCCAATGATCTGGCCAAAGTGATCAATTTGGTGGAGTCTGGAATGAGCATCAACGTTTTTGATTATTTTGGAAATGGACCGTTCCATATTGCCGTCATGAGAAACAAGTAAGTTATTTCTGCTTATTCTATATTTATAGAAACACGAATAAGTGCTTAGTTGATACACTTTTTCAAGTAAGTGTAAATTATTTATTTCAGTAGGTATACGCACAGAAAAAGTTTAAATATTTCAGTTTGAAAATTGTATCCAAAATGACTGTACACTGATTAATCATCATATGCATATGTTATTACTAAAGTTTGTTAAAGTTGTTATTACTAAAGTGCCTAAACTAGTTTTTTTCTTTGGTTAATTTATAAACTATCTAATTTAGTCTATCCGGAATCAAAATAATGATTCTGGTAACATAAAATTCTTTGGATAGTATATAAAGTACCCACATATTTAGGTGGGGTTTATTTTCTCTGGTTAATTTCATTAACTTGATTTGGAAACGATGAAATAATTTCAACTGTGTTCTGTTTTATTAATTGTAAAAAACAACACACAATACAGCTATCTATTTTTGTAGAAACATTTTTTAACTACATACTTACATACTTAAGTAATGACCCATGGAAATATACTAAATTTTTCTTTTCAAAATATTACGATTAAAGCCAAGATACAAGGTGTAAAAATTGAAATTTAAAAATTGATTGTTAATTAAGGTATATTTGTCATTAGTCTCTGTTAATTGTTTTTGTCGCGAATATTAATCTGTAATTTTTATCTAGTTATTGAATAATCTGATTGATTGCCAGGAAGTTATTTGTTATATTGAATTATTACCGTCAAATTTAGCAACGCGGTTCCTATCTTCGGAGTTTCATATATGAAGTGGGATCAAAAACGTAACGGGGATTTTGTAATATTGTTGTATTAGTCCGATTTGCCGATATTTTCATTGTTATATTAGTAAACATATCTGAAAAGTGTCTATATATTATTAGCTATATCTAATTTTTAGTCTATTGTCACGTGTCATAAAGGTTACATGTGTTTTTTTATGATTGGCGGTCTATCTATTAAAAAAATGGACCAACAAATTTTCATTTTGGTATAAGAATAAAGTGCACATCATATTCATATGTAATGCTCTTAAGGCCGCCGTATTTCTCGCCGTAAAATAATTAAAATTGTAGAGAACAAAAGTAATAAAAATAAAGTTCTTGATGTTTTGTTCACTTTTACTATACTCACGACAAGAATTCAGACGATAATATTATAAGAAAATCTGTATTTTGCGTAAAAAAGTACATTCTGTTTATTATTTTTTTGGAGTTGGCGTCTTTAAAACAGGTTCTACATCATCTTGAGCCACACGAAAATTTAGGTACATTTTTTAACTAAAATTGAAAAAAATGTAATAAATACAAAAGATAAGGGCAACATGTAGTATATTGCATGAAAGACGAAAAAACAGGTAATTTTTTGTGGCCATAACCTGCTTCAATAAAAAATTTTTTTATCCGCCTAGAGGGCGCAGCGAACCACATACGATATTTCAAAAATCTATTTATATCAGGTGGTAGGTACCAATTTTGCAATAAAAATTTATTACCAAATAGTTTTCTCTATCTCTTAAAATAAAAAAGTTAGACAGTCTTAAAGTTTGGGCACTTTACAGGTTTTTTTATTATTACTCATAAAGTTGGCCATGGATCTCAAATTTGTTTTTACGAGCATAAAGGCCTCCAAAAATGCAACAAAACACAATTCAAGATTTTTGATGTGTCTCGCATATTAAGCGAGATACATGGGAGTAGCTCTCTTATGTGATACAGCCTGTATCTTTTCCAAAATTTCTGTACAGGGTTTCTCAAACTCGATAGTATGGGCATGTGAGAATACAAAAAATTTAAATAAAACTTGGGACACGTGGTATTAAATGGGATGAGGCAAAGCTCCATTTTCAATCGAAAGTATTCTTATCTTTAGGATTTAACAGAACCGACTAATGACGTTATTTTAAATAACGAACATTCAATTATTTTGCAACGACTACTTGATTTTTCCACCGCTAATGCGTTTTTAGGTGATATTCTTTAGAATGATATGGCTTATAACTTTTAAAAGGTAAGTAATACAGAAAATCTTCTCTAATAAAAGTGTATTAGAAAAAAGAGAGCCTTTTAACAAGAAAAACAGTTGGGTATGTATCTGGAAAAAATATAATGGATGATGTCATTAGTCGTTTCTGTCAAATTCCAAAGATAAAACAATCTATTGAAAATGGAGCTTACCTCATCCCATTGTTTGTATTTGTAGAAAATACAATTTCAATAATACGGCACCCTTAATATTGCTCTAATGCATGTTATGTGTTACAATTATTTCTTAGTTCATAATACTTTTTTTGTAATGTTCAAAATATTAAAAATGCATCTCATTTTGTTTTGTGACCTCAGAATATTATGTAGTGAGGGGAAAATTGGTTTCAAGTCAAAATGTTATAGAAAACACAATTTTCAAAATTGCCAACGTTTCGGTTATTGAACAAATAGCCATAACAATAAATTTATTGTTATATTTCCGTTAGTAGAGATATGTTGGAATTAATATATTCTTAGTTATTAACAATATTGTGTGAAACTAACTACTCTGCTGACTAAAGCCTCGACCAGCGTTGAATTACACCCACAATACCTACCCATATATTATTTATTATTAGCTTTTGTAACACTTTTTTACTGTATTAGAAAGGTATTTTAAGCCAATATAAATCAAATCTCCTACAGTTTCTATGAATGAAGTCATATGTATGCTCTTTGATACCAAACATCTAGGTATGCTAATGAACAATTCCACAGACAAAGCTCTATTCAATAATTATCTAAAAAAGTTAATCTAGTTAAATTTACTAACCTGGTTTAATAAAAACACTCTATAAATATCTAAGTTCCCTTTTGAAACTGTGGGAACTCGAAAATTCATGCTCATTAGCATACCTAGATGGTTGGTATCAGAGAGAGGAGATTTGATTTATGTTAGCTTAAAATACCAATAAAAAATGTTGGATTTAAATTTTATTTATCTATATATCGTTTTATTTAATACATGTTTGACAATAGAAACAAAAAACCAACTTGATCTGAGGAAGGCTTAATAAATAGCCGAAACGTTGGCAATTTTGAAAATCGTGTTTTCTATAACATGTTGACCTGAGACCAACAATACCCCCACTACATTAAAAATGCATTTTCCATTAATTTTAATACTCGTATGTATGTATGTAAAGTGAACATTAGAGTAATTTATTTTTTTTGCAGCGCATCTATAATAGACTACCTCCTGTCTCAAGATACAAAATCCATTGATCATCAGAACTTTGTAGGAGAAACCGCTCTTTTCAAAGCCATGATGGAAGAGAAGTTTGATCTAGCCGAAAAATTTATTTTGGCAGGGGCCAACGTCAATATTTCCGACAACTTATTTGTAACTCCGCTATTTTTGGCGGTAGGTACTCCCAGAATAGCTCACCTTCTCATTAAATATGGCGCCGAAATAAATTGCATCGATAAGTACGGCCAGACACCTTTGCACGTTGCTGTATATTTTGGGAACTTTGAAGTTGTGTGCATGCTACTGTACTACAACGCAGACTGTAGCATTAGAAACGAAACAAACTGTACACCGTTTATGGTAGCTTTGGAGAAGAGAAATATTGAAATGCAAGAAGTGCTTTTCGAGTATGTAGACGATTACGAAATTAAAACGGACTACAGCAACTACTCGGTCCTAGGTTTAGCAATAGTTCATAATTCTCCGTTTACGGAGGAAATGATCATGCGAGGGGCAGATGTCAATAACGTAAACCGTTATGACAATGGGGCATTTTTTCTTGCTCTGCGTTGCTCTAGATGCGGGAGTGATGTTGATCTCAACATATTTAAACTGATATGGGAGAGGATGGACTACGAACCTTCAGAAAAAACGAGCGTTCTAGGAAATCTGTTGTTGCTGGAAACAAGACTATTCCATGACGTTATAGATATATTTATCAACACCAATAAGATGCAAATCATAGCGCAGTCCGTTTCCCAAGCCGACGATTTTAGGCCTTTTATGGAGAAATGTATAGAATGCCGTGTGCCCCTTGAAAAATTTTCTGCTCTTTTCTATGGGTTATTAAGCTATGGTTATACGCCAAGTGCGGACGATTTGACGATAATATTCTATAACTGGGGATATTGTGAAATATTTCGCATCTTATTGCATATGGATATAAGACGCAACAAATTGTTCCACTTATGTGAGATACCTACTAGGCTTATATGTGAGGTCAACTGTACCACTGATGAATTGCTAGACAAGTTTGTTACCATGATAAGAGGGAAGAAAAGTTGTTCTTTAGATGCGATGAAGGTAATAGTTAGCCACATATTGGACTACTGTGCCTATCCCCCATTGCTAGAAATTTATTCTAAGGCAAAGAAAATAGACTCTATAACCTTGAAAGCGAAAGCCATGCCAAAAGTGCCTTCACTACTTGAATTAGCTAGGAGTCAAACTAGAGAACACATCAAAAAGACATATAAAGTGACAAATTCTTCTCAGCTATATACATTAATTAATAATTTGGACATAGCACATACTTACAAAAAAATATTGACTTTGGAATCAATCATCTATAGACCTACTTTTACAAAAGAGGAATTTAGAATATACCTTGAAATGTTGAAAACGATTCAATTGGGGAGACAAGTAAAGAATCCATTGATTCTGTCTGCCATTAGATATTCAATTGTAGTTGATGATGCAAACAAAAATCAACGATAACAAAATTAACCCTTTCAATGTGTTTTACTTAGCCTAGTTGCGATTGTCACATTACTCTTTACAAATACGAGGTGCGTTCAAGTTCTGAGGTCTCCAATTTTTTATTTCGGAACTGAGAGGCGAAAAACCTTAGAACTTGAACGTACCTCGTACTTACGGTCATTTCAACAAAATTTCAAATTTCGGTTAGCACAGTTTTATGTTTGTTTACATTCTATTTGAACAAACATCTTACAGTCATAATATGTATACTTGAAGCATTTGAAAAAATTATACATGTGCTATTGATATTCACACAGATTTTCAGAAAGAATTTTTAAAAGTAAATCACGACATATATAAGGCTGATTTTGGTTCTGTAGTTCCCAGTTTGTCGTAATGAAATGGTCAGTTATTTTGGACAGTTTTAGAATTGTTCGTTATCAGAATCAAAATAAGCCTAAAAATTGAGTGTCTATAACATTTTCTATGAATTACTTTTATCAATTACCTCAAAGAATCTGAACTTGCGATTGCTTTAATTGATTATGTATTGTTGTTATATTTTGAATAGGTACTTATATATACAGGGTGGTTGGAAAAAAACCTTCTATATTTCGGAGATGGCAAAAGTGAACAAAAAGGCCACACAAACATATGGTCAAACAACTTTTTGATCACATTTCTCTCATTGATCACCTTTTGTGTTATAATGATGGTTATGTGTTGTATTTTATGTTATATATACTATATAAAAAAAATTATTTGTATTATTTATTGTTCTAGTAATATATTTTTTATTTTAAAAAGTTGTTTCAATTTTTTTTTTGGCTTTACTCTTTTTTATAAAGTAATATAAATAAAATATAACATCTCTATTATAAATAGATAATACAGGATGGATCACAGCGTGTCAAACAATTCAGAAACTATAGAACATTAAGTTTTTTTTTTCATATTTAGATTATGTAATATAGTCAATAAAAATATTTTAAAGGATCGAGATTTCCAATATGTCTTGAAAGATAAACCTTTCACTTTTTCTGAATTTTCAAGCAGGACGATATATAAAAATGAACTAAAGTAAAACAAAAAGTTGCGGAATGAAAAATATATTGTATCAAATAAAAAAATTACATACAATTCTATATGAGTAATTCAATAAATTATTATTAAACAATATATACAAAGACGAAGACAAATTGTAATTTATTTTACTCAAAATTAAGAAACATAGTCACTCGCTGATTTAGAGGTAGAGACTTCGGTAACATTCATTCACTTCTCACTTTTATAACCTATATTCTATGATATCTATGGAATGTGCATTGTTTATATCTTAAGTTTATATGCAAAATAATCTGAAAAATGATTCTGACTGAGGTGCTGTTCCCCTAGCTTCAACAGTCGTAGAAATATAGCATTTCATATAACATCAATTATTGTGGCTTGAAAGAAGAAAATTGAAAATTTGTCAAAGGTTTCAGTCTTGTGTTTTTATACGTAATGGATGTAGCAATAAATGGAACGATAGTTTTTTGGAAATGCTATGTCTCTATCTTACTACATGTGTCTATTAATAAATAAAATATAATGGCATTTCTACAAGTCCAGTCACCATTATCATGTATACATATTTCTACATAATTTATTGCGATAATACAAACAGTTTAAAGAAGATTCTACCATAATACATTATACTGGTGACTATGTACATAGAATGGACTAGAAATTAACAGTTCTATTTGCTACTGAGAAACAGTGCTGTGGTCAATAGCTAGTGCAGTCCATTCTATGTGGCAGTAGTGTATCTATTTCTTTCCTATTACATGGTCGTATTGAAATCTACTGGAGAAGGCGTTTTGGTGTGGGAATTCTGCCCATTTGGTCAAGTCAATGCTGGGTAGTATTCCACTTCTACATGGCACTCGGGGGTTGCTGAAATAAGAATTATTGATTAATAAAACTTACTTTTTATCGATTTTTAGAATTATTAAGTTAAGAAAAATTTACTTACATTTCATGATCGGGTAAAACCATGGGGTACAGTTGAATAGTATCTATTAAATCTGTGTTATCGCAAATAACTCTAGCTAAACGAGCCTTGCGAATCTCCTGAAGTTGCTCGGATGTGAAGGAGGAGGGCTGATTTGGAAGTTCATACCTGAGAAAATAATGTTTAATAAAGATATTTAAGTTTAGTTTTATATGAAAAATGTGTGGAAACCGTGATCAATTCTATGCATAGAGGGTGAACCTTCAATAAGTACAAATATTTTAACTGCAGGTGTAATGCGTCATAGAGATGAGTCTAGTGAAAGCCATTTTTTTAAATTTCTAGTATTTACGGAGATATATTTTTTAAATACCCACATTTTGAGGTCCGCTGACCAAATAGACCACGTAAGATAATTGACCATATGATTTACTAAAGGCTAGGTTGACAAATCATTTTTTAACGTAATTCAAAAATACTTATTTTTTGCAATAAGTAAAGTAAAATTGGGTAGATAGTACGCTACGCAATAATATTACCATGAACGATTAAAAAATGAATTTTTACAAATTCGATACTACTTCTAATTAAATTATTTAGGAAGTTACTTTGTTCAATGTTTCCAAAAATTATCTATTAACGTGCATAAAAGCTTACCTACTTACCGAGAAAACAACTATTTAAACAGATAAGAAAGATAAACAAATTATCCTCTTAAATTATTTTATGAAGAATAACAAAAAACTATGATTTTAACACAACACCCTTAGACTTAAATTTTGCCACATAACTTTCATACTTCATAGTTAGTAGTGGGTAAAACAGATTTTAAAAATAAACACAAGGCAAAGTCAAATATTTAAAAGCAGTGTCATATAGGTTATGTTGATACCGGTGCACTGGTTTAGGGTAAAGGAATAAGTTGTGGTAAAGGCAAGGTACAAGTGTAAACAAAACAAGTAATATTTGCGGAAAGGGATTTGATAATTTCAATACACGTAAATGGAAAGTTAATATGAGATACTTTTGCATCTTCTGAGAACTAAGCTAATAGTTTCTTTAAGTAATGCATTACTTAACGCATCTGTTTTAAGACTGGCATTACGTATAAAAAATAAAAAATTTTTACGGACAGTGTTTTTCTCTTAAGTGTCTTGTGTATTTAATTATTATTTTTGGTAAAATATAGTGTAATTACGTAAAATATGGCACATTATTTAAACAGTAAAAAGGTTGACATGCTAGAAGCGTATTTGTTAAGCAGTGATAATGATAGTAGGTATGTATTGTGATATCGGAGTATGGAAAAAATGGATAATGACCAAATTCTGGATAACTGTGAGTAGAAAATCTGAATTATTTTCTCTATTGTACGTACTTTGCTACATGTACATACTTCATTGGTGAGGTATAGAAATGGCAAAAGAGAGAAGATGGCCATTAATATTTTTATAAATAAATATAATTTCAATGATTCTTTAACATATCTAAAAATTCTAGTTAACTTTCTTGAAATTTATTCCAAGATATTACTACTGGCATCTAGCATGACTTAAAAATATTAATTTTGCAGTGGGTCAGCGGTCCTCAACAAGTTTCTATTGAAAAATCACGAAATTTATTTAAAATTTTACTTTTTTATTCCTGATTTTTTTTTGTAAAGACATCTATTAATTATGTGTTAAGTTAACTACTGATTAAAATATGTGTACTTATTTAAGATTCACCCTGTATAGGTAACTTTACAAATTTGTTCTAGAATCAAATTTTCAAGACGTTTTTCGACTGTAAATAATCGCTTCTTTACATAGATCAACAAATATTACCAAAATCTATCTCCTCTCCTTGAATAACTAAACTGAGTGGCAATAATGCATGCAAAAGTGGGCCCCAACATAGCTCCTGGAAGTGGACGCTCGCAAACTCCTCCAGACCACAAATCTACGTCATTAGGATGACTGTAAAATACATAGCAATACAGTCACTCATATAAAACATTCAAACTGCAACATACTCGAAGATCTGCGCGTATTTAGCAACAGTTTCATTAGACATAGATCCGACCATGTCCTCAAAACTGTCGGAAGTGGGCAATCCGCAAAATTTTCTGAATTCCATGTACCCAGGAAGTCCAAATTCGCGGCCTCTCTGCATGTTGAAGCTAACGAGATCCATACCAAACCGCGCTCCAACTTTCTTAAACAAGTGATTGGTTACTTCCTGTGTAATCGAGTCATCCATAGCTTGAGCCACTTGATTCATAAGGCCCATGAAGTATTCGTCCAAAACTCCAGCTCTGTACAGATCATAGGGTCTACGAATAAGGTCAGAGAGACGCTTTGACGCTAGAAAGTAATACATACTTGTTAAATGATATGTTTCGTGAGAAGACAAGTTTTTTTAAATAAACGAACCAATGAATTTATGTGCTTTACTCCATCTTTCTACAGCTGTTGGTAATAGGGAGTGTCCAAATCTGTAAGCTGCAGCTGCAAAGGCGTCGATCACTCCTGGGTTGATACTAGTATCATATCCGTTCCAAAAACTCTAAAATTGGATGTTGTGTTACTTTATTATTAATGTGAACTATCGTCTATACTCCGATACGAAAATTATAGACAGTGACGTCATACATTAAGCCACATAATTTTGTTTGTTTGTCCTGTAGAAGACATAGACGACGGAGAGTGCATCGAAATAAGGACATTGCAAGGATAATCTAGTTTTTACCAAAATCAACACAACAATATTTGCTGTTCTATATTTCATAATTTTTTTAACATTCTGATAGACATCTCTGTCTATAATTTCTACAGCAAAGTATAATATAATTGCAGCTGAATTTCAGCACTAAAAAATTTAAGCATGTTAGTATGGAAAAGGAAATAGTACGGAATGCATTTGAAATTTGGAATTTACAACTTATATTAAGAACAAAATACTTATTATTGCGATTATTTAATTTCAAAAAACTACTTTACAAAGTAGTTTTTGAATGAATGAATGTAATTGTATAATATCAGCATATAAAAGGTAGCTTTAATAATGTCATTGATATTATATTATACAGGGTGATTGGGGGGAACTCCCAATATTCAAAAGGGTGTTTAGGGGGCAATAGTGAACAAAAAAGTCTAATATATATCAACTGTTACTGAGATAGCAACGACAATATTTTTATTGCTATTTTTGTGAAGGCTGTTATTTGATATTTTATTTTGAGTCGGTCATACATTCTAAGCCAGACTCACATTTACACATTTATTTTAATGTTTGTAATTAAAATTATTATTTTATAACTGTCGGATTTATTTTTACATGTGCGTTTGTTTAGTCGGTATTGTACACACATAATTTCATATTTTTTTATTTATGGATATTGCAAAGGTAGCACTAATCGTACAATTGCTGTATATCGACGTCACTTCCCGAACAGAAAAGTGACAGATATAAATGTATTCCAAACAGTCTTCAACAATGCACGTGAACTGGAATGTTTCCCAGTGTAAGAATTACATCTGAGAGGCAAACTGGTCCTGGCAGTGGAAGACGAAATTCTAAATATGGTAGAACGTAGCCCGGGTGTAAGTACAAGGCCCATTGCAACGCGTCTCCAAATTAATCAAATTACGGCATGGGAAATCATTCACAAAAATGGTTTGAAATCTTTCCATATTCAGCGCATCTTCGATTCTTCAGGACGGTGATAATGATTTGCGGTTGCATATTTACAAATGGATAAACGCAAACCAAATACTTTACAAATACATTTTGTTCACTGATGAGACTCAATTCACTCGTAATGGAGTAAATAACTGTCACATTGAACATCGTTAGTCAGATGAAAATCCGCACGCCACGGTGGAAAGTAACTTTCAGCATTGGTTCAGCATCAACGTGTGGTATAATTAATAATCAATTACTTGGACCAGTTGTGCTAGATGGTCGTCTTACTGCAGCTAGATATGTAGAATTTTTACGAAATAATTTGACAAACCTACTGGACGATGTCCCATTGGATATTAGATAAAACATGCACGATAGTGCTTCTGCCCATTTTAGTCGTGTTGTGATCAATCATCACAAAAGCTTTCCACAACGCTAGAGTGATCGAGGTGGTTTCCAAAATTGGTCGCCAGACTTGATTACTGCCTTTGAGGATGGTTTAAATCATTAGTATATGCAATAAAGGTGAACACAAGAAGCGCTATTCGATCGGATTATCAATTGTGCAGCACTCATAAGAGAAAATCGAGATGGATGGTGGTATATTTGAAAATTTAATTAATTAATTTCGGTTTATCAGATCTCTAATCAATGTTATAATTTATACATCTACAGAATAAATACTTTTCTCTACTGATGCATTACAATAACTAAAATATTTTCATTACTATCACTCAGTAACCGGTGATATTCGACCATATGATTATTAGGCTTTTTTATTCACTTTTGACCCCTGAACACTTGAATATCTAATCACTCTGTATAAGCATCAATATTACATCCTCTTAAATAAGATGAACTATTATTATAGAATATTGGAGAACACCGCACATCTGAGAAAGGGGGTTCGTTTTAAAATCCCAATATAGAATAAACTGATAGTGAGTAAGATAAGACTGAAACAATTTAAGCAAGTTCATACACAATCCAAAGTTGCTGTAAAGCATGGTCAATTTTGCATAATTGCTTATGAGAAGCCATATTGTTACCTGATTATAGTCGAAACCTGATATAAGTATGCAGCATTATTTCCATAATTTAATAGTAAACAAAAAACATTACTTACTTCTTTCTGTAATAGTAAACCGAACTTTTCCATGATATCCTTTCCTAGAAGAATAGGCAGAAATTCGTTGTAGGTGATGTGCTGTATTATAGCAATGTTGATTCGTCTAGCTTCTTGGAACAGTGTTTCGTCGTCCCAATGTGGATTGATGTGGGCTAGTTCCTTAGCAACTCTGTTGTGCTCACGAGCCATGAGGGTATGCATACAGGTCAGTACTAGTTGTTCGTTTACTCTTATTTCACCTGAAACGTCAATTCTGAAGCCTCATATCTAAATGGGTTAAACATATACTAAACAATTCAAAACGAATTTAAAAGGGAACGTCTACTTTTTTTATTTAGAATGAAACGGAGCTTCTAATACTTTGGGAAAAAATGTAAAAAAAAAACAAAAATTGTTTTTAAAACTAAAGATATTAGGCATAAGTAAGGCTGTCTGTAATACTTTATTATTATTCATAGTTTTTACAACCCCAAAACAAATTGCATTGAAATCTGTTAAAGGGTTTAGGAGATATTTATAAAAACCAAATAGAGCATAAAAAAAACAGAATTTAAGAAAACAGAAAAATAAGAGTATAATAATTTCTCCGGTAAATTGCATACCAAATTTTTTTCCTAGTATTTCTGAATTTCCCTGTAAATTCTTTACTAATTATTGTCAAAGAATACCTACCAGCCTCAAAACAGTACATTGAGGCATTTGGTCTTGTGCAACCTTCATCAGGAACATCTAGTTTTAGAGGTAATAAGTCTTTCAATCCATATTCTTCAAAAGCTGGGTTCATTCTCAGCAGCCCTCCTACACCAGACCGCAGCTTCCTACAAAACAAATTATATAACACAATCTGTAAATACAAATAATAAAAGTACAATATACACCGTGTTTCACAGAGCCACCCTTGTAACTCGCTTACTTGTTCTTTAATTATTCTTAATTGTTAGCTGCTTGTACATCCTTATAAGGTAACTATTTTGAACTAGTTTTTCGAAAAATAACATTAGCGATTTTTTTATGAAACCATGTTATATTTAAGACTATAAGATACATAACAAACAACAAATAGTTTTGTATAATAATATCGGGGAAACCTCTTTTTGTGCCTTTAAATGAAATATTTTTACAAGTGTTCAAGAAAAGTACCTAAAAATTATAGTTCTGATACTGGTTCTATATGAACACTATAATGAAATGTCTTTGATAACTTCATTATTGGCGTCCAATTTTGTGTCATACGTTCAGTTTAATTAAAAAAGAATATTAATATGGGTGATTTAGGGTGATAGCAGCAATGAAAAGGTTCTAGCATATTTCGAATATCTTTCAAAATATATAGTAAGCCTTCGTAGCTTTGGGTATATTATTCTATGCTCAGTATTAAGTTCAGTTGTATAAATGAAGAAAAATACGGATATTAGTAAATACGTCTATTTAATTGCGTTTCTAAAAAGAAAACCGGAAAGATTTCGGTCAAAAAGATTTAAGATTTTAACAAAATCGGTAGCAGAAAGCTATAGAGAAGATTCCAAAGAAAATAAGATGAAAGTATGAAAGTAGCTGGAATTTATTTAACAAATTGTTCAGAAGTTGTAAACATAACAAAACATAAATACATTTCGTTGAATTTTGTATAGGTAATAATAACAAGTAAAAGTGTTGGCTAACTTTGTTTTTGTTTATTTTTTAGTTTAAAATTTGCGTGTTATTATGAATTTATAATGACACTGAGTGTTATAGTGAAGGCCATAATTTTCATCCAAATGTGGATGCTAAATGTGCCATAATGGCATCGTCGTAGATTAAGTTTTTTATGGTCGTATATCTGTTAACTTTAAAACTAACACAGTTACACAAACAATTTTATTAATCTTACTATAGTATCAAATTATCGAAAAAACTGTTTTGTATCTATAAAAAAAGTTTAAAGTAGGTTGACAAAATTTGATATTTAGGCATTACTAATGAAGCTAAATCGTTAGTCATTCAAAAAATGGTCTCCTTTTTTTATCCTACGTGTGACGCCTATGACTAAAATTAATACCTCACATTATAAACAGCTAAAAATTCATAACAATTGAATAAGTAAACAGGCTACAAGGGTGGCTCTCCTTTTATATTCATAAACACTATTTTTGCAAAAATATTGTATTTTATCAGCAAAATATGACATTATTTATCAGTTTTATAATTCTGTAGTCAACTGTCTGAAAGTTTTGTTTCATTTTTATATAGCCTGTTTCGTATCCAAAAGATACCTACCTTGCGAATTTCTCAGTAACGCCATATACTGTGTTAGCATCTAGAACACCTGTTAAAGTGTTATAAGGTATTCTAGAACCAAGCCTGCAGCCTGGTCTGACACCAGGGAAAGTTCTGACAAAGTCGATACATTTTACGTGGAAAAGCCTGTAGAAATAGTCGTCTTCGGGAATTATAATTTCATTGCAATAGGGATGTTTTAAGTGAGGAGGTCTGCTGCAGCATTCTTCGGGGTCGTTTCTGTTGAAAGGATCTAAAAGCAGAAGTCTATTATGCAAATGGAAATGAACGCAATATGAATAATATGGAAATGTTTGAAATTTCAGTGGATCGCGACAAAATCGAAAATGTTATAGGAAGTTAAGTTTATTAAAATTTACCTAGTGGTGTGGCTTGAAGTGTGTAGTCGTGGTCGATGAATTGACCCCAGGCGATGACCATGACAGTGCCGGCGTGATCGTGGTAACCTTCATCAGGATGCATAGTTCGAGACACTACTCGCGAAAAAGGCAAGGGTTTGCCTGTTATGCTGATACGGGGTGCTGACATACCGTCCGCATAAAGAGGACCCAGTAGTCTGAGGAAAACATGCATTTACAACAGAAAAGTAGAAAATTTGCAGTATATAATTTTTTATTTATTATTACAGGAGTATTTCATATATTTTTTCCTAAAGGTCTTGGGAGTGAAATAAAAAATTGAAATATAATTTTTATTATAATTTTCAAACTACATATTTCAACGCATTGCAAAGTTGGTGATTGATAATAAGTGTACTTGTACTCTCCTTGAAGTCACAGATAAATATACAGTATGCGCCAAAAGTATGGGATAAATTCAATAAAAACGAAACAATTATTTTTTGGGAAAAATCCTCAAACAGGTCGATTTTTAATTTAAAAAATACATATTTTAGCGTAAAATGCGATTTTCAAATGTCATTTGTTTTCGAGTAATGACGTCATCGATTTTTTTTTAATGGCAACACCATATTTTTTTCTTGATTCTGAAAGATCGTTTAATTCTCTATCAGACAGTACTAAAATTTTGCCCTCTTACATAGGAAAGTTTTCGAGTAAATGACGATTGAATGTTAGAAAACGTAAATCAATTAAAATAAAGCAAAAACGTTATCAAGTTTAGTTTTTCGAATTCTATAGTTCTTTTATGGATCACGTAGGTGAAAATCTTTGCAAAGTGTCATTGTCACACCGACTTTCTAATAAGTATTGTAAGCGACATAGAAATTATTATTCAATTTAAAGTATTATGGCACATTTAACTGTTACTCAAAGAATTGAAATTTTAATTCTTATCGGATGCAGGAATATGACTAGAACTCAGCAGGAAGTTTGCGATTTATTTAATGAAAAATATCCAGATCGCTCTATCAGCCAATCAACAGTCAGTAAGGTAGAGTCTAAATTTAGAGAAACTGGCAATGTTGAAAATATTCCAAAACCTGGACGTCCAAGCATTAATGAAAATCAGAAACAGAACATTTTGATAAGTATGGTGGATAATCCTCATAATTCTTTACGATTGGTTGCATTAAACAATGACACTAGTCAGAGCACAGTGCTACGTATCTTGAGGAAGAAAAAATATCATCCCTACAAAATTCGACTTGTACAGGAACTCAATAAAGATGATCCCGATCGCCGCTTACACTTTTGCAAAATTCTAATGGATTTATGTCAAATTGCATTTGATTATGAATCAAAATCAAATCCATTACTCATGATCAGTAGATACCGAATAACAGACACACACGGAAAACACAGACGCAAATGTCTATTAAAATGTCTTTTGTACATTTTTCCAGGGCTTTGTTTAGTAGAGGACAACCGCAAAGTCGGACCGAGTGCTCTTGCTCCAGATGCAGTTCGACGGAGAGCTCGCCTGCATAGGAAAACTTACCGAATGATGTTGGAGTTCCGGTTGGATTCCGCCGGTAACGTATTAAACGGGATTTTAAACAGCCAACTTTTTAGCTGCGCTGATTACTGAGGCTGACATTTATTATAAAATTCTCATAATTTTCTATTGATTACACCAGGTGTTTATAAAATTGCAAATTTAATTATTGTTTGTTTCTGTTATTATTTAGTAGCTCTGCAGCGCTTGTCATTGAGTAGGCATTAAAAACAAGGTTATTGACTTAAATACGGTAGGTGAAGACTCGGATTGCCGGATTGTTGATCACTGAATAAGTATGTTTCGGACTGTTTTTTTGTTGACAGTACGAGGGTTTTATTTAATACTGTCTGTATTTAAATACAAAAAACGTTTTAACCTCTCTTAATAACTTAACCTAGTTAATATTGAATTTTATTTCACTATTTATGAGTCTAGTAATTTTAATATTAAATATTACTCTGTTGAAAATTAATATGTTAATTGGATACTTATAAAAAATAATTTATAGCATTAATTACATATTACAATAAGTAGGTATTATAGAAAAATATTTAAATTTGGCAACGTCGCGTCAAGCCGACACCGAGTTAAATTGCCACCAGCGGGCAGTGATACTCTGAAGAGGGGGTTTAAATAATGGTTTGAAGATATTTTTTTCAGCGCAAATAATTTTTCTTATACGTATTATACTCATTTTTTCTTGTATTCTCTTAAAATTAATGACATTATGACTGAATCACCCTGTATAACTAATTCATCATTAAGTTTATTTTGTTTTATATAATATACTCCGCTGTTGCATTAGAAAGTGTCGTCTTGTTGTTCTGTTTTCCAGAAACATGTCAGTTTTGTCCCATGCAACAATCGCTTAGCAAGTTATAAATATACCCTAAGTAAGATCAATTGTATGCAGGATTGTCTTATTATCATGAAAAACCAAAATTTCAGATTTTTGTTGAAAAATTATATTTTTCTTACCTCGTAAACGGCGTGTTGATAGCGCCCCAGGTGGGATGTTCCAGATTCGTGCACAACCCGTCGAACCGCCTGTACTTCCCCGCCCTACATTCCACGTTTGAAAGGAAAGGCGGACAGACTTCTCTAATCAACGTCCTGCTGGTGTCAATTAATGGCAATCCTTTTTCGATATCCTCATAGCTTAGGCCGTAGCTGCAATTTATAAGAGAAAGTGTAGTTATCAAGCAGATATCAAATTGCAAACGCCTTGTTTTCATGTCCGCCAATTTGACGGTTTATTCCTAAAACTATAGTTAATCCTAGTATGTATTATCTATGAGTCATTGTACTATTGTTGTTAACGTTTCTATGCCAGGTATTGTCTATATTCTTCTATCAATTATGAAATTCGTTGAAAGGAAAACCGAAATAATAGTTATGTACAATATAAGTGTTGTAAAACGAAGCGTCATCAGAGTTTGATAAAACATCCAATGTAGTGATGAATTTACAACAAGAATTTTGTACAAAATTTTTATCTACTTTCATTTAATAATACGGAAAAAAGCATATTTGGCAGAAAGTGTCAAGTGACGTAATAAGCAGATGTATTTTCTATGAACAGACGAAAAAGCTTTCTTTATGTTACCTTTCACATGGTACTGTGGAAACTTTGTCAAACCCATCAATATAAAAAGCGCTTTTCAAAATTAGTTTTGATGGAAGTTTACTCTCTGATATAAGCAGAGACAAACGAAGCGATCTCACGTCTAGTTCTGACAAAATCCAAAGCGCGGTATGAGTTGGAATACCAAAAGATTGGTGTAAATATAACAAGGTAAAGAAGGTGTCTGGGAAAATTCTTTTGACTTATTTTTCCGGAAAGCAAGATATAAACAGATTTTCTCAACTAATCGTATTTTTGAAAAGAAGTTCAGAGGGTTACAAGGCCAGAATTTTTACAAAGAAAGAAGAATCTAAATTTCTAAGTACTGCTGATGATGAAACGTATTTACTCATGAAGGTTGCTATGATACTCGGCATTTTTGGGGACCGTCATCGAAGAATTGATTAATTCTCCGAGAATTTCTTATAACAGAAGGAAATGCGGCAGGTATTAACTGTTTAGTTATTTTTCAAAAATATGCTGAACTTCGTCCTCTTAATGCAATTCCCAGGCGGTGTTTTATATTCTACAGACAAATGTGCCTTCCACTCTGTCGGAATTAATACTTTTGGAAGCATTGTAAAAATTATTGCCACAATTCTTGCCTTGAAGAATCTCGAAAAATGCACTGAACATTGTATTAGAAGGTTTTCTAGACACTATTCTGGTTGGTGGCGGTGCAGATATGCAGATGTTAAAGCGTTATAGGGGTTGGGAATCCTCTTTTACGGCAGAAGGCTATGTTGAGAATTCTTTAGAGAATAATAAATAGATAACAGAGAGGATTACGGAATCAACTGAAACTTAAACAGCTCCATCACATCTACTTCTGGTATACAAATTTCTAATTGTAAAAAGTGTATCATAAAGATGAGGTTTTGTAATAATAAATAACTAGTTTTTCTAACGATCGGGGTTTTATTTAACAGAAAAATGTTAATATAATAGACCCCTGTATGCAGTATATTCGATTGTCTGTACGCGATTAGGAAACACCTTATATAGTGAAACCAAAATAGGTCCAAAATTTCTTTTGAAGTGATATAACTGAAAAGGAATATAATAAATTATATATCATTGTTTATCTATCAATAAATGTCACGATAATTAAAATATTTGAAGAAATTTGAGATGCAATCTACACAGAACAATCAAGTTTATTATTTCAATTGTAAGCAGAGATTAGATTTGATTTAAAAATATTTTAGTTATATAAACAGCGACAAAAGTATTCGATAGAAATTTAAAACAATCTCTAATGACATTTTAAGAATTTTTTTATACAGGGAGTTTTTAAATGAAGTAGCACAAATGAGAGCACAGATTCCTTAGGTAAAAATAAATCGATTTAACCTAACATACCTATATGACAAATCGCATAATAAAAAATATACAGGGTGTCAAAGTTAAAATTTTATTTTCGATATTTGTAGATAACTTCTTAAAATATCCAAATATTTACATAAAATTTGTAAATAATCCTATTTGAAATATTCAGTGCACCGATTGAAAACTGTTATCGTTTCAAGTAAAGTGCCCTTTCTATTTAAATACAACAAAATGTTGAAAAAGTTGTTTAGAACGGTAAATTATGAAGACGAGCAAAATTTAAAAAAAATCGACCTGTTTTGATAAAATCTTTGTGCTTTGTTGAAATATGGTTTCATCAAATATCGCCGATCTTCTTGAAATTTTCCACGTCTGCATTCTGAACAAATTTTTCAAGAAACACTTTGCTGTATTTTCAGCAGGAAAGGCAGTTTACCTGAAACGAAAACAGTTTTTACTCGGTGCACTGAGAATTTCAAATAGAATTATTTAAAAAATGGTTACTCCTACCGACTTCAGCAAGGTGTACCTTTTTCAAATAAAACAGGTAGGAGAATCGATTGCTTCCATAGTCAGATGGATACACTATAAGCTGCAAAAATGTCACTACGTCAAAATTAGAAACAGATTTGAATTTCTCGCCCGCAAAAACCCCGATAAACAAATTTTATGCAAATATCTTAAGAAGTTATTTACAAATATCGGAAACAAAATTTTAGCTTTGACACTCTGTATATTTTTCTCTAGATTATCTTATGTATAACTATTCGTAAACTACTTACGTTCTAGCCAAATTAATAGAGACGTCTAAAAGTAGTTCACCAACTGTGGCAACATCTTCTGGTTTCCAGTCTCCGTGGGGTTGAGCAATTCCTAATAGGAAAAAAAAATGATGAAACATGCACGAATTCACTTTTCTTGCATAACAAGCAATTACCAACCAACAAATGTAATTACTACATATACAATATAAGTATTTGTAAAATTTAATTGTAGAAACGTTTGTAGGTAATGGATATGATTACATATGATGGTAAACCATTGAAAACCTGACAGGCTGTTAAATGAAACATATTTTTAGTAAGGAAAGCAATGTCAATCATATAATACTAAATATAGCGCATTAAATATTATAATAAAAACTATTTGACAATTTAATGTAGATATTTTATATAATATTTACAAACTGCCTGAACAAATTATGCAGATTTTTTAACAAGGAACAAACCATGAAATTGTATACTAGACAGAAAATGAGATTATTTTGAATCATGGAATATTTAATCAAGTAACCATTTCTTCAGTTTATTTAGATTTAAAAATATATATACTTTACTTACGTATCCTTTTACGTGCATCTAAATAAGCAGCATTGATGGCATCGTACGTAATACATGTATGAGGTCCGTTGTACTCTCTAGAAGTAGTGAACAATAACAATAACTTTCCTCTTAAAAGAGAAGTAATCAATACTTACAAAGGGCTGCCACGAAGTAAGTTAAATGTGTAGTCGAACTGGCTGCTTCTTGCAGGTCCGCTTAGCAGTAAGGCACATTCGCCATCACCATTACCCGTTAATTCTACTGGTTGATATTGAATACATAATACTAAATTAATTTTAACTAAGACTAAAGCTGCTATCATCCACGAAGGCGGTGATCCCTTCCCCCTGAAAACAAAAACAATAGTTAGAAATGGAATTCTTTAGTTAAAAATCACTTTTTCAAAACTAAACATTTTTCGTTGTGAACATTTATATATTTTCAATCGTCTCAGAAATTGTTACATTTTATCATACGGAGTATAAATCAATGGTGCATGGTAATTTGGGAAGTTATACTATTGATGAAAATGAAATTAGGTGTTCTAGATAATATATGCTGTAAAATGATTCTTAAGAGAGCTGCAACCGTATGAAAGCTGGACAGAAAATTATTTTTATTTACTTTAGGCGCAGGAGTCATTCCATATAAAATAGTCTGAAAATAAAAAAAAATTGTTGCCGACCCATTTTATATTTTGATGTAACTTTGAAAAACTCTACTCTAGGGTCCCAAACAACAAAATTTACACGAGTTTGATTTTTACAAGCGCTTGCTTCCGCCTATTTAAATAAAGACATTTAAAAATTGCTATTTTTAAGCTTTATTAATTTTTACTGTCAATTTTTTCTGTTTGAAGATATTTGAATGATCAAGACGGAATTCAGAGTGGGAAATATAGGAGTTTCAGTGAAAATGAAGATAATTGGCTCGGACGATCCCTTTGAATAATAGCAACGTGCTGAAAATGAGCGTCATAACTGTTGAGAGTTAAAAATTCATGCTCCGCGGGAATTAAGTATACATATCATAGACAAAATTCAGCCACAAGTTGACCTGAATAGCCCACTCTTTATAGAAGAAAGCTTTGCTTGAAGTTTTGAAATTTTTAAAAATCTCAATATTCAGGCTATGAAACGAGCATGTTGACTGCGAGATAAAAATCTGATACTTACAGAATCTACTGTTCTTACCTTCAATTTTAAATGACTACATCACTTGTTTTGTTATTTTCATGTGTAGTGCATGTACGAGCCGCAGTGGCATATTCAGTTTTTTTTTTAATTTAATATTCCTTCATACATTTTTGCTGCGAAGCCAATGATGAGATTTAAAAGAAATCTGTAAACCCAGTTTCATAGATTAACAAACAAAACATACCGATATATTTTCTTTAATTAGTTACAATATACCCAAGTTTTGTCAATCTATGTCAAACTACTGTAACATTCTTCAAAAATCAGACACCAGTAAGTTTAGGTCTCTGTTTTTTTTTTTGGCCAAAAATCACCCAAAAAATCATACCCTTAATTTTTCACATGAACATAAAATACCTCTGCTTAGAAATGATGTGTATAATTATTGGTAGGACTATACCTAATAATTAACATTAGCGCATTCGCCATATTCTCGAATGTAACCGCTCATAAAATTCAAGAATATACATTTTATACCCTTGTATCATAAAAGATTTCTTTTTGTGAAGAAATGAGAAGAAAAGCATGTTTAAAATTCAGATTTGTCACAAGATTAAATTATGAATATGTATACAGGGTGTTTAAAAAAATATGGGAATATTGCTAGAGCTAATAGCACATAGCTGATGGAGAAATAACCGAACCTCATTTACATACGGGGCGTGTAAGATAATTGTAGAACACCAAATTTTGGATGTAATTTTTTAAAGAATAGCATATTTTATCAAAAATTTACACTAGTACTATTAGATTTTTTATACAAAATAGAGGGCGCTGGCTAGCTTCCACTGACATTCTATTTCACTAACTTTTTTTTTTCTTAAAAAGAGTATACAGAATAAAATATCAGCGGAAATGTTAGCAAGTAGCGCCCTCTACTTTGAACAAGAAAAAACTAATATCACCAGCGTGTTCTGCACTACCAAATACATACCTGTGTCAAATTTTGATCAAATATGATGTTCTTTACAAAAATTCGATCAAGTATTTGATTTTCTAAAATTATCTTGCACCCCATTTGCCTCAAAAATAAGTGGCTCTAGGACATAAGTCTTTTTTAAACATTCTGTATAAGTACTTTAAGGATATAGGATACTAAAAAGGCGTTGTGTAACAAATGTGTTTGTAACTACAAATTTCTTCATATGCATTGTTATTTTATGAGAATAAAATTAATTGGTAAATAAAGAAGTGAGTTCATAGGTATTCTTTAACTCAATAAGCACAATTAAAAGATTAGTTATTTGAATGTTTATATGAAATATGTATGACTAAACGTCTATTTAGCTGAAATTTTACAACATATTCTAGTCCGCTTACCACACCCATATTAATGACAACTTATAACAGATATGTTGTAATAAGTACATATCTGTAAAGGTTACTGATTGATTTAATTTACACAACCTCTAATGATACGCTACCAAGATTGAATGAATCACTGGAACGATTAAATCTAACAATAAACTTTTGTTTAGAATTTACAATATGTTTTTATTTCTATTACATTAATGTTATTACATAATCAACCTTATTGCACTAATATTTACGGATAATCAACCTTTAATATGTTTTGTATTAATCTTTGGTTCAAATACATGCTAATTTCTTCTACAGTTTGATTCATTTTACATAGTCATTGCAAGCTCCTGAAAAGAAAGCACTAACCTATGCTTTATTTTATATTACTTTTACTGATATGGATAGACTTTCATACACACTCTACATAAATCTAGTTATTTTCTCCAAACAAATTTCTATAATATGTTTTCCATTCTTGCCGATCCCGTTTAAGATTTCAAACACATGTCGCATCTTTCGAGCCATATTTGTGTAATATGTACTCTCATTTTCAAGCAGGTTAAGATGAAAGTAGTCATAACTAACCCTCTAGAGAAAATAAACTAGATCTTAAACGATCATTGCAATCGACGTGATGAAGAACTCTGAGGTATAAAATTACTTTTACTAATAACACTAATATATTTATCTTAAAGGTTGTCTTTAAATTATTTAGTTTTCTATGACATAATTCAGTTTTATTGGTTTGTATATAAAGCTTATTGTTTTATACAGTAAGGTTTATATACAAGGTTAAGGTTGACTTAAATACAAATATTTTAACTGTATATTTAGTACAGTTCGATGCTATCAGTTAAAATATTTAGGATGTTACTGTGTTCAATGATTCCAAAAATTATACATAAACGGCTTACCTACTTGCTGAAAAACCAAGTATTCACCAAGTTGTCCACGTTTTACAAGATAGTATCATTGTACACGGTCAAAAAGAGACATGAATTATTTCCTCAAGTTATTTTATGAAGAATAACGAAAAACTTTTCATATCTCATAGTTTCGTAATGGGGAAACAGATTTTAAAAATATGCTTGTACACAAAACTTGAAATAACAAATTTTTGACGTATGTGTTCCATATCAAGAGAAGGCAAAGTAAAATATTTGTTGATCTAAGGATATTTGAAATATGTTGTACACTGCAAGTGTAAATTCAAGGAAATATGCTGGACGAGAGCCCGATTTATTATGGGCTTTCCAAAAGGCGCAGTTCGAGATAGGCTTCCTAAAGAAAATGAAACCCTACCGTTTGAAACGGAAGTACCAATCACATACAAAAATGAAGCTAGTGTCAGTGGTGCCATAGGTACAGGTAGGTGTGACGGGCGGTAGGCACAATGTCCCGCAGGGAGCAGAACCACCTGCCACATTCTAGGATTGACAGCTAACGAGATCGACAAAGAGTTAATTTTATGTTGTCAATACACATAAATTGAAAATTATTATGAGACACTTTTGCATCTTCTTAGACCAAACTAAGCTAATAGTTTTTTTTTTAACTTTAAATTATGTATTAAGTAATGTAATGCAAAGGGGAGGAGATGGTCATTGACATTTTTATAAATATATACATATTCTCTAAAAATCCTAATTAATAACTTTCTTGAAGTCTATTTTAGGTATATAAAAAGTTCAAGACATTAGTGTAACACTGGCAACGCTGTGGAATGCACATCTAATCTACAATACCATGACTTATAAAACCCTTAATATCGTAGTTTAGCCAGCGGTCCTCAACAAGTTTTCTATTAATAAATAACAAAATTTATTTAAAATTTGACTATTTCATTCCTGATTTTTTTTGTAAAAAAGCCTATTACTTGTGTTATACACAGTGAACTATACTGCTGGTTAAAAAATTTGTACTAGTTTGAAGTTCACCCTGTATGTAGAGTTTGTTGACTAAAGAAAAAAACAAACTGTATTTGTGGGTGTTATTGTGATTTCTAGTACACCAAACTCACTTAAATATATATATATATATATATATATATATATATATATATATATATATATATATATATATATATATATATATACAGGCTCACATAAGAGGGCCACTCCCATGTATCTCGCTTAATATGCGAGACACGTCAAATATTTTAAATTATTTTTTGTTGCAATTTTGGAGGCCTTTATGCTCGTAAAAACAAATTTGAGATCCATGGCCAACTTTATGAGTAATAACAAAAAAACCTGTAAATTGCCCAAACTTTAAGACTGTCTAACTTTTTTATTTTAAGAGATAGAGAAAATTTATTGGTAATAAATTTTTATTGCAAAATTGATACCTTCCACCTGATATAAACAGATTATTTAAATATCGTATGTGGTTCGCTGCGTCCTCTAGGCGGATAAAATTTTTTTTTATTGAAGCAGGCTATGGCCACAAAAAATTGCCTATTTTTTCGTCTTTCATGCAATATACTACATGTTGCCCTTATCTTCCGTATTTATTACATTTTTTCAAATTTTAGTTAAAAAAAATGTACCTAAATATTTTCGTGTTGCTCAAGATAATGTAGAACCTGTTTTAAAGACGCCAATTGCAAAAAAATAATAAAGAGAATCTACTTTTTTTATGCAAAATATAGATTTTCTTATAATAAAAAGTTTTCGAGTAAATGACGACTGAATGTTAGAAAACGTAAATTTTATCCATAAAAAAGTAACAATTCTGAGGTATGTAAAATAAAATACAATTGATTAAATTTTATACTTAAATTAAATGTTCGAATTGCCATCCAACAACTTCTTGACAATGCGCAAGTCTGTGAAGAAATTCTTCTTGCACATTATGAATGATTTCTGGGGTAACTCTGCGTATTTCGTCCCGAATGTGATTTTGAAGTTCTTCTAAATTACGTGGTTTATTAATGTACACTTTTGACTTCAAGTATCCCCATAAAAAATAGTCAAGAGGTGTAAGATCTGGCGATCCTGCAGGCCATTCTATCGGTCCGCGTCTGCCGATCCACCTCCCAAGAAAGCAGTTGTCCAAAAAATCTCGTACAGGGCGCGCATAGTGCGGAGGTGCACCGTCTTGCTAAAACCATATGGTATCGTCAGGAATGTCAGGCTCATTATCGTTAGGAAAAATTGCTGCAAGGGCTGGAACAAGCTCATTTTCTAGAAATATCTTTGTCCTGTAAGGGTTCCTTCAAAGAAGAAAGGCCCTACTATTCTGTCGTCAACTATTCCAGCCCACACATTTAATTTCTGAGGGTGTTGGGTATGTGCCTCTTCCATCCAATGAGGATTTTCCCGACTCCAATGTTTGCAAGTTTGACGGTTTACTGTACCATTCAGACAAAATGTGACCTCATCTGAAAAAAGTATTTGCCGATGTAAATTTCTATTTCCTTGACATAAATCCATTAGAATTTCGCAAAAGTGTAAGCGGCGATCGAGATCATCTTCATTGAGTTCCTGCACAAGTTGAATTTTGTAGGGATGATATTTTTCCTTCATCAAGATACGTAGCACTGTGCTCTGACTAGTGTCATTGTTTAATGCAACCAATCGTGAAGAATTATGAGGATTATCCACCATACTTATCAAAATGTTCTGTTTCTGATTTTCATTAATGCTTGGACGTCCAGCTTTTGGAATATTTACAACATTGCCAGTTTCTCTAAATTTACACTCTACCTTACTGACTGTTGATTGGCTGATAGGGCGATCTGGATATTTTTCATTAAATAAATGGCAATCTTCCTGCTGAGTTCTACTCATATTCCTGCATCCGATAAGAATTAAAATTTCAATTCTTTGAGTAACAGTTAAATGTGCCATAATACTTTAAATTGAATAATAATTTCTATGTGGCTTACAATACTTATTAGAAAGTCGGTGTGACAATGACACTTTGCAAAGATTTTCACCTACGTGATCCATAAAAGAACTATGGAATTCGAAAAACTAAACTTGATAACGTTTTTGCTTTATTTTAATTGATTTACGTTTTCTAATATTCAATCGTCATTTACTCGAAAACTTTCCTATGTAAGAGGGCAAAATTTGAGTACTGTCTGATACAGAATTAAACGATCTTTCAGAATCAAGGAAAAAAATATGGTGTTGCCATTTAAAAAAAATCGATGACGTCATTACTCGAAAACAAATGACATTTGAAAATCGCATTTTACGCTAAAATATGAATTTTTTAAATTAAAAATCGACCTGTTCGAGGATTTTTCCCAAAAAATAATTGTTTCGTTTTTATTGAATTTATTCCATACTTTTGGCGCATACTGTATATATATATATATATATATATATATATATATATATATATATATATATATATATATATATATATATATATACCGGGTGTTCCCTCTAAGACTTTCAGTGCGAATATCTCCGAAACCATCATAGCCAGTGCGACGAAATTTGGTATACAGACACTAGATGGCGCGTAGAATCTGATGATAACATCAATTTTTATACAGGGTGTTCCATTTTCCAAGAAATCGATTTAATTTTGATTTTTTGGTTGTCAGCCCTGCTAAAACTTATGTTTAAATTGAAATATACTTAATTATGAACACATTCTGATAAATAAACATTCAAAAATTTCAAAATTTAACATAAAAAAACGCCTCCAAAAAGTACCCAAATTTCATTGTTTTGTCATGTAAAATGTGTATAGCCTTGAGCCAGACTTACACAGAAGAAACTAACATCGGTGAACGTCAAAACTATGAATTGTCATTGAATTGTCAAATATTAATGGCATGAAGTATTTTATTTTACATAAATAACGCTAAATAATGGATTTAATGCAATTTACGTATGCACAATGGTGTTATTGAGACTTGTCGATAAAAATTTAGACTTGAGTTGAGGCTTTTAGAGCATTGTGGTCGCCGTGCCGGCGCAGTCTACCGCTACAACTAGAGTTACAGCGTGAAGATTGTGTAAAATATCTGTGAAAATTTTTAAATTATTCCATTATAATGTAATAAAACTTCAGTAAATTGTTTTTTTTTATGTTACTACAGTGTACAATAATAATTAGGTACACGTATTTTTTATGACAAAATAATTTACAAAATTGTGTAAGTACTTAAAGAATATTCCTGTTTTCCAACTGCTGTAATAATTATTGATTACTTATTTAGCAACAAATAAATTCAAACAAAACCATTTCTAAAACTTTTAATTATAATGTGAACGTGTTTGTCGTTGAAAGTCAGATCTGAACCTACCCTAGCCCCACAAAAGAAAATATTACGAAAGCATAACCTAGAAATGATTGATTCTTGTATCCACATATTTCAACACTGTACTTATGTACTTATGTTTAAGAAGAACTCTACATCTGTAAAATAGTAAACAATGAACTACTATTTCTGTATTTCATGATACAGAACTGAAATAAAGCAACTGGTTTTTGCTAGGAAGAATCACCTGCAAATGTACTATACCCAGTAGGTAGGTACCTATCAAATAGTCGTTTAAAGCTAGATAATAATTTGTAATTGTTGTTGTAATTGTTTTTATCTTTCAGTTATGTGTGTGCAGTGCCACAAATTACATTAAAACAGACACCAGAAAGAATAAGCGAAAAATATTACGGACATTTTCTTGGAAATAATTCTAAACATGGATAATATTATAAACAAGTCTGTAACTCACATTCTTTGAAGAGTATTCTATAAGACATTAAATTCAGTTGTCTGTCGTGGGTTTTAAAATTTCTAAACGAATAAAATTAAGAAAAATAAACTAATTTCATAATTCTATGTACAGTATGAAAACATCTTGTTAGAATATCTTTAAAATGTTGAAAGCTAACTGTTGTTACAACATATACACAACATAACGTAATAAGGTAGGTATTGAACGATGAAATGGCAAGATTTGTTTCTAATCGTACATGCATGTACATTCCTCAGATTGAACGTTGTTCTGTAAATGAAATTAGAATACAGAATAAGTGTTTAATATAAAATCAGATGTAATAGTGTAAATTTATTTTATTGTTAATTAATCAAGAATTCATTTAAAGCTAGACAGTAATTTGTAATTATTGTTTTTATCTTTCAGGTATGTGTGTAGTGCCACAAATTACATTGAAACAAAACGATTTGTAAAATAGGACACCAAACAGAATGAAGGAAAAATATCGCAGATATTTTGTTAGAATTAATTTTATACATAGAATGATGTATAATATAAAGAAGTCCCCTAACTCACATTGGCCATTATTTTACAAAAGAAAATTTTCAAAAAAGATTAAAGGAGTGATTTTTTATATTTTATTATATGATTCAGTTGTAACCAGCATAATTTTAATTAAAAAGTAATACGTACCTACATTGTGGCTTATTTTTTAATTAGTAACTAAATTGAATAACTTGATCCTTCATCTTTAAGTATTAATTAATTTTATATTATTTCTGAAACATTTCTGTTTAATAATTTGAGTAGAATAAAAAACAACAAATACAGACTTTAATTTATTAACAATAAAATAAAATTACATTAAGTATCTACATTATTACATCTGATTTTATATTAAACACTTATTCTGTATTCTAATTTCATTTACAGAGCAACGTTCAATCTGAGGAATGTACATGCATGTACGATTAGAAACATATCTTGCCATTTCATCGTTCAATACCTACCTTATTACGTTATGTTGTGTATATGTTGTAACAACAGTTAGCTTTCAACATTTTAAAGATATTCTAACAAGATGTTTTCATACTGTACATAGAATTATGAAATTAGTTTATTTTTCTTAATTTTATTCGTTTAGAAATTTTAAAACCCACGACAGACAACTGAATTTAATGTCTTATAGAATACTCTTCAAAGAATGTGAGTTACAGACTTGTTTATAATATTATCCATGTTTAGAATTATTTCCAAGAAAATGTCCGTAATATTTTTCGCTTATGCTTTCTGGTGTCTGTTTTAATGTAATTTGTGGCACTGCACACACATAACTGAAAGATAAAAACAATTACAACAACAATTACAAATTATTATCTAGCTTTAAACGACTATTTGATAGGTACCTACCTACTGGGTATAGTACATTTGCAGGTGATTCTTCCTAGCAAAAACCAGTTGCTTTATTTCAGTTCTGTATCATGAAATACAGAAATTGTAGTTCATTGTTTACTATTTTACAGATGTAGAGTTCTTCTTAAACATAAGTACATAAGTACAGTGCTGAAATATGTGGATACAAGAATCAATCATTTCTAGGTTATGCTTTCGTAATATTTTCTTTTGTGGGGCTAGGGTAGGTTCAGATCTGACTTTCAACGACAAACACGTTCACATTATAATTAAAAGTTTTAGAAATGGTTTTGTTTGAATTTATTTGTTGCTAAATAAGTAATCAATAATTATTACAGCAGTTGGAAAACAGGAATATTCTTTAAGTACTTACACAATTTTGTAAATTATTTTGTCATAAAAAATACGTGTACCTAATTATTATTGTACACTGTAGTAACATAAAAAAAAACAATTTACTGAAGTTTTATTACATTATAATGGAATAATTTAAAAATTTTCACAGATATTTTACACAATCTTCACGCTGTAACTCTAGCTGTAGCGGTAGACTGCGCCGGCACGGCGACCACAATGCTCCAAAAGCCTCAACTCAAGTCTAAATTTTTATCGACAAGTCTCAATAACACCATTGTGCATACGTAAATTGCATTAAATCCATTATTTAGCGTTATTTATGTAAAATAAAATACTTCATGCCATTTTGACAATTCAATGACAATTCATAGTTTTGACGTTCACCGATGTTAGTTTCTTCTGTGTAAGTCTGGCTCAAGGCTATACACATTTTACATGACAAAACAATGAAATTTGGGTACTTTTTGGAGGCGTTTTTTTATGTTAAATTTTAAAATTTTTGAATGTTTATTTATCAGAATGTGTTCATAATTAAGTATATTTCAATTTAAACATAAGTTTTAGCAGGGCTGACAACCAAAAAATCAAAATTAAATCGATTTCTTGGAAAATGGAACACCCTGTATAAAAATTGATGTTATCATCAGATTCTACGCGCCATCTAGTGTCTGTATACCAAATTTCGTCGCACTGGCTATGATGGTTTCGGAGATATTCGCACTGAAAGTCTTAGAGGGAACACCCGGATATATTTTTTTTTTTTTGAAGTGGAGATGAATTTAAGAAACCTGTAAGTTGGTATACCTTCACAATTTTATCTTGGTGAAACAGTAACCCTTAAACCATTTATTATTATATATATATATATATATATATATTTTTTGAAGTGGAGATGAATTTAAGAAACCTGTAAGTTGGTATACCTTCACAATTTTATCTTGGTGAAACAGTAACCCTTAAACCAGTTTATGAAATAACAATCTATTTTGAAACCTGCTTTTTTCCTACAGGCGCACTGAAATTTCGCAAGGGAGTGTCATAAACCAATTCTTTTTAAATTTCAGTCGGTCAAGGCGACCATATACGTCAATCGCAAGATTCAGATCACTTATTTCACTAAACCGGTATGCTACGTCAAAAGACGTGTCTGATCCTTCGAATTATTCATTGATGCCTTTAGTCGAACATCAGCGGCGTAATGAATATGTTGTCGGTAGTCACTTGAATGCAAATAGTCTGTAGGCAGCACGAGACCATTCCATGAATGAGTAAATAATATAGCTCCATGAATATGTAGGTGGTAGTATAGGTGTGTAGAAGTTTGAAATAGATTTTAGTCTAAGTCACAAGATACGTTTCATAACATTTCAACATAGCTTTGACTAAACAGTTAAAGTTAAATATATGTCAGATGTAACTGATAAATAAAAAGCAATTTTTAATGGTCGATATATACAGGGCATCCCCGTCTTGTCGTTCTCAATTTTGGAATAAAATGGAGAATGAAATGATAGGTGTTTTCCCTCAAACATTTTTCTCTATGACTGTTCCTGATACAAAGCTTCTTAGTGAATTTCCTCAAGAACACTTTTTTTTCAGAAAATATTATTAAATTTTGATATTTGTACTAAAAAATACCTTTACACCATTGGAGTAGAAGTTTAGGGATCCAAGGGAGAATAAAACCCCATATCTGCGCCACTGGCTTTGAGTGGAAAAAGTTATCTACGTCAAAATATTAACTTTTTATTATGATTATTGCGTACCAGGTTTGAACAAAAAATATGTATTTGTTTAGTAGATAAAGAAAATTATTTTTTTTTTCATGTTGATAGCCCTGGATTCTGAATATGGAGTGTCATAGAAAATAATGTTAACGCCTGTAAATTGATATCTTTCAGTATCAGTTTTTCCAATAAAGGTTTAATAGTTTATTTTGCAAAAAGAGATCGATACGTTTGTTTGGTATAACCGAAAAAATGTGTAGGAAATGTTTTTTACGCATATCGTATGTCATGCGACTTCTTATGCAATATTTTTTAAGAGAACCTTATGTATGTTTAATATTTTTGAAGTAATTGTTCTCGATTTCAACTTTTTTCTAGATAATACTCACTTAAGGACGCCGTATTCTTGTCCGTCTCGTGACACCTGCGAATATTCAAAGATGCCAAAGTAAAACGAATATATAACGACAGAAAGCGGCCTAACCAACAAATTTTTAGGTACATAAGTCCGTTTTTCTTTAAATTTAACTGTAGATGTAAATATTGTTATAACATAAACTTACATAGTTCTCAATATAAGATTGTTCACTTTTTTTTATCAGTATGTGGAAATAATTGGTAAAATATGGGGCTACTCTAGCAGAATAATGTGTGTTTTACACGTCTCTTATTTGAGGAAAATTTAAATAGTAAAACTGCATAAACAAAACATCAAGAACTTTATCTCTGATATAGCAATACGGTGACTAAGATGGTAACATATTTATTATATTTTTTTTTTGTGCGACGTAACCTGAGAAAATATTCCTTACTCTAACACTGCACATATAACTGTTTGTAACATTTAGTTATATTTTATTACAATTTACTTAAATTTAGTAATAATGAGATAAAAAAGGTGCAGTTGAAATTGCAAACGAAAAGTAGAAAAGCAATAATCTTATATATGAGCAGGAAATTGAGAAAATGTTATTATTCTTTATTAATTAATGTATTTAATTTAGTTTTTCAGTTAGTCTTTTTTATTATTAATTATTATTGGTTCATACAATAATAAATTTGCATATTCAGTGTTTACATTACTTGTTACACAATCTATCGACAATTTTATAATATCCTTATATATCATAGACAGCAGGTAAGGTCGACTTCTTGGGCAATTATAAAAGTATTCAGGGTGGGATAAATCCTTATAAACAAAGATACAAGTCTAAAAAATGCATATTAAAAGGTACATAAAATATTCCGTTACGTTTCCGTTACAATTCCTTGATACTTTTTTACAAAAAAAAAAAAAACAATAGATTGAGCAGTTACTTTTTTATCTGTAAGAATGCTATATAATAATTGTGCTGTCACTTGGAAACATCTGTTATTAGATGACTTATAGACTTGTTTTGATCATACTAAGAGATATTTTATGCATATTTTAGTAGATATCATAGCATATCTACAGAAGAAAAATTGTAATTATTAAAGCTATATGAAAGTTTCTAATATCATTAATTGACGCACAATATTGATTTTTGTAGCAGCATTTATTTCAATCTATAGTTCTTCAGATACGAAATGTTTTGGTAACATTTTATAGATTATATTCCTATAAATACGGGTTCTAAAATGTTTCGTTTTTTAGATACAGGAAGTTGAACTTTATTTTTATTTAGTTATTTCTTTTTTAACAAAAAAAACCGCTAACAAAAAAATCGTCACTGATTTAATACGATTTTCGTTATTTAATTTTGTATTTATATGAATTTAATTAATTCAAAACAATTGTGACTGAATGTTTGAAATATTTAATTTAGTTATAATTCAACAACGTTTAAAAATTATGATTTAATATTTATTTTCGGTAATATTTCTTGAAAACATATGCAAAATTTCTATTCGGCTATACTCTTTTTTTGCAAAAAGATTCATAGATGTTTCTTTGTCACCACCACTTGAATTAATATACTGTGATTTTCGGTGTTGAATTATTTGCTCTTCTTCGCAATATGACGACATTTTTGTTTGTGGTTCCCTGTATATATTTGTTGCATATTCAAGCATAAAAATGATGCCTACTGAAAACTTCTATTTAATTGTACTATACTTTATGCATATTTTAGTAGATATCATACCATATCTACAGAAATTGTAATTATTAAAGCTATATGAAAGTTTCTAATATCATTAACTGATGCACAATATTGATTTGTGTAGCAGCATTTATTTCAATCTATAGTTCTTCAGATACGAAATGTTTTGGTAACATTTTATAGATTATGAAAACTTCTATTTAATTGTACTATACTTAGATTGAAATTAAACATATACAGCAGTCATCAAAAAGATGTGAATAGGGATGTTCCATTAAAAAAACGTTGTATATACGTCAGCTCAGGAACATTTAGAATATCCGTAGACTTCTGTTACTCGTATTATTACCTTAATTAGATACAACTGGGTTGCAAATTTATTTAAGTAAATACTAATATGTGCAAAATAATTCAAACAACCTACATTGTCCTCTTTATACCTGAGTTTTGTCTACGGTCGCTATACTGTAACAAAATTACTAGACACAAGTTGGAATACATATTACATGGTACCCTACTTATTTTATAAGTGTAACACAAAAGTAAACGACCAAATAGCTGCTAAATGATCTTAGCGGCAGTCATAAAATTTAAACGACAATCCATAAATCGCCTTAATGGTTGTTAAATCAGAGTGTAGACGACTATTTTATCTATTTTGCAATATCCTATTCGCGGTACGGTAAATAAATGTTGCATTTAGGCGTAGCAAAAATCTGTATCAGCATTTAGGGATTGGTGCAGCATGCCACATATTTTGTCAAATAGGCGTAAGACTAAACACTAATTATTTCTCACATAATTGGAGTGAATGCCATACAACTTTGTATCCGAATTGAGTAAACGACACCGATTCGTAATTCGGTAGGGAGTTTCTGTAGAAAGTGAAGGAGATACTGACAATTTTAGTAAAAATATAGAATCTGCTATATTTTAGATTCGAAATACAAGGTGTATCTAAAATGGGAATTTCGGTGTATGCAGAATAGGTAAGTCAAAAGATGGGGAAAACCTTTGCATAGTTCTCCTAAGGCTGATATCACTGCTAAAAGCGGTGACTTTGAAAATGCTTTTAAACAACTTAAAAGCAGAATGATATTAAATCATTATATTTTGGTCAGTTACTTGATCTTTTTATCCTAACAATATGCAATAGAAAACATTGGTGGCTTATACAACTTTTTTAGTGATATACTCTGAATAGTTGGAAAGAGGGTATTTCCATTTTCCAATAACGAACGTAGCTCTTCATTAAAAATAAAATATTAGGAAGAAATTGTACTGTTGCACCAGTATACCAGTGAATATAAAAATATCTGATAAACATAATGTTGAGAATTAAATGTTAATTTCTTTATTGTCTGTCTCTAGTAAAAATTCGAATATTATTTTAAATCTCGTCTAGAGAATTTTATGAAAAAAATCAGTGCTGGGACATTTTGCGATCTCAGCAGGGCATACGATTCTGTAAACATTGATAGACTATTGTATACATCCGAAAAATATGGTATGTTATGGAACTGTAGTTTTTTAAAATTAGAAACCAATCGGTTAGAATGATCTGTAAGTATGCTCAAGAGGTTCGAGATGTTGCGGTAGGAGTACCTCAGAGCTCTGTTTTGGGCCCTGTGTTATTTCTTGTGTACATAAACGACCAAGAAAATTGTTACCTACTGGCGTTTCTGCGACTTTACTGCTATTGATACATCTTTAATTGTATCTCGTCCAAGTTGCGTGACCCAAAATAATGGTTCAGTTGCAACTTTTTGTACCTAAATGATTCCAGAACAAGTTTGTTGAGGTTTCATACACCTCAGAATTATAGTAACTAAACTAACTAAATATTAACGTCGGTAGTGTCGACAGTTGTAACACCAGGTATGTCAAACTATTTTATTAATTAATACCGCAAATTAATTTTATTAAATAATTAAAAAATAGCGGTAAAATAAATGTTATGACGTTTTATTTATTCTTTCAATGTTTCGTCTGTTCTGTTTTATGCCTGCTTTACCTTGCGCCAGATCAGGTTTTATAGTGGGCCAGTTTCCAGTACCGTGCAGAAGTACATTTTAAATCATTTATGAATTAGTCTTTTTTAATTTTGTTTACAATATTATATTTGTAAGCGTCCTCTATACATTCGAATCACCGTTCTGAAGTACGTCCCATTGACTATAAGAAATATGTAATCATTGATTGACAAGCACTGTGATACGAAGAGATTTGAATAATTTACTATAAAACAATGTAGGAAAAGTATTTTGTAAATGTGAACTGAACTGAACCAATAGGAATATGTATATTAATGCGAGAGACCAACAAAGGTTGTGATTATATTACCTACAGCATTCCAATAAACTTATGCAACAGTCAGAGCTATAATTTCCAGCATGATATATTAATAAACATAAATACTATTTTATAAACAGCAACGCTCCATTGCTGTTTACTAACAATTATTCTAATACAGTAACAAGGAACTTTTACTTAAATTAAAAAGCAATTAGAAACGTTTCAACAAATCTCATATATTTGTCTTTAAATTTAAGTTATCTACCATATGCTAACGAAAATAGCGAAATTTTGACAATTCTAAAAATTGTAATGCAGTTTTTGTATAATCATAATGATTGCGATTATGGCCTAATAGCGTTTCTTATAAACCACATGTTTGTTTTTTTTTAGTCAACTAACTTTCTAATAGTGTGTCTTGTAATATTATATCTTCCTGTTAAACAGTGTCATTCGAAACTGCAGTGAAATTATTATTTGTGGAAACAGAATGTGGGTATAAAAAATTTACATATATCCGATGAATCCGATGATTATCTACCTTTGACGCCAGGATTGCTAACCGTCGAATCTGAAGATAATGGACTGCCAATATCGACAAAAAGTCAATGTTTGGGCAGGCGTAATCAATGATCCCGTCTTTTTAGATAATCTTCCTAAGCAAAAATACTCAAAACTTCTCAGATATAACCTTATTTCAGTTTTAGCACTTTTATATCCAAACCCAAAAGACCCAGATATTCCTAGGAATATTTACCATCTGGTTTTAACAGGATGGAGCACCAACTCATTATGTTCGTCCAGTTCGTGATTATCGAGACACAATTTTTCCTAACCGACGGCGATGGATTGGAAGACATTTTCTGAATTGGCCAGCTAGATCGCCAGATTTAATCCCAGTAAACTTTTTATTATTATTTTATTAAATATTAGAAATGAATCTCATCATCAAGTTGCAAGTATGTCAACAAGGTGATGGACAACACTTTAAGCAGTTGTTACATTGAAAGAAGTTTATTTTATACTTTTACAATTTGTATTAATATTATTCTTGTTTTTTTTATAAAAGTTTTCATATCTCATTAACTGTTAAAGATAAAGATATTAAAGTGTAGGTTCTCTCTAGGCCTTTTTTCATTCAATTTTTTGACCGTCGCCTTATCAGGTTTTACATTGGACCAGTTTCCAATGCAGTGCGGAAGAATTTTTTAAAATTATTTTTGAGCTACTCTTTTTAATTTTATTTTTACAAAATTGTATTTGTAACAGTCGTCTGTACATGCAAATTTTTTTTTATTAAATATCCTTCCATAAGTACCTAGTTTCCGTATTGTATATTTCTTCATTATTAGTTTTTCTTGATAAATCTAAAAGAAAATATAAGACGAAATAGTTATAATTTCAAATTTCTTCCTGCATTTAACGTAGTTTGTAGGGTATCAGCTCAATATAAATATCGACAGAATATTTTGGTATAAAGCAGTATACTGCTGAATATAAAGAGATATTTACGAATCAAACCTCATTGTCACGTAAAAGTAGCTAACTATAATATTTGACATATCTGATTGTAAAACAAATACTATGCTCGTTTTCAATATACGTCGATACACGGATAAATATTTATTGACTATAAACAATAAATTTTAATTAGCGTTACGTTATACAAGCGACCGCAAGCAAAGTTTACACTGTAAGTGAGCATTATGGTGTGATCGACCCGCAGCGTCAAACAACGCACCGTAACGTTCACTTTTTACAGTTACACCGTGGTGGGCACCGTCGCCGTGGGCAATGCCGTCCGCCCAAGGTCGTTCGGTGGGAGATATGTGTTTCTGAGCGCAATTTAGAAAGTAACGCTGGTTCGTATGTGGTATATGGGGCGTGATGTGTTCGTATTACAGAAATAATTCACAGAGAAACATATAGATACTCGGTCATTTGTAATATTTTTAAAATAATTTCAAATTTCAATTTTCAAGTATTAAGTTAGTTTAGGGCGCCGTGTTCTTTAAATACTGTTTTGTACAAATACAAATAATTTAAGAACTGAATAATATACAGCTTAGAAAATAACAGGAATGTTATCTTATGCCACCTGCGAATATTCAAAGGTAACGAAATAAAACGAATTTATAACGAAAAAAAGTGGTCTAACAAACAAATTTTTAGTATTTAACTGTAGATGTAAACATGGGCGTCGTTTGAGGGGGGAGCAAGAGGGGGCAACTGCCCCCCCTTGCAAAAAGGTCTGTCTTATCAAAAAAATAAAACTAACTAATTTTCAGACTTAGAGCGTCTCTAGAATATGTAAAAAATGCTAAATACAAGGCTGCAAATTGCAAGCATAAGCCTCATAACCTCGAGCCATTCTCAATGTAGTATGTTACGCGCATGCGTTACTATACAAATTGACTCTCTTTAGAGAAGAAAAAAAACCTTTGGCATCACACCCTGCCAAGTATTTTATTTTTTTATGTTATAGCACCTATAATATTTTGTTATGTTTTTGAAGATATGATGCTTAAGAATTATATGGACCTTATACAAGGTGTCCCATAATGATGTGCGCTCCTTTGGAGTGTGTGTTCCTTGCATCATTGTAGAAGGGGAGGGGGGTTTCTTTCTATAAAATTTTTCGATTTGAGTCCTCCCTGGCGAGATAAGGGTTTCTAAAAAATTGAAAAATTGTTTTTCTCAAAAACGGTTAAACTTATAAATTTGAAAATCGGTGAATACATTTAGTTAATTAAGTTGCAGTAAGTACAAGTTTTATTTTCACCAAATGTCTAAAATGATGTCAACCATCAACCTCTGTTGTTTTTTTAATTAGACAGGGTAAGCTTAAATCAAAATATTTTGTTGAAAGAAGCCTACAATAATCCAAGGAACACAGCCTCCAAAGGAACGCACACCATTATGGGACATCCTGTATTAAAATACATATTTGTTTCCCGTTTAATATTTTTCTGCATTTGCCCCTCCTTGAAAAAATTTGCAACGACGCCCATGGATGTAATTATTGTTATAATATAAACTTGTTGTTATTCGTTTTTGTTTGTAAGTACGTGAAAATAATTGTTAAAATGTGGGGTTAGAATAGCAAAATAATGCGTATCTTACAAAAGTGTTTTAAAAGTTATTACTCTATTTGAGGAAAAATTAAATAGTAAATGTGTATAAATAAAATATCAAGAATTTTATTTCTGAAATTACTGTTGTTCTAAGTGCTTTTTTTCTCGAGATTTCTGGACCTAAAAACAGCACAGCGACGTTAATAAATCATTTAAGACTACAAATTTTAGGATAACACTCGTTTTTCGTAGCTCAAAACTCACACAAAATGAAAAAGAAAAAAAAGAAAGCATGGGCAAAAGAAAAAAACAATGAATTGTATGCAGAATTTGCAACCTGAAGTGGAGCAGAAATAATAACTATAAGGGCTGTTTGCACCGAAAAATATATAAAACTGGCTTGGTTAACCTCGCTTAAAAATTTAAATATGGCTTTATTCTTCACATGTTGGACCAGCTTTGTTAAGTTGGGCAAACTGAGTTACTATGTGGAGATTAGTCTGTCTAATTGCGTCTGAATTCCTGAATAGAAAGATATAAAATTATTTTATTATCTATTCCGAATGGTCTCTTTAATTATTCTGATTTATTCTTTATGGTTTGCAATAAAAAAGTAACAATTAAATCACAAAAACAATTGATTTAAGTATACTAACTTAGCGTAGCATAGCGTAATATATACACTGAAAAAAAGGCCAGTAACTTTACAAATTTACTTTGTAAGAATATTCTTATAATTGTCTTAAAATAATTCTAAAAATAATGATGATAATACACTGACACTTGTAATTTTACAAGAAAACTGCCAATATACAATAAAACCGTAAACTTTCTATGTAATTATAATATAATTTGTACATTTATCGAATATATTGTAATACATTTACAATTAACAATGTGAAATCCATTTTTACATTGTAAAATTACTGAACATACCAAATTTACTATATAATTGACTGTAAAAATATGCCTAATGTGTATGTGAAGATACTACTAATTTTAAAACGCGCTAACATAACCTAACCGTTGAGAGCGTTGGGTGGTGACGCCTTCATTATTTCTTGCTTCATTTCGATGAATGCAGCGTGTGCCTAGGACCTAGGTACTTACATAATTATTTTAGTGAGTAGTGACTAGCAATATAAACATATCTAGAGTGATAAGTGAGTGTTTTTAGTACTATAAATAGTTTTGTCTAGTGCTTGTTTAAACATAACCTCAATTAAGAAGTAATAGGTATGTAAGTTATACATAATTATTGAAACAAAGAAACATTGCATCTACAAAAATCGGGGACCCCACTGTTGTTTTGTTCATCTTACATAATATATAAAAGAACAGGGGAGGATTAGCATGATTTAAGTTCTGGGTATCTGGTTTCTGGGTATCTACTTACTATCTATGCACATTTATATAATTAATATTACTGTAATATTGTAATAGTTAGTATAAGATCATAGATTTCGTTTGTATATTATAAAATGTTAACTTTAGTTCTACGAATATATTTTCACATTGTTATATGTCTTGTATAAAGTTAAGTGTTCTGTTTTGTACAAATAACCTAAATGTGTAGGTACCAAATTTTAATAAAAAATTGCCGTAAAACCATAATATTTTATTACTTCAGTACCTGCATGTACATGTATTTCTAAGCTAAAAAATAAGCAAAGGGCAGTTAATATATTGAAGATGTAATAAAGCTGTAACTACTAATTAGCTAACTGAGCCGTAATCGGAGTACAAAATAGCTCTTAATATAATCAGTTAGGAAAAGTGCGGTTTTGTGTAACAAATGTTTTTTACACAATTTGTCCAAAAATTTTAATTATAAATTTAAAAAGGATTATTCAGCTGATTTTAAGGTATACATCGGGGCTTTAATAGAAATAAGTATTATTTTCAACTAAATGAGTCATAAATTCCAAAGTACTTAATTTTTTGTAAATAAATCTGAAAAGCATATAGAAAACGAATCTATTGGTTCGAAAATGTTTGACATCACTGGGGATATCATATCAAAAATTCAGTATTACTATTAAGGGTATTTGTTAATTAGGTTACTTAATATGAGTATATTTTTTTTAGGTATCTAGGTATGTCAAAGCACTGTTAGTAAATTCGAATGTTGTAAACAAAATGTCCTGTGTACGGGTTGGGTCAGTTTCGACACTTTTAGGCGGTTTCTTTTATTCTCCGAAAAGATAGTCCAAATGTCACGGGAATATTTTTGAGAAAAATTGAATAACGAAAATTTCATTTCGCTATCTTGATTAGTTTTTATATAGAATTTTTTTAATTTTAGGCCATTTCTATGATGCCCCATATTACGTACGTATGATGTTTCATTAAAACATATATATGTTTATTATAGCAGCGGAAAACTAGAAGTTATAAAAAAATATTCCTCAAGCCACTAGATACTACACATAGAGAAAAAATCTCTTTACAATGTATAAATATTAATATAATAAGTAGAAAAGTTACCACAGAAAATGACCAAAATTTAAAAATATGATGTAGGTATCTCTTAAACACATCAAAATATTGAAATCTGATTCTCGCTATTCAACTTTTCTCAAAAATTAAGAACTAAATATCTTGGCTACTTTTTTCTGTCCTTTCGGAAAATAGAAGAAACCTTCTATACCTAAGTGCCCAAATTGGACCATCCTGTACAATAAATAAAAAAAATTACATTGCAGTCATAATATAAAATGTATTATTACAATGTAACTATACAACTGCCTGTAAAGCTACTTTGTATTTTTACAAGTAATTGTTAAGTTACATTGTAAAAATACTTTTTGTATTGTAAAATCACAAAGTAATATTACAATTGCAAAACCTAAAATTACACCACAAAATAAATTTACAACGTAATTTTACATTTTATTTGTAAAGTCACAATCGGTAAGAGAATTACAGCAATAATGAGTGGTAAATAAATTGCCATCTATTTTAACTGTAATTATTTTTTACAGTGTATGTGTTGTGGAAGAGATTTAAGTATATTTTATGTAAAGACAAGTAGATACGTAGACAAATGAGTCAAATTTCTTAAATATAGAAACAGAAGCAAAAAAAACATTGGGCTGTACTTTTGAAACCTGTATCTTATGAAAAATGTCAATTCGCTTATTTCCTCAAGTGGATTACACATTTTTAATACCATTGCAAATGTAAAGAAAATTCAAACTCAAAAAGTTTTAGAATGATTCTTTATCATCCTCTTCAAGGTCACCAAAAGCTATTTTATAATAATTTCATAAAATAATTTGAAAATATATACCTAAATCTGAAAGTAAATACAAGACCACGCATAAAGCTATGGCAAAGCAAGGCTTTAAAATTTCAAGCCTCCAATTTTGGCGGCTTAAGAAAAGCTTCACTTAGATAAGTTTAAGCGGTACAATTTAATTTTCAATTTAAGCGCGGTTTATTAGAACCAGGCGGTTTATACTGTTTATGATTAAATCAATTTCCCAGCAAGAATTTATGAGCTTTTTTTATTAAGGAATGTAGCCGTTTATGGTAACTTATTAGAACTAACTAATAATACTGCTGTGTTTTTAGTCTTGCGCTGTGTTTACTTTCATGGTAAACTTATGCAACGTTCTTCCATTTATGTAGAAGAAATAATGTGAACATTTTGCTTAGGCAAATATACCTAAGATATAAATATACAAGTAATTTTCAAGTAGCCTTAAAGTAGTGTGTGTAATTTCATACAGACATGACTAGTACAAGTGTTATAAATGAAATCAAGAGATTAATGACATTTGAAACAACAACATTCTCTTTTTGCTCTGTTCCTGCGTTTTTTTTTAATCGGGCACCAGGAAGGCATACAAAGTTATTACACCACTGACAGAATGAGATAAATATTCATGTATTTCACAAATATTGGAACGCACGTCGTTTAACCAAGCTGCGCAATACAGTTACAGAGGCGCCAAGAAAGGTTGATGAGCAAAACGAACGGCAATTTGAAAGTGAACATATATCGAATTCCAAATATTTACGCCACGTTAGTCACCTTTTACTTGTTTCATAATTTACCCTAGGGAAAGTGGCCTAACTGCAATCACAGGATTAAATTCTGGTTTCGTGACTGAGACATATAATAATTTGAAAACAGCTTGCTTGGACTCCATGTAGATCTCTTCTTAGAGACATAGCTTTATTTGGGTCAAATTTGATGCAAAAGACACCTAGGATTTTTTTGCTAATTTTAAAAATCTTATCAATTTAAAGAAATTATTGCAATAAATTTCAGGGTGGTTCGTTTTTCATAGCACACCATTGGCATATCGGAGATCATATAATATACATGGTGGCCCAAATTAGAAGAAAGATAAGATAAAGCCAATAGATCCAATAGATCTGCTCTCGATGCTAAAATATTGTTAAAAAACTGAAAATACCCCAACTAGCGACATTATTTCTCAACAGAAAGAGGTACAAATATTTGTGATGAACAACATGGCTTCTGTGAAATGTTATCTGTGGAAACAAATTTCATGACATTAATTAATAAGGTAAATTTATATTTTGAAGATGTATTTCAGGTTGATACCGTATATATTGACTTCTACAACAACGACTACTAAAGCATTCGATAAAGTAAATCATGATATCTTGCTTGCAAAATTAGTTTCTTATGATTTAAGTGATCGACCATTGCATTTGATTACTTCATATCTTTATCACAGAAATCAATCAATTTGTCAATTATCAGTCATGAATTATTTTTATTTTTTTGTTAAATCAGGTGTGCCACAGAAGTCTAATCTTGGCCCTTTACTATTTCGATTTTCATAAATGATCTCCCGCCATTAATTTCTTCGCAGTGCCTGCTTTATACAGCTGACTTAAAGATTTTTAAAAATATATATCATAGTTAATGATTGCTCTCCATTGCAACTGGACATAGATTCTATTTATAATTGGTCTCTAATTGACTTTCAACTTAGATAAATAATAAGTAAATAATTTCCTATAGGCGTAATAAAGATCCCTGTATATTTCATTATAATATGAATAATACGGTTTTGAGTAGGTGTGAGCTAAAGATCTTGGTGTTACTATTCAGTGCAATCTTGATATCTGAACTCACATTAAATCTATTGTCAATGAATAATATAAGATGTTAGGATTTGTAATAAGAACAACTCAGGAATTTTCAATTATCGATAGCATTAAATATTTTTATAGCACCTCGGTACACTCACGCCTTGAATATGCATCTACAATATGAATCCACGGAAAAAAATGTTATGCAAATTATTGAAACTCTTCAAAATAAATGTATTAAATATTTACATTACAAAAAATATAACAATACTCAAAGATTTTAGAAAATGTCGAAGCAATGGATATTGGCCTATAATTTTGCATATTTAATGGATCCCCGGTTTCATGGATTTACACCATTTTTCCAACCTTCAATATGCCGGGAAAACATCCCGTAGAAAAAGACAGATTAACTAAATGTGTCAACGAATGTATAACGAATGATAATATCTTTTTTAGAACTGACATAGGAATCCCATCAGGTCCGCAGAAGTTTTTACATTTGAGCATTAATAAAGTTAACATTTCAAAGGGTTCAAATACAAAGAATAACAATTACTAGTGGTATTAAATTGGACAATAGTAACATCTAGGTTAGTTTTAGATATTCTATCCAAAATTTTCTTCGGGGCTTCTATAAAAAAACCATCAGACGATCGTCATATGTTACCTCATGATTATTACGTACAGAAATATTATGAAATTTTTATTGGTTAGTTCAGATACTAAATTCCAAACCATTTTAGATATATCATCTGATTTTATTTAGAGAAGGACATACATTTCTTAGTAAGCACAATTCTCTAAGTTTTATACTATAACCTCATTATTTATCCAATTTTTATTTTTACAACCACTTTATATTTTAACGGGAAACAAGTGTCAGAGTAATACCAAAAAACAAAAAAACAGTGATAAGCCTCATCCACGGAGGACATTTCAAACACATCTGTCCAGGATTCTTTTTGCAAGGCAATGCCAAATCCATTTATTGATTCAAATGAAAATATTCTTTAATTTGAAAATTGGTTTATTAATATATGCTTGATGCAAGTTTAATTAATAATATTGATATACCAAACTTCTACACATAATTTAATCGAAAATTATCAATACATTCTCCATTTCCATTCTTAAAATATTTAAATTCTTCTGAGAAGTAAGGCTTCCAACGATAAAACAAAGCAAATGCCGAATCTGCCAATCTGTTTGTTGATTTTTTAAATTATTGTACTTTTTAATTTTATAGGTAATTCTTCAAATACTAGAGTAGTGTTACATATTGGTGTGCTTGTAATTTTATTTTCCATCTGTTACTGTTAAGATCCATATGCGCATAAGAAAAAAAAACTATTGAATATTGCATAACCAAAACTAGAGGCCGTAAAAAATTTCTCGTGTATTCTTATTCTTCTGTTTCAATTTTCAGCCTTTTTGTTGAGAACTATTGACAGACGGCACTTTCTAAAATCGCTATTTTCAGTTCTTTTACAATATTTCAGCAACGGCAGCAGATGTTTTGGATCTATTTGGTTTATCTTAATGGTCATCAAATGGCGCAATTTTATTTGGCCTCCCTATGTATTTTACGGTTTCCGAAATGCCAATGGTAAGCCATCAGAATTAAACCACCGTGTATATTCTTATATGGGTGGGATGTTTGTAATAGGTATATTACATAATAAGTGTGGTAACTAGGTTTTTACAGCACAAATTTGAAGATTAATCAAGTAGTGTGTGAGTGTGGTAAAAAGCCAGTTACGAAAGGTATTATGTATTTTATTCATAACTGTATTTTTTAATGCCTGATTTTTAAAAATGAGTTTTTGATAGAACTGGAATCTTGTACTTGTCCAACAACTTGCTAGATGTTAAATTATTTTCGTTATTACAATAACATAAACACTACGCCATCTGTATATATGCTTAATTTAAAAAAATAAAAATTGATTCGACCGATTCTGAAGAAGATATATCAGAAATAGTGAACAAAAGAACTGAAGATTTACTGCCGGCCAAGGTATGAAGATGAATATAACAACGTTTTTTCTATTATTTTATTTGTTTTTCATTACCCCACATATGGTAATTGCTCATTACTGCACGCTGTGTAGTAATTTACAATTTACCACACTTAAACAGTGTATGTAACATAGTTTTAACGCATATTATGCTCCAAAATGTAAAAATTATGTTTATGAAAGGTTTTTCCTTATGCTTCAAAATAGAATCTGTTATGAACATTTTATATTTAATTAATAATAATTGATATTTAGTTAACGTATACCATTAATATTGTATTTCTGTAACACTTAAGCAACGTTAGCATTTACTTTTGAGCTCATCCTGTTTTACGAAATTATGCAGTAAGAAATTTATTTCAATAATGATCTGTCTTCAGTCAGTTAGACACAATTAACGCAATTAAAAGGATTTCGTAGGTAATTAGTGAATTCAACCTATTTACAGAAAGTTTCGAATTATTGCAATGCCAATTAACTTCATCCAAATAAACTGTTGAGAAATTGTATGCTATCCTAAGATGCTTTATTAGAATTCGCCAACTAGGTGTGGTACTGTATTTTTAAAAAGAACGGTATGAGATGTGTTGTAATAAAAGAATGTTCTGCGTTTATATATCCAAATGATATTTTCTCTATTGAAAAAAAGAAATGGCACTTAGTCCATTGAAATGTTACATTATTTTGGCCTTAACGTGCATTTTTTAGAGGACGCAATTTTATTGTTTAGATGTGAGGGGGGGAGGGTCAAAAAAAGCTTAACTTAAACTTTGTGGGGTCACAACCCTCGAGGTTTGGCCGCCATCTTGGAAAAGGGGGTTAAATTGTTTTTAGCATTTATCAGGTAAACTATTGGTCATACAAAAATTTTGTAAAAACATTTTTTATTGCAAATTGAATCCTCTACAATTTTAGTCTAGTTACTTTTTGTTGTAAAATAAAAAATATATTAAAGAAAAACAATCTACAATTGTAGAGGATTCAATTTGCAATAAAAAATGTTTTCTAAAAAATTTTGTATAACCAATAGTTTACTTGATAAATGCTAAAAACAATTTAACCCCTTTTTTCCAAGATGGCGGCCGAAGTTGGAGGATTGCGACCCCACAAATTTCAAGTTAAGCTTTTTTGCCCCCTCCTCTCACATTTAAACAATAAAATTGCGTCCTCAAAAAAATGCAACCCCAAATGTAACTTTTCAATGGCTATAGGGAAGCGCTGTAAAGCCCAAACTAATAATATAATATAATAATAATATAATAATAATATTTATTTACACACAATATAAATTACAGTAACAATAAAAAATTGATTTTAGTTAAATGCGATAAATCTACTAATACATCAACTTACAGTAACATAAAGAAATATTTTTTTAATCAATGCAATAATCCATTAAGTAACAAAATTTGCTCAAAATGTACAGTAGAACTTAATTTTTACTTTTATAAATACCTGTGCAAATAAAAATATCACAAAGACAAAAAGATTGTCTGTAGTGACATATAACGTATGCAATACTAATATAAGAGCGTTGCAAAAAACCCCAAAAGCAAAACTTGTCAAGGGAATTATACTTAACTCTTTTTCATTTAACAATTATTGAGTTCTGTTGTTATTCAAAATTATGAAAACTTTCCTGATAATTAGACACAAAACATGAGACAAGAAATAAAAACAAAAATAGATGCAGATAAATATTTCAGTTTAAGTTAAGTGCAATTAAATTATAACAAAAAATACGTGGTTTATTTAATAGTCATTTTTTAATGCGAGTTTTAAACATTACGAAAGAATTTATTAATTTTAAATTATTTGGAACTTCATTATATATTTTTGGACCAAGGAAATAAGCAGACCTTTGTATCAACGTTTTATAAGTAAAAGGTATCCATAAACCCATCTCTTTGTACCTTGTTGGATAATTATGAACAATGTTAATCTTGTTGGCGTCTTTTTTTTGTTCTATAACTAAACTTAAGGTAAATAATTGCCGAATATCAAAAACTCTTGACAGTTTATAGAGATCGTCACTGGGGTAAGTAATTTCTTTTTGGTATATAATCTTTAAAATCCATTTTTGTATTACTTCAAGATTCTTTATTACATTATTATAAGCCCCACCCCAAGCAATGATCCCGTATCGTAACTGAGATTCCACTAAAGCATAATAAAGTACCATGAGATGCTCAATGTTCAAAATATATTTCAAATATTTAAATTTGGATAAAAGACTTCTAATTTTATTTACGAGTTCATTAATATGTACATTCCATTTCATCATACTATCAAAAAATATTCCTAAGTATTTAAATTTAGTTGTGGGAGGGATCTCTATTACGTTTCCGTCACAATTTATATTTAATGAACTAAACTGCGGGAGTCTAACATTACTAGGTGAAAATGGTAGAAATATTGTTTTTGAAAAATTAATAGTTAATTGTTTAGAATCAAACCAATATTTTATGTGTTTAAAATCATTTTCCACGTTATTAATAATTGATGTCCAAGTATCGCCAACATATAGTACCGATGTGTCATCAGCAAAGCCAATTATAGATCCACAAGTATTTATACTAAATAAGTTATTAATATAGATGTTAAAGAGAATTGGCCCAAGTACAGTCCCTTGTGGCACGCCACATTCTACAGTTTTAGAATCACTCTTACTATTGAATATAATTAAAAAAAATATATAAAAAAAATTCTTCGTTGAAAACCACTCTACAAAAATGCTCTGATGTTATTTTTTTCTAAATAAAAAAATAAATAAATTATGGCGTCCAAAAGAAAATTTGTCCAAAAATTTTGATGGTTTTTCTTTAATATCTTTGTTATTTTACTGGACTAAAATTGTAGGGGATTCAATTTGCAATCAAAAATGTTTTTACAAAATTTTTGTATGACCAATAGTTTACCCGATAAATGCTAAAAACAATTTAACCCCCTTTTTCCAGATGGCGGCCAAACCTCGAGGGTTGTGACCTCACAAACTTCAAGTTAAGCTTTTGTTGACCCCCACCCTCACATCTAAACAATAAAATTGCGTTCTCTAAAAAATGCAACCCCAAATGTAACTTTTCAATGGACTGAGATGTTGAGAAATTTAGATATCTACTTCTTTGCCATCAAAAAGATCTATTATATGGCATAAAGTCAAGAAATCCCAGATTGTTCTGCGAAACGGTATCAATATTTTTCTTCATCGGTTCAGCACTAGGCCCTTGTGACTTTGAAATAAACTATTGCAAATAGAAAACATTATTTACTGCGTTATTTAATTTATTGATTAATATCCGGTTGCTTCATACGCTGCTGTTGTTGTACGGCGTATAACTGAAGGTATCCGAAAATAATTAAAATGTATGTATGCTAAATCTTCGCGAATTCTTTGTTAAATCCGTTGAGTATATGAAAAGAAGTAGCATCACTTTTTATACCGTCAAAATAAACGTAGTAATATGACGTTGCTTCTAACTACGTATCCCAACGTACGGTTCCATTGCAACTGTTTTGTTTTATGCGTAGTAACCTTAAGTCTAAACATGTCTCAATAAAAACATCACTCCTGGTCCTCGATTTTCGGATGAAGTGAAATAAATTCGAGTTGGAATTCATTCCACTTAAACAATTCCTGAGTATGTTATTATCTATGTGTATATGTACAATTCTTGAAGCTTTATATTCTTTTAGCAAAAACCATGTGAAATAATTCCCCAATATTTTATGGAAAATAACTACAATGAGATGGCTAAGAATACAAATTTATCCGAGTTTAATCATTATCTGTTGCAATAATCGGTCTGTTTCATTCTTTCAAACCTATACATTTTTACTAATTTAAAATATTTTGTTGTAGCGATATTAGTCACGTAACAATTACTAAAGTGAGGATATAGGTTACATATCATAGATCAACAAACATAAAATATTTTGGTCGCCCAATTGTCCATATTTAAAACGTCCATTTTAGTAGATAATGTTATAACATTATTTATATGTCAACGACCCACATAATATATTGTTCGACTTCTTTTCTATGTGAACAACAACTTGAAATTGTAGTTAATTAATATAACTAAATATAAATTAACGAATTTCTTGGTTATTTTAAATTATATTTATGATGTTTTTAAATAAAAAAGAAGAGGATGATTAAAATATGTTTTGCACTTAAGTTTACTTTTTATAATATATAGGGAGTATACTTTTCAAGAGCACGATTTAAATAATCTTTAGAAGACCTAATTTGAGATTAAAGTTCCTATCAATACGGGTTCTAAAACGCTTCGTTTCTGAGACACAGGGCGTTGAGTTTTATTTTTTATTTACTTATTTATTTTTAATGAAAAAAACACTGCTAAAAAAGAATAACCGAATTGAAATTTTGCAAATATTTTCGAAAAATATGAAAAGATAAGTCTGAAGTCTATAGGACGAAAAAACCGAAAATAATGTTTAAATGTCAAATCATAATTTTTAAACAGTCATAATTGTTTTTAATTACTTAAATGGAAATACATACAAAAATAAATAACGAAAATTATATTAAATCAAAGTAAATGTTGGAAATGAAAACTATTTTGTTCAAACGAGGGTTTTCCACTGCCACCGACGCTTAATGGAACATAGAACATTTCCTTTGATTTAATATTATTCTCATTATTTATTATTATTATTTAAAGTACCTCACATTGAGGTTTTTGGAGCGACGAAGATTGCTTTAATACAGGCCAAAACGTTGGCAGTATGTAGAAAATTGTTATTCTTCTTTTACTATTTTGACCCGTTACAAGGTCAACAAAAAATTCTTATATTGTAATAGTTCTACTCTATTTTGTATTTCAGCTGCTGATCATGTAAGGTTTGCTATATTTAATAAAAATACCAATATTGTGTATTTTTACAGAGATAGTTATGGTAAACATATACCAACGCATGCGTCAACAGCGTCCCGATCAAGTAATGGTCGGCTTGTCTATACAATCATGTGTGTTATAGATATTTTGTAGAGTAGTTGAAATTAACTTTAATTTCAGTGGTTCGAGACACTTCAAGCGAAGTTTACTTCAAGTGTATGTGATTTAGTTGTGCTGTAAAATAGTGTAGGAGAGGTTCTCTGAAGGCGATTTAAAAAATACATGTTTAACATAGGTACCTACGTCAATAATATCGCAGAAATTATTAAAACATATGTAAATGTGTTTCATGCTTTATGCAATTTTCTGCATGTTAAATATATATGTATTTATTATAGGTTCAATAAATATTACTATCTATTTGAAAATATTGTTTATACCTATTAATTTTACCTTCCACTAGATTTTTTTCATATATTGCATGCTTTAATAATTTCCATATTAATAGTTCAACAATACTTCTGTATAATTATGTAAGAAGATGAACTAGACAATAAATCAACCGTAAAATAAAGCTATTTTTCTTCTTGTTCCTTCTGGTAAAATACCTTGATCATAACTAATTCGCATAGGTATTTAATAAATTGATGTTATATCATAATACCTAGATTATGATTTATTGTCAGGTTTGTCTTATCTTTTATCGACCATACTTTGCATAAAATATACTGTCAATATTTCAGAGAATTAAAAATATCTAATACATTTATTTTTCTTACCTTCATAAAACTTTCGGATTACGCTGTATAACTTTTTCATAAATAGGTATATCTACATAACATGTAGATAGATAGGTACTTCATTTCCATGGTAAAAATATATATAAGTATAATTTTACTTACATTAAATGAATAACTACATAATTTTACAAAAAATTAATAAATTTAAATATTATGTACCAGTATGCGTCATTTTTATGGATGCATATATTTTTTACATGGATTATCTGTTTCATTACATTGAAATTTTACAGAGCATTAGTAACTTAATAAATCATTTTTTCAGTGTACCTACTGGTATCTAGCATACATAGGCACTATTTGCAATTGTTTTTTCAAGGGGTGGAGAAATAGGAAAGCACAAACAAGATCATATACAGTTGCGGCGAGAATTCAGACTACTTACGTCACGGCTGACGTTACGCAATTGTTTTTATTGCCAACATAATTTTCGATGGTTTGTTGAGTTAAAAACAATATTTTTTTTTGTAATTTAGTACAATCTATAGTGCAAACATTTAGCGTAGTATATAGTTTTATTATTCGCAGTTACAGTTTCTTAGATATTTTAATCAAAATATAATGAATTGTTGGCATTACGTAAGCGGTCTGAAATCTTCCCTCAACTATATAAAGCACATTAAGAAGAACAATTGATAATTGTATACTGTATCTAACATAATTATTCGTGAAAACACGCTAATCTATATTCTAGGATATCTGTCTTACTCAAACTTCCTTAGAGCAGGATACAGGCGCAAAAGATACCTTGAATTATACGGCAGCATTCATGTGGAAACGCTGCTATTATAACTGAAAGCAATAATTATTCTTCTCTCATGTGCAATTATGACGGCGTTCAGTTCGCAATCATAAACGACTACTTTTCTCGTGCCAATGTCAAACGGACGTTTAAATTAGCGACAAGGAGATTATCTAACAAATTATAATTGCTGCTTTCTTGAAAAAATACCTGTGGAGATACTTATTACTGCTCAGGTGACTGCACGGCGCGTAGTTGATAGTCGACGTAAATAGTTTTAGATAATTGCAAATCAATCGGCAGAGAATATCGTGACCAGATAATGACGTGTATTGTGTATATTTTAATAAAGCATCGAAGTTTAGTTATTAAGTTATGCCGAGATGCTATGCAGGTATCATAATGTAGAAGTAGCGGCTATTACGATGAGGCAGTGCAGTGCCTCAGTAAAAATTTAAAACAAATAAGAATCACTAACTGCTTACTTTAATTATCTAATCAATTTATTACATCCAGTAACATTAGAAAATATGGACTATGTAATACCTATGTATATTATTGCACAAATGTGCCAACCAACAGCATTAATGGGACGTTGAGGCTTATTTTAAATTTTCCTCTATCAATCATAATAACGATACCAATTAACATGCAATAATAAGTAAAGTAAAGTATATTTATTCCAAAAGAGTATAAAATTACATAGGCAACGTCATAAATTGCATACAAGTGTATAAAGCAGTGACACCACGTATATGAGTAAACAGTAAAAAACGTGGAACAAAATAAATAAAACTAGACACATCCTACATAATTATGTAAATTGTTCTCATAGAAATCTTGCGTTGAATATGGATACATTTCTACAAGAAAATTTTTTACTTGTTGCTTTATATTTTATAACATTTAATGATATCTGGTATGATAAGTATGAATCGGAATTACATATTTATGTTTATCTTTAAAAACAAATGTGAGTAAATCCATAATATACAGACACACTGTTAACAGTTCCTTTACTAAACATTTCACAACATGAAAAATGCTGAGGAGCACTCTAATAATCCTTTTTTGATAAATAAATACATTTTTTAAGTAAGGAGAATTACCCCAAACAGTTATTCCGTAGGGAATTCTGGACTGTATTTCTCTAAAGTAAAACAAGCCAAGCTGTTGTACCTTAAGAGTTTCTTTCAAGTTTGTTATCTGATGACCCATTGAATTTAATAATTTACAAATACTAAAACAGTGATTCTTAAATGACATGACATTATCATTATTTTGTATATTACAGTTTGTATTAAATAATAGCGACTGGTGACCAAGTGGAGAATTTAGAAAGTGCACTTGAAAAAATTTCATTAAGAACAATTGGATTCTTGGCACTAAACAATAACGTAGAATTATCTGAATCAACTGCATAAAGAGAAGGAAATGTATCACACAGAATAAGAGGATCATTAATGTATAATAAAAACAATATTGGCCCCAATATTGATCCCTGGGGCACTCTATTTCTAGTAATATCTGAGTTAGACGCAGTTGTGTTTCCTTTATTCACAATTTTAACAAATTTGATTTCTATTACTTAAGTAAGAAGTAAACCAATCATGTGCCTTACCTCTCACACCATATTTATAGAGTTTATCTTTCAAAAGCTGTCGCCCGAATGTGTGTAGGCAATCTTCAATTATACCAATAAGATATAAGTAAGAAAGATATGGAGAGCAATGGAATCCGTTGGTAGACAAATGTGGAAGAGAGGTCCTACAGAGGCATGCCTCGTCTCTATGAGAATGCAACAAAGTCTAATATAGTTTGCTATATTGTTTGATCGTTTGAATATTGTTCGGGAATATCGTCAAATAGTTAAAAAATTCTTTCTTAACTGAATTTATTAAGTAGAACAATTTTAAATAATCCTGCGTTTGTATTTTCTAATTTACCTAATGATTAAAAAAAAATGTCTAAAAAAATATTAATTTAAAAAGTTACTACCATTGTAATGCAGTTGTTGTTCACAATATATTTTTTCGAATAGTGCTGTAGAAAGGTACAGCTTTTATTTACAAAAATGTCAGTTGCGAATGTTAAATTGCGGCAGAGAAATAATTGACATTGACAATGACTATGAAGATTTGCTTCACAAAGTTATGACGGTCTATGAATGCAAGAAAACTTGCTTAGACTTATGAGTTTTTCTATTGTCAGTCACTATAAACTGGGACAACCCGTATAATGTATGGGCAGACACATAAGAGTAACAAATTAACAGTAAGTTGATTCATTATGAAATTATACCAATTCTGTGGATGATAAACGCCTGGTAATTATTAGTTATTTGCTGGAAGCAACTAGTATGTGGGTGAGTCATAAATCTAGTTAGTAGCAAATTTACTTTCACATACTACCTACGTAGGTAAATAATGTCTTCCGTGATCCGTATACACAAATGATTATTGATTCTTTGTAAGGCGAAAATGCTTATAATAAATTAAAGCAAAAGCTGACAGAAAAAAAACAGTAAAAAAAACTAATCGAATAAATAAATGATAATTATGATGGATACTTAATGCTTTTGTGAAAACATTTGTTATCAGATAAACTGAAATTTATTTATGATTCTTTAGTATACAGTGTGTTAACGATGAGCTTAGCTAAACTTCAGCATGTACTTTAACGTTGAAAATAATTGAGGAAATTTACTAAGAGTGTCTGATACTTAAAAAATATTAAGCATGTATACTGCAATTATCTGAGTCAATTTTACGAATATTATTTCACTACAAATTTTAGAAAAACTACTATATCACTATCCCACTGTAGTATATTTTAAAATGTTGTATTCGCAAAAAAATAGTCCACATTGAAAAAGTAAAACCCCTCTAAATATGTTGTCAACTAACAATCTTTATCAGAATGTAAATTATTAATAACAGGAGCAACATTTTATAAAATTTTGACATGCTGTACATCAACACCTAACAATCTTAACCATATAGTCAACAATACCTGACAATATTTTCAGTGAATTTGTTTTCTTTCAGGAATTGGATACGTACAATGAATTTTCTCAACAAATATAATAAAACGTTTTATAGGGTCAAGGTTTCGCAAATATCATACTTTCTTTTTATAATTGAGAGTGTTATGTTTGTGTGATAGCTGCAATTGCTTTATTATAAAATAATGCATTATTTAATACATATTACTGATTATGTATATTAAATAGAAGAGATATAAAGACAAACCGGGTAATATAGCAGCAAAATTTTATTGAAATGCGTTCTTTTTATATCTATTTCTGGTTTAGTAACTGGATAAGATCATGTAAAAATATAATTTTGGATAATCCTAAAAATTTCTAAAACAATTGGACTTTCAATGCTTTCAGCAATGAAATTTATCATCTATACGTTAACCATGTTATAATAGAACAGTACGAGTGAAAGTATTCGTAGAACCTACATCTTCACATCTGGTGTAACGGTAATTAGCTTACTAGAAATACCATTCATTACTTCTCATATCGACACGATTTCGTAACACTAACAACTCAGTTTGTACTCATGCAAAAAACTGCCGCTAAATTCTTTTGATTTATAGGATATTTTGGTGAAATCTGAATTTGCCATCTGTCAATTCAAATATGTTTTCGTCATGCACTTTCTTTGGTCAAAAATAAGGAAACATCACTACACAAAAATCCCAAGATGACCATAAATAAGGCGTTGCATCAGTACAGTCACTATGTTTACTTTCTATCTAGCAGGTGACTAATTAAGTGACAAATATTTGATACTGTCGTTTATGGTACATTTATTATTGATTTTATGCAATTTTTATTTGCTTTATTTAAATGATTTGAATCAGTTGTTTTAAAAAAGACATACCACTTTTATAAAACGTTTAGTAAACAAAAACGTCTTAATTTAGTATTGCATAAAGATATTAGTTTCTATGATTGTAAGCAAGTTCTTTAAGTAAATTAAATTTAAGTATTATATATTTCAACTCCAAAAAAATTAATTTCTTATAGACAATTACATTTCATTTGAACTCATGCTCTTTGAAAAAATTATTAATAAAAGATTAGTAAAATAGCAGAACTGTTTACTATACAATATATAAGTTATAAAAGTTAGTAGTAGAATTGTACAGAATCAATATTAAAATACATAGACGTAACTGTAAATATAAATTAAATTACTTCAGCATCAGTTTATTGTTGGTTAGTGAATAATCTGATTATTGAAGTCAGTATTCTTTTCTAGGATATATCTGTCAGTGTTCGCGCGGTTTAAGGCGTCAGTACTAGAATCGATGTGTCTAGACCAGAGTGGGTTCAAACCCCGCAGCCGGTAGACCGTATATAACCTATATTCTTGGAGCGGATTGGTACTCTCTCTGAGGGTATGGTAGAATGGAAGAACGTTAGTTTGGGTCAATGTGGGAGACTGATATCAGTCGACATTTGACTACAACCTTAATTAATGAGGTTTTCCTGCACTGAATGGTGGTTAAGACCTTACCAACGTAAGTCGTTCCTGGGCGCAAATGCGGCTTGCTTAATAATAATATGCCGCTCCCCTCCCGCACAAGTCTTTGACTTCTGCTTCTTTATATGCAATATCGGCGAAAGCAGCAACAGGTTTTTTAAATTTTTAAATTTCCTCCTAAAAACCTCCTAAACTCCTAAATTTTTAAATTTAGGAGTTGCTACTCCTGTTTTATTTTCAAGGTCATAATAAAATTCTGAATAATGAATGCTACTCTCAGTTTTTTGACAAATTTGTTGTTAGAACATTATTTAAAAAATTCTTCTTAATTCTTTTATGTCAAATAAAAATAAAAGAACGTGAATTCTCTTGTGCTAGTTGTTATAAAAAGGGCATAAGCCAGTGACTCATACACTTTTAAATTGAAACAGACTACTTATTAAGATGATAACAACATATTAAAGCTATGCGACTGATGCCCTCGTCATATACACTACGTATCGAATATAGGTCCACAAAAGCACTTTCGAAATAACTGCTTCATTTAAAATACTATAGAAAAAGATCTACATTCAAGCAAAGTCATTAAAATACAGAGTAATACAAATCGTTGGCTTCTTTGCAGAACTCATAATCGTTTTATTGAGTTAGAGACTAGAGATTTTTTAATGTTACATTTAACTTTTGACTGATTGAAGATAAAAAAGTGAGCTTTCTTTAAAGGTTGCTTCCGACAAGGCCGCTATTAAATTCGCATTAAATCGCAAAGTGAATTCAAAGGTTAATGTTAGATTTACTACTGGTTGCTAACATTAATGAAGAGAAAAACCTCTTCATATTTTTTTTATAAATTGCATTATGCATGATTATAATACCTTTATTGAATTGAAAATGGATTTCCTTTTAATAAACAAAGTCCACGAGCTACAAATAAATTAGAAAAAGTAATAATAACTGAAAAACAAAGCTGCTTAGTGAATTTCCTCAAGCGCACTTTTTTCAGAAAATAGAATACAATTTCAATATTTGTACTGAACCAAATACTTTTCACTATTAACGTAGAAATTTAGAAGGCTCAAGGGTGAATAAGACCCTATACCTGCGTCATTGGCTTCAGTTGAAAAATATTATTCACGTTAAATATTAACTTGATTCCTGCATACCAAGTTTAAAGGAAAAATATTGATACGGAAGCTCACCTACCTTTTTAATTTGTTAATTATGTTCTTTCGAATTTACAATTTTTGTAATACCTTTCGCGTTTTCTAGAACATTCCAGGCTATATTCGATTTGGTTCAAGACGCATTATCGAGACCGCGGAAACTTTGAGAACTCTATATAATCGGATCCGCTTCGCCTTCACAGTTCGATTTATGTTGAGAAGTCGATCGCAAAGTTTGAAATGTCAAAGTAAAGATTCGACAGTTTGAATTATTTGAAGTATACTTGTGAATCAAATAGTGATAATAATAGTTATTTATGTTTATGGTGTGAGTGTTAAAAATGCATTTTTAAGGCACAAAGTTTCGCTGCTCTCATTCTGCAATTTACATCAGTGCCTTAAAAACACATTTAACACAAATATCATACAATATTTTTTCTACAAACAGCGTTAAAAGGGATATAATAAGTTAAGTTTTAAATAGCATCGTAGGCATTATATCAAATTTTTGAAGTGGGCACTTGCCAATGCTATATAGTAACCATGGTGGCAACCATTGTTGTTTTCATCATTTACGAACAGGCTGCAAGCTTTGGATTTGTCACTTTTAAACGTTGTGTCTTTTTGCCCTTAAAAAGTATAAAGAAAATATGGAAAAGGACAATCTATTTAAAGAAATCAATAAAGTGGCCTACTTTGGACTTATTACCAAGAAAATCCCGGATTCAATATGAAATTGCATACAATAAATTTGTAAAGTGGTATGAAGAAAATATAATGAAAATGTATTCTTGGCCTATTTTGAGGAGAAATCGAAGGTTTGCAAATCTTCATCTCTGTGGTCTAATTATTCTGTTACGAATAAATAGCGACGCAAGCATTTTAAGCTCATTGCGTTTCTGAAGCGTCAAGAAGAATGTTATCAACCCAAAAAATTAAAGATCTTGACCAGAGAACAGTTTTTGAAGTGCGCACCGGATGACGAGTATCTTATGATGAAAGTAGCTACTATTTTGGGAATATTTGGTGCCTGCCGTAGAGAGGAGCTTTTCCAACATTGTTTTCGGCGTTCGTCGGCAAGCTTATGACAATTAAGCGGCATGGGGTATGGAAATCTTCAACAGTCGTCGAGGGATACATTGAAGATCCGTAGGAAAGTAAAAATTCGATTGCCCGAAACCTGCTTTCAGTGCCATCAATATCAGCGGATTCTGCTCAAACGTCGACTAGGCGGTCGTTTCAGTTGATAGTGGTAGAATTGTAGAAGGATTTAATTTTTCAAATTGTATGAATTGTAATATAAGTATTCATGTTAATAAAGAAAATACAAATTAAATGTATTGTCAATTTTTTGTCACAATTTGATATTTACTAGTGCACTAGTGCTTTAAAGTGACTTCAAGCAATATTTTTATTGCTACAAGGGAGGATTAAAAATTCCATTTTTAACTTGTTTGTAGAAAAAGGTATTTCGAGACTTAGTCAACGTAGAGGTCAGAATAATTATTTATTTAGTAGAGAAAATAAAATATATATATATATTAAGTTAAACGCTATGTATCGGGAAAATGATGTGTCATAGAGAACAATATTAAGGGAAATACCTCTATGTCATTTTCGAATGTTAAGAACAAAAATCGGGGATACCCTGAATATTTTAGAGAATAGGCAATATGAAATGAACCAGTTAAAAAAGAGAATCACACCCCACAATGTAGGTACACTTGGATTAGTTTCTAATTTACGATGCAGTCTTCGGAACACCAATAAATAACCCACATATGTATTTTATAAAAATATTTGTTGGTATTAAACCACTAGTAATTATAACTTTCTACTGTTAATCAAACTTTTGATATTTTAATATTATTAAACGTATTTCAAATAGAATTATGTATATAGTCAACTGAGTGCATATTACAAAATTTGTCACACTATATAATTCCTTTTAAACAACTATTCACAACGAGGAAGTAAGTCTTATGTTATTGTAGTTTACATATGTTTCTTAGAAGATATAATTCAACTAAGAAATTAAGTGTTATACAACAATAATTAGGTACTTGTCTGAAATACTGGTGGGATATGTTACGAAATTTGATAAGCAATTATTATTAATTGTATATATGTTACGTTCCTCTTTAAAATGTTATCAAATTTTTGAATCTCTTATCTGTGAACTTTCAAATCAATTAAAGCATAAATGTGCTACATTATAACTGATAAACCTATATCTCTTTGATCATTATTACTTCCTTTTGTACATGCTATTACATATGTAGACCAATTCTTTTAGATTGTCTATTATTATGCAAGTAAATTAATAGTAGAAAATAGTTAAAATAGTCTAAAAAACTGCCTTGAAAGCATGACATATTTTAAAATAATATCAACCATAAAATACCTGTTGTGTATCAAAACAATAATCAAATGTTTATCAATTTAATCAGCGATATTAATACACATACATTCCGTATTTTATTTTGCTTAAACTTATAACTTGAACTTGAAAATTGGAAATTGTTGTAGCTTATTTAAATAATAACTAAAATAAATCATATAAGGAAGCAAAGAAGCTGCGTATTACTATTCGTCCTTTACATAACTTAAAATAGAGCGTAAAAGTTCGTATAATTACATCAACTACATTGGAGTGGTTAAGAAACCATGGATCTACATCATTAAAAATTTTCTCAAGGTTGTACAAAAGTGGAGCACTTTGTTGGGTATAAGGAAATGAGAATATCTACAGTTTGTGAAATGTGTTTTGCCAAACAAAATAATAACTCAACCGTTACAAAGATTATTACTTAATATAATTGAGCACCTTATAAAAAGAGTTAGTAAACAAAGTGGGCGGAAAATAGGGAATTATTATTATTCAGAGCGTTACAAATCTTTTTCAATTCGGCTTGACTTTGGCCCACTATACCTGGTTTTTGTCGAAAATTGGGCAAATTTTAGCACTTCTTACAAGAGCACCTTTTTTGTATAGAATAAAATGTGCCATAAAATCAAGTTATAAAGGGGACAAAAAAATTAACGTAAAAAAAGTTAGGACCTAAAATGTTTCCGCGGAGTACTGCAGTGAACACTTTGTATGATATAGCCAAAAATTAATAACTCCAGAGTATTTAGCATCCCCAGAAACCCCATTTAACAAAATTTCTGTTCATTTCATCGAATTTTGTGGACGATAAGGCCGAAACTAGATTCTAAAAACTTATTTTCATCACCCTGTATCTACAGATACACCTATGGTTCATAGGAACAAATTGTAATATTTTTTGAAAATCTATCAGGCCCTGAATTTATCCTAGTGTTTTTCTAAGTACCCTGTATAAATTAAAAATTTTCCCAGTAAAATTACAATTTCACAATTGCAACCTGAAAATTACAATGTACAAGTCAATACAAATTATACAGGGCCAAAAATTTAAAATGGAATTTAACATAATTGTAAATTTATCACTTAATATAATATGGAATTATATCCATGTTTATTTCTATAGCTAATATTACAAGGTACCTTCATTTACAAAAAGGAATATGTAATTTTACATAACTTTACGTTGATCAATATTGCCAACGTAAAGTTGTGTGAAATTACAAAGAAATATTTATCAGTGTAGCAAACAAAAACATGTTTTTTATTTTGGTATTCAGTAAGGACAAGGCCTGACTTATAGGGTTGTAGAGGGCTTCTCATTTCAAATTTCTTGAAAACATCTTATTACCTCTTATTAACTCTACAAATCACCCTCTATAAGTATTTAAATAAATACTTATTTAATTTATTACAAAATGATAGGTAAGTAGGTTGAAATATAGATATACTTTTTTGATAATATATTACTTATGAGAAAATAGGCTTAACTATGTAACCAATTTCTGTATAAGTTTCCTTTCTGATCTATAGTTGAAGTCTCCATTATTAAAAACCTCAATTTAAAACGTAAAAAGTTCGTATAAATCTATGAATTGTAAGCATAATGAAAACAGTATTTTACGCTACAAGGCCATGCCTATTAGAAGCTTTTATTTCAATTTAAACTGAATAGTCCAGCACTGCAAAATATTTATTATTTGTCAATGGAGATTAAGATTCTTAATCTTGATTCAGCTCGTTTCACAAGTCTAATTATAGTATTTGTTATGACTAGGTATCTGTCCAAATATGAAATTGACCTGGTTTTATTCGTTGCGAAATAGTATGCAGTCTAATTAAATCAATGCTTACGTCTTACTATAATATAATTGAAATTTTTCAGGTGCTATACGTTCATATTCTACTAGACAACTATATTTGTTTTCTAATTGGATTTTATTGATTGATGATTCTAAATTAAAGTAACAGGTAGATCCAAGGTCAGTTTAGAAAATTTAGAACAATGTTAGTAATTTTTTATTTCAGTGGTTCCTTACTACAAATTAAGAGCAAAGGTGTGTTCTTTTTTCTCAATTAAAATTAGCGAGGAATGTTTTGCAATAAGTATGTAGAAGTAATGAAGTAACTGTTTATTAGTTATGGTACTAGTTATTATTATCTATTTCATCAAACTTTGACATTGAACAAGTGAATATTGCAACATAAATATACTCATGAAAATACAGGGTGTTCCACGAGAAAGTGTAGGCACGTAAATTTAAAAGAAAGTCAAAAATGATGTTAGGAATAAGTTTAAGGAAAGAATAATATTTTGCTATAAAGAAATGATATTCAAAATATATGTTTCGATTACAGACACCAAAAGGATTTTGAAAAGATAACGAAAAATATTGACACCTAATATATACACTGATAACAATTATTTGTAATATTACACATTGTTGGTTATTTATTGTCTAATGCATACACGGAAAAAATATAATCTATATTTACCTAAGTATATAATAATATACAAGTAACTGAAGTTGTTGTGAACGTGTAAATTTAATATGTATCACTTTTATCAGTGTAGTTCAATGTTGTGTTTTAATAACACTTAGTACATTAGATCAAAAATTATTCAGTAAGAAAGATTTATTTAGTTACTTAAAATTACTCAACCACTTGTGTTATTTCAACACAATCGGATGTGAACTGTGTTAATTATACACTAAAATTTTACCTTATAAGAGAGTTTGCTAAAATCACGAATTGACGTCAAAATAAATAAGGAAACACTTCACAATATTGTGTAACTTGCGATAGCTGCAGTTTGAGAATTTTATATTTCTTAACGTCATAGTTTTATTTGCAGAACATGAAAGCTTGTACCAAAAAAGGAAACTTGAAAGGATGAGTAAATAATATAATATGAATTGCATGCAGAGCAATATAACATCAATAGAGGAAATCTGAACAGAAATTAATATTTAGTTAATAGGAACTTAGGTAGATGTTAAAAAAATAGATATCTGAGTTAAATTATAGATGTGAAACTAGGTATTAGCGGTTATATTTGGAGATTTACATATTTATTAAATGACATGGTTTCTATTTTTAAATTTTATTCTGTATGACAGCTTTACAGTTAATACAACAAATATATTAATATAAAATTAACACATTTATGTAAATTATATCAGATATTTACCTTTAACACTTTAACTCGTTTTGTTATTGCTTTAAAATAATCCGCTTTAAAATACAAAACAAGAAATAAGTTCTGGATAAAATTAATCCAAAATAAAAGTATTATTTAGGTTAAATTGTATACAGGGTTTAACAAAAAAGGAGGTCATCTCATTAACTACGTATTCGACAAAATATGACGATTCACCTCTACTTACTAACCTATATACAAAAAAAAAGGATTTAAAGATACAGGGTGTTGAAGTTCAATTTTTAAAATAGTTTTTCCGCAATACGATACTTAAAAAACAAACGTAGAAACTGGGAGGAAGTTCTTTCAATATCGTGTAAAATTTTATTTAGAATATTTTGTTATTTTTGATCATTTTTCTTAAAATTCTTCGATAAATTCAATTTTTAAAAATAATATAACGTTAGAGATAACCGCAGAGAAATAAATTTAAATTTCCAAAGGAACGCTCAAAGAAAGAATATGTAAATAATTTACCGAGGTTTTAAATGCCCTGGCTGATTTTAAACAGAAAGTTTTCTGAACATAGAGCTAACCAGGTTTACTATTTTTAGACAAACGAATGTTTTTTAGACTTATGTAATTTCATTTACTAAAAAAATTAAAACAGAAATAGATTAGTTAAACACTAAAATTTAATTTAAACTAAGTAATATTAACATTTTAATTCACTAATTCCATATTTATTAATTGCTCCACATATCCGCCTATCTAAGAAATGCATTAACGAGCCCTTGTAATTACTAAAAATCTAATATTTTCGAAAACCTGTGGTTTTTACTAAAAGTGTGCAGTCACATTTATAAGACGTTCTTTTCATTTTTTACTGTATACTGTAAAAAATGTTACAAAAGCTAATAATAAGGACTATATGGGTAGATATTGTGGGTGTAATTCAACGCTGGTTGGGGCTTTTGTCCACAGAGTGGTTAGTTTCACACAATATTATTAATACCTAAAAATATAAAAAAACGTTCTTTTCAGTTGAATAATATTCTCAAAATTAGGGGAGTGTGGTCTTTCATCGAGTTGGAAAAATTATTTTTTAATTAAAAAGTATTTGAAATAATGTAAAATATTCATTTTAGAGGATGCGGATACTGTAAGTGTGTTTGACTAATCCGTTTCTTAAGTACTGTTTTAATTTGCCTTGGAAAACAAAATTACATAGTTAAAAAACATTTGTTTGCGTAAAAATGACAAAGCTGGCTAGTGTATACACTCTGTATAAAATCAGTTATCAGGTATTTAATAATTCAGTAAATTATCTACAAATTGTTCTTTGAGTGTTTCTTTAGCATCTAAAATTTAAAAATGTTATTAAATGAAACCCAATATTCTGAAGTATCTTGTAAAAGAAGAGTTTTATGAAAAATTATCAAGTGATAATCAAGATAAAATATTGCGCTAAGAGCAATTGTCCATGGACGTAAGTCAACAAAATGGGAGGAGCACCTCCTTCCCCCTAATTTTTATGTCTCTTTACAATAATAACCTTTTGAAGATTTGGTTAACCACAAGAATCTCTATCAAATTTCAAACTTATATGTGCAAAATTGAGAAGACTACTAGAATAAATTATTAAAACTATAAAAATATACAAAACCACCTCCTCGTACTGAATCAAGGTTTTTCCTAATTCTAATTGATATTTAATCTAACTTCAAAACACCTGATTTATGTCATAATTTAATCTGTCATTCTTGATTTAATGAGGTCAATTTGTCACTGTTTTCATTACCATACTGATTGTTTACAAATAAGAATTTAGTAAACAAAATTATTCGAACTGAATTGATATCAGTATTCACAAAAAGCCCACACCTAAAAAAGTTACTAAGTAGTTAGTGTTTTTAAAAAATGTTCCTAATGTGACAATCGTCGTGTTAATGAGAAAAGGGGCATATTGCACGAATCTTGAAATCGTTCTTTTTTTTCTTTGTATCATACTCTGCACAATTTCTCAATACGTATAAAATTGCACATTCAACAGATCTGTTACAAAGATTTAATCTTACTTACGTTAAAATTGCATGCTCTCAGGAAATGCAACATTTAATACAACTTGTGGATGCCGTTCTCTTTTATTAAAAAAAATGTATGTGGGGTAGGCAAGGTCAACAATGTATATCGTGCAACAATGCGTCTACATCTAATGTCAATACTACTTTGCAAAATGTCGTTTACTTTCTGGTAAAGATATTGAAATGAAGTGAATAGCTATAACCACGACTTTGATGTTTAAAAAACGTATTACGATTAATCTCTTGGGTATAGTTCATTCAAGAAATTAATTAGAGTTCAATGACCTCTGGGGGTTAGGATTAGGCTGCAGGAAGAAGCGTTACAACGACCAATATACACGGAAATAAAGCTACACTATCAAGATTTATACACTTATTCCAACGCTAGCTTAGTTCAAGTATAGTAATATTTGTACGATAAACTTAGTAATAGGAGATTATGTAAATATTCTTCATTTAATTACTTGAAGAATTATAGAATAGTAATAAGAAAACTACTATAGTTAATATGAGATATCAATTACTTAAGTCAACAATGCGTTTTCAGTAAATATAATGCCATACATAGTAGGTGTACAACATTTCTTATAGTTCTAAACTAGTCTCTAATTGCTGCTTGAACAAACCTGCAGTGCTTTCGAAAAGTAACGAATAAATTAATTATTTTTGAAATTGAGAAGTTTTACAGAAAATCCTCTGCCACGTCGATTTTGTTTTTAAAAAAGGCACTTTTTTACATACGACTTATATTTGTGACGTCATCGTTGTTCGAGATATGACGTCATCGAAAATTTTTTTAAATAGCAACCCCCAATTTTGACCATGCCATTAGAAAGAGCGTGTCATTCTACATACATACATCATGAAAAATTATGGTGTTACATGACAAAAATTTCAAAAAATAATGTTTGAAGATTATAAAATTTAATTTTCACAATACTGTGCACCTCCCCATTATGCAACACCTGTCCGTGCTTATTTAGGTGAGCTGTTCCCGAATCGTTGGATAGGGAGAAGAGGGTCGATTGAGTGACCAGCCAGATCGCCTGATTTGACACCCCTAGAATATTTCTTGTGGGGATACTTAAAAGCAAACTATACGTTACTAGACCGGTTAATTTAGAAGATTAAAAAGCAAGAATTCGTCACGAGATACATCGTATACCTCCTGAAGTTATTGATAATGTCCAAAAAGAATTTATTAAATCTTGGCTACTGTCAGGCAGCCAACGGTGCACAATTTGAACATTTAATTTAGTCGATTTTTTATATAATCATTATCATTTTCAGTATTGTGAAAATTTTAAAATCTTCAAACATTATTTTCTTGAAAATTTTGTTATGTAACACCATAATTTTTTATAATGTATGTATGTAAAATGACACGCTCTTTCAAATGGCATGGCCAAAATTGGGGGTTGCTATTTAAAAAAATTGTCGATGACGTCATATCTCGAACAACGATGACGTCACAAATGTGGGTCGATGTCAAAAAGTGCCTTTTTTAAAAACAAAACCCACGTGCCAGGAAATTTTTCCGAAAACTTCTCAATTTCAAAAATAATTAATTTATTCGTTGCTTTTCGAAGGCACTGTATATAGTTTCAATTGAGTAAAATAAACCCTTCTACAAAAATCATCGTAAATTACCTACACATTGATATAACTTGCTATACTATAACTTGAACATTGCAATGCCTCAAAATAACAAGCAAAACATTGATACATACTCCTATTACAAAATATAAATAAATAAATAAATATCTAAAATGTATGCTGAGATTTCATATCCTTTGCATACTGTTGAAAGTATAATATCAAGTTACACTTTTTTAATAAAAAAAGTTTTCCTGTTACATAACAGCAAATGATACATATCGATTTATGTAAATAATTTGTTACTGCACAATTATAAGTTAATTCTAAAGGGTAATTAAGTGTTTTTATTGAATATAAATAAATTATACGGGTACATTTATTGTATTCATTGTCACGGGCATTCTAAAATATGCAGTTATCAAAGAGTTAATTGTTTCTTTTTCTTAATGTCTTTGTTAGTACTCAATATTAAAAAAACGTTTCTATTAAACAACTGTAAACTATTGCTTCTGTATTAATGTTAGTTATAAGCTTATAAATATTTTTCCTTCATCGACAATAACCGTTATACCGGATTTGCAGGCAGCATTTTATTAGTTGTAATGTAGGTAATTACGCCTTTATTATTTGTCATAACGAATTCATTACTTGAAATAAATATATTCAACTAATCTTCCATTTCAACCATAACTCACTACTAATTGAAATGTGTTGTCAAATAGTCATTTAAATAAAGTTATAGGAAGGTGTAGGTGTATGCTTAAGTCCACTAAAATATTATCTAATAACAAAGAGCTTTAGTAAATTGTCTGGTATCTAATAACTTTTTATATAGCTTTTTCAAAGCAAAAGACAAGTCCTTTATGAAATTTTAGCTCATATTTACATTTACATTGCATATTTATAATTTAAAGTAATAATGCCCGTTTCCACCGAAGTTAATAAGTATTACTTAAAAATAAGACATGCTTAAGTATGCTTTTCCTTTTGCACCATACGTTAAGATCTTCTTGAGTTTGAAAACAGATACTGTTTGACAGTGACTTATGAAATTCTTTAATTCAAACAGAGTTAGAATGTGCGAAAAACAAACATAAAAATTTAAAAACCTATAATGGATATTAGCTTATATTTGATGATTTGGATACTTTGGAAATTATAGATTTAGCATTTCTCAAATTAAATTATACAGACATGACATTACACCGAAATCTAACCTTACTTCCATGTAACAAACTGAAGAAAAACAGAAAGAACTAAAATACCTAACATAAAGTAACGAAAGTTACTAGATTTGTGCGTTGTTGTTAATACAAAGACGTACTTTGTATTGTATATGGTTTATAATATGTCGGTGCAATACTATAAAAAATAATCATAACTTAACTTTAAGAACAACTTTATTAAGTTGTTTTTAGTAAAATGTCGGTGCAAACGGGCATAAATATAGATATAAAATAGAAACGGTTCAACATACATTCTTAAAAGTATTGTCTATATAATACCTACAACTTTAATTTAGCTGCCCCTAAATAGACACTGTGACATAGTTTTAATCTGTTGTTTAAAGACCCCAAGAATTTTACATAACCTTCTTTCTCTACATAAATTATTCACAAATGGTGGTGATGATCTCAATTATTAATTTCATTTCTGTATTCACATCTCATTATTTATTACAAGTATATTAAAGAAAACCCTCATTTTCCTTAGCATAATATCTCTTATTTCTGTTAATTTCCTTCCTGTGCTTCCTTTTTCTTGTTTCTTAATTTTTGTTGTTTATTTGTTTTTGATTATTATTTATATTTATGTTGTTATCTAAAAAATTATGTTTGAAAAATCTCAAAAAAAATTATTGAAGTTCTAATAGTTTCAACCTTTACATCACTGGGCTACTGCAGTATCTAGCTAGGTGATTATCAAATATCCGATTACTTATCGTATTAATTTGTTTGTGATGCAAGTATTTACATTAGTTTTTCAAATATCCAGAATGGATTACGTATAGCAACTCTCAGTTGGTGGGTATCGTTTCAATCAATTATACCAAGCTGTACTGAATGAAGACAATATGTATATCGAAGAAAGTGACATCTACATTCATTTAAGGTCATTATCATAGGGAAAGTATTTGGTTCATATAACTTATTTCTTAAATTAATAATTTTATTGTTTTTAAATTACATACTAGTATTTTTAACCATAATTAGCGTCGCGTAGTCTTATTATCGCCGTCGTAATGTCTCTTCTATATACAAGGATTCCAAAACCCGTTCAAAAACAATTCATATTATTTATATTTACTTGAGAAAAACAGTACTATTTTCCAAATTCACAGTCATTTCCAAATTGCTTGCGGATGTGGCATTTGAAGTAACCACAATATTTATAAAGCGTAGGTCCTTCTCTACCTGTCTCTACCAAATTTAGCCCGTGGTGATTTATTTCCTGTTTGATTAATTTTCGCGTCCATGAGAAGCAATATCCTATCTCGAACATCTACCCATAAATTAAAATGACACAAGCTCATTATGAATTATATGGATTGAATAATTAACCCTGACATTTGGAGCGCTCTCATAATGAACCAAATTGTTATTTCTGTCATTCAAATCGAGTTAATGCAAAGATTGCGAAATATTTTTTTATACACTATAATGGTAGGTAACTTAAAATATCAATGTCATAATCCTTATTCTTATTAGATATAATATATAGATGGTAGGTATTCTAAAAAAATTGTGTTTTTTTAAATACAGAGATACAGGATACTCGAAATGCCTTTATTTTGCTATATGATTATATGATTTCTCAAACACTAAAATACACTAAACTTTCATTTGTCTCCTTAAATAAAAGTTTATACGGTTAAAGTCTGGGGATCAAGTAGGCCAGCCTATAAGATACTAAATCCTATTATTTTTGTTTGCGCACACTCATAAAGGTTAAACGGAGACTAAGTATAAAGAACAATTTATGAAATGACAACAAAACGTACTATTTCGATATTATCGAACATGGTGTAGGTACACCATGTTCGATAATATCGAAGCACAACTGTTTCGATCTAGTTTCGCCAGGATTAACAATAATTAGTGTTGGGATCTTGTCTTATATTTCCGTAATCTTATTTTAGTCTGTCAAAACAAAATAAGACAAAACCAAGACAAGTTTTGACAGTTTGAATTACAAGACAAGATTTTTTAAAAATCTTGCGAGACAAGACAAGATATACAGGGTGTCCCTGGGATACAGAGCCAGAGTAGATTTCTTTTATCAAAATAATGCTATTAAGCCAAACTTACCTTGGTCCAATTGTGGCTAATAAAAAAGTTACAGGGCGTTAAAGTTCAAATTTTGAATTTCAAATTCTTTAAATTCTTCGAAAGTTTTCAAAGGATTCTTTTGAAAATTTGGATTAATTTTGCTATAGACGCTAGAGGGCGCTACGAACTATTTTATCAGTGTGTGTACGAAAGTTTTAATAGAAAAATATTGTTCTCCTATCTATTTTTCACAAATAAGGTATACTTGTTTTATGTCGATAAATTTAACCGTTTGTCGATGTATTTCTTGTTTTTATTAGCCACAAATGAAACAAGGTAAGTTTGGCTTAATCGCATTAATTTGGTGTAATGACTCTTGCTCTGTGTCCCATTAATTTCAGGACACCCTGTATATATTGCTACGCCAAGAAGTCTTACGAATATAGAGATAATATTTAACTGAACAGGAACTGGAAAAAAAAATATTACATTTTTATTGTAAGTATAGACTTTATTCCAGCATTTAAAATTATTTTGAAAATCAGGTGCAGTTCTACTGAACTAGAATTAATTATAAATTAATTGCTACTTGACTAAAGTAGCTTCTATTCAATTTTGCTTATTTCGTTTATTACTTATTACCTATTATATAAAATAGGCCGTTTTTATATTTTATAACGTCTAAAACCGACTATCAACGATCGGCTATATCGACAGTTACGTATGACCTCTGAGGGAGACCGTAGCCGACCGAGAGTAACCACCACTGTTACCAAATCCGTAATAAAGTTCCATGTTTTTCATTTTTATGCAAGAGTTTCGCAAGAATCATGCAAAAGTTGTGGAAAATTGCGGAAAAAAATGCGAAACCCTCGCAAGACAGGATCTTGCAAGATAGAGCAAGAAGAAGACTTTAAAGAAAAAACTTTTTCAAATTTGCATGATTTCTTGTCTCAGTCTACACTAAATATAACAGATACGAAAGTAATACAACTTTGATACCAAATTTCTGAAATTCAATTTTTATCGTTACTGATACACAAAAAAAAAGACCAACATAGATTTATAACTCTATATTTATGTCATGATCCCGCAATTAACTTTATAGCTTTTAAATATTCATGTTGGTATTTTGTCCTGATTAACGTTTGGATGGTCATAGCGTACATAAATTTAACGGTAATGCGTATAGTGTGGAACATCCGTCGATATATGAAGAGGCGAAAGCCCCAATTCAATCAGGGAACTTTCACTTCGTAGACTAAAGAATCCGATGAGAATCAGGATGATGGAAAGGCTGCCGTGTTTGTGTGGCCTAGTCAAATATCGCTACATAATATTAAAGAAAGAAGAACAGTGACGCAAATGTGATTACCATTTTTAATGTTTTGCAGGATTTAATATCTTCTGATGGTAATATACTCGTATTATACATTTTAGGTCCAAAACAAAAGTAGCATTTTCCAAATTTTGTTGTGGTAATTGGGAAATATCACAAAGTACTATACTCGAAATCATGCTCTATAGGGTTTAATTAATTTTTATTTTTATATTACCTAGTTAAAATTTTATAAGAAAATAGCCTATTGAGATCAAGAAGTTTAGATCAAGCACTAAGTAAAAAAATGTTAGCTACATACTCAGGGAGGTTCAAATTAAAATGAAAAAGTTATTCCGGAATTTTAGGTCAATGTTTAAAAAATGGAGCAAGCCCTTTTTGTACTTTGTATTTGTACTTACTCATGGTTAAAGTAATATATGACATTCAAAAAGAGCACTTTCATAATTCCAATTTTCTTCAAACAGATTACATGTCCTGTGCTGTATTTTAAACAAGTCATTTATATAAATATTGAAGAGAATTGGCCCTAAAACCCTACCCTGTGAAGCACCATATTCGACTTTTTTAATTTTATTTAATGAATTTCCTATTTCAATACATAGTGTTCGTGTGGGTAGATAACTTTCGATTAAATTTAGTATTTTCCTCTTGTTTCTTCTAAAATGAATTTAAAGTTTAATATAAACTTATTTCTAAAGTCGTAGTAACAAAAGCTTAACTTTAAGAAATATCTATAGGTCCATATTAAAACGTTTTCGAGATTGAAGTAGAAATTTCAAAATAACTATTCATTTGTTGTAGATACATGAAGTTATTTAGGTCAAATATTAAAGTGTGCAGTTAAATTCAAATGTATAATTTACAGCTACATAAAGGATATTTATGTTTAAAGTAACTAAAGCTATATTATTAATTCATAATTATATATCATATTTGTGGTATGTGATATAAAAGCAAAACTGTTTTTAGGAATATCAAAAAAAATGATCAGAAATTTGTAGAAGTCGATCTTATTTCTCATAACCTATTATTTTCAATAAAAACTATTAAATGTATAATATTATCTAATCTTTCATTGATAAGAACTTATTAAGTTAAACAAGAAAAACTATTAATGTATGCAAATGTAACAATTTTTCTTAAAATTATTTGCATTTAAATTCCATGTTTGCATAATATTTACTAATTTATCAATGAAGTTGTTTCATATGCATGCCTGGTCATGAAATTAAATTGCAAATTCTATTGCATTATATTTAAATAAACAAACATTACATTAGTTTTCTATCTTAATACATATTTTTAAGAATGCTACTGAATATCTCATTTATATTTTAATAAGGGTAGGATTTAGAACCGTTATTTGAGAATTCGGTCCATAGTCGCTATTATTATACAGGGTGATTTTAAATAAAGTAGCAAAAATGAGACCACATATTCCTTAGGTGAAAATAAACCAATTTAACCTAACATACCTATATCCCAAGTCGCTTAATAAAAAAGATACAGGGTGTCAAAGTTAAAATTTTACTTTCGATATTTGGAGATAACTTCTTAAAAAATCCAAATGTTTACTTAAAATTTGTAAACCAGGAGTTTTTGCGGGTGAGAAATTCAAATTTGTTACTAATTTTGACGTCACTGGTAGAGGTGGTCATAAACATCATGTTTCTTTTAAATGGCAGAACTTTTTTGCAGCTTAGTGTATCCATCTGACTATAGAAATAATTGATTATCCTACCTGTTTTATTTAAAAAAGTAAGTTGCTGAAGTCGTTAGGAGTAACCATTTTTGAAATAATCCTATTTGTAATGCTGAGTGCACCGAGTAAAAACTATTTTGGTTTGAAGTAAAGTGCCTTTTCTGCTGAAGATACAGCAAAATATTACTCGAAACAGTTGTTCAAAATGGTAAATTATGAAGACGTGCAAAATTTCACGAAGATCGGCGAGGTTTGATGAAACCATTTTTTTTCAACAAAGCACAAAGATTTTATCAAAGCAGGCCGATCTTTTTGAAATTTTGCACATTCCCATAATTTACCGTTCTGAATAACTTTTTCAAACAACATTTTGCTATATTTTCAGTAAAAAAGTCAATTTACCTGAAACGATAACAGTTTTCAATCGGTGCACTGAATAATTCAAATAGGATTATTTCGAAAACTGTTACTCCTAACGACTTCAACAGGTAGGAGAATCGATTGTTTCAATAGTCATATGAACACTAAGCAGCAAAAAACTTCTGCTATTTAAAAGAAACATGATGTGCCATAGGTGGCGCCCTCTACTAGTGACGTCAAAATTGGAAACAAATTTGAATTTGTCACCCGCAAAAACCCCTGGTTTACAAATTTTAATTAAATATTTAAATTTTTTAAGAAGTTATATACAAATATCGAAAATAAAATTTTAACTTTGACACCCTGTATCTTTTTTATTAAGCGACTTGGGATATAGGTATGTTAGGTTAAATCGGTTTATTTTCACCTAAGGAATATGTGGTCTCATTTTTGCTACTTTATTTAAAATCACCCTGTATAAAATAACATACTGCAAATGTACCTATTCATCAAATGTGTTATTCCAGTGGTTCTAAAACTGACATGTTAAAAGTTTATATGCTGATAAACAAAATGTACACAAAATAGTAGAGGAATAATTTCTAAATAGAGCCACAAACTGTTTTATGATTGATAAGTCATCAAGAAAAAAATAATCTTATATTATTAGGTCTATTCAAGCACAAATTACATACTAATTTCTGACTGCAAGAAATATTGGACCAGTTAAGTTATAAATGTCACAAGTAACTGCACGAACATTTATGATAGTTTCAAACTAGTCACCTACTGCTGTCTGAAGAAACCTATAATTATTATTACTAAAAAATATTTCACTCTCGATATTTTTATCGACTGACCTTGCTACAGTTAACTGTAACGTACTCAGCGAGATACCGTTAACACCCACTCCAAAAGTCTAGTTCTAGCTATTTTTCTTTGTTGACGTTAAGGTTACGTAAATGTTTTTTGATAAAAAAAGTTTCTAGATTATGAAATATTATAATTACCATAGTAGAAAAATGTAGGCGTATCTTTTTTAATGCACACCAGTTGCTAGGCAAAATAATAGACACCAAAGAAAAATATTGATATCGTACTGCTTTCTGCTTCATAATAACTGTATTTATAACTTGGCAAAAATTATGTCTATACAGATGTACTTAAAAGACCTAACAGTTATTCTTAACTAAAATCTTTGACTTATCTTTATTGTTTTAGTGCTAGAGACTGTGGGTATGGACCTGCTATGAACTCGAAAAAGCGTAGTAGAATAAAAGCATTCGCATTTATCATATTCTGGATTTAGATACTTCATTCTTGGAACATACACTGTGTCCAGGAATACAGAGAATTTTTTTGTGTGTAGGTTTAGAACAAATAGTCATTCTGTATGAACTCTTCTATTTATCTTCAACTTCACTTTTGCCTATCAGAATTGAAATTGCTATACACGGTACATAACAAATAATAACATTTTTTAAGACTTTTAGATTTTATGGAAATATTTTCAAAACCGTGATATATTTCACGAATTGTGCAAAAAACTATAATAAATGTTTTTTTCATGGTTAGGTAATTTCGCAGCTATGACAATAGCTAGTAATAACAATAAAGAATTATTTTTTATTCTAAACCTACACATAAAGAAGTTTTCGCTCTCTCGAACTTTACCCGTAAACACACATACGAGTACAATGAATTGTAATACTGACCATACTTTACAACAATTACTAACTAAATATTTCTCAGCTCCGGTATTGCACCAAAGCCCCTATAATCACAGTGTTGATATTTATCATAAAATGGCCTTCGATTTGGTCGGCTGTAATTACACTCCGAAAGTGTGACACAGACATTAGAATTTTAAGGTCTACATCAATAAGAACAACCATACCGAACACAGAAAAGAAAGTTCTATAACTGAACTTGATCTTGACCTATTACGGGTTTTTTGTTTTATCTGGGCAATATCGTTTTTACTGTCAGATATTTGCAACATAGAGAAAGTTTCTTTTGAACTGAACAAAGATTTGAATTTGAGTTGAATTACAGTTTAGAGCGTTACCTGAATCAATTTATTGACCCTTTAAACACAAGAGAAATTGTTCATTATATATTCATTAATCTGTAATAATTTTTCTATCAAATACGATGTACTAATAGTAAGAAAGTGCAAAAGGTGATGGCCCCCAAAATATTTTGGTAAGATATCTTCGAAGGAATCGCTCGTTTACATACAAATTGCACGTGAGAAAGTAATTTTGTGTCTTAAATTAACAAAAAGCGAAAGCTGCACAGAAGACTTGGAAAATTTCTATGTTTTTTCTGGGCATATTTTTTACACAAGTTGAAAAGGTGAATGTGTTACCTACTAATAAACTTAGCAGTCAATTTAATTATTTTTTCTTCAAACAAGATATCGATTTAGTGTCACGGTTAATGTAAGCAACTTTCTTTCTATAACAATGCCAGTACTAAGATAATTATTGAAAGTTTGCCTAATTAATAAAAATGTGTCTATTTGACAGATTTCATTGTGTTTCAAACAGCTATAGTTTGGATTTCAATTAAACATTAAAAAAAATTAAATTAATTTGCTCATGTCTATTGAACCACTTAAGATGTATTTTATTTTTATTCATGTTAAGTGGAATCAATTAGATTATAAGGATGTAGAATTAATGCTGAAACAGGAAATTTAACCTACCTAATTGTGTTACACAAATTTTAAAGATGTAATATATACAGGAAGCACAAAAAAAAATTGAAGCAAAAAATACAGTTATATAAATAAAGCATTTGTTTCCAATAAATAACATTATTTCTTCATCACTTATACACTTCTGGCATTGCCTTAATTATACTCTATGATAAAATAATATTTATATATTTCAATGATTTTTTTTCAACTGCTTATTTAAGTCAATAACTTATTACTCAGAAATTTCAGGAAATAACTGCGGGCTGATGCTCCGAATTACATCAGAAACATATATAGCAAATAGTCAACATATACCGGTTTCCAACTTGTTAGCTCTCATCAGTACGTCACAGGTGAGTGGTGAGTTAACTGACACTAAAGCCGGGGACACATTGCTCTGATACCACGCCACGCCACCCGACATATGTACTCTGTGTGTGCATTGTTACCACGCTATGCGATGCCTTGTTACGCTACATTTTATCACTGGCAGGCAGTGGCCAAAAATTTGAGTCACCTTCGTTCCCTGCTGTTTATCACCCAATGCAGAGCTGGAAAGAAATTCATTTTGCTTTAAAAAAAATACTCTGAATTGCAGAATATTCGCCTAGTGAAGTGTGAAACCGGCATAAACATTTATCTCGTAGGCATACGTTACACCAATTAAAAATCAAACTTGTCCAGAGGTGATTTTAATCATTCGCTTCATTTAACTTAATAGTGAGAAGTAGATGAAAATTTTAATTAATCTATATGTATAATTAGCATATATTATAACATAATTAAAAAATAATTAGGAGATGCAGTAATCGATACAATGGACGGTATATATAACAATGCATTAATATAACCTAATTGAATTTTAATGAAAACTAAATGCCATTTGCCTTGGAAATCAAAGGCTAATGAAATCTATTAATTGCATTCGCGCTAATCTGTTTTTTATGACTGTTTTTATATTAACAGATGTTAATCGAATTCAGTGACAGTATTATGGAGTTTTTGCTATCGTTTTTTATGAAAGATATAAAATTAAAAGTAGTTTATATATAGCAATTAAATAATATAAAGCACATAAAAAATGTTCTTTGGAATTTAAACATCGTTTGAAAGATATTCCTCATTCGTGAATGGCTTTCAAGAAATTAAATTTTGAAACGGTAAGCTGGAAATATTAAAATTAGAACTGTAATGAATTTACTTTTAAAAATATCAAATTTATAGTCTGACCAGTAGTAAAAACTTAAATTGCATTCATGTGGTATGATTTCCATAACATGTTCGTTTTAATATTATGCAACATATGACACAATGTTCAGCTGAAATGAGTGCAGCACATACATAGATTTATCTCAGCTTCATCGAAGTGGAAAGTGTATTACGCCTGTGCAAATGTTTCTTTAACTTAAATAAGGCATTATTACCATAAACATATGTTGAATAGTTACCTACAATAAAATACTAACATATTTTAATAGGTCTATTTTTATACAAATTTCTAAATATTTATGAAATCGGATGCCAATCGCAACAGCTTTAGAAGATTCTGTTTTCTTTTATATTAATTAAGGTAATTTAATTATTTCTTCCTGTCATTAAATGCTATACACTTAAAGGATGTGATTTGTAGATCCTTAAATCAAGATGATTTAGTTATACGAGTAGCATAGGCTTTATAAAGCCAATGGTTATAGTTTATTAAGCATGCTTATAAATGACTTTGTTCGTAGTACACCAGAATCAGTTCCAACCGTCTGTATGTAAGTATGCGCACTGCATCTCAAAAATAAATCATTTACGTGGGCACGTGTCTTAAGATGTATGGTATTATTAGTGGCAAACGTTATTTTTTTATCAAGAGATTCAGGATATTGTCTGAAGCTATTTATTTGTGGCATAATTTTAGTTTTTCTTTAGTTTTATGGGGTTTTTGCCACACTTCTGAAAAAATAAAGATTAATTAAATAAGCCTTTGCGCTAAACGGATATTAAACTGTCAAACTTGACATACGTTTAATACTTTTACTATTTTGAGAACGAAAACAGAGAGTTTTTCGAAACGTCAATAATACGGAAGTGCGCGATAGTGATGTGATTTTTGTTATGTTTTACTTATCTGCTTTTTTCAGTGCGAGATTTTTTGGTTAGGCAAACTTAGTTTCAAAAATAATCCTTCACTGATCCGTTTGGCACAAGGGTTTATTTAATTAATCTTTATTTTTTCAGAAGTGTGGCAAAAACCCAATAAAACTAAAAAAAAGAGATTCGAGGTTATTCACAAAAATATTTGACTCGGTTTAAAGAGTTGGTAAGATGTTGTTTTATTTTATTTGGTAAATATCTTTAATATAAATGCTATGACACTTTTGCATTCACTTTTAAAAATTATATAAATTTTAGAAAAATAATTTCTTATGTTCCAGATATGTTCGATTTTTTATAGTATCATCAAGTTATACCAGAAATTTTAATGTTTATGTGAAATTAAGGTCCAATTAAAAAAACAATGTTCTCTTTTTACACTTATGATGATGTTAATATTCATTCAGTATCTGAAAGTCAATGACATAAAAGTATACAGTGAATATTTTATTTGTTAATTTACTTTGGATCTACGAATTTAATTTAGGATAACTAAAATTGTATTATTTGTTTGACAAGAAATTACTTGTAGAAAAAAATTTATTAATTTGAAACTTAAACAAATATTTATTTCATTTTAATAGCAGATAAAAATAAATATCTATTTTTATCTGTTGTTTTATATTTAATTAAGAAAAAATATATAATTATCTCCTGCGTAGATTTATTGAAATACATATAATTTTTACAGTAAAGCAAAGTCTTTCTATTGCAAATAGCACGCATTTCAATAGCCCTGGTTCTTTTTCATAAAAATATTTATATTTATATTTGATTTATTGCCAGGTACAATGTTCATCATCGTCACTTTTTGTTACGTTGCTAAAAGCATCATAAAATAAGCAGTTTGTACAATAACGTAGGAAGATGTACCACAAGGAAGCAGTATGAATAATCAAATACACTTTCATAGTGAATGTCAGAGTATTGTCACTTAATGGTTATTGAAACAGACAGCTGAGAGACTATTCAGTAAATCAATGATGACAGTGAGAAGTTACACAAAGCTTTTGATTTGAATGACAAGTATATTTATCTAGTTGAAGACAGAAATCAAAAACTATTACCGTTTAGAAGAGCAATGCCTACAGTAAAAGAAATACTAGTGAAGTGAAACATATATTGGTTATTAACAATATTGGTTTGTTAATGGTGTATCTACATATGTGTTTCTCATCTGAAGTTTGTGCTTGCAGCAGTTGGAAACGGTTTGAAACTTTCAGAAATGTCTGTCTAACTACTTGCATTAAATTTGCTCATAACTCGTTCTTAACTTAACTGGTCAAATATTTCTAATCGTTTCTAATTGTTGCAGGAACAAACCTATTGAATAAAAAAATACCCAGATAATACCTGTTAATAATACACCGTTAGTCAATATGTTGAGCGCAGGTCCTATGTTTAATGTAATAATATCTGGAAGTTCAATGTGATTTAGTAAAAAATAACGTTTTTTTATAATAATTTACAAAATATATTGTTAATACGAACTAAATAAAATTCTTTTGATAAGGCAAGATTCACCGTTCAGAATTCAAATGCTAGATTCTAATAAAATTTAAAAATTAAAATGGTATTCTTAGCAAGTTAAAATAGTGAATATAGCAAAAACACTATAAAAAAATGTACCGAAGTGTGTACCAACAGTTACAGTGAGTAACGTGGTAGTAAAAATGACTGCCAGTATGTAATTTTTTATAAAATACACTAAACATTTTTGTAAAAGTAATGGTACTTACAAAAATGCTGGAAAATTTTTGTAGTAGAAATAAACGCGTAAAAATCTTAGTAAATGATGCAACAATATGTGTAGTATTTGATATCACTTGTAGTAAAATAGTTTTTGGAGATTGTTACTACAAAATTGTTAATATAATAGTATGTGAAATAATACTACAAATTATGTTTTGAGCTATCATCACTATAGTAGGTAAATAAACGACTACTATTATTTTTCTTCAGTGCACTGTTTTGCAGTTTACTGTGATGAGATCCAACAAAGAAATCATTGACATATAATTATTACTTGGAGCTATTGATACAGAGATGTTCTTTGAAAAGTACATTGTATTTCTTTTAATGTAAAATTTTAGTATTATACTAAATATAAACTATAACTATATAACGTTACGTATCACTTGGGTTACATAATTGGAAACACCAAACAGGCTTTTAGAAGCGAAACAAAATTCTTCAGTTAATTTAATTAACATAATAATAACAATTTGGAGTGAAACGTAGCCTGTACCACATCTGACGAAATTTTATGTTGCAGTAAGGTATGTGAGATGGCAATTAGGAGTACACTCGCATGTAATTTTTATGAAGCGTTACGTAACGAGCCGTAAAATGTAGCATAAGGAACAGAAAGACTCGTCAGGTATTGCCAATAAATCTTGTATTCTCAAATCGTAGTAGAATGTAAGAGTTACGAAAATATACAGGGTGTCCTATAATGAATTATACATAACAGGTGATCTGTGATGTCAAAATAATGTGATCTAGCCCAACTTACTTTAGTCCAAAAGTTGATGACAACTGAATGTCAAAATTAAAATTTTATTTTTAATTTTTTCAAATAACCTTCCAAGTAATTGATGTATTTAAACAAAATTTGAAATCTCGGATTTTTTTGATGAGAAATTTAAATTTTCTCTTAATGTTGGTACACATTGTAGAGGACGTCACTTATATCTCCTCTTTGAACTTTTATAGGCCACATATTTGTTGTTACACACTGTCTCTTATTTCCCAATAGCAACATACCTTTTTCCATTATTTTTTACATCAAAATTCTTGACAAATCTGATGTTAGTTTGTTACCTTAGAACTATTTGTTTCACTATTTATTGTCATCTCTAATTATAAAAGGCATGTTGACTTCCCCTTTTTTATTAAACAGGAGAAAATTTATATAACAAATTAAAATGTTTATTTATAACAATTTTTAACATAAGTGGTTCGTCGAACTAAAGCTATTTGTAAGTAAAACATTAAACAAGCAAACCCAATAATTAATGAAAAGAAACATATTCATTTCCTATTGAGTAGTCGTATACATTTATAAGACAACAAGTCCAATATTTACATTTCTTGTAAAGTAGGACAAAACATTAAAAAAAAGATATTTTGTTTATAAATCAAAGGTGCCTAAATTTATGTAAAAATATTTACATAAAATATTATATGATCAACAAATTTGTTTAATTTACATATTATATCTAAAAGTATGTTAAACGTATGATTTCTACGAAGTTTTCTTCCGCAAAATAAAAATATACTCGGTTACTACAATGTTATCAAGAAAAAAAAAGAATATTTTGTTTAAAATGCTCACCATTTTTTATTGGTAAACCTTCATTCTTTATCGATAGAGGATGATTTACACATTTGAACATTATTTGATGACATACCGTCTACATGCATCACTGATAAAAAAATAAAAGTTCAGATAATAAACTATATTTTGTATATTCATATCTAGCAAAAATAAATATAAGGCGTGTTCGCAATATGTATTTACTTTATTGTACTGGACGAAAAATTGTACCAAATAAAACATTTTTTACTTAACAATTGTTTTCTCCAACAAACAAAAGTGAAATAGAAAATTATCGTCCTGGTACTATTATTTGTAATCCTTAAAAGATTTTTGAAATCCTTGTATATGATACCCTCTTCTCTCACGTAAAGTCTTCTATTTGTACTGAGTAGCATGACTTCTTTCCAGGTTGATCAACAGTAACCAATTTAACATGTATTACCTAATAAATTTCTAAACACTTGGACAGTGGTGGTCAGGATGCTGTCGTTTGTACAGATTTTTCTAAGGCCTTTGATCGGTTGTTCTATGGTATTCTACTGTCAAAACTATCCAATATGGGTTTACTCATTTCATTTATTATTTTTTTTTACCTCTCAGTTATCAGAGAGAAAACTGACAGAGGAATATCGTGGTTTCCAATCGATAGATATTGACGCCACATTTAGAGTTCCTCAGGGGTCAGTTCTCGGTCCCCTGTTATTTTTAATCTTTATAAACGATATGACTTTAAACTGTAATGTACTCTCTATGCCGATGATCTCAAGTTGTATTTATCTATGAGAGACATAAGTGACTGTCTTTAACTTCAATCAAATATAGATAAAATTCAACATACACTAAAAATCTATTGCCTTTGAACTTCTCTAAGTGTAATTCGATGGCTATTACTACTCCTATTATATAAAACTATACAATGGACAATAATTTATTAAAGAAATGTAGCAGTTTCAAAGATCTTGGGGTGACATTTGATGTTAAATTAAATTTAATAGAACATATTAATAACATTCAACGCAAGACATACAGAAACCTTGGTTTTATTTTAAGAAACTCACAACAATTTACAGGAAATAAAACAGTTTCTTTACTGTTCAATGCATTTGTTCTACCTAAATTGGTGTCTTTAAAGACACTTATAAAATTATTATCGGAAAAATTGATTGCACGGATTTGTGAAATGTCTTCATGCTTTTCACTGTGCGATTCGTTCTACATCTTTGTTTTATCTACCGACCTCGAGAACAAACTTATTAAATTTTTCGCCCTTGTATACAATGGTTGATATTTATTTTCGGATGCAGAAGTTTATGGATATATTTATTGATAATATTTCACATATTAAGAGAGTTTTTTTTAAGTCACAACTCGCTGAACTGATTTTTATATTTTTCCTTTTAACTCATATTTGTCTTTTTTTTGTAGAATTTTTATAAATATATAATGTAAGTATACGTATTTTGGTGCTTTTTATCTTTATATACCTACTTACGTTTTTTTATGTATACAAGGTGTCCGGGAAAATGTGCGAAATCTGTTGGGTGCAGATAGAACATGAAAAAATAAGGTGACAAATTCCTATTTTCTTTTTCCTACTGGTCCTCCCTACGGAGACATGTATCTCCGAAAGACGTCGCAGAAAATTGATTTTTCTTGAAAAACTTTTGAACTACGCAGTACAATTTAATAAAAATTTTATGTGCTGGACACCTCTTAAAATAGTGTCTTTGAAATATATTTAACTTTCTTAATTTACCAGGGGCGGGTTAACTTTTACAAGTTAATGCTTAAATTGTTAACACCCTATATAATAAAGACTTTAAAATAATAAATCTGGGTAGTTTTAACTTTAGACTAAAAAAAGAATAATAAAAAAATTCATGTTTTATTTTTAATAAAAGGTCATTCAAACAATAAAAAAGTTTTATTTTAAGATGTTTAATCCGAAAAAATACAAAATTTAGACAAACGCAGTGGTGTCCCAGGAGGCACCTTAACAAAATTATTAAAAAACTCAAACATGCGAATTTAGGTACAACTTTTTCTCGTACACGGTTCATTTTATCGACAATAAGCAATATTTCCTTTTTTTAGTCTAAGGTTGTAACTAGCCAAATTTATTATTTTTAAGTCTTTTTCATACAGGGTGTTAAAAATTTAGGCATTAGCTTAGCCCGCCTCTGGTAAACTAAAGAAGCTAAATATGTTTCAAAAACACTATTTTAAGAGGTCCTCACTAGTGTCCATCACATTAAATTTTTATTAAATTATATTAAGTACTTTAAAAGTTATTCAAGAAAAAACGATTTCCAGCGGCGTCTTTCAGGGACACATGTCTCCGTACGGATTACCTGTAGGAATTTTTTTTATAGAAACTTGTCATATTATTTTTTCATATTCTATCTGCACCCGACAGATTTCTCACATTTTTACGGTTACATTATTAGCTGGTGGTGTACTCTAAATAAAATATAATAAATAAATAAAATAAAAATCGTTTGTTTTTGTAAAAAATATTGTCTCAAGAATGCGGTCTCTTATACTGAAATTTTTGTGGAAACATCTATCGATTTTTCATAATTTCTGATAATTTTTTATCATTTTTGACCAATCCTCTGAGCGTATATCACATGGCATCACTCACCTTAACTTGTACATGCTGAGTTTTGTCCTGACAATGGCACTAATGGTCGAAAGTGATAACCGCACGGTACTCCACATAGGCGCGCGTTACAATAAGGTACAAGGTGAGGTGCCTCTCCAACTTCTTGCCCGCAAGAGTGAAGTAATCGGGGAGCTAATACACGGCGGCGGAAGATGTAGGTTACTGCGGTCGAACCGAAAGACTGTCTCTTGGCAGGCAAACCGCGAAGACGACAGCTTTGGGCCGTTCAGACTTGGAGAGAGAGGCCCCTCCAAAGCCGAACCACCTTCAGGTGGGTCAGATATTTCACGTTGCGAAAATGGGTTAAATCGGCCCCAGTCACAAGACCTGGATTAGTCCGAGCGATCGCTGATAAAGAAACGATTCGAGAAGTTTATGGGTGGCGTTTAAAAATTAAGATAAGAGAAATTATTTGCATAAATGAAAAAGTTCAGTATCTAAATAAAATTATGATTGTTAAGTGCCTCATCGCTGCATTAAAACAAAATACTATTTAATATAACAGCAAACCGCTAAATTAGAAAACAATTGATAAGTCATTGTTGTCTTGTCCATTGTCAACATTGCTGTCTCACAAACTAGAACGAAAAACAGTGAAAACGATATTTCTTATTATAAATACTATTGTACTAAGTCTAATGACAGACACATCTGTTTCTGTCGTCTCATCAGACCAAAGCACACATGATAATTTTCGTCGTCTGGTTTTTGAAACCGTCTTAGCCAATAAACCAAGAACCGCTAGCTCCGAATACCACTGTGTATGTGTCATCCACCATAAACTGTGCCGATTCGGTTGCCGAGGCGGCACAAACCGCTGCGTCTGTCAGCACCCTCAATCTATGAACTTCGACTAATCGAAGTTGGCTGAGATAAACCTTATGGATGAATGAGAATTTTCAGAAAGCGATTTTTGCGTTCTTCGCTTTCCTGATCCAAATAAATTTTTCATACTTCCGTCTTCTTCAAGCTATTTAGTACTTTACATATGTTAGCACGGCTAATACTCCACAAAAAAAAATCGCAAATATTTATGCAATTGTAAAATTATCTACGTTTTTGTAGCACGTTATATACAGTAGTCTTTTATAAATTGGTAGCAAATTTTCATGTGGACGCTTATAGTGACATAAACTATAATTATATGATATACTTAATATAGCTATAGATTCTTAGGATATCGCCCAGCAATGCTATAATAGCAATGGTTTAAAACTAAATAGAGGTAAAACTCAAAAAATAATTCTGTCTTCTAATAACTTGACTGCACAGGGTAATGATGTTAAGTTGCTAGGTATTACTATTGACGATACATTAAATTGGTCGTCACACATTAATGCATTTCCAGCAGTGGAAATTTCTCTCACCGACGAACCTACTTCGCGCATCCCAGCAATCCGTATTCTAGGCATAATCAATTGTAAAAAATGTCGTTTGCAACAAGCTTCAAAACACTTGCAACATAAACGTGAGCAGAAATTTTTAAAACAGAATGCTACGTTATCAAAGTATGACTTTTGTAAACTCCAAAAAACATAGCAGTTAAACCTTCAATTTCAATTTAGTCTTTTTTTTGCAAAAAATTATCAATATAAAATGGTATTTAATGCTCGTTTATCTTTCTTTGCTAAGTATTATAACAAAAATTTTGATTCCCAAAATAATTTAAACATGAAAAAATGTTTGGAACTAAAACAATTCACATTATACCGAAAATACTCTGGTGAAGTTTATATGTTTATTGAGGTATTTATTTTATTATTTATTTGTTTATTTTGAGGAAAAAAGTTTAAAGTAAGTATGGTACTAAATCGATACCATATCAAGTATAATTTGAATATTTTTTATAAGCCTCATAATTTTTTATACTCGAGTAGCTCTAGTTACACTAATATTGGATTTGCTACTTTCTTTATATTGATTGATTACACTGTTTGTACTATGATTTCAGTCATCACATGACAACTAATAACTGAAAGTTTTTGCATATAGAACTATTAGTTTAAAATTCCATAAAAAATCAACTCGTTATTAGGTAAAGGTACACTAATATCATTAATAATACACTTAACTACTACTTAGTTATCTAGTCCGCGTTGTTGCTAAACACATTCCTATACACCTACGTTGTGATTAGAAGTTTTGAAATAGTTGATAGATTTAGTAAATTTTTTGTATAAAATATTGGGACAGTTTGTATACTAGCCGTTTTAAATATAAGATTAAATAAAAAATATAGCACATGTATGTGACACATTGTTGACGTTACATAATTTTCATCAATCTTCTATCATTTCCAGACATCTCAGTAATTTTTTGGCAATATTGCTCTTCAATTTACTGTTCAAGCTAATGCATTCTAATGAAGTGAGCATTTACAAAGCTTTTTATTTAAATCTTTTATAGCCTTTATAATTCTTGTGCAGATTATAAATTAATCATAACAATTCTTTTCGAATTTCACGTAATTACAAATTTCGAGCAAAGACCGGTTTTGTTCCTAGTATAAAAAATGAATATTTCCGTTTTTTTTTGGTGTCTACCAATTCAAGGTGTGAATATATTTCTGAATCAAACCCACATTCTGGTGCTAGCATGATGATTAAAAACGAATACAGTAGTAAAGAAATTCCTTTATTAATGTAAAATTTGACACGCCTCCACCATATGGCGAATGGAATAGCAGGTCAAAAGCAGATTATTTATTAATCAAGTTTTAAACACAATCTCACCCTGAAATTAGATATATTATATAAACAGCTTTTGAAAATATATATTACTGTTTCAATGAATGCGATATTAACAACATTTAAATTACTGTTTAGATCTATTTGATGTCTAAAACCGATAACGATTTAATCATGATGAAATAAAATCCTATATGTCTTCATAATTGAAAGGAAGGAACTTTTTAGTTTTTATTTTGTTTTCCTGTACCACTAATGCAAATTAATGCTAATTTTAGTTTAAATTGTTTCCTACTATATTTTTTAGTACATTCATTTGCATTTTAATAAGTAAAACACGTATTTGTCAGTGTAGTCTTAAAATTTGTTGGTAAATATCATATGTCGATATGTGATATGCCATAATGAAATTCGAGAACGTTTTAGCTGTGAATAGGAAAAAGTATTTATATTTTTAGGCATAAATACACCAGTGAATAATGTAAACATCAACACTGTAGATCACTGAAAAACATGTAGGTAGTAAAAAATGTAGAGCAGCGCTGTCAAAAAAATATGGAAATACGCTTTAAAAACGAAAATATGCACAAGCGAGTCACTCTTACACCAACCATGTAAAAAAAATAACATATTATGCTTAGACTATGTGACGCCACTGGGGCTGGATAGAACACCGCAAGTTACTAGAACATTGAAGATCTCGTTCGACTCCTCTCAAACATTCCAGTCGCCATGCGTGCATATACAGGGTGTTCCAGAATGATGGTTAAATATTTTACCAGTGTATTTCACAAGTCATTTCAGGGGGGGATCTTCATATGAAATTTTTCAATTTGGGTCCTTCCTGTTGAAATATTCGAGATGGCGGAAAAAATAGTTTTTTATTTTTTCTTAAAAAGGGTTACACTTAGAAATTTTAATTTTGGTACACATTATCAGCTAGTCAAAAGCTATTTTGTGGTTGTGTTTATTTATTGGCTCATGTTTCTCGAGAACGGGAATAAGCAACTCCTATATTTGTTTCTTTCAGAACTTTTCCCTGCAATAGCCGATTTCAACAAAACTTTTTTTAATATTACATCCAATTTTACTACTTTTTCCCCTGTTGTAATTTTTTCATACAACCAACAGTTTGCGCGGAATATAATAAAAATATAGTTTTCTTTACTCTAAACATCTTTTCGTCACCGGTTACTGATAACCGCAGTAGGCGGTTGCTATGTTGATATTTCTCTGTTGTCTATATCGACATTAGGTCTATAAATGACAGTTTTTGCAAATGTTTCTAAACAAAGGTATTCCTATAACTGTAGCCAATCCTGCCGTATGCATATTCCGTCAATTTATTAGATATTTTTTTTACGGAAGAGTCAGTTGTTTACAAATATTTGCAAAAACTGTCAAGACTGATTTGTTTTACAAGACAACAGAGAAACATCAACATAGCAGCAGCCTACTGCGGTTATCAGTAACCGGTGACTAAAAGATGTTTAGAGTAGGGAAAACTATTTTTATTTTTTTGCGCGAAAACCGTTGGTTGTATGAAAAAATTACAAGAGGGAAAAAACTTGTATAATTAGGTGTAGTATTTAAAAAAAAAGTTTTGTTGAAATCGGGCATTGCAGGAAAAAGTTCTGAAAGGAATAAATCTAGGGGTTGCTTTTTCCCGCCCTCCAGAAACATGACCAAAGGAATAGACACCACCACAAATAGCTTTTAACTAGCTGATAATGTGTACCAAAATTCAAATTTCTAAGTGTAACCGTTTTTAAGGAAAAATTAAAAAAAAAAAAATTTCTGTCATTTTGAGACTCGAATATTTCAACAGGAAGGATCCAAATTGAAAAATTTTATATGAAGATCCCCCCTGAAATGGCTTGTGGAATACACTGGTAAACTATTTGACCATCATTCTGGAACACACTCTGTAAGAATGTTGCGTTAATAGTTAATAGTGTAGAATATAGAGGTTCATAGACAAACAAATTTTGAATATTTGTTTATAAATGCAGTTAATTTGTTCTGGTGTGAGGTACACAGCAAGTAAATTCTAGTTTTTTTAAGTAATATCTTCATAGAAAAAAAAATAACGAACAAATTTCAAGTTTATAATGGCAGTTGGGCACAGACTATTTAACCACAAACTAAACTTTGGTGCACTGTTTGTATGCAAGTGCTAAGTTAAAGCATATAATATGAAACGACATTACACGAGAAAAAAAATCAGTAGTATACAGGTGAGTCTAGAAAAATGCTATCATTACGGATTATAAAAAACTAAAACAACACATTTATAAAAAAGTCTGAAACTGATAACAAATACAATATTTCAATATTTCGTCTTCTTAGGTAGTAGTGCTGGAAATTGGCAAAGCGAAACAAGTGATGAAGTGCTTATTAGGAATTGTACAATCAAAATGGCAAAACAATTCAATGAAACAAAAATTGTCGAAAAAATCGAAACAGTCTCAGTGTTACATCAAATAATTTCAAGACGTCTAGACCACATTAATCAATTTGCATCGAAAGAATTGCACGAAACAATTGAAAAATGTAAATATTCTTCATACAACTTGTAATGTTTGTTCGAACTATTCAAGAGGACTTCAGAGTGTAGCAACAGATATTTTTGAAGCTGTAAATAAGGTGGTCTATGGGGGACTCGACAAATGTTTCCTCTATTGTCACTGCTGGAACCAGATCTATAACAGGAACCAAAATTGGATTTGCAATATTCTTAAAATAAAACAATATCAACTGTCATGTGATACACATTGTTCACCAAGATGCCTTATGTAGAAAGTCCTTACATCAAAGAAATATCAAGAAAGTGAAGTGTATATATTATAAGAGGAGCCAATCGCGCTTTGATTCACAAGTAAACTGTTTGTAACGTTTCTTCGTTTCTAGAAAATTAAATTGTAAATGGAAAATTTCTATCAGACCTTGAATTTTTAACAGACTTGACATCTTACCTTAACAAATTAAAATTAAAATTGCAAGGAAAGTAGTCATCTAAAGTGACATAAGAGGATTTAAAAATATAATTAAGCTTTTCAAGTTTTCACTAGCGAAACAAGACGGTTTTTCCAAGCTGTAAAGAGCACTTTGAAAAAATGAAGAATTTTGAGATATACTGGTACAATTGCAGAAAAATTGGAAAACCGATTTAACGAAAGAACTGCTGAGAACGTAAGCAGAGTAGACCTTCAACTGGACTTGTGTGATTTGTAGTCAGATCCTTTATACCAGGGAAGAACCGAAATAGGATTGGACTTTTTCAAGTTACTCCCAGAACAACGTTACCCCAACTTGTGAAAGTTAGGTCTCATGATAGGCTCAACAGTAGGAAGCAAGCATATTTGCGAAGGCAGCTTTTTCAACGTAAAATTCAAAAGTCAAAACATAGGTGCCTCCTCTCTCATAAGTCACTTACTCAGTTGTTTCGTTTGTCAATAACAAATACTAATGTATACTAATATTTTTTTTTGTATATTTGTTTTTTTAAATAAATTAAAATAATTATTCAAACGAACACGTTCTGGAATCTGGAATTTTGGGGAAGGTAGCAGAAAGGCTAAAGTACTTAGGCCCCATTGGGCCCCTTGTACCTTCTCCCATTAGATCAATCCACCTGAGCCGCCAACCAACCTAATAAGAAGAAAAAGGGGATTTCTCTAATGTAGGCCATAGAAGACCAATGTTCTCGTCTCGTCTTCCTGTTCGCAACCCCTACAAAGAGGTGTTTCACACTTCCTCATGTAATAGAGGTGCTTCCTTAGCCTTAACAGTGTCCATTTCGAATACCTTTCACCGAAGATTTATCCGTGACATAGCTAGGTACTTTTTGGCTGTATCCTTGCAGGGGTACTCTAGGAACTCCTTAGCAAATTGACAGCCATTTGTTTTATCCCAACGTTTCTCCCAACTCTTTGTGGGTATCATCTTTGATAATTTCAACAAATGCTGACAACAGAAGCGTACTGGAGGAACCAGGTCCAAAAATATTGAGACCCGATGCACTTTTAGTCAGCTTGTCAGTTACTTTACTGTCATTGCATCGGTGGCGTCCCTTTACCCAGAATACAGACACGCTGTTGTTGGTTGAGGCCACCACCAGTGCCTGATGGCATTTTCATGTTGATCTGGTTATCTTATGATTACGTAAGATCAGTCGTGATTGTCTACTATCTGTGTAGAGTCTAATGGTTATTTGGCGACTATCGATATACCTGCTATTTCCGCTTGTACTACAGTAGCATGCCTGTCCATTGCGCACTGATATGTAAGGATCTGGAATAAATCCCACATTCTGCATCTTCCTTAATTTTTTATCCATCTGTGAAGATGTCGATTACATCTTCGATGGCGATCTCCTCATTCCTGATAAGTACGGTGTAGGGCCTGTCAAATACAAACTTGAGAGAAATACTGTCAGTCTGTCTGCAAAAGGGGCTTCTTTCTGACGACCCCATTCTACAAGCGACTCCTAATTTTTCCACATCCTATATCAGATATAATACAAGTATTTGTGAGGCAAAGCATAATTATCGCAGTCACTTCTTTTAGATAAATATTCAAAGGTGGCAGACACAGCATCACCTCCATTGCTATGGTAGAAGTCGTATGCATAGCTCCAGTTATGCTTAGGCAGGCAATTCTTTGTACCAGGCTGAACTTTAGTTTAATTGTTGGATTTTCGGCCACAGCCCCATAAGCTAAACAAACACGTTTTCTTCTGCCTTTTTTTCTTACAACCGCAGTTTTATTTATAACGGCGCTTGGGCCACTTGAAGTTGGACAGCTCTGATGTATAGTATGATAAATATGCAAATACAAAACACTTTCTTTTAAATAATTTTAAATCGGATGATTTTCTTCTTTCTGGCGTTAGAACATTAAATCATCTCTCCCCCCATTTTCCTCCAGTTGCATATATGCCCATGTTTAAACTAGACAATACTATTTTCGAAGTAACTGATTTTGTTACATTAAATCATTGCTTGGCTTTAACTGACTGGGATAACGCTCTAGGTGATAACTGTTTATTAATGTGGGATAATTTTCTTAACATTACAAAGAAGTACTTGTCAGACATAAAAGAAACCTTTGGAGAAAATATAAGCGTTCTAACCAAGTTGAAGACTTCGCAACTCATAGAAGATATTCAAATACTCTAAAGCTGCACTTGAGTGCATCCCGGCAGTCTTATGAAGACGCAATAGTCAATAGTGGAAATACTAAAAAATTCTATAAATATATTCGTTCCTCTCTCTCTTCTAAGGTGTCCATTCCCTTACTCCAGAGACATGATGGTAGCCTTTGCACATCCAACTATGAGTCAGCTGAAATTTTTGCTCTGTCCTTTTCTAAATCTATCACAGACGAGCCGCAGTACGATACATTTCCACAACTGGCTACCCCATGGGTACAATCATCACTCAGTGACATTTATTTTTCACCAGATAAAGTAAAACGTCAAATGACTCTTCTTAGAAGCTACTCATCACCGGGCTTGGATGGTTTATCTTCCTTCTTCTTAAAGAAATGTGCCGAAACTCTATGTTATCCTTTATCCAAAATAATAAATGCCTCATTTACTCAATGCTGTATACCGCCAGCCTGGAAACTTGCATCTGTTACACTAATTTTCAAGAAAGGCAATAAACTCAATGCTAATAACTACCGCCTAATCAGTCTGCTGCCGATTGTATGTAAAATAATGGAGTCTATTGTTAAAGAACATATGTCTGATTTTTTGTTGGGTTTGAACATTATTCCACATCAACAACATGGTTTTGTAAAAAGCCGTTCCACTATAACAAACTTATTACATTGTGTAAATGACTGGTCTAGAGCTCTAGATAACAGAGCTCCTACGGACATTATTTATCTGGATTTCTCTAGAGCTTTTGACAGAGTTCCCAAACGTAGACTTCTTTACAAGTTAAATCAGCTAGGTATTCGTGGTAACCTGTATAGATGAATAGCTGACTTCCTTGATGACAGATTTTTTAAGGTTAGAGTTGGTCAAGATTATTCTGAGGTAAGACCAGTTACAAGTGGAGTTCCACAAGGCTCGGTTCTTGGCCCGCTATTATTTGTTATTTATGTGAGTGACATTCAATTTCTTTCCACAAGCTCGTTATCGTTCTACGCTGATGACACTAAAATATACGCTGATCCCACGACCGATTACCAAAACCTTCAAAATGACATCGATACGTTGCAGATTTGGTGTTCTGATTGGCTTATTCCTTTGAACGTAGATAAGTGTGTTGTTCTGCATGTTGGTAGAAACAATCCAAATTCTCCATACTTTATTAATGGACGGCTACTGAAAAGTGTGTCATCGCATAACGACCTTGGAGTAATAATAAATAGTAGTCTTACGTGGAGTGATCATATCGCCACTGTGTGTAAACGTGCGAATACTAAACTGTTTTTATTTCGAAAAGCTTTTTCAAATTTATCATTTGATACGTGTTGCAGACTCTACAAAAGCTATGTGCGTCCCATACTTGAATACGCCGGACCAGTGTGGTGTCCTGATCTCATCAGGGACCAAGATATATTGGAAAAAGTTCAACGTCGAGCTACTAGATTATCCATTGGTCCTGTCCGGCCATCCTATGACGATAGATTAATATCTGCAGATCTCGCGACATTTCATCAACGACGTCTTCGTGGTGATTTAATATTAACTTACCGTATTTTAAAATTCAATTTTGGCAACTTAGGCACAGCTTTTCCACTCAATACAGACACTCGTCTTCGTGGACATTCTTTAAAACTTAAGAAAGAGAACTTCAAAACACGTACCAGACAACATTTTCTGAGCAACAGAGTCTTCGACACTTGGAATTCATTACCTCAGGACATAGTAGATTCGCCAACAGTGTACTTATTGAAGAATAGAATTGACAGTTATCTATTTAACAATTAGGTTAATTTCTGTGGATGCTAAATTTGTTTTAAATTTATTTATTTTTTCTTTCCTTATTGTACTTTAAAATTTTTGTTATTCTTTTTGCACTTATATTAGGATAATATGTGTAACTTCATCTATTTTTCTCCTTTTTGAGCACAATAGGACAGTAGTCCTCTGCTCTTCTATAATTTGTAATAATAATAATAATAATAATATTTCTGTTTATTGCTTAAAATTATTTCCTATATGAAGTTTCACTGTATTGCTATAATATTTAAAGATATAATTGTTAACCACAAGCATATTTGCATATTTAACTTTTCAATTATGATATTTCATACACCTATCTTATAACACACTAATAAAAAATATATACAAGGTATATTTGAATAGGCAGTGTCAGGAATTATCATTATGAAAAATGTGTGTTTAAAATTTGTTTATTCTCATAACCTGAGGTGTCTCGGTAGACAAAAAACTAATTAAGATGTAGCAAAGTGCCTAATAAATTATATAACTGTCCAAACAATGTTACGAAATGTTTCCGGCAACAAAACATAAGTTGTTCCCAACCAAATACTAGACATCATGCACTTTCAAAAATGTTTGGCTCATCAACATTTTTATAGGTGATATCTACATTGATATTATATTTAAAAAACATAGGGAACTCGATTTTCTTACGAAATAAAATTGTTTAATCAAGCAACAGTCACATATTTTTTTTCTTTAGCTGAAGCTGAAATCTGGGTCCTCCGCAAAGAGAAATCTTCTTTTGACTAAAACGGTATCTTTATTTTCCTTTCTAGGATTAAAAGATCAACAACAAATGAGACAATCACGTAGATATTTGCGTCATCAAGTCATTGTCTCTAACTGTTGGCATTTAAAAATGACGAAATTAACCTGGTTTTTTTAGATTGGTTATGAGTGGAATATATTAATTTCGTACCACGAATACTCAGAGGTAGGGTTGCTTTTGCGTAATTCGGATAATGGATTAGATCAGAATTTCTTCACTAATTTGTAAATGCCTTTCGTCGTACGCAAACATGAAGCAAATAAGTGATATAATTAATGGTCTTTCAAGGTCAGTCGCTCAGGTTGGGCTCGTCGGAAAAGGCAGGTTTCTTTAAAATTCTTGTTTACCACTCACTGATAAATTTCTTAAATAATATGTGCTTAATTACTGTCTTTCCTGTGACATAATATGTGTTTTCTGTACTTGGACATATAACATCCTGTATCATGAAAAATATCTTAATAATCACATGAATTAATTTTCACAAAAAAGTCTTAGATTATTTGTAATCTTATACACTGCGATTCATAGCTTATCAAAAAAAAAAAAAAAAAAATGATAATAGATTCCTCATGAAGTTAATATCATAAAAATTTGTTTGTAAAATTCTTCTGTCCGAGAAAAAAAAATTGAAGTTGTATTATTTTCAACCTTTAGGTACATCACTAGGCTACTGTAGTCTCTCTTTCTATACGTAACTCAGACGATTTCGAATACTGAATTCCGATTTTAGTATTAACGTTTTTGCAATAGTGTTTACATTAGTCATTCAAGTGTCAAAAATGGCGTACGTGTAAAGCAACTTGAAGTTGATAGATATCGTTTTAATTTATGGTGAAGTAAGACAGATCGATTTCCCGGTAGACATGAACCAAATGCAGCTTTTACCGCGGTAGTGCAACGCGGGCGCCACATGGAAAATATGCAACCGAATCGTAGAAGATATAGAGGTCCAAGGCGTCCACGGCGTATTGGAGCAGCACACATTGTAGAGATTGTTGAAGAGAATCGCCGAATAAGTACTAGGCAAATCGCTCAACAAGTACAAGGAATATCCCAATCAACAGTGTGGTGTATCAACAAGAACCAGAAACATTTGTGATAGACTAGTTTCCATTGTCGTACAGAACTGTATTTTTAAATAAATTTTGAACTGCCGTTGTTATTTTTTTTACAAAATTGTATTTGTAAGAGTTTCCTCTACATTAAAAAAAGTATGCCAGTGCCTTATGCAAATTCATGGCACTTATTTTTGAAATAGGTACATTGCCTTCATTTCAATTTACAATCATTTTACTCAAACATGCGTGAAAATAAAGGAGATACTGTCAGTATCTAAAATAATCTAAAAATAGGCATTGATATTAAATTCAACAAAAATAGGTGTAGATTTAGCCAATAATGCAAAAAATAATTCAAGAAAGTGGCGTTCAAATTGAATTAACATTAAAATATTTGTTACTGGCAAAATATTAAATTAAATGCCTTAAAAAAATATTTTTTCTCATGGTCTTTTAATAGTTTTATTTAAATTTTATTTTTTCTGCACTTCAGCTAATATATACTTCCTTAATGATAACAAATTTGTTTTAATTTATTTGAATTATTAATTAGAACAGGATACAATTAGCTAAATTAACACATTATATTCTAAAATAATTAAGATTAACAGTACTTGTTTTCAAATAGAAAGGAGAGTTATTTTAAGGACATATATTTACCACAAGTATAATTAAACGTAATTTATAAAATTTTAAAAGAATAAGCAGAAGGCAATTAATGTATTAGGTATGTATTTGCAAATGACCCACATTTAGCATTTTTTTATTATATTATCTGAAAGTTTTTGTAATTTTTTATGCAATCTAATTTTTTTTACAAAGAATTTAAAATAAGTTGAGAACATGAACTCGCGTAAACCGCTGTCTGACACCCGCTTACTTGCATTTAGAATACGAAGCATAGGAGAACCGTCGGTGTCGCTAAGACTGCAGTTTCCATTTCAATTATGGAAAATTCAAATATTGAAGGTGTTATTAGATACACTAAAAAAAAACAATCAAACTTTAGATATTGTCTTGTACCGAAATCCAAACACCCGAAACTTGTGGCAAAAAACAATGAAGCGCGACATACTTCTTGGATCCGCAACCAATAAATAATATGTGTTGAAAGATTCATAATAAAATTTATTATTATACTTATGTACAATTTATTATTGATTTTTAGTTTACTGAAGTTTAAATTATTAAATACATAGTAATTGTGTACCTTTAAAACTAAACAACATATACGTATTAAGCCCTTAGCTATTAGTTTTTGTAATATCTTGTTAAAATAAGAGAGACTACTAATCCCAATATTGTTACTGAAATTAACATGCAATTTAAATTTGAATGATAAGACTTATAAACTAAATACCTAGTTAAAATAGTGTAATTTGAAGTGAATGACCCTATTTGGGGATGTTAAGTAGGTAGTGGTGAGTGGTCGCGCGGTTTAAAGCGTCAGTCAGGGTGGAAGAATGTTGGCTTGGGTCAATGTGAGAGATTGATACCGGTTGATTATTTGACTACCCCCCTAATTAATGAGGTTTTCCAGGTTTCCCTCATTCCTGCACTGAATAGTGGTTAGGGCCTACCAACGTAAGTCGTTCCTGGGCGCAAATACGGCCTGCTTAATAATAATATGCCGCCCCCTCTCCCGCACAAGTCTCCGACTTCTAGGCTAATCCCTGTGATTAGAATGAGGGGTAGAGATATTATTATTATTATTATTATTATTATTATTATTATTATTATTATTATTATTATTATTATTATTATTATTATTACAAAATTATGATTAAATAAAAAATGCATTTAAATATTTCAGAAAATTATTCAATTAAGGTAAAACAATTGTTAATGTTCAGTTATTTTTAATTTTATGTGACATTCTTCTTAAAGGCATCATTCCTATAAGGCCATTTTTTCTACAAAACCAAATAATTTGAAATATTTAATAGATCTTTAAAGTTCAATGAGTAACAACAATAATTGTTATTTGTTGTTAATTTCGTATAAACTAACATTTTCAATATATTTTTTATACAAACAATCTTCACCGTTTAACAATACACTAGCAACTAGCAAATTGAATATTCTGGTTTTCAATAGATATTACTACTAGATACATCTACCATAACGTAGATATCAAAAATAGCACTGTATATACTTAAGTAATATATAATATAAGTAAGGCACCATTATTGATTACCAATATATCATAAAACACCTACACTATCTCTACAATTTACTTTCAACTGGGTAGGTCTTTCACAATTCTGTTGGAAATAGAATTTACTACTAAAGCACAGTTTAACTGAGGCTATATGAAAACTATTGAGTCTAAACACGGGTTATTATGCAAAACATTGCCTACGTTATGGTTAATTTCGTCTGCTTTAAGTAGATATAAATATTATGTCTTTGAGTAGACCCTGGGCACATGGGCAAAATTAAAAACTAAAAATATTTATTGATATAAGCACACTTTAAGAAATAGCTGGCAAAATTTTTACATAAACTATAATATAACAATTTTTCTGCAATAGTCATACAGATGTGAACTAATGTCAAACACTATGCTTTTACATAGCAATATAGGTATTATTCAAAGAGCATATAATAATGGCTGTAATTCACGAGGGTGAATTACAGCTATTATTTGCAATGAAAGAATATATTATGAAAATAAAATTGACATCAAAAAATAATCTTAAGAAAATGTGGAAAAACTTGAAGTTACTAGTGAAGTTAAATATATCGTATAACAACAATCATACTGTTGAAGTTGTTACGGAGTTTTAGAAATGTATTGCTTAAAAACTAACATTTTTATTAAATCTCAGAAACTTTAGACAATCGAATATTTGGTATGTGATATTTTCAAAGGCTATATTCAACGGAACACTCCATAGATATACATAAAATATATTAAATCAAATGTTTACGTTTATTTTATATATAAAAATTATCATAAAATTCTAATAAAATGTTGTTAATAATACTTTAATGACTCTATTACTGCATAGATATGCCAATTTCAATTCACATTTTAACTAATACCTACTGAAATCTCGGAATTTTAAAGCGGTCTGACCTATAATAATAACACATTAACATGATTTACAACTAATTAGAATTGTGAATTATTTATGACCTCTACAATAAAGTAAATGATTTGAACTTTACTTGATATTTTAAATGTCGCACGTGATTTTTATAGGTCTTAATTTTTATGTCATACCATTAAAATATACAATAGTTAAGATAAAGATGTTTAGAAATACGTTTATCCAAAAGATTAATACAATGAAAGAATATATACATACTGTTTGTTTACTTTTACCGTACATGTGTTTTGCTACATTTTTCGTCTCACCTATGTTATGGAGATAAAAAAAGTGATTCAAAAGTTGTATTATTCTGTATCAGAACAAATGAACATCGCGAAGCTACTCAAACTTGTGATTTTTTGTGATTTTTTAAATGAACACGTACATTTTTACCATAGGCGCCGAATCTTGAAAATTTGGGAGGAGGGGGTTAGCAAACATCGGTGACGTAGAAAATCTCCATATTATGCTCCACTTCACGTATATTACCCTGGAAAACTTCAGCAGCTACCAGAAACAAGTGATGGATATTTTGTTGCTAATTTGCCAATTTAATTTTGTAGCTTGTGCTATTCTTGAACACAAGCTTCACATTTTATTGCTTCTTTGCGCCATTTTTTTCGAAAACGGTATCACAAGTGGCAAAATTGTGGTACAAATTAGCAACAGAATATCCACCACTTATTTTTGGCGGCGGCTGAAGTTTTTTCCAAATTTTCAAGAATAGCAAATGTATGAAAAACAGGTTTTCCTAAAGAGGAAATTACATTGTTCAACCTTAATCTAAAAAAATATTCTTTAACCGTTGAAAAACCTTTACCAACTTGTTTCTTTAATAATAATTTTGTTTCGATATAATTGTCTGATTTTCCTTGATAATATATTTAAGGGTCACTTCATTCTCATTAGCAGCCTTTCTAAAAAATTACATCCTGATAAAATTGCAAAGAAAGAAATAAAATAATTAAAAGTGCAGTGTGTGGTCAAAGACAATGCAGAGGTCAACTGCATTTAATTTTGTACTTTTGCAATTTTTAATTTACCACATGAATAAGTTCAGCAACATGTTTCATTTCTCTTTTATCATATATCTTCTGACTGAAAATTGGCCATCAGTCTCATGATATGAAATTATAGTCCCAAAGGATAGCAAGCTTCGTCAAACATCTATTATCATTTTTGATAGAGTTCGTGGTTGAGAAATATAAAACAGAATTACAATGCGACGTTCTAATTTATTCATATTCTTCGACAATATCCTGGAGACTGAAACTAACTGCAGGAAAAAATTACATAACTTAAAATGTAAGGCATCGATGTCATTCATTTCTCTATTGTAATTTCAGATCGTCTTTAGAAATGCAACAGTTCATGTTTTTAATATAATTTAGGTTGCTCAACATAGAAACGGTACAGTTACATACAAAAATTGAAGAACTATTGAAACAGAAGAAAGTACAATAACATTTTATAATGCATTTTTGTTAGAGTGCACTGAAATTCTGAAGATGGATCCCTGTTTCTGCAGTACAATGATGGTGTTTGTGTTATTGGCGGCAGTAATGTATTCATGTGTGTACTGTACAGAGTGCCCCAATTTTTTTGTAATTGCAGGTTATCTTGAAAACTACAAGAGACAGAAGGATGCAGTTTTTACGCTACTTGGGATACTTTTTCGATAAACTTTAAGTTGCTGCAAATCAGAATTATTTTCATACATCTCTTAATTTTGAAGGCATAGGACGAAATTGAAAAAAAAAACTACTTTTAAATGATTCATTTTTATCACAGAGAATAGCTGAGATATTCAAATGGTGAAAATTGCTTGTGATAGACTCTGTTACATAGATTTCACTGACGTATTTGAGTTTCTCTACAAAGAGTCTTATTTCAAATATGATCCAAACATACAATTTTTTAAGTTAACACCTTGTATATTTTTATGCAGTTCAATTCCATTACTTTTTTCCTTATAATGATATATAACAGTTGTCAAAAAAACAATAATATAATTAAGTAATAGCAGTAGTAGAATATTAACACAAACATATTAAAAAAAGGAAGTAAAACTACTTAGAACAAGTAAGATAATAATAATGATAATGATAATGATAATGATAATGGTAATGGTAATGGTAATGGTAATGGTAATGGTAATGATAATGCTAACGATAACGATAACGATAGCGATAACTATAACGATAAAGATAATAATAATAATAAATCTACCCATCATAATCACGAGGATTAGCCCAGAAGTCGAAGACTTGTGAGGGGAAGATAAAAAATAAAAATAAAACAATAAGTAAATTATTATATACATTAAGTACCTACATAATATAAAAGCTAAATGAAAACAGTAAAGTGTGTCATATTCAAAATATTTCTTTTGTAAAACGAATATTCGTGCATCAGAGAAAATGTCCCAAAAAATGTTTTCATATTTAATAATTCTAGATTGTATATAAACATAGTAGGTATGCCGTAAAAATAATTGCTTCATCACTAATATTTTGTGATAATATTTTTAGTGCATTGCAATATTGAGCCATTTTCTGCTTCAAGCAATCAATGTGACATATATATTCATTATAGATATTTACCTAGTCTAGTATACAGTATGCGCCAAAAGTATGGAATAAATTCAATAAAAACGAAACAATTATTTTTTGGGAAATATCCTCGAACAGGTCGATTTTTAATTTAAAAAATACATATTTTAGCGTAAAATGTGATTTTCAAATGTCATTTGTTTTCGAGTAATTACGTCATCGATTTTTTTTAAATGGCAGCACCATATTTTTTTCCTTGACTCTGAAAGATCGTTTAATTCTCTATCAGACAATACTAAAATTTTTCCCTCTTACACAGGAAAGTTTTCGAGTAAATGACGATTGAATGTTAGAAAACGTAAATTTTATCCATAACAAAGTAACAATTCTGAGGTATGTAAAATAAAATACAATTGATTAAATTTTATAGTTAAATTAAATGTTCGAATTGCTATCCATCAACTTCTTGACAATGCACAAGTCTGTAAAAAAATTCTTCTTGCATATTATGAATGATTTCTGGGGTAACTGCGTATTTGGTCACGAATGCGATTTTGAAGTTCTTCTAAATTACGTGGTTTATTAATGTACACTTTTGACTTCAATTATCCCCATAAAAAATAGTCAAGAGGTGTAAGATATGGCGATCTTGCAGGCCATTCTATGGGTCCGCGTCTGCCGATCCACCTCCAAGGAAAACAATTGTCCAAAAAATCTCATACAGGGCGCGCATACTGCGGAGGTGCACCGTCTTGCTGAAACCATATGGTATCGTCAGGAATGTCAGGGTCATTATCGTTAGGAAAAATTACTGCAAGGGCTGGAACAAGGTCATTTTCTAGAAACTCTAAATATCTTTGTCCTGTAAGGGTTCCTTCAAGGAAGAGAGCCCTACTATTCTCTCGTCATCTATTCCAGCCCACACATTTAATTTCTGAGGGTGTTGAGTATGTGCCTCTGCCATCCAATGAGGATTTTCCCGACTCCAATATCTGCAAGTTTGACGGTTTACTGTACCATTCAGACAAAATGTGGCCTCATCTGAAAAAAGTATTTGCCGGTGTAAATTTCTATTTCCTTGACATAAATCCATTAGAATTTCGCAAAAGTGTAAGCGGCGATCGGGATCATCTTCATTGAGTTCCTGCACAAGTTGAATTTTGTAGGGATGATATTTTTCCTTCCACAAGATACGTAGCACTGTGCTTTGACTAGTGTCATTGTTTAATGCAACCAATCGTGAAGAATTATGAGGATTATCCACCATACTTATCAAAATGTTCTGTTTCTGATTTTCATTAATGCTTGCACGTCCAGGTTTTGGAATATTTACAACATTGCGAGTTTCTCTAAATTTAGACTCTACCTTACTGACTGTTGATTGGCTGATAGGGCGATTTGGATATTTTTAAATAAATCGCAAACTTCCAGCTGAGTTCTAGTCATATTCCCGCATCCGATAAGAATTAAATTTTCAATTCTTTGAGTACCAGTTAAATGTGCCATAATACTTTAAATTGAATAATAATTTCTATGTCGCTTACAATACTTATTAGAAAGTCGGTGTGACAATGACACTTTGCAAAGATTTTCACCTACGTGATCCATAAAAGAACTATGGAATTCGAAAAACTAAACTTGATAACGTTTTTGCTTTATTTTAATTGATTTACGTTTTCTAACATTCAATCGTCATTTATTCGAAAACTTTCCTATGTAAGAGGGCAAAATTTTAGTACTGTCTGATAGAGAATTAAACGATCTTTCAGAATCAAGGAAAAAAATATGGTGTTGCCATTTAAAAAAAAATCGATGACGTCATTACTCGAAAACAAATGACATTTGAAAATCGCATTTTACGCTAAAATAAGTATTTTTTAAATTAAAAATCGACATGTTCGAGGATTTTTCCCAAAAAATAATTGTTTCGTTTTTATTGAATTTATTCCATACTTTTGGCGCATACTGTAGATCAAAAAATAATGTCAAGAAAAATTAATTTGAATATATAATAGCGATGTTTTGGCTAATATACAACCTTTTTCAGGGTTATACAGTTAATATAGTTCTTCAAACTGAGGCTTCATATGAATAGAAATTGAACAAATTGCAAATACATAACCAAAGAAGCAGGAAAACAATAGTTCGTTAATACAGAAATATATTCATTCCCAAAAAATAATAGATTATTTCCTGAAGTGGTAGTTTGTGACTATTTGCCCCCCTCCCCATTTTATCTTTGTTTAATTGTAAATTTAATTAAGCAAAATATTGTTCCAAACTGTCTATAAAGTATTATTCAGAGTATTTTAAAAGTTATTTAGCAAAGATCCTAATGTTGATCCCTGAGCTATCACTTTCTGTGGTAATATTTTTCTGATGTTATTAATTATGTAGAGATGATGATATAAGATTTTTTGCTACATCTCTTATGCTATACTCTAATATTTTTATGTATAATGATCGACACAATCAAATTTTTAGACGGATTTAAGGATACAATGTAGTTTCTATCATTCCTGATCAAACATTAATTTGATGGCAGAGGATCATGGAAATTACGTAGCGATATTTATTGCAATCAGAGAAGGCTCTTTGCCATTTAAATTAATGTATGCATCATAAACACAAAATGTTATAGCATGTGAAGTTTTAGGTATATTGTCAAGTTCAAACAACTATGCAAATTTGCTTTCATTTTTCTTTGTTGTGTATGCTCATTGACCTGTAAATTATAAAACGCTTTTTTCACTACAGTCTTTAATTATCGAAAAAAAAAACAAAGATTAGCTGAGGACAATCGACAAGACAAAACAAATATGCGTTCTCACTGAATAAACACCGTCTGGCTTATTACGAAATCATAGCCCTAGTTGTTATGTAGGTTAAATAACTAAGCGTTTTTGTGCGGTACTAAAGCTCTATGGAATTGGTCAACCGGTCCAGTTATGTGTAGACCAAATTATCAGCTTGTTGTCGTCTACCAGTCGAACGTCGTTACTCTACGCTCGGCTTAACATGCATAGTATTAAGCTAGATAAGAGCAACAAAACTCACTAAGCAAGGACACATATACGTGGTGATCTTAATACTATTACGAGTACATGGGATAAGTTTATTGTTCTGACAGTAGACGTGCGGTATTGTGGTTTGAAGCCATATTCATTAGATGTATCCTGGTGGGTGATTAAATGAGGGCGATTTGAACTAGGCTTTGGAATAAAGAGATTATCCCGGAACTGAATACACAGTTTGACTTTTATAGTAATCAGTTTCAAGGTAGAGGCACAATGAATAATAACTAGTTTGTTAACTAGTAGAAAATGATTTTAATGCGACTTAAGTGGGGTAGATACCGATATTATTAAACCAAATATAAAATTGACTTTTCATAGAATTATCAGATATAATAATATCTGTCAAAAGCTTTATAAAATATGTTAGTTGGAAGAAATAAAATAGACAAAATAATAGAAATAAAAGTATTTTACATTGATATATATTTATTTATGTATAACATTCATTTGTCCAACAATATAAACACCAATAAAAGAAAAGTGTAAAATAAAATTTCTAAAAAATACATATGTCGCTACATAAATTTATTAAACAGAAATTCAGTCTATTATAAATACATACATCTACAGTTATATGTACAGTCGGTCCAATATAAAGGTTTCCATCCATTCTAATTTTAAAGAGGTAAGCCAGTGGGTTATTAATAGGATCTATGGGAGACATCAACGAGTAGGGCGTCATAACTGGACATAAAAGATGTGACAACTCATATAGACAAGCAGTATTTAAACAAAAGTATAGTACGATTCAGGCTGGAAACCTTTATGTTGCGACGAGTACTCTTTGTATGTACATTTATTCATGGTAACTAAAAAAGGTAAAAATGTAATTAATAGAGATTAAACAGGAGAAGGTCCAGATTAGAACTTTGTGGGCAGATGACTCGACAAATGGAACTTAAAAAGGTTTAATAATTTGTCAAAGAATTCTGTAAGTCTCAAGTTTATGTAAAAGAATAATGTAGTGTATACTGTCAAAGGTAATGTATTCAACAATATACCTAATAATGTACCAGTTAAGTTTGTTTTCAACATGAATCTACGACAAAAGAAACATTTGTTGTAGATACATATTGTCACTTATAATATCCCTAGTGCTTAATTTATTTTAGATCATTAAACACTTAAAATATCGCGTACTATCAAACAAAATGTCAATCTATACATAAACGTCAAAAAATTTCCAGTATAATCACATGCAACCTACTCGAAGAAGGATGGACTTCCCACAAATGTTTTGAATTATCATGGTACCAGAACAAAATACAAGCTAATCAAAATATAATTATCTATTAATTTGAAGTAAAAAATGGTGTGACATCTGTGACAATTAGACTTTATATACCTAATTGTTTTGGTTTACGTATATATCATAAACTCAAGAATAAAAAATAATTAAAATATCAAGTACTGTCAAACAAACTGTCAATCTATATATATAAATATCACAAAATTTGTAGTTTATTTGAAGGAGGATGAAATTTTCCGGAATTTTTTAAAATTGCCGTAGTAACAGAACAAAAGACAAGCTTCTAATTGCTATAAAACGTTGGTGTGAAATTTTCAACAAAAGAGTGGTCCAGTTGGCTGGATTTTGGTGTCGTTGTGTAAGTCGGCCATTTTTGCGTCAAATAGAAATGATCCTAGGATTTCACGAAAACAAAAGTGTTAATGGAAAGGAAAATGGTGAACCTCTACATTTTGGCTACGTATTATTATAAAACTCTGTGGGCGTTTACTATAAGTAAACTTAGTGTAAAAACTAAGCTGTGTAAATGACAAATTATATTGGATTTTAAAGAAAGAATTTGTAACAATGACTTTGTAGACTCTCTTGATACGCCAATAAGGGTGTAAAGTGAAGGTGATCATAGTTGTTTTGGTATTTTGAGAGTAGGTGGGTAAATGTATACAGAGACGTATATTTTATAATTTACCAGACAAATATTTAATTTTCGGCAAAATTATCATATCCCTATATCTTTACACTAGAAAATACGTAAAACAATTTAAATATTCTAGTGTTTTTTTTCTCTAAATAAATGCCATGTAAAAGTGGAGAAGCGGTAGGACTTGATTCCACTGAAATCTAGGACATATTATTTTGAGTTGATAGTATATTATTATCCAATATATCGAAGAAATTGTCTTCTTCAGACCAAATCTTTGTCATTATAATACCTTAAGTTTACGTTTATGTTTATTATTTTGTGCTTTATTTGTATTGAGTAGTCAATGACCACTTACATCTCACTTACATACGTCAATTCATTTTTATACCAGTGATTAACTATTTTATTTTATTCACTATAATTACGTTCATTCTCATTGTCAGAGATTTGTTAAGTTTAAAATATTGTATTTTTTTTCAGAAATATTGGCAGTGCCCTCTTTTTTAGTAATATTTATTGCTATTACTAGGTATGCTTCTTCAATGATGATTTAACCATATATTTCATACATTCTTTTTTTTTCAGTTTTATATTCATCATTATAGATCTTAGTGTTTGATTATTAGATGTAATATTTGTTTCTAAACAACTAATAATTCACAACATTTGACATTATGCATAAATTTCGACAAGTTTTAACAATCTACAAGGAAAAAATAATAAACAACAGAGTTAACAACCGAATATTTGTTCGTATTTGGTTAGAAAACACATTCTTGTAGCTGAAGGCTCTCTTATTTTTATGTTGTCAAAATTAGTCAACACGTTTGTAATATAGCACGTGAGCGGACAGTCTGTCACTTATCTTCAGTTATCACAGCTTGCACTTTCAACTGGGTCACTCTCTGTTGCAAGAATTATCCGAAAACAGCGGAGCTGATCCAGTTTTATAAATTTCGACGCAAACCAGCGAACTGGTCGACCTTTACAATATCAGTGATCAATCAGGGTGAGGCAGAGTAAATGATTGCTTTATTTCCTGATTACAAACGAAGGTGAAATAGGCATCAGGAGTTGCCGGACGGCAGGTCCGTCCCTAGTAGGAACGATTAAGTAAAGCTAGTTCCGTTCCAAGAAGCAATTCTTTAGTATTTATTGGATTTAATTAAGGTAGGTATGTGCGTTTCCTCTTGTATTGTCGGTGTCTGTGAAGAGAAACTGAAATTCCGAGAAATTATGTAATTTTAGTACTTAAAACAATTAGAAAAACAAAAGTAGTTACTGTTCAGGCACATTAAAACATTTTGGAGAAAATGCGTGGTAATCACAACTAAGTAAAATAATGTGACTTCCATTCAGAAAATTAATAAAAACAATAAATATAAATATTAAGTATTAAGTATTGTTTCATATTGTTTCGTTTGCAATAATAATGGCTCTGAATGAATTTTGCGATTTCTTTTCAACTGTTGATGTATTCGTAATGAAAACTACTACTACTAGCTAACGAAATTATAAATAATTTGTCAGTTGATGTCAACATTCAAAGTGACTTAATTCGCAATATTGAAATGAGTAGAAATTCTTTCTATCTGCTACCCATCACAGAAGATGACATAAGGATTGCAATTATGTCACTAAAAAGATCTCACTGTATGGATCTCTTTTCTATAAGGAAGTCTCCTCGGTGTTACTTAAACCACTGTGTCACCTCTTTAATAATTGTATAGCATCCGGAATTTTTTCTAATATTTTAAAATTAACACGCGTCACACCAATCTTCAAGAAAGGTGATATTAATTTACCTGATAACTATCGACCAATTTCCATTATACCCATCGTGGGTAAGATATTTGAGAATAATCAACTTTTAAATTCGGTTCAATATGGGTTTCGCGGTAGCCAAAGTAGTAAGTGACATAGTTCAAGGTCTGGAAACTGGGGAACATGTTGGTATTACGTTGCGCTACCTCTCAAAGGCGTTCAACTGTGTTTGCCATAATATGTTATTGGAAAAAATGTTTCGATATGGAATACGTGGTAAACCGCTTCAGTTGATCCAATCTTACCTGCAAAACAGGAAGCAGTGCATCATTACTGAAAAGCAAATTTCGAACTTTGTGGAGGTGGAAAGTGGAGTCCCTCAGGATATATATTAATGACTTGTATTTATATCTATTGCCAGAGAAAAGCGTGTACTATGCGGATGACACCTCTCTGATTGTTACTGGTAATGATTCTTGTGCTGTTGTAAAAAATCAAAACCAGTTAATTGAAAGAGCCAAGGTTTTCAAACAACTACCTCAAACTAAATCAGGATAAGACACAGAAATTGATAATATCTAGTAATACTAGTATATCAGGGAGAGATAATGCGGTGCTTCTTGGTATAACGATAAACTGTGGCTTAAACTGGTCTTCTCATATTGAAAAACTGAAAAAGAAACTGTCTCCTGCCATATACCTTATTCGGAACTTGAAAGAATATACAAACAGCAGTACATTGTTGACAGTGTATTTTTCTTTGTTTCATTCCCATTTGAGTTACGGTCTTTTGTTGTGGGGTGGGGATTGTAGGCATGTGGATATATTTCGCATGCAGAAAAACATTGTTAGATTTATCGCTAATGTGGGTTATCTAGAACACTGCAAACCACTTATTAATTATAAAATCATTACATTACCATGTTTTTTTATATTACTACAGCTATGTGAAATCCATAATAATAAAGATAACTATAAAATAAACTCCGATTTTCACAGTTATAACACAAGAGGTGGTAACTTAATAAGACCCCCCAAATACCGTCTGAGCAAATCAGTTAAAAATTCATTGAATACTGCTCTTTACAACGTCTTACCACAGGAAATAAGACAATTAAATACAATAAAATTCAAAGTAAAGGTAAAAAGCTATTTAATTTCACGTGCTTTTTATTCAACACGAGAATACATGTCCTTGAACATGGAGATAGATTTCTTTAGACATGTGATAATTGTATTATTGTTTTAAATTGTTTGTTTTTTTCGTGTACTTTGTTTGTTTTGCAATATATATTATTTTGTTGTATACTGTGTTATGAAGTATGAACTTAATTGTTGTTACTTTTGCTATTGTGTATATGTTTGACTTGCCACAAATATTTGTATATATCGTGGTCAATAAAACTAACTAACTAACTAACTACTTTTAACATTAGTTCTTAGTTTTTTCACTGACCAATAAAGATTTTATGAAATTTCTACTCAGAACTTCCAGAAGTACAAAACTGTTTTGAGGGAGTGTCATTATTATTACAAAGGCATGGACCAACATCTGAATGAGAGACATGCATATACATCTGTAACAAACAGAAAATTGTAATGTTAAAAATCTACTAATTTTTAATTTAAATAAGTAAGAAATATTTTTGGTATTATAGAGTATTGGTAAATTTTGAAGATGAAATTGTGTTAGTGTTCCAAAAGACGTGAACTTATGGTCTTTTTGTGAAGTAGGGTTTTATAGAAGAGTGCATTCTTTAGATATTTTAAGAGAAATTAATATTATGAAACTAAACGTTCTGGGGACTAAAGCCCCGACTAGCGTTGAACTACAGCTACAGTATCTACCCATATATTCTTTATTATTATCTTTTGTAGTTTTGTAGTTGAAATATAATATAATTGTTTCTTAGCAAAGCTAGATATTTGGTATCAGAGAACATACATATGACTTCATTGATAAGAATTGCAAGAAAATTGGTTTATACAATACAGTAAAAATAAATAAATAATAAATATAATTCGTTAGATATTTTAAAGAAAAAAATTTCTCTGTAGATATTTATGTCTCCTAAATGGCTTAATTTACGAGAGGGGGGTTTGTAAATTTATTTAATAAATATGAAAATTTTTAAAAATGGTGACATCCTGTATCTTGAAAAACTATATCGTGTATCTATAACAAATTATGTTCATAACTTTTTCTTACAGTATAGTCTAAATAGTAACTGCTTTTATCTTTAAAACATAATAAAATCGTTAAATAAAATGTTTATTGTTTCAGATTCAAAAATACATAGGTACTTAAATATATTCATACTTCATTTTTAACAGCGTCAAACTATGTCATTGAAAGGAAGATATACCTTAAGGGCGGCGTATTCTTGAAAGAGTGTTTTTTATGCAAATACAGATAATTTTAGACATTTAAGAACTGAATAATATAGGGACTCGCAAATAACATGAATGCTATCTCATGCCACCTGCTATTTAATGGTACCGAAGTAAAATGAATATATAACGACAGAAAGCGGCCTAAAACGTACTTATTTATACTTATCTGTAGATGTAAATATTGTTATAACATAAACTTACATAGTCTTGCATATGAGATTGTTAACTTTTGTTTATAAGTATGGGAATACAACTGTTAAGATGTGAGGCTAGAATAGTAAAATAATGTGTGTCTTGCAAACGCTTTTTAAAAGTTATTATTTTATTTGAGAAGAATTTAAATAGTAAAAGTGTTATTTTTGATATAAATTTTGTTGTACGTGCTTTATTTTTCGAGATTTCATTACCTAAAAACACCAAAAATTTGATCGAGATATACGGCGACGTACGTCCCAACAAAATGAGATTTTCTTAGTATAATTCAAATTTCCATTTTAATCAATTTATACTTCATTAATTTTTATGTTTAAACTAAGTCAAAATATAATTAAAACACAATCATATACTTATAACTCATATTAATAAATAATAATATAATTAACTAAAACAGAATGTCATATTTTATAGTACTTTTAGTAGATATTTATTAATATCAGTCCTATCTATATAAAATAATTATTTATTTTTGGAGAAAACATTCCTGCTAAGAACGATGAAATGAAATGGTAAAATCGGTTGAATCGTGTTTGCCATCCGCTGCAGGTTCGAATTCTGCGGCCGCTAGACCGTAAATCAGTGTATTTGAAGAGAGGCTTGGCAACCTGTTTACAGGTATGGTAGGGTGAGAGATTAATACCATTTGCCGTTTGACCAAGACTCCCATCTTCCGGGCTAATTTTCGTGATTAGAATGGGGGGTCAAGATATTATTATTATTATTATTATAAATACTTATTGTTAATTGTCCACAGAATAAAAATTACATTTTCCAAACGTAAAAAATTAAATGTATTCAATGTCCGCAATACAACTACATTTTCTTACACTAAATTACTTCTCTAAGCACTTAATTATCTATATAGTATACCTGCGTGCCATTACATAGAAACAATTTCTAATATTGAATTATATTCCCGGTGTATACAAGCCAAACAGCCATTACAGCGGCATTACAACAATCTGAACTAGTTCTACGCCTTGCACAATTTTCTCAGTATTTCCTTTAAAGGTTGGAATAGTTGGAATTAATGTAACATTAATTAAAATTACACATTGGTCTTAAATTTTCAACGCAGCAGCGCTAACGAAATCAGTGCAATTCATTGAATGAAAAACTACTACAGTAATAAAAAAACGAAAGGATAGTACATGTAATATCGCTAAAGTGCTTGCGAAATATCAGAATTTTTTACCAGTTGGTAATCGAATGTGTTGAACTTTGGTGTCAAGCCTTGTTTGAATGAAACATCTGTTTTAACAATCATAATATCTGCAACAAATTAAGTCGCATCGGGAGTAGCGCACCAGATCGCATTGTGATGCTCAAAGTGAATGTTTTTCAGATAACATTGTGTAAGCACGACGGTGATAGAAAGTAAGAGGGATCTCGAGCAAGTAATGTTCTGGTAGTTGCTTGAACGTACACTATGAGGATTGAAAATCACTCTTTCACTTTTTGTAAGTACATGGGATGGGAGGCAACAATGCGTATCATTGTCCAATTTTCCTGTAAACTTCCATCTTAAATATAAACTGGATGGTTGTTTCCTTATGCCTACTCTTAAACAATGACCTTTCTTTCTAGGAATCCAAGCATAAAAATTATCTTAGAATGATTAGCTATTATTTCATTATGTATAACTAACTTCATTGGATTTTATTTATAGTTCCACTATTACCCAAGTATAGCTGTTACTGTTTTCATATTAACTATAACACTCCTAAACACACATAAATAATGGTAATACATTTCTAGGATATCGTTTAACTTTTACGTTAAAATAATGTTATTTGAAATAAATCTATCTTGTCGAAATTACAACATGAGCTTAGAAAAATACCCTGTACGTTTTGTACCGCTTAATTATAGTTGCATACATGTCGTAAATAAAATATAACACAATACATATTTAGTCTATCTAAAAATGCTTGACAGTTGATAGGGCTTTTAGCAGCACATACAGCATTTTGGTTTGGAAGAGAGTACCTAAAAAGGGAAATCTCTCGGCAAATCTTCTAAAAATGAAATAAGTTGGTACTACTAAATTTTTTATGGCTCAATCTTCGTCATTTCGAATTTAGATTAGATTACTAAATGTCTGCACTATATATTTTGTACTAAATTAAAAATATTGTTTTTAATGCAAGAAACTATAGAAAATTATGTTGACAATAAAAACAATTGCCTAACGTCAGCCGTGACGAAAGCCATCTGAATTATTGCCGCAACTATAACATAAATAAACAAAAAAATCTCGTATAAATAAGAAACAAAAACAGTTTCTATTTTAATATCAAAATCCACCTCTTTTATTATTAATAATATTTACAAATTTTGAGTTGCGGGGAGGGGGAGGGGGGTTAGAGGTTAATGTCCTCTATATATCATAACAAGCAGAAGTACAAGTACAAGGAGTATATGTACATATGTAAAACAAAGATAAACAATGCGTTTTTATCTAATTTTTCCGATAAAAAATACAATCAAATCAAACGAATTTTTTTTTAGAATTTTTTTTATTTATTTATAGCTTACACCATCCAACAGTATTAAAACCATTTATAGGAAGGGAAAAAACAAATATAATCATTACATATACATTCAAAAACAAATAAACAAGAAACAAACTACAGTAAAAGTATATAAATATAGGTACTTTATGATTAAATAGGATTAGATATAACATCGACAATATTTTTTTTACTATATATTTTAATAGATATCTGTAATACATATTTCGTATTTTATTAGTTTGTTACATACTTACTATTTTTTTTTTTTTTGTAAATTTTATCAATTTTAATAAGTAATAATAATAATAGATGTATTTGTCCAACAGAATATTTCCAATTACAGGACAAAACAACGAAAAGAAACAAAAACACTTTAATATTATGCAATAATTAATAAAAGATAATGACTAAAAAGTAGTAATGTATTGAAGATTAATCAAAATAACAGATTACGGTTCATTAAAATCTTTAAATGCTACAAATAATGAATATTACACTGAAATATATCACCAATATTAGATATAAGGTATAATTACCGCACATAAAGTTAATTGGAGATTTTTAACAAAACTATAGGTACAATAATCCACTGTTGAGTCTTGGAACAAGAAAGTTAAGTTGACCCAGGATACTTGTGAAATCAACATTATTGTGCAATAACATATACAAAAATTTAACACTGTCAAATGAACTACTTATACGTATTTACCTATTTACTTATAATTTTAAAAACAAATATTTTTTTTATTTATGAAATTCGATAATTAATTTTAAAACATTTTATTTTTAAAAATCTAACGCACCCACCTCTAGCTTTATTTCTTATTAGGGAAAATAATATGAAGCTCCCATATGTGCGACAAGGATAACAGATGCAAAATTTTAGGGAGGGGGACAACAAGCGAACCAGTTTGTCTGAGCGATTAGAGGGTGCGCGCTTGCTCAAACAGAAATTTTAAAAAACTTTGTAATTTTGCCGTTTAACGTTCAAATAGTGCCCGGTTTTTTTTTAAAGAAATATAGGTACTTTAAAATGTGTACGTGGTGTGAGTGTGTGGTGCTTTTACTGCAGTGATAGTGTTTGTAAATGCGGTAATTTCGTGGATTATTTTGGATTTTAGTGTCTTTTCTGGATCTGGATCTACAAGCTGTATTTTGCCATGTTAAGGATTGCGTCAACTTACAGGTACTGTGTATATTAGAGATTACGGAGACGTAGGTGCATTTACCAATTAGAACCAAAGTCTAATTTTGAATTGTTCCCAAATTTGGGTTAATATGCGAAATATATATATATTGGGTACTACCAAACCAACGCTACACAGATTGTTTAATTATTAGAACAGTGTAGGCGTTTGTTTCACAAATTATCTAGATACTAGGTCGGAGTTTTACTTTTTTAGTTAATATAGGTAACCTGTCCTTCGAAAGTAGGTATTAAGTCCTCATGGACGTGAAATTCTCGAAAATTTTCCATGTTTCAGCTTATTAAAATGACGAGTTTCCATTCTAGAAAATAAATTAAAAAATAAAAACTCTTCAGGGCCCGATGAAGTGCCGTTCTTTATAATTAAGAAAGTGATACCCATTATTATAAAACCAGTTATATATTTAGTTAATTCATCATTTGATACAGGAGCATTTCCTAATAAACTAAAAAAAGGAAAAGTTGTTCCCTTTCAGAAAAAAGGTGATCCACAAATTATGGACAATTACAGACCTGTCACGATTCCTTCGGGATTTTCAAAAATATTTGAATATTCATATCTAGATAGATTATTAAAATTTATCGACAAATATAATACAATTACAAGTAACTATCATGGTTTCCGTCCAAATAAATCAACCAATACAGCTATACATTCGTTTTATCAAAAAATAGTTAACAATATAGAAGCAGGTGAAAGCCCAATCGGGATTATTTCTGACCTCAGTAAGGTGTTTGTTGTGTGTACCATCAAAGGTTATTAGAAAAGTTACACTTATATGGCATAAGGGGAGCGGCACACAAATGGGTAGTCCTTTTTAAAAGATCGGGAACAATTTGTGAGTATTTCAAATATAAATAATAATTTTAAAAAAATAATCAGTTTAGAGTGTAGTTCTATAATTTTTTTTTATTATTAATTATTGATAAAATAGGAAATAAATAATTATGACCCAGCAAATTAATAATAAATTTACTTGAGAGTTACACTTAGAAGGTAAAATGATAATTGTAAACGTCACTATTACGCACGATTCATACACAATAATAATGGTCGAAAACTGTGTAGGGAGTGAGAGAAGGCTTATTGTGAGAGAGACAGGAGACCGGCTTCGTTCTCATCCCTACTCCGTGCTGTTTACTGGGTGAGAAGTGACACCGATAGATGCCTGGCGGGGATAACTGATCTAGTGATAATCGATCAGTTATAGACCAGGGTTAAAAATGATTAAATTACTAAAATGGTTATTAAAACATAGGGGCTTGTGATAGAAGGATGAAAATTAAGGGTTGTATGTATTTTTTAATGCCACATCATAAAAAAATAGAAATAAAAAATGTTGTCCAAAAAATAAAAATAAATTATTTGGGGTGGACCACCCCTATCACTTAGGGGTATGAAAAATAAATTACGACCGATTCTGAGACCTACCGAATATACATATAAAATTTCATAAAAATCGGTCAAGCCGTTTCCGAGGAGTATGGCGTCTAAAATTGTGACAAGAGAATTTTATATATTAGATTTATCTACCGAGTTTCAGCTTGTTAAAATGACAGGTTTCCATTTTAGAAATATTGAATATTCCGTTTACCCCAATTTCCACCTCTCTGACGCCTTGCGAGTAGATGCCATTGGTATCAGAAAATTGATAATTTTATAAAGTAACTACGTACTCAGTTTCAGCCTGTTAAAATGACGAATTTTTATTTTAAAAATATTGAATATTCAGTTTACCCCAATTACCACCTCTCTGACCGTTTACGAGTGGATGCCACTGGTATCAGAAAATTGACAATTTTATAAAATATTTATCTAACGAGTTTCAACTTGTTAAAATGACGTGTTTCCATTTTAGAAATATTTAATATTCAGTTTACCCCAATTTTCACCTCTCTGACGGCTTGCGAATGGATGCCACTGGTATCAGAAAGTTGATATATTTTTTTAAAGTAACTACCTACCTAGTTTCAGCCTGTTAAAATGACGTGTTTCCATTTTAGAAATATTAAATATTCAGTTTAAACCAATTTCCACGTCTCTGACGTCTTGCGAGTGGATGCCAGTGGCATCAAAAAGTTGATAATTTTATAAAGTAGCTACCTACCTAGTTTCAGTCTGTTAAAATGACGGGTTTCCATTTTAGAAATATTAAATATTCAGTTTATCCCAATTTCCACGTCTCTGACGTCTTGCGAGTGGATGCCACTGGCATCAGAAAATTAATAATTTTAGAAAATATTTATCTACCGAGTTTCAGCTTGTTAAAATGACTGGTTTCCATTTTAGAAATATTGAATATTCAGGTTACCCCAATTTCCACCTCTCTGACGGCTTGCGAGTGGATGCCACTGGGATCAGAAAATTAATAATTTTAGAAAATATTTATCTATCGAGTTTCAGCTTGTTAAAATGACTGGTTTCCATTTTAGAAATATTGAATATTCAGGTTACCCCAATTTCCACCTCTCTGACGGCTTGCGAGTGGATGCCACTGGGATCAGAAAATTAATAATTTTAGAAAATATTTATCTATCGAGTTTCAGCTTGTTAAAATGACTGGTTTCCATTTTAGAAATATTGAATATTCAGGTTACCCCAATTTCCACCTCTCTGATGGCTTGCGAGTGGATGCCACTGGGATCAGAAAATTAATAATTTTAGAAAATATTTATCTATCGAGTTTCAGCTTGTTAAAATGACTGGTTTCCATTTTAGAAATATTGAATATTCAGGTTACCCCAATTTCCACCTCTCTGACGGCTTGCGAGTGGATGCCACTGGGATCAGAAAATTAATAATTTTAGAAAATATTTATCTATCGAGTTTCAGCTTGTTAAAATGACTGGTTTCCATTTTAGAAATATTGAATATTCAGGTTACCCCAATTTCCACCTCTCTGATGGCTTGCGAGTGGATGCCACTGGGATCAGAAAATTAATAATTTTAGAAAATAATTATCTATCGAGTTTCAGCTTGTTAAAATGACGTGTTTCCATTTTAGAAATATTAAATATTCAGTTTAAACCAATTTCCACCTCTCTGACGGCTTGCGAGTGGATGCCACTGGCATCAAAAAGTTGATAATTTTATAAAGTAGCTACCTACCTAGTTTCAGTCTGTTAAAATGACGGGTTTCCATTTTAGAAATATTAAATATTTAGTTTACCCCAATTTCCACCTCTCTGATGGCTTGCGAGTGGATGCCACTGGGATCAGAAAATTAATAATTTTAGAAAATATTTATCTATCGAGTTTCAGCTTGTTAAAATGACTGGTTTCCATTTTAGAAATATTGAATATTCAGGTTACCCCAATTTCCACCTCTCTGATGGCTTGCGAGTGGATGCCACTGGGATCAGAAAATTAATAATTTTAGAAAATAATTATCTATCGAGTTTCAGCTTGTTAAAATGACGTGTTTCCATTTTAGAAATATTAAATATTCAGTTTAAACCAATTTCCACCTCTCTGACGGCTTGCGAGTGGATGCCACTGGCATCAAAAAGTTGATAATTTTATAAAGTAGCTACCTACCTAGTTTCAGTCTGTTAAAATGACGGGTTTCCATTTTAGAAATATTAAATATTCAGTTTATCCCAATTTCCACCTCTCTGACGGCTTGCGAGTGGATGTCACTAGTATCAGAAAATTAATAATTTTAGAAAATATTTATCTACCGAGTTTCAGCTTGTTAAAATGACTGGTTTCCATTTTAGAAATATTGAATATTCAGGTTACCCCAATTTCCACCTCTCTGACGGCTTGCGAGTGGATGCCACTGGGATCAGAAAATTAATAATTTTAGAAAATATTTATCTATCGAGTTTCAGCTTGTTAAAATGACTGGTTTCCATTTTAGAAATATTGAATATTCAGGTTACCCCAATTTCCACCTCTCTGATGGCTTGCGAGTGGATGCCACTGGGATCAGAAAATTAATAATTTTAGAAAATAATTATCTATCGAGTTTCAGCTTGTTAAAATGACGTGTTTCCATTTTAGAAATATTAAATATTCAGTTTAAACCAATTTCCACCTCTCTGACGGCTTGCGAGTGGATGCCACTGGCATCAAAAAGTTGATAATTTTATAAAGTAGCTACCTACCTAGTTTCAGTCTGTTAAAATGACGGGTTTCCATTTTAGAAATATTAAATATTTAGTTTACCCCAATTTCCACCTCTCTGATGGCTTGCGAGTGGATGCCACTGGGATCAGAAAATTAATAATTTTAGAAAATAATTATCTATCGAGTTTCAGCTTGTTAAAATGACGGGTTGCGATTTTAGAAATATTGAATATTCAGGTTACCGCCCTTCTGACGGCTTCCGAGTGGATGCCATGCACTGATATTATCGCTGTGGTACGGTTCAATGCTCGTCCCAAAGATATTTGGAACGCTAAGGAAATCGTACAATCAATGATAATTTTTAATTTGGAACAGTTTTTTGTCTCGTTTTTTGCTATTGCGCAAACTCGAAACCGTACATTGTACGGTTTTCTATGAATTTGAAATAAACCTATATATAAAACATTTTGGAACCATATTTATTTTGCGATATTTCTTTTTCAGCCAGTTATACGGATACATCGCTGACTGTTGACTTGAAATTATAAGTTTATGTTACAATTTGGACACTATATAAATTCCTTACGAGGTTGCTTGGGACGACTAGAACCTTTCTATCGAAATAAAGTAATATTTTGATGTTAAAGACAACTAATACAGGATTTTTCTTGAAATCATCATGTATTTAGAGTGAAACTTCGGCTGCCGCCATAAACAAGTGATGGATATTTCGTAGCCATTTTGTTGCTAATTTATACTACCAATTTAAATTTTGTAGTTTGTGTAGTTTTCGAGAAAAATGATGGCTGCTATCGGAATATTAACTAGTCAGTAGAATTGCTACGCAACTAAGAATAGCAAAACGATGTTTGCGTCATATTTTGTTGCTCTTCGAGTATTATAAGAAAGTGTATAATTTTTTTGAAAAATAAAAATAAATGGCCATTCAACTCATACAGTCAGTTAAAAATTTTTTGCTGCCTTATACGTTTGTCTAAAAATGAAAAATCAAATACGGCTAGTAAAAGCAGTTATGGATACTTCTTGCTAATTTCTACCACCAATTTCAATTTTGTATCTTGTGTAGCTTTTGAGAAATATGATGACGTTAGCATATTATTACTTAATTTATTCTAATAATTTTAAGGCAGCGGCATAATGCACATTGGAAAACTCAAGGTAAGGCAACTAATTATGAATTAAAAGCGCTTCCTATCGGAGTAAAAAGTCCAGACTCTTGAGTTTGAAAGCGGATATTGCCAAAACGTAGAAGCGAAAAAAATTGAAATTTGGACCATAGGTAGCCTCACTATTATTGTTATGCACAATCGAATCGGATTTTGTTTTTGAATATTAGTTTTTTAGTTATTAGAAATAATGTGCCAAAAAACACGATTTTCGGGCGGCGAAACGTAATCCTGTCACTTCAACTCGTCATAACTTTTTATTTATAGGCTTTAAAATGTGCAATTTTAACTGGTAATACATTAAACTCTGCTCTTTGGAACTGTGTAAGTCTCTCTTCTTAGAATTCCTTACTTTTTTTATCTTGCATAAAACAGACATTGATGGTATCTTCGTAAATACAGCATCTCTTTTTAAAATACAAAAACAGTCATAGAACAAACATATAAAAACCTTAACAAAGAAATGTAACAGTTTTGTGAATTAAAGCACCTGCAAACAGTGTATGGGTAAATACAGTTCTCAATTATTTCTTACGCGTTCCGTTCAAGCGGGGTAAAGTGCGGCATAGCGGGGGTAAGCAAAGCAAGTTTATATTTCTGAAAAACTGTCGAGACAATTATCACATAAAATATGGACGTTCGTACAGCAATCGACAATTTAATGTTAATCGTACCTTCCAAGTTTATTGGCTGGAAAGGCAATGCACGGTCCTATTAATTACAGAGATCGTCTTTGTGCAATAAGGAAAGACGACGAGGGTCAGTTTACTCAGTCACATGATGAGTTTCTCTTGCGTCACGGACCTCTCACCATCTCCGTCACGTGAAACGAATAAAACTAATGATACCGCAACCATCAGCAGGTAGCATCTCTTAGAATGATTATATAAATTGCGCTTGGTAACCGTTTGCATAATTTCTGCTTCGCATTTTTGTCCAAAAGCACCTTAAAATTAAATTCGTGTGACGAATAATTATAATAATTTACGTATAGTATAGAGGATGTTGTCGAAACCTATAATTTCTGTATAGTGTAGCATATTATGTTGCCTATAAGTTCAAACGAGAATTTTATTTAAATAAGTTTAAATATGACAGCTAAAGTTAGGTTAAATTAAATTGTTCATAAGAATCCATGTTCCCAGAGCTTCTCCCCCTTTCTTCTTCTTTCTTTTGTAATATGACTTTGCTAAGGGATTTTAAATATTTAATAACTGAACTATACAGGGTAAGTCAGAAATAGGTATAAAAAATTGCAATTGAAGATTCCTCTGGCCAAAACGAAGTTTGTATTCAAATAAATTTTTGTTCTAACATGCCTCCTTACAAAGATACAGTGTGTTGAAATTTAGGAAAATGGAATCATCACTATGGTGAACCTTTTTTTAAGAAAGTATGTTGCTGTACTAATTATAAAACTAATAAATTTTTTAGATTAAGCTATTTTTTACTAGAAATAAACATTATTACATAGTGTCATTAAATAGCTCATTTTTGGAGGACATCAATTTTTTACGAAAATATGCATATAAATATGTATTTTCAGTAATTAAATTAAATATCCAACAAATCACAGGTGCCATTAAAAATCATTCTTTATTAAATCTAAATAAGTAATTGTTGTTTTTTACGTCTTTATATTTTTTTAATGGGTGATTTTACTGTACATTTACTACAATTTGAGCTATAAATGTGACGCTCAGGTAACTTCTCCAAATTGTGAATTTTGTAGTCATGGTATGGTACCCACGTTAAAATTCGTTGAACGATTGATTTATTCAAATTCAATTCCCGGCTAGCCAGCCGTATAGAATTTTGTGAATTTGTTCGAAATACACTAACAGTCTAGCTGTATTAACATTGGTTCTTACCCTTCGGTCAATTATTTGATTCTTCCGAATAGAAAATACATCTTCATCTCGTCACAAGCTCGCCTCCAACTTTTTATGAATAAGAAATGAGCGTTAGGATAGCTCGAGGGTGGCTGTAAATAGTACCTAATAAACGAAGAAAATAAGAAAAATTGATTTACCCATTACGTTCGTGATGAACCGTGTTTACTAAAAAAAAATACCGTAACATATCAGAAATCATTGGAAATTTATGTATAAAAACCACGCTAATAACTTTAGCGGCAATTAATTTAAACGATTTTGCTTTTTTATTGAATTTTGCGTTTATCAATAATGGTGTTATAAATCTCCTCGATTTTTTAAGCAAACATAAGTAGTCCTAAACTACAAATTATGCAAATAAATATCAAATAGCGAGGTCTATTAAAACCGTTGAAATAAGTATCAGAAGGATATGGACCAATAAATAAAATATTATCTAACACGAACTTTTTATTCAGATTAATTAATGCTTTTAACTTAAAGACATTTGTAGGTTCTGATAGAAATAATGATTTACACCCGCTTACACCTATTTATAGAATATGGAACGTTTAAAACAGATCTGTATGATATCTAATCTATTTAAGTACCAGGAATTTTGGTATAAAAACATATATTCAGTAGTCGTGATTTTACTGAAGACCATAGTCTAGGATCCCACTATAAAACGACCTTCACCGAGCTGGTTAATGGATGAAAAGTATTTTATATCCAATTAAATATGTCAATAAATATGTTGCAAATGAGTTGTCTAAAAAAATTCAGTCCAGAATATGATTAATTAACAATTAAAAATTATTTGTTGTTAAACATTTCACTGGTTGGTTAATAGACAAATTCCATACCAATCAAAAGTATGAAGCCGATAGAATATGCAAACGTTAGGTTGACTATTTTTTTCCCGTCACAATTCTTGGGTAGGCAGGTATAAAAAGGTAAATTGATACTAGTAACTTGCATCAGTGTGGCTAATAAATAAAAGTTAAATTAAAATAAAGATTATTTCATTACCAACACGGTGGTATAGGGTTGTCTGCGCAAAATCAGTCCTGAATTCCTGTTGTCGAGTTTTAAAAAGTGAAATATTCCCCAGCGAACCATTCCATGCGATAGAAGAGTACACAGCATTGCAGCTGTGTAGTTCGTCCATATCGAAAACGAAGACGATCCGTTTATCCGTTTCTCCAAAAAATCGAATAAAGTCCGGGGGCCGCGGTATTATTATTAATCTGCCCCTAGGAACCCCTAACGCGAAGACGGACAAATTTTTTCGATTCCGCGTCTCAAAGAGTACGTGTCTTTAAAATTTCGATTCGATCGGTTGGGGCGGCATCCCGTTTTTTAAAATTGTTTCGGTACATTACCGGATGCGCCCCCACCTTATCGCGAAGTATACGTACATAAAATTTGAGGTCGATCGGATCCCATTTGTGGCCGTGAGATGTGTGGAAATTTTTTTTACTCCTAACGACGAACATGAGGCTAGGTAAACGGCGGCTGTGGGACGGGATCGGAGGTTTCCCGAATTCATAACTGAGGGGTGGAGTCTCGAAGTCACGAGTTCAAGATTTCGACTTTTTCTGTTTCATTTCAAATACATATTCGAATGTTTTTTATGAAAATATGAAAAAATGCCTCTATAGAATTTTTTGTACAAACAACGGTTTACGAGTTGGGCGGCAAAATACCACCACCCCCGGACTTTATTAGATTTTTTGGAAAAACGGATAGACGGATTGTCTTCATTCTCGGTATAGACTATTATTTCCTGGTAGTGACTTGAAATGATATTATGACGTTCCCGCCGCCCCTCCGAGGGCGGCTCTTGAAAACACGAGATTTGTCTAAAATCATTGAAATTTTTTTGTGGCTTCTTCTCCACCTTACCTATCGAAAAGTCTAATCAAATTTTTTGATTATATGTATCGTTTCCTTAAAAAAAATTAAACGTAATTCGGAGCGGCAAATGGATTATTAGAAAATTTTATTTTTTTTACAGGTTTTCGATCACGACATATCATTAGTAGAGTCAAAAATGTTGTTTTATTGTCAATGAAGGGCATTACAGGTTGCTAGGGGCAGATTAATAATAATAGTTACCGCCGCCCCCGGACTTTATTCGATTTTTTAGAGAAACGGATAAACGGATCGTCTTCGTTTTCGGTATGGACGAACTACACACAGCTGCAATGCTGTATACTCTTCTATCGCATGGAATGGTTCGCTGGAGAATATTTCACTTTTTAAATCTCGATAACCGGAATTCAGAACTGATTTTCTCAGACAACCCTATACCACCGTGTTGGTAAAGAAATAATCTTTATTTTAATTTAACTTTAATTTATTAACCACACCCGTGCAAGTTACTAGTATCGATTTACCTGTTTATGCCTGCCTACCCAAGAGTTGTGACGGGAAAAAAATAGTCAACCTAACGTTTGAATATTATATGAGCTTCATACTTTCGTTTTATATGGAATTTGTCTATTAACCAAACCAGTGAAATGTTTAAAAAAATAATAATTTTTAATTGTTAATTAATCATATTCTAGACTGAAATTTTTTAGACAACCCATTTGCAATGTATTTATTGACATATTTAATTGGATATAAAATACTTTTCATCCATTAACCAGCTCGGTGAAGGTCGTTTTATAGTGGGATCTTATACTACCAGGAAATTTTGCAACTTTTCACGTTAAAGATTTCGAATCCAGGTGATGAAAATAGTTGTCTAGGTACTTCTTTTCATATTAGTAAGACGTCTTAATTTGCAAACCGCATAAAAATGCGGTCTATAATTAATATCATCTATAACACATTTTTTTATACTACATTTTGAAATATGCAATAGTAATAAGATAATCATCAATCACGGTAACCTAGTTATGCGGTACTTCGTATCAAATTTAAATGTGTTTTCCCATGGTTCATATTTAACTGATTTCAGCATTATTGGTATGTACAGAGTGAGTCTACGCCGTGGCAAAATTGATTTATCGCTGAAATACAATTGAGGCAAATAATTTTGGGTGAGGGGGCAATAAAAGGACATTTAAAAAATAATGTAACATATACAGAGTGATGCGTTTTCGTAGGGTAGACCAAAGTTGTATTTTTTTAATTGAACACTGTATTTGAATGAAGATATTTATATTTTAGATGGAATTATGCAACGACTTTTCTGTAACAAATATTATATGCCAAAGATTAATAGTTTCCGAAATATTAATATTTTAATATAAAAAGTGACAATTTCGGCGTACGCTTGATCGACTGATCGTTGCTGATCTATTTCTTTTTAACACGCTTATATTAGCTTCACCTGTATGTATGTATGTATGTATGTATGTAACGGAATCTTTCAGCGTAATTTTCACCAATTTCAAGAAGTCTGATCAGCTTGAAAATTTGCACAGGGGTCAAGGACTGATGCCAATACAATTATTTAATAACTTTGTTCTAATGTCCTGACTAGGATCATCAGAATAAAAACTATTTAGATTACTTTGCAGGTTAAGTGTATACAATCCATCAGTGTTGTTTCCAAGCAGGCAAGGCAGGGGCAGGGGACTGTAATAGATTCGTGCTCTTGCTTTTCACGTATAGATGGCGACCTGACAGAATTAGTTTTCGGTTTTCGCCTAATTTTAAATTAAAAATTTTTATAAATAAATAAAAATTTGATAATTTATAACAAAATTCAAATAAACATTTTGATTTAAAAAATTTCGAAAAAATACAGAATTCAAAATTAAAAAAAAAATTCTAAATATAAAATTTTGGAGTTTAAAAAAGTTTTGAAATACAAAATTTTGTAAATAATTTTGGATTGTGGAATTACATGATAAAATCAAATATAAAAAATTTTAGAAATAAATAAAAATTTGATAATTTATAAAAAAATTCAAATAAAAATTTTTGGAAAAAATTTTCAATTGAAAAATTTTAAAATCCAAAAATTTAGAAAAAATTTCGAAAAAGACATTGAATTTTAAAATTTTGAAGAGCGTAAATTTTCAAATTCAAAGAAATTTTGATTTGAAAATTTTGGCAAGAATTTTGAAGAAAGTTTTGAATCTAAAATTTTGTAAAATTAGAAAGAAAAAAAAAGATTTTGATACGAGAACGTTGACAAAAATTTTAATTTGCATATTTTATAGAAACAAACAAAAATGAAAAATGAAACTATAACACAAAGAAAGAGGAGACTGGAGAAAAAAAAATGTATAGAAAAACTATATGAAATGGAAAGGTTACGTAAACATGAATGAAATGAATTTAGATTTATTGTCAAATATAAGATATTTTAAAAATTAAGGCTCTTAATTATAATTACTTTTGTTATTGTTTTGAGACTAAAAATTAAGAAAATAAATTATAGTTTAAAAAAACTAAAAAAACACGCTTTAATAGTAAACCGAACTAAAAAGTAGAAAATAATTTTGAAGTATCAAGAGTTTGTTACAGCAATAGAAAATTCCGACAATCAATTACGACTAATTAATTGGGAATAAGATTAAATTAGAAATTAAATTATTAATAAAATAATTCAATTATAGTAAAAAAAAGCGTGGGGTGCTTGTTATTAAATGTTACCATTATTTCAGTAGTGAAGCTATTTATAAAAATAAAGTCATTATGAAAATATAGTAAATTGCACCCCACGCTTTTTTTTACTATAATTGAATTATTTTATTAATAATTTAATTTCTAATTTAATCTTATTCCCAATTAATTAGTCGTAATTGATTGTCGGAATTTTCTATTGCTGTAACAAACTCTTGATACTTCAAAATTATTTTCTACTTTTTAGTTCGGTTTACTATTAAAGCGTGTTTTTTTAGTTTTTTTAAACTATAATTTATTTTTAAGGTACAATCTAAGCAATTGTCACACATGTTGTACTAGGTTTACCGTAAATTCTGAAGGCGTCACTGTTTATAAATGTCATACAGGGTGTTCACGAAATCGTAGATACCAATTGTTATCTTTTTCAAATGCAAAAATGTTGTTTTTTTCAAGTGGAATACCCTATATTTTTTAACGGGATGTGAAAGACCTCAAAACCTACAATTTTCATAATAGGCGTTATCATCAGTTTCTCATATTTCACGACATTGACAGAAATTTCTTTATTTTTAATTTTTTTTTAATTATAGATATCGTCGACGCACTAGGAACAGAGTTGAAAGAGTTTGAATGGTCAGAATATGAGTACAAATGTTAAAGAGCTTCTATATCTGATCGAAAACTCTAACGAAAAAAAAATGTCTGAGACCAATAGTTTTTCCGAGTTTTTCTATAAATAGGTACATTCCAAAAATGAAAATGTAATTAGCTACTATAAAATGCAAAATTTGTTTGGTTTTTGTATCAGTATTTATAAAGTAAACGATAGAAGATTCCCTAAAAATCCTGTAAACCATACAACGTAACACGCAAAAATATTGTAAACTATTACCTGCAGCTGTAAACCTCAAACTGCATCGCTTATTGCATATTGCGAATAGTGTGTTTCGTTATTTTGCCTCCGTGTTTGCTTGAGCGTATCTACATAAACAAAACTTGGAACTTTTTAGTAAGCTCTACTAGACGCTTGTACGGTAAATGCTTTCTGCAACATCAGTCATTTTGAACACTTATTATAACTATTTCAATCTTTATTATGTGTTGTGAGGAAAGCCCTAAGAAAACTATTCACGGGACGTATGTTTAAGGGTACTTGTCATTATTATGTAGAAACACCTGACATGATAGGTCTGCGACATTGGCACATGCAAGACCTATTTGCTGTCATAACTCTAATACCGTTCATCAAAGAAAAAAATTGTTAAGTTATTTTTTGTTTGATACAATTTGTTATACAGTAACTTACTATATATATATTCCGGACACCCAGTATAGCTAACAATGGAAAAATTAGCTGTTTATTTTAACATGTTATAGAACACATATTAAAATAAGGTGATATTTTTGAATAGGCGAATGGATTGTTATCTACTTGATTTATATCTTTATAAATATTATTAATAATAATCTTATAATAACTTATTTCAGGTGTCTATTAAATTTTAATGTAATTCGACACGAATATCCAAATATAGGATTTCTCGTTAACTATTACAAAGAACATTCAATAAAAAGTTAATAATAGTTCAATTTTCCTATAACCACTTTTGATTGTATGCTTTTAATATTACGGATACCCAAATAAGCAAGTAGAAATATTAAAAATATGCGCATAACTAGAAGAAATAAAATGTAGAAATGAATTATTTGCCTACTTAAACTTACTATCACTTTATAATTTACCAATATTTTGTCATTATCTAAGATAACAGTTAAGAAAATATTTAATTTTCCGTGACGGGAAGAAAGTTTGACATTTTATCTCTCTTGACAGGTAACAAACTGTCACTTTTTAGGAAATTACTTTTTCCCCGGGAAAAATGAGTACTTTATTATTACTTCCTGGGTATGTACACATAAGAATACGGATATATTTAATTTTATAATATTTTATTATATAAAACTTAATTTACTTATGTCAAAAGTACAGTTGTTAAATGTGCATTGAATGAAGGACATGTTTCTCGAACGATCGGGAATGTCTGCTACACTGAAATTTTCCTGAGTTGAAATCATATTTTCTGCCATGGCCATAACAGCCGTTGATGATCCTGATCGCAAATTGGGTCATATTTCAGCTAATGCACTGCCTCATGTTCTAAACACTATTAGATATTTCAGTCCTATGCGCCACCGATTCATTAACATACCCTTCAGCCACCGATGATGGCTCTTAACCACCATGTTTCTTTAGTGCCATCAAGTCTCCTCCAGATTCAACTAGAAGGTTAGCCGACAATCTTTGAAATGTACGACCTGTATATGGCTTAGTATTTTCAAGTAGAAGAAAATTATCTACTGCTTCAGGTATCTTATAAAATTTATTTTTACCAACAACCTGATTGATACATTTTCCATTACGATATGCATAAAACAAGCGGCGATCTTTTGCTGCTGCTGAACGATTACAGAACGTAGGGGGGAAATGTGCCCTCGGATGACACCCCTAATAATTATTCTAAATTATTCAGTAAAATTTGCGCATTTTTACTTTTTTGTCGCATACGTAAATTGCCATTTATGTATACTATATGACTTAAGGGAAATGAGGTTAAATAGTATATATCTAGGCAATATGTACACATATATTAAAATCTGCCGAAGGTGTCATCATAGGATACTTGCTTGCCTATGATGACATACACGTATGGTCATCATAGGCATATATATATTATAAAATAAACATATATTTTCAACAAACAAGAGATTCTCTAAATAAAAAGTAACAAAAAATGTTATTTGCACAATTCACATATGAAATGCTTAACTTTTGGATTCACTCCAGCGCACTCTGCATGACACCAACCACTGCATTTCTGACATCGCAGCCAATACTCTCGTGGTCGAGACATCGAATATAATTCGTTGCAGAAAAGACATGCAGCATCAGATTCACCATCACTATGTATTTGTTCTACGTCATCATCTTCTTCAATGTTTTCTAAAATTTTAAATTGTCGCTTCACCTTCCTTGCAAGCTTCTCTCTATTCTTTCTTTCTTTTCCTTCTTGTTCGATTTTTTTTTGTTGAATATCTGGTGTTGTATTTAAAATGCCCATCTTGCCATGTTTTCTTTTTTTCTGGGCATTAGTCTTAGGTTGAGCAATTGGTAATGGAGAAAGTTGCTGAATAAGGGCTAAAGGTGTGAATGTTCTTTCTTGTTCCACTGAAACATTTGCTTCTTTGTTATTAATATATGGCGGTGAATCCACCACAGTGTCTGCGGGTAACGAGATCCCAGGCTCTGGTGCAATAACTTCTTGATCTGTTATTAAAGATGGTGAGAACATCCAATCCTCAAATTGATAAACATTTGATTACTTTAAACGTTTCCTTAGCAACGCAGGTCCAATGTCGCTATAAGTACAACAGCCTACCAGTTTAAAAAATTTTCTGAGTATTATATTGTAATAATACCTACGGTTTTTTCGATATTAAATCATGGTTTTTCCCGTCACTGAAAAAAATAATGTATTATACACGGATAAAAATATTAGAGTTAAACAGTGTTTTGTCAAACACAACCTCGAGCTAAAATCTAATACTTTTTTCCCTTGTATAATAAATATCTATTTATTGAATTATAATATAATATTAATGTAAGTAAGTATCAAATGTTTATATTTTCCATTATGTAAGACTAATAGAAAGAAATGGTAGCTATTCAGTAGCAGAGTAGCGATTTTGATCCAATTTTCAAATTCCACGACTGTGTCAATGTAAATTTTGCAAGGTGACTTATGAAGCGTATTCAAACCATTAGTTGAAATATGCGACTAATATTTATCGTAATTAACTTAATAACGTATTATGCAATTATATTAAGATTTCGAGCGATTCTGACTTTAATTTGCTGTTTACTAGTTAGTAATTTAAAAACAGTCTATATCTAAATGGGTAGGTCCATTTGATTGCAATATATTATATTAGGGTAACTGTGTCAAACCTAGATTAGTTGCACAGATTTTCCTCAGGGTAACACACATAAGCGATTTAAATCAGTAGATCGTCAAGTAAAAATGTACCTGCCTATGTCGTATAAAATTTCGTAAGTGAATTTTTGAGGTAGGGGAATTGTTATCTCCGAAATGGCTTCATTATCTCTAAAGAAATACAAATGTGGTAACTATTCGTTACGTAATAAATAATGTATCGATAATGTACTTCTGTTGCCGTATTTTTCGCCATAATAAACAAATTTCTGGTGCTTTCAGGTATCAAAATCTCTAAATTAAAATATACAGGGTATCTCCGTTTTTTTCGTTCTATAGTGCTTCGTTTTCGTGATACAGGGCGTTCAACTCTCAAAAAGATATGTTATTTTCGAACGGCGTTTAGAATTCTGCAATTTCATGATTAATTAACTGAATAACAACGAACACTTCCTGCAGCAAATACTGTGAACAGATGAGACCCATTTTACCCGACGGGGAGTAATTAATTTTCATAATTTACATTTATGGGCTCATGAAAATCCGCGAGGTATAAGACCTAGAAACTTTCAAGCAGAATTCAGTGTGAACGTGTGGGTTGGAATTTATAAAAATAGTATATTTGGACCTTACATTTTACCAGACAGGCTTACGCCGTTACGTTTCTACAATTTTTGGAATCTAATCATAATGATATGTGGGAGGAAGTACCACTTAATGAGAGAAGAAATGCATGGATACAATTGGATGGCTGCCCTGCACATTGCGGACGTCAAGTTCGTAATTGGTTAGATGTGATCTACGGGGAAAGGTGGATTGGTCGAGGTGGTCCAGTTGCTTGGTCAGCTCAATCACCCGACCTTAACCCACTAGATTTTTTCTTTCGGGCTTATTAAAAGAAAAAGTATATGCAACTCCGGTGAAGAATAAAAAAAATTTTTACATCGTATTCGACTGTACTGAAATAAATAATGACATATTAATTCGGTCATTAAGAAATCGATGCTATTGTTGTATTGAAGAAAGTTGCTGTTTGTTTGAGTTGTTATTTTTATTTGTTTAATAAATTATTGATTGATTTTTTAAATTTCGCAAGATAACCCTGATTAGAAAAATACTAAATATCTCAAGAACGAAGCTTCCTAACGAATTTTATCAACAGCAGTTTTTTCATGAAATTAAAATAAGTTGTTATTATTTGCATTGAAGAAATACTTTTCACCACTGGCGTTGAAGTTTAGGGGGTTCAAAACAGAACAAAATCCCATATCTACGCCACTGGCCATAATCGGAAAAAGTTATTCACATCAAAATATTAACCTTTTATTATGATTACTGTATACCAAGCTTCAGCATAAAATATTTATTTGTTTAGTAGTTCATAAAGAAAATAACATATTTTTTTGAGAGTTGAACGCCCTGTGTCACGAAATCGGAGTGCTATAGGGAAGAATGTTATAGGGAAAGATTCCTATTGTTTCTTCACGCTCTCATCATTTCCTAAAATTAATAACGAAAAAACGGAGACACCCTGTATAGAACAAAAATAAGCATAAAAATTAAATTCTAGATGTTCACTTTATTCATTTTTATTATTTAAATTTTCTCTACACTATCTTAAGAATATATTTAATTATTATATCCTTATGGTAAGAACAGGGATGAGAAGACTGTTTTCAAATTTGTTGGTTGTCAACGTACTAATCTATCTTTAGGCGGAAAATAACGATGTTTAAATAACTCTTACGCTTTTTAACTAGTCACAAATAGTTTACATAAAATTGTGGATATCTAGGAGTATTTTGTCTCGTACTCGGACCTGAAAAGGCAACGAATTAGTTGAAATCAATTAAGGATATTTATTCCTCCTCGTCGATAGTTAAGTAGTACAAATTGTTTTAAAAAGAGCAGCAATACCACACCTGAATTCAAATCATTTAATCTTGCCGGTACGTGAAGGACTTGAAGGCATTTTAAAGTCGTTTAAACTGGTAAAAAAATTTAACACTGGTACTATTCAGCTAGTATCACGTTTGGTTTTTCGTGTCATAGCAATTGAAATTGTCCCGTAAGTAGCTAATTGTGTAATTAAATGATTTACTTGTATATCTTCAAGTTAAACTGAAATTTTAACACAGTTCGGAACGCGAAACATTCATAAACGTCTGCAATTTGAATTTATAAGTACAGACAACGTTAAAAGTCTTGGACGCCCCCTCATTCTTGTTAAAGAAATCTTTTTGTCAGAAAACCAAATACATTATAAAAGTATATTGTTTTCTGAATTTTTTTTGTGAAAAGAATATGTTCGATAAATTGAGTACTTAGAAAATTAAAAACCAGCAAATATGTTACATTTTTGACAAAATCTCGGACAAAATTTATTAAACCAAAAAGAAGTAATAAAGTAAAGGTTCAATGTCTGCAATTTTTTATTGTCTTTTTTCTTCGATAAGTAAATGTATTTTTTTACCACATTAAGAGAAGCCACTAGGTTTAATCGAATAATTTTATATACAGGGGGTCCAAGACTTTTGACGTTCTGTGTATATTTTAATGTCCCTAAAGTATTACTTCACTATTTAGAAACAGGCATGAATTTTTAAAACTAGGTATGTATTATAGCTATTTAGCGAGGGGTAAACCACTGCTTGAAATTTGTACAATGAAATACCATTTTTTTTAATATTACCCGTAAATACCTTATTTTCCCAAAAAAATACCTCATCAAATAAGCAAATACCTCAAAAATACCCAAAAATCACAAATTACCTCCAAATGCTCAAAGAATACCTATGACTATTACCCTATAATATCCTTAAGTACCTAAACATATCGCTAAATACTCAGATATACCGAATAGTACCCTAACCCTTAAAAACCCAGATATCTAAGAAACGAAAAATACATTAAATGACCCACAAGTTCACTTAATATACCTTTAATTTTCCAAAACTGTCTGATATTTCTTTAGAAATTATTCCATCTACAGATCTACGTAAATAATATATAACTTTTTAAGGGAAAATGAGTTTCTAATTCTTATTCAGTATAAGTAAACATATCTAAAGTCGTGTCCAAGTTGGTAGGATATTGTGGATTATCATATTGCGACTGATCGTGGAATTGATACTTAGATCGATCCCTCAACTCGATCTGAATACATCACATTTTGGATTACATAAACTGTATCATAAACCCATTGGCGCACCCAAGAAGGATGCCAATGCCTACCCTATGCCCACTTCAAGGTAACTCAAAACAAACTTCGTCCTCACCTATGAAATCATAATATTCGGTCTAAACAGGGTGTCCCTAAAATTATTGTCCGGATCCCAAATACTTATCGGGTACAACAACATTCATTTATGGACCATTATTAATGGATGGTAGAGGGAGAATTCAATTTTAGCCCTAGCTTTTTTTCGTCATCTATCACTAGAATTAGATAATTGTTGTTTACATAAAAATGCTTCTTTTTTATTAAATAGAATATGAATATGATAGGAAAACCTAATTTAGCAATATTTTAATTTTTATTATAGACTTTCATTCACTTTTTATCACATATTTTTCATCAATAGAATATGTCGGTGAAGTTTGACCAAACGTATCGTTAACACGTCGTATCGTACCTATAATATGTAATACATTAATTTAAAGATAAAGTTTAACAAATTATACCATATTAAAATTTGTTAACAGAAAGAGAGGAATGTGCTAGTATGTGAGTGGATATTTTTTGCGTAATTGCCTTATAAAACATTCATATGATACTTGTTTATATAGGGTACTGTACTGTACAATCTATTGCAATAATAATTGCACTGTTTAATTGTGAATTGGCGATTTATTTCGAACTGAATTCGTAAATAAATCTACTTTCAGTTTTAAACATTAGTTCTTAGTTGTTCCAGTAGTCAAAAAACTAATTTGAGAGAAGTGTCATTACTTTTGCAATATATATCTAATTCGAATCAACCTATATTATTTTCTAAACTAAAGGCTTACGTAGTCAATAAAGGGCCACATAGTGGTTTAACAGTGCCTCCGAAAAATTTTACAGACTATTTAATATCTAGAAAATATTTCTGTATACATTTTTATTAATTTTTATATTTGCCATTGGTCAGTTATACTCAAACTGTGCCATCGTCATAACGCATGCGCTATCGTCATTGTATTTAAAAATTGGTGGGAAAATGCTAATTTTCTCCGAAAACACCCATTAATTACCTTCGTAATACCCATTAAATACCCAGTAAATACCCATTATTGCCTTGATAGTACCCAAAAATACACAGAGTACCTAAAAATACTGGAAAAATACCTATAAATACGCACAAATACCCAAAAAATTCAAAAAATACATTTAATTACCTACAGCTTGTACAGTAAAATACCCCAGTGGTTTCCCTCTCGCTATTTAGGTTAGCTTATTTTTATATGCTCTTAGCATTCCGCATCAAATCATAAATTGTATGTTAGTTTTTTATAACTACAAGTAAATATTTATGTATAAACAGCAGGAAACAAATGGTGACGTTCACCTTGTGTACACATAGTGATAAAACAGTTTTATTATGCAGGAGAATATTTAATTAGATTGATTCCGAGATTCATTCTTAGATATGAATTTTAAATAGTTACATTTTCATATATCTATAATTGATTGTCACATAGCAAATCGTAAATTATTATCAACGAAAATTTATTACATATACTTCTTCCTTATCGTTATAGATATGTTAGCGCCATTTAAATGCGTATATTGGTCAATCCGAATATTTTAGTGAGTTGATGACATAATGATTTGTATGTTTACAAGAAGATACAAGAGGAATACATCACAAAATCGTTAGTCAAAACTGACATATTAATAAATTGTGAATTAGGTAAAAGATAAATATTCTGCATTTTAAACTACAGTAAAAATCATTTATTCAAGCCAGGTAAGTTCTCATAGTTATTTACTCCAGTTCTAGATGCCAAAGGAAACCAATCAGTAACCTGTTTTAAGCATTTCTTAGATAAATTGTATGGTTTTCTAAATGTATTAAATTTCACTCAAATTAGACATCTATTAAATAAACAAAATATGTAAGATCATATGAAAACTCATTTCAATAGAAGTTTCGACGTAGCCTTCAGTGACAAAATTAGACTTCATCATACAGTATGCGCCAAAAGTATGGAATAAATTCAATAAAAACGAAACAATTATTTTTTGGGAAAAATCCTCGAACAGGTCGATTTTTAATTTAAAAAATACATATTTTAGCGTAAAATGCGATTTTCAAATGTCATTTGTTTTTGAGTAATGACGTCATGGATTTTTTTAAATGGCAGCACCATATGTCTTTTCTTGATTCTGAAAGATCGTTTAATTCTCTATCAGACAGTACTAAAATTTTGCCCTCTTACATAGGAAAGTTTTCGAGTAAATGACGATTGAATGTTAGAAAACGTAAATTTTATCCATAAAAAAGTAACAATTCTGAGGTATGTAAAATAAAATACAATCGATTAAATTTTATACTTAAATTAAATGTTCGAATTGCCATCCACCAACTTCTTGACAATGCGCAAGTCTGTGAAGAAATTCTTCTTGCATATTATGAATGATTTCTGGGGTAACACTGCGTATTTCGTCCCGAATGCGATTTTGAAGTTCTTCTAAATTACGTGGTTTATTAATGTACACTTTTGACTTCAAGTATCCCCATAAAAAATAGTCAAGAGGTGTAAGATCTGGCGATCTTGCAGGCCATTCTATAGGTTCGCGTCTGCCGATCCACCTCCCAGGAAAACAATTGTCCAAAAAATCTCGTACAGGGCGCGCATAGTGCGAGGTGCACCGTCTTTCTGAAACCATGTGATATCGTCAGGAATGTCAGGGTCATTATCGTTAGGGAAAATTACTGCAAGGGCTGGAACAAGGTCATTTTCTAGAAACTCTAAATATCTTTGTCCTGTAAGGGTTCCTTCAAAGAAGAAAGGCCCTACTATTCTGTCGTCAACTATTCCAGCCCACACATTTAATTTCTGAGGGTGTTGGGTATGTGCCTCTGCCATCCAATGAGGATTTTGGAATATTTACAACATTGCCAGTTTCTTTAAATTTAGACTCTACCTTACTGACTGTTGATTGGCTGATAGGGCCATCTGGATATTTTTCATTAAATAAATCGCAAACTTCCTGCTGAGTTCTAGTCATATTCCCGCATCCGATAAGAATTAAAATTTCAATTCTTTGAGTAACAGTTAAATGTGCCATAATACTTTAAATTGAATAATAATTTCTATGTCGCTCACAATACTTATTAGAAAGTCGGTGTGACAATGACACTTTGCAAAGATTTTCACCTACGTGATCCATAAAAGAACTATGGAATTCGAAAAACTAAACTTGATAACGTTTTTGCTTTATTTTAATTGATTTACGTTTTCTAACATTTAATCGTCATTTACTCGAAAACTTTCCTATGTAAGAGGGCAAAATTTTAGTACTGTCTGGTAGAGAATTAAACGATCTTTCAGAATCAAGGAAAAAAATATGGTGTTGCCATTTAAAAAAATCGATGAAGTCATTACTCGAAAACAAATGACATTTGAAAATCGCATTTTACACTAAAATATGTATTATTTTAAATTAAAAATCGACCTGTTCGAGGATTTTTCCCAAAAAATAATTGTTTCGTTTTTATTGAATTTATTCCATACTTTTGGCGCATACTGTATATTGTATACTTAAAAGATCTACCCTATAATAGGTTAAAAGAGAGGTTGACAATCGCCGAAAACACTGCTCAGTATACGCATTTGGATTAGGCAGTTTAAGAAATCGTTCAATCAGTTTTGGCACATTGCAAATAGTATTTATACTAACAGGTCGTTTGGTACCAGCTTTGTATCGAAGAAAGAAGCGAACATGATCACAATTTTCAGTTCTTAATTTGACGTACATATGTCCTTACCAGTTCTCCTAATCCATCAGTCAAACCATCAATATTTCTAGATGCCTAAACAATTTTGTTTTGGTATTTGATATCATGAATTGGAAGTATAGTCCTTTATCTTTCACATGTTCTACAAGCAGATTTGTGAGTTCTTCTCACCGACATGCATCAAAATAGCCTAAAATAAATATTGGTTATAAAACTTGTTTACTAAAAAACTTGCCTTCATGAGCAGAAGCTCATTATCATCCGCATTCAATTGAAATGCAATCTAATTTAAGTATTTTCTGCAATCAATATTCCTCTCGAGTGAAATTTATAATTGAGTAATAGCACCAAAGAGATGAAGGCTTCTGTGTTTTGCTTAGTTCGTTGAAATATAATACTAATCCTATTTCCTTAGTTATGTTCAATGTCTTTTTTCTCCACTACGCCATTTTCCATAGCGACCAAAATGCTTGTTCGATTTCATCCGTGATTTCTCTAGCACGAGATTGGAAACAACACTGGAAACTTGATTCTCAATATCTGATGGCAAATCATCGCCCGAACTCATATTTACACATTCACAATGGTTACGATAAAAAAAAATCAATGACAGCTATACGAGGTGTGGTAATTAAGTTCCGGGAATTTGTCAATGAAAAAACAAGCAAATTAAATTTCGCCAAAATATTAGTATTAGTATTATCGACCTTCACAATAGTCTCCCTCTAACTCTACACAACGATTCCAATGTTGCTCCCACGATTGGAAACATCCTTGGTAATCCTCCGCAGTTAACCCGTTCAGCACTACGGTTACAGCTTCTTTGACCTCCTGTACGCCGCCATGATGAGTTCCCTTGAGTTGCGACTTCATCTTGGGAATAAAAAAATCGCATGGGGCAATATCGGGGCGAGAAATGGGCTGGCGCGTTGTCGTGGTGCAAGATCCAACCCTTCTCGGCGAGTTCGGAAACGGAAAACGCGGGCCCGCAGCCGTTCCAGGACACCAACATAGAACTGTCCAGACACTGTCTGGCCTGCAGGGACATATTCACGACGAATGATGCCGTGGATATCGAAAAAAAATAATCAACATTGCCTTCAGTCGTGACTGGGACATCCTCGCTTTCGTTGGCCGCTCTCCACCCTTTTCTACCCACTGCTGACTTTGTTTACGGATCTCGGAGTCATACTTAAATATCCAGGTCTCATCTCCAGTGACTACCCGACTCATCTAGTCTCTACCGTCGCTCCGAATGCAGGACAACAAATCCTCACAGATCGATTTTCGCTTTCTGTTCACGGGTGAGATATTTTGGCACCATCTTTGCGCAAATCTGTCGCATATTAAAATTTTCGTGTAACATCTTGTGAACGGTTTCTTTGTTTAAGTTTAACTCGTCAGACAACGCACGAATGCTTAGGCGTCGGTCAGACGTGATCAGTGCACGCAAACAGTCAATATTCGCGTCAGTACGAGAGGTGACGAGACCTTCTTCACGTGGATCGTCTTCTACCGATTCACGCCCCTCCTTGAACCGTTTTGCCCATTCAAAGAGACGTGTTTTCGACATGCACTCGTCTCCATACACCACCTACAGTTTTCGAAGGATTTCCGAAGTTTTTTCACCAGATGTCACTAAAAATTGAATCACAATACGTTGCTTGTAATTTGAGTCACTAATTTTTCACAACGCCACTAAAAAAGTTACTTCCAAAAAATACACATAAAACACAAATCAAACGTACTATCGACTTCAACCTTGGACTGAAACTAAAAGAAAGATCTCCCATATCTAGAAAAACGTTGACGAACGATACAGTGTTACCAGTTTCCGAGTTATAACTAAATTCCCGGAACTTAATTGCCATTGCCAATGACTCCAATATAAATTATGTATAACAATATTAATTATTATTAATAGGTCTGTTCAAGCATGGGATCCGGAATAGGTTCAAACCGTCAGAAATATTCGGCCAGTAAAGTTATGAATTTGTTTTCAGTAAACATCGTGCAAGAAATAGTTTGACGAACTTTTTTGACAGTTTGGAACCAGCCTGGATTCCTTACTTGAACAGATAGTAATAATAATATCTCTACCCCTCATCCTAATCACAAGAATTAGCCCCGAAGTCGGAGACTTGTGCAGGAGAGAGGGCGGCGAGGGGGAAACCACTGGGGTATTTTACTGTACAAGCTGTAGGTAATTAAGGGTACTTGTTGAATTTTTTTGGTATTTGTGCGTATTTATAGGTATTTTTTCAGTATTTTTAGGTACTCTGTGTATTTTTGGGTACTATCAAGGTAATAATGGGTATTTACTCGGTATTTAATAGGTATTACGAAGGTAATTAATAGGCATTTTAGAAGAAAATTAGCATTTTCCCGCCAATTTTTAAATGGCGATCACATATGCGTTATGACGAAGACACAGTTTAAATATAACTGAACTATGGCAAATATAAAAATTAATAAAAATATATACAGAAATATTTTCTAGATATTAAATTGTCTGTAAAATTTTTCGGAGGCACTGTTAAACCACTATGTGGCCCTTTATTGTCTTCGTAAGCCTTTAGTTTAGAAAATAATATAGGTTGATTCGAATTAGATATATATTGCAAAAGTAATGACACTTCTCTCAAATTAATTTTTCGACTACTGGAACAACTAAGAATTAATGTTTAAAACTGAAAGTAGATTTATTTACGAATTCAGTTCGAAATAAATCGCCAATTCGCTTTAAACAGTGCAGTTATTATTGCAATAGATTGTACAGTACAATACCCTATATAAACAAGTATCATATGAATGTTTTATAAGGAAATTACGCAAAAAATACCCACTCATATACTAGCACATTCCTCTCTTCTGTTAACAAATTTTAATATGGTATAATTTGTTAAACTTTATCTTTAAATTAATATATTACATATTATAGGTACGATACGACGTGTTAACGATACGTTTGGTCAAACTTCACGGACATATTCTATTGATGAAAAATATGTGATAAAAAGTGAATGAAAGTCTATAATAAAAATTAAAATATTGCTAAATTAGGTTTTCATATCATATTCATATTCTATTTAATAAAAAAGAAGCCTTTTTATGTAAACAACAATCATCTAATTCTAGTGATAGATGACGAAAAACAAGCTAGGACTAAAATTGAATTCTCCCTCTATACCATCCATTTATATTTGTCCATAAAAGAATTTTGTAGTACTTTGTACTGGAGACACCGATGGTACCCAGTAGTCGTGTACCCGATGAGTATTTGGGATCTGGACAATAATTTTAGGGACACCCTGTTTAGACTGAATATTATGATTTCATAGGTGAGGATTGTTGTTTTTAGTTAGCTTGAAGTGGGCATAGGGTAGGTATTGGCATCTTTCTTGGGTGCGCCAATGGGTTTATGATACAGTTTATGTAATCCAAAATGTTATTTCCAGATTCAGATCGAGTTGAGAGATCCATCTATGTATCAATTCCACGATCAGTCGCAATATGATAATCCACAATATCCTACCAACTTGGACACGAGTTTAGATATGTTTACTTATACTGAATAAGGATTAGAAATTAATTTTCCCTTAAAAAGTAATATATTATTTACGTAGATCTATGGAATGATTTTTAAAGAAATATGAGACAGTTTTGGAAAATTAAAGGTATATTAAGTGAACTTGTGGGTCATTTAATGTATTTTTCGTTTCTTAGATATCTGGGTATTTAAGGGTATTTTTGGATACTATTCGGTATTTATGGGTATTTAACCATATATTTGGATACTTAAGGATATTATTGGGTAATAGTCGTAGGTATTCTTTGGGGATTTGGAGGGAATTCGTGATTTTTGGGTATTTTTGAGGTACATTGTATTTGCTTATTTGATGAGGTATTTTTTTGGGAAAATAAGGTATTTACGGGTAAAATTTTTTAAAAATGGTATTTTATACAAATTTCAAGCAGTGGTTTACCCCTCGGAGGGCATATTATTAAGATATTAGATATTATTGAGATTTATTATTAGATAAAACGTTTAACGCAATAAGTGGAATACTACATTATTAACGCACATATGTGATCATACGAACTTCACATGCGTACGGTAATAATGATAATGTCTATATCCTACTTATTGCATAAATAGCTATAATGGCGTTGGTAACACGTTTGCTGCAAAGTTGTTGCAGATTTCTTTCAGTGGTATAAATGAGGTATGTTTAGCAGATTATATAAGATTGCAATGTTATTCAAAAAAACTTGACGACAAAATTACTAAAAGATATTTCGCTTTCTTCACCACTTGGTCTCACACCTTTAAAAGTTTACTTGTCTGCACCTTTTAATCCGCAAAAGTGATACATTTGTGTAAAATAAGGTCACGGTAAACCGCGGTCCACCACTTGAATGCCTGGCAATTTGATTTTTTACCACTCTTACATAAAAATTTCCACAGTATCCGTGCCTTAATTATTTTTAAAATCCGGTTATGTTCAAGTTATACTTATCTCCAGAGGTCTCATTCATACTTATTTATAGTCAAATTAAATAATATATATTATAAGATAATTATTGTTTCATATCTAAACATGGCATATTTTACCATTAACTTTTATTAATGAATAGGTTCAACACAGTCAACAAGAACATGCATTTGATAACACTAAAATTAATTAATTATTATATTGATTTAGTTGTACTATCTAATTGAGTTATTATAAGACAAAGAAATAATGAGAGAAAATATTGGGACAGGGTATTGATTGTACAGGATGTCTCAAACTCGATAGTATTGACCTACTATGATGATACAAAACATTAAACAAAGTTTGGGACAAGTGGTGTTAAATGAGATGACAGAAGCGGCTAATGACGTCATCAATTATATATTTTTCAGAAACATACCTAAATTTTTTCTTGTGTTGTTTTTCTAATAAAGTTTTATTAGAAAAATTTTTCTGTATTACTTCCCGTTTAAAAATTATAAGCAATATCGTCCTCAAAGAGTCTCAAAATAAATACCAACTAAAAATCACATTAGCGATGGAAGGATCACAATTTGCTTGTCATTACTCAATACGAACGTCAAACATATAAATTTTGTGAGCTGAAGAAGAACCGTGAAGAAGAGCTGTAGAGTTATATCGAGAAAAGTATCCAGAGCGCCTCATTTCTGATTATATAAGCTTTACAAGATTGAAGGCGACCTTGCGACGAAATGAAGATGCATTTTCTGTTCGGAAGAATCAACTAATTGACTAAAGGATAAAAAACAATGTTAATACAGCTAGATTGTTACGGTATTTCGAACAAAATCCCCAAAATTCTATACGACATGCAGGCTATTGAATTTGTATAAAGCAAACCTTCAACGAAGTTTAAAGACCAATGGGTATCATGACTACAAAATTCACAATTTGGAGTATTTGCCGGAGCGTCACATTGAAAACAAACTTAATTTTTCAACTCAAACTGTAGTAAATGTAGAAACTGTTGATCAGAACCTTTTTCGGCACGTTCTTTGGACGGACGAAACTGGGTTTGTCAGTAATGATTTACCAAACAGGCGCAATGAACACTGCTGATCCATTGAAAATCACCACATTGTAAATCCAGTCCAGAATCAATGCCATTTTGGTATAAATATATGGTGCGGCATCATCGGTAGGCATTTACTTGGGGCTTATTTTTATGAACATATATTGAACAGCGTGAGTTACCTAAATTTCCTACAAGAACTTCCTGCACACTGTGCTATTGCAGGAGAAACCTATGATTTCAGTATGAGCACGGAGCTTCACCCCACAAGGCCAGGATTGTGCAGCAATATTTAGATGACAACTTTCTCAGAAAAATGGGTTGGTAATAATTGAACTATTTTGAAAGAAAAAATCACAAGCGCTTGTAATGAGTTATAATTATATTTATTGTATGGAAACATGTAATATTTTTTCAATTTACTTGAAAATCAACTACAGTTACTATCACCAATATATAACTTAAATTTACAAATATTTTTAAACGCTGTTTAAGATTGCTTTCACAAAAGGCAGAATTTTTATTGCTCATAAATTTGTAATATTCGAAAGGGAACAGCATATTTCTTTGCTTTCTAGGAAAAATTGCATTATGTCATTTAGTTTGTGGGCAGAAATGCATATAAAGCTCCGCTATTAATTTTGCAAATTTTGCCGTATTAGAGAGGTACCTACCTACTTTTACCACATGAATAAAAATTACTGAATATAGAATTAGGAGGAAGTCTCATTCAATTTTATTATTACGAGTTAAAACCGATCGTGTATTTTTGTAATTTGTGTTATAGAAGTGTATTTTAATTTTAAACTAAAGTATTAATTGTTTTTTAATTGACACCTTAACGCTATATTTTTGTATTTTGTGTTACAAAAGTGTATTTTATTTTTAAACTAAAGTATTATTTTTTTTTTTAACTAATAACTTAATGTCGCCTTATTTTACGCTGTAAAATGATCGATTTTGTGGCATTTTTAGGTACAGAAATCTCGAAAAATAAAACACGTAGAACAAAAGTAATATCAATAATAGAATTATTGATGTTTTGTTTAGCCACTTTTACTATTTAAATTCTCCTCAAACAAAATAACAAAAAAATTGTTTTTATATACTTATAAATAAAAGTAAACAATCTTATATGCAGAACTATGTAAGTTTATGTTTTGAGAGATTTCTGTACTCTATATTATTCAGTTCTTAAATGTCTAAAATTATTTGTATTTGAAGGAACACTATTTCAAAAATACGGCGTCCTTAACACCAACCAAAAGGGATTATTGTTAAATTTGAAAATATTTGACAAATAAATAACCCCGCAGGGTTCTTATGGAAATTGGGTTTTGGTCAAATTTGATGAAACTCTGGACTCTGTTAGTTCTCGACGAGTAGAACAAAAGTTCTCATGGCCACTGAGTCCAAAAGTCTCATGGTTTTGAGATATAGCTCTCTGAAGTTCGACTTTGGGTGCATTTTGCAGTATTACTAGTTTTACACTTACAATAGTATATACTTGTTTGTTCAAGCACGTATGCATGTACACGTGTATTCAAACACATATAAACTTCAAACACGGATAAACATACAACTACACACACACACACATACAGGGTGTTAGGTAAACATGCGGCAAAAATTCAAGGGGTTATTCCTTGGCCTATTCTAAGAATATTTTGTATGATGATGATTTGTGAAAAACCCCTTTGTTTCGAAGATACAGGGTGAACAATATTTGCGACAACCATATTCGATATTTGTTGAAATCATGAATGTAAATAAAAGTATGACGTACGCCAATGAGTTTATCAAGTATAAAAAATTAATGAGTTTCCTCGTGATTTTTTAACAGCAACATACAGAGATCCCTGGATTAGTCGAGGTGCGCCACACGCATGGTCTACTCGATCCCCAGACTTAAACCCTCTGGATTATTTCTTATGGGGCTATCTGAAGTCATTCGTTTACGCTACTCCAGTGGAGAATTTGGACGAATTGCGAAACCGGATAATTGCTGGGTGTAACTCAATTAGAAACAACCCTGGTGTGTTTGAAAGAGTTCGGCACTCAATGACGAGAAGATTGAATGCTTGTATCCAGGCTGGAGGAAGTCATTTCGAACATTTATTGCAGATTGAGCAACTTTACATGTACTTTTTTTGATAATAAAATGTTGTTATTGTAGCAAATTTTGTTCACCCTGTATCTTCGAAACAAAGGAGTTTTTCAGAAATCATCATAGGACAAAATATTCTTAGAATAGGCCAAGGAATAACCCCTTGAATTTTTGCCGCATGTTTACCTAACACCCTGTATATGTGTGTGTGTGTGTGTGTGTAGTTGTATGTTTATACGTGTTTGAAGTTTATATGTGTTTGAATACGCGTGTACATGCATACGTGCTTGAACAAACAAGTATATGCTATTGTAAGTGTGAAACTAGTAATACTGCAAAATGCACCCAACGTCGAACTTCAGAGAGCTATATCTCAAAACCATGAGACTTTGGACTCAGTGGCCATGAGAACTTTTGTTCTACTCGTCGAGAACTAACAGAGTCCAGAGTTTCATCAAATTTGACCAAAATCCAATTTCCATAAGGACCCTACGGGGTCCTTTCGAAAAATATTAATGAACTGTGATTCCTCGAGTGTTAAATTCGAAGGCAATATAATCCTCCTTAAATAAAACCAAGTAACAAGTTCGCTCAATATTCGACAATAATTGCTTAATCGTTATGTAACAGAATTCTTTATAAAGGAGTATAGCGCTATAAAAACCGCAAATAAACATAAAAATAAATCCATATAATACTGTTTACTCTGGATCATTATTGCTGTTAAGAAGTTATATACATAATACTTCTTCCTCTCACTTCATAGGAAGGACAAGTAAGTTTATGTTTTGAGAGATTTCTGTACCTAAAAATTTGTTGGTTATACCGCTTTCTGTCGTTATATATTCGTTTTTCTTCGGTATCTTTGAATATTCGCAGGTGGTATGAGATAACATTCCTGTTATTTGCCAAGCTCTATATTATTCAGTTCTTAAATGTCTAAAATTATTTGTATTTGAAGGAACACTATTTCAAAAATATGGCGCCCTTAACACCAACCAAAAGGGATTATTGTTAAATTTGAAAATATTTGACAAATAAATTTCGAAAGATATTAATGAACTGTGATTCCTCAAGTGTTAAATTCGAAGGCAATATACAGTATGCGCCAAAAGTATGGAATAAATTCAATACAAACGAAACAATTATTTTTTGGGAAAAATCCTCGAACAGGTCTATTTTTAATTTAAAAAATACATATTTTAGCGTAAAATGCGATTTTCAAATGTCATTTGTTTTCGAGTAATGATGTCATCGATTTTTTTGTAAATGGCAACACCATAATTTTTTTCCTTGATTCTGAAAGATCGTTTAATTCTCTATCAGACAGTATTAAAAAATTTTCCCTCTTACATAGGAAAGTTTTCGAATAAATGACGATTGAATGTTAGAAAACGTAAATTTTATCCATAAAAAAGTAACAATTCTGAGGTATGTAAAATAAAATACAATTGATTAAATTTTATACTTAAATTAAATGTTCGAATTGCCGTCCACCAATTTCTTGACAATGCGCGAGTCTGTGAAGAAATTCTTCTTGCACATTATGAATGATTTCTAGGTTAACTCTGCGTATTTCGTCCCGAATGCGATTTTGAAGTTCTTCTAAATTACGTGGTTTATTAATGTACACTTTTGACTTCAAGTATCCCCATAAAAAATAGTCAAGAGGTGTAAGATCTGGTGATCCTCCCAGGGAAACAGTTGTCCAAAAAATCTCGTACAGGGCGCGCATAGTGCGGAGGTGCACCGTCTTGCTGAAACCATATGGTATCGTTAGGAATGTCAGGGTCATTATCGTTAGGAAAAATTACTGCAAGGACTGGAACAAGCTCATTTTCTAGAAACTCTAAATATCTTTGTCCTGTAAGGGTTCCTTCAAAGAAGAAAGGCCCTACTATTCTCTCGTCATCTATTCCAGCCCACACATTTAATTTCTGAGGGTGTTGGGTATGTGCCTCTGCCATCCAAGGAGGATTTTCCCGACTCCAATATCTGCAAGTTTGACGGTTGACTGTACCATTCAGACAAAATGTGCCTCATCTGAAAAAAGTATTTGCCGGTGTAAATTTCTATTTCCTTGATATAAATCCATTAGAATTTCGCAAAAGTGTAAGCGGCGATCGGGATCATCTTCATTGAGTTCCTGCACAAGTTGAATTTTGTAGGGATGATATTTTTCCTTCCTCAAGATACGTAGCACTGTGCTCTGACTAGTGTCATTGTTTAATGCAACCAATCGTGAAGATTATCCACCATACTTATCAAAATGTTCTGTTTCTGATTTTCATTAATGCTTGGACGTCCAGGTTTTGGAATATTTACAACATTGCCAGTTTCTCTAAATTTAGACTCTACCTTACTGACTGTTGATTGGCTGATAGAGCGATCTGGATATTTTTCAATAAATAAATCGCAAACTTCCTGCTGAGTTCTAGTCATATTCCCGCATCCGATAAGAATTAAAATTTCAATTCTTTGAGTAACAGTTAAATGTGCCATAATACTTTAAATTGAATAATAATTTCTATGTCGCTTACAATACTTATTAGAAAGTCGGTGTGACAATGACACTTTGCAAAGATTTTCACCTACGTGATCCATAAAAGAACTATGGAATTCGAAAAACTAAACTTGATAACGTTTTTGCTTTATTTTAATTGATTTACGTTTTCTAACATTTAATCGTCATTTACTCGAAAACTTTCCTATGTAAGAGGGCAAAATTTTAGTACTGTCTGATAGAGAATTAAACGATCTTTCAGAATCAAGGCAAAAAATATGGTGTTGCCATTTAAAAAGAAATCAATGACGTCATTACTCGAAAACAAATGACATTTGAAAATCGCATTTTACGCTAAAATATGTATTTTTTAAATTAAAAATCGACCTGTTCGAGGATTTTTCCCAAAAAATAATTGTTTCATTTTTATTGAATTTATTCCATACTTTTGGAGCATACTGTATAAATCCTCCTTAAATAAAACCAAGTAACAAGTTCGCTCAATATTCAGCAATAATTGCTTAATCGTTATGTAACAAAATTCTTTATAAAGGTGTATAGCGCTATAAAAACCGCAAATAAACATAAAAATAAATCCATAAAATACTGTTTACTCTGGATAATTATTGCTGTTAAGAAGTTATATACAGAATACTTCTTCCTCTTACTTCATAGGAAGGACAATTAGATTCATGGGAAAAAATTTCTTTTCGAAATGAGACCACTCGGACTTGTTTAATTTTGCGAAACACAAACAAGTCATAATTAAATTCATGTAGCATATAAAAGAGAAGCTTATATAAATGAAATATTAAGCCGAATGTAACCGTTCCATTCTCATTTACATAAATTGTTGATGCGTTAGTGCCCGTGTTACTAATGGGTAGTATTTTTGCTTTCTTTAACATAATTTGTAGAAAGCACCCACAAAGAACACACAGTTAAATATGCTTATAATTGGCGAGCAAATTGGTTTGTTTCGTATAAAGCACTTTTTGTCACGATTTAAAAATATAACAAATGGTTATACAAGTTGGAACTATTGAATTCGAGATTGAATTAAAAGATGATAGGTGATAGTGGTTGGCTGGGGAAAAATTCGTCTAATTTACAGGATACGTAAAAAATGAAACAATCTATTCTAGCTAAAATCGAATTATAATGAAAAGGCCACATTTTGGTCACGAAACTGTATCATTTTTCTGATAAATAATGCTCTACAACACGGAATTAATTCCAGTTTTATATGGTGGCCTTGTTAACCGGACTTAATCCATTTTCTTCCATTAGTAATATTTATATACCTACTACAAGCCTATTATAACGTAATGATTTTCAGTCATAAAAATAATCTGTTATCAATTAGGTAAACTCGTTCAACCTCCCACATTGTTGCACGCATAGAGTAACTCTATTAATATTTAATAGAAGAGGAAGTTTGAATTGACAAGATAGAATTGTAAGGACGTTATGTTGAAATGAGACGCGTGTGGAATAACTGAATTTTTAGGTTCTACTACTTTGGTAAACGTAATACATTTATACAGTTTTATTTCTTAACATTTGTATTACATTTCTCAATAAAATTTATCATTCAAAAAATGTTCAATTCGAATCAGCTTCAGAATCGTAACTCTCACTGGAAAAAAATGTTTTCCAGGGGACTTTTCTGGTATTGCGAGTCAAGTTGCATATGATATGGTTACAAATGATTTCATATATAGCTTTATAGTTATTAAATAAAGGAATTTGTGTTGGGTCGGTTTGCTTTTCTAGGTTATGGGACAAGACTGGCGCGGATGCATTAAAAGTTTTCTATTATCTTCTAGTACCTACCTATTCCTTTCGTTCGATTTTCTTATAATAAATATACATTTTATCTAACTGTACCTACAGGAAGTGTATTTTATCGGCAGTGAGTGGTTGCAATGAGTGAAAAGGTATTTATGCCAGTTTGTAACGAAATAATGAAAAACGAATGCAAAATACTGCAGCTAACTGAATTAATTGTTACCTATCTATCAGGTATTGTTACTAATAAGAATGTTGAAACGCTGCAAAAAAACGGCTACATGGTAGTTGACATTGTGGACATATGTAAGCTTTATCTAAGGATCTAAGCCATCTCAGTCGATACTTATCATAGGCGCCGACTTTCCGTAGAATAAAAGGGTTTTAATACATTTTTTAAATATCTAGCTAAAATTCTGGAATTTGTTTATTGTTTTAGGCCTTCCTGGGCATGCGGTTAAAATATTTGTACGTAGTTATAGTTAACTCTGTATATGTGTGTTTAACCAAGTCTATGTTTTTTTTCTGCTACGATGATAATGATGATGAATATGTAGGTAATAACGTTGACAGCGGAGATGATAAAAATGGAGATGGAGACAATGTCGAAAATGGCGAAGGTAATGAAAATAATGATGATAACGAAGATGAAGATAATGACGATGATGATAACGTTGACAATGGAGATGATCGTGATGATGATGGAGATGATGCTAAAGAATAATGATGAGGATGACAATGAAAATTATCATGTTGACACTGATAATGGAGGTGGCGATGATATTGATGATAATGATACTGTTGATGATGATGATGATGATGATGATACTGTTGATGATGATGATGATGATGATTGTAAATGCGAAGCGCGGTTCGAGAGAGAAAAACAAGTCCGCATCAGCGAACTTGCCACCTTTTCAGTATTTGAAACTTTGCTATCTGCTGTGGTATTTTATAAATGGTGTTTATTCCCACATTTATCCTGAGTTTTGCTTTCAGTTTATTCTTACCTTGAAATATCGATATTTTCTTTAATCAGTATAGTACTTTAAGCTTTGATTTTTCTGAAAAGTATCCTAACAATACATTCTTACCTAGATCCTTGATATTCTTCGCGTTCTTCCAGTTTTGATTTTTTTATATTCTTTTGCGTAGGTCAATCGAGATTTTGACGATAATAACTTGGATATGGCTTCTAACCCCTTGGCCTGAATATCGGATGGTAATAATTCTTTATCTCGTTGACATTTTTGCCTTCAACAACCAACCAAAGAAGAAATAAATGTTGACACCACAATAACCGCACAATGACCGCACAACGACAACCCAAAGGGATGACTTTGTTTATTAATACAATACAAACTATGCAAAAGCTTCCCTAACTTAAAATCTCTTCAAATATAAAATTTCTAAATTTTTCTTCATATTAATCACTGTATTATTATTGTAATTATTTTATCACAAAGAAAGAGTAAATAATTCCTAATAAACATACGATATGCTTACTTATAACAACAAGTATAAAATTCCGCAGATTTCCATAACAGAATAGGAATAGTTTCTAGACAGGTATTCTAATAAATCCTTTCCTGCTGCTATTGTTACTGATATGTCAACTTCCCTCGATATTAATATTCATAAAGTAAGAGGTCTGGTATTTTACAAGAAAATTGCATGATCCATCTGTTACTATACGACATAAATAGATCGGTCCTAGATTATAATAGTGTTGCGCAAGGTGGTTTAAGGATCTGACAGTGAATCTGTGGGGAGGCATACCATATACGATTATGCAACACTCAATGTCTTTTACAATAACTGTGTGAGATGGAGGGAAGGAGCACATGCTGCTTGATGGATCAGGTGTGAACCAAATTGTGTAATGAATTAAATTAGTCTCGGCTAATTTTTTTTTGCAAGTCATCGGTAGACACAATGGGATTAATTAGAAAGTAATCAGGTTTTTTACTATTTCACGCCACACATTGTTTATGGAGAATATTGTTAATTATATCTACCTGGGCATGTGTATTCAGAATTTCATACATAATTTACTCTAATACCTATTTTATATGTAAAAGCCTGAAACAAATATACAGTGTGTCCGAAATATAAATGCCTTAATTTTACCGTGGTAAATTGTAAAAGCAAAACATATTTAACTTTACAATTTTTTTTTCTCTCACTAACGGTAACATAATTATGACAGTAAACAAGTCTTGAATATATGACAACGTTACTCATATACTATGTTAAGGTTGTTAGGTATTTGTACATAATAATTACAAATAGGTGATCAAAATGACTTGTATGGCTTGTAAGAAACGTTTACCGTAAAAACGTTTCGTAGCCAGAGTTTTTCCTAGATTCGCCATAAATTTAAATGTTACTATAAGTTGTTCCACTTTTGTTTATGTACACTCACTAGTATCAAAGACAATGTAGAGAACAATTAACCGCACTACTATGACTATTATTGCTTTTATGTTGTCAGCAGCAGCCTGACACATTGCAACGTTGTCGAACGTTACACTACGCTACAGTTTTAACGAGTTTCTCGGAAACTTCAACTGTTTGCTTCATTAATAGTGATACAAAAAATCAATTACGACCAGGACACACAGTAGTTTTCACTTAACCTTAATTATACTTTAGTTAGTAATTTCTTAACATAGTTTTGCACATCATTGCAGTTGTATTTTTATTTTTTAAATGTACTTGTAGACAAACTATTCGTTTGGACAATTTTTTGTTGCTTTCTGTCAGATATATAAATCCTTAAAATTCCGGACACCCTCTATAAGAGAACAGTACTTAAAATTCTATTCCTAACACAGTTAATGATGCCTTCAAGCAACGTATTTTTGAGGGAAGAAGAGTTCAAATATGCCAAACGTGTTTTATTTTGTTTGCATCCTATTTACGATACATTTATTTTAGGTGTTTAACTGCATGCTTATAACAGGTAGGTAAGTATTATACAGGGTGTTCAATAAAGATAAATAATATTTTAAGGCTGGCTTCCTTTAAAATAATGTGATTTAAATCAACTTGCAGCAAGTATTTTTTTTATTCTTTTACTATAAATTATTTATTTGTTGGTTAATTGTACCAAAATTTTGGAAAAGAAGATATTTTTGTGAGATAAACACAAATATCTCACTGATTTTTGAGTTAAATGTACAGGGAGTTTTAAGAGCCACTATATTATTCCATTAAGATTATTTTATGCATAGATTTTTTTAAAAAAATAATTGGTTACTTTGAAATAGCCTTCGAATCGTTTTGAGAAAAGTATGTATACCTACTAGTTTCATCCCGCCAAATTGCCCAATTTTAGAGAAAACTGCGTTTAACATGTTTGTTAAGCTTGGAAATCAATAGGTATATAAATTCTAACAAATTAATAATTCAAAAAGATTGTGATTTTCATATTTAAACAACTTTTTACTACTTTTTTTAGTATAAAACAAAGCTACTAGGTTTTTTGAAATTTCATATTTTCTGGAAACACATCAAAATCTGAATGTATTGATTTTATGATAACAAAAAAATAAGAAAAATGCGCTCTTGTTTATTTAGTAGATAACTGAAAATTATTTAATTTGTGGGTGCGAATTTTAATTTCTGTGATGCTTAGCAGCCTCACCATCAGTCACTTAGTTACAGCTATGGTCTTCAATAAGTTAATATTGAAAAATTTTTTCTCTGCTAACCCTTTTAATATAATTCAACATCCTTGCACCCAGAAGTGTTTAGGTATTAAAATTCCATTTCCTGTTGTACAATTTGTCGACACTAAAAATTTACATCCAACAGGTGTCAACAGTTGTCATGTATTTAGAGTGGAGGTCATATTTTCAAGAGTACAATGAAACATGTAGTAGAGTAATAGCTTCTGGAGGTCATCTTCGGTCTTTACCACAAATATGACGTGGTCATATAATAAAATTATTGTAAATTCACGGTCTCGTATTATGGGTTCCTCCAATTTTTGTGTTTATTTATTATCATTTCATCTGTGGTTTACTGTAGTATAAAGGTATTTTAAGCTAATATATATCAAATATCCTACAATTTCTATCAATGAAGTCATATGTATGCTCTTTGTGGTTTATTAACACGTCTCAATATACTTATGTAGGTATACATAAAATTTAGTACATTTATATTGTTCTACATGAGCTTTCCAATGAAGATGGACAAAACATTCTATGCCTACTAGACTAAATAAATCGTTATTATTCCTTACATTCCATTCCATTGTCTTACAATACATGTGTTACAGTAATATTTACTGTTTTACTACTATTTTTTATTTTTTTGAGGAGGTAACTTCATTGAAAAAAGGTAAATTATGAATTTTTGGTAGAAAAAATGTCCAAATATACACGTGTTCTACATAGATATATACATTCTTTTTGGTGGTATCTAAATCATATATGGCGGTCATTCGAAAATCAAAAGTTGGTTATGAAAACTTGGACATCTATTAGACGTAGAATGATTTTTCCACCTCCATTGTAAAGCTTATGTCGAAAGATATAAATGTACCAAATTTCATAACATTTATTTTAAAATTAATAAAGTCGATATTTCAAGAACTACATAAAACACACAATATATCTTTTCAAAATTGAAAGGCATAAAAATACGCAACTCTTTCGTAATTTAAGCCATCCTGTATATATTACCGTTTCCGAGACACCTGTAGTGATCGTCGAAAAAGTGACCACCCTGTAAGAGATAAATAAGCCGGCTTCAAAATTAAATAATTTTAAAATTACGGCCAGACTTTTACATTATTTCAAATAAAACAATTGGCAAAATAATGACAGTCTACTTAATGAGTTATTTCATTAATGTCTAGCTGAAGCTATAAAAAACGTCTGTAAACAACTTATTAATTACATGGTATTGATAAGATTAGATAAGGTAAAATTAGGTTAAGGTAGGTTAGGTTGTCAAATTAACCTTTTACTAATAAATTTGGAACATAAACGATTGAGATATTTTTTATAATTAATTGTTTGCCTTTGAGCAAATATAAAAATAGCAAAAGACAATAAAGCATATGCGCCATATAAAATAAGGTATTTGTATTTAGTTAATTAATTAACTATGTTCATGTGGAACAAAAAAAACATGTTGCTTTATTTTCAGTTTATTTAATCTTTAAGCGGGGAATATGTTATTACGGAGATCACATGCGATGTAACCTTTGACAAATCAAGTTTTGCATATGTTGTGGCATGATTTGTTCAAATATATTATTAAAAAGAATAAAATTTAAAAAAAGTGCAGACGGTAAATAAAAATAGCTAAGTTTTTAATAATACTTTAATACTGCTTGCTCATTCGCCTGACAGTATAAAAATTTGTTTCGATGTCAGCGCAAAACATTTTATTAGTGTTGGCAATCTTGCTTTTTGTTGGTCTTGAAAGAGCAGACAAGATAAAACCAAGACAAAACTTGACAGCTTGAATTGTAAAACAAGACAAGATTTAAAAAAAAGTCTTGTACAACAAAGCAAGAAATATTGCTACGGCAAGAAGTTTTACAAATATCAGAAGGAGTAATATATTTAAATGAATATTAGATGAAAAAATAAGTATTGCATTGAAAATCTTGTATAAGATACTTTTTCTTTGTTTAATCAATTCCTGTAGTGCTCAGTCAACCGTATATGAAAATGCCCAGAGAAGTTGCAACTGTAGTAGTGTAGTATTTAAAAAATATAAGGCTTATAGTTGCAGTTTTAGAAAGCATACAGTGAACTACATTGATACCATTAAGATCTTGCTTGGCGAGTGTTATGCAAAATGTGTAGGAGGAAATGTTGTAATACGTTTATAATAAGTTCAAATATTCTAATCTATATGATTCATCTCTCACGTGTTTCCAACATTTTATGGAATTTTATGGAACTGTGTACTATAAAGTACTAAAGTACCTAGTTCATTCTTTTTTTGTTTCAGGATCACTGAACCTTCTTGAACTGTATAGTAAGTAATAGGAATTAAATTTTCTCCTCAGTGATTTACTTTCTTTATTTAGCAACGGCAGTAATTAGACACGAATAAAAATTGTGAGAACAAGCGCATCGCCGAGAATTCTATAGGTTTTACAAAATAATTTTTGTAAAACATTATTTTGTTTGTTTAATATAATTTTAGATGTTGTTTTTTATTTTTATAGCTTCATATATTTTAATTTTTCTAAGTTGAATTGAATTACTTAAATATACCATTACATTCGAGGGGTGTTTCACGTATTAAAAATTTGTATACCACTGCCAGTTTTAGGCAGTGCTCTTTAAAAATTACCGTTATTATACCAATGCCCTAGATACTGCCTAAATGCCCGACGACACTACCGACAGTGTCGCTATACTGCCAATAAAAAAACTATTAACTGATTAAAACTATGTATGCATAACAGCTACTTACTTATTAATTTTAATGACTTGAGTTTGATGATTCTCACTTTGTTCCCACATACAGTGCTTTCGAAAAGTAACGAAAAAATTCATTATTTTTGAAATTGAGAAGTTTTCGAAAAAATCCCCTGGCACGTCGATTTTGTTTTTTAAAAAAGGCACTTTTTGACATACGACCCATATTTGTGACGTCATCGTTGTTCAAGATATGATGTCATCGACAATTTTTTTTAAATAGCAACCTCCAATTTTGACCATGCCATTTGAGAGAGCGTGTCATTCTACATACTGTCACGGAATTTGCCCCACTCACACCCAAACCGACGACTGTGGTATCGCGAAATGCTAAGATTGCCCCGATCGCCCCTACACGATTCTGTTAAACAAACAAAAAAGCCGTGGATCGAGACGGGACTAGAAAATTTGAGAAACGACGAGAAGCGTTCGAGTCGTTCGAGAGATGCTAGAAAATAGATCTAGAGATGCTAGAATATACCTGGAATATTCGTTGGGTCTATAAAAGAAAAATAAACGGCCGATTAAGTTAGTCTTGTATAAGTCTTGTATTACAGTGTTGAATTGAAGTGTTTAGTTAGAGAGATCAAAGCGATTTAGATAGCGATTAATTAAATAAGTGTTTAGTTGAGTTCTAATTAGTGTTCAGTAGTGTACTGAGTATAGTTAATAAAGAAGTAGTTAATTAACGGTTTGTTTTTCTGGCAGTAAGAAAAAAGACGGATTGAGAAATCCGTGACAATACATACATTATGAAAAATGATGGTGTTACATAACAAACATTTCAAGAAAATAATGTTTGAAGATTTTAATATTTAATTTTCACAATACTGTGCACCTCCTCATTATGCAACACCTGTCCGTGCTTATTTAGATGAGGTGTTCCCGAATCGTTGGATAGGGAGAAGGGGGCCGATTGAGTGACCAGCCAGATTGCCTGATTTGACACCTCTAGATTATTTCTTGTGGGGATACTTAAAAAGCAAAGTATACGTTACTAGACCGGTTAATTTAGAAGATTTAAAAGCAAGAATTCGTCACGAGATACATCGTATACCTCCTGAAGTTATTGTCTTGGCTACTGTTTAGGCAGTCAGCGGTGCACAATTTGAACATTTAAGTCAATTTTTTTACATAATCATTATCATTTTCAGTATCGTGAAAATTAAATTTTAAAATCTTCAAACATTATTTTCTTGAATTTTTTGTTATGTAACACGACAATTTTTCATGATGTATGCTCTTTCAAATGGCATGATGACAATTGGGGGTTGCTATTTAAAAAAAATTGTCGATGACGTCATATCTCGAACAACGATGACGTCACAAATATGAGTTGTTTTTTTTATTATTATTCTTTTATTACTGTTTTAGGAAGGTATTTTAAGCTAATATAAATCAAATATCCTACAATTCCTATCAATGAATATATGGGTAGATATTGTGGGTGTAATTCAACGCAGGTTGGGGCTTTTGTCCACTGAGTAGTTAGTTTCATACAATATTATTAATACCTAAAAATATGAGTTGTTTGTCAAAAAGTGCCTTTTTAAAAAACTAAATCGACGTTCCAGGGGATCTTTTCGAAAACTTCTCAATCTCAAAAATAATGAATTTATTCGTTAGTTTTCGAAAGCACTGTATAGATTTTTTTAATGGACTTGTCCATCTTCTGACTTGGGTGTTTTACACATTTTTCTACCATTTTAAAAGAAACATGGTGTGTCACAAGTGGCGCCCTCTACTAGTGACCTCAAAATTAGAAACATATTTGAATTTCTCGTCCGCAGAAACCCCTGATTTACAAATTTTATGTAAATATATGGATTTCTTAGGAAGTTATTTACAAATATCGAAAATAAAATTTTAACTTTAACACCCTGTAACTCCATTAGCAATCAGTTTTGAAAAAAATGTTATAGAAAGAGGTATCATTTATTTTCGGTCTAGAATTATCCCCTCAATTTTTTGCTCATCATTTTCGGACACCCTGTATATTACTGCCGTTATTTACTAGTTTAATGCCGCAAAACTGCGATCATTTCCGACAATTACGGTGTCACTGCTGTGACTGCCTAAAGCACTGCCGACAATACGGTCCACTGGCGTTCACTACCTATTGAATGCCTTCAACTACCTAATTAATGCAAACATTGCTCACGGCGTTGCCTTAACTGTCGTATTCACTGCTGCTATTTTGTACACCACTGCCGATCGCGAAACACCCCTCGACTACATTGATAATAATTGGTAGTGGTCATTTGTGTAAAATAGTGGCAAAAAATAATAAATGAATAAAAATTTGTTTTAAACACAAGCAGGTGTTTTTCCTTTACGATGTTTTGTAATTTATCGATACTCTCGAAAATTCTAATTATTGTCACAGAATTTGCCCCGCTCGCACCCAATTCGACGACTGTGGTATCGCGAAATGCTAGATTGCCCCGATCGCCGCTACGCGATTCTGGTAAACAAACAAATAATGCGGGGCATCGAGGCGCGACTGGAAATATTGGGAATCGATGAGAAGCGTTCGAGTCGTTCGAGAAAATGGATCTAGAGATGCTAGAAAATACCTAGAATATTCGTTTGGTCTCTAAAAGAAGAATAAACGGCCGAGTCAGTCAGTATTGAGTTACAGTCTTGAATTAGAGAGTTGTTATTTGGAAATTTCGAAAAGATCAGAGCGATTTAGTTAGTGATTAGTGAAATAATGTTTAATTGAGTTGTAATTAGCATTCAGTAGTGTACAGAGTAGTTAATAAAGATAAGTGATTAATTAACGGATTGTTTTTCTGGTAAAAGAAAAAGTAACGTTAGGAAACCCGTGACATTATTTTCATCCTTTTCTTATTTGTTTTTCAATGCTTCCTATTCAATTTTATTTTTATTTAATATGCTATACGTATATACTTTCTATAAAATTTGAATTAATGAACCAACAAGTAAGCTTACTAGGATTATAAATATTTATTACCTTCTAAAAATGTCCTATATTTAAAAGTAGGTACGGTATTCACTGTGTGAATTTATGTAAGAGTGTTGTGGAGGTGTACTGATATAATATATTGCCAATAATATTATTAACAGTTATAGAAAGTGCCTCTTATAATTTTGGTTAAAGAAAATTTCTATGTATTACTAAATGTGTCACAAGTGGGTTGCCAATTGATTCTAAAATATTTCAAAACTGCACTCTAACAATTTTAAATTGTCACTTCTGACTTGTAAATATACTTTTCTCGTACAAGTTTTAAATTAAAAATTCCAGATTTTTGTTACTGTTTTAAAAAGGTATTTTAAGCTAATATAAATCAAATCTCCTACAATTCCTATCAATGAAGTCATATGTAGGAGATTTGATTTATATTAGCTTAAAATACCTTTCTAAAGCAGTCAAAAAATGTTACAAAAGCTAATAATAAGGAATATATGGGTAGATATTGTGGGTGTAATTCAACGCAGATGGGGGCTTTTGTCCACTGAGTACTTAGTTTCAGACAATATTATTAATACCTAAAAATATATAAAAATTCCAGAAGTTTGCAACATTACTCAGTATTTATCTCGCGTATATCATGATTAATTAATTTTACACAAAATCATTATAATAAAAAAACATATGTTAAAATCGAGGGGTCAACCACTACCTCAAAAAATGTACACCGATTTCCATTTTTGGCAATCATATTTTATTATAATTAGTGATTCCTTTGATTACCAGTAATTCTCAATGATTCCCAAGTATTACCATATGATCTCTAGCTGATTCTCAAATGTTCTCATGATTACTAGCTGATTTCTAAGACTTTAGGTGATTGATATATGATTTCCAGTCAATTATGGAATGATTTCCAGTTTTTAAAAGTTGATAAAATTAATAGTAATTCATATTTCACACCACATTTAAATGAAATTTCTAGTTTCAATAAAGCCTCTTTTATATGTGTATGTGGTGCTTTTCCTGTACTTTATTTGTATTTTGCAATTTTATTTTTTGTTTTTTTTTTTAATGTACAAATATAGGGCTGCCATTAAAAAATAAGTGAAGGAACAGATACAAATATGGGCTACCATTTCATTTTTGAATTGTGAACTTCTCATTTCAAATATTTTCTGTAACAGCGAATAACTAAAGCAATGCACTTCTATTAGTTTGATTAATTATGGGCTAGTATATAGTTTAGACCTTAGAGAAAGCACATGAAGAACAAACCAAAAAAAGAGGGTAAAATTACGCAAAAGAAGTTTATTTGAAATTTTACAAACCTTTCAACACTGGAAAAAACTGATTTTAGTCTTAAACCTGAAAAATCTCAACCAGAAAATAACAGAAAACATAATTTACGAAAATTAGGAACAATAATCGCACACATAGTGCCATTTTCAGCATCAGCACAGTTTATATGCGCCCATAGTATGCACATAAGGCACTGAAGTTTCCCTCTTCTTTCATAAAAAAATGCAGATTGCATCATCACTATTAACATGATTTCATGGAGGAACTACTTTTCGATGATATTTCATATTGGCTTGACTATATATTCTTAATTTTTTGATCGATTTTTTGATGGTGCACTTTTTCTGATTTTTTTCATCTTAGATTCGCTCAAAATGTTTTTTGTAGCACCATCAACTTTTGATTTCAGTGCAATGCCTTCATTTAGGTTGTCTTTGTATGGGTAGGAGGTTATAACTATCGAAGTGCACCCCGGTATTTCTCGATTATTGGTTTCCTTTTATGTAATAGGCACTGAAATTTGAAAAGGCGAAACCATCGTGCTTTTGAGCGAAAAAATACTCTGAACCGAAATAAACAACTTCCTTATATTTGTATATATCTGGATCCCTGTTGCTAGACTTCTAAGGAAATGTTTCAGAAGATGGCAAAGTTACAACTTGACAGTTAGTGCATTCATAAACCTACCCTTGAACTTAGCTGTGCTATAATCAAAACCACAGCTAAGTATGTATTCTCAAAATGTAAACATACAGTCACTAAGAGTCTAGGCACTACTTATTCCGACAACGCGTGTACTACTATGCTGCACGCCCACTGAGGAGAAGCAGCGCAAAGCGAAGGGACGCGTCATGTTAATCCTGGGTCCATACATTGACACCAAGCAACCAAAGAAAAAATACCATATGGCTTTTATACATCCACATCGATCAGAGTCAAAAGCTACGTAGTATTTTCTCTTCCGTCGCTTTGTCCTAATGAGTGAACCAGGTTCAAAATGACGCTTCTCTTCGCTTCGTGCCGTTCTCCAAATACCGTCTACCTAAACCTGCTGTAAACAACAGGTGATTTCCAGTTGATTCCCTATCAATTACCAGTGATTACGGCTAATTCCCAGTGACTGTCAACTGATTCCCAGTAATTACTAGTTATTTCTCATTTTCATGTGATTTCTCAAACGATTCTCAACGATTACAATTAAAAATGTACATCGATTTCCACTAGTGGTTGACCCCTCGGTTAAAATAGAATAATTTCAAATCAGTACAAATATTTAGATAATATTTTACATTTAACATTGTTTTAACGCTAAGGTAATCTGTTAAATGGGTCTGAAAAGTTTCTCTCTCTACAGTAATTTGATTGTCCTTGCCCCAACCACATACTGAACACATTCTTGGCCATCTAGATACAACTTTCCAAGTAATGTAATTGAAACTTACAAATTGCCGATCATATTTAATTACCTACTTATTTAAAATTGGTACCCTATCCGTTTTTCTTTTTAGCTGAATACTGAAATATTTCTATAATTTCAATATTTTTATGTTCTATAATAGTTCAGAGAAGAGATTTATCATTTATAATGTTTAATGTATCCGGTAGTAATCTAAAATGATGAGAAAAATTAAATGGTCTATACCTATAAGGTCGCCGTATTTCTCGCCGTAAAATGATCAAATTATTGATGAATGTTTCACATACTTATAATTTTATGCAAAACTATGTAAGTTTATGTTATAACAATATTTACATCTACTGTTGAATTTTAAAAAATACGTATTTTGGCAGATTTCTGTACGTAAAAATTTGTTGGTTAAACCCGGTTAAATCGCTTACAGCCGTTATATTTTCGTTTTACTTCGGTATTTTTTAGTCATCGCAGATGGAATGAGATACCATTCCTGTTATTTGCTGATCTCTATATTATTCAGTTATTAAATGTCTAAAATAACTTGTATTTGTAAAAAACACTATTTCAAGCATACGGTGCCCTTAATAGAACTCAAAAAAATATGTTTTAACATGTGCTGCAGCCCAAGGATTTTAGAAAGTAAAACAGGACCGTTTTTTCATGAATGTAAAATTTAGATACAAACCACGCCACGGCTATTGGCCATGAATAAAAACGTCTCATTTTATTAACTTCGTTATACAATGATAACGAGGAAACATTTTTTACAAACTATTAAATTTCACTTTTTCCGTAGGTACTTTAGATGCCAACCATACAACTGAAGTAGCCGCAACTGTTATAAGTTACTAAAGATGTTTAACAGTAACAGCGTAGAGAATGTTAATACGTAAATTGACACAGATTGGCAAAAAGATTGAATATTTATAGCCTTATACAAGGCGCTCCAAGAATATATGGCAATGTACTGACAAAAACATATTTTTTAAATAACTCCAAAGTAGACTGTTAGATCCTAATTAAATTTTGCACGGATTTTTAGAATATTGGTTTTGAAAATTTCATGGAGATACATTTTTCCTCATATGCAGAGTTGGATGGTGCAAGCAATGATTTTTTTATCTAAAAAGAAAATACATCAGAATTATCTACACAGTAAAAATGCTTTTTCCCATTAGCTTCGTTGTTTAGATGGCTGGAATACTAATAAAATCCCATAGCCATTGTCTTTAGCTGAAAATTGTTTTTCCTGTCAAAAAATTAGTATTTTATTATTATTGCTATGCGTATCAAGTTAGAACAAAAAAATTGTTTGGTAGATAATGGAAAATGAAATTATTTTTTAACACTTAAATAAGTATGGAATAAATAACAATTAAATAAGTATGGAATAAATTCAATAAAAACGAAACAATTATTTTTTGGGAAAAATCCTCGAACAGGTCGATTTTTACATTAAAAAATACCTATTTTAGCGAATTAGCGATTTTCAAATGTCATTTGTTTTCGAGTAATGACGTCATCGATTTTTTTTTAAATGGCAACACCATATTTTTTTCCTTGATTCTGAAAGATCGTTTAATTCTCTATCAGACAGTACTAAAATTTTGCCCTCCTACATAGGAAAGTTTTCGAGTAAATGACGATTGAATGTTAGAAAACGTAAATTTTATCCATAAAAAAGTAACAATTCTGAGGTATGTAAAATAAAATACAATTGATTAAATTTTATACTTAAATTAAATGTTCGAATTGCCATCCACCAACTTCTTGACAATGCGCAAGTCTGTGAAGAAATTCTTCTTGCACATTATGAATGATTTCTGGGGTAACTCTGCGTATTTCGTCCCGAATGCGATTTTGAAGTTCTTCTAAATTACGTGGTTTATTAATGTACACTTTTGACTTCAAGTATCCCCATAAAAAATAGTCAAGAGGTGTAAGATATGGCGATCTTGCAGGCCATTCTATCGGTCCGTGTCTGCCGATCCACCTCCCAGGAAAACAGTTGTCCAAAATATCTCGTACAGGGCGCACATAGTGCGGAGGTGCACCGTCTTGCTGAAACCATATGGTATCGTCAGGAATGTCAGGGTCATTATCGTTAGGAAAAATTACTGCAAGGGCTGGAACAAGGTCATTTTCTAGAAACTCTAAATATCTTTGTCCTGTAAGGGTTCCTTCAAAGAAGAAAGGCCCTACTATTCTGTCATCAACTATTCCAGCCCACACATTTAATTTCTGAGGGTGTTGGGTATGTGCCTCTGCCATCCAATGAGGATTTTCCCGACTCCAATATCTGCAAGTTTGACGGTTTACTGTACCATTCAGACAAAATGTGGCCTCATCTGAAAAAAGTATTTGCCGGTGTAAATTTCTATTTCCTTGACATAAATCCATTAGAATTTCGCAAAAGTGTAAGCGGCGATCGGAATCATCTTCATTGAGTTGCTGCACAAGTTGAATTTTGTAGGGATGATATTTTTCCTTCCTCAAGATACGTAGCACTGTGCTCTGACTAGTGTCATTGTTTAATGCAACTAATCGTGAAGAATTATGAGGATTATCCACCATACTTATCAAAATGTTCTGTTTCTGATTTTCATTAATGCTTGGACGTCCAGGTTTTGGAATATTTACAACATTGCCAGTTTCTCTAAATTTGGACTCTACCTTACTGACTGTTGATTGGCTGATAGGGCGATCTTGATATTTTTTATTAAATAAATCGCAAACTTCCTGCTGAGTTCTAGTCATATTCCCGCATCCGATAAGAATTAAAATTTCAATTCTTTGAGTAACAGTTAGATGTGCCATAATACTTTAAATTGAATAATAATTTCTATGTCGCTTACAATACTTATTAGAAAGTCGCTGTGACACACGAATGACACTTTGCAAAGATTTTCACCTACGTGATCCATAAAAGAACTATGGAATTCGAAAAACTAAACTTGATAACGTTTTTGCTTTATTTTAATTGATTGACGTTTTCCAACATTCAATCGTCATTTACTCGAAAACTTTCCTATGTAAGAAGGCAAAATTTTAGTCCTGTCTGATAGAGAATTAAACGATCTTTCAGAATCAAGGGAAAAAATATGGTGTTGCCATTTAAAAAAAAATCGATGACGTTATTACTCGAAAACAAATGACATTTGAAAATCGCATTTTCGCTAAAATATGTATTTTTTAAATTAAAAATCGACCTGTTCGAGGATTTTTCCCAAAAAATAATTGTTTCGTTTTTATTGAATTTATTCCATACTTTTGGCGCATACTGTATATATTAAAAAATAAAAATGTAGTCAGTAAAGAAATATCAATTTTCATATATTTTCATTTATAAAATACTAATTCATCATCGTCAGTAGTTGTCAGTCAATTTCTCAACATAGACTCCACGCACCTAACCTTTTTTTACGATTTTGAACCACACCTACACACGACCATCAGATTTCAAACATTATGTAAATGATACCAACTTTTATACAACTTGTTTCGAAAATTGTTGAGGAAATTAAAACAGTAAATTTTTTAGTTGATTTTAGAGGGGGTGCTTCATATAAAAAAATATAATTTTAGCATCCCTTAAGAAGTTACAACTCTATAAAATAAGTGGTAAAATCAAGTTTCCATGTTTGTTTTTTTAATTTATAGCAGTGTTAAAGCATCAGCTAAACTTGTCATAAGAATGATAAAAAGCATTTAAATAAACAGGTAAAAAAAGCTGACACCTAAAATTACAAGAACCTACTACAACAATTATGATTACAAAAATCATAGGGTTGAGATGGTGACTTTATTATTATTTTTTTTTATTGCAAAACTTCAAAGTTTGTATGTATGTAAAAATTCTGATAATAAACATATAAGGGGTGTATTATTTCATCCCTATACAACCCATAAGGTGACAACGAGTGGAATAGATCAGGAAAGTGACATCTTAACATACCCAACTAACATTTAAGCATAATAGACTACTGCACAAGAAAAACGAATCTAAATTGATCGAGATTTACCGCATTTCGCCATAAAAATAGTCTTCAATGTTACAAAATTTTATAATACCAAAATTTTAGTCAGAAATTTGTTAACTAAGAGTGATATAATGACTTCCAAGTAAAACGAAATATATGTCAATTTATACAGTTCGAAATTACATATTGTTTACCTTTTCTATGTTTTCAAATGCTAACATTCCAATAACGTGTAAGAAGAACTTATAATTTAATTAATTTCGCCTTGAAATCTGTCTTCAATATCCAGGGATTTTTTAAATTATTATAATAGGTAAATATATATGTATATTTTTTACAAAATTGTAAAACTTATTTTGTCTTCAACTATAGTGGTTAAGAATAAGGTAATAACTAGTTATTTTTGCCTTATTAAATCCTTCAATTTAATAAGTTCTATTTTTATTACAATATTAAATATATTCAACTTTGTTGATAGCTTCTAAGAAATATTTGATCATTTCAATTAACCTAATAGAAATATTGTTCTATATTATGGTACAAATTTACTTATTAATAATACTTCGACGTAAATGTTCCTTAAAAGGATCTTTTAGGGAGCAAGCTTCTTATTATATGCATTCAGATAGATATTTTCATGCAATAGGGTGTTGAAGTTGTTTTGCGTTTTGATGATCTGCAACAAAAACCTACTTCTGTCGTACGAGTAAATCAAAAGATAAAGCCCAACAGGCGACTTGCCACACAATATTTCAGTTGTAAAAAATAATTATTGGGTTCATATTTCGCCTACCAATATCGAAGCCAACACTGCAAATTATATAAATCAAGCTAATGATAATATATCGATAAACACATCATAAGTATTCCATATGATAACACTGGTATCGTCTCAAATGAATTCAGTAGTGCATGTGAATTGAATTCCGTTCGAAAATATTTATTTTGTTTTTGTTATTACATACACATAATATTATTGGCTTTAATTTGAATTTTCAATCACACATAAATCCAAGAGTAGAATTTTATATGTAGCTACCTAGTAATAATTTAGTTGGTAATAAATTACCATAAAATGTCTTTATTTGGAGGAAATTTCAACCACAAAGTTAATATTTTGCTGTGACGTCAACATTGGCATAGGCAATCTGCCCTATAGGTCAGACAAATTGACTTCAAAGTTGATTTTATTTGAGCGGCCATGTTGTAACAAACGCTAGATGTTTTGTTTATTATTTTGAATTGATTACTCATTAAAATTACGTTAATACCGATAATATTATTTAATACATTTATGACGAAAAATTATTAAACACATTTTATCACGAAATACATCCAGTTTTTATTTTAGGTTATTTTTCAGGATAATAATATTATTAAGAAGCAATAGTAAAAATGTATATTTATAAGGCGCGTTGTTTTATGAAAGTTTGGTCATCACATTATACGAAAACATTTCCTGGGTTGTACAATTTGTTGAATAGAAACCAAAAATACAGACTTTATATTATATTAAAATCTAAATATCTATAAATACTCCATATACTAACTCCTACTCTACTTGTAGCGTTGTAGCCTGACTTATATTCTTTCTTTCTCTTCCTATCCCTGTTCGCTATTAGAATATATATAAGCAAACATATAATGTTGTCTCTCTCTAGTAAAAGTAGGTTATATAAAGGGCATAATTAGGGTATATTTTGGTAATAATGTGTTGAAATTTTAACATAAAATTGGTCCGTATTTCTTTTAGGTCCAATTATCTTATTGGAATAAAATTCTTGCAGACCAATTCTTAACTTCCATATTACTTTAGTTTTTTTCCCCACATATGGAAAAACGCCAACCAATATAGGTAAACTTTCCTTATGCGGAATTGGTCATGAAAAGTTTATGACCAATTCAGAGGTCAACTTAACGTAATTTTAACTTTAAATGTTTGTTGGGTAAATGCATCCATGCAAAAACTGGAGTATTTAATTTGAGCTATTCCGTCGAAACTTAATTCCAAAACCCATTTTTAAAGGATTGTGACTTTATAAGGGAAGCTAGAATATATTTTTCATATATAAAGCATCCCCTCTAAAATCGGCTCAAGAATCCACTGTTTTATTTTCCTCAACTATTTTAGAAACACCCTGTATATGCTTTTCTTTAGTTTATTTCTTCCTTAATTTTGTGAGACTAGTTATTTTAAATATAGCTTAGCTATTAATTAGGTACATATTTAAAAAAATCTTATTTCTTTTAAATGTTATATGCATACCTACATCATATATGTATGTATATCAAATATATAGAACATTTTTGCAATCAATCAAATAGAACTACACCAGTATTAATTTCGGTACCCACGCTATATATTGTATCATAAGTGAAATCTAAATTTTAATAAGAGAAAAAATTGCGTGAGAAATGGAAGAGAAAGTTCTAAAATAAAATTCGGAAATAGTATATCATACATTAGAAATTGCTCAAGCAATTACTCGAGAATTACTACAGTAAACAAATGATTAATTATATAAACAATAGGAAATATGAAGACATAGATAATGAAAATAATGAGTTATTGTTTGATAAAAAATTGTGAATAAATGTTAAATTTTTATCATATATTTAGCCTAGTGTAATGTGTGTCATGACGACATTTTTTCCAGGAACAAACCCAAATTTTTTTCCTGTTAGAAACTCTTTTTTTTATAAATTTTTATTAGAGAAATTTTCTGTATTATTTCCCGTTTAAGAGTTATCTATCAGGATTATGTTGTATTATTTTAATAGAAGTAAAGTGAAATGAAACCGGAGATTCCTCTTTTGGAAATATCGTTATCGCCGAACGCGATAGACGTCGGAGGCAATGGTACCTGCGGCGGTGCGTGATACTTTGTGTTTTGTGGTCGTTTAGATCCAGCATGGAGTAAGTAGTAAGCTAATGACCACTAGATGTATTATTAGCCTTCATTCACTATCTAACACCGTATCAAGTCATTTTTTAAAATTGCATATAGTTTTACACAATTTTTGGATAAAACTTGCTTGCCAAGTTTACTTAACACTACTATACGTATATTCGTATATTTTATAGTCTTAAAATTTACTGGATTTTATACATACAGGATTTTTCAACGAAAAGCAGCCACCCTTAGTATCTTTTGGTTGAAATTTGCCAAGACATGTCGATAAAAATAACAAAGGGGACATCTTTTTAAATAAAATCCGAATTTCTACCATCAACCCCTTAGCCGTCACAGTCACTCCCTTTAAATTGCATCATACCATATGTGGTACATCGTTGCAAAGGTTATTTCATAGGGAATGCATTATATTATTCATTTTGTAAATTCGCGTGACACTGAAAAATAAAAAATTAAAAAACCTGTTTCTGTTTATTTTGGTTAAACTACTGATAACAATACCGATACTTTTTTCCACCTTCTGTTTTTAGTCAGTCAACTTCCAGTTCATTTTCAATTAAAAGTGTCAATATGGTTGTAGTATATTTGTAAATAATGTAAATATTTTCAATGTGGTGCCTAGCCAAAAAAGGAAATAGTTTTTTTTGTATATATTGTTTCTTATAAATACTCATTTCGTTATATTCGAATAGTTAGTTCATGTACAGATGTATGAAGATAATTTGGCGCATTAAATACATGATGGTGGTAATAAAGTGTTAACTAAAATCAATAATCTTTTAATAACCAAACCCAAAAACATTAGTACAATGGTGTACACGACTGCCGAAGGAATCGAGATTGTGCGTTTCTATTTCAAAAATAATTACTGCACGCGAGCTGCGGCGAAATGCATCTCGATAAATTAATTGGTCATCAATATGCTTCAAAGTCGATGCAATAATTCATGGAAACTGGATCAGTGGCAAGCAAAAAACATCAACCAGAAAGACGAATTATTAATGAATCTGTTGAAGTTGCTATTTTAGGACATGTTGCAATGGATAACAATCAGTCTTTAACTATGGAGAATTTAAAAAAACCACAAATTTGACCCATACAAGACGAAATTTGTTCATGAACAACAGTTTTGCGAATAACGTGAACTTGTTGTACAATATTTGTTTAGAGAAACCTATACCCAATATGCACAAATATGCACAGAGACTTAATGTTTGGGTAGGTATTCTAAGAGACCATATCGTTGGCCCGATCTTTATTGACGGTAATTTGATTGGCGCTACTTATCTTGAACATCTTGATACCGCTGTTGATCCGCGCATAACAGAACAACTGGAAAATGACGAAAATTTGCTTGAAAATTTTCCAGCAAGATGGTGCATCTTCTCACTATGCGGTTCCCGTTCGGGATTTTTTGAACGATCGGTTTCCTGGACGATGGATTGGAAGATGGCGAGTTTTGATGAAACCATTTTTCAACCAACCACAAAGATTTTATCAAAGCAGACCGATTTTTTAAAATTTTGCACATCTCCATAATTTACCGTTCTGAACAACTTTTTCAAGTAACATTTTGCTGTATTTTCAGTAGAAAAGGCACTTTAACTGAAACCAAAATAGTTTTTACTCGGTGCATTAAATATTTCAAATAAGATTATTTCGAAAACTGTTACTCCTAACGACTTCAATAAGGTATACCTTTTTCAGATATAACAGGTAGGAGAATCGATTGTTTCAATAGTCAGATGGATACACTAAGCAGCAAAAAAGTTCTGTCATTTGAAAGAAACATGAAGTGCCATAAGTGGCACCCTCTACTAGTGACGTCAAAATTAGAAACATATTTGAATTTATCGCCCGCAAAAACCTCAGAGTTACAAATTTTATGTAAATATTTGGATTTCTTAAGAAGTTATTTACAAATATCCAAAATAAAATTTTAACTTTAACACCCTGTATCTCCGTTAATATTTAGTTTTCGAAAAATTGTTATAGGACTTCATGATCCTAATTTATTGTGAGGAATCATCTCCTGAAGTGTTGACGCATAATTGCCGGACACCCTGTATAAAGAAATTAGTTCTAAAAAATAATTTGTCATTTAAAGCGTTCTAGTCCATTTTGATTACCTATTCAAAAAAAAAATTGATTTTTAAAACCCACTAGAACAAATTTCTAGACAGAACATTGCAACACTACAAATCGATTAATATGTATTATTATTTATATTAAGTATTTATCAGATAATATCTTCAGGATACTTGTCACTTATTTACCACGCCATTTCATTTAGAAACATTTTATGGGTTACACATCATTAATTTATTGAAAAATGATCACAAATTATTGCTACACTTGGACCCAAGGCCTTTTCATCTAAAACCGTATCTATAAAGTCAAATTAAAAGAGTTACTCAAACAAACCGTGATTTATCTTTGGGCTGTAAATTATTATTTACTAATAATACGCTGTAGCTACAAAATATGTATTGCATTTCGAAATCCATGCAAGAAGGCGCGGTGATTTAACAATACGTACGCAGACAGTCTTGACAAGTAGTTCACCAGACTACAGACGGTGTGATACTTGAGCCTACTTACTAACCTTGGCTATAGGAAACAAAAATTCTCTAAACGTCTCATGAGGTATAAGTGTATCTTGTTAAAATGGGATAAGGTACATTAAATTTAATCCTTGAATCTAGCTTTCATCCGGGTCCTTGCTACTTTTTTAGTGATGTAAAAGAACTTCTATTACATATATGTCTGCTATTCTTTGTTCTTGATCAAGAAAAAAAAACAGGTAATCCGCAAAGGATGTAGTTGAGTTTCATATTTTCTATTTATAACTTTTGTACTTGCAACCGCCTTTTTCTTGTTTATACTAAATTGTTTTAGATTTTAATTTATAAAAAATTGTAGCAATAAATACAAGGTGTTTTATAATAAGGACCTATAAATTTTAGAGGTAATAACAAACAAAATTAGGGTTATCAAGAAAAATTTTACCCGGTTTTAATCACTTCCTATGTAGAATCGGGATTCTTTCGGAACCAGCTCTGGTTTTTAAGATAAAAAAATTACCGAGGCCATATGCTTTTTTTTTGCATCTTACAAATTGTAGTTGTTGTATGTCTTTCTTCACCTCTGTTTTCCATCTTGCTTTCAATTCTCCTCTTGCCCCAAATTGTTCGTGCCAGTACCATTTTTGTTACACTTATCTCTAACATCCTCTCAATATGTCCTAGCCACCTTAACCTTTGTGTTTTTACCACATTTACTATGCTCGCTTCTTTGTATATTTTTTTTATTTCATTCGTTCTTCTGACCCACCCTTTTCCTGTTTTTTCTTCTTCAAAAAAATTCGTCAATGTATTCCTGTCCCACATTTTCAGTCTTATCTGCTTTGTTGTTCCACTGGCGTATGTTACTACAGGCCTTACTACTGTTTTGTATAGTCTTATCTTGCTGGCTGGCTCTAATTTCCTCTCCTACTTCCGGTTGTCTGGCAAATATAGTTACTAAATATGTGAACTGATCTGTTTTTCCAAACCTGTATATTTCCCCCGATTTGTGTCTATTTTCAAAAATTTTGCCTTTTTTAAATACTTCTTCCGTCCATTCTATGTACTTAGTTTTTCCTCATTAATATATAGTTCATATATTCTCTTTATTACTTCCTTTAGTTCTGTTCTATTTCTTGCTAGCACTACAATATCATCATATAATGTCTGATCTATTTACTCCTGCATCTCTTATGACTTTTTTTAGTACTAAGCTGTACTAAGTAACATTGATGATAATGAATCTCCTTATCTCAACCGGTATTTTTACTTCAAACACTTCCATGGTTCTATTATTTACTTTTACTCTATTCTCACTCGTTTTTAATGCTAGGCATATCCTTTTCCTTGTCTTCTTGTAAACTTTCAATTCTTCTAAAACCTTATACTTTTTCTTTTATAGTTTTTTCCTTTTTATTTTATCATAGGCTTGTTTAGAGTCTACAAATAGTACTAAGGTTGGTTTAACATATTCAAAGCTTTCAGCTTGAGTTTCTTGATTGAAAACTTGATCTACTGTACTTCTTTCTTGTCTAACGTCACACTGATATTCCCCAATTTTATTCTCCACTTCTGTTATCGTCTTTTATATGCGTGACTAATATTTTATACGGTATTATAACCAAAATTAGAGGAAAGACATCATAATTATTGAGAAACTTTAAAATAAAATCTTAACCTTCAACACCCAGTCGAAAAAGGCTCGTCTGGTTCACGGAAGGGTCCAAGACGGACTAGGGTTCAGCAGTGGGGAGGCATGGAGTGAGACCAAGACCAACAGACCAAGAATTTATTTCACACTGGGGAAATACGCCGACGTCTTTCAGGATGAAATATTCGTTATCTCTGCCTGCGTTCAAGAGAATATCATAAAAAAATATGTCAATCACCTCCACTTCTTGTATGGGCGTAGAATGTGTCAGGCCTCTTTTCTTGGGAGGTATAATCGTATTAAGTTGACCTGGGTTACAGTAACGTGACAGGCAAGGATCATGTTAGGATCATGTTCTCAATTTGTGAGACCTGAAGCAGTTTTGGGGTTACTACAATGCTATCTCGCAAGATTCATTGATGACTGGATCAAAAATCGATCAAAGAAAGATTGGTGGGGTGAATCTGGTTTCTGTCAAGCCAGACTTCTATACTCGTAGAGGGCCCATGGGTTGATGCAGTCCGAAATTTTATTATGCTTAACAGAAGCAGCATTAAGATTGTCATGCTTTGCGCCAACACAGATGAAGATTCAATTCACATCCTTTGCAATTGTATCTATTTGATGGTAAAGAAACATAAATGTCTTGGGGCCGCAATATGAGTATATTTTGAACTCTGTACAATGGATCTTCAGACCTGAATATTGCAGGTATCGCGCTGCCTCTAACAACAACAACAACCCCAGTGTCTCTTAAATCGTCAATATTGAGGCATGTTTGATCCAATATTTTAATCTCAATTTCTTATATTTCCCGTGCGTAATGAACCGCTCTGGGTAAACACTTTTTGAATACTTATTCTAGTGATTTATTTTTTTTATTATTAAAGTGCATTTAAAGCACAAGGAAACCAACAGTAGGTAATCTCTAGTGCATATGTCGTATTCATTAAAAACAATCACAACTTATTAAATATTTAATTAATATTAAAAAAATACATCTGTGTTCGAATATAGCTGTTTACTTTTTTCTAAATACGGAAACATTAGTATAATACATATTTTATAATCACTTAAAACTTTCTAGTATTATCACATCTAAAATTAATCAAATATAAATAAAATATTAGTCGTTCTAAAATTAAATAGGTGATTTGAATTATTAATTAATTAATATTTTTTAAATAAGTCAGTTAATGTGGCGAATAAATTATCTACAGTTCGAGAGGTGCCTTTTATCCAAGCTTTATGCTTTTACCTAAAATAGCATCGTAAAATACACAGTTTACAACAATAATTTCTCAGTTAAAGTGGTAGATAGAGAGCATTGCTGTAGAACTAATGTAGTAGAGGTTGAACTCAAATTTGAATCCTATAACCTATATAATATATAGCAATAGTCTAGAAAAAAACGTAATAATGTATTGTAGATTCAATATGATAATACTGTAACCACAAAAGCTATAGAAATGCCAATAATATACAATAGGCACAAAATGGTGAAACCTTGGTAAATCACAGAGCCGGTAACATACAGCTAATGCCATCTACTGCAGACTTTGCAACCAGCCATTGATCCAGCTGATAAGCAGACTTTTACATACAACTTTTGTTTGTAATACAACTAATTTCAATATTATTATTGTTTCTTTTACATAGGCAATACTCTTTACAACACTGTCGACTATTTGGCATATCCATAGGTAGGTAGGTATAATCATGTAATCAAGTCGCTTTCTTGGTAATTTTTCTTAATATTGAAGGTTGACAGAATTGAGAAGAGACTGGCTAAGTTTACTATTTACTAATTAAATTTCGGTAGTTTAAATGTGAAGCAAAAATGCTTTATTCGTTCACATATTGATTTTTCCTGACAATGTCTGTAAGACACCGAAATTAATTAAAAAGGAAAAGGAATTGAATCAACTCTGTCTGACGCATAATGCTTATGCCAAATTATTTTTGGCGTAAGCATAATATTGCTATTACTTGTGACATCCTTTTATATAACTGTAACTTTAAGTGTTTTATCCAAATATGTAAAAATATAATTCTGAACTGGCCACTATATGCTACATTATGTGTACTCCGGTTCTTTTGTTGGTCTTGACAGAAACGAACAGCCATGGTTAGCCGTGGGTTGCCTCAACTGGTATAGGCAATATTATTAATTAAAACGGATTTTTTATAATCGTAGGTTCTTATGAGAGCTTTAATAAACTTTTGCTGTTTGCCAGGTGTAATTCAATGCTGGTCGGGGTGTTAGCCCGCATAGCAGTTTTCCCGGAAATTCCGCTTTTGCAAAATCGTTATCGCCGACGGTGATATAAATTTCAATGATACCTGCAATATAACAGGGCGCTTAGTTTTGAGACCGATCAGGCCCAGTATGAAGTAGCTAATGACCACTAGATGTAGTTATATGCTACATCACGTGTATAATGCTGACATAAGGCATATAGAATAATTTTCTTTAACTTCTTGCTTTAGAGAACATGGCTGTCCACTGAAAGGCTCTTTAAAGAATTCTGCGGGACAATACAAGGTGGACCATTAATAATGAGCCTTAGAGCACTAGCGACATCTTCGGGACAAAATATGAAGATATAACTGAATATGTATTGGTAAAATATTGCTGTAGAAGAAGATACAGGGTGTCACAGTTGATGGTTTTGTTTTTTTTTTAATATCTTGAACCGATTGTCTTCAAATTTGATAGGAAAACACTTATAAGAAAATTAATTATAATTTACGAATTAAAACAGGTTCGGTCATAGAGGGCAGAGGACGCAACATTAGCAATGCCTGCTGATGAATTTATCCCCTAATTTTTGCTAACGAAACGTATTGATTTAGTTGACTAAAAAATCTTATCTAAGCGTGATTTCTACGTAAAAAAAATAGTCCTAGTAGAATTTGATAATTTTTACAGTTTTCAGCCAATATCATACGACAAATGAATCAATCATTTTATTTTATAAATTTTCAGAGTAACTTTGGAAAAAACTCAAATTTATCCTTTTCATGAATTTTCTAATTTTTTTGTTATGAGATTTCTTCACTTGGAAAAATATATTTGGTTATTCCCTAATAAACATTAAAAAATCAAGTATGTAGTTATTACTTTTTATCTGTTATTTATTTATCTCTCATTTACAAACCATTTTTTGTTCGGGGTGTTAAAAACAAAATTTTCTGAAAGTACATTTCAATTTCAATCTAAACTTGTATAATTGGCACAGTGAAGAGACATTTTTTCTTACTTGCTTAGATACTTTTAGATTGCCTCTAAAAATAGTTATAAATTTTTTGAAAATTGCGTAAATACACGGCATCTTGTAATTTTAAAGTTAGGAATTTTATACCCTGTTAAAGTTACCAAAAAGAATTATACATTAAAATATTTATTGAAAGTGACTCTTTTTATGGAATTTTTACATAAACGTCAACAATTAATTTTTCACATTTAAAAGCCAAAGTATGAAAAATGAACACAAACCTTTCCTAAGTTCATCCTTTATGTGTATTTTACTGCAGTTAAAATTGTAGAAGAGAAAAGTAAACTTAAAATGATCTATGTCGATATGCATGTTGTTTTGATTATGGCCATATTTAACCACAGTAAGATCACGAGTTAGCAGTATTTTTTGAGCTATAAATAATTTAGCTATTACTAGATAACAGCATCTGTGAAGGGTTTAAAATCTTACTGTCTTGTAGACTACTCTGCTAATATACGGTAACGGCGCCCTTAATAGAAAAATGTAAATAATAATTCATATACAAAAGTAGTATAGTAGTAGTAGTATACAGTAGATGTAGGAACTGTTCAGGATATTTTGTATAAAAGTAAATCTAATGCACAAGGCCATGATGGTATTAATCTAAAAATGCTTTTAATGTGTTGTCCAATCATACTGCCTTATCTAACACATATTATTAATGAATGTTTAGTGCAAGGTTTCTTCCCTGAATGTTGGAAAGAAGCAGTTGTTAAACCGTTACCTAAGATTAGCTCTCCCCTTCAATATAAAGACCTTCGTCCCATTAGTAACCTGCCTACTGTTTCTAAAATTTTAGAACGTATTGTAGATCGACAGCTAAGATTCCATATTTCAAATTTTTCCTTACTCCCCAACATACAGTCAGGTTTTAGAGCACATCACAGTTGTGAAACTACCCTGTTAAATATAACAGATGACATATTTTGTAAGCTTGATTTGAATAATGCCACAATTTTAGTGTACTTTTCCAAAGCATTTGATACTTTAAATCATAAGTTGCTTTTAGCTATTCTTAAATCAATAAATTTAGATCCTCTTGCTCTAAACTTTTTTGAAAGTTATTTGATAAACAGAAGTCAGAGAGTGAAAATAGCTTCACAGGTTTCCAACCCTCTCATGGTATCTAAAGGTGTTCCGCAAGGTTCAATACTTGGCCCACTTCTGTTTTCGCTATATACTAGTGAATTTCCAAAAGCTGTTAAGGACTGTAATATCCATTTATATGCGGATGATACTCAAATTTACCACTCATTCGACTTATCATAATTTCGCCAAGCAGAATTGTCCTTAAATAATAACCTTAATAACTTGCTTCAAATTTCAAAGAATCATGCTCTCCATATTAATCCTGCTAAAACTGTAGCTATCGCATTTATGCCGCGTAAATTTAAGCAAAATATTAGTGATCTTATTAAGTTAAATTTGGATAATCAGGATGTTACATTTTGTAACGAGGTTAAGAATCTTGGTATTATTATCGATTCATGGCTCAGATTTAAAGCCCATGTTAAGAAATGCATTCGTTTGGCATATTTCAATCTTAAAATGATTTATAACTGTCGACATTATTTAAACAGGAAAGCTAAAATTGTTCTGACTGAATCCTAAGTATTATCTACATTTAATTTTGGAGACACCATTTATGGCTCTTGTATTTGCTCTGATGACATCAGGCGTATTCAAGTTGTTCAAAATGCCTGTATGAGGCTCATTTATGAATAAGAAAATTTGAACATATTTCCTATAAATTGAAGGAGGTGGGTTGGCTCAATATGTCAAATGGACGGTTATTGCATTCTGCTTCCCTATATCTTACAAAGAACCTATTTACCTTTACTTTAAAATAACTTATAGGACTGATGTACACAATATAAACATAAGGTCTAAAGGTAGGTTGACACCACCTAAACATAGAACTCAACAATTTAAATGTTCCTTTTCTTATCAAATTACTAAAATTTACAACTCCCTTCCCTCATTCTTTAAAAAATTATCAGTTACTCGTTTTAAGTTTAAATTTAAACACGATCTCTTTTCCAGACAATAAAATAGTCACTCTTTTTGTAGTTACCTTTGACTATGTATTATCCTCCATGTACTCTCTGTACCTTATTAAATTCATGTTCACATTTATTAATTTGCTGTCATTATTTAAGTTGTAATGTCATATTATAAATATTGGCTTAAGATGACAAACAGGGAAATTTTCGTTGCGGGAGGTTCATCTGATCTTCGGCCATTTCTCGAACTAATATATTTATTTTTTTTATTATTGTTATATATATTTTTTTTATAACTATTTGTGTAGAGAAATAAAGACCTATTATTATTATTAAAATCAGATAAAATAATGAAAAAATTTAAATTTCTGGAATTGTCAAATAGAACGTATTTATTCAAATGGAAATAACGATTTATATACAATTAAATTATATAACTATATGTATAGTTTGAGTAATATTAAGCTATTTCTTTTAACAAGAATATAATAATAAAATTGTTAATAAGTATATACCTATAATAATGCTTTTGCAAACACAATTATTGTTGTGGAATTATTTACATTCATAAATGTACTATTATACATATTTTACATTCAGTGAAATGTACTACGATAGTCTTAAGTGTCAATGACTGTAATTGCAAGTACAAAAATACTGTAATAGTATGGACATTGTTTATATCTTTTCAGATAATAAGCTGTAATAAGCTATATAATAGCTTTTTCAGTTGTTTATTACTGAAACAAACACAGAAGAAGACAGAAAATTGAGTTAGTTCTTCTCTGTTCCGAGTTCAATAGATTGTGAAGAAATAAAATTAAACTAAGTGATCAAGCTATTGTAATTACTATTTGTACCACAGTTATATAGCCCAAATATAAATAAAAAATGTACTATAAAGAATACAAAGTGTTCCATAATGATTTGTATGCAGAGTAAAAGGTGATTTCTGATGTCAAAATAATAGGATCTTACCTAATTTACTTTAGTCTAAAAGTTTGTAGTAACCGAGTTACAGGGATTCAAAATTTAAATTTTAGTATCAATTTTTTTTAATAACCTTCAAGTAATTGATATATTTATACAAAATTTGGGATTCCGAAGTTTTTTGACATGAGAAATTTCCTTATAGTTTTGGCACGTATTGTAGGGCATCTCTTTTGCCGCTGTCGGGCCTTTATATTTCACAAATTTGTTGCTACACACTGTATCTTATTTTCTGGTAGTAACATCTCTTTTTCCATCCATTTCACATCAGAAAGGTGTACAGTCTTAATGTCGCTATGAGAAAATTTGAAGTTCTTACGTCAAAAAACCTCCGGATTCCAAATTTCCTTTAAATATATCAATTACTTGGAAGGTTATTTAAAAAAATTGAAAATAAAATTTTAATTTTGACACTCCTGTTACTATCAATTTTTGGACCTAAGGTAAGTTTATCTAAATTATTTTGACATCAAAAATCACTTGTTACTCCACCATTCACTATGAACACTCCATATATTGCATTAAATATCTCATTTTCAGTGTAAGATAAAGAATCTACAACTATTTGGGATCACATTTCGTAGCGTTCCTATTTTACTAGGCTCCTACACAGTAAAAAAAAATCTAGAATCAAAAATTCTTTTACTTATGTATACATATATACAAGTAAGCAGAATATATTGTAGTATTGAAGTATGATATTTACTTAATTCAAGATTATAGTAGCCTCATATACACATAAATAAATGTGTTCTTGATTTAAGATTTTCAGTACCTTTTGTATATTAGTCCAAATAAATCTACGTAACCTAATGGACCCTGTACAAACCATATGCAATTTGAATTTCTGCCAAATTAGATAAATTTCTAGAGTAAATATTAAACCTAGAAAACTCTCTAAGCCAGTCAAAAGCAAGATCGTATCACAGATTAATAATAATATCAGTCGTTTTGTTTTCAGCAGTTCAAGGTTCAAAACCTGTCTATCAGATACTGAAAAAATGATCTCTACAAAATATGTAGGGGACAGGGAGGATCAACGAATAGTGATCTTACATTTGACCTACAACTTCTTCTTCAGGATAAATGGAAGGTCAACGTGTGTTTTTAACCGATAATCCAATTAATTCCTCATCAGAACTTAGAGAGATTTGAACAATTATACCTAGGGAAATGATTGGAAATTGATTCCAATATTAAGTATACGTTTATCTACGTTAAGTGAGAGTCGACGTCATCAAAAAGCAGCTTCAAAAAATGATTTAACGTTAATTCCAGTATTGGTTATCTAGTAGAATGAAACATTATTGCTGTACATCGACCACGCGCTAACCACTAGATTTAAAACGCCATGTCCCTTAATACTGCTATTCGTATATCCTTCTTACAATAATTATATACTGATTTGACATTGATTGTTTAGCTGGCAAATAAAAAAAACAGCTTAAAAACTTTTCAATATTGATTATAGTAGTGAACAAAAAGTAATTTGGAAACGACAACGATAATTTCGATATTGATTATACAGGGTGTCCCAAAATAGAAGGCCATACCATTAACCATATATTCTTTGGACAAAAATAATGCGCCTTTCCTTATGCCATTTTTTATTTGTACGTCTCTGTTTCAATATACAGAGTGTTAAAGTTACATTTTAAAAAACTATTTTTCTTAATAATCTCATTGTTTTCTACGATACACACTTGAAATTTTGCACGAACTTTTATCTTATTGCGGCATACTTATGATGTATTTTTGGTGAAAAAAATCGAAGGGCGAATGAAGGTAACTGAGGGATGCAGTACCCTTTATCACCTCCAATTATTTATAAGTACGCCTATGTAGCTTTTTCTTGAAATATCAAACGTAGAATTTTCTTCTGATCATTTTACCTCTTTTGTATTTTTTTGTTTAAATGCTTTGTTTTGGAGAAAAACGACGATTTGTAGTGCCCATAAATCTATCATTCACTACCATTTTCAAGTGAAACTGAAATTTTGTGAATAATACTTACTGAATAAACATTTGCTAATTAATACAAAAAGAGAATATCTTTCAAAAGATAAGGTTTTCGCTTTAAAAGGGCACGTACATGTGTTAATGAGGAGGGTGGGCAAGTAGAACGTTTGTTAAATTAGTAGTAATTAAATAATTATTTTATTTAATGTTATTTCGATAAAAAGTTACGTGCAAAATTTCAAGTGTGTATCTTACAAAACAATGGGATTATTAACAAAAATAGTTTTTTAAAATTTAATTTTAACACCCTGTATATTGAAACAGGGGCGCCCAAATAAAAAATGGCATAAGGAAAGTTGCATTATTTTTGTCCAAAGTATATGTGGTTAATGGTATGGCCTTCTATTTTGGGACACCCTGTATATCGGTCCGGGGATGATTCAAAAGTCACATTAGTAAACCGAGCGACAATCTGAATAATTATTGAACTTTCATATAGATCGTTCAGATGTTGGTTATATCATTATTAAAATCAAATTGAAATCATGTTCGTTGAATTAAGAATAGAATCTGATGATTAATTTGAATATAAGTTATAAGTCTGGAAAGTGTGGAGGTTCTGAAAGATCGGTATTTTTGTTAATCCGTCCTTACTTTTGATCGGCTTGGAGAACTTTTTAGGTATCCATGATGCCTGAGTATTAAGAACTACATATTCCCAGAGCTTCATTTAATTTGGTCGAAATTCAAATTACATAAGTTTTGTGGGGTCCTTTACATTAACATTGATATCCTTATAGATACTATCACATTAAATCTGACACCATAGGAGTCACTTATTCACTTCTCCATCTCGAAGGCGGGATTTGCTACTCCGTTTTCTATACTTTTATCGCCTACGTGGTTATTTTTGTCATTCACTATACCATTCTCGTTACTCCTGTTCCTGATTCCATTCAAGATCGGTGATCCTATCTGAGCCTGTTTGGGCGCTGCGGATAAAATAACGTCAGTCATAACGGAATTTTCCTCTGGTTTAACACCGCTTTCCAAATCTTTCTTTGCTTCTAGAGACTTTGCGTCTTTCTTGTGCTGGACGTACATCCACCTGAAATTGTTTATAATTAATTGCGCTCGTGATTCATAAAATACATTTGACTCTTGAGAGGACAATTTAATTTTATCTTTGGTTGTCTATTTTTGTATGTAAAATATGCAAAGAATTATTTAATAACTTAATAATAGTAGAATCAGGGGTTTTTGAAAATATAACATTAGCTAATTATTGAAAATAATACAGCAGCATACAAGTTAATTAAAAAATTGTTATTCATTAAAAATTTGTACAAAAACAAGTGATGGGGCGATTAAGTGAGGGAGTGCTCCAGAGAAATAACACCCTGTGTATCATTATTATCAAAGACTAGTATATTAGTAGATTTAAAATATCTGAAAAATATAATTTAAATGCCTTAAGTTTAGATCATATTTTAAAAGTTATAGTATTTAATTGCTACAACTTTTATATCTACATTTTATGTACCTATTAAATATAATTAATCACAAAACAAAATAAAAATTCATCAATGAATTTTCATACTCATGTGGGGCATCGTCTAATGTATAAATGTTATGTGTCTAAAATGATAAAGTCCTAGCATAGTCTAAAAATATTCTAAAGTTGAGTTACTTCTTTGGTATAGGTGAATATGCCGTCGTTTTTTGCAACAAGTAGTAAATCATATCGACAGGCGGATTACAAGGACTATATTGTGCACCAATCTGTACTGACCACTGTACCACTTATATGGAGAAATCTATTAATACAGGGTGAACTTTAAGTAAATACAAATATTTTATCCAGCAATGCAGTTCACTGTGCAGAACATATAATAGATTTCTTACAAAAAAAAATAATAATCAGGAATAAAAGTTAATCTAAGTCTATGATCATTATTCATTTTTACTAATCTTCAACTGATTTCTCGCAATACTATCATTATCACTATCAGTACACTCTCATTATTACTACTTAAAAATATGCTTTTAGCATGTCAACCATTATAATGTTTGAATAATGCAATTTATTTTAACTAATTACACTGTACTGTACCAAAAATATGAAATACACAAGATGCTTAAAAGAAAAACATTGCCTGTAAAAATAATAAACCGATTAAATACGTTTTATACGTTAGTGTCGCTACTCTGCAAATATATGCGTTAGGTATTGAATTACTTAATACATCGTTTCAAGTGAAAAAAAAAAAACATTAATTTAGTTTGGTCTCAGAAGATGCAGAAGTATATCTCATAATAATTTTCAATTTGCGTTGTATTATGAAATCCTTTTCATTCCACTTGTACCTTGCCTTTCTCAATATCAACATAATCTCTTCGTCGACCTTGCTCAATCCTAGCTTCTGGCTGGTGGCTCTGCTCCATGCGGGATATTTTGCTTACCGCCTGTGACACCTACGATACCAGTTCCTTTTTGCATGCGATTGACACTATTTTTTCAAATATCATCAAATATTTTACATGCCTTCTCTTTATATTGAACGCATAGGTCTAGCTGGTTATGTTGTTATTCTACGTTTTGTGTACAAACTTAATTTTAAAATTGGTTTCACTCACTACGAGGTATGAAGTCACTCTATGATTGGATTAGAAATGGGTAGCGCTGATATAGTTTGATGTTATGTGGCGAAAATTAACTTTGTGTTGCGTGAAAATCATAGTTTTTCGTTATTCTTTCTAAAATAACTTAGATTTGTATCTCCTAACAGTGTACAATGGTATTAAAATGTGAAATATAAATAACTGTTTAAATATTTGGTTTTTCAGCAAGTAAGTAGGTAAGCTTTTATGCACATTTATGTATAATTTTTGAAATCATTAAACAAAGTAACTACCTAAATACTTTAATTGCTAGTATTAAATCGTTTATGGTAAGCTCAGTTAAGAAGTTAAAATTTTAGTTAACGGAATTGCGTAGCGTACTACCTACCCAATTTTACTTTACCTACCGCTTAAAACAAGTATTTTTAAATTAGAATCAATCGTAAATACTTAATTTACGTAATATATATTAGAGTCGATATGGCAGCCTTCATCAGATCATATGGTTTATTAGGTTAGGTCTATATCTGGTCAGCGGTCCTAAAACTGGGGGAAATTTTTAAAAATGACTTGCAGCAAATGACACCTGCAGTCAAAATATTTTGTTATTGAACTTTCACCCTATATATCAGTGCATTTCTTTCTTCTGGTAATAAATTATGGTTTTTATTAAGCAAATTATCGTAATATACCTATATTTTATTTTCTTTAAAACATTAACGTTTCTTAACAATTCTGACACAATATCATATACTATCCTGCACATACGCATACAACAATAAAATATACACGGCAAATGTATTTCTTGTAAACTTACCCAAATATTAAAACTGCTGGTACGGTAAGTATTCCGCCAAGAATATAAAAAGCTCCTGGCATGGCATTAATTGTGGCAGCATATGTGGCGCTGTACATAGGTCCATAAACGAGAGGCATCAATGCCTCGCAAGCTCCAAAAAGAGAATTCACCTTGCCTGAAAACATATCCACATAAAAAATTTATAATTTATCTCATTTGAGTATTTATTTTAGTTCACACTATAGGTACATAAAGATACAAACGGGTAAAAGTGAAACAATAAATTATTTGGGTAAAAATAGAACAGGGCAACAACTCTACTTATCCTAAATGTTCCGAATGATAGAGAGTATTAATGTGCAGTTTAATGTTTTTATCATAAATCATAAAATATATAGAACGCCAGAAGGCTATACACTCTGCTATACACTAGTCATTCAAAAATAGTTAGAGAGCTTTGAAAGCCATCTAGGGAAAACTTTTAAGCTGTTGGTTATACTACATTTAATCCCAGCATACATTTGGAACCAAAATAAATGTTTGTAATTGGACCATAGAAATCATGTTTCTACAAATTGGACATGTAATTTTCGTATTTTGAAAATCCCGCCCATTAGTGTGATGCTACCCCGTAGTGCAACTAACTCATAAAACCTAAGTTACTACAATATTACCAGATTCGCGTTTTCTCCATAGATTGACTATTTTTGGTACCTCTTTTGGCGTTCTATACATTTTATAATTTCTATGATAAACCCTCAAAGTTTTTGAGAGTTCCTTCTAGTGAATTTGTACAGTCATCATATCTATCGATAAAGACCTGGGGAAATAATGAAATAGCTGTAGGAAAAATTTGAAACAATTGTTGGGAAATTGTGAAACATAGCAACTTTTCTAAAATAAGAATTCTGTAACGTAATTAGGTATTAAACGAAAATTATGGAAATTTTATATAAAAAAGGTAAACCATTATGAATTCGATCTGCCGAAACTTTTGATGATTATGGAAGGCAGTGGAAAAGTACAGCACATATTTCTCGGACTTATGCGGTTCTAATAAAATTGAAATAATAAAAATGTAAAAGATATATTTCCTGCATTGTTAAAGAAGTTTTTCTGTTGACATATACAAGCCAGAGTAACTGCTGATGGTATTTACCATTATCTATATAAACTAAATACTAACATTATTTAGGTTTTTAATTAATTTACTTTGAAAAAACTTTATAGCAAATATTTGAATTTTAGTTACAATACTGAGTATAATATAAAAAGAGAAGAATTTTTTTTAATTCTTCTGTCATTTCTCCCGAAGAGTGCATTTTTGCACATATCTGTAACTAGTTCTTTCAAAATAAGTAAATAAACGAGTGTTTCATATTTTTCCGTATGCGTTTCACCTTTTTCCGTCAACTAGTTAAAGTGAAACAGAATTTTCACTTTTTGTTGTAAACAACTTGCAATTTTACAATCTTCTAAGTACCAATGTTGCATCAATTCTCTAGGGAAATTCCAAAAGTTTCAAAAACTCTTTCATAAGGGTATATAGTCCATTTTTTAATGACATTTATTAATTCACATTTGAATAAAGTACATAATTCATTCCAAACAGAAAAAACAAGTATAACTATAATCTTTGAGTATCTTGATAATAAGACGTTAAATATTCGATGTTAATTCTTAAGTATTACATTTATTTTTTATGACTTTTGATTTTTGCCCTTTCATATATAACCGATTTCATAGACATTCCATATAATGGCGAAGTCGCCAGTGAAAATGTTACCACTGTGAATTGATACAATAAAATTTAAAGTTTCTTGCCAACTCATACCAATTTCTATTGACTATATTCTTTTTACTATTACTTATGACTTGTCAATAAGTAATATTTATAAATCAAATGAAAATTAGATTTATTGTAAAACTTACCAAGTTCATCTGTAGGTACCAGTTTTGACGCGATAGATCTCATAGCTATGAAGGAAGTTCCATTTAATATTTCAACAATGGCTCCTGAAAAATATTATAAAGCATATGAACGTAATTTTACAGACCTTCCAATGGTTTAAAAATTTAAATTCTAATCTAAAATCTAAAACATTGATACAAATTCTGGATGATATAAGATTCACCTTCGTAACATCCTATTATTACTGTTGAAATATTGTCGACTTTCAATTGTAAATACCCCATGCATGTAAATAACTAATCCTTGACGGCACAATAACAAAAAATAAATATTACGTTGATAAGGCTATTAAAGTTTGTGGTTTAACATATGGAAGTAATAAATATTTCATAAGTGGTATGGGGAATCCCAAATTTTTTACACAAAAATAGAATATCGTGTCAAAAGCACTCCTATTTTTATACAAGGTGTTTTTAAATGTAGTACCATAAATTTAACTGCGTTTTCTAGACTTTAAAATAAGACAAAAAGTCTATAAGAACATATCATAAATTGCTCCAATTTAGAAACATAGGGTGTAAAAAGTACCTGATGACGGTTTTTTATTAATATTTCCCAAACGTATGGTATTGTGCCAAATTAAGGACATTTGACACAATACCATAACTTTGAAAATCTAAAAAAAATTAACATAGTTTATCCAGAGCCAAGTAAAATGGGGAGAGGAGGGGATAATGCTTCAAAAATACCCAAACTTTTCTGTGTATATATTTTTGATAATTTTATAGCAAAAATTAAAACTCAATACAAAACCTCAACTCATAAAATTGTTAAAATAAATTCGATGCCGGCAACAGTTTTGGAGAAAACTAGATTTTGAAAGTAAACACTTCCATACATATCAGAGTGACCCATTTGAAAAGGGTCCACCCTCATAATATTTTTATTTATGAAGCGATTTTGACGAATTTTTTTTTGAAATGTGGAGGGGGGAAAGGCGTATTTTGAGACCAAGCGGCGTCCATTTTTTTTAACTAAGGCCTACTAGATAACATTCAGAAGCTGAAAAACCCAGAATTCATAATAGCGATTTTTTAAAAAATAATCTGCGTCGCCACTGAATTCGGCGTCCCCTGAAATTGATGTATACCAAATTTTATGAAAAAATATTCAATATTAACGGTTCTACGGCTAAATTGCTGTCAAGTTGTTTATTATGCATTAAGAAGCTTTTTATCTAGTAACCCATGCGATAACAAATCAATCACAACAAATATTTAATAACAACATTTAATAGACATCCTTATATCAAAATACAATGAAACGAACATAAAAAACAAAAGAGAAATTTTTAGAATTGTGTTTTTTTTACGAAAGTGAACAAATCGCCAAAAACCAATGTAACCCAAGAAATACTAAATTTATACCACTGACGTACTTAATTGTTTGTACATAAGTTTCAACTATAAACTCAAAATTCTTATTAAGTATTGGGCGAAATTATAAAATTTAAAGTATGTTGTAAGAGCTTTCAAAATAAATATTACTCAACTCCCAATGCCATTTAAATATTTTGGGGTGATGCTTACTCTTGCTTGGGGGTGAAAGTGGTGGAGTCAAAAATACCAGCAAAGATGTCCCCCTTTAATCTAAAATTGACAAGTCTGAGCGTTTTTCTACAATCTTGACCAATTCCTGAAAATAACTCTGTTTCATTTTCATCTGACCACCCAGTATTTCATTATTACGAAGATGTATTAGGTACTGTAATTGTTACATATTTAAATTTTAAAGATAAACAACCTAGTATTCTAAAAAACTAAATATCATCGTCCGAAATTGCTTGTAATGGTGTTTATATTGCAAACAAGTTTGTCTCATTTGCAGAAACAATAGAATTTGCTCTGAAAAAAAGATATTACTAAGCAATATTGGGTATTTTTTTTATTCCGTGCTAAAAAAAATCTTAGTCATGTCTCTACGCGAGTTTATGTCATTACATTCATTACAACTTAGTATCACATTTTATCATTGTATTATATTATATGTAGCGTACCTTTTTCTTAATATAAAAAGTATGACGACGCCATCAAATCAAATGACTTTTGTGCTGGGTTTTATATATTTTAATAATTTATGTTTTTATAGGAATGCAATAAATTTCACAATTGTTGTTTTAACCATTAATTAATTTCGTTACATAAACAAAAAAAGTTAATTACAAAAATTATTTGTTGTACAATGTTGCTGTACAAGAATTACAAATACGATTTTTTTGAAAAAGTTGAAAAAAATTAATAATGTTTTGAGTACTGGTACTGAGAAATTAAGAATTTATATGAAAACATATTTCTAAAGCACAGAAATATATATGTTTGCATTTTTACGATATTTTATACAACTTGGATCTATATAAAGCGTAGGTACCTATCATAATTAATAAATATAGCCATGAAAAACAATAATTATCTATTAATTACAACAAATATTTTATATATCATCAACACATCTCACTCATAAAATTAAATTTGATGACAATAAATTCTTATTTTTAATGTAAGTACCTACATAATTTATACAAATGAATTTTGATATTGTCATACAAAATATCTGTCAAGTACTCAAATGACTGTTACTTTGAGTAAAAAAAATACAATTTCAAACAAAACTGAAAAAAAAAGAAAAAGAATACACTGCAGATTTGTGCCGACCTTGGACACTATGCCTTTATAATAATAATAATTGATATGGCCTTAAAATGTTCAGTAAACTCTTTTCAAATATACACAATATTATTAATACCTAAAAATATATAAATACAATTATTTAATTGCAAATCAGAAAAAAACTTCATAGGTACGTATATCCCCAAATTAATCTCATGTTTAGAAATATTATATTACATTTAGGAAATAAATGCATTAAAGATTCAGTTGGCTTTGAATTAACTTGATATTTGGTTATAGGTTGCACAATATCATTACATAAGATTATTTAAATACGTCAGTAAAATATAATAAACGTACATATACAAAAAAAATTGCATTAACGTTAGCAGTTCCTTAAACAGTGTAAATGTACTTCATATTAATAATATTTTACATATTAATATGCTCAATAAATAGTTACTTTCAAATATATGAATGGTTCTTCAGAAGCGAATGAAAACCTTTAAATGACGTAAGTGATATAGTTTGAACGTACAACCATATAAGGAAGCGTTACTGTTTTTTTCTGTGTGTTTTAAATAATATTTATTAATTTTCCAAATTTATACGAAACAATTTTAAGCCATCAATTAAAATATTTGCCACAAGACTACAACCTAAATGAATCTCATCTTAAATTTATTTCAATGTAATGGAGCTTTTACACAAATTTTTATATTGTTTTGTTCTATAATAAAAATTAATGCATACTGTATACTGCATCTTTGAAAATAACTTTTTATTTAATTCACATCAAACTTATGACATAAGTAATAGATGTCACCATTTCCAGATAGTCTAGTACGTTACAACTACCTGCCAAAGAGTAACTGCAAAAAACCCCATTTTTTCACCCGTTTTTGCGTAGTGTGTAGCAAGAACGGGGAAGGTCGTCCAGAGGTATCCGTGGGCTTAAATTGATCGTCATGAAAAATCGAGGTGAACATAATTCGATTTTTCCAATATTTGTCCGACTTACCCCTACTTAAGGGGTGGAAAATGGTCGATCAATTATTGGTAAAAATTGGCGGGAACGTGAATGGCAAGGAAGAGATCAGGGATGTTCTTCCAAAAATGCTCAAGGTGAAAAACACCCCCAGCGTGGGGGTAAAACCACCCCTATTGCCGAAAACCGGCGGCAAATGATGTTCCCTTGATGAATTGCCTTTTTTGTGCCACTCTTCCTTATAACTCCAAATGATATAAAATACATGCCCCCATAATTCGTTCTTCTGTCGGATTCTGATCAGTTACCCCTACTGAAGAGGTGGAAACCACCCCTAAAACATCAAAATAGAAAAAATGGTCACCAAAATCTGGGTAAAAATTGGCGGAATTCCACATGGCAAAGGTAACATCAAGAATGCCCTCCTAAAAATGCTCAAGGGGAAAAATACCTCCCGCATGGGGGTAGAACCACCCCTATTGCCGATAGCAGACGGGGAATGATATCCACTTCATGAAGTACTTTGTTTCCCCCACTACCCGACAAATGATACGAAAGACGGGCCCCATAATTCGATCTTTTACGAAATTCTGACCAGTTTTCCCCGACTTCAAGGGTGGCAAGTAGGGGTAAGTCGGGCAAATATTGGAAAAATCGAATTTACGGCGTCATTACTAATAGAAATCGAGCATTCTGATTTGTTGCAGCCTGCAGCAGAAGCTGTGTAATTCGGATACCCTCTGAGAGGTATGCGGAACACATAATTTTATACAAAGGATTTACCATTACTCGTATGTCTCTTTCTGCTTTCACTTGACTATAGTAACCTTAACAAAAATTAATAAAGTCTACTACAAAATAAAGCTAATGTAAATTATTATTGAAATTTAAAATTGGGAAACTGTTTTAATGAGATATAGAGATCGAAATAAAGTTTCTCACAGCTATGTGCACCTGGCACCCAACTTTTAAAAATATTTTTTTTCTTTGTCATCATAGATTATCGCTTGTAGTTATTTCTAGTAATTTTTTTTTCGTTTGCAGTAATTAAAAAAAATTGTGTAACCTTGAAATAATCATCCTCACTAAAAACTTTTTAATATTTTCAATATACTCTCGTGTGTAAAATATATGAAACCGTTCCTATAAATTTTTCAATCACTTTAATTTTCTTATCGGTACAGAGGTGACAATTTTCAAAAAGGAAATAGTATAATTTTGCTGGGTTTTGACTAGATTTAACTTGGAGAAAAAATATATCTCAAACGAAGGCTACAAAGTCGTTTATAGTAACCTTCATTTAGTTTGTAGTTCCCGAAATCTAAAGAAGAATGCTAAATAACACAGCCCCAAAAAAAAAAAAGTTCATACACAAGAGAGTGACATATGTATTCCCATGTATTTTTCGACGCTGAATCCCGGAAAATCGTGTTTTGAGATACTCCAATCGACCAAAGGCATTCCAACCACGGTATGAGTTACGGAATTTAAAAGTACATGAAAATACCAATGTCTCAACTGAGACGTACAAAACACGATTTTCCTGCCCCTAAGGGTCATTTTCCCGGTCCCGAACAGGAAATTTCACATGGCCTTAAACCTGTCAAGCACAGTCTAAAGTACAGGAATTAGTACATAAAAATCCCACTGTTGCGATTGGTACGTCCGAAATATGATTTTCCGGCCCCAATGGGCCATTTTCCCGGACCCAAACTGAAAATTTCAGCTGTCCAAAAACTTTTTGAGCATACTCTAAGGACCAGGATTGAAAAATACATGAAAATCCCACTTTTGCGACTGGTACGTCCGAAATATGATTTTCCGGTCCCAATGGGCCATTTTCCCGGACCCAAACTGGAAATTTCAGCTGATCAAAAACTTTTCACACCTAGTCTCAGGTCCAGAA